>CM028137.1:119322500-124312500 GCA_016271365.2 Neoceratodus forsteri
TAGCTCTGCACCAATGGCATGCAGCCCTACTGGACAGTCAGTCAGTGGGCGGTGGGCGGCAGGTGGGTAGGATGCTGCCGCCGCCAGCCGCGGGGAGCAGGGTGGAGGGGCTTCATGGGGTGTGGGGGGACACTAGACACCAGGAGATGTTTGGGGTTGTAACTTGACATTCTGCCCACGATCGGGCATTACGGTCCACTGGACCACCAGGGAGATATTCTGGTTGGGGGCTTTACATTCTGCCCGCGATCGGGCACTGGTGGGGTTGATACAGGTTATGCCCGCGATCGGCTTCGGGAGATATGTGGGTGGGGGGTATGTTACTGTATGCCCCGCGATCGGGCTTTGGGAGATGCGTAGGCGGGGTTGTTAAGTTCTGCCAGCGATCGGGCTAGTGGGGAGGCACAGGGACCGGGTTGGGGGCCAGCCAGGGGTGGCAGCTGCGGTGTTGCGCCCTGCAATACAGCAGCTCACCTGTGGGTGGCCCCCAACTTGATCCTTTTTTTTTTGGCTCAAGGTTGTGCAGGCACAGGTTGGGGGTTGCGCATGCACAACTCTGCACAACCCGACTGAATATCGGGTTGCTCAGGTTATGCATGGTTCCTCCCCCTCCTGTTGAGCATGCATTCATTTGCATTGCTCTTTTGCGCAAAATGTTGTCAGTGGCGTAACTGCTTCCTGCTGAATATCACAGAATGGCGAATTTTTGGACTTGCGCATGCGCAACCCTTTTGAATATCTGGGCCTTGGAGTTTGTACCAAATGTGGGATTTTCCTCATGATGCAAACGTGATGGAGAATCTGCTTCTCTGCTGTTGATGTCACTCTGGTGATACTGGCATTTGCTAGAAGAACAGTATCTCTTCACATATTGCCATTGCAAACCTCTGGTACACATTCAGGGACAGTCTAGAGCTTGTAGTGGAAGGTCTTTTCAGCTTGAAAGCAGCAATCTTAACCAATGTGGACTTTGAAAGCAGCTGGTTTAAGTAGTTTCTAATGAAATTTCATCTTGTCTGGTATTTATAAGCTAGTTCCACTTACATAATTATGACTTCACATATTCTGGTTTACCAGTTCTGAATGGGCCTTACAAATGAGGGTGGAATGGCAAATTCCTATCCTTAGCACCACCCTTCTCTAGTATAGGGCCCAAATGCTCCTAATGCTCCTAATACCCTCATGTGCAAATAGGCAGTGGGGCATAATAACAGAACATAGAAGTTGATGGCAGATAAGGACTGCAAGACTCATCCAGTATGCTAATTTTTTCTACCTTATGCCTTTACTCTGTCAATGGCCTATCTATTCATGCACATCTGTATTGCTCCCTTATGCCTATCCCATGCCTGTTTGAAGCCATGCACTGTATTCATATCCACCACTTCCTGAGGTAGACTATTCCATGCATCCTCCACCCTTTCTGTGAAAAATAACTTCCTCACATTACCCCTTAATCGGCCTCCTCTAATTTCATGCTGTCCTCTTGTCCTGCTATTGTTCTTCTATTGAAATATGTTAGAATCTTTCACCTTGTTAATGTTCTTAAGATATTTGAATGTTTCAATCATATCACCACTCTTCCTCCTTTGTTCGAGAGTATACATATTGAGCTCTGTTAATCTGTCCTCATATGTTTTCTGATACAGTCCCTGCACCTTTTGGTTGCCCTTCTCTAGACTGCATCCATTTTGTTAATGTCCTTGTGCAGGTGCAGCCTGCAGTACTGCATGCAGCACTCCAGATGGGGCCTAACCAGTGTCTTGTAAAGAGGGATTATTACCTCCTTCTTATGACAAGTGATACCACTGCTGTTATACCCCAACATCCCTCTAGCCTTACCTGCTGCTTTAGTGGTCTGCTTGGATGGTTTCAGGTCATCTGTGATGATGATGATGCCCAGCCCTCTTTCTTCCCTTGTGATTGCCAGCAACTCCCCTCCCAACCTGACCCTTCAATCCTGGTTCTCATCCGACTACCATTTCCTAAATGTTTCTAAGACCCAGGCCATGCTCTTTGGGTCTACTAGAAAGGTGCCCACTGAGTCCCCACTCTCCTGGTGCTCTGCTGTGATGGGACTGCTGTCTCCAACACTTCATCCTTCAAGCATCTTGGGGTAATGCTTGACCCGGTACTTGACTCCTCTGCACATGTCAACAAGGTGTGTTGCTCAGTTAATGCCAAAATTGGTGCGTCCTACAGAGTACATCACTCACTGATTCCAGCTGCCAGGATCTCAATTGAGAGAGGTGTTTTACTTCCACAACTACTATATTCCCTGTTGGTGCTTTTTCATGCCAACTCAGGAGTTCTTCACAAATGGGATACATCTTACAAAAATATGGGTAGATTTGCCCTATCAGCTGCCCGCCTAACCCATCACTGTCTTCTCTATTCTGCTTTAAAATGTCTGTCTCCCAATCCCCTTTGTTCCTACACCCTTGGGTGTTTTGTTGATTCCTTAACCAGATCTCCTCGTCCAACTTCTCTGAGCAACATGCTCACTTCTGTCTCTCACTCCCAAACCCTTAGATCCTCTACCTCACCACTGCTATCTGTTCAGCCATGCTCCACGAAAATGGGAGAGCAAACCTTCTCCTACTTTGCACCTAGGTTTTGGAACTCTCTCCCTGTCCATTTCAGGAACTCAACATCTCATCTTTCATTCAAGCATGCCCTTTTTTCTCACCTCTTCTCTCTTGGTAACTGTGATTGCACTCAACTTCTGCCCTGTCTCTCTACCTACACTATGTTCTCTCTACTTTGACTATCAGCTTGTGACATGCCCATCCTTTGGGATTTGCCTTTTTGTAACTAGTGTCTCTAACTGTCTGCTTCTCCCACTACTAGTCCTAAAGTCTGTTAGTGTGCCTACCTGCCTGTTTCTTACAGCTAGGCCAGTCAGTTTGTCTGTGTTGCTTGTTTTTTTTGTTTGTATGTTGCAATAACTTGACTACTGTTGGTGTTTTCCAGTAGGTACATTTTATTCAATGGCTGTCCTCTGTCATGGTATTTGTTGGACAGTTCTCCTGCACTATGTATAGGATTGTGTATCACTGCTGTATTGGATATTGTACTCATACTGTACTGTTATATTGTACTCTTCCAGATCGTGCCTGATAATAGGCAGGATGTTTTGTCTTGTTCCCTTACCCAGTTACCAAATGCTAATAAATAAATAAATAAAGCTATTGGTGGCTTCAGGGTTTCTCTTCCTTATTTATATCATCTTGCACTTCTTTACATTAAACCCCAGTTACCACTCTTCTCACTATTTTTCCAGTTTATCCAGATCTCTTCTCATTCTGCCCATCCCATCTGGATCATGTACTCTGTTGCAGATCTTGGTATCATCTGCAAACAGACAAACCTTACCCTCCAGTCCATCTGCAATGTCACAGATGAAGACATTGAAGAGGACTGGGCCAAGGACTGATCCCTGAGGCACCCCACTTGTGACTTGCATCTGTTCTGACTGTATATTGTTTACCACTACTGACTGTGTGCTGCCCACCAACCAGATTCCCACCCAGCTGACAAACTTCTGACCCACCTGAGCCTACCCAGCTTATTAATCAATCTTCTACATGAAACAGTATTGAAAGCTTTGCTGAAGTCAAGGTAGGTGACATCAACTGCACCCCCTTGGTCCACCACTCTGGTTACCCAGTCAAAGAAATCTATGAGATTAGCTTGACATGACCTTCTTGTTGTAAACCCATGCCATCTTGGATCCTGTGCTCCTATGGATTTCAGGTGTGTCACTATCCTTTCCTTAAGGAGTGCCTCCATAATCTTGCCCACTATTGAGGTAAGACTGGCTGGTCTGTAGTTCTCTGCCTCCTTCCTGCTACCACTCTTGTGGAGCAGGATCACATGAGCTCTTCTCCAGTCTTCTGGGACTTCTCCTGTGCTCAGAGACTCACTAAACAGTTCTGATAATGGCTCTGCTAGTTCCACTACTACATCCTTTAGTACCCTGGGATGCATGTGATCTGGTCCCATTGCCTTGTCCACCCCGAGCTTAGTGAGCTCTTGTAGGACCTTTTCTTTTGTGAAGGGACTTGTGCACACCTCTCTCCCTCTATGTCCATGCTGCTGAACTATGGGCCCTGCCCTATCATCTCCTCAGTAAATATTGAGCAGCAGTATCTATTTAGGATAGATGCATTTCCTTGGTCCTCCTCCACACTCTCCCTCTTATCCCCTTTGATCTTAGCAATACCCCCTCTGGATTTTCTCCTTTCACTAATGTATCTATAGAAAGTCTTTTCCCCTTGTTTTACTGTGCATTCTAATTTTTCCTCAGTTTGGGCCTTTGTCTGCCTTGCTGCCTTCCCTGCTTCCCTAAGGGAAGTTTGGTATACCTCCCTATCTTCACCAAAATGCATTCCCTTATATTTCCTGAAGGCCAACTTTTTGGCTCTGACCCTTCTGCGACTGTTTCTGAGAACCAAAGTGGTTTCCTTCTTCTTTTGCTCTTGCTTTTCCCCCTAACACAATGGGATGTTGCCTCAAGTATTGCATCCTTAATGCTTGCCCACTTTGCCTGTACCCCCTCAACTGTATTTCTTCTTGCCAGGGCTAGCTTAACTCTGTTGGCCATCTTATCAAATTCAGCTCCTCTGAAGTCTCATATTTTTGCCTTGAAATGGGATGACTTAGTTCTAGTGGCCAAAGTAAACCATACCATGTGATGGTCACTCGCCCCCAGGTGACTTTCTACCTGGAGATCTATGATCCTTTCCCCATTATTCAGTACTAGATCTAGGATAGTCCTGTCTCTTGCAGGTTGTTGTATCAGTTGTTTGAGGCACTCCCCCTGCAGGGAATCCACTATGTGTCTAGTTCTGGCAGAAGTTCCTGCTGGTATTGACCACTTTGTGTCTGGCATGTTGAAGTTTCCCATTATCAGAACCTCCCCTTTAGCTGTCATGTTTTGTGTATCTTCTAGCAGTAATGTGTCTGTGTACTCCCCCTGGTCTGGAGGTCTGTAGACAACCCCAGTTCACATGGCTGTCCCATTTCCTGTTTCCAGGATGACCCACAGTTCTTCTGGCTCCTTATGTGTATTCTGAATTTCTGTAGCTTTGATATTTTCATTAACATAAAGGAATACTCCCCCCTTTTTGCACCTCAGTCTTTTCTGAACAGTACATAGCCAGGTACTGAGGTCTCCCAAGTGTGGTTACTGGTGACTCATGTCTCGCTAATGGCTACTATGTCCAGTTTAGCCTCTGTCATTATTACCTGCAGGTCTGGGATCTTGCTTCCTAGACTGTGGGCATTTGTGTACATGATTTTCCATTGGCCAATTATTGCTGCATTAGCTGTTGGGTGAGTTCAGGCATTTCCCCTGCATGTTGTATGGGGAGCTGGGCTTTTTCCTTACCTGATGATGCAAATGAACTACAAACATGATGAACTCTTGTTTGATCACTAGCTAAGGGGGCAGGGGTGTTTTTCCCTGTTCGATGTACTGGGTGCTGCACCCCTCTCCCCATTGGCTAATTTAAATATTGTGCAAAGACATCAAACTTCTGCCCCAATGCACTGACTCCTTCCTTAGTCAGATGCAGTGCATAAAATTTAAAAAACTTTCACTCCCAAAACTGTTGCCAGTAACCTACAAATTTGTGTCCTTTTTCCTGGCACCAGCCCTGGAGCCACATGTTTAGCTTCCCTATCTCCCATTCTCTGACCTTCCGTCCATCTGCCCCCCTCTCCTAGACCGGCAGGACCTCAGAGAAGGAGATGCTAGATGAAATGGATGACAGTTTGTCTCCCAGCCAGGTCAGGTTTTCCTTGGTCTCCACAGCTGACTGGCTGGTGAGATCATTAGTCCCTATGTGTACCAGGACGTTGATGTTTTCTCCTGCTTTCTGTATGATTTTAGCAATGTGGTCAGTGTCTCTCCATGCTGATGTACCTAGGAGACATCTGACCATTATCCCCGGCTGGAGGTATGTGTCAACTCCACAAATCATTGAGTCTCCTATGATCAGAAGTGTTTTGGATTTCCTTTTTGCCTTTTTTTTGTTTTGGTCCCTGTTTTGGGCGAGTTTTGTAGTGCTATCTCCTGTACAGCAGTGACCTACTCTGCAGTGTCCTTTACCTCTTTGCTTGATTTTGGGGATAAAGGCAAATAGCTGTTTGTAGTTTTTGTATGGTTTGTGGAGGTGATACCCTGGAGAGCACTGAGTGATGGGTCACTCAATTTGCCCCTCCTAACCACCTAAAAGGCTCCTGGACCAACTATCCTCTGTGGTTGAGGTGCTTCAGTTGGATGTTGGGGAAATGGCGGGTGGTTCTTATAATCTATTTCCTCCTGAATATGCAATTTGAGGCATGCAATCTCTGCCCATGCTGCCTGGGGTTTAACTCTTAGATCTCCAATTATCCAACATGTAGGACAGCATCCTAAATCCTGTATAACTGCCCATTTGAAAAGTGTCCCGCAGTGCCTGCAGTTAATAATTTCCATTCCAGTTGAGCTGCTAAGTTTATAACATGGCCTGAGTAATTAGAAGGAGGTAAAAGAAAGCAAAAGTAAGATTTTTTGTTTGTTTGTTTTTGTTTTTGTATAACTTGTTGTAACAAGTTAAATTACTTGTGCCCCTGTAAGTGAGGTCACTATGTGTATACTCTTCTGATCCTCCCTTCCTGCTTTGCTACAGGAAATGTCATGACTGTGCTACTGTATAAAAGGAGTGTAGCATGGGGTGGTTGGGGATGAAGGTGGGTGGCTGTGCCCTTCCTCTGCTGAAAAGGAAGAACCACAGACAAAAGAAACAAGGAGGTAAGAGCAGAAACAATCAACCAACAACAAATGCAGTAGCCCTGAAAGCTTAGTCTAATGATAGATTAAACTGTAAACCCTGTATGCACCCCCTGTAACAATTTCACAAAGCTATACCCTGCAAAAAACACTTTGCTACAGAGAAAAATAAAGCAGTAACAGATGATATACCTTGCCAAAACAATTTGAATAAGAGATTACAGTAGTAATCTGTAAGCACAAAATATTAACAAACATGTAGGCACACCCTGTAATAATGCAGCAGAAAGTATACTCTGCAAGAGCAATTTAAATCAGAGAAGATTACAACAGTAAAATGTAGGCAAAAAAAAAACAGTACTAAACCTTGTAAGAACAAAAGAAAATAACAAACAGTGACTCTGCCTAGCAAAAAGAAGCCTTAATCTTGTTCCTTGCTCTGAAAATGTTGTTCCTTGCTCTATCCTTACAAGCAAACCTACAAGAAAAGAGCTCAAGTGAAGCTAGGTGCCTTTGCCAGAAAACCTAGTCTCCTACCTAATGTGCTGCTCCACTCTTGAGTGTAATTGCCTCACTCACCACTGTCTTCTGTACAGCAAACTAGGCTTGCTCTCCCCTTCAGCCCTGATTGACATAACACTAGGGAAACGTGTCCATAGCATATTACAAAACCTAATGCCTCCCTCTTTACCTCACTCCTTGAACCCTGCACCAGCTGTTACACCCTTAGATCTTTGGGCACTGATCAACTGACTATCCCCAGGTTGCGAACCAGATAAGACGAGAGGTCTTTCTCCTGCACAGCTTCTAAAGTAGGGAATAACATACCTCAGTCTGTGTGGCAGGACCACACAGCTGGCACCTTTGGCAGTCATTTCCACTCCTATCTGCTTCTGCACTTTCTATGAGCATGCATGTAACTATTAACCCTGTACTAACCCACTCTCATGCCCCCAACAAATGCACGCACTTACTAGCACCTGCCTAGAGGTCTCCGACTCTAGTAACCTGTCTCTCCCTAATGACTTTAATTATTAATATACTATGCTAAGAACTAACCTGTTGCTGGTTACAGTATTACCTGCACTTCTGGTCAACATATTTATATTTGTCAAAACCCATAGTGAAAACCGTCTTCATTTCTACCCTCATCAAATCTCTGTAAAACTAAAATGACTGCTTTCATGCATTGTTGTTTACATGTGTCACTGTGCACTCTTATCTTGCTCAGTGTTTGCTGCTATTCTTAATGACTTCTACAAACCTGCCTTGTCTTTTCACAACCTTCTAGTGCTGTGCAGAATGCAGAATTCCACTGTTGAAATTAGCATGGAATGACCATTCTGCTGGTGGAAGTTCTACCAGAATTGCATTGAATCTTCTGTCGAATTCTGTCTGCTGTGATCTGCAGAATAATATTCCACAGAACAGTTTTCCACGGAAAATCACTCCACAACCATGTCTGTGGAAAATATTGAGAACCATGGAATAATATTCTGTAGAACAGTAATTTTGCTGTGGAAAATAAGTCCTCAACCATTTTCTGCTTGCAGAATTCCACCATTCCATTTCCAGCTAAATTCGGTAGAATTTTAAAAATTTTGCAAAATGTCATTCCACCAGAATTTGAACATTCCACACAGCACCACGACCTTGTATTACCTTGCTGGTGTAAGTTCCCAGGTCATGGCCAAAAATAGACATAACTGCCTAGTGCACCTTACCTAGTTAACAAAAACTAAATAAATAAATAACATTTGAAAAGAAATTTAAAATCGAAGTTATTTTTCACTCTATCTGGAGGCTACCAGATACATGTGTCAGTCTTTGGATTCAGCATGTCATTTTGCATATTTTGATGTAAGTTCCATTTGCCAGATTCTCAAAAAGGTTACGTATGGTGCAAAGTGACTTGTGCCAATGAGAATGGTGCAATTAGCACTTTGTGCCATGAGCTGGACATGCGGGATTCTGAAAAGCAGCCTGTGACATGTCATAGGCTGTTTATGCCAAAGTGCAATTACGTCATTTGCGACATAAACCCCTTGTGATATGGTGCAAGGGGGTTTACTGCAGCAGTTGCACCCTTTTCTGGAAGGGCGTCAGCCATATCCCCTTATTTGGGATTCTACAACAACCCCCAGAGAACATCCCTCAAAGTACATTTACACCAGCTATTAGCTGGTGTAAGTGTACTTTGCTTCCATCAGGAGTTGTGCCAGTGTGCCACCAGCCCATCCCCCAGGTCATGTCGCCACCCCACATGCTCAGATCCCCAAAAGTCAAATGTCCCACAAGGCTATCTGTGCCCGCAGCCCCAAACCCTCAAGAAGATTATAACTAGCACCCCAGTCCTGATCCCCCATAATATTGATAGCCCCACCTCAGCCCAGATCACCTGTAATATTAATAAAATTCCCCCCTCCCAGCCCTGATACAGATTCCACACCCCACAAGGGTAGTATGTCAGCCATGAAAGTAAAAATAAATATAATAAAACACATCTCATAGTCCAAGATTTTCCTGGTAGTCTAGTGGCCCCACCCCCACCCAGCAATGCCAGTCCACCCAGCTCCCCCAACCCATACCCAGCTGTTGACTGGCACAGCCTACCTCTAACCACTGTGGTCAGCCACTAACTGAGTTCTGCTAGGAGCATGTACTTCTAATAGTACATGCTCAGTGAATGACAGCAGTTGTCATTTACTGAATGTGTACTATTTACAGTAGTATGAAGTAGGATGGAAACTTATGTTACCAGATGGTGCTATTTCCATATTTGTAGTGCTTTTAGGTTTTTAGATATAAGCAAAACTACATGTCCAGATTTAAAGAATATTGAGTCCCTCTTTCTTGAGCATTAGCTCCTTAGTTGTAACCAGATAGTTTCAATTGTTTAGCATCTTGTGAGCAGGTTACCATAGAAATATCTTCACCAAGTCTTGCTAAAATTCATACATTTGACCTTAGTATCCATCTGTACTTAGCTCCCACTGAAATCGATGAGGCCCCTTTCTGCTGGAGGGACAGCAGCTTAAAAAGAACTCAACTTTTTTTTAATTTCTTGACTTTGTGAGTCCATTCAGACAAACAAAACTATCTGGAGTTTTAAAGAGGCCACCAATGTCTCAGTATCACATGACACCAAAATAGCCATATTCTATAACCAAATATTACTAAATATTTTTATAATTAATGATTTGCTATGACAACTTACCCCTATTGAATTCAAAAAAAAATATATTCTAAAATAATATATTTTCTAATTCAAAACTGCAATCCTATTATATAGGTATACTGTTTGTATCACATATGATATTATATGTGAGTAGGAAGAATTATGAATCTTATAACACCAACAGAAAAGTTATATCATCATACATGTAAACGTATGACATCATCAGAAAGTGACACCATCATGGGTGACATCACCAGAGATGCACAGTTTTACACAGGACACACAACAGCCTTTTAAGTGGTTTTGTTGTTTGCAGTCAGTTATCATTTTAACCTGCTCATAGGAAGCGCTCTGTTACCATAGCATTTTTTGAACTTATTTCTATATGGCCCCCATTTGATTGCAACAGGACTAGCAAGCTAAATATCCACCATTGGGGATTTTTTCTCATGGAATAACTGGCTCAGTTGTGTTACAGTATCCAGAAGGAGTAACAACCCATGCATCAGTGGTATATTTCCCCATTCAAGGAATGTCCAAGAGGAACTTCATGGATGCCATTTTGGGGATGCATCCAGCTCATTTGCTACAAGTGTGTTTGTTGCTACAGGAGAACAGGACTTGTTCACTGGTTCGGTGAACGATGAGAATACAGCATCGGAACATACAAATATTGATTTCTTTTATAACCCAAACCAGCATATGGTGGACATTAAAACCGCATTCATTATTTTGGAAAAATTGATAGAGAGGGGGAGGAGACATTATAGGAGTGAAATTACCTTGGAGACGTATCTCAAAGTTGGTCATTCTCCAAGGGGAGGTTACAAGTACTTAAACTACCTGGATATGGTTGGGAAATATAACCCTTTATGATAGATTGGAGACATGTACAACAGATAGTCACAGATGAATTTATGAGAGCAATAATAAGATATTTTTATGAGGCACAGGAACCTGAAGTGAGCACTGATATAGAAATAAAGGAGGGTGCTGTGTGTAAGCAATAAGACACAATGAGATTTGTATTAGACAATTCCAATGCATGGCTAGGGGGGGACGTAGTGAGGCACAAGGTCACAGGCTGAGTGCATCCAGTCCCCTAGCCGTGCATTAGAACTATCTAATGCACATCGCCAGAGTGGGTTATTGCACTTATAAAATGGGCCTGTGTATTCTAAATGGGGGTTCTAGTTTTAGCTGTGCATTAGACACATCTAATGCAAGGCTAGCAACCAATCAGATTGCTTGAAATCCTTTGCCCATTTTATAATGAAATTTAAAGATCATCCAGACTTTGTGGTATTCCTTCGCAAACTTAAAGAAACCTTACAAAGGGAAGATGATAAAATTGAGAAGTCCAAGCTACATAACTTTGAAAGAGATAGGAAGGACTACCTTTTGGGGCAAGTATTCAACTGGAATAAAAAAGCAAAACACGGGGAGAAATAAAAACAGCAGACAGGGAATAACCTGATCCCATTCAGGCACCCATAATCAACAAACAAGGTCCATACTTAAGAATAGAAACAACTCCCCTCCTATACCACTGATAACAGTGGATCAGAATCAGAGGATCCTCCTTTAGAAGAAGGTGCAGAAGAGACCGAGGAACTGAACAGGACAGTTCAATATCAGTTGCCAGCCACATCGTACCAACAAGGGAGAGGACAGAACAACCCCAGGGGGAACCTAGGCCAGGGCAGAGGAAACCAACCAGGAGAGGAGGCAGGAAACATAGGCAGCAGGATTCAGGGGAGAAGAATAAATTAACTGGGACAGTAGAGAACACTGTGATTAACATCTCTGGATGTGAACTCACCCCAATACAACAACAAGTACAACAGAAAGGACTTTCCATTATAACTACTCAGGATTCTAATCACTTTATGTAGCTTTACATCACTTCACTAGGAATCTAAATTTAAAAGCACATTATAATAAAAGCAATATGTGCTGTGGTATGATGTCCCAGATCATGTGGTTGTCGATTCATCCACACAAAGTAAGGTAATCCCATTTCAACCAGTATCTACTTACATGTCTCAATATAATGACATTGTAAATGTTTTTGAGTGAGCATGTGAGAAGTCTTTAAAAAATCTTGTTTGAAACCAATAATAGAGTTACTTATGTTAATATTACCTCAGAAGATGCAGCTGCTTTAAAAAGTTTACAGTAAAATACCAATCTTACAATTAAGCTAGCTGACGGGGGCTCTGTGTTGTTATACAAACTGAAAAATACATAAAGGAAATATGTAGGCAGTTGGGTGACACATCATTTTATGTAAAGCTGAACAGTGACGCCACAGATAAGTACAAGCAGGAAATAGATGTTTTTCTGAATGATGCACTAATGTCTGGGGTTATAATAAATGAGGAGATGAGTTATTTAACTGTCACACACTGAGTTACAGCTAGTATCTATGTACTTCCTAAGATGCATAAAAATGTATGCAACCCTCCAGGTAGACCAATAGTGGCAAGTATTGGTTCATTGACAGAACCACTGTCCAGGTTTGTGAACGTTTAGATTGAGGAGTATGTTTTTAAAACCTTCTTTTATTTGAGACACATCCCAAATGTTTGAAATATTAAATGACATGCAGGTGGAACAAGGGCGGTGATTGGTATCTATGGATATCACCTCCATCTATGTAACTTTCCACGAGGGGGCATTTCTGCCTTGGAATACTAACTGGAGTTAGATACAGATGTGGATGAACAAAAAAAAACACTTTTTTTGCTATCTAGTACTGAGCACATTTTAAATAAAAACTGTGTTTTGTTTCAGGGTGAAATGTATTTGCAGCTCAAGGGAACAGCAAAGGGGGCAGCTTTTGCCCCAAACTATGCCAATCTCTACCTAGGCCTATAGGAGAAAACAACTGTCTGTGATGTCCAGAACAATCATTTTTATGATAGGATTGATATCTAGCATAGTTTTACTGACGACATATTTATGGTGTGGAGGGGCTCTCCGGACGACTTGAGAGAGTTCATAGATTATTTGAAAAACAGTAATCCAAATTTGAAACTTTCAGTGGAATGTGATCTTACTTCTGTCTCTTTCCTTGATTTAAAGATATCTATGGAATCTGATGGTACTTTTAAAACCAATTTATTTTGAAAGGAGTCTGACAGGAACTCTCTATTGCTTGCCTCGAGTTGCCATGATAAACAATATTCCCAAGGCTCAGATGTTACAAGCTCATAGAAATTGCTCTGAAGTTTCAGATTTTGTGACCAATGGCACTTATATGTGTAGAAGATTTATTGAGCATGGTTACAATTCTGCATTAGGGGAGAAAGTATATTTGGAGGCCTTTCATACTGAAAGAGGAAGCTTATTTCAGAGTAGTAGGCAGGAGGAGGGACCCCCAAGAGCCAATGTTGTGACTAACTATATCAGACATGCACATGCAATACAAGAGATTGTCAACACTAATTGGCATATCCTAGAGAATGAACCCCTACTTTCTGATATTGTTAGAAAGATACCCAGGATGGTTTATCATAGGGGTCCAAATTTAAGGAACAAACTTGTTCCACAGTTACCAGGGAAATTCCAAAGATTATTTGCACAATGGCAACACAAGGCTTCCACCCTTACCAATGGGTAACTTTATATGTGGGAACAGTAAATTTTGCCCCAACATCATGAGAATGGACACTTTCACTACATGCAACAGCAACAACATTTTTTAAAGTGACTACATTTTTTTAAGTGCAGTAGTGAGAATGTAATATATTTAGCCACATGTGAAAGTGGCTCATTTTATGTGGGGGAAACCACTAGACCCATGAAGCTACGCATTGGAGAACACCTTAGATCCATTGGAGGGGGGATGAGAAAAATGTCATAGCATGCCATGTTAATAAAAGCAGGACTGGTCATCATGTCTTTAAATCTTATGAAATAGAAAAGGTCAGATTAGGGCCACATGGGGGGAATTTAGATGACAAGCTATTGCATTGCTAATCTTTCTGTATTTTTATATTGGGGGCCATGGAATCTCCTGGCCTAAATGAGCACATAGAACCTATTCCATGCATTAAGCAAACAAGGAAATGAGGTGAAATACTGTATGCATATCTGTAAATATACTGTGTGCTCCATATAGTGCCTCATTTATTAATAATGTGCTTACTTATGTTCTTTTTTCTAGGATGCACAGGAATACCTTGTGGCACCTCGGCACCTTCCATTGAATACTAAGAAATGTTGATTATAGCATTATGATGGTCTATTCTTCAATTAAAAAGTAGAACTCATATAAGCATAAATGAATTGCTTGGTTCCCTTTTGTAAACATACACTGTTGGATCTGTTTGATACTGATTTTAATTCTTTGCCAAGAGGGGGCCCAATCCCCATCAGCTTCAGGCTCCCTCCTGTTAAATTTGCTGATGGGAGGCCCACTCCTGTCACCATAATGCCCCCAGATTTGTTGAATGCTGAGGGGTGCCCAATCCCATGGCTCTTCTCCCGTCTGTACAGCACGGAGGTACCCAATCCCCATCAGCTTCGTCCCCCCACTTCAAAAACACACAGGTGTTATGCTGGGAGCCCACCTGAGTGTGCCAAAAGTACCTGCTAAAAGGAAAAACCATCCCGTGATGTCTTTTTTTTTTTTTTTAACCCTGGAAAGAACAAACATGGTCCTCACTGTCTGTGTCACCCTTCCCAACCAGCCCACCCTCTGCGCACCCTACCTCCCACACACACACCCCATACTTACCTCCGGAGCCCGGCGCGATGATCTTCTATGGACCGGAAACACATCTGCACTCTTCAAAGCCAGCTGCTAACTGAAGAAATGCCGGTAAGTTGTATAATGGCATAAATAGTTTTTTTTTTTTAACTTTGGTGCTTATCTCAGGCAGTTTTGGGAATGTTGGCACCAAATCTTCAACACTGGGTTAGTGGGACCCTTCCTCATGAATTCAGCCACTGTCATGGTGTTAGTCAGTCCCAAAAGGTGATTTCGCAGTCACTGCATGGACTCATCTTTTGGGACCAATTAATGAAATGACAGTGCCAGTGTTCATGAGGTGGGCTCTCAAAAAGACTTTGTTGCAAATTAGGTGGAAAAAATCCAAAAAAATGACTGTTTTACGAGCGTGCATTGCGCAGTTGCTATGCATGCTCATAACTTCGCTAATTTGCAATATTTTCACTCCAGATTTTCAGCACTGCCACTTTTTCACACCTCCTTATGAGCAGTAAAGCTGTCATTTTTCACATCCTAGCCAAAATGTATTTTTTTTGCTTCCAGCACTGTTCATGAACAGAGGTCCTAAAATGCCTATGTTGAAAATGATGTGCTGAAAGTCCATAAAATGACTGTGTTACAAACGTGTGTTGTGCAGTTTCCAGACACCCTTGTAACTTCACAAATTAGTACAGCTCTCATTTTCACATCCTGGCCAAAATGTCTTTTCACGCTTCCGGTGCAGAATAGTGCAGTTGTTTTGGGAAATCAGTGTTTTAACAGATTAAGATTGAGCAAGTGAGAGAGGAGGAGTGACCAAGCTCAACTGAACTCTGTCAGGACTGCTGTGGATTTCTTTTTGGGCAGAAAAAGGCACCAATGCAGGCAGGAGCCCAGTACAAAAGGACAGCCTGCAGTGCTGGGAGAAACAGAATGAGTGAGCGAGATCTGTCGGGACTGCTGTTGGATTTCTTTGTGGGTAGAAAAAGGCATCAATGCAGGCAGGGGCCCAGTATAAAAGGGCAGCCTGCAGCAGCAGGAGAAACAGAATGAGCAAGTGAGAGGGGGGGAGTGAGCGACCTCAACGGAGCTCTGTCAGGACTGCTGTGGATTTCTTTGTGGGCAGAAAAAGGCACCAATGCAGGCAGAAGCCCAATACAAAAGAGCAGCCTGCAGCACCGGGAGAAACAAAATGAGCGATTGAGAGACAGGGAGTGAGCAAGCTTAGCGGAGCTTTGTCAAGACTTCTTTGGATTTCTTTGTGGGCAGAAAAAGTCACCAGTGCAGGCTGGAGCCCAGTACAAAAGGGCAACTGCAGCACCAGGAGTAATGGAACAAGCGAGTGAGAGAGGGGGAGTGATCAAGCTCAACTGAACTCTTTCAGGACTGCTATGGATTTCTTTGTGGGCAGAAAAAGGCGCCAACATAGGCAGGAGCTCAGTACAAAAGGGCAGCCTGCAGCACTGGGAGAAACAGAAAGAGTGAGCGAGCTGTGTCGGGATGGCTGTGGGATTTCTTTGTGGACAGAAAAAGGCATCAATGCAGGCAGGGGCCAAGTATAAAAGGGCAGCCTGCAGCAGCAGGAGAAACAGAATGAGCAAGTGAGAGGGGGGAGTGAGCGACCTCAACGGAGCTCTGTCAGGACTGCTGTGGATTTCTTTGTGGGCAGAAAAAGGCACCAATGCAGGCAGAAGCCCAATACAAAAGAGCAGCCTGCAGCACCGGGAGAAACAAAATGAGCGATTGAGAGACAGGGAGTGAGCAAGCTTAGCGGAGCTTTGTCAAGACTTCTTTGGATTTCTTTGTGGGCAGAAAAAGTCACCAGTGCAGGCTGGAGCCCAGTACAAAAGGGCAACTGCAGCACCAGGAGTAATGGAACAAGCGAGTGAGAGAGGGGGAGTGATCAAGCTCAACTGAACTCTTTCAGGACTGCTATGGATTTCTTTGTGGGCAGAAAAAGGCGCCAACATAGGCAGGAGCTCAGTACAAAAGGGCAGCCTGCAGCACTGGGAGAAACAGAAAGAGTGAGCGAGCTGTGTCGGGATGGCTGTGGGATTTCTTTGTGGACAGAAAAAGGCATCAATGCAGGCAGGGGCCAAGTATAAAAGGGCAGCCTGCAGCAGCAGGAGAAACAGAATGAGCAAGTGAGAGGGGGGAGTGAGCGACCTCAATGGAGCTCTGTCGGGACTGCTGTGGATTTCTTTGTGAGCAGAAAAAGGTGCCAGTGGAGACAGGAGCCCAGTACAAAAGGGCAGCCTGCAGCACCAGGAGAAACAGAATGAGCGAGTGAGGGAGGGGGAGTGAGCAAGCTCAATGGAGCTCTGTCAGGACTGCTGCAGATTTCTTTGTGGGCAGAAAAAGGCATCAACACAGGCTGGTGCCCAGTACAAAAGGGAGCCCTGCAGCACCAGGATAAACAAAATGAGCAAGTGAGAGAGGGGGAGTCAGCGAGTTCAGTGGAGCTCTGTTAGGACTGCTGCGGATTTCTTTGTGGGCAGAAAAAGGTGCCAGTGCAGGCAGGAGCCCAGTACAAAAGGGCAGTCTGCAGCGCCGGGAGAAACCAAACAAGTGAGAGGGGGGGAATGAGCAAGCTCAACGGAGTTCTGTCAGGACTGCTGCAGATTTCTTTGTGGGCAGAAAAAGGTGCCAACACAGGCAGGAGCCCAGTACAAATGGGCAGCCCGCAGCGCCGGGAGAAATAGAATGAGCAAGTGAGAGAGGGGGAGTGAGCAAGCTCAGTGGAGCCTGCCAAGACTTTAGAGATGCCCACCCTCCGCCCAGGGTTCTCTGTGGTCCTATATTACAGCAGGATCTCCGGAGTGGAGACAAAACAATGATTGGATACTCTTAGATTGCTGTAATAATAATACAGATTTAATTGTCCTGCTTATTCCTCTAACTGAGTTAAATACCAAGCTATCTTATGATTGCTGTAATAATACATATTTATTTATTCTGTTTATTTCTCTAACTGAGCTGAGTAATACTTGGGGTGTAATAGGATTTCTAACTGGGCTAAATGAAACTGTATGAGAGCTGAGAACAAAAAGTATGGTAGCTGAGGGGTGAAAAATGTACAAGGAAGCTTTAGGATTGCTACAGTAATACAGTATCTAATAGATGAGATTTGAGACTGAATTAACCCGGTCGGCAAGAAGGCAGTAGGGGGACTAGTGTGAGGGGGAGAACATAAATTTGAGTAAATAGGAGCCTAACAGTTGTAGTAGGGTACAGAACCTGGGAGTTAGAGCCCGCAACATAAGATGGAGTCCAAAATGGGGCATGTGCCACATGTCAATAGGGGGGCATCTTTGGAAGGGTGGTGGGGTGTACAAGGTGTGGGTCCACCATGATCCTGGACTGGCCATGGAGGATGGGGGGGGGTGTATGGTCTGTAGATGACTGGCTAGTTTGAGAGAGGAACTGTGGAGGTTAGGGAGGAGTCTGAGTGGCAGGGCAGATAAGAATGGTAGGCATCCTGAAGAGGGAATATAAGATGGCAAAGGGGGATGGAGGAAGAACTAGGGATTGAAACAGACCCCAGTATCAGTGGCACTAACAGAAAAGAGAGGAGAAGGAAGTGGGTGCCTGAGGTGAGGGGTGTGCCTCTTGATGGGGGAGGAAGAGACCACGAGGAGTACCAGGGGGGGAGAGAGCAGATGGCTGCAGGTAGGGGGGGATCGGAGGTGGGACCAGGGGTGGCATAGAGGGAAACAAGTAGGAGGTGGGGAACTGATAGGGGATGAGATGTCGGAGGGATATCAACTAGGAATAGATTCAAACCACTGCTATTGGAGAGAAGGGAGGAGCAGGAACACACTGAAGGGGGAGGACAAGTGGGGCATGAAAGGGATGGCAACAGGTAGGGGAAGAGATAGCAAGGACAAAAGGGTAGAAGTAGAGCTAGTAAGGAAGGAGGGGGTGGTGACTAGAGGAGAGAAGGCTACAGGAAGGGGAAATGATAGGAGGGGTATCACTATTGGGGTAGAAGGGAATGGGGGCTCTAAATCAACAACTGCAGGGATAGGAGAGGGGTTAGAAATCAGCAGGGGATTAGGGGAGGTCGACATAGGAAGCCCAGTAGGAAGTAGTCATGCTGGGAAGGTGTTCAAGGAGGATGGGAGGAATAAGGCAGAGAAAAGTGGTGAGGCGGAAGTAGGGGGTACAGATACATAAGCCACAGAGGGAGCAGCTGGCAGGGGTAAGGGACAGAAAAGAATGAATACTGGGGTGGTGGAAAGGGCATTAGAATGGAAAAGGGGTAAGGGACGGGGGGTACTCATCCTGGAGGATTCTATACTGAAAGGGGTGAGATGAGGCGGCAGGGGGGAAAAGCACAGCCATTTTTCGGTTGAAGCTATACCCAGGTTGACTGCAGGCAGGGCAGAGCAGGCACTGCTCAAATGTGCAGTGAGGGGGCAGAAGATTCCTCATTTAGTTTTGCATGTGGGTACAAATGACTTGGCATGGGGGACTGTGGAAGTAGTAAAGGGGAGGTTCAAGTTGTTGGGCAGGCAATGTGAAGGGGTTGGGGAGTTGGTGGCATTCTCAGAGGTACTGCTGGTACCATGTGCAAGCATGGGGAGGAAGGGTAGGCTTGATGAGCTCGAGTGGCTGAGGGATTGGTGCCACACCAAAAATGATTGGTTAGTGACTAACTGCAGTAGGGTCTGGGGGAATAGTGACTTATACACAGGGGACAGGGTACACTTGAGCAGGAATGGGACAGGAGTATTAAAGGCAGGATTAGAGGGGTATATCTCTACTAAGGTGGATTTAAACTAGCTGGGGTGGCCAAAAGACTGAGGCTGGTAGAAAGTTCCAGACAGGGGAATCTACACCCCCCTAGATATAGGTAAAGGTGGAGGCGTAGTAACTCTGGGAGGGGGGTGGGCAGAGTGATCTGAGTGTAATACAGAAGGCACCAGCACCTAATAAGAATAAGGAGGAGAAAGGGTGCAGACTACCTGGAGGAGGGACACAGACCAAGGAGGAGAAGCGTGAGGAGAAGGAGGGGTACGGGTGGAAGGTGGTCTTACTACATGGATAGAGAACTGGGTACAGGGGAGAGTGCAGAGGGTGGTAGTGGTGGGGTAGCTCGTGGCACCAAGAGCAGTGACAAGAGGGGTGCCACAGGGTTCAATGCTGGACCCAGTACTATTTGTGCTCTTTATCTCCTATATAGCACACAGACTAGGGAGCAGGGTTAGTCTGTTTGCACATTATTCCAAATTGGGGGCAGTGGTGGATGAAGAGGATGGATGGGAAAAACTGTAGGGGGACCTAACCAAACTACAGACATGGTTGGGGGAGGTGCAGCTAGGATTCGGTGCAAAGAAGTATAAGGTGATGCACTTCAGGGCTAAGAACCAGAAGGGGGACTTTTGGTAGGGGATCACAGAGGAGGAGAAGGACCTAGGGGTGTTGGTAACTGGGAGCATGAACAACTCGGCCCAGTGCAGGAAAGCAGCGGCAAAGGCAAACAGGATGCTGGGATGCACTGCAAGGGGGTTCTCATCCAGACACAGATGTGATCCTACCTCTCTACAGATCATTGGTCATACCACACCTAGAGTACTGTGTGCAACACTGGAAGCTATACCTGAGGAGAGATATAAAGTTGCTGGAGTGGGTGCAAATGAGGGCAACACAAATGTTAAAGGGGATGGAAGGAAAAGAACGTGAAGTTATGCTGATGGAGCTGAACATGTACACACTGGAGGAGAGTAGGGATGGGGGGATATGATTGGAACATTTAGCTACCTGAGGAGGTAAATAAACCTAGCACCGAGGGGGTGTTTACACTGAGGAGTGGGAGAGATGAAGGGGCATGGATTAAGGTTGGAAGGGGGAAATTTCGAGAGGAAATGAGGAGGCACTACTTCTCTGAGATGGTGGTGTCTAGTTGGAATGTGTTGTCGGAGGAGGTGGTAACATGTAGGACGGTCAGTAGCTTTAAAGAGGAGTGGGATGAAGCAAGAGAAAGAGTTGGGGGGCAGGGGCTGGGAAAATTGGGGGAGGAACTGAGGAGGAGGAGGCTGGGGCAGCTGCAATCTAGGGTTCTAGCTACACACTCGGGCAGACTTGCATAGACCGACTGGTGTGTTCTGCTGGCAGATTCATATGTTCATATGTAAAATCACAGTGATGCTGTTCATGAGCAGAGGTCCTAAATTGCCTATGTTGAAAATTTGGTGACAAATGTCCATAAAATGACTGCGTTATGAGCGTGCGTTGTGTAGTTTCCACGCATCCTCGTAACTCCGCAAATTTGTAGTATTTTCACTCCAGATTTTCAAGATTGCCATTTTTTCATACCTCTTTATGAATAGTACAGTTGTCATTTTTCACATCCTGCCCGAAATATGCATTTACACATCTGGCGCAGAATACCGTGGTTACTGTGGGAAATCAATGTTCAGGACAGATTAAGAACATCATAGTGACAGTGTTCATGAGCAGAGGTCATAAAATGCCTATGCTGAAAATTTGGTGAAGTAATTCCACTAAATGACTGTTATGCACATGTGTTGTGCTGTTTCCATGTACACTCGGAAGTTTGAGCATTTTTTATATTTTTACTGCAGATTTTCAACATTGCCATCTCTTTGCACCTCTCTATTAATGATACCAGCTGTCATTCTTCACATCCTGCCTGATCTGTGTTTTCATGCATCTGGTGCACAATTGCACGGTCACTGTGGAAACTCAAATTTTGGGACACATTAACAAAATCACAGTGCCACTGTGCATGAGAAGAGGTCCCAAATACTTTCATGAGGTGGGGGCCACAAAATGGCCATGTTGAACATTTGTACTGCAAATACCAACAAATGCCTGGGGCGTTATGGTTTCTAACCATAACGTCCCACCCTTTACAGACTGTCAGACATCAAGGGTGTGCCTTTAGATTGCTGACTGTGATGCTCATGCCATTCCACCCCCCCCCCCAGCCACTGACAGGCATTGAGCTGTGTCTTCAACTCTTCGGCCCCACAGTTCACCCCATTCTATATTGCACCCATTTCAGCATATGTCCTTATGGAGTGGGGTGACTGAAAAGCTGAACACCACAAGGCACACCTCAACACTTGTCAGTGTCTGCAGGATAGGGTGAGGTGAAATGGCATGAACGTTATGGGTGACAACACAAACGCATACCCCAATGCCTATCTGTCTCTGCAGGATGAAGGTGGGGTTGGCATGAAGTTCAGTGCTTCACTGCCATTCCTACTCTGCATCTGTCTAACTCCTGCAATTCCAACGCTAACACCAGCAAGCAAACATTCAGCATTGGCAAATGCTTTTTTTTTTTTTTTTCGGTCTAAGTGCTTGTGTGGTGCACATATTTGTTTTGTGCTGTTTTACGGTATACCTTGTCCAGTTAGCTTAATGTGGACACATTTGCATGTTGGTACACTATATTTCCATTTTCTTGGGATAGCAATAGTAGTTGTGTCGCTATTGTCTTCCTGGCCCCTTTTGGAAAGTAAAATGCTTTCCTCCTCAATGCCTCTGACCTTTTGTATACCTTTTTTGTAGAACTGGTGATATGGGACTTACTTGTTATTGTTACTTGTTACTATTCGTAACTCACAGTTAGCTTCTAAAGTGATAGGTTCTGGTGTAGAACTATCTACCAAAACATGCATTACTTGATTGCTCTTATCCAAGCAAGGTGTGGAATGGATCTTTAAGCCCATATCACTGAACTGCTGATTAGGCACTAATAATGCAGACTGGTCAGGTATTTCTTGACCTTTCTTTACATTAATCCTAACAGAAAAGTCCCTTGCATTACCAGGAACTCTTACAATGAACTCATTCACTACCTGACACACTTGAGGAATAGTTTCTCCAGACCTCAAAGCCTGTGGTGTTACCTTTATTGGGTAAGGGTCCCCCCCTTATCTTTGACCAATGAATATCATTGGCTAGGTCTACTGCATGTATCTATCTATCTATCTATATATATATATATATATATATATATATATATATATATATATATATAGAGCAGTAGACAGAACAGAAACTATTAGTGAGTTAGATCCATTACTGGCTTCAATTGTACTGTGTGCCTTTGAAGTAGCTTACACAGGAAAATGAGAAGCAGGAGGTAACTGGGGAGCACATAGCAAATTACTTTGAAAAAGTGCTTTTAAATCCTCTATTTCCTTCCTCATTTCATCCTACATTTTCTGTGACTTCTTAACCATTTCTTCTAGACTTGGAGAGCCAAGCATAGACCTGTTATGTGGTGCCCTATAACTTGCTAACCATTGTTATAATACTGACACCTTCTGCAATCACCTCTGCCACCTTTAAAATTGCTGTGCTCCTGCCACATCCTTTATTGCAGTTTTATCCCCCATAAGAGAAACCCGGGTTTTGATATTGCTGAAGATTTTGACACTGTTGCTGATTTTGACAAGGCTGCTAATTAGGACAAGGATGCCGGATGACACCTAAGTCTTGTATAGATTTTGGGTGCTCTACAGATTTCTCCTGTAGAGTCTTGTTATTCTGTTTCTTTTCCTTTCTTCTTGAGTTTTTAGAAGCAGGTAGCTCATCCCCCTCCATAGCTAGAATATCAGAGGCAGTGACCTCAGATGCTTTATGCTTGGAAGGAGAACTTCCCTTTTTCAGTGTAAGAGCATCATCACCTCTTCCAGAGTCCCATATATGATCAGCCTGTTCTACAATCCAGTGTACATCTCCATGCTTCTTATTACACTCCATTGCCAATTGTGTTCTAATTGAAGAGGGTAAAGTGTAATAATATGCATCTTTGAAATGATCACTGTCACTCTCAGTGTTATCCTTTGCTCCAAAGCATACACATTTCAGCATACAATAAAAATTCCTTGGACATTGATCAATACCACACTTCATATTGTAAGTGGCAAACCTGGCTGCTCCTTTGGTGCCATAGTCACCAAATTCCCTTTTCAGAAATGTATACAGCTAACCTAGTTTAGTTATTTCTGCTTTAGATACCTTAGATCAATTGGCATGGGGATCATCTACAGACCACCAAATTTTAAAAATCTGTTCTTCCTTGTCAATAATGGCCAGTGATTCAAAGCATTCTTTCAATTTACAAATGTGCTGGTTCGATGTCTCCTTTAGTAGTTTTGGAATTGTATCATGCTCCTAGTAACTGTAAATATTTCATGACAGTTTTTGACTTGATACCCTTTTTCTCTTTCTGACACCTTTTAAATTTTTTTAATGCCTCTTAGGCAACTCACCTTCTGAATCAGAATCATTTTTCTGCCGAGACTTAGGTTTCCTTTTGTACTTCTTATGTGATTAATTTCCTGGACAAGAATTATCATTTTCAGAAGAGGAGACACCAGAGACTTCAGAATCAGTATTAGAGTCTCATTCTTTAGATGTTAAAATTTTTCATCTTTTTTACTTTTGCCATTTATACTTTTCTCTGTCTTCTCTACCTGTGTATCTGATTTCTTAAATGTACTTTTTTGTTTTGCCAGTGCACTAGTCTCTTTATCTCTGTGTATTTTCTCTATATATTTTCTTTTTTACTACTTCCACTTGCTCCAACTCTGACTGTCTTTCAATACTAGACTGAACAGAAGAGTATGGCTGGTGAGAAGAAGTTTCTTTTACAGGTTCTATACAAGACACTTTCCAAGCAGGAATATAGTCCTTGCCTATACTTTCTTCTTATTTTTTGCTCTAAGACAGATAGGTAGGAAACAAATGATTTAAGCCCATTGTGTCAAAATGTTCCTGCTTTTAGAAGCTTTGAGCCATTGTTCCTTTTCACGTTCATATTGTTCCTGCAAATTTCTAAAGTCTTTGCATAATTCAAACGTAATATTTTTCAGTTTGCTAAGCAGCCTTTTCCAATTCCACCTTATCACTTTTCAAATTTAAATAATACTTTTGCCATTTCTTTGCATCATGTAGCTCATTTTGTAAGGTCACATGGTCCAGTCTACTCTCTTGTAACAGATTATCTAATAGTTAAACTGCTCATGGTATTCAATAGAAAGGATATACTGGTTAAAAGTCTTTATAGATCCTATATACTCTGTAAATAATGAACTGCTAACCACTGCTTTAATTCACACTGCAGATTCTTGGGCAATAATTAGAACTGCAAAATACTTAAGTGCAATCTACAAAAAAAGAAGAAAATTATGGCAAATCAACACCAGCCATGAATACCCTGATTTGTATGAAATAGACTGATGTAGTACCTAGCTTAGGGAAGGCAGTAATGATATGCTTATTAGCTATCTTCTTTTATAGAGAGCATTGTATACAGTTTTGCATGGAACTATTTATTATTGCTATTGTCATGCATGATATAGTATATGTATGTTTGCATGTATTTATTTTGTACACAGTATATGTGAATGACATTTTAAGCTCAACAATAAAGATTGACTGAGGTGGGCACCCCAAAAATAGTTAAACTTGTCCTGCTAACCTATTACACTTCTTACACTCAGCAGTTTCATCTTGGCTTTTAACAAGAAGCAGAGGTACCACAGCTTCTGATTTTTTAACAGCACCTGTACTTTGACTTAGGTCTGTCATAGCTTAACAGTAACAATAATCCTTAAATAACAACAATTAAATATATACTTAATATATGTGTATCCTAGGGTGCATCAGGGGTCTTGTGCTTGTGCAACTATGCTGTTCTCACCTCGATGTCTTCTTTTGTTTTTAGTGGTAGACGGTCAGGAACAAGTATTGGTGGAACTTGTTTCTTTTTCTTTAATGCTCAAAATGTCTTTATTCATTCTTCTTTTTCCCTCAGCAAAAGATCAGCAGCTCTCCCATTGCTTCTTCTTCAGTTAGACACTCAACAGTTATTGAAAAAACCAAAACAGGAAAAATTACTTCTCTGCAGTGAATGCTTTTCGTCAATTTTTAGACACATTCAAGGCATATGCACTGTTCATTACAACAAAACAAAACTTCATACCAATATCAAAGTAATATTAATATAAATATAAATAAAGTGTTCTAATCCAAATTATTACAGAGGACAAACCACAACATGTTAGAACAATAGGCTGGAATATAATTAGGGTTACAGCAAAAAAACAGGGAAATGTGACTTTAGGGTTTCAAACCCTAACACCTCACCCTACCCTGTAGGCAGCAAACCAGGCGTGAGGTGTGCTTTCACGTTCTCAAGCCTAATGCTCACCCCATTCCATCAGTAAAGAAGCTGAGATGTGTACAGTGTATGAAAATGTGCTGAGCATTAGACTTGATAACCCAAAGGCACACCCCAAGCCTTGTTAGCTGCCTGCAAGGTGGGTGTGGGGTGTTAAGGTTGAAAACCCTAATGCCACATTTCCCTGCTTTTTCACTTTATCCCTAATTAGTGCATTAGAGACTATTTTTGCAATGAATTTCCTTAATTTTTGAGATAGCATAATTGTATCCTTAGTTCCATGTGGGAGTGCTGCACTCCCATCCATCCCTATTTTTTCACATAGTTTGAGTGTAGCCTTATTTGCCCATGGAAGCACTGGGCACAGAGGGCCCTGTGCTCTCATCCCTCCTTAAATGCATACATATGTTACTGTCCATTTGTTAGATGATAACAATCAAGTTGTCAGCATAGCCTTCTTATTACTCCACTTCATGTACACAGTACTGAACCTTTCAAAATCCCCAGCAAAATATGATCCCATACCACAACATCAATCCACGTCACATGCGCGAAAAGACACCTTTGGCAGGATTTGAAAAATGGCAGCTGTCATATTCATGAGGTTGTGTAATAAAAAGACTACGTTGGAAGTTTGGGGTTAAAAAATTTAAAATTACCAAAGTTACCAGTGTGCATAGCAACATTTTAATGTATGCACAAAATTTGCCATTTTTGCGTATTTTGAGCCCACATTTTCAACATACTCTTCTTATGTTCCCACCTCATTAACAAGGGTGGTAAAGATTTTCAAATCCTGCCTGAAAGGTGATTTTGCCAAGCAAACATGAAATTACCTTTTGGGCCAGATTTGCATAATTACACTTACAGTGTTCATGAGGTGTGGTCTTGAAAAGGCCTTGCTGAAATTTGGGGTGAAAATATGCAAAAAAATGGCAATGTTATGCCACAAAGTTGAAACCTCACTGAAATACATTGACCACACATACCTTAGTTTCTCATATAGCAGTAGGTTCCAGCAACAAGATGTGTCTTGAATGGAAGACTTGAATCTTCACACTGGAACCAGTTCAGGTGAGTGATGGTATGTGGGGAGTGTGGAGGGCTGCAGGGTGATGGGTGCTCAGTGAGAGGTTAGGGTGGGGGGTGGGGCAGATTAGCAAGGGAACTTTTTCTTACAGGTTTAGAAAAAAGACATCAAGGGACTGTTTTCTTTATTACAAGTGGACAGGAAGAGGAGAGTCATTGGGGTGGAGGAGTGTCACGGGACACCATTGACAATCTAAAAAATCAGGGGATGTGATCGGAGGGTAGGAGTGCCACAGAACACCAGGAATAAAAAAATATATTACAGGTTGCATGATGGGAGGGTGGGTGCTGCCACTAGATACAAGGGAAATAAAATAAATAAATTATTATGGGGATGGTGATCAGAGATTGGGGGTGCCACTAGACACCAGAGAAATAATAAATAATTGGGGTGCAATTGAAGGATCGGGGGAGCCATACACATGAGGAAGAAAAAGTAAAATGTAAAATATTTAAAATAATATGGGGAAGGCAATCAGAAGGTGAGGGGTACCACTAGGTACCAGGGAAATATAGTCTTATTATGGGGCCACGCAACCCCAGGGAAAAGATGCCAGTAAAGCAAAAAATATTTTCTTCTTATGAAAAGAGATCTTTTTTGTGATTCATGATACGAAAAAGGATTCCTTTTCATATCCCAAGTTGTGAAAAAAATGTATAATCTTAAAAAAATTGTATTTCAAGGGCACTTATGCAATAGTTAACTGCAGAATTTACCTAAAGGGGTCCCAATAAGCAAGCTACAAATGTTGATCATTCTCCAGAAACTAATTTTTGTGGTTTTCAAAATTTGAAGTTTTAAGGAATAAGGGAAAACAAGATGGCATCAAATGAAAAAAAGATTCTTTCCATCACATAAAAGGATTTCCCATATGGAAATTTCATACAGCTGTTTGAAGTACTTACAGAGCATGCTCAGAACCTGAATTTATGAAAATTAATAACTTTGGAATTGATTAATATTTTTTCAACAAACCACCATGGGACATTCTTTTGAGCCAAGCCCATTTTACCTTGAAAATTTCAGACCAAAATTTCAAACCATCTGGGTGCTACCCAATGGCAAAACAGCAGTAAAACAAATTGATTTTTAATGGGTTTTTTTTTCACTATATGCAACTCAGAATCTGACTGGAAAAAACTTGCCATGTCAAGAGATCTACCCCCACAAGACTGCACATGCAATATTTTGTGCAAAATCATTGAACAGTTGCAAAGGTATTAAAGTGCAAAATTTGGGGCTTAACATAGAAAGAACGACCGACCCTAACTATAATGGCACTACCACGTTGCTATACTATATATGCTATTAGATTTCCCTTATGTAACCACCCTTTCCTAAACTACACTAAAACATAAAACTATTAAAGTGATACTTAGACACATGGAGTTTGAACAAAAGGTAGGGGTTTCCTCATGATGCAAAAATAATGGAGAATCTGCTTCTCTGCTGTTGATGTCACTCTGGTGTTGCTGGCTCTTGCTAGATGTACAACATCTCTTCACACACTGGCATGGCAAACCTCTGGTACACATTCAGGGACAGGCTAGAGCTCTTGGTGGAAGGGCTTTTCAGCTTGAAGGCAGCAGTCATAGCAGACATGGGCTTTGACTGCAGCTGGTTCTAAGGGATTCTAACCAAATTTAAGACTGTCTGGTATTTATATGCTTGTCCCATTTTCATAATTATGACATCACATATTCTGGCTTACCAACTCTGATTGGACCTTGCAAATGATGTGGGTGGCAAATTCCTCTCCTTAGCACCTCCCCTCTCTAGTGTAGTACCCATTTGAAAAGAAATTTAAAATCAATGTTATTTTTCACTCTGATATCTTGAGGCTACCCGATATATATGTCAACACACAGGTGTTTGGATTCAACACATCATTTTGCACATTCTGATGTAAGTTTCATGTCTTAAAAGTTCATAGCTCACAAGATAAGCCATAAACCTTATGTCCAACCAAATACCTTTATAAAAATTATACCTGCTTAATCAACACTTCTTGTACTTTGAAATGAGGTGTTTATGCCAAATAAGTCTTTAGGAAACAGGTTAGAAGACACAGAATCTCTTCTGAGTAAAACATCTTAGTCTGAAACTCCTGAGGCATTGCACATTGTAAATCACAGAGCTGTTGCTTAAGCAGCTATAGCAGAATTGTTTAAACTACAGCATATTTCTTCAACCACACAGATACACAAAAAACATATATCCAAATGTTGCATGACGTAAGCATTAAAAAGAAACACAAGTATTTAAACTTACAAAACTGTTAGCACAGGCCATTTTATAAATAACTCGTATCAAGAGGTTTCTTATAAACAACAGGTTTTTATCAGATGGAAATATATGCTACCAGACTGTGCTATTTCCATATCTGTAGCACTTTTAGGTTATTAAAAATCAACAAAAATACATGTCCAGAATTAAAGAACATTGAGTCCCTTTGTTTTTCTGAACATTAGATCCTTAGTTGTAACCAGATCTTATCAGTTCTTGTAGTATCTTGTGAGCAGGTAACCATGGAAATATCTTCCCCAAGTCTTGCTAAAATTCATACCTTTGACCTTTGTATCAGTATGTATTTAGGTCACAATGAAATCCATGAGGCCCCCTTCTGCTGGAGGGATAGCAACTGGAAAAAAAAACTTGTTTCCATTTTTTGACTTTGCAAGTCCATTCAGACAAACAAATCTATTTAGAGTTTTTAATAAGTCACCAGTGTCTCAGTCTCACATGACACCCAAATAACCATATTCTATAGCCAAATATTACAAAGTATTTTTTATAAGTAATTTGATACAGCAGTGTATAGGGTAGGAATTATGTTGATTGACTGATTTTAACTTGGAAGGGATGCAGAAGGTACGTGGATAGGTGTTTTTGTGATGTGCTGTGTAGCTGGGAGCAAGCTGCCTGCTTCCTATAATAAAACAAGCATTTGTCAATGCCAAATGTCTGCTTGCTGATATTAGCATTTGATGGGCAGGAGTTAGACAGATGCAGGATAGGAATGGCAGTGAAGTATTGAACTCATGCCAACCCCACTTCCACCCTGCAGAGATGGACAGACATTGGGATGTGCCTTTGGGTCACCGCCCATAACGCTTATGGCATTTCACCTCACCTTATCCTGCAGACAATGTCAAATGTTGAGATGTGTCTTGAGGTGTTCAGCTTTACAGTCACCCCATTTCATAAGGACATACACTGAAATTGGTGCAGTATAGGAGAATGGGGTGAACTCTGGGGCATAACAGTCCAAGGCACACCTCAATGCCTGTCATTGGCTTCAGGGTGGGGGGTGGGGTTGGAATAGCATGAGCATTACAGTCAGCAATCCAAAGGCACATCCCTGACACCTGTCAGTCTGCACAAGCTGGGACATTATGGTTAGCTACTCCTAACGCCAAGGGCGTTTGTTAGTATTTGCACTACAGATTTTCAGCATGGCCCTTTTGTGACCCTCCACCTCTGCTCATGAACAGAGGCACTGTGATTTTGTTAATCTGTCCCAAACATTGATTTTCCCACAGCAACCATGCTAGGCTGTGCCAGATGAGCAAAAAACATAGTTCAGGCAGGATGTGAAAAATGACAGCTGTACCATTGATAAGGAGGTGTGAAGAGATGGCAGTGCTGAAAATCTGTAGTGAAAATGTTTAAAAATACTTGAACCTATGAGCCCACATGGAAACTGCACAATGCATGCTTGTAACACAGTCATTTAGTGAAATTATTTCACCAAATTTTCAACATAGTCATTTTGTGACCTCTGCTCATGAACAGTGTCACTATGATTTTCTTAATCTGTCCTGAATGTTGATTTTCTACAATGACCATGCCATTGGGCACCAGATGTGCAAAAACACATTTCAGGCAGGATGTGAAAAATGACAGCAGTACAGTTCATAATGAGTTGTACAAAATTGACAATGCTGAAAATTTTGAATGAAAATATTACAAATTCTCGAGTCATGAGTGTGCGTGGAAACTGTGCAATACATGCTAGTAACACAGTCATTTTATGGACTTTTTTTACCAAATTTTCAACATAGGCATTTTGGGACCTTCACTCATGAACAGTGTCACTGTGATTTTCTTAATCTGTCCCAAACACTGATTTCCCACAGCGACTGCACTGTTGTATGCTGGAAGTATGAAAACACATTTTGGCCAGGATGTGAAAAATGACAGCTGTACTGTTCATAAGGAAGTGTGAAAAAATGCCAGTGCTGAAAATCTTGAGTAAAAATATTAAAAATTCATGAAGTTATGAGTGTGCATGGAAACTGCGTAATGCACGCTTGTAGCACAGTCATTTTTTGGAATTTTTTCACCAAATTTGCAACACAGGGTTTTTGTGAGCCCACCTCATAAACAGTGACACTGTCATTTCATTAATCAGTCCTGAAAGGTGATTCCACTCAGTGACCATGAAATCACCTTTTGGGACTGAATAACCAGATGACAGTCACTGAATTCATGAGATGGGGGCACAAGAACACCATGTTGAAAATGTGGTGCCACAACTTGCAAAAATGGCCAAGATAGCCACCTAAGTTGACCCCCCCATTTATGCTATTATACAGCTTACCAGCATTTCTTCAGTTTGTGGTAGGCTTTGAAGAGTGCAGATGTGTTCCCGCTCCACCAAAGATCATTGCACCAAGCCACAGAGATAAGTATGGGGTGAGAGTCAGTGTGGGGAGGTTGAGTGCACAGAGGGTGGGTGCAGATTGGGGGAGGGGCACCAGAGACAACATGGAATGGTTTTCTGTTTCACAGGGATTAAAACAACAAAAGACCTTGCTGGATGGTTTTTCTATTACAGGGACAAAGGGCACACTGGGGTGGGCACCCTGCATGTCACCTGGTGTTTGCTGGGATGCTGTAGCCAGTGAGGATTGGGCACCCCATCAGCACATACAGAGTGCTTGGGAGGGTACATGAGCTGAGAGGGTTGGGCACTTCCTTGGCACACAACAACTGGGGGGGACATTATGCCAATGGGGATTGGGCTAACCTGTTGGCAAATGAACTTGGGAGGGAGCATGCCAACAGGGGGATTGGGCACCCCATTGACTTTCATGGGGACTGTGAGAGGTGGATGGCAACAGCTGCCACCATGTTTATTTAAAACAAATGAGAGCAATATTATGCCGACATGGATTGGGCTACCCCATTGGCAAATGAACTGGGGAGGAGGCATGCTGACAGGGGGATTGGGCACCCCCATTGGCTTGCACTGGGACTGTGAGAGGTGGCTGGTGACAGCTGCCACTACGTTTATTGAAATGGGATACCAGACAAGGCAAGCTGTGATTCAGCACTGGAATCAGGGACCACCCCAGCAGCACAAACAGCTGATACAATACTGCTGTCATTGACAGCGTGCTCCTCTATTGGCACCACAGATACCAGACCCAAAATGGATTGCTTGCATTGCGCACAACACTGCTGCATCTCCCCAACTCACTGCTAAAGCAAGCTGCCTCAATATGTTGCTTGCACATGCATGTAAGCAAACATAAAAAGTACACTATAAATAAAAATTCATGGGATTATGGGAGGTGGAGGCCGGTAAGGTGCTTTAGAGTGTCTAGGGTGGGATCTTGAAAAGGTCTGGGTGGGGGGGTCACAAACACACTCCTGAGGGTCAAGGCCACTGGGTTGACAGTGCCCACCCCTAAGTGCAATCCATGACAGGGAGGGAGGGAAACATGGATACCCACCCCATGTGCTTCTAGAATGCTCACCAATGTCCCAACATAACACTCACCACAAGGTTCCAGGGAAACCCTCTTTACTTCTGGGTAGGGTATAATACCCGTTTCAAGTCCTGTAGCCTAATAAAACCCCTCTCTTGGTTGTTAAACAAGGGATGGGATCTGGCATTAAAACCTCTTCAGGGTAGTACTGTAATGCTGATTTTGCCTTCTCCCACAGGGCACACAATAACCCGGTTGAAATTCCCACAGACCCTTCTTTGAGATTTTCATAGTTCCCCTATCTTTTATCCAACCTTTACCCTTGTTACAGATCTTTGATTTGGTAGCCGTGGATGACACCCTTTGGCAATCACAGTTTAGTCCCAGATTATTTATCACCTTCTACAGTTGCACTCACACACACATATACACACACACATATACACACACACTCACACACACACACACACACACACACTGTAAGAAATTCTCTCAAGGCAAGTTTTTTTAACAAAACAGATGTTTTTACTAAAATAATTACTAATCATACATTTACAACTAAAAGATTTTTAACTTTGGCAAATTTGGCAAAGAATAAACAGAAAAGTAAAAAGTGGACCATGTACAAAAAGAAAATGCCTTAAAACTGTTAGCTGAGTTCTACCTTAGATGTGCAGATTTCAAAGTCCAGAGAATAGTTGGTTTGCAAAATATTTCAGTCTTTCTGTAGCAGTCTTTGGTTCTTAGACAGTCTTTGTTCTGGCAGTTGTTCTCTTGTGTACAGGAGACAGAGAGAGAGAGAGAGAGAGAGAGAGAGGTCAAGGCTTGGCTGCACTCCTGGCGGAGCTCTTCAACAAGTCACTTGAGACAGGGAGGGTACCTAGGGATTGGTGAGAGGCACATGTCGTGCCAATCCATAAAGAGGGGGGGTCGAGGGAAGTACCAGGTAACTATAGACCCATCAGTTTGACCTCGGTGGTGGGAAAATTAATGGAGAGTATACTAAAGGAACGATTGGGGGTGTACTTGGAGGAGGTGGGAGGTCTGGATAGTCGGCAACATGGCTTTGTGCCAGGTAGATCATGTCAAACCAATCTTGTGGAGTTCTACAAATGGGTAACATCAGAACTGGACAGGGGAAAGCCTGTGGATGCATTATTCTTGTACTTTAGCAAGGCGGTTGATTCTGTCCCCCACAATGGTCTGGTGGAGAAGCTGATGGGGTTAGGAGTAGGCCCTTTGATGGTCAGATGGATTGAAAACTGGCTAGCTGGATGCACACAGAGTGTAGTGGTCTGTGGGGAGCTCTCAAACCCTAGAGAGGTTGGTAGTGGAGTACCGCAGGGCTCGGTCCTGGGTCCGATCCTGTTTAATGCATACATATCGGACATCAGGGAGGGTATAGGGTGTGAAATGAGTCTGTTCACTGATGACTCCAAGATGGGAGCAGTAGTTGAGGGAGAAGAGGGGAGGTTGACCCTGCAAGGGGATCTGGACACCCTGGAAAGCTGAGCTCACACATGGAAATTAAATTTCAATACCACCAAGTGCAAGGTGTTGCATCTTGGGTGGGGAAACCCTAAACACAGGTACACCCTGGGAGGGGAGATGCTGGAGGCCCCATAAGGGGAAAAAAACCTATGGGTCATGGTGGATGCATGTCTGAATAACTCTGAGCAGTGCAGGAGAGTGGCTAGCAAGGCAAACAGGATGTTGGGATGCATCGTTAGGGGGTTCACCTCTAGAAGCAAGGAAGTGATTCTGCCGCTGTACAATGGAGTGGTTAGACCACACCTTGAGTACTGTGTACAGTACTGGACACCACACTTGAAGAGGGACATACAGCTCCTGGAGAGGGTACAGAGGAGGGCAACTAAGATGATACGAGGCTAGGGATTTGACGATAGAGGACAGACTTGAGGAGCTCTGCCTGTTTTCATTGGAGGACAGGAGAGACAGGGGGACATGATTGAGGGTCTTCAAGTACCTCAAGGGATAAATAGGGTAAACATGGAGGGATCTTTAGACTAAAGCAGGAGGTATCACCAGAGGGCATGGTTTGAAGTTGGAAGGTGGAAGGGTGAGGGGGAAAAGAGGAGGAGGTTTTTCACTGAGAGGGTGGTGGACCCTTGGAATGCACTGCCTGGTGAGCTGGTTCAGAGATCCACAGTGGAGGGCTTCAAGAGAGATTGGGAGAGACACAGAAAGTGGATGTATCAGATGATGGCCTGTCCCAGGGGGGTGGGGATGGATGATAGGGGTTTCTGGAACACAAGGGATAGGAGGGCCTCGGCACCCAACTAGGGATCTGAGGTTCGAGCAGACTCAATAGACCGTAAGGCCTAGTCTGCTGGCAAATAGTATGTTAGCATGTTAATAGTAAGTAAAATGACTGAGTGTCTATGTTTGAGTGTTTAAATGGGGTTGACCAACCACAGAGTGTGAATAGAGGCTGGCCCTTGAATTTCAGGCCACCGAGTGTCACTCTTGTGCCTTCTCCAAAAGTCTTACCACAGGACACATACCTTCACTTCATGGCACTTATAATGCAAGCATTTGTCAATGCCAAATGTTGTCATGCTGGCATTAGCAGTAGGAGTGGCTGAGCTAGAGATGCATAGCATTGTGATTTTGTGAATGTGTCTCAAAAGTTGATTTTGCATAGCGAGCACGCCATTGTGCTCCACAGCTGCAGAAACACATTTTGGGCAAGCTGTGAAGAATGATAGCTGGACTGTTGATAAGGAGATGTGCACAAATGCCAGTGGTGAAAATGCGGCATGAAAATTTTGCAGATTGAGGAAGCTGCAAGGGTGTGTGGAAACTGCGCAATGCACGTTTGCAACACAGTCATTGTATGAACTTTTGGCACCAAATTTTCCACATAGGCATTTAAGGACCTCTGCTCATAAATAGTGTCACTGTCATTTTTGTAATGTGTCCTGAACACTGATTTCACACAGCAACCATGCAATTCTGCGCTGGGCATGAGAAAACACATTTCGGGTAGCTGTACTGTTCACAAGGAGGTATGAAAAAATGGCAGTGATGAACAGCTGGAGTGATACTATTACAGATTCACAAAGTCATGAGTGTGCATGCAAACTGTGTAACGCACTCTCGTAAAACACACATTTTATTGACTTTTGTTCCCAAATTTTCAACATAGGCATTTTAGGACATCTGCTAATGAACAGTGTCACTGTCATTTTCATCATGTGTTTCGAACACGGTCTTTCCACAGCGATGGTGTTATTCTGTGCCAGAACTACGAAAACAGATTTTGGTCAGGATGTGAAAAATGACAGCTGTACTGTTTGTTAGGAGGTGCAGAACAATGGCACTGTTGAAAATCTGAAGTGAAAATATTAGAAGTTTGTGAACAAACGAGAGTGCATGCAAACTGCGCAATGCATGCCCTTAACACAATCTTTTTATGGAGTATTGTCACCAAATGTTCAACACAGGTGTTTTAGGACCTCTGCTCATGAACAGTGTCACTGTCATTTTCGTAATGTGTCCTGAACACTGATTTCGCACAGCGACCACGCTATTCTGCACCGGAAGTACTAAAACACATTTCGGCAAAGATGTGAACATACGAGCATGCATGCAAACTGCACAACACACGCCTTTAACACAACTTTATGGAGTATTGTCACCAAATGTTCAACACAGGCATTTTAGGATCTCTGCTCATGAACAATGTCACTGTCATTTTTGTAATGCGCTAACTTACGAGCGTATGTTGTACAGTTGTTATGCACACTCGTAAAACAGTCATTTTAGGGAGTATTGTCACCAAATTTTCAATACAGGCATTTTAGGACCTCTGCTCACGAACAGTATCACTGTCATTTTTGTAATGTGTCCCAAACACTGATTTCACACAGAGACCGCGCTGTTCTGCACCGGAAGTGCAAAAACACATTTCCGCCAGGATGTGAAAAATGACAGCCGTATGGTTCACAAGAAGGTTGGTAAAATGCCAGTGTTGAAAATCTGGCATCAAAATAGTGTGAATGCACTAACTTATGAGCGTGCATTGTGCAGTTGCTACGCATGCTCATTAAACAGTTATTTTGGGGAATTTTCCCACCAAATTTGCAACATAGGCTTTTTAAGAGCCCCTGTCATGAACAGTGGCACTGTCATTTCATTACTCAGTCCCGGAAGGTGATTCCACACAGTGACTGTGAAATCACCTTTTGGGACTGAATAATGCCATGACAGTGCAAGAATTCATGAGGAGGGGGTCCCAAAAACCCCATGTGGAAAATTTTGCCCAAAATTCACAAAAATACCTGAGATATGCACTAAAGTTGAAAACCCCCAATTTATTCCATTATACAGCTTACCAGCATTTCCTCAGTTCACGGTCAGTTTTAAGAGTGCAGACGTGTTCCCGGTCCACAGAAGATCATTGTTCAGGACTCCGCAGGTAAGTATGGGGTGGGGGGGTGAGAGGAGGCAGGGTGTGCAGAGGGTGGGTGCGACTGGGGAGAGGGAGCACTGAGACTACAAGGGACCGTTTTCATTTTACAGGGAAACAAAAACAAAATTTCGCAGGACAGGTTTTTTTTGCAGGGGATTTGGCATGCTGGGGTGAGCTCCCAGCATGCCACCTAACTGTTTGGTGGGGTGTCTGTAGCTGATGGGGGATTGGGCACCCTCATGGACAAACAACATAAGGGGGGAGTCATTTATGCTGACTGGAATTGGGCACCCCTTCGGGACACAAAGAAGGGTGGGGAGGTACCCCCCTTGGCATATCACAAATGCGGCGAGTGCTTCATGCTGTCGGGGACTGGGCTCCCTGTCAGCACATTCATAGGGGGCAGGGTCAACCGACAGGTGGATTCGGCAACCCTGAAGTCAGCAGCTTAGTGGCCAGTGTGCCGCCATGAGCATAATGTCAGCGAGCACATAAAGGAAAGATCCGCTGTGTCTGACAAGCTTTGCTCGGATTGCAGCGGACCTTTTCTCAGATATGCTCGTCACATTATGTATGCACGCTCTGGCACCAGCATGCAGGCTGATTGGGGAATGAGGGATGCACCTACTGATGCGTGTCCTGCATTCACCCAACAACGATCGCGCCTCCAAAGCTGCATTCTCCCTAGATGTTGGCTGCACAAGTGCGCCAACATCAGAGGTTTATAACTGGGAAAATAGCTTCTCTCATCCTGGGATTTTATTATACCAAGTAGCTAAGCATGTACTCCCAACCCTTTGAAGATGTACTTGTCAGTTCCTGTCAGTAGGCTATTCTTGGTCATGGAATTAACATCATTTCCCTTGGAAGCTTTACTTCTCAGATTCCTGATTCAATTAGGAATGTCACACATCCGCCAAGGCCTTCTCTCATTTCCTGGGGAGTTTTCAGTAACCCTGTGCACTCCTTGTTTTAAAAAATAACATGGCACTTCTTTGTGGCATGTTATCATATTCCAAATCACATAATCAGTATATAACAGAGATATTTGAAAAGTAATAACTGGCTAGCTCGCCACAGGGGGTACTACACTTCTCTGTGGGAAGGGGTGGATTAGTGGTTCAAAACAAGTCTCTTTAAATGAACTTTGCATCACAAATTTAGGCTGATGGGAGCTTCGAGCTGCTACATACAGCGCAAAGTTAAATGTTGCAACAGGCCTAGCTTAGAGTCCTTAGACACAAGCATGATCTCAACCTAGTTTCTGCTTACACTACCAATAGTATATGCTGATAGCTTTAAAAAACTGGAGGTACATCTCAGCTCCTCCATCGTCTCTGCATGGCCTTCTGTGGAAGCTCTTCAGTGATATCTCTTCCTCTCCTCAGCTTTTTCAGGCACATTTTGATTCTGGCAACTAGCTAAACATAAAACATTTAACTGGTTAGATTTTACATTCTCTAACTAAAAAGAGTACATGAAAGAACTACAGTATTTCATATGAACATATGAATCTGTCAGCAGAAACAGGCCACATGGTCTATCAAGTCTGCTCGAATGCGCAGCTAGCCCCCTACATTGCAGCTGCCCCTCCCCCCACACATTTACCCCCTCTCCCTGTCCTATCCCCTTTTAAAACTGCCCACCATCCTACAGGATACCACTTCCTTGGGCAGAGCATTCCACTTAGCCACCACTCTCTCTGCGAAAAAATCTCTTCATCTCTCTCCTATATCTTCCTCCTCCAATCTGAGACCATGCCCTCTTGTGTCCCTCCTCACTCAACTTAAATACTCCTTCTGTATCTGTCTTCTTTATCCCTGTCATGTATTTAAAGGTCTCAGTCATATCCTCCTGATCTCTTCTCTCCTGCAGTGAGCACATATTCAGCTCCCTCAGCCTGTCCTTGTAGGGTCTATCCTCCAAACCCTGGATCATCTTTGTTGCCCTGCGTTGTACCCCCTCCAGTAATCTGACATCCTTCTTCAGAAATGGGTACCAGAACTGCATGCAGTACTCCAGGTATGGTCTGACCAGTGACCTGTACAGAAACAGGATCACCTCCCTCTTTCTGTAGGAGATTCCTCTCGCAATACACCCCAGCATCCTGTTAGCTTTAGATGCCGCCTTCTTGCACTGAGTTGAGTTGTTCATATTTCCCATTATAACTACCCTCAGATCCTTTTCTTCCTTAGTAGTACCTAACTGAACCCCTCCCAACTGGTAGCTCTTCCCAGGGTTCTTTGCTCCGAAGTGCAGTACCTTACACTTCTTAGCATTGAACCCCCAACTACCATGTTTCTGACCACTCTTCCAGTTTAGTTAGGTTGTCTTGTAGTCCTTGCCACCCTACTATGCTGTCCACCACCAGACCTGTCTTGGTATCGTCAGTGAATAGGCAGATCTTACTCCTGATGCCATGTGAGAACCTGAGATGAAAATTCCAAATAGCACCAAGCTCAGTACTAAGCCCAGTGGAACCTTGCTCGTCACAGCTCTTGGGGATGAGAATTCCCCTCCACCACCACCTTTTTGCTGCCTCCTCTTCAGCCAGCTCACTATCTAGTTCACCATCTTTGCCCCCACCCCCACATACTCCAAAATTCCCCCCCCAGTTGCTCATGAGGCACTGAATCAAAGGCCTTGCTGAAGTCCAAATACAGGACATCCACTGCATGGCCCTTGCCCAGTTCCCTCGTCACAGAGTCATAATACCCAACTAGGCTGGTCTGGCAGGATCTTCCTAAGATGAACCCATGTTGCTGACTGTCCAAGAGTCCATTGCTTCTCACCAGCCTCTCTTTCAGAACTTCCTCCTTTAGTTTCCCTACAATGGATGTGAGGTTTATTGGTCTGTAATTGCCTGGCTCACCCTTTGGGCCACTTTTGATGAGGGGCACCATGTGAGCCATTCTCCACATCCTGTGTCCAGGAAGATATTGAACAGGTGTGCCAGTAGCCCAGCCAGGACCTCAGTAAGTTCTTTCAGCACCCAAGGGTAACTGCCATCCAGTCCTGGTGCCTTATCTACCCTCAGAGCCTTCAGACCCTCCAGCACCATACTCTTTGTAATTACCTCATCTGTCACCCCATCCCCACCATTGTCCATCTTCCCCATCCCCTTAGGTAGCTGCCCACCATTCTCTTTCATGAATACAGAACAGAAGTACTCATTTTGTGCTTCTGCCTGATCCACCCCCCATTCTCTTGGTCTATAATTGCCTGGTTCATCCTTTCAGCCACTTTTGATGAGGGTCACCATGTGAGCCATCCTCCACATCCTGTGTCCAGGGAGGTATTGAACAGGTCTGCCAGTGGCCCAGCCAGGACCTCAGCCAGTTCTTTCAGCACCCAAGGGTGAATGTCATCCAGTCCTGGTGCCTTATCCACCCTCAGAGCCTTCAGACCCTCCAGCACCATGCTCTTTGTAATTACCTCATCTGTCACCCCCTCCCCACCATTGTCCACCTTCCCTATCCCCTGAGGTAGCTGCCCACCCTTCTCTTTCATGAATACAGAACAGAAGTACTAATTTTGTGCTTCTGCCTGCTCCACCCCCTTTCTCCACCCACCTCTGTTCTTCCTAATCCTCACACAGTTACTCACACATTCCTTGCTTTTGTTATCTTAAACACTCTACCTGGAAATCAGATAATGCTCATCATGTATTTTTTCTATTTAAAAATTGGTGCCCAGGAAAGGCATATTGAGACGAAGTTCATTTCTAGGTGTGACCCAGGGGAGGGAGACAAATAATAAGAACAATACTTAACTTGGACAGGCACAGTATTACAAAAAGTGCAAAGTCAGTTGCACACAAAGACCACAGAAAGTGCATAATGTTCAAATAAAAACTGTCAGAAGACATGCAGTGTGACAGAAGGAGTTACAAAGGGTATCCAATCTGGTTAAGGTAGCAGAAGAAGGCTGAGAGGGGACATGATCTCAGTCTTTTGCTTACTCATGGACATCAACATCGAACAGTCAGAGATATTTGATCGGCTGCTCTGCAGCAAGACTTGGGGACATTCCCAGAAGTTCAAAGGTGAGAAATTCTGGAATTCTAGAGGCACCTTTTCTCTCATAGAGTGGTAAACCAATGGAATAGCCTACCAGCATAGAAAGCGTAGGTCTTAAGGTAAGCCTGGGCACTTTTCTGCTTACCAAAGGAAACACAAGGTACCCTGGGTAACAGGGAGGGTAGGGAATCCCTATAAATTGTTGTCTGGTTGTACAGCATACTTTTTATGCCTGCTTATAAAGAAGGGGGAAGACATGTTGGGCATGGAGTCCCTTCAAGTCTTAAATTACTATGTAACGATTATCCAGATTTTGCCCAGAAAGTTGTTCCCAATGTACTTCTATTCAAATGTACGCAGATGATATTGTCCTTTTTGCCTCTGGCTCCTCCCCAGATGAGGTAACAGCCAACTTCCAGGCTGACTTCAACAAAGTACATTTATGGTTTTGCTCTCACCAACTCTCCCTCAATGTGAAAAAAACTACCACCATGACCTTTGGCACTTGACAACGTCTAACCAGTCTCCCTTCCCTCCCCACCTTCCACACCCTTGATGAGACAGTACTGGAGAACGTCACTTCCTTCCGGTACCTCAGGTTTGGCTCAACTGTCACCTGTCCTTCTCTGACCACATTGATGCCATCATAAAAAAACTGCACCCCAAGCTCGGTTCCCTTTACAGGAACCGGAACAGCCTCCCTCTCACGGCCAGACGTGAGCTAGTGGATAAGATGTTCCTCCCCTCATTCAACTACTGTGACATAGTATACAGTGCTGCTCCCAAATCTACCTTATTCAGACTGGACACACTTTTCCATGCTTTCTGTTGCTTCACCCTCAATGCCACCCCCTGCAGCCACCACTGCAACCTCTACCATTCCCTAGCATTCCCATCCCTCAAAAATCGCTGTCTACAGCACTGTACTAAATTTGTAGCCAAATTCTGGTATGACGCCCTGCCATCATACCTCTCTACATTACTTACCCCAGCTCCCTTCCCTTCTCATGCCCTCAGATCCCTCGATATCAGGAAGCTACAAATCCCTAGGCGGAAAACCATTATTGGGCAATCTGCCTTCTCCCATCATTTCCCCAAACTCTGGAACGAACTTCCTCCCCAAATTTGTCACTCCTCCTCTACCCACTCCCTGTCTTCAGCACTAGCAAATTACCTCTCGGTAAATTGCTCCTGCACCTAATCCCCCACAGGTGTCCCCTGACAATCCCTCTCCTCCCGACTACCTGACCAGAATCACCTAGCTTATGCTATGAAAGCTGGCCTATGTATACCAATATAAGCACTTCTTGGTACATGTTTTCATTCTTTCCTAAATCATACTTGACACTTGCCTGATCCTCACATGTTTCACTATCCCAGTGCTACACCTCAGCTATCCAATTTATCCCCTGAGTTATAAGTTAACTAGCATATATCACTGGTTAAGTCTGAAATATAAATGATGCCATCCATGTGTTGTTTTGTTGAACTGTATTGAATGTCTTGACCCTATTCATCACACGACTGTATAACCATAACTCTACCTCTGTATCCTGCAATTGTATATCTGAAACTCTATCTCTGCAAACTATTCAACAGCAACCTCACTCTACTGTATTACTGTAACTTGTTCAACTATGTTCTACTGTTTCCTGGTATATGTAACTCTTGATAGCCTGCAAGTTATCTCCCATTGTACCCCCACCCCCCAGGTCACACCAGGAGATGAGCATCTTCTTACTCACTGTGCCTTCCTGGTGAAACAATTTCAATAAATAAATACTTTAGCAATAAGGCATGCCAAGATGTATGTTGTCCTGGAATAACAGTACATCTTGGTAACAATGTAATACACAAGGCCACAGGCTGAGTGCTTTCATCCATCCCAAAAGAGGCATTTTCCTAGCAACACATACCCTAAACTTGCTTTTTATGATTATAAAATGGCTTCCTTTATGTGTTTACAGTCTAATTAAGCTGTTTTATGTGTGTAGTTTCACCTCTGAGGTTGTGCTAGGATAACATCATGGGTGCAACTGTCTCTCCACCGGTCAGCTTTCAGCATTTTTTATATATCCATTTTCTAATCCACACCAAGCATTTGGTATGCTGAGCTCTTTTACCTTATTATATCACTGTTATAAGTCAATTAATATGTGAAATTCCATTACCAAAGGGACTCCTTGCAAACACACTGCTTATATACCTGAGGAATTTATACTGTTTAAATGTACTTAAATGGTAAGTCATAATGAGGGGGTTATAGTGACATAATCCCACCCCCCCATGCCCTGCATGTCCCTAGCCACATAGACATATAGAAACTCAGATGTCAATGATGAAAAAAGGTCAACAGTCCATCGCGTCTGCTCAGTATCTGCCTGTATCCACAGTCCAATGCTGGACTGGAGCTAGTCTTCAAATGGGCCTGACTATAATGAAGTTTGCCCTTTAAGGGGCAGAGCAAGTTGTCCTGGTGGATCCCCCCTTTTCAGAAATTTGGTTTGTTCAGAGGGGAAAGTGGGGGGAGAATGGGGGGAGGAGGGTGGACAGTAAGAGTCATAGGGCAAGGGATAGGTTTCAGAGGGGAGGGTGGAGTAGCCAGAAAGGTGAGCAGGAAGGGGATAGGTGAAGGTATAGGTAGAAGGTCCAGAAATACAGAACATATAAGGAGCAGCACAGAGGAATACAGCCTCTTTTGACGAACATTTTTTGTTGGATTTAGTTCAACTGGGGGAGATAAAGGGGGATCCCATGTGGGGAGAAGTTTGTATGCTGCAAGAAAGAAAAAATGCACCACAAGAAAGAGAAAGGGGGTCTGTTTAACAAAAGTTGGGGCCTAAAATACTGCCCACATGAGGGCCTAGTGAGAGAAGCCATGCCGTCAGCGGAATGGCATCTGACATCACACCACGTGGCTAGGCCAAGCAAGGTGACAATGTGAGGAGAGTATCCTGTTGAGACCAGATGGAAGCATTTCTGACAATTATTTGTATTTGACCAGTAAAGCTTACATGCTGTGATAACAACCAGGTGTAGAGCTGCTTCATATTCATTTCTTCCTGCGTCTTTCTCATTCAATTAGATTTGAGGCTAAGGTGGTCAACTGCTGTGGCATTTAAGGTGTTTCCTCGGTTTACATTCTATTTACATTCCAAGTCTATGAGTCAGAAGGCAACATTTTGTGGGGGCGCAGGTGTTTTATTCCAGGAAGGAATTGCTGATTGAATTGATTTTTTTCTGAAGGTTTAAATGGGGGGGGGGCAAGCGGAAGCCTCACGGTTGGCAGAATAGCGTGTGATGTTACGGCGCATAGCAGGGCTGGCCTTTCACAAGGACAAGAAAAGGCTGTGAGCCTCAGAAGGCGCAGCACAAAGGGGAACAGAAAGGATCCCCAGGTTGGGCTGCTGGGGGTTTCAAGTTCTGGAAGGATGGCGGTTTGTTAAGTTGGTGGGGGGAATATTTAAAGGGGGATGGTAAGTTTTTGAGTGGGGGTCATGTTACCTCAGAAGTTGGGAAAGAGCTGCAGGAGGAGGCCTTTTCAGGCCTGAGGAGCACCGGAAGATGGCGGATGGCCTACCAGGTGTGATGGGGGGGACCAATAGCAATAATGCATAGGTGCATGTCTGCATGGCTGTTATAGGACTGTATGGCACAAAGAAAAACATTTTCCTCCCAAATGTCTGGGAAGTATGGGGCTCAATTTTTTAAAATAAAGAAAGGGGAAGTGCACTATAACCAGGGAGCTCAAATGTTAACCAAACAAAAACCAACATATGGGGGTCAGCATAATATAACTATTTATTAGGTTCACACAATAACATGTATCAAAAAGGTAAAAAACAGTATATTGTAGATCTCACCCAAGGATGAACAAATAGCAGGCAGGAATGTGTAACAATATGCAAGATGGATCCATAGGTTGTTAGCAGCAATGAAAGAACCAAGTGGGCATTTATGCATACATGCACACAACGAACACGGGCGAAAAGAATTACCCGTTAACCCAAATATTCAGCACAGAATGCAAACATGTATATAATCCAGCTCCAGGTATGGGTAAATCATAATTTCTGCCTAAAAAACTCAAACAAATGCCAACAAGGAACGCCAAACACTTGTGTCGCCACATAAACCCATTCAAACTATGTGCACAGCAATCAGATACGCTTATGTATAAGCCAATCAGTGGCCTTCATTACAGCATGTCTAATCCTACTATCAGAGACCTTTTTAAAGCTGGCAGATGTAAAAGACTTAAAGTGACCAGTGCAAAAGAGAAACTTCCACCAATAAAAAAAAAAAGCATGCAGATAAAAATGTTAAAATTACGAGGTTCAAAGATGTAGCTCACACCCATTTATCACACAAAAAACTTGTACAAAGAAAGAACTAATAACAAGTAATGTAAAGAAAAAATAATGATTGCTCTAATACTAAACTTGAATAGAACATATCTAACAACCTGCAACACTGAATAAAATTAACTAAGGAAACAGAGCCGGCAAGTTATATTCCCAGTTGTGGCAAGAGCACTGCAAGTCATGGTCACAGAATCAATAAATTAAGATAAATGGGCGATCGATAAAAAAGCATGTGAACCTTAATACCCAGTACACGGTGATAAACAAATGTAAAGTATTATACATAAAAATACAAGCAGAAAAAATAGCACCAAAAAAAGGAAACAGAGCCAGCAAGTCATATTCCCATTTGTGGCCAGAGCACGATAGGTCATGGTCACAAAAAATTGTTTAAATCCTAAAAATAATGACAGAACTTCAAAACATGCTTTACAAATGTCTTAAGGGAGAGGGTACCACAATGGCAAATAGATATTTATAGACAATCATGATAAAAAGTATAATTTACACGTTATAAATAACTATATAATGGAATGTCATCATTGAGTCCCTTGGAGCTCGTAGTGCCAAGTTCAAAAATCCAATAAGCATCTCTCTGTAACAGTCTCATATTAAGGTCTCGACCTCTAAGACTGACTTCCACCTTTTCAAGTCTCACAAACCTGAGAGTCGACCCTTGTCTGGCTTCCTGGTAATGACGAGCCATAGCATATTCTGCATTTCCATTCCTAATGGCTCCTTTATGTTCACCAATTCAGAGTTTCAAAGGTCTCTTTGGTCTGACGTATATAAGACATACCACATGGGCATGTTAGCATATATATCACTCTTTGACAACTGCAATCAATGAAGGATTTGATGTCATACCTTTTACCAGATCTAGGATGATGAAAAAATTTCACATCTGATGTATTGGAACAATGGACACAGCGGCTGCATCTAAAATTTCTTTTAGGTGAAGAAGGAAGCCAAGTTTTTTTGTGCCACATTTTCCACAGGGACATAGGATCTCACTAACATATCTTTTAAGTTTTGGCCCCTTGTATAGGAGACCATGGGTAAACTTTGTTCAATTTCCTTCAGTCTCAGGTCTAGTCTAATTATAGGCAAGTGTTTAATAATAATCTTGCTAAATTTCAGTGCTAATGTGTTATATTTTGTAATGAAAATCAGCTTGTTAGTTTCTTCCACTTTCTGTCTCAGCTCCAACAGTGAATTTCTATCCATACTATCAGCTGTGTGTATAGCATCTAAAAGCAGTTCTGGTTGGTATCCTCTAGAAATAAATCTGCTAGTTAGATCTTTTTTTGCCATGCTAAAAGTTTCTTCTGATAAGCAAATGCATTTGGCTCTAATATACTGCCCTTTTGGAATGTTCGTAACCACTGACATTGGGTGGCAACTACTGCTCAAAAGCAATGTTTCTAGAAAGGGGTTTTCTGTACAATCTTCTAGTTAGGACATTCCCATTTTTATGTTGCTTTCACGCATGTGCAAGAAACACAGTGCCATCATCAGAGATTTTGGAGGTGTGTCACTTCCTCCTCCAATTCAGTCAGTGTGCTGGCAGGCGCGGCCCCTGTAAGCCAATACATTTTGGAGCTGTGTATGACACGCTCCAAAATGCAGTGGCATACAGTTGAAAGGGGGAGCTATGCTTCAGTGAGCACCGATAAGATATCGGCCTCTCATGCGTAGCTCCCCCGCACGCACTGTATAGCTGACGGAGTGCCTAATCCCCATCGGCTGAGCTGTGTCCCTGCCCCCCCAGTAGTAGGTGCCATGCTGGAAGCCCACCCCAGTGTGGCAAGCAGTCCTTTTGCTGATGGGGGTGCCCAATCCCCGTCGCTGAATGCCCCCGTTCTTGTGCCACGCTGAGGCCCACCCCAGCGTGGCAATCACTCCATGGCTGATGGGGTGCCCAATCCCCATCGGCTGAAACCCCAATGTCCCTTGTGCCATGCTGAGGCCAACCCAGCTTGGCAAAGCGGTCCCATGACTTCTTTTTTGGTTTTGTCACCTGCAAAACAAAACGGTCCCACGCGCACATCTCCTAACCCCTCCCACAACCGCACCCACCCACTGCACACCCAGCCTCCCCACACCCCCACCCATACTTACCTCCGGACTCTGGTGCAACAATCTTCAGTGGACCGGGAACACGTCTGCACTCTTCAAAGCCAACCGCAAACTGAGGAAATGCCAGTAAGCTGTATAATGGGCTAGATAGGGGGGTTTCAACTTTGTTGCATATCTCAGGCATTTTTGGGAATTTTTACACCAAATATTTAACATGGAGTTTTTGGGACCCCTTCTCATGAATGATGTCATTGTCATGGCATTATTCGGGCCCGAAGGGTGATTTCTCACAGTGACTGCACAGTGACTGTGAAATCACCCTTCGGGCCTGAATACTGCCATGACAGTGACATCATTCATGAGAAGGGGTCTCAAAAGCTCCATATTGACAATTTGGTGCCAAAATTCCACAAAATGACTGTTTTATGAGCGTGTGTTGTGCAGTTCCTATGCAGGCTCGTAAGTTTGTGAAATTTCAATATTTTCACTCCAGATTTTCAACATTGCCATTTTATCACACCTTCTTATGAGTAGTACAGCTGTCATTTTTCACATCTCACCTAAAATGTGCTTCTGCCCATGTAGCGCAGAATGGTGCAGTCGGTGTGCGAAATCAATGTATGGGACAAATTAAGAAAATCACAGTGACACTGTTCATGAGCAGAGGTTTTAAAATGGCTATGTTGAAAATTTAGTGAAAAAAATTCCTAAAAATGACTGTTTTACGAGTGTGCGTTGCACAGTTCCCACGCACACTCGTAGGTTTGCAAATTTTCAATATTTCCACTACAGATTTTCAACATTGCCATTTTACCACACCTCCTTATAAAGCAGTACAGCTGTCATTTTTACATCCTGCCCAAAACATGTTTCCGCCCATGTAACGCACAATGGCGCAGTCGGTGTGCAAACTCAATGTATGGGACACATTAACAAAATCACAGTGACACTGTTCATGAGCAGAGGTCTTAAAATGGCTATGTTGAAAATTTGGTGAAAAAATTCCTTAAAATGACTGTCTTACGAGCATGCATTGCTCAGTTCCTACGCATGCTCGTAAGTTCGCAAATTTTCAATATTTGCACTCCAATGACTTCTAAATACCTAAACAGCACATAGAAGCAAGCAACTTTCGGCATTGAGGAACGCTTGTTTCAATAAGGATATCCGAAAGGGGGATATAATCAATGATGCTTTCATTGAGAGGCAGTATAGCACAGTGGTCTAAGGCTCTGAGCTGCAAATCTGGTGACAGCCAGCAGATCAGACCTGGGTTTGAATCCCACAGCTTCCACTTGCACACTGTGTGATTGTGAGCAAGTCACTTAACTTCCTTGTGCTCCCAGGTTGCACCTGGAAACAAGCTCTGGCTTACTGTGCCTTTCCTGGTTAAACAATTCTCCCCCCATATGTGAATTTTAAATGCACACTGGTGTGATTTATATAATTTATAAAAAGACTCAATTCCTGCACACTCCCACTCCAGATCATTGGACAGTCATCCACATATCATTTCCATAACTCGATGTATTTGAGAAAATGATTTTGTGTTTGATCATATATATTCCTTTCTTTCCACTGGCCCATATAAAAGTTTGCTAAACTAGGTGCTAATGTCGTATCCATAGCAGTTCCCTCTTTTTGGATATAGAAAGCACCATTGTACCAAAAATTGTTTTGATCTAACACAAATCTTGCTAGCTCAATAATACATTGTGTAGTGGGCTTTGTTTTTTCTCTTTGATTCAAACTTTTTTGTAATGCTCCTAGCTCACCTTCATGGTGAATGTTAGAATACAAACTTTCCACATCAATGGTGACCAATATATCTGCATCTGTTATTACCACATCTTTCAAAATCTTTACAGCGTCTTTTGTGTCTTTTATGTATGATTGTAGTTATGGGACAAATTTTTGAGCAAAAAAATCTACATATTTTGAAATGTTTTCAGTGACTGATTCATTAGCCGAGACTATTGGTCTTCCTGGAACAGGCAGGGTATTTTTATGCACCTTGGGCAAAATATATAAAACTGGTCTCTTAGGGCATGGGACCCTTAAAAAATCTGCTCTTTTTTAGTGATTTCTCCCATATTAAGGCCGCTGTCTGTAAGAGCTTCTGCTTTTTGTTTTATTTGATCAGTTGGATTCGTATCAATTTTTCCATAGAAAATCTGATTCTTTAACTGGCGCTCCACTGTTATGTTGTAATCTTCTAAGTCCCAAACAACAACAGCGCCACCTTTATCCATTTGTTTAATTACTACTGTGTGTAGATCTTTGAGCTCCTGAATGGCCTTTCTCTTTTGCTGAGTGATATTTTGTTTATGATATTTATGTTTATTGTTCTCAATTACTTTTCATACATCCTGAGTTACAAAGTTACAAAAAGTATTAATAGTATGGTTATAATGAGGAGGGCTGTAGGAAGAAGGCTTCTTAAATAGCGTCATTTCTCTATTTCTATACAAAGAGGTCTAGGGCAGATCCAAATTCATGGCAAAGTGATCTTTAAGATATATTTTTCTAAATAAATGAAAAAGATCTAGTTCTACCTGGAAGGGATTTGTCCTGGTGGTGGGGACAATACTAAAACGGTTTGACAACACCTGAACCTGTGTCTCAGAAAGTTCAACATTTGAAAGATTTATGACCTCCAGTTTGTTTTCCTTGGTCTTGGTGATCTCCCCACCTACCCCACCCCCAGTTCTGTCTCCCACTGTAATTCTGCCTTCCTCTGTTGCCTCTCGAGTCTCTCCCTTTTCCTCTTCCCCTTTCCTCTTCTAGTTCATGATCTAACATATCCATTTCCTGATTTTTTCCTAAAAAACTCCTGTTGTCATTGGCTCTATGGGTATCTTCCAAATCACTGTCATGCCCCAATGAAATGTTCATCTCATCCTCATTAAATTGTATATGATGTTGATTTTTCTGAGGATGCTATTTTCTTTACCCCCTGCCAGGTATAGACCATTCCCATCTTATAATCCCTTTCATCTCGAATACTTTTTTTTTGTTTGTATTGAATCAATTCTGCTTGAAATTTAGATACATTGTGATTGGTTCTTTGTACAAGCGAGTCAAATTCAACTGTAGGAAATTTATCCTTTTACTTAGTTTCCAAATTAATGACCTCTTGAGAGGCTTTATCAGATTCCTTTTTAAATTTTTTAATAGTGAGTAGCATCAAATCATAACTGCATTTATTTTAAATTCTTTCCAAGTCTTGTAAATATTCTAGAATAGATCATCCATTCCAAAAGAGGGAGGCTTCTGAATTCTCATACCCTGCAATATCCTTTTCTCCCTCCAATACTGGGACAAAGATGCAGCATGAAGATTGACTCTAATTACTTTTTTCTCCATATACTCCTAACTTTTAAAATCAATAGTCTCTCTATTGCCATGAAGGCCAGTTACTGATAGTAGAGCTTGCACTTGTTCGACTGGCAGTAAAATATCTTGACCTGCTTCATCCATGAAGGACAAACCTCCACCATGGGTGCAGCAGTAGCCATGTGTGAATATGCCCCATGAGCTCTCTCTAAGCAGTCTCAGCTCCCTTAGTGAACTGCTATATACAAAACAAAGAAAAACATGTCCCTCCCAAATGTCTGGGAAGTGTGAGCTACATCTTTGAACCTCATGTAATGTTAATATTTCTATCTGTATGTTTTTTTTTTTTTTTTATTGGTGGAAGTTTCTCTTTTGCACTGATCACTTTAAATCTTTTACATCTGCCAGCTTTAAAAAGGGCTCTGATAGTAGGATTAGGCACACTTTGAAGAAGACCTCTGCTTGGTTGATACGTAAGCATATCCGATAACTGTGTATGTAGTTCAAATGGATCTATGCAGAGACACCAGTGTTTGGCGTTCCTTGTTGGCATTTTTTGATTTTTATGTTTGCTTGCACGCATGTTAAAGAAACATAGTGCATCATCGGAGATTTCGGAGGTGTGTCCCCTCCTCCTCCAATTCAGTCAGTGTGCTGGCAGGCATGGCCCCTGTAAGCCAATGCATGTTGGAGCTGTCTATGACAAGCTCCAAAATGCAGTGGCATACAGTAAAAAGGGAGAACTAAGCTTCAGTGAGCAGCGATAAGATATCGTTTGCTCATGCGCAGCTCCCCCTACACAAACACACACACACACAGGACCGCATGCATACTGCGTGCTGCCTCCCCACACACACACTCTCTAGCTGAGTGGGGTGCCTAATCCCCCATTGGCTGTGTTGTGCCCCTCCAAAAGCCTCCCAAATGCCACACTGGGTGCCCACCCCAGCGTGGCAGCTTCGATGGAATAGCCGGTAGGGTGCCCAATCCCCGTTGGCTTCTCTCTCTCCTGTCCCCATGCTATGCTGACGGGGGTGCCCAATCCCTTGTTGGCTTCACTCCCCCACCCCAGTACAAGGAACCATGCTGGGAGCCCACCCCAGCGTGGCAAACATCCCGCGTCGTCAGTAGGAAAAAAAAAACCTGTAAAGAAAAAACGGTCCCACGCAGTCTTCCATCCCGCCTCCTACAACCTGCACCCACCCACTGCACACCTAGCCTCCCCACAGCCCCCCCACACCATACTTGCCTCCAGAGCTCAGCACGACGATCTTCAGTGGACCAGGAACATGTCTGCACTCTTCAAAGGCGACCACGAACTGAGGAAATGCTGGTAAGCTGTATAATGGGCTAGAAAGGGGGGTTTCAACTTTATCGCATATCTCAGGCATTTTTTGGAATTTTTGCACCAAATTTTCAACATGGGGTTTTTGGGACTCTTTCTCATGAATGATGTCACTGTCATGGCATTATTCGGGCCCGAGGGTGATTTCACAGTCACTGCGTGAAATCACTCTTTGGGCCTGAATAATGCCATGACAGTGACATCGTTCATGAGAAGGGGTCCCAAGAACCCCATGTTGAAAATCTGGTGCAAAAATTCCAAAATATGACTGTTTTACGAGCGTGCGTTGCGCAGTTCCTACTCAGGCTCGTAAGTTCACGAAATTTCAATATTTTCGCTCCAGATTTTCAATATTGCTATTCTACCACACCTTCTTATGAGTAGTATAGCTGTCATTTTTCACATCTCACCCAAAACATGTTTCCGCCCATGTAACGCACAATGGCGCAGTTGGTGTGCGAAATCAATGTACGGGACAAATTAAGAAAATCACAGTGACACTGTTCATGAGCAGAGGTCTTAAAATGGTTATGTTGAAAATTTGGTGAAAAAATTCCTAACAATGACTGTTTTACGAGCTTGCATTGCCCAGTTCTATGCAGCTTGTAAGTTTGCAATTTAATATTTTCTCCAGATTTTCAACATTGCCATTTTATTACACTTCCTTATGAACAGTACAGCTGCAATTTTTCATATGTCACCCAAAATGTGCTTTCGCACATGTAGCACACAATGGTGCTGTTGGTGTGCGAAAGCAATGTTTAGGACAGATTAAGAAAATCACAGTTACACTGTTCATGAGCAGAGGTCTTAAAATGGTGATGTTGAAAATTTGGTGACAAAAGTCCATAAAATGACTGTTACGAGTGAGCATTGCGCAGTTTCCATGCACCCTTGTAAGTTCATGACTTTGTAATATTTTCAGTCCAGATTTTCACCAGTGGCATTTTTCCACACTTCCTTATGAACAGTACAGCTGTCATTTTTCACAACTTGGCTGAAGTGTGTTTTCACACTTTCAGCACAGAGATGCGTGGTCGCTGTGGGAAATCATTGTTTGGCACAGATAAAGAAAATCACAGTGCCACTGTTCATGATCGGAGGCACCAAAATGCCTGAGTTGACAATCTGCTGTAAAAAATCCCCAACCTAATTATATTACGGGTGTGCATTGCACAGTTTCTATGTGTGCTCGTGACTTCATTATTTTTTTTTAATATTTTTACTGCAGATTTGCAACATTGCCATTTTTTACACCTCCCCATGAACAGTACAGCTGTCATTTTTTACATCCTGTTCAGAATGTTTTTGCACCTGTGGTGCTAAATGCCGTAGTTGCTGTGCATAAGCAGCTTTCAGCTAACAAACTTATATTCCCCCTGTTCATGAGGTGGGGTCACAAAAAAAACATGTTGAAAATTTGGAGTGAAAATATCAATGAATGCCTGTGGTATTAGGGTTTCCAACCATAATTCTCAACCCTGTAGAGAATGACAGGCATCAGGGGTGTGACTTGGGATTCTTGCCTGTGATGTTCATACCATTACACACCCTGCAGCCAGTGAGAGGCATCGAGGTATGCCTTGGACTCTTTGGCCCCAAAGTTCACCCCATTCTCCTATATCGCACCCATCTCACTGCATTTCCTAATGAAATGGGATGTGCATAAGGGCCAAAGACCCCAAGGAACACCATGACACTTGTCAGTGTCTGCAGGGTGGGGTGTGGTGAAATAGCGTGCCTGTTATGCCTGACGACCCGAACGAACACCCCAATGCCTGTCACTCTCTGCAGGGTGGTGGTGGGGTGGGCTTCAGTTCAGTACTTCACTGCCATTCCTATTATGCAGCTCTGTAACTTCTACACTACCACTGCTAATACCAGCAAGCAAACATTCGGCATTGGCAAATGCTTGTTTAGGCAGAAATTATGATTTACCTGTACCTGGAGCTGGATTATATGCATGTTTGCATTCCATGCTGAATTTTCAGGTTAACAGGTTGTTCTTTTCACTTGTTCATTGTGCACTTGAATGCATGAACACCCACTCGGTTCTTTCATTGCTGCCAACAACCTATGGATCCGTCTTTCATATTGCTACACATCACTGGGTTTCCTGCCTGGTATTTGTTCATCCTTGAGTGAGATCTATGCTGTTTTTTACTTTTTTGATACATGCTATTGTGTGAACCTAATAAATAGTTATATTGTGCTGACCCCCATGCATTGGTTTTTGTTAGGACTGTATGGTATTGGCACTAACAGTGGAACCTTGTCAGTTTTTTTTCCACAGTTTTGTACAGGCACATTGCTTGAAGCTATGGAACTGAAGAACAGACCGTAGAAAGAGGAGGACTATAAGGCGATCATGGAGTTGGCAGAGAAGGCCAACATGATGTGGCAGCTGACTGAAGGGGGGTAACCTGAGAGGTCAAGGGAGAAGAGGAAAGCGGTGATGGGAAGAGACTGATAGGGAGGCCACGCAGTCCAAAGAGGCCGCAACCACCACCAGTGGCTCCTCTCGGGCAGTCAGCCCAGTACCACCACAACCCTGTTCACCACAGCTGTTGGGATCTCCCCCAGAGCCAGTTCTTGTTCTGACATCAGAACCCATGCCAAAGCTTTCAGCTGTATTGGTTCCACCACCACCCTCCATGACTCAGCCAGCTATCTCACCGCAGAAGCCTGGACTATCCCATCCCAGTGACATCAGGCTGCATGGAGCAGAAAGTCCTGCAGGTAGTGTATTAGGTTCAGTAGGTGATAGTATCAAAGAGTACATTGGACATATTATAGTGGCACTTACAACAGGCAGGTTGGGCAGATAGAAACAGCACTGGCAGAGATCAGGTAGGATAAGGGAACTCTGGGTGGAGTGGAGAACGTGACAGAAGGGGTGGAAAAAGGAATGAGGGAAATAGGAGCCCCAAGTATGAGAATAGGGAAGCACATGCCATTGGCCATGAAGCAAAAAATATGGAATGGAGAATATGTGGCCCTATTTGCTTTAGTGAATAGAGAAGTGATGGCCAAATATGAAGAAACAGAGAGCATAGGTAAGAGCGAGATGACAGTGGCCGTGGTATTATTGGGCAAGAAGGAAGAGGATAAGATCACAAAGGGAAAGACGTGAGATGGGTAGTTTGTGAATTTTGCCACATATTCAGCCATAGGTATGGAAAAGAAGCCAGAGATGGGCATCCCACTGCTCACGTATTTCCTGATCATAAGGAGTGCGAATGCAAAAGGGGGGGTGAGGAGGATATATTATGATGAGTTCTTTCAGAAAAGGATGGCAACATATGGGAATATTAGATGGGGCACAAAACAGTTAGATTTGTGGACTGATTATGTTACTGATCAATTCACTTCAGAAAGGGAGATGGGGAGAAGGGGGGGCTACCTCAGAAGTGTTGTTGGGGATACAACAGAGCCTTTTGTTCATGGCCATAATGTCGATTCAGGCCCGCATTCTCAAGATGTGGGGGGGTCCTACCCAGCGGCAAGATGTAGGACAACATGGAATCAAGGGAATCAAGTGGGAGGAGCACAAAATGCAGTCCATTAGCCCTTTCAGGATGGGCCAGGGTACACGGGGCAGGCATGGAGTAGAGGGATGAGAGGCAGGGGTTATGGGGGTGGGGGCCTAGTCATATTTAAGAGAAGAGAGGAGGGATAAAGAGTTGAAGGGAATAGTAGAGGTGGAGTGGTGGGAAGTACAGGGGAAAGAGAACATTTCAAGACTGCTAAAACCCACCTCAAGATAGAAGCCTGGGAAAAAAGGCTGAGACATTATCCAGATAGCGGGATGGCATAAGCTATAAAAGGGGGTTTTAGAACAGGTTTCACACTACAGTACAGGGGTCCTAGACAGGCAAGGGAGGCTAATAACTTGGGATCCGTCAGGGGAAAAGAAGCCGTTTTGAAAAGAAAAATAGAGAAACAGAAGGCTGCTGGGAGGATTGAAGGGCCGCACCTGGTCCCTCCTTTGAACAACCTTAGAATTTCCCCTTTGGGTGTAGTACCCAAAAAAACAGCAAGGGGAGTACAGGGTGATTCACCATCTTTCGTTCTCAGAAGGAGAGTCAGTTAATGAATTTATAGGGGAGAAGCACAGCAGGGTGACCTATGCAACGTTGGAGGAAGCAGCGCAGATTATGAGGGCAACTCTGATGCATGGCTGGCCAAGACAGATATAGAATCAGTTTTTCAGTTACTGCCAGTTTGGAGGGAGGACTGGGATTTGCTGGGTTTCAAAGTTTAAGACCAGTATTACTTTGACAAGGTAATGACTATAGGTTGTTCCATAGCCTGTGCTACATTCGAAAGATGTTACACTTGTCTGCAGTGGATCTTCCAACAGAAAATGGATTACAAGGCTGTCATACACTATTTGGATGATTTCTTTTTAGTAGGCAGTGGACACACAGAGACAGAGATGATGCTAGCCAGTTTTTAAGAACTATGTGGTGAACTAGGAGTGCCACTGGCATGGGACAAGATGGAAAGGCCCAGTAAAGTAATGGAATTTTGGGGGGATTGAGGTGGATTCACAGGAGGAAGTGTTTCGGCTACCAGACAATAAAGTACAGAAGCTAAGGGGGCTGATTCAGGTGCATACTAGCAGGAAGTGAGTGCAGTTAAGGCAGATACAACAAGTACTGGGACATCTGAATTTTGCTTGCAGGGCAATTGGGCTTTGGAAGGACATTTACAAGGCAGTTGGTAGGGGCCATGGCAGGGGTAAAAAGACCACATCAGTGGGTGGACATAACAAAAGGGGTGAAGGGAGATTTCCGGGTGTGGGAGGAATTTCTGAGAAGCTATAATGGCCATTCGTTTTGGAAGCATGATTGGGTTTATAACACAGACTTAGAGTTGTATATGGATGCAGCAGGGGGATTAGGAATGGGGGGGTATTTGAGAGGAAAATGGTTTTCAGAGTCATGGCCAGCAGATTGGGTAAGGGAAGGGGAGAACGAAGGATACCACATTGTTGGAGATCATGCCAATTTGGGCCTGCACCCTTGTGTGAGGGAAAGTGTTGTAGAATCAGAAGGTTAAATTTTGGTGTGACAGTAAGGCAGTGGTGGATGTTCTTAACAATAGGGGCGTGAGATCAGATACAGTGATGAGGGTTCTGACACAGCTAATGCTGAGAGGCTTGCAACTGAACATGTCCTTCAGAGCTAGGCACATGGACGGGGTGAGGAATAGCCTAGCTGACAGCCTTTCCTGTCTGCAGCAAGATCGGTTCCGGGCACTGGGGCCGACAGCAGACAAACAGAATTTGCCCATTCCAATGAACATCTGGGCTGTTGTCAAGAGGGAGTAAAAATGCTGTTTCGCAACTCATGGGCACCAAGGACATTGAGGGAGTATGAAGGGGCATAGGAGGCATTGCAAGCTTTCAGGGAAGTACACCATATGGAGGTAAGTGAGCCAGTTACAGAGGAGCAGTTAGAAAAATTTACAGTAGACCAGTGAGGAAAAAGGGATGGCTCACAACACAATAGGTGTGTATCTAGCAGGGATCACCTTAGTCTATGGCTTGAAAAGGAGGAAGGATCCCACAAAGTCAATGCTTATATGGAGGATGATGCAGGGTTGGAGTAGGATAAAACAAGGGACCAAGGATATCAGACTCCCAATAGCAGACCAGTTATTAGACAAGTTAGGGGGAATATTGCCTGCAATCTGTAAGTCAAAGGACGAGGCACAGCTGTTTCATTCAATTTACCTAGTCATGTTTGCTGGGGCCTTACGAGTGAGTGAAGCGGTGGGACATGGCAGGATAGGAGAAGAAGGGGCTTGGAATGGGGAGATATAACCTGGGGAAAAGGTGTGATGCAACTCATAATTAGGAGATCCAAGACAGATCAGGAAGGAAAGGGGAGTGTGGTGACCATTAGGGCACACCTTGATGGGAACTTGTGTCTGGTAAAAGCTTTGTTGGCTTATACCGCAAATATTTGCAATAAGGAAGGGCGATTATTTGTGCATGGGGATGGGAAGAAAGTGACGCGTTATCAGGTAACAGCCATACTCAAAAAAGGTATAGAGTTTCTTGGAGAGGATCCAGCTAGGTATTCTTCCAATTCCTTTAGAATAGGAGCAGCATCAAAATGGGCAGCAGATGGGGAGCCAGTAACGAGAATGTTGGAAATGGGATGCTGGCGGTTGTCCTGTTACAAGAGATATATTCAGGCTTTGAATGAATTATACTAATACGTCATCTACCGTTTTTTGGTTTTTTTTGCAGGTACAGAATCAAGAGTTCGGGGAGGATAAGGGGACTGTGATAAGGAAACAGAAAAAAAAGGAGGGAAAAAGGCAGTAATGAGATAATAAGAGATATTTTGTTTAATAAAATAGGTGGAGGGAGGATCACAGAAGTATGGATCTGTGGCCAATCCAACATTTACTGGACTGAAAGGAGCAGAAAAGAAAGCTGGGGAAAACAGCTCTACCAAGATGTCAGACAATGTAGGCTGGTATGGCATGGAATATGAGGGATGAAATGGGCGCAACTACTTCCGACCGTGAAAGAAATTAAAGAGAGGTGACCCGACACAGATTTAATTATTATACATCTCGGGGGTAATGATATTTGGGGGAAGCCATGGGTGGATACATATTTGCGGGTCAAACAGGATCTTGAGAGAATAAAACAATGGTGGCCCGGGGGTGAGCATGGTGTGGTCAGACATGATACCAAAGAGGATGTGGAAACACTAACTCGGCCACATAGCAGTGAACAGGGCCAGAAGAAAGATGAATATGAGGGTTGGGACATTGGTGAAGAGCATGGGAGGTCATGAGATATTGAGGGTAGTGGAAGAATGGGTAGAGGATTTTTTTTAGATTAGATGGGGTGTATTTGTCGGACCTAGCAACAGACATGTTTAATACGGAGATGATGGGTTTTATTGAGGCCTGGAGGAGACAGAAAGGAAAATGAAAGGGGGGAGGAAGCAAAGGGGGAAGGCCAGTCATCCAATGCAAGCTGGAGACAGGCTATGGGGAAAAAAGGGGGAGGAAGGAGGGGAGGGGGGAATGATAAAGGAATATGAGGATAAAATGAAGCAACAGAAGAAGAGAAAAGTGGTCTCAGTTTTAACCGTTGCCTACAAGAGAAAAAGAGAAGAAGTCACCCAGGTTTTCACCTGGGGAGGCGAGAAGAAGAGGAGGAGGAAGAAAAAGGATGGATTGATAGATATTGATATGTACTTCAATGAAAACAAGTTTTTTTTGTAAAAAACAGTAATGATGAATGGTGATGGAATTTGTAAATAAGAGATGTGAAACAGAATAAATTGATTGCCAATCTTAACACAACAGCACGCAAGTTATCTCTTCTGATTTTTGGGGGGTCAGAATCCGGGACAGTGAAGTTTGCCCTCTAAGGGGAAGACCATGTTGTCTTATTGGACCCCCCTCCCCCAATTTTCGGAAATTTGATTTGCTCAAAGGGGAAAGTGGGGGGAGGATGGGGAGGAGGGTCAACAGTGAGAGTCATAGGGCAAGGGATAGGTTTGAGAGGGGAGGGGGGAGGAGCCAAAAAGGTGAGCAGGAAGGGGATAGGTGATGGTATAGGTAGGAGGTCCAGAAATACAGGGTATATATGGAGCATCCCAGAGGAATACAGCCTCTTTTGCTGAACATTTTTTGTTGCCTCCCAACCACCCGTCAGAAGTGAAGACAGGGAGAGGAGTTAGGGAGGTACGGGTGTGGACTGTCATAGATGGATGGCAGAAGGAGTCACGCGTGGACTATGATGGACTGCCATAGGTGGATGATGGGGGGGAGGGGGGAATGATAAAGGAATATGACGATAAAAGGAAGCAACAGAAGGACAGAAAAGCGGTCTCTGTTTTCCTCGTTACCTACAAGAGAAGAAGAGAAGTCACCCAGGTTTTCACCTGGGGCCGCAAGAAGAAGAGGAAGAAAAGGATGGCTTGATAGATATTTATGTGTATTTCAATGAAAACAAGTGTTTTTGTAAAATATAATAATTATGAATGCTGATGGAATTTGTAAATAAGAGATGTGAAATAGAATAAATTGATTGCCAATCTGAGCACAACACACAAGTTGTCTGTCCCTGTTTTTGGAAGGCAGAATCCGGGACAATTCAGATGCTCACCTACTTAGTGCACTCTTCACCATCCTTCCACTGCGCATCCTCCTCCTACTTTAGTCTATTCCCCTGTGCCTGTCCCACCTGTATTTAAATTCAGTGGTGGACTCTGAATCAGTCACACAGAAACAGAGAATTTGTCAGTAAAAAAAGACTGCTTGGCGCACCCAGTTTGCCCAGATGCCCCTGCTTAGTCTGTCTCTGCAGACACTACCAAGTCTCTGGTGATCCTCACTCCTTCCTGCCCATTTCCAAATAGTCCCCTATGTCTATTGCCAGCATGCTTGAAACTCCCTACCATTTTTGCCTCCACTGCTTCCGCTGGTAGTCTATTTCAGGTGCCAACTGCTCTTTCAATGAAGTAGTACTTTCTCACATCCCTCCTTAAACACCACCCCACCAGTTTCATTGCATGCCTTCTGATCCCAGCACTTTTACGCTATTGAGAAAGACTCCTGTCCTGCAGCCTGTTCACCCTCATGAGGTACTTGATCTCTATCCTATCTCTCTATCCTGTCTTCCAGAGTGTACATATTGAAATCCCTCAGTCTCTCCTTGTAGGGTTTTGCTGCAACCCCTGCACCATTTTAGTAGCCCTCCCCTGGTATTCCTCTACCCTATGTCCTTTTTGAGGGGCAGTCTCCAGTACTGGACACAATACTTTGGGTGGGGTTCTCGCCAGTGAACAATATACTGGCAACACCACCTTCCTCCTCCTATTGGAGATACCTCTCTATATGCATCCTATCATCCATCCCACTGGCTCTAACCACTGCTTTCTCACACTGCCCTGCCACCTTGAGGTAATCAGATATGATAACCACAAAGTCCCATTCCTGCTTAGTGACTGACAGCAGCACCCCCCCATCCTGTACTAAGTTTGCCCTAGGTACATGATTTTGAACTTTTTAGCATTGAACTCCAACTGCCATCACCTCTTCTGCCAATGCATTCCACTTCCCTACAGCCATTTCTTTAAAGTAGAATTTCCATACACCCCTCTAAGAGTTTCCTCCCACCAGTATCCATCTATGGCTTCTTTTTACTCTACTCTTGCTTCTAGTGAAGAATGCACTGCTGTCTACTTTTCTCGTACCCCTTAGGGACTTAAATGGAACATAAAGCCTGTTGTTTACATTTTTTACATTCACTTGCACACATGCGCAAGGAACATCTTGGGAGAATGGGACACTTTGGAGGTGTGCCTGCCCTGTGCAATCCTCTGCTCCGTTGAGCAGGAGTGGAAATCCTGCACCAATTGCTGCGGTGCTGTGTATGACAACGGTGGTATTCTCTTCAAAGAAAACCACCACTGTGTGCTTGCAGCGCATCACGCCCACCTCCAAATCTTTGCTGCCATGCTGGGAGCCCACCCCAGCATGGCAAACATCCCACGTCGTCAATTATAGAAAAAAAACCTGTAAGGTAAAAATGGTCCCACACAGTCTCCCTGCCCCCTCCCACAACCCGCACCCACCCACTGCGAACCCTGCCTCCTCACACATCCCCCTCAGCCCATACTTACCTCCGGAGCTAGCCGCAATGATCATCGCTGGACCGGGAACACATCTGCACTCTTCTAAGCCGACCACGAACTGAGGAAATGCCGGTAAGCTGTATAATGGGCTAGATGGGGTTTTTTCAACTTTGTTGCATATCTTAGGCATTTTTTTGAATTTTTGCACCAAATTTTCAACATGGGGTTTTTGGGACACCTTCTCATGAATTCTGTCACTGGCATGGCGTTATTTAGGCCCGAAGGGTGATGTCACAGATTAAGGAAACTACAGTGCCAGCATTCATAAGGTGGGCTCTCAAAAGCCTATTTTGGAATGGTGGCATCTAAAAATAACTGTTTCTGATGTCGTTGCACAATTATTATGCACGCTCATAAGTTTGCAAATTTTCAATATTTTCACTCCAGATTTTCAACAGTGCCATTTTACCACACCTCCTTATGAGCAGTGCAGCTGTCAGTTTTTACATCTTGCCCAAAACGTGTTTCCGCCCATGTAGTGCACAATGGCACAGTCGGTGTGCGAACTCAATGTATGGGACACATTAAGAAAATCACAGTGTCACTGTTCATGAGCAGAAATCTTAAAATTGCTATGTTGAAAATTTTGTGAAAACATTCCTAAAAATGACTGTTTTACGAGCGTGCGTTGCGCAGTTCCTCATGCGCTTATTAAGTTCACGAATTTTCAATATTTGCACCACATGACTTCCAAATACCTAAACAGCACATAGAAGCAAGCAACATTTGGCATTGACAAATGCTTGTACTTCTTTGTCACTGATTTTTTTAAGCCATGTCCAAGTGCCAAATACCACTGCAAATACCTGCAAGCGAACGTTCGGCATTGACAAATGCTTGTTACTATAAGTGTAAATTTGGACATCTGTAGCATCTATCAGATCTCTCCAGTATATTATTTTCTGTATTTGTTTTGAAATAGTCATAGTTTCCCTTGTTGCAGTCTTTTTTTACCAAATAGTCATTTTTGAATTAGCTAGCAATTTTATGAAGCATTCCTTTTTTCACTGCAGTAGACATGAATGATAGAATCTGCAGCATGTGAAGATCTCTTATACAGCCACAAGGTCTTCAGGTGATGCAGAAGATTCTCTCTGATGTTGCATTCCAAATTCCTTTTTTTTTTCTTGCTTGAAAATGGCCTCCATTTAGAAATGGTCATCCAGCCATGGCACATCTAGTACACCTACTAAAAACAAACATATTGCTGTAAAGGGGAAACAGAAAATGTTCAAATATCATCTATACATGTATTTTCCTGTGTGTGTTTAGTATGTTATGCCCAGCCCCACCTCCCAAACATCTTGAATGGCCATTTTATGTGCCAAATGTACTGGGATATCAAAAACTTGTTAGACTTGCTACACTTCTTAGAAGATTTGCAAAGAGACATCTGCTAAACCAGGTAAATGGCACACTATCCATTAGTTCAAAGTGTTTTTGTTTTTATTTATTTTCTGCTGGCGAGTAGTCAGATAGGTTGGCATTACTAGGGAATGCACAGATTGGTGGCAGCAGAGTGTGGTGAACTAGGCAGAGGTGAGTGGTATCAAGGTGGTCAGGAGCAGGAGATGCCCTGGGATTAAACGAAGCGTAGAGAGAGGTCAAACATGTTTGGTCTCTGCCCCCAGGGTTCCCACTGGACGCAGTGGGCAGGTAACTGGGGGGCCTGCAGTGTCTGCCAGTCCCCTTCGGGCTGCGCTGTGCAATGCCAGATTGATGAGGAACAAGACCGCAATTATGGCAGGCTTGATTTCTTTGGTCGATCTGGCTTACATTACAGAGACCTGGTTGGGTGACGACAATGGGCCCGTTTTGGAGGTGGTCATCTCCTCTGGGTACTCCATATAGCACTAAGGAGGGAATGCAGGGGTAGAGGTGTGGCCAACTCTTTTAGATCCTGCTTGGGCCTCACTGTGCACCCAGTGGGGTCAGCTCCTACTGGGTCATAATGTCACTCTCTTACTAGCATACGACATTATGCCTAACCTGGTACAGCGCAGTATGCTACCACTGCTGGTGCAATACCACATATACTCCTGTTCACAGTATTGCATCAGTAGTGCTTTCCCAGGCAGAGGATAAGACCTCTGCTGGAAGTGGGTTCCTATGAGCAGCTGCCATGGCTCACAGGACTGAGCCACAGCAGTAGGAACCCAGGCACTGCATCTGAGACCTGGATGATTCCTGGTCCCCAGAAACCTTAATTTTTTATTTGTGCACTCCCGGGTTGGGCCCTCCTCGGAGTTGGCAGTCTTTAGTGGGGGGTTGAGAGGTGTAGCCACCCATAACAGAGTGTGTGGGGTGGAGCCCCCCACAGAAAAAAGACTTATGCCTCATGGCAGAAATTGTACTGTATTTGCAGTGTGATTTTGCCATGTGGCATAATGCCTTGCGACATTATGACCCCGTGCCGGGTCAGCCAGGTACTTTGAATGTGTAGCAGTGCATGGGGGTCCAGATGCAGGCTGCAGGATTCTCCTCATTTACCCCTCTCAGTGGTCAGGAGGATTTCCTGCAGGAGGTCATGGACCTCATCACTGGCAAGGTGTTGGAGTCCCTGAGATGGTTAATTCTGGAGAACATCAATGCCTGAGTCAATGATGAATACTCATCATTTGGTCATGACCTCCTTCAGTTGATGTCATCACTGGGCCTGTCACAAGTAGTTACTGTACTTCTGTGACCCATCACCATGGTCACATATTGGATCTGGTGTTCTCACTGGGGCTTGAGGTGACCAGTCTCAAGACTGATTGGGTCATATGCTGTGATTATTGCACGTTGAAGTTTTTGTTTGCCCCCAGGAGTCCCTCCCCTGGTGAGATGATTAACTATCACCCTTTATGGGGACTGTCTCCAGAGGGACAGTTGTTAATAGCTGATTTCCCTAATGTAGATGCTGCATGTGCAGTTGGTATGGGCGAGGTGGTGGACACCTATAATAAGGTGGTATCCAAGGCGTTCGATACTATTGCACTGGTCCATATATGACTCAAATCTTCTCACTAGAGATCCTCTTGATTTGATGGGGATCTCAAGGAAATGAAGATCTGGGGTCAGAAGTTGGAGCATTGCTGACCGAGGACCTAGTTTGAGGAGGATAGAATGGCCTTGCATACTCATTATTATGAGTACCAAGGGGCAATTAAAAGTAAGAAGGCAGAATTCCTCTCCAGGGAGATTCCTCCAAGGAAGAACAGACTGGCTCAGCTTTTTAGACTGTGGAAGGGGAAGAAGGTAGACACCAGCCATTTTGCAGCAGAAAAGGTCCTGGAAGAGCTAACTAAGCTAAGGGTAGACAAAGCCATGAGTCCAGATGGCATACATCCAAGGATTCCGAAGGAGCTGAGGATGGAGCTCACAGCCACGCTAGCATACCTATTCAGTGAGTCCCTGGACACTGTAATGGTCCCAGAGGACTGGAGAAGGGCAAATGTTGTCCCTCTTCATAAGAGTGGCAGCAAAGAGGATGCAGAGAACTACAGACCAGTAAGTCTTACATCTGTTGTTGAGAAGATCATGGAGTCACTCCAAAAGGAGAAGATAGTGGAGTACCTGGAAGCCATTGGAGCCCTAGATCCCAGGCAACATGGTTTTACAGCAGGAAGGTCCTGTTCAACAAATCTGATTGATTTCTTTGACGGGGTGACAAAAGCAGTGGACCAATGGGGGGGTAAATATTGCCTACCTTGATTTCAGCAAAGCCTTTGATACCGTTCCACACAGATGACTGGTAAACAAACTCAGAAATCTGGGAGTAGACCACAAGGTATTAAGATGGGTTACAAACTGGTTAGGGGGCAGAAAACAAAGAGCGGTGGTAAATGGAACCCACTCAGATGAAATGGAAGTCACCAACTGGGTATCTCAGGGTTCGGTACTCAGGCTAGTCCTTTTCAATGTCTTCATCAGCAACATTGCAGATGGGCTGGAAGGGAACATTTGCCTCTTTGCAGATGATACCAAGATCTGCAACAGGGTAGATGAGCCAGAAGGGGTGGAAATGATGAGAAGGGACCTGGAAAAGCTGGAGAGATAGTCTGAAGTGTGGCAACTGAGATTTAATGCAAAGAAGTGCAAGATCACACACGAGGGGAGTAAAAACCCAGAAGTAACCTATAGGATGGGAGGTAAGCTGCTCACAGTTACAAGGGGGAAAGGGACTTGGGGGTCATTATCACAGCTGACTTGAAAGTCACCAGGCAGGCAGCCAAGGCAGTAGGGAAGGCAAGTGGGATGTTGGGTTGTATTCCGAGGGGTATCACAAGCTGGAGGAGGGAGATAATAGTTCCACTGTACAAAACCTTGGTAAGGCCTCATCTGGAGCACTTTGTGCAGTTCTGGAGGACACGCCTTTGTAAAGACATTGACAGGATGGAAACAGTGCAGAGGAAGGTAACGAAGATGGTCAGAAAGTTACAGCAAAAGCCTTATGAGGAGACAGTAAGAGACTTCAATTTGTACACCCTGGAGCAAAGGAGGAAGAGAGGTGATATGATTGAGATGTTCAAGTACCTCAAGGGTATAAACAAGGTTAAAGGGGAAACTGCCTTCCAGTTGAAAAAGAATGCCAGGACCAGAGGACTTTACATGCGACAAAATGGAGGTTGATTAGGAGGAAATGTGCGGAAGTTCTTTTCCATTGAGAGGGTGGTGGATGCATGGAATAGCCTGCCCCAGGAGGTAGTGGCTGCATGTATGGTGGCAGGATTTAAACATGCATTGGACAGAAATAAAGGAACGCTAGTGATGGCAATATAAAGCTATAGCCAATGATAATGTGGAGTCATGGGCAGCATTTACAAGCAATAAAATGGGCAGACTGAATGGGCCTGGCGGTCCTTATCTGCCAACAATTTCTATGTATCTATGTATCTTTGGACAGACTTTTACATACAGCCTGTCCACAGCTGAAAAAAGCTTTTTCAATCACTTTGTATGATGAGTTTGCTCAGTTCTTCTCTGACAGGCTGTCCTCCATCCAACTGGGGACCCCGTCAGTGAGGCAAGTTTTGCCTCGCAGTGACCAGTCTGGGGTTAACAGAGTCACTCCATTTGTATAGGATGAGTATAAACCAGTGGAGGTTGCTGAGGTCATTGAGGTGATCCTGAAGCTCAGGCACACTTATTGTGAACTGGACCCGGCCCAACTCATTTCTTGATGAGATGTGTTGGGACTGTTGGCCTGGTGTTCGCTGGATTGTCCACTGCTCACTGTCAGTGGGAATCTTTCCAGATGGCTTTAAAGATGCTCTGGTGAGGCTCCTCCTGAAGAAGCTATCTCTTGACCCTGATGTCCTGGTGAATTACAATCTGATCTCCAATCTGCCATTTTGGGGTAAGGTTGTTGAGAAAATAGTGGCGCAACAGCCCGAGATAGAAACATAGAAACATAGAATTTGACGGCAGATAAGGACCGCTTGGCCCACCCAGTCTGCCCATTTCCCTACCTACTGGATAAGCTGCAGATCCTAGTTAACCAGCAGCCTACTTCTTCCTACCCCCATCCCCCAGAACTGCCTTATGACTATCCCATGCATGCTTGAATTCCACCACTGATTTTGACTCCACAACCTCCTTCGAAGGCTGCCATGCATCCACAACCCTCTCTGTAAAAAATACTTCCTTAAATTACCTCTGAGCTGCCCCTCTATTTTCAAATTGTGCCCTCTTGTTCTTGCACCTCTTTTTTGAAAGATGCTACCCTCTTGGACTTTGTTGATTCCCTTGAGGTACTTGAACGTTTTATCATGTCCCCCTCTCCTTCTTTCCTCGAGGCTATACATATTAAGCTCCTTAAGTCTCTCTTCATATGTCTTCCGGTGCAGACCCTGCACCATTTTATTGCCCTCTCTGGACAGCTTCCATCCTGTCTATGTCTTTGCAGAGATTGGGTCTCCAGAACTGCACACAATACTCAGATGGGGTCTCACCAGCTGTCTGTACAGAGGATAATAACTTCCTGTTTTCTACTGGTGATGCCTCTCCCTATGCATCCCAGTATCCCCCCAGCCCTCCTTGCTGCCCTCTCACATTGCTTGCCCATCTTTAGGTCATCTGATATGACTACCCCCAGGTCCCTTTCCATTTTTGTTGTTGTTAGTATCTCACCCCCCATTGTGTACTCTTCCCTCATCTCCTTTGATATCTGTGAGCCATTCCAGTTGGGTTTCAGGGTCAGGCACAGGGTCAGGCACAGCACTGAAATGGCATTAGTTAGGGTGCAAAATTACCTCCTCTGGACTAGAGACAGAGGACACAGGTCAATTATTGTGCTGCTTGATCTCTCGTCAGCATTTGACACCATGGATCACATTGTGCTTCTTGATCCTCTCCGAGAGTATTGTGGATTCACCAGAACTGTCATCAGCTGGTCTGAGTCCTGTCTCTCTGGCAGAAAGCAGCGGGTGGTGATGGGGAATTTCTCCTTCCCCTACAAGGATCCTGCCGTGTGGAATGCCTCAGGGTTTGATCTTGTCACTGATGGTATCCACGGTGAACATGCTGCCCCTGTGAGAGCTCATTAGGTGCTACAGTGTGGGTTTTCACTGCTGTGCAGATGATACCCAACTGTATATGTCCTTTGGCCCTGCAATACACAATGTCCTGGGAGTGATTAACAACTGTCTGGCTGAGATTGGTTCATTCCACTGGGGTGGCACACAGACGAGGCACACTGATGAGTTCTGGTAGGACAAAATTCATGTATGCGTCTTCTGTTAGCATCCTTTGCAGACTGTGTGAGAGACCTTTTGGTACCATGCATTTCTGCTTAAAGTTGAACCAGTATAATATTATGTGGTGATTTGAATACAGAGCTCATGGTGCTTTGCATTATGGGGGTATGTGTGATTTTGTATTTCAATAATTGGATGTCCTCCAACTGGTTGTGACTGAACCCGGACAAGATGGAGGTTCTGGTGATTGGGCTGGGTTGCAGGTGTGATGGGAGTGCCTCCAGAGTGGCTACAGGATTGTTCATAGATTCTGCTCCATTGATAGCCTCCCCTGCAGTGCAATATCTTGGCATTACCCTGGACGACAGACTGACACTTGAAGTTTGGGTTTCATCTGTGGTCCAAAGTGTTTACCACTTGAGGAACATCGACAGGATTAAACCCTTAGTTCTGCCTGAAGGCCTGATGTCACTGGTACATGCCTCTTTTTACAGCATGGCTTGATTACTAAAATGCTATATACTTTGGGGTCACTGGGGGGACCCTCCGTCAGCTGCATCTGGTGCAGAATGCAGTGGCTAGGTTGCTGACAAGCCTGTCTATGTCCAGTCATGTGACCCCAGTCCTGCAGGCTCTGCACTGGCTGCCTGTCAGGTGGAGGATCATCTTCAAGGTGGGCTTGACCACCTGTAAGGCTCTATATGGACTTGTCCCTGGTGGCTGATCTTCTGACACCTGCCACCTCAGTCCACATCCTCCACTACTCGACCAGAGGCCTCCTTGTTGTTCCAAGGATCAGATTAAAAACTTCTGGTGACTGTGCCTTTGGTGTCACCAGACTAGCCTATTGGAACACTTTTCCAGCCTGTCAGAGAGGCCCGATGGTCGAGAGATGTGAAAAGGGTCTAAAGACTCACCTGTTTTGCTTGGCCTTCCCTGATGAAGGTGACTGACCATTACTAGTATAAACTCTAGTCATATAAAATGTTTATTTTTTTATTGTTTTAAATATTTATGCATGTTTTATGCATTGTGTATTTTTGTATATTGCCCCATCTGTTTTACGCAAGGCACACAGAACCCCAGGGATTGGGCGCCATATAAATGAACTTGCCTTGCCTTGACTGGTATGTGGAGCAAGTACTAGTGACTGCTGTTTGAGCCATATGTCCTGTGAAATACAAGTCTTCCCAAAACCAGGTAAACATCCACTAGCCCAGTGAACCGGGAGAACAGAACAGCATCCTTTGAAGTATCCATATCATTATGATCATTTTTTATGCTGGAGAGTGCTCAAGTGGGTTAAAGAGTACAGAGGTGATTTTTCATTTATTTTACATTGTGCACAGTATGGAACACATGGAAGGAAAGGGCAAGAAAATCACAAGGAGCACCTCATGATCAGATATCTCAACAGGTTCAAAACAATGCTTAGAAACATAGAAACATAGAATTTGACGGCAGATAAGGACCGCTTGGCCCACCCAGTCTGCCCATTTCCCTACCTACTGGATAAGCTGCAGATCCTAGTTAACCAGCAGCCTACTTCTTCCTACCCCCACCCCCCAGAATTGTCTTATGACTATCCCATGCATGCTTGAATTCCACCACTGATTTTGACTCCACAACTCTCCGAAGGCCATTCCATGCATCCACAACCTCTCTGTGAAAAATACTTAAATTACCTCTGAGCCACTTCTCATCTTCAAATTGTGCCCTCTTGTTCTTGCACACCTCTTTTTTTGAAAGATGCTACCCTCTTGGACTTTGTTGATTCCCTTGAGGTACTTGAATGTTTCTATCATGTCCCCCCTCTCCCTCCTTTCCTCGAGGCTATACATATTAAGCTCCTTAAGTCTCTCTTCATATGTCCTCCGGTGCTTAAATGTGTAAAGTGTGAAAGAAAAGAAATGCTTGATAAAAAGTGAATGGTATCACTGAGATATATCTTGATTAATCAAGAGTATCATCTTGAAACATCTTTGCATTCCTGAACATCTCGGCTTCGCTTCACAGTTCTTGAATGCAAAGATATCTTAAGATGATACTCCTGATTAGTCAAGTGACATCTCATTTACCTATACCAGAATTCAGTGACATCAGTTATGCTTACAACTACAATGAAGCAGAACCCAGTGACATCAGCTCTAGAGCTGTGCAAAAAAAACCTTCTGCCAGCAGGATTTGAGCAAAAATCAGATTTTCACTTCTGAGAAAGCTCAGAAATCAAATTGGTAACTTTTGTGGAAATTCTGACTAAGAATGGTGGAATAAGTATACAGTATGAATGGTAGATTAATGTATTAAACTGTGAAAATAAAATGCCATAGAACTAATCACTGTTAGAGGTCAGTTCTGTGGAATTTTTTTGACAGTTTAATACATTAATTGCTTTGCAATGCATACATTCATTCTGCAGTTCAGTGAGTCACTGAACTCTGGAATGGAAGTATGAAATGTGTATTGCTGGCCCCAAAATAATTTGTTTCCCTGGTGTCCAGTGGCACCCCCCCCCACCCTCTGATTGCTCACTCTGACTGTAATTATTGTTTCCCTGGTGTCTAGTGACATTTCCCCACCTTCCAATCACTCACCCAGGCTGTAATTATTGCTTCCCTGGTGTCTAGTGGCACCCCCACCCTCTGATTGCTTCCACAGCCATAATTACTGTTTCCCTGGTGTCGAGGCACCCCCACCCTCTGATCACTTGCTCCAGCTGTAATTATTGTTACCCTGGTGTCTTGTGGTACCCCCCCCACCCTCTAATTGCTTGCCCTAGCTGTAATGATTGTTTCCTTGGAGTTCAGTGGCACCCGCCCCCACCATGACATTGCTCTCTCCAGCCATAATTATTGTTTCCCTGGTGTCTAGTAGCTCCCCCACACCACCCACACTGGGTTGGGTATACCAACCTGCCCCCCTTCAAAACATACACAGCCATCTTTCCTGTGGATTCTCCAATGTTGTTATTTTGAAATGCTTCTCTTCTACGGAGGTGTACGAAAGTACTTTTGAATAGCAGCCTGTGATAGATTACATGAAGAGGTGTCTTGAATATGGAGTTCTGAAAGACATAGCTGTATCTATTGTCAGACTGGTGAGCCTGTATCTGCTGCTTTTTGGCCTTCATATTGCTATCAATTGCTGATTTGCACACATGTTCTGTTTTTATATGATGCAATGTTTGTTATAATGCAAGTGTTTAACAAAAGTGGTTTCCTTGAGGTTAGACCACTTGAGTGGTTTCCTTCTGCTTACCACAATTGTTTGGCAGCATTTATTCTGGAAAATAGGAATAGACCAAGTGTAGATCCCCTTATGGGTTTACTTTGGTGCTGACCCTGTCCTGCTTTTACTACGGTCTTTTTTGCCAGTTTCATGTGAATGTTTTATTCTTATCTTTCAGCAGTTCTGCCGTACCTTTGTGTCAACAGACTTCATGAGCCATGGCAGACTTACTGACTAATACCACAAAGTTCTCAACTGAGGATTCTACTTACAGGTCAAGAGAACATTCTTGACCAATTGGAGGGCTCCTTTGCTCTGTATGTAAGACATTCTTATTCTGTGAAGAGTGTCTTACACATAGCTGCCCCTTGAAATGGTCATGCTTGGGCTGTTTAATTAAATTTTAATGAATTATTTATTTTATTGACCAGGTGAGTGCACTAGACAAACCCTGCATATTTCAGGCATGAGAGAGGAGGATACAGATGAATGCCAACTGACCTTGAACCAGATTAAGTTGTTGGTGGTCTTGTTAGTGAATGAGGGAAATTTGGTCAGGACACCAGGAAAATTCACCTACTCTTTTTCAATAAGTGCCATGGGATCTTTAACATCCTCCTGAACTACCACCAATCCAGGCAGATGGGACCTCAGTTGAACGTCTCATCCGAAAGACAGGACTTCAGAAGTGCAGTACCCCTCTCATGCTGCACTACAGTTTCAGTACTGGGATATTAACCCAAGTGCCAGATGTGGGAACTGAACCCACAATCCTCTGATCTCCCAGCCTCAGAGGCAAGTGTGCTACCTACTGAGCCACTGACACTACTATTAATCAGTCTTAATCAATAATATATTAGTACAGTTGCAAAGACCACTCTTACATATGTAAGAGTGGTCTCACATCCTTACTGTATAGAAATTGCTCAACTTTGGTTTGTGCATTTCATCCCGTAAGAATGCTTGTCAGGCCACTCTTACAACCCTAAAGGTGGTGTATTAACATGCAGTATCGATATACATATACAGTACAATCCCATTTATCCAAATGTCTTGGAGGACATGAAAAACATTTGGATAAACAGGATTCAGATAAAGTTCCTATTGTTTGTGTACCTTTTGTTGCATGCATGTGGGGTTGGGTAAAAGTCCAAGAAACATTGTGCGCTCAGACCCAGTGAAAAGGCCTCCAGCAAGTGCTGGAGTAATGAATGTTTGTTGCTTGAATATCTATTTCACTGAGTTCCTGAAACAAAAGGTATTTACTGCAATTTACCGCATTTTTGAAAGACTTCTTTGTTACTGTGTGTTAAGTTACTCACTCAGAGTGCCAGTTTTTCCTGTGGGCAGTAGGTCTGAACAGCGCCTATATGGACAGCACTGTCAAAAACAGTGCCCTCCATAGAGCGCAGATAAGAAAAGTGGCAGGAGACAATGCCACCAACAGAATAACTGCCAGTGGTAGTGATCGCAAGTGTGGTTCACAATCGCTATCACGCTAAAATAATTTTTTTGCTGAGACTCTGCCCCTTCGCACCCCCTGTAATTAATCAGCTTCGAGTTGGAGTTGTAGTATAGGGGGAAGAAGTAAAAATTGTCAAGATTGGGATTCAAACCCTGGTCTCCACCACTTTTGTGGTCACACTGCTCCTGCATTACCACTCCACACCACAGGAGCAACTTGACCAGCCTCCTCCACTCCTCGGCCCTTGGCTCTTCTTCCATGGTGCTCTACTTCCCCTGTCACTGTCCATAGTGGTGTGCTATAGAATGCACAGTTTTATCCTGCACTATTATTGAAGCGCTATTCTATGCGGATATGTTCCTGTGGATACGGTGTTCGAGTGGGTCCAATACTGTATTGTAGGAGGGAGGAGGATCAATGCCATACTGCACCCACAGGCCATCGATACCAACTTTGCCATTTGTAACCAGAATTCAGATGCCAGCTCAGCAGTTGACAGCAGTCACGTAACTCTCCCAAACTTTGCATGACAGCAGTAGAAACAGGGACATGTACAGGTATGGACTTCCCTTGAATTCTCTGGAGTGGCTTCAAAAGGTGCAGTCTAATTCAGGGTGATGCTTACAACTTGGGACTTTTTCCTTTTCATGCTCATCAATGTGTGCAGTATGGCCAAGCTCCCCTCCTAAATGCTAGAAACGTTCAGAGCCGATGATGATCCAGGTGACAGCGAACTCAGGGTCAGCACACTGCTGCTAGGGTCCCAATCTGGATCTGGGATCCAGTCCCTAGTCTCAGTCTGTGTTCTACCAGCATTTTTCTAAACTCTTTCAGGGGACAATGACTCATTTATTAAGGATTTTAATGAGGAGCCTGGGCGGCAGCCATCCAGATTGCCCCCCCTCCCCCACAGACTGCTGCGAAGTTTACCTTTTATTATGATTTGATTTTCTTTTGGTCCCAAGTGTTAACAGGTGACAATCAGCCATAATCAGCCTTTTGAATGCACTGATTGCCACCTGTTAAGAAGTATTTCTGTCTGTCTGGATGGATTTTGGCTGACTGGAATTTGTGGACATTGTAAAGATTGCCCAGACTTTGTGTCCAACCAGTTGTAGTTTGGATCTGGGTCCTACCCCTCTTTTGGTGGGGTGTGTAGATGCTATCTGCCCGATCCTTGCTGAAATTGTATGAAGATCCTTGGAGAGGGGAACCTTTCTGGATCCCTTAAAAGGGGCAGTCATTAGACCACTCTTGAATAAACCCTCCTTGGACCATGTCAATCCGGCTAACTACCGACCTATTTCTAACCTTCCCTTTGCAGGGAAGGTTATTGAGAAGGTGGTTGTATTGCAACTTGACAATCACCTAGAAACTCACAGTGTCTATGAAGCTCTCCAATCTGGATTTAGGAAGAGGCATAGCATGGAGACTGCCCTCGTCCGGGAATTAAATTATCTCCCGATGGTGAGAGATTGAAATGCTCATACCATCTTGGTCCTTCTTGATTTCTCTGCAGCTTTCCACACTGTGGACCTTGGAGTCCTTTTGGAGACCCTGCAGGTCCTTTGCGGCCTGTCGGGTACAGTCCTCAAATGGTTTTGATCTTTCCTAACAGGTAGGTTTTAGAGGGTAGTTACTGGAATTTATTCCTCTGATGCCCTCCCCCTGTCCTGTGGGGTACCACAGGGCTCCATATTGGCTCCCATGTTGTTCACAGTGTATATGCTGCCTTTAGGAGATATCATTTGGCAATACGGCTTGAGTTTTCGCTGCTATGCAGATGATACTCAGCTGTATATGTCTTTTATGTCCGAACAGGTTGATGCAGTTTCCATGCTAAAAAGTTGCCTCACTGAAATCAAAGACTGGATGAGTCTGAGTTGGCTGAGATTAAATCTGGATAAGACTGAAGTGTTGGTCGTGGAACCAGGTCATCCGGGGGTAGGTTGTGGTGCCGGACACATGTCGGGCCTTTGGCTTGATGGTATCCAGCCCATTACAGCAGATTAGGTGCATAACCTGGGTGTTGCTTTTGATGATGGCTTGACCTTGAAGCGCCAGGTATTAGCTGTGGTCAAATCCTCATTTTACCACCTAAAGGAACATCTCCCGGGTGACACACCTGATCCCTCCGGATGATCTTCCAACACTGGTCTATGCTTTCATTACTACCCATCTAGACTACTGCAATGTCCTCTACCTAGGCCTATCTGGGGTTGATCTCTGCCACTTGCAGCTGGTGCAAAACACTGCTGCTAGACTACTGACTGGTACCCCTAGGTCCAGTCATATTACTCCAGTTCTGCGCAAATTGCTTAGGCTACCAGTTCAGTGGCGGATCACCTATAAGGTAGGTTTGCTTACTTTTAAAGCCCTACATGAACAGGGACCCGACTACCTAAAAGATCTCCTTGTTCCCTACTCCCCAAATCATCCCCTCCAATCCACCGACAAGGGGTTGCCTGAGATTCCCAAGGTTCATCTCAAAACATCTTGCACACATGCTTTTTCATTTGTGGCACCAACCCTGTGGAATTCTCTACCTTGTCGGTTAAGAGAATGCCTGACCATTACAAATTTTAAAACAATGTTGAAAACTTACTTGTTTTCATTAGCCTTCCCTGACTAATTATATTATATGATGTTTATTTTAATATTTTCATATTGTATTTTAATGTATTTATGGTTTGTGAACCACCTTGGTTTTGAAAGGCGCTAGATAAATAAAGATTGATTTGATTTGATATTTACAGCATGCACTAGACAGCAGCTGAACTGTGCTTCTGTGATGAAAAGCACTAAATGTTGCTAGGTGCCTACAGTATGTGTGAAAAACTGCAAGTACTATATGGGGGACATGACCGTGTTTCCAGTAACTGAAGTTTTTGGTTATTCAGGGTTTGGTTAAATGGGGTCTTAATATATATATATATATATATATATATATATATATAGATAGAGAGATAGATAGATATAGATATAGATATAGATAGAGAGATAGATATAGATAGAGATAGATAGATAGATATATATATATATATATATATATATCTAACAGTGGCGTGGTTGCGCCACTATAGTTAGGGTTTAGTACGCACTTTAATGTTATTTGGAAACCATAGATTACACTTGTAGTGGAATTTTTTTTCCTAGGTTGTACAGTCACTGAGATATTGGCAAATTAGTGTCACAAGGGTTCTAAGGGTGCCTTTTCAGCACTTTTTGGTGTCCATATCTTGTAAAGGATGCGAGATATAGATTTCGATGATTTATCTCATGAGGAGGTTTCACTGTCAAGATTATGACACTTGAATTTTTTTTTTCCTAGCTGCTACAGTTCCTGAGGTATTGACAGATTAGTGTTACAAGGGTTCCTTGCCCTATAGGGCTGCTGTATAGCTCCATAGTTATGTGTAAGTGGGAGTGCAGGGCTCGGAGGTCTCACGCTCCCACAGACGCATATCATTATGTAGAAATGGGTAGCGTTCGGGCCCCGTGCGCCCACCAACACATGCTATTTACTAGTTATATTATACTTTTTCAAAAAGTAAAGGAAATTCATTGCAAAATGCTTTGTTTAATGCATCAGTTAGGGTTAAAGTGACAAAACTGGGGAAATGAGACATTAGGGTTGAGCCCTTAAACCCACCACCACCCCAACACCCATCCTCCACAGACCAAGAGATGCCAGGGTGTGCCATGGAGTCATGAGGCCTAACTCTTACCACATTCTTCTTTACTGTAGCATGTCAACCTATTTACACATGGAATGGGGTGAGAGTTGGGCCTTGCAATCCCATGGCACACCTCAGTGTCTATTGGTCTGTAGAGGATGGGTGGTGGGCTGGTTAGGGGCTCAACCCTAACATCTCATTTCCTCACTTGTCACTTTAACGTTAACTGATGCATTAAATGAAGTTTGTTTTGCAATATATATATATATATATATATAGGATATAGATGCATGGCCTGACTGAAGATATCATATTTATCTTCACGAGGCCAATGATATCATGATATATCAAGAGTGGCAAAGCCACGAGTGAGATATCTTGATGTCATTGGCCTCGAGTGAAGATAAATATGATATCTTCAGTCAGGCCATGTCATGTTCTGTTTATATAACTTATGTTTTGGGCTCCTGTGCACTGCAGGTCCTGTACATTTGCCTTTAAACTGATTCCTCACCTAGAGGTTTGGAAATCCTAAACAGAGATTTTGAATCCCCCTCTCTGGTGACTTACTATGCTTCTATGCTTTATCCCCCCCCCCCCCGAATTGCCCATAGTCTCCAACAGAAAATACTGATTTGGATTAGAAAAGTATCTGGCTGATCCTGCAATTGGTGTTGGTTAAAGTATTCAGTGTTGTGCCTGTCAATACTTTCACTTTTTATGCTGGTATATAGTGCAGGCGAGCAGCATCAGTGATGTGTTGTCAGAAGCATTCTGTACCTAAAATGAAGAAGCGTCCTCTTTTATAATCCCACTTGATTTGTTTGAAAGGAGCTGCCGACAGTAGAGAGATAAGCAATGGCGGGTCGGCAGCTTCAGGTACTAGATGCAGCGCCAGGCGGCGTTTGCTATAACAGCGCTTCGGCTGGCGCTCTCTACAAAACCACTGACTCAACGCTGTTCTCTCTCCTTAGTTGGCGGTTTCTTTCAAACAAATAAAATAGGGTTATGAAAAGATGATGACATCTTTCATTTTTTTGGTACAGAGCACCTCTCTAACAACAGATCACTGATGCCGCTCGGCTGCGTTACATACCAATATGAAAAGTGAAAGGGTTAGATTTCTGTCTGCTGTCAGGGGATGATTTGAAAGAAAAAAAAAAGTCAGTACAGTTATGGAAAACTACACAGCTTTGAGTTTTAAAGTACAGAGTGCCATCATTTAAACCAGTGTCAGCATATCACGGATGGCGCTGGCTAGTGCCATTAAAAATGAAAGTGCCTAGTTGAAATGATGACACAAATGGCAGGATCAACCAGCTAAGTTTCAAAATGACGTATAGGAACGTGAAGATATCAATGATATCTTCACTGGCTGGCTTAGATATCAATTTTTACACATGGAGTTATTCCAAAACATAAGTTGTATAAATATATGTATATAGATATGGGATATATGATGAAGAGCTGTTAGATAAATGATTTATCTAGGCAAGTGCTGTTTGACCTCAGGTAACCTCATGAGTGGCATATGCCATGAGTGAGATGTCCGAGGTCAAACAGCACAAGTGTAGATAAATCATTTATCTGACAGCTCACCATTGTATATTTCATTTATACAATAAAGATGCTTTCTGTCAGTGCGGGGACATTTGCTTTTGATTGCTTATCGTTTTTTGCATATGTTTGTCAAAAAAGTGAACAAAAAATGTTATTTTCTGCTCTTTTTTGCTAATTATAAAAAAAACTATAAAGTATATATAAATGAAACACCAGTCATTTTGTATATAAGTTTGTGCTGAACAGCTTTCATGCCCACAGTACCATGCTATCTTTTTTCTTTTTAAAGTTATTCGCATTTGAATATGAGTAGTACTGCTACTGAAGTTGAACATTCTAAATGAGTTCCAGAGTGATTGTGACATAGCTACTATATCAATACATTTTATTTATTCAACGGCTGTGAAGATAAGTAAGCAATAAGACACGAAGGGGTGTGCATTAGACATTTCTAATGCACAGTCGGGGCATAATAAGGCACGAGGCTGCAGGCCGAGTGTATTTAGCCCCTGATCGTGCATTAGAAATGTCTAATGCACACCCTGGAGTGTCTTATTGCACTTATAAAATGGGCAAATATACTTACATGTTTATAAAAAAATAGTCTCATACATTTTTTTTACATTTAAATAGCTTTAGTTAATAAATATCCTTCCACTGCATAAAGTAGTTCATAGATGTGTATGTGAGAGAGGAAAAAATAAATAATTATAAGGTAGTTAAGTAGGTAATATATATACATATAAACACACACCACAGCACGAGTTGTGACCCTTAGTTTTATTTTTGACCTCTCAGTCTGTTGTGATAAAAAATACAGATAAAGTAAGACTAGGATTACACAAGGTACAAAATGCTAAAACTGATTTTATATAGCATATTTCAAGTAATGTCTCCTCAAATCCTTTACATAAGCAATAATACATGGCAAAATGTGTGTTTATCATCCCATAATTACATACCGTGGAAGTTGTTAGGCAAGAGATGCATCCAAGTGCCTTTAAACACCCAAGAAATTATTGTAATTCTGATTGTACTCAATAAAAAAAGAGAGATGCAATTATGGGATGCTCACATCACATCCTGAAGTGTGTTATTGCGCTATATAAAATACCTTCAGAAACTGTAGAGGCAGTATTTGTTAGTTGGTAAAAATGTCATCATATGTATTTTTTTTTTTTTTTTTAGCAAAAATGAATTTCTCTCATTCTTAGATGCATCCTCAGTTATTTTTAATTTTCTTAGATATTTTTAAAGCTGCTGTTATAACTAATTTTGTAGTTAGTGACTCAAGTTTTAAAGATGGCCATCTCCAGCAATTTGTAAAAAACGTCTCCATTGACGATACATTTTGACTATTGTGGCAACAAACTCATGCATTTGTTTTTATTATTACCTATTTCTCTCTATGATATTTTAGCTGATGTGAGAGTTATGTGTGGATCTGGAATTGAATTATTCTCTTTGCTATCCTGGGTTTTAGAGCAAACGTTCATTTGAGCTCACCAGAGAAGAGACAGCTGTAGGCATCAAAAGGGGGCTACTTGTTTATATAGAAACATATGCACTGGACTAACATGTCCTTCTTTTAGTACCCTTGCACAGGTCCTGCTGATGCATCCTGCCTGCTTGGGTTCTGCTCCGTATGTAATGTATTTACTCTCTGTTTCAGGCGATGCTTTGACTGTGGCTCTGCTTTTGGGGCTCTGAGCTGTACAGAATTGTATCATGCACTGTTCATAGCCTTGGTGACTCTATGTATATATTTTGTTCCTATTCTTACTGTGTTTACTGACTGCTGGTGTTATGTTCATCTGGTTCTACCTGATACTGTATAATGCCTAACTTGTATCATGTTGTCCTCTGTATGAACTTGTATTTCATTGTATTCTCCCGGGTCATACCTGAAAATAGGCAAATGTCTTGTCTAGTGTACTTACCTGGTCAACAAAAGCTAGCTAAATAAATAAATATGACCAGGGCAGGATAGACATCCCCTGTGGAGCCATGAGCGCTGTAAAAAGGAGAGAGTGGTCCAAAATGACATAACCAGCTCAGACCAGTTCTGTCTTGAAAGTGGGCTCACAGATCAAAATGATGTCCATGGTGTAATGTAAGAGAGATATGGCAGATTATGTAAGTGAAAAGGTCAGCATGGGATGAATATTTACTTGCCTGTGTTTCCTTATGAAAGTTGGTCACATCTTGGGCATTGATACAGTACAGGAACATCTCTGTCACTTCAATGAACATATAAAACTTAGTGAGGAGTTACTCTTGTATGAACATATGCACATACAAAATTTGCTAGCAGATACAGGCCTAATGGTCTATCAAGTCTGCTCAAATGTGCAGCCAGCACCTCTTATTCTGCAGCTGACCCTCCTTTCTACACTTCCCCTCCATTGACCCTCCCTCTTGTCCTGTCCCATCCACTGTTCTACTTGATACCACTTCTGCAGGTAATGCATTCCACCCAACTACCACCCTCTCTGTAAAAAAGTCTCTCCTCATCTCCCTCCTGAACCTTCCTCCCTCCAGTCTCATATCATGGCCCCTGGTGTCCCTCCCTCCCTTCCCTTACTTTGAACAGCTCCTCTGTACCTGTCTTATTTATTCCTTTCATGTACTTAAAGGTTTTAATCATGTCCCCACCATCCCTCCTCTCCTCCAGCGAGTACATGTTCAACTTCCTCAGCCTCCTCTCGTATAAGTTCCCCAGCCTCTCAGTCATCTTTGTTGCCCTGCACTGCACCCCCCCAGTAACTTTATGTCCCTCTTCAGATACAGGTGCCAGTACTGCAAGCAGTACTCCAGGTGCAGTCTAACTAATGACCTATACATGGCAGAATCACCTCCTCCCTCCTCGAGGATATACCCCATGCAATGCAACCCAGCATTTTGTTGACCTTTGCAGCTGCCTTCCTACATTGTGCTGAGTTGTTCTTCGACCCTGTAATGAGCACCCCAGATCCTTCTCCTCCTCTGTCTGGGCTAGCTGCGCTCCCCCCAGCTGGTAACTCCTCCTTGGGTTCTTCACCCCAAAATGCAGCACCTTGCACTTTTTGGCAACAAACCACAGTTACCAGGTGTCTGACCAATTTTCAAGCTTTACCAGATCATTCTGCAACCCCTGCCACCCCCTAAGTCGTCAACCACTGCTCCCATCTTGGTATCACCAGCAAACAGACTGATTTTGTTCTTGATGTCCAATGATATGTCTGCAATGAATATCCCCAACAATACTGGCCCCATCACTGAGCCCTGTGGAACACCGCTCGTCACTACCCTTGGGTGTGAGAGCTCCCCACCCACCACCACCCTCTCTTGCCTTCCCTGAAGCCAGTTTCCTACCCATCTCACCAGCTTTGCACCCACCCCTTGTGCAACACTTTTGATAATCTGAAGGTCATTGAATGACTGTGCTGTTTGACTGTTATATGCGGATACTTTTCTCATTCCACTCTCTGTCCCATGGGGGACTACCACCCTGTTCGGGTACAGTTACTATAAAGGCAAAGAAACTACAGTTGTGTGAATACCTTTTCCCAAATATTCATCTAAGTATTCAGTATTTGACAGCCAAATGTTTGGATATTCTAGTATTTGGAAAAAGGTATTCAGCCACTGACAGTTTGTTTAACTATAGCACATGCACAATTGCTTTCATTCATGAGAAGACGGCCAGCTGGGGAGGAGGGTAAATTAAGCCTGTCACCTTCTTGACTCCCTGAGTTCACTTCTAATACAATTGGGCACTTCTGGGTGGAAGTACAGTGGTGCTGTGCCAGGGTTGGAAGATATACAAATTCCTTTTTTTGAGTATAAATGAGTGTGTTAGATCAAGTAAGCTGGCAGGCAGCCATGGAGATGGATGGGTTGAGCAGGTCACCCATTGGGGATTTACATTAAATAAAAATGTGTGGGTGCTGGGAGGAGAACAGTGGCATTGGTCTTTTAATTGTGGGAGCATGGGGTTTATGTTTTACTTAGTTTTGGGCTGGGGATGGAGCAAGGAGCTGTTTCTTTTTCCTTTTTTTTTCTTTTGTAGGTGGCCAAATCCTTTTTCTCAAATACAAATAGTGTTGTATTTGGGAAGGGCTCCCAAATATTCTGGAGCCCTGCTATTCAATGTATTCAGTAAATACTATTTGGTCCCTGCACAGCCCTAAAAGGAACCCTCTTGAAGAAGATTCCACCCCTAGAGATGCTGAAGGAACATAATCCCTTTAGGCTAACGGTACCTTAGGAAAGAGCTCCTAGGAGAGAGGAGTACTGCAGGAGGAGGAGAGGAGGAGGATGGTGGAGCAAAGGAACAGAGCTTCTAAATGATGCTGAAGGAAGATGGATTAAATAGCTCAGGAAGAGAGTGTGGCTCATTGCTCCCACCCACCCACTGAACTGTAGTTATAACCTTTGTGTTCAATGGGTGTGTGCAATTTAGTGAGGAGTCATACTTGTGCAATATTGCTGATAGTCTGAAAGTAACTTAATGAATGTGCTGTTTGACTGTTATACGTGGATGTTTTGGCCACTCGTACTCTCTGTCCCATGGGAGACTAACAGCATGTTTGGGTACTATGGAGGCAAAGGAACACTGTTGAAGAGGGTTCCACCTCTAGAGGTACCAAAGGAATAGAATTATTTTAGGATATAGGTACCTTACAAAAGAGTACATAAATATTGCTAACCCTTCAAGGAAGAGTACGATACTAAGTGTGTCTCCTCAGAAAAAATAACACAGCTTAGGCCTTTCTCCTTCCACCATCTAGAACCTCTTCTTCACAGCATCCAACCCCCACCACACAGGAAGTATAGTCAGACAAGTGCTGCATTTCCCTTTCATCCGCACTTCACAAGCGCAAAGATCTTTTGCATACCAAGCCCCACAATGGCTCATGAATTCCCCCCAGATATAACCAATGAGACTAGGCTGGGGCTGTTTATGAGAAAACTCCACCAACACCTCACCAATCTGAGCAGCTGTGACTGCTAGCCTAAGTTTCTCTCCCTGACCATCCATCTCTTGCCCTTCTCCCCCCTCCGCCCCATCTCCTTTCCAGTTTACCCCCCCCACCTTTTCAAGATCTCCTATCTTCCACAAGGCACTTATCTTTACCCTCCTCCTCATTCACCCCGCCCCCGAGCTTTGACAAAACATATTACTCTGCTTAATTACTTTATGTTGTTAAACCCTGTGCTCAAATTATATGTAACTATGTATTCTCCTGTATGATTAACTGTATCTTGTAACACTGGACTTTACTGTTTGCTATGTTCCAATGATGAAATGTATGCACTGTTATTTTGTTTGATGTGGAACCTTTGTGAATGAGCTTCTAGTTCAAAGGCATTTTATGAGATTTCAGTAAATAAATAAATTGCACAACAGGTGGTGAACACAGAGACTGGTGGGTAAAAGATTTATTGTTCGACATAAGTCTACAATAAAAAAAATACATTTCCAATAGTTATTCATCATTACATACAAATTTAAATACTGCACTTTGAATATTGCACAAACATAGGGGGAACATTAACATCATACCTATACAAAGCGGATCCAGGTAGCACAAACTTCATTCAGTATTAAATGATGTTCTATAATCTAGTAGATTTCAAGAATCTACATAATTTATATATTTCTCTTTCAGTGTTCCTCATTATAAACATAATAAAATCTTTAGGGGGGGAGACCAAGGGTGGCTAATATAGGACCTAGTAATTTTTTCCATAATGATTCATAGACTGGACAATAAAAAAGGACATGTTTGAGATCATCTTCCATTCCTTTGTTACATTTACACAGATGAGCTAAAAAACCTGGACATTTTTGATTGAAATAAATATAATTCACTGTATATAACTCCATACAAAATCTAGTCATAATTCTACATTCATCAGAATCTGCCATGTTTGCCAAATACGGTTCTAAACCATGAGACATCTTACTCTGTCTGCACCATTTGACATGTTTAAGTTTGGATAGCTTATCTATATCTTGTGCTATTGATATATCTTCAACCTTTGTCTTTACTCGTACTGCTATTATCTTACATAGGGATATAATATATCTCATACAGCAAATGTCCTAAACCCAAAAGGAAAATAATATCCTTTATTATTTTAGTTGTTTCAGAAGTGAAGCCATTATGATGATGCATCACTTCTTCTTCTAAACTCAATCTTGGCAACCTCTCCTCTGAAAATTTGAATAATTTTAACATAAATATTCCCTTTTTTTCCATTATCGTAGTATCTATGAAATATTGACCAAGTTCTCTCCTTGCTATTTTTTGCAGGTAAGGAGTTTTAAATTCTAAGGCCCAGATATTCAAAAGGGTTGCGCATGGCGCAACAGTCTTGAGGCATGCACAACCCACTGATGCACCCTGGCACAATATTCAAAAGGGAAAAGTGCACCGTACAAATCCCAATGTGCCGGAGCACATCAGTAATGTATTCAGGCACAGGTAGGGGGAGCGTGCCCATGCATAACCTGCACAGCCCTATATTCAGCCCAGGATGTGCAGAGTCATGCATACGCAACCCCCTACCTGCTCCTGCACAAAATTAAGCCAAAACAAAAGGAACAAGTGATGGCCACCCACAGGAGAGCTGCAGCATTACAGGGTGCAACATGGCAGCTGCCACCTGTGGGTGGCCACCCGAGTTCCTGCCACACCTGGTGGCACCCCCCCCCATGCCCCATTGCAGGCATCCCTATAGTGAAATCCCTCTCATCCAATATCCCATGGTAGTCCAGTGGACCTCTATGTGTCCAAACGCAGACATTGGTATAGTACCCCCCACATCCAATATCCCTGGTGGTCCAGTGGACTGATCGCTGCCAGATCATGGGCATCTGTAACACATAAAATACCCCTACTACCCTGGTGGTCTAGTGTACCCCCCTTCCCACTGGCCCACTGAGCCCCACCACCCCGTTTCCCCCCCCCATCAGCCGACAGGCAGCAGCAGCCACCCTTCTGCCACCTTGCCGCCCGCTGACTGACAGCTCAGTAGGGCTGCATGCCCATTGGGTCATAGCATAAGTCAATGGGCATGCAGCCCAGACTGTAATACTCAGCCCAGATATGTGAATGATTCATTTGCATATCTGGACTGAGTAGTATGGTCTGGGTTGCACACCCATTGGCTCACGCTGTGAACCAATGGGCATGCAGCCCTACCGAGGCTGTCAGTTGATGGGTGGCGGGCGGCAGGAGGGTGGTGCTGCTGCCACCTGCTGGGCTAATGTGGGGTGTTGGGCTCAGTGGGAGGGGTGGGAGGGGGTACACTAGAGCCACCAGTGTAGTAGAAATTGTTTTATGTGTTACAGATGCCAGTGATTGGTCCACTGGGTTATTGGATGTGGAATTGCTGCTATGCCCGATGCAGCGTTTAGGCACATAGTGGTCCACTGGACCACCAGGGATATTGGACAGGGGGTTTTCTTTAACACGAATGACCGCAAATGGGCTGCAGGGGGCATTGGTCCCCGATGGCTGCTGCCTGGCAGGGCGCCAGGCACAAGTCATTGGGGATCAGTGCACCTGCATGCTAACGGCATGCAAATGGGCCGATAATGAGATGCAAATGGCCCTCTGTGCACCTTGCATAAATTATGGCCTCATTTGCATGTCCCATTTTAAATATCGCAGGTGCTGTGCATGGCACAATGGCACTTGTGCTGGCGCATCTCCACGCTCCACTCTGGCCACTTGTGCTGGCGCAGTGCCACTGCGCCATGCACTGTGAGGGTGGCCAGGGTGCGATATTCAAATCTGCTGTGCCATAGCACAGCTCCATTAAATATCACCCAGGCCACACACCCTGTGCAACAAAGTTGAGCTGTGCCCAGGCTTGCGCCACAGCCTGGCGCAAATTGAATATCTAGGTCAAAGTATATATCTATGTATTTTGTTTAATTCAATTTCCAATGATTTAAAGTCAGAAGGAGTCCAGATTTCTGTCACATACATTATATTGTTTTTTATGTTTGCATTTATCACGTTAAATAAACCTTTAATTAAGCCTTGTCCTATCATAGCATTAAATCTTCTTAAAACATTGAAAGCTGTTTTTAATTTTTGTTTCTTAATTTTAACATGTAAAGTCCAAAGACAATTATCTGAGAATCATAATCCCAAGTAATCATACTATGGAGCTGTAATTATCTTGTTTTTATCTAGAAATAACTGTTTTTGCTTTTATTTCCAACAACCACTATATTAGTTTTATATCTATTAATTGTTAAACCATACTGCGTACATATTTTTAAAAATTAGTTTCTATAGCAATATCCTGCTTATAGAATCGAAAGCTGCCTTTAAGTTTATAAAACAACAGAATAATTTGGCTTTTTAATTTCTGTATATTTCCATATTAGCTGTTGCAGCACATGACAATGCTGAATAGTTGAGCAATTAGTTCTAAAACCATTTTGAACTTCCGACAGCATATTTCTTTCCTCCACCCAATCTTGCATTGTTGATAGGAGTATCCTAGTAAACATTTTTTGTGATGAGTCTGACAAACTAATTGGCAGATAAATAGTGGGGTCATTAGCACTACCCTTTTTAAATATTTGGCAAACGATGATGCCTTTCCAACTATTTGGGAAAGAACCCGACTGAATACAGTGCTTGAATAATACATGTAGTTTAGAAATCCACTAATCCTTGAATGTTTTGAAAATAAAAGGTCAAGATGTCATCTGGTCCAGGGGCTTTATTTGATCTGACCTTAACTATTGCTTGCTCAAGTTCTTGTTTATTAACGTGTAAAGATTTTGGAAAAATTTCCATCAGGTCCTCCTGTACATGAGGGATTATGTTTAAAATTTCTTCTTCCTGGGAATGATATAAATTAAAAAAAAGGCATTGCCATGTAGAAGGTGTTATTGTTGCCTCTATAGTATTAGTATATGAATTGTATCCTTGACTCACCAGGACATAAAAGGTCTTAATTACACAAGGAGGCGTGGAAAGGATGAAAAGGGACTTGGCAAGGTTGGAGGAATGGTCAGAAGTATGGCAGCTAGGATTCAATGCAAAGAAGTGCAAAATAATGTACTTGGAAAACAAGAACCCAGGGCAAGAATACACAATGGGTGGGGAGGTAGTAACAACAACAAAAAAGGAAAGGGACCTGGGGGTAATCATATCAGATGACCTTAAGGTTAGCAAGCAATGTGAGAAGGCAGTAGGGAGGGCTGGGGGTATACTGGGATGTATAGGGAGAGGCATCATCAGCAGAAAACAGGAAGTTGTTATCCCTCTGTACAGACAGTTGGTGAGACCCCATCTGGAGTACTGTGTCCAGTTCTGGAGACCCCATCTCCACAAGGACATAGACAGGATAGAGGCAGTCCAGAGGAGGGCAACTAAAATGGTGCAGGGTCTGCAAGAGAAGCCGTATGAGAAGAGACTAAAGGAGCTTAATATGTATACCCTTGAGGAAAGAAGGGAGAGGGGGGACATGATAGAAACTTTTAAATACCTCAGTGGAATCAACAAAGTCCAAGAGGGTAGCATCTTTCAGAAAAAGAGACTTGCAAGAACAAGGGGACACAATTTAGAGATAGAAGGAGGGCGGTTCAGGGGCAATGTGTGAAGTATTGTTTCACAGAGAGGGTAGTGGATGCATGGAACAGCCTTCCTGAGGAGGTTGTGGGGTCTAAAACTGTGGGAGAATTCAAGAATGCATGGGACAGACATAAGGCAATTCTTGTGGGGGGTAGGAAGAAATAGGCTGTTGGTTAACTAGGATCTGCGGCCTATCCTGTAAGTAGGGAATTGGGCAGACTAGATGGGCCTAGTGGTCCTTATCTGCCGTCAAAGTCTATGTTTCTATGTTTCTATGTTAACATCTTTTTTATTACTACACCTCTTAATTTGTTCCACATCTTATTTTGATATTTCCTTTCTTCTGTTAATGTTTCCATATAATGTTTCCTAGCTTGATTAATTACTTTATTACATTTGTTCCTGTTTTTTATGTTTCCTTATAACACCATTTAATTCCCTTATGGCTGATCTAAATGTCTTATTAAACCATGTATTTACTGTGGGCCCCTATAAATAGTTTTTCTTTTAAGAAAAGTTTTATGTAATGACAAATATTTTTTCCAATATTGCATAATGATATTGTTCCCCTGTTCAATTATATTTAGTTTTAAATTCCCCATATAATCTGAACTAAGAATTTTTGTAAATTTATTTTATTTATTTATTTATTCAAGCCTAAGATTGCAAATACCTTTGAGCCAGGGCTCTTTTACAAAGGTTCCACATCAGAGGCAAAAGACATACAGGGATGGCAATGTAACAACAATAGTCAACAATAATGCACTATCGTTAGAGAATAAAACAGAATAATATTTTAAGGCATGGTTACTAGCTGTACTGATAAGATAGGATAACCAGCAGTGAGGATGAGACTTGTTGAAGGAAAACAGTGGTACAGAAAACAGAAAAAGGGTGTAGAAAGGGAAGGGCAACAAATGTGCAGCCATAGGTGGTTGTCAGGCAAAACAGGGGATAAGTGCTGGTGACATGGGGGGTGGGTAGAGGGAGGGGAAGGTGAAGGTGGGTAGAGTGAGGGAGAAGATGAAATAAGAGCATCAGTGGGGTTAGGGGGCAACTGGATGGGCAGAGGAGGAGAGAGGCTGAGGTCACCCCTGGGGCATGTCAGCATCAGTTACAGGGGGCAGTCACAGGAGCTGGAGGCAGTAAGGTGCAGCCATAGTCTAGATTTAAAAATGCCCAGTGTTGGGGCAGTAGAGATTGGAGGGTTAAGACTGTTCAGCCATAGAGGAGTTTTGTAGGTGAATGAACGTTGACCCTGAGTGGTGTGACAGCAGGGAAATTGCAGGAGTTGACATTTTGAACCCCTTGTGACCTGCATGCTATTCCTATTGTATGATGTATGGACGTTATTTACCATTGGATTATTTTAGTATTTATTTCCATATTTATTGTGACCGTATTGTTGTTTGCCCAGTTTAATTCATGCTCAGGCTCCCAGTGTGATATTACTGGTAAATATGAAGACCCTGGATGTAAAACTATATATAAAAGCCATTGATACTTTTAATGGCTTCAATTTTTCCCCAAACAAGATCAATGGCAGAAGAACCAGTTGGACCAATATATGTAAATTTTCCATCAGAATCATTTTTCATTCTCCCATTAAATAAACAAAAATCCAGACCGTACATAATATCTTTACATTTTTTATCACTACTGCTAGTTTTTGTCACATGAATTATGTGTATAATTTAGCTTATTATTGATTATATTTATTCCCTCTAATGAACCATGAATGATAGATTGTGTGCCTGAAGATATTCCACAGAGGACATTAAAGTCTCCCAAAGTTATGATTAAACTTTTTTTCAGAGTTATCATTTATCCATTCTATTGTAAGTTTAAATTTAACCGACAAATCATAGTTCTTCCTCTTTATTTTATTTCCTGGTGGAATATAAGAGTTTATCAATATCAGGTCTATATTGTTTTTAATTAATCTGAGCACCTGAAAATTGTGTAAACTTATGTCTAGTTGAGCTACATTAAAATTCAATACTGTACTTACAAATGTAGCTGTACTTACCATTTTAGTCTGCCATATTGGTTCTCTTTTATTACTGGTATAACATAACCTGTGTATCTTGGAAGCAAAGGAGCTGTTGCCTCCTGTATCCATGTTTCTTGTAAACATATTACATCAAACTCTGAGAGAAACTGTTTAAATTCTGAGTCTGCCAACCTCAATGCTAACCCTTCAATATTCCAAGTAATCATAGATACGGTTTTAACTTGACTTGTTATAGACAAATAAGGAAATCTTAAATGTCAACTGCCTTCTTGTAACTCTAAGAGTTGATAACAGTTCAGAGTTTCAAACTGTGCATTCTGGTTAGCTACTATCATTTCTTTGGGAGACAATGATTTTATGTTCATTAAGTAAATCATATGTTGAGCCAATTTTATTGCAGAATAAATAATCAATTTTGCCAACCTACTTGATCGAAAAGTGATATTCATTTGTGGAAAGTTAGAAATTCCTGGACGAATCTTGATATGTTGTATTGCACTCCTATTAATATTCATATGTAGTGCACATGATACAAATAATGCAATATCACCTTTTAATTTACCAATTGAATAGTCATGGGCATATTCCCATCTGAACAAAACTAGAGTTTTATTTTCCCACTCTGTAACCAGATTATTGTTATAGTTATTAATTACCTCTAAGGCCTTGTTCATCCATTCATTATCAACAGCTTTTTCCTGGTCCTTCTCTTCCTTTTGTTTCTGTTGTCTTTCTATATCTTCTGTTAACTTAAAATTTTTCATGACTGGGACCATTTGTGGTGGCAAAATATAAATATCTTTTTGTTGTGATTCTTTCTCCATTTGCCAGATTTGATTGTCCATTGACAGCTTTTGACAGTAGAACAGAACACAGTCTTTATACTGCATGTTTGGAGGTCTCATTATTACTATTTCATCAAAGGTGACACTTATGTTAAATAATTGTATTATCCAGTCCATTTGTTTTTGGTTTGTTTCCTCAGACAATACTTTGATTCCATAAATTTCAATCATATATTCTTCTTTTTGTGTTTTACTTATATCATTTGCTGATATACTAGGCCTCTCAGATCTGGACTCATTACAGACACCTTTGAATCCCCCCCCCCCCCGTCTCTTATAAATGATTTGTCTATGTATTTATTAACATTAATAAATACTTCCCTAGGAATATCACTTGTCCCTGATGTCACTGAATCATAATCCAGTATCTTAGAATGTTCACATTCTGCATTTGTAAAATATACTTGTTCATCACTGTCATTTAAAATGCATATACTCTCATTAAAAGGAACCCTCTTTTTGCCTTTTTTTAAAAAAATACACTCGAAATTCTGCTGCTATTTTCCCTTCGTGTGTTTCCCCTGCTTATTCTTTCATTTTTTGGTTTTCTTACTTCTTTTGCCTAACCTTAAGTTTCTCTCTCTTTTTTGTCAGTTGTCTGTTGATACAACTCCCAGGACCATTCCATATCTTTATGGGGGGTAAATTTACTTGGGTAAATTTATGTTGTTTCAACACTACTGTCTGATCTTGAGATACATATATTTCTCCAAGAACTACTGAATCTGATGTTTTATTATGTCTTTGGCTATTTACAGTGGAAGTTATCAAAAAAAGTTGATCAGTACTGAGGTATATCTGGGTATACTGAGACAGCATCACATTACAGTAAATGTAAATTGTAACTTGAATGCCTCAGTGGTACCTCGAGTTACCTTGAGGGAGTCAACTTTTTGGTAACTATCACTGCAGATCATCCAAAGTAGCTCTATTATAAGCCACATCACCTCTTAAATATGTAAGCTCTTCCTTTAAAGCCTAGATGTTTCCTAGCACTATCACACTGGCATAATACTGACATTTTTTTTATCATTTCCAGTATCTGTGGAAAAAGAGATGAGTTTGATGTAAAGTCCCCAGCATCAGTAAAATACTTTGGCTTACACATAATTTTCCCTTCTGTATTTATTTGAGAATGATTTTCAATGTTTTTGTTTTTCCCTTGGGGAATCACATATGAGCATTGAAGAAAACGTTGGTAAAGCTGAAAGAGAGTTAACCATATAACTTCTGATTGGAACTCTAATAATATTCTAGACTGCATTTCTTGACTTTCAACCAGTTGTTTTAGTCCCTTAATAGCCATGTCTAGGTCTTGAATTACATTTGAAATATTATCTTTACCTTATAACCTTTTATATTACCTAATTCTGTATTAAGAGTAAGGTCTGGGGCTGAGCAATACAAATCATTTTAGCCCATTTTTGAATTCTCAATTATGCAAGCCAGGTCCTTTTTATGTTTGCTTGCACACATGTACAAGAAACATAGTGCCATCATCCGAGTCTTCGGAGGTGTGGCAGCCTTCTTCTAATTCAGTCAGTGTGTTTGCAGGCGCAGCCGCAGTTCTCCAATGCCTGCTGGAGCTGTCTATGACAGCTCCAAAATGAAGTGGAATACAGTTGAAAGGGGGAGCTACACTTCAGTGAGCAGCGATAAGATATCGTCTGCTCATGCATGCTCCCCTTACACACACACACACACGCATGCTGCGTGCTCAGCCCCCATGCACACACTGTAGCAGCTGAGTGGGGTGTCCAATCCCAGTCGGCTGTGCTGCGCCCCAGCAGGAGTTATATACTGCCAGCTGGGTGCCCACCCCAGCGTGGTCGCACATTGTATAGCTGATGGGGTGCCCAATCCCTTGTTGGCTCCATGCCCCCGCCCCCCACCAGCCATCCCAAACGTCCCAGGCCATCATGTAAATTGAAAAATAAACCTGCAAATAAAAACTGGTCCTTTGCACTTCCTCTGCCCCTCCACAAACCGCACCCACCCACTGCGCACCCTGCCTCCCCAAACCCCCTCACCCCATGCCCTCCGGATTCCGGCGCGACGATCTTCGGTGGACCGGGAACACGTCTGCAGTCTTCAAAGCCGACCGCGAACTGAGGAAATGCTGGTAAGCTGTATAATGTAATGAATAGGGTTTTTTCAACTTTGCTGCATATCTCAGCCATATTTTGGAATTTTTGCACCAAATTTTCAACATGGTGTTTTTGGGACCCCTTCTCATGAATGCTCTCACTGTCATGACGTTCAGCGGGCCCAAAGGGTAATTTTGCAGTCACTGTATGAAATCACCTTTGGGGATGGAGTAACGAAACAACACTGCCACTGTTCATAAGGTGGGCTCTCAAAATGCCTATGTTGAAAATTTGGTGGAAAAATTCCTAGAAAATTACTGTTTTACAAGCGTGCATTGCGCAGTTCCTACGGATGCTCGTAAGTTCACTAATTTTCAATATTTTCACTCCAGATTTTCAACATTGCCATTTTACCACACCTCCTTATGAGCAGTACAGCTGTCATTTTTCATATCTTGCCCAAAATGTGTTTCCGCCCATGTAGTGCACATTAGCACAGTTGGTGTGTGAACTCAATGTATGGGACACATTAAGAAAATCACAGTGACACTGTTAATGAGCAGAGGTCTTAAAATGACTATGTTGAAAATCTGGTGAAAATATTCCTAAAAATGACTGTTTTACGTGCGCGCGTTGTGCATTTCCTACACACGCTCGTATGTTTGCAAATTTTCTATATTTTCACTCCAGATTTTCCACATTTCCATTTTATTACACTTCCTTTTGAACAGTACAGCTGCCATTTTTCACATGTCGCCCCAAATGTGTTTCCGCACATGTAGCGCACAATGGTGCAGTCAGTGTGCGAAAGCAATGTTTGGGACAGATTAAGGAAATCACAGTTACACTGTTCAAAAGCAGAGGTCTTAAAATGGCTATATTGAAAATTTTGTGACAAAAGTCCATAAAATGACTGTGTTACGAGTGAGCATTGTGCAGTTTCCACGCACCCTCGTAAGTTCATGACTTTGTAATGTTTTCATTCCAGATTTTCACCAGTGGCATTTTACCACACTTCCTAATGAACAGTACAGCTGTCATTTTTCACAACATGGCCAAAATGTGTTTTCACACTTTCAGTGCAGAGATGCGTGGTCGCTGTGGGAAATCATTGCTCGGGACAGATAAAGAAAATCACAGTGACACTGTTCATGATCGGAGGTCCCAAAATGCCTGTGTTGACAATCTGCAGAAACAAATCCCCAACCTAATTACATTACGGGTGTGCGTTGCACAGTTTCTATGTACGCTCCTGACTTCACCATTTTTTTTTAATATTTTGACTGCAGATTTGCAACATTGCCATTTTTTACACCTCCCCATGAACAGTACAGCTGTCATTTTTCACATCCTGTTTGGAATGTGTTTTTTGCTCCTGTGGTGCTGAATGCCGTAGTCGCTGTGCATAACCAGCTTTTCGCTAACAAACTGATACTGCCACTGTTCATGAGGTCACAAAAAACACATGTTGAAAATTTGGAGTGAAAATACCAATGAATGCCTGTGGTGTTAGGGTTTCCAACCATAACGCCCCACCCTGTAGAGAATGACAGGCATCAGGGGTGTGACTTGGGATTCTTGCCTGTAATGCGCATACCATTCCACATCCTGCAGCCAGTGTAAGGCATCAAGAGATGCCTTGGACATGGCGTTATTCGGGCCCGAAGGGTGATTTCGCACAGTGACTGCGCAGTGACTGTGAGATCGCTCTTCAGGCCTGAATACCACCATGACAGTGACATCATTCATGAGAAGGGGCGAAATTTGGTGCCAAAATTCCAAAATGACTGTTTCACGAGCATCGTTGCGCGGTTCCTCTGAGCTCATAAGTTCGTAAATTTCAATATTTTTACTCCAGTTTTCAACATTGCCATTTTACCACCTTCTTATGAGTAGTGCAGCTGTCATTTCCATCTCACCCAAAATGTGTTTCCGCCCATGTAGCGCGGAATGGGCGCGGTCAGTGTGTGAAATCAATGTATAGGACAAATTAAGAAAATCACAGTGACACTGTTCACGAGCAGAGGTCTTAAAATGGCTATTTTGAAAATTTGGTGAAAAATTCCTAAAAATGACTGTTTTTGGAGCGTGCGTTCCGCAGTTCCTACGCACGCTCATAGGTTTGTGGATTTTCAATATTTCCACTCCAGATTTTCAATACTGCCATTTTTCCACACCTTCTTATGAGTAGTACAGCTGTCATTTTTCACATCTCACCCAAAACATGTTTCTGCCCATGTAGCGCACAATGGCGCAGTCGTTGTGCGAACTCAATGTATGGGACATTAAGAAAATCACAGTGTTGCTGTTCATGAGCAGAAATCTTAAAATGGCAATGTTGAAAATTTGGTGAAAAATTCCTAAAAATGACTGTTTTTACGGTGTGGTTGCACAGTTCCGCACTGCGCTTTCGTGGGTTTCGAGTTTTCATATTTCCACTCCAGATTTTCAACATTGCCATTTTACCACACCTCCTTATGAGCAGTACAGCTGTCATTTTTCACATCCTGCCCAAAACGTGTTTCTGCCCATGTAGCGCACAATGGCGCAGTCGGTGTGCAAACTCAATGTATGGGACACATTAACAAAATCTCAGTGACACTGTTCATGACCAGAGGTCTTAAAATGGCTATGTTGAAAATTTGGTGAAAAAAAATCCTAAAAATGACTGTTTTATGAGCGTGCGTTGCGCAGTTCCTACGCACACTCGTAAGTTCGCAAATTTTCAATATTTACACTCCAGTGACTTCCAAATACCTAAACAGCACATAGAAGCAAGCAACATTTGGCATTGACAACTGCTTGTTAAATTTAAATTTATCTTCAAAGGTGCAAGGTAATAAATAGTGTTTATTTATTTCATGCCATAAGGCTCAGTTAATAAGACCATGTAGTCAAGGTTAAATATAAAGTGTACTAATAAACAAATCCACCAAGATGAACAATAAATTGAAAAAAAAATCTTATATGTTTGACCTGTATTAGCTTAAATCATCCTCTAAAGATTATAATGATTTTAGTGTCAATTATATCCTATAGTGACTTAAACCAGACTCTGAAGCTTATAATGATGTTAACATAAATGATATCCTTCTACATAAAATAAATCCTAAAAAACAATACATCAATATAAGTAACATCAGCTGATCTAAGAAATTAAAAAGTTCATAAACAGTGATCCTGTCTGTCCTTTCTTGCTTCTGACCTTTATCTGTATCTTTAAATTCCTTATAATTTCCCTTCTTTTTATCCTTCTTTCAATGTCCACATATTCTGCAACTAATCTTTTCAACAGCACACCTGCCATTTCCAACCTAGTTATTTCTTCTTCTTCATAAATATGTCACAGAATGTGGGTATACAGACCAAGGAGATGTAAATCTTTCAGAAGTAATACGAACTGGATCCAGAATTTCCAATAAGGCAAGTCATCATTACTACTGAAATGAAAGGAAATTCAGAGTACAAGCGCTACATCTGCCCGCTTCTACCTGAATGCCAGAGTACTTGATGTTACCAATACAGAGTCTGAATGGACTACTGACTGTCAGCAGCTGGTGATGTTTGATGACAGACAGAGATTAACTGGAGTAATGGCTGACAGCAACTGGTAACCGATAGCAGACAGAGGCATGATGTCTGTAAGGAGATGGGAAATGGCAGGATTGGAGGACTAGAGAGAGAGATCATCCAACCCTAGCTCACAGCTAGAGATGCAGCAAATTTAAATTCCACCGGTGAAGTGAATGCGAAGTGGGCAATTCGCGTTGCTACTCTGCTACTCAGAGTGGGCAGTACAAAGTGCTCACTCCGCCTTGTCATTACCACTTTGCATTAAGGCAGAATGGCAATGCGATGTAAGGCAAACTCATTGTTTTTAATGGACTTTGTGTTCCTCATTATGATTCTAACTGATCCACTTGGTGTTTCAGATTTGGCAGCCCCCCACACATCACATGGCTTGTAGTACTGTAAGTGACATGCTCTTTTATTAGGCAGGAAGAAAGTGAGTCATACAAGCAGACACTTTTACTTTCTCCTGTGCAGACGGAGAGAGAGTAGTGAGTTTTGTGACTGCTGATACTTTAGATCAAAGAGGGAGGAGATTTAAACTTTGATTTAGACTCAACAGCTTTTTTAAAAGCTACTTTTTTTTTTTGTCTTTTCTTTTTTTTAACCAGTTATTTTACCAGGTGAGACACACTAAGCTGAAAGCTTGTTTGCAGGTGCAACCTGGGAACACAGGAAGTTAAGTGACTTGCTCAGGGTCACACAGTATGCACCTAGGCGGCTGTGGGATTCAAACCCAGGTCTCCAGATTTGTAGCTCAGAGCCTTAACCCACTGTGCCATACTGCCTGCCTTTTCTGTACTCTTTTTTACTTAATTTGTTCTTTCTGTACATTTTATTTTTCTTACCTTTATAAGTAGTTAGTTGTTTGTCTGTGTGACTGTGTGTGTATTGTGTGACAGTGTGAGTAATGATTGCTCAACTGAGTGAGCTCAGTAGCAGAGATGGACCAGGGTGAGGGAATGTCTGGGGCGGGGGAAGCTCTGGGAGAGCGTGGTAGTGGTAAGCGTCTCATCATGCACATGTGTGGAGGGCATGGGTGCTCATTCCTGTTGGACCACTCAAAACTTGTGAGTCCCCCCCCCAGAAACAGGACCAGAACAACAAGAGGGTGAGTGCTGTGAAGCAGCAACTGGATCACATAGAAGGACATCAGTTGCAAATTATGTCCATGCTGGAACTGCTGCTGGATCACCATGGGATCCCACATTAGTTTTTTTTTTCCTCACACCATGTGCCCCCGCACACCTTCCTTGCTGTGTTATAAAATGTATCCCTCCACCATCCCCGATCCTTCTATGTAATTATGCCTTTTTTTGTCATCTTCCATATGCGTGACACTTTGTATTGCGAGAAGTGCAAGTATACTGTGCTAAATTGCATGTGTGCAGTCAGTCTTCTTTCCAGTATGTGTATGTACTGCAGACACTGTCCCAACTCCCTGACTTAAAAATAAACATTAATGAGTACAATGGTGGGGTGGTGAAGCATGGAGAGATACTACAAAACAGGTTTACAATACAGCCAAGTAACTATTAAAAAAATTAATGTTGTGATTTGTGACGTGATTGTAAATTTTGGTTTGTGACTGCATTTCTGACCGTGATGATGAAGAAACATGAATGCCTACGGCTGTACTTCCCCGGGCACAGATGAGCTGTAGCTTAAAACTCCCAGACTTAAAAACACATATCAGTGAGTATAAGGGTGGGGTGGTGAAGCCTGGAGAGATACTACAACACAGGCTTACAATACATCCAAGTAACTAGAAAAAAAATTAATGTTGTGATTCATAATGTGAATGATCATGAATTGTGATTTGCAACTGCATTTGTGACCGTGATGATGAAGAACATGATTTGTATCACTAGTGACTTGTGATGATGGTCCTGACTTAAAAACATATTAATGAGTACAATGTTCATGCAGAATTAAGCACCACACCAGTCCAGTACCATGAAGGGAAGCCAAAGAAACAACTGTGACTTAAGTTACAGATGGAGATTGGGCCCTAAAGAGATGCAAATGCACAGGCAGCTTAAGATTGCGCGGTGCACTGAAGAAATGCAGACACAAAGGCACAACACCTAACCAGTGCTCACCATCAGAAATTCAAATCTGGAAAAGAATACCTTTGCCAGTTGGGGCAGGCCTCGTGGGGGGGGGGGCCGTGTACTGTACTGCTGCAGTAACAGTCACTAGTACTAGTACCAATAAAGATACCACAAAGAAGTACAAAAATCACACAGCTGCAGTGGATAGCAGCTTCACATTGCTGAAATTATTATGTGGCACAATAAAAGGTGTCTGATTTGATGACACGCGTCACACACATACTCACACACACACTAAGTAATGCATAGCAAATTAAAAACTTCAGTAATATAACCACATATTTTAAACAAACAAATTACGCACTGCTGCACCACAACAATCAGCAAAAAAATGGCAAGAAATATTGAAAATATTATTGTGTGTACATTAATATAGTTATACAAGAAAAATATCACCAAAACAGAAAGCATTGTCTTTTTTCCAAGTTAATCTACCTACACCACAGATACGCCCCTTCCCAAAGCACACTTCCACTGTCTCTCAGTACACAGACTGAATGTTGTACATTAACATTCAAAATCCATACACAAACAATAAATGCTTGATGATATGAGCACAGGAGGGTTTTGTATAATTGATAAACTAAAGTTTCAGGAAAAAAAATGACCCAAAAAGGCTTTTTTAACTGCTTTTTGAAGGTCTGATTTACAGAGAGCTCTCAGAGCAGATTGTCTCCTACAGCTTCCTACACACACTACCCCAAACTGAGGCTGTGCAGAACAATCTAGAGCCCATGTGACCTGAAATCCCATGAATCACTGCAAAATTTGCCTTTGGAGCTTAAAAACAAGGCGAAGTGAAGTGACGTGGAAGGAGGAGTACTATAAAGTCATTGTTTTCAATGGACTTCACGTTACCATTATAGCGATGAAGTACTCCACTTCGCATTATTGGAGCACTCCATAGTCGCCTTCACTCCGCCAGAATCACTTTGCGAACAAATTGGAACACTTTGCCCATCACTACTCACAGCATAAACCTACTTCTAAGGTAAACACTATACTTAAATACATATATGACATTATAGCTTTTAGCACTCAGGGGAGGGAAAAAACCCTGTTACGGAAATTTCTGGAGATCCATGGCCTTGGCCATCATCTCTGTTAGCATAGGAACTTATTAATATTGTGACAGCTGACAATGCTAATTTAGAGTTCAAAATTAAGGGGAAGTTTTCAGGGGATAATACTCTTTCTGTCCCTCTAATGGGATAACACTGTGGGGTGCCACAAGTTAATTTCTTCAGCAATAGGATGTTTAAAGGAGTCCCACCCATCAAAGTCTGGAATAAAAAGAGTAGCCACTGCTGAAAGGCTATCACCCAGCCTCGAGACTGTGAGGAGGCCTATCTTAAATAGACACTAGAGGAAGGGGATACAGACTGAGACTAGGTGGACCTTACACAGATGCAGTGAGAATAGCTTTCAGAGGTGCTACCAACATGGTCTGCACTGCTAAAGAAGTTCCCATGGGCTTAGGGTCCCACACTCATGCAGCTGAAGACTTAAATGCTACACCAGATTGTTGGACTTTACTACCTGAAGGGACTGCTGGGAGGTGCCACAGGAGATAAGTTGCCTACAGAGAAGGACCACTGGCCAAGATGAGGGACTCACTCTGTTGATGTGGATTTCAAGAGGAGCAAGAGCTGCCTACCCACAGTGAGAACCCTGAGGGCAAGATTCTAACATAATAGTGACTGCTGAATGGAATGATTGATGTTGATGGAAAATACAATGACTGAAAAGGTATTGAAATCTGAATGCTCAACAAAGATCAAAATGAGAGGTAAAACCCAGCATGAACGCAACATTCTGGATGATGTATACACACAAAGACTAGGGTGGTAAATGCTGAAGCAGACTGACTGAGTGAACTAACTAAAATGTCAAAACAGAAATGGGAGTTGCCACCTTGCTAGGAAACCAGGTGAAAGCAATTGAGAGGAAATACAGTGGAACAAAAAGGTTTGCAAGTGGCCTGTTATGAATAGCAAAACAGAAACGCCTGAAACAGCACAAAATAAAACAAAACAGAAAAGCAAAATCACATACAGATGTGACATCCAGGATGCAATGCAGAAACACTACTGAATATCACAGAATGCTGCAGTTTATTGCTGGGCCATTTTAAGTCAATGGCAATTAAGCCTTTTTGTCGTGCATAATGTTGTGACATGTCATTACATGAATACATAGATACAGAGACACTGTCAGCAGATAAGGGCCTATGGCCCACTCAGTCTGCCTATTTGAGCTTGTAAGTTCCCTTTACATTTTTCTAGAAGTCTTTTGTCCCTTACCTCTGACCTCAAGAATTCCCTTATGCCTATCCCATGCATTCTTGAATTCCATGATTGTTTCAGCCCCACCACTTCCTGTGGCAGGGTATTCCACTTGTCCACCACCCTTTCTGTGAAGAAATTCTTCCTCACGTTTCCTCTGAATCACCCTCCCTCCAACTTCATCCCATGCCCTCTAGTGCTGGAACATCTTTTTGGCTGGAAAATAGTGTATTCCTGCACCCCATTCCTCCTTGTAAGGTACTTGTATGTTTCTATTATATCCTGTCACTCCCTCCTCTCCTCCATGGAGTACATATTCAAGTCCTTCAGCCTGTCCTAATAGGACCTGTGATGCAATCCCTGTACCATCTTTGTTGCCCTCCTCTGAACCTTCTCTACCCTGTCATTACTGCAAGTTACTGCACTTCATCGTGACTGACTCCACTGTAGGTAGGACATATTGTAGAAACTAGAAAGAACACTAAGAACTAAAACAGAAAGAAAATACTAGAGTTACAGGAGGACAGGAGTGCAGCAGGAATAGCTGACTGAGAAAGAGAAGGAAGTACAAGCTGCAGCCAGGAAAGGTAGAAAAATAAAATACTGACCTAGAAGCAACTGAATGCACAAACCAAACAGAAAGGCCAAAAGTACAAAGGAAAAATGGCAGACAAACATGGCGAGAAAGGGGGGGGGGACTGAGTAGAGCCTCTAGCTGCAGCAAAGTAACAGTGCTTCTGACTAAGGCTGGAGGAGGCTGACTTAAATATCCCAGGAAGGGAGAGGGGGTGGCTGGTGGGCCCACCCATTGAACTGCAGTCATAACTTTTGTATTATGCTATGACTCAAAAGATCCCAGATGAGGATAAGCTTAAACTATCTACTTATAATCTACTTTACAATTTAGTGAGGTTATTCATTCTGTAGTCTTCTTGTCCAAGAGTTTTGTTTCCATTTCTGCAGTGTACTGTATTTCCATATACATTCATGTGTATAATCCTATATCATATGATATGATATACTGTGCAGTAGTAAATATTATTTTTATATGCTTAATCTATTCTGTAACAGTACTTTTTGAGGGTATAGATAACCTGGTGTAACTGACAAGTTCAAACATATACTTCAACAGCACCTAAAGGTGAACAACAGCTGAGATTCCATCCACTAAGTTGTCCATACCATCCTTACTACCGTCTCTTTTTAGCACCTAAGATACTGCCCCACTCAATGAGCACTAATCCTACATCCCTATGTCCTTGAACTCCCCTCTCCCTAATCCACTCCTTCTTCTTATTCCCCACTCCTGTCCCCTACCCTCTCCCCCTCATGCTCTTTCTTCACATCCCCCACTTTCTAACCAATCTCCTGCCTTCTAATTCTGCTATCTCTTGACAAGGCTTCCTTGGCTGATTTTATTTTGCTTTACTTGCAGTGCATGCATGTATACCTAATGTTTTAAGTCTGCTTCCTGGCATACGTTGTACAATGCCAGTCAAACATGTTTGATTGTCTTTTGTGATACTATGTTTAAATTGTTCCATTCCCTGTATTTTGTTAAAACCTATGGTAATCCTCTTGACGTGGAACTAATGAAAAAGAGCTACCAGCTCATAGGTGTTACAATCTGAGATCTAAATAACTTAAAAACAAAGTTTGTGATCCATTTTCAAAGAGACAGGCTACTAAATTGCCCAAAGGAGAGTGTTCCCAGCTGTGACTATTAAGTTGTTTTCCCTCAATAAAGGTCATTGTACTGTGTGAGCAGTGCCTGGTGGTGGGATTCAGATCTAAAGATACCCCAAGTGACAGTCAAGATGGGTGGTGGCAGCATATTGAAATGACTATTCAAGTGACTGAAGGGTCATGAAAAACTGATAGTGTAGTGCAGACTGAGTCCTGGAAGGACCAGTCTGTGACAACAGTGCATGCTGGATTCATTATGTTACTGTATTAGGATTGGACAGGCACTTTTTCATATGACAAACAGCATAGAACCATGCCAAGATATTTTTAAGGTGGGTGTGGCAAGGAAGGGGGAACTTTTAAAACTTCAGAATTCCATATCTCAGTTCAGTGAGAAAATGAAAACAGAATTCAGTATACTGATGATGCCAGAAAAAAAAAATATATATTATTACTGAAAATAATTACATGGTGACTAAAACGTACTACCACTTTAAGCAGAAAAGATGCACTTTTCTTTTAAATAAGTAAAGTTTTATTATACTTCACATGGTAAATAATATATTTTAAGTAATTAAAATAGTTAAACTTTAAATAATTTAACTATAAACTACTGAAAATGTCTGGGAGAGTGTTTAAACATTTTTTGGTAGTTCATTTTTTGTTATGGTGAAGAAATTAGGGCTATCTCAGTGTGGAGTGGCCCAATGAGCTCTAAGCTGTGCCTTTATGATCACATACCAACTTTTGGATGAGACGTTAAAATGTGGTCCTGGCTGCATGTTCTGGTGGTTGTTCAGGTGGACCTTAAAGATCTCATGTCACTTGGTCCCCTTTTCTATCATTTCTAGAGTAATCACTTTGTATTATTACTGTGTGAATTCAGTATTACAGGGGTGCAGTCACACCCCTATTGTTACAGTAGGGGTCAACAGTCATGTCTGTGTTAAACTATATATTTTGCACTTTCATAACTTTGCAATTGTTTGACAAATTCGCATAAAATTGTGCATGTGCCATCAGGGACCAAAGATCTCTTGATGTGGCAAGTTTTGTTCTGGTCAAATGTGTGAGTACGGAAATATGGAGTGTCAAAAAATGTAAAAATTACAGTGTTTTGTCAAATTCTTTGTCACACCGCTGTGCAGAAATGGTGTGGAATTATGGTCTGAACTTTTTAGGGTAAACAGACCTTGGGTCACAGATGTGGCTTTTGAAGATTTGATGAAAAATATTCTGTTCAAAAGTTATTAAATTTTAAAGTTTCACATTATTTTCAATGGGAGGAGTTAGATGTCCCATGCAAAAAGGATCTTTTCTCACAAATGGATAATTTTTTGCCACAAATGAGTACCCTTTGTTGCAAATGGGGAATCCTTTTCATGCGGCCACCATGTTGTCTAAAAGTTAGCAAAAGAAACAAAACGAAATAACTCAATTATTTAATTGATGCCAACACATGCAGCTTGCTAATCAGGACACCCTCAGCTGGATTCTGCAGTTAACTGTTTGACAAATGCCTTTGAATGTTTGTTTTTTTGACATTATAAATCTTTTTTCATGACTCGTAATATGAAAAAAGATTCTTTTTCATGTCACAAGTCACTAAAAGGATCCTTTTTTGTGATGGTTAAATCCTTCCTCTGATAGTCTAACACAACCAAATTTAGTCTATTTTTATTCACCACACCTGAATCAGTGGTGGATTCACTGGGGGGGCTAAGGGAGCTGTAGCCCCCCATTAGCACCCATGATGCAGCATCTTAGTCTGCAGTAAGCCTATGAGCAGTAAAGCCATTAGATCCATGGATCAGAGGTTCTCTAGTGACCATAGAAGCTCACTGAGTAGTGCAACCACAGAGAAATATACAGCCACCAGGCCTGCCGGCACAGCAGTGGAGTTACTGCCAGTGATGCTGACAATTGGGGTTCAGAAATGAGCCTCACTCATGGAAGGGGCAACCGGGGGGGATTGAGTGCTCTATGGGCTGTTCTCCTCCTCCAAGGGGAGATGTCGCACCTGCTGCATTATTGCCACCCAGTGGCCACAACTGGCTGCACAGTCTGGGGTATTATTGAAGGGGAAGGAGGAGGAGGAGGATGTCAGCAGAAAGCCTAGAGCAGCTGCATATCTCCATGTGCACTGGACTCTTTTGGCTTCACTCTTCACTGGCATCCTCTGGGAGTAACAGGGGTACTAAAAAAGTAAAAATCCCTCCCGTGCATTAGGACCACCTGGATCGGTGGTCCCCCCAACTCTTTGTGGCTGGGGGCACTCCTGGTGAGCCATGGCTGGTGTGAAAAACAGATTAAACTTTAAAAAAAGAAAAAGATACAACCGCCCATCTCTGCCACAACAAAATGCCACTACATAACATAACTTTAAGTCTTTACAGTACAATCACAGACCCACTTCCCATAGTATCTGCTGGTGTGATGATCTTTTCTTCTTTTGGGTTCTAATGCTCTGACTTTATGGGCTTTCAGCTTAGTTTTGGGGGGTAGCTGCAGCAACAGATGAAGGCACTGGCATATCATTGATACCTGTTGTTCTCAATTAGGTCCACTGCATTCTTACTGTTGGTGATTGGCTGCAGCATCAGGTGGAGGGCTGTGGCCAGTGAAGAGTGCCATGTTTAAATGTCCTAAACAAAGAAAGACTAAGCTGCAGAAGAAAGACCTAACTGAGCAGATTAGTACCAAGGGCTGAGCAAGGGGAGCCGGCTGTAGAGACGATCCGCAACTGAAGAAAGGTGATGTTTGGCAGAATGCCCATTCCTCTGCTGGGAGTCTGTCAGAGGAGCTGCAGAGGTCTCTGAGGTCAGAGAAAGGCATTTTGAGTGCAGCAGGGCTGCTCGCCAGCAAGTCAGGAGTAGCTCAGTCATGGGTGGAATCTGCTGGGGAGTTGGGATGCGGTCTGACTAAGGAGAGGAGCTAGAGTGGCAGAGATACTGAACCTTATGGCAGAGAGTGTCAGCTGTTGCATGATTCTGATCATCAGGTATGCTGAGAAATGCTGTGCAAAATAAAAGGCAGAACTTTAAAAACATTCACTGTTTTATGTACTGCACACTAGTAGGTTTCCAAAACCTCTTTGTTGCATTGTTGTGTTGACATTTGTATTGACTGTTGCCCAGCACTGTTGATGTGGCATTCTGCCATGTAGGCTATAAATATTGCATACAGATTTCTATTTTGAAAGGGACTGGAAAAAGTCATTAAGTTTTTATATTTCCTTGACATTTGGACTAAAACAGAAGCCCAACAACTGAAATCAAACTATATATATATATATATATATATATGGAAATCATTTGTCAGTTACACATTGGTGGCACTGGAAATATTTGTTGACTATTATGTTTGTAGGATATTATGTTTGTGAACATAAACTTTCCATTTATGGCATCTCCTTGCAGAATGTGATAAAGGGAAAAGAATGGTGCTGTAACAGCAAAATGATGGAGTCACACACAAGCTATGAATAACGAGGGAATAAACCCTTTCCACTTCACCCATGTCCACCAGTGGTTTCAGTGCTTATTAACATAGGGATGTATTTATTCCCTGGGGCACATGATGCTACTTGAAAGTAACTGCTTAAATAACATAGTATTTGTTGCATGGCTCAAAAATGAAGTTTAACAATTCTTTAAAATAAAAAAAATTGCCATGTAAATAAAAGTGGGGTTTGGGAAACATTTAATGAGTAACTGCAAGATCAAAATTATATGTATACAATCTGGCTAGTCTGCCTAATAATGTCAGACATTTCAGATGTGCTTCCCTAAATATAAATAGGTTCCAAATAAGGCTATGATTACACTGTCTCAAAAAGTAAGGACATTATTGGCAAAATACTTTGTTAATGCATCAGTTAGGGTTCCAGTGGCAAAAGTTTGGAAATGTGCTGTTAGGATTTTCAAACCTAACACCCCACCCCACCGATCAAGCAGCAACAGACATGGGGAGGTGCCTTGGGGTTGTCAGCCTAATGCTCACCCCATTCTCTTACACGTTAACAATCTCAGCTTACTTACACATGGAATGGGGTGAGCAATAGGGTTGACAACCCACATGGCACCCCCCCATGTCTGTTGCTGCCTGCATGGTGGGGGTGGGATGTTAGTGTTGGAAACCCTAACAGCACATTTCCTAACTTTTGTAGCTGCAACCCTAACTGATGCATTAATGAAGTTTGCCTTTTTTACCATGAATATACAGTACATATATACCAAAGTCACTGAGCTCTAATATGTAATAGAAATTATTTATTTTAGAGTACTTCTGAGTATATATCAGAAATATATGTGCAAATGTAATTGTTTTAATTCCCTTTTTCCATTTTACAAATGTAACTGCAGATGGATCGATTGAAATTTAGTTTGATTTTGTCTGAAATTGTTGTGCTTTTTCTTGTCACTTCTCAAAAAGAGTAATGGAATTTCACCAGTGTCCTGGTCCAATTTCCCAATTAACTAAAGAAAACACCAACAGATTAATTTGGTTCAGTTTCAGCTGGTTGGTTTGGTCTGTATTCCCCCGCCTCGGATGAGGCTCAAAATAAACAGAGCCTCCTTTTTCAGTAAACAAAACTAATTGCACGCCTTGGATACTCTTTTCACTAGTGTTTACCCAATCAGGATGCAAGGGTTTCCAGGTATTTTCCCATTTTATAAGTAAGGAATATGACATGATGGAAGCCATATTATGCTATGTTAAAATACTGTACCAACTGGTGAAAAAATCACCAGAGACACATTGATATAGAATAATGCCCTTCTGAAATGTTTTATTCCACTTATAAAATAACCAAACTATTTTTGAAATAAGAAATTAATCATGTTTCCAAAGTGTAAATGAAAACTCAGCACTGTACCCCTTTATAAACATTTTCCCTGTTTACAACTCAGTTGTCGAGCCCACTATTCGTACTAGATTGCATTACAACCTGTATTCTGTTAGTGGCATTTCCCTTTTAAGTAAAGGTTTCTTTAGTTTAAACACAGCTGGGAAGCAGTGTGCTCTGTCAATTAGAGCTTCTGAAGAATGCATGTGTTTTCCTTTTGCTGCATGTAACCAGGTAAACAATTGTTATTTGCATTTAATTTTAGAACTCTATATGCAAACGTTTGGTGAAAACAAATCTTATTGTGTGTTTATATGTGCTTTTCTTGCACAACAATTGTATTTTAAATGGTTCATGCATTTTTAATTAGCTGATAGTGTGAACAATATAATCTCTGAGGCATTTTAAAATGTGATTTTTCTGTGAGATTTATTTTGGGGAGAAAGACTTTTGCATTCCCTAAGTTGGATAGTGTGTGTATTTATTATAACTTTTTTTTTTATTTTGGGATTATATTTAATACATTTAATGTTATATCAACATTTACATCATATTATATATTCAAAAGAAAAAAGAAGATGGAAGAGGAGTAATATACAATCTCAAAAACATACTGGATCTATCCTTACTCTATTTCATGACTGAGGGAAAACCTGGAAAATAAATCTAATAAAAATCAAAATCTGACTGAGTGCAGTGACATTTACTTTTATCATTCCATTCCTTATATTTTTATGAAAATCCAGTGTCCACTCTCCTCAGCCTAAAGGAACTAAGTATTGTAATTCAAATAAATGTGCATGCACATTGAGATATATAAGCTGACATAATCAATGCTATAATGGTCAAAGGCATATGAAGATCCATCTTCTCAGTATTATCTAGCATGTCTCTGCCTGAAGATGTCTGAAACTTTGCTGTCTCTTTGGCTGAATAATGTTCGGTTAAGTATGCCACAAGCTGATATATCTCAAAGTAAAGGTGAAATGTGTCATCCTGAGTTACGTGGACATTTGTCTTCAAACGCTCTGTGTTTACCTATGAGACCAATGGGTTATTTTTACTTTTGCTGGGGGCAACAAACACAACTGGTCACCAATTTCTAGAACTTCCTGGCTATAAACCAGGAACTTTAACTTATGCTGTTGTGCTGAGTAGCGGTAATCAGGATAACTGAAGTATTTATGGCTTTTTATTACAATGATCCATGGAGCCTAGCCAGTTTAAAAACAAAGTCTCTATCAGGATCTAATGTAAATGTGGTTAGAAACACAGAAACACAGACTTTGATGGCAGATAAGGACCACTTGGCCCACCTAGTCTGCCCATTTCCCTACCTAGAGGATAAGCTGCAGATCCTATTTAACCAATAGCCTATTTCTTCCTACCCCCCCACAAAAATTGCCTTATGTCTGTCCCATGCATTCTTGAATTCTCCCACAGTTTTAGACACTACAACCTCCTAAGGAAGGCTGTTCCATGCATCCACCACCCTCTCTGTGAAAAAATACTTCCTCACATTGACCCTGAGCCGTCCCCCCTCTGTCTTCAAATTGTGTCCCCTTGTTCTTGCATATCTCTTTTTCTGAAAGATGCTACCCTCTTGGACTTTATTGATTCCAATGAGGTACTTAAAAGTTTCTATCATGTCCCCCCTCTCCCTTCTTTCCTCAAGGGTATACATATTAAGTTTCTTTAGCCTCTCCTCTTATGGCTTCTCTTGCAGACCCTGCACCATTTTAATTGCCCTCCTCTGAACTGCCTCCATCCTGTCTATGTCCTTACAGAAATGGGGTCTTGCAGAAATGGGGTCTCTGCAGTACTCCAGATGGGGTCTCACCAACTGTCTGTACAGGGGGATGACAACTTCCTGTTTTCTGCTATTTTCCCAATACATCCCAGTATCCCCCCAGCTCTCCCTACTGCCTTCTCACATTGCTTGACAACCTTAAGGTCACCTGATATGATTACCCCCAGGTCCCTTTCCATTTCTGTTGTGTTTAATACCTCCCCTTCCCCCATTGTGTAATCTTCCCCTGGGTTTTTGTTTTCCAGGTGCATTATTTTGCACTTCTTTGCATTGAATCCAAGCTGCAATATTTCTGATCATTCCTCCAACCTTGCCAAGTCCCTTCTCATCCTTTCCACACCTCCTTGTGTATCAACCCTGTTGCTGATCTTTGTGTCATCTGCAAAAAAAGCATACTTTTCCTTCCAGTCCCTCTGCAATGTCACTTATAAAGACACTAAAAAAGACTTGACACAGTACTGAACCCTGCGGTACCCCACTAGTAACCCCTCTTTCTTCAGAGTGGACTCTATTTACAATTACCTTCTGTGTCCTGTTGTTCAGCCAATGTTTTACCCAGGCTACCACCCTGGGACCCACTCCCAGGCTGGATAATTTGACTACTAATCTTTTGTGTGGGGCTGTGTCAAATGCCTTGCTAAAGTCTAGGTAGGCCATGTCCACAGCCCCTCCCTGGTCTACAACTTTGGTCACCCAGTCAAAGAAATCAATTAGATTCGTCTGACATGACCTTCCTGCTGTGAACCCATTCTGCCTTGGGTCCTGTGCCCCACTGGCCTCTAGGTACTTAACAATTCTTTCCTTCAGAAGTGATTCCATCACTTTTCCTACCACAGAGGTCAAACTGACAGGTCTGTAGTTTCCTGCCTCTTTCTTGGTCCCACTTTTGTGAAGGGGAATCACATTAGCCTTCTTCCAGTCCTCAGGTACCACACCATCCTCCCATGATTTGTTAAACAGGGTAGTCAGTGGTGACACTAGTTCTCTGCTTAATTATTTTAGAATTCTGGGGTGAATTCCATCTGGCCCCATTTTTTTGTCCACCTTCAGTTTTAGGAGTTCTTTCAGAACCCTTTCTTCTGTGAAATGAGGCAGTATAACACAGTGGTTTAGGGCACTGAGCTGCAGACCTGGAGATCTGGGTTTGAATCCCTCAGCCCCCACTTGTATACTGTGTGACCCTGAGCAAGTCATTTAACTTTCTTATGCTCCCAGGTTACACTTGGAAACAAGCTTTGGCTTAGTGTGTCTTTCGTGGTTAAGCAATTTCTCCTTTCCCTTTCCCTGAAAGGACTGGGATTGACCCCCCCAGAGTGCTTCTGTTAATTGGATTAGGCACCTCCCCCACTTCCTCTTTTGTGAATACTGAACAGAAGTATTCATTCAGTATCCCTGCTTTTTTACTGTCACTCTCTGCCCACCCACCATATATTCTATTCAGCCTTACTATCCCTCCCTTTGTCTTTCTATGCTCCCTGATATACCTATAAAAGGTTTTATCCCCCTTCATAACTGAGTTAGCTATCTTTTCCTCAGTTTGTGCCTTTGCTATTTTGACTACTCTCCCTGCTTCCTTCTGCCTTAACTGGTACAGTTCTCTCTTCTGCTACTTCTGTGTTCCCTTATACTTCCTGAATGCTATCTTTTTCTCCCTAACCTTCACCACCACCTCTTTTGAGAACCATAATGGCTTTTTCTTTTGTTTTGATTTGTTTATTTGCTTCACACAAAGGCTTGTTGCCTCTGTGATGGCAGTTGTGATAATTCCCCATTGTTGGTCCACCCCTCCTTCTAGACTGTTTGCTAGTGCTTTTCTAAGGCACTCTACCATCTTGTCAAAGTCAGCCATCCTGAAGTCCAGAACCCTCACTTTTGTATGGCTTGACTCTATAGCTGAGTTTATCATGAACCACACTGTTTGGTGGTCACTTGTTTCCAAATGGCTACCCACTTCTAGATCTGAGGTCCTCTCACTATCCACATTTGAGAGTATGAGGTCTAAGATTGCTCCTCACAAGTAGGTTCCAAAACTAGCTGTCTGAGGCATGCCACCTGAAGGGCATCAAGAATGGCCCTGCTTTTGGATGTGGCTGCAGCAAAGGTGTTCCAGTTAACATCTGGCATATTAAGGTCCCCCATCAACAGTATTTCCCCTTTCTCTGCCATCCTAAGTATGCCTTCTATCATATCCTTGTCCATTCCCTTCCCCTGACATGGGGGTCTGTATACAATCCCTCTGCCATTTGAAGTCTCTAAGGTGACCCATAGTGCCTCCTCTCCTCCCTGTTTACTCTTTTGTTCAGTTGCTTTTATCCTTCCCTTACATAGACAGCTACTCCCCCCTCTTCTGCCCTCCCTGTTACTCCTGTAGCTTGTGTACCCTGGTATGTTAACATCCCAGTCATGGTTCTCTGTGTACTGTGTTTCTGTGACTGCTATGAGATCCAGGCATCCCTCTTCCATCAAGGCTACCAATTCAGGAAGCTTGTTACCCAGACTATCGGCGTTGGTACTCATTACCCTCCATTTCTTGATGGCCTTACCCCTTTTTGTCCCATCCCTGTCCTTATTGCATTTTTTACTTTCTCCATTTATCCCTGCACTTCTCCCTATCGACATCTCTATCTTGGTGTCTACCTCGCTTAGTACTCTGATTTTTTTTGGGGGGGGACTAGGATTTCCCTGCTCCTTTTCAGTGCCCCCCCTTGGCTAGTTTAAATGCTTGCCAATTAAGTATTTAAACCTATCACCTAGGATCTTGGTTCCCCTCCTGGACAGATGCAGACCACCACACCAGTATAGGCCTGCATCCCTCCAGGTGATCTCCCAGTCCCCAGTGAAGCCAAATCCCTGAGCTCTGCACTAGTTTTTCAACCACTGCTTGAATCCCATGGTGTGGAGCACCCTAGCTTCACCCATGCCATAGACAGGCAGCACCTCCGAGAAGGTTACCATGTGTGCTATTTGTCTAAGGCCCCTCCCCAATTCCACAAATGCTTCTTGTACTGCTCTGATCCCTTTCTTAGCCAGGTCATTTGTCCCTAGGTGGACAGTGACATCCAGCTCCCTCCTCTGTGCAGCTGCTTCTGCAATCCTGAGGATTCGATCCTTCTCCCTCCAAGCCATGGTGCCATTTAGAACTGTCGGAACTGTTAATTTCACAGGACCAAATGCTGCCTGCTGTTTTTTTTTTTTTTTGAAAACTCATGACATCAACAGGGGATTGTCTTGTGACAAATCAAATGTGGATAGTAATATGTCTTTAACCAGTTCTCTAGTGTCTGTGAATTGTGAGTCCATTTGATCTGGAATGCCAAGAATAAGTATGTTGTTCTATCTCAGTAGATTCCCATTATTTACAAGTTTACAATTGATATTATCGTTGTCTTTCATCAAACTATGACAATTAACTCGTGCTGTGTCGTGGACTGATATATCGGCCCAGAATTACTATGCATTCTATTTCTGTTGGCATCCTAAGGGTTAACCTGCAGAGTAGCAATTTTAGCATCTGCTTAGTTAAAGTAGCAGAGTGCAATGTCATTGTCTTATTTGTTGCCTCAGCTATAGAATGAACCTGAGTAATCTCAGACTGCAATAAAAAATCATTTTTTTTAAGAGGGCATCAAACCTGCAGTAGTTGTGCTCAGCCCATAGTAGCAGTTTATCAAGAGCACACCAAGAGTATCGAGCATGTATTCCTTTCCTTCCAGTAGAGACGACTTTGGTTGTGATGAGAGTCCCAAGCCCACTCCTGAGGGTCAGGTCCACTGAACTCACAGTGCCCACCCCCCAAGTGCAATTCGTGACAGGAAGGGGGAAATGGGATATCCTCTTCATGTCCTTCTGTAGTGCTCACTGAGTTCACAACTGAACACTCACCATGAAGTCCCAGGATCCTCTCTTTACTCTTGATCAGGGTACAATACTAGTCTTGAATCTTGTAGCCAAATATGAACCCTTCTTGATTGTTACACAAAGGGGGACGATCCAGGCATTACAACTGTTTCAGGATAGCACTGTAACCCTGATTCTGCCTTCTCCCACAAGGTGTGCAATAACCTGGTTCAAATCCCCACAGACCCTTCCTTGAGACTTTGGTATTCCACCTATCTTTAAACACACTATCCATTTTCAGACCCTTGTTTGATTAGGTAGCTTCTGATAGCACCCTCTAGCAGTAACAGTTTAGTCACAGATCATTATTGAAGCATTTCACAGTCACACACACAGTATAGAAATCTTGCTCAGGCAGATTTGTTAAACAAAACAATTGTCTGTACTAAATAATTAAATAATTATCATACATTACAACAAATAGGTTTGGAAAATTATGGTCACAGAATAAGACAAGTAAAAGTGGATATGTACAAAAAAAAAGCACTATAACAGTTATCTAAAGTTCTACATTAAATTCATAGTGAAATGAAGACCAGAAAAATAAATGGTTTTTCAAAGGTTTCTGTCCTTTCTGTAGCAGTCTTGCTTCTTGTGTGTCTGCTGGCAGTTGTTCTCTTTTGGTCAGGCGAGTGTCCAAAAGCAAAGTGTCTTCAAAAATACTCTATGAAGGGTCTTAAATACCTGTGGTCAAAGGCAGTCTGTAAGTCTTGGTCTGTTCCAAACTTTTAGGCCAGCAGATGTCACTCATGTGCTTTCCCCAAAAATTCTTATTTATTTATTTATTGAGAAATCGGAATTACACCCTTTGAGTCCAAGGACTCTTTTGCAAAGGCTCCTCATCAGTAGTAACAGTACAAATTTACAGGCACAGGTGCAGTGCAACAAAACATCAAACAGACCATATATAACATTAGTAGGAAAAGGAAAGAGTTGGGTAACATATTATAGCAGAGGGCCGAGACAGCCCATAATCATGTGCAAAAACAGCAGTAAAAAAGAAACATTGTAGAAAGAGATACAGATTGTAAGGCAGGTATTAAATCATATTAGTTGATTGACAAGCAGGAAAAAAAGTAGTAATAAGTCAGTGAGGTGGGGGGGCAGGGCTGAAGTTAGTACAGTACTTCTAAGAACTGTAGCAAGTAGAGATGTTAGCAAGAAATTCCTTGACTAGGGTTTTAAATGGGCCTATTTTTGTCACAGCAGTCAGGGCAATAGATAGGTCATTTGGCCAACTTGGCACCCTGAGATAGAAGGCTCTGTGGCCCAAGGATGTGCTGCAGAGGGGAACCAAGAAGGCTACCTTGTAGGTACTTTTGGTATATCTTTGAGAGAAGGAGGGTTGGATGAGGCCCTGTAAACTGGGATGGGTGAGTTTTCACTGGATTTTCTTTGCCAGGAGGCAAGTGTGGTATTTAAGGTGACATTTGAAGTTTAGCCAATTAGAGCAACTATAGAGGTCACACGTGTGGGTGGTTTTATCACTGCCTGTCACCAGGTGACAGGCCTTGTTTAGCACTGTCTTGATGCGACAAAGAGCAGTGTTATTGGCAGGACCATAGAACACAATTCCATAGTCTAGCACAAAGAGGACCGAGAACGAAACAGCAAGGCACAGCCCTTCATTAGGCAGACAGCGTTTGATCTGATGAAGGAAGCCAATTCTGGAATTGATGGTGTTACAGATGATGTGGATATGTGCATGATATGTAAGAGGGGAGTCAAGGATGATGCCCAGGTATTTGAAAGCGCTTACCTGCTCAATGGTGGAGACTTGGGAGTTGACAAGTAGTACGTAGTCATAGTAGGGGTTTTGATGGTGTGCAAAGATCATGGTCTTAGTTTTCTTATAGTTTATTACTAGCCTGTGCTCAGTGAACCAGGTCTCAGCTTCTATGAAAGACTTCTGTAGTGCATCCTGTAATAGTTGAGGCTGAGAATTGCTCCAGAAGATGACTGCATCATCAGCATAAAGAAGTGTCCAACCGGAGCAGGCAATTTGTAGAGAGTTTAAGAAGAGGCTAAATAGAAGGGGCCTAAAATGGAGCCTTGCAGGACCCCAGAGTGAACTGGGAGGCTGAAGGAGATGGTGGTGGCAATCTTGACCTGCTGTGACCTGTTAGATAGGTAATTTTCAAACCAGGTCATAGTATCAGGAGACAGTCCCATGTCAGTAAGGGATCTAAGGAGAAGGGCATGATGGACTGTATCAAACACCTTAGGTTGATGTAAACCAACCCAACTAAGTGCCCCAGATCCATGGCCTTGTGACTGTAGGAGGTATATTCAAGGAGAACTGTGGTGGTGGTGCTATGGCTCCTACTGGACCCGTGCTGTTCTGAGGACACAGAAGGTTATGTTTTGATAGGTGTTCAGAGAGCTGATCAGCTACTATTTTTTCAAGGGCCTTCGAGAGAGGGGGTAGGATAGAGATTGGCCAGTAGTTAATAGAAGCAATGTGCTTACCACCTTTCAGAAGCAGGGTGATGACGGCCCTTTTGCAGTGGGTGGGGAACTCTCCCAGACAGAGGGAGAAGTTTAGGATTTTAGAGTGGGGACTAGGACAGATTCAAGCAATAGTTTGAGTATTTTTAAGTCCAAGGAGTCACCGCTATGACGGCTCTTTTCCAGGACATTAGAGATGTAAGACTTAGCCTCTTTTAGAGTTATTACATGAAACCTGAAAGGTGGGGTGGGTGTTGGGAGAACATGTGAAGAAGGAGAAGCTGAAAGGCTTGTGGGGGCAACAAAGTTGTGGGGTACATTTTTAAGGTCAGAAAAAGAAGAGTTTAAGGCATTGGCAATTTGTATGGGATCCTAAGATATGGTCCCATTGACTGAGAGTTGGGAGGGTGGAGGGGATAGAGTTTTGCCACTTAGTTCTTTGATAGTATCCCAGAATTTAGGCCCAGAGCCCTTTGAGGAGATGAGGAAATTCTGATAATAAAGGGCTTTAGCCTGACGCAAGGCAGTGGTACATTTGTTCCTAGCTTTCCTGAACCATTGTTTGTCCTGAGGCAGACTTGAAGCGAGAGCTGTATGCCAGAGATTATGCTGCTGATACATGAAGTCAAACAGAGTTTGATTTAGCCAGAGGATATCACTTTTTTCAGTACCTGCTTTGTAACTTGGTCAAAAAGGTCACAGGCAGCGTTGAAAGAGGCTTTGAAATAGCTAAGGGCCTCATCTATGTTACTTACAGTATCAATGGGACACCAGTCACAGTTTAAAAGGTGTTTTTTTAACCTAGTTAGAGAACCTCATTTTAAATGTCTACAGTATATGGCTTTGGGGGGTGGGTTTGAGGCCTTACAGGACCACTAACAGAGTACAGGCAAGTGATCACTGATGGCATCTGTTAGCACTAGGACCTTAGGACCTTAGAGATTCTGTTAGGGTGGTTAGTGAAAATCAGGTGCACATTTTTTCAGTAGGCTACAGATATTTAGAGATGCAGCAATGAGGCCTTTCCTTGTATCGGCAAAGGGTGTAGATTGTGGAAATGGCCCCGGGTTAAGGTGAACATTCCCAGGTAAAAGAAGGAGGATGAGTAGGATATGATGGGTTATGGCAAGAGTAATGTGTTTGTTTTCCCTGACAGCAGTGGGTGTTTTCCTAATGGGGCTGTGTACTGGCACTGGAAGTGACAGGATGATTGGTGCCATGAGGTGGAGAGTGGGCAGAGAGAGAGAGAGAGAGAGAGAGAGAGAGGTGGGAAATTATATTATGTGCTAGGTAAAAGTCATGTCAGCACTGGGAAGGACAAGTGCAAGAAAAATGGGTGGCTATAGAAAAGAAGAGAAGTGGGGGGTAGGGGAGGTTGGGTGACAGTAAAAGAAGGAGAAGGATGCAATGGGCAGAAGACATGATAAGGAGGAAGTAGAGAGAAGCAGCCATTTGAGCAGACTGCTTAATGGATTAAAACAGCAACAGTTAAAGGAGAGGCATACAGGGGCGACAAAAAACTGAAGTAGCTGATAAGGAGAAGCGCACAGAGGAGAGGAGTACAGCAAGAAAATCACTTACAACAGCCTCTAGTGGTGACCAAGTATAGGCTGCTAATGAGTAAGTAAGATGATGGGTTTTACACTGTCTCGTGGCTCTCCTGATATAAGGAGATGTTGAGCAATGTTGGTGGTGGGGGCAGTGGAGGTATCAATGGATTTTTTGCTCATTACTTGTACCTGCTACAGGACTGCCTCAGTACAGAGGAAAGCTACCTCGATCTGCACTCATGACCACCTCGGGAGCTTGGGGGAGCTGAAGGGAGGAACAGAGATACAGGTCAGACAATTTATCCAAGCTGGAAACCTGGGAGAGGGTTCGGGCGATGGGAAGAAACAAACAAGGATTTAAACTGCTTTCTTTTAAACTGCTTTGGGTAGAAACAAACAAGGATTTAAACTGCTTTCTTTCTTTTTTTTTATGTGAGCCTTAAGTACATTCAAAAATCCCATAGAACATAAGAGCAACAATTAAGGTACCATGCTGTAGATATATAATAGGCAGGCTTTACACATAAAATAACAGCAGAAAAAAAAAACTATAGACTCCAGCTGTCTGTGAGTCGCAGTACCCACATCGATGTTTTTTTTGCTCATTGCTCGTACCTGCTACAGGACTGCCTCAGTGTGAGGGAGAGCTACCTTGATCTGCTGTCATGACCACATCAGGAGCTTGGGGGAGCTGCTACGGGACTGCTTCAGTGCAAGGGAGAGCTACCTCAGTCTGCCCTCATGACCACCTCAGGAGCTTGGGGGGATCTGCTACAGGACTGCCTCAGTGAGGGGGAGGACTACCTTGATCTGCCCTCATGACCACCTCAGGAGCTTGGGGGAACTGCTACAGGACTGCCTCAGCACAGGAGAGGGCTACCTCGATCTTCCCTCATGACCACCTCGGGAACTTGGGGGGACCTGAAGGGACTCATACCTTTATTAGTCAGGCTGTCTTACAATTCCAATATCCTGCCAGCTAACCAATATAATTACAATAGTTTCCTGAAATCTAGCACTGTCCTTTGAAGTGTAAAGTTTTTTTTTTTCTGACAGGGTTAGCTGCTAACGTCTCCTGAGCTTATAACCCTTTTCCTCTATAACAGCTACTACAATGCTGTCTTCTGAAGCATCCTGGCTTTTCAAATGACAATTTTTATTACAGGTGATAGATTTAGGACCTCTGTATTAGTTAGCCAGGAAGACTCTTTTGAAATGCAATTTTCAGCTTCCCTGGGAAAACTAGTTTCTCTTAGATCACAGGGAATTTGCAGACCTTTGAAAAAAAATCCATCCCTTTGTTCAATGTGACCCTTTTATCCATTATTCCTTGTGGCATTTTAAACATACACAGAATTTAACACTGCATATCTGTACATCTGACTGGACGTGGCCTAGCTTGCTACATCCCTCCCTCCCAGACTGAATTTGTGGAAACACGCCCCCTACCACAGGATAAGGTTTTCACAAATTCTTTTTCAGTTCTAACTGGTGAGATAGGCCATCTGTGGCCCTGTGGGTAATTGTCATGTTGTAGGCCTGTAGGACTATACTCCACCTTAAGACAGCCCATTTGTTTTACCCACTGTTTTAGCCACACCAGAAGGTTATGATTTGTCTGTACCTTGAAGCATCTCCTGTAGAGGTACATCTATAATTTATTCAGGGCCCATACCAGCGCAAGGCATTCCTTTTCAACTGTGGAATATACCTACTCCCAGGGAAGTAACTTTTTGCTAAGGTACACTATTGGGTGATCTTTTCCTTGATAAGAGGTCTGACTGAGGACTGCTCCAATCCCTACATCTCAGGCATCTGTTTGTACAACAAACTGCCTATTGTAATCTGGACTATCTAGTGAGGGCACTGCACAGTGCCTCCTTTAACCATACAAAGGCTCATTCACAGGCTGGCTCCCAGTCTACCTTTTCTGAGCTTTCTTTTCTTTACCAGGCCAGATAGGGGAGCTGCCAGGGTACTGTAATTTGGAATAAACTTTAGATAGTACCCTGCAGACCCTAGGAAGCTCATAACTTGCTTCTGGGTTTCAGGCATAGGCCATGCCTCTATTGCCTCAATCTTTGCTTTATTAGGGCAAATCTGCCCTCGCCACACTACATGGCCTAGGTATGCTACATCTGCCATAGCCACCTGAAGCTTTTCAGCTTTGACAGTGAGCCATGCCCTCTGCATCCTGCTCAACACTTCCTTCAGGTGGGACTGGTGCTCCTTTCAACTGGTACTGAAGATGGCAATATCATCCAGATAAACCACCACGCACTCTTCAGTACCATGTAATACCTTGTTGACCAACCTTTGGAAAGTGGCAGAGGCGTTCTTCATTCCAAAAGGCATTACCTAGAACTCAAATAACCCTATTGGAGTGATGAAAGCTGACCTGTTCTCTAGCTCAGGCAGTTAACTACACCTGCCAATACCCTTTTGTCAAGTCAGTTGTGGTAAGATATGTCACTCCTCCAAACTTTTCCAGTAGTTTGCCATCTGTGGCATTGGGTGGGCACCAGACTTTGTGACTGCATTGAGTCCATGATAGTCCACACAAAAAAAAGTAGAGCCATCTGGCTTGGCAATGAGAACTATGTGTGAGGCCCAGGGACTGTGGGATTTCTGAATTACCCTTAAATCCAGCATTTCCACCAACTCCCTCCTAATGTCCTTTAGGATGGCTTCAGACACCCAGTAGGCTGCCCACTGAATGAGAGCTTGCATCCTCATGTCTACAATGTGTATCGCTAAGGGGGTTCATCTAGGCTTGGCCAAAAACAAATAGGAAAAGTCCTCTAAAATCTCCCTTACTTCCTGGGATTGATTCGGGGTCAACTGGGGTGACAGTTTGATTGTCTCCACAGAGGACTCCCACTTGCTTTCCTCCAGCAAGTCCAGTTGGGGGGTCTTCTTCTTCCATTCCCTCCCCAGGACTACACACTACAAATACCATGTCAGCCCTATTTGTATATGGCTTCATCATGTAGACATGGTACTTCCTATGGATATGTCTCCAGTCAGGCAGTTCTACAATATCATTCATGTCACTGACCTGTCAGATTACCTTATATGGTTCCACCCACTTGGCCTGCAGCTTGCCGTTCCAGACTGGGATTAGGACCATTACTTCCTGACCTGTGCTCTACTAGCGAGCTCTGGCTCCCCGGTTGTACCAGACTTTTTGCTTCTGCTGAACAACCAACAGCCAGCTTTGGACCACTTCTATAAGCTCCTTCAGCTTCTCCCTAAACTTAAGGACATACTCCACTATTGGAGTTCCCTGGGCGGCATGCCTGCCTTTCCAGTCTTCCCAGATCAAGTCTAGGGACCCACACACCCCATTTCCATGTAAGAGTTCAAAGGAGGAGAACCCTGTCAACTCTTGGGGCACCTCCCTATATGCAAATAAGAAGTGGTGAAGGTATTTCTTCCGGTCCCTTCCATGCTGTTCAGCAAATGCTTGGAACATTGATTTTAGAGTACCATTAAACCTTTCCACAAGCCCATTGGCTTGTGGGTGATAAGGTGCAATGCATCTCTGCACCACTCCACACTTCTCCCACAAACATTCATCAGGTCTGACATGAAGATACCCCCTTGATTAGTTATAATCTCCTGCAGAAACCCAACACAAAAGAAAATTCCTAGCAAGGCATTTGCTACTTTGTCTGTCCTAAGTAAGAAAAAGGCAACTGCCTCTGGGTATCGGGTGGCATTATCGACCACTGTCAGGATAACCATCTTCCTGTAGAAGCTCAGGGTACTTAAAGGTCCCACAACAGCCATCCTACCTGCTGGAAGAACTCCTCCACAATGAGCAAGGGAATTAGGGCAGCTTTGGTTTTACTGTCTGCCTTCCCTATTTGTTGGCACTGGTGACAAGACCTGCAGTATTCCTTCACCTGCTGGGTAAAGTTGTGCCAATACAAATTCTGGGCCAATTGCTTAGTGGTGCACGTGATGCCCAGATGTCCATACATGGAGATATTATAAGCGATCTTGAGCAACTTCTCACGGTACCCATGGGGAAAGACAATCTGCCAGCCCATCACCCCTTCCTCTATCCTTAAATCCTGTGTATACAACAGTTCATTGTCCCAGAATACCCTATGTCTCATGTCACCTCCTTGTATCCTATCAGATTCTGCATAAGCCCTCAGCCTCTTCAAACTAGGATCAGTTCTCTGGGCATCTGTAAAATCTTCACATTTTCCCAAGGTATGGAACATGTCCCTTTCAGTTCCTAAACTGGGGTCCATAGGTCTAGCAACAGGCATTCAGTGTCACTGCCATCCCTAACCTTTTGATCATTTGTTACCTCTCCCTCCTTGGGTAACCTTCTATAGCTGTCTTGTGAATGGCTACCTGGGGAAATCCTACCTCCCATTCACTACTGTCCATTATAGGAGACACACAGGATGGGGAACCAGCCTCCCATTTTTTTTCCACAGGGGTTTCTATGGGGTTCAGGGAACTACAATCAGCCTTTGCCATCTGACTGCGGGTAACCTATAATCACATCCAGGATGAGGTTGTCTGCCACTGCCACTTTTTGTGCCATCTCTCCTGTCTCACCCCAGTCCAAGAGAGCACTAACAAGTGGCAGAGTTTTCTCCTCCCCAGTAAATCCCCTTACATTTACAAACTGATTAGGTATAAGCTCTTCAGGCCCACCCAAATCCCCTTTTACTAAGGTAAGAGACACCTCCATGTCCCTTAACCCATGGCTTTGCACCACATATATGGTAACTGGGTCCATGTGCTCCCTCATGTTTATAGGCATGCTTTCAGGAATATACAAACAACCCAACTCTTTTTGAGGGCCACTTTGCCCACTCTGTACCTTTTTAGGGCACTGTCTAGCAAGATGTCCTGGCTTTTTACAAAACCAACATTTATCTTTCTTTTTTCAAAGACATCCCTTTTTGGTAACCTGGGGTTTCCCCCTTTCAGCAGAGGCTGTAAGAGTTTTAGCTGCCCTAAAGGCATGCTTTCCCTTTTAGCCATGCTACACCTGACCCACTTCCTTTATAGAGCAGACCTGATACTGGCATTGTGATCCAAGAGCTCAGCAGCTTGCTGTGCTGTTTTTGAATCTTGGTCCTTTAGCCAGGTTTTCAACTCTGCTGGGCAAGCCCAAAAGAACTGCTCTAAAAGTACAAGCTCCTCAATTTTTCCTGTGGAGTTTGCTTCCATCACTTCCCACCAACATTTCAAAAACTGATGTTGCTTTGTGGTGAGTTTCTCAAAGCTCATGTCAGGGCTTTTTCAGAGTTTAGGGAATTTAACCCTGTAGGCCTTAGGAGTCAATTCATACTTTTTAAGCAAAGCAACTTTTTTTTTTAAATTGAAATTTATTGGAGAACTTTTTTTCCAGAAATGATATACGACCACAAACAAGTATAAAATCCATACCTACTTATTTACACCAGATAGATTTTTAAACAAAATAAGAGCAGAATAGAATAGTGAATAGGGAAAGAGGAAGATGTAAGAAGGAAGAAGAAAGGAAAGAGAAAGAGAAAGAAGAGAATGGAAAATAGTCATGGGGGGAGAGTGCCTACATATCTAACAAAGGAAATCAGAAAAATAAAGTACATAAGAAGGATATCAGGGTAGCCAATCAATTACCATTCATGCTTATATACTGTATTACATTGCCTTTAAGAATTAAAAAATATAGTCACTGTCACTGCCGGAGACCTAGACCAGCACCAATATCTTAGTTCTACCATGGTACAGTAAGGTCCCCTAGGGGGAGACAGCATTCCAAAACCATTAACAAGGATGAGTTGAATCATAGACATTGACATTGAGGGGTCCCCTGACTCTGCTCACCCTTCCACCACTCCGAGCCAAGCCAGGGGAGCCCCCTCAAGTGTATTTAGCTAGTAACTCTAATACATTGTCTTCTCCCAGGAGGCCATGAAATGCATGAAGGGAAGCCATCTTTCCTTAAATTTATCAACTGAAAATCTCAGTTTGGCAGTCAAATGTTCCATTTCTAGAATTCTGGTGCAGATACTGTACCAAGAGGAAATTGAGGGCTTATTAGATGTCAGCCATAGCAAGTTAATTGCTTTGTGTGCTGCCGCCACCAGGATTCCAAACAGAAGACGGGAAGATCTAGTGCTTAGAGGAGGTGGAGACATCCCCAATAGCTAATGTTGTGAGGATTCGGGCATTGCTGTCTCAAATATCAACTCGTAAATGCCCTTTATTTCTTTCCAATACTCCTGCATGACTTTACATTCCCAAAATATATGGAAATATGTACCAACTGACTGACAGTTCCTCCAGCAGAGGTCTGAGTGATGTAATCCATAATGTTTAGTTACCACCGGGGCCTTGAAAAATCTAACTATGAATTTCCATCTAAATTCCCTCCAAAAGAGGGAAGAGATAGTGGTTTGAACTGTCTTCCAAATTTGAGACCAGTCTGTTTCAGAGAAGCACTTCCCACAATCTGTGTACCATGGATCCTTAACACACGTTAAAAAGTCCTTCTCTGCACTATTCATCCCTTTAACTAATTTGAAAATCAGTTGTTTTTGATATGGAGACCTGATCAGGGAGATTAAAGTGGATTGCACTGGGTTTTTAGATGAGTCCTTGCCCAGCTCGATCATCTTTTCATTTACTTGTACATAAATGTCTTAACTGAAGGTAACGAAAAAATCCTTTTGTTGGAGATTGAATTCAGCCTTTAGTTGCTGAAAAGATTTAATAAGATTTTGCTTAAAAAGCTGACCCAAGCTAGTCAGTCCAACTTTCGCCCACTGGTGAAAACCCAAGTCCCACTTAAGTGGGCTGAAATCAGTGCAGCTTAGTATTGTTGTGTGAGGATTAAGCTTTAAGGTGATGCCTAGCTTAGAGTTCATATCTCTCCAAACTTGGGGGAGCACCCCGGTGAAGGGGTTCCTAAAATTAAGTTGTCGCAGTCTAGGGGTATCCAGATGAATTAAATCTGCTGCCCTACCTGAGGGAAGGTCTGCCTCCTCAATATGGACCCATTTTGGCAGGGGTTCCCGGGCCATAGTCACCAGAGATTGCAATTGGAAGGCCCAGAAATACTTCTGGACATCTGGTATCCCGAAGCCTCCCTTATCCTTTGGGGTCACCATGATCCTCCACCTTACCCGTGGCCTTCTCCCTAACCAAAGGAAATTGGAGAGGGTGGATCTCAAATCCCACCAAAAACTCCTCAGAGACCTAAGGGGAGTGGTACCTAATATGAACAGCAGACGAGGGAGAATGTTCATGCGAATGGACTTTCCCCTGCCCGAAATGGAGAGAGGATGCTACCTCCACCTGTTACAATCCTCTCTTATCTCCTGAAGTATTCTTAAATGATTGGTAGGGTATAAGGTCCCAAAATCTTTGGGAATCCATACCCCCAGATAGCTGAACCCTGACTTACACCATTTAATTTGCTGCACCTTTGGTAAAGGATGGCCCAGAGGAAATAATTCGGATTTATCAGGGTTAACTTTATAACCAGAGAAGGATCCAAATTCCATAAGAAAAGAGGGAATTCTGGGAACTGCATTTATTGGGTCTGATATATATATAACAATGTATCATCTGCGTATAGTGAAATCTTGACCTCTACACCCCTGACCTGGAGACCTTTAAAGAGATCCGATTGCCAGATGTACAAGGCCAGAGGTTCCAGACTCAAGGCAAATAAGAGAGGGGAGAGAGGGCAGCCCTGCCTGGTACTTCTTTCTATCTCAAACTGGGTGGAAACTATTCCATTCACCCAGACCCTAACTCTGGGCCTAGAATATAAATTAGATATCCACAGGCAAAACTTCTCCCCAAACCCAAAACCCCCCAACACCAGATCTAAATATTGCCAATTTAAACGGTCAAATGCTTTTTCAGCATCTAAAGCTAAAATGGCTGAGAGCGGTGAATCTAAGGGGATCTGGGCCATGGAAATTATATTCAGTAACAATAATATTGTCCTGGATGTGTCTACTGGGTATAAACCTGGTAAGCAAAGCAACTTTAAGTTTCTCATAACCTTGGCCATCATTATTGTCCATTTGGCATAATGCCTCATGCCCTTTACCAGTAAGTAGCAGGAATGGCTGGAAGATACATGACTTCCTGGGTACCTTTTCCTAGATACAGACCTTTACAAGTGAATTCAAAACTGTATCCATATACTCCGCCTCTTAAAATATGCTATTAATTTGAAACTTAATTTATACCCCAGCCCTGGATTTTAAGGTCCATCCTTGCCATTTACCTCCTTTGGTGTTTGTCGTTAGAGTCTTAACTTCTCCAGTTTGAATTCCCTCTGGCGCTCTTTTCCCTCTCTCTCTCTCAGCCTCTCTCTTAAGCTATTTTTTCTTTTCCTAAACCTCCCTCTGGTGCTAGTTTTCTTTTTCATGCATCTCCAGTTCAAAACTCTTCTGTTTTAACTCCCTCTGCTCCTGTGCTTCAGACTTTCTTTGTTCAAATTCCAGCTCCAGTTTCCTCAACTTCAGCTGCAGCCTGATCCCCCTCTAGCTATAGTGCTGTGGTGACCTTCCCCTGATGCTCTGGCTCTGGGTTCCCTCTGGTCTTGCTGTCTTCCTCCCTAGGACTAGACACTACGATGTCTCCTGGCATCCCAAAGCTCACAGTTGGATCCCTTTCAGTCACCTGCTGTAACTTAAGAATCAGGGTAACTGCTTGCTTATCAGCTGCATGACAGCCTCCATGAAGTGCTTTTTGCATTGCCCCTCATATTGGACCCCTCTTTCCTTACACAACTGCCTCAGGTAGTCTGCAGTGTATTTGCTATAGTTGGAACCCATCTTCTTCCCTAATTACTGCTACACTAATACTGAAAGAAAAAAAAAATGTAGGGAACTTTATACTGTAGCCAAATTACTTATTCCAAATCTCTACCTTGATTGTGTGTGGATTGTTTTCAATTTATCACTCTGATACTTCAACCTTGAATCCAACTGTTATGCCTGTGCCACCAGTATCTTTCGAATCTCATTGCTAGCAGATATCTTGGATCCCACCACTGCGTACTAGATCTGTCATGAACCCACTCCTAAGGGATCAGGTGCACTGAGCTCACAGTGCCCACCCCTAAATGCAATCCATGACAGGGAGAGGGGAAATAGGAGATAACCTCTTCATGTCCTTCTACAGTGCTCACTGAGTTCACAACTGAACACTTGCTATGAAGCCCCAGGGTCTCCTCCTTACTCTGGATCAGAGTACAATGCTAGTGTTGAGTCTTGTAGCCAAATATGAACCCTTCTAAAACAGTTATCTAACGTTCTATCTTAAATTCATAATGAAATGAAGTCCAGAAAAATAAATGGTCTTCAAAGGTTTCAGTCCTCCCTTTTGTTTTTGAGTCTTTTGTAACCAGGTAAGGACCACTAGGCAAAAGTGCCTGTTTTCAGGGGCAACCTGAGAGGATTGGGTGGTTATATGACTTGCTCAGAGTCACACAGTATGTAAGTGGAGGTTGTGAGAATCAAGCCAAGGTCTGGTCTGCTAGATGTGCCAAGCTCGTTCACAGCTCATTACTCTAACCCACTAGGCTATACTGCCAGACTGTAGCAGTCTTGATTCTTATGTGTCTGCTGGCAGTTGTTCTCTTGTGGTCATACAAGTATCCAAAAGCAAAGTGTCCTCAAAATGCTCTGTGGAGGGTCTTAAATACTTGAGGTCCAAGACATTCTGTAAGTCTTGGTCTGGTCCTATCATTTAGGCCAGTAGATGTCACTCTTGCGCTTTCCCCAAAAATTCTTATTAAGAAGCTCATATCTTTATTAGTCAGACCCTCTCACAATTACAATATCCTGCCAGCTAACCAATATAATTATACGATGACAGTTTCCTTGAATCTAGCACTGTCCTTTGAAGTGTAAAGTTTTTTTATGATGGGGCTAGCTCTTAACATCTCCTGAGTTTGCATAGAAACATAGAAGTTGACGGCAGATAAGAATTGCCAGGCCCATCCAGTCTGCCCATTTTTTTCTATCTTATGAATGTGCCATAAGCCTTTACTCTATCAATGGCCTATCTATTCATACTCATCTGTATTGCTCCCTTATGCCTACCCCAAGCATGTTTGAAGCCCTGCACTGTATTCATATGTGATAGGGCGCAGTGTATATGGGCAATTATATAGAAAAATATCTCACCATTCCTTGTAAATATTTCAGTTTGAATTTATTCTTTTCCAGATGTTATTTAGCCAACATAAAGGGTTGTGATCTATTAGAATCAGAAAGGGCCTACCCCATAAATAGAATTTTAAGGCATTTATTGCCTAACGAATAGCTCTATCGTTGAATACTTAATTTTCCTAAGATGTAATTTCCTACTAATAATATAATTAAGTGTTCTTCTTCTCCTTCCATTTGTGAGAGAACAGCCAAAATTCCAAGATTAGAGGCATCAGTGTGGACTATAAACGGTTTCTGAAAATTAGGACTGTACAATACAGGATATGAGCAAAGTTTAGCCTTTAATGTGGTAAAGACCTTCTCACATTTCCAATGGACTTTTTCAGGTTTATTTTTTTTAGTTAGGTCGATCAAAGGGCTAGCAATATCTGCAAAATTGGCTACAAACCAACGATAATAACTAGCTAATCCTAAAAATGTCCTTACTTGTTTCTTCATTTATAGCTGTTAACTTCAGTAGCGTCTTACAATAAGCTTCCTGGAGGGCTATTTCTCCAACAGGAACCTTCACAAACCAAATAATAAAAGGACTATTTATAATAAACACGGACATATATGGCAGCTAATTTACCACCTACCATCTTACAAAGAAAACACAGAGGGGTTCAGATTCTTTTGTTATGCATTCCGTTTGAACCTCTAAACATTTGCATATCCTCGGGGGGGGGGGTCAAACCCTAATACATCAGGACCAGCTTTGGAAAAATGAAAGAAAGAGAAAGAGAGAATATACAGTATAGGTGGCCATCCTATATAAAGTTAGTGATAAAACAGAAGGAGCAAGGGTATATATATAAAGGGCTGTTGCAACAGACTTTAAAAAACAAGTTTTTGTGGTCTGATATACAAGGCTTGATCTTTACACTCCTCTCCCTTTAAGAGGAAATCAATGTTTTACCAACTATTTTCCATTGGTTTCATATGACTTAAAAACATACCAGATCTCCCTTAGACTATAAAGGGAGATGGAGCTTTAGCCCACCCACTCCCAAAGCTCCACTCCGGAGTCCCAAAAACAATTAATTATTCATGACTCCAAATATGTAAGGAATTTTATCCATCAATTTCATTTAATCCAGAGTATGGAAAAATACTTTTATCCACACCATAGTGGGACAAATAATCAGCATTAGCAGGCATATTGGAAGAGGGCTTAATGGAAGAGGGATGCCTGGATATTGTAGCAGTCACAGAAACGTGGTACACAGAGAACCATGACTGGGATGTTAACATACCAGGGTACATAACTTACAGGAGAAACAGGCAGGGGAGAAGAGGGGGAGGAGTAGCTCTCTATGTAAAGGAAGGGATAAAAGCAACTGAACAAAAGAGTAAACAGGGAGGAGAGGAGGCACTGTGGGTCACCTTGGAGACTGAAAGGGCACCACAATCTGCACAGGGTTGTGTACAGACCCCCATGTCAGGGAAGGAATGGACAAGGATATGATGGAAGGCATTCTTAGAATGGCAGAGAAAGGGGAGATACTGTTGATGGGAGACCTGAATATGCCAGATGTTAACTGGAGCACGTTTGCTGCAGCCACATCCAAGAGCAGGGCCATTCTTGACATCCTACAGGTGGCAGGCATTAGACAGCTAGTTTCGGAACCCACTCGTGAGGGAGCAATCTTAGACCTCATACTCTCAAATGGGGGCAGTGAGAGGATCTCAGATCTAAAAGTGGGTTGCCATCTGGGGACAAGTGACCATCAAACAGTGTGGTTCACGTTAAACTCAGCTACAGAGTCAAGCCATACAAAAGTGAGGGTACTGGACTTTAGGAGGGCTAACTTTGCAAGATGGGAGAGTGCCTCAGAAAAGCACTAGCAAACAGGCTAGAATGAGGTGTGAAGCAACAATTGGGAATTATCAAAACTGCCATCACAGAGGCAACAAGCCTTTGTGTGAAGCAAATAAACAAATCAAAATGAAAGAAAAAGCCACTATGGTTCTCAACAGAGGTGGCTGAGAAAGTCAGGAAGAAAAATATAGCATTCCAGAAGTATAAGGAAACACAGAAGGAGCAGGACAGAGAGCTGTACCAGTTAAGGCAGAAAGAAGCAGGGAGGGAAGTCAGAATAGCAAAGGCCCAAACTGAGGAAAAGATAGCCAACTCAGTTAAGAAGGGGGATACAACCTTTTACAGGTACATCAGCAAGCGTAGAAAGACAAAGGGAGGGATAGTGAGGCTGAATAGAATGAACGGTGGGTGGGCAGAGGGGACAGTGAAAAGCAGAAATACTGAACGAATATTTCTGCTCAGTATTCACAAAAGAGGAGGGGAATTGCCTAATCCAATTAACAGAAGCACTCTTGATAGGGGCGATCCCAGTCCTTTCACAGAACAAAGGTTCTGCAAGAACTCCTAAAACTGAAGGTGGACAAAGCAATGGGTCCTGATGGAATTCACCCAGAATTCTAAAAGAATTAAGGAAGGAACTAGTGAAACCACTGGCTACTCTTTTAATAAATCATGGGAGGATGGTGGTACCGGAGGACTGGAGGAAGGCGGATGTAATTCCCCTTCACAAAAGTGGGACCAAGACAGAGGCAGGAAACTACAGACCTGTCAGTCTGACCTCTGTGTTAGGGAAAGTGATGGAGTCACTTGAAGGAAAGAATAATTGAATACCTAGAGGTCAGTGGAGCACAGGATCCAAGGCAGCATGGGTTCACAGCGGGGAGGTCATGTCGAGACGAATCTAATAGATTTCTTTGACTGGGTGACCAAAGTAAAGACCAGGGAGGCTGTGGACGACCTGCTAGACTTTAGCAAGGCATTTGACACAGTCCCACACAAAAGATTATTAGTCAATTAACCAGCCTGGGAGGGTCCCAGGGTGGTAGCTTGCAAAACATTGACTGGACAACAGGACACAGAAGGTAATTGTAAATGGAGTCCACTCTGAAGAAAGGGCGGTTACCAGTGGGTGCCACAGGGTTCAGTATTGGGCCCAGTCCTTTTAATGTCTTCATCAGTGACATTGCAGAGGGACTGAAGGAAAAGTATGCCTTTGCAGATGACACAAAGATCTGCAACAGGGTTGATACACAAGGAGGTGTGGAAAGAATGAAAAGGGACTTGGCAAGGTTGGAGGAATGGTCAGACATATGGCAGCTAGGATTCAATGCAAAAAAGTGCAAAATAATGCACCTGGGAAACAAGAACCCAGGGGAAGAATACACAATGGGTGGGGAGGTTATACTGGGATGTATAGGGAGAGGCATCAGCAGCAGAAAACAAGAAGTTGTTATCCCTCTGTTGGTGAGACTCCATCTGGAATACTGTGTCCAGTTCTGGAGACCCCATCTCCACAAGGACATAGACAGGATAGAGGCAGTCCAGAGGAGGGCAACTAAAATGGTGCAGGGTCTGCAAGAGAAGCCGTATGAGGAGAGACTAAAGGAGCTTAATATGTATACCTTTAAGGAAAGAAGGGAGAGGGGGGACATGATGGAAACTTTCAAGTACCTCAAGGGAAACGACAAAGTCCAAGAGGGTAGCATCTTTCAGAAAAAGAGACTTGCAAGAACAAGGGGACACAATTTAAAGATAGAAGGAGGGCGGTTCAGGGGCAATGTGAGGAAGTATTATTTCACATAGAGGGTAGTGGATGCATGGAACAGCTTTCCTGAGGAAGTTGTGGGGTCTAAAACTGTGGAAGAATTCAAGAATGCATGGGACAGACATAAGGCAATTCTTGTGGGGGGCAGGAAGATATAGGCTGTTGGTTAACTAGGATCTGCGGCCTATCCTGTAGGTAGGGAAATGGGCAGACTAGATGGGCCTAGCGGTCCTTATCTGCCGTCAAAGTCTATGTTTCTATGTTTCTATATTCCCTGATCTGTGTTGTATCTTGAATTTATACGGTTGGAGGGCCAAATACCAGTGCATAATGTGTGGATTTTTATATTTCATCGTATTTTCCACTCCACACTGTCAAAGCCCCTTTTCCCCCTACATCTTCATCTTCATTTTGTGGTTTGGCATATTTACTGAGATGTATGATTTCAGGATCCCCTGCCTGCAACATATCCCAGTTAACAGCATATAAGTCATCTTTAGGTACATGACAACATATATTAACAGTCTTTCTATTTGCCAATGTGCATAAACACATCTGCTCCATTTCAGGTAAAATTTGGACTGTCAAATAAATGCTACAAAAAAAATATTATACAGAAACTTATTATGACTGTAATCACTCTTCATTCATTTATTTATTTGTCTCTAGAGTTCTACCCCAGGATTTTTCTTACCCAACGGCAATAAAACAAAAATCCAACACTAATCCTGAGGCTCCCAATCCCTCACAGAGACACTCTGTGACACTCCTCCTCACCGAAGAGGGCAACCATTTTTTTGGTTGTCCCAATATTATCAATATCACCTGTCAGGAGAAAAAAAAAATATTTTAACCTGTAGAGCTGTGGGTCTGGATGTATTCTCTAGATGCTGCTGAAAAGTGCTCTGTAGAGTTTTGATTGATAAATTGTGTTATTTCATGCTCTGAATTCGAAGACTTAGAACTGCCAGAATATTCTGTTTGCTGTTTGCTTCTGTTTACTGCCTCACATGGAAGATTTAAGCAATATATCCTGACAGGGTGTGGGTTTACTGGAGGATTTGCCACGGCTGGTGTGGTTCGGTTACGAGGCCGCAGGCCGAGTGACTTAACCGCACCAGCCGTGGTAAATTCACCAGTATACCCACACCCTGGAGGGGTATATTGCTATTATACAATGTTACAAATAATTTGTTTATATGTTTTGCATTTTATTTATATATTTTTCTTAATTGTGTTGTGAAAATCATGTATATGTTCTTCCGCTGAGAAAAAATAGTTCCTTGTTAGTATTAAATATATAGAGAAAGACAATGCTGTATCTTGAAAAGGTTTTATTTGTGTAAAATAATTGTTTTTTATGAACATTTACTAAATGCAAGGTTTCATTTGTGAATTTTTTAATTTTAAACAGCATTCAAGGTTTAATTTGTGAAAAACGTTTTGGAAATCAACAGCTATGAAGTTACATTTTTATATCTTGTATGTAATGTTTACATTGATAACAGTTTAGCGTTTTTATTTTTGATTTCTAGGTTTTGAAGTGTTGCTACCCTTTGTGGTTTCTCAGTGTTGTGGCTTTAAGAAGTTAGGTTGCGAGTAGTTTCTGAGCATCTGCATGATGTGTACAGCATGTCACATGATAAGTGCATTAGTTGTGCCGGTATTGCAGTGGACGGAGACCGAGGGCTGCTGCTGCATAGGCGGGTATGCTACTGGTGTTGGGTCACTAGTTTATGAGGCCGAGTGGAGAGACGTTGGGAGAGCTTTCCGTACGATGTGATTGCATACTGTATTTCTTGGCTAACAGGTGAGTTTTCTTGGTCGGAGGGCTCGTTTTCCTGAATGAAATTTTTTTCAAGGTAGTCAGAATCCAATAAATGGAATGAGGTGTTTGTTTAGTAGTGTTTACGTTTTGACTTGCGATGGTAAGCGGCGATTAGAAATGGCGGCGGTTAGTTCAAAGTTTCACGGTGGCAGTGATATTTTTGCCATGGCACGAGTGCTTGTTGGCTGGCACCTTTTCCAGTGGGTATATTGGAGGATTTATAACTGATTGAAGGTGCCAGCCAACCAATCAGAATTGAAGGATTACTGTACTTTCTAAAGTCCATTGTATAATTACAAATAACAGATGATGCCATTTGATTTAATGTCTGCTGCCCGAATGGAAGTGTAAAATGGAAAGTTATGGTGGTATGAGATGAAAAATCATGTATTATATCACATGAAACCTAACCCCCGTACTAATCAGGTTGATGCAAGGGTGGTAATATCTTGTAAGTATAGGACATGGGTTCTCGAAGAAATTTGTAAAAAGAAAGGGTATCTAGATGGTGGGGAAGTTTTAAAATGTCTGGTACCATATTTTCACTGGCCTAGTATGTATCAACAGGTGGCAGTGTTTTTATGGGAATGTAGATGTGTGGAAATATATCGGAAGGAGGTATCCCGAAGAGCTGATAAGCACAACAGGTGGCTGCCCTGGAGAAAATGGAATTCTTCCTAAAAGCATAAAGATGTTAGAGGTAGGTGGAAGATTTCTAAAAAGGGTGGTACTGGGTTAATGCGTTCTAACCTTAGTTATACATGTTCGCTGTTAGGAATTAAAATGTTTTTGTGGTCTGATATACAGGGCTTAATCTTTACAGTCCTCTACCTTTAAGAGGAAATCAATGTTTTACCAACTATTTTCCATTGGTTTCATATGACTTAAAAACATACCAGATCTCCCTTAGACTATAAAGAGAGATGGAACTTTAGCCCACCCATTCCCAAAGCTCCACTCCGGAGTCCCAAAAACAATTAATTATTCATGACTCCAAATATGTAAGGAATTTTATCCATCAATTTCTTTTACTTCGGAGTCTGGAAAAATACTTTTATCCGCACCATAGCGGGACAAATAATCAGCATTAGCAGGCATATTACCTGATCTGTGTTGTATTTTGAATTTCTATGGTTGGAGGGCCAAATACCAGTGCATAATGTGTGGATTTTTATATTTCATCATATTTTCCACTCCGCACTGTCAAAGCCCCTTTTCCCCCTACATCTTCATCTTCATTTTGTGGTTTGGCATATTTACTGAGATGTATGATTTCAGGATCCCCTGCCTGCAACATATCCCAGTTAACAGCATATAAGTCATCTTTAGGTACATGACAACATATATTAACAGTCTTTCTATTTGCCAATGTGCATAAACACATCTGCTCCATTTCAGGTAAAATTTGGACTGTCATATAAATGCTACAAAAAAAATATTATACAGAAACTTATTATGACTGTAATCACTCTTCATTCATTTATTTATTTGTCTCTAGAGTTTTACCCCAGGATTTTTCTTACCCAACGGCAATAAAGCAAAAATCCAGCACTAATCCTGAGGCTGCCAATCCCTCACAGAGACACTCTGTGACATCCACCACTTTCTGATGTAGGCCATTCCATGTGTCCACCATGCTTTCTGTGAAAAATAACTTCATCACATTACCCCTTAATTGGTCTCCCTCTAATCTCATGCTGTGTCCTCTTATCCTGCTATTTATCTTATATTGAAATATGCTAGACTCTTTCACTTTGGTAATGCCCTAAAGATGTTTGAATGTTTCAGTCATATCACCTCTCTCCCTTCTTTGCTGTAGGGTATACATATTAAGCTCTGTTAATCTGTCATTATATGTTTTCCGATGCAGTCTCTGCGCCATTCTGTTTGCCCTTTTCTGGACTGCCTCCATTTTGTGAATATCCTTGTGCAGGTGCAACCTCCAGTACTGCACACAGTACTCCAGATGGGGCCTAACCAGTGTCTTTTAAAAAGGGATTATTACCTCCCTCTTATGACTTACAAATTACAATACCCCTGCTAATACACTCCAGCATCCCTGTAGCCATACCTACTGCTTTAGTGGTCTGCTTGAATGATCTCATGTCATTTGTGATGATGATGCCCAAGTCTCTCTCTTCCATTGTGATTGCCAGCAACTCCCCTCCCAACCTATAGGTGGCTTCAGGGTTTCTCTTCCCTAGGTGCATGATCTTGCACTTCACTGCATTAAACCCCAGTTGCCACTCTTCCAACCATTATTAATTTATAAACCTTTTCCTCTTTAAAAGCTACCCCAGTGCTGACTTCTGAAGTATCCTGGCTTTTCAAGTGACAATTTTTATTGCAGTTGATAGTTTTAGGACTGCTGTGTTAGTTAGCCAGGAAGACTCTTTTGAAATGCAATTTCCAGCTTTCCTGGGCAAACCAGTTTCTCTTAGGTCACATGAAATTTATCTATTAATTTATTGAAATGTTTCACCAGGAGGGCACACTGAACAACAAGTTGCTCAGCTCATATTGTGACCTGGGGGGAGGGAGTTACATAGGGTTGTGAAGGATGATCAGTTACAATAGTATGTGGGTAGTACAAGCAATACAACATTGTAAGATTATGCAACAGTTGGAACACAAGGTATTGTACAATAAACAGTAGTGGAACATTGGGTAAATTACAATACATGTCCAAAATTGTACAAAAGAGCATATAAACATACAAAACAATAATAATGCAACAGAACCATTATAGTGCATGAGTATACCAGGAGCAGGCTCGAAGTAGTATGCAAGTGCTGTTGGAGTAAAAATGATGGGTTTGGTTGTGCACATGGGTGACCCAGAAGGGCAGGTAGATAAGAGAGGGGGAGAGGCAAGAACTGAATATGAGGAAAAGGGGTAGCCATTTCCTGATTCCCCTTCAGGATGTTGAGAACCTTGCCCGGGGGGGGGGTCTGGTGTAGGAAGGCAGAAACTGGGGATAGGTATTTAAGAAGGATTAAAGCAGAAACAGCTGAGGGAGAAGTAATTGTGTACGGCAGAGGTAAGGTAGTAGTTGGAGGAGAAGTGTCATATTTCAGGGGAGAAGGAATTCCAGATTTTGAGGAAGCGATGGGCGAAACCAGTCTGACTGATGAGAGTAGAGTGGTGAGGGACCGTCAAGGTGCAGGCATCATTAGATCTGAGAGAGTAGGTGGGGGAGGAGTGGAGAGACAGGATGAGAGGATGAGAGATAGGAGGGGAGCACTCCGAACCAGAATTTAGAGGTTAGTTTGGCACAGTGTGAATTGTGACTGTGAGATAGTGGAAGGAAGGTTAGAGAGCAATAGACTACACAGTGGTGGGAGCAGGAAAGGTAGTCAAGAGCAAAGTGTCAGAAGGCATTAAAGAGATAGTCAGACTTGATCAGGGAAGATTTGGGAGCATCACCATAGACTATGTCACAGTAGTCAAAGATGGGGAGCATTATCTTCTGGACAATTTCATGCCTCGCAGTCAGCGGGCTGTAACTACAATTCCTATACAGAGCACCAAGCTTGTGGCACACTTTATTTAGGACAGCATTGATATGCACAGGGAAGCTGAGGTGCTGGTCCAGCCAAACCCCCAGATATCTAAATAAGGAGACCGTTGGAATTTGCAGACCTTAGAAAAAAACAATCCATTCTCTTCTGCATGTGACCCTTTTATCCATTATTCCTTGTGGCATTTTAAACATACACAAAATGGAATATAATACCATATATCTTTACATCTGATTGGCAGTGGCATAGCTCACAACAATAAGAACTGCAGATTCTGTGGCCATTCAAAATGACTGTTTCAATGGTCCTGCACTCCTGGTGTACTCACTCCCATTAGTTTGGCTGTGGGAGTTGGGCTCTGCTGAGCTGTAGCCTCTGAGGAGGTTGGCGCAGTACAAGAGCCATCTTCTCTTTTTGAGCTCTGTTGACCAAGATGGAACCACTGTTCAAACTATACAGACCTCAGGGAGAGGAAATCTTTACTCCTATCTGGTAACTTGAGCTTCTGTGGTTCCATTTTGGCATCTTTTGTATAAGGCAGAGGCGATAAGCTTTAAAGATACATTTTTCTGTGAGGTTGAAGTAGAGCATTTTTATTTATTTAGCTATATTTTTCTATGTTTTGCTCTTCAGTCTGGCATATGACTTGGTGACTGTCTTTCAGTTGTATTTTTTAATCTGCTGCTTTGTAGTATATGATTGTAATGTGATGGTCGATCGGGAATATGGTAAGGTTTGTCATGTGGTTGTTTCAGAGTAAGCAAGAATAATTGTCAGTAAAATATAACACCATAATAACTGGATTAGGCTTTTTCCCATCTGGAAACTATGGTGTAATTTGCCATCATAAAGGAGCATTTTTAACGGCAAACCTGTGCACAGTTTCTCTTGCTATGTGCATTACCAACCTACAGCTCTTCCGGGTTTTCACCACTCTCCAGCACATTTCTTCATCAGTCGAAACCTCACTGCCACCACTGTCTCTATGTGGTAAGTAACTATTAAAAAAAAAACTTCCTAACAAAAATCACACCATAAAGGGGGCAACAAAACAAGAAAAATAAACTACTGCTAAGCAACCGAGGACTCGGCTAAACATCATCCAGACCACAGCCACACCAGACCATTTATTTTATATTATTGGCTGTGGTGAAAAAGCCTAACCCAGCAATTATCCAAAATAAAATATGGGGTGGTGTGTGTAAACTCGAACTTTACACACACCCTCGAGGTTGGATGCCTGGATAAACCCTCGAGCTTCACTCTATATGCCATCCAACCCCTCGGGTGTGTAAAATCTTGTTACACACACCACCCCATACTTTATTCTCCATATTATTACCTCCTTCTTATGACGTTTGATACCCCTACTAATACACCCCAGCATCCCTGTAGCCATACCTACTGCTTTAGTGGTCTGCTTGGATGATTTCAGGTCATCGTGCTGTACAGTATAGCAAATGGCACATCAATTTATGTGTTATATCTAGTTGAGATAGGGGGCTCAGTTTTCATAGCATAGCACAGGACTTGCACCAAGCCCTGCACTATGACACTTAGGTTCTGGTAGTATGCTGAAACCCTTTGCTGCAGCTGTACCCGATTCTTGAATCTCAGGTACAACTTCAACAGTTTTCATGTTTTATGGCAACTTGCACCAAATATCTGTTACAAACTCCATATAAAACAGCTTCCAGGAATGCTGCAAGCTGGACCAGAAAAAGTTGGTCTACCATGTGGCACCTGGCACACAGGTTGAAACTCTTGATCATGGGCCAGGTGATTGCTGCAAGCCCCGTGCACCACATCTTCAGTGCACTGGGGCGTGCAGCTATAGGGGGCTTTGAAAATCGAGCACAGAAATATTGGGCACAAATTAACAGCAGCAGGAGAGAAAAAAGGGAATATTTAATGGTGGAATTTATAAAGGGTAATAGATACAGCTTGGCAGAGGTGAAGGAAGAATGTATTTCACATGTGGGGAGCATTAGCAGACTAAAGCATGGAGACTGATTGCAGAAAAGTACCCAAGGGGATGAGTAAGGGGAGATTAGATCAGAGTCATGGTTTAAAAAAAGAACCAGACCTTGACATATGTATAAGACACAACACAGCAGACCAAATCAGGAGTCATGTCAAATATTTGAGAACTTTATTAAATGTATTTTTATTCATATTCAGAACATTCTGCAATAGTCATGGCATAGAGCAATAACTCTAAGCAAATTTGACAGTAAAATTTCACATTCCAGCTTTAGTGTTATACAGTGGAGGTACACCCTGACAGCTTGCAATGTTAGATACACGCAGAAGGAGCACATGATGGCTAAGTGAGAATTTGGTGCTCTGATGATGGTGAGGAACACCAGGGTTTCAATGAAATAGGATAGATGATATTTATCCAGACAAGGAGAGGCAGGAGTCGTCCACAGAGTTTGATACCTGCTGGTCTTTATTCTGTAACAATGGGATAGGATGACATGGTCACAGGAGGGGTAGAAAGGACAAAAAGGAGCATGAACGATCACTTCTTATCTCACACTACTTAGACAACTAAAGAAAAGAACTATGTTGTGGTGCACCTCGGCCTAATGCCACTATACTCTAACATTACTTTCTTGGACTCAATTAGTGCAGTAATACCATACGCTGTGTCACTTTAGTACTAAGATATCAGATAACAATTGTTACTCCTTGGAAAACTCTTACAATGCAGACCCAGGTCTATTACAGCAACATCCATACAATAATGATATAGAGTCCAGTTGTCATTAAAGTCTTCGTCTGCACAGTCAAATGCAGTTGGTAGCTACAGGAATAGACAGAAAGAAGTCTATGGCACTCGGATATTGATCCCAGCACAGACTTAGCTAAGGCCACTGGGGTGGTGAGATGTTTTTTAAACAGATCATATGTTTCTCGGCATAAAATCCATTCTCTCTCTCTCTCTAAGACTGCCAGCAAGAAAGAACCCACTGGAGAATTACCAAGGACTGGACAAAGCTGCAGCACTTTGGAGGCCAGCAGGAACTAGAAGAATCTGAGGAGAAAATTGATATCCAATGAAACCAGGAACCAGAAGAATCTGAGGTGAAGTCGGTAGATTCTGAAGTGTCAACACAAGAAACTGGAACAAAACAATAAAATGGTGGACACATCCCACACTGGGCTTTGATGGACTCAACTTGCCGCAAACGACCAAAGAATATAGACAATGTTCTTCCAGAATGAGCACATTCTTCTGAGGGCAACCAACTCTGGGACATCCAGATCAGGAACCAAGAGACGACATGGGCATGGAAGGTGTGATGCACTTGAACTTCGGTGTACCTGACTTCGAAATGAGGAACACAAGAAGCGGCAGGTGCAACTCACATGGGTTTTGACAGACTAGACTTTGGTGAACTCAACCTCGGCAAATGGCAGGGATGAGGTCAATGATCTTCTAGGAGGACACCTTCTGGAGAAAAGAGATGATGAAAGACATCTTCCTCCGGGTAGAGACTGATTCCATATGAATAGAATAACAGACAATACCATGAAACAATATCATGGCAGAAAACTGAGTCCATCCACATACATTGGCAACACTGGAGCTGGAGGAATAACTTTCACACTACACCAAGAGAACTGTTCATTACTAGGCTAATTTGCCAGGAACAGGGAAACATTACCAAGAGCTGGGGCAATTGTTCACTCTAGAGTCAATTTGCCAGGGGCAGGAGCAAATTCCCAAAATCCAGGGCAGTTGTTCATTGCAGGGACAATTTGCCAAGAGCAGGGGAAAATTCACAAAATCTGGGGCAATTGTTCATTATGGGGCAATTTGCCAAGAGCATGGGTAAATTCCCAATGTCCAGGGCCATTGTTTGTTGCAGGGGCACATGACACACAAACCCAGGGCAATTGTTCATTGCAGGGGCAAATAACCACAATCCCAGGGCATTCGTTCATTGCAGGGGCAAATAACCACAATCCCAGTAATAACAGTCTCCATGTTTTGCAATGAACACACAGTTCAAGTACACATTTCAGTATCTGACAGTCACTAAATAACAGTTGTATGCAAAGCACCTTTTCTTTTCTTTCCATTGCTGATCCTTCCCAGAATTACTTCTGGGTTTCTTTTAATATTAGGATCTGGCTATCTCTATCACCTTTGGGTTAATGCCCTTTCTTTACTCTGGGCCTCCCTTGCCCTCGTAACTGCTCTGGAACCTCTATGACTGGCTATGCCCTCTTTGAGCTTACTGGGCCTAACGTGCCCCTTTAAATACTCCGGCCTGCACCAGGCCCCACTGTCAATCACTTCAGACTTGCTTTGCCCCTTTTTCCCACCCCTTAGGAATTTTTAAATAATTGCCATTGGATATGAATGTCTGGCCCCTCCCTGTGGGTGTCACTGCCCTAAACATTTAAATTACTAGGCTGGCCCTCCCGTCCAATCCTCCATGAAAGCTTTCAGTGCTAAATTCAGAGACAAACAAAACTTTCTATATTTTTTAAATATAGGCTGTCTGTACTCCTTGTTTGTGCTGCCGCCAACTCACTGCCCTGGCCCAGAGGAAGGAGTTGAGCTGTAAACTGGAGGAGGGAGGTCTCTGGCAGTGGGAAGGAACCAACGAGAGACAGCAGGCAGAGCAGTGGACAGCTAAGGGGCCCTCTGGAGGGCCAACAGCTACTTTGGTCGGTGAGATGCAGCTTTGCTATTGCCACCGATGAGGGATGGCTTTGAAATGGGAGACAGGAGTGGGGCACTAAAATAATAATCAGGGCCAAAACAGAGCCCACGCCGTATGCATCTTCCATTCCACAGACTGCCAGACTCGACTGCAGGATACAGCAGGGGAGCAGCAGCAACAGGAGTCTTCTTCACTGGCTGGAGAAGGGGCCACCTAGGCATCGACGGGACCAGCTTCAACACACAAGGTAAGCCCACTGGTCCCTGTCACACTTTAGCAGTCCTCTCTACTCCACAGCCCAGCATGAACTACCCACAGAAATGGTTTCACCAGTTTGAAAAAAATGTTCAGGGTTCTAATTCCAGAACACCATGCCCATGCCCACACAAATGGCCAGGGACTCAAATGGGGCACCACACACACTGGCCAGAGGCAGTGGTCCCAGCACGTGGGTGCCCACTCTAATGCTGCCTGCTCTGGGATGGGGGGTGGAATAGAGCAGGCAGGCAGCAGAGAGGAGAAAAAAAAATTTTCCTTTCTTTTTTGGTTTTTTTAACAGTGTCCTGCCTAACAATGCTGGGGGGGCACTACAAGGGGCTCCCACAACTCAAGCCCTCATACCTCTCAACACCATGGGAATCCCGCCTAGATCATTCTAAACCCCCTCTGCTTTTCTGTGATGTCCCCATTGTTTTACCTCCTTACTCTGGGGCATTACAAGAACAATCCTCTTTTCATGCAAACACCCTTGATATTTAAAGAGATGGAAAACAATACAAAGTAAATTAATTCAATATTTATCCCAATTGTATATAAGACTTCTGGGACTCAATTTACACAAAATGTCTTTCTGTACAGTATTTTTTTTCCCTAAAAAGAAGGCAATGCCAAATGTAACAAAACTGATAGGGACCTGGCAGAATGCTGAAGTGTATTTTTTTTAGTGTGCTGTATATTCAGGAATAAAAGCAGTGATAAAAACTTTCCACTGGTGCAAATGTTTAGTGCATTTGTCTGTCAGATAAGCTTGTAATGTTTATATATTTGCAGGATGTGTTAGCAGTTGAGTTGTAATATATGGGATAGCCATGGCCAATTAAGGCCAAAGGTTTATTTATAACAGGATGCAACCAAAAACGGCTGCTGACATTTACACAAAGATATTTGCAACAAATGATAAGATACAGAACAAAGTTAGTTACAAGGTTTTGTGGGACATTTCTCTATTATGGTAACAGTTTCTAAATGTTCTGCAACTATTCTTTCAAAAGGTAACATGTTTGGTACCTGTTTGTCATGAGAACATGAACCATCCTGTGTGGAAACATTAAAAGATGCATTATTATTATTATTTTCCTGACATTTGGATAACATAAAGTTCTGCAGGTACTGCTTCTATTGTGGGGGGAGCAGATCTTTCACAGATTCAGGAACATTTCTACCAGTACAAATGCTAGGCCATTTAAATATTGGTGCACTTTATCGACTGCTCAATATAAAGTACTTCACGAAAAACATTTCTATTATTAACAACATGTTATTCACACTAAAAGGGGAATTCTTAGCATAATAAAAAAAAACAGTGACCAGAAAAACAATAATAAGGACATTTTCTTCTGAACACACACACTTAACTTGCAGAAGTTCAAAACCACCAAAATCATTGTGACAGTGACATGGTACATTATAGTTAGGGTTGGAGAATGTTGTCAGATTCTGAGTTTCTATGTTTCTAAGGTCAAGAAGACACTATAATAAATCTAAAGTGTTTAGTCTCATTAGATTCCAGACCAAGGGTTTCCCTTTTGCTTTCATTGTCATCCAAAACATTGGCATTTTAAGTTATTAACAAAATAAAAATAAGTTTGCAAGCATGCACGGTTCCATTGTTGTTAACATGATTTTTGGCAACAGCAATGCAAGTTGCTGTCATGAGAGGAGCATGTAAAAATGAGTGGTGCAACCCTATTAAATTAATGTTTGAAAAGTAAATTTGTGACTCTGGGCATGTGCAGTGGTGCCATATTTAATGTGAATGTGCTGGAGCATCGGGTGGCAGGAGATAAAGGCAGGTTGGCCATAATATGAAAATCTGTAAGCACATATCACAGGAATGGCTGAAGGCACATATTTGAAATGGAGATTAAAAAAACAGCAGAAAGTTGACAGTGTCTCTAATGCATCAGTTAGGGTTTAGGCACATCTAAATATAGAATTTGTCAGCAAAAAGGGACTGCTTGGTTCACCCAATCTGCCCGGATAGTCCATGCCTAGCGCCTAGTCCATCCCCTAACTGATTTCTGGCAATCCTCCCTGTCTATGTGCTAAAATTTCCCTATGTTTGTCCCAACAATGCTTGAAGCTCCCTACTGTTTTTGCCTCCACCTCTTTCACCAGCAGTCTGTTCCAGGCATGAACAACTCTTTCAGTGACGTAGTACTTCCTTTCTTCCATCTTAAACTCTCCTCCACTCCTCCTCCAGCTTCATCACATGCCTTCTGTTCCTGGTGCTCTTTACCATTTGAAAGACACCCCCCTCCTGAATCCTGTTTACCCCTGTGAGGTACTTGTGGTCTATAGTGTGTCCTATCTTGCTCTCCTCTCTTCCAGTGTGTATGTGCTGAGATCCCTCAGTCTCTCCTTGTAGGGCTTTTAAATGTAAAATGAAGAGAGATGTGATGTTAGGGTAAAAAGTCCTGTACGCCTTGATTAATCTGTGTTGTGGTGCTCCTTGGGGTTTGAACAGTCACATGACACAGTGCTGTTGTTGCCCTAAATTCAGTATTAAGTATCCAAACATTGGAGAGGAAAGTACAGTTATGGAAGAACTTATTGTAAAAGTAGCTCTTCGAGACAGTCTCTTGCATCAGGCCACACCTATGGAACAATAACCACCAGGCACTAGGACCACATGGAAACTTTTTTTGCTAGCAGTCTTCCAGGGGCCAACCAAGACAATGTCATATGCTGATGTTCTTCCCATATAAATGTGGATGGTCCCATGCCGTCCTCAGTTCCCTTGCCGGAGACCATATACAAAGGACCTCCTCTTGGGTAACTGAGGGAGAGCTAGAGGTTTCTGCCACTAGGTAATAAGGAAACAGAAGATAAACCATCCTGAAGAATGAGACAGGAACTGAGAAATTCTGAGACTAAGGGGGATGGGGGGTGGGACAGCATGGCCTGATGCAGGAGATTTTCTCAAAGATCTAGTCTTGTGGTAAGTTCTTACATAATTGTAGTATCTTCATCAAGTAAATCTCCTGCATCAGGCCACACCTATGGAATGAGTTCCAATCAGTTCTAACAATGAACCAGTATGGGGGACTGGAGGTTATAGGACTATGAAAGGAAACCTTGAAGCGCCGCAAAGCCAAAGCCTGCCATTCTTCTAGAGGCAATTTCCAGACTGTAGTGTTTAGCAAAAATGTGTACAGTATTTCAGGTCACATCAGCACATATGTCTGTAGCTACACATTCCTGAAACAGACAGCAGAAGTGTCCATACCTCTGGTCAAATGGCCACGCAGAATCCCAAGAAATTCCTTACTGATTTCCTATAACAAAAAGTAATACTGTTAGCCAACCTTTAGAAACTGATTTGCTCTCTTTCCCAGGGCTGAAAGCAACATGCTGTGAGGACTTCCTGCAGTCCCTCATATGGTGAACATAATAGCTAAGTATTCTATGTACATCTACGGTATGGAGCAATGATTCCCCTGGATTGACATGCTCCAGAAAATAAACTGGCAGGTGAATGGCTTAACTCAGGGTAAACTCAGACACCACCTATGGCAAGAACTTAGGGTTGGTACCAAAGACAACCTGTCTTTCTGGAAAATCAAATAAGGAAGCTCACTTATCAGAGCCTGAAGCTTGGAAATGCAACTAAAAATAACACTTTAGAGGACTGAAAGTATAGCTTGCAAGCAGTGGCCAGCTCAAAAAGAGCCAAAGTATGTTTATGCAGAACAAAATTCAAGTCCCAAGCTGGACTGGATTGTGGATAGGAAGCTTCAAGTAAAGAATGCCTCTCAAGAATGTATGGCACACCTCCAGCTGTGCCACCATACAGCCATCAATGGGCATGTGGAATGCTGAAATGGCATCTAGGTGAACTTTAATAGAAAAGTATTGCAGTCCACATAGGTATCATTAACCCAGGACCAGAGGGGCCAGTGCCCCAGGTGTCTTGCAAATGGCACCTGGTTAATTTACTGCTGCCAGCATGCTGAGCTTTTTTTTTGTTCCCCCAGGCTGTTTTTCTCATCCTCGCTGCTGGTCCAGCCACCCCGACTCCTTCTGTGGCTCTGGCCGGCACTTCAGCAAGAGCTCTCAATTTGTTTTCTGACTGTTCAGCATCCACCTGCTGAGTCATGACCCACCTTCCCCCCAGCTGATCATCAAGGTGATTGACATCACTTGCCTCACTGCCTGCACTGCCGTCACTTGCAGAGTCCCACCCTGGCCTTCAGAGATCTCCACCTCCAGCTCAAACCTGGCTCCTCCTCCTGTGCTGAGTGGTGGGTGACAATGACAACAACAACTCGTTCCATCCTGACTCCTCATGGATAAGCACCAGTGCATGGTGCAGCTTGGTTGGCTCCTTAACTTGTCCTGACACCAACTGAGGAGCAACAGTGCCATGCCCAGTGCATCTGACCACCCAGCCCACACTCTCAACTGGTTTTGCAGAGAAACAAGAGTCGAGAGGCAGCCATCATGCAGTCATGCTCCTAGGCATTCACATGCATGCCATTGACATGGTGACCACACAGTGCAGTCAGACTAGTACTGAGTACTCCATCTCCCAGGAGTCCCAAGTAGCCTACACCCCAGGTGTGCGTTTTCTGACTGGTGATGTGACTGACTGTCAGGACTGTACATGAGTGTATATAGTCAGTTACAGCCAGACAGAGAGAGAGAGAGAGTGGGAGACACTGCGAGAAGAGTGAAATGAGACAGAGAGCTTTCTGATCAGAATAAAACAACAGCTATTTTACGGGCTAATGGTGTGGTGTGTGTGGCATTTTGGTTTTGGACAATTGAAGAAACAAAAAAAAGAAACATGTTAAACAAAGTCATTCCCAGGCAGTCAGTCAGACCCACAAACTAAACTCAGATACAACTGTCAGTGCCTGCTTCAGAGGAAGGAGGGAGGGTGAGGGTCTGATGTTTGTTGGAGTCAAGTTAACTAACTCAATAAAAACTAAGACTAAACTGTGCAAAAAAAGGTATTTTAAGGGCTAGTGGATGGATGTGTACAGTGTGGCATTTTGGGTTTGAACAATTCTAGAAACAAAAAAAAAGATAAATAAAGTCAGTCCCATTCAGTCACAAACTAAACTCAGATGCCCATTGTTCAAAACTCTATTTGTAATGTTTGAGGGCTCAGGTAGCTCAGATTTTCACCTTTACAGTAAGTAATACCTCAACGTCTTCAGGGGGGCATTGCCCCCCTCGCAAACACCCACTAAGGGTTTTACCTCTGGACCCCAATTGGGGGCCTGTGAGGCCCCAAACCCCCAGCAGGAGAACATACATATGACGTCCAGTGCCCCTGGTATGCCACAACTCTACAGATGACTCAGTGTTGCTCCTCCTCCTGTGCCGAGTGGTAGGTGATAATGACAACAATTCCTCCAGTCCTGACTCCTCATGGATCAGCATCGGTGCATGGTGTGGCTTGGTTGGCTCCTTAACTTGTCCTGACACTGACCACACAGCAAGACTGCCATGCTCAGTGTGTCTGACTACCCAGCCCACACTCTCAGCTGGGCTGGCAGAGAGAGAGGGGAGTCAAGAGGCAGCCACCGCACAGCCACACTCCTAGGCACACACATGCATGTCATTGCCATGGTGGCCAAACAGTGCAGTCAGGCTAGCACCAAGGACTCCATCTCCCAGGAGTCCCAGGTAATCTACACCCCACTTGTGCTCTTGCTGACTGCTCATGTGGCTGATTCTCAGGACTGTACATGAGTATACAGTCAGTTACAGCCAGAGAGAGTGGGAGACACTGCGAGAAGAGGTGAGATGAGACAGCGAGCTTTCTGATCAGAATAAAAAAAACATTAAACTTCAAAGCTCAAAGCTCTTTTAAGGGCTAGTGGTGTGATGTGTGTGGCATTTTGGTTTTGGACAACTGAAGAAACAAAAAAAAAAAAACAAGTTAAACAAAGCCAATCCCAGGCAGTCAGTCAGACTCACAAACTAAATTCAGACAGCCATTATTCAAAGTTCTATTCATAATGTTTGAGGGTCCAGGTAGCCCAGATTTTCATCTTTACAGTAAGTAAAAGCTTAATGGCTTTGGAGGGTGTTGCCTGTGTGGCCCCCAAACTCTCGGCATGAGAACATACATAACAGAGCCAGTGCCCCTAGTGTTCCAAGACTACAGACACCTGCCAGTCCAGTGTCTGAGATGGACAGCAAATACTCCAGAATCTGATTCACTGGACAAGTGAAATGAGCCAATTGATGGGAAGCAGCCCACAAAGCAAATTATTTCCACTTTATGGAATAAGTGGCCCTGATAGAGGGCTTCCTAGCAGCCACCAGGACATCAGCCTTTCTTTGAGATACCCCACATCTAGCCATGGTTATGAAGATGGAGTGACTTGAGGTCTAGAATGACCAGGGCACCCTGCTCCTGAGATAGCAACCCTTTTTACAAGGGCAGGGTTACCGGAAGTTACACTGCCAGCTGCTGCACTAAGGGAAGCCAGATCTGATGAGGCCAGAAAAAAGCAATGACTATCAGCGTCACTCCTACCATATGGAACTTGTTCAGCACCATCTGAATGAGAAATAAGAGAGGAAAGGTGTAAAGAAACCTCCCTTTCTAAGAAAGGGACAATGTGCCTCAACAGAAAACTCCAGGCCCCGGAGCAAGCAAGCAGAAATGCTGCAGTTTTGCATTGAATGGGGATGCAAAAAGAGCCAACTCTGTTTGACCCCACCTTCCAAACAGGTCTTCCACTACCAAGGTCAGTAGCTCCCACTTGTGCATTCTGGACTGTGACTGGCTTAATCTCTCTGCCAGGACATTTTGGACACCTGGAACATGGACTGCTGACAATGCTAGATCATGTTCTAGAGCCCAGTATCAAACCCTCATCACTTCTCTGCACAGATGGTATGAATGATTCTCCTCTTGCTTGTTTATGTAGTGGACTACACTGATGTTGTCCATCTGCACCAGCAAAGGCCCCAGGGACAGGTAGGGCTGGAAGGTCTTCAGATCCTACAGAATGGCCCTCATCTCTAGGATGTTCACTGTATGTGGGGGAAACTCTCAACTGCATCCAGGTACCTTGGGTCTAGTGAGGCCTCAGATGAGCCCCCAACCCAGCCCTGAAGCATCTGGTGAGGGAAGGGATCAGGAAGGGAATCCCTTTGAGCAGATTGCTGGGTTCCATCCACCACTGAAGCACTTTCTTTAATGGTGCAATCAATAGAACTCTTTGTTCTAGGTTGTTGGTGCATTGATCCCATTGGACTCCTAGTGTCCTTTGGGGGATCTGTGTGAGCTGCCTTGCCAGGGGAACTGTGGCAATGGCTGCTGCCATGAGGCCCAGCAGTCATCAGAATGTCCTGACTGTGACATACCTGTTGCTATAAAGTTCCTGGGCCTGAGCTATCAGGTGGTCTGCCCTTTTCTGAGGCAGAAAAGCTGCGCCCTGAACAGTGCCAAGAGTGGTTCCTATGTACTGAAGGCACTGACAGGGGGTCAAAACTGATCTGCAAAAGTTGACCATGATCCCTAGTGCATTGAACAACTGCCTGGTATATACTAGGGTGTGGGATAGTTGTTCCCTGGACTGAACCTTGAGCCACAAGTCGTCCAGATAGGGGAAGATGTATAACCCCTCCCTACTGAGGGCTGCAGCCACTACTGCTAAGCATTTGGTAAAGACCCGTGGTATAGACGAGAAGCCAAAGGGCAATAACCAGAATAGGTAGTTTTCTCCCTAGAACAGGAACTTGAGGTACTTTCAGTGAGGGGTGCAAACCTTGAGGTGAAGGTAAGTGTCCTGCATGTCCAGGAAGCATATCCAGTCCCCCTTTTGCAGCAGGGGCAGCAGGCCTTGCAGATAAATAAATTTAGGTTTCTCAAATCTAGGATGGGCCTCATGTCTCCTGTGGATCTTGGGACTAGAACAAAGTGGGAATAGAACCCTTCATTTCTCTGATTCCCCAGGAACTGGTTCTGTAGCCCTCTTCTGCAGCAGGGTGCAAACTTCAATCAGTAGCACTGATATGTTGTCTGGACAGTAACTCAAATAAATAGGAGGAAGGTCTGGAGGCAGCTCTAGAAGTTCTAGAGCTTGTCCATGCTCTATAAGCTGCAGGACCCAAACATCTGTTGTGATCTCCTGCCACCTGTCCAGGTGGTGGGAGAAGGGATCCCCTACTGCCACCTTCTGAGTTGCTGGAGGGTGGGGACTAGATAAGGAGTCATGCTGAGACAGAGGCAGCAGCCAGGGCCACAACTGGGACTGCACCTCCAGCTTTGGGGGTTCTCCCTGTGTTAGAGGTAGGAGCAGGCAAGGTTGCTGATGCTTGGTGCTTGCCTGGTTGACAGGCACTGGACTTGGATCTGTGGGAGGCCCAAAGAAAGGGCACCCTCTGTCCACTCTTTGGCTGGGTGTGGTAAACTGAGTGTACCAACTGCAGGGTCCTGCCAGAGGCCTGAAGTCAGCAAGTATATCCTGCATATCTGCACCAAAGTGCATGTAGCCTCTGAAGGGGGCATTCAGGACAGATTTTTGAATGTCATTGGCAAAGCCTGACACCCTAAGCCAAGCATGTTTCCTAAGGCAGATACCCGCCACAGTTGCTCTAGCCAAGACATCTAGAACATCATAAAAGGACCCGAAGAGGTGCCTGCCAATATCTTCCCCAGTCCGAAGGCCTTAACCATCTCCTGCTTCTGGGTACACTCCAGAATGGCTTCAGCTGTGGCTTTGGCCTTTTTTCAGAGAGTGTTCTGGAATTTGACCATATGGACCTGGTAACTGACAATTTTGAGGGCCAGAGTATTAGAAATTAAGGCTTTCTTGCCCATGAGATCCAGCTTCCTCAACTCCTTATCTGGGGAAAGAGAGAGCTGAAGTGTTGAGGTCTCTTGGCCCTATCATGTGCTGCATTTATTACTATTGAATCAGCCTGTGGTTGCACATTGAAAAACGGCTTCCCTGACAGAGCCGGCTGGTACAATTTTTTTGCCTTTCTGGGCATGGTTGGGATCATATTTGGCCTGTATCAGGCAGCCGAGGTGGCATCCTCTAATGCAGCCAGCAGTGGAGGGATAATCAAAGGTGGGGGGATCAGGTAACTCCAGAATTCCACCAGATTCTTCCTGATAAAGTTCTGCTCCTCAGCACTGAACCCCATAGCTGTCTGGAGCTGCTTCCTTACTCAAATGAAGGAGGGGTCATCAGGGGGACCTCGGGGTATATTTAGTGGAGAACACCCACCTGAAGAAACAGTGGAGGTAGACCTGAAGGGGCTCCTAACTCCATCTTCCTCTCCTCCTCCTCCTCCTCATTTATTGGAAAAGGTCAGAGTTGTACTCAGATTCATCTGCTAGCTCTGAGTGATGCAGTAAAGGCACAGAAGATGTCGATGGCCAAGAATGAGTGGGACGCGTAGCCATGGCAGTTGTCAATGCAGGGGGTGCTCTAGTAGGCCCCTGCATCAATGGGCCTGGAGGGGGAGCAAGGCACTGCATGAACTCTCAAAAGGAGGAGAACATGGTCTGAAGACAGTGATTGGCATCACCAGCATGCTTTGTGACATCATCAGTGAAAATTGTTTCCCCGGCATTGGCGGTACAACCTTGAACACTGACAAAAGAGGCTGGAGTCCCGGTATTGACTGTAATGTCTGGAGCATCCACAGGGGATACTGAATCCCCAACATTGATGAAATGGCCATGGGCATCGATGGGGGAAGTGGAAGCGCCGATGTTGACAGGCCTTCACTGGCTGAAACAGGTCAGGCAGAACCCACTGCCTGCCAACCCTGAGAAAGCAGTGGTGCTAGTGGCAGTGGTGGGAGCATCAGTGGGGGAGTTAGAAGGCTCAGCATTAATGGCCCATCACCAGCCACAGAAGGACTAGCAAGAATTTCTGCCAGAGCTGACCCTGTGGATGAGAGGGTGTGGGTGGCAAGGGGAGGTCACTGCTGAAGCAGACGATGCTGTAGTGGTCTATACCTGAAGCAGTGACTGAGAGCATGCCATAGAGGATTCCTCCTTGCTTCTGTCCCTCTCCCGGTGCTTGTGTTTTCTAATGGATTTGTCCCAGGTCTTAGAGGAGCGGGATCCCATGGAAGGTACTGGCCAGGCAGAGTAGCTTCTCGCCTGGAGCTCCTTCTCCATTTGGATCACCTTCTGTTCCAAAAGTAAGGACTCTAGGGCTTTCTGACAGCGGCGCCAAGTGGCCTGGTTGAAGCAGCAGTAGACCTCACAGACCGTAACATCATAGCAAAGTGCTAGTTATAAAAAAATATTTGTTTTTAATATATTTTATAATATTTAATATAGAATATGGCTATTTGAGTGCCATGTAATACTAAGACAATTGCTGGCCTATTTTAAAACTTCAAATGGCTTTGTGTACCTGAAGGGACTCACATAAAAAAATAAAAAAACTAGCAAAGTTATAAAAGACTATCCCTCTAGTAAGAGGGATGGGGCACCATGAGTTTCCTACAAACTGATTCCAAGGCCTGGGAGGTGCAGTGGTTTCTATGACAATCTGCATTCCAGCTACCAGACAGTTGATAACTTCCTGTTACAGTGGGGCACCAAACAGTGAAGAGGAAAAGGACTTAATGTATTTTAAGATTGGACATGTTTTTGGTTTACTGACACAAGACTAAAGATGCTGCAGATATAGGAATGACATCATTTGTTAGCATGTGTTTTTATCTGTTGGATAATCAATGCTCACAGGGAACTTCTTCATGAAACTGAAGGTGTTTGCAAATATGTCTAGTGCTAAGATTTTAAAAGTCTAATTATTCATGTTTGGACTCTTAAAAAGCCTGTGATGTGAAAAGTGCAACATTGCAGAATCCAAATAAGCATATCCCCAGTAAATCTCATATGAAAAACTAGATTTCTACATTACTTTATTTTAAAGTTATGAGCTATTTTGTAACCCTGATTTCACTACCAGTTCAAAATCACCTGTATCAGTGAGAGCTGCTGCTGATGTCACAGTCTAGTATTCCCTGTCAGCAAGCCTATAGGACTGGTTTCTCCAAAGGTTTAAAGAGCATATGAGAGGGTTCTATTATAAAAAATATTTCACAGATTTGCAACTGCCAACTTGAGGAAGATAATCTATTACATCTATTGATTGTATGTCCTCTTTATAGTTAATAAGGAAATCTGTACTTGGGCAGTGTATTATCAACTTTAGACATGGAACCTAAATATCAAGTGAATGCATTATTGAAATTCAAAAATACTGCGATATTAGAAAGTGTTGCATTGTTCTGTAAAGAGATAGAACATAAGAAACTGCATATTATAAATAAGGAATAGGTTACTATAAGGGTGATGCTTAAATTTGTTACTAAATCTTAGCTGTAGAGACATGTGCAATAGTTTAATTACAAACATCTGAATGAGTTTGCTGGTAGAAATACCAATGTAATTACACTACTCGATTTCCTAGTATATTTATTGGTAATTGTACCTCTGTGGATTCCCTCCAGCCATCCATGCGCCAGTCCTAGTGCGCCCATCAATCAGGTGCCAATTTTCATAAGTCGCTGCCCCTTCTCCAAGGTCCGCCCCCACTGGAGTTAGAATAATTAGTTAGAGGGCATGCGGGGGCACAGCCCCCACATTAAAACTAGGAGGTGAAATGAAATCTCTGGCACCCTAATGACGGCTGCACTCAGACGGGCATGTTCAGATGGTGGAACCCTATGGATTTTAACGATGTAGTCTGTTATATGTATATTTATGTATGCTAACATGTATTGTGCAATATTTTGTAATGACAATTCTGTCTCGTCAATCAATAAACTGAACTGAAGATCATGTGCAATAGTTGTCTAAAGTAAAACAGGCAGCACCATTCAAAAAGCATTGCTATAAAAACTATACGTGTTTCTGGTTTTGTAACAAGGTTGACAGAATTGTATTTTATAATGCCTTTTGGCATGATCCATTTCGCAAGAGTTGCTGGATGCTGAGTCAGCATGCCTCCAGGCTGCTGAAGCCATTTGGAGTGTTACACTACTGTGCCTGTTAGGAAGTTGTACTGCTAGTATGGTAATGTTTGCAACTTCACTGCTGTTTGTCAGTGTCTGCTTTACAATATGTTTTAATAGGGGCCTTATATGCATTAACTCCTACTAAGGGTGGAAGTATTGGTTCTGGTAAAATGATCTTTTTTAATTTAGAGTAGAACATAGATGAGTCTGAATGTAGGTCAGCACAGCCTAACAGGGAGAACACACTGTGCTAGCTAAATTAGAAACTCCTAGTAATTTTTAAAACAGCATTATCTACCCCCCCCCATTGACAAGGAGATGGAATAATTGTTTTAAAATGCCTTTCTTAGAAATTGCTTTCATTGAATGATAGGTGTGAATGATCTCAGCCTTTCATCAAATCAACAACTTATTCTGTGTGTAAACCTCACAACAGTGTTCTATAACCCAGCATCCGGCAACCCTGGAAAAAAGGACCATAACAAAAAAAGGCACATAAAATATTGACAGTTTTGTTTCAAAACCTGAAACACATATAGTTTTTAAAGCAATGTTTACAGACTGGTGCTGCCTGTTTTTCTTGTGAAAATCATTGCACATGATCTTTACAACTTTGGAGAAACAGGTCCTATAAGCTTGCTGACAGGGAATACTAGACGGTGAGGTCCAGAGATGACATCAGCAGCAGCTCTTACTGATACAGGTGGTTTTTAACAGGTACTGAAATCAGGGTTGCAAAATAGCTCATAACTTTAAAATGAAGTAACGCAGAAATCTAGTTTTTCATATTAGATTTACTGGGGTTAGCTGATTCTAATTCTGCAATGTAGCTCTTTTGGCCAGATAGTGTCAGTTGCTTGATAAATGTCCACCTCATGAGGCATTCAAAAACGTGACTTTCATATATCTGAGTGGTGGTAGAGACAAATTATGTTGGTTTAAAATTTTGCTACAACTGTTTGACAAAGTCTTCTGACAGCTTAAAGATTTATGTACACCATGCATCAGAGACCCAACACAAAAGGAACTTTCCTCAGAAGAGATTTTGTGCCTTTTAACCAACTTTTAAAGGTTTATTTGAAACAGAAATACTTCATCTTAAAGCACAGGTTGTGAGAAGCAAGCAGATATCATTTTTATAAAAGGTATTTGCTTGGAAATAGTGTCTATGGTCTATCTTATAAACAATGTACTTTATAAACATGTAGCTTGCATCAAAATGTGTAAAGCAATATGGTGAATTTAAAAATGTGTTTGGTACATATTTCTGGTTGCCTTCAAATACTAGACTGAAAAAAGAACTTTGGTTTTTATTTCTATTAAAAATAAGTACTGTGTAGAGAGTGATGCTACCAAGAGCAGAAACCTGCCATCCCCTTCTCATTTGCAAGATCCAATCAGAGTTGGTGGATAAGCATATATGATGTCATAGTTATGTCATAATGTCACTAACTATAAAAAACAGGAGCCAGATATTCAAAACATTGCAATGGATGCAAACCGGTTGTGCCAGGTTTGCATGGGTCCCCTATATTCAAAAGACCAAATAGTGTGGCAAACCGCACAAGCGCCAGGCAAAACTATAATGTGTGTACCGTGCAAAAAGAAGGGATGTGTACAAGAATACAGGCACTATACTATATTCAGCACATTACAGTTTGTGCAACTTTGTACGACACTTTGTACAGCACAAATCACTGCCCAGACAAAGGTAATCTTAACTCTGGACCAAACAAGTATGGGGGACATGGACACAGTAGCAACAGACAACATGGCCATATGCAACAACAGCATCAAGGTGCACTTGATGCTGCAGCCAATGAGGAGGAAAAGAAGACAGATGGCCACCCTGCACCATTCCATATACCATGGAAGAAACATGCTGCATACAGCTGGTACCACCCATGTCACCATTATCTGTCTCAGGTCTCAACCCTGCCAGGCATTTGTAGGTGCCCCAGTACCCAGTGGACACCTTGTCAGTGAGTCCATGCAAACACACATGTCCAGCCCCCCATAGGGGTACACCACCACAAGCCAGCACACACATGCAGTACTGGGGGAATGGGGAATACTGAGGGGAGGAGTGTGTACAGGTGGCCAGGCTGCACCACATAGTAGGTCCTGCCACACAGCTGGGGCCATTCATATAGTGCACATGTGCCAATAACAGGACTGCTCCTCACATCAGTGTGTCTGTGTGGCAGTATGTGTCTGCCACAGGGCACATACAGCACACCTGTCCAGGCTCCCCATCACTCACAGCCAGCCATGTGTATGTTAGTGCGGAAATCCCATGCCACTGGCACACCGTATGTGTGTCACAGGACAGTATGACTGTTGTGTCCTTTGTCAGAACACACCTGCCAGCTGTGCATGTCATAGTGTGTATAGAAGCAGTCATTACTGCCTGACACACCATAGGCATTGCTCTGTTCCTCACAATACCAGCTACTATGGTACTGTACCATCTGATACACACTGTAGCAGGAATACCAGTATGCCAGTGGCATGAAGCACAACCATCCATTCCTGTGGTGCTACTGTAGTCCCCTGAGTCACAATAGTCTTTGCTTTTGTGTCCAAATCTAACCTGCAACTATCAAACTGTTTGTCATGTCTGACATAAAGGTGGAGCTGTGAACACACCCAGCCTGAAGCTTCCAATCTGTAGTTCCAGTCTGTCATACAGGTTGAGCTGTGTGCACCATACAACAGTGTTAGGCTATATACATGGTAATGCATGCAAAGCAGGCCATAATGAGATGGTAATGTGGCTGTTTGCCCACTGATTGTCTAAGTAGGCTCATTTGCATAGGAGCTTTGAATATAGCAAACTTTAGCACTGGGTTAATGTGTTAGAGCCAGGTAAACGTGTTCATGCCAGGCAAGCAATTTAGCCCCGGGCAAATGTGTTAAAACCATATCACAGTTCTACTGTGTTTGGCCTGCAGTGTTGTTTGTAGTTGTTGTGCACCACTTCATTGCTACCACCCACATTGCCACCTACTGCAACTCTGCCTTACTCCACTTCAGTGTGCACTGGGCTGCTGTTGCAGTTTGGCCTCCCCAGCTGCTATATTCAGAGTTATCTTATTTGAAGGGCTATTTTTGCACTGCACTCTCAGTCCTGTTTGCATGGCTTCATTTGCATGCTATATTTAACTGATTTTGCCCTGGGGCTATTCATTTGAATATAGCGTGCAAATGGTTCCGGGCTAATTTTGCACAATGTGTAGTGGTAATTTTCCCTGGGGCTAAGTTTTGAATATTTGGCCCCTAATATTCAAAAATCTGCCAGAATTTATTCAAGAGAGCTACAAGGTCCACGTCAGTTGAAACTGTTGACAAAGCTGATATGACTTCCCTCAAAGAGCCAAGCCTGTTTATACCCACCAAGAGCTGAACTGCTTCTGTGCATGTGTCAAAAGGGATACATGCCAGAGTATGTGAAGTTAAGCATAAACCAGGAGTGGCACAGGAACATTAACAGAAGAGGAGAAAATTCTCATTAAGTTTTGCATCATGAACAAACAACCCACATTTTGTGCCAACTCCAAGAGTCAGAGTATCAGTTATCAATAACTAAAAATATATATTTAGTGTAATTTAGGAAGGAATAGTTATATAAGGGTAGATCTTTTAACCTATATTAAATATGGGTATTCAAAGAAACAACTTAAAATACTTATGCAAAGAAATGATTTAAAGTACTTATACAAGAACAATTATGTTGTTTTCAAAAGTTTGCTAAGACTGCATATCATGTCTGTTTACTTTTGTTTATTGCTTTGGATGTATTCTACCTTTTGCATTGAGCCATAAGATTTGATATCTGTTTAACTGTGTTTTTAGTTATTATTTTATTATTTTACATTGTATAGTAATAATATAATCTGTTTTTTATATGACTCTGGGAATGCCACATGCCATATTCATTTATAAAGTATGAAAATATTTCATGCACAGTAGGTTGATAAAGAAAACCACAAGCCAATTTTCCAATGTCTTGCATATTCCATAAAGCAAGCTTGAGAACTATCTGAATGGTCATAATGAACAACCAATATAATGAATGGTAGAACGTTGTTAACTCACAAAAATCATCATTTCCCAGTGTTGTTAACCTATTGTTGTGACGTTTCATTCTTGTTAACCTATCAATGGTACGTCACATCGATGGGTTAACAACTGGGAACAGTCTGAGCAAGTGTGCACATCTCTCAGGAACTCACAGATGCATGCAGCGATGATGGAATGACCAAACGGCTGTGGCGGTGACTTATTTAAAAAGTAAGGAGCCCTCTTCAATCTTTCCTGGGACCATGCACTATAAAAAACAATGTATGGTTCCTTGATCGGCAACTGGTTATTATTAATTATCTTGAGGTTGTCATGGCGATGTAAACCTCTCGAGCTTCACTCTCGAGGTTTACATGGTCGCCCTGGCAACCTCTCAATGGTTAATAGACCGGTTACCAATAGAGGACCATACATTATCCTCTATATTCTAGCCTATTGTTCTGACAAGATGGGATTGCTAGTCTCAGGGATAATTTGTTTGGTTAATGAACAGCGCATCCACCTTGAATGTGTATAAAAATAGTCTAAAGGTTTGCCTTGAACTGCATATAAGCAGTTTTGCTTTTCAGTGAGGGTCTAAAATTTCATCAACAGGAAAGCGAGAAGCTGATGTGCTGAGGAAAAGTTAATGGATAGTTTTCCTGATTGCCAGCCCAGTCTATCACTCCAATCAAGTGAAGACCCCTGATGCATCCTTAAAACATATGTATGTTACATTATATTGAATGATTGTTGTTGCTGTTTAATGTTTATTGTTGTTAAAGTATGACAGGCCAAAGTACAAGTACAAAGGTTGATAAATCGGAGAAGGTGACAAATTCTCCAGTATTTTCTCTGCCTCTTATTAAAAGCAAAGATGAAAGAAGGAAAAATTACTCACCTTAGTATTGTTGTTTCTTCTAATGGAGTCTTGCTATATTATGACATATGCATTGAGTTCCAACCTTGGAACTGCTCCAGAGGTGAAAGAGTTAACTTTCCATGCCAGGCATGTAACTTTGAGCTCAAGCTCAGTTGAAAACTCTATCAGTTGTTCTTCAAACTCGAACTGTCAGATCTTTATGAGCAAAACTCACTAAGACTCTTTGTGGAAGCTGTAAACCTACACTAGCCAACTGGCTACTAATTATATAAACACATTGTTTGGTGCCAAAACAAAGACTCAAGTCAGGAGACCCAAAAAATGACAAACACATAACACAGGTCACCCCAAAAAGGAGGGGTGAAAAACAAGGTGAGCATCTACTAAGTGACAACACTGCCCTGCCCACCCACATCCCAAAAGTAAAGGTTCTGAGAGGGGCAGGCAGTGGGGGAGGTCATAATATAGCATGACTCCATTAGAAGAAACAACATTACTAAGGTGAGTATTTTTTTCTTTAAACAACATGAAGTCTTGCTATATTATGACATATGCAGACTACACAGCAGTACCTCCATGGAGGAGGGACATAACCTACTTAGAAATAGGGCTCTGAAGCACAGTTGTGTTAAACCGAGCATCACCCTAGCCTGGATGTCCAGGGAGTAATGCTTGTAAAAGTGTGAACTGTTTCCAGGTAGCTGCTTGACATATCTCCAGGATAGGGATGTCCCTGGCAGCAGCCAGAGATGCAGCTGTACCTCTGGTAGAGTGAGCCCTCAGGCCTGAGGGAGGAACCTAACCCAGTTTTTCATAGCAGGATTGGATACAAGAGACAATCCACCTGGCAATGGATCTTTTGGTGGCAGGTTTCCCTTTGCCAACCTCACCATAAGTGAGGAACAATTGGAGGGAGTCAAACCTGTGACCCTTGGTAGGATCTATGTAGTAGCTAAGGGATCTTTTGACATCTAAACTGTGCAACCTCCTCTCACCAGAGGATGAATGGTCAGTGAAGTACATAGGGAGATACATAGATTGATTAAGGTGGACATCTGAAACCACCTTAGGCAAGAATTTTCTGTTAGTCCTGAGGACTACCTTATATCTGTGAAAGGAGATAAAATCAGGCTCCACTGACAATGCTTGTAACTCACTTATGCATCTGGCAGAAGTGATGGCTACCAAAAACACAGTTTTCCAAGTCAAGTACTTGAGCTCTGCTGAAGACAAAGGCTTGAAAGGGGGTTGCATTAGCTTGGCAACGCAAATGTTAAGATCCCAGGCAGGGGCAGGATCCCTGAATGGGGGATTGGTGTGAAGCAACCCTTTGAAAAACTTAGAGAAAACAGGATGGGCTGAAAGAGAAGAGGGTTTACCTGCTGATAAGAAAGCAGACACAGCTGCCAGGTGCACTTTTAGGGTAGCTAGTCTCAACCCCAAAGTATTTAGATGGACCATGTAGTCCAGGACCATGGGTAAACCAGCAGATTCTGGGGGAATATGCTTTGCAGAGCACCATATAGAAAATATCTTCCATTTGGAATTATAAGTAGCCCTGGTGGAAGGCTTCCTAGAAGCCTTCAGGATATCTAATACAACTTGGGAGAGGTGTAGGTCAGCAGACTCTAACTCTTCAAGATCCAGGCCTTGAGATTGAGAGATTTGAGGTTTGGGTACCAAACTCTCCCCTGAGCACAGGTTAACAGATTGTGATTCCTGGGAAGACACAGGGGAAGATGGACTGCTAAGGACATAAGGAGTGGGTACCAGGACTGTCTGGCTCAATCTGGAGCAATCAGGATCATCTTGCAAGGTTGAGATCTGATTTTGACTAGCACTTTGAACAGGAGAAGGAAGGCATCCAGGGGGACTGAGCCCAACACTGGGGGCCTGCAACAAAAAAGGGGAAGTTGTGATTGTCTGGGGCTGCAAAAAGATCTATTTGGGGTGTGCCCAAATACCACCTCCAGTACTAGGGGATCCAGAGCCCATTCATGATGGCCCTGGGAAATCCTGCTGAGAGCATCTGCCAGGACATTGTCTTTGCCTGGAAGGTGAACTGCTATAAGGGAGGTGTTCAGAGAGTAAGCCAGAGACCACAACTTCATTGCTTCGGGGCACAAGGCCATAGACTGAGTGTCCCCTTGCTGGTTGATGTACTACTTTGTGGTGGTATTGTCTGTTCTGACCTGAATAACTTTGTTCTGAACAGATTTGGAAAAAACTTGAAGTGCTGGAAAAACTGCACTGAGTTCCAACAGATTGATGTGGAGCAGAGATTCCTGAGGGGACCACAATCCCTGGGTAGTAAAGTCGCCCATGTGAGCTCCCCACCCCTAGAGGGATGCATCTGTAATAAGGATTAAGGAGTGAGACTGAGGGGTGAAAGGGACCCCTTGTCTCAAATTGCCCTGGTCCTGCCACCACTGAAGGGCTTGAATCAGGGTTCGAGTCACTGGAATTAATTTGGTTAGAAGGTCCCTCCTTTGAGACCAAAAGGCTCTCAAATGGAACTGGATGTCCCTCATCTAAAATCTGGCTCCCTGCACAACTGCTGTCAAAGCAGCCATGTGTCCCAGGAGCTGGAGGAAATGCCTTGCTGGTCGAGAGACCTACAGGGTGAAGGAGGAAGCCAGAGTAATCAGGGTCCTTACTCTGTCCAGAGGAAGGAAGGCTCTGGCTTCTTTTGTGTTCAGTTCTGCACCAATGAAGGTGAGAAGCTGGACAGGTTCTAGGACTGACTTTGGAAGATTGGGAAGGAAACCTAGAGAAGTTAGCAGTTGCTGAGTTACCAGAAGATGTAACCTGACTTGGTCTGGAGACTGGCCTACTATGAGCCCGTCGTCCAGGTAAGGAAAGATGGCAATTTTTTGCCTTCTTAAGTGTGCAACTGCTACTGCCAGGCATTTTGTGAATACCCTTGGGGCAGATGTAAGGCTGAAGGGCATTGCTTTGAACTGGTAATGGCCTGAGGGCAGGTCGAATCTGAGGTACTTTCGATGGGAGCTTCTGATGAGAACATGAAAATAGGCATCCTTGAGGTTCAGGGACACTAGCCAGTCTCCTGGCCTTAAACAGGGTAAAATAATTCCCAGAATCACCATTTTGAATTTTAGTTTTAAAAGATGCTTGTTTAGGTGCCTGAGATCCAGGATGGGCCACCATTCTCCTGTCTTTTTTTGGGGTAAGAAAGTACCTGGAGTACAACCCTTTGCCCTGGTGTAGGGGTGGAACCCTTTCCACAGCTCTGAGAGTCAGGAGGGTAGAGACTTCTGCTTCTAGGGCAAGAGCCTCTGAAGGATTTGCAGGTGGAAAGGATCTGGTTCTCATCTTTGGAAATGTTTTGAAGCTGAGAACCAGTCCCTGGCTTACTACTTCCAGGATGCACTTGTCTGATGTTAGAGCCTCCCAGTCCTGGACAAAGTAAGCCAGCCTGCCCCCTACAGGTAGTGGAGAATCGACCCTGGGCACCCCATCAGGGTGCCTGCTTGGCAGGGGCTTTAGGCTGAGAGGTGGAGTTAAGTCTGCTTGCACCCCATCTGCCTCTCCTTCTAAAGAACCCCTTCTGTGCATAAGCTGAAGAGGAGGCCTGGGCTTGGTAAAAAGGCCTATGAAAACGCCTGCCCCTGAGAGGCTGCCTTTGAGGAGTGGCCTGCCCTTCCTTGGCCTGTGCACCCCTATAAGTGGTCCTATATTCATCCATTTTCTTCATGTAATTCTCTGTTTGCTCTCCAAACAGAGAGTTGCTCACAACAGGAAAATCCATGGCCTTAGTCTGGGCATCCTGTGACAGACTAGTACATCTGAGCCAAGCCATCCTACAGATAGCCACAGAAGCCATGAACCTAGATAACACATCATTAGAGTCCACTGCAGCATGGAATTGCACTTTAGATGCCTCAATACCATCAGCGGCCACCTGCTCCAGCTCCTTGGCAAGCTGGCCAGAGACCTGCTTTGCTAGAGCCAAAATAGTATCCCATCTGGATTTCTGGTATCTAGCAACATAAGCCACATAATTTGCCTGTCTGAGTCCCAAGGATGCTGCCATGTACTGTTTCTTTGTCATGGCATCAACCCTTCTGGAGTCCTTGTCAGGAGGGTGTGAGGCCAAGGGAATATTTGCCTTGTCACAGGCTGCAGCCTGCACAACCCCCACATGGCTGCATTGTTGTGTAAGGAACTCCGTATCAGAGCCTGATAATGTATACCTTTTGTCCATTCTTTTATCAACAAGAGGTATAGTGTGAGGAGCTTTTAGAATTTTTACTGTCTGTTTCCAAAAAGATTTATGCAGAGGAATAGACAGTCTCCTAGATTCTGGGAAATCCATCATTTCTACATAGTCAGGCTCTTCTTGATATTCCACAGCTTCCTCCATAGGGAGCTGGAGGGTTTCAGCCACTTTTTTATGAAACATAAAATGAGAAGGGGACTCAGAAAGCCTAGGGGGAGACACTCCTGAAGGTCTGTCTGGAAAGATGTCCGGTTCAATGGGCACATCCAGACTTTCAAATCCACATTCACTCTCCTCATACTCCTCTTCCCCCTCCTCTGGTTCATAAAATTCCTCTAAATCATACTTTTGAACCAGTGGAACCGACCGAACCGTAAGCTTACCTGATGGTGCCGGTTCAGTCGGAACCAGGGAGAGTGACTGAACAATTTTAATTGCTTTAGCTATTTCTTCAGCGGTTGGAGAGGGAAGTTTTGGCTCCACACCAGCTGATTTTCTAGTTCTCTTTACTGGAACTGACTCCTCAGAGTCGGCTCTCCTTTTGCCCGAGGAAGTATCGTCCTGGTCAGAGGGCACTCTCTCCGGTTCGGTTTCAACTGAACCAGGCTGGCCATCCGGTTCAGCGGACTTTTTGGCCTCCCTTTCCCTGAGCTTACCAACTCTTTTATCCAGGGTAGCTGCAGGAAAACTTTTACAAATCTGGCAGCCTGCATTGAAGCGGTCAAACCCCAGACAATAAACACAGGTGGTGTGGGGGTCAGCCTTGGCAAAGGCTTCCCCACAGACACTACAGTGTTGAAACCCAGTGGGCCCGGTTTTTCTTTTGGGTTTCTCAGACATAGTGCCAGCCTAATCAAAAAGTTGCCCATTTATGGCAATCCGCCAAGCAAGACTCCCTTATTGGTTCCCAACCATGTCATGGGTCGTGGAAAAAAATGTAATGAAATCCATTTTTTTTAAAACCGATAAGAACCGGGAACCGCACTTCTAAAGATAGATAATGTAATAGAAACAAACTGATCGGTTCAAACCGAACCGATGAAACTGTTTACAAGTTCCATACAGAAAGTAAATGTAAAACCTATCTAGTACTTAAAAATACCACAGATAGAGTTTGAACCGACCAGTTGTGGTTTAAACTCTGTTAAAAAGCTGAAAACTCAATACTTTAACCGACAAAATGAACCGAGCAGAAGGAGAAATCTCCAGAGCGACTGTTCAGTGAGCTGGAATAAAGAATCTGACAGTTTGAGTTTGAAGAACAACAGATAGAGTTTTCAACCAAGCTCGAGCTCAAAGTTCCTTGCCTGGCATGGAAAGTTAACTCTTTCACCTCCATAGCAGTTCCAAGGTTGGGATTCACTGCATATGTCATAATATAGCAAGACTTCATGTTGTTTGAATGGAAGAATTAGAAAAAATTAACCTAGAGTACTCATTGCTGGTAGACCGATTGAATAATGATAAAGAGATTTAACTGATAAAGTAAGCCAATTGGAGAAACTACTAGAAGATAAACCTCTTAAATGTAGTAAACTTAGAGGTCAAGTTCAACTACTAGAGAGGTTGTTACAAGAGAGTAAACGGGACTGAGTGGCTTTACAAAATGAACTGTCTTGGGTTGAGCCGTGGAAAGGGTATTATACAGAATTAGAAAAGGAAAAGGTTGGGTTAGCAAATGCTCTTGAGCAGCTCAACAAAGACTGGATTAAACTGCAAAAAAGGTATAAAAATGAAAGGCCCAATATAAAAGTAAAAGTGAGGAAAGATTACAAACATCTGAAGAATCAGAATCTGATGCTCCCGGGTCGTGCCTGAAGATAGGCATCCCTCTGCCTAGTGCACCCACCCGCTTCCCAAAAGCAAATAAGTAAATAAATAAACAAATGCTGATTCTGGAGTTGCTGGTGTTTCCTCTTCTGAAAAAAAAAAAACGTAATGATACAGAAAGGGAATCACATAAAAGCAAACATAGATCTAAACAGAAAAGTTATTCTTTTTTTTTTTTTTTGCTTACTCTTTTTTCTCCCTGGTCCCCAGTCGGCCATCCTCCTCTTCCCTCTGGAAGCCATCTGTCCAGCCCCGCCCTCCGATCTTGGGCTGTCACCTCCTACCCCCACGGCTTGCCTCCTATGGCAGAGTGGTGGGGACCCACCAAGTCTGGATCGAGTACCAGGTGGTGCCCTCCTGGAGGCAGGGCCTGTGGAGGATGGCCATTAGGCTGCTTGATTGGACTGCATTTTCAGCATTTTCTGCAGAGGGGAGCATGTAATGCTGACAGTGGGCACGCCATGCGGGCATCCACATGCAGTACACCGATCAGCTGCTCCACCTCCGTGCCCCTACTGTACAGGATCTGGCTTGCCAACACCTAGCCTATGCTAAGTGTCAGGCAAATGCCGGTCTCTGTTCCCCACCCTCTCCGGGAAAGGTAAGCTGTCCTCCAGATGTTCAATCCTCTCCCACCCCAGCTGGCCCCCAATGACCCACTCGCACCATGAACATTGGTCACCAGCATGGCAAGAGGTAAGGCATCGCTGCCTCATCCCTCCATACCACTGGGCCAGCCCAGAAATATGATTCTGATTCAGAGGATAAATTGTCTAAGAGACATAAAAGAAATAAAAAGGTATCTGAAAGAGAAGAAGGGTACCTTCAGTTAAAAACTATCATGTAAGCCTTGCAGTTATTTGGAACACGATACAGTTCTAAAGATACAGAAGGGGGGTATTGAACAGCAAATTCATAAACTGAAGGAATGCTTTGAATAATTGGCAATAACTGATGAGGGACAACAGTTTTATAATCCGGTTGTCTGTAGATGATACACATGCCAATTGATCTCGGGTACCCAAAGCAGATTGAAATAAACCAGATATTTTGTACACATTTCTGAAAAAGGAATTTGGTGAATATCACACCAAAAGAGAAGCCAAGTGTGCCTCTTACAAAATGCAGTGTGGACTTGATCAAAGTCCAAAGGGAATTTTACTACAAACTGAAGGATGTGTACTTTGAAGCAGAAGATAACAAGGACAATAACAGTGATAATTTCCAAGATGTATATTATGATGGTTTACCCTGTTCAATTAGAACTCAGTCAGCACTGGAGCTTTACAAGAAACACTGAGATGTACACTGTATTGTAGAACAGGCTGAACAAATCTGGGATTCTAGGAGGGATGATGATACCCTTCCTCAGAAAAAGGGAAGTTCTGCTCCCAAGGCTAATGTGTCTGATGTCAGTACCTCTAATACCCTTGCTATGGAGGGAGATGAGTTACAGTGGCTTCCCCCAGGATGAAACCCTCTTTTATAGCACTATACACCAGTAAAACCAGATTTTGTCTTAGCAGACACCGGTGACAGTATCATTTTTTACAATGTGCAAAATGGAATTTGCCCTTTCTGAATCTCAGTAAACCAGTGTCCCTGATAATAAGTAAATCCTGTTTGATTTGGAATTAGCTGTTCCAGTTATTGGGGAGCTACCAGAGAATATTACCCAGAGAAATGAGACAGATAGGAATATTAAGTCGTTGCCAAATGGTTTAATTGTTCTGTAGGAAATCTGTCCATTGGGTAAGAAAGAAATACATACACGCAAAGCTGAAGATGATTATCTTGTACTGTCCATTACACCCTACTTGTCTCATTTGTCCAGAGATTTTCCACTCTGTCCACTGTTTAACCCCTTGTGTCTGCCCTATGCCCTCTTAAATCCTTCCACCATTTTGGCCCCCACCACTGCTTCTGGCAGACTTTTCCAGGAATCCACACACTCTCAGTGAAGTAACACCCCCTCACATTGCCCCTAAACCTTCCTCCTTCTATACGTAGACTATGACTCCTAGTTCTAGCACTTACTTTTCTTATGAATAAGCTCCCCTTTACCTTATTAATCCCCTTCACATATTTAAATGTTTCTATCATGTCCCCTTATCTCCCTTCTAGCCTCCAGCAAGTACAGATCCAGCTCCCTCCATCTCTTCTCATAAGGCTTCCCATGCATGCGGTTCACGATTTTGGTTGCCCTTCTCTAAACCTTTTCAATCCCATCTATGTCCTTTTTAGGTGAGGTCTCCAGAACAGGACCCCAAACTCCAGGTCTGGACTCATCATGTATTTATAAAGGGGCATCAGCACCACCTTCCTTCTGCTTGTTATACCCTTCCCTTTGCACGCCAGCATTCTATTTGCTTTGTTCACTGCTTTGCTGCATTGCTTCCCCATCTTAAGGTTATCCAAAGTTATAATGCCCAGATCCCTTTCCTGCTCAGTTGCCTTAACTCCCCTCCCAAGAGTGTAAATTACTTGTGCGTTATTATGCCCCATATGCATTATTGTGCATTTTTTGGCATTGAATTTCAGCTGCCAAGTTTATGGCCACCCCTCCAGTATCCTTAGAGCCACCCTAATTACCTCCACCACCACCCTATTGCAGATCTTCGTATCATCTGAAAATAGGCAGACCTTCCCCTGCAGTCCCTCTGCTATGCCGCTGATATAGATACTAAAAAGGATGGATCCCAGCATCGACCTCTGTGACACCCCGCTCATCACCCCTTCCTCCCTGAAATGCACCCCATTTACCATCACCCTCTGGCTTCTGTCCTTCAGCCAGTTCTCCACCCACCTTGTTATCTTTAGTCCTGCCCCCAGACTTTCCAGCTTATTTACCAGCCTTCTGTGGGGGACAGTGCTGAAGGCCTTCCTGAAGTCCAGATAAGCCACGTCCACTGTCTCTCCCTGATCGACCATCCTTGTTACCTAATCAAAAAACTGTGATTAGGTTTGTCTGGCATGATCTCCATTGTGTAAACCCATGCTGTCTGTCATCCTGTAGTCCACTGTCTACAAGGTAGCTGACCCCCCACACCTTTCTTTTAACAGCACCTCCATCACCTTACCCACCACTGAGGTTAGGCTGCCTCCTCCCTGCTGCCAGTCTTGCAAAGTGGCACCATGTCTGCCCTCTTCCAGTCTTTAGGCACCCACCATGTATCCAGTGACAAATTAAACAGCCTCACCAGAGGTGCTGCCAGCTCCTCCCTTAGTTCCTGGAATATCCTAGGATGCAGGTCATCTAGACTCATAGCCTTGTTCACCTTCCATCTTCCTAGTTCCTCTCTTACCCTGTCCTAACTGAACAGGCTAGAAACCCTTATGTTATGCTTTCCCTTAACTCCAGTCCCCTTTCTACCTTCTCCACCATGAAGACCGAGAAGAAGTACCTATTTAGCACTTCTGCCTTCTCAAAGTCCCGTTCCACTTGTACCCCTCCCTCCCTCACCCTTCACTCTTACTATCCCCTGCCTTGCCTTCCTTCTCTCTCTCTGTCCCCTACATACCTAAAAAAAATTATCACCACATTTGGCCTTACTAGCAGTTCTCTCCTCTGTTTCTGCCTTTGCTTTCCTGATCTTCAGCCCTGCCACTCTCATCTTCTCCCTGTAAATCTCCTTGTTCTCCATCCTCTGTGTCCTGTTATATGATCTGAACACCCCTTTTTCTTCCCCTAATTGCCCCCTCACTTCCCTGGTGAACCATATCAGCCTATTTATTTTTCTATTCTTCCTTACCTTTTTTATGTAGAGGTCAGTGGCTTTCAGTAACCCACCCTTAACTGATTCCTATAATTCCTCTATGTCCATCAGTTTTCTCCTTCCCTTCCATTTTGTCCCTGAATGTCTCCCTCATTTTGGCAAAGTCTGCCTGCCTGAAGTCGAGAACCTTTGTGGTGGTTCAACTTGATTCCTTCCCTGTCCTTACCCTGAAACTCACTGTACTGTGGTTGCTTTCATCCCGGCTGTCCACCACCACAACGTCTTCCACAATCTACCCATTGGTGAGGACAAAGTCCAGTATATTACCTCCCCTAGTGGACTCCCTAACCAGCTGTTGTAGGAAAACTCCCTGGAGGGACTGAAGGATCTCTCTGCTCCTGGCTGAGGTAGCTGTTAGGATATCGCAGTCAACATTTGGGAGGTTAAGGTCACCAACAGCAGAAGTTCTCCCTTTAGTGCCATCCACTGAACTGCCTGTAACAGCTGCCTATCCTCTTCCTTCCCTTGTGTAGGAGGTCTTTAAATCACATCCAGTCATAATGATGCACCTAATTTTTTCTAGCGTGACCCACAAGACCTCTGCCTCCTCTTGTTCCTCCTGCCCTTCTATCATCTTTATGTCATCCCCAATATATAATGCAACCCCCCTCCTTTCTTCCAGCCCTGTCCTTCCTGTACCTCGGGATACCTGTTTCCCATGTCTGACACTCACACCACCAGGTCTCATTTATGGCTACAATGTACAGAACCTCATCCACCATTCTTACCTCTAGGTCCACCATTTTGTTCCCCATACTCCTGGCATTTATGGATAATCCTTTTAACCATAGCCCCCCTCCTCAATCGCATCTCTCCCTGCCCTACTGCTGCCTTATACAGGGGAGTGCTAGCTAGTCCATCTTCTCTACCTGTAAATCTCTCCCCTTCCTAGCTTTGTACTCTCCTTTTACCAGTTTAACCCCCCTAAGACCTTATCTATATAACCTTGTAGACTCCCCCGTTAGTGCTCTTGCTCATGTATGCCAGTACAGAATACCACTAATATCTTATGAACACATACAAGAAGTATAGTGATAAGCCTGATTTTGACAAAGTAAAAATGCAGCAGGATGAGAAAACAGTAGGGAAGTTTTACCATTTCTTCAAGGATCCTAAGGTTAATGTGTTTTCCAAGAATGACCTACAAATTGACCGTGAACTGAAAGCCATGTATGATAAAAAGGGTAAATTCCAGTTGTGGAATGACTTACTGATAAAAAACTGGTTAAAAGTCACAGAGGCATAAGGGGTAGTTCGTTTAGGTCATGGAAGAGATCATTTTAACATGTACTCGTGATGAACCCTCTGGAGCAGTTACGGGGAACAAAAGAACTTATGAAACGTTAAAAGAAGCAACCTACTGGCCTTACATGTACAATAATGCTGCAGATTATGGGAAAACAATGAATAACAGTCATATTACAAATCTTAATTGGTACAGATATCTGTGAATAACAAACAAATAGTAATAATTTGTCTCACTTGTGGAAGCTTTGCAATAATTTCGATGTGCCAAAAAAATCGGTTGAAACAGTAGAATAAAAATTGTGCATAGTTGTAGTCATGTTTAATTATGTATCACTTTAGTTTTTCAATGTAAAAATGTACATCTCTGCTGATGTCCTTTTTGATGATTTCCCACTCTAATGATGTTATAAGTTTCCCAACTTGTTAGAATAATGAATTCTGAATCACGTGGTTGTATAACTTGCAGTCAGAATGGAGCTCTGCAATACAGCAATTGTGATAGAATGCCACAGGTCAGGTTAGCACTGTTCCTCTAGCTGTACTGCATTTATGGGGGTAGGAGGAAGAGAAAGGGATGAAGCTTGTGCTGAGAAGGATTCTGCTGAGCAGCTGCTGTGATGCAGATTGTAGTGTCACAAGCAGCAGAGGGCAGAAGAAAGCTGGTGGACTGGGGTTTGATTCCCAGTCCCGGGAGGTGTGCTTCTTTTGTTTTTTTTTCATGCTGGGACATGTGTTGTGTTATTTTTTGTTTGTCCTCCCTCCTGACCTGTGGGGGTACTGTGTTTTCCCCCCAGTTGATCTGCGCCATTCCCCTTCCATTCCACAATGCCCCTATGGTTTCACCCATTCCCTGAATTACCTCCCCCAGCAAAAAAATGAAATGTGTGTTGTTGTTTTTTTTTTTTTATGGTAGCAGTCTGTGTCTTCAGGAGTACTGCCATTGCTGCTGTTCTTGCAGTCAGTGTTTTGGGCAGGTGCTGTTGTAGAGAGTGGTGTTTTTGCTATGGTCTTGTGGACTGCTCTGTCTTAGCATGTGCAATCCTAGCCTAGTGCCCATAACTTTCCATGAATGATGATGCAATTTTTATATTGTGTTATGTATATTGTGTTATGTAGTTATACTTTTTACTCACATATAATACTTTATATTTATTTATTTGCTTTTGTTAACCGGGTAAGCACACTAGATACCAGGTGCCTATTTTCAGGTGCGACCCGGGAGAGTTACAGGTGAGAACTTCATACATAAACAGTAGAGGATACAAAATACACAGTAGAGATAGGCATTTCAGGGCAAGCATTCCCCAGGAGAGTTACAGGTGAGAACTTCATATGTAAGCAGTAGAGGGTACAAAATTAATAGAAAAGATAGGCAGTTCAGGGCAAGCATTTACCGGGAGAGTTACCGGTGGGAACTTTATACATGGGCAGTTGACGATTCAAAAAATACATAGGAGAGACAGGCATGAAGGTGGTGCAAGTGTTACATGCAGCGAACAATTGGGGTTATATGCACATGGGGAATAAACAGGGTAAGGCTATTCTAGTGGCAGTGCAAGGTTGGGAGGAGTTCACTCGTGAACAGTTGAGGAGAAAGGTAGACAAACCCCTAACTTGTGAGGCATTTCGCCCTGGCTTTTTGGACAGAGGAGCGAGCAAAGCAAAACAAAAGGGGTGGTAATAAGTGCCTGCGAAGGGGAAGGGGGCCCCATTACAAGGGGTCAGGGCAGGGATTTCTAGGTGGGGAGGGGGAAGACGTGCAGGTGGGGCTGAGGCTAAGGCCCCCTCTGAACAGAGTCTGGGAGGGGGGCAGTGGAGAGGGCTACAGGGGCAAGGACAGGGGGAAGAGGGTTTCAGGAAGCACCAGAGGGAAGCTTTGAAGCTGGGATGTGAGGAGGAGGCCCTAACTTGCTCAGGGAGCGAGTTCTAAAGTTTAGGAGCATAGACGTGGAAGGACCAATCTCCTGCAGTGGTCCTGGTCCTTGGAACCACGCATTCCTGGGATGTCCCAGATCTTAGGTGGTAGGATGGTGGACTGAGTTTGAGGGGAAGGGATAGGGTGGGGGGGTGTTGGAATGAAGAATGTTGTCCACAAAATTAGCTAGAATGAAGGAACGGTGCTTCTATGGAGGAAGCCAATCCAGGCGGTTGTAAAGGTCACAGCAGTGAGTAAGGGGAGGAGTGGAGAGTGCAAAGTGGCAAACATCATTGTAAGCCATGTCCCATTTTGAAAGGCTGGATTTGGGAACTGGGGCAAAAGTTACGAGACTGTAGCATAGTGAGGGGAGGAGGACTCCCCTGGCGAGGGCTGAGCGGATGGCGGGGGTAAGACAGTTATTCGCTCGACAGGCAAGACCAAGTTTACAGTTAGTGGCCTTGCAGACATTGTGGATGTGTAAGATAAGGTCCAGCTGTGGGTCAAGGGTGACGCCCAGGTATTTGGTGGAGGAAACCGACTCGAGGGGCGAGCCATCAGCCCCAAGGATCAACAGAGGTTCCGGGCAGGATTTGATTTTGTTTAGGGACCCAAACAGCATGGCTTGGTTTTTTTTGAGGTTGAGAGTGAGCCTGTGGTCCCCCAGCCAGGTTTGGATGTGTTCAAAGTCAGTGTTCAGTTGGGAGTTAATTATGGAGATGTCTCGAGAGCTGGTCAGGAGGACGAGGTCGTCCACGTACAGGGTGGTGTGGGAATGGGTAGTGACGGATAGTAGGGAGTTGATGAACAGTGAGAAAAGAGTTGGGCCAAGAAAGGACCCTTGGGGAACCCCACAGGGGACTGGAGAGAGTTTGGAGAAGGTCCAATTAAAGTTGGTGTATTGCTGACGGTTGGAGAGGTAGTTTAGGAACCAAGCATGGGAGAGGAGGAAAACCCAAGGGATTGGAGCCTGGAGCCAAGGAGGGAGTGGTCAACCCTGTCAAAGGCTTTAGAGAGGTCCACGAAAATGGCTCCAGTAAGATTTCTTTGGTTGGCATGTGCCCTGATCTGTGAGGTGACAACAGCAAGGGCGGTGGACATGCTGTGCCCTTTCCTGAAGCCGTGCTGGTCAGGGGAGAGGATGTTGTAGTCCTGGATGTATTGGGAGAGCTGAGAGGAAATGGCTTTCTCGAGCAGTTTACTGGTGGCGGACAGTATGGCGATGGGGCGGTAATTGCGAGGATCTTTAGAGTTACTTGTTTTAGGACAGGGACAACCTTAGCCACTTTCCAGAGGTCTGGGATAATCTCAGTGCAGATGGAGGAGTTGAAGAGGTGCATGACTGGCCTAGCGAGGAGGTGGGCCCCCAGTCTGAGCAGTTTGGGCTCAAGGCTGCTGTGCCTGGCTCCACTGTGGGGAGAGGCCTGAGAGCAGCCTCTGGGTCTCCTATATGTGACACTTGTCTGAGATGGAACAGGGGCCGGGGTGGATGTTGGGAGAGGGGGCGTCAAGGGGGCAGGTGTTGGGGGGTTGGAGGGGGGATGGGGTAGCTCAGAAAACAGGGAGTTAAAGGAGTTTGCAATGGTAAGGGGGTTGTTGCAGCTGACACCATCAACAAGCAGGTCAGTGACATGAGGTTTAGCTGACCCCCCAATGGCATTTTTAATATTCTGCCAGGAACTCCTTGGGTTGGTGCCAGAAGAAAGTAGGGCAGCTTTGCAGAACTCGCTTTTAGCTGAGTGGATGGCACTCTTCCAAGAGTTTCTGAGGTGCCTGTAGGCCATAAGATCATCATTGTTATGGGATACCTTATAGGATGCCCAGCATTTGTCCCTGGCCTTCATTAGGGAGAGTAGGCTGCCATTTAGCCATTTGGTGATGGTGACTCTCACCCTTCTCCTAGTGAAGGGGGCATGTTTGTTCTGAAGGGGGATCAACTTAGCTAGGAATAGATCCAAGGCTTGTGAGGGGTCGATAGAGGCCATGACCTCAGACCAGTCTACAGCTAGGAGGTCGGACAGGAAGTCATGGGGATTAAATTTGGAATAGTCCCTCAGCTCGATCACTTTGCTAGGTATTTTAGGCTGAGAGATGCCCCAGACACAGTAGATAGGAGAGTGGTCGGAGATGACGTCTGGGAGAGTGCCCGAGGATAAGATGTTGGCAGGCCTGTTGGAGAGGAACCAGTCGATGAGGGATCCCAAGTTCCCCTGTGCAGTGAGCCTAGTGGGGCTGGTTATGATTTGGTTTAGTGAAAGGCCCGAGAGCAGTGGCTCGTACAAGTGGCAATTGGTTCCCAACCAGTTGAGGTTGAAGTCACCAAATATGAGGGTTTCGTTGGGAGCCACTTTTTTGGTAATACAGTCAAGCAGGGAGGAGAGGCCAGGCAGTGCAGTCTTGGGTGGGATGTAGGTGCATACCAGGTGAATCTTCTTTGAGTTCCCCTGCAGAAGGAGGGTGTGCAGGAACTCACATGCAGGTAGGTTGGTAGGTGAGTGGTCAGGGGGGGACAGGTTTAGATGAGCCTTGTAGTAGAGGATCACCCCACCGCCCTTCTTCTTGCCCGGTCTGTCACGCCGGAAGTGGTTATAACCTAGGAGGGTGCACTGAGCATCAGGTATATGAGGTTTGAGCCAGGTTTCAGAGAGGCCCAGGATATCTGGTTGGAGTAGGGCAACCCATGCTGTGAGTTCAGCCAGGTTACATAGAAGGCTACGCACATTCATGTGGGTGATTTTGAGCCCTTTGGAGGAGAGCCAGGGGGGTGGGTTGGGAGTCAGAAGGGTGGGTAACGAATAGAGTGGAGGGGCCATAACCTTTGGTTGGCCCTGCTGGTGGTAGGGGAACTAAAGGTCAGGAGGGTAGAATGCCTTAAAAGGGAGCAGCGTGGGGAGAGAGAATTGGGGAGAGGGACTGGGAGTAAGGGGTGCAGTCATGAAAGGGATTTGATAGTAAGGAAAAGTGAGAGAGGGAGGTAGGGCTAGAGTTAAGTGAGTTACCAGTGTTCTAGGCTGATGGAGCGGCCACTAGTGGTGGAAAAAAATAACCTGCAGATGGCAAACAGGGCTGATAGGTTATTTTCAGCACCATGTGGCTCACCACAGCCTATTTAATTGGGAGCCAACCAAGGGTGGTGGTGGGGGCAGTGGGGAACCGAACACAAAGCATCTGGTGGGGCTAGAGCTCCGACATGGCTGCGGAGGCGCACCGGTCATTTAAATTTGGTGCCAAGGCTGCCGCACTGCAGGAGGGAGAGAGTCCAAGTGCAAGGCTGCAGGCGGGCTGGTTTACAGCGCGGTGCAAGTGGAAACCACCGTCGGACATCAGGCCAGTGAGCTGCTTGGTGCAGGAGGGCTGAGTTTCTCTGTAAATTACCTGGGTTTTCGAGCGCCCTGCTGGCTGCTGGGGGAGGGTCACAACTGTGAGCCCTCACGACTGCCGAGACTCCGGGGGGACTTCTGCTGAAACAAAGTGCAACAGGGAGTTAAAATAAGGTAAGGGGTGGGGAAATCTGATCGCACAATTAGAAGAACGGGGGGGGAGTTGTTTTTATGGGGGGAGCCACTCGTGCTGTTCCAGGTAGAGATCAGGCAGGGCAGAGCCAGAATAGGGAGTAACAGGTAGAAAAAAAAAATTGGCTAAGCAGGTTAACTCTCTACAAAATCAGCTAAAACAGCAATCACAGGATACAATAAGGATGGCAGGAGAAAAACAGTCAATCTGTGCTCCGACACAGCTGTGGAGGCGCACCGGCCATTTAAATTTGGCACCAAGGCTGCCGCACTGCAGGAGGGAGAGAGTCCAAGTGCAAGGCTGCCGGTGGGCCGGTTTACAGCGCGGTGCAAGTGGAAACCACCATCGGACATCAGGCCAGTGAGCTGCTTGGTGCAGGAGGGCTGAGTTTCTCTGCAAATTACCTGGGTTTTCAAGCGTCCTGCTGGCTGCTGGGGGAGGGTCACAACTGGGAGCCCTCACGACCGCCGAGACTCTGGGGGGACATCTGCTGGGTTTTCGAGCATCCTGCTGGCTGCTGGGGGAGGGTCACAACCGGAAGCCCTCACGACCGCCAAGACTCTGGGTGGACGTCTGCTGGGTTTTTGAGCGTCCTGCTGGCTGCAGGGGAGGGTCACAACCGGGAGCCCTCACGACCGCCGAGACTCTGGGGGGATGTCTGGGTTTTCGAGCATCCTGCTGGCTGCTGGGGGAGGGTCACAACCGGGAGCCCTCATGACCGCTGAGACTCCGGGGGGACGTCTGCTGGGTTTTCAAGTGTCCTGCTGGCTGCTGGGGGAGGGTCACAACCGGGAGCCCTCATGACCGCCGAGACTCCGGGGGGACGTCTGCTGGGTTTTGAGCATCCTGCTGGCTGCTGGGGGAAGGTCACAACTGGGAGCCCTCACGACCGCCGAGACTCCGGGGGGACGTCTGCTGGGTTTTCATGCGTCCTGTTGGCTGCTGGGGGAGGGTCACAACCGGGAGCCCTCATGACCGCCAAGACTCCGCGGGGACATCTGCTGGGTTTTTGAGCATCCTGCTGGCTGCTGGGGGAGGGTCACAACCGGGAGCCCTCACGACCGCTGAGACTCTGGGGGGACGTCTGGGTTTTCAAGCATCCTGCTGGCTGCTGGGGGAGGGTCACAACCGGGAGCCCTCATGACCGCCGAGACTCTGGGGAGACATCTGCTGGGTTTTCAAGCATCCTGCTGGCTGCTGAGGGAGGGTCACAACCAGGAGCCCTCATGACTGCCGAGACTCCGGGGGGACATCTGGGTTTTCGAGCGTCCTGCTATGAAATTTAACCTGTATACACATATACTAGGATTGCAGTATTAAACTTATTTTAAGAATAAATTCTTAATTCAAAAGGGGAATTATGTCATAGCAAAGTGCTAGCTATAAAAAATGTTTTTAATACATTTTATATTTGGTATAGAATGTGGTTATTTGGGTGTCATGTGATACTAAGACAATTTTTGGCTTGTCTGAAAAATTCAAAAGGCTTTGTGTACCTCAATGGACTCACAATGTCAAAAAAGGGATGGGACCCCATGAGTTTCTTACAGACTGATCTCAAGGCCAGATAGGTGTAGAGGTTTATATGGCAACCTGCATTCCAACTGCTGGACAATTGACAAAGTCCCGTTACAGTGGGACACCAAATGGCTAAGAGAAAAAGGACTTCATGTATGTTAAGATTGGACATGTATTTTAGTTTACTGCCACAAGACTAAAGGTGCCACATATATGGAAATGATGTAATTTGACAGCATGTGATTTTAACTGCTGGAGAATCAATGCTCACATGGAACTTCTTCATAAAACTGAAGTTATTTGCAAATATGTCCTGTGCTAAGATTTTAAAAGTGTAATTATTCATGTTTGGACTCTTTTAAGTGCCCATGTCTTGAAACATTCAAGAATGTGACTGTTATGTGTCTGAGTAGTGGCAGATACAAGTTATGTTGGTTTAAAGTTTTGCTACGACTTGTTTGAAAATGCCGTCTGACAATTTAAAGATTTATGAACACCATACTTTAAAGACTTAAGACAAAAAGAGCTTTCCTCAGAAGAGATTCTGTGACTTTTAGCCAACTTTAAAGGTTTATTTGGAACAGAAATACTTCACCTTAAAGCACAGGTCACGAGTAGCAAGCAGACAGAATTTCTGTAAAAGACATTTGCTTGGAAACAGTAGGGCCATTCACAAAGATAGATGTGCACTGCATCAAGCAGTGCAGAACACCTGTAACATTTCCTGTGTTGCTGTACATAAGCAAGCCACACCGCATTAGAGGAGAGCGCTTGCTATCCTGGCGTTCACTGTTTTTCCAGGTTCGCTATTTCTTTTCACCATTTTGAACCACTCAGTGGGGCTGTGTAAAAGTGCTCCGAAAGTGGAGCCGTAATAGTGGGCATGTGTTTATGCATATTCATTGCACTATGAATATACTGTATACGAGCGCATCCCCAGTACCACATCTCCACATTTGGAGAGCTTTTAAAGTTCTTTCTCACCCTCTTGTATGAAAATTAACTACTTGCCTGAGTTTAGCTGTCTTTTTACCAGTTGTTCATATATTTAGCTGATTTGGGGTACCAAATATGCATGGTGCCCCCCAACCACAGAAGTCCCTGGCTCTCAGCCAGCTGAAAAATGGAAGAACCACCAGAACAACCTAGAAATCAGTATATACCTCTATAATGTACAACTGGGAGGTAGCGGCATAGAGGGAGCCAGCATAGTGGAGCAGCTATGATGCAAGTAGGGCTTCATGTAAAAGGGGCTTGTGTCTATGGTCTGTCTTATGAACTATGGATTTTATAGACATGGGACTCACATCAAAATGTGTTGAATGATGTGATGAATTTAAGAACATGCGTCTGGTACATATATTTGGTTGTCTTCAAATACTAGACTGAAAAATAACTTTTTCTATTAAAAATGAGCACTGTGCAGAAAGGAGTGGTACCAAGAACAGAAATGTGTCATTCCCTCCTCATTTTCAAGAGCCAATCAGAGTTGGTAGATTAGCATATATGATGTCATAGTGTTATCATAATGTCACTAACTATAAAAAAAACAGATATTCAAAAATCTGCCAGAACATCTTCAAGAGCACTGCTACAAGGTCCACATTGGTTGGAACTGGAACTGTTGACTTATAGCTAATAAAGCTTCCTGGCAAAAGTCAAGCCTGTTTCTACCCACCAAGAGCCGAGCTGCTTCTGTGTGCATTTCAAAAGGAATCTGTGCCGGAGTGTGTGAAATTAAGCAAGAACCAACAATGCCACAGTGACTTTAACAGCGGAGGAGAAGATTTTCATTAAGTTTTACATCATGAACAGAAATCCACATTTTGTGCCAACTCCAAGAGTCTGAGTATCATTTTAATATTTTCATATATATTTACTGTAACTTAGGAAAGGGGTGAGTATATAGGAGTCGATCTTTTAATCTATATTAAATATGGGTATGCAAAGAAACAAACTTATAATAACTATGCAAAGAAATTATTTAAAGTACCTATGCAAGAACAATGATGCTGTTTTCAGAAGTTTACTAAGGCTGCATATTGTGTCTGTTTACTTTTGTTTATTATGTTGAAAATGTTATTGCTTTGGATTTATTCTTCCTTTTGCATTGAGCCTCAAGATTTGATATCTGTTCAACAGTGCTATTAGTTGTTATTTTATTAGTTTCTACTTTATAGGAATACATACATACATACATACATACATATGAACATATGAAACTGCCAGCAGAAAAAGGCCATTTGGTTTATCAAGTCTGCTATGTTTTTGTAGCTAGCACCCTTACTTGGCAGCTGCCCCACCCACCCTAACCCCTCCCATGACCCTCACTTTTTTCCCTATCCCAGCCCCTCTGAAGCTGCCCACTGTCTTACAGGCCACCACCTCTGCATGTAGTGTATTCCATTCTGTTACCAACTTTTCTGTAAAGAAATGCCTCCTCATTTCCCTCCTAACTCTTGCACCCTCCAATCTCATGTCATGACCCTGAGTGTCTCTCCCCACCCTCCCCTTGAACAGTCCCACTGTGCCTGTCCTGTTTATTTCTCTCATGTACTTAAAGGTCTCAATCAAATCACCCAGTCCCCCCTCTCCTCCAGAAAGTACGTGTTCAACTCCCTCAATCTAACCTCATATGATAACTCCCCCAGACCCAGGATCATCTTTGTTGCTTTGTGCTGCACCCCATCCAGCAATCTAATATCCCTCTTTAGGTTTAGGTAAGGACACCAAAACTGAATGCAGTACTCCAGATGGGGTCTGACCATGAAATGGCAGAATTACTTCCCTCCACCTAGAGGTTATACCCCTTGCAATACAACCCAGCATCTTGTTGGCCACTGCTGCTGCATTCCTACAACTGTGCTGAGTTGTTCATTGCTCCCATAATAAGCACCCTCAGATCTTTCTCCTCCCCAGTCACAGCTAGCTGCACACACACATCCCCAGATGGTAGCTCCTCTTTGTATTCTTTGCCTTGAAATGTAGCACCTTGCATTGTTTTTGGCACTGAAGCCAAGATGCCAGTTGTCAGACCATGTTTCCAGCCTTGTTAGATCTTCCTGCAATCCCTGCCACTCTCATTGGTCATTCACCACTGCTTCTATCTTGGTGTCATCCACAAATAGACTGATCTTACTATTTATGCCTACTGAGATGTCTGCAATAAATACCCCAAATAATACCAGCCCCAGCACTGACTCCTGTGGGACCCTGCTTGTCACTGCCCTTGGGTATGATAATTCTCCTCCCACCACTACCATCTGTTGTCATCCCTGCAGTCAGTTTTCCACCCCCCCCACCAATTTTTCCCCAGCCCCTGTGCCCCTTAGCTTACAAGCTAGTCTTCCACGTGGCACTGAGTTGAATTCCTTACTGAAGTCCAGGTACAGGACATCCACTGCATGCCCTTTGTCCATTTATAATAAAATCTATTTTTATATAACTCTGAGGTTGTTACATATCATATTCATTTATAAATTATGGGAATCTTGCATATGCAGTAAGGCAAGGCAAGGCAATTTTATTTGTAGGGTGCCCAATCCTGGAGGCTCTGGGTACCTGAAAGTGGTTAAAACAAGACATAAAAAACAACAGCATCAATAAATAATACAATAAAAATACTAAGTATAAATATAACAGTTTAAAATAGATTAAAAAGGTGTTCAGACATTCACAGCAGGGACTAGCACAAGATTAGCTCAAAAAACTGAGAAAGCCAGGGCAGAGGAGATGGGCCTTCAGCCTTCACTTGTACACCTCAACTGTGGAGCCTCTTGGACAAAAGGTAGTAACGAGTTCCACAGGGTCAGCCCAGAGACACTAAATGACCGATCTCTTGAGGTCTTGAGCCAGACCCTGGGAATGTCCAGGATACCCCTGGAAGAGGAAGGAGGGAGTGAGCAGAGGTCACTGGCATCAGGAGTTCTGATAGGTAACCAGGACTCAGTCCGTATATGGGGGTGTAGAAGGTTGATAAAGAAAACCACAAGCCAGTTTTCCAGTGTTTTGCATGGTCCATCAAGTAGGCTTGAGACCTAGCTGAGTAGTTATAATAAACAACTGATGTTCTAGCCTATTGTTGCAACAGACCTCATCGAGACAGCAGATGCAGGGATCGTGATCATCGTTGATGTAGATCTTCTTACTGCACCTGCAGATTCTGAAGAGTTTTTCAGGGTCGGTCAACATAAACAATGATTGAAATCACTTTAAAAATTAAAGTGATGAATGAACTAGGGTGAGAAAATGAAAATGCATGAAAATGGAGATTTGGTGGTTAACTGAAGCAACGGTGTCTCTGTGGAGTCCAGTATGCAGTGGTCGATGGCAGGAAAAGAACTGAGGAGGGCACGGGGTTGCCCACATTTATGTGGGAAGGACATCAACATATGATGTTGCCATGGGTGGCTCCTGGAAGACTGCTAGCAAAAAAGTTTTCATGTTGTCCTTGTGCCTGACAGCTATAGTTCCATAGGTGTGGCCTGATACAACAGATATCCTTGTGGAAAATTTGCTTTTTCTGTACCTATGCAGACTGTGCCAAAGTTAGAGTGACTGTGTTTTGTAATCATTTAAAACACAAAGAACACCACGCCAGAGACTAACCAAGGTTTAGTGGACTCATATGCCATTACAACAATGACATTCCTACAGCAACTCCCCGACACAGAAATCCCAATGTCGGCAGACTTTGTGTCGATGGGGATTTCTCATTGGAGGGAGTTCTCACTGATGAGAAGTAAACACCAAACTCCACTGTCTGTGTGACGTGGGGTTAGATATCTAAAGTAGAGGGGTGTGGGGGTACACAGCTCCCCCGCATTGATAGAGTCTACAGTGGTGGCCAGTGTCGGCATGTTGCAGGTAATTTTCCTGATGCGTCATGTCGGCAGAATCACTTCAGTGTAAAGGATGTCATCAGGATTCCTGGCACTGTGGCTTGGTGGAACCCAGTGGACTCCTTACCCTTTCACATTTCCCTACTTTTTTGCTGTGAGCTTACACCTTAACTGACAAATTAAAATGTTCTGATATACATTCATTAAAAAAAATATGTTGTTGTATTGTTACGGTTCTAAAGCCACTAAAGCAGGGAAATATGACATTAGGGCTTTTTTCTTTAACCCTAATGCCAATCCCGCCTACCCCTGACCTTGTGACCCATAGCCAAGCTACAGATTAAGGACATGCCCCATGGGTCTGCTGCTTCAATTTACAAGTCCCGAGCCAGGTTTCACATGTCTGGTTCTTAACACAGGTCTCACAGCATCAATCATAACTTTTTTATATGAAGTAGATCACGCATATCTTTCTTATATGAAGCAGATCACTTATAACTAGCCTATATATATTTATGCCATACCTGTGAGGATATGTGGCAAATATCAGCGATATTTCTTGCCACTATGGACGTACCGTACAGTGACTCTATCATGCAGTTCTCACTCTAGGTGCAACATTTGCATTCTAGATGCATAGGTGCAATATAGGTACAGTGATTATGGTGACTGAGTGATTAATCTTCTTCATACAGTGAGATTTTCTGGATTAGCGTCACTGCTGAAGGTGTCCACTGAACAATGAGGATGCAAGATTTTTTCTTGCCATTTTATATATGTTTATGGGTCCTTTTGGAGGGCCTTTTATGCATATAAGGGTGTTACCTCACATGTTCTTAGGACCAGAGGGCTACGAACCAGAGGTGAGCAGTTCTATGGTCCTAAGGATGTACAAGGCAACACTCTTATAACCACAAGAGGCCCTCCAAATGGAACCTTAAAATGCATCTCTGACTGTATTAAATAAAAAAGTATTTTTTTTTATTTAATCCAGTTAATGGCACAAGCCAACAGTTAGAAGCCCATTACAGTGGCTCAGTGCATGAGGTTCTCTACAGTAATTAGTACCTCACACACAACTGAAGAGAAGGCTGTGATCTGTGTGGGACCTTCCCATGATCTATAATACTAAAAGGCATGGGATAAATGAGATACGCCATGGCCCTAATGAAAATATCACATTTTCCCCTTGTACATCTTGATCATTTGATATCACTCATGGCTTCATCACTCATGATGCCAAGAGGCCAAACTGCACTCAGGAAAATTATCAGTGATATTTTTTCATTAGGACCATGGCATATCCTAGAGATACATATATAGAGACAGACAGACAGACAAAGAGGGAGAGACAGAGACAGAATGAGGCATAACATTCATTTGGCAATTAACCACACAAATGTTAACATCCCCACTATTAGGCTCTCACTTTTTTAACTGTTTTCAACCAACAATTCCAAACACTTGAACATGCAACCTGAGTGTCGACAAATTTTAAAATACTTCTGAGGCAAAATTATGAAGTGTGTCTGGCAGCATATACAGGGGCACCTACCAGGATTAGATCCCTAATCTTGTAGAATTCTGCAGGAAACAGTCCTGTTTAATGGCTGTTGCCATGCAGGAGACTGTACATTACTGTAACACTTTGTCTGATCCTGGAGGACACCACATAGAAACAATTTGCACAGAGCAAACTTTGTTAATGCTGTACAAACTGGGATATTAGCACTTGGATGGAAGTTTGTGATCCAGTCCTTCCATTTCTCCCCAAAACAAATGCACTGCAATTATTGAAAATGCAATCTTCTGTCTCATCCCACTTTCCTAAACTCTGGTCCTCTCTTCCCTTCTCAATTTTCTCTGCCTCTTCTGCCTTCTCCTTTAAGTCTCTCCTTCATGATGATTCTTCTAAATGTTCTCATTTTTCTCTATTACATGTATCTGTCATACTGATTTTGTGTTCAATTTTTATTTTGAATGCGCGCATGAGCAAGAAACTTATTGTGACAGCTTTCCTATAGATGCAGGTTGTGGAGGCGTGGCACTGTTGTGGCCAATGCCCCCACAACCTTTAAAGGCATGGACCGCTTTTCCCAATGCCATGGCATGCTGCTGCTGACACTAGTTCAGCCAGCATGCCACAACCTTGTAAAAAATTAGCCGTTGCAATCAGGGACCACCTCATCACTGTAGCAAAAGCCATTCGCTGCAATGAGGGAGCAACCTGTGATTGCTGGGTGGAACCTTGGTACTCTGATATTGTTTGTGAACATGGCGGCAGCTTGCTGCCGTGTTCACAAACAATATAAGTGAGCCCCCCCATGCCAAGGGGTTGCCCAATTCCCCTTCCCAACATGTGCCCCTCCCCACAGCAGCATGTTTTTGCCGACGGGGGCCCCAGTCCCCGTCGGCTTCCATCTCTGGTGTTGTGACTTGCCGATGGGCAGCCCACTCCCTGTAGGCATTATGTCCCCCCTCCCACTTTGATGTGCCGATGGGGGAGCCCACTCTCCATTGGTATAAGTCCCCCAAACAGTAGTGGGACAGTTGTGCCAAGGGGATTAATCCCCCGCCTTGCGCCCCCATGTAGCGACGAGAGGTGCCTAATCCCCATCAGCTACAGCTGGCCCCTCTAATACGTCTTTTGGCATGCTGGGAGCCCACCTCAGCATGCCAAATGTCCATAAATGCCCCTGTCAAAAAAAACTGTCCCACAGTGTCTTTTTTTTTCCGTACCTTTAAAGCAAAAAATGGTCCCTCGTCAAGTCCAGCATCCCCCAACCCATGCCCAACCTCTGAATACCCTGCCTCCCACACCCCCACCCCATACGTACCTTTGGAGCCCAGTGCGACGATCTTCGGTGGACTGGGAACAAGTCTGCACTCTTCAAAGCCGACTGCGAACTGATGAAATGCCAGTAAGCTGTATAATGGCATAGATAGGGTTTTTTCAACTTTGATGCATTTCTCAGGCATTTTTTTGACTTTTGGCACCCAATTTTCAACATGGGGTTTTTGGGACCCATCCTCAAGAATTCTGCCACTGCCATGATTATTATTCTGCCCCAAAAGATGATTTCGCAGTCACTGCGTGGAATTACCTTTAGGGACCAATTAACAAAATGACAGTGCCAGTGTTTCATGAGGTGGGCTCTCTAAAAGCCTATATTGCAAATTTGGCTGAAAAAATCCAAAAAATGACTGTTTTATGAGCGTGCATAGAGCAATTGCTATGCACTCTCATAACTTAGTGAATTTGCAATATTTTCACACCACATTTTCAACATTGACATTTTTCCACACCTCCTTGTGAACAGTACAGCTATCATTTTTCACATCCTGACTGAAATGTGTTTTCGCACTTCCAGCACAGAATAGCACAGTCACTGTGAGACATCAGTGTTTTTGGACAGATTACGAAAATGACAATGACACTGTTCATGAGCAGAGAGCCTAAAATGCCAATGTTGAAGATTTGGTGATGATACTCTAAAAAATGACTCTGTTACGAGCGTGCATTGTGCAGTTCACATGCACACTCATAAGTTTGCAAATTTATAATATTTTTACCCCAGATTTTTAACATTGCCATTGTTCTGCACTTCCTTATGAACAGTACAGCTGTCACTTTTCACATCCTGGCCAAAATGTGTTTTTACAGTTCTGACACTGAATAGTGCGGTCGCTGTGAGAAATCCATGTTCGGGAGACATTATGAAAATGACAGTGACACTGTTCATTAGCTGAAGTCCTAAAATGCCTAAGTTGAAAATTTGGTGATGAAAATCCATAAAATGACTGTGTTACAAGCATGCGTTGAGCAGTTTCCATGCACCCTTGTAACTTAGCATATTAGTAATATTTTTATGAAACATTTTCAACACTGCCATTTTTCCACACCTCCTTATGAACAGTACAGCTGTCATTTTTCACATCCTGGCCAAAATGTGTTTTCACACTTCTGGCACAGAACAACACAGTCCCTGTCATAAATCAGTGTTTGGGATAGATTAGGATCGAGTGACTGGGGGAGGGGGGATGACCGATCTCACCTGAGCTCTGTCGGGACTGCTGCAAATTTCTTTGTGGGCAGAAAAAGGCTCCAATGCAGGCAGGAGCCCAGTACAAAAGGGCAGCCTGTAGCGCCAGGAACCACAGAACAAGTGAATGAGGGAGGGGGAGTGAGTGAGCTCAACGGAGCACTGCTGGGACTGCTGAGGATTTATTTGAGGGCAGAAAAAGGTGCCAACAGAGGCAGGAACCCAGTACAAAATGGCAGCCTGCAGTGCTAGCAGAAACAGAATGAGTGAGTGAGGTGGGGGATTGAGAGACATCAACGGAGCTGTGTCAGGACAGCTGCAGATTTCTTTGTGGGCAGAAAAAGATGCCAATGCAGGCAGGAGCCCAGTACAGAAGGGCAGCCTGCAGCGCTGGGAGAAACACAAGGAACGAGTGAGAGAGGGGGAGTGCGCTAGCTCAACGGAGCTCTATCGTGACTGCTGCGAATTTCTTTGTGGGCAGAAAAAGGCAACAGTGTAGGCAGGAGCCCAGTACAAAAGGCCAACCCGCAGTGCTGGCAGAAATGGAATGAGCGACTGAGAGGGGGAGACTGAGCGAGCTCAGCGGAGTTGTGTTGGGACTGCTGCAGATTTCTTTGTGGGCAGAAAAAGGCAGCAATGCACGCAGGGGCCATGTAAAAAAGGGCAGCCTGCAGCAGTGGGAGAAACAGAACGAGCGAGTGAGAGACAGGGTGAGTGAGTGAGCTCAATGGAGTTCTGTCATGACTGCTGCAATTTCTTTGTGAGCAGAAGAAGGCAGCAATGCAGGCCGGAGTCCAGTACAAAAGGGCAGCCTACAGCGCCGGCAGAAACAGAACATACATGTGAGAGAGAAGGGTTGAGCAAGTTCACTGGAGCTCTGTTGGGACTGCTGCAGATTTCTTTGTGGGAAGGAAAAGGTGCCAAAAGAGGCAGGAGCCCTGTACAAAAGGGCAGCCTGCAGTACCAGGAGAAACAGAATGAGCAAGTGAGATGGGGGATTGAGCAAGCTCAATGGAGCTCTGACATGACTGCTGTGGATTTCTTTCTGGGCAGAAAAAGACAGCAATGCAAGCAGGAGCCCAGAACAAAAGGCCAGTCTGCAGCACTGGCAGAAGCGGAGTGAGCGAGTGAGAGAGGGAAGTAAGCAAGCTCAATGGACCTGTGTCGGGACTGCTGCAGATTTCTTTGTGGGCAGAAAAAGCCAACAATGCAGGCAGGTGCCCAGTATAAAAGGGCAGCTTACAGCAGTGGGAGACACAGAATGAGCGAGTGAGGGAGGGGGAGTGAGTGAGTTCTACGGAGCTCTGTTGGGACTGCTGCAGATTTCTTTGTGGGCAGAAAAGGCTGCCAATGCAGGCAGAAGCCTAGTACAAAATGGCAGCCTGCAGCAGTGGGAGACACAGAATGAGTGAGAGAGTGGGAGTGAGTGAGCTCAATGGAGCTCTTTTGGGACTGCTGTGGATTTCTTTGTGGGAAGAAAAAGGCAGCAATGCATGCAGAGGCCCAGTACAAAAGAGCAGCCTGCAGCGGCGGGAGAAACAGAATGAGCGAGTGAGAGAGGGGGAGTGAGCCACCTCAATGGAGCTCTATCATGACTGCTGCAGATTTTTTTGTGGGCAGAAGGAGGCAGCAATGCAGGCAGGAGCCCAGTACAAAAGGGCAGCCTGCAGCACCAGCAGAAATGGAATGAGCGAGTGACAGAGAGGGAGTGACCTAGCTCAATGGAGCTCTGTTGGCACTGCTGCAGATTTCTTTTGTGGGCAGAAAAGGTGTTAACAGATGCAGGAGCCTAGTACAAAAGGCCACTGAGTGTGCCAGGAGAAACAGAAATAGAGGAGTGAGACAGGGTGAGTAAGCAACCTCAATGGAGCTCTGTTGGGACAGCTGCAGATTTCTTTGTGGGCAGGAAAAAGGTGCCAACGCAGGCAGGAGCCCAGTACAAAAAGGCAGTCTGCAGCGCCGGGAGAAACATAACTAGTGAGTGAGAGGGGGGAGTGAGTGACCTCAATGGAGCTCTATCATGACTGCTGTAGATTTCTTTGTGGGTCAAAAAAGGCGGCAACACAGGCTGGAGCCTTGTACAAAAAGGCCTGCCTGCAGTGCCAGCAGAAATGGAATGAGCAAGTAAGGGAGTGGGAGTGAGCAAGCTTAACAGACCTGTGTCAGGACTGCTGCAGATTTCTTTGTGGGCAGAAAAAGCCACCAACAGAGGCAGGAGCCCAGTACAAAAGGCTAGCCTGCAGCACCAGGAGAAACAGAATGAGTGAGTGAAAGAGGGGGAGTGAGCAAGCTCAACGAACCTGTGCCGGGACTGCTGCATATTCCTTTGTGGACAGAAAAGCGTGCCAACACAGGCAGGAGCCCAGTACAAAAAGCAGCCTGCAGCACTGGGAGAAACAGAATGAGCGAGTGACAGAGGGGCAGTGAGCGAGCTCAACGGACCAACACAATTAACATTCAGCATTGACAAATGCTTGTAGATTATGCTCCTTGATATATTGTATTTGTTGTTTAATCACATCTCCTACCCCAGGACACATGTGGAAATGGGTTGTTGGGTTGTTAGCAGCTCAGTATGTCTTTCCTGGTGAAACTTTTGAAATATGTTTGAAATACACATACTAACATACTATTTGCCAGCAGATTAGGCCTTACGGTCTATCGAGTCTGCTCGAACCTTAGATCCTTAGTTGGGTGCCGAGGCCCTCCCATCCCTTGTGCTCCAGAAACCCCTATCATCCATCCCCACCCCCCTGGGACAGGCCATCATCTGATACATCCACTTTCTGTGTCTGTCCCACCCTCTCTTGAAGCCCTCCACTGTGGATCTCTGAACCAGCTCACCAGGTAGTGCATTCCAAGGGTCCACCACCCTCTCAGTGAAAAACCTCCTCCTCTTTTCCCCCCTCACCCTTCCACCTTCCAACTTCAAACCATGCCCTCTGGTGATACCTCCCTGCTTTAGTCTAAAGATCCCCTCCATGTTTACCCTATTTATTCCCTTGAGGTACTTGAAGACCTCAATCATGTCCCCCCGTCTCTCCTTTCCTCTAATAAAAACAGGCAGAGCTCCTCAAGTCTGTTCTCATATGAACATATGAAATTTGCCAGCAGATAAAGGCCTAGAGGTCTATCAAGTCTGCTTGAATGTGCAGCTAGCACCCCTTATTCTGCAGCTGCCTCTCCCTTCCATCCTTCCCCTTCATTAACCCTCCCCCTTGTCCTGTCCCATCCTCATTTGAAGCAGTCCACTGTTCTACTGCATACCACTTCAGGAGGTAACGCATTCCACCCAGCCACCACCCTCTCTGTAAAAAAGTGTCTCCTCATCTCCCTCCTGAACCTTCCTCACTCCAGTCTCCTATCATGGCCCCTGGTGTCCCTCCCCTCCCTTACTATGAACAGCCCCTCTGTACTTGTCTAGTTTATTCCTTTCATGTATTTAAAGGTTTCAATCATGTCACCCCTGTCTCTCCTCTCCTCCAGTGAGTACATGTTCAACTCCTTCAACCTCCTCTCGTATGATAAGTCCCCCAGCCCCTTGATCATCTTTGTCACTCTGCGCTGCACCCCCTCCAGTAACTTAATGTTCCTCTTCAGATACGGACACCAGTACTGCATACAGTACTCCAGGTGTGGTCTAGCTAATGACCCATACAGTGGCAGAATCACCTCCTCCTCCTCAAGGATATACCCCTTGCAATACAACCCAGCATTTTGTTGGCCTTTGCAGCTGCCTTCCTACATTGTGCCAAATTGTTCTTTGACCCTGTAATGAGCACACCCAGATCCTTCTTCTCCTCTGTCTGGGCTAGCTGCACTCCTCCTAGCTGGTATCTCCTCCTTGGGTTCTTCATCCCAAAATGCAGCACCTTGCACTTTTTGGCATTAAAGCCCAGTTGCCAGATGTCTGACCAGGTTTCAAGCTTTGCCAGATCATCCTGCAACCCCTGCCATCTCCTAGGTCATCCACCACCGCGCCTACCTTGGTATCATCAGCAAACAGACTGATCTTGCTCTTGATGTCCCATGGTATGTCTCAATGAATATCCCAAACAACACTGGTCCCAACACGAGCCCTGTGGAACACCACTGTCACTGCCCTTGGGTGTGAGAGCTCCCCACCCACCACTACCCTCTGTTGCCTTCCCTGAAGCCAGTTTCCTACCCATCTCACCAGCTTTGCACCCACCCCTGTGCCTACTAACTTCCCTCCCAGCCTTTTATGTGGCACTGAGTCAAATGCCTTACTGAAGTCCAGATACAGGACATCCACTGCATGGCCCCTGTCCAGTTGCCTAGTTACCCAGTCATAGAACTCGACCAGGTTGGTTTGGCAGGATCTGCCATGTATGAAGCCATGCTGTCTGCTGTCCTGTAGTCCTTTGTCCTCTAGGAGGGCCACCAGCCTCTCCTTCAGGATGGGCTACATTAGCTTACCCACGATGGATGTGAGGCTCACTGGTCTGTAGTTTCCAGGTTCATCCTTGAGGCCACTTTTGTGGAGGGGCACCACATGAGCCATCCTCCAGTCCTGAGGTACACACCCCGAATGTAGTGAGGCACTAAATAGGTCTGCCAAAGGTCCTGCAAGGACCTCTACCAGCTCCTTTAGTACCCTAGGGTGGATGCCATCTGGGCCTGGTGCCTCATACATTAAATCCTCTAGCCCTTGTATCATCTTAGTTGCCCTCCTCTGTACCGTCTCCAGGAGCTGTATGTCCCTCTTCAAGTGTGGTCTCCAGTACTGTACACAGTACTCAAGGTGTGGTCTAACCAGTCCATTGTACAGCGGCAGAATCACATCCTTGCTCCTAGAGGTGATCCCCCTTACGACACATCCCAACATCCTGTTTGCCTTGCTAGCCGCTCTCCTGCACTGTTCAGAGTTTTTCATACATGCATCCACCATGACCCCTAGGTATTTTTCCCTTATTGAGGCCTCCAGTGCCTTCCCTCCCTGGGTGTACCTGTGCTTAGGGTTTGCCCGACCAAGATGCAACACCTTGCACTTGGCGATTTTGAAATTTAATTTCCATGTGTGAGCCCAGCTTTCCAGGGTGTCCAGATCCCCTTGCAGGGCGAACCTCCCCTCTTCTCCCTCAACTACTGCTCCCATCTTGGAGTCATCCATGAAGAGACTCATTTCACACCCTATACCCTCCCTGATGTCCGATATGTATGCATTAAATAGGATCAGACCCATGACTGAGCCCTGCGGTACCCCACTACCAACCTCTCTAGGGTTTGAGAGCTCCCCACAGACCACTACTCTCTGGGTGCATCCAGCTAGCCAGTTTTCAATCCATCTGACCATCAAAGGGCCTACTCCTAACCCCATCAGTATCTCCACCAGACCATTGTGGGGGACAGAGTCAAATGCCTTGCTGAAGTCCAAGAATACATCCACAGGCTTTCCCTGTCCAGTTCTGATGTTACCCATTCATAGAACTCCACAGGTTGGTTTGACATGATCACCTGGCACAAACCCATGTTGCCGACTATCCAGACCTCCCACCTCCAAGTACACCCCCAATCGTTCCTTTAGTATACTCTCCATTAATTTTCCCACCACTGAGGTCAAACTGATGGGTCTATAGTTACCTGGTACTTCCCTCGACCCCCTTATGGATTGGCACCACATGTGCCTCTCGCCAATCCCTAGGTACCCTCCCTGTCTCAAGTGACCTGTTGAAGAGCTCCGCCAGGGGTGCAGCCAGTATGTCCACCAATTCCCATAGTACTCTCGGATGAATGCTATCCGGCCCAGGAGATTTGTCTTTCTTTAGGGCCTTGAGGGCTAACCACACCCTTTTGGCGGAGATAGCATCATCCGTCCCCTCCACCTTACTGGCCTTTTTATCCTTATCCAGATGTGACACCCCTGGGATACCTCTCCCTCCCTCTAGCTCCATTTCTGTTGCTTCCCTTATCCCACTTACTGCCGCTTCTATCCCCTTCGTGCCTTGCTTTGTAGATATCCCATCCCCCTCCCTAGTGAACACAGAGGCAACGTACTCATTAAATACCTCTGCCTGGTCCCTCACCTCTTCCATCCACCCTCCTTCTGATCTCAATCTGATGAGATGGCCCTAAGTTTTTCTCCACTCCCCAATGTACTGGAAGAACCCCTTTTCCCGTCCAAGTATCCCCTGTGCCAGCTGCTGCTCTTTACTGGACTTTGCTCCCCTCACCATACGGTGACTTTTCTAGATGCAAGATGGTACATTTCCTTATCCCTATCCCCTCTTGTTGTTTTATATTTTTTGTAGGCCACCTTCTTTTCTCTGACTGCTACCTGTACCTCACTGGAACACCAGCATGGTTTATGTGACTTTGCTCCCTTACGTTTCAACTTAGCGCAGGTCCTGACTGCCTCATGAAGTCCCCATTTTATGACCTCCCATCTCCTTTTCACACTTGTCATTTGTGTAATCCCCTTCACGTGATCCTTCAGAATATTTCCCATGCCTACAAAGTCTGCCCCCCTGAAGTCCACTGCCAGTGTCCTAGATCTCACCCCCCTTCCCCCATGCTTATTTGAAACCAGACAGTGTTGTGGTCGCTCCCAGTCAGGGGGTCCTGTACAACCATGTCCCTTACCAGATCCCCATCTGCCAGAACCACATCCAGGACATGCTCCCCACTATGTGGGCTCCATCACATGCTGTGTTAAGAACACATCCTGGAAGCCGTCCAGCAGCCTCTGCTCCTGGCCACCTTAGAGGACATGGTTCCCAGTTTGTACCTGGCATATTAAGGTCCCCATCAACACAACTCCTTCCCTTTGGTCCACACTGGGCAATGATGTTGTCCAGCAAACCATCCTCTAGAACATCACTCATCCCAGGGGCTATATACTACACCCAGCTTGACCTTATCTCCTGCTGGGATCGTAGTGACCCATAAGGCCTCCACAGTTCCCTCTGCCTCTTCTACCCTAGCAATTTCTATGTCATCTCTAATGAGCATAGCCACTCCACCCCCTCTTCCCTCCTTTCTATCCTTCCTAAGCATAGTGTACCCCCATATGTTTAGGTCCCAGACATGGTTTCTGTTGGCCCATCGCCTCAGTGACTGCCGCTACATCCACCCCCTCGAACAGCATGGCTCTGAACTCTGGCAACTTGTTTCCCAAGCTCCTGGCATTTACTAACACCAACCCCACCCCTTATCTCTCATCCTTTCGAACCCCACCCAGATTCCTTATACTTCCATCCTCCTCTGCTCCTCCTGAAACCTCCACCCCAGTCTGTTTCCTTTCCCTTGGGCTTGATGGCTACCCCTCATCTGGAGGACAGGGCTTGGTCAGCCCTCCCTTACCTCTTCCCCCCTTACAAGTTTAAACCCCACCTTTCTTGAATGTAGTCAGCCATCCCCTGTTTAAGGACTTCCTTCCCTAATGGGGCAAGATGAAGCCTATCCTTGGCATATAGTCCCTTATCCTCCCAAACTCCATTCCAGTTCCCTAACACCCCCAACCCACTCTCTTCACTTCACTTCCTGAGCCAGTCATTAACCTCTGTGAGCTTTATTTTTTTCTCCACTGAGGCCTTTGGTACTGGCAATATCTCCGAAAAGGAAATGTTGCATCCATTATCCCGACAGACTCTGCAAGTTCTTGGAACCTTGCTTGGATTTCCAAAACGCTATTTCCCTCTAGATCGTTAGTTCTCAAATGCACCAGGAAATCCGGTTTCCCTCAACAATCCCTAACCATTTCATACACCATGAACTTTGCTCTGTGCACTGTCAGCCCAGAGATACTCACTACCTTCACTTAGCTATGGCATCCACCCTTCTGTCCCTCCCACTGGATGCCCCTAATCATCGAGTCTCCCAATAACAGAACCTTAACACCGCCATCATCCTTATGGTTACCTCCACTATGCCCTCTCAGCCCCCCTTCGCCCCCTTTATTCATGCTCTCAAGTCCATGGGAGTCTTCCTGCCTTATTAGAGACCCCTTTGTCACCCTCCCCTTTCTGGCTCCCTCGTTATTTTGCCCACTTAACTCAAACCCCCTCTGAATAGGTGTCCTCTTTAACCCTCTCTTATCCGAACCATTTATTCTGGCCCTGATGGTTTCCCCTTCCCCCACACTGCCATCCTCCCTCCTTGTAATAGTACCCCTGCCTCCAGAGGCTCTCTGTGGGTCCCCGTTAGCTAGGTCCCCATCCTTGGTACTGATCCCCCTGCTGAATGGGGGCTCCTCTCCCACCTCCTTCTCTCCCAGTTTCTCTCCAATCGTACTCTCCTCCCTCATGTCTGCAATATGTTGCATCTCCCTCACTTGCTTAACATTTATGTTTCCCCTTCTCCCTCTGAGACTATTTCTATCCTTTCCATTGCCGGTCTGTGATGCCCTATGGGTATCCGACTCCCTCCCCCTGGCCTCTGTATAAGTTTCATCATTTCCACCAACCCCTTCCTCCCCCTCTAGGTTGCTTAGTAGCTCAAATTTATTGTGACACTCTATGTCAGCCTCCATCAAGTAACCAGAGTTTCCCCTGACTGCACCTCTAAACTGGCCCTCTTCTTCCCCTCTTGCTCTGTTCACCTTAGCAGCTCCCTTCCCACAATCTGCTGTTTTAGGCTTCCACACAACAGCCCCTCCTGACTCTTCCCCTTCCACTCTCTTTGTATTCAGAATGTTCACCCCGTACGCTTTCCTCTTAGTGTCAACATCCCTATCTAAGGGTCCTCTGTCCCTAATATCCCCCCTCCTGCTTGCTGTAACATAACGTCCTGTAATTTCAGAGCATTGCCCCAGCCTCCCCTCAGCCCCACCTCTGCTGCCCATATCCACACACCTTATCCTTGGACACCCCCCCAGCTCCCCCAGCTTACTCCTTAACCAATATACCTCACTCCTGATACAAGACAGCTGTCTACAGAGTGGGCAGCCTCCCTCTCTCTCCAGGCCCAATTGAGAATTATTGCCATCCCACAGCCTGTGCAGCCTACAACCCTTCTGAAGATGCCTGCCATGGTGGAATATGGCCACTCTGTTTATCTCCCTCTGTTTATAATGGCACACACCCTTTTCTCAGTCCCTTTCCCCTGGAATACAGTTTCTCTCTATACAAACCCAATTTCAACCCCACCAATAAAGTTCCCAAGTCTCACAAACACATACAGTCCAGTGTGTGTTCCATCCCACTAACTGTGTGTGTATGTAGACATCAGGTACCGTATGATGTCACAGGCCCACCAGCTCCTGTTGCTTCAGAAATACTCAGCCCTTCAATCCCAACCCCCAGTGGCTTTTCAGGCAAACACTTTTAAATTTCACTCTAATTATCACTGCCAAACAACTGTTCCCAAGCCTCTAAAGTTACAATATCACAGCCCAAGTAGCAGTTCTAACTCAAGGTAATAATTTTTAACACATATAACTAATTTCACTTACAAAACCATTCAAATATTTCAGTTAAAACAGAATATAACCCCAGACCTCGTTCCTTACCAGCCTGCTGCTTTTGTTCCTAAGTGAACAATGAAAGACAAGGTAATTCCTGTTAAAGACAAAGTAATTCCTGCTAATGTCCCCTCCCTGTAACACCAGGCAAACAACACATTTAAATTTCACTCTAATTATCACTGCCAAACAACTGTTCCCAAGCCTCCAAAGTTACAATATCACAGCCCAAGTAACAGTTCTAACTCAAGGTAATAATTTTTAACATATATAACTAATTTCACTTACAAAACTATTCAAATATTTCCATTAAAACAGAATATAACCCCAGACTTCTGTCCTTACCAGCCTGCTGCTTATGTTCCCAAGTGAACAACATGTTCATGTCCCAGCAAGTGAGTGTAACAGGTATAAGACTGGCATCTTAGGCATCAGCAAGTGTAAACAGGATGAAGTGTGGGACTCGGCCAATCAATTAAGGTAAGGCACCTGTTCATTCCTGTTGTTGTATACACTGCTGGGAAAGGCAAAAGGTAAAAGGTAGGCCTAAACTGGAAATAGCAGCAGCACCCTAGCCATGGTAACAGTAAAAGGGAAATTACACCAGGTACAGGAGAACACCAGTAGCAACACACTGAAAAAGGGGAAGCTGGGAAGGGTTGAAGGTAATAGACATGCCTAACACTGGGAACAGGAGCAACACCCTATCTAGGGTAACAGTAAAAGGGAACTTACACCAGGTGCAGGGGAGCACAAGTAGCAACACACAGAAAAAGGGGAAGCTGGAAAGGGTGGAAGGTAGTAGATAGGCCCAACACTAGGAATAGGAGTAACACCCTATCTAGGGTAACAGTATAAGGGAACTTACCCCAGGTACAGGGGGACACAAATAGCAACACGAAGAAAAAGGGGAAGATGGGAAGGGTGGAAGGTAGCAGATAGGCCTAACACTGGGAACAGCAGTAACACCCTATCTAGGGTAACAGTAAAAGAGAACTTTCACCAGGTACAGGGGAACACAAGTAGCAACACACAGAAAAAAGGGAAGCTGGGAAGGGTGGAATGCAGCAGATAGGCCTAGCACTGGCAACAGAAGCAACACACCCTCTAGGGTAACATTATAAGGGAATTTACATCAAGTACGGAGGACCACAAGTTGAAACAAACTAAAAAAGGGAAAACTAGAAATACCATATTAGGGGTAAGGATGCATAAGTATTTCAAGGTAACACAGGGCGTATAGAGGCTGTGAGTGCTAGGAGTGGTGTAATGCAGTGGCTGTGGGGTGGAAGTTATCAGAGAGACCTGGAGATTGTTCTGCTGCCCCATCTGAATGCATCTCTCCGGCTTGAGGGAGGAGGTCACTAGACCACAAGCCAAGTTGGCTAGGATTTGGGGACATCTTCCCCTGTGAGGAGCTGCCAAGTTTGATGCTGTTAACCCAGAGAATGCCAGGGAAGAGGAACAGATGGACTACAGTGGGCTCTGGAAGTGTGGGATTGTTGGGTCAGAGGCACATTCCTCAATCGGTACCACTATGCAATTCCTACACTGCACTGGTGAGGCAGGACTACCAGGAGGAGGCAACCATGATAGTGGCTGGGGAGGATTTAAGGGTTCTCTGGAGCACAGACACCAAAGAGAGAGGAAGAGGACCACAGAGGAGGAGGAAACAACTTCTGTGGGGGACTTGATTGTGAGGGTGACAGATGCCTCAGCAGCACCATGGCCCAAAGTGATAGGAAACTGATACAGAGGATTGTTAGGGCAGCAGAGGTGTATGTAATTGTCAACCTGAGGACTAATGACCCAGTTATGAATGGGGCTGGGATAGTGCAAGGGGAGTTTAAGGAGCTCGGGGGTGGAGGGGAGTCTTGGACAGGTGGCACATTCAGTGCTTTCGCTGAGCTGCTGCCTGTCTACAGCAGGAAGGAGGACAGGAATCTCTACACTAAGTCATTCTACTCATAGTTGAAGGAATAGAAACATAGAAATGTAGAAAATGATGATGGAAGGAGACCTTTTGGTCCATCTAGTCTGCCCTGTAGAAGTCTGCCTAATATATCCCAGCCCCCTACTACCTATTTTGTGTGAGGGTTCCCCTGTGTCTATCCCATGCATTTTTTAATTCCTCTACCATGTTGGCCCCTACTACCCCTGGGGGCAGGTTATTCCACATGTTTACCACCCTCTCTGTGAAAAGAAATTCCTGACATTGGTGAGGAGCCTTCCCCCTTTTAGCCTTAGATCATGCCCCCTAGTTCTACTGTCTTCTTTAAAGGTAAAAAGGTCCTGTGCTTGCACCCTGTTTATGCCTTGCCCCATCTGCATGCATCTCTGTGGGTTGGAATGGTACAGACAGGAGGGGTTTGTCCACACTGTGGGTTGCGGAGCCACCTGGAGAGATAAGGGCCTTTACAGGGATGATGGCCTTCATCTATCCAGAAAGAGAGCAGCGGTCCTCAATGGATGGTTTAGATGTTACTTTGATGAACATTTAAATTAGCTGGGGGGGGGGTGACAGAAGAAACCAGGGAGGCAGTAACTGCACCCCCGTCACAGCCTAAAGAAGAAAGTAGAGAGAACCTGAGGGGAATGGAATCCCCCAGGGTGGAAAGTAATAAAGTAAGCAGGACATTAAAAATGAGGGGGGGTGGGGGACAGAAGCATTAAAAGGAGAGGGAAGAAGGAGAGGGGGCAAAAAGGAAAAAAGGGGGTTACCAAGCAGAGTGGTAACAAAACCTGGAAGGCCATGTGTGTGAATGTTAGAAGTCTAGGAAATAAGATTCTGGACTAGAGCCCATACTGACAGAGGCTGACCCAGATACTGTGGCCATTACCAAGTCACTGTGTACAGAAGACCATGACTGGAACATGTCCATACCAGGCTATACTCTGTTCAGGATGGAAGGGTGGAAAGGAAAGGAGGGAGTGTGGCACTTTATGTGAGGGGAGGGCATAAAAGCGATAGAGATACAGGGAATAGAGGGGGTGGCAGTGATACTGTGGGGAATAAAGCCTCAATTCGCACTAGTGTGATCTATAGACTGTCAGTACAGAAGGAAGAGTTAGATAAGATACTGGTGGAAACTATTGGCAAGATGACAGAAAAGGGGGAGGAGCTGCTGATAGGGGACAACAGTCTGCCGGATATAGACTGGAACCTCCCAACTGTGGCTTCAGATGACTCCCTGCAGGGGGTATTCCACAGGTAGCTGGTCAGTGAACCCATTCATGATAGGGCAATACTGGACCTGGTACTCTCTAACGGGGACAGTGTGGCAGAGGTCAAGGTAGGAGGCCACCTGGGGAACAGCGAGCACTGTACAGTGTGGTTCAGTATAAGGACTGCTAAGGAACTGAACCACCAAAGGACAAGGGTCCTGAGCTTCAGGAGGGCAATTTTTAAAAAGATGGTTAAATGCTTCAGGGTGACCTGGTGGAGGGTGACCTGAGTGGAGTGAAGGAACAGTGGGCAAAGCTAAAAAGGGCCATAGGAAAAGAAACAAACCTCAGCATCAAGTAGGTGAGCAAATGCAGGAGCAAAGAGATAGTTCTTGAACGAGGTGTCAGAAAAAGTAAAGGCTAAAAGGGTAACATTTAGAAGGTATAAGGAGACACACAGAGATGAGGATAGGGAGGTGTATTGGGGAAACAGACGGAAGCAGGGGAGCAGCAAGGAGCGTGAAGGTACAAACTGAAGAGACAGAATAGCACAGCTGGTGATGAAAGGGGACAAGAAATGTTCTACATGTGTAAGAGAAGAGATGATGCCAGTGGTGGGATTGACAGGTTAAAAAGGGAGGGGGAACAGTGCAGAGGGAGACCAAGAAAAGGAGGACATCCTGAACAAATATTTTTGTTCAGTGTTCACAGAGGAAGGAGAAGGGGAGGGAGGTGGATGCTAGTTTGTTTTCAGAGGAGAGTGGCCTGAAGGAACTCTCTAATCTGAAGGTGGACAAAGCAATGGCGCCAGATGTGGTGTATCCAAGGGTACTGAGGGAGCTCAGGAAGGTGCTGGCTGCACCTGTCTCATTGGAAACAGGAGTGGTTCTGAGGGGCTGGAGGATGGCAGATGTACTCCCACTTCACAAAGCGGTAGCAGGAAAGAGGCTGGCAATTGTAAGCTATTCAGCCTAAATTGGTGGTAAGAAAGTTAACAGAGTCACTGCTGGAGAAATGGATTGTGGAATATCTTGAATCCAATGGGTTACAAGGCCCGAGGCAGCAATGATTCATGGTGGGGGAAGGAGGTCATGTCAAACAAATCTGCTAGGTTTTTTGATTGGATGACCAAGGAATTAGATCAGGGTGGAGCAGTGGACGTAGTTTCAGTACAGTTTTTGGCACTATTCCGCATAGCAGGCTAGTGAGCAAGCTGAGTAGCTTAGCAGTGGGTAAACTGGGTAACACATTGGTTAGGGGATAAACAGTGGAGGGTGGTGGTAAATGGAATTCACTCTGAGGAAGGGAGGGTGACCAGTGGGGTGCCTCATGGATCAGTGCTGGGACCAGTTCTCTCCAATGTCTTTATAAGTGACATTGCAGAAGAGCTGGAAGGGAAGGTCTACCTCTTTGTGAATGATACCAAAATCTGCAATAGTGTGGACACTTGGGTTGTGGGGGTGGGAAAGATGAGCAAGGACCTGAGAAAACTCAAGGAATAGCCAAGGGCACAGCAGCTGGGTTTCGCCACAAAAAAGTGCAACATAATGCACTTAGGGCACAGAATCCAGGGGCAGAGTAAAAAATGGGAGGAGTGGTATTGACAGCCACCAAGCAGAAAAGTCGGGAGTAATCATATCAGATGACCTAAAGGTGGTCAAGCAGTGCAACAAGGCAGTGGGGAGGGCTGGTGGGATACTGTGGTGCATACGGTGGGTTATCACCAGCAGAAAGAGGGAGATGGTATTTCTTCTGGTATAGCTCACTAGTAAGACTCCACCTGGACTACTGTGTCCAATTCTGGAGACAACATCTCTGAAAGGACATAGACAGAATGGAAGCAGTCCACAGGAGAACAAGTAAAACAGTGCAGGGTCTGCATCGGAAGCTCTGCAAGGAGAGACTTAAGCACCTAAATATGTACACCCTGGAAGAGAGGAGGGACAGGAGGGATATCATAGAGACCTTTAAATACCTCAGGGAGTAAACAAGGTACAAGAGGGAAGCATTTTTCAGAAAAAAAAGGTGCTCAAGGACAATGGAGCATGATAAGAAATTAAAGGGGGGCAGATTTAGGAGAGATGTGAAGAAGTATTTCTTCACAGAAAAAGTGGTGGATTCCAGGAACAGTGTATCAACGGAAGTGATGGGGACAAAAACTGTGGTGGGGTTCAAGAATACATAGGATAAGCATAAGGCAATCTTAGGAACAGGGAAGGGGGGAGGAAGACTGGGACAGAGATCAAGTGGGATCTGCAGTGATACTATAGGCAGGGAAAAGTGGGCAATCTAGGTGGGACAAGCGGTCCTTATCTGCTGGCAAATTCTATGTTTCTATGATGCTGTGTATGCAACTTTACTAAACTCCTTTCCACCACCCAACCCTCCTCGGTTGCACCTGGAAATGAGCCTTGACTCAGTGTTCCTCTTCTGGTTACCAATTTTCAAATAAATAAATAAAATATAGTAAGCAGAAGTTTGGTAGGCACAAAGCACTTTCCATCACAGCACAAAGGCAGTGCTGTTGCATACGGCACTGAAAGGTGGAGTCATACAAACATTGCACAACAGCATATTGGAACCCCGTTGACTGTACTGACTGACTGTTTAAGCAGCGCAAGTTACTGCTTACTGGAAGCATGTTTTAACAGCACTCGAATGTGGACCGTAGCAGACTCTGTGCTGGTGCCATGTATGAGACAGTTTTGATATAGTTTGTAGTGTTCTGTAATACTGTACTATGTCATTATCTGCAATCAGGAAGTAATAGCCAAAGGATCTGTATCTGTAGTTCATATATAATACATTTCAGTAGTTTATTATGTATGCATGCTATATGTAATATCCCGCAATGTGGTAGCCAAGTAGATTTTGTGTCTGATTCTTCTTCTTGTTGCAGGTTAACCTTCCTTGTGAAGACAGGACGCAAGTTGTCTCCTAATGGCACCAAGGCCTCCCACACTGATGGCAACTTTGGACAACTACAACTTACTTCAATCTGGGAAGGGAACATCAGAAACTTATCAAAATAAAACTGTATGGCACCTGCACTTGGGAATTAAGTTTATTTCTCATTGTTCTATTTTATGGAAGGTAGGCCCCCAAGGAATCAGAACCAAGCGGTCCAGTCCCTCATTGACTACCTCACATCCCTCCCCCACAAAGTGGAGCAAGTCATCCTAGGTGAACGCAATGTTAACTGGCTAGCCTCCACTGCGTCTCACATTAGGGACTCCTTTGCTGCCCTGGATATGGCCCAGTTGGTCACCCAGCCCACCAGATTCAGCCACTCTACTGGCACCAGCACCCTCCTGGATGTTGTTATATCTAATCGTCCCCACAAATTCAAGGATGTCAGTGTCCTCCCTGACTCTCTTAGTGACCACTCCCCAGTCCTTAGTCTCTGGTCATCCTCCAGCCTAAAGCCAGTGTCCCAGGCCACTCTGCACAGGTGCTTACACCCCGGCAGCCTCAGAAAATTAAAACAATACCTAACCCAGCTTGATTGGTCCCCTATCCCACGCACTCCTGACACTGACTTGGTGCTAGACCACTTCACTAATGCCTTCTTGCAAGGCTTGTGACTTCTTCGCCCCCACACAGGGACCTGCTCCAAGAAACACAATGCCCCATGGATCACCCTACCCCTCCTCCAGAGACTTAAAAACAGAGATAACCTCTGGCACATTGCTGTAAAATCTGGAAAGGCATCTGATAGACAAGCCTACAATGCAGAACACAATAAGTGCACTTGGGCTATTAGGCGGGCCAAGGCAGAGCACTACCAGACCACTCTCGCTTTAACTTAGGGTTCAGCCCGGACCTTCTGGGATTTTTATTTATTTTTTATTTTAGTCTTTGGTAACTGGGTAAGGTCCACTAGACACAAGTGCCTGTTTTCAGGGGTGATCTGGGAGCACTGGGCGGTTAAGTGTCACACAGTATGCAAGTGGAGGTTGTGAGAATCAAACTCAGGTCTGGTCTGCTGGATGTATCAAGCTCATTCATACCTCATTCCTCTAACCTCTAGGATATACTGCCAGCCCCAAATAATATGAAAGAATTAAATGGAAAGTCCTGCTCCCCCCACCATCCCAGCTATCCATCGATGGCACCCCCACCTCAGACCCGCTCAGTATTGCCAACTGCCTTAACACTGCCTTCTCTGACCTAAGCTCGGTCCTTCTCAGCAACTTCTTTGATCCTGTCCCTGCCTCTCCCCCACTGGCCCTGCTCTGCCCACCATTCTACCTGTGCACCCGATCCCCCCAAGAAGCCACGCTGCTCCTCCTAAAAACCCTGAGCAGCAACAACCCCAGCAGTGACCCCCTCTGCTCCAGGATCCTCTGTATGGTCTTGGATGAAGTTCTAGACCCCCTGACTGTCTTTCTAAACTGGTCTCTATGCCTAGGTCAGTTTTCAAGTGCTTGAAAAATGGCCAAAATCACACCCATACATAAGAGTGGTGACCGGTCCACCCCCGAAAATTACCGGCCTATCTCCGTCCACCCCCCACTCTCTAAAGTCCTTTAAAAAGTGGTATCTATCCAGCTCAATGAATACTTAAATAAGTATGACATAATGTGTCCTGAACAGCATGGATTCTGCCCAGGTCACAGTACAACCACAGCTCTCCTGGAATTCTCCCAACACCTGCACTCTGCCCTCAACTCTGGCAGCCTTACAGGAGCAGTGTTCATTGACCTTTCCAAGGCCTTCGACACTGTCTGTCACCCCCTCCTACTCGACTCTCTCCACCAACTTGGGTTTGCTGATGGTCCTATATCTTGGTTCACTAGCTACCTCTCTGCTAGATCACAGTGTGTTAAGATCAGTGGCTCCCTCTCCAGCACACTTCCCATTCGCTCCAGGGTCCCCCAGGGCTCCATCTTGGGTCCAGTCTTGTTTAGTCTGTACCTCAACACCCTCCACAGCTCCTGTTCTGGTAAGATGCTCCTGTATATCGACGATGCAGTCCTCATGGCCTCACATCCCAATCCCACCTCCCTTCAATTCTCCCTCCAGCAAGCTTACACCAAAGTCGAAAGGTGGTTCAGCAACCGCAGACCGGTAATTAACCTGAAGAAAACCAAATCAATGCTTTTCTCCCACCACCAAAATAAAGCTAAAACACCCCCTTGTTGATTATCCCCAGCACTATGCACCCACTAGAGCAAGTAACCGCATTCAAATACCTAGGCATCACATTTGATTCTGCCTTCTCCTTTCACACCCACATCAATGCACTGTCAGCCACCATTAACTCCTGGATTGGCCTGCTATATCGGCACAGGGACTGCCTGCCTTCGGTTGCTCTCAGGCTGGCCATCACCTCCTCCGTTCTGTCCCTCATGGACTACGGCTTACTCATCTATGCCACTGCCAACAAAACTGCCCTCTCCAAAATCCATCTCTCCATCAATAAGGCCTGCAGTCTTCTGACCAGTGCCCCCTTCCTCACTCGCACCTGCCTACTCTATTCTACCACCAGTCTGGTCAACTTTGAGGAGCAACTGCTCCACCAGACCTACCTACTCACTAAGAAATCCCTGGTTGGATTCTCCCCCCTTGGGGTCTCCACCTCCCTACAGCAGTCATCCTCATCCATTACCACCTATTGCTCTGTTAAAGCCACCTTCCTGGTGCCCAGAACCAGAACCTCTCTTGCCTAGAGATCCTTCCTCCACTGAGTCCCCACCTGGTTCAACTCACTCCCTAGCTGCATCTCCAACTTGTCGAAAATCAGCCCCTTCAAAACAGCCCTTTGTAATCACATCCTCAGTACTCGCTGCTGCAGGTGCAACTAACCCCCTGTTGTGACTTGCGGTACCTGCCCACCTTGCCCCTTGCACGACAACATCCACTGGACTGCATACCCCTCTCCCCAGACCCACTCCTTCCCCACTAGGTCAGAACATGAATACAACCCTTTGTCCTCTCTGCAGACCCTCTATATTCTGTTTTGTAACTCAATTTAAAACATTATGTAACCTAAGTAACATGCAAACCGCAATATATATAACCTAAGTGTACTTAATGTTAAATGTTCCTCTCTGCACCTGTAATGTTATCCACTGTTGTAACCTGCACTGTTGTTAACTGTCATGTTGTCTGCCCTCCCTGCGATGAGGTGCCTTTGTAAATGAGTCTCTTACTCAAAGGTTGTAAACCTGACTTGTAATTAATAAATAAATAAATAGATAGGTCAACACTCTCTTATCAGATTTCTACTAAGTGCCATTCTATTAGAGGCCTCATGTCTCCAAGGCAACAAGCCAGGCTGACATTAAACTAAACAAGCATTTGTCAATGCCGAACATTCGCTTGCAGGTATTCGCAGTGGTGTTTGGCATGTATGGTGCTTTACCCTAATGCCCTGTGCGATTGCTGGTATTTGCACAATAAATTGTCAGCATGACCTTGTTGTTACCCCCATTGTGTGCTACATAGGCGGAAACACATTTTGGGGAGGATGTGAAAATGACAGCTGTACTGCTCATAAGGAAGTGTGGTAAAATGGCAATGTTGAAAATCTGGAGGAAATATTGAAAATTGCAAACCTACGAGAGCGTATGCGGGAACTGTGCAACGCACGCTCGAAAAACAGTCATTTGTAGGATTTTTTTCACCAAATTTTCAACATTGCCATTTTAAAGCCTCTGCTAATGAACAGTATCACTGTGATTTTCTTACTGTGTTCCATACATTGATTTCGCACACCGACTGCGCCATTGTGCAGTACATGGGCGGAAAGATGTTTTGGGCAGGATGTGAAAAATGACAGCTATACTGCTCATAAGGAGGTGTGGTAAAATGGCAATGTTGAAAATCTGGAGTGAAAATATTGAAAATTTGCAAACTTACAAGCGTGCATAGGAACTACGCAATGCAGAGTCATAAAACAGTCATTTTTAGGAATTTTTTCACCAAATTTTCAGCACACCCATTTTAAGACCTCTGCTCATGATCAGTGTCACTCTGATTTTCTTAATGTGTGCCATACATTGAGTTTTTACACCGACTGTGCCATTGTGCGCTACATGGGCAGAAACACATTTTGGGCAGGATGTGAAAAATAACAGCTGTACTGCTCATGAGGAGGTGTGGTAAAATGGCAATGTTGAAAATCTGGAGTGAAAATATTGAAAATTCGCAAACGTACGAGCGTACGTAGGAACTGCGCAATGCACACTCGTAAAACAGTCATTTTTAGGGCTTTTTTCACCAAATTTTCAACATAGCAATTTTAAGATCTCTGCTCATGAACAGTGTCACTGTGATTTTCTTAATGTGTTCCATACATTGATTTTGCACACCGACTGTGCCATTGTGTGCTACATGGGCGGAAACACGTTTTGGGTGAGATGTGAAAAATGACAGCTGTACAACTCATAAGAAGGTGTAATAAAATGGCAATGTTGAAAATCTGGAGTGAAAATATTGAAAATTCACGAACTTACGAGCTGCGTGGGTACTACGCACGACGCCGTAAACAGTCATTTTTGAATTTTGCAAATTTCAACATGGGTTTTAGTCTTTCATGAATGATGTCATTGTCATAGCATTGCTCGAGACTCCAAGGGTGATTTCGCAGTGACTGCACAGTGCTCATGTAAATCACCCTTCGGGTCCAATAACGCCAAGGACAGCAACATCATTCATGAGAAGGTGCCAAAACCCATGTTGAAAATTTGGTGCCAAAATTCCAAAAATTACATATGCAATCAAGTTGAACCCCTCCCCATGTAGGAAATTATACAGCTTAACGGCATTTCCTCAGTTCGCGGTCGGCTTTGAAGAGTCAGACGTGTTCCCGGTCAACCAAAGATCATCATGCCGGAGTCTGGAGGTAAGTATGGGGTGAAGGGGTGGGGAGGCTAGAAGCGCAGTGGGTTGGTGCGGGTTGTGGGAGGGGCTGAGACGCGGCCATGGGACCGCTTGTTTTCCAGGTTAAAAAAAAACAAGACAATATGGGACCTTTGCCATGTTGGTGGGCCTCAGCATGGCAGAAGATGGCTGGGGGCAAGGAGCCAATGGGATTGGGCACCCCGCGGCAAACTACGTGGGGGCAGGAGCCGACGGGGATTAAGCACCCCATCGGCAAAGTAAACAAACGGTTTGCCTTGCTGGGTAGCTCCCTAGCGTGGCAGCAGGATGCTTAGGGGGGCCATGGAGCCAACGGATTGGGCACCCCCGTCGGCAAACAACATTTGCCACGCTGGGTGGGCTGTAGCGCATGACGCGACGGGAGGGCGGCCAGTATGGCAGCGGTGCTTTCCTTTGAAGCAGAGGAACACTGTTGCATATTGAGCTCCTGCACCATTGGTGCAGGATCGCCACGCCTGCTCAAGGGAGCAGTGTATTGCGAGAGGTACACCGCCAAGTGTGCTACTTCCCAATACGCCTTGCGCATGCCACAAGCAAACGTAAAACATCCGCTTCGTCAGCTGGCACTCATGCTGATTTGTATAAATCTAATACGTATATATTTATGTATTTTTTTATGTAATAATTATTTATTTGGATTTTGTGGATTGCGGGGGATCTCTGAAATGAAAAGTTAATTTTTGAGGAGCAACCCAGAATTAATCACATACAACAGCCACTGATAAACTCAGGTAACAGTCCATGATAATACGATACAGACAGTAACTAGAAATTAGCATACACACGATGTTTAGAGAATAAATTACAATTGCTACAAAGTCTAGGCACACAGACAGGTTTAAACTATACAGACATTAACATGATAACTTAAACAGGTGTAGTAACAAGGTATGGTAAAGGCCGGTAACCTGAGCAGTGCAAAGGTTAGGCCAGTGACTACACCAGTGTCACAGCGGGACTCCACTAGGACAAATACATTGGCAACATACAAGCAGCGTTCTCCTGAGGGAGAATTTGAAAGATTTGTGATTGATTCAAGTCTCAACGCCAGCTAGAAGGCTGTTCCATGGTCTAGGAGCCACAGAGGCAAAGGACCTTTTGCCAGCATCTGTTGCAGCTCTTGGGACAGTGAGGAGTAAATGGGAGGAGTGCCAGAGGACTCTCCTGTGACGTTGTAGTTCTAGAATTGAAGCAAGATTGGGGGAGGGCATGTGTAATTTTGTGCAACATCAAAAAATGCAAGGTGATGCTTTTGGGAGCCAAGAATCACAAAATGGAGCACTATCTGGGAGGAGTCCAGTTATCTGTTATAGAAGAGGACAAGGATCTGGGTGTGATAACAACTAGCAACCTAAAGCACTCCACGTAGTGCAGAAGAGCAACAACTAAGGTGAACAAAGATGTTGGGGTGCATTGCTAGAAGGATTAGCAGTAGGCAAAAGGAGGTCATTCTGCCCTTGCATAGGTCACTGGTGAGGTCTCATATTGAGTATGGAGTACTGTTCTGGTGCCCTTACCTGAAAAATAAGACATTATCTTGCTGAAAAAGGCACAGAGGAGGAAAACAAAGGTGACTGCAGGTCAGCAAGGGAAAACCTATGAGGAGGGGTCGAGAGATTTAAACTTGTACTCTCTAGACTAGAGGAAGGAGAGAGGGGATATGATAGATACTTTCCAATACTTTAAAGAAATAAGTAGGGTGGATAAGGGGGCCCTCTTTAGGCTAAGAGGAAACAATAATAAAAGAGGACTTTGTCTTAAACTGGATGGCGGAAAGTTTAGAAGGAAATTTAGAAGACAATTCTTCACTGAAAGGGTCGTGGGCAGTAGGATTGCACTGCTGGAAGAAGTAGTCTCGTTGACAATGGTGGGCAGCTTTAAAAGGGGATGGGATAGACATAATAGGAAAGTAAAAGTTATGAGAGTCGTGGGTGGAAAGATTGCGAGGATTGGGGAGGGGTGGAAGGCTCAGTAGTTCAAGCATACACAAGTGCCCACCCCTCAAAATTGAATGATTCCATCTCATTTAGCCAAATGTTAAGGCTACATATAAACTGTAGCACTGACACTATGTTTCCGGAACAAGCAGCAGAACTTGAAAGTCATTTTTTAGACTGAGGTTATAAAAGAGATTTATTGGTATCTGTGAAAGTTAGGGCTTTATCTTTGGATAGGAGGGAACTAGTATCCTAAGATCTGAATAAACAGAATGTAACTAAAAAGGCAAGAGTGTGCCAGTTACATTTATTACAGCGTATAATGGGTTTGCAGGCAAAACTGATAATCCTTGTCCACAAGAATTGGCCAATATTACTCGGAGACATACAAGCCAGTAAAGTGGTAGGATGCAAACCCTGTGTTTCTTTAAGTAGAGCTAACAATATCAAAGATAAAACTGTGCACAGCAGACTTGCTGAAATTCCCTCACCAGACAAAACCTGGTTACCATAGAGATCAAGTGGCTTTTACGAGTGCCATAGATGCAATATTTGCAAATATGCATGCAGAGGTAACCTGTTCATACATCCTTTAGAGTCCAACAGCATAGTGGATATAAGGGAATGTATTACAGGTGATGCCCACTTCACAGTGGTGCTCCCTATTACTGGCTCCCACAGCAAACTGGGATGCACAGTGATAAAAGGCTTTAATCTTGGTGAGCTCAGTATTTTTGAGTGAAGATAGGATTAGGGCACCATACAGGATAGCAGACAGTGGGACACTATTAGTTGTGGATATGCTGGCTTCAACAGTGAGATAGAGGTCTAACCGATACAGGAGCTTTAGTTTTTGGTTAACTGTTTTGTCACCCATCAACATGGCACAGCATAACTGACAGCCCTGTTCAACAAATCACTGGAAACGGGAGTGATTCCAGAGAACTGGAGGAGGGCAGATGTAGTCCCTCTCCACAAAAGTGGGAGTAGGGAGTGTGATCAGGTTGAATAAGGCCTGCACCATTTGTTATCCTGAAAGAGTTAAACACAAGGGTCTGTTCTATCCTCTCCTTTTCTATCTCTTCTCTGTCTGGTTGCACAACCAAATTTTCTTGTGATACCTAGGAACTGATCACTCTAACAGTTTCACAGTTCTCTGCCTCACCCTATATCTCTGCCTTCCCTTGCTATTTGTCTTTTCTCCCCCCTTGCATGTCTGCCGGTACAAAAATATATGTGAATCTGTATGTGAAACTGGAATCCTTTTGTTTAAAACTGTATATAATTTTTCTGTTGAAATGGTTGCAAAAAGCTATTTGGAACTCAAGGGGTTAACTTGAGATGCAGTTTTTAAGCCTTTTGTAGAACTTTAAGCAAGAGGTCGGTTCCGGGTCACTATGTTTTTTTGTTGCACCTGCAAGGAATGAAACTTACAAGAACATTCTCTAAACTTACAAGAACATTCTGTGATCAGCAGGCTTTCTTAACAAGTTCTCCGACAAAGACTAATAAAAAGAGCAGAAATGCTTTTGCTAGAGAGACAAGGAGAGTGAGAGACTCAGAGACTGAAACTTTGAATTAAGAGATACCATGGTGTCACGTGAAGTAGAGCAGGAGTTAGGAGGCTATTTCCACTGCTCTGTCTGGACCTACCATTTTTGGACTCATCTCTTCTTCTTTTAACAATTCAGTCCTGCCATTGTGGCCAGAATTGTTAGATAAAGGCTTCCAGAAGCAATACATGACGTTAATTTGGAAGAACAGTTGGATAATACTGCATTTTCTTCTGAGGAACTGGATAGGGACCAAGGTGATGCTATTACCCTAGAGGCCAAACACCCAAGACACAGCACTTCCCCACCCCCAGCCCCGAAAACCCATTTGCAATTACCATGGATCAGCATAATTTAGAAATGCAAACAATCAAGTCTGCCCTGTTCTCCCTTATTGACAATTTTAAAGATCTAAAGCCAGCGGTGGAAGAACTCACCAATAGGATGTCTGATGCAGAGTCCAGGATCGCCGCCAATGAAGATTGCCTTACCAAACTGGAGCTTGATGCAGTGGGGCTAAAATGCCACATCGCCAAACTTGAGCAGAAGGTTGACAATCTTGAAGGTAGGTTGTGCCACAATAATTTAGTATTATTGGGATTACCAGAGGAGGGGGAGGAGGCCCATCACCAGTTACCTTTATACAAATATGCTGCATGAAATTTGCGGGTCCCTCCCCCAGTGGCCCGTTATGTAGTTGAGTGGGCACACTGCTCCTTGCAGCCAAAACCTCCTCAGGGGGATCCCCCTCATCCCTTTATCTTCAGGGTCCTAAAGTACCTGGATTGGGACCATCTCCTGAAGACAGCCCAGCAGGTAGAAAAGCTGCAGTGGGAAGGCAAAGTCCTGAAGCTGGTGCCAGACCTCACTTTTAAAATACGGCAAGAATGGGTGGCTTACCATAATATTAAGTCCAAACTGTGGGCGGCTAATATTCGGCACAAAGTTTTGTATCCTGCAAGACTGGAGGTCATCTCAGATAAAGGGGTCTTTCATTTTGATTGTGGCCCATAAGCTCAGCAGGAACCTGCTCGTCTTTTTCCCCCATCTATTCACTTAAAATGAGTGACCCAAGGGAGCTGACTGGATTTGGGCACACTGAAAAAAAAAAAGGTCTGTAGAGCTGATTTGAGCTTTCCTTTGATTCAACTGTGTTTTGTCTGTTGATGGACCAAGGGATGCAGAGTCTGGACTGTGTGCTTGCTGTGCACAAAACGGCATTGCCACACCCTTTTTTTTTTTAAATCCCTTTCTACTGATCTGACAGTTTGGGAGTTACCGATGTCAGGGGATTATTAAATTTATGAAGGAAACTTTCTCAGTTTTGTGGGAGTCATTGGCCATTCTTGACTTTTTGTTTCATGTTTGCTTTGGACTCATTGCATTGGCTCCAGCAGGATTTAATAACCTCTTTTAAAGTTGTGTCTGATTGCGGTTTTGAGACATTTGCCGCACATGTTCTGGGGATCCTTCGAGAAGCTGGTGGCTCACTCAACTCATCGTGGTCATTTTTGTCATTTCTGGAATATCATTGATTGTGTGGCACTTAAGATCCCATATAAATATACATTTTTTTATGTTTTTTTTCCTGATGGCTGAGTCCTTTATGTGGACAGAACTGCATGTTTTTGATGCCTATAGCCTTTAGAAGCTGCCTGGTATTATGGATCTCATAACTCCAGTGCTATTTTATTATCAAACTAGCTCTGCCTTTTTTAGAACTATTATGGGGGCCATTCACTGATACATAAATATTGCTTTACCTTCTCTTCTATTACCAAGCAGGTTATTTTGAATAGAATGCTTTGTTCCTAGGAATTCTGTTGATATGATGGCCTACTGTCTTGGTATTATTGTTTATTGTAGCAGCTTCTGTGGTGCTAGATTTTAATTTGCCAATGTTTGTCATGTAGTGCCATGCTGCTGGCAGAAGCTACCCTAGCAGGGTTCTACCTGTTTCTTATTTCTAGATGTGGCTCATACTAGACATAAAGATTTCTATAAACTGTTACCTTGGTTTACTGTTTAACCAGGACTGAGCTATTTCATAAATTGGGAAGCAGTTGTTATCAACCTTGTTAAATGTGCATTTATTCTGATGTTGATAATAGTTGTAGCATGCTGTGTCCTCTATCTATTGTAGTTATTCGTGGAGGAGGAATGTTTTAGTTTGCTGGGTGGTCCGGGAAAGCAGACTCCATGCCAGCATCATGACCAGAAAGTTAGGAGAGGGCATCAGGCCTGGGGTAAGTTGTTTATGCGCTTACAGAATTGGTTTTATTTTTTGGGGGTGGGGGAATTTCTTGTGAGCATCATTTTTAAGGGGTTTAAGTTTTTTTGCGAGGGGGTAGGTTCCATGCAGACTCTGTACAGGAAGCTACTCTAATAATTAAATGTTCTTATCTAGCTGCAGTATGGCGTTAACTTAGAATTTGATATCCTGGAATGTTAAGGGGGTTAGGGATAATAAAAAAAAATATTGTATCCTATGGCATCTGAGAACTCTGCACTCTCACATAGTATTTCTGAAAGAGACTCACCTTCCTCAGGACAATCTATCTTATTTATGCAAACTATGGGTAGGCCAGATATTTGGGTCTGGGGGTGGCACTAGGCAGCAGGGGGTAGCTATTCTTATACATAAAAACATTCCCTTTAAGTTGCTTAATGAAGTGAGGGACTCTGAAGGTCAGTACATCATCATCATACTACATGGCACCGTAGCTCATATGGAGGTAATGCTGGGGTCAGTCTGTGGGCCAAATGTGGATTCTCCTGATTTTTTTCCTGCACTGGCCTCTGCACTGGCTTCATATCTTACTTTGCCCATTATTTTGGCAGCGGACTGGAACTTAGTCTTTTGTTCAGATTTGGATAGATCTTACAAGAGGAAGGCGGGTCTCTCCATGCTCAAAGAGCATTACATGAGTTTATGTTTACTCTGGGTTTAGCGGACCCATGGAGACTTGTTTACTCGGCTACAGGTCCTATACCTTTTCTTCATCCACACATAGGGTATACTCAATAACTGATTACTGTTTAGTCAGCCAGAACTTACTGTATTTGATTTTGCTACCTAACATAGAGACTAGAGTTTTATTGGACCACTTCCCGATATCGCTCCAGCTTTGTCCTTCCACAAATCTCCACAGAAATAAATCCTGGACACTAAATTCACTACTTTTATCTGATCCTACTGAGGTTGCCCATCTAAAGCAGTTCATTTGCCACTCTATACAAGAAAATATGGGTTCTATTCAGGCCCTAGATGTTTGGTAGGGGGCAATGAAGGCAACTTGGCATGGGGACTTAATTAGATTAGCGACTATTAGGAAAAAGAAAATGTAGAAAGTTATGGAGGACTGTTTGCAAAAAATTAAAGACCTAGAAAGAACTTTAAGTAAGTCCTCAGATGACAAAAAATGGTCCGAGCTCCACCATTTGCAAGCCAAGTATTCAGCCATCTTATTAGAAAAAGTATCTAGGGCTACTGCTTCTATGCAAGCTAACTATATAGGGCATGGTGAAAAGGCGGGGAAGCGACTTTTAAGAATTAAACAGAAAGCAGCTGTGAAATGGGTAAATGCTTTGATAGACCCTCTTACCTGTACTAAAACTTTGGACCCCCAAAAACTGGTGAATATTTTTAAAACATTTTATAGTCAGCTATGTACAGCACAACCTCAGCCAGCAGACTGGCAAGATAAATTGGACGCCTTTTTTGAGGGTATTGATCTCCCGCAACTTCAGCCAGACCAGCAACTTCTTTTATCTGGGCCCATTACAGAGGCAGAAGTTCTGCAAGCCATTAACTCTTTGAAGACAGGGAAAGCCCCTGGTCCTGATGGATTTATACCATTATTTTACAAAATCTTTAGTAAGGAAATTGTTCTGTCTTTGTTGAAGGTCTTTAACCATTTGCATACCGGCCAACCCTCTGAGTGCTTCTTGTTCAAAGCCAAAATCATATTAATTCCTAAACCCGGTAGGGACACCGAGATACTGGATAACTACCAGATGATCTCATTGTTCAATGTAGACATCAAACTACTTGCTTTGATTTTAGCCACCAGGTTGAAGAAGGTCTGGGGTGCACTAATCGGGCCAGAGCATGCTGGCTTCATCTCAGGCCGGCACTCTAGTGACCATTTCATGGAAATATTCCATTTAATTTCTGCAACCGGGGCGAGTGTCACTGAGGCGATGCTGGTTTCCCTGGATGCAGAAAAAGCCTTTGACAGGGTATCTTGGCATTATCTTTTCTCAGTCCTCCCTAAATATGGCCTCCCTAGGGACTTTATAAATTGGATCAGGGTCTTATATATACATCCCACTGTGAGAGTGTTATGTAATAATGAGATATCATCCCCTTTTAGTAGTTCCAGAGGTACACGCCAGAGCTGCCCATTGTCTCCACTGATATTTAATTTATATATTGAGCCGTTGGCTAAGAAAATAATCACTGAATCACAGATAGAAGGAATCGAAGTGGGCTCAGTGGCATTTAACATTTCTACTAGCATCCACAGACATGGTCAGATACTTCCAGATATTTCGCAAAATTTCTAAAGAGTTTCTCTCTGCTGCCCCTACTGTGGGAATGCAGAAAGCAGGAGATTTCTCTAGAAATATCATATAAATTTCTGGAAATAGCTGATCATGTCTGTGGCTATGACTGTATGTTCACAGATGATGTTCTGCTCCATCTCTCCCGATGGCATACCTCTTTACCAGCTGCATTACAGACCCTTTCAGCCTTTGGATATCTGTTGGGCTATAAATTAAACCTGTCAAAAACTAAGGTCTTTCCTCTAACATTACAATGTACAAAAGACAAAATTTCACTTCTAGACCTCAACTGGGAGAGCTCGGCCTTGACATATGTTGATATTAAGTTAACCCCAGACCTCATGAACCTCAAAAAACTAAACTGGGACCCAGTCATTAAACATATGGAACAGGACCTTCAAACATAGATAAAGTTACTCATTTCCTTATGGGGCCATCTAAACATACTTAAAAGGCTATCTTTCCCCATCTATTACATCCGCTAATTATGTTAAATATGTTTTTCCCTAAGGTTTGGTTCCACCATATTAATTTAAGCTGATCTAGATTTATTTGGTTGGGGAAACCACCACAAAGAGCGCTGCCTAAACTTTGTTGACCTCGAGATCTTGGTGGGGTTAATATTCCCCACATGTTTGGATATTATTTTGGCTGCCCAAGGAGCTAAGTAATTCCAGTGGTGACATCCCCCTATGAAAAGAAGCTACGTGCCGGACTGGCTGCAAATAGAGAACTCATTGGTTGCACAATGTGGGTTCTCCTTGCCTTTGCTTTTGTATGTCCACTTTGGAAAGCTCTCATCTTTTCTTAAAGCCTCACTAATAGAATAGTCACTTAAAGCTCATTCTCAGTTTTGTCAGCTTTTTGGGCTTACATGAGTGACTGACGTCACTCAACCACTTTTTTACAATCCTAATCTTCAAATTGTTAAAAAGTCACTGACACCTCAGTATTGGAGGCAGTAAAGTGCAGTGGGTTAAGGCTCTGAGCTACAAATCTGGAGACCTGGGTTTGAATCACACAGCCGCCTAGGTGCATACTATGTGATAGAGGTAGCAAGCACAGTTACCTTCTCAGAGGTGCTGCCAGTCCATGGCAGGGGTGAGGCTAGGGTACTACACACCATGCAGTTTAATGAATGGTTGCAAAACTGGTGCAGAGCACAGGGCTTTGGCTTCATTGGGGACTGGGGGTACACCTGGAGAGATAAAGGTTTATACTGGCACGATGGTCTGCATCTGTCCATGAAGGGAACCAAGATTCTAAGTGACAGGTTTAAATGCTTCCTTGGCAAGCTTTTAAACTAGCTATGGGGGGAGGTGCAAATAAGAGGCAGGAAATTTCAAGCGTCCCCCCACAAAACATGATGGGTAGTAAGGTAAACACTGAGGTACAGTACTCAACAGAGGGCAGGACAGGGGTAAATGGAAAAATAGACAAGGGCAAAAAGAGCATGCATGGGGGGAAAAAAGGATAAAGCCAACATTAAATGGAGGGCAATGAGTACAAATGCCTGTAGTCTGGGAAACAAGCTTCCTGAGCTAGTAGCCTTGATGGAAGATGAACACTTGGATATTGTGGCAGTCACAGAAACATGGTACATGAGGAACCATGACTGGGATGTCAACATACCGGGGTACACAGCCTACAGAAGGGACAGGGAGGGGAAAAGAGGAGGTGGAGTAGCTCTATACATAAGGGAAGAGATCAAAGCTACAGAACTAAAAAGTAAAGGGGGAGGACAAGAAGCATTCTGGGTCACCTTGGAGACAGGGAATGGCATCACAATCCGCACAGGGGTTGTATACAGACCCCCATCTCAAGGGGAGGAAATGGACAAGAAAATGGCAGAGGACATTCTCAAGATGGCTGAAAAAGGGGAGATACTGTTGATGGGGGACCTGAATATGCCAGATGTTAACTGGATGACATGTACTGCAGCCACATCCAAGAGCAGGGTCATTCTCGATGCCCTGCAGGGGGCAGGCCTTAGACAGCTAGTGTTGGAACCCACTCGGGAGGAAGCAATACTAGACCTGGTACTCTCAAATGGAGAGAGGATCACAAATTTAGAAGTCGGTAGACATCTGGGAACAAGTGACCACTGCGCAGTGTGCTTCACAATAAGCACAACCTTGGAGACAAGCCATACAAAAACAAGCATACTGGACTTTAGAAAGGGCTGACTTTGCAAAATGGGTGAATACCTGAGGAATACACTGGCAAATGGGCAAAAAGGAGGGGTGGAAGAACAATGGAGAAAAATCAAAACTGCCATCGTAGAGACAACAAGCCTTTGTGTGAAACAGATAAAGAAAACAAAGTGGAGTAAAAAACCACTATGGTTCTCAAAAGAGGTGGCAGGGAAGGTTAAGGAGAAAAAGGCTACATTCAAAAAGTACAAGGCATCACAGAAGGAGAACGACAGGGAACTGCATCAATTAAAGCAGAAAGAAGTGGGGAAGTCAGTCAGAATAGCAAAAGCCCAAACTGAGGAAAAAATAGCCAAGTCAGTTAAGAAGGGGGATAAAGCCTTTTATAGGTACATTAGGGAGCATAGAAAGGTTAAGGGAGGAACAGTGAAGATTTAATAAGGGAGAGGGGAGGTGGGCAGAGGGAGACAGTGAAAAGGCAGAGATACTGAATTAATACTTTTGCTCAGTATTCACAAAAGAAGATGAGGAGGAGTTACCTAAACCAGACAATAGAAGCACTCTGGGTAGGGAGGTTGACACCAGTCCATTTACAGAAGAAAGAGTCCTGAAAGAACTCCTAAAACTCAAGGTGGACAAAGCAATGGGGCCTGATAGGATTCACCCCAGAATCCTAAAAGAACTAAGGGAGGACCTAGTGACACCACTGACCACACTTTTTAACAAATCATGGGAGGATGGGGTGGTACCGGAGGACTGGAGGAGGGCAGATGTGATTCCTCTTCACAAAAGTGGGAGCAAGGCAGAAGCAGAAAACTACATACCTGTAAATTTGACCTCAGTGGTAGGGAAAATGATGGAATCACTTCTGAAAGAAAGAACTGTTGAGTACCTAGAGGCCAGCAGGGCACAGGACCCAAAGCAGCATGGATTTACAGCAGGAAGGTCATGTCAGACAAATCTAATAGATTTCTTTGACTGGGTGACCAAAGTAATAGACCAGGGAGGGGGCTGTGGATATGGCCTACCTAGACTTTAGCAAGGCATTTGACACAGTCCAGCACAAAAGATTAATATTCAAGTTAGCCAGCTTGCGAGTGGGTCCCAGGGTGGTAGCCTGGGTTGCAAACTGGCTGCACAACAGGACACAGAAGGTAATAGTGAGTGGCACACATTCCGAAGAAAGGGGGGTCACTAGTGGAGTACCTCAGGGCTCAGTATTGGGTCCAGTCCTCTTTAACATCTTTATAGGTGACATTGCAGAGGGTCTGGAGGGGAAAGGTATGCCTCTTTGCAGATGATACAAAGATCTGTAACAGAGTTGATACACAAGGAGGGGTAGAAAGGATGAGAAGGGACTTGGCAAGGTTGGAGGAATGGTCAGACATATGGCAACTTAGATTCAATGCAAAGAAGTGCAAAGTAATGCACCTGGGAAACAAAAACCCAGGAGAAGAGTACACAATAGCAGGGGAGGTACTAACAACAACAAAAATGGAACGGGACTTGGGGGTAGTCATATTGGATGATCTAAAGGTGGGTAAGCAATGTGAGAAGTCAGTGAGGAGAGCCAGGGGGATACTGGGATGCATAGGAAGGGGCATCACAAGTAGAAAAAGGGAAGTGGTTATCCCTCTGTACAGACAGTTGGTGAGACCCCATCTGGAGTACTGTGTGCAGTTTTGGAGACCTCATCTACGCAAGGACATAGACAGGATGGAAGCAGTCCAGAGGAGGGCAACTAAAATGGTGCAGGGTCTGCATCAGTAATCATATGAAGAGAGACTGAGAGAGCTTAATATGTATACCCTTGATGAAAGGAGGGATGGGGGACATGATAGAAATGTTCAAGTACCTCAAGGGAATCAACAAAGTCCACGAGGGTAGCATCTTTCAGAAAAAGAGATGTGTAAGAACAAGGAGACACAATTTAAAGATAGAGGGGGAACGGCTCAGGGGTAATGTGAGGAAATCTTTTTTCACAGAGAGAGTGGTGGATGTGTGGAACTGCCTTCCTTGGGAGGTTGTTGGGGCTAAAACAGTGGGGGAATTCAAACATGCATGGGACAGACACAAGGCAATTGTAGTGGGGGGGGCAGGAAGTAGGCTGTTGGTTAACTAGAATCTGCAGCTTATCCAGTAGGTAGGGAAATGGGCAGACTGGGTGGGCCAAGTGGTCCTTATCTGCCGTCAAAGTCTATGTTTCTATGTTTCTAAGCAAGTCACTTAACTTCCTTGTGCTCCCAGGTCGCATCTGGAAACAAACTTCAGCTTAGTGTGCTACTCCTGGTTAAACAATGTTCCCTTTCCCTTAGAAAGGGGTGGATGTCAGAACATTGGAGGACCTTATGCAAGGAAACTCTTTTCTTTCTTTTGAATCCTTTAGGAATAAATATAATCAGCTGCCAAAAATGTTTTTTAACTATGCTCAGCTGCAACACTGTGTGCTGGAACATCTAGATAACATGCCCTGGAGCAATGAGGCCCAATCTGTATTTAATATAGAGTCCACTCTCTTGGTTAGACCTAAGGAAACTTCTACTATTTACAAGAAAATAGGTAAAAAGCTGTGGGCCACGATTTCTTCTGTTACGTTTTATTGGCGAAAGGAGTTGCAACTGGATTATGATTCTAGTGACTGGGTTAGTATTTGGAGGAACTGTTACATTTTTATGAAACAAGATGGACTTTGGTTGTTGCAATTTAATTTGCTTCATAATTTATATTTGACTTATGAAACTGCACAGAATGAAAAAAGTACTCAACCCGTTATGTCCTCGGTGCTCTGTGGTGGAGGGAATCTTAGTTCATATGATTTGGACTTGTCCTAAGGTAAAAGAGTTCTGGCACATGGTGAAAGTGGACACCTCTTCTCTTTTTTTTTTATCATAATATGCTTTTTCCTGCCGGCACCCCTAGTCCTGTGAGCGGGCTTGCCCTGGGCTCGGTGACCAGTACCCTCACCCAGGGATGCCCCCTGAGTGGGGCCGCTGAGGTGGAACTGAAGGTGGCTGGAGGGTCGTACACCGATCCCCGGCTCATACACGAGGGCCAGCAGAATTTATTTTCCAATGGAGTCCCCTTGGAGCTGAGAGTGTGCAATGACGCTAACGCCAAGGCAAGCGTCGCCCCACCTCCACCCATGTTCTGGCATGGTGCTGTGTCCCCCAGCCTCCGCCAGGGGGTGAGCGACACTGGGACCAGCCCCCTTGCCCTACCAGGGGAAGGAGAGCAGTCCTCTGGACTCTCGATCCTTCTTCTCCCCTGACGACCCCTGGTGGCCCATGTCCATTCCCGAACACGGATCGCTGGCATGGCACGAGGTGTGGCATCCAGCGCCTCAACCCTCAGCACCACTGGACCAGGCATCTCTTCTCTTTTTGATTCATTCGATTATTTTATAGTGGAAATTTGTCTTTTAGGAAACTACTCAGGCTTTGGTATGAAATCACGTAGATATTTCATGTCCTGTATAGCTGGAGTCTCTAAGCTGCTTCTTTTATGTCACTGGAAAGATTTGCAGACTCCTTCCAAGTCAGAATGGATACAAGAGATGTTGAAAGCTCTGAATGCTGAGGGAGCAATAGCTTCTGCGAACCAGTGTCAACTACAATTTCAAAGGTTATGGGCCCCGCTACACAGTTTGGTGTCCTGAGTAGAGATAGCACAGACATTGCTCCTTTCCCCCAAGTCGCCCACTTGTAATTCTTAGCGGGCATAGAAAGCTATTTTCAATATCCTGTAATGACCCTAGATTGGGACCTCTTCAGTATTATTTGTGGAGGAGCTGGAGTCTGCATGGAGGGTGGGGAAGGGAGGGATTTGGTGGGAGGCAGCAGGTTTATGTGTATTTAATTTGATTTGATTTGGTTATTTATTGCTTTGAGATACATTTTTGTGGTTCTTATTCTTTTCTTTTTTCTGTAAGCACCCTTACTGTACCTACAGTTTGGTATTTATCATTGTTGTACTTTTTTTGAATCTAATAAAGCTTATTAAATTTCAAAAAAAAAAAGAAGAAATTAAGAGATACCCTCAGAAGAAGGACTTAGTTTTCTCTGTTTGTTCTGCCTGTGTAAACAGTTATACTGAGTCATTTTTATTTTTATTTTGCTGTTATGGTAAAAAATAAAACATTATTTGTGAATTTTGAAACTGCTCCTGGTTTTCCTATGGTTCCTGACCTGTGCCTCGACAACAGGGAGGAGGCTGGCAATTACAGGCCAGTCAGCCTAACCTTGGTGGTGAGAAAATTAATGGAATCACTGCTGTAGGAACGGATTGTGGTATATCTTGAATCCAGCATATCACAAGATGCTAGGCAGCAAGGATTCACAGCGGGAAGATCATGCCAAACAAATCTGATGGATTTCTTTGGCTGGGTGACCTGGGAATGAGATCAGGGAGGGGAGATGGATGTGTCCTACCTGGATTTCAGCAAGGCCTTCGATACCATTCCACGTAGGAGGCTTGTAAACAAGCTGGGCAGCTTAGTAGTGGACCACAGGTGGCAAACTGGATCAGAAATTGGTTACAGGTTAGAACACTGATGGTGGTGGTAAATGGAGCATATTCCGAGGAGAGGAGGGTAACTAGTGGGGGGGCCACAAGGATCAGTTCTGGGGCAGTCCTCTTAAATGTCTTCATATGCGACAGCTCAGAGGGGCTTGAAGGGAAGGTATGTCTCTTTGTAGATGACACTAAGACCTGCAACAGGGTTGACACTCAGGGGTAGAGGGATGTGGAAAAATGAGGAGGGACCTAAGCAGGCTTGTTGAGTGGTCAAGAGTATGGCAGATAAGATTCGATGCAAAGAAGTGTAAAATCATGCATTTGGAGCACAGAAACCCAAGGGAGGAGTGCATGATGGAGAGGGAGGGCCTGATGACCACCAAACAAGAAAGGGACCAGAGGGTAATCATATCTGATGACCTAAAGGTGACCAAGCATTGTGAAAAGGCTGTGGGGAGAGCCAGTGGGATGTTGGGAAGCATAGGAAGAGGTATCACCAGCAGACACAAGCATTTTTCAATGCCTTATGTTGTCTTGCTGGCACTGGCATTGGTAGTGCAGAAGTTAGAGAGATGCATAATAGGAATGGCAGTAAAGTACTGAACTGACACCAACCCCACCCTCACCCTGCAGAGACTGACAGGCACTGGGGTGTGCCTTTGGGTAGTCGGCCATAACACTCACACTATTTCACCTCACCATACCCTGCAGACATCGACATGTGTCATGGTGTGCCTTGGGGTCTTCGGGCCTTACGCTCACCCCATGCCATAAGGAAATACGCTGAGATGGGTGCACTATAGGAGAATAGGGTGAATTTTGGGGCCAAAGAGTCCAAGGCACACCTCGATGCCTGTCAGTAGGTGCAGGCTGGGGGTGGAATGGTGTGAGCATTACAGCCGAAAATCCCAAGTCACACCCCTGACACCTGTCAGTCTCTACAGGGTGGGGTGTTACAGTTGGAAACCCTAACGCTCCAGGCATCTGTTGGTTATTTTCATTCCAAATTTTCAACATGGGATTTTTGTGACCCCCACCTCATGAACAGTGGCACTATCAGTTCATTAGCTGAAAGGTGATTTTGCACAGCGAGTGTGCCATTTGGCGCCACAGGTGCAAAAACACATTTCAGGCAGGATGTGAAAAATTACAGCTGTACTGTTCTTGAGGAGGTGTAAAAATATGGTAATGTTGAAAATCGGGAGTGAAAATCTGGAGAAGTGGTGAAGTCACGGGCATGTGTAGAAAGTGGGCAACAGACACCCGTAACGCAGTTATTTATTTATTTTTAACCAAATTTTCATCACAGGCATTTTGGGACCTCCACTGATGAATAGGACAGTTGTGCTATTCATAAGAAGGTGTGAAGAAATGGCAATGTTGAAAATCTGGAGTGAAAATATTTAAAAATTCTCTTAAGTTACGAGAGTGCATGGAAATTGCGCAATGCACGCTCGTAACATAGTCATTTTGGGGAGTTTTGTCACCAAATTTTCAACATAGGCATTTTGAGGCCTCTGCTCATGAACAGTATCACTGTGATTTTCTTAATCTGTCCCAAAAGTTGATTTCCCATAGTGACTACACCATTGTGTGCCAGATGTGTAGAAACACATTTTGGGCAGGATATGAAAAATGACAGCTATACTGTTCATAAGGAGGTGTGAAAAATGATAATGTTGAAAATCTGGAATACAAATATTAAAAATTTTTGAAGTTACGAGTGTATGTAGAAACTGAGCAACACACACTCATAACAGTCATTTTCTTGAATTTTTTTCACCAAATTTGCAACATAGGCTTTTTGGCAGCCCACCTCATGAACAGTGGCACTGTCATTTCATTACTCGGTCCTGAAAGGTGATTCTGCACAGTGACTGTGAAATCACTTTTCCGGGCCAAATAACAAAATGACAGTGACTGATTTCATGAGGTGGGGTCCCAAGAACCCCATGTTGAAAATCTGGAGTCAAAAGTCAAAAAAATGGCTGAGATATCCTCCTAAGTTGAAACCTCCCCTATTGATGCCATTATACAGTACAGCTTACCGGCATTTCTTCAGTTCACGGTCGGCTTTGACGAGTGCAGACGTGTTCCCACTCCACTGAAGATCATTGTGCTGACCACCAGAGGTAAGTATTGGGGTGAGGGGAGGTGTAGGAAGGTGGGGTACACAGAAGGTGGGTGCAGGTTGGGGAAGTGGGGCTCGCCGACAGTGAGGGACCATTTTCTTTGTTTCAGGTTCCAAAAAAAAAAGAAACCAACAGCGGGGACAGTTTTCTTCTTTACAAGTGTATAAAACAATGTTGGGCACACTGGGATGGGCTCCCAGTGTGACCCATGACTTTTGGGGCATGATATTTGCCACATAGGAGTGGGCTCCCAGTGTGGCTCACAAAGGAGGTGGGCGGGGCCAGGAAAATGCTGACGTGGTCAGCTTCCCAATACAGGGTGGCACACTGGGGTGGGCTCCCAGTGTGCAACACAATCCTGGGGGTGGGGGTTTACACATGCCCACAGTGGAATTGGGCACCCTGAAGTCGGCATTCTACTGATTGCAAGAGGCAAACGGCGGAGATGGACCATGTTTATTGTTATGTTACACCGGGCAAGGCACCTAGTGAAGGCATGTCATCAGTACTGCTGCATGATGAACTTGGCTCTGATTGCAGTAGTGAAATCATTTCCAGTTGGTGGCACTGAAAAACACTTGTGTCACCGCTAGCATGCTCACTAACTGGCGAATGAGGGACGCACCTTCTAAAGCATGCTCTGCATTCACCAAATTTGACACACCTCTGCATTTCTCCTACTGATCTCCTACAGCCACAACATGTTGCTTAAACATGCGCAAGACAACATAAAAAGGAGGTGGTGATACCACTATACAAATCAGGAGACCCTGTCTGGAGTACTGTGTCCAGTTCTGGAGGCCACATCTCTAGAAGGACATAGACAGAGTAGAGGCAGTTCAGAGAAGGGCAACAAAATGGTGCAGATTCTGCACCAAAAGTCATATAAGGAGAGACTAGAGGACCTCAATATGTATACCCTGGAAGGGGGGCGGAATTTGATAGCGACCTTCAAATACCTCAAGGGCATAAATAAGGTACCTCATCTGGCTATATGAAGCCATTTTGCTAAAGCTCCCCCATACGTAAACAAACTCTTCCAGCAAACTATCTCCTTATACACACTCCGTAGTACCATTTACATTATGCTGGAGGTCCCTAGCATCCGCACCCGCCTTGGGGATTCGGCCATAAGTCATGCCCTACCAGTGGCCTGGAACAAAGCCCAGTCTATCCTCAAGCTGCATCAGCTACTCCCCCTGAGCAGTTTCAAAAACCTACTTGTTGGCAAGTTATGCGACTCCTGTCAATGCTACTGACCATTATGCTCTACACTGTCAGTTTGTCATCACCCGCTGTCATCATCGTCATGGGTTACCTCACTTAAGGTCCTCTCCCCATGCACTTACCTTGACTTACCTACCCTTCCCCGCTCCCCAACCCCCATCTTACCAGAACTACACCCACACACCTCGATCTCTACTTACCTGACCACTAAACTACTTGCCTTCCACACTATTCTTCCCTATCCACCCTTACCACAGCTACCCTACCTATCCTACCTACCCACTCCACCATTGAGGGCCACCCCCCAGTCTTCTTGACAACACAGGCTCCCCCTCTCTCCACTGTTATCCCTACCTGGCCTACCTTGCTCTCCACCTCCTCCCCATTACTCACGGCTGACTCCTCCTTCTCTTCTATAATCCCATACCCTCATTTCCAGGTTTTCTCATTGCTACTTTTATCATTGGAAGTTTTAATTACTGCCTACTGCTAACTGTGCCACATACGTGACAATTTATGCCTGGCTGTGTACCATAATGTCTTAACCTTATAAATTACCCTACTGCATGTATATATTTTCCCTTGTGAAGATGCATGCCTATCTGTTGCTCCACAATGTCTTAACCTTGTAAATTATTCTACTCCATGTATACATTCCCCTTAGAAAGCTGTATGTTAATGTATATTGCCTTGAGTATTCCTGCTATATATTTGGCCTTGGCTTATTGTATGTGCATTGCACATTACATAGAAACATAGAAGTTGACAGCAGATATGGGCTGCAAGGTCCATCCAGTCTGCCCATTTCTTTTTCTACCTTATAAATGTGCATTCGACCTTTGCTCTGTCAATGGCAAATCTATTCATACTCATCTGTATTGCTCCCTTATGCCTATCCCATGCCTGTTTGAAGCCCTGCACTGTATTCATATCCACCACTTCCTGAGGTAGGCCATTCCATGCATCCACCACCCTTTCTGTGAAAAATAATTTCCTCACATTACCCCTTAATCAGCCTCCCTCTAATCTCATGCTGTGTCCTCTTGTCCTGCTATTTTTCTTATATTAAAACATATTAGACTCTTTCACCTTGTTAATGCCCTTAAGATGCTTGAATGTTTCGATCATATCACCTCTCTCCCTTCTTTGCTCTAGAGTATACATATTGAGCTCCATTAATCTGTCCTCATATGTTTTCTGATGCAGTCTCTGAACCATTTTGGTTGCCCTTCTCTGGACTGCTTCCATTTTGTTAATGTCCTTGTGCAGATGCGACCTCCAGTACTGCACTCAGTACTCCAGATGGAGCCTAACCAGTGTCTTGTAATGAGGGATTATTACCTCCCTCTTACGACTTGTGATACCCCTACTAATACACCCCAACATCCCGCTAGCCTTATCTACTGATTTAGTGGTCTGCTTGGATGATTTCAGGTCATCTGTGATGATGATGCCCAAGTCTCTTTCTTCCCATGTGATTGCCAGCAACTCCCCTCCCAACCTATAAGCAGCTTCAGGGTTTCTCTTCCCAATGAGCATGATCTTGCACTTCTTTGCATTAAACCCCAGTTGCCACTCTTCCAACCATTTTGCCAGTTTATCCAGATCTCTTCTCATGCTGCCCACTCCATCTGAATTATCTACTCTGTTGCATATTTTGGTGTCATTTGCAAACAGACAAACCTTATCCTCCAGTCCATCTGCAATGTCACTGATGAAGATATTGAAGAGGACTGGCCCCAGGACTGATCCCTGAGGTACCCTACTTGTGACTTACATCTCTTCTGACTATATATCATTTACCACCACTCTCTGTTTTCTGCCCACCAGTCAGTTTGCCACCCAGTTGACCAACGTCTGACCCACCCAAGCCTACCCAGCTTATTAATCAATCTTCTATGTGGAACAGTACCAAAAGCTTTGCTGAAGTCAAGGTAGGCAACATCAACTGCACCCCCTTGGTCCACCACTCTGGTTACCCAGTCAAAGAAATCTATGAGATTAGTTTGACAGGACCTTCCTTTTGTAAACCCATGCTGTCTTGGATCCTATGGTTTGAAGGTGTTGCACTATCCTTTCCTTAAGAAGTGCCTCCATAATCTTGCCCACTACTGAGGTAAGACTGACTGGTCTGTAGTTCCCTGCCTCCTCCTTGCTACCACTCTTGTGGAGCAGGATCACATGAGCCTTTCTCCAGTCTTCTGGAACCTCTCCTGTGCTCAGAGACTCACTAAACAGTTCTGATAATGGCTCTGCTAGTTCCACCCTTAGCTCCTTTAGTACCCTGGGATGTATACCTTCAGGCCCTATTGCCTTTTCCACCCTGAGCTTAGCAAGCTCTTGTAGGACCCTTTCTTTTGTGAAGGAACTTGTGCACCCCCCCTCGCCATGTCCATGGTGCTGAGCTATGGGCCCTGTCCTACCTTCTTCTCAGTAAATACTGAGCAGAAGTATCAATTTAGGATAGATGCTTTACATTACTTGCCTCTCAGGTGCTCCTTGTAAATGAGCTTGCTCAACTGAGTTTCTTTCCTGCCAATAAACTTTGACTTTGACTTGGATGTACAAAAGGGAAGCATCTTTCAGAAAAAAAGATGTCCAAGAACAAGGGCTCGTGATATGAGGCTGGAAGGGGGTAGATTCAGGGGTAATGTGAGGAAGTATTTTTTCACAGAAATGGTGGAGGATGCATGGAATGGCCTCTCAGCTGAGGTAATGGGTGCAAAAACTGTAGGGGAATTCAAGAATGCATGGGGGAGGCACAAGGGCACCCTAACAGTAGGAAAGAGAGGGTAAAAGTCGGAGATCAAGTAGGATCTGCAGTATTGTAGTAAGTAGGAAAAATGGGCAGCCTAGGTGAGTCAAGTGGTCTGCCATCAGTTTCTGTTTCTATGTTTGAACAAAATGTCCTCATCCATTATAACCCCCAGGTACTTGAGAGAGGCTACAGTCTCAATGTGGTCTCCATTCAAACTTATTTTTAGTAATTCACTCCAGTCCATTCCAAGACGGCAATAATTGAAGAAGATGGATTTTTTTTTTTTTTTTTGCATTTAATAGTAGCTTATTTGTGTCACAACCCCACTTAGCAGGTCAGGCCCTCTGCTCCCACAGTACCAACCTCCGAGTGCAGTATTGTGAACAGGAACAGAAACAGGGTAACCCTCCTGTATGTTTTGTGGGCTCAAATCAACCTTTGGTCTCAGGTTCTGGAGGGATTCAAACTGTGAACCTCTTGCTAGCGTAGCCAATGTACAGGCTCAGATAATTCTGCTGTTCAGGGAGGGGCAGATATCTTTCACCTATGGGCACCTAACCAGGTGTACAAAATGAACCCTTAAAAACTCTATGAAAGATCTCAGAATAAACTCTTACCTTTTCCCAGTTTGGTAAACCAGTAAGCTCTGCATAGTGTCAGCTTTAACCATATATGCTCCACTTGTCAAAGAAAGAATTTCAAAGCCACACCAAGTAGTATCTTAAAATAAGAGGTTTTACTTAAAATAGATAAAAATTATGTGAAATGTAAATACAGAACAATATATCATAAAACATTCAATCTTTTAAAAGATTAAGGTTTAAAAGTGAAAATTGCTACCACAGTACATTTAGACTTGTCTCTCTAATGTATACCTTCTAACAGTGCACGATGTTGCTTTTTCAGAGTCCAAACATGTATGTCACTAAATGGAAAACAGAATACTGTTTAAAACGGGCTTTGCCAACCTCTTTGCATGAGGTCACCTAGCTCCTCCCTGTCAGAATATAAAAATTATACAAAACATGATGTCTTGTCATTCAAAAGGGAAATTAACTAAGGTGACATCAGCAAAAACTCATTTCCCCATGTGACTACCCAATTAAGTCTGTGATTTTCCAGTATCTTCTTTCATCCATGAGCAGTTTCCTGCTTCACTGACATCAAAGAAACATCTATGACTTAGCACCTAAGTGACATAACCTGTATTCTTCCTCTAAACATCATAAAAGTTTATGATTTTCATCCTAGCAGCTGGCAGCTCCAATTAAGCCAGATAAACAGGAGATCCTTAATTTGTGTCTCTTCTAGCCTGTAATTATCTCCTGGCTTTTAGGTTAACAGCTTGTAGTTGAAACCTGGGGGGTCATCCCACAGGCTGTCTCAGCATGTCTTATGAGAGACACTCAATAACGCATTTTTATATTACAAAAATCATAGAGTAATCAGAACCAGCTGTCCAAGCATCACAATCCTCCCTACCCAGACTGAATTTGGGGGCTCTATCCCCTGCATGGGATAAGCTTCCCAAACCAGTTCACTCCTCATAGATGTGAGACAACTTATCTGAGTTCTGATTTTTTGCTCCAGCCCTATGTAAGATTGTCATATCATACCCTTGCAAAGCAAGACTCCATCTTAACAATCTACCATTATTCTTCCCCATTTGTGTCAGCCAACCCAGGGGTTGTGGTCAGTTTTACCACAAAATGCTGCCCATACAAGTATGGCTCCAACTTCTTTAGGGCCCACACTATGGCAGGACACTCCTTTTCCACATTAGAACATGCCTGCTCCCTGGGAAGAAACTTTTTACTCAGGTACACTACCGGGTGATCTTTACCTTGGTTGGAGGACGTCTGACTCAGTACTGCCCCAATACTCATATCTGAGGCATCAGTCTGAACTATAAAGGGTCTGCTATAGTCAGGACTTGTCAAAACAGGAGCACTGCACAATGCCTCCTTCAATCTAGTAAAGGCTTCTTCACAGGCTGGTCCCCAGGTAATTTTCTTTGGCATCCTTTTCTTTACCAGGTCAGATAGGGGAGCAGCCAGGGCACTATAATTGGGTAACAATTTTCTATAGTACCCTGCTGTCTTGAGAAAACTTCTGACCTGCTTCTGCATTTCTGGTCTGGGCCATGACTGGATTATCTCTATTTTTATTTGGTTAGGACAGAGCTGTCCTTGGCCTACCACATGCCTGAGGTATGCCACAGGTGTTCCTCTCAGCTGGCACTAAAGATGGCAATGTCATCCAGGTACGTCATGACGTACTCCTCAGCACCATTTAACACCTTGTTCACCAAACTTTGGAAGGTGACCGGGGTGTCCTTCATTCCGAAAGGCATTACTTTAAATTCAAATAAGCCTATCAGAGTGATGAAGGCTGACCTCTCCCTAGCTCTGTCCGTCAAGTCTACCTGCCAATACCCCTTGGTCAGGTCAATGGTCGTAAGGTAGGTTGTCCCTCCCAACTTGTCCAGGAGTTCATCCATCTGGGGCATCGGGTGGGTGTCTGACTTCATGACTGCATTCAGTCCATGATAGTCCACACAGAAATGAGTAGAGCCATCTAGCTTGGGCACAGTCACTAAGGGTGAGGCCCTGGAGCTGTGGGATCTCTGGATTAGACCTAAATCCACTTCCCTCCTAATGTCATTTTGGACAGCCTCTGACACCCATTATGCTGTCTGCCATATGGGCGTCTGTGTCCCTGTCTCCACATCATGTGTCACTAAGGGTGTTAGGCTAGGCTTGGAACTAAACAATGGGGCAAAGTCTGCTAAAACCTCCCTTACTTCCTGGATCTTGTCTGGGGTCAGCTGGGGAGACAATTTAACTGCCTCCACAGAGGACTCCCACTTGCTTTCTTCCAGCAAGTGCAGAAGGGGGTCTCCTTCATCCGTCCCCTCCCCAGGACTGCACACTGCAAACAACATGTCATCCCTATTAGCATGTGGCTTCATCATGTTGACATGGTACATCCTTTCTGTCTGTCTTCTGTCAGGTAACTCTACAATATAGTTCACATCATTTACCTTCCTAACTACTTTGTACGGTCCTGCCCACTCAGCCTGCAGCTTGTCTTTCTGGACTGGAATAAGGACCATGACTTCCTGATCCATCATGTATGAGTGAGCTCAGGTTCTGCATTCATGCCACACTTTTTGTTTCTGTTGGACAGCTGCCAGGTTGCTCTGGGCTGTCCCCATAAGCTCCTTCAGCTTTTTCCTAAACTTAAGGACATAATCCACAATGGGAGTTCCCTGGGAGGCATGCTTGCCTTCCCAGTCCTCCCAGATCAAGTCTAGGAGCCAATGTACCTGGCGTTAAAATAAGAGTTCGAAGGGGAAAATCCTGTTGACTCTTGGGGCACCTCCCTCTATGCAAACAACAGGTGGGGAAGGAATTTCTCCCAGTCCCTCCCATGCTGTTCAGCAAACACCTGTAGCATTGACTTCAGAGTACCATTGAATCTTTCCACAAGCCCATTGGCTTGTGGGTGATACATTTTCATGCATCTCTGCACCACCCCACACTTCTCCCATAAACATTTAATTAGGTCTGACATGAAGGAACCCCTCAATCGGTGATAACCTCCTGTGGAAACCCAACAAGGTAGAAAATCCCAAGTAAGGCATCTGCCATTTTGTCTGTCCTGAGTGAGGATAGGGTGACTGCCTCTGGGTACCGGGTGGCATAATCCACCACAGTCAGGATGAATCTCTTTCCTGAGGAGCTGGGGGTATTCAAAGGCCCCACAATATCCATTCCCACCCTCTTGAATTGCTCCTCCACTATGGGCAATGGAATCAGGGCAGCTTGGGTTTTCTTGCCCACCTTCCCTATTTCTTGGCACCAGTGACAAGACCTGCAATACTCTTTCACCTGCTGGGTGAAGTTAGGCCAATAGAAACTCTGGGCCAACTACTGTGTAGTGCGCACAATCCCCAGATGGCCAGACAAGGGAATATTATGTGCAATCTTGAGCAACTGCTCACGATACCCTGGGGAATGACAAGCTGCCTGCCTAGCACCCCTCCCTCTGTCTGCACAGCCTGAGTTTATATCAGTCCATTGTCCCAATAAACCTTATGTCTGCCGTCCTCTCCCAGTGCTCCATCAGAGTCTGCCCAAGCCCTCAGCTTCTTTAGACTAGGGTCACTTCTCTGAGCAGCAGCAAACTCCTCACTCACTCCCAAGGCATGGGACAGGTCCCCTTCTGTCTCTAAACTAGGGTACCTAGCACTAGCATCAGGGCACTCAGGATCACTGTCATCCCTAACTCTCGGACAACGGGTCACCCCTCCCTCTTTGGAGTAACCCTTTGTACTGTAGCTGTGAAGTTAACTGCTACTGGGGAAATTTCTACCCCCTTTTCATTAATCTCCATATCAGGAAACACAGGCTGGGGAACCAGCCTCCCAGTGGTTTTCACAATGGATTCTGTGGGGTTCAGGGAACTACCATTTTCCCTTGCCACTTAGCTATGGGCAACTGCACACACCATCCCTTGTTTGAGATTATTGCCCAGGATCACATCCACTACTAAGGTTTTGGCTACAGCCACCGGCTGCACAGTTCCCCCTGTTTCACCACAGTCTAGGAGAACACTAGCGAGGGGCAATGTTTTCTCCTCACCAGTAAAGTCCTGTACAGTGATGTATTTATTGGGTATAAGCTGACCAGGCTCTACTAGATCCCCCTTTACCAAAGTCAGGGATGCCCCTGTGTCCCTTAACCCTTGCATCTGTACACCATTCACCATAACTGGGTGCAAGTACTCCCTCATGTTCATAGGCATGCTTCCAGGGACACACAAACAACCCACTTCTTTCCTAGCCCCCTGCTGTGTATTGCTCACCTTTTTGGGAGACTGTCTGGCAATGTGCCCAGTTTCTTTACATAACCAACATTCATTTCTTTTCTCAGAGAAATGTTTTCTCTGAAACCTGGGGCTAACTGGTTTCGGTGGAGGCAGTGAGGGTTTAGGTTCCCTTTCTGCACTGCCATGCCTGCCTCATTCTCTCTCAGGGCAGGTCGGCTCTTGGCATAGCGGTACAAGAGTTCAGCAGCCTCTTGCACTGTTTTGGGAATCTCGGTTCTCCAGCCAGGTTTTCAGCTGTGCTGGGCACACTCAGAAAAACTTTTCTAACAAAATCACATTTTCAATTTTATCAACAGAGTTTGCTTCAATTCCTTCCCACTAACATTTTAAAAACCAATATTGTTTCATGGCTAGCTACTCATAGCTCTTATCAGGACTTCTCCTGAGTTTATGGAATTTAGCTCTCTATGATTCAGCAGTTAATTCAATTTTTTTTTAACAGTACAGCTTTACATTTGCTGTAATCATTACTGTCCTCATTGTCCATTTGACCCAATGCATCCCGGGCGTTCCCAGTAAGTAGCGGGGATAGTTGGAAGCTCCAGGACTCCCTAGGAATTTTAGCCTGAATACAAACTTTTTCAAAAGAATTTAAAAAGGCATCCATATCCTCCCCCTCCTTAAATTCAGCTATCAATTTGGAATTCAATTTGTAACCCAGTCCTATAGTCCCAGTTAAACCCAAGCCACTTACCTGCTCTGGTGCTGGTGGTTGGAGTCATAGCTTCTCCAGTTCATGTTGCGTCTGGCATTCACACTCCTCATGGTCAGCCTCCAGGCATTCTCACTCTGCCTCTCAGCATTCTTGCTCCCTCTTCTCCTCTGTAGCTCACTGTTCTTGCTTTTCTTCTCTCTGGAACTCCAGCTCCATTCTGCACACCTCAATTTGCAGCCCGAGTACTTCTGGATCCAGGATACTAATGACCTTTCCCTGCTGCTGTGGCCCTTCATTGGCACTGGCTTTGCTGCCCTGGACACTGCACTGTCCACTAGCCCCTCCACACTCAAGGTTCAGTCCTTTACAGTCACTGTCTGTGACTCAATGCTCTGGGTATCTGCTACCATCAGGGCATCCACGAAGTTCTGCTTGGTGGCTTTCACCTTGAAACAGGACTCCTCTGTCCCTGCACAGCTGCTTTAAGTAGTCTACAGTGTGCCTGTTGCAGTTGGAAGCCATCTTCTTCCCTAACTATGGCTACTCTCACTAGAACTTTAGAAAAAAAATAAAACAGGTAGGAACTTGACTGTGAGCCAAGTGATATAGTTCCGTTTCCTTTTTTAAAAATAAATCACTGCCTTTTCTTTTTTTTGCAAGTGAGCTGACAGTATCAAGCTGATACAAAGAGCAATACAAGCTTGTAATGCCAAACTTATGCCACTGCTGCCAACCAATCTGTCACATTCCCACTCAGTAGGTCAGGCCCTCTGTTCCCACAGTACCAACCTCCGAGCACAGCATTGTGATCAGGAACAGAAACAGGGTAACACGCCTGTCTATTTTGTGGGTTCAAATCAACTTTTGGTTTCAATTTCTAGAGGGATTCAAACTGTAAATGTCTTGCTAGCATACCAATGTACAGGCTCAGATAATTCTGCTCTTCAGGGGGGGCCAGATATCTTTCGGCCTATGGGCACCTAACCAGGTGTACAAAATGAACCCTTAAAAACTCTATGAAACACCTCAAAATAAACTTTTCCCAGTTTGGTAAATCAGTAAGCTATGCACAGTGTCAGCTTTAACATATATGCTTCACTTGTCAAAGAAAGAATTTCAAAGCCACACCAACTAGTCTCTTAAAATAAGAGGTTTTACTTAAAATAGATAAAAAATATGTAAAATGTAAATACAGAACAATATATTACAAAACATACAATCTTTTAAAAGAATAAGGTTTAAAAGTACAAATTCCTACCACAGTACACTTAAACTTGTCTCTCTAATGTATACCTTCTAACAGTATGTGATGTTGCTTTTTCAGAGTCCAAACATGTATGTCACTAAGTGGAAAACAGAATACTGTTTAAAACTGGCTTTGCCAGCCTCTTTGCATGAGGTCACCTAGCTCCTCCCTGTCAGAATATAAAAATTATACAAAACAGAATGTCTTATCATTCAGAAAGTAAATTAACTAAGGTGACATGTGACTTCTCAATCAAGTCTATGATTTTCCAGTATCTTCTTTCATACATTAGTAGTTTCCTGCTTCACAGACATCAAAGGAACATTTATGACTTAGCACCTAAGTGACATAACCTGTATTCTTCCTCTAAACATCATACAAGTTTATGATTTTCATCCTAGCAGCCATACCTCTCAACCTTTCATCACTCAAATGTGTGACAGTACGTGTGACAAATGGGCAAAATGTGTGACACATCTTCAAAAATGACATTGCAAGCTCAGAACACAGTCTAAATCTTTAGCTTATGGCTAAAAATGTTATTCATTGTTTGCTGATAACTGAGTATCATAGATTATTATGAATTTCTGCATTGAAGATTCAGTGGGCAGTGTGGAACATTACCTGTGCCATGTGAGACAGAGGGTTTCTGAGAGGTAAAATGAGTGACGTACCTCATAATGTGTGACAGTTGAGAGGTATGCTAGCAGCTGGAAACTCCAATTAAGCCATATAAACAGGAGATCCTTAATTTGTGTCTCTTCTAGTCTGGATTATCTCCTGGCCTTTAAGTTAACAGCTTGTAGTTGAAACCTTGGGGGGGGGGTCATCCCAGAGGCTGTTTCCCCATGTCTCATGAGAGACACTCAATAACACATTTTTATATTACAAAAATCATAGAGTAATCAGAACCAGCTGTCCAAGCATCACAATTTGCCTTAAGCAACTTATCCAGTCAATGGAAGTCAGCTTTGAGGCCTGACTCAATTAAGTCATTGTCTAAGTGGCTTCTGAATAGCACTGGATGATCTACACAGAGCAGTGTCTTAGCACTGCCACAGTGCTTTGGTAAATGGTTAATACACAGGGACAGCAACAATGGCCCCAGGATAGAACCCTGTGGAACTCCACCTGCAATATCTCTCAGTATGGCATGGCTGCCTCTCCATTTCACCAGCTGCTTATGGCTTTTAGATAGCTAATGAACCAGGAACAGGACAAACTATCAAGACCTAGTCCCTTGAGTTTGTTCAGAAGCAATTGATGGTTGACTAAATCAAATGCATTAGTCAGGTCTATTAAGATAGTACCAATAGATTTGCTGGTATCATGGGCTTCAAGTAGGTCCATTACGAGCCGTACTAGGGCTGTGTCCATGCTGTGGTTTTCCTGAAAGTCATGTTGAGCATCGGCATCTAGAGAGTGGGTTTTAGTGTGGGACTGAATCTGCTTATAGATCAGTCTTTCTAGGAACTTGGATAGGGTGCAAAGGATAGAGATAGACCAGTAATGCTCTTCCAGTTCCTTAGCACCTTGTTTATGTACAGGAACTACATGGGCCACTTTGAATATGATAGGTATATAGGTCTGCAGTAGGGATGTATTAAAAATTGCCATAACGGGAACAGCAACAGTATGGGCTCCCAGTTTAAGAAGCTTGGGTTCTAGTTCATAATTGCCTGCAGATCCTTTCGCTTTTATTCTCAATAGATGGGCTAGTACACCCTGCCAAGAAATAGCTTGAAGTGGAATTCAGGTGGAGATAGTGAAGGGTTGGCCAGCCCTGATGGAGAGGGATCAAACAGAGTACTATCAACCAGTGCCTTAAACAGTGTACATTCAGTAACAAAAAATAAATAAATAAATAAAATAAAAAACTGTTGAAAGCATCAGTTTTTAGTCCAGGGTCACTAAAAAATTTGGTTTTGTACAGTATGTCCTGGGGGAGAACACGCATTGCATTTGATAAGGCTGTTTATCTGAAACCAAAACTGTTCGAGGGTTTGCAAGTATCTGGATTGCAGTTTCTTTAAATACCATGGCCTAGCTTTCTTTATACTCCCCTTACAAATGTTTCACAGAGTCCTATAGTTTTTTCTACTCTGGGCACAGGCCTGATGTTCAGAAAGTTTCCCAGGCTTTGTCCCTTTTCTTCATAAGTATGAGAAGATCAGGTGTCAGCCATTTTGAGCAGAAGCCCTTGATCAATCTTTAAATTATAGGAGCATGCCTGTTAACTGGGACTGGCAGTATATCCTAGAAGTTAGAGTAATGAGCTGTGAACGAGCTTGGTACATCCAGCAGATTAGACCTGGGTTTGATTCTCACAACCTCCACTTGCATACTGTGTGACTCTGAGCAAGTCACTTAACCGCCCAGTGCTCCCAGGTCACCCCTGAAAATAGGCATTTGTGCTGAGTGGGCCTTACTTGATTACCAAAGACTAAAAAAAAAAACACTGAGGAGACGGTTTCCTAGAAAATCAAGAGCAGCACCATATATACTCACATATAAGCCAAGATATTTGTACCGAAAATCAAGTTGGTAATTAGGGGTCCCGGCTTATATGCAGGTCAATTTCAAGTAGCAACTGTAATCTGGAATGAACAAACCGTAATTGATGCCATGATTGGCACCGTGTGGTTGTTGCTCGCATAAACTCAAGATGTTCATATTCAGCACTATGCAGTAGTCAAAATGAGTGAAGGGCAATCTGGTAAGAGAAAGTGCAGTGCGTATGATGCAGCCTTCAAGCTGCGAGTTGTAGATTATGCTGAGTCCAGTAACAACTATGCAGCTGCCAGGCACTTCGCTGTCAATGAAAAGCAAGTGTGAGACCGGTGAAAACAGTGGGACACTGTAATGTAAATGCCTAAAACAAAGAAAGCCTGTAGAGGGGACAGACCAACTTTCAGTGTCTTGGAATCTAACCTTAACAACTAGGTGCTGGAGCGTCGCCAAAGTGGTTACATTGTCACTCATTTGGCTATCTGCCTGCAGGCATTATGGATGTGTAAGGAACTCAAATATCACACCACAAGGTCGGACACATTTTTGGCTTCCGCTGGGTGGTGCTCACGGTTTATGGAGCGCCATGGCCTCACATTAAGGCAGTGCACTAAAATCCCTCAGAAACTGCCACTAGATTTGGAGGTGAAAGTTGACAATTTCCATCAATTTCTTATTAACATTAGAAGACAAGATGGGTATGATCTCTCTTAAATTGGGAACATGGATGAGACACTGATGACATTTGATCTGCCTGGCAATAGGACAGTGAATCTAATGGGTAGCATAACTGTCCTTATTCGCACCACTGGGCATAAGAAAACCCACTTTACTGTGGTGTTATCATGTCTATCAGATGGCACTAAATTGAGGCCCCTGATTGCATTTAAAAGAAAAACACTGCCAAAAACAATGACATTCAACTCTGGAGTCCTGGTATAATACCCCCACCCCAAAAGGTGGATGGATGAGGGGCTGGTTCAGATGTGGCTACCGAGAGTTTGGGGCACTTGACCCGGAGCACTGTGCTCTAAGAAGTCATTATTAGTGTGATACATGTTCCTTACACACTTGACAGAAGCTGTTAAAAACAGCTAAGAAGTCTAACATTGACCTCTGTGTGATTCCTGGTGGACTCACATCAATTCTGCAACCATTAGATGTGTGCCCTAACAAACCTTTCAAGGATCGGGTCAGACACAAATCAAGCAAGTGGATGTGTTCAGGGGAAGAAGCATTAACAAAAGTAGGCAACTTAAAATGCCCTGACCTTGATGTTGTCTGTCAGTGGGTCCTTGATGCTTGGGAGTCTATCCCTATTGAAATGGTAGTACGCTTCTTTCTGAAGTGTGTGGCATTAGCAACCGAACGGATGGCACTGAAGGCAATGTTCTTTTTGAGGTGGATGAGGGAAGCAGTGAGACACAGCAACAGGAAGAGGAAGAGAAAGCGGATGACTACACTGACAAACTGCTGTCTGAGAAGTTGCTGTCTGATAATCTGCAAGCACTGGGGATTTCAGACTTTGAATTGGGCTAGGACGAGGAGGACCGAATGTGTCCATTTCCACTACATTACAAACTTGCAAGTTTTATCATTACATATCACAGTTTTGCTTATCATTTTGATTTGCCTGCTGTATGTTTATTACTTTGAGTATGGTATGCTTTGCGCTGAATACTGTGCCGATTACTGTGCTGAATATGACAAGCAATTGCCGTATGTTTATTACCGTGGGTATGGGTATGCTCTGCACCAAATACTGTGCCGATTACTGTACTGTGAGAAATATGACAATCGCCTGCCATATGTTTATTACTTTGGGTATGCTTTGGGTTGAATACTGTGCCAATTACGGTGCTGAATATAAAAGCACTTGCCGTATGTTTATTGCTTTGGGCATGCCGATTCTGAATTTGGTTTATTTTGCTTATATTGCTTATCTTTATGTTTGTGTGCTGACTGAAACTTGCAAATAAAATACATTTCAGCTTATACATGAGTCATAGCAGTTCACTTAAAGAAATTCATAGAGTAATGGGGGTCAACTTATCCACGGATCGGCTTATCCATGAGTATTTATGGTATTTACATTTTTGTGTCCCCCAACCTCTTCGCAGTTGACTGTAGTGAGGTTTTTCAAGAAGGCACCTTCATTTAGCTGAGTACAGTCCCTGACTGTTATAGTTCTTAGAGATGGCTTAGTGAAGTCATTACTCTGTGTACAAAAATTGGGGAATGTTCACTGAGTGAATCAGCTAGTATTCCACATGTTCTTATTTGATCTATTCTGTTGACCAGGAGCCAGTCCAGGAGTGAGTGATTGCCTGACTTAGCATTGTGACAGGTGGGTTTAGTAATTATTTGAGTGAGATGCAAGTGTAAGCATCCTCTGGGAGCTTACTAATTAATTTTGTTTGCTAAGTGCAGCTAGGCTGGTTGCTAGGTTTTGCTAGGCAAAAAGAGCTAGTAGTGCCGGTAGGTCTTGGATCTGGGTTTGCTTGCTGCAGGTGGGGGGACCCCATCTCTAGAGAGTATAAATATGAGAGAGAGATTATTTCTCTGGAGGATTCTGCAAGAGGAGAGGGAAGAGAGAGAGTCCAGGGGGTCAGCCCGCAAGTTCGACCGGAGGACCATGGCAGGGCGCTTGCCACCCCGGCCCTCCTCCCTTGAAGTCCCACATGTGAAAAGTGCTGTGGTTCGGACCATGAATGTGAAGGGGAAGAAGGTGGGAACTGAAGTTTGGGGCCAAGGAATGGGGCCTGTCGGTGCAGGTGGAAGTCGAAGCCCATGGAGAAGAAAGAATTATGGAGGCCTGCCAAGTGAACTTCAGCACCTTGATAGGGTAAGCACAGGTGGGGCCTGAAGTCCCAAAATTTTTTTCCCCGTGGGTGAGTTCAGTAGTTGATCGGAATGTATACCGAGAGTGGGTCCACTATGGTAATGGGCCTGGGGTACAGCTTGGAAATGACAGCTCAAGCAGTTGAGGGTGTAGTGGTGGCAGCACTACACCGGTTCCCCAGGTTGGTGGCTGCTACAGAGCTGGGACTCCCTAGTTAAGCAGCATGTGGAGGAGGGAAGTCCATTTGGGGGAGTGATGCTAGGGACACTGGCAGGGCGGCAGCCTGTTGGGTGATCCAGTGTGGCACTAGCAGAAGTCCCCTGATGAGTCAGTTCAGAGGTTGGAATCACTGCATGAACAGAAAATGCCAGGAGTTATTCGGATCAAGGCTAGGGGTACCCACAACTGTCCAGAATAAGGCCCAGCTGCCAAGCATTGGCATCAGTGATTGGATATCTGAATGGGTTCTGGTGGTTTAGTTCTTGCTAAAGAAACATCTAATAAAATTAACAAATTAAGACTATTTTAGAGAAGATAGAGTATTCTCCATACGTTATTAGCACCTCCCCCCCCCAAAATCCGTTGGAGAAGTGTGTGACCAGGCAGATGGGAAGGAAACAAGAGAGAGTAAAGGGGTTTGGGAGAGTAGGAACATCTCATGCTGTCATGAGCCCTAGGTGCACTACAGGAATGGAATTACAAGAAGAGAGCCTGATTGAGTAATTGTAATTACTGAGGAAGTGAAGTTAAGGAACAAGCTAAGAGATGACAGAGTGGATTGGTACCAAGCTATCTCATTTGGGTGGCCTAATTCGACCCCTAAAGTGCTGCCAGGAATTTAGCCGTCAGGGATTAAAGGAGATCTGCATGAAATGAATTGGTTTGTTAACCCAAGACTTTTGCAGGATTTAGGTGTCCGCCTGTGCATACCTCCACCATATGTGTTTACCCCAGTGCTCCATGGAGTGACTGTTCCTGTTTATTAACTATTCATTAAATGGGGTCCCCTGTTTCTGCAGTTCTAGTGTTTGCCTCGTTTGTTGGAGAAACTGATTGCTGCTAAAAGAAATTTGCCTCCTCAGTCTGTTTCAGTGTGTTTTAGGGTTGATCCCGAAGAACCTGAGCATCGTTGAGGGGGAAGTCATTGAGAGGCCTGCCTGGCAAAGACTGTCTACAAAGGCCATCCGGTGAAGTGGGCAAGGCCAGGTAGGTGAAGATCTGCATCATCCCTGCATCATCTGGCAGTCAGAGGCACTCCCCAATGGAGTACATCTGTCACCAGCACCACCTGTTGGACTCGGGTACTGTTTTCCTGTTATTATATCTGGACTGTGTTTCTTGGGTTGTACAGTGCCCCCTCCCACTTCTGCCACTTAGATACCCCTAGACATGGGAGGGGGGCTTTCACAAGTCATGTAGTAGTGCCTTGAAGCTACAGGGGCCATGATTGATCCCCCTCAGAAGCTCCACAGAGCGAAGCGCCGGGGTACTGTGGACTGCTGTGTGTGGCTGACCATTTGTTCTTTTTGCCACCAATAAACTAAATGTAATTTTTGTCTTTATTCTGTCTCTGCATCTCCATTTTTTGGCCTCAATTTTGGCTCCTATTTCCAGAGTGCAGTAACTTCTGTCCGGGCCATCACTGATCCAACTGAGGCTGAACGCTCCTAATATTATTATCTCAAGAAGAAAGAGGGACCCAAGCAAGTAACAAAATTGTTGATAGCTGGTCTAGCTACAGAGGGAGAGTTGTATACACAGCCATTGTGTAATAGAATAGTGTCTCCTAGCACAAGTTTCACTGTCAGACATTCACAGTAAGACTGACTCAGTGCAGGCCGGGGGAATTTCTGTCACCCTGATTATATCCATAATATATAGGAGGACCCCACCTTCTTTGTTCACAGACCGATCCTTCTGAAAGGTAGAATATCTGGAAAAGGCTACTTCATGGGGGAGAATAAAGGATTTAAGCCATGTTTCAGATACTTATAGTACAGGGCTGTACAGGGCCAGCCATGTGGCAAGATTAGGTAGCTTGGGTCAGAGGCTGTTAATATTTAGATGTGCCAATTTTAGTCCACTGGTACTGGACCAGAAAGAGTCAGTATGTGAGACATTAGGGGGTCCTGAGTTGCATTCTGTATCACCAGCAGAGAGTAGAAGAGACACAACCAGACCCCCAGGAGACCAGCAACTGATGGGGTGATGCTCCATAGGGGTCTGAGGTGGGAGTAAGAGAGCAGGTAAAGGTGCCCTTTACGATACATCCCATACATAACCAACAAAAGGGGGGAGTAAGTTGCCGAGTATGAAGTTAGGTTAGAGGGATATATGTAATTACCCTTCTGCCGGTGTTGGGGAGAGGACCAGTGCATGACCAACAAGTCAACCCAGACGAAAAACAGTAATTGCTAATAACATACCTTTAGCCCCCATCTTTGTGTGTCAATAGATTTGTTAACTCAAAGCACTGTAAAGCAACAGAGCAAGGCCTATAGTACAGGAATAAGACACCAATCACCCTAGGCAGTCACAGCAGTAGTAATATTAGCAGGATCAGTCACAGAGTTTCCTAGGGTTGACTTTAGTGTAACCCCTCTATGTGTCCACATTTGTAGCATGGATATAAATAGGGTATCTACGGGTTCGGGGAAGGATGAGGCTACTTGGCACAAGAGACCTAGGTTTGACTACTCTGCACAGGGGCACCCAAGTAAATCCAACTACAGGAAGCAATAACTGTAATGTCCTGAACCAGAATTGGGATTTTTCAGTGTGGCTTTATTTATTTATTAACTCACTGAACATAAACAAAGCTCTGTATGGTCCCACACAGGGCTACGTAACTGTAATGCAGATTAGAGGTTAAACACAGCGGTCCATTTGAGGAATGAACACTACAACAGTTGTCTGGCTTTGGACCCACCAGGCACTCAGCCCGGACTTTGCATGCGCATTGGATACACAGCCCGACTGGCCCGGCTCCCCTGCCAGCCACTCGACTGACGGTCCACTTGACGAGTGAACCCAAACTCTACTTGGAAAGACATCCCATCAAACAAGGAGGCTCCCAAACTGTGGCTCCCCACACCACTTGAAGTCTGCGACTCCTAGAGAGATTTTGTTTTCGTTCTTCCAATCTGAAACTCCCATCAAACAGGGAGACTCCTATGAAACAAGGAGTAATGTTCCCATCCTGTGGCTCCCCACACCACTTAGAGTCTACGACTCCTAGAGAGATTTTCAAGTTGTGACCCACGTCTGGGTACCCACCCCATCACTGGCCAAGTGCATGAGGCAAGTAGCAAAAACACAGAAGAAATCGTAGAGGTGGACCTGGTTACTAAAGATGGGGATCTATCCACCTCCAGCTCCCACAGCCCATACCCGGCCATTTCTCTGGACACACAGAACTTTAGACTTGAAAACTGCAGATTGACGGTGGATGACCTGAAGCACCCCTCTACAATGAACTTTAACACTTTAAACAGATGACTGTTCTATTTGTTTGTCCTAGTTGACATAGTTCTCCCAAATAGCAGTCCCCAATACTTGAAATCCAACTGAAGAAAAGAAGTTGTTTGCCCCTCCCAATGAGGCCAAACGCTCACCCATGCATTGCAGGTGCCCCACAGTTGAAGAAATGTAACCTTTGCTGTTATACATGAACAGACTGAACTTAAATTAAAACAGGCAGCTTTCTTCCCAAGGTGGGAGAAGGGGATTGCCCCTGGAACCCACAAAGAACTTTTCCTCACCCCAGAGGGAGGGGGGTAAACAGACACTACTGGTGTCCTTCTTGTTTGCTTAAGGACAAACTGAAGACCGACTTTGAATTCCCAAGATTCTAACTTACTCTGAGCTGAAGATTCCAAATGTGGCTCATGCAGCTGTGACAATTCTATAATGATGTCACCGTCTAGTCTCAGCTGTGACTGAGGACAGAGTGAGACAGCATGAAACCCATTTAACTGGAGTTTCACAAGCTGCCTTCCCTGCCTACCTTACTGGGATTCTAGTAACCCCGGGTAACAAAGGGGTTACACTCGCCCTTGACCAGGAAAATGACTGTCCCCAGTCATTATGCACCCGGCCTTAGGCCATCCCACCCTATGTGCTACCTGCGGAGGGGGTGATCGGCCCCCCTCCTACCATGTGCGAGCACAGGTAGGCAACACTAAGGGCCTAGAGGCCTACAGCTGACATATCAGCCTCTACTCTTTCCACTTACTATGGACACCTAGTGGCTCTGGTAGAACTGTCCAGAGCATAGCCCTGATAGATCAGCACTGCGGCCCCTACTGCAGGTTAGGGCCACAGCCTGTCCATCCCCCCTAACCTTCTAGGGGAAACCTATCTGCCTCTAACACAACATCCCAAACAAAAACAAAACACGGGGATCTCCCCGACCTTGGGCAGCCTGCAACTACAACATTAGAAACACAAACAGTACTTTAATTTCTACACATAAGCACTGAAACGAGGAACTCCGATGAGCCCCTCCTGCTCATCCTCTTGTCTTCTCTTCTGTCTTCCAGGAACACCCGTAAGAAAAGACAAAAGCAAAACAAAAAAAAACACACCCTAATCTGCATTTACAATCTACCTAAAAAACAACAGTGACAAAAACAGCAACAACCCTTACCATACAGGAAAAACAGAACACTAAACAATCCCAAAAGAAAAAAATATTTTTTTAGAAAAGTAGAAATACAGTATATACATTAAGTACAGAAATGACATTGATAACAATACACCTTTTGGGGGATGGAATGCCCTAAATGTCCCACTACTGACTACAAGGCCCGAAGGCCAGTCCATTAAAGAGTCTCTCCTGGGCCGGAGCCCCGTGAACATAGTCTTTTAAGGCCATAATCCTGAAGGGGAGAGTCTTTGTGGACAATTCACACACTGTTTGAAGTCTGTAGTGTAAGGTGTGTATTGCAATGTCATAAAGATAGAATAAAAAGATTGTGACTCACCAGCCTCTTGAAGTATTCGAACTAAGCAAACCTGGTCCCTTCCGAAGACTCTCCCTGGCAGCATTTCTTCTGATACAGCTGGGCGGACATCTTCCGGGAACCCACAGGAGTGCACATCTGGAAACAGCTGGGCTGATGTCATAACTGGAGAAGGAACCTTAGAACAGGAACAAAAAGAGAAACAGCTGGTCTGGCGTCATCCAATTACCAGGCGATGAACAGGCAAACAGCTGGGCTGGTGTCCTCTCTGGATCTGAAGTCATCTGGTGGTAGCAGTAGATGGTTATCGATTACGGCAGTACACTGTGGACTGAAGAATGTGGAGCACCTGATTTGTTGTTTATTCATATTGGCAGTTCAGTAAGGTTACTTCACAGTGTAGATGTGGCAGTATTGACTACCACTGCTCGGCTCTCCATTTTGTAGGCCCGGGCTTAATTACTGGGAGGTCCTTGCACTGAGGCCAATAATAGAGGGGGTCAGGGGCTTAAATTATTACTCCATCTGGACGCACATAATTCACACAGTGGGAGACTTCGCGTCCCTCTCAGTCCACTATTCTCACTCTGTCCATAAACAGTGTCCTGCCTCTCTTCCACTGTGTATACTTTTCGTGGAACAGTCTATTCTTTACATGCTGGTTGGCCCCAGGATGCACATGTTTCATTGCTTCATCCCAGATCCAGGATTTCCTGCAGTTCTCAATCTCCTCCCAGACTCTCCGAGGAAAGGTAGGAAAGGTCATACCAAAGATTTAATTGGCCTTTCTACGAACCAGTCTCTCCTCTTTACTTGCTTTGGTCAATCTGAGACCGCTGGCCTGGCTTGGGGGTGGCCAGTCCTGGTTCTGCCAGCTTCGCATCCTCAATGAAATTAAAAACGGATCCCTGACTTCTTTTTCTTCTGGTGAAGCCAGGGCAGTGGCATCACCACCTTCTTGAACACATTCCTCCGAGGCAAGATCTTGAGGCTGTGTACCCATTCCTATCTCACAAGGCCACTTAGGTTCCTCCTCCTCCTCCTTCTCTTCCTCTTCCTCTTCACTGAGGATCTGAGCCCAGGAGTGAGCAGTAGTTCTCACCCCCGAGACTATCCATTCATCACTAGGAGCGGAGGTCGACACCTCCCATTCAACGGCCTCCCACATCTCATCTTCACCTTCGAGACTTGGGCTAGGCCCCCCCACCCAGGGGCCTATTGATGCTTTATCTGAACTTGCCTTCTGAGATCCAGCATACAAAACTTCAACTTCAGATTCAGTCTCTAATTCTGCACTCTAACTTTGTACCACACTCCCCCGGGGAACCTTCCTCGACAGGCTCCGCCTGATGCTGTGTGCTGCCAACTGCAGATTCTTGAAGTTGTGTCCATGTGGGAGCCAAACGAATTTGAGGCACTTTATACAAGCCATATTTTTGTAGACAACCAGCACAGTGAGGAATCATGAAGACATCCCTTCCAGCACTAAAGCACATCTGGCATACACGCACTGGATAATTAGGAATTGCCACATCAGGAGGGAGTTACCCTCTATAGCACCAATTTTCAATGTCTCTCAATCTATTTACTGCTGCTGTTACTGCAACCTGGGCATGATCCGGGTAACGAGCTGGTCCTGAGGCCATAACTGCAGAAAACAAACAAAAGTTCACTGTAACTGAAAGTCCCACTTTAATGAACACACTCTGTAGCTTTAAAATGGCTCCTCTGCTGCTGTGTTTACTTTACCACCCCAGCCTATAATGGCGGTGGCAGCACTCCTGTGCATCAACATTCAGACTCTGGGTCAAGCCACTGCGCACCCGATTTACATCAGCTACTATTAACTTTTATTTAAACTGCACAACTTGCTCTGTTCTGGCTGTTCTCACATTTACAGGATTTTCCTTGGACTTTTCACATGCTGGCAACATTTATTTAATCACAGTCCCTTTTAAAACTTCAGGTTTCAGCACAGGATTGCCTGCTTTACTAGTGTTGCAATTATTTTACAACCCACAGTCTCTCTCTGGCTGCAAACTTTAAACTGAGGCTACTTTCATTGCTATGCACACATTTAATGGCTTTACAGACTTGCACTTGCCAGCAGGATATCGCACAATCGCTACTTGCAAAGCGACTATACAGCTGCACTCACATTTTATATGGCATTACTGAAAAAATCACTGATTTGAGCAGTTTTAAATCGTTTACTCACTGTTATTGTAGCAGATTGCTGCGATGGAGGAAAACAGCCTGCAGCTAGATTTTTGAAGACCTCGGATTTCAAACGGGTGGGCAGTCTCCGCGATCGTAGTATTAATCACACAATTCACTGATCCCATGACTGATAAGCGGGTTGAGCCCGATTTTGAACTAGAAAAGTCACTTTTCACTGTTTGCAGCGCTTTGAACACTTCGCGAACGCTCCTCCACTGCCAGTACACACACTACTCTCTGTCTCCCTCTCGAATGCTGAAGCAGACACTGAAGAGCTGGCTGAGGGGAGGGACTAATGGCAAACTGACCAACCACATGACGCCATGCAAATGAGCCTCTTCTTCCTCACGAGGGCTCCTCTCCTCACGGCAATCGTCAAGCAGGCAAATTTAAACTGAAAAGATGCACTTTTTTTTTTTTCCAACTGACTCCATGGCGGGAGCCCATTTCAACCATGTAACATTGCCATTAACTCTGCAGTCTCTAGTATTGCACAGAAAGCATTTCCAACATCCAGGGCATAATTTCTCTGTTGCTACCCCTAGTTCTCCACACTTTTCTTCACAGAACTTTATTTTAAAACTGACAAACGCTGTAAACTATGTTGATGCAGGACAAGGACACACACTTTGGCTTTACAGCTCCTTGGTAAACAGTTGGCATTTTTAAACAGCAGCACAAGATTCACAGCACACAGCACACACTAGGGAAATTGCTTCAACTTTTTTGGGCTACCGACTGCCAGATAGCCAAAACACTAGCCTACTTGCCCAAGCACCTTCCTTCCCAAACAAATCCAAAGAGGTGCCTCCATTTTTGTAACCCCTCTATGTGTCCACATTTGTAGCATGGATATACATAGGGTATCTACGGGTTTGGGGAAGGATGAGGCTACTTGGCACAAGAGACCTAGGTTTGACTGCTCTGCACAGGGGCACCCAAGTAAATCCAACTACAAGAAGCAATAACTGTAGTGTCCTGAACCAGAATTGGGATTTTTCAGTGTGGCTTTATTTATTAACTCACTGAACATAAACAAAGCTCTGTATGGTCCCACACAGGGCTACGTAACTGTAATGCAGATTAGAGGTTAAACACAGCAGTCCATTTGAGGAATGAACACTACAACAGTTGTCTGGCTTTGGACCCACCAGGCACTCAGCCCGGACTTTGCATGCGCATTGGATACACAGCCCGACTGGCCCGGCTCCCCTGCCGGCCACTCGACTGACGGTCCACTTGACAAGTGAACCCAAACTCTACTTGGAAAGACATCCCATCAAACAAGGAGGCTCCCAAACTGTGGCTCCCCACACCACTTGAAGTCTGCGACTCCTAGAGAGATTTTGTTTTCGTACTTCCAATCTGAAACTCCCATCAAACAGGGAGACTCCTATGAAACAAGGAGTAATGTTCCCATCCTGTGGCTTCCCACACCACTTAGAGTCTACGATTCCTAGAGAGATTTTCAAGTTGCAACCCACGTCTGGGTACCCACCCCATCACTGGCCAAGTGCATGAGGCAAGTAGCAAAAACACAGAAGAAATCCGTAGAGGTGGACCTGGTTACTAAAGATGGGGATCTATCCACCTCCAGCTCCCACAGCCCATACCCAGCCATTTCTCTGGACACACAGAACTTTAGACTTTAAAACTGTAGATTGATGGTGGATGACCTGAAGCACCCCCTCTACAATTAATTTTAACACTTTAAACAGATGACTGCTCTATTTGTTTGTCCTAGTTGACATAGTTCTCCCAAATAGCAGTCCCCAATACTTGAAATCCAACTGAAGAAAAGAAGTTGTTTGCCCCTCCCAATGAGGCCAAACACTCACCCATTCGTTGCAGGTGCCCCACAGGTGAAGAAATGTAACCTTTGCTGTTATACATGAACAGACTGAACTTAAATTAAAACAGGCAGCTTTCTTCCAAAGGCGGAGAAGGGGATTGCCCTGGAACCCAAAGAACTTTTCCTCAACCCCGATGAGGGGTAAACAGACACTACTGGTGTCCTTCTTGTTGTTAAGGACAAACTGAAGACTGACTTTGAATTCCCAAGATTCTAGCTTACTCTGAGCTGAAGATTCCAAATGTGGCTCATGCAGCTGTGACAATTCTATAATGATGTCATCCCTCTAGTCTCAGCTGTGACTGATGACAGAGTGAGACAGTGTGAAACCCATTTAACTGGAGTTTCACAAGCTGCCTTCCCTGCCTACCACTAGGTCTTACTGGGATTCTAGTAACCCCGGGTAACAAAGGGGTTACATTAGCATATCAGTAAGTTAGCAACAAATGCAGCAACATATATTTCCAGCATCACAAACCTTTGCTGGTTAAAACCAAGAACAAAGAACAAAAGGGTACCTTGGCAAAACTAAATACAGAAATAGCACCTCACTAAAAGAGAAGGGTGTGCCAAGCTCATACAACACCTTTGACTGGTGAAATCTGGAAACCATACCTAAGGCTACAGCTCAGTGTTAAGCATAAATAATTTAGATAAAATAATACCTCAACAGAGAGACAACAACTACAGTCACCGTGGCAACAAGGGGATTACTGCCTGAATTTGATGAATCAAGGGAACAACTTGACCCACATTTGAAGAGATTTAGGTACTGGTTAAAAGCTAGTATGGTTCACAATGATGGCACAAATGACCTTTTTCTAGTGGTTTAGCCACATTCAGTCTTGCTCTTCTCAAAAGCTTAACCACACCACAGGACTTGGGTGACTTGGACTACACACAAATCGCAGCGACACTGGTTCACTATTACAAGAACAAGCCAGTCTTTGTCACGGAATGTCTGTTTACATCATAATACCTACAAGAACAGGAAACCATTGCAGAGTTTATCACTGCTGCACAGAATCCAGCAACCAGTGAATGTGAACAATTTTTGAATAATGCTTTAAGAGACCGTTTCATTTGGGGTCCAAGAGGGGAACGCTATCCGAAATGGCTGTTGTCTAAACAGAACCTAACCTTCAAGACAGCCTGTAATATTATACTCGCTATAGAGCTCACCTGCAAAGACACCAGGGAGCTAGTAGGGTATGGTGAACTGCCAAATGATAGGTTTCACATGGTGACACAGGTGCAAGGCACCACAAAATATTCCAAACCATGGGTGGTCCATTAACACCTTGTCACCCAGTTTCTCAAAAGACTACACTGCAGACCACTCAGCTCAAGGCAAAAACAACCTTGTTATCATTGTACAGAGAACCATCACCACAGCAGCTCCCATTTCTGGCAAGAGACATCACAATCTTGTGGAAAGCTCAGTCATGGTGCATGAGAATGCAGAAGTTCCCCATGAGTTGTTACAACACAGTACCTCACTTTCACCTTGACAGAGATAGAACAAGGCAAAGATGACCCACTGAGATTGTTCTTGGAAGATGACTCACTGGCCTGTGACTTCGCTGTTTATGCCATGCAGGATGGTGGACAGACTACACAGAAACATAAAATGTGTCATCAGAAAAGGACTGCCTGGCCCACACAGTCTACCAAGATGGACCCTGCCTAGTATCTCTCCATAGACCCTAACTGGTCTCTGGTGACCCTTCCTTCTCTCTGTCTGGTTACTAATAATCCCCTGTTGATCCTATGCATGCTTGAAGTCCCCTACTGTTTTGCCTCCACCACTTCTGCTGACAGTCAGTTCCAGGTGTCTACACTTTCAGTGAAGTAGTACTTCCTCGCATCCCTCTTAAACTCCCCCCCCCAGTTGCATCACATGCCCTCTGGTCCTAGTGATCATTTTCATTTGAAAGAAACTCCTCTCCTGCATCCTGTCCACCTCTGTGAGGCACATGTAGGTCTCTATCATGTCCCCTCTCACACACCTCTCTTCCAGGGTATACATGCTGAGATCCCTTTGTCTGTCTTTGTAGGGCTTTTGCTGCAGTCCATGCACCATTTTAGTTGCTGTCCTCTGGACTACCTCCACCCAGGCTATCTCCTTTCTGGGGTGCCACCTCCAGAACTACACACAATACTCCAGGTGAGGTGTCACAAGAAATCAATACAGTGACAACACCACCACCATCCTCCTGCTAGAGATACCTCTCCTTATGCATCCCAGAATCCCACTGGCCCTACCCACTGCTTTGTCACACTGCCCTGCTACTTTGAGATCATCAGATATAATAACCCCAAGGTCCCTTTCCTGCTTAGTGACTGTCAGTATCTCCTCCACATCCTGTGCTCATCTCCTTGATTCCTATGCCCTAGGTGCATGATTTTGCAGTTTTTGGCATTGAACTTCAACTGCTGTGCTGTTGACTACTCCTGACTTTTCCAAGGTCCTTATGCATTTTTGCGACCCCATCCTGAGTGTTCACCTTATTGCAGATTTTGGAGTCATCTGCAGAAATACATAACTTTCCTTCCAGTTCTTCTGCAATCTCACTTATGAAGACATTGAAGAGGATCGGTCCCAGTCCAGAGCACTGCGGCATCCCACTGGTCACCCTCCTTTCATTAAAGTGAGTGCTGTTAACCACCACCCTCTCTCACCTATCCATTAACTAGCTTCTTACCCAGTTCATCACTTTGGATCTCAACCCTGGACTGCCCAATATCTTTATCAGTCTCCTGGTAGCACAGTCTTAAAGGTCTTGCTAGGAAAGGGAGCTTGGAGTTTTCATATCAAACTATTTGCCTTCAACTTGGTTTAGTGTTAAACCCAGTAATAATACAACTCATGAATTGAAGCACCAGTATGTCTTGTGTCAGAGCTAAACACACCTGCAATCAGTGTCTCAACAAGTACCCATTACTGCCTTCCTACATACAGCTCTCTTCATACACTGGAGCTAAAGTCAATGTGCTGGTGGGATCCAGGTAGCAGTCATGTAGGAAGGAGGAACATGGACCTTGTCTCTAGTAGTGGTGCTAGGTGAAAACTTGCACTGTTGGGAAGGAATTAGCTGGATGCAATCAAGTTCAACTGGGAGATGATTTTTCTCTTGCTGTCAGTAACAACCCCACCACAGAATGTGGTAAACAGCAACATATTAGATTTAGATCCCCTCCCTTTGTCTGGTCTTTAAAATCTAGTTTACAACTACAAACTTATCTGAGGGTAGACTGGAGTAAAGCACAACCTGTGCTGGGTAACCCCCACTTTTGGATCGGTGGTCGGCCTATTCCGATAGATTTTTGTCTTCTGCTGCGGTTAGCCACGGTTGAGTCCTTACTTGTGAATGGCTGGTTATTATCTCTTGGGGAGATACAAATCACTAATGGGGTTCCTATCTTGCACAGTTTTAAGTATTTACAACTTTCTGTGACCTTAAGAGACTATCTGGAGCCTGGCACATGGCAATCTACAGATAATGAGTTTTAGCCCAGCTCCTTTTTAGAGTTACTCAGTCACATCATATTTATGGTTTATATTCTTGTCTACATTCAGTCAAGCCCAACTCCTTATCGGGGATTGGGTTTTTCTGGCAACAGAATTTTTAACTTGAATCATCATTAACACCACTAGCAAACAATATGGCATCATTTTTACAAGTATGTAAAAAGAGACGATATACAGTAGGTGGACCCAATTCAGGATGCTGCATGATTTGTATTTTACCCCCTTGAGGCTGTATAGGATGGGTAGAGCCCCATCTCCATCCAGCTCCCATTGCGATCTCCTGGAGGGTGATTTGAAACATATGCTATGAGACTGTGCTGAAATACAGCCTTTCTGGGGTGAAATTGAATAATCTCTGGACCCGCTTATGGGTTTAGAGGGGGCTTTCACTCCCAAAATTTGTCTCAGAGGGGATTTCTGACCCTCTCTGATTAGACAGTGTAGGGTTTACATAGCCTTAATCTCCATGGCAGCTAAAATGGTGATTCTCTGACATTGGCTAGTGGATAATACTCCATCCTTTAAGGAATGGTACTTGGCGATAACTCAGGCCCCAGCAGTGAGAAGCAAATTGTGAGGATGCAGCATAGAGATGATCTTTACAGGAGGGAATGGGAAGCTTTACATGCACTCTTATTGGTATCAGGAGAGGACTAGATATAATTGGACAGGAGCAGGATTATTTCTGGATCTTTAGTACCTCACTGGCTTAATCGTGGTACTGGGTGGTGTGGCTCTTGGGGAAGGGCAGGGGAGGCCAGATATTTCTGGTGATAATACTGGTATCTGCTTGTTCTGCTGTATAAATATATTTCATTATTTTTTTCAGCATCAGAACATATATATATATTTTTTTTTAGTTTTTGTTGACCGGGTAAGTGCACTAGACAAATCCTGCCTATTTTCAGGCATGACCCGGGGGGGCGGGGGATACAGATGAATGCCAACTGACCTTGAACCAGATTAAGCTGTTGATGGTATTTTTAGTGAATGAGGGAAATTTGGCCAGGACACCGGGGAAATTCCCCTATTCTTTTCAATGTGCTTGCAGACGTCGGAGGAGCAGGACGTGCGGAGAGCTGAGGAGCTCCTCTCCTCCTCAGCTCTCTCTTGGTACTTTTACTAATTTCTTATGGAACTTACTTCTTCGAGAAGTGCTGGTATGGCTGCGGTTCCGACGCCTCTGGATGACGGCATGGAGACTTCGATTGAGTCCATTATTGAAAGCCCTTTGGAAGTTTCAGAACATATCCCACAAAAACAGGAGTCTTTGGTTTTGCAAACGCGTAACGTATTGTTACCTTCTGCGGAGCTGTGTCGACGGATCTCTGAGGACGGACAAGGTCAGGAAATGGAAATGGAAACTACAGGACCGATGGGATCACCGAGGAAGGATTCCCCGAACGCAGAGAACACTGAAGGTTTTTTTTGGGTTCAGAAATCTTGGATACTGGTACGAGGTACTCAAGGGAGTCGGGTGAGTCAGAAGGCTTATCTATTGACACCGTCGTTTCTCTGCATTCTGCTGTGCCACTGACCCCAGCAATTGATTTAGGAGTTGCAGTCCTGATGTCAGGATCTGACTTTAAAACTGCAGTTTTTGCTTCAAACCTTGTAGGTTCTAAAACTGCTATTGAGGGTGCTATGAATGATGCAAGTAAGGACTTGCACAAACAGTCTATGGTTACAGGATTTGAACCTCCCCTTGCAAAAAATGACTCCCATGTTCATAATGCCTTTCCATATGATTCAGAGTCTACTGCTTGGGTTACTTCAACTCTAGAAGCTGCAGGATGGGTTAGATCGCCCGATGGAAAACCCTGGGATGCCAATCTACCAGAATTGGAGGTTACTCCAACATTATCTAGCTCCCTGGATACAAGCTTACCTCCAGGTCAGATATTTTGTGATTCCCCCCCACACACACACACACTAATCCAAGTTTGGATATTTTGGAAGGGATTAGGGTTATGGAAGATGGTTTTTTACAACCTCCCCCCCTTCTCCCTCTAAAGCTCCTGTTGACACTGGTGTGGTGCACACACCTGTTGGGGTATCAGAACAAGACACAATCCATAAACCTACTGTATGGCATACTAAAACTGCTAAAAAACTGTTTCCTGCTACTTTTGGCTTGGGAAATGAATCTGCAGCCAGAAGAAATGCGGTTCGTCTGAAGTTTCGGGGCTCTCCGGATGAGGTTCCTAATAGACTATTTGTTGGTCGAGACTTATTGAAACAAAGTATGAGGTTCTATACTTATGAGATTTACGCTTTGATTCATATGCCTGGGGACTCAGTTTTTGACATTAGTTTTAAACAACCCATAGGCTTGGAAAGATTTTGGAAACAATATCAAACACTAAAACACACTCCTTTATGGAGACCTTTCCTGGCCATTCCTTTGACAAAGCCCATTTCGAAGAAGATTATGATTTTGTTAAGAAATGAGGAGGTAAATGTGGCTGACATAACTTATTGGTTACAGAAACATTGCTCCATAAAGGGCCCCCGGAACCTATTCTTGATGACGAACATCTCTGGACAGGGGATGGCGATATTCAATTGACTTATTTCTGGATAATGGCTATGTTAAACATCTACCTAATTGTTTCTGTTTGGGTAGGGATAGAGGGGTGTTGTTTTACCCAGGACAGCCTAGGGCGTGTTATAAATGTGGAGCTTTGGGTCACTTGAGTACTGTCTGTGAACAACAAAAGTGTGGTTTATGTGGGGAATTAGGCCATATAGGGACTCATTGCAGGAACCCCATGAAATGTAATCTGTGTGAAGAACCGGGACACACTTTTCGTTCTTGTTCCTGGGTCTCTCACAATAAAACAGATGTTGGTATTAGAGCAGAACAGGATGTTTTCTTAGCTAATGCTCAGAAACAACAACAGAGATTGCAGGACTTATTACACACTGCTACAGTATCAGTTGTGGAGCCTTCGCATCCTACTAGCTCTCCTGTGTGTGAGGTTTCACAAGATCAGATTGAGAAACGTACTGGTGAACTTCTTTCACCATCTTCTTCAGCTACAGTTTTAAAACAACTTCCACCCCTTCCACCCCTGGTGGCAGGCCACGGGGCTCAGGTGGAAGTCCTGGATAAGGACTCTATGGAGGTTCTGTTTTCTACATCTTTTGAACTTGTTCCCCCCTTTAGTGGCACATGAAGTGTCTAGCATGCCTCCACCGGAAGCCTTTTCAGACACTCCCTTCCAACGTGTTACTAGATCTAGGGCCAATAAATTACACCTTGGGGTTCCTACTCCTTTTTCTGATGTTGATTTCCCTCAAATTTCAAATCCCTTTGCCCCTTTGCAGGAGCATGAAGAGGAAGATGATGAGATTGAATCCGATTTTTCTTCTGTTGCATCCTCTCTTCCTAACCCTGTTCTGGATTGTGATGTTAAGGACAAACCCAAGGCAAAGAAAAGGAAGAAAAGGAAGTGAAATATCTTTTTTTTCCTTTTTGTTTTTTTGGGTCTCCCCCTCCCCCCCACTTTAATCCTTTTCCCTGACGGCTGCTCTTTCTTTTCTTACTGTGAATGTAAACAGTATTAAATCTCGAGCACGTAGGCGACTTACCTTTGCCAGTCTGAGTACTCATTCTGGATCCATTATTTTACTACAAGATACCAGATTGAGTTCTTTGTCAGATATCAAATTAGCTGGTCAGGATTGGCGTTGGGGTGCTTCCTTTTGGTCAGCTGGGGAAGAAGTAAGCGATGGGCTTGGGGTTTTGTTTTTTTTCCAATCTAAACATTAAAGTGTTGCAATTTTTAGATATAGTCCCTGGTAGAGTACTGTTGATGGATATTGTTTTTCATCAATGTGCTTACTGCCTTATAAACACTTATGCCCCTCAGGCCAAAGCTGCAAGGGCAGCCTTATTTCATCGTATCTCCCCTTATTTACATACATCTAAGTTAGTTGTATGGGGAGGTGATTTTAACTGTGGTTTAAATGTCAGGGATTGGGGAAGAAAAACTAAAAAAATGTTTTGTGATACAAATGCTTTATTGTATGTTTTAGGATTAAATCATTTAATAGAGGCATATGACTCTTTACACCAACAGCCAGATCATACCTTTTTCCAAGGTTCTATTTCCACTAGAATAGATTTTTGTTTTTTTTTCCAAAAGGATGACTTGTTGTTCAGTTAACACTTTGCCTTTGGAAACATCTGACCACGCTATTGTGAAAATAACTTTTGGTAATTATCAAAAACTTATTTTAGGGCGAGGTTTTTGGACATTGAATATGTCATTATTTTTAGACAAGGATTGTGACACTCAATTATATCTTTTTTTTTCCTATAAGAGCGGATATTACCTTTTATATGAGAGACCCTTAGTCTGGTGGGAGGATACAAAACAGGATTTAAAGTTGTTTTTTTTCCAAATATCCCGAAGGAAGGCACAGAACTCATATCTCACCTACTTGGGTTATAGGGCAAAATATATGGCTCTATTGTCTCCTATTTCTGTGACAGGGGTTAAGAGGCAAGAGTTTTTGGATATTAAGGACAAGATGGTGCATTTTCTCCTTGAAAGGAAAAAAAGATATAGATGTCAACAACAATTTCTGGTTTCTGGTACACAACAGCAGGTAAACCCTTTGGAGGTTTTGAACCAGAAATTTTCACCAATATGTATGACTGAGTTAAAAGGTCCTGCGGATAACATGCTAACAGATACACGTAGTATTCGAAATTTTGTGCAGGACTATGTTGAAGAAACTTTTTCAACATATACTTCAGACTGTCTTCCTTCCTCTTTTCATGATCTAAAGATTCCAACACTTTCTGACTTAGAAATTTCACAGTTACTTCTCCCTTTTTCTTTAATTGAAGTTCAGAAAGCTATTGGACACTTATCAAAGCACACAAAACCTGGTCTAGATGGCTTACCAAATGCGTTTTATAAAAAAATATATTGATATCTTGGCACCATGGCTGGTGGTTATTTTTCATGAGGTCTGGAAAGAACATAGACTTACCCCTAGTATGGAAAATGGGGTTATGTTTTTTTATTTATAAAAAAGGAGATCCTGTTCTCTTGCAGAATTGGAGACCGCTGAGCCTCCTGACAACAGACTATAAGATCTTGGCTACCATTATTAATTATAGGCTCTCAGATATTGCTAAAATGCTTATATCCTCCACTCAAGCATGTGCTATTCCCGGGAGGAATATTTCACAGAATTTGATTTTTGTTAGGGAATTGTTGGAACAAAGTTCACAGGAAAAGGTGACTGGTTTTATTTTAACATTGGATTTAGAAAAAGCTTTTTGATAAATTACGTCATGAATATTTATGGTCTATCCTGGAATTTTATGGTATTCCATTACCCTTTTTGGAACTTAATCGAACACTTTATAGCTCTGCAAGAGTAACCCCGCTGGTTAATGGATGTCTGGGGGTTCCAGTCCCATACAAGATTGGAGTTCGGCAAGGTTGTCCATTAAGTCCTCTTTTGTTTGTTTTTGGTTTGGATCCTTTATAACGATCAATCGAAAGCAATGCACTTATTCAGGCTATTACCTCAGTAGATTATTTCAGTTTTCCAAAAATAGTGGCGTATGCAGATGATTGCATCTGCTCATTTGCAGATATTGATTCTGGAACTAGGATTTTGGATCTCTTTAGTTCCCTGCAAATGGGTACTGGGATAAAAATTAATGTTGCTAAATGTTCCTTGACACCTTTGGGGAAGAAACAAGGGGTAACTTTGTTTAATATTCCGATATGTAACAATACAGTAAAGATACTAGGGATTGTTTTTGGTTCTCAAGACTCTGTGATTAGTAATTGGGATATGGTTTATGACAATGCTCTTTTGAAGGTTAAAAAATGGCAGTCTTGGAAGATGACTAAGAAAAAGCGTGTTTATATGCTGAAATCATATATTGCTCCCCTTTTTCTATATCTATCTCGAATTTTTCCTTTACCTTTTACTATGTATACTAAGATTTTGGGTCTTTTTTTTCAGCTTTTGTGGGGCAGTCGACTGAACCCCGTGAAGAGAGTACACACCTACAGGCCCTGGAAAGAGGGAGGCTTGGGTATGATGCATCCTGTTGTACAATTTTTGGGGGAATTTTTTATGCTTCCATTCGGCCTCTCTTTTTGGAACAAACTACTATGGGAAATCTGTGTATGTCTTTGTGGGGAGGTCTGTTTTTGGCAGCTTGGGGAAGAGGGAAGTGGCACCCAGTAGAAAAAACACTCCCCTTTTATGTCCAATACACACTAAAATATATCAGATTATGGAAAATTGAACTGATTTGGTTTGTGGCACATGACAGAAAGGCTTTTTATAATCAGATGGTTTCAAAATGTTATTATGAAGATCCTCTTTTTGTTATTTCTATGAGTTTGGATGAGTCCTCCTTCTTGGCTAGTATTACCGAACCTAGAATACCAGAAAAGATGAGGGATGTGGTTTGGTTATGTGCTCATCAGAAATTAAATGTTAGAGCAAACCACAAACATAAAATGTTAAGTGACAGACTATGTCCTGAACTGGTTTGTAAAGGACAGCCTGAGACAATGCAGCATTTATATTTCGAATGTACACACACAAAAACTTTTTGGTCGGATTTGGCACTCTGGTGGGGTGAATCACTTGTGGAACACATTCAATATGATTTTTTAATCTTGGGACAAATACCTAAGTCCTGGTACAAAATGCATAAAGGTACTTTGTATGTCATTATGGCATGTCTTAAATGGCATCTTTGGCTAGTACGTTGTTTACGAATTTTACAAAACAAATTTGTTTCTAGGCAAGAAGTTTTTTTTCGTATACAGGAGGATTTAGATGCAGTACATTCATATGAATTTAATACTTTGGGGAATAAAGTAGGTACTGTTTTGTGGAAATATGTAGACTGGGTTGGTTAATTATTTTTTTCTCTTTTTTGTTAGTTTTTTTCCTTCCTTTTCCTTTTTTTTCAATTGTTTATTTTTACTGTACTTTAAGATACTTATGTATACATGTTTTTGTTTCCTTTTGATGTTTTTTGTTTATGTGAGATTTTATCACTGTTTGTATTATGGTTTTTGTTTCCTTAATAAAAATTTCCCCTACTCTTTTCGATAAGTGCCATGGGATCTTTAACATCCACCTGAACTACCACCAATCCAGGCAGATGGGACCTCGGTTTAACGTCTCATCCAAAAGACGGCACCTCAGAAGTGCAGCACCCCTCTCATGCTGCACTACAGTGTCAGTACTGGGATATTAACCCAAGTGCCAGATGTGGGAATTGAACCCACAGCCCTCTGATCTCCCAGCCTCAGAGGTGAGTGTGCTACCTACTGAGCTGCTGACACTGACAATTATCTACGTATGTGCTCTGGCAGGATATTGGGGGGGCTGGCATAGAGGGGGAGTTGGGAGTTTCCTTTGTTCTTGGTTTAGCTTTAATGTTCACATATTACAGCAAGATTATATGATACTGTTGTTATAGTCTATTTCATTGTTTTTGAAATACCACTTTATTGAATTTTATAAGAATATCAACACAGACAGAGGTACATTGTCGAAGAGACCATCGCTTGACATTAGTATCTAACTACCCCCTCCCCCTGCCCATCCGTCCCATGGAGTGTGCCTACTTCTAATCATTAGGGTAGAATTATAGTTATACATAGTCTCTGAAAACACACAACAAATGAGGGGATATAGGTAAAGTATACCTTAATGCAAATACAGTGCCTAGAGTTTACCCCACTTTTTGTTGAAGGAATTAAGCATATTATTAGAACTGGCTATCAGTCATTCAGTTCTAAAACAAAGGAAAAGTTCATTCAACCATTAATTATATGATATAACAAGCTGGTTCAACCAATGTCTCAGTACCAGTTTCTTGACAACCAATGAGATCAGTGCCATGTGATATTGTCTTTCTTTAATGCTGATGTTGTCATAGACACCTAAAATGCAAGTTTCAATATTAAAGAGACCATCCAATCCTAACAAGGGGTCCAGTTTAGCTTGAATGGTTTGCCATAAGGTGGAAACATGTTCACAATGCCAGAAAATATGAAAAACATTGCCCTCTGATTTACCACATCTTGAACACAAAGAGGGTATAAGGTGGCCAATTTTGGCAAGTTTGACAGGTGTGTAAAACATATCATTAAGTATGTGATATTGAGTGAGTTTAAGCCTATCTTGGGAGATGTAGATATGGAGATCTTTCCATATCTGTGGCCAGTTGAGAGATATGTTGGGGAGCAGACAGACCCAGATTTTAGCTCCCGAAAGTGGTTCAGGGTGACCTAGAGTCAGAAGATATGTGTATAGTAATAAAATAGCATGTGGCATATGTGCTAGATCTTTTAGTTGAGTCAGTATGTGAGACAATCTAGAAGATATAGGGGTAATACCAAATGATTCCCTATTAGATGTCTGAGTTGGAAAATCTTGAAGCTATGTAAAAAAAGGCAAAGGCAGTAAGGACAGGAATGGAGCTAAAAGGGGTAAGGCCATCAACAAGTGGAGGGTGATGAGTACCAATGCTCATAGTCTGTGTAACAAGCTCCCTGAACTAGTGACCTTGATGGAAGAGGGTTGCCAGGATATTGTGGCAGTCACAGAAACATGGTACACAGAGAACTATGTCTGAGATGTCAACATACCAAGATACACAATCTACAGGAGGGATAGGGAGGGTAAAAGAGGAGGAGGAGTAACTCTCTATGTAAAGTAAGGGATCAAATCAACAGAACTAAAGAGTAAACAGTGAGCAGATGAAACACTCTGGGTCACCCTGGAGACAGGAAATGGCACCACAATCCTCATGGGGGTTGTATACAGACCCCCATCTCAGGGGGAAGGAATGGATAAGGAAATGATAGAAGGCTTCCTTAGAATGGCAGAAAAAGGGGAGATATTGTTGATGGGGACCTGAATATGCTAGATGTTAACTAGAGCACCTTTGCTGCAGGCACATCCAAGAGCAGGGTCATTTTTGATGTCCTACAGGGGGCATGCCTCAGACAGCTAGTACTGGAACCCACTCGGGAGGGAGCAGTCTTAGATCTGGTACTCTCAAATAGGGACAGAGAAAGAATCTCAGATTTAGCAGTGGTAGCCATCTGGGAACAAGCGACCACCAAACAGTGTGGTTCATGATAAACACAGCCATACAATCAAGCCATGCAAAAGCAAGAGTACTGGACTTTAGAAGGGCTGACTTTTGGAAAATGAGAGAGTGCCTCAGAAAAGCACTAGCAAACAGGCAAGAAGGAGGGGTGGAGGAACAATGGGGAGTAATCAAAACAGCCATCACAGAGGCAGCAAGCCTTTGTGTAAAGCAAATCAACAAAACACAACAAAGGAAAAAAAAAACGCTATGGTTCTCAAAAGAGGTGGCAGGGAAGGTTAAGGAAAAGGATAGCATTCAGGAAATACAGTATAAGGAAACACAGAAGGAACAGGACAGAGAACTTTATCAGTTAAAGCAGAAAGAGGCTAGGAAGGCAGTCAGAATAGCAAAGGCCCAAACCGAGGAAAGGATAGCCAATTCTGTTAAGAAGGGGATAAGATCTTTTATTGGTACATAAGGGAGTGAAGAAAGACCAAAGGAGGGATACTGAGGCTTAATAAAGGGGAGAGAATGTGGGTAGAGGGTGACAGTGAAAAAGCAGGGATACTGAATTAATATTTCTGCTCAGTTTTCACAAAGGAAGAGGAGGGGGAGGTACCTAAACCAAACAAGAGAAACACTCTGAAGACAGAGTTCAATACCAGTCCATTTACAGAAGAAAGGGTTCTGAAAGAACTAATAAAATTGAAGGTGGACAAAGCAATGGGGCCTGGTGGGATTAACCCAAGAATTCTAAAAGAACTAAGGGTAGAACTAGTGACACCGCTGACTACTCTCTTTAAAAAATCATGGGAGGATGGGGTGGTACCTGAGGACTGGAGGAAGGAGGATATGATTCCTCTTCACAAAAGTGGGAGCAGGACAGAGGCAGGAAACTACAGACCAGTTAGTTTGACCTCAGTGGTAGGGAAAATTATGGACTCACTTCTGAAGAAAAGAACTGTTGAGTACCTAGAGGCCAGTGGGGCACAGGACCCAAGGCAGCATGGATTCACGATGGGAAGGTCATGTCAGACGAATCTAATAGTTTTCTTTGACTGGGTGACCAAAGTAGTAGACCAGGGAGGGGCTGTGGACATGGCTTACCTAGATTTTAGCAAGGCATTTGATGCAGTCCCACACAAAAGATTAATATACAAGTTAGCCAGCCTGGGAGTGGGTTCCAAGGTAGTAACCTGGATAAAAAACTTGGCTAGAGAACAGGAAGCAAAGGGTAGTAGTAAATGGAGTCCACAGTGAAGAAAGAAGGGTTACTAGTGGGGTACTGCAGGGTTCAGTACTGGGACCGGTCCTTTTTAATGTCTTTATAAGTGACATTGCAGAGGAACTGGAAGGAAAAGTATGTCTCTTTGCAGACGACACAAAGATCTGCAATAGGGTTGATACACCAGATGGAGTGGAAAGGATGAGAATGGACTTGATGGTTGGAGGAATGGTCAAATGTATGGCAGCTCAGATTCAATGCAAGGTAATGCACCTGGGAAACAAAAACCCAGGGGAAGAGTATACAATGGGGGGTGAGATACTGACAACAGTAAAAATGGAAAGGGACCTGGGGGTAATTATATCAGATGACTTAAAGGTGGGCAAGCAATGTGAAAAGGCAGTAAGGAAGGCTGGGGGGATACTGGGATGCATAGGGAGAGGCATCAATAGTAGAAAACAGGAAGTTGTTATTCCTCTGTACAGACATTTGGTGAGACCCTATCTGGAGTTCTGTGTGCAGTTTTGGAGACCCCCATCTCTGCAAAGACATAGACAGAGTGGAGACTGTCAGAGGAGGGCAGCCAAAATGGTGCAGGCTCTGCACCAGAAGACATCCGAAGAAAGACTAAAAGAGCTTAATATGTATACCCCTGAGGAAAGGAGGAGAGAAGGACATGATAGAAACTTTCAAGTACCTCAAGGGAATCAACAAAGTCCAAGAGGGTGGCATCTTTCAGAAAAAGAGATGTGCAAGAACAAGGGGCACAATTTGAAGATAGAGGAGGGACGGCTCAGAGGTAATGTGAGGAAGTATTTTTTCACAGAGAGGGTTGTGGATGCATGGAACAGCCTCCCTGAGGAGGTCGTGAAGTCAAGAACAGTGGGGGAATTCAAGAATGCATGGGACAGACATAAAGCAGTCCTAGTGGGGGGTAGGAGGAAGTAAGCTGTTGGTTAACTAGGATCTGCAGCTTATCTGTTAGGTAGGAAAATGGGTGGACTAGGTGGGCCAAGCGGTCCTTATCTGCCATCACATTCTATGTTTCTATGTTTCTATGTATGTACTTGAGCCAATTTAAACTTTGAGATAATGTCAGGAGAACAAAGGAGAGTCAGGTGAGTACAGATCAGCCATGGTGACCTCCCTTAGTTAGAGTAACCATGTCGGTGTCAGACATGAGCCCCCAATCATAATGTTGGGATTGAAAATGAGGGGTTGGGAAGGGTCTTTATGAGGGCAAATCCTAAAGAAGGAGCAAGATTGTAAAAATACTATAACTGAAGTACTTATACGTGATTAGAGAGGCTTCAGCAGAGCTTTCCAAAGTAGGTAAAAGAGAGTAGGGATGTTTAAGTTATGTGTATGTAGAAGCTGCTGTTCGAGTTGCAGCCATACAGGGGTATATTCATCGTCTATGTTCATCAGCCATTTTCCACTCTTAGCAAGATGGCTAGCCATATAGTACAATAGGAAATTTGGGAGACGGGGACCACCTGAGTCCTTGAGCAGCTTAGCTTGAGAAAAGAACACCTGGGGTGTTTATTCGACCAGATAAAATTAGAGATGAAAGGGAGTGAATATGCTGGAAGAAGGTCAGACGGAGACACATATTCAGCATGTTCAAAGGATAGAAGAGTCTAGGGAGAACGTTCATTTTAACAATGTTTATTCTCCCCCATAAGGAAATTGGAAGGGATTCCCATCTCAGAAGATTTTGTTGCATGGTGGTCACCAGATTATCAATATTTAATTTTTTGGTGAGAGAGGGCTCAGCAGTTAAAGGATACCTAAACAAGCAGTTTTTTAAAACTGCAAACTCCAAAATCTGCCTTCATAGCAACGTAAAGTAGAGGCTACTGTTTACATTTATGATAAAACTGCATTTATGTAAATAACATAAATGCAGTTTCATAGCTTTTGAAAAATGTAAACATCTGCCTTTCACTTACAAAAAACAGCCCTGCCTTCTCCTTAAGATGTCTGCCAAGTGTGTTAAGTGATGAGTCATGATGACATAATCAGAGCCAGAGCCAGAGACCAATATAGATTCCTGTAGGCTAACTAATTCTTCTTTCCCTCTTTGTTTTGAACTGTTTTACCAGAATGATCAACACCATGTGTTAACATTTGGATTATTTTGATCAGTACACATGTTAGGCTATGATTTTGTTCATTTTATTTACTTTAACTTGCTGAAAATGTTTTGCAGTCTAGCTGACTTTCTCTTTGGCAAACTGCAGAACAGTACAACACTTAAAATACCTGATGATCTAGTGGTTATGTGATGCCCTGAATTTGTTTTGTTAACCAGGAGAGAGACACACTATGTTGAAACCTTGTTTACAGATGTGGCCTGGCAGCACGAGGAAGTTAAGTGACTTGCTCAGGGTCACACAGTGAAGTACTGGTCTGGTCCAATTCCAAAGCTCATGCATTCTTGTTAATCCACAAAAAAAGCTTCTCTTGTATTCTTTTTCCGAAATGAACCCTCTGCATCTAGCCTGGCTTCTGTTGAACACCCCACCATCCATATCGTGTCCTTAGTACTGCCTGGGGCTGCATATGAGCTTGCAGTCTCATGAAGAGAATTATCACACCTCAGACTGCAATCATATACCTCAGAGAGTTGTGCATACCTACACTGATACGGATCATCAGCTGGCACTGTTAAAAAATACCTCCTAAATCACACTTAAGTCCACTTTTTCAATGTTTGACTTCTGCTCCCACAGTAAACATTGAGTGGATCACCGCCCTTCTGCATAGTGAAGGCAGTATGTACAGTTCCCCTGTTGTGTTTTTGTCCCGCCTCATTAACCTACAATTGGGTCTTCATGGTGGGCCAAGCAATAAGCCTCAGGACTCACCAGAAAAACTGCTGTTCATGCCCTCATAAGGGCTGCACTTACTATGGATAACAATATTATTAGTAAGAGAGGCATACTAACGCCTTGAGCGAATCCACCAGACTTCCAGTGTCGGTCTACTCCTTTACCTGTGATCTGCAGAACCTCGCTGGACAATTCCCTGCAAATCTTCTCCAGTACTTTATAGTGCCCTACTCCACAATGTGAGCTGGTTGGCTACCACCCTTCTAAATCTTGAATGATCTATACACAGCTCCCTCAATACTGTCCAACCAAACATCACCACCACCCCCCCACCTGAGGGTAATCTCCCTACACTGAATTCAAGTAACACTTTAAGTGCAGCCCTGCCACTGAGTATTTGTCATTGCTGACTGTTCTCATTCACAGTCAGGTAGTGATCATGGTGCTGGCAGCCCTACATTTCAGATCTCACAATGATCTGCTAAACATCCCCCTTCCTGTCTTCCCCTAACCTGAATATAGCTGTTCCCTGCTGGAATGGCCTCTTCAGTCCCTCTCTGGTATTTATTCTTTTGTTCTGCTCCCCACACCAAAAACTGGTGAGCTCACTACCCTTCTGCATCATGAATGCGGTTAGTACAGTCGCCCGTGCCATTTTTACATAGTAATAATAAACATGATCCTCTGGTAAGCCAGATTGATAACAGCAGAGCACTAGGGGAAACATAGGCATTACTACCTGTAACCCCCAAGGGGCACTATCCCTAGGGCTACTACCCCTGCCTGCCCTATCTGTAGCAGGGTGAGGGGGCCCAGATCCGTTGACGGGTGCCTCCACCCAGATGTCGGGGTTAGAACAGTTGAGGTTGACTCGGTCACAGCCCTCTGGGTTGCTGCAACCCTCCTTTCCTCCCAGTAGTGGCCCACACAGTGCAATTTTAGCATCCTTACCACACACACTTATCCCCAGCTCGATCCAGTCAGCTCACTCCGGGGACCCCCTGGAAAGTAAGGTACAGTTACACCACAGTCACTGTGCAGTATTTTACCCTTAATACACAGACTAGCCAGTGTGCTTTTGCAGGACAGGCAATCAGATTTATTTGAGGGGGAGATAACAAGGACCGGGGGAAAATCAGAGTAATTAGCTTACCACTACAGCATATGAAAATCTACCTACGGCTCTGTGCACAGACCTAAGCTATTAATTACTGTCTCTGGGTACCCAAGCCCTAATGGCTAGTCCCCAATGCAGCTGGTTGGGGCCCTTACACAACTGAGCATTTACTTTCTGAGGAAATCAGTTGGAGCCAGAAGGCCCACTTAGTACAGTCAGCAACATAACAAACGACTTGGCCTTGGTTTGTAAGCATTAACAGGGAGCTACCCTGATCCAGTACTCACAACTCCAACATAGACCCACTCTTTCACCACTTACAGGGCTGTGCCTGAGGTTCAGAGGCCTCCTCACACATTTATATGGAAAACAACAGAGGGGTACCATACCAGGCAGCTGCTCCCAGGACCCGAGCGAACTCACAGCAACTTTGGGCATTAACTGCAGCTTCAAATGTCCTGACAGACTGAGTGCGATTCAGCAGATTCTCCAGTCCTCTTCAAGTGAAGCCTGGTAGGTAGCTGTGTTTATACACAGCCTCCTCTGACCGCACGCCAGCAGATTTAGTCCGAAGCTTTCTGGCTATGCAAAACGGCCACCTCAGGCCTTTCACGCGCTTCCCGCACGAACACTCAATGGCGCAGAAGCTCAGAGCTCCCTTCTATTCTACAGACACAGCGCATCTGCCCCTAACAGCATGGGGCAATCCTCACAGCTCGGGCGTTACAGGATCTCATAGGCAGGCTACACATGCCAGTCATTTACTTTTGCTCTCAGTGGTGCAAAGAAGCACCATAGCCCATAATGCCACTTCCCAATATTACTAGCTGTATCTTCATTGGTCAGTCAACTCCCTAGAGCATTCTCACGATTCAGTTGGTCCACTTCAACAGTTCAGGACCAACATGGTGGGGCACAACAGAAACAGTCCAGGCTGCAAGAAAACAGGTTAGAACAAACTGTATCTTCATTACCACTTTAAACAATTCCCAGCAAATAGTTACATCTTTATAATGTGCCCCCTCTGCACAATCAGCAAAAACAGAGCACTTAGACAGCAGCTCAAGCGGGATTTGAGCAGGGAAACACACAGACCCCCCCCCCCATTCGAACTAATTATAACAACAAGCAGGCAGCCCTTAAAGGGACAGTACATAGAGGCTCTAAAAGCACTCACAGCATGGCCATTTAAAATGGCTTAAATGCCGGACGCCAACCACCAGAGGGAACACTTAGGCAGCTCCTAGGAGACTTTTAGGAACCCCCATTTATGGGGGGGTTACATACCCATATAAGATCTAATCCACCTATGATTAGGCACTATTAAATGGCATGCATAATGATGTGCACACCCATCATTTAATTGTGCCTAATCAAAGGTAGCCTAGATCTTTTAAGGATAGGAAAGCCTATAATTCCCCTTGTTCCCTGTTGCTATCAGCCTGACTTACTGGAAAGATTTGTTTATTTTTGATATGTCAAAAAACTGGGGCTGTTCTACCTACATTCATGATGCACAAGGGTGATGAGCTCACCAGTTTTTGGTGTGGGGAGAAGTAGTGAGAATGAATACCAGAGCGGGATTGAGAAGGCTACTCCTGCAAGGCACTGCTATATTCAGGAAAGGGGAAGACAGAAGGGGAGAAATATGAGCAGATCACTGTGAGAAATAAGATGTGGGGCTGCCAGCATCATGATCACTACCTGACCCTGTTGTCCTAGCCCCTTCCCATAAAACCAGTTCATGCAATTGTCCAAGGCTGTGTGTGGGTATTAATGTGTGAATTGGCTGCCACTACACATTCAGTCACTTCACCACCAGTCTAGCATTGCTTGTAAAGCACGTTAGGATACAATGTGTATGAAAACACTATATAAATACTGATTCTTATTATTATTATTTCCCATGGATAAAGGAGAGAATACAAGACAATCATATTTTTGATTTCCAAGAAAGTATGAACTCTGGCATTGGACTACAGAAGAACGTTGCTACAAACAAGTAGTGGATCTGTGGGGTGGTGAAGAGTGCAGCTGTAACCTCCCCCCCATTGTAAAGTACTCACTTGCTGCTGCTGCATTTCACTTTGTTGAAGAAGTCTGATTTATTGATTGTACAAATGTTTACATTCAAAAATATGGATTACAGTTGTAGTTTAGGTCAAAAGCATACTAGAAAAGCATAATAGCAGAAAATATAAAAGTTTCATAAAAATGTCTAAATGTGCATATCAAGTATGCATATACTCCCAGCACCCCCTCCACCCCCCATTGTAGCATCCAGGATCTGCCATAACCACTAGACCACCAGGTTATTCAAGAGTTGCATTGCACCGTGGTTTGCCAAAGAGAAAGTCGGTTGGATTAAAACACAATTTTCAGTGCGTTAAAGTAAACACAATGAACAGAACCATAGCCTAACATGTGTATTGATCTAAATAATGCACATGGTTTTGACAATTTTGGTGAAAAAATTCTATACAAAGGGACAAAAGAACTAGTTAGCACTATAGAGGGCCATATAGCTCTCTGACTTTGGATCAGATGATGTCATCACTTAACACATTTGGTGGCCATTTTAAGAATAAGGTAAGGCAGTTTTTTGAAATTGGAAGGCTGATTTTACATTTTTCAAATGCTTTGGAACCACATTTAGGTAACTTATATCAATGTAGTTTTAGCATTAACAAATTCAGCAGCCTTTCCTTTAGTCCTGTTTGAGGTCAGAATTTTGAATAGTTTGTTGTCAAAATGTTGTTTAGGTATCCTTTAAAAGGATTCCCAGGTATCTAAATGAATGAGGGGCCCATTTTATACCAAATGAAGAGAAATCAGCCTTATGTGCGTGGTGGGTAAGATGAAAGATTTCAGTTTTAGCTTGATTTAACTTATAATTGGAGAGACGACCAAACTGAGATATTACATTGACAGATTTCTCTAGAGAGGATGTCGATTGTTCTAAGTGTAAACGAATATCATCCACATACACCGAAATTGTAAATCTGAAGTTCTGCACCTGGATACCCTGCACCTGAGGGGATGATTTGATATGTCTGAGAAGAGGTTCTAGGTACAAGTTAAATAGGAAGGTAGAAAGGGGGCAACCTTGCCTAGTTCCAGTAAAGAGAGTAATGAGAAGAGAAGAGAAGAGAAGAGAAGAGAAGAGAAGAGAAGACAAGACAAGACAAGACAAGACAAGACAAGACAAGACCCCATTGCAGTATATATTTGCTGTGGGAAGGGAATATATGCACTGGATCCATTGAATAAAGGTGGGAGGGAAGCCCATTTTCCGGAGAGTTGACCAAAGAAAACTCCAGTCAACTCTATCAAAGGTCTTCTCCGCATCCAGTGAGATTAAGGCCATAGGAGTGGGAGAAGATTGGGTAACCTGAAGAATGTGGTCTAGTTTCCACAAGTGGTCTGCCGAGGATCTACCAGGTACAAATCCCACCTGTACTGGACTCAGTAGGAGTGTCTAGACTCTTCTGATACATGTTGTGAACATTTTAGTGATAATTTTAATATCACAGTTCAGAAGGGAGATGGGTTGGTAGCTAGCTGATTGAATGGCTGGTTTATCCAGTTTGAGTAGGAGGACGATGGTAGCCTCCAATAAGGATGGGTCTAATGGGTCAGCAGCTAGTAGATATCTATAGAATCTTAATAACAATGGGGATATATCTTTAGCAAAGGTTTTATAAAAGTTGGAGGGATAGCCATCTGGTCCTGGTGCCTTGTCAAGGGCTAGGCCTTTAATGGCCTCGTTCACTTCAGAGAGAGAAATAGGGGATGACAAGGAGGCTTGATGATGACCCAGGAGGCATAGGAGGTTAACAGAGTTCAGATATTCATCTATTTCTTGGGCATCCAGAGGGGAAGGGTTTTTGCCATAAAGATTTTGATAAAACGTTTTGAAAACCAAAGCTATGTCCCTATGCAGGGTCTTAATGGAGCCATCTGGGGCAAGAATGGAGGGGATCAACCTGGAGCTTTCAAGCTTTCACAGGCAAAGCGCTAGGAGTCTACATGCTTTTTCACCTTGATCAGTATATTTAGAGAGAGTTTTGAGAAGTGCAAATTCAGCTTTCGCTTATAATATATCCACATATTTGTTATGTAAATAGAGAAGAGTGTCTATGGAGCCTGGTGTTGTACAGGAAGAGAGAGAGAGTTCAGCAGCTCTAATTTAGTTTAGGAGAGCTAGTGCCTCTGCCTCTTGCAGTTTTCGTCATCGCGAGGAAATTTTAATAAATTCACCTCGAAGATAGCACTTAAGTGTACACCATTCAAGATCTACCCTAGTGACAGATCCTCTGTTGTGATCATTGAAATATTGTATAAGGGACTGAATCTTAGTGATGATCATCTTGTCCTTTAACAGCTGAGTATTCAGTTTCCATTTGGAATCCTTTTGCATATCAGGGTCAGGGGTGAGGATTAACCAGGCCACTGAGTGATCAGATAGGACAACTGGTGCATCCCTGCTTGACATATCCCATTTAATAGGGGAAGACTGATTAAGATATAGTCCAGCCTAGACCAGGATTGGTGGACTAAGGGGTAAAAAGAGTAGAGACGATGGGTAGGGTTGAGGATACGCCAAGGATGACATAGACCCAGCATATCAATGAAATCCGTCAGAGCTCTTTGAGGAGGGGAGGAAGGTTTTAGGGATAAATATGAGCGATCCAAATCTTGTGTGGGTGGAATTCCAGTCCCCTCCCAGAACTAAGGGGGTGGGCAACAATGAAGCCAGCTTGTCCACAAGTTCCATAAGGAACTGAGCATCCCCACCTACCGGGCCATAGAGGCAACCCAAAACTAGTTCGACCTGGAAAAGGGTTTCCTTGACCAGAATGAATCTGCCTCTAGGATTGACAAGAGTCAAAGCCGCTTGAAAAGGGACATTGTTCATTATTAGTATCGCTACTCCCCTGCTTGAGGATGAATCTCCCAAGGCAAAAACTTGACTCACTCCCTGTCTATGTAACCAAGTAGTCTCCTTGACTGGGAGGTGGCTTTCCTGCAAAAAAATTATGTTAGCGTTTAAAAGTGCACAATGTTTCAAAACTTGATACCTTTTAGTGGTGTCTCTAACACCCCTGACATTCCATGTTATAATTTTAACTGTACTACTTTCCATTTTTAATAATCAGAACAATTGAGACTAATGGGAAACACAGGTTCCTTTTACTATACTTAAGGCACACTCTGGCCCCACCCCCAAAACCCAGTTGAGAAGCCCCGATACATTTGTGTTGACATAAGAGGTAACAGTACTAACCTCAGAGTAAACATGTTTGACATTTACTTCCTCTATATCCTGTGAGTAGGGGCCACTAGTAAAGGACCAGTGACATTCTGCCCCCACCCCTATCTATAACCCAACCAGTTGAAACTTATCAAGTAAACTCAATCAAAAAGACTATTTACAATATCCTCCCCTGATAATCCAATTCTGTAGCAAGTAGAAAAAAAACAGGTGTAGGCAAGGACAGTCCCCACTGTGTCTGGTTCCTTTCATCTTAATGGAGCATTGTGCAGAGTCAAGGCTAAATGGTTTAATGCACCAAGTGATAAGAAGCAGACACAACCCCCCTGTAATCCAGTTCGTGGTGACACACAGCATGACAGCATGCCCTCCCCGAGCCCCCCCCTACATCCTGACAGATAAATTTTCCAGTATCCCTTAAGAGCAAATTGCATGAAGAGATGGCTTACCATCCTTTCCTGAGCGCCATTCAGGGACAGACCAAGAGCGATCATGCCTGGGCATTAGTAAAACTGCCATGAGGACCATTCATTATCACCTCGCTCTCCATCCAGTGGGAGATACCAACTACGGCTGGTAGAGGGATTTGGGGAATATGAGATGCCCTCGGCCATTGCAGGTTTCAGAAAAGAAGGCAGTTACAGTCAAGGGTCTCAGTAAGCTATGATCTAGGAAACCCTTATCCAATTGGTAGCCCTGTATGGTGTTACCTGCAGAATAGAGAGCTAATTCAATCTCCCTCACCTTGAATTCACCATTCACCCAAAGGGGATCCTAGGTCAAACTTCTACCCCTGTCTTACCACCCAAAGTGCACCTAAATAGTATTGAAATCACTGACAAGCAAGAAATCTTAAATGTCTTCAACGATCATTTCACTACAGCTGGCCTAGCTTTCGACTCCTCACCTGCAAACCTAATGAGATCATCACTAAACTTACAATCTACTGAGGGACAAAAGGCTGCTTCCACATTCTCCTTCAAACCTATACTCTTAAAAGAAGTAGAAGACCTTCTATTCCAACTAGATACAACTAAAAGTGCAGGTGCAGACTCCCTGGATCCCTACTTTCTAAAAGTAGCACTGCACACTTAGCTGCCCCCGTCACTCACCTCTTCAATCTGTCCCTAGCCACTGGTTCTATCCCCTCAATATGGAATACAGCTCAAGTGTTTCCACCACTTAAGGCAGGTGATCCCATGGACCTCAACAACTATAGGCCCATTTCCATCTTACCAGTACTGTCCAAGATGCTTGAAAGTTAGTAAACTTTCAGTTAAGTGCCTACCTTGATACCAACAATCTCCTAACCCAGCTCAATCTGGGTTTAGATCTATGCACAGCACCATCTCTGCCTTAGCAAAAGTTACAAATGACTGGCAGACTGCCTTAGACAAAAGAATAACACCTGTGCTGTGTTCCTGGATCTAAGCAAAGCCTTTGACACTGTGGACCATGAACTACTAATCTCCTCTCTGAACTCCATAGGCCTTGACTCACTCTCTCTTAAATGGTTCAGATGCTATCTCTCCGGAAGATTACAACTGGTAAAAAATGAAGGTGACCTATCCACCTCTAAACCACTCCTAAGAGGTGTACCGCAAGGCTCCATCCTGGGCCCCATCCTCTTTGCCATTTACATCAACAAAATTGACTCCAATCTCTCACAATCTAATATTCACCTTTTTGCAGATGATACTGTACTATATGTCAGTAATCCCTCACCATCAAAAGCCTGTGAGCTTTTACAGTCTGAGTTCTCCCTCCTACAGCACAACTTATTAGAAAAGAAATTACTTCTAAATGCCAAGAAAATGAAAGCTATGTTCTTTGCCACCAAGATCTGCTCTTCCACTGTCCCATCATTCACCCTCCCACAATTATCTACCATCCTTGGTGAAAATCTGGAATACGTGGACAAATTCAAATATCTTGAGTCTGGATTGACAATAAACTTGACTACACTAGCCACATTGAAGAGCTCCTGAAAAGCTTAGACAAAGACTTGGCCTTTTTATAGGATCAAACACTACCTGACCAGAGATTCCAAACAAAGGCTAATCCTGGCATCATTCCTATCCCTCATTGACTATGCTGACTTCCTCTATGGCCTGCTCCTCTCCCATTTAAATAAATTAGACACCTTGTATCATAGAGCTATTAGATTCATTACAGATCTTCCCTCCAGCACCCATCATTGTCTCTCTACAATGCAGTCAGTTGGACATCCTACAACATAGAAGAAACAAAAATGCTGCTGTCTGGATCTACAAAGCTCTGACAAACAAACTCCCTTCCTACATCTCAGACTGTTTCAACGGATCACATCCAGGCCTTACACCCTAAGGATCAATAAACTCATCATGCTGAAGATTCCTATCACCTGCACCGGTATGGAAGGGCTGCAATCAGCTATTCCTAGCACTTATCTGGAATTCTCTTCAAAAGACCCTGAAATTGGATAACCTCATTCCTTTAACATCCTTCAAAAAACTGTACACTAGTCTATTCCCAGAATCATGCAACTGCTTCCATAAGGCCTAGTCCTCTCACACCCCCTCCTTCCCCCACCCCTTTTTATGCTACCCCCTATTTCTCTATCATTCTTCTAGCTTGTTCTCCAACCTACTTCATACAAAAATGCCCACCCAAGTCCAACTACCTGAGCTTTATCCCTACTATACTGTCTGTTTCTTTCCTTTTAATATGATTTAGGTTTATTGTCATTTTGCCTTGTATATATGTAAATATTTGTATATCTGTCTCATTCATAAATCATTGTATTTGTGTTCATTCTGTACCATGTTTTTGTGTAAAATTTGTAACCTTATATTGTTATGACCACTCAGGTCCATCTTGTAAATGAGCTATGCTCAATGATGTTCACCTGAATAAATAAAGATTTTGATTGATTGATTGATTTGGGTAATCCAACCCATAGGGGGAATCTAAACAAAGCAGGACTAGTGCCCTTGTAATTAAATCCCCTGGGAAAAAAACCTTCCGCTTCATGGTTCCAGCTAAAGGAGGAACTGGAGGCTCCGTAAGGTGTTTAGCACCCCCATTTCCATACCTAGGAAGGGAAGCATACCTTGTGATCTAAGCTGGGAAGCCTGGTGGTATTCTATGGATCCCCCCCATCAAGACCGCAGTCCCCCCCTTCCTGGAGGCAGGCATCCCAGGAGAGAGAAACTGGGCTGGAGCACATCAAAAGAGGTAAATCAGACCTGGGTATATCAGACCCCATCAAAACAACCAGTAACAACAGTACTAAATTATGAGCTAATTAAACAGCATTGTAGACAAACAGTTCAATTAGTGGAGAAAAGGTCAGGAAGTCTCTGGCTCAGATCTTTCTTGGCAGATTCAGGATTGTCCTAGGAGTGCCAGGTGTCATCAATGCAAATCTGTAGACGTGCAGGGTAGGACATTTTAAACTTTATGCCTGCAGCAATTATTTGGAGACTATCAGATGGAAGGTGGTCCATTTTTGATGAGATTCCAGTGGTAGGTCTTGAGTGAATCGCAAGGGTTTGCCCTCCCAAAGAATAGCATGAAGCTCCCAGGCTTTAGCTAGGACATGCTGTTTCTCTAAGTAGCTGAGAAACTTCAGGATGATAGGCCTCAGCGGAGCACCTTCTTGGGGTCGTCGTCTCAGTGACCTGTGTGCTCTTTCAATTTGGTATCCGGGCAGGATTGAAAGGAGAAGGCCCGACCATTTTGGCTAGCAGTTTCTGTATAAAAGAGACAACATTGGGACCTTCTTCTGATTCTGGTAATCCAAAAATGAGAATATTGTTTCTCCTGCTCCTTCCTTCTAAGTCTTCTGCCTTTGCTTAAAGTTTGGACACTTGCTGTCTGGGTTTAATAAGCTCTGGTTTGGTCTGATCCTTTCAGGTTTCAAGAGATGAAGTCCTGGTGTCCACATCACCGATTTTTCGCCCCATGTCCCCCATGTCTGAACGCAGGGACTTTAGCTCTGATGAGATATCTGCTAACACTTCTCAGAAGGTCAGGAGCTCCTGCAGAAATCTATCTTCAGTGAGGGGAGTAGCTGAGGTGGAATGCAAGGTAGATCAAGTTGGCTGGTTCCACTGAGCTTTAGATTTCTTAGGGGCTTTCACTGGCAAGGTCAGAGGTGTATGGTGTGGTGGGGTCTGTCTCATTTCTGCATCCATCATGGCATTAAGACACCTGATAGCAATGTAACAAAGTATTATATTGAGGCAGTAGACAGGCAGGCACTAACAGAGACTCGAATAGAGATTAAATCTGTGTTTATAACCGAGGATTAAGCAGGATCGTCTTTCGGATGAGAGGTTAAACAGAGGTCCCATCTGCCTGTTCTGGTGGTAGTTCAGGTGGATGTTAAAGATCCCATGGCACTTCTCGAAAAGAGTAGGGGAATGTCCCCAGTGCACTGGTCAAATATCCCCCCCCCATTCACTAAAATACCACCAACAGCTTAATCTGGTTCAAAGTCAGTTGCCATTCATCTGTATCCCCGTCCCTGGGTCGTGCCTGAAAATAGGCAGAATTTGTCTAGTGCACTTACCGGTCAACAAAAACTAAATAAATAAAAATAAAATAAATAAATATAGGAGACAGAAGAGAGCTCTTCTGAAAGGCTGCTACCAGTCTGCAGACATCACATGACTCCATAGTCTATTTCATTGTTTAGATGCTTGTGTTGGTTGAAAATCCTCAATAAGGCATATTTAATAAAAAAATTTAACATATCGGATGAGGAAGGTCTTATTTCTCAGGATGGTAATGGCTACATACAGGACTGCAAGGTAGAGATCCCTGAGCCGCCTGGTGCTAACCCCATTTTCCACAATTCCCAACTTGAAAAGGGGAGTGATCAGGCTACTTCTATAGTCATGACTCCACAGTAGGACTCGGTCAAGTATGTGGGCTGTCTGACACCCAACAGCTACACCCAATGGAGACTAAAGTGGCATCAGTACAACAGAGTTGTGATCTTTTCAGGGTTTACTGAACTATTATGCAAATTCAAAGCCAATTCTGTCTATGTTATGTCAACCGTTACTCAATCTGTTTCCAAGAGATTCAAATGGACTTGTTTCCACAGTGCAAGGCAAGGCTCCAGGTGTGTAAACAATGACTTCTTTGCAGCAATTGGCAGGCTCATTATGACCCACAAAAACCTCTGAAATTGTCACGTGATACCAACATTGAGTATCAATACGCTCCAGACCACGTAAATGCAGAAGCACTGTCACAACTACGGTGCACCGACCTTGTAACAGTGGTAGATGATAGGGCAGAGTTACCAATTACGCATGTTGATGTACTCCTGGTATCCTACAAAGGATGTTGCCAAGGAATCCAGATGAGTATTCCATCCAGGGGAGAGAATAATGGTTCATGATTTCTGGAATCTAGAACATCCTTGGGTTCATGGTGCCATACAAGTGTTTCAAGGACATCTGACTTACTGGGTACTTGTGGGTCACTGGTTATCCATGTCCCTGTTGATTACTTGTTATCCTCAAAGTTTCAGTCTCCTGCTTCAAAAGTTGATATTACATTTAACAAGAAAGCTGTCCCATGGACTTCCCTCCTGCCACCATAAAGTGTTTATATGCAAGGCAATGCTCAAATCCCTTTTTTAGCTATTCTCCCCGACACATAAATTATTCTAGTGGAAGATACCTTGTGCCACAGAGGCAGATACGACAGCATCCTAACCTTTTAATGGAGTACCTATAATGTATTTGATTTTAATATTTAGATATGCTAACCTAATAAGTGATGAGTTAATTCCAAGTGACAGTATAATCAAGTCAAGTCATGTTTATTTATAAAGCGCCTTTTGAAATCAAGGCGCTGTACAGGAATAAATAGAACAGCAAAATACAAACATTAAAACAACCATAACTAGACAGGATAGGCCAGAGTAAAAAGATATGTCAATAAGTACAATAATGTCCAGAACTTGTATAGGGTTTCCAATAGTCTACTCCAGTCCTGAAGTTATAGAAGGTATTTTTAATATGAAGAAAAGGAGTGTGCTATTTTGCAACATTGTACTATGCAGTTACCTATAATCAGGATGTAATAGCTAGAGAAAGCATGTTTGCAGTTCTTACCAATACATTTTATATTATGTATCCATGCCATATGTTACATCCTGTGATGTAATACTGAGAATGTATTGGAATGTATGTAATAGATAAGGCAGTAAATAAGATAGCTTTAACCAAATAAAATTCTCTCTCTCTCGCTCTCTCGCTCTCTCGCTCTCTCTCATATCAAACTTCAGTATTAAAGGGTGCCAGCACCATCTACCACAACAGTCCAGTACATTACACTCGCAATGACCCCAGGCATCTGTAAAATTTCAATAATGGTTAAGTACACTTTCGTGTGTGTATGTTGTTGTTGCAAGTTAACTTTCCATGTGAAGACAGGACCTTAGGTATCTCTTAATGGCAGCAAGGGCTCCCACACTGATTGTAGCTTTGTAAAACTACAACTTACTTCCATCTGGGAAGGAAATATCAGAAACTTATCGAACTTTTTATTAAAGCTGTTGCACATCCATTTAGATAGAACAATGAAAAATAAACTATCTCACAGAAGACAGGCTAGATAGTCAGCTACCTCTTATCAGAGTTCTACTACATGCCTTTCCATTAGAGGCCTCATGTCTCCAAGGCAACAAGCAAGGCTGACACTGAACTAAAAAAAACATCTCTTGTCAGCAGCTGGCACTACGCTGCTTAGCTATGTCATAAATCTAGTAAAGAACTGTTTGCCTGTTTAAACCACGAACAAAGAACAAAAAGGTACCTTGGCAAAAATAAAAATAGGAATAGCATCACCAAAAAGAGGATGGCACATCAAGCCTATATGGCACCCACAGCATTATGGAATGGTGAAATCTGGAAACTATACTTAAGGCAATAGCATAGTACTAAAGGAAAACTAATCTTTTTCAGAGTGTTTTGATTGTATATATACTCCTGGTAAGTCCTTCCCTTTATTTGCTGAAAGGAGTTTTTTCCTAAAGTTGTTTGCTGTTTTTATGGCCCCTCTGAATCTCCATGTTAACATTTGTTATGGCTGTTCTGCTTCCCACAATGCCTCCTGTCTCATGTGACAGTGATGCATCCAGGACCATTGATTCAAAGAGTAAAATAACTGCTGCAGCATTAATCTACTGTTAGGAGCCTGATATTTTGGCTTCAACTAAATAACTCCGTCTAATCCACACTTTGTGTTTTCTAGGTATATGTCTTGGTCTAGCCAGCAGAAATGAATGTTTTGTTTTTAAAGCATGTCATTTTATCAGACTATACACAACCATTAAAAAAGCACACAAATCACCCAAGATCTCAAATGTTATAATTAGTGAAGACTCCAGCTGTTTCTTTATAGAATGGTCCATTCGACTATCCCTCAGGGATTTGCCATCTGTAAATGCAGCCTTCATTAGAGCTCCTTGGACAAGGAGAATTAATTAACATCATGGCTCTACTATTGTAAACTTGAGAAACAACTCTTGTTTAATTAATGGTCATGGGCACACCATTGTCACATGGGACAGGAGACACTGTTGGAACAAGAAGAGTCATTAAACTGCTAATATGGGGATCCCAATGGGCCATACAACCAGTAAGCAAATTTAGAAAAAAACTCAATTCAGCAAATACAGTCCTCCCTCATTATAACAAACCCCTCTGGAGCCAAGGGTATAGTTTGTTACAACGAAGATTCGCTATACTAGGAAATCACTATTCTACCTGACTTTCCTCTTGTCATGGACAATTACAGGGGCAATTACAAGTATTGAATAGTATGCAGCAGTGATTAGCTGGTCAGTTACTGAGTGGCAGCTAAGTGAGCATCACTCAGTGTGGTGGTGAAAAACAAATGGCGACTTGAAAAAAGTAACACCGCAAGACTGGAAGTACTGCTTTTACCGGGAGCCATGAAGCTGGTTCGTTATAACTGGGATTCCTTATAATGAGATTTTTTATAACAAGGACTAACTGTAAAGGGAAGGACTTACTAGGAGTATACCTACAAATCAAAATGCTCCGCATAATATATGTTTTTGTAAATCTTGACTTTAGTTTTCCTTTAAGTATAAGTAATTCAGATAAAATATTGCCACAACATAAACAGACCACAGCTGTAATCATGATGGCATTGAGGGGATAACTACCCTAATTTCACAACTCAAGAGAACAACTTGACTCCTATTTGGAGATTTTTAAACATTGGTTAAAACCCAGTATGGTTAACAGTAACAACACAAAGGATCTCTTTCTTGTGGTTTCACCACCTTCAGTCTTTGCTCTTCTCAAAAGCTTAGCCACACCACAGGACTTGGTCAACTTTGACTACATACAAATCACAGAGACACTGGCTCACCATTACAACAAGAAGATGATTTTTTTTATCATGGAATGTTTCCACACTGCAGAATTCATCAAAACTTTAAAGAATCTAGCAAGCATGTGTGAATATGGACAGTTTTTGAATGATGCTTTAAGAGACCAGTTCATTTCGGGTCTAAGAGAAGAACATTATCTGAAATGGATGCTGTCTAAAGATAACCTAACCTTCAAGACATCCTGTGATATTATACTCACTATGGAGCTAACCTAGAAAGGCACCAAGCAGCTAGGAAGGCATGGTGACGTGCCAATGGATAGGGTTCATATGGTGACACAGGTGCTAGGCACCATGGGACATTCCCTAGAAATATACAAACATAGAAACTGTCGGCAGATAAGGACTGCCGGCCCATCCAGTCTGCCTTTATACCCTACTTTTTTTAGTGGCTGCTGACCCTATCTGGTCATTGGTTTCAGCTGCTCCTTATTGTCTGTAGGGCTGCCTTGTGCCTATCCCATGCATGTTTAAACCCCTCCACTGTGCTTTCTCCCACCACCTCCTGGTGTAGGCTATTCCATGCATCCACCACCCTTTCCATGAAAAAGAACTTCCTCACAGTTCCCATATTCTGCCCCCAATCTCATATGATGCCACCTCATTCTTGTAGCTTTCCTAAACAGAAAGATGGCACCCCCTTGCACCTTGTTTATGCCCTGAAGATACTTGAACGTTTCTATCATATCCCCCTGTTCTCTTCTCTCTTCCAGTGTGTATATAGTGAAATCTTTAATCTCTCCTCATATGTCTTCGGTTGTAAGCTCTGCACCATCTTAGTTTTCCTTCTCTGAACCGTCTCCATCATGTCTATGTCCTTACAAAGATGCAGCCTCCAGAACTGCACATAGTATTACAGATGAGGTCTCACCAGTGTTTTTTTATAGTGGCATTATTATCTCCCTCCTTCAGCTAGTGAGACCCCTTCCTATGCACCCCAATATGCCACTGACCTTCCCTACCACCTTTGCACACTGCTTGGTCTCCTTAAGGTCATTGAGATAATAATCCCCAAATCCCTTTCCTCCCTGTTGGCTGTCAGCAGCTCCCCCACCTGATCCTGTAACTCTCCCTAGGATTTCTGCACCCCAGGTGCATGATGTCGCACTTCTTCGCATTGAACCTCAGTTGCCACACTTCAGACCATTTTTTCAGCTTTCCTAGGTCCTTCCTCACGTCCCCCACCCCATCTGGAGTGTCCACCCTGTTGCAGATCTTGATGTCATCTGTGAACAGGCAAATCTTCCTTTCCAGCCCTTCTGTAATGTCACCAATGAAGACATTAAAAAAGGACTGGCCCCAGGACTGATCCTTGAGGAACCCCACTGGTCACTCCCCTTTCCTAGGATTGCTTCCCATTCACCACCACCCTCTGCTTCCTGTCCCCTAACCAGTTTCTAACCCAGTTAACCACCTTTTGGTCCATGCCCAGGCTACTCAACTTGTTAACCAGAGCATGGGGTGGTCCATTAACAACTTGTCACCCAGTTTCACAAATGATTATGCTGCAAACCACTCAGCTCAGGGTTAGACCACCTTGTCATCATTTTTGGAGAGAACTATCACTACAGCAGCTGCTATTTCTGGCAAAAGACATAGCAAGCTTGTAGAAAGCTCAGTCATGTTGCAAGAGACCACAGAAGTGTCCCACAACTTGCTCCAACACAGTACATCATGATCATTATGACAGAGCTGGAACAAGTCATAGACAATCCACTGTGATTGTTCTTGGAAGATAACTCATTGGGACTTTTCACTGTTTATGCCAAGCAGAATAGAAAGCTTGGGCCCCAGATGTTTTAGGAGCAACCCTGGGAACCTCTAGAAGTCCCTCATCTGCTGAGCAAAGGGGATGGATGGATGGGGCAATAGGGTGGCAGAAGGTCTTGCAGGTAGCCAGGCCCCTGGCCATGTAGGGCCTTATAGGTCAATGTGACGTGAAAAGAGGAGTGACCAGGCTGCCTCTATAGTCATGGCTCCATAACAGGATTCAGTCAAGTACTTGGGTTGTCTGATTGACACCTAATAGACAATAGTTACACCTGATGGAGAGTAAAGTGACATCAACACAACAGAGCTGCGATCGTTTCTGAGTTTACTGAACTATTATGCAAATTCAGTGCCAAGTATGTCCATGTTATGTGAACCGTTACACAATCTGCTTCAAAGGGATGAAAAATTGACTTGATCACCACAGAGCAATGCAATGTTCCAGGTGTGTAAACAATGACTTCTTAGCAGCAATTGGCTAACTCATTATGACCCACAGAAACCTCTGAAATTGTCATGTGACAACAACATTGAGTATCAATGCTCTCCAGACCACGCAAATGCAGATGCATTGTCACAGCTACAGTGTACTGACCTTGTAACAGTGGTAGATGATTGGGCAGAGTTACCAATTACGCATCTTGAGGAACTTTTGGTATCCTAAAAAGGATGTTGCCAAGGAATCCATATGAGTATTCCATCCAGGGGAGATAGTAATGGTTCATGATTTCCAGAACATCCTTGGGTTAATGGTGCCATACAAGAGTCTCAATGACATTTGACTTATGGGGAACTTACCGGTAGTTACCACTGCCACTCATAAACATGGACAATCTCTTGACTTGGTCTTTCTTCTAGGGATTGAGACCTCCAGCTTGGGGGTGGAACCAGTTGGGTGGTCCAATCATTACACCGTGGGGTTTAGTTTTAATACCCCCCTTAGTTGACCTACCCTGTGGAGATGGTCAAGTACCGTCCTTTATGAGATGTTGATTCTCATAGCCTACTGATGGTGCTTGACCTCTCATCCCTTCTGTTAGCAAGCAGTGACCCAGAGACCCTCAAGATGGCCTATAATTTGGCCATCTCGATGGCTCTGGATTCCATTGCTCCCATCCGAGTTCATCCTCTCTCCCTTTGCCCTCGATCCCCTTGGTTTGATGGGACTCTGAGGGAGATGCAGAGATTAGGATGAAGGTTAGAGCGTCGTTGGTGCAGGTCTGCCCTAGATGCCAACCACCTTAGATTGATAGAGCATTTTCAAGCCTATCAGTCTGTAATCTCCCGTAAGAAGGCAGAGTTCCTCTCTGGGGAGATTGTAGTCACTCAGAATTGACCATCTCAGTTTTTTCGCACTGTCGACAGACCGTGTAACCCGGCCTGTCTGCAGGTGCGAAAAGGTTTTTCTTCGCAATTAGAGTGCGATGAGCTTGCTCGATTCTTTGCTAATAAGGTGGCTGACATCAGAGCAGTACTTGTGCTGGCACACTCTAAGGGTGTTGCTCTGGATCAGTCTGAGGTCACTACACCTTGGTGTTCTTGGAGTGTCTTCAGCTGACTGGAGTTCACGGACGTCATGCGGATTATCCAGGCTGTGTGCCCTACATACTGTAGTTTGGATCCCGGACCAACATCCTTAATTTTGGGTTGTATTGATGCCATCAGTCCGGTCCTTGCTCAGATAGTCTGGTGCTCCTTGGAACCTGGAGAATTTCCTAGCTCTCTGAAGGAAGCGGTTGTGACACCCCTCTTGAAGAAAGCTACCTTGGACCCAGACTGCCACACTAACTACAGACCTATCTCAAACCTTCCCTTTGTGGGGAAGGTGATCGAGAAAGTAGTAGCAGCACAGCTGGAGGACCATTTGACCATCCATGACGTCTATGAACCGCTCCAGTCTGGTTTCCGTAAGAGACATAGTACCGAGACAGCACTGGTTCAGGTGTTCAATGATCTCCTGATGGCGAGAGACTGGAAGAGTCATTCTATCTTAGTCCTTCTGGATCTCTCATCAGCATTTGACACCGTGGACCATGGGGTACTGCTAAGGTGCCTGAGGTACATCTGTGGACTGCTAGGGATGGTCCTTGGGTGGTTTACATCATTTCTCATGGGTAGAATGCAGAGAGTGGTGTCAGGAATCTTTTCATCAGACCCCATCTCTCTGTCGTGTGAAGTACTTCAGGGCTCAGTGCTCTCCCCATGTTGTTCGCAGTGTACATGCTCCCCATCGGAGACATTGTAAGAAGGTATGGGCTGAGGTTTCATTGCTATGCTGATGATACCCAGCTCTACCTGTCTTTCACACCTGACCAGGATGGAGCTGTCTCGGTTTTCAACAACTGTCTGAAGGAAATCCAGGAGTGGATAAGTGCCAGTTGGCTGAAGTTGAACTTGGGAAAGACTGAGGTGTTGGTAGTGGATCCGGGCCACCAGATGGGGGGTCGGTGGCTGGTTTACCTTCAGGAATTTATCTCAATGGTATCCCACTCCTGGCCTCTGAACTGGTGCGTAATCTGGGGGTAATTTTTGTTGAGGAGCTGACCCTGCATTCGCAGGTGTCGGCTGTTGTCAAATCTTCCTTTTACCATCTTAGGAATATCGTCAGAATTAAGCACCTGGTTCCATCTGGGGATCTTCCCATCCTGATCCATGCCTTTGTGTCCTCATGCTTGGATTATTGCAACTCCCTTTACCTAGGGCTACCTGGGGTTGAAATCCGCCACTTGCAGCTAGTGCAGAATGCAGCAGCCCAGCTATTGACAGGGTCCCCTCAATCCTATCATATTTTGCCTGTTCTGCATGAACTACACTGGCTGCCTATTCAGTGGCGGATCACCTTTAAAGTCGGTTTACTGACTTTTAAAGCCCTACATGGACTGGGTCCTGACTACCTGAAAGAGCTCTTGGTCTCTTACCGCCCTAGACGATCTCTCAGCTAGGCCGACGAGGGGTTGCTAGAGATTCCGGCGGTGTAGTTGAAAACATTTGGGGCTTGTGCATTTGAATACGCTTCCCCTACCCTCTGGAATTCTCTACCCCTCTGGCTTCATGAGTGCAGAACTGTGGAGAGATTTAAACAATCCTTAAAAATTATCTGTGGCTGCAGGCATTCGGAAATTGAATTAGGTGCTTTTATTAATTGATGTTTGATCTTTTTAATTATTATTTTAATTTTCTATGTTTGTTTTTTAAAGTATGTGTATGTATGAAGTGTAAGGCACCTTGGTTCTTGATAAGGTGCCTAATAAATGCATTTTTATTATTTTTTTATTATTACTTATGGGTCACTGGTTATCCATGTCCCTGTTGATTACTTGTTATCTTCAAAGTTTCAGTCTCCTGCTTCAGCAGTTGATATCCCATTTGAAAAATAAAGAGATCAAAGGACTTCCCTCCTGCCAACATAAAGTACTTCTGTTTATTTTATTTATTTATTATTAGATCATCGGTTTACAGACCTTTGAGTCATAGACTCATTTACATAGGCACCTCATCAAGAGAGCAATACATCACAGCAAACAAACAGCACAGTACATAACGCTTAGATTAAAAAAGCAACCAGTGTTACAGGCATTCACTGGTGGTACACGCTTGGTAATAGGTAGATCACAGTAGTCATAATATAGGTACACGAGTACCACATCAGGTAGCAACCAGAGATATTTTATTACATTAGTCTGCAGATGTTGCCTGAGACCCCAGGCATATACAGCAAAAGTAGACAGGGTAGACCCAGCCATGGGTTGAAGGTAAGGGGCAGGTGGGGGATTATGTGCAGTTGCAACAGTGAGTGCTTGTCAGATGACTTCTGAGGGAGACCTTGAAAGGACCAAGCTTAGTGGAGTCAGCATATTGGCTGGGAGGGAATTGAACCAGGAGGGATCCTGATAGCAAAAGGATCTCTGGGCCATAGAGGTCCTTACCCTGGGGACAATAAGGGAGGTTTTGACAGTGCTGCGGATGGAGACTGAGGAGGAGGCATCCTGCAGGGAGGAGGTGACCCCGGGGGGGTAGAGCCCTAGCAGGGTCTTTTTTACAAGAAGGCAGGTTTGGAAGCGGAGTCTTTCTTCAAGGTTGAGCAAGTTGGTGGTGGAGTACAGCAGACATGTATGGGTGCACCAAGGGGCTCCCAGCATTAGCCTGCAGGCCTTGTTTATAGAGAGCTGGATTCTTGCAAGTGAAGTGTTGTCAGCTGCAGCACAGGTGGGCAGTCCATAGTCGATTAGCGACAGGACAGAGGAGATGATTGCCAATCTAAGGGCCTCTTGTGGTAGGCAGTCCCTATGGTGGTATGACAGTCCAATCCTGACATTGGTAGCAGCAGAAAGGGCATTGATATGGGAATGGAAGGAGAGTGCCGAATCAAAGGTAATGCCCAGGTACTTGTAGAAGGAAACCTGCTCAATGGGGTTTAGTGTGCTCGGCAGTATCACGAGCGAGGCACCACTAGCATTGCTTTGGTGATGCAAGAAGAGCATAGCTTTGGTCTTTTTTAGGTTCAGGGCTAGCCTTCATGATGTGAACCAATGCTCAGCTCTATAAAAAGCTTGTTGGAGGGTGACCTGGAGTGGGTTGGGGTTGGGGTCAGTGGCGAAGACCACAGCTTCATCTGTGTAGAGGAGGATCTTACTTGGACAGGCCAAGGAGAGGGAGTTGAGGTAGAGACTGAAGAGGAGAGGGCCTAAAATAGAGCCCTGGGGAACCCCAGAGCACATAGGCTGTGTGTCAGATAGGGTGTTATTGAATTTTACACACTGAGTTCTGACAGAGAGTTAGCTGGTGAACCATGCAAGGGGGCTGGGGGAGAAACCAAGGCATCTGAGGGAGTCAAGCAGGAGAGGCTAGCAAACCATGTTAAAGGCCTTGGAGAGGTCAATGAACATGGCACTGGCAGGACCTCCAGCATCAAGAGCAGAGAGCAGGAAGTTGGAGAATTGAAGTAGCGTGGTTGTGGTGCTGTGACCTGCATTAAAGCCATGCTGTTCAGGACACAGGATATTATGCCTGGCCAGGTATTTGGCAAGCTAGTTGGCAACTACTTTTTCAAGGGCCTTTGAGAGTGGGGAAGGATGGAAATAGGTAGATAGTTACCCGGGGTTGCTCGATCACCACTCTTTAGGATAGGAGTGATGATGGTGGTTTTACATGTGCTGGGGAACTGCCCCAGGCACAGAGATCAGTTGAGCAGCTCAGTAAGTGGGGCCAGGATAGCATCCAACATCAGACAAAGTAGCCTAGTGTCCAGTAGGTCAGTGCTGGAGTTGTTACTACTAATGGCTTTTTGCAGAAGGGGTCTAGCCTCCAACGGGGAGATGGTACATAGGTAGAAAGGAGGTCTCTGGAGAGTAGGTAGGGCTGCTATTGGGATGGGGTCAAAGGAGTTACTGGGCAGGACTTAACTCAGGTCTGAGAAAGTGAGATTTAGGCAGTCTGCAATGCCAAGGGGGTCAGAGCAGATAGTTCCATTAAAGGAGAGTTGAGAGGGGGGTGGGAAGCAGGATTTCCCATTCAGGTCCTTTACATTATCCCAAAATGTTTCTAGCCGAACCCCAGGAGGAGACACAAGCAGATTGGTAGTACTGGGCTTTGGCCTGTCGAATGACCCAAGTACACTTATTGCGCTCAGCACAGGGCAATGCTCAAATCCCTTTTTTAGCTATTCCACCTGCCACAGAAATGATTCCAGCAGGAGATACCCTGTGTGACTGATGCAAACATGACATCATCCTAAACTTTCAAATGAACATCTGTGGTGTATTTGATTTTGATATTTAGATATGCTAACCTAGTTAGTTACAAGTTCTTTCCAAGTAACAGAATAATCCTCAGAACTTGTACAGGGTTTGGAATAGTCTATTTCAGCCTTAAGTTTATTTATTTATTCTTTGTTAACCGAGTAAGGCCCATTAGGCACAACTGCCTGTTTTCAGGGGTGACCCGGGAGCTTTGGGCTGGTTAAGTGACTTGCTTAGAGTCACACATTATGCAAGTGGAGGTTGTGGGAATCAAACCCAGGTCTGCTGGATGTACCAATCTCATTCACAGTTTGTTACTCCAACCTCTAAGCTATACTGCCTACTGATATACTGTTTATTGCATTTGTGATTGTACCTTTAGTGTAAAGGGAACTAGTGTGGCATTCAAGAAAGTTGTACTATGCATTTACCTATAATGAGGATGTAATAGCTAGAGAATAGTTCATAGGTTAAAAAAAGTTCAGAAGACTGACGTCCATAACAGAACTTGCCACCATGTCAAATAGTCATGGTGGAAAAAACAAAATGTTTGTCCCCCATAAAGTTATCTAGTCCCTTTGTAAAGCTGTTTATATCATTACTGTCAACCACTTCAATAGGTAGCATATTCCAGACATTCACAATTCTCTGAGTGGGACTTCCGGTGGGAGCCAGTGAAGATGGCAGTGTAAACAGATTGCTCTGCCCCAGTCCAATGGAAATCCTGCTCCTGCCGACGGGGTGATGGCTTAAACACGCTCTTTGCTCTTGATTCTCCCCCCCCCCAACCCCTGTCTCCACCGCTGTAGTAATTTGTGGGGTCTCCCCATGTAAAAGTGTCTGCAATCTGTGCAACTGCTGGTCAAGTCACGGTTAAGTGAGCCGTGAGGGGCCGATCGTGGTCTATCAGCCATAAAAGCGCCTCGGGGCTTATTTTCATGATCGTCACGCTTGTTGTTGCAAGGCCTAGGCCCAATTAGTAATCAAGGTGCCGCAGGAAACTGCTACGGGGTTCTCCTGTCTCTGTCCTTACTAGAACTTCAGGGAGACTTCTAATTACCTGGCTATTGGTACACAAGGCAGCCTGGTGGCAAGATGGACCAAGCTGGAAGCAGTGAAGCTGGGGCGGCAATACAAGGGGCCCTGGAGCAAACTGATGTGGGAGAAGCTCTGGGCAATATACAGTGGCGTGAAAAAGTATTTGCCCCCTTCCTGATTTTCTCTATTATTGCATATTTGTCACACTGGATGTTTTCAGGTCTTTAGAGAAAATGTAATATTAGATAAAGGAACCTGAGTGAAAAATAACACTTGTTTTTTTTTTTATCACCTATTTAATGAAAAAGTTAACCAACACCAACTGGCACTGTGTGAAAAGTAATTGCCCCTTACATAATAACTGGTTACATACATTTAGCTGCAATGACTGCAACCAAACACTTTCTATAATTCAATATCAGTCTTTCACATCGCTGTGGAGGAATTTTAACTCACTCTTCCTTGCAGAACTGCTTTAATTCAATAACATTTGGTAGGTTTTCGAGCATGAACTGCTCATTTCAGGTTCTGCCACAGCATCTCTATTGGGTTTAAGTCTGGACTTTGACTAGGCCACTCCAAAACTTTAATTTTACTTCTTTTTAGCCATTCTGATGTGGACTTGCTTTTGTATTTTGGATCATTGTCTTGCTGCATGACCGAACTACGCTTCAGTTTCAGCTAGCGGAAGGATGACGGACATTCTCCTTAAGAATTTTCTGGTACAGAGCAGAATTCATGGTTCCTTTAATTTTGGCAGTCATCCAGGTCCTTAGGCAGCAAAGCATCCCATACCATTACACTACCACCACCATGTTTGACTGTTGGTATGGTGTTCTTACTGTGGAATGCTGTGTTTGCTTCGTGAGACATTATAGGATCCATGTCGTCCAAAAGTTCCACTTTGGACTCATCTGTCCATAGAACATTTTCCCAAAAGGCTTGTGGATCATCCAGGTGCTTCTTGGCAAATGAGAGACGAGCATTTATGTTCTTCTTAGTTAGCAGTGGTTTCCCTTGCTACTCTCACATGAAGCCCATTTTGCCCAGTCTGTTTCTGATTGTGGAGTCATGAACACTGACCTTAGCTGAGGCAGAGAAGCCTGCAGTTCTTTGGATGTTGTTTAGGATCCTTTGAGACTTCCTGGATGATTTACGCTGTGCCCTTGGAGTAATTTTGGCAGGCCGCCCTCTCCTGGGAAGATTCACTACTGTTCCAAGTGTTCTCCATTTGGAGGTTATGGCTCTCACTGTGGTTCGATGGGTCCCAGAGCCTTAGAAATAGCTTTGTAACCTTTCCAGATTGATAGAGGCAACACATTTTTCTGATCTTTTCAGGAACTTTCTTTGATCATGGCATAATGTGCTGGTTGAATCTTTGTGCTGGCAAAGTGACTCTGATGGTAAAGGTCAAAATAAGTGAGGTTTATATTGAGCAGGGCTGGCTGTAATCAAGCCTGGCTGTGTTCAATCAGCTGACTCTAATTATCCTTTTAATTGGGTTGATTTAACTAGGGGGCAATTACTTTTTCACACAGTGCCAGTTGGTGTTGGTTAACTTTTTTCATTAAATAAATGAAATAAGTAAAAAAAAAAAGTGTTATTTGTTCACTCAGGTTCCCTTTATCTAATATTATATTTTGTCTAAAGACCTGAAAACATCCAGTGTGACAAATATGCAATAATAGAGAAAATCAGGAAGGGGGCAAATACTTTTTCACGCCACTGTAACTAAAATGCTGGAGGCACTTCTCTCCAGAGTGGACAGTATAGGTGCTTCATTGGCGGGCAATGTCGCCGATGTCCGGAGGTTGGAGGATTAACATAATGTACTGGTACAGTGTGTGGGGGAACTGGAAAGCCAGCATTTGAACGTCCTGCACAAACTAAGGGGCCATGAAGCTAAGCTGGCACACCTATGGCAGAGGGCTGAAATTCAAGAGAACCAGATAAGAAGAAACAACATACACATCCTTGGTGTCCCTAAGGAGGTGGAGGGCCCTAACCTTGAGAAATTTCTCAATGAATGGCTTCCCCAAATTATTGGAGAGTGCTGGAAGGAACCTGTTAATGTGGAACATGCTTACAGGGTTCCTAGCAACTGAAACCACAGTAAAAACCACAGTAAAAGCCCTCGGACTATCGTGGCCTGCTTGTTATGACTATCAGTCAAGGAGTGTCTGTTGGAAGCCATAAGGGAGGCCGGTGAGCTATCCTGGAGGGGCCATGCCATTTCGGTTTACTGGGATTTCTGACAGGAGGTTGCAGCAAGGAGGGGTGCATACAAGATGATCAAAAAAGTGCTGAACATGAACTCGGTGCAATATCGGTTTGAGGAACTCACTTCACTTTTTATGTGCAAGAATGGCCAATCATTTGTGGCAGATTCACCAAGGGATGTGGAGGCCTGGATTAAAGGGCACTGGCCGGCATGCTGTCTGGCACTACATCTCCCAGACGCCTCTGGGAGCCTGGGGCAAAATATCACCGGGAACCCCCAAGACAGGCATTGTTGCTTCGGAGGACTACAATCACAGGCAAACAAGCCCAACCAGCACAGCTCCCCATGCAGTGGCAGCTATGAGCCCCTATCCCCGATGAAAGCAAGGAAAAATCACCACAATCTGCCCCGAGGCGAGCTCAAGAAGGGCATAGTGATACCGGACTGCAACAAATATCTGAAGGGGCTGACCTCCCATTGCCAGTGAGACAGCGCGCATGCCCCAAAAGCCCCTGGTCACCCACTCAGGAGATTGAAGCTACATCCCCTCCTGCTAAGCTTTTAAAGGCAGAGAGGAATAGAGGTGCAGGCAGGGTGAAGGAATCAAAGGGGGCCTCAGAGGACGACCTGACGCCAATCAACTGGGTGACTGCAATGGAAGAAGATGAGGTCGACACGGAGAAGGAGTCCTGTGCTGCTGTGAAACCGGGGTTGAAGTCATACGCTGAAGCACTGTCCATATCAGGGACGTGAGAAGCTGGGGACTGCATCTGTTATTCTCTGCAGTTGAAGGATGATTTACATAAGCTGTGCTATAATACATTGTGCGGTAGGTGGAGGGTGGTGGGACACCCCACCTCCCCACCCCCTTCCCTGTGGCACACTTGCGCATAGTAATGTTTTTCCCGCTGCACGAGGTTCCGGATAAGGGGTAAGGGTCAGGGACTTGTTCTCTCCCCCCCACATATCTGCCTTTGTCTGGTTGTCCCTCCACCAGTTATGATAGGGGCAATGCCATTTATTTCCTGTTCACTCTGTTAGTGGGCCTGCGAGCCTGGGCACAACTCTATGTGTTGGTGCCCCCGACTCTCTCATTTGGTCCTGCATGAGTAACTCAATCGCCGGATTCTTTGTTGCTCCAAATGGTACACATGGTGCACATATTAGTGATAGCTGTACCCCGGTAAAGGGGGCCTACTTTATAGATACCTAGGAGTCACCCCTGGGCCTTCAAGGCCTAGTCACCCCTGGGCCTTCAAGGCCTAAAGTATGCTGTAAAATTTTGGGCAGATTGACAGATTCCTCCCCCTTTTCATTTTTCTTCTTTTCCCCCTCCCTTATTACCCGGGTCGGGTGCTCTCGATTAAGGCCCCGCCCCCCCGAGGGGGGTTAGGAGGTGATACGGAACTGTGGGCCACTCATGGAGGCTAGATGCAGCTCCTTTAGCTGGAGCCATAGACTCGGGCTGGGACGGAACACTGGGTCAGTGGGTCTCCCACCCGATCAACCTCTGGTGACAGAAGCAGCGTCATTTAGGGGCATTCTCCCCTATGCACGTGTTCAACTCGGTGCCAGTAACTGAATGTTAACTGATAGTGGGACTGTGTGTTACTGGTTATCAGCAGTCTGCTGGCTAACCTAGTTGTTTTTGTTGACTGCTGTGCGTTGCGCACTTAACTGCCTTGCTTTTCTATTCTTCTTTCTTTCTTTTCCACTTTTGCCTGAACTGGGAGAGGTATAACTCCAGTTTTTCTTTTCCTTTTCTCTCTCTCTACTAGAGTACTATTAGCGTACTCTGCGAAGACCTCTGCACTGCTATAGGTAAACGGAAAAACACGGTTGCTTCTGCACACCTGGAGTTTTTAGAAGTCTATTGACGGCTGTGGACTATTGACGGGACACTTGTTGGGTAGGTAACCTTAAACTTACTCTGTTACTGGCACATACCTCCCCCCCCCCCCGCTGGTTGGGTGAGTACTCAATTTCTTTTTGGTTACGTAATAGGGGAGTCCAGTATGGCCCAAGCCATGGCAAAAATTCAAGGGTGGGGCTGCGTCTCCTGGATTGTGCGGGGTCTCAACCACCCAACTAAGCGGACTAAGGTGTTATAGTACTTGCACTTGCTGGGAGCGGACATCGCATTATTGCAGGAGACGCACCTTATTAACCATACAGTGCAATGGCTAAGAAAGTTGTGGGTGGGTACGATACTGGCCAGCTGTGCATCCATGAAATCCAAGGGGGTGGCTATCCTCCTATGGAAGTCGGGTCCATGGATGGTGGAAGGGCAACACCAGATTCATTGGGCAGGTGGTTACTGGTCAAGTTGATGTTTCCTGGGGGTAAGGCTTTGATAGCCAATGTGTATGGTTTCAACACGGACATGGGAGACATATTCTCTGAGATGAGTCAGGCTCTTACTGAACTCACTGGGGATGATCAGGACATTCCGTTTTTGGTCGAGGGGATCACAATTTGGTCCATGATGTTTTCTTAGATAAATCAGTTCCCACACCGGAGACCCACCCGAAAGTTTTAGAAACTCTAAGTTCTCTGATGTCTGAATGGGGCCTAGGTGACCTGTGGAGGAAAAGCTATCCGAGTGGGCGTGACTACACATACTATTCTACTGTACATGGGACACACAGTGGGCTGGACTTCTGGCTGGCCAACTATACTGCAATGCCGGGGATCACAGCTCCTACTGTTGGTAGTATTATTATTTTGGACCAAGCTCCTGTAAAGATTACTTTTTCCTCCCAAGGGCTGAGTCCGAGCTGGACTCGGTGGAGGGGCAACCCCCTGCTAATGGAGGATACAGCTTTCCGGGAGTACATAAAGAAGGAAGCTTTCTCTTATTTCTCAGTTAATATCCCCGGGGAAACCAGTGCAGCCCACAGTCTGGGAGGCCTTTAAGGCAGTTATGCGGGGGCAGAATTATTGCCTACTCTGCAGCCAAAAATAAAGAAAGGGCAAAAAGTATATTGGAGCTCCAAAATAACTTGACGTCTCTAGAGAGACAATTTAAAGTGTCTCCCACCAATCTACTTAATTCCCCTTTACTGGCTGATATTACCGGCCTGAAGTACAAACTCAGTGTGTTGCTGAACAGAAAAGCGGAATGGCAACTCACCCGTGCCAAACATAGGTTTTGGCAAGGGGGAGGAAAAGGGGGGAAGTTGCTGGCATTCTGCTTACGGAAGCAACAGGCTGCATCCAGAATCCTAGCTTTAAGGAATAAGGAGGGGACGGTGGCTACAACACCGAAAGCTGTCAGTGAAGTAATGAGGTTGTATTACCAAGATTTGTATCAATCCAAGAGCTCTCTATTGGCTGCAGAGCTATCCCAGTGGCTGCAGAGCTTTCACGAGGGGACACAATCTCCTAGGCTCTCTGAGGAGCAAGCCCACATGCTGGATGCTCCTATTACTCGGAAGGAGATATGGGCTGTGCTTTCTCAGATGGCCAAAGGAAAGACTCCTGGGCCGGATGGGCTACCCGCCAAACTGTACCAAGTTCTGCGGGACGAGATCACTTCCCCTCTACTGCAGATGTTTCAGGAAGCCCAGTCGAACGGCACCCTACCCCCCACAATACGAGAGGCCCTCATATCGCTAATTCCTAAAGAAATCTACAGATAGTTTGTCTCACGCTAATTACAGGCCTATCTCACGTCTATTGGTTGATACAAAGATATTAGCTAAAATTTTAGCAACCAGACTGTCCCCTGTGCTTTCTAACCTGATCCATCCCTCTCAGACGGGGTTCCAGAAGGGGAAGTCGAGTGTGGACAACCTGCGCCTTATGCTGAACCTAAAATGGCTCGCTCTTCATTCCGAAATCCCCATTGCTGCCCTGTCGATTGACTTTGCTAAGCCTTTCGACTCACTGGAGTGGGAGTATTTGCACCAGACTCTTCAGTGTTACAGTTTTGGACCCCGATTTTGCCTGTGGGTCCGCACGCTATACAACTGTCCCTCAGCCAGGATCCTTACTAATAAGGATATTTCTTCCTCCTTCACTCTCCAGAGAGGCACAAGGCAGGGCTGCCCGCTCTCACCTCTCCTATTCTTGTTAGCCCTGGATCCTCGAATTAGAAGGCTGACTAACTCTCCAACTGTAACTGGTATTCCTGTGGGGAATACATCGTATATAGTTAATACATATGTGGACGATATACTTCTCACTTTAGCTGACCCACAATCCTCTCTCCCACCTGTTCTGTCTATATTACAGGAGTTTGCTAAGATATCTGGTCTCACGGTAAATCAAAAGAAAACTCTCCTATTCCCCTTAAATAAGAAATGTAGTAGGCAGTGTCTAGTGGGTATAGATATTTCCTGGGTGCCGCAAGGCTTCTCCTATATGGGTATCAGTATTATGGCAGCCTGGAAGGATCTTGAATTGACTAATTTTTCTCCCCTATTAACAACACTCACAGCGGAGGTTCAGCGCTGGAAGAAATTGAAGTTAACTTTAAAGGGTAAAGTGGAGGCAGTGAGAATGTTTTATCTTTTCGGGGTTTCCTATGTAATGAGTAATCTCCCAATCCCTCTCCCAGAAACCATTCCAGGTCCTAGATAGGCTGGTGGCACTATTTTGTGGGACGGTGGCCTCCTAGGTGGGGTAGAGGAAACTCGGGCACATTGGTGAAAGGAGGCTAGGCTCCCCTGGTTTGTGGGATATCACCTGGCTTACAACATGGCCCAGACCCTAAAGTGGTTCATTCCCCGTCATGCTACCCCTCCTCAGTGGGCGGTGCTGGAAGGTGATTTGGTTAAAGGAACCCCCCTCTACCTGTTACTATCTAATAAGAAGCCAACTAATCCCCCACTTACACCAATTATGGCAAATTCATGCTCTCTGTGGCAGCGTGCAATGGGTTTAACCGGCGTCCCTAAATCTGATTAACCCCCCCCCCAAGTTATGCTCCGATATGGGGCAATCCGCTTGTGAAGATGGACCACAAACCATTTCACTGGGGTTCTTGGGCATCCAAGGGTATACAGACGATAGCTGATCTGCTGTTACCTGATTCACACACTGTGATGTCCTTTGAGCAGCTTAAAGCCAAGTATAAATTGCCAAATCAGGATTTCTGGAGGTTTCTCCAACTGTACAGTGCTGTGTCTCCTCTACTCAAGCACTGGTCCCCTCAGTCTCCTTGGAGCTGTCTGAATAACATCTCTCTACCCAATAGGGGCAAGGGCCTTGTGATCAATATCTACAGAACTCTCAGGGATTCCCTGCCAGATGCCACTCAATCCAGCAGAGCCGCTTGGGAGTAGGAGATTCCAGGCAACTTATCCTTACAGCAGTGGGTGGGTTGTCTGAGACTAGCTCACACAGCTTATGTAGACTCCAGGAGTCAGCTGGTTCAACTAAAAATTCTTCTCCGATGGTACCAAACCCCTGCAGTCTTACACAGGTGCAGGATAATCCCTCAAGATGGCTGTTGGAGATGTCACTCTTCCCTGGCCCACCTCTACCATATTCTCTGGCTGTGTCCAGTTATTCGTACCTTTTGGACCGTGGTCTTAAAGGATTGTTCCACAACAGTTGGCACCCCGCTGTCCCTGCATCATTACTCCCTGCTATTAGGTGACACGTTCTCAATAAATGCACTTACCCCAACTAAAAAGGCCTGGCTCCTCATCGCTGTCATGGAAGCAAAAAGAGCTCTGCTTCTGAAATGGAGGCAACCGCTGCCTCCCACACTTTCTCACTGGTGGACAGCCTTAGTTAGGCTGGCCACCTTTGAAAGACTGACGGCTGTAGTCAGAGGTAAATTGGCCGAGTATCACACTAAGTGGGATGCCTATTTCCACTCACATACAGTATTTGCAAAATGCCCCCCTCCTCCTCTACAGAATCCTCCTGTCTCTCCTACTACTTAAGGAAAGAAGTGAACTGAGGTGGGCATACGTCAGGTCACGTATTTTTCTCCATGGTGTGTAGACTCCGTTATACTCCATTTTTTTTCTGGTCTTGCCTGAATGGATATGCTGGTTGAATTGTAGCTTTACTGTTCTCTATACTATTCTAGCTATATCTGTAGCTCTAGTGTCATCTTGAGGGCCCACTAGTCATTAGCCGAGTTAAAATGTGTACTTAGTATTCACCTGTTGTTTAAGTAGATAGATTCATACATAGCAGCACAGACCTATCGCTCAGAATATACATGTTGTTACCTGTGCCCGTTTTCAGAGCAGGGTTATTAATCTACTGCATATGTAGGACAGGTCTCCTATTTAGGTTGTTAGGGGCATGGATATTGTATAACTCACACTTTATGTAAAGTTAACTTGGTAACTAGGAAATGTTCTGTAAACTGGCAATGTCTTAGATATCCTGTGCCCCGGGATTAGTATCTGAATTATGTGTCAAATATGATATTACGTATTAACCGAACTAAAGAAAAATTGAAAACCTTAATAAAACATTATATGCTAAAAAAAAAAAAAAATTCTGAGTGTACCATTGACTCCTCTTTTGGGTTTTATTAAATTCAGCATACAACTTCTGATTGTGGTACCTCATTTTATTATATTGCACAGGATTCTTTGATAAACCAATTAGTTCTAAAAATGCTTCCTCCCTGTTTGCTGTAAAAAGCCAAACACAGTTCACCTCTCAATTTCCTATATTCCACAGAGTATAGGTTAAGATATTTTAACCTGTCATGATAACGCAGATGTTTTACAGTTCTGATTTTTTTGGTTACTCTTCCTTGGACTTTTTCCAATTTATTTTTCTCTTGAATTGAGTAAGGGGCACAAAAGGAAGAACAGTACTCAGTATGGGGTCTGACTGATGCTGAGTATAATGGTAGAATGACCTCACAGTCCCTGCTTTTAATCGACCTCAGTATACACCTAATTATCTGATTGCATTTCTTTACCATCATGTTGGTGTGATAATCAAACTTTAGATTATTTGAAATCCAAATACCTAGATCTTTTTCATTTAGTGATTCCTGCAATGGAATATTATTTAGGTTATATTGTAATCTGGGATTATTTGACCCAAAGTGCATAACCTTGCACTTTTGCTCATTAAAGTCCAATTTATGTTTAATTGCCCAGTTTCCTAGGTGGTCCAAGTTATCTTGGAAAGATTTTGCTGAGATTTCATTGTGAACAATTCCACCGATTTTACAATCATCAGCATATTTACATGCCCAAACTCCTGGAAGTGTTTGCATAGATGATAAGAGGGTATTAAACAGGACTGGGCCCAACACCGAGCCCTGCAGTACTCCACTTGTAACTTCTCCCCGTGTTGATTTGTATCCTCTTATCGCCACACATTGGGTTCTATTATTTTTTTTTCAATTGTTTAACCAGGTGAGACACACTAAGCTGAAAGCTTGTTTACAGGTGCAGCCTGGGAGCACAGGGAAGTTAAGTGACTTGCTCAGGGTCACACAGTATGCAAGTGGGGACTGTGGGATTTAAACCCAGGTCTCCAGATTTGCAGCTCAGAGCCTTAAACCACTGCGCTATACTGCCTCCCAGAGCTGATCCATCTGATTATATTTGGATGAAACTGAAGCTTAACTAACTCCTTGATCAAAATTATATGTGATACTGAATCAAATGCTTTGGAAAACTCAAGGAAGACCACATCAACAGGTATTCCTTTATCCAGGGAGGCACTTATAGGCTCAAAGAAGCTCATGAGATTGGTTAAACATGATCTACCAGAAATAAACCCACGCTGTGTCATATCCACTTATGTAAGAACTTACCATAACAGTAGATCTTTGAGAGAATCTCTTGCACCAGGCCACACCTATGGAACTACAGCCACCAGCACTAGGACCGCATGGAAACTTTTTAGCTAGCAGTCTAGAAAGGGCCACCTATGATGACGATGTTAGCCAATGATGTTCCTCCCATATAAACATGGGCAGACCCACACCCTCCTCAGTTCCCTGATGGAAACCATATATAAAGGATCTCCTGAGGAACTGAGGGAGAGCTAGAGGTTGCCTCCACTAAGCAAGGTGAAACAGATGGTGAACCATCATGGAGAGTGAGAGACAGGGATAGAGAGAATCTCCAAAGAAAAAAGGGGGACGGAGGGAAGTATGGTATGGCCTGATGCATGAGATTCTCTTGAAGATCTACTGTTATGGCAAATTCTTACATAACTGTACTATTTTCATCAAGGCTATTTCTTGCATAAGGCCACACTTATGGAACTAGTCCCAAGCAGTATTGACAGTGAGAGAGTCTGAGCAGATGGAGGCTATATGTGTAAGACAGTTAGTCCTGAAACACAACCAGGCTGAAGCCTGTCCTCTTCCGAGAAGCAACGTCTAGACTGTAATGGTTAGTGAAAGTGTGGACAGTACTCCTAGTAGCAGTGGCACAGATTTCAGCAGCTGACACATTCCTGAAACAGGCAACAGAAGTGGCCTTACCTCTGGTGGAGTGACCATGTACCACTCCAGGAAGTGCCTTTCTGCACCACCTATAACATAAAATAATGCATCTGGCCAACCATTTGGACAAGCACTGCTTAGAAACTGGTACGCCCTCATTCCCAGGGGTAAAAGAAACTGGTACGCCCTCATTCCAAGGGGAAAAAGAAACAAGAAGCTGCAAGGACTTCCTGCTGTCCTTCTTACGATGAACATAATATCTGAGTATCCTATGTACATCTAGAGTATGGAGCAATATTTACCCTGGATTGGCATGCTCTGGAAAATAGGCAGGCAGGTGGATGGCTTGATTCCTACTAAACTCATACGCCACCTTTGGTAGGAACTTAGGACTGGTACACAGAGACACCTGTCTTTGTGGAAAACCAAATAAGGAGACTCACACATCAGGACCTGAAGCTCAGAAATTCTTCAAGCAGAAGTACTGTAATATCAACTAAAAATAATGCTTTCCACAACAGAAAGCATAGCTCTCATGTTGTTGCCAGATCCAAAGGAGCCAAAGTAAGATTTTCCATCACAAAATGTAAGTCCCAAGGCAAGACTGAATTGTGGATGGGAGAATCCCATTGAAGAATGCCTCTCAGAATTTTATGGGACACCTCCAGCTATGCCACTGTATGACAATCAACGGGCAAATGGAAGGCTGAAATAGCAACGAGGTGCACCTTAATGGAAGAGTTTTGCAGGCCAGAATTTGAAAGGGACAGCAAATCCTACAGAATATGATTCATTGCACAAGCAAAAGGATCCAAATGACATGAAGCTACCCACAAAGCAAAGCACCTCCAGCCCTGGTGGAGGGTTTCCTCACAACCATCAGGATATCAGCCACCTTTTGATATACTCCAGATCTAGCCATGGCTATATCTTCAGGAGCCAGGCATAGAGGTGTAGTGACTTGAGGTCTGGATGGACCAAGGGGCTGTGCTCCTGTGAAAGCAAGCCTTTGCACAGAGGCAGGGGCATTGGAGGTTCCATCGTCAGCTGCTGCAGTAAGGGGAACCAGATTTGATGAGGCCAGAAGAGAGCAATGAGGATTATAGTTACTCCTTCCATCTGAAGCTTGAGCAGCACCTTCTGGATTGGTGGGAAGTAAAAAAAAAAACATAGAGGAACCTGCCTTTCCAAGAGATGGACAACACGTCTCACCAGAAAACTCCAGGCCCTGGAGCAAGTGAGCAGAATAGTGGTAGTTTTGCATTGACTGGGGACGCAAAAGGATCCAACTCTGGATGACCACACCTGTCGAACAGGTCTTCTACCACTGAGGTCAGCAGCCCCCCTCTCGTGCATTCAGGACTGCAACCTGCTTAACCAGTCCACCAGTATATTTTGGATGCTTGGAACATGGACGGCTAACAGTTCTAGGCTGTGTTCTAGAGCCCAGTGTCAAACTCTCATCACTTCCCTGCAAGGAGGGTATGAATGGGTCTCCCCTTGCTTGTTTATGTAATGGACTACTCTGATGTTTTCAATCTGCACCAACAGAGGCCCCAGGGACAGGTGGGCCTGGAAAGCTTACAGGCCATACAGAATGACTCATCTCTAGGACACTGATGTGGAGGGAACTCCACATCCCTTGGGTCTGGTGAGACTCTAGGTGAGCTCCCCAGCCCATTCCTGACACATCCATTGTGAGGATCTGGTAGGGAGAAGGGATTAGGAAAGGGACTCCTTTGAGCAAATTGGTGGGGTCCATCCACCACTGAAGTACCTTCTTCACAGGTGATGATACAAGTACCTTCTGGTCTAGATTGCTGGTGCCTTGATCCTGTTGGACTCTTAGTGTCCATTGGGGGATCCACACGTGCAGCCGTACTAGGGGGACCATAGCAATGGCTGCCACCACCTGTCCCAGCAGTCTCAGGAATGCCTTGGCCATGACATACCTGTTGTAAAGCTCTCTGGCCTATGCTATCAGGTGCTCTGCCCTGTTCTGAGGCAGAAAGGCTGAACCCTGGGCAGTGTCCAGTATGGCCCCTGTATACTGAAGGAGTTAACAAGGAGTTAGAACTGACTTGGGTTGATTGACCATAATCCCCTAGTGCTTGGAATAGTTGTCTGGTGAGCACTAGTGTGTAAGCCAGTTGCTGCAGCAAACAAGAAAAATATTTGCACTCCAGAGCCAGGAGTACAACCTCCAGTGAAGGCAGAAACACAGCCGGAAGGTGAAAAATAATTTCAAAGTTTATTGCCAGTTTCCATGAATTAAACAACAAGGTTGCAAGGCTTTACCAGGAGATAACTCTGTGCGTCCACATGCTCCGGTGCTTTACCACATAAGTCTTCATCAGGAGTCCCCCGATCATGCAAGTTGGCAATAAACTGTTAAATTATTTCGCACCAATTGGCTGTGTTTCTACTTTCACTGGAGGTTATACTCCTGGCCCTGGAGTGAGAGTGTTTTTTTCTCATTTGTTGGAGTTCACTGGTGGCTCCTAGCCTTATACTTGCACTCCACCCTGACTGAGAGCATAGCACCATTGTTAGGCACCTGTAAGACAGTTGCTCCCTGGACTGAGCTTTGTGCAACCAGCCATCCAGGCAGGGTAAGATGTGTAGTCCCTCCCTCCTGGGGACCGCTGCCACCACCGTGAAGCATTTGATAAAGACCCATGGCACAGAAGATTAAGCCAAATGGCAATACTTATTTATTTATTTATTCATTTATTTATTTAATTTTGTTGACCGGGTAGGCCTATTGAGACTAGAAAGAAGCCCTTTTCAGGGGCAGCGGGAGGGGTACATGGTGAACTCAACTGAAATTGAACCAGATTAGGCTGTTGGTATGTTTGTGAATGGGAAATTTGGCCAGGACACCAGGGAAATTCCCCTACTCGTCTGTAGGGGGCACTGTGGCTGGTGCTCTGCAGGCCAGTCTTTCCCTGTAGTATGGAGGAGCAGGATGCTTTTGGGGCTGAGGAGCTGGTCTTCTTGGCTCTGCAAGGTTTAGAGACCCCAGCAGGAAATGATGGTTCTGCTGTGGAGGTATTACCTTTACCTCGGAGAATGGAGATGGAGGATGAGATGACAGATGCTGGTTGAAGTGATGGCTTGGGGCAGGTGACAGCCCAAAGTGAGAGTTTCTCCCTTAGTACCTCCGCTTTATGTTCATAGTTGGAGGAAGAAGAGCGGAGGCATTTGGAAAGAAGGAATTGTTGCAGTGTGAGCTGCAGAGAGTCAGAGTGCATTTGCAGCTGGACGAAGATGGTGCGCAGTTACATGGGTCAGATGTCCCAGGTTCAGAGATGGCAGCATGTGAGCAGGAACAAGCGGTGCAAAATGGAATGGAGGACCTCCAGCATGGCTCTCCGGAGTCTCAGGTAAATTGTTTTGCTAGTGCTGAGACTCTGGATGGGAGTGCAGTGTGTACAGATAGGAGGTTGGTGGAGGGTATGACTATCAAGGCAATGAATGATGGTAGTTTCATCGAGATAGCTCCCTCAGGTCAGGCTGCTGTGGTGGAGGATAGTAGGTCAGAGGAGACAGGCCCCCCCTTTGGCCCCTCAAAAAGTGTTTTTTTTCTATTGGGGTCTCTGCTGGTAGCCCAGGGAAAAAGGCTGCAGCAGTGAAAATTATGGCAGAGAAACTGCATAGAAAGGAGACATTGGAGGCTAAGGAACAGGTGTCTTCTGAGCCCTTGGAGGACATACATTCAGAGGAGATGCTTTCTTTGGCTGATGTGCTTTCAGCTTCAGCTTGGGTTTGTTCAGCTTTACAGAATGCTGGGTAGCAACAAATTGACTCTGAATGGGATGCACAGCATCCCAAGACTCTGGGGGGGGTGGGGGGAGCCATTGCCTGCAGAGACTCTTGTAGGCACATCTGAGATGGGGGCCACTGCTATATCTCTCCCCCCGGGCCAACCTATGGGGCCGACTGAGGTTTCTGGATCTGGTCCAACTGAGGAACATGCTTATGATTTAGTGGCAGACATAAAGGAACTGGAGGGGGAAAGTGGTGCCTCTAGTTTGCCTCCACTGAGTGATGTTGGCCTAGTTGCAGGCAAGTCGGCTCCAAGTCTCCCTCTGTCCTGTCATCTGTAGATGATTTAAAGAAGCCACAGTCTTTGGTGCATCATGTGGCCTTTGAGTAGAAGAGTGGCCATAGGACCAATGTATGGTCCTCGAATGTAAGGGAGCATTTGTTTCCTGAGTCAGTTAAATTATCAGCTGAACCTGCAACCCGAAGAACTGCAGTGTGCCTTCAATATAGGAGTAATATGGAAGATATTCCTGACCATTTATTTGTTGGCAGAGCACTCTTTAAAACAAGTTTGAAATACTATGCACACGAAATATATGCACTCATGCATATGCCGGGCGATACCATATTTGATGGTAGTTTTAAACATCCGGCTGGTTTGGAACGCTTCTGGAAACAATATCAGGTGTTGAAAAATACTGCCTAAACCATTTGTGGCGATTCCGCTTATTAAACCTACCTTCAAACAGATTGCTATTTTGTTCCAGAATGAAGGCATAAATGTAGCTGATATTACTTACTGGTTGAAAAAACACTGTAAAGTGGATGGGTACCCAGAACCAATCCTTGAGGAGGAACACCTCTGGAGTGGTGGATGGTGTTATAAAGTAACTCTAAAACGGGAACATGGAGTGAAACAGCATCTTCCAAACTGTTTTTTTTTTTTTGAGGCAGGATCGTGGGGTGCTATTTTATCCGGGACAGCCCCATGCTTGTTATAGGTGTGAGGAAGTGGGGCATCTTAGTAATGTATTAACCAAACTGAAGTGGGGGGTATGCGGTGAAGTGGGGGATGCAGAGCTGAATTGTACTAAGCCTGTCCATTGCAATTTGTGTGAGGAGCAGGGGCACTCTTTTACTTTGTGTGCCTGGGCATCACATAACAGTTTGGATAGAGCAGCTCGGGCTGAACAGGATGAATATGTGGCTACTGCCAAAAAGGAATGGATGAGGTTTGCAGAGCTGATGATGCCGAGTGCTCCACCTGAGCCTTGCTCACAGCAGACACCTAGCAGCAGAACTGACTCAGTTGTAGTCCCAGAAGAACCCCTTCCCCAAAGGCATTGAGACCACTTGACCCTCCTTCTACTGCTCTTCCCTCTGTTACAGCTATAATGGTCATTCCCATCTTGCACCAGGCTCCTCTGGTGTGTGTAGAGAGAAGTTCTGTTCATGCATCACAGGAGGCGCCTTTCATTAAGAAAGGGGCCGGGGTGTCTGGGAAAAGTATGACAGCACAACCTGAGGTAGTGGCAATGCTTCCTCCTGTGATAGTGCCTGAGGTTTCCTATCAAAGAGTCATCAGGTCAAAAGCAGCGGCACCCACCTGTGGGCCACCTCTGCAGGCTGAGGCACAGCCTCTGCCTAACCAAAATGTGTATGACATATTAATGGAGGTGTAATCACTTGACTCAGATGGTTGTTTGGAGGCTTCCTCCATTGCTTCATCTCAGCCTGAAATGGCCGGTGAGGTGACCTCTGAGAATAAACCTACAGCAAAACAAACAAAAGAAACAGAAACATTCTAAGCCATAATTTATTACAGGTGTTTTTTCCTGTTTCTTATTCCCCTCATGTCAGTTGTGGCTCTCATTTTAAATGTGAATAGTATTAAGACCACTGTTAAGAGGCAGGTTACTTTTGCAAAACTGAACATGGAAAAGGGAAATATAGTTTTCCTGCAAGACACCAGGTTGCATACATTGTTGGAAATAGCACAGGCACAGGCTAAGTGGCATTGGGGGGCCTTCTGTCTGGACTATAGGTGAAGATATGTGTTTTGGCCTGGGTATACTATTTTCTGGGGTCTCTATAACTATTTTGAAAGTGATTGATGTCTGTCTAGGGTGTGTGTTATTAATAGATGTGGTTATAGAGGGAAGTCTGTACCGACTAATTAATATCTACGCCACCCAAACCAAGGCTGAAAGAACTTCTGTGTTTCAATCCCTAGAGCCATTTTTAGACACCTCTAAAGTTATTCTGTGGGGTGGAGATTTTAATTGTGGGTTGTCCAGTAGGGACTGGGGTTGGCAAACAGGAAAAAGATACTGTGATAGCAAACTGTTGCAGGGAATCTTAGATTGGACAGGTTTGAAGGATGTATATGATATCTCTGGTGAGGCTCCCCATACACATGTTCCATAAAACTGTATTATCTATGTGAATAGATTTTTGGTTTGTCACACATAGAATTATGAAAGTAACAGTCTCGACCATTCCAGTCGAAACTTCTGATCATTTTGCAGTAAATGTAAGTCTAGGGGATGGAGGTAATGTTGCAATTGGTAGAGGTTTTGGTGAAATTAATATTTCTGTTTTGCAAATAGACATACAGCATAGAGAAAGTTTGGGTTTTTTAGAAGCACAACATGAGATTAGGTTTTTGTATGATAGCCCCATAGATTGGTGAGCAGATATGAAGAGGGATCTTAAGGCCTTAATCATTGGTTTAACAACTGCCAGCGCCACACGCTAGTATCTTCAATACTTGGGACACAGGGTGAAGTTCTTGAAACTGATCACACAGATGAGGGATACGGGGGTGGATCTCATGTCACAGATTAAGGAGATTAAGGCACGGATGTTCTCCTGTCACCAGGTTCAGGAGCAGAGACATGCGTATAATCAGAAATTTAGTATTCATGGGACAAAGGCACAGGTCAATCCCTATGATGATTTAGCAGATAGGGCAGGTCCAAGGATCATGACCTCCCTACCAACAGGGGACGGTACATGTGTTACAGACATAGATTCTATGCAACAGGTGGTGCAGCAGTATGTTCAGGAGAAATTTCAGGTGGGAGACACGGCACACCAAGATGATTTTCTGGATCATGTAACATTTCCACAGGTAGATGCACAAGCTAGGAACCATCTTTTGGAACCCATTACAGAGGTGGAAGTGAGACTGGCAAAAGGGAAGTTGTCTGGTAATACCTCTCCAGGGAGTGATTGCATCCCGAATTACTTTTATAAGGAATTTATTGATCAACTGGCCCCGATATTAATGGAGGTGTATTTGAGTGTGGTGGCTAGAGGGGAATTGGGAGTCAGCATGAAGGAGGGTGTCATGATTTTTATTTACAAAAAGGGTGATTGGAGGATCCTACACAATTGGTGGCCCTTATGTCTGTTGACAACAGATTATAAAATCTTGGTAAAAATCTTGGCAGCTAGATTGGCTGCAGTAGCTAAAGACCTTATTCTGGAGGTCCAAACTTGTGCTATCCCAGGGAGAAGTATTACACAGAATTTGATGTTTATCAGAGACATAGTGGAAAAAGGGTTGTTGCGGAATTTAGATGGTTATCTCTTTATTGTGGACCAGGAAGCTGTCTTTGATGCAGTAAAGCATACTAATCTTTGGGAAGTTTTGGCTAGGTATGGCGTTCCAGATGGGTTTATTGCATTGTTACATATGTTGTATTGGGATGCACAAGTGAGAACACTAATCAATGGGCATCTGGGTATCCCCATGTTCTTAAAAAATGGGATAAGGCAGGGCTGTCCCCTCAGCCCTTTATTATATGTTTTTGGCTTGGATCCCACTTTTAGGGAATTGGAAGCACAACAGCTGTTCATGCCCATTCTTCGTCATACAGGAGTAGCATGTGCCAAGGTGACAGCTTATGCAGATTGTGTTTTACTGGTTGAGACTTTAATAGCTGGATTGCAAGCACTGCAGATTTTTGACAAACATAACTTATATACGAAGATACGGGTTAACAAAACAAAAAGTCAGGTATTTGCCTTAGGGAAGGCAGTGGTCAATCCTGATTTTGTAATACCAGTACAAACAGACTGAATTAAAATTTTGGGGATTTACTTTGGAGGACAGGATGTAGTCCTCAGTAATTGGATGAATGTGTATGTTGCGGCTTTCACTGAGATTCAGAAATGGAAGACATGGAAGATGACACGGAAAAAGAGAGTATATTTAATTCGGACATTCATCACGCCATTATTTGTGTATATTTCTCTTATTTTCCCTTTACCATTTAGTTTCCATTCAAGAGTGATGAGTCTGTTTTTTACCTTGTTATGGTGTAGTCGGTTGAACCCAGTAAAGCACTATCACACTTACAAAGCATGGCAGGAGGGGAGATTAAATATGTTGCACCCTTTGGTCTTTTTCTTTGGTAATTATTGTTATGCAAATATTCACCCTTTAGTGCTGGATCAGGGAGTTGCAGGTGTTAGGGTGATGAGTTGGTGGGAGGCTGGTTTCCTGGATGCATGGGGAAAGGGTAGGTGGCAGAGGGGTGAGACACATTTGCCACAGCATGTACAGATCTGTCTAAAACATATTAGGTTCTGGAAAATAGAACTGAATTGGTTTATTAGCATGTCCCGAAAACAGTTTTATGCCATGATTCTTACAAAAAGGTATTATGAGGATCCAGTGTTTAATGTTCCTTCTGCTATAAGGTGTACGGCATTATTGAGTAGCATGTGGAGCCTAGGATTCTGCAAAAGATGCAAGATATGATGTGGATTTGTGGTCATGGCAAACTCAATGTCTGTGGTAATCATAAACATAAGTCCTTACTGGATCAGTATTGCCAGGACTCAACTTGTACGGCAGAGGTAGAAAACCATGATGCATTTGTTTTTTGATTGCCCATTTATAAGCACATTTTGGGCACAGTTAGACGCCTTATGGAATACCTCCTGTTTTGATGCTATGACATATGATGTTTTGCTTTATGGTCAGTGGTTGCTCTGGAACAAGAGTACTGTTTTTGTGATTTGGGCATGTTTAAAATGGGTGATATGGCATGTCAGATGTCAGATGTTTTTGCGTGGGGAGGTGGTGACACTACATAACCTCTTGTTTCAACTGCAAGAAGAACTGGATGCTATATATATTCAGGAGAAGGGAAAAATTGGGGACAACTTGTGCGAAAGGTATTGATTGGGTGGAATAGATTTCCCTTTCCCACAAGACTCACTTATTATGCATATTAAGGTTTTTTTTGGCACTGTTTTCCTTATGTACTAGTAGTACTAGGTGCATTATTTAGGTTAATCTGGGGTTTGCTCACCTCAGGATTTGTATCTTATGTTTATTTTCTATAGGATATTGTAGCAGGAGTTTATGTGTACAAATTGCTGTGTTACGATGTGTTTGTTTTTCTGTCTTCTTGTAGATTTGCCTTCTGATTTTGTATTGAAGTATAACAAAATTTCCCCCTACTCTTCGCTAGGGGGCGCTGCTGACCATCATGGTGGACAGATCAGAAGACATGTAGGTTGCTGGTGTACCTGCAGGAGAGCAGATCTCTCTCCCTATGGGTCCAGCCAAGAAGATCACAAAGGCACTGTTGGAAAGTTTTAAAAATGCTTCTATGAATTCTGGTACAGTACAAATGGAAAATGCATTTAAAACTAATACCCAGGACAATACTGCAATATCTGAAGAAGAGGATTTTATGAGAACTGAACTAAGACTGCAAACTGAACTTGATGCAAATAGACAAAAAACTGTTGGCAAAATGACAGAAATTGAAAATCAGTTTTTGAGGGAAAAATCCAAACTAGAGGAAGAGAAGAAAAGAAAGCAATTAGCTAACAGTTCCCCCAGGTGCATCTGAAAAGAAGCAGTCAAAAGTATTTCATTTTGATGCCAGATACGGTATGAAGGATATTTCTGCGCAGCCAAAAAAATCTTCATATAATCCCTCTTCAGACAACTGGTCACCAGAGCTAGCCCTGCCTAATGCTGGTTAGGTTAGGACTGAAACAGGGAATTGGATCCCCGACCCCAAAGTTGGTTTGCTGAGCGGAGAAAACAATACATTGGGAATACAGCTTGACAGCAAGACTCAGCTGTTGCAAAATCAAAAGAAGTCACCGACAGCTGATCACGCACCCAAACAGAAATGAACAATGTTACAAGCAGGAACCATTCCAACTGAATCCCCGCTGACTACTGCTTCACAAACACAGCAAATACTGGAGAAAATTACTGATAAGGGTAATAGCTCCACCAAAAAGGCAACAGAAACACTTACTGCTCACGATGGTGATCAGTGAGAATCCCTGTCCAGACCGACTGCGTGGTTGGATGACGTGCTGCAGGAGGAATGCCAAACTCTACCCAATTCGAAGTACTCCTTCCTATTCCCCATTAGAGGATCAGAGGGACATATGTTTTGAGGCCAGTTCTTCTGTACTGATGGATATAAGTGGGACAAACAATACAGATATTGTAGCACCATTTCAAGAAGCTAACTCAGGAGTTAAGAATGCTCAAAATAAAATTGCTGAAGTATCTGTTTCTACTAACCCTCTTTACTGCACAAACTTATGTCGTCTTGCTTCAAAAACCAGTAGAGCTGGCCAAAAGGAGGCATGCAGTGAGATTGAGATATTTGGTGGGGGCTAGATGGTCTGCCTGACAGGTTCTATGCGGAAAGAATACTACTGAAGCAAGCTATGGGTTTCTCCCCCTCTGAAGTTTAAGCACTCATACATGCTCCAGGGGAGAGCACATTTGATATTAGTTTTAGATCTGCTACGTTGTTGGAAATATTTTGGTCAATATATATGGCCAGGAAACACTTACCATTGTGGACCCATTCCAAGCCATCCCACTGTCAAAGCCAGAAATTAAGGTGGTAACAATGTTATTGAGAAATGAAGGGGTGAACTTATTAGACATTGTGTTTGTGTACTGGTCAGAAAAACAATGTGATATACAGTGGAATCCTGAACCTATTGTGGATAAAGAGACTTTTTGAATGGGGGGATGGAAATTCTGTATAAAACTAAAAGAAAATGATGAAGGGGTACATCATCTCCTGAACTGTTTCTATATAGGATGAGACAAAGGTAATCTTTTCTACCAGGGGCAGCCTAAAACCTGTTTCAAGTGTGGTTCAAATAGACATATCAGCACAAATTGTGAAGTATTATGATGTACTATGTGTGGGGAAATGGGACATAGTTGGTTTCATTGTATTTCTACACCCAAGTGTAATTTGTGTGAAGAAGAAGGCCATTCATTTATCCAGTGTCCCTGGGCAGCACACAATACTGCTAATGAAGATTACACTGAGAAAGACTATTATATTAACAAAGCAATAAGAATCCCATAGACCTCTTCTGCTCCCCCACAAAAAAGAACAACTATGGAAATCCCTGGTACAAGTAAAACACCTCCTCAACAAAATGTGGTACCACCCCCATAGGAACCAGTACCTGTTTCTGAACAGACCTTGGTGGAATTACCACAGTCTTCCAGATGTGTTATTCCCTCCCCCTCTCTGAGACTAGTACAATGCCTCCAGCTCCTGACCCAGAAGCACAGCCATTTGAACCAGCAATGAAAAGAACAGTAGGAACAAGCATTTGCCAATGCCGAGTATTTGCTTGCTGGCAATAGCATTGGATGTGCAGGAGTTAGACAAATACAGAATAGGAATGGCAGTGAAGTACTGAACTTATGCCAGCCCCACCTCCACCTTGCAGAGATGGACAGGCATTGGGGTGTGCCTTTGGGTCATCGCCATAATGCTCACGCCATTTCACCTCACCCTATCCTGCAGACACCAACAAGTGTTTAGGTGTGCCTTGGAGTGTTCAGCTTTACAGTCACCCCATTTCATAAGGACATACGTTGAAAAGGGTGCAGTATAGGAGAATGGGGTGAACTCTGGGGCCCAAGAGTCCAAGGCACACCTCAATGCCTGTCACTGGCTTCAGGGTTGGAGGATTGGGGTGGAATGGCATGAGCATTAAACTTAGCAATCCAAAGGCATACCCCTGATGCCTGTCAGTCTGTACAGGGTGGGACATTATGGTTAGAAACCCTAACGCCCCGGGCGTTTGTTGGTATTTGCACTACAAATTTTCAACATAGCCTTTTTGTGTCCCCCACCTCATGAAAGCATTTGGGACTTCTGCTCATGAACAGTGGCACTGTGATTTTGTTAATCTGTCCCAAACGTTGATTTTTTTCTCACAGCAATCACGCCATTTTGCGCCAGATGTGCGAAAACACAGTTCAGGCAACATGTGAAAAATGACAGCCGTACCATTCATAGGGAGGTGTGAAGAGATCGTAATGTTGAAAATCTGGAGTGAAAATATTGAAAATGCTCCAACTTATGAGAGTACTGTACATGGAAACTGTGCAACGCATGCTCATAACACAGTCATTTAGTGGAATTATTTCACCAAATTTTCAACATAGGTATTTTGTGACCTCTGCTCATAAACAGTGCCACTATAATTTTCTTACTCTGTCCTGAATGTTGATTTCCATAGCGACAGCGCCATTGTGTGCCAGATGTGCGAAAACACATTTCAGGCAGAATGTGAAAAATGACAGTTGTACTGTTCATAAGGAGGTGTACCAAATTGACAATGCTGAAAATCTTGTGTGAAAATATTACAAATTCTTGAAGTTACGAGTGTGCCTGGAAACTGAGCAATGCACGCTCATAACATAGTCATTTTATGGACTTTTGTCACTAAATTTTCAACATAGGCATTTTGAGACCTCTGTTCATGAACAGTGTCACTGTGATTTTCTTAATCTGTCCTGAACATTGATTTCTCACAGCAACCGTGCAATTGTGTGCTGGATGTGTGAAAACACAATTCAGCCAGGATGTGAAAAATGACAGTTGTACTGTTCATAAGGAGGTGTAAAAAATGCCAATGTTGAAAATCTGGAGTGAAAATATTACAAATTCGCGAAGTTACGAGTGTGCATGGAAACTGAGCAACGCACGCTCGTAACGCAGTCATTTCTTGGAATTTTTTCACCAAATTTGCAACATAGGCTTTTTGGGAGCCTACCTCATGAACAATGACACTGTTGTTTTGTTAATCAGTCCCAAAAGGTGATTCTGTGCAATGACCGTGAAAGAGAGCTTAAATATTTAGACAGAAAGCCAAATGATTATTGTTACTTTGAATAACTATATGATACCATTGGGAATTGGGTGTTACTAACACAGGATAAAATTCTCATGTATTTTGATTGATTGATCAGATGATACATGTAATACTTAATGATCTTGAATTTACTAATATATATATAAAAAAAAGTTTATGCTAACTTTATGGTAAACTTTAATTTACTATAGATAGATTCTTTTTTTAAGATCCGTTGTATAACTTGAATGATGTGTTTTTACTTAGTTTTCTTCTCTCCCCCACTCTGGTTTTGAAGAAATGTTTAAACAATTGCATCTGTTTGAAATTTCACCTGTATAAATTGATGAGCACATCTGTTGTCCTTAGATCCGCCCCCTGAGGAAGGCCCGCTGAAGGGCTAAAGCACTAGGGCTAGAACGTTTTGTGTCCAGGCACCCTGACAAATAAATTTTGCAAAGCAATATCAACTATTTGTTCCAGGGAGTGCTGAGTCTTTCTTCATTTTTTGTTTGAAACGTAATTGCAGTAAGGCAGCAGCTCAACTATAGCACCACTGACCAGTGAGCACCATTCCTCCACTTGTGTGTTTCTAATTTTGCTACTTGTCTGGTGCTGCTGGTGGAACATTGTGAGCGTTCTTAACAGGAACAGTTGTTGTTACATATTTGGCAAGGAAATTACAAATTTTCCCCTATTCTTTTGAATTGTCCTGAAGTATCTCATCATTGTTCCAGTGCACAGCTGAGAATACTTTGCAAAATAATGAGTAACTTGAATGCAATGCCGGTTTTGGATTTTGAGAGCCGACAAACAGGAACAGAGAGCTTGGATGAAGAAGAGGGGTCTGACTGCATGGAAAATCCCAAGGATGTCTACAGACGTTGGGAGAGAAATAAAGGTAACATCTTTTCAAGTGGAGAAACAACTGATGTGACTTTTAATTTAAAAGAGCTTTTTCAAGAGCTAGAGAAATTGAGAATTAAAGAGCTTAATCACTACTATAACCAGATAACATTGGAAAGATACCTTGAGTTGAACATAAACACCTAATTTGGGCTTCAATGATGAAGAACTAAACAAGCATTTGTCAATGCCGAACGTTGGCTTGCAGGTATTTGCAGTGGTATTTGGCACTTGGACATGGCTTAAAAAAAATCAGTGACAAAGAAGTACAAGCATTTGTCAATGCCAAATGTTGCTTGCTTCTATGTGCTGTTTAGGTATTTGGAAGTCATTGGAGTGCAAATATTGAAAATTCGCGAACTTACGAGAGTGCGTAGGAACTGCATAGCATACGGTCATAAAACAGTAATTTTAGGAATTTTTACCAAATTTTCAACATAGCCATTTAAGACCTCTGCTCATGAACAGTGCCACTGTGATTTTCTTAATGTGTCCCATACATTGAGTTAGCACACCAACTGCGCCATTGTGCGCTACATGGGTGGAAACACGTTTTGGGCAGGATGTGAAAAATGACAGCTGTACTGCTCATAAGGAGGTGTGGTAAAATGGCAATGTTGAAAATCTGGAGTGAAAATATTGAAAATTCGCGAACTTACGAGCGTGCGTAGGAACTGCAACGCACGCTCGTAAAACAGTCATTTCTAGGAATTTTTTCACCAAATTTTCAACATAGCCATTTTAAGACCTCTGCTCATGAACAGTGTCACTGTGATTTTCTTAATATGTCCCACACATTGATTTTGCACACCGAATGTGCCATTGTGCGCTACATGGGCGGAAACACGTTTTGGGTGAGAAGTGAAAAATGACAGCTGTACTACTCATAAGAAGGTGTGGTAAAATGGCAATTTTGAAAATCTGGAGTGAAAATATTGAAAATTAGAACTACGAGCCACCGTAGGAACTGCACAATGCATTTCGTCAAAACAGTCATTTTAGAATTTTGCACCAAATTTTCAAAATAGGCTTTTTGAGAGACCACCTTATGAATGCTGGCACTGTCGTTTCATTAATCAGGCCCAAAAGGTGATTTCACAGTGACTGCAAAATCACCCTTCGGGCCCGAATAACGCCATGACAGTGACAGAATTCATGAGAAGGGGTCACAAAAACCCCATGTTGAAAATTTGGTGCAAAAATTCCAAAAAATGCCTAAGATATGCAACAAAGTTGAAAAAAACCCATCTAGCCCATTATACAGCTTACCGGCATTTCCTCAGTTCGCGGTCGGCTTTGAAGAGTGCAGACGTGTTCCCAGTCCAGCGATGATAGTCGTGCCAAGCTCCGGAGGTAAGTATGGGGTGAGGAGGGGTGTGGGGAGCAAGGTGCGCAGTGGGTGGGTGCGGGTTGTGGGAGGAGGGCGGGGAGACTGCGTGGGACCGTTTTTAATTTACAGGTTTTTTTTTTTCTATAATTGACGACGCAGGACATTTGCCATGTTGGGGTGGGCTCCCAGCATGGCAGAAGGATGGCTGGGGGGCCGTGGAGCCGACGGGGGATTGGGCACCCCCGTCGGCAGACGACGCGGGACGTTTGCCACGGTGGGGTGGGCTCCCAGAGTGGCACCAGAGAAAGCTGTTTGGGGGGAGGTGGAGCCAACAGGGGATTGGGCACCCCCATCGGCAGACGATGCAGGACTTTGCCACGCTGGGGTTGGCTCCCAGCATGGTAGCAAAGATTTGGGGGGGTGTGACGTGCTGCAAGCACACAGCGGTGGTTTTCTTTGAAGAGAAGACCACCGCTGTCATACCCAGCACCGCAGCGATTAGTGCTGGACCGCCACGCCTGCTCAACGGAGCAGGGGATTGCACAGGGCAGGCACACCTCCAAAGTGTCCCATTCTCCCAAGACGTTCCTTGCGCATGCGTGCAAGCGAACGTAAAAAGGACTGGGAAGAGGCGGCTATTATTTGCACAATTAGTTGGATCAAAGCTCTAATTAAAAGGAATATATGTCTTCAAGCTGAAATAGTAAATGAAATTAAGAAAATTCAGAGCAAGTTAACAAATCTAAAGAACCTAAAGGACTTTGACAACTTGAATAAGTTTTATTGCAAGAAAATTAATAAGCATGAAAAAGAGCTTATTTCAAGAAAATGTTCCAAGGTAAACAGAGACATTGGAGACTATAACAGGAAATAAATATTTATTTGGGAGCGATGTGATAGATCAAACAGTAGCAGGTGCTCAAAATCATGTAACAGAAGATACTGGAATAAGAACCAGCACAGAGACAACAGAAGTGCTACAAGGAAAAACAACTTTTCAGGACACACAGAGCAACCAATCAGGAACGAGAAGAGTGAGTGAGGAATCTCCGATGAGGTCATCGCAACAAACGAGTAACACCAGGCCATTCTTAGCACAAGAAGAGGAGAGACTGAGTGATTAGACCAGGAAACTACACAATTCAAAAAACACCAAAGGACCTACCACAAAAAAATAAGGAGGAGGCGTAGAGGCAGAGGAGAATCAACCACAGGCACAGAGGAATCTGAGGAACAAAGACCAAGACAAGGACAAATAAGTGAAATTATAAACCTGTCCAAAATAGAACTGACAAAGTTACAATGTGCAGCACTAGAGAGAGGTTTCTCATTTGTGTCAACGCCAGCCCCCGACTTGTTCAAAGCGAGAATGGATATATTCAAGTTTATACGAAAATTAAAATTGAAGTATTATTTCGGTTATTATAATAAGCAAACAGATACTGTCGATATGGATTTTATGGGTGAGCAGGACACTGTAGATACTGTGGAAAAAACAGCTTTAGCCATGAATGCTACTGATCTTTTGGACTTCTCTACTCATAATGAAGATGTATGGGAAGCATCAGACTGGGAAGACAACATTATTGTTAGCATCGATGTCACTGCTGTTTTAGAAGAGGCTGAGAATATGAGTAACAACATATCTGAGACTGTGACTGTAACTGAATGTCCAAAATTTAAACCAAAATCAATTTTTTGTCCATAGGTTTACAATGCAGCCATTTCAGTATTTGAGAAATACCTTCTTAAAGAAATAGTAGAATTATTTTCTGAGAATGTGTCAAGCTTACCAAAAAACTTAACATTTACAGAGCTTAAAGCACTTAAAGAAATTGAACACTTGAATGAAGTTGTTATTAAAAAAAATCAGATAAAGGTGGTAACATGGTCATAATGGATGAAAACATGTATATTATGATTTGTTATGATCTTTTGAACAACATAGGAAACTATAAAAGATTGAATAGTAATCGAACTCTGAAATTTCAGGCAGAACTATGCACATTTTTGGAGTGGGGTGGAAAGTGTGGTTGGTTGACAAAAATGAAATGGAATTTATAAAGGTAGATTATCCAATCTTAGAAAATGGGTCTTGTAAAACCTAGATTCTGATTGGCTTAGGCACTGTGGCATCGGTGTTGTTATTTCTTAACAACACCCAGTACAAAACAAGTGCCAGCTCTGCCCAACAAATCGTCACTTTAATTCAAACCCTGCCACCATTTTTTTCTCGCTAAGTGAGACACCAATCCAAAGGCCCCACCCCTCGTAACTATACAAAACAGTCAGCGTAAAAAAAAGAATCAGGATTTTCAGCATTAAAAAAAACAAATTGTACATGTGTTTTACATCTGGCCCCCCACCTAAAACCTAACGCTAAGAGAAGCGGCATAGGCCCCTCCTGACCTACGATCCCCGCCGCTGTCACAAACCTCCCAACCCACAACCAGACTCCATCTGTGGGACGCAATTCACAAAAGTCCCGCTCCTGTCTTTCCTCGCTGCACTTCTTCCCAATGCCCACCAGCTCTCTCACTCATGCCCTCTCTCACAAAAACTGCAACTCACCAGCCTGACTGTACCTGTAAAACAAGCACTTTGTCTTCTATTTAGCTCAAACAATTTCTTCAGAATCGTTTTTTTTTTTTCAATAAACAAAGTTTTTAACTGTCCCTTTCATGACCTCGCATCACAGGACCACAGCTCCCATAAATCCATGGGAGAAAAAGCCAGATCAATGCGACAGGCTTTCCTAAATAGCAGCACCCAGGGACTACTTCACCAAAAATATGTAGTGTTATTCTGTCTTTCACATTTATTCAGCTTCTTCTTCTTTACTTTAATTACATTTTATTTAAAAACTTACAAACCATTTTCTAAGTGTAATGATACCCTCCATGGTGGATGTTATGGGATATAACGGACCTTCCAGGGGCTATAAGGCCCTCCGCCTGCGGCGTCTGGCCTCATTACGCCCCTGGGCAGTCTGTTATATCCCAATAACGCCCAACCTGTCAGGTATTATTACTTACATACCCACATTTTACATTCTGCCCAAAATTCATAAATGTTAAGAAGTTCTACCAGGAAGGCCTATTATATCTGGGATAGGTTCTCTTACCCATAACTTGAATCAATTTATAGATAGTTTCCTCCAGCCAAGAGTCTTTACTCTAAAATCACACTTAAGAGATAGCATGGATCGACTTAATAAATTAAAAGGAAAAAAATGGCAAGCACATTTTTGTTGGTTAACTATAGACGATTAGTAGCTTATATACATCTTTAAAACAGGACCTTGGCATTGCAGTGGTAAATTATTTATTTTCTAACCAGGAATTAGTGTCGATACACTTTTTCAGGTGGGCCATAGATTTTGCCCTAAACCATAACTATTTTTGCTTCAATAAAGAATACTTTTTAAAAACTTGTGGGACAGCTATGAGGGCGGCATTTGCTCCCTTGTATGCAAATTCATTTATGGGTGTAAGCATGTGGGTTCAATAACAGACACCAGTCACAAAAATGAAGTGCGTAAAAAACGCTGGCATAGCGTTTATCATTTTATGTCCAAAACAAAAATAAATAAATAAAAAAATAATTATTTACAGAAAAGAAATAGGTTAGCTTTCACCAAAACAAAAGTAAACAAAAAACCCAGGCAAGTCTTGCAGTCAGACTCCCTGCTCTTCTCAGTATCCAATGCTTTCAAGCTAGTGTGTAGGCATTCACACTTCTATTCCTTCACCTGATCAGAAGATACTGACCAGTATCCTTCCTCTCCCTATCTGACAAGGTCTTCTGGTGGAGGCCTTATATAGTATACAAAAGGGGCGGAGTTTGAAATTGGCTCCACCTACTTTCTGACATCACCTCCATTTGGTTGCTATAAAGGCAGCCATTTCGTGGGCTGCCAACCCTATGAGAAGGGCTTTCCAGATGACTTTACCCAGGTAAGTAAACCATAATAGAGAAAAGAGAAATAACATAAATATTAAATATAAAGAATCTAGAATCTTTAACCAAAGGGCAACAGATGAGGCGCTCCTATCTTGCTTCCTTGTAAGGTTTTAGATTCTTTTAATAAATGCCAGTTTGATGTTCTAGTGCAAAACCCAAAGAAAAAAACAGTTTTTATTTATAAAACACATTGATCTCCAATACTGTAATTCTAGCTAATAGAGTTTTTACTGTGTTTATTTAACAAATATTTGGATTCCCCAATGGCTGCAATTCTCAGCCAACAGCTGTTCATTTTTCAGCCTTTTAACAGAAAGGCAGCACCTTCTTTAAACAATTACAGCCCCTTTTTAATGAATATAGACACTGCAGGGCTTACTTCTTTATGCCCTCAGTGTCCTTGCATAAATTCAGCTCCTTTTTATTTCCTTGCAGCGAGCACCAGAACAGGACTTCAGAGTTACTTGCTAGGGAGTGTAGCACTGCTCCTTATCAACCTTTTCTTTACTGGTGTAAACCCTCTGCATAGATAGCGGGGGTGGCTCCTTTAGCAACATACTTTTGCTTTGTCTGAATATTCTAACAAATGCTTTTAAGAGCAATTACTCTTTATATTAAAGCCCATTACCATAATTACTATCAAGATGTACAAACTGGAATTGGATAACAGGGATAGTAAAGCTTTAAGAATTGCCAGGTTAGCCACCCTGAAAAGAAAATTAGTGTAGATAGGAAGTTAGAGGAGTAGACAGAAGAGAGTGAAAATGAAAACAAAAAGGGAGGGAGGGGGAACATCTTGAATTTCTCTTCTTTTTGAAACTTTTTTTATTTTCTGCATAACAGGACCCTGTTACATACCTCCCTGCACAAGAAGGCAACATAATAAGCTTTTATTCTGTTGACTGAGACACTTCACCCTTGGAAGGGTTGGAACCTCCGCCCACCCACTCTCAAGTTCCACCTCAGGGGCCCTTAACAAATCAGAACCATTTACCAAACATTAATATGTACATTACAAATATGGTTCCAGTTACCACAATTCCCTGAGGTGTGCATCTAATAGTTTGCAACTATTATTTAACATTTTAGATGTAACATCATCCATTTTCTTTTCCTGAGCCATCTTTATCTGCTCCAAATCTAGATAGGAAATCTGCATTTTTGTGTTGGGATCCTGCTCGATGTTTAACTGAAAACTTGTAAGGTTGCAAAGACAAGTACCACCTCATAATTCTCATATTCTTGTCTTTCATCAGATTAAGCCAACATAAGGGACGGTGATCAGTTACAATTGTAAATTCATTCCCCCATAGATAATATTTTAAGGCCTCAATGGCCCATTTCATGGCCAGACACTCTTTCTCTATGGTGGAATATATTCGTTCCCTTTCATGGAGCTTTCTACTTAAAAAAAGAATAGGATGTTCCCCATGTTTGTCAAATTGGGTAAGAACAGCTCCGATGCCTGTATCTGAGGCATCTGTTTGAACCTCAAATGGTTTGGAGAAGTCTGGACTATGTAATACTGGCACAGAACATAATATCGCCTTTATTTTTCTAAAAGCGGCATCACACTCTGCTGTCCACTTCATCTTAGTGGGGCAACAATTCCTTGTTAGATTTGTTAAAGGTGTGGCAATGGTTGAGAAGTCTGGTATAAACTGACGATAGTAAACAGCCAGGCCCAGAAATGAGCGGACATGCTTTTTTGTACTGGGTACTGGACTATTTGCCACAGCTTCAGTTTTACTGACTTCTGGTTTGATAGCCCCATTTCCAATAAGAAAACCTAAGTAACGGGTTTCAGTTTTGGCAAGGGCACATTTTGGCGGATTAATCATTAAGCCAGCATCTTTCAGACTCTGAATAACCGCACTTAAGTGAACTAAGTGGATGTCCCAGTCTGGGCTATAGATGACGTTAAGCGGCACTATATGCTTTATGGGGTCTTAACACATGGTCCATATATCTTTGAAAGGTGGCAGGGGCCTCATGTAGTCCAAATGGCATGGTTGTAAACTGGTATAGCCCAATTGGAGTACAGAATGCTGTTAGTTCCTATGCTTGGGTTGCCAATGGGATCTGCCAGTACCCCTTTGTGAGGTCAAGTGTACTGATATACTGGGCAGATCCAATTTGGTCCAACAGATCATCAATCCTGGGCATAGGGTACCCATCAAACTCTGAGACAGCATTTATGTATCTAAAATCCAAGCATAACCTCACTCCACCTTCTTTCTTATTAACTACTACCAGGGGTGAAGACCATGGACTGCGTAATGGTACAATAACTTTGGCTTGCTCCATCCTTTTCACTTCCTCCACTACCTCCTGTCTGACTTTTTCAGGAAGCCTATATGGTTTCTGGTGTATGGGCCTGGTCTGTGACAGTTTGATTTCATGCTCCACACCCTTTGCTCTTCCAGGGTTTTTTGTGAAAGTACTTTTAAAATAATCTAAGAGATTGTCAATCTCTCTACGTTGTGCGGGTGCCAAATCTGGATTAATGTGAATGGATGTCTCCTCTTGACAAGGGTCTAACCGTTCATATGCAACATCCAATTCTGTGTTACCCTGTTCTGGTTGGATGTAGCATACTACATCAGATTTTGGTTTTTCTTCCCATTTTCTTAACAAGTTGGCATGATAAATTTGTTTTAAGTCTATGACCTGGCATCTCTATTTCATAATTTATCACCCCTGTTTGTCTGACAACTTCATAGGGGCCTTGCCAACGCATTAACAACTTATTCTCAGTCATAGGTAGCAACAATAATACTTTTTCCCCAGGCTTGAATTGTTTTTCTTTCAACCCTACATCATATCTTTCTTTCTGAGCATGTTGTTTATTTTCCATATTCTCATGTGCCAGTGCTATATATTTCACCAATCTTTCCCTTAGTGACAGCATATACTCAACAATATTTGTGCTCCCAACATTTTTTTCAACCTCCCAGTGTTCTTTCACTACATCTAGGGGCCCTCTGGGGTTGCGCCCATACAACAGGGTAAATGGGGAGAACCCAGTAGTGGCTTGGGGTACCTCCCTATAAGCAAAAAGAAGGTAGGGAAGAAAGTTGTCCCAGTCTCTTACCTCTTCATGCACAAATTTCTGGAGCATTTTTTTCATGATTTTATTAAACCGTTCCACTAGTCGGTCTGTCTGGGGATGATATGGGGACGTTCTAAGGGCTGTAACCCCTAGTAGTCTATACAATTCTTGCAACAGGGCTGATGAAAATTACTGCCACGGTCTGTTAATATTTCCCGGGGTATTCCCAGTCTACTAAAAACTTTGGCCAGTTCTTCGGCCACTCGAGGAGCTGTTATCGTCCTCATTGGGATAGCCCCAGGGTACCGGGTGGCATAGTCACAGATTACAAGAATATACTGATTCCCTTTAGAACTTTTAAGTAGGGGTCCCACCACATCCATAGCTACCCGATCAAAAGGGGTGGTAACATAAGGGATCGGCTGTAGGGGTACCTGATCTTTTCTCCCTCTTTGTGCTACTAGCTGGCATTTAGCACAGGCTCTACAATAAGCAGCCATGTCCTGATGAATCCCTGGCCAACAAAATCTGGACAGGGTTCTCTGAATGGTTTTATCCTCCTTCATGGCCAGCCATTGGGATGTCATGGGCAAGAAACATCACCTGTTCTTTGTACTTCTGGGCACCATCAACTGCTCAGTTCTAAATCATTTTTTTGGTCAACAGATATTCTATATAGTATTTTATTTCTCTGTATGAAATAAGATTGTCCCAGTTGTTTCTCTTTGGACACCTGTGAAAATAAAGGTTTCAAAGAATCATCTGCCATTTGATCTTCATAAATATGGTTACAAGACAACCCTGGTACCTTATACTCTGTCCCTTTTTGGTGTTGTTCTTTCCAAGCCTTCTTCTCCCTTCTTCTTTCTTTTCGGGACTTCCTATCTTTGCCCCCACTTTCAAAATAATCTTCTTCGAAGGGAAAAACAGAGTCTAATTGGGCTTTAGTTTGAGATCTGGTAACCACATTAACAGTCTCCATAAAAGTCTGGTGATTACTCATCAGTGTTGAAAAAGTGGGGAAGTCTTGTCCAATAATGACAGGTACTGGTAACTGGGGTACTAGACCAACTAGTACTTTACAACAGTCACCATTTATTTTAATATCAAGATGGGCAGTTTTATACTGGTGAATGTCCCCATGCACACATCTGACAGTAGTATCCTGCTGGTTTATGGCACAATCAGGGGCAAGATCAGTTCGCACTAATGTTTGCCTGCTCCCAGAATCCAATAATCCCAGGGTTTGTAGGTCTCCAATCCCCACTGTCTCTACGTAGCCAAAATTGGCCAGAGCCAAATGAGCAGGCTCTTGTCTTTTATTGGGACAGTTCCTCACAATGTGACCCTTCCCAAGGCAACCATGGCATATCAGTTCAGAATATGGAATTCTAGCATCTCTATCCCTCCTGTTATACTGTGATTGTCTCTGATTCAGCAGATTTTGGGAATAAAAGGGTCTTACCAGAGGTGCAGGTGGTCCTTGGTTACCTGGTTGTCCTCTGGGTCTGGTTGCTCTAGCTGCTAGGTAATCCTCAGCTAGTTTAATGGTTTCTTCTGCAGTTTCAGGTTTGTGCTCCTTCACCCATGCTTGCACATCAGGAGCCAAAACCTGGATAAATTGTTCGATGGTAATAAGTTCCATTATCTGGTCAATAGACTTTGTGATGGGTTGTAGCCATTTTATACAGTAATCCTTAAGTCTGGCGTAGGTCTCCCTTGGCGTGTCATAATGGAACATTTTCTGTGACCTAAAGCGCTGACGGTAAGTCTCTGTGCTGATTTTATATCTTCTTAAACTCTCTTCCTTTACTTTGGCATAAGTGGCAGCATCAGTCACACTTAGTTGACTATATACAAGCTGAGCCCTCCCAGACAAGTAGGGTACCAATCTTATCACCCACTGATCTTGGAGCCAGTTGCAAGTCTGGGCTATTCGCTCGAAAGTCATCAGATAAGCTTCTATATCATCACTTTTGGTTAATTTAGTCAACTTAATATCTCTTGGCACAGTTTGTTCTACTTGCCTTTGTGACATCTCCTGTATCGCCTTCAGGGTGTCAGTCCATTTTTGGTCCTGTCTTCTCCTTTCTTCAGCTTGGAGTCTTCGGTTCTCATCCCTCAGTTACCGATCTTCATCCCTCTGGTTCTCCATCTCAATCTGCTGCATGCATAGCCACTTTAACAATTTACTAGGATCAGCAGCAGCTGGAAGTACCTGTCGTACTTGTGGCTTTGCTGCTGCAGCTAGTACCTCTTCTTCCTCCTCTGCCTTCTTCATTTTGGGTCTGGTTCCAGGGTTTAGCCCAGGCAACAAAGGCTCCCCAGTCCTTTCTCTCACTGACCTGGTGAGATGCAATGCACTTTTGTCTGACTGTTCCCCTTTGTGCATCTGTTAGGGTGTTTATGCTGCAACACCCCCTGGTACACCTCCCAGGCAGCCTCGACACACCAGGTTGAATCCCACTTCTCACACCAATGTAAGCGTGTGGGTTCAATAAGACACCAGTCACAAAAATGAAGTGCATAAAAAACACTGGCATAGCATTTATCATTTTATTTCCAAAAAAAAAAAATAAATAAAAAAAATAATTATTTACAGAAAAGAAATAGGTTAGCTTTCATCAAAACAAAAGTAAGCAAAAAACCCAGGCAAGTCTTGTAGTCAGACTCCTTCCTCTTCTCAGTATCCAATGCTTTCAAGCTAGTGCGTAGGCATTCACATTTCCATTCCTTCACCTGATCAGAAGATACTGACCAGTATCCTTCCTCTCCCTATCTGACAAGGTCTTCTGGTGGAGGCCTTATATAGTATACAAAAGGGGCGGAGTTTGAAATTGGCTCCACCTACTCTCTGACATCACCTCCATTTGGTTGCTATAAAGGCAGCCATTTCGTGGCTGCCAACCCTATGAGAAGGGCTTTCCAGATGACTTTACCCAGGTAAGTAAACCATAATAGAGAAAAGAGAAGTAACCTAAATATTAAATATAAAGAATCTAGAATCTTTAACCAAGGGCAACAGATGAGGGGCACGCTCCCTATCTTGTTTCCTTGTAAGGTTTTAGATTCTTTAATAAATAGCCAGTTTTATGTTCTAGTGCAAAACCAAGAAAAAAAAAAACAGTTTTTATTTATAAAACACATTGATCTCCTATACTGTAATTCTAGCTAACAGAGTTTTTACTGTGTTTATTTAACAAATATTTGGATTCCCCAATGGTTGCAATTCTCAGCCAACAGCTGTTCATTTTTCAGCCTTTTAACAGAAAGGCAGCACCTTCTTTAAACAATTACAGCCCCTTTTTAATGAATATAGACACAGCAGGGCTTACTTCTTTATGCCCTCAGTGTCCTTGCATAAATTCAGCTCCTTTTTATTTCCTTGCAGCGAGCACCAGAACAGGACTTCAGAGTTACTTGCTAGGGAGTGTAGCACTGCTCCTTAGCAACCTTTTCTTTACTCGTGTAAACCCTCTGCATAGATAGTGGGGGGGCTCCTTTAGCAACATACTTTTGCTTTGTCTGAATATTCTAACAAATGCTTTTAAGGGCAATTACCCTTTAAATTAAAGCCCATTACCATAACTACTATCAAGATGTACAAACTAGAATTGGATAACAGGGATAGTAAAGCTTTAAGAATTACCAGGTTGGCCACCCTGACAAAAAAATTAGTATAGATAGGAAGTTAGAGGAGTAGACAGGAGAGAGTGAAAATGAAAACAAAAAGGGGGGGGGGACATCTTGAATTTCTCTTCTTTTTGAAACTTTTTTTATTTTCTGCATAACAGGACCCTGTTACAATGGGGTTCTTTGAAAATACAGTTCAAAATGACACACAGAATAGATTTCTTAACAATTTGGAAACATGGTATTGTTTTATAGACTACATAATAGCTGTGTGGAAGGGAGATGAAAAAACAGATACCTGACTTTATTTAATACCTAAATAACAATTTGGGGGTGTTTTACATTTGAATTACAGAAAGAAAATATCAAATTTCTTGATTTAGAGTTGAAAGGTATAATTAGTGAACCTATTTGTATTAAAGGGTACAGAAAATATACTGCTGCAAATATCATCTTATATGCATCAAGTGCACATCCCAGGAAACTGGTTAAATCTATATTTTATGAGTAAATGTTAAGGTTAAAAAGGAACTGTACTGGTGAACAGGACTACAGTATGTGAAACAAACAGAGGGGTTAAAAAGGAGATTGAATGAAAGTGGTTACTCAGAGGAGCTTCTAAAAGATGCAAATGCCAAAGTTGATAAATGTGATAGAAATGATCTCCTAATTCCTAAAAAAGAAAAAAGGTTACAAAATACCAATGTAAAAAAAGGTTGAGGTGAAACAGAAAAGAATGTTGTGACATTTGTGATGGAGTATAGCCCACTTGCTGGGAAACTGGGGGGGAGCGGGCTGGTACATAAATTTTGGCCCTTGCTTTTGACAGATTCCATATTGAAAAATAAATTGCAGAAAAGCCAAGAGTAACATGTTCGAAAGGGAAAAATGTGGGTGACAGAGTAATTAGAAGTCACTTTGTTAAAACTAATGAAATTCTAGAAAGTAACAACTGGTTTAAAACAAAACCTAATGGGTTATTCAAATGTGGCCGATGCAGTGTGTGTGTCAGTATGCAAATATAGGTAAAACCTTTTGCAAGGATGGAAGAAGTTTTGAAATTAAGAGTTGTATTACTTGTACCACCCCCTTTGCTATCTATATTTGCTGGTGTAGTTGCCCCTTACACTATGAAGGTAAAACTACTCGTCCAACCAAAGAAAGAATCCAGGAACATGTAAGAGCCATCATAAATTGTAACGTACATAATGTCTTAGGAGCACATTTCTTGGAACAACACGATTGTAAACTAGATGTCTTCAAATTTACAGTACTAGAGCATGTTGCAAAACATCTTAGGGGGGCAACAGAGTTAATATTTTGTCACAAAAAGAAACAAAATGGATTGTGTTACTTAATACAGCTATATTTTATTTATTTATTGAAGATATCGGATATACAACCTTTGAATCGTAGACTCATTTACAAAGGCTCCACATTAGTGTGCAATGTGGATCAATAAGCACAAGCAGTATACAATATGACAAAGAAGAAAAACTGGGTATGAGCAATACAAACAAAAGGAGGATGCAGCCTATACAATTTAGGTAGCTGTACGTGTCCAACTAAGGAGCTTGTAATTGTCAATGAACAGTACAATCAATAAGGAGGATGAGGCCTATACAATTAGGTAGCTATACAGGTCCAACTAAGGAGCTTGAAATTGTCAAGGTGCAAGCAGTCGAGATTCCGACATTGTCATTAACACAGTCAATATTGTGCAAAGAGAAGTATACATTAACAGCAGTAGAATAAAACATTATCCCACACTCTCTCTACGTAGTACTGGTGGTACTGAATGTTTATAAGCACCAGCTGGCACTCCATCCCTGCTCCATCACTGAGGCAAGGACTGGGCAGGCCTGGCTAGGGCCTGACAGCCGTGTATTGGTGGGGCTAATCAGCAGCCCATACCTAGCCAGTGCACTGGCAGCGGCGGGAGGAGAGTATGTGGTCTTTCAGGGCTATTTTGAAGGGGCCTAGTCTGGAGTCAGAGGTAACGGCAGGGGGGAGTTCATTGTACCATAATGGTGCTCTGTAGTAAAAAGTCTTTTGGGCTAGGGAGGTCCTGACTCTGGGGACATCCCGCATCAGTGTATTTGCCGAGTGGGTATTTGCTGAGGCATAAGCAGTATGGAGGGAGGCAGAAACCCCGAGGGGGGTACTAGTTGAATTTTTTTGTTGAGGAGGCATGTTTGATAACTGCAGCTGTGGGTATGCCTATCTACTCCAGCGAGGAGTCTACATGCTTTGTTGATAGCTAAGTGGATTTTATTGAGAGCTGTGTGGTCAGTGGCCGAGTAGACGTTTAGCCCATAATCTACTAGAGAGAGAACAGAGGAGGTAACAGCAAGGTTAAGGGCCTCTGGTGATAGGCAGGCTCTACACCGATATAGTAGTCCTGTGCAGCTATTTATGGCTAAAGAAAGATTACTGATATGGGGGTGGAATGAGAGGCTCGGATCAAATGTTAGGCCCAGGTATTTATAGGTATAGACCTGTTCCAGTGGGAGGAGAGCTTTGGAAAAAATTGTTAGTTGGGCATCACAGTCCTTGCTCTGTCAGAGGCAAAGATCATTGACTTAGTCTTTTTTATATTGACCACCAGTCAGTGGTCAGTGAGCCAGTTTTCGATGTGGTTGAAGGCAAGTTGTAGGGAGGATTGTAGGACTGTGGGATCAGAGTGGGAGGCAAACAGTACCACATCATCTGCATAGAGCAGCAGATTATTAGGGCAGGATTTAGGCAGGGTGTTCAGGAAGATGCTGAATAATAAAGGACCAAGGATGGAGCCCTGGGGAACCCCAGAGCAGACTGGCAGAGTAGATGAGAGAGTGCTGTTTATCTTGACACACTGGGATCCATCTGAGAGATAACTTGTAAACCAAGTGATGGGTCCAGGGGACAGACCGGTGAGGCGGAGAGTACTTAGGAGCAGGGGTGGGAGACTGTGTCAAAAGCTTTCGACAGGTCTATGAATACAGCTCCTGCAGGTGTTTCTTATCTAGGGCATTGTGCAAGGAGTTAGAGAACTCTGTGAGGGCAGTTGTTGTACTGTGTCCAGCTCTAAAGCCATGCTGTTCCTTGCATAGTATGTTGTGTGCAAGCAGGTAGTCGGTGAGTTGGGTGGCAATGATTTTTTCCAAGGCTTTTGAGAAGGAAGGAAGAATGGAGATGGGTAAGTAATTATTGGGGAGGTGGTGTCCCCACTCTTCAGTATTGGGGTGATAGCGGCCATCTTCCAGGTGCTTGGAAACTGCCCTAGACATAGATAGTGGTTAAGGAGATCAGTCAGGGGGGAGAGTACAGAGTCTAGTACCAAATTAAGAATTTTCATATCAAATGAATTTTTGCAGTAGCTTGAGCCCCCGAGGGCATTTGCAAGGTATGGCCTCGCTTCACTCATTGTAATGACCCTGAGGTGGAAGGGGGGGTATGCACTGTTTGGCTCAAGGGTCTCAGGGGTGGCATCGAAGAAGTTGTTTGGAAGAACTGCTCTTAGGTCAGAGAATGCAGCATTTAGGCAATCAGCGCTGGCAAATGTGTCCGAGGCAGTATCATTGTTGACAGTTAGCTGGGAGAGGGGTGGCATCTGTGTTTTTCCTGTTGCATGCCACCATGTAGACAAGCCTGTCCGCCTGCATGCCAGAGGCAACTGCTTTGTGGCAGAGATTGTCTTGATTCTTTAGTTGCTGAAGCAGTGCTGGTGAGACTCAGGGCTCATTATGTTTCTTTGACTGAACCTTAGTGAGGGGGGCAAAGCTATCACACACTTTGTTGAACGTGCATGTGAAGTTGTCAAGGGCTTCATCTATGATATGGGTGTATCTGATAGGGGACCAATCGCACTGGACTAGATGCCACCTTAGTTTAGTGAGGCCTCCATGTTGAAATCGGCATCAGGTGAAACTGTTTGGTTGGGGTATTTGCCCACTGACATGACCTGGTGAAGAGGATGGAGAGTGATCGCTTAATGAATCTGGAAGTACAGCATGGTTTGAAATTCTGTTTGGGTTATTGGTGAGTAGCAGGCCGAGCAGGGTGCTTGATCCATTACTGGGATTCACCCTGGTTGGCTGATTAACTAACTGGGCCAGGTCTAGAGCAGAAAGGATGTCTTTTATAGGGGAGGTCATTAAAGTCCCCTAATATGATGTGCTCGGTTTTTGGGGGGAAGCTGGAGATATAGCTGGCCAGGGACTGAATAGCTGGGACTTGTTTTTTGGGGGGATGCAAGCCACAGTAATAGTTACAGGGGCTCTGGAGGGGTCTGGTGTGAGTTTTATTGTCAGGGCTTGTGCTCCGTGATCCAGGGAGGGTGCTGGTAGTTCTTGGCATAACAGGGAGTCTCGGATGTAAAATGCACACCCCCTCCTCATTTGCCAGTTCTACCGGCTCTGAAAAGTGTGAGGCCCGGGAGTGCAACAAAGGAGTCAGGGGTCTTCTGTGACAGTCAGGTTTCTGTGAGGGCTAGAACATCTAGCTGATGCTGCAGCATCCAGCATTGTAGGGGCGCTATCTTTTTGGGCAAGCTGCAGATATTCATTGCAGCCATTCTTAGCCCATGGTGTGAGGCACTAGGGTTGTGTGAGATGTGACCTGGATTGGGATGCACATTGCTTGAAATTAGAAGCAGCAGAGCAAAGATTCTGAGGAGGGCCAGTACTCATTGCTTGTTGGTATTGGCATGATGCTTCTTAATGGAGGTGCCACTTGTGCAAGGGATGGTCGGAGAGATGAAGGTAGGGAAGGAGGGAATGTAATTCGACATGGAGGGTGGTGGTGGAAGATGACAGCTGGGAGATGAGTTGGGGGGAGGACAGGTGAGCTACAGAAAATGGGAGAATGGGTGGGAGCCGATATTGTGTAGGGGGGTGCTACAAAGATGAGCCACGAGCGAAGGGCTGGGCAGTCCCTGGAGAAAGATGATGGTAATGAGGATTAAAGTAAGCATTCTAGAGCAAAAAGGTGTGTTGGGGACAAGGAGAAATGCCAGAGATTGGGGAAGCAGAAATGAAGCAGCCTCTAGTGGCACAGGATAGAAGTTGCTAGGAGAGAAAAAAATGGTATGCATGGGACAGTGCGAGCCAGTAATCGGGGATGCAAGGACAGCACTGCCTCAAGTGGCAAAATGATATAAGCTGCTAGTGGAGAAATGGGCTGATTGGTTCAGCAACTCAGCCACAGCCCTATATAAGGGTAAGCAGACCAAGGGTGGTGGCAGGGGGTGGTGGGGAGCCAACGCAGAGCGTCAGCAGGGCCTACACAACACAGAAGTCCTAACTGCACCACAGGAATGGAGCTCCACAGCGTGTCCTGCCTGCACTCAGTGCCGTACCTGATTGTGGTCTCGGGGGGTGGGGGAGGGTGCATGCTATCTGGCCCTCGTGACCTCATTGGACCCTCTCTGGATCCCGATGAGAGCTGTGCAGGAAGTACAGCAGGTAAGAATTTAAACAGTACGAGCTGCTATGGGGGAGGAGTTGTCTACCGATTTATGACACAGAAGTGTTTTTTATTTTTTAAGCAATATTCAGAAGCACCTTATTTAAGCTAGATTCGGGTAATTCAGTAAAGAGCTAGCACTACTACTGCCACAAGGTACTGTGCACAGTGCACACATTACAGTTTCCTATTGAGACAGTAATTTAGAAACAGGAGCACCCGATTTAAAATAAATTAAATAAAGGGTAATTCCTAACAGGAGATGCTTAAGGTACAGTTGGTTATGGCTGGCAGCTAGTGCTACAAATGAAGAAACTCCTAGCTTATACACTACAGTTTCCTATCAGGATAGTAATTTGGATACAGGAGCACCCGATGCAAAATGAAATTAAATAAAGGGTAATTCTTAACAGGAGATCCTTAAGGCACAGTTGGTCATGGCTTGCAGTTAGTGCTACAAATGAAGAAACTCCAAAATGAAATTAAATAAAGGGTAATTCTTAACAGGAGATCCTTAAGGCACAGTTGGTTATGGCTTGCAGTTAGTGCTACAAACGAAGAAACTCCTAGATTTAAAAACTATCTTCATTCATGGGCCGACAGAAATATTCACATTAAAAATGGTGCCAAGCACCAAACACAATGAACACATACCGCTTGTATTGAATGAAGAAATGAATTTTTCTCCATATTTGTAAATTTTTATTTATATATATATATATTTTTCCTTCCTCCCTTTTTCTCTTTTACAGAAATCAACCTGACCCTCATACTAAGATATGCAAAATGAAAGCTACAAAATAAAGTACACTTAAAACTGTTAGTTTTCAGTCCTTTACTAGGTTTGGACTGAGTGGGAGAAGGTTTTTTACTGTATTTGAATCTTTTGGATGAAGGCTTAGTTTTTCTTCTCTCTCTCTCTCTCTCTCTCTGTCTCTCTCTGTCTTATCCTATGGTTACCTTTATTTACTTCATTAAATTTGAAAATTTGAAGACCTGATTTAATCAGATTAATTCTGAAACTAGTAACAGAGAAAGTCTACTCTTCATACTATTATCATAGTTATGAATATGAAACATGCTTTTGATCATTCCACAATATGGATAAAATCCACTCCTTATAAATGCAAGAGAATGCTGTAAAATAATTTTTCTTTTAAATTAAATGTTTTTGTTTTTTGTTAAGATTCTTCAAAATTTGATATTAGATTAGTGTACTAATGTAGAGGGTTGGTAAAACAACTAATATAGAAATTTGAGTGATTTGATCTTTTACACTAATAGCCGACCTCCCTATGTTGCAAATGAGTAAATAAGTAAAAAAGTAAAAAGAAAGATAAAGAGAGCTTTAACGTTTAGATAGAAAGCCAAATGATTATTGTTACTTTGAATACCTATATGAAACCATTGGGAATTGGGTGTTACTAGCTCAGGGTAAAGTTCTCATGTATTTTGATTGATTGATCAAATGTTACATGTAATATGTAATGGTCTTGAAGTTACTATATATATATATATATATATAGAGAGAGAGAGAGAGAGAGAGAAAACCTTTATGCTAACTTTATGGAAAACTTTAATTTACTATAGATAGATTTATTTTTTTAAGACCTGCTGTAGTACTTGAATGATGTGTTTTTCCTTAGTTTTCCTCTCCCCACCCCCACCCCCCGGTTTTTGAAGGAATGTTTAAACAATTACACCTGTTTGAAATTTCACCTGTATAAATTGATGAGCATGTCTATTGTCCTTAGACCAGCCCCCTGAGGAAGGCCCACTGAAGGGCTGAAGCTCTGGGGCTAGAAGGTTTTGTGTCCAGGCACCTTGCAAATAAATTTTGCAAAGTAATACTAACTATTTGTTCCAGAGAGTGCTGAGTCTTTCATCTTTTTTGCTTGAAACTTAATTGCAGTAAGGCAGCTGCTCAATTCTAGCACCGCTGACCAGTGTGCACCATTCCTCTGCTTGTGCGTTCCTCTAGTAGGTGTTGTCTGAAAGTTGTCTGTAGTCTTCCTGTATGTAGTTGGTTGTATCAATGATCACAGCTGCACCCCCCTTCCCCATCAGCAGGTTTAATGGTGATGCTTTTATTGTTTTGTAGGCTATCAGTTGCTTTTCTTTCCAAAGGTGAGAGGTTGTATAGAATTTTTCTCTTTTTGCTGGAGATTGGTGATTGTACCCTGTGTCTAAAACTCTCTATATAGTTGTCCAGTTTAGGGTTACGTCCACTCCGTGGAGTAAAGTAAGAGTGCTTCTTTTTGTGGTTATAACTTCTATCAGATGAGCCCTCTTGCTCATGAAAGAATTCTTTCAGTCGTAACCTTCTAAAGAATTCCTCCAGATCTAAGTACAGTTGTATTTCATCAAGTTTTGAAGAGGGACAGAATGTCAGGCCTTTAGAGAGAACTGACAATTCTGGCTGTGATAGCCGATGTCTGGAGAGGTTAATTATTTCATTGGACATGGTCATCCAATTTCCAGTCCTAATGGAGTCTGATTCAGTGTTTGTTGTGGACCCATATCTGGGGTGTATATTCACTTCCATTTGGCAGCTGGTGTGTGGCAAGGTAGGGTCCTCTGTGTGCTATATAGTTTTAATTCCAAGAGGCTGAAGGTCTAAGGTTCCCTCTGAGTCTGACTGTTGTGTGCACTGTGAGCTGGGCTCCTCTCTAGGCTGTGTTGTTCTGGGAGCAGTCCACAGGAAGGTAAGGTCCTCAGTTTCTATGTCACTGTCATTGTGAGACATGAGATCATCAGGCTCTTTCTGAAGAGGAATCTGTAGTTTCCTTTGTTTCCTTTCAATTGCAGCTTGTTGTTCTCTGATGTAGAGGCACTGGAGTTCCTTTTCTAATTCTTCTGTTCTTCTATTTTGCTGTCATAGGTTTTGAAGTATTAGGCTAGTTTGTGATTTTATCATTTTTTTTCTGTACAGTTGGTATATAAGTCTATTTTGCAGTCTTTCACTGGTACGCTTGCAGAGTCGTGCATAACATAAATTGTGTGTTGTGGTCAAAGGTTTCTTGATGAAAAGACCTCTTGGAGTAATATTCCTTTTCTTGCACGTTGAGAGGAAGAATATGTCACTGCTGAGTTTGGTTTTCTTCTTGGTCAGCTTGCTCAGTTTTAATTTTTTACAGCTAAATGTGGTATCCTCCATGTTTGAAAAAAAGAGAAATGTGGTAGCTGTGTTAGTCCAGTCAACAATGTAGAGAAAAAAAACAACAAATATGTTGCAGGTGATACCATTTATTGTACTAACAAAATTATTTCTAAGACTAGCTTTCGAGAGATAAAACCATCTTCCTCAGGTCAAAGTGGAAACAGCTGAGCAGAAGGACAGATAGAAAGGTTGGATGTGGATTCAAAACATAGACTAGCAGTTTACAGATCTGAGCTCCAACTAGGTGATAAAGGTACAAAACCACGCAAAGCACGTTGCTGCAAACTATGTACACATATCTCTCCTGAGACATGTCAGTCATAATGGAAAAACATTTACAATCTAAAACTCATATACCTGTTATTCTAGCAATGTATTATACATGATACAATGTAGAAAATGTGAGGAAGGCTGCTATATTGACGAAACTAGACAGGAACTTAAAACAAGAATAGATCACCACAGATTCACAGTTACCCATAAAAATGAAAATATGCCAGTAGAGGAACATTTTTCAAGACAAGATCACTCCACCAGTGATTTTACTGTCAGAGTGTTATAACGTAACTTCAAAAACAGCCAGGAATCGCAAACATTTGAAATAAAAATAATACAATATTTTGACACTAAAGAAAAAGGACTTACTAAAGATGTTTTATTAATGCGCTACCAGTGATTATGCTTAAAGCAGTGCTTCAGAGTTTCTTTTTAATCCCTCACATCAGCACCCTCTGGCTCTTTTAACAGTTACCTTCTTAAGACAATGGTATGTATTTTTTTTCTGTCTTGACTTTTTAGAAATGTTAATTGATGGTCCAGAGTCAGAGTAAAATTAAACAGCCCATTGATTGTACAAGTTGATCTCTCCAACAGACACACTTCAGTGAAAACTAGAGTCTTCCTGTTTGTAAGGGGTGCAAACTGACTGCAATGCTTTGATCTGTAAACTGCTTGTCTATGTTTTGAATCCACATCCAACCTTAATATCTGTCATTCTGTTCAGCTGTTTCCACTTTGACCTGAGGAAGATGGTAAAGAAATAAATAAAAAGAACGATATATTACAATATATAGAAAACTACATTGAACAGACTTTTAGTCAACCCTTCCCAGAAAACCCAGATATACATGAATGGTTAGGAAATTGTAGTACAGACCTACTAACTGATATACAAATGCAACAATTAGTACAACCCATACTAGAATAGGAATTATTAACTGCTATTTCCCAACAACGTAATAATACAGCCCAAGGGTTTAATGGGTTGTTAAGTGAATTGTATAAACTAATATTTTCTCAGCTTAAATCAGAATGACATACTATGTACAATTTTCTTATTAATTCATTTAGTTTGTCAGAAGATATGTACACAGCCCTAATGATTTTTATACTCAAATCAGGGGAAAAAACTTTATTAACCAACTGGAGACCCATTTCTTTGCTAAACAAAGATTTTGAAATAATAACAAAACTTTTGAAAATCAGATTAACAAAGATCTTAGACACAATCATACACCCTTCTCAAATATGTTCAAATCCCATTTCAGAAAATTATAGACATCTTGATTACCTTTAGAAACATAATACAAAAAGGTAGATCAGAAGAATTAACCAGATTTATAGTAAGCCTAGATCAAACAAAGTCATTTCATAGAATCCCACATGAGTATATATGGACCTGTTTCAGGAAATATGGGATCTCTGATGTGTTTATCAATTGAGTAAAATGATTTTATCTTAATGCTAGAGTGAGTCCTTATGTCAACGGGTGGACTGGGGACCCATGCCCCATCTCAAAAGGAGTCAGACAAGGTTGTCCACTTAGTTCAATCCTATATATTATTACACTTAACCCACCACTTCAACAACTAAATATAAATGCATCCATTACAGGTTTATCAGTAAGTAGTCAAGATAAGGGAATTAAAACAATGGCTTCCCTGATGATTTATGTTTGATTTTAGTGGATAAAATATCAGGAAACAAGGCATAAGAAGTATTACACCAATATTCTTTCTTAACAGGATCAGCAATAAATTATAATAGAAGTCATTGTATATACATAGGGATGCAGGAACCTCAGGAATCGGAATTTATGGGAATCCAAATAATAGCAGACTATATTAAAATATATGGCCCGGATATTCAAACTGCACCAGGCTGTGGCGCAAGCCTGGGCGCAGCTCAACTTTGCTGCGAAGGGGTGTGGCCTGGGCGATATTCGACGGAGCTGCGCTATGACTCAGCAGCTTTGAATATCGCACCCTGGCCACCCCCACTGTGAATGGCGCAGTGGCACTGCGCCTGCACAAGTGGCCAGAGTGGAGCATGGAGATGCGCTAGCGCAAGTGTCATTGCGCCATTCACAGCACCTACGATATTCAAAAGGGGACATGCAAATGGGGCCATAATTTATGCAAGGCACACATGGGGCCATTTGCATGTCATTATGGCCCCATTTGCATGCCATTAGCATGCAGGTGCGCCGATCCCTGACAACTTGTGCCTGGCGCCCTGCCAGGCAGCAGCCGCCGGGGACCGACGCCCCCTGCAGCCCGATCGCGGGCATTTGTCTAAAAATAGACTTCCACGTCCAATACCCCTGGTGGTCCAGTGGACTGCTATGTGCCCGATCATGGGCATCATTATAATAACCCCCTCTCCAATATCCCTGGTGGTCCAGTGGACCAAATGCTGCCCGATCGCAGGCATCTGTTCAAATGAAAAAAAAACCCGGTCCAATATCCCTGGTGGTCCAGTGGACCGAATGCTGCCTGATCGCGGGCATCCATTTAACAGAAATCTTCCTATTACCCTGGTGGTCTAGGGTACCCCCCTCCCCTTCCACCCACTGAGTCCCACCGCCCCGCTCCCCCCCGGTCAGCTGGCGGGCAGCAGTACTCCACCTGCCTGCCACCCCGCCCACCGACTGACACCTCGGTGGGCTGCCACCCCATTGGTTCACAGCATGAACCAATGGTGTGCAACCTTCATACTACACATTCCAGATATGTGAATGAATCATTCACATATCTGGAATGTATCGGCACGGGCTGCATGCCCGCTGGCTCATGCTGTGAAGCAACGGGCGGCAGCCCTACCCAGGTGTCAGTCGGTGGGCAGTGGGTGGCAGGCGGTGGGTGCTGCCACCCGCCGGCTGACCGGGGAGCAGGGCAGTGGACTCAGTGGGCGGGTGGGGAGGTGCAACCCAGACCACCTGGGTAATTGGAAGATTTCTGTTAAACGGATGCCCATGATCGGGCAGCATTCGGTCCACTGGACCACCAGGGATATTGGAAGGGGAGTTATTATAACGATGCCCGTGATCAGGCACATAGCGGTCCACTGGACCACCAGGAATATTGGACGTGGAAGTCTTTTTTAATATGACACATGCCCGTGATTGGGCACATAGGGGTCCACTGGACCACCAGGGATATTGGGCGGGGACTTTATTTTTCAACATATGCCCACGATCGGGCATGTGGGGTGCCGCCAGGTGCATCCAGAGCACTATTGGTGGCAGCTGCCGTGTTGCGCCCTGCAGCGCGGCAGCTCACCTGTGGGTGGCTACCGTTGTTCCTTTTTTGCTTAACTTTGTGCAGGCTAGTAGAGGTTGCGCATGCATGGCTCTGCACATCCCGGGCTGAATATTGGGCTGTGCAGGTTATGCATGGGTATGCCCCCTTACCTGTGCCTGCATACTTACTGATGCACTCCGGCGCATCAGGATTTGTGCGGCACACTTTTCCCTTTTGACTATCACGCCAGGGCACATCAGTGGGTTGCACATGGCACAACAATGTTGCGCCATGTGCAACCCTTTTGAATATCTGGGCCATGGGGTCTATTTTGGAACCAAGGATCCAGCATTTTAAAACTGGTCAAAAGTTCTCAAAAAGCTTTGGACAGAGTTAATTATAGAACCAGTAGAGAATGAGCAAGAAAAAAATAACTTATTTGGTGAAAACCTTTCTCCTCCCTACTTTTTTACATTTGAGCTATGTATACCCCCTCCAAAACAGCTAGAAGCTTCTTTATTTAGCTGTTTTTTTCAGAGTATCTGGGGTAGCAGGCTAAATCCTTTCAAAAGAGGAAATTTATACAGTACTTAGAAGAAAATAAGGGTGGGTTATCAATGGTTAACCCTATTGTTTTCTATTACAGTATTTTTATTGATGCCAATATTAAGCCAATTTTCTCCCACCAGATGACCCTATGGACACCTTGGGTACAGGATCACATTTTGGAACTTAATTGATTCATTGTTACCTAATATGCAGATACCTAGACAGAAAAGGGTAGCATATATGCCTTCTTACTTCCAAAATTCTTTTAGTAAACTAAAACAATGGAAGATTATCAAAGCTACTTTATTAAGCGTAACTAGGAGAAAATTCTATGATCATATAACTTAAGACTTTTTACGTGGAAATACCAGTATTTTTAAACAATAGGACACCATCAGACCTATCACATCTAGGGGAACTATTGACAGACTCTGGAATATCCCCAAAAATGTAGGCTATCACATGGCTATGTGTTTATGGGGAAATTAATGTTAAAGGCAATCTAAAACTTAAGTAAGTTAAGGAGAGATATTGCTCAAGGAATTGTTGCATAAACATCATCACCTTTTTTTTTTTTTAATGTCCTTATGTAACCTTCTACCAGCCCGTTATTTAACCAGTAGGCACACCTCCCATAGTCTAGGGGAAAAAGAGAGGGGTGGGGGTACAAAGCAATTAATTTGCAGATGCAATAGAAAAACACAAATTATGTGTTTACTAGATACAACCAGACCTATATCAAAACCCAGGTCCTGAGGAGAGAACGTTTGCTAAGGGCTATGCTAGGTCTGCAGTTCTGAACAGAGGTACCCAGTGAATTCACACAGGAAGCAGTAACTAGATTGTCCATACCAGGTTGGGATTCTAGGGTGTAGCTTTATTCCAAAACACAGTTGGAAACACAAAAGCAAAGACAGACCCCCAAAGGTTTACACTGGTACAAGGCAATGCAGAGCACATCTGTAGAAACAGAACTTGAACCTCCCATATAGCATAGGATTAAAATCTGGAATGTGGAACTAGCCACAGAGGACACACGCGCAATTTCTCCTCAAATGGCAATAGGCCAGTAACATAGAAACATAGAAACATAGACTTTGACGGCAGATAAGGACCACTTGGCCCACCCAGTCTGCCCATTTCCCTACCTATTGGATAAGCTGCAGATTCTAGTTAACCAACAGCCTACTTCCTGCAACCCCCCACTGTAATTGCCTTATGTCTGTCCCATGCATGTTTGAATTCCCCCACTGTTTTAGACCCCACAACCTCTCCAGGAAGGCGGTTCCATGTGTCCATCACTCTCTCCATGAAAAAGAATTTCCTCACATTACCCCTGAGCTGTCCCCCCTCTAACTTTAAATTGTGGCCCCTTGTTCTTACATTTCTCTTTTTCTGAAAGATGCTACCCTCCTGGACTTTGTTGATTCCCTTGAGGTACTTAAAAGTTTCTATCATGTTCCCCCTGTCCCTCCTTTCATCAAGGGTATACATATTAAGCTCTCTCAGTCTCTCTTCATATGGTTTCTGATGAAGACCCTGCACCATTTTAGTTGCCCTCCTCTGGACTGCTTCTATCCTGTCTATGTCCTTGCATAGATGAGGTCTCCAAAACTGCACAGTACTCCAGATGGGGTCTCACCAACTGTCTGTACAGAGGGATAACCACTTCCCTTTTTCTACTTGTGATGCCCCTCCCTATGCATCCCAGTATCCCCCTGGCTCTCCTTACTGACTTCTCACATTGCTTACCCACCTTTAGGTCATCTGATATGACGTTCACCCAGATCCCTTTCCATTATTGTTGTTAGTACCTCCCCATCTATTGTGTACTGTTCTCCTGGATTTTTATTTCCCAGGTGCATTACTTTGCACTTCTTTGCATTGAATCTAAGTTGCCATATGTCTGACCATTCCTCCAACCTTGCCAAGTCCCTTCTCATCATTTCGACCCCCCCCCCCGTATATCAACTCTGTTACAGATCTTTGTGTCATCTGCAAAGAGGCACACCTTTCCTTCCAGACTCTCTGCAATGTCACCTATAAAGACATTAAAGAGGACTGGACCCAGTACTGAGCCCTGAGGTACTCCACTAGTAACCCCCCTTTATTCAGACTTACTTAGAACAGTTTCCATGTGACATAGGATTAGAAATCTTCAAAATTGTGGAACTAGCCACAAAGAACACACAAAATCTTCTGGAAAGTGGCACTAGGCCAGTACTTAGCACATTTCCCATATGGTATAGGATAGGAATGTGGCACATGGGCCACAATGGAGCACTCAAGGCTCAAAACTTGCAAAACCCACATACAAGGGGTGAACTTCTTCAGGTATTGGCCACATGCACTGACAGAAAACAGGCACCCTTACAGAATCTGAAGTGCTGAACTGGTCACTCCAGAAGGGGGATCTCCCACCTTTTGCTTCCATGTCCATACCCAGCCATTCTTTCAGAGTTACACCTCACAGATACTGAAACTGTAGAAAATGATGCTATCTTGAAATGTTTATCACATTTAACATCAGAAATACCACTAGGATGTAAGGTTAAAGTCCAGAACAAAGGGCAAGCCACACATGGGATGTCCACTATTTTCAGGGTTCTTTTTTTTTTATACCATATAAAAGTTTATTGGTATGTTTTGTCTTATAACATATGCACCATATAGCAGTATCAACAAATCACATGTTGCTTAGATTGCACGTGCTAAGACACCAGCTAAAGAACCATACACAATGACATCAATAAATCTTGATGCCATTACAGTAGATCATGGCTAGAGCTAAACTTATTGTAACCCCTAGATGGCGCTATCCCAGGGGCTACTACCCCTGCCTGATTTGCCACTAACAGGTTGAGGGGCCTGGATCCAATGGCGGGTGCCTCCACCCAGAGGTCAGGGTTTGCAATAGTTAAACTTACTTGGTCACAGCCCTCTGGGACACTGCAACCCCCCTTTCTTCCCATTAGTGGCCCACACAATATATCAGAATTACCTTCACAGTATACACTTACCCCCAGGACTAGTTCCGGCACTGGGACCTCCTGTGAAATAAGATACAGTGCAACAATCACAGTACAGTACTTTAACATAGACAAATACCTCATGAAGTATAACTTTGCTGAAACAAGCAGCTCCGATTTATTTAGGGGGATATAACAAGGACAGGGGGAAATCAGGTTAATTAGCTTATCACTTTACTATCTACCTATGGCTCTGTGCACAGGCCTATCCCTACCAGTTACTGTCCCTGGGTACCCAAGCCCTAGTGGCTAGTCTAAACCGTGGCAGCTGATAGGGGCCCTTTCACACAGTGAAAAGAAAAATTAGTTTAAACAGTCAGCAGTACAGTGATTCCATTTGGATTTAATGTGGCAATTCAACAGGGAGCGACCCTGAATTAGTACTCACGACCTATAAACAAGATAGGGTCCTTCAACGTCAGCAGGGCTACTCTTGAGCTCCATGAGACTCTTCACACATTTATATGGTAAAAAAAGGAAGTACTATACCAGGCAGGCTGCTTCTCTATCCCGATTGCAATTACTGCACAATACCCGGGAGAACACACAGCAGATTCAGTTCCTGACAGACCGAGTGCAATTCAACAATTTCTCCAGTCTTCTACAGGGTGAGCCTGGTTTCTACTCTTCAGAGATCCTTTGATTCTTTTCACAGGACAGATTCAGTCCTAACAAGCAGTTACACAAGCTGCAGACCGGAACTCTGGGCCTTACACACGTTTTTTGACTGAAACTGTGCACTGAAGGAGCACAGGGTTTCTTTCCCCTTCACTGCCAGATCTAAACTGAAACTCCAACAGACAAAACCGGGCACTTCATTTGAGTTCCTCCCAGTTCTTGACTGGATTGGCTGTCACTCACAATAGACTGCTCCTGTTGGTCCAAAAAGGCGCCGAAGCCTAAACTGCATCTCCCAGAGTCACTGCCCATACAATCCTCTTGTGGCTGGCTCAGATTATGAGTCCAAGTTCTGATTCGTCCAAGGCACCATTTTAGAGCTAGCTTACCCCACACTGATTGGTCCAGTTCAGCAGTTCAAAACTAGAATGGGGAACTAGGCAAACACAGTTCTGACTGCAAAGAAAGCAGGTTAGACAAACTGTATTTTCATTATTACTCTAAATGATTTCTGGCAAACAGTTACACCCTTCAGATAGGTTCCCTTTGCACTCCTAGTGACTGCAAAAATGGAGTGAATTGGCAGCAGTTCGAGTGGTACTCGAGCAGAGAACACACAGTCCCCCCATACAAACTAATTATGTCTGCAAGCAGACAGCTCTAAAAAGACAGTACCAGAGGTTCTAAAAACACTCACTGATAAATGGCTTAAACGCCAAACACCATTCAGGCTTGGAGCATTCAAGCAAGCTCCTGGAAGTCTTTTGGGAACCCCCATTTGCAGGGGGGTTACACCCTTCCTGGCCTGGGAAAGCTTGACGTCCGCGTCAAGCAAGTACCCCCATAAGTTTCAACTGCGACCATATACATTTGCATTAGGCTCACACATGTAATCATCAGTCAATATATCATTTTACCAAGAACACATTTCTGAAACATTGCAGTACGTCACTCTTTACACAGTATTACATACACATTGTACCATAACTCAAGTTATTACCTCTTGTACATGAAACCTGAAGAGAGGGGGCCCTTCCCTATCAGTTACCTTGGGGCTGGATGGGGCAAGGGCACCATACTTAGAGGGCAACACAAGTAACTTGGAGTTAGCACTGATGCTCAGTTTGGGCAATGAGCTCGGGGACACATACACTCCTTTATGGACAACATTGAGAGGCAAGTCCACAGGCCTCCCAAGTGAATCATAACTGAGGTGCACCACAGGCTTTACAGCTCGACCAGTCTTTCTGGGGAACTGTTACAGTCTCTGCACTCTGAGCCTCATTTTCAGCATTGTCCTCCCTTGTCGGGGAGTCTCCATGGGGTAGAGAGGCTAGAACTTGGGCACTTTCAGCTCCAGGAGTTACAGTTTCTGAGTCCACAACATTTGGCTCGCATGGAGAGCTTTCGGACACTGGCAGTGGACTGTCAGGTCACTCAAAATACTCTTCTTGTTCGGGTGTATCACCAGTCTGCCCCAATCTATCATTTTCCTCCCCTGAAAGCTCAAACAGTTCAACCATGCACAATGATTCCATTTCATCTGATCTGATGCTTTGCACTTCACTTTCTGGGAGCATTGGCTCCAGGGATGAAGCTGGGGGCTTAGACAGTCCAGAAGGCCCAGTTTTGTCTCCAGTATTGACTAGGGGATTGCCCAGAAACAATTGACTCAGTTCGTAAGAAGGATAGTATTCAAAGTCACTCTCACTTTCTTCTGATATGGACTGACAGTCATGCTCAACTGGGACTTGTGCAGGGGAACACTTTAGCTCTGCTTCTGTAGGTGCACACTTCCTTGATCTTTTCTTAGCAGCAGCTCTAGTCACTGGTCCAGAGGGGGCATCTTCTGGGGGCTCAGACTCAATCAGGATTTGTCCAATGGGCAGTAAATGATTTCTATGCATTGTTTTTACATCTTTTGAATTGTTCTCAGGCCTTACTTTGTGCACTGGCAGATCATCTAGTTTGCCCACTACAATGTGAGGGAGATGGTGCCATCTGTCAGCAATCTTGTGTTTGCCATGCAGTCCCAGATTTCTTAGCAATACCCGATCTCCCTTCTGGAGTTCCTGTGCTTTCACCTTTTTATCATACCGTTCTTTGTTGGCCAGATTTCTTTTGGCAGCCATGGTTTGAGCCAGTTAGATACATGAGTTAGCTGGGCCTTTAACTTTGCACATACTGTAAATAGTTGTCAGCTTGAACCCCATCAGGAGAGACCCCAAAACACACATCTACTGGTAGTCGAGCTTCTCTTCCAAACATCAGGCGGTAGGGGAGAACCAGTGGCATCACTTTTGGTGCAGTTATAAGCATGTACCAGGGTGCTAATTTGTTGGCTCCATCTAAGCTTGTCCTTTGGGTGCAGGGTGCCTAGCATATCTAGCAAAGTGCGGTTGAAATGTTCAGGCTGTGGGTCCCCCTGGGGGTGGTAAGGAGTGGTTCTGGACTTTCGGACTCCCCACAGAGAAAGCATCTCTTTGATCAGACGACTCTCAAAGTCTCTCCCTTCATCAGAATGGATTCTTTGTGGAGCCCCATAGTGAACAAAAAGTTTTCTACAAGTATTTTGGCCACAGTGGATGCTTTCTGGTCTTTGATGGGAAAGCTTGGGCATATCTCGTGAAATGGTCAGTGACCACCAGCACATTACTGATATTTCTTTGATCTGACTCCAAACTCAGAAAATCAATACAGACCAGCTCCATGGGTGCACTGGTGGTGATGTTAACAGGGGCAGCCCTCTGGGGCAAAGCTTTCCTCTGTAAGCAGCGACTACAAGTTTGAATGTGTCGCTCCACATCAGCCCCCATCTTAGGCCAATAGAATCTGGATCTCACCAAGTCGAGTGTTCTGTCTATACCAAGGTGTCCCATGTGGTTATGTAAGGACCTCAGCACTGAGTCTTGAAAAGCAGTGGGCAGCACTAGTTGTTGTTTGTCTACTTGTCCCCTCTGTCTACTGTTTCTCTGTATAACAGTTTATTGATCAGTTTCAACTTAGGACCTTCTTTGTATAACAGTGCAGTTCTCAAATCAGTGGGCGTAATTTGGACACATCTTTTCCTGCATAGAGGGCTTCTAAAGCTGCTTTGATCATGGGATCGGGGATTGAGCCCTGAATACTATCATTGTCCAGCTGAGGCAGTGCACCAATGTCTATTGCAGAAAAGTGGCAATAAGCAGCAGGTATGCAATTCACAGAGAGTCCCAAGCAATCCACCATGCAGTCCACTCGTCCGTGGACATTGTTCCTCCCTGTCAAACTTCCGGCAGAGTGCCGAATGTCAGGTTCTGCCAATCGGACCCAATCATTCTGAGGGAACAGGCCTCCGGAGAGAGCACCAGCATCTATGTGGTTCAGACCTGCTCGGTATTCGAGAGCATAGTCATATGTAGATAATGCAGAAAGCACCTATGGCCAGTGGCATCCAACAACTGAGGTCTGCACATAGGTCAAAGGATTATTGTCAGTTTTTACTAGTATTTTAGCCCCATACAAGTACTCATGGAATTGGTCAACAATAGCCCACTTCAAAGCTAGGAACTCTAACTTATGTACAGGATAGTTCTTTCGGATGGGGTCAGGCTTCTACTGGCCAAAAGCCACTGGTCTCAGAGCCATTCTCGTGCTCTTGGTCAACACAGCCCCCAACCCTTGCAAGCTAGCATCAGTGTGCAGGGCGTAAGGTTTTCTTGGATTGGCATAGGCCAGCACTGGAGCATGGGTAAGTTGATATATGATCTCATGAAAAGCAGTCTCACAATCAGGAGTCCAGCGGGCCCCAAATACTTCACTCGGATGAAAATACACTCTTTCAGTCTTGAGGGACGTTGACTTTGGTATTTTTGTGGGTTGGGGATACCCTTGAGTAAGGTTAAGTAAAGGCGGATCCCTCTTGAATAGTCCTTGATGAAACACCGATAATAACCACAGAATCCCAGGAATCTTTGCAGTTCTTTTTAGATTTTTGGGCTGTGGCCAGGTAGTCAAGACCTCAACTTTACTTGGGTCAGTCTCTATTCCTCGGTGGATACTATGTGTCCACATACTTTACTGATGTTTGAAAGAATTGACACTATCAATGGACAGTTTAAGGCCAAAGTCCTCCAGTCGGTCCAATACCTTAAATAATCTGCTCTCATGTTCCTCCAGTGAGCTGCAAACACAATAACATCATCTAGGTATACCAGGCACTCTAGTAAGTTCATGTCCCCCTCTGCACGCTCCATCAATCGTTGAAAAGTGGCTGGGGCACCTGAAATCCCTTGAGGCATCCTCCTTGAATTCATAGAAGCCAAGCGGACAGATAAAGGCTGTCTTTCCACGGTCCTCTGGGGCCACCGGGATCTAGTAGTACCCACTGCGGAGATCCAGCACAGAGAACCACTTGCTCCCGTTTAGGCAGTCCAAAGCATCCTGAATGCGGGGCATTGTGTACTGATCAGGGAAAGTCCGCCGGTTTAAGGTGCGATAATCCACACAGATCCTTACTGTTCCATTCTTTTTCCTCACTACCACAATGGGAGAAGCATAAGGGCTTCTGGATTCTAGTATTACACCAGCAGCTAACATCTCTTGCAGATGCCGTCTCACATCATCTATGTCAGCAGGTGCCAGGCGTCGAGACCTCTCACGAAATGGTCATTCGTCATGCAGCCGGATATTGTGCTCAGCTCCTTGCACGCATCCTACATCCCATTCCTTTAAAGAAAACACCTGGTCTCTCTGAGCAAGTTTCTCACTGATCCTCACTTTCCATTCAGCTGGCAGCGGGGAGTCGTCGAAATCAAACAAGTCAGGCGTTACTCTGTCATTCTTCCTTGAACTCTTGCTGCTGGGTAGCACTGCAGTGTCTGCACAATGCACATTAGCCAGGCTGCAACCTCTATTTACTCGAATGTCTCTTTCAGACATATTATGAACTTGGACCATTACACTTCTGGCATAAACATGGGCTCTAGCGGGCAAAATACTAGGCTTGACCAGCAGTCCCTCTGGCAATTTTCCATCGCCTGGTGCATCCAACATTAATATTTTATTCTTAACATCCTTTCTGATACGGACCTCTCCCTGTAAGGTACACTGGGCATTTGGCGCCAGGATCAGAGACTCAGGATCCTTCTTCCATACAGTTCCGACCGGTTCCTCTGGTTCTATTTTTTCAGTATCTCTCTGTGCCTCATAGGCCTTCTTAATTAAAGCTGGAACTCAAAGCTCTACTAGTCTTTGACCCCTGTTTTTCATAACACAACTGTGCCAGCCTTCCAAACATATGAGCATTTGTTCCAATCAACAAGGGACACCATCATACAGTCCAGTGGGGGACACACTAAGGCTAGGGTCTCTACTTGTTCAGCCACTCCAGCCACGGAGGTGGGGAAAGACAGCCAAATTCGGATATACCCGGAATAGGGGTAGGCCTTCTCACTTAACCCCCATACATGCAGTCCTTCTAATGGTTGTAAGGGTATGTTTGACAAATGCTTCTGATACCAATCCTGGAACATAATTGTCACTTGGGAGCCACTGTCTAATACAGTTCTTGTAGACACTCCATTCACCTTTACAGTGGTCTCCATGGAGGGACCCACTATTCTGGACCAGTCTGGAGGCAGTAGTGGGGCCTGGGCAACTGACCTTGCCACAAAAGGACGTGGTTAGCATTTTTGATGCCCTCACTGGGATCATTCGTGCACCTCTTAACCACTGATTTGTTCTCGAGCTCTCCTTGTAGCCTATATGCAACTTTGTCAGTGTCTTTTGGGGACCATTCCTTTTCATGTGCCCATCTTTCCCACAATTATAGCAAAACATACTTTCTGGAGTTTGAGCTGGCCAAGGCCACACTGGGAGCCAGGGCAGGGGTATTACTAACTGGAAACCTTGGTGCCATCTCTGTCTGCGCGTGATAAGCATTTGGAGACATCCGTCAGTTCTCACTTCCATGGTCAAGGAATTGAGTTGGAGCTGTTATCAGCGGAGATACATGGGTGGGTACCCCACCCCCATAGCAGATGCAGTCGGATATAGGTCAGGGCCCATACTTGCAGGCGTGGCCTTCATAAAGGACTGTTTTGAATTCCGGATCTCTCTCAACAGTTCGCCCCATTGTGGCATATCTTTTTCCTTGTCAGAGCACTCATTTACTGCCAACCTCTGCCCTGAACTTCACTTGATGGGTCACCCTCAGTCACTCGGGTGCGTAGCTCGCAGCTGTTGGTGCAGGTCCCTCCCGAGGTCGCCTTTTCTCAACTCCTCAATTTCTCTCATTAACTCATCATAGGAGGGTGGGGATTCCAGTCGATTTGCCAGGCGTAACTAAAGCAACAGCAGTTCTGAGAAGGGGCAGACTTGAGGATCCTGTCCAGCCTGGTTCGGTCCAGTTCAATCGCTGGCAAACTACCTTTTCTGAGGCATTCTTGCAACAATTTTTCCAGCCGAGATACATACACAGACAACAACTCCCCTTGGTACTGTTGTGCATCTCTTACTCTCCACCATAGGTCTTCATCAGAATCTGGGCTCCCATACACATTCTCTTGGGCCTCAAGATAGGCCTGTGCAGTCACTTCAGGGTTACTGGCCCGTTTAGCATGGATGGTAGCCAGGGCAGGACCTCAGATGCTCTCACTAACCATCTTTCACTTTTCGGCTGCTGAGCATTGCCATTCTAGCACTTGGGGGGCAACATAGTCTATCCAGGTCTCCCAGTCATCATCCCCTTGGGGGGTGGGGAAGGTGCCAGATAAGATCCCCAACCTTCGGTAAGAGTCGTGACTAATGGCAGGTACAGAAATAGGAGTCTGCATTGATTCAGCCACCGTTACGGGTACTGGAGCGGGAGAGGGTGTTGGGGGAGGAACACCCCCAAGTTGCAAGAATAGTTTCTTCAAGTCCTCCACAGTTTTCCCTTCCCACAGCAACCATTTAGCAAATTTCTCCTCAAAAGTTTCAGATAGTGGTGGGGGCTCATTCCCCTCCAGGTCTTTACTGTCCTTAGTTATCACTCTCCATGCAGTGAGGGCTCCCTCTGGGGTAATGGTCTGTGGCACTTTGGAGCTATCTATGGGATCCTTAAACTCTACTAGGGCCAGGAAAGTGTGAGTGAGCAGATTAGCATGCCGACCCACCATCACAGGGTTTTGTAAACCTTCCACCTTGGAAAGTACTCCCTGCACAGTGTCCGTATTGATACCCAGGGGGATGTTCAGGATAAGCATAGCATTTGGTGGTCGATCTCCTCCCCAGTACACCACTCCACCAGCGGTGCAGCCACTTCTGTAGGTACCCATTTATTTTATTTTTTTTTCTTAACAGTGGTTTGTAAATATGGCCACTAGAGGACACACAATCCCAGCGGTGAGCCTCAAGATGTAACCCTAGATGGCGCTATCCCAGGGACTACTACCCCTGCCTGATTTGCCACTAACAGGTTGAGGGGCCTGGATCAATGACGGATTCACTCCACCCAGGAGGTCAGGGTTTGCAATAGTTAAACTTACTTGGTCACAGCCCTCTGGGACACTGCAACCCCCTTTCTTCCCACTATTGGCCCCACAATATATCAGAATTACCTTCACAGTATACACTTCCCCCAGGACTAGTTCCGGCACTGGGACCTCCTGTGAAATAAGATACAGTGCAACAATCACAGTACAGTACTTTAACATGAACAAATACCTCAGGAAGTATAACTTGCTGAAACAAGCAGCTCTGATTTATTTAGGGGATATAACAAGGACAGGAAATCAGGTTAATTAGCTTATCACTTTACTATCTACCTATGGCTCTGTGCAGGCCTATCCCTACCAGTTACTGTCCTGGTACCCAAGCCCTAGTGGCTAGTCAAACCATGGCAGCTGGTGGGGCCCTTTCACACAGTGAAAGAAAAATTAGTTTAAACAGTCAACAGTACAGTGATTCCATTTGGATTTAATGTGGCAATTCAACGAGGCGACCCTGAATTAGTACTCACGACCTCCAAACAAGATAGGGTCCTTCAACGTCAGCAGGGCTACTCTTGAGCTCCACGAGACTCTTCACACATTTATATGGTAAAAAAAGAATACTATACCAGGCAGGCTGCTTCTCTATCGATGTAATTACTGCACAATACCGGAGAACACACAGCAGATTCAGTTCCTGACAGACCAGTGCAATTCAACAATTTCTCCAGTCTTCTGAGGGTGAGCCTGGTTTCTACTCTTCAGAGATCCTTTGATTCTTTTCACAGGACGGATTCAGTCCTAACAAGCAGTTACACAAGCTGCAGACCGGAACTCTGGGCCTTACACATTTTTTGACTGAAACTGTGCACTGAAGAGCACAGGTTTCTTCCCTTCACTGCCAGATCTAAACTGAAACTCCAACAGACAAAACCGGGCACTTCATTTAGGTTCCTCCCAGTTCTTGACTGGATTGGCTGTCACTCACAATAGACTGCTCCTGTTGGTCCAAAAAGGCGCCGAAGCCTAAACTGCATCTCCGAGAGTCACTGCCCATACAATCCTCTTGTGGCTGGCTCAGATTATGAGTCCAAGTTCTGATTCGTCCAAGGCACCATTTTAGAGCTAGCTTACCCCACACTGATTGGTCCAGTTCAGCAGTTCAAAACTAGAATGGGTGTAACCCCCCTGCAAATGGGGGTTCCCAAAAGACTTCCAGGAGCTTGCTTGAATGCTCCAAGCCTGAATGGTGTTTGGCGTTTAAGTCATTTATCAGTGAGTGTTTTAGAACCTCTGGTACTGTCTCTTTAAGAGCTGTCTGCTTGCAGACATAATTAGTTGATATGGGGAACTGTGTGTTTCTTTGATTGAGTACCACTCGAGCTGCTGCCAATTCACTCCATTTTTGCAGTCACTAGGAGTGCAAAGGGAACCTATCTGAAAGATGTAACTGTTTGCCAGAAATCTTTTAGAGTAATAATGAAATTACAGTTTGTCTAACCTGCTTTCTTTGCAGTCTTTAACTGTGTCTGCCTAGTTCCCCATTCTAGTTTTGAACTGCTGAACTGGACCAATCAGTGTGGGGTAAGCTAGCTCTAAAATGGTGCCTTGGACGAATCAGAACTTGGACTCATAATCTGAGCCAGCCACAAGAAGTTGTATAGGCAGTGACTCTGGAGATGCAATTTAAACTTGGCGCCTTTTTGGACCAACAGGAGCAGTCTAGTGTGAGTGACAGCCAATCCAATCCAAGAACTGGGAGGAACTCCAAAGAAGTGCCCGTTTTGTCTGTTGGAGTTTCAGTTTTAGATCTGGCAGTGAAGGAAAAGAAACCCTGTGCTCCTTCAGTGCACAGTTTCAGATCAAAAAAACATGTGTAAGGCCCAGAGTTCGGTCTGCAGATTGTGTAACTGCTTGTTAGGACTGAATCCGTCCTGTGAAAGAATCAAAGGATCTCTGAGAGAGTAGAAACCAGGCTCACCCTATGAAGACTGGAGAAATTGTTAGTGCACTCGGTCTGTCAGGAACTGAATCTGCTGTGTGTTCTCCCGGGTATTGTGCAGTAGTGCGATGCGGATAGGAAGCAACCTGCTGGTATAAGTACTTTCTTTTTTACCATATAAATGTGTGAAGAGTCTCGTGGAGCTCAAGAGTAGCCCTGCTGACGTTGAAGGACCCTATCTTGTTTTGGAGGTGGTGAGTACTAATTCAGGGTCGCTCCTGTTGAATTGCCACATTAAATCAAATGGAATCACTGTACTGCTGACTGTTTAAACTAATTTTCTTTCACTGTGTGAAAAGGGCTACCAACTGCCATGGTTTGGACTAGCCACTAGGGCTTGGGTACCCAGGGACAGTAACTGGTAGGGATAGGCCTGTGCACAGAGCCATGGTAGATAGTAAAGTGATAAGCTAATTAACCTGATTTTCCCCTGTCCTTGTTATATCCCTAAATAAATCAGGCTGCTTGTTTCAGCAAGTTATACTTCCTGAGGTATTTGTCTATGTTAAGAGTACTGTACTGTGATTGTTGCACTGTATCTTATTTCACAGGAGGTCCCAGTGCGGAACTAGTCCTGGGGGGTAGTGTATATTGTGAAAGGTAATTCTGATATATTGTGTGGAGCCACTAGTGGGAAGAAGGGGTTACAGTGTCCCAGGGCTGTGACCAAGTAAGTTTAACTATTGCAAGCCCTGACCTCTGGAGTAGGAGGCACCTGCCATTGGATCAGGCCCCTCAGCCTGTTGGTGGCAAATCAGGCAGGGGTAGTAGCCCTGGGATAAGCCATCTGGGAGTTACATCTTGGAGCACCGCTGGGATTGTGTGTCCTCTAGAGGCCATATTTAAGAACCACTGTTAAGGAAAAAAATGGGTACCCCGACAGAAGTGGCTGTGCACTGGCTGGTGGAGTGGTGTACTGGGGAGGAGATCGATCCCCAAAATGCTATGCTTATACTGGACATCCCCTTGGGTATCAATACGGACATTGTACAGGAGTACTTTCCAAGGTGGAAGGTTTACAAAACCCCGTGGTGGTGGGTCGGCATGCTAATCTGCTCACCCACACTTTCTACCAGCCCTAGTAGATTAGGATCCCATAGATATAGCTCCAAAGTGCCACAGACTATTACCCCAGAGGAGCCCTCACTGCTTGGAAGTGATAACTAAGGACAGTAAAGACCGAGGAAGAGCCCCCACCACTATCTGAAACCTTTGAGGAGAATTTGCTAAATGGTTTGCTGGGAGAAGGAAAACTGTGAGGTCTTGAAGAAACTATTCTTGCCACCTGGGGTGTTCCTCCCAAAGACCCTCTCCCGCTCCAGTGCCCGTAATGGTGGCTGAACCAATGCAGACTCCAATTTCTGCAACTGCCATTAGTCACGACTCTTACCGAAGGTTGAGGATCTTCTCTGGCACCCTCCCCTCCCCCCAAGGGGAGGATGACTGGGAAACCTGGATAGACTATAGTTGCCCCCAAGTGCTAGAATGGCAATGATCGGAAGCCGAGAAAGTGAAAGAGAGGTTAGTGAAGCCTCCGAGGTCCTGCCCTTGCTACCATCTCTGTGCTAAATGAGGCCAGTAACCCTGAAGCGACTGCACAGGCCTATCTTGAGGCCTTGGAGAATGTGTATGGAGCCCAGATTCTGATGAGGACCTATGGTGGAGAGTAAGAAATGCACAACAGTACCAAGGGGTTGTTGTCTGTGTATGTATCTCGGCTGGAAAAATTGTTGCAAGAATGCCTCAGAAAGGGTAGTTTGCCAGCGATTGAACTGGACAGAATCCTTAAGTCTGCCCCCTTCTCAGAACTGCTATTTGCTTCCAGTTCACACAGCAAAATCGACTGGAATCCCAACCCTCCTATGATGAGTTAATGAGAAATTCAAGGGAGTTGAGAAAGGCGACCTCGGAAGGGACCTGCACAACAGCTGTGGCTCCGACCGAGTGACTGAGGGTGACCCATCAAGTGAAGTTCAGGGCAGAGGTTGACAGTCAATGAGTGCTCTGACAAGGAAAAGATATGTCACAATGGGGTGAACTGTTGAGGAGATCTGGGAATTCAAAACAGTCCCTTTATGAAGCCACGCCTGCAAGTATAGGCCCTGACCTATATCCGACTGCATCTGCTATGGGGTGGGGGTACCCACCCATGTATCTCCTGCTGATAACAGCTCCGAACTTGATTCCTTGACCATGGAAGTGGAGAAACTGACGAGATATCTACAAATGCTTATCACGCCGCAGACAGAGATGGCACCAAGGTTTCTAGTAAGTAATACCCCGCCCTGGCTCCCAGTGTATACCGCCAGCTCAAACTCCAAAAAGTATGTTTTGCTATAATTGTGGGAAGGATGGGCACATGAAAAGGGAATGCCGGTCCCAAAAGACACTGACAAAGTTGCATATAGGCTACAGGAGAGCTTCGGAGAACAAATCAGTGGTTAAGAGGTGCACGAAATGATCCCAGTGAGGGCACCAAAATAGCTAACTCCGTCCTTTGTAGCAAGGACAGTTTCCCAGGCCCCCACTATCACCTCTCCAGACTGGTCCAGAATAGTGGGTCCTCCCATGGAGACCACTGTAAGGTGAATGGAGTGTCTACAGAGCTGTATTAGACAGTGGCTCCCAAGTGACAATTATGTTCAGGTTGGTATCAGAAGCATTTGTCAGACGTACCCTTACAACCATTAGAGGGACTGCATGTATAGGGGTTAAGTGAGAAAGGCCTACCCTATTCCGGGTATATCGAATTTGGCTGTCTTACCCCTCCGTGGCTGGAGTGGCGAACAAGTAGAGACTCTAGCCTTGAGTGTGTCCCCACTGGACTGTATGATGGTGTCCCTTTGTTGATTGGAACAAATGCTCATATGTTCGGAAGGCTGGCACAGTTGTGTTATGAAAAACAGGGGTCAAAAACTAGTAGAGCTTTAAGAGTTCCAGCTTTAATTAACAAGGCCTATGAGGCACAGAGAGATTGAAAAATAGAACCAGAGGAACCGTTGAATTGTATGGAAGAAGGATCCTGAGTCTCTGATCCTGGTGCCAAATGCCAGTGTACCTTACAGGGAGAGTCCGTATCAGAAAGGATGTTAAGAATAAAATATTAATGTTGGATGCACCAGGCGATGGAAAAATTGTCAGAGGGACTGCTGGTCAAGCCTACTGATTTTGTCCGCTAGAGCCCATGCTTATGCCAGAAGGGTAATGGTCCAAGTTCATAATGTGTCTGAAAGAGACATTCGAGTAAATAGAGGTTGCATCCTGCTTAATGTGCATTGTGCAGACACTGCAGTGCTACCCAGCAGCAAGAGTTCGAGGAAGAATGACAGAGTAACGCCTGACTTGTTTGATTTTGCGACTCCCCGTTGCCAGCTGAATGGAAAGTGAGGATCAGTGAGAAGCTTGCCCAGAGACGACAGGTGTTTTCTTTAAAGGAATGGGACGTAAGGATGCGTGCAGGAGCTGAGCACAATATCCCGCCACATGACGAAAAGACCATTTAGGTGAGAGGTATCGACGCCTGGCACCTGCTGACATAGATGATGTGAGAAGGCATCTGCAAGAGATGTTAGCTGCTGGTGTAATACAAGAATCCAGAAGCCCTTATGCTTCCCCATTGTAGTAATGAGGAAAAGAATGGGACAGTAAGGATGTGTGTGGATTATCGCATTCCAAAACCGCGGACTTTCCTGATCAGTACACAATGCCCGCATTCAGGATGCTTTGGACTGCCTAAACGGGAGCAAGTGGTTCTCTGTGATGGATCTCCGCAGTGGGTACTACCAGATCCCGAGTGGCCCCAGAGGACCGTGAGAAGACAGCCTTTATCTGTCGCGCTTGGCTTTATGAATTCATGAGGATGTCTGAAGGTTTCAGGTGCCCCAGCCACTTTTCAACGATTGATGGAGGCGTGCAGTGGGGGACATGAACTTACTAGAGTGCCTGGTATACCTAGATGATGTTATTGTGTTTGGCAGCTCACTGAGAAACATGAGAGCAGATTATTTAAGGTATTGGACCGACTGGAGGACTTTGGCCTTAAACCGTCCATTGATAAGTGCCAATTCTTCAAACATCAGTAAGTATGTGGGACACATAGTATCCACCAGGAATAGAGACCAGCCCAAGTTAAGTTGAGGCCTTGACCACTGGCAACAGCCCAAAATCTAAAAGAACTGCAAAGATTCCTGGGATTCTGTGGTTATTATCAGTGCTTCATCAAGGATCATTTTCAAGAGTGATCCGCCTTTACTTAACCTTACTCAAGGGTATCCCCAACCCACAAAAAAATTAAAAGTCAGCGTCCCTCAAGACTGAAAGAGGTATTTTCATCCGAGTGAAGTATTTGGGGCCCGCTGACCCTGATTGTGAGACTGCTTTTCATGAGATCATATATCAACTTACCCATGCCCAGTGCTGCCTATGCCGATCCAAGAAAACCCTATGTCCTGCACACTGATGCTAGCTTGCAAGGGTTGGGGGCTGTTTGTACCAAGAGCACGAGAATGGCCTGAGATCAAGGCCTTTGCCAGTAGAAGCCTGACCCCATCCCAAAAGAACTATCCTGTACATAAGTTAGGAGTTCTTAGCTTTGAAGTGGCCATTGTTGACCAATTCCATGAGGCCTTGTATGGGGCTAAAATACTAGTAAAAACTGACAATAATCCTTTGACCTATGTGCAGACCTCAGCTAAGTTGGATGCCACTGGCCATAGGTGGCTTTCTGCATTATCTACATTTGACTATGCTCTAATACCGAGCAGGTCTGAGACCACATAGATGCTGATGCTCTCTCCTGGAGGCCTGTTACCCAGAATGATTGGGTCCGATTGGCAGAACCTGACATTCGGGCACTCTGCCGGAAGTTTGACGAGAGGAACAAATGTCCATGGACCAGTGGACTGCATGGTGGATTGCTTAGGACCTCTGAGATGCATACCTGCAGCTTATTGCCACTTTTCTGCAATAGACATTGGTGCACTGCCTCAGCTGGACAATGACAGTATTCGCGGGCTCAATCCCGGATCCCATGATCAAAGCAGCTTTAAGAAGCCCTCTATGCAGGAAAAGATTTGTCCAAATTACGCTCACTGATTTGAGAACTGCACTGTTATACAAAGAAGGTCCTAAGTTGAAACTGATCAATAAACTGTTATACAGAGAAACAGTAGACAGAGGGGACAAGTAGACAAACAACAACTAGTGCTGCCACTGCCTTTTGAGACTCAGTACTGAGGTCCTTGCACAACCACATAGGGCACCTTGGTATAGACAGAACACTTGACTTGGTGAGATCCAGATTCTATTGGCCTAAGATGGGGGCTGATGTGGAGCAACACATTCCAGAACTTGTAGTCACTGCTTACAGAGGAAAGCTTTGCCCCAGAGGGCTGCCCCCCTTGTTAACATCACCACCAGTGCACCCATGGAGCTGGTCTGTATTGATTTTCTGAGTTTGGAGTCAGATCAAAGAAATATCAGTAATGTGCTGGTGGTCACTGACCATTTTCACGAGATATGCCCAAACTTTCCCCACCAAAGACCAGAAAGCATCCACTGTGGCCAAAGTACTTGTAGAAAACTTTTTTGTTCACTATGGGGCTCCACAAAGAATCCATTCTGATCAAGGAGACTTTGAGAGTCATCTGATCAAAGAGATGCTTTCTCTGTGGGAGTGAGAAAGTCCAGAACCACTCCTTACCACCCCCAGGAGACCCACAGCCTGAACGTTTCAACCGCACTTGCTAAGATATGCTAGGCACCCTGCACCCAAAGGACAAGCCTAGATGGAGCCAACAAATTAGCACCCTGGTACATGCTTATAACTGCACCAAAAGTGATGCCACTGGTTCTCCCCTACCACCTGATGTTTGGAAGAAGCTCGACTACCAGTAGATGTGTGTTTGGGGTCTCTCTGATAGGTTCAAGCTGACAACTATTTACAGTATGTGCAAAGGTTAAAGGCCCAGCTAACTCATGCGTACCAACTGGCTCAAACCATGGCTGCAAAGAAATCTGGCCAACAAAGAACGGTATGATAAAAGGTGAAAGCACAGGAACCCAGAAGGGAGATCGGGTATTGCTAAGAAATCTGGGACTGCATGGCAAACACAAGATTGCTGACAGATGGCACCATCTCCCTCACATTGTAGTGGGCAACTAGATGATCTGCCAGTGTACAAAAGTAAGGCCTGAGAACAATTCAAAAGATGTAAAAACAATGCATAGAAATCATTTACTGCCCATTGGACAAATCCTGATTGAGTCTGAGCCCCAGAAGATGCCCTCTGGACCAGTGACTAGAGCTGCTGCTAAGAAAAGATCAAGGAAGTGTGCACCTACAGAAGCAGAGTTAAGTGTTCTCTGCACAAGTCCCAGTTGAGCATGACTGTCAGTCCATATCAGAAGAAAGTGAGAGTGACTTTGAATACTATCCTTCTTACGAACTGAGTCAATTGTTTCTGGGCAATCCCTAGTCAATACTGGAGACAAAGCTGGGCCTTCTGGACTGTCCAAGCCCCACTACATCCCTGGAGCCAATGCTCCCAGAAAGTGAAGTGCAAAGCATCAGATCAGATGAAATGGAATCATTGTGCATGGTTGAACTGTTTGAGCTTTCAGGAAGAAAATGATGGATTGGGGCAGACTGGTGATACACAGAACCAGAAGAGTATTTGAGGTGCCTGACAGTCCACTGCCAGTGTCCGAAAGCTCTCCATGCGAGCCAAATGTTGTGGACTCAGAAACTGTAACTCCTGGAGCTGAAAAGTGCCCCAAGTACTAGCCTCTCTACCCCCATGCAGACCCCCCTGACAAGTGAGGACAATGCTGAAAATGAAGACTCAGACTGCAGATACTATGCCAGTTCCCCTAGAAAGACTGGTCGAGCTGTAAAGCCTGTGGTGCACCTCAGTTATGATTCCTTGGGAAGCCTGGGATTTGCCTCTCAATGTTGTCCATAAAGGGTGTATGTGTCCCCAGGCTCATTGCCCAAACTGAGCGTCAGTGCTAATCAAGTTACTTGTGTTGCCCTCTAAGTATGGTGCCTTGCCCCGTCCAGCCCCAAGATAACTGATAGGAAGGGCCCCTCTTCAGGTTTCATGTACAAGAGGTAATAACGAGTTATGGTACAATGTGTGTGTTATACTGTGTAAAGAGGCATACTGCAATGTTTCAGAAATGTGTTCTTGGTAAAGTGATATATTGACTGATGATTACATGAGCCTAATGCAAATGTATATAGTTGCAATTAAAACTTATAGATTACTTGACCTGACACGGATGTCAAGCTTTCCAAACCAGGAAGGGTGTAACCCCTGCAATTGGAGGTTCGAAAGACTTCAGGAGCTTGCTTGAATGCTCCAAGCCTGAATGGTGTTTGGCATTTAAGCCATTTATCAGTGAGTGTTTTTATAACCTCTGGTACTGTCTTTAAGAGCTGTCTGCTTGCAGACATAATTAGTTGTATGGGGGGACTGTGTGTTTCTTTGATTGAGTACCACTCGAGCTGCTGCCAATTCACTCCATTTTGCAGTCACTAGGGTGCAAAGACATATCTGAAAGATGTAACTGTTTGCCAGAAATCTTTTAGAGTAATAATGAAATTAGTTTGTCTAACCTGCTTTCTTTGCAGTCAGAACTGTGTCTGCCTAGTTCCCCATTCTAGTTTTGAACTGCTGAACTGGACCAATCAGTGTGGGGTAAGCTAGCTCTAAAATGGTGCCTTGGACGAATCAGAACTTGGACTCATAATCTGAGCCAGCCACAAGAGGATTGTATGGGCAGTGACTCTCGGAGATGCAGTTTAGGCTATAAGCCTTTTTGGACCAACAGAGCAAGTCTAGTGAGTGACAGCCAATCCAGTCAAGAACTGGGAGGAACTCAAAGGAAGTGCTCGGTTTTGTCTGTTGGAGTTTCAGTTTAGATCTGGCAGTGAAGGGAAAAACCCTGTGCTCCTTCAGTGCAAGTTCAATCAAAAAACATGTAAAGGCCCACAGTTCGGTCTGCAGATTGTGTAACTGCTTGTTGGACAGATCCGTCCTGTGAAAAGAATCAAGGATCTCTGAAGAGTAGAAACCAGGCTCACCTGTAGAAGACTGGAGAAATTGTTGAATTGCACCCGGTCTGTCAAGAACTGAATCTGCTGTGTGTTCTCCCGGGTATTGTGCAGCAGTACGATCGGGATAGAAGCAGCCTGCCTGGTATAGTACTTTCTTTTTACCATATAAATGTGAAGAGTCGTGTGAGCTCAAGAGTAGCCCTGCTGGCGTTGAAGGACCCTATCTTGTTTGGAGGTTCGTGAGTACTAATTCAGGGTCGCTCCTGTTGAATTGCCACATTAAATCCAAATGGAATCACTGTACTGCTGACTGTTTAAACTAATTTTTCTTCTCTCTGTGAAAGGCCTACCAGCTGCCACAGTTTGGACTAGCCACTAGGACTTGGGTACCCAGGGACAGTAACTGGTAGGGATAGGCCTATGCACAGAGCCATAGGTAGATAGTAAAGTGATAAGCTAATTAACCTGATTTCCCTGTCCTTGTTATATCCCCTAAATAAATCAGAGCTACTTTGTTTCAGCAAGTTATACTTCCGGAGGTATTTGTCTATGTTAAAGTACTGTACTGTGATTGTTGCACTGTATCTTATTTCACAGGGAGGTCCCAGTGCGGAACTAGTCCTGGGGTAAGTGTATATTGCAAGGTAATTCTGATATATTGTGTGGGCCACTAGTGGGAAGAAAGGGGTTGCAGTGTCCCAGAGGGCTGTGACCAAGTAAGTTTAACTATTGCAAACCCTGACCTCTGGGTGGAGGCATCCGCCATTGGATACAGGCCCCTCAACCTGTTGGTGGCAAATCAGGCAGGGGTAGTAGCCCCTGGGATAGCGCCATCTAGGGGTTACATGGGGAACTAGGCAAACACAGTTCTGACTGCAAAGAAAGCAGGTTAGACAAACTATATTTTCATTATTACTCTAAATGATTTCTGGCAAACAGTTACACCCTTCAGTTAGGTTCCCTTTGCACTCCTAGTGACTGCAAAAATGGAGTGAATTGACAGCAGTTCGAGTGGTACTCGAGCAGAGAAACACACAGTCCCCCCATACAAACTAATTATGTCTGCAAGCAGACAGCTCTTAAAAAGACAGTACCAGAGGTTCTAAAAACACTCACTGATAAATGGCTTAAACGCCAAACACCATTCAGGCTTGGAGCATTCAAGCAAGCTCCTGGAAGTCTTTTGGGAACCCCCATTTGCAGGGTGGGTTACATTATAACACATAAATTCTGTGAAAATACAGTCTAGGATGTCCCATAAGGCCTCCCACTTACTATAGTCTACTCAATAACAGGATTACCATACAGGTTGCAATCAGGGCAACAAAATGAACATGAACTGGCCATGAGGCCACTGTCTAGAATCCAGCACCATAGTCATTTCTATCATTGCTGGTATAAGGTAAAGAAGCATTCCACAAGTAAACTAGAATTATATATACTAGTAATGAGGAGGGTTAAAGCCAAGTGAAACACAGGGTGAAAACAGAGGGTGAAAACTCCTTCCTTTAGACCATCAGTGTTGAGATACAGGGGAGGGAGGAATTAATGTACAGGGGGGTTGCTCAGTAGTGGCAGGGGGGATTTCACAGATGTGGAAATGGAGATAAGGACCCCATTTCCTATGGTAGCTCTCCAGTCTACCATGTGCAGTGGCAGTGATTCTTTCTAATACAGCAAGTCTTGCCATGGTTGCTCTCCAGGTGGCAAGTGAGGGGGGATGGTTGTTGCCATTTCATAAGAAGGGCTCTCGTAGCCTCCATCAACACAGCTAGAGTCCAGGCCTTCAAGGGAAGAGAAAGGGGGTCCAGGGATGACGCGTCACCTAGGAGGAGAGTTCTCTGAGAGGAAAGAATCTGCTGTCTTATTATCCTGGAGCAGTCACCCAGGACTGAGGCCCAGAATGTTTGAATGTATGGGCAGGTCCACAGGATATGGAGAAAATGTGCCAGAGAATTCTGGCACCTCCAGCATTTGTCATGAGGGAGCACTTTAAGTTTGTACAGTTTAGCCGGCATTCTATACCAGTGGAGGAGAATTTTCAGCTGAATTAACTGGCTTTTAGCATCAGTGTACATTACATGGGCAGATTTGAGCCAGGATTTCCAAAGCTGCTCAGGAATGGCACACTGGAGTTCTGTTTCCCATGATAACATATAGCCCCTTGTGGTGTCTGGCTGGGAGTCTCTTAATAGCTTGTAGATTTGACCCACTAAACCCTGCCCTCTCATAGGAAGATGTATGGAGGTGAGACACTTCCATCTAGGGCCCTCTGGGTATGAAGCTAACAGTGGATGCAAAGCATCCCATATTTGCAAATATCTCCAGAAGTCCTGGGCAGCTAGGTTAAATCTCCTTTGCAATTGTTCGAAAGCAATCAGAATTTTATCGTCAGGTAAAAGCAAGTCTCCGACAGTACATATCCCCTTAATAGCCCAATGTGGCCATGATACTGGTTTGTGATCAATAAGGATGAGCTTGTTGTTCCAGAGAAGGGCATATTTAATTGGGGGGGGCATGATGAGTGTGGACTGTTAGCAAGACGCAAGGCCTGCCGCCATGCCACGCAAGTACTAGTCATAACAGGGGTAAGGTGGAGGCCCCTATACTTCCCATCAGCTAGGAGGCAGAACAGGGAATTGCCCGGAGACAGCCCTTTCCAGAAGGGCCCATTGCGGGGGCAAAGAGGGATGCGGGTTAAGCCAGGTGGAGGCTTGGGCCACTCGGAAGGCCAGATAATATCCCACCCACCAGGGGAGTCCCAGACCGCCATTGAACCAGTGGGCTTTCAGCTTTGGTCGTCCCCATCTAGCTGTTCTGCCCTCCCAGAGAAAAGAGAAGACCAGTTTGTCCAGGGAGGCAAAGATCTTGTGTGAGATGGGGATTGCGAGGTTAGATAACAAATATGAGATTCTTGGGAGGATAAACATATGCATCGCTTCCACTTTCCCCTTAAGAGAAAGTCCGAGCTTTTTTCACCATTGCAACTCGGCAGTTAAGGCAGCCATCAGTGGGGAGAAGTTAGCCTTCTCCAACTCACCCCATGAAAAGGGGATATAAATACCTAGATAGGGGAAGCCTTGTGGCGCCTAAGTAATGTCCGTCCCAGCTAAGCAGGATCTGGAACATTTGGAATTAAGCGGTGCCAATATTGTTTTCTTCTGATTAACCCTTAGCCCAGAAAGGTTGGCAAATTCCTACAGAATATCTATCACCAGGAAAAGGGAGAGGTCAGGGTTAGACAGGGTAAGGAGCATATCGTCAGCATAGGCATTGACCAAAAAGGACAAATCTTTTACCCTAATTCCTGCGATACCAGGGGTCTGCAGGAATTTCCTGATCAGAGGATCCTGTGCAATAAGGAAAAGGAGAGGAGATAAGGGGCAGCCTTGCCTGGTGCCTTGTTGTAGAGAGATAGGAAGGGAAATGTCCTTATTTGTGAAATTTTGGCTGTGGTTGCAGTGGTATAGGGTAGATACCCAGGAGCCGAAATAGCTTCCAAAACCATAGGTTTGCAAGGCAGTGTGAAGATAGTTCCACTCAAGGAAATCAAACGCTTTGGAAAAGTCAATTGCCAAGGCAGCCATAGGTGTAGCATTGTGCAATGCAATCCATTTCAAATTTAGGACAAGGTGCAAGTTGTCCGCCCCTCACTTGCCCCACATAAATCCAGATTGTGCCGGGTGAATCAGATGGGTTAGAATTCTCGTGAGCCTAGTGGCAAGTACTTTAGCCAGGAGCTTCGTATCTATGGACAAGAGGGAGATAGGTTTGCAATTTGCACAATCTAGTGGATCAGAGGACATTTTGGGTATCAGGGCTACCAGTGCCTCCCGCATGGTGGGTGGGAGTGAGGTTAAGTTGTGCACCTCTTCTAGTGCTTTAGGCAAGGGGGGAATAATATCAGTGCTTAACAGCTGATAGAACTTGACCGTCATCCTATCTGGACCAGGGGATTTGCCCTTAGCCATTTGGGAGAGAGTGGTCTGGAGCTCAGCAGCCGTTATGGGAGAATCCAGGTCATCAGCCTCCTCTTGGGATAATGTAGGTAGTGATAGCTCCTTACTGAACGCTGCTAAGCATTGTGCTAACTCCGAACTCGGTATTTTAGATTTAGTTTCATACAGGTTTTGATAAAATTCCCTCATAGCTTCATTGATCTCTTTTAGCAACTTTCCCTGCTTTGTTTCTAAGTGCTAGGATTCTGGAAAAGGACTGTTGCTTACGAAAATGAGAGGCGAGGAGCTTGCCTCCCTTTTCTCCTCCATCCCAGCTTTTGTGCTTGGAGCGAAGCAGTTGCCCCTGGGCTTTGTTACTCAGTATGGTATTTATCTGATAGTTCAGTCCTGTGATGCGTGGTAGCAAGGGGGATTTCAAGGAGGGGGGACACAGAGGCTTTAAACGGTCTTTCTAATAAAGTGAGCTCCTTTTGCAAATTTTTGATCTGCTCTCCCCTACGCTTGTTTTGAGCTGCCGAGTATGCAATAATCCGTCCCCAGATTACAGCTTTGAAGGCCTCCCAGTGGGTGGCATCAGAGACCTAGGCCATGTTATCAAGGGAAAAATAGAACCGGGTTTCCTCAGTGATGTATTTTTGAAAGTTTTTGTCGTGCATCAAGAGCGGGTTGCATCTCCACTTGGTGGAGAGTGGTCCCAGTCCTGGCGGGGAAAACAGTATCAATACTGGGGCATGATCTGAAATGATAATGTTCCCTATGATGGCGTGAGATACTGTATATCGGGGGAGGCAACATAGTTAGCTAACCAGAAGTCCGACCTGCTGTGGGTATGGTGTACTGCGGAGTAAAAAGAATAGTCCCTCCCCGTGGGCTAGGCTCACCTCCAAGGATCGTATAAGTTCCATTCTGACATAAGCTCCTCTAGGGCTGCCACAGCTTTAGGATGAGACTGTGGTGTATGAACAGATTTATCAAGAAAGGTGTCCAGGACCAGGTTGTGGTCCCCACCGAGTAGGATAGGCATATCTGAGAAACCTAACATGAGGTCAGTGAAAGCTTGAGAAATAGCCAGGTACAAATCACTTGTGTCAGAGTTATGCCCATATATATATTGGCTAACAACATTATACCCCCTGGGTAGGCAACTCTAACCACCAGCCATCTATCCTGGGAGTCCTTGCGTTTGTCCTCTATTGTCAGGGAGGAGGTCTTTCGAAATAGCACCGCCACCCCTCTGGATTTACTGGAGGCACAACTAGCAACGACCTCCCCCACCCAAAGTTTTTTGAGCCAGGCCACCATTTTCTGTGTTAAATGCATCTCCTACAACAGGGCAATATCAGTGCCTAAGGAGTTAAGAAACTGGAACACCTTGGTGCGTTTGGCAGGGTGGGTAAGGCCTTTCACATTCCAGGATGTGCACTTCCATCCAGTGGGGCATACTGGGTTGCTAGCCATTACATCTCCCGGGGAATGTAAATCAGAAGGAGTACTCACCGAGCAGAGAAGGTCATGGGGACCTTGAAAACAGAAGGAGAGTCAGTGAAGAAAAAGGAAAGAGCAGTGTCTTCAACCCTCCTCTAGCAATATGGAAGCAGTCCAAGTGCAAGCCAGGAACTCTGGGTAAACAGCTGTGTCAACTACTATGGCAGAAAGGTGTGGAAAAACACCTGCAGAACAAAAAAGTGAGAGAATAATATATAACAATGAAAACCAGATAACAGTTCAGAAACAGTATCTAAGCCTGAACTATAATCCAAAATCAATAGCACAGTTGGTAGTACCTTAATGGTGCTGAGGTAATCGTGTGAGAAGGATCCTCTGATCCTTCGGCCACACTACATCAGGCACCAATAGTGGGGTGGGTTTCGAGATAACCACGGTTGGCCTGCCCCAACCCAGTCCCGCTTAGTCCACTTGAAAAACTAGGACTATGGGATCTACATAAATCAGTGGGTTAAAAAGGCGAAAAGGGCTGCAAGCCGTAGCCTGCAGCTCCACTAGTCCAGCTTGGGAGGGGGGGCACCAGCCATGCAGGCGTGAATTATGTACCAGGACCGGGGGGAGGGGTAAGTAGCAAGAAACCTGGTACATAGGTGATTTGTAATATATCTCGACTTCCCCTACAGGGTAAGTAAGGGGATAATTATTAATCTAAAGAAGCCAAGCACACTGCGGGGGAGGGAGCAATCTAAATATAACAAGGAGGGGGAGGGGGATTAGGGGCGGCAAAGACATCTTCCCCGCAGGGGCATACTTGGAAGGCAGCAAATAAATGCGCACAAGCACTCTCGCTGATGGAGGGTACCTCCTGGGCACCTATGCTCCTTTAGTCAGGAACCATTCACCACCGAAAAAGGACTAGCATAACCCTATGGCATTAACAAAGAAGAGAACAACCCAGTTATAATCAAAACCATCCTTAGCCAAGAAAAGTGGCATCTAGGACGTCACCCATTTGGGCCAGAGGGTTCTGGAGCTGTCTGCTTCTAATCATCAGCGTCAGTAGCCCTTAGAGGGGCAAACGTCTTAGTCCCGGGTTTCAGAAGGGCCTCAGTGACTACCCGTTACTCCTCCTCTTCCTCCATCATCAAAGCCCAGTCTGTTGTCTGTATATCAGCCATAAGCTTCGCTGTCTCAGAGTGTGTCAGATCAAGATGCAGAGGAGGTTATTCCAGCACATCTTATCCAGGTCAGAAGTTGATTGCCATCTCTTTGAAGCCTTGATAGTGCTCCTCCCTAAGCCAGATAAAGACCCTGAGCTCGTCCAGAGCTACAGGCCTATATCTCTCCTAAATCAGGATATCAAGATCCTCTCAAAGATTTTAGCTAACAGGTTATCCGTGGTGCTACCTGAGTTAACAGGTATGAATCAGATAGGTTTCATGAAGGGACGCTGTTCGGCGGATCACCTGCGTACATTATCCCATGTCTTCTTGACCTCCAGAGACGCTGACTTCCCTGCAGGCTTGGTCTCTTTGGACACCGAGAAGGCGTTCGACCGGGTGAATTGGAGTTTTCTCTTCAAGGTTTTGAGTGCCTTTAACTTCCCCCGGTATTCAGCTCCTGGGTTGCTGCACTATATAAATCCCCTATAGCAAGAATCTCAGCTAATGGGGCCTTCTCAGACTATTTCTCACTTCATTCAGGTACTAGGCAGGGTTGCCCCCTGTCGCCTCTCTTGTTTAATCTATATCTGGAACCCCTCATCCAAAACATTCTCCAAAACATCTCTATACAAGGTATCAGAGTTGGGCATCATGAGATTAAACTCACAGCGTATGCAGATGATTTGCTGATATATCTCTCCCATCCAGTTTCTTCAATACCACCCCTATTGAACGAAATAGCTAGGTTCAGTGCATTATCCAACTACAAGTTGAATGCAAGTAAATCCTTATTTTTCCCACTAAATCACAAGGTATTTAAGGATGATATTTGCCCCTTTGGTTTAGGTTGGACTCCTAGAGTAATTAAATATATGGGTATAAAGCTATCCCATAACCCTTCGAAGTGGGTCAAAGATAATCTGGATTCTCTCTCACAGGTCATTATGCATGACCTCGACAGATGGTCTAAACTTCCTATATCATTATGGGGTAGGATTAATACCATTAAGATGAATGTATTTCCTAGAATTTATTACCCCGTATCTCTTCTCAACCCTTTTATCCCCATACGCTGGTTTAAGAAACTGCACAGTATATTTACCAGATTTATCTGGGCAGGAAAGTATCCTCGGTTGGCCTACCATAAACTAGCTGCCCCAAAATCTAGGGGGGGGGGGCTGAGGATTCCCCATATGGCACTATATTACTGGGCCAGTCATCTGGCATATTGTCTGAGATGGATCTCCCCAGGCCCTGAAGCGGTACAACCAGTGTGGCTTAAGATTGAGTTAGACGCAATTAAATCTAAACGCCTGGATCCCTCAAACCTATTTTATCTCAAGTTGTCTCATGTAAAGATGATTAACTGTACCACAATAAGTACCTCTTTAAGAGTATATACACAGTTATGTTTATTCCTTCATTACTCCCCTCAGACTGACTTAGCTCAGTCCATTTGGAACTCCCCATCTTTCACTCTTAGCGGAAAGTGGATTCCTTTAAACTGGCTGCCTCAACTAGGCGATGGAAAACTGCTTTCCCTGGTAGACAGGGAAGGGCACTGGTTGTCCTCACGTGGAATTATCAACAAGTTCCATATTCCAGGCTCAGCTCATTTTAAAGTTATGCAGTTAAGACACCTTCTCATTGTAGCCCTGGGGAGTTCTCCCCCCTCCCAGAAGGTATCAGCTCCAATTCCTGAATTCTCCCAATTGTCCGGTTTGTCTGGCATAATATCCAAGCTATACAAGGTGCTGTACTATAAGAAGTATGGGGACACCTTTGGACCCACTAGTTTCTGGAATTCACTCCTCCCTCAATACCAGTTGGACTGGCAATCCCTATGGAGATCCTGTCATAAGTATGTTTCCCAAGATAGGCTGCGTCTCATGCAATACCACATTCTACATAACATGTATTGTACCCCTATCAAATTAAAAAATGGGGCTTCTTGAACTCTAGTATATGTACTAAGTGTCTGCAAGATGAGGGTACTCTCTTGCATATGTTCTGGTCCTGTCCCAAAGTCTCTTCCTTATGGAATACAATTAAGATGTTTCTTGATCCCCTACTGGGCCTACAGGAGTACTTCATTCCGGAGGTATGTCTTCTAGGGGACATGTCCCTGGTTAATGCTAGAATTAGGAAATATCACATCTCTATGGTTGCACTCTCTGTTAAGAAACTTATACTACGTCATTGGAAGGAAAAATCGGTTCCTTCCTTCCAGGAATGGTTACATGAAATCACTGCCAACCTTCGAACACAGAAGGCAATTGCAAGCCTGCACAACAGACTAGAGATATATATAGCAAGATATGGGACCCCCTTCATTCTCTACTCTTCTTACCTCACTGAACTTATATCACACTCTGGTTTTACCCATACGTACCATTGATCCATGCACTGCACGTTAGGGCGACCCAATTTTGTTGCTGCTGTAAGGGGGGATGGGGTGGGAGGGTGGGCTGGGCAGTTTTACTGTTCTAGAATGATGTCTCATCATCTCGATCTGATGTAACTGCCCATTATAATGGAAATGTATTAATAAAGTTAAAATTGTAAAAAAAAAAGATGCAGGGGAGGTGCCTCAGTGCGCAGAAGCTTGGCTGGAGGATAACTCGCTGCTTTCTCCAGGTGAGAAGCGCTTGGGCTGCTGGAATGTTGCCACTGTCAACCAAGGGTAGGGTGGTTCATCTGGATCAGTGAGTCATGCGGGGGAACTATTCGATGTGCATCAGGCCTCTGCAGGTTACCTCGAGAGTCAGTATTGCCTTCCCGTGCTTTGTTCCATAGCGAAGGCCTGGGGGATGACTTCTCCATAGGACTGGTCCGCTGCTGTTTGCTGCCCCCTGGCTGCCCCTGTATCTGTGCTTCAGTTCCTCTGTCTCTGTCACTCTTATCCCCAGGGGCCCAGAGGCGTCTGGGAGATGTAGTCTTGGGGAAGAGGCCCGGCCAATGGCTGTGGAGCCATATCTCAGCATCCCTGGGGCAATCAGCAAGGAAGGACTTCCCCTCCTTAACAATATACAGGGCAGTAGGCTTTTTGAAGCGATATTGAAATGCCTTGGACTGTAGTAAAGCTTTAAGAGGTCCAAAAGCCTTCCTCCTAGCAGCCACCTCCTGGGAGAAATCTCTGTATATGAAAATGCTCGCTCCCTTCCACATAAGCTCTCCTCATTCTCTGGCCACTCTTAGGATCTTTTCTTTTATGGAATGCCACAGTATATATGCAATAATGGTTCTGGGGATGTTTATGTTGTCCTTTCGAGCCCCGATCCTATGGGCCCTCTCCACCCCAATCGGATCCTTCCAGCGCTCGCCTAATAGTTGTGGGAGCCATTCATTAATAAAACTTTCCATATTAGGGGCCTCTATTCCCTCAGGGACCCCCAAGATCCTGATACTATTTCTGCGGCTCCTGTTTTCTTGGTCCTCTGCCCTGTACCACAGCTGACTTAGTTTGGCTTCATGATCCCTTAGCTGCTGGAACACCGTAATGTGTTGATGCTCCAATTCCTTAGTGCACTGCTCGAGCATGTTTTGTTTGTCATCCAGCCATCTTATATCCACCATGCTTCCCGCTACTGAGGAGCCTATGTTGTCCACCCTAACTAATAGGGCCTCCAGCATTTGGGTGATGTGTGAGAGTGCTCCTCCCAGATGAGCCTGCTCCAGGAGAAATTGCAGAGAGAGTAGCCCCAGTCCAGTCTGTGGTGCTGCAGGGGAGTCTGTAATGCCTGCTATCCTCAGTTTATAATCCACGAATAGTATTTCGTCCAGTGGAAGCCCGACAGGATAGTGCCCGCTACTTATGTGTGCTCGCTCAGTTCCGATCCCCGCGTAGTACGTACTGCGACCTGCACCACTGTGATGGAGCAGGCGGCATGCAGGGCCCATCTCTCGCTTACTCACGGGTGCCGTTGAAACTCAGCTTACAACTCTGGCACTGGATTAGCACCTCAGAAACATCAGGATACAGGTAAGGGGATTTCCAGCTGTTTCAGCTCATCTGTAGTCCCTGTAAATGTTGAAATGAGCTCAATCGGGCATTGGGTTGGGGCAGAGCAAAAAACTCAAGCAGCCATTCTTGTCAGGTCCAGACCATGCCCCCATTCTCAGAGATCTTTAAAACACAAACTTCTTGAGGGAATCCTCACAGAAATGGGTGAAATGGTCCCTTTATCAGAGAGTCACCCCACAGAGAAAAGGCATGTACATATCCTGGGTAACTCTCAGACAGAAATCTACTCACAGTTTGTACACACAGGTAGCTTCATCAACAGTTCTGGGTTGGATCAAGGGATTGCCCCTAAAATCCACGGCAGTCCCCTTCATCCCACATGGGATAAAGATGCAGGAATTCCTGGAGACGGTTTCCACCACTTCACTACTCAGGAAAGGATGTCCTCCACTAGGGTGAGAAATATAGACACTCCACACACTCTAAGCTGCTCACTCTCTGAGCTGCTGGAACAACTGAACTTCAGAATTCTAACTACTCCCCCTCTCACACAAACTGTGTGGCTTATGTTGATGCGAGAGTCCTAAATAACATCACCTCTCAGCTCTCAGCTGAAACCAAGCAGCAGAGAGGGATAGAGTGAAAATCCATTTAACTAGATAATCACTAGCTGCCTTCCCTACCTAACATCGATACTGACGGGATTCTAGTAACCCTAAGGAACAGGTGGGTTACACTTATATTGTTTCCTTTTGGACATTACCTAACCCTTGCAGGGCCCGTGGACTGATACATCAATCTTGAACTCCAATACGTTTGAATTCTGTCAGCAGTCTAAGGGTTAATTGTGCATGGGGTAACACACCATTCCAGGAAATAACTGTAGAATCATTATGTCTTGGAACAACAGATATTTGGGGACGGAGCACCGTGTGGGTTATTCTAGCTGTTTTTAAATATTGGATATGGCAGACGAGATGTAAGCTAACTTTAAGATAAATAGATACTACACAGGAACAACTATTTCAGACCATATTTATTTTATTATTTTTGAAGTATCAGATTACATATACCTTTGAGATAAGAACTCTTTTACAAAGGTTCCACATCAGTAGAAATAACAGATTAAATAGGACAGTAAAGTACAGTACAATTAAGTGTAAACAGGAGGTACAAAAATCATAATGGACACAAAATCATAATAGACAGTCAATGTAAAACAACAGAGACACATTATGCTAATCAGTTTCAGGCACAGGGAATTGCATACAGTACATTGGTATCGGCCAGCAGGCTTTGTCAAGACAGACAGGGCACAGTATTCATGCCATTCAACAATATCAGTATAAACATATGTCTCAGAAAATATATTTTGAATGGTGGAGGGCATGCCAACGGATGAATTTATTTATTTATTTATTCATTTGTTATATCGGTTTACAACCTTTGAGCCAGAGGCTCATTTGCAAAGGTACCTCGTCACATGTAAGACAGATGGAAACACAGAGTAGGTATAACAACAATTACATTAAATATGAGATACATGGTATAACAGTGGTTACATTAAGCATGTGTTACAGACATTTGTCACAGACAATATTTACAAGATTTGGAAGTAGGTATTTTCTGACATTACTTATAACCTTTGGGTGACGATATTTACAACATAATAGCAGCGAAGCATTATAAGCTTGAGAAGGCATCTAAACATAGTAGTCAGACTTAATCATGGGTTTGGTGTTAAAGATGGAGGTTGCAATCCATAATGGACTTTGTCAGAGAATATTGGATCAGAGTGGGTAAGAGAGTGAAGGAAATAGAAGCAGTTACAGGAGCGGATATTGAAGAGGTGGTTGCGAAGAGTGGTTTTGAAATGGGCGATCTTGGGTGCACTAGTGATGGTGCTTGGGAGTGCATTAAACCATGTGGGTGCCCACATGGTTGAACTTGAATGGTATTAATAGGACTGATACTAGGATACCAATTGTATTGTTTTTTTTATGTATATGATGAATGAAATCTATTGTGTATCCATAGGATATAATGTTATTTGACGTGAATGGAAATGAACCATTATTATTGTTATTTTGTTCTAACATTTAATAAAACATTCCCCTACTCTTTTTTGAGAAGTGCCATGGGATCTTCAATGTCCATCTGAACAACCACCAGAGCAAGCAGGTGGGACTTCAGTTTAACGTCTCATCTGAAAGACGGCACCTCAGGAGTGCAGCACCCCCCTCATACTGCACTTCAGTGTCAGTATTGTGATTTAACCCAAGTGCCTGGTGTGGGGATAGAACCCATAGCCTTCTGATCTTCCGGCCTCAGAGGCGAGTGTGCAAACCAAACATTATCAGTCTCTAGCAATCGGCAAATGGTAAGACAGAAAGGATGGATGTGAATAGACTGGAAAAAGGATATTACCAATGTCTCTGGCTATCTTAGGTGTAGCCAAAACCAACACTGGTACTCTTAAATATTAGGCAGCTATAGGATGATGTAATGCATTTTGAGGTTAAGCATATTTTGAAACACCTGGTTGCATGTTCTTAGGTACAATATAACTCTGGCTGCTCTTGTGGAGGCGATGTTGTGGGACCTATTGGCTGGTGACCCTCCTGCCATTGTGGTGGGGGGTGCTGGCTCAATGTCAGGTCAAGCTAATGTTTAACATCTATTTTGACATTACATTACAGCATCTTCTGTTCTGCTGTTTATTAGATACTTTAAAGGTCAGTTTTAGGTTGGGCAGACTGTTCTGTCTGAAATCTGGACCGCCAGATCAAACCTTGAATCCACAGACCTGGATAAATACAGACTTCCCCGAAGAAGTCCGGCTCTGGGTCTGTGGAAAGCAGGGCATTTTTTCTGCATGCCTAAGTTGCATGCTGTTGTGGCTGGAGGCACTAGATGGAACAAAGAATGAGTAGAGGAGGGTGGAGCCGAGCCCAGGAGCCAGAGGACCACAGTCACAGTAACATGGTGGGACGATCTGAGCATGGGCTGCAGCTGCAGTGGTCGGTCAGTCGGTTGGTCATTCAGTGACTCTATCTCCGGTTGGCTGTATTGGTCTGTTGTTCTGAGAATGTGGAACTAGGCAATTGAGCCATGAAGAAAAAAACAACTGCGTGGTTAAGTACTGGGATTCTTGCATGTACTTTAAAGTGTATACTTGGTTAAAGTGTATTCTTGGTTTCACTGTGGCTATCTGTGTATAGGCCCAGGCAATTGCATGCTGGCAAAATAAATGTTGGCTTGTGCCATCCAGAAAAGGAGACAGAGTGAGAGACTAGACTACTGGGGACCAAAGAGAAATGTTATAGTCACAGAAATCACAAGTAAAGTGTATTCTTGGTTCTGACTTATGCCATCCAGAGGAGAAAGAGAGAGAGACTAGACTGCTGGGGGCCAAAGAGTATTGTTATAGTCACAGAAATGACAAATAAAGTGTATTCTTGGTTCCATTGTGGCTGTCTTTGTACAGGCCCAGGGCATGGGCATGCTGGCAAAATAAATGTTGACTTGTGCCATCTAGAAGAGGAGACAGAGAGAGAGAGAGAGACAGAGACTAGACTACCAGGTGCCAAAGTGAAATGTTATAGTCACAGAAATCACAAATAAAGTGTATTCTTGGTTTCACTGTTGCTGTCTGTGAATAGGCCCATGACAATGGCATGCTGGCAAAATAAATGTTTGCACCCCCAGGGGCTTACCTTAATTACCCCCTTGTCCCATCACTCTGCCATTCTTCTCACACTGCTACTTGGCATTCCGCTTTTCATTGACGCAAACCCAAGTCCTCCAAGGCTCCCCTGATTTCTCCCAGCAGTACGGTACCTCAATTTAGCCCTGTTTGGGCTTTAAAAACATAACCGCAAGCTGCTGGTATTTTCTGCTGGCCGACGGCACTTGAATAGACATAGTTGGTGCCTTTAATATTCTGACCACCAATGTGGTCAAGCAGATGGTGTTGCCGTGGTCCTGGTGCCCTTGTTGAGTTAAATGAGACCCGGTGATCTAAACAGTGCAGCTGAGAAGCTGCTTGGGGAAAAATGTAAAAGTTTGGACTTGGGGCTAAAAACAAGGGCTAATACATATTTTAAAGCCTTCATAAATATTAATGAAGTGGTGCCTGCCACCTTGAGGGACTCAATTAGGGAAGTAGTGACAGCAAAAGTGGGGGGACTAGATGTAAAGTGTTGTGGTCACTACAAAGGGTACAGTTGGGCTACAAGACAGGGGGGAAATTATAAATAAAAAGTTTGTCTCCTGAACTCTAAATTGTGAGACAGTGTTTAGGCAGTATTAAACTGTAAACAGCAGTCACCATTTTGGGGGTCCCACAGCCAATCCAGAGCCTGAATTTAACAAAGAGGCTCCTGGGACATACCAATGGTGTGTGGGAGATAAATCAGGAAAAAATTCCTGACGGCAAAGCTCCAGCCAATCAGAAGCCAGGGACTGTGATTGACAGCTTTGTCAGCCAATGTGATGGCTGGAAAACCGGACTTAGCCCTTAACTCTTTTTTGTCAGTAGGACTTCAGCTTGAGACTTCAAGGAGAGAGAAGCCTGTGTGGCTATGTGCTGCTTTTTCACAGGGGAGGTCTGTATTGCTTCCTGTCATAAAGCCTCCAATCCAAAGAGGAATTGGGACTTGGACCTGCCTGTCAGCAGACTAGAAAAGATTCCCCAGTAAACTGCTGGGAGAGGAACTTTCCAGAAACAGTTTGAAAAGTAGGTTTGCTGTTTCTTCAGCCACAAAGTTGTGGCCTACCTCATGGGTGGGAAAGCTGATCCAGGGACTCCTGTCTTAATTTAGGAGTCATCTGAGAGACCTAAGAACTTTGCCAAACACCAGCTGGAGGTTTCACCAGCACAGTTACTGTTCTTGCAACCATCAAATGTGTTTCACCTGGGCTCATGTCATCTTGAGCCCGTGCAGACTGTTGCAGTACATGTTTGCCTTAAAACTGTCTATTACAGGGGGATAACCGGGTGTAAGCCAGAGATCCAGATCCTGTTGTTAAGTGGGCTGTGTGAGCATATCATTAGTGGTCAAACTGTTTGGTACTTTGATTGTTACACACTGCAACTGTACAGATTTTCATAAACGGTCTCTAGGCAGGATTGTGGGTAGTATTAGCTTCCCAGAGGGCTGTACCTACTGTGATAGTTACCCATGTAATTACTCTGGGTGGAGGCACCATAATTATAGCACTACTACTGGTAGGGGCACCCCCATACTAGGTAGTTACCAACCCAGGCCCTTCAACCTGTTATTAGGGATATAGGCAGAGGTAGTAGCCCTTGGTATAATGGCACCAGGGTTACATCTTTGGAGGCACCACTGGGATTACTGCCTCCTAGTGGCCAAAACAAAAAATGTTAACTGAAATTTTTATGGGTACCACTGAAGAAATGACTGTGCAGCATTTACTCAGTTGGTGTCTGGGGAGTGACATTGACCCCCAGAATGCTCTTCTAGTGTTAGATATACCCCATGTACTGATAAAGGTTCTCTGGAATAAGTGCTCACAAAAATCGAGTGTCTTGGTGAGGTTGTGATAGCAGGCCGAATAGCTGACCCAACCACGCAAACTTTAATAGCCCTAGTAGAGTGTAGCAACCCTGTGGACAGTACTAAGGTACCTAAGGTCATTACCATTGATGGGTCCCTGGCAGTTTGGAGGGTGATAACCAAGGACAAGGAGGGCCCCTCCGAGCCAGAACTCCTACTCCTATATGAGAGTCTTAAAGAGAAGCTTGCCAAATGGTTATAGGCTGAGGGTCAAACCCTTAACGACTTGAAAAAGTTACTTAAGCCTCCCTTGGAGCCTGCACCAGTCTCGTTACCTGCACCAGTTCCTGTGCCTGCACCAGTACTGGCACACTTACCTAACCCTGTGCCTGTGATTGCAATTAGTCATGACACCTACCGCAGACTGTGAGTATTTTCTGGCACTCTTCCCACACCTAACGGGGACGATGACCTGGAGACATGGATGGACTATGCCTCACTTGTCATACAAGAACGGCAGTGTAGCAAGGCTGAGAAGAGGAAAAGAATTATGGAGAGCCTCTGAGGCCCAGACTTGGATGCTGTCCAAGTCTTCTGAGCCACTGATTCAGATGCACCTGCTCAAGAGTACTTGGCCACCCTGGAGGATGTGCTAGGAAGCACGGAATATAATGAGGACCTTTGGTTGAAATTTAAACTCACTCATCAGTGGCAAGGAAAATCCTTACTGCTTTTCTGAATCGGGTAGAAAAACATTGCAGCGGATGCTCCACAGGGGAGGTGTAGCCCCTCAAAATCTAGACCAAATGCAACTGGCACATATACTGGAGGCTGCTTCACAGTTCACAATGTTGATCCTTAAGTAGTGCTTGGAAGAGAGGATGGACAACCCACCATCCTACAGAGTGTTGATGAAGGAGGTCCGAAAAGCTGAACAGAAAGATAAGGGACGCTAGGGGTTCCAACATGTTTCCACAGCTGTTGCTGACACTGTTGAAGGGACGCAGGTGACTACAGCCCAAGGGTGTGATGTGAGGCCCACAGAGCACAAAGAGACTGTTAGGGACTCTCCGCAGTTGACAGAGATACTTAGAGAGATCTGAGAACTGAAAATGGGTGTGACTCCCAAGACTTATTCCAGTACAGGCTCAGATAATGGTCAGAATCTGTCCATCATGGGCATGGGAGTGCACGTTGAGGCTTCACCAGTGGGTCAAGGTCTAGAGACCCAAATAGATGAATTGTCCGCAATAGTAAATGGGATGAGGGAACGTAGTGTTCAAACACAACAAGGACCCACTGCTGCCAGTACCGCTGCCCAAATTTCCAACACATATTCTTCATGTCCCACTAATCGTGACTACCAGTCCAACCACAATGTACCATCACAGCCCAGGTGGCCTAGAGAAGGCATGTTCTGCTACAAATATGGGAGGATAGCCACCAGAAGAGGGAGTGCTGATCCAGAAAGGAATCAGCCAGGGTGAGATACAGGCTGCTTGCAGAAAAGCACCCAAAGGCAAAGTAATGCCAGTGGAGCCTTGTTCTAGTCTCTATACAATGCATCAGTGACAAATGCCTTTGTTCCCACTCCTGCAATGTCTGTAAATGCCTCAATGGATTGTTCAGAGGTGGTAGGCCCTTCGATGGAGACTACCGTGCATGTAGATGGCATCTCGGCTCGAGCTGTCCTCGACAGTGGGTCTCAAGTCATGATAATATTCAAGGACTGGTACAATCAACATCTGTCTGACCATCCCTTACAGCCTTTAGAGGGACTGCATGTGTGGGGATTAAGCAAAAAGTCTAATCCATACCTTGGATTCTTGAGAGTGTGGCTTTCATTCCCATCCACTGTGGCTGGTGTGGACGAACCAGTAGAGACCATTGCGCTAGTCTGTCCACCTTCTGGTTTATACAACAGGGTTCCAGTACTCATCAGCACCAGTACTCACATATTTGGGTACCTAGCTTAATTGTGTCAAGAACATCAAAACATAAGGTCTGGAAGAGCTTTACACATCCATGCTATGGTCCAGTGGGCGTATGAATAGCAAATGCACCTAAAAGAAAATGATAAAGATGAACCTGTGAGGCTAGTGTGGAAGAAAGATCCCTCGACTCTTGTTCTTCCCCCAAATTCCAAATGCAGTATTAGCAGACAGGTTCACCGGTGGAAGGATGTAACCAACCGAATTCTCATGCTGGATGCTCCAGAAGCCAGAAAGCTGCCTGAGTGGCTTAAGGTCAAACCAACTGTGCTTTCTGTCCATGCCCACGCCTATGCCAGGAGAGTGGTGATTCAGATCTACAATGTCATTGATAGAGATATCAAAGTCAGTTGAGGCTACACCCTAACCAAAGTTTACTGTGCAGATATCACAGTCTTGCTGTCCAAGTTGCAACTGGAAGAAGAAGATGAAGATGTATCCCCAGACCCATTTGACTTCGGTGAGTCACCTATTCCTGTGGAGTGGAAAGAAAAGATCAGCCGGAAATTGGCTGCATGAAACAAAGTGTTCTTGCTGAAAGAATGGGACATTGGTTGCTTCACTGGTATGAGGCATCAGACACACCTTCATGACCAAAAGCCTTTTCTATAAAGATCCTGCCAATTGTCCCCTGTGGATATCGATAATGTCAGACACCACCTGCAAGAAATGCTATCACCAGGGATAATACAGGAGTCATGCAGTCCTTATACTTCTCCAATTGTGGTGGTTCACAAAAAGAATGGCTCGGTCCGCATGTGCATTGACTACAGAACTTTAAATAAAAGAACTGTCCCTGACCAGTATACTATGCCCTGCATCCAAGATGTTTTGGACTGTCTAAATGGGAGCAAGTGGTTTTCCGTACTTGATCTGTAAAGTGGGTATTACCAAATCCCAGTGGCTCTGGAGAACTGTGAAAAAATTGCTTTTATTTGTTCTCTGGGTTTCTACGACTTTCTTCACATGCTCCAAGGTATATCTGGTGCACCAGAGTCTTTCCATCATTTAATGGAATGAGCTGTGGGAGATATGAACTTGTTGGAATGCCTTGTTTATTTGGACGATGTCATAGTTTTTGATAAGACCCTCGAAGAGCATGAGGCCCATCTCTTCAAAGTACTGGACCAACTCGAAGAATTTGAGTTAAAATTATAGATGGACAAATGTCAGTTTTTCCAAAGCTCAGTAAAATATGTCAGTCACATTGTGTCCTCAGAAGGAATTCAGATAGACCCTGCTAAAGTGGAAGCTCTGACCACCTGGCCAAGACCAAACAATCTAAAAGAGTTACAGAGGTTTCTGGGTTTCTGTGGGTACTATCGCTGTTTCATAAAAGATTACACTAAAGATGTTTGGCCACTGTTGAACTTAACCCAAGGGTACCCACTCACTCAACAAAATTTCAAAAAGAGTGCCGTCAAAGAGACTAACAAAAAATATTTCCGTCCAAATTAACTTTTTGGCCAGAGATGGACCCCAGACTGTGAGTCATCATTCCAAGAAATCATTTATCAACTCATGCATGCACCTGTACTAGCTTACGCTGATCCATCTAGACCTTATGTTCTCTGTATCGATACTAGCCTAAGCAGCCTAGGGGCTGTAGTTTATCAAGAATATACAGAAGGACTATGCCCAGTGGCATTTTCTAGCAGAAATCTGACTCAATCAGAAAAAAACTATCCTGTGCACAAGTTGGAGTTTCTTGCCTTAAAGTGGGTCATAGTGGAGCAATTCCACAAATACTTATATGACACAAAGACCTTAGTAACGACAGACAATAATCCATTAACTTATGTTCAGACATCTGCCAAGCTGGATGCAACTGGACACCAATGGCTCTCAGCATTATCTATATATGATTATGCAGTAGAATACAGGCCTGGCCTAAATCACATTGATGCTGATGCTCTCTCCAGGAGGCCAACAGTGGATGTGCATACCTGAACATTCAGTCAAAGCCTTGTATCACAACTTCGATAAGGATGAAGCTTAGTCTCCTGATGCCATAAACTTTAGCTGATTGCCTAGGCCCACCTGATTCCTGTTTGCCACCAGCATTCTGTACCATTGCAGCATTAGATCTGAGCACATTGCCACAACTCACTCCCACAGACATGGCTAGAGAACAGCATTATGATCCAATGATAAAACCCATCCTGAGTACATTGCAAAAAGGGGAAGATGTTTCAAAATGCATTCTAGTGATCAAAGGACTGCTTTACTCTTTTGTGTGGGGCCCAAATTAAAGATCCATTACAAGCTGCTGTTCTGTGAACTCACAGACAATCAAGGAAATGTTATAAAGAAACAGTTAGTGCTCCCCACTAAGTATCGGCAGGTTGTTCTCAAGGCACTGCATGACCAAATGGGACATTTGGGTACAGAAAAAACTCTTGACCTTGCTAGAACTTGGTTCTACTGGCCCAAGATGGGTATGGACATAGAACAGCACATCAAAAATTGTGGCAGATGCCTTCAGAGGAAAGCACAACCTCAGCGAGCTGCTCCCTTGGTGAATATCATTACTAGTGCACCTCTGGAACTTGTCTGCATTGACTTTATGAGCCTGGAGCCCAATTCCAAAAACATAAGCAATGTCTTGGTTGTGACTGACCATTTTACTCAATACGCTCAAGCTTTTCCCACAAAGGATCAAAAAGCCACCACCGTAACCAAGGTATTGGTCAAAAAATTATTTGTTCACTATGGCACCCCCCACCCCCAACCCCAGCGTATCCATTTGGATCAGGGCTGTGATTTTGAAAGCAGGCTGATAAAGGAACTGTTGTCTTTGTGGGGAGTGAGGAAATCGAGAACCACACTGTGTCATCCTCAAAGAGATCCATAGCATGAGAGCTTCAATAGTACTTTGTTAGACATGCTGGGCATGCTGCACCCCAGGACAAGCCTAAATGGAGCAGCAGATCAGCAGTCTTGTACACATGTACAACTGTACCAGAAACAACGCTACTGGGTTCTCCCCATATAAACTTATGTTTGGCCATGAAGCTCGCCTGCCAGTGGACATCTGTTTTGGAGTTTCACCTGATGGAGCTAAATCAGACCATTACCTGCAGTATGTCCAAAAGTTAAAAGCACAACTTAACCATGAGTATCAGATCATCCACACCATGGCAACCAAGAAAAACTTAGCTAACAAGGTTTGGCATGACAAAAGAGTGAAAGTGCTACAGTTACAACCTGGAGATCGAGTGCTAATGAGAAATCTTGGATTTCAGGGAAGGCACAAGATAGCTGATAAGTGGAGTCACCAACCCTACATCATGATCAGTAAGCTAGCTGACTTGCCAATATACAAAGTATGTCCAGAAGGCAACCCCAAAACTGTAAAGACCATGCACAGAAATCCCATTCTGCCAATTGGTCAGATAATCTTAGCTGATGCACTGCCAGATTCTGCTCCCACATGCCTTGTCACTTGTTCTGCTACTCGTAACAAACCAAAGCCTTAGTCTGCTAATAGTAATGCAGTTATTGATAATACAAGTTCTGAGGACGATGAAAGTGACTTTGGGACTATGTTCCATCCATCTGTCAAACTAGCTCAAGTATTTCAAGGAAACTCTCTGTGCCGTATGGGGGATGACTACAATAGTTCAGTAATGCCAAACATCCTTGCTCTGTCAATTGAACCCGTACCTTCTGACAGTGATGTTCAAAGTGTGAGCTCTGAAATAGCCAATTCTATAAGCCTGGTGGAATTATCTGAAATTGAAATACCGGATTCTGATCAAGAAACTGGTGAGCCTAACTGTGAGCCTTCAAGTGATGCTGAAACAAGTGGGCAAAATGAACTAGTTCAAATACCAGACAGTACTGCCATTCCTGCCAATGATAACAATGTGTTGGATAATTCAAACTTTGTTGAAATATCTCTCTCAGATGAACCTGAGTCTCAAGAATCCAAAAGGTCAAGTGCTATACAGAGTACAAGTAATACCGCCCAGTCTGAACCTCACCAGAATGCAGCGGTGCCCATTTCTTCAGAAGCTGTCTTATTGCTGGACAATGAGCCAGGAGTAGCTACCCCGAATGCTGATGCTGAAAGACAACTGCCAATGCCCTTTTCATCTAAATGGTCAGACAGACAAGTGAAGCCAATGGTTCAACTCCCATATGACATGCCAGGAATGCCTGTAGATCTGCCCATGAATGTAGTTCACAAAGAGGTATATGTTGTAGCAAATTCCCTGCCCAAGCTAGCATTCACTGCATCTTCCCAGATGATAGTAAAGCCTCCAACCAGTATTTTCGGGATCACCTTTACAGAGTCAGAGAAACCAGTCGAAAGGTGCCCCATTTCTGTGTTAACTAAACAAATATGTAAGGGGTAAAGCAAAAAGGTTAAATGTCATTTTCTGGTTAACTCATTCACTCAAGAGTTCTTTGAGAGTTCCACCACTTTTGTCCTGTATACTCTTAACACTGCATCCTGGGCCTTTCTAAGCAAAATCAATTCATAATCAACACGCCACAAACAAACGCAAATACCTCTTGAACCGTAAGTGCTACACACAAAGTATGAGTGGCAAAGTTGTTCAGCACAAAATTACCTTTCTAGTAATGCTATGCAATCAATTGTAATCAATTTGGTTTTTATTTTCTACTAGCTGAAATACCAAACAACTGTGGGGGCGGGAGTGTTGGATTTATTCAAGGTGGTTAGGTGAAGCTTGAGAGATAAATGTCAGCCATGCACACCATACCTTAAACAAATGCAAATAACTTATAAAGTATACGTGAATGACACAAAGTATCAGAAGCAAAGTTGTTCAGCACAAAATTACCTTTCTAATGGTACTATGCAATCATTTCTAAGCACTTTGATTTGTTTAATATTTAGGTAAAAACTGCTGATTTCCTCAGACATTTCCAGGCTGAAGTGAAAGTCAGTTGAGTACGTCTATAGTCATTATTGGCCTGAGTGGCTATGCTTTCAGACGCCACCTACAGGCATATCCAGGCCTGAATGAGTTAACTCAAAATGTAAGGAAATGTGATGAGTACATGTACAATGTCATAACAGAATGCAAATATTAAACTAAGCTAAGTGTTTAAAAAGGTACCATTTGAAGTGATAGAATGCTATACCATATACATATACGTATTATATCTTAGGTTTAACACTGTAAATAGTCTGTATAGTAAAGTGGTATTATAATTGCTAGTTTATTATAGTCTTGGTGAGGACACCAAGCTTTTCAGGCAGGGGAGAGATGTAACCCCTCCTTGGGGGATTACCTTAATTGCCCCTTGTCCCTTCGCTCTCCCGTTCTTCTCCAATTGCTACCCGGCGTCCCTCTCTTCACTGTCACCAGCCTGAGTCCTCCAAGGTTCCACTGAGTTCCCCCAGTAGTACAGTACCTCAAATTAGCCCTGTCCAGGCTTAAAAAACATAACTACAAGCTGACAGCATTTTCTGTAGGCCACCGGCACTGATTTAAGCACAGTTGGTGCCTTTAATATTCTGACCGCTGACGCAGTTGAGCAGGTGGTGTTGCCATGGTCCCAGTACCCTTGTTGCATTAAATGGGGCCCAGTGACCTACATAGTGTGGCTGAGAAATCTCTTGGGGACAAATTAAAATGTTTGGACTGGGGCTAAACATGAGGGCTAATCATATTTTAAAGCCCTCCTAAATATTAGTTAAGTGCTGCCTGCCACCTGAGGAGACTGAATTATGGAGGCAGCAACAGCAAAAACTGGGGGGACTAGATGTAAAATGTTGTGGTCACTACAAAGGGCACAGTTGGGGCTACAAGAGAGAAGGGGAAGTATTAATATAAAGTTTGTCTCCTGGCTGCACCAGAACTCTGAATTGTGAGACAGAGTTTGGGCAATACTAAAATTAAAAAAAGAGGCTCCTGGCACATTACCAATGGTCTGTGGTAGATAATCAGGGACAAATTCCTGGCAGCAAAGCTCCAGCCAATCAGAAGCCTGGAACTGTGATTGACAGCTTTGACAGCCAATGGGATGGCTGGAAAACCGGACTTAGCCCTTAACTATTTTTTTGTCAGTGGGGATTCAGCTTGAGACATTGAGGAGAGAGGAGCATGTGTTGCTCTATGCTACTTTTTCACAGGAGAGGTCTGTATTGCCTCCTGTTAGAAAACATCCGATCCAAAGGGGGACTGGGACTTGGAACTGCCTGCCAGAAGACTAGAAAAGGTTCCTCAGCAAGCTGCTGGGAGTGGATCAGTCCAAACACCATTTGGAAAGTAGTTTTGCCGTTTCTTCAGCTACACAGTTGTGGCCTACCTCATGGGTCGGAAAGCTGATCCAGGGACTCCTGTCTCAATTCAAGAGTCATCTGAGAGACTTGAGAACTTTGCCAAACACCAGCTGGAGGTTTCACCAGCACAGTTACTGTTCTTGCAACCATCAAGTGTGTTTCACCTGGGCTCATGCCATCTCGAGCCCATGCAGACTCTCCCAGAGCCACCTCACCTGTCAGCTCGGTGAAAGAACTTCTCAGGGATGAGCCCTGTTCTGCTGTCCATCACAGGTTGCGCCAACCTTAGGGAAAGGCCATGAAGAGAGGTTGCGGTCACCTGTGGGAAAGACCATGAAGGCATTGACCTTCAATCCCCAGTCTGGGCACAGTGAGTAATCTCAGGGTAGCTCCCTGCAACAAATGTTAAAATCTTTGTGGTACCATCTGAATGCCTTCAGCTATATTGCAAGGGTTTCAATAGACTGAGCCAGGCAGATTGGATTACAATTGACAGTAGAGTTAATGTGATTTCTGCTAATCTGTTCTTTTTCTCCAAGGGCCCCAACTACAGCTGCAATGCCGACCACCCCAGGCATCAAATAGGCCTGTCCACCTAATCATTCTGGGTACCCAGTGTATGATAAACTGTAGTTACAGGTTATTTAAGCTCAATGCTCGAGCTGACCAGCTCATTTGATTCTGGCCCTCCCCTGACATTTCCCCAAATAATCCACCTGAGTGTTTCATGTTACAACTGTGTATGAGCATATTATTACTTGGTTTTCAGTGATAAGATACATGCTAAGTGCTGTTACAGTGCATGTTTGCCTTGAAAGTGTCTATTACAGGGGGGTACAGGGTGCAAGCCAGAGATCCAGGCCCTGTTTGTAAGTGGGCTGAGTGTGAGCATATCATTAATGGTCAAACTGTTTGGTACTCTGATTGTTATACACTGCAGCTATACAGATTTTCATAAAAGGTCACTAGGTGAGATTGTGAGTGGTATTAGCTACCCAGAGGGCTGCACCTACTGTGACAGTTACCCACGTAATTACTCTGGGTGGAGGCACCATAATTATAGCACTACTACTGGTAGTTATGAACCCAGACCCCTCAACCTGTTATTAGGGATATAGGCAGAGGTAGTAGCCTTTGATATAACAGCACCAGGATTACATGTTGACTTGTGCCATCCAGAAGAGGAGATAGCAAGAGAGAGACTAGACTACTGAGGGGCCAAAGAGAAATGTTATAGTCACAGAAATCACAAATAAAGTGTATTTTTGGTTTCACTGTGGCTGTCTGTGTACAGGCCCAGGGTATGGGCATGCTGGCAAAATAAATGTTGACTTGTGCCTTCCAGAAGAGGAGATCCAGAAACAAATGATTTGATACCTTTTATTGGACCAACATGGATGTTATAGAAAAGAACAAAGTGCTCTAGCTTTTGAACCTACCCGGTCCTTCTTCAGAAGCTTTATGGCAGTTATTTTGAAAATCCCATACTATTAACAGCAGATTATGTTGAAAAAACAGAAATAATTCTCATTGGTTTAACATATACATTTGAAACATAACAGAAGATTATGTCAGAGAAGCTAATTAACACCAATATGCTTCTAACTGAGGAGCCTCAGAAGGGTAAAGGTTATCAAGAATTCTCAACAACCAGACAGTTCTTCTCACATAAATTTTAAAATTACTCAGATCTGTTCTTAAAAGGACCAATACGGCACCTACAACATTTTTTTCCAGAAGAGGAGACAGAGAGAGAAACTAGATTACTGGGGACAAAAGGTAATTTTTACAGTCACAGAAATCACAAGTAAAGAAATTAAACTTGGCCTCAGTGTGGCTGTGAAGTGTGTGTAGACTATACATGGCAGGCAGGCAAAATAGTGCTTGCATCTGTGTGTCTGTCTCTGTCTCTCTCTTCTGGCACACTCAACGTCATGGGTCTGAGCTGGATATGCCACCAGTACATTCCAGACATAAAGCAGTTAGCAGTTATTGCTTTTATTTAGCATTTTTACTTTAATTTTTATACAAATCATGCATTAAATTGTTTCCTTTGGGCCTCTGTGTTAAATATGAGTGACTTTGGCCACTTTTATGCACTTTTTTGCATTTTTTTCAAATCTCAAAAAATCAGAACTAATCAGAATAAATCAGTACTTCACTGTGTTCTGGTTCTTATTTAATAAGGGTCAGAACATCACTGAGTTTTCCCAGCCCCAGTCAGTTTGGTATGTTACAGGTGCCTTCTATTAGTCAAGAAGACCATCTAACAAGTGGTTAGTGGAATATCAAGAGGAGCATGGTCTCCGGGATGCAAGGCAGCACGGGTTCATGGGGGGAGATCATGTCAAATGAATCTGATTGACTTCTTTGACTGTGTCACTAAGACAGTAGACAGGGGCCAAGTGGTAGACATCCCCTATTTTGATTTCAGCAAAGCCTTTGACTCTGTGCCCCACAAAAGGCTGATCAGGAAGTAGGTGGATCTTGAGGTTGGGGAAAAGATTTCCAGATGGGTGGAAAACTGGCTGAGAGACAGAACTCAGAGGGTGGCTGTTGGGGGAGAGTTATCTGGCACCAGAGAGGTAACCAGTGAGGTCCCACAGGGCTCAGTGCTGAGCCCGGTGTTCAATGCCTTCATCAGTGACATTGGGGATGGCATTAAGGGCAAAATGTGCCTATTCGCGGATGACACCAAGCTCTGTGGGAAAGAGAACATGGCTGAAGGGATACAGGACCTACAGGAAGATCTGAAAAAGCTGGGGAGTTGGTCCAGGATCTGGCAGCTTGGCATCAATGCCAAGAAATGCAAAGTTATGCATACTGGAGCCAAGAATCCTAGGACAGAGTACTACCTGGGTGGAGTCCGAGTATCTGCATCAGAGGAGGAGAAGGACCTGGGAGTGATGATCACTAGTGACCTGAAGCACTCCATGCAGTGCAAGAAAGCAGCAGCAAAGGCAAGCAAGATGCTGGGATGTATATCTAGGGGGATCAGTAGTAGGAGAGAGGAGGTTATACTACCCTTGTACAGGTCACTGGTAAGGTCACATCTGGAGTATGGAGTTCAGTACTGGTGCCAACACCTCAAAAAGGACATTAACCTGCTGGAGAAATTTCAGAGGAGGGCTACCTAGATGATAGTGGGTCAGCAGAGTAAGGCATACGAGGGGAGGTTGAGGGCACTGAACATGTACTCCCTGGAAGACAGGAGAAAGGGAGAGAGAGGGAGAGAGAGAGAGAGAGAGAGGACATGATTGGAACCTTCAAGTACTTGAAAGGGATAAATAAGGTAGATAAGGAGAGTCTCTTTAAGCTGAGTGGCAACCGTAACAGGAGGGGGGCACAATCTTAAGCTGGAAGGTGGGACGTTTAGGAGGGAGGTCAGGAAGCACTTCTTCACAGAAAGGGTGGTGCACACTTGGAATGCACTGCCAGAGGAGGTCATCTCGTTGAAGACAGTGTGCAGCTTTTAGAGAGACTGGGATAGGCATAGGAGGAAGGTAAGGATCATGGGTAGAGAGGATGGTAGGAGTGGGGACAGAGGGCAGGGACATTAGCTCAAGCTGTAGACCCTGCAATACAAGCAGACTTGAAAGACCAAATGGCCTTCTTCTGCTGGCTTCTTCGTATGTTCATAGGTAAGTGTAGGGAGGCTGCACACCAGCTATGCAAAAGTTAGAGGGTGGGACAGAGTAACCTAAGTAATGTTGGGGTAATGGTTGCACTCATGGAAGTGAGGTAAAGTTACAAACGTCTAATGTTTTAGGGTTAGGTTTGTTTGTTCTTCTTGTGGGTTGGGGATTGAGGCCTCACAGATGTTACAGAGGCAAAGGTTTCTGTTAGGTGTTCATACTCAAAAAACTAGGTATCACAGTTATAAGAGACATGTTTTTAGGTATGGCATTCAGGGGGTGGAACATCCAGAATTAAATTTATTTAGTTTTTATTGACCGGGTAAGTGCACTAGACAAATCCTGCCTATTTTCAGGCACAACCCCGGGGAGGGGGATACAAATGAATGCCAACCGACGTTGAACCAGATTAAGCTGGTTGTAAGTTGGTGGTATTTTTCGTGAATGGGGGAAATTTGGCCAGGGCACCGGGAAAATTCCCCTGCTCTTTTCGAGAAGTGCCATGGGGTCTTTATCATCCACCTGAACTTCCACCAGAACAGGCAGATGGGACCTCGGTTTAACATCTCATCTGAAAGACAGCACCTCAAGAGTGCAGCACCCCCTTCATGCTGCACTACAGTGTCAGTATTGGGATATTTAACCCAAGTGCCTGGTGTGGGGATAGAACCCACAGCCTACTGATCTCCCAGCCTCAGAGGTGAGTGTGCTGCCTGCTGAGCCACTGACACTGCTACAATGCAGGTCAGTATAATGGGTACAACTCTGAAATTGAACTCTTGGGATATTAATGGGCTCAAATTGCATACTAAAAGGCAGAAAGTGCTGGGAAGGCTTAAATCTATGAAGGCTGACCCTGCCTGTTTACAGGAGACCCCCATGACACTCAAGGAGGGAGAACATATGGCTAAGAACTGGGGAAAAGAATGGGTGGGCTCGTATTTTACATCCAAGGTCAGAGGAGCAGCAGTGTGACAGACCCAGATTCCCAGGGGTTATTACACAGGTAGCAGTCGACAAAGGAGGAAAGTTTGTGCTTCTGCAAATACAGTTTAATACAGGGCAAGCCATTGTGGTAGGCTCAGTATACACTCCAAACGTGGATAATACAGAATTCTTCTCACACTTATCTTTAGAAATGGCAAAATTCCAGGGACTCTGTATAATAAATGGAGATTTCAGTTGTATATCAGACAGTACCCTTGATCGCTCGAATAAGATGGGGCCTAGAAATTAGAAGCACTAAAGCTCTCAAAGAATTAATGCGGGATCACAGATTGATAAACTCAGTCCCACAGACAAACACTACTCCTATTACTCACATTCAGTCAAAATGTATCCATGGCTTGATATTGCCCTTGTTTCACAGGATATGATTTTGAAGGTAAACTCTGCAGACCATTCCCTTTCACAGGTTGTGAAGTCAGGGGTGGGTTTGTCCTGTAATACCTTGGCATGGAAACTTGACCCACAGTTGCTAAAAAAAGGAATTTCAGCAGTATATTACAGTTGGTACCAAACTGGAGACTTTCTGGTTAACAACCCCCCACTTTGGTGTCAGTGAGATGGGACGTGCTAAAAGCAGTGCTGAAACATAGAAACATAGAATTTGACGGCAGATAAGGACCGCTTGGCCCACCCAGTCTGCCCATTTCCCTACCTACTGGATAAGCTGCAGATCCTAGTTAACCAGCAACCTACTTCTTCCTACCCCTACCCCCAAGAATTGCCTTATGACTATCCCATGCATGCTTGAATTCCCACTGATTTTGACTCACAACCTTCCTCCGGAAGGCCATTCCATGCATCCACAACCTCTCTGTGAAAAATACTTCCTTAAATTACCTCTGAGCCACCTCTATCTTCAAATTGTGCCCTCTTGTTCTTGCACACCTCTTTTTGAAAGATGCTACCCTCTTGGACTTTGTTGATTCCTTGAGGTACTTGAAAGTTTCTATCATGTCCCCCTCTCCCTCCTTTCCTCGAGGCTATACATATTAAGCTCCTTAAGTCTCTCTTCATATGACTTCTGGTGCAGACCCTGCACCATTTAGTTGCCCTCTCTGGACAGCTTCCATCCTGTCTATGTCTTTCTTCGGAGATTGGGTCTCCAGAACTGCACACAGTACTCAAGATGGGGTCTCACCAGCTGTCTGTACAGAGGGATAATAACTTCCTGTTTTCTACTGGTGATGCCTCTCCTATGCATCCCAGTATCCCCCCAGCCTTCCTTGCTGCCCTCTCCACATTGCTTCCTTACCTTTAGGTCATCTGATATGACTACCCCAGGTCCCTTTCCATTTTGTTGTTGTTAGTATCTCCCCCATTGTGTACTCTTTCCTTGGGTTTTTGTTTCCCAGGTGCATTACCTTGCACTTAGCATTGAATCTAAGCTACACATTTGACCATTCCTCTAACTCTTGCCAAGTCCATTCTCATCCTTTCCACCCCACCCTGTGCATCAACTCTGTTGCAGATCTTAGTGTCATCTGCAAAGAGACATACTTTTCCTTCCAGTCCTTCTGCAATGTCACTTATAAAGACATTGAAGAGGACGGTCCTAATACTGAACCTCATGGTACCCCACTAGTAACCTTCCTTTCTTCTGAGTGGACTCCATTTACTATAACTCTCTGTGTCCTATTCTCCAGCCAATTCTTTACCCAGGCTGTCATCTTGGGACCCACTCCCAGGCTGGCTAACTTGTATATTAATCTTTTGTGTGGGACTGTGCCAAATGCCTTGCTAAAGTCTAGGTAGGCCATGTCCACAGCCCCTCCCTGATCTACTACTTTGGTCACCCAGTCAAAGAAATCTCAGATTCGTCTGGCATGACCTTCCCGCTGTGAATCCATGCTGCCTAGGGTCCTGTGCCCCACTGGCCTCTAGATACTCGACAGTTCTTTCCTTTAGAAGTGATTCCATCATTTTCCCTATCACTGAGGTTAAACTAACAGGTCTATAGTTTCCTGCTTCTGCCTTGCTCCCACTTTTGTGAAGGGGAATCACATCTGCCCTCCTCCAGTCCTCGGGTACCACCCCATCCTCCCATGATTTGTTAAAAAGGGTAGTCAGTGGTGTCACTAGTTCTACCCTTAGTTCTTTTAGAATTCTGGGATGAATCCCATCAGGTCCCATTGCTTTGTCCACCTTCAGTTTTAAGAGTTCTTTCAGAACCCTTTCTTCTGTAAATGGGCCGGTATCAACTTCTGTATCCAGAGTGTTACTACGGTTTGTTTTATGTATCTCCCCCTCTTCCTTCATAAACACTGAGCAAAAATATTTGTTTAGTATCTCTGCCTTTTCACAGAAAGGTGTAGTTATTTCATATGCCTCATATCAAAAAAAGTTGACAGCCAACACTTAGCGCAGTTAGAGGCTAGGATCCTAATGGCTGCGAAGAAGTACAAAGAGCATTCCTCTGCTGCGGAATATAATGAGCTACAGAAGCTTAAGTGGGAATTTACTGTAACACTGCACACAATATAGTGGATTGTGTATGAGCACTCATACTCAAGAAGGTTATTTTCTGATTGAGTGGTTTCCGTGGTGACAAGAGACCTCGAGAGCGCAGCTTGAGAGATTTCATTACTACGGAAACCATGAGATCAGAAAATAACCTCATCTGCTATATGAGTGCTCATACAATTTTATAGTGTATGGGCACTCATTCCTAGCAAATACCGCCCCAAAATAATTTTTAATTCCTTTACTGTGGCATCGCTGTTCGGCACCAGTAACTTCTGTTCCTTCTCCTCACCAATGGTCCCTTTCTCATCCATGCGCGACTATGTTCGATGTTGTTATGCTGCACTGGTGATGTACTCAGTGCAGCATAACAACATCCATGATGTAGCCAAGACAACACAACAATGTTGTTCTGAGCATGGGATTCCATGCTCAACAGCGTTCCACCATACACTATATAAAAACAGATGTGTTGGTCACCCGGGTGGGTAACTACTTTGAAGGGTATTCAGATGGCTGATGGCTGGCCTGGCAGCTGTGCAGCAGGCAGGGAGCCAGGAATGTAACTCAGATGCAAAACAATGTAGGTGAACTATGTTATGGTGATAGGGAAATAGAAGAATGCCTTGGCTCCTATTATGAAAAACAATATGCCTCTGAAGTAACACCGTCACAACACCAGTATGATGCCCTCTTTGGTAAAGGCCAATTCCAGAACATTAGTAGGCAGTATAGTGAGGCAATGGAGAGACCTGTTAACCTGGGAAGATATTTCTAAGGTGATCAAACATTTAAAAGGTGGGAAGGCCCCAGGACTGGATAGGTACCCAGTGTATTTTTTCAAGATCTTCCATCAGGAACTCCAGGCCCCGCTCCAAAACATAACTGAATCACTATGAATTGGAATTCTGTCCCCTTCCATGTGTGCTGCTATGCTCACAATACTATAGACCCATGTCTCTCCTAACAGCTGATTAAAAAATCCTGGCCCATATCCTGGCCGATAGATTAGAGGGGGTTCTCCCATCCATAGTATGTGAGGAGCAAATTGGGTTTATAAAGGTCAGATAGGGAAAACTTAATATACATAGCACGATAAATGTGGTCTGGCATTGGACAAGAAAAAATACGCAAGGAAGTCCAGGAATATTGCCATTAGATGCTGAGAAAGCATTTGATCAGGTTGAGTAGGGCTATCTCTTTGATACTTTGCACAGATTCAGCATGGGGGATTACATGTTGAGGTGGATTGGGGCACCTCACAAGAAGCCCTCAACCCAAATTCTTGTTAATGGATCGCTCCCCTCCCCTTTAGGGCTGTCCCGAGGATCGACACAGGGTTGTCCACTGTCCACCCTGCTGTGTGTGCTAACGCTGGAGCCTCTAGCAGCTGTGCTTAGGGGTGATGAAAACATTCAAGGCATATCTATAGGGGAGAATCACACAAAGTAGCACCATTTGCTGATGATTTGTTGCTCTATCTGCAGGACCCTAAAACCAGTATTCCTACACTGCATAATATTTTGGGAGGGTATCGAGAGTTGGCAGGGCACAAAATCAACTGGTCTAATAATGAGATGATGGTGCTAGGCCAGGGTAACAAGAGTTGCATCCGGATCTCACCTTTAGATTTGAAAGTTGTAAGGGTTTTGAAATACCTGTTGAGAGCCCCCAAAACTTGATACATTTGTATAAAGAAAATTTTAACCATCTGTTGAATAGTATAAAACAGACTTTGAGAAATGGGAATGCTTGCTAATTAGTTTGATTGGTAGTGTCAATACCATAAAAATAAACCTCCTTCCAAGGGTATCTTTACTTATTTTAAACCATCCCTGCTAGAGTTCCTGAGAGTTTCTTTAGGAAATTGAATAGTTTGATGCTTAGGTTTCTCTAGATGGGTAAGTCGGCCAGGCTGCCAGGTGGCCCGAATTAAAAGAACAAACAGAGGAAGGTATAGCCCTGGCTATTAAGAAAGGTGAAAAGACCTTCTTCAAATACATTAATGAGAGGAAAAAGACCAGAAATAGGATTTTTAGTCTGAAGAAGGAAGGAGGAGAAAGGGTGGAGGATGACCTAGAAATGACTGAAATACTGAAAAAGTACTTTTGCTCAGTATTCACCAGGGAAGGGAAGGATGAGGAACCGAGAATCATTAAAAGGGGTATTCAGGGGAGGAGGTAGTCACCAACCCATTCACAGTAAAAGTGTCCTAGAAGAACTCGGGGAAAATAAAAGCAGGTAAGGCAATGGGGCCAGATGGGATCCACTCCAGAGTACTAAAGGAACTCAGGGAAGTGTTGGCGGAACCACTAGCTGCCCTTTTAATGCATCACTAAAGACAGGGGAGGTACTTGAGGACTGGAGGAGGGTAGATGTGGTTCCTCTCCACAAGAGTAGAAGCAAAGAGGAGGCGGGCAATTACAGGCCTGTAAGCCTGATCTCAGAAGTGGGGAAACTGATGGAGACATTAAGGAGAGGATTGTGAAGTTTCTGGAGGATAGCGGGGCACAGGATCCAAGACAGCATGGATTCTCAGTGAGAAGGTCCTGTCAGACAAATCTTATAGATTTCTTTGACTAGGTAACCAGGGTGGTAGATCAGGGAGGGGTGGTGGATGTGGCCTACCTGGACTGCAGCAAGGCCTTCGGCACTGTGCTGTACAGGAGATTCCAAATAAATTGGGGAGCCTGAGAGTGAGTCCTGCAGTTGCAAAGTGGGTTGGGAACTGGCTAAGGGACAGGACTCAGAGAGTGGTGGTAAATGGCATGAAATCTGAGGAGAGGGTGGTGACCAGTGGGGTGCCACAGAGGGTCAGTGCTGGGGCCAGTCCTATTCAGTGTCTTCATTAGCAACATTGTAAAGCATCTGGAGGGAAAGGTGGGCCTCTTTGCAGTTGACACTAAGATCTGTAACAGAGTGGACACACCAGAGGGAGTGGAAAACATGAGAAATTACCTAAGCCTATAACAGGAGTGTTCAGGTGTCTGGCAGTTGAGTTTCAATGCTAAAAAGTGCAATATCATGCACCTGGGTCACAGGAATCCAAGGGAGGAGTGCAGGATGGGTGCTGAAATTCTGGCCATCACAAGTCAAGAGAGAGACCTGGGGGTTATCATTCCTGATGACCTGAAGGTGACCAAGCAGTGTGAAAAGGCAGTGGGCAGAGCAAACAGAATGTTGGGGTGCATAGGGAGGGGCATAACAAGCAGGAGGAAAGAGGTGGTGATGCAACCATACAGATCACTGGTGAGGCCTCAGCTGGAGTACTGTGTCCAGTTCTGGTGACCACATCTCTGGAAGGACATTGACAGAATAGAGGCAGTCCAGAGAAGGGCAACAAAGATGGTACATGGACTACACCAGAAGACCTATAAGGAACAACTTAAAAACCTTAATATATATTTACTGGAGGAAAGAAGGGAAGGGGGAGATATGATAGTGACTTTCAAGTACCTTGGGGGAATAAACAGGGTACAGGTGGAAAGCATATTTCAGAGAAAACTCTGCACAAGAACAAGCGGGCATGATATGAGGCTGTAGGGTGGAAGGCTCAGGGGTAATGTTAGGAAGTATTTTCTCACTGAAAGCATGATGGCGCAATGGAACAGCCTTCCAGCAGAAGTGGTGGGGGCCAAAACAATACGGGGGTTCAGGTGTGCATGGGATTGACATAAGGGTACCCTGCAGATGTGCAGAGCGGGAAAGCTGCAGATCAAATAGGATCTGGGGTTGCAGCAGTGAGTAGGGATATGGGCAGACTAGGTGGACCATATTGTCCTTACCTGCTGACAGATTCTATGTAATTTTACAATTTCCAGTTAAGAATGGAGGACTAGCTTTCCCTAACTTTAAGTATTATCATTGGGCAGCACAGTTGGTCTACTTGGATAATCATGATTCCACTCAAGCTTTGGCGTGGATGGAAACAGAGGAGGAAAATAACCTAGGAGGCCTAGTACAGGGAATTTTGTCTCCCACCCTGCTGGGTCCACCCTACACAAAAAGCAGTAACCATCAAACCCGATCTCTAATTAGGCTGTGGTTGGGGGTGCAAAAGAATATTAACCATCCCTGTGGGTTGTTGGCCAACACAGCGTTGCATCTGGCTTTTCATGAACTAAAGGGTTATAACGTATTCCTTCATTAGGCTTTGTTAAGATGGCATAGGGCAGGAATAGTGACAGTGGGGGATTTGTTTTATGGAGCTAGATTAAGATCCTTTATGGAAATCAAGCAGCAGTATGGGATTCAAACAGGTGACTTCTTTGCCTACTTAAGAATAAGACGAAATAGCCATTCGCTAGAACCCTTATGCTATCCCCTACTGAGGAACCTATCTGCAGGCCTCGGCCCAACACTGGACTTTTATTCACTCTATATAGGCTATTTCTGAATGCCTCCCCTCCCCCCCAATTGGATTCAAACATGCTTGGGAGGAGGAGGATCTGGATCTAGTCTTAGATGATTACACACAGAGAGAAGCAATTAAACATGTGCATAGTTGCTCAGTCACCAATAGACTGTGCAGGGTCCAGCTCAACTATTTATATAGGACCTGCCTCACACTGTGCAAAATGCACACGTTTACCCCCTCTAGACAAAGTACTTCCCCCAAAATGTCAGATTCTGGAGGAGAATTCCTTACACACTTACATGTGATAAGGTAACCCTTTTTGTATTAAGGTTCATCGTATAATGCAAAGAATCCTGGGGACTGACCTCCTGAATGCCCCATTGGAATTTATGCTGGGAGTTGAGCAACCTCCTAATAGGAGGAAAAAACATAGGTTATGGGCTATGACTTTAATAACAGCCAGAAAAATTTTTGCACAACACTGGATCAATGACTCCCCTCCGAGTCTTGCTCACTGGCTCAATAACTTAGGGCAGTGTATGCACATAGAGAGGATCTACTGTGACTGCAGGTCAGTGGTCATCTACCTTCACCAGCACTTGGCAACCTCTAATCAAAGCTATAGAAGCTCGGATAGTGTCTTTTTGAAGCCCCTCCCCCCATATATAGTGTCCATCTACTGAAGAATTGTGTCTGTCTTTAAGTGTTTCTGCGCCCATGGGGATGTACCACTTAAAAGGCAAATTGTATTATGGTTTCTTGTATATTGTAATTCTGGCTCTACCAGGGGTGAGGAGCAGCTTATGATAAGAAATGGCTGCAAGGGCAGAAATATGGTTTTACACTGCAAATATTGTGTTACTCTAGGTAATTAATATGCTTGGGAGGTGGCTTAGAAATGAGCCTACTGTAAGTGGAAAATTACCAGATTCTGCTAGAGTTTTGTAAAGTATATAATAGAGTCTAGAAACCCCAACCTGTATGTGCACCAAGTTGGTATGTATAATAGTTCACTAAATGTCAAAATGGAGTATTAACATATATTTGTGATACCTATTCAATAAAATATGTTTTAAAAAAAAAAACTTGCTCATGAAGACAGGACGTGACTTGTCTCCGAATGGAACCAAGGTCTTCCACACTGATGGCAACTTTGGAGAACTACAACTTACTTCTTACTGGTACAGGGAACATCAGAAACTTATCAAGTCTTTTATTAAAACTGCATTGCACCTGCACTTGGAAAGTACATTTACTTTTCATTGTTCTGTCTTGTAGATAACAGGCTAGATACTGCAGGGCAACTATCTCTTATCAGATTTCTGCTACGTGCCATTCTATTGGAGGCTTTATGTCTCCAAGGCAACAAGCCAGGCTAATATTGAACTAATAAACATCTGTTTTCTGCAGATGCCACCACGCTGCTTATCTAAGTCACAAATCTACTAATGAAACTTTTGCCCGTTAGTACCAAGAACAAAAGGGTACCTTGGCAAAAATAACTACAGGAATAGCACAACTCTAAATGAGGAGGGCACACCAAGTCCATACAGCATCCACAACACCTTGACTGGTGAAATTTGGAAACTATACCTAAGGCTATAGCATAGTGTTAAGGATGAGGAATTCAGATTAAATAATGTCACAACAGAGAAAGACCACAATAACAATCATCATTGCATCAAGGGGATGACTGCCTTAACTTGACAACTCAAGAGAATGACTTGACTCCTGTTTGGAGAGATCTAGATACTGACAGCCAGTAAGGCTCACAATAATGACACAAAGGATCCTTTTCTTGTGGCTTAGCCACATACTGTATAGTCTTTGCTCTTCTCTAAAGCTTAACCACACCACAGGACTTGGGTGACTTGGACTACACACAGATCTCAGATGCACTGGCTCACTGTTACAAGAACAAGCCAATTAATGTCACAAAATGTTTCTATATGCATCATCACATCCTTCAAGAAGAGGAAACCACTGCTGAGTTCATCACCGCTGTAAAGAATCTAGAAAGCATGTGTGAATATGAACAGTTTTTGAATGATGCCTTAAGAGATCAATTCATTTCGGGTCCAAGAGTGGAACACTATTCAAAATGGTGTTGTCTGCAGAGAACCTAACCTTCAAGACAGCCCATGATGTTATACTTGCTATGGAGCTCACCTGGGAAGGTAACGGAGCTAGCAGGGTATGGTGAACTGCCAATTGATAGGGTTCACAAGAGGACACAGGTACCAGGCACCACAGGATATTCCAGACCATGGGGTGGTCCATTAACATCTTGCCACTCAGTTTCTCAAAAGACTACACTGCAGACCACTCAACTCAAGGAAAAACAACATTGTTATCATTGTGCAGAGAACCATCACCACAGCAGCCACCATTTCTGGCATGAGACATGGTACACTTGTGGAAAGCTCAGTCATGTTGCATGAGATCACAGAAGTGTCCCACGAGTTGCTCCCACACAGTCATCACAGTCCCATGACAGAGCTGGAACAAGACAAAGAGAACCCACTGGGGTTGTTCCTGGAAAATGACTCTGTGACTTTTCACTGTCTATGCCATGCAGAATAGTGGAGAGACTACAAAGAATCATAGAATAAGAAACATAGAATTTGTTCAAAGAAAATGACTGCTTGGCCCACCCAGTCTTAACACATGGTCCCTGCCTAGTCTGCCTCTACAAACCCTAAATGATCCCTGGCGAGCCTCCCTCCTGCATGCCTATTTACTAATATTCCCCTACGTCAATCCTATTTATGCTTGAGGCCCTTTATTGTTTGTGCCTCTACCACTTCCACTGGCAGTCTGTTCCAAGTGTCTACCACTCTTTCTGTAAAGCAGTGCTTCCTCACATCCCTCTTAAACTTCTACCCCTAGAGCTTCACCACATGCCCTCTGGTCCTGGTTCTTTCTCTCATTTGATAGAGACTCTGCCCCTGTGCCCTGTTCACCCCCATGAGGTACTTGTAGGTCTCTGTCATGTCCCCTCTCCCTCTCTCTCTCTCTCCTCTCTTCCAGGTTATACATGTTGAGATCCCTCAGTCTCTCTTCATGGTGCTTTTGATGCAACCCCAGTACAATTTTAGTTGCCCTCCTCTGGACTGACTCCACCCCCATCTATAGATCTTTAAACAGTACTGTGGATAGAGAGCAGAGTACACTGATTTGAAAACCACAGTCAGTAGACCTAAAATGATGTTACACTGCTACAGTGAGCCTTGAATGAGCACATTAGAAGAGTTTTGCTGGACTCCCTAAACACACCAGTACAATTACTACCACACTGTGTACAAAGGTGTGCTGTATCCCACGTCTCATTTTTGTAACATGGAATTTGGATTACTTTTGCACTATGCAACCCCCAGCCTCCATCCACTGCAAGGAGGAAATATGTCTTGAGTATGACGTGTAAATGGCAGTTAATGAGATGGAAAGGAAGTGTTAATGCTTTGCAAGAAGAGTAGGATCTCTTTCATTTTGTACAAATATTGCAGTGCTGTGCTGCAGCACTAAAGGTCTGTACTTATCCTCTTCAGTTAGATGATAAGAGTGGACACAACTGGGGTTTCCACTACATAGAAAAATAGAATCTGGCCGCAGATAAGGGCCACTTGGCCCACCCAGTCTGCCCATTTTATTCATTTATTTATTTTTTTTCTACCTTCATTTTTGCTGTAGACCCACTTGATCTATGGTGCTGTCTATTGTACCTTATTAACCCCAGTGAGGTATTTAAAGATCTCTGTCATATCACCTCTCTCCCTCCTTTCATTCAGGCTATACATATAAAGCTCCTTTAGCATTCTGTTCATAGGCTTATGGTGTAGACCCTGTACCATTTTAGTAGCCCTCCTCTGGACTGCTTCCACTCTATGTCCTTCCTAAGATGCAGTCTCCAGAACTGGACACAGGATTCAAGGTGGGTCTTACTAGAGTAGCCCGTAGGTGATGCCATCCCTAGAGTTACACCCCTGCCAACTACCTAGGAGCTAGGCTAAGGGGTTTGGGTTCGTTAAATTATAATAAGTCTAAACCAATTGCACAGTGCTTCCACTCAGAGTATGTTTTACTTGGGCTAGCTGTTACCTGGTATATGTAACCCCCTTGTTACCCGGGGTTACTAGAATCCCAGTAAGACCTAGTGGGTTTCACACTGTCTCACTCTGTTCTCAGTCTCAGCTGAGACTGAGGGATGACATCACCAATAGAACTTTCGCAGCTGCATAAGCCACATTGGAATCTGCAGCAAAGGGAGTTAGATAGAACGTTGGGAGTTTTAAAGTGAGTCTGCAGTTTGGCTTGAGTGAGTGAAGTTGTGCTCAAGTGGTGGAGACAGCTGTTCGGGTCTCAGTGCCCCTTCCCGGGGGATGTAAAGATTCCCAGCAGATTCCTGGGGCAATCCCTTTAATCCTGCTAGTGGAAGAAAAGCTGCCTGTTTAGTCCAGGATTTATTTTGGAAGATGGAAGATTTGTGAGTCGCCTGTGGGGCACCTGCAATTTAAGGGTGAGTGTCTGCTCTGGCTAAAAGGTCATATGTTTTCTTCACCCTGGGACTTGTGGGAAAATCTAGGGATTGAACTACATATTGGGAAGCCTAGAGAAATGGGCCAAGCAAGCAGAAGTAGTGTCAAATCCCAGAGTTTTGTGAGATGCAAATAATATGTAGAGGAGATGTGACAGACGTCTACCCTTAATCTACATTTAGAAGTTCAGTAAAGGAATTATTCAGTTTTTCCAGAGAAATGGCCCGGTATGGGCTGTGGGAGCTGGAGGTGGGTGGCCCCCCCCCCATCTTTAGTGACCAGGTCCACCTCTACGGATTTCTTCTGTGTTTTCTACTTTGCCTCAGGCACTTGGCCAGTGATGGGGGAAGTACCCAGATGTGGGATTGTAAGGAAAATTCTCTCTAAGAGTTGCAGACTCTAGTGTGGTGTGGGGAGCCACGACAGGATAATTGGTTCATTCTTCCAGTGGACTGTGGATCAAGTGGCCGGCAGGGGAGCTGGGCCAGTGGGGAAAACCCAAGTGTGTACAAGTCGGGCTGTGTACCCAAAGCTGCGTGCAAGTCCAGGCTGTGTGCCTGGTGGGTTCAGAGCCTGAGGGCTGGAAATGGTGATAAAGTGTTCTGTAGTCTCTAATCTGCATTACCAGGAAATGTAGCCCCATGCGGTCCGTCTATGCTTTGTTTGTTCAGCTAGTATGTGAATAAAAGCCACACTGAAGAATCCCATGCCTGGTTCTGGACATTACAGTTATTGCTTCCTGTGTTCGGATTTACTTGGGTGCCCCTGTTCAGAGTAGCCAAACCTAGGCTCCCCTGTGCCGAGTAACCTCATCCTCCCCGAACCCAGTCCCCACCAGGTACTGCTGTCAGCTTCAACAGCATGTCACCTGTCATTTTGGCAAAAAGGCAGGGGTGAGGGTTACATATAAACCCCTAGGATGTTATACTGCCCACAAATACCATTGCCACCCCAGACATGACCTATCTGCATTTCCCCACAGTTAAGACATTTTTGTAATTAATGGCTCTCTCTAATAATATGCTTACACACGATGATTTGCAAAAACAACAACAACAACATTTATTCTGGGGAACATAAGAGTTAGGATGGGGAACTGGAGTGCAGGTTATGCTGATTCCTATTTACATATGTACAAAGGTTTGATTGGTTTTGCTGGTGAACCCTCCAGCTGAGTGGCTATTACATTACTAGAAAAGGCAATCACAATTTCAATAGACCAACATGATGCCCAGAGACCTGGCTATCTAAGCTGCTGACTAGAATCAAATGTTACCCAATAATTATTTCACCACTGGTACCAGTCCCAGATACATATGAAACCCCGCAATCTCACACTATACACTGGGTACCCAAATACCAAAGTCCTGGATGTTGCAGGCCTAGCAGACGTTGCAGCTGGTTGAGTTGATCAGCTTTGATTAGAAGGGTGGGGGAAAACTTGGAAAGCATTACAACAATGACTGTCAAACATTCTAGAAAGTGCAGGGGTTGCCCTGCATTTGCCAGACATAGCAGGGATTGGTCCTCTTGGTCACAGAAAGGCAGGGATTGCTCAGCTGGTCACAGCACTGAACATTTCAAAAGAATGGGCAACTGGTCCGAGTTGCCTTGTCTAGATCTTGGATTCCAAATCCTGAACATTCAGCACAATGCAAAACTGAAGTCGCAGCCAGTATATTTAAATACCAATAGCTTTTTGAAGCAGCTCTATTCGGGGATGTAGGCACATTCTAGTACATGCATGTACCGATACTTTCTTTAAGCATCTCCATTCTGAAACATAATCAGGCAAGGAGGAAATAAATAATTTCTAGGTATACTTAGGAATAAACAGGCTCTAGGGCTTCCTGTTCTATGAAGTGGCAATGCGTCCTTGGCTGGCAGCTCCAAAAGGACAGAACTGACCCATAGAGGGCACAGATAAATATCAGCACATTTATATGTCTTAACCACAAAAGATTCAAAACAGCTACGCTGGGCCAGCTTGGCAGCATGTGAGGTACAGCAGAACAATTTTCAGATAAAAACAGTCTGTGGAGGACAAGGTGGCCCCCACTGATTACTTTTACTGTCTCTCAAATTCAAACTATAAAGAGCATGTCGGCTCCAAGATTACTTAATTATTTTCCTTAGCTCAGAACAACTGCAAGGGGGGACAGGCTCATAAGTGAACTTGTAACATACTTTTTCCTTGCACCGGGGGGTACAAGGGTACTCAAGCAGGTCCCCCACGGGTGGTCATCCACAACAGAAGGCATCCTGACATCTTCTGTCCTCTCATGACTGAGGTTTGGGTCAGTGCTATCACCGCTGCTTGATGTCATCTGGTCTTTGGTCTTCTACATCTTTTCCCGACGTGGGAGGGAGGACTAGCACCTGGAGGACATCTCTGGCAACCTCCAAGCTAGCAGATGAAACAAAACTAAATTACTTTAACATTAATTAATAAGGATGCAATCCCTCTCCAGGCTGGAAAGGATAACTGGAATGCCAGGCTTGGCAGCATGACTGGGGCCTGGGCCCCCTCTACCCAAAAAAGGGGGGTACTATTCGAATCTGTAGGCTGGAATCTGCTCTCAATCTGGCAAAATGCTGGCTTACACTGTCTCTTATAGGGCTTTCTCAAGGCTTCTGAATGGTTGCAGTGATGGGGTGCTTCACCTCCGGCTGGCTGGAGGACCTGTCACTCACAGAAATGAATAATGCATGAAGCTTACTCAATGCACTGTTGGTCTGGTGTTTTGGCACCTAAAATTAGGTCCCTGTAAGTCCCCATGAGCACGCGATGTTTACCCATGTGCTTTTGGTGAATGTCCCGCAAGTCCTGGCTTTGTTTTCCTGGCTTTCCAATTGGCTGTGGCTGCTTGCAATGGCTGCTTAACCCACTGTCCCTTTAGCAGAATAGATGCAGTCCTGAAATAAAGTTCTAGTGCAGCCAGGGATGAACAAATATTTGCCCCAATGCCCCACAATTCTGTAGCCCAGATGGTACACTTGCTGTCATTGCACAGAGAAAGTGAAAAGCTCAGCTCGTTTTTCTGTCACTACTGCAAACATTTAAGCTCCCACTGCAGCAGCAGACAGGCTGACACTTTTGAGTCCCAAATAAATTCTGGTTCAGCCAGGATAAAGCATTCATTTATTTAAACACTCTCCCACCTTGCACAGTAAATACCCAAAATGCAGCAACAGTTACAATATTTAAATACTTTTTTTTTTTTCATCCGTAGCTGAGATACATGCTGCCCTGGGGCAGACAGGTACACATGAATATTCAAATGGCCAGGGCTCAGCTTATGCATCTTCAAACGAGCCCCGGATCCAACACCTTGCACAATTCCTCCAAATTCCAATGAAAATGGCCCCTCAGTGGCCTGTCCATGGCCACCAGCTCCCAATTAAGTGAAAGGGATCCCAGGACCAATGGAACACACCCCTGAGGTGATCGCAACATCAAGCGGTTCAAGATCAAAAGCGCTTTTCGTGCCAGCGTGATTCCTGCTGCCCTGGGGCAGTACAAATATGGTGGGAGATCACTGTGGAGGGGTTGTGGGATGACAGATGGACAAGACCCCGAACTTCAGGTTCAACGCACAATCTCTGCGCGATGTTTATTCAAAATACAAGAAATAACCTTCTGCAATAGCATATTTCTTCTTCAGTACATCAGTTTGCAACAATAGACTATGAATGTCCTTTCTCTGCACTTAGCCAGCACCTATTGACACCGATCTCTGATCCAGCTCACCAGTTGAGCTATAGCCATAACCCCTATGCAGGCCCCATTTGCTTATGTAGTGGGGGCTCAAAAAGAAAACAAAAAACCAAAAACAAGCTATAAACAAAGAACCTCAATGCAGAATTACTGAAAGGACAGTTATCCCAAAGGGCATTGGCAACAAATCAAGTTTCAAAGAAATACAACATCATACATAATTCCTTAATGCAATGCATCATGGGATATATGCAAATCACCATGACATTTCTGGCTTGTTAAGTTTACAACAATTTACATGCATTTTAAATAGCACAACTAGCTTAATTTCTATAATAGTCACCTAGTCCTTTTTACCATTATCAAAACACCAAGTGCCATGGTATTTTAAACATTTACAGGTTTCATAAACATATACATTAAGGTATTTGATAACATAGTGCTGTTACATGCTAAATCCAACAACAGTTAACACAACCTGTTTTACATACATGTGGAGGTCACCACAATAACCTCCCTATATAAGGACCTGAGAGGGAAGAGGAAAATTAAAGAGGACACTGTAGCATAGTCAAGAAAGGGAAGGGAGTGCCCATAGGTGGCCAACCTTATGGACTAGAAATTGTAAAGGCTAGATTAGGCTAAGAAATAAAAGAGTCACAACAGATTTAAGAAAAGGTCAGTCCTCAAGAGTGGCAGGAGCTCCTTGTCACAATCACGGTGGACGTTTTAAGCCCTGAGGGGCTGAATTATGGACTTGGCTACAGGCTGGGGCACCAGAGGAGCAGAAACAAGCCCTGGAGCATAGAAAAAAGTGGCAGAAAGATCGGGAGAAGCCCGAGAAACCAGAAAGGAGGCAGAGTGGCAGGGATGCAGGTAAACCCAAGCAGGCTATTACAGGAACCCCCATTTGCAGTGGGGTTACAGTAGTGACCTATATAGGGGCAACACCACTTCCTTCTTTCTGCTGGTGATACCCCTTCCTATGTACCCTAGCATCCCAACAGCCCTCTCGACTACCTTGTCACATTGCCTGGCCACCTTTAGGTCTTCCAATATGGTCTCTTTCCTGCTTGGTAGTTATCAGTATTACTCCCTCCATTTTGTACTTTGCCACAGGATTTCTGTGGCCCAAGTGCATTAATTTGCACTTTTCTGCATTAAACCCAGCAGCTACATCCTTGACCACTCCTCCAGTTTTTTCAGATCCCTGCCCATCCTTTCCAACCCCCCCGAGTGTCTACCTTGTTGCAGATCTTAGTGTTGTCCGCAAAGATGCAGACCTTCTCCTCCAGCCCCTCTGCTATGTCACTATTAGAAAATGGGTTGTTGAAATCCTTGAAGCTGATTGGCCCAGACCATTAGCCACCCAGTCCAGCATCAGGCAACAGACACCATGAAATAATGAGTCCCAGTCTCTGTATGCCTATTTTGTTCCATGTCATTGAGCCAGAGGAATGTTCAGTTTGAAATAGCTACTTATTTTTTTTTTTGCTGGTTAGCAAGCCTCGCCTCCAAGCCAAAGTTTAGTGATGCCCCTCGCCCCACCAATCTGTACAGCATGTTTAAAAATCAGTGTTTTCCCATACACTCCCCCCCCCGTCTACCTAAAAACAGGCATTAGTATCCCATTCTTGAAACATGCCCAGTCCTCTTTATTACCATCCTCCAGCAGACCGCTGGCATGCTGCACTGCCACAAGCTGACAGCGCATCTCCATTTGCAGTACAGGACATGAAGAAAGTACCGTTACTCTGGACCATTACTCTTTTCATGCAGTGTCACGCTACCACCAACAGTCATGCTTAACTCACTGCAGAGCACTGAATAATGACCATGGGCCCACAAATGGACCCTCCAAACACTTTTTTTCTTTAATTTTTTTTTTGTGTGTGTGTGTAGTTGTGGTAAGCCATCACCGGCAATCCTGATCTCTCTCCCTTTCTTACCTGAACTGCAGTCGTGAGGGTCACACTACAGCCAGGTCTGATGTGGGGTGGGAAGTTGGAAATTTCATCTGGGCAGGATTGAAAGATGGAAAGAAACTTTTACTGGCCATTTTAAATTATTTGTTTATTTATTGATACCCGGAGTGAAATACCTATGTGCTAGAAGCTCATTTACATAGGTTCCGCGCCAGAGACTAGTACATACAAAGTAAATTTGCAGTGAGCATACAGCAGAAATTGATAAATGCAAGCCATAGATTACATTTAGCAAGACCTTTATGTTACATTGTTGTTTTTCCTTGATTCTTTTCTTTTTGAAAGTTAAAACACAGTCCTTAAGGTACAATAGGGTAGCATGAGATTAAAGGAAGAGAATGCCTAGAGACACAAAGGCAAAGGAGACCATAATGAGTATACAGAGGGGAATAGGGGTAAGGGAAAGTAGGATAGGGTGATAGGCAATTGAGGGGGGGAAACAGCCATAGCCTTGTCAGGGGTGGAGTTGGGGAGGAGGGGGAGTTGGTTGGGTAAGTGGGTGTTGGGGAGGTAAGTGCATAAAGCAATTTAGATGCTATAGCAGGGAAATTCCTAGGAAGCATCTTGTAGAGGTAGGGGGGAAATATGAAAGAAAAGTATGGGAAGAAATCAAGGGTATCATGTTGCAACAGTGATGTCTAACACAGTGACTTTTCAGCAGTTCACTGTGATGGTCCGCTGGGTTCCCGACAGTGTTGCCTCCAGGGTATTCACCCCCTCCCCGAACCAACTCCAACTCGGAGTTGGTTGCTTTAAGTGCAGGGGGCAGAGCCCCCTGCATGGAGAGCAAAGCCTAGTTGACGGCTAGGTGACTATGCTTGCCTCAAATCGCATATTCAGGAGGAATTATATTATAAGAACCGACCGCCATTTCCCCAACATCCAAGAGAAGCAACACAACTGAAGAGGGTAGTTGGTCCAGGAGGTTGGCAGGTGGTTAGGAGAGGCAAATCGGGTGCCCCATCACTCAGTGCTCTCCAACATATCACGTCCACAAACCATATAAAAACTACAAACAGGTATCTGCCTCTAACTCTGAAATCAAACAAAGGGGCAGAGGACACTGCAGAGCAGAACACTGCAGCACAGGAGCTAGCACAACAAAACTCGCCCAAAACAGGAACTAAAACAAAAATAGGAAAAAGGGAATCCAAAAAACTTCTGATCATAGGAGACTCCATGATTTGGGGAGTTGATACCAATCTCCAGCCAGGGGTTATGGTCAGATGTCTCCCCGGTACAACATCATGGAGAGACACTGACTGTAGTGCTAAAATTGTACAGGTAGAAGGAGAAAACATTGATGTCCTGGTACACATAGGGACTAATGATCTCACCAGCCAGTCAGTTGTGGAGACCAAGGAATACCTGACCAGGCTGGGTGACAAACTATCATCCATTTTGTCCGGCATCTCCTTCTGAGATCCTGCCAGTCTGGGAGAGGGGGCAGATGGACAGAAGGTCAGAGAAGGGGAGATAGGGGAGCTAAACATGTGGCTCAAGGGCTGATGCCAGGAAAAAGGACACAAATTTGTAGGGAACTGGCAACAGTTTTGGGAGCGAAAGTTCTTTAAATTTGATGGACTGCATCTGACTAAGGTGGAAGTTAGTGCATTGGGGCAGAAGTTTGACGTTTTTGTAGAATATTTAGACTAGCAAATGGGGAGAGGGGTGCAGCACCCAATATGTCAAAAGGGAAGACACCCCTCCCCCCTCAGCTAGTGGTCAAACAGGAGTTCAGCATGTTTGTAGTTCATTTGCATCACCAGGTGAGGAAAAAGGTCCAGCTCCCCATATGACGCACAGGGGAAATGCCAGACCTCGCCCAACAAATAACACACTGAAATCTGGCCAATGGAAAATCATGTACACAAATGCTCACAGTCTGGGAAACAAGATCCCAGATCTGCAGGCAATAATGACAGAGGCTAAACTGGACATAGTAGCCATTAGCGAGACATGGTTTACCAGTAACCACACTTGGGAGACTTCAGTACCTGGCTATGTACTATTCAGAAGAGAATGAGGTGCAAAAAGAGGGGGGTGGAGTGGCCCTTTATGTCAATGAAAGTATCAAAGCTACAGAAATTCAGAATACACATAAGGAGCCAGAAGAACTGTGGGTCACCCTGGAAACAAGAAATGGGACAGCCATACGAACTGGGGTTGTCTACAGGTCTCCAGACCAGAGGGAGAACATAGACACATTACTGTTAGAACATATACAAAATATGACAGCTAAAGGGGAGGTTCTGATAATGGGAGACTTCAACATGCCAGATACAGATTGGTCAATACCAGCAGGAACATCTGCCAGAACCAGACACATAGTGGATTCCCTGCAGGGGGAGGGCCTCAAACAACTAGTACAACAACCCACAAGAGACAGAGCTATCCTAGATCTAGTACTGACTAACAGGGAAAGGATCACCACTCTCCAGGTAGAAGGTCACCTGGGGGCCAGTGACCATCACATGGTAGGTTCAATTTGGCCACTAGAACTAAATCATCCCATTCCAAGGCAAAAATATGGAACTTCAGAGGAGCCGACTTTGACAAGATGACCAACAGAGTTAAGCTAGCCCTGGCAAAAAGAAATGTAGGTGAGGGGGTACAGGCAAAGTGGGCAAGCATTAAGGATGCAATCCTTAAAGCAACATCCCATTGAGTTAGAGAGAAAAGGAAGTGCAAAAGGAAACCACTTTGGTTCTCAAAAACAGTAGCAGAAAAGGTCAGAACTAAAAGGCTGGCCTTCAGGAAATATAAGGGAACGTAGTGGGATGAAGATAGGGAGGCATACCAAACTTCCCTAAGGGAAGCAGGGAACGCAGTGAGGCAGGCAAAGGCCCAAACTGAGGAAACACTAGCACAAACAGTAAAAGAAGGTGTCAAGACTTTCTATAGATATATTAGTGAAAGGAGAAAGTCCAGAGGGGGTATTGCTAAGATCAAAGGGGATAAGGGGGCGTGTGAGGAGGAGGACCGTGTAAAAGCATCTATCCTAAATAGATACTTCTGCTCAGTATTTATTGAAGAGAAGGTAGGGCAGGGCCCACAGCTCAGCACCATGTACACAGTGGGGAGGGAAGTGTGCACTAGTCGCTCCACAAAAGAAAGGGTTCTACAAGAGCTCAATAAGCTCAGGGTGGACAAGGCAATGGGACCTGATGGCATACATCCCAGGGTACCAAAGGAGCTAAGGGTGGAACTAGCAGAGCCATTATAAGAACTGTTTGGTGAGGCTCTGAGTACAGGAGAGGTCCCAGAAGACTGGAGAAGGGCTCATGAGATCCTGCTCCACAAGAGTGGTAACAGGGAGAAAGCAGGGAACTACAGACCAGTCAGTCTTACCTCAGTAGTGGGCAAGATTATGGAGGCACTCCTTAAGGAAAGGATAGTGCAACACCTGGAATCCATAGGAGCACAGGATCCAAGACAGCATGGGTTTACAACAGAAAGGTCCTGTCAAACTAATCTCATAGATTTCTTTGACTGGGTAACCAGAGTGGTGGACCAAGGGGGAGCAGTTGATGTCGCCTACCTTGACTTCAGCAAAGCTTTCGATACTGTTTCACATAGAAGATTGATTAATAAGCTGGGTAGGATTGGGGTGGTTCAGAAGTTGGTCAACTGGGTGGCAAACTGGTTGGCGGGCAGAAAACAGAGAGTGGTGGTAAATGGTATACAGTCAGTAGAGATGCAAGTCACAAGTGGGGTACCTCAGGGATCAGTCCTGGGGCCAGTACTCTTCAATATCTTCATCAGTGACATTGCAGATGGACTGGAGGGTAAGGTTTGTCTGTTTGCAGATGACACCAAGATCTGCAACAGAGTAGATGATCCAGATGGGGTGGGCAGAATGAGAAGAGATCTGGATAAACTGGCAAAATGGTTGGAAGAGTGGCAACTGGGGTTTAACGCAAAGAAGTGCAAGATCATGCACATAGGGAAGAGAAACCCTGAAGCCACCTATAGGCTGGGAGGGGAGTTGCTGGCAGTCACAAGGGAAGAAAGAGACATGGGCATCATCATCACAGATGACCTGAAATCATCCAAGCAGACCACTAAAGCAGTAGGTAAGGCTAGGGGGATGTTGGGGTGCATTAGTAGGGGTATCACAAGTCATAAGAGAGAGGTAATAATCCCTCTTTACAAGGCATTGGTTAGGGTTCCATCTGGAGTACTGCATGCAGTACTGGAGGCTACACCTTCACAAGGACATTAACTAAATTGAGGCAGTCCAGAGAAGGGCAACCAAAATGGTGCAGGGACTGCATCAGAAAACATATGAGGACAGATTAATAGAGCTCAATATGTATACCCTAGAGCAAAGGAGGGAGAGAGAGGTGATATGATCGAAACATTCAAACACCTTAAGGACATTAACAAGGTGAAAGATATAAGAAAAATAGCAGGACGAAAGGATACAGCATGAGATTAGAGGGAAGCAGATTAAGGGGTAATGTGAGGAAGTTCTTTTTCACAGAAAGGGTGGTGGATGCTTGGAATTGCCTACCTCAGGAAGTGGTTGCTATGAATACAGTGCAGGGCTTCAAACAGGCATGGGATAGGCATAAGGGAGAAATACAGATGAACATGAATAGATAGGCCATTGACAAAGCAAAGGCCGATGGCACATTCATAAGGTAGAAAAAGAAATGGGCAGACTGGATGGGCCTTGCAGTCTTTATCTGCCATCAACTTCTATGTTTCTATAGAAAACACAAGTTTCCCCAGCAATGGCACAACACTAACTGGTGGTGTTGTGCCATCGCTGTGCTGACGGTCAACAAATTCCATGTTGCCGCGGCATGGTAGAACTGAAATCAAGAGGAGGGAGGGAACAGTACAGTAGAGGGATTGCACTGGGATGCAGGGGAGGTTGGAGGGAGAGGTTGGGGGTGAGGTGAGCAGCACAACAGCCTTGTCGAGGGAGAAATTAGACAGGGTGATAAGGTGGGTCAGGGTTAAGGTAAAATCATAACCATTAAAAAAAAAACATGAAAACAAAACAAGGATTTGGTGTGACAAAAATGATAGGTGGACTTTGCTGTTGGGGGGAGAGGACAGGACCTTCACCAAACTGTCATAACAGAAAATGAAGCAGCACCTTCTAGTGCCAGTGACAGACATACAGGGACTATTTTACATAAAAATACTTTCATTCATTAAAATTAAGTATTTACAGTAATATGTTTACATTTAAAATTTTTATTTCTAATATTTAGCATAAAACCCATTCTCTAAGCACAATAATACACTCCAAGGTGGACAGTATGGGCTATACAGAACCTTCCAGGGGCTAGAAGGCCTGTGGTGTTGGGCCTCATTGTGCCCCTGGGCAGTCCAGTATAGCTCAATACCACCCACACTGTCAGGTATTATTGCTTACATAAAGACATTAAAGATGACTGGTCCTAGCACCGAACCCTGAGGTAGCCTGCTAGTCATCCTCCCTTTCTTGGACATGGGTTGGTGCTTTGTGCTCCTCTAATGGGGGGGTATATTGGACACCTGCTAGTAATATTTTTTTTGTTGATCTATTTCTCTCTCTGGTCAGTCACAATCTACTGGGCAGCACAGCCCCACCACCCTGACATCCACCAGGACTTACTGCTAGCCTTTCTGTCCCCAGGGCTTAACTCCCCTGGGAGGGTCGGATGAGTTCCTCAACCCCCATCATCGATTAGCATCTGGTTCTGGCTGGCAGGCCCACCTGGTTGGGTGCAGGGTCTGTGGGTATCCAGCACCATCCTGCCGCCGTTTGTTTTTTTCTCTGTGGTCCCTCCTCAAGAGGCACGGTGTGCAAAGGTGCCATGACATACACCATGGGCTCCTTCATGCATATGTCAGTGTCTGCCATGCCCCCCCTCCTGTGCTTAGTCAGTCCCAGATGCCTTTCTTCCACTTTCCAATAGATGCAAGACAAGTACTGGGCTCTATACCACTCCCCAGAGGAAGAGAGCAGGTCTTCAGAAGCTCGATCCTCCTCACCCCCTGGCCACCCTCCAACACCCTGAGTTTGCTCCTGAACACAGGTTATCTGCACTGCAGACAGTAGCGCTACCGCTCTACCAGGGTCCAGCTCACCAGTTACGGGTTTGAACCCTAACAACACACCTCTTCCTGTGCACCCGCTGCAGCTGCTCTCACTCACACATTTGCATAAGCAAACAGCCCTTCGTTGAGCAACTTTGAAATCAAATGGGGTTTGGTTTATAACTGACTGAAGTCCCCAGGCAGAAACTACTGATACTCCTCATACACTAACTTGATAACAATTGTCTGATGAGCTGCAATCCAACTCCACTACATTCAGTTCAGAGTAGGGTTACTCAGCTATCCATTTGTTCAATGCGTGGTACATAGATCAGTGCCTGTGACACGTAAGAACTGGATGAGATATGGTTAGTGCTTAGATACTTTAGAGTTGGATTGGTACATAGGTCAGTTCTTGTAGTAAGTAGGACTGGATGAAATATGGTTGGTGCTTAAATACGTTTGAGCTAGATGAGATATAGTTGGTATTAGAAACTTGATCTTTGACCTTTCTCTATAGCACACCTTTTGGCAGGATGCTAGATAAGTGTAGGATTGAAGGCCCAGAACAAGGTGAGATATGAGTGCCAGAGAAGGAAGAGGAGGCAGGGGAGGATGGAGGGCGAGTCCAACTCACTTGAAGCAGAAGGAGTGGAAGCTGGACGTTAAAGTAGAGGATAGAGGAGAAGCTATGTCCCCTCTACTGAACCACAGACCAAGCCTTCCATTTCAGTGTATGGTACATAGCTCAGTGCTTGTGATACATATGAGCTGGATGAGATATAGTTAATGCTTAGATACGTAAAAGCTGGACTGGTACATAGGTCAGTGCTTGTAGTAAGTAGGACTGGATGAGAAATGGTTGGTGCTTAGATACGTTTGAGCTGGATGAGATATAGCTGGTATTAGAAACTTGATCTTTGGCCTTTCTCTATATCCCACCTTTTGGCCGGATGTTGGATAAGTGTAGGATTGAAGGCCCAAAAGAAAATTAATTACCACCGTGATTACCACCTCCAGATCCAGAGAGTGTGGCCAGTAGCACGCAGAAGAGGATAAACTCCCTTGGGGAACCTCTGAGGACCCATGGCTACTGACCTGCCCGTCTTCTGGGCATACTGAAAGGAGAGTAATCCTAGTTAGGCTAAGTACTAACTTGGATATCTTAGTACTAGATCCAGGTTATTGGTAGTAGAGACATATCCTTGATTTCGAGGGTGAGCAGAGTAATCCTGGAGGATGAGGTACTGGCAGATGAAAGTCCAACATGGAGATGATGGCATAAGAAGTTGGTTAATCCAAGTTCATGATATCTGTAGGAGAAGAAGGTGAGGAGCATAGGTTTCAGCAGAGAAGGTGAGACCCCCATGAGGGTCGGCCAAGGTGACAATGGAGTGTGGTTGAGCAAGCAGCCAGGCCCCTGTGTGTAGTGAAGCAGTGATAATAGTAGGACCCCACATGGTCTGCTGTTGTGTAGAGTCCTATAGAGAGGGCGAGACCCCCACAAGGGTCGACTGTGGTGATGATGGGATGCATTTAAGCAAGCAACCAGGCCCCCACATGGGGCGAGGCAGGGATAATGGTGGGAGCCCATGTGGGCCACCATAACATAGAATCCTGTAGAGAAGGTGAGACCTCCACGTAGGTCAGCCAAGGTGATATGGAATGCAGTTGAGCAGGCTGCCAGGCCCCCTTGCGGGGCTAAGCAGCGGACATGGCGGACCCCACACTGTCAGCCATACATAGGTTGCAATAGCGATGGTGAGACCCCCATGTAGAAAAAGATCTCCCAGGACAATGCTGAGACCATAGGCTGTAGAGGTAGGCCATCATGGTGGAGACCAGTAAGAAGACAGATGTCCTCCGACGCTGTCTCGGGGGGGAAATGGAGGTAGGATCAGCAAATGTTTTCCTTGACTGGGAGCAGAGCTAGGTTCAGTCTGGTGAGAAAGTAAGGCATCTGTCTATGAACAGTAAATGTAGAAAGACAGGAGAAGGCTAGACTTCCTTGATATAATTCCCAGTCCTGTTTTCAAGGTCAATGATGAGCAGGGAGTCAACGCTGAAGATGAAGGTTCTGGCAGATGAAGAGATCCAGCTAGGAATGATGTCTGGATGAGGGACGATGGATAATCCATGACCAAGGTACCTGTGAGCGAAGCAGCTGTAAAGCATACATGTACAGTCAGCATGGTTGAGGAAGGAGTGCCAACATTGCAAACATTTGAGGATGTAGAAATCATGGAGAATGAAATGGATGGAAGTGTTGCCCAGCAGAGAACGATGATGAGGTAGGAATCTATGTGATTGGGAGGCTTGCATGGAGCTGTAAATCCAGTGAAACATTTGGTTACGATCGAGTACTTTGTCAAAAAGGAGAATTGTCTCAAGATGTCCAAAGAATTGAGGTATACTCTATGGGATATCTGGCATAGAAACTTGATTGGAATGGGGCCAGAAGAGAATGGATTGCAGTAGAAGCATAAAGGAATAATGAAGTATGGTAGGCCCTGATGTGGGCTAGCTGGAGCATGGGCCCCATGCAGGTCCAGAGTACGCAGTGTTCGAATGTTCAAGCAATTGAGTAGGTCACAGGTGGTCAGCTTAAGAAAGAAGAGCCCTCCATATGGATCTGCTTCAGTGAAGATGGAATACATTAGAATAATGAGAAATGCCCCTCATGGGCATAATAGATTCAAGAGGGCAATACCCCGACGTGGGTTTGTTATCACCACAGTATAATATGCTCCAAGATAAGCAATGAATACCCCATGTGAGTCTGTCTGTAGTGGCTTGAAGTACATTTGAGCTATGAGTAGGGCCCCCTTGTGGAGTGTGTATGTTTGAGATGGTGGGACCCCATGTTGTCTGCCATTGCCATAGGATGCATTGCCCAAGTTAAGGATGGTGGAACACCCCATAGTCTGCCATTGTGGTTGTAGTGCAGAGTCAATGTCAGGAGGACATGACCCCAAGTGAGTCCGTTGTGAGTGATGAGTAGATGCCCTCTAGTGGGCAACAGTTGGTTGGGATAGCGGACTCCCGCGGGTCTGCGATCGCTGTAGTAAGTGTGGATGAATAAGCTTTCTGAGGTTCCCAAGGAGGCCGAGCTGAACTGGAGAATCCTGAGCAGGATGACTGGATGAGTTGAATGAAAGCCAGGAGGCCATTATTATAGACAGGCTGGATGCAGAAACCCTCACAAGGGACAGTGAGGAAAGTGTAGAATGTACATGAGCGGCTGTCCACCAAGGCCGCAAGATGCAGGATTCGAGGGATGTACGTAACTTGTCGTGTCATGAATTTCTCAGGTCGGTAAACCAGCGGGACCTCATGGAGGTCGGCTTGATGACAGCATGTAAGTGATCACATAGCAAGCTAGGCCCCATGTGGGCTAGCAGGAGTGGCAAGACCCCCAGACAGGTCCTCCTGAACAGTAGAGAAGTGAGTTAGTTGAGTTAGGGCTCCATGTAGGCTAGCCAGACTGGCAGGATCCCCACGTAGGTCTGCCTGAGGAGGAGTAGAATTGAGTGAGCTGAGCCAGGTCTCCACGTAGGCTGGCTGGACTGGTGCGAGCCAGGCAGGAAGTATGAGAGGTGTGTGATCAGGATGGTGGGGCAACCGTGGTCCGCCATTGCCATGCCAAGATGCTAAGAATAAAAAGAGTACAAATGCAAGGTGACCATGGTGCTCAGAGTTTTAATTTCCAGGCTGGAAGAAGAGCCCCCAGAATGAAAGTTACTACCATGGTTAAATCTTCCAGAAGTATGGCCACCGGATACGTGTAGTTGTCTAGGCTTCGATGTGTGAGACAGGGGGGTTGAAAATACAAGCTGACCTAAAAGCATCAGGAATTGCAATGGAGCTCACAAGTCCATACCAAGTATACACGTAACAGAACTCATGTAATCTAAAGTGGGCACTCACATGCACAAAGCAGTTCCTTGCTTTCTGCCGCTTGAATGAAAGTCATGTGCAGCTGTAGCAGGTAGTATCATCCAGTTCAGGCTGTGGGAGAATAAGTCCCTGACCCCAGTTGCAACACAAAGCAGCATGCAAGATGAGGTCTCTCAAAGATTGTGAAAGGACGGAAGGCCTGCAGATGGTAGTGAAAGCTGGAGAAGAGAATGCCCAAAAGAAAAAGGAAAACACCCACATGCCAAGTCCAGAGAGGAGCCCAGGAACCAAGGCACCCAACAGCGGGAGCGAGGGAAGCAGCACCGGAGGGAGACCCAGGCAGGAAGAGTCCAATGCAGGAAGTACAATGAGCAGGAGAACAGCAACAGGAGGCAGGAGCACTGACCCAGGAAAGTACAGGGAATGGAGGTAGAGCCCGGCAGCGAGACGGAACCGAGCAGAGGCTGGCAGGCTGAAGGACAATGAGTGAGCAAACAAAGGAAGGGAAACACCAAGGGGGTACCAGCAACACAGGTACGGGAACGGGGAGGCAAAGAAGCCAAGCTGGGGGGGGGAATGGGAGGGAGACAGCAAGAAACAGAGGGAGGGGAGCAAGAGAAGAAAAACAGAAAATGAGCCATACCAGCCCTGCAGCACAGGAACCCTCAGCGAGTCCGACTCACTCAAAGCGGAGGGAGTGGAAGCTGAACGTTAAAGTAGAGGATGGCTGAGGAGTAGCTTGTTTTGAGCTGCAACCTAGGAGCACAAAGAAGTTGGGTCACATGGTATGCATGTGGGGGCTGAGGAGATTCAAACCCAAGTCTCTAGGTTTGCAGCTCAGTGCCCTTAACCACTACGCTATACTGCATCTCTAGCATTTCTATTCTGCATCTCTAGTTAAGAGCAACTCCACTTGTAGCGACAGATCACCTTCCTCTCATTCCTTTACTGTCCTTTTCCCCTTCTTCTTTTCAGTGTCTTTAGGTTTTTCCTTCTTCACTTGTCTTTCCTGCTGTTCCCACTACTTTTCTTGGAGTGCCTAGATAACTTATAAAAACTGTATGTGTATTTAGCAGCAGCAACTAGCAAGTTTTCTATTTTTGTGATTCATCTGTACATTTTGCCAGTCCATGAGTGCCTTGTTAAAGTGATACTTTTAAACAAGCATTTGTCAATCCCGAATGTTGTCTCACTGGCATTGGCAGTGCAGGAGTTAGAGATGCATAATAGGAATGGCAGTGAAGTATTGAAGTGATGCCAACCCCACCCCCACCCTGCTGAGACTGACAGGCATTGGGATGTGCCTTTGGGTCATCAGCTATAACGCTCATGGCATTTTAGCTCACCCTACCCTGTAGACACTGACAAGTGTCATGGTGTGCTTTGGGCTCTTTGGGCATTATACTTACCCCATTCCATAAGGAAATACACTGAGGTGGGTGCAGTATAGGAGAATGAGGTGAACTTTGTCCAATGTCTGTCACTGGCTGCAGGGCAGGGCTGGGAGTGGAATAGGGAGCATTACAAACAATAATCCCAAGTCACACCCCGACACCTGTCTGTCTGCACAAGGTGGGGTGTTACAGTTGGAAACCCTTATGCCGTAGGCGTGTGTTGGTATTTTCACTCCAAATTGTCAACATGGGCTTTTTGTGACCCCACCTCATGAAAAGCATCACTTTCAGTTTGTTAGCTGAAAGGTGGTTTTACACAGCGGCTATGCCATTTGGCAACACAGGTCCAAAAAACACATTTTGGGCAGCATATAAAAAATGACAACTGTATTGTTCATGAGGAGGTGTAAAAAAATGGCAACCTTGAAAATCTGGAGTGAAAATATGAAAAATTGGAGAAGTCATGAGCAGGCATAGAAACTGTGCAACACACATCCATACCCCAATTATTTGGGGGATTTTTTTAACCACATTTTCAACATAGGCATTTTGGGACCTCCCCTAATGAACAGTGGCAGTGTGATTTTGTTAATTTGTCCCAAAAGTTGATTTCCCACAGCGACCACACCATCGTGCGCCACAGGTGCGAAAACACATTTTGGGCAGGATGTGAAAAACGACAGCTGTACTGTTCATAAGGAGTTGTGAAAAAATGCAAGTGTTGAAAATCTGGCATTAAAATATTGCAGATTTGCAAAGTTACAAGGGTGCATGGGAGCTGCGCAATGCAAGCTCGTAAAACAGCCATTCTTTAGATTTTTTCCACCAAATTTGCAACATAGGCTTTTTGAGAGCCCCCCTCGAGAACAGTGACACTGTCATTTCGTTAATTGGTCCTGAAAGGTAGTTCCTTGCAGTGACTGCAAAATCACCTTTCAGGACCGAATAACGCCATGACAGTGGCAGAATTCATGAGGAGGGGTCCCAATAACTCCATGTTGAAAATTTGGTGTCAAAATTCCCAAAAATGCCTGAGATATGCACAAAAGTTGAAAAAACCCTATCTATGCCATTATACAGCTTACCGGCATTTCTTCAGTTCGCGGTCGGCTTTGAAGAGTGCAGACGTATTCCCGATCCACCAAAGATCCTCGCGCCAGACTCCAGAGGTAATCATGGGGTGAGGGGGGGGGTGAGGAGGCAGGATGCACAGAGGGTGGACATGGGTTGGGGAGGGCAGAGGGCCGCAATGGACCGTTTTCTGTTTTACAGGTGAAAAAAAAAGAACATCTTTTTATTTCCATGGACATTTTGCTGCTGGGGTGGGCTCCCAAGTGCCACCTGATTATTTTGGGGGTTTGGCCGACGGGATTGGGCACCCCTGTCGGCACATACAAAAGTGGAGGCTAGAGCCAAGGGGATTGGGCACCCCCCTCAGCATACAATAGATGGGGGGGAGACATTATGCCGACAGGGAGTGGGCTCCCCCATCTGCAAAATAAACAGGGAAGGGGGTCTGTAGCCAATGGGGATTGGGCCCCCCTGTTGGCAAAGAAAGACTTTTGGGGGGGAGAGCATGATGCCGAGGGGGATTGGGCACCCCCTCGGCACACATTTAGGAGGGTCATTATGCCGATGGGGAGTGGGCTCCCCCATCGGCAAATAAAAGTGGGTTGGGGCATGTGACAGGGGGATTGGGTACCCCTGAAGTCGGGCGGCGGCAGTCAGTGCCACCATGTTTACGTTGGGAGGCGTGTTATTGTGCTGCTGAAATGAGAAGCTTGCTTCTCATTGCAGTGGATCCTTTCTTAGATCTGGTGGCCACATTCCATATTGCTGGTGTGGCACCTGCATGCTGCCTTATTGGGGAATGAGGGACGCACCTACTGATGCGTGCCCTGCATTTGCCAACAGTGACCGTATCTCCAAATCTGCTACTACTACAATATGTTGACTCGTGCACAAGCGCAAGCCAACATAAAAAAAAATATCGAGTGGAAAGGGTCAGGAAGAAGGAACTGGGGAAAGGGTTTTGGTCTGGGGCTAGCGACAGGGGAGGACAGGAGATAGACAAAGTGAGTAATTTTGCCATAAGTCCCTACTCCAATGTCAGCTGTATCTAGTGGGGGAAACATTACATTGTTTGGCATAGCCAGCCAGACTCTTCATAGGTTCATAGGTCATCCAAAACGGAGTATTAGGCTTGGGTGTTTTGAGCTTGTCTGCCATATTAATGGTTTACTTCTGTGATGCTACTCTGCAGTAAATATGTCTCAAGTTGATATTTAAAGCTATTCAGTGAATTGCTATCTATTACCTCATTAGATAAGCTATTCCAGGTTTCCACCACCCTATTGGAATAACATCCTCTATGCTTTTCTGTTTTAAAGTGATTTTCCCTTCATTGCTTATGTCCTCTTGTATTTTAATATATGGATTTCAAAATGAATACGATAGTAAAGCATACAAAAAATTTGCTGTAATACTATCACTCCCGAGGGGATAATACCACACTTCGAGAGTGATAATACTATCGTTCACGTCCTGTAATAGTATCGTTCGGGACCTGAGCGATAGTATTACCAACCAAGCTCAACAGCGCAAGCCCACAACTTCCCAAATCAGTAAACCTTTTAAACGTCAATCGACCATTGACACTCAACGCGGCTAATCATTGACTGCTCTCTATCTGTGGGTGGCCAAAATGGTTTTCAAAATATGACAGTCATCTCTCGCTTAGTGAGAGCGCATAGTGTCCATGGGACTTCCTGTTTTTTTTATTTTCAAAAGGAGTTATCTGGCTGATCCTGTGCTCCCCCTCCCCACCCCCCACAAAAAGAAGAAGAAAAGGTATGACTAAAAAACTGTTTTTGTTTTTACTGTCCTGTGTGTCCGAGCAGGCAGAGGTGAAAGACACAGAGTGAGGCAGTGTCCCGAGTATGTGAACGGGCGGGGGAGAAAGAGACAGAGCGAGGCAGTGTGGTGGTCAGCCAGGACTGACAGAATCCTTCATGGCAGCAGCCAACCGCCCACTACAAAAACTTGGATCCACATATTAAAAAAAATAATAGATAGCTTAGTATACATTTTAAGGTCATAATTCCATCTCAAGGTTCTGGGGACATGGGAACCTCTCGAGCTTCTCTTTCGAGGTTCCCATGTTCCCAGAACCTCTCAATGGAATTGCTGCCTTATAAATGTATAGTAACCTATCTATTATCCTCTTTTATCTTGCTGTTTTAATTCTAAAAGACATTACATTGCAACAGTATTGTTGATGGCCTTGTGTGACCCCATGTTTAGCTCTGGCACATGATGGTATACACTGGGGGAGTCACACCTCCCTGAACTGTGCCCATTTGCTGGGCTCCAAAGGTTAAAGGCCTGGTGTGTGTGGGGCTTGCCTAGGCACAAACCTCACTAGAGTATATGGGGAATATGATTTTGATGCCTCCACCCAGAGTATACAACAGGCTACATGATGATTTGGGTTCTTCCCCATGGGATGCAGTTCCAGGCCAGCACCCACCTTAGAGTTTGCTTACCTGTGCACTGGTATATTCAATAATGCAGTTTCTCACACATACTTATCAGCTCTGTAGTACTTAACTCTATGGCAGCCAATAACCATATCAGTTATACCGTAGAACACAGGTTTAATAACCAGCAGTACTGGCGGATGAAATATGGAATTAGTATAGCACAAGTTGATACATAGCTCTTACAGGCTCCACTTCCTCCGAATGTTATACACCCCGTTATACAGATGGGATTAGCCCCAGGTTTCTATCAGAAACCACCAACACAGTCTGCCTCCCTTTAACTATCATTTTAAAAAAATCACTAAAAGAATCAATAGTCCCCACCGATTGGCTGACAGCCCATGTGACACCTATCTTCAAAAAGGAGAACCGCTCAAACCCAGAAAACTATCGACCTATTAGTCTAACTTCAGTACCCTGTAAATTACTAGAAAAAAATTATCAAAGCCATATTAGAAACAGAACTTCAGAACTTAATGCTTAATGATATCACACACAGCACAGATTCAAACAGGGCCATTCAACAACCTCCAATCTTATAGCTGTTTATAATCATATACACCATAAAATTGATGATAGGATTCCCATGGACATTATTCTTTTAGACTATAGCAAAGCATTCGGCCGTGTATCACATGAAAAATTAATTAATAAACTCATACACTTAGGGATTTCCACCTAGTTAAATGGGTGGATCACTGGCTGACAGACAGGACGCAACAGGTAAAAATGAATGGATTCCTGTCTGACCTTGGTGAAGTGATGAGTGGAGTTCCGCAGGGCTCTATTCTTGGACCTATTCTGTTCAATTTATTCATTTCTAATATGCAGGCTGGTTCAAACACCCTACTTTCAAAATTTGCAGATGATACCAAATTGGGAGGGAGGGTGGATTCCCTAGACAATAGAAATCAACTACTTAAGGACCTATCCAATAGCGAGGAATGGGCAAATACAAATAGTATAGAATTTAATATCAATAAATGTGCTGTACTTCACCTAGGCAATAACAACCCACAACAATCTTATACATTAAATAATATCATTAAAAGTAGCAAGAAGTGAAAAGGACCTTGGGATCATTGTTAACAATAAATGATTGTCAGTAGACCACTGTAACAAACTGGCCAAACATTCCAATGGACTGCACAGAAAAATAGACCGCACTTTTGTAGCCAGAATGGAACACTGTATTATTCCCCTCTACAGGACATACATTAGACCACACTCAGATTATGTGTCTCCCTTATGGAGCCCTCATCTAAGAAAGGACATAGCAACAGTCGAGGGCATTCAAAGAAGAGCAACCAGAATGGTACCTCACTTGGCACAGTTATCTTACATAGACAGGTTACAAAAATTAAATCTTCAGTCTTTGGAAACAAGGCGGCACAGGGGAGACCTTCTGTTCCTTTACAACACTACAAAACCCTGCTTTAATGCAACAATGAGGGATTAAATACACAGATAGAAAACTCATACCCAGACTACATTCTAAACAAATCAATATCCAAAGGCAAATACCAACAGGAAATTACATTTTTTTAATATAAGAGCCCCAAAGGATGTGGAATAAGCTACCAGATAGTCTCATTAACTGTGCCAATTTTGAAACCTTTAAAACTAATTTAGACCAATGGTTATATGCAAACACCAAACAATGATCCACAAGATTGTGAGGGGCATTCCCGATGGGCAATCTGCCTTCTTATGCCCCACAATACCAAGTAATACCTAGTAATACCCCACAATAGAACAGTTGGAACCAGTCAATATAGTTAAACCTGGGGTACCACTTACAATAGGTAGAGTCTGGTGCAGGCCTGATGTCATTGTCTAGGATGCTGGGTTGGGAGCTCAAGTTGACCAGCTTTAGTTAACCCCCCCCCCCAAACAGACTATAGGTCCTCATGCCTGCATAAACTGTAAAACCCCAAATTGTAATCCACTTTGAAAGTAAAGTTTACTGACGCATGACTGCTTTAAAATGAGGCAAAGGCTGACAACAATGCAATTTAAAGTGATGAATGTAACTGTTGAAATTTGGTGTCCCACCCCAGCTGGGGTTCGATCATCTTCTAGCACTGAAGGTGATGGTCCTCTGCAGGGAATACCATCTGGGCAGTCTCCTTGGACTCCTGGTTGCATGAGAACAGAAGAATGCAGGCTGGCAGGAAAACCTCTCCTGGTGCAGACAAATGGAAATAGAGTTCTTGGGCTTACAACTTTATTCTGGTGCTCTGATACAACTTGCAGCTGAAAACTAGCCTGCTATGTGCCACAGCTCATAGCCAAAAAATTTAAACACAATTATCAGAATGGATGCTGTCACTTAGTCTCTGCAGTCAGAGTCTTTCCAGGAAAATTCAGGCTCTCCAGGATGCTTGCTGAAATGCTGAACTCTCACCTGAACTAGTCTCACTTCACACTGAGTCTGACTTGCAGGGGAGTCCTGCCTGTCTGATTTGCAGACTATGGCTTAGCGAGAATGGGCACGGCAGCGTGCAACTCTTGTCTCTCTCCTCCAGTCACTCTCTCTACCTCCCCAAGAAGCACACATAAGTCTCAGTACAGCCCCTTTTATTGTCTGGGGGCCCAAAGGTTACTGTCATGACTGCCCCCATTCTGTAGGGTAAACATTGTGCCCAAAACTTCAGCAGCAGCCCATGGGTCCTCCCAAAGAACGGCAGAAGTAAGCCCTGCATTAATGGGGGGAGCTGGGGGGGCACACCTGTATGCCGTGATTAAATCACTACATACCCTTTTCATTTCTAGGCTATACAACCCTAGTTCCTCCAATCTTTTAATCTTTTATTGTATGACATTCACTGCAACCACTTAATATATTTAGTGGTTTGTCTCTGTATCTCCTCCGCTCTAGCAATGTCACCCTTGTTTTTTGGTGACCCAGACTGTACACATTATTCAACATATCTCACCAAGGCACTGTATATTGATACGATCACCTCTCTGCCTTTACTACTAACATTTTTCCTAATGCATGATATTATTCTATTGCTTTGCAAGATAGCCTCATCACACTGACTTGAATGTTTCAGATTGTTTACCATTACTTCAAGGTCTCTCTCCCTGTTAGATTCTCTCAGTTTAGTACCACCCATGCTATAATCCTAAAGTGTTTTTCCTGAATTGCATTATCATACACTTTTCTTGACTGAACCTAATTTTGGGCCTTATGCATGAATGGGGCAGAGTGGCTACGCATGCATATCTGGGGCGCATAGCCACACCGCATCCATTGTGCCCCCCCCCCATGTGGCATGCTCAAAGGGGCAGCACACAGACTCACTGCACCTGATCCCCCATGTCCATGGACAGCTCCATGCTGGGGGCATTCTGGGGGCTTGCCAGCACTATGCGGTATTCATTAACCCGCATAGTGCTGGCCATATGGGTGGTGCAGAGTACGCCAGGGTAGACCCTGCCATTACCCACTGTGTGCCCCAACTGACACAGGCCTTCAGTTGCTGGGGGACCGGGGTTGGGCACACCATGCTGCCCCCAACTGCTGGGCAACAGGAGGCTGCAGGGGCAGCTGGAAAGGTGAGCACCTGGCAATTTCGGGAGTGATGGCACCGGGACAGGATGGTGCTGCTCAGGTCAGGGAGCCTGCAATTGGCATGCAGAGCCCTGGACCCATGTCTCTCTATGCATGGGATCCACGAAGGGTCGCGGGGGCGCATCCCATTGGATGCCCACCCGGGACAATGAGTCCACCCCTGCTGACCTGCGGAGTCCTGAACGCCAGGATGGAGGAGCTACGGACAGGTGGCCGGCATTGGTGAATGCCAGTATGGGTGCACCTGTCCATGGGGGCAGAGCCACAGCCAGGGTATGCAACATTTTTATGTACCCATAGCCGCTTGGTGCATAGCGCCCTTTATTAGTAATGGACCAGTTGTATATTCTGACAAGATCAGATTGGAATTTTGCTGCATTCTCCTTATTCTCTACCATATTTTTTTTTGTATTTTATTTATCATCTCGGATTAACACCTTTGAGCTAAAAGCTCGTTTACAGAGGTTCCACATAAAAGAGGATAATATACAAGTAACAAATGTCACAGATACAGTACAAAAATTAGTTAAGACAGAACAAAACTTATTAACAGGGAGTTTACAATCCACGAGAGAGTTAACAGTGGTTGAACATATCATACTCCAGCTAGGTCCTAGGTATCAGGAAGGAAGAGAAGGTGGGAACTAAAGATGGGAGGGATTATGAATTGTTAGTGAATGGAAAGGTTGGGAAGTGTAGGGATAGGTGGGCAAGAAGAATGGAGACTGGTAGGTATAAATGTGTACAGTGCTTATGAGGTGATTAGTAGAGTTAGCATCAGAGCTGACCATTCACCAAAGAAGAAGGGCATATGTTGTATAAAGGAAAGGGTGAAGAAGAACTGTTAGAGGGGGGGACAGCTGTAGGGGGGAGGTTGGTGTGGCAGCATAGGGGGTGATGGCAGGGAAGGAATGAGGAAGTAGGGCAGTAACCAGGGGGAGTGATACGAGTGAGCAGGGTAGAATGATAAGCACTGCTGAGGGGAGAACTTGATTGCATGGAGACGAGAAACGTTAGGTGTTACAGTCGAACGAGCCAGTTGTAGCTAGATGAGATCACAGTTTTGATTTGAAGTGGCCTAGTTTGGGTAAAGATAGCAAGTCAGCATTAAGAGAGCTGAGCCATTTGGGGGCCCTGTAAGCAATGGATCTTTGCCCAAAAGATGTTCAACGGAAGGGGGACTTGGAGCATATTAACCCCTTGTAAGTCTGTGGTGGATGGATGAACAAAGAAAGCTCTGAATCCCTAGAGATGTGAGGCCGAGAGTGGCTTTCTTCCCGAGCAGGCTAATATGATAATTAACTCCGTTTTAGAGATTGAGCCATCCTGAATGGGCATAGATGTCACAGGTATGGTTTAAGTGAGCCACATTTAATATTAGCCTACAGGCTTTGTTTAAGGCCAGTTTGACTCTGTTTAGAACTGAGTTAGTACCTGCTCAATTCAATTCAATTTTATTTTTCTACTGGAAAGTATGTGAGCAAAAAATGCCCATTTTTACAAATGTCCAGTGGTACAGAAATTCGAAGATACAGAGAAAAAGGTAAAAACAATATTTGCAAAATTTTATGGTATTTATAATAGAAACAGTATAAATGACAGGATCATTTAGATTAGAAAAAAACATACAGAGCACCAACAATAGAGCCAATGTACAGATACATATAAACTCTAAGGTGACTCAAGGGTTGGTGGACATTCAGAGGGGTTACCTACCGGGGCAGACAGGTGGTGGATTGGAGGAGGTGGTCCTTCAGGGAGAACGTGAATGAGCCAGTTGAACTACAGGCCTGAAGTTCAGGGGGGCAGTTTATTGTAAGACTTAGGGCCCTTTTATGTGATGGAGTTCTGCACATGTTTGGTGTGGTAAAAAGGGGTGTCTAAGATATGGCAGGCAGCCCCTCTTGTACTGCACTTGAGAACCGATATGGGGAAAAGGGAGTTCACACTGATCGGCAGCAGGTTATGGTGAACTTTGTGTAGGAAAGAGAGCATTTTAAGTTGGAACCTGCCTTCAAAGGTGAGACAGTTGAGGGAGGCATAAAGGGTACAGTGATGGTTCATCCAGGGGAGGCCGGTCATGAAGCATGCGATATTATTATATGTAGTCCTAAGTTTGGAGAAAAGGGGGGATGTGTGAGGGGGGGCAGTAGACAATAGACCCATAATCAAGGAAGGACAGGAGAAGGGGAGATGGTGAGGCATAGTCTGGAGATGGGGATAAGGAACTTTCTGATTCAGTAGAAGAGACCTAGCCTCATATGGATTTTCTTGATGAGGTTGGTAATATGGATATTGTAGGTCAGGTGAGGGTCTAAGTACAGTCCAAGGTGTTTCAATTTATAGACTTGTTCTATGATGTTTCCAAGATTACTCCATAAACTACCAGCCCATAGTCAATGACTGATAGGACAGAACTGTTGACTGCAAGTTTGGGAGCCTCCTCCATGAGGCAGTGTCTATGTCAATACAGTTGGTCAATACGTGTGTTGACTGCCTTGGTGACATGGTCAACATGCAGTGTAAAAGATAGGAAACTGTCAAGACTGACACCAAGGTATTTGAAGCTATTGACCATGTCTAGTGCTCCATTTTGGTTGTTGTGGATTTTGAGATGGTAGGATCTATGTTTGTTCTGAGTAGAAGTAAATAACATAGTCTTAGTTTCCTTATAGTGTAAGAGGAGTCTGCAGTTAATGAACCATGCCTCTACCCTGGAGAAATTAGCCTGTATTGGTCTTTCTAGGACTTCTGGATTGGAATGACTGGTGAATACTACTGTATCATCAACATACAACAGAATAGTATTCTGACGTGCTTTGGAGAGATTATTTAGAAACAGATTAAACAGTAGGGGTCCCAGTATAGAGCCTTGGGGTACACCTGTGGTGACATTACGTTGCACAGATAGAACATGAAGTAGTTTTACTTGCTGCATACACCCACAGAGGTAGCTGCAGAAATAGCACATAGATTAATTAGACAGCCGAATACAGGAGAGTTGGTTTAAGAGTAATTCATGGTTAACTGTAACAAACACCATGGTGAGGTCAATGTATGTGGCCCACACCAAGTGCCCACAGTCCAGAGCGTCATGTATATAGCCAGTAAATCGCACTAGTATTCTAGTTGTGCTATGCTTCTTTCTGAAGCCATGCTGCTCCTGGCATTGAAGATTATACTTATCCAGATAGTGAATGAGATGCTCGTAGTCAATCCTCTTGAGCGCTTTCAAGAGCGGGGGAGGATAGAAATTGGTCTGTAATTGGAATGAATAGCTATGTCTCCACTTTTGAAGATTGGGGTGACCAAGGCCGCGTTTCAGGATTGCAGGAATCTTGCTGTGATGAGGAATAGGTTAAGGATACAGGTTGGGGACAGAGTATCTCATCTAGGGTGATCCCTAGTAACTTGAGGTCTAGTACACCACCACTAGTTTTTCATTTTCCAAGAACCTGTTTAAGGTATTTTTTGGCCTTGATAATGGAAATAATCTTAAAGCAGCAGTGCAATGAAAATGACTTAAAATTTGACACCACCTTTTTGTCGTCCTAATTGATGCCAGATGTCTTCTAGATTATTTTGGTGGTACAATTTTCAGTTTTCATTATCATTTAAGAATTGTATGAACATTTTAAAGTAATTATTTCTCAAGAAAAAAAGATGTCCGCCTCATTTTCCCATGGAAATAATACTGAGGATCCAAGGAGGATAAGAGTCCAAACATAAATGCAGATGTACAGTGCACAGCATAGGAAGCATCTAGAAAACCCAAATCAACAGTTCTACCAATATTTCGTTTAACCATAGCAGAAAATTGGCTTTTTGGAATAACTTTTTTCATTGCACTGCTGCTTTAAGGTAGAAGGGGGAAACTGAGCTATCTGGTGGACTGACATTACTATTGGGTATATCTGCTGAGTTTTCAGGTGGGAGACTGCAATCTGGATCCAGGAAGTCTTGGGGGAGTAGTCTACTAAAGTCTGTAAAGGCCTTGTTGAAGGTATTAGTGACAACCTTTAGATATATCCTATTTTTGCATCATCCTCAAACTTGGATATCAATCCACCTTCCCCTGACTGTAGCCCAGAAACATAAATGTTGACTAGAACTGGTCCCAGTACTGACCCTCGAGGAACGTCACTTGTTACCCTTACCTCATCAGAGTCACATCCCTGTATCCTAACTACTTGTTTTCAATCTGTGAACCAAGACTGTATCCATTTAGCTATTTTGGCATTGATTTTAAATTTTAGTAATATTTTGATCAGTTCTGCATGAGGCACGCTGTTGAATGCCTTGCTCAAATCAAGATAATCCACATACACTGGTTTCCCCTAGTCCAAGGCCTGATTCACCTTACTGAAAAAATTCACCAAATAGGTAAGGTATGACCCTCCCATGGTGAAGCCATGTTGTGACTTGTCTACTGTGTTGTTTTCAGCTATTGTAGTCTCTATTATATCTATAGATACATTAGTGAAAGGAGAAAGTCCAGAGGAGGTACAGTATTGCTAAGATCAAAGGGGATAAGGGGGAGTGTGTGGAGGAGGACCAAGGAAAAGCATCTATCCTAAATAGATACTTCTGCTCAGTATTTACTGAGGAGAAGGTAGGGCAGGGCCCACAGCTCAGTCCAGTGGACATGGGGGGAGGGAGGTGTGCACAAGTCCCTTCACAAAAGAAAGGGTCCTACAAGAGCTTGCTAAGCTCAGGGTGGACAAGGCAATGGGACTGGATGGCATACATCCCAGTGTACTAAAGGAGTTAAGGATAGAAATAGCAGAGCCATTATCAGAACTGTTTAGTGAGTCTCTGAGCACAGAAGAGGTCCCAGAAGACTGGAGAAGGGCTCATGTGATCCCGCTCCACAAGAGTGGTAACAGGGAAGAGGCAGGGAACTACAGATCAGTCTTACATCAGTAGTGGGCAAGATTATGGAGGCACTCCTTAAGGAAAGGATAGTGCAACACCTGGAATCCATAGGAGCATAGGATCCAAGACAGCATGGGTTTACAACAGGAAGGTCCTGTCAAACTAATCTCATAGATTTCACTAACTGGGTAACCAGAGTGATGGACCAAGGGAGTGCAGCTGATGTTGCCTACCTTGACTTCAGCAAATCTTTTGATACTGTTCCACATAGAAGATTGATTAATAAGATGAGTAGGCTTCGGGTGGGTCAGAAGTTGGTCAACTGGGTGGCAAACTGGTTGACGGGCAGAAAACAGAGAGTGGTGGTAAATGGTATACAGTCAGAGGAGATGCAAGTCACAAGTGGAGTACCTCAGGGATCAGTCCCAGGGCAAGTCCTCTTCAATATCTTCATCAGTGACATTGCAGTTGGACTGAAGGGTAAGGTTTGTTTGTTTGCAGATGACATGAATATCTGCAACAGAGTAGATGATCCAGATGGTGTGGGCAGATGAAAAGAGATCTGGATAAACTGGCAAAATGGTCAGAAGAGTGGCAACTGGGGTTTAATGCAAAGAAGTGTAAGATCATGCACATAGGGAAGAGAAACCCTGGGCCACCTATAGGTTGGAAGAGGAGTTGCTGGCAATCACAAGGGAAGAAAGACTTGGGCATCATCATCATCATCATCATCACAGGTGACCTGAAATCATCCAAGCAGACCACTAAAGCAGTAGGTAAGGCTAAAGAGATGTTGGGGTGTATTAGTAGGGGTATCACAAGTCGTAAGAGGGCGGCAATAATCCCTCTTTACAAGACATTGGTTAGACCCTATCTGGAGTACTGCATGCAGTACTCGAGGCTGCACCTTCACAAGGACATTAACAAAATGGAGGCAGTCCAGAGAAGGGCAACCAAAATGGTGCATGGACTACATCAGAAAACACATGAGGACAGATTAATGGAGCTTAATATGTATAGCCTGCAGCAAAGGAGGGAGAGAGGTGATATGATCAAAACTTTCAAACACCTTAAGGGCATTAACAAGGTGAAAGAGTCTAACATGTTTCAATATAAGAAAAATAGCAGGACAAGAGGACACCTCATGAGATTAGAGGGAGGCCGATTAAGGGGTAATGTGAAAAAGTTATTTTTCACAGAAAGGGTGGTGGATGCATGGAACAGCCTACCTCAGGAAGTGGTGGATATGAATACAGTACAGGCCTTCAAACAGGCATGGGATAGGCATAAGGGAGCAATACAGATGAGTATGAATAGATAGGCCATTGACAGAGTAAAGGGCTATGGCACATTCATAAAGTAGAAAAAAAATGGGCAGACTGGATGGGCCTTGGGTCCTTTTCTGCCATCAACTTCTATGTTTGTGTTTCTAATAAACTGTTTTAGTAACTCCCATTGTAATGCTGTTAGGCTTACAGGTCTGTAATTAGAAACCTCTTCCCTACTGCCCGTTTCATGGATGGGCACCACTACTGCAAACCTCCAGGACTCTGGAGCAGCTGCCTTTTCCAGTATATATTAAAAATTTTCGTCACAGACCCCGCCAATTCAGAGGCTAACTCTTTAAAGGTTCTCAGACGCAAATCATCTGGTCCTTGTGATTTAATATCTACATTTTCCAATAGCCTCTGAACTTCATCCCTGTCAACCTTAGGTGCCATGTCACGGTCATTTGTAATTACTTGGTCTAGTTTTGATTTCTAGAAAACCAGTCCAAAGAATGTCTCTATCTTTATCTATTTCTTTCTTGTCCTCGACTTTTAGTGGTCCTACTTTCCTATCACCACTTCTTTTTTCTATTATCTACAGTATGCCCAAAACATTTTAGCATTTTGTTTAGAATGTTTGGCTATGTTTATTTCCTTCTCTCTTTTAGCCCTTTGTATCTCTAATTTACATTCTCTGTTTTTTTTATATTTGTCCCATATTGACTGATCCTTGTCAGCACTTAGTGGACAGATATCCTTTTATATTTGTATAAGGCATTCCTCTCAGGGCCATGGTGCTATTCCCATCCCAGTACTGTTTGTGATCAGTCACTATGTCATTGTCTACTACTAACAGATCTACAAAGAGGAAGTGCAGTGTTGCTGCTTGTGCAACTGTTGATATGGACTGTAATAATTATGGCCAGTGATTTCCGGATACCTGTATTGCTAAAATTACTGCAGGTTTTTTCTTCTGAAATTGCTCAAAACTGAGTAGTATATCCGAAATTGCAATTTTAATTAAAATGTCTTTCAAAATCCTGATTTTCCCTCTTTTGTCTTTCAATCCATAAATAAAACATATCTCACCTTCTTAAACAACTTTCATTTTATGCAGATTTTCACATTTTATAAGCTGTTGCATTTTAAATGTTCAGAGAGGCTATATTGCATTAATAGACACATTTCAAAGTTCTCTAACTTCAGATAAAACTCAGCACTATATTCAATTGGTCAAAAGGCATTGATGCTAGTGCCTCATCACTCAGTAAAGTAGGAATCACTTCACACTTTTGCTGTAGTCTCATTGTTTCTGTTCAGTTTTATAGTTGTCTGATTTCCTGCATTGTATAAAAGGAAACACCTTTTAAAGGGAATGTTTAGATGCTGTGGAATATATCTGAAGAAACAGTCAACCTGAATTGTCTAGTGTCTCTCTCCCAAAACATAACATTCACATGCACACAAATTTATTTAAGAATTTTACAGGAATGGCGTACTGAGCGGGTTACCGTTCGATTCCAGATGCGTCCTGGGGGAAAGAGACAGGTGGAACATACAAAACATAAACACCAGTAGAGTGTACATGAATGCAATTACATTTGCAATACAGTAGTGGAAGATTGTACATGTTACAGTTACACTATACAGAGTGTTGTGAGATCACAAGGGGAGAAACTGGAGCATGCAAGTAATTAACATGAAGTATAATTACATGAGAGCAGATACATATTACAAACATTAGGAGAAATAGTGCATGTGACTATTAACAATATGCAGAATTAGCTATGAAATCAAGCAACGAGGAATGGCCATTGTAATTCATTTTTATGTTTGCTTGCACACATGTGCAAGAAACATAGTGCCATCATCCGAGTTTTCGGAGGTGTGGCTCCCGTCTTCCAATTCAGGCAGTGTGTTTGCAGGCGCGGCCGCAGTTCTCCAATGAACGCTGCAGCTGTCTATGACAGCAGTTGAAAATGCAGTGCCGTACAGTTGAAAGGGAGAGCTCTGCTTCAGTGAGTAGCACTCCCCTCCACATGCACACACATGCATGTGTGTGCTCATACGCTCCCCATGCACACACTGTGGCCAGCGAGTGCCCAATCCCCATCGGCTCCGCCCCCAAAAAGCTTTCCAGGTGCCCATGCTGGGGAGCCCACCCCAGCATGCAAAAATATTATGGCCGATGGGGTGCCCAATCCCTATCGGCTCCAGACCCCCAAACAGTCTTCTAGCTGCCACACTGAGAGCCCACCCCAGCATGGCAAATGTCCTGTGTCATCTTCCTAAAAACATAACCTGTAAACAAAAAGTTCCTCGGCGGTCTCCCTGCCCACCCACTCCCACCCTCAGCGCACCCTACCTCCCCACAGCACCCGTCACCCCATACTTACCTCCGAGCTCGACACGATGATCTTAGTGGACGAACACGTCTGCACTCTTCAAAGCCGACTGTGAACTGAGGAAATGCCGGTAAGCTGTATAATGCAATAAATAGGGTTTTCAACTTTAATGCATATCTCATGCATTTTTGGAATCCAGCACAAATTTTCAACATGGGGTTTTAGGACCCCTCCTCATGAATTCTGGAACTGTCATGGTGTTAATCGGGCCGATGGGTGATTTGCAGTCACTGCGCGGCGAAATCACCTTTGGGACAGTGCTTAACGACGGTGCCAGTGCTCATAAGGTGGGTTCTAAAAAAGCCTATTACAATTGGTGAAAAAATTCTAAATGACTGTTGTTTCATTTAGCCGCACGCCATGCAGTTCCCACGCGACGGTCGAAGTTCACAACAACTTTAATATTTGCACCAGATTTTCAACATTGCCATTTTACCACACCTCTTTATGAGCAGTACAGCTGCCATTTTCACATCTCACCCAAATGTGTTTCCGCACATGGGCGCATAATAATTGCAGTCGGTGTGCGAGCAATGTTTGGGACAGATAAAGAAAATCACAGTGACACTGTTCATGATCGGAGGTCCCAAAATGCCGGTGTTGACAATCTGCTGTAAAAAAATCCCCAAACTAATTACATTACGGATGTGCATTGCACAGTTTCTACGCACACTCGTGACTTCACCAGTTTTTTAAATATTTTCACAGCAGATTTTCAACATTGCCATTTTTTACACCTCCCCATGAACAGTACAGCTGTCATTTTCACATCCTGTTTGGAATGTGTTTTTACACCTGTGGTGCTAAATGCCGTAGTCACTGTGCAAAAGCAGCTTTCGGCTAACAAACTGATATTGCCATTGTTCATGAGGTGGGGGGTCACAAAAAAAAACTTATTGAAAATTTGGAGTGAAAATACTAACGAATGCCTGAGGTGTTAGGGTTTCCAGGGATTCTTGCCTGTAATGCTCATACCATTCCATACCCTGCAGCCAGTGAGAGACATTGAGGTGTGCCTTGGACTCTTCAGCCCTAAAGTTCACCCCATTCTCCTATACCGCACCCATCTCACCCTATTTCCCGATGGAATGGGGTGCACATAAGGGCCAAAGACCCCAAGGCACACTGTGACACTTGTCAGTGTCTGCAGGGTAGGGTGTGGTGAAATGGCATGGCTGTTATGCCCGACGACCCAAAGGCACACCCCAATGCCTGTCAGTCTCTGCAGGGTGGTGGTGGGGTTGGCTTCAGTTCAATACTTCACTGCCATTCCTATTATGCAGCTCTGTAACTCCTACACTACCAGTGCCAATGCCTGCAAGCAAACATTCAGCATTGACAAATACTTGTTAACTATACTGTGGTTAGAGCTAGGGTTTGATGTGTTTTTAGGGTTCAACTTCGGTTTGTCTTCACCAGGGTATAGTTCAAGTTTGGTTCAGTTCAATTTGATAAGTAGAAGGTTGGGTTCAAGCTCAGTTCAGTTTGAGGGTTGTTTTTATGTAATTTATCAATCTGAGTTTGAGTTCTAATAAATTCACCCTACTGCCTTTATGTGGGTTTTCCTCATCTCACATGGTCTGGGTTCTCATTCGGTTTGGGCTCGTCTGTTTTGTTTTTTTAATAGTTCAAGTTTGGCTCAGTTCTAATTGGCTGAAAATCAGAAAGTTAGGATTTAGTTTGTGGACAAACTCTGACTCCAACTGAGGTAACTTAGCCATTGGAATTCTGTACTCTGTGGTATTATATATTGTTAACTGCTGCCGTACTCTGATTATTGATAAGAAACATATGATGACTATTATATCTGGAATTATTCACTTTTTTATCACCGAAATTTGATAAAATTCCATATCTGGACGTCACTGGCCCTACTAAAAATCTTACCAGCAAAGAGTCAGACCATGGCGGTAATATTATCAGGACCAGGACTAAATGTCCTGCAGAGAAAAAGCAGGTTTGCAATGAAAGGATTGTAGAGTTTCAGAAACAGCTAATTAGAGTTACTCACAGAGTTACTAAATGTTTTGCACTTTCCCAAATAGTTCCAGCTGCTGAGGCAGCACACAAGGCGTCATCCTCTTCAATGAAAGCTCACATACTGGGGCACAGAATGCTGGTGTACATGATGGGACTGGGATTGGGATAGCCCAGAGTACTGTATGTCCCACATAATGACACTTCTAATTCTTTGGACTCTAATTGTGGAAATAATAATGAGGTTGGTAGTTCGGATGAGGAGATAGGTCAGGATGTTGCTGCAAGTCATAAGAGGCAAGGGCAGAAAACAAATCACATTCTAAAAGTAATAATAACAGTAACAATTTTCAAATATTTGAACAAGGGAATAGCAGTATAGGATTTCATAAAGTTCACTTGAATGCACAAAGAATAGTACCAGGCACCCCTGCACAAAGTAGGAAAGATAACTCTTTAGTGTGGAATTAATTCTATACAGGTCAACACCAGCTGCCTTCACAAATGGGATGTTACTTATAACAATGCATGTAGGTTTGTCTCTTCCTCCCCTCGGCTCACCCACCACTGCCTGCTTTATTTGTCCTTAAACTGGTTATCTCCTTCCTCCAGGCATTCCTACAGTCTTGGCTGCTTCACTGACAACATTATTTGATCCTCCCAACCTGCCTCGTTGGCCTCCTTACTTTCCCCTGCAGACCATGCATACTCTCTGTGGTCTTCTGCACAGGTCCTGATACCGTTCACAAATGCTCCACTAAGATGGGCGGACAGGTGTTTGCTCACTCCGCCCCTAATTTCTAGGATTCCCTACCTGCTCACCTCTTGGTCTCCAACTCTCATATTGTCTTCAGAAAATATATTTTACACTACCTCCGAACTGCTGACAAATGCTCATGCTTCTGATCTCATTGGCTCCTACTGTCCAGTCCTGCTTTTTTCTGCTGCAATGTCCATCCTCCTGCCCTACTGTACCATAGCTTTTTCTGGGTTGTAACCAGAACTCTTCTCTTATTTGCAGATGCCACTAGTCTGTAAGTTATGGTACTTCTGATATTGTCCTAAATGCTTTGTATTCATACCCAGCACTAGTCTGTGATTCCAGACACTTCCATTATTGACCTAAATGCTTGTATTCTAGACTAGTGTTCATTTGCTTGTTTACCTGTTATGTACTCTCCCGGGTCATGCCTGAAAATAGGCTGGGTCTTGCCTAGTGCACTTACCCGGTAAATAAAAGCTAAATAAAATAAATATTGACCCTGTAAACAGCTCTCAAGCTGTATGCAGTCTGTGCAGAGACAGCATCAGTCGTGACAAGGTAGCACAGACTGGCACAGCAGCAATGATGTGACATGAAAGGCAAAACACCCAGATGAGTGGGGCAGGGTAAAAATGGGCACCGTGGTTGGCATGGACAGTGATGGAGGTGGTGGTGGAGGTGACCACAGTGATGATGACGTGGAATCAGTAAGTGACATTAAAGCAATGGATGTGTCCTTGCAGTCTTCTCAGACAGATATAGCTTGTTTACAGACACCATCAAGTAATTACATACAAACATACAGACATATGATGAAGCCAGCAGATAAAGGCCTATTAAGTCTGCTCAAGTGTGCAGCTCTCAGTGCTGTGCACTGATGCTGCCCCCCTTCCTTCACCCCTCCCCACCAACTAATCCAACCGTTTTATCCTTTTCCCTTCACCATTTTGATTTTGCCCCTAAATTTATTCCATACCCCCTTAAATCCCCCCACTGATGCCATCGAAAAAAGTTCCCCAGGCAGAGCATTCCATGCTGTCACCACCCTCTCAGTGAGAAAGTGCCTCCTCATCTCTCTTCTGAACTTCCTCCTCCCACTTTAGACTATGCCCTCTTGTAATGCCTTCCTTTCTAGTTTTAAACAGACCCTCATGACTTACTCTATTAATGCTCTTAAAGTATTTAAATGTCTCAATCATATCCCCTCCATCCCTTCTGTCCTCAAGAGAGTACATATTGAGCATCTGTAGCCTCTCCTCATAGGGCTTTTCCCTATGATTGAAAATCCCTTAGTGGTCCTCCCTGTGAGAAAGGCAATGAAACATACATTCCCCAAAAAATCAAGAACATTGCATCAACTAACATTAAAAGAGAGACATCTTCCAACTTAGGAGTACAAGAACGAGGGTGCATGACTTGAACTTGGAAGGGGGTAGGTTAAAGGGTAATGTGAGGAAGTTCTTCTTCAAGGAGAGGGTGGTGGACACATGGAATAGTCTGCCACAGGAGGGGGTGGGAGCGAGCATGCTGGAGGGGTTTAAACATGCCTGGGACAGGCATAAGGGAACCTTACAGGTGGGCAGGAGTGGGGATTAGATGTGACCAGCCAGGGTCACAGGTCACAAACATGTGTAAGGATAAAGGGCAGACTGGATGGGCCTACAGCTCCTTATCTGCCGCAATTTCTGTGTTTCTGTGTGTTGCAAGCACCTCACATGGCAACACTTAAATGGAGCCACTGCGCAGTTGTTGGCTGACTGTCAACTCCCGTTTGATTTTGTTGCCTAAAAAAAGTTTTCTCAAGTTCATGCACCAGATTTAACCATGGTACAGTGTTCTTTGGTTTTTTTTTCCCCTTCATTTTCCCTCTGGTCACTGGTAGCCACAACTCCCTTGACTGCCCAGCTGATCCCACCCTATTTGAGTACCTCCCTGCCTGTAACCTCCAACTTCTGACCCACCCACGACACACCCTCAGGTTAACCCCCTAGCTAGCATCCCTACGGCAGGGCCGCCTTCAGCTCCACGGCACTCCTGTACATGAAATCCAGTACCTGAGGGCAGAGGTGAAGATCGGAAGCATCAGGATCCAGTACGGCAGGAACCAACAATAGGAGTGGTACTCATGCAACATTGTCCATCTGGCAGCTGGGGCTTTTTCTTGTTCTGTGTCCCTTCTCCCCGCCCCATTGGCAAGTGTGGACATGCAGTGACATCCAGGGAGGCATGCACACTCCTGTGTGTGCCACTCCAACATCCACCCTGGCTCACCTCCCTGTATGCGGACATTTATCAGCTCCATACTGCCCAGCCACTGCTGGGAGGCATACTACTGCCGGAGACTTCGACCCTTCCCTCCCCCAAGAAGGTAAGCTGTCGTCAGATGCTCAAACCTTCTCTTCCCTGTCTAAGCCCTGGCAACCACCGTTCAGTGCTGAACATGGGTCGCTGGCATGCTGCAAGGTGTGCCGCCCAGTGCCTTAACCCTCAGCACCACCGGGCAGGCCGCTGTTCCTTGCGGAACATACTTAAAAAAGACAGTTCCACAGCTCTATGACTTGGTGTGTACTGAAGTCAGTAAGAAATTGAAACACTCTGAGGAGAAGGTTCACATTATGACAAATATGTGGACCAGCAACCAAACAATTGACTGCATGAGTGTTACAGATCAATGGGCATGTTTTCCGTAAGCAATTAATACTCCCCAGTTCACTGTAGTCGGTAAAGACTAGGGCTGTATTATGTGACACCACTTTAGACTAATCAATATTTTGCAGGAGCTGCAAAAACAATTCCATAAATGATTCACTCTGTATTTCCTGTCTCCAGGGTTCATTGTGTCAGATAATGGTGAGAACATAGTCAAAGCTATTACAGATGGCAGGTAGCAACACATATCATTTTTCACACATTGTTTAAATCTTCTCATGCATCATTTCTTAAATGGAAACAGAAATGTTGAAAACCTGTTAGGTCTTGCAAGAAAAATATGTAGTCGTTTCAGTCACTCCATGAAAGTACAAAAAAATCTTGAGGGGCTGCAGAGGTAAAACAGCTTACCACTGCATAAATTAAAGCAGGAAGTTCCAACCCTCTGGAATTCAACATTTTGCATGTTGGAAAGGCTTGTTGAATAGAAAAATGCTGCCCATGACTACGCCATGCAGAATTAAATACATAAAGCAGACATCATGCTCAGTTCCAACAGCTGGAATCTGGTTGAGTCTGATCACCTTGCTGTAGCCGTTTGAGGCTGTCATATGCGATGTCAGTGTGGACAGCACAACTCTGAATCAAAACCTTCCTCAGATAAGATTTCTCCACATTTTCCTGGATAACATCAAGAAAGACTTTCAGTGAAAGGAAGACGACACTGTAGTAATTCTGGCAGATAAGTCTCTAATTGTCAACTGACCAGATAATAAAAGCCAAGTTTCAGAATGAAAACTATGTGTTGGCTATGTTGGGGATAACATTGAACCATCCTTGCTGCAAGAGAAGACACTATGTATTTGAAAGAACTTCTGTAAAGCAAATTTGACAGTGCCCTACCAACACCATTAGCTGATGTACAGGAGTTAAGATCTAATGAACCATCAGAGAGTGCCTCTGGGCAGACAACAGAACATCTATAAATTCTTCACAGTCACCAGTGTCATCAGCGAGGGAAAGGAAATATACAGCTACTTCTCAGTCATCCTATGTTCAGGGTCAGAAAGGCAAATCACTTCTGAGTTTTCTGCAACATCAGCTGGTATCCTGTAAAGAAAGTGCAACTGGTTTGTCTGCCAGACTGGTGACCATCTCAAGCAGCAGAATGGACCAGGACTATTTTGCAGACCATACTGTGACTGGTCTCGACAAAGCTCCATTACTCTATTGGAAACAAAAGAGAACAAAATGGCGAGATCTGGCAAATCTTGCAATAATGTACCTCAGTTGTCCACCTTTAAGCATACATTCAGAACGCATATTTAGTGCAGCTGGAGGAATAGTCACTGACCAGAGAACACTGCTAAGTCTGGCAAATGTGGAAAGGCTTATATTTCTCAAAATGAATTCTGGCAATTTCCCACTAATTGTACCAAACACTAAATTACGCGATTTTGACCCTGAACATAAACAGCCTGCAAACAGTGATACTGAATATGGTGATTAGGTTGTGTACGAAAAGAAGATCCTGTCTAGAGTGGCGTACTGCCACATATAGTTAATATTGCAAACATCTCCCTCTCAGCAGTTGCAAATGTCCCTCTGAAATAAATCCTGCCCTGGGCACAGCACATGGACAAACCAGCATGTCTGTCATTTATCTGACTAGGCTGGCACCCTTACCTTGCATTCACTTTTTTACTGTCAACATTTTCTTGTCAAATTTGTCCTTTGACATACTGTTCCCATACTGCTCTATATAAGCTCTGCACAAATTCTGGAAGGCGTGTTATATAACTATAAGCCTTATATCAGAATTATCACAGTTTCTCTCATTACAAGCAGCAGTAGGCTCATTCAGAGAAGCTGTGCCTGTTCTACTTGCCTTTGCAATGTCCACCATGGGTATACTTTTTGAAACAGCAGTAGGCTCACTCAAAGCAGTTGTGCCTGTCCTATCTACCTAAGCAATGCCCACCATGGGTATAATTTTTTGGAAACAGCAGCAGGCTCCCTTAGAGCAGCTGCACCTGTCCTACCTGCCTTAGCAGTGCCCACAATGGGTATAATTTTTGGAAACAGCAGCAGGCTCACTCAGAGCAGCTGTACCTGTTCTACCTGCCTCAGCAATGCCTGCCATGGGTATCATTTTGGGGATCTGCGATGCCAGTTCAACAACTAATTTGTTGACCGGCATCATAGTGCCAGGCTCCATGTTAACCACGATTTGCAGTCAGCAGGGAGCCACGCACATTGGACTGTGTTTTTTCCTTCGGGGGGGACTTTGCAACCTGTACCCCCTACATGGGGGGGGGCTTTGCTTCTCACCCCCCCCCCGTACTTTTAGATTCCAACTCCAATTTGGAGTTGGTTCAGGGAGGGGGTGCAGGGTGGGCGGAAGTGTTGCCGGGTCCTGGGTGGACTTCTACAGCGACATGTCATTGTTGTCGGTATCAACGTATGTCAGTGTAGAAGTGTCACTGTATGGGGGATATACCTTATTTTTGGAAAGAGTAACAGGCTCACTCAGAGCAGCTGTACCTGTCCTACTTTGTTCAGTAACACCCGCCATGGTTATAAGTTTTGGAAACTGCAGCAGGCTCCCTCAGAGCAGCTGCACCTGTCCTACCTGCCTCAGCAACGCCTGCCATGGGTATCATTTTTTGGAAAGAGCAGCAGGCTCACTCAGAGTAGCTGCACCTGTCCTACTTTGCTCAACAATGTCTGCCATGGGTATCATTTTCAGAAACAGCAGCAGGCTCACTCAGAGCAGCTGCGCCTCTTACACCTACCCTCCCACACAATGACCCTATAGATAAATGATTTATTTAACCATAAACGGATCTTTGTTTCACTAGCTCATTTAACCATGAAAGATTATCTGCTTCATCAACTGCTGCAGACCCTCAGGCTGGCAATGTCACATTTATAAAGAAAAAAAGTCAGGGCATATCACAGTGGCCCTATAGAAGAATGTCTTATACAGCCATAATATTAAAGGCTACATTTTGGGAACAGTGGCAGACTTGCTCACAGCATCAGTGCTTATCATACCTGACTCAAGACAGTCTCTTGTCAGTAGTTTTCTCTGTTTAGGGTAGTCAAATACAGTCCTTCACATTTTGTTATGGTCAGAGTAGGGTAATAGGGTAGTAGAATGATCAGGGTACTAACTACCCTGCCCTAACCAAGTGCATGTTTTCATTGGGTTATTTTTGTGCGGTTTGGAAATACCTACAGGTAGCATTTAGGTTAGGATATTTCACTACCCATGCCTAATAAAAATTAAATATTTTCTTTTATATCGGGGAAAATGAATTCTTGAAAATGTTGGTATATGTATTCAAAAGGAAAAAAGAGGCTAATATTTAAGTAATAAGGCATGATGGGGGGGCATTATGGCAGTATAAAAACCCGCCTCAGATGAGCTGAAGCAGCACGTGAAACCAAATGCTTCCACCACCTGAGAAGGGCCATTCATCCACTATAATGCACCCCCTGGAGGGCCATATTACAATTATGAAGTGGGTCTTTTTTAGTAAATTGGATGTATTTTTTAAACGGTATTTTTGTTATGCTGCTTTCAGCTGGGCTGCTGTGCTGGAATATAATTCAGGAAATGTAACCATTCTTTTACAGTATTGGGTTCTATTTATGGCCCCAGTGTTAAAACTTGTCTTTTTTATTTGACAAGATTATTGGCCCTAACTCCATTTTTATCGCACAAAAGTTTACTTGGAGGAGACTGGAATATCCCCTTATATTCCTCACTAGATAGATTGAACCCCGCAAACCTTTCACTCCACTCAGGCATACTGTACAAGCCCTTAAAGAATTTGTAGGCATTAGCATTTTAGTGGATCCTTGGAGAATTTTATATCCAGAGACCAAAAAGGTCTCCTTCTATTCCCCGGTTCACAAATCTTACTCGTGTATAGACTTTTTTCTAATTTCTAAATCCTGGATTAGTGAAGTTCGGAGTTCACAAATATTAGGTAGATCACTATTTGACCATTCTATGTTTGATCTTTGCATATCCTTATCCAAGCCTCATCCAAGACAGTCACTCTGGAGACTAAATAACACTCTCCTTAGACAAGAATATATTATTAACTATATCATTCAATCAATGCTTTATTTATTAAGCACCTTTCAAAATCAAGGCTCTTTACAGTCATATAAAAACATCAACAGTATAAATTATTTAAAATCAGTCTGGATAAGCCTAAGAAAATAAATATGTTTTTAACATAGTTTTAAAACTACTGACAGTCAGGCATTCTCTTAACCAACAAGGTAGAGAGTTCCACAGGGTCGGTGCTGCAAAATGAAAAAGTGCGAGCCCCAGAAGTTTTCAGACAAACCCTTGGAACCTCTAGTAATCCCTCTTCGGTGGGTAGGAGAGGACAATTGGGGGAGTCGGGAGTCAGAAGATCTTTCAGGGAGTCAGGTCCCTGTTCATGTAGGGCCTTAAACATAAGCAAGCATACCTTATAAGTGATCTACCACTGAATTGGCAGCCAGTGCAGCTCGTGCAGCACAGGTGTAATATGACTGGCCCTAGAAGTGCCAGTCAGCAGCCTGGCTGCAGCATTCTGCACTAGCTGCAAGCAGTGGATATCAATCCCAGATAGCCCTAGGTAGAGGGCATTGCAGCAGTCAAGATGGGTAGTAATGAAGGCATGGACCAGTGTTGGAATGTCACCCAGAGGAACCAGGTGTTTCACCTGGGTGATATTCCTCAGATGATAAAATGAGGATTTAACCACAGCTGACACCAGAAATTTCAGGGTCAGACCATCTTCAAAACTAACTACCAGGTTACGCACCCAGTCTGAGGTAGTGAGCCAGACACCATCAAGCCATAGGCCTGACATATGCCCATAGAAACATAGAAACAGAGAATTTGACGGCAGATAAGGACCGCTTGGCCCACCCAGTCTGCCCATTTCCCTGCCTACTGGATAAGCTGCAGATCCTATTTAACCAGCAGCCTACTTCTTTCTACCCCCACCCCCTAGAATTGCCTTATGACTGTCTCATGCATGCTTGAATTCCACCACTGTTTTTGACTCCACAACCTCCTCCGGAAGGCTGCTCCATGCATCCACAACCCTCTCTGTGAAAAATACTTCCTTAAATTACCTCCTGAGCTGCCCCCATCTTCAAATTGTTCCCCCTTGTTCTTGCACACCACTTTTTTTGAAAGATGCTACCCTCTTGGACTTTGTTGATTCCCATGAGGTACTTGAAAGTTTCTAACATGTCCCCCCTCTCCCTCCTTTCCTCGAGGCTACACATATTAAGCTCCTTAAGTCTCTCTTCATATGTATTCCGCTGCAGACCCTGCACCATTTTAGTTGCCCTCCTCTGGACAGCTTCCATCCTGTCTATGTCTTTGCAAAGACTGGGTCTCTAGAACTGCACACAGTACTCCAGATAGGGTCTGACCAGCTGTCTGTACAGAGGGATAATAACTTCCTGTTTTCTACTGGTGATGCCTCTTCCTATGCATCCCAGTATCCCCCCAGCCCTCCTTGCTGCCCTCTCACATTGCTTGCCCACCTTTAGGTCATCTGATATGACTACCCCCAGGTCCCTTTCCATTTTTGTTGTTGTTAGTATCTCACCCCCCATTGTGTACTCTTCCCCTGGGTTTTTGTTTCCCAGGTGCATTACCTTGCACTTCTTAGCATTGAATCTAAGCTGCCATACATTTGACCATTCCTCTAACCTTGCCAAGTCCCTTTTCATCCTTTCCACCCCACCTTGTGCATCAATTCTGTTGCAGATCTTTGTGTCATCTGCAAAGAGACATACTTTTCCTTCCAGTCCCTCTGCAATGTCGCTTATAAAGACATTGAAGAGGACCGGTCCTAATACTGAACCCTGTGGTACCCCACTAGTAACCCCCCTTTCTTCAGAGTGGACTCCATTTACTATTACTCTCTGTGTCCTATTCTCCAGCCAATTTTTTACCCAGGCTGTCATCTTGGGACCCACTCCCAGGCTAGCTAACTTGTATATTAATCTTTTGTGTGGGACTGTGTCAAATGCCTTGCTAAAGTCTAGGTAGGCCATGTCGACAGCCCTTCCCTGATCTACTACTTTGGTCACCCATTCAAAGAAATCTATCAGATTTGTCTGGCATGACCTTCCCGCTGTGAATCCATGCTGCCTTGGGTCCTGTGCCCCTCTGGCCTCTAGGTACTCGATAATTCTTTCCTTCAGAAGTGATTCCATCATTTTCCCTACCACTGAGGTTAAACTAACAGGTCTGTAGTTTCCTGCTTCTGCCTTGCTCCCACTTTTGTGAAGGAGAATCACATCTGCCGTCCTCCAGTCCTCGGGTACCACCCCATCCTCCCATGATTTGTTAAACAGGGTAGTCAGTGGTGTCACTAATTCCACCCTTAGTTCTTTTAGAATTCTGGAATGAATCCCATCAGGCCACATTGCTTTGTCCACCTTCAGTTTTAAGAGTTCTTTCAGAACCCTTTCTTCTTTGTAAATGGCTGGTATCAACTTCTGTATCCAGAGTGTTTCTACTGTTTGTTTTAGGTACCCCCTCTTCCTTTGTAAATACAGAGCAAAAATATTTATTTAGTATCTCTGCCTTTTCACAGTCACCCTCTGCCCACCCTCCCCCTTTATTAAGCCTCACTATCCCTCCCTTGGTCTTCCTTCGCTCCTGATGTACTTATAAAGGTTTTATCCCCTTCTTAACTGAGTTGGCTATCTTTCCTCAGTTTGGGCCTTTGCTGTTCTGACTGCCTTCCCAGATTCCTTTTGCTTTAACTGATACAGTTCTCTGTCCTGCTCCTTCTGATTCCTTGTACTTCCTGAAAGCTTTCTTTCTTGAACCTTCACTGACACTTCCTTTGAGAACCATAGTGGTTTCTTGCATCGTTTAGTTTTGTTTATTTGCTTCACACAAAGGCTAGTTACCTCTGTGATGGCAGTTTTATTATTCCCCATTGTTCTTCCACCCTCCTTCCTGCCCATTTGCTAGTGCATTCCTTAGGCACTCACCCATTTTAAAAGTCAGCCCTCCCTAAAGTCCAGTACCTTTGCCTTTGTGCTTAAACTTACACTCTATTGCTGTGTTTATTGTGAACCATACTGTTCAATGGTCGCTAGTTCCCAGATGGCTACCCACTTCTACATCTGTGATCCTCTCTTCATCTCCATTTGAGAGAACCAGGTCTAAGATTGCTCCCTCTCGAGTGGGCTCCAATACTTGTTGTCTAAGGCATGCCCCCTGTAGCGCATCTAGAATAACCCCACTCTTCGAAATGGCTGCTGCAACTGCACTCCAGTTAACATCTGGCATATTCAGATCACCCATCAGCAATATCTCCCCTTTTTCTGCCTAAGTATACCTTCTATCATTTCCTTGTCCATTTCCTCCCCCTGAGAAGGGGATCTATATATAACCCCTGTGCGGATTGTGGTGCCATTGCCAGTCTCCAGATTTACCCACAGTGCTTCTTCTCCTCCCTGTTTTCCCTTTTGTTCTGCTGCTTTGATTCCTTCCCTATGTAAAGAGCTACTCCTCCTCCTCTATTACCCTCTCTGTCCCTCCTGTAGATACTGTATCCTGGTATGTTTACGTCCCAGTCATGGTTTTTGTGAACCATGTTTCTGTGACTGCACATATATCCAGATGTTCCTCCTCCATCAAGGCCACTAATTCAGGAAGCTTGTTACTCAGACTACAGGCATTGCTACTCATTGCTTTCCATTTTTGATGGCTTTACCTTCAGTTGCAGCATCCCCACTGACCTTTCTACCTTGGTCTTTTCTCATTTAGTACCCTGTTTTGTAGGAGAGGCTGGGATTTTCCCTGCTGCTTATCAGTGCTCTCCCCTTGACTAGTTTAAAAGCTTGCCAATGAAGCATTTAAACCGATTGCTCAAAAGACTTGTTCGCTTCCTGGACAGATGCAGACCATCCTGCCAGTATAGGCTGGTGTCAATCCAGGTGGAACCCCAGTTGCCAATGAAGCCAAACCCCTGTGTTCCACATCATTTTTTTAACCATTCATTAAACTGCATGGTGCAAAGTACCCTCGCCTCACTCATGCCATTGACAGGCAGCACCTCTGAGAAGGATACTGTGAGTGCTACTTGTCTTAGGTCCCTCCCCAGTCCTACAAAGTCCTTCTGCACTGCTCTAATCTCATGTTGAGCCAAGTCATTTGTCCCTAGGTGGTCAATGATGTCCAGCTCAGACTCCCATGCAGCTGTTCTCGTGATCCTGAGGATGCGCTTCCTGTCCCTCCAAGCCATGGCACCAGGCAGGCACCTTACTTCAGTTTTCCCTGCTCCCCCCAGTTCTATCCCCCTAATAATTGAGTCCCCCACCAGGAGCTGCTTCCTTTCCTTGTGGTTTCCTCTACCTCCTTCCTGTGGGCCTCCCTTGTGACAGGTGTCCTCAGCCTCCTTAATCTCCTCTGTGGGTGCATCCATAGGGGAGCTGTGCTCCCCCAGAATGGTGTATGGATTGTGGAGTGGAACAACTGACTGGGTGTGCCTCTGTTCCACCATCCTCACCCTCCCTGAGCCCACTGTGGTCCAACTGCTGTGCTTTCTTTGCAACCTCTGAGGCAGTGGTGGTGGCTCTGGTGCTCCCTGGATGGGGGAGGTTCCCTTCTTACCATCCAGTCTGGCCTGGGGGAAGGTTCCCTTACTGCTATCCAGTGTGGCCTAAAGACGGGCAAATTCCTCCCTCAGGGCAGAGAGTTGTCTGCAAATAGGGCAGCATCTCAGCCTCCAGAAAGTCTCCCGGAAGACTGCTGCCCCACAGCCATTACATTGCACTACTCCCCACATGATTATGTACTTTTTTTTTTGTTTGTTTTTTTGTTTGTGTGTGTTTCTTCAGTTCCAGCTCCAGAACCCGTCTCCAGGAGACCAGGGTCCACAACCAACACCTCAGTCTTATCCAGGTTCAATCTCAGCCAGCTCAAATTCATCCAGTCTTTGATCTCGGAGAGGCAACTATTTAGCATGGAGACTGCATCAACCTGTCTGGGTATAAAGGACATATACTGCTGAGTATCTTCTGCATAGCAGTGAAAACTCAAGCCGTATCATCTGATGTCATCTCCCAATGGCAGCATATACACTGCAAACAACATGGGCACCAATATGGAGCCCTGTGGCACCCCGCAAGATAGGGGGAGGGCATCAGAGCAATAAATTCCAGTGACCACCCTCTGAGATCTACCTATAAGGAAAGATTGAAATCATTCGAGGACTGTACCCAGCAGTCCACAAAGGAACCCAGGGTCTCCAAAAACACCCCATGGTCCACAGTGTCAATATTGACCTTTCCATTAAAAAGTTTTGGAATGAAAACCTTGATTCTATAGAGAGACTTGATATTATATGGGCGACTTTTAAAAGCTCTATTAGAGGCAATTTCATAAGATTTGCATCAAAACAGAAGAAACAAATCTCAGAGAAAATCGAAGCTCTTTCTTTGAAAACAGTCATGTTAGACAGTAAAGATCAGAACTCTCTGTCTGATTTACAGAAACACGAATTATAACAGTGTAAAAATGAAATTTTTTTCTCTTACTAAAGAAAAAGCAGAATTTATTCTTCTGAAAACTAAGGGTAGATATATAGACTTGGGGGCCAAACTCAGTAAATTGTTAGCTAATAGACTTAAACATCAAGAACAGTCCAGATTTATTGAATGAATAATAGCCTCAGACTCTGGTAAAACTAAATCTGACCCAAAAGATATTTTGGTAAAAGTTTACAAGTATTATTCAAAGTTATATGTATTAATGAATAACCCGCCCTCTAAAGATTAGATTCAAAGCTATCTAAATTGAGTTAAATGACCAAAAATAACTTTGGATCAAGCTAAGGATTTAATTACTCTTATAGGACAGGTGGAAATTGATGAGGCTAAAGACAGATTATCATTAAACAAATCTCCCGGCCCAGATGGGTTCACTGCTAACTTTTATAAAACCATTCAAGAAATCTCTTTGTCCGCTTTTGCAAAAGTTTTATAAGTTTATATTTTTATATTGGTCAAAGGAATAGAGGATAATTCTTTACTTGAAACCCTTTTAATCTTGATCCCCAAATCCAATAAACCTAAAAATAAGGTGAAAAATTGTAGACCGATTTCTTTAATAAACTATGATATTGAGATTCTTACTTTTATACTGGCCCAGAGGATAAAGAAAATATGGCACCCTTTAATCTCCAGAGAACAGATTAGTTTCATTTCTAATAGACAGGCAACTGACCATATCAGAACGCTCTCCCACATTTTCTCTGCGTCTGATGAATCCAGGGACTGTATAGTTCTGGTGTCACTGGACACAGAGAAAGCATCTGACAGGGTTCAGCATGACTTTCTTTTTTTAACTCTTCTTAGGTTTGACTTTCCAAAACCCTTTGTTAACTGGCTTAAAATTGTATATTCCTCTCCAACGGCTACATTGAGTTGTCATGGGTTTGTCTCAGATCCAATAAAATTGTCTTGTGGCACACATCAAGGTTGTTCCCTATCTCCTCTTCTATTCAACCTATACTTAGCACCACTGTTATGTTTCTTAAACTCCAACCTATTAATTCGATGCATTCACTGTGGTAAATTGCAACTAAAGATTTCCACCTTTGCTGATGATATATTGTTACATGTTACTAATCCGGTCTCATCTATAAAGGCTGCCCTGTTTAGCATACAGGAATATAGTATTCTCTCCAATTCTAAACCAAATATAGAGAAAACAGAAGTGCTACCGCTCAACTCTATTTTGATCAAGAATGAGGTTGTGGGGCTTGGCTTTTCATGGTCTCCAAAAAAAAATTCAAATATTTGGGTATCTACCTCACACCAGACTGATTTCAACTTATTAAACTAAACTTAGAGAATCTTTTTTTTTTTTTGTAGCATTTCTTTATGCACCCCTTCTGACAGGCATCCTTCTGGGGTGCTCACGCAGTGAGGATTGCTACTCCCGGCCTGAACCCTAGATCCACAGTGATCCCCCCATTGACCAGGCAGACTGTAGCACCTCAGGTCACCCACCAGGCCAGGGCCCACTTCTCCCTGTGGCTTTATTTGTAATTAGAGAGATCCTTACATGGATCGATGAGTCAGCCTGGAGATCACCGCAGTGGCAGTGGGCCGGCGATGGGATGGCATCCTGTCCCTGGAGCCCCCTTCATCTCCACGCCATCAGGAGGGATTTTTCCTTATTGTGTGCTTTCCCCCAGGGAGTGCGGTGTGCCATGACATCTGTGCACGGCTACCCTGCTGATGTCTGCCACACTCCTTCCCCTCTACAATTCAGCTGGCATGCCTGCAGTGCTCTCGGTATCCACCAGAAGTCACTAGGCAGCCGAGCTAGCCCGGTAACCCTCCCCAGAGAGAGGAGAGCAGTCCTCCAGATGCTCGATCCGCTCTCTCCCCTGCCGACCCCTGATGGCCAAGGCTCATTCCCAAACCCGGGTCGCTGGTGTGGCACAAGGTGTGGCATCCAGTGCCTCAACCCTCAGCACCACCGACTGAGAACTTAGAGGATCTTATTCTAACAATCAAACAAGACTGAAAGAGACAGTCAAATCTTCCTGTTTTGTTTTGGGATAAGATCAGTATAATTAAAATGAATGTTTATTCCAGGTCATTTCACCCAATAAACATGCTTAATATCTTTATACCTTTAAAATGGTTTAAAAAGACTACATTCAGAGATCAGATTCATCTGGGGAGGGAAAATGTCTAGAATAGCCATTAAGAAGTTATTTCTTTCTAAAGAGCAAGGAGGGGTGAAACTGCCAAACTGCATTTTGTACTATATGTTCTCCCATATTAATAAGTATATTAAATGGTCACTCTCACAAGTTGCTGATGGAAGTTATATTCCCATTTGGTTAGAGTTAGAGCTTAGTTTGGTCAAGAAATGTAAAATACACCCAGATATCATATTATACACTAAACCTAGCCTTAAACTGGCCAAATTAAAGTCTTTTGTAATTGGAACCTCTTTGAAAATACATCAACAAATTCTAGCTTTCATAGATTCTTGTTATTATTGCAGTTTCAGCCAACCCGTTTTAGGTAACCCCAATTTCAAAATCAATGGAAAAACCATTCCTACCAACTGGTTTCCTGACAGCGTTAATTTTACTGTTACCTCTTTCATAAAAGATGGTTCTCTAATTTCTCTTTAAGACTTACTAGAGATTAAGAGGCTTAGTAAAAAAATATTTACTTATATTAGTTTTGATCAAAATAGTTTTAAAGGCATATATTGCGGGTCTACTCCTTGGCAGATTGGCTCCCAAGATCCATTAAAAGACATGAAGCAATGTGCCTCTAAGCCCCATTCTATTGCCAATCTATAAAAACTCCTATTAATCTTGAAATATTTAGCTGATCCTGTCATTCCCTCCTATTGGAGTAATGAAATTGATAACTGCCCCCAAACCAGGTCCTCTTTATGGAGAAATATCTACCAATACATCCCACTGGATAATCTAAGATTGATACAATATAAGATCTTGCATAATGCATATACTGTATGACCCCACAGAAAATGGTTAAGCTTGGACTACTAGGATCTGGATCTTGTATCAGATGCAACTCAAAAGAAGGGACACTGCGTCACATCCTATGAGATTATCCTAATGTATGGTATCATTGGAATACAATTAAATTGGACTTTGGGTGCAAATTGTCCCTACAACATGCCTTTAATTTTAAGATCTGTATTTTAGGGAACTTGCACTTGATTAAAGGTTCAAATGATAATGCACTAATATCTATGATTGCCATTTCAACAAAACAACTTATGGTATGTCATTGGCTTGACAGATAGCTTTTTAGTATGAATGAATGGACCTCAAATATACGGCTCAATTTACAAATTACTTGATTAATCTATCTATTCTGTAATAACCTTACCAAATTCTATAGCAAGTGGGGAAGAATCTGTAATCTTTTGCTATAAATTAACTCCCTTCATTAGCTTCCCTAGCTTTTATCTAATCTTTTGGACTCTGAATGTTAGATGATAACTCTATTCTACTCTGAAGGAAAGAATTGTTGAGTACCTAGAGGCCAGTGGGGCACAAGATCCAAGGCAGCATGGGTTCACAGCGGGAAGGTCATGTCAGATGAATCTAATTGATTTCTTTGATAGGGTGACCAAAGTAGTAGACCAGGGAGGGGCTGTGGACATGGCCTACCTAGACTTTAGCAAAGCATTTGACACAGTCCCACACAAAAGATTAATAGACAAATTAACCAGCCTGGGAGTGGGTGCCAGGATGATAGCCTGGGTAAAACATTGCCTGAACAACAGGACACAGAAGATAATTGTAAATGGAGTCCACTCTGAAGAAAGAGGGGCTACTAGTGGGGTACCGCAGGGTTCAGTACTGGATCCAATCCTTTTTAATGTCTTTATAAGTGACATTGCAGAGGGACTGGAAGGAAAAGTATGCCTCTTTGCAGATGACACAAAGATCTGCAACAGGGTTGATACACAAGGAGGCGTGGAAAGGATGAGAAGGGATTTGGCAAGGCTGGAGGAATGGTCAGAAGTATGGCAGCTTAGATTCAGTGCAAAGAAGTGCAAAATAGTGCACCTGGGAAACAAAAACCCAGCAGAAGATTACACAATGGAGGGGGAGGTAGTAACAACAACAAAAATGGAACAGGACCTGGGTGTAATATCAGATGATCTTAAGGTTAGCAAGCAATGTGAGAAGGCAGTAGGGCAGGCTGGGGAGGGTTACTGGGATGTACAGGGAGAGGCATCACCAGCAGAAAACAGGAAGTTGTTATCCCTCTGTACAGACAGTTGGTGAGACCCCATCTGGAGTACTGCATCAAGTTCTGGAGACCCCATCTCCACAAGGACATAGACAGTATAGAAGCAGTCCAGAGGAGGGCAACTAAAATGGTGCAGGGTCTGCAAGAGAAGCCATACGAGGAGAGACTAAAGGAGCTTAATATGTATACCCTTGAGGAAAGGGACATGATAGAAACTTTTAAGTACCTCAGTGGAATCAACAAAGTCCAAGAGGGTTGCATCTTTCAGAAAAAAAAGATGTGCAAGAACAAAGGGACACAATTTGAAGATAGAGAGGGGGGCGGTTCAGGGGCAATGTGAGGAAGTATTTTTTTCACAGAGAGGGTGGTGGACGCATGGCACAGCCTTCCTGAGGAGGTTGTGGGGTCTAAAACTGTGGGAGAATTCAAGAAAGTATGGGATAGACATAAGGTAGCTTATCCTGTAGGTAGGGAAATGAACAGACTAGGTGGGCCAAACGGTTCTTATCTGCTGTCAAAGTCTATGTTTCTATGTTTCTACGGTGAAGGCTATCAAGGTTTTTTCTGCTTCAAATGTCTTCTGTTCTCAGGTATTGGATAATTATGTGTTGTGTAACTGGGACTGGAGAACTTGATGGGGAGGGACATGTGCATACATATGTAGAGCTTCCATGTATTTTATACCACACTAAGCTTTATATGTTGAATTATTTCTTTTATATTGTCTTGATTGTTTTGTATTATATAGTAATGTTAAAAGTTTGATTAAATAAAAGAAAGTTAAACACACACACACACACACAAATGCAAGACTAAAACACATACACACTCATCATCCCCTGAAACACACAATGACAAGGCCCCGATACCCCAGGGATAACATTAGGAAAATATAATTTCAAACTAGAGCTGTGTGGAATTTTAAAATATAACTTCCACTGGGATTCTGGGGAATTTCAGAAATTCCATCTGATTCCAGATAATTCTGTCCAAATGGGAATTCCAAAATTCTGAGACCAGAATGTTTCTTAAAACTGCCAATTAGTAATGTGTGGTTTCCATAAACCACAGAATAGAATGTAGCAGTTTTGGAAAACCGCGGATTCATTTCCACAAATCAGGGAATAAATAATTCCATAGACTATGTAATCCATAGAATATTATTCCACAGTTTACGTAGAAATGCTTTTCAGAACTCCACAAAATTAAAAATGAAATTCCAAAAAACATTTAGTGAGTGGATATGCCAATACTCATGAATTTCGTAGACAGAGTTCCACATGTGGCGCAGCTCGGTTTAGACCCCATTTCTGCTTATGTTTTATGTAGTCTTTCAGTTCAGCTTACTTTTTTCCTTAATAATGGTACACATTCACATGGAAACGGATCTCCATCTGCCATCTGCACTGGCTCCCTTCCTATGTCTGACATAACACTCCATTGTTTATAACATCATAATCATGTCCATAGCAACAGACTTTGATGTCACAAGCAGCTGGAGCAGATGGAATCTTGTTGACAGCATCACGCTTTCAGATTAAAGGGACACATTCTGTACTGTAGCCGCGTGAATTGCCCTTGCCAAAGGAATACCTCTTCCCTCACTCAGATATGGGCCGATGAACTTTCCTCTCTCTGCAAAAGCTTGCCTTGTAAAATGGGATGTGGCCTATAACAATATTTGCCACTTTGCCCTCACTGCCCCCCAACTTACCCACCACTGTGAGTTATATGAAAAACGTCACTGGTTGTCCCCAAGTAACTATCGCTCCTATGTCTTGGGCTGTTTCATCAACAAAATTATCCAAAATGCCACCCCTCCTGCCCTGTCCAAACTCTTTCAGCCAGCGCAGCCATCATGCCAACTCAGGTCTATAGAAATGTAGTCCCTCCTTGTCTCAAAAACTCGTACTTTGTCTGGTGATCATGCCTTTGCTGTCTGTGCTCCTCATCTCTGGAACTCCATACCAGTTCTCATCAGATGTACTCCCACTCATCCGTTGTTTAAGAAATTCCTATGGACACACCTGAACTCTGCCTTAGCCTGCAACTGTCCTTAGGTTGTCTTGGTATGCTCTACCCATTATCATGGTTGCTAGGCCTGTACACCTCTGGATTATGAAAGGTGACCATTGACCCTTATCCTCCCTTGCACCTTAGCACTTACTGCTCCTAGTATATGAGTCACTGCACCCTGTCCTATCTTTAGTGCCCTTTATTCTTCCATGAAATGCATATTTCCTTTTACTGTCTGATTGTCCTTACCATTGTGCACATTGTTATTTCTTGTTTACACTGTTCACTGCCTGTACATCACTTCCTTGTTGTTGTTATACTGTTCATAAACTTACCTTGTAATCTCCCAGGTCGCACCTGAAAACAGGCAGGCTTTGTCTGGTGTGCTTACCTGGTAAACAAAATCTAAATAAATAAATTCATGCTGGCCCACCACTGTAGTGTTAGTACTATCACTTGTGGCATCGATGATACCAGTTCAGGAACAACCTTGAGTCATTGGGGGTCTGGCTGGGGAGAGAAGGATCGAGCTCCCAGGGGACTGCTCTCCTGCTCTGGGGAGAGGGTGGCGTAGCATCTGGTGCCTTACTCTCCCTTAGTGGAGGTTGGGGGATAGTATACTAGGCAGTAGAGGAGCGACAAATGTCTAGCATGCCATGCATATGAACGTGTATGGCATCACCATTGATGCCATTACACACATGCTCCTCTGTGCCACAAGGGGCGGGGGAGGGTATAAAAAGTGGGAAAATCTTCCTGGATAGCAATATGATCACTGCCCCTCACAAGCCCCACACCGAGTGATTCAAGCACAGCCCCACTGGATCCTTGATGCAGTGGAATGAGAGCACTCTCCACCACCCCGTCATGGGGGGTAAGCTGTGGGAGTTTTTTGGGTGTCTAGAAAGTCCTGGGGAAAGCTGGGAAGATGGAGCTGGGGGTCATTGGTGGGATGGGACCATACCAGGGAGGGGGGAAACAAGATTAATGGAAGGAAAAAAGAGATACACTCATGTTCAATATCATCATAGTTTGAAAGATCATGAAAAGCTCTTTCAAATGAGCTATTCTCTGTAGCTGGAAGTACTCCAGAGATACAGACTATTGAGTCAGTTAAATATTAATTCTGCATTGTAGCAAAAAAAAGCAGCTCCACTGTGTGAGTCTGCCCAGAGGAAAACTTAAACCAAAATAAGACAAACACCAACACCACTCTGCTGGAAAACAATAAACTTTATGCAATATAAAATCACACACCATCCCTGACCAGATAGCTACACAAACCTTGGCCAGTTTTGTAATTACTGCATCATCAGGGGAATCCCCTTGCCGATGCAGTGAATGCAAAACTAGTCGGGGTTTGTGTAGCGACCCAGTCTGCGGATGCTATGTGATTTTATTTTGAATAAAGCGTATTGTTTCACATTAATTATACTTTGCAGCCATTTGTAAGCATTGCGATATCATCAAGAAAATGAGCTGTGCTTAACTCAGTGTAGTTAAGCACAGCTTGTTCCTTGCTGACATCACAATGTTCTGCAAATGACGGCAGTGTAATATTCATATTGAACAGACTCAGTCATCTGTATTGCTAGAGAACTTTCAGCTACTGGTAAGCCCAACACCTCATTTTAAAGAGTTTTCTATGGGCTTTTAAACTTTGTCATGTCAAGCATTGTACATAAATGTTTCCATTTAATGTCCTCCGTTATAAAGAAAAAGGGATTCTTTTTTGGTTTTGGAGAGGTATTCATTTTTGTGTTTGCTGTGTGCGCAAGTGCAAGTGAACACGTTGGTAGGAGAGTGCCCTTTGAGGGGTGTGACATCGTCCACCCAATGCAGAGCAGTGTAGCAGGGGCACGACAGTGGCAGACCAATCAGCACCAAAGCTGACTACGGCAGAGTTTTGGCTTGCTGGGTGGGGATGGTCACCAACTTCAAAAGAAGTTGCCATCCCTTTGGACTGCGCCACCCAGTAAGCCAGGCTGATCTGTCATAGGCAGCCTGGAATGTGTGCCTCCAACAAAGAAAATCATCCATCGAAGTCTCTTGCTGGCAGTACTACCAATTGCCCTGTCAGTCTAGTGGTTCCTTACCCCTCCCCCCATGTGCGACTGCCGTCCTCATAATAATACATAATAAAAACAAGAATTTGTCATTGCCAAATGTCTCACTGGCATTGGCATTGGTAGTGCAGGAGTTAGAGATGCATAATAGGAATGGCAGTGAAGTATTGAACTGACACCAACCCCACCCCACCCCACCCTGCAGAGCCTGACAGGCGTTGGGGTGTGCCTTTGGGTCGTCAGCTATAACGCTCATGGCATTTTACCTCACCCTACCCTGTAGACATTGACAGGTGTTGTGGTGTGTGTTGGGATCTTTGGGACTTATACTTACCCCATTCAATAAGGAAATACACGGAGATGGGTGCTGTATAGGAGAATGGGGTGAACTTTAGGGCTGAACACTCCAAGGCACACTTCGATGCCTGTCACTGGCTGCAGGGTGGGGGTGTGGGTGGAATGGCGTGAGCATTACAGCCAATGATCCCAAGTCACACCCCTGATGCCTGCCAGTCTCTTGGTGATGTCATGAGCATGCATAGAAACTGTGCAACACACACGCATAACCCAATTATTTGGGCGATTTTTGTAGCCACATTTTCAACATAGGCATTTTGGGACCTCTCCTCATGAACAGTGGTGCTGCAATTTTGTTAATCTTCAACTTCAAAAGAAGTTGCCATCCCTTTGGACTGCGCCACCCAGTAAGCCAGGCTGATCTGTCATAGGCAGCCTGGAATGTGTGAATCTGTCCCAAAAGTTGATTTCCCACAGTAACCATGCCATGCCTCAGAAAGAACTGGAAGGGGACAGGATCAGTTGTGTTCCAGGATAGTAGCTGCTGCTGTTGTTTTCACAGGGTTCTTGTGGATTTTACTTGGTAGGTTAGTTCTTTTCTTTCTTACTTCTAAGGGGCTAGCAGGGTATTGTTTTGGGGAATGCTGGATGTTTGTAAACTGATTTGGTGGCTGTAAGTGGGGCTCTTTTTGTGGATGTTTCACTGTGTAACAGGCTGCGCTGGTAGAGGCCTATTTCTGCTGATTTAAAACCTATTTGGTGGGATTTGCTTGGGCCTGGTTCTTTAGCTGCAGGGCTTGGAGGGGAGATACAGGGCTGATACACTCTCTCTTGTCAGGTGTCTGCCTAAGACTCCGCTTTCTCCCCACCCCTCCCTCCCCAGAAGTCTGCAAATTTATAGGGGAACACCTGCCCTGCAATTGAGGAAAAGGCTGCTGGTGCAGCTCATGTAGTTCTAGCCACTGGGGTTGGATTAAGGCTGGAGAGAGGAGCTTAGGGAGTTCATTTCCTTATAAGTTTAATGTGTTGTACTGCACCTAGTAACAGAGTTACTGGTGTACAGTGGGACTGTCTCTAAGATTAGTGGGTGACCTGATTAGCAGTAGGGTATCTTGGACTAGGGGGAACCTGGTGGCTCACCCAAGGAAACCTATTTGGAAGGGATGGAAACACATCATTAGGTCCGCATCTTTGGGAGGGTGGTGGGTGCACAGGGTGTGGAGCAGCCATGATACTGGACTGGGCTTGGAAGTTTGGTGGTTGCCCAGTGTGCTACCAGCTAGCACAGCTTAGGGAGGAGGTTGCAGGGATGAGGAGAAAGCTGGGGGAAGGGGGGTGGAATGGTTGGGGAAGGGGGCTGGAAATCTCCCACAGGGTTTCACCAAGCACTGGGGGTGGGGGTATAGGGAAAAGAGTGCAGGAGAATACTCAGGGGTCACATAGGGACCCTGGCAGAGGGGGTCCAAAAGGACACTACCAAGGAAGCAGGCAGGTAACTGGGGAACCTCACAAAGGGGGGACGGAGGGACAACATTCTCAGGAAAGTAGGCAGATGGCCAGTGCTGGACAGAAGGAAGCAAGGCGGGGAGGTGGATCAGATCTTACACTCAGTAACTGCTTCAATTCTCTTCTTCTGCTCAAGGATGAGGGGGGTGATGTAGCCACGACAGAGGTGGTTAGAGACGGAAAGGGAGTGGGAGTGGGAGGCAGGAGGCAGGGGCCAGATAGCAGGAAGAACAGTGACACTAGTGAGGCCCCACCTGGAGTACAGTGTACAGTTCTGGAGACCATACCTACATAAGGACATAGACAGGGTAGAGAAGGTTCAGAGGAGGGCAACAAAGATGGTGCATGGATTGCATCACAAGTCCTATGAAGACAGGTTGAAGGAACTGAACATGTACTCCCTGGAGGAGAGGAGGGAGAGAGGGGATATGATAGAGACATACAAGTATCTTACAGGGAGGAACAGGGTGCAGGGAAACACTATTTTAAGCTGAAAAGATGTTTCAGGGACCAGAGGGCATGGGATGAAGTTGGAGGGAGGAAGATTCAGAGTAAACATGAGAAAGAATTTCTTCACAGAACGGGTGGTGGACAAGTGGAACACCCTGCCAGAGGAAGTGGTTGGGGCTGAAACAATCCACGGATTTAAGAATGCATGGGATAGACATAAAGGAATTCTAGAGGTCAGGGTAAGGGAAATAGACTTCTAGGAAAACAAACTGAACTTACAAGCTCAAATGGCAGACCGGGTGGGCCATGGGCCTCATCTGCCGACACTGTCTATGTATCTATGTAACGGTGGGGACCTGGAATGCAGGAGAATGGGGGGAGCAGTGAATCAGAGCAGGATGGGCAGGGGGAAGAGGGAGGAAAGAGCAAGGAGAAGGACCAGTTGGGAGGAAAGGTAAAGGAGAAGGACCAGAAGTAAAAGGAGGATTCAGTAAAGGGAGCTGAGGGTTTAGGCCAGGGGAGCACGACGAGCAAGGAGGAACTAAATGGAGACAGGAAGGAAGGGAGGATGAGCCAGGCTAGTTTAGCAGATGGGGGAGAAGGACCAGTTGCAAGCAGTGAGGGGGGAATTAGCAAGGTACAGAAGGATACTCAGGAGGAGAAGAGGCATAGGATTGGAGGGGAGGGGGTGGCCATGGTAAATAAGGAGGGGGTGGCATGTGGCACCCAGATAGGGGGAGGAACAAGGAGCCAGCTGGGTGGAGGGGCCGGTAGAAAGGATGAGGGACATGGAAGGGGGGAATGGAGGAAAAGGAGTGGTCAGAGTGCTCCTGCTGGGGGATTCTATGATCAGGGGTATCAAATGGGATAGGGAGGGAGAAGCCTGGCCAGTTAGAACAAGATGCTTCCCTGGACTAACGGTGCAAGGGCTAAGCACGAGGTATATCAGCTGGCAAAGGACTGTGGGGGTTCCCCAGACATACTGGTCCACCTGGGTACAAATGACATTGAGGGAAATAGCGAGCTACAGATACAGGAAAGATTCAGGGAGCTTGCCAGGGTCTGTCATGACATAGGATGCACAGTTTCCTTCTCAGAAATCCTGCCAGTGCCAAGGGCTAGTGGGGAACACAAAAGGAAAATTAGGGAGATAAACCAGTGGCTCAGGGGGTGGTGTGAGGCCAGAGGGTATGGGTTGATGGGGATTGGAGAGACCTGGGAGGATAAGGAGCTGTATGCTAGAGATAGACTACATCTCAATTTGGAGGGAGGGATCTTAGTTGAAAAATAGGAGTTCATTGGTGAAAAGTGGGGTTTAAACTTGTGAAGGGGTGGGATGGGAGAAAAAGGCTGTCAAGGGGTGCCGAGAAAAGGAGGGACTCTGTCTCCACCCCCTGGGACCAGGAGGATTGCAGGAAAAGGCCAACTGGCAAAGTGCAGACCAGGAGAAAACAGAATCCCCATGGGAACACGAGCAGGGGAAATGGAACTATAGGGAAAGGGTGGAAGGTAGTCCTGCTAAATGCCAGGAGCTTGGGCAATAAAATACCTGAGCTCCAGGCAATGTTAACTGAGGTAGCAGTGGATGTGGCAGTGGTCACTGAGACTTGGGCCACTGCAAGACATGACTGGGACCTGAACCTGGAGGGTTACACTATGTTCAGGAAGGACAGGGGGGAGGGAAGGGAGGAGGAGTAGCAATGATGATCCAAAAACTGCACTGGCATAGGGGAGTAGGAGGAGGGAGCCGTGGGAGGCGATTTGGGTCACCTTGTAACAAGGGGGGCAAGAGAGTAAAAATAGAGTGGTGTGTATGACCCCCTGCCCTGGCGGAGGAGCTGGAGGACAGTCTGGTGGCAGATGTTAGGAGACACTGCAGACTGGGCAGAGGAATGGTGGTGGTGTTAGGGGACTTAAACATGCCAGGAACAGACTGGGAGACTATGACATCCTCTGTGACCAGGGAACAGAGGTTGTTGGATGTCTTTCAAGACGCATTCCTAACTCAGTAGGTGAGGGAACCGACCAGGGAGGCATGGGTACTGGATGTGGTCCTGGCAGACAGTGACCAGATTGGGGGCCTGGAGGTAAGGGACCCATTGGCGGGGAGTGACCATGCCACGGTCTGGTTCTGCCTGGACCTAGGAGGGGTAGAAGGCTGCACAAAGATGGAAGTAACTGACTTCAGGGGGGCAGATTTTAAGGAAATGGGAAGGATCCTTAAGGAGCATTTGGATGGGATTGGGTCAGACATGGACACTGATAGTAGGTGGGAAATCATCAGCACCTGTGCAAGAGTAAGACGAAAACGCGGTAGGGCCCAAAAACCCTGTTGGTGGACCAGGGAGGTCCAGGAGGTGGTGCAGGGAAAGAAAGCAGCCTATAAGAAATTCAAGTGCTCAAGGAGGAAAGGACTGAGGGAGCGAGCCGATGGCTAGAAGGGCCACTAGAGTGGTGAGGGCAGCTAAGCAAGGAAGGAGCAGAACCTGGCCAGGGAAATTAGGAGAGGAAAAAGGGTTCTTTAGATACATTGGGGAAAGACGAAGGGTGAAGGGCAGATTAGCAGGATTAAATCAGGGAGAGATGGGCACAAGACCGGGGAGCAGGCCGAGACTAAATGAGTACTTCACCTCAGTTTTCACCATGGGAAAATGGGGATGCTGCATCATACATGGGAGGAGACGGAGATAATGAGGAGGGGACCCTTACCGATCGGCCAGGTCTGGGGAGAGGGGAGGCATTACTGGCAGGTGGGGGAGGGCTAAGCAGGGAGAAGAGACAGAAGTGGAAATCACAGCAGAGAGAGTGAGGGCCCTCAGCTCACTGTCTGGGAGAAAACACGGGGCCGGATAAATACATCCTAGAATGCTGAAGGAACTTGCAGATGTCCTGGCGAAACCCTGGCAGAGCTTTCACCATCTCTCTGAGGACAGGGTGGGTGCCCCAAGACTGGAAGGTGGCGCATGTAGTGCCTATCCACAAGGGGGATCAAGGAGGTGGCAGGGAACTACAGGCCTGTCAGCCTGACATCAGTGGTGGGCAAAGTGATGGAGGGCATTGTCAAGGAGAGGCTAGGGGGGACCTGGATAAGTCAGAGTGCCTGGACGATAGAGCAGCATGGATTCATCCTGGGAAATCGTGTCAGACAAACCTGGTGGAGTTCTATGACTGGGTGACAAGTGCCCTGGACCTGGGTAGACCAGTGGATGTCCACTTTCTAACTTCAGCAAGGCATTTGACTCTGTTCCTCACGTGGGCCTGTTGGATAAGCTAGGAGAAATGGGGGTTGGAAACCAGATGATCAGATGGATAGGCAATTGGCTCCAGGACCGGACCCAGAGGGTCATAGTTGGTCGTAGTTGGTGGCATAGTCTCATCCCCAAGGAGGGTCATTAGTGGGGTCCCACAGGGATCAGTCCTTGGGCCCCTTCTGTTCAACGCCTACCTATCTGACATAAGGACAGGAATCAGGAGTGAGATGAGTCTCTTTGCAGATGACTCGAAACTGGGGGTGGTGGTGGATGGGGAGGAGGGGAGGGTGGCCCTGCAGGGGGACCTGGAGGCTCTGGAAAGATGGTCTAGAAAGTGGAAGCTGAGGTTCAATGCAGGAAATGCAAGGTACTCCACCTGGGGCCAGAGACCAGGCCAAGTGTGTACACCCTGGGGAATACTACAAGTCTCAATGGCTGAGAGGGACCTGGGGTGGTGGTGGATGTCAAGATGAACAACTCTGAGACTTGTAGGAGGGCAGCAGCCAAGGCCAACAGGATGCTGGGATGCATCGCTGGGGATCACCTCCAGAAGGAGGAAGTGATACTCCTCTGTATAACTGCTTGGTGAGCTGCACTGGAGTACTGCATGCAGTTTTGGAGGCCACACTTAAAGAGGGACATTAACCTCCTGGAGAGGATCCAGAGGAGGGCAACCAAAATGATTTGGGGCTTGGGGGACAGGACCTATGAGGAGAGGCTCGAAGAGCTAAATATGTACACATTGGAAGAGAGAAGGGACCGGGGGGACATGATAGAGGTCTTCAGGTACATGAAGAGGGTAAATAGGGGAGGAACAGTCAGGGTGCTTCAAAGGAAGGAGGAAGGGGCCACTAGAGGGCATGGGTGGAAGCTGGAGGGAAGATTCAGGGGAGAAAGGAGGAGGTGCTACTTCACTGAGAGGGTGGTGGAGCCATGGAATGCACTACCCTAGGAGGCTGGTGGAGGAAGAGACAGTGGAGGGGTTCAAGAGGGGGTGGGACAGGTACAGGGGAAGGGTTCTGGAAGCAAAATCCAATGCAGCAAGAATATCTGGAACTGGGAAGGGAGAAGCCAGAGAAGACGAGGGGGACAGCAAGGTCAGCACCCAGGGTGGAGGCTGACGAAACGAGCAGACACGAAAGACCGTTAGGCCTATTCTGCTGGCATTTTAGTATGTTAGTATGTATTGTGCTCCATGGGTGTGGAAACACATTTTGGGCAGGCTGTGAAAGATTACAGCTGTGCTGTTCATAAGGAGATGTGAAAAATTGCCAGTGTTGAAAATCTGGCATGAAAATATTGCAAATTTGTAAAGTTACAAGGGTGCGTGGAAACTGCACAACACATGCTTGTAACATAGTCATTTTATGGACGTTCATCACCAAATTTTCAACATAGACATTTTAGGACCTCTGTTCATGAACAGTGTCACTTTCATTTTCTCAAACTGTCCCAAAAACTGATTTCGCACAGCGACCGTAGTATTCTGCGCCAGATGTGCGAAAACACATTTCGGCTAGGATATGTAAAATTACAGCTGTACTGTTTTATTTTATTTATTTTGTTTGTAAAATCAGTTTACAACCTTTGAGCCAGAGGCTCGTTTCCAAAGGTACTTCGTCACATTAAAGACATACATAGTGTTTTTGGTTACATAGCATAGGTTTGCAAAACAATAGGCGGTCAACAGAGGCGCCACATCACACTGGGGTCAGACAAATACATTTAGGTTACAGGGTACATGTAATTGAGAACAGGTGTTACACAGGTTGGTATCAAAATTGAGCAATCTAATAGGTAAACACTGAAACAGCTGGCACTGGCCAGGTTAGACATAGGCACGGTGTACCGGGAAGCGGTGGTGGGGATGGCTAGGTGGAGAGCCGCCCAGAGGGCGTTGTCATGAGAAGTAGAGGTGGAGGCTACTTTCAGAGACAAGAGCAGCTATGAGTGTTGAAGATTTGGTTTCGAAGGGTGGTTTTGAACTTGGAGATGGTGGTGGCATTGGTGATGGGGGCAGGGAGAGAGTTAAACCAGGATGGGGCTCTATAGCAGAAGGACCTCTGGCCACGGCTGGTTCTTGATCTGGGGACCGTTTAAGTGGTCTTGTTGGATGACCGTGTTGCAATAGTGGGAGGGCTCTGGTGGTTGGATGCCGTTACCCCAGGGGAGAGCCGAGTAGGATTTTTGTGAGGGAGACAGGTTTGATATTGGAGCCATTCATCCAGGGTAAGAAGTTTAGCCTCGACGTACAGCTGACAGGTGTGTGTGAGCCTGGGGGCACCAGTAATCAATCTGCAGGCTTTATTCAGGATTAAGTGAATTTTTTTGAGTGCAGTGGTGTCGGCAGTACCATAGGCTGGTAGACCATAGTCTACAAGGGACAAAATAGATGATGTAACAGCGAGCCGGAGTGCATTTGGGGGAAGGCAGGTTCTATGGTGGAAGAGGATGCCAAGCCGTGTGTTAGTGGCTGATGTTAGGGCATTGATGTGGTTGTGAAATGTGAGGGCTGAGTCGAAGGTAACTCCAAGGTATTTGTAGGAGCAGACTTGTTCCAGTGGCTGATTGGTACTAGGAAGGATATAGAGTGGGTGGTTGCTAGCTTTGTTTTGGGGGTGAGAAAAGAGCATAGCTTTGGTCTTTTTAAGATTGATGATGAGTCTGCGCTCCTTAAACCAAGCTTCGGCACTGTTGAAAGACTGCTGTAGGGTGTCCTGGAGGGAGACGGGATTGCGGTGGGTGGCAAAAAGGACAGCGTCATCTGCATGCAGGAGAATTTTGCCAGGGCATGCACTGGGCAGGGTGTTCAGATAGAGCGAGAAGAGAAGAGGGCCCAGGATGGAGCCTTGGGGGACCCCAGAGTGAATGGGATGGGTATCAGAGAGTGTCCCGTTGATTTTTACACACTGTGATCGAGCGGCAAGATAGCTTGTGCACCATACTAGAGGGCCAGCCGAGAGACCAGTGTGGCAGAGAGCATTCAGCAGAAGAGGGTGGGAGACGGTGTCGAAAGCCTTTGAGAGGTCGATGAACACTGCACCAGCTAGGGAGCTGGTATCCAAGGAGGAGTGTAGGAAGTTGGAGAATTCAATTAGGGCAGTGCTGGTACTGTAACCAGCATGGAAGCCATGTTGCTCTGGGCATAAGATGTTATGCTTAGCCAGATAATCAGTGATTTGAATGGCCACCACTTTCTCCAGGGCTTTGGGGGATGGAGATTGGCCGGTAGTTGTTGGCCGACGACCTGTCGCCCCCTTTATGAATGGGCGTGATTATTGCTGTTTTCCAAGCCGTGGGAAATTGTCCCAGGCAGAGCGATCGGTTAATTAGGCTGGTGAGTGGGGCAAGGACTTCATCTAGCACCAGCCTGAGGATACTGGGGTCTAGTGAGTCACTGCCGGGACTGTTGCTATTCAAAGCTTTGATTAGGATGGGTCTGGCTTCCCGGGTGGAGATCTTGCGCAGGTGGAAGCTGGGGTGCTGGAGGACAGGTAGAGGTTGGTTGGGGGAAGGGTCAAAGAAATTATTACTAGGGAGGACTGAGCTAAGGTCAGTGAAAGCGGAGTTGAGCCAGTTAGCTATGGTTGCAGGCTCGGTGGTGGTAGTGCCATTTCTAGTGAGCTGGGATGGGGCAGGGGAGCGAGCTTTTCCATTAAGTTGTTTAATATTATCCCAGAAAGTCCGGGGCGAGCCCCAGGAGGAGGTAAAGGGTGGCCTGGTAATGGTAAAGCCTTGGCTTTCCGGATGGCCCAAAACATTATTCGGGCTGCATTGTAAGCCTGCCTATCAGACAGATGACCCATTTCAGTGGCAAGGGTGCCAGAGGTTATCCGATTTCTTAGTAATTGTAGAAGGGCAGGGCTAACCAAGGGTGCATTCTGCTTTTTGGACCGGATTTTGGTGAAGGGTGCAAAGAGATCACAGGACATGTTGAAGGTGTGAGTGAAGAAGGTGAGGGCAGTGTCAATGTCAGTTGCACAACGAATGGGGGACCAATTTATCTGGGTGAGGAATACTTTAAGTTTTTTCAGCCCACCAGGGCGGAGGCACCTGCGGAGGGTGGTTTGGGCTTTGGGTTTGGAATTGGGGACTGCCCAGTGAAATAGGATAGGGGAGTGGTCACTTAGGGAGTCTGGTAGGATCTGGATGTTTTGGATTTTATGGGGTCGGTTAGTTATAATAACATCCAGAAGGGTGCTGGTACCTCTCTTAGGGTTTATTCTCGTGGGCTGGGTGACGAGTTGCATCAGGTCTTGGGTGGCAAATGAGTCTCTGATCGAGGATGAGGTGGTGCTGAGCCAATTTACATTAAGGTCCCCAACTAGGATTTGTTCCACCTTATGGTGGAGGGTGGCCAGGTAGTCAGTTAAAGATACCAGGGCCGGGTGCTGGTTCTTTGGGGGAACGTAGGCTGTGGTGAGATAGAGAGGGCTCCTAGAGGGGTCTGGGGTGAGTTTGAGGGTAAGAGCCTGGGCCCCATTTACAAGGGCAGGGGTGGGGAATGCGTGTCCAAGTATTGTGTCCCTAGTGTAGATTGCACAGCCTCCCCCTCATTTGCCTACTCGGTCCTCCCGGTATAAGGTATAACTTGGGAGGGAGACAAAAGAGTCAGGGGTGTTCATAAGGAGGCATGGAAAAATGCCAATTTTGAAAACCTGAAGTGAAAATATTACAAATTCACGAAGTTATGAGCGTGCGTGGAAACTGCACAATGCACGCTCGTAAAACAGCCATTTTTTGGATTTTTTTTCACCAAATTTGCAACATAGGCTTTTTGAGATCCCATCTCATGAACAGTGGCAGTGTCGTTTTGTTAATCGGTCCCAAAAGGTGATTCCACGCAGTGACTACAAAATCACCTTTCAGGACCGAATAATGCCATGGCAGTGACTGAATTCATGAGGAGGGGTCCCAATAATCCCATGTTGAAAATTTGGTGCCAAAATTCCCCAGAATGCCTGAGACATGCACCAAAGTTGAAAAAAACCTTATTTATGCCATTATGCAACTTACCGGCATTTCTTCAGTTCGCAGTTGGCTTTGAAGAGTGCAGACGTGTTCCCGGGCAACCGAAGAGCATTGCACCATGCTCCAGAAGTAAGTATGGGGTGAGGGGGGTGTGGGGATGCAGGGTGCGCAGAGGTGGGCATGGGTTGGAGGGAGGCCACAGGAGTCAGCGAGGACCCGTTTCTGGTTTGCAGGTTTAAAAAAAAAAAAACATCAGGATGGTTTTCTTTATCAAGAGTCGGCACGCTGGGGTGCCCCAGCATGCCATCTGAGTGTTTTTTTTGGGGGGCCTGTTGCCAATGAGGGATTGGGCACCCCTGTTGGCACACAACAAATCGGAGGGGACATTATGCCGATAGGAAGTGAGCTCCCCTGTCTGCAAATTATACTTGGAAGGGGGGACATGATGCCAAGGGGGACTGGGCACCCCCTCGGCACACACTTGAAATGGGGGGGTGCATTATGCTAACAGGGAGTGGGCTCCCCCATTGGCAAATAACATGGTTTGGGGCATGCCAACAGGGGGATTGGGCACCCCTGAATTTGTCTCTCCACGCGGCGGCAGTCAGCACCACCATGTTAACTGAAGGGCTTCAGCAGGAAAGGCACGTAAGGAGGGCATGTTTTGGTGCCGCTGCATGATGAGCTTGGCTGTCATTGCAGTGAACCTACTCTTAGATGTGCTTGCAACATTATGTATTCTGGGTGTGGTGCCTGCATGCTGGCTTATTGGGGAATGAGGGGCACACCTACTGATGCGTGCCCGGTATTGGCCCGACGGTGACAGCGCCTCCAAATCTGCTACTAATGCAATATGTTGACTGGCACGCATGCGCAAGCCGACATAAAAACATACCTGACATACCAGAAACAGCTATTTTCACTGCTGAATTTGCGGCAATCACCACTGAGCCAGTGCGGCAACCAGAGGGCTCATGAGCATTGGGGTGCAGGCCTGGGGGGGAGAAGGGCCACATCTGAGCAGGACCGGAGGGAGAAGGGCCACATCTGAGCAGGACCGGGGAGAAGGGCCACATCTGAGCAGGACCGGGGGGGGAGAAGGGCCACATCTGAGCAGGACCGGCGGAGAAGAAGGGCCACATCTGAGCAGCAGCATCAGGGAGCAGCAGAAGCCTGCATCGGCACCCAAGGAGAATCAGGCAGGAGTGGCAGCAAGATCAGCTGGGAGCCAATAGATGAAATGGGAGGCTCCCAGCTTGGACCATAATCTAATCAGGAAGAGAGGCAGGAGATTTCGAACTGCAGCTGGCTATACATAGCTCAGGCCCAGCAGTGGACCACAACCAAGAAGCAGCTGTTTTTACTGCCACCCTTGTGGCAATTCCCCATGGAGCTGGCCTCGCAACCAAAGGGCTCACAAGTGGCAGGGTGCAGCACCAGGGAGAAGAATGGCTGCATCTGAGCAGCAGCATCGGGGAGAAGCAGAGGCCCAGATAGGCAGCCGAGGAGAATCAGACAGGAGCGGCAGCAGTTTAATTTTTCCCACCCACACTAGTAGTTTAATTTTTCCTAGCCGCCCTTCCCGCACCACCACCAAAATTAAATGGGCTTCATGGACCCCCCCTCCCCAAACAGAGTAAGCCAATGCAGGAGAAGCAGGCCAAGCCTTGCCTCTAGTCATCACGATCAGCTGGCTGCACATCTGGCTGTCTTTCAGGCACACCACCAGGTCACTGAGGACTGGGACGAGGACATACCCAATGTACTGTGTACCTTGCTTCAGCAAGGACTGCTATGGGCTACGTCCTAGGAGGGGAACAGTCTATGCCAGCTGGGTTATCCACAAGTGTAAGGGCTGGGTCTTGCTAGTTGGGGCCTGCTATGGGAAGGTACAATTCCGTGGGGCTAGGGGATCTGGCTAGGGTTACTACCCGAGGGTGCATTTCTGTGGGTGGATAGTAACTACACTTTGAAGGTGGCAACATTCTGGGACACTGGTCACTACCATTGGAAGAATTGTTAAATGGGGGGGGTGTTGATTCAGGGTATTGGCTGGGGTTCGTCATCTTCTGTGTGTTATTCTGAGGGTTGTATGCACCTGTGTTTTTAAATTTTTTGAGTAAAGGGTGTTCTCTGACTAATGAGTGTTGACCATACCACATAACTGGGTACAAGGTTAAACACATCAGATCTACTGTGTTATTCTTAGGGTTGTACACACAACAATACCCTGGTAGTCTAGTGGTCCCGTCCCTCTCTCACGATGTCCAATCCCCGTTGTCCTCATATAAAAATAAAACAAAAAATACCTGTCAGTCTAGTGTCCCTCCCCTCTCCACAATCCCTCTCCCCTCAAACCCAATCAATTTCCTAGTGCACCCTGTGCACGCCAGGGCTGCTCCATTGGCAGCCAGCAGTGCAGTAGCGACAGAGCATTGGGAATGATTACCAGCTCATTAAGAATGGCTTGGGGTGGAAGAGGAGGATGGTTAGCCAGAGTCAGAAGAAAGACGAAGTTTGGAATGCCACTGCTGGGGTGATTGAAGAGTGGAGTGGACGGGAACTCTTTCAGCTCTTTGAGTGGAGGTCTCGGGGACCTTGCAGGGAAGAGAGTGGTGGGGACACTATTGAATGTTGTCATTGCGGGCCCTGGGCAACTGTCCAGTACAGCTGAGTGGCTTTTCTTTGTGACCATCATAACACTCCTTTCACTTCCATGGATGGTCGCAGACTGTGCTATGACTGAGCTAAGTTGCAGAATGCAGTCATATTTTGCAGCACAACTCATTCATGGCACAGTCTGCGGCCATCCGTGGAGGTGAAAGGAGGGCTGTGATGGTCACAGAGTGTGAATTGGAATGCGGGAAGAGGAGAACAGGGTGCAAACAGGGTGGCGGGGCACTAAACCACCAGGAAAATGAATTAGATTTGTGGGGAGGGGAATTATGGAGAGGGGCGGGACCAGTAGACTGCCAGGTACATTTTTTTTTTATTTTTATATGAGGATCAGACATCGTTGGAGGGTGGAGGGACCACTAGACTGCCAGGGTATTTTTTTTATAAACAGACAGGGATCAGGCATCAGGGTCAGGGGAGGGACCACTAGACTACCATGTATTTTTATTTATTTAATTACTGTTATGGGGCCAGTAACTACGTATCATGGAGGGGGCAGAGGGGAGGGACAACTGGACTACCAAGTATTTTTTTTGTAAGGGTACAGCTCTTTTTAATGTCACTTTCAGTGGTATCGGCACCACACACCCCCAATGACACCACTGCATGCGGTAAACACTCGGCATTGACAAATGCTTGCTATACCCTTATTACTCACCAAGCCCTTTTTGTGCTACACTCCACTTAATCACACAGCTGCGCTTAGTCTCACGCCAACTACTGCAGTATGTTAACCTTTATTTACTTCCCATAATGGGAGAGGTGAGGCTCACCAGTTCATAATATAGCTTCCCCATGGATTTTTCCCCATGTCTGGGGAGGTGGGGATCCCCAGTTCTGACAGTATTTTCCCCATGGCTTACTCCTCAAGGTGAGAGTCATCAGCTCCTAAAAAATGTTCCTATTGGCTTACTCCCCCTGGCAGGGGTGGTGGGGCTCACCAACTCCTACAGTACATTCCCCATGATTTACTCCCCATGTCAGGGAAGGTGGGGTTCAGACAATCAATGCCATTGCACTGGTCCATACTGTATATGACCTAGGTCTTCTCACTTGAGACCTCCATGGGTTGACAGAACTCGCGAGGAGATGAAGACCAAGGGTCAGAAGATCGAGCATTGTTGTCAGAGGACCCAGTCCATGGAGGACAGACTGGCCTTGAGAAAGCATTATAATGATTACCAAGTGGAAATCGACCAGAAGAAGGCAGAGTTCCTGTCCAGGGAGATTGCTGCAGGGAGGAACAGACCAGCTTATCTCTTTCTGACTGTGGACAGACTATTACGTCCAGTCTGTTTACAGCTGAAAAGGGCATTTTCAATCACATTATGCAAAGGGTTTGCTCTGTTCTTCTCAGACAGGGTGTCCTCTGTTTGGGCCAGGATCACCCCGATGAGGCAAGTCCATCCCTGCAGTGGTTAGCCTGGCTGGAGCAAGAGCACTCCTATTCTATTACCTGGGAGAGTTTTGGCCAGTAAAGTTGTCTGAGGTTATTGAGGTGATTTCAAAGTGGTGGACCACCTTTTGTGAATTGGACCCTGGCCTGACTCATCTCCCAGCGGGATGTAATGAGGCCATTGGTCCAGGGTTTGCCAGAAAAGTCCAGTCCTTAGAGGGGGTTTTCCCCGACACCTAGAAGGAGGCATTGGTGGGACCACTTCTGAGAAGAAACCATTGCTCGACTCTAGCATCCTGGCGAATTACAGACCTATCTCCAACCTCCCATTCTTAGGCAAGTTGTTGGGAAAGTGGTGGATCTGCAGCTTGAGCCACACTTCACAGCCTTTGACATCAATGAGCCATTCCAGTCAGGACTGGAAGGAACAGTATGCCTCTTTGCAGATGACACAAAGATCTGTAACAGAGTTGATACACAAGGAGGGGTAGAAAGGATGAGAAGGGACTTAGTAAGGTTGGAGAAATGGTCCGACATATGACAACTTAGATTCAATGCAAAGAAGTGCAAAGTAATGCATCTGGGAAATAAAAATCCAGGAGAAGAGTACACAATAGCAGGGGAGGTACTAACATCAACAATAATGGAAAGGGATATGGGGGTAGTCATATCAGATGACCTAAAGGTGGGTAAGCAATGTGAGAAGTCAGTAAGGAAAGCCAGGGGGATACTGGGATGCATAGGGAGGGGCATCACAAGTAGAACAAGCATTTGTCAATGCCGAATGTTTGCTTGTTGGCATTGGCAGTGGTAATGTAAGAAGTTACAGAGCTGCGTAATAGGAATGGCAGTGAAGTACTGAACTGAAACCAACCCCACCACCACCCTGCAGAAGTGACAGGCATTGGGGTGTGCCTTTGGGTCATCAGGCATAGCGGCCACGCCATTTCACCACACCCCACCCTGCAGACACTGACAAGTGTCACGGTGTTCCTTGGGGTCTTTGGCCCTTATGCACACCCCATTCCATTAGGAAATACAGTGAGATGGTTGCGATATAGGAGAATGGGGTGAACTTTGGGGACGAAGAGTCCAAGGCATACCTCGATGCCTCTCACTGGCTGCAGGGTGTGGAATGGTATGAGCATTACAGGCAAGAATCCAAAGTCACACCCCTGATGCCTGTCATTCTCTACAGGGTTGGGCGTTATGGTTGGAAACCCAAATACCTCAGGTATTCGTTGGTATTTTCCTCCAAATGTTCAACATGGTTTTGTGACCCCACCTCATGAACAGGGGAATATCAGTTTGTTAGCCGAAAGCTGCTTATGCACACCGACTACAGCATTTAGCACCACAGGAGCAAAAACATTCCGAACAGGATGTAAAAAATGACAGCTGTGCTGTTCATGGGGAGGTGTAAAAAATGGCAATGTTGCAAATCTGCAGTAAAAATATTTAAAAAAATGGTGAAGTCACGAGCGTACATAGAAACTGTGCAACGCTCACCCGTAATATAATTAGGTTGGGGATTTTTTACAGCAGATTGTCAACTCAGGCATTTGGTGCCTCCATCATGAACAGTGTCACTGTGATTTTCTTTATCTGTCCCGAACTATGATTTCCCACAGCGACCGCATCTGCACTGAAAATGTGGAAAACTTACGGCCATGTTGTTGAAAAATGACAGCTGTACTGTAAATAAGGAAGTGTGGAAAAATGCCACTGGTGAAAATCTGGACTTAAAATATTACAAAGTCATGAACTTGTGAGGTGCATGGAAACTGCACAATGCTCACTCATAACGCAGTCATTTATGGACTTTTGTCACCAAATTTTCAAAATAGCCATTTTAAGACCTCTGCTCATGAACAGTGTAACTGTGATTTTCTTAATCTGTCTCAAACATTGTTTTACTTTTTCTAAAGCACCATTATGCGCTACATGTCTTGGAAAACATTACTAAGCTGACATATGAAAAATGCAGCTGCACTGTTCATAAGAAGTGTAATAAAATGGCAATGTTGAAAATCTGGAGTGAAAATATTAAATTAAGCAAACTGATGAGCATGCATAGGAACTGCTTAATGCATTAATAAAACAGTCATTTTAGGAATTTTTTCACCAAATTTTCCAACATAGCCATTTTAAGACCTCTTGCTCATGAACAGTGTCACTGTGATTTTCTTAATTTGTCCCGTGCATTGATTTTGCACACCGACTGCGCCATTGTATGCGCTACGCTGAAAGCGAAACCGTTTTGGGTGAGATGTGAAAATGACAGCTGTACTACTCTCATAAGAAGGTGTGGTAAAATGGCAATGTTGAAAATCTGGAGTGAAAATATTGAAAATTTCTTGAACTTCTGCGTGCGTGGGAACTGTACAGCGCTGCATCAATAAAAACAGTCGTTTTGTGAATTTTTCCACAAATTTTCAAAATAGGCTTCTTGAGGCCACCTTATGAACACTGGCAGTGTCGTTTCTTTAATCGGTCTGAAGAGGTGATTTGCGCAGTGACTGCGAAATCACCCTTCAGGCCGAATTAACGCCATGACAGTGACAGCATCATGAGAAGGTGTCCCAAAACCTCATGTTGAAAATTTGTGCAAAAATTCCAAAATATGCCTGAGATATGCAACAAAGTTGAAAAAACCCTATCTATCCCATTATACAGCTTACCGGCATTTCCTCAGTTCAGGATCGCTTTGAAGAGTGCAGACATGTTCCCGGTCCACCGAAGATCATCACACTGAGCTCCAGAGGTAAGTATGGGGTGTGGGGGTGTGGGGAGGCATGGTGCACAGTGGGTGGGTGCGGGTTGTGGGGGGGGCAGGGAGAAGCGCCGTGGGACCGTTTTTAATTTTCAGGTATTTAAAAAAAAAAGATGACGTGGGACGTTTGCCACGCTGGGGTGAGCTCCCAGCATGGCAGAAGGACAGCTGTGGGGCGTGGAGCCGACGGAGATTAGGCACCCCGTCAGCCATGGCATTGTTGCCATGCTGGGGTGGGCTCCCAGCGTGGCACCTGTGCTCGGGGAGGGAGACAGTGAAGCTGGCCGGGATTGGGCACCCCGTCGGCTATACCATTTCAGTTGCCATGCTGGGGTGGGCAGCCAAGCGTGACATTGGAAGGCTTTGGGGGAGCGCAGCACAGCTATAGAGGTGTATGGGGGAGGCAGCACGCAGTAGGTGTGCATTCGCTTCTGTTAGTGTGTGTGTGTGTGTGTGTGTGTGTGTGTGTGTGGGGGAGCTGCACATGAGCAGGCGATATCTTATCGCTGCTCACTGAAGCTATAGCTCCCCTTTCAACTATGCCACTGCATTTTGGAGCTTGTCATACACAGCTCCAGCATGCGATGTGGGACAGGAGCCACGCCTGCCAACACACTGACTGAATTGAAGAGGGTGACACACCTCCAAAACTCGGATGATGGCACTATGTTTTTGCACATGCAAGCAAACAAAAAAAGGGAAGTGGTTATCCCTCTGTACAGACAGTTGGTGAGATCCCATCTGGAGTACTGCAGGCAGTTTTGGAGACCTCATCTATGCAAGGACAGACAGGATGGAAGCAGTCCAGAGGAGGGCAACTAAAATGGTGCAGGGTCTACATCAGAAACCATATGAAGAGAGTCCCTTGATGAAAGGAGGGACGGGGGACATGATAGAAACTTTTAAGTACCTCAAGGGAATCAACAAAGTCCAGGAGGGTAGCATCTTTCAGAAAAAGAGATGTGTAAGAACAAGGGAGCACAATTTAAAGTTAGAGGGGGATGGCTCAGGGGTAATGTGAGGAAATTCTTTTTCACTGAGAGAGTGGTGGATGCATGGAACTGCCTTCCTGGAGAGGTTGTGGGGTCTAAAACAGTGGGGGAATTCAAACATGCATGGGACAGACAGAAGGCAACTATAGTGGGGAGTTGCAGGAAGTAGGCTGTTGGTTAACTAGAATCTGCAGCTTATCCAATAGGTATGGAAATGGGCAGACTGGGTGGGCCAAGAGGTCTTTATCTGCTGTCAAAGTCTATGTTTCTAAAGTACATGGGTGTGCATGCAAAGCAGGCCATAATGAGATGCAAATGTGACTGTTTGCCCACAGATTTCTTGAGTTGGCTCATTTGCATAAGATCTTTGAATATGGCAAACTTTTGCCACAGGCTAACATATTTGTACCAGGCTAATCTGTTAGCACTGTGCAATCAGGTTAGCCCCAGGCAAACCTCTCAAACCTTCAGTGTGTGGCCTGCATTATTGTTTGCAGTTGTTGTGCAACACTTCATTGCTATTGTACACATTGTCCACCAACTTTAACTCTACCTTACTCCACCTCTGTGTCCACTGAGCTGCTGTTGCATTTTGCACTTTCCTGTCGCTATATTCAGAGCTGTCTTGTTTCCTGGGCCATTTTAGCACTGCACTCCCAGCCCTGTTTGCACTGCCTTCGTTGCACGCTATATTTAGCAGGTATAGCCCCGGGGCTATTCCTTTGAATATAGTTTGTGCTAATTTAGCCTTGGGGCTAAGTTTTAAATATCTGGTGCCAGATGTCTTATGTTCTTCATGCACTGATGAAGGTCAGTGTTTTTTACTATTTACCGGGACATAAACCAGTTCAGAAGTATATTAAAAATATCCACACCAGATGTCTGCAAGCAATGGCTTTTGGGTGTCTCACAGATCAAAATGAAATCTAAATTATTTCATTCACAAGAAACAGCTTTAGTGAAACATTCAACACCATAGTCTTCAGGATTTGTAGAAGAAAGACTGCGTTCTGTCCAGCTTTCTGTCATCTTTCTATTATGATTGTAAGAATATTCTCAACCAAAATGAGCAAGCCATATTTTGGCAAAAAAAAATTCACAGCTACCTGTGGTACTACAATTTACAGTCGAATACAGACTAGTCACATGAATTAAGGGCATATATACTGCCATCAGCATGGTATAGGATTGCTCTTCAGCTCCGACAAAGAAATAAACTGAAGCCATAGTGCTAGGTGACAGGAACTACGTGGCATTATTTTTATGTAGGAAAGCATAGCATTATATGCAGCACGTGCAACACTCCAGAGCATCTGACTCAGCCTTGCATTGTAGTTGCACAGTACATTGATTTTCTTTTAACATCTCCCATTCCATAGCCACTTAATAGCTGTCTGCCTGTAATAAACAGTAATACATGAGCGTGTGTGCTTGCTTTTCTTTTTTTTGCAATTGTGCTGTTTCCCTCTCCGAGGTCTAGACAAAGATAACAAAACACTCCATCATGTCAGTTCCAATACTTCAGAAGTCAAGTCCTTTTAATGTACTGTACAAGAAATGTGAGGTATTATATTGGTGACAGATGCACTGCTATGTAAATCCCCTTCTGAAATTCACCATAAATATACTGATACCAATGTAAATAATGGTTGTAGGACTGCAACTAGTGAAAGAGTAAAATAGTGTATTCAACACTGGCAACCACTGACTTTTTGTTTTGTTATTATTTTTTTTTTTGGTTTAATAAATGCCTTGCCTTTTTATTTGTATGGCATTGCCCTACTCCAGGTCTCAGAAATAAGTAATGATTAGGTGTTCCATGTGATAATGGCGATCGTGGAATAGCGATCGCCATTTGGGCGAGTGCACATCGACGAAAATAAATTTCGGCGATGTACACTTGTGGCAAACAGCAAGAGGGCGCCCAAGATTTAGTTTTCACTATTTTATGCTGGGGGGGGGCTATGCCACCCACACCCACCCTACTAAAGGATTCTCAACTCCAGGGGGGTGCATGTTGGGGGGTGCAAAACTAAAACAAAACCCCGACCCGGTGCAAAAAACACGAGCGCACCCAGTACAGAACCAGTTACCCTCCCAACCCCAGCCTGCCACCAACCCACCATGCTACATGGCCAGCTCGGCAGCCCATGACAGCACTATACCCCACAAACCCTCCCTTCCCTTCTGCCTATCGCACGGTGTGGTCTCTCCCCACCTCGCACGTGTATACATAGCTACATCCTGTCACTATAGTTGCCTACTCCCCAATCTGGTTGCCCCCCTGCTAGGTAGCCCTGTGCATAGGCACCATGACTGAGTCACCCTTTTTGAAAGCACTCAATCATGGTTGCCCTGTATACGGGATACTGCATTGTGAGGGGGAAATAACAGAATCTGCATCCAGGTCCTTTCTTCAATTCCATCCACGTACTCTTAACAGCTATACAGCAAGGCAAACTCAGAAACCTAAGGCTCCCATGGGTACTTGTTTCATGCTTAACTGTACTGCTTGATCAGTGTCCAAGATATCCCATGCTGGGTGATGTGCTACAGATTTAAAAGAAAAAAGGTACCACTGGGACCAAAGGCCAACAAGTTTATCTGGTAGCTCATCTGGTAGGAGACCCTTGATGGAATTCTTAGGGGAAAGGGGCGCTGGGTTAAAATGGCATCTTGATTAATTAATCATTTATTTTTGCTCATTCCATCCTGGGCACCTGCTCCTTTGGGCACTCCAAAAGACTCTCCCCCTCTGCCTGCCAGAATCTCCCTTGGCAGCTTGTTCCTTCCTCCAGGCATTTGGCACTGCCGTCATCAGGCAACTGTAACTTATCCTGTCAGGGGGCTTTCTTCCTGGCACCAAGAAGGAAGTGTATTAGTTCAGTCTGCTGCCAGACAGGCCTTCAACTATGGTGCCCACCCCAATCATTTTCCATTTATGTGGACCTGTCCACCATCTGCATGCACACTACCACAGCAGTGTCCTGGGGCAGAAATGCTTAGCCGCGTGTGTTCAACCACACAGCCAGAAACACCTCTGCGGAGCTACTGCCAGGGGCTGCCCCTCCCAAGAAGGAAATGTCCAGACAATGTTCTGAATCCCACCTATCTGCCAGCCTCCACTTTTGATGGCCTGTGTTTCAGCTGTGAATCCAGATCACCTGCATACCAGAATGATGCCCCATTCCATTGTTCAGTGGCATGAAACCAGCTGTAAATTATTTCTGTCTCAGAAACAAAATAGTGTGTCCCTTCTGGCTTGCATATAGACTTAAGTATCTCACCTGTTATAAGCAGAGGACTAGGCACATTGTGGCCCACCTCAACACCATTTACAGCACAGTAATAACCTGTCACACAGCCAGCAGAAGCGCAGTTGCTATGTTTACATGTGCCTACATTTTGGTGTCCAGGGATCGAAGAATGTGGACCCAATTGCAGCTCTTTACAGCATACATGGCTGCAGAGTCGGGTCCATGAGCGCCGTCTGAGTTTACATGGAGTTTCTGACTGCAATCAGAAGTCTGAGCAGGCGCGATTCACACATGCGACGTTTTGGTGTGTTCTGTTGCTAGGCGGCAGTGTTGTAACAGCGAGTGATGTTCCCATCAGGAATTTCAGTGAATTTTTGTGCCCTACTGTTAGCTGCAGTGATTGCAGATAATAATAAATGTGATCTGCAGTTGATTATACATTTTCTAAGAAGTCAAAGGGAATTATTCGAGATGCAGTTACTTGAAGTCAGCAATGCAGAGATAGAGGCATATTACGCGAGTCAGCTGTGGCAATTATATTTTTCCAGCTCTTTGAGACAAATTAAACGTACATGCTGGACTAAATATAGATGCGGAGATTGGTGGAGCAGTATTGGTGAACATCATTTTACTGATGATGATTGGTTAGATAATTTCAGGATGTCACGACAGTCATTTGAAGAGCTGTGTGCAGATGTTAATAGTTTTATGAGCCCTGAGTCTACATATGTAAGACAGCCGGTCACTTTACGTAACCATGTGGCAATAGCCATATATAAGTTAGCCAGCTGTGCTGAATACAGAGTTGTTGCTAATCAGTTAGGCGTGCATAAACGTACAGTGTGTAAGTTTGTTCGCATGTTCTGTTATGGGTTTGTAAAATATATTGCCCCTCGTCTAATTCAAATGCCTTCTGAAGATGAGGCTATAAATACTGCAAAGGTTCAGGATGTCTTGCTGACTACCATGGGTCATGGGGTGTATAGATGGTACTCATGTCCCAATAGTTGCTCCCAAGGATGGATATCGGGACTTTATAAACAGAAAGGGATGGGCCTCATAGGTACTCCAGGCCATTGTTGATGATCAATATTGGTGAGTTTAAAATAAAATGTGTTAGTACCTGTGCTAATCTTATTAGCATATTATTCACACTGAAGCCCAGTAATCAAAAAAGGAAGGTCCGAATATGTTTCGGCTTTTTTTTCATTGTATTTATCCACTGTTGCACCCAGCTACCTTCACCTGATCCCCTTCCAGCCCCATCACCCCGGTGTCACCGGGACTTACCTTTGTCCGTTAGTCAGGTGTGGCACCTGCAGATGGTTGGTTGTCACTCACATCTGTTGATTTTTTCCTCTTTTTTTGTCCCGTCCCTGTTGCTTGAGAGCACACACTAGGTGTGTGTGTGTGGAGGCATGCGCACGACCACGGATATCCCACAGCACCCTCCCTTCTCTGACGCCCATTTACTTGACTGAGTAACCAGGGTGGTAGATCAGGGAGGGGCAGTGGTTGTAGACTGCCTGGATTTCAGCAAGGCTTTTGACACTGTCCCACACAGGAGATTGCTAAATACATTGGAGTACCTGGGAGTGAGTCCTATGGTGGTAAAGTGGATTGGGAACTGGCTAAGGGACAGGACTCAGAGGGTGGTGGTAAATGGCATGAAATCTGAGAAGAGAGAGGTGAGCAGTGTGGTGCTATAGGGGTTAGTGCTGGGACGAGTCTTATTCAATGTCTTACTTAGTGATATTATAGAGTATCTGGAGAGAAAGGTGCACCTCTTCACAGATGATACCAAGATCTGCAACAGAGTGGACACAGGAGAGGGTGTGGAAAAAATTAGAAAGGACTAAGGCCTATTATAGGAGTGGTTGGTGTTTGTCAGTTGAGTTTCAATGCTAAACAGTGCAAGATCATGCACCTGGATCACAGGAACACAATGGAGTAGTACAGTACTGGTGTGGAAATTCTGGCAACCACTAGCCAGGAGAAAGACCTGGGGTTTATCATATCAGATGACTTGAAGGTGACCAAACAGTGTGAAAAGGCAGTGGAAAGACTAAACAGAATGTTGGGATGAATAGGTAGGGGCGTAACAAGCATGATGAAAGAGGTGGTGATGCCACTGTACTGATCACTGGTGAGGCCTCATGTGGAGTACTGTGTCTAGTAGAGGTGTGCATAGTCTACAAAATTTGCTCTGCCAAACAATTCATGAATTGCGCTCAATTCCACGAGCACAATTCGCGAAGTTTGTCAATTCGCCCCTCCCCCAATAAAGCCAACACCACCACCCCAGCTGCTTGTACCCTGCCCTAGTAGCTAGTGCCCCCCCCACTATGTCATGTAGTGCACTCATCCCATTTCCCCCCAAACCCGAGTCCAACTGGAGCAGGTCACCGGCACAGCCCTTCGGTCACCTCCATGGCCGGCAGCACTAAGGAGCTCAATGAGTGAGCATGTGCTTGTACAAGCCTGCGCTCTTTCATTGACAGCTCATGGTCATTTCCTTTTGTATTCAGGGGTGTAGTGAAGGGGGTGGCTGCTCCAGTGTCCCACGGGAGGTGGGGGGTGCGATGGGGTACAGCGTTATGAACCCTGAACCCTGCCACCCCCTCATCTTGCCACGCCCACCAGTGACTAGAGCAGTCCCCTATCCTTCTCTGCACCCCTGAACACAGTCAGGTTGCCAGATGTGGAGGTGAGTGGAGGGCTGTGCCAGTGGTCTGCTCCGGTCGGGGTTGGAGGGGGAGTGGGGTTTGGGGCACTACCGGACAGGGTGGTGGGGTGGGGTGCGGGGGTCCACTAGACACCAGGGATCAAATTAAACTTTTTTTTTTTTTTAAGGAATTGACCCAGGGTTGGGGAGGAGTGTGGTGGGGTGGGGGCACTACCTGGCATGGTGGGGTGGGGAGATTGGGGAACAACTAGACACCAGGGATTTACAGTAACTCAGGCTGTCGGCTGGCGGTGGAAGGAAGATGTGACTTCTCCTTGCTTTGGTGATTTTTAAGTGCAATTTGTGATTAAAATCCCAAAAAGCAAGGCAAAGTGAAGTCACAGTGGTGAATTCCCAATAGTTTCTGAAAATTATGCAAAATTCTTCACTGATGCGAATTTGGCGACTTTGCCTCAAATTAGCCCGCAAAGAAAAACTTTGCTGCATCTCTAGTGTCCAGTTCTGGAGACCATATCTCCGGAAGGACATTGACAAAATATAAGTAGACCAGAGAAGGCAACAGAGATGGTGCAAGGACTGCACCAAACGTCATATGAGGAAAGACTAGTTGTCCTTAGTATCTGTTTGCTGGAGGAAAGTTTAGAGATGGGAGATATGATTGAGACTTTCAAGTACCTTAAGGAAAGAAACAGGGTACAGGTTGAAACCATGTTTCAGAAGTAAGTCTGCACAATGACAAGGAGGCATGATATGGGGCGGACAGGTTGAAGGCTCAGGGGTAATGTAAGGAAGTACTTTTTCATTGAAAGGGTGGTGATGCTGTGAAACAGCCTTTCAGCAGAAGTGCTGTTTGTGAAAACAATACGGGGGTTTCAAGAGCACATGGGCTTGACAGAAGGGTATCTTGGAAATGTACAGAGCAGGACAGCAGCAGATCAAATGGGATCTGGTGCAGCAGCAGTGAGTAGGAAAATGGGCAGGCTAAGTAGACCTTACTGTCCTTATCTGCTGACAGATTGTACGTTTCTATGTTGTAGGAAATGAGGACTATAAAAATTTTCTCAGAAATGCTGCAATCTGATTGACTGTTATAATTCCAACAGCCTTACATCAATCCCTATTTGTCATGTACAACCTGATCACAATGGCACATGGATTCTTCCTGCCAACATTCCATCTTCTATCACTGTTATGACTAGAATAATGCATTCTGATTATGAATCATTCTTAAACTGTTGGTAGAAGAACTGTTTCAAAAAGAATGCTCCCACTGAATGAGGAAAGCACTCAAAAAAGTATACTTTTAACACTATTATTTTTGAACAATTATTTATAATAGCAGTAATACATTCCCAGGAGCAAGATTCACAATCTGTTAGTCACCCCACTAAGGGCAACATGGCACTTGGCTGTGCCTCGAGACACATCGCAACACAATGGGTCAATTAACTGTTAATCTAACCACTGATCTTGCCATATGGCTTAACTGTCTTCTGATAACTTCTCTAATTTAAAAAAATATGTTGACAATAACCCACAGCATTGTGTGGTGTTATAGTCATTTGATCCACACAGTGCAGTAGATTGCTATACTTATAACATGGGTCATGTATAAACAATTGGGAAAAGACAGAACATGCAGTGAGTATTATGCCTCCAAATACCTGAACATTAATCAGGCCTTTGTTTTGTCTTTATTACAGTTTCAGGAATGTTAACTGTTGCATGCCTGGCAGGGCTCACGATGCAAATGTTCTTCACAACTCTTCAGTTTTCAAGGATGCACAAAATCTACCCAAACAGCCTGTGTTAATCGATAACAGAACAATATTATTGTTCATCGTAGGCAACCCAGCTTATCCCTTACAGCCTTGGTTGATTAAGGGTTACACTGATGCAGGCAGTCTAACACCAGAGAAAGAGTCATTCAATGTCTATCATAGTACTTGCAGAATAACAGTGCAGCATGCATTTGGACGGCTGAAAGGCTGCAGGCGAACCTTATTGAAGTGGTCAGACTTTGACCACACTTTTGCCTCCTATGTGATAATCACCTGTTGTGCTCTGCACAACTTTTGTGAATGCAGGAAAGAGGCAGTTCATACAAGGTGGATAGAAATTGTTGGCCATAATGAATGAGAATTTCCACAGCCTACCTCTCCGGCATCTCAACACTCAGTCACTGATGCCGTCACCATTAGGGACCAACTAATGCATTACATGGCAACCAGTTACCCACTGAGGAGATCTTCAATGACTGAGTAGGAAAAACTCTACATATACATAGAAAAAGTTTAATTAATAATTTGTTAGCACAGTATGTGATTTTTTTTCTTGTACATAGTCTAGAAAAGTCATTGTTTTGTTTACATGTACTGTTTTTTTAACTAGTTAGTATATCCTGTCTCTTTCAAGTTATCAAAGTTAATAATAACTACATTTCAGTATCCAAGAAAATGGTTGTTTATTAACGTGTGACGTTATGGAAACATTTCTATCATGATATACAGCAAATAGTTCTTAGCAAGTTTTTTTTCCAAATTTTAATAATTAATAATTGAAAGATTATGGAATGAGAACTCATGTATCAAATATTTCATTAATCACTTGTAATTATTACTGCATTTATTTATCAACATGTTTGACGATCACTGTCTGCCACTTTAAATTCATGAAAATGTGTATGTAACTTTGTTAATGCAATGATATGCTAAACAATATACCTCACAAAACAACATTCCTAACAAATTTTAATAAAATATAATGTCCTACCACACTTGTTCTATATTTCCACATGAATGAGCTAAGTAAGAATCAAAGATCAAATTCAAACAGGTCTATAGGAATAGAATCAACAAGAAATATCATGCAGATTTGTCAGATGCAACTACTTATTATTTAAATTCTACTTTGCATATGAAATTTTCCCTGTACTACATGATGGCCTCACATTCACTCTCCAGTCTGACTGAATAGAGTCGTAACTGTAATGCACAGGTTGCATTGTTGCATAAGTCTTTGTGGTATTAAACGATGGATGAGATGACTGTAAATTCAATAGTGTAGAGCTGTTAGACTTTGTCATCAAGGTTGACAACTCTTTTGCAGCCTTCTCAACGTTTTTACTGCTTTCATTCACAAAGAATGTCAACAACTTCCCTTCCCATTCCTGTCTTGATTTCCATTCAAGGTCCTGTGCTGCCAGTATAGTGTTATGCTTGTGCAACTGTGTTAATTTGGTTTTGGCTGCTCGCACTCTCTATTCCAGAGGAATTACCACCCTGTAGGGTTACGAATGGCAAGGAACCTTTGGAGTAGGTTCCACCCCTAGAGGTGCCATGAGACGATTCCCATGGCTAAAGGTACCTTAGGAATCCCCCTAAGGAGAGAAGTGCTGCTGCTGGAGGAGGGGAGGATGGTGGAGCAAAGAAAAAAGGCTTCACAATGAGGTTGAGAGGAACTGCTTATACAGCTCAGGAAGTGGGAGTGGCTGGCTGCTTGGCCACTGAACTCCAGGCAAAGCCTTTCCATTTCAGTGTCCTACACAGCCAGTATAGTGCTATGCTTGTGCAACTGTGTTAGTTTGGTTTTGGCCATTCGCACTCTATTTCAGAGGAATTACCACCCTGTAGGGGTACGAATGGCAAGGAACCTTTGGAGTGGGTTCCACCCCTAGAGGTGCCATGAGATGAGTCCCATGGCTAAAGGTACCTTAGGAATCCCCCTAAGGAGAGAAGTGCTGCTGCTGGAGGAGGGGAGGATGATGGGGCAAAGAAAAAAGGCTTCACAATGAGGTTGAGAGGAACTGCTTATACAGCTCAGGAAGTGGGAGTGGCTGGCTGCTTGGCCACTGAACTCCAAGCAAAGCCTTTCTAATTCAATGTCCTACACAGCCAGTATAGTGTTATGCTTGAGCAACTGTGTTAGTTTGGTTTTGGCCATTCACACTCTCTATTCCAGAAAAATTACCACCCTGTAGGGGTACGAAAGTCAAGGAACCCTCGGAGAGGGTTCTACCCCTAGAGGTGCCATGAGATGATGCCTGTGGCTAAAGGTACCTTAGGAATCCCCCCAAAAATGTAGTACAATCATATCCCAAAGAATGAGGTGACACGAAGCTTATGAGCAAGCAGTAACTGTGATGTAGGAGCAGTAACTGTATCGCAGTAGTAGAGAAGCATAGATAGTTTGATAACATAATGAGATGCTCAGTTTGATAACATAATAAAATGCCCAGGTTTGTGTAGCATGATACTGATGGTTTGTGTTGAGAATGAGGGGATCCTCTAAGGAGAGAGGGAATGACAGGACATCCTCCACCTCCATTCAACAGTGGAACCTACCTAAAGAAACTAGAGGACACTACTATACTAACTAACAGTTATGACCTGAGGCAACGGAGGAGAGGAAAAAAACCCTATGAGGAGGAAATCTCTGGGGATCCAAGGCCTAGGTCGCCTTCCCTGCAGGTGTGGGATAGTTTATTTAGTGATGGCTCTGCAGCTGCAATTTGGAAAATCCAATCAAAGAAAGGTGGAAAATATTCCAATTTGGAGGAAGGCTCTCACTCAAACCCTCTAGCAGGAATGCCGTGAAAGGTTGCGAGAAAACTCTGCAACAATACATGCAACCAAAGCAGAGGAGGAGAGCAACAACTGCTGATGCACTCACCTGGCCTACCCGGCCTAAACTCAAACCAGGTGAACCAGAGGCAGTTGTACGGAGAATGCAGTGAAGGTGATTTGCTAGGGAAACCACTAAAGTCAATGGACAACTGTTATACTGCAATACTAGAGCCAAAGGAGATCATTGTAACCACCCTTCACCACTAGTCTTAAATTCTACACCAGGAGCTACTGTCACATAGCAGGCAGCTAAAGCCAAGCCCGGGGTGAGGACATTCCTAGCTATGGGACAGGTGAGAAGGATCCCGCCCCAAGTTGGACACGCTCAAGATGTGGACTAAATGCAGAGCGAGACCATCAGCTGCAGGAACCCTGTGCCAGAATTGAATGGCTGGCATGCCTCAGAATTAGATTGAGAGCTGTGAAGCTGTTAAGCTGATTGAGCATGGTGTGCTAATCTAATGAGCAGTGAGTGCTGAGATCTTGCAAGATTAAAAGCAGATTAAGTGCAGCAGACATCCCAAATGCTGATGTTGAGAGGATACAGTAGGCATGAGCAATCGATTGTGTAAGCAAGTGTGGACCTGTACGTAGGTCAATAAGCAGAGTAGTAATAAGTGGACCTGCACGTAGGTCTGCATAACATAGTAGCAATGAAACAGCACTGAATAGTAGGGCAAGTCAGCCAGACATTTAAAAGCCAAATCAAGGTGACAAATACTCTGAGGGTTTTCGGTGGCAAAGGCAGGATTTAGAACAGAAACAATTAGCCACATGGGGTCACGACTCCCCAGACACTTCCCAGTCCCCGCTATAGGACAAACAAGAAAGTGATGGAAGGGCCAAGAACCACATGCAGATATTAAATCTAGTTTAACAGCCTCAGCAAGAGTTTTTTAGCTGACCTCAGAGTAGAACAAGGTACAATAGCAATGGAGTAAACAAAGCAGTAGCAGTAAGCAATTAAGCCTGTAGCAGCAGTAGTGAAAACAATTGAGTACACTGATTTATAACCTGCAATAAACAAAATAAAAGGAGGCACAAAGCTCTGAAAGCACTGTCACCAGGTAGTGCAATGAAACTGCTGCAATGAGGTAATTAGAATGACTTGAGAGAGCATGATTTGAGCTGCATAGTTATGGTTCTGAGTAAGGTGAAAACAATTAAGTCAGCAACATGGAAGCAGCTTTGAGTGAGCTGAAACATGCAGATAATGGTTGCAGTTGCAGTACAAGTAATTTGAGAGTTGTGAGTACCTGAAAGCAAGTAGTAGAAGCTCTGGAGCAATATGCTAGGAGCTTAGAAACAAACCCCTCCCAAAAAGACAAAACCAAAGATGCACAAACACGGACAAAGCCCTCCAGAAAGACAAAACCAAAGATACACAAACACAGACAACAGGGAACAAAGACAGAAGAAGGACACACAGCCGAAGGCAAATTACAAACCAGAAGCAGGAAAGAAACACAGAAATCCAGCAGACAAGCAGGAGCAGCGGGGGTGGCAACCAGCTCAGAGGACAGACGGACAGAGCCTTTGGCTGCAAAGAAAAAGTGCTTAACAATGAGGCTGAGAGGAACTGTTTATATAGCTCAGGAAGTGGGAGTGGCTGGCTGCTTGGCCATCGAACTCCAGGCAAAGCCTTTCAAATTCTTCTTCCATCCATTTGTGATGCCTATCCTCTAGTTGAAGTAGAAAATTAAGATGCTCCTTTGACCATTCAGTAAGGGCGGATGTGATTCTACCAGCTATACCACATGGTCGCCTAGTCCTAAGTATACAATCTGTGGGAGTACCTGTGTCAAGATAACAAAAGCGTACTACTGCAGTAATATCATTACAGTAGCAATATGACTTGTCAGATAGTGAGAATTTGAAGATAGACTGAAAAAAATGTATATACCTTCTATATCTTGAATATAGAGAAAGAGAAAAAACAAGCATTTGTCAACGCCAAATGTGGATTGCATTGGTGTGTTGACCATGCTGACTGGCCCTCTGTGAGTCGCTCAGTCTGTTTCGTCCGGTGCTGCAGGCTGCTGTTTTGTACTGGGCTCCTGCATGCGTTGGCACCTTGTTCTAGCCACTAAGAGTTCTGCAGCTGTTCCGACAGAACTCCATTGAGGTGGGTCACTCGCCCTCTCTCACTCGTGCATTCTGTTTCTCTTGGTGCTGCAGGCTGCCCTTTTGTACTGGGCTCCTCCCTCTGTTGGGGGCTTTATCTGCTCACAAAGAAATCTTCAGCAGTCCCGACACAGGTCTGTTGAGCCTGCTGACTCCCCCTCTCTCACTCACTCGTTCCATTTCTGCCAGCGCTGCAGGGTGGCCTTTTGTACTGGGCTCCTGCCTGCGTTGGCACCTTTTTCTGCCAACAAAGAAATACGCAGCAGTCATGACAGAGCTCCATTAAGGTCGCACACTCCCCCTGTGTCACTCACTCTTTCTGTCTGTCCTGGCGCTTTAGGTTTCCCTTTTGTACTGGGCACCTGCCTCTGTTGGCGCCTTTGTCTGCCCATAAAGACATCTGCAGCAGTCCCGACAAAGCTCCGTTTAGCTCGCTCACGCAGTCCCCTTCTCTCACTCACTCATTCCGTTTCTGCTGGCACTGCAGGCTGCCCTTTTTCATTGGACTCCTGCCTGCATTACCACCTTCTTCTGCCCACAAAGAAATTTGCAGCACTTACAATACAGCTCTGTTGAGCTCGCTCACTGCCCCTCTGTCACTCGCTCATTCTGGTTTCCCCGCCAGTGCAGGCTGCCCATTTGTACTGGGCACCTGCATGCACTGGCACCTTTGTCTGCCCACAAACAAATCCGCAGCTGTCCCGACAGAGCTCTGTTGAGGTCGCTCAGTCTCCCTCTTTCACACGCTCAGTCCGTTTGTCCTGGCACTGCAAGCGGCCCTTTTGTACGTGACTCCTGCCTGCATTGGCACCTTTTCCTGCACACAAAGAAATCTGAAGCAGTCCTGACAGAGATCCGGTGAGCTCATTCAGTCCCCGTGTCTCACTCGCTCGTACTGTTTCTCCCACCACTGCAGGCTGGCCTTTTGTGCTGGGCCCCTGCCTGCACTGATGCCTTTTTCTGCCCACAAAGAAATCCGCAGCAGTCCTGAAAGAGCTCCGGTGAGTTCGCTCACTCCCCCTCCCTCACTCGCTCTCTCGTTCTGTTTCTCCCAGTGCTGCAGGCTGCCCTTTTGTACTGGGCTCTTGCTCTGGGCCCTTTCTCAGCCCACAAACAAATCCGTAGCAGTCCCGACAGAGCTCAGTTGAGTGCGGTCACTCCCCCCCTCTCACTCGTTCGATCTTAATGTGTCCCACACAGTGATTTCCCACAGCGATCGTGCTATTCTGCGGCAGGTGTGCAAAAACACATTGTAGTCATGATGTGAAACATGGCAGCTGTACTGTTCATAAGGAGGTGTGGAAAAATGCCACTATTGAAAATGTGGGGTGAAAATATCACAATATTGCGAAGTTACAAGGGTGTGTGGAAACAGGTCAATGCACGCTTGTAACACAGTCATGTCATGGAGTTTCGTCACCTGATTTTCAGCATAGGCATTTTAGGACCTCTGCTCGTGAACAGTGACACTGTCATTTTCTTAATCTGTCCCGATCAGTGATTTCCCACAGCGACTGCGTTATTCTGTGCCAGAACTGTGAAAACACATTTTGGTCAGGATGTGGAAAATGACAGCTGTGCTGCTCATAAGGAGGTGTGGAAAAATTCCACTGGTGAAAATGTGGCGTGACAATATTACAAGGGTGCATGGAAAGTGTGCAACGCACACTTGTAACACAGTCATTCGATGGGGTATTATCACCAAATTTTCAACATAGGCATTTTAGGACCTCTGCTTATGAACAGTATCACTCTCATTTTCTTAATCTGTCCCGGACAGTGATGTCCCACAGCGGCCGCTCTATTCTGCGCCGGAAGTGCGAAAACACATTTTGGCCAGGATGGGAAAAATGACAGCATTACTGTTCATAAGTAGGTGTGGGAAAATGGCAATGTTGGAAAACTGGAGTGAAAATATTATAGATTTGCGAACTTACGAGCGTTCGTGCAAACTGCGCAACGCACGCTCATACCACAGTCATTTTATGGAGTATCATTACCAAATTTTCAACATAGCCATTTCAGGACCTCTACTCATGAACAGTGTCACTGTCATTTTTTTAATCTGTCCCGAACACTGATTTCCCACAGCGACCGCACTATTCTGTGCTGGAAGTGCGAAAACACAGTTCCACCAGGATGTGAACAATGACAGCTATACTGTTCACAAGGAGGTATGACAAAATGCCAATGTTGCAAATCTGGCGTGAAAATATTGCAAATTCATGAAGTTATGAGCGTGCGTAGCAACTGCGCAGCGCACGCTCGTAAAACAGTAATTTTTGGATTTTTTCCACCAAATTTGCAACATAGGCTTTTTGAGAGCCTACCTCATGAACACTGGCACTGTCATTTCTTTAACCGGTCCCGGAAGGTGATTCTGCACAGTGACAGCGAAATCACCTTTCCGGCCCGATTAATGCCATGACAGTTCAAGAATTCACGAGGAGAGGTCCCAAACACCCCATGTTGAAAATTTGGTGAAAAAATTCCCAAAATGCCGAGATATGCAGTAAGTTGAAAACCCTATCTTTTACATTATACAGCTTACGGCATTTAGGTCAATTCGCGGTTAGCTTTGAAGAGTGCAGGCGTGTTCCCGGTCCACGAAGATCGTCACGCCAAGCTCATCGGGTGAGGGTGTGTGGGGAGGCAGGGCGTGCAGTGGGTGAGTGCGGGTGGGAGGGCAGAGGCGGCGCGAGGGGCATTCCTGCTTTCAAGGGACAAAAAAAAAAAAGCAGGCGTCGCGGGACCGTTTCCACTTTGCAGGGGCCTCTGGCACACTGGAGTGGGCTCCCAGTGTGCCAGCAGTGGCTTTCTCATTCAGGGGCAGCAGTAGCTGACGGGGGATTGGGCACCCCCATCGGCGAAGGGGCTGCGGTATCCTTATGCCGACAGGGATTGGGCACCCCCGTCGGCAGGAACAAAAAGGGAGTGGGGGGGTGACAGAATGCTGATGGGGAGTGGGCTCCCCCGTCGACAACAAAACAAACAGCGGGACCACTACAGCTGACGGGGATTGGGCACCCCGTCAGCAGGAACAAATCCGGGGGGAGCACAGAATGCCGACGGGGATTGGGGCCCCCGTCGGCAATTAAACATGGTGGGGGGGATGGGTATATTGTTTGTGAACACGGCGGCAAGCCACCGCCATGTTCACAAACAATCTCAGGGCTTACATCCCGCCCTGCAATGACGGGTCGCTCCCTTATTGCAGCGGATGACCGATGCTGCAATGACAAGGCGGCCCCTGATTGCAGCGGCTGGTTTTTTTTGAAAGTTGTGGCACACTGGCTGAACTAGTGTCAGCAGCAGCGTGCCACAGCATTGGAGGAGCCGGGGCAAGCCTCTGCAGGCTGTGGGGGCATTGGCCACAACAATGCTGCGCCTCCACAACCGGCTTCTGTACAAACCTGTCACAACATGTTTCTTGCACATGCACGCAATCAACATAAAAAACAGGAAGCCAGCCTGGTGGCGCTGGATGCCTTACCTCGCGCAATGCTGGTGACCCGGGTATGGGAATGACCTTGGGTCACCTGGGTGCTAACACAGGGGAGGTGGGTGGGAGCAGGATTGAAGTTGGGTCTACTCCACCCTGGAGGGGAAGGGTCAGCCATTAGCAGTCCCGTCGTCACCGGATAGAGTTCCAGTTGTAGGTGTAGCTGGTAATGGAGTGACTGGTAGGGTGGGGTGTCAGGGATGTGCCAGATGGGACTGTGTAGAAAAAATATAAATACCATAAAGTACCATAAATACCATCAAGTACCTATGGAAAACAAAACAGGATGAAGAAAGTATGTAATAATTAAGCAATAAACCACTCCAGGGTGTGGGTTATGCTTTGATTTACCCACGGCTGGCCTGGTTTGGCCACGAGGCCACAGACCAGGTCAGTTGTGGGTAAATCACAGCATAATCCACTCCCTGGAGTGGTTTATTGGTTAATTATACAATGCCTCCCTTAAAAAAGTAAATAAATAAATGAGGAGTGTTTAGTGTTTTAACTATTTTAATAGATTTTCTTTGGAATATTATTCCTCTGTGTTAAATAGTGCCTTGTTGGTAGGCAGCTTATGGATGAGGTGGTTGCCTAAGCAAGCTACTGTACTGCACACGGGAGCACAGCATCCTCCCCACCCAAAAGCCCAGTCACAACCAAAGTTCGAAACTAAAAAAAGAAAAATTTACCCCATCCCGTTTCCATAGTGTAGTGACCCCAAACCATCTTAAGCCACGATCTGTGTTCAATGCAGAATTACTGTATCATTTGACTTATTCCATAGAGTAGTGGGCCCCCCACCCCACTACCCTAGCAGGATTAAACCCAACCCATGTCAGCAGCTGGCCATGGCAGGGTGTAGAGAGAGCATTGTCAGCTGCCCCCCATTTGCACCACCCTCTATGATTGCTATATTAAGATGAGGTGTGAGTTCTGTTAGGATCATGCATCTTGTCCAAGTATTGCATTTTTTGGTACTTGCACATTTATTTGGGCAGCACATCTACATTCGCCGTCATACACCAGGGTTTGAAAATGGGAGACGACGGCTGCATTTCTGGATGACATGTATTTTTGACATAGTCGTGGTTTATTGCTTGAGTATTTATTACAGAAACAAAAAGGTATACCTGCTTCCTCATTAATTCCATCTGTGCACACACTTGTGATGTCATCTATTTGGGAGGCAGATGCAACATCATTATCTCCATCCAGCAAATCATGACCTTGAACAAGAAACAATACACCTTTACATTTCACAGGTTTATACATATTCCTTTATAGTAAACTATTCATGCAAATTACACCCATGGTACTATCATATTAAGTCACTGAAAGCGTCTGATTAATTTTGTTAATACACAGACTGAGAAATTACTGGTATTCGTTTTATAAATTATTAGTAACATTTCAACATCAAACTTGTCAGAAGATGAGTAGCCCCAGACCTATCCAGTCTGCACGTAAGTCATACATTAGTTTTGGCACTCTGACTCAACCTTGTCAATGGCTTTTCAGCAATTCTTCTGTCCTGTCTCAGACATGTTTGAAACCTTCAACTGTACTAGCTACCACCACCGATTGTAGCTGCCTATTTATTTATTTTTCATTTTTTTCTATAGAACTTTTTATCCTTCCCAGAAGCCCTGTCAGGTGGCTGTGGTATATCATTTCAGAGAGACTCACTCTCCGGCATACATGCGACCCCTTGTCGCAGACTCAATCAGTCCCCCACAGATTTCCCCCTGGCACTCACCCCCCCGAGACCCAATCCAAATGCATCGGGGTGACCCCTGCGGATGCAGGACCCATCATGGAACCTGCCTTGCTCCTTTTTCCTTTTTCTCCCTTCCCCCCTCTCTACTGATGTAAGGACACCGGTGCGTGATTTACTGACCTGTACTGCCCTCCGGCCACTGCCAGAGGGCAGTCAGCAAATTTGATGACAAAACTCCCTCCAATGGGACAGGAGAGCAGTCATCTGGATGCTCAATCCTCTTTCACCCCTGCTGACCCCTGTAGGCCCAAGGTCGTTCCTGAACCCAGGTCACAGTTGTGGCGCGAGGTGTGGCATCCAGCGCCTCAACCCTCAGCACAACTGGGCCGGTCTGTAGCAGCCTATTTCACATTCAAATAACATATCATGCCTCCTCATGTTTTTTAATTTTTGTGGGTGCTTATCCCATATTGTTATCACACATCTAATCAACAGAACTGGGTACGTAAAAAACCAGTACAAGTGCCCCTTCAGCCACTAAGATATCCCTATGCCCACCCACGTTGCTCACTGACCAAAAGTCATTCAAAATGCATTTTAAAGTGATGCAATTTTTTAATTTTCGATATGTATTTTGTAACCTTTTCACCACCATTTTCTCCCACCCCACTTACGAGCATGCAAGCACATACTAAGGTATGCGCACGCCTGGCGTTGAGACACCCTCTCTTTGTGCCGCTCCATCTGTCTATGCCAACACAAGACCTCACCCCATTGGTGGCAAGAGCATGGAAGGGCGACCATCTCCCCCATGAGAAGAGAGCTGACATAAGGTTATTCGATCCCATTCCTCCCTCCCCCCCCGTGCCTGCTCCCCGACAACCCGAGATCAGTCCCAAACACGGTTTGCCGGCATAGCATGAGGTAAGGCGTACAGCGCCTCAGCCCTCTGCGCTACTGAGCCAGCTGAAAGTGAAGACATTTTTTAATTATCACTTAGCATGAGATACTTTAGCTGCCCCCCCTCAACTCCCCCATAACTTCCAAATTCAATGTCAAGTTCAGCATGGACCAGATTATCAAGGCCAGTCAGGTCATTCATACCCTCAAACAAATTCAGTTGCCATTTTATTTTAATAACAAAAGTACATATCTTATATGTTTTTTCCCAGTCCTTTACGGATTGAGTGCCAATTTGCATAATCCTGCCACCTTCCCCACCCAAACATGAGACAGTTACCTGGCAACAGCTAACAGTTGTAATGTATGTTCCAGTAGCTGATTAGAACTGACTTGGTAAAGCAAGGGTCATATAGCTGCTTGACCTGTCAGCCTTCTCCTGAACTGTTTCCCATGCTGTTTCTGGGCAATAACCACAGGCCCAATTTCTATGTTGCACCACTCACGTCAGAATCTGTCTGCTCTGCCAGTTACACTACCCCATCTATGGCATGGCTGAACACTTCAGTTGCATGCAAGCTAAACAACAGCAACTTGGAGAGGGGATTTGAGATCTATTGTATCATTGTGGATGGAGGAGTGGGTACTGGTGAAGAGCATATCAAATTAAAGTAATTTATGTGTTTGATTGGATGAGTAGCATAGTACAAAGGCCACACACACACACACACACACACACACACACACACACACACACAGACATATATCCACACGCACATACACAAACCCACAGAGACTCACACACAGTAACATGTACACACACCCACACATATGCGAGCACTCACAGAAATACAGAAAACCATGCCAATAACTAGTGTGAGGACTTGAACCTTATTCTGACATAGGACAGAAGTGTCAACCACCAGAGTGTTTGCAACAGTATGGCATCAGTGTACACACATGCACACAGCATACAACACAGACTGCAACACACATACACACTAACATGAAAACTCAATAAATAACATTAAATACAGAAAAAAAAACTAATTTTCATTACTTTCTTTTTTTTTAAAGGGGCAGATAATATGATCACAATATACCACGAGAGGGTGTGGGTGATGGCAGTGGCCTCGTGAGCAAACCACCACACCAGGCATGGGTAAATCCTGTCATCACCCACACCCTCTCGTGGTATATTGTTTAAGTACAAAACATGAAATACAAACTATTAATAACACAGTTTTCAATGCTAGGTACAGTATTTTGTGAATCAATTACACTTGCAACATCAGGACATGCATCTGGCATCAGCGTCTGCATCCCTATATCAATACCGCTGCTCGGCAAGTCAGACAGTGGTCAGTTTCCTAAAATTTTATTTAACATAACATAGGATGGGAATGAATTGCTACCCCCTGCCCCACTTTTATTCATTGCTCTTTTCACTTTATAAAATGCACTCCTTAGAGCCTTCCGCTTCCATCTAAGTTGAACCTCACCTCTTACAAATCCTGCCTCTTTAATCTTATCAACTGCTGCTCTATACAGATCTGAATGTCTTCTCTTTTACCAATGTAATTCAATCATGACATTCAGATCTTTGAGGATTCTGATAAAACATATTGTTTCCTATTCACGCCATGGTCTTCCATCATTTTCTGCCATGGTAAATCACAGTATAACAAGTATTCCTGTCAGAAACAAACAGAGGAAAAGAAATCCATCAAAATCCTGTCAGTAGTAGATGTTCAAATTCGGGCACCTAAAAGTGAGGGACCACAGACATGCACACTCCAATGGTTCGCTATCATGCTTGCGCACAGTAACGAGGCCAACAGAGTTCAGTGTTTACATTTGGCTCACAACCCGTCTCTGTAGAATCGATTGGTTTGAACCACATGCAGACGATTGGAACTAGGTGCTGATCGGATCTTAACTCCATTAAGGTTTACATGAGCTGTACGACCTACTTCCCTGGAATCAATCGTAACACAAGAGAAGTTCTAACCCGCTTACAGCCATCATGTAAATGAGGTAACTGTTGGTTTCCCTTTGCCATTTTAACATTCAGTGACTCGGGTCGACTCACAGGTCTACAAGGATTCTTGTATTTGACCCGTGACCAGCAAATATAGTGGTCCACAGGGAAAGTTCCATGAAGTGCTTAGCAGCACATATCCCCTCCCCCAACCAAATACATTTTTAAAACTCATACCTGTGTACTGGTTCTCCTCTTTCAAGCTCTGTGCGTCATCATCAGTGTACGGGACAACCGTTACATGCACTTACACACACTGGCTGCTCACGGCCTACCAAGGGGCACCTGTAACATTGTGGTGCTTATGCTACCACCCCTGCTACTGCTGCTCAAACCTTCCCTCCCATGCCACTCACACCGGCTTTCACCCTCACCACTGTGACACCACCTCTGCCGTGGCTCTCGCTGTCCCACCCCTCAATCTCACTCGCAGGGTCCCACATAAATGGATCCCTTTCCTTCAAGGAGTTTGCTTTGCTGTCCCACACTTGCCTAGAGGCATTCTTTATGTGGATTTGCCCGCACTCTCTTTTTGCACACATGTACCCTAAATTCCATTTCAGTTCAAAACAGAAAAACCCGTCAACAGGCTCAGGGGATGGTCGCAACTTTCAGAGGGGGGGGCAGGTGGGGCGAGCTGCACTGTAGCAAGTCATGAACTTAAAGACGTCCTGGAGACACCCTGAACAAAGTTTTGGGAAAAAACAGCATTATGTGCCAAAGCCAAAAAATAGAGATTATTGCTGGGGCTGGACCTGCCTTGCAGAATACTGCTAGGGTCCAAGTCCCACGAGCTTGGCCCATATAACCTGGCACTTATGCCTAACCTTTAAAAGAGAACTGCCGTGAAGCTGTACTCAAATCATAGTTACTAATCTTAGTTGAGCATTCTGAATTTTTGTCTTCTGAGTCATGTATGGTGCTGTCATTTAAAATGAATTTTAGAACACATGGCAGCTCATGCTGGTGGCACTCATGGTCCGTTTCTGTTGACGTTGGTAGTGATGTATGTTTTGACCTTGACTGTATCTTGGACATCTATGACTATTGAGTTTGCTAGTTTATTTTATTTTTAAACCCTGGTTTCTGTAAAATTCCATACCCTCAACATCATTGCGATCACAAGTCTAACTGTAAGTGTACTGTTGTTAATTGCTGACTCTGTTGCAACCATAGCAGATTGTAACTTGAGTTGGAATAAGCAGCAGTAACTTTTTCAAACTCTGACAATGGCATTTTGCGCTGCTGCTTTTTTTTTGCAATTAGTTTGGTTGGGGAAAATATTGTTTCCCACACTGACTCCCTGTAAAGTCAGTTGAGCGAGAGGTGTAGTTTTTAGCTGTGCAGGTAAAAATATGTCATAAGTGTGTCTGTAGTGAGTTTTAGGGTCCAATGCCAATGTGTGAGTATAGGGAGTGCAGGCTGCATGAGATGTATAAGACCACACTGACCGAGGGTATCATGCAGCTGCTGCTGCTAACTCAGTTTAATTGCGTTTAGCTGCAGTGTCTGGGGCTTTTCCTGGAGTGGGATAGGGCAAAACTGATGGACTGGATAAGCCTGCACTCTTCTAGGGAGGCATAGCTGTGGCTTTAATTTCTGAGCTACAGGGTCCTGTGCTGATCCTGGTATGGTGAGCTGGATGGAATGGATAAACCAGTACTTTCCTGGGGGTCCACAGGCTGCAGCTGCAAAATCAGTTTGCTGGGGATGAGCTGAATGGATTGGGTTGGATATTGTGTGGCGGGGGGGGGGGGCAGGCTTGATGGGCTGGGTAAACCCTCACTGTCCTGGTGCTTCTCGCAGCCTCTGCTGCAAATTCAGTCCACTGTCACTGTGTTTCTTTGTCAGGGGCCGTTCCTGGCATGGGGGAGGGCAAGCTGGACAGATGGGCTCGGTAAGACTGCACTGTTCTTGGGAGGCATGCAGATGTGGCTGTAATTTCCACTGACTGTGGCTTAGCTGCAGGGTCCAGTGACAGTTCTGGCAGAGGGGGATGACAGGCTGGATGAACTGTATAAACTCGCCCTGCCATGGTGTTTCCTGCAGCTGAGGCTGCAAATTCCATTTTCTAGTGATGATCTGCAGGGTCTGGATGGATTATGTTGTGTGGGGAGGGAGTCGGAGGGCTGGACTGGCTAGATAAACCACCACACTGTCCTGGCACTTCCTGTATCTGCAGCATCCAAGCTCAGTTTACTTTTGATGAGCTGCTGGGTATGGGACTGATCCATTTATTTTCTACAGGACCCCTTGGAAACCCTCTCTCCCACCAGGAGAAGGTGCTGATCAACACTTTGCACTGTGTTTTCTGTCCTTCCCTCATTTTACATCACAGAATTACTCTGCCCACACGGCTAAGGTGATGTCCACACTGTATGATTGTGTTACAGTAACTTTCCTAAATGAAGTCCTAAAGGTGATATTACAGTAGCATTAATTTGCCGAATTCCACAAAGCTAAATACAAACAATGAGACCACTACCTGGTGCATTGTGAAGCTCTGCCTCTTCCTGCATGAAGGGGTGGGGGTGATTGTTGTCTTTTGAAGAAAGCATCCTTACCTACTCCAAATAACTAATTAAATTTTATTTATTTAGCTTTTGTTGACCGGGTAAGTGCACTAGACAAATCCTGCCTATTTTCAGGCATGACCCGGGGGTACAGATGAATGGCAACTGACCTTGAACCAGATTAAGCTGTTGGTGGTATTTTTTTTTTTTTAGTGAATGAGGGAAATTTGGCCAGGACACCGGGAAAATTCCCCTACTCTTTTCGATAAGTGCCATGGGATCTTTAACATCCACCTGAACTACCACCAATCCAGGCAGATGGGACCTCGGTTTAACATCTCATCCGAAAGGCGGCACCTCAGAAATGCAGCACCCCTCTCATGCTGCATTACAGTGTCAGTACTGGGATATTAACCCAAGTGCCAGATGTGGGAACTGAACCCACAGCCCTCTGATCTCCCGGCCTCAGAGGCGAATGTGCTACCTACTGAGCCACTAACACTGCTAAATAGTGAACAGATTGTCTACTTCAAATTAATAGTTGAAAGCTTGATGGAATTGTACTACTCCAACATGCAGAAAGAACAGGGTTTGCAAATAGTACAGCAATGTTTTTGGTAAAAGATAATGGTTTCTGAAATTGAGTCACATACAGAGAACAGTTAGGGTATAACAGTAAACAGGTACAGGTATTTTCCCCCATCCAATTACAATCTTTCCCCAACCCCTTCCTCATCCCTTGTTCTCATCGCACCCTCCCCATTGTGAATATGTGATTTTTCTATTATTTCTGCATCTCCCAACTTGACTTCAGCTGCAGTAAAGTGTAACTTGCTGTGCCAGTAATTTTAAATGCTAGCCATATGATAGGACCTCCTGGTGCTGTACCCTCTGTAGTTGTTCTCTGTGTGTGCTTGAGTTTTAGTGTCTGGTATTTATTAGCAAAAGCACTGCTGTACTGCTCTGCAAACCTCCAGATGCAGCATTTAGATTCCTTCATTCTTTTACTTAGTATTTTTTAAAAATTGAATGTGTGTTCCCTATTTTATAAATTATTTGGTGTATTTAAGGAGTCTTTCTTCACAAGACCACACATCTCCTGAAGAACTGACAGTACACCGTGCAGGTCTGGGCTGTGGTTTCAGGGTTTGTATTTTGCACTAACTAGATTGCACAAATACTCCCCCCCCCCCCAGCAGTTGTTGGACATTACTTGCTTTAGCATTTAGATTAGGTTTTGTGCTATACACAGCGGCACAGCCGTGAAGGAAACAGAACCTCTCAGAAAATAAATGCATTAGGAGAGTGAAAATGCTGTTCACCTAATAAAGTGCGGGGGTGCGGATCAATAGACCTTCTGTTTGTTTCTGGGACCTCATTGAAGATAAAAATGTATTGTATCTTGCTAAACTATATCTCAGACACTGGGGAGCACTTGTCAATCTGTCTGTCTATCACTCTCTCTCTCTCTCTCTCTCTCTCTCCTGCTGTGCACCTGCCTTTCAATTTCCGCTTGCTGTCTCGACCCTCTCGGTGGGGGTAACAGTTGCCACTAGATTGAGTTGAAATTCTGTGACTAACTGTTTGTTTCTGTGACCCCATTGAAGATGAAAATGTATCTTGCTAAACTATACCTTAGTGGTGCATAACTGATTTGCATGAAAAAAGACTTGAAATACTTATACAGTGCCAAGCAGCCTCTGGGAGTAATAACATTCCACACACTGTACAATGGAAGATGAAAAGCAACCAAAAAAGAAAAGGGGCTTTGACTACGAAAGGTATCAGCTTACAACAAACAATTAACCATCATTTTATGGGGTTAGTCTCTGTTATAAAATAGCATGAGGGTAAAAATTAATTCAGAGCATCATTCTTACTACTTATTGTAATTGTTGATCTTCTGGCATTCAAGCCTCATACTTGATGTTTTTTTATGTATTCCAGTAAACAAGAGCTTATTAATATCTGATGTGAGTGACTCATTTTCTGCTTGAGAAGCAATGAATCAGGGTCAGGCTTGGAGGGGGCAGAGTAAAGTGGTTTTGAGAGTCACGGAGAGGTGAGTGAGTAAGTGAGTGAGAGAGAGAGAGAGAGATTCTAAGGCTGTAGTCTCTAATCATCACTGTAATGTCAGGATGTTGTGCCATCAATTAGGTGTTACAGCTACTGTAAGGTGCAATAGCGACTAGAATACCATGTCAAGTCATTCCCCATAAAACGTAACTAAATGGGCTGTTTTTTAAACAATTGTTTATATATATATATATATATATATATATACATATACATATATATACATATACATACACACACACACACACACACACACACACACACACACATATAAGTAAGCAATAAGACACAACAGAGTGTGTGTTAGACACTTTAACACATGGCTGGGAGGTGTAGTGAAGCACGAGGCCATTGGCCAAATGCATCCAGCCTCCTAGTCATATGTTAAAGTGTCTAACACATAGACTCTGGAGTGGCTTATTGCACTTATGAAATGAACATCTACATTATAGGTGCATGTGAAAGGTAAAAAAGCATTAAGTAATTAAAAACTTAAATCTTATTCTTTAATTTAAATAAAATAGTTCCTCCACCAGTTTACTGTGTGCTTTTTTTTTTTTTTACTTGAGATTTTGACCTAGGCAGGCTGCCGTAGGTGTAATGTTTTAAGTTATCATGTGTGCCCCCCATTCCAGTTCCATTTTTCTTTCTCATAAAAACAGTAACCGGTACAATAAGGAGGTACCAAGCAGGGGGCAGTTATGCTTGAGGATGACTGTTATCGAGAGAGCGGATGGGTTGCAAGAAAAGGAAGACATCTCAGTGGGTGGAAGTGAGCAAGTTGGGTGCAATAGGAAGCAATCGATAAGATCGCGGCAGTAATTGATTTTTTAATAGTCTTGTAACTCCTTTTCAATTGAAGGTAGTCTAGTATTTCTTTCTGTGTAGTGAAACTTATGTCAAAGCTGGCGTCAGACAGGTATCTCTCTTTTCTGACTCGTGTTCAGTGATGGCACAAAAGAAGATGGCTGAGTTTATTTTGTGAACATTCTATGTGGGCACTTCACTGGGATCAGTGCCCAGCTGGCATAGCCTGATCTTTTTGTGTGGTGTTAGAAATATTAGCACATTGTTAGGATCCAATCAGAATGCTTGATTGCTACCAGCCATTTTATATATGTATATGTGTATATATATATATATATATCTATATATATATATATATTTATTGCAAAAAACTTCATTAAGGCATTAGTTTGGGTTAAAGTGACAAAAGTGGGGAAATGAGATGTTGGGATGAGCTCCTAACCCCCCACCCTCCCATGCTCCACACACCAACAGGCGCCAGGGTGTGTCATGGGGTCATGAGGCCTAACTCTCACCCCATTCTCCTTTACTGTAGCATATCAACCTGTTTACACATGGAATGGGGTGAGAATGATAGACAGACAGACAAGTGCTCCAGTGTCTGAGATAGTTTAGCAAGGTACATTTTTATCTTCAATGAGGTCCCAGAAACAAACAAAGTCTATTGACCCCCCCCCCCACATTATTAGGTGAATAGCATTTTGGCTCTCCTAGTGCATTTATTTTCTGAGAGTTTCTATTTCCTTCATGGCTGAGCTGCTGAATAAAGGACAAAACCCAATTATTCCCCATAAAACATAACTAACTGGGCGGTTTTCTTTAAGCAATTGTCAACATATAAATATAAATATATATGCAATATATATATATATATATATATATATATATATATATATTCATTGTAAAAACTTCATTAATGCATCAGTTAGGGTTAAAGCGCAAAAGTGGGGAAATGAGATGTTAGGGTTGAGCTCCTAACCCCCCACCATACCACCCCCACATCCTCCACACACCAACAGATGCTAGAGTGTGCACTGGGGTTGTGAGGCCCAACTCTCACCCCATTCCATGTGTAAATAGGTTGATATGCTACAGTAAAGGAGAATGGGGTAAGAGTTAGGCCTCATGATCCCATGGCATACCCCGGCATCAGTTGGTGCGTGGAAGGTGAGGAGTGAAGTGGTGGAGGGTTGGGGCCTCAACTCTAAAATCTTATTCCTCACTTTGTCACTTAACCTAACTAATGCATTAACAAAATTTTTTGTAATGAATTTCCTTACTTTTTGGAAAAGTATAAGGTAACCGGTAAATGGTAAGCGTTGGTGGGAGCGCGGGGCCTGAACCAAGCTGCCCATTTGTACATAATGATATGCATCTGTGGGAGCGCAGGCCTTCCGGGCCCTGAGCTCCCACTTACACATAACAACGGAGCCATACAGTAGCCCTATAGGCCTGAAAAGCAACCCTTGAAGCACTAATTTGCCAATATCTAGTAATCGTAGCAGCTATGAAAAAAATTCCACTGCCATTGTAATCATGACTTCGAAACCTCCATGCAAGATAAGTGAACCAAATCCATATCTTGCAACATTTCTGAGATATAGGCACCGGAAAGTGCTGTGGGTGCTGCTATGTTATCCTATGGGAAAAATCTCAACTTTGTAATGGCATATCAGTGTAACCGATAAAACTTTTTATACCTAAATAGCAAAAGTCACTTCTCTGGGGCACCCCCTTTATACACTGCAAATTTCAAGCCAAAAGACCAAACCGTTTATTTACAGTGCATTGGCAAAGTTTTCAAAAAATGTTTTGGGAAAGTGTAATGTACCTGGTAACTGGTATGTGCTGGTGAGATCACACATTCTCCAGGCCCTACGCTCCCACCAAGCTGCAAATTTGTGCATAACAATATGTATGTGTGGGAGCACGGGCCCACTTACACATAACAATGGAGCCATACAATAGCCCCATAGGGCTGAAAAGGAATCTTTGTAACACTAATTTGCCAATATCTCAGTAACTGTACAAGCTATGAAAAAATTCCACTGCAGTTGTAATTATGATTTAGAAACCTTCACGCGCGCTTAGTACACCTGAAGGTAAACTAATCTGTGGGTAGCAAAAAATCCGTATCTCGCATCGTTTCCAAGATACGGGCACCGAAAGTCACTGGGGGTGCCACAGTGTTATCCCAAGGGAAAAATCTCAACTTCATGATGGCATATCTATGGAACCATATACATTTTTTTACACCTGAACAGCATAATTCACATCTCTAGGACCCCCCTTCCTTTATACCCTGCAAATTTCAAGCCAAAAGATCAAACTGTTTATTTACAGTGCACTAGCAAAGTTTTTCAGTTCCTAGTTTGTGAGGTGGCAAAATCCCCATTGGCAAGCTATCAAAGTCCCCATTCATGGGGAATCCTTGATCGTCAGATTTTGGCCATCTGGTCTGGAAGTCACAATCAAAGATTTTGTCAGCTTGCGAAACAGGACTGGCTTGCAAAAGGGGATTTTGACAGCTCACGAACGTTGATTTTGGTAGCTCATGAACGAGGACTTAAAAAAACAATCCCCTTTCACAAGCTGACAAAATCCTCTTTCGTGAGTCAATCCCCTTTCGCGAGGTGTCAGAAACCCCATTTGCGAGCCAATCCTCGTTCGCAAGAAGGGTTATCTGGTTGTGAAATGATGATCAAGGATTTTGTCAGCTCACGAAAGGGGATCAGCTCGTGAAGGGGATTTTGACACCTCATGAAAGGGGATTTTGTCAGCTCACAAAATGGGATTAAAAAACCCAATCCCCTTTTGTGAGATGACAAAATCACCTTTTGCGAGCTGATCCCCTTTTGCAAGGTGACAAAATCCTTGTTTGTGAGCTGATCCTTGTTCGTGAGATAGGGCCATCTGGTCCCTAAGTTAAAGTCAAGGATTTTCCTACCTTGCAAAAGGGGATCGACTTTCAAATGGGGATTTTGTCACCTCACAAACGAGGATCGGAAGTGAGTCACGAACGAAGAATTTTAAAATCTAAAACGCCCGTTTTTGACCACAACAAAGGAAACCAAAGGCACGGGTTTATAGAGGGCATCACCCTGAAAAAAAAACATAACTTATTTTTGCAAGAAGTCACCCATGGGGCAAGCTACATTTTGTTTGGGGGAAAAAATGAAAACAAAATGGTGGCTTGAAAACTAAGAATTTTTTCTCATGGACATGGATTTAATAAATCTGCATTTGTGAGCTGACAAAATCCTTGGTCACAAGCCCAATCCCCTTTCGCAAAATATACATATAAATCTTGGAGTAAACTGAGCATGCTCAGAATCCAAAACTTCTAAATTAAATAACTTTGGAATGGATTAATATTGTTTCACCAAACAAATGCTGCATTGTTCTTTGACCAAACATCTTTCTACCTTGAAAATTTCAGACCAAAATACCAAATGGTGTGGCTGCAGTGCAATGGGCAAAACTCAGAAAAAAGTGCCAAATAAAATGAAAAACATGTTTTTTAGCACTTTGCTGCACGGAAACCACAACTCTAACCAAAACTTAACTTGACATCTCAAGAGAGCTTCCATACCAGACCATGCATTCCAAATTATGTGCAAATCTGTCGAATGGTTGCAAAGTTATTAAGGTGTAAAATTTGGGGTTTACCATTAAACTGCTTACTCGACCCTAACTATACTGGCACGATGGCGCCAGTATAATTTATATATACTGTATATATATATATATATATATATATTCCCAGCTGATCCATAAACAGCTGAACCTGCTTGCCTATATGAAAACTGTAAGGGCTGGATTTTCAAACATCCTACTGCAGGCACAGGTTCCGGTTTTGCTATGAAACTGTCACAAGGTACTGTAAATGTGAAAGTTTTGTTTGCTATTTACACACGTGGTGTCACATTTAAAGCAGTCGATGCTGTTTTATGATAATATAATGCCCCATTTGTCATATGCTGGGACATGTATCATTATAAGGCCCTTGATCTGCTACAAGTTGCAATAGTTGCATATGCTCCTTAGACAACATTTTAGTTTGTTTAACTAGGGGCATTGGACATTAATATTTCACCTGCAGAACTGGATACTACACACTATGCATAATGATGTTTACCAGCTTTACTGCCTTCTGATCAACTTTGCATGGCGAAGCACATTTTCTTTATCAATTAAAAGAGAATAATCCACCCCAGCCACTATGAAATATTGTATTCACCCACATCCTACCACCCGGACCCTTTTATGTATGCATAGTACCCCCACCCTACTCACCCTCCTGCACAGTCCCTTTTCTGTATGTACGGTACTCTCACCCTACTCACCCTCTGGCACCCATACCCCCCCCCCCCGCCGCCACCACCATCACAGTTCAGGCAAAGTTGTTTTTATAAGGTATTATTATAAGGCAGCATCACTGACTGACCCATCCCCTCACATCAGTATTTATGTCTACCTGCTACCCACTCCGTCTGAATAAAACAACCACTTCCATAACTCTCACTCTACCCCAACTTCTAGCATCTAATCTCCTTCTTCCCTTCAAGCCCCCAAACTATTAAAGGAATACATAAAAACCTGTAAAATACAGAAACCCATCCTATTCTGAAGTGAGCCTGCTCTCTCTTCATTGTACTGCTTCAGAATGAATAAGTGAGGATGTCCTCACCTAAAGTAATGCCGTAGTTGCCCCTTGCCAGCCACTCAGGTGTTGTCATAGGTGAGAATGTCACCATTTATTGTGTTTGCTTGCACGCATGTGCAAGAAACATAGTGCCATCATTGGAGATTTCGGAGGTGTGTCACTTCCTCCTCCAATTCAGTCAGTGTGCTGGGAGGCGCGGCCCCTGTAAGCCAATGCATTTTGGAGCTGTCTATGACAAGCTCCAAATGCAGTGGCACTTCTGATTGAAAAGGGGAGCACTTCAGTGAGCAGCAATAAGATAAGGCTGCTCACGTGCAGCATCCACACCCCACACACAGCCACAGGCAGCCGAGCGTCTTGCGATCTGCCTTACGCACTGTATAGCCGACCAGGTGCCCAATCCCGTTGGCTGTGCGTTCCCCCCCCACCTCCCCAAAGGCTTCAAATGCCACGCTGGGTGCCCACCCCAGCATGACAACTAATCATATAGCCGACAGGGGTGCCCAATCTCCCGTCGGCTGCACTGTCTCCCTGAGTAGTGAGTGCCACGCTGGAAGCCCACCCCAGCATGGCAAAGCAGATAAATGAGCCGGCAGGGTGACCAATCCCCGTTGGCTGAACGGTCCCCAATGTTGTTGTGCCGCGCTGGGAGCCCACCCCAGCGTGGCAAGCGTCCACGTCGTCCGTTTTGTTTGTCACCTGTAAAGCGGTTCCACAGCCAGTCTCCCGCCCCTCCACAACCCTCACCCACCCTCGCTTTTAGCCTCCCCACTCCCCTCACCCCATGCACTTCCCGGACCTCGGTAGCGGCGATCTTTGGTGGTCCGGGAACACATCTGCACTCTTCAAAGGCGACCACGAACTGAGGAAATGCTGATAAGCTGTATAAAGGGCTAGATAGGGGGTTTCAACTTTATTGCATATCTCAGGCATTTTTTTGAATTTTTGCACCAAATTTTCAACATGGGGTTTTTGGGGCCCCTTCTCATGATTGATGTCACTGTCATGGCATTATTCAGGCCCGAAGGGTGATTTCGCGCAGTGACTGTGCAGTTACTGCGAAATCACCCTTTGGACCCGAATAATGCCATGACAGTGAATCAATCATGAGAAGGGATCTCAAAAACCCCATGTTGAAAATTTGGTGCCAAAATTCAAAAAAATGACTGTTTTACGAGCATGCGTTGCCCAGTTCCTACACAGGCTCGTAAGTTCGCGAATTTTCAATATTTTTACTCCAGATTTTCAACATTGCCATTTTACCACACCTTCTTATGAGTAGTATAGCTGTCATTTTTCAAATCTCACCCAAAATGTGTTTCCGCCCATGTAGCGTAGAATGGCGCAGTCGGTGTGCGAAATCAATGTCCGGGACAAATTAAGAAAATCACAGTGACACTGTTCTATGCAGATGTCTTAAAATGACTATGTTGAAAATTTGATGAAAAAGTCCTAAAATGACTGTTTCTAGGCGTGCATTGCGCAGTTCCTATGCACTTCTCGTAGGTATCGAACTTTCAATATTTTCCTCCAGATTTTCAACATTGCCATTGTACCACACCTTCTTATGAGTAGTACAGCTGTCATTTTTCACATCTTACCCAAAACATGTTTCCGCCATATAGCGCACAATGGCGCGGTCGGTGTCTGAAATCAATGTTCAGGACAAATTAAGAAAATCACAGTGACACTGTTCATGAGCAGAGGTCTTAAAATGGCTATGTTGAAAATTTGGTGAAAAAATTCTAAAAATGACTTTTCTGACGTCAGTTGCACAGTTCTATGCATGCTCGTAAGTTTGCAAATTTAATATTTTCCTCAGATTTTCAACATGTCCATTTTATTAAACTTCCTTATGAACAGGACAGCTGCAATTTTTCATATATGCCTAAAATGTATTTTCGCACATGTAGCGCGCAATGGTGCTGTTGGTGTGCGAAAGCAATGTTTAGGACAGATTAAGAAAATCACAGTTACACTGTTCATGAGCAGAGATCTTAAAATGGCTATGTTGAAAATTTGGTGACAAAAGTCCATAAAATGACTGTGTTCACGTGAGCATTGCACAGTTCCGCTCCCTCGTTAGTTCATGACTTTGTAATATTTTCAGTCCAGATTTTCACCAGTGGTATTTTTCCACACTTCCTTATGAACAGTACAGCTGCCATTTTTCACAACATGGCCAAAGTGTGTTTTCACACTTTCAGTGCAGAGATGCGTGGTCGCTGTGGGAAATCATAGTTCGGCACAGATAAAGAAAATCACAGTGACACTGTTCATGATCGGAGGCACCAAAATGCCTGAGTTGACAATCTGCTGTAAGAAATCCCCAACCTAATTATATTACAGGTGTGCGTTGCACAGTTTCTATGTACGCTCGTGACTTCACCATTTTTTTAAATATTTTTACTACACATTTGCAACATAGCCATGTTTTACCTCCCCATGAAAGAGTACAGCTGTCATTTTTACATCCTGTTGAATATTTTTGCACCTATGGTGCTAAATGTAAATAGTCACTGTGCATAAGCAGCTTTCGACTAACAAACTGATATTACCCCTGTTCATGAGGTGGGGTCACAAAACAAACATGTTGAAAATTTGGAGTGAAAATACCAACGAATGCCTGAGGTATTAGGCTTTTCAACTATAACGCTCAACCCTATAGAGAATGACAGGAATCAGGGGTGTGACTTGGGATTCTTGCCTGTGATGCTCATACCATTCCACACCCTGCAGTCACTGAGAGGCATCGAGGTATGCCTTGGACTCTTTGACCCCAAAGTTCACCCCATTCTCCTATATCACACCCATCTCACTATATTTCCTAATGAAATGGGGTGCGCATAAGGGCCAAAGACCACAAGGAACACCGTGGCACTTGTCAGTGTCTGCAGGGTGGGGTGTGGTGAAATGGCGTGGCCGTTATGCCTGATGACCCAAACGCACACTCCAATGCCTGTCACTCTCTGCAGGGTGGTGGTGGGGTTGGCTTCAGTTCAATACTTCACTGCCATTCCTATTACGCAGCTCTGTAACTTCTACACTACCACTGCCAATGCCAGCAAGCAAACATTCGGCATTGACAAATGCTTGTTCATTCTGAATCAGGACACTGAAGAGTGACTACACTTGCTTTCTGCCTGAAGCAGTTTTCTTTTAGTACAGGATTTTATGTATTCTTTTACTAAGCTGGTGGCTTGATAGAAGGGACGTTAGGTCTGGAGGTGGGTTAGGGTAGAGGTTATGGACTTGACTATTTTTCTTTTGATCGGGGTTGGGGTTGTGTGTGAATGTTAATGCTGATGCGCTACATGTGTGAGGGAAGAAACATTCAGTATTGCTGCCATACAATAATATTTTCAAATAAAACTGAACTGGGACTGTGATGTGGGGAGGAGGAAAGAAGGCTGTCAGAAGGTGGGTAGAATGGAGGTACATACATGAAATGGTCTGGGTGGTGAAAAGTGGCGGAAATTGGGTGGATACATTATTTAGCAGTGGGCAGGTTGGTTTATTCTTTTGAATTTTTTTTAAACAGAGAAGCACTTTGAGTAGTTTTTGTCAGCAAATTGGTACAATCCCTGTTGAAACAAAATGCTGAAACTTTCATAGGACAATTGTCCCTCTGTGTAGTTTTGCTGGGTAAAGTTGTCAATTCACCAGGTCAAACACTATGCAAAAGGAACATTCACAGTGTGCTAAGTTGGTAAACTATGCATTGTGCTACACATAACAGTTTTCTGGTTTCAAACGCATCTACAGTAGGTCTAACATATTGGCATGAGCACTGAGGATGAGGGACAGTTATGCTGCAAGTCCACAATCAAAATCCAACACTACCATGTTTTTGTCTTTACTTATGGGTATTTTCTTGGAAGTGTTTTTCTCACATTTTAATGGCCAATCTGTTTTAACTAATTTGAGCTATCAGATTAAAATAAAACATGCATGATTACAACAGGAAAAACACATACACTGTAACACGATTTGAACCTGAAATGGAGTATTTTTGTTTTTCTGGAACTTGGTTGAAACGTTAGGCAGCCACAATACTTTTTTTCTTTTCCACTACACTTTTTTCTGTTTAAATATGCCATCTGTGTTGAATTTGTATTAAAGCATGTCTAGACTAGATAGGCTATCCAATTGATAGTTTCATTAGATTCTTTTATTTTTTAACTATATATAGATGTGTAAGTCTGGGTAAAAACTGGAATAGATCCAGCGGAACCAGAACAATACTGGTTTTCCTCTTGGGATGACACCGATCAGATCATATGCCTGCTGAACCTCCAGAATCCCCCAAAACCACTTGCTGGAATGCGCACCCTGACCTGCTGGGATTGCCGCTGACCCACAAGAACTGCACAGCCTCGGAGTCACCAGAAGGTGCACCTTACCAACCAAAACCCAGTTGCCAACCATGACACTCCCAAGCCTCCACAATATTTTTAAATATTCAGACAGCAAAGCAACAGTTGTGTTCATACACATTTACATGTTGCTATCAATCCGATTATGATCATTTTGTAAAGTTTTCAGATAATTAAAACTAACAAAGGCATATGTTAGCTAACATTATACAATGGCAAGAAAGAATCTTGGACTGTGATTGGTCAGTTTGGGGCTGGACCCATGGCATTATCCCAGCATAATGCCACAGGTCTAATCTCAGCCTCACTGTGAATCAATATGGATGATAAGGATATAGACCACCTTTTTTTTTTTTGCATCTCCTCTTAAGAAACAAAAATATTTTTTCACCCTAATAAAAACATTCTTTAAAATATTTTTTTTATTTTATATATAACAACAAGCCATTGTATAACAGGAATAATGCACTCCAGGGCGTGTGTGGTGCTGGGATAACGCCACACCTGGGGCATTGGATGCCTCGACCTGCGGCCTCGTGCCCAACCCCCCCCCCAGGTGTTGCGTTATCCCAGCACGACACACACCCTGTCATGCATTATTCCTTTAATAACTGTTGCTTTGCTGTCTGGAATAATAATGATAAGGAAAAGCTCACCCGGTATTGGAAGCCAAAATATTTTATTGTCAGGTTACATATGTTTTGCAACGTCTAATATTTTCCAACACTGTCCTGCTACAATCTCCCCTGCCCTGCTTCTATGATATACTGCTTTGCACATTGGGTCTGCTGACTTACGATTTATACAGCACATCCTATGGGAGCCAGGGGGACTGTGGGTGTCACAAAAAAAAACTAAAAAAAAACAGTCATGCTAAAATTCACAGGATGTGCAGACTTGTGGAAGAACTGCAGAACCAGTAGCCTTTCCTGCACCCACTTTAACTGAACGAAGGGTGTTAACAATTTTTTTTTCTGTCAGCCTTATTGTACCAGGACTTCCAAAGAATTGGAAGGCTTAGCCTGGAGTTCAATGGACAAGCAGTCAGCTGCTCCCACTTCCTGAGCTATATAAGCAGTTCCTCTCAGCCTCCTTCTGACGCACTTTTTTCTTTGCCCCACCATCCCCCTCCTCCTCCAGCGGCAGCACTTCTCTCCTTAGGATCTTTCTTACTGTACCTTTAGTCACAGTAACTGTCCCGTAGCACATCTAGTGGTGGAACCCTCTTTGAGGGTTCCTTGCCTTTGGTACCCCTACAGGGTGGTAATTCCTTTGGAACAGAGAGTACAAACAGCCAAAACCAAACTAACACAGTTGCACAAGCATAACACTATACTGGCTGCACAGGACATTGAACAGGTTCTATAGAGTATGGGTGACCACAGAAGGGGCGACCATGAAGGCGATATCGGGAGCGGCGAAACAATTTAGCCACCCTGACAACTTCTAGTGCATGAAAAAAATGGTGCTGGGGACTGAAATACTTGCTTTGTGTGTGTGGGTACTGTATTTACCTCCACGTGGGGGCTTCACCCCGCGCACCTAGCAGGATTCTCAACTCCAGGGGATGCATGTTGGGGGGTGCAAAAGCAAAAAAATAAGGTTTTGGGCTGGGAGCAAGAAAAGCACAGTAGCGCTCGGACCCAGACCCAAACACGGAACCCCAGCCCCGCAAGTGGAGGCCAACCCCGATGCCAAAGTGCAGCTTGTCAGCCGACTGGAGTGCCACCCCCTACATTCCCTCCCAGGCTATGCTCGCCATGCTCACCCCCCCCCCCGTGAGTGTACATGTAGAGACATCCTGTCGCTAGGGTCGCTCACCTCACCACATCTAGTCGGCCTCCCTGCACCCTCGCCTTTCAGGCTTTCGCCCATATCGCATCACCATTTCGGACGGCACTATGATTCAGGCACCCACCTCACGTGCTATCCATTAAACATGTATTTCCATATCAAAGGTACACTATGCACGTCTTGCATCTGGCTACAGTACTATGAAACAAGTGTGCTTTCTTTTAATCTGCACATCTCTCAAATCTGATTTTATTAACTTTTAAAAAATAGCTGTGTCCATAGTGTATTTTCTAGGATTCAGGAGAAGCGAAACAGTACAACATTTCCAATCAGGCAAAACTCAAACAGAGCGAGTAAAGCATTATACCTTTTCATGGCTTAATCTCAGCAGTTTCTCTTCAGTGGAAGGAGACCCATTCTCTGTGTAGTATTTGCACCAATTGGCCCTTTCTTCTCTGAAGAACAGATGATGTCATGCATATGGAATGTGAAAGAAACTGAATTATACAATGAAGGCTGAGAATTATTGAATCTGATTGGCTAATTGGTACCTTTTACCCATGGTAAATCCTATGATATACCAATGGGAAAAGGTGCCAGCCGCCAGTCAGTCAAATCAGATACTCCTCCAGAGATCACTACGAGTAGCAGAAAGGCAGGACTCGTAAACATGGCAATGATGACGAGATGCAGAACTACACAGTAAAGGGACGGGCCACTCTATTCCCCGTGAGCTCCTGCAATTTCCTAATGTGCTCTTTGGTAATACACATAAGAAAAAAAAAATTACATGTAAAAGAAATATACGTCACTTCAAATAATAATGTGTACCTCAAATGGAATACAGGGCAAAGTTAAACAGCGGCTTAGAGTCCGTCCTACAAGATGTCTGCTAACTGCTGCATACTTGCTCTTCATAGCTAAACATAATAAAATCACTACTTCCTCAACCCATAAAGCATGATTTCTTCAGCCTCTCTTCCATAGCTGGCAAAGACAGTGACCGACAAAACAGTAACAGTACTGTAATATACGAGCCCTCCATAACTTAAAAGTTCACACTCGCTGCCATTACCACTGAGAACCCTGTGACCTCGACTCTGACCCCTCTGCACTGCTCTGGGAGGGCGATGTGGACGAAACACAAAATCACAAAAAACATAGATTTTTCTTTTTTCAACGGGCTGGCAGGGTGAGGTTTATAGTGTAGCAGCAACTATTGAAGGCTGTCCCGGCTCCTAGAATAAAAACGGAGTTGTGTGAACAGGAATGTGAACAGGGACAGAAATGCGAACAGGGATTAACAAAACACTACTACTACTACTACTACACATGCCCAGTACCATGGCAGCCTTAGTAAGCAGGACTATTTTTTCTTGCACAGTAACAAATACTAGAAAAGTACATTAAAATGCCCCCCAAATGTTTTTACTTATATTTTTTTCTACTTCGGAAAATAGTAGGACATTGTATAATTGCAATAAACCACAACAGGGTGTGGATTATGGTGGGATTTACCCATGGCTGACCTGGTTTGACTACTTGGCCTTCGGCCTCATGGCCAAACCATGCCAGCCGTGGGTAAATCCCAGCATAACCCACACCCTGTCATGGTTTATTGCTCAAGCATTTCTCCTCACTTTTCCAGCTTTTGCAATCTGTTCTGAAGTCCTGTACTACTGCAGTTTCTGTTTTCAGATTGGACACTGTCACACTGACAGTGGTCAGTGACAGTAGATCGTTGTATCCTCCATTCACTTATTTGTTGGTAGGATAAAAATGATCTTTATACTGACAATGCAGAAAAAAAGCTATTTAGTTTCACTGGCAACTTAGTGCAACAGAGCCAGTCTGAATACAGAAATGGCAGACTCAGATCGAACTGTTGTTTTATCAGCTCTTGTTGACATTAGACATCATGCCGTGTGTGGACCTTGGCAACACAGCCTCCCTGACCTGGCCATCACCAGAGTCTGCTCCCAAACTCTGATATCATTTTTTACCTATGAAGGGGAACTCAATCAGAGGTGTTCAAAAGACGAGTTAATGCATAGGTGCTAAAAAAAACACTTCACAGTCACTTGCTAACAAATTTGTTTTCTTTTTGCCTGGGCATCTCAGTACTGTTAGGGGTTTTGGTAAATGGCTGGGCTAGTCAGGGTTACAAGCAGAAGTGCTCTGTTCAGAATACTTTCTCACTTCCGTGTTCACTTGTTGGAACCTCTTTCCTCCACTGTACTGATCTGCAGTTCTGCACTGCCACGGAGTGCTGCTGCCAACTGTAATGGGGATGGGGGGCAAGAAACAAAAGAGACACATTTAGACACTGCAGGACTGTTGGGGAGCACCCCGAGGGACCAGCAGTGATCCTAGACAGGGACAACTCCAACTATTGGACTTGTGCCCCCTCCCCCCGGTCAATCAGTGCATTTATGTGCAGTTGTCTCTCTGTGCACTTCTGCCTACTGCTGTCTCTCACATGGTGGGAGTACTGATTCTAGCTCAGGATCTCTGCACCACTATAACCCTGCTGCTCTGTTGCCTCACACTGTCTCTCTGCATGTCAGACGGGATCTCCAGGACTGCTCTAATTTTTCTAGGCTCTGCTGCAACTCTGGGAATGCCAGATGAGTCAGGGTGCTCATGATATTTGCACCATAAGTTACCTGTGCTACACTTTCATTCATAGCAAGCTGGATATCTGGGGATTCTGCATGAACTGTGCTAGAGCTCTGACCACAACTTTTTGGAGGACCAAGCAGCATTTGAAGGTACCGCCTCCCTCGGCTGGCATCATGGAAGCATCAGATAGAAGCAGAGGGATCCTGGAAGCACTGCAGAGTGTATTCTTGCAGCAGCTGGTCAGGGAGCCCACACCTGGAACAACCTGCTGTATGTAGTTCTCATGAATGGGAGAGCATGGAAGAGGTGGTGGTGGGTGAAGGGCTTGGTACTAGCGATCACAAGACCATAAGGTTCAGGGTAAGGACTAGGAGGGAGGCAAAATGGACCATCACATAGGTCTTGGACTTCAGAGGTATGGACTTCAACAAAATGAGGAAAATAGCAAGGGAGGAGCAGGCAGAATCTGGGGAGCTGGAGAATATGGAAGAGTTATCGGAAGCCATCAAAGGCGGGGTACTAAAAGCCACGGCAATATGCATAAGAAAGGTGAGTGAGAATAAGAAATGGAGAAGGCCACTTTGGTTTACAAGAGAGGCAGCCAAAGCAGTCAGGGAAAGGAAATGGGCTTTTAGGAAATATAAAAAGACACAACAGGAGGAGGACAGGGAGGCTTACAGAGAAAAGTGAAAGTTAGCAGGGCAAAAAATAAGGAGGGCTAAAGCTGCCATGAAGGAGAATATAGCCAAGCAGACAAAAAGGGGGACAAAGCTTTTATTCGATATGTGGGAGAAAAAAGTAAGATAAGGCCAGGGATAGTGAGACTGAGGGGGGAGGGGTGCAACTGGAGGGGGAACTTAAGAAGGTGGAACGATTGAATAAATATTTTTGCTCAGTCTTCATGGAGGAGAGGGGAAGGAAATGGCCTAAGTTGAGAGACAGGGGAAGAGGGAACTTAACAGTAGATTCTTGTGAATTCAGTGTTGGCAGGGTCAAAGAGGAGCTAGCTAGGATAAGAGTGGATAAGGCAACGGGGCCAGATGGCTTGCATCCAAGGGTACTTAGGGAACTGAGGAAACAGCTGGCAGACCCAGTTATGAGGCTTTTTAACTTGTCCCTGGACACTGGGGTGGTGTCTGGGGACTGGAGGAGGGAAAATGTGGTACCATTGCACAAGGGGAACAGTAGGGAGGTTGTTAAAAATTACCGCCTAGTCAGCCTCACCTCAGTGGTGGGGAAGGTGATAGAGGCATTAATAAAGGAAAGAGTGGAGGAATACCTGATGAGAAGCAGTCTGTAAGATGAGAACCATCACGGATTAACAAATGGGAGGTCATGCCAGACCAACCTGATTGAATTCTTCAATAGGATGATGCAGGAGATTGATCAGGGAGGGGTGGTGGATGTGGCCTAGCTGGACTTCAGTAATGCCTTCGACACTGTCCCTCACAAAAGACTAGTAAGTAAGCTGGACAGCTTAGGGGTGGGTAGTAAAATATCTAGGTGGGTGGAGAGATGGCTGGAGGGCAAAAGCAGTAGTAGTAAATGGGGTGTATGCCAGTGAAAGGGGGGTGATGAGTGGGGTGCCACAGGGGTCAGTTCTCGGGCATTTTCAATAGTTACATCAGTGACTTAGCAGAGGGTCTGGAGGGTAGGATGTGCCTGCTTGTGGATGATACAAAAATCTGTAACAGCATGGACACCCTAGCGGGGATGGAGCCATGAGGCAGGACCTGAAGAGACTGGAGGGGTGGTCAGAGACTTGGCAGCTAAAGTTCAGTGCCAGAAAGTGTTCGGCAATCAATTTGGGATGCAAAAATCTATGAGCAGTATACATTCTGGGGGAGGGGGAATCAAGAAACTGGAGCAGGAGAGGGATCTATGAATCATTATATCCAGCAGCCTCAAAGTAGGGAACCAATGCAGCAAAGCAGTGGGAAAGGCAAATGGAATACTGGCATGCATAGGGAGGAGCATCACCAGCAGAAGGGGGAGGTATTGATGCCTCTCTTCAAAGCCACAGTGAGACCGCACTTAGGGTATGAGGTTCAGTTCTGGAGACTGCACCTACACAAGGATATAGAGGGCTTAGAGAGAGTTCAGAGAAGAGCAACCAAAATGATGCAGGGCATACAGGGGAAACTGTATGAGCAGAGGTGTAAAGAGCTGGAACTGTGCACACTGGAGACTAGGAAGAAGAGGGAGGACATGATTGAAACTTAAATATGTAAAAGGGATCAACAGGGTAAAGGAAGGGAGTCTACTTAAAAGGAAAGTGGGGAAAAAAACAGGAGGACACAGTCTAAGGTTAGAGGGTAGAAGTTACAAAGGCAATGTAAGGGGGAAGTTCTTCACTGAGAGGGTGGTGGAGGCCTGGAACAAACTGCCAGAAGAAGTAGCGATGGCTGATACAGTAGAGGGATTCAATAGGGCATGGGGCAGACATATGGGATTGGGAAGGAGGGTAAGGGGAGGGTCAGTGAAAGAGTATGACTAGAGGAGGGCAGGGGCAGACTAAGTGGACCAATAGGTCCTTTTCTGCTGGCAGCATTCTGTGATTTTATGATTCGCTCAGACTGAGCCGGCTCGGTAGCCCCTTTTGTTTCAAGGTCCTTCTTTGTCAATTTTGTGTTGATAAATGTGAATGCCGTTAAAAACATTTTGTACATTACTTAACATTTTAACTATGACAGGGAGAATCTTAGCTCATTGTTTCAGTGGGCAAAATGGGCTGAATTCTGACTCCATGAGAGACCTTTACCCAGTACCTCAGTGGGATCTTCCTTGGTGGATCAGTGAGGGAAGGTGAACGGTGTGTAGGGGTGAGGGTGATCTTTGTAAGCCCGTAGTGGGACTCGATGTCAGATTTAAGGTGCTAACATGGTGGTACCATGCCATAATAGTCAAAGATGGCTTATTCAATAGTTGTGCAGTGGATTGATATTGTCTTATATGCAACAGGAGTAGGGGTAAAAATGACAAGATAAAAAAGATATCTTAGTCATATCAGTAGATATCAAAAAATATAATTGTTACTGTTGTCACAATGGATATCTTTCAAGTTACAGTCATCACAGTGGAATACCGAACCAATCAGAGAGCAGCTTCTACAATGCTGATGACATCATAATGCCTAGTGCAGCACTGAAGCCGGCAGTTAAAATAAAAGAAAAGCAGCAACATTTTTAAATAAACTACAGATTTAAAATCTATAACTTGTAAATTACTGTTGTATATATCAAATATACAATAGCATTACTCAAAATAGGCAACCTATCATCACCTGTGTGTGAGTGAGCAGGACTTTCATAACTCAATCGTGGCTCTGCCACTCATGAGTTATGGTCCTGCCCCCCACACCTGAAGATAAAGTGCATATTTGGGGTTAGCCTATTGTATATCCTATAATCTTTTTATATTCCGTAAGGTGTTACTTTGAGAGGGATATGCTTATGAATCTCTTTCTGTATTGAGTATCAATTCTTTACTTATAATCTGACAAATCAACTGTTAATGGTTATTTGTAGAGGTAATGTTACATGTTGCTAAACTTTAATAAAATCATCATTAAAAAAAACTATGTAAGTTATGTATTACTGTATGGTCAATATTGTACTTGTTTATTTATTTATTTATTTGGTAACTGGGTAGGTTAATATAAATGGCAACACCACTGCCTCTAGTCAGTCTGTTGCACTTGAACAGTTTGTAGCCAAGGATGCTAAGCAATTTGTCAGGTACGTTACTCTTCAGCCAGGTTTCCAAGAACATTGCTTGCACCTGGTCAAATTTGTTGGCAAGGCTGCATATATTCATGTGCAGAAAGCTCAGGCCCTTTAGCTGGGAGAGCTCCCCAGAAGCAGCTAGCAGACGGTGGGGGGGGGCAGGTTTAGTTCCACATTACCTGCACAGAGTAACAGCAGTACCGATAGTTTCCTAAGACATCTAACCAGGAATCTCAGAAAGGCTTTGTTTGGATGCTTTGCCTGGTCACTGGCTAGGGCAGCAGAAAAGGAGTTTTTGGGGCTGTGAGAATTGGTCAGAGCAAATAATATTACCCTACTGGAAAGGGTAAGAGGGGGTCAGCTGAGGGAGTGTTTGGCAGTAAGGGATGTGAAACATTGTAGATGTTTATGGATTACTGCCCTTTGAGGGAGTTAGTTGAATAGCTGACACTGTTGGGCTTTGATCCTGGCATGTAGGATTGTTCAAGCAGCTTGTGTCTTTTTTTAAATACATGACAGGCTCTATTTTGAGTAGGAGGATGCAGCCCAGGAGCAGGAGGGAGGCAGAGGCAGCCATCACTGGGGTTTTAAGTGGCAGAAGAGCACAGCACCTTGTTACTGCTCTTAGCTGCAGTGCTGTAGCCTCCCAGGTTTTAATAATCAAGGGTTTTAAGAATGCTTTGGCAAGGGGGGATGGGAACGGTAGCACCAAGCTGAGTACTGATTGCTAAGTCAGAACTCATTACTCCTAGATAGAAGGGAGAAGTAGGTAGATGAAGCAGTAGCAGAATACCTGTGTGAGATGGTGAGGGTGAAAAAGAAGAGAACAGGAAATAGAGGAAGGTATAGCAAAATTAACTAGGGCAGGGGTACTAAACACCCTGACAAGGAATAGGACTATAAACAGGGTGGCAGTAAAAGTGGCTTAGGTATGGGGTAAGGCAAGAGCTAGTAAAGCACCCCACACCATCAGGTCCCAGGTGGGCAAAGGCAGCTATAAAGGTGCAGTATATACACGGAAGGGGAGAGGTGAGAATAAGGCTTTAAAGGGCGGGCAGTAGTAGAGTGCACCAGGGGAGTGGCTTAGAGATATAACCTTGTTGTGGGGGAGGAGTGGTATTTAATAGCGGTCGGGGTTGGGGCAGGTGGCGGGAGAAAATACCTCTGTGTGATTAACAGTGTGGCTCTTAAACCGCTGTTCAGAAAGCTAAAAGTGTTTTTCTTTTTGGAAACTGTGCCAAGGGCACGGTTTAGAGGGCCAACTGAGGGCACAGTAGGGAGACTCATCCAATTGGAATGCTCCAATGTGGCCAAATTAGCATGGTTGGTGGGCAGTTCAAACTGTGGCTTCAGCATTCAAACTGTAGATTCAGTGTACCTAGCTTTTGGTGGAGCAGGGCGGGTGGCACCTGGGCAGCTTCCCAGGCGCCTCCGTAGATCTTCCCTGCTGGTTCTGGCAGATTTACAGCAGCAGGAGCCCCTCACGATCAGGACCCTGGAGTGCGAGAGCAGACAAGGCATTCAATAGGGCCCTCAGATGTGTGTCAGCAAAGGGGCTGGCTTCATAGAACAAGCCCAGGGCATGAGCTACAGAAAAGGGAGGGGGGCAGCAACAGTTTGTGGGAAGTCAGCGGGGGGCTCAGATTCGGCGCCAAAGCTAATCCCTAAAGACAGTTGAGGTGTTCAGATAAATGGAGGGGGTCGGGGAGAGTGAGACACAGAAAGCGAGGACAAGTGATCTACAAGGTGGGGGGTCGAGGAAGGGAGATAGCGAATTAGGAGACAGGGGCAGAGTTAGTTAGGAAAATGTTTGTGCAAGACAGAGGAGTATTGTATAGTTCATTGCCATCATTCAGTAAAATTAGAGCTGGGGTAAGATGCTACACTAGGAACTGGACTTCAGAACAAGCTAAAATTAGCAGACCTTAGGAGTCAGGCAGGCTAGTGCAAGTAAATTATGTACCGCCAGCTTAGTTAATGTTCAACAGTACAACTTTGTAAATACATATCTAGCACATCAGTGCAATTGACCAACCTAAAGTTACACATTTATTATGTTTGCTTGCACGCATGTGCAAGAAGCATAGTGCCATCATCCGAGATACCGGACGAAGTGGCATACAGTTGAAAGGGAGAGCTCCGCTTCAGTGATCAGAGCTGTCCCCCCCATGCACGCAGACACGCAAACAATGCATTTTGCGTACTCGTACGCTCCCCAGCACACTGTATGACCGAAAGGTGCCCAATCCCTGCTGGCTCCGGGGCCTCCAAAAAAAACAAGCTTCTTGGTGCCACACTGGGAGCCCACCCCAGCGTGGCAAACAATGTAATGGCTGACGGGGGTGCCAAATCCCCCATTGGCTCCATGTCTCCAGGCCCCCCCAAAACGTTTCCAGGTGCCACGCTGGGAGCCCACCCCAACGTGGCAGAAACTGTAATGGCTGACTGGGGTGCCGAATGCCCCATTGGCTCCAGCCCCCCCAATCTGCCTTCCCAATGCCACGCTGGGAGCCCACCCCAGCGTGGCAAACGTCCCGCATCGTCCTCCTTTAAAAAAAAAGTCCCTGAAAGGAAAAAACGGTCCCTCGCGGTCTGTTGGCCCTCCCCCACCAGCGCCCACCCACTGCGCACCCTGCTTCCCCACACTCCCCTTCACCCCATACTTACCTCCGGACTCTGGCACGACGATCTTCGGTGGACCGGGAACACATCTGCACTCTTCAAAGCCGACCGCGAACTGAGGAAATGCCAGTAAGCTGTACAATGTAATAGATAGGGTTTTTTCAACTTTGATGCATATCTCAGGTATTTTTTGGAATTTTTGCACCAGATTTTCAACATGAGATTTTTGGGACCATTCCTCAAGAATTCTGTCACTGTCATGGCGTTAATCAGGCCAGAAGGGTGATTTCACGGTCACTGTGCGGAATAACCTTTTGGGACTGATTAATGGAAAGACAGTGCCAGCATTCATGAGGTGGGCTCTCAAAAAGCCTATGTTGAAAATTTGGTGAAAAAATTCCTAAAAATTCCTGTTTTAGGAGCGTGCGTTGCGCAGTTCCTACGCACACTCGTAAGTTCGCAAATTTTTAATATTTTCACTCTGCATTTTCAACATTGCCATTTTAACACATCTCCTTGTGAGCAGTACAGCTGTCATTTTTCACATGTCGCCCAAAATGTGTTTCCATGCATGAAGCCCGCAGTGGCACAGTTGGTGTGCGCAATCAATGTTTGGGACAGATTAAGAAAATCACAGTGAAACTGTTAATGAGCAGAGGTCTTAAAATGGCTATGTTGAAAATTTGGTGAAAAAATTCCCAAAAATGACTGTTTTAATAGCGCATGTTGCGCAGTTCCTATGCACACTGGCAAGTTTGTGAATTTGTAATATTTGCACACCACCAGATTTTCAACATTGCCATTTTACCACTCTTCCTTATGAACAGTACAGCTGCCATTTTTCACATCTCACCCAAAATGTGTTTCTGCACATGTAGCGCACAATGGTACAGTCGGTGTGCGACATCAATGTTTGGGACAGATTAAGAAAATCACAGTGACACTGGTCATGAGCAGAGGTCTTGAAATGGCTATGTTGAAAATCTGGTGACAAAACTCCATAAAATGACTGTGTTACAAGTGAGCATTGCGCAGTTTCCATGCACCCTCATAAGTTCATGAATTTGTAATATTTTCAGTCCAGATTTTCACCAGTGGCATTTTTCCACACTTCCTTATGAACAGTACAGCTGTCATTTTTCACAACATGGTCGAAATGTGTTTTCACACTTTCAGCACAGAAATTAAGTGGTCGCTGTGAAATCATTGTTTGAGACAGATAAAGAAAATCACAGTGACACTGTTCATGATCGGAGGTCCCAAAATGCCTTTGTTAACAATCTGTTGTAAAAAATCCCCAAATTAGTTACATTACGGGTGTGCGTTGCACAGTTTCTTCGCACGGTCGTGAATTCACCAGTTTTTTAAATATTTTCACAGCATATTTTCAACATTGCCATTTTTTACACCTCCCCATGAACAGTACCGCTGTCATTTTTCACATCTTGTTCGGAATGTGTTTTTGCACCTGTGGTGCCAAATGCCGTAGGTGCTGTGCAAAAGCAGCTTTCGGCTAACAAACTGATATTGCCACTGTTCATGAGGTGGGGGTCACAAAAAAACCATGTTGAAAATTTGGAGTGAAAATACCAATGAATGCCTGAGGCATTAGGGTTTCCAACCATAGCGCCCCACCCTGTACAGAATGACAGGCATCAGGACTGTGACTTGGGATTGTTGCCTGCAATGCTCATACCATTCCACCCCCACCCACACCCTACAGCCAGTAAGAGGCATTGAGGTGTGCCTTGGACTCTTCAGCCGCAAAGTTCACCCCATTCTCCTATACCACACCCATCTCGCCGTATTTTCTGATGGAATGGTGTGCGCATAAGGGCCAATGACTCAAAGGCACAACGTGACACTTGTCGGTGTCTGCAGGGTAGGGTGTGGTGAAATGGCATGGCCGTTATGCCTAATGACCCAAAGGCACACCCCAATGCCTGTCACACTCTGCAGGGTGGTGACAAGCTTGGCTTCAGTTCAATACTTCATTGCCATCCCTAGTATACAGCTCTGTAACTCCTACACTACCAATGCCAATGCCAGCAAGCAAACATTCGGCATTGACAAATGCTTGCTACCATTGCTTTGACTAAAATAAGAGCAATTCAAAACTAGCTCAGCTGGAGGTTACAACAGCCGGAAAATAATGCAAAGTGATTCGGAGTTCATTAAACAGTTCAATTCCCATACAGCAAAGTTTACAGCAGCTGGCAGTAAATACAATTGCATTGGATTTAATTAAACAATTAAATAATACAATTCCAGCACAGCAGAGGGTTTTAAGAAACCAAAAATACCCCTGTGGGATTAACAATGCTGCTCTTAAAATGCCATTCAGAAATCTAAAAGTGTTTTTCTTTTTGGAAACAGCGTCAGGGGCACGGTTTTAGGAGTAAGCCAATCCGCAGGGCACAGAAGGGAGACTTATCCAATTGGAATGCACCATTGTGGCCGAATTAGCGTGGGCTGGCGGGTGGTCCAAACTGCAGCTTTAGCGTTCAAACTGTAGATTCAGCATACCTGGCTTTTGGTGGAGCAGGGTGGGGGGCACCTGGTCAGCTTCCCAGGCACCTCCGTAGATCTTCCCTGCCAGTTCTTGTGGATTTACAGCAGCGGGAGCCCCACATGATCAGGACCCTGACTTTTGGTGGAGCAGGGTGGGCGGTACCTGGTCAGCTTCCTGGGTGCCTCCGTAGATCTTCCCTGCCGGTTCTGCTGGATTTACAGCAGCGGGAGCCCCGCACAATCGGGACTCTGGCTTTTGGTGGAGCAGGGCGGGTGGCACCTGGGCAGCTTCCCAGGCACCTCCATAGATCTTCCCTGCCAGTTCTTGTGGATTACAGTAGCGGGAGCCCCACATGATCAGGACCTTGGCTTTTCATGGAGCAGAGTGGGCAGCACCCTGGAAAGCTTCCTGGGTGCCTATGTAGATCTTCCCCACAGGTTCTGGTGGATTTACAGCAGCGGAAGCCCCACATAATCAGGACCCTGGCTTTTGGTGGAGCAGGGTGGGCAGCACTTGGGCAGCTTCCTGGATGCCTCAGTAGATCTTCCCTACCAGTTCTGGTAGATTTACAGCAGCAGGAGCCCCACATGATCAGGACCCTGGCTTTTGGACGAGCAGGGCGGGTGGCACCTGGGTAGCTTCCCAGGTGCCTATGTGGATCTTCCCCACAGGTTCTGGTGGATTTACAGCAGTGGGAGCCCCGCATGATCAGGACCCTGGCTTTTGGAGGAGCAGGGCGGGCGGCACCTGGGTAGCTCGCCGGGTGCCTATGTGGATCTTCCCGCAGGTTCTGGTGGATTTACAGCAGCGGGAGCCCCACATGATCAGGACCCTGGCTTTTGGTGGAGAAGGGCGGGCAGCATTTGGGTAGCTTCCTGGGTGCATCAGTAGATCTTCCCCACTGGTTCTGGTGGATTTACAGCAGCGGGAGCCCCACATGATCAGGACCCTGGCTTTTGGTGGAGCAGGGTGGGCGGCACCTGGATAGCTTCCTGGGTGCCTATGTAGATCTTCCCTGCCAGTTCTGGTGGATTTACAGCAGCGGGAGCCCTGCACAATCAGGACCCAGGTAAAATGAAAGAACAGTACACTAAGATTCAGTGAAACCATACACAGATAAAAATACAGAATTAAATGATAAAAATACAGAATTAAACAACATGTAAGTCATAATACATACATGAGCAATTAATACATACATAAGCAATATCAGCATATAATTAAAATGAAAGAAACAATACACAGGGTTCAGCAATACCCTACACAAATAAAAATGTATTTTTGAAAGTGATTTACCAGTAAATACATATTGTACTGAGCCATAAAGCTAGTTTCCAGGGGTGGGAATAAATACATAGTATAAGTGTGATGATCTTATCAACTAGGTGCTGACCACGAAGATCGCCTGTCCCAGCTGCACACCCAGCGTCACCTCAAGCAGATTGACTGGCGAGACAATGCTGTGGTTTGAATGGGGCTGGGCAGATGGAAGCCCACCGGTAAGGAGAGGCAGGAGACAATCTATAAGTTTGATGCCCGATGGGCTTTATTCACGTCACAGGGAAAGGTAGACATAGTAACAAGGGAAGAGGAAAACCAAACCTCAGAAGAACAGTAAGTGATACTTTCTACTACTGTAGCTCTAAAAGGTGCGTCTTGGCTTAAGGCCACTACTTATAATACTCTATGATATACTCCCTCTAAGAGGTCTAAGAACAAATGCAAGCATCTACAACTTTATCGAGAGATGAGACAATTTTGCGGTGCACAATGAACACTCGGGATAATCCTGGAAGATTAGGTGGCATACACCTCTCAAAAGTCTATAGGATCAAAGGAAGTCCAAATTTTCTTCTTGTCTTCGTGCACACAGCTGAAGAATGGTGAAACAATGGGGAAAATGGGACTCTTGCTTGGCGCCAAGCTACACCTGTGAAAACCTAGGAGAGGTTGTTAAGGGAATATGAGAGATTTTTAAACAGACCCTGGTTCTCCAGCCAACCCACTCTCCAGGGTTGCCGAAATACTTATGACACAAAAGAACTAAACTTTGCTGAGCTCTTCCCTGGCACCAACCCTCAACCAGAGCTGACAAGGATGAAGAACACAAGGCTTGGCATAGAATCCACCTGAAAGGATTGCCAAGAGTGAAGATTCTGCTGCAGTTTCCCCAGCACAAACCCTTGACCAGGGCTGCCAAGGATGCAGAACACAGATTGCTGAAGTTCCCTGGCAAAAACCCTCAACCAGGGCTGCCAAGGATGAAGAACAAAAGACTTGGCATAGAATCCACTTGAAAGGATTGCCAAGGGATAAAGATGCGCTGAAGCTTCTTTGGTGAAGGATCCACTTGAAGGACCACCAAAATCGAGCTGGATCCCAGAAGATCACACAGTGCATGCAGGACAGAACAAACAAGAAGAATAGGCTGTGGGGTGAAGATCCAGATTCGAGAAGTTCAAAACCAGAAAACAATACATCAGTGGACGTGAAGACACTTTGGCCATGACGTACTCGACTTTCGGCAAATGACTGGGAGTGATGGTCGAGGCTTCTTCCAAGGCGTTTCACTTCCAGCTGACTGAACTACAAGGAGAACCGGGAACCTGCAGCCACGACTCACACCAGGGAAAGTCGATTTTGACTTATGGCAGACGACAGGGAAGGAAGATGAAGTTCTTTGCTGGCTGAAGACTGCTTCGGTGAAGAATCAGCTGCGGCAGAAGATTGAATCCAAACACCTTGCACTAAACACTGGTACTTCTACTTTACACTACACCATGGAATTCAATTGTTCGTTGCAGGGGCAATTTGCCTGGAGCAGGGGAAAATTGCCGAAATCCGGGACAATTGTTTGTTGCAGGGGCAATTTGCCTGGAGCAGGGGCAAATTGCTGAAATCCAAGGCAATTGTTTGTTACAGGGGCAGTTTGCCTGGAGCATGGGCAAGTTGTAGAAATCTAGAGCAATTGTTCATTGCAGGTGCAATTGTTCGTCGCAAGGGCAATTTGCCTGGAGCAGGAGCAAACTGCAGGAATCCGGGGAAATTGTTTGTTGCAAGGGGTAAGTAATCAAAGTCCATGGTGCTTGTTCACAACAGGGGCAAATGACCACAATCCCTGTACCATACAGTTCTGGTGCTTTTGCAATCCCCACAGCATTTCAAATGCTTGAGTAATAAACAGTTCGTATAGACAGTACATCAGCTGACAGTTATTCAATAGCAGATTGTGTGCTAAGCACCTCTTGGTTAGACCATCACACTTCTAGGTCCCTCCTTCACTAGGATCTGGCCACCCCTGGCAACCCTCAGAATAGCTGCCCTCTTTCCCATGAGCCTACCTTGGCAATGGGGCCTAACGTTTTTTTTTTATTTTCAGTGGGCCTACTCTTCTTAGCCCCTTGAGTTCCTTGGGCCTAGGCTGCCCCTTTAAATACTGGGCCCACATTGCTGTTTTAAATGTTTGAGCCTCTGGAGAGTTACTTGGGCCTATGCTACCCCTTTAAATACTGGGCCCACGTTGCCCTTTTAAATGTTTGAGCCTCTGGAGAGTAACTTGGGCCTATGCTGCCGCTTTAAACACTAGGGCCTAAGCTGCCCTTCAACCCTTCGCGGGCCTGTGATGACCCTTTAGGTGTGAGCCTACCCTTCTGGGCCCCTTTAGATACTAGGGCCTAACCTGCCCTTCAAACCCTTTGTGAGCCAGTGATGCTCCATTAAATGTTTGGTCTGACCACGGCCTTGCTGCCAGTCACTTGGGGCTGCCCCACCTCTGCACCGCCCCTTTAATAAATATTCAAAACCTTCCCCTTTGGCCTACAGGCTTGGCTGTTCCCCTTGGGCTTTGCTTACCCAAATATTCGAATTTCAGCCCTAGGAGAGCCCCTCCTGACTAACCCCTCAGGCGCCCTTGCAGCATAGTAAATAAAAACAAAACCTTCAGTTTGAAATAGGACAGACAGCACCCTTCTCCTGTGCTGCCACCTGACTCACCGCCCCGACCCGGGGTGTAGTAGTTGCTTTGGGGAGGCAGGAGGTCTCTGGCAGTGGGAGGGAACCGAGGAAGGGGAAAGCAGGCAAGTGGTGGGCAGCAGGGGGGGCCTCGGGTGGGCCAACGACTCCACAGAAGTGATGCAGCTCTTCAGCGCCGCTGATGAGGGACTGATATTTAATGTTTTTAAAATCAGGCATGGGGTGCAAGAAAACACCAAAACGGGCTAAATAGAGCCCAACCCGCCACAAGGGACGGGATCCTTTCTTTTCCTTGAGCACCAGACCACCAGACTTGATTGCAGGACAGACGGGGCGCACACAGGAGCCATCTGAGGAGTCTTCACTGGCTGAAGGAGGGGGAACATCACAGAGTCAACAGAACCAGCTCTACAACACCCTAGGTACACCCCTGTCTCTGCTGCACTCTTGGGACCCTCTCTACTCCACAGTCCAGCCTGATCTGCCAGGAAAAATGGCAGTTCACACTTGAAAAAGCACTCGGGGTTCGGATTCTGGAACCTTGAGCCCATACCCATTCCAGTGGCCAGGATTTTTGAAATGGGCACCATGCGCCACCCAGGGAAAGCAGTCCCAGCACGTGGGTGCCCACCCTCATGCTGCCTGCGCTGGTGGGGGGTGGAATGGAGCAAGCAAGCAGCAGAGAGCCAAAGGAAGAAAAACTATATTTGTTTTTAGCATGGTGCCCTGCCTGACGATTCTTTGGGGCAAAACACTTACAGAAGCCCCTTTTATTGTCCCCTGCTAGCCCACAAAGACAACGGGGCACCCTGGGCACACGACCCCATTACAAGCTCCCCTTTCTGTAGTGCCCCCAAACTTTGGGGCATTACATAAGCAAAGCACAGTAATCTGATGAGCAAAAGGCACAGCTTTGTACAGTATATACAGTAAAGTAAATGGCAAATTGCTAAACAAGACAGATAACTAGGAAAGAAGGATAAAAAGGAGAGTTAAGGAGCATGGAGGAGGGAGAGGATGAAAGAGAGTGTGAATAGACTGGAGGTAGTGGAGGTAGTAGTGAAGGGAAGATAGGGAGGAAAAGGGTAGAAGGGAGGAAGGTAGTGGAAAGAGGGGTAGGCAAAAGGAGGGGAAAAGGAAGAGTGTGGAGGTTGAAACATTTAGTAATAGTAGTATAGTAGCTTGGGGACCAGCAGTGGATGAGGAAAGAGAGAGGGGAGCAAGACATTAGACCTTAGATTAAGGGCAATTGCAGGTTGGAGATGTACAGTATGGGCTTGGAATAACAAGGAAAGAGAGTGTTTGGAGGAGGCAGAGGAAATTGTAAGGGGAAGAGAGTTCCAGATTTTAGGAAAGCAATAAGAGAAGGCATTCTCTCCCTCAAGGGTGTACAAGAAGGAAGCATTAGGGAGCGATAGCTTGAGTTATGGAGAGAGTAAGAGGAAGGAGGCATAGGGGAGAGAAGAGAACCGAGATGGGGGGGTTGGGAGGTCAGCCAGAATTTAGAGATGAGGGAGGCATAGTGGGTTACGTGGCAATCTACCAAGGAGGGGAGGGAGAGATCAGAATTCGGAGAACAGTGGTGAGTGCAGGAAGGACAGGATGAGGCAAACCAGCAGAAGGAGTGGAAGAGGGTATCCAGTCTGGCCAAAGTGGACTTGGGTGCAGCAACGTAAATTATGTCACCTTAATCAAAGCTGGGAAGTATCAACTGTAAAATGATTTCTCGGTGAGCCGGTAAAGGGATACTGCTTTTGTTTCTATAAAGGGCACTAAGCATGGGGTGAAGTTTTTTATGAATGGCGTCTATGTGCTGAGAGAAGTCAAGGTGCCTGTCAAGACAAACGCCAAGGTATTTAAAGAGGGTACATCAACAATTGTACCCCCATCAAGGGTGTGGAAGGTGGGGAGTGAGGACTGCATTAAAAGCCTCTGCCTGGTACCAAAGCACATGATAAAAATATAGATGAAATAGAATATGTCAATAATTCACAAGTTAGGCTATATAGGTCAGGGTGATTCTTCTCCAAGTACAACCTGCTCATGGATGTCCATAATGGGTTCCGTGCTCGCCACAATAACAAGTTCACCCACTCCATAGGCAAAGCCAAGAACACAGGCCTCTACTCCGATGCTGCATTCTTGGGCCTCACCAAAGCATTCAATCTCGTTGATCATGAAGTCCTTCTCCACATCCTGACTGGCATCCTGACTGGCCTTCATTTCTCATCTGAGATCTGCCTCTGGTTCCAGGATTACCTAAAGGGTAGATCCCATCGCACCTTTATTAGTGGTGTCCTTTCCAAATCCTGCTTCATCAAATATGGCTTTCCCCAAGGGTCCATCCTGGGTCCACTTCTCTTCTCACTAGTCGACAACTCCCTGCCTGACATCTGCACCTCCACTGAATTCATTCTCTATGCTGATGATGCAGCCCTTTTCTGTCACAACAAAAACCCCGCCACTCTCATTAACAAACTCCAATTCAATTTCAGCAGACTTCACGCCTGGTTCACATCAAAAGGTCTAGTACTCAACTCCAAAAAAACAAGATCATGGTCTTCTCCAGCCCCTGCAAACCCCAAGGCCTTAACCTTGGCAATTCCATAAAAAGAGTCAATGAATTCAAGTACCTTGGCTTACCCCTGGACAGCCACTTCATTTTCAATGCCCACACTAGCTTCACAATCAAAAAAGCCCACCACAGCCTCGGTATCCTCCATAGATCTAAGCAGTACCTTAACAAGGAATCCAAATCTCTCCTTGTTTCCAGCTTCCTCCATCCTGTTTTCAACTATGGTTCCCTTGTCTCCTTCCCCCGCCTCTCCATCAAAAATTTCTCCAGACTCAGGAGCTCCTACCACAACCCAATCTGCTTTGCCTCTGGTCTCCCTAAACTCACACACCACTGTGACCTTTATAAGCTCACTGGTCATCCCCCCTTGAGGCCTGCCTCAACATCAACATGGCCACCTTCTTCTTCAAACTCTCTTATGGGCTGCTCCCTGTCTCACATCTCTCTTCCAGTTAGCCACCTCCACCAGGACCACTAGACTGTCCTCCACTCTTACATTCACCGTTCCTTTCTGCCACACCACCTAAGGCCAGAAAACACTCTCCCTTATGGGACCCAAGCTCTGCAACTCTCTCCCTCCAGATCTAAAACTCTGTCCCTTCATGAACGCCTTCAAACACAACATCAGGAGACATTTCTTCTGCACCTGCATGTAACCCTAAACTGGCTCCCCTCCTACCCCCTTTTCCCTTCATCCTCTGGTTTTCCTCCTTTGGCACTTACCCTCCACCTTGCTTAGCACTTGTGGAATTGCTTCATCACCTAGGCTAGTCCTGATTGCACTTAACACTATGTGTCCCAATGTTTTTTGTAATTTGTTTAAACCATCATTGTGTGCTTTATGCCACTTGCTATATTGTTAATTTACCTAGGCTAGTTTCCAGAGTTCCCTAAAGTCTATATTATCCTGATTTCATTGTACCATTGTTTTAACCCTCGCTGAATGTTGAATGTTCCATGGCGTATGTAACTTCCCAAAATGATGTATGTAACTGGTCGCTTGTGTAAACGGTCAGTAATGCTCACATGCCTTTCCAGTATAACCAATAAAATGAAATGAAATGTAACAACACATACGTCAGTGCAAAAGAGTAGCTCTCTATATATACCATCTCTATAATAAGTTCTATATATTTAAACCCCTGCTGTTCTCATCTTTGTATTAGATTACATCTCTCAGCCAGTGTTTAAAAAAGAGTTTCTTAATTTTCCTGTATTATGTGAATTTGCATCATTAACCATTGTATGTTATGTGTCCTACCCAGGATCTCCTTGTAAATGAGCACTGCTTAATGGAACTTTTTCCCTGGTAACATAAATAAATATATAGAGGATAATGCCTGAGTAACAGTGGTTAAGCATGATGTAAGCACCTTAAGCAGTTGCCAGGACAACCGAGTAAACATCGAGAGTGCAGCTCAAGAGATTTACAGTTGGCATGGCAATCGCAAGAGGTGATTACATGTGTGGTTGATCACTATTACTTGGGCATTGTATTTTATAGTGTATGGAAAAACTAGTCACTGTGGGAAATAAAATATAGTATTTTTCAATGTGCGTTTGTTCTCCTGCTCGACTATGAATGCCTCTTGGTTTGAATGTTGAGCAACTGAAGTGCTGAAATTAGCCATTGCAATCTATACTGCAGCGGGTCTGTAACTGTCTGAATGAAATGTGTGTGTTTTGAACAAATGTTCAAGCAGCAGAACACCTCTCCTTTCCAAGTATTTTGACAGGTGGTGACATCCAATCCTGTGATCCCATCATTATGACATAGTTAAGCAAGGTTTACAGCATACTGATGTCATAACGATGGGATTATCAGGTTATAATATATGGGACCCTGGGATTATCAGGTTATAATGTATGGGGCCCCTATTACTTATTGAAATCAAGCAGATTACAAATAGAATAATGGATACATAAGTGTGTAATACAAGGCAGTAATACCATCGAGAGGTTTTGGTGACATGGAACCTTGAGAGCGAAGCTCGAGAGGTCCTAAAGTCCCCAAAACCTCAAGATGGTATCACTGCCTTGTAAAACACTTATCTTTCTGTTATTTTTTGTAATATGTGGATCCATTGACAATACTATAGTTGGAAATGACCTTTGAACTGTAGTATTATCAGCAAAAACTATAGTATTATCACTTTTCAGGATAGTATTATTGAGAATAGTGATGTATTACTGAGAAATTTTTGTATAACTTAGTATAGAATTATTGAGGCGTATCCATATATTCCAACCTTGTTATGCCATTGTTATGACATCACTCTGTTGTTAAGCCTTCTTGTGTATGTCATATCAATGATATAACAAAACGGAATGCTCACAACAATCAATGTTCTGTACAGTAATTCAATGAAGTAATTCAATGCATGATTACACAATCTTGGTAGCCCATACACCATAAAATATAATGTATGGTCTTTGGTGAACAAATGTGCTGAAAACACCTCGAGGTTGCTATGACATCTGAAAACCTCTTGAGCTGCACACTTGAGGTTTACAATGATGGCATGGCAACCTCTCAAAGTATCTACAGCGTGGTTATTAACCAAAACCCATACATTATCCTCTGTATAGACTGATTGAAAACAGGGGTTAATAGACACTGTCCATACATCATAATACAGTAAAGATAACGGAGGTGTCAGCTGCAGTTGCAGGCATGGGCCGTGAGGTCAAGTAAGAGGGATTTAAAAGCTGTAGGTGAAGAAGCCGAGCAAATAGCATGAGGAAGATTGGATAAAGCTCCATCACATCACTGTCTGTTGCTATGGAAATGATTCTCATTTCACAAACAGAAGTTTAAGGAAGAGACTGACTCTGAGACACAGATACGGCTTTCATGTAAATATCCTCAGTAATGAAGAATGGGCCATACTGTTATACCTCCCATGTAAGCATCCTTTGCCCCCCACCCGCTAAGAAAAGGTCTGCAATAATGTCTGTCTAATTATCCAATAAAACAGGTGCTCCACTTTAGGTCTGAGTTAATCTAGGTTATGCTACCTTACAAACAACAGTGAGAACCAATTTGCAGCAAAAAAGGTGCCCCAAACCACAGACCAACACTTGTATGTTTTTAGCAAATATAAAATGTCTTTTATCCTTGACATTCTATACAAGTACATGGATCCCGGGGCAGTCTGCTTGCTGTATAAACACATTCTTTATTTTGTTGTATCAAAAAGGTTCCATTCGTAAAAAACATCACTGCACTTACAGATTTAGCAGCAAAGTGGGCAGCAGCGTCAGCGCAATTATGTTTCACTCCGTCTGGGTGGAGTTTCATTAGAGGTTACCACCAAATTCTAAAGAGCCTATATATATAATGTATGGTAGAACGTTGATCATTGTTTCCCAGTGTTGTTAACCTATCAATGTGATGTTCCAGCGTTGTTAACCCATCGATGGTATGTCACATCAATGGTTAACAACTGGGAACGGTCTGTGCATGTGCGTGCCTTTTTTTCCCTCAGGAACTGCCAGATGCATGCAGCGGTGAGGGAATGACTGAACAGCTGGGGTGGTGACTATTATTTGAAAAGTTTGGAGTCATTTTCATTTTCTCTTGGGACCATACACTATAAAAAATAATGTATGGTCCTTCTATCACCAGCCGGTTACTGTTAACGGTCTCGAGGTTGCCATGGTGACTTAAACCTCTCGCACTTCACTCTCAAGGTTTACATGCTCACCCTGGTGACTTCTCGATGGTTAACAGACCAGTTACAGCTAGAGGACCATACATTATCCTTTATATAGTACGCACAATTAATTAAAGTGCAACATGTTAATAAACATTCTAAATGTAATGAATCTATTCAGCAACACACTACATAAATTAAATAAATTAGAAGCATTTAAACACTAATAGATAGTTGGGAATTTAAACTAGGAGGGGGGGTGGAAAATGGGCAAAGGACATGCAGAGACCATAGGTTGGGAAGCCATATGAGCTTAGCCCCCATAACAGTGACAAAGGGCAAGTACTAGTGGTGATGCTAGTAAAGGAGGACAGAAGAGGAAGGGGTGGAAGGTGGTCACCCTGAATGTTAGGAGCCTTGGGAAGAAAACTGCAGAGCTACAGACTCTCATGGCAGAGGGGAAGGTGGACATTGCAGCCATCACCGAAACATGAGCCACCCAATACAATGACTGGGACCTGTCGATACCAAGGTACAGGATATTTCATAGGGATAGAGTTATTTGGAAAGGAGGGGGTGGCACTCCATGTGAGGGAAGGACTGAAGTGTGTATGGAAGGAAGGGTAGGAGGGTAGTACGGAGTCACTATGGATGCAAATCCAGGATTCCAAGAATAGGACTCTCAGGATGGGAGTGGTGAGCAGGCCTCCCTCTCAGACAGAAGAGTTAGACAGGAAACTAGTGGACAGATCAAGAGGACCTATGAGAAGGGTAATATGGTGATTCTGGGGGACTTCAACATGCCAGGAGTGGATTGCAATACACTCAGTACTGCTAGATGCCTTCCAGGACAGCTTTCTGATGCAAATGGTCAGCGAACTAACCAGGTTAGGGAATACCCTTGACCTCATGCTGGCAAATGGGGAGTTTGTGAGGGAACTTAGGGTGGAAGAACCACTGGTGGGGAGTGACCACCACTCAGTTTAGTTCACATTGGATATGGGTAAGGAACGAGTGGAATCTGGCACAAGGGTGCTGAACTTCAGGAGGGCTGACTTTGGGAGGATGGGAGAAGAGGTAAAAGGGTACCTGGCCAGAATTCAACCTAGCATGGGCACTAACCAGAGGTGGGAGCTCATAAAGCTGGGGATAGTACAGGCAACCATAACCTGCAGCATGGCCCAGAGCAAGAAGGCTAGGGCAAAGAAACTTAGCTGGGTGAGCAAGTAGGTAATGGAAAAGATAAGGAGGAAAAGAGCTGCCTTTAGGAAGTACAAAAAACAGAGAAGGGGAAGGGAGGAGAGGGAGGAGTACCTGAAGGAATCGAAGAAGGTGACAAGGGCAGCCAAGGCATTTAAGGAGCTCAGGCTGGCGCAGGGCGTTAAGAAGGGGGAGAAGGACTTCTTCAGGTACAGCAGGGAGAAAAGGAACTGTATGGACCATTTAGTCAAAGCCCCTAGAATTCTGCTGCTGCAAAATTTTGCAAGAACTTGCAACCCACCTCAGAACTTCTGCAGTGCTGCAGAATTCACTGTTCTTGGTGATTCTTTATTAATATTTCCATTTATCTATAGAACCTGGTTCCCTTCCTCTCTTTTTATATCCAAAACCCCTCTATGCTCAGCATGTGATGTTACCAGTGCTATCACATCATACATTAGCTAATGAAATGGCTTCATTCTACCACAGAAATGAACAGTCACTTATCTACCACAGCTCCCACTGCCAGAGACGGTGGCAGAGCATATCAGGCCTGGTGATATTTGCTCAACCTGCACTACAGCCCAATGCAATTTTTAGTCGTACGTTATTACACTAGGGCCAACTTAAACAAAATGTTGACAATAGCATAGACCTGTTAAGTTCATACCTTACTTTGTACAAACTTTTTTTTTTGCCTTTAAGGTATAGAGATGCCATCTGAAATGAATAACTGGTAAAATGAATTAACCGTCATTTTTAAGAAAAATAAAGTAATTATGCTCCGAAAAGTGGAATAAAATAATGTGCAGGCCTGTTGAAAGAATAGACCTGTTAAATAAATAATTATGCTGTACACATTTTTGCCTGAGTTATTGATTACAAATTGTCACTGGTTGATAGAATCACCTAAAAGTTATGAAGAAATGTTGCATGTAGGGCCAGCTGTTGGGTCAGAGAGTAGCGTGTTGTGTTCCCGTGCCAGCAACTCAGGTTCAGAGATGAGCTCTGGGAGCTGGCTGGGCAGCACAAGGATTGGGGGAACACATCACTGCTTTGAGCCTGGGAAGGAATGGTGCAGTGTTCTGTCACACGGGGACACATTGTGATGGGCTGGAGAGCTTTATCTCACAATGGGTTCACATGCATTTTGTGGTCTGATGGTGTTACGTAGTGTGTCAGGGGAAGCAGGTTGGCATTAAAAATGAGTTTTGCAATATCTCCTTTATTCTGTTTATTCCATTTCCAAAGGGACTTGTATGAATGAGGATACAATTTCATGGAAATTAAAATTATATATATATATATATATATATATATATACACATACACACACACACACACACACACACACATATTTGCATGTATGTTACAGATTGCATATAAATATAAGATACACAATGGGGACTTCATGAGTGGTATAGACAGCCTTAGTATAGAAATACCTTATTTATCACATAAGATCCCCCTCTGCATAGTTCGTTTTTGCAATAGGCTATGACCTTAAGGGAGATATATTTTTTAAGGCAAGCTACCTCCTTGCTGGGAGCTACAATACTGAACATAGGATTTGCAAGAAAGCGAGTTGTGCTCACAACAGAGGGAGGTGAACCTTGCAATTGTCTTCGGTTTGTAGCAGATATTCTACAGGTGGAGGCTACTTCTAACTGAAAGGTGAAATAAGGAACTTAATCAGGAAAAGACAGTCTTGTTACGATTCTTAAGATTTTCAGTGCAGGAAGAGTTTAAAGCACAGCTGACTTATTTTGGGGCTGACTGCTTTCAGAAGCACAAACCACCAGGCTGTTTTGGGGCTGGGGAGGTTTACCTGTGTCTGATTTGTATGTCTGGATTTTTCTCTGTTTGATTAGCAGGAGATTTGCTCTGTCAAATTGTTGTGTATGGTATCTTGCTCACAGGAAGGCACTCATCGCAGCGTGGGTCAGAGCTCTTAGCTGATTGTTTTGTGAGGGCACAGTTTAGGCCCAACCCCTTCCCACCCTCACCCCACCCACCCCTGGAAATAGTTCCTTTATACCTGGGGTTCTGACATCATTTCCTCAAGAGTGCAAGGTGCATATCAATGTCGTATCCTCTCTAGCACACAGCACTGAAAATATAAGCATACACATTGTATAATATATATATTGCTATATAACAAACCAATCACACACACAAACACAAACACACAAAAAAAAAAGTACATAATCATGTGGGGAGTAGTGCAATGTAATGGCTGTGGGGCAGCAGTCTTCCGGGAGACTTTCTGGAGGCTGAGATGCTGCCCTATTTGCAGACAACTCTCTGCCCTGAGGGAGGAATTTGCCCGTCTTCAGGCCACACTGGACAGCAGTAAGGGAACCTTCCCCCAGGCCAGACTGGATGGTAAGAAGGGAACCTCCCCCATCCAGGGAGCACCAGAGCCACCACCACTGCCTCAGAGGTTGCAAAGAAAGCACAGCAGATGGACCACAGTGGGCTCAGGGAGGGTGAGGATGGTGAGGATGGTGGAACAGAGGCACACCCAGTCAGTTGTTCCACTCCACAATCCATACACCATTCTGGAGGAGCACAGCTCCCCTATGGATGCACCCACAGAGGAGATTAAGGAGGATGAGGACACCTGTCACAAGGGAGGCCCACAGGAAGGAGGCAGAGGACACCACAAGGAAAGGAAGCAGCTCCTGGTGGGGGACTCAGTTATTAGGGGGATAGAACTGGGGGGAGCAGGGAAAACTGAAGTAAGGTGCCTGTCTGGTGCCATGGCTGGGAGGGACAGGAAGCGCATCCCCAGGATCACGAGAACAGCTGCATGGGAGTCTGAGCTGGACATCATTGTCCACCTAGGGACAAATGACTTGGCTCAGCATGAGATTAGAGCAGTGCAGAAGGACTTTGTAGAACTGGGGAGGGGCCTAAGACAAGTGGCACACACAGTATCCTTCTCAGAGGTGCTGCCTGTCAATGGCATGAGTGAGGCGAGGGTACTTTGCACCATGCAGTTTAATGAATGGTTGAAGAAATGGTGTGGAACACAGGGGTTTGGCTTCATTGGTGACTGGGGTTCCATCTGGAGGGACACCAGCCTATACTGGCAGGATGGTCTGCATCTGTCCAGGAAGAGAACAAGTCTTTTGATCAATCAGTTTAAATGCTTCATTGGCAAGCTTTTAAACTAGTCAAGGGGGGAGGCACTGATAAGCAGCAGGAAAATCCCAGCCTCTCCCTACAAAACAGGGTACTAAATGAGAAAAAGACCAAGGTAGAAAGGTCAGTGGGGGATGCTGCAACTGAAGGTAAAGCCATCAAAAAATGGAAAGCAATGAGTACCAATGCCCGTAGTCTGAGTAACAAGCTTCCTGAATTAGTGGCCTTGATGGAGGAGGAACATCTGGATATCGGACAGTCACAGAAACATGGTTCACACAAAACCATGACTGGGACGTAAACATACCAGGATACAGTATCTACAGGAGGGACAGAGAGGGTAATAGAGGAGGAGGAGGAGGAGTAGTCTTACATAGGGAAGGAATCAAAGCAGCAGAACAAAAGGGAAAACACGGAGGAGAAAGAAGCACTGTGGTAAATTTGGAGACCAGCAATGGCACCACAATCCACACAGGGTTAGATACAGACCCCTCTCTCAGGGGAGGAAATGGACAAGGAAATGATAGAAAGTATACTTAGTAAGGCAGAAAAAGGGAGATATTGCTGATGGGCGATCTGAATATGCCAGATGTTAACTGGAGTGCAGTTGCAGCAGCCACTTCGAAGAGTGGGGTTATTCTAGATGCCCTACAGGGCTCATGCCTTAGACAACTAGTATTGGAGCCCACTCGAGAGGGAGCAATCTTAGACCTGGTTCTCTCAAATGGAGATAAAGAGAGGATCACAGATGTAGAAGTGGGTAGCCATCTGGGAACTAGTGACCATCGAACAGTATGGTTCACAATAAACACAGCAATAGAGTCAAGCCTTACAAAGGCAAAGGTACTGGACTTTAGGAGGGCTGACTTTGGCTAAATGGGTGAGTGCCTAAGGAATGCACTAGCAAATGGGCAGGAAAGAGGGTGGAAGAACAATGGGAATAATAAAACTGCCATCACAGAGGTAACTAGCCTTTGTGAAGCAAATAAACAAAACTAAACGATGTAAGAAACCACTATGGTTCTCAAAAGAAGTGCAGTGAAGGTTCAAGAGAAAAAGAAAGCTTCAGGAAGTACAAGGAATCACAGAAGGAGCAGGACAGAGAACTGTATCAGTTAAAGCAAAAGGAAGCTGGAAGGCAGTCAGAACAGCAAAGGCCCAAACTGAGGAAAAGATAGCCAACCTCAGTTAAGAAGGGGATAAAACCTTTATAGGTACATCAGGAGCGAAGGAAGACCAAGGAGGATAGTGAGGCTTAATAAAGGGGGGCAGAGGGTGACTGTGAAAAGGCAGAGATACTAAACAAATATTTTTGCTCTGTATTTACAAAGGAAGAGGGAGGTACCAAAACAAACAGTAGAAACACTCTGGATACAGAAGTTGATACCAGCCCATTTACAGAAGAAAGGGTTCTGGAAGAACTCTTAAAACTGAAGGTGGACAAAGCAATGGGGCCTGATGGGATCATCCCAGAATTCTAAAAGAACTAAGGGTGAATTAGTGACACCACTGACTACCCTGTTTAACAAATCATGGGAGGATGGGGTGGTGCCTGAGGACTGGAGGAGGGCAGATGTGATTCCCCTTCACAAAAGTGGGAGCAAGGCAGAAGCAGGAAACTACAGACCTGTTAGTTTAACCTCAGTGGTAGGGAAAATGATGGAATCACTTCTGAAGGAAATAATTGTCGAGTATCTAGAGGCCAGAGGGGCACAGGACCCAAGACAGCATGGATTCACAGCGGGAAGGTCATGCCAGACAAATCTGATAGATTTCTTTGACTGGGTGACCAAAGTAGTAGATCAGGGAGGGGCTGTGGACATGGCCTACCTAGACTTTTAGCAAGGCATTTGACACAGTCCCACACAAAGATTAATATACAAGTTAGCTAGCCTGGGAGTGGGTCCCAAGATGACAGCCTGGGTAAAAATTGGCTGGAGAATAGGACACAGAGAGTAATAGTAAATGGAGTCCACTCTGAAGAAAGGGGGTTACTAGTGGGTACCACAGGGTTCAGTATTAGGACTGGTCCTCTTCAATGTCTTTATAAGCTTACATTGCAGAGGGACTGGAAGGAAAGTATGTCTCTTTGCAGATGACACAAAGATCTGAAACAGAGTTGATGCACAAGGTGGGGTGGAAAGGATGAAAAGGGACTCTAAGGTTAGAGGAATGGTCAAATGTATGGCAGCTTAGATTCAATGCTAAGAAGTGCAAGGTAATGCACCTGGGAAACAAAACCCAGGGAAGAGACACAATGGGGGTGAGATATTAACAACAAACAAAATGGAAAGGGACCTGGGGTAGTCATATCAGATGACCTAAAGGTGGGCAAGCAATGAGAGGGCAGCAAGGAGGGTTGGGGGATACTGGGATGCATAGGAGAGGCATCACCAGTAGAAAACAGGAAGTTATTATCCCTCTGTACAGACAGCTGGTCAGACCCCATCTGGAGTACTGTGTGCAGTTCTGGAGACCCAGTCTCTAAAGACATAGACAGGATGGAAGCTGTCCAGAGGAGGGCACCTAAACGGTGCAGGGTCTGACCGAAGACATATGAAGAGAGACTAAAGGAGCTTCATATGTATAGCCTCGAGGAAAGGAGGGAGAGGGGGGACATGATAGAAACTTTCAAGTACCTCAAGGGAATCAACAAAGTCCAAGAGGGTAACATCTTTCAAAAAAAGAGGTGTGCAAGAACAAGGGGCACAATTTTAAGATGGGGGGTGGCTCAGAGGTAATTTAAGGAAGTATTTTTTCACAGAGAGGGTTGTGGATGCATGGAACGGCCTTCCGGAGGAGGTCATGGAGTCAAAAACGGTGGTGGAATTCAAGCATGCATGGGACAGTCATAAGGCAATTCTAGGGGATGGGGGTAGAAAGAAGTAGGCTGCTGGTTAACTAGGATCTGCAGCTTATCCAGTAGGCAGGGAAATGGGCAGACTGGGTGAGCCAAGCGGTCCTTATCTGCCGACAAATTCTATGTTTCTATGTTTCTATATGTATTTTTTTGCTTTTTTTTGGCATAAAATTATTTGTAAACGTCTATTATTTTTTGAACTAGTGTTATTGTGCTTTCCTCCATCCTGATTGCTACAGTCATTGCCATGGATGTGAAGTCAGGATGACAAGTTGACACTGTGATGTGGTAGTTCGTTAGTGCCACAGAACTTCTGCAGACATTACAAACCACTACCACAGACGTTCTGTGGCAAATGGTAATCTTACTGCAGAACCTGGTCCCAATTTGCTGCAGAAAAGTAGGGGCCTTGCATATAGTAAGGATTATGATGGAGGGGGGTTGTGTGGAAGCAGAAGGTGATAAGGCAGAAGTACTAAATGATTACTTTTGCTCAGTATTTACTAAGGAAAAGAGGGGGTGATACCCAAGGGGTGAGGGGGCGGAAACTGAGGGGGACGGGATGGCTGATGGGGAAATCATGGAGGGCAGGGTCCTGGAGTGTTTGATGGCACTGAGGGTGGACAAGGTGCCAGGCCTAGATGGCATCCACCCCAGGGTACTGAAGGAGCTAGCAGAGGTCCTGGCAGGACCTTGGACATACCTATTTAATGGCTCACTACACTCAGGGTGTGTACCTCAGGATCTCAGGATTGGAGGTTGGCTCATGTGGTGCCCCTCCACAAGAGCGGCCCCAAGTATGAACCGGGGAACTACAGACCAGTGAGCTTCACATCCATCATGGGTAAGCTGATGGAGACTATCCTGAAGGAGGGCTGGTGACCCTTCTGGAGGCCAAAGGACTACAGGACAGCAGACAGCATGGCTTCATAAGTGCGAGATCCTGCCAAACCAACCTGGTGGAGTTTTATAACTGGGTAAGTAGGCAATTGGATGAGGGCCATGCAGTGAATGTCCTGTACTTGGACTTCAGTAAGGCATTCGACTCGGTGCTGCATGAAAGGCTGGAAAGTAAGTTAGAAGGCACAGGGGTGGGTGCAAAGCTGGTGAGATGGGTAGGGAACTGGCTTCAGGGAAGGCAACAGAGGGTGGTGGTGAGTGGGGAGCTTTCATCCCCAAGGGTAGTGACGAGCGATGTTCCGCAGGGCTCGGTGTTCATACCAGTGTTGTTTGGGATATTCATTGCAGACATATCATTTGGTATAAAGAGCAAGATCAGTCTGTTTACTGACAACACCAAGATGGGAGTGGTGGTGAATGACCTAGGGGGATGGCAGGGACTGCAGGATGATCTGGCAAAGCTGGAAACCTGGTTGGACACCTGGCAACTGAGGTTCAATGCCAAAAAGTGCAAGGTGGTGCATTTTGGGGTGGAAAACCCAAAGAGGAGTTACCAGCTGGGGGGAATGCAGCTAGCTGAGACAGAGGAGGAAGAGGATCTGGGAGTGCTCATTACGGGGTCAATGAACAACTCGGCACAATGTAGAAAGGCAGCTCGAAGGCCAACAAAATGCTGGGTTGCATTGCAAGGGGTATATCCTTGAGGATAGGGAAGGTTATTCTGCCACTGTATAGATCATTAATTAGACCGCACCTGGAGTACTGCATGCAGTATTGGTGCCCATATCTGCAGAGGGACATTAAGTTCTGGAAAGGGTGTGGCGCAGGGCAACAAAGATGATCAAGGGGCTGGGGGACTTACCATATGAGAGGAGACTGATGAAGTTGAATATGTACTCGATGGAGGAGAGGAGGGATGGGGGGATATGATTGAAACCTTCAAGTACATGAAAGGAATAAACAAGACAGGTATGGAGGGGCTGTTCAAAGTAAGGGAGGGGAGGGACACCCGAGGCAATGGTATGAGACTGGAGGGAGGAAGGTTCAGAAGGGAGATAAGGAGACACTTTTTTATGGAGAGGGTGGTAGCTGGGAGGAATGAGTAACCGACAGAAGTGGTATCCAGTAAAACAGTGGACTGCTTCAAAAAGGGCTGGGACAGGGCAAGAGGGAGAGTCAAGGGAGGAGCAGGGTGGGAGGGAAGGGCAGCTGCAGAATAAGAGGTGCTAGCTGCACATTCAAGCAGGTTTGATAGATCACTAGGCCTTTATCTGCTGGCAAATTTTGTATGTTCGTATAAAAAATGCTCGAACAGTGGTCCCAGAAGCCTTAAGGCATGATTTCACTATTAATTAATACATTTTGATCACCCAAATTATATAGTTTAGTATAGTATAGTATAATATGAGACTGGCAGCACATTCCAAAATAACACGGATATATTGACAAAGGACTACATATGATGCCCAGACTTCTTTGGCTGTTTGTTATCACATTTTAGTGAGGCACATGTCACACAAACCCTTTCTTGTAGTCCATATTCTTCTTGCTTTTCCGTTGTGATGTAAGTCTTCTTTGAAGGTAATGCCATAGTCCCAAATTCAGTTTTAAACAGCACCTTCTTTCTGGTACTGCACTCTGTGACTGATCTGCACTTCTTTTCTTGTGCATATGTATTCATTATCGAATGAGCCGTAACAAAGCAGGACATGATTTCTGCAAAGACAAAATACAGGCACTGAGCCACAATTCTCTCTTGAGCAAATCATTTTGTTAAAACTTTTTTACAACTATTTACAGAAAATGTCTTCATACAGTTTCCACAATATTCAATGTACATATCTTTCTCTTAATATAAATAGATGTCTCATTCTATACCAGCATACCCTCCAGAGACTGAGGGCAGTATTGTCATTTTTATGAAGAACCGAGAGATAATTACCAACTGTACCATACTAATGGCTCTGTATAAATGGTGCCAGAAAAAACAGCTAACCACGCAAAGATCAACTCTATAAAAGAATGACGGGGGGGAATTTTTTTTCTTTTATTTTCTTTTTATAAATGATGCAACAGTTTAATTGAATCATTTAGCCCTGGGGAAAACATGCTCAAGTATGAAAGATCCATTTAGTCTCCCAGATACTTACTTTGTTTTCCCAGTCTTTCCCCTCTCAGATTTTTTCCAACTTTCTATATACCAAAAAAGTTATGTTATGCTCATTTTTATGTCTGCTTGTGTGCATGCGCAAGAAACATGTTGAGGCAGCATGCTAGAGTAGCAGGTTGTGGAGGTGCGGTCATGTTGTGGCCAATGCCCCTACTACTTTTTGGGGCTTGCCTCTGTGGCACCAGTAAATGAGCATGCTGTCTATGACAGCAGTGCAAAAACATGCCACCAACTTGAAGCATTTTTGCCACTACAATGAGGAACCACCCCCTCACTGCAGGGCGTGCTTTACCCAGTGTTACATTTCATTAAACATGGCGGGGGCTGTCGCTGTCCACCTCTAGAAAGCTGATATAAGGGGTGCCCAGTCCCCCCGTCAGCATGCCCTCTGCCCAGTTAATTTGCCGACAGGGAGCCCAATCCCCATTGGCATAATATCCTCTATAAGAATTTATGTGCCAAGGGGGTGCCCAATCCCCCTCAGCATCATGCCCCCCCCCAAACACAGACCCCATTTTTTTTCGCCGATGAGGTGCCCTATCCCATCAGCTCCAGTCCCCCCCAAAAAAGAAAGAAACACCTAGATGGCACACTGGGAGCCCACCCCAGCATGCCAAATGTCCCTATGAAAAAGAAAACCTTCCTGCAATGTTTTTTTTTTCCTTTTTTACCTGTGAAAGAAAAAAACAGTCCCTCACTGTCTGTAGGACCCCCCTCTCCCAACCCTCACCCACCCTCTGTGCACCTCACTTCCCAACACCCCCTCACCCCATACTTACCTCCGGAGCCCGGTGCGATGATCTTCGCTGGACCAGGGACATGTCTGCACTCTTCAAAGCTGACCATGAACTGAAGAAATGCTGGCAAGCTGTATAATGGCATAAATGGTTTTTTTTCAACTTAGGTGGATATCGTGGCCATTTTTGCAACTTTTAACACCAAATTTTCAACATTGGGTTTTTGGAACCCCACCTCATGAATTCAGTCACTGTCATGTCATTATTCGGTCCTGAAAGGTGATTTCGCTGTCACTGTGCGGAATCACCTTTCGGGACTGATTAACAAAATGACAGTGTCACTGTTCACGAGGTGGGCTCCCAAAAGCCTATGTTGCAAATTGTGCAAAAATTCGAAAAAATGACTGCGTTACACACGTGCGCTGTGCAGTTCCAACACACACTCGTAACTTTGAGAATTTTTAATATTTCCACTCCAGATTTTCAACATTGCCATTTTTTCACACCTCCGTATAAACAGTACAGTTGTCATTTTTCACATCTTGCCCAAAATGTGTTTTTGCACATCCAGCGCACAATGGCGCTGTCGCTGTGGAAAATCAATGTTCGGGACAGATTAAGAAAATCAGTGACACTGTTCATGAGAAAAGGTCCCAAAATGCCTATGTTAAAAATCTGGTGACAAAATTCCACAAAATGAACATGTTACAAGTGTGCATTGCGCAGTTTCCACGCACACTTGTAACTTCCAGAATTTTTTATATTTTCACTTCAGATTTTCAACATTGCCATTTTTGCACACCTCCTTATGAACAGTTCAGCTGTAGTTTTTGACATCTTACCCAAAATGTGGTTTTGCAAATCTGGCGCACAATGGGCATGATCACTGTGCAAAATCAACGTTCAGGACAGATTAAGAAAATCACAACACCACTGTTCATGAGCAGAGGTCCCAAAATGCCTATTTTGAAAATCTGGTGTAAAAAATCCCCAAAATAATTGCATTACGGGTGTGTGTTGCACAGTTTATATGCACGCTTGTGACTTCACCAATTTTTTTATATTTTCTCTCCAGATTGCCAACATTACCATTTTTTACACCTCCTCATGAACCGTACAGCTGTCATTTTTCACATTGTGTTCAAAATGTGTTTTCACATCTGTGGCGCCAAATGGCATAGTCGCTGTGCAAAATTACCTTTTGGCTAATGAACTGATAGTGTCACTGTTTATGTGATGGGGTCACAAAAAGCCCATGTTGAAAACTTGGAGTGAAAATACCAAGAAATACCCAGGGCATTAGGGTTTCCAACCATAACGCCATGTCCTGTAGGGACTGACAGGTGTCAGGGGTGTGACTTGGGATTGTTGACAGTACTGCTCATGCGATTCCACCCGCACCCTGCAGCCAGTGACAGGCATCAAGGTGTGTCTTGGACTTTTTGGCCCCAAAGTTCACCCCATTCTCCAATACTGCACCCATTTCAGCGTATTTCCTTATGGAATGGGTGACTGTAAAATCGAACACCCCAAGGCACACCTCAACACTTGTCGGTGTCTGCAGGGTAGGGTGAGATGAAATGGCATCAGCATTATGGGCGCCAACCTAAAGGCACACCCCAATGCCTGTCCATCTCTGCTGGGTGGAGGTGGGGTTGGGGTTGACGTCACTTCAGTACTTCACTGCCATTCTTATTCTGCATCTGTCTAACTCCTGCACTTCCAATGCTAATACCAGCAAGCAAACATTCGGCATTGACAAATGCTTGTTCTATTTCCCTTTTGTATGTCTACCTATGGCAAATTTCTCATTCCCATCTCATAATGCTCTCACGTGTTCTCCAATTCGTAGTTTAAAACTTCTAGTTGTTCTTCCAATATAGAAAGCTCTACACTGACAGGTCAACATGCATATTACTCCTGTCATGTCACATATGAGCAAATCATTACATGCTATTTCTCCTTTGCCACTCGGATGTTTTACTGAGTGCCCTTGAGTAACATATCCACAATAAATACCTCTCCCACACAAGGGTGTAGACAGGCATACTCACTGCACACATTTGTGTCCAGTTTTGTTGAGTGCCTGTCACAAACCACATGCCTTTCTATTAACATTCTCATTCTAATCTGTAGTATTTGGGTTAGTGTAGGCCACTGAGGAGTGTTTCTGTGTAAACTTCTGTTGATTAGGAGACGGATACATGTATAACTTCCCACGTCTTTTATTTATTTTGGGCACTGACGCTGAAGTCCACTTTGCTGCTGAATCTGTAAGTACTGTGATGTTTTTTCACAAATGGAACCTCTCTGAGACAACAAAATAAAGAATATATTTATACAACAAGAAGACTGCCCCAGAATCCATGTACTTGTATAAGAATGTCAAGGATAAAAGGGCATTTTATATTTGTTAAGGATAGCTGTCTCTTCAATCTGAACTAATATTCTTAAAAGGGTTTTCTTTCTGCCAGTAAAAGGCTTCAATTACTGTTCCTGTCTTCCTCATCCAGCTAGGCATCCAGGCTGGCCACCAGAGACATGACTGTAATGATGTTAGTCTCCTCGTCTCCCACCCTCGTATTATTCTCTCTCTCTCTCTCTCTCTCTCTTTCTTTTTAGTAGAAAAACATGTTGCTAGACATTCAAAGGAGCAGCAGTTAATATTAAAGGAACATAAACCTTGCTTTCCTTTTATTAACACCCACTCTAAGAAGTCAGCCTATTTGCAATAACACCAGTCCGAGCACCTTAGCAATCTCAGGCATTTCTGGTCCTCCCTGCATGTGTTGTTCTCCCCCTCTACCAAACAGTCCCCATTAACTCCCAGCATGACTCCCTGACAGACCCCATTGAAATTGCAAATACCCGCAATGCCCTTGTCTCCAATCTTAGCAACTACCTGGCTAAGCTTCCCCCCTACACCCCCCTTGTCTACACCCCATTCTTCTACCTCCAGAAGCCCCCCTTTTTAATTCAAGACCATTTCCCCTCCAGGGACATTTAAACTCCTTTTCAGTCTTCCATCAAAATAGAGTGCCAGGAGTGATGGTTTATCCTCCTGCTTTCTAAAATTAGTGACCAATGACACAGCCTATCTACTTACCTTTTTCTCTGTCTGTCTCTCTCTCTCTCTCCCCCCCACTCACTGTGGCCTCTGTCCCCCCTGGAAGCAGGCTAAAATTGTTCCCATCCATAAATCAGGTGATCCTAGCATTATGGATAGCTACCAACACATCTCCATACTGCCCCATCCTGGAAAACTCATTGAGAAGGCTGTCAGCTACCAAATCACTCGCCACATCTCCAAATAAAACCTCCTTTGCTTCAACAACATGGTTTTATTTATTTATTTCATTTTTGTTTACTGTGTAGGTGCACTAGCCATAGCAATAACTATTTTCAGGTACGACCTGGGATGGTACAATACAGCAATACAACAATACAATAATACAGGGAAACATTTTGATACAAGTACAGAAAATGGTTGACAATAGTATATAGACCAATTAGCAAAGGTTTCCATAGAAACAAGGAGGCTGCAATGCCAGTGCAGTGCAGAAAGTAAACAAAATAACACTGGAGCAGTACAAAGAACAAAAACTACACCACAATTTGCTATAAGGAAAGTGAACATGTTGAACATTTTAGTGCTAATAAGGGAATAGATATGGTACTAGTAAGTGATGGAACTGAGAGTCAAGAGAAGAGGGATGAGAGTGAAAGTAAGGTGGGAGGAGGGACAGATAAGTAGGGAGAAGTGCATAGTGTATTTGAGGGTAGATCAGTAAGTGTCATGGAGAGAGAAGGCTGGGAAGGAAAAAGAGCTATGGAGGTTTGAAGCAGGAGTACTTGTGGGAAGTGTTGAGATAATTTCGCAACCCTCTTTTAAAAGATGCATGAGATAGTGATTGGCGCAATGCTAGTGGAAGGAAGTTCCAGTATTTGGGGGCATGGCAGGCAAAAGCACTAGCGCCTTTAGTGGTGTTGTGCCTGAGGGTGAAAACGGGGGCCTGGTTCATCAGACCTCAGTTTATAGCACAGCGTCAGATTTTGGAAAAGCCCTGCCAGGGATTTTGGACTTTGTAGGTGGTCCATATTGTCAATGATGGAGCCATAGGCATGAAGCCTTAGTTCATTAGGAGGAAGCCATCCCAGGTCTGAATAGAAGAAGCAGTGGTGTTTCAGCCGGTGTGAGGAAGACGCATAGCGACAGACATTGTTATAAGTGACATCCCATTTCTGAAGGATTGATTTGCATGCAGAGGCATATGTTGAGGTACCATAGGTAAGTGATGGAAGGAGTATGCCACGGGCAATGGCAAGCCTTGCTGAGGGAGTAAGCACATAGCTGGTTCGGTAGGCTGTTCCAAGTTTAGCGTTTACCAGTTTGCAGGTCTGGTTGATGTGTAAGTCAGAATTTATTTATGGATCAGGGTGAGGCCCAGATATCTAATCGAATTTACCACCCCAACAGGTGAGCCATTTAAGGAAGTGACTTTAAATTTAGGGTGAGCATGCCTGAGTTTCACATTTGATCCAAAGAGCATAGCTTGGGTTTTGGACTCATTTAGAACAAGTTTGTGAGTGGATAGCCACTCCTGTATTAACTGAAAGTCAAGAGAGAGTAGATTGTTTACATCTTCAATGCTTTTTGCACTTGCATAAAGAACAATGTCATCAGCATATAGCAGGGAGGTTGTTCTGCGGAGGTCAGTGAAGATGTTATTTATGAAAAGAGAGAAAAGCAGGGGCCCTAGGATGGAACCTTGTGGCACCCCAATGTTTATAGTGGTCTTGTCTGAGAGAGTGGAGTTGTATTTCACAATCTGAGTCCTATCAGATAAGCAGTTCTCAAACCATCTTACAACATTAGTCGAGAAGTCTAGAGATCCTAGGGTGGTTAGAAGGATGGAGTGATCAACTAGGTCAAACGCCTTAGTCATGTCTATGAAAATTGCTCCGGTGAGTAGACCAGAGTCCATAGCCACTAGTGTATCTGACATAAATTTGAGAAGGGCAGTAGTGGTGTTATCTCCTTTGCGAAAACCATGCTGGGCAGAGGAAAGTAGATCATGTTTCTGTAGGAAATCAATTGTCTGGGCAGCTACAAGCTTCTCAAGAATTTTATTTAGGACAGACAGTATGGCAATGGGCCTATAGTTTGAGGGATCTTTATGGTCTCCTTTTTTGTAAACGGGAGTAATCCTAGCTATTTTCCATAGTTCAGGGATATAAGTCTGGCACAGGGAGAGCGTGAAGATCTTGGCTAGGGGGGCAGCGATGAAGGGGGCAGCAATCTTAAGTAGCTTTGGTTCAAGATTGTCTGTGCCAGCTACAGTGCCTTCCAAGATACTGTTTAGTAGTCTAAGCGCTTCACATTTAGTGACTGCTTTGAAACGGAAATGAGGACCATTTGCTTTTTGCCGAGTGGGTACATCTGGTTGGACAGGGAAAGAGGAGGTGTAATTAGTTAAGTCAGAGAATTTGTTGTTGAAGAAATTGGCAGTGGTTCTGGGATTATTACAGAGTACCCCATCAAGTGACATGTCATTAGGAGTGGATGGTGGATTAGAACCAAGGAAGAATTTAATGTGGGACCAAACTTTTTTGGGGTCACCATAGGAATTGGTTAGAAGGTCCTTGCAGTATGAGCTCTTTTTTTTTATGTCCTTTTTGCAGGCATTTCGCAGGGCCTGTAGGTGATGAGGTCGGAGGATAGCCCAGAGCTCTCATAACGGAGCAAGCTTTTGTCCCTTAGTTTAAGTTTAGCTAGTAGTTCAGATTTCAGCCAAGGGGTTTGCCTGTTTCTTACCCGACGGGTTACAAATTTGCAGTGCTTATCCTTGAGCGCTAGGAAATTATTCAAGAACTGATTAAGGGCAGTCTGAGCATCACTGGACATAAGAATAGGGGACCAATCAGTAATGGCAATGTTGTGCAGGAAAAACTGGGAGTTAAAATTTGCATAGTCGCAGAATGTAATGAAACGGGGCCCCCTTCTGGGTAGGTTTGTTTTTGCCCCAGATACAGTACGTTGGGGGAGTGATTAGTGATATCATCGGGTAGTACTCCAGAAGCAAGTACATTTTCGGGGTGATTAGTCATTATCCAGTCTAGTAGTGTGTTCGCGTTTGAGTGACGGGCATATCTGGTAGGTTCACCTATCAGTTGGTGCAGGTTATAATACTGCAATTTGGTCATTATTGTGGATTGGTTACTGCCCAGCCAGTTGATATTTAGGTGCCAAAGTATAATGACCTCGTTTCTTTTGGAAATGGATGAGATTTGTTCCATTAGTTCTTCTAGACCTATTAGTCAGTTGATAGGAGGATTGTAGGCACACACAATATGTAGTTTTTTTGGTACCAAGAGTGAGTATGACATGAAGTGCCTCACAGTGGCATAAGATAGATGTTTTTATGGTGGAGATATCAAGATGATCTCTAAAGTAGACGGCTGTCCCACCCCCTCTTTTGGGTGCAGCTCTGTCGAGTCTCAATAGATTATAGTGAGGAAGGGGGCACAGAGAATCTCGTATGGATGGTTGAGCCATGTTTCAGTTAGGCATATGATATCTGGCTTGTAGAGGGAGGTCCAGGATTCAAGCTCAGCGAGATTATGTGCAAGGCTCCTGATATTGTGGTGTGCTATAATAAGACCTTTGGCGTTACTATTAGTAGTATGTGTGAAAAGGCAGTATCAGCTGGGAAGAACAAAATATATTGTGAGACAGGGTGGTCTTGTGCACAAACTTAACAGGGCAAATAACTGAGGGCAGGTAATTGAAACAGGTCGGAAGGGGGGGTAAACATTTAGCAATTTGGTTGACAGCTCAGAGCAGGGTGAGAGATAAGCCAATGATAAGAGGAGGGCCTCAGAGGGAGGAGCTACTGTGTATTTAATAAAGGTCTGGGAGGGGTGGGGTGGGAGAAAAATCCCCTTAGGCAGTTCACATAGCAGAAACAAGTCTTGAAAGTAAGAAAAGGTGCTGAAAAGCACTGGAGTCTCTGTTAAAAGCCGTAGGGAGGGTGCACCATTGAGCACAGCAGCCCATGGTTGTCGGACCAATCAGTGACTAGCACCGAGGAGCTGCACCAATCAGGGGCACTCCCATGGAGAAGGTACGAGTTAGGCAGTAGCAACTAATAACTGGTGGAGTGTCTGGGTTCGGGGACCAGGCGAGTGGCTGCAGTCCTTGGATTCCTAGCGGGTGGCGGCCAGCGTGACGGCTATCCTGCGCTGCCTCCAGTTGAGGGGCGCGCCGCACCAGCAGTAAGAGCCTGAAGAAAGAAGGAGACAGTGATACAACACTTAAGAGCTGTAATAAAAGGAACCTGGGGATGGGGGCGGGGGGCTGGCGGCAGACCGTAAGCAGGGACTGGAGGTGTAGGTGATTTAGATAAAGGAGGTGATCAGGGTTAAAACAAAAGAGCAGGAGTTATGAATAGCCAGGGGAGGGGTTTAGAGACTAAAGAAGGAGCAGGAGATTAGCAGCAAGGGGGCCAGGAACCGGGGGGAGGAGGAAAGAGAAATTCAGGACAAGTTCACAGTTTGGGGTTCACAGAAAAAGAAGTGCATATGAGTTTTTTAGAGAGAAGCAGAAGCAGGTAGTTTGAGGTGTTCAAGTTTATTGCAGGAAAGACTCCGTTGAGCAAGCTCATTCACAAGGAGGTCCTGAGTCATATACACATACAGTTCACAATTACATAGATATGAGATATACAATGTAGGACAACAGGAAGAAAATTATATACAATTAAGAGGTATATACAATGGAAATTCTTATACTATGTAGGTAGGTAGATCAGGTAGAGGTAGATAATGTTAGAGGAATGGAGACAGGGAGATGAAAAGTTTTACTTGCTGGCAATTTGATTACAGATTTTAAAATGGCAGATTAGTGCAGGCAGAGCAGGCTAGCAATCCCCAAATACATCTACTTTTACAATTAGGTAAGGCGAAGGTATACAGAGTAGTTATGACTGGCAGCCAATGCTTATCTGTAAAATAAAATCCCCTCAGGCAGTTCATGTAGCAGAAACAAGTCTTGAAAGTAAGAAAAGGTGCTGAAAAGTGCTGGAGTCTCAGTTTAAAAGCCATAGGGAGGGTGCACCAATGAGCACAGCAGCCCACGGTCATTGCACCGATCAGTGACTAGCACAGAGGAGCCGCACCAATCAGGGGCAGTCCCATGGAGAAGGTGCGAGTTAGGCAGTAGCGACTAATACCTGGTGGAGTGTCTGGGTTTGGGGACTGGGTGAGTGGCTGCAGTCCTTGGATTCCTGGTGGGCGGCAGCCAGCGTGACGGTTGTCCTGTGCCGCCTCTGGTTGAAGGGTGCTGCACCGAACATATGCTTAGGAATATGGATGAAGGGAAGTTGACTGGTGCAGTGTTTGTTGATTTATCCAAGGCGTTCAGTCTAGTCAATCACAACATACTAATAACAAAACTTCAACCCTTGGCTTTTTCCTCTGCCTCCACAGTCTTGCTCATAATCTACCTCTCTGACAGAACCTAAATGGTCTGCCTTGGTGGTGCCACCTTCCCTTCATTGCCTATCTCAGTGGGTGTCCCCCAGGGCTCCATACTTGGCCCCTTCTTATTTTCCCTCTTCATTAACTCCCTTTCTTCAGTGGGCCTCTTATGTCACTCCCTCCTCTATGTTGATGATCTGATACTCTTCCAAAGTGACCCCTCTTCACTGTCCTCCACTCTCACTGCAATTTTTATAAGGACCACTGCTGGTTCTCCTCTAACAAACTGCTGGTCAGTCATCCAAAATGAAGGCTATGCTATTAGGCTCCAAACCTAAACTCACCACCCTTGGCCACTCTGGCTTCCTCCTCACTATCCACTAACCAGATGGCTCTCTCCTCAACACTGTTCCCTCATTCAAGTATCTGGGGATAGTCCTCTGATCTATCACATTAACCAGAAGCTGGGTCTCTGCTACTGCCTAATTGACTATCTAATGCCTGAAGCTCAGCTTGCTGTAGCCTACGGCAACCTCTTCCCACTCCTCGATTATGGGTGTCCAGTGTACTCTCTTACCTCCACCCCAACCAGTACCGGCTGGAAACAACCTACATCTGGATTTGCCATTTTGCCCTTCTTGTCCCTCTCTCCATGCACCACTGCTCTCTCTGTCAGTCCCTAAACTGGCTGTGCTCTCAAGCTCAATGCTCTTACCTGCTGGCCCAGACCATCAAGGATGCCATCCATATTCTCTCTTACTCCTCTCTATCTCTTTTGTTCTGTACCAAGACTTACAGCCACAGTCTTTGCCAGTTGTCCCACCTCCAAATTATCCATCCAAACATAGGCACCAGGATGGGACAAAGAGCCTTCTCCATTGCTGGACCCTCTCTATGGAACGACCTCCAATGCTGCATTCCTTTGACCCCCCTCTAAATCTAAATACCCTACTATGAACCTACTTCCTGTCCTCCTTGATCTGTCACTGTCCTCAGGCCACTAGCACTGCTGCATCTCCTGTGTAGCCCTCCCTTGCCCCCCCACTAGTTTACCTTTCTCCCTCAGACTAGCTAAATGGTCGCCATCTTATCCTGATGACAGCAGTGATCTACATGTCAACTTAATTTCTGCAATCTGTGTACTTTTGTTTTGATGCTAATGGCTCTCCAGATTGTATTTCAGACCTATTATTAAATGGTAATAATAATATTTTTATTTGTATAGCGCAATTCAAACATCAAAGTGCTTTACATGCAGACATCTTAAAACAATTCAATAAGATCACAAAAAAACAACAACTTCAATTTAAAAATCATCTGAATTCCTAATACTTCAAATATTAAAAGCCTGTTTGAATGAATACGTTTTTAAACTGGTCTTGAAGTTCTCCATGGTCCTGCACTCTCTAATCTGATGAGGTAGAGAATTTCACAGGAATGGCACCACAAACATAGAAGCCCTTGCACCAGATGTCTTCAACCGCACCCTGGGAACCTCTAACAAACCCTTGTCAGTAGAGCAGAGAGGTTGGCCAGGGTTGTATGGAACCAGGAGCTCTTGCAGGTAACCTGGTCCCAGTCCGTGTACGGCTTTATAGATCATAAAACCGACCTTAAAGGTGGTCCACCACTGTATAGGCAGCCAGTACAGATCTCGCAGCATGAGAGTAATATGACTGGTACATGAAGTACCAGTCAATAATCGTGCCGCCGCATTCTACACCAGCTGCAAGCGGTGGACATCAACCCCCGGAAGCCCTAGGTATGGGGAGTTGCAATAATCAAGGCGTGAGGCCACAAAGGCATGGATCAGTGTGGGAAAATCATCAGATGGAACAAGCTGCTTGATTCTGGCACTGTTCCTAAGATGGTAAAAGGAAGATTTGATGACTGCCAACACCTTGCCCGCTGTGTCGACCCATCATTTAATACCACCCCCAGATTACGCACCTGTTCAGAGGTCAGTAGCTGTACACTGTCACGCCAAAGTCCAGAAGGTAACCCCACCACTGACCTCTCTATCTGGCATCCTGGATCCACCACCAACACCTCAGTCTTCACGGAATTCAATTTCAACCAACTAGACTTCATCCAGCCATGGATGTCCACCAGACAGCTGTTAAACATTGAGACCACACTATCCTGGTCAGATGCAAAAGACAGATAGAGCTGTGTATCATCTGCATAGCAGTGGAAACTCAGCCCATATCAACTAGTCTCTGACGGGCAGCCAATACACTGCGAACAACATGGGGGACAGCACCGAGCCCTGAGGCACCCCGCATGGCAGAGAGAATGGCTCAGAGGAGAAAATCCCTGACACCATCCTCTGAGACCTGCCGCGCTAGGAAAGAGTGGAACCATCCAAGAACTGGGCCAGTCAGTCCACAGATGACCCTCAGATGCTCGAGCAAAACCCCATGGTCCACAGTGTCAAACACTGAGGAGCGATCCAGCAGCACCAAGAAGGAGTGGTGCTTCTGGTCTCTCGCCATCAAGAGATCATTGAGCAACCGAACCAGAGTGGTCTTGGTATTATGTCTCTTCTGGAAACCTGACTGGAGAGGATTGAAGACATCATGGATGGTAAGATGGTTCTCCAGTTGCAGCGCAACTTCTTTCTCAATCACCTTCCCAACAAAGGGAAGGTTAGAGATAGGTCTGTAGTTTGCACAGATGCTTGGGTCTAAAGAAGCTTTCTTAAGAAGTGGTGTCACCACCGCCTCTTTTAGGGAGCTAGGGAACTCTCCCAAATCTAAAGAGCACCAAACAATCTCTGCAAGGACTGGGCCGATGGTCTCCATACACCCTAATAAGAGGCGTGTAGGGCCCGGATCCAAACTACAGCAAGTTGGCCGCAATATCTGGACAATCTGCATGATGTCCCCTCTCTCCGGTCAGTCGAAAGATATCCAAGAAGACTGAGGGGAAGTGACTTTGCACCGACTACCACTAACCCTCATAGAGGGTGCTGGACAGATTTCAGCCCTGATGTCAGCCACCTTATCTGCAAAAAAAGGAGCAAACTCATCACACTTACCTTGTGAAAATGCTCCTTGAACCTGTAGATATGCTGGGTTGCACAGCCTGTCCACAGTTTGAAAGAGCTGAGTCGGTCAGTTCTGAGTAGCAGCTGTCTCACTGGATAGGAACTCTGCCTTCTTACATGAGACTGCTGATTGATAGCTTTGATAATGGTCTATCAGTCTAAGTTGGTTGGCATCAAGGGTCGTTCTCCACCAGTGATACTCTAACCTTTGACCCACCTGTCTCAGCTCCCTCAAGGTCCCATCAAACCAAGGGAACCAAGGGCAGAGAGTGAGGTGACGAACGCGGATTGGGGTGATAACATCCAGATCCTCAGTAATGGCCTTATTATAGGCCAAAACTAGATTCTCTGGATCCTTGCCTGCCCTCAAAACCCGTGAAAAGTCTAATACTGCCAAGAGACCCTCTGGGGTAACACTCCTCAATGGGTGGTATCTGACCATCTCCACAGGGGAAGGTCTATAAGGTGGGGCTGGAATTCGAATCTGACTGTGTAGTGATCAAATCAAATGACTGGCTCCACCACCAGATCGAAGGATTCTATCCCCAGGAAGAAGACCAGATCAAGTGAGTGACCCTGATTATAAGTAGCAGAGGCAAGTACCTGTATGAACCCCAATAATGACATAAGTTAGAGGAAGTCTTGACCAAACTGCGAGAGATGCTGCTACCTAGACATTTTATATATTTATATGTTTTAATATGTACAACTTGACTGTTTATCTGGCACTGTTGATTGCATGTTGATTATCTCGCCACTGTGTCTTAGCCTGACTTCCACTAGTTCTAGTAACTGTTCATGTAAGTTCGCTGCTGTTCGTCCTCACTGTAGCCCCCATTGTTCCAGTTTCTGACCCAGGACCACCCGAAAAAGGTCCATGGATCAGTGTAGCAACCCGGTTAACAAATGAATGAATTAATAAATAAATAAACATTCATTGCAAAAAACTCTTTCAGGAACCAGTTAATAAAAACCACAAATCATTGTGGCACACAGCTTCGGACCTTCTAAAGTCGGTGTCTACAAAAGATGGACTGGTATTCAAAATAACAAAGTAGATGCACTCACCAGAGGCTAGAACATGCTTTTAATGAAGAGTCTGCAAAAAACGTTTGTACCTACACAGTGATAACACCCCTTACGTATTTGTCCACGTAGGGCTTCCTCAGGGGGCAGTGCTATTGAGTCACTTGTAAGTATTTAAATACACCTTCATATACATTTATTAGTTAATTAGTACATCAATGTAAAGCCCGTTGGCAATGTGACATCACATCCAAAAAACATGTAGTCACCTTAAAGCTTGTCTGCGTCAGCTGGGGCTCCATCCAGATAGAGAGGGCCATGGAGCAGGAGTACAAATAATTTAAATAAAAATGTGGGTGCAAATATTTACGTTTTCTGCAATTACTTGCCTGCGTACCGAAATTGCAACAAGTGGCCATAACGTTGTAATTTTTTTATATCTGGATCCTAAATGTTGAACATAGTCTTCTTATCACTCCACCTCATGAACACTGTAGTTGAAAATGTTCAAATCCATGGGAAAAGGGTATTCCATGCCACAGGTGTGAAAACACATCATGGGCAAGATATGAAAAATGACAGATGTACTGTACTGGTCATGAGGTGGTGTGATATAAAGGGTATATTGAACATTTGGAGTGAAAATATTGAAAATGACCACAGTTACATGCACGCATAGAAAATTTTGAATGACCAGGTGTAGCTCGGCCATGTATTGAAGTTGTTTTACCGAACTTTTAACATGCTCTTTTTGGGACCCCACCTCATGAAGACCATGACTGTCATTTTTGATCACTCATCCTGGATAGTGATTTTGCAGAGCTACTATGCCATTCTGCACCACAGTTGCAAAACTACATTTCTGGCAGGATGTGAAAAATAACAGCTGTACTGTTCATAAAGAGGTGTGAAAAATGACAATGTTGAAAATCTGGAGTGAAAATATTAAAATTCGGTGAAGTTAGAAGTGTGCGTAGAAACTGCGCAACGCAAGCTCATAACACAGCCATTTTTTCTGAATTTTTTCACCAACTGTGCAACATGGGCTTTTTGGATTGTTGTCCCCTAATAGGGAAGCTACTTTACAGTAAATAATTTTAATATTTTCTGAACATAATATTAAGTCAAATACAATCCTAATTCTTGTAGTGGAGTGTACATATTGTGTTTGATTATGTTATTATGTAAATAATAAAAACTTTGCACTGAACTCACTATTGGTTACACCCACGGTCCAGTTTATATTATTGAAGTTAAAATCTCCTGCCCATATAACATCTCCTAATTCCATGGCTTGAATAGTTTCTTTTATTAATGCATTGAGAATCAATTCATCAGCTCTTGGTGGGCAGTAACAAAGGCCTATTATTAAGTTTCTTCCTTCTTCTTCTTGTTTAATTTGAACCCACAAGGTCTCTGTAGCTACAGTGTGTAATTGAATGTTTTTTGTTATATCAATAGGTTGTAATATGCTAGACATATAAATTGCAATACTTCCACCTTTTTTATGTGTTCTATCAAGTCTTAATAGTTCATAACCTGGAATATTTTTGTTCCATGTGTCATCTTCATTCCACCATGTCTCAGTAATGAGGACTATATCAATGTCCTTAGTTGTTAATGTAGTCACTAACTCACTATGTTTGTTATTCAAGCTCCTTGCGTTGCAAAGCATACCTTTAATTTTCTTGGAGGTTATTATTTCATTGCTCATTTTTGTTTCTGGACCCCCCCTTATGTTTTCATTTGGGAGAGCTATGCTAGTGACTTTAGTCACTTTTGAATTTTTGGATGGCATTATGCCATCTTGGTTTGGGGGTTTTATGACTGAGTTTGTATTAGAACTGGATGCTTCTAATTGGCCCATGCTTACTGGTGAGTGTAATAAGTCTATCCTTGCCCCTTCATTAGAAGTTGAAAAGAACAACTTCCATACTTGTCTTAATTAATCTAGCCAATATATAAGCTCCATTTTTATTTAGGTACAATCCATCTTGACCGTATAAATGAGCTTTCATATTGAATAATGTCCATGACTCTATGAATCTTATGATTTCTGCTTCACATCAGTTTTTGAGTCTACTATTTATTTATTTATTTAGTTTTTGTTAACCGGGTAGGTACACTAGACAGCATAGCTGCCTATTTTCAGGTACGACCTGGGAGATTACAACACAGGGTACGTAGACAATAGTAGCTATAAGAATACATTATGGGATCAAGTAGAAGTCAGGCATAGTACACTTATACAAAATTTTCAGTAATGACAGTACATTTGCAGGAATCTATATGTAGTAACAAAACAGAAATATAAGTGCAAATAGCTAAGTCATACAACTAGTGAGTAAGTGCTAGAAGAGAGGAAATAACAAGATTTCCAGGCAGGTTTGAGAGGAGGAGTTATAGAGGTTGGAGCCAGTAGGCAACTAGGAGGAACCAGTACAGGAGTGGGTGGATAGAGTACAGGAGCAGGGTTCAGAGCTTAGAAGAGCCATACGAAGCTCCTGTTTGAAGCTGTTTGGAGAAGGGGAGATTCTTAGACTCAGTGGAAGGGAGTTCCATAGTTTAGGGGCCCAGCTAAAAAAAGCATTCTCCCCCATTTTGGTCTTACATCTTGGTTGGACAAGAAGGGATATGTCAGTTGATCTCAGTGGGTAGGCAGAGGTAACAGGTTTGAGCAGTAGAGCCAGTTTGTCAGGTATCTGGGAGGAGATTATATTCTTTATAAAACAGTAGGAAGTAAACTGCCAGAAGGCTGAGCGGGTAAACCATCCCAGACTGGAGTATAGTGTGCATCGGTGAGTAAGTTTGGGCAAAGACAAAGCAAAATGGCAAATGCTGTTGTAGCAGACATCCCACATTTGGAGGAGCCCTCCAGTAGTTGCCGGAAAGGCTATTAACCCATATGCCAATTTGGGTCTCAGGATCCCCTGTGCAATGGCCATCCTTGCCTTGGATGTTAGGCTATGTCTCATCTTATATGCCAGTCCAAGTTGAATATTGACGGATTTAATGACTAAGGCTAGGTGCAGGTCAAAATCCAAGGTGGGATCAAGGGTTACTCCTAGGTATTTAAAAGAGGTAACTGTGTTAAGGGAAGTGCCATCAAGTGCTCTGATACTTGATGGTTGGGTGCAGGACCGAATTTTTGAACCTGAACCGAAGAGCATAGTCACCATTTGATTTTAAGCTTGTTTTGCAATAGCCAGCTCTGAAAGGTATTGAAGTTACTATTGAGATTCAGGTTGATATTTGAGAGGTTTGAGGAGGATTAGTAAAGAACAAGATCGTCTGCATATAGCAGACATGAGCAAGCACCAGTGAGCGGTGGGATGTCGTTTATGAAGACTGTAAACAGAAGAGGACCAAGAATCGAACCCTGGGGCACTCTGATCCAAGAAGGAGCAAAAGGGGACTTAGCGTCTCCAATCTGGGCAAATTGTTGCTGCTTTTAAAGATGATTTTGGAACCAGGTGGTGACAGAGGGTGAGAAGCCTAGGGATGACAACTTTGATAGGAGCAGCAGGTGGTCAACTAAATCAAACACTGTTGTAACATCAACAAAAGTAGCCCCAGTGAGAGAGCCTTTGTCCATAGTGAGTCTGACATCATTTGTAAACTGTATGAGAGCAGTGGATATACTGTGCCCACGTCGGAAACCATGGGTAGCAACAATTTTCTCCAGTATTTTAGAGAGGATGGAGAGGATGGCAATAGGACAGTAGTTATCCAGGTTAGTGGTGTCCCCCTTGTTGTAGACCGGTATAACTCAAGCAATCTTCCAGAGGGAAGGGACATGTCCTGTAAGAAGAGACAGGTTGAAAAGTCTAGTCACTGGAGAGACTATAGATGGTGCAACGGTTCTTAGGAATTTTGGTAAGAGTCCATCTGCCCCTGCCAATCCAGCAGGAGAGATGGACTTAAGTAAGCATAAGATTTCACTCTCAGAGACTGGGCGAAGGGTGAAAGATGGGTTGGAAGGTTTAAGGTTATCCTGCGGAGTGACAGGTAAAGGCCCAGGTGGTGCAGTATGGGAGGAGAGGTCAGTGAATCTGGAGTTAAGAGCCTTGGCGATAGTGAGTAGGTTATTGCAATTACAACCATCTACAACCATATCAGAGATGGTATTGCACTAGTTTTTCCCTATGATGGTGTTAACATGACTCCAAAAACCATGAGAGTCACTGACAGAGGTACTAAGAGGTTGATGGTAGTAATTGCTCTTAGCAGATCTGATGGAAACCTTACATAGGTTTTGGAGTCTTCTGTACTCCGTCCAGTCCAATGGGGACTGGGTTAGCTTAGCTTTGTTCCAGGCTTCATCCCTCTTTTTGAGAGAGGACAGGAGTGAAGAATTTAACCAGCAGGTAGCAGATCCCCGGATACGGCACTTTTTACTGGAATATATTTGTCTTGAAGGTTCAAAAGCGTGTTGGTTCGCATAATGGTGTCATTTTCTGCTTTCTTTGCTTTCGGGATAGGAAGTATACCTCAGACAACTGGTTCTGCACTGAGTTGTTTTATCTTGATAGCTGTGTCTAATATATCTTGACACACATCATTTTCATGCTGTCTCCCTACATCATTTGTTCTCACATGAATAGTTACAATGTTTTTGGTCCCACTATTCCTAATGATGTTTGGAGCTACCTTACGTACGTTGTTTATTCTTGCCCCAGGGAAGGAGGATACCATTCTGTTAGCTTTATCCATGTTGCATATTACTGCATCACATCTTTTAATAACTGAGTCCCCCAATACTACCATTTGCCTTGTGTTGACTTCACTGTTCTCTTGGATGTCCATATCCTCATAGGAGCATATTTATTAGTCAGTGTGAGATCTGTGACCTAGTTAGCTCTTCTCCCCTCTTTAGGGCTGTGGGTGGAGCCTACAGCCATTTTGGGATTGATTGTACCTTCCTAAAAATAGCTGATTATGGAACCTTCCATTGGACTTTTGGAAGTATCCTTCCAAAAGTCTAATGAAGCTTGAAATCCTGCACCACGATCGACCACTATGGAATAATGGCCACACTATTTTGGCTGTTACTTCCACATTCCAGGTAAGAACTGCACATGCATGACTTGTGCACATGTGCAGTTTCACTGGTGCTATCATGGTGTGAATGGCAAATTGCCATTCACAGCAACTACAGTATGCATGCGCATGTGCCATGCATGTGCAGTTGCGTCGCCGCTACCAGCACCGGCAAGCAAAGAAAACCCTCCTGCTGTTATCTTTCCCACTCCCTCCATTCCCCATCATGGTGCCAACATCAGGGTCCCCAGTCCCTGTGTCAGCATTATGTAGCCCTCTAAACTCATGTGGCACACTGGGAGCACACCCCAGTGTGCTCAAATTATATTTATTTCCCCTACGCTATCAGGCTGCCTAATCCCCATGTTAGCATTATGTGCCCCCCAACTCATGTGGCACACTGGGAGCCTACCCCAGTGTGCCCAAATGTATATATTTTTTTCTCCCCCCCACCGACATCTGGTTGCCCAATCCCCATGTCAGCATCATGCACCTACTCACCCCCAACTCATGTGGTACACTGGGAGCCCACCTCAGTGTGCTCAAATATATGTGTTTTGTTTCCCTGTAAATAAAGAAAACCATCCCCCAACATGTGTGTTGTTTTTTTATCTGTAAACAGGAGAACGGTCCCTTGTCATTGTCACAGTCCCCCCTTCCTCATCTCCACCCTCCCACTGAGCGCCCACCTCCCCACCCCCCTTACCCCACACTTACCTCTGGAGGTCAGTGCTGTCATCTTCACTGGATTGGGACACATCTGCACTCTTCAAAACCGAATTGCAAACTGAAGAATCAAAGGTAAGCATGCTATAATGGCATTCAATGGGGTGTTCAACTTATGTTGATAAATCAGCCATTTTTTTGAATTTTGGCCCAAAATTTTCAGCATGGGATTCTTGGGACCCCATCTCATGAACATTTCACTGCCATTTCGTTACTCAGTCCTAAAAGGTGATTTTGCAGTCGCTATGCGTAATCATCTTTTGGGACTGATTAACAAAATGACAGTGCCACTGTTCATGAGGTGGGATCCCAGAAACTCCATGTTGCAAATTTGGTGAAAAAAATCCAAAAAATGACTGTGTTATGAACGTGCATTGCACACTTTCTACACACACTCCTAACTTCACCAATTTGTAGTATTTTCACTCTAGATTTTCAACATTGCCATTTTTGCACACCTCCTTTTTAACAGTATAGCTGTCATTTTCGACATCCTGCCCAAAATGTGTTTTCGCACCTGTGGCACAGAATGGCATGGTCGCTCTGCATAATCACCTTTCAGGACACGTGAGCAAAATGACACTTGCACTTTTCATAAAGAGGAGTCCCAAAAAGGCCATGTTGAAAATTTAGTGCAACACCTCCAAAAAAATGGGCAAGTTACACCCAGGCATTCAGTAATTTCTATGCACATGTATAACTTTGGTCATTTGGCAGCTCTTCATAGCCCTATTGACTCTAGCTAGAGTTTGTTTTATCTGTTATTAGGCTGGACAACTGACCATGATTCTACAGATGGATTTCCTCCTTCGTCTCTCCCTTTTTTGGGGCCTGCTAGTCTCTTATTCTGTATCACTATCATTTGGTTCTTTTGTTCTGTTTCTTTTCCCCTTATTGGGACCAGTAGTCTATTCTACCAATGTATTCGTAGCTTGTAGTGTCATTAATTTTGTAACTTTTGCCTCTAATTTTAACAGTTGTATTTGTAATTCATTATGCTCATTACATGTGATGCATGTGAAACTGTCTTTTTGCATATGTGTTGGTTTTTCTGCATAAATATTGCAGCAAATGCATTTAACAGTTGTACCTTCTTTGCACATAAGTACAAGAAACTCCTCTCTTGGCTCCATGTTTTTAGTTTACTGCTTACTTAAAATAGCTATCAACAGTCCCTTATGGCTATGCTAATGGACTTGGTTACCTTCCCACCTTCTGCGGCAGATGCTGTGTTCACCTCCACTCGCTGGTACTTATGGCTTTAAGTGCCAGACTGGAAGTAACGTCGGCACTCACTTTCGGTACACGGTGCGATTAAAAGTATATTTTTAAGAATGCCGGTGCACTCTTTTTGCACTACACAGGTAGTCTGCATTTAAAAAAGGCAGGCTACAAGTGCCTGGCAGCTCTAAAAGGCTGAACCAAACTGCACCAAGTGTGCAGTGGTGCTCCTCACAGCTTTAACCCCTCGTTCCATAGGGGTCAACAGATTGCTGAATTCTTCCCTGACACATTGTCTGTAAGCACCCTTTCTGGTTAGGAAAGGAATAAGAGCTCTCAGTGACCTTCTCCTTGTAGAGTTTTATCGCAAATGTTCACAAAACAGTCACTTCTTTGTTTTTGAAACACCGGTCTGGAAGTGACATTGAAGCTCACTTCCGGTACACGGTGAGATTAAAAGTATATTTTTAAGAATACTGGTGCACTCTTTTTGCACTACACAAGTAGTCTGCCTTTAAAAAGGCAGGCTACAAGTGCCTGGCATTTCTAAAGGGCTGAACCAAACTGCTGAATTCTGTCCTGACACACTGGCTATAAGCACTCTTGCTGGTTAGGAAAGGAATAAGAGCTCTCCCTGAGCTTCCCCTTACAGAGTTTTATCACAAAAACAACATATGTTATAAAAATGTTAAGATATGAATCTCCCAAAGATTGCCTCAAAGATGAGCAACTGGCAATAGCATATTAGTCAGAGAAGACTGGACAGTACTAATATTCAATTCTATATATAATTAAACAGTACTATGGAAAATCAGAGTATCAAAAATAGAAACTAGTATTCTTACTCCTCTAAGTAGTTAATAAATTCCTGTCTGCCTTACTTTGAAAGAGTACTGACTCCAAGTATTTGAAAACAGTGCCTGTATACAATTGCTAAAAAATAACTAATTACGTGCATGATACACACTAAATATCAATGACCAGTACAAGTTAACTGAGAACCCATTTTTCAAAACTATATGATAGGAATGGGCACCAGTCAAATATCTATGCAACGTTATTTGGTGTCAGTGTGTTTTATTTGTGTATCCACATCAGTTCTTTCTACTCCAAAATTTCAAGGCTGTCACCTCCTCTCTGGGATTCTACAAACTGTTCTAAAGCACTGAATTTAAAGGTTTTCAAATTACTTTGGGGTTTCTGCCTTGCCAGGGCATTGTCACAACCTTCTGAGCTAATTGCCCTGATGTGTTCCTGTATTCTGAATTTCAGCTGGCGTTCAGTTCTCCCACATATATTTCTCCACATGCGCACCACCTGATGTACACAACACAGGGCGTTCTGCAGCCAGTGCAATCAATGTCTCTCCTGTTTTTTTTGGATGTATGACAAAATGGCCCAATTGTTGCATACTTGCATGTGCTACAATAGTAACAGTAGTAAAAAACCCTTTCTAGGTTGATTTCCCCATACCCATCTGACTGACATAATGACTATGAGTCTGTAAGTTGGAAATTCTTCTTCCTTTCCTGAATGAGGTTCAGATCCCACAAGGTGGGTCAGTTCTGGGTGTAATTTTAATATTTCCCATCTATTACAAATGATCTATCTGACTTTGTTGGATTCTGGGTGGCAATCAGTCACAAATGTGCCTTTTGCTCAGCATGTTTATTGCCTCTATTTTTGGGGACAGATAGCTGGTCCCTGCTAACTGTCTGGGCCTTTTGACACGCCTTCCTAATTATACCTGCTGCATACCATGTCTCCCTGAACCTGGTCAACAGCATCCCTGCTTATTTTTCAAAGGTCTCCTCTGAAGTACAGTTTTATTTGATACAAAGAAAGTTGCCAAAAGGGATGCTGTCAACCAAGGACCTGGGTGGGCACTTTCTACTCTAAGCAATGTGTTCCCTGTTATTGATTTCCTATATGGCTCACTGCTGACCAAACCGTTATCCCTCACTTTAAACCATGTCTCCAAGAACTGCCCACTCACAGGATCTGAATGGTAGGTACATTTAATATTTAAATTATTGTTGCTGAGCCAACTACCAAATCTAAAATGGACCCCTGACCCCCATTCCAGACACATATTATATCATCAATAAACCTAAACCAATGAATTATGTGTCTGAGGTGGGGGCTGAAGTCTACAAAAAGCACCTCTTTATTCCACTATGGCAAACAGATTGGCATAGGATGGTGCCAATGCTCTGCCCATGGTAGTACACTGGAGCTGCAAATACAATTTCTGATCAAAAATGAAAGAATTGTAATACAACACAAGAGACAGGTGATCCAAAATTATTTTTTGTGGTGCATTAGTGAGCACATGTAGTCATTCAGCCACTTTTTAACTAGTTAGCATACACCCCATAAAAATCTGGAACATATCAATACCTACATACTGGCATACTATTTAACTTTACGAAAGGCTGGTACCACCCTTGGCATTAGGATGTATACCTGGCTCATTTTTTAGAGGAAGAGAGGGGTTGGAGTACAAGAACAAAACAACATGAACCTTGTGCAAAAAACACAACCCAGGTCCTGGGTGGAGGCTGCTAGGCATATGCTAGATCAAACTGGTGAGGGGGCCCCAGTAAATCTGACAACCAGAAGCAATAATTGGAATGTCCAGAACAGTAACTGGGATTGTGCAGTATGACATTCTTTATTCAACAGATGGAAATTTAAAGCAGAAGTGAACCCCCAAAGGTTGGTCTAGGCAGGACAGGTACATTTCATGAACTCTCTTTGCATGCAGTACAGTTCATGAACACACAACAGAACATCTTCTTTCCATTTCCCAATGGTGCGATTAGTGAACACCTGACCACACACCCAAACATTTCCCTCCTATGAGTGCCATTTTGTGAATCTAAGCCACACACACAGAACTCTTCTACGAACATAGGTATACTTATGTGAAACTCAGCCACACACCTAAACCTGCAGCTTGGCCCTTGCTCAGATATAACTGGTGCCCTTTATGAACCAGGAAGCCCTGCCTTGTAAGCACTTAGATGGCGTTCCTCCCACCCTTTGCCCCAACCAACAGTCTCTGCCATTCTTCAGGGTTACACCATTAAACCCTTATTTCACACTGAAATGCTAGAGGTCCCACATTTTAAATATCTGTCATGCACTGAAGTGACTAAAGACTCAACTGCCCTCCACTGGGTGAACAGTTTAACAGAACATTCACTCTTCTAGGTGAACTAGGGGCATTGACAGGTGCAATCCAGCCTTATCTACGGGCTCACACACCCCCATACTATGATTACTCTTAAATATGTGGAGATCTTGTTTCCTAGACAAGTACTCATAAACTGGTTGTCCCGTCCACTGGGCATGGAACAGCAAAAAAAGCATTCTCCTAGATAGCAGCTCAAACAGTCTCTCCAAGTTCCTTTTCAAGGCAGCTGAAGCACACACAGAACCTTCAGGGGATTGCCCCTTGAGTACACTGAGAATAAACAGTTCCTTCCACTTCACTGGGAGTAGAAATCAGGAAATCCTGCTGTAGAACTGGTCTCCACCACTTCAATGGAAGCTGGAAATGACACTCCACTAGGGTGAGAAATATTGGGCCCTCCACTCAGAGCCCCATTGGCAGTCCTTCTGCCACTCTCACCTCCACACTGAATACTCTTCAACACAGACTCACTCTAACGCGAACATTCTAAGATCCCCAGAGCAGCTGTCCACATAGTGTGGCTTATGCTGCTGCAAGAGTTCTGAATTACCTGATCATTCTTCCCTCAGGCAAGCTGAGTAAACAATGATGTCATTATGTAAGAAGCCCCTAATGAGCTCCATACCAGCTTCCTGCTTCCTTCCTACAATAATACTGATAGGATTCCAGTAACCCCAGGGGACTGGGTGGTTACATGCATGATCACCTGCCAGAAATTCCTTGATAGCTCTTGGTGTTTTAAACATGTGTATAAGGAAATTATATCAGTGGTTAGCCAATGCTAGTTACTCTGCTGGGTGATTCCCTCTAACTTATGTATAACATCCATAGTATCATAAAGATAACTACTGGTTTTGGGTGCCACAATTTTCAGGAACAGGTCCACAAACTGTGAGGGGGCCCTCACTGAATGTTCCCTTACCAGAGCAATATTGTCCACCCAGGAGGACCCCCACAGACCTGTGGACCTTCAGAAAGGAATACAAAGTCAGGGAAACAGGGTGGCTTGTCTTGAGGAAACCATTTTCTTCCCCAGCTATATGCCCACTCAGAAAAGCATTGTCGATGATTTCATCCAGAATAGCTTTGAATGCCCATGTAGGGTCAAATGTCAGTAATGTGTAACAGTCACCATCAGATAACTGACTCTTGGTCTCTTGCTCATATTTACATTTGCCCTGCGCTATGACCATATCTTCTCTGCCTGTTACATCATGATATGGGGCATATTCTGTAACCCTTTTTTTGCACCCCACACTTTTGCAGACAGATTTTTGTAGGATTGTGGTGCAGGGCAGTAAATTATATTTGTAAGATCTTGTTTAACCAATTGTTCAAAAGTTCAAATGATGGGATGCCTAACAGTTGTAGTAAAAATTATTCTCCCTATCTTTTAACCACGCCGACTTAGTCTACAATGGTGCCCCTAAATTTTCCTTTGGCAGACTGGACCTCCTTTTCCATTCTTTCTGTTGTTTTGTTTTAGGTTACCCTCCTTGTACTCACCACTGCTGTCTTTACTCATCCCTATGTCTCCCCTCTCTTAATGTTAGGTGCCTTTCCCATTGTGCATCTTTTACATCCAAATTCTGGTTCCACTCCCTTCCCTCCTATCTTAAATACCTTATGTCCTCAAATTCTGGTTTTCATTTCATTTTTAATTTTTATACTTGTAAACCAGATAAGCAAGAACTGTTCATTTTCACAAGTGACAAGTCATATCTAAATAACAATACAATACATATTATTGAGACAAAATTTCAGAGCAAACAACTCTGTCCACAAAAGTGCAAGAGCAGTACATAGAACACTGAAGAAACAAATACATTCATGCTTGAGAAAAAAGCCACTGTTTTAAACTTTTTTTGAAACACAATATAGAATTGCTTTCAACAATTTCAGTAGGTATCTTATTAAAAAAAATTGGCGCTCTAAATGACAAAGATCTCTGTCCAATGGTCTTTTTAAATAGTGCTATTTTAAATGTAAATTTGTACTGGGACCTAGTAGAAAGAGCATTTAATGCCCTGGGAAACATTATAGAAACAGAAGGAGGGAGGAGTCCTATTTTTACTTTATATAAAAAAGTACCCATTTTAAAGCAAACTCAGTTATTAAAAGATAATGAGCGAAGCTGGCCCAGTGGCACTGAGGGCTGAGGCACTGGATGCTTTACCTCGCGCTGCACCAGTGACCCATGTTCGGGAACGAGCATGGGTTGTCGGGGGTTGGAGGGAAGGAGATGGATAGAGCATCTGTTGGACTGCTGTCCTTCTCTGGGGAGGGGGGGATTTCACTTTCCGATGCCCGACTGCCCCTTGGTGGAGACTGGGGTCAGAGCATGGGGTGACAGCATCAGGAGGAGTCTGGGCAGATGCCTGGGGGAAGAGGCATGTGGACGCATGCGCCTCTGCCCCCGCTGCCATCATTGCATGCCCATGGCTCCAGTCAGGGGAAGGGAGGAGTGAACAAGGGAAAAAGGTAGCACTTCTCGCGAGGCTTGATGGCTGTCCATTAGAGTTCATCGGGACCTGGCACCCGAACTGGATCCATGAGGGTGGGGAATTAGGGAGGCTCCCTGCCACCCCACTGTGGGGGGCAAGCCACAGGGGTTTCAGGGTGCAAGCGGTCCCGGTCAAGACGGACAGCGGCCAGATCCCCAGATGGGATGCGAGGAGTGCTGGGGCAGAGAGGTGGCCCAGGAGGATAAATAAATACACAAAAAAAAAATTAGTGAGATTGTTCATATAAATCAGATTCAACCAAAATCTCAGGGCAGAATGATAAGTAACTTGAAGACAATTTAAAGCACTACTACAAGAAGAAGTATATATAAGAATGCCATAATCTAACACCGAAAACAGAAAACTATGAACCGAGAGTCTTCTTGATTCAGATGTCAAAAATGGTTTGATCCGGTACAAAGAACCCAACCTTTGATGTAAAATTTTCCTAACATTTTGAGTATGTGGCTCAAAAGTAAACTGACTAATATTATTCCTAAATACTTAAAAACTGGGACAAGTTCAATAACATTAACCCCGTTATCAATAATGGGAGGAAGATTAGAGATTACTTCTTTATTACGGGAAAATAACATTACCTTTGTTTTTTTAGGATTGAGTACCAAATGATTTATGGATAACCAATCCTGAAGGTGCCCAAAATCAGTCTGAAGACTGAGAAGGGCAGTCTGAGGGCTGGAATTAGAACAAAATAAAATGGCGTCATCCGCATAAAGCTCCCTTCCCTCCTATCTTAAATCTCTTCTGTCCTCTCCTCCTTCTTCCTCCTACCTTCTTCACAACACTAATTCCCCTTCTCTCTCTTCCTTCAAGAAAATCTACTGATGGACATTGCTTTTTCTTACTGATTTCCTAAACGTTGGTCCTCCCTTCTCCTCTCTATTCGTTCTGCCTCTTCTCCTTACTCCCTAAAGTCTCTTCTTTATGACTTTTGTTCTCCTACCTGCAATTGTCTATGGCCCTCTCCTCTTCTTATTCCCTTTCTCTATACAAATGAGTGCGTTTTATTTTCTACTTGCATTCATTTATTAATTTGCCTCTATTTATATTTATGTTTCATGTATTACTATATTACTGTAATTGACTTCTTATTTTCATCAGTTAATTGTTCTGCTATTTCCTTCTCCCCATTCCCCCAGGACACAGAAACACAGAAATTGTCAGCAGATAAGGATCACTAGGTCCATCTAGTCTGCCCTTAAGCCCTATACTTGTTTGTGGCCTCTGACCCTAAGTGGTCTGTGGTTTCCCATCACTCCTTTCCTCCACAAAGTTCCCTTGTGCCTATCCCAGGCATGTTTAAAACCCTCCACTATGCTTGCTCCCACCACCTCCTGTGGCAGGCTATTCAATTTGTTCACCACCCTCTGTGTGAAGAAAAATGTTCTCATGTTTCCTCTTAACCTGCCCCCTCCATTTTCATATCATTCTCCCTTGTTCTTGCACTTCTTCTGCACTGGAAGAGATCTCCTCCCATACCATGTTAATGCCCTTGAGGTATTTAAATTTTCTATCATGTGCCCCCGTTCCTGCCTTTCCTTCAGTGAGTACATATTGAGCTCCTTTAATCTGTCTTCATATGTTTTGTGGTGCAAATGATGTACCCATCTTGGTTGCCCTTCTCTGGACTGCTTCCATCCTGTTGATGTCTTTGTGAAGGTGTGGCCTCCAGAACTGCAAATGGTATTTTAAGTGAGGATTCACTAGTGTTTTATAGAGTGGCATTACCACTGCCCGCCTTCTGCTAGTCATACCTCTGTCTATGCATCCCAGCAAGCCGATGGACCTCCTTCCAGCCTTTGTGCTCTGCTTGGACACCTTTAGGTCATCTGAAATAATGACCCCAGGTTCATTTCTTTCTTGGTGATTGTCAGCACTTCCCCCCCATCCTGTATGTTTCCCCAGGGTTCCCTCTTCCCAGGTGCATTATTTTGCACTTCTTTGCATTGAACCCCAGCTGCCACACTTCAGACCATTTTTAAGCTTCCTCAGGTCCTGCTTAATTTTCTCTACTCCTTCTGGAGTATCCACCCTATTGTAGATCTTGGTGTCATCCACAGACAGGCAGACCTTTCCCTCCAGCCCTTCCATAATGTCACTGATGAAGACATTGAATAAGACTAGTCTGAGGACTGATCCCTGAGTAGAGATGTGCGAAACTGGCAAATTTCGTTACATGAACTATTTCACAAAATGTGCCCGTTTTGTGAAATTTTTTGCAGTAGTGAAATTCAGAATTTTGACACATAATGCATAATTTCACCTGCAGAAAGTGAAATTTCACCTGTGGCGTGGGAAATTTCACCTGTGTAAGGCAAGCACCCGACAAAATATTTTGCATAATGGGCAAATTTCGCAAAATATTTCACATGGCAAAATTGCCTATTTCGCTAGAATTTCACCGGTAAAATATAATTTCCCAACATCTCTACGCCTGAGGTACCCCACTGGTCACTCCCTTCTCCCTGGATTGGATCCCATTTACTACCACCCTCTGTCTCCTGTCTGCTAGCCAGCTTCTGACCCAGTCTGCCACCTTGTGTCCCATGCCCAGACTACATACTAACATACTAAAATGCCAGCAGAATAGGCCTAATGGTCTTTCGTGTCTGCTCGTTTGGTCAGCCCCCACCCTGGGTGCTGACCTTGCTGTCCCCCTCGCCTTCTCTGGCTTCTCCCTTCCCAGTTCCGGATATTCTTGCTGCATTGGATTTTGCTTCCTGAACCCTTCCCCTGTACCTGTCCCAACCCCTCTTGAACCCCTCCACTGTCTGCCTCCACCAGTCCCCTAGGTAGTGCATTCCATGGCTCCACCACCCTCTCAGTGAAGTAGCACCTCCTCCTTTCTCCCCTGAATCTTCCCCCCTCCAGCTTCCACCCATGCCCTCTAGTGGCCCCTTCCTCCTTCCTTCGAAGCACCCTGACTGTTCCTCCCCTATTTACCCTCTTCATGTACCTGAAGACCTCTATCATGTCCCCCCGGTCCCTTCTCTCTTCCAATGTGTACATATTTAGCTCTTCGAGCCTCTCCTCATAGGTCCTGTCCCCCAAGCCCCAAATCATTTTGGTTGCCCTCCTCTGGACCCTCTCCAGGAGGTTAATGTCCCTCTTTAAGTGTGGCCTCCAAAACTGCACGCAGTACTCCAGGTGCGGCCTCACCAAGCAGTTATACAGAGGGATTATCACTTCCCTCCTCCTGGAGGTGATCCCCCTAGTGATGCATCCCAGCATCCTGTTGGCCTTGGCTGCTGCCCTCCTACAAGTCTCAGAGTTGTTCATCTTGACATCCACCACCACCCCCAGGTCCCTCTCAGCCATTGAGACTTGTAGTATTTCCCCAGGGTGTACACTTGGCCTGGGTTTCTGGCCCCCAGGTGGAGTACCTTGCATTTCCCTGCATTGAACCTCAGCTTCCACTTTCTAGACCATCTTTCCAGAGCCTCCAGGTCCCCCTGCAGGGCCACCCTTCCCTCCTCCCCATCCACCACCGCCTCCAGTTTCGAGTCATCTGCAAAGAAACTCATCTCACTCCTGATTCCTGTCCTTATGTCAGATACGTAGGCGTTGAACAGAAGGGGCCCAAGGACTGATCCCTGTGGGACCCCACTAATGACCCTCCTTGGGGATGAGACTATCCCACCAACTACGACCCTCTGGGTCCGGTCCTGGAGCCAATTGCCTATCCATCTGATCATCTGATTTCCCACCCCCATTTCTCCTAGCTTATCCAACAAGCCCACGTGAGGAACAGAGTCAAATGCCTTGCTGAAGTCTAGAAAGAGGACATCCACTGGTCTACCCAGGTCCAAGGCACTTGTCACCCAGTCATAGAACTCCACCAGGTTTGTCTGACACGATTTCCCCGGGATGAATCCATGCTGTCTATCGTCCAGGCACCCTGACTTATCCAGGTCCCCCCAGCCTCTCCTTGACAGTGCCCTCCATCACCTTGCCCACCACCGATGTCAGGCTGACAGGCCTGTAGTTCCCTGCCAGCTCCCTTGATCCCCCCTTGTGGATAGGCACTACATGCGCCACCTTCCAGTCTTGGGGCACCCACCCTGTCCTCAGAGAGATGGTGAAAAGCTCTGCCAGGGGTTTCGCCAGGACATCTGCAAATTCCTTCAGCACTCTAGGATGTAATTTATCCGGCCCCGGTGCTTTCTCCGTCTTAAGGGAGCTGAGGGCTTCCCTCACTCTCTCTGCTGTGATTTCCACTTCTGGTACCTCTTCTCCCTGCTTAGCCCTCCCCCCACCTGCCAGTGATGCCCCCCCTCCCCAGACCTGCCGATCGGTAAGGGTCCCCCCTCCTCATTATCTCTGTCTCCTCCCATGTATGATGCAGCATCCCCATTTTCCCTGGTGAAAACTGAGGTGAAGTACTCATTTAGTACCTCAGCCTGCTCCCCCGGGTCTTGTGCCCATCTCTCCCCTGATTTAATCCTGCTAATCTGCCCCTTCACCCTTCATCTTTCCCCAATGTATCTAAAGAACCCTTTTCCTCTCCTAATTTCCCTGGCCAGGTTCTGCTCCTTCCTTGCCTTAGCCGCCCTCACCACTCTAGTGGCCCTTCTAGCCATCAGCTCGTACTCCTCGATCCCTTTCACTCCTTGAGCACTTGAATTTCTTATAGGCTGCTTTCTTTCCCTTTCACCTCCTGGACCTCCCTGGTCCACCAACAGAGTTTTGGGCCCTACTGCATTTTGTCTTACTCTTGCACAGGTGCTGGTAGCATCCTGCACCCCTCTCCTGATGATTTCCCACCTACTATCAGTGTCCATGTCTGACCCAATCCCATCCAAATGCTCCTTAAGGATCCTTCCCATTTCCTTAAAATCCACCCCCCTGAAGTCGGTTACTTCCGTCTTTGTGCAGCCTTCTACCCCTCCTAGTTCCAGGCAGAACAAGACCGTGGCATGGTCACTCCCCGCCAATGGGTCCCTTACCTCCACCTGTTAAGCAGCCTTTTATGTGGGACAGTGTCAAAGGTTTTGCTGAAATTGAGATAGACAACGTGTACTGTCCCCATCCCAATTTAGTACCCTTGTCACCCAAACAAAAAAATCTAAGATTCATTTGACATGACCTTCCTGCTGTGAATCCATGCTGCCGTGGATCCTGGGCACTGTTGGCTTCCAGGTGTGCCACAATTCTTTCTTTCAGCAGTGCTTTCATTCTCTTCCCCACCACTGATGTTAAGCTGACCAGCCAGTAGTTCCCTGGCTCCTACCTACTTCCACGTTTGTGTAAAGGAACTACATTTGCCCTCTTCCAGTCCTCTGGAACCACTCCTGCATTGAGTGACTCTGTGAACAAAGCTGCCAGAGGTACTGCTAGTTCACTATTCAGCTCCCTCAATATCCTTGGGTGTATGTCACCTGGCCCCATAGCTTTATCTACCTTCAGCTTCTAGAGGACCTCCAGGATTCTCTGTACTGTGAATGTACTGGTGTCCACCTCTCCCTCCCCTTTGCATCTGTGTCCCAGCTGTGGTCCCTGACCCTCCCCCTCTTCAGTGAATACGAACAAAGGCATTTGTTCAGTATTTCTGCCTTCTCCTGCTCTCCCTCCTTACACTCTCCTTCATCCCCTTTGAGCCTTACTATCCCTTCCCTGGTTTTTCTTCTTTCACCGATGTACCTATAGAATGTCTTGTTCCCTGTCTTCATTGTCTGTGCTAGTCCCTCCTCAGTCCATGCCTTAGTGCGCCTAACTGCTTTACCTGCTTCCCCCCCTTAGATACTCAAGGTATACCTCCCTGTCTTCCTCCCTTTGGGTCCTGTTATACCTCCTGAAAGTCACCCTTTTAGCTCTTACTTTGCCTGCTTCTTCTTTTGAGAACCATAGTGGTTTCCTCCTTTACTTCCCTTTGGACACCAACCTGATGCATTGGGTCATCACTTCCACTATGGTGCCATTTAGTGTCCCCCACTGCTCCTCAACCCCCCCTCCGCTTACCTCCCCCTTCTGCAGGGCTACTCTGATACATCTACTCATTTCAGCGAAGTCGGCCCTCCTAAAATCTAATATCTCCACCTTTGTGTGACAAGGTTGTATCTCTGTTCCCACACTAAACTGCACTATGTGGTGGCCGCCGGATCATAGCTGACCTTCCACCTGGATGTTTGTGACTCTGTTCCCATTGGTTAGTACGAGTTCCAGAATCGCTATGCCTCTGGTAGGAACACTCACAAGCTGCTTGAGGCATGCCCACATCCACCTCTCTAAAGGTGCCAAGTAATCCATGGTGTTGACTGGTACCCCCATCACCCCACCACTGTACCAGGCAGTCCCTGATGTTCTGTGGCACCCCCCTCTAACACCATGTCTCATGTCAAAGTTTCCCATGTGTATCTCTGGTGTTCACTGGTTCCACCTTCCACAAAACAAATGTACCCCCCCCCGAGGAGTTACGGTAATAACCCTTTAAGAGTATCTCTAGACCTCTAGGGAGATGTCAGTTTCTGTGCCCTTTGAGAACTGGGTCAGCTGGTCTGCTCAGGTATTCCATGTGACATTTGGACAGCTGGTTCTGATTACACTATGATTTTTGCAATATGAAATATGGAGTGTGATTGTCCGTCAGGAGAAAATGCAGTCTTGCTGAAATGACACATCAACCCCCCCCCCCCCGGCATAATTTCAAAGGACAAGATGTAGGTTAAACTACAGATATCTGGGATGCAATTAACTTGTCAGTTGCTTTGAAATCAGTAGCTAAACTATGCATTTTATAATGCCCTCAGGAAAATCCTTTGATTGCACTTGGTGTCAAGAGGAAGGGGGCATATGCATTTGTTTGGGCATCTCCTCAGGAAAAGTCCTTTGATGGCACTTGGTGTCATAAGGAATTGGCATATGCATTTGTTTGGGTATCTTCAGAAGAAGCCAGTTAATTCATCAACGAGTCGTTCATGTCTTTGTGAAGCAGGGAACTGCTCCTGGATGAAAGGAGATGCTAGCAGATCACATACTAGATTGGGAAGTCATATGAAGAGAGGAGGTTTGCTGATGTCACCTATTTTTTAAAATACCTTATTAGGACATCCTGTGTTGTAAATATAAATTTTAATACACCAAGGAGGAGCTAGGTGACCTCAGAGAGAAGGCCGGCTCAAGACTGTTTTTAAGTATGCTGTAGCTGACCTTTACACAGACATTCATATACTCGGAGTGAGAAAAGGAACATCTAAGAGCACTGAAAGATTATAAGAAATACCTTAGATAAATAAGTCTAATGGCTGGTAGGAATTTTGCACTTTTAAACCTGTTTTGTTTTTAAGATTGTATGCATTGGGATATTTTGTTCTGTATTTACTGTTTACCTATTTTTATCTATCTGAAAGTAAAGATATATATTTTCAAAGCAGAAACTGCCTGGTGTGCCTTCAAACTTCTTTTTTTGTAAGTGAAGCTTAGTTGGTTAAAGTTGACACTGTGCTTAAGCTTATTGGGATACCAAATTGGGAAACAGGTAAGAGTTTCTCTAAGGTCTTCCATAGAGTTTTAAGGGTTCATTTTGTAATACCTGGTTGGGTGCCCATAGACAAAAGATGTCTGACATTTCCCCAAAGAGCAGAATTATCTGAGCCTGTACATTGGGTACGCTAGCAAGAGGTTAACAGTTTGAATCTCTCCAGAACTTGGGACAAAAGGTGACTCAAACCCACAAAACAGACAGGAGGGTTACCCTGTTCTGTTAACTGTTCACAGTACTACACTCAGAGGCTGGCACTTTTGGAGTAGAGGGCTGACCTGCTGAGTGGGGTTGGGGGTTGTGACAGATTGGTTGGAGCGGTGAAATAATTTTGGTGTTATAAGCTTTATTGTTCAGTGTGTCAGCTTGAGACTGTTCAGCTCACTTGAAAAAAAAGAAAGGCAGTGTTTTATTTTTAAAGGAAACAGAACTATATCCCTTGGCTTACAGTCAAGTTCCTACCCATTTTATTTTTTTTTCAAAAGTGCCAGTCAGGGTAGCCATAGTTAGGGAAGAAGATGGCTTCCAACTACAGCAAGCACACTGTAGACTACTTAAAGCAGTTGTCAGGGACAGAGAAGTCCCGTTCAAGGTGAAAGCCAACAAGCAGAACCTCGTTGATGCCCTGGTGGTAGCAGACACCCAGAGCACAGAGTCACAGACAGTGACTGAAGAGGACCAAACCTTGAGTGTGGCAGGGCTAGCAGCCAGTGCTGTGTCCAGATCTCATGAGGAGGGAAAATGGGCCACTGTCAGCAAAGGGTCACAGCAGCAGAGGAAGGTTACCAGTATTCTGGATCCAGAAGTACTCAGGCTGCAAATTGAGTTACGCAGGATGGAGCTGGAGGTCCAGAGGGAGAGAAAGCGAGAATGCCATGAGGCAGAGCGAGAACAGATAGATGCTGACCATGAGGAGCATGAGTGCCAGAGGCAACATGAACTGGAGAAGCTTCGACTCCAACCAGCGGCACCAGAGCAGGTACATAGCTTGGGTTTAACTGGGACTACATGACTGGGTTACAAATTGAATTCCAAATTGATAGCCAAATTTAAAGGGGAAAGGATATGGATGTCTTTTTAAATTCTTTTGAAAAAGTTTGTATTCAAGCTAAAATTCCTAGGGAGTCCTGGAACTTCCAGCTATCCCCACTACTTACCGGGAAAGCTCGGTATGCATTGGGTCAAATGGACAATGAGGACAGTGATGATTACAGCAAACGTAAAGCTGCACTGTTAAAAAAATTTGAATTAACTGCTGAATCATACAGAACTAAATTCCTTAAGCTCAGGAGAAACCCTGGCATGAGCTACAAGGAGCTAGCCACTAAACAACATCAGTTTTTAAAATGTTGGTGGGAAGGAATTGAGGCAAACTCTGTTGATAAAATTGAAAATGTGATTTTGTTAGAACAGTTTTATTGGGCATGTCCAGCAGAGCTGAAAACCTGGCTGGAGGACCAAGATCCTAAAACAGTGTAAGAGGCTGCTGAACTCTCGGACCACTATGCCAAGAGCAGATCTGCTCTGAGAGCAAATGGGGTGGGCGTGGCAGGGCATAAAGGGAAAAGCACACCTTCAGGGCAGCTAAAATCCTCACTGCCTCCCCCAAAGCCAGTTAGCCCCAGGTTTCAGAGAAAAGAGTTCTCTGAAAAGAGAAGTGAATGTTGGTTATGTAAAGAAACTGGGCATATTGCCAGACAGTGTCCCAAAAGAATCAGCAATAATATGAAGAATGGTACTAGAAAAGAAGTGGGTTGTTTCTGTGTCCCTGGAAACATGACTGTGAACATGAGGGAACACATGCACCCAGTCATGGTGAATGGGGTACAGACGCAAGGGTTAAGGTACACAGAGGCATCCTGACATTAGTAAAAGGGGATCTGGTACAGCCTGGTCAGCTTATACCCAATAAATACATCATTGTACAAGACTTTGCTGGTGGGGAGACAACATTACCCTTCGCTAGTGTTCATCTAGACTGGGGTGAAGCAGGGGGAACTGTGCAACAGGTGGCTGTAGCCAAAACTTTAGCAGTGGATGTGATTCTGGTTAATAACCTCAAAGAGGGGATGGTATGTGCAGTTACCCATAGCCAAGCAGCAAGGGAAAATGGTAGTTCCCTGAAACCCACAGGAACAACTGTAAAGACAACTGGGAGGCTGGTTCCCCAGCCTGTGTCTCTTGATATGGGGACTAATGAAGAGGGGGAAGAAATTTCCCCAGTAGCAAGTAACCACACAGCTACAGAGGGTTACTCTGAAGAGGGAGAGGTGACCCATTGTCAGAGGGTTGGGATTGACAGTGATCATGAGTTCCCTGACGCTAGTGCTAGGGACCCTAATTTAATGACTGAAGGGGACCATTCCCATGCCTTGGGAATGTGTGAGGGGTTTGCAGCTGCTCAGAGAAGTGACCCTAGTCTAGAGAAGCTGAGGGCTTGGGCAGACTCTGACGGGGCACAGGGAGGTGACGGCAGACATAAGGTTTATTGGGAAAATTGACTTATGTATACTCAGGCTGTGAAGACGAAGGGAGGGATGCTAGGCAGGCAGCTTGTTGTTCCCCAGGGGTATTGAGAGCAGTTGCTCAAGATTGCACATGATATTCCCTTGTCTGGTCATCTGGGAATCACACACACTATGCAGTGGTTGGCCCAGAATTTTTATTGGTCTAACTTCACCCAGCAGGTGAAGGAGTATTGCAGGTCTTGTCACCAGTGCCAAGAAATAGGGAAGGTGGGCAAGAAAACCCAAGCCACCCTGATTCCATTGCTCATAGTGGAGGAGCCATTCCAGACAGTGGGAATGGATATTGTGGGGCCTTTAAATACACCCAGCTCCTCAGGGAAGAGATTCATCCTGACTGTAGTGGATTATGCCACCTGGTACCCAGAGGCAGTCGCCCTATCCTCACTGAAGACAGACAAAGTGGCAGATGCCTTACTTGGGATTTTCTCCCATGTTGGGTTTCCACAGGAGGTTATCACTGATTGAGGGGGTTCCTTCATGATGGACCTGATGAAATGTTTGTAGGAGAAGTGTGGGGTGGTGCAGAGATGCACGACACCGTATCACCCACAAGCCAATGGGCTTGTGGAGAGATTCAATGGTACCCTGAAGTCAATACTCCGGGCATTTGCTGAACAGCATGTGAGGGACTGGGAGAAATACCTTCCCCACCTGTTTGCACACAGGGAGGTGCCCCAAGAGTCAACAGGATTTTGGCCCTTCGAACTCTTATATGGACGCCGGGAACATGGGCCCCTAGACTTGATCTGGGAGGACTGGGAAGGCAAGCACGCCACCCGGGGAACTCCCATAGTGGATTACATCCTTAGGTTTAGGGAAAGGCTGAAGGAGCTTATGGGGATAGCCCAGAGCAACCTAGCAGCTGCCCAACAGAAACAAAAAGTGTAATGCGACCATGAGCCAGAGCTGCTCGTACATGGTGGGTCAGGAAGTCATGGTCCTTATTCTGGTCTGGAAAGACAAGCTGCAGACTGATTGGGCAGGACCATACAAAGTAGTTAGGAAGGTAAATGATGTGAACTATATTGTAGAGTTACCTGATCAAAGGCAGACAGAAAGGATATACCATGTAAACATGATGAAGCCATATGCTAATATGGCTGACATGGTGTTTGCAGTGTGTAGTCCTGGGGATGGGATGGACGAAGGAGACCCCCTTCTGGACTTGCTGGAAGAAAGCAAGCGGGATTCCTCTCTGGAGGCAGTAAAATTGTCTCCCCAGCTGGCCCCGGATGAGATCCAGGAAGTAAGGGAGGTTCTAGTAGACTTCATCCCCTTGTTTAGTGCCAAGCCTGGACTAACCCCCTTTGCAACACACAATGTGGAGACAGGGACACAGATGCCCATATGGCGGACAGCATATCAGGTGTCAGAGGCTGTCCAAAAGGACATTAGGAGGGAAGTTGAGGAGATGCTGGATTTAGGGGTAATCCAGAGATCCCACAGCCCTTGGGCCTCACCCTTAGTCCTTGTACCCAAACCAGATGGCTCTACTCATTTCTGTGTAGACTATCGTGGACTAAATGCAGTCATGAAGTCAGACGCCCACCCGATGCCCCAGACTGAGGAACTCTTGGGCAAGTTGGGGGGGCGACCTACCTTACGACTACTGACCTGACCAAGGGGTATTGGCAGGTAGAGTTGACAGACAGAGCTAGGCAGAGGTCGGCCTTCATCACTCCGATAGGCTTATTTGAGTTTAAATTAATGCCTTTTGGAATGAAGAACGCGCCGGCCACTTTCCAAAGGTTGGTGAACCAGGTGTTAAATGGTGCTGAAGAGTACGCCATGGTGTACCTGGATGACATTGCCATCTTTAGTGCCAGCTGGAATGAACACCTGTCCCACCTTAGGGAAGTGCTGGGCAGGATACAGAGGGTCGGGCTCACTGTCAAAGCCAAGAAGTGCTAGGTGGCCATGGGAAAAGTGGCATACCTCGGGCATGTGGAAGGCCAGGGACAGCTCTGCCCTAACCAAATAAAGATAGAGGTAATCCAGGCATGGCCCAGACCAGAAACTCAGAAGCAGGTTAGGAGTTCTCTAGGGACAACAGGGTACTATAGGAAATTTGTACCCAATTACAGTGCCCAGGCTGCTCCCCATCTGACCTGGTAAAGAAAAGGATGCCAAAGAAACTTACATGGGAACCAACCTGTGAGAAAGCCTTTACCAGCCTGAAGGAGGCACTGTGCAGTGCTCCTGTATTGACAAGTCCTGACTATAGAAAACCCTTTATAGTTTACACTGATGCCTCAGACGTAGGTATTGGGGCAGTACTGAGTCAGACATCCAACCAAGGGAAGGATCACACTGTAGTGTATCTGAGTAAGAAGTTAACTTCCCAAGGAGCAGGCATACTCTACTGTGGAAAAAGAGTGTCTTGCCATTGTGTGGGCCCTTAAGAAATTAGAGCCATTCTTATATGGGCAGCATTTTGTGGTACAGACTGACCATAACCCCCTTGTTTGTCTTACGCAGATGGCAGAGATAATGGGATATTACTGAGATGGAGTCTTACTTTGCAAGGCTATGACATGACAGTTGTACATAGGGCCGGAGCCAAGAATCAGAACTCAGATGGGCTGTCTCGTGTCTCTGAGGAGTGAACTGATTTATGAAGCTCATCCCATGCAGGGGATAGAGCTCTCAAATTCAGTCTAGGTGAGGAGGATTGTGACACTTGGACAGCTGGTTCTGATTACACTATGATTTTTGCAATATGAAATATGTAGTGGGATTATCTGTCAGGAGAAAATACTGTCTTGCTGAAATGACACATCAAACCCCGCCCCAGGTATAATTTCAAAGGACAGGACAAAGGTTAAACTACATATATTTGGAATGCAATTAACTTGTCAGTTGCTTTGAAATCAGTAGCTAAACTATGCATTTTATAATGCCCTCAGGAAAATCCTTTGATTGCACTTGGTGTCAAGAGGAAGGGGCATATGTATTTGTTTGGGCATCTCCTCAGAAAAAGTTCTTTGATAGCACTTGGTGTCATAAGGAATTGGCATATGCATTTGTTTGGGCATTTTCATAGGAAGACAGTTAATTCATCAAAGAGTCTTTCATGTCTTTGTGCAGCAGGGAACTGCTCCTGGATGAAAGGAGATGCTAGCAGATCACATACTAGATTGGGAAGTCATATGAAGAGAGGAGGTTTGCTGATGTCACCTATTTTTTAAAATACCTTATTAGGACATCCTGTGTTGTAAATATAAATGTTAAAACACCAAGGAGGAACTAGGTAACCTCAGAGAGAAGGCCGGCTCAAGACTGTTTTAAGTATGCTGTAGCTGACCTTTACACAGACATTCATATACTTGGACTGAGAAAAGGAACATCTAAGAGCACTGAAAGATTATAAGAAACACTTTGGATAAATAAGTCTAATGATTGGTAGGAATTTTGAACTTTTAAACCTGTTTTGGTTTTAAGATTGTATGTGTTGGGATATTTTGTTCTGTATTTACTGTTCACCTATTTTTATGTTTGCTTGCACGCATGTGCAAGAAACATAGTGCCATCATCGGAGATTCGGAGGTGTGTCACCTCCTCCTCCAATTCAGTCAGTGTGCTGGCAGGAGCGGCCCCTGTAAGCCAATGCATTTTGGAGCTGTCTATGACACGCTCCAAAATGCAATAGCACTACTGATTGAAAGGGAAGCTACACTTGAGTGAGCAGTGATAAGATAAGGCTGCTCATGCGCAGCTCCCAACACACACACAGACACCAGCAGGCGTGCGCTCTCCACATGATGGTATAGCCGACGGGGTGCCCAATCCCGTCGGCTGTGCTGTGTTCCCCGCCCCAAAGACTTCCAAAATGCCACGCTGGGTGCCCACCAGCGTGGCACTAATCATATAGCCGACGGGGTGCCCAATCCCCGTCAGCTGCACTTCCCCCAGTAGTGAGTGCCACACTGGGAGCCCACCAGCGTGGCAAATTCGTCGACGGGGTGCCCAATCCCCGTCGGCTGAGACAGCCCCAATGTCTTTGTGCCACGCTGAGCCCACCCCAGTGTGGAAAATGTCCACGTCGTCCGTTTTTCTTTTGTAACCTGTAAAGGAAAAAGCGGTCTGCTGGCAATCTCCCGCCCCCTCCACAACCCGCACCCACCCACTGCGCACCCAGCCTCCCCCTCACTCCATACTTTACCTCCGGACTCTGGCGCGATGATCTTGGTGGACCGGAACACATCTGCACTCTTCAAAGGTGACTGCGAACTGAGGAAATGCCGGTAGGCTGTATAATGGGCTAAATGGGGTTTCAACTTTTGTGCATATCTCAGGCATTTTTGAATTTTGCACCAAATTTTCAACATGGGGGTTTTAGGTCCCCTTCTCATGATTGATGTCACTGTCATGGCGTTATTCAAGTCCAGATGATTTGAGTGACTGCGCAGTGACTGGAAATCACCCTTCGGGCCGAATAACACCATGACAGTGACATCAATCATGAGAAGGGGTCTCAAAACCTCATGTTGAAAATTTGGTGCCAAAATTCCCAAAATTACTGTTTTACGTGCTACGCCAGTTCCTCACGCAGGCTCGTAAGTTCGCTGAATTTTCAATATTTTCACTCCAGATTTTGAACATTGCCATTTTGCCACACCTTCTTATGAGTAGTACAGCTGCCATTTTTCATCTCGCACAAAACATGTTTCGCCCATATAGCCATGTGGCGCCAGTTGGTGTCTTGAGATCAATGTATGCGGACAAATTAAGAAAATCACAGTGACACTGTTCATGAGTGAGGTGTTAAAATGGCTATGTTGAAAATTTGGTGAAAAAATTCCCAAAATTACTGTTTTACGAGCGTGCGTTGTACAGTTCCTACGCACGCTAGTTAGTTTGCAAATTTTCAATATTTTCACTCCAGATTGTCAACATTACCATTGTACCACACCTTCTTATGAGCAGTACAGCTGTCATTTTTCACATCTCACCCAAAACGTGTTTCCGCCCATGTAGTGCACAATGGCGCAGTCGGTGTGCGAAATCAATGTACAGGACAACTTAAGAAAATCACAATGACACTGTTCATGAGCAGAGGTCTTAAATGGCTATGTTCAAAATTTGGTGAAAAAATTCCTAAAAATGACTTTTACGAGCGTGCGTTGCACAGTTCCTATGCATGCTCGTAAGTTTGCAAATTTAATATTTTCACTCCAGATTTTCAACATGTCCATTTTATTAAACTACCTTATGAACAGTACAGCTGCAATTTTTCATATGTCTCCCAAAATGTGTTTTCGCACATGTAGCACACAATGGTGCTGTTGGTGTGCGAAAGCAATGTTTAGGACAGATTAAGAAAATCACAGTTACACTGTTCATGAGCAGAGGTTTAAATGGCTATGTTGAAAATTTGGTGACAAAAGTCCATAAAATGATTGTGTGCTACGAGAGAGCATTGCACAGTTTCAACGCCCTCGTTAGTTCATGACTTTGTAATATTTTCAGTCCAGATTTTCACCAGTGGCATTTTCCACACTTCCTTGTGAACAGTACAGCTGCCATTTTTCACAACATGGCGAAGTGTGTTTTCACACTTTCAGTGCAGGAATGCGTGGTCGCTGTGGGAAATCATTGTTCGGCACAGATAAAGAAAATCACAGTGACACTGTTCATGATCGGAGGCACCAAAATGCCTGAGTTGACAATCTGCTGTAAGAAATCCCAAACCTAATTATATTACAGTTGTGCGTTGCACAGTTTCTATGTACGCTCGTGACTTCACCATTTTTTTAAATATTTTTACTACACATTTGCAACATAGCCATGTTTTACACCTCCCCATGAAAGAGTACAGCTGTCATTTTTTACATCCTGTTCGGAATATTTTTGCACCTGTGGTGCTAAATGCCGTAGTCACTGTGCATAAGCAGCTTTTGGCTAACAAACTGATATTCCCTCTGTTCATGAGGTGGGGTCACAAAATAAACATGTTGAAAATTTGGAGTGAAAATACCAACGGAGGCTTTTCAACTATAACGCCCAACCCTATAGAGAATGACAGGAATCAGGGATGTGACTTGGGATTCTTGCCTGTGATGTTCATACCATTCCACACCCTGCAGTCACTCACTAAGAGGCATCGAGGTATGCCTTGGACTCTTCGGCCCCAAAGTTCATCCCATTCTCCTATATCGCACCCATCTCACCATATTTCCTAATGAAATGGGGTGCGCATAAGGGCCAAAGACCACAAGGAACACCGTGGCACTTGTCAGTGTCTGCAGGGTGGGGTGTGGTGAAATGGCGTGGCCGTTATGCTTGATGACCCAAATGCACACCCCAATGCCTGTCACTCTTTGCAGGGTGGTGGTGGGGTTGGCTTCGGTTCAATACTTCACTGCCATTCCTATTACGCAGCTCTGTAACTTCTACACTACCACTGCCAATGCCAGCAAGCAAACATTCGGCATTGACAAATGCTTGTTATCTATCTTAAAGTAAAGATACATATTTTTAAAACAGAAACTGCCTGGTGTGCCTTCAAACTTCTTTTTTTGTAAGTGAAGCTTAGATGGTTAAAGTTGACACTGTGCTTAAGCTTATTGGGATACCAAATTGGGAAACAGGTAAGAGTTTCTCTAAGGTCTTGCACAGAGTTTTAAGGGTTCATTTTGTAATACCTGGTTGGGTGCCCATAGGTGAAAGATATCTGGCATTTCCCCAAAGAGCAGAGTAATCTGAGCCTGTACATTGGGTACGCTAGCATGAGGTTAACAGTTTGAATCTCTCCAGAACTTGGCACAAAAGGTGACTCTAAGCCACAAAACAGACAGGAGGATTACCCTGTTCTGTTAACTGTTCACAATACTATGCTCACAGGTTGGCACTTTGAGAGTAGAGGGCTGACCAGCTGAGTGGGATTGTGACATTCCAGAGGGGAGGAGTCAGTGTTCTCTGCTGGAGTAAAGGGATTCTGCTGAGTCAGTGTGGTGGGAGGCCATTACCCGGCACACAGTGCCAGCTCCCACTGTCTGAAAGTTTCTCTTCAGAGGCTGGCATTATGAAAAAGTGCTTGTTCATGGAGGCGGCCAATGACCACGGACATCTGAAGGGGGCTGACCCTCTCCAGAAGTAGAAAAAAACAGTTGAAAAATAGGTCAGATGTCTGTCAGTGAGGAAAAGTGTAGAAGAGAGTGCTGTGGGCCAAAGATCTGAGGTGACATTTAATCTTTATTGAATGTGCAGTGTTTGGGTCGCATTCAACTGTGCCCACCCTCCTCAAGATGAGGGATCATTTCTGATAAGATGCCAGTTCCAGTCAGCCAGTGGAGTTTACCTCAGAAAATGTGTGTTGTGGGCAGTTCTGCCCGTGATAAGAATGTGTTGTGCCTGGTAGGCACCTCAGCTACACCCAGATAGGTCAGAGGCTGTGAGCCAGAAGTTAAATTGAAGAATGTGGAGAAAAGAGTTAAAGGATGTGCCCTGTGCAGGACAGAGCGGATCCCTGAGAAATCCTCCCAGGATCAAGTGGCACAGTAATGCTACAGCCAAGAGACTGAATTAGCCCAATGGCTAGTGACCAAGAAAATGAGCTACCAAAAGTCTGAGCAAGTTCCCACTCAGGTTTAAGAGTAGGGAACACCTGGAGTAAATGTGCTTCCTCTTGAGGCCATAAATATGTGACTGAAGTACCACACCAGGGTTATTTATGTAACCCCAGGTGAAGCTATCCCAAGGGCTACTACCTCTGCCTGTATGGCTAGTGACAGATTAAGGGGCCTAGGTCCAGTGACAGGTGCCTCCACCCAGAGGTCAGGGTTGGTAGTGGTTAAACTAGCTTGGGCACAGCCCTCTGGGACACTGTGACCCCCCTTTGTTCCCACTAGTGGCCCACACAGAACATGGGAGTTACATTCCCAATACCCCACATATGCATACTTTTTACACATACAGTACCACTTACCCTCAGGACTGATTCTGCTGCACATCTCTGAGGACCCCCTGTAAAACAAGGTTAGGTAATGCACACAATCACAATGCAATGCTGGTTCTATATGTATTGACACCACAGACAGAATATAATTCAACAACAACAAATCTGATTTATTCAGGGGCAGAAACAAGGAAGGGGGCAAATCAGGTTTATTGGTAGTAAACACACAAATCACAGTACTGTGCATGCAATTTTAGGGTCAAAATGTCACATTCCCTGGGTACCCAGGATGGGGGGAGCTAGCCAGGTCTGTTGCCCGGGGTTGGCCAGCTGGTGCAGATGGATAGGGCCCTGCAAGGAGAAAATACATGCACAACACACAATTGTAATCCGGAGCCGGATGGCTCAGTTCGTGGAAAGGAAATACAAGCAATCAGTTGACACACTTTGATTAAATGAAAGGTGCAGGGAGCTACCCTGAGTTGTACTCATGATATCCCAAGCAGAGAACCAGCTGGGGGTTGGTTGTTCTGGATTGCCAGATGAGCAGGGCATGGAAACAAGGCCCTCGAGACAGGGCCCTACTGCTTTTGATAGCAGTCAGATTCAGTCCAATTAAACTGGATTCTGCTTCTGCTTCAGCACACAGTTCACAGTAAAGAGGAAATAAAATTGTGATTCCCCACAAGCACCAAGCACATTTATATGTAAAGGAAATTACTATACCAGGCAGGCTGCTCCTAGAACCTGATCGCAAAACACTGCAAAAACCTGAGAGCACTCACAGCAGCTTCAGTTCCTGACAGGCCGATCACACTTTAGCAAAATCTTCAGTCTTCTACAGGTTTAGCCTGGTCTCCACACTTCTGCTTCTTTTTTCCTTCTCAAACACTCGGATTCAGTCCAATTTAACTATACTAACAGCCGCAGACCGACTTAGGGGCCTACACATGCGCTTCCCGCGTGACTACACGCCGCTTGAACATCAGAGCTCCTTCTCCCTTCACAGTCACCTCAGGTCTGACTTTCCAGCAGACAGATTGGGGTCTTTCATCTAGATCCAGAGAGTTTGGTTGGTCTGTTCAGTTGTCAATCATAGCAGATCGCCCTCTGTTGGTGCAAAAAGGCACCACGGTCCAAACTACAATTCCCAGAGGCACCTGCCATACAGCCCCTTTATTGCAGGCTCCAGATGAGAGTCAAAGTTCTGAATCACCCAAACAGGCTCCATTTTAAAAGCGCCCCCACACTGATTGGTCCAATTCTGCAGTTCAGGACCAAAATGAAGGTACTACAATGCACATTCCTTGCTGCTAGAAAAAGCAGGTTAGACAAACCACATTTTCTTTATCACTCTAAATGATTTCGGGCAAACAGTTACATCTTTCAATTAGGCTCCCTCTGCGCATATAGCAACTGCAGAAACGGAGCACTTAGCCAGCAGCCCGAGTGGAACTCGAGCAGGGAAACACACAGTCCCCCCATACAAACTAATTAAGCCTGTGAGCAGGTAGCTCTTAAGGAGACAGTACGTGGAGGCTCTAAAGCACTCTCTGCGCTCACACTTAAACGGCATTTCGCCGAATGCCACCCAGATGTGGAGCACTTAGGCAAGCTCCTGGAAGACTTTTGGGAACCCCATTTGCAGGGGGGTTACACCTACAACCCAGAACTGTCCAGACAATGCCACTTAACTTGCTGAACAAATAAACTGTACCAGTTGGATATTCAGTAACACTTTCTGAGCTCAAGAAAATAAAGGATCCTGTTGTGTTTTTTTAAATAATTCCTGTTTGGACATTCAATTTGTTTGCTTCCAGTTATGATAAGCACCACCCCCTTAAATCCACAGCCTAGCCAGCCATGCAGTGTGTCAATTGATGCCCGGAGGTCAGCCCAGTGCTTGAGAGGTCAAGTAAGTGGCCTTTGACTGTTTCTTGGATGTAGGACCTCTCCCAGATGACTGTAACAGCTGAAACCCCTAGACATGCTGGGAGGGTCACCCCAACAGAAAGATATTGCTCTCCACAGCGTCAGAACAAACAGTTGCATAACTAGCTTGAAGAAGCTCCACTTGTGTAGTAGGTGGCTATATGACATGCTCAGGAGGTCCACAGGAGGCTGGTTTTGTTGTAATAGTTATTTGCACTTTGCACTTGTCAGTTCTTGTGTCACAGAATAAAACTGCTATAAGAAAACATTTTGCCTCCAGTCCTTTTTTGAATGGGATGTGCATTTGTGATTGCTTATTCTGATTCTGTGGAGTGCAGTATACCACATGTCCAGTGTTCCTACACCAACATCCTGACCCATGTCCAAGTATACCATGTGCCCAGTGTTCCTACACCAACACCCTGACCCATTTCCAAGTATACCAAGTGTCCAGTGTTCCCACACCAACACCCTGACCCATGTCCAAGTATACCAAGTGCCCAGTGTTCCTGCACCAACACCCTGACCCATGTCCAAGTATACCAAGTGTCCCAGTGTTCCCACACCAACACCCGGACTCATGTCCACGTATACCAAGTGTCCCAGTGTTCCCACACCAACACCCGGACTCAAGTCCAAGTATATGAAGTGTCCCAGTGTTTCCACACCAACACCCTGACTTATGTCCAAGTATGCCAAGCATCCAGTGTTCCCACACCAACACCCTGACCCATGTCCACATATACCAAGTTTCCCAGTGTTCCCACACCAACACCCTGACTCATGTCCAAGTATACCAAGCATCCAGTGTTCCCCCACCAACACCCAGATACATGTCCAAGTATACCAAGTGTCCAGTGTTACCACACCAACACCCTGACCCATGTCCAAGTATACCATGTATCCAGTGTTCCCACACCAACACCCGGACCCATGTCCAAGTATACTATGTATCCAGTGTTCCTACACCAACACCAGGACCCATGTCCAAGTATAACAAGTGCCCAGTGTTCCTGCACCAACACCCTGACCCATGTCCAAGTATACCAAGTGTCCCAGTGTTCCCACACCAACACCCGGACTCATGTCCAAGTATATGAAGTGTCCCAGTGTTTCCACACCAACACCCAGATACATGTCCACATATACCAAGTTTCCCAGTGTTCCACACCAACACCCTGACTCATGTCCAAGTATACCAAGCATCCAGTGTTCCCCCACCAACACCCAGATACATGTCCAAGTATACCAAGTGTCCAGTGTTACCACACCAACACCCTGACCCATGTCCAAGTATACCATGTATCCAGTGTTCCCACACCAACACCCAGACCCATGTCCAAGTATACCAAGTGTCCAGTGTTCCTACACCAACACCCTGACCCATGTTCAAGTATACAGTGTCCAATGTTCCCACACTAACACCCTGACCAATGTCCAAGTATACCAAGTGTCCAGTGTTCCCACATCATCACCCATACCCATTTCCAGGTATACCAAGTGTCCAGTGTTCCTACACCAACACACTGACCCATGTCCACGTATACCATGTGTCCAGTGTTCCTACACAGCACCCTGACCTATGTTCAAGTATATTCAGTGTCCGAGTCTTCCCACACCAACACCTTGACCCATGTTCAGATACACTGGGTGAGATTCTTATAGACATGCATCCATTTTTCAGATGAGCATGGAATTCTACCCAAGAAGTTAGACCACAAAAAGTTGGAAAAACTCCTGGAACAGAATTCCGCAGTTGCATCCAAGAAATGGGCACGAGTCCCACAGTTGTGGCAGAAATTGCAATAAACTGGGAATTACTGAGAATGCATCCAGATGTATGTGAATAGGACACAGACAACTGGATGCTTCGGCATGGGTGCAGCGCGTATTTGAAATACTGATGCAAGTGCTGTGTCCAGCCTTTTAAAAATCCTTCGCAGCATCTATGGCACCCAGTGGTACCCCAGACTGCGTAATGTTCAAATATCCCTGTCGTCCCATGGTACAAGTGTACCAGTGAAGTGGTCCATCTTTTGGATGAGATGATAAACCAAGGTCCCATCTGCCTGTTCTGGTGGTTGTTCAGGTGGATGTGAAGGATCCCATGGCACTTGTATAAATACAACCAACAGCTTAATCTGGTTCAACTTCAGCTGGTTTACAGCCATACCCCCTCCCCAGGATGAAGCTGAAAACAAGCAATATTGTTATCCCCCCTTTCTGGTCGAGCAGAAACTAAAATAAATAAACCTTCCTCAGCAGAAGCCCTTACCCCCCAATTCCAACACTGGTGCCCAACCTCTGTGTGAAGATAAGCAAAAGTAGTTTCCCCATCTACTAGCACCCGCCACCCATACTTTACCTCTGTCTTTCCCCCTTCCCAACACCATCCTGTATTACAGCCTTCCACCTTCCATCTAACACTCCAACCCTTCCCCCATACCACCAATAATAACAAAACGAAAAAGATGGTGACCCAGCGCAGCCTTCCTCTCTGCTCCTCTGCTGCCACCTGTCTAAATTAACGTGAGTGAAACAATGGCAACTTCAGAATTAGCTCTAGAGCCCTGATAAGGGTACTTCAGGTGACCCTGACTGTTCTTAGCATGGCAGATGCAGTCACACATGAATTGTCCTCATTTTGGCAAACGTTTGTCCAAAAATCTTTTGTCCAACTCTAGCAAAGAAAATCTAGCCAAAAAAAACCAAAAAAAAAACATTGATCTAAATTTCACCAAAATTGGTGGATCAAGAGATCCTGCACCAGCATGCATGCTTTTGAAAATGTTGTGAAACTCTGTCATGGAACTACCAAGAAATAAGTGGCTGAAAATCTGAATTTTAACTGTCTGCACCCCTTCCCCATTGTTGTGCTGCTTCACTTTGCAACTTTGTACTCAGAACCCAGCCTGTTTTCCATTATAATCATGGCATGAGTCTTACAGTCCTCTAGAGACATGACAGTTATAACCCTTAGCTGTCTACCTTGCATTCTGTGGTAGACAGCAGATAGTACACACACATTTGACTAGAATCAGGAGTTGCTAGGGGTCATTGGGCTGTCATTGACACCCCCAAGTAAATCCTATTGTTCTTAACCAATAATGAAATAATGACATATTTATATTTATTCTTTGGTAACAGGTAAGGCCCACTGAGTACAAGACTCATTTAATGGGGCCACCTGGGAGCACAAGGAGGTTAAATGACTTGCTCAGGGTCACACAGGTTTTGGGAGTCAAATCCACGACAGTTGCATTGTATCACGTGGGTTCACAGCTTGCTGCTTTAACCTCTAGCCTATGTTGCCAGTGTTAACCAAGTCCCCCCTGCTCTTTCAACCTCTAGCCTTCCCTGCTAGAATGACCCTTCTCCTGTTTCTTCCTCCCCCTCTGAACTGAAAGCCTTACTCTATAATCACACCTAGCATGTCTGCTCCTGCTCGTAACTCCCCCTCTTCCCTCTCTTCCCTTTTGCCAGCTGTCCTTTCCTCCCTCCCTCTTCCCTAATCTTTCTTCCTTGATTCTACTCATAATCCTCCGGTGGCTTTCCCCTTTGCTGCCCCCTAGTTGTATATTTTCAGTTTATCCTGTGCTCGTTTACATCAGCTGCAGGTCTTTTTTGTGTACCTGTTTCTCCTGTGTCGTAATGCTGCTTACCCTCTAAGTGTGCATCATACCTCTCAACTGTACCACATTACGAGGAACGTTCCTCATTTTACTTCAGAAAAGCTCTCTGTTCCACATTGTGAGGACTTGTTCCACATTCAAAGTCAACATTTTGAAGCAAAAATCCATAGTAAATGATGCAAAAAAATATATTATTCAACTAGTAACAGACCTTCTGAACATAAATGAAACATTTTAACAGTGTTTTGAGCTTCTTAGGTAAAGATTTGATTAAGTGTTCCACATTTTGCACATTTGTTCCACATTTTATCAGGCAATGTTCCACATTTGGGGGACAAAAGGTTGAGAGGTATGGTGTGCATTAATGTACTGTGCCAATTGGACGTACCGGTATTATATTGCTTACTTTTCTCCCTGGTATATCCCCCACAACCCATCTGAAAACAAACTATTCTGTACTCAGTAGAACTTTACCGACTAAAAAAATATTTATTTCAACTTATTTGTTTGTCCAGGAGCATAATCGGTGAGCCAAGGCTGATTTACAGTGATGCCCCAAAAGCAGCAGCTGAAGATCACAGGAAATGTACCATACGAAAGGTTACATAAGAAAACAGAGACAGGAAAAAAAAGTTGTTGGCTGCAAAAGGTCCTGCAGCTTATCAAGTCTGCCCAGCCCTACTTATCTAATGTTGCCTTTGAGGTCCCTAGTGGCCCTTCACGCCTCCTTTCCCCCTCCCCATTTGACATTGTCTTTGCTACCCTCGGATGTATGTCCCAGCCATATTTGAACCCCACCTCTCTCCACTGATTATGCACAGACTACCTCTAATTGTAGTCTATTCCACGCACCCACCACCCTTTCCTGTAAGAAATGCTTTCTGATGTCCCTCTTAAATCTCCCACTCATCAGCTTCATTGAGCTTTCCCTGGTTCTTGTGTTCCTATTCGGTGTGAGCAGCTTTCTGCTGTCTACTTCACAGATCCATGGGAGTATTGTATACCTCAATTATACCCCCTATTCTTGCCTCCAGTGTGTACCATGTCAGATAACATGTCAAATAAGATCCAAAGGATGAGAACCACACGGGTAATTCCAGTCTTTTGTGGGTAGTGTAGCTCTGCAGCATCCCCTGACTGATGTAATGCTGTTCTCGCACATCCAAGGTGAGCTGCTCTGCACCTTGGAATAAAGCCACTACAAGAATATTTTGACTTACATATAGTTTCAATTTATTTTATACCCCAGCATTTCGACATATGAGGCCTCCTCAGTGGACACTAGAAATTAATTCAAAAATATTTTAAGTACATATATTATTTATACATTCCTGTAGAGAAAATATTTTTGATAATTACAACGTTATAACAACATACATTATTTTACCTTTTCATCCAGCTTATTCATCCTGCTTAAAACAGTAGTAAGTTTAAACTCTGTGTTGTCTGTCTCTCTCTCTCTCTATATATATATATATATATAATATATATATAGATAGATAGATATAGATAGATATGTGTGTGTGTTTTGAGCACTTTTAATTTCTATATATATTGAAACACCAGCACTGTGCTGCCTTAACTCCAAATGTTGCAATATACGACGAAATGTTGGGATGTAAAATAAATTGAAAATATCCGTGTTTCAAGATTTTTATGTGGTGACCTTATTCTGCTCCAGCTCAGAGTGGCTCTTCTTGGGAATGTGAGCATGACAAACAGGATTACAGAATAAGGACTGCTACAACACAGAGCAGTTAAATTACAAAGGAATTACATTGTTTAGTGATGTAGATAACTTACTGTAGCATGGTATCAGGTTTAGCCCATCATCAAAGAACTTTTTTTTTTTAAATTTCAGCAGGGTAGGACCTCCAGAAGCTGCAGTCCATCAGTGTTGCAGAAGGACAGTATGGTGGTTAGGGCCAAGGAAGCTGAAGACTTTCCTATCAAATTTATTCAGGTTTTGGGGGTATTATAGCCATTTCATGTTTTCAGAGGATCTCAAGCCATGACTTCTGTATGTTGAATATGAAAGCAGCTTCTTAAAATAGCAATACTTGTTAGTATGCAAAAAAAGTCATCGTATCGTTTTTTGTTTTTTTTTAGCAAAAAAGTATTTCTGACATCCTAAGATTCATACTCAATGCATTTTTGGGTTTCTTAGATAGTGATAAAACAGCTTTCATAGTTAATTTTGTAATTAATGACTCACATCATTAAAGATGGCCACCACCAGCAAATTTTTAAAAATCTGTTCTCCTGAGGTTACCTGTTGAACATACACGTAAGAGTCATACTGTACATGTATTAGAATGGTGTTACTGCACCACATGTTTCTGATGGTAAACAGTACAAAATTGTACCAATATATTTCATTTTTTTATGGTGGGCATGGCACAAATGTGAGAACTTTTAAAAACTTCAAAATCCTGTATCTTGGTTCAGGGTTGAAAGAAATCAAAAACAAACAAAAAAGTGTATCTTGTGCCAGCCTGCCAGCACAGCACTTGGATTTCCATCTGCGACATCGGCGACCCAGATTCAGGAGTGAGCCCAGGTCATCAGAGGGCCAGCTGGAGGGAGAAGGCTGCAGCATCCCATGACAGCTTGCCTTCTCTGGGGGGAGGGGGAAGGTTGTGGCTCGGCATCTGCTGACCCCTGGTGGAGGCCGGGGGTTCAGCAGGAGTTCAAGCACCCCCAAAGCGTTAGGCTGGTCTCAGATGAAGGTCTGAAGCTATGCTGGCACCGTGGGCCTTGGCAGCAAGGGGTAAGATGCCACAGACATCGGTGGTAGCACCATGACATCAGGGGACTCACAATCCCCATAGAACATCAGGGAAAAAGCCTGCCAGCCCCAGGGAGACAGAGGTTCGTGGAGCTAGCCCTCATATGCAGCCACCTGCCTAGCCACCCAAGGTCCAACGAAATGCAAGAATTCAGGGTGTAAGGACCCCATCCCGTCCCCACCCGTGGGGAAACCGTGGCTCCATGGGGATCCAGCAATGGACTGGGTAAGGTGGCCTGCAGGGGTAGGGGAGTAGGAGAAAAAACAGAGATTTCAAAGTAAAAAAAGTATATCTTGATATTTTTGCCAGACAAACATTATTGCTGAAAAAAAAAAACTATAGTGTTACTAACAATTACTGCTAAATTTGGCATGTTACAGCTGAGGCATTTTAGAGAAGAGTGAGCATTGTGTAAACCCTTCCTGTCAGTAATGGGCTACCAATCAAGCTGTTTATGATAACCATGACTGGGAGATGGCCATACCTGGCTACAACATATTCAGAAGAAACAGGGCAGGTAGAAAGGGAGGAGGAGGAGGAGTGACACTGTATGTGAAAAATAACATAAGGGCCACAGAGATCCAGGAGGAGCAAAACAGGGGAGAGATACTGTGGGTTAAGCTGGAAAGAAAACTGGGGCCAGCCACCCACACAGGTGTGGTCTATAGACCACCAGCCCAGGAGGAAGAAACAGATAGGGAGCTGATGCTAGCCATCCAAAGGATGACAGACAAGGGTGAGGTAGTGCTGGTTGGATACCTCAATATTCCAGGTGTGGACTGGAGCATCCCAGCAGCAGCATCAACTAGGAGCAGATTTATTGTGGACTCCCTTCAGGGTGCCTTCCTCAAGCAACTGGTCATGGAACCAACTTGGCAGAAGGCAATACTGGACCTTGTGCTCACAAACAGGGACAGTGTGATGGGGGTAACAGTGGGGAGCACCTGGGGAACAGTAACCACCAGTCATTGTGGTTTGAAATCACAGAAGGAGCAGAACCAAACCACACAAAAACACGTATCCTGGATTTTAGGGGGACGACTTTGGGAAAATTGGGAGATGCTTGAAAGAGGCATTAAGGGGAATGGGGCAGGAATTAGGAGTTGAGGAACAGTGGGCAGTATTTAAAATGGGGATTACAAGAACAACAGAATTATGCATTAAGCAGGTTAACAAGGGGAAAAGGAAGAGGAGGCCTTTATGGTTTTCCAAGGAGGTAGCGGAGAAAGTGAAAGCCAAAAAGATTGCATTCAGGCAATACAAAAATACACAGGCAGAAGGGAATAGGGAGAAGTACCAGGAGAAGCAAAGGGAGGCAGGGAGGTCAGTAAGAGAAGCCAAAGCTCAGACAGAAGAGCACGTTGCAAAATCAGTGGGTAGAGGGGACAAAACCTTTTAACGGTACATAAGTGAAAAAAGAAAGGCTAAGGGAGGGCCAGTGAGACTGAAGGGGGAGGATGGGGGCCACATGGAGGATGACAACAGTAAAGCTGACATATTGAACAGGTATTTCTGCTCAGTCTTTACTGAGAAAGAGGAGGGTAATGGGTCTGAAGGGAGTACAAGGGGTGGGAATGGTGCAGAAATGGACACAAGTCCCTTTACACGAGAAAGGGTCCTGAAGGAACTGGAAGTAATAAGAGTTGATAAAGCAATGGGGCCAGATGGGGTGCACCCCATGGTCCTTAAAGAAATAAGAGAGGTGGTGGCTGAACCTCTGGCAATCCTATTTAGCCAATCACTGGAAACAGGGGAGGCACCCAAAGACTGGAGGACAGCAGATGTATTCCCCTTATACAAAAGTGGGAACAAAGAAGAAGCAGGGAACTACAGACCAGTCAGCCTCACCTCGGTAGTGGGGAAGATCATGGAAGCACTACTGAAGGAGAGATTGGTGAAACATCTGGTTGTCAATGGACTACAGGACCCATGGCAGCATGGTTTCACCAGGGGGAGGTCATGTCAGGCCAACCTCGTTGAATTTTTCGACTGAGTGACTAGGAAGGTGGATCAGTGGAGGGCAGTGGAAATGGCCTATCTGGACTTCAGCAAGGCCTTTGACACTGTGCCACATAGAAGACTATTACACAAACTGGAGAATATGGGAGTGGTCAGGACAGTAGTGCAGTGGGTAGGTGACTGGCTGGGCAGCAGGACACAGAGGGTGGTGGTAAATGGCTGTCACTCCACAGAGGGAAGAGTGACCAGTGGGGTACCACAGGGATCAGTGCTGGGACCGTTCCTATTCAACATCTTCATCAGTGACATTGCGCAGGACCTAGAAGGCAGAATTTCCCTGTTTGCTGATGACACAAAGCTCTGTAACAAAGTAGGCACACCAGAGAGTGTAGGCAGAATGAGAAGTGCCCTGCAAAAACTTGAAGAATGGTCAGGGGTTTGGCAGCTAAAATTCAATGCAAAGAAGTGCAAGATAATGCATATGGGGCACAAAAACCCTGGCACAATATATCAGTTGGGGGGTGAGGATATAGCATGCACTAAGCAGGAACGGGATCTTGGGGTTATCATCTCTGATGACCTCAAGGTAGGGAAAGAGTGTGACAAGGCAACAGGTAAAGCAAATAGGATGCTGGGATGTATAGGCAGGGCATCACCAGCAGGAAAAGGGAGGTCATAATCCTTATACAAAGACACTAGTGAGGCCCCACCTGGAGTACAGTGTATAGTTCTGAGACCTTACTTACAAGGACATAGACAGGGTAGAGAAGGTTCAGAGGAGGGCAACAAAGATGGTGCATGGATTGCATCACAAGTCCTATGAAGACAGGTTGAAGGAACTGAACATGTACTCCCTGGAGGAGAGGAGGGAGAGAGGAGATATGATAGAGACATACAAGTATCTTACAGGGAGGAACAGGGTGCAGGAATACACTATTTGTAACTAAAAAAGATGTTCCAGAACTAGAGGGCATGGGATGAAGTTGGAGGGAGGACAATTCAGAGGAAACATGAGGAAGAATTTCTTCACAGAACAGGTGGTGGACAAGTGGAACACCCTGTCAGAGGAAGTGGTGGGGGCTGAAACAATCACAGGATTTAAGAATGCATGGGATAGACATAAAGGAATTCTGGAGGTCAGGGTCAAGGAGCAACAGACTTCTAGGAAAACATAAAGTAAACTTACAAGCTCAAATGGGCAGACTGGGTGGGCCGTAGGCCCTCATCTGCTGACACTGTCTATGTATCTATGTAAGACAGGGGTGAGTATGGTGAGGAAATCCAGTACAAACCTAAGTTATTATAAATTACATGTATTATAAATTGCATCCAGTCTGCATGGGGCACAACCTAGTACCAAGGTGTAGATGAAATCTGCATAGTCAGGGATGGGAGGGGACTGGGTCTGAACAATACACATTCAGACGTCTTTGGTCAGATCCACCCTTTGTTTTCTTTGGTAACCAGGTAAGGACAGCTGGGAACAATGCCTTTTTCAGAGGTGACCTGGGAGCATGGGGGAGGTTAAGTGGCCATGGTCATGCAGTATGCAAGTGGAGAATGGGTTCTTCCAATCTTGGAGCAATTCTTTACAAAAATAGTCAGTGTGGGTGTTCTAGTTGAGGGACTGGGCCCTGGTTGCCTGAAAGACTTCCCGACTTATTACTGTAACTCACACCACCTCTGCACCTCTGAGGTGGGCCTTCTGGGTGTTCCCATGGCTAGGATCAAGTAGTTGGGACATCACTCCTTTGAGGTGGCTGCCCCAGCCCTGTGGAACATGCTACCAAGATCTTTGTGGAAGGCCCCATCTGTGGAGGCCTTTAAGAGGAATCTGATGACCCACCTGGTTACAGAGGCTTTTTTAATTATTATTTATTTATTTATTTATTTATTTAACATTTTGATGACCGGGAAAAGCACACTGAGCCGAGGCTCGTTTCCAGGTGTGACCCGGCCTTTGGCATGAGTTAGTTTGCCTCCAATATCTGGTTCCACTGTTTTAACTATTTTACATACTGTTGCTATATATTTTATTACACTTATGTTTTTAGTATATAGCTATATTTATTTTAGATATTTCCCTGTGTAAGGTGCCCAGAGCCCACAGGAATGGATGCTCAACAAATACAATTACTACTAGTAATGCTTTGGCTTGTGCTACTGGCAGTACTACACATAGATTTAACTAAAAGGCCCTATCACTTTTCTAATCTCTAGTATGGACATTACAGTTCTACGATCCTTTCTTATCTATGTCTGCAGCTGCTTTAACTATCAGCAGAGCAAAACACATGGATTTAGCTAAAGTGCCCTGAAATGCATTTTTATCCAGTATGACTTTTACAGTTGAAAACCCTTGGCAGTCGGCCCTTTGTTGGGGCGGATGCAAATAGCATTAGAAAAGCACTCTCAGTGATCGAATGCTCTGTCCAGTCCAATCCATTACGTTCGTCATTTAATTTCTCTAAAGTATTGGCTGTCTGCCCTTTGTTGGCAGCCAGAATGTTTAAGTTAGTGGGATCTTTGCTCAGCACCGACATCCTCAAATATTCCCTACCTCGCTTTCCCAAAAATGTAGGGATGGCAGAACCACAACAGGTTCTGAAGTTCTAAAAGGTTCTGACAAGCTTTAAAAGGGTCTGATAGTTATCCAAGCCTTATCTGAATGTTTTAAAGTGATAAGAACTGTTTTAACCATCATTGTCCACCCATAAGCTAATGTCCATGAATGGAAAGGAATGGAAAAACATCTTGGAGTGGTATTACACTAACTGCAGCCTCCTTCTGTGTGTTTCTTCAGCCTTCATACTAGATCAAGACTTGCTAGAGAACTATATGAAGCTCTAAAATCAAAGCTGAAAAATTATCAGAACCTTATTAGAACCTGAAAAGAACCGGGTTCAGGTAAGATTCTGTTACATTAAATGGCATAAGTTCTGTATGGTTCTGAACTTACCTGAATCAGTTCTCCCTTCCCTAACATGCATGGAGGGAATCTTTGCTTATTGCCTTCAGCCTCAAATATCCACTACTCCCTTTCCCAAACTGTTCAATTATGTAATCATATTTTATTATAGTTAAATTAGACTGAGGTTTTTTTTTCTCATAGAGAAACTGAGTTATAATTTCCTGTTATGGGGCATTCAGGTGGCGGGTTTCCATAACAGCTCACGTGCACACTCAAGCTGCTACGACGTACTCGGTTGGAAAGTGAAAGTGCCAGACAGCCCTTTCAGCTCCCAGCCTGTATGGCGCTCAGGCCGTGTGGCCCGCTCCATGTGGGTGGGAGAGGGGGCTTGTGGCAAAAGAAACAGATCCCAGCAATTATATAAAACAAAGCCTTGGGGACTGTGTAAAGCTTGAATTTTACACACACCCTTTGTGTGGGATGCTATTATAGACCCTTTGAGCTTCCCACACCTCGGGTGTGTACAAAATTCTTGTTATACACAGTCTGCCAGGAATTATTCTATATATAATGTTCAAGGTGAAACTAGGGTAATGCTCAGAAAAGGATAGCACTCAGACACCATATCAATATGAACTCATACTCACCGGAACTATAGCTTAAAATAACTTTTATTCCATAGCTGAGTGACGAAATGTGCAAAACCAATGCAATGCATATGGTGCTGTCGGAGCCCCCACAATGCCAGCAAAAGTAGATTCCTGCCGACCTTGTCCTTTAGTAAGCATTGTCATCTGTGTGCTATCCCTTTCTTGAGTATTGCTGGCATGCTGAATAAGCACTGGTGTCCTGTGAGGAGCCTTGTTTGTTTTTTCAAAGTAAATCCAAGGTCACCTTGGACAGGTTGCATAAATGCTGTCAGTATGTACAGTATTTGTAGCATTCAGCAAGGAATATAGTAATATGAAGAATATAGTAACAAAAGAGTATAGTAACGTAAAGAGTAGAGTAATATAGGGGGATAAGCACCAAAAATGCAATTGCCTATCTGTTGCATATCTGCAGTGTGTAGTCAACCCTAAGTTTGAATGCAGCGCAGACAAAAGGGTATGCACCCCTTCCACACTTAATCCCCGAACTCTTCCCACTGCTACACCCACAGATGGTCCAGTGGAGTGTCCAGGGAGCATGCCTGCACTCCACACCATTTACAAATATGCAGAGTGCTGCGCGGGGGGTGGGGGGCTGGACATGGCAGCGGACACTCTGCCATGATCTCCATTGTGCGCTGGCCACACCAGGACTTAACCCTCCCACACCATGTTGCCCCAGCCCTCTGGTCAGGAAGGAAGGGTGGGGCAGCTATTTGGGCCTGGTCAGATCATTTTAAATGTAGGGACTAATGCCGTCACACAATTCCCTGCTCTGTGTGGCATGCAGAATCTAATACTGGACCAGGATGCACATCCGATTGGATACCCGCCTGTGTCCACCAATCTGCCCCCACGTGTCAGTGCCCCAGGGGGCAGAACTACAGACAAGCACCTTGCAGTAACTGGTGACTGCACTTGCCAAGCCCCGAGTGTCTGTCTATAGGAGCGGAGCTGTGCAGGCCACGTATGTGCCTGTCCTACATACCTGGTTCCAGTTAATGTGTAGACTATTTATTTATCTATTTATTGAATTTTATTGACTGGGTAGGCCCACTGAGACTAGAAGTCCCTTTTTCAGGGATGACCCATGGGGGAGAGGAGTACAGATGGTAACCAACTGAAGTTGAACCAGATTAAGCTGTTAGTGGTATTTTTTAGTGAATGGGAGAAATTTGGCCAGGGCACTGGGGAAATTCCCCTACTCTTTCTGTAGGGGGAACCCTTGGCCATCTTTTCCAAGATGGCCACTCTGGATGAGCCGGTGGACAAGATGGAGGTAGATGAGGCAGGGGAGAAGGCCCCCAGTCCTCTCAACCCAAGAGGCCATCAATCTGGCTTTGGCAGCTGTAGAGTTTTCTGAGGATGATACATAATGGATGGCTTTCTTTCTTCGGAGGACATTAAGGAAGAGTCTACCACAGTAACAAGTAAAGAGGTATTTGCCAAATCTGACTCAGTCATATCAGGTGCAGTCACACTGGAGCAACAAGTGGATCGCTTGCAGTTTCTACATGCTGAAAAAGAAAAGTGCTTAAAAAAGGCACAAGAACTTGAAGCCACATTAAAAGCTTTGACTGAGCAAAATACTGTCACTTCCCCAGGCTCTTCTGTCAGACAAGGTATGAGTCAGACTATAGATGATGTACAAGCATCAAAGCTTACTGCTTCTGTGGTGGATCCCCTCCCCCAAAGTTGTTGTTCCTGCGATACAGCCGGGTGATGAATTAGAAGTGGCTGGCAGTGAAAATAGTGCTAAAGCCATGTGCCAACAGCCACCTCTCCTGACATCTTCTGTGGTTAAGCAAAACCCGAAACCTGCAAGACAGCAGCTTGGAACTGGGTGGCAGGCCTGTGCTGCCACTACCAAAACATCCACTGTCAATGCACAGCCTGAGTTCAGTGGAGTTTCGAAGTCAGTTTTTTTATTCACTGAAAGACAGAACTCTGTGGGCTAGAGTAAGCAATTACCCGAGGAACTCCAGGTCTGGTCTATGGCACCACAGAACACTGAGACTGGGTCTGGAAATTGGTCCCCCATTCACAACTTGGAGGATGCAGGCTGGATACAGGGCCCGATTGGGCAATGGACCCTGGACCCTTCGGATCCCTCCATCCAGCAAAAGACTTTTACTTCATCGACAGTTGTGGCCACCAACTCCGGAACCTGCATGAGCTCCAACGCACCCCGGGGTAAAAACACCATTACTGATGATAATATTGTTGCTAATAATGTGGTTTTACCTATTAGAAATGTGAGTAATGTAGTCTCTACAGAGACTTCCTCTGAGATTTCTCCTTCTAGTGGTATACAGGTGGAAGAGGAGTTCATATGGTTAGGTCCCAATGAAGAAGTATTACAAAATCAACAAAAAAGGACTTCATTAGATTCCATGTAGAAACTTTCTGATTTATTTGCGAATAGGGGTGAGTCTGCCTCTAGGTGCAATGCAGTCAGATTGTTGTAAAAGGGAGGCTTAGAAACCCCCCGGACAGGATTCACATAGCTAAGGTTTTGCTGAAAAGCTCTATGAATTTTTTTCCTTTGAAATGTTTGCCTTCATTAGTCTGGGGAATGCAAACTATGACATTAGCTTTAAGAATGTATCCAGTTTAGATCGTTTTTGGGCATAGTACCAAACCTTGAAAACAACCCAGTCTGGATACCGTTTCATGCCATTCTGCTGACAAAGCCCCTAGTCGAAAATATTACGGTTATGTTTAAAAATGAGGGCGTGAATGTGAAAGATATCCTTTTTTGGCTAAGGCAAAGATGTGAAGTTTTGGGGAAACCTGCTCCCACCCTTGACAGTGAGCAAATCTGGGATGGGGCTGTAGAGTTCGGGTAAAACTTCTTTTCAACCAAAACTGGCCCAGTCCACCTTCCAAGCTCCTTCTACTTAGGGAAAGACCGTGGTTCTATATTTTACAATGGGCAACCACAGTCTTGTTTTAAGTGTGGATCCCATGCACATCTGAGCTCAGCTTGTGACACCTCTCACTGTAGCCACTGTTTAGAGTATGGTCACATGTCTTCTACTTGTTTGATTCTAGTGCAACCTTTGTGAACACACTGGCCATTCCAATGGCGCTGTCCATGGGCTTCCCATAATAAGGAAGATTGCCCCTCCCATGAAGATTTGATTAACATGGCGCAGCATCAACTGGCCAAACATATAGCAGAACAAAGTGCTAAGATAGCTAACAATAATGCAGGAATACAGGAAGTTTCTTAGATACAGGATCCCCTAGAACAGAGGAATATTGCTCCCCAGTCTGTGGTGATCGTACCTTGAGACTCCATCCCTGATATTGAGGTAGTGGAGGAAGAGGATCCCACAAGGGCTGAGGGAGTTGGGACTGCAGCCTTAGATATGCCCCCCCCAAGGGGAGAAGGACGTACTCTTCAAGTTAGTGGCCAAGAACAAAATGACCAGGCTGGGAAAGGCGGTATCTCAAAAGTCTAGGTAGGAATCCAACTCCGCTTCATGGAAACAGGAAAATAAGTATGCAATACTTAATCCTGTGGGAACAGAAGGAGATTCAGATGAAGAGGGTACTGATACCTCCTCAGTTGCATCTACTACTGACACTGGGGGAGACAGGACTCAATAGCAAAGAGAACAAGACAACAACATGCCTCTAAGACACTATAAGTTTGCCCCCTTTTTTTTGAATTGCCACTCAGTCCCTTTATAATCCTTCCTGATGCACAGCCTCACAATTACTACACTTAATATCAACAGCATTAAGAGTGAGAGGAAACATTTGGGGGCCTTATTTTCCCTACATAGGTATAACAGAGATATTATTTGCATACAAGATACTCACTTAAAAACACATTTTGAGCTCCAGCAAACTTCTAGAGCATGGACTTTGGGCCATCTTTCTGGTCCACTGGAGAAGACACCTGTGATGGGGTGGGTATTCTTCTGTCCAATCCCCTTCTAAGTTTCAAGACTGGTAGATATCCACCTAGGAAGAGCTCTGCTCTTAGACATCTCATATCACTCAGAAAGGTTCCGGGCTGATTGCAACTTATGCCATCCAAACCAAAGCCCAGAGGGTAGCATTGATCAGGGGAATTCAGCCTTTCCTTCATACTTCTCGACTTTTAGTTTGTATAGGGGACTTTAGTTGTGGCTTGTAACAATCAGGTAGGGGTCTACAAACTCAAATGTTGTTCTGTGATTCCACGGCTTTGCAGCAAATTCTTAATACAGCAGGTTTGCTTGACACCTATAGAAAATTGTACCCTTCAGGAGGAGTCACTTATTTTAGGGGTCCTCTAAAAACCCGCATACACTTTATGTTTATATCTCCAGTATATGATGTTCTAAACATTGCCACATATCCTAGCGAGTTTTTGGATCATGTAGCAATTAAGATGCAGGTCTCAGGGGACTCAGCGCCTCGCTGTAGGAAAAATAAATGGAGGCTTAATGAATCCTTATTAGATGACCCAAGAGTGCAACAGATGTGGAAACAAGACTGGGCAGCCCGGCTCTCACTGGCGGAGTGTTACGAGGACATCTCTGATTAGTGGGAAGACACAAAAAAATCTTGGCAGACCCTATTCCAAAATAGAGCCCATTATATAGCTAATAAAGCTTACCTACATTATTTACAGTTACGGCACCAGTTGCAACATCTCATTTCCCAATCGAATTAACGCAGTATGATTACAGTCCCCAGATTAGTAATATTAAGAAATAAATGGTTGAAATACAGTACGCTCGTGCAAAATCTCTCAGCCAGAAACTTAGATTTGGCACATGTGTGCAAAAAGGATCTCTAGATCCTTACAAGGAGAGCAATAGAGTAGATAATAGAATGATCACTGAGCTTATTGCCCCAACTGGGCACATTGTGCAGACTCCCCAGAAGATTCTAGAAGTGGTTGAGCACCACAGAGAGGATCTGTTTGGTAAGGCACCCTGGAAATAGAGGTCCAGGGTTTTTTAGCTGCTTTGGGGTTGCCTCAGGTTTCTGATTTGGATGCAAAAAAAAACTAACCCAAAACATCTCTATTGAAGAAGTAGTTAATGCCATTAATCGGTTAGCAAAAAACTCAGCTCCAGGTTCTGATGGCCTAGGGGCAGGATTACACAAAATGTTTTGTGATGAATTATCCCCCGCATTGGTTGTTCTTTCTAATCACATATTGACTTACTCCAAATATGCTGCATATATGCAGGAGGCTGTTTTGGTGTTGCTACAAAAGAAGGGGCAGAGAAACTATATTGGTAACTGGTGGCCACTTAGTTTGCTCAATACAGACTTAAAGATTCTAAGCAAAATACTTCTAGTACTGTTAGCCAGAGTCACACAGCACCTCATTAGTTCTCCCCAGACTTGTGCCATTCCAGGCAGGAAACAACAAGGACAATTCGATTGCACTAAGGGAACTTTTTTTAGAGGGGAAAAGGAAGGCCTACAGGGCTTCATTATAGGATTAGACCAGGAAAAGGCCTTTGACAGGCTGTCACATAAGTTCCTGTTTTCCACCTCATCTGCCTTTGGGATACCTGATACATTTGTGACATGGATTCAGAGTATTTATCTTGGGGCATCCATTGTGCCAAACATCAATGGTTGGTATGCAAAAGAAATTCAGGATTTGTAGGGGCGTCAGACAGGGATGTCCCCCTCAGTCCCCTATTGTACGCATTCGGGATCGATATTTTGGTTTGTATGCTACTCACCAATAGGGAGATGGGGGGGGGATAGTAGCCATTCCAAATTCCCCTTCAGTGAAAGTACTGGCATATGCAGATGACCTGATTTTAACTTTAGCACCTCATTTTTCGACTATTTCTTTGTCATATGTATTATTAAACTTTTCAGCTATGTCCGGTTCTAGGATTAATATAGGGAAAAGTAAAGGGGTTCTACTGGGTGTTACCCCCTTACTGCCTACCGGACAGCTTGCAGGGATTAAGGCATCATGGGATCCCATATCAGCTTTGGGCATAGATTTTGAGCCTGGTGATATCGCCTTACGCATTTGGGTGAAGGAGATGACTTGTGCTAACAGAATGGTCAGAGGCTGGAAGGGGCAATGACTCAAAAAAAAAAAAGAGTGGTTATAATTAAAACTTTATTAGTCCCATTTTCTTGTATCTATGTTACATCTACCCTCCCCCACAAGGAGTAATAACTGGGTTATATAGTGTATTTTTCCAGGCCTTTTGGGGACCAAGGTTGAACCCTGTGAAAAGGGAATTTACGTATCGTCCTACTCTGGAAGGAGGCGTCAGCATGGTGCGTTCTGTGGCCTTTTATTTTAGCATCTTTCTGTGTTACAATATTGGCCTCACATTGAAACCTGGAGTAAAAGGGTGGAGGTAGCTGGTGGATGCATTGCTCCAGCCATGCCTTCTCCCATGGGAATTAAATAAACCCAGGTATTGGGCAAGAATATGGTCATTCCTCAGTATAGTTTGAATAGCTTAAAAAATGCAATGAGATGGGGTTGTTCCCCCATTTAGCTTCAGGCTCAAGACAGTAAATCTATTTATAGGGCGATCCTACAAATTGAATGCCAGGAGGATAGTATTTCCTTTATGTCAGGACATTTAGATTAAAGAGGTCCTTAAGAAGTTAGCTGACTCAAGAATCCCCCCCCCCCTTCGCATGGGATTGTATTTGGTTAGGCAATTATGGGAGGCTGAGTGTTAAAGGGAACAATAAGCATAAACACATGTCAGCAAGGTTCTGCCCCAGGGACACCTGTGGTCAAGTTTTAGAAACACAACAACATTTATTTCTGGAATGTAATTATGTGTGGCCTTTTTGGAACCTTCTTGCCAATGAATGGAAGCAATCTCTTTTTTGAATCTTTCTTATCAGACTATAGTTTATGGACCTTTGGTAGGAACCTTTGGTAAATACCATACGGATACAGTATATATTGTTTTTGCGACAATTAGATATTTTATTTGGCAAGTTCGTTGTATATGAATCCTTCAGCAAAAAATGGTTCACCACTCAGAACTGCTTGCTAATATTTGGAAGGCCATAAGGAGATAATTACAACTGGATATGGTAAGCTTTCCTGCAGAAAAGGTGAAACACTTATGGATTAATTGCGATGCCTAGCTTGTGTAAAAGTGTTACTGACTCTGAAGGCTGACTATTTTTTGTGAATGGTATGAAGTATCATTTTCTCTGGTTATAATTTCTGTTTGTAATTTTTTGTCTGTTAGAGTATGTCTTCCTTTGAATCATGTAATTTGAACTTAATTGTAATGAAGTCCAATTTTCAATGAAATTCCCTTACTGTTTGCTATGGGGCACCATAGGTCCAAGAGGTGACCTGTCTGGAGGAGATGGAGGTTGCTGGTGCACCTACAGGAGAGCCGATCTCCCTCCCTGCAGGTCCAGCTCAGGAGAACTTAGCTATGTCTAATGAAAAGTTGGATTCATTGGAAAAGACACCAAAGGAAGAATCCTCACTGGTAAACTCTGTCCCTGAGCAAGTACTGCAGGGATGGACAGAGGAAGAATGGCTTCATACTTTGCTTCTTACAAAGAGACAGATGGTGCTAACAATAATGAATGAACCTGCCACAGTACCTGATGCACATTCTATGATGGAGAACAACCTCCCATCTAAGCACAGCCCGCAGCAACCAAGATCGACAGCAGAGGACAGTTGCTGAGTATACCTGCCTGCTGAGGCAGTAACATCACACGGGCCACTGCCCATCTGTCAGGAATCTGGTTCTCTAGCATCTGATGCAGCACCGCCTGCTGTGGCTGATTTGGAGAGTTCAATCAATTTCATCCCTTCTGACAATGCTTCTCCTACAGATACCACAGTGGCAGGGATTATTCCAGGAGCAGCAATGGTACAGCCTGCTATATCTCCACATACGACTTTTGCACAAGTTACAATACCAAATGTGAGTAATATGATTTTTTTTTGCTCCTACTGCCTCTGATACTAGCCCTTTCTACATAAGGGTCATACTTTGAACACTCCAAAAATTATAGGGAACCTAGGGAAGAAGACGGCTTGGTCTTTTGAAAATTCCCTTAAAAATGTGGGCTGGAAACAAACAAGCAAAGGACAGTGGGTCCCAGATCCAAGCTATCTGCCCATATCAGGATCACTTCCCCCCAATAGTAAATACTGAGGAAGTGGCTGAAGCATTACCTGTGACCCCCCTTCCCAACCCCCTGTATTTCAGGAGACCCAGCAGCCTTTTTCAAATGCCTCTGATTTAGATCTACACTCAGATTATATTAGGGAAGGAAAGGAAGGGAACATTGTTTAACCAGGAGTAGCACACTAAGCTGAAAGCTTGTTTCCAGATGTGACCTGGGAGCACAAGGAAGTTAAGTGACTTGCTCAGGATCACACAGTATGCCCCTGTGGGATTCAAACCCAGCTCTCCAGATCTGCAGCTCACAGCCTCAACCCATTGAGTTATACTGCCTCCGTCCTCGTCATCTAGGAAAATACATGTTGAATCAGTCCTGAATTCTGGCGAGGGTATATCTGGGAACCAGGTACCAATTTGAGGGGAACAGATGGAAGAGAAAAAAACAGAACTAGAACCTATCCAGTCTGCAGCTGAAAAAGCAAAAACTACTTCGGGCAAATTTTCTCAGAAAGGATCATTTTAACCCTCACCCTGTACCTGCACAGAGAAAATTGCAGTTAGGCTGCAGTATTTGGGGAAACTAGAGTCAATACCTGACCAGATTTATGTCAGACATACTTTGATTAAGGACTCATTGTTTTTTTTTCTCAAATGAAATCTATGCCCTGATACATGTCTCAGGGGGTGCCATGTTTGACGTTAGTTTTAAGACACCACAGGAGCTGGATAGATTTTGATCTAAGTATGAGAAAATCAGATAGTTGGCTCTTTGGCTGCCGTTCTGTGCCATTCCCCTGACTAAACTTGCCTTCAGAACTGTTACAATACTTTTCCAGAATGAAGGTGTGGCAGCACATGGCATTATACACTGGCTTAAGCAAAGGTGTGATCTGATGGGGACCCCCTTCCTCCAGCCAGTATTTGATGTAGAACATATATGGACGGGTGGATGGAAATATAAAGTCAAATTTAAAAATGACAGCATCTGTTCCCAAACATCTTCCCAGCAGCCTTTTTTGAGGATGTGACAGAGGGCACTGTTTCTATCCAGGACAAGCCAAAACGTGTTTTAAGTGTGGGTCTTTTTAACATCTGAGTTCAGCCTGTGATAGGCTTAAATGCAACCTTTGCTTGGAATATGGCCAAATTAGTCCTGACTGCACTAATCCAATGAAGTGTAATCTATGGGGGCAAACTGGACATTCATACGGAGCATGTCCTTGGGCAACTCATACTAGATCAGATCGACTTGATCAGGAAGCCATTCTGACAGCAGCACAAAAATCAGACATTGGCCAGTACAGACAACAGTCTCTGCAGCAGCATGGGGGGCACAATTTGAAGATAGAGGCAGGAAGGATCGGGGGCAATGTGAGGAAGTATTTTTTCACAGAGAGGGTGATGGACACATGGAACAGCCTTTCAGAGGAGGTAGTGGGGTCAGAAACAGTGTGGGAATTCAAGAATGCATGAGACAGACATAAGGCAATGCTAGTGGGGGGGGGTAGGAGGAAGTAGGCTGTTGATTAACTAGGATCTGCAGCTTATCCACAAGGTAGGAAAATGGGCAGACTAGGTGGGCCAAGCGGCCCTTGTCTGTCATCAAATTCTATGTTTCTATGAGCCAGATCATGGGGTAAAAGAGCCCTTGGTAAACAATAATGATCAGACACCCTTACAGGATCCTAATACCACTTCAGCTGATGGCAATCCTAATGCTGACCAAGTGGTACATACCATGGCTGAAATTGATGCCCCCCAAGCAGTACTATCATCTTCAACTGCACTGACTTTACTTGAGCAGCAACAAACTGAACACTCGAACACGATGGACATTGAGCACAGTACATCATCCGGGAATCTGCCACCCCCAGAGATGACTATTGTTTCAAAAAAATGGCCCTTAAAATCAGCACAACCAAAATCAAAATCTACCAAGGCTTCCAGGAATGCATCAGAAGTAAAACTGACCAACAGATATGTTGCATTACTCACTGGCACTGGAGATTCAGGCCTTGAGGAGGATTCAGAAACTTCCTCCACTGTATCATCCCAGCAAATGATAACCTTAGAATCTGAGGAAGATACACAAATCATAACACTGCACCCAAAGGGTGAGGGAAACTATTGGGTACATGGCCTCGGAGAAGTAACAGGAAGAAAACATCAACCTAAACATGTTCGATGATGGCATCTTCCCTAACTGTTAGAGTGGCCACTCTGAATACAAACAGCATGAAGGCAGCCAGAAAACGATTGGCTACACTGTCTATCCTAAAAGACCTGAACTTCGACATTTGTCTAGTACAAGGCACAAGATTAAATATTAAATCACTTATCTCCATAGCCCAGAAAATGTGGTGTTGGAGGCCTTCTTTTTTAATGTTGATTGCGTGCATGCGCAAGAAACATGTTGCGGCAGCTTGCTGCAGAAGCAGGTTGTGGAGGTGGGGCACTGTTGTGGAAAATGCACCCACTGCCTTTGGAGGCTTGGCCCACTTTCCCCAATGGGATGGCACACTGCTGCTGACACTAGTTCAGCCAGCATGCCACAACCTTGAAACATTTCACTCTCTGCAATCAGGGGCCACCCCATCATTGCAGCATCAGCCATGCTGCAATGAGGGAGCGACCTGTCATTGCATGGTGGTCCCTTGCCTTCCCCCGACCTAGTTTGTTGATGGGTAGTCCAGTCCCCATCGGTTTCTGGTGTCTGCCGAGGGGGTGCCCAATCCTGCTCGGCATCATGTCCCTTCCCCTGTTTCTTTGCCGATAGGGGTGCCCAATCCCTCGGCATATCCATTTCTTGTGTGCTGAGGGGTGCCCAATCCCCTCAGCTCATAATCTCCCCAGTATGTGCCAACGGGGTGCCCAATCCCGTTGGCTCCAGTCCCCACCCCAAAACTTGCAGGTGGCATGCTGGGAACCCACCCCAGTGTGCCAAAACTACCTGTGAATGGAAAACCATCCCGGGGGGTTTTTCCCTGTAAAAGAAAAGGTCCCTAAGCTGTCTAGCGCCCTCTCCAAACCTGCGCCCACCCTCTGTGCACCTGCCTCCCCACCCACCCCATCCCATACTTACCTGCGGAGCCCAGAGCAATGATCTTCAGTGGACCGGGAACACGTCTGCACTCTTCAAAGCCAACCGCGAACTGAATAAATGCCAGTAAGCTGTATAATGGCATAAATAGGGTTTTTTCAACTTTGCTGCATACTTCAGGCATTTTTTGGAATTTTAGCACCAAATTTTCAACATGGGGTTATTGGGACCCCTCCTCTTGAATTCAGACACTGACATGGCGTTATTTGGTCCCGAAAGGTGATTTTGCAGTCACTACCCAGAATCACCTTTCAGGACCGATTAATAACGACAGTGTCAGTGTTCATGAGGTGGGCTCTCAAAAGGCCTATGTTGCAAATTTGGTGGAAAACAATCCCAAAAATGACTTTTACAAGCATGCGTTGCGCAATTACTAAGCACGCTCGTAACTTTGAGAACTTGCAACATTTTCACGCCAGATTTTCAACATTGCCATTTTTTCATACCTCCTTATGAACAGTATAGCTGTCATTTTTCCCATCCCGGTCAAAATATGTTTTCGCACTTCGGCGCAGAATAGCATGGTCGCTGTGGGAAATCTGTGTCCGGGACAGATTAAGAAAATGACAGTGACACTGTTCATGAGCAGGGGTCCTAAAACGCCTAAGTTGAAAATTTAGTGATGATACTCCATCAAATAACTGTGTTACAAATGTGTGTTGCGCAGTTCCCACGCACCCTTGTAACTTCGCAGTTTTGTAATATTGTCACACCAGATTTTCAACACTGGCTTTTTTTCATACCTCCTTATGAACAGTACAGCTGCCATTTTTCACATCCTGACAGAAATATGTTTTCACACTTCCAGCGCAGAATAGCGTGGTCGCTGTGGGAAATCAGTGTTCGGGACAGATTAAGAAAATGACAGTGACACAGTTTATGAGCAGAGGTCCTAAAATCCCTATGTTGAAAATTTGGTGATGAAAGTCCATAAAATTACTGTGTTACAAGTGTGCGTTGAGCTGTTTCCAAGCACCCTTCTAACTTCGCAAATATGGAATATTTTCACGCCACATTTTCAACAATGCCATTTTTCACACCTCCTTATGGGCAGTACAGCTGTCATTTTTCACATCCTGACTGAAATATGTTTTTGCGCTTGTGGTGCAGAATAGCATGGTCACTGTGGACAATCAGTGTTTGGGACAGATTAAGATCGAGCGAGTGAGGGGGGGAGTAACCGAGCTCAACTGAGCTCTCTCAGGCCCACTGTGGATTTCTCTGTGGGCAGAAAAAAACCCCAGTGTAGGCAGGAGCCCAGTACAAAAGGGCAGCCTGCAGCGCTGGGAGAAACAGAAAGAGAGGGCGAGTGAGGGAGGGGGAGTGAGCGAGCTCAATGGAGCTCTGTCAGGACTGCTGCGGATTTCTATGTGGGCAGAAAAAGGCATCAATGCAGGCAGGGGCCCAGTACAAAAGGGCAGCCGGCAGCACTAGGAGAAACAGAACAAGCGAGTAAGGGAGGAGGAGTGAGCGAGCTCAACAGAGCTCTGTCGGGACTGCTGCAGATTTCTTTGTGGGCAGAAAAAGGCACCATCGGAGGCAGGAACCCAGTATAAGAGGGCAACCTGCAGCACCAGAAGAAACAGAATGAATGAGTGAGAGAGGGGGAGTGAGCAACCTCAACGGAGCTCAGTCGGGACAGTTGTGAACTTCTTTGTGGGCAGAAAAAGGCACCAATGCAGGCAGGAGCCCAGTACAAATGGGCAGCCTGTAGTGCCGGGAGAAACAGAATGAGCGAGTGAGAGAGGGGGAATGAGCGAGCTCAATGGAGCTTTGTCGGGACTGCTGCAGATTTCTTTTTGGGCAGGAAAAGGTGCCAACGCAGGCAGGAGCCCAGTACAAAAGGGCAGCCTGCAGCGTTGGAAGAAACAGAATGAGTAAGAGAGGGGGAGTGAGCGACCTCAACGGAGCTGTGTTGGGACTGCTGTGGATTTCTTTGTGGGCAGAAAAAGGTGCCAATGTAAGCAGGAGCCCAGTACAAAAGGGCAGCCTGCAGCATTTGGAGAAATAGAACGAGCAGTGGCGCCGGAGACGGGGGGGGCACTAGGGCCATGGCCCTTCCACTTTTATCATAGGTAGGGCATGGCCCTAGCACTTTAAAAAAAAACTGTGGCGCCGGAAAAAAATATAAATATTGCTTTTCCAGCCTTTTTTGCCAGGTTTGCATCATCAGATGGTGCTTCCGGCAATAGAGGAGTCCACTGGCCACGGCGGGGAAGGGCAGCAGTCAGCAGAGGCTGGGCAGGGCGAGGCCACACTGTCTGTAATAATGTATTAGAGCAGGGGGTGGTCAGGAAAAATGTAGCTTAAGACTGCTGGTGACTGACTGCTGTCTTGTACTCTCTTCTCTTTTCTTCAAATGTGCATGATCGCCTTGGATTACGCCACATGGTGGTATCTCCCGACTCCGGTCCCTCCCGACTCCTGGTCGACTGGCAACTCCCCACCAACTTCCGGGTGAACAGTATAGCCGAGGGGATCATGGGTGGCAAGTGCTTTTGGCGCCAAGCGCCATGATCCCTCAGTCAGACAGACTGGCGCAGCACTGCATGAGCAAACAACGTGGTGGGGATGAGCGAGCAGCAGCCGCATTTTGTTGATGGCTTCGCTCAATCGTGGGGCCCGTGCTGTCTGTGTCAGCGATTCAGCGATGGGTGACAGTGGAGGGCTGGAGGAGGCTTAAAGCTCTGATCAGCATTCAGCACTGGCAGACTGCATTTGGTGGCTTAGCGAAAAAAGGGGCCTAAGGCTTGGCGCTTGGTTTTTTGAAAAGCGACGCACGCTTGCACAGAGAGTCACGCCTGCGTTGGTCTTGGGATTTGGAGGAGTAACAGTCGGGGAGGGACTCATCGCTCGCTCCTCACTCGGACTCTCGGAGTCTCGGACTGGTCGGTGGGTTGGGTTGTTATTGGGCCTGGCCCTGGGCCACACCTCGCCAAGTTCCAACCAGGAGACTGATGTGCAGCAGCAAGGCAAGCAGGATATTATAATAATTCCTCTCCGGGCAGCTCCAGTCCAGATCAGGCCCAGCCAGGACACGGCACACACAGGCAGCAGGCAGCAGCAGGCTAGCAGCAGCCAGCAGGCCAGGCTCCACTCCACATCCACACTCCCTTTCCCCAGCGGCCCAGCCTCATGGATGACAGTGGCACAAAACAGTGAAGTGATTAATTTCTCAGTAGAGTCTCTGTGAATCAGGAGGACAGTTATTCTGTGAGCCAGGAGCCAGCTCACTGGCTTTCCTTGTGCTTGTCCTCAATCCTCACTCAGCCAACCAGGTAGGGAGCAGCAGCTAGCCAGCCAGCATAGGCTCCTCACTCTCTTCTCACAGTCAGTGAATCACTCAGTCACCTGTCGTCTCTCAGGGGTGGGGTGGTGGACGGTGTGTGGCTAATTGTTTGTTCATGTGGTGGGCGGTGGCAGACAGTCCCTTCTGGCCACCAGGGCAGTGCAGCCTTCTCCAGTGCAGTCTCCATGCTCTCCAAAAAAAAAGCATTCTGGTGAGTCAGCTGTGTCTGTCAGTGTGTATGGTGTGTTGAGTGATTTGAAGAAAAATGTTACTAACTCCTACTGTATCCGACTGGACCGACTCCTACTAAAAGTTAACAAATACAGTGTCAGTACAGTACAGTAGTCCTGCAAGGAAAGATGTAATAAAGCTAGATACAATTTATTTAAATGTGTGACATCACTGACATGGTGACTGCACAGAGGTTACCAATTCGGAAGTTGGAACAGCTTGAGAATGAGATGAGAATTGTAGAGGTGTAAGAACTCGTCTTCATGATGATGCACGCATGGAATGAAAGAAACAGATAGTCAAAATGAGCACATGTGACATGTTATATAGAATGCATGGAGCAGAGGCAGTGATATTCTTAGCTAAGGAGGCTTGGGTAAGCTTATCCAGTGGACTGTGGGCACATATCTGTTACTTTCCCCACTCGGGGGCAGTGGTGCTGCTGTGACCTAGCGGTGATGCTTGGGCTGGGGCTGGGCTCTCTAGAATCTATGTTGTAGTCCGACAGCACTGGAATGAAAAGACTAGGGCAGCAGTGATTTGAGATGGAGGTCAATCAGAGCATTTACTGTAGCTTTTAGCAGGTACTGCTGATAGTGACTTAAGTAACATAATGCATATGCCTTTCTTCCAGACAGTACTTTATAAAAAAGTGTGTGTCAGGAGAGAGAGGGTTTGTTGCAACAGCTAATGCTTATCAGTGGACTGTGGACACATATCTGTTACTTTCCACTCGGGGGGCAGTGGTGCTGCTGTGACCAAAGTGGTGATGCTGGGCTGGGGCTGGGCTCTCTAGAATCTAGCTGTTGTAGTCCGACAGCACTTGAATGAAAAGACTAGGGCAGCAGTGATTTGAGATGGAGGTCAATCAGAGCATTTACTGTAACTTTACTGGAGGTACTGCTGTCGTGACTGTCGCGTAACATAATGCATATGCATTTCTTCCAGACAGTACTTATAAAAAGTGAGCGTCAGGAGAGAGGGGTTTGTTGCAACTTGCTTAATGCTTATCAGTGGACTGCAGACACATATCTGTTACTTTTCCACTCGGGGGGCAGTGGTGCTGCTGTGACCAAAGTGCTGATGCTGGGCTGGTGCTGGGCTCTCTAGAATCTAGCTGTTGTAGTCCAACAGCACTTGAATGAAAAAGACTAGGGCAGCAGTGATTTGAGATGGAGGTCAATCAGAGCATTTAGTGTAGCTTTTAGCAGGTACTGCTGTCGTGACTGTCTTGTAACATAATGCATATGCCTTTCTTCAGACAGTACTTTATAAAAGTGTGCATCAGGAGAGAGAGGGGTTTGTTGCAACTTGGCTAATGCTTATCAGTGGACTGCGGACACATATCTGTTACTTTCCACTCGGGAGGGGGCAGTGGTGCTGCTGTGACCAAAGTGGTGATGCTGGGCACAGGGCTGGGCTCTCTAGAATCTAGCTGTTGTAGTCCGACAGCACTTGAATGAAAAAGACTAGGGCAGCAGTGATTTGAGATGGAGGTCAATCAGGCATTTAGTGTAGCTTTGCAGGTACTGCTGTCGTGACTGTCTGTAACATAATGCATATGCCTTTCTTCCAGACAGGACTTTATAAAAGTGCGCATCAGAGAGAGAGAGGGGTTTGTTGCAACTTGCTTAATGCTTATCAGTGGACTGTGGACACAGATCTGTTACTTTCCCACTCGGGAGGCAGTGGTGCTGCTGACCTAAGTGGTGATGCTGGGCTGGGGCTGGGCTCTCTAGAATCTAGCTGTTGTAGTCAGGCCAGCACTTGAATGAAAAGACTAGGGCAACAGTGATTTGAGATGGAGGTCAATCAGAGCATTTAGTGTAGCTTTTAGCGGGTACTGCTGTCGTGACTGTCGTAACATAATGCATATGCCTTTCTTCAGACAGTACTTTATAAAAAAGTGTGCATCAGGAGAGAGGGTTTGTTGCAACTTGCTTAATGCTTATCAGTGGACTGTGGACACATATCTATTCTTTCCACTCGAGGGGCAGTGGTGCTGCTGTGACCAAAGTGGTGATGCTGGGCTGGGGCTGGGCTCTATAGTCTAGCTGTTGTAGTCCGACAGCACTTGAGATGAAAAAGACTAGGGCAGCAGTGATTTGAGATGGAGGTCAATCAGAGCATTTAAGTGTAGCTTTTAGCAGGTACTGCTGTCAGTGATAATACGTAACATAATGCATATGCCTTTCTTCAGACAGTACTTTATAAAAAAGTGTGCATCAGGAGAGAGAGTTTGTTGCAACTTGCTTAATGCTTATCAGTGGACTGTGGACACATATCTGTTACTTTCCCACTTTCGGGGGCAGTGGTGCTGCTGTGACCAAAGTGGTGATGCTGGGCTGGGGCTGGGCTCTGAGAATCTAGCTGTTGTGAGTCCGACAGCACTTGAATGAAAAGACTAGGGCATGCATGATTTGAGATGGAGGTCAATCAGAGCATTTGGTGTAGCTTAGCAGGTACTGCTGTCGTGACTGTCACGTAACATAATGCATATGCCTTTCCAGACAGTACTTTATAAAAAGTGTGCATCAGGAGAGAGAGGTTTGTTGCAACTTGCTTAATGTATCAGTGGACTGTGGACACATATCTGTTACTTTCCCACTCGGGGGCAGTGGTGTCCATGCAGGTATCCAGGATATATTCATAGTTGTTATCCATCCATAGTTGTTGGAAAGCATGCTGATGCATCTCTTGATGAAGCAGGTCATTCAAAACTCATCGATAATCGTGTTTGTAGGATTTTATTACCCAGCTAGTGAACTGATCAGCAAGCTTGTGGCTGTGTTGCCAAGTTTAGTTACAGAGGTGAATGTCAATTATTCCATTGTTGTAGTGCCACTATGAGGTACTGTCACTGTTTCTAAATATACATGCAGACAGTACTTTCTTAAAAACTCCACAGATCCTGGGATCTGCACCCTGAAAAGCTAACCCTCGGTTTAGCTTTTAACTACAAACGACATTTGTTTGTATTAAGTAGAGTGGTGCGATCGTCCTTTTATTCAGCAAATGGAGTGCCCCTGCATTCTCCGTGCTTCTGGATTTCGTATTTTTAAAGTAGAAATACAGCAAGTTCTGGCATAAGAAGAAAGGTCACTCTTGTTGTTAAAAGCCAAACTGGAGGGTTAGCTTTTCAGGTGCAGGAGCCCAGGATCTGTGGAGCTTTCCTTGAAAAAGTATGTTTGAGAGAGATTTATTGCACCTTGCTTAATGGTTATCAATGGACTGGTGTCTGGAGGTCGGGAGGTGGAATAGGGTTCATTCAGATCAAAATAAGAAGTTCAATTGGCCCAAAACACATGTTTATGTAAAATAGACAATGACAACTTTGTGTGCCGATCAGAGCACTTTTTCCAGGTTGACTATATTTGACTGTGCTCACTGCTCTTAGTTGCACTATTAGCCAATTTTCTTCTACTTATGATCAGAATAAGTCCAAGACTCCCCAGTCCCCATCAAAGTCTAAGAAATGTCAAAGAATTAAGCATGTGGCTACGCATCTTTCAAGTTCTGTACTGCTGGTTGTCAGAACTCAGAATACGATTAAGAAGGGCAGTGTGTGTCTTTAGTTTTTGCAACCAGTGCCAAAGAGTGTCAGCCAGTGCCTGCCTGACCCCTACATCCTGGCTGCTGCTACCTACTTATAGCCTCACGATGCCCTCACTGCCTGTGTCACCTACGGGAGTCGCAGACATGCTAACATAAGAACAACCAACAATGCAGTTGTTTCTATGTTGATGTGGACCATCACGGGACCATATTCGAGTGGGCACTGTGGAGAAGCCAGGAGGCATGCACTAGCGAGCCATCCATGTTTTCAGAATGGATGACTACCCATCTACTAAGGGACTGACCTCCAAGTTTTTAGTCGATCATGTAGACTAGTCAGTTCATATTTTGTTTCTGGGCTGCCAGCCTGCTTGTGCCACCTGGTCTCGCGGCGTTGATTAGAAGGTAAAACACACAAACCACTAGTTCTTGTTTTTTTAACATATGGACTGGACTGAGCATGCGCTATGTGATATGGTCTGGTGGTTGGCTGCTGTTGTGGCACGTGGTTTTCTGTATTGCCATCTTGACAGTGGGCGAGCACGGACCAGCGGTCATTTGTTCCTAGCTGTGGTGGAGTTTGTTCTGGCTTGGCTGGTGTGGATTCTGAAGACAGGGCTACAAGCTGCAGGACCTGGAGAGACGGAGGAGGTAGAAAAAAAAATAATTGGTTAGCTTAGGTTTGCCACGCTACGGCTATGTCACTTGTGTTTTTGTTACTTATGGCTGTTATTGCTTTGCATGTATCTTTCTATAGTATATACTTGCTTTCCTTAATAAAGTGCCAATTATGTGTAGTTGGTGGTGAAAGGCTGCTCTACTCTGCATGTTGATAAAGTATCAAGCTGGTTTACAGGTTCATTGCCTGTCCTATGTTGTGCTGAACAGTGCCTCTGTAATTGCATCACTACCTGTTGGAGTTGGGTGGACTTTATTTAAGTGATCTACAACAAACCAATCGGGTGAAGAAATGTTTCATGGCTTTTTACATTACCCTTCCTGGCTTCCACTTTGCAGCTTAAAATCATTCTTAAGATTTCATCACCATATCATACTAAGCATAATCATTCCAGAAAGATGTTTCCCTTCTGTAGGTACTCTCAGTACCCTATTACCTTGTTGATGCCTTTAAATATCTCTCAAGTTCAGCTTGCTGTGTCCAGTACCAGCCATGAAACTAGCTCTACTGAAACTCTTGATGACACATCCTTACACAGACTGCATGCACTTCACTCAGGATGTTAATAAAATTAGTACACATTTTTAAAAAGCACTGTATTTGGTCTTACCACTACTGGACACCATATTTCATAGCTGCAAGAATCAGTTACAGAAAGTTAGAAGTGGCCTGGCCCTGAGTCATCAGACTTGTGATCAAGAAACATTTTTTAAGCCATAAAAACTGAGCTGATAGGAGGTTATTGCAATATATTTTGCTATATATATATATATATATATATCTATATATATCTATATATATGATATATATATATATATATATATATATATATATATATATATATATATATATATACACACACACATACACATACACATACATATATATATATATATATATACATATACACAAATGTCACAATGCCAGGACATGAAAAACCTCCAAGATGAGTTGCAAAACCAGAATGGCTGATCCAGTTTTATAAGCTTATTAAATCATTTTTATCATAGTCTGCATGATTGTGATCCCCTAAGTACAATTGTTATTACTAAAACTATACTGGTGCTATACTGTCTGCATATGCAAACAATACTCCCAGTAAGAGTGCCATACAGCCATCCTCACTCAAAGGGCTTTATTGACAGGAATATCAAATTGTGTGATGCTCATAAATATCAGCTTGCAGTCTGGGGTGAATTTATCATAGTGATAACCTGATAGTTTACCTTGTCTAGTGTGGAGCAGACTAAATGCAGTAGTAATAATGGTAGTGCTGACACATTTTCTTACTAAGTTCTCATTTTAACATTGTGAGAATAGATTTACTATGTTTGTTTACGTTCCAGATTTCTAGAAGACTTGAATGGCAGGAAAAAAATATAGATTCCAGAGCTCCATTCTGAATTTCATATCAAATGGTACTGTGCCCATCAAAAAGAACAGACTCTATGACAACATCAGTACATCGATTGCTACTGCAGCTGCTACTATTAAGTCTTCAACTGAAGAAGACGACAGCAGAACAGAAGATTCATGTCGTGTAAGTTTTCGTTGATCATTTCCATTGGATTTTTGAGTGCTATTAATGAGTTGTGTGTTATACTTATGTTTCAGTACAAGATGAGGGGTGTTAGGCAGGACAGGTTAGGTAGAGAAGGTGACAGGGTGGCTTACCAGTGATGCAAAGGGAAAAAAAGCTGGTGTTATAAACTCAAATATATAATTTGTTGTTTGTTATAGAGCACCATTCACATTGACTGTTCTTCTGCAAGTACCAGTGAAATAGTTGAACTGACTGTTGCCAACACATAATTGAAACAGGTGATCCAAATCATGAACATGCCTTTTTGCGAGGAAGTCGATGATGGAGAGTTGCATGAAGCGGACTTTGGTGAGATAGACATCACGAATGATAAAAGATACATCATGCTTTCTGAACTGCTGTCAGAATATTTCACCAACAAATCCTGTACATTTGCCTGTAGCAAAGGTGGAAACCGTCAGATACTATGGAGAAGGTTCAAATCGCAGACCCAGGTTTTCAGTTTTCATGGTACAAAGCAAGTACAGTTGGCTTGTATTGTGTAAAACGAAAGTTGCTTTTGTAATATGTGTCGATTTGGCAATCCAGACAAAGTTGATCACTTGGTCAAAGTGTGGCGATCAGGCATTCCTTACTAAAGGCTTTCATAACTGGAAAGATGGTAGTAAATTGAAACGCTCATGAAAATCAAACTTTCACCATGAATGCACACTGAAGTTACAAAGTTTAAAAAAGTACCTGTCAGTGTTCAGTTAGTCAACAAGACGAAAAGGATCAAGACCTGCACAGACAATTTCTTCTGGAACACCTCAGGAGTCCTATAGGTTCTGGCTAGACAAGGACTTTTGCCATTCGAAACAATACTGATGAGGATAGTAACTTTAAAAGGTGCCTGAAGTGCTGTAGGTGCAAACCACAAGCTTGCTGATCAATTCACCTGCTGGTTAAAATCCTACAGATATGGCTCTCATGATATTTTGAATAGGCTGCTTGAGGAGATGTATCGCTGTGCTTTGCAGCAACTCAGGAAGGACATTGAACAGGCAGGTGTATTTGCTGTTATTGTTGATGAGACACGAGACATTTCTGGACTAGAACAACTCACATTCTGCATCACGATGGGTAAATAGGGACTACAATACATGAAGACTTCATTGGCCTATATAAAAAATTGAACAGGCAAATACAGATTATCTAATGGGTGTTATGAAAGATGTGCTGTCGAAGCTTGCAGAATCTTAGAGGACAGACATGATGGAGCATCTACATTTCAAAGAATGAATACTGGGTATGATTCGCATTAAGGAACAGAACCCTTCTGCTCTGTCATTACATTGCCTAAACCACAGCCTGAATCTGAGCCTTCAAGATGCAGCCAAGTACTGCTGTGGTATGAGAGATGCTTAAATTTGTGCGGAGATATTTTACAATTTAATTCATTCCTCTCCAAAGCGTCTTGCGTTGTTCAACAATATCAGAGCAGCTTTCCATCTGAACAAATACTTCAGTCCCAAACCTTAAAGCCACTGTGCCCAACAAGATGGACAGCTCGGAAAGCAACTATTGATGCTGTCATCAATAACTATAGAACCATCCTGGATACTCTGCATGAGTATCGGAGGACAGAAGACAACACAGAGGCAAGCAAAAGGGCACCTAGCATGATTGCTGTAATGAATAAATATGACACTTTTTCAATTTGAAACTTGGGCTGAAGGTTTTTCAGCCACTGAAAACATGGCATATCAATTGCAAACAAGGACATTTCAGCAGAAGTTGCAATGAATATCCTCTCTGCAACCACTGCTTACTTCGCGAATGAAGTCGGATGATGAATTTGCTGCATTCTACACCTCTACCTTGAAGTCAAGTGAAGGTCTCACTGCTCCACCAGTCCCACCAAGAACAAGGCTGACCACCAAGGCGCTTATGATGATGGCTCCCTGAGGCACATACATTTGCATCAGCTGAAGACTACTTCAAGAAAGGAATACTTTGCATTACTTGATATTCTTATCAACAAGATGAATGACCGATTTGAAAAAGAAACTCAACATATTATGGTCAAAATTGAAAAACTTATTATTGGAGCAATCAATGCCTCATTCCTTTGGAGCCTTTGGAGGTTGATGCAGAACTGCAAAGGTGTATTCAGGGACATCAATTTCAAGAAGCTGCAAATACAACTTGAAATGCTTCCAGATACTTTACAGGTATATATAATAAGTCAAAATCAGAGATGTAAAATTAAGACTGTAACCAAGCTATCTACAGTTAGAGAGGTGCTACTTAATGAAAGAGCACACTTACTTCTTAAGTGAAGTGCATAGATTGCTACAGCTATACCTAACTATTCAATGTCAAATGCTACAGCAGAAAGATCATTTAGCTCATGCGACCGGATCAAATCGTATCTCGCGATCTTCAATGACACAAAAAGACTGAACCATTTGATGTTCCTTCATGTGCATAAAAACTTATGTGACAGCATTGACCTATATGAATGTGCAAAACAGTTTTGTGATAAAAATGATATGAGCAAAAAGTATTTTGGGCTGTGGTCTAAGACTTAGAAATAAACTGTTTCTTTCTTTTTCTTCAACATACTTATCAATGCAGTGGATACTAACCTTGAACAAGACACTCTATAAAACTGAGGACCAGAGAGCCATATGGCTCACAAAACATTTTTACCATCATTTATTAGTAGGAGGAACCTGCAGCAGCAGTGACCCGAAGAGATGCATGATGGCGTCTCTGTTATAAAGCCCAAAGACAGAAGTCAGCAATGGCAGCAAGTTACAACTAAACCTCTCACATTTACAGAAGACCAGTGCTCTCCTGATCTTGTCTTCCTTATGATCACGGCATTCCACATCCACAGGAACTGCATTTAAAATTCCCCAGCGTTGTACACTGATCTCCGACCTGCCGACCAGAGCCACTTACCTTACTTGTCTTCAGTATGCATCACCTGCTGTCTTACAAGCAAGAAGTATGACTGCTGCACCATTCGAGTGTTCCTTTTGGAAATGTCCATAAGCACTACTAGGAACACTGCTGACTGTCCTGCAGGACTGCTCTGAAAATTTCTGTGACTGTGACAAAACCAATTGCCTGACAAGGAAGTGACAACACAGCTAGTTCCAGCAAGGAAAAGAGGTCTTTAGAATTTGAACATTTACTTCACCAGGTCCATTCCTGTTGACTGTTGTCATCAATATGACAAAACTAACCAAACAAGACACTATAAAATATAATCACCAGAGAGAGCAGTATAGCTCGAAAACAAATTACAACACTTAATACTGGAGACCTGGCTGCAGCCTTCAGCACGACCAGTTGTGTGTTGTCTCATGCAATACATCCAAGATCAGAACTGCAGACAAACACAGCAAGTTGCAACAAACCTCTACACACACACTTTTTAAAGACTAATTGCTCTTAGTATTCTTTTGATGAGCCTTTCACACAACCAGTGCCACAGACAGGTGCCTACATTTTTCCCAATATTGTCACTGCTCTCATGGACTACACTTACTTATATGTTTCTCTTTCTTGGGAATAACAATTATTACAAGCAATAATGCTATAGGACTGTGTGTGTGTGTGTGTGTGTGTGTGCCTGTGTGTGTGTGTGTGTGTGTGTGTATATATATATATATATATATATATAAATGCTTTACACACACTACTAGTATAGTATAAGTACAGGCAGCAAGTTATGGGTTTCTTCAGTAAGTGCAAACAAACTGAGCAACACTTCTGCATCTTACATTACTAATCAGTAGTGAAAAATTTCCATCTCTCGTGCTTAATGAGACTACAAAACTTACCTATACTATACCTAGGGCCCTGGTGTTCTCTTGACAGAATTTTCTGATTTCTGTGGCATGGCTCCTTGACCTCGGCAGCATTTTATGATTTCTGTGGCACCAGTTATTCATTTCTCTGGCAGAATGCAGTCCCTGTCATTGGTTAAATATGATGTGATATCATCGATGACATGACATCATATGCTGAACATAGAAGGAGGGCTTCAGCATAAGAGGTGGGAAAGAAAGCCTGACACTATGGAAAAACAGTATATTATATGAAAATTCACCAAAACAATGAATTCTGCAGCACTATATACATTCTGTGGCATGATGCAAATTCTGCGAAGAGATGCTACATAAATTCCAGGGCCTTAGCTATGCCTGACAATTTATATGCATACTCAGGGTGTGAAATTTCCTATACCTTAGGTGCCCCAGGGCAGCCACTTTTGTCTCAGCACACCTAATCTCATATTCTCCTGCCTCTCATAAATACAAAAGCCTTTTCACTCAATGGATCTCTTATCTGAAATAAAAAGCTCTTTTTACTCAACTGGAACTAAACTATCAAAATCTAAATAAAGAGCTACTGAGAGTTGAGAAGCTATCTGAAATCTAAATAAAATTGATATTTTGGAGCTACTGAACTGTGTTCTAAAGACATAAAATCAACTAAATAAAAAAAGCTCTTTCAAGAACTACTGTGAGCTGAGGTTAGCTTAAAACTCATTAAAAGACTTAAAAAAAAATATTCTGGCGCTACAATTAAAAATCAAAAAGTTTCTTTAAAGCCTAAAGGGAACTGTGAGCAAAATTAGCTCAAAACTATATAAAACCCTCCTTCAACAACTACTGTCCTAGTGACTTTACTAACTAAAATCGAAAAGAATTCTCTTACAGATATACTGCATTGTTGACTACTAAAATCTAAAGAATGACTTGTTAAAAGCCTTAAGGAACAAGGACAAGTGTGAGCAAAGTTAGCTAAAAAAATATCCTGTAAGAGCCACAACTAGTCTACACCCATGGGCTGTACTGAATAAAATCTGACTAATACATCTCTTACAGAAACTGAAGTAGTATTTTGGACTAAACAAATCTAAAGGAAAAAGTCTCTTAAAGGGGCAGCAGTGAGGCACGTTACTTAAACTACATAACAATCTCCAAACAGCTACTGTGCCTGTGGCTGTGGGCTGTACTAACTAAAATCTAAGAAGGCAGTCTCTTACAGATTTTGCATTGTTGACTACCACAAATCTTAAAAAAAAGTCTAGTTAGTTAAAGCCTTAAAGGGCAAGTGTGTGAGCTAATTTACACAAAATCTGAATAAAAGACCAGAGTAGAGCTAGTCTGTGCCTGTGGGCTGTTACTGCTAACACAGGAAGTGACATGTAAATAGTTTCTTGGGTAAGGTACGTTTGCTGCTTACATGCAGGATGTATGTACTTTTATATGAATTTCATACCCTGTGCATACTGTGTTTTCAATCAATTATCTTTTGAAGCTGAAACTAGAAGTGTTATTCAGCTATTGAAAACTTTATAGTAAAGTAAGTGTTAATTTAGTTTACAGTTTTATAGAAGCTATTAAGTCTGCTAGAGAACTCTCATTTCATTTTCCAGTTTGACCTTCAGGTATCAGTCATAGCACACTACACTACTTGAGTCATAACTTAATACTTTTTTGCTACTACTGTTCTGACCTGCATGACTGTGTTAAATGTTTGGGTGAGGAACATGATGTTCAGAAATAGTTCAGGAATAATAGTAGCATGAGAATTTTATGAATAACATTAAGCAGTACACACTTGTGCTGTTTCACTACAGCTGTAACTTGTCTTACATTGTTAACTGCTAGATGGTAGTAGTTAGATACTGCTAACCTAAATAACATGTTTTAGACAACAAAATAAGCAAGATTTTGTTCACAAGTAAATTGATGAGGCAATGAGCATTAAGCGCAAGTTGCAGTGAACCTCTATCATCACACTTTTTAATAAAGTACTATCTGGACATCCATCTCGCTTGCTTTTAATTTTTTCAGCTGTTCTCTGCAACAACTTCCACGAGACCACCTCAGGTAACAGGTTAGTCCAGCACTGTATCTGACTTACAGAAAAAGACCACCTGCTTATGCCCATCCAGTCAGAGGACATTAATGTAAAAATATTCATTTAACATTTTAGAAGAAAGTAGTAGTAATTGATACTTGCAAACAACACACACACCAGTCCACTGGGGTTTCAAAGCAAAAATGGTGGACTGGATGGTCACATGTTACATTATACAAAATATATACAAAAGAGGACCCCTCTTCCAAATTCGCAACTTGGTTGGGGGAGGTGCACTGGGGACTGGTCATGGGTGGAAACCCAAACTGGATAAGCAATTGACAATCCGGACCAACCGGGTAGTCGGCCCGACCACTTTTCAGAAGCTTCCGGCACCACTGAGAACGAGCGAGTGAGAGGGGGAGTGATCGAGCTCAATGGAGCTCTGCTGGGACTTTACAGTTGCCCACCCTCCCAACCAAGTCTTCTGTGGTCCTATATTACAGCAGGGTCTCTGGAGTGCAGACAAAGCAATGATTAGATACTTTAGGATTGCTGTAATAATACAGATTTAGTTGTTCTGTTTCTTTCTCTAACTGAGCTGAGTAATACTTGGAGTGCAATAGGATTTCTAACTGGGCTAAGTGAAACTATGAGAGACGAGAACAAAAAGTATGGTAACTGAGGGGTGAAAAATGGACAAGGAGGCTTTAGGATTGCTACACTAATACAGTATCTAAAGGATGAGATTTGAGACTGAATTACCCTGGTCGGCAAGGGGTCAGTAGTGGGACTAGGGTGAGGGGGACAGGAATTTGACTAAATAGGAACCTAACAGTTGTAGTAGGGTTGGAACCTGTGAGTAAAACCCGTAATATAAGATGGGGCCAAAATGGGGCAGGTGCCACATGTCAGCCAATGAGGTATCTTTGGAAGGGTGGAGAGGTGTACAGAGGCGTGGGTGTGCCATGATCCTGGACTACAGGCCTGGAGGATGGGGGCCTGTATGGTCTGTAAGCTAGCTGGTTTGAGGGAGGAACTATGGAGGTTAGGGAGGAGTGTAAGTGGCAGAGCAGATGGTATGGTAGGCATCCTGGGGATGGGGATTGCAAAGGGATGGAGGAAGAATAACTAGGCACTGAAACTGACCCCAGAATCAGAGGCACTAGCAAAAAAGAGAGGAGAAGGGAGGGGGTGCCCAAGGCGAGGGCCGGGGGCCTCCTGATGGGGAGGAAGAGATGACTAGGAGTACCAGGAGAGAACCAGGGGAGAGAGCAGATGGCTGCAGGTAGGGAGGGACCAGGGGTAGCACGGAGGGGAACACATAGGAGGAGGGAACTGATAGGGGAAGAGATGTAGGACTGGTATTGACTAAATAAATTCAGAAACCTCTGCTATGGGACAGAGAGAGCAGGAACATACTGAAGGGGGGAGGACAAGCAGGGCATGAGAGGGATGGCAACAGGTAGGGGAAGAGATAGCTAGGACAAAAGGGTAGAAGGGGGCTAGTAAGGAAGGAGAGGGTGGTGACTGAAGGACAGAAGGCTACAGGAAGGGGAAGGATGGGAGGGGCATCACTATCAGGGTAGACGGGAATGGGGGCTCGAAATCAACAACAGTGGGGATAGGAGAGGGGTTGGAAATCAGCAGGGGAGGAGGGGAGGTCAACATGGGAAGCCCAGTAGGAAAGTCAGACCAGGAAGGGGTTCAAGGGGGATGGGAGGAATAAGGCAGAGAAAAGGGGTGAGGCAGAAGTAGGGGGTACAGATACAGAAGTCACAGAGGGTGCAGTTTGCGGGAGTAAGGGACAGGGAAGAATGAATACTGGGGTGGTGGAAGAGGCATTAGAAGGGAAAGGAGGTAAGGGGTGGGGGGATACTCATCCTGGGGAATTCTATACTGAAATGGGTGAGATGGGACAGAAAAGTGGAAAGGCACAGCCATATTTGGGTTGAAGCTGTCCCCAGGTTTACTGCAGAAGGGGCAGGGCAGGCACTGCCCAAGCGTGCACCGAGGGGGAAGAAGAAACCTCATTTACTGTTGCATGTGAGTACAAACGACTAGGCGGGGAACACTGTGGAAGTAGTGAGGGGGAGGTTTGAGTACTTGGGCAGGCAGTGTGAGGGGGTGGGAAGTCAATGGAATTCTTGGAGTACTTCCGGTACCATGTGCAAGCATAGTCAAGGAAGGAGTAGGCTGAGGAGTTCAGTGGCTGAGGGATTGGTGTCACACCAAACATTACGGGTTAGTGACTAACTGGGGTAGGCTCGGGGGGGGATAGTGACTTGTACACGGAGGGAGAGGGTACACTGGAGCAGGAAAGGGAAGGGCATATTAAAAGCAGCATTGCTGCTGGGCCACTGGCACTGAGGGTTGAGGTGCTGGATGCCACACCTCATGCCATGCTGGTGCCCCGGGTTCAGACGCAAGCCTGGCCTGCCAGGGGTTGGCAAGGGAGGGATAGGATTGAGCATCTGGAGGACTGCTCTCCTATCCTGGGGCGGGATCCAGGGACCCACCTGCTCTGTAGTGGCCCCTGGTGATGACCATGGGTGCTACTACAGCAGTGTAGTAAAGGGTGGTGGACTGTGGCGGACATTGGCATGCTGTGCCTAAGCGTCATTGCACGGCCGCACTCCGAAAAGGGAAGAAAAGTGGAAAATGTGCTATGGTCAGGCAGCATGAGCTTCAGACCTGCCCTGCCCACCCCGAATGGTGCCTCCTCAACCAGATCCTGCTCCGGTGGGTTGACCTGGGAAGCTCCTCACCACCCCACCATGGGGGTAATCCGTGGAGGTAAGCAGGTCGGCCTGATGTCGGGGGCAGGGCTAGGAGGGTCGGTCAGGATGACCAAGCCGACCGTAGCTCAGTGAGAAAATATGTAAAAAAAAAAAAAGCCAGGATTAGAAGGATGTATCTGTACTAAGACGGATTTAAACAAATGGTGTGGGGGTGGCCAAAAGACTGAAGTTGGTAAAAAGGTACAGACAGGGGAGCCTGATGAGCTCACCAACCTAAATATAGGTAAAGACAGAGGCATAGTAACCCTGGAAGGGGGTGGGCAGAGTGGTCTGAGTTTAATACCGAAGGCACCACCACCTGGTAAGAATAAGGAGGAGAAAGGGTGCAGACTACTGGAAGCATGGACACAGGCCAAGGAGGAGAAGCGTGAGGAGAAGGAGGGGTATGGGTGGAAGGTGGTCTTACTACATGGATAGAGAACTGGGTACGGGGAGGGGTGCAGAGGGTGGTGGTGGTGGGGTAGCTCTTGGCACCCACAGCAGTGACAAGCGGGGTGCCACAGGGCTCAGTGCTTGGCCCAATGCTGCTTGGGTTCTTTATCTCTGATATAGCTCACGGAGTGGGGAGCCGGGTTAGTCTGTTTGCACATTATACCAAATCAAAAGCAAATAGTTATAGTAGCAGAGCCCCCCACACACACACACATACACTCCCCGAAAAGCTGCTTAAAAGCCTGCAATTCATTAAAATCAGTAGCATTTTCTTACTTCATTTCATTTCATTTTTATTAAATGGGTTAGACCATTGAGTAACCTCATTTAAAATGGTGACCCTTGGTTAGGTAACAAACAACAATAATACATAAACACATTACAGTTGCAACTACAATTACATAGAAACAAATACCATATCACAAACAGTTAGCCACAACAAGACTTGAGCTGAAAGCGTCTCCAAAAATCAGTTTTTAAAAGCATTTTGTGAGGGACTTTTACTATTAAACAAACAGAATTGTAAAGGCAAATTATTCCAAAGTTTTGGGACTAGCTGCCTGAAAAGTGCTCAGAGCGTTTTGTTTTTGTCCTTGGTATTAACAACTCATGGTAAGCTGCATTTCTTAAAGAGGAATTCACATCCCTGAGTTCTAACCTTTCAGCCAGGTAAACCGGAATCTTTGCTGTAACGCTTTTATGAGCCAAACAATGTTTATGAAATTGTCTTCTCTCTGACAGAGAAGTCCATCCTAATTTGTGATACATCAAACAGTGGTGGGTATCCCTAGGACACTGTAAGATTAATCTTGCCAAACGATTATAAAGTATATCTAGTTTATGCAATTTTCCAAAGTTGGAATAATCATAAAGTGTATCTCCATAATCAAATAAAGGAAAAATCTGCAATTCAACAATTTTCTTTATTGTATATCCACCCAAGCAATTTTTATTTCGAAATAATAAGCCCACCCTCTTTCCTACTGATCTGACCAACTCATCCACATGCATATTGCCAGTAGCCAAGGAGTCCACCCAGTAACCCAAGTACTTGTAAGTCATTGCTTGATCTAATTTTACCCCTTCTGCATCTACTGCTTACTTGTGGTTCAATGACAACAAGTGTAAAATCATGTACCTAGGGCATAGGAACCCCGATGCTGGGTATAGGATGGGGGGAGGTACTGATACTCGAAAAGGTCCTTGAGGTTATTATATCAGAGGACCTCAAGATGGCAGTACAGTGTGACAAAGCTATGGGCAGGGCAAATTGGATTCTGGGGTGCATAAGGAGTGGCATCTCCAGTAGGAGGAGGAGGCATGTTGTGCTGCCATTGTATCACTCCCTGCTATACCCCCAGCTGGAGTACTGTGTCCAGTTTTAGAGTCCACACTTCAGAAAGGACATAAGGTGGAGATTTTCCAGAGGAGGGCAACTAAAATGGTTCAGAATTTTAACAGGAATCCTTACAAGGAAAGGCTGAAGAATCTCAACATATACACCCTGGAAGAGAGGAGGGCAGAAGGTGACATGATCAAGACCTACAAAGTACCTCACAGGGGTAAAGAGGGTACAATTGGGGAGTTTCCTTCAAATGAGGATGAGCACCCAAACCAAGGGACATACAATGAAGCTGGGGGGGGGCATTCAGGATAGATGTGAAGAAATATTTCTTTACTGAAAGGGTGGTAGATGCCGTAAACAGACTGCCAGGAGAAGTGGTAGAAGCTAAAATGGTAGGGGGCATGAAACATGCATGGGAAAAATATAGGGGTATAATAGAAAAAGGGGAAGGAGGGGGTCAACGGAGATCAATAGGGCTATGGAAGTGGAGTAGGTTCAACTTCATTGCAGGAAAAATCCATTAAGCAAGCTCATTCACAAGGAGGTCCTGATGGACACAGGCAGAATAAGACATGCAGTAACATATACAGGCAGGAGTTACAAGTAGGTAGAGAACACTTGGGCAGACTGGGTGGGCTGAGCGGTCCTTTTCTGTTTACAAATTCTATGTTTCTATGGCATCATATGTTAATTCAGGTGCAGCATTTATTCAAAGTTGGGCCTACCATACATCCAGATGTAAGGTACAGTAAATTACTGAACTAGATGCAGCCCACTTACAGTACAATAAACAGAACCCCAGTGCTTCGAGAAGCCTTTACTCTTCATAAGGCTGCTTAAAGAGCTGGGGTTCTATTTGCAGTGTCCACATCAACATGCTGATCTTAAAATCGACGCCACATCTGAATGAGTACTTGACTCTTCCTCACTCTATTTCTTCCCCACTTTGAAAACTGCTTGTCCTGAGCATAGGCGCCGGGTTGTATGGGCCCGTGGGACACAGGCCCCAGCAATATTTTTTGATCTGGACTGAGCCCCAGCAATATTTTGCCACAGCTGCCTTTTTTTATGGCATTTTTCCCCTCTGGTTTCTCTGCGTGTGCCCTCTGCTGCTGACTGTGGGTATGTGTAACCACATGCCCGCACCCCTTCAATTCCTACCGTGCCCCCGCAGTTTAATTAGGCTGGCCACAGCTGGCATTATTTAAAATTTGTGCCTTTGCCTTGCTGCCTCCCTCTCTTTCCCTTAGTTTGTGCTCTCCTTCCCCAGAAAATCATTGGGGTTCAATCAGAGTGCAATTTTTCAGCATGCTGCACTGTGATTGGTGGCAGCTGTGGGGGGGTGGGGGCTTGTATTGGGTGCGATATGCATGCATGGTTGGGGCAGTTCTGTGTGTGTCAGTGTGGGGGGCAATGGTTTCTGTTGTGTGACGGCGGGAGAGATTGAGCGGCATGCTGGCCTGGAAGAAGAGAGCAGTGGTGGTCCAGGCATCCAGCCAGAAGAGAGGAGCTGCACTGGAGAGAACAGCCAAAGATTGGTGGTGGTGCAGCAGGAGTCGGTAGTCAGACGTGAGTCCTGGACAACCCCACACCTGCAGCAGCCAGGCAGCGCAGCAGGCCAGTTGTAGTCCGAGGAGTTGGGCTGGCGAAGAGTGAGAGGGAGGAGGACCCGGATAGCTGGGGAGTGGAACCATCCAGGCCAGCTACGGATGTGGTCTCTGGCAGGCAGCAGCAACAGTCATGCACAAGTAGGCTGAGCAGCAGACTAGTGCTGCAGAGGAGAGAGGACGGAGTAGAGTGAGTGGGCGACCTGAGCATGCTGCTTGGGGACTGGGGTTAGGGAGGTTTGGGCAGGTGGCAGGCCTACAAGCGGCCATGTGGGGTCCTTTGGTCCAGGCAGCCAATGGCAGCACAGAGCAAGTCATCTTGAGGAGCAGCAGAGAAGGAAAGCGTCAGCCAGCAAGCAAAGGTAGGCCAGCAGCAGCAGAACTGTTCAGTGAGGTGCACATTCAGTCACAGTAGAGTGTCTCTTGGCAATTAGACTAGAAGACCAACCCTGCTCCTCAGGTACTTCAGCTCATGGTATACTCTGAGCTGCTTAACCCATGCTAGAGGAGGGGCTGGCCTGGCACATTTACACTAATTTTATGGGAGGGATGCTGATGTTTCCTATGTGGGGATTAATGGGAAGGATGCTGATGTTGCCTCTGTGGGGGATGGGTGGGAGGGTGCTGATGTTGCCTCTGTGGGGATGGATGGGAGGGATGCTGATGTTGTCTGTCTGTCTGTCTGTCGATTGATGGAAAGGATGCTGATGGTGCCTCTGTGGGGGTGGATGGGAGGGATGCAGATGTTGCCTCTGTGGGGATAAATGGGAGGGATGCTGATGTTGCCTCTGTGGGGATTGATGGGAGGGATGCTGATGGTGGCAGTGTCTCTGTGGGGATGGATGGCAGGGATGCTGATGTTGCCTCTGGGGGGATGGATGGGAGTGATGCTGATGGTGGCAGTGCCTCTGTGGGGATGGATGGGAGGGATGCTGATGTTGCCTCTGTTGGGATGAATGGGAGGGATACAGATATTGCCTCTCTGGGGATGGATGGGAAGGATACAGATGTTGCCTCTGTGGGGATAGATGGTAGGGATGCTGATGTTGCCTCTGTGGGGATTGATAGGAGGGATGCTGATGGTGGCAGTGCCTCTGTGGGAATGGATGGCAGGGATGCTGATGTTAGTAGAAACAAAAAAAAACACATTTTAGAGCCAGGAGAACAGATAGTCCTCCAATGAAGGTAGTCACCAATTGCCACAAATCCAGTTTGCTGTTTGTTTACAAAAATACTGGTTTTATTGAACAAACATGAGAAGGCACAAAAGTTATGTGCAAGGTCCCCGGTGTTTTGCCAATTAAGGCTTCATCAGCGGGATAAGCCTTGCAATACTCAATCATTTTTTATACCAATTAGTTTCAAAATCTGTGACATCACAGTTATTAACCAATCTGACTGTTCCTTTCCATAAAACTAGCAAATATTCAAATAAAATAATTGGTAATAAAGAAAAAATGTTACACATTAGTTCATGATAATGGTAGCAACCCTTTTACATATCAAATATTTCAAAAGTGTAAAGTCAGTTGTATCAGCCAATCAGATCGCTCGATACTAAATTTACTATTTTTGAGGCAAAATTATTCCTGTTAGCTAGTGGAGGAATATACCACATATTAAAACTCAAAATCTTCCCAAAATTAATATTAAAATGGGTTTATCAAACAAAAGTTTGTACGACCAATCAGATTCCTGTATTTCAGATACATTAAATTTATAATAGTTCTCTTACTAAGTAATTGTTGATGGTTGATAAACCATATTATATCAAAATCCTCAAATCAAACAACCTTATTTAGGCAATTACAAAACAGAATTGTTTGCTGATGTTGCCTCTGTGGGGATGGAAGGGAAGGATGCTGATGTTGCTTCTGTGGGGAATGGATGAGAGGGGTGTTGAGTCCAGTGAATGAAGTTGGCCTGGTGATCTGCCTTTCTAGCAGTGTGTGACTACTCTGATGGGTAGGGGGGTGGATTCTGTCTCTGGCAGCTCTGCAATGTATGATGCATGGGGGGGGTGGACACAGCCTGGGTAGCTTCAGGACAGGAACAGAGACCTAGCCTACTGACTAGCTTGCTAACTTGCTTGCTGTTTTGCTGAAGCCTTCAGCAAGCAAGTTAGTAAGCTAGCCAGTATGCTAGGTCTCTGTTTCCGTCCTAAAAGCCCTGTCATGGGGTAAGCAGCAACACAGCTGGGGCATGTTTCTTCCCTCCTGAAAATACAAGACCAAAGTCATATAGTACTAGTAGTTAGTTTCTGAAATGTGAGCATCCTTTTCCTTTACTGCCAGTGCAGTCATAGCCCTAATCAGATCATTGTTTTGTATCTGCCTGATCTCATATTCAGCTAACAAATTATTGCCACCACTACTGTGATTAATATGTAGTTGCTTATCAGTTTCTTGAAAATACCAACAGGGAAAAGAAAAAAATGTTTATTAGCAATAATAAATGAAGATTAATTTTTCAAGATGTCAGCCTCAAGAGGCAGAAAATAAACTGTAAAATTCTAATTAAAGGTTGAGGGCTTATGTTACATGTGATGTATGCATCCCCTGTTTGTTGTGCAGATTTAGTCAGTGACAATCAGGAACACTAGTTTCTGCCTCTATTTAATTGTTGCACCTTCCTCTGTCTCTCTCCAGCCTGCCATCCCTACCCCACAGCACCCAGCTGAGCACCGGGGCTTCGCTCTGCCAGCGGGTGGTGGCATCTAAGCCGCTCAGGAACCTCGAGGCCGGGAGGGACAGTGAGAGAGCACTCGGGAAAAGCAAAATTTTGCCACCCGCCTTCCCCCTCTTGTGTGTTACTTTATAGGCATCTTCCGCCGAAATCTCTTCCCACCCTCAGCATTATTCTAAACCAACGGACTGTCACGCCGGCTTGCTGATCCAACCAATCAGCAACTTCACTACTCCCCCGATAGCCAACTAACAATATATCTCTCATAATGGGGAGTTTACTTCTGCTACTTCTTTCACTGTCAGCCATGGGGTTCCACAAAGAAGATGTCCCTGTCACACAAATTAGGGTGATCCATCTGCCCAGTCTCTCTGAACCATCCCCTTTGGTTGATGCTCAAACCCTCACATATGCCCTACCATTGCTGCATCGACTACAGTGGTGTGACCACCAAAAAGAGACACATACCACCACATGTATTTCAATCAAGGCTCCACTACTGGATATACAGATCCCCAAGCCTAACCACCAAACTGCTACTTGGTGTCTCGACACAATTCCTTAACCCTACATGGAGCACCCCAAAAGAGTGGCAACAGAATAAGAGAAGGAGGACCAAAGACAGCCCCCTCTCCCTATCACTGGCAGCCCTCACAAAACTCCTACTCTTTCTATTGCTCTGTATTGGTAACGTGGAAATCAACCCTGGACCCCCTGAATGTATCACCTCTCCATCAGACCTAACCTCAATTAAAGGCCTCAGTTTCCTGCATATTAATGTATGCAGTCTGTTGAAAAAACTTACACTGATACAAGCCTGGGTTGCCCATACCTTGCCAGACTTTCTCATGGTATCTGAGACATGGATCAAACCCACCACAGCAGACAGGGATGTTAACCTACCCAACTATCAGCTTTTCAGAGCTAATCGCCAAACAAGGGGAGGTGGAGTAGCCATATATGCAAAATCCAGTATAGCTGTATCCTGTATTGCTGCAACCTCTATGCCCAAGGAATTTGAATGCCTATCCCTAAAAGTCTCTCTCCCCAATACAGCAGCTTTTCAGCTAGTTGGATGCTACATACCCCCCCCTCTGCTGAACACAAGCTATTATCCCACCTGAGAACCTGCTCAACCTAGCACTGAAGAAGTCATTTTCTAGGTGACCTGAATTTCAACTGGCAAACTCCCAGGCAGCTGCACTCTGGTATCATTCTGTGATACTTATGGGTTCACACAACTAATTAATGAGCCAACAAAATTAATGCAAGGAATAGTAATAACAGCACACTACTTGATATCATGCTAGTGAATAAAGCCACATCTATTCACACATGTCTGGAGTGCTTCTCTGCGATATAAGTGATTACTGCCCATGTGGGGTAAGATCCACCAACATAACAACAATCCCTGCAAAACTCCTCATGAGGAGATCCAAGAAAACATCAATATTGAAGGATATTTGCATGATCTAGCTCACTCTCCACACTGGCAGAATTTTATCTTGCCCATTCTTATATAAAGCTCAGCAGGTGCTAAATAGCATTATAATAAATGCCCTTAACACCATGCCCCAATCTCTATTATCCTAATAAAAACAAATCCTGTTGTTGGTTTCAATGACCTCAAAGCTGCACTGCTGAAGAGACAAACTCTGGAAAAATGGCAAGAAAAACCAAGAATGCAAATGACTGGATGATCTTTGGAAATCCAGGAATAGATACATAAAGAAAGTTAGGGATGCAAAGGCTGCCTTCTACTTGGCCGAGCAGACTCCTCCTATCATAATCCTGCTAGATTTTGGGGTACCATCAAGGGTATGGTGGGGCAGGATGCTAACACCTCCCTTCCAACTCAATTACACAACAGTTATGGCACTATCACTGGCAAAATGGAAATTCTGGATGCCTTCAATAACCACTTCACAATGGCTGGCCTTGCTTTTGACACCTCTCCAGCTAACCTGCTGAGGGAACAATTAAGCTTCCATTACACTGGTGATCAGAGAGCTGACTCTTCCTTCAGCTAAAATCTATACTGTTGAAGCAAGTAGAGGATCTATTATGGCAACTGGATACCAAAAAAAGCATGAGACGAACTCTACTGGACCCTACTTTCTAAAGATTGCGTGCGCATGTGCTTGCAGTCCCCTAACACACCTCTTTAACCTATCTCTAAACTCTGGCTCTATTCCCACACTGTGGAAGACAGCCCAAGTGGTTCACCTTCTAAAATCAGGGGACCCTATGGAACTTAATAATTACAGGCCCATTTCCATCCTACCAGTGCTATTCAAGATGCTGGAGAAATTAGTGAGTAACCAGTTAAGGGAGTATCTTGACAATGCTAACCTCTTAAATCCAGCTCAATCTGGATTCAGGGCCAAGCATAGCACTATTACTGCACTAGACCACGAGCTTCTACTACCTTCTCTGCACTCCCTTGACCTAGATCCACCCTCCCTTAAGTGGTTCAGATGTTATCTCACCGGTAGGTCACAGCAGGTAAAAGCTGAAGGTGACCTATCCCCATTAAAACCACTGTTAAGAGGAGTCCCCCAAGGTTCTATACTGGGTCCTATCCTTTTTGCCATTTATATAAATAATATTGATTCAACCCTCACCAATTCCTCTGTACACCTCTTTGCTGATGACACTGTTTTGTATGTCAGCAACCTCTTCCACTCAGCTGCTATCGTGAAATCCTACAAACAGAATTCTCCTTGTTACAATATCAGCTACTTGAGAAAAAGCTTCTGTTAAATGCAAAAACTAAAGCAATGATGTTCACATACCAAAGCTCCACCAGCACCTCCTCCTCAATCATTCTCCCCCAGCTATGCACTATACTTGGAGAAAATCTGGAGTATGTAGAAAACTTCAAATACCTAGGTGTGTGGATTGACAACAGACTCGACTTCACTCATCATTTAGAAGAACTGTTAAAGCTTCATCCAAAGGCTTGCTTCTATAGATTAAAACCCTTCCTAAACAGAGACTCAAAGATGAAGTTAGTCCAGGCCATTTTCTATCAGTTGTTGACTATGCAGACTTCCTTTATAGTCACTGCCCATCTCCTACCTTCACAAGCTGGATACCTTATATCATAGAGCAATAAGATTCATTACAGATCTGCCATCTAATACCCATCATTGCTCTCTTTATGCTGCAGTTAGGTAGGTTCCCTTCACCTCAGAAGGAACAGAAATGCAGCACTATGGATTTACAGAGCGTTATCAAAAAAACTTTCAAACTATATTCTGGACTGCTTCACCCAGAAAATTCCTAGCTCCTATGCCCTAAGAAGCAACAACATCATTCTGCTCAAACTGCCCAAATTCAACACCAGGCTAGGGGGCAGCAATCAGCTATTCTCTAGCTATAGCATGGAACACCTACAAAATCCCTAAAACTGTCCAATATCATTTCATTTGCATCCTTTAAACAGTATTGTACAGTCTTCTTCACAGAGAAATGCAGTTGCTACCACTAGAGCTCTATCATCTCACAATCTCCCTCCCAAAAATTAACCATATATGGCATAATCCTTCCAGACAGACACCCCATCTTATGGCACCCAGTAATACCTTCACCATCCTAGTATTACATTATATTGTGTGTTTGCCATGGCCCCCCCACTGGGATATGTATATACTGTATATACTGTAAATATTAGCTTAACTTTCCTGTAACCAATTTTTATCATGTGAATTTACTGTACATCACTGTGTTTATAAACATTTTTTCCCCTGTATCTATAACTGTTTTATATAAGTGTATGCTGTATCTGTTGTGTATCAACTGTTGAACCTTGACCTTATCAGGTCCATCTTGTAAATGAGCCTTGCTCAATGATGTTCGCCTGAATAAATAAAGATTTGATGATGATGATGAAATAGAGTATTTCCCAAGTTTCAGATTATTGACAAAAAGTTGGGGAATCCACTTAAAGATATAATCAAACATTACAGACTTGTTCCCAGTGGGACGTGCTAGTGAGATGAAATAAACCCCGGTCAGTTCAGTGATATTTCTGTTGGGCTGAAAACTGTGTATTGTAAACATTTTTTGCTAAAGCATTTGTCAACATTAATTGACAGAGATTTCGGTGTGGGGGGGGGGAAGTTAAGCAACCTGGGAGAAGAAAGTGGTGTGGTGATGAGTTGTGGACACAAATGTGACTTGAGAGGGGTCAAAAAGCCCAGTTGGAGAGTGTGGCCATTGTAGCATAATGAGAAAGTAAAAAAAAAAACAGCTGCATTCCTCATTAAACTGCACAGGAAAGCATTAAAAAAGCGACAGCTGCCAGTCATCTGAGTTATTTCTAGGATTCTTACTTCTTCACTGTTGTTATGTGGCCCTGTGGCTGCTGAAAAGCAGGTTTATTGTATATAATGGCTCTTGGATTGCAAGGACACAACTGTGCCACTGGAAATGTCTGTTGGACCAGTGTGTTTTCCCAGACACTAGCCCTTTTGGCTACTGGCTGCAAAACTTAATTTTGACCCCTGGTCTTCTGTGGGTTTATGGCCATGTCCAAAATAAAATCATATATAAAGTATCTGTTCAGGAAAGATACAGTAATGTGTATATATATATATATATATATATATATATATATATATATATATATTTATTTATATATATATATATATATATATATATATATATAAACTTTATTTGGACATGGCTGGCCATGGGCACATACAGTCTCCGACTCTTGTAACCTACCTTCCTGGTGATAATGGCATATATGGCTATGCAGAGAAATGCAGTACTGACTCGTTTATGCCACACTATGTCTCTCCTGACCTCTAAACACATAGGGCAACCGCAAGGGATGCACTGTGCTAAGAAGTTGTGTGAATGACTTGATATGGGGAACCTGGAGGGTTGGGGAGGGTTGGGGATTCTCTCATGAATATTGGCACCTCTACTAGCCTACAGATAACAAAACTTGGTGTGTTCTGCTCTGTTTTTGACTTTGTTCACTGCAGGGGGTGGGCCTTGACCCCTGGGCCAGGGGGCGTGGCCTTGACCCCTGGGTCGGGGAGGGGCTTGACCCCTGAACCCTGGGCCCCACCAACAATTTTACAAACCCGGCTTCTATGGTCCTGAGTTAGTTTTGGTCTGGCAGCACCTCGCCTGTGTTGGAAGATGACTAATAAGTAGCACTGAAAGACGTCAGACTTCACAGACTGTGAAGGCAGCTGCTCACAGACATAAGGCAACTCTACTGGGGGGTAGGATGAAGTAAGCTGTTGATTAACTAGAATCTGCAGCTTATCCATCAGGTAGGGGAATGGGCAGACTAGGTAGGCCAAGCGGTCCTTATCTGCCTTCAAATTCTATGTTTCTATGTTTCTCACCCACCATCTTGGCAAGCAGAAGGCTGCAGCTGTGGCCACTGATGACTGTTCGGGTGTGTGGATGGGGGACCAAAGGGGACAGACATAAGGAGATAAAATCATAATAAAAATTGTGAGACCTTCACCAGCTTTCCAAAACGCTTACCAGTAAAAGAACATTCTATGAAGTTTTTCAAATGGCAACACAAGCTGGTGAGCCCTCTGTCTGCCGTCTGACACCAGGCATCAACCAGCATAAAATTGCCAAAAGAAGGCAATGTGGTTATGTGGTTACTGAAATACTGGAGATTACAGATTTAGAAGAACACAAAAATATCACACAGAAGCTGGTACATATGTCTATAGCAGCTGTCTCCTGCTTCTCTGTACTTATATTTATACCCTTGAGGTACTTGAATGTTTCTATCATATCCCCTCTTTCCCTCCTCTCTTCCACTGAGTACATATTGAGGTCCCTTAATTTCTCCTCATAAGTCTTGTGTTGCAAGCTCTGTACTACCTCATTCACCCTTTTCTAGACCATCTCAAGCATGTTAATATTCTTATGAAGGTACCACCTCCAGAACTGTACACAGTACTCCATGTGAAGCCTGACCATGGTTTTATATAATGGCATCACTACATCCCTCCTTATGCTGGTGATACCCCTGCCTATGCACCCCAGCATGTCACTGGCCCCCCCCAGCTGCCTTACCACTTTGACATTTTCAGGTCATCTGAAATAAGAACCCCCAGGTCCCTTTCCTTCTTTGTGACTGTCAGCAACTCCCTCCCCCCATCCTTTACCTTTCTCCAGGGTTTCTGTGTCCCAGGTGATAATTTTGCACTTTTTTTAATTAAACTTCAGTTACCAGTCCTCAGACCATTTCTCAAGCTTCCCCAGGTCCCTCCTCATGTTCTCCACCCCCTCTGGGGTATTCACTGTGTTACACATCTTGGTGTAATCTGCAAACAGACAGACCTTTCCCTTCATCCCTTCTGCAATGTCACTAATGAAGACACTGAACAGGACTGGCCCCAGGACCAATCCCTGCGGCACCCACTGGTCACCCCTCTCCCCAGACTGCGCCCCATTTATCACCACTCTCTGCCTCATGTCTCTTACGCAGTTTCTAACCTACTTTACCACCCTTTCCCCCATGCCCAGCCTACTCAGCTAGTTTATCAGCCTCCTAAGTGGGACAGTGTCAAAGGCTTTGCTTACATCAAGGTAAGCATTGTCCACTGCCCCACCCTGATTTACTTCCTTTGTCACCCAGTCAAAGAGATCAACCAGATGTGTCTGACATGACCTCCCCACTGTGAATCCATGTTGCCTATGGTCCTGGCCTCTGATGACTTCTAGATGCACCACTATCCTTTGTTTTCCAATGTCTCCATGATCTTCCCCACTACTGCAGTGAGGCTGACCAGCCTACAGTTCCCCGCCTCCTCTCTACTGCTGGATTTCTATACAGGGACCACATGTGCCCTCCTCCAACTCTCTGGTACCACACCTGTGTTGAATGACTCACTGAACATGGCTGCCAGAGGTACTGCTATTTCCCTTCACAGTTCTTTTAATATCCTTGGGTATATGCCATCTGGTCCACTCGATTTGTCCACCGTTATTTTACTCATCTTCTGCAGGATTCTTCTGCCTGTGAATGGACTACTGTCCACCTCTTCATGCCTTTGCAACTGCTGTAGCCCTTGCCCCTTCCCCTCTTCTGTAAATACTGAACAGAAAGACATAGTGGATGTCTTGGGGGGGGAGGCACATGACAGTTCTTAGGCATGGTACTTTCACTTCCAAATACCTAAACAGCACATAAGCAATCAACATTCAGCACTGACAAATGCTTGTTTATTTGGAATGGACACTTGTGATGGGGTAGGCATTCTCTTTAGGGGGATGGGATCTGTGGTCACAAGAATATTAGAAATTTTGCAAGGAAAAGCACTACTGGTAGACTTTAGTTATTACAATACAGCATGGAGAGTGCTGAACATCTATGCACCACAGAAAACTAGTTCTGATCAGATCCACCACGGCTGCATAATGAAGTCAGTGAAGTTGTGTGGAATTGTTAAGGAGGTATGGAGAACCAACACAATGATTTGTCAGTAGTAAGATTTGTTTTAGTTTCTGTTCTAAAGAAGGCATACACATTATTAGAAAAATATATGGAAGTGTACATTTTAATGAAAGGAATAGGAAGCAATATAAGTTTACAAAAGAACCCCAAAGCAAATGCTACTGAGGTATGTGTTATCCCAGATTATACTGGCCAGACAGCCAAATTTTAAAGAAAACACAACTGCACGTACCCCAATAATGCAAAGCATCATAGAAAACATATCCAAATCCCCATGATGGTACAGAAGGTAGCAGTACATTTATTTATTTATTTATTAACGAGATTATCCAGATAGGCTTACTGAGCGGGAAATAAACCGCTCATTTCCAGATGCGACCTGGGTGCATATAACATAAAATACATAGTAGTGCTTAGAGAAACATTGGTACAGTAGACATTGTTACAATAGGATAGATGCTTCATAACATATCTTGATACAATAGGATTCAGCAGTGGTGAGAAAACATGATGGGACTAGGGAGATTTAAGTCATGACATTAACATTGAAAGATATTATACATATGTTTACTTAGTACAATGCAGCATGATAGTTGGTATATGACCCCTAGGTGCCAAGTGGATACTTGGGTTTGGCCACTCTAACCAGAATGTTATAGGTGCAGGTCTCAGAGAAGTGTGCCTGGAGGAGAGTGGTCAAAGTCCGAGGGGAGGGGGAGGCCTGCCTGGTTACATTAGGGAGATTATTCCAGAGGGAAGGCATTCTGTATGTGAAAGCTGACTGGCCTTTCGAGGTGCACATGAAAGGGATGTGGAGTACATGAGGGTCAGAGCCGTGCAAAGGATAAGTCGACGAGGGTTGCGATGTTAGAGTGGGAGCTGAGGTAGGAGGGGAGGAATTTGACCAGTGTTTTGCTACGAGATTAGCACAGTGGAGCTGTCGCCTGGTATGCAGCGAGGGAGGCGAGGAGTGGTATAGGGTGACAGTGGTGGGTGGTTGGAGGCATCCTAGGATCAGGCGGCAGAAGGAGTGAAAGAGGAGGTCCAAGGTGCTAGGGTGGATGGGGAGGCAGCTCAATGAACCATAGTCCCATAGTCAAATATGGGGAGAATAATTTTGGGTACAAGCTCTTTCCTGACCGGGGTGGTTAGGCACCCTTTGTTATGGTAAAGGGCACCTAGTTTTGGGAGCAATTTTTTCTGCAGGGAATCTATGTGGATAGCGAAGTCCAAGTGGTGATCCAGCCAGGTACTTAAAGGAGGTGCAGGCTTCCAAAGTGGAGCCATCCAGTGTTTGGAAGGAGGACAGCTCACCTATCCTGGAGAGTCTATGCGGTGTGCCGAATGTTAGGGATACAGTCTTTTTGGAGTTTAGGATGAGTTGATTTGAGCTAAGCCAAGTTTGGACTGCATTGAAATCTAGCTGGAGAGTAGATTTCAGGGCCTCTGCTGAGGGGCCTGAGGCGTACAGGACGGTGTTGTCCGCATACATTTGGATAGCTGAGTTAGGGTAGGATAGCAGAAGGTCATTTAGGAAGATTGAGAAAAGAACTGGGCCTGGGACGGAGCCCTGGGGGACCCCCATAGTGACTGGGAGTGGGGGGTGATATTTGGTTGCCAATTTTGACTGATTGAGACCTGCCAGAGAGGTACGCCTGGAACCACCTGATGGCTTGACCAGAAAGGCCGGCATCATGCAGTTTGGTGATGAACTTGGGGTGGGACATGGTATCAAAGGTTTTTGCCAGGTCTCTGAATATGGCTGAGGTGATGAGCCCTTTGTCCATTCCTGAGGTAATGTCATTTGATAGTCTAAGGAGTGCGGTTATGGTGGAGTGAGATTTCCTAAATCCAGACTGGAAAGGGGTGAAGAAGGAGGTTGCATCAAGGAATTGCATGATTTGAGTGAGGGCTAACTTTTCTTGGAGTTTGGCCAGGGTGGGGAGGAGGGAGATCGGGCGGTAGTTCCCTGGATCAGCTGGGTTCCCTCCTTTGGGCAGTGGTATGACTAGAGCCTCCTTCCAGGCTGCCAGGATTTGCCCTGTAAAGAAGGAGCAGTTTATGAGGTCAGCAAGGGGGGTGGAAATGGCTGGGGCGGAGAGATATAAGAGTTTAGCGTCCAGGCCAAGTGGTCATTTCCCTTTGTTGGGGTCAAGGGAAATGAGGATGGCTAAAACTTCAGATGGAGAGACCAGTTTAAAGGAGAATAAGGAGTGTGGAGTGGGGCAGGGGGGTGTGTGGGGTTCTGGAATGGGTGGCAGTGTTGACTTGGCAGGGAGTAGGGATTTAGCGCAACTGGTAAAGAAATGGTTGAAAGCAGAGGCAACTGCGCTTGGCTCGGATATGTTTTTGCCTTGTATAATGAGGGAAGGGGATGGGGGCTGTATAGGAGGATTGAGCAGCATTTTAATAGTTTTCCAGAAGTTGGAAGGGTGGTTTAGGTTGGAAGTGAGGGCCGCCTGGAAGAAATGCTTTTTAGCCTGTCTTATGGCTTTGGTACATTTATTGCGGAGGGTCTGGTATTGCTGCCAAGAGGCAGTGGAGCCAGTTTTCCTATGGTTTTTCCAGGCTAGGTCCCTGGCAAGGCAGCTGGAGAATATGTCAGCCGAGATCCAGGGGAGGTGGGCAACCCTTACCTTTTTGGTTCTCAAGGGAGCATGGAGATCCCATATAGTGAGAAATTGCAGCCTGAACAAGTCAAACGCTTGATTAATGGTGGGCGCCATTTTGATGAAAGACCAGTCGGCCGAGGTGAGATCAATTAGCAGTGAGGAGTGGCATAGGGACTTGTAAGACCGGGAGCTGACTGACCTGAGTGGCGAGTTGTTAGTGGGTCAGTGCACTTTTCTGATTAAATATATCGGGTGGTGGTCACTCATTGAGTCAGGGAGTAGGCCAGCTTTAGAGACTTTGTGCAGGTGGGTTGTGAGGGCCCAGTCCAGGAGGGAGTGGTGCTGGGATTTGGTGTTGAGGCATGTGGGTTCCTTGATCAGCTGAGAGAGGTTAAGGGCCGTGACCCTGCAGCAAAGCTTTGAGCAGCTTTTGTCTAACCAATTGTAGTTAAAGTCCCCGAGAATGTACAGCTCACCAGCTGTGGCCAGGTTTTTGAACGTGGCCAGGAGGTCAAGATGTGACTCGCTGGGGTTGCGGGGTGCAGTATAACCCTGCCACAAAACACAGAGGGCGGTGTGCGGCAGGACCGAGTTTGATCATCCTGGCATTGATAGGTGGGGGCATGGAAGCTGGATAGGGGTGAATTGAACCGGTGTTGATATGAACATGGCAACCCCCACCCTTCTTTTGCCAATTCTGTCATGCCGAGGACAGGTAGCCTGGCATAGCGACTTCCTCGAAATCATTATGCTGGGGTTTTAGCCAGGTTTCTGACAATGCAGATGTTGGGTTTGAGTGCTTGAGTGGTAACTTGCAGCTCTGGAAATTTATTCAGGAGGCTGCGGATATTAAGATGGATCATGCTGAGCCCCTTGGGCAGTTTTAGATGGGCAGGGTGGGTCTGAGGTCCCGGTTGGTTTTACGCCACCTGCCAACAGGAGTATCAAGGTAAATTATCTTAGGGCGGTGGTCCAACTGTATTTTGCTTTGGTTTCGGGATGAGCTGACCCAGGATGCGGGAGAGGTAGACATGGTAAGTCTGCTTAGGGCATCTAGGCAGGCAAAAGATGGCGGGAGATGGATGGGCAAATGGCCCAGCCAGGGTGGATTGTGCTTGAAGTGCTCTAGGGGTGTATAGGGGTTGGGGGTTGAGACAGAGCTGAGAAATAATAAAAGGCCCGGGTCATTTTGGGGGAGCGAGGTTGGTGGGAGTGAAACAAGGGGGATGGCCATCGATATCAGGGCAAAAGTAAACAGGAGCATAACTTTTTTATTTGATGCAAGGCTCAAGAAAGAAAAAGAGAGAAAATACATGCTAGTGGCCACTAGTGGTGAGACCTTATAAGCTGCAAATCAGAAAGTGGGCTGATAGGTTTAACAGCATCATCACCTGACCCACAGGATCCTATAAATTGCGATGCCGACCAAGGGTGGTGGTGGGGGCAGTGGGGAGCCAGCGCGCAGCACCGGCGGGGCAAGGCCTCTGCAGACCCAGCGGCTCCACGAGACTCCATACAGGGCCAGGCGACAGTTGCAGCCCCAGAAGATCGCCTCAAATTACCTGCCAGTTGGCTTGAACAGATTCCGGGGGGGGTCCTTCTTTGTCGCGAAGCTGGGAGGGAGTCTTGAGCCCCTCACGACCACGCTCCACGTGGGGAATGGCTGGGGAGGGCGGCAGTCCCATAGCCTTCTCGGCCCACTGTGAGAAGAGAGAGAGAAAGGGCAGGTAAGATGGATTTATATACAGCTGATCTGAAACTTGATATCCGTCACTGTGAGTCAGGAGCCTGTGTTAATTCAGTAATTTTAGCCCATGTGTGGATTTTGTACAATTTGGACCACTTAGCTTGTTTGTTCCTGCTGGAGAGAGCTTTACTGCAGGGCCTACTAGAAGGTCCCCTTTGGCTTGTATAGCCTGCATAGCTGTGAGTTTGCACTACACGAGTGCTACAGGTAAGATGGCTGCTGTTACAACCACTACCGAAGCCCAGGAGCTTGCAGCACAGTTGGAGCGTGGGGTGGAGAGAAACTGTAGCAGCGGTTAGGGGACACTTGACTTGTCTGAATTCAAACCTTCTCACTGACGCAAAGGCTGGGTACAGCGCTTGTCAAATTATCCTAGCCTTAAGATACCCAGTTGGTAACTGTATGTGCAGCGAGGGTAGTTTAGCAAACTAAGCGACACACAAGCGGCCCGCCTTTTAGGGAATCAGTTTGAGACTGCATCACATATACAGCAATCCCGGTTCAGTACAGGTAAAAAACAGATAAAGGAACTGTTTTTATATAATAAATCGTCAACAAGCAACAACATTAACATTAAGGTAACAGTTGAGGCAGGCCATTACTATGCAGTTGGTCTACTTGCAATTAAGGCAACAGTACAAATCCAACAAATTGCATGTAAATGTAGAGGGGAAGAGCAACTAAAAAAAACAGTCTCCATATGTCTGCCAAGACCTGTGCAGACCCAGCGGCTCCACGAGACTCCGTACAGGGCCAGGCGGCAGTTGCAGCCCCAGAAGATCGCCTCAAATTATCTGCCAGTCGGCTTGAACAGATTCCGGGGGGGGTCCTTCTTTGTCCTGAAGCTGGAGGTGAGTCTTGAGCCCCTCACGATCACGTTCCACGTGGGGAATGGCTGGGGAGGGCGGCAGTCCCCTAACCTTCTCGGCCCGCTGTGAGGTGAAAAAGTAATGGCTGGCATATGTTCAGCCTTGGAATTATTTACTCAAGTTTTTTTTTTTTTTTGAGAGAAACAGGGTTTTTGTCCATGAGGTGATGTAGGTTATATTTAAGCAATGTGTTGATGTCAGGAAGTCAGGTGTAATGATGGACTGTTAGCAGAGAAAATGTGATAGTAATTTCAGAGGGGGTCACTTTTGATAAGGGTAAGGTAGTTATGCTTGTGATAATGGGAACATTAGGAAAGTATGAGGTCAATGCAGAAGTGGAGTAGAAATATGCACAGTTTTGTAAGTATGTGCTCAGAGTGCAGGCAAATGTGATATGCAGGTTTGTTTTAGAAATAGGTAAAAATAGCAATACATGCAATTGATAGAAAGATAGATAATTACATAGACATATATATACATATATAGAGAGAGAGAGAGACACACAGATAGACAGGCAGACAGACAGACAGACAGGCAGAATAGGAATGGCAGTGAAGTATTGAAGTGACGCCAACCCCACCCCACCATTAGAATGGACAGGCATTGGGCTTGTGCCTTTGTTGTCTGCCCATAATGCTCATGCTGTTTCCTGCACCCTACCTGCAAGACTCAGACAAGTGTCCAAGGTGTGCCTTAGAATTGTTCAAGCTTTACCTCCACCCATTCCATAGAAATATGCTGAAATGCTTACAGAACTGTATAAAAAAATGGAGTAAACTTTGGGGCTGAAGAGTCAAAGGCACACCTCGATACGTGTCACTGGCTGCAGGGTGAGGATGGGAGTGGAATGGCATGAGCATTACTGCTGACAGTCCCAAGTCACACCCCTGATGCCTGTCAGTCTTTACAGAGCAGGGTGTTATGGTCAGAACCCCTAATGCCCTAGACGTCGTTATGTGGCTTTTTAACCTAACAACAGCATTTAATGCATTACATTATAAGGACAAGTAAATGTTTTTAATACATTTACAGACAGTTACATAAACTTAATTTTCTTCATGGAATAATTTAGTAACAATGGTAGTACAAAGCAATTACCCAGACAACTTGAAAACTATACATACTTTATATTTTACATTGACACCCATTAGGACCTCCTTGAAATTGAGATGCAAAAGATACACATTTATCAGTTTTCTAACAGGAATATTTTACTATCCTAAACATGTTTCTTGCTTCAGTAACTGCTCAGCACATCTATTGCATGACCTACTTATTGACATTTTACACCTGCTATGTAATGTACTGCTGCTTACTACACCAACATCATGAACCATAAAACAGATGACGGCCATAACTAGGGAGGCAGTATAGCACAGGGGTTTAAGACTCTGAGCTGGAGATCTGGGTTTGAATCCCACAGCCCCCACTTGCATGCTGGGTGACCCTGAGCAAGTCACTTAACTTCCATATGCTCCCAGGTTGCCCCTGTAAACAAGCTTTCAGCTTAGTGTGCCACTCCTGGTTAAACAATTGAAAGAATAAAAAACACAATATATTATTTTTCTTGCTATATTTTGCTACTACAAGCTTTAACTAATGCATCCATCCTTAAATGTACTTTTTATAGCTTATGTGTCTGTGAACTAGGCAGAACTACACTTAAGATCTTACACATAAATAAATAAATCATCAGAATAACATTTATTTCAGTAGTATCCCCTTCCTTTTCAGGTGCCCATGACACTATGTATATATATTTATATCTTTTAACTTCAAAGCACTAAACCTATTCAAATGAACAAAACAAAAGACTTTATTCTCTTCACACATTACTGCTAAACTTCAGGTCCCAGAGAGATAAAATGTAGAGCTTCCCCTAGCTATTTGGGTGGGTGCTTCAGCTGTGTGTGTGTGTGGGGGGGGGTTATAAAAAACATTTAGGAAACAGACACTCTAGTATGCAATATGTGGTAGTCTTCTTTGGGTGACATATTTTACTCCTTTGTGGGCTTATACCTTATTGTCATTCTTGTGTTGCAAGTGCTTGCTTTCCTCAAGTGCTGTAATTTCAGGATGCAGTTTCACCAGTGCTGTATAAGGATGCAGTTTCAGGCATTCCTTAATTACTTTTCTTTCCTTCTGAGCCTTAGCTCTGATGCCCAGGCAGCTGTGATAGTCAGTTGTTCCAACACGATAGATCCACCTCATGCCCCTCCCACATGAACCAAAAAAAGGTGGGGGTGGATATTTAGGAGCTTCTCAGGTGGAGGTGGGGTGGATAATACCTCCCAAAAAAACTAATGCTGCCTCCCACTACTCAGTTTCCAGTTCTTGTACCTCCCATTTAAGAAATAAAATAGTGTCCTGCAACCATTGGCTAACAAGAAAGCATATTTATTTGAGGGTGGAAATCATTTCTTGGAGGAGAGTAAGGCAGAGGAGACTATTTACACCTTCAGCCAGTTCCATGGACAGAAAACATGACATCAGCCCTTTTGTACATGCAAAACGTCTGCAGACTCCACCCACTGCAGCCATAAAAAAAGACAGGGTTGACCTCTTCACACTCATGAAACCTTTTTTGATGACATCAAGGCATCTGTTGTGGGGAGGGGAGTTTAATTCATTTATTAATTCATTCATTCTTTATTTATATAAGGCGCCTTTCTTAAAACCAAGGCGCCTGTACAAGTACATAAAACAATAAATAATTAGAACAACACTAAAACAATCATAAATCATTAAAACTTTGCTAAAAAGATATGTTTTCAAAGCTCCCTTAAAGCTTTGGACAGTCGGGCAATTTTGCACCTGACGAGGTAGAGAGTTCCACAGGGTCGGGGCCATAAAACTAAACGATCTTGCCTCTAAAGTTTTTAAACGGACCCTGGGAATCTCTAGCAATCCCTCGTCAGTGGATCGGAGAGAGTGGGGGGGGGACAGTAGGGACAGAGGAGCTCTTTCAGGTAAGCAGGTCCCTGATCATGTAGGGCTTTATAGGTCATCAAACTGACCTTGAAGGTGATTCGCCAACAAACTGGCAACCAGTGCAGTCCGAGGAGCACAGGCGTTATATGACTAGACCTAGAAGATCCAGTCAACAGCCTGGCTGCCGCATTCTACACTAGCTGCAGATGGCGAAGTTCAACCCCTCGATAGCCCCAGGTAAATGGCATTGCAATAATTAAAGCAGGAGGTAACGAAGGCAAGGACCAACATTGGAAGATCCTCTGGAGGAACCAGGTGTTTCAACCGGGCGATGTTCCTCAGATGATAAAAAGAGGTTTTGACCACTGCTGACACCTGAGATTTAAAAGTCAGACAGTCATCAGATACAATGCCCAGGTTCCGCACCTGGTCTGAGGTCATCAGATGGACACCCCCAAGCCATAAACCCGAGGGCGATCCAGCTAACAAACCCACCTCACAGTGACCCTTGTCCACAACCGACACCTCAGTTTTTCAGGGTTCGAACCACAGCCAACTCCCATTCATCCAGTCTTGGATCTCAGCAAGACAGTTGTTAAATACCGAAATGGCAGCCTCCTGGCCGGGCACAAAAGACATATACAGCTGGGTATCATCTGCATAGCAATGAAAACCCAGACTGTATCATCTAAAAGTCACTCCTAAAGGCAGCATATACACTGCAAACAACATGGGTGCCAAAATGGAACCTTGCGGTACCCCACAGGATAGGGAGACTGATGCCAAGGAAAAAATTCCAGACACCACCCTCTGAGTCCTACCCTCGAGGTAAGATCAAAACCACCTGAGGACTGTACCAGACAGTCCACAGATAGACTGCAAATGCTCCAGTAGCACCCCATGGTCCACAGTGTCAAACGCTGCAGAGAGATCAAGAAGAACCAAGATAGAACAGGTCCTTCGATCTCTCGCTATTAGGAGGTCATTTAGTACCCGAACCAGTGCTGTCTCGGTACTATGCCTTTTCTTAAATCCAGACTTGAGAGAATCATAGACATTGTTGTTGGTCAGATGATCATCCAGCTGCGCTGCAACCACCTTCTCAATAACTTTACCCACAAAGGGTAAGTTAGAGACAGACCTGTAATTTGCTAGACAATCCGGGTCCAAAGAGGGTTTCTTCAAAAGAGGCTTAACTACAGCCTCCTTAAAAGGATCTGGAAAGATCCCCCTCTCCAAGGACCTCCAGACTATCACAGCAAGGACTGGGCTGATTTTATCCACACAATCCACTAAGAGATGCGTGGGGCCCAGGTCCAAATCACAGTTGGTCAGACGCAGTGATTGAATGATCATCACAATGTCATTGATTGTGGGGAGGCTGAAGTCAGACCATGCAAACTGGGTATCCGACATCTCCTGCCGACCATCACAACTCCCATTGGAGAGGGTCGAGCGGACATCCGATCTGATTTTGGCAACCCTATCTGCAAAGAAGAGAGCAAACTCCTCACACCGTTCTTGAGAAAAGGCTCTTCCGGGCTGAAGACAGACTGGATTGTTCCCTGTCTAAGGAGAATAGGGAAACACATACTGTATAACTAAAGACTATTGTGATATTAATTGCCTTAAAACTATTCTTTCCACAGCTGGACTAACAGACACTTACAGGACCAATCACCCCATGGGTGGCCAGACCTTTCGGAAAGGGCATTTGGTCACTTGAATTGATTTTATTTTTTCCTCTAAACATGTGAAAATCCATGAGACAAAACTACACCCTATAGAAACTTTTGACCATAATCTTCTCTCAGCTATGATACAGTAAGTCTTCAAGAAAAAAAAAAACTATAGGGAAGGGGCACTGGAAACTTAATAGTACATTGATGGCCAATGCAGATACACATAATATGACCGTTGATCTGTTTCAGGATAGGAAAACTTCAGCTTGTTTAAGACAACTTAAAGGAAGCTGTCCTTTATTTAGAAACCTAACCCCCCAAAGCTGTACATCCTGATTAGGCTTTTCAGCAATAATAAAAACGTTTTCCCATTGGAACTTACTTTATTTATTTTGTAAAGTCTGTGATCCCCAAACATGGCGGACGCTGCATAGGTTGCATTTCAATGAAAGTGCAAGCTGCACCACTCACCTCAATGTAAATATATTGAGGCGGCGAGCGGTGCGCACATTCATAGGAAATGGACTCATGCAGTGTCCGCTATGTTTGCGGATCATGGACTTTTACAAAATAAAATAATTTCCAATAGGGAAATATTTTTTTATTATTGCCAAAAAGCCTAATCGGTGGGGTAATGCTTTGGGGGTGGGGGTTTCTATTTAAGGACAGCGCTCCTTTAAGCTCTTGGTGGGCAGACACAAAAGAAGATTTAAAGCAATTATTCCAACAACAGGCCACTAACCTTCACACAACACAATATAAGAGCTATTTAATTTTGAAATCCCATTTATCCACAGTAATGTCTTTAAGTAATGATGGTGGGGGAGATTATACATCTCTGGAAGGAATTCTGTAATGAATCTGCTTATTTCTGCAACGATGGTCTCCATCTAAGCAAAAAAGTTAGCAGGAAACTAGGGCTAACATTAAGGAGGTTTGTCGACAAGGCTTTAAACTGAATAGAAAGGGGAGAGGGGTGCATAATACATATAAAATACATAAAGCTAACCAAGTAAAACAACAAATTATAATGGGATCACCTGCATTATATAAGAGAAAGCCAAAGCGTACAGAAATAAATTTGTGGTCTCTAAATGCTAGGAATTTGAATAGTGACAAAAAATGTGAACTAGAGGCATTGATAAATTCAGAGGGGATCAATAGATGCATGATTACAGAAACATGGTGGGATAATAAAATAGAATGGAATAAAAATATTGATGGCTACACCCTGTTTGAAAAAAACAGAGTAAATACAAGGTGTAGCTATCTTTATAAGAAATGATATTGACGGAGTTTTGTATGAGTTGCCTAGCGGCCTAGAGACAGAATCATTATAGCTAGCCATATAGGAGAACAGTGAGAAAAAATTCTTCATAGGTTTGTATTTTAGGGCCCCTAACATTAATAGAGAAAAGGATGAGAAGATAGAGTATGACATACTGTAGATCTCATGCCACTAAAGGGTGATATAATAATTGCAGGTGACTTCAACGATCCTGAGATATAATGGGGACCAGAATCAGTTACTTGTATGAATAATAATCAGTTTTTAGATATGTTGTGTTTGACAGAACTTAGCCAATTTGTTTATAAGCCAACATGCAGGGGAGAATGTGTTGGATTTGATTATCACAAATAAGGGCTGAGAATATTTCTAAAATTAAGATTAAAGAAGGACTAAGTAACAGTGACAACAGCATAGTGGAATTTTTTTTTTTTTTTAGTTGTTTAACCAGGAGTAGCACACTAAGCTGAAAGCTTTTTTACAGGAGCAACCTGGGAGCACAGGGAAGTTAAGTGACTTGCTCAGGGTCACACAGTATGCAGGTGGAAGCTGTGGGTTTCAAACCCAGGACTGGTTTGCTGAATGTCACCAGATTTGCAGCTCAGAGCCTTAAACCACTGTGCTATACTGCCTCTTTTTTTGCTATTAGCTATTAGCTAATTAGCTACAATTTGCTATTAGAAAATATTTAGTAGTTGCAATTAGGGGAACCACTACCATGAAAAACTGTAAGAAGGCTGATTTTTTTTAAATAAAATAGAAACTGAAGGAATGGAATTGGGGAAAAGACTTAGAGGGCAAGGGCAACAATGTAATGTGGACAATGTTCAAAAAATAAAATAAGACATCTGGAAGACACGTACTGTATGTGCCTAGAAAACAAGTATATAATAAGGAAGGCAAAAAATCCGCTTAGTGTACCAGTAAGGTGATTAAATTAATTAAGTATAAGAAGAGGGCATATCAACAGATGAAAACTGGGGGATCGCAAGAAAGTGTAGCTGGCTACAAGCGAGTGTTAAAATCATTAAAGAATGCCATAAGATTTGAACGGAATAAAATCGAATTTAACCTTTCGCACCATACTGACAATGATAAGGGTTTCTTTGCTTGTGTAAACAACCTGAGAGGGAACACCAACCAAATTGGACCAATAATGGTCAATGGGGAGGAAATTAGAGCCCCCAGGGAGATGACGGAGATGTTCAATGATTATTTTGGATCAGTATTTGAAGGGAAGGTTAACGATAAATATATAATATCTGAAAATATCTGTCATCAACTGAACCTAAATATAAATGAGTCTATGGCTAGAGGATTTATCCACAAATTAAACCACTCAAGTCCACAGGTCCTGATCAGCTTACCCCTAGGTTAATTAGAGAATTGGGTGACTTTATAGTATATCCCCTGGTGAAAATCTTAAATAGTTCTTTTGTGACAGGTGATATACCGTGTGACTGGAGACAAGCTTTGGTGGTTCCAATATACAGTATAAAAAGGGGAACAGGACAACTACATCAAATTATAGGCTGGTTAGCTTAACATTAGTCATTTATAAAATGGATGAAAGTTTCCTCAAAATCAAACTTGAGGAAAATATGTTGATCATAGGCTTTGTTGATAAAGTACAACATGGATTTAGGAAACAGAGATGTACCACCAACCATTTGTATTTTTATGAGAAAATAAGGAAAGGGATTAATGATAATGTTCACGTTAACATTATATATTTAGATTTTCACAAGGCTTTTGATAAAGTCCCACATTATAATTTAATTGAAAAAATGGGTATATTGGGTCTTGACAGTAGGACTGTAACCTGGACCAATAACTGTCTGAAAGATAGATATCAGAGGGTTTGAGTTGTGGAGGAATGCTCAAAACCTATCCAGGTCACTAGTGGGGTGCCGCAGGGGTTGGTGTTGGTCCCTGTCCTGTTTGCTCTATATATCAGTGATCTGCATAAAAATATTAAAAATACTGTTATAAAATTTGCGGATGATATTAAACTGGGAGAACCAGTAAGTACTTGGAGTCAACAACAAGATATGGTTAGAGACCTCAAAGAGAGAGAAGGCTGGGGAACAGGAACAAAATGCCATTTAGTGTTCAGAAATGTATCAGTATGCATCTTGGTAAGAATAATGCTTCTCAAACGTATGTGCTAAATGGGTAGTCCTATCTGCAGTGACCAATGAGAAAGACTGTAGTATTATAGTCGACAATAAACTTGAGTTTAAAAAACATCGGAATGAGGCTATTAAAAAAGCTACCTATATGATCAGAAATATCAAATGGAGTTTCATCAATAAATCTATAAGCTGCCTGTTGCCTTTATATAAAACTTACATCAGACCTCCTTTGGATTATGGATCCCAGCTGTGATATCCATATAAGCTAGGAGATATAGCTAGGGTCGAGAAAGTTCAGAGGAGATTCACCAAGTACCTAGGTTCTATGGATTCACTTTCCTATGAAGAAAGACTAAAAAAGACAGAATTATTCACATTGGAATAGAGAAGAACAAGGGGTGACTTATTAATGTTATTTAGAATGATGGGTGACCAGGAATTAAGTAGGGAGTTGAATATTAAACTTTGTGACAAACCTCCTAGTCTCAGAGGTCATAAAAAGCAAATCAGAGTGGATACAGCTAAGGAAAACAGATATAATTTTTCATTTCTAAATAGAACAGGTAGAATATGGAATCTGTTACCAGAAGATATTGTGAATTGTAGGAATGATGGCAGCTTTAAAATGAAAATATATAGCTGACTAGTTATGAACAGGGCAAAGTGTACCCACTAATGTGGGGAGCGGTAGTATGGGCTTTATGGCCTCCTTTTGCTCCAAACCCAGTATGAATACCCAGATTGAGATAGATAACCAAAAAAAAAGAGATGGCAATATTGCAGTATTCAAGAGCCATGACTCTCTTGCAAGAACACAGAGTCTGCACTCCAGGTAAAAGTATCTATGTTGATATTTTGAAAAGCTGTAGAGCCCAAGTCACCTCCAGAACTATGAACTCATTACTGACTGACTCAGGGGAGAAAGTTACCAACACAAAGGATATTTTGCAAGTGATGAATAAGCACATGACAGCTTTATATTCAGACATGATACAACACCCTAGCAGGATCAGGGATTATTTAAATGTCATTGTTGTACCCCCTTTAACGCCTGAAGTTACTGACCCTTTCTTGATCCCAATTCAGCCAATCGAAATAGAAATGGCAACCAAATCTCTTAAAAATTACACTGCCCTGGGCCTGGATGGTCTTTCCGCAGAGTTTTATAAAAAGTATATTACTGAGTCTAATGCGATTCTGGAAGTAGTTTTTAATTGGATCCTGTTACAGCATAACCATGATCCATGACTGGGTAAAGCCATTCAAATATTTATTTACAAAAAAAAAAATTATAGGAGGGACCTTAATAATTGGAGGTCTTTAAGTCTGCTGAATACAGACATAAAACTACTTATGAAGATTTTGACAGCAAGACTGGCAAAGGAAGCCCCAAGCTTGATTACTCCTGCCCAAACTTGTTCAGTTAGGGATAGATCAATTAAGCAATAAGGCACAACAGGGTGTGTGTTATTGTGTAATAATGTCACTCCTTGAGTGGGTTGAAACACAAGGTGAAGCAGATGCTTCCATCACCGAGGTGTGTCACAATAACTACCGTCATTGCCTATATTCTATTACACTATAGTTTTTTTTTAACAAAATAGGAAAAAGAAAAAAAACATTGTTTGGCTTTTTTTAATCTTTTTTTGTGTGTGGAGATGTATGTTTAAAAAAAGTCCAGAATTTCTGTTTTGCCCACTAGATGGTGCTGTGCGTTCATACTGCCTTCTGTTTTCCTGCCTACAGGTGTCTTTCTCTCGCCACACACACTTCTGTATTGTGACAGTGGCATAATAAAAGGTAGTGGCAGACTGCCACCCTGCCACTGTAACTTTTTTTGTTGTTAATTCTTTTAAAAACCTGCCTTTTAAAGTGGGGTCATTTATCTTGTGCCCCAGGGAGCATAGCCACTGAGCCTTCCAGTGAGTGCAGTGAACGTCAAGCCCATTTGGGAATGCAGCTACTCTGGGCTCTGTTACAAAGTTGATTACAAGTACAGCTTTGTATTTCTTTTATTTTACTTTTTTGTGTGTGTAGGTGTAATCGAATCATGTTGCGTGAGATGCGAAGGAGCATGAGGGGATCAGTCAGTGCACTTACCAATCATCAAGTGCAGGCACCGCAGCTCTGTTGAGCAGAAAGTTGATTATAGATATGGCTTGCTCTTACGATTTATTTCATTTTGTCTTTGTTATGTTATGTCTCTACATAAGGAAGGAATCAAAGCAACAGAACAAAAGGGTAAATAGGGAGGAGGAAGAGCACTGTGGGTCAATTTGGAGGCAGGCTAGCTTACAATCCGCATGGGGTTAGTATACAGACCCCCTCTCAGGGAGAAATGACAAGGAAATGATAGAAAGTATCTAGAACGGCAGATAAAGGGATATATTGCTGATGGGTGATCTGAATATGCCAGATGTTAACTGAGCAGTTAGCAGCCACTTCTAAGTGGGGTTATTCTAGATGCCCTACAGGGGCATGCCTTGAGACAACTAGTATTGGAACCCACTCGAGAGGAGCAATCTTAGACCTGGTCTCTCAAATGGAGATGGAGAGGATCACAGATGTAAGTGGGTAGTCATCTGGAAACTAGCGACCATCAAACAGTATGGTTCACAATAAACACAGCAATAGAGCAGCCATACAAGGCAAAAGTACTGGACTTCAGGAGGCTGACTTTGCCAAAATGGGTGAGTGCCTAAGGAATGCACTAGCAAATGGGCAGGAAGGAGGGTGGAAAACAATGGGAATAATAAAACTGCCATCACAGAGGTAACAAGCCCTTGTGTGAAGCAAATAAACAAAACAAAATGATATTAGAAACCACTATGGTTCTCAAAGGAGGTGGCAGTGAAGGTTCAAAAGAAAAAGAAAGCATTCAGGAAGTACAAGGAATCACAGAAGGAGCAGGACAGAGAACTGTATCAGTTAAAGCAAAAGGAAGCTGGGAAGGCAGTCAGAACAGCAAAGGCTAAACCAAGGAAAAGATAGCCAACTCAGTTAAGAAGAGGGATAAAACCTTTTTTAGGTACATCAGGGAGCAAAGGAAGACTAAGGGAGGGATAGTGAGGCTTAATAAAGAGGAGGGAGGGTGGGCAGAGGGTGACTGTGAAAAGGCAGAGATACTAAACAAATATTTTTGCTCAGTATTTACAAATGAAGAGGGGGAGGTACCTAAAACAAACAATAGAAACACTCTGGATACAGTAGTTGATACCAGCCCATTTACAGAAGAAAGGGTTCTGAAAGAACTCTTAAAACTGAAGGTGGACAAAGCAATGGGGCCTGATGGGATTCATCCAGAATTCTAAAGAACTGAGGTAGAACTAGTGACACCACTGACTACCCTCTTTAACAAATCATGGGAGGATGGGGTGGTACCCGAGGACTGGAGGAGGGCAGATGTGATTCCCCTTCACAAAAGTGGAGGCAGGGCAGAAGCAGGAAACTACAGACCTGTTAGCTTAACTTCAGTGATAGGGAAAATTATGGAATCACTTCTGAAGGAAAGAATTGTCGAGTACCTAGAGGCCAGAGGGGCAAAGGACCCAAGGCAGCATGGATTCACAGCAGGAAGGTCATGCCAGACAAATCTAATAGATTTCTTTGACTGGGTGACCAAAGTAGTAGATCAGAGAGGGGCTGTGGACATGGCCTACCTAGACTTTAGCAAGGCATTTGACTCAGTCCCACACAAAAGATTAATATACAAGTTAGCCAGCCTGGGAGTGGGTCCCAAGATGATAGCCTGGGTAAAGAATTGGCTGGAGAATAGGACACAGAGGGTACTAGTACATGGAGTCCACTGTGAAGAAAGGGGTTACTAGTGGGGTACCAGGGTTCAGTATTAGGACCAGTCCTCTTCAATGTCTTTATAAGCGACATTGCAGAGGGACTGGAAGGAAAAGTATGTCTCTTTGCAGATGACACAAAGATCTGCAACAGAGTTGATGCACAAGGTGGGGTGGAAAGGATGAGAAGGGACTTGGCAAGGTTAGAGGAATGGTCAAATGTATGGCAGCTTAGATCTAATGCTAAGAAGTGCAAGGTAATGCACCTGGGAAACAAACACCCAGGGGAAGAGTACACAATGGGGGGTGAGATGCTAACAACAACAAAAATGGAAAAGGACCTGGGGGTAGTCATATCAGATGACTTGAAGGTGGGCAAGCAATGTGAGAGGGCAGTAAAGAGGGCTGGGGGGATACTGGGATGCATAGGGAGAGGCATCACCAGTAGAAAACAGGAAGTTGTTATCCCTCTGTACAGACAGCTGGTGAGACCCTATCTGGCGTACTGTGTGCAGTTCTGGAGACCCAGTCTCCGCAAGGACATAGAAAAGATGGAAGCTGCCCAGAGGAGGGCAAATAAAATGGTGCAGGGTCTGCACCAGAAGATATGAAGATAGACTAAAGGAGCTTAATATGTATAGCCTCGAGGAAAGGAGGGAGAGGGGGGACATGATAGAAACTTTCAAGTACCTCAAGGGAATCAACAAAGTCCAAGAGGGTAGCATCTTTCAAAAAAAGAGTTGTGCAAGAACAAGGGGCACAATTTGAAGATGGGGGTGGCTCAGAGGTAATGTAGGAAGTATTTTTTCACAGAGAGGGTTGTGGATGCATGGAGCGACCTTCCGAAGGAGGTTGTGGAGTCAAAACAGTGGTGGAATTCAGCATGCATGGGACAGTCATAAGGCAATTCTAGGGGGTGGGGGTAGGAAGAAGTAGGCTGCTGGTTAACTAGGATCTACAGCTTATCCAGTAGGTAGGGAAATGGGCAGACTGGGTGGGCCAAGCGGTCCTTATCTGCTGTCAAATTCTATGTTTCTATGAAAGCTTCAGTACGGTGACTGACTAGTGGAGTGAGTGTGGCAATGTGGTGCCACGCGGCGGGGTATGTGCTACAGTGGCAGCTCTTTTGTTGTAGCGGGGTATCTTGGCTTCATTGTAAACAAAAAAAGACACATTTTGTGTTTTGGGGCCAGTGTGACCATTGTGAAAAAAAAAAGACAGGTTTTATGTTTTGGGGGAAGTGTGATGTGATGGGTAGAATGTTGCACATTCTTTTGAGGGGAGGGGCTTCTACAGTTTACAGCTGCGGCCCAGAGCTGTAGTAACTTGCGAAAGGGAGGCATGATTTCATGCTGTGTCATGCGGTCATGTGTGTGTGTCTGGACTTAATACAGTGATGTTAATGTGTAATGACATCAGTGTTCCAGGCACCCACTGAACAATCACAGGTCAGGAATTTTCTTTGCCATTGTATAATAACTGATAACTTACTTCTACTTAGAGAGCTGACGGAGTTGGGGAACCAAGACTGTATGCATGGCTATGTGCTCTCGTTGGACCAAGAAAAAGCGTTTGACAGGTCTCACATGTATTTATAAAACAAACACTGCTTTCTCACAGGATACCGCCTGTCTTTGTGAATTAGATATTTAAGCAATAAGTCATGACAAGGTGTGTGTTATCGTGTAATAACGTCATTCTTGGGGTGGATTGAAGCACGAGGTGAAGGCGAGTGCTTCCACCACCCCAGGAGTGACGTAATTACACAATAACATGCACCTTGGGGTGCTTTATTGCAATTATACAATAGCTTGATGTTATACAAAATAAAAAAAGTATTTAAAAAACGTTTTAGTAGATTTTTAGTGTGGCAATATATCTTTGTTTCTGAAAAATAAGAGGTCGACATCTGTCAAATCCATACGGTGATGTTATTGTGTAATAACATCACTGTCTCAGGCACACACTGACCAATCAGAGTCCAGGAAATTTTCTTGCCATTGTATAATTTGTATTTATGGTATAGCCACTGCTATTCCATTAGTTAATGGCTTTTTGTTGGTGGCCCGCTTTTATATATATTTTATTCAGACTTACTATTATGTTCACTTGAGCAAGACAAAGCTATACGAGGTTTGAGACCCCCGAAACTGGCATTAGAAGTGAAAACAACTGCATACGCAGATGATGTCTGTATTTTAATTGCAGGCACTGCATCTGGGTCTCGTGCCATTCAGCAAGTAGAACAATACTCTTGTCATGTCTGGAGCAGCAATTAGTAAATCTAAGAGTAGAGGAAATGCCTTGAGCAGTTTGACCCTACCCATACCCAATATTCAGGGAATTCCTATCTCTGATAAACCCATAAAAATACTGGGGGTGACATTTGGTAGAGGAGACATAGGACTTAGGAACTGGGAGGATAAACTTGATATAGGGAAACAGAAAGTTGCTATGTGGAAAAATTGGCAACAAACCAAAAAGGAAAAAGTAGCTTTAATGAAGACTTTTTTGATGCCCATTTTTGCTTTTCTCAGTGTGATTTTTCATATCCCTTCAAACATAGAAGTTACTTTACTTAGTCTGGTGTTTCAAGTAATTTGGGGGAGCAGATTGACTCCCATAAAAAGAGAGGTATTATACTTGCGTATTAAGAAAGGGGGTCTGAATTTGATAAATCACATTAGCCACTACTATAGCATGTTTTTATATATCAATATTTCACAGTTGGAAAGACCAACAGTAGTAGTATGGACGCTATTTGCTCAGCAGTGGCTCCAGCCATTCATGACATGCTGGAGAACTTCATTAGTGATCCCTCCTACTTATCACCAGGCACCTACATTTTTTATGCCTGTTGTGGCAGAATTAAAAAAGTGGAAATTGAAGCCAGTTCAAGTAATCTCGAGGCATAGACTTCAGATTTACACGGATATTCAGACACAGGCTTTTTCTGTCATGCCAGATTTTAAAGGAATTATGGCACCTAAGGTCCCTTTGGCAGAAAAAGCAATGATAGATGCACGTACTCCACCCAGGATGTGGGATGTTTTATGGCTGAACAGTCATGGTCGGCTTGGAGTCAAACATAATGTGAAACATAAAAGTCAACGTGAACATATGTGTCCAAGACCTACCTGTATAGTACAGGAAGAAACTATGGAGTACTTCCTAGTTACATGCCCTTTTGCCAATACTTTTTGGACCTGGCTGACCAACAGATTGGGAAACCCGCAGTGGGGGAAGCTGACCTATGAGGAGATTGTGGGGGGGGGGTTCTCGACCACCATAAAGGATGTGGATGGTGGTACCATCCGATTGATACTTACATCGTATTACGGTTTTTGTAGCAAATTAGATGTAAATACACCTTAAGACAACTTGAATTGACCCCTTTAGCTGTTACCTTGAGTTTAGAGCAAGAACATACAAAACAGTATGAATATGATTAATCTCATTTTTCAGGAACAATATGGAGACAAAGTTGGAAAAATGTGTATGGGGTGCCTGATTCGATTACTGGATCTATGGGAATTGTATTGAGATGAACACTTAATTTATACTTTTCTGACTATTACCATTTGTTTATGATTGCTTTAACTGTTCTTCTTTCTATTGATTAGTTAAGTGTTATTTCTGTTTTTGTATTGTGCTTTGTCGCAGACCTGAATGTCAATTTTTGTTCTGTTTCTATTCCAAATAAAAATTCCCCTGCTCAACTGTAGGGGAACCTTTGTCATCCTGGCACTCTGCCAAGATGGCATCTCCTAGGTTGGATGGAGACAAAATGGAAGTCCTGGAGGTAAGGGAGAGGGTCTTCTCCCCTGCCTCGGCTTTGCTTGAGATCCCAACTGTTGAAACTTCCATGGATCTGGACGCAGAAATGGTAGAATGTGCGGCTCAGCAAAACAATGTACAGTATGAACCAGGGATACCATGTGGAGACAAGAAACGATACTGGAGAAGGAATGGAGATTCTTTTGCACCCTGCAAATTCAACTACCAGTGAGTCTTGCAATGCTTCTTTTATGGCTACAATGGCTGTACACGGAATGCTTGCTTTGGAAGAACAGCATTATCTTGAGAGAAGAAAAAGAGAATTTATTGCCTGCATAAGACAGTTGCAGTCAGCACCCTCTCAGGCTTCTGTCAGCCCAGCTCAGCTGACTGTTAATGAAAGACCTTTGATTTTGCCACCCAGAAGTGGAGTGGGGTCTCCAATTACATGGCCTCTGACTCCTACTGTGGAGAACATGGATGCGGTATTGAAGCCACCAGTTGCTTGTGACACTGAATTGACTGTTGGAGAACTATTGGGAATGGCACATACAGACCAAGCTCAGTTCATCCTAAGACACCACAAAGTGAGTGAAACCTCTGATGCACTTATTGACACTTGGTGGGTGGCAGAGCTTTGAGAGTCGTGGGATGGGAAAAGGAGGCATAGTTGAGAGTCTGACGCTCTGGTTCATCTCCTATCCACATACCTTTGCAAAATGATGACCCTCATCCATGCCAGACTGCATATCCTAAAGATTCTCAGTAGGATAGCTCTGCTCTGCTCTCATTTTGCCACCAGAGCTATTCCTGACTCAAAATCCACAGCTCCAGTTTTGAGCTCAAATTTTGGGCAATGTACTTTTGCAAAATGCACTGGACATTGTTACTAATTCATCTGTCCCTTTAGTCATTAACCAAGGCCTCGGTAATGAAAATGTGCAACAACAACAGTTACCACAACATTTTCCCCAGAGACAATCTATTAAGCCCATGATCAGACCACATACTTCTGTCTTTAAAACTCCAGTTCAGCCTTCTAAACGACATAATGCGGTCAGACTAAAATATGTTGGGGGTATGGAGGAAACCCCCAACCTCTTTGTGGCTAGAACTCTGTTGAAAGACTCACTCAAGTTATTTGCCCATGTAATTTATGCTCTAATCCACATATCCAATGAAACAACATTTGATGTCAATTTTAAAACACTAAATATATTGGAACGATTCTGGATAAAATATAACAGACTTAAGGACACCCCATTATGGACCCCATTCATAGTAATACCTCTAACCAAGCCTGCTCAAAAAATGATTACTGTACTTTTTTACAATGAAGGTGTCTGCAAGAATTACTTAGTACACTGGTTAAAACAATGCTGTACAGTATTGAATGACCCTGAAAACATCTTTGACATGCAGCATATCTGGACTGTGGGTTGGAGAGTGAGGGTGATGTTAAAATCGTCAGATACTAGGGTCTTGCATTTACCAGATAGCTTTTTGTTGGGAAAGACAGAGGGGTGTTATTTTATCCAGGCCAACTGAAGGCCTGTTATAAGTATGGCTCAGTAGCCCACTTGAGCAGTGTAGACAATAAAATTAAGTGCTCTGTTTGTGGTGCTCTTGGACACTCTGGGGGTCAATGTGTTAATGAGGCAAAATGTAACCTTTGTGAAGATATAGATCACACTTTTCAAAACTGCCAATGGGCAGCTCACAATAAACCTGATTTGGCTAATGGAGCAGAACAAAGGTTGTGTATAACCCTGGCACAGAGAAATAAAATCACTATCAGGACTCCTGCACCAACAGAGGAACCCGTTCCTGGCCAGTCTTCTACTGTTGATTGCCAGGAACATAATGTACCTGAAGTAATTCCACCCCCTGCAGACTGACCGTCTTACAACACAGCCTGACCCCCAGCAAGCCTCAGATGGATGACTTCCCCCCAAGACAAGCCGGTAGCATTCTCCCCTGCCCCCATACTAGAAGAACATAGCATGTTTGCTGAAGATGCTGTCTCACCGGCACAACCAATAATAACACCCTCAAGCTCCCATTTACATAGGAACATGAGGCCCCCTCCTGCCCCTGCTTCAGACACTGTTAAAGTAACAAGGGCAATACGATGCAATATGGCTAAAGGTCTTCCCACTCCAAAGGCATCAAAGATCGAACACATCCCACTTGAAAATAAATATGAGTTACTGCAGAAAAACTCAGATGATACTGACAAGCTGGTGGAAGCTGGAGGGGGGAAGATTCAGGGGGAGAAAGGAGGAGGTGCTACTTCACTGAGAGGGTGGTGGAGCCATGGAATGCACTGCCTAGGGGACTGGTGGAGGCAGAGACAGTGGAGGGGTTCAAGAGGGGGTGGGATAGGTACAGGGGAAGGGTTCTGGAATCAAAATTCAATGCAGCAAGAATATCCGGAACTGGGAAGGGAGAAGCCAGAGAAGGCGAGGGGGACAGCAAGGTCAGCACCCAGGTTGGGGACTGACCAAACGAGCAGACACGAAAGACCGTTAGGCCTATTCTGATGGCATTTTAGTATGTTAGTATGACAATGACTCTGACACTTCCTCTATTTTTCTTCCCACCCGGAACAGACAAAAGATACTGAGGTGATGCATGAGGCCTCTGGGCCCCAAAAACGGAAGGCCAGGTCAAAATTAAAAATATACCCAGGAGAAGCAGAACTAGGTGATTTGATGTATGCTAGAATATGTTGGTTATGCAATAACTTTTCCTTGCATACTATGAACGTAAACAGTATAAAGAGACAGGAAAAGAGAGATATGGTTTTTCTTTACTGTCTTATCTTACTTTAGGTATTTTTAAAGGTGTTAGGTTTCATACCCTGCATGAAATTATGCAAGCAAAATGAGCCTGGTATTTAGGGCCTTCATTCTGGTCATTTGGACAAGAAACTTGCTCTGGGGTGGGAATATTGTTTAAAATGCCCGAAGTGGAAGTTCTTAGACTGATTGTTTTGGTACCAGGTAGTGTTCTAATTTTAGATAATAAATTTCACAACATTGTCTACAGGTTGATTAAATTATATGAACCATAAGCCAAAACTCTTTGGGTTGATTTATTGGCTAATCCAACCATAGTTACACACCTCCCAATACATTATTTTTGGTGAAGACTTTAACTGTCTGTGTCTTTCTCTTTCTTAAAGATAAAACCAAAAATATCAAAACTTCCAAAGTTTTTTGTGACTCTAAGTTTTCATCTTCAGTCCTACAGACAGCTAGATTGCAAGACGCCTACCTGTGGATCACAAAGACTCATACACCAACTTTTTATAAAGGCCCTTTAGCAACGAGGATTGATTTCTTCTTTGTATCTCAGCATTTATCCCTAACTTCTGCACAAATATTGACTGCAGAATTCTCGGACCATAATGTTCTCTCTATTCAGCTTGGACAAACCAGCCCTTAGTTAAGGGTCCAGGAACTTGGAAAGTTAATACATCATTATTAAAAGATGAAGTATTTTTGGTTAATTTACAACTATTTCTTACAACAAGGAAATCAGTTTTTATTCTATGCGATAACCCCCAAACATGGTGGGAGGATACCAAAACTGAACTTAAAAAATGATTAAAACACTTAAGTAAATCGAACAGTGTAAATTTGTATATACAATATCTACAAAAATGACAGCAATTACAAAAAATGTTGACACTGTCCCTTAATACTCGACACGATTATACAAAACAAATCAGCGCTATAAAAAAAAGATCTGATGAGTTATCATACACAAAAATCTGAGACACTAAACCAACAACAGAAATTTGGCATGGTGGGCTTCTTTGACATGGTATGCCCTTACAAAAGTTGCTATAAAAGAATTATAAAAATAGAAATGAATTCACTTTTTGGTGCACAGCACTGCTTACACACTTTAAACATAGGGATACAAGAATGCTTAGCTGCATACACACGGGGAATGTATGGAAGTTTATGTTCCAACATAGAACAATCTCCTTCTTTTCTCTCACAACTAAATTTGCCAGATATTTCTTCAGACATCACAAACACAGTCCAGCAAGATATACAGGTTTATGAAGTTTGTGAAACAATATCTTCCTTGAAAAATGGGACTGCCCCCTGGTTTAGACGGGCTTCCCAATGAAATTTACAAATTACTAGGTTCCAAAATTAGCACTGAATTTACCCAAGTATATAATTACATCCTACATAATAATTCGATGCTTTTGGATATGAACATGGGAGCCTTTATTTACTTACTTACACAAAAGGGGGACAAAAAGTACATACAGAACTGGAGACCTATACTGTAGGTCTTCCGAACACTGATTTGAAGATTTTAACTAAAATCTTAGAAATGAGATTAATAAAACAGCCATAACTAGCCCAAATAATGATTACAGGGGCACAATCCTGTTCATTGCTGGGGTGAAGTATCTCGGATCATTTAATACTTCTACGGGAAATTGTAGAAAGAGAAAATGCTGGACAACTGCCTGGATTTTTGATCTCTTTAGATCAGAAGCAGGCCTTCGATTCAGTAAACCATGATTTTCCACAGCAAACTTTAGCTAGATATCAGGTTCCAGAATGGATGATTACATGGTTAAGGGGTTTATATAATACAGCAATGGAAGTACCAATTATAAATGACTGGAACAGCCCCTTAATTAGTATTTAAAGAGGAGTAAGGCAGGGGTGCACACTAAGCCCCATACTTCATGGTTTTTTTCTAGATCCCCTTCTTAAGGGTAATAAATACATCTAACATAATACGTCCATTAACAAATGTAGTCAGTATCATCCCTTATAATGTTCTGACATATGCGGATGATATGAGTTTGATGGTAGCAGATGACAATTCTGTCACAGAATCTGTAAGACAATTTGGGAACATATCTTAGGCTTCTTTAAATTTGCTAAAATGTGTTGGAAGGCATCTTGGGCATTCCTCCTACTACTGTTAGTGTTATAGCTATAACCACTGAGCCTATACAGGTTTTAGGAATTCTGTTTGGGGATGGACAATTGGATATGTTGAACTGGGAACCAAAGATTTCACAAAGGGCAAAATAAAGTGGCCCAATGGAATAAATGGAAATTAGGGAAGAAGAAAATAATTCATTTACTCAAAATGTATCTTCTACCATTATTTTTATATATTACATATGTCTCCAAAAAAAGGTTAGAAACTAGCATTTTTAGTATTTTTTTTTCAGGCATTATGGGGTGGCCGCTTTAATCCCATTAAATGGAATATCACCTACCTTCCCATTAAAAGGGAGGGGGTTGAGTATGATTCACCTTTTGCTTTTTTATAACAGTGTGTTTCTTGTGGCCAACCTCAAACCTTTGCTTATTAATATGGGTAAGGGGTGGGAACCATGGTTCTATGACAGCTGTAGGCCTTGGTTTTCACAATGGGACACAAACACTTCAAGAATTGTTAAAAGCATTCCCCTAGCTCCTAAATACTTAAGGTAAACTTTTAGTAGGTTGAGGCAATGGAACATTACTAGTATGATGTATCATGACATTGCATATCTACTAGATCATAATTGTAATGTGCCAATAGTATTTGAAAAATGTCCCTTTGGCCACAGACCTGCTTTGCTGCTCCTCTTACAAAATCCCAGGATACACATGTGGGACATACACTGGCTCAGCTGCCACAAAAAGATCACTGAAGTCCAACCATAAACATAAGCAGCTGTCAGAAAGACTGTAGTAGATCTTCCTGTATACAGCAAGTAGAAACAATGGAACATCTATTTTACAGTGTTCCTTTATACAAGACTTGTGGAAGTTTGTAGCACATACCTGGGGTGAACCATTATTTAATACCATGTCCTATACTAATATAATATATGGGGATTTTTTTGCACCCTGGGGAAGATGGCATAAGGGTACTTTATGTGTCAAGTTTACAGTTTTTTAGTGGCATATTTGGATGGCTAGATGCTTATTTGCTTTACAACAGAAACTGACATCTTATCAGGAATTGTTGGAGAAAAACACTAATGATTTAAAACAGATCTATTTCTTAGAAATGAAAGCTATACAAAGAGATGAACTGTTGGAATGATGGCAATGTTTACCATGGATAACAGGCTCAGATTTTCCAATTACATAAGTCTGTATAAGGTATGAATATGATCTTCTAATGTGATATTTTACTATGATTTTACACCTGTGATTGTATATAGTTTTCTTTTGAATAAAGTTTTTCCTACTCTTTTCAAGAAGTGCCATGGGATCTTTAATGTCCACCTGAACAACCACCAGAACAGGCAGACGGGACCTCGGTTTAATGCCTCATCCAAAAGACAGCACCTCAGGAGTGCAGCATCCCCCTCATGATGCACTATAGTGGTAGTACTGGGATTTAACCCAAAGTGCCTGGTGTGGGGCTAGAACCTACAACCTTTTGATCTTCCGGCCTCAGAGGTGAGTGTGCAACCTGCTGAGCCACTGACTCTGCTGGACACAGTAAAGAATACAGTAATATAAAAGAATACAGAGTGTAGTAATTTTATTATTTTATTTATTTATTTCAAAGATTTAGCAGGAGTGGTCAGCCCACCGGTGCAGTGGTAACGCTACCACTTGCAACGATGATGACCCAAGTTCAGAAGTGAGCCCACAGTGTCAGAGGGCCAGCCAAGTGGAGGAGGATTGAGCATCTGTAGGACTGCTGTCCTCCTCTGGGGATGAGGGTGATGAAGAACCCGGTGCTCAACTGCTCCCTAGCAGAAGCCAGGGGAGAGGCAGCCCAAGCTGGAAGGTCGGGGAGGTGTGGCAGACATTGGCACAAGTACCGTGATGTCATTGCATGCCATGTCTCCCATGGTGACAGAAAACAGGAAACACCCTGGCTGCCACAAGGATGATTGTCATCCTCTGCAGACTCTGCACCTGACACTCAAGCTCCTCCCAGAATCTGGATTTGGACCTGGCAGGTCAAGGGACTCCTCACCACCTTGCCATGGAGGGCAAGCCGTGGGGGACTATGGGAGTGGTATGTCCTGGGAGAAGCCAGGATGACGGGACTGTGAGGACTGGCAGGAGGAAGGGCCGGCCAGGAGATGGGAGCATTTTTTAAAAAAAGTTTCACCAGGACAGATATACTGAGCTGTAAACAGCTTGTTTCCAGATGTGTCCTGGGGGGATAGGGGACGGGGAGAGGAACAGTACAAGATGAACAGTAAAACTACAATGTGTAAGGTGCGTCAGTAATAAAATAAGTAGAGTAAAAATGCATTCAGCAAATAAAGAATAATGTCTGTGCACGTGTGTGTTATAAGGATTTTTCACACACCTGAGGTGTGTGAAAATCCTCATAGAACACTACCTGCATAACATTATTTTTTATAGTGCAAGGGAGTGAATGCCAGAGGTACTGGAGCGGTTCACGGACACACACACACACACACACACACACACACACACACACACACACACACTGTCTGTCTGTTTCAGATTTTGTTTTTCTTTTTTGTTTTCATTTTTTGTTTAGTTGCACTATGGAATCAGCATGGGAACCGCAGTTAGTAGACAGTTAACCATGCTCTGTTCCCAATCAGTCTCACTGTCTACCAAAGCCGCGACTGAAGTGTACCAAAAGCAGGATCAACCAGATATATTTTTTGTGTTGTAAAGGCAGTATCAACCAGATAATACTCGAAGAACTTGATAAGTTACCAGAAAGGAGAGTTAGAAGCAACGATCACTGTGGTTCCTCCAAAACGGAAAAACAGAGCTGCCATGTTTCTTTAGGTGTTCAACCTGCCCACAGAGTCTACGAACCAATGAGGTGGTGCACTAGATATGAGTGATACAAAACGCCATAATAACTGGTTCTACTGGTTATTATGATGTTTAAAACACTGGTCAACTCTGTGCATTAAAGGGGATCACCAGTAATTATATTAAATATGTGTCCATGCACAGTCACAGTTATGAGATATAATGCACATTGAGCAACAAGAGCTAAACAGTGCAGGGAGCAGTGCAGATGGTAGTAGGATAAACCACCCAGACTACAGGGTGCTGCTAGCTAGGCAGGGCTGGTGGTATACTCAGGAATGCAGATACCAATAGCTATTAGGTCACAGTTAGCCTAGGGGTAGGCGAGAGGAAGGGAAGTTAACAAACACAGAAGTAGGGAATATAAGGGAGACATCAACAGCAGAGAGAAAGGAATACAGGGTCAAGGATCAGAAACAATTGCAGAAGGGGGTGGTAAAGTCATCAAGAGGGGCTTTGAGGGAAGGGAAGGACATGGCTGAGTGGGTGGAAAGGGAGAGGGAGGACCAGAGTTTATGAAAATGATATGAGAAGTCAGCTTAGCATTTAGAAGTTTTTTTTGGGGGGGATGAGTGAGAGGGGGACATTGTTCTGGAAGGGGTAGGAGGAAGAGGGGATTAAAAGAGGGTACAGAGGTTGTGGAAGAGTGATCCCAACCAGAATTTGGAGGTGAAGGTGGCACAGTGAATGAGACACCTGACTGTGAGGGAAGGGAGAGAGAGGGAGGACTACAGAGTAAAGTGGTGTGTACGAGGGGGGCAGGCTAAGGCAACATGGCAGAAAAAGTGGAAGAGGGGTCCAGTCTGGCAAGGGAGTTCTTGGGAGTGGCGCTGTACACAATGTTGCTGTAGTTGAAGATGGGAAGGAATATCTTCATAACTAGTTCCCTGCAGGCAGGGAGAGGGATGCTTGCTTTGTTTCTATACAGCACACCCATTTTGGGGTGAAGCTTGTGATGGATGGTATCAATGTGCTCTGAGAAGTTGAAGTGCCAGTCCAGCCAGACCCCAAGGTACTTAAACAAGGGGACATCAGCAAGTGTTGCACCATCAAGGGTGTGGAAGTAGGGGAGTGGAGACAGTCTGGTAAGCCTCTGTCAGGTGCCAAAGGTTATGGAGACTGTTTTTTTTGCATTGCGGGACAGGGCAGAGGTTTGTACAGAACCAGTGCGGCACACTGTCAAAGTCCTGTTGGAGATGGGCAGTCAGGTCAGCAACAGTGGAGCCAGAAACAAACAGCACAGTGTCATCTGCATACATATGAATGAATGCAGACTTGCAGAGGAACAGGCAGAAGGGAGGCCATTTAAGAAAACAGAGAAAAGTAAGGGGTCCAGGACAGACCCTTGAAGGAATGACAGAGCTGATAGGGAGTGGAGGGGAGAGAGAGTCTCCAATATGAACGGCTTGCAACCTGCCCTCAAAGTAGGAGCAGAACCAGCTAGTGTTGCTTGGATAGTATCCTATCAATTAGGACACCATGGATACCAGCCTTTTTGCCGGACAGTGGATCTGGTCGGATAGTAGCACTATCCAACCGTGGACCTGACCATCCCGGATCCAGGTTGGATTCCCCTGATCCATGGGCAGATCCCTGGATCAGACATCAGAGATCCGATATTGGATAGTACAGGCTCTGACATCAGATCCCTTGATCTGACATCAGATAGTGTGGGATCCGACCTGGGATCTGACCTATGACTTGGTTGAATCCCAGGTCGGATACTGCCACTATCTGACAGATCACAATTGGATCCACAAAGGCACTATCTGAATAACACTAGAACCAGCTCATTGAGGGATTAGTGAGCCTTTAGGCTTGGCCAGGAGAATGGGGTGTGACACAGTGTCAAAGGCTTTGGCCAGGTCAGCAAAGACAGCACAAGTAACTTGGCCCTCGTCCATAGTGGAGAGGATGGAGTCCATGAGCCAGAGGAGGAAGACAGATAAGGAGTGGGACTTCTTGAAACCAAGCTGGAAAGGAGTGAAAATGGAGGAGTTGTCAAAAGAGGAGGTGAGTTGTGAAATGACAAGATGTTCCTGGAGCTTGGCTAGTGGAGGGAGGAGAGAAATGGAATGAAAGTTTCCCAGAGAAGTGGAATCACCTCCTTCTGGGAGGGGAATGACAGTAACTTGCTTCCAGGCATCAAGGACAGAGCCTAGGACTAAGGAGAAAAAGAAGTTGTGGAATAGTGAGATAAGATGGACTATGGTTGGTGCAGAGAGGTACAGAGGTTTAGGATCAAGATCATCAGGGCTCATACACTCATGGGGGTTAAGAGAAAAGAGGGCCCTAAGGGTAGAGGGGTAGAGAGAAGGGGTGTAAGGACTGAAGGAGAAGGGTGGGTGGAGGAGGGGATGAGGTGTGGAAAATTGGGGAGTAGGTGGTCAAAAAGGAGTTGAAAACAGCAATAATGGCAGTTGGGTCTGTGATGTGGGAATTGCCAACCTTGACGATGGGTGGGGGAGGACTAGGTAGGAGTGCCGAAAAGGGAGTGGATGACTTTCCAGAACTGGAGGGGTGATTAAGGTTGCTCAGAAGTGTGGATGAGAAGTAATTGGATTTCTCTATCCTGGTGGTTTTGGTGCAAGAACTGTGAAGGGTCTGAGAATTTAACATGGTGGCAGGGGAACCAGTGGTCTTATAGGACAACCAGACTTGGTCATGAGCTCAAATACAGGCCAGCAGCTCAGCAGTGATCCAGGGAAGGTGAACGCCTTGCACCTTGGTTTTCCTTAGAGGGGCATGGGAGTCCCACACAGCCATGAATTTGTTGTGGAAGGAGTGGAGGGACAAGTTAAAATTAGTGGCTGAGGAGATGTGAGACCAGTCAGTGGCCAACAGGTCTGCAGGGAAGGCAGTTAAGTCCTGCGAGCTGAAGAATTACAGAAAGATAATTTTACAGGGGACTTTGAGGCGATGGATTTTGCACACAAAGTAGATCATGTGACTGTCACCGAGTACATCTGGGAGGATCCCTGCATCCACAGTGCAGTGGGAGTGAGAGGAGAGTACCCAGTCCAGAAGATTGGAGTTTGAGGAGTTATGATTAAGATGGGTGGGGTCCAAAATTAGTTGGGATAGCTGGAGGGATGTAACATTCTAACAAAGGTTTTTCACTGAGAGGGACATTCAATTAGTGTTAAAATCCCCAAGTATTAGCAACTCACCAGAGAAGGAGTGGGAGCAGATGGAGGAGAGGAGATGAATAACTGAAGCAGGGAGTAGGCCAGGGCAGAAGTACATTCCTGCAATGAAGAGAGGGACTGTGTGAGGGAGGGAGAGTTTTAGGAGGAGCAGCTCACAGGCAGTAGGAGCTGATATTGACAGCAGAGACACAAACTGGATGTTAGAGAAGAGGTAGATTGCAATGTCTTCTCTTCTCTTGGGGCGATCCAGCCTCGCTATGGAGTAAAGGTATGGACACTGCTGTGCCTTGGACATTAGGGGAGAGCCAGAACTCTGAAATGACATGAACATCTGACTGAAGGTTGAGAACAAGGGGTTGTAATAGATCCAGCTTAGGGAGGAGGCTACAGATGTTAAGGTGGGTCCCCCACAGTCCTTTAAGAAGTTGCAATTGGTAGGTGGGGGAAGGATCAAGATTAAATTTGATGTCAACAGCTCAGACACAAAGGGCAACCCTAGGAGGCATACACTAAGTACGTTCCAACCCCTAGCCCTACTGTCTGCTGAGCTTCACTGATCTTCACCAACTGGGAGGGAGACCAATCACGGAGGGAAGGCAGACTCCAACAGGTGCAGAAGCAGGGATTCCCCCACAGTCCTTTGAGAAGTTGCAATTGCTAGGTGGGGGAAGGACCAGGATTAAATTCAATATCTACAGCTCAGACACAAAGAACAACCCTAGGAGGCATAAGCCAAGAGTGGTCCAGCCCCTAATCTTAATGTCTGCTGAGCTTCACTGATCTTCAGCGATTGCTGTACCCACTACTGAAATAGTGGTTGGCTAATAGAAAGCTCTTAGCCAGAGACAACTAGAATCAAAAGCTCAGACACAAAGGGCAACCGTAGGAGGCATATGCCAAGTGCTGTCCAGCCCCTAGCCTTACTGTCTGCTGAGCTTCACTGATCTTCACCAACTGGGAGAGAGACCAATCACGGGGGCAAGGCAGACTCTGACAGGTGCAGAAGCAGGGATTCCTTGACAGTGGTTCAACCCAAATCTTCCTTGGAGTGTACTGTCCAGGATCCCTTCTCCACTGAGGCAGCTTCTCTCCTCACTCACTCTGCTCAGACACAGCCAGTGGCTACTCTCTCAGAATAAGGAGCTGTTGGAACACTTACCCAGAATTTCTGACTGTGGTATGTAACTCAGCATTTGTACATGGCTAATAGAAAGCTCTCAGCCGGAAGCAACAGCTCAGACACAAAGGGCACCCTAGGAGGCATATGCCAAGAGTGGGCCAGCCCCTAGCCTTAGTGTCTGATGAGCTTCACCAATCTTCACCGACTGCTGTACCCACTACTGAAATAGTGGTCTGCCAATAGAAAGCTCTCAGCCAGAGGCAACCAGAAGCAACAGCTCAGACACAATGGGCAACCCTAGGAGGCATATGCCAAGTGCGGTCCAGCCCCTAGCCTTACTGTCTGCTGAGCTTCACTGATCTTCACCAACTGGGAGAGAGACCAATTACAGAGGGAAGGCAGACTGAAACGAGCAGAAACAGGGATTCCTTGACAGTGGTTCTACCTGAATCCTCCTTGGAGTACACAGTCCAGGCTCCTTTCTCCACTGAGGCAGTTTCTTTCCTCGCTCGCTCTGCTCAGACACAGACAGAGGCTGCTCTCTCAGCATAAGGAGCTATTGGAACACTTACTCCCTGCCCCCTTAACATAAAAACAACAAGTTTTCTTTCCATCCTATTAGTTCTGTGTGTACTTTGGTTTTATGTGCAGTAGATGTAATAAGGTCTTGATACAGCTAAAAGGCAGAACATCACTGATTGTTTTTACAGGTAGCAAAAACAAAGGAGTTTCACCTTCAGCAATCCGGCCATACAAAAGTTGCAGTTAGGTGTCTCCTGGGTATGTCTGTGTGGAGGGAAACTGGCCGCATTCTGAATATCATAAGCAACGTGGACCATAAACCACATGTCATCCTCCACATAGACACAAACGACATAGCCTCTCACATGGTAGAAGAGACTAAACAAAACATAACAAATCAGGCCAGCAAAATTAATTTTCTTTCATCCAATCTCTCTTTCTCAGAGATCTTGCCTGTATGGGAAAAGGGCAGAATCAGGCACATGATCAGAGAGAGAGACATCTCTGAACTCAATGCCTGGCTTAAACAATGGTGCCAAGAAAATGGACATGGCTTTATTAGCAACTGGCACAACTTCTGGGAGCAAGACAGCTACAAATTTGATGGTCTGCACCTAAACAAAGAAAAAACTCGGGCACACGGACAAAAACTCAACATGCACATAGACCATTTAAACTAGTGAGTGGGGAGGAGCAGCAAGGACACCTCGTGGCAAGAAGGGTTTCAGGAGCCCCTCCACCACCAACAGCTAGTTTGACACAGGTCTCTTTTAGTGATCTTGGAACTGGTAGTTATCAAGACACTTCCCATAACAGGCAAAGGGAGAAGCGTAACAGGCACAAGAGAAGCAACATTGATATACAGCATAACGATTCTACTACTTCACCATGCCGCACAAAACAGGGATGGAGGGCTATATGTGTCAATGCACGTAGTCTGTCAAAAAAATCTCTGACCTCTCTGCTTTAATGACAGAAGCCAAATTAGACTGGGTAGCAGTCATGGAAACCTGGTTTATGGAGAACCATACCTGGATGTTGCTATACCAGGTTACACACTTTTTAGGAAGGATTGCATTGGAAAAAAGGGGAGAAGGGGTGGCATTATATGTAAGAGAAGGAATCTCGGCAATAGAAGTCCAAGCAAAACAAGGAAGACCAGAAGCATTATGGGTCACCCTAGAAGCAGGGGACAAAGCTGCCATCCGAGTGGGAGTCCTATGTAGACCTCCCTCCCTCCTAAGACTCTGACATAGACAAGGAGCTCCTGGTAAACATATTCTTGATTGCCGACAGGGGAGACCTGTTATTAGTGAGGGATTTCAATCCACCTGATGTAGATTGGTCCTCATTCACGGCATCACCTGAACGCAGCAAAGAGTTCATACATGCCCTGAAGGGGGCAGGACTTAATCAGCTGATGCCATCCCCCACCACAGAACAGACTACACTGGACCTGGTGCTAACAAACAGCACCATAGAAACATAGAAACATAGACTTTGATGGCAGATAAGGACCGCTTGGCACACCTAGTCTGCCCATTTCCCTACCTAGAGGATAAGCTGCAGATCCTATTCAACCAAAAGCCTATTTCTTCCTACCACCCACAAAAATTGCCTTATGTCTGTCCCATGCATTCTTGACTTCTTCCACAGTTTTAGACCCCACAACCTCCTCAGGAAGGCTGTTCCATGTATCCACCACCCTCTCTGTGAAAAAATACTTCCTCACATTGCCACTGAGCCATCCCCCCTCTATCTTCAAATTGTGTCCCCTTGTTCTTGCACATCTCTTTTTCTGAAAGATGCTACCCTCTTGGACTTTATTGATTCCACTGAGGTACTTAAATGTTTCTCATCATGTCCCCCCTCTCCCTCCTTTCCTCAAGGGTATACATATTAAGCTTCTTTAGTCTCTCCTCGTATGGCTTCTCTTGCAGACCCTGCACCATTTTAGTTGCCCTCCTGTGAACTGCCTCCATCCTGTCTATGTCCTTGTGAGATGGGGTTTCCAGAACTGGACGCAGTACTCCAGATGGGGTCTCATCAACTGTCTGTACAGGGGGATAACAACTTCCTGTTTTCTGCTGGTGATGCCTCTCCCTATACATCCCAGTATACCCCCAGCTCTCCCTACCGCCTTCTCACATTGCTTGCCAACCTTAAGGTCATCTGATATGACCCTCAGGTCCCTTTCCATTTTTGTTGTTGTTTCTACTACCTCTCCCCCACTGTGTAATCTTCCCCCGGGGTTTTTGTTTCCCAGGTGCATTATTTTGCACTTCTTTGCATTGAATCCAGGCTGCCATACTTCTGACCATTCCTCCAACCTTGCCAAGTCCCTTCTCATCCTTTCCACGCCTCCTTGTGTATCAACCCTGTTGCAGATCTTTGTGTTATCTGCAAAGAGGCATGCTTTTCAAGTTCAAGTTTATTGTAGAAAAAACTCCATTGAGCAAGCTCATTCACAAGGAGGTCCTGGGTCATTTACATAGACATATGGACATAACATACAAGGTATCATTGTCAATCGAGATAAAGGCACATACAAAGTTCATAAATGACAATTCTTGACATGATACAGCCAGGTAAGGCAGGGTTCTGGCAGTAAAGTCTGATGCTGTATCAGCAAATGTTTGGGTAGAGTTGTATACATAATAAGATAAGTGCATTATAGGAGAAGGTTAATGTGCAGAGACAGCAGGGAGAGTTTAAGTAGGAAGGTAGGGAAAAATGGTGTATGTGAAAGATGAGGCTAGAGGCTAGCACAGTAGAGTAGAGAAAGGTGTGATAAGGAGATCTAGAGGTGAAGGGCAGTAAAAGCAGGTCATGGGAATCAAATCTATAGCTGTTAAACTTAGTCTTATACTTCTGTGCAGTTGCCGACCTGTTTTGGACAGAGCAGGGGCAGTCGGTGTACGAGTAGCTAACGTAAGGGTGCTGTGGGGGGTTTAGTGGCAGTGACAGATATCTTTTATTTTAGATGAGGATAAGGCTTTTTAGAGATTAATTGGGACAATGCTGGTTAGTTTTAGTATGGATTGGAGTTGGTTCTAGAATGTAGGAAGTGCTAATGAAATGGCACGTTGTCCAAAGGCAGTACGAGTTCTTGGGACGTCGAGCAGGATGTAGTTTGATTTCCTGAGTGAGTAAGCACTGCAGGAGATACAGATGAGGGACATTATGTAGCTTGGTAGTTTGTGAAGGAGTATCTTGAGGGTCCAGATCCAAGCATGGAGCAGCATCTGGTGGCGAGTAAGGTCCAACCAACAGCTGTGTACAGGTGGCAGTGATGGGTTCTGTGGGGGGCACTGGTGATGAACCATATAGCACGGTGGTAGAGAATGTCCAGTTTACTTAGGCCTGAGATTGCAGAGGTGGCATAGATGAAATCTCCATAGCCAAGTAGGGGAAGAAATGTGGCCAGTACAAGCTTGGTTCAGGTCGCAAAAGTGAAGAGAGACCTGTTTCGAAAGAAGATGCCTAGCCGTGCTTTGAGCCTCTTGGATAGGTCCTCATTGTGGTCATTGAAGGTGAGCTTGTTGTCTATCCAGAATCCAAGGTATTTAAATTTAGGAACGACTTTCAGGGTTTCACCCAGTGAAGTGACGATAAGGTTCTTTGGCTGCAAAGGGGGGGATCCAAAGGTGGGATTACGTGAGATGAACATTGCCTTAGTTTTCTTAGCATTCAGAGGGAGCTTTGCTTTAATAAGGTTTCTTTCGAGCTGAGCAAAGTCAGCTTGCAAGATGTCCCTAACTTCCATTAGAGTTGTGCCAGAGGTACATAATACAGTGTCATCTGCAAATAAGTGAATACTGGAGTTTATTATGTAGGAATCAAGATCATTGATGTATAAAGAGAATAGGATTGGGCCTAATATGGAGCCTTGGGGGACTCCTCTGGCATTCGGAAGGGGGGGCTGAGAGACAACCATCTGCTTTGACTTTCTACATCCTACCAGAGAGATAACTGGTGAACCACTGTATGGTAGAAGGAGTGGCACCTAGGTTAGAAAGGCAGTTGATTAGGAGGGGGTAGTCAACAGTATCAAAGGCTTTACTAAGGTCCAGGAAGACTGCACCGGTGACCTTCTTGGAGTCCACGGCAGAAATCCAGTCATTAGTGACCTTAGCCAAAGCAGTGACTGTGCTTTGTTTGGACCGTAAACCTGATTGTGCAGGGTTTAGGAGAGAGTAGGATTCAATATGCTGTTTCAATTGATTATAGATCAGCTTTTCGAGAATTTTAGAGAGAACAGGCAAAATGGAGATGGGCCTGTAATTGTTTAAATCACAGAGGTCTCCTGATTTGAAAAGTGAAAGGATGTGGGCAGACTTCCAGCTAGATGGAACTGTTGCAGAGGTAATGGATAGGTTGAAGATATGTAGGATAGGTGCAGTGAGATAGGCATAGCCTATTCTCAGGAAAAATGGTTCAAGTCCATCATCCCCGGCACTTTTGCTGAGATCTAGATTAAGGAGAGAATCTTCAACTTCTTTATAAGTAATAGTGTGGATCTGGAGGGGATAGGATGGACTGCAGGTGGTGGAGGTGGAGCTTTCACTAGTATTCACATGGTTAGCGTAGGGTGAGGAGTCGAAAGCAAGTCCAGCGGTAACAAAATGTAAATTGAGTTCTTCAAGGATTTGGGTGCTGTTTTCCACCAACCTGCCATTGGTAAATATCTTAGTTGGGATAGATGGAGCTGAAGGACGGCCTTCAATAGATTTAAGTGTTCTCCAGATTTTTTGGGGGGTCCCTTTGGCTTGTTCCAGGGTGGAGATATAGAAGTTAGCTTTTGTAGCACGAATGCTTTTGACACAAGCATTCCTAGCAGTTCTGAAGGCCTGTCAGTCTGCAGGGCTCTTAGTGTACCTAGCCTTAGCCCAGAGTTTGTCTCTGTTGATAAGCACAGCCTTTAGGTCTGGGGTAAACCAGGAGTGGGAAATGTTGAGCATCCTGGCTTTGATAATGGGTGCATGCTTGTTTGCCAGGGTAGTAAGATTGTCACTAAGGATGGAGACAGCTTCGTCTGCAGTTTTTGCAAGATATAAATCTTGCCATCTGATCCTGCTCAGGTCATACAGAAAGTCTGACACATTAAAATTTGCGAAAAGACCTCTTAGTTCTAAATTTGGTCTGTTGGCACGTTTTAGTTTGTGATTGTGTGCAAACCACCATGCAGTGGTCGCTCATATCATTATGGAATACTGCTGAATGGGAGATTTTATGGGAGTGGATGGTTAGAATAACATCTAAGATGGAGCTTTTAGCAGAGTTGGAGATATTGTTCCTCGTGGGTTCGGTAATTAGTTGTATAAGACCAAGCTCATCACAGAGGGGTTTAAGGCAGTGAGATTTTGTAGTGAGCCAATCCATGTTGAAATCCCCCAGGATAATTTTTTCTGAGTTGGTGGCTAAGGTTAGGGATTTTATAATGTAGATGATTTTGGAGCCACCAGACGGAGGCCTATAGCCACCTATGATGGTAATGCAATCTGTGGAGGGAAGGTGAAGCTTTAGTGAAACAACCTCATATTCTTTAGGCTTGGATTTGCAAAGGATGTCAGTTACTACAAACTTATTTCTGGCGTATATGACCACCCCTCCCCCCTCAGTATTCCTGTCAGCCCTAAATGGTTTGTAGCCTGGAAGAGTAACTTGTTGGTCAAGAGTAGTCTTTTTAAGCCATGATTCGGTAATAATGATGAGATCTGGGTTAGTATGTGCTGCCCAGGCTTGAAGTTGGTCAAATTGTTTAGTCAGGCTTAGGATGTTTACTAACATCATCTTCAGCTCAGGGGCAGCTGCAAAGTCTGATGGAGAGGAAAATTGGAGTGGAGGGCCAGGATTTAGCTCCACATTGCCTGAGTAAAGAAGGAGTAGCAGCAGCATTTTCTGTAGGGAGTATAATAAAAAAGAGAGCAAAAAAGAGAGCTTTTTCCCTTAGTAGTCGCCTTTGATAGCTTGTAAGGGGTGTACATTTAGGGTGTGAGAGCGTATGGAGGAATTGAGGTTTTGAGCAAATGAGGGACAGAGCTCGGATATACATGGTTGAGTGGTACAGGAGTGGTACAGGAGGAGGTGGGCAGAAGGATGTAGGGTATATATGTGTTTCCTTCCAGTCCCTCTACAATGTCACTTATAAAGATATTAAAAAGGACTGGACCCAGTACTGAACCCTATGGTACCCCACTAGAAACCCCTCTTTCTTCAGAGCGGACTCCATTTACAATTACTTTCTGTGTCCTGTTGTTCAGCCAAAGTTTTACCCAGGCTAACACCCTGGGACCCACTCCCAGGCTGGTTAATTTGACTATTAATCTTTTGTGTGGGACTGTGTCAAATGCCTTGCTAAGGTTTAGGTAGGCCATGTTCACAGCCCCTCCCTAGTCTACTACTTTGGTCACCCAGTCAAAGAAATCAATTAGATACATCTGACATGACCTTCCCACTGTGAACCCATGCTGCTTGGGTCCTGTGCCCACTGGCCTCTAGGTACTCAACAATTCTTTCCTTCAGAAGTGATTCCATCACTTTCCCTACCACAGAGGTCAAACTGACAGGTCTGTAGTTTCCTGCCTCTGTCTTGGTCCCACTTTTGTGAAGGGGAATCACATCTGCCTTCCTCCAGTCCACAGGTTCCACACCATCCTCCCATGATTTGTTAAATAGGGTAGTCAGTGGTGTCACTAGTTCTCTGCTTAATTCTTTTAGAATTCTGGGGTGAATTCCATCTGGCCCCATTGCTTTGTCCACCTTCAGTTTTAGAAGTTCTTTCAGAACCCTTTCCTCAGTGAAAGGACTGGGATCGACCCCCCTATCTAGAGTGCTTCTGTTAATTGGATTAGGCACCTTCCCCACTTCCTCTTTTGTGAATACTGAACAGAGGTATTCATTCAGTATCACTGCTTTTTCACTGTCCCTCTTTGCCCACCCACCGTCCATTCTATTCAGCCTCACTATCCCTCCCTTTGTCTTTCTGTGCTCCCTGATATACCTATAAAAGGTTTTATCCCCCTTCTTAACTGAGTTGGCTATCTTTTCCTCAGTTTGGGCCTTTGCTATTCTGACTACCCTCCCTGCTTCCTTCTACCTTAACTAGTACAGTTCTCTGTCCTGCTCCTTCTGTGTTTCCTTATACTTCCTAAATGCTATCTTTTTATCCCTAACCTTCACCGCCACCTCTTTTGAGAACCATAGTGGATTTTTCTTTCATTTTGATTTGTTTATTTGCTTCACACAAAGGCTTGTTGCCTCTGTGATGGCAATTTTGATATTTCCCCATTGTTGCTCCACCCCTCCTTCTAGCCTGCTTGCTAGTGCTTTTCTAAGGCACTCTCCCATCTTGCCAAAGTCAGCCCTTCTGAAGTCCAGAATCCTCACTTTTGTATGGATTGACTCTGTAGCTGAGTTTATCATGAACCACACTGTTTGGTAGTCACTTGTTCCCAAATGGCTACCCACTTCTAGATCTGAGATCCTCTCACTGTCCCCATTTGAGAGTACGAGGTCTAAGATTCCTCCCTCACGAGTAGGTTCCAAAACTAGCTGTCTGAGGCATGCCACCTGAAGGGCATCGAGAATGGCCCTGCTTTTGGATGTGTCTGCAGCAAAGGTGCTCCAGTTGACATCCGGCATATTATGGTCTCCCATCAACAGTATTTCCCCTTTCTCTGCCATCCTAAGTATGCCTTCTATCATATCCTTGTCCATTCCCTCCCCCTGACATGGGGGTCTGTATACAACCCCTGTGTGGATTGTGGTGCCATTTCCAGTCTCTAAGATGACCCACAGTGTCTCCTCTCCTCTGTGTTTACTCTTTTGTTCAGTTTCTTTTATCCCTTCCCTTACATAGAGAGCTACTCCGCCCTCTCTTCTCCCCTCCCTGTCTCTCCTGTAGGTTGTGTACTCTGGTATGTTAACGTCCCAGTTATGGTTCTCTGTGTACCATGTTTCTGTGACTGCTACGATATCCAGGCATACCTCTTCCATCAAGGCCATGAGTTCAGGGAGCTTGTTGCCCAGACTATGGGCATTGGTACTCATTACCCTCCATTTCTTGATAGTCTTACCCCTTTTTGCCCCATCCCTGTCCTTATTGCGTTTGTCACTTTCTCCATTTACCCCTTCGCTTCTCCCTATCGACATCTCTATGTTGGTGTCTACCTCACTTAGTATCCTGATTTTTGGGGAGGGATAGGATCCTGCTCCTCTCAGTGCCTCCCTTAGCTAGTTTAAATGCTTGTCAATGAAGCATTTAAACCTATCACCTAGGATCCTGGTTCCCTCCTTGACAGATGCAGACCATCACACCAGTATAGGCCTGCATCCCTCCAGGTGGACCCCCAGTCCTCAGTGAAGCCAAATCCCTGAGCTCTGCACCAGTTTTTCAACCACTGATTGAATCCCATGGTGTGGAGCACCCTAGCCTCACCTGTGCCATAGACAGGCAGCACCTCCGAGAAGGTTACCATGCATGCTATTTGTCTAAGGCCCCTCCCCATCTCTACAAACACTTCTTGCACTCTTCTGATCCCTTTCTTAGCCAGGTCATTTGTTCCTAGGTGGACAATGACATCCAGATCCCTCCCCTGTGCAGCTGCTCCTGCGATCCTGAGGATTCATTCCCTGTCCCTCCAAGCCATGGTACCAGGCAGGCACCTTACCTCCCTCTCCACTTCCTCCCCCAGTTCTACCTTCCTAACAATGGAGTCCCCCACCAGGAGTTGTTTCCTTCCCCTGTGGGGTCCCATGCCACCCTTCTGTGGGACTCCTTTGTGGAGGTTCCCAGCATCCTCCTTGGTCTCCACTGTGGGTGCCTCCATAGCGGAACCACACTTTTCCAGAACGGCATAGAAATTGTGGAGAGGTACAGCTGGAGGGATGTGCCTCTGTTCCACGACCCTCACCCTCCCTGAGCCCACTGTGGTCCAACCGCTCCTTTTTCTTGGCAACCTCTGAGGCAACGGCAGTGACCCTGGTGGTCCCTGGGTGGGAGAGGAGGTCCCACAAATCCTGGCCAACTCAGCCTGGAGATGAGCAACCTCCTCCTCAGCCCAGAGAGGTGCCTGCAGATGGGACAACACCGCATCCTCCAGAACATCTCCCGAAAGACTGCTGCGCCACAGCCACTGCTCTGCACCACTCCCATCATGTCTTATTTCTGGCCTCCTAATTGTTGTTTGGAATACTTACTCTTTCCTCAGTTTGTTTATTTCTTTTTTTTTTTCTGTCCCTACTTACACCTCTGTGCCCTTTTAGCTCCTGATCTTCCTGTTCTGAGACAAGAAGTTTTTATATTTCTCAGTGGTCTCCTTACTTGCTCAGAGTCTCAAATGTAACCATAGGGGTAAATCAGAGAACCACAGACCACAGGTCAATCTGGTTAACAGTAGAAAGGGTAGCGGAATCAAGTCACACAAAGCTTAAAATACTTGATTTCCGCAAGGCAGACTTCAACACCATGAAAACCCAGTTAAGAAATTAACGTGCTGGAAATCAACAACTCATGGGATGTGGAGAGAAGCTAAGAAGCCTTGAAGACAGCTTTACTTCAAGTTACTGACCAGTACACAAAGCACATCAACAAGTCAAAAAGATGATAAAAGCCGCTGCAGTTCTCCAAAGAAATAGCAACAATAGTAAAACACAAAAAAGGGCCTTCAAGCAGTATAAGCAGACAAAGAAAGAAGCAGACAGGCAGCATTACATATCAAAGCTGAGAGATGTGGGAAAGGCTTTTAAGAGAGCCAAAAGCCCAGACAGAGAAGAAAATAGTGCAAGGAGTAACAAAGGGGGACAAAACATTTTTTAGGTACATAAGTGAAAGAAAAAAGAGTAAGGGTGGGATAATCAGGCTAAAATCAACTGAAGGACAGATAGTTGAAAAGGATGAAGACAAGGCAGAAATGCTAAACATATTCTTCTGCTTAGTCTTAACCACTGAAGACCAAGGCAGCTGCCCTACTATGGGAAAGGCAGTGTGCAACAGTAGAACAGCAGATGACTTCCACTTCTCAAGAGAAAGAGTCCTAGAACAGCTTAGCAAACTAAAAGTAGACAAAGCAATGGGACCTGATGGAATCCACCCTAGGATTCTAAAGGAGTTACGGGAAGAAATTGTAATACCACTCACTGACCTTTTTAATAAGTCACTGGAAAGTGGCACAATACCACTAGACTGTAAAAAGGCTGTGGTGATACCCTTACATAAAAGTGGAAGCAGGGAAGAGCATGGGAACTACCGCCCCATCAGTCTGACCTCAGTGAAAGGCAAACTTACGGAAACCCTGCTGAAAGATAGAATAGTGGATCATCTGAAAGAATCTGGAAAGCTTGACCCCAAGCAACACGGATTTACAGCAGGAAAATCATGCCTAACAAACATGATAGAATTCTTCAGCTTGGTGACCAGAACAGTGGATCAGGGAGGGGCAGTGGACATGGTGTACCTAGACTTCTGCAAGGCCTTCAACACTGTACCAAATAGAAGGCTTATGAATAAGCCAGAAAATACAGGACTTAGTCAGAAGACAGTCAACTGGATTGCAAACTGGCTCAAGGATAGGACACAGAGGGTCTTAGTTAATGGAGCTTAGTCAGGGGAGGGCAAGGTGACCAGTGGAGTGCCACAGGGGTCAGTATTAGGCCCCATCCTCTTGAACACTTTCATCAGTGACATCACTGATGAACTGGAAGGGAACGTATGCCTGTTTGCAGATGATACAAAACTCTGCAACCAGGTGGACACCCAAGAGGGAGTCTTGAAGATGGAAAAGGATCTGAATAAGCTGGAAGGATGGTCCAAAAATTGGCAATTGAAGTTCAATGTCAAAAAATACAAGGTCATTCATCTGGGTAAAAGAAACCCCAGGAAGGAATACATGCTGCTAGGACACCAGCTTGAAGTAACACAGGTGGAGCGGGATCTTGGCGTAATCATTACAGATGGCCTTAGGACGAGCAAGCAATGTGAAAGGGCAGCGCAGAAAGCAAATGGCATCCTCGGATGCACGGGAAGGGGTATAACTAGCCGAAAAAGAGAGGTGATAATGCCACTCTACAGATCACTGGTCAGGCCGAACATGGACTATTGCGTCCAGTTTTGGAGGCCGCGCCTGAAGAAGGATATCAACAGACTGGAGGCAGTGCAGAGAAGGGCTACAAAGATGGTGCAGGGTTTGCACCAGGAGCCATATGAAACCAGACTGGCTGACTTACAGCTGTACTCACTTGAACAGAGAAGAGACAGGGAGGACATGATTGAAACGTTTAAGTATATGAAGGGAATTAACACAGTACAGAAGGAAAACCTGTTTCCGATTAGATCAGAGAGTCATACAAGAGGCCACAATCTATAACTGGTAGGAGGTAAATTTAGGGGAAACATCAGGAAAAACTTTTTTCCAAGAGGGTGGTTGACCCTTGGAATAGCCTACCACAAGAGGTAGTAGACTCAAAAAATGTAGGGGAATTCAAACTTGCATGAGATAAACACTACGTTCAAAAAAGGAAATAGTCTAAAAGGAGAGGGGTAGGTATTCTTGGCAGACTAGATGGATCAAGAGGTCCCCTTCTGCCAACAAATTCTTATGTTCTTATGTCCCCTGCTACCAGGAGTGCCTACTGTATCATCACAGACTCTATTTGGTCTGTGACTCTTTCTCCTTCCCTTCCTTTCCACCAAGATTCAATAATGACTATTCCATGCATTCTTGAACCCGGCCACTGTTTTTGGCCCAAACCACCTCCACTGAAAGGCTGTTCCAGGAATTCAACACTCTTTCTATAAAATCCAGAAAACCCCATGGGAAGCTGGGGGAACTCAGAGAAGATGTGAGGAAACACTTTTTCATGGAGATGGTGATGGACATCTGGAACAGCCTCCCGGCAGAGGTAGTGGGGGCTAAAATGGTAACAGGATTCAAGCATGCATGGGATACACTCAAAGGGACCTTAGAAATAGGGGAAGGTGGGAAGATCAGAGATTGAGTAGGGTCTATGGTGGCAAAGTAGGTAGGGAAAATAGGCAGACTAGGTGGGCCTAGAGGGCCTTCTCTGCTGACAACTTCTATCTTTCTATGTAAGAAGTACTTCCTCATATTTCTCCTGAATCTAACCCCACCCCAAGCTTCATTGCATGTACCCTTGTTCACGAGCACCCCTGTGAGGGTCTATCATAATTATCACCCATCTCCCTCCTCTCTTCCAGGATGTACATGCTGAGATCCTTTAGTGTGCACCAGATAGAAAACTTTGAGCACCAGAACACGAGGCCATGCTATGAACCTTGGGTGGAGGGAGTTTAAGCGGGAAGTGAGGAATTACTTCTTCACAGAAATGGTGGTGGACCCTGGAACAGCATGCCAGGAGAGGTGATGGAGGTGAAGACAGTGGGGAGCTTAAAGTATGGGATAGGCACATGGACATAACAGGTAGGAGAAAGGGAAGAGGGAATGGATACCTGTGATTCAATAGGGTCCAGGAAGTGATAATAGGTAGGGAAAATAGAGCAGACTAGATGGACCTACTGGTCCTTTTCCGCTGACACATTCTCTGTTTCTGTATTTCTATGTAACTTTTCACATGAAACACATCAAAACTAGAAACAGACAATTAAATGCAGAAACCCCATGGGAATCCATACTTCCAGACAGAAATCAGAAAGTGCACATCAGGAAATAAAACAAGAAAGATGCATGAGCTTCTGTGTTTCTGTGTAACCTTTTACAAGAAACAATACGTCAGAACTAGAAACAGACTATAAAATGCAGAAAACACCATGGGAATCCATACTTCCAGACTGAAATCAGAAAGTGTACATCAGGAAATAAAACAAGAAAGATGCATGACCTATGTTTCTATGTAACTTTTTACAAGAAACAATACATCAGAACTAGAAACAGACTATAAAATGCAGAAAACCTATGGGAATCCATACTTCCAGACTGAAATCAGAAAGCGGGCATCAGGAAATAAAACAGTAAAGATGCAACATGTGACACAAGACAAGTTATAGCTTCAGGGGATTCACTTAACTAGACCAAAAGGGCTCTCCTTAAAAAATAAAATCACTTGCTGTCTCAGATAAGAAGGTAGTGGTACTGTGGTAGATGAAGTGTTGGTTGAGTCCTGAAAGTTTGTAAGCAGCCAAACATGTTCTGCGGTATGTAAGGGGCAAATATCAGCTGGGGCATAAGACTTGTGTGTGGTAGTAGCCGCCTCAAAGTCTCCTCCATGATAGCACAGTTTTCCCTCCCTCCACCTCCCTAATCTTCCCTAGCCTTATGCAACTTCATAAGTACTACTGACTGACTGGTAAGGGGTTGTGCAGCACTCACATGTAGAATGCCAAATGGCTACTCACACATGCCACAGAGGCAAGCATAAGGTCCTACATGTGAGGTCTGGCATCCCCAAATGAAGCAGTTTCCCCACAGGATGTTTCATACTCTTAAGATGGAATAACCCATTAAACACTACAATGACTGTGACATCCTACCACATCCATATGGCATTGACGTTTATCACCTTAGCCAATAAGTTTATTAGAACACAGCTTACCCGTAGCATATGCCACATTACTCACGGTACACTGGTGGTGTACATAGACCAACACAGACAAGGACAGTGAAGCATGCTACTTCATGTTGCCACACCACAACCACCATCTTGTTGCAAAGAACTAATGGCCAGGGGAACAAGGCACGCCAAATTCCTTGTTAGGTCAGCTAACCAGGGTTATCTTTTTCTCTTGTTCCCTGCAGCTGCTGACTTCCTGAGATATTTCTGTGGTTACTTTCTAGGTCCCTATTTGGAACCACCTGTTCTCTAACCTCCAGTAAAGTAATTCAAGCCACAATTACACAATCTTGGTACCCGATACACTATTAAATATAATGTACGGTCTTTGGTTAACTGCGCTGTAAACACTTCTTGAGGTTGCCATAACATCTGAAAACCTTTTGAGCTGCGCTCTCGAGGTTTACAATGATGGTATTGCAACCTCTCGAAGTGTTTACAGTGTAGTTAGTAACCAAAGACCATATATTATCCTCTATGTATTACATAACTTCTGTAAATGTGTATCCTATTGTATAAAATCTGTAATATAAGTTGGGTAATTCTGCTTTACTGTGACTTATGTTCTGTATTTGCATTTGTTTAGCTGTCTCACATAATTGCCCGCTGGTATTTGATGGCGTTTTATTTATCTGCGCCTACTGTTTTACATATACTTGTCTGTACTCTACAATTGTTCCCCTTCCCCCCAAGACACATCTGAAAATGAGCACTTGCTGCTCAGTATGGTCTTCCTGGTAAAACCTTAAATAAATAAATAACCAGCACACTGTAGTAAACAGTGACAGTGCATCACTCTAAACACATGTGTAAAACCAAAACATTGTAGAAAAGATCGACAGTGCATCATTACCCTAAACACTTGTGTAAAACCAAAACACTGTAGTAAATTGTAACAGTGCATCACTCTGCTGCTCAGAGTACTGAACAACCTCATGGCTCAAGCAGCAACAATGATCTCATTGCTCCAGACTGGGCCAGGCAGCCCTGGTATTTTCTGCTTCTCATCCTGTCAATATCCTAACCAATCTCCCTACCCAGGAGGCACAATCTATTGACCTCCTCTCAGGGCAGGATTCTTTACCCCAATCTCCAGTCCCTCAGACTCAGAGCTGGACTCTTGAGGACTTAAGCGTAGGCTGACTTGCACCTCTCTGAAGGAGTGCTAGAGGTTGTTAGAGTTTCTAGAAAACCCTCTACCAGAAAGACTTACACCTCTAAGTGGAAGAGGTTTTCCATTTGGTTCCAGTAAAAAGAGATAGACTGCCACCAGGCTGGTTTGCTAGTTGTTCTGGAATATCTGCCACACCTGCGCTCTCTCGGTATTAGGCCTTCCACCCTCAAGGTACATCTAGCAGCTGTCTCTGCATACCTCTCAGCTGGTAAAGGGTCATCCTTGGCTGCTAACCAGATATTCAAAAACTTCTTCAAGGGCTTGCTGCACTTGCATCCCCCTCGCAGGGAACCCACTCCTGCATGGGACCTCAATATATGCATTGACCAGCTAATGCAACTACCCTTTGAGCCTATGTCCTCAGCAGCGCTTAAGTATGGAAAATGGAAAACAGTTTTGCTGGTAGCCATCACCTCAGCCAGGAGGATCAGTGAGCTCCAGGTCTTGTTCACAGAGCCAGATTACTCATCAGTCCATAGGGAGAAGGTGGTCCTCAGGACTAACAGGATGTTTCTCCCCAAGGGGGTCTTGGACTTTCCCCTGAATCAGTCCGTCACTTTGCCAGTCTTTTTCACTGACCAGTGCACTTCAGTGGAACGTAGACTGCATAGCCTTGATGTCAACAGTCTGTTTCCTAAATAGGTTCTCTCCTCCTCCTTTTTACTTAGCTTACTGCTAAAACTGCCCTACTGCCTGCTTTCTGTCTGTCACGCTCTGTCTCCATTACTGCTGCCCTAATTCTCTTCCAAACTACCTTTTCTGTTCCCCTCGCTCTCTCACTCCTGCATTTCTTTAATTTCTGTCCCACACACTGTCTGTCTGCCCCTGCTCTTAGACCCCTGCTTCATCTCCCATCACCCTCCTTAACCAGCTTGTTTAATTCTTGCTTGGATCCTTTGACCATTTCTCTGCCCCTGCTCCTGGACCCCTGCTTCCTCCCCCAACACCCTCCTGAACCAGCTTATTTTTTAATTCTTGCCTGGCGACTTTCATAGCTCAGCTCCTAACCCGGAGCTGCGAGGATTCAATCCCAGAGATTTGATTGGCTCCTGGGGTCTGTGGCTCAGACACTGCCTTTCCTGTAACTGGCTCTGCTCTCAGGACAGTTTTTCGGCCACACCACCCTCCCTCATCCATGGCCTTTATTAAATACCCTTGCCCACTGATCCCCGCCCCAGTCCTCAAACTCATCAATTGCAGCAACTTCTTAAAGGGGCTGTCCTCTATCTTGCAACATTTTAAAGGGGCTATCCTCTCTCCTGCTCAAATTTAACACTCCCTGCTGACTATCCTTCCTTAGTCACATGCTCTTTCCCTACAGCCTCCTTCTACCAGTGCCTTATCACTACTCTACCCCAGTACATAGTTTCTCTTCCACACTCAACTTTAGTTTTCCCCACTTCCCTAGCCCCTCACATATTAGTGTCCTTTCACCTAACCTCTTTCTTTCCATTAGCATGGAGTGCACTAAGCTGTTCCACCTCCTCTATTTACTCCCACTCCTACTTATTCCCCTTTGCCCCACTTTGCTCGACTGCCCCCACCCTGCCCCTCTCCTCCCCTTCCTCTCACTCCCCTCGCCACCACTCTTGCCCCCACCAAATCCTTCCCACACCTGCCCTCCTTCTCTCACTCTCCTCTCACCCACACCTCCTCGCCCTTCCCTATCCCCCATTTGAGCGCCCAAATCCATCCCTGCCCCTCCCCACACCAGACCCTTCATCAGCCTCTGCCTGTTCAATGAGTTCTCTCCTTCCTACCACAGCTGTATCTTTTTCACCCACCACTACTCCAGGCTATACTCTTCCAAGCTGTCTTCGCTTGCTGACCACAGGCACGTAAGACTCCTACTCCTCCTACTCCTCATCTCAGGCTCCATCCACACCAAACCCGGCCCTACACCCCATACCCATTTTACCCCTCTCTCCACCCCCAAACCCTCTAAACAGGTCACTTTTGCTCACCTTAACGTTCACAGCTTTATAGCAAAAAAAAACCTTGACAAGTCCTGAGTGGCGGCTAATGCATTTGACATCACTGCCCTCACCGAAACCTGACTGAAGGAGGATATCTCCCCCAATGAAATCTTCCTTGGTGGTTTCTCAGTCCTTAGAAAAGACAGGGTGGGGAAGCATTGGGGAGGCTGCCTCATCTGGGTTGCTGATCACCTCCTTGCCTCAGAATATGACCTCCCACTTCCCACTCTTCCCTCAAGACCATCTCGATTAACCTCCTCCTTGGAGCAGATAAAATAGTCACAGTCAGCATGGTGTACCTGCCACCCTCCTCCTCACGCCATGATCTCAAATTCACAAAGTGAAGTTTTCCAACTTTACACATCTGTACTCATTTGCCTGGTTACATTCGGACACAGGGCAGTTATTGCTCAGTCTGCTACCACTTTGGCTCAGGAGGGTGGGCATGGGACTCACAGATTGCATGCCCATAAGTACAGCTTGTTGGTAGCTTTTATCAAACTCCAGTTATGTACACTCATATTGCAGGAAGCTAAAAACAGATTGAGCTGAAATGTAAGTGTAGATTTACCAGACTGTACAGACCCTGCAAATCTTAAGACAATCCGACCAAGGACTGTACAGATACTTGATTACCTTAAAAAGTAAAATGCGTAAACATTGGCTGGTTTCATACGGCCAATAAATCCTATTGGAGGGTGCAAAAAAACAGGCCACAGGCTCTAAGTATAACATCTCTTGAAATTTCTTCTGTCCAGTTCATACAATGTTCCAGTGGTGTATCTCACTCTATCTTTCACCCATATATTCACAAGACTTCATCAGGAGATCATCTTTTAAATTGTCTGTAAACAAAAACAATTATATTCAATAAATTAAATTATACAGTAGTGTAAATAATAATAATTAAATAAATCACCATGTTTATAGATAGTCACTCATTTCACAGCACAGTGCTACAATACCATAGCACTCATTCAGGTATTGCATGACTTGCTACACAATCTGATTTTGTCTGGAAGAAACCATAATCAGTTCAGTTTATTCTGTCTTTCAAACTTCATCTGTGCAGTGTGCACACCAGGGCTGTGCGAATACCTTTTTCTGAATATTTGGCTGAATATTCAGTATTTGGCAGCCAAATATTTGGGTATTCAGTATTTAGGTAGCCCATTTAAAACAAAAAATAGCCCCTCCCCAGCCCAATATGCAGTAGAAATATATAACCCTTGTTACCCCAACCTCTCTCAGCAGCCCAATTCCACCTTCCTCCCCCAAGCGCCAACAATTACATTTATTTTTATTAATTAGAACAGTGTAAATAAATAAATCCTCCAATGGACGACCAACAAAATCTGCCCACCTCCACATCTGCCTGCCATCTTTCTTAGCACTCGTTTGTGTTTAAAAGTATAAAAGTTATGCCCCCCCCCGGCAGCACCCTGACCCCAGCACCAACACTCAATTTTCTTAGTACAGAGAAGGTGACTGGCACAGACCCTCCCTCCTCCATGGCTGGCCACCTTCTCATGAATGGAAACGTACCCATGCTTACTCTGTCTGTATTGCAGTGATCAGCTTGTTTTACTATACAGAGACAGCAAATGCAGGAGCAGTTGCATTCATCAGAAGGTGGCCAGCCATGGAGGAGGGTGGGTCTGTGCCAGTTGCCTTCTCTGTATTAAGAGAATTGGGTGCAGGTGCAGGGGTCAGGGTGCTGCCAGAGCGGGGGGGAGAGGACATAACTCTTATACTTTTGGACACAAACGAGTGCTAAGAAAGACGGAGGCCAGCCGTGGAGGTGGGCAGGTTGTGCTAGTCATCCATTGGGGGATTTACTTATTTATATCATGCTAATTAATAAAAATAAATGTAATTGTTGGTGTTTGGGGGTGGAGGAGGGTGGCATCGGGTGGCTGCGAGAGGTTGGGAGCATGGGGTTTATATTGATTTTACTGGGTTTTGGGTTGAGAAGGAAGCTTTCTTTATTTTCAGTTATTTCTTTTTATTAATTTTGTAGCTAGCTGAATATTGTTTCCTGAATACGAATAGTCCCCTATTCGTGAAAGGCTTCCAAATACTTGGAAACCCTACTTTTCATGGTATTTGGGAAATAATATTCAGCCACTGCACAACCCTAGTGCAGACCCCTTCACCACATGCACACCTACGTGCAGCTCATATGTATGCTGGCAATAGCCTTGCAAACCCTGTCACCCTTCTAATTTGAATTCCTATCTAACCATTAAATATTGACTTTCTTCTTTTAAATGTGCCTCCCTGGCTTTAAAATCTATGCTATAGCTGGCCCGGTGGCGCAGAGGGCTGAGGCGCTGGATGCCACACCTCGAACCACACCGGTGACCCGGGTTCGGGAATGGACTCGGGGCGCCAGGGGCTGGCAGGGAAAGGAGAGGATTGAGCATCCGGAGAACTGCTCTCCTCTCCTGGGGTGGGATGGGTGGGTGGGATGCCCGCCTGCAGTGGCCTCCGTGGAGACCAAGGGCACTCTAGGCAGCGGCACAGGAGGGACAAAAACACCAGAACACAAGAAAAAACGCTCTGGATTGGCAGGATGAAGGCACCCAGTTCGAGACACATCTGAAGACTTCCTGCGGGGTCAACCCCCACCTCAGCAGCACCCATGGATGGAAAAATGAAAAATAGTGTGCTGGGCCACCCCCACTGGTGCCTTCCCCCTCAGAGGACAGGGACCCACTCGGCAAAGGGTAACGCCAAGCTACCTCAAGGTAGGCTGCAATATGAGGCGGAAGGGCACCCGGGGAGGTTGGAGGGAGTTCAGGGAACGTAAGGATGCCTGAAGGAGTGGCAAGATCCGGAGCCAGGAGGGGAGAAAATAGAATTCCAAAAAAAAAAAAAAAAACTATGCTAAAGAGATAGTTATCAATTGTTTTAATTTGTTTAACATTTAGTTCAAACATATTTGCCAGGAACTAAAATGTAGTGCCTTTCTATCCTTCCCTCACCTGAATGGGAAATCCAGCAGCATGTTCTGATGCTTCCTCACTTAATGCAGTCGGGCTAGATTTCTGTACTGAGCCCTCTTATATTCACCGCTGATGGACCAATGCAAGTGACATCACATATGATGATGTCATCAAAATGTGTGCAAGACGTCTGAGGACATCCTTGGTTGCTGTGCCATTTCCTGAGTTTTTTCCTCCTTGGGAGGACCTAGTAGTGTTCACAGAGCCGAGCACTGATACACCAACTCAGTATGCTGGCGGCCTGAATTCACACCCCACACCCAGGTTAACTCAACTGGAGATCAGAGGGGAACGACTGGAACTAGATTTTCAAAAAACAAAAAATTGGCGCACTTGTGGCAAAACCCACGCGCAAGATGGCATCACTTGTGCACCCACAGGTTTTGCTGCATGTGCTGTATTTTCACATGCAGAGCTGGTTTGCAACTAGCTTTATCATTTATGGCAGCTTGTGTCCATTTTCTGTGTACGGCTGTGTCGGAATGCTACACCTGGTAGTACCAAGAGTAAAATTCTCTGCAGCTGTGTCCACTGCGAAAATAGGTATTTTCACCTTTGTGGGCATTTTTTCCACACCAACAGGCTGTGACACGAGACTTAGTCCTGAGACCCTTTATGGCACTTTGAAAATCTGGCCCCTGGAGTGTCCACTGAAATGATCCCCTCAATGGGGGGGGGCCAGAACTCCGGCCCTATAATGGCACATGGTGGTAGCTTGGTGGAGGTAAACTCAGTGGTGTGCATGACCACAAGCTCCTTCAGCATGCCATGACACATTCAGGGAGGAGAGACAGAGGGACTGAAAAAGCAGAAATTAACTGGTGCACAGCAGGTTCCATGCCAGTGCGTTCTGGCCCTATTCTCTGGCACCAGCTATTCCACTCCATAGAGGGATTCTCCCACTGAAAGAAGGAGGTGGGCAATGTTGGGACCCACCACTGGGGGAGGTAAGTGGTGGGGTACGAGAAGTGGAGGTAAACACTGAGGATTCTGGGGGACATGACTGAGCGTGTAAGGGTTGAGGGGAAGCAGCACCAGTTAACAGGATAGGGGAAAAAAATTATAAATAGAAGTTTAAACATTTGGCCACCAATAGCCTATCAGAACTGCACCATGTTTCAGTGGTAGCTACTCGGTTCAGTAGTGGACTCAGGTGACTTGCATGTGTTGTCCAGTGACTGAGGAAGAGCTGCCAGCAAAAGCATGTCCCTCTGGGGTGTGTAACACTGCAGTTTGATGCTGCTGCAAATCCTCTTTAGTGTGCAAGGGAGCTTGTTCTCTGCTAGAGGCACGATGAATGCATGGGAGGACACTGCACGGAATGAGCGGGAGGTGGTGCCAGATGTAAAACAAATAGGAAGAAAGTGGGCTGGCCCAGTGGTGCTGAGGGTTGAGGTGCTGGTTGCCACACCTTGAGCCACGCCGGCAACCTGGGCTTGGTGACGGACTTCGGCCACCGGGGGTCAGCAGGGGGGGAGAGAGGGATTGAGTGCCCAGTGGCAGCTCTCCCTCTCAGGGGAGGGTGATGTGTCTGTCCCGCTGCTATATCACCATCTCCTGGGTGAACTCGGGACTGGCGATGTAGGTCGGAACACACAGTTGGAGGGGCAGCATCAGCCGAGAGCCCTGGGAGGAGTTGCATCTCGATGCATTCCTCCAAATTGACTCTCCTAGCGTGCTGGTGACTGCAGGGGTAGGGGCACAGAAAAACAGGACAATGGAGCCTGTCACTCCTAGGTGATGACTCTTCCAGCGCCGGACCATGTCATCAAGCCTTCACCAGGGCAGACTCTGTTGGGAACCACCCGCTCCACTGTTGTTTGGGAGAAGGTAAGGGGTCTGCCTTCCCTTGCCCTGCCCGGGGGTATACCAGGACACCTACCTGAAGAGTTTCTGAGTGGAAGGTCACTCTAGGGGAGCAGACTCCTGGGGCGAAGAGGGGGGTGATGTGAAGGCTGAGCGATCTGAAAGAGTGGAGGACGGAGCGAGTAAGGCGAATAAAGAGAAATGTAAAAAAAACAAAAAACAGGAAGAAAGTGAGGGAGAAAAAAATGAATGATTACCAGATGAAGGCAGATGTACTGTCAGGGTTATACACCTCAGCCAGATCCCCAGCTTCAGGGTGAAGGTGAGTAGCAGACTGCTGGGGCTGGAAGGGACCAGTCAAGCTGGATGTGGGGGCCAACAAACCAGGGAAGGGGCATGAGTGCTTGAGTAACAAAAAAGAAGCGATAAGTAAGTAATAAGCCACAACAGGGTGTGCATTATAGGATTTTAATGCACACCACAAGGGTGTAGTAAGGCACAAGGCTGAAAATCCTATGATACACACCATGGAGGGGCTTATTACTCTTATAAAATGGCTCTATGTATTTTTATTAGGGAGGAAAATGACATTTGGCATATGAACATGTATTTATAAAGATTTAATACACAGTCAGTTGATGTCTCTCAGCCAATGACATTTCTAGATGTTTCCTTGCCATTTTAGAATGTATAATAATAACCTAAACATAGCAGTTGTAGCACCACAAACCTCTGAGCAAATACTTGCCTGAAATTGAGGCAGTAAGGCTCTGAGCTGCAAATCTGGTGACATCCAGCAGACCAGACCTGGGTTTGAATCCCACAGCTTCCACTTGCATACTGTGTGACCCTGAGTAAGTCACTTAACCTCCTTGTGATCCCAGGTCCCTCCTGTAAAAAAGCTTTCAGCTTAGTGTGCTATACCTGGTTAAACAACAACTAAAAAAATATAAAAAAAAATGCATGTATTCCATTATGCTCTATAAGTAATTCATAGACCCAAATTTACAGCTCTCCATATTACCCACTATAAGGGGTTTAATAAGCAAACCAACACACTGTAATAAATAGCAACAGTACATCACTCTAATCACCTGTGCAAAAAAAAAAACAGCACACTGTAGTAAACAGTAGCAGTGCATTACTCTAACACTGGTGCAAAAATCAAGGCACTGTAGTATAGATGGACAGCATAGCACTCTAAATCCATACGTAAAAAAAAAAAAAAGTACTGTAGTAAATACTAACAGCTCATCACTCCAAACCCATGTGCATAAACCAGCACACTGTAGTAAATAGTAACAGTGCAACATTCTAAAAACTCATGCAAAAACAACACACAGTTTTAAACAGTGACCATGTATCACTCTAAACACTTGTGTAAAACAAACACATTGTAGTAAATTGTAACACTGCATCATTCTAAACACTTGTGCAAAAACCAGCACACTTTAGTAAACACTGACAGTGTCACTCTAAAAACTTGTGCAAAAACCAACACACAGTAGTAAACAGTGACAATGTATTACTTCAAACACTTGTGTAAAACCAACACACTTTAGTAAATTGTAACAGTGCATCACTCTAAAAACTCATGCAAAAACCAGCACACTGCAGTCAACAGTGACAGTGCATCACTCTAAACACTTGTGTAAAAACCAACACACTGCAGTAAACAGACAATGCATCACTCTAAACACTTGTGTAAAACCAACACTCTGTAGTAAAGACTGACAGTGCAACACCCTAAACACTTGTGCAAAAACCAGCACACTGTAGTAAACAGTGACAGTGCATCACTGTAAAGCTTGTGTAAAACCAACATACTGAATTGAAGATTGACAGTGCATCACCCTAAACACATGTGTAAAAGCCAGCACATGGCAGTAAACAGTGACAGTGCATCACCCTAATCCCTTGTGTAAAATCAACACACTGCAGTAAACAGTGACAGTGCAACACTCAAACCACTTGTGTAAAAACCAACACACAATAATAAAGACTGACAGTGCATCACCCTAAACACTTGTGTAACAAGCATTTGTCAATGCTGAATGCTGGCTTGCTGGCACTGGCATTGATATTGCAGGAGTTAGAGAGATGCACAATAGGATTGGCAGTGAAGTAGTGAACTGATGCCGACCCCAGCCCCACCATGCAGAGAGTGACAGGCATTGGGGTGTGCCTTTGGGTCGTTGGCCATAATGCTCATGCCATTTCACCTCACCTTACCCCACAGAGACCAACAAGTGCCGCGATGTGCCTTGGGATCTTCGGGTGTTACGCTCACCCCATTTCATAAGGAAATAAACTGACATAGGTGCAGTGTAGGAGAATGGGTTGAACATTGGGGTTGAACAGTCTGAGGCACACCTCGACGCCTGTCACTGGCTGCAGGTTGGGGTGGTGGAATAGCGTAAGCATTACAGCTGACAATGCCAAATCACACCCCTGACGCCTGTCAGTCTGTACAGGTTGGGGTAGTACGGATGGAAACCATAAAGACCAGAGCATTTGTTGGTATTTTCACCCCAAATTTTCAACATGGGCCATTTGTGACCCCACCTTATGAACAGTGGCACTATGAGTTTGTTTGCCGAAAGGTGATCTTTTATTTTTTTTTTTTTTTGTAAAATATTTTTATTGTGAGTGCAGACATCTTACAGTGTATCCAAGAATACAAAGGATGAAATGTACAATCCATTTAGTAGTAAGTCTGAGCTACAAACATACAACAGTCAGATAAGTAGTAGAGAACTTACATAAATTGTCATCCATAATGTATACCTTGCTGATATACCAATAAGAAGAAGAGACACACATTGTAATGTGGAAATTCTACTGTATACGGGTATCTAATAGCCCTGGAGGAAAAGATGTGACCTATACAGGCTAGTAATATACATACAATTAGTAAGGAATAATACCAGCCTCCACTGCCAGCAACCATGGTTCCCAAATCTCCCGGAACTGCAGTATTTTGCCCTGGGCGCCGAGCTGCACTCGCTCAAGCAGCATGTAAGATTTGACATTCTGTACCCACCATGTGATTGTAGGTAGTGTCAAGGACATCCACAGCTGTGCAATCATTCTTCTAGCATTTATTAGGGCAATTGACCAGAGGGGGTTAGATGTCCTGTGATTTGGATGGGAAGGATCCGCACCCAGCAGAAGTTCAACTGGAAATTTAGAAGGAACATAGCCCAGTACTTGAGTCATTATATTGTGTATCAGGTGCCAAAAAGGAGCAACCCTGGGGCAGGTGAGTGCCAAATGTATAAAGTCCTCCTCAACTATTGCACATTTGGTACATTCTGGTGACCTACAGTTATCTACCTTATGAAACCACTTAGGGGACACATATGCCCTGTGAAAAAGTATAGTTGAATTTGCCGCAATTTGTTACTCCAGGAGCACTGCAAGTAGTGGGTACAGGCCAAGTCCCATACCCTCTGATCAATTGGCAGTGATAAGTCGGTGCTCCAATTGTCTTGGCTGGAGTTCCGTACGAGTGGATTGGAGCCTGAGGGCTCAATAGTAGATAGTCAGTAGTTTGGCTTTGGGCTGAGGGTGAAATAACTCCTTTTCAATAGGAGAGGGCAAAATAACTCCTTTTCAATAGGAGAGGGGCAAACCCATTTATTAGCTACAGAGAAACTGGCACCACACCGCTGACGAATGGTCAGGTAGAGAAAGAAGTCTCCAGGGGACCGTTCCATGTGCTGAATTTTGTACAAAGCTTTTCATCAACCCACCTTTGTACAGCTGGTTAATTACAGTAAGACCCTTTTTCCTCCATACCCACAATCTTTGGACCATCCTGGTAGTACAGTTCCCTCCAAATTGCATATAACTGAGGATACTAAGGTTAGGAGAGCTGCCCCCCCCATATCCAATCCTATTATGGTTCCACCTCCAAATAGCCAAGGTTGTGGCAGTAAAGGGGTTGAGCAGACAAATTATACCTCTGTCTCTTAAGTTCCCAACTAATAAATCATTTAGAAGATTACCCACTAATAAGTCCTCCTCTAGGCCTAACCTAGGGCAATTATTGCTTGTATTACCTGTAGGTACCAAAGCCAGTTGAGCCGCCCAATAGTAATATTAGAAGTTAGGTAACCCCACTCCCCCCTCTCCTAGTTTCCTGTGAAGAATGGCACGAGGGATTTTAGCACGCCCTCCCTGCCACAAGAATTTATGCAGGATGGCATCCAATTGATTAAAATGAAGCTGCAGTATTTTAATGAGGAGGGTTCAGTAGAAATACAAGAGCTTGGGTAATATTGTCATTTTAATAACTCCAACTCTGCCAAGCATGGAGATAGGCAAGTTAACCCACCTCTCACAGTCCTGCACGATTTCATTCAGCAGGGGTTTCAGATTTAATTTGTATAGGTCCCCGGCAGAAACAGAGATCTGCACCACCAGGTATTTTAATTTTTGGACTAGCTGGAGCCTGCCCAGCTGAGCAATAAGCTGTCCACAGTTAAGGAGCCCCACCGGTAGAAGCTCGCTCTTTGAGCAATTTACTTTATGACTGGATAAAACACCAAAAGCATGCATTAGTGCATGGATGGCCGACAAGTCCTCCACTGGATTCTATAATAGTTGGTCATCAGTATACATTGCAATTTTAAGTTCCCTCCCCCTCCCCAAAAGCCCCTTATCCCTGTATGTGCTCTTAACACAGCTCCCAGGGGCTCTAGTGATAACACATACAGCAGAGGTGAAAGCGAACAACCGTGCCGCATCTCTCTACCTAACTGAAAGGGACTAGACAACTCACCCCCCTACCAAAACCTGTGCCAAAGGGCCATGGTATAACACCCAAACCCAGGAACAAAATGAGGGACCCACTCACAGCCTACCTAACATTTCAAACCAATACCCCCACTCCACAGGGTCAAAGGCTTTCTTAGCATCCAAAGCCACCACTGCAGCACCATGAGACATCTTGACTCGCGCCCAGCGAAAAATGATATTGAGAGTGTGCCTGATGTTATGTTTTCCCAGTCAACCTTTAATAAAGCCAGATTGGTCCTGAGGCACAATGGCTGGTAGCACTACCTCTAACCTAGAGGCAAGTGCTTTTACCAAAATTTTATAATCTGCAGTAAGTAAGGAGATCGGTCTGTATGAAGAACATAGGATGAGGTCTTTAACTGGTTTGGGCAGTACTATGATGGTTGCGGACCATGTGGATGGGGGTAGCTCTCCCTTCAATAGGCCATCCTCCAGTGCATCAAATAAGGGATCCAGAAGGTAGTTTTCAAAGGTTTTGTAGAAGTCTGTGTGAAGGCCATCGGCCCTGGGGCTTTACCACTCTTAAGAGATTTCAGGGCTGTTCGAATTTCTGATTTAGTCAGGGGGGAATCCAGTCTCTCAGTCTCAGCTAAGCTAATCTTATTTAAAGGGATTCCCTCAAAGAAAAGGTCAGAATCTTCCTGGGAGGGGTTGCATTCAGAGGTGTAGAGGGACTTATAGAAGGAGCCAAAGGCATCATCCTTAGTAACCCGCACTAGGTTCCTATGTTCATCTTGAATTTGGCTGATAGATTTAACCGATTCTTTCCTTTTCAATTGCCAGGCCAAGTATTTGCCAGCTCTGTCCCCATCAAAATATTGTCCAGCACTGGATAATAGAATAGACCATTCTAACTGCATACTAGACAGAGTGTTAAATATCCATTTTAATTTTTGAACAATCCCATATAAAGCAGCTGTAGGGTTCAGCATGTGTGCCCACTCACAGGCTGCGATTTTGTTTCTAAGAAATTCCAGTTCCTTGGTGGCTGTGCGCTTGGTATGCGAGGCAAAGGAGATGGATTGCCCTCTCACAAAAGCTTACAAGGCCTCCCAACATGCACAATGAGAAGTGTCACCCCTGTGGTTAAACTCCAGGAACTCCTCTAGGGTGGACCCCATAAATGAGATATACTCCGGCTTCTTCAAAAGGAGAGGGTCCAGTTTCCAGGCACTTGGACCACAGGGGGGCACCAATATGACAGAGAGCAATATAATGGGGTGCATGATCTGATATTAAAATGGGTAAGTACCCCGCTCCACCTCACATGGGTTATAAGGGTGCTGGAGAGCAATTGCCTATCAATGCAGGTGTAGGAGTTATGGGCATGAGAATAGAAGCTATACTCCCGCCCCGAGGGGTACAGCTGGTGCCAGATATCAGTTAGGTCATAATCTACTTTTATGCCTCATGGACCTTGGCATTATGAGACTTGGGCACTGGGGTCTTATTAGAGTGATCAAGGATTGTATCTGAGACACAGTTATAGTCCCCACCCAATAACCAAGGGCCCTCCCAACAAGCCATGTCCAGTGCTAGTTTCTGGAAAAAACCTGGGGATTCCACATTTGGAGCATATATTGAGGCTACCAGGACTGTTCCCTGACCTGGGACTTAGACCTTTTCCAGTGCATACCAGCCTTGTTGGTCTACTAATCTATCCAAAATTTGTATTGGGGAGCCCCTGGGTACCCAAATAGAAGCACCCTGAGCCTTAGCGGAAAAGGTAGAGGAAACCCAATTGCCTCCCATAAAATCAGCTGTTTTCTGCTACTCCATTTGAGAGAAGTGGGTCTCCTGCAACAAGACAATTGACCCAGTGTGTCTGCAGACCTCCGTCATAACCCTCTTTCACTTTATTACCTAAGTTACCCCAGATCCAAGCATGGGTGGAACAGCTAAAGTCAGACATCATTGCCTTTACGGAGACCTGGCTATCACCCAAAATCACAGACGCATCCTTAACACTGGAAGGTTTCAACTTTTTCCACCAAGACAGGCTCACCAAACAGGGTGGTGGCTGCCTAGTCTGTGTCTGAAACATCATTAAAGTGCAGATGATGGACTGCAGCCTACACACTAGTGAGGCACAAATCCTCCACCTCAAACTTACCATTGGGCAACAAAACAAAGTACTGCTGTTAACAACAGTCTGCATACCCCCAAGGAAGCAGGATACAGGGCTCAAACTCTTTGAGGAGACTCTGCAGCATTTGAGAAAAGAGTGGGAGCAGGTAATTGTGGGGGATTTCAACATTAACTGGCACTCTAACAAGGAAAACAAAGCCATTGACCTAATAGCTGGCTTATATCTTACGCAGATGGTTACCCTTCCTACCAGGCATAACTACAAAACAGGCACCAGTACACTCATTGACTGGCTACTCTGCTCCAATCTGGATCACATATTAGATGTTAAGGTTCTGCCTGATAGCCTCAGGAACCACTCGCCAGTCATGTGCACCTGGGCAAACAAGTTCACAAAGTGCCTGTGTCAGATTCACTCAGTAGGTCAGGCCCTCTACTCCCAAAGTGCCAACCTCTGAGCACAGTCTTGTGAACAGTGTAACAGACAAAGTAACCCTCTTGTCTGTTTTTATGATGTTGGATCAACCTTTGGTCTCCAGTTCTGGAGGGCTTCAAACTGTTAACCTCTTGCTAGCATACCCAATGCACAGGCTCAGATATATCTGTCTTCGGGGGGCAGATATCTTTGCCTATGGGCACCTAACCAGGTATTCAGAGATGAACCCTTTAAAACTTTAATAAAGACCTCAGATTTAATGCTTCTCTTTCCAGTTTGATACCGCCATTCAATCTTATGTCTGTTGTCTGCTATAATCATGGACTTTTCTTACAAAATAAAAAGAAGTCAAAGACAGACCAAGTAAGTTCTAAGAAGAATTTTACTAAAGTGGTTAAAAATATGTGAAACACAAAATACAGAACTCGTATCAAAAATTACACAAATCTTTTAAAAGAAACAAGGTTTAAACAGTGAAGATTCCTACTACAGTACTAAGTCTCTAAATACTTGCTTAAGTGCCCCCAAGATGTTTCGTGGTCAGAGTCCAGGTCAAAACGTAAAACAGAATTATTCCTTAAACAACTGTATTGACCAACCCCTTTTTGGTGAGGTCAGCTAGCTCCTCCTCTGTCAGATTATATTTAAAAAATATATATCTTATATAGCCACAGGATGTATTTTCAAAGTACTACATTCTGCAATCCTCAGCATAACTCATGTGTGTCAAATGACATCTCTTTGATATTTAAACAGTATCCTCTGTCACACAGACATCAAAGCATTTATGATCACACACTAATATGTCACAACCTGCTTTTCGTCCTCTGGAAGCGTCATAAAATGGATATGCTGAACATCAAGCTTCTTAACCCTATAATTAGCTTCAGGCTTTTCCACGTAACACATTGTCTCTAAAATCTGTTTGTGTATAATCTCACATGCTGTCTCAGTATTTGTCTCATGGCATCCATCCTGCAGCTGGAATCTGGGGGGGATGAGTGAGGTCATTCCTAGAGCATTTGAATTTTCAGCTGAGACATTAGTACATTTTATATTAAAAAAAATATAATACAGCACACAGAACTGGCTGTCTACGTCACAGTGCCCACCGAAGGTCACTACCAATTGGGTACTGAGACCTGGACTACTAAATGATTTCAAACTCCAATTATCCCTGATTGACTGGTCGCCACTTGACCTTGCAACTGATGGCAACATCGCCTTTGAGTTCTTCCGAAATTCGTTTACTCGGGCGTGCAATATTTTTGGCCCCATAAAAAACAAAAAAGTCAAAGGAATCCACATCCTCTGGCTTAATACCTCACTCCTAGATTACATGCATAATAGAGACAACCTGTGGCACAAAGCTAAGGACTCAGGAAAGCTACACGATATATACGCATACAAAGCTGCAAGGAACTCCTCTACCAGGCTCATTCGCTCAGCGAAAGCTAGCTATTTCAAGGACCTCCTCAACAAAAACTGGGGGTCCTCTAAAAGGTTCTGGAACACACTAAAATCTCTTACTGGAAGGACCTCCAGGGCATCACTGGACCTATTAACCACTGGCTATGGGTCTCTCCAGGAACCCCTACTGATTGCCAACGAATTCAAGACCACTTTCACCAATCTATCAGGGGTGCTTCCCAGTGAGTTCCTAAACCTAATGGTTACCAACCTCATGTAAACACCATACCCTCTTTGGAGAGGGAAGGGTTGCCACTCTTCTATTTTAGGCAAGTCTCAATCTCTGAAACCATCAAGCAAGTAAAGAGGGTCTTGAAAAGATCAGAAGGGGAAGTAATCTGATAGATATGAAGTTGGTTGCCATAACGCTTGATGTACTAGCAGACCCAATCTTCAAGGTTTTTAATGCCTCCCTAAAATCGGGTGTGTTCCCTGATGCCTGGAAATCCGCCCTGGTTACACCAGTTTTCAAATCTGGGGATAATACACTCACTGCTAATTATAGGCCAATATCCATCCTCCCACCCCCTCCAAAACTCTAGAGAGAATAGTCTCTGAACAACTTATTGGCTTCCTGGACAGTCACCAACTACTCTGCAGCAATCAGCATGGTTTCTGCAAAAAACACTCTACCATCACCACACTGGTGGACTACACCACTCAGCTCTACAATGCCTTTGATCTGGGGATGGCGGTGGGGTCAGTCTTCTTTGACCTTACAAAAGCATTTGACTCAGTTAATCACCAGCTATTACTAAACACACTGCTCTCCATGGGACTGGCCCCTGATACAGTCACTTGGTTTCATAGTCATCTGAAGCAAAGAACTCAACACGTTAGAATCGGCGACTCACTCTCTGACCCTAAGGTAGTGGCCCTTGGAGTACTGCAAGGGTCTATACTTGGACTTCTCCTTTTCAGCCTTTTCATTAACCGCCTCCCTGAAGCCTGCTCAGCTAGCATCATTTTATATGCAGAGGATGCCATTATATCGGTCCAGGTAGGGACCACTTGACCATCAAGGAAGGTCTACTCAATAGTTTCCACAAACTTGAAACCTGGTTCTGTCAACATAAACTGCTACTAAACTATGAAAAAAACCAAAGCATGCTGTTCTCGGTCCCACAGAACAAAAGGAATTTCATCCCCCTTCAAATTCTGAACCAAAAGGCGTCACACTTGAACAAGTCTCCTGTTTAAATATCTGGGAGTTTACCTTGATGACACTCTCAATTTCTCCCACCATGTTGATCAAGTTGTCAAAACCACCAACTTGAAACTGGGCATCCTCTACAGAAACAAGCACTCAGTGACACCTGCGGTCCTCAAATTAGCCACAGGCAGCACAGTATTGTCATCTGTTGACTATGGCTTACCTATTTACATCACAGAATCAGACACTGCCCTAAACAAGATACAAAAACTCGTGAATAGGGCTTGTCATCTGGCACTTGGGGCAGATCAATGGACTCACACCTGTACACTCTACTCTGAGACGGGCTGGCTCCCACTTTACCTAAGAGCTCAATATCAAACACGCCTGACCGTAAAAAAAGCGCAACTAAGCCTCATGCCGGAATCCATAAGCAGTCTGTTCAAGAAGGCTGTGCACACTAAACAAACAAGACAAGCGACAAAAGGAGGACTACAAGTCCCTTTCAAGCACACATCACTGGCCCAAAAATCCATTACTTTTAAGGGCCCCAAATGGTTTAATGAGCTGCCAGAAACGCTGACAGGAAACACAAAGCTGAGTCTGTTCAAAAGGGGGCTATGGTCCCACCTTAAGAATGTAACCACCTGTAACTGTGCAAGAAAATAATTTGACATATATCTCCTGCCTTAACCCCCCCCTCCTCACCGCTTCCCCTCCCCACTCCCCTCGACTTACAGCCCTCCCACACCACCTTTCCCTTACTTCTGTCCCACACCACCTCTAGCTACTCTGACAACACCAATCTGGCTGCTTACCTCTCCCCCCGTCATCCCCAAAGCTTAACACGGACCTATTATTGACATGTCTCACTATTCCCAGTGTATCCCTACCCTGCAACAACTTGATGTCATGTAATTTACGCTACTTTTAAGATGTACCTGAAACTAGCAAGTCTTGTACCTCATGTGCCATTTTAATGATGTTCAAGATGCCTACCATGTTTTCTTTTTTCACTGTTATCTTAATTTGTACTTATTGTATTGTATTGTATTTGTATTGCTCTGTTTTGTCGCTGATTTGGAACCTTTGATAATGAGTCTTTGACTCAAAGGTATCAAGCCCAATCAAAATAAATAAAAAATAAATACAAATTATGGATTTAAGCCATTGATATTCCAAGACAAACACTTAGTATCATCCCCCTTCATAAAGCATCCGTTTAGGGCTGAGTTTCTTATTGGCATACATCGAGTAAGCATCCACACTCTTTTTCCCAAATGTCCCCAAACCCCCCCAACCCAGACTAACAACATATATCTCCCAAACAAACCCCCAACATAGAACCAGTCCAGTAGGGCGAACAGCGGTACCCTTAAAAGAGGCCCCAACCGAGCACACACATAGTACAGCAAGTTGAGGTGTGCTCGAGACAGTCCCCTTCTCTTACAAGGACAAAAGGCAACATGCTGAGAACCACTTGGACCTGAATAATCCCCCAAGTCCCTGAAACACCCTCCCCCACTACAACAATGCCTCCTGCCCTAGTCCAAATGGGACTGAGGTCCCCCCCCCGCGATTATAAACCCGCCAGTATTCCCACTACAAACAATAGGCAGTAACAAAACCTCCTGCCCAAATTGCTAGCCATAGATAGATGGATAGGAGAGGACAACGGCTCAGGCTCTAAAGAGAATGACACCTTTGCTAGCTGAACGTTAATTAACAATAACATTTACAAAGTGTTCAACGTGCCAAAGAAACAGTGTGTGCCACAAGGCATTATAAAACAGTGAAACACAACTGTAAAGAGTATATAGAGCCATATATGAGCATTGTTTTGGAGCACACAGTTATAGTAACTTCCCGGAAAGGACGATCGAGTTAGAGTCTCAAGCACCAAATATGGCTAATTGAAGTACTCCCCCAGGAATAACAAAATGCAGGCCCGCAGGTACCTGTGCCCCCAGACATGGTCGGGCAAAGATACTCCTCGTAAGGAAAAGAAAAAAAAATTCCATGTGGTCTGTGGACCCCCCAAGGTGGGAGAGCCATCAGCACCCGACAAAGGGTATATGCAGCAAAGCGTTGGGACACAGTGGGGACTGTAAGGGCAAAACCTAGGATCCCCAGTAAATAGTATACCAAGGTAGATGAACCAATATTGAGAGGCCCAGAGCTAAAGTCATAGTGGCGTAGGTGAAAGAATGCCACAGGGGATCCCAACAACCTCTTAACCCCCTTACTACAGAAGTCAGAGGGTCCGCTCAGCTCTGACCCCTTATTACAAAAGGACCCATGTAAGTTTATTATGCCTTAGGTGCCACTTTAATCCAAAGATATCGGGATCATATATCCCATTGATACCCCAGTCCCCAGACTCGGTTAGGGGTGCAGTCAGGTGCTGCAGCTCAATCTCTTGAACTCAAGCAGGGCCAGACTGCATGGCAGAAATTGCTGAGACCTCAGAACTTCACGAGGAGGAAATAAGAGCCCCTGGGCTACTCCAGGGCGTGAGCTCAAAACAGCAGTGTAACACAGCTAAATTTAGATACAGTATATGTGCAACACCAGAAAAAGAGAGAGATTAGAGTGGAACTCACTCAGCATTAGACTGTGCTCCATCCCTCCTGGTCTCCTCCTCCTTGAGCCATTTCTCTGCTAGTTTTATGGTAATTGAAAAATCTAGGACTCTGTCGACCCTCAGACATGCAGGATTGGTCAACGAAAATTTCCAGCCAAGTTGTACAGTTTGTGTTTCACCGAATTAAAATGTTGTCATTTCATTTGGAGCTCCCTGCTAAAGTCCTGATACACATAGACGGTTGTATCCTCTGCCTTAATAGGCTCGACCTCTTTGGTCTTTTGCAGCACTGTTTCCTCATCCCGAAATCTTAAATATTTAATCAGACAGTGTCGGTGGCACTCTCCTGGTTTAGGCGGAGGGACAACCGGATGTGCTCCCTCAGCTTCAAACTGCAACACCTCCTCTGCAAAGCCTAAGTGTCTAACGAGCCAGCGATAGATTTCTAGATTAGGGTTGCACCCTTCCAACCTCTCGGGCAGCCCGATAATGCGAATGTTAGACTGCCAGGAATCATTTCTTGGTCGTCTAGATGCTCCCGGAGTTCAGCAATTACAGGCATCAGCCCATTCCTTTCAGCTGAGACCCCCACATATGAGTCCTCCATTTTACTGACTGCACTCCAATTCGCAAATCTGTGAGGTATGGGTGGTAGTGGTTTCTGTCAGGCTAATTACCACCAACTGGAGGTGGGTACATTGGGTGTTTAAATTGCTGAAGCCGGTCTTCATGTCCCGCTGCATCTGCAGGAACATATTACCTATGCTTCTTCTATGCTAGGGCCCGGAGATGAAGACCCTGAACCACATGCGTCACTCTCACTTTTTCTTGAAGCCGTGTGAGACCCAAACTGCAGTTTAGCTTGCTGATTTCTTAATTTACTCAAAGCCATTTGCTCAGTGAAGGTAAAGAGCACCAAGGGAGCGACCCCAAGTTAAGTATTCAGCTTAAAATACAGGTTTTAGACCATTGCCTCAGGAAGCTGTGTTAGCAAGCATCCTCCCTGCTTGCTGGCTAGCCACGCCCCCTCTCGAAAGGTGATCTTGTACAGCGACTGTGTATTTTGGCACCACAGGGTGAAAACACATTTTGGACAGAATGTGAAAAATGACAGCTGCACTGTTCATGAGGAGATGTAAAAAAATGGCATTACTGAAAATCTGGAGTGAAAATATGAAAAATTGGTGACATCACGAGCGGGCGTAGAAACTGCACATTGCACGCCCATAACGCAATTATTTTGGAGATTTGTATAACCAAATTTTCAACGTAGGCATTTTGGGAACTCTGGTCATGAACGGTGTCACTGTGATTTTGCTAATCTGGCCCGAACATTGATTTCCCACAGGGACTGCGCCATTGTGCGCCACATGTGCGAAAACACATTTTGAGCAGGATGTGGAAAATGGCAGCTGCACTGTTCATAAGGAGGTGTGAAAAAAGGGCAATGTTGAAAATCTGGAGTGAAAATGTTTAAAATATTGTCATACTTACAGGCATGCATTGAAACTGCACAATGCACGCTCATAACATGGTAATTTTTTGGAATTTTTCCACCAAATTTGCAAGATAGGGTTTTTGGGACCCTTTCTCATGAACAGTGGCATTGTCATTTCATTGCTTGGTCCTGAAAGGTGATTTCATGCAGTGACCACTAAATGACCTTTCGGGGCTGAGTAACGAGATGACAGTGCATGTGTTCATGAGGTGGGGCCCCAAGCATCCCATGTTGAAAATTTGGAGTCAAAATTCCAAAAAATGGCTGAGATATCCACCTAAGTTGAGATAAACCCATTTATGCCATTATACAGCTTACCGGCATTTCTTCAGTTTGCGGTCGGCTTTGAAGAGTGGAGACGTGTTCCCGGTCCACCATAGATCATCACACCAAGCTCTGGAGGTAAGTATGGGGTGAAGGGGGTGTGGGGTGAGCAGAGGGTGGTGTGGGTTGGGGGAGGAGACCCCACAGTGAGGGACCATTTTCTTTTTCCAGGTATTTAAAATAAAAACAACAAAGGAACACCTCGGACAGTTTTCTTTGTTTACAGGTATTGTTGTGCACACTGGGGTGGGCTCCCAGTGTGCCTCAAGACTTTGGGGGGATGATGTTGGCCACACTGGGGTGTGAATAGGAGTGGGGCCTGGAACATGCTGATGACAGTCAGCTTTCTTTCATTATGGCAGGCACACTGGGGTGGGCTCCCAGTGTGCTACACAGTCTTGTGGGGGGGTGATTTAGCATGCTGACAGGGAGATTAGGCACCCCTGAAGTCGGCTGTGTGACTGTTGGTGATTGTGCAGCAGGTGGCGGCAGCTGCAATTGCCGCCATGTTTATTGAAGTTGTTCACCAGGAAAGGCACGTTGGGAGGCAAGTTATTGTGCCACTGCATGATGAGCTGGCTCCTATTGCAGCAGCACTTTCCTTACATGTGGTGACCCCTTTAAATATTTCTTATGTTAGCACCTGCATGCTGGCTTATTGGGGAATGAGGGACGCACCTATTAATGCGTGCCCTGCATTCGCCCACACTGATGCACCTCCGAAATCTGCCACTACTTCAAGAAGATGTTGGCTTGCACGCAGGCGCAGCAAGCCAACATAAAAACCAGCACACTGTAGCAAACAGTGACAGTGCATCACTCTAAACACTTGTGTAAAACTAACACACTATAGCAAAGATTGAGAGTGCATCACCCTAAACACTTGGGTTAAAACCAACACACTGCAGTAAACAGTGACAGTGCATCACACTAATCCCTTGTGTAAAAATTAAGGATGGGAGAACCTCAAAAGGCTCTGAGGTTCTAAAAGGTTCTGATAAGCAAAAAACGGTTTGGATGCTTATCAGAACCTTTTATCATCTTTATTGTTTTATGGTAACTGTAACAAGCATTTGTCAATGCCGAATGTTTGCTTGCTGGTATTAGTTTTTGAAATGCAGGAGGTAGACTGATGCAGAATAGGAATGGCAGTGAAGTATGGAAGTTCACGCTAACCCCACCTCCATCTTGTAGAGATGGAGAGGCATTGGGGTAAGTGTGTGGGTCATTGCCCATGACGGTCATGCCATGTCACCTCACCTTATTCTGCAGACAGTGACACGTGTTGAGGTGTGCCCTAGGGTGTTTGGCTGTACAGTGACCCCATTCCACATGGACATATGCTGAAATGGGAGAGTATGGGGTGAAGTGTGGGACCGAAGAGTCCAAGGTACACCTTGATGGCTGTTAGTGGGTTGGGGTGGGATGGCATGCGTAGTAGAGTCAGCAGTCCAAAGGCACACCCTGAAGCCTGTCCATCTATACAGGGTAGGACATGATGGTTATAAAACCTAATGCCTCGGGCGTTTGTTATTTGCAGTACAAATATTCAACATGGCCTTTTTGTGCCCCCACCCCATGAAAGCATTTGGAACCTCTTCTCATGAAGAGTGGCAATGTGACTTTGTCAATGTGTCCCAAACATTGACTTCCAACAGCAACAGTGCCATTCTGTGCCAGATGAACAAAAACACAGATTGGGCAGAATGTGAAGAATGGCAGCTGTGCCATCCACAGGGAGGTGTGAAGGGATGGCAATGTTGAAAATCTGTAGTGACAATAATAAAAAATGCGCGTACTTCCGAGCATACATGGAAAGTGCCCAACACATGCACATAACACAGTCATGTTATGGACTGTCGTCACCAGATTTTTAACATAGGCATTTTACGACCTGTGCTCATGAAGAGTGTCAGTGTGATTGCGTTAATGTGTCTTGAACACTGATTTCCCACAGCAACCGTGGTATTCTGTGCCGGAAGTGCAAAAACACATTTTGGCCAGGATGTGATAAATGACAGCTGTACAGTTCATAAGGAGGTGTGGAAAAATAGCAATGTTGAAAATATGGAGTGAAAATATTACAAATGTGTGAAGTTATGAGCATGCATGCAAACTGTGCAATGCACGCTCATAACACAGTCATTTTATGGAGTTCTATCACCAAATGTTCAACATAGGCATTTTAGGACCTCTGTTAACGAACAGTGTCACTGTAATTTTTTGTAATGTGTCCCAAACAGTGATTTCCCACAGCGATGGCGCCATTGTGCACTGGAATCTCTCCGACTGCAGAGGAACAGGTCTGGGGCTCTCCCCCACCCCCTGAACGGAGCTCCGCGCTCCTGGGGGTCGAGAGGGTCTGAAATTCTCAGGGGCTCTCTCCCCATAGTCTGTAGGACCTCCGTGATTGTTCCACAAGAAGGGTAGCTCTGGTGGATCTTCCCGCCCCCCCCAGATACAGGATCGCGGCAGCGTTTTGCCAGGTAGCATAGGACCTAGCTCCCTCGCACAAAGGAAGCAGCTCTGTTCGCACCTTTTTCCTGTTTTGAATTTTACCCTTTAATTTGTGTCCCCACAACAGTTCAGACTGTAGTTTTACCTTGACTTCATGTTTGCACTGTATATTCTACCCAGCTTCTTTGGTTACCTTTAGGACATTGCAAGTTTGTTTTAAATGCTGAACTGTAAATTCTGTTCCAGTCTGAATTGCTGCTGACTTTAATATAAACTGTCCATTCCAATTGCTCCCTGCCCCTTCCCGCTGTACCTGCCCGCTCGAACACTAAATTTAACTTAATCCCCCAGCTCAAGTTTCACTGTGCCTGAGTATTTAACTCACTGCCTTCCTTTCTTTGCAGAATCTTTCCGACTGCAGAGGAACAGGTCTGGGGCTCTCCCCCACCCCCTGAACGGAGCTCCACGCTCCTGGAGGTTGAGAGGGTCTGAAATTCTCAGGGGCTCTCCCCCCATACGCTGTGGGACCTCCGTGATTGTTCCACAAGAAGGGCAGCTCCCGGTGGCTCTTTCTGCCCCCCCAGACACAGGATCACGGCAGCGTTTTGCCAGGTAGCATAGGACCTAGCTCCCTCGCACAGAGGGAGCAGCTCTGTTCGCGCCTTTTTCCTGTTTTGAATTTTACCCTTTAATTTGTGTCCCCACAACAGTTCAGACTGCATAGGACCTAGCTCCCTCGCACAACTCTTCCCCAGTCGCTCTTGGCACTCTCCCTCTACCCCAATACCCTCCACCCTGCTGGTATTACTTAAATAGCCTCTACCCTCGCGATATTTTGCTGCTGTCTGTGTTTTTTTGTTTTTGTTTTTTCTCCATTAGCTCCTTATATTGTTTTGCCACTAGAGGGAGCCTGATTAAGTTCGAGCAATTTGCTCCCAATACCTTACTTGTCACATTTTACTGCTCTCTAGTAGCTGTTTTCCCTTGGTAATTTATATTAGAGGAGCCCTCTGCTGTCTCTTTCCTCTCTACCTTACTCCTTTCTCTAGTCAAAAAATGTCCCCTCCTCCCCTCCTAGCGCTTCTCATGGGAATACTTTGCCTTCCTATCCTCTTTGAGCTTTACTGCTTGAACACATCAACAGCTTCTGCCAGTACTTATACTGTTTGACTTCTACTACTCCAACATGCTTGCTACTGCCACTACCCCCCTCTGCTGTCATCAGCAAGTGTATTAGCCCAATAGTCAGATACCTTCACCTTCATCTGAAGCCGCCACCCTGCGTCTCTATCAGGGCGTACCTCATCACCTCGCTATGGTTACTAACCCTATCTCTTTTACTATCCGGCGACATTGAGATCAACCCTGGTCCATCTCAGCGTCCCGTCATAACCTTGCCCCCCCCCAGCCACCACCCTCCCTAAAACCGATAGACTAACTTTCGCCCACCTGAATGCTAGAAGCCTTATGGCCAACCTACCTGACCTCCAGGCTTGGGTCTATACTAACGTCCCGGATGTCCTCACCATCACAGAAACCTGGCTTAAGCCCACAGTGCCTGACTCTCAGTGCCACTTTCCTGGATACAACATGCTTCGTATCGACCATCCTGGCACTAAAAGGGGAGGTGGCCTCGCCCTCTACTTCAAAACTCACCTAAACATTACCCTTCTGCAGGACCCCCTCCTACCAAACTGAAATCCTACACTCCCTACTGCTTCTTGGGGGTGTAAAGAAACTCCATATTTTTTGTACTTATATCCCCCCAAAAAATGCTACACAAGGCATCACTGAACTCCTAGGGTTTCTGCCTACAGTTACAGGCAAGAATGACATTATCTGCCTTGGTGATTTTAACCTTGACTGGTCCGAGAAAATCTCAGCTAACCTATCCTCCTTAGCTAGCAAGGCAAATCTATCCCAGCTCATACATGAACCCACAAGGGTCTCAAGTGGGGGCAACTGTGCCACCCTCCTTGACTGGATACTTACTAACAGGACAGAATATGTTGCCTCAGCCGGTGTGCTACCTGACACAATTAGTGACCACTATCCCATCTACTGTGTCTGGAACACTGTCATTCCTCCCCTCCCTGCTAAAACTGTAACCTTTCCTAATCTCTCCCGCCTAAGTCATGAGGACTTCTTAACTGACCTTAACCAGGTTGACTGGTCCCCTCTCTACCAAACAGAGGACATTAACATAGCCACAGAATATTTCAACTCCGTCCTCCTCTCTCTTCAAAACCTTCACATCCCGGTCACCACACGTAGGATGGCAGGGAAAGTAACTAAGTGGCTAACACGCCCCCTGCTTCAACTTCTCAAATCTAGGGACAAACTTTGGTCCAGGTGGAAGATCTCCCACCTCCGTGCAGACTTTGAAGACTATCGTTCATTATGTAACAACTGCAAAAGACAAATTCGTATTGCCAAAAGCACCTACTATAGGAACCTACTAATAACATTCTCTACAAATCCACGCAGGTACTGGTCCAAAATTAAGGACATTCTCAGCAACGACAAGCAACAGAATCCAGCTGACATGAACATTCAAGGTGTTCACTGCACCAACCATGACACCATTGCCAACGCCTTCAATGCCCTTTTTTCTTCTCCACCAGTCGCTGCTCTAACTAGCCCACAACCTGACTGTCTCTCTTCTACTCCCTCCCCCCTCCCACCCCTCCCTTTCATTTCTGGCTCCAACCACATACCTTGAAGTTCGCAAGCTACTTATCTCCCTTCCGGCACGCGGGGGTCAAGGGCCTGAGGGCATCCATCCTTGCATACTTAAGCAGTATGCACCTTGGCTGACCAGACCTATCACCTGGCTTTTTAACCTCCCAATTCGTACATCTACTGTCCCGTCCACCTGGAAAACTGCCAGAACCATCCCTATACACAAAAAGGGCGATGTCAAACTCATGTCCAACTACCACCCTATATCTCTTCTGCCCACTCTCAGTAAGCTGCTTGAAAAAATAGTCCACCGCCAGCTTGCTGCTCCTTGACATGTTTAATCTTCAAACCCCGTGCCAACATGGTTTCCGGCCCGGTCACAGTACCACCTCTGCACTTACACAACTTACAAATGACATTAGAAATAATATGGACCATGGCCGACTCACTGGGGCCGTCTTTATCGACCTGTCTAAAGCCTTCGACATGGTACACCATCCTCTCATGCTAAAGAAACTCCAATCCATTGGAGCATCTGACCAAGCCCTCTCCTGGTTCCATAGCTATCTTGACAATCGGACTCAGGCGGTAGCATTTCACAAGGCCCTTTCCTCCCCCCTAAACATCTCCCGTGGAGTTCCCCAGGGATCCACTCTTGGACCTCTACTCTTCTCCCTCTTCCTAAATGATATTCCCACCATGTCCCGGCATAGCTGCACTCTTATGTACGCAGATGACCTTGTTCTCTTCTCTGGGTCAAAATCGGTTGCTGCCATCAACTCCACTCTCACTAATGACTTCCAATTCCTGCAGACCTGGCTCTCTAGCAACCACCAAGTCCTGAACCTAGAAAAAACCTGTGCTATGCTATTCGGATCCTCTAAAAACTGTCTGCCCCTGCTAACAGGCTCCGGGTTCAATGCCTTGTCGGCTCCCTCATCTCAAACACTGAGTCCTTCAAGTACCTTGGGGTCATTTTGGATCCCACACTTGACCTGTCTCAACATGTCAATATGGTGTGCCGTGCCGTCAATGCTAAAATTGGCGGAGCTTATCACGTGTGCCACTCCTCACTCCTTCCGCTAGACTTTCTATTGCAAGAGTATTCTCTTACCCCAGCTCCAATATGCTCTGCCCTCCTCTTTGCTGAAAACTCTGCTACACTCCACAAATGGGACACTGTCTACAACAACATCTGTAGATACTTAACTGCCCCACGTCTTACCCATCATTGTCTCCTTTATGCTGGCTTAAATTGGCTGTCACCTAAGGATATTCGAGCCTACTCCTGGGCTGCTTTATAAACTCCCTGTCTAGACCTCCCTGCCCTGTCTATCTTGCCAACCTCCTGACTCCTGCCTCACACACCCGTATGCTCAGGTCTTCCTCTGTCCCCATGCTCTCCACTAGACCTTGCATGACAAAAATGGGTGAACAGGCATTTGCCAATTTTGCTCCCAAATTCTGGAACTCACTCCCCCTTATGGTGAAAACTTCAGCCTCCCATCGAGAATTCAAAAACTCGCTGTTCACCCACCTCCTAGCCTCTGGCCAATGCAAATGCTCTTAATTTGCTTTGTCCCACTGCAGGCTGTTGGGTCTGACCCTGAGTACTACACTAAAGTTCTCCCATGCAATACGCTTGTCTAGGTGGCTGTGAACCTTGATGTCTTTACTGTCCTCAGCTGTCTTATGGTTACCCTAATTGTTTTATTTTACATCCTTATTATGATCTATGCCTAAAATGTACCCTTATGTAACTATTACTGTGCTACCCAATGTATATCTTGTTTTGCTCCTGTACACCTATATTATGTCTGTGCATTTCTGCATATTGTAACCAGTGTCCTGCGCTCTCCCGGGTCGTGCCTGAAAATAGGCAGGTCTGTTGCCTAGCGCACTTACCCGGTTACCAAAAGCTAATAAATAAATAAATAAATAAGTATGAAAACACATATTGGCCAGGATGTGAAATATAACAGCTGTACTGTTCATAAGGAGGTGCAGAAAAATGACAGTGTTGAAAATATGGAGTGAAAATAATGCAAATGTGTGAAGTTATGAGTGTGCGTGGAAACTGCGTAAGGCACACTCGTGACGCAGTCATTTCATGGACTTTTCTCACCAAATTTTCAACATAGGCATTTTAGCACCTCTGCTAATGAACAGTGTCACTGTGATTTTCATAACGTGTCCAGAGCACGGATTTCCCACAGCGACCGCGTTGTTCAGCACCGGAAGTGCAAAAACACATTTCGACCAGGATGTGAAACATGACAGCTGTACTGTTCATAAGGAGGTGCAGAAAAATGGCAATGTTGACAATGTGAAGTAAAAATATTGCAAATGTGCGAAGTTACGAACGTGCATGGAAACTGTGCAACGCATGCTCGTAACACAGTCATGTCATGGACTTTTCTCACCAAATTGTCAATATAGGCGTTTTAGGACATCTGCTAATGAACAGTGTCACTGTGATTGTCGTAATGTGTCCCGAACACAGATTTCCCACAACGACCGCGCTATTCTGCACTGGAAGTACGAAAACACATTTCAGCCAGGACGTAAAAAATGACAGCTGTTCTGTTCATAAGGAGGTGTGAAAAAATGGCAATGTTGAAAATGTGGATAGAACATATTGCAAATGTGTGAAGTTATGAGTCTGCGTGGAAACTGAGTAACACATGTTCGTAACACAGTCATTTTATGGACTTTTGCAACCAGCTTTTCAAGATAGGCATTTCAGCACATCTGCTAATGAACAGTGTCACTGTCATTTTCATAATGTGTCCCGAACATGGATTTCCCGCAGTGACAGCACTAATGTGCAGCGGAAGTGCACAAACACATTTTGTCCAGGATGTGAGAAATGACAGCTGTACTGTTCATAAGGAGGTTCGTAAAAATGGCAATGTTGGAAATCTGGAGTGAAAATATTGCAAATGTACGAAGTTACAAGCGCGGCGTGGAACTGCTCAACGCACGCTCGTAACAGTCATTTTATGGACTTTACTCACCAAATTGTCAACATAGGCATTTTAGCACCTCTGCTAATGAACAGTGTCACTGTCATTTTCGTAATGTGAACCGAACACGGGTTTCCCACAGCGACCGCGCTATTCTGCGCTGGAATTACGAAAACATATTTTGGCCAGGATGTGAAAAATTGCAGCTATACTGTTCATAAGGAGGTGCAGAAACATGACAATGTTGATAATGTGGAGTGAGAAATATTGCAAATGTTCGAAGTTACAAGCATGCATGGAAACTGTGCAACGCATGCTTGTAACAGTCATTTCATGGACTTTTCTTACCAAATTTTCAACATAGGCATTTTAGCACCTCTGCTAATGAACAGTGTCACTGTGATTGTCGTAATGTGTCCTGAACACAGATTTCCCACTACAACCAAGCTATTCTGCGCCGGAAGTACAAGAAGTTATGAGGGTGCATGGAAACTGCGCAATGCAGACTCGTAACACGGTCATTTTATGGACTTCTGTCACCACATTTTCCACATAGGCATTTTAGCACCTTTGCTAAAAAACAGTGTCAATGTCATTTTCATAATGTGTTCTGAACATGGATTTCCCACAGCGACCGCACTATTCTGTGCCAGAAGTGCGAAAATACATTTTGGCCAGGATGTGAAAAATGACAGCTGTACTGTTCATAAGGAGGTGCAGAAAAATGGCAATGTTGACAATCTGGACTGAAAATATTGCAAATGTGCGAAGTTACGAGCATGTGTGGAAACTGCGCAATGCATGCTCGTAACACAGTCATTTTATTGAATTTTCTCACCAAATTTGCAACATAGGCATTTTAGGACCTCTGATGATGAACAGTGTCACAGTGGTTTTTGTAATGTGTCCTGAACACGGATTTCCCACAGCGACCGCGCTATTCTGTGCCGGAAGTAGGAAAACACATTTTGGCCAGGATATGAAAAATGACGGCTGTTCTGTTCATAAGGAGGTGCAAAAAAATGTCAATGTTGAAAATCTGGGGTGAAATATTGTAAATGTCTTGATTCTGACGCGTGCGTAAAACTGACGCCAATGCACCCACTAAATAACGGTCATTTTATGGACATTTGGCACAAACTTTCAACATAGGCATTTTACAACCTCTGCTAATGAACAGTGTCACTGTCATTTTCATAATGTGTCCTGAACATGGATTTCCCATAGTGACTGCGCTATTCTGCGTTGGAACTGCGAAAACACATTTCTTCCAGGGTGTGAAAAATGACAGCTATACTGTTCACAAGGAGGTGTGAAAAAATGGCAATGTTGAAAATTTGGTGTGAAAATATTGCAAATTCACAAAGTTATGAGAGTGCATAGCAACAGTGCAACGTACGCTCGTAATACAGCCATTTTTTTGATTTTTTCCACCAAATTTGCAACATAGGCTTTTTGAGAGCCCACCTCATGAACACTGGCACTGTCATTTTGTAAATTTGCCCTGAAAGGTGATTCTGTGCAGTGACCACAAAATCCCCTTTTGGGCCCGATTAACGCCATGACAGTGCAAGAATTCATGAGGAGGGGTCCCAAAAACTCCATGTTAAACATTTGGTGCCAAAATTCCAAAAAATGACTTCGATATGCAACAAAGTTGAAAAACCCCTATCTATCCCATTATACAGCTTACCGGCACTTCCTCAGTTCGCGGTCGGCTTTGAAGAGTGCAGATGTGTTCTCGGTTCACCGAAGATCGTCGCACCGGACTCTGGAGGTAAGTATGGGGTGAGTGGGGGTGGGGAGGCAGGGTGCGCAGTGGGTGGGTGCGGTTTGTGGAGGGTGGGCAGAGAGACCGCAAAGGACCATTTCCTTTGTTTACAGGTGAAACAAATAAAAAAACAAAAGACATCGCAGGACATTTGTTTTTTAACAGGGGAATTTGGCACGCTGGGGTGGGCTCCCAGCATGCCAACCGACTGTTGGGGAGCAGTTGTAGCCAGAGAGGATTGGGCACCCCCATCGGCACAAAAGTGCTATGGGGGCGTAACAGTCAAGGGGATTGGGCACCCTAAACAGTACTATCGATGCTCTTTGGGGACTTAGGCTGACGGGGAGTGGGCTCCCCCGTCAGCACATCAACCTGGGAGGGGGGAGATAAGGCCGACAGGGAGTGGGCTCCCCCGTCGGCAACTCAAATGGCACCCGAGGGATGTAAGTCAATGGGAATTGGGGCCCCCGTCGGCAAAAACACGCTGTGTGGGGAGGGGCACATGTTGCCAAGAGGGATTGGGCACCCCCTCGGCACTGGGGCCACTTTTATATTATTTGTGAACAGGGCAGCAAAGAGCCACCATGTTCACAAACAATATTACAGCAGCAATGTTCCGCCCAGCAATGACGGGTCGCTCCCTCATTGCAGCAAATCGCTGACGTTGCAATGACGAGGCGGCCCGTGATTGCTGCGGTGAAAACGTTACAACTTGGTGCATCTTCTGGAAGCCAGTGTCATCAGCACCCTGTGCCTCTATTGGTGCACCATGGCCAAGCCCCAAAATGCTGTGCCTCCCTTGGCTACTACACTGCTGCGCCTCCCTAACCCTCTTCTCTCCTAAGCTGTCACATAATGTTTCTTGCACATGCACGCAAGCAAACATAAAAATCATTTTAAACAGCTCTTAATCAACATATCTGTAGAAAAAAGTAATTAAACTACTGTTTAGTAGTAATAAACCACATGATTAGTGAAATGAGATGAGAAGGAGTGAATGACACAGTAATTTACTTTTTCTTCAAGGATTATTTAATTTTATTATTTATTCCACATGACAGAATGCCCACTGAGCCAAAGCTTCTAGATTTACCCCACAGAGGAGCACAGGGAGGAGTAGATGAGAGCTGACTGACTTGTTTGGGGTGGGGGGCACACAGACAATATGCAAGAAGTGGCACTGGTAGGTGGCTGGCTGTCAGATTTTATTTCACACACAGTAATTCACACACTGGACCTGGGCTATAAGCGCTGATGCTGCAGGCGTTGCTACCCACAGAGATTCAGGGACCTTGCCTAGCCCTCTACCACACAGTTTTATTTTACTTTTCCTTCAAGGATTATTTATTTTGTATTTATTCCATGTGATGGAATGCCCCCTGAGCCAAAGCTTATAGATTTATCGCACAGAGCACATGGAGGAGAAGATGAGAGCTGGCTGACTTGTTGGGGGGGGTGTTACTCAGACAGTATGCAAGAAGAGGCACTGGTGGCTGGCTGTCAGATTTTATTTCACACATGTCTGTCACACACACACACACACACACACACACACACGCACGCATGCACATACACACACTGGACCTAGGTTATAAGAACTGGTGCTGCAGTTCGACCCACAAAATTCAGGGGCCTGGTCCAACCCTCTCTGACACAGTAATTTACATTTCCTTCAAGGATTTTTTATTTTATTATTTATTCCACATGATGGAATGCCCTGCCCACTGAGTCAAAGCTTGTAGATTAACCCCACGGAGCACATGGAGGGAGAGATGAGAGCTGACTGACTTGAGTTGACACTTAACGATAAAGCTGCATTTAGCCATGTAATCTCATCCACCTGGAACAAACAAGCCACACTAAAACTCCTCGAACCAGTCTCCTTAAATGTATTTTTTTTTTGAACCTTCATATTTTATTTTCATAAATTCTGTGCATACAGTGTCTGTTCATACAATTATTCAGGTCAATACAGAATAAAATAATTTTTTATGTTCATATCTTAACTTGAGTATCCAGTCCAGCTTACAACAATGTTCTTTCTCTTCCAGATGTCTTCAGGCGTGGGCAAAGATCCCCAGCTCAGTGAGACACCTGTTAGTGTTCATAATTATCACCTTATATCCTCATTCACACCTTATTTGTAAGATTCACTATAGCACAGACAAGCAACTGATACAATAAAATATTAAAACAATAACTGGTTGTATGGCTGATTTAATATACATTTCAGTACCAAAACTAACCCAAGGGGTATAATTCCCCCATATGATTTATAACAGGCCAGCTCTTATTCCATATAGGAGCAATTAGGACAAAGACTCACCCCATAACAATATATCAAAAACCAAGTGAGTTCACCCAATTCAGCCTCTCCACCCCATCTATGAGGGGGGTCCCACCAATTAGTGTCCAAAAGCCAATTGTTCTAAGACCAGGGTGCCCTGAAGTTCCTCTATCAACTTCATAAAAGGGAACCAAATCTGATTATATTTATCTCTTTGTACTCGCAAATCTGCTGTAATCCTTTCCACCCTCGCGATATCTTTTATTATATTTATCCAATCCTTTGTTGTGGGAGCAGCCTCAGTGACCCAATGTCTTGTAAGGGCTTTACTAGCTGCTGCTAAAAGTATCCCAACAAAGGATTTTTCATCATTAGATCTACGTCCCCTCGGAAGGACACCCAAAATTAGGGTCTGAAAGTCTCAGTTTTCACCCCCACCCAATATATTTCCTATATGGGTACCCACTTCTGTCCAAAAGGGCTGAATTGCCGGACAATCCCAGAAGACATGAAGATGGGCTCCTATCTTTCTACAACCTTTCCAACACAAATCTGTGCCCCCTGATATGAAGTGTTTAGTTCTCGTAGGGGTATGAAAAAATCTAGAAACAACTTTCCATCTAAATTCCTTCCAGTTATTCGATGCTGAGGTGCACCTGATCTCTCCCAAACCTCCAACCAGGTAACCTCCTCTAGCTGTGTTTCCAGTTCCTTCTCCCATTCCATCTGACAGAGAAGGGGCGATAGTTCTTTAGAAGTTCTATAAGCACCCATTAGTCTAGAAATTAACTTTTTTTCATCTCTCCTGGAGGCTGAGTCCCATATAAATTGTGTTAATAAATATGGAGATTGTTGTACCAAATTAATGTTATTCCCTTTTCTGAGAAATGAGAGCACTTGCAGGTATCTAAAAAAATGAGTACCTGGAAGCTGGAACTCACCCTGGAGATCTTGAAATGTTTTAATTTGGCCTAGGTGAATAAATTGAGTAAAAAAACTAATCTTTTCCAGTGGGTGAAGACCGAGTCTAACCTTGGAGGGGTAAAGTCCACGCAGTTCACAATTTCAGTCTTGTCCGTGAGTGTATCTGATATACCTAGGTCTTTTTTGGTTTCACCCCAGAGTCTATATGTTTGCTTGGCCCAAGGATTACTTATATATTTTTTAAGAGATAAGCTGGGGAGCCAAAAAAATCTAAACAAGGATTCAAGTTCGGATCACTCCGTATTTCCTGAGATGCCCAGGTATTATTGGGGTCGTCGGCCAGATAACTGGCCCAGGATCAAACTGAGCCATTTGGTAATAGGTTCTGAAATTAGGAAGTCCCAGCCGCCTTGTTCCCTAACTCTTGCAAAATCTCCCCAAGCAATTCTCGCCCACTTTCCATTCCAGATAAACTGGTGTAGAACCTTAGTTATTTTTTTCCACTCCTTAGGAATTCACAAGGGTAAGGCATTAAAAATAGATAACGGGGGAGTATATTCACTTTAATGGATTCAATTCTTCCAAGTAGGGATAGCGGAAGAATACTCCATCTCTTCAAATCGATGGAAATTTCGTGGAATAACCTATCATAATTTATGTGATAGAGTTGTGTCATATCAATGGGGATGTAAATAACTAAGTATCTTATCTGTGAAGTAACCCATTTAAAATAAATTAATTGTTCTAAGTCTCTGATACATTGACCACCAACTAAGATTACTTCTCTTTTGTCCTGGTTGATTTTGAAGACCGACACCTGACCATATTCCTCTAAAATCTGACTCAGGATGGGGAAAGTTTGCAGTGGATCTCTTAAAATAACATGGTGTCATCGGCATATAGTGAGATTCTATTTTCCTACCCCCACCACCAGCCTGATACCAGCCAGACTTTTGTGTGTCCTTACCAATTGGGCCAGGGGCTCCATACTGAGAGCGAACAGAATAGGGGACAGGGGCAGCCCTGCCTAGTGCCTCTATTAATTGGCAAAGGCTGTGAGATCGTGCCATTTACCTTCACTCTAGTTAAGGGGTCATTATAGATCTCCTTTATCCATTCTATGAATTGACTGCCAAAACCAAATTTATGTAATACCTCCAAAAGAAAATCCCAATGTAAGCAATCAAACGCTTTTTCTGCGTCGATCGCAATGGCTATCTGTTGTTCCTTCCCCCCTCTGCCCAAATGCAATATATTTAGACAATGTCTAATATTATCTTTGAGATGTCTATTTTGTACAAACCCAGCCTGGTCTGGATGGACCAGGTCGGGAAGTACTGCATTGACTCTGCTTGCCAGAATCTTTGTAAAGATTTTTGAGTCCACATTTAGAAGTGATATCGGTCTATAGGATCCACAAGAGTCTGGGGGTTTCCCTTCTTTAAAAATCAATGTAATAAAAGCATCCCTCCATGATGTAGGGAATCCCTTCTCCTGCTCTGTCCAATTAAAGACCTGTATCAGAATAGGAACCATAGTTTCTCTAAATTTTTGGTAAAATTCAGCATTAAATCTGTCTCGTCCGGGAGATTTACCACCTTTTAAATTACGAATGACTTGAGTCTCCTCCAGGGACGTAATGGGGGAGTCCAATTGTTTCCGGTGGTTTTTGGTTAGTTTTGGGAGGGACATTTTGTCTAAAAAGTCTTGAATTATCTTTTTAGTATGTGAGCTTTTTGGGGGTGAGTCGTATAGATTTTTACAATATTCCCTAAATATATTTGCAATTTCCATGGGTGTGTATGTTCTGGTGGAGAGACCCTGTCTGGTTGTTTTTAGGGTCTTGACATATCTATCAGCTTGGGTTTTTCTTAATCAGAAAGCTAGGAGCCTACTAGCCCAGTTACCCGATTCATAATACCTTTGGTTGCTGTACCTTAGCTTTCCCTCTATCTGAGAATCTAATCTATTTTGAAACTGTTTCCTAGTTTCCAACATTTCCTTTTTGCATTTTTTGCTCATCCCCCCATCTTAACCTGGGACTCCAATTGTTTTAACTTAGTTTCCAGATTTTTTTGTTTTTCTATTTGAGATTTCTTAATTCAATACACTTTTATTAATGTACATAATACATAATAAATTCCAATACAAACTTGGGTAACAGTTGGTCAAACAGGAGAGTTACCTCGCAAACAGTGTACATAAAAAAACCCCCACAAATTCTAACAACTTAGATTAATATACATTCCCCGCATCCAACCCACCCACCCCCTCTGCACATCCTATAAAAAAAGAAAGAGAAAAAAAACCTAACCCACCCCCCATCAAGCATGCACACACTCAGTCATCAAAATATATTAATAGACAATCATCTCCAAACTATAAGTCATCATGGCTTCCATATAGTAAGTAAGGCATCAAAAGGACCCCGTCTAGTCTGGTAGACCTGCGGCCGATTGTTCTTGGTTAGAATGTGTTTCTCTAACTGGAGGGCAAATAACATTTCTTTATGCCATTCTATAACTGACAGGACTGAGCCATCCACCCAGTGCCTCATGATACTGGAAATAGATATATCAAACAAATCTCTAGAGTTATGTAGGTATCCAGGCCCAAGAAGGGGTCAAGCATCTTTCTAATGGCTTGCCAAAACCTCTGGACCAACAGGCAGGTCCACAGCATGTGGTATAACATCTCAGTACAGTTTATGCATCTAGGACAATCAGGGGAAGGCCTACTTCCCAGTCTACAAAGCTTGAGCAGTGTGAAATACAAATTATGCATGATATTGAAGTGTATCAAACGCAATCTATTTTGCTTAACAAATTTATATAGGGTCTGCCATAGCTTAGTCCAGAGATTTTGTTCAGCACTAAGAGAAAACACCTGTAACCAATAGTAGCACACTCCTTGTGGCAATCCAGGGTCAACCGACTGGATCACTTTATATGTAGCGGAGACAGCATGGAGTTCTCCAGCCACTTGCAGGAGATTATTGAAAACATCAGCAGACCCCTGCTTCCCCCCTCCTTGGCCCAAATGAGCAAGAATAGCCTTCTTGAGCTGTTCGTATTTAAAAAAGGCTTTTACAGGCACCTTAAACCGATGTCTGAAGAGGACAAAAGGAATTATTGTACCTCCCGCATATATATCCATGACTCTTATGCCACTAAGAAGAGGCCAAAAGGCCAGGGGAATGGGTTTTTGTCCAATTTGAAAATGGGAATTATTCACAACAGGCTGTTCCAACAGAAAATGCCAATTATGGGATAAGTGAATTTGCAGCTGATGTAAGGCCCTAATGGACCAACCTAGTGGAACATTCCGAAGAGGTTTTGGTATTGCTTTAGGACTAGTATATAACAGGGCAGATAGGGAACAATGATATTGAGCTGCTAGAAATTGTTCAATATGCAGCCACAATGTCACATATGTTTGTCGGTCTTCCCTTGATACCTCCCTTGCCCAGTATGACAATCTGCTAGGGTGATGAGCACAATAGTATGAGAAGAAGGAAGGGACTGCTAGTCCACCCTGTCTTTTAGGTGCAGAAAGTTTCAGATAGGAGTTCCTGACACTCTTTCCCTTCCAAAAGAAGGCAGTTAGCAATTGGTGGAGTTTACAAAACCATTTTTTAGGAAGAAACAAACCTAACATTCCCAAGGGATACAATACTCGGGGCAAAACATTCATCTTGACAATGTTTATTCTCCCCCATAAAGAAAGAGGAAGGCCTCCCCATCTGCTTAAATCTGATTTAATTGTGGTCAACAGTTCCGTAAGATTTAAATTAAGCATAGTAGGTATCTCCCTGGCCACCTTCTATTCAAGATTTCTTGAGATAAGACGCATAAGAAATAATCTCACCACACATTACTGCTTTTAGTCCATCCCAAAAGCATCTGGAATCTGGGCCTACTGCTGAATTGTGCAGTAGGTATTCTTTAATTATATCTTGCATATGGTCCCTGAAATCCTCCCTGTTCAATAAAGACGTGTTCATTCTCCATTGTGTTGTTCTCTTCCAGTCCCCCAACTTCAGTGTTAGTGTAACTGCAGAATGATCCGAAACTATTCGTGGTAGAATATCACAAGCTGTAATTCTGTGAAAGTCTTGCCTACTGCAGAGATAATAATCAATTCTGGAATAGACATAATTTGGAAAAGTGAAAAGTATAATCTTTGACTGTCTTATTTAGCTCCCTTCAAACGTCTATTAAGGCTAATTCGCTCATCCCTCCCCTAACTGTTTAACTCATACCCTTATTTGTTGCTGCATTCTGGGAAGAGCGGTCAACCTGTGGGTTAGGAACGCAGTTAAAGTCCCCCGCATCAGAATCACTCCTTTCTCAAGGTCCATTATCTTCTCAAAAATCTGTGTGTAAAAAAGTGGGTCATCTTTATTAGGTGCATATACGTTAATGATGTGTATCACTTGGGAAAAGATTTTACCTGTAATCAATAGTCCCCTTCCATTACCTAAATTAACTTCTGAAGTGACTTCGAGTGGCAAGTCCTTCCGGAGCAAGATCGCCACCCCAGCCCTTTTGCCCGAAGAGTGTGAGGAAAAAAATACATTGTTCACCCAGCTTCTTTTCAGTTTCTCATGTTCTTGGTCAGAGAGCCTCATTTCCTGAATAAGGCCAATGTCAGTGTTCCTTTGATTCAGGTAGTGAAGTACAGTATCTTTGTCCTTTTGACTGGTGAATAAATTCCCTGAACATTAAGGAAAGTCATTCTAAAGGTACCCATTTCTAAGGGCTACGATATTTGCCACTCTTATCCCCCTTCCCTGGTCTCCAGTGTACAGGATTCACCCACAGATCACCAACAGTCCCCAGTTTTATTATTTCCTGTTTAGGACCTCTATATTTTTGATTTGAAACAGCCATTTTAAAACATTCATTATTAACATGGTAGGCAAATTTGCCTATAAACAAACCAATATGAAACATGATTACAAGCAATGAACAATAAACAGTAATGTTACAAAGCTTTTAAAACTAGCTTCCTAGATTTATTATTTGATGGTGTTACCCCCTCGGTAGGGGGGAAGTGAGCCTAAGCTCAAATTCCTACAATACATAGGACTGCTCCCATGGGATCAGTTAAGAATGAACGCACCGCTCGATGGGGGACCGAGGACCACAGCTATGTGGCGGAACCCTCAGTTCTCTATGGGCCACTCAGTGGTCACCCCAGGGAGCTCAAATGTTTATTCTAAGCAGTAATGAGGAGAATGTTTTTAATTTCCGCTCCATTTTAGTCAGCGGTACAGTGCTGCTGATTTCTGTACGCCATGTAAACCGTAACAACTGCAGCTAAACATGTCTGAGACACGATGCCTCCCATCCGTTTCCCCCCTTACCTCAAACAAGATATCTGCTTTCAGCCAATTGAGGAAAGGCAATTAGACCTGCATATGTAGCCTCTGCTCCTCAAACTTCAACCCTCCCCTACATTACAGCTTTCATTTTTTTATTTTCTGCTTATTTTCTGTACCTGTCCAATTTTAAAGTGGGCGTTAACACTCTATAGTCCATGTTAGTGGGCTGGGTAAGGAAGTCATTTCCAATTAACCCCACTAATCTAGTAGATATAAAGCTGCTTTCATCTCAAATAAACGCTGTTACCCACCAGCATGATTTTGAAATGAGAAGGGGGGCAAAAGAAAAAAAAGCAGTACCAGTGTGGATTTCAGGTTGCTTTCCAGATTATGTCCGCTTTTTTGTGTTGTTACATCAGCAGGAGAGGATTTGTTTTCTCTACACAAAATCTCCCTCAAGTCCTGATTTAAGTGGGATGGCCAAGTAATTGTAGAGGGCTGCATCCTTTTTGGCCAGCCGGCTCTCCGCCACGCTGAACGGGAAATCTTGTTTTCTAGAGTATTACACTGTATATCAGGACAACGAAGGCCCATTTGTTTCAATGGGGCGCAGCATCCTGTAAGTTGTCAAATAAAACAAGGCCTTTTTTAGTGTGTATGCGGAGCTTAGCTGAGTAATACAATTGTATTCATATTTTTGTTCCTTTGTTTGCTTTATAATCTCCCAAACTGATTTTCTTTTCTCATTAAGAAGGTCTGAGAAGTCCTGGTCAAAAAAACAGTCGCTGGTTGTCGATTTTAATATCCCTTAATTTCCATGCCATCTGAAGGACCATTTGGCAATCTTGGTAGTTTAACATATGGACTATTATAGATTGTGGTCGTGCTGTTTGATCCTTCAACTTGGAGGCTAAAGATTGGTGTTCTCTTTCAACTGGGAGTGGTATGTCTTCAGATATTTTCAACACTTCCCATAATACATTCAATACAAAAGCCTCCGTACACTCAAATGACTTCTCCATTTCCTCTGGAACTTCGTAAATGCGGAAATTGTTCCTGAGAGCACGGTTTTCCTGATTGTCCAATTTGAGCTGCAACTCTCTCTCCCTGGTGAGCAAATACAAAATGGCCCAGCTATGTTGCCCAGATGAGTCTGCTAGGCCCCCAACACATTCTTCGATCGCTGTGGTCCTTTTGACTACGGCTTTCAAATCTGCCCTAAGGTCTGTGACTGAAGATTCGACCCTATGGATCGCTTTAATAATTCCGTCCAATTTTTCTAAAATTCTACCTTGATCGCCCCCATCATAATTGTCCTCTGAGTCTGCCAACCTACTGACTGAAGAAGCTGAGCATATTTCCCTCAGAGGGACCACTTTTTTTGTCGGAATCCATCAGACTGTTTAACTTGGCAGCTTGCGACTTTCTGTGCCTCGATCTACTCGTTGCTATTCCTTTTTGGAGTTAGGATGGGAATTTGTACCAGTAATTAACGTTTTACCACTGAACACTTTGATTTTTGAGTTGAGCTGCCCCGGAGTGCATAAGCCAAATGGCCATTAAAGCGACGACGTCACCTGAAGTCCTTAAATGTATTAAAACCTGGCCAACAAAAGCTTTACGGGAAGTTTGCCACTGCCAAAGCACCTAGTAGCCTTCCTAGTGGAGAAACCGTTACACTTAGAGCACTTAAAAGTAAACAACTTTCATGTTTCCCCCTTTTCTTCTTTCCTGCCTGTTAGCTTAGTTCCTGAAATGTATATAATTTAGCCATAACTCCCCTCCTACTGTACATTGTTTACCTGTCTCAACACTGTTCGAACGTGATGTATCACAATTGTACTATATTGTATTATATTGTAATACTGTGTATACTATATTGTATTGTAATACTGTGTATACTTTGTGCCAAGTTGTCCTACCAAGACCTCCTTGTAAATGAGCATGCTCAATGGAGTTTTCCTGCAAATAAACTTGAACTTGTTTGGGGGGTGTCATACAGACAGCATGCAAGAAGTGGCATTGGTTGCTGGCTGTCAGATTTTATTTCACACACAGTAATTTACACACTGCACCCAGGCTATAAAGGCTGGTGCTGCAGGCACTGCTACCCGCAGAGATTCAGGGACCTGTCCTAACCCTCTCTGACACAGTAAATTCATTTACTTTTCCTTTAAGGATTATTTATTCCATGTGGCAGAATACCAACTGAACAAAGCTTGCAGATTTACCCGAGTGAGCACAGGAAGGAGATGACAGCTGAGGGAATTGTTCAGGGAGGGGTCACAAAGACAGTACACAAGACGTGGCGCTGGTGTCTGGCTGTCACATTTTATTTCACATACACACAGTAGTTCACACACTGCACCTAGGCTACAAGGGCTGATGCTGCAGGCGCTGCCACCCACAGAGATTCCGGGACCTGGCCTAACCCTCTATAACACAGTATTTATTTTTCCTTCAAGGATTATTCCACATGATGGAATGACCACTGAGCTAATGCTTGTAGATTTACCCCATGGAGTACAGGCAGGAGATGAGAGCTGACTGACTTGAAAAGATAGCCAACTCAGCTAAGAAGGGGGATAAAACATTTTATAGGTACATTAGGGAGTGAAGAAAGACCAAGGGAGGGATAGTGAGGCTTAATAAAGGGGAGAGGGGTGGGTAGAGGGTGACAGTGAAAAGGCAGACATACTGAACTAATACTTTTGTTCAGTATTCACAAAAGAGGAGGGGGAGGTACCTAAACCAAACAGTAGAAGCACTCTGGATAGGGGGGGTCGATACCAGTCCATTCACAGAAGAAAGAGTTCTGCAACAACTCGTAAAACCGAAGTTGGAAAAAGCAATGGGGCCTGACAGGATTCACCCCAGAATTCTAATGTAACCACCCTACAAATGGGGGTTCCTGAAAAGTCTTCCTTGAGCCTGTCTAAATGCTCACTGCCAGGCTGGTGTTCTGTGTTTTAGCAGTTTAAATGTATTGCCAGAGAGTGCCTGTATTGCCCCTGTGTACTGTCTCTTTCAGAACTGCCTGGATTGCAGTCATAATTAATCTGAGAGGGAACTCTGTTAGAAGATGTACTTGTTTGCTGATCATTTGGTAGAGCAGTAATAATACTGCAGTTTGTTCTAACCTGCCTTCTTTGCAGCACGCACAGTTCTGTTTGTTTCCATCTTCTTGGTCCTGGACTGCAGAATGGGCTAATCAGTACATTTGGGACTCTGAAATAAAGCCTGCCTACAGGGGCTTGGTGGGGCCAAAACTTGTAGGAATTGTAGTTTTGGGCTTTTGGCACCTAAAATAACCTGGAGGGGGAGCCCTTGTTATGACTGACAGACAGATCAGCCAACCGAACCTTTTGGATCTTGGGGAAAGTCCCACACTGCTTGCAGTTTCAGTTAGATCTGAGTTGGGAAGTGAAAAAGTAACAGCTCGAGATAGTTTGAGCAGTAATCCATAGTGGATTTGCGTGGGAGTACTGTGGAAAGGCCTGAGTTTGGCCCGCATGCCTGCCTGCTGTTCCTGAGAGGGAACTTGTGTGTTTTTTCGGATTGAATCCGAACTTGGAAAGCGAATTAAGCCACTGAATTGTGACCAGGCTTTAACCTGAAGAAGACCAAAGATTTGCTGAATGCAATTGGCCTGTCAGGACTTCCAGCTACCTCTGAACTCCCAGATTGTACAGAGACTCTGTAATTGCAACCGGAAAGCCATTTGCCTGGTACAGTGGAATTTCCTTACATGTAAATGTGCTGTGTGCTTATAGTGGGTCGTGATTTGGTTCCCCACTGTGTGTGTGAACTGTGTTTTGCTTGCTAGAGGCTGTATCCAGTTCCACGGACTGAATCCGTATCCATTTCCATTTGCCTGGGCCCTGCTACACTGGCCTAGCCTGAATACCTGCTACGCAGAGAAAGTCATCGATGAGAGACCGGCCTGGGTATCAGCCCCCTGCTCAACGCCTTGAACAGGAACAACGCCTTGGTGATTTGTGTGGGCCCTGCTTTTCTGGGCACTCCAGCTCAACAGTCTGCAGTCTTGATTTTGTCCTGCCTGTGTCCAGTATTGGATATAGTGAGTAAACATCAGGATAGTTCCCTGCAACAACAGCTAAATCTGAAAGTGTTGTCGTCTTATTGTCTTGTTGCCTTTTCTTTCATGAACTGAGCCCTCTGGCTCCAGATTACAAATAGTGTGTGTTGTGCATGTTGCTTTCTTCCATCACAGGGTCCCAACCATCTGCGACACCAGCCTACCCTGTGCAACGTTCCTGGCTAGCCCACCTTCCTCCTACCTGGGTACCCACAATGTGTGACTGTGTAGGGACTCTGAACTGCACGTATAACTGTCTGATTAATATAGCTTTTAAGCAAATCAACCTGATTATGCCCCTCCCTTGTTCAAGTCCCCTGAATAAATCAGATTTAACTTTGTTTGCATTTAACCTGACTATGGTTCCAGTTTGTGCCAAAAGTATTGTACTGTTGCTATTTGCTGTGCTTAACCTTGTTTTACAGGGAGTTCCCAGGGTCAAGCTAGAGGAACCAGCCCTGGTGGTAAGTGCAAACAGTGTGGGTAATTGCCTGGTGAATAAGGGTCATAGTAAAAGTAATTATTGTGTATTGTTCAGGCCACTAGAAGGGAAAGAGGGGGGTTACAGTGTCCCGGAGGGCTGTGCCCAGGTTAGTTTGACCACTAACAACCCTGACCTTCGGGTGGAGGCACATGTTTCATTACCCAGGCCCCTTAACCTGCTACTAGCCAAGCAGGCAGGGGTAGTAGCCCTTGGGATAGTGCCACCTAGGGGTTACACTAAAAGAACTAAGGGGAGAACTAGTGACACCACTGACTACTCTTTTAACAAATCATGGGAGGATGGTGTGGTACCTGAGGATTGGAGAAGAGCGGATGTGATTCCCCTTCACAAAAAGGGGAGCAAGGCAGAGACAGAAAACTACAGACCTGTTAGTTTGGCCTCAGTGGTAGGGAAAATGATGGAATCACTTCTGAAAGAAAGAATTGTTGAGTACCTGGAGGTCAGTGGGGCACAGGACCCAAGGCAGCATGGATTCACAGCAGGAAGGTCATATCAGACGAATCTAATAGATTTCTTTGACTGTGTGACCAAAGTAGTATACCCGGGAGGGGCTGTGGTTATGGCCTACCTAGACTTTAGCAAGGCATTTGACACAGTATCACACAAAAGATAATTAAACAAGTTAGCCAGACCAGGAGTGGGTCCAAGGGTGGTAGCCTGGGTAAACAATTGGCTGGACAAAAGGGCGCAGAGGGTAATAGTAAATGTAGTCTGCTCTGAAGAAAGGGGGTTACTAGAGGGATACCGTAGGGTTCAGTACCAGTCCTCCTTAATGTCTTTATAGGTGACGTTGTGGAGGGGCTGGAAGGAAAAGTATACCTCTTTGCAGATGACACAAAGATCTGCAACAGGGTTGATACACAGGGTGGAGTGGAAAGGGTAAGAAGGGACTTGGCAAGGTTGGAGCAATGGTCAATGTATGGCAGCTTACATTCAATGCAAAGAAGTGCAAAGTAATGCACCTGAGAAACAAAAACCCAGAGGAAGAGTCCACAATGGCGGGGAGGTACTAACAACAACAAAAATAGAAAGGGACCCGGGGTAGTTATATCAGACGACCTAAAGGTAGGCAAGCAATGTGAGAAGGTAGTAAGGAGGACTGGGGGATCCTGGGATGCATAGAGAAAGGCATCACCAGTAGAAAACAGGAAGTTGTTATCCCTCTGTACAGACAGTTGGTGAGTCCCCATCTGGAGTACTGGGTGCAGTTCTGGAGACCCCATCTCCACAAGGACATAGACAGGATGGCAACCAGAATGGTGCAGGGTCTGCACCAGAAGCCATATGAAGAGAGACTAAAGGAGCTTAATATGTATACCCTTGAGGAAAGGACTGGAGAGGGGGGACATGATATAAACTTTTAAGTACCTCAATGGAATCAACAGAGTCCAAGATGGTGGCATCTTTCAGAAAAAGAGATGTGCAAGAACAAGGAGACACAATTTGAAGATAGAGCGGGGACGGCTCAGGGGCAATGTGAGGAAGTATTTTTTCACAGAGAGGGTGGTGGGAGCAAGGAATGGCCTTCCTGAGGAGGTAGTGAGGTCAAAAACAGTGGGAGAATTCAAGAATGCATGGGACAGACATACAGTAAGGCAATTTAGTGGGGGGTAGGAGGAAGTAGGCTGTTGGTTAACTAGGATCTGCAGCTTGTTCAATAGGTAGGAAATGGGCAAACTCGGTGGGCCAAGCTGTCCTTATCTGCCGTCAAAGTCTATGTTTCTATGTTGTTTTGGGGGGGGGTCACATAGACAGTATGCAAGAAGTGGTACTGGTGGCTGGCTGTCAGATTTTATTTCACACACACACACACACACACACACACACACACACACACACAGTAGTTCACACACTGCACCTAGACTATAAGAGCTGATGCTTCAGGCACTACTAGCTACCCACAGAGATTCAGGGACCTGGCCTAATGCTCTCTGACACAACTTTACTTTTCCTTCATGGATTATTCCATGTGACAGAATGCCCACTGAGCCAAAGCTCGTAGATTAATTTAACCCACTGAGCACAGGTAGAAGATGAGCGCTGGCTAACTTGTTCGGGAGCATAACAAGAAGGTTAACTTGGCTGGGGTAGTGGTAGTACGTGGCACTGTTCCTCCCCTTTCAAGAAATAAAAAAATGGCACTTGGCTTATCTACACTTGCCCCCGCTCTTCCTCCTCCCCTCCCAGAGTCTCCTCCGACTCCCCAATCCCCACTCCTGACTCCCAGACTCAGTCTCCCAATCCCCATCCCCAAGTTTTCTTGTTTGTTGTTTTAAAAAAAAATACATAAAAAGTATTTTTTTTTTTATTATTTATTATATTTTTTTCCCCACTGCCATCAGCCCAGTACTTTTGCCTGGTCACAGACCTCGGCCTCCACCTCCATATAGGATCGCGACCCTCAGATACCCCCTGGCTTGCCCCCCAGGGTAGGGTTGCAGCACCAACCCCCTTAACAGTGCCGCAATGACGGGACTAGGTCCAAGGGACAGTCCTGGAATGCTGATCAAGGCCGAGGCAGGTGTCATCGAGGGCGGACAGTAGGAAGTATTTTGGTGTGTGTTTCTTGGGGAGTGGGGACATGCAATGATGTCCTGTGTCCATTTCACCCCCTGAGTCATTCTAATGCCGGTTGCTACGGTACCCTCGGCCTCCGCCAGGGGTCCATCAAGCACCAGACATTCTCCCCACCCTCCCTCCTGAGAAGGAGAGTAGTCCTTGGAATGCTCCATCCTTCTCCCCCAAGCCGGCCTTCCAATGACCCGGATCCATTCCAGAACCCAGGTTGCCGGCGTCGCAAGTGGAAATCCAACCATTGTGCCGACGGGCCGGTTAATTATAATTTGTTTTTCAGAGTCTGATGAGTCCCTTCGACTAGCTACAGTTGCCCAACCAGCAAAAAAAAGCAGCAAGATTTCACAGCACACGCAGAGCAGTCAGCAAACGCTGCTGCTGCTGCTGCTCCATTCTGTTCCTCTGCGCCAGCTCCTAAGGTGGATCATGAGGGCTGCTACAGAGCAAACCCAATCTGGTGCCACCTTAGGAAGACAGACAGCTCGCCCATCCAATGAGGAACTTAAAGTCTTATCTCTGGTCCCTCCTGTGCTCTTGTGCTTCTCACACTGAATTCCTGCGATGGAGCCACTCAAACTGATCTGAAAAGCCGAAGGTGTTCGGAAGCTGTTCGTTTACGAACACTTCAGCTTGTTCAGGTCGGTTTGGATTTCTAACCATGGGTTGGCCAGCTGTTGGGGTCCTGAAAATATTAGAAAGAACTTGATCTTAAGAATAAACAACACAACTGCTTTTTGGTTTTCTGTCCAGGAACCAGGTCCTGGGTACTCATGGTTTGATGACCTCAGCATCCGGGTAAAAATTGCGCTCCTTCAGTTATTTCAGCGACAAACACAGGCTGGCCAGGATCTCTCTGACTGGGTAGAACTTGCTCAAGGATCTTGCAGCTGGTCACTTTGATTGCAGTTCTGGTCACTTGTCACCTTCAGCTGCTTCTGGCCCGGTACAGAGCACTGTGGCAGGATATCACCAGCCCCAGAAGGCCCAGACCCAGGAGTAGCGCTGCAGCCCAGCTACCCCGATGGGCCGCAGGTGCCCTAGCACCCCAGCAAGCACCGGTGACCTTCTGAGACAGTGAGTACCACTTGGAAGGGGTTAGCAAGTTCCCTCCCTGGATCTGAGTGAGGATTCCCTAACGGTGGGGGTCCTCCTGCAGTCCCTGCACTGAGTTCTCAGCAAAGAAAAGTTTTTAGGCAGTCGCTCCAATAAAGTCCAGTGCCAATCAGTGTGGGTGTTAGCCTCTATTTCGATAAGTGCAATTCAGCAGGGGGAAATTCAGCAACAACAACAACCCCCTGCACACTAGTCCACACTTTCCATCTAACACTGTCCCCAACCTTTTCTTCGGCTGCAGCTAGGCCTCAGCTCTCAGCCACTTTAATTAGTTCACAAGACATACACAGCTTCAGCTAGCATTCCGACAACCAGAGACATTCTGCCACTTCAGAACTTCTTTTATAGTCCCACACAAGTAAATGACTCCTCAGCCCTAACTGTAGCACTCTGACAATCTGCAGTTCTCAGCAATTCCGACTTTCCAGTGCAGGGTTTCTGCAGCATTCAGTCTCTCTCATTAATAGCAAGCAACGTTTCCATACCTGCGGAATCAGCATCACAGTTCAGTCTCTTTCTCTCTCTCCCCTCCTCACTCTGTTTCTGCAGCACAGCAATCTCCACTTAGGGCCTGGATAAGCCCCTGACCAGGGTCACTGGGACCATCAAACACCTCCCCTTTTGACCTCAACTGGTGGTCACCAAGATTAAAGCGCTTTCTATGTGCATGCACAAGCACCGGCATCATCAGGGAAATGCTGGTGACTCGCTATTTGTTTGTTTTTTAAGCCCGAATAGGGCTAAAATTAAATGCAGGGCTGTAGTGGAGGAAACAGCATGGACAGATGTTGTAGTAGTAGTAGTAGTAGTAGTAGATAAAACTTATTTATACAGTACTGCTTCCATTAGAGCTATGCATGCCCTTTTCTCAAGGTGCACCTGTTAAAGTATCAAATTACAATAACAAAATACATAGACATAGAATACAATATACAGTGACAACATGCTCAACAAATGATTTACATTCAAGGGAACTTAGACAAATACAAGAGCAACAAGTACACATTACAATACCGTGCATTCTATCCAATGAATCACCTTATGTGCTCCTAATACAATTTAATCTATTACACCCACGACAAAACACAGATCCTAATACAAATTAGATTATAACTAGATGAGATGTCAGGCAGCACGGAGGCAAAATGTGGCAAATAAGGTAAGCCCCCAGAGTGGGGTTACACATGTATAAATAACATGTAATACTCTGTGATATTTATATATGTTATAGGATAATACACAGTAAAGAATATGGGAAACACAGTATTTCTACAGTGATAGAAGTAACTGCCGCACAGCATGATCCCCACCAAAGTCGGGGGCACAGATGTCGGTACTGCCACCACCGAGCCCCACTGGTAGTGGACAATAAACTGTACTATTACAAAAAAGATAGAGGACACACAGAAGAACCTAACTCAGAGCTATCTAACGTCTGAGTAGAAGATGCTTATCCACAACAAGGAACTTGGTGAGCTATGGCAGACTTGAACCTGTGTCGTTGCTAGTTCAAATCCCAAAATCTTCTGACTTTGAGCAAACACACATGCAGGTATCTTCAGCTGGTCAGCCCACTACACTAGCATCATGATACATGCCCCTCTGACATCACATACAGGACCATTTCTTTGATCTCTGGAGACCTCTCTTTTCTAGAACTAGTTCATACTGGTTTTGTGGATTGAAACATGGTCCTTTTGTTATCCCAGCTGCTGAATCAGTTGTGTGCCGTCTTGCTCTGCCCTGGCCTTGTTTACATTCAAAACATGTCTTTTTGTAAAAACCTTTTACAGGACAGAAAAGGGTTTGCTTACACAAAGGCTCCAACTAGCTGAATGCCCCTTGGCATCGGCTACAGAGGGATGTAATTTTCATCTTCAACCAGACCTCCCACTTCATTTTTATAGTGACCCTGAATGATGTATTTTCATGTTTGCAGGTTTGCTGTTCCTGCTATGCCCTCAGCTCTCTCTTTGTTTTAACAATTTGTTAATTCTTTAAAGCTCCACCCTTTCTTTACTATGCCACTGGTTGTTGCCTAAACAAACCAGGGAGAGGGGGGACATGATAGAAACATTCAAGTACCTCAAGGGAATCAACAAAGTCCAAGATTAGAGCATCTTAGGACCACGTAGGATTGAGGTAGTGGGGTGCAGAAGGCGCCCTGGGATTAGACAGGACTTACGGAGAGGCCAGACATGTTTAGTTCCTGTCACCAGGGTTCCCACCAGACCGAGTGGGTAGGCAGCCAGAGAGGCTGCACTGTCCACCAATCCCCTGAGGCAGTGCTTTGCTATGCCAGATCGGTCAGAAACAAGACTGCAATTACAGCGGACTTGGTTTCTACGGCCGATCTGGCTTGCATTACAGCGACCTGGATTGGTGATGATGCTGGCCCAGTTTTAGAGGCTGCCATCCCATCCGGGTATACTGTAGTGCACTGCCCCAGAGTGGAACGTAGGGGTGGGGGGGTAGCTATCTGTTTTAGATACGAGCTGGCACTGTGCACCCAGTGAGAGCACCATATTCCTTTGAATGTGTGGCTATTCATGGGGGTCTGGGTGCAGGCTGCTTGATTCTCCCGATTTACCGCCCCTCCAGTGCGGTGGGAGATTTCTTGCAGGAAGTGACTGATTTCATTGTTGGCGAAACATTGGAGGACCCCAGATGTTTGGTGTTGGGGACTTCAATGTTTGGACCAAGGATGAATCCTCTCGGCTTGGTTATAACTTCCTTCAGATGATGTCATCTCTGGGCTTTGCGCAGGAAGTTTCCTCCACGACCCATCAGGGTGGCCACATGTTGGATTTGGTGTTCTCACTGGGGTTTGAGATAAATAGTCTCAGCATTGATCGGGTCATTTGGTCTGATTATTGCACGGTGAAATTCCGGTTCGAGGTCCCCCCAGTAGCCCTTCCCCTGCAGAGATGGTCAGCTATCGCCCTTTGAGGGGGTTGACCCCTGAGGATTTTTTGGCGGTGACTGACCTATCTAGTGTGGACAGTGCATGCATTAGGGGTGTTTGCGCAGCAGTGGATGCCTATAATAAGGCACTTTCTGGTGCGCTCGACTCCCTTGCACCAGTCCGTGTATGACCCAGGTCTTCTCACTTGAGGTCCCCTTGGTATGATGGGGACCTCAAGGTGATGAAGACCTTAGGTCAGTGATTAGACCGCTGCTGGTGGAAGTCCGGCCTGGAGGTGGACAAACTGGTCCTGCATGCGCACTATTGTGCATACCACTGGGCAATCAACCGTAAGAAGGCAGAATTCCTGTCCAGGGAGATTGCCACTGGGAGGAACTGACAAACTGTGCTCTTTCAGACTGTGGACAGACTTCTTCATCCTTCCTGTCTACAGCCGAAGGTAGCTGTTTCAAGTGCATTATGCAAGGAGTTTGCTCAATTCTTCTTGGATAGGGTGTCTGCCATCAGGCAGGAGGTTCCGCCAGTGGACCAGAATCTGGCTGACAGTGGTCACCATGGGCGACCGGGGAGCACTCCGCCTGTTTGGCATGAGTTTAGACTGGTGGAGGTGGCTGAGGTCAGTGAGATTGCTTCCAAGCTGTGGCACACCTTTTGCGAACTGGACCTGGTGCCAACTCGTTTCTTAATTAGATATGTTGACTCCGTTGGCCCGGTGTTTGCCTTGATTGTCCAGTGTTCCCTGTCAGAGGGGGTCTTTCCTGATGTCTTGAAGGAGGCATTGGTGAGACCCCTTCTGAACAAAACATTGTTGGACCCTGACGTCAAGGCAAATTACCGTTCTATCTCCAATCTCCCATTTTTGGGTAAGATTGTGGAGAAGGTGGTGGTGCTTCAGCTTGAGGAGCATCTCACGGCACATGATTTATATGAGCCGCTCCAGTCTGGGTTCCGTGTGAGGCATAGCACAGAAACTACGCTATTTCGGGTGCATAATGACCTCCTTAGGGCTAGAAATCAAGGGGAAGGGACAATTCTTGTTCTCCTCAATCTCTCTTCGGCATTTGACATGGTGGACCATCGAGTGTTACTTGACCACCTAAGGAAATTCTGTGGACTTGCCGGCACCGTTATCTGCTGGTTTGAGTCTTTTTTATCTAACAAGAGGCAGAGGGTAGTGATGGGGAATTTCTCTTCCTCCCCCGTCAACCTGTTGTGCGGAGTTCCCCAGGGTTCGGTCTTGTCACCGCTGTTGTTTGCCATGTACATGTTACCCCTTGGAGAGATCATTAGGAAGAACAGTCTGGGTTTTCACTGCTATGCTGATGATACCCAGCTGTACCTCTCGTTTGGCCCTGGAACATCTTGCGCAGTGGAAGTGCTTAACAGCTGCCTAGCTGAAATCAATGACTGGATGGCCTCCAGCTGGTTGCGACTGAACCCCAGTAAGATGGAGGTACTAGTGGTGGAGTCGAAAAAAGGGCGTGATAGGTTGGCCTCTGGTGCAGAGGCAGGACTTTGTCTTGGCTCTGTACCATTGAAGGCCTCCTCTAGGGTGTGTGATCTTGGTGTTATTCTTGACACTGTGGTTTGACACTTGAGTTACAGGTGGCGTCTGTTGTCCATACCTTCTTTTGTCATCTGAGGAATATCGCCAAGATTAAGCCCCTAGTTCCACCACTGGACCTCCTCACTTTGGTGCATGCCTTCATGACGTCCAGGCTTGACTACTGTAATGCAGTCTATCTCGGGGTCTCTGGGTATACCCTGCACCGACTGCAGCTGGTGCAGAATGCAGTGGCTAGGCTGTTGACAGGACAGTCTAAATACTGTCATATTACCCTGGTGCTGCGTCAACTGCACTGGCTGCCGGTTAGGTGGAGGGTCCTCTTTAAGGTGGGTTTGCTCACCTTTAAGGCCCTACACGGCCTGGGCCCTGGCTACCTGAAGGACCTTCTTGCACCTGCTATCTCGGTCCGCTCCTCCTCTAGGGGCCTCCTAGCGATTCCCAGGATGAGGTTAAGAACTGCTGGTGACAGAGCATTTAGTGTTGCCACCCCCATCCTGTGGAATTCGCTTCCTCTAACTGTTAGGGAGGGCCCGTCTGTTGAGGTTTTTAAGGCCCGCCTCAAGGCCTTTTTTTTCAATCAGGCCTTCCCGGACTATATTTTATAGTTTTCTACATGTCTTTTAAGAAAGTTACATTTGTTGCTAATTTAGTCTTGGAGAATTTAAATGCAGCTGAAGTTTAGGGTAGCTAATTACATAGCACATTTTGTTTTAACCTGCTTAGATTATTGTGTATTATTGATTATTATTGTGATGTGTTGTATTTATCGATTAATATACGGCGCTCAGAGCCTCCGGAATGGGCGTCTTCTTAAATAAAATGTACCTTACCTTACCTTACCATCTTTGAGAGAAAGAGATGTGCAAGAACAAGGGGGCGCAGTTTGAAGATAGAGGGGCGACGGCTCAGGGGCAACGTCTGAAAGTATGTTTTCACAGAGAGGGTGGTGGACGCCATGGAACCAACTTCCTGAGGAGGTTGTGGGGTCACAAACAGTGGGGGAATTCAAGAATGCATGGGACAGACATAAGGCAATTATAGTGAATGGTAGGTGGAAGTAGGCTATTGGTTAACTAGAATCTGCAGCTTATCCAATACATAAGGAATGGGCAGACTAGGTGGGCCAAGAGGTCCTTATCTGCCGTTGAAGTCTATGTTTTTATGTTTCTATGTATCTGCATTGCCATGTTGTGACCCACTGCAGTTCCTGATGGCCATGGTACAGAACTGCAACCCCAGATTCCATCTTTAACAATTTGGAGTTTTGCCTGCTGTCCTATTGAGCCATGTAAACAGGTTTTGGTCGGTGACCAGTGTAAACACGCTCCCATAAAAATATACTTGCAGCCCCTGTAGAGCTTGGACAGTACACAGAAACAGTTTCTGAATTGTTACATACACCTCTAGTCTTGGCAGCAGCTTCCTGCCCAACTGCATGACTGGCTGTTTCTTCCTCATGTGCATGGCCTTCCTCATGTGCATGACCTGACTCAGTTCCACCCCTCGCCCATGATAAGATGCACCCACATGCACAATGAACTTCAGAAAATAGTCAGGGCTTGTGAACACGGGTGCCTGACACAATGCCTCTTTCAAATGGTGGAATCTTGTTTTATAGTGATCCATTCCATAAACTTTTTCCAGAATTGTTTTCCTTGTAAGATCAGACAGGGGGTTGGCCATCCTACTGAAGTTTGGCACAAACTTTTGATAGTACTCTGCTATCCCTAGGAAGGCCCATACTTTTCTCTTTATTGTGACCATGGCCCATCCCTGTATGGCCTCAGGTTTTACTGACTCAGGCCGGATGTACACACTCTCCACCCTGTGACCAAGGTACAGTATGACACATTTGCCATCACCATTGGGCACTTCTCCACCTTGACTGTCAGCTGTGCAACCTTCAGTCTGCAAAGCACCTTAGTCATGTTCTTGATGTGATCCTCAGATGTCTGGCTGTAGATGGTGATAAAAAGAACAAAAAGAACCACTGTGCTGTAAGCATGGTGCAGCCAGTAATGGGTTAGACAAGCGCAAAGGGAAAACCGGCACTACTAATTTAAAGCCAAAAGGATCACTCAAGTTGAAGGTAATTCTAAGCTTTCAGGGACTTTCAGGGAGCGAGTATATGGCACGGTGCACTGGGTGGTAAGTAGTGAGAAAGTCATGAGCACCCTGATTTATTATTCCCTCAGACAAAGCCTGACTTAGAAATTGATCAATCTTTTTCTTAAAGCCATAGTCAAATCACATGACAGGGTTCTATGAAATTTCTCAGTTGACAATTGTTTCCTAACTTCTCCCACATGGTTCCACCATGTCAGTGTGAAGTCCCAAAGGTTGACCATCATGACAGTGACACTAAGATGCTGACAGCAACCTTGTCGCCCGGCAATTGTGCTGCCCAACCGCCGTGTCGCCGTTAAGCACCAGGGCACATTAAGGCAGTTTGTGAAAGGAGAAGCCCCCCCCACACCACCCACCATGGGGGCGCTTCACCCCACACACTCCCTGAAACATTAATATAATCATCTCCTGGGGGGTGGTTATTGGAGAGGGAGGGCAACACCGTTGCAGCACTCTGGGTGTATGACGCTCCGACAACCAGTTCGCTACTGTGAGTATTGAACTGATGGCCGTCACTGTATTGCCGTTGCACCAGTGACAGGATACCTTCCCACATAAGAGGCCATATCCACAACATCTACACTGCCCCCCCTTATCCACTTGTTTAATTGTTACAGAACTATCGTTTTGTAAATCATGAAGTGCTCTAAACTCAGCTCTATTTATAATCACAAAAGAAATTCCCATTCCCCAGTGGTAAGCTGATTAATGTCCCATTCAGTTTAATGTGATAAGGGCGAGTAGTTTTAGTCACAGACCAATAACTAAAACACCGCCCTAAGTCACTAAAGTGACCAACAACAGATCGACTGCTGCAAACAGCAACGGTCATACTTTCAAAGTATAAAACAAACAAAAACATATTTTATGCAGGGGACTGCACCACCCAAACCCCCAACTTAAATATTCTCAGCTCCAGGGGGGGCAGACTTAGAAAAACAAACAAAACTCCAGGACGAACCAAAAGTGTATCCCACCCCAGTACCCAAACCCAGGTCCTTCAACTCCATTGGTGGCGGCTATATCCATTACACCAAACAGACAGCTGGGCAGGGCTTGGCGACACTGCTCCTCATATCTTTCTCTAGCGAGTACAGCTCACTGCTATATTCGCCGTAACCCATTCCTTGGCATTCTTCACCATTCGCTCTTCAAATGGGCAGTATTATTTAGTCGCTCATATTGAGCGACTCAATAATATTTGCCCATATAGGGTGTTACTGTCCCTTTCACATGTTTTAATAAAAATATGACTGGATTTGTATGAGGTATAAAAGTTGATTTCCCCGTGAATGACCTCATGTTCTGTGATGCTGAAGTTAAATTAAGTGATATATCCAGAGTGGCAAATTCCCTAGATTGTCCTACAGTCAGGGTATTAGTAATGCCCATTCCATGGTTTCAACTGACAGTTCAGAGTCCATGAGAGAATCTTGTTGGGTTCTAACATCTTTCATGGATAGGTATGGTTGGATCTTGGAGTCCACTGGGATGGAGGAGCTTGAAACATCCTTCCAATACTTCAAAGTTAGCATGCCCAAGTCCACAGCTGATTGTAGACTCTCACCCTGCAGTTGTATTGAGGTGATGGAAGTATTATCTGATGATGTACGTTGAGTTCCCAGACCAATTTTGCTAAAGAAACACTTCAAATTCAGTGAGTGGGCAAATTAATGCAAATTCACATAGGTCTGAATAGAATTAATGTCATGAGTGGGGATAAACTTCAGGCCACAATTTAATACTGCCAATTCGTTATTAATTAAGGGGTGAAACAATAAATTGATCACATTGGTCAATTTCACCCTCTGTAGATGGTGATGTTGTCCATGTGCACCAGAGCAAAGTCTCCTGCCCCAGACAGAATGCTGTCCATGAGACATTGAAAGGTGGCTGGTACATGGAACAGAGGCACATCCCTTCAGTTGTACCTCTGCACAATTTCTATGCCGTTCTGGAAAAGTGTGGTTCCTCTATGGAGGCACCCACAGTGGAGACCAAGGAGGATGCTAGGAACCTCCACAAAGGAGACCCACAGGAGGGTGGCATGGGACCCCACAGGGGAAGGAAACAACTCCTGGTGGGGGACTCCATTGTTAGGAAGGTAGAACTGGGGGAGGAAGGGGAGAAGGAGGTAAGGTGCCTGCCTGGCGCCATGGCTTGTAGGGACAGGGAGCAAATCCTCAGGATCACGGGATGGCTGCACAGGAGAGGGAGCTGGATGTCATTGTCCACTTAGGGACAAATGACCTGGCTAAGAAAGGGATCAGAGCAGTGCAAGAAGAGTTTGTGGAGCTGGGGAAGGGCCTTAGACAGACAGCATGCACAGTAACCTTCTCGGAGGTGCTGCCTGTCTATGGCACAGGTGAGGCTAGGGTGCTCCACACAATGGGATTCAATCAGTGGTTGAAAAACTGGTGCAGAGCTTGGGATTTGGCTTCATTGGGGACTGGGGTCCACTCTGGAGGGATGCAGGCCTATACTGGCGGATGGTCTGCATCTGTCCAGGAGGGGAACCAGGATCCTAGGTGATAGGTTTAAATGCTTCATTGGCAAGCATTTCAACTAGCCAAGGGGAGGCACTGGAGAGGAGCAGGGAAATCCTAGCCCCCAAAAAAAATCAGGGTACTAAGTGAGGCAGACACCAACATAGAGATGTCGATAGGGAGAAGCGCAGGGGTAAATGGAGAAAGTGACAAACGTAATAAGGACAGGGGTGGGGCAAAAAGGGGTAAGGCCATCAAGAAATGGAGGGTAATGAGTACCAACACCCATAGTCTGGGCAACAGGCTCCCTGAACTGGTGGCCTTGATGGAAGAGGGATGCCTCGATATCATAGCAGTCACAGAAACATGGTACACAGAGAACCATGACTGGGATGTTAATATATCAGGGTACACTCCCTACAGGAGAGACAAGGAGGGGAGATGAGGGGGCAGAGTAGCTCTCTATGAAAGGGAAGGGATAAAAGCAACTGAACAAAAGAGTAAACAGGGAGGAGAGGAGAGGAGAGGAGAGGAGAGGAGAGGAGAGGAGAGGGAGGCAGGGTGGGTCATCTTAGAGACTGGAAATGACACCACAATCTGCACAGGGGTTGTCATAGACCCCCATGTCAGGGGGAGGGAATGGACAAGGATATGGTAGAAGGCATAATTAGGATGGCAGAGAAAGGGGAGATACTGTTGATAGGGACCTTAATATGCCGGATGTCAACTGGAGCACCTTTGCTGCAGCCACATCCAAAAGCAGGGCCATTCTCGATGCCCTTCAGGTGGCATACCTCAGACAGCTAGTTTTGGAACCCACTCATGAGGGAGCAATCTTAGACCTCGTACTCTCAAATGGGGACAGTGAGAGGATCTCAGATCTAGAAGTGAGTAGCAATTTGGGAACAAGTGACCACCAAGCAGTGTGGTTCACGATAAACTCAGCTACAGAGTCAGGCCATACAAAAGTGAGGGTCCTGAACTTCAGGAAGGCTGACTTTGGCAAGATGGGAGAGTACCTTAGAAAAGCACTAGCAAACAGGCTAGAAGGAGGGGTGGAGCAACGAAGGGAAAATATCAAAACTGCCATCACAGAGGCAACAAGCCTTTGTGTGGAGCAAATAAACAAATCAAAATGAAAAAAAAAAAGCCACTATGGTTCTCAAAAGAGGTGGCGGTGAAGGTTAGGGAGAAAAAGATAGCATTTAAGAAGTATAAGGAAACACAGAAGGAGCAGGACAGAGAACTGTACCAGTTAAGGTAGAAGGAAGCAGGGAGGGTAGTCAGAATAGCAAATGCCAGAACTGAGGAAAAGATAGCCAACTCAGTTAAGAAGGGGGATAAAGCCTTTTATAGGTACATCAGGGAGCGTAGAAAGACAAACGGAGGGATAGTGAGGGTGAATAGAATGGAAGGTGGGTGGGCAGAGAGGGACAGTGAAAAAGCGGGGATACTGAATGAATACTTCTGTACAGTATTCACAAAATAGGAGGTGAGGGAAGTGCCTAATCCAATTAACAGAAGCACTCTGGATAGGGGGGTCGATCCCAGTCCTTTCACAGAAGAAAGGGTTCTGAAAGAACTCCTAAAACTGAAGGTGGACAAAGCAATGGGGCCAGATGGAATTCACCCCAGAATTCTAAAAGAATTAAGCAGAGAACTAGTGATACCAGTGACTACCCTTTTTAACAAATCATGGGAGGATGGTGTGGTACCAGAGGACTGGAAGAAGGCAGATGTGATTCCCTTCACAAAACTGGGACCAAGATAGAGGCAGAAAACTACAGACCTGTCAGTTTGACCTCTGTGGTAGGGAAAGTGATGGAATCACTTCTGAAGGAAAAGAATTGTTGAGTACCTAGAGGCCAGTGGGGCACAGGACCCAAGGCAGCATGGGTTCATAGCGGGAAGGTCATGTCAGATGAATCTAATTGATTTCCTTGACTGGGTGACCAAAGTAGTAGACCAGGGAGGGGCTTTGGACATGGCCTACCTAGACTTTAGCAAGGCATTTGACACAGTCCCACACAAAAGATTAATAGTCAAATTAACCAGCCTGGGAGTGGGTCCCAGGGTGGTAGCCTGGGTAAAACATTGGCTGGACAACAGGACACAGAAAGTAATTGTAAATGGAGTCCACTCTGAAGAAAGAGGGTTACTAGTGGGGTACTGCAGGGTTCAGTACTGGGTCCAGTCCTTTTTAATGTCTTTATAAGTGACATTGCAGAGGGACTGGAAGGAAAAGTATGCCTCTTTGCAGATGACACAAAGATCTGCAATAGGGTTGATAAACAAGGAGGCGTGGAAAGGATGAGAAGGGACTTGGCAAGGTTGGAGGAATGGTCAGAAGTATGGCAGCTTGGATTCAATGCAAAGAAGTACAAAAGAATGCTCCTGGGAAACAGAAACCCAGGGGGAGATTACACAATGGGGGCAGGTAGTAACAACAACAAAAATGGAAAGGGACCTGGGGGTAATCATATCAGATGACCTTAAGGTTGGCAAGCAATGTGAGAAGGTGGTAGGGAGGGCTGGGGGGATACTGGGATGTATAGGGAGAGGCATCACCATCAGAAAACAGGAAGTTGTTATCCCCCTGTACAGACAGTTGGTGAGACCCCATCAGGAGCACTGCGTCCAGTTCTGGAGACCCCATCTCCACAAGGACATAGACAGGATGGAGGCAGGTCAGAGGAGGGCAACTAAAATGGTGCAGGGTCTGCAAGAGAAGCCATATGAGGAGAGACTAAAGGAGCTTAATATGTATACCCTTGAGGAAAGGGGGGAACATGATAGAAACGTTTAAGTACTTCAGTGGAATCAACAAAGTCCAAGAGGGTAATATCTTTCAGAAAAAGAGATGTGCAAGAACAAGTGGACACAATTTGAAGATAGAGGTGGGATGGTTCAGGGGCAATGTGAGGAAGTATTATTTCACAGAGAGGGTGGTGGATACATGGAACAGCCTTCCTGAGGAGGTTGTGGGGTCTAAGACTGTGGGAGAATTTAAGAATGCATGGGACAGACATAAGGCAATTTTTGTGGGGGGTAGGAAGAAATAGGCTGTTGGTTAAATAGGATCTGCAGCTTATCCTCTAGGTAGGGAAATGGGCAGACTAGGTGAGCCAAGCGGTCATTATCTGCCGTCAAAGTCTATGTTTCTATTCTTAATCCCAAATGGCATTACTCAAAACTTGAATAGGCCAAATAGAGTGATGAAAGCCAACTTCTTTCTGGCTTTAGAGGTATCTGCCAACAGCCCTTTGTCAGGTCTATGGTGGTCAGTACGTGGCTACCCCAACCTCTCTAGGATTTCACCCATCCTGGGCATGGGGGATGCATCGGACTCCATACAGCTGCTGAGCTTGTGACTGTCAATGCAGAACCTTGTGGTCCTATTCTTCTTGGAGTTCAGTACCACCAGGGAGGCCCAGGGACTACTGGACTCCTGGACTACCCTAGCAGTCAGCATCTACTTGATCTCCCCCTCAATGGCATGTTTCATGCCCTCAGGAACTCTGTAGAGTGGCTGCCTCAGTGGGGCCTGACTGAAACCCTGTATCCACGTGGTGCTCCACCAGTTTGGTATACCTCAGTTTTCCCATGAGTATTTCTCCCAATGTAGGCAGCACTACACGTACAGTGGTCCCTCATTATAACGTACGACCTTGGAGCCACCAAAATCATACGTTATAAGGAGTGTACTTTATAACCAAAATGCGGCAAAAAAAAAAGGGTTCCATTTCAGGTATACTGCAAAATCAATAAAATGTATTGCAAAGCATAAACTAGTATTGTATGCATGTACTGAAACACGACAGACTGACATCGGGCACAGACAAAACACAGAACACCGAACATGTAAGTTAAAATTTGTAGCTCAGATCAGTTCATGCTTTATGCTGTAAATACCGAGGCCGGATATTCAAAAGAGCAGGTGGCGCACAGGGTGCGCCATGCAACCCACTGATGCGCCGTGCAGCAACATTCAAACGGGGAAAGTGCATGGCACAAATCCCGATGCACCAGGGCGCATCAGTAATGTATGCAGTGCAGGTGGGGGGGGGGCATGCCCATGCATACCCGGCACATTCCGATATTCAGCCCAGGATGTGCTGAGCATAGGCAAGCGCAACCCCTACCTGCATCACACACAGCTGTGCCAAAAAAAAAAAGGAGCAACAGCTGGCCACCCACAGGTGAGCAGCTGTATTGCAGGGTGCAACATGGCAGCTGCCAGCTGTGGGTGGCCACCCGCGCTCCGGCGGCACCATCCGTCGCAGTCACCCCCCCCCATGCCCGATCACAGGCTTCCAGTATGCTTCCATGCTGTGGGACCAATGGGCGTACAGCTGTACTGTATGCTGTCAGTCGACGGGTGGCTGGGCAGATTATGGTGGTGCTGCCACCCACCACTGACTGGGGGAGCAGGGTGGCGGACTGAGTGGGTGGGTTGGGAGGGGGTACTGCTGGACCACCATGGATATTTCAATTACTGAAAGCCCGGGATTGGGCTTGGGAATCAGGTCCACTGGACCACCAGGGATATTAATACAATTCACAGCCCACGATCGGGCTGGGGGATCAGGTCCACTGGACCACCAGGGATATTAATACAAGTTACAGCCCATGATCAGGCTGGGGGATTGGGTCCACTGGACCACAAGGGATATTACTACAATTTACAGCCCATGAGTGGGTTGGGGTGCGTTGTAATGACTTTGACAGTCAGACTTTGATGGTCAGGGTGCGTAGTGAGGGGTGGGGGGGTCATTCCTCGATTGCTGCTGCCTGGCAGGGCGCCAGGTGCAAGTCACCGGGGATCGGCGCACCTACATGCAAATGGGGCCATAATGATGTGCAAATGGCCCCATTTGCGCCTTGCATGCATTATGGCCCCATTTGCATGTCCACCACTGAATATTGTGGTTGCTGCACAGCCCCCTGCTCCTCCACAGCCACTTGCACTGGCTCAGTGCCACTGCGCCATGCGTAACACAGTGGCCACGGAGCGATATTCAACTGTGCTGAGCCATGGCACAGCACCGTTACATATCACCCTGTCAACGCCCTGGCACATCCCAGTTGCGCTGCACCAGGCTTGCACCACAGCCTGGCACAGTCTGAATATCCCACCCCAAAACTATAAGTACAGACATGAAAGACACAGACTCCAGAGCCAGCCTGGCGATGAATGAAAGGAGGTGTCATCCCCATAGAGTTGTTTTACAAAAAAATCTGCCTTCTCCTGTAAAATGGCACAAGAAAAGGGTACTCCTGCTTCTCTCTCTCTGTGTCTCGAACCAGAGATGCACTGCTGAATCAGCCTCTACATTGTAAGCCATTCAGATTTTTTTCTTTGGAGTCCATGTTTTTCAAAGCAGTTTGAGGCAAAGGACTCCAGTTTACCTTCTTGCTTCCTGAGACCCGAGACGGTTGATTTCAGCAGCCCATATTCAGTGGCAAGTTTGGCAGTCGATTCACCATTCCTTAGGCAGCCAAGGACTTCTATTTTTTGTCAAGATCCAGTGCCATTCTTTTACGTGGCTCAGCCATAGGTTTACAGATGTTAAAAACAGCAACGTTGGCGATTGCATGTGGGGATGGTCTGCTCTGACAGTGTTGTCTAAACTGGCTCGTACCTTGGGGCTTTTGTGGATACTAATGTTCGGCATGTTCAGCAGGTTAACTGTAATTGAGTAACTGAATAATGTATAGCACCTGGATCGCTGAACTGGAGAATGTGGTTTGGTGCTTCTAGGGATATCAGGGTCAATTGCTCAGCATGTAATCTGTGATTACTAAATCTGGAGCTCCTGTGTTGACATTGACATTGCTGTTCATTAAGTTTGCTAATTTGAGAGCTGATTTAGCTCAGCAACACTAAGTCGGATCAAAGAAACATAACCAAGGCTACTGTTTTTCGGTTTTCACCGGAAAATCTGGTAAAATTCCAGAATTAGGGCTGCCTGAAAACCGGTAAAAACGAAGATTTCATGGAATTTGGCATTTTCTATCAGATCAGTAAATTTATAAAAAAAAGTCTGTTTTTGTTTTAATTCCTTCCTGTACTATTTTCAGTTTGCTTTATTTATTGCTCTGTATGTTAAGCCTTCTTTAATTCTGATTATTTATGCACATACGAAAAGAATGATAACAGAATCCCGGTAAAATCCAGAAATTAGAGTAACAATCACCATTGAAATTCCGGAATCTTAAGTCTTGAAAATGGAATTTAATTATTTTAATCACCATAAATCAGTGGCCTTGAACATAACCACTAAATAAGTGTGAATGTGTGTGAATGAGGAAAACAATGGGGTCCAAGGTACCGGAATGTAATAACCAATATTCACTATAACAAGGGACATTATAATGAGGGACCACTGTATTTTGGCAACTTGGGCCGAGGTCGGCCGTTCTAACAGGGTGACAGCATCCACTGAGGACTTTCCCTTAACCTCTCCCTGTAGATCCACCAGCAGGTCTGCTTCTGCCTCCTCCTCTGGATAGCTGCGCTCAGCCAGGACAATCTCGCCCCAGTCATGGCAGGCCTTCATCATGTTTACATGGTAGGTTCACTGCTTGCACCTCCTGTTGGGTAGCTCCACCACATAACTATCATTCATCCAACTAGTGAGTATGAACCCTCCTAAGCTGCCTGTCATTTATTCTGTTGGATGACAATGAGTGCCATCACCCACTGCCTGACTTCATACTCCAGGGTTCTGGCCCCACAGTTGCACCAAGACTTCTGTCTCTCTTGTACACTGGCTAGGTGCTCCTGTGCAAACCCCATGAGCTTCTTGAGCCATGACCTGAAATTCAAGACATACCCCACAACAGATTCCCCTTGGGGAGCAAGATCACCCACCCATTCATCCCTTGACAAATCAAAGGGACCCTTTACCCTATGCCCAAACAGGGGCTCGAAGTTTGAGAACCTTATGGGCACCTAGGGGACTTCCCTATATGCAAATAAAAGATAGAGTAAGTTCTTTTCTCACTCTCTTCTATGCTGGTCAGTGATTGCTTTTAATGTAGACTTAAAAGACACATGAAATTGCTCAACCAGACCGTTAATCTGGGGGTGGTTTGGGAGGCCCTGAGCTGCCTCATCACACACTTCTCCCAAAGACTAGCCATTAGGGAAGACATGCATTAAGTGCCCTGGCTCAACAGAATTTCCTGGTGGAAACCCACACAGCTTAATATCCCCAGCAGTTCCTTGGCCACTTTTTCTGCCTCAATGGAGGAGGACAAGGGCATGGTCTTTGGGTACCTTGTGGCATAATCCACGACCACCAAAATGTACCTCTTGCCAGTGCAACTTGGGGTGATGAGTGACCCAACAATGTCCACAGCAACTCGCCAAAATGTCTCTATTACAGGCAGGAGAATCAAAGCTGCCTTAGTCTTGCCCCCAGTCCCCAGTCTTTCCTACCCTCTGGCACTGTGGACAAGTCTGGCAGTAGTTTGCCATGTCCTTAAAGATAATGGGCCGAGAGCCAGCCTGCCGGTGCAGCGGTTGATTGGCTATGACGCCGCGTAATTCGGTTCGGAAACGGATCCGGGTCAGTCGGAGGGTCGAAGCTCGGGGAGAAGGATTGAGCGCCATAGGCAGCCTCCTTCTCCAGGGGAGGGTCCCACCAGTATCCGCACGATGAGGGCTCCAGCGGAGGCTGGAAGAACTCACGCTACCGCCTGAGGTCAGGGAGGCGAGAGGAGGCGACGCTGGCGCCATTGCACGCCCCGCCTCCTCGAGGGGAAACATAAGGGGATAAAATCCTGCCTCATGCTTCCACATGACGCCTGCCCTGACTGCCCTGATTGGCCACCGGAGCCGTTCCCCTAACTAGATACAGTTCCGCTGGCCGATAAAGGGGGTCGGTACCGCGGCCCCGCTCTCTGCGGGGTAAGCCAGGGATGACCTGGGGGATTCGGCAATGTCCGGTGGTCGGGGCTCCAGGGTCCGTGACCAGAGCAGACCAACGACGGAAGGGCAGGGGCATAAAAGAGGTAAAATAAAAAAAAAAAAAGATAATGGGCCAGAAAAATTGTTATTCAGCTGCTTTCTTGTATGGCTGTCTTCTATGTGTCCAGAAAAGGGTATATTGTGGGCTAAGGCCAGAAGTTGCTTCCTATACTCCTTAGGAACTACTATGTGCTGAGTACCACGTCCTCCAGCACTCCCTTTGGAACCCATCCACAATATAGGAGCCCATTCTCCCAGTACACCTCCATTTTCTCTGAACCCTCAAAGTCACCTTCTACTCTGGTGGCTAACTCTCTTTATTTCTGTAGGGATGGGTCAGTTTGCTGAGCTCTCCCCAACACAGCATGCCTTACCTTCCTTAAAAACACTCTCCTGTAGGAGAGCTGCTCACAGCTGGGCTCTCCACAGTATATAGCAGTGACTCAGAACTGCTGCTCTCTGTTTATTCTTCAGTTACAATTTCCTCTGCTGCACAGGGAGGTGTTGCTTCCAGTTGCACTGTCCCACTCTGTGTCCACAGGAGCCAGTTCCGTAACCTTACTATGGGTAGTGACACACACACAGTATTGGCCTGACTGTCAAAGTCATTACCCATAATTACATTCACGAGCAAGTCCAGTACAACACCACCTCCTTTATGCCTTGGCGATCATCACAGCTTAGAAAGATTCAGGCTATTAGCACTGAGACTGCAGGACCATCATAGAAACACAGAATGTGATGGCAGATGGGGACCAAAGGTCCATCTAGTCTGCCCAGATCCTACCCCCCTACTCAGATACTTTTTGTCACTATCCCCTTGTGCCTATCCCAAGTTGATTTAAATCCCCATACTGTTCTGGTTTCAATGACTTCAGCAGGTAGGCCAGTCCACGTATCCACCACCCTTTCCGTGAAGAAAACCTGCGCATGTTGCCTCTGAATCACACCCTCCCCCCCTCAGCTTCGTGTCATGGCCTCTTGTTCTTATGGACTTGTTAATGGGAAAGAGCTCCTGGGTGGGGACTCTGTTTATACCCTTTAGGTACTTGAATGTCTCAATCATGTCCCCCCTATCTCTGTGCTGCTCCAGGGAGTACATGTTGAGCTCCCTTAATATATGTTCGTAAGACAACTCAAGGAGACCATAAATCATTTTAGTTGCCCTCCTCTGCACTGTCTCCAGTCTGTCTATGTCCTTCCTGAGGAAAGGCCTCCTGAACTGGATGCAGTACTCAAAGTGGGACATCACCAGGGACCTGTACGCAGGATCACCTCCCTTCTTCTATTTGAGATGCACCTACCTATGCATTCTAGCATTTTGCTGGCTCTTATTGCTGATTTTTCACATTGGTTGCCCACTTTTAAATCAGTGATGGTACTGGGTGACTTCAATGCCTGGATTGATGATGAACTCTTACTCTTTGGACACGATTTCCTCCAATTAATGAATTTATAGGGGTTCATACAGGTGGTTCTCTGTGACCCATATTTCGGGTCATTCATTGGACCTGGTTTTCCTTCTGGGTATGGACAGCTCCGACTTGGTGGTGGAACCGGTCCGATGGTCAGACTATTGCACTATCAGATTCAATTTCCAGGCACCCCTTTATAGGCCTGCCCATTTCGAGATGGTCCAGTATTGCCCATTAAGGGGTTGGACCCAAGAAGACCTGACGGCAGTCCTGAACCTATTGGAGTTTCCTGGTACAAGCAAGGACCCAGAGAACCTACTTCAGGTCTATAATAGGGCTGTGGTGGAGGCTCTGGATTCCATTGCTCCAGTCCATGTTTGCCCTCTCTCCATTCTTCCTCACTCCCCATGGTTCAAAGGAGCTTTAGGGGAGATGAGAAGGGTAAGGCAAAGGATGGAGCAGCACTGGCAGAAATCTGGCCTTGATGCCGACAAGCTTAGATTGATGGCATATTATGCAGACTATCAATCAGTGATCTCACATAAGAAGGCAGAGTTCCTGTCTTGAGATTACGGTTGCACAGAACCAACTGGCCCAGCTCTTCAGAACTGTGGACAGACTATCAATCCAGCCTGTCTGCAGTTATGGAGAGTGTTGTCACAGGAGAAAGGTGATGAGTTTGCATGCTTCTTTGCAGATAAGACTGCTGACATCAGGTCAGAGATCGGCCAAACCTGCTCCAATGGGAGGGTCAGTGATCGGTGGGAAGTCGCATCACCTCAGTCTAGTTGGTCGGCTTTTGATTGGTTGGCGATCTCGGATGTCATGATGGTCATCCAGACTATGCAGCTGACTTACTGTAGTCTGGACATGGGCCCCACATGTCTTCTTGTGGGATGTGTGGATGTCATCAGCCCAGTCCTAGCTGAGATAGTCCAGTGTTCTTTAGAGACCAGGGTGTTTCCTGAATCCCTGAAGGAGGCGGCAGTGGTTCTGCTTCTCAAGAAACCCTCTCTCGACCCAGACTGTCTCTCGTCAACTACCGGCCTGTCTCTAACCTTCCCTTTGCAGGGAATGTTATTGAGAAGGTGGTCGTGCTGCAGCTGAAGGATCACTTGGCATCCATGACATCTATGATCCCTTCCAGCTTGGTTTTAGGAAGAGACATAGTACCAAGACTGCTTTGTTCAGGTACTCAATGACCTCCTGATAGCGACAGATCAGAGGAGTCAGTCCATCTTAGTCCTCCTGGATCTCTCCGCAGCATTTGACACCATGGACCATGGGTTATTGCTGGAATGCCAGTGGTTGATTTGTGGATTGTTGGGTACAGTCCTCAGATGGTTTCAATCTTTCCTCACTGGCAGATCTAAGAGATTGGTTTCAGGGATTTTTTCCTCTGACCCATTTTCCCTGCCATGTGGGGTACTGCAGGGCTCTGTGCTGTCTCCCATATTGTTTGCAGTCTTCATGTTGTTATTGGGGTACATTATAAGGTGGTACAGGCTGAGTTTTCACTGCAATGCAGATGATACTCAGTTGTACATGTCCTTTGCACCCAATCAGGAGTTAACAGTTTCAGTGTTTAACAACTGCCTATCCAAGATCCAACACTGGATGAGTGCCATCTGGTTGAAGCTGAATTCAGACAAGACTGAGGTGTTGGTTGTGGACCCAGGTCATCGAGCTGAGGGGTCTTCAGTAGGACAGATGATGATGGGTCTTGTACTAGGAGGCTGAGAGCTGAGGACCTCTGATTGGGTGCGGAGTCTGGGCATTATTCTTGATGATGGGCTTTCCCCGAAATCTCAGGTGTCATCCATTGTCAAGATCTCATTTTACCATCTGCGGAATATCGCCCAGATTAAGCACCTGGTCCTGCCCGGCGACCTGCCTACACTCGTCCACACCTTTGTGACCTCCTGCCTGATTTACTGTAATTCCCTGTACCTAGGGCTGCCGGGGGTAGAATTCCGCTGGCAGCAGCTGCTGCAGAATGCGGCAGCCAGGTTACTGACTGGGCTTTCTTGATCTAGCCATATTACACTTGTGCTGCGTGAGCTGCACTGGCTTCCAGTTCGGTGGAGGATTACCTTCAAGGTCGGTTTACTGACCTACAAAGCCCTATACGGCCTGGGACCACACTACCTGCAACAGCTTCTGTGCGCCTACTGCCCCAGCTGACCTCTCCTCTCCACCGATGAGGGATTGCTAGAGAGTCCCAGGATCCGGTTGATGTCATCTGGTGTTTGCGCTTTTGTTTATGGAGCCCCAACCCTGTAGAACTCTCTACCTCGCTGGATTCGAGAGTGCCTGACAGTGGAGAGCTTCAAGGCAGCTCAGAAAACTCATCTGTTTAATCTTGCCTTTCTGTGAAGTTATAGTTATAATTGTGTGATCAGAATTTTGATTATTTACGGTTTTATACTGTCAGCATTTTTTTCTTGTAAAGCGCTTTGGTTTTAAGAATTGTGCTATATAAATAAAGTACATTATTATTATTTATGTGAACCATGTTTCTTACCGGATGTAATTAACTCTGGGTTGCCCCTGAAAAAGGGACACCAGGTCTCAGTGGGCTTACCCGGTTAACAAATTTCAATAAATAAATAAATAAATAGATAGATCTACCCCATCCAGCTGCACTCACCCTTTTTGCTATATTTTTCGGACATTCTCACGACAGATGCCCCAGTTTTTGGCAGATATAGCACCAGCATTCCCCTGATTTTCTTTTGAAAGCATACAGCTTCACTTTTTGTTCCGATACAGGCTGGCTTCCCTTAGGTTGCTCCCCTCAAGGTCCAGGGTTCCCTTAAAAATCTCCTGATGTCCCTGCCCCATTGTTTTTATGCTGAAAGCATGGTTGGCTTGATACCGACTGATCAGCCCTCTCAGCTGCCTCTCATGGAGCTCAGAGTTCTATCCAGTGACCATATTCTCAGCTCCTCGGGTACAGTCTTGAGAAACTGTTCCATGAGGAACAAATCGTTTATCTGTTCCATAGAGCTAGCCTTGCACCCTCTAGCCATTGCTCTAACAGATTGCCTAGTTGTAAACACATTTCAGAATAATTATCTCCTGGTACCTTCTTTAAACCTTTAAACCTTTGCCTATAGGCCTCAGGAGTCAGTTGAAAATGTTTTAATGAGCCATTTTTCATTGCAATGTTGTCCTTACAGTCCTCCTTGTCCAGGCTTCTAATGCCCTGCCTCTAAGGTGTGCCAAAAGGTGCCCTGTCCAATTTTTTTTTTTTATTTAGTTGTTTTACCAGGTATAGCACACTAAGCTGAAAGCTTTTTTACAGGAGCAACCTGGGAGCACAAGGAGGTTAAGTGACTTGCTCAGGGTCACACAGTATGCAAGTAGAAGTTGTGGGATTCAAACCCAGGTCTGGTTTGTTGGATGCCACCGCACTTGCAGCTCAGAGCTTTAGACCACTGCGCTATACTGCCTCCTAATTCCTTTTATGGGTAATCATGGGTAATTTAAATTACCCATGATGAGTTCTCTCTAAAAGATTTTAAAAACAAATCAAGATCATTCCCCTTCTAATACTTGGGAAACATTTTGTAATTAATTTTGGTATCTTGGGTTGAAAACATGACGGCCAGCACTTATGGTTTGTGGCACTGTCTTCTGGAGCAGAATCTCCATCTCCCTCTCGTGTTCATGCTCTCACTCCTCTCTCAGCTGGATCTTGTTCTGTGCTGCCTTTCTAGCTCCTCTCATTCCTTCTCTCACTCATCTCATTTTTCTCTCTCTCTCTCTCTCATGCTCTCTCAGCTGGATCTCGTGCTGATGCTTTCTTTCTTGTTCCTCTCACTCTTTCTCTCTTCTGTGGTCTCTCGGCTGGATCTCATGCAGGCATTGTCTTTCTCCCTTCTCTCTCTTTTTCTCTCATGCCTCAGCCTCCAGCTTTGTTCTCTGCAGCTCCACATCTGCCTTCATTTTAACCAGGGTGAGTTCCAGCTGCATCATCTCTATTGGCACAGAGCAGCACCGATTCTAGGCTATTGCTCACTTGCATGTTCCCTAGCCTCTGTCTCACAACTTTGGTTAGCATCCACCATTTTTTTTTTTTTACTTTCTGTTTCTCCCCAACCCAGCACTGTCACCCGACTGCCTGCCTCAACTGCTTCTTCCCACTGGAGACACCCCCATTGAACCCTGACTTACCCTCCAGTAGGGGACTCGGTGGGGGGGGGCTCCCCCTTAACTCCCTCCCCAGAGGAATCACGTCTTCATCGAGGTCTTTGGATAGTACTGCAGCCGCAGGCTGGTGAGGACCTGCTATTGGGCCCTCATGTTGGTGTCGAGCTGGGACAGGCATTTTCTATGTAAACCCTCCCAGAGCGTGATGTGTCACGATGCCACGGTATACGTCAGCATCCATCACACACTCTCTTCTAATGCAGACTTTGGGACCGCAATACCTCTGGCTATCACCAGAGGTCAGACCACCCCCGAGCCAGTGTACCTCCCTCCCCCTGGAGGAGCTGAGCGGTCCATCGGATGCTCAAACATCCACCCCCCCAGCTGACCCTCTGGTTCCCAGGTCTGCTTCTGAACCCAGGTCACCAGCATCACAAGTGGAAATCCAACCACTGTGCAGATGGGCCAGCCCAGCAGCAACTATTTTTACCCTGATTCACAGGTCACTTTTCTCAGGGATATGTATGAGTTCTGCCTGTGGCAGGCCTGCTTCAAAGCCAGTCCCTCTTTTTTGCACAGCTCCTGAAGGTTTGGCAATGTACATTTCTCATATGGCCCAGACATAGTGTCTTCTAGCTATCTAGTCTTATTTACAACAGAATAAAAATGGTAGTATATACAGTATCTCCTTTGTATATCCTGTTCTGTGATTGGCAATTATTGGCCAGTCAGACATTGGTAGTGGGAAAGTTAATGGAATCACTGCTGAAGGAAAGGATTGTCGATATCTTGAATCCAGTAGGTTACCACACCTGAAGCAGCATTGGTTCACAGAGGGGAGCTCATGTCAAACTAAGCTGATAGATGTATTTGTTTGGGTATCAAGGGAATTAGATGAGGCTGGCATGGTGGATGTTGCCTACCTAGGTTTCAATAAGGCTTTCAACATTGTTCCATATAGGAGCTGAATAAGTAAGCTGGGTAGCTTAGGAGTGGATTCAGAGCTGGTAAATTGGATAAGCAATTGGTTAGGGGATAGGTGACAGAGGGTGGTGGTAAATGGAGATCTCTCTGAGGAAGGGAGGGTGACCGGGGGGATGCCTTAGTGATAGGTACTGTGCCTGATCCTTTTACACAGATACATAGACACTGTTGGCAGATAAGGGCCTATGGCCTACCCAGTCTGCCCATTTGAGCTTGTAATTCTCTTTACATTTTTCTAAAAGTCTGTTGCTTCTTACCCCGAACTCCCGAGTTCCCTCATGTCTATTCCACGCATTCTTAAATCCTGTGATTGTTTCAGCCCCCACTACTTCCTCTGTCAGTGTTCCACTTGTCCATCACCCTTTCTGTGAAGAAATTCTTCCTCACGTTTCCTCTGAATCGCCCTACCTCCAACATCATCCCATGCCCTCTAGTCCTGGAACATCTTTTTCTCTGGAAAATAGTGTATTCCTACACCATGTTCCTCCCTGTATGTCTCTATAATATCCCCTCTTTCTCTCCTCTCCTCCAGGGAGTACATATTCAAATCCTTCAGCCTGTCCTCATAGGACTTGTGATGTAACCCCTGTACCATCTTTGTTGCCCTCCTCTGAACCTTTTCTACCCTGTCTATGTCCTTACATAGGTAAGGTCTCCAGAATGTACACTGTACTCCAGGTGGGGCCTCACTAGTGTCTTGTATAGTGGAATTAAGACCTCCCTTTTCCTGCTGGTGATGCCCCTGCCTATGCATCCCAGCATCCAATTTACTTTACCTGCTGCCTTGTTGCACTGTTTCCCTATCTTGAGGTCATCAGAGATGATAATCTCAAGGTCCCTTTCCTGCTTGGTGCATGCTATATACTCCACCCCCACCAACTGATATGTTGTTCCAGGGTTTTTGTGTCCCATGTGCATTATCTTGCACTTTTTTGCATTGAATTTCAACTGCCAAATCCTTGACCATTCTTCAAGTTTATGCAGGTCTCTCCTCATTCTGTCTACGCCCTGTGGTGTGACCACTCTGTTACAGAGCTTTGTGTCATCAGCAAACATGGAAATTCTGCCTTCTAGGTCCTATGCAATGTCACTGATGAAGACGTTGAATAGGACCAGTCTCAGCACTGATCCCCGTGGTACTGCACTGATCACCCTTCCCTCTGTGGAGTGACAGCCATTTACAACCATCCTCTGTGTCCTGCTGCCCAGCCAATTACTCACCCACCGCACTACTGCCCTGCCCACTCCCATATTCCCCAGTTTATTTAATAGCCTTCTATGTGGCACAGTGTCAATGGCCTGGCTGAAGTTCAGAAAGGCCATGTCCATTGCCCTCCCCTGATCCACCTTCCTCCCTTGTCACCCAGTTGAAAAATTCAATGAGGTTGGTCTGGCATTACCTCCCCCAGTGAAATCATGCTGCCTTGGGTCCTGTAGTCCTTTGGCAACCAGATGTTCCACCAATCTCTCCTTCAGTAGTGCTTCCATGATCTTCCCCACTACTGAGGTCAGGCTGAGTGGTCTGTAGTCCCCCACTTCCTCTTTGTTCCTGCTTTTGAATAAGAGGTCTACATCTGCTATCTTCCAGTCTTTGGGTACCTCCCCTGTTTCCATTGATTGGCTAAACAGGATTGCCAGATGTTCAGCCACAGCCTCTCTTAGTTCCTTTAGGACCATGGGGTGCACCCCATCTGGCCCCATTGCTTCATTGACTCTTATTCCTTCCAGTTCCTTTAGGACCCTTTCCCATGTAAAGGGACTTGTGTCCATTTCTACGCCATTCCCACCCCTTGTACTCCATTCAGGCCCATTGCCCTCTTCTTCCTCAGTAAAGACTGAGCAGAAATATCTGTTCAGTATGTCAGCTTTACTGTTGTCATCCTCCACGTAGCCCTTGTCCTCTCCCTTCAGTCTCACAATCCCTCCCTTTGCAGTTCTTTTTTCACTTATGTTCCTATAAAAGGTTTTGTCCCCTCTACCCACTGATTTTGCTATATGCTCTTCTGCCTGAGCTTTGGCTTCCTTTACTGGCCTCCCTGCCTCCCTTTGCTTTTCCTTGTACTGGGCGGGTTGCGGTCTGTTTCAAGACCGAATTGGATCTCACTAGTGTCCCAGTTGAGGAGACCAGATCTTTCGAATGCGCTGTAGTGGCAGGTGGGGGCTATAGGATGGCGCTCGTTTATCGTCCACCCGGTGACGAGAAGCTATTCCTTAAGGAAGTGGCAGACTTCGTCGTCAACCTGGTATTTGAGTCATCAAGGTTGATGGTGCTGGGTGACTAATGCCTGGATCAACGACGAACTCTCGCAATTTGGTGTTCATTGGGCCTCTCACAGGTGGTTACCTCTGCCACTCATAAACATGGCCATTCCCTGGATCTGGTCTTCCTCCTGGGGATGGAGGCTTCCGATGTGGGGGTGGAACCTGTCGGATGGTCTGAACATCATACTGTGAGATTCAATTTCCGCACCCCTCTGCGTAGGCCAACCCCTGTGGAGATGGTCAAGTACCTTCCTTTATGGGATGTGACTCTCGAAGGCCTAACTGCGGTACTTGACCTATCAGAATTTCCTGGGATGAGCTTGAATCCTGAAGTTGTGGTTCTGGCCTATAATAAGGCCATTACCACTGCATTGGATTCCATTGCTCCTACCCGTGTGTGTCCTCTGTCCCTTCGCCCTTGGTCCTCATGGTTTGATCGGGATCTGAGGGAGATGCAGCAACTAGGATGCAGGTTGGAGAGGTGCTGGTGGAAATCCAGCTTAGATGCTGATCGTCTTAGACTCCTAGAGCAGGATAAACTCTATCAGTCAGCAATTACTCATAAGAAGGCAGTATTCCTGTCCGGAGAAATTGCTGCTGCACAGAACCGACCAGCCCAGCTCTTTCGAACCGTAGACAGGCTGTGCAACCCAGCTTGTCTACAGGTTCGTCAAGCCTTTTCACAAATGCAGTGTGAGGAGCTTGCTCGGTTCTTTGCAGATAAGGTGGTTGACATCAGGGCTGAGACCCGCACCGCACTCTCTGTGGGAGTTGCAGTGGACCAGCCTGTGGCTACAAGCCCCCCGTTTGCCTGGAGTTCCTTCGAAAGGCCGGAAATCAAAGATGTTATGAGGATTGTCCAGGATATGCGCACCACATGCTGCAGTTTAGATCCGGGCCCCACTGCCCTGATTATGGGCTGTGGGGAGGTTATCATCCTGGTTCTAGCTAGGATAGTCTGGTGCTCCTTAGACTCCGGTGAATATCCCTGGTCCCTGAAGGAAGCGGTGGTGACACCAGTGTTGAAAAAGGCTTCTCTGGACACAGACTCCCTAGCTAACTACAGACCTATTTCAAACCTCCCCTTTGTGGGGAAGGTAATTGGGAAAGTGGTGGCAGCCCAGTTAGACAACCATCTGTCCATCCATAACATCTACGACCCTCTTCAATCAGATTTTCGAAAGAAGCATAGCACTGAGACTGCTCTGGTTCAGGTGTTGAATGATCTCCTGATGGTGAGAGACCAGAAAAAAACAGTCCATTTTGGTCCTACTGGATTTGTCAGCAGCATTTGACATCATAGACCATGGGGTGCTGCTTGAGCACCTGAGATGCATCTGTGGGCTGTCGGGTTTGGTGCACAGATGGTTTACCTCCTTCCTCACAGGTAGAACTCAGAGGGTGGTATCGGGGGTATTCTCCTCTGATCCTACTTCTCTGTCCTGTGGGGTGCCTCAAGGTTCTGTGCTGTCCCCATGTTGTTTGCGGTGTACATGCTTCCCCTCGCAGACATTGTAAGACGATATGGGCTGGAGTTTCATTGCTATGCTGATGATACCCAGCTCTGTCTGTCTTTTGCACCTGACCAGAATAGAGCACTCTCAGTGTTTAACAACTATCTCAGTGAGATCCAGGGTTGGATGAGGTCCAGCTGGTTGAAGTTGAATTCTGGGAAGACGGAGGTGATGGTTGTGGATCCTGGCCACCGGATTGAGGGGTTGGGAGCTAACCAAACCTCAGGTTTATTCTTGGGGGATGTTGAGCTCCCTACTTCTGAATGGGTGTGTGACCTAGGGGTGATCCTTGATGATCGGCTGACATTGCGTGCGCAGGTGTCTGCGGTTGTTAAGGTATCCTTTTACCATCTGCGGAACATTGCTAGGATCAAGCACCTTGTTCCATTCAGCGCCCTGCCCACGCTGATCCACACCTTTGTGACCTCACGTTTGGACTACTGTAACTCCCTTTACTTTGGGCTTCCTGGGGTTGATATCCACCGCCTGCAGCTAGTGCAAAACTCAGCAGCCTGGTTGTTAATGGGGACACCTCATTCCTCTCATATTACACCAGTGCTGAGGGATCTGCACTGGCTGTCGATCCAGTGGCGGATCACCTTTAAAGTCGGATTACTGACATATAAAGCCCTACACAGTCTGGGCCCTGACTACCTGAAAGATCTTCTGGTTCCTTACATTCCGGTGTGACCGCTCCACTCAGCCAATGAGGGGTTGCTAAAGATTCCGAGGGTAGTTTTAAAATCCTCCGGCGCCCAAGCTTTTATGTTCATGGCGCCGACCCTCTGGAATTCTCTACCCCACTGGATTAGAGAGTGCATGACGGTGGGGGGATTTAAACAAGGTTTAAAATCCTTTTTATGGAAAAAGGCTTTTGGAGATGATGTGAACATGGACTGGTGCTGTGTATTTTAATCTTGATTTTAATGTTTTTATGATGTTTTAATATGATGTTATTTTATTATAATGCACCTTGATTTTAGAAAGGCGCAATATAAATAAAGATTATTATTATATTCTCCCTATTCCCTTCTGCCTGTGTCTTTTTGTATTGCCTGAATGCAATCTTTTTGGCTTTCACTTTCTCCACCACCTCCTTTGAAAACCATAATGGCCTCCTCTTTCTTTTCCTCTTGTTAACCTGCTTAATGCATAATTCTGTTGTTCTTGTAATCCCTGTTTTAAATATTGCCCAATGTTCCTCCACCCTGATGCCCTCCGCATTCCCATTAGTGCCTCTTTCAAGCATGTCCCCAATTTCCCCAAAGTCTACCCTCCCAAAATCCAGGATACCTGTTTTTGTGCGGTTTGGTTCTGCTCCTTCTATGATTTCAAACCACAGTGACTGGTGGTCACTGTTCCCCAGGTGCTTCTCCACTGTTACCCCTTTCACACTGTCCCCATTTGTGAGCATGAGGTTCAGTATTGCCTTCTGCCGAGTTGGTTCCATGACCAGTTGCTTAAAGAAGGCACCTTGAAATGAGTCCAGGATAAATCTGCTCCTGGATGATGCTGCTACTGGGATGCTCCAGTCCACATCTGGAATATTGAAGTCTCCAACCAGCACAATCTCTTCCTTGTCTGCCATCCTTTGGATGGCTAGTATTAACTCCCTATCTGTCTTCCTCCTGGGCTGGTGGTCTGTAGACCACCCCGGTGCCGTTGGCTGACCCAGTTTTCCTTTCTGGCTTAACCCACAGTATTTCTCCCCTATTTTATTCCTCCTGGTTCTCTGTGGCCTTTATGCCATCTTTCACATAACAAGCCACTCCTCCTCCCTTCCTGCCTGCCCTGTCTCTTCTGAATATGTTGTAGCCAGGTATGGCAGTCTCCCAGGCATGGTTATCATTACACCAGGTCTCTGTGATGGCCACAATCTCCAGGTCTGACTACACCATGGCAGCCTCCAGATCCTCTGTCTTGTTGCTAAGACTCCTGGCATTGGCACACATGGCTTTCCATGATATGAACTCCCTGGATTGTTTAGCTGTTCTACTCCAGACCCCTCCCTGGTTGTCCTTTATCCCTTGTTCTCTCTGCTGTCTGACCTTCTGTTGAATTTTTCCCCCTTTCTGCTTATCCACCCCTTGGGTGCTTATCTCCATGTTTTGCACACTGCTTTATACAGCTATCCCCTCCTTCTGTTCACTGGTTCCACTGCTAACTACAGGGGTGGGCAGTTAGGTACCCTCCTTGCTGGACTGCCACCCCTTTTGGCTAGTTTAAATGCTTGTCCATGTAGCATTTAAACTTATCATTGAGTGTTTGGATTCCTCTCCAGTACAGATGCAGGCCATCAGGCTTGAACAAGCCTCCATCCCTCCATGTGGGTCCCCAGTCATCAATGAATCCAAACCCTTCCTCATAGCACCAGTTCTTCAACCATTTGTTAATGTTCCTGGTGCATGCACCCCTACTCTTTCCCATGCCTCTCACAAGTAGTACTTTTGAGAAGATGGCAGATGTAGCTACTTGCTTGAGACTCCTCCCCAATTTCCTAAACTCTTCCTGAACTTTCTTAGGCTCCCTGTTTGTTTACCAGGTCATTAGTACCTAAGTGGATAATGACATCCAGCTCACCCTCCCATCTTGCCTTCCCGGTGATCCCCTAGATCTTCCTTCCATCCCTCCATGTCGTGGCATCTGCTAGGCACCTCACCTCCCTGTTCTTCCCCTCCTGAGTTCCTAGCTGGATCCCTCTTAAGATAGTCCCCTACCAGGATTTGCTTCCTCCTCATCTGGGGTCCACTGTTTTCCCCTTTGAGGTCACCTCCTTGGTTGACCTCCACATCCTTCCCTTCCACTTCTCTGGGTACCTCTGTTTGGTTGTCCCTGTTTGCAAGTGCGGGATATGAGTTCTGAAGTGGAATAGGATTTGGGATGTGCCTCTGCCTGACCACCCTAACCCTCTCTGAGCCCACTGTCATCCAAGTGCTCCTCATTCTTGGCATCTTTTGAGGCAGCGGCATTGGACTTAGTGGTCTCTGGATAGGGGCGAAGGTACTCTTGACCCAGTTTACTTCCACTCTGAGTCTGGCTACCTTGTCCCACAGTCCAGAGAGATGTCTGCAGATAGAGCAGCACCTCAGCATCCAGAAGATCTGCCTGAATACGACTCCCCCTCATTCAATGCATTGCACCACTCCCCAAATTATACTGTACTTATACTGCTATTCCAGTAGTTGTCTTTAATATCTTTATTAGTGACATTGCAGAGAAGCTAGAGGGGAAGGTCTGCCTCATTGCGGATGGCACCAAAATAGATTGGACACTTCAAAGGGGGTGGAAATGATGAGCAGACACCTGAGAAAACTAGAGGAATAGTCAAGGGTATGGCAGCTAAGTTTCAAGGGTATCAATGTGAAAACGTGCAAAATAAAGTGCTTAGGGCACAGAAACCTAGGGATAGAGTACAAAATGGGTGATGTGGTATTGATGATTACCAAGCAGGAAAGAGAGCTGGGAATAATCATATCTGATGACCTAAAGGTGGTCAGGTAGTGTGACAAGGCAGTCAGAAGGGTTAGTGGGATGCTGGGGTCCATAGGGAGGGGTATGCCAGCAGAAAGAGGGAGATGGTGGTGCCTCCATATAGATCACTGGTAAGACCCCACCTAGAGTACTGTGTCCAGTTCTGAAGACCAAATCACTGGATGGACAAAGAGTGGAGGCAGAGCAGATGAGGGTAACTAAAATAGTGCAGGGTCTGCATCAAAAGCCCTACAAGAACATACTGAAGGACCTCAATATGTACACCCTGGAAAGGAGGAGGGAGAAGGGGACTATGATAGAGACCTTTAAGTACCTCATGGGGGTAAATAAGGTACAGGAGGGAAGAACTGTTTGAAAAAAAGGTGATCAAGAAAAAGGGAACATGCTGTGAAGCTGGAGTTAAGTAGATTCAGGAGAGATGTGAGGAAGTACTTATTCACAGAAAGAGTAGTGCATTCCTGGAACAATCTTCCAGTTGACGCAGTGGAGGTGAAAACATTGGTAGGGTTCAAGAATGCATGGGATAAATGCAAGGAAATCATAGTGGAACGAAAGAAGGGAGAAAAAGCCGTAGACCAAGTATGGTCTGCAGTAATACTGTAAGAAGAGAAAATGGGCAAAGTGGGTGGGCCAAGAAGTCCTTATCTGCTGTCAAATTCTATGTTTCTATGGACAGAGAACCTTTTTATTGACATTCCATTTCAAATCACAATGCTAGCCAACCAGTTTGTCGCAGATTGGTTCTCTCCCAGAACTCAGTCTGTAGTGTTACCAGTTTTCACAACCCTACAGATGCCTGAAAGTGTTACCTTGATATGCTGCCACACCTCATCCACAACCTCATTCAGGGTATCTCTATGTCTGAATCCCAGAAGAACCTCTGGTCACTTAGTACAGTGCTTCTTCCCAAAGGGCAAATGACCCACCCCTTCTGTCACAGTTGAGAACACATCACCTTAGATATTGTAACTATAGCCGTTATCTTTGGAAACAGATCAAAGACACATCAAGTTTACCTCTGGATATCTATACCTGAAATGCCAAAATTACAGAAAGCATGAAGTATATAAAAATGGCATTTAATACTTCATGATAGTTGCATGTAATTATTGGCCATCAATTTTTTAATGGAGATGACCAGTTGATATTTTCCGTAAAAAAATGGGTGGTTATTATGGCAAAGCACGTGCCTTTCAACACAGCAGCTGCACTTGGGACTCGCTGTATCACTGTCTTGAGTGCAGCAGTCCATTCAGAGATCACAACAATTTTACTTTTAACAGTGAAACTAGACTGCAGAATAGAGTAATTTAACCAACTCTGTATAAATAAAAGTAATAAATATCTGAAACAAATACTTCTTGAAACAGCTCCGCTCGAGACTGCCTTACTGTGTCTCATATGCAGCACTTCCTGTATCATGGACACTGATGGAAAACCTGAGAGGATGACAGCCTATGAGACAGGGTGCTTTCATTAATTTAAGGAAAAAAAGTATATATCTATCTTAGTTCTATCTTACTAAAATGCAATTCAGGGACAGTGATAACGTGCTTTGCCAGTTAACCAGCACTCCTTACAATAACAACTCAGGTGAAAATTTTTTTGGGGGGGGGATAGAAAAAAATGATGACCAGTGATTATATAAAATAAAACAAGGGATGATGGGATGACTCAAATTTAATACACTCCCTCAGTGTGTGATGCTTGAATAAACCCAGAGAGCAAAGCATCACACACTTCAGATGTGTATTAAACTCTCATAATACACACCGTCCCATGTATTATTCTCTATATGTTACAGGATAATACACACTGAAGATTATAGGGAATAGAGTATTTCTACAGAGATAAAAATGAAGGCATTTGAAAAGTTAGAGGACACAGTAGATTCTAACTCAAAACTATCTAATTTCTAAGTAGAGTAGAAGAAGCTTGCCCCAACTGGGAACTTGGTGAGCTATGGCAGACTCAAACCTGTGGTGCTGCCATTTCATAATCCTAAAGCATAACTGACTCTAAGAGCAAACACACACACTGAGGTATCTTTGGCTGGCTGACCCACTACACCCACATCATCATAAATGCTCCTTTGACATCCCATAGAGGACCATTTCTTTGATCTCTGGAGACAACCCTTTTCCAGAATAGGTCCATACTAGTTTTCTGGAACAAAGTCTGGTCCTTTTGTTATCCCAGCTGGCTAAATCAGTGGTGTGTCATCTCACTCTGCCTTGGCCCTGTTTATACTCCAAATATGTAATTTTGTTCTGAAAGGGATTCAGCTTTTTGAGGTTTAACCAAAACATAAGGCCTTTTACAGGGCAGGGAAAAAGGACTGCTTACACAAGAGCCCTCTTAGCTGAGTTCCTCAGGCATGGGCTATGATGGAATATAACTTCAAGTTTCCAACAGACCTCCCACCTCAGTTGAAATACTTTAGTGTATAGTAGAGCATTGCTGTGTATTGCTTTCCATCCCTTTCAAAATGCTGTTGTACCACAGTTCAAATGTCATGGAATGTGATTGTACCCTTCTGTGGTATGAAAGCATTCTTAAACCATATAGAGATTGCAATAGTTTTGGTTTTAAAAGGAAAGAACCACCACATGCACATCAAGCAGTTGAAAGTAAACCGACAACCATCTGGCGTTTATTAAACTCAAAGAACTCAACCACCTGACTATACACTGGGCAACCATATGCCCAAGCAGCCTTCTTTTTTTTGCAATTAAATATTTTATTGGTTTCACAAAGGAAAGAAAAATGTTGCATGTACAACTGAATCAATTAGGTGTTCAAACAATATAAACAATAACCGCATTCCATTTGAAATAACATTGGAAACAAGTGAGGCATACAGAGGGTAAGCATTAAACATTGCATTAATCAGGGCTGCATAGTAAGAAAGGGATTCCAGATCTTACTATACAGTTCTATTTTATTAGCCATTAATGAACAGACTCTTTCATTGTTCGCTAGAGTGGACATACTATCAAACCACTCTGTATTCGATGGCGGGGTCAGGTCTTTCCATTTAGAAAGGATGAGCCATTTTAAGAGCTAGGGCTGCAGTCAGAACCCAATTGGCTTTAAACTTGGGGAGATTACTGGGGTGTGAGGAGAGACCTAGCATAAATATTAAAGGAGAGAACAATATCCCAATTCCAGTTACTGTCAAACATATCTCACGTACTAGTTTCCATATCTTAATAATACAAGGCAATCCAAAGCATGTGCAAGAGGTTTGCATGTAGCTTACCACGCCACCAATTGCCTCCAGGACTAAAATTCATTTCTTCTATCCTGGCTGGAGAATTATAATAACAGTGCAAGATTTTAAACTGACTCATTCTACCTTGCACTTCTCTACATGAATAGTAAGCATTTGGCCATGAGGTCATCCAGTCATCTGCAGATATGGAGAAGCACAGATCTTTCTCTCATTCATACCTTAGTTATTGTGCCGATATACTATGCTCATCATTGTTTGCTAAATACTTATATTGCGTATCCATGAGACCCCTATCCTGAGGTTTGCCAACTTTAAAACTGTAGCCCATTTTTGCTCCATTTGAGGTAACTTTAAAGTACAGTCCAACAAGGTATTTGATAAGACCTTTCTAACCTGAAGGTAAATTACAAAGTGGTGTTTGTTAAGCTTAAACTTGTTTCTGAGTTCTTCAAATGACATGAGGAAACCAGTGTCTAAATCCAACAGATTGCCCACATTAGTAGTACCCAAATTATTCCATTATAAATTCTGTAGAACACTTGTCTCTCCTAGCAGGTTAGAGTTATCCCAGAGCACTTCTAGGTGAATAGGTGGTCTTACAGTCTTAAGTTTAGACTGCAAGCTTTTTATAACTTTAAGGGAACCAGTAATACAAGGGTTAGACCTTTGTAACTACGGCAGTGGTTTAAATAAAAAGTCAGATAACTTTTGTGGGTTCATCAGCTGTTGTTCAACTTCCAGCAAAAGGGGAGTTTCTGCACCACTAGGAGGAGATATACTAGAGCACAGCCAGTTTAAACAGAAAAGCGGTTTGCTAGTTCTTCCACCATGGAAGTCCAAAACCTCCTAGTATCCAGTGAGCCCTGAGTTTTGAAACTGCAATCCTAGGGGGTTTGGTACCCCATAAAAATACTTTTATAATGCCTGATAAAGATGAAAATGTGGCTTTGCTGAAAGTAATTGTATTGAAACAGGTAAAAATGTTTTGGGGCCACCATCATCTTAAGTGACTTCTCCTTTCCCCATAGCTACCACCTTGAGGTTCTGATTACCTTAGGCCTCTTGAACTTCACTCTCGAGGAGAGGTAATCATAACACCTCTGTGGCAGCCTAGACTGGTTGTGCATGGTTGCCCATCCAGTATTTTCTATATAGAGACATAGCTAATAATTAAAACACACATACACACGAGAAAACAATACATCGTAGCTGTCATAATTGGTCTCCTGCCAGCTTGATTGTAAACTGTTGTCCAGAGGAGGGAAACTAAATGGTACAGGGTCTGCACCAGAAGAATATGAAGGGAGATTAAAGGAGCTTAATATGTATACCCTCGGGGGACATAATAGAAACTTTGAAGTACCTTAGGGGAATCAGCAAAGTCCAAGACAGTAGCATCTTTCAGAAAAAGAGATGTACAAGAACAAGGGAGCACAATTTGAAGATAGAGGGGGGATGGCTCAGAGGTAATGTGAGGAAGTATTTTTTCATAGAGAGGGTTGTGGATACATGGAACAGACTTCCTGAGGAGGTAGTGAAGTCAAAAACAGTGGGGGAATTCAAGAATGCATGGGACAGACATAAGGCAATTCTAGAGGGGGGTAGGAGGAAGTCGGCTGCTGGTTAACTAGGATCTGCAGCTTATCCAATAGGTAGGGGGAAATGGGCAGACTAGGTGGGCCAAGCAGTCCTTATCTGCCATCAAATTCTATGTTTCTATGTTTCTTTGACTATGTCAGTGACTGTAAACTTAATGTCCTGAAACACAGTGCAATGCTTTCAAAGGCTTTAATGATCTGCATGGTCTACTGCCCTGTGAGAATGTCTAGTTTAGTCACCTCGAAGTTATTACTGCAGCTGCAGAGGGGCTAGGTTAATTCTGATGTTTCTCTTAAAGTAGTAGATCATATTAAGGCCTAAATGTTGTAGTATTAAAGGACACCCTTAAAAAAATTCATCCACCCCCCCTGCCAGGACATGCAGTGGCAAGGATGAGCAGCAAGGTGAGGGATGAGAGCAACATTGCTAATGCTCATTGTGGTTGAAACATTTTGGGACCTGCCCTGCCAGAGTACACACTAGCAGGTTGGGGGTAGCACATGGTGTGGGAAGGACATCCGCAGCTCTCTCCCCAGCAGTATTACTAATTAAATTATGTGCCAGCTGGGCAGGCATTAGTAGGACACTAAAGAGCCAGGTGGATGGCATTGCCTCACCAGTTAGGACAGGCAGCAGCAGGAGCTGCTGGATCCCCGAGTCTAGAGGCCCCAGCTGTTTTAAAGATATGGGATGGAAGGAGAGAGAGAGTGTGGTTAGGCTGTGGTTTTGCTTGTTTTTTTTTTGTTTGTTCTGCTTTTGCTGTTGATGTGGCTGAAGAGCCCTTTTTATAATTTTGAACCACGTTGAACTTTACTTCGTAACTTTGCTGTAAATTTCAGTTTGGTCCAAAAAGTTGCACAGCCACAAATTCAACATGCAGTTCAACGTGCTCCGACCTTGTTGACAAAACAACTAAATTAACAGTTCTCCTCCATGACTTCCTCAGTCCCCATCATCCACACTTTTCTCCTCTTGCTCCATTCTGCACCCTTTCTCTTTCATCCACCTTTCCACTAATGGAAGAGGAAGAGCAGAGTATTCAGTCCCTTTTCTTGGATCATACAGAACAGCTATCCCACCAAGCTCTACCTTGTCTGCAGTTGCCCGTATACACCCTGTCTAATAAAAATATGTATAAAGATGCATACTGTAGGTATAATGCAATGGAATAAGACCAAAGGACCATCTAGTCTGTCCCCTGATAGTCTAGCTGTTCTAGTATACTGTTCTTTTTGAGATTTCATGTACCCCCTTAATTCAGGGGGTAAAGTCCAGGACCTCTGTTAATTGCAGTGAACATAAGTTAGCACAATCTGGGGCGAGCTTAACAAGGGAAGGGCTGAGATGGGATAATGAGAGGAAATTGCAAAGAGTGAAAAGTAAAACAGAGCCTGAAGGGAGAACAAAGGCCACCAGTCAGGCGACTTGGGCGTTTCTGGGCTTAGCTGTGCAATTGTTCATCTGGCCCATGGTTATGGTCATGGCCATCTCTTTGGATATTTATTTATTTATTTATTTATGTATGTATTTAAGAGATTAACCAGGCAAGCATACTGAGCGGGGACCGCTCCTTTCCAGATGCGACCTGGGGGGTTACATAGAGAATATCACAGGACAAGTACATGCAGGAGCAATACATATTTGATACAGTTTAGCTGTTACAAGGTTTGGTCCTATGACTGCAGCGTATACAGTTAGCTATTACAAGGTTAAGACCTAAAGACCACGGAGTGTAAACAGGCAGAATCATGCAGGTTCACAGTAATTTTGCTGATAATGTAGTACTGTCAAGGTACAGTTAGATGCCCCTTGGTTGTGGGTCTGGGTAGTTGGTAACAGTTGCATATGTCTGAGAAATGGTCATGGAGGAGCAGTTTAAGGAGCCTTGGGGCGGGGGGAGAGCCTGATGTCAGCAGGGAGATCATTGCAGAGTTTAGGCAGGCAATATTTGAAGGCAGATTGGCCCTTCGATGTGTGCATGAAAGGGAGTTGGAGTATCCTGGAGTCAGAGCACCTGAGTGAGTAGGTTGGGGAGGGTTGTACTGTCAAAATGGAGCTGAGATGGGGGGGGGGGAGTTAGTCCAGAATTTGGCTATGACGTCTGCGCAGTGTACCTGATGTCGGGCCTTCAACGAAGGGAGATCTAAGGCACTGTAAAGGTCACAATGATGGGTGGTGGGGGGACATTCCAGGATGAAGCGGCAGAAGGAGTGAAAGAGGGTGTCCAAGCTGGCCAAGGTTGATGAAGGTGCTGAGCTGTAGACCACGTCGCCATAGTCAAAAATAGGGAGGATCATTTTATGCACTGATTTCCTCCTGACCGTTGTGGGCAGACACCCTTTATTCCGATGAAGAGCTCCCAGTTTGGGGTGCAGTTTTTTGTGTAGCAAGTCAATGTGGACAGAGTAATCAAGATGTTGATCAAGCCAAACTCCCAGGTATCTAAAGGAGGTGCAGGACTCCAAAGTGGAACCGTTCAGGGTATGGAAGGCAGGGGGAGCAGCAAGGTGGGAGAGTCTAGGCTGTGAGCCAAAGGTCAGAGAGACTGTTTTTTTGAGTTAAGTACTGACTGATTTGACCTGAGCCATTTTTGAACTGCATTAAAATCCTGTTGGAGGGCTGTATACACGTCCCTGGTGGAGGGGCCGGAGGCATACAGAATGGTGTTGTCTACATATATTTGTATGGCTGAGTTTGAGCAGGTCAGTGGGAGGTCGTTTAAGAATATGGAAAAGAGTAAGGGGCCCAGGACAGAGCCTTGGGGGAACCCCATGGTGACTGGGAGTGGGGGGGGGATACATGTGTGCCAATTTTTACAGACTGTTTTATGCCCATCAGGTATGCCTGGAACCAACTAGTGGCTAGGCGGGAGAGGCCTGCGTCGTGTAGTTTAGTGAGTAGCTTAGGGTGGGAGACAGTATTGAACGCCTTGGCTAGGTCTATAAAAATGGTCACGGTGATATGTCCCTTGTCCATCCCTGAGGAGATGTCATTTGAGAGTCTTAAAAGCGCAGTGATGATGGAGTGAGATTTGCGAAACCCCAACTGATATGGGGTAAAGAAGGAGGTAGAGTTGAGAAATTGTGTGAGTTGGGTAAGGGCTAGGTGTTCCTGTAGTTTGGACAGAATTGGGAGAAGGGAGATGGGGCGATAGTTACCAGGGGCAGAAGGATCACCACCCTTCGGTAGCAGGATGACGACCGCCTACTTCCAAGTAGCTGGAATTTGTGCTATGGAGAAACAGAGGTTTAGGAGGTCGGCTAGAGGGGTGGCAATGGCAGGGGCTGATAGGTGTAGGAGTTTGGCATCCAGTCCTAGAGGGCATTTGCCTTTGTTGGGGTAAAGAGAATGTAGGGCATGGAGTACTTCTGCCATTGTGACAGGATGGAATGAGAACTTGGGGACGGGGGGGGGATGCTGGGTTTGCGGGGAGGGACTGGGTGTGGGTGAGGTGCATTGGTGGTTTGCGAGGAGAGACGCAGTGCAGTTAGTGAAAAAGGTGTTGAAAGTTGAGGCAACTTCGCTAGGGTCTGAGACAGCATTGCCATGGATAGATAGGGTCGGGGTAGGTGGCTGGGCTGGGGGAGTGAGCAGGGTTTTGATGGATTTCCAGAATTTAGAAGGGTGGTTAAAGTTGGAGGAGAGGGCCACCCTGAAATAATTCTTTTTTGCCCTCAGAATAGCTTTAGTGCAGGCATTACGGAGGGTCTGATATTGCTGCATGGATTCCGGTGAGCAAGTTTGCTAGTGGCTTTTCCAGGCCTGGTCCCTAGCTCGACAACTGCTGATGATGTCGGTGGTGACCCATGGGAGATGGGAGCCCTTGACCCTTGTGCATCTTAGGGGGGCGTGATAGTCCCATACAGCTAGCACGTTGTCTCTGAACATGTCGAAAGCGTAGTCAATACAGGATGCCAGCTGAATGAATGACTAGTCTACATGGGCGAGGTCATTTAGTAGGGACTGTAGAAAAAGGGAATTATATGCTCTCATGGGGAGTGTTCTGGGGGTGGTGGTTAGCAGGTCTATGCACCTTCCTGACCATATAAACCATATGGTGATCACTCAGGGAGTCAGGGAGGAGGCCAGCTTTAATTATCCTGTGTGGTTGTGTTGTGAGGGCCCAGTCCAGGAGGGAGTGGTTTTGTGTTTTTAAGTTTTGACTGGTGGGTTGATCAATTTGTTGGGAGAGGTTTAGGGAGTGAATCTTGCTCCGTGTTTTAGAGCAATCTTTTCCTAGCAATTGTAGTAGAAATCCCCGAGGAGAGAAACATCTGCAGCGGCAGCAGACTTTAGAGTGGCTATGTGGTCAAGGACGATGGTCGCAGGGGTAGCAGGGGTGCAGTATGTCCCTGCCACGTACACCGGGGAGGAGCGAGGTAGAGAAAGCTTAATCAGCAAGGATTCTATTTGGGATGTGGGTCCCAGGATCTGGACAGGGGTGAACTGGAGCCTGGTGGTTATGTACATGGCGATGCCTTCCCCTTTCTTTTTGCCTTGTCTGTCCTGCCTGATTACTGTGTAGTCAAGGATGGCTATTTCAGAATCAGTATGGTGTGGTTTCAGCCACGTCTCAGATATTATGCAAATGTCTTGGCGGAGGGTTAGGGTAGTGAGTTGCAGCTTGGGTACCTTGTTCAGGAGGCTGCAGATGTTTAGGTGAAGTAGTCTAAGGCACTTGGGGAGGGTTTGTGGGGTAGGGTGGGGCGATGGCCCAGGGTTGGTTTCAGCGTCCCCCGCCAAGAGGAGAAGCAGGGTGATGTAGTGTAGAGAGGCATACTGTGCGTTTCTGGATTTGAGCTTGGGGTGGTTTGTTTGTGGGGTGTGGAGGGAGGCTGAGGTAGCTAGGTTGCTTAGGGCTGGTAGGTCAGGAGAGAAAGAGGGGAGGAGGACAGAAGAGCTTAGAGCCCATGTATGGGTGGGCATGTATGTCTGGAGCTTGGAGGTGGAGGCTGATGGGGGCAAAGTAGGGAGGACTCACTGTAGTGAGGGTGTAGGTTAGGGTCTTGCAGGGGCTGGGATGCTGGGGGGAGAGAGGCAAGAGTAAAAGCTAGGGAAAGGAGTGGTATGAGGTACAGGAGCATGGTTGCTGTGTGGAGGAAACAGCAGCAAGCTGGTTCTCAGTGTAGCGGCCACTAGTGGTGGGAACTTATAATCTGCTGATGTGAAAGTGGGCTGATAGGCTTTGGCGCGTCACCTGACACAGCCTATATAAGTGAGTGATGAGCAAGGGTAGTGGTGGGGGCGGTGGGGCCAACAATCACAGGCAGCAAGCCTTGCTTGTTCCAACGCTGTTTCTGCTGGTTGGCACCAAAATGCACAAAGGGAATTCAGATTCATAACGCCGAGTGGCTCTCCCTACCTGTAGCAAGCTCCAGTTTCGGGGGAAGGAGGTCCTGATGCTGTCCGTGGGGAAGGCGCTTGCCTTCAAGGCCCTCGTGACCCACTGTGAGAGAAGGAGAAGGAGAAGAATTATTTATAGTTTTAAACGGAGGGGTGGAGTTCAGAGAAACAAACAGGTGAGTCTAACAGTGCTTGGCTGCCTTTAGTAATGATTCTGTGCAAATTCCCCCCGGTAACAGCTTAGTCCTACTAACCTGCACAGTACACCCACCCTTAAGGTAACTAACTAAAATGTTCTAAAATACCATGGCATATATGGGTCAAAAGGCTGAGAAAAAACAATCTATGGAGCTACGCCAAATCTATTTCTGCTCAAAGTCTCTGTAGAGCCAACAATCACAGGCAGCAAGCCTTGCTTGTTCCAGTGCTGTTTCTGCTGGTTGGCGACAAAATGCACAAAGGGAATTTGGATTCATAACACTCTCCGTACCTGTAGTAAGCTCTAGTTTCGGGGGTCCTGATGCTGTCCGTGGGAGGGCACTTGCCTTAAGAGCCCTCGCGACCCACTGTGGCAAGCTCCGGTTTGGGGGTCCTGATGCTTGTCTGTGGGGAGGGCACTTGCTGAAGGCCCTCATGACCCGCTAGCAAGCTCCAGTTTCGGGGGGGGGTCCTTATGCTGTCCGTGGGGAAGGCGCTTGCCTTTAAGGCCCTCGCGACCTGCTGTAGCAAGCTCCACAAGGAGATGCAAACCTGACAATCCTTCTGATACAGAGGAGGGAGTCAGCCCTCCAAGATGGATCAAAGAAGTCATTCAGTCATTCAGTGCTCAGTCATTGTAGTTCCCACAAAGGGGAGAAGTGAGGGCAAAGATTACCCAGGAGTAACTAGCAGAGCCTTCCCAGCCCTTCAGGTCAGTGTGTAATTAGACAGGGCCCAGTCCAGAGTTCTACAAGTCCTGGAATGAATACAGCTCACCAGGTGGTGAGATAGGAAAGATAGTTCCTGAAATGGGAAGTCAGCATGGTAGCCCAAAGGGGAATGCAAAGATCATTCGCAAAGGGCCAGGAATTTGTCTACAATGTGTGAAAGGAAATGCAAAAGGAACTTACACAGTGCCATAAATTTGCTCATTATATATGATACATAACACAGTCAGTTTAGGGCCAGTAAACAGGAAGCATCAGTACTGCAGTGCAGAACTAGTATGAATCAAGTCAAGCAGTGCTTTGATGTGACTGGAAGCACAGTATGAAGCATACCTATGACCTGCAGTGTCTAAGCATTTGAATGACCCAGACAAATCCTCAGAAAGGTGACTTTATATGGTGTTACCCAGCCTTACCTCACAACATCAATTGGCATAGATATTAGTTAGAAACCCTGGCTGACCAACCCAAGGACCCCAGCTGCACTTATCCAGTTTAAGCTTGAAAATTCACATTTCATCTGCCATGACAGCCTTGTGTGGTGGCCTCTGTGTCAGGGAGATCCTGCCACTCTTGAGGACCGACCTTTTCTTAAATCTGTTGCAACAGTTCTATTTCTTAGCTTAAGCTAGCCTTTACATTTTCTAGTCCATAAGGTTGGCCACCTATGGGCGCCCCCTCCCCTTTCTTGACTATGCTATAATGTCCTCTAATTTTCCTTTTCCTTCTCATGTCCTCATACAGGGGAAGTTATTGTGACCTCTGAGCTGATGTAAAACAGGCTGTGTTCCTCATTGTTGGATTTAGTATGCAATGGTGCTATGTCATAAAATACCCTGATGTATATACCATATGTGTATGAAACCTGTAAATGTTGAAAATACCATGGCACTACATGTTTTTGATAAAGGTAAAAAGCACTAGGTAACTGTATTATAGAAATTATGTTACCAGGGTAGAGATGTCAGAAACCCCCATGTTGTGTTATTAAATGCATGCAAATTGGTACCATGCATTCCTGCTGTAAACTGAGACAGTCTGAAATTGCATGGTGATTTGCATATACATCCCATGATGCTTTGCATTATGGGGGTATGTGTGTGATGTTGTATTTCTTTGAAACTTCACTTTATTGCCAATGCCCTTTGGAGTGGTACATGAGGTTTCCTCACTCCAATTGGCTAACCCACTGTGCACCTTAGACAATCTATTTGCTATGCTAGATTATGTATTATACAATGTGGTAAATCCAGTGTCCCAAATCCTGCATCCTGATTGGTTGGCTGGCACAATTACCACCGTGATAAATCCTCCAGTGTACCCATTGGAAGAAGTGCCAGCCAGCCTTACAGTATATCGTGATAATCCAGTCGTTTTCACTTCAAACAAAACTGCCGCGATTTATCCTGTCGCCCTTCGCTAAAACACTGCAGTAAATTTTTAACAGAATGACATCCTCTTTCGAAGTGTAGGGACCTCAGTGAGTTAGAAAATAGTTAAAAAACATTAACACAACAACATTTGCCATTGTATAATATAAATTTATCCCTCCAGGGTGTGGGTACACTGGAGGACTTAACACGACTGGTGTGGTTCGGTCACTCGGCTGCGCCTGGTGACCGAATCACACCAGCGCGGGTAAATCTTTCCAGTGTACCACACCGAGGGATAAATTGCTTAACTAATACATAGGGTGTTGGCACTTACCATATAAGAGTAAGTAGCCATGACATACAGTAATTGTAATCCATTTTTCTGCTTCTTTTAAGCCATGCAACATGCTACAATACAAACAATATGCCAGGACACTTGTGTCCTTGTGTATTTTCTGATGATTTATTGTACGGCTTATACCACTGTGTATTTCTGTATGACTGCACTACATTCTGTATTCTGTATGCATCCTTTGTTCTATATTTTTAGCTGACTTTAAGAATATTGTATGACAATAGATAGCACTGTGGCACCACCTAACTTTTGGCCAATAGGGCTTATTTTATATATCCAGTCCTGTGGTAGTCATGGAAATTATCTGTACTATATAACCTACTGTCTAACGTAGCCCCTTTAAGACCTTCTACACTCCTAGGGGTATTTGGGAAACATTGACTCCCAGTGTCTAATGGTAAGACAACTGTTTACCTTTGTGTAATAAACAAGTGTATTACTCATTAGGCCACTTGTCCGTGTCTCTTTTACTAGTTCACCACTGCCAAGAATCTGACCAGAGTTTAGAGACCCTAACAAATTGGTGACCATGTGCAGGCAATGTGGATTAGTGAAGTTTCATGAACTGTTGGCTTACCCTTCCATCTCTGGTAGTAAGTTGATGTTCACACCCGTACCACCTCGCCCATACATTTTACTCAGAAGCATCTTGTGAAATCTGGCTGCTTATTGGGTACAATTGATGCCATCTCATCTTGCTCAATGGCAGTTTTAAATTGCAGGATTGCGTGAGTTCAGTAGCCGGACCATTTGCTGGTTTGCCTGCTGAGGATCGATACGCAGCACAGCACCTACTAATGGACTTAATTACTGTTTCCAATAACTTTTGCTGATACCACTATATCTAATATCTGTGCTGACTTGAGACTCGATGTCTCTAACTTCCTTACCTCTCATGGAGGCTGGACTGATTTTGCGCAGAACGCGAACCAATTAGACAACCCTGTGCTGGGGATCTCAACCCAGTACTTAGAGGTGAAGCAAACAGCCAAAAAGCGCAATGCGAAAGACCTGTTGGTTGCCACACTATATGCTGCTTTGGAGGCCTTCAAATCAAGATTTCATTCCCTCGAACTGCAACTCTCTACCCTTAAAAAAGAGATGGGATTGCAGACTGCAGAAAGTTTGAAAGCTGAGCAGTGACTTAAAGTACACCTTCAATCGTTGCATAATAAAAACAAGACTCTTTTGCACTGTTCTGTACAAGGTAGTGATTGAGAGTTAAAAAGGTTGAGAAATAAATGTAAAATGTTGAGAGAGGATAAGAAGCAGGTGTTACAAATGAACAAACTGTTAAGCAATACGAATAATGATTTGTGTGAAGTTGAATAATTTGAGAGGTGACTTGGACAGGTAAGTAGTGAGCTGGATAGAACACTTAGGGATAACTGCGAATTGAGTGCCACTTATAGAGTGTACAGAAAGAGGTCACGAAAGGTGTGGAGCAGAACACTGCAAAAGTTAGTCGCCAAGCATGTAAACTTAAGATAGCAAAACTGCGCTATTAGCATAAAGTGTTGGCTGGCTATGTTAAGGCGATGGGTGGGTTTCACTATACTCCCATCGACCTTACATCATCCGGTGATGACATCGACCAAGATGGTACCCAGACACACCCACATTGTGGTTCAGTATCCTCCCACCACCCACAAGATGGCAGAGCCCCACACTGTGACAGCGCTACTCTATGTTATCAACGGAATGACGACTATCACGTGCACCACCAAGATGGTGACCCCCATGATGGGGGGGAGGTAAAGACCTAGGTACTGCCTCTATGATTGCCACTTTGACAAAGGCTGACAGATCGGAGATTGCTCAAATGACTGAGACTGATCTCTCTAAAATGGAGGTACCTGAGGAAAGCAAACAGGTCTTCAAAAAACATTTAGATGTGATGATGAAGGAGGCTGCATCCCAAGCATCCATTGTTTGTACTGTGGCAGACACAGAAGCACAAATGAATCCTTCCCCGAGCATGTAGCTCACAACAATCCCCTTCAGTTGGCCCACCTGTACAGCAGATCACCAACAGTATAGGCCACATGAACCCTAACAACAATCTCAGTTGTCATTTGGAAAAAGTTTGTTCCAAATGTGAAATGTTTAGCCAGCCAACAAACTATCAGGTACAGATCCTTCAGCAGACTATAGACCCTGGCCTTTGGGTGAAACTCCCAGAGGTGGCTCACCAATCTATGTCTGCAACCTTTGACAACATTGCATCAGAACTCATCTCCATGCACACCCCAGGTGTGGTTGGTGTTATGTTGGCCTACCCCATAAAACAGACTGCCAAGGAGATTCCAGTGTCATACCATCAGAGGTTATGGCTGGCCTACCGTACTGGCAAAATGCTTTCAGATGAAATGGCAGATATTAACCAAATTGAGTACAAAAATGTGTACCTTCAGAACATGCTTCCGGCTGTTCGTGAGAAAGTCGAGCCTACAATTTTCCCCAGAACAGATACATTTGCTGACATTCTCCAGAAAACAGAGTAGGTTTACCAGCTCTGCCTCTGAGATCTGAATTCCGGCTTGAAAAAGCTGGCCGCAGTACAATCTACCAGCAAGCCCACAACCCACTATACGGTGGAGGGCAAGGCCCAAGACAAAAAGGCCAGGTCCACAGATAACAAACAGCACCACCAATCCGGAAGTGGAAACCGAACCCATCACAAAAACAAACAAAATTAGAACAGTTCTAATTCCAATAGGGGTAATCAAAATCATTGACCAGGCCCTTCTTACCATGAGATAGCAGAGGAAAATAACAATCTCCATACTCTTCTCGGGCAAGTCCAGTCAGTAGCGGACTCTGTCCCATTGCAGTGATAGCTCCAGGACAGCAGGCCTCAGTAGGCCAAGGAAATGCTGAAGTCTCCTCTGATCAGGCCACGTCATCAGGCCTGAATCCTACTGCCGCACCCTTCATTGAGGTACAAGTGATCATCTGGAGGAGGACCAGCCTGAACGGGCTGGCCTACTTCCGCAGGAACAGCCGAGCAGTTCTTCAAATTGACAATTACAGGCCCCAGTCTGTATTGTGAACAAGCTTACCCTGACACAAATGGAAGGCCTTGTATGCAGGCCACATTTGGGGGCCGCCAACTTACTATCTTGTTAGACACAGGCACAACTATGTGTGTGCTACATGATGAGGATCCAGCAAATTCCTCTTGGTCCAACGGATGGAGGACCAGCACAAAAGATGTGGATAGCTCACAGCTACACACTATCATTCTATTGTGCTTCCTGTGGTGATGGGCAACCTCAGAGCAAACCATACCTTTGATCTCTTGGTACTGAGTGAGCATCCCAGCATCCTGGGAATTTATTTCCTTGCACTGCACGGCTGTGTAGTAGATTTGGCCAACATGCTCCTGATCCAGATCAGAGGACAATACTATGCAGTCATGATTTCTGATTCGCATGTGATTGTTGCCATTACCACCAATAACAAGGAATATGACGTCATAGAGATATTGCAAAAACAGAAGCTTTTCAAGAAGCTTTTACCTATCCTGCAGAAGCATTTGAATGCTTTTGCTACACACAAGCATGACTGAAAGGATGCACACTGTCATTGAAATCCCAGGCCCAGCACATGAAAGGCAAAGACAATACCCCTTTCCTGCTGAAGCATTACCATCACTCAGAAAAAAACATTAAATCACTCCTTAGGCAAGGTGTGATTAGGCCTTGTGTCTCGACAGCTAACTCACCAGTCTGGCCAGTAAAAAAGCCCACAAGATCTTGGAAACACACTATTGATTATAGGAGGCTTAATCAAGTCACTCCTAATTGCTCACCTAATGTAGCATCAGCACCTGATGTGCTCAAATTGCTAACCCTAGATCATAAGTGGTTTAGTGCCTTTGACATCTCCAATGGCTTTTGGTCACTGCCCCTAGCTCAGGAAAGTCCATACAAGTTTGCCTTTACCTTTGAGGATCAACAGTGCACATGGACCTGCCTACACCAGGGTTTTCACAACAGATCATCTCTTTTCCATATGCACATGATGGATGCCCTGGAGGGTTTCTCTACCTTACAGTGCCTTCTGCAGTATGTAGATGACTTAATGCTGGCCACCAAGAAGCAACATTATGATCTCCTTAATGAACTACTGACTCTCTTACAGAGAGCAGGTTTCAGATGCAATTCTGCAAAAGCACAGCTTTACCAGAAAGAAGTTGTCTTTCTTGGCCTACATAGAACAGGGTAGGACCCTGGCCTGGAAAAAAATCCAAGGCCTACAAGATTTGCCATTACCTACCAGAGTGGCAACGCTCAGACGTTTCCTGGAAATGGTCAACTATTCCAGGGACTTTGTGACTTTGCACAGAAGTCTACTCCTCTGTATGAGTTCTTGAAAAAGGGTGTTCCCTGAATTTGGGGTCCCATTCATATTCAAGCTGTCACACGTTAAAAGCAGGTCTTGACCTCTGCCCCAGCTTTCTTCAACCCCAGTCTAGCTTTACCATTACATATACAGACAGCTACTTCAGACATTGCTGTCTGCAGTCCTTGCCCAAAAAGTAAATGGTACTTTAAGACCTATTGCATACGCATCTCATTTGTGGTCACCAGTGAAACAGAAGTACAGTCTTTGTGAAAAAAAACTGTCCACTTATTAGGCAGTCAAACATTTCCTGTACGTCACTGGGTACTCGCCTATCATTCTGAAAACAAATCACACCCCTGCTACCTTTCTGCTATCAGATAGAGTAAAAGATGGATCAGTATCCAACATCCGACTGACTCACTGATCCCTTCTCCTCCAGGACCATGATATACAGGTCCAGTCCACATAGTTGCCCTCAGATGTGGCCCATGATCTTTTGTGCCAGGGAGCACCACATGATTGCATACTCCAACCATATGATTTGCCTGAACCAGGCCCCTTTCTTCCTGCTACTGAAAAACTTCTTGTTGACACCTCCTTGTGTCATGTTTATACCAACAGCTCTGCCTTATAATGTCAAGGAGAACAAGCAGCTGGGTTTGGAGTGCTCATCATGTACCCTAATGTAACACTGTGAATGTATCCAAATGCTGAAGTGTTACATCATCTCAATATGCAGAATTGACAGCTGTGGCCTGTGCCCTAGAACTCATACAACATGGTGTCAAGGATACCATCATTTTTATAGACTCCAACTGGGTCTGTTGCTCTTTGACAGAATTTCTACCATTCTGGCAGAAAAATTCCTTTGCCTCTTCTGATGGTACCCCTATAAAATACAAAGCCCTCTTTGTAAATGTGGACGAACTTACTCAACACTTTCAGCACAAAATGTACGTCCATAAGGAGAGGGCCCATTCAAAATCTAATCTGTATAATTCCTTTAATAACTGAGCAGACATTCTTGTGAAAGAGGGTGCTGGGGGGGGACATAGGAAATGTCTCACCCCAATGTCTTAGCAGCTGTATGTATAGCTGCTATGAAGAAGAAAACTAAACCTTTTCTGCCACTGGATTTATCCACAGCACAAAAGTTTGATCCTCAGTTGAGAGACATGTTCCGATTCCTTGACAAAGGAACTGAACAAGAATTACCTACTCACAGCCCATATAAAAGACATGCAGGCCAATTACATTTGTCCCAGGACAACAAATTGATTTGGTACCAAACAGACTACTCCAACTATGAGCTGTGGGTAGGTCCAGAATCTTTGAGATCTGAGTTCATTCACCAGGTCTGTGATACCCCCACTGGTGGACACCAGTGGGTATTGAACACACTTCAGAGACTCAAAACTGTTGGCTGGTGACCTGGCATCATGAAGGATATTAGAAACTACATAAAAAATTGCCTAATTTGTGCTCAAAACAACCCAGCACCAACCAAGCAAACTACCTAACTACTCCCTCAGAGGCAATCTCTCACTTGGCATTCAATTCAAATTAATTTTATTGATCCACTGACCAATACCAGCAGAAACAACAAGTATGCACTTGTAGTCACTAACCTATTTTCTAAGTGGGTCGAGGCTTTTCCCACTCAGAAATGCACAGCCAAAGCAACTGCAAAAATCCTGGTAAAGCAACTGTTCTCCAGATGGGGTCTACCTCTTAAAGTGTACTCTGACAAAGAAATCAGTTTTACAGGTGAGTTGATGCAAGAAACCCTTGAACGTCTCAAAGTGAAGTTCCACATACCCTATCATCAACAATCATCAGGTCAGGCAGAAAGAACCAACAGACAGATTAAGCAAATGCTTTCCAAATTCATTGAGGATAATCCCAAGGACTGGGATTCCCTTTTGCCTTTATTCCTTATGACAATTAGGGGTACTCCTTCAGCCACCACCCAGTTAACCATCTTTAAGGTGACAACTGGTAGAACCATGAGACTACCCGGACACCTGTTTGATCTACACACACCCACTGCAGACAGAGTGCCTGTAGACAAATATGTTGCCAAACTCAAAGATTACATTGTCAAAACTCATTTATATGCTGCACATCGTGTGGGCAAAGCCCAACAGTCCAAAATCCAATTTGACAAACATGCACAAGAAGTGGACTGGCAAGTCGGCGATCACGTAATGGTTCTCAAATTTGCTCATCCTACACATTCTTTCTCCAGTAAATGCAAAGGACCCTACCCCATTGTGAACAAACTCAGTTCTGCAGTCTATTAAGTTAGACTTCTTCAGCAAAAGAAACTTGCTGAACAATGATTGCATGCTAACCAGTTAAAGTTATACAAGAGAGTATAATTACTTTTCCCAACCCCATTGGGCAGAATTGTACCTACTGATCTTTTCTTTTTCCTTACGGGTATTCCCGCAAGATGGCTATCTTGCATCTGGCCCTATTGATATTAGGAGAGCTCCCCATTGTCAATGGCATGGATATGAAAACTATATCCAACAATCAATGTCTAAGGCAACTCCTTCCACTACTTGATCATCCTCAGGGAAGATATATGATCCCAGCAGACAAATCCACCTCTATCCCTGATGGAGTTCACATAGATGTTCTCAATAATTTAATAATTGTTCAGGAAGGCAAGGACGCCTACCTCACTGCTTCAGTTGTATCCCCTGACCAATCTTCCCTCCAAATCGAATGGCAGACTGACAACAATGGACGTACTCTTCCCATTGCCCGCCTTGCTAAGGGCACTTTCCAAGGCTGGCCAAATATCAATATTGACCCAAATGGTACTCTGTCCATTCACCAAGCAAATTACAGACATTCTGGTTTATATAATCTTACTGCTTTGATTGACCCTGCCTTTTGCGAGAGGTTCCCAGACAACTCTGCAAAGGACTTTTGTAACTAACATTATAAATCTACAGCAGCTATGGTTTTAACCATAATCTCTCCTACTGAAGCTAAATTGACTGACTGTCCCCCACAGGAACCTGGCCCAGCTAGGGGTCAAACTGCTACCTCTCTTCGAGGTACCTTGGTCAATAATGTGCAATACATGCATGTCCCAGTTATTTTTAACCTTACTTATTGGAATATGGCTAAATTTAGCATGTATCATAATACCAATACTTCAAAGTTTTTCAATACTATGTTATTAGATAGTCTTGCTACATACCAGACACGTACACAGGACCCCGTGACTGGTAGCCATACAATTGAACACCTAGGTTTCTTTAGACCTAGACTAAACCTTAATGATATGAAACAGGCCAAATCTTCCTCTTCGCATAGGAGGCATGACACTACTGATGTCACTGGTGCCACTGGCACCATATCCGGTCTCTTCGGCACTGGCATGTCAATCTGGAACAGAGCAAATATTGCCTCTATCTCCAGTCAAATGTCCAAATTCCAGGATGGCATGAAGAATAATATAATACCACCCCTACTGCATGGTGTAAAAGAACTTAGTCAGGAAGAATGCTTTACCATGTGCAATATGCACGATATTGCTAAAAGTTTTACAGATACTAAGCAGACGATTAATGAACTAGTTGCACAAAATAATAAGGAGGCAGACAAGCAATATATTGCCAGGGAACTTCTCTGCTCTGCTTATGGCTCTTATGTCATAACCACTGTCAATAATCTCTTCCGTGATTTGGAATCTGGACGTAGTCCTGATTCTATTCAGGACAGATGCATTGCTAAATGGTACTGTCCACATTGTAAATCTATGATTTGCACCACTATGTGTACTACAAGGTCATTATTAATTCCAGTGTCAACTGCACGTAATTTCGGTTACGTCACCAGTCATCCCAATAGGGGACCCTGTTATAATACTAATCGTTCTGCCATCAGTGAGACAATGTATGTGACTTTTAGTGTGTCTTTACTCTGTTTTGATCCTACAACAGCACTTTTTGATCAGTTAGCCTCCATTCCAATGAGCATCTCGATGAGGATATCTACAGAGAATAGATCGACCTTCCACCTCTTCTGGTTTACCACCCCACCCTTGAAGCCTGGGTGGCACCGCACACAGACTGTTGTGCTAAAAAGGGATATCATTAGTTGCGTCGATGTGGCATTTTCAATGTCATCAAGCCGGTAAGTAGTTACTCAGTGGACGGCATTGATTGATCCTTTACTACGGATTTGGACATTGGCAATCATATTAATAATCCCAGTGCACCATCAACAGAGGCATCACCAGTTGGCAACACTGGATGCCTTTACGATAAGTATGCAGAAGAGGGTCATTGCCTGACTACAAGACTCACAAATCAATCTTTCACCTGCCCAGTTTAACTGCAGAAATGGAGGGTACCTACTGTCAAAGTATCTTATAGTTCTGATGGTCAATACTGTGTTACCAATTACAAATCCTTTACATATGGCTTGAAAACCTGTCCATTGCAGTTTCCTAATTTTTGTTTTATTCCACATTAGACCACAGTTATTGATCATACAGTAATTACTCCTGTTCCCATCCCAGAACCAGATGTTATTGACAGTGACCCTGACTATATGCTTGTTCTGTCTCAATACTTGCCCATATTTAATGTCCACATCGATCCCTTGACTATATTTTAAAATCCCTTTTAGATAAAAAGGATACACTTCTCATTTACATCAGCAATAATATCTCTAAAGCTGGAGATGATCTCAACACCCTAATTCATGATGGTGATTTTAGTACAGCACTCTCAAATGCTTGGTTAGAATTGACCTTTACAGGTTTTGTTATTATTCAAGTATTTTTGATTGTCTTTTTGATACTAACACTTTGCTGTTTGAGGCACATGCTGAAACAACATCGCAAGCAACTCAAGTTCCTTTACAAGGCTCCTGCGTCGGGTCTGTAAACAATGGAGATTGTGCTCACTATTTTCTATATTGTTGTAGCCTTTTTAAATAGGCAACAAGGGGAGAGGATATTATGCAAGGTCCTCTCACACTAATCGGCTAACCCACTGTGCACCTCAGACAATCTATTTGCTATGCTAGATTATGTACTAATACATAGGGCGTTGGCACTTACCATATAAAAGTAAGTAGCCAGGACTTAATTGTAATTTATTTTACTGCTTCTTTTATGCCATGCAACATGCTACAAACAATGTGCCAGGACACTTGTGTCCTTGTATATTTTCTGAAGAGTTATTGTATGGCTTATACCGCCACTCTGTGCATTTCTGCATGACTGCACTACATTCTGTATTCTGTATGCATCTGTATGCAACCTTTGTTCTATATTTTTAGCTGACTTTATGAATATTGTATAACAATAGATAGCATTGTGGAGCCACATAATTTTTGACCAATATGGCTTATTTTATGGATCTAGTCCTGTGGTAGTCATGGAAATTATCTGTACTGTATAACCTACTGTCCGACGTAGCCCCCTTGAGACCTTCTACACTCCTAGGGGTATTTGGGAAACATCCACTCCCAGTGTCTAATAGTAAGACAACTGTTTAGGGCAACTGATTACCTTTTGTGTAATAAACAAGTTTATTACCAATGATGCCACTTGTCTATGTCTCTTTTACTAGTCCATCACTGCCAAGAATATGACCAGGGTCTAGAGACGCTAACAGGGGTAGCCCTTGCTTCAAGGCTTCTGCACTAAGGTTCTTTGTCTTTAACTTATTTTGGGGGTTTTCTTTTTAGAGTCCCCACCACCCAAGCAAACAAGGCAAACATAGGGATGAAGTGGTTTTTCACTAAAAAGTTAGATCAGTAGATCAGTTGGTCAGTAGGTGCTGACTAAGTGCAGAGAAAGAACAGGCATAGTCTGTTGCTGCAAACTGATGTATTGAAGAAGGGATATGTCATTTCTGAAGGTTATCCCCTCTATTTTAAATAAACATCACACAGAGATTGTGTGTTGAACCTGAAATTTGGCATCTGGTCCATCTGTTATCCCTACCCCCCACGGTCTCCTGCACACTCTTTTTTCTTTCAACTCTATTTATCCCTCCTCACAGCTGCCAACTGGGACTTCCTTCAGCCTTTTTACCAGTGCTCTGCTCCTGCCTTCCCAATGCCCCCACCACCAGGCATGCCGGCTTCCCTGATCCACCCCTACACACCACTTCAGTCATTCCCTCTCAGCTTTCCCCCTGAGGCAGTGTTGCCTGCAGCTCCTTAGCAATGCATCACACCATCCAATTGGCTGAGAGGCAGAACTGATGACTGGGGGTATCTAGGGAAAGGTAGGCAAAGCAGGCCAACGGTTGTAGGGGGCAAGGTATGGTGCCACAGTCCCAGCTGGCAGCAATTATTGGGAAAGTCATGGAATGGTTAGTTAAAATCCTGCTTGAGAAAGAAATACAGTAGCTGGGTATCCAGGATATATCACAACATGGTTTCAAGTATGGGCATTCATGCACCACAAATCTCCTTTCATTTTATAATAATATAAGTAGGCACTTGGATAACAATATTCCCTCTGATGTTATTTTACTTGATTACAGTAAGGCATTTGATAGGGTATCTCACTCTCTACTAATCAACAAACTTCAAACACTTGGTTTTTCTTCAAATTTAGTTAACTGGACTTCATGGTGGTTGCACAATAGAACCCAGTCAGTAAGAATTAACAGTGTCCTGTCTGACATAGGTCGAGTTACTAGCGGAGTACCTCAGGGCTCATTATTGGGGCCTACACTTTTTGGTATTTTATTAGTGATATGGATCTTACGTCAGATAATTACATCACAAAATTGGGAGGTAGGGTTGACAACACTTAACATAAAGTCACTAGAAAACTATCTCAATCACATAGAATCATGGGCACAGACTAACTCCATGTCCTTCAATACTGACAAATGTATGGTTATCCATTTTGGAAACAAAAACCCACAAAAAAATTACTATCTGAATAACACTATGCTTAAATTATCAACTAGTGAAAGATAGTTAGGTATCCTCATAAACAGTAAATTATCCTCTAATAATCACTGCAACAAGGTGGCAAGAACAGCTAACATTGTACTTAAACAGGTTAACCTGACATTTATTAGCAAATCTGAACACTGTCTAGTGCCACTATACAGCACCTATTTTCGACCACACTTGGACTTCGGATCTTTCTTCTGGAGTCCATACCTGAAAGGCGATATAAATCATTTAGAGCAAGTACAAAGACGGCTTACCAAAATGATCCCTAGACTTAAAACCAAAAGCTATGACACACGACTTAAAGAAACAGGATTGTAACCCCTCAATTTAAGAAGACAAAGGGGTGATATTCTTCTCACTTACAAATTATTAAAATCTCCTGAACTAATGAAACAATGTGGGCTATCACTAGCCAATAAACATACAGTAGGCAGATTTCATAATTAGCAACTCCTAGTAAAGTGGGCAAACACCAAGAAACGTGGCAATTTTTTCTGCATAAGAGCATCCAAATATTGGAATTCATTACCACAGGAATTGATAAACATCACAGACTTAGATACCTTTAAAATAAAACTTGACATATGGACTAACTCATCATACTCCGATAAATGATCCACTATTGCAGGGGACAATCATGACGGGCCTTGAGCCTTCTTTTGTCCCGCTATAATTCAGTAAATCCAGTAAATTTCCTACTTTCTGATCTCTGGGAGGCATAGAAGTACAATGACATCAAGGGCATCACTGTGCAGGCTCCCGTGCACAGCAAATCAACATCCTCTGCTCCCAAGTCTAGCGGTCCTAGGCTCCCTCACCCCCAGCCAATGCTAGGGGTCAAGCTAGTGACAGATTCCATGTCCCACTCTTCATAGAGGAGGAGAGCTGTCCGATGGATGTTTGATCCTCCTCCCCTCAACTGACCTTCCAATACTCCATGCTCATTCCCGAAGCTAGGACACTGACACTACAAGCAGCAGCACTACTAACGCACCAGCAGCCGGCTCCTCTCCCATATTCCTATTGCCTTCTGCACAATAAAGTGAAAGAGTTGCAGGTGCTGTATCGAATTCACTGTTGCTAAACCAATTTGAAACACAAATTGTTATGCGGTTCACTATCTCATATGATAAGTCATGCAGACAGAAACAAGTTTGTTGTTCAGGAATTGTAGGTGCAGTACTAGCCACGGCTATACATTTTTTAAACAAATCGTAATGAGAAAGAAATAACTATTTCTAACTGGGGCTTGATTCCCGGCTCCTGGCATAACATCACAATGTTCTACAAGCTGATCTGTCTGAATGAATAAAGAAATATTGCCTGATACTTAGTCTTAGCCTTGTCCCCTTAAAATTGACAGAGACTGCTCCTCCTTAAAAGAACAATGTCTACCCCTTTTTCCATATTATTTGTAGTTAAACCCCTACCTTTTATCATTGTTTCCTTCTCTAAAATTCACTGATGTTGCTGGTTGTTTTATCTACTTCTTTTCTCAGCAGAACTGAAATGCATGCGGATAGTGTAATTATGCCCAGCCTTATTTTGTTTCAAATCCTCGCTCTACTCTTATTGCAAACTTCCTGATCATTAGGGACACCCCCAAACAGTGCAGCCACTCTTGATGCAATAGTCTCCTCTCCTTTGACTGCATCATGAGTGACTGGACTGTCATTGGGGGTATTCCCAAATTCAGAAAATATGCAGTGGGAGTTGATCAAGGATTGGTAACAAACACAGTTTTGTGTGGAACAACAGCATGGCAGGCAGTCTGTTTTCCACTTTTAAAAAGGAAAAAAAGGAACCAGAATCAAACAACCAGCTCCATTAGCAATCTCAACAAAATGTCACCAATCATGATATATTTTTTTCAGCTAGGGACATTTTGAGGCCTAAGAGAGGTGGACAGTGTCCCTTACCCTGTAAAGCCAGCCCTTAGGCACAGTGACATGTCGGCGGCTCATGCTGCTGATGATCTGGGTTCAGGAACGCATTCAGACCATTGGAGGGCCAGTCAGGGAGAGGACTTGAGCATACCAGCAGACACTCTCCCTCTCTGTGGAGGTGAGACTGCCCTGCTCTGAGCAAACACTGCCCCTGGGATGTCAACAGGTGGAGGTGCAGCCTGGAGCAGCAAAAAAAAGGGGGGGGGGGATGAGGACGTTCCCTGCCCATATATAACATTTCCACAAAAGCTCCTAGTAGGGCACAGAATTTCATGGAAATTCATGGCTAATGTGTGGTGGAGTACTATGAAAAGTTATGAAAGTTTGTCTTCTGCTGATGTGTTCCTCCAGGAAAAATATGTGGAGAGATGCGTAAATTAAACTCCACAGGCACAGAGATTACATTGAGTATGAATTGGCAAATACTCTGTGGAGATCCATGATTCCATAAGGATTTCTCCTCAGAACCTCCATTGATTTCCACGGAGTAAGCAGAAATCTGAAGTATTGATGGCTCTGTACAATGGCATGCAACTGTGGATATGTGTGTGCACTGGAGCCCTGCCTGTGAGCAGTCCTGGGGGGAGGTTTAGAGGGGAAAACTCCCTGCAGTTATGTGAATTAGACCTGGTATGCTTGGACTATGTGCAGCCTACCGTACCCACAACATCTATAGGGTCTCCCATAGGGCAGACCTCCCCAGCCCCTCCTCTGGGGAAAGCCCAGGGGTTGAAACCTAGGAGTCACAGATAGCACAAAAGAGCTGGGTGGTCACCAGGAGAGGCCAGGATGAAAAAAGTTCAAGTTGAAAAAAAGAGACTGCTTCTTGTTTCTCTTTTCTGACACACCATAAATAACTTGCTGGTGTTTCTTCATGCCCCGCAGCATTTTAAACAGCCATTTCATCTTCCTCCTCACCCTCCTCTTCTCCAAGAAAAACAACATCAACTGTTCCATGCTCTGTTCATACCCAAACCCTTCTATAATTATTTTTACTCTGCGCTCTACCTTCTCCAGTTCAGCAGCTTCTTGTTTTATGATGGTGTGCCACAGACTTAACACAGTATTCTAATTATTGCCTAACCATAACCTTTTTAGCATCATCATCACTTCCCTTGCTTTATCTCTGTCCCCCTTTTGGTGTAATCCAGCATCTTGTCAGCCTCATGAGATGGCACGCACACTGCTCAGATGTTTTTCAAAGTCCTAACTGTAATAACCAGTCCTTCTCATGTCGTGATGCAGTAATATCTTTTTACATTCAATGTCTACTTCACCAGCAGCATTTTTGCTAGCCTTGGCAATGGGTCTCAGACATGGTTCAAATGTTACCTCTAAGCAGGGGCGTTAGCCCGAAAAATGGGGGCATGGGCCCCCCCAATTTAGACTGGTGCTGCCCTTCCTCTAAACTTTCATGCAGGGCTTTAAATGAAAGCCCAGTTAGCTGGCAGCAAGCAGTAGCAGCAGCAGTAGCAGCAGCACCAGTCTAAGCCTGCACTGAGTAGTGTGAACTGATGGAACCTTTGCTCCACCTCCTCCTCCTCCTCCTACTACTTTGACTCCGCTTGCTTCTGATAGTTCCGTCCATCACGCGTCCATGATACTGACTCTTCCTCCTCCATTCAGCCAGCCCAGCACTACAGTCTGCAATGTGCTGGCTCTCATTAGCCGTTTTTCCTGGCAGGGTCATGCCGCAGTGGTCTGATCACATGGGGCCATGGGTGCAGCCATGGCTAAAAGGTTTGGGAGGGGGACATGGCTTTACCAGGTCTTTGTGCCAACACCAGTGCCACTGGCTATGAAGCACAGAGATAAAAGACAGCATTATGTTTTACAATTAATTCATTGCAAGGCAAAGGACAGAATGGGAAAATCTTGTGAGTCACAAATGTATTATTGTCCATTTTACAAAAACAATCATTTAAAATAGTGGCAAGAAAAAAACTACATCATCATCAACATCATCATCATCATCTTCCTCCTTCTCCGTCTCCATTATTGGGGAAATAAATTGGATAAAATTCATTAAAAATAAATACATCAAGCTGCAATAGAAAACTATAGACAGAAATTGGAATTAAGAAAAATAAAATGTTTTAAATGAAACATTCAGACCGATAACCTCAAATACCTGGTTTTTAACCTTAAATATAGGTTTTTGAGGTCTTGAAGTTTTGTGAACAATATTTAAGCTTTTGAACCAAGCAAGTCCTTCTTCGGACTCTCAGGAACATCTACGTTTTCTTTTTGTAACATCTAAGTTGGTCCAATAAAAGGTATCAAACCATTTGCTTCTGGTTCTGTCCACACAGGAAATAAGTTAACATAGTACAGTACAATATATCAGTGAAGAGGACTTTTTACGTTTTGGACTTGACAAAGAGAGCTGCAGCCTGCAGAATTGTTTGCTGCTGATCTCTCTCCTAACCATGTATGTAGTCTAAACTGAAGCCTCCCATACAAGAAAGGTCAGATCAAGCATCTGGACTAATAAAATGCCCACTTGTTGAGAATCAATTACACCAAACATAGGAGTTTAACTACAAAAACTGTACAAACTTAACATCTCCAATTCTCCAGATATATATTATGTGCGCGTGATCAGGATTTTGCGGCATCTGCCTGCATCTACCACATAACCTAATTCACTTGAAATAAATTAAAAAAATACCCAAACCCGAAAGCATTGTCTCACACGATAGCCTGACACCAAACAGACAGAAGCTAGCTAAGGACCGTATAGTACAGCCACAGTTTGCAGATCCAGTTGTGATAAATCTGACACTCTCACTTCTCTCTTTCTCTAAAATGAAATGGCCAGTGTTTATGCTACAATAGCAGGCAAAGTACAACCTTAAAAAACATTAGATTTCATCTGCTCCACATGAAATCTAATGAATTGTGTATTTACGACTACCTGGCATGTGTTCCTTTTTCAAGACCCTTTGCACCTATGCTGAAAAACTTGGTCAACTTTCTGACAGTAAGGCAGAAAAATAAGTAAGTGAACAGGGTGAGGGAACAAATTTGTGCATCTATAGAACCAGCACAGAAACACAGACATTGCCCGAAGAAAAAGACCAGTGGTCCATCCAGTTTGCTTGAACAGGTCTCTCTTCCTCACCCCTTGACTTAATGTTCTGGTGAGGATAGCAGACCTGAGCCTGACTAAATCACACGACTACCACTTGCATTACATACAATGTGACCCTGAGCAAGTCACTTAATCTCCCAGTGCTGCTGGGTCACACCTAGAAACATGACATCTCTCACTGGGCCTTCAGTGGCCCAACATTCTAAAATAAAAGTAAAATAAAAAAAGAATACAGCATGGAATTAGCAGGTGAGCTACTACCTATATCTAGTCAGTGCATGATATCATTGTAACACCTCATTGGGGACAGGTTTGGACTTGTATACCTAAGCCTGTGTCAGTGCCCCATGGACATCAGAGAGAAGCCCAGAAAGGAGACTGCTGAGTGTGACCCCTCTTCACCTAAGTTACCCTTGGGGGAGGTCACACAACAGTAGCTGCCATGAAGAGCCATTCTCAAACTCATTGAATGTCTCCTGGTTACCATGCTCTGTCTCTTGCCATTACCAACTAAGTTCCCCCTCCCTACACCACTAATGCAATGTCATTTTTATGTTGGCTGGTGTGAGTTGTGTCAGGACTATTGCGGATTTCTTTGTGGGCAGAAAAAAGTGCCAGTGCAAGCAGGATCCCAGTACAAAAGGGCAGCCTGCAGCGTCAGGAGAAATAGAATGAGCGAGTGGGGGGGGGGGTGAGTGAGCTCAATGGAGCTCTGCTGGGACTTTACAGTTGCACACCCTACTGCCCATGGTCCTCTGTGGTCCTATATTACAGCAGGGTCTCTGGAGTGGAGACAAAACAATGATTGGATACTTTAGGATTGCTGTAATAATACAGATTTAGTTGTTCTGTTTCTTTCTCTAACTGAGTTGAGTAATGCTTGGAGTGCAATAGGATTTCTAAGTGGGCTAAGTGAAACTATATGAGAGCCGAGAACAGAAAGTATGGTAGCTGAGGGGTGAAAAACAGACAAGGAGGCTTTAGGATTGCTACAGTAATACAGTATCTAACGGATGAGATTTGAGACTGAATTACCCTGGTTGGCTAGGGGTCAGTAGGGGGACTACTGTGGGGGGGGGACAGAAATTTGAGTAACTAGGGGCCTAACAGTTGTAGTAGCATACAGAACCTGGGAGTAAGAACCCGTAACATAAGATAGGGGCCAAAATGGGGCAGGTGCCACATGTCAATAGGGTGGGCATCTTTGGAAGGGTAGAGGGGTGTACAGGGTGTGGGTCCACCATGAACCTGGACTGCACTTGGAGAATGAGGGGTGTATGGTCATAGATGACTGGCTAGTTTGAGGGAGGAACTGTGAAGGTTAGAGAGGAGTATAAGTGGCAGGGCAGATGAGTATGGTAGGCATCCTGAGGGGGGGAATAGGGGATGGCAAAGGGGGACGGAGGAAGAATAACTAGGGACTGAAACCGACCCCAGTATCAGAGGCACTAGCAGAAAAGAGAGGAGAAGGAAGGGGGTGCCTGAGGCGAGGGCAGGGGGCCTCCTGATGGGGGAGGAAAAGACCACAAGGAGTACCAGGGGAGAGAGCAGATAGCTGCAGGTAGGGAGGGACCAGGGGTGGCATGGAGAGGAACAACTAGGAGGGGGGGAACTGATAGGGAGAAGAGATGTAGGACAGGTATCGACTAGGAATAGATTTGAAATTCTGCTATCAGACAGAGAGGGGGAGCAGGAACATACTGAAGGGGATGAGGACAAGCAGGGCATGAGAGGGATGGCAACAGGTAGGGGAAGATATAGCAAGGACAAAAGGGTAGAAGGGGCTAGTAAGGAAGGAGGGGGTGGTGACTGAAGGAGAGAAGGCTATGGGAAGGGGGAAAGATGGGAGGGGCATCACTATCGGGGTAGAAGGGAATGGGGGTTCTAAATCGACAACAGTGGGGATAGGAGAGGGTTGGAAATCAGCAGGGAGGAGGGGAGGTCGATTGGGAAGCTCCAGCAGAAGTAGTCAGGCTGGGAAGGGGTTCAAGGGGATGGGAGGAATAAGGCAGAGAAAAGGGGTGAGGCAGGCGTGGGGTGTACAGATACAGAAGTCACAGAGGGTGCAGTTGGCGGGGGTAAGGGACAGGGAAGAACAAATACTGGGGTGGTGGAAGGGGCATTAGAAGGGTAAGAGGCAGGGGGGGTACTTGTCCTGGGGGATTCTATACTGAAATGGGTGAGATGGGGTGGAAAGGGGGAAGGCACAGCCATATTTGGGTTGAAGCTGTCCCCAGGTTGACTGCAGGAGGGGTAGGGCAGGCACTGCTCAAGTGTGCAGCAAGGGAGAGGATGAAACCTCATTTACTGTTGCATGTTCATTTGCAGGTAACCAGAGAGCTCTTCATGCTTCCCAGACCTTCACTGATATATTTATTTATATTCACTCATCTTGTCAGACAGCTATGCAGCTTTAGACACTTAAATACAAAAAAAAAAGAAAAATTCTGTTTAAATACTTTATTAATTTAGCAGCCCAGCAGCCAACCCTACAGAAATCAGTACTCCATCAATGATTTGTAGTTTGTATAGGCATCACAATATACAATATTCTGAATAAATAGTGTGCAGTATCTGATGCCTATACATCAAACTTCAAGTCAATGAACACAGTCCTACTTTCTATAGGGATACATGCTGGGCTGCTAAATGATTAGAGAATTTAAACATGATTTTTTTAAGTGTCTAAGAGTTGGACTGTGAGAGATGATGCTGCCAAGGATTTCAGTTAATAGTTACTAGCAAAATCTCAAGATACTGCTGAGCTGCCACTCTTGACAGACTTCCAGAGTCATTGCTGCATACAGGGACACACAGGTATTCCTGGTTTGTTTGTGTTTGCCAGGCAGCTGATAATCTATCTGCACTTTTAGTAAAGACAGGACTGTGACACTTTACATAATACCCTCACCCAAAAATCACTTTTATTCTTTATTAATTTAACAGCTCAGCATCCATTCCATAGAAACCAGTACTCATGTCAGTCAATGATTTGTAGTTGTATGGGCAAGGCATCAATCCCTTCAAGCTTCTAAATAAACTGTGAGTGTGTACTCTGCAAAACCTAACCATCAGTCACCATACTGTTAATGACATCTATAGTTTCCATAGGGATACATGCTGGGCGGCTAAATTAATAATGAACTAAAACACTCTTTTTTGTATTAAGTGTCTGAATTCAGCCTTTACTAAAACTGCGGAATAGCTTCAGTCAGTAGTATATACAGTGGCGTGAAAAAGTATTTGCCCCCTTCCTGATTTTCTCTATTATTGCATATTTGTCACACTGGATGTTTTCAGGTCTTTAGACAAAATATAATATTAGATAAAGGGAACCTAAGTGAACAAATAACACTTTTTTTTTACTTATTTCATTTATTTAATGAAAAAGTTAACCAACACCAACTGGCACTGTGTGAAAAGTAAGTACCCCTAGTTAAATCAACCCAATTAAAGGGATAATTAGAGTCAGCTGATTGAACACAGCCAGGCTTGATTACAGCCAGCCCTGCTCAATATAAACCTCACTTATTTTGGCCCTTACCATCAGAGTCACGTTGCCAGCACAAAGATTCAACGAGCACATTATGCCATGATCAAAGGAAGTTCCTGAAAAGATCAGAAAAATTTGTTGCCCTCTATCAGTCTGGAAAGGGTTACAAAGCTATTTCTAAGGCTCTGGGACTCCATTGAACCACAGTGAGCCATAATCTCCAAATGGAGAACACTTGGAACAGTAGTGAACCTTCCAGGGTGGGCGGCCTGCCAAAATACTCCAAAGGCGCAGTGTAAAATCATCCAAGAAGTCTCAAAGGATCCTAAAACAACATACAAAGAACTGCAGGCTTCTCTTGCCTCAGCTAAGGTCAGTGTTCATGACTCCACAATCAGAAAGAGACTGGGCAAAATGGGCTTCATGTGAGAGTAGCAACGGAAACCACTGCTAACCAAGAAGAACATAAATGCTCGTCTCTCATTTGCTAAGAAGCACCTGGATGATCCACAAGCCTTTTGGGAAAATGTTCTATGGACAGATGAGTCCAAAGTGGAACTTTTGAGACAACATGGATCCCATAATGTCTCGCGTAAAGCAAACACAGCATTCCACAGTAAGAACACCATACCAACAGTCAAACATGGTGGTGGTAGTGTGATGGTGTGGGGATGTTTACTGCCTAAGGACCTGGATGACTTGCCATAATTAAAGGAACCATGAATTCTGCTCTGTACCAGAAAATTCTTAAGGAGAATGTCCAGTCATCCTTCCGTCAGCTGAAGCTGACGTAGTTGGGTCATGCAGCAAGACAATGATCCAAAACACAAAAAGCAAGTCCACATCAGAATGGCTAAAAGAAGTAAAATTAAAGTTTTGGAGTGGCCTAGTCAAAGTCCAGACTTAAACCCAATAGAGATGCTGTGGCAGGACCTGAAATGAGCAGTTCATGTTCGAAAACCTACCAAATGTTACTGAATTAAAGCAGTTCTGCGAGGAAGAGTGGGTTAAAATTCCTCCACAGCGATGTGAAGACTGATATTGAATTATAGGAAGTGTTTGGTTGCAGTCATTGCAGCTAAATGTGGCATAACCAGTTATTAAGTGTAAGGGGCAATTACTTTTCACACAGTGCCAGTTGGTGTTGGTTAACTTTTTTTCATTAAATAAGTGAAATAAAAAAAAAAAACAAGTGTTATTTGTTCACTCAGGTTCCCTTTGTCTAGTATTACATTTTCTCTAAAGACCTGAAAACATCCAGTGTGACAAATATGCAATAATAGAGAAAATCAGGAAGGGGGCAAATACTTTTTCACGCCACTGTAGTTCTTCTTGCTATGACTTCTACTTTCTACACCTGCCTGCAGCCTGTATCCAAGATTGGAAGGAGCACAACACAAAATGTTGTGTTTTTTTTAACTTAATTTTAAGGAACTGTAACTACCTTAGGGAGGGTGGTTGGTATTTAATCAGTCGGTGTGGACATGGAGCGATGGTTAAGGCAGCGCTGTGCTGGGAGGGAGCTAGTCAGTTAGTTCATTCGTGTCAGAATGCTATTCTCAGGCTGCAGCAAGAAGTAGTGAGTCTGTAATTCTGACATACAAATACTTTAGACCCTATCAACCAAGCAATCTCCCCTTTTTTGCAGGCAGGTGGGTGGTGAGGTGTGTGTGTTGTGCATTTACTGCTCTGGGTCTGTTGATAAAATGGTGCCACCGGTCACACTTCAAAACCCCACGTGCCAGCACAAAAGGATGATTTTGAAACATACTCTGACCTCACTGGGCAAGAAGGGTGTTAATCTGCTAAATTCTATTTACATTCCGGCTGCTTTACTGTTCTGGGCTGGCCACAGAAAAACATGTTTAATGGATCTTAGGCTGTCCTGACTGTGCTCCGCTTTACAGCTGCTCTTTGATCAACGACTCGAACTGCATCTGTGAGACTATCTAGTACTTCGCACATTTGTTTGAATTATGCGCGGTTGAAGTCTTGGCCCCCTGCTAGATTTGCCTCTGACTCTGGGCTTGAATGAATCTACCACTTTTATTAACTCTGTGTGTGCTGTAACCTGCTAGTGATGCTGTTTTTAAGCAAGCCCAAAATGTGTGTGTGGGGGGTGTCAAGGCTGGCTTAAACAATTGGGGGGGGGGGACATGTGCCCCTCATCCCCCCAGTGGATGCACCCATGCATGGGGCAGAGTCAGAGGACATTGTACAGGCAGTGAATGGTGAGTGAGCCGGGCAGTGGTGGGGAAGTGTCATGTCATACAGCCGGCAGCTAAGGGGGATAGTCTCACTCAGCCCTGCTCCCTATATAGAGAGCGTCATGAGCGTGCCCTGGTTGTCATTTTGATTTTGTGAGAGAGCAGTGAAGAGGGGTTCTTCTTGATTTGTAGAGTGAGACAGACAGAAACAATTCTGCATCTTCAACTCACTCTGCAGAGCTAGTCGGCACAGTGACTGGCCTTCTCTTCTTAGGCCCTGTCCACACTACTTCTCTGTAATGTTACAGAGTACCCAAACCGTTACCGCAACGGTTTGCATTTACACCTGTAACATTACAGAAGGTGTTTCCGTAACCATTGTTGAAACCACATATGAGGTGGTTTCAACAATGGTTATGAAACTGAATTCGTCTCAATAGCGTTACGGTGAAGTATGGATCGTGGCACGGTCCCCTGCAGGGCTGCAGTGGCGCAGCACGCAGCTGCATCCTGGGAACGCAGAGCTGCTGTAACGGTCGCCCCGACACCCTAGTGTGGACTGGCGGTTCTGGTCCCATAACGGACACCGCCGAATCGTCAATACACTGCACCGCCTTCGCCATAACGGATTGCATCCGCTAACCAGGCCGGAGCGTAGTGGGACAGGGCCTTACTTAGTGCACACACAAGTCACAGTGAAAAAAAAATAGAGAACTCAGAACAACAAGACTCGAGGCAGGAAGCGCTGCTCAGGAGGGGAAAGAGGGGTAGACTCAGAGTATACCAACAGAAGGTGCTAAGCAGCAACCTGCTGCCAGGCAGCAGTCAGATCTCTTAATCTGCAAAAACTAAAAACTAAAAATAACAACATTGGGGATAAGGAGAGACTGAGGGAGCTTGAGCTTGGTGGCTAGGGAGTGAGTACAGGAGCAGTAGCAGAACAGCCTGCTGCCCTACCCTGCAGGCCACAGCACAGTTTAACATCCAAGAAAAAAAGGATTATTTGGGATTAAGGACAATAAAGTTTGACATACATATATAAACAAGCATTTGTCAATGCCGAATGTTGTCGCGCTGGCATTGCCTTTGGTAGTGCATTGTGAAAACACATGTTTGGCAGGATGTGAAAAATGACAGCTGTACTGCTCATAAGGAGGTGAAAAAAATGGCAGTGGTAAAAATGCGGCATGTAAGTATTGCAAATATGCGAAGTTACAAGGGTGCGTGGGAAATGCACATCGCACACTTGTAACACAGGCATTTTATGGAGTTTTGGCACCAAATTTTCAACATAGGCATTTTAACACCTCTGCTCATATACAGTGTCACTGTCATGTCCTGAAGCTGTCTCAAAAAGTGATTTCACACAGCAACCGCGCTATTCTTCACCGGAAATGCGAAAACACATTTCGGGCAGGATATGTAAAATGACAGCTTTACTGTTCATCAAGAGGTGTAGAAAAATATCAATGGTGAAAATCCAGAGTGAAAATATTACAAATGCACAACGTTACGAGCGTGCGTGCAAACTGCGCAACGTATGCTTATAACACAATCATTTTATGGAGTATCATGACCAAATTTTCAACATAGGCATTGTAGGACCTCTGCTCATGAACAGTGTCACTGTCATTTTTGCAGTCTAGCCCAAACACTGATTTCCCACAGTGACCGCAGTATTGTGCGCCAGAGGTGTGGAAACACATTTCGGCCAGGGTGTGAAAAATGACAGCTATACTGTTCACAAGGAGGTATAGAAAAATGACAATGTTGAAAATCTGGCATGAAAATATTGTGAATTCACGAAGTTACGAGCTTGCATAGTAACTGCGAAAAGCACGCTGGTAAAACAGCCATTTTTTGGATTTTTTTTCACCAGATTTACAACATAGGCTTTTTGAGATCTCACCTCATGAACACTGCCACTGTCCTTGCAATAATCAGTCCCAAAAAGTGATTTCGCGCAGTGACTGCGAAATCACCTTTCGGGACCGATTAACGTCAAAACTGTGACAGAATTCATAAGGTGAGGTATCAAAAACCATATGTTGAAAATCTGGTGCAAAAATTCCAAAACATGCCTGAGATATGGAGCAAAGTTGAAAAAACCCAATTTATTACATTATACGGCTTACTGGCATTTCCTCAGTTCGCGGTCAAATTTGAAGAGTGCAGACGTGTTCCTGGTCCATCGAAGATCGTCACACTGGACTCCAGAGGTAAGTATGGGGTGGGGGGTGTGGGGAGGCAGGGTCCGCAGTGGGTGGGTGTGGATGGTGGATGGTAGGTAGGGAGACTAGGAGGGACCGTTTTCAGTTTACAGGAACCGAGGAGAAAAAAACAAAACACGGACTGTTTTCTTTTTCACAGGTTATTTCTTTTGTTTGGGGGGTACAGTAGCTGATGGGGGATTGGGCACCCCCATCAGCACAGAAGAAGGGGGGGACATGATGCTGATGGGGAGTGGGCTCCACCGTCGGCACAGTACAACAGGAAGGGGGGCGGATGCCGATAGGGATTGGGCACCCCCGTCGGCAAACAACGAGGTGGGGGGCACATTCTGCTGACAGGGAGTGGGCTCCCCCATCGGTACATACTTCATGGGGCAGGGCAAGCCAACTGGGGGATTGGGCATCCCGAAGTTGGCGCTCTCGGCAGTGTGGCAGCCACTGTGCCGCCATGCTACTAGCTGGCGAGCACGTAGGAAGGGTCTGCTACGTGTGATGACCTTTGCTCAGATTGCAGCGGACCTTTCTTTAGATGTGCTCGCCAGCTTAGTATGCATGGTGTGGTGTCGGCATGCAGGCTGATTGGGGAATGAGGGACGCACCTACTGGTGCGTGCCCTGCATTCGCCTAGCAGCGACCGCGCCTCCAAATCCCCACTGCCACAAGATGTTGGCTGCGCACGTGCGCCAACATAATAAAAAGAGATTGGGAATGGAATAATTAAAGAAGGACCTTGGGAGGCAAAGGGGACGGGCAGACTGACATAGGGAGTTAGTGAAACAGCAGCAGGAGGAGATGGGCAGCCTGTTCTGACCTGGAGAGCTGCTGCAGCAGTGTATTGTTCTGTTAATTCTGATTATTGCTTACAACCTTGTGATACATATAGACCAAGAAAAAAATTAAAAGGCAGGCAGGCTTTTGTTTGCCCAGGCCATGGCAAAATTACTAATTACTTGATTGTCTACATCCTTGGAATATATCCCCAGAAAAAAAAAAAGCAGGGTTGTTTGGTTGCTTGCAGCCTTTGGTTATAGACTCAGTGAGAAGTAAACAGGCAGGGTTTGTTGTTTGCCCACCACTGTCAGTAATTACTTGATTGACCATGATCTTGGGGTATACAGCTCCAGAAAACAAAAAGGCAGTTTTTTTTTTTATTTGCCTACTACCCTTGTAAATTATTTGGTTGCTTACAGCCCCATAAAAAACTAAACACAAACAACTATGCTCACTGGTTCAAGTCATTGTTCTGTATTGCAGGGTTTGCCACTACTAACTTCCTGTGTTTGTCTAGATGCAGATTGCATAGCTTGCTTCTAAAGTTCACCCTTTGCCACCTATTCTTCTTTCTTCTGGATTGGCATTGGCAAATCCCCCCCAGTGTCCCAACCACCGTGGCCCATTTAGTATTGGGGGGGGAAGAAAAGTTAATAATTGGAAAGGCTTTGCCTGGAGTTCAGTGGCCAAGCAGCCAGCCACTCCCACTTCCTGAACTACATAAGCAGTTCCTCTCAGCCTTATTGTGAAGCACTTTTTCTTTGCAGCAGAAGGCTCTGTCTTCTGAGCTGGTTGGGGCCTACCCCCCCCCCCCCCAAAAAAAAAACCTGCTGCTCCTGCTTGTCTACTGGATTTCTGTGTTTATTTCCTGCTTTTGGTTTGTATTTTGCATCCAGCTGTGTTTGCTTCTTTGTCTTGTTCCCTGTTTTCTTTGTTTGTGTGTCTTTTTGTGGGGCTTTTGTTTCTAATCCCCTAGCATATTGCTCAGAAGCTCCTACTATTTGCTCTGTTACCCACAACCCCCAAACTACTGCAATCATTATCTGTGTCTTTCAGCTCAACCATAGCTGCTCCATGTTGCATACTCAATTGTTTTCACCTCACTCAGGCTTACACTGAACCTAGCTATGCAGCCCAATCATGCCATCTCATTCTACTTACCTCATTGCAGCAGCTTCGTTGCACTGCCTGGCTACACCTGCCTTCAGAGCATTGTCTCCGTTTTTATTTATTTATTTATGTGATATATCAGATTTACAACCTTTGAGCCAGAGGCTCATTTACAAAGATACCTTGTCACATGTAATACAGAAACTGATACAGATAGGGTATAACAACAATTACATTAAGCATGTGTTACAGACATTTGTCACTGACATTAATTACAGCATTTGGATGCAGATATTTTCAGACATTATTTACAGTATTAGGAACATGATATTTACATCATCACAGTAGAGAGACATTATTAGCTTGAGAAAGCATCTAAGCAGAGTTGTCAGTCCTATTCGTCGGTTTGGTATTGTTGACGGAGGTTGCAATCCATAATGGACTTTGTCAGAGAATTTGGATCAGAGTGGGTGGGAGACTGAAATGTTAGTAGCAGTTACAGGAGCGGATATTGAAGAGGTAGTTGCGAAGAGTGGTTTTGAAGTGGGCAATCTTGGGTGCACTAGTGATGGTGGTTAGGAGTGCATTAAACCATGCAGGGGCCCTGTGGTGGAAAGATCTCTGGGCAGGGAGGTTTTACCTGGGCACAACCAGTGGTGCTTTCTCTGAGTTCGGGTGGAGATAGTGGGGTGGCAGGATGAAGGGGCGGTGACCCCAGGGGGAGAGTCCGAGCAGTATTTTCTTGGACAGTATGCAGGTCTGGTAGAGGAGCCTTTCTTCGAGGTTGAGAAGATTGGCAGATGTATAGAGGGAGCAGGTGTGAGTGAGCCTAGGTGCACCAGTTAGGAGCCTGCAGGCCTTGTTTAGGGAGACCTAGATTTTCTGGAGTGCGGAGTTATCTGCTGCCCCGGATACAGGGAGCCCATAGTCCACTAGGGACAGTATTGATGAGGTGATGGCAAGCCTAAGGACATGGAGGGAGGCAGTCCCTATGTTGGTAAAGGAGCCTAATCCGGGTGTTTGTTGTGGCAGCAAGGGCGTTTATGTGGTCATGTAAGGTAAGGGCCAAGTCGAGGGTAAGTCCAAGATATTTGTAGTTTGATACCTGTTCAAGGGGGTGCTGGGTGCTGGGGAGGATACGGAGAAGTGCACTATTTGCTTTGTTTTGGCGGTGAGAGAAGATCATTGATTTAGTCTTTAAGTTTATGACCAGTCTACGGTCATTAAACCATGTTTCAGCCTGGGCGAAGGCATGTGGGAGGGAGTACTGAAGGGGCGTGGGTTTATGATGTGAAGCAAAGAGCACTGCATCATCTGCATATAGTAAGGTTTTTTTGTGGAGTAGGCCTTTGGTAAGAAGTTTAGGTAGAAGGAGAGAAGAAGTGGCCCCAGGATAGAGCCCTGGGGCACCCCGGGGTGGACGGGTAGTGTGTCATAATTTTGATGCATTGGGACTGGGTAGAAAGGTAACTGGAGCACCAGGCTAGGGGGCCTGTGGAGAAACCAAGTTGGTAGAGTGAGTCGAGAAGGAGAGGGTGAAAGACCGTGTCGAAGGCCTTGGATAGGTCTATGAACACAGCTCCTGCAATGTTACCAGAGTCTAGGGAGGTGTGCAGGAAGTTGGCGAATTCTAGGAGGGCTGTGGTGCTATGGCCCGAATGGAAGCCATGATGCTCGGGGCATAGAATGTCATACTTGGTTAGCTATTCAGTAAGTTGGGTGGCAACCACTTTTTCTAATGCTTTAGAGAGGGTGGGAAGAATGGAGATGGGTCGATAGTTGTTTGGGAAGGCTTTGTCACCACTTTTATGGATGGGGGTAATGACAGCCATTTTCCAGGCACTAGGGAATTGCCCTAGGCATAAGGATTTGTTGAGTAGGTCAGTTAGGGGGACTAGGACCTCGTCGAGGACTAGTCGAAGGAGCCTGGCATCTAGGGGGTTATTTATTGGGTTATTGCTGTTTAGCGCTTTTTGTAGGCAAGGATGAGCTTTGTGGGTGGATATTTTGCGCAGGAGGAAATAAGGATGCTGCAGGGTTGGGGGTTGGGATTGGGGCACAGGGTTGAAAAACAACTGGGGAGAATAGTGCTGAGATCCGAGAAGGTGGTGTTTAGACAGTTTGCTATGGTGAGTGTGTCTGTGGAGGCTGTGCCATTTATGGTGAGCTTGGTGGAAGGTGGGGAGCATGATTCTCCATTGAGTTCTTTGATATTACTCCAGAAGGTCCTCGCAGACCCCCACGTGGATTGATAGTGGTCTGCTTTGGCCTTATGGATGGCTCGAGTGCATCTATTGCAAGCTGCATTATAGGATTGTCTGTCTGCCAACCTGCCAGAATTTGTGGCTTTGTGCCAGAGATTATCCCTGTCTCAACATCTGGAGTAGGGAGGAGGTTATCCAAGGAGCATGTTGCCTTTTGGTGCGGAGTTTGGTGAGTGGAGCATAGAGGTCACAGGCCTTGGTGAAGGCCTGTGTAAACCAGTTGAGTGCAATGTCGATGCTGGGGGCTATATTAATGGGGGACCAATCTATTTGTGTGAGCAGCTGTTTAAGTTTTATTAACCCTCCTGGGTGGAGACGCCTTCTAAAGGTTGTTTGTGTTATGGGTTTGGGTGTGGAAGAGGTCCATTGGAATAGGATGGGCGAGTGGTCACTTAGTGAGTCAGGAAGTACTTTTATATCCTGGAGTTTGTTGGGACGGTTAGAGATAATGATATCCAGGAGGGTGCGGGTACCAGTAGATGGGTGAAGTCTAGTGGGTTGGGTAACTAATTGGACCATGTCAAGGGCTGAGAATGAGTCCTTTGTTGGTGCGGCCAAGGGGCCAAGCCAGTTGATATTGAGGTCCCCTACCAGTGTCTGCTCTGCATTGTGTGGTAGGGTAGAGAGGTATTCGGTGAGGGATGTGATGGCAGGCTTTTGGTTCTTAGGGGTATGTAGGTGACTGTGAGGTATAGTGGGCCCCTGGAGGGGTCAGGGGTGATTTTTATGGTGAGGGCTTGTGCTCCGTTTGTGAGTTTGGGGGTGGGAGCATGTGACCAATAATATTATTATTGATGTAGAATGCACAGCCACCCCCACGCTTTCCTACCCTGTCTTCCCCGTATAGGGTGTATCCCGGGAGTGAGACAAAGGCGTCGGGAGTAGACTTGGACAGCCAGGTCTCCACTATGGCAATGATGTCTGGTTGGTGAAGGGTGGCCCAACATTGGGGTGCTGCAGATTTCTTTGTCAGGCTGCGTATATTCAGAGAGGCTATGCGGAGTCCAGAGGATCTGGTAGGTGGAGTGGTAGGGACAGGGCCTGGATTTGGGTGGACATTACCAGAGAGGAGTAGTAGGATGACTAAGGCTCTAACCATAGGGTGGTAGGTCGTTATATTTTTGGGAGTATGTTTAGTTGGGGGGGGGATGTAGTGGAGCAAGGGATGGCAGGGGTTTGAGGGATGGGTGGATGCAGAAGGTGGAGCCGGGGGCCCGGGTGGGTGCTGGGGTTGGGGCCACTGGTGGGAGGTGGATGCAAGGGTCCTGTGTGTGATGACAAGGTGGGGGGGTGGCCAATTCTGGAGAGATGCAATGGTGCAGTCCACAGAGGGCATAGGGTGAGGTCTGTCTGATGGGAGGTGAACCCCAGTGTGGTTATGAAGATGAGGCACATAAGGTGGAAGTGAGCAGACATGGTGCCTAGATAGCTTTTGGGGCAGAACAAAGAGAAAATTGCCAGATATGGTGGCTAAGCGGCTAAGTGGCTGAGCTGCTGATTCTGGTAATAAGAGTGCAGGGTTTGAAGCCAGCAATGGTACCAAGAATATTATTTTAGCAGACTATGGGGCCAGAAGCTTTGAGAGCCTTAAAAACTATAGCTAATCATGGTCAGATATGATAGCTGAGTGGTAGTTCTGGTAGCAAAGGTGCAGGGTTTGAAGCCTGTAGTGGTACCAAGAATATTATTTTGGCAGACTATGGGTTCAGAGGCTTTGAGAGCCTTAAAAACTATAGTTAAAAAAAGCCTAAAATGATGGCTGAGTGGCAGAGCTGCTGATTCTGGTAGCAAGTATGCAGGGTTTAAAGCCTGCAGTGATACCAAGAATATTATTTTAGCAGACTATGGGGGTCCAAAACTATGAGAGCCTTAGAAAGTAAGGGTAAACGAGCTGGATGTGATGGTTAAGTGGTACAGCTGCTAACTCTGACTGCAAAAGCACTGGGTTTGAGACCTGCAATGGGTCAGAAAATAAGTATTTTTTTCTAAGTAGGGAGAAGGAAGGGTTAAAAGCTTTGAAAGAGAGATAAATATTGGCCGGGTTTGTTGGTTTAGTGGATGGGCTAGAGACTTTGGAGTCGGGTACAGCATTTGAGGCTTGTAAGGGGACTATGGTGGGACAATGAGAAGGGAAATGGAAAGGAGGGAGTAGAGATTAGAGAAGAAAAGAGGAGGAAAGCAGCAGAAAGGATTAGGAGATAACTGTAGTGACCTCTAGTGGACAGGGGTTGATATTAGTAGTAGAGATGGGGGAGTGGTGTCAGTGATGATAGTGCAGCAACCCCTAGTGGTCAGAGTGTATAAGCTGCAAATGGGAAAGTGGGCACTTAATAAAAAAAAAAATGGGGTATGTCACATGACCTGTAAGCAGCAATAAATGAAGTGCCATCTGTGGGTGGGGCAGTCCGCACACAGTGCAGACAGGGTAAGTGCTCTCCACAAGTAGCCTGGAAGGAAGGAGGCTTTACCTATTAAGGCTCCTCAGCTGGGCAGTGTTCAGTTTATTGCAGTTTTACAACTCAGTACTCCATACAGATGTTGCTTTTATGTTTATTCACCCTGTTCTACTCTGAGGTCAGCTAAAAGCTCCTGCTGAGGCTGTTAAATTAGTACCATACTACGCAAACCTGGGCATTTCATTACATTATCAAACTGAGCATCTCATTATGTTATCAAACTGTCTATGCTTCTCTACTACTATGTTACAGTTACTGCTCCTTTGTCACAGTTATTGCTTGCTCATATGCTTCGTGTCACCTCATTCTTTTGGGATATGATTGTACTACATTTCTTTTGGGGACTCCTAAGGTACCTTTAGCCAGGTCAACAAAATTCAATAAATAAATAAGGGAATCATCCCGTGGCACCTTTAGGGGTGGAACCCTCTCCTAGAGTTCCTTGCCTTTCGTACCCCTACAGGGTGGTAATTCCTCTGAAATAGAGTGCGAATGGCCAAAACCAAACTAACACAGTTGCACAAGCATAGCACTATACTGGCTGTGTAGGACACTGAAATGGAAAGGCTTTGCCTGGAGTTCAGTGGCCAAGCAGCCAGCCACTCCCACTTCCTGAGCTGTATAAGCAGTTCCTCTCAACCTCATTGTGAAGCCTTTTTTCTTTGTCCCACCATCCTCCCCTCCTCCTCCAGCAGCAGCAGCACTTCTCTCCTTAGGGTGATTCCTAAGGTACCTTTAGCCACGGGCATCGTCCCGTGGCACCTCTAGGGGTGGAACACTATACTGGCTGGGCACGACATTGAATTAGACTGTTTTCCCTTCTGTTTTTGTGTGCAGATAATTTTGAGACTAAGGCAAAAATATGTTCTCTGGTTCAGCTTAGTCACCTGGGCCCTCATTTTCGAAAGAGATGAGTGGCGTATCTCTGGAACAAGTAAGCATTAAGCCACGATGAAGGTGGCATCTAATGAACTGTAGACCTCCAACACGTGGTATGAAAGAAATACCCACTTAGAACTGTAAATAAATAATGACAAACTGTTAAAAGCACCACTCTGCATCTATTGAACTACAAAATGTTTTTCAGCACATCAGCATGTAAAAGCATATATGTAACATTACTGAAAAGTGCAGTAAAAACATACCAACAAACAGACTGCCTTTGTTATCTTTTCAACAGCACTTCACACAGTAACATCACAACTCAACAGTGACATGCAACATGTTACAAGCACATTAAGCCACTCCGAAGGTGGCATCTAATGGTGGATTAATGCATGGTTGGGCTGTTTTAGGCAATCGACCTGCGGCCTCGTGCCACAACCCTCCCAACCATGCATTAATCCACCATTGTTTTCTGCAGTGCTGTATGAAATGATGCTACTGATTTGCATAACGCGTCGGTTTCATGTCGTTAGTGGTCTGATACATTTCAGATGTGCTGTGCGGTTTCTGTTACTCACTGTTCTGTGGCTGGTGCTGTGACGTTTTGTCGTCCTCGATGTGTGGTCTGTCATTTGACGAGCCATAGTTGAAGTTAACTATGCCATGTACTATAAAAGTGTGGCAATGAAACGGCGTTGAGATGTATCCATGTCACTGTTTAAAAGCTCCATCTGTCGTTTCTTTTGTATACGGATGTTTTGGTGCATTATCGTCAGTGTCACGGGTCCTTGTAATCTGTGATTGGTAGCTGTCTGTTGGTCTCCAAGACGACCCAGCTGCTTCTGTAGTAGTTGTATGTTTCTCCCGTTTGTGATCTGGTGGAATAGTTATATTTGTGACTTCTACCTCGCATCTCTTGTCTGTTGTGGTAAATGTTGGCTTATCAGTGGACGATAGGATTCATGACCATTTCTTTCTATCCTGAGCACTTGGAGCCCAGTAATTGCAGAGGCTGGTCTCGCACCTGTGTCCCATCACTGACATGATTTCTCTGGATGGTAGACCAGCCTCTGTAAGCATCTGTACAGCTGTACTTCTGACACAATGGTTCATATACTGCTTTGTTAGGGCAGCATTCTCTGATATTTTAGACATCATGTCCCCTAAATAATTCCACCCCATTGGCTGCTTAGAGTACCAGATGTCTCTTTTGTCAAGCTTATGCTGCAGTAATCTCAATGGGTGGAGGTAAAAGGCTGGAGCTTCGACTGGACATCTAGTTATGTATTCTTTGTAAAGTGCTACAGGACACAGAGCACTGTCACTTTGTGCATACAACACTCCCCTCAGAGTGTCTTTATTTCCCTCATTCAGAGATCCATGATTTTTTGGGACTTCATTGAAAGCTAGCGCTAAATATTCTGTGCCCGTTCCATCTTTCTCCAGAACAAATGACTTTTGTTTAAGCTGTCTCAGACCTTCTCGACCTCTTCTTGCTAAACCAAGTTGTACTTCAAACCAGAGGCGCCTTACTAGTCCATATGCTGTCTCTGGATTTAGTTTAGGACAGTGTCTTATTCTGTCTAGGTCCTCTGTGCTAATACTCGGGTAGTGTGCAGCTACATCTTTGCCTGATCGACAATATTTTTTTAAGACAGCTACAAAGACATTATTAGCAGTGGTGAATTCTGCATCGTTCATATTAATGTTTCTCCTCACCTCAACACTGTTAATATATCTGAGACCAGCTCTTATTCCTATGTACGAGTTGATGCTGTACTCCTGTCCATCTTCTGCTTACTGTCCTGTAAAATTCTCTTAAGAGATCAGCAAGGGCTGCAATAGGTATAGTAGCTATATCAACAGACATTTGTTTCCCTTGTAGCCAATCCGAGAAAACATTACATGCTCAGGATGTGTTTTTATGTGGTTTTTCTCAACTTTAGTACGCTCCAGATCATTCAGCTCTTTTGATGACAGTTGGATATGTCTGCTCATTTTCGTTTCTTTGTCTCTGTATGTGTCAGCTGTAGTATTAGGTACTATGTCAGTACTAAGATGTTTCTTCTTTTCTGTACATTTGTGTCCTATGTGTTCATTTTTGTTTGCTATATTTCTCTGTTCTTCCGAACTCGTTTCATCTGTGTTCTGTATTTTGTTTATGTTGTATCTAAAATCTACGTTTTCATTGCTGTCGTTCATCTCTGATTGTTTGCTGCAGATTTTCTGTTTCCATTCATTCTGGTTTGTAGCGTTATTTACATTTAGTACTTCTTCAGTGCTCTCGGTTCTATGTCTTTCTCTGTGTAATGTGGCAGTCTCTTCTGTATCGTGGAGATTTCTTTCCTCTTCCGATAGAAACTTTATATCTACCCATTCCTCTAACAGAATATCTCCTGTCAAGGAGAACAGCACACGATACCCATCCATCTTTCTCTTTTTCAAAGTATCTGTCACTAGATATGTTTTTGTTATATAGTCGAATTTCATGCTACGATACTGACGGTTCTTAATCGGTATCTGTGAAAGACGGATGCCTCTTTGCAACTGTTAATTTCATATCGGCGGTGCTGTTTTTATGTTTTGTGGATATCGCTGGTACTTCACTTTGAGGACGGCATTACTGGTGGATTAATGCCATCTCCAAAGTATACCAGCTGATGTCTTTTAACCAATACATTATCTTTATTTTAGGTTCTTTAACTTAGGCGTGTTACAAATGCAGATGAGCCGCTCATCTCACAAGTTGCTCCAAACTCCCGTATTCAAAGGCGGGAGATGGGCTGCTCAAATCGAGATGGGCTGCTGCTCAAAATTAATGTATGCAGCCCAAGTTGAGGGGGCATGCCCATGAATATCCCACACATTGGGATATTCGGTGGAGATGGGCTGCCCAAGCGTAGGAGATGAGCAGCACAAGGTTCCGCATGTAAACAGCATGCCTAACTCTTGGCCACCCACAGGCAGGCAGTGGCACTGTGGACATGAGAACAGCAGCCTGCCATCCATCACAGCCCAGTGGCACCCCGAGCCCTGTTTCCTGGTGCAGAGTGTCCACAATGGCACACGGACCACAAAACATGTAACCCTGCCCCGTCCTTGATCTCCAGTTTCAGTACTGTCACCGATATGAATATCCAAGACCACCCACCTTGTCCCCGATCCCAATTGCACATTATTCCAATATTAACCCTTTTTCCCATAATGTAGTGGCCTCCCCACCCACCCCAATCCCCGATCGTAAATGCCGTCTGGTCCACAATCCTAGTTTGCACCAGAATCCTGGTCCACACATTTCCATAGTGTAGTGGCCCCCCCCACCCTGGTAGGCATAACCCCTTCCACCCCTCTATGACCCGACCCATGCTAGTGACTGGCATAGCCCTCCACACCCTGCCAAGGCCAACTGCCGACTGATGGGGACCGCAGTCTCTACTGTACAGATGATGTGCTCAGCACATCATGTATACAGTAGAAATTGTGGTCCCGGTCAGTCAGAGGCTGGCCTTGGCAGGGTGTGGAGGGCTGTGCCAGTCACCGCACGGGTCGGGCTGTGGGGGTGGGGGTTATACCTACCGGGGTGAGGGGGTGGGAAGGGCCACTACACTATGGAAAAAGGGTTAATATTGGAATAATGCATGATCGGGGATTGGGGACGGAGTGGAGGGATCCGTTATCTCACATGGATTGGGGTTCCAGGGTGGGGGGACAGTACACTTTGGTATATGCTTTGTGCCAATTATGATCTTCTGACGGGGTTTGGGCAGGGATGGTGGGGTGGGTGCCACTACACTACAGAACAATTATTTCACAATGGGAAACATTGGTGGAGCTCTGGCAGGGATGGGGTGTTCCACTGCACTATGGAAACCTTTGGCTTCTTGGCACATCACCGGATGGGGTTTGGGTGGGGGGGTAGGCTGGCCCGGCACAACTTGCCGTTGCAGCCATGCAAACCACATGCAAATGGAGTCATAATGGTCATGCAAATGGCCCCTTTGCACCTTGCATGCCTGATGGCCTCATTTGCATATGCGGGCTAAATATCGAGGATTTGGAATCGGCACATCTGGAGATGTGCCACACATTCCCATTCCTGGTATGCAGCCCATCCCGGGATGTGCTGTTGCATTTTTGGCCACATTCACTTGTGCTAGCTGCTAGGTTGCTTTTTTTGTACAGGATGCGTGATCTGGTGGGAACATGCATCCTGCTTGAATATGGCATTTTTTTGTGCCGGCCAGATTCTTTGGATGGCACAACTAGATGCGCCATGCATCCCCCTCCCTCTGAATATCCTGGCTATGCTGTGCATGTATATGTCAGGGTTTCAGCTATGAAATCCCTGTGTTTGTCTTGATACAGATTTCATAGCACATGCTAATAAAACGCATAATTTGGCACCTAGTTCTTCAAAATTTCTTGCAGGGGTAAATACCACCCCCATGCACGTGCACCATTTGACTTGGGGGTGTTGTTAATATTTTTCTATCTGTTTGTGAGCACTTGATTCACAGACTAAGGCAGTACACCGGGTATGTTCCGGTTCCCTGGTTTAAGTCGTCTGATGTGTATTTCATGGTTTCATCTACATGTAACCCCCAACCCCCTGCCTTTTTGCAAACAACAGGTGGTATGCTGTTTGACTCTGACAGCAGTACCAGGTGGGGACTGGGTTCGGGGAGGAATAGGTTACTCGGCACAAGGGCTAGGTTTGGCTACTCTGCACAGGGGCACCCAAGTAAATCCGAACACAGGAAGCAGTAACTGTAATGTCCAATACCAGGAATGGGATTCTAAAGTGTGGCTTTATTCACATCCAAGCAGAACAAACAAAGCATAGGCGGACCCCCACAGGGCTACACTTCTGGTAATGCAGATGAAAAAGAATCAGAACACTTCCTTAACACTTCAGTCCTTAGGATCTGAACCCACCAGGCACACAGCCCGGACCTGCACGCTGCTTTGGGTACACAGCCCGAACTTGTACACTGTTTGGGATTTCCCTGGCTCGGCTCCCCTGCCGGCCACTCGAACACCTTCCATTTGTCATGCAAACACTTTCTGGTGGCTTTCTAAACCACCTAAGAGCCTTCGACTACATAAGGGAAACTTCCTTTTAATCCCACGTCTGGGTATTTTCCTCAGGCACTGGCCAAGTACCTGAGATAAAGTAAAAGTGCCACAAAGCAAATCCGTAGAGGTGAATTTGGTTACTACTGATGGGGGGGTCTCCCACCTCTCGCTTCCACAATTCATACCCGACCAGTTCTCTGGACATTAAACATCTCTTTCTTTAAAGCTTGGCAATGTAGATTAAAGGGTAAATGCATGTCACATTTCCTCTACTTGTCTTTGCTTTCCCATACTGCTGGACTTGAACATAGTTTTATTTGGCTTTCTGTAAAGCTTGGCAATGTAGATTAAAGGGTAAATTCATGTCACATTTCCTCTACTTGTCTTTGCTTTCCCATTGTGCAGGACTTGAACAATACTTTTATTTGGCTTTCTGTAAAGCTTGGAAATGTAGATTAAAGAGTAAATGCATGTCACATTTCCTCTACTTGTCTTGCTTTCCCATTGTACTGGACTTGAACATACTTTTACTTGGCTTAGCCCATTACTCTAGGCCTCCCACTGATTAAGCAGTCCAATCCCCACTTTACAACAGTTCAGGTGAAAACATAGGCCCTTTGGTTGCAGGTGCCCCACAGTAGATTCCTCACAGAAATTTCTTCCCCACAGCTTCTGGTGCTGCAGCACAACTTGAAATAAGGCAGCTTCTTCCTTAGCCGGAACCAGAAGGGTTGCCCCTGGAACGACAGGCAAACCTTTCCACCCCCATCCCCTCAGGGATGGGGCACAGGAACCAGTAACAGCGGTCTCCACTACTTCACAAACAGCTTACTGTGTTCCTCTTTTGGTGGAAACACACACTGCCCCTTACAGTAGCTCTATGACAGAGCTTTAGGCTCAGACAGCCTGTCCACAGACTGCTGTGCTGCTTCTCTCTTCAAGACTGCACACAGACTCCTCACATTGTTCAAAAAAATCCCCAACATTCTATCCTAACTTTCAACTGCAGATTCCAGTGTGGCTCATGCAGCTGCGAGAGTTCTATGGTGATGTCGTCCCTCAGTCTCAGCTGAGACTGAGAACAGAGTGAGACAGTGTGAAATCCATTTAACTGAAGTTTCACAAGCTGCCTTCCCTGCCTACCACTAGGTCTTACTGGGATTCTAGTAACCCCGGGTAACAGGGGGGTTACATACACAATTCCTAGGCTTGTCTTGCTGCAGATTTAATAAAAAAAAATGCTTCTAAAATGTATCATTTGGCACCAAATTCTTCAAAATTTCTTCCAGGGGTAAATCCATTCCCACCTGTCTATTCCCAGGTGCCATCTGGCTTGTGGGGATAAGGAAACCTGTTAATCTTTCTTTGTGTTCATGAGCACTTTGTTCCAAGACTAAGGCAGTACAGCAGGTATGTTCCTGTTGTAGTTTCCTGGTTAAAGTCACCTGCTGTGTATTTCAGGATTTCAGCTACAGAATCCTTATGCTTGTCTTGCTGCAGATTTCATAAAAAAGCTTCTAAAACGCACTATTTGGCACCAAATTCTTCAAAATTTCTTACAGGAGCAATTCCCCCTGGACCCCCCTTTTTGACTGAAGTCACTGATGGGAACATGTGCCCCCCCACTCCACGTTTAGAATCCTGCTGACACCACTGTCTCTCAGGTCACTTGCATGTGTCTGTTGTCGGGATATTCTTTCCACAGGAGTCTGTTTTCATCCCTTTACATTTTTCACTTTATGGCCTCGATTCATGAAGCCTACTCGCCCAGATACATAGTGCGTAGTCCATGGTACAGCAATAATTTGTGCAGTGTAAGCCTGACTTCGGTGGTGGGCAAAGTTATGGAAACTACTTAAAGAGTAGGGACTGTGGAATACCTTACCACCAAAAGATTACAGGATCTGAGGCAGCATGGGTTCACAGGGCATAGATCTTGCCAAATGAACCTGATAGAGTTTTTTGGCAGGGTTACCAGGGAGGAGCAGTGGATGTGGCCTACCCGGATTTCAGTAAGGCCATCAACACCATTCCACACAGAAGACTGGTAAACAAGTGCAGCAGCATGGAAGTGGGTCCAAAGATAGTAAAATTGGTACAAATTTGGCTAATTAACAGAATTCAGAGGGTGGTGGTAAATGGAGTTCACTCAGAGGAAGGTAAGGTAACCAGCGGGGTGCCACAGGGGTCAGCAATGGGACCGATCCTCTTCATTGTCTTTATTAGCAACATCGCAGAGGGTCTGGAAGAAAAAGTATGCCTGTTCACGGATGACACAAGCAACTGCAGCAGAGTGGACTCACCAGGGGGGGACAATGAAGGAAGATCTCAAAAAAACTGAAAGACTGGTCAAGGGTTTGGCAACTGGGCTTCAATGCCAAAAAATGTAAAATTATGCACGAGGCACAGAATCCCAAGGGCAACATAACATTTAGGGGGGAGGTGTTAACAGCAACAAAACAGAAAAGAATCTAGGGGTCATCATATCTGATGACCTGAAGGTAGCAAAGCAGTGTGATGAGGCAGTAATAAAGGCTAGTAGGATGCTGAGGTGTATAGGGAGTGGTATCACCAGCAGAAAAAGGGAGGTAGTGGTACCCCTATATAGATCAGTGGTGAGGCCACACCTGGAGTACTGTGTCCAGTTCTGGAGGTCCCATCTCAGGAAGGACATAGTGGAGGCAGTACAGAGAAGGGCAACCAGAATGGTGCATGGCCTTCATCAGAAGCCCTATGAGGAAAGACCCTCTCCAGAAGAGCAATGTCCCTCTTTAAGTAGGGATGCTAAAACTGCACACAGTATTCAAGGTGTGGTCTAATCAGGCAATTGTACAGTGGAAGGAGCACCTCACGACTCCTTGAGATTATTCACTTTACTTAACCTAAGCTTTTTCACTGCATCTTAAATTGGCATAGCAGAAAAGCTGCCCCCGCCTTTTGTAACAGTAACACAGATAGTTGTCTTCCACTTTCATTTGTTGGTAAACATTTTCATCTCTAACAGAATTTAGCCATTTTTAAATGTTTTAAATTATTTTTTTTCTCAAGAAAAAATATGGTCGCTTCTTTGGCTTTGAAATAGTACCGTGGACATAAAGGAAATGGAGCCAGAAAAAGATATAAATTACACATTATAGAAAACTATTTATTTATTATGTATTATTATATACTGTACCATGTATATTGTTGTATGCTATTTATAGTATTCTCATGGTCTCCCCTTAGATCATATCTGTAAATGAATTTTTTTTTTATCTCTGTATGTTTATCTGGTAAACCAATGTCATTAAATAAATGAAAAACATAAGTAAATAAATAACTAGGAAGAACCTATGAAAGTAACTTTAACAGGTACAGTACAGTATCTTAACATTGTTGTTGAACTGCTTTAAGTGTTGTCTTTTATTGATATAACAAATGGCTTTCTAGGAGGAGAAATGCATGATGAGTCATGAAAAGGGGTGGGGCTGGGGCGGAGCTTAGGATCATTTTTTGCCTCATCCAAAGGTGGCAACCCTAACAGTAGGGTAGGCCTTTAGGCCAATATAGGCAGTGGCTCAGCTCAGGCAACAGGAACTGAAAGGAGGGAGCCACTGTAACTGATGGGAGGCTCAGCTCCAGGGAGAGCCATGGAAGCAAGTTTGAGAAAGAGCACCAGGGTCCAGGCCAGTCCAGGACTAAAGTGGAGAATGTTTTCCAGGGAGCAGTTGCAAAGGTATTGGGCTGCTAAACATTTTGCCCAAGTATGAATTAACTCAGCGGTGGCAGAGAAGGAAGAAGGAAAATCATTTAGGAAGAAGCCTGGTTTTGAAGGCGGCAGTAACAGAAAAAACATTGTGGAAGAAACTCAGTTTGAACAGGCCCATTGCCAGGATTTTTACAAGTGTTTTCTTTTTTCGAGTGTGACTTTTTCAAAAAAGCTGGGGGTCTGGGGGCCGCCAGGCCCCAGAGGCTCAGGAGTTCTAGATGCTCTGTGGTGCATTTTCTGGCTTATTTTGAAGTCAAATAACTCATATTTTAGCTCTCCTCCACCCCCTTGCTCTAAAATTATAAGGCATCTGGCAGCAGGGTGAATACACACTTGTATTCTATATGTGACATTAGCAAAATGCTGACACTGTAGTCACCTGCTGGCTTGACATAGGCCAGGCCATGAATGTCAGCATATTGCTAACCTCATGTACAGAACAGAAATATGTATTCACCCTGAAGCCAGCTAGATAATAGGGTCTGGATGCTACTAGTCCCTCGCCAGGATTTTTACAGGGGGTGTTTTTTATTTTTTTGTAGACTTCTACTTCTTTTAAAAATCCGGGGGTCTAGGGGCCACGAGGCCCCCAGATGCCCAGGGGTTCTAGATGCTCTGGGGAGCATTTTCTGGCTTTTTTTGAAGATAAATAATTAATCTTTGCTTTCCTCCACCCCTAGCTCTACAGTTATGATGTGTCTGGCTGCAGGGTGAATACATACTTGAACTGTGTACATGAGGTTAGCAAAATGCTGACACTGAAGTACAAGTGATACATATATTGACTGCAGCTGTCATCTGCTAGCTTGACATAGTCTAGGTGAATGTCAGCATTTTGCTAACCTCATGTACAGAACAGAAGTTTGAATTCACCCTGCAGGCAGCCAGATTAGGGGTCTGGGGCTGCCAGGCCCATAGAAGCCCCAGGTTACTATATGCTCAGTGGTTCATTACATGTAATCAACAGTAGTAAAGTGTGCTAGCTAGGCTGCAAAGGGCTGGACACATAGTCAAAGGAAAAACTGTTGGAGGATGTACAGTTGTTATAACTGACCTCTTAAATTGCAGAAAAAAATGAACCTTTACACATATTACAGGATAACAGATTACTTGGGAATGCAAAAGTAATCCATACACCTATTTTGACCCAGAAGTTAGAGAAATTAAAAACTATGGAGAAATAATACTGGTCAGAAAAAAAATACAGCAGACATTTTGCTGCAGAGGTTGGATTAAGACTGAGCAAAATTCAAGCAGCCACACAGAGTGATGATGACTCTTGAAAGATCAGATTATTTTACAGGAGGTAGACTGGAGTTCAGCCTTTTTTTCATATTTCTGTCAGAACTTATTGCTGTTCTCTTTTTTGCAGAGGCTGAACAAAAATCAGGCTGCCTCACAGAGGGATGCTGACTCTGGAGAGCTCAGATTTTACAGGAGGCAGACTGGAGTTCAATCTTTCTTTTTTTTTTTCATATTTCTGTCAGACTTTGCTGATGTCCCATTCTCTGCAGAGGTTGGAATGAGACTGAGCAAAATTCAAACCGCCACACAGAAGGATGATGAAGAGAAGGGAATGTTGTTTAACCAGGAATAGCAAACTAAGCTGAAGCTTGTTTCCAGATGAGACCTGGGAGCACAAGGAAGTTAAGTGACTTGCTCAGGATCACACAGTATGTAGGGGGGGGGGCGCTGAGGGATTCAAACCCAGATCTGCAACTCAGAGCCTTAAACCACTGCACTATACTGCCTCCCGGAAAAACTTAATATGATGAGACTCTTGAGAGCACACAGATTATTTTACAGGAGGCAGACTGGAGTTCAGTCTCTCTTTTTTTTTCATATTTCTGTCAGAACTTGCTGCTGTCCCCTCTTGCTACAGAAGTTGGACAGACGGAGCAAAATTCTGACAGTTCCTGAACTTTGTTCAGTCTCAGTCTAACCTCTGCAGCAAGAGGGGACAGCAGCAAGTCCTGACAGAAATATGAAAAAAAAAGAACCACTGAACTCCAGTCTGCCTCCTGTAAAATCTGTGAACTCTCAAGAGTCAACATCCTTCTGTGTGGCAGCCTGAATTTTGCCCAGTCTCTGCAGAAAAAGGGGACAGCATTAAGTTCTGACAGAAATATGAAAAAAAAAGAAAGATTGAACTCCAGCCTGCATCCTGTAAAATAATCTGTGAGCTCTCGTGAGTCTCAGCATCCCTCTGTGTGGCTGCCTGAAATTTGCAAGTTGTGACAGAAATATGTCCAGTCTGCATCCAATGCAGCCAGTTTACTTCGCACTATCCACCCCCCCCAACGTCTCCACCATCTCATCGGTTGTTGTAATTGGGCAAGAACTTAATTCATTTAGTCCTGTCGCACAGGCAGTTTTAGCACTTTACCAAAATTTACAGTACTCCTGTTTTTTATAACACTCTACACTTGTCCAGAGTCGCCCCCTCCCAGCAGCTGAAAATGAGCCCTCGATGATTGAAACCATATTTTAACTCCTGGTCCTGATAAACATTTTGGTCAGCCAGAAAACTACTCTCAATTGTTTAAGAATAATTAAACTCTTCTCACTTAGTTTAATTTAGCACTCGGTCCTTCTGCACCACCCCCACCCAAACCAACATCACCACCAGAGAGGATGTTACATGCCCAGTAAACCAAGGACAGTGGCGTCATGCCCACAGGGCCCAAGGGGGCATGTGCCCCCCCAATATAATTGATCAAACAGGAAAAAAGGGATCCGTACATTTGCCCAACTCTCAAATGCCCAACAATCGATTGCGTGACTCCAGAATCCAGACGCATTTACAAGTTTGACCGACCGACGAAATCTCAACAGTAGTAGTTCAAAGCTCAGGTTGGATATTGTTTCATCTGATAACCCAATAAGTGTGTAAAGATCAGAGCCAGCATTACTTAGCAGTGGGTAAAGAGCTTCAACATGGTGCTCCAGTACAACTCCGGTTATGACAGATGGAACATGAGCAACAAGTGAAATGCTGAAATTCCACCAGATGGCAAGTGTTTTACTTGTATAATTAAGGCGCACATACTGAGCCGAAATATAACACCTAAGACAACTAATGCAAAATGCTGAAATACCAGCAGAAATAGAATAAAATATAGCCAAATGTATGTTGTACTTAACTATACAAGTAAAACACTTCACATTATATTACGTGCCACATTCATCAAAGCCCATTTTGCAGCAATGGTAAAGAGCTTCAATACGTACTGCTCTGGTTCTGACAGCCAAAACATGAGCATGAATAATTTAGAACAATCAGGCAACATACTGTGGGTCATACCAGCAGTCAACATAAGGTTTCTATCCTCTGGATAGTTCAACATTTTGGTCTCAGATTAGCTGTTCAATAAAAATCCTCAAGCTGCTCCAAACATGCTCTTAAGATTGAGTTCTCCTTAACCAGACCACAGCAGGTGACAATAGCCTATTTAGTTGTTTCTCCTGCCTTTCTGTTTGAAAGCACAGTCAGGAATTTGCAGTAGGGCAGTAGAGCTTCAGTATTTTGATAGTTGGGCAGACGACGTACCTGTCAGGAAATTGGAATCGGACAGCTGAGCCTCGGTCTTTTGATAGTCTGGCCAATGTACCAGACACAGAAAAAAGTATGTTGTTTTTTATTTTCCACAATCACAATGTACAAAACAATGTATGCTTTTTTTAAAGTCGTTGGTGGTGGGGGTGGGCAGGCAGGGTCCGTTCTGCTTACTCATCTACAAGTCTGACTAAAAAAAAGCATGTATGCTAGCTGGCTTAGGTATAAGAAGTGATTGGTAGTCCGTGCTGACATTCTACATAGTTTCTAGCAATCACTTCTCCTGTTTGCGCTGTCAGTCTGTCAAGGAACTCATCAGCTCAGTAGCCAATTGCACAGTGATACAGGGACGACGAAGTGCTGCGTGGCAAATTGTGCATTTTCCGGCACCATCTCCACTGTACGCATGAGGAAGACAGTCAGACAGACCGAGGAACACCACATCGTCTGTCAGTTATTTACTCATAAAAAAAAAAAGTTAATATTTTTTAGATAGCTGCTAAGAAAAATAGAGAGAGAGAGAGAGACTGAGGGGGAGTCTACCTCTCAGAGATAGAGGCAGAGCAAATGAGCTTTAAACCTGGGCTCCTACCCCTCCATGAGGGAAGTAAAAACCTCCTCTTCAGAAAAACACAGAGGAGGGCAGTTGAAGTTTTAAGGGTATGTTGCTGGCTACCTGGCTGAGGGAGGTTGAGGTCTGGGTCTGAAAGTGCACCATTATCACCGAAAAATTCTGAAAACTACAGGCCCAGACATCGCAGCAAAGGAGCAATGGGATCATAGATTGGCAACGGGGCCTGCAGTTCTACGGAGAGACAAGGTAGGAGGTTGAATGAATTTATGAAATAACTAGTAATTCCTTGTGCCTAGACCTCGCTCTGGTACTCTAATATTGGTACTCATAAGCAAAACCCTTGCCACAATGGGTTTGTTGCTCACCATCTAGCTTCTAGCTGTGAGCTGCTGGGCTAGAAGCCATGCTTTTCTTGAGAGCTGGGCCCTGAAAGCTGAGCACTGGGCTTTCAGGGACAAACTAACTGAAATTTGTCATGCTTTATTTTCCCTGGGCCACATCATGTGCTTAAAGTAAGTGTCATTCAGGGTTGAAGTGTGTCCTCCGACTTGACTAGATAGCATCAACCCACAGCAGAGGAGTTCTGTGCTTGGTGAGCTGAGGAAAGACGGCGACTCCAGCCTGTGTGCAGTCCCACCGGGAAAGCATCTGGTGCTGGCACTGGAACTTGGAGCAGCCATGACTGCTCTTTTGCAGGAGGTCAGGTATGTATTGGAGTCAACTTAGAGGGGCAGCACAACACCCTACTCCTGAGGCAGCTTTCACTTTGGTTCAAGTGAGAAGTGACTCCTGCTGGTTTGCATAGATAAGCCCCCCCCCCCGAACAAAAGAAAGGTTTGCTTTTGTTCAGTGGTGGTTATTGACTGTCTGGGGGTAGGATATGTCCTCCAGCCCCCACCCCTGTGTTGTCAGTAAGCGATATTTATTGTCATTCCTCTGTCTCTGTAGGTACTGCACGAGGAGGTAACTCACCTGGGTTTGGGGTTACGCCTTCAGTCATTTTTCAGTGGTGACTGTTGTCAGTGGTGACTGTTGTTAAGTAATGGTATTAATTTATTTTTATTAGGCTTGCTCTGTTTTGACAGCCAGCATGATGTTGTGTGCTCTTAAATGGAGTGTAAGTTTTTTTGACATAGAGTGGGTTGTCCTCAAAAGCATTAGGAGTTTTGCTAGTGTTCTTCATTAGTATGTTTTTTCTATTATCCTTGCTCTATTTGGAGAGCCTGCAGGAAGTGGTGTGCTTTTGAATGGAGTGTTTTGTATAAACTTTGACTGGAGTGGGTTACCCACCCCCTCCGGCAGTTGGAGCATTATGATTAATATTTAGCATGGTCTGTTATTGGACTTGATCGGTTTGAAGAGCCTGTGGGAGGTGGGGTGTCACTAAATGGGTCATTGAATGACTGTGTGTGTGCCCCCCGCCTGACCAGTTTCAGTTTTGTTGGCAAGACTGTATTGCAATCTTGTTTGCTCGGTCTGCAGTAGTTTGGAGGGCCTGATTGTGAGGATGTGATACTGATGTAATTATTCCCACCCCCTTATTTTTATGTTGGCGTGCTTGTGCAGCCAGCATCTTGTGGTAGTGCAGCTTTGGAGGCGCAGTCACTGTTGGGCGAATGCAGGGCACACACCAGTAGGTGGGTCCCTCATTCCTCAATCAGCCTACATGCTGGCACCACACTGTGCATACATAATGTGGTGAGCACATCTAACAAAAGGTCCACTGCAATCTGAGCAAAGCTCGTCAGACGCAGCAGAGCTTCCCTTGACATGCTTGCTGCCATTATGAGCATGGTGGCACAGTGGCCGGCAAACTGCCGACTTCAAGGGCGCCCAATCCCCCTGTCGGGTAACCCTGCCCCTTTGTATGTGCCAACGTGGGAGCCCAGTCCCTGTCAGCATAAATCACCCCCCCATTGTTAAATGCCAAGGGGTGCCCAATCCCTCGGCTTTCGCCCCCGGCTTTCTTTGTGCCCGGCGGGGAACCCACTCCCATCGGCATAAAGAATCTCCATTGTTAAGTGTCGGGGTGCCCAATCCCCTCGGCTCGGCCCCCACTTTTGTGCCAACAGGGCTGCCCAATCCCCATCAGCATTAAATCCTCCCCCGTGTTGTCAAGGTGCCCAATCCCCGTCGGCTACAGACCCCCCAAACAGTTAGGTGGCATGCTGAGAGCCCACCCCAGCATGCTAAATCCCCTAAAACAAAAAAACTGTCCCGCAATGTTTGTTTTTTTTTGGTCACCTGTAAAACAAAAACAGTCCCTCGTAGTCTCCCTGCCCCCCACCCGCCCCCATCCTCTGCACACCCTGTCTTCCCACACTCCCCCACCCCATACTTAACTGCAGAGTCTGGCACAACGATCTTCAGTGGACCAGGAACATGTCTGCACTCTTCAAAGCCGACCATGAACTGAGGAAATGCCGGTAAGCTGTATAATGGAATAAATAGGGTTTTTTCAACTTTGATGCATATCTCAGGCATTTTGGGGAAGTTTGGCCCCAAATTTTCAACATGTAGTTTTTGGGACCCCTCCTCATAAATGATTGCACTGTCATGGCGTTATTCGGTCCTGAAAGGTGATTTCACAGTCATTGCGTGGAATCACCTTTCAGGATCAAGTAATGAAAAGACAGTGCCAATGTTCACAAGGAGGGCTCTCAAAAAGCCTATGTTGCAAATTTGGTGAGAAAAATCAAAAAAATTACTGTTTTACGGGGCGTGGCTACCACCCGAGCCGAATGGACGCTTGAGCTCTGAGCTCCTGCCTAACCCCTAATAATCCGCATGTTTATCCGCAGTTCTTCTACCCAAATCGGCGCGATTTATTTGGTATCTACACCCGGGTAGTTCATGCATGGTGAGATTTGATGTTTTACACTCCCAGTTGATCTGGTTTGTGGCTATCTCCCTCTGTTGCGCGGGGTTCGAACAATAAGGCCTACTGCTCGACTAGATGGAGTCAGTAACTGAAAATAACCAACACCAGGGCGATATGCCCAAAATCCGCCAAATGTTCTCTGAGATTTTACAATGAATGGACAAACTTGATGTGGCGGCTAAGCAAAACACGACTGACATTATCGATTTGGCTCAACGGGCATGCATCACTGAGCATAGACTGGCCGGAGCGGAGGATGGATGGCACAAAGTAAGCTCTCAGCTCTAGGAACAGGAGCACCTTATTCAAGTACTTTGGAGCAGGGTGGAGGACTTGGAGAATCGGAGTCGCCGGAATAATTTGTGGATAGTGGGCTTCCCAGAGGGGTGTGAAGGAACCGACACCATTCAATTCCTGCAAAAAGAGTTGCCTGCTTTGCTGGACTGGCCTGATAAGGCCCCAATTGAAATCGACACTGCCCATAGAACTCTGACGCCTCGCCCTGAGGCTGGGGCTTGGCCGTGCACAATCCTGACTCACTTCCTCCACTTTCAAGACCGAGAGATGATTACTAAGTTGGCACGTACCAAAAAGGAGCTACAATGGAAAGGGCATAGAATACAGATTTTTGCTGATTACTCTCAGGAGGTTACTAACAGGCATCGAGCTTTCACAGCTGCCCACAGAGCCTGTGCTGAATTGGGGCTCGTGTACTCCTTGCGATACCCAGCTTCACTCAAAATCATCTACAACAGGGCTCCCAGAATTTGACAACCCCACTGCTGCGGAGCATTTTCTCTCAGAGCAGGCCCCCAAATTGTCCTGGAGCCATCTGCGCGAACCCTTTGGCTCGATGGCTCTCCGTAATAGGCCCATGCCAATGGAAGTAACACCACAGGGTCCAGGCCACAACCCCCAGATCCCCAGTTTGATCCAGAGCACCCATAACCACCCATCTCCATCTCCATCTAAGCCCTTGGGCGGCAGTGGTAAGCGAAGGAATAGGACATGACAAAGGGTCGAGGGGCTACACATCGATAAGACTCCTCATCTCCAGTCAAGGAGCCATAGTGGAAGCTCGGAGTCATCTGCCTCTCAGGACTCTTACAAGCCAGACATGAGTAACAATAAATATCAGCCGCTGATGGATCTGCCAATGGAAGGCTCCATGGCTACCTCCCCTTTGCCCTTCCGATCCTCTCCCTCTAGTGCAACTGGGTCTAAAGGTGCCAGGATCATTTCTAAGCCAGAGGTTGAAGACCCCTCCGGGGATGCTTCACACAGTTTGAATAATCAGCAGGACTTTAAGCCGACGGAGGAAGCGCTCTCAGTTAAGGTGGCCGTAGGCTGAAGCCCCCCCAGTTCATTTCTCTGCTGCCCTTCTCTCGGGTTGGCATATGCTACCTATGATGCCCCTGTGGTACAAGACTGCTACCAAGCTGCTCCCCCTTGATCCCTTTCTTGTTCCCTTCTTTCCCCCTAATTGAAGTTTGGTTAGAAGGGGAGCATTCTCAATATCTGGTATCTCATCGTTCTTCTGGATCAGGACTGTGAAGGACTTCACTTGGTCTGCTGAGCGCACACTCTCACATGTGGAATATATGGATTCATGTACGGACTAACCGATGCTAATAATGACTGACTATCTCACTGCCTGGCCCCCTGTGCAGGGTGCTGGGGGCATCTTGTGTGTTTTTTTCTCTCTCTCTCTCTCTCTCTCTCTATCTAGCAGTGACTTTGTGGGTAGGAGGACTCAATTGATGTTGGGGGGTCAGGGGTGGGTGATCTCGGAATTGGAGAGTCCTCTCTGTTTAGTGTAGTCTCTGGCTCCATTACCCCCAGCGACCTCCGCTGGTATCTGGGCCTCTGGTGGGTCGGTACGTTCAGCGGTTGCTGGTCTCAAATGGAACTGTTTTTGGGTTTGGGTAGTGGATGGGGGTGGGTTCAGGGTATGGTTGTTTTTTGGATAGACAGTAATAGATTTTTCTCTGCTTGTTAAGGGCAATTTTTGCCCATGGATATACTGTTGTACAATGCTGTTTTATTTTCTCTCATGGCAATCTAATTCCTAGAGCTACTTTTGTTATTATAGGAGTGGATAGGGAGTCTGGGTCTACTGGGCACAGTGTACTTGGGTTGGGCTTCCTCTTGTATCTCCCTTCAGCCATACTAGCTCATTGGTCGCATGGGGACTAGATTTGTCTTTTGGAATGTGAGGGGGCTCAACTCACCAGTTAAGTGCAAAAAAGTATTGCTCCACTTAAAGAAGTTGCAACCTATGGTGGTGTTTCTCCAAGAGACAAGACTGTCCTTATGTGAGGCTATGAAGCTCAAGTGGGAATGGGTTGGCGCGGAGCTTCATAGCGCAGCTAAGGGTCATAAGAGGGGAGTTTCTATTTTACTCCACAAGAACTTGGGGTGGAAAGTGAAGCAACATAAACAGGACAAGGAGGTAAGATGGATCTTGGCAGAGTTAGAGACCCCTGAGGGTTCTTTGATTCTTGCTAATCTCTATGGCCCCAATCAAGATTGCCCTCAGTTCTTTTTCACTTTAAACCAGGCCCTTACTGATTTTAATGGTGTCAACGCTCCGGTTGTTATGGGTGGGGACTTTAACTTAGTTTTAGACTTTGCTATGGACAGAAGCAACAAAACTCTTGAACCTCACAGGCAGGCACTCAAAGCGGTTCAGGCATTAATGTCAGAGCATACTTTGCTGGATGCCTGGAGAACTATGCACCCAGGTGTTTATGATTACTCCTGCTACTCCCAGGTCCATGGATCTTCTAGCAGGATTGATTTCTAGCTCCTTTCATCAGGCCTTTATGAGATGGTTACCAGCACTGACATGCACTCTATTTATGTCTCAGACCATGCGCCCATAGAGCTCAGGATCTAACTGGGCACTGACACCATCCCTACATCCATATGATGGTTGGACCCTCTGTTAATTGAGGATTCAGATTTTTATCGTTGGCTAGGGCCTGTGGTACAGGAATATTGGGAATCCAATGATAATGGGGAAGTGAATGACTCAATGCTTTGGGAGGCCTTTAAGGCCACCATTCGGGGCAGAATTATTGCTTATGCCTCTGCTAGGCGGAAGTGGCGCCAAGCTGACCAAAGGGCTTTAGAACAGCAGTTAGCTTCTCTGGAAGCCCAATATAAGTCTTCAATCCCATCACAGTCCTTATTAGATCAGCTGAATAGCACCAGGATTTCTTTGAACGCCCACTTGACCCGACATGCGGAATTAAATCTCAGACGGCTGCGTCATTCCTACTAGGAAGGGGGGGAAAGCTAGTAAACTTCTGGCTTATCGACTTAAGCAACAACAGGCATCCCGTACCATCCATGCATTGAAAGATATGCATGGGGTCTCAACCGACTCTCATAAGGGGATAAGTAAGATCATGGCTCAGTTTTACAAGGCTCTATACTCTGTTTCCCACCCTCCCGACCCCTGAGTATTCAAAAATTTGGGGGAACTCCCTATTCCCCGGCTAGCGGCTTCAATGCTAAACATTGGAGGCGCCTATCACCATGGCAGAGGTGGAGCAGGCCATTGTATCCCTGAACTCTCGGAAGGCCCCAGGAAAGGATGGCCTCCCTGTTGATTTTTACAAATTAAAGGGAATTAATCTGGCCCCTTACCTGATTAGTATGTTCCGTCATTCACTACAGGTAGGTTTTCTCCCTCCTTCCCTGAGGGAGGCTACTATCACAGTGCTTCCGAAAAAGGGGAAGGATCCTCTACTCCCAGCTAGCTATCACCCTGTTTCCCTTATTAATGCGGATGCTAAAATCCTGGCCAGGCTTCTTGCCAATAGGCTAGAGCGTCTTATGAGTGATCTGATCTACCCTTCCCAAGCGGGTTTTATTCAGAGGCGTCTAGGTTCAGATCATCATAGATCACTGCTGTCACTTGTACACCATACTACATTATCTGGCAAACCCTCCATGGCCCTAGCAATTGATTTTGAAAAGGCATTTGATTCTGTTCAGTGGCCCTCTTTGTTTCACACTCTCTCTAAAATGGATTTTGGGCCTGGTTTTATTTCCTGGGTAAAATTGCTATACTAGTCCCCTACGGCCTCGGTCTTAACAAACGGGATCATGTCTCCGTCCTTCTATCTCCAAAAAGGTACCGGGCAGGGGTGCCCCCTTTCCCCTCTCCTTTTTGTACTGGCTATTGAACCATTGGCCATTGCTCTTAGGGAATCATCTAACATTCCTGGGATTCGAGTGGGTAATAGCACCTTCAAAATGTTCTTATATGCTGACGACTTGCTTATCACTACGGAGTCCTCTGCTGGAGTGATTGACAGTATCCTTGAGATTCTGACTACCTTTGCTGAGGTATCGGGACTGAAGATCAATCACTCCAAAACCGAGGTGCTTCCGCTGAATTCCAGGACCCCTGGGACCAACTTCATAAATAGAGGCCTCCACTGGTCCCCTAATGGCATAAAATATTTGGGTATTATTCTTCATTTCAATATAGGGAAAATGATCTCTGCTAATTTTACGACGTTATTAGAGTCCCTTAACAGGACATGGGGAGGTGGAAGGCCTTAAGGCTGTCGTTGGCTGGCAAAATTGACTCCATCAAAATGATGGCTGCCCCCAGGGTACTATATCTATTAGCTCACCTGCCTGTGGCTATTCCCCCAAAGACGGTTTCAGAAATTAGACGCATTAGTGGGGAATTTCTTATGGGAAGGGGCCCTGTCCTGGTTCAATAAACACAAGCTTCGCCAGCATTGGAGTAAGGGCGGATGGGGCCTTCCCTGGTTTAAGAGATATCATATGGCCTTCATTATCTCTCAAACTATCAGATGGTTCACCAGGATCGGTCTGGCCTCTCCAACTTGGCTCCCTTTAGAGGCGTCGCTGGCCCAAGCCCCCTCACCGGCGGTAGTGCTCTATAACAAGAAGAAAGTATTCCAGGTCCTCTCCCCTCCTATGCAGGTCTCTATTCTGTATTGGAAACAAGCTTTCTCAATTCTGGGGCGTGACCCAACCCCGTGGAGATACATGCCCCTGTGGAATAACCCAGCCCTACAGATAGGGAGGTCTCCCATACACTGGAAATACTGGGAGGCCAAAGGCATTACTAGGATCCAGGATCTGCTGCTTCCCAACACTATCACCTTAGACACTTTTGAGTCACTGAAAGAAAGATTTGGTCTCCCTCAATCTCATTTCTGGAGATACCTGCAGATTAGGGATGCTATTATTCACCTGCCTAATGCTTCACGAGATGAAGGGGGACAGCACCTACCTCACCCGTTAGTTGTCTGGGGGAAGAAGAGTAAAGGCACGGCCAGTTTGCTCTGTTCTGTCCTTAGGGATGCTACTGCAGACCCCACTCAGCGGGCCAAAGCGCAATGGGAAAGAGACCTTCAGGTCTCAATCTCGGACCTGCAGTGGAGGCACAGTTGGTTCAGAGCACATAAGGCCTGTCGGGATGGGCGCACCCGTCTTATTATGAACAAGACCAGTCACAGGTACTATAGGGATCCTGCTAAACTCCACAAGATTGGTCTCCTGTCAAATGATAATTGTTGGAGATGTGGCAAGGTTGGGGCGCACTTGTTTCATGTTCTCTGGGACTGCCCTATGCTGCACCCCTTCTGGTCTTCAGTTAGGAGTATGTGCCAGCAAATCTTCCCAGACACAAACCCAGACCCACCCCTTTTGCTTCTTGGATGTGCACAGTCGAATGCCCCTAAATCCAATCCTGGGGCCCTATGGGTTACTGCTGTTGGGGCGGTGGCCAAACGACTCATTTTACTTAATTGGAAATCCTCTGTGACGCCATCCTTTCAAGATTTTTTATTGGCACTAGCCCAAGGGGCTATGTTTGAAAGGCTCTCCAGTGTTGCGGCTGGCTCTATAGCCCATTTTGAGAAATGCTGGTCATTCTTCCTGCAATCTAAATTCTGCCACAATGTCTCCTCTCAAATAACCCCTCAACATGCTGGTCCTACTGGCTCAGGTTGCTAACTTGTTGTGGAGGTGGTGCCCCCTTCTTCTCATGACTCCAGGCTACTCCTTTTTACTACCCTTCAGCTAGTGAAGATTGCCATTTTGTATATAGTTGATATGGTCACAGGATCCTTTTTAGGCACACACATGCTGTACCTGCTACAGCTCTGATCCGGCAATCCAACTAATTTTACTCTAGCCGGATGGTTATTAAGTGTTTCATGTATTGTTTGTTTTTGAGGTGCAAAGTACTCAGGCTGATTTTGCATTAACCGTTTTTCTTTTCTAACATGTGATGTTAGGTCCTCCTGTGTATTCCTACGGCCTTTACCACTGGATCTTTGTATGTACTGTAATGTATTGTTTTGCCTATCCTTGCGTTCCCGCTCCCTTCAATGGATGGGGCCTGGTCAGGCTTTGACTATCATCCTGAGATGTGTGTGTGTGTCTTTCAAATAATAAAATAATAAAAATTGTTAAATTAAAAAAAAAATTACTGTTTTTCAGGCGTGCGTTGCAGTTACTTTCGATGATACTGCGCGGTGACAAGACCTGCAATATTCCTTCACCTGCTAGGTGAAGTTGGGCCAATAGAAATTCTGGGCCAATCACTGCATAGTGTGCGCGATTCCCAGATGTCCAGACATAAGGATATCATGAGCAATCTTGAGCAACCACTCACGGTACCCCTTGGGAATGACAAGCTGCCTGCCCACCACCCCTCCCTCTGTCCTTACATCCTGCGTATACAGTAGTCCATTCTCCCAATACACTCTGTCTCCCATCTCCTACCTGTGTCCCTTCAGATTCTGCCCAAGCCCTAAGTCTCCCTAAACTAGGATCATTTTTCTGAGCAGCTGCAAAATCTTTATACATTCCCAAGGCATGGGACAGGTCCCCTACAGTTCCTAAACTAGGGTCTGTTGCTCTCTGACAATTGGCTACCCCTCCCTCCTCAGAGTAACCTTCTGTAGCTGTTTTGTTAACTGCTACCTGTGGTATTTCTACCCCCCTTTCACTATTCTCCATATCTGGTGACACAGGCTGGGGAACCAGACTCCCAGTGTTTTCCACAGGGGCTTCTATGGGGTCGCTAACTACCTTGTTTTGTGGGGGAGGCTGGGAATTCCCTTCTCCTTTTCAGTGCCTCCTCCCTTGGCTAGTTTAAAAGCTTGCCAATGAAGCATTTAAAGCCATCACCTAGGATCCTGGTTCCTCTCCCAGACAGATGTAGACCATCACGCCAGTATAGGCCTATATCTCACCAGGTGGACCCCAAGTCCCCAGTGAAGCCAAAACCCTGTGCTCCGCACCAGTTTTTCAACCATTCATTGAATCCCAGGGTATGGAGTACCCTAGCCTCACCCATGCCACAGACACTACCACAATGTAAATTGAATTGGGATGATAACGTGTAGTTAGTTATTATCTGTGCTGATGGTTTTTTATATGTCATAGAGATCCATGATAGGAAACCTTCGCCAAATCCAAATTCCTTAAGTGACCTTAGTAAATATCCCCATCGTAATGATTCAAATGCTTTAAAAATATCTAATGAGCAGAGTAGACAGGGTTTCCTATTTTAATTGGACCATCATATGATATTAAACAATCTGCGCAGACAGTCTGCACTGGATCTGTTCAAAACAAAGCCAGCCTGCCCCCTACCTATCAGTTGTGTAAGAATTAGCTGTATTCTTTTTGCTAGAATTGTTAGTATTTTATAGTCTGAATTTAGAAGCGAAATGGGCCTATAGCTCAAGCAGCCCAGTGGCTCTTTATCTTTCTTTGGAATTACAGTGATAAACACTTTTTGCATTGTGCAGGGAAGGGAACCTGAGCTCTTCATTGCTTGAATGACAGAATACAACCTGGGAGCCAATGTGGGTGACAGTCTCTTGTAAAACTCTCCAGGCAGGCCATCAGGACCCGGAGTTTTACCAGTTGATAACGCCTTAAAGGCAGCCTCTACTTCCTGTAATGATATCTCTTTTTCCAAGGATAAATGATCGTGCGTGTATAGGATTAGTAATTTTAGGCTATTAAATAGCTCTTCTGTGTTTTGTTTTGGGTTTTCTTCCACCAAGTCATAGATTTTTTTTATAAAAAGATAGAAAATTCCTCATTTATTTCTTTGTTACTTGTTACTAGCTTCCCAGACTTGCTTCTAATACCCGGGATTATGTTTTGTTTCTGTATGCTTTTTAACCTTAGAGCCAGTAATTTTCCTGCTTTTTCCTCAGCTTCCCAGTACTTTTGCTTGGTCCTAAAGAGTACATATTCCACCCTTGCAGACAACATTGTATTTATTTCATACTAAAGTGATGATATTTTCCATAGTAAATCCCCTGAAGGGGTTTTTCACCCTTTGGACTTCTCCTTAATATTTTTAAGCTCCTTCTTCGCCTTCAGAAGATTTTTTTCCCTTTCCCTTTTCTTTCTGGATGTAAAGTCTATAATCACACGTCTTATGAAAGCCTTGTACCTTTCCCATACTATACTCTTGGGCACTTCCCCATTATCGTTTAGCTCAAAAAATTATTTTGTCTGTTTATCTTTTTTTTTTTTTAATTCTATTTTTTCTCTTCCCTACCTGGGCCCCACAGAACTCTCTCCGGTGACCACCCATCCTGGATTCTACCTCCTTGCGTGGCATCGACTGGTCTCCTCTCCTCCCTACACTGGGCATCCCTGGGCCTACCCTCTGGGAAAGGGCTGCCCCCGCCTAGGGTGCTCTTTCTTATAGGGTTGAGACCGGTCTGAAGGAGCCAGACTTAGGATACAGCCGTGCCTGACTTCTGGGAGTGTGATCCTGGGGTGGGAGGCACCTTCACCTATCAGTGGGAGGAGGGAGGTATTTTCTTAATTGTAAGTCCCCTTTGGAGCCCGGCTGTCATGGCAACATGCTCCACAGCTCCACCCCTCAGCATACGCCTAGCGCTACTTTGGGCTCCTCCGCCACCGCCGAGTCGACTTTGAGTGGCTCTATCCTGCCCCTCCCAGGAAGAGAGAGCAGTCCTTCAGATGTCAATCTCTTCCATCTCCGCCGACCCCCAGCTCCCTGGGCTCATTCCTGAACCCGGGTCACCGGCGTGGTGAGGTGTGGCATCCAGCTCCTCAACCCTCAGAGCCACCGGGCACTGTTTATCTTTGTCATTCCGTAGATTTGTGTTAAGATGCCATCTATGCTGTTTCTCTCCCCTCTCACCCCATTCCATGTTAATCAGCACAGGAGCGTGATCAGAAAAAGTAAGTTACCTATATCAGCCCTGGAGATAGATTTTGTCAGACCATTCGTGAGCAGGATACAATTATCCTACTATAGGATTTGTGCCTATTTAAAAAATAAGTAAAATCTCTTCCTTGAGGGTGAACCAGCCACCAATCATCTGATAATTTAAGTTCCGTGATGAGTTTCTTAAGGGCAGTCCTTGCCTTTGTTTCTAGCTTTATGGGTCTGTTAGATAATCTGTCAAGGATGAGGTCAAGTGTCAGATTCAATCCCCACCCAGCATGATATCGTATTCTAGAAAATTACCTAATAAATTATACATAGAGTGATAAAAATCCTCCTGGCCAGTATTTGGGGCATAGATGATGCACAGTACGTTTTTCTTTCCATCTAGAGTGCTTGACAAAGTTCGGTCTCTACCCTCTTGGTCTGACACATGTGACTGCTTAACAAAATTCACCGCTTTCCTTATTAGGATGGAGGTGCTTTCTTTTTTGTAGAAAAGCAGCTGTGTCCTTCCTGCCCTACCCAACCTCTACCTAGCTTAATGGCTTCTTCATGAAGCAGATGAGTTTCCTGAATCAAGGCTATATTTGCCTTAGTTCTGTTTAAGAAGGTCAACACTTTTTTACTCTTTATGGGAGAACCTAATCCCATAACATTCCAAGTGACAATTGTATAATTCCGTATTCATTTATCTTTTAACTATTTTTAGGGCACTTAAAAGCAATTACAGGGCCTAGATAGACTCTTTCTACAGCTGTATGAAAATAAATAGACTCTGATATGTTATAGTTAGTGAGATATATAGAAAGCGATAATTCCACAATAAACAATAAAATGCAACTAAATTTAATGAAAACAGCTTTTTAGACCTATTGTACATAGGAGTTTTCTAGCCATCTATGCAGTTAATATGATAAAACACCTAAACAAATTAGTTAAATTGGTTGCGAATATGATTAATTTCACAAGATTCTGTAAATCACCAGTATAGATGCCCTCCCCCCCAAAAAAATATAGAACAATCCACCAATTAGTCTGTAACAATAGTTTCAAAGTAAGGTGGCAATCTACTTCTGTGCCTGCAGTCCACCAAACCAATTGGTCTGGGGAGCAAGGTATAGCAACAAAGTAGCCCAGCTCAGCGTTGTGTACCCAGATCCACCCCACGTCCAACTTAACTGTATTCGCTTATTAGTTCTAACCTATCTAGGTCATTGCAGGCACTATAAGAACAAGCATATAAACATTTTGTAGTAAACACATAGCCACAAGTAAAGCCCGTGTTTTTTACTTTCTTGACTCATCTATACAGTAGTGTGATATACTGTGTAGTGAGAGCAAGAGGGTGAGGGAATGAATGGTCTAACATGCTCCACACTATGCATTAACAGTTAGGTTATGTAAAAAAAAAATTCAAAACAGTAGAGAGAAGGAGCAGATCTGCAAAGGGTATGGAGCACTTCTCCACAACATCTGTCATCTTTATTTGTATAACCTTTGTTTACTGTAATGGTTTTCAAAGGTACATGGGATCAGTCAACTCCCTATGCTGTCTGGCATATTACCCACTTTACCGATCAATCCTCAGAGAGTACATGACACCTATTCATATATATGGGACCTGTCAGACAAAACCTAGCTCCCTAGGCATGCCCGACACGCCTCCCGCCTATTTGTAATTCCACCTTAGGCCTGTACAAGTGTCATGCATTTGTGCACTGATGTAAGACAAAATGCTGCAGTATAAATATGGGATCTAACACTATGAATTCCAGCTCCCTGCACTTCACTACTACACCTCCCATTCTGCCATCTTTAGAATCACCTAAGCAAATGAAAATGGTAGTGACACACTGAGTTGGGTTGTGTGCTGCAGATCCCCAGCATTTGACACCTTCAGTCAGCCAGCATTATTAAATAATTGAATAATAGTGAGCATAAAAGAGCATTTGTCCCTGCAAACCCTAATTGCTATTAACCCCTCTTTTTGTCACCCTCTTTTTTCTCTTAGAAAAAAAAAGGAGAACCTAAGGCACTATTGTATCATATGTAGACCCTGTAGCCATTACTAGAGTTCTTCTGAGCTTTCAGCACTGTTCACCTGGTTTCAATTATACTGTATATTTACAACTCTCAACCTAGCGATATATTATATTGTGCTTCTCAGAGATCGGGGAAAGTATTATTTCTCTCACAGTATAAACTTTAATAACATTCCTACCCAGATGTTTATTCAGAACATCTTACTCCAAAGTAATTGAGCTATTTGCAAAGTCCTTCTTTGTGCATGCATAACCACAGGAAGTGTTCCCCCTGGAGACGGTGGTCTCTTCTATGCTGTGTTCCTCACTATGTAAGGCAGGGAGTGATGAACAAACATTACAACAATCCATCAGTTTCTGAGCCGCTTCTGGTTCTGGCAAGAGGCATTGTGTTGATACAGGAGAGGAGTGTTGACTCTCTTTACTACGACTTCGTTTTTTTGATTTCTGCTGGCAGTTGATATCCTTGCTGAAAGGCCTTTGCATTGGTCTTGATTTTCAAGCGATGGTCAAGCGAGTGCTTCATTCAATTGTCTGCAGTTGTACTGAGGAATTAAGGTACGAGATCAAGGAGGGGTGGGTTCTGTGTTCGAGAGATGTCTGACCTCCATTGTCTCAGGTGGCATTCTATTTCTGGCATGCACCATTCCGTCTCGAGCATTTGCTACATGAGACTCCACTCCAGTACTGTCTCATGTAGAATTTGAATTGTACTGGCCTTTTATTTTTTTTATTTATTTATTTGTGAAATCAGTTTACAACCTTTGAGCCAGGGGCTCGTTTCCAAAGGTACCTCGTCACATTGAGGACATACATAGAGTTTTAGGTTACATAGCACAGGTTTGCTAAAAATAGGCGTTCATCAGAGGCGCCACGTCACACTGAGGTCAGACAAAATACATATAAGTTACAGAGTACAAGTAATTGAGACAGGTGTTACACAAGTTGGTATCATATATTGAGCAATCTATTGGCATGCCATTAAAAACAGTAGGCACTGGCCAGGTTAGACATAGGTATGGTGTACCGGGAAGAGGTGGTGGGGTGGGCTAGGTGGAGAGTCACCCGGTGGGCATTGTCATGAGTTGAGAAGTCAAGGTGGAGGCTGCTTTCAGAGACAGGAGCAGCTACGAGTGTTGATGAGTTGGTTTTGAAGGGTGGTTTTGAACTTGGAGATGGTGGTGGCATTGGTGATGGGGGCAGGGAGAGAGTTAAACCAGGATGGGGCTCTGTAGCAGAAGGACCTCTGGCCATGGGTGGTTCTTGATCTGGGGACCATTAGAGTGGTCTTGTTGGATGACCGTGTTGCAATAGTGGGTGGGATCCGGTGGATGGATGCCGTCACCCCAGGAGGGGAGAGCCCGAGTAGGGGTTTTTGTGAGGAGGCAGGTTTGATAGAGGAGCCGTTCATCTAAGGTAAGGAGTTTAGCTTCGTCATACAGCTGACAGGTGTGTGTGAGCCTGGGGGCACCAGTAATCAGTCTACAGGCTTTATTCAGGGTTAAGTGAATTTTTTTGAGGGCAGTCATGTCGGCAGCACCATAGACTGGTAGGCCATAGTCTACAAGGGACAATGCTGAAGACGTAACAGCGAGCCGGAGCGCATTTGGGGGAAGGCAGTTTCTATGGCGGAAGAGGATGCCAAGCCGTGTGTTGGTGGCGGATATTAGGGCATCAATGTGGTCATGGAATGTGAGGGCTGAATCGAAGGTAACCCCAAGGTATTTGTAGGAGCAGACTTGTTCCAGTGGCTGTTTGGTACTAGGAAGGATATGGAATGGGTGGTTGCTAGCTTTGTTTTGGGGGTGGGAAAAGAGCATAGCTTTGGTTTTTTTAAGATTAATGATGAGTCTGTGCTCCTTAAACCAGGCTTCGGCATCATTGAAAGACTGCTGTAGGGTGTCGTGAAGGGAGACGGGATTGCGGTGGGTGGCAAAAATGACAGCATCATCAGCATACAGAAGAATTTTGCCAGAGCATGCACTGGGCAGGGTGTTCAAATAGAGTGAGAAGAGAAGGGGGCCCAGGATGGAGCCTTGGGGAACCCCAGAGTGTATGGGATGGGTATCAGAGAGTATCCCATTGATTTTAACACACTGTGAGCGAGCGGCTAGAAAGCTCGTGCACCATGCTAGGGGGCCAGCCGAGAGACCAGTGTGGCAGAGGGCATTCAGCAGAAGAGGGTGGGAGATGGTGTCGAAAGCCTTTGAGAGGTCGATGAACACTGCACCAGCTAGGGAGCTGGTGTCCAGGAAGGAGTGTAGGAAGTTGGAGAATTCAGTTAGCGCAGTGCTGGTACTGTGATCAGCACGGAAGCCATGTTGCTCTGGGCATAAGATGTTATGCTTAGCCAGATATTCAGTGATTTGAATGGCCACCACTTTTTCCAGGGCTTTGAAAGGGGAGGATGGAGATTGGCCGGTAGTTGTTGGCCGAGGACCTGTCGCCCCTTTTATGAATGGGCGTGATTATGGCTGTTTTCCAAGCAGTGGGAAATTGTCCCAGGCAGAGCGATCGGTTAAGTAGGCTGGTGAGTGGGGCAAGGACTTCATCTAGCACCAGCCTGAGGATACTGGGATCCAGTGAGTCACTGCCGGACTGTTGCCATTCAATGCTTTGATTAGGATGGGTCTGGCTTCCCGGGCAGAAACCTTGCGCAGGTGGAAGCTGGAGTGGTGGAGGACAGGGGGAGGTTGGTTGGGGGGAGGGTCAAAGAAATTACTAGGGAGGACTGAGTTAAGGTCAGTGAAAGCGGTGTTGAGGCAGTTAGCTATGATGGCAGGATCAGTGGAGGTAGTGCCATCACTAGTGAGCTGGGATGGGGCAGGGGGGTGTGATTTTCCATTTAACTGTTTAATATTATCCCAGAAAGTCCAGGCCAAACCCCAGGAGGAGGTAAGGGTGGCCTGGTAATGGTCAGCCTTGGCTTTCCGGATGGACCAAGAGCACTTATTCCGGGCTGCATTGTAAGCTTGCCTATCAGACGGCCGACCCGTTTCAGTGGCAAGGTGCCAGAGGTTATCCCGATTTCTAAGCAATTGTAGAAGGGCAGGGCTGACCCAGGGTGCATTCTGCTTTTTGGATCGGATTTTGGTGAAGGGTGCAAAGAGATCACAGGCCATGTTGAAGGTGTGTGAGAAGAAGGCGAGGGCAGTGTCAATGTCGGATGCACGATGAATGGGGGACCCGTTTATCTGGGTGAGGAATTGTTTAAGTTTTTGCAGCCCACCAGGGCGGAGGTGCTCATGGAGGTGGTCTGGGCTTTGGGTTTGGGATTGGGCCTGCCCAATGAAATAGGGATAGGGAGGTCACTAGGGAATTGGTAGGGACCTGATGTTTTGGATTTTTTGGGGTCGGTTAGTGATAATTACATCCAGAAGGGTGCTGGTTCCTCTCTTTTGGTTTATTCTAGTGGGCTGGGTGACGAGTTGCGTCAGGTCTTGGGCGGCAAATGAGTCTCGGATCGTGGAAGAGGAGGTGCTGAGCCAGTTTACGTTAAGGTCCCCAACTAGGATTTGTTCCACCTTATGGTGGAGGGAGGCCAGATAGTCAGTTAAAGATACCAGAGCTGGGTGCTGGTTCTTTGGGGGAACGTAGGCAGTGGTGAGATAGAGAGGGCCCCTAGAGGAGTCCGGGGTGAGTTTGAGGGTAAGGGCCTGGGCCCCATTTACAAGGGCAGGGGTAGGGAGCGCGTGTCCAAATATTGTGTCCCTAGTGTAGATTGCACAGCCTCCCCCTCGTTTGCCTACTCGGTCCTCCCAGTATAAGGTATAGCCTGGGAGGGAGACAAATGAGTCAGGGGTGGATTTGGACAGCCAGGTTTCAACCAGGGCTATGATGTCTGGTTGATGAGCCATGGTCCAGCACTGGAGGGCGTCAAATGATTTCAGTAGGCTGCATATGTTCATGGAGGCTATTTGGAGACCAGTGGGCCAAGTAGGTGGGTGGGAGGGGGCAGGACCTGGGTTGGGATGTATGTTGCCAGAAAGTAGTAGAAGGAGGACCAAGGCTCTGGTCCGAGGGTGGCAGCAAATCCACTTCCGTGGTGCATGCGCAGAGATTTTTTTTTCAACTGGGTGATTTTCTGACATAAGTTGTAAATATTCCCATACATCCATGACACTGTTACATGCTACAAAGTTCCCTTTGGCCGCTCTGATTATTAAAGTAGCAGGATATTTAAAGTAGTATTGAACACCAGCCCTCTGTAATTCCTATTTTGTCTCAAAGAACTCTCTCCTCTTTTCCATTAGTGACCCAGAAAAATCCTGGAAAAGTACAATCCTTTCACCTTGAAACATTAAAATTCTCCCATCCCTGGCCGCCTTTAGAATTTCTTCTTTCACTGCGTAGCGTAGGAAATAAGCTATAATAGGTCTGGGTCTTGAGTTGTTCTGTGACCTGGGACCTAATAATCGATGGGCTTTTTTGATCTTGAGTGTCTAAGAAGTTCAGGCAGCAGCTTTTGTAAGAAAGCTACCATGTTACTACCTTCCCAGCCTTCTGGAACCCCTAGTATTTGTAGGTTATTCCTACATCCCCATTTTCAAGATTGTCTATTTTGTGTAGCATGAATTCAATTTGTTTGCCCTGTGCTGTACTAATGTATCGTAGTTGAGTTACATTTGATTTCAGCTGTTCTATTATGCTGTCCGATTTATTTGATCTCTCAGAGGTAACCGCTGTCAGATTTTAAAGTTGCTGTTACCTGTTTCACCTCATTCATGTACAGTTTTCAATCTGCAAGCACTTCTTTAAGGGATTTTATGTCCCCCTCACTGGCATCGTCATTATGTGTAGCATGAGAAGTAGTACCATTAGGTGATTTTTTGGTCTCCATCACTTTCCCAGATCCGACTGACATTTTGACATCACTGATAAAGCAGTTGGGGAAAAACATTGTTTACTTACTAATTCAAGCATGACAACTGGTTTGAACAGTAAAATATACTCTAGGGTAGTTTCCGATAACTATTCATGCCCAAAGACTTTCTTTGATCGCGATTGGTAATAGTAAATCAAAAAAAAGGACGGATGGTCGGGAGCGCAGCACCTAACCTGCTACCATGTTCAGAGTGTCTCGTGTTCCCCTCTCCAGTTATATTTTGGATATTTTCAGAATTCAATGAGATATGTCTTATACTTGGTATTGATATACTAAATGTACATATTTTGTTCTATCGAAGAAAATATTTTGTTTTACTTTTCATGTTTTTATAGACTCGCTAATGAAACATTATTATAGTTTTATGCAAGCGTGATTTTCCTCTGTAATTTCTACAATAGGTATATGTTATTCATATTAGAGATGTATATTCTGAGATATATTTCATGTATGTTAAAATGGGTTTGGCCTGATATACATCTGGAAAGTATCTGGAATATGTTATTTATCCTATATACTGTATATACTGAGAATGCATTTTAAATATATGTTTTACATAGCAAATATGTTTTATAGGTTATAAATATGACTGGAATATAATTACATATAGGGGTGCAGTCATACCCCTATAGTTAGGGTTGTACGAGCACTTCAATGCTAAACCCCAGTTTTTGCACTTTAATAATTTCACAGCTGTTAAACAGATTGGAAAAACATTTTGCATGTACAGTCTCATGTGGTAGATCTCTGGATGTGCCAAGTTTTGCTTCAGCTGGATATACAGATTCCGAGATACAGATAGTGCAAAAAGTGACGTTTTTCAGGATTTTTTTCCCACTGGTTTGAATGGATTTTCTGTCAACTTGGCTAACGCACAGACGTTTTGGTGGTTTGGTCTGAAATGTTCTGGGTAGAAAGGGGTTGGCCCACAGATGTGCCTTTTGCTTGTTTGGCGAAAAAATATTAATCTATTCCAAAGTTATTTAATTTTGAAAATGTTAAAAACTAGTTCTGAGCATGCTCAGTAAGCACAAAAAATAGTTATATGAAATGAAAAAATTATTATTTTTTTGTATTGACATTATCCAGGCAGGTATCGAGGGCAGCCAGCGACCACAGATCTCTCCCTCTCCCTCTAACCAACCTTTTGCTTCCACAAGACCTCTCCCAGTTCCTACCCTCCCAGCTCCGGGATGCCGGAACAGCTCTGCACAACTGGGCAGGTATCGAGGGCAGCCAGCAACCACGGAGCTCTCCCCCTCCCTTTAACAAGCCTCCTGCTTCAACAAGAACCTCTCCCAGCTCCCATTCTCCCAGCTCCAGGATGTTGGAACAGTGCTGCTCAACTGGGCAGGTACCGAGGGCAGCCAGCGACCACAGAGCTCTCCCCTCCCTCTAACCAGCCTCCTGCTTCAACAAGAACCTCTCCCAGCTCCCACTCTCCCAGCTCCAGGATGTTGGAACAGTGCTGCTCAACTGGGCAGGTATCGAGGACAGCCAGCGACCATGGAGGTCTCCCCTTCCTCTAACAAGCCTCCTGCTTCCACAAGACCTCATTCAGGTACAGTGATCCTCCTACCTGTTCCCCGGCATGGGGCACCATCTTGCCTTGAGCTTTTACAACCGTGTCAGACCATGTGACCCACCTGCAGGGTCAGAGGATAGAGACTGATTGTTTTTTTATCCATTATGTTCACTTTGCCTTTAAGAACAGTTTGCAAACTTTACTGTTTTTGTTAGTTTCACTCCACTTATTAGTTGGTTTCAGTCTTATTATTGCTACACTGCTGTAGCTCTTTGAATGTTTGTTAGCCATATTTGATATATTAAGGTGTTTTAAACTTAGTTATTCGGCTACCGGTGTAATTCTGGGGTATTTAGATCGTATGTTTAGTGCTTAGTTTCATTTTTTAAAGGTGCTCTGAACTTTAGTCACTCAGCACCATTGCAGTTTTGAGGGTTTACTCTTTATTTTTGTCTCTTTTTACATTGTGCCTTGCACTACAGTCTTGCATTAGGTTCTGGGCTACTTGTTGCTGTAATCACCCTCCCACCCCCAAGCTCAGTTTACCGCTGCACATCCCCATCTCTTTCCAAATTTAACTCTATCTTCTCTTTGTCTCTGTCCCAGATCCAAGACTTCGGAGCAGCACTGCTCAACCGGGCAGGTATTGAGGACAGCCAGTGACCACGGAGCGCTCCCCCTCCCTTTAACCTGCCTTCTGCTTCCACAAGACCTCTCCCAAGCTCACACAACCGTGCTATGCTATTGCAACCCCCCCCAGCCACCCCCCACCCTAAGGTGGTGTTTGATTTATAGAAAAACAACCAGCCCAGTTCCTCACCCCTGCCCTCTCCATTACATGGTACAACCCAACCTCCCCACTCATAAGCTCCACTTGAACCAGCATTGGTAGCTAGCTAAGCCAGCTAATCAACACCTCCCACCCTGTGCCTCATCTTTTCCCTAGGTAACAATCTGCCACACCTGCCACAAACAACCTTCTGCAATTACTTATTTGTAAGCATACCTGGCACAAATTGAGTACTACTTATATAAGAACCACAGCCCAGCTGATCCAATCTCTAGCACTATTAATCCATTCTGGTCACTATGCTGCCCCCTCTATTTCTCATCTATATTACCTGTCCCTTCTGGTCTCAGCATACTGAACCTAGGATAACTACATCTAACTGCTTCCCACTGACAAACCATTATCTGACAAACCCCTTCCATGCATTCAATCCACACCCTACATGGAACGAACACTCAATCTCCCTTGCATCATCACTTAATACTAACTCAAACAGTTTTTCTCTGGGCTGTCACTCTGTATTATCTATCCTCAACACTTTGCCTCATCACTCCTTAAAGGAGAACTGCACTGAATCTGTAAGTCATTTTTCACTGTAGAAGCTATTTTTTAAATACTGGTTCAAATTCTGTTATTGCTCTAGCTATCCAGGCTTTTTAGCTACCCTAGTGGATGTTTCCGGTTTACATTCTGCTGATAAGAACCATTTTAGAACTGTATGATGTAGCTTATGTCATTGTTCTACTCTTCTATTGTTGGCACAATGCTTTCATGTTCTATTACAGAACTCTGTGGTTGAGAGGGACATAAACAATATTATACAGTTCTAAACTGACACTTAACACCAGAGTGTAAAGCAGAAATACCCATTGAGGTTATTGAAAGGCATGTGTAGATGTAATAATGGACATTTAACCAGTACTTAAAGAACACCTTCTGTTGGAAAAAATGATTAAAACATTCAGTGCAGTTCTCCTTTAAAGTAGCCCACCTATTCATCACTGTATACCATTTCATTCAAGAAAGAATACATATGCTTGAGAAATATGCTAAAAAAACTTATTGTAATATTGCTCCTCTGCTCAGGAAATATTGAAGTAAACCCAGGTCCTGTCTCCTCACTAACTTCCCCATCTGATTTTGGTTCGGATATTGGTCTAAAAATTATGTTAGTCAATGTGTGCAGCCTCCAAAAAAAATCAGAAATTGTTAAAACTTGGTTATCCCACACCAACCCGATATCTTGGTAGCTATGAAAACATGGTTAAAGGGCTCCATCCCTGACCAGCAGGTAGTATTGCCATCCTTCAATACCTTTCAACTAGAAAGGCCAGCAAGGGAAGGGGGAGTGGTCATTTATATCAATAAGAAGCTTTCGGCCACAGAAATACTCCTGTAACCAAACTGAGGGAATTAGAGTGCTTGGCCCTAAGACTAACCCTATCTTCATCTGAAGCACTCAACATAATTGACTGCTACAGTCCATCATCTGGGGGTCTGGAGTTACTCCATACCCTCTGCAACTTTACAGACTCAAATTCCAATGAGACAATTATCTTCAGTGACCTTAACCTGGACCTGCTCATCCCTAGATCCAATAGCCTCTAGGAATTGTGTGACAAATTAGGCATCTCCTAAATAATCTCTGAACCAACTAAGCCCAGCACAAAAAATCCTACTAAAAGCGCCTTACTTGAGCTTATGTTAACAAATAGGCCTCATAAAATCTTATGATTCGCGGTGTTCTTCAATGATGTTAGTGACCACAACATTGTGGTCTGCATAAGAAAATTCGAAAGACATATCTCAAGCTCTAAATTCATGGTGAAGTGCAGCTTCCTCAAATTTAAGCCAGAGAATTACTTAACCGACCATAGGAATATAAACTGGCAAAACTTTTATCTAGCTTCCACACTTCGACGAGGCGGTCGAGATCTTTAATACAATGCTTACAAACGCAAAAAACAAATACACCCCCTTCATAAAATGTAGAGTGAAAAAGGTCCCCAGCCATGGTTTACTGGTGATTTGAAAAAAGCCTTAACATTATAGAACAAACTTTGGGCCCAGGCCAGGCACATTAAAGCCCCTCTGGACTGATTGGCATTCAAATTAGCCTGAAATGCCCACACGAAACTCATTAGAGCCACCAAAGTTAACTATAATGTGGACATGATAGAAGATGCAAAGAGCAATCTATAAAAAAATGAAGGCATGGATCAATGCTGGAAGGTCGCCCGGTGGAATCAGGTGTTTCACCTGCGCGGTATTCTTCAGATAGTAAAATGAGGATTTAATCTCGGTTGACACCTGAGATTTCAGGGTCAAGCCTTTATCAAAAATAATGCCCAGGTTACACACCCGAACTGAGGTAGTGAGTTGGACACTATCAAGCCATAGGCCTAACACGTGCCCAGCCCCCAAACCTGCCCCTGGGTGACCCAGGTCCACAATCAACACCTCAGTCTTATCTGGATTCAGTCTCAGCCAACTCGAGCTCATCCAGTCTTTGATCTCAGAGAGGCAACTATTTAGCATAGAGATTGCATCAACTTGTCTGGGCATAAAGGACATATACAACTGAGTATCATCTGCATAGCAGTGAAAAATCATGCCGTATCACCTGATGATATCTCCCAATGGCAGCATATACACTGCAAACAACATGGGTGCCAATATGGAGCCCTGCGGCACTCTGCAAGATGGGGAGGGTATGAGAGGAATAAATTCCGGTGACCACCCTCTGAGACCTGCCTGTGAGGAAGGATTGGAATCATTCGAGGACTGTATCAGACAGTCCACAAAGGAACCGCAGGGTCTTCAAAAGCACCTCATGGTCCACAGTGTCAAGATGGTATGAGCCTTTCGATCTCTCGCCATTAGGAGATCATTTAGCACCCGAACAAGGGCAGTCTCCATGCTATGCCTCTTTCTGAAGCCAGACTGAAGAGCTTCATAGACATTGTGAGTTACAAGGTGATTGTCCAGTTGCAACGCAACCACCTTCTCAATAATCTTCCCCACAAAGGGCAGGTTAGAGACAGGTCAGTAGTTAGCTGGATCGTCGGGGTCCAATGAGGATTTTTTAAGGAGTGGTAGAATGACCGCCTCCTTTAGGGGTCTGGAAAGACTCCCCTCTCCAAGGATCTCCATACAATTTCACTTAGGATCGGGCAGATAACATCTACACACCCCACTAAAAGGGGGGTAGGCCCAGATTCAAACTACCACAGGTCAGGCGCAAAGTCTGGACAATTTTCACAATGTCCATGAATTCTGGTCAGCTGAAATCCGTCCAGACAGACCGGGTGCTCATTACCTCCCACCAACCTCCGCAACCACTCATGGAGGGAGCCGGGCTGATTCTGGATCTGATGCTGGCAACCTTATCTGCAAAGAACCGAGCTAGCTCATCCTACTTGATTTGTGAAAAAGCTCTCCTGGACTGGAGACAGATTGGATTGCGCAATCTGTCAACAGTTCGGAAAAGTTGAGCCAGTCGATTCTGTGCAACAGAAATCTCCCTGGACAGGAACTCTGCCTTCTTACAGGTGATTTCCGATTGATAGCCCCTATAGTGTTCCACCAATCTAAGCCTGTCAGCATCCAGGCCGGACTTCCACCATGCTCTCTCCAACCTTCGACCGACCCGCTTCAACTCCTTCAAGGACCCATCATACCAAGGGGGACCTTGGGCCAAGAATGAGTGGTCGAACGTGAACAGGAGGAATCAAGTCCAAGGCATCTCCCACTGTCTTATTATAGGCTAGTACAAGGTCCCCGGGCTTGTGCTTTCACCCAGCAATCCCAATATGTCCAGAATGACCAACAGACCATCTGGGGTAACTCCCCTTAAAGGGCAGTACCGGATCATCTCTGAAGGAGTAGGTCCATTTGGGGGGGCCCTGAAACTGAACCCTATGGTGTGATGGTCAGACCAACTGACTGGTTCCACCCCAAGTCAGAGATCTCCATCCCCAGGAGGAACAGCAGATCCAATAAGTGACCTCCTATATGAGTAGAGGAAGTAACTACCTGTGTGAGGCCCAGCATTGTCATTAGCTGGAGGAGATTTTGACCAAACTGCGAGAGTTCATCATCGACCCAGGCATTGTCAGCACTTTATCTCTTATTTTGGAATGATTCCTCCATATTACCTTTATCATTAATGTGCAATTGACTGTTATTCGCTGTCATGCATATTGTGAATGACTGTTCTACATCTCATATGAGTACGCTATTGCCATACTCATTGTTATTAACTGTTCCATACTAGGATGATTATGTATTGTATACTTCCTTGAATACAGCTCTGCCACTGACAGGGCCTTCAGCGTTGCTGGCCCCATCCTGTAGAATTTGTCTTCTCCAGTCATCAGGGAGGCATCTTTAACTGAGGTGTTCAAGAGTCTCCTTAAGACCCATCTTTTCTCGCTGGCCTTCCCAGACATTGATATTTGACATGATACAGAAACTGTTAAAATTAATTAGTTACAGATTTTGCTTTAGTATTTATTTTATTATTGTTTTATTGTGTTTTAATATGTATTTATGTATGTTTTTACTGCCTTGCATTTTTATGTGAGGTGCCCAGAGCCTCCAGGAATGGGCGCCAAATAAACTTTGCCTTACTTTGCCTATTATGTTTCTGTTGTATTGTATTGCCTGTAGCAGGACCGCCTTATAAATGAGCTTGCTCAATGGAGCGTTCCTAATGAAATAAACTTTAACTTGAACTAGAACTAGTTAGAAAATGTACAGTAATGATGATGTGTTTTGAAATGCCTTGATAGCTAGGAATGGATTGTTGAGATAGAAATGTTCCTAAAAAGGTGAAGACTATTCAAAACAGAGTGCAAGAAGTATCTGCTCAACATGGAGACCTGTAGCTGTTTTCCATCTTTTCGCATAGGTTGTCAGGCACCTGGGCCACCACATCGTTAGGAACACTCTCAACTCACAGATATTATCTCAGTCTTAGCAATACCCTATACTGTGATTGTTAAACTCTTGTAATGTCCTGGCAATTTTCTGTACAAGCCTTGTCTCTATGTAAAATTCAATATTACAACTGACGTGTAGTCTTTGACTTAAGCTATGATTTTAAACGTTTGTTGAAATGTAATATCTCTGTTTTGAGAACATTGTCCATACTGTCTTGTTGTAATTGTACTGTCATGACTGACGTGGAGCCTTTGCAAAGGAGTCCTTGACTCAAAGGTTGTAATTCCGAAATTTTCAATAAATAAAATTAAAAAAAATAAATGTTTACACTGTCACTATGGGCTCTTGGACTGTATGAACATTAAGGCAGTGTCTTGTTGAGGACGCCAAGATTTTAGGAGGAAGTATGCAAGCCCCCACCCTTGTGGAGCTTACATGATGTGGGCTATAGCCTGTGCTGCCCTGTGTCTACTGTTTTCTGCCTCTGGTCCCCTGAACTGCTGGATTTGGGACTGGAGGGCTTCCCCAAGGAGCCACTGGTGGGATTTGGGCCAGGACTCCCTCTGTGACCTCCGCAGCTGCGGCCACCGAATCTTCTGCTTCTCGGCACCATTAGAAAAGTGGGACCAAGGTCCATTGTGCCATTTGCACCTTCAGGCACCAGGCAGTTAAACATGTCCCTGCATGCAGTAGCAGTGCGTGAGTAGCCATAACTCTTAAAGGAGCCGCTGCTCCCAAGGACACTTTTGGCAGAGCAGCTGCAGTTTAAAGAGATTCCTTGCTTCAGGGCAGACAGCGGAACCAGGGTATAAATAAAAAATGCCTCCAGTTGTATCGTGGATTTCTCAGTTCCAAAATGGCCAGTGGGACCAGGAACTGTATGAGCAACGTGTGTATGTGTACTCACAGTCTTTAAAGGCGCAAAACTGGATCCTCTTGTTTCTAGAGCCCTGCTGACAGCCAAACAGTGCTCTTTTCAAACAAACAAAGGGTTTTCCTGGCCCCTTCAGAGAAAGCAGTACTAGGGCAGGTGATTATCTGCCACCTGAGTGGGCTCAGAATTGAACTGGGAGGTTACCAAGGCAGTGCAACATAATATAAACAAATATGGCAGCCTCCAGTAATTCTCCCTGCCACTGGAGCTGCTAGGATGAGATCAAAGGGCACCGTCAGCAGCTCAGAAAATTACTGGCCAATTGAGTGGGGAGGAAAGGGCTGCTATGTAACAGGCTGTATGCTGGTTTCTGGGAGGAGATCCAGCGAGAAAGGAGAGGAGGAGACGGAAGGGCTGCATGAGCCAGTAGGTTAGCCTTGGTGTAGGATAGTCCCCTCCAAGCCCAATACTCTTTAGGCAGATAGCCTTCAAGTTCTTCTTACCCTAGCAGGGAAGTAACTAGACTGCTAACCTGTTTTCCAAGTGGAAATTTATTTGAAAAACTGTTCTATAGAGTTTCCAGTTTTGAAATGTTTTTTAAACTGTGTTCTATGCCTTCCAGCTAAGAAGTTTATTGGGATTGTTGAACTATTTTTCCCAGCCAGGAAGCCACCACTTAACTGGGCTGGTTTGAGACTGTTAGGAAGTGCTGTTGTGCTGTGTTCCACTGGAATCTCCATATGCAGCTGGAGGTCCTGGGTGACTCCAAGCCTGGGTGGTCCCCTTGTGAAGACGATGAAAGGCCCATGAGGCAAAGACAACAAAAGGCCTGTGGGGTGAAGACGACAAAAGGCCCAACAGGTGAAGACAATGAAAGGCCTATTGCAGGTGTAACCCCCTATAAATGGGGGTTCCCGAAAAGTCTTCCACGAGCTCGCCTAATTGCTCACTGCCTGGTTGGTGTTCGGTGCTAAAGCCGTTTAAATGCTGTTGCCAGTGAGCGCCTTTAAAGCCCCAACGTACTGTCTGTTTAGGTGCTGCCTGATTGCAGATAGAATTATTCTAGATGGGGGGGGGCTGTATGTTTCTATGTCTGAGTCCCGCTCGGGCTGCTGGTTACTCGCTCCATTTCTGCCATCGCTAACTGTGCAGAGGGAGCCCTGCTGAAAGATGTAACTAATTGCTGGAACCCATTTAGAGTAGTGATAAAAATCACAGCCCTGAGTTTTCTGCAATTCTGGCAAACCGTGGAAATATCCGCGGAATTTGCTGCCACCCGCGGAATTTGTGGCCGCCTGCGGAACAAATGTGCCCCCTCTAAAACGTTAGTATGCCACGCTGGGAGCCCATCCAGCATGGCGAAAGCTTCATTTGCTGACAGGGGTGCCCAATCCCCCATCGGTTTCACTGCCCCCCCCAAAAAATGTTTCTATGCCACGCTGGAGCCCACCCCAACGTGGCAAACTTTTGTCGACGGGGTGCCCAGTCCTCGTCTGCTTCACCGCCCCCTGTTGCCTGGTGCCACGCTGGGAGCCCACCCCAGCATGGCAAAAGCTTCATTTGCTGATGGGGGGTGCCCAATCCTCTGTCGGTTTCACTGCCCCCCCCAAATATATCTATGCCACGCTGGGAGCCCACTCCAGCATGGCAAAAACTTCCTTTGCTGACGGGGGTGCCCAATCCCCCATTGGCTTCACCATCGTCCCTCCCAAGCTGCCTGGTGCCATGCTGGGAGCCCACCCCAGCATGGCAAAAGTCCCTCCTTGTGTGGGAATCCATATATAAAAAAAAACCTGAAAAAAAACTTCCATTGTTGCTTCTTTGCCCCTCCCCAACCCGCACCCACCCTCTGCTTACCCACCTCCCCACACCCCACCTCACCCCATACTTACCTCCGGAGCCTAGCGTGATGATCTTCTGTGGACCAGGAACACATCTGCACTCTTCAAAGCCGACCGCGAACTGAAGAAATGCCATTAAGCTGTATAATGGACTAAATGGATTTTTCAACTTTAGTGATATCTCAGTTATTTCTGGAATTTTTCACCAAATTCAACTTAGTTTTGAGTTGACTATGAACTGTGATTGTTATTTCGTTAATCAGTCCGGAAGGTGGTTTCGCAGTCACCGCGCCGGAACCACCTTTCTGGAATGATTAACGAAAAGACAGTGTCACAGTTAATGAGGTAGGCTTCTAAAAACCCTATGTTGAGAATTTGGTGAAAATATTCCCCAAAACGGCTGTTACAAGAATGCGTTGGGCAGTTCCTACGCACGCTTGTAACTTCGACCAATTTTAATATTTTCACTCCAGATTTTCAGTATTGCCATTTTACCACACCTCCTTATGAACAGTACAACTGTCATGTTTCACATCTCACCCGAAATGTGTTTTCACACATGTAGCGCACAATGGCGTGGTCAGTGTGCAAAATCAATGTTCCGGACAGATTAATAAAATCAGTGATACTGTTCATGAGCAGAGGTCTTAAACTGGCTATGTTAAAAATTTGGTGACAATCGCCCATAAAATGACTATGTTACGAGCGTGCATTGTGTCAGATATGGCAAAAAAAAACAAAAAGGAAAAAAATTAAGGGTAAAATGTGCTTCAGAATTGTCAGAAATTGGTGTTGAGTGCCGAGAGGTTCTGCGCAAATGAGAACCCTGCCGTAGAACTTTGCTCCGATGTGCCGCAGAAAAATCGGGGCCCTGATAAAAATGTAGTTTCTTCTAACCTGCCTTTGTTTGCAGCAAGGACTGTTTCTGTTTAAGTCCACCATATTGGTCCTGAACTGCTGGATTGGACCAATCAGTACTTTAGGACTCTAAAGTGGAGCCTGTTAAAGTGGGACTGTGTGGTGCCAGACTCTGGGAATTGTAGTTTTGGACTATTGGCGCCTTTTTGCACCAACAGGGGGAACATGTTGTGACTGACAGCAGAACCAACCAATCGAACCTTTTGGATCTAAAGAAAATCCCCTGAGCTGTTTGCTGGCAAGCCAAATCTGAGTTGGAAGCTGAGAGAGAAGGAGCTTGCATAGTTTGAGTGGTCATGTTGTGCAGTAGTTTGCGCGGGAGAACCGTGGAAGGCCTGACTTCTGGCCTGCTTGCCTGTTTTCTGTACTGAGGAGAGAGAGAGAGAGAGAGAGAATTGTTTCTGACTAAATCCGAGCTGTGTGCTGTAAGCAAACTGCTGAATTGGGACCAGGCTTAACCTGTAGAAGACCGAAGATTTTGCTAAAAGCGATCGGCCTGTCAGGAACTTTTAGCTACAGTTGTGCTCCCAGGTTTTAGCAGTGATTTTGCGATCGGGATCGAAGAGCAGCCTGCCTGGTACAGTAAACTTTCTTTACATATAAATGTGCTGTGAACTGGAGGGGGGGTCACAATCTGGTTTTCCCCTGAGCTGAGTTGTGTGCTGAGGGCTGGAGGCTGGAGGCTGTGTCCAGCTCGAGTCGGACTGAATCCACCTGCTACTCAATGCAGTGGGCCCTGCCACGAGGGCCTTGTCTCCCTACCCTGCTTCTTCTGGCAATCCAGAACATCCATCTGTTGTCTCGACCATCATCCACCCTGTGTCCAGCTTTGGGTATCGTGAGTAACAAACAGGGTAGCTCCCTGCAACATATCTTTTGAATCACAAGAGTGCCATCTGATTAATTTGTTGTGTTGTTTCCACGAACTGAGCCCTCCGGCTCCGGATTACAATCAGTGGGTGTGCATGTTATTTGTTTTCCCCACAGGGCCCCTACCAGCTGCAACGCAGCCTACCCCGGGCAACGGTCCTGGCTAGCCCCCTTCTCCATCCTGGGTACCCAGAGAGTGTGACTGATAGGGACACTGACTGCATGCACAACTGTGCTATTTATAGTGTGTCTAAGCCAATTAACCTGATTGCCCTCATCCTTGTTATAGCCCCCTGAATAAATCAGATCTACTTTTTTTCTGCAATTTACATTGACTATGGTGTCACTTTATGCCTAAGGTATTGTATAGTTGCTTTTTGTCTTGCATCACCTTACTTTACAGGGTGTCCCCAGAGCCAAGCTGAAGAAACCAGTCCTGGGGGTAAGTGCCAAGCATAGGTGTATGTATAAAGTCTGTCAGGGGTATTGGGAAGGTAAATACTGTGTACTGTGTGAGCCACTAGTAGGAGACAAGTAGGGTCATAGTGTCCCAGAGGGCTGTGGCCTGGTTAGTCAGACTAATACCAACCCTGACCTTTAGATGGAGACACCCGTCACTGAACCTAGGCCTCTTAACCTACTATTAGCCAAGCAGGCAGGGGTAGTAGCCCTTGGGATAGCGCCACCTAGGGGTTACACAGGTGAATGGTCCAGCACCTGCTTCCCCTCCTCAGCCACCAGTGTGGTGCATTTAGAGACTGTCTGCTGAAACCAGAGCAGTACCTTTAAACTATGTCCTTCCTCAACACCTCCTGAAGCATGCGGAAACTGTGAGTACCTCTGAGCTGCCTCCCCAAGGAGTCATTTTCAAAAGTTAGTTAATTAAGCTAGATATGCAAAGGGGGTGACTTCATGGGCAGAACTTGGTAATCTGCAGGATACGCCCAGGCAGAAGTTTGAAAAAATGTCTTGTTCACTCGTGTTGGAATCCCATTGGGGCCCCATGAAAAGTTCTGCCAGTTCACATTTCAGAAACCTTTTCTCACTGTATTCCAGTGATCCAGGTGCATTGAACCTGCATCCCCTGGTCAGCCACCAGCAACCTGGTGGGGTACCCACTGCAACAGACAATTTCAATCTTTACGGCCATTGGGGGGGGACTGGGTGCACCCGTGGGGGTGGTACTGGGACTGTGTGGGGAACAACTGTTGAAAACAAAGTTGTTTGTTTCTATATTTTTGCTTCCCCTTTACCCCTCCCCTAAAATAAATCAGATTAGTTCATTGTATAGTTGGTGTTCATGGTTGTTGGTTGGTGTGCGTTACTGCTGTGTGGGGACTAGCCAACTGTATGTGGGAGAGAAAATATTTGTTCCTGGGGGAGGTTAGGGTCACATTGGCTAGCCTTTATATATTCCTGCCCCAGGTGGAAGCACCAAAACCTATTCCTGGTATTCAATTTGTATACTGCACCCAAATGAACCCAGGCTGACTTCAAGATAGGTAGGCGTGTGAGGGGACGCCAGGTACGCATGCAGAGAGAACCCCCCCCCCTTACAGTGTTCAGACATCATAAATTATGGGGTGAAGAGAAGTGGAGAACTCCTCTTGAACAGAATAAATGTTGAAAACTGAACAGGTCTACCAGTCTTCCAATGTCCAGAGATCCATGGCTTGTCATATAATAAAGGAATAAAATATGAGATTCCCCAAATTGAAAATTGATGCAAATGCAAACCAAATAAGTGCCAGACTTCACGAAGCCTCATTCATTAAAAAGTATTCTCACCTCCATCACACAGAATGTTTTAAAATAAATATAACACTCATAAATTATAATGCTACCCCAATTCATTTTTTTTTATTTTCAGTCAGTGCATATGTATATGTATGCAACTCCCCCCCACCCCAAGGTTGGGGGCTTACCAGAGCACTGCTTGCCCTTGTTGTGTCTGTCTGCTGCTTGTCCTGGGTCCCTGGGGTTTTTCCGTTGCCTCCTGCTGGTCCCTGGTGTTGGATCCTTGTAAGGGAGCACCAGAGGGGTGCAGTAATTGAAGAATAATTGCCAATTTTTGGCAAAAAGAGTGTTGCTGCCATGCAGCTCACATCACAAATGTGTGACCTGGCAGGCATGAAGGTGCAGAACAGAGATATGGTGCTTATAGTGTAAGCCTCTTGTTGAGGCCTCTCTTTAGCTTCCTCCATGTGCTCCAACCCCAGGGTAGCTAATAGAGGTCTGGAGATACACAGGAGGGGCAAGAGGTTTCTAAAAACAAACTTGGTTGTGGCACTTAAAGGCATCTGTACTTTAAATATAATTGTGCTGCCACATACTGGAAAGTTCTGCCTGCCACTTAGGGGATCAGCACTAGGGCACTAGTGACAAGCAGAGGAAGCCCCTTTCACACCCCACTCTGCCACCAGACATTAGAGCAGAGGATCTGCTTACAATTGCTGGGGGCAAATAAATGTAAAATTATACTGTTTGGCTGCAAAAGAACTGCAAAGTTGGGACGATGTATAGATTGCTTCCAGCAGGCAGCCATATTTGATCCTTTGACCCCAAGCCCAGCCAATCAGCATTTTAGGAGCCTGGAGGACCTGCAGCTATGGTTCCTGGGTAAGCGGTATGGATAATATCTTGGCACTCAAATGAGCAACCAATCAAGCATCGAGAGGACTTACCAAATAATAATTTCAAGGAGAGACAAGTGTGTTCAGCCAATCAGAAATATGTTTTCTTTCCTCAGCCCATGGAGACAGTGGCAGCTTGGGGCAGTTGGAGACAAAGGCTCTGAGTAAGCGGGAGGAGCAAAAACAGAGACATCTTGCACATCAGCCCAAGGCTTCCACAGCCACCCGTGGGGAGATTTGCTGAAATCTATCATCACCTGGGAGAACTGGAGTTCCAACCCAGAGAGAGAAAGAGAGAGGTGGAACTTCCAAACTCTGAAGATTTGGCAGAGAGCCTTCCTGCCTCTGTTTCCCTGCAAAAACGTGATTTTAACTTTTAACCTGTCTTCCCAATGGAGAATTCAGTGGAAGTGTGGTTTTCCAGCCTTCCAGCCTGTAAACTTACAGTAATTGGACTGTTAAATCGTTCCGAAGTCAGGAAGAAAAGTTACTTGGGCTGGTTTGAGACCGTTAAAAGCCCATCTGTCCTTCCATTCCAATGGCAACAGTGCATCCAGCCGGATGTCCAGAGTGACAACCAGCCTGCCAGGTACCCTAGTCAGACTGCGAGCCCCAGAGGCAGTGGCTATCCTTCACCTACAACCATGGCGGGGGTGTCTGATCTCTCCTCCAGACTGGTTTGGAGCACTGTCTCTGTGGGTAAAGATGCCGAATGGCCCAAGAGGTGAAGATAACGAAAGGCCCATCATGGGTGAATGGTCCGACACCTGCTGCACATCCCTAGTTGGCTGCTGTGGTACATTGAGAGACTGTCTACTGTACTGCTAATCTTTGTCCTTTCTCAACACCCGCTGAAGCCTGCAGAAACTGTGAGTACCTCTGGGCTGTGGTTTGGAGGATTTCTGTTGCGATCTAGTTTGCTAGTCAGTTAGTTAATCTGGTGGTGAAGTCCTGGGCAGAACTGTGTTTCAACTTCAAGAAAAGCCCAGGCAGAAGTTCATAACCATCTGCCTGTTCCACCTTTTGGGAACAATTTGGGGGCCCCCTACAAAGTTCTGATAATTCGAGTTCATAAAACAGTTTTTCCCACTGCACCCCAAAGTCCAGAGTGTACCAACCAGTGCCACGGGATGGCTACCAGCAAACTGGTGAGGTTTCCACCACAACGGATGGCTACAATCTTTACAGCTGTGAAGGGAAAAGCCAGGTGCACCTGAGGGGGTGGTACTGGAATTGTGTGGGGGTGGACACAATTGATGTTAATTTGCACTGAATTTCCAAGTTGCCAATCAGTATCAGATGTTCTGCTTTAGCAATTCCTACTCCCCTTTCCCCTAAATAAACCTGATAATGTTGTTATTGCATAACTTTGTCTGTGGGCATATTATTAGAAGTAACTTTTAACTGCATGCAAAGTAAAGTACTGCAACTGTTTATGGTATTTATTCTGTGTGAGGAGTGGAAGGAGAAGTGTGTAGGTACAGCATCCCAGTACACACATCTGGCCCACTATAAATTACTCTGTGTGGAGGCACCTGGCTATTATTTATTTCTATTTGGGAAAGAACCCCCAGTCAGACCCATGTCAAGTGGTCAAAATCAATAACAGCAGTCACACCATGCAGCAAAAACAGTGCACAGGAAATACCACACTGGTAAAATACACCAAAAACCAACACTGTGAAACTCAAAAAGCTTGCACACTCCTGGCGCACAAAGTAACTCTGACTTTGGACATGCAACCCAGGTGGAGTGGGGGGAATGCAACTTGGAGGGCGCAAGTTGGGAAGGTGGCAACTTCAGGGGAGGGAGAAATTTGCGGAATCTATTCCAGTTTCAGCAGAAGATATGCCAGATGTTAACTCAGTGTTCGTGGAAGCCCCCTACACCCCCGTCTGTGGAGGGCTTCACTCCCCACACCCACCTTAAATACATATACACACACATATATATATATATATATATATATATATATATATATATACATACACACACACACACACACACACACACACATATATATATATATATATATATATATATATATAACACAACCCCCACAAATATGGTGAAAAAAGGGGGAAGGTATGGAAGACTCGAACCATGTCATGGAGAAGCCCCAGCTATTCACAGGCTCTCACTCTAACCTCTAAGCCACACTGTCAACATGCTGCCACAGCACACATCTGTCGACTTAGAGTGCTCAGCCAGCCCAGAAGCAGGTACAAGTACAGTGCTATGCTGTTTGTCAGCATGAACATATGCAGTACCACACAGCGCTGTTATGTCCTTTATTCTTTATTCATTACAAATTGGGTTTATAACCTTTGAGTCAGAGACTCATTTACAAAGGCACCTCGTCGCAGGGAGGGCAGACATCATGACAGTTATTACAGTGCAGATTAATACAGAGGATAACATTACAGGTGCAGCAAAAGGAACATTTAACATAAATACACTTAGGTTACATAATATAGTAGTTTGTATGTTACTTAGGTTACACAATGTTACAAAATTGTGAGTTACACTCATGGATATAGTAGGTCTTCAGAGAAGACAGTGGGTTACATCCCTATTTGGACCTAGTAGGGAAGGAGTGGGTCTGGAAGAGGGAGAGGCTGTCCAGTGGACGTTGTCGAGCCAAGGGGAAAAGCGGGTGGGTACCACAGGTTACAACAAGCGGTTAGTTGCATGTACAACAGTGGGTATTAAAGCTATGGTTCCGGAGGGCTGTTTTGAAGGAACCAATTTTTGGCAAGTTGGAGATGCAGCTAGGGAGGGAGTTGAACCAGGTGGGGGCTAGGTAGAGGAAGGATCTCTAGGCAAGAGAGGTCTTGGTTCTGGGCACCTGGAAGGTGGCCTTAACAGAGCTATGGGTGGTGACAGATGATGATGACTGCTGTAGGGAGGTAGAGACCCCCGGTGGGGAAGAGTCCTAGCAGTGATTTCTTAGCGAGAAGGCAGGTCTGGTAGAGCAGACGCTCCTCAAAGTTGAGCAGATTGGTGGTAGTATAGAGAAGGCAGGTGTGAGTTCGGCTGGGGGCACTGGTCAGGAGCCTACAGGCCTTATTGATGGAGAGCTGGATTTTGGAGAGGGCAGTGTTGTCAGCTGTGACATAGATGGGCAAGTCATAGTCCACAAGGGACAAGACAGAGGAGGTGATGGCCAGCCTGAGGGCAACCTGAGGCAGGCAGTCCCTGTGCCAGTATAGCAGGCCAATCCGAGAGTTTATGCTGGCTGACAGAGCATTAATGTGGGTGTGGAAGGAGAGGGCAGTATTGAACATGATGCCTAGGTGCTTGTATGTGGTCACTTGTTCTAGCGGGTGCAGAGTGCTGGGAATAATCAAGAGGGGTGTATTTTTAGCTTTATTTTGGTGGTGGGAGAAGAGCATTGATTTGGTTTTCTTTAGGTTAATGACCAGTCTGCGATTACAGAACCACCTTTCGGCTTGGTTGTAAGCTTGCTGGAAGGATAATTGGAGGAAGGTAGGATTAGGATGTGAGGCAATGAGGACTGCATCATTGGCGTAGAGGAGCATTTTACTGGTACATGAGCTGGGGAGGGTGTTGAGGTAGCGACTAAAAAATACTGGACCCAGGATGGAGCCCTGAGGTACCCCGGAGCAAATGGGAAGAGTGCTGGAGAGGGAGCCGCTGATCTTGACATGCTGGGATCTAGCAGAGAGGTAGCTAGAGAACCAGGAAATGGGACCACCAAAGAAGCCAAGTTGGTGGAGAGAGTCGAGTAGAAGGGGATGACAGACAGTGTCAAAGGTCTTGGAGAGGTCAATGAGCACTGCTCCTGCAAGGCTGCCAGAGTCGAAAGCAGCATGCAGGTGTTGGGAGAATTCCAGGAGAGCCTTGGTTGTACTGTGTCCTGGGCAGAAACCGTGCTGCTCTGGACACATAATGTTTTACTTGGTTAGGTATTCAGAGAGCTGGATTGACACCACTTTTTCAAGGGTTTTAGAGAGTGGGGAGAGGATGGAGATCGGCCGGTAATTGTTGGGGTGGACCGGTCCCCACTCTTATGTATAGGAGTGATTTCAGCAGTTTTGTTCTCCTAAGCACTTGGGAACTGTCCCAGGCATAGAGACCGGTTTAGGTCAATCAGGGGGACTAGGACTTCATCCAAGACCACATGGAGGATTCTGGAGTCGAGGGGGTCACTGCTAGGGTTATTGCTGCCTAAGGCTTTTAGCAGGTGTGGCCTGGCTTCTTGGGGGGATAGGGTGTGCAGGTAGAATGGTAGACGATGCAGGACTAGAAGGAGAGAGGCGGGGATTGGGTTAATGAAGTTGCTGGGGAGGACCGAGCTTAGGTCAGAGAAGGCAGTGTTAAGGTAATCAGCTATGAGGAGTGGATCTGTGGTGGGGGTGCCATTGATGGAGAGCTGGGATGGTGGGGGGGAGTTGGACTTCCCATTTAGCTCTTTCATATTATCCCAGAAGGTCCGGGCTCAACCCCAAGTGGAAGCAAGGGTGGTCTGGTAGTGCTCCTCTGGCCCCGCCTAGTGCTCCAAGTGCACTTCTCATGCTCTGCGCTGTAGGCCTGTCTATCAGATGCCTTTCCAGATTCTACAGCAATGTGCCAGAGATTATTTCTGTTTTTGAGTCTCTGGAGGAGGGGTGAGGTGATCCATGGGGCATTGCAGTTTTTGGAGTGGATCCTGGTGAGGGGGGCGAAAAGGTCACAAGCCTTACAGAAGGCATTTGTGAAGTGGTCAAGAGCTGAGTCAATGTCAAGGGTGCACTGGATAGGGGACCAGTGCAGCTGAGCTAGGTATTGTTTTAATTTTCTGCGGCTGCTGGGGCATAAACAGCAGTGTAGAGTGGCCTGGGACACTGGCTTCAGAGTGGCGGATGACCAGAGACAGAGGACTTGGGAGTGATCACTAAGAGAGTTGGGGAGGACAGTGACATCCTGGATTTTGTAGGGGCGGTTAGATATAACAACATCCATGAGAGTGCTGGTGCTAGTAGAGTGGTTGAATCTGGTGGGCTGGGTGACTAACTGGGACATATCCAGGGCAAAGGAGTCCCTTGTATGAGAGGCAGTGGAGGCAAGCCAGTTAACATTGAGATCAACTAGGATGACTTGCTCCACTTTGTGAGGGAGAGATGTGAGGTAGTCAATGAGGGACTGGACCGCTTGGTTTTGATTCCTTGGGGGTACATAGGAGACCATGAGGAAGAGAGTGCCTCGGGCGGGGTCAGGTGTGATTTTTAAGGTGAAGGCTTGGGCTCCATAATCAAGTTTGGGAGCTGGGAGTGCCTGACCTATAAGGGAGTCCCATACGAGTAGTGCGCACCACCACCGCTTGGTTTACTCAATCTTCCTGTAGATGGTATATCCAGGGAGGTGATAGCGGAGTCAGGGGTGGATTTGGAGAGCCAAGTCTCTACCAGTGCAATTATGTCAGGTTGATGTTGAACAACCCAGCACTGGAGGGCAGCAGATTTCTTTAGGAGACTGCAAATGTTTAAGGATGCAAAGCGGAGGCCAGTTGCAGTACAGGGTTTGGAAGGGCTGGAAGCAATAGGTCCTGGGTTTGGGTGTACATTACCAGATAATAATAGCAGTGTGATTATTCTGGTTAGTGGCCGGTGGTGATGGAGACCCTTGGGTCAACACCCAGCTGAGGACTTTACAATTAGGGTGCATGGTATAGATAAAGTGCAAAGGGTGGGAATGGCAGAGGAGAGCTGGTTCCAGGATGGGCCTTGGAGGGTGGAGGGAGTGGGGGTGTTGGCAGGGTGGGGGTGTTAGGGGGTCACGGGTGTGTCGAGGGTGGGGGAGGGCCGAGTCACTGTGGGGTAGTCTGGAGATAAGGTTCCTAGTGTGGAGGACAAGTGCTCCGGTCGGTGTGAGGTCTGTACCAAGAGGCTGAAGGAGAGTAGACTTAGTAATGGAGTGTAAACACCCATAGTTTTATTCCTATAGTAGACAATAAGGATGCAGGCTGACCTTCAGTGAGGGTGAGTGTCACTGTGGAGTGGTGGTAGTGCTGCCGACTTTGGTGCAGAAGGTACCAGGTTTGAATACCGCAGGGGAGGAGTGTCTTGGAGCCTAATGAGGAGGTTGGCTGGGGTTGCTGAGAAGTGCTAGGTTGGTGGTGAAAAAAGGGGTGGAAATAGTGACTCCTAGTGGTCACAAAGGGAGTAGGTGTGGTTGTCTGGAGATTGGGTAGGGGGACTAAGTATTGAGTGGAGTAGGGTGGGGGGTACAGTGAGGTTTTCCAGGCAGGGGAACAGAGTAGCTGAGTAGTAGAGGAAAAGTGTCCAGGAAGTAGTAGAAAGTAAGGAGATGTAGAGCAGCTTTGGCATGGTTGGGGGAAAACCCCTCTAGTGGGTGAAAAGACTATAAGCTGCAAATGGGAAAAAATCAGTAGAAGAGGGGGCCAAAACTGATGAATAGTGATAGACTGACCACACAATAAATGAGATGGGAGTTGGATTGGGTACGTGTGCTTATAACTGGGCCCTCTAGTGGCTAAAAGATATAATCTGCTAATGTAAAAGTCAAAACAAAAAAAGGCAGGGAGGTTTTTTTGGGGGTGGCACTGCAGCAGCTGCAATGAGACACCGAGGTCAAGGGTGCAGCCCACAGACTTACAGCTCTAAGAGAAGGGCTCAGGGCAGATAGCAAAATCACACTACCGTAAAACCTCTCTCAAACTTAAATCAACTCTTAAGAAATATCTACATCAGACTAAACATTACTTAAAGTGAGAAATCAAGAACATGTCAAGCAGTGGTCAGTCCTAGCATTAGCACTTTGTCCCATTAGCACGTGCATCTTTCGCACTTTTTACTGCACGGTATTGACCATGTGCTAATGACACTCACAGAATAGTCATGCTACACCCCCCCCCCAGTCACTATCAGAACAGAGCCCAAGCCCCTCAACCAATTTTATGGTCATCAGGCAGGGGTAGTAGTCCGCTGGTGCACAGTGCCTGGGTTCCATGTATGCTCAAAGGATTTATATAGCATGATTTGCCTAATAATGTAGTTTGCTAGGAAAAAGAAGCACGTTGTTTTTTCCAAGCCTCTTGATCTGCACTGTTTGCTGGTTCTCTCTGCACAACTGTGTCTGCGTTATCACGGCCATCTTAAACACATTCCCTTAGAAACAGCTGCTGCTAAATTTTCGGAGCAGCTCCAAATCTGAGGGTTTGCAAGTTGCAAACCCCTCGAGATTTACAGATCCCAACACGCCATTCAGGTTTCTTTCTCTGACAGGATCACATCCAGCAGACACTGGCATTGAAAAGATCTGCAGTCCAAACCCCAGGATTTTTACCAAGCACCCTGCCTAGAAAGCTAGCCATAGGGAATTTGCCCAAGCTGGCTGTCAGAAAGAATGCCCCTGTGCTTAGCATGCCATCCTATTATTAGGGTGTATTTTCATTTGCATCTGCTTTTTAAATAAAAAATATCGGATTCCTTCTTCTAACCTGAATCCTGTTCCTGATAAGAAGTACCAAGACGTTTTTGGGTCTGTCTATCTGTACTGCTCACTCATGGTAAGCACAGGACACACAGCACCTCTTCGTTTCCGAATCATGACAATATCACTGCTGTAACTCCTGGCATTAATCTGTTAAATTTACCGATGTGCTATCTATGCCCAAAAAACACAAAGCAAATACAAACAAGCAAATATTCGACATTGTCAAATGCTTGTTAATATAGTTACTAACATACTAACATACTATTTGCCAGCAGATTAGGCCTTATGGTCTATCAAGTCTGCTTGAACCTAGATCCTTAGTTGGGTGCCGAGACCCTCCCATCCCTTGTGCTCCAGAAACCCCTATCATCCATCCCCACCCCCCCGGGACAGGCCATCATCTGATACATCCACTTTCTGTGTCTGTCCCACCCTCTCTTAAAGCCCTCCACTGTGGATCTCTGAACCAGCTCACCAGGCAGAGCATTCCAAGGGTCCACCACCCTCTCAGTGAAAAACCTCCTCCTCTTTTCCCCTCACCCTTCCACCTTCCAACTTCAAACCATGCCCTCTGGTGATGCCTCCCTGCTTTAGTCTAAAGATCCCCTCCATGTTTACCCTATTTATTCCCTTGAGGTACTTGAAGACCTCAATCATGTCCCCCCTGTCTCTCCTCTCCTCCAATGAAAACAGGCAGAGCTCCTCAAGTCTGTCCTCATAAGTCAAATCCCCTAGCCCTCATATCATCTTTGTTGCCCTCCTCTGTACCCTCTCCAGGAGCTGTATGTCCCTCTTCAAGTGTGGTCTCCAGTACTGTACACAGTACTCAAGGTGTGGTCTAACCAGTCCATTGTACAGCGGCAGAATCACTCTTGCTCCTAGAGGTGATCCTCTTACGATGCATCCCAACATCCTGTTTGCCTTGCTAGCTGCTCTCCTGCACTGCTCAGGAGTTATTCATACATGTATCCACCATGACCCCTAGGTCTTTTCCCCTGTTGGGGCTTCAGCACCTCCCTCCCAGTACCTGTGTTTAGGGTTTCCCGACCAAGATGCAACACCTTGCACTTGGTGATATTGAAATTTAATTTCCATGTGTGAGCCCAGCTTTCCAGGGTGTCCAGGTCCCCTTGCAGGGCCAACCTCCCCTCTTCTCCCTCAACTACTGCTCCCATCTTGGAGTCATCCGCAAGAGACTCATTTCACACCCTATACCATCCCTGATGTCCGATATGTATGCATTAAACAGGATTGGACCCAGGACCGAGCCCTGTGGTACCCCACTACCAACCTCTGTAGGGTTCAAGAGCTCCCCACAGACCACTACTCTCTGAGTGCATCCAGCTATCCAGTTTTCAATCCATCTGACCATCAAAGGGCCTACTCTAACCCCATCAGTTTCTCCACCAGACCATTGTGGGGACAGAGTCAAATGCCTTGCTGAAGTCCAAGAATAATACATCCACAGGCTTACCCCTGTCCAGTTCTGATGTTACCCATTCATAGAACTCTACAAGGTTGGTTTGACATGATCTACCTGGCACAAACCCATGCTGCCGACTATCCAGACCTCCCACCTCCCCCAAGTAAACCCCCAATCGTTCCTTTAGTATACTCTCCATTAATTTTCCCACCACCGAGGTTAAACTGATGGGTCTATAGTTTCCTGGTACTTCCTTCGACCCCCCTTTATGGATTGGTACCACATGTGCCTCTCGCCAATCCCTAGGTACCCTCCCTGTCTGAAGTGACCTGTTGAAATGATTTTAGTTGAATGATTTTTTTTATCCTTACATAGCAGTTTCCTCTATAATATATATCTCGATCCCTTTTTGCTTATTACAGTGCAAGACAAGAACATTGACTTCTCCCCTTGCTGATTTTTTTAGCCATCAAACCATTAGCGGCAGCTATCAAGGACAATTCATTAAGTTAAGGAAATAATGTGCTGGCTACAGAAGTAAACCCATGCTTCATGGGAGCAATATTTCACTTTGTAAAACTCCCATCTTGTCTGTACTCCCCCTCATGAAACATCCATCTAAATGTAGTTCATATTTGGTTAACTTATAAACTTATTTATGTCTGAAGCCCTTGGGGGTTGTGGCCCAACCAAGATGGATGCACAGAATTGGAGCACTACCTCGGACCGCCGGTTTTGTCACCTTTTTTCCTTCCCTGCAACAACTCTTCTTGGTTTTGATTGGGATTTTGAGTGGCTACCTGGTCCCTGTCTACTGAGTATTTTTTGTTTTTCGGCTCCAGTGGCAGTTTACCGCATCACTAACCTGTGCCAACTGCTGCTTATCTGCAGCCTTCTTTACTTATACCCATAGTGGACTCCGCTCAAGCTTCAGCCTCGACTCCTACTACAGTGCTTTGTATTTCGGATCAAGCTGCAGTGCTCCAGTACATAGCCACATTACTAGAAAATTTGGTGGCTGACGTGGCTCACATTAAACTATTTTTGGCTGCTATGACCTCTTATCTTACAGCTCTTAAGGATAAGTTAAATGTCATAGATCAGCGCCTTTCTGACCTGGACAACACTCACTTTCTCATCCTGTGGAACCTTGAAGAGCACGAGTGGTGGCTGGTCTTGCTCTGGGACAAAAGTGAACTGCTGGATAATCAAGCCTGTTGCAATAATCTCTGGGTGCTTAGCATCCCTGTAGGGCTAGAAGGGTTGATTTACCTGACATTTTGGCTGAATTTTTTCCACAACTATTATTGGCTTACTGGAGTGGACCTGTACAAGTTGAGAGGACCTACCATATAGGGAGTGTTGCCAAGAACACACTGCAATGGCCCCACCATATAGTGGCTTCTTTTCCACAATTCAGCACTAAAAGAGCTCTTCTGCATGCTGTTCGGGAGAAGGGCAATCTTACCTGGAGAGAGGCTAAGATTTTCCTTTCCCCTCACTTCTCTCCAGAGGTGGTTCAGAGGCACCGGGAGTATTCCTCTATCCGAGCTACCCTGAAGCAGGCGGGCATCCCACATCATTTCCAAGGACTTTCCCAGTTTGTAGTCTTCAAAAACGAACAGTACTTCATTTGTAATACCTCCCAGAAAGCAAGAGCTGTCCTTCACAAGCACTGTCTGCAGCTCACAATAGACTCTCAGCCCCCAAGGTGCCTCAGGAGGGAGTCAGACCCGGTGCCCCCTGGGAAGTCATCTTCCCGATGGAACCTTTCTTTCGACTGCTCAGACAGGCATCAGTCACTCAACCTCTCCAATTTGCACTCCTCTACAGGAACATCAAAAGAAAGAAGACTTCAGGATGGCAGTCGCTCTCAGCATGGACACTCTGATCAGCATGACCATTTACAACAACTGGCACCTATTCAGTCAGGGGACCACTCCCAACTTCAACCTCAGCAGGCCAGCATCAGTTCTTCCCCATCCTGTTCTGGTTCTTTCACTTCCTGCTAAATCTTCTCACTTAGAACTTGTAGACCTTTTGGATTCTTCTGTAGACTGGGCTGCTGCCTACCAGGACCTGTCTCTCCTTGGTCTTCTTCCCAGCCCTCCATGAATATTGTTCCTCCCAGGGAAGCTGTGGATCTTCCGGCTTTATCTGATGGGACTCTCATGCAGCCTCTCTCAGTATCTTCTATGCTGCCTGATTGCCTGACCATGAACTGACTTCTACATGATTGACTGTACTCAAGCTGCTATGGACTTTACTATATTTGCCTATGGGCTTAGCCATCTGGGTGTAAGGACTGTGCAGTGTTGTAGGGGCTGTATTGGTGCCTACATTTAGATTATTCCTCTCCTAACATTTATCAAGGTTTTTTTTTTCTCTTTCTACGCCCCCTTCTGCTGTTATGCTACTCCATCCTTCTCGTCATTGTCTGCCTTCAGTTTGCACTGCCTTCTTGTCTTATCTCTTCTGATGGTTTCGTCTCTGACTTTTTGGTTCCTTTGGTATCCTTTTTGTCGACTTTGTTTTGTTTATGTTTGTTGCAGAGATTGGAATGGCTACTTCCCTCTGGTTTCCAGCTCCGCTGATGTGGCCGGAGTGGGGAGTGGTTTGTTTCTGAGCTGCCACTCTACATGTCCTCCCTTTTTTCCCCTGGTGCCTCTGTTGGCTGGGTGCTGGGGCATGGGACCCCCTTCCAGTAAGTGACAGGGGAGAGCCTCTAGGTCTTTTCTTTCCTCTTCTAGTCTCTTTGTGCTCTCTGTCTCCTGTCTTACTACAGAGTTCTAGTTTTTCTCTCTGGGTCCTTTGGCCCTATAACTCCTCCTTCTTGAGAATGTATTTCTGCTCTTCTGTGCCTAGATTTTTTTGTTTTATGTGGGAGTGTAGTTCTTATTTGTGTAGTACCTTCAGCAGCTGTGTTACTGCTTTGTTTGGATACACTGGGGGATCCTCTATTGTCTGTATACATATTTATTGCCTGTTGTGCCACTTGTCTGCTGTTTTATTCTATGCCTTTACCTCCTGTTTTGGAGACTGATTTTTCTGGTTTAGTAGTTTAATTCCAGGTAAATTGCCTTTTCTGACTGGCTTATGGAAGAACCAGCACATTGGTGAAGATGGTCTCCTGGAATGTGAAAGCATTGAATCATCCTGTTAAGTGTACTAAGGTACTACAATATTTGAAATCCTTGAAAACGGATATTGCACTCTTTCAGGAGAGTCATCTCACTGGGCGAACAACTTCATGGATGAACAACGGGTGGGTGGGTCAGGTGGTGCACAGCTCCACTTCTAGCAAATCCAGAGACTCTGTATCCTGTTCCACCATAATTTACCCTGGAAAGTTATGCACATGGCTACTGACGGGGAAGGGCAATGAGTCATTGTTAAGGTCATCCACCCTGCAGGCTTTTTGATTCTTGCCTCAGTCTATGCTCCCAATGTGGACCATCCAGATTTTTTCCACTGTTTCAGTCAAGCCCTTGCTGAGGTTCTCCGTGAATCCCCTTGGCCTTTTTGCGGTGGAGGGGGGGGTCTTCATTTAGTACTAGATTCTTTCCAAGACAAATCCAGGAATGCCTCAGATACACATCCATGGTCCAGGGCTGCCTTAGTGGAGCTCATGTCCAAATGGGGCCTGGTCGATGTGTGGCATCTCACACACCAGATAAGGCATGATTTTTCCTTCTGTTCTAATGTTCATGGCTTCTTTAGTCGTCTCGACTTGGCATTGTAATCCACTGTTATGTGATCCAGTGTTTTGCAAATGGATTCACAGGGATGCACGATTTTACTTTGCCACCAACACTACTCCCGATGTGTGGCCGGGGGTTATCTGGGAAGCTTTTAAGGCATTCTTGCGTGGCCGCATTATCACTTATATGACTTGTGCTAGGAAGGAGACAGACACAGAGATATCAGAACTGATGCAAACCCTCTTCACACTGGAAAAACATTTTAAGCAACTTCCCTCAGCTGACCCCTCCTTACAGGCTGAAATTGTCAGAGTCAAATATAAGCTAAACACCTTTCTCTCCCAGAAGGCTAAATGGCAGCTTCTTCAGTGTGGTCATTTCTTTTGGAACCCAGGGAGAGGAGTGGTAAGCTGCTCGCTTACCACCTGTGTAAACAGCAGGCTGAATCCCAGATTTCTGCTTTATGTAAACCTGATGGGTCGATAGTTGACATCTCAAGAGGTGAATGACATGATGAGACAATTCTATGAGCAGCTTTACTCCTTCAGGGCTCCACCCTTGACATTTTCTCATCCTCAGTCATTTTTGGGTAATTCTCAGACCCCCTCAGATTCCATCTCCACTCTGGGAGGAATTAGATGTGCCCTTATCCGAAGCAGAATTTCACTTGGCATTGCTCTCCCTGGCCAAAAACAAAGCTCCGAGTCATGATGACATCACTGTTGACTTGTATCAGCTGATGCCAGATATCATCATTCCTCCCCTTTTGGCTGCTCTCCAAGATGCATTCCATGAGGGACAGCTTCCCCCGACACTATGTGAGGCCGTCATCACATCAAAAATCAGATGACCCCCTTGATTGTACAAACTATTGACCCATTTCCCCTTATTTCCATGGACTCCAAGATTTTGGCAAAGTCTCTTGTCATTTGCTTAGAAAAAGTTCTCCTCTTGTTGGTACACCCCTCCTGGGTGGTTTTCCGGAAAAGAGAAATCGGGGGCATATCCTTCTGAATTTAAAATTTTATGGTAAAACCACCTGTACTCCCATGGCAGCCCTTGCGGTCAATTTTAGAAAGACTTTTGATTCAGTCCAGCGAAGTTACATGCATAGTGTCTTGGAGCATTATGGTTCTGGACCCTATTTCCGGGCATAGATTCATGTCTTATATCATAATCCATCTGCAATGATTATGACTAATCGTACCTTATCCAGACCATTTATATTGCAGCGGGGAATGTGTCAGGGATGTCACCTTTTGTTTCTTTTGGCTCTTGATCCCCTTACGCAAGTTGTTGGCTATTCCAGACACTCGTATCATCCAAGTTGGTAATCTTTCCTATCATATTCATTTCTATGCTGAGATGATTTGCTTCTCACTTTGGAAGCCCCTTCACTCTCTCTCTCTCTCTCTCAACGGCCTTTGCTATCCTTACCCAGTTTATGAACCTCTCAGGTCTGGCAGTCAGTCTGTCCAACATCATCTTGGCGCCCCTTAATCCCCTCTGCAACAGCTCTTCTTGCTTCAGATTACAGATCAGATGAGCTACTGACTCCTTTAAATAATTAGGAGTTCATATTACTTACTGGTAGGAAGATCTTCTCAGTGAACTATGGTCCCTTGCTTTCCTTCCTTGAGTGAGACACTCATCGCTGATTTAAGTTAGGGCCCTCCTTAGCTGGCAAGATTCCAGCTCTTCATATGTTCACTATTCCGAAATTTGCCTATCGTTTTTAAAATCTGCCGTCCTTCTTCTGCCTACTCTGTTGCATGGAATTGAGTGCATTATCAGTAGGTTTCTCTGGGAATGTAAGTCCCCCTGCATAAGTAAGGCAAAACTACAGGCTCGTTGGTCTAAGGGAGGACTAGGTCTTCCTTAGTTCGAGGGCTGCATCTTGGCCTATCAGGTGTCCCAGGCCTATTGGTAGTTTAGTCCAAACTGTGAGATGCTATGACCATCCGGTGCAGGGTGGTGTTATACACTCATGGACAGCCAGCCCAAGTACATATGATAAAGTCCCAAAGTGTAGCATTCAGAACAAAAGTACAGAGTCCAAAATAAGTATAAATAATGAACGTTTATTCCGTTTTGCTCAAACATGCTGGAGCACAAGCAGTGACTCCCTGCCCCCGCGCTTCAGCTCTCCCAGCCTTCAAGGGGGCGTGTCCAAAGACAGCACCTGAACTTTCTTAAATAGCCACTTCATCATGACATCATAATTTATACAATTAAAATCTTGGTTATGAGCAGTGACCTTTTGACCTTCCACGTTTTCTCAACATTATTCAGAAAAGTAAAATTTGTTGCTGACTAAGGTATTTTGTGTCAACAGAAATTACATAACTAAAGAAGTATTTTTAAGCCTTTTATACATTTTTAAGAAAGTAAATATCAAAGTTGACTAATCAAATATAATAATCATATAAAAAAAATTATATAAAAATGTAACCTCCTTACAAATTGGGGTTTACTAAGATGTCTTCCTGAGCTGCCTAATGCCCATTGTCAGGATGGTGTCCTGTGTCTGCAGTAGCTGTATGTGGCTGCATGAGAGTGCTATAGAAAACCTCCATGCCTGTCTCTTTACGAGAGTCATTATGCTGTGTTAGAAATTAGTCTGGGCTGGATCAGAGTAGTTTAGGGCTTGTGACCGGCCAGGCAAGTGGTATTTCTGCTCCATTCTGCAGTCGCTATATGCACAGAGGGAGCTCTGTTAGGAACTGTGTTCATTTACTGTTTATCTGCCTTATTAATAATAGTATAGAAGTTTGTTTAACCTGCCTTCTGTTGCAGCTTGACTTTCTGCATAAGAGCCACCAGTTTGGTTCTGCACTGCCAGAGCTGGACCAATTGAACGTCAGGGGACCTAAAATGGAGACTGTCCCAGAGGTCTTGTGGGATTGAAATCTGTAGGAATTGTAGTTTAAGGTTTGGCACCTAAATGGACCTGTAGGGGGAGCGCTTGCTGTGACAGACAGTTCCCTCAGCCAACCAAACCATTTGGATCGCAGAGGAAATCCCCAGAACTGCCTGCAGCAGAGTCAGTTGTGAGCTGGAGTTTGGAGAGTGAACAGCTTGCGCCATCGAGCAGCTGCTGCTGCGTAGGAGCACTGGAGAATCGGTGGGAAGGCTGCACTGGCCTGCCTTTCACATCCTCCAGTGAGAAATCCTGTGAATATGAAAGCTGGACTTAAACCTAATTCCTTTGTTTAAGATCTGAAGCCTGAAGAGAAAGAGAGTGATCATGCCTGAACTGGGGACCAAAGACTTGCTCCAGAAGTCATCAGTGAGTCACAGATTGAGAGGTCTGGGCAGAACTACTGCTAAATTGCAACCAGACTTTACCCGAACTGTGACTAAGATGTGTTGAATGTGCTGTGTGGGTCACGATTTGTTTCCCCACCTTTAAGTGTGTTATGCTAGCCGGAAGCTGCTCCAGCACTCCATTGGACTAAATCCAAACTGCCTGCTCTGGTCTGGGCCTTGCCATCTCAGCCTAGACTGCCACTCCCATTGCAGAGACATTTCCGATGAAAGACCAGCTCGGGGATTTGACTCCCTGCTAAACACCATCGAACAGGTAGTGACCACCTTGGTGAGTCATGTGGGCCCTGCTTCCCCTGGCAAACCAGAACACCATCCAGAGGTCTTCATCTTGTCAGTACTGCCTCCTGGTCTGGGAAATGTGAGTACTAAATAGGGTAGCTCCTTGCAACAAAGCTGCAATCATTGTGTGTCATCTGATTTACTTGTTTGGGTTTAATATCACAAACTGAGCCACCCAGCTCTGGATTACAAATTCTGGGTTGATGTGCATGTAATTGTTTTCTTTCCTAAGGGCCCCAACAACAGCTGCAACGCCGGCCTACCCCAGGCAACGCATCAAGCTAGCCTACATTAACAACTGGGTACCCAGAGTCTGTGACTGTGATAGAGGGACTCTTAGTGCATGCATGTTCAACCTAAATCAATCAGAATTAATAATCACTTGCTAAATTATTGCCCCACCCCTGTCAAAGCCCCTGAATAAATCAGAATTTGTGCTTTTGCATTTAACCTGGCTAATGTGTGCCTTTGTGGTGGGGGTATTGTACTGCCATTAAACTGTTGTATAACAGATCTTATTTTACAGGGGTCTCCAGGGCCTTTGCAGCTGGCCCAGCCCTGGTGGTAAGTGTACAGAGTGTGGGTTTAAAAGTGTTCTCATATGGTACATGTGATTGTTTATTTGCTGCTATACTGTTTAGGCCATTAGAGGGGTTGGTGGGGGTTATAGCATCCTGGAGTGCTATACCAACAGCAGTTACGCTACCCCAGAATCATTCCGCTGGGTGGAGGCACCCGTTCACCGAACTCAGGCCCCTCAACCTGTGCCTAGTCACGCTGGTAGGGGTAGTAGCCCTTGGGACAGCGCTACCTAGGGGTTACAAAAAGAATATGAAATTATATTAAATATCCTAACATATCAAGCTTAGAAATTCTTAGAGGTCCAACATTACACATATCCCAGTCATTCTTACTTTTAATTAGGGTCACAAATCAACTTCTTTTCTCAGTGCAGTTAGGCATTGTGAGGCAAATCATCAAGGAGATGTGAAAGGAAAATGTGTGCCTTCTGCTGGGATTTGAACCCATGCTCCTGGCATTCCGTGCCATGCTCTAACCACCTCAGCTATAGAGGAACTCAGAAGATTAACAGACACAGTCATACCTTTCTGACACACACATTCTTTTCTAGGTATTGCATAAGCCAGCAATGATGCATGTCAGAAAAGTTGATTTGTGTCTCTGATATGCCTTGTTGCCATTGTTCTAATCCCTGTAGAGGGCAAACATTTCTCTTTCACATTTTCTTGATGATTTGCCTTGCAGTGGCTAACTGCACTGAGAAAAGAAGTTGATTTGTGTCTCAGACATGCCTCGTACTTACAAACACTCGAACATACAAAGAAGCCAGCAGAAGAAAGCCATTTGGTCTACCTAGTCTAATCATATTGCAGGGTCCACAGCTTGAGCTACCATCCTTGGCCTCCCTCTCCACTGCTTCCATCCTCCCTACCCATGATTCTTATCTTCCCCGGATACCTATCCCAGACTGTCTTGAAACTGCCTACTGTCTTCAATGAGATCACCTCTTCTGGCAGCATATTCCAAGTGTCCACCACCCTCCTAAACCTCTCACCCTCCAACTTAAGACTGTGCCCCTTCATGTTATGGTTGCCACTCAGCTTAAAGAGACTCTCCTTATCCTTATTTATCCCTTTCAGGCACTTGAAGGTCACACTCTCTTGAGAGAACATGTTCAGTGCCCTCAACCTCTCCTTATACGCCTTACCCTGCTGGACAGCTATCATCTTTGTAGCCCTCCTCTGGACATTCTCCAGCAGGTTAATGTCCTTTTTGAGGTGTGGGCACCAGAATAGAGTTCCATACTCTAGATGTGGCCTCACTAGTGACCTGTACAAGGGCAGCATAACCTCCTCTCTCCTACTACTGATCCCCCTCGCTATGCATCCCAGAATTTTGTTTACCCTTGCTGCTGCTTTCTTGCACTGTGTGGAGTGCTTCAGGTCACTAGTGATCATCACTCCCAGGTCCTTATCCTCCTCTGATGCAGATACCTGGACTCCACCAAGGTAGTACTCCACCCTAGGATTCTTTTCTCCAATGTGCATAACTTTGCATTTCTTGGCACTGAAACCAAGCTGCCAGATCCCCGACCACCTCCCCAGCTTTTCAAGATCATCCTGTAGGTACTGTATTCCTTCAGCTGTGTCCACTCTCCCACAGAGCTTGGTGTGTCTGCAAATAGGCATATTTTGCCCTTAAAACCATCCCCTGAGTCATTGATGAAGACATTGAACAACACCAGCCCCAGCACCGAGCCCTGACAGACCACACTGGTGACCTCTCTGGTGCCAGATAACTCTTCCCCCCACATTCACCTTCTGGGTTCTGTCCCTTAGCCAATTTTCCAACTATCTGGCCATCTTATCCCTAACCCCGAGATCCACCTACTTCCTAATCAACTTTTTAAGGGGCACAGAGTCAATGGCCTTACTGAAATCTAGATAGAGGATGTCTACCACTTGGCTCCTGTCTACTGTCTTAGTGACCCAGACAAAGAAGCTAATCAGATTCGCTTGACACAGTCTCCCCCCATGAACCCATGCTGCCTCATAGCCTGAAGACCATGCACCTCTAGTTATTCTTCCAACCTCTTCTTAAGTATGGTCTCAATGACCTTGCACATGATTGAAGTCAGACTGACTGTTCCCTGGGTCATTCTTGGGACCGCTTTTGTGGAGGGGCACCACATGTGCTGTTCTCCAGTCCTTCAGTACCATGATTGACTCCAGTGAACTGATTAAATGGGCCTGCTACTGGCCCTGCCTGCTCCTCAGCCAGTTCTCTTAGTACCCTTGGATGTACTCGTGTCTGGGCCTGGTGATTTGTCCACCTCCAATGCTAGCAGCCCCTCTCTCATGCTATTCTCCTCTATCACTACATCTGTGTTCCCCTTCCCCTTGCTCCTTTTCACCCTCCTGATATTTGTGTTATCAGCCTGTTCATTTACTGTAGAAGTCCAATCAGTTTTCTTTGCATGTTATGCATTTTTCATGGTATACTAATGTACTGGTTGTTAGTTGCTTTATGTTACTATACTTACTGTTGTTCCCAGTGTTCCTGCTTATGTTTATAGTTGGTTTTTATTCATGTTGTATTTGTTGCATGGTTGTTAATAGTTCATTTTGTGTATTGTTTGTCATTATTACCTGTTGAAAAATGTAATAAAAAATGTCATAATAAAAAAATAGTCAGAAGCCCTTTCTTGTGTTTGCATGCAGAATGTAGTCAAACATACTGGTATCATATTAGTGCCTAAAACAGGGATTTTGGAGGTGTGTCAGGCTGTGCACCAATGACATGCCTAGAAATAAGCTTACAGCCAATGGTGCTGAACCTGCTTGATGATGATGCAGGTATACATTTGCATGCACACTTGTCAAAAGGCCCTCTGCACCTCTCACTGAGCTGAACTTACCTAATTTGCTGACACTTTATGGATGCTGATTTATTTCGTTGATGACGTTTCCCTATCTTATCAAGTATGGCTCTCTTATTCGCCCTCTCCTCTCCTTCACCCCCATCTATCAGTATCCCATCCACCCACCACATCCCAATAAAACTGGCCCCAGTGGTACTACCACTCCAGCAGCACCCACACCCCACACCCACCCAACTACCAGCCCATATCTGTCACTGAGTGACACTTCATTTTCAGCTCTTTCATCCATAGCAATTATCAGCATGGCCCATAATCACAAAGCTGTTCAGTGGCACTCCATCCCCAGCAGTAGTTACTGACAAAGACGGTAATTACAAAGCGTCTAGATGGTGTTTTACCTGCTACTCCCCCAGCAATTACCAGCACAGAGGCATCTCCAAGGAGAGAGAACCCAGGCTGCTACAGCCACCGGCAGCAGTACTCTGAGGACTACTTGAGGAGTGGGACCATCTCATTCTTCCACAACCCATAGAGGCAGCACTGTGGGGGACGCATGAGGAGTGGAAGTCATAATCCTCTACATCTCTCCACGGCAGCAATATTATGGGGTGCTCCTGAAGAGTGGGAGCCCAGATCTTCTACAGCCACTCATGGTGATGACACTGAAGGAGGCTCTTATGGAGCGTGAGCCCCAATCATTTACAGCTGCCTGTGGTGGCATCACTATTTCCTGGTAGTCTACTGGGATCCCCCCTCCACCTGATCCTTGAGTAATTATTATATTAAAGCTATAACAGCATAGTGGTTGAGTTTACTAGTTAATAACAAGAACAGGGAGTAATACACACCAAGGCCAAAGGATGAGGTGTTTATTAACCCCCTGGTTTGGTTATTCCAATTAAACCCATGACCACTATACAGTAGCTATCATAGCCATTATACTAGAAAGAAGATTTAAAATGAAATAAATTACTTACTAAAATTGATCTCACTACAGTGCCAATGTGAGCAACTGAATCTGTTCTGCAGATTCTCACAGACAAGCTGTAATGCCAGTCTTAGCCAATCAAAACACAGGGATATGCAAGCAGTCCCATTATTGAGTCTACTGTCTGGTTATCACATTATACCCAGACAGCAGCTCTGTGTTCTGATTGACTGAGTGGGAATTGTTTCAGTATTTATGTATTTATTTAGTTATTTATGTATGTATTAATGTATGTACTTATTATAATCCCTGCTAGTCTAGCGAGACCCCCGTTTGCTCAATCTTCAAGCAAATATCAGTTTTCCTGACAGTCTTCTGGGACCATCCCTCCCATCTTATTCTGGAGTAAAATATCAATCTCCCTGGCAGTTTAGTCGAGAAACCTACTCCCACTCACTCCAAGTAAAGTATCCATTTTCCTGGTAGTCTAGTGGGAACCCCGTCCTATCTGATTGCCATTATAGGATTTGTAAACCCCCACCTCTCTCTCTGGCCCACCCACTCAGCACCAACCAACCCCTGTCTGCCCCTGACTCAGGTGAAAACATGGGAAGAGTGTCTGTGCTGGCTGCCATCTTCAGTGCTGCCTGTAGTACTTGCTTGGTTTTCACTTGGTGAATCAGGGACAGATATGGTGGTGAGTGGTGGAAGCAGAATGGGTGGACCATAGAGGGGGGCCTTACAAATACAACAACTGGGATTGGGTGGGAGGGGGTGCATCTAGGCTTTAAGGTAAACTGATACTTTACTCATGGATTGGGCGGGGGATCCACTGAACTACCTGGGAACTTGATAATTAACTTGGGGATCAGGCAGGAGCGTAGCCCTCAACAGTCATTGATATTGTTATGTAAATGATAAATATAATTTATCATGCTTATATTAAAGCCCAGTGTCTGCATTTTATGTATAGCCATAAACAAGCTGCTTCACTTCCTTGTGTTTCTGCTATCTTGGTTGTATATCTGAATAGAGGTGGAGCCCCATTGAATATAAGATGGTGCAATTCAGCAGGACTGAATGAACACATTAAAAAAAAAGTTTTATAATGCAAGTCAAACTTTGATGTTGATGAGGTCTATATTTGATGAGGATGTTGTAGATTAAACTCTAATTCTCACAGGTGTGTATTATCCACAATCCTAGGAAATGTTAATCCCACACACACATTGAGATGTACAGTATATAATGGTGTGGACTTAGAGTTGATGACATTCCATCTCGGGACAGTTTATAGTCTGAAGAGGAAACAAAAATGCAGCAGCCAGCAGAAGCCTGACCTCCAACATGTTGATGCATTCTTTCCTGACTTCTGTACCTCTCCCTGCACCAAATCCCAAGGAAATTTGCTCTGGGAAAGTTGTAACACACTGATTTATTGTATACATTCCCTTCCTTCAATTCATTCTTTATGGTTAACAGGAGGCACATGGCTCTCAGACTTAATTTTGTTTTACTGTTGCTTCTTAAAGGGGAATAGTCAGCACATGGGCCAAACATACAAGTCTGGGGCCAGTCCTAATGTACATTTTGTGTGCAAAAACATTCTTGTTTACTTACCGTTTACTGTGGTATAGTAGATATTGTATTAAACTAATTTTGCTTAGTTCTAGGCTGACATTTTTGTTCCCTTTGTGTGCAAAAACATTTTGTTTTACACACCTTTTTACTGCAGTATAGTAGATTGTATCAAGATAATCCTGCTTTACTTCTAGGCAGACATCTTCTGTAACTACAAATCCCAGAATCCCCTGCAGATGACATCAGAGCAGTAGCTAGCAGCGAGAACATTTAACGGCCTGCAGTGCATGTTAGAGCTTTCATGATCTCCAATCAGATACAGTATTCTCTGGTTCTGTTTTTCAACAGGGGCTAAGTGTGGCTGAACTTAATCCTGAGAGGACAGCAGAACCAGCAAACTAAAGATCACAGTTTGTAAAAACTCTAGCATGCATTGCAGACTACTGAATCTCCGATTGCTGCAGCCCAATTCTGAAGTCAACTGCAGGGGATTCTGGGATTTGTAGTTACAGAAGATGTCTGCCTAGAAGTAAAGCAGAATTATCTTGACATAAGCTACTATACTGTATCTGGGGATTTTCCTTACATCGTAGATGGGCCATGGTCCCACTTATTTAACTTTCCACAATACGACAGCTGGATCTCTAACTACCAACCTGCCCTTGTCATCACCTTCTCAGGTCCCATTGTCTTCCACCACCAGGGGAAGAAAGGGAAATCGACAAGGCAACATAGCTCCAAAAGGGCTGCTAAACAGGTGTCTAAACTGATAGGAGAATACCTCCTTAGGCTTGCCCTCCTGCTACTTCCACTGTCAGGCAACATCCACTCTAACCCTGGACCAGCACAACACACTCCAAATGTTTCTCGCCGCAAACAGGGAACTCTTACTCTGGCTACTCTCAGCATCTGCAGCCTCCTGTGTAAAACTGACTCCCTTAAAGTTTGGGTTTCACAAAACAACCCTGACATACTCTGTCGTGGAAACATGGTTATCCCCCAAAATACCAGACTGTGCGGTTCACCTACCTGGTTACACAATTTTCAGATTGGACAGGCTTACCAAGCAAGGTGGTGGCTGTGCCATCTACCTAAAAGACTCACTAAAGTGTCTAGCCATGCCTGTGACTGTCCTTGGATGCCCCACTCAGGTATTAGGGATCAAAGTACTACTGGGAGCACATCAAAAGACTCTCACAATACTGTTAGTTTATATACCACCTAAAGACCCTAACACTGGCCCTTATAAAGTCTTGGATTACCTAAAAGCCCCAAAACACATCGCCCAGGCAATTATATTTGGTGACTTCAATATAAACCGTCATCAGCTTCCTCAGGCTCCATAAAGGATGCACTATCGGCGCTACATCTTTCTCAACTTGTCAGTTCTCCCACAAGAATTAACTACAAAACTGGGACAAGCACCACTCTCGACTGGGTAATCTCAAACCGCCCTGACCAGATCTCCAATGTAACGGTGCACCCTGACTCTCTAAGTGACCACTCCCCTGTGACCTGTAGCTGGACCAATAAATTCCAATCCCCACCGCCTCTCACTATATTCAACAGAGTGCTTATACGTGGCCACCTGGATCACCTAAAACAACACCTTCGCTGTCAGGACTGGTCTCTACTGGACTCCTCTGCCGACACTAATGAAGCCCTTCAGCACTTCATCAGTACTTTCAACACCACCTGTGATGTACATGCACCCCTCAAGAAAATGAAGGTGCGAGGCACTGTACATCCCTGGATTACCCCTGATCTTCTTGCTACTATCAAAATGAGGTATCACCTCTGGTACTGTGCTAAATCATCAGGCAAACCTCAAGACTGGCAAGTCTATAAAGCTGCAAGAAATTCCTGCACTAGGGCCATCCGCAACGTGAAAAGCAATCACCACAGGGAGCAGCTTACCAACAGTTGGGGTGATAGCAGGAAATTGTGGCCACATATTAAAGATATAACTGGAAAAGACCCAGAAAAGGAACCAACTATGGTAAACTTCGACGACTCCCACATACTGGACCCACTCCAAATTGCAAATACTTTCAATGATTCCTTTACTGATCTTAGCAATGCCCTACCACAAGATTTCTTTGATGATACCACCTTAAAGTCTGTGCACCAGCAGGAGAACAAGACAAATGATCATCTCTTTTCTACTTTAAACATGTCTCTGTTGCCCAAGTCAGGAAACTACTGAGCAAAGTGCTGGGTAAGTCACAGCATAGTGGGGACTCCCTAGACTTCAAACTAATCACACTTACCACTGAGGAAGCACTAACACCTATCACTAAGATCCTTAGCCTCTCTCTGTCATTGTCTCAGTTCCCACAGGTTTGGAAAACAGCCATTGTTACACTAGTTCATAAAGGTGGGGACCGTGCGCTACATAGCAACTATAGGCCTATGTCAATTCTCCCTCCCCTTTCAAAAATTCTTGAGCGTATTGTTGCCAACCAACTAGTGGACTAAATACTCCCTGCAGTGTGAACAACAACATGGTTTTAGAAAAGGGCACAGCACAAGCACTGCTCTCCTAGAACTCACCAGCTCCGTCCACCAATCTATTGACCAAGGCAGTCTTGAGGGGGTGGTCTTTATAGACTTAACCAAGGCCTTCAACATGGTTAATCACCAGCTCCTCCTCATCAGCTCTCTCTAACTGGCCTCTCCCCGATTCACTGTCCTGGTTTACAAGCTGTCTTGAAGATAGATCACAATGTGTGAATATTTCCAACGCTATCTCAGACCAAAAATCAGTTCAGTCTGGTGTACCCCAGGGCTCAGTTCTGGGTCCCCTACTATTCAGCATCTTCATTAACAATTTACCATCTGCCTGTCAACTGCGCACACTGCTGTATGCGGATGACACTGTCATTTTTGCAAGCCACCCTGACCCGCACGTGCTTGAAAGCAACCTACAAAATGGTTTCCCAGACGTCGAGCACTGGTTCTCCAAACAGAAACTAGTGCTAAACTACAAGAAGACAAAAGTCCTATTGTTCTCCTCTGCCCGCAGTAGATACAACGGACATTCTCTCACTATCGGAAATAGCCAAGATGACCCCCTTGAACAAATACAGCACTACATGTACCTTGGGGTCACCCTAGATAGTCATCTCACCTATTCACCCCACATCAAAAATGTAGCCAGAGCTGTCAGTGCTAGGATTGGTCTTCTCTATCGACTCAGAAAGTGTCTAACACCCAGACCTGCAATCTCTAGAAACAGACTGGATGGCTCAATCTATCTGGGAGAATTAAATACTACACCTGCCTTCTCACTAAAAAAATTCTACTTGGATTCATGCCAAAGGATCTGTGTTGTCTGCTTCACAAATCTCCAAAGACCCAAACAGACGCACACCTCATCCATTGAACTCCTACTAGTCCCACGGTGCCGGAACGCCAATGCGCCTTTGGTAGCAGAGTGCCTTCCTGGTTCAATGGACTCCCCAGTAGTCTAGCTACCCTTCCTAAACTTGGAGAGTTCAAACTTAAGCTCTGAACTCACCTCCTAACTGAAAACTCCTGTGATTACTCCGCCTAATTTCCAGGTCCCTTTCAGGACCTCCACTAGTCCATCCCCCCCCCCGGACCTCTCCTCACTGACACCTCTATCACCCCCATCTTGTCACCCTCCTTCCTGCCTTTGCCCCATCCCTCTTCCCTCTCCTCCCTTTCTAAGACTCTTTCTCCCCCATCATAGTTGCAACTTTACAAGGATGCCTGGCTGCTCCTCTCCCTCTTGGTTCTTCCTCCCCCCCATCTAATTTTCTTCCCTCTGCCTCTGATCAGGTTTTGCTTAATGTGTATATAACTGAAGCTTAATTGTCCTATACTATAATGTAAACACATGTACATCTGTTCTGAAATATTTTGTATGACTTGTCTGTTTCCCTGCAACTGTTTGTAACCCTCCCTACTGGCGTGGAACCTTTGTAAATGAGCTGCCTGGCACTCAAAGGTATTTGTAATCCTAGAATGAATAAATAAATAAATAAATAAATAAATAAATAAATAAGTAAGTTAGTAAAAATAGTAAAAGGTATGCAAAACAAAATGTTTTTGCACACAACATGCACATTGGATCCAGCCCCACACTTGTGGCAATCTCTAGCAAGCACCTCCTCAGTTGATAAAGCCTTAATCTATTTTAAAGACATCTTCCTAGCAAATTGGAATGCCTTCGCACCCTTAAAACAAACAAGGGTTAGAGGTCATCACCTCCCCTAGATTACCCATGAATTACTAACCTGCCACAGAGCCAGAGATTGGGCCTGGAAATGGAAGAAAGTCTCCCAGCTTCCAAATGACCTTAGTTACCAAAAACTCCGTAATGCCTGCACCCGGGCTACCAGGTGAGCCAAAACAGAGTACTTCACATCTACCTTTGCAATAAACATCAACTCCCCCTACAAGTTCAGGAGAGTGGTCTATGCCCTCTTTACCCCCATCCTGTCCACCCCCCCCATACTTAAGATGAATGCCACCCTTGTTGCTGATCCAGTTGCAAAAGCTACTGAATTCAACTCCTATTGCACCAATTGTGCTGGTGAGCTACTCCGGTCCCACCCAAACTAATCCCCTCCCTTTCCCCCTTCCTATTGCCTACAAATGATCCCCCCTCCAATTTCCCCTTCTCCTTTGCTACTGTCTCCCCAAATGACACCCTAAATATCCTGCTAGCAATCAACTCTTCAAAAGGCTCCTCCCCAGATGACCTTGACCCTAAACTATTAGCCCTCTCAGCCCCAGCCATCACCTACCCACTCTCTATTATCCTAAACCTCTCTTTCTCATCTGCCTCAGTACCTTCCCCATGGAAACATGCAGTGGTCCTTCCCCTCCCCAAAGGCGGAGTCCCCACCTCCCCTGGCAACTACTGCCCCCATCTCTCTTCTCCCTACCCTTGCCAAACTTCAGGAACACCTAGCCCTCTCCCAGCTCATTGCTTACCTCAATGACTCCTCCTTCTTCACCCCTTATCAATCTGGCTTCAGGAAAAATCACTCCAGCACCACCTCCCTTCTTTGGTTCACTAATTCTATCCTCATGGAAATGGACAATGGCCAAATCACCTCAGCTATTATTGTCGATCTGGCCAAAGCCCTTGACACAGTCTCCCACTTCCTTCTTCTTGACACCGTATCAACAGCTGGGCTATACCCCTTAGCCACAGACTGGTTTAAGTCATACCTCACTGGCAGAACCCAATCAGTCAAGATCTCTGATGCAATTTCCCCACCCCTCTCGATAAGAACTGGTGTCCCCCAAGGATCAATGTTAGGCCCCAGACTATTCTCAATTTTTCTAAACTATCTCCCGTCCACCTGCTCTTCATTCTCCTCCATTCACATGTACGCCGATGAAACAGTCTTGTATGCATCTGGTTCCTGCCCCACCAAGGTTGCATCCAACTTGCAGCATAACTTCGACAAAGTTCAGTGTTGGTTTGCAAACAACCAACTATCTCTAAACATCAAAAAAACATTCTCCATGACCTTCGGCACCAGGCAGAGACTTACCAGTTTCTCTCTCTAACCTCCTTCCACACCCTTGATGGGACTTTACTCGAGGACACATCCTCCTTCAGGTATTTAGGTGTCTCGCTGGACCAACACCTGAACTTCTCTGGTCATATCAATGCTATTCAGAAAAAAATTGTGTCCCAAGCTTGGTGCCTTATTCAGGAATCCCACCCACAACTAGATGCAAGATTGTCCAGAAGATGATCCTACCTATCTTTGACTACTGTGACGTAGTCTATGGTGCTGCTCCCAAGTCCTCCCTGGCCAGACTAGATACCTTTTTCAACTCATTTTTCCATTTTGCCCCTGACGCTCCCCTCTGCACTCATCATTGTGATCTCTATCATGCCCTGTCCTTCCCTTCCCTGACAAACCGACGTCTCTCTCACTGCACAAAATTCACCTCCAATCACTGGCTGGGTGAACTTCCCTCCTATCTCTCCCCCTTGCCTTTACAACTGCCCCCCTTCCCACTGCCTAAGATCTACCGACTCATGTACCCTGGTGGTCCCACGCCACTCCACCCTTATTGGCCAATCAGGTTATTCTTATCACCTCCCAAAAATCTGGAATTCACTTCCCCCTAAAATTCGCCACTCATCCTCTTGCTACTCCATTAACTCTGCCCTCAGGACCTTCCTTGCCCCTTCCTGTGCCTGCCATGACCCTCCCTAATCCCCCGCCATCTCCCCAAGCCCATATTACCATATGCCTACTCCCCACCACTACTATTTCCCTCTGATCATGCTCCTCCATGTCCCCCACTCTCCCTCCTCCTAAAGTGCTCCTCCCCCTTCTTTCTCTACCCTTAATCTATCTCCCTTCTGCGAGCGTGATCACTGCCTGTGCAGGCAGGATCCATAGCACGCAGCGGACAACAACTTTACCCCTTTTTCCCCAATTTATCCTTTTGCTGGACCCCCTCAGTCATACTAGATCACATCCTTGTGCAGGCAGGGTCACCCAGCACACTGGTGGGTTACAACCCCCCACTATAGCTGACCTCTGCTCAGGCTTATGTTCCTACTCTCCACTGTGACACTCTGCCCCTTGCTTATGATTATGATATGATATCTGTAAAATAAATTACTGGTGTGTGAAAAATTTGGCTCACATAAGTTGACAGATTTGGCCTGTAACTTCAAAGTGTCAGTAGCTCAAACCAGGCTGTGATTAAACAGACCAGGAGGAAAACAGTTAATTGAGACATCCTTCCAGAGACAGTTTATTGAGAACAAAAGAGTTGGTGGGTCCCCTTCCAGTTAATATGCTATACAGTTTGTTGTGGGGCTGGACTATGGATAATCCATTGTTCAGAAAGTCAATAAAGCCAGCCACTCAGTGTTTTCTTAAAAGCTGATTTTTTTAATTTTTGAAGTATTTCTTAAAATCAATGATCCCCTGTACTTGCCCATTGTTTCACCCACATCGGGCTTCCTCAGGGGCCAGGATCTATCATAAATAAATAATTACAGTTTTAATTTCTAAAACAAAAAAAATTATTTTTACCATTAATTTTTAAAAAAAAATTTTTTCAAGTCAGACTAACATTTCATTTTTGTTGCACTTCCTATCACAATTTATGAACTACTTGCATTTTTCTTTGATGGTAAAAAACTGAATTCAAGGCTGGCCCGGTGGCGCTGAGGTGCTGGACGCCATACCTCGCGCCACGCCGGCGACCTGGGTTTGGGAGCGGACTCGGGTTGACGGGTCAGCCAGGAGAGGAGGATTGGCGTCCCAGCGGATGCTGTCCTCTCTCCAGAGAGATACCAGGGGTGCAATTTGCACCCAACACCTGAGAGGAGCCAGTGGGAACACAGGCTCTCAAAAGAGCTGGCGGCTCCATTCACCCGGAGTTGGGGAGGGGACACTGTCAGGCGGTTGAGGAGACGTGTGTCAGCACGTCGCCTCTCTGGATGTACGTCCTTGCGCCGGCATCCCAGGGGGCGAGGTTGAGGGGAACACAGAAAAACGGAAAGATCCCTTCAGTGGTCCTAGATGACGACCGCTCCACCCAAGACCACCAATTCCAGGACAGACCCCGCTGTGCAGGATAGAGAGGGAGGAAAAAAGAAGAAGCACTCTAGGGGCAGATCCTGGAACGGTGGTCCGGAAGGTAAGAGCGGTCTGAAGGAGTGGACACCGAAGGCAGGAAGGTGGATAAATAAAGAGTTCAAAAGAAAAACTGAATTCATTATTAGTATTTACATTTTAATCACAACAAGGCTGTGAATGACCACCATCTACAACTAAAGTTTGCCCTGGGCACGTAATTGTAACTGACCCATCTAATTACCTGTGATTCTGGAGTTGATTATTTCCTGTGGTATGTATCTTCTCAGTTTCCAAAACAAGCTTTTCTGATTAGTTTTTTCTATGTAAGCATAATATTTTCAATATTTAACTTAATACTTTTTTATCAGGCAAATTGTGCCTTCTCATTATAGCTCATGTATAATCAGAAGCGTATTTCATTACTGAGGATTCATTTAACAGCAGCCTACATTTTTATAACAAAACCATCTCTGATTATGCATTTGCTTGCCTGCTATAAGTAATGCAATGTTCTAACTTATTCATGTCTCTCAAGTTTTCTTTCAAAGTTCATTGTATCATATCATAGGTATCATAGGTATAACTGAGCATAGTAAAGACTTTCATCTGTGGAGCTTGCCAAGTCTGAATATCATTAACCTAGGTAAGTACCATATTTTTGATTAATATATAACCTGTCTCCAGTGTCTATCTAGATTTACCTTAAATTGGTGCATTATACTACTCCCTACAACTTCCATCGGAAGAGCATTCCATATTGAAACTATTCTCTAATTAAACCATCTAGCTCTATTTTTAGATCTGCAGTTGCTACTATCCAACTATAGGGGGTGTGATCTAGTCTCATGATACTTGTTCCTAGTTTGCAATCTCAGGAGCTCCCACAAATCGTGTTTTTCCCAAGCCCTATATGTTAAACACATATCTCCCTGTGTCTTCTGTACTTCAATGTATGCATATCCAGCACTTGAAATCTTTCCTGATAAGACATCTTTTAATCCTTCAATGGTTTTAGTGGCCCATTTCTGTACCCTCTCAATCAACTGTACCGCTCCTTTCTTATATGGTGACCAGACCTGTGCACCATATTCAAGTATGGGTCTCACCAAGGAGGAATACAAGGGAACTATAACCTCTCGTTTCCTACTTTTGAATATGTCTTAGTATACAATTTAAGATTTTGATACCTTTCTGCGTAATATTAGTATAGTGGGTTTTGAAAGAGAGATCCTGTGTCAGTATAATTCCTAGGTCCCTTTCTTCTCTAGTTTTAGATAAGGTTTTCCCCATTTAATGCATAATTGTATTGCTTATTGTCCTTCCCCATATGCAAAATCATGCATTTTTCTTGGTTTAGGGATAATCTGTGGCTCTTTGTCCGATCCTGTATGTAATAAAGCTCTATGACATGCCACTGCATCATCCTAGTTTTCTATTATTGGCCCTAATCTGCCGTTATCTGCAAATTTTGATAACCAAAATTTTTTGTGAGAATATTGGATCAAGGAGACATAGGTTAAAGAGGTAAGGGCCCAATACTGAGCCCTGAGGGACCCCACTTGTCACTTCTTTCCATTTGGAGAATGCCCCCTTTATACAAACTCTGTTTTCTTTCAGACAACCACAACGCTACCCATAAAACCAAGTTTTTATGAAGGCCACGTTTTTGAAGTGCTTATTTTATATATTTTTTACATTTTCCTGTTCTATCTGTACAAATATTGCTCTCTTGGTTCCATTTGCAGCTATACGGTTCTAAAAGCAAAAATGATCTATAGACACTTTACCACACTCTTTCATATGTTTCGCCTCGTCCGCTTGCTTTAAACGCAGCCTAAGAAATCACCTGCTCATCTCACGCAGATGCCGCTGCCACTAAATAACATAAAAAAAAAATCCTCCCCTCCGACAACGCTCACCGAGCCGCACTCCCCTCCCCTCCTTTTTACCCACTCTTCCTCCTTGGCCCTCCCCCTTCCTTCTGCTTCCTAGTCCCCAGTCCCCTCTTACCCCACAATCTCCTTTACATCTCTCCCCACTAACCCTAATCTTGTCTATTTATTCTTCATATGTATTGGAACCAACTGTGCCTTGTATGACACTTACCTTGAACCTGTATTATCTGTTGTCTTCTGTGCCACTGTCTGTGTCCTTTATGTGACGAGGTACCTTTGTAAATGAGCCCCTGGCTCAAAGGTTGTTAAACTGATGTTCTAATAAATAAATATGTTTGCTGAAAATGAGTGTTTCCCTTGCTTCTGACAGTTAAACATTTAGTAAACAGATATACAACAAACCCTAATTCAGGCTTGAAAGGACTGTAGGCCCTGAACCTTATACCTGCTTCAGATAGTGAAAACATTTCATAAGCAGACATATACCCCAATTCAGACATGAAAAGAGTGTAAGCCTAGAACCTTACACTTGCTTCAGACAGTTAAAACATTTTGTAAGCAGACACATGCCCCAATTCAAGTCTGAAAAGAGTGTAGGCCTTAAACCTTATACTTGCTTCAGACAGTTAAAGCATTTTGTAAACAGACACATACCCCAGTTCTGGCTTGAAAGGAGTGTAGGCCCTGGGGTTGTCTTTTAAATATCATTTGCATCATCATAGTGGATTACTGGAGCTGAAAGTATAATCAGTATATATGCGTGAAACTAATTCCATTCTGCTGTAGATAGTAATCTAGACACTTTCTTGTTTAGAAGTTAATTGTTACCTTTTCTGCTTCCCTCTGGCTGTGTCTCAGCTTCTATCGTGTTATGCACACTTCATTGAAAAGTTTCTGCTTATGTAGTGCCAGGACAGAGGGCAGCATCAGTGTAACATCCAACCACCGACCGCCACCTCATAAGGAAGTGGCCAGAAGGTGCCGCCCCTGGAGCCACTCACTAGTGGTTGCTATGCAACAAAAGTGAACACAATTCTCTTCCCATACTGAGGCGGACCTATAGGACAGCCTGTGCACGCTTAGCGCCCCCTGTCTTAACTGTTTTTAGTGCAGTGACTCAGATTCATTTGTGGCTGTCACTTAGGCAATATGAAGCCCACAGAAATGATACTTTTAAAATCAGTAAATTGTTTCTCAGGTGTATTACCTACTTTCTGCAACTCTTTTGCTGTTTGTGGTAATGATGAGCTCAGTGGGAAGGGGGTGGTGGGGAGTGTTTTCAAGCCCCATAGGGTGAGCCTGCAAGCTGGATTTTTGGCAGCTGGCAAAGGTTAGCCAGGAAGTCATCTTCAGCTTACAGCACATAAGTGCAATGACAAACTCATTTTGGCTGTCATTTAAGCACTGTGAAGCCCACAGAAAAGACACATTTGAAGGCTGTAAATTGTTTCTCAGGTGTATTTAACTGTTTCCTGCAACTCTTTTGCTGTTTGTGATGATAATGAGCTCAACGGGGAAGGGGTTTCTAAGACCCATAAGGTGAGCCTGCAAGTTGGATAGTGGTGGCTCATAAACAGTAGCTAGGAGGTCAGGGAGGTCATTTTCAGTTTTCAACACTGTAAGACTCATTGTTTGGAATTTCTTTCCTCTTTGTATTAATTCACCACTGCTAGCTGCAGTGGATAGGCTGCCTATTGGTATTGGGTTTTAGTGATTTCACCAACAGGCTGCCCAATTTTCATCCTCATTTATACCTAGTCTGTCTTCAGTCGCATTCAACGTAAATATCCAGTACATTTCTGTTCTTTCAAGCATTTTATTCCAATAACCTCCTCTCAAGGGCTTATCAACTTTTTCAATGCCCCAGAATTTAAGAGATGCTGCTGTGTGGTTAGCTGTGACAAAATGCATTGCTATGGGACTGCTTTCATATTTGTTGTGTATTCTGCTCTTGTGCTCACTAGTCCTTTGTTTGAGGGGCCTAGTGGTTTTGCCCACATATACTTTGGAGCATGGAAAAGTTAGCATATAAATAACATGGTCTGTGTCCCAGGTTATATGTGCTCGAATCTGGTATTTATTGTTACTACTGGGGTGGGTAATTTCTGTTTATTTGGAGGTATTTCCACAGTGTGCGCAATGACCACACTGGAACATACCCAGTTCTAGGGGCCTCAGCAGAAGCTGGTGCCCTCTAGGTAGTGCTGTGGATGTTAGTTCTGAATGTACTAGTCTGTTTTTAAGTGTATGAACCTTTTTAGAAGCAATAATAGGTAACTCTTTAAACTCTGGTACTTCTGATGGCTGCAGTATGTCCCGATGTGATTGTATAATGTTCGTAATGGGTTTTGTAAGATTTGAATGCCCTAGGGAACATACCATCCTATTAATTTCTTGTGTTGCTGCTTGTTCTCGTCTCTCCTCTGTTTGTATTGTTTTATTTATAACTTGCTGCAGTACTTTGTTTTTACACCCCCTGGATACAAATATGTTTGCCATGGTATTATATTCATGTTCTGTTATTTCTTTTTGGCTACAGTTGCGTTTTACCCATAACATCTGTGAGAAGGGAATACTCTCAATTAGATTTTCCAGATGAAAACTACTAGCATGGAGCAACGTATTTCTATCTGTTTATTTTTTTATAGATTTGTGCCCTCTTTACTATTATGTTTGTAGATCATCAAATCTAAGCAGGCAACTTCCTCCCTACTAGCAGTCATGGTGAATTTGAGGTTTTCTGTTAGTGTATTCATGTAACTATGGAATTCCTCAAGTTGATCCATAGTTCTCACCCAGAAAATCAAAATGTCACCTATGTAATGTTTATAGTATTTAAGGTATCTGAAAAATGGGTTGTACATGGGATTGAGAATATATTGTGCTTCAAAATGGTCCATGTATAGATTTGCATACATAGGTGCTAGTATGCTACCCATCGTTGTTCCTTTTTTCTGCATGAAATAGTTGCCATCAAATCTAAAACATTTCTTGTAAAGAACCATTCCTGCCCATTCCTGTAGTGTACTAATGGGGGGCATACCGTCTATTGTACTTCTAAGTAGTCCTACTCCTAAACTGTCTAGTCCCTCCTGGTGTGGAATTGATGTATAGAGATCCTTCACATCCATGCTACACAGAATGAAATTCATGTAATTCTCTTCATTGTTATGTTGGCTTGCATGCATGCGCGCATGCGCAAGCAACATCTTGCGCTAGTATGGGTTTTGGGGGCGCGGCTGCTGTTGGGCGAATGCAGGGCACGCATCAGTAGGTGCGTCCCTTATTCCCCAATCAGCCTGCATGCCGACGCCACACCATGCATACATAATGGGGCGAGCACATCTAAGCAAAGGTCCGCTGCAATCCGAGCAAAGCTCATCATATGCAGCGGTCCTTCACGTGCCGTGCTCGCTGCCATTATGACCATGGTCGGCGAGCGGGCGGCCACCTCACACTTGCCGAGATCAGGGGTGCCCAATCCCCCTGTTGGCAACCCCCCAGTGTTTGTGTGCAGATGGGGGAGTCTACTCCCCGTCGGCATACCCCCCCAAATGTTGAATGCTGAGGGAGGTGCCCAATCCCTTTGCTCGCGGCCCCCCCTCACTGTCTTTGCATGCTGATGGGCAACCCACTCCCTGTCAGCATCACCCCCCAACTGTTGAATGCCGAGAGGTGTGCCCAATCCCCTCATCTCGCGCCCCCCGCTTCCTTTGTTTGCCAACCAGGGGTGCCCCAATCCCGTCGGCATTACCCCCTGTGTTGTGTGCCGACGAGGTGCCCAATCTCCCGTCGGTACTGACACCCCAAAACCCATTTAGGTGGCATGCTGGGAGCCCACCCCAGCATGCCAAATGCCCTGTAACATGAAAACTGTCCGCAATGGTTTTCCTTTTTCCCCTGCAAAACAAAAGCAGCCCCTCGTAGTCTAGATGCCCTCCCCAACCGCACTCCACCACTGCGCACCCTGCTTCCCCACCCCCCACCCCATACTTACCTCCAGACTCTGGCGCGATGATCTTCCGTGGACCGGGAACACGTCTGCACTCTTCAAAGCCGACTGCGAATTGAGGAAATGCCGGTAAGCTGTATAATGCAATGAATAGGGTTTTTTCAACTTTGCTGCATATCTCAGGCATTTCTTGGAATTTTGGCATCAAATTTTCAACATGGGGTTTTTGGGACCCCTCCTCATGAATTCTATCACTGTCATGGCGTTAATCAACCTCGAAAGGTGATTTCACAGTCACTGCAGGAAATCACCTTTCGGGACCTATTAACAAAATGACAGTGCCAGTGTTCATGAGGTGGCCTCTCAAAAAGCCTATGTTCCAAATTTGGTGGAAAAAATCCAACAAATGCCTGTTTTATGAGCGTGCATTGAGCAGTTCCTATGCAGGCTCATAACTTAGTGCATTCACAACATTTTAACACCAGATTTTCAGCATTGGCATTTTTGTACACCTCCTTATGAACAGTACAGCTGTCATTTTCCACATCCTGCCTGAAATGTGTTTCTGCACAATAGCACAGTCGCTGTGGGAAATCAGTGTTTGGACCAGATTATGAAAATGACAGTGACACAGTTCATGAGCAGAGCTCCTAGAATGCCTATGTTGAAAATTTGGAGCTGATACTCCATAAAATGACTGTGTTATAAGCATGCATTGGCAGATCGCACGCACGCTTGTACCGTCGTGCATTTGTGATATTTTCACTCTGGATTTTCACTATTGCCATTTTTCCACACCTCTTGATGAACAGTACAGCCGTCACTTCACATATCCTGCCCAAAATATGTTTCCGCACTTCCGGTGCAGAATAGCGTGGTCGCTGTGCGAAATCACTTCTTGGGACACCTTGAGGAAATGACAGTGACACTGTACATGAGCAGAGGTGCTAAAATGCCTATGTTGAAAATTTGGTACCGAACACCCATAAACTGGCAGTACTGCAAGCGTGTGTTTCATATTTCCCATGCACCCTTGTAACTCCGCAAATTCCGTATATTTGTATGCCACATTTTGAGCACTGGCATTTTATTACACCTCCTTATGAACTGTGCAGCTGTCATTTTTCACATCCTGCCCAGCATGTTTTCCCTCACTGCACTAGCAAACACCCAAAGGGACACCCTAATGCCTGTCTCTCTCTGCAGGGTGGGGGTGGGTTGGCATCAGCTCAATACTTGACTGCCATTCCTATGCTGCATCTCTCTAAGTTCTGCACTGCCAATGGCAGCAAGCAAACATTCGGCATTGACAAATGCTTGTTTAACTTAAAACAGGTATGCCAGCTATACCTTTGGGCTGGGGATCTCTGGTTGCTGACTCTGGATTAGAATCTGCTATGATCAGAAGAGTGATTCTCTTTTGTCTTTCAGCTCATTACAAAGAAATTGGAATCTTTACAGTGGTGAAAATCTAGCTATGAAGGAACAAGTACAAAATGGGCTAACAAACTAGCACTAAACTGTTGGACTCTGTTCCTGAGGGGAGTGTTTGCCCTCTGAGCCCTTTATATCAGACAAGGTGTGCCCAAACATTGGTGGACAACATTATGCCCCTGCATGGAGGTAACATTTTCTCTATGTCAAGCAAGGGCCTAAAAAACTAGGCTTCTAGGATGAGTCTGTAGAACCCAGGAATATCTCTGTTCAACTGATCTTGAAGCAGGACAGAGAAGCAAGTTGTGGCACCAATACTCACAGAGCTTTGACTCTGAGCATAGAATTTAATTAACTGGTGCTGCATAACTTTGAGGACTCCAGCATATACTTGGAGCCTTATGGCTTACAACTGGCCGGACTTCATTTTTTTACCCTGTGTTAAACTTAGTATTTTACGAAAACATTTTTAAAGGGTTGGAAGTACCAAAAGGCCAAAATCTGAGGGACTTCTTATCTAAATTTAAGTTAGTGTTATTTTATTGTTTAGTAACTTCTTAATTATTTGTTCCATGTGTGAAAAAGTGAGAATGTGACCTATGCATTCATGTGTTTTGATATACTGCATGCATACGCTAAAAGGATCTAGAGTACTTGAAATTCTAAGCAGGGATGCCATAAAGAACTATCATAGTTCAAACTACATATGATTGTTATGGAAATCAGACCTCTTGCTCTTATCCACATGATTCGTTATCTACGCCATTATAATGGATTTGTTTAAATTCAGTTTTGACCACTGGGTAGCAGGCTTGACTGAACCCTGATCTGTGTTTTACTTCCTCTTTCAAGTGTAGCTTATGTGAGTCAGGTTAATGCTATGATTTGACTCAGAGCAGGGGAGAGTGCTCTTTGTTAGATATTACAGGTTACTGTCATAATCTGCTGCCTATGGAAATCAAGGGGCAAAGCATTGTCAATAGGGAAATAAGGTGCATATTGCCACAAGGCCGGGAGATCAGAAGACTGTGGGTTCTATCCCCACACCAGGCACTTGGGTTAATATCCCAATACTGACACTGTAGTGCAGCATGAGGGGGTGCTACACTCCTGAAGTGCCATCTTTCGGATGAGACATTAAACCGAGGTCCCATCTGCCTGGATTGGTGGTAGTTCAGGTGGATGCTAAAGATCGCATGGCACTTCTCGAAAAAGAGTAGGGGAAGGTTTTTGTTAATAAACAGAACAATAAATCAGAAAAACAGCAATACAATTTATGGAAAATAAGAAAAAAAACATAACAAAGAGAATATCAGCAATACTCAATTCACTGACAGCATAATGATTCGACCTATTTTGTCTTTCAAAAAAGGAACCTCTTTCCACCTCATAAGCCATACATTTTTGGACAAACAGTTGCGTTCAGAATCACATTGTAACAACAAATCATGTTCAACATGTTGACAAACTTCAAGTGGTGAGTGGTATAACTGTTGTAGAGTAAGGTGACATCTGGCATGCCATAAATGAAACTTGAACATAGCAAACAGCAGCCGCACTACACCTGCATCCGACAAAATAGAATGTAGCAAAAAACGTCCCACAACTTCCTGATATGTAACAGCCCGCCAGAAAGGCTGGCTCCAACGGGCAGAAAGGGTCATCCAGAATTCTTGCACAAAGGGGCAGCAAACAAAAAAATGGGACATTGTTTCCTCCTGATTAATGCAAGTATCCCTCAGACAAGTATGTTCAGTAACCATTTTGTGCTTTAAATTCCCCCTAACATTGAGACGCCCATGACAACTAAGCCATAAAACATCCCATAATCTAGGTGGAATCCGTTTATCTACCAAACTTTTAAGGAGGTTATCAACATGACCATCCGGTACATCCTTAAAAACGGGGACTATGGAATGTGCTTTAGATTGTAGAACATCATAAACATATTTGTGCGATTTGCAATACACATGGGCCGGAAGTAATTTCCATCTATTAAGTTTAGATATCACAGGTCTGACATAAATCGGGTAACTAGGAGTGTGTAAATTTTTCTGGCTCAAATCTGGTCACTCTGAGGACAATTTAGGTAACCAACCATACGCATAAATCACCCATAACACAGAGTGTGGACGACTAAAGTCTAGTAAATTCCAATTAAAAAAAATACTATAGTAAAAAGTAATCGGATTCGCACAATTCAAACCACCCTGTGCAATAGGAAGATACAACACATCTCTTTTAATGGGATTTAGGCGACTCCCCCAAATAATTTGAAAAAAAAAAGACCCAATAAAGTGGCTTCCAAACCAGAAGGAATGGGGTATACTGCACTAAGGTATAAAAATTGAGGAAGAAGTAAAGATTTAGTAATGATAACCTTTTTCTGTTTAGTTTGTTGCCAAGACTTCCATAATCCGATTCTGGACTGAACTGCCTCAATTTTAGCTGACCAAATAAGTAACGCATTATCACCTTTACCAAAATCAATACCTAAAATTCAGACAGGGCCCAGTACAACAGGAACGCCTTGCAGCTCTGTAACCTCAGGAATGGCAGTATGCAGAGGATAAAAAAAATTATTAGATTTATTAAGGGAGGAACCTGCAACATCCAAAAAATTAGAAAAATGATGTAACACCTTGTCTCCAGAGGTCAAATCAGCAACAAAGACACAGACGTCATCAGCATAAGCCGAAATTTTGGCCTCAAGGGTACTATGAGGGGAAGCAATACCAAGAATCCGCACATCTTGGGCAATCGTACGTAAAAGCAGATCCAAACTAAAAACATAAAGCAATGGACTCAGAGGGCAGCCTTGTCTCACCCCCGATGAATAGAGATATAGGAACCCAAGTAACCATTTACCACGGGCATAGCATAAGCATGGCTATAAAGCAAAGCAATCCAGGTTATAAAGCAATCAGGAACTCCATAGGTTCGTAAAACCTGAAACAAATAACTATGCGGGACCTGATCAAAGGCCCTTTGTTGATCCATGGACATAAGAAAACCCTTTATAACATCAACTTTACCAAGCTCTATTAGTTCCCGAAGCAAAAGGAGATTATTATAGATGGATCTGCCCAGTACTGAACAGGATTGGTGTAGGGAAATCAAGTGTGGAGCTATGGACAACAATCTGGTATTCAATATTTTCATTAAAATTTTAAAATCCGTATTAAGGAGACTTAAAGGCCTCCAATTGGAAAGTAAAGTTCTATCACCTTTCTTATATAACAAAATCTGAATTGAAGTACAAAAATGGAACTCGAGAGTGTGACGTTGCAAAACCCAATTAAACACTACTGTGGGCACATCACAAACCAAAGGACTACAGGTTTTATAAAATTCTGCAGGCAAGCCATCAATACCAGGTGCCGTGTTATTCCGTAAATGGGAAATTTCCCTTTTAACCTCATCAACACTAATCGGAGCAACTAAAGCCCATAATAGTATATCAGAACAAAGGGCAATATGGAGAGAGGAAAGGAATTGTTCCACACCAGCGCTATCCACTGGAGATGCAGCATATAAGTCTGAAAAATGTGAGGAGACTGCTCACAAGATATCCGGAAATGCAGTGTAACTAGTACCAGCAGTATCCACAGAACGCCTATGACTACAATCCAAAACATTCCCCAAAACAGATTTTTTAGCAGAACAAACCCTATGTTCATGTAACAGGGAAGTAGCTCTTGTATACTGTAGTGCAGCCATTTCTTTTTTTACGTTCTGTACCTGTGCTGTCAAAGATAAGCCTTGTGAGTGTATAGCTGAATATAATGTTTCCAACTGCATACGTAAAGACAAATATCTCTTATGTTTAGTCACTGCAGCATATTTTGATGTCCTCCTAGCCAAAGTAGAGATTTCAGATTTAGTGAGTAGCCACCAATCTAACAAATCTTTGAAAAGTCCAGCTAGTGACATACGAGCTTTCAACAAATCATGAACTTGGGCCAAAAACCTGTCATCAAGTAGCAGTAAAGAATTCAGTTTCCAATATCCCTGCCCCAGTCTAGCATGAGGGCCTACCCCTAACGTGGCAGTTACCACATTATGGCCTGAAATCTCCACTGGAATGGTTTGAGCTTTAATCACCCTCAAAGCTGCAGAGACGAAAAGAAAATCAATCCTAGTGGATAAGGCGCCCTTAAAAAAAGTACGTCCACCAGTAGGATGACAAACCCTATAAACATCCTGTAAACAACCCTGGACAATAGTGTGATTGAGACAATGTGTATCACAGAAATCCTTATCAGTCCGGGCCCCCCGATCTGATTTATGCACTACACAATTAAAGTCACCACCCCATATGAGAAAGCGTGACGTGAACAAAAAAGGCTGCACCTCACGAAAGAGATCCACTCGACCTTTCTTCGTAACTGGTGCATAAATTACAATTAATCTCCAAGTGTAAAGTAAATATGTAAAATCCAATATTAAGGCCTGTCCCATAAGCAGTTCAACCAACTTGGTAACATGAAATCCATCACCCCTAAACAACACCCCAACACCACTACATGTGTCTAATCCTAAAGAAAAAAAAGAAGGACCCCATCGCCAAAGCATTTTGGCCATATTAACCAAAGGAATGGTATTGAGACGGGTATCCTGAATAAGGAAAATATCACACGCCAAATCACTCAAAAGTTGAAAAGTAATCAGGCGCCTATGAGCATTTTTCACACTGTTCACATTTAGGGTGGCTACAATGAGATGAAATGCCATGGCCATGAAAGAGAATCAGATAAAGGGTCAAAATAAAAATAAATCAACATCGAGTAACCCTTCCCTTTCTAGTACTTCTCCAGGGTCTCACCCCCGACCGCAAGGGTTGAGTATCCATAGGCAACTCTTTTGATTTACCATTCTCAGAATCAGAGGATACCATAGGTTGTGAGGAGGTGTCAGAATCAGCTTCCACATCGGAAGACTGAGTGTGACGGGACAGGACCTCAAATTTATTACTTAAGGGAACAGAGCCACCGGGAGAAGATGCTTTAGCCAATTTGGCCCTACCTGTAGTCTCTTTTTGAGCCTGTTTCTTTGTCTGAACACTAGGCTCAGGAGGGGGCATAATAATAATATCCAGAGGTTTGTCAGGGACAGGCACAGGTTCAGCAGGAACCAGAGAAACAACAGAAAGAGGGGGAAGGGGGACGTAGAGGAAGGGTCCTGTACAACCGGTCGTGGAACTTCCTGTAAAGGAGGCTCAGAGGAAGGTTCAGATACAGAAACCACTGACTGGGGAGCAGGCACCGCAATATCAGGGCATAAAGGGGGACCAGTGACTACCTTAACATGCGAAGAAAGGGACTTCGCCGTAGCAATATCCTTTTTCTGGGCATTAAGAAGGATCACATCCTGATCCGGGCTATCTTCCCTGTTATGGGAAGCCCAAGGACAGGATCTAAAACAATGACCTAGTTCTTCATACAGGTTACACTTTAGTTCAGAATTACAATCTGCACTAGCATGGCCAAAAAGTAAACAAAGGGAACATCGTAGTCTATCACAGGCTGCACTGAGATAGGAAGAGGAGCAGTATTTAAAACAGGTACGAGGCTGCCCCACATAGAAGCAATGCCCCCATTCCCTACCTAAAAACAAACTATTAGGTAAGTGTATGGGACCCACATTCGTATTTCTAAGTCGCACCCTTTAACGTCAACCACCAGTCTGCAAGTGTTCAGAGTCAAATATAGGCTGTGGCAACCCCAAGACATCACAGCGTTTAGCTAACCAATGCATAATATCACTAGCTGCTACATTCTCATTTCGAAACAAAATGATGACAGTTTTAATAGAATGTCTAGTAAGTGGGATAGCCCGAAATGGTAGCCACAACTCAGTGTATTTAAGAGTATCGTACTTTGTCCAGAATCTGTCTAATCCTCTAGGACTTTGAAAACTAACGTCATATAAGGAAGAACCTGATACATGAATCAATGCAGATATTTAGTTTGTAAAAAAAAACAACTATCCTTTCAAAAGTGACTTTCCCACATAGAGACGATCTGGAGCTACATCAAGACCCCCAATATACTGAAGGCGGACCACATTCCATCGTTGAAGAGGAGGGAGGGAGTTCCAAAACGTATCCCTTCTACGAAATTCTTCCCAAGTAGATTTAGCCTTGTCCCCAGGGTCAGGAGAAGGGCCCAGAGGAGGGTCAGGGAGCGGGACATCCATGTCCATTCTATCACCCCACTCTGGTTCCCGAGAGCTAGGGCCTTTATCACCCGAAGAGGAGGGAGGGAGGCAAAGAAGGAACTTTAGCCAGCAGAGTAGTATCCAATGCAGGATGCTGAACATCCTCAGCACGCAAATCCAAATCTGGGCTACCAAGCAAAGGTGGAGGTATGTCTATCAAGGAGGGCTATTGCCCTCCACAACCAGGTATCGGGCTATGGGCAGGGTCAGGTAACCAGTGCCCCAAACCACCTGGTTTCCAACCTACACTCCGCAGTGAGGCCTCTAAAGAGACCGGTAATGGGCTAGAACAAGGCAACACAGTGGGAGGAGGCAAAACAGACGAGACAGTCTGCGCATTAGGAGGTGAAACACACGGTCTAGGATGCATAGTACTCACAAGTTCACCAGGCAAAGTCGCCACTGAGTTCAAAGGCGGAGAAGACACTGCTCGATCCAGATTTGTAGGAACCAAAAATTCCAACGGAGCATGGTGCAACACTGGTAGGACCGGTACTACAGAAGATTGTTGCAGACTCTGCACCTCCAAAAAGCCCAAAGGTACCGCATTCGTAATGAAAGCAGGAAGATCCTCCACAGCCCCTAGTTATGGCGGCAAAGTCCATGTCCCAGGAGAGGCTGACTCAGAAGGGCTAACGGCATCAATAACAGCAAGTGCCTGGTCCCGATGTGCAGCAAGGAGGGACTTCGACCAAAGTTCATCCGCAGGCAAAAAATCTGACTATGCAAAGGCAGACTGAGCAGGTAAAGATTTATCTGGTACAGCTAGATCCACAAGCATATCAACAAAATGGTCAGATGTCCTCAGTACTTCAGGCTCCAAAGCTGGACTTGCAGGAGCGCAGCTCTGCTCTCCTGCAGGTACACCAGCAGACTGACTGGGTCCCACAAACAAATCCATGGTCCAACAGTGCCCCCGCACAGAGTAGGGGAATTTCCCTGGTGTCCTGGCCAAATTTCTCCCATTCACTAAAAATTCCACCAACAGCTTAATCTGGTTCAAGATCAGTTGGCATTCATCTGTATCCCCCTCCCCCCCGGGTCATGCCTGAAAATAGGCAAGAATCTGTCTAGTGCACTTACCCGGTCAACAAAAACTAAATAAATAAAAAAATAAATAAGACCAATGGTTATCCTGTGCCCACCTAGCCAGTGGTCTACTCAGGGTTCCTTTCCCCAAGTTTGGTGGTTTAGGACCAAAAATGGCCATTCGGAAAGTCAGTCTAGAAATCTGCACCCCGGACAGACTAGTACCTTGGCCTATTCTAGTTAATACTGCCCAAGGGAATTAGGGTGCGATGAAGATTTTGCCCTTATTACCATATTATAAGTCTCTATATTTGTAGGAGCCCAGGTACTGCATGTAGTACCTATATGATATGATGTGCTCTGGAAGAGTATCAGAAAAGCAATTATCTTATACAGATGCATGTTTGATTAAGCTCTTTCTACCTGATCACTGGGTATTTTCATTGCAGGTTTTTTGGACCTGGAAAATTGCCCTTGTTAGCTGGGCTGAAACATATGTGTGACTTTTTCACTGTCTGTTATAAAAATAGTCTTAGTGGGATTACGAGTGAGAGTATAATAATTTACTATGTTCTACAAGTTAATAATTCAGAATAAGATTGCTCTGTTGAAGGTATGATCAGTCACGAATGATGACAAAGTATGAGTAATTGCTATCCTCATTATTAACATACAGTAGATGTATGAGGGTTACGTTTTATTTATTACTACCCCTTTGATATAATGCGTAGGGTACATGCTACTTGTCCTATTCTACATTTGTGTTTTACTTTGTCTGTAATGTATATTTTATTGTATTTTGTTCATAAATTTTAATTACATAATAAGTTGAACAAATAAACCTTTGAAACTGTACTGACTTGCATTGTATTGTAGCATACTATTAAAAGTACGGGTTTATTCTAATCTTTTCCATGTGGCAACACTTCTCTTAACAGGTTGGTCATTGTTTAAATGCTGCTGTGTTTACATATTTTCCCACTGTGTTAAGGCTTCCTTTAACAGGTATGCAGCTATCCCCCACGGGTATACAGCCTGTCTTCCATGAAAACATGGAAAATGTTGGCAGAAAAAGACCATTGTTTTATCTTGTCTGCCCTGTTTTACGCTATCCTACCCTGGGACTTACCGTCTAGTCCTGTTTATTGCCCTCTCCCCCACCTTGCTCCCCACCTTACTGCTTTCCCCTTGTGCACCTACTAAGCTTTTTCTCTGTCCCTGACATGGTTGAAACCATTAATGGTTCTTGCTCTCACCAACTCTGCTGGTAGGATGTTCCACGGCTCAGCCACTGTCTCTGTGAAGGAAAACTTTCTAACATCCTTCCTGAATCCCCCCCCAACCCCGAGCTTCCACTCATGTCCCTGTGTTCTGGACTTGCCAGTCCTGCTAAATATTTCTGGAGGTATACAGCTTTAACTGGGAGGTGTGTATATATATATACATAAAACACACATTCAACTTGTTTCATCAGTATTTTCAAAACCTTATAATCCACACTTCAGAATGTTCAGAGAAATAATTCACAGTTTGGAATGTGAGTTATTTCTTCACTCAGCTTCCCTAATCAGTGCTGTGCTCCAAATCAACCAGACTGATGGCTTGGACCGTGGGCACGTGAGAACAGTTCGGCTCAAGAGCAGACTCTCACAATGGCACCTCAATATCAAAAAAAAAAATACACAGAGCCTTGTTTTACACAACAATGCATACATAGAAGGGGCACTACCCTCTCAGTATGCATTCCTTTTTTGTTTGTGAATGTCAGTGTTTGTGAAACAGGTTGATTTGTGTATTACATGCAACACAAAAATACCTCACTGAGAAGAACTCTCTGGTAACTCAACACATTGTTACTATGGTGATAGTGGCTTCTATGGGTAAAATTCTGGAAACGAGCAGATTGGCTCAGTATACAGTTTTATTTATTTATTGAAAATGTATTTAGTTCTTTTGGTAATTGAGTATGGCCCACTAGGCACAAGGCCTGTTTTCAGGGGCAGCCTGGGAGTACTAGGGCAGTTATGTGACTTGGTCAGGGTCACACAGTATGTAGGTGGAGGTTGTGGGAATCAAACCGACGCCTGCTTGATGTACCAAGCTCATTCATAGTTCATTACTCTTACCTCTAGGCTATACTCTGGTCCCAGAATGATGAAAAACATAGAGAGATAAACAGGAATCTCATTTACAGATGTGTGCTGGGGAGAAGGGATCGGGTGATGCAAATAAAACCAAAACAGTAGGTATAATATAAGCAATTTACAATATGTACAGTATACAATAGTTACAGTATACAAAATGTACAGTATACAATAGAACATGGTCTTTAATAGACACAGAGAAACCTAGAATCTGATAGCAGAAGGAGAACGAAGGTCCATGTACTGACTGCATATATGTAACCCCTTCTTATGTTATCTTGAACGTGCAGCACAAGCAACATTTTGTGACAGCTTGTTGGAAAAGCAGGTTGTGGAGGTGTGGCCAGGTTGTGGCCAATGGCACCACTGCTTTCTTGGGCTGGTCTGTGTGGCACCAATGAATGACCATGCTGTCTATGACAGCAGCTCAGAAGCGTGCCATCAACATGAAAGATATTCGTTGCTGCAATGAGGGAGCACCCCCTCATTGCAGGGCATGCCTTGCCTGCTGAAACATTTCAATAAACATGGCGGCGGCTCTCGCCATCTGCCACTCAATAATTCCCAGCAAGCTGACTTCGGGTGTGCCCAATCCCCCTGTCGGCATGTCCCCCCTCAAGATTGTGTGGCACACTGGGACCCAACCCCAGTGTGCCACCCTGTGTTTGGAAGTCGATCGTGTCAGCATTTTCCTGCCCCCACCCACCTCCATTCTGAGCCACACTGGGAGCCCACCCCAGTGTGGCAAACATTACGGCCCCAAAGTCATGGGGCACACTGGGAGCCCACCCCAGTGTCCCCAACATTTGTGATACACCTGTAAAGAAAGACAATGGTCAATGCTCTTCTTTTTTTTCCTTTTAGAACCTGAAACAAAGAAAACGGTCCCTCACTGTCAGCGGGGCCCCCCTTCCCCAACCTGCACCCACCCTCTGCACACCGCACCTCCCCACACCCCACTCTATACTTTTTTGTTTATTTATTTACTTAATTTTGTTGACTGGGTAAGCCCACTTAAACTAGAAGTCCCTTTTTCAGGGGTGACCTGGGGGTGGGGATACAGATGGTAATCAACTGAAACTGAACCAGATTAAACTGTTGGTCTTATTTCTAGTGAATGAAGGAAATTTGGCCAGGACACTGGGGAAATTTCCCCTACTCTTTTCAAGAAGTGCCATGGGATCTTTAATGTCCACCTGAACAGACAGGTGGGACCTCAGTTTAATGTCTCATCCAAAAGACAGAACTTCAGGAGTGCAGCACTCCTCTCATGCTACACTACAATGTCAGTACTGGGATATTAACTCAAGTGCCTGGTTTGGGGATAGAACCCACAGCCTTCTGATCTCCCAGCCTTAGAGGCGAGTGTGCTACCTGCTGAGCCACTGACACTGACCTCCATACTTACCTCCAGAGTTCAGGTGCCATGATCTTCGGTGGAGTGGGAACACATCTGGACTCTTCAAAGCCGACTGTGAACTGAAGAAATGCTGGTAAGCTGTATAATGACATAAATTGGGGGGGGGAGGGTTCAATTTAAGTGGATATCTCAACCATTTTTTTTACTTTTGACTCCAAATTTTCAAAATGGGGTTCTTGGGACCTCACCTCATGAAATCAGTCACTGTCATTTCGTTATTCGGACCCAAAAGGTGATTTTGCGGTCACTGCGCTGAATCACCTTTCAGCACCGATTAATAATATGATAGTGCCACTGTTCATGAGGTGGGCTCCCAAACAGCCTATGTTGCAAATTTGGTGACAAAATTCCAAAAAATGACTGTGTTACGAGCGTGCATTGCGCGGTTTCCACGTACACTCGTAACTTCGAGAATTTTTTATATTTTTACTCCAGATTTTCAACATTACTATTTTTTCACACTTCCTTATGAGCAGTACAACTGTCATTTTTGACATCCTGCCCAAAATATGTTTTCCCACATCTGGCGCACAATGGTGCAGTCGTTGTGGGAAATCAACGTTTGGGACAGATTAAGAAAATCACAGTGTCATTGTTCATGAGCGGAGGTCCTAAAATGCCTATGTTGAAATTTGGTGAAAAAATTTAAAAAAATGACCGTGTTACAAGTGTGCATTGCACAATTTCCATGCACCTTCATAACTTCAAGAATTTTGAATATTTTTACTCCAGATTTTCAATATTGCCATTTTTTCACACCTCCTTATGAACAGTATAGCTGTCATTTTTCACATCCTGCCCAAAATGTGTCTTTGCACATCTGGTGCACAATGGCGCTGTCGCTGTGGGAATCAATGTTCAGGACACATTAACAAATCACAATGCCACTGTTCATGAGCGGAGGTCCCCAAATGCCTATGTTGAAAATCTGGTTACAAAACTCCCCACAATAATTGTGTTACTGGCGTCTGTTGCCCACTTTTTATGCATGCTCATGACTTCACCAGTTTTCCATATTTTCACTCCATATTTTCAACATCAACATTTTTTTACACCTCCTCATGAACAGTACAGCTGTAATTTTTCACATCCTGACCGAAATGTGTTTTCACACATGTGGCACCAAATGGTGCGGTCGCTGTGCAAAATCACCTTTCAGCTAACAAACTTATAGTACCACTGTTCATGAGGTGGGGTCACAAAAAGCCCATGTTGAAACTTGCCTGGGGCGTTAGGGTTTCCAACTGTAATGTGTCACCCTGTAGAGACTAACAAGCGTCAGGGCTGTGACTTGGGATTTTCGGCTGTAATGCTTACATCATTCCACCCCCAGCCTGCAGCCACTGACAGGCATTGAGGTGTGCCTTGGAGTCTTCAGCCCCAAAGTTCACCCCATTCTCCTATAGTGCATCCATCTCAGGGTATTTCCTTATGGAATGGGGTGAGCGTAAGGCCCAAAGATCCCAAGGCACACCACAGCACTTGTCAGTGTCTGCAGGGTAGGGTGAGGTGAAATGGCGTGAGCATTCTGGCCGACGACCCAAAGGCACACCCAAGTGCCTGTCAGTCTCTGCAGGGTGGGGTTGGCATCAGTTCAATACTTCACTGCCATTCCTATCTCTCTAACTCCTGCACTACCAATGCCAATGCCAGCAAGACAACATTCGGCATTGACAAATGCTTGTTAATTTGTTGAATTAGCCTTAGTACATCATCTGTATCTTTCCATAGTAGGGACCACCGGTTGTGCAACATAGTTGACAAAACCTGAAAGTGGCTCCAGGATTGAATCATTGCCAGAGACAATAGGTCTTCCTGGGGGATTTTCTGCATCCTTGTGCATTTTAGGAATTGCATAAAATACTGGTACTTTACGGTGTGACATTTCTAACAGATCTTTTTGCCATTGCTTAAGATGGTTCAGGCCTACTGCCTCATCCAGTATTTCTCTTATGCTAGCTTTAATCCATGGTGTTGGGTCCCCTGGCAATAATTCATAGTTTTCTTGTACTGAAAGTAAGTCATTATACATACTGATGTATTTATCCCCTTTACATGATCACTATTCAGCCCCCTTTGTTTGCTTCCTTTATAACTATACTTGTGTCCCTTTCTAGATTTTTAAGGGCCTCCGATTCCTGGCTGGTAAGGTTATAAGAGGGCTCATGATATTCTCCATTTTTAAAGAGTTCCTTTACATCCATAGTGACAGAGGAAACAAATGCCTCCACACTATGGTTTCTTCCTTTCGGTGGGTTGTATTGTGATTTATATTTTGCGGCAGCTCTGATATTCCGGAGTGTAGGATCTTGCGGATCCTCTAGATGAAATTGTTCCCTGAGTCTAACATTCCTAAAAAAAATTTTGTAAGTCTGACATTAATTCAAAGTGATTTGGATGTTGGTATGGTGTGAAAGATAATCCTTTGCTCAATAGTCATTTCTACTTCTGTAAGTTATCGGTTACTTAAATTAAAGACCATTAGCTTCTCTTGTTCTGGTATCCTCCATTCCCTCCTCCTCCCCCCAGCCCCATCTTCTCCCTCTGCCTCTGCCTCCACCTTTTGGATTTTGATAGCAGTAGGCATCTTCCTGTACTGGACCCTGTGCTCTGGTGTGGTATCTGAGTGGTCTTTTTCCTGGTTGTATATTCGATGGACCCTCTTCCAGGTTCTCGTGCTCTAAAAAGCTTTTTGTTGCTCGTAAGTGTATGGGATTCTGTCAGACCTGGTGGCATAACTAACAGAGCTGTCAGAGTCTGTCTTCTCTCTTTGCCCTTTGTATTTTGGTGTAATTTTCCAATTATATACTCTATTTAGTCTGTAGTCAATGGTATCTTTTTTTAATTTTTTTATTTTGTTTTCTTAAGTTCTTCTTCAAAAGTATGTAATCTTTGCTTCACTTCCTCTAAGAATTTTTTGAACTGTTCTTCCTTTGTTTTCAATTTCAGTAGATCCTGCACTTAGAAACATAGAAACATAGAATTTGATGGCAGATAAGGAGCGCTTGACCCATCTAGTGTGTCCATTTCCCTACCTAACAGATAAGCTGCGGATCCTAGTTACCCAACAACCTACTTCCTCCTACCCCCCACTAGAATTGCCTTATGTCTGTCCCATGCATTCTTTGAATTCCCCCACTGTTGTTGACTCTACGGCCTCTTCAGGAAGGCTGTTCCATGTATCCACAACCCTCTCTGTGAAGAAATACTTCCTCACATTACCTCTGAGCCATGTCCCCTTGTTTTTGCGCATCTCTTTTTCTGAAAGATGCTACCCTCTTGGACTTTGTTGATTCCCGTGAGGTATTTGAAAGTTTCTATCATGTCCACCCTCTCCCTCCTTCCTCGAGGCTATACATCTTTAGTTCCTTTAGTCTTTCTTCATATGTCTTCTGATGCAGACCCTGCATCATTTTGGTTGCCCTCCTCTGGACAGCCTCCACCCTGCCTATGTCTTTGCAGAGATGGGGTCTCCAGAACTGTACACAGTACTCCAGATGTGGTTTTACCAACTGTCTGCACAGAGGGCCAACAACTTCTTGCTTTCTACTGGTGATGCCTCTCCCTGTGCATCCCAGTATCCCCCTAGCCCTCCTTACTGCCTTCTCACATTGCTGGCCCACCTTTAGGTCATCTGATATGACTACCCCCAGGCCCCTTTCCATTTTTGTTGTTGTCAGCATCTCACCCCCCATTGTGTACTCTTCTCCTGGGTTTTTGTTTCCCAGGTGCATTACTTTGCACTTCTTTACATTGAATCTAAGCTGCCATACATTTGACCATTGCTCCAACCTTGCCAAGTCCCTTTTCATTCTTTTCACCCCACCTTGTGTATCAACCCTGTTGCAGATCTTTGTGTCATCTGCAAAGAGACATACTTTCCCTTCCAGTCCCTCTGTAATGTCACTTATAAAGACATTAAAAAGGACCAGCCCCAGTACTGAACCATGCAATACCCCACTAGTAACCCTCCTTTCTTCACTGTGGACTCCATTTACTATTACCCGCTGTGTCCTGTTGTCCAACCAGTGTTTTACCCAGACTACCACCCTGGGACCCACTCCCAGGCTGGCTAATTTGTTTATTAATCTTTTGTGAGGGGCTGTGTCAAATGCCTTGCTAAAGTCTAGATAGGCCATGCCCACAGCCCCTCCCTGGTCTACTGCTTTGCTCACTCAGTCAAATAAATAAATTAGATTTGTTTGACAATACCTTCCCGCTGTGAATCCATGCTGCCTTGGATCCTGTGCCCCACTGGCCTCCAGGTACTCAACAATTCTTTCCTTCAGAAGTGATTCCATCATTTTCTCTACCACTGAGGTCAAACTGGCAGGTCTTAGTTTCCTGCCTCTGCCCTGCTCCCACTTTTGTGCAGGGAATCACATTCGCCCTCCTCCAGTCCTCAGGTACCACACCATCCTCCCATGATTTATTAAAAAGGGTAGTCAGTGGTGTTACTAGTTCTTCCCTTAGTTCTTTTAGAATTCTGGGGTGAATCCCATCAGGCCCCATTTCTTTATCCACCTTCAGTTTTAAGAGTTCTTTCAGAACTCTTTCTTCTGTGAAAGGACTAACAACAACCCCCCATCCAGATTGCTTCTATTGACTGGATTAGGTATTTCCCCCTGCTTTTATACTGTGAATACTGAGCAGAAGTATTTGTTCAGTATCCCTGCTTTTTTCACTGTTGCTTTCTGCCCAACCATCCTCATTGTTCAGCCTCAGTATCCCTGCCTAAGTCTTTCTTTGCTCCCTAATGTACTGTACCTATAAAAGGTTGTATCCTCCTTCTTAACCAAGTTGGCTATCTTTTCCTCGGTTTGGGCCTTTGCTATTCTGACTGCCTTACCCGCTTCCTTCTGCTTTAACTGGTACAGTTCTCTGTCCTGCTCCTTCTGTGTTTCCTTATACTTCCTGAATGTTATCTTTTTCTCCCTTACCTTCCCCACCACTTCTTTTGAGAACCATAGTGTTTTTTTCTTTCGTTTTGATTTGTTTATTTGCTTCACACAAAGGCTTGTTGCCTCTGTGATGGCGGTTTTGATGTTTCCCCATTGTTGCTCCACCCCACCTTCTTGTCTGTTTGCTAGTGCTTTTCTGAGGTACTCTCCCATTTTGACAAAGTCAGCCCTCCTGAAGTCCAGTACCTTCACTTTTGTGTGGCTTGACTCTACAGCTAAGTTTATCATGAACCACACTGTTTGGTAGTTGCTTGTTCCCAGATGGCTACCCACTTCAACATCAGAGATCTTCTCTCCATCCCCATTTGAGACTACCAAGTCTAAGATTGCTCTCTCCCAAGTTGGTTCCAAAACTAGCTGTCTGAGGCATGCCCTCTGTAGGGCATCAAGATTGGCCCTACTCTTGGATGTGGCTGCAGCAAAGGTGCGCCAATCAACATCTGGCATATTCAGGTCCCCCATCAGCAATATCTCCCCTTTCTCTGCCATCCCAAAGATGTCTTCTATCATTTCCTTGTCCATTTCCTTCCCCTGAGACAGAGGTCTGTATACAACCCCTGTGCAGATTGTGGAGTCATTTCCAGTCTCCAGGGTGACCCACAGTGCCTCCTCTCCTCTGTGTTTACCCTTTAGTTCTGTTGCTTTGATCCCTTCCCTTATACAGAGAGCTACTCCACCTCCTCTTCTTCCCTCCCTGTCCCTCCTGTAGATTGTGTACCCTGGTATGCTGACATCCCAGTCATGGTTCTCTGTGTACCATGTTTCTATGACTGCCACAATATCCAGGCATCCCTCTTCCATCAAGGCCATCACTTCAGGGAGCTTTTTAACTAGACTACAGGCATTAGTACTCATTACCCTTTATGTTTTTATGGATTTATTTCTTTTTTAATTTTTGTTAATTTCTTCTGCGATCTGACTTCTACCTTCAATGGATGCCTCAATCAAAGCATACATAAAATCTACTGAGCATCTGTTTCTAATGCCTTCCCACCTTTCATCCAGGATTTTAGATTCCACACCAAGATTGGGGTCTATCAGTACTCTTAAACCTCAAGGTATCATTTTTGTAATGTAAATATTCTTTTAGGGTTATGCCATGCCACTCTAATTTATTGTCTTTTTATGTTGATTGCACGCAGTGCAAAAAACATATTGGGACAGCTTGCTGAGAAGCAGGCTGTAGAGGCACAGCACTGTTGTGGCCAGTGCCCCCACAGCCTGCAAAGGCTTGTCCCACTTCCCCCAATGCCTTTGCAGGCTGCTGGTGACAGCTGTTTGGAATGTTGAAACCAAGTTCTGACAATTTCACCACTGCAATCAGGGACCGCCGTGTCATTGCAGCGTCAGCCATCCGCTGCAATGAGGGAGCGACCTGTCATTGCAGGGCCGAACTTGCAAACCCTGATATTGTTTGTGAACATGGCGGTGGCTTGCCGCTGTATTCACAAACATTATAACCCACCATGTTTATTTTCCGATGGGGGCCACAATCCCCGTCGGCTTCTGTGACCCAGAGTCGCTTGAAAAGACGGGGAGCCGACTCCCGGCGCATTCTGCCACACCCCCACTTTCCAATGTCTGCCGATGGGGTGCCCAATCCCTGTCGGCATAATTGAACCCTCCTTGTTGTGTGCTGACGGGGTGCCCAATCCCATCGGCTACAGGCTGCCCCCGTGAAAATACCCCTGGCACACCGGGAGCCCACCCCAGCATGCCAAATGCCCTGTAAATAAAAACATCCAGCAATGTCTTTGTTGTTTTTTTGTTTTTTACCTGAAAACAAGAAAATGGTCCTCGCAGTCTCTGGGGTCCCCTCCCACAGCCCAGCGCCCATCCACTGCACCCTGCCTCCCCACACCCCCCACTCCATACTTACCTCCAGAGTCCAGCACGATGATCTTTGGTGGACCGGGAACACGTCTGCACTCTTCAAAGCCGACCGCGAACTGAGGAAATGCCGGTAAGCTGTATAATGTAATAAATAGGTTTTTTTCCAACTTTAATGCATATCTCAGTCATTTTTTTGAATTTTGGCAACAAATTTTCAACATGGGGTTTTGGGGACCCCTCCTCATTAATTATTGAACTGTCATGGCATTATTCGGCACTGAAAGGGGATTTTGGGGTCACTGTGCAGAATCACCTTCCGGGGTCGAGTAATGAAATTACAGTGCCAGTGTTCATGAGGTGGCCTCTCAAAAAGCCTATGTTGCAAATTTGGTGGAAAAAATCCCAACAATGACTGTTTTATGAGCATGCGCTGCGCAGTTGCTACGCATGCTCGTGACTTCGTGAATTTGCAAATATTTTCACACCAGATTTTCAACATTGGCATTTTGTCACACCTCCTTATGAATAGTACAGCTGTCATTGTTCACATCCTGGCGGAAATGTGTTTACACACTTCTGGCGCTGAATAGCACGGTCGCTGTGGGAAATCAGTGTTCATGACAGATTATAAAAATGACAGTGACACTGTTCATGAGTAGAGGTCCTAAAATGCCTATGTTAAAAACTTGGTAATGATACTCCATAAAATGACTGTGTTACGGCGTGTATTCTTGATTTTGCATACTGCATCCATAACCATAAAATTACAATATTTTCACTCCAGATTTCCAACATTGCCAATTTCCCACACCTACTTATGAACAGTATAGCTGTCATTTTTCCCCATCTTGGCCAAAATATGTTTTCGCACTTCAGGCGCAGAATAGAGCGGTCGCTGTGTGAGATCACTGTCTGGGACAGATTAAGAAAATGACAGTGATACTGTTCATGAGCAGAGGTACTAAAATGCCCATGTTGTAAATTTGGTGATGATAGCCCATCAAATGACTGTGTTACAAGTGTGCGTTGCACACTTTCTACACACCCTTGTAACTTTGCAGATTTGTAATATTGCCATGCCAGATTTTCAACAGTGTCATTTTTTCACACCTCCTTATGAGCAGTACAGCTGTCATTTTTCACATCCTGACTGAAATGTGGTTTCACAGTTGCGGGACAGAATAACGTGGTCACTGTGGGAAATCAGTGTTCAGGACAGATTAAGAAAATGACAGTGGCACTGTTCATGAGCAGAGGTCCTAAAATCCCTATGTTGAAAACTTGGTGACGAAAATCCATAACAAGACTGTGTTACAAGTGTGCATTGAACTGTTTCCACACACCCTTGTAACTTCCCAAATTTGTAATATTTTCACTCCACATTTTCAACAGTGGTATTTTTTCACACCTCCTTATGTACAGTACAGCTGTCATTTTTCACATCCTGGCTAAAATATGTTTTTGCTTTCCTGCCGGAGAATAGTACGGTCACTGTGGGAAATCAGTGTTTGGGACAGATTAAGATCGAACAAGTGAGAGGGGGGAGTGACCGAGCTCAACTGAGCTGTGTCCGGACTGCTGCGGATTTGTTAGTGGGAAGGAAAAGGCCCCAATGCAAGAGCCCAGTACAAAAGGGCAGTCTGCAGCACTGGGAGAAACAGAACGAGAGCGCGAGTGAGGGAGGGAGAATGAGCAAACTCACCGGAGCACTGTCAGGACTGCTGCGGATTTCTTTGTGGGCAGAAAAAGGTGTCAATGCAGGCAGGTGACCAGTAGAAAAGGCCAGCCTGCAGCAGAGGGAGAAACAATATGAGTGAGTGAGACAGGGGGACTGACTGAGATCAATGGAGCAGTATCAGGACTGCTGTGAATTTCTCTGTGGGCAGGAAAAGGCACCAATGCAGGCAGGAGCCCTGTACAAAAGGGCCGCTTGCAGCGCCAGGAAAAACAGAATGAGCACGTGACATAGGGAGACTGAGCAACCTCAATGGAGCCTTGTTGGCACAGCTGCAGATTTCTTTGTGGACAGACAAAGGTGCCAATGCAGCCAGGAGTCCCATACACAAGCGCAGCCTGCAGCACCAAGAGAAACAGAACAAGTGATTGACAGAGTGGTAGTGAGCTAGCTCAACGGAGCTCTATTGTAACTGCTGTGGATTTCTTTGTGGGCAGAAAATGCAGCAACACAGGCAGAAGCCCAGTACAAAAGGCCAGCTTGCAGCACCGGCAGAAACGGAATGAGTGAGTGAGAGAGGGGGAGTGAGCGAATTCAAAGGAGCTATGTCGGGACTGCTTCAGATTTCTTTCTGGCCTTAACAAGCCACCAATGCAGGCAGGACCCCAGTTCAAAAGGGCAGCCTGCAGTGGCAGGAGACACAAAATGAGTGAGTGAGGGAGGGGGAGTGAGTGAGCTCAATGGAGGTCTGATGGGACTGCTGCAGATTTGTTTGTGGGCAGAAAAAGGCAGCAATGCATGCAGGGGCCCAGTACAAAAGGGCAGCCTGCAGTGTCAGGAAAACCAGAAGGAGCGGGTGAGAGAGGGGGAGTGAGCAAGCTCAACGGAGCTCTATTGTAACTGCTGTGAATTTCTTTGTGGGCAGAAGAAGGTGGCAATGCAGGCAGGAGCCCAATAGAAAAGGGCAGCCTGCAGCGCCAGCAGAAATGGCATAAGCGAGTGAGAGAAGAGGAGTGAGTGAGCTCAATGGAGATTTGTCGGGACTGCTGCAGTTTTCTTTGTGGGCAGAAAAAGGCACCAACAGAGGCAGGAGCCCAGTACAAAAGGGCAGCCTGCAGCACCAGGAGAAACAGAATGAGTGAGGGACAGAGGGGGAGTGAGCGACCTCAACGGAGCTCTGTCGGGACAGCTGTGGATTTCTTTGTGGGTGGCAAAAGGTGCCAACGCAGGCAGGAGCCCAGTGAAAAAGGGCAGCCTGCAACCCCGGGAGAAACACAACCGAGCGAGTCAGAGAGGGGGAGTGAGCGAGCTCAATGGAGCTCTGTCGTGACTGCTGCAAATTTCTCTGTGGGCAGGAAAAGGCGCCAATGCAAGCAGGAGCCCCGTACAAAAGGGCCGCTTGCAGCGCCAGGAAAAAGAGAATGAGCGCGTGACAGAGGGAGACTGAGCAACCTCAATGGAGCTCTGTTGGCACAGCTGCAGATTTCTTTGTGGACAGACAAAGGTGCCAATGCAGCCAGGAGTCCCATACACAAGCGCAGCCTGCAGCACCAAGAGAAACAGAATGAGTGATTGACAGAGCGGTAGTGAGCGAGCTCAACGGAGCTCTATTGTAACTGCTGTGGATTTCTTTGTGGGCAGAAAATGCAGCAACGCAGGCAGGAGTCCAGTACAAAAGGCCAGCTTGCAGCACCGGCAGAAACGGAATGAGTGAGTGAGAGAGGGGGAGTGAGCGAGTTCAATGGAGCTGTGTCAGGACTGCTTCAGATTTCTTTCTGGCCAGAACAAGCAGCCAATGCAGGCAGGACCCCAGTACAAAGGGCAGCCTGCAGTGGCAGGAGACAAAATGAGTGAGTGAGGGAGGGAGTGAGCTCAATGGAGGTCTGTTGGGACTGCTGCAGATTTGTTTGTGGGCAGAAAAAGGAGCAATGCATGCAGGGGCCCAGTACAAAGGGCAGCCTGCAGTGTCAGGAAACCAGAAGGAGCAAGTGAGGAGGGGTGAGCAAGCTCAACAGAGCTCTATTGTAACTGCTGCAAATTTCCTTTGGGCAAAGAAGGCAGCAATGCAGGCAGGAGCCCAATAGAAAAGGGCAGCCTGCAGGGCCAGCAGAAATGAAATAAGCGAGTGAGAGAAGGGGAGTGAGTGAGCTCAACGGAGCTTTGTCGGGACTCCTGCAGATTTCTTTGTGGGCAGAAAAGGGTTCCAACAGAGGCAGGAGCCCAGTACAAAAGGGCAGCCTGCAGCGCCAGGAGAAACAGAATGAGTGAGGGACAGAGGGGGAGTGAGCGACCTCAACGGAGCTCTGTCAGGACAGCTGTGGATTTCTTTGAGAGCGGCCAAAGGTGCCAACACAGGCAGGAGCCCAGTGAAAAAGGGCAGCCTGCAACGCCGGGAGAAACACAACCAAGCTAGTGAGAGAGGGGGAGTGAGCGAGCTCAATGGAGCTCTATCGTGACTGCTGCGGATTTCTTTGTTGGCAGAAAAAGGCAGCAATGCAGGCAGGAGCCCAGTACAAAAGGCCAGCCGGCAGCACTGGCAGAAATGGAACAAGTGAGTGAGAGAGGGGGAGTCAGCAGGCTCAACAGACCTGTATTGGGACTGCTGCAGATTTCTTTGTGTGCAGAAAAAGCCACCAACAGAGGCAGAAGCCCAGTACAAAAGGGCAGCCTGCAGCACCAGGAGAAACAGAATGAGCGAGTGAGAGAGGGGGAGAGAGCCACCTCAACGGAGCTCTGTCGGGACAGCTGCAGATTTCTTAGTGAGCAGAACAAGGTGTCAATTCAGGCAGGAGCCCAGTATAAAAGAGCAGCCTGCAGCACCAGGAGAAACAGACTGAGCGAGTGACAGGGGGCACTGAGCGAGCTCAACACATCAACGCAATCAACATTCGGAATTGACAAATGCTTGTTTCTTTAGTTGTTCCAGTTTATATTGTAGCTCTTTATTATTAGCGCCTTCCTCTAGATTCCTGTCTGCTCCTATAGCTGAATATAACCTTTTCTGTTCTGCTTCTGAGAAGCTAAATGTAGTTTGTTTAGTATCCAAACTAGTACCTATCTCTGCAAAACTATCCATCACACAACTAACCACAATATCAGAGTCACCCTTTATATATTATCAATATGTGCAATACAATGCCAACAGCAAGTTATATTCATATAATAGTGTTATAAGTGATGAAATGCTTCATCAGAATAACCTGTTGATTAATGTCCAGCAGAGATTGATCTCTTTAAAAAGATCTTTTCCAAAAGTTCAGAAGTCCTCCTACCTACGTGTAACGTCCATTACATTACCTAGTCCATTTAGCGAGAACAAAAGAGAGTCGATGGGTCCCCTTCCAGTTAATATGCTATACAGTTTGTTGTGGGACTGGAGTACGGATAATCCAATGTTCAGAAAATGAAGAAAGCCAGCCACTCAATATTTTCTTAAAAGCTGATTTTTTTATTTTTCAAAGTATTTCTTAGAATATACAACCAGAAAACAGACCACTCAGGTACCACACCAGAGCACAGGGTCCTGTACGGGAAGACGCTTAACGTTTTCAGAATCCAAGAGGCGGAGGGAGAGGAGGCAGAGGCAGAGGGAGAAGAGGGGGCTGGGGGGAAGGGGAGGGAATGGAGGATACCAGAACAAGAGAAGCTAGTGGTCTTTAATTTAAGTAACAGAGAACTTACAGAAGTAGAAATGACTGTATTGAGCAAAGGATTATCTTTCACACCATACCAACATCCAAATCACTTTGAATTAATGTCAGACTTACAAAAATTCTTTAGGAATATTAGACTCAAGGAACAATTTCATCTAGAGGACCCGCAAGATCCTACAGTCCGGAATATCAGAGGTGCCACAAAATACAAATCACAATACAACCCACCGAAAGGAAGAAACCATAGTGTGGAGGCATTTGTTTCCTCTGTCACTATGGATATAAAGGAACTCTTTAAAAATGGAGAATATCATGAGCCCTCTTATAACCTTACCAGACAGGAATCAGAGACCCTTAAAAATCTAGAAAGGGACACAAGTATAGTTATAAAGGAAGCGGACAAAGGGGGATGAATAGTGATCATGTCAAGGGATAAATACATCAATATGTGTAATGACTTACTTTCAGTACAAGAAAACTATGAATTATTGCCAGGGGACCCAACACCATGGATTAAAGCTAGCATAAGAGAAATGCTGGATGAGGCAGTAGGCCTGAACCATCTTAAACAATGGCAAAAAGATCTGCTAGAAATGTCACACCGTAAAGTACCAGCATTTTATGCAATTCCTAAAATGCACAAGGATGTAGAAAATCCCCCAGGAAGACCTATTGTCTCTGGCAATGATTCAATCATGGAGCCACTTTCAGGTTTTGTCAACTATTTTGCACAACTGGTGGTCCCTACTATGGAGAGATACAGGTGATGTACTAAGGCTAATTCAACAAATTAATAATGAAGAGAATGACATGAATTTCATTCTGTGTAGTATGGCTGTGAAGGATCTCGATACATCAATTCCATACCAGGAGGGACTAGACAGCTTAAAGTAGGACTATTTAGAAGTACAATAGATGGTATGCCCGCAGTTGGAACTGGCAGGAATGGTTCTTTATAAGAAATATTTTAGATTTGATGGCAAATATTTCAGGCAGAAAAAAGGAATGGTGATGGGTAGCATACTAGCACCTATGTATGCAAATCTATACATGGACCATTTTGAAGCGCAATATATTTTCAATCTCATGTACAACCCATTTTTCAGATACCTTAAATACTATAAACGTTACATAGATGACATTTTGATTTTCTGGGCGGGAACTATGGATCGACTTAAGGAATTCCATAGTTATATGAATACACTAACAGAAAACCTCAAATTCACCATGACTGCTAGCAGGGAGGAAGTTGCCTACTTAGATTTGATGATCTACAAACATAATGGTAAACTGAGCACACAAATCTATAGAAAAGAAACAGATAGAAATATGTTGCTCCATGCTAGTAGTTTACATCCAGAAAATCTAATTGAGAGTATTCCCTTCTCATAGATGTTACGGGTAAAACACAACTGTAGCCAAAAAGAAATAAAAGAACATGAATATAATACCATGTCAAACAGATTTGTATCCAGGGGGTGTAAAAACAAAGTACTGCAGCAAGTTATAAATAAAGCAAGACAAACAGAGGAGAGACAAGAACAAGCAGCAACACAAGAAATGAATAGGATGGTGTGTTCCCTAGGGTATTCAAATCTTACAAAACCCATTACGAACATCATACAATCACATTGGGACATACTGCAGCCATCAGGAGTACCAGAGTTTAAAGAGTTACCTATTATTGCTTCTAAAAAGGTTCATACACTTAAAGACAGACTAGCACATTCAGAACTAACATCCACAGCACTACCCAGAGGGCACCAGCTTCTGCTGGGGCCACAAGAACTGGGTATGTTCCAGTGTGGTCATTGCTCACACTGCGGAAATACCCCCAAAAAACAGAAATTACCCACCCCAGAGGTAACAATAAATACCAGATTCGAGCACATATAACCTGTGACACAGACCATGTTATTTATTTACCAACTTTTCCATGCTCCAAAATATATGTGGGCAAAACCACTAGGCCCCTCAAACAAAGGACTAGTGAGCACAAGAGCAGAATACGCAACAAATATGAAAGCAGTCCTGTAGCAATGCATTTTGCCACAGCTAACCACACAGCAGCATCTCTTTAATTCTGGGGCACTGAAAAAGTGGATGAGCCCTTGAGAGGAGGTGACTGAAATAAAATGCTTGAAAGAAGGGAAATGTACTGGATATTTACGTTGAACGCGACTGAAGACAGACTGGGTATAAACAAGGATGAAAACTGGGCAGCCTGTTGGTGAAATCACTAAAACCCAATACCAATAGCAGCCTATCCAATCCAGCTAGCAGTGGTGAATTAATACAAAGAGGCAAGAAATTTCAAACAACGAGTCTTAGAGTGTTAAACTGAAAATGACCTCCCTGACCTCCTAGCTACCTTTTACCAGCCACCACTATCCAACTTGCAGGCTCACCTTATGGACCTTACTAACCCCCTCCCCCCTCCCCATTGAGCACATTATTATTGCAAACAGCAAAAGAGTTGCAGGAAACAGGTAAATACACCTGAGAAACAATTTACAGCTTTCAAAGGTATCTTTTCTGTGGGCTTCACAGTGCTTAAATGACAGCCAAAATGAGTTTGTCATTGCACTTAAGTGCTGTAAACTGAAGATGACCTCCTTGACCTCCTGGCTAACCTTTGCCAGCTGCCAAAAATCCAGCTTGCAGGCTCACCCTATGGGGCCTGCAAACACTCCCCACCACCCCCGTCCCATTGAGCTCATCATTAACACAAACAGCAAGAGCTGCAGAAAGTAGATACTATACCTGAGAAACAATTTACTGATTTTAAAAGCATCATTTCTGTGGGCTTGATACAGCCTAAGTGACAGCCACAAATGAATCTGAATCACTGCACTAAAAATAGCTGAGACAGGGGGGCGCTAAGCGTGCACAGGCTGTCCCATAGGTCCGCCTCAGTATGGGAAGAGAACTGTGTTCACTTTTGTTGCATAGCAACCACTAGTGATTGGCTCCAGGGGCGGCACCTTCTGGCCGCTTCCTTGTGAGGTTGCGGTCGGTGGTTGGATGCTACACTGGTGCTGCCCTCTGTCCCAGCACTATATAAGCAGAAACTTTTCAATGAAGTGTGCATAACATGACAGAAGCTGAGACACAGCCAGAGGGAAGCAGAAAAGGTAACAATTAACTTCTAACAAGAAAGTGTCTAGATTACTATCCACAGCAGAATGGAATTAGTTTCACGCATATATACTGATTATACTTTCAGCTCCAGTAATCCACTATGATGATGCAAATGATATTTAAAAGACAACCCCAGGGCCTACACTCCCTTTCAAGCCAGAACTGGGGTATGTGTCTGTTTACAAAATGCTTTAACTGTCTGAAGCAAGTGTAAGGTTTAAGGCCTACACTCTTTTCAAACCTGAATTGGGGCATGTGTCTGCTTACAAAATGTTTTAACAGTCTGAAGCAAGTGTAAGGTTCTAGGCCTACACTCTATTCATGCCTGAATTGGGGTATATGTCTGCTTATGAAATGTTTTCACTATCTGAAGCAGGTGTAAGGTTCAGGGCCTACAGTCCTTTCAAGCCTGAATTAGGGTTTGTTGTATATCTGTTTACTTAATGTTTTAACTGTCAGAAGCAAGGGAAACACTCATTTTCAGCAAACATATGAAAGAGTGTGGTAAAGTGTCTATAGAGCATTTTTGCTTTTAGAACCCTATAGCTGCAAATGGAACCAAGAGAGCCATATTTGTACAGATACAACAGGAAAGTGTAAAGAATATATAAAATAAGTAGAATGAACTTAGAAAGAAAACTTAAGAGACATGAATAAGTTAGAACATTGCATTACTTATAGCAGGCAAGTAAATGCATAATCGGAGATGGTTTTGTTATAAAAATGTAGGTTACTGTTAAATGAATCCTTAGCAATGAGAAATTCGCTTCTGATTATACATAAGCTATAATAAGAAGGCAAAATTTTCCTGATAAAGTAATAAGTTAAATACTGAAAATACTATGCTTACATAGGAAAAACTAATCAGAAAAGCTCATTTTGGAAACTGAGAGGATACATACCACCGGAAAATAATCAACTCCAGAATCACAGGTAATTAGATGGGTCGGTTACAATTACGTCCCAGGGTGAAATTTAGTTGTAGTTGGTGGTCATTCACAGCCTTGTTGTGATTAAAATTTTAAATACTAATAATGAATTCAGTTTTTTTACCATCATAAAGAAAAATGCAAGTAGTTCATAAATTGTGATAGGAAGTGCAACAAAAATGCAATGTTGGTTTGACTTGAAAAACATTTTTTTTTTGGAAAATTAATGGCAAATATATTTTTTTTTATTTTAGATATTAAAACTGTAATTATGTATTTATGATAGATCCTGGCCCCTGAGGAAGCCCAATGTGGGTGAAATGTTGGGCAAGCACAGGGGATCATTGATTCTAAGAAATACTTCAAAAAATAAAAAAAAAACAGCTTTTAAGAAAATATTGAGTGGCTGGCTTTCTTCATTTTCTTTTTTTTTAATCAAATATGTTTTATTGATTTTATAAAACACACATACATAAAGACAAAAAAGAAAAACATCACTGTGGATGTAAACAGTAGATCAGTAATAGGATAAATCAAAATTTCTTCTCCCCTCCCTCCCCCTTATACCCTCCTCCCAAACCCTACTCTCCCACTCCCTACCCCGGCAAGACATATTTGTATATTGAGTTCAGTATCTGCAGACCTGTGTTATTAATGAGAGATTCACAATTGTGATCAAGAGCAAAAGAAGAAAAAAAAACTGACAATTTGTCAAGGGGCACGCAGAAACCAAGAGAGGTAACTATCCCAGAAATAATGCATGTAATTTCCCCCAATTTTTGTGAAAGGCAAGAGTGCGGTGATTAACACTGGCAACTAATTGTTCTGCTCTAAGTGCAAAGGAAAGCTCATGCAGCCACTCCGAATAGGTAATGGTCACCTGATCCATCCAGTGCCTGAGAACCAATTTCTTGACTGCCAATGAGATGAGAGCCATGTGATACCTTCTTTCTGTAACATGGATTTTCATGAATTTCCCAATGACACAAATTTCTGGGGTAAATAAGCCTTGTAATCCTAGAAGGGGATCCAGTTGATTCTCAATTTGTGTCCACAGGCCCAGAAGATATGTAATAAGTAAGCAATAAGACATGAGGGGATGTGCATTAGACATTTCTAACACACTGCCAGGGGCGCTGAGTGCCTTCAGCCTCTGGCCATGCATTAGAAATGTCTAATGCACCCCCCCCCCAGTGCATCTTATTGTGCTTATAAAATGGGACACTGTATTCTACAAATATTACAAAATTACAATTTACATGTTTAAATGCCGCAACAGTAAAATGTTTTCTGTGTTTTGTAGTAAAATAGTTCCAACGCCTGTACAATTGCTATAGTTTTTTTTTTTTTTTTTAGTTTGTGCTTTTTGTCCCGCTGTGGCCACCGTAGCTGTCTTTGTATCTGTGGTTGCCATGGTTTCCGGAGCTACCGCCATCTAGCGTTATTTCGATATGTTCGCTATCATATCTCAAACAGTACAACTGAAGTAGGATTAGCTTTATTTTTGTGAGATGTATCAGGAAGGGTAACTTGTCCCTGAAGAGTAAGAATTACAGTGAGGGACAGCTGGGAGTAAGTGGCAGGCAGGAGCAAGTGCTGAGTATTTGTGAGTGGCTCTGTGAGCACCTGACAGGTGGGTGGCAGATGTCAACTGAAAAAAACATGGAAATCCATTCAGCAAGGTTGTTTTGGAGTGGAGCAGATTCTCTGTATTATAGTTTCAATTTAAATTGGTCAAATCATTGAATATTCTTAAAAATAGCTTAGAGCAGTATTGGGAAGTGAGCAAGCGTCAGGAGAAAAGCTGCCAGCTGTGAAGTGATTGTGTTGCGGCGCACATCTAATAAAGAAGCCAGGTGTTCTGGAGCTTCAGTGGACTGTATTGCAGTTCAAAAGAATATGTTTAAAAAAATATTAGGAAAAAAAACAAGTAGTGAAGAAGCAAAAACTGGGGGGAGATGCAAGCACAGAGAAGCACAAAAGGTGTTGTGACAGTTACGAAAACACATGAATGACACAGCATTGCAATGTAATATATGAAGGGGGATGAGCCAGTCAGGTCAGATCAGTGTGACGGCAGGCAGTTATTTTTTTTTAAATTTAACATGGGGAGTATTGTGTGGATTTGTGTTCTAGATGACAAGAAATATTGTAACTTGTGTGTTCTAGGGAGTTTTACCATGTCATTCCCTCGCTGAGTGGGAGGAAAAAAATGTCGGCTATTATTTTTTTTTACTTCTAAACTAGCTGCTGGCTGAAGGATTTCTCACATTTTCTGCCATCCAGATTGTCAGCACTTGTTTTTACCTGTGCATTAGACAGATCTAATGCACAGGTAACAACCAATCGGGGTGAAGGATTTTCCCTTCCCATTTTATAAAGAACCTTCTTCCAAGTTACATCTGGTACATAATGGGGTATTAAGTCGGCCCATCCTTATAAGTTTCATTGGTGTGTAGTACACATTGTTTAGGATTTTGTATTGGATTAGCCTAAACCTGTCCTGGGAAATATAAGTATAGAGATTTTTCCAGAGGAGCAGCCAGCTAATGCCTGTCAGGTATGAGACTGTCCCACACTGTGGATCCTTTTGGGGACGGAGGTTGTGGGAAGAAGAGCAGAAGTTTATATATTGCGGAAATTCCATGGGATTGATGGGATGGGCCTGAGATTTGGTGTAGGAGTTCTACAAACCTGTTGGATTTTAGTTCTTGACCCAATAGCTTAATTAACAAGTGTCGTATTTGATACATCTCGGCCTATCTCCATTCTCCCACCCCTCCCCAAAGCCCTAGAAAAACTGGTGGCCACTCAAATTATGGATTACCTGACCAAACACAACATACTCTGCCCAGAACAGCATGGTTTCTGTGCAGGTCACAGTACCAGCACTGCCCTCATAGTTTTCAAATTATCTACACTCGTCCTTGGACTCTGGCTCACTAGCAAGGGCAGTGTTCGTTGACCTATCGAAAGCCTTCGACACTGTCTCCCAACCCCTCCTGCTGGATGCCCTCAGCCACACCGGCTTTGCCACTGGGCTGGTCTTCTGGTGCTCCAGCTACCTGTCTGCCTGCTCTCAGTGTGTTAAAATTAATGGGACCCTTTCCAACACATGTTCTATCTGCTCAGGTGTTCCACAGGGCTCCATCCTAGGACCCTTACTCTTCCCGCTATACCTCAACACCCTGCCCAATGCATGCACTGGTAAAATTCTGCTGTATGCTGATGATGCCGTCATCTTTGCCACCCACTGAAACCCCATCTCCCTACAGGACACCTTGCAACTATCTTTTAATGACGCTGAAACCTGGTTTAAAAAGCATAGACTTGTAATCAATCTCAAAAAAACAAAAACTATGCTCTTTGCCCATCCCCAAAACAAAGCCAGCAATTTCCCACTCCACATCCCCCTAGCTCCAAGCATCCTCTCGAGCAACTCCACTCGTATAAGTACCTTGGGGTCTCCTTTGACTCTGCCCTCACATTCCACAACCACATTGATACACTTGCCTCAGCTACCAATGTTTGACTAGGTATCCTATACCACTACAAAAATTGCCTCTCCCCCCGATGCCCTCCGACTAGCGGCCACATCCTCAATAATGTCCCTTGTGGACTATGGCCTGCCAGTTTATGATGCCGAGGACTCGATCACCCTCAATAAAATCCGCCTCACCATGAATAAGGCCTGTAGGCTAATTACAGGGGCCCCTAGGCTAACACATGCCTGCCATCTATATGAAATGGCAATGCTGCTTATTCTAGACGAACGACTCAGATGCCAAACCTGCCTCATAACAAAAAAACTCTCCTCTGGCTATCCTCGCCTGGGCTAACAGCCTCCATCCACCTAGCGCAACCCTTAGTTCAAACACAAACCTCCCACAAGGCCACACTATTAGTCCCTAGGGCCAGGACCACACATGGACAAAGGTCCTTCTGTTACAGAACGCCCTCCTGGTACAACACACTCCCTACCCCCATCATTGACACCCTCACGATCTCCTGCTTCAAAACTTCACTTCGGAGCCAGCTATTTAACACACGTAGCTGTGATTGTCTCTAAGGTGTTCTAGCTCACTATCCACTGACAAAGCTCACTGAGTGGTTCCACACCCAACCAATCACCAACCACGTCCCATAGCCCTCTGAATCACTACTTCCTCATGTCGCTGCACTCTACTACATGTATGTTTATACCAATGTATGTTCAAGCTATATCCAAATAACTGTAACAGCCTGTAATAGCCAAACCTGTAACCTCAATGATGTAACTAAGAAATAACAGCATGTGACTGCCAAAATTGCAACCGCAATGATGTAACAAAATGTTGTAATGTATTTGTCCTCTATGTGACGAGGTACCTTTGGAAATGAGCCTCTGGCTCAAAGGTTGTAAACTGATGTGCAAATAAACAAATAAAATAAATATATAGAAACTTAGAATTTGATGGCAGATAAGGATCACTTGGCCCATCCAGTTTGCCCATTTCCCTACCTAATGGATAAGCTGCAGATCCTAGTTAACCAGCAGCCTACTTCTTCCTACCCCCAACCCCTAGAATTGCCTTATGACTGTCCCATGCAGGCTTGAATTCCATGACTGGTTTTGACTCCACAACCTCCACAAGCCGTTCCATGCATCCACAACCCTCTGTGAAAAAATACTTCCTTACATTGCCTCTGAGCTGCCTCCCATCTATCTTCAAATTGTGCCCCCTTGTTCTTGCACACCTCTTTTTTTGAAAGATGCTACCCTCTTGGACTTTGTTGATTCCTTTGAGGTACTTGAAAGTTTCTATCATGTCCCCCCCCCCTTTCCTCTAGGCTATACATATTAAGTTCCTTAAGTCTCTTCATATGTCTTCTGGTGCAGACCCTGCACCATTTTAGTTGCCCTCCTCTGGACAGCTTCCATCCTGTCTATGTCTTTCTTGGAGACTGGGTCACCAGAACTGCATGCAGTACTCAGATGAGGTCTCACCAGCTGTCTGTACAGAGGATAACAACTTCCTGTTTTCTACTGGTGATACCTCTCCTATGCATCCCAGTATCCCCAGCCCTCCCTACTGCCCTCTCCCTTGCTTTTCTCTTTGGGTCATCTGATATGACTACCCCAGGTCCCTTTCCATTTTGTTGTTGTTAGTATCTCACCTTGTTACTCTTCCCTGGGTTTTGTTTCCCAGGTGCATTACCTTGCACTTCTTAGCATTGAATCTAAGCTGCCATACATTTGACCATTCCTCTAACCTTGCAATGTCCCTTCTCATCCTTTCCAGCCCACCTTGTGCATCAACTCTGTTGCAGATATTTGTGTCATCTGCAAAGAGACATACTTTTCCTTCCAGTCCCTCTGCAATGTTACTTATAAAGACATTGAAGAGGACCGGTCATAATACTGAACCCTGCGGTACCCCACTAGTAACCCCTCTTTCTTCAGAGTGGACTCCTTTTATTTATTACTGTCTGTGTCCTATTCTCCAGCCAATTCTTTACCCAGGCTATCATCTTGGGACCCACTCCCAGGCTGGCTAACTTATATATTAATCTTTCGTGTGGGACTGTGTCAAATGCCTTGCTAAAGTCTAGGTAGGCCATGTCCACAGCCCCTCCCTGATCTACTACTTTGGTCACCCAGTCAAAGAAATCTATTAGATTCATCTAGCATGACCTTCCCGCTGTGAATCCATGCTGCCTTGGGTCCTGTGCCCCTCTGGCCTCTAGGTACTTGACAATTCTTTCCTTCAGAAGTGATTCCATCATTTTCCCTATCACTGAGGTTAAACTAACAGGTCTGTAGTTTCCTGCTTCTGCCTTGCTCCCACTTTTGTGAAGGGGAATCACATCTGCCCTCTTCCAGTCCTCAGGTACCACCCCATTCTCCCATGATTTGTTAAAGAGGGTAGTCAGTGGTGTCACTAGCTCTACCCTTAGTTCTTTCAGAATTCTGGGATGAATCCCATCAGGCCCCATTGCTTTGTCCAACTTCAGTTTTAAGAGTTCTTTCAGAACCCTTTCTTCTGTAAATAAGCTGGTATCAACTTCTGTATCCAGAGTGTTTCTATTGTTTATTTTAGGTACCTCCCCCTCTTCACTTGTAAATACTGAGCAAAAATATTTGTTTAGTATCTCTGTAATTTCACAGTGACCCTCTGCCCACCCCCTTACCCTTTATTACGCCTCACTATCCCTCCATTGGTCTTTCTTCGTTCCCTGATGTACCTATAAAAGGTTTTATCCCCCTTCTTAACTGAGTTGGCTATCTTTTCCTCGGTTTGGGCCTTTGCTGTTCTGACTGCCTTCCCAGCTTCCTTTTGCTTTAACTGAAACAATTCTCTGTCCTGCTCCTTCTGTGATTCCTTGTACTTCCTGAATGCTTTCTTTTTCTCTTGAACCTTCACTGCCACCTCCTTTGAGAACCATACTGGGTTCTTACATTGTTTTGTTTTGTTTTGTTTATTTGCTTCACACAAAGGCTTGTTACCTCTTTGATGGCAGTTTTTATTATTCCCCATTGTTCTTCCACCCCTCCTTCCTGCCGATTTGCTAGTGCATTCCTTAGGCACTCACCCATTTTGGCAAAGTCAGCCCTCCTAAAGTCCAGCACTTTTGCCTTTGTATGGCTTGACTCTATTGCTGTGTTTATTGTGAACCATGCTGTTCGATGGTCATTAGTTCCCAGATGGCTACCCACTTCTACATCTCTGATCCTCTCCATCTCCGTTTGAGAGAACCAGGTCTAAGATTGCTCCCTCTTGAGTGGGTTCCAATACTAGTTGTCTAAAGCATGCCCCCTGTAGGGCATCTAGAATAACCCCACTCTTAGAAGTGGCTGCTGCAACTGCACTCCAGTTAACATCTGGCATATTCAAATCAACCATCAGCAATATCTCCCCTTTTACTGCCTTTCTAAGTATACTTTCTATCATTTCATTGTCCATTTTCTTCCCCTGAGAGGGGGGGTCTGTATACAACCCCTGTGCAGATTGTGGTGCCATTGCCTGTCTCCAAATTGACCCACAGTGCTTCTTCTCCTCCGTTTACCCATTTGTTCTGGTGCTTGATTCCTTCCCTTATGGAAAGAACTACTCCTCCTCTTTTATCCTCCCTGTCCCTCCTGTAGATAATGTATCCTGGTATGTTTACGTCCCAGGCATGGTTCTGTGTGTACCATGTTTCTGTGACTGCCACGACATGCAGATGTTCCTCCTTCATCAAGGCCACTAATTCAGAAAGCTTGTTACCCAGACTACGGGCATTGGTACTCATTGCTTTCCATTTTTTGATGGCTTTCCCTTCTGCAACAGCATCCCCCACTGACCTTTCTACCACTGTCTTTTTCTCATTTAGTACCCTGTTTTGTAGTGGGAGGCTGGGATTTTCCTGCTGCTTATCAGTGCCTACCTCCTTGACTAGCTTAAAAGCTTGCAATTAAGCATTTAAAGCGATTGCCCAAAGGACTTGTTCCCTTCCTGGACAGATGCAGACCATCCTGCCAGTATAGGCTGGTGTCCCTTCAGGTGGAACCCCAGTCCCCAATGAAGCCAAACCCTGTGCTCCACGCCATTTTTTTAACCATTCATTAAACTGCATGTTTCAAATTACCCTCACCTCTCCCATGCCATTGACAGGCAGTATGTCTGAGAAGGATACTGTGTGTGCTACTTGTCTTAGGCCCCTCCCCAATTCTACAAAGTCCTCCTGCACTGCTCTAATCTAATGATGAGCCAAATAATTTGTCCCTAGGTGGACAATGACATCCAGCTCAGACTCCCATGCAGCTGTTCTCATGATCCTGAGGATGTGCTTCCTGTCCCTCCAAGCCATGGCACCAGGCAGGCACCTTACTTCAGTTTCCCCTGCTCCTCCCAGTTCTATCCCCCTAATAATTGAGTCCCCCACCAGGAGCTGCTTCCTTTCCCTGTGGTGTCCTCTGTCTCCTTCCTGTGGGCCTCCCTTGTGACAGTTGTCCTCAACCTCCTTAGTCTCCTCTGCAGGTGCATCCATAGGGAACTATGCTCCCCCAGAATGGTGTATGGATTGTGGAGTGGAACAACTGACTGGGTGTGCCTCTGTTCCACCATCCTCACCCTCCCTGAGCCCACTGTGATCCAACTGCTGTGTTTTCTTCGCAACCTCTGAGGCAGTGGTGGTGGCTCTGGTGCTCCCTGGATGGGGGAGGTTCCCGTACTACCGTCCACTGTGGCCTGGGGGAAGTTTCCCTTACTACTGTCCAGTGTGGCCTGAAGATGGGCAACTTCCTCCCTCAGGGCAGAGAGTTGTCTGCAAATAGGGCAGCATCTCAGCCTCTAGAAAGACTCCCGGAAGACTGCTGCCCCACAGCCATTACATTGCACAACTCCCCACATGTCTGTCTACCTTCTTGGTTTTTTGGGGGTTTTTTTGTGTGTGTATGATTATATAATATATATATTTCTATATAATAAACCAATGTGTACGCTTATATTGTCAGTGCAGTGTGCTAGAGAGGATATTACAGTCATATGCACCTTGCACTCTTGAGAAATGATGTCAGAACCCCAGGTATAAAGGAACTATTTCCAGGGGTGGGTGGGGTGAGGGTGGGCAGGGTTTGGGCCTAAACTATGCCCTCATGAAACAATCAGCTAAAAGCTCTGACCCACCACTGTGAGTGCCTTCCTGTCAGCAAGATGCCCTACATGACAATTTGACAGAGAAAATACCCTGCTAATCAAACAGACAATTCCAGACATCCAAGTCAGACACAGGTAAACCTCCCCAGCCCCAAAACAGCCTAGTGATTTGTGCTCTAAAAGCAGTCAGCCCCAAAACAAGTCAGCTGTGCACAAGGACAGACACAGTAAACAGTATTCAGTCCCTCTGGGTTTAAACTCTTCCTGCACTGAAAATCTTAACAACTGTAACAAAAGTAAAGCAAGGTCCACCTCTGTCTGTTGATTGAAAGACTGTTTTTCCTGATAATTCTAAGTTCCTTAATTCACCTTTCAGTTAGAAGTAGCCTCCACCTGAAGAATATCTGCTACAAACCAAAGACAATTGTAAATTGTAAGGTTCACCTCCCTCTGTTGTGAGCACAACTCACTTTCTTGCAAATCCTAAATCCAGTATTGTAGCTTCCAGCCAGAGGTAGCTTCACCTGAAGAATATTAGCTGTTTGAAATATGACGTTGGTGGGAGACTAAATGTATGGATTATCTCTTGAGAGGTGAGTACGGAGGTGTTAGAATAGAGATCTGAAATTTTAGAGTCTCACAGTATTTTTAACCAGGTTGTTGGGATGGGTACCCCCCTTTCTTGATATTTGGGTTAAGGAAGATAGGCTGAGAAAAGTCTGTAGATGGAGATAATTTATTGTGACTGCCCAGTTGGGAGAGGAGTCTGAGTGAGGTTCCAATTGAAGATGTGTATAGGGCCAGTGGAAGAACTTTCGCTGGAGCATAGACTATATTCATAGGGTCGTATTTGTTACTGGTAAATGAGGCAGACTCAGCTTGTAGCCAGATGGGTGTATAATTGGACTGTTTTTGTCTCTGAGATAGGGACAACCATTTTCCATATTTGTAGAGATGACTCGCCCAGTAATATAGAAGAAGGTTAGGAAGGCAAAGTCCCCCGAGTCCTTTGGTAAACATAGTTTGTGATATGCCCTGCGAGCAGTTTTGTCAAGCCAGATAAAAGAAGAGATATCAGTATGTATCCATTTAAAAAAGGTTAAAGGGAGCTAAATATTCAGCATGTTGAGGGGGTAGAACAATCTGGGGAGGACGTTTATTTTAATAATGTTGATCCTGCCCCATAGGGAAATTGGAAGAGTTCTCCAACGTGAGAGATCTTGTTGGATAGTAACCCAGAGATCAAGGAGATTAAGCTTCCTCAAGAGAGCTGGGTCAGTGGTAAGATAAATTCCGAGGTATTTAATATATCGAGGAACCCACTTCACTCAAAGAGTTAAAGGCGTGTCTGTGTGTAACGCAATTTAGTGGATAGATTTCTGTCTTGCTAAGATTTAATTTGTACTGTAGTTTGAAAATTTTTCAAAAGTGTGGATTATTTCTAGAGCATTCATAAAAGAGGAGAATGGATTGGAGAGGTGAAGCAGAATGTCACCTGCATAGACCAATATTTTTGGGTTCAAATTTTCAATTTGGATACCCTCTGTGGAGTCAGATGCTTTTAGCTGCCTGAGGAGTAGCTCTAGATATAAATTGAAGAGGAAAGGAGAAAGGGACAACCCTGATGTGTGCCCGTATGAAAAGGAAAAGAGGAAGAGTAGCCCATTACACTGAATTCTAGCTGAAGGGGAGGCGTACAATGTTTTAATCCACTGGACAAACTGTAGAGGGGAACCCCCATCCTTTGCAGTGTTTCCCATAGGAATGTCCAGTCTACTCGATCGAATGCTTTTTCTGTGTCTAATGATACTAATGCCATTGGTAAGGTTTGGGATTCAGCTATTTGGAAAATATGTGTGAGTTTCCAAATGTGATCTGATGATGATCTGCCCAGTATGAAACCTACTTGTTCTGGACTGAGGAAACAGGCCCATACCTTCTCAATTCTATTTGCCAGAATTTTTGCTAATATCTTTATGTTACAATTTAGCAATGATATGGGTCGATAGCTAGCAGGGTTGGAGGGAGGTTTATCCGGTTTGAGAAGAAGGATGATGGTAGCTTCCAGCAATGAGGGGTCTAGAGGTTCACCAGAGAGAAGATAGTTATAGAAATGGAGGAGAATGGGGTAGTTCTTTGATATAAGTTTTGTAAAAGTTAGAGGGAAGCCCATCAGGTCTTGGAGCTTTGTCTAAAGACAGAGAAGTGATTGCTATTTCTATTTCATGTGGAGATAATTCAGATGTCAAGAGGTCTTGATGGGTTTGTCAGGGATGGGAGGTCTGTGGATATAATGTATGCTATGACATCCTCCTTAGACGGAGGGGAAAGTTTCATACCATATAGAGAGGAGTAGAACTGCTCAAAAATGGTGACAATATCCCTTGGGTGAGTTTTAACAACCCCAGCAGGATCTTGGATCACAGGTATATTTCTGGAGGCTTTGAGTTTCTGATTGCGTAGGGCTAACAGGTGTCCCGCTTTTTTGCCGTGTTCAATATACTTTGCTCGAGTTTGTATTATGGCATATTCAGCCTTTTCATGGAGAGTAGAGGCATACTGATTCCTTAGGGCTGAAAGGGCTTTTATTTGGGAAGGGGGTGATGAGGCTGAGAGATTGTTTTAAAACACGGATCTGGGCCAAAAGGGAAATCGCTTGCACTTCCCTTTTTCGTTTGAGGGTAGACACTAGCCTGATGAATTCCACTCTTAGAAAGCATTTTAGTGCACACCATTCATGGTCTATTCTTGGAACCAAATTCTGGTTGTGCTCCAGGAAGGACTGAATAAGGGAAGAGATCTTTGAGACTGTATGTTCGTCTTTGAGTAGTTGGGTATTTAATCTCCAGGAGGGGTCTTTTTTATGGTTAGGGTACAAAACTATGGAGATCAAGGTTAGGGCATGATCGGATAAAACAATAGATTCAATGCCTGCATTAAGTAGACCGGATAGGAGAGAGTGACTAAGAACTATATAGTCTAGTCTCGAGGAGGAGTGATGGACTGTAGAGTAGAAGGAATAGGTACAGGAATTGGGATTCAGTAACCTCCAAGGGTCACATAGGCTTAGGCGATCAAAAAATTTGTGTAGGGCTCTCTGTGCTGTGGATGTTAATCATATGGGAACATTAGAGCGATCTAAATCCTGGGTAGGAGGGAGATTCCAGTCTCCACCTAATATTATCAGTAACGGCATTAAAGGGGATATCATATTAGTGAAATTTGCAAAGAAAGTGGGGTTCCCTCCCACTGGGCCATAAACACTACCCAGTAGTACCTTCATGTGTCTCAGTGTGCCAACTACCAGTATATATCTCCCCTGTGGATCTGCCATAATTTGGTCTGCTTGGAAGAGTACGGCTCAATTAATCAAAATGGCCACTTCTCTGCTGGCAGTCAAATTTCCTGAGGCATAGATTTGGCCAATATTTTGACTCCTTAGAGTAGTGGCTTCAGTAGGCAACAGATGGTTCTCTTGAATAAAAGAGATTGTGGAATGTAATAGTGAGAGGTGCTTGAGTATTTGGTACCTCTTGGTGTTGTCACGCGCTCCCCTGACATTCCATGACATAAATTTTGTTAAGTTACTAACCATTTTCCTTACTTAATGCACTGAACAAATGGTGTGCTGATTTGAGATTAATATTCTCGCCACTCCCTTCCCTCCAATATAAACAATTCCATATACAACAGAAAATCACACTTTGCCCTGAGTTCCCAGAAACAATTTACTGTAATAAGAGTAAAGCTGATGATATGGCCATATTCTAAACATGAGAAATGTGCTGTAAGATGATGATGATAGCAAATGTGCAATGTTATTGAGAACCCCCAACACATCCCGCTAATCGGGAGCCATATAACTGGAATCTGATAATCTCTCGGTGTTCCCTTCTTCCCCCTTTAAGATAGAACTATATGCAGTGGTCTCTACAGAAATCCAAAAGCATAAGTATGCTGCAGTCATTGCTAATCTATGAGACCAACCCCTTACAACCTCTATGCATACTCCACTTATAACTAAAGACCATCCATAAAACCTGCAGGATGGCTGTAGTCTCAAGTAGTAAAAATAACCAGCTTTATTCCAATATATAAAAAGAAAATGGAGTATTATGAGGCCGAACCCCCCAGAAATGGAGCCTCTGTGCAGCTCGACCTGAGCCTACACTGGACAGAGCAACCCGCCTCCCCCCCCCTCCATACTGAGTTGGAAAAATAAACGTTCTTATGCTAGATAAATACCAAGAAATTATATATGCCCCATGAGGAAAAGCTACCAGGCAAGCGCTCAAGTGACACATCGAGCTGTTGTAAATATGTAAAAAGGAAAAGGGCTAGTCCCTTGCATGGTAAACTATGCTGTTACCGCACGACTGCTCAGACATCCAGTAATGGGACAGCTAAATAAAAACATTGCCCTTAATGTAGGCACTCCATGGCCTGTTAGTCAGCAGGTCAGGTGGAAAAAGCAATGAAGTATAAACCACGTAAGCTACTTACTAAATGTTGTATGGAGTGTTTACACCAAAAGGATCCATCCGATGGGAGTTCCTTGTAGTACTAAAGGAGGTAATAGTACTAAAATGGGAGAATAAGAACCACTAGAGGAAGTACACAGGGGGAGCTAAAAAATTGGGCTCTCTGGCGGTCCTCCATGATTAATGACCCCAATTAAAACGCCTGGGAACCATTGTTCCTACTGGATGGGTCTAATTTGGACATAAAGTTGTTACTGCCCCTAGTGTTGGTGTGATGGAAACAGTGAGGCCCCTTGACTGAATAATCTCTCTCTCCTCCCATTCCACCATGAGATCCCCATCACCTTGGTAAGAAATTCAATTTACAATTTAAAGTAATTGATAATATTAAAGGACGCCAGTTCCAAAAAAGTATTAACAGACTTTCAGTCTTCTATTAGTTAGACCCACCAGGTTACTGGATGGAATGCTCATCCCGGTTTAAAAAGTTCAGGTAACTTGCTGGAGAGGTCGGTGTTGGCTTGTTGTGGTGATTCATAAGCTATCCAGCTGCCCAAGATGGATACTTGCAATTTCGCTGGGTATATCATTCTGAAAGGGATGCTGGCCACCACCAGTTTGGTTACTGTAGGGTGCAATGCTGCCCGTTTCTGTCAAACCTCATAGGGCAAATCCTGCTCAATGCGGATCTTGGTCCCTTCCCACATTACTGCCTTCAGTTCCCTGGTTTTCGTCAGGACGTGTTGTTTTTCTATGTAACTTAGGAGTTTTCATATGAGAGGCCTACGTGGTTCTCTCAGTTGAGGCCTCGGTCGGAGGGAACGGTGAGCTCTCTCGAGTTGGTAGGTTGAGTGTAGTGGAGAGGGGCCTGCCACTTTCTCTAGGAACTTCTGAAGAAACAGTATTATGTTGCTACCTTCTTCCTTTTCAGGTAGGCCAATAATTAGGATGTTGTTCCTTCTACTCCATCCCTCTAAATCCTCTGTCTTCAGTTGTAGTTTGTGTACCTGCTGCCTCAGTGTAATAAATTCGGGATCCTGTTTGTCTCGCCAACTCTCCTCAGATTTGATTCGGGCCGCTGAGTCACCAACCCATCTGGAAGATCAGATATGTCACTTTGCATAGATTTTAGCTCTGTAGCTATATCTTTCAAAGTCTCCTTGAAAGGTTCCAGCTCTTGTAGGAACCTGTCCTCCGTGAGTGGAATTGGTTGATTCAAAGGTGAGTCACTTTTGTCCCCGTGCACTTTGGATTTTTTTGGTTGTTGCTTTTCAGGCGAAGAGGCTGGGGTATGTCTTAGATGGGCCTGCTTCATGGTCACCTCCCTCACAGGATGAATGTCCCGATAGCGATGCATCAAAGTACTCCAAATCTATGGTGAAATCAGGACCCCAGTACAGAGTGGTATTTCCAGCGATAAAATTTGATTGAGCTAGCAAAAAATAGCATTAGAGAGGATGGGAGAGCGGGAGCTCGAAATCAGTGCTGCTACTAGCTTGCTTGCATCACGTGACCTTCGGCTTTCTTCATTTTCTGAACAGACAGGTTATTGCCTGCTGCTGCTTTTGAAGTTGGAACTTACATACGAATTTTATGACGTTTCAAGGAGAAAGGTAATTGGGCTAGTTCCTCTCCTTTTAGCAAATAGCTGAAAAGTCATAAAATACCTCAGAACCCACTGACAGGAAATCAGCCAAGGGACATGACAGATTTGGGAATGTTAAGATCAAAGAGAAATGTTTAATTAAGGGATGACATATTTAGGAAATGTTGTTTTTTTCTGATGTACCATTAAAGGTGCTCTGAAAATCCAGATCAAATGGGGACACACTTGACTTGAAGCTCATTGCCCTTACCCTTGATGATGTCCTGTACCCTCTTACCAAGATTATTAACCGGTCCCTCACACTGTCCCAGTTCCCACTCAAGTGAAAGTCCGCACTGGTGACCCCAATACACAAGTCTGGGGATAGGGCATTACACTGTAACTACAGGCCCATCTCCATCATACTCCCTTTATCCAAGGCTCTTGAAAAAATGGTCACAGACCAATTGGTGGAGTGCTTGGAGAAATACAACTTGCAATGACCACAGCAACATGGCTTTCGCAGAAGGACATAACACCACCTCTGCCCTCCTTGAATTTACAGGCCACATTCATGTAGCACTAGACCAAGGACAACTTGCCGGTGCCACCTTTATAAACCTCTCGAAGGCCTTTGATACAGTCAACCATCCATTACTACTGGAACAACTTGGCAGCTTAGGGCTCTCTCATGATACTCTACAGTGGTTCAACAGTTATCTCTCCAACCGGTCAGAACAAGTTAAAATTGGTGACTCCCTCTCCTTCAAACTACCTGTCTGGGCTGGTGTTCCCCCAAGGGTCAATATTGGGGCCCCTTCTTTTCAAAATATTCTTGATGCCTGTGATGAAAACATTATTCTGTATGCTGATGACGCAGTGATTTTTCTCTAAGAATTCTGACCCCTCCCTCTTGGAGAAACAATTGCAGGAAAGTTTCACACAAGCTGAGGCCTGGTTCATCTCATAAACTAGTGCTAAATTACAAAAAAACAAAGACTATGCTGTTCCACGGCACGCATAACAAACATAAACACCAACAGCTGGCTATCAAAAACAGCTCAGGTGTGACTCTGGACCAGACGCAGACTTTCAAATACCTAGGTATGACCCTGGACCCTACTCTGTCCTTCTCCAGCCATATCGATTCAGTTGTGAAATCTGTAAATATCCGTATAGGACTTCTCTATAAACATAGACACTGCCTGACACCTTACGCACTTAAGATAGCAATACACAGCTCTATTTTCTCCATCATTGATTATGGGCTTGTTATCTACAGAGCAGCCACAGCTACAGCACTATGGCAAATCATTACAGCGCTGAATAGGGCCTGGAGAATCCTTACTGGTGCTGCCCACCACACGCATACCTGTGACCTCTATGAACAGTCAATCTGGCTACAACTTCAGGGAAGGATTACTTTCCAAACCTGCCTACTAGCAAAAAAGTCATTGATGGGACTCATGCCCCCCTGGGGTTCAGTCTCTCTTAAGCCCAGTCAACCACCCCCATTACACAAGAAGCTCTGACAACTATTCTCTATCTGTTCCCCACTGTCACACTGCCCAAGGCCAGTGGCCTTTTGCAGGTAGAGCCCCTAAGATGTTTAATTCCCTGGGCAGTGAACTTACCAACTTAGGCACCCTTTGCTCATTCAAACACAAACTATGTCAAATGCATGTGTCCAGAGCCACCTCTGACTGTTTTTCCTAACCTCCCTGGCAGTCGCTCCTGTTCTTCACACCTCTCTACTATCACCACCTCTGTCTGTCACCACCACCCTCCCCCTCCCCCATATATATCCCTGCCTCTCTCCCTAGCCCTGGTCCACCACCTTCCTCTCTTACCCTCCTTCAACTCCCTTCCTCTCTCCCTTTTCTAATCTGCTCACCCCCACCCACTGTTGCACTTGTTCCCCGATCCTTGCCTCCTACCCACCTCTCCTTCTACCTCCTTCTTAGTTACCCCTCTATACCAACTCTCTTTTCCACTTTCCTATACTACCTGGCACACTGTCAGCAACTCAGTTTTTCCACTCCATCTTTCCTTTTGACAATGCCCTTCTGGCAGCTATAATTCATGTAAATATTGTTTGGTGTGACTCATCATTCTTAAATGTTTGCTTGATTGTCTTGTTCTGTTATTTATATTACATGTAGCTTTTAGACCATGTATACCCTGTACTGAATTTTGTATTCAAACTGCTTGCCTGCTAATCTCACACAAACTGTACTTCCGTGCTTTGTATACTGACATGGAATCTTTGTAAATGAGTCATTGGCTCAAAGGTATTTATCTGAAATTCTAATAAATAAATACATTTAAAATACCTTCCGGTAGGAAATTATGTTTGTAAGAATTAATTCTAAAAGGAGGACCTAGGCAGCTCACCAAGGGGGTGGGGAGATAGAGTTGAAAATGTATCAGTGTGTCTCAAATGTTTGTGATATCATCTTGGGCTCTGAAGAAACAGTTTTCTCCAAGTAAAATCAACACTTACAAAAAGGTAATACTCAGATAGCAAAGACCTAAAGTATTGTGGTAGGAGTTTTGGTCTGTAATTTTACCATTTTCTTTTGTGACTGTGAGCTCATGCTATTTTTTCTGTATTTTATTTTACTTATATTACAATGTTTAGTAAATAACCATTTTCTTAAAATACTGCCTGGGTGTCTTCTCAGTTTCTTTTTGCATGTGAAGTGCCAGTATTTTAAGTCTGACAACTGTTTAAAAAGACTTGATGGTGTTACTAAGCTTGGAAAAGGTGAGAATACACCTAAGGTCTCATAGAGCTTTAAGGGTTCATTTTGGAGACCTGGCTAGGTACCCCTGGCAAAGGATTGTACCGCAATCCTCGAAGAGGGTACATATCTGAGCCTGTTGAGTATGCTTGCATAAGGTTCACAGTTTGAATCCCCCCCAGAACATGAGACTACAGGTGATTTGGACCCAAAGCAGACAGAAGGGTTACCCTGTCTGTTACCTGTTCACACTATTGCGCTCTGAGATTGGCACTGTGGGAGCAGAGGGTCTGATCTGCGGAGTTCGTTTGTGACACCCACCACTCTCAATTCCCTCTGATCATGCTCCTCTTTGTCCCCTACTCTCCCTCCTCCTAAAGTGTTTCTCCTCTATCTTTCTCTACACTTAATTTATCTCCCTCCTGTGAGCTCGATCACTGCCTTGTGCAGGCAGGATCCATAGTGCACAGTGGGCAACAACTTTAACCCCTTTCCCCTATATCTCCTTTTACTGCACTCCCTCAGTCTGTGCTAGGTCACTGCCTTGTGCAGGCAGGGTCACCCAGCACACTGATGGGGTACTACCCCCCTACTATAATTGACCTCTGCTACACCCTCTCACAACATCCCTCCCCCCCAACACTCCCTCTCTCGCATCACTATATATATAAATAACTCTCATTGCCTATAACCTGTGGCCTATCAGTAGGACTGTCCACCATCCTGCCCAGATAGGGATGACAGGACACTGCTGAATTTCAACTCTCCCCCTCCCCCCCCAGATACTTCCACCTACAATACCTCATCACCCTGCCACACTCTGCCTCTCCTCTCTTCCTACCCTCCTTCCAGTTAACATAGCCTAACACTGGCCTACCCCTACACTCAATTAAGCACTTATAACCTTCCCCTATACACCTCTTACATGCACATCAGTCCACCCTGTCATCTCTGTTTGCCTCAAAAATTGTGTTCTGTCTGCGTCTCTCCATACATTACATTTCCTTTCCCTCCTTCCATTCTACCTTCTGCAATTTTTTGTTCTCTCCTTCTATTCTTCCTTGCTTTACTCCAATCACTGTAAATGTTGAATATCTATGTTACACTAATGGCTACCAATTACTATTGGGTCACCTTACCATCTAGTGCTACATACTGCTGCCAAGTTATTATATGTGTTCCAGTGTTACCAACTGTCACCAACTGTTGCCAATTTGCTATTTGTGTCTTCATATATACTATACTTAACAGTTGCATTGTTAGCCAGCGTTGTCCACCTGTAATCCCTCCTGCTCTCATTGTATGCAAGTAAGCAACATTGTAACATTTCTCTGTATTATATCCCCTTGTTCCCTATCCCCCAGGTCGCATTGGGAGATGAGCAACTTATTGCTCAGTGCGCCTTCCTGGTGAAACATTTCAATAAATAAAACTTGTGCATGGGGCCCTTTATTGTGACTGTTCCCCTTTAAAAGAAAGCCAGAGTGGGCCATGACGTCCAAGACACTAACATCCTCCCTTCATAGTAATAAACAGTGAGGAGCACAAAACAGAGACAGCAGTGACGTATCCAGGAATTTACAGAAGTGGGGGTGCTCTTAACCAGGAAAACCAAATCTCTCTGGGGGGTCTGGGGTCATCCCCCCCCCCCCGAAAATTTTGAAAATGTAAGGTGTGAAATGGTGCATTTCAGTGCACCAATTCACACATTACATTTTCAAAATTTCCTGGGGGGGTGGCATGCCCCCAGATCCCCTCCCCAGGTTTCAGGAGCAAAGTGTTGATTACCCCCTCATACAATCCCCTGTGACTGATTGGTGGGCATTGTGAGCACGAAATAATTCCACACATCTGGAGTTACAGATTTGTTTTTCTCCAGAAAATGCTTTGTACGCTAAGCCACTTCCTTACTCCATTATCTTCCCGAGTGGATATCACCAGTGTTTAAGGTGTATCCCTGATTTGGTCCTTTGTCCCTGATTTATGAGGCAGGAGGCTGAGAGGCATGTTTTCCTTATTAAATATTTTGCCTTTTATTTGGAAGCCAGATCTCTCCAAAATGCAGTTAATTAAAGCCCTATCTTTGCATTAATATTGTGTGATAGATGCTCCCGTGTTTACACTACTCGCAGCTCATTTAAGGTAAGTAAAGCACTTTCAGTCAAGCTGCTGTGTGTGAAAAATGCTTGATAAAACCACAGTCTATTCCAAATATAAGGCAAAATCTTTCCTAGTGAAGACATACCTCTCAACCACAGCCCATTCTGCACCATTCCAATACAAATGTTGCACTGTATTAGCATATAAAGTTAAACATGCAGTAAAACTGATTTCTGCATTCCTGTAATACACTACCACCAATGAAGATGTGCCTAGAATAAATATAATCCTCATGGACTGGTAGGTTACCAAGGCAAGGAGGCACAGACAAAAGCTGTCTTTCTGACTTATGATTCCCCCTCCCTCCTCCCCACCCCCACCCCACCCCACCCCACACACACCAGTTTCATTTAATTCTCCCACTGGTGCTGATGTCCCCACCCAAAGTAAACAACTCTCCACTGCCTGCTCTGTTAGTGCTGTAGAGGTATATCCACAGCTCTGCCATGCCCACCTCTCTTCTTGCCTCCAGCATGTACTGTATGTGTTGGGATTCAGTAATCTCTCCACGTACTGGTTACCTTCCACTGCACTGCTTCTGCCCTATGACTATCCTTCAAGTGTAGGTTCCAGAATAACATACATGACTCCAAAGACAGCATGTAGGCAAACGTGCCTACTCTATCCTGTTTCCTATCGTAATTGTGATGTTACATATATTGGAAAAATGAAAAGGAATTAAATGCCAGACAAGACGATCACATGGCAGAACTCAACAGAAAAGTCACATACTCAAAACTGAATAAACATTCTGAACTGCAGACTACAGTATCAACATAAGACCTGGTAAATAAACAAAGAAAACAAAAAATTGGAGAAACAAGTCTAAGATGCCCGACATACTTGCGTAACAAACTAAATCACTGACCAAACTTAATTATACACCTCCCACCAGTGCTATGAAAACATTTAAAACAATCATTAAAAAGTGAACAAGCATTTGTCAATGCCAAATGTTTGCTTGCATGGTGAATGTGTCAGGGGTGTATTAAAGTTATGAGTCTGTGTTAGCAAAATGCAGCATAGCCTGACAACTTTATTTTTTTGCCACATGCTGAACATAACCTTCTTATGACCCCGCCTCATGAGCAATGGTGAGGAAAATATTCCGCTCCTGCTCGAAAGGTGGTTTAGTGCGGAGACTGTGAAAACACCTTTCAGGATGCTGCGAGAACACATTTGAAAAATGATAGCTGTCATATTCATGAGATGCTGTGAAGAAATTGCTATGCAGAAAATGTGGGGTCATAACACATGCAGTCTGTGTTTATGTTTCCATGGACATCTACCTAAGCAGAACAGTGAATGTACAGAATGTGTGTGGGCATGGTTACATCGCCCAGTTAACTTTGCACGTCTCAAACAATTACAGAAGTAGAAGGGTTAGTGAACTTACTGCTGTGCCAAGCCTTCCTGAAGTCCTCACCAGCCACAAGCAGAAAGTAGTTAGCAGGACAGAGAAACAACAACAGAGGTGACTGTAATGGACACGGACACCCGTTGCAGTCATCCCACCCAAAGTAAGGTTAAATGGACTTACCTGCTGCAGGGTGCCCGGGTAGATGTCTAAAGTAGTGACGCCAAGGTACCTGTAAAATAAAATGGGTCACAAAGGATCCGGTCGCTGGAGGGCCGGCCGGGGGGAGAAGGATAGAGTGTCCTACGGACTGCTCTCCTTCTCCGGGTGGAGGGTGGGGTTGTGTCCGGAGTCTGCGTGACCCCTGGCGGAGGCCAGGAAAGCACATGACTGCCGGCACCAAGCTCTGGAGGCGGGCAGGATGCTCTGGCCGCCATTGCACGTCCCCGCCCCGGAAAAAAGGGGAAAAGGAGAGCTGCCGAAGCCCTCAATGAAGCCCATCACAGCTGATTAGCCCCCACCAGGCCAGCCCTCGACTCCATCTGAGGTCCGCGGCATGCACCCCAGTGCCGCGCCTCACCGTGGGGGAAAGCCACGGGTATCCGGGAGCCCGAGGCCAATGTGGGGGTGGAAGAGAATGGGCTGAGCATCTGGGCTAAACGGTGGCAAGAGGCGTAAAAAAAAAACAAAAAACCAAAGGATCCACAGGCTGTCCGGTGGCGCTGAGGGTTGAGGCGTTGGATGCCACACCTCACGCCATGCCGGCGACCCGGGTTCAGGAACGGACTCAGGCTTCCGGGGGCTGGCAGGGGAGGAAAGGATCGAGCGTCTGGAGGACAGCTCTCCTTTCCTGGGAGGGAAGGGGGTTGAAGGCCTCACCATCTGTCAACCCGTAGCGATGGCTGGGGATATACCAGTAGTTCAGATTTTGGCAAGCTGCAGGGACAGGGTCACGGCAGCGCTCCTGTGTGTGTGAGTGGGGGCACTCATGCATCTCACTGGAGTGCATTGCACATCTGGACCAATGAAGGGGAAGATAATGGAAAACACCCCTTCCCATTTGCAGGTGAAGGTGGGTCAAAGTCCTACAACACCACATCCAATTCCAGGTTCCAAGGCTCTCCTGGCTCTCCTCTCTTCCATCCCCGCCTGACGCTATAGATAGAGTGCCAGTGGAGTGGCAGTCCTTGCTCCCAGGGGACTCAGATCTGGGGGGGGGGTTGGTGTTGGAACAAGGAAGAGGCGTCTGCCCAGGTGTAGCAGAGGACTTCAGGAGTATGAGAAAAGCTGAGGACATAGACCATGCTGGAGAGTCCATTGGGTAAGGGTGCTAGAAATAAAGTCTACAAAAAAACCAAAATAAAGGATCCACAGCTGTCAGGGGGACCAGCAGGGCAGAAGGGATAGGATACAAATAAAACTAATACTTATCTGATTAAGGTAGAAGCCCTTGTTCGGTCAGACTTGCAAAAATAGAAAATAATTAGGTTAGTTAGATAAAAAATCGGTAAGAAAGCAGAAGGAGAGAAAAGGGAGTGAGGTTAGGGAAAGAGTACTCAGCTGGGACCCTTTGGCCCTAGTGGTGGTAGAGTGGCCAGTAATTTATTTAGTAGCCCAAGTGGGCTACTGGAGGCTAGTAGGTCTTCTATAGAAATAAAAGTAGTATTGTGGCCAGTGAGACTTGAAAATGCTCTGTAAAGGAGGAACAACATAACGATAGCCCTGGTGGCCTAGTGGGCTAGCTCTGATGTTCTGATGCCAGCATTTGTGTTATAATACATGTTAAACCCTTCTTGGGTGTAAGAGAGGCTTCCCTGAGTCCTAGTTATGCTGCGGGCAGTGATGGGGGGTTTATTTCTGGTGGCAGCAGAGGAGCAAGTTGGACTGCTGGGCAGCCTGCCGATAGCACGACCCCACTATATTGAGAGTGCCTGCTGGTGCTCTAGAACTCCTAGCCCATACAGAGCCTAGGCTGCAATGTACTCCACAGGGGTGAGAGACAGGGAAAGGCACGAACCAGTGGGTGGTGGAGGAGGCATGTCATGAAAGCGCCTCCTCTCCACCTTCCTGATCATTGCTCCGGCATTAGTTTTTTTTTTTTTTTTTTTAATTAATGTATGCCCTGGAGAGATGACGAGGGACCGTTTTAGTTTGTTACAGGTTAATGTAGTGGCAGTGTTAACTGTGTGGGGTAAAAGAGGGGTACAGGGAGGAAATGCATGGGGAGAAGGGTGTTAAAAGGAAGGAATACACAGACCCGGGGGGGGGGGGCTAAGAGTCCTTACCTGGATGACAGGTCTGTGAAGTGTCCACTGTCCAGCAGCCAGATCTTACAGTACAGCACTGCACTGACCAAGGAGACAGCAGTCAGCTTCTCCAGGGTGAAAGTGGTCTGGAATTTAAATTTCTTTTTCATCAGGAAAGCCATAGAGGAGTTGGCCAGGTCTGAGCAAGACATCCTGACCCCCCCCTGCCAGAGTTCGGAGTGAGGGTTGCAGGATGCCTCTGTCAGGGTGCCGGGGAGGAACAGCAGTTTAGCGCTGCGGTCAGAGGTTCTGATCATATCTTCTACAGCTCAGTGTATGTGTCTCTCGCTGTGATCTGTGGGAGATTCCACAATGGCTATCCGGTGTCTCCGTGATGGGAGCGGGGTAACATCGAGCATCTCTCTCCAGCCTGCAGCAACACTACCTGCATGGAGAGACAGTCACATGACACTGCAGCAACTTTGATTTAATGCTGTGTTTGTGTCTCCCTGCTGCTTACTCTGTCTCTTCCCAGTTCCCACCACACAGGCAGATATCAGACAGTGCAGCACTCTCTCTCTTTCTCCCTCCCTGCTGGCCTTACTTACCATGCACAGTGAAACACTCTCCCGATTCAGCAACTTTCTTACCTGCACACAGGGTGGCATTCACACTGACAGCACTTCAAGACCTGAGTTACTTAACTGCTGTCACCCCTTTACACACTGGGCTTGTTAAAACGTTTTAAGTCCCTTAAAACATTTTAACAAAGCCTAAACACGGTTAGCGTCCACGCTGAACACTGTTTAAAACCGCGTTTAAGAACCGTGTTTAAACCTTGCAAGGGACCTAGTCTTAAAACCATTTTTAAACACGGTTTCAAACCTAATATGGTTTACCAGGTAGTGTGGACGGGAGATTGATCCGTGTTTCTCCAGAGGCAGCACTAATCAATGCTGGTGACCATCCTGGCACTAGCAGTGCAGTCCATTTTTGGAAATATAAACTCCAGTTTTTGTTTAAAAAAACTGATGCGTGCCTTCTCTATTGTCTTCAATGCCTCTGATGTGAGTTTTCATACACCCCTCTGATTACTACACGTAGGTGATCACACTGCTTTGGCAGATTAGTGTGTGCAGCCCTTTGAAATGATGAGGCAAATAACTCCCGATGCCACTGTTTCTGTAGAGTTTCAAGAAGTCTACAGCTGATTTTCATACTGCATGTTGACTAGTGATTGTTTGTTATTAAAATGATTGTGAGAAAGACCCACTATCAGCAACAAGCAGCATGTTCAGCCCCCTTCCCATTACAGTTTTACTGGTATTTTTTTATATCTCATAACATCAAAATGCTTACTATTGCCTATTTTTGAAGTGGGAACCCCCCACCACATATACCTAACCTTTGTGCCAGTGACCACTAGTTCTATCAGGATCTAATTAATCTTCTACTGGTGTTTAATTGGCAGGAGCTGTAAGTCCCTGGATGAGAGAGTTTTGAGCACTGTTTATGTACTGTCAGCTTCCCCTCATGTCCTCAGATCTGCTTCGCTGTTAGGAGATGGAGAGCCAAGTCAACAGAAACTCTGCTGGACATGAAATCAGGAGTTATTCACCTCATCATATGATAGGAAAAAATGGGATGACTGGATCAGCCTTGTGGTCCTTATCTGCCAACTTCTATGTTTCTATCATTTGAAAGGGGTATAGTCGCTAACTCCGTTCAGTGTGTTGTAATCCAATTGGGGGGGGGAGCGGATCGGTTAATGAAGGCTTTACTGTATTAAATAAAACTGAGATTGTGTTTCCTATCTCCTTTAAAACCATTTTAAAAAGCATGTTTAAACTTGCCAAAGAGACAACAGTGTAGATGCGGTGAAAAAAAATTAATTGTGTGGATGGACTTCCGTGGTGAGTTTAAAACCATTTGTAAAATCGATTTTAAAAATGGATTGCAAGTGCATACAGGGCCTGAATGCCATCCTGTCTGCAGGTAGCAAAGTTGGTCAGTCGGGACACTGTTTTGCATAACCGAGGTGAGCAGGGAGAGAGTGAGCGTCGCACTGTCCGTTCAGTGCTGCGGCAACTTACTGTGCCTCTTGTCTCTCTCTCTCTCTCTCTCTCTCTCCAGCATCCTGTGTGCAGGAAGCAAAGTAGGCAGCCACAATGACAGCAGGTCAGAGCTGTCACCCTTTTTTTTTTTTTATCACAGCTACTGTTTCTATGCCTTCCCCTGACAACCAACTTCTGCCTGACCCCACCCCACCCCCCAGCTCCATCCACCAGAATTACCAGGGCTTACCTTATGCCCGGCCAGGAGTGGTGCTCTGGGAGTCAGGCATCATCCTGCCGCTGGGGATTTTCCTCCTTTTTTCATCCCTTTTGTGCCCATGCACCGTGCAATGGGTGCAGCAGCTGTCTCCACCTCCATGGAGGCAGCCAAACACCCTGGGCAAGGGCAAGCCCTCCTAGCTGTGCCATTCATAGCACAGACCCACCACCCCCACCCCCGAGGAAGGAGAGCTGTGATGCTCAATCCTTGCCTCCCCCACCGGCCCCCGAATGACCTGAGTCCGTTCCCAAACCCAGGTTGCCGGCGTGGAGCAAGGTGTGCATCCAGCGCCTCAACCCTCAGCACCACCGGGCCGGTCTGTCACCCTTCTTTAATTTCCTCTCCAACCCATTACTCTCACACCCACATGGTTGGTTTGGGGGGGGGGGGCTCACTCAATGTCTTCTTGCTGCACAGCTCCACAGTCTGTCTCCCCACCTGTTACCTGGTATGGAGTGGCTGTGCAAGGGAAATGTATGCAATCCGTGGACACTGCTGATATCATGCTGTTGGCTCTTTGCAGGGCTGTGCCCAGGTCTTTAGGACCCCCCCCTACAAAATATGTTATGGGGCCCTACCTACCTACTGAGTATAAAGTATACGTAAGTACCTACAAATCTTTTTAAAACCGGTTTATTTTTATTCATGTTACTTCACATAATCTATAATGAGAATGAGCAGTATTAAATCTGATAATTTTAAATTAATTGCAGCAACGTGTTTGACTATTAAACAAATGCACTGTGCAGAATATATTTTATTTGTCTTGCAAAACTGTTTTTGAGACTAGCCTTTAGCTTCATCAGGTATCTCGAAAGCCAGTCTCAAAAGCATGTTTTTCCCAATAAACAGTATCACCCACAGATTATTTGTTGTCCCCCTTATCTTCAAATGGACTAACCTGGCTATTATATTTGTTTTACAATTAAAGGCAGATATTGCCATATTGGCCTATATTCATGAACCTTTGGTATTCAGGAAACTTTTAATATTTTAGCTTACTTTCAACCTGCACTTCATGAAACACCTTTAAAGAGTTACTTTTGCTGTATGTGGCTATATTTTACTTATATGTTTTAAGCCACTTTTGTAGGGCAGTTCTGAATTTGGAGTACAAAAACTACAAAAAGACGGCAAGAAAATCAGAAATAAAATTGAGAAACTACTTCTTGAAATGCAGGGTAACCTAAACTCATAATGCCCTGGCAAACAGCTACATGAATATACAGTAGACCACAGCGTAAAATAAAGATGTACTGCTGATTGTGTGTGTGTGTGTGTGTGTGTGTGTGTGTTTATAGCACATCTGCAAACAAAGTTACTCTTCACAGTTGCTGGAAGCTGTATCTCTTTCCTAGGTTTCCTCGCACCCCTGACTATTTACCTGCTCTGTACTCATTGTCGTCCCCATTGTAGGTCTAGACAATAAAGCTATCAGATCTTTGATATTTTTAATCAGGTATGGATGCACAGAATTATCTGCATACTGCAGACTCGGGCAGCTTATGCATTTTAATGTTACTGTCCAAGAATATTTGGTTTGAAGCCGAACATTTGAAGCTGTTTTCTAACACCAACAATTTGCTTCCATTACACTGCCAAGAAAATGTGCAGATTAAATATTCCTTAAAATGAAGGGTCCAGATTTCAAAATAGAACCTGATTTTTGCAAAAGAACTCTCTTTAAGCTGTGCAGGCCTTAAAAAAGACAAACTTGTATTGTTATCTGACTTCTGTAAATTGAGATCATAACAAGCCAGCTTTGGACACACATTCAAGCCTGGTCTGCTATTTTCAAATGTTGTGTTTCTGCTCTGCAATTCCCAGGATGCTGTGTGGCAGGACAGGAGGATAAGGAAATGGTTTTGATGTCCCAAAGACTTCTTTTCTTTTTTTAACAGTTCTTTTTCCCTCCAGTGCACAGTCCAAGGAGCCTGTCTCAGGCATCCAGACTGATCCTGCCCAGCCCGAAGTCTGCCTGCCTGCACCTCCTCTCTCCTCCCCCCTTATCCCACAGCTGGCACCCCCGGCTTGACCCCTCCAGTGTGGGGCCTTCCCTCCTCTCTGGGAGCACTAACACACAGACTCCAGCTACGGGCGAGGGTCCCGGGTGGAGGAACATGAGAGGTCCAACAGGACGGGCCCGGTTGTGGGCATGGGGCTGGTGCCGTTGCCTACCCCAAGGCCTGGGTTTTTCCATTGTTCTGTGTTCTCTTCCCCCCTTCCCTTTGTGTGGTGCATGCTCCGATGCACTGGCACATGGCAACCCCGCCTGTGTTGGCCACGCTTACTACATGCTGCATGGCAGGCTGCAGCGCCCCCCCCCGGTCTCCACCGGGGGTCACTGGCATACCGAGCCATCCCCCTCCTCCATCCCAGGGAGGAGAGCACCACAAGGGCACTCAATCCTCAACCCTCCCCCGCTGACCCCCAGTGCCCAAGCTCGCTCCCAAACCTGGGTCACCGGCATAGCACGAGGTGTGGCGTCCAGTGCCTCAACCCTCAGCACCACTGGGCCACCCAAAGACTTCTGTAACCCCCCTGCAAATGGGGGTTCCCATAAGACTTCCAGGAGCTTGCTTGAATGCTCCAAGCCTGAATGGTGTTTGGCGTTTAAGCCATTTATCAGTGAGTGTTTTTAGAGCCTCTGGTATTGTCTCTTTAAGAGCTGTCTGCTTGCAGACATAATTAGTTTGTATGGGGGGACTGTGTGCTTCTCTGCTTGAGTACCACTCAGCTGCTATATTCACTCCATTTTTGCAGTCACTAGGAGTGCAAAAGGAGCCTATCTGAAAGATGTAACTGTTTGCCAGAAATCATTTAGTAATAATGAAAATACAGTTTGTCTAACCTGCTTTCTTTGCAGTCAGAACTGTGTTTGCCTAGTTCCCATTCTAGTTTTGAACTGCTGAACTGGACCAATCAGTGTGGGTTAAGGTAGCTCTAAAATGGTGCCTTGGACGAATCAGAACTTGGACTCGTAATCTGAGCCAGCCACAAGAGGATTGTATGGGCAGTGACTCTGGGAGATGTAGTTTGGACTTCGGGGCCTTTTTGGACCAACAGGGGCAGTCTATTGTGAGTGACAGCCAATCCAGCCAAGAACTGGGAGGAACTCAAAGGAAGTGCCCGGTTTTGTCTGCTGGAATTTCAGTTGAGCTCTGGCAGTGAAGAGGGAAGGAGTCCTGTGTTTTTGTGTGCAGTTTTAGTCGGGAAACGTGTGTAAGGCCCAGAGTTCTGGTCTGCAGCTTGTGTAACTGCTTGTTAGGACTGAATCCATCCTGTGAAGAGAATCAAAGGATATCTGAAGAGTAGAAACCAGGCTCACCCTGTAGAAGACTGGAGAAATTGCTGAATTGCACTCAGTCTGTCAGGAACTGAATCTGCTGTGTGTTCTCCCGGGTATTGTGCAGTAATTGTGATCAGGATAGAGAAGCAGCCTGCCTGGTATAGTACTTTCTTTTTACCATATAAATGTGTGAGGAGGCTTGTGTAGCTCAAGTGAATCCTGCTGCCATTAAAGGACTTTTGCTGTTGCAGTTTGTCATATAAATGTGTGAGGAGTCTCGTGGAGCTCAAGAGCAGCCCTGCTGACGTTGAAGGACCCTATCTTGTTTGGAGGTCATGAGTACTAATTCAGGGTCGCTCCCTGTTGAATTGCCACATTAAATCCAAATGGAATTACTGTACTGCTGACGGTTTAACTAATTTTCTTTTCTCTGTGTGAAAGGGCCCCTACCAGCTGCCACGGTTTGACTAGCCACTAGGGCTTGGGTACCCAGGGACAGTAACTGGTAGGGATAGGCCTGTGCACAGAGCCATAGGTAGATGAGTACAGTGATAAGCTAATTAACCTGATTTCCCCCTGTCCTTGTTATATCCCCCTAAATAAATCGGAGCTGCTTGTTTCAGCAAAGTTATACTGCCTGAGGTATTTGTCTATGTTAAAGTATTGTACTGTGATTGTTGCACTGTATCTTATTACTTTACAGGGGGTCCCAGTGCCTGAACCAGTCCTGGGGTAAGTGTATACTGTAAAGGTAATTCTGATATACTGTGTGGGCCACTAGTGGGAAGAAGGGGGTTGCAGTGTCCAGAGGGCTGTGACCAAGTTAGTTTAACTATTGCAAACCCTGACCTCTGGGTGGAGGCACCCGCCAAGCGGATCCAGGCCCCTCAACCTGTTAGTGGCAAATCAGGCAGGGTAGTAGCCCTTGGGATAGCGCCATCTAGGGGTTACATCTTGGAGGCTCACCGCTGGGATTGTGTGTCCTCTAGTGGCCATATTTACGAACCACTGTTAAGGAAAAAAAATGGGTACCCCGACAGAAGTGGCTGTGCACCGGCTGGTGGAGTGGTGTACTGGGGAGGAGATCGACCCCCAAAATGTTATGCTCATCCTGGACATCCCCCTTGGTATCTATACGGACACTGTACAGGGAGTATTTCAAGGTCGAAGGTTTACAAAACCCTGTGGTGGTGGGTCGGCATGCTAATCTGCTCACCCACACTTTCCTGGCCCTAGTAAAGTTTAAGGATCCCATAGATAGCTCCAAAGTGCCACAGACCATTACCCCAGAGGGAGCCCTCACTGCCTGGAGAGTGATAACTAAGGACAGTAAAGACCCGGTGGGGAATGAGCCCCCACCACTATCTGAAACTTTTGAGGAGAAATTTGCTAAATGGTTGCTGGGGGAAGGGAAAACTGTGGAGGGCTTGAAGAAACTATTCTTGCCACCTGAGGGTGTTCCTCCCCCAACACCCTCTCCCAGTCCAGTACCCGTAATGGTGGCTGAACCAATGCAGACTCCTATTTCTGCACCTGCCATTAGTCACAACTCTTACCGAAGGTTGAGGATCTTCTCTGGCACCCTCCCCAACCCCCAAGGGGAGGATGACTGGGAGACCTGGATGAACTATGGTGCCCCCAAGTGCTAGAATGGCAATGCTCAGAAGCCAGCGAAGAGGGTTAGTGAGAGCCTCCGAGGTCCTTCCTGGCTACCATCCATGCTAAACGGGCCAGTAACCCTGAAGCGACTGCACAGGCCTATCTTGAGGCCTTGGAGAATGTGTATGGGAGCCCAGATTCTGATGAGGACCTATGGTGGAGAGTAAGAAATGCACAACAGTACCAAGGGGAGTTGCTGTCTGTGTATGTATCTCGGCTGGAAAAATTGTTGCAAGAATGCCTCAGAAAGGGTAGTTTGCCAGCGATTGAACTGGGCTGAACCAGGCTGGACAGGATCCTTAAGTCTGCCCCCTTCTCAGAACTGCTGTTGCTTCAGTTACGCTTGGCAAATCGACTGGAATCCCCACCCTCCTATGATGAGTTAATGAGAGAAAATCGAGGAGTTGAGAAAAGGCGACCTCGGGAGGGACCTGCACTAATAGCTGCGGCTCACGACCCGAGGCGGCTGAGGGTGACCCATTAAGTGAAGTTCAGGGGCAGAGGTTGGCAGTCAATGAGTGCTCTGACAAGGAAAAAGATATGCCACAATGGGGCGAACTGTTGAGAGAGATCCGGGAATTCAAAAACAGTCCCTTTATGAAGGCCACGCCTGCAAGTACGGGCCCTGACCTATATCCGACTGCATCTGCTATGGGGGTGGGGGTACCCACCCATGTGTCTCCTGCTGATAACGGCTCCAAACTCGATTCCTTGATCATGGAAGTGGAGAAACTGATGAGATGTCTCCAAATGCTTATCACGCCGAAGACTGAGATGGCACCAAGGTTTCCAGTTAGTAATACCCCCGCCCTGGCTCCCAGTGTGGCGCCTCAGCCAGCTCAAACTCCAGAAAGTATGTTTTGCTATAATTGTGGGAAGGATGGGCACATGAAAAGGGAATGTCGGTCCCCAAAAGACACTGACAAAGTTGCATATATGCTACAAGGAGAGCTTCGGAGAACAAATCAGTGGTTAAGAGGTGCACGAAATGATCCCAGTGAGGGCACCAAAAATGCTAACTCACGTTCTTTTGTGGCAAGGTCAGTTGCCCAGGCCCCCACTTCCGCCTCTCCAGACTGGTCCAGAATAGTGGGTCCCTCCATGGAGACCACTGTAAAGGTGAATGGAGTGTCTACAAGAGCTATATTAGACAGTGGCTCCCAAGTGACAATTATGTTCCAGGATTGGTATCAGAAGCATTTGTCAGGCGTGCCCTTACAACCATTAGAAGGACTGCATGTATGGGGTTAAGTGAGAAGGCCTACCCTATTCCGGTATATCCGAATTTGGCTGTCTTTCCCCACCTCGTGGCTGGAGTGGCCGAACAAGTAGAGACCCTAGCCTTAGGTGTGTCCCCAATGGACTGTATGATGGTGTGCCTTTGTTGACTGGAACAAATGCTCATATGTTCGGAAGGCTGGCACAGTTGTGTTATGAAAACGGGGTCAAAGACTAGTAGAGCTTTAAGAGTTCCGCATTAATTAAGAAGGCCTATGAGGCAGAGAGATGCTGAAAAATAGAACCAGAGGAACCGGTCGGAATTGTATGGAAGAAGGATCCTGAGTCTCTGATCCTGGCACCAAATGCCCAGTGTACCTTATAGGAGAGGTCCGTATCAGAAAGGATGTTAAGAATAAAATATTAATGTTGGATGCACCAGGCGATGGAAAATTGCCAGAGGGACTGCTGGTCAAGCCTAGTATTTTGCCCGCTAGAGCCCATGCTTATGCCAGAAGGGTAATGGTCCAAGTTCATAATGTGTCTGAAAGAGACATTCGAGTAAATAGAGGTTGCATCCTGGCTAATGTGCATTGTGCAGACACTGCAGTGCTACCCAGCAGCAAGAGTTCAAAGAAGAATGACAGAGTAACGCCTGACTTGTTTGATTTCGGCGACTCCCCGCTGCCAGCTGAATGGAAAGTGAGGATCAGTGAGAAGCTTGCCCAGAGAGACCAGGTGTTTTCTTTAAAGGAATGGGATGTAGGATGCATGCAGAGCTGAGCACAATATCCGCTGCATGACGAAAGACCATTTGTGAGAGGTCTCGACGCTGTCAGTACCTGCTGACATAGATGACGTGAGACGGCATCTGCAAGAGATGTTAGCTGCTGGTGTAATACAAGAATCCAGAAGCCCTTATGCTTCCCCCATTGTGGTAGTGAGGAAAAAGAATGGGACAGTAAGGATGTGTGTGGATTATCCCACCTTAAACCGGCAGACTATCCCTGATCGGTACACAATGCCCCGCATTCAGGACGCTTTGGACTGCCTAAACGGGAGCAAGTGGTTCTCTGTGTTGGATCTCCGCAGTGGGTACTACCAGATCCCGATGGCCCCAGAGGACCGTGAGAAGACAGCCCTTATCTGTCCGCTTGGTTTCTATAAATTCATGAGGATGCCCTCAAGGGATTTCAGGTGCCCCAGCCACTTTTCAACGATTGATGGAGTGCAGTGGGGGACATGAACTTACTAGAGTGCCTGTATACCTAGATGATGTTATTGTGTTTTGCAGCTCACTGGAGGAACATGAGAGCAGATTATTTAAGGTATTGGACTGACTGGAGGACTTTGGCCTTAAACTGTCCATTGATAAGTGTCAATGCTTTCAAACATCAGTAAAGTATGGGGACACATAGAATCCACTGAGGACTAAAGCCCGACCAAAGTAAAGTTGAGGCCTTGACCACCTGGCCACAGCCCAAGAATCTAAAAGAACTGCAAAGATTCCTGGGATTCTGTGGCTATTATCGGCGTTTCATCAAGGACTATTCAAGAGTGATCCGCCCTTTACTTAACCTTACTCAAGGGTATCCGAATCCCCCAACCCACAAAAAATACCAAGTCAACGTCCCTCAAGACTGAAAGTGTATTTTTGTCCGAGTGAAGTATTTGGGGCCCGCTGGACTCCTGATTGTGAGACTGCTTTTCATGAGATCATATATCAACTTACCCATGCTCCAGTGCTGGCCTATGCCGATCCAAGAAAACCTTACGTCCTGCACACTGATGCTAGCTTGCAAGGGTTGGGGGCTGTGTTGTACCAAGCGCATGAGAATGGCCTGAGACCAGTGGCCTTTGCAGTAGAAGCCTGACCCCATCCAAAAAGAACTATCCTGTACATAAGTTAGAGTTCCTAGCTTTGAAGTGGGCTATTGTTGACCAATTCCATGAGTACTTGTATGGGGCTAAAATACTAGTAAAAACTGACAATAATCCTTTGACCTATGTGCAGACCTCAGCCAAGTTGGATGCCACTGGCCATAGGTGGCTTTCTGCGTTATCTACATACGACTATGCTGTTGAATACTGAGCAGGCCTGAACCACATAGATGCTGATGCTCTCTCCCGGAGGCCTGTTCCCCAGAATGATTGGGTCAGATTGGCAGAACCTGACATTCGGGCACTCTGCCGGAAGTTTGACAGGGAGGAACAAATGTCCACAGATGCAGTGGACTGCATGGTGGATTGCTTGGGACCCTCTGAGAAATGCATACCTGCTGCTTATTGCCACTTTTCTGCAATAGACATTGGGCACTGCCTCAGCTGGACAATGGCAGTATTCATGGCTCAATCCCGAGATCCCATGATCAAATCAGCTTTAGAAGCCCTCTATGCAGGAAAAGATGTGTACAAATTACGCTCCACTGATTTGAGAACTGCACTGTTATACAAAGAAGGTCCTAAGTTGAAACTGATCAGTAAACTGTTGTACAGAGAAACAGTAGACAGAGGGGGACAAGTAGACAAACAGCTAGTGCTGCCCACTGCCTTTCGAGACTCAGTACTGAGATCCTTGCACAACCACATGGGGCACCTTGGTATAGACAGAACACTTGACTTGGTGAGATCCAGATTCTATTGGCCTAAGATGGGGGCTGATGTGGAACAACACATTCTGAACTTGTAGTCGCTTTACAGAGGAAAGCTTTGCCCAGAGGGCTGCCCCTTGTTAACATCACCAGCAGTGCACCCATGGAGCTTGTCTGTATTGATTTTCTGAGTTTGGAGTCAGATCAAAGAAATATCAGTAATGTGCTGGTGGTCACTGACCACTTCACGAGATACGTCCAAGCTTTCCCACCAAAGACCAGAAAGCATCCACTGTGGCCAAAGTACTTGTAGAAAACTTTTGTTCACTATGGGGCTCCACAAAGAATCCATTCTGATCAAGGGAGACTTTGAGAGTCATCTGATCAAAGAGATGCTTTCTCTGTGGGGAGTGCAAAGTCCAGAACCACTCCCACCCCCAGGGGACCCACAGCCTGAACGTTTCAACCGCACTTTGCTAGATATGCTAGGCACCCTACACCCAAAGGACAAGCCTAGATGGAGCCAACAAATTAGCACCCTGGTACATGCTTATAACTGCACCAAAAGTGATGCCACTGGGTTCTCCCCCTACCACCTGATGTTTGGAAGAGAAGCTTGACTGCCGGTAGATGTGTGTTTTGGGGTCTCTCCTGATGGGGTTCAAGCTGACAACTATTTACAGTATGTGCAAAAGTTAAAGGCTCAGCTAACTCATGCGTACCAACTGGCTCGAACCATGGCTGCCAAAGAAATCTGGCCAACAAAGAAAGTATGATAAAAGGTGAAGCTAGGAACTCCAGGAGGGAGATCGGTATTGCTAAGAAATCTGGGACTGCATGGCAAACACAAGATTGCTGACAGATGGCACTATCTCCTCACATTGTAGTGGGCAAACTAGATGATCTGCCAGTGTACAAAGTAAGGCCTGAGAATAATTCAAAAGATGTAAAACAATGCATAGAAATCATTTACTGCCCATTGGACAAATCTTGAATGAGTCTGAGCCCCAGAAGATGCCCCTCTGGACCAGTGACTAGAGCTGCTGCTAAGAAAAGATCAAGAAAGTCTGCACCTACAGAAGCAGAGTTAAAGTGTTCCTCCACAAGTCCCAGTTGAGCATGACTGTCAGTCCATATCAGAAGAAAGTGAGAGTGACTTTGAATACTATCCTTCTTACGAACTGAGTCAATTGTTTCGGGCAATCCCTAGTCAATACTGGACCTAAGCTGGGCCTTCTGGACTGTCTAAGCCCCCAGCTTCGTCCCTGGAGCCAATGCTCCCAGAAAGTGAAGTGCAAAGCATCAGATCACATGAAATGGAATCATTGTGCATGGTTGAACTGTTTGAGCTTTCAGGGGAGGAAAATGATGGATTGGGGCAGACTGGTGATACACCAGAACAAGAAGAGTGTATTGAGTGCCCTGACAGTCCACTGCCAGTGTCCGAAAGCTCTCCATGTGAGGCAAATGTTATGGACGCAGAAACTGTAACTTCTGGAGCTGAAAGTGCCCCAAGTTCTAGCCTCTCTACCCCCATGGACACTCCCCTGACAAGTGAGGACAATGCTGAAAATGAGGCTCAGAGTGCAGAGACTGTAACAGTTTCCCCCTAGAAAGACTGGTCAAGCTGTAAAGCCTGTGGTGCACCTCAGTTATGATTCCCTTGGGAGGCCTGTGGACTTGCCTCTCAATATTGTCCATAAAGAGTGTATGTGTCCCGAGCTCATTGCCCAAACTGAGCGCCAGTGCTAACCCAAGTTACTTGTGTTGCCCTCTAAGTATGGTGCCTTTGCCTTCCAGCCCCAAGGTAACTGATAGGAAGGGCCCCTCTCTTCAGGTTTCATGTACAAGAGGTAATAACTTGAGTTATGGTACAATGTGTAATACTGTGTAAAGAGTGACGTACTGCAATGTTTCAGAAATGTGTTCTTGGTAAAATGATATATTGACTGATGATTACATGTGAGCCTAATGCAAATGTATATGGTTGCAGTTGAAACTTTATGGTACTGCTTGACGCGGACGTCAAGCTTTCCCAGGCCAGGAAGGGTGTAACCCCTGCAAATGGGGGTTCCCATAAGACTTCCAGGAGCTTGCTTGAATGCTCCAAGCCTGAATGGTGTTTGATGCTTAGCCATTTATCAGTGAGTGTTTTAGAGCCTCTGGTACTGTCTCTTTAAGAGCTGTCTGCTTGCAGACATAATTAGTTTGTATGGGGGGACTGTGTGCTTCTCTGCTTGAGTACCACTCGAGCTGCTGCCAATTCACTCCATTTTTGCAGTCACTAGGAGTGCAAAGGGAACCTATCTGAAAGATGTAACTGTTTGCCAGAAATCATTTAGAGTAATAATGAAAATACAGTTTGTCTAACCTGCTTTCTTTGCGGTCAGAACTGTTTGCCTCAGGGGTCGCGTTAATGCACTAGTGACGTCCTCATCGGAGAAATTTTATCTTTTTGACGCACTGATTAGGATTCAGTGCATCTTGATTGACGCAGCACTCCCTAGCTTTTAATCGCAGCTGGAAGGGGAAAAAAACAATGTATTTTGCTTGCCTGTGAGCTGCAATACAAAAAGCCACCAAACAAAGTGCACAGCTAGCACTTAACCCTTTTAATTACACTGCCTGAGCTCGGGATCGCGAGTCAGCTCTCATCATTACAATACAGGGGTTGAAAGAGGCAGCATGTTAAGGGTGCTTCCAAAAGCTCCTTGTGCGTCTGCAGTGTCAGGAGGGGCAAAACGGCACATTGAGCTGAAATCGGATGCGGAGAGTCGCAAGCAGAAAAGGAAAGGGGGCGTGACATATTTAAATATGTTTCCAGAAAACTGAAATTCCCAGGGCTGAAACTGCATGCAGACTAGTCAGTGAGCACAAAATGGAAGGGGCGTGATATATGCAAATGATGTTGCTGGATAGCTGAAACTGGATACGGACGACGAGTCAGCCGGCTGAAAACTGAAGGGGAGTGAAGTATGCAAAACGTGCTGGAGAACTGAAATTCCCTTTGCAAAGCCAGAAGAAAGAAATGATTAGAGCGAGTGCATGTGAAAAGAGGTAGGGACTGGGAAAGTATGTAAACAGATGGAACACAAGACTGGGGATAGAGAATGGGGAAGTAGTCAAATAGTGATGAGCTGCAATTTGGAAATATCATGGGAGGAAGCCAGTTAAAATATGAACAGTCTAAGCTAAGTAGCATACGGGGGGGAGCTAGCACTGGCTTCAATGGACCTGTACCCTACCAGGCTCTTGTGTCCTTACCACAGTTTCAGTTTTGCTGGTATAGGTACAGAGTGTGCTGTGTGTACACTTTGTGTAATAGCCTGAGAATGTAATGTACTTTTACAGTCTGAGAAAGAAATCATAATGTGGCAGGTTACAGGTATTGTGTAAGTGTTTACCACTGCCAAATATCCTTGCATACTACAGCAGGGAAGGATATATTACACACACACACACACACACACACACACACACACACACACTCACACCCCAAACCCTATAAAATGCACAGAAGCGTTGGTACAGTAGAGGAAACAGATAAGCTGGTAGACATACCTTCCCCATGGCAGCCAGGTTATTGTGAAAAATAGAATTATGATAAACAGCACAACTGTGTCAGAGAGCTTAAAAAAAAGTTCTATATTTTTCTTTTTTATCCTGGAAAGCCCAGCCTGGATTCAACATCTTGTTTCTTGTGTGGTCCTGCTTCTTTCAATTCCTGCAGCTTGGTGGACGGGAGCACTGAGAAGTTAAATGGAGGCAGGTTTGAGGCAGTATAACACAGTGGTTTAAGGCTCTGAGCTACAAATCTGGAGCCCTGGGTTTGAATCCCGTAGCCCCCACTTGCATATTGTGTGATCCTAAGCAAGTCCCTTCACTGTGCTCCCAGGTCACACCTGTAAACAAGCTTTCAGCTTAGTCTGTCTCTCCTGGTTAAACAATTGGAAATTGCTTGCCCAAACTTAAAGTCACACAGTCTGTATTTGGCTTCAGTGGGGTTTGAGCCTGTGGTCTCCCAATTCCAAGACCAGTGTTACCATTATAACCCACAGACTTAACCTTAAGATACCCACAAGTCTCCTAACAGACCTCACTGCCTCAATGCATACATTTTGTAAGGGAAGAAGGTGATTCTGCCAACACAGATCACTGGTCAGACCCCACCTGGAGTACTGCATTCAGTTTTGGCATCCTTATCTAAAGAGGAACATTAGATTTCTAGAAGGGTGCAGTGCCAAACAACATATGATCCTGGGTCTGTGGGAGTTACCATATGAGGTTAGACTGAGGAAGTTGAACATGTATTCTCTGGAGGAGAGAAGGGCAGGGATATGACTGAGAACCTTTAAGTACATGAGAGGCATAAACAGGACAGGCACAGAGGGACTGTTCAAGGGGAGAATGGGGGAGACAATCGTCACGATTTGAGATTGGACAGTGGAAGGTTTAGGAGGGAAATCTGGGGGCATTTCATTATAGAAAGGGTGGTAACAGAATGGAACACACTACCAGCAGAGGTGGTGGCCTATAAAACAGTGGGATGCTTCAAGAGGGCTGGGATAGTGGAAAAGGAGGGTCATGGAGAGGCAGCTGCAGAGATAAGGGTGCTAGCTGCAAAATCTAGCAGACTCGACGGACCAAATGGCCTTTTTATGCTGGCAGTTTTGTATGTATGTTCGTATTTAAAAGTCAGCTCCTAGTTTTGCCAAAGTAGCTCCTGGTTGGCTAGAAAGTGCCGATACCCAGGAGCTATTCCAGGCACCTGGCCATTAAATCCTTATTTCGACCTCTGCAATACCTCCTCCCCGATGTGCCTTCTGTTGGATGGTAAATGCTTTGGTGTACGCGGTGGTGTCCAGTGATGCTGCACCTGCTAAGTCTATTTTGGGAGTCTGGCAGGAGGAGTACCAAAGAAGAGAGCGACTGTCAGCCCACTAATTTTCTGAGTGCACACGGGTAAAGAGGGACAGACAGACAGACAGACTAAATGGGTGCTTTTTGGGTTGGGTTCTGCTGGTGTGTGTTTGGGGGGGGGGTCCTCATTTACTCAGGACCGCGGCAAGGCTCATGATGGATCGGATGGCCAATGCAGAGAGCAGAGGTTGAGCAGCGTGAAGGAGGGTTCCGCAAGCTGTGCTGAGTCAGACATAGAAAGGTGTTCTACTTGCCCAATGCCGTAACTACAGAAAAAATTCCAGGCTAGCTTATTTAAATGACAAGTCGTCAATGGCGCTGTTAATGCTGCACCTTCAGTGTAATGTAAAGAGAACAGCAAAAACACACCAGCACCTGATGTATTACACAACATAGATGGGTTCATTATTAACCCTTCTGTGTTTTGTACTGCGTCAGGGGCTGGTGTTTTTTTGCTGTTCTCTTGACAGTTCACTGAAGGTGCGGCATTAGCAGCGCTGCTGATGACTTGCCATTTAAAATCAGCCAGCCAAGATTTTTTTCTTGTTTCACGGCCAGCAGAGCAGCTTTTACTCATGTCTGACTTGCACATCAGCTGCCTGCATCCTCTGATCTTCACGCTGCTTACTGTGCTGACCCAACTAGGAGGACTTAAGTTGAACTTGCTGTAACAGATTGACGGAACTTGGGCTAAAATGTTTTCTCTTACTGGGAGGCAGTGAGTGTAATGAGACCTACCTGGAGGGTGGCAATGTTGGAGTTGGGGGGATGAGTGATGCACTATGCAGGCTCTAGTCGTGGCATTAATTACACAGCAGCATGCAATAATTTAGCCATATTCAGTGAAGTGCTGTGACTCGGATATGAGAGGCAGGGTTCCAGTAAGTGTCCGCCCAACATGCATGCTCATGAACAGAAAGTCTGCATCATGTGGTGCCTCTTTCAGTCTTCCATACGCACACGTGGTACACAGATCATGTTAACTACGACTATGCATTAACATGCAGTTACTTTAAGCTACTCAGCCATTGGAGAAGGATCTCCTTTAGCAGTGCAGGGCAGTTGAACTATTTGGCGCGTTAAAAACATTAAAACTTTCTCCTCCTGAGAAGAACTCATTCTAAATATTTCTTCTGTCGGAGTTTTTTTGATAAAAAGAATTACTCTGGACAACAGCTTTTTGAGACAGATCGAAGGCTAACAGCATGACTGTAGTGTAGGAGAGTCTGAGAGAATAGGGGCCTCAGAGAAACGGATCAGAAACCAGATTTTTATTTTCATTTTTTTTATACACATTATTTCTGACTTTGGATGTAACTTGATGACAAAAAAAAAAAACAAAGGAGGCAGAGAAAAGTGACTCTTAAAAAAACAGCTTGCTTTTTGGCAAAGCACTCAGGATTTGAAGAAGACAGTCTGTATAACTCAGACTTTAGTCTTGGGGGCTGGATGTTGAATTTCTGAGTAACCGTTGCATTTCTCTGATTGATTAGTCAGCACAATCTGGCTAAAGTGGTACACTTTACTAAAGTCTACTGACTTTAATATTCTTTCTAGATTTTTTTTTTGTCTTTGGTAACTGGGTAAGGCCCACTAGGCACAAGTGCCTGTCTTCGGGGGAACTTGGGAGCACTGGGTGGTTAAGAGACTTGCTTAGAGTCGCAGAGTATGTAACTGGAGGTTGTAAGAATCAAGCCAAATTAATAAAAGCCATTTATTTTGGTGTTCACGAAAATGTATAATTTCAGTGCATTGACCCTCAACTTTTGGCTTCTGACCCCCTACTTTGGAAGCAGGGGGTCAGACTGACCCCTGATTTCCAACCCTAATGCAAGGCCTGTTGCCTAGTTCCCCATTCTAGTTTTGAACTGCTGAACTAGACCAATCAGTGTGGGTTAAGGTAGCTCTAAATGGTGCCTTGGACGAATCAGAACTTGGACTCGTAATCTGAGCCAGCCACAAGAGGATTGTATGGGCAGTGACTCTGGGAGATGTAGTTTGGACTTCGGCGCCTTTTTGGACCAACAGGGGCAGTCTATTGTGAGTGACAGCCAATCCAGCCAAGAACTGGGAGGAACTCAAAGGAAGTGCCAAGTTTTGTCTGCTGGAATTTCAGTTGAGCTCTGGCAGTGAAGAGGAAGGAGCCCTGTGCTTTTCAGTGTGCAGTTTTAGTCGGGAAAGCGTGTGTAAGGCCCAGAGTTCGGTCTGCAGCTTGTGTAACTGCTTGTTAGGACTGAATCCGTCCTGTGAAGAGAATCAAAGGATATCTGAAGAGTAGAAACCAGGCTCACCCTGTAGAAGACTGGAGAAATTGCTGAATTGCACTCTGTCTGTCAGGAACTGAATCTGCTGTGTGATCTCCCGGGTAGTGTGCAGTAATTGCGATCGGGATAGAGAAGCAGCCTGCCTGGTATAGTAATTTCTTTTTACCATATAAATGTGTGAGGAGGCTTGTGTAGCTCAAGTGAATCCTGCTGCCATTAAAGGACTTTTGCCTGTTGCAGTTTGTCATATAAATGTGTGAGGAGTCTCGTGGAGCTCAAGAGTAGCCCTGCTGACGTTGAAGGACCCTATCTTGTTTGGAGATCGTGAGTACTAATTCAGGGTCGCTCCCTGTTGAATTGCCACATTAAATCCAAATGGAATTACTGTACTGCTGACGGTTTAACTAATTTTTCTTTTCTCTGTGTGAAAGGGCCCCTACCAGCTGCCACGGTTTGGACTAGCCACTAGGGCTTAGGTACCCAGGGACAGTAACTGGTAGGGATAGGCCTGTGCACAGAGCCATAGGTAGATGAGTACAGTGATAAGCTAATTAACCTGATTTCCCCCTGTCCTTGTTATATCCCCCTAAATAAATCAGAGCTGCTTGTTTCAGCAAAGTTATACTGCCGGAGGTATTTGTCTATGTTAAAGTATTGTACTGTGATTGTTGCACTGTATCTTATTACTTTACAGGGGGTCCCAGTGCCTGAACCAGTCCTGGGGGTAAGTGTATACTGTGAAGGTAATTCTGATATACTGTGTGGGCCACTAGTGGGAAGAAAGGGGGGTTGCAGTGTCCCAGAGGGCTGTGACCAAGTTAGTTTAACTATTGCAAACCATGACCTCCGGGTGGAGGCACCCGCCATCGGATCCAGGCCCCTCAACCTGTTAGTGGCAAATCAGGCACAGGTAGTAGCCCCTGGGATAGCGCCATCTAGGGGTTACATTTCTTTAGGAAGGAGGTCTGCTGACTCAACATCATCCTGTCCTGCAGCACAACCCCCACCCTCAAAGTGACAGAACATAAATAAAATGTGGAAATGCAACACTTACATGGGCCCCTTTATGGGGTAAAATTACAGAAAACTGATAACTGTGCAAGTTGTTTATCTAGAGACTGCACTTAAGTGCTTCAGAAAATGATGGTGCACAGCTTCCCAAACAGAAAGCACAATAGAGTCTTGTTCCTGAATAAATGTTCACAGAAGAAACTGCTACATGCTGCCAATTACAAGAAGTGCAATGCTGAGGACATTGTTTCATTCATTAAAATGCATTCAACAAAACAAATGCAACTGGATCTCTAATTTTCTGAGGCTTTTCATTTATTTGCTTAAATGTAACCCCTAGATGGCGCTATCCCAGGGGCTACTACCCCTGCCTGATTTGCCACTAACAGGTTGAGGGGCCAGGATCCGATGGCGGGTGCCTCCACCCAGAGGTCAGGGTTTGCAATGGTTAAACTAACTTGGTCACAGCCCTCTGGGACACTGCAACCCCCCTTTCTCCCCACTAGTGTCCCACACAGTATATCAGAATTACCTTCACAGTATACACTTACCCCCAGGACTGGTTCAGGCTCTGGGACCCCCTGTAAAATAAGAAGATGCAGTGCAACAATCACAGTACAATACTTTAACATAGACAAATACCTCAGGCAGTATGACTTTGCTGAAACAAGCAGCTCTGATTTATTTAGGGGGATATAACAAGGACAGGGGGAAATCAGGTTAATTAGCTTATCACTTTACTCATCTACCTATGGCTCTGTGCACAGGCCTATCCCTACCAGTTACTGTCCCTGGGTACCCAAGCCCTAGTGGCTAGTCCAAACTGTGGCAGCTGGTAGGGGCCCTTTCACACAGAGAAAAGAAAAATTAAACAGTCAGCAGTACAGTAATTCCATTTGGATTCAATGTGGCAATTCAACAGGGAGCGACCCTGAATTAGTACTCACGACCTCCAAACAAGATAGGGTCCTTCAACATCAGCAGGGCTACTCTTGAGCTACACTTGCCTCCTCACACATTTATATGGTAAACAGTAACATGCAAAAGTCCTTTAATGGCAGCAGGATTCACTTGAGCTACACAAGCCTCCTCACACATTTATATGGTAAAAAGAAAGTACTATACCAGGCAGGCTGCTTCTCTATCCCGATCGCAATTACTGCACAATACCCGGGAGAACACACAGCAGATTCAGTTCCTGACAGACCGAGCACAATTCAGCAATTTCTCCAGTCTTCTACAGGGTGAGCCTGGTTTCTACTCTTCAGATATCCTTTGATTCTCTTCACAGGATGGATTCAGTCCTAACAAGCAGTTACAAAGCTGCAGACCGGAACTCGGGCCTTACACACGCTTTCCGACTTAAACTGCACACACCGAAAAGCACAGGGCTCCTTCCTCTTCACTGCCAGAGCTCAACTGAAACTCCAGCAGACAAAACCAGGCACTTCCTTTGAGTTCCTCCCAATCCTTGGCTGGATTGGCTGTCACTCACAATAGACTGCCCCTGTTGGTCCAAAAAGGCGCCAAAGTCCAAACTACATCTCCCAGAGTCACTGCCCATACAATCCTCTTGTGGCTGGCTCAGATTACGAGTCCAAGTTCTGATTTCTCCAAGGCACCATTTTAGAGCTATCTTAGCCCACACTGATTGGTCCAGTTCAGCAGTTCAAAACTAGAATGGGGAACTAGGCAAACACAGTTCTGACTGCAAAGAAAGCAGGTTAGACAAACTGTATTTTCATTATTACTCTAAATGATTTCTGGCAAACAGTTACATCTTTCAGATAGGTTCCCTTTGCACTACTAGTGACTGCAAAAATGGAGTGAATTGGCAGCAGCTCGAGTGGTACTCAAGCATAGAAACACACAGTCCCCCCATACAAACTAATTATGTCTGCAAGCAGACAGCTCTTAAAGAGACAGTACCAGAGGCTCTAAAAACACTCACAGATAAATGGCTTAAACGCCAAACACCATTCAGGCTTGGAGCATTCAAGCAAGCTCCTGGAAGTCTTTTGGGAACCCCCATTTGCAGGGGGGTTACATAAATATCACCTGTAAGCTTCTTTTTTGTTTGTTAGCAAAATCTCATCACTTCCCAGCTTTCTGGAATTCATATTAACTCCATATGCTCCTCCCAATCCCAGAAAGTGCTCCTGCATGAACACTTATTTAGCCAGTACACCCTGTATTATAAATGAAACAAAGGTTTGCAGCAGCAGCAGCTTACTTTTCCAAGGCATGAGGATTTCCGAGGTAGCTGTGTAGGCTAATCTGATAGTGCAACTGACTCCGTTTCTGTAAGGCAGGCTGAAATGGTACGCAGCAGGATCATTAGTCATCAATAAAGTGAGTGCAAGACTTGCTCTCCGGAGTTTGGCCTTTGCAGGACTCAATTTATAGCCTACAGTCTTCGCCTGTGAATGACCTGCGCTAGCGAAGCTGAACTGTCCAAAAATGTTTTTGTTTTTCTGCAAAGCTACTGAGATCAATTTCGTCTCAGACACCATGCTTGCCTACCAAAGCTACTGCCCCCAAGATTCCAGTGAAAGCTAATAAGGCTACATTCCTAGCATAATGCCAACACTGGCTGTGTCCCATGGTCCTGCACTCCTTTCCCAGCACCATTTCTTCTCCCACTGAGCCCTATCCCTAACAGAGAAACAGCGAGAATAATCAAGGGTGCTGGAAGATGGTAAAAGCTGAGGAGGCTGAGAATCAAAAGGGCACTTATAAGGGCACAAAGGGCACTTTTTCTATACTAGTTTTTGCCATACAGAAATAAAAAGTGGAGTGGCTACCGAACCTTTCACACCCCCCCCTCCCCACGGTTCTGGCACCTATGCGAGAATTCCTGACCTGGCTGTGCTGTGTGTACCTTACTTTCCTTAGTTCCCATGTAGAGTTTGCTTGGTGACCTCCAGAACTACTACTTAAAACTCTGACCGCCACATCACACACACACACACACACACACACACACACACACACACACACACACACACACTCTGTCTCTGTCTGTCTCTCTCTCTTGGTCTGTTGTGCATCCTTAGGCTGTCGTTATGTTTTCCTCGTAGTCCCTGCAATCTGCTCTGCCTAAGGAATTAGCCTGCCTCGTTTCTCACTCCCTCCTGCTGGGCTCCTACACACTACTGCAAAAGGAAGAAGAAATCATTCTTTTACTGTGCTTTGTCTTGCTCCTTCATCATTCTTTTCCCATAAGTGTTAAGCTGGACTTCAGTGACAACAGCTGCAGCTATCAGTAAGGCAGCTGCCACTGGGCCCCCTGACAATGGAAACCCTACTGCAAATGCGTCCTTTGCATCCCCCGGTCACGGCCCTGGCTCTCTGCATCAGGGACACAGATTGACTTCTGCTCTTTCTCTCCCTCTCAGGACCGGAATGGATTGGCTTTGATTGTAGTATGCTAAAGGGGGGCACTCTGTGTATGGGGGGTCACAATCTGCATTCCAGAATTAAGACTGTTCGTGTCAGCCTGTGGTTAGGATTGGCATTTGGTGTAGCTGCTTGTCACTCATCCTCTGTGCTCTGACTAAGCATCAGGTGGCTGCTGACTCTGTCCGCCTAGTACTGAAGTCAGATGTAAGTGCAAGTCACCATAAGCCTGCCCCCACCCGGCACCCCTGTCTTGCTGGCACATCTGCCAAGCACTGGTTCTATGGGGGAGGGGGGGTCAAGGAGCGAGGATGGGGAAAAAGAGAGGCACGAGACGCACGGCAGGCAATGCTGAAGCCTGAGTGGCCACTGTGCAAATGAGAGGAATGAAGCACATTTGCTCATTGGTGCAATTCATTTCTCTCAAGTGAAAGCCAGCTCCCACTGTGAAATTCCAATAGCTTTTGCTGTGGGCTTCTCCGTTCATTGGTGTGTCAGGGTCGCGCCCACTGTGCAGTGCTCTGCATTGGACTCATCACTGACACACCTCTGAAACGCAGTATTGTCCCAATATGTTTCTTGTGCAAGCGTGCAAGCAAACAAAAAAACACACAGGGTCATTGACAAAGCAACAATATCCTATGAATAGACAAAAGTATAAAATAAAGTGATATTACGAGCCCTGCACAGTAGTGAATGTGGAACATGTTCTTCTCCTTGGGTTTGCTAAGAAATGAACCATATAAATAACTGTAATTGTTTTATTTAAATTATATTGTAATGCCCTCCTACACCTCAGAACCAGAGATTAATGAAAATGTGAAAACACTTTTGGAAACAACTGCAGACATGCCAGTAGCATGTACAGCGTGAGATCACAATGAACCAATAAGAAAGTACAAAAAAGGTGCATATATACAAAAGGTGGGTGAATACATCAATTTATGTGTAATTACAAAAAGAGACACCAGCCATAAATCAGGGTGTGAAGGCAGGAACAGAGTGGGAAGCAGGAACAGAACAGCAGCGAGCGAGAGGCAAGCCTTTGGTTCTGTGCTGGCCGGTTACAGTGCTTCGACTTTGGCAAACAAGGTTTAGGAGCTGTAACTGAGTGTGCACAAAGCAAAACGGTAGGAAAAAAATGAGATGGGGCATTACTCAGGCAAGCTCAGCAGACTGAACTTCTAAAGCACAGAGCGGCAGGTTGAATTAACTGTCTAAACTTACTTGCACTTGTAGCAGCACTCTGGTGATCTCTGGCAATATGACTCTGTGCAAATGGAAAATGGCAGCTGGCAGAGGCAGTTAAGGAAACAGGCCAGTGGCACTATTTTAGATGGAGCAGAACTTGGGGGATAAGCTTCAACAAGCTAGCAAGGCAGCAGTATGGGCCGAGCAGTCCCTGAGGCAATGTTATATACACCGCACGACTGCTAGCATGCCGGCAGGAGTTACAAAAGAAAATGTTCCTCAGAACAGAATCAATAAGGATTGGTCCAGCCTCCAGTGTCCACACTGTGTGCTTGTGAAACACACATGAGTGGAATGCTGGACCAATCCGTGTATCAACTGGCTTGTAAATTTTGGGCAGCCAGCTTGAGCCAAGACTACCGGTGCTGACTCCTGCTGTTTTACAACATGCAGAGCTGGTATGTGTCTTCCCCCACGTAAGTGTCTGTTGCTTGTCTTTGAATTACATGGGGGAGGATTAGAAGACACATACCAGCTGCTTCAGTTTTAAAGTAACAGTTTGTGGCTAATCACAGGGGTAGCACACGTCCCGCTCATCAAAGGGGGTGGCGCTTGTGCATACACCAATGCATAAATTCGCCACAGGACAGTGTTTGAAATAAAATATTCTTTGTGTCTGAATATTGTTTTAAAAGAATTCCCAGAGACCTGGGGTACATCTGAATAAACGTGTACTGTCCTGTGCTTCTTACCACCTGCAGCATTGAATGCAACTCTGCAATCTTTCACATATATGTAATAACCATAAAATACTGTATGGACGGCCATGCACAGCAAGACTGTTTCTATGGAGGGATGAGAACTTCACATACATCAAAAGTGAAGCTTGAGAGGTCTCTGTTATGTCATCTCAGCTGCTCGATGGAGACACAGCCTTGTTGTGCACCCTTCCCCATACATCAATTTGTATAGTATATGTCTGTTTTACTTCATTTACCTTCTTTCTAACTCTGTCTTTAGCTGTGTAGTCAAACAAGCAGAAAACAGAGCAAACAGCATAAAATTAAAAACATTCACTGTCATTTAAGTTATAGCTACATGAGCTGGCAGCATTTCTAGTAGTTCATCTTTTAACAAACAGTTCCCTTTGTGTGTTTTTAGTCTTGCTGATGTCCTCATTATGGGGATTCTGAAGTGTAGGTGAACATCAGGAATCTTAATAGGCATGAGATTCTATGTCATTGTACCACAGTAGTGACACAACTACTGTGGTACAACAGCATTCTGACACCACTTCTGTGGTACAATAGAATTCAGACAACACTGCTGTGGTACAACAGCATTCTGACATCACTTCTGTGGTGAAATAGAATTCCGACATCACTTCTGTGGTACAACGGCATTCTGCCATCACTTCTGTGGTACAACAGCATTCTGCCATCACTTCTGTGGTACGATATAATTCAGACATCACTTCTGTGGTACAACAGCATTCTGACATCACTTTTGTGGTACAGTATAATTCAGACATCACTGCTGTGGTACAACAGCATTCTGACACCACTTCTGTGGTGAAATAGAATTCAGGCATCACTGCTGTGGTACAACATTCTGACACCACTTCTGTGGTAAAATAGAATTCAGACACCACTGCTGTGGTACAACAGCATTCTTACATCATTTCTGTGGTACAACAGCATTCTGACATCACTTCTGTGGTACAATATAATTCAGACATCACTTCTGTGGTACAACAGCATTCTGACATCACTTCTGTGGTGAAATAGAATTCCGACATCACTGCTGTTGTACAACAGTATTCCGACATCACGTCTGTGGTACAATAGCATTCTGACATCACTTCTGTGGTACAGTATAATTCAGACATCACTGCTGTGGTACAACTGCATTCTGACATCACTTCTGTGGTACAGTATAATTCAGACATCACTGCTGTGGTACAACAGCATTCTGACACCACTTCTGCGGTAAAATAGAATTCTGACATCACGTCTGTGGTACAATAACATTCTGACATCACTTCTGTGGTACAACAACATTCTGACATTGTAGTGCCCCAAAGTTGGGGGCACAACAGAATGAAGTGTAGAGGTGCCCAGCCACGTAAAGTGCCCTAGTGCAGTATAGAGGTGCCCAGCCACATAAGGTGCCCTAGTGCAGTATAGAGGTGCCCAGCCATGTAAGGTGCCCTAGTGCAGTATAGAGGTGCCCAGCCACGTAAGGTGCCCTAGTACAGTATAGAGGTGCCCAGCCACATAAGGTGTCCTAGTGCAGTATAGAGGTGCCCCAGAAATACCCGGGTGCCCAAGCTTTAGGTACAACCATCAAAAGCACCTTTTAAAAATAATGTAAATAGCCAGAAATGCCCAGTAAATGCTGCTATGCCAGCACGTAGTAACCATAAACAGTGTGCCCAAGTTGGAATGCTGTGCTGAGCTGTACATGCTCAGCATTCCAGAGCTAGAATCAGAATATAGAGTGTTGCCTTTTAACATTTGAAACAAGAAAAGCTGTTGGGGAGAATCATGGTGACTGTGGAGTAGAGAGGACACAAAGTGAGGAGGGATGTGATGAGCTTGCCAGGAGGGCTGAAGCTGTCCCTGAGGGTTTTCTTTTGGGCCTCTGCTGCCGTCAGTCACTGAAGACTGCCTGCCTGTCCAGTCATGCAGTCCGCAGAGCCATCGGACGCACCAAAAAGTAAAAAAACATTCTTCTCCCTTAGAAAACGGCTTGGTGCCCCATTTTATTTTCTGTATTTAGTAGCTCAGTATCTGTTTCAAGTCTGTGTCTGCTCCAGCGCTGCCTCTGTCGGTCCAGAGGAGAGCTGTCCTGCAGCATCAGAAGCCCGTGAGGTTCCCTTTCACCCAGTTACCTGCCTGAAAAGCCCTCCCTCTGCCAGCGACACCTCCCACCTCCCGACTGCTTCTCTTCACTCTGGGCTGGGGCAGAGAGTCAGTGGCAGCACATCTGAAATATGCTGGCACCCCAACTAAAGAAAAAGTTTGTTTTATTTTTTTTTAAAAAGCTTAGCGCTAGGCATTAAGAGTAAGGAAGTGGCTCAGAGATGTGGGGAGGACTAAAGGGCTTAATTTACATAAATAAGTATTCGGAGTGTGGCTACGCCCAGGGGCGGGACTCCGGGCATTGGATCCTATAAAAGGAGATATAAATATTTAGTAGGAGGCGAGGCAAGACAGAGAAAGGAGAGTGACAGGAAGGTCTAAGTCAGGCCCAGAGACATTTAAAGGGGAAAGCCAGGCCCAGATAACCATTTGAAGGGGTAGTAGGCCCAGACAATTATTTAACTGGGCCCAGCAGCAGAGACTGAAATCGGGGATTGCCAGAGCCTGTAAGAGGTAAAGTGTCCTGCACTACAGCCTGACTGTTGTGGGGCACTTCGCTCCCACCCAGGGTCGGCGCTCCATATATTGCTGCTGGCAGGTCACATGTCACCTACCCTCCTTTTTACCAAGTGCCCACTTTCCCATTTGCAGGTTATAGGCACCAACCATTAGGGGTCACTGCTCTTTCCACTCTAGCTCCTCTGTCCTCTCTATACCCCTCCTAGCTACTACCTCACAGCTGTCCCACTAGAGGTCACTGCAGTTCCCTTGGATTCCTTCTACTACCTACTTTCTGCACTCATCCTTCAGCCTATCTCTAAGCAACTGCTAGTATCAAACCTGGTACCCTTCTCTCTAAATTCTACTGACTATCCTGTAAGCCACTGAACCAGGCCAACAACTTCCTCTATTTTTATGCTCTTAACCATACCTCACTCCCTCCTGCCCAGATTTAAAATATTGGAGCTGTCTACACTCTGTCCCTGAGCTGTATCCAAACCCAGTACTCTTGCAGTCAGAGTCAGCTGCTCTACCTCTGCGCCACAGTGCCTACCTATTTTATTACTACTTTCTAAGCCTCTTAATCACTTCCCTACCCAATCTGCCAAAATATAAGTTTACCTTTTCTTCCTGCTGCCTTGCAGGATTTGAACCCTGCACCCTTGTTTCCAAAGTCCACAGTTCCACCACTCACCTAGAACACCTGCATATTTTTACTGCAGGATTTCATAACTATAAAGAACGCACTAACCCTGTGACGCAACTAAAGTGTTATCTAAGTGCTTCTACAAACCTGAACCCAACTCCCTGCTGCTATAGCCACCAGTCTAGCTCTCTCCTATTACCCTGATCAAGGCTTGAACCTAGTACTCAATACATTTCACGCACATACACTACCACCACACCATAGCAGCAACTAGACTCAGAGGTGATCTCTCACTACTATCTCCCCTCTTTCATCCTAGTCCCCCCATTCTTTCCTCACTTCAGCTCCACCAGCCTTCCCAACTATGCACATGCATCCCCTGCTCGCCAGTCTATCTCTTCTCCTCCTCCTCCTCCTCCCTTTGCCTTCCACAAACCCTAGTGTCCCTATTAACCCTCAGCCTCACTACTCCAGTGTTCCTACCTACCCTCCTGTCCTCCCTCCTCCTTTACCACTGCTCCTACCCCTCCCTCCTCCTCCACACATCCCATATGCTCCTCTCCACCTCACCCCCCTTCCAGACATCACCTGTCCTCCCCTACAGCCCCTTGCACTTCTGATCACTCAGGCCTTTCTGCCTGTGCTACCCTACCCACCCTGTGCAACCAAACCCCATTCCTTACTCTATCGCTCCCGGCGTAAACTCTCCATCTGCCTCCTCTGACCAGAGCACTTCTCCTCCTTCTGCTCCTAACAGGGAACATACACCCAACCCAGGCCCTGCCCCCTCCCATCCACACACTCAGCCCACTGGTCTTGGTAGCCTCCATGAACATATGCAGCCTGCTGAAGAAATTTGACGCCCTACAGTGCTGGGCCATGGCTCACCAACCAGACATCATAGCCCTGGTTGAAACCTGGCTGTCCAAATGAACTCCTGACTCATTTGTCTCCCTCCCAGGCTATACCTTATACCGGGAGGACTGAGTAGGCAAACGAGGGGGAGGCTGTGCAATCTACACCAGGGACACAATACCTGGACATGCACTCCCCACCCCTACCCTCATAAATGGGGCCCAGGCCCTTACCCTCAGACTCACCCCAGACCCCTCTAGGAGCCCTCTCTATCTCACCACAGCCTACATTCCCCCAAAGAACCAGCACCCAGCCCTGATATCTTTAACGGACTACCTAGCCACCCTCCACCATAAGGCAGAACAAGTCCTAGTGGGGACGTTAATGTAAATTGGCTCAGCACCTCCTCATCCACCACCAGAGACTCATTTGCCGCCCAAGATCTGACACAACTCGTCACCCAGCCCAGAGACTTAACCCTAAGAGTGGTACCAGCACCCTGCTGGATGTTATTATAACTAACTGACCCCATAAAATCCAAAACATCCAGGTCCTCCGGACTCCCTGAGTGACCACTCCCTATCCTATTCCACTGGGTAGCCCCAATCCCAAGCCCAAAGCCCAGACCACCCTCCGAGGCGCCCGCCCTGGTGGGCTGAAGAAACTTAAGGTACTCCTCACCCAGATAGACTGGTCCCCATTCAGCAGGCAACCAACACTGATACTGCCCTCACCTTTTCACCCACACCTTCAACATGGCCTGTGATCTCTTTTGCCCTTAACCAAACCCGTCCAAAAACAGAGCGCACCTTGGGTTAGCCCGCCCTCCTACAATTACTTAGAAACCGGGATAACCTCTGGCACCTTGCCACTGAAACAGGTCGTCTGTCTGATAGGCAAGCATACAATGCAGCCCGAAATAAATGCTCATGGGCCATCAGGAAAGCCAAGGCAGACCATTACCAGGCCTTCCTTACCTCCTCCTGGGGCTCAGCCCGGACCTTCTGGGATAATATTAAGCAACTCAATGGTAAAGCTTGCTCCCCTGCCCCATCCCAGCTCACTAGAAATGGCACAACCTCCACCGAGCCTGCCACCATAGCTAACTGGTTCAACACCACTTTCACTGACCTTAGCTCAGTCCTCCTAGTATTTCTTTGACCCTCCCCCAGCCAAACTCCCCTGTCCTCCAGCACCCCAGCTTCCTCCTGCAAAAGATTTCCACCGGAAGCCAGACCCATCCTAATCAAAGCTCTCAATGGCAACAATCCCGGCAGTGACTCACTGGACCCCAGCATCCTCAGGCTGGTGCTAGATGAAGTCCTTGCACCTCTCACTAGCCTAATTAACCAGTCACTCTGCCTGGGACAATTCCCACAGCTTGGAAAACAGCCATTATCACACCTATTCATAAAGGAGGCGACAGGTCATCGGCCAACAACTACCGCCAATCTCCATCCTCCCTCCCTCTCTAAAGCCTTGAGAAAGTGGGGCCATTCAAATCACTGATTATCTGGCTAAGCATAACATCTTATGCCCAGAGCAACATGGCTTCGTCATGTCCACAGTACCAGCACTGCCCTTGATGAATTCTCCAACTTCCTACACTCCTTCTGATACCAGCTCCTAGCTGGTGCAGTGTTCATTGACCTCTCAAAGTCTTTCGACACTGTCTCCCATCCACTGCTGTTGAATGCACTCTGCCTCACTGGTCTCTCTCTGGCCCCTGGCTTGGTGTGCTAGCTATCTTGACACTTCGATCCCAGTGTGTCAAGATTAATAGCACACTCTCCGACACCCGTCCCATTCTCTCTGGGGTCCCCCAAGGCTCCATCCTGGGCCCCCTTCTCTTCTCGCTGTATCTGAACACCCTGCCCAGTGCATGCTCTGGCAAAATACTGCTGTATGCAGACGACGCTGTCCTTTTTGCCACCCACCGTAATCCCATCTCCCTACAGGACTCCCTACAGCAGTCTTTCAACAGTGCCGAGGCTTGGTTTAAGGAGCGCAGACTCGTCATCAATCTTAAGAAAACCAAAACTATGCTCTTTTCACACCCCCAAAACAAAGCTATCAACCACCCACTCTATATCTTTCCAAGCACCAACCAACCACTGGAACAAGTCTGCTCCTACAAATACCTTGGGGTTACCTTCGATTCAGCCCTCACATTTCACAACCACATCGACGCCCTAACATCCGCCACCAACACATGGCTTGGCATCCTATTCCGCCATAAAACCTGCCTTCCACCAAAAGCTCTCCAGCTAGCTGTTACATCGTCCGTTCTGTCCCTTATAGACTATGGTCTACCAGTATACGGTGCTGCCGACACCACTGCACTCAACAAAATTCACCTAACCCTGAATAAAGCGTGCAGATTAATTACTGGTGCCCCCAGGCTCACACACACCTGTCAGCTATATGTCGATGCTAACCTGCTTACCCTGGATGAACGGCTCCGATACCAGACCTGTCTCCTCACCAAAAAAACCCTACTCGGGCTCTCCCCCCCTGGGGTAACGGCATCCATCCACCAGAGCCCTCCCACCATTGCAACACGGTCTTCCTACAAGACCACTCTAAAGGTCCCCAGAACGAGAACCAGCCCAGAGGTCCTTCAACTATAGAGCCCCAACCTGGTTTAACTCTCTCCCTGCCACCATCACCAATGCCATCACCATCTCCACATTCAAAACCGCACTGAACCACATCTTCAGCACTGTAACTCTCCCTGTCTCTGAACATAGCCTCCACCTCTTTCTCTTGACAATGCCCCCGGGGCAGTCTTCCACCCTACCATCCCCTCCACCACTTCCCTGTACACCATGCCTAGGTTTAACCTGGCCAGTGCCAGCTGTTTTCAATGTTTATCTACCAGAATGCTCACTTGATACCGACTTGTGCAATACCTGTTATCAATTACATGTACCCTGTACCCAATTGTATTTGTCTGACCACTATATGACGTGGCACCTCTGGTGAATGCCTATTGATTCTTTGCAAATCTTTGCTATGTAACCGAAACGCAATGTATGTCTTTATGTGACGAAGTACCTTTGGAAACGAGCCTCTGGCTCAAAGGTTGTAAACTGATTCTTAAATAAATAAATAAATAAATAAATAAATAAATAAATAAACAAAGGGTGAGTCAGGCCCAGAGACATTTAAAGGGGCCCAGCAAGCCAGTAGGTCCAGCACTGTGAGGGCAAAGCAGGCCCAGGGAATTAAAAGGGCCCAGTCATGAAAGGTCCACAGATATAAAGGAGGCTGAGTCAGCAGGGCATTAGATATTAAAAGGGTAACCAGGACTGTGTGAAAGGGGCCCAGACAGTCACAATAGGCCCACAGGTGTTAAAGGGGCCTAGCTAGCCATTTAGGCCCACAGGTGTTAAGGGGCTTATCTAGCCATATTGGCCTACATGTGTTAAAGGGGCTTAGCCAGTCTCAGAAGGTCAGTTAGTTGTAGGAGGCCCAGAGTATCTGTGGGGGGGTCCACACAACTAGTGTACCACAGTCTTAGGAGACCATCTGGCAAATAGCCGCCAGTGTACCCACAGTAGCAGGAGAGCCTGTTTAAGTTAGAGGGACCCCACTACAGTAGGTCCACAGTTAGCAAGGGCTTCACCAAGAATGTGCCCAGACAGAAGCAACCAAGTGCCTGTTATTTACTGTGGTCTGTACATTCAGACTGTGACATTGTGCAACACTGTTGGAACTGTGGCTTTTAATTGCATTGAGCCAGCATCTTGTGCTAGTGTGTTTCCAAATCAGTCTTCAGCAATTCTTCAGAGATGTTTCCCCAGTTTGTTTCCGAATCAGTCTTCAGCAACCCTTTGGAGCCAGCTCACCAGTGTGTCTCTGAACCAGCCTTCAGCAGCCCTCGAAGAAGTGATCCACAAGTGCACTCCAGAATCAGTCTGCAGTAGTACTCCTGAAGTGAAGAGCCATGTTTGTAGTCATACCCTTTGCAACGTCATGTTTATTATTTTCCTCTAACAGACCCCACTGTATGGCCTGGCCAAGTGCAGAGTCTGCCATCCATTTTCTTGTTTTGTCTTCCACATCGTAGTGCTGTCCAGATCTTCTGTTCCAGTTACCCAAGTCAACACCCTGTTTATTGTTTTACGTCAGTCCTTGGCCCGCCCGGCCTTGATGCCCAGTACTCTGTTGTTCTCCAATGTCCGAAAACTTCTTCCTCCTGATTTCTGATTTGGTGGTGTCCTCCCATCATCTTCTTCATCACCCAGCAGTCCAGAAACGGGCTGCAGTGGAGTGTTCTACATCATCTTCTTCTTCACCCGGCAGTCCAGAAGCTGGCTGCGGTGGGGTGTTCTGCATCATCTTCTGCACCCGGCAGCCCAGAAGTGGACTGTGGGGGGGTAGACACTGTATTGGTAGTCTCAACCTAGCTGTCCACCAACAGACCATGGCCGGATCCTTTGTGGTTCAATTCAGGTGGCCCTTGGTGGGTTTTTAGCCAAGGAAATCTTTGTGCTAGTTCTTGAATTCCAACAACCCTAGAGAGGTGAGTGTAGCTGAGTAAATTATGGTCTGTTTAACAAACCCTCTCTGTAGTCCCTAGTTTCCCAAGAAGTCCCCAGAGTCACACTGGCCAACCAGTCAAGTTGTTCCTTGTTACACCAGTTTCTTTGGTTCAGTTCTCTTCCCAACAACAGAGAAAGTACAACTGTGCACGAACTGCCATTAGTAACATGTGTAGAGGTTTGCTATAGAATGCTGAATGTTTTATAGTGTGGAGTACTCCAGGTAATAGACTTTAGCTAGAGGTGCACCTCAGGGGTAAATTAGAAGCATTCACATAAGACGCTGTTATAGCATAGCAGTTAGTCAATTTGCCAATTGTGCCAGTTTTGCCATAGAGCCACCCTCTTACAGGGTCTTTAGAGTTAGAGATGCTCCTATTGCGTAGCTGTTACAGGTGATTCTGTTTTACAGTTCTCATACAGGAGGTTAGAAGTTATAATTCCCCTCTTTTCACTGTGACCGTGTTTTCCTTTTTCCCTTGTTCAAAGAATAAAGCCTTTCAAGCATTTGGAAACCTATTACTGACTTGCGCCTCTCTTTGTTAGGTGACAGCATCCACCTCCTGGGAACCTGAAGTGTCCTCCCACCATCCCACCTGCAGGGCGCGGCACTGGTATTGGTAAATTGTGTGCTATTTATTTGGGTTATCACAACACTGTTGCTCTACTCACCGTTTTATTTTAGTGGATCCCAACACACAATGCCATCGGGGCACCACACACCACAACATATTTTTGGCACAGTGAGCAGGGTATAGGACATTCTCCAAAGAGTCCAAAGCTGAGAAGGAATAAAGCCCAGATGCTATCAAGAGCTAGATGTAGTAGCAAGATGGATGGAGGCAAAGAAGGCCCAGGATGGACGTAACCTTCCCTGTTGACCTTGCCATACTACTTTGGAGCATCATAGCTTCCCAGCTACATGGGAGAGTCAGGTGCTGGAGACTCCAGTAACTTAGGAGAATTTACAGTTAAGATGTAGTCGATGTTCTGACACTACCAAATCCTGGAGCATCAGTGAATAGAAATCCTTCTGGGACAGTTAAAGGGAGCTGCCCAACAGGAAGTGCACTCATGGCCTGAGAGAGAGAAAGTGACTGCAGACTGGATTTTTAACAGGTTATGAGACACCTTTGATACCCAGACTGCATCAGAATTGAAGACGAGATTCTTCTCCCGAACACAGAAGCCTCATGAAACATTGAGAGAGTACGCTCTGAGTTTACAAGAGGCGTTCCAAGCCATAGAGAGGGTGAATTCTCGAGAGGTGCGAGACCCAGACAGGACCCTCAAGGAAAGGTTCATCGATGGAGTGCATATCAAAGCTCTATGGAGGGAATTATGAATGCTTCATCTGCAGGACCCAGATGCTCCCTTCTTAGACTTTAAAGAAACAGCAATCTGCGTTCTTGGTCCAAGCTGGGCAGGAGAAGTGGCTGCTGTGTGCCAGCAACAGATGATGTTCCCTGGTGTTGCATGACCAGAATACCCCAGTGGAGGGTGGAGACCAGACAATCGATGGATGCCAGGATCATGGTCAGAGAGACCGTTTCAGCAGAATAGCTACTCGGGAACCGAAGAGGCCCATACCGAGATGCCCCAGACACAGATCCCATATCGCAGGCCTATTCCAGGAGTTGAGACTGAATGGACCAAACAAATTGCTGCCCTTACTAAGAAAGTCATAGAGGTGTGTCAAGAGGTGAGAGACCTTAAGAACAGTTGGAGACCGGGACCCGAAAAGGACCAACCAGAAAGAAATCAAGGATCCAGGAAGATGCTGTCCCATCCGAGAAAAGGATGACACCCTATCAACCAGTTTGATTCCCAGGGTAGACCCATCTGCAGAAGGTGTGGTGCCAGTGGGCACATCCAAAGTAAATGCCTTAAGAACCTCACCAACAGGCACAAGATCAAAAGGGTGCAATGTCAGCTGTCTGAGGACACCAAGATGGAAATAGAGAGAATAGACTAGAACAATGCCTTGGCGAAGGACCAGATGAGAAGCCCACTGCTAGTTAACAACCTCAACCCAGATGAGTGTCCTGTATTTGTAAATGTGCAAATGGCCAAAGCAAGCAGATGGGATTGTAAGCCAAACACCAAGATGGAGGAACTTTGCAGGAAACTTGAACAGCCGACTCAGGAGTTCCTTCATCAGAGGATGGAGTTGGAGCAAGAATGTAGAAAGCTCATGGAGTCTCTTCAGCAGCAGAAGAGGAAGTCCGAAGAACAGGCCATACAGCTCCTCCAGCAAGAATGAGAGAAGGAGAAGTTCCACAGGAAGGTCAAGGAGCTCTGTCACACCATAGAGGAACTGAGGAGGCAGTCGCTGCTTCAAGAGGAAGACAGTAAGGAGCGAAGGAAGGGGCACAAGGTGGAGGTGTCGAACTTTGTAATGAAGGTGAGCCTGCTGGAACAAGAGAAAGCGAGTCTGCAAAGACAGTTAAAAGAGTCACCCAGGATGTCCCCAGAAGTGGTGGGTTTCCAGTTGAATGACACACCTTCTCAGAGTGTCGGATTGTTTCATCTTCTGGGTGCAGTCCACATGCGGAGTGGTCATTGCCCAAACGGAACCTGAGCTGCTTGTTGAACAAGGAGAATGTGCAATCCATGGATAACAAAAGAAAGAGAAGATCCCAAAGCCCAAACAGTGTCGTTGTCAGTCCAGGAATGTATCTAGTGGATAAGAACCAGTCAGGAGAATAACCTGCTTTTGGAATGGGAGCCAGAGCTGTATACTGTTGTGGCAACTGTAATTCTGTACCCTGACTTCCCAGTTTATAAGACCCAGGCGGAAAATGGCAAAGGAGCTCAAGATCGACTCACACCCTGCAGATCTCCAGAAATTTCGAAAGGAAAGGCTAACTTTGAGCCAACCAAGAGGTGGGAGCCTTGTCCCAGTGGCTTCACAAGGTTGAAAGCACCAACAGACTGGTATGTTAACCCTTTGAGTTTACCATGCATTGCTAACTGAGACCGTTCTAAAAGGTTGATGCCCGAAGATGCAAATGTAACCCCCCTGTTACCTGGGGTTACTAGAATCCCAGTAAGACCTAGTGGTAGGCAGGGAAGGCAGCTTGTGAAACTCCAGTTAAATGAATTTCACACTGTCTCACTCTGTTCTCAGTCTCAGTTGAGACTGAGGGATGACATCATTATAGAACTTTCGCAGCTGTATAAGCCACACTGGAATGTTACAGTTGGAGGTTAGTGTAGAACGTTGAGGATTTGGAATTCAGTCTGTGTGTAGTCTGAGAGAGAGACAGTAGTACAGCTGAGTGTGTGCAGGCTCTCAGAGCTTTAAGCTCTGTCTTAGAGCTACTTTTGGAAGGTGTGTGTTTCCACCTGAAGAGGAACACAGGAACTGGTAATTGAAGTGGTGGAGACCGCTTTCAGTGGTTCAGTAGCCCCATCCCTGAGGGGATGGGGGGAAGGTTTTTGCCTGTTTTCCAGGGGCAACCCTCCTGAGTCTGGCTAAGGGAAAGAAGCTGCCTATTCAAGTTGTGCTGAGGCACCAGAAGCTCTGAGAGAGATTCCTTGTGGAGGAATGCCTGTGGGGCCCCTGCAACCAAAGGGTGAGTTTGCTCTGAAAAAGGGCCAAGTGTTTTTCACCTGAACAGAAAGAAACTAAAGGGACTGTTTCTGTGGGGTCAGGAAAAGACAGCCAAGTACAGTTGGAAAGTGGGGATTGGACTGCTTAATCTGTGGGAGGTCTAGAGTAATGGACAATGCCACTTAATTCAAGTATGTTCAAGTCCAGCACAAAGAGTGAAGAAAAGTGGGGACTGGACTGCTTAATCAGTGGGGGTCTAGAGAAATGGACAATGCCACTTAGAAGTATATTCAAGTCCAGCACAAATGGGAAGCAAGACAAGTAGATGGAATGTGAAATACATTTAGCAAGAATCTACATTGCAAAGCTTTACAGGATGAGGTGTTTACTATCCAGAGAAATGGCCGGGTATGAATTGTGAGAGCGAGAGGTGGGGGACCCCCCATCAGTAGTAACCAAATTCACCTCTACGGATTTGCTCTGAGACACCATTTGCTTTCCCTCAGGTACTTGGCCAGTGCCTGAGGAAAGTACCCAGATGTGGGATTGAAAGGAAGAATTCCCTGATGGAGCCGTAGTGCTCTTAGGTGGTTTAGGGAGCCACCAGAAAATGTTTCCATGAAGTATGGAAGGTGTCCAAGTGACTGGCAAGGAAGCCGAGCCAGGGAAAACCCAGAACAGTGTACAAGTTTGGGCTGTGTAACCCAAAGCAGCGTGCAAGTCCGGGCTGTGTGCCCAGTGGGTTTAGAGCCTGAGGGCTAAAGTGTTGAGGAAATGTTCTTGTTCTTTTAATCTACATTACCAGGAGTGTAGCCCCATGAGGGTCCATCTATGCTTTGTTTATTCTGTTTGGACGTGAATAAAAAGACTCACTTTAGAATCCCACTTCTGGTATTGGACATTACAGTTATTGCTTCCTGTGTTCGGAGTTACTTGGGTGCCCCTGTGCAGAGTAGCCAAACCTAGCCTTTGTGCCGAGTGACCTATTCCTCCCTGAACCCAGCCCACCTGGTTTTGCTGTCAGATGACAACGGCATACCAGCCCTGGGTTACAAAAATGGAGGCACCGCTAAGGATTTGGGTATGAAACCTAGGGAGGAATGTAAGAAAGGTCGCTCGGGCAAAGGGCTAGTGTTTTGACTATCTGGCAGTGGGTAGCCCAAAAAGCTGAAGCAAGGTTAACTAATGTGCCACTGTGTGCTGTTATCCGTGTGCTGCTATTAAATGCCAACTGTTTACCAAGGAGCAGTAAAGCCTGAGAGTGTATGCCCTTGTCCTGCATCAAAAATTACAGCGTTTTGCCAGCTTTTAAAACTGTTGTGACAAAGAAAAGAGTGGAAAACTAGGGGTAGCAAAAGGAAAATTGTGCCCTGGACATTGGAAATGCTTTCTGAGTGAACTGAGGGACTTGTTGTTTTAATGGCCATGAAAAATAGTTGAAATGGGCTCCCGCTGTGGAGTCAGTCAAGAAAAAAAAAAAGTGTGGTTTTGCAGTTTAAAATTGCCTGCTTGATGATCCCCATGAGGAGAAGAGCATGCGAGAGGAAAGAGGCTCATTTGCATGGCGTCAAGTGATTGGTGAGATTGCAATCAGTCCCGCCCCCAAGCCAGCTCTAGAGCGACTGCCCAGCATTCGAGAGGGAGTGTGAGTGGAGTGTGCGTACTGGCTTACAGGAGGAGTGTCGTGGTGACTGAAAGCACTGTAAAAAGAGTAAAAAAAACTGACTTTTCGGTTTAAATGCGGGATCAACCCACATCTCGATCAACTGGACTGTGAGTGTGGAGTTCAGAGGGACGATCGGCAGGACTGCCAACCCGCTTCTGTTCAGAGGCCTCCAAGACTGGCTGCAGGCTGTTTTCCATCGCAGCAAACAGCTACTGATAACAGTGAGTACCAACAGAAATAATTGCTCAAACCAAGTGATTTTTGCCAAAAGCCAGCTGAATCTGTGTGCAGCAGTGTAGTCGCTTTGCAGACAATGACTGTGTTAAGTTTACCAGCAAAAGCAAGCATTTTAAGCCATCGACTGTGAGCATAATTATAGGTTCAGCGTCAGTGTAAGTTTCAAAGCCATGAGAGAGACTGTGAGTGTATCAAGATATGCAGCAAGAGTTACAGGCAATCTTGTGCTTGAAATACTGAGGCTTTAAGGGGCTGTGAGCTAGAGCAATGTCTTCAGCAGCAAGTGAAAAGTCTGTGGTAAATCATATAAATGTGCTAGGAAAAAGAACAGTGCAAGTTTGTGCAGTTTGAGCAAAGTTATCAGTAGAGTGTGTAAATTGGATGCACAGTAGCTTGACCCAATTTCAGAATGTTGATGCATAGGAATGCTGCCACCGCCATTACAGGGTGGGGTAGTAATGTAAACACAGCAGCAGAGGAGCCATTTTGAAAGTGAAAGAAAGTGTTCAGTGATGTGGGACTTTTCAATAACAGTGAGCGTTTGTTTTTCTCTGCAGTCATGGCCTCAGGACCAGCCCGCTACCCGGATCATGCCCGGGCTGTGGTAGCAGTTGAAGTAAACAAGTTAAGGGACATTGAGAGATGTTACTACGGAGGATGACTGCCTCCTCATGTGGCAATCCCTGGATATCCAGTGCAAGTGTGCTTGATGTGCTTAAATGCTGGAAGGGACATCTAAATGGTACCTCACTGTTCTGGGTGCTTAGAGAAATATGGTTTATTTAAAGCACCCAAGATTTGTTTGGCTCCCACATGGACAAAAGTTCAAGAATCTGCAGTTGGCAGCACACAGCACCAGGCGGAGCCTGTTGGAGAAGGCCCCTCAGGGGAGTGTGGCACAAAGCTAGAGGGTACAGATTTATAGACAGAACAATGTGTTGATGTTTTGGATTCTGGATCGCAGAGAGACAATTCAGGAAGAGCATCAGTAGACCCTTGGAGAGGGGGGCCTAGCCCAAGTCTCATAGGAGAAGACAAGATGAGGGAGGCCTTTGAATGGGAGGTTTCACCTCCACGCCCAGCGAAGAGTGGATAGTCTCAGGAGTGAGGACGACTGCTCACTCCTGGGCACAGATTCTCAGTGAGGAAGAAGAAGAGGGGGAACCTATGTGGCCTTGTGAAAAAGGAACGGGTACACAGCCTCAAGCTCTTGCCTCAGAGAAATGCATGGAAGAGAGTGGTGATTCCACTGCCCTGGCTGTGCAAGAAGTCAGGGATCCATTTTTTGTGTCTTTGAGAATGCGTAGTTGGCAGAACCAGGACTGGCCACCCCCAAGCCAGGCCAGAGGTCTCAGGTTGACCAAAGCTAGTAAAGAGGAGAGACTGGTTCGTAAGAAGGCAAATGAAATCTATGGGATGTCCTTTCCTACCTTTCCTCGGAGAGTCTGGGAAGAGATTGAACAAAACAGGAAGTCCTGGATTTGGGCAGAAGCAATGAAATGTGTGCATCCTGGTGCAAACAAGCATGTCAGGAACAGAATGTTTCACGAAAAATACAGCCAGTGGAAAAGAGGCAGAACACTGTTAATGGGCACTGTTCGAATAGTGGATGGAGAGGGATGTGAAACCTTTCACAGTGTGAATTATGTGCACCCAGATGGGGTAATAATTCAAGCACCGGACCGTTGTGCTATTGGCCACAATGCAAAGACCTCCCTGTGAATGAGCCCATGCCTACCAAATGGAAAGCAGAGCAGTGGTAGCCAGTGCTGCCACTCCAGCCATTGCAGTACCTATATTGTTCCACCAGTATGGACGTCCAGGACTCGGGTGCCCCACATTCATCAGTTCTACAGTGTACTGACTTTCCAGAATCCATCGACTGGCCCACCAGATGACTTCAGATCCAGAAAGGACGCCGGCCCAGATGTATCTGATTCATTGCCTGGTAATCGGATGAATTCAGAGCAGCTGTTTTCCTTTTTGTTCCTGTTCCAAGGTTCCATCTCCAGAGATGACATCATCCCAGCAGTTTCCAGAAATGCCCTTCTGTCGTTCCCAGAAGATGTCTGCCCAGCTGTATTGGAAGAATGCTGCCAGGGAGAGTCTTCGGCTAAGGACCAGGTCAGTGCTGTTTTCGTTCTACAAGGGACTGGTAAGTCCAGACTTTTCTATTCTTATGACATTGCAGTACACACCCTACACTAGCAGACTCCAGATGTGTGAACTGTCCTCAAAGACTCTCCCCTTTGGGACTTTGACCTGCTAGAACTGTGCTTCACTGGACCCCGGCCCAGGAGAGACTCTTTAGTTGACTAGCCTTCGTGCACTGTGGTCACTAGATGGGACTTTTAGGCACTTCATCCCCCAAATATGTGTATTGTAAATAATGTCATTGTTTTCTACTGTTTTCTAATGTTTATACTGTTTTTCTACCTTTTGTAAAAAAAAAAAATCTTTTTGGGATTCTCTAGTGTGTTGATGGTAGGGGTTTAGATAGACTGTGTATGCAGATTAGGAGTGTGTGTTGTCTTTCTTTTTTCTTGCAGGTGTTCCTGAAGAAGATAGAAGAGAAGACAAGAAGAGGAGGAGAGACTCATCGGAGTTCCTCACTAGTACTTTACAGTGTAGTATTTAAAGTACTGTTGTTGTTGTTGTTACTGGGTGTAACCTTTTTTCTTCCACAGGTATGGTTGTGGGGGATGAGGGAGTAATGCAATGGTATGGTATTAGCTCCTGGTGTGTGGTTGCATGGTGTCCAAGGTCGGGGAGGTCCCCTGTTTGTTTTATTTTGGGATTTGAGTTAGAGGGAGACAGGTTTTCCCTAGAAGGCTTATCGGGATAGACAGGCTGTGGTCCTGAACGGCCATAGGGGCTGCAGTGCTGATCTATTAGGGCTATGCTCTGGGCAGTTCTACCGGGGCCACCAGGTACCCATAGTCAGCGGGTAGAGTACAGGCTGATGCGTCAGTCAAAGGCCTCTAGGCCCTTAGTGTTTTCTGTCTGTGTTGGCACATGGTAGGGGAGAAGGTAGCGCTACCTCCCTGTAGTCAACACATGGGGTGAGATGGCCTAAGCCGGGTGATTAATGACTGCGGACAGTCATTTTCCTGGCCCAGGGTGAGTGTATCTCCCCTGTTACCCTGGGTTACTAGAATCCCAGTAAGACCTAGTGGTAGGCAGGGAAAGCAATTTGTGAAACTCCAGTTAAATGGATTTCACACTGTCTCACTCTGTTCTCAGTCTCAGCTGAGACTGAGGGATGACATCATTATAGAACTTTCGCAGCTACATAAGCCACACTGGAATGTTGCAGTTGGAGGTTAGTGTAGAACGTTGGGGATTTTGAATTCAGTCTGTGTGTAGTCCGGGTGAGAGACAGTAGTACAGCAGAATGTGTGCAGGCTCTCAGAGTTTTAAGCTCTGTCTTAGAGCTACATTTGGAAGGTGTGTGTTTCCACCTGAAGAGGAACACAGGAACTGGTAATTGAAGTGGTGGAGACCGCTTTCAATGGTTCAGTAGCCCCATCCCTGAGGGGATGGGGGGAAGGTTTTTGCCTGTTTTCCAGGGGCAACCCTCCTGAGTCTGGCTAAGGGAAGGAAGCTGCCTATTCAAGTTGTGCTGAGGCACCAGAAGCTCTGAGAGAGAAATTCCTTGTGGAGGAAACGCCTGTGGGGCCCCTGTAACCAAAGGGTGAGTTCGCTCTGAAAAAGGGCCAAATGTTTTTCATCTGAACAGAAAGAAACTAAAGGGACTGTTTCTGTGGGGTCAGGAAAAGACAGCCAAGTACAGTTGGAAAGTGGGGATTGGACTGCTTAATCTGTGGGAGGTCTAGAGTAATGGACAATGCCACTTAATTCAAGTATGTTCAACTCCAGCACAAAGAGGGAAGGAAAGTGGGGATTGGACTGCTTAATCAGTGGGGGTCTAGAGAAATGGACAATGCCACTTAAAAGTATGTTCAAGTCCAGCACAAATGGGAAGCAAGACAAGCAGATAGAATGTGAAATACATTTAGCAAGAATCTACCTTCCAGAGCTTTACAGGATGAGGTGTTTACTGCCCAGAGAGATGGATGGGTATGAATTGTGGGAGCGAGAGGTGAGAGACTCCCCATTGGTAGTAACCAAATTCACCTCTACGGATTTGCTCTGAGATAACTTTTGCTTTCCCTCAGGTACTTGGCCAGTGCCTGAGGAAAGTACCCAGACTTGGGATTGAAAGGAAGAATTCCCTGATGGAGCCATGGTGCTCTTAGGTGGTTTAGGGAGCTCCCAGAAAATGTTCCCATGAAGTATGGAAGGTGTCCAAGTGGCTGGCAGGGGAGCCGAGCCAGGGAAAACCTAGAACAGTGTACAAGTTCAGGCTGTGTAACCCAAAGCAGCATGTAAGTCCAGGCTGTGTGCCCAGTGGGTTCAGAGCCTGAGGGCTAAAGTGTTGAGGTGTTCTTGTTCTTTTAATCTGCATTACCAGGAGTATAGCCCTGTGGGGGTCCATCTATGCTTTGTTTATTCTGTTTGGATGTGAATAAAAAGCCACACTTTAGAATCCCACTTCTGGTATTGGACATTACACTTATTGCTTCCTGTGTTCGGAGTTACTTGGGTGCCCCTGTGCAGAATAGCTAAACCTAGCCTTTGTGCCGAGTGACCTATTCCTCCCTGAACCCAGCCCACCTGGTTTTGCTGTCAGATGGCAACGGCATACCAGCCCTGGGTTAGCCAAACAAGATGGAACTTGTTGCTACTGAGCCTTCAATCCCTTTACCCCATAGGTCTGAAAGAACTAATTTTGGGATCCCTCCTAAGAGGTTCATATTGGAAACAATTTAGCTCAGTATCCCACAGTACCATAATTTAATGAGGTACCCTGACATGGTCACTTTAGGTCTAACAAGAGTCACTTTAGAGGTTAAGAGATATTTAGAGTCTGGATGATTCATTTTACAGTTCTAGTTTATAGCACTTATAGATTGTAATAAAGAATTACATTCAAACTTTTAAAGCCTATATAGAAATAGAGTTAAAAAAAATGTTATACAGTCTGTTTGAAGATTTTAGAGATGTTTCTCATCTTGATAGTACTATAGTAGATCATTTAAATGCAATAGGTGTTATAAAATGTGGGGGATATATGGGGACACGGATCATTTGGCGGGCCCACATCTGTTGTGCTCTAAAGTTGGGGGCACAATGGTAAGAAAAGTATAGAAGTGCCCAGCCACGTAAGGTGCCCTAGTGCACTATAGAGATGCCCAGCCACGTAAGGTGCCCTAGTGCAGTATAGAGGTGCCAGAGAAGAAATAAATTACTCAATTGTAGTAATCTTGTTTCTTCTAACGGGATTCAATAATATTATTACTTATTGCAGTGCTCCTTTAAGCCAGCACTGCCCTGGAGCCAAATGGAATGCTGTGCTAATGATGGACTCTTTAGCTCGGGCATTCAGTTCAAAAACTGCCCAGTGTAACTGCCTACATTCTAACCTCAGATTTCTTAGGAGCCTGCAAAGAGGCCACAGTAACATCTAATTAGAACAGAAATAGAAAAAAGGCCCCAACTGGGGCAACTAGTAAACACTGAATCACAGGAAAAAATAGAATTTCCCTTTTCTAAATGTCAGATTCACCTAAGGAAAAAATGACCTACTAAGCTATAAAGCATTACTAAGAAGTGCCAACAGATGGCATACCACTCCAAGAATTCATACAATCAGCACTGGAGAGGTTTTTTTACTGATTCTGCCAGAGGAGGCAGGGTGGGAAGTAATAATATTAGTGGATCCCATTGGATAAACAAGATTACTACAGGTGAGTAATTTTTTCTTCTAACCCCAGAAATCCACTAAAATTATTACTTCTTGCAGACTATGCAGCAGTACCTCAAGAGGGTGGGCAAAGAATCTACTTAGGAAAAAGACTCTGTAGGACTGCTGTGCCAAACCTGAGTGTCCAGACTATAATGCTTAGTGAAGGTGTGGACTGACCTCCAGGTAGCTGCTTTACAGATTTCCACCAAAGGCACCTCTCAGGTAGCTGCAATAGTGGCAGCTGTGCCCCTTGTAAAATGGGCCCTAAGCCCAAATGGGAGTACCTTACCTGCTTTTGAGTAGCAAAACTGGATACACTGAACTATCCATCGAGAGATAGTTGTTTTTGAGGCAGGTGTCCCCTTACCTATCTCTCCATGGTTGAGAAACAGCTGTTGTCTATCTTGCCTATGGTCCTTGGTATGAGTCATGTAGTAACTTAAAGCCCTTTTTATGTCAAGGCTGTGGTGTCTATGCTCCCCCCAACCTAGAGTGCTCAATGAAGAAAACTGGCAAGGTAATAGACTGATTCAAGTGGAAGTCCGAAACCATGTTGGGGAGGAACTTCCTATTAGTTCTCAACACTACCTTGTCCCTGTGGAAGGAAACATATTCCTTTTCCACACAGAGGGCCTGGAGCTCACTTATCCTCCTGGCAGAAGTGATTGTCACTAAGAAGACTACCTTCCAAGTAACAAACTCGAGATCTGCAGAGGCCATGAGCTCAAAACGAGGATGCATAAGCTAAGCAATTCAAATGTTCAGGTCCCCATGCTGGCACTGGTTCCCTGTGAGGGAGAAATGGGTGAGACAGTCCCTTAAAGAACCTCCTGAAGATACAATTTGATGCTAAGGAGGTGTCCTTTCCAGCTGAAATGTATGCTGACATCGAAGCCAGGTGCACTTTCAGGGTTGAATGCTGCAGACCTTGGGAATGCAAATGAGTCAGATAGTCCAGCAAGGTTGGTATGCCAGCTTGAGCTGGGGCTACACCCTTGTCCTCACACCATATAGTGAACCTTTTCCTTTCAAGGCATAAGTTTTCTTAGTAAAAGGTTTCCTACACCTTCTGAGGACCTCCAGGACCCCTTCAGAGAATTGCCAACCTGCATATTCTAAGTCCTCAAGAGCCATACCTTGAGTCTGAGAGACCTGAGATTGGGGTACATGACCTTCTCTTGAAAGGAGGTCAGTAAGTTGTACCTTTGTGGGAGGTGAATCAGTCTGGTCACTGACATAGAAAGCAGGAGGGAGTACCAAGGTTGTCTGGCCCAGTCTGGGGCTACCAGAATCATTGAAGCTGGCTGTGATCTGAGCTTGATGAGCACCCTGAGAATCAGGGGAAAAGGAGGGAAGGCATAAAGATGCCTCCCTGTCCAGTCCAGAACCAGGGCATCCAGGGGAACTGTTCCCTTGGCACGGGTCCTGCAACAATAGAGGCAGGTGGTGGTTTTGGTTGGATGCAAAAAGGTCTATCTTTGGAGTGCCCCACCTCCTGAATATGACGTTCACCACTTGCTTGTTCAGTGTACATTTGTGATGGGCCAGGTTTATCCTGTTGAAGGCATCTGCCAGGGTGTTGTCCATGCCAGGCAGATGGATCGACTATAGGGAGGCATTTAGAGAGTAAGCAAGGCTCCATATCATCATTGCCTCTGTACAAAGTGGGGTAGACCTTGTTCCTCTGTTTGTTGATGTAGTACATAGTTGTGGTATTGTCTGTTCTGACCTGCACCACCTTTCCCTGCATTAGGTGTGAGAAGGCCTGAAGGGCCAGGTAAACAGCTCTTAGCTCTAGCAGGTTTATAAGCTGAAGGGAATCTGCACTCTCCCAAGAGCCATGAAGGTGTGCTCCCCCAAGTGAGCACCCCACCCTAACAGGGAAGCATCTGTTGTGAGAACCAGTGAAGGGGGCTCCTGCAAGAATGGAACCCCTTCTCTGAAATTGTCCAGCTCCATTCACCATTGGAATGCCTGTAGTAACACCCTTGTTACTAGTATGGGTTTTGATAGAGAGTCCCACCTTGGCACCAGTGTGCCCTGAGGTGGAACTGGACATCGCTCATCTGAAACCTAGCACCTATGACTGTGCTTGTTGCTGAAGCCATGTGCCCTAACAGTTGTAGAAACTGTCTTGCTGACTTTGGCTTGGCCAGGACAAACGAGCTTGCCAAATCCCGAATGCTTTCTGCCCTCTCCTGAGAGAGGAAAGTCCTTCCCAATATGGTGTTTAGTTCTGCACTTGTAAACTGTAGTACCTGCACAGGAGTCAGGACTGACTTTTTAATGTTGAGAAGGAATCCCAGCGAGTGCAACAGATCCTGGGTTACCTGAAGGCACTCTGTCACCTGTTGGTGAGACTTTCCCATGATTAGCCAATCGTCCAGGCAGGGAAAAACTGAAACATCTAGTCTTCTTAGGTGTGCCACCACTACTGCCATGCACTTAATAAAGACACTCGGTGCAGAGGTGAGCCTGAAGTGAAGTGTTGAGAACTGATAGTGGCCTCAGGGAAGTCTGAATCTCAAATATTTTCTATGTGACTTCCTTATGTGTATATGGAAATATGCATCATTTAGCTCTAAGGAGGCTAGCCAGTCTCCCTTTTGCAAGGTTGACAGAATCATGGCCAATGTGACCATCTTGAACCTGGGCTTTACCAGGTACCTGTTTAGTAGTCTGAGGTCTAGTATAGACCACCATTCCCTATTCTTTTTTGTTGTTGGGAAATATCTTGAATAAGCCCCCTGCCCTTTTTGGCTGGGGGGTACAGGCTCTACTGCCCTTGCAAGAAGTAAAACCTGCACCTCCTGTTCCAGCAGTTTTCTTTCTGTGAAAGGAACTGGTGTGAACTGCTTTGACCTTGGAGAAGGAAGGGATTTGAAGCAAAGGGACAGACTCTGACTCACTATTTCCAGAACCCACCTGACTATGGTGATTTTCAGCCATTCCTGAAATAATGAGTCAGTCTGCCCCCTACAGGAGATGGAGAGGCAGCCTCGAGAGAAAAGTCAGGAATTTTGTTTTGTTTGTTGCTGGGGTTGTGCAGATTGGGATCCTCTTCTGGAACCCCTTCTGCCTCTGGCTCTATAAAAACCATCCTGCTGTGACTGGTACTGCAGCTAGGGCACAGCCTGAACTTGGAAGAAGGGCCTCCTAAAAAAGGACCTACCCCTGCCTCCCCTTCCATAAGTTGAAGTGGAGTGAGAAGCTCTTTCTTTGGTAGAATTACTGAGGAAAGTAGCTTTATACTCATCTACTTTCTTCATATATGCCTTATTCTGGGCACCAAAGAGTGAGTGACCTTCGACTGGGAAATTCATAGCTTTACTGTGAGTGTTCTGGGTGAGATTAGTGGCTCTCAGCCAAGCAAATCTTCTCAAAACTATGGTACCTGCCATCCGTCAAGCAGCTGTGTCATTTATGTCAGCTGACATTTGGAACTGGTACTTGGAAGCCTCCAAGTCCAGTCTAGCAGTGTCCAGTAACTATGAAACTGTTAGGGAGGGATTAACCTCTGTATTGTCCAGGATAGACTGCCAAAGAGCCTTCTGGTAGAGGGCTGCATAGGCTTGGTAGCTGGCTTGGTGAACTGCCAGGGAAGCCAAAAGGTACCCTTTTTTAGCCATGCTATCTATCCTTCTCAAGTCCTTCTCCTGGGGGGTGAGATGACAAGCGAGTTTTTACTTTTTCACAGTCAGCCTGCTGTACAATACCATGGTGGTCAGGGTGAGTAAATAAAAACTCAGCCCCTGACCTTTCAAGCTGGTATTTTTATTCACACTTTTTATCAGTGGGTGTGACAGTGTTTGGGGTCTTAAGAATTTCAAGGACATCTTTCTTGAAAAACTTATACATATGTAACCCCCAGGGGGTGCTACCCTTAGGGCTACTACCCCTGCCTGCCTCCAATAAGACAGGGTGAGGGGCCCAGATCCGTGGACAGGTGCCTCCACCCAGAGGTCGGGGTTAATACAGTTGAAACTGCCTCAGTTACAGCCCTCTGGGCCACTGCAACCCCCCTTTCGTCCCACTCAGTGGCTCACCCTGGGTACCAGCAACTCGTCTCACCAGTACACTTACCCCCCGGGTAGTGTCTTTCGGCTCACTCCGGGGACCCCCTGTAAAGTAAGGTACAGTTATATCACAGTCACTAGGCAGCAGTTCATTAGGGATGCACAAACCAGCCAGGATGTAATTGCAACACAACAATCTGATTTATTAAAGGGGCAGATAACAAAGCAAAGGGGAAAATCAAGTTAATTGGCTTATTCTATAGTTATAAACCTAGGGCTTTGTGCACAGGCCTAATCCTAAGATTTGCTGTCCCTGGGTACCCAAGCCCTAACGGCTAGTCCAAACATGGCAGCTGGTTGGGGCCCTTAACACAGATAACCATCACAATCCTGAGCAAGTCAGCATGGAAAGAAAGTTTAGTTAGGCAGTCGCAGTATAGAAATACCATTGGAGAACTCTGTTTGCACACTTAGCCAGGAGCTACCCTGATTCAGTACTCACAAACTCCAGCAAATACGGATTCCTTCAACACTAGCAGGGCTGAGCCTGAACTTTACCAGCCTCCTCACACATTTATATGGCAAACAACAACAGCAGAGGGGTACCATACCAGGCAGCTGCTTCCAACTGGTGGGTAGCTGTGCTGGACACAGCCTCCTCTGACCATCCGCCAATGGATTTTGTCCGACTTGCTCGAAAGAAAAAAATGGCTGACTCAGGCCTTCACGCGCTTCCCGCGCGAGCACTCACACAACGCAGAAGCACAGAGCTTCTCTCTTCTCTTCAGTCACAACACATCTGCCCCCAGCAGCAAGGGGCTCTTCTTTCAGTTTGGGCGCTACCCGCTCCTATTGGCCGGCGGCACATGCCAGTCACTCTCTCCACCTCTCAGTGGTGCGAAAGCCTATAGCCCATAATACCTTTCTCAAAGGACGAGCAGGTTCCCCATTGGTCAGCCGATTCGTAGGGTCCCAAGATTCTGATTGGTCCAATTCAACAGTTCTGGGCCAAATGAGGAGGCAATCAAAACAATCTTTACTGCAAAGAAAGGCAGGTTAGAACAACTACATTATCATTGCTATCATATGTTATTTCTCACCACAATCACATCCCCTTGCAGAGCTCCCCCTGCACCATTTGCGGTGACAGAAAAGGAGCTATTTCTTCAGTGGCCCGGGCGGGAGTCGGGCATACAACCACACAGCCCCCTCTGAATCAGTTAATTATGGCTGCAACAGGCAGCCCTTAGAGAGACAAATACGGAGGCTTCAAAAGCACTGACTGGTAACACATTTAAACGGCTTTAACGCCGAACACCAACCAGGCTCAGAGCAGTTGCCCCCACTCCAAGGAGCTTTTAGGAACCCCCATTTGTAGGGGGGTTACACATAGGCAGTAGGAGCCTTCTAGTGGGTGTCAGCCTCATAAGCTCCATACAGTATATTGGGCTTCTTCCTCATCCTGGATCTCTTCTGTAGTTTGCAGACCCAGGGTTTCTACCATCTTCCTGACAAAGGACAAATGAGAGGAAAAGTCCTCTGTGGGTCTGGGAGGAGATCCAAAGTCCTGTTCTAATGAGATTTCGGGTTCAGTACCCTCCTCTGCCTGATCGTCCTTCTCAAATTCCACTTCGTCAGTAGGTAAAGGACATACAAATATATGGGTTTCTTCAACTGGAGTAGCCCCAGGCTGCTTAGGGGGTAGTAAGCCCTGCAGCACTTGTAGTAAAGCCAGAGCATGTGTTAGCTCAGCAGGTGAAGAAGCAGGTACAGGCACTGGAGGGACCCCTTGAGGCGTTTCAGCTAGGGTGTCAGTGTGCTTTGTGTTCTTGAGTTTTCTGGCAGGCACCGGTGAGTCAGCCAGTTCACTCCCTCCCTTGCCAGAGCCCTCAGCCATCTCAGGGGTGTTTTCTAAGGCTCTGTAAGGAATAACCAAGGACTTGGAAGAGGTGGACTGGTTAGAGCACATGGACCTCTCTTCCAACATTCTTTTTAGCCTTTCCTTATGTTTTCCACTCTTTTTTCAGGGAAAGACTTACAAATTGCACAGTCAGCAGAAAAATGCTGTTGCCCGAGGCAGAGCAAACATAAATCATGCTTGTCTGCCTTAGCAAACACTTCGGAGCACTTTAAACAATTTTAAACCCAGAAGATCCTGTTTTCTTTTTAGGTTTCTCTAACATTTTAAAGAAAACAGGAACTGGGAACCAACAAAAATACAGACAAGTTAACTATCTGCGGTCGGTTCAGTAACCGAGAAAAACCGAAATCTATAGATTCCAAACGGATCCAGAACTGAGAAACAGCTCAGGGAACTGAAAAGAATCATTTCAAAAGTAATAAATTTTACACAAATGTGTAATTGGAACCCTTTAAAAAAGGTTCCGATTCAGAAGAAAAAAGAATCGTCTGCTTCTTGGTTCACAGGAACCACAAGGAACTCAAAAAAATAACGCTAAATTAAACTATCAGGTAAAAAGCTAAAATGATAATTACACTAGGCACTAAATGATAAATTAAACAAAAATATTTAAGTTTTTTTTGTTCAATACACTTCAGGAATTGCTCTTCATAAAGAGAAGATCTCCAGGGCGTCTAAACTTTGCAGCAGAGAGAAGAAATCTGAGGTTAGAATGTAGGCAGTTACACTGGGCAGTTTTTTGAACTGAACACACTAGCTAATGATTCCATCATTAGCATAGCATTCCATTTGGCTCCGGGGAAGTGCTGGCTTAAAGGGGTACTGCAAGTAGTAATATTATTGGATTCCTGGGGTTAGAAATGCCCCGGTGCCCAAGCTTTAGGTACAACCATCACAAGCACATTTTAAAAATAATGTAAATAGCCAGAAATGCTCAGTAAATGCTGCTATGCCAGCACGTGGCAACCATAAATATTGTGCCCAAGTTAGAATGTTGTGCTGAGCTGCACATGCTCAGCATTCCAGAGCTAGAATCAGAATATAGTGTTGCCTTTTAAAATTTGAAACAAGAAAAGTTGGGGAGAATCGTGGTGACTGGGGAGGACAGAGGACACAGAAAGCGAAGCGGGACATGAAGAGCTTGCCAGGAGGGCTGAAGCTGTCCCTGAGGACTTTCCTGTGAGTGTCTGCTGCTTCCAGTCACTGAAGACTGCCTACCTGTCCAGTCATGCAGACTGCAGTGCCATCAGATGCATTGAAAAGTAAAGAACCATTCTGCTTTCTTACAAAAGGGCTTGGTGCCCCATTTTATTTTCTTGATTTTGTAGCTCAGTACCTGTTTCAAATCAGTGTCCACTCCAGCGCTGCCTCCGTCGGTCCAGAGGAGAGCTGTCCTGCAGCGTCAGAAGTCCCTTTAGGTCCCCTTTTGTCTGGTTCACTGCCTGAAAAGCCCTCCCTCTGCCAACAGCATCTCCCACATCCCGACTGCGTCTCCTCACCTCAGGCTGGGGTGTGAGTCAGCAGCAGCATGCCTAAAATGTGGTGCCCGCCCAACCTAAAGAATATGTTTGTTTTATTATTTTTTTTTAAAGCTTAGTGCCAAGCACAAAGAGTAAGGAAGCGGCTCAGAGCCTCGGAGGACCAAAGGCCTTAATTTACATAATTAAGTATCCGGGATGTGGTGACACCTAGAGGCAGGACTCCGGACAATGGATCCTGTAATAGGGGATATAAATATTTTGCAGGAGGCAGGGAAAGGCAGGAAAAGGAGAGGAAAGTGACAGGAAGGCCTGAGTAAGGCCGAGAGACATTTAAAGGGGCAAGCTAGGCCCAGATAACCATTTGAAGGGGCAGCAGGCCCAGGCAATTATTTAAAGGGGTGAGTCAGACCCAGAGACATTTAAAGGGGGCCCAGCAAGCCAGTAGGCCCAGTGCTTTAAGGGCAAAGCAGGCCCAGGGAATTAAAGGGGCCCAGCCATGAAAGGCCCCCAAATATAAAGGAGGCTTAGTCAGCCATGCCTTAGATATTGAAAGGGTAACCAGACCCATGTGAAAGGGGCCCAGACAGTCATAATAGGCCCACAGATGTTAAAGGGGTCCAGATAGTCACAATAGGCCCACAGGTGTTAAAGGGGTCCAGCCAGTCACGATAGACCCACTGGTGATAAAGGGGCCTAGTTAGCCATTTAGACCCATAGATGTTAAGAGGTCTAGCTAGCCATGTAGGCCTACAGGTGTTAAAGGGGCTTAACCAGTCTCAGTAGTTCAGTTAGTTGTAGGAGGTTTAGTGTGTCTATAGAGGGCCCACACAACTAGTGTACCTCACGTCTTATGAGGCCATCAGGCAGATAGCCGCCAGTGTACCCACAGTAGCAGAAAAGCCTGTTTAAGTTAGAGGGACCCCACTACTGTAGGTCTACAGTTAGCAAGGGCTTCACCAAGAAAGTGCCCAGACAGAAGAAACCAAGTGCCTGTTATTTACTGTGGTCTGTACATTCAGAGACTGTGATATTGTGCATAACTGTTGAAACTGTGACATTAAGCAACACTGTTGGAACTGTGACTTCTAATTACATTGAGCCAGCATCTTGTTCTAGTGTGTTTCCAAATCAGACTTCAGCAACCCATCAGAGCCAGTTCACCACTGTGTCTCCGAATCGGGCTTCAGCAACCCTCGAAGAGGTGATCCACAAGTGCACTCCAAAATCAGTCTGCAGTAGGACTCCTGAAGTGAAGAACCGTGTTCGTAGTAGTACCCTTTGCAAAATCATCTTTATTATTTTTCTCTAACAGTCCCCACTGTACAGCCTGGCCCAGTGCAGAGTATGCCATCTGTTTTCTTGTTTTGTCATCTGCACCGAAATGCCATCCAGATGTTCTGTTCCAGTCACCCAAGTCAACATCCTGTTTATTGTTTTACATCAGTCCTTGGCTCGTCCAGCCTTGGTGCCCAGTACTCTGTTGTTCTCAAACATCTACAGACTTCTTCTTCCTGATTTCTGATTTCTGTGGTGTCCTCCCATTATCTTCTTCGCCACCCAGCAGTCCAGAAGTAGGCTTTGGCGGGGTGTTCTGCATCATCTTCTCCTTCACCTGGCAGTCCAGAGCAGGCTGTGGCAGGGTGTTCTGCTTCATCTTGTTCTTCACATGGCAGTCCAGAAGTGGGCTGTGGCGGGGTGTTCTGCATTGTCTTCTACACCCAGCAGTCCAGAAGTGGGCTGTGGCAGGGGTGTTCTGCATCGTTGGTTCCCCGGCAGCCCAGAAGTGGGCTGTGGTGGGGTAGCCACTGTACTGGTCATCTCAACCTGGCTGTCCACCAGCAAACCATGGCCGGATCTTTTGTGCTTCAATACCGGTGGCCCTCAGTGGGTTTTTAGTTGAGGAAATCTTTGTGCTTGTTCTTGAATTCCAGCAGCCCTAAAGAGGTGCGTGTGGCTGAGAAACTCATGGTCTGTTTAAAAAACCTTCTCTGTATTCCCCTAGTTTCCCAAGAAGTCCCCAGAGTCGCACTGGCCAGCCAGTCAAGTTGTTCCTTGTTACGCCAGTTTCTCTGTTTCAGTTCTCTGCCAGATGACAGAGAAAGTGCAACCGTGTATGAACTGCCATTAGTAACATGTGTAGAGTTTTGCTATAGAATGCTGAACGTTTGATAGTGTGGAGTACTCCAGGTAATAGGTCTTAGCTTGAGATGCACCTCGGGGGCAAACTAAAAGGGTTCACATAAGACGCTCTTATAGTGTAGCTGTTACAGTCAATTTGCCAATTGTGCCAGTTTTGCCATACAGCCACCTTCTTACAGGGTCTTTAGAGTAAGAGGCACTGTCATAGCGTAGTTATTAGAGCCAATTCTGTTTTACAGTTCTTCTCATACAGGAGGTTAAAAGTTATAGTTCCCTTCTTTTCACTGTGACCGTGATTTCATTTTTCCCTTGTTTGAAGAATAAAGCCAGTCAAGCATTTGGAAACCTATTACCGACTCACGCCTCTCTTTGTTAGGTGACAACATCCACCTCCTGGGAACCTGAAGTGTCCTTCCACCATCCCACCAGCAGGGAGTGGCACTGGTGCTGGTAAATTGGGTACAATTTATTTGGGTTATCACAACACTGTTGCTCTAATCACCCTTTTATTTTAGTGGATACCAGTACACACTACCATTGGTGCACCACAACAACACTACTGTGGGTGACATAATTCAGACATCACTGCTGTTGTACAACAGCATTCTAACATCACTGCTGTGGTACAATAGATTCAGACATCACAGCTGTAGTACAATAGCATTCTGATATCACTTCTGTGGTATAACATAATTCTGAGATCACTATTGTGGTACAATTGAATTCAAATATCACTGCTGTGGTACAACATTCAGAAACCATTTCTGTGGTACAACAGCATTCTGACATCACTGCTGTGGTACAACAGCATTTGGACATCACTGCTGTGGTACAATATAATTCTGGCATCACTACTGTGGTACAGCAGCATTCTGACACCACTCTTATGGTACAATAGCATTCTGACACCACTTCTGTGATACAATAGAATTCTGACATTGTTAATGTGGTACAACAGCAGTTTTGATATCACTACTGTAGTAAAACAGCGTTCTGACATCACTACTGATGTACAGCAGTATTCTGACATCACTACTGACATAGAACAGCATTCTGACATTACTGCTTTGGTGAAACAACATTTCAACATCACTGCTGTAAAACAATATTCTGTTATAAAATGGGCAAAGGATTTCAAGCAATCTGATTGGTTGTTAGCTATGCATTAGATGTGTCTAATGCACAGCTAAAACTAGAACCCCCATTTAGAATACACAGGCTCATTTTATAAGTGCAATAAGTCACTCCAGGGATGTGCATTAGACAGTTCTAATGCACGGCTAGGGGACTGGATGCACTCTGCCTGTGGCCTCGTGCCTCACTACGTCCCCCTAGCCGTGCATTAGAACTGACTAATGCACACCCCATCGTGTCTTATTGCTTACATATCAGTGCTGTGACACAACAGCATTCTGACATCAGTACTGTGACACAACATCATTCTAACATTATTACTGTGATACAACAGCATTCTAACATAATTATGGTGCTACAGCAGCATTCTGACATTAATAATGTGCAACAGCATTCTGACATTACTGATGTGATACAACAGCATTCTAACATCACTACTGTGATACAGCAGCATTCTGACATCACTACAGTGGAATAACAGCATTTTGACATCACTATTGTTGCACAACAGCATTCTAACATCACTATGTTGATACAACAGCATTCTGACATCACTACTGTGATACAGCAACATTCTGAGACCACTGCTGTAATACAGAAGCATTCTAACATCACTGTTGTGCAAGAACAGCATTTTAATATCATTACTGTGATACAACAGCATTCTGACATCACTACTATGATACAACAGCATTCTAACATCACTACTACGATACAGCAACATTCTGACATCAATTCTGTTAAACAGTAGCATTCAGACATCACTGCTGTAGTGCAGCAGCATTCTAACATCTCTACTTTGATACAATGGCATTCTGACATTACTATTGATATACAATGCATTCTGATATCACTGTTGTGATACAGCAGCATTTTGACATCACTACTTTGGTACAAAAGTATTCTGATATCCCTTCTCTGATACAGCAACATTCTGATACACTACTGTGAAAGAGAAGCATTCTAACATCACTACTGTGATACAACAGCATTCTAACATAACTACTATGATACAACAGCATTCTGACAACACTACTGTCATACAGCAACATTCTGACATTACTTCTGTGATACAACAGCATTGTAACATCACTACTGTGATACAACAGTATTCTGACATCACTACTGTGATCACAGAAATCATAGAAAAGAGATGCAAGTCAATTAGCCATAAGCCTTTGTTTGACTTGCCACTATTCAGTGGAAATGTTTGGTATTTTTGTTCCCCATGTGTAAGTCCAATGACTTTTTAAAATGTTCCATACTTAAACTATTTACTACCCGGTTTGGCAGATTATTCCAGATACTGACAACTCTTTGATTAAACCAGTAGCTTCTCTTTGTTGTTCTGTAGAATTCTCCTTTTAACTGGTAGTTATTAAATCTTGCATTTTTACTATTCACTTTTTTCACTAATCCAGAAGATGTCCAAATAATGTTATTATGAAATGCTTTGTATACATAACATAGGTCACCTCTAAGTCTTCTTAGTTCAAGGAGTGCAGACCTATTTCATTTAATCTGTCTTTGTATGGTAAGTCAGCTATTTTATGTACCTTCTCTGTAAACCTTCTCTGTATACCTTCTAACAATGCACCGCAAGTTATATCCTGGGGTTAACTGAAGGGGGCTCTGTATTCTAGAATCAGTCTAATCAAGGTGGAATAAAGTGGAATAAGTACCTCTTCTTCTGCTTTTTATGTTCCTTAGAATGCAACCTATGACTCTATTAGCTTTCATTATTCTATCTATTATATGTTTAAATTTTAATATATTATTCATTATAACGCCCACCTTTTTCGTTATCTGTTGTCTTACGTATTGTATTGTTGATGGAGTATGTGTGTTGTAAGTTTTTATGTCCTAAATGCATGATTTTACATTTTGATTCATTAAATTGTAATTTGTGTTGCTTAGCTCAATTTTCTAATGGGTTTATTTGTGCCTGAAAGGCTATAGCTGCTTCAAGATTGTTAACTATTGCACCTATCTTGATGTCATCTGCATATTTGGATAACCATGTTCCCTGTCCTGTTTGCATACTAAAAATAAATATGTTAAACAGTGTTGGTCCCAGAATGGAGCCCTGAGGTACCCCACTCGTGAATCATCACCAACTGGACATACACCCTCTAATACAAACCCTCTGTCTCTTAGCCAAGATGCTACCCATTATATTACTCTAGTGTCAAATGATAATTCATTTAATAATGAGGGACAGAGTCAAAGGCCTCGGAATATCCAAATGCAAAACATCCACCTGAAATCCTTGATCCAAGGCTTGACTGACCGGTCCAAAAAAATCCAACAGATTCGAAACACAAGATCTGTCTGTTTCAAAATCATGTTGTGTAATATCCACTAACCCATTTTGCAATATGTGTTTACCAATGCATTCCTTAATCAATTTTTCCATGATTCTTCCTATTATAGATGTGATGCTTATAGGATGATAATTTGTCAGTTCTTTTTTATTTCCTTTTTTAAATATAGAGGTTACATTACCTAATCTCCATTGATCAATAACTTTACCTTCTTTTAATGATAAGTTAAATAAGTACGTTAATGGATCTACCAAGGAGTCGGCTAGTTGCACAAGAAATTTTGGATGAATATTATCCAGACCTTGTGGTTCATTGATATCTAGTGCTTTTAATTTAATTAAGACTTCTGTTTCTGTTATTAAATAATTATTTGTTTGTGAGTGAGTCTGATCAATTGGGATTGTAATTTCCTCTTCAGAATCATTATTCTGGAAAAGACTAACAAAATATAAATTCAAGCTTTCAGCCATTTTTGTTTCATCCTGTACAATGGTATTATTTACTAACAAGCATTTGTCAATACCGAATGTTGTCTCGCTGGCATTGGCATTGGTAGTGCAGGAGTTAGAGATGCTTAATAGGAATGGCAAAGAAGTATTGAACTGATGCCAACCTCACCCACACCCTGAAGAGACATATTTTCAACATAGGCATTTTGGGACCTCCCCTCATGAACAGTGGCACTGTGATTTTGTTAATCTGTCCCAAAAGTTGATTTCCCACAGCGACCAGCCATTCTGCATCACAGGTGTGAAAACACATTTTGGGAAGGATGTGAAAAATGTCAGCTGTACTGTTCATAATGAGGTGTGAAAAAATGCCAGTGTTGAAAATCTGGCTTGAAAATATTGCACATTTGTGACGTTACAAAGGTGCGTGGAAACTGCGCAACGCATGCTTGTAACACAATCATTTTATGGACTTTCATCACCAAATTTTCAACACGTGCATTTTAGGACCTCCGCTCATGAAAAGTGTCACTGTCATTTTGTCAAATGTTCCAAAAACTGATTTCACACAGCGACCATGCTATTCTGCGCCGGAATTGTAAAAACACATTTCAGCCAGGATATGTAAAATGACAGCTGTACTGTTGATAAGGAGGTGTGGAAAAATTCCAATGTTGAAAATCTGTAATGAAAATATTACAAATTCACTAAGTTACAAGCATGCATGGAAACTGCACAATGCGTGCTCGTAAAACAGTCATTTTTTGGATTTTTTCACCAAATTTGCAACATAGGCTTTTTGAGAGCCCACCTCATGAACAGTGGCACTGTCATTTCATTAATTGGTCCCAAAAGGTGATTCCGCACAGTAATCACGAAATCACTTTTCGGGACAGAATAACACCATGACAGTGACTGAATTTATGAGGAAGGGCCCCAATAACTCCATGTTGAAAATGGGGTGCCAAAATTCCTAACAATGCCCGAGATATGCACCAAAGTTGAAAAAACCCTATTTATGCCATTATACAGCTTACCAACATTTCTTTAGTTCGATGTCGGCTTTGAAGAGTGCAGATGTGTTTCCGGTTACCTCCAGAGGTAAGTATGGGGTGAAGGGGGGGGAATGGGGAGGCAGGGTGGGCACAGGCTTGGGAGGGAGCAGGACAGACCATGGGGGACCATTTTCTTCTTTTACAGGTTTAACAAAAAAAAAAAACATCACAGGACTTGTATTTTTTTTTACAGGGGCATTTGGCACGCTGGGTTGGGCCCACAGCATGCTGCCTGACTGTTTGGGGGGCTAGCCAATGGGGGATTGGGCACCCCTGCCAGAACATACCTAAGGGGGGGGCCGTGTGGGACCATTTTCTTCTTTTACAGGTTAAAAAAAATTTTTAAAAAAGTTGCGGGATGGTTTTTGTTTTACAGGGGCATTTGGCACACTGGGGTGGGCTCCCAGAGTGCCACCTGAGTGTTTGGGGGGGCTAGCCAATGCGGGATTGGACATCCCCACCAGCACATACCGAAGGGGGGGCAGGTGCCAGGGGATTGGGCACCCCCCTCAGCACACAACAAATGAGGGGGGCATTATGACAATGGGGAGTGGGATCCCCCATCAGCACATGAAATGGGTTAGGGCATGCCACAGGGGGATTGGGCACCCCCCAAACTTCGGGATCATGGCAGGCGGCGGTGGCAGTCACTGCCGCCGTGTTTGCTTCACCAGCAAAGGCACGTCGGAAGGTGCCACTGCATGATGAGCTTGGCTCTCATTGCAGCAGACCTTTTCTTTGATCTGCTGGCCACATTACGTGTTGCTGGTGTCAGTGCCTGCAGCTGCCTCATTAGGGAATCAGGGACTCACCTACTAATGTGTGCCCTGCATTTGCCCATAGCGACCGTGCCTCCAAATCTACTACTACTGCAATGTGTTGGCTGTGCAAGCATGAGCCAACATAAAAATGTGTGGTAATTTTTTCATTATTAAACGAGAACGGCACTGAATCTATAAATCATTTTTCCCAGTAGACTCTGTCTTTTTAAATATTGATTTAAATTCTATTATTGCTCTTGCTGTCCATGTTTTTTTGGCTCACCTACTGGATGTTTCTGATTTACATGCTGCTGGTCAGAACCATTTTAGAACTGCATGATGCAGTTTATGTCCCTGTTCTGCTCTTCTATTGTTGGCACAATGCATCCATGTCCTATTATAGAACTCTGTGGTTGTTAGGGATGTAAACTACTTCATACAGATCAAAAATGGTACTTACCACCAGCTTGTAAAGCAGTAACACTCACACTGAGGTTACTAAAAGACCTGTATAGATGGAACAATAAAAGTATGTGAACCAGTGCTTAGAAAACGGACTCTGTTGGGAAAAATGACATACAGGTTCATTGCAGTTTAGGTAATGCCATACTCTAAGAGTGGCCACAGTGTATGTAGAAAATGATGCCAATGGGAGACACCCTGATGTATTTTTTTAATCCAGGAGAGACATACTAAGCTGAAACTTCTTTACAGGTGTGACCTGGGAGCACAAGGAAATTAAGTGACTTGCTCAGGGTCACACAGTAAGCAAGTGGGGGCTGTGGGATTCAAACCCAGGTCTTCAGGTTTGCAGCTCAGAGCCTTAAGCCACTGTGCAATACTGCCTCCTTGCAGAAAGATATTTGTCAGTTGGGATCAGGGCATTAAGTATAAACTTTATATTTTTCCACTGGGCCTGGTAACCCTTCTGGGTCCAAAGACACAGCATATGGAGCTGGGCTGCTTGGGCAATAACAGTAAATTAGGGAGGTTAACTCCACCTTGACCTCTTTGGAGCTGTAGTACTAAATAGCAAATCCTCAGGCATGTTCCCCTCAAACAAATCTAGAGATATATTTATCCCAGGAGTGAAAATAGGCATGCCCCCTGAACAGTGACATTTCTACAGCGACATGTGTCGATATCAACAACAGCGCCATGCCGCTGTAGAAGTGCTGCTGGAACTGGGCAACCCCTTCCCCTGACCTGCACCCCCTCCCCAAACTACTTCAAGCTGGAGTTAGAATGCTTTAATGCAGAGGCAGAGCCCATGGAGGTTCAGGGGCAAAGCCCCCTGATGAAAAAACACACACCGATGTGTGCGGCTCCATGACGACTGCAAATCGCAGTTGACATGCAGCCTGGGACTGTGATGCTGGTCGACATGTTTCTTGTCAAACCAGCATCATAGAGCCGTGAAAATAGAACTTATCTGGATTAATGGGAAGGGTTGGTAGGTAATAGAGAACCTGTGTGTGAATACTATGTTGGTATACTTCGACTCTATCAAAAAGACCAGTGCCAGCTGGGACCTGTGATTTAAATCTTCTTGAATTTTAGATGTCAGTGGTTCATAATTCAGTAGTTCAACACTCAGATATATCAAAGCACCTCAGATCCAGCGAAATGGGAAATGCTGCTTCAAAGCCAGTGATGGATCATAACTATTTGGAATAGGCTCTGTTTTAGCAGTATACAGTTAAAACCTGCTAGTTTCTCATATTAGGCTAATAGGTCTCAATCTTTTGAGAGGGATGTTTCAGGTGAGGTAAGTGCTAAGAGGATGCCATCAGCGAGCAGGCTATTCTGTAGTGCTGACCACCCCATGAAATTCCCTCAACATCTTTGGCCTGCTATATTGCCGTGGCCAAGAGGTCTATATATTGAGCAAATAACAGTGAGGGAAAGGGGCAGCCCTGTCGTTTCCCCTACTCTAAATCAGTTGGTGCAGTTAGAGAGCCATTAAGCCTGACATGGGCCTTAGTGGAAGGGTATGGGCATTGAAATATGTTCCCTTTGGAGTTGCATCTAAATCAATGATAGGAATGAAATGATTGTAACACTGGGGATTGCATTACGGTGCCAATTTATTTTCCAAGGATACACCAATTGAAATGCAACATTTTATTTTCCATGGCATTTCCCTTATGTCTGTATGCTTAAAGGTACATTGACAAAAGCCTATACAATGAGTAAAGGCATAGCAAAAAAAAATAAAAAAAAAAAAGGAAATCAGAGAAGTGCAAAAATAGAAGAAACATAGAAATTGTTGGCAGATAAGGACCACCAGGACCATCCAGTCTGCCCCAAAGCCCTATACATGATTACCTGGAGGGTGACTGACATACCTCCCCAACACTTTGTGTAGCTCTGACACGTCAACTGGGGGAAGAGTAAAGGTGCTGGTGTGCCTCCTTTAATAGGCTCTAATTTAAAGGGACAGTGTTCACACATAAAGGAAAACTACACCCTCATATCTTGTACCTTTTATTTGTTTCCATGTCAACAGACAAGTCCTTTCATGTAGCTGTTACAGATGTATGCATTGGCTTTAGTTTGTCTTCACACTTCATACTAGGCCCTGTAACTATCCTGGGGGTCTCTATCTTCTAGTTGCTGAAATCTCATTGTCTCTGAGAGCTGCATTAGCACATGAGAACATGATATGTAATCACTATTTAGACTCCACAGTATGCCTTTCTGCTTAATACCACATTTACCTTCAGTTAGCTTTGCAAACTGTCTAAGTTGTATTGCAAGGTTTTCCCACTTTAAACTGCATTCAATTTATGTGTTCCCAGAGAGTTTGTGCAGGGTATTTGTTCTTTCAGCATAGAGATACATGGTATAAATGGGTGACATGACATCAAGTTCTCATATGCTAATGCTGTTCTCATGGACAATGAGATTTCAACAGCCATAAAATGGCGACCCCCAGGGTAGTCACAGGGTGCTACCATGAACAGTGAAAACAAACTAAAGAAAATGCATATATCCCTAAGGAAAAGAGTTTTCAGCTGACATGAAAACAAATAAAATGTACATGATATGAGGGTGTAGTTTTCCTTTAAATGTCCATTTTCAGAAAAGGAGGCTTCACCATGATAGCCATAACTATGCAAAAACAAGCTATGTGCAACTGTGCAGAACGTGAAAAAAATATATAAATAACGTGCTTAATACATTGACTTTTGTTCTTAAAAACGTATGTTTTACAAGTTACTAAGCAACAGGATAAGACGAGATACTGGATACATGTTCCAATAAAGTTTTTTTTTATTACAAATATATCCCAAAACATCTGTTGTCGGAGACAAAAGTATAAGAAGTAAAAAGATGAGGGGGAAGAGGAAGAGGATTTGAGATGTAGGAAAGACTGAGATATTGAGACCAGGGTATCAGTTGAGGGGTGGAAACTGGGGGAGGGCATAAAAGGGACAGGAGGGCTGGGAAGGAGAAGGAAGGATAGAAGAAAAACGAACCATAATACCAAGATGGACAAAACCCCTTTGTGTAATACTGATAGATAGCGTACTACAAGTACTAGACACATGGGACAAGTTATAATGATTGCAAATAATGTCAGTGATACAGGAGCCATTTGTTATAAACTCATTCTCACAGTTTCCGAATAGATCTCAAGGAACTGTAATAAGACACCGTTGGCAGTCATATTTGATTTTTATGGGGACTATGCATGAACGGGTGGGTATAATGCACCAAAGGCACGTATCCCACTCTCATAGCCCCGCACCTGTGGACAGGTGGGCACTGGCTGGTTTTCACCATCAGCCACCACTTGTCCACGGGCCTGCCACCCTGGTATGCAGAACTCCACAGGGCAGCCGGGGGAAAGGATGCAGACCCAAGCGGGCATTAAATTGGATGTCTGCCTGGAACCCTGAGTGGATCCCTTGCGCGGCACAGTGCAGATCCAGGTGTGTGAATACCACCTGCTGGCACCCGGACCAGTGCGGCCATGCACCCATGACCAGCCATCCTGCAATACATACCCCCCACACCTCTGACACATGACTGTGCCCCACCATGGCATCATACAGTACCCCTTACCCCTGACATGTGTCAGCCAGGCTCAGTTACAATAATGTACCCCCCCTCACTCCCCACCATGTGATGGACTCAGCAGCATGAGATGCAGACATCTCCCCCTGGCGCCAAAAGAGCCACCCCCTTCCCCCTACCTGACTGTAGGATGCCATGGCACTGGACGGCCAGTGGCACCTCCCTCCTCACACCTCCATGGCCGTCAGCCATCCAAGTGATGCTGGGAGTGCACGTATTATAAATGGGGATGTGATCCAGGCATCACTTGGATGGCCAGTGGCCAAGGAGATGTGAGGAGGGCTGTGCTGCTGGCCATCCAGCATCATGGCAAGCACGGGCAGGTATGGATCAGAGGGGTTGTCAGTGGCACAGGGATGGCAGAACCACTGCACACCTATGAGGGGTGGGCGTGTCAGGCTTGGGGGGATTCAAGATGGACTCCAGTGCAGTAGGACATGCATGATCGGACTCCTGATTGGGGGGCCAATACAGTGGGGACAGAGCAGTGCCAGTTGGGGTGGCACTGTCTCCGGGACAAACCATGATGTGTGGCACAGGGTACAGCTCACAGACAGGATCAGAGCAGCCCAGTGTGAGCAAGAGGTGGCTGCCATATGGGGCAGGGGTGGAGTGTCTGTCATGAGGGGGAGGCTGCTGTGTACTGCTGGGATGAGGGGTGTTCTGGTGTGTGTGTGTGTGTGTGGGGGGGGTCCCCAGTCTGGTACCAGCACAGGGTGAGTGGACTGTGTGCACAGTGCACAGCATGCAAGGCACTTACAGCAGGGTTTGCCCTGGTGTAACGGCTACCCTCCTATACCCCTTGGTGCATGGCACGTAGCACTGGCACCCCCCATGACACACCACCCGCCCACACCCAGGGCATTGCTGTCCGCACGGCCAGGAGTCAAGTGCTTAGGGAATGCATGCCCTGGTTAGTGCATCCTGTGTGGGGGGCACAATGGGTGCTGAGTGGCTACGCACCAGGTATACATGGTACATAGCCACTCTGCTCATTCGTGCATAGGCCCGTATATGTGACAATACCGGAACAATATTAACATGCTAAAACTGTGGTTTTGTGCAAGTTTGAGTCAAATATTCAATTGCCAGCTAAGCAAACTAACTCGGTAAGCACTGAGTCTATGTGGACAGTGTCCCAAGTGACACAGCCATGCTACTCAGTGTTAGACAGAAACCCTTGCTCAATTATTCAGTGATAAAAAATATTAACCATATGTCACAGTGTCTTCTTCATCCTTACATTTAAGAAAACTATTCTGATGCCTCCTCAAGCTGATAAAACCTGTAAAGGCAGTCTTAAGTGAGAGGGATGGGATAAGGAAAAAGGGAAGGCATAGGGAAAGGTGTAGAATTGGGGAGAAAAGTGAGAATAGGAAAGGAAGCAGGTTGAGGCTTGGTAGGAAAAGGGGTAACAGATGAAAAAGGTAATAATAATCAAGATTTTTTTTATCAGATCACATATAAATTCATTGTATTGTTCCGAGGATCTCTGTGCATAGAGGAGTAGTTCATCAATACACCTTAAGAAGTGGCCCACTGTAAATGAAAAAAGAGACATCTTTAATAAATTTATAAAAATCGTATTAAAAATCAATATCATTCAGTCCTTCTGGTCTGAGTGAGTTCATCCAATGGATCTATCGTGATTCTTTTTGTAATAAAGTTTACAATCTGTCCCCACCTCTCGGGTTGACTGGTACATGTTCAAAGACTAAATGTCAAAGTATAAGAGTTACATCCATGTACCAATGAGTAGTGGTAGCCTGGGACATTATCTAGCTTGTGATGCCTAATGGCTCTGACATGTTCTTGTAGTCTGTCCTTGGCTCTATGTATGGTTCTACCTATGCAGAGTTTGGGGCAGGGACACCAGGCAGCATACACAACATACTTAGTGTTACACATAGTATGCTGTTTATTTTGTATTTCTCTGTGTACTGGTATGCATATTTTTTCACCGTGACTGCATGTTTGTAAAAATTACAATGATGGCACTTAAACATGCCTTTGGGGACTGTGCCCAACCAGGTATACTGGCAGGGTAGGAATTTCAGATGGCTGTGTATCAAAAGATCACCCAGATTCTTTTCCCCAGGAAATATCACTCTGAGTGTTAATAATAATTGTAATAACAATAATATATGTTTATTTATTAAGCGCAATTCTAAAAATCAAATTGCTGTACATAATCAAAATATCATATAAAGAGAACAACACAACCTAGAATTATTTACAGTACAAATATAAATAAATCAGATAAGATAATCACTAAATACTAAATGCTTGCTGAAACAAAAAAGTTTTTAGGCCTGCTTTAAAGCTCTCCATGGTCCCGCACTCTCAAATCTGACAAGGTAGAGAGTTCCACAGGGAAGGGGCACCAAACATAAAAGCCCAGGCCCCAGATGTTTTCAGCCGGACCCTGGAACCTCTAACAACCCCTCGTCAGTTGAGCAGAGAGGACGGCCAGGGTTGTAGAGAGTCAGGAGCTCTTGTGTTGTCCCTAAGACCCTAGTCAGTTCTCTGTCTGACCTTATGAGATTCCAGTTCCTATAGACTATTTTGTGAATTAGTTGTGCCAGTGATGATATTTCACCACCATAGAGACTGGTCTCCCATCAGCTGTGTTCTTACTCTAGGGAACCAATAAGGCATCCTATCTGTGTTTTAACCCATTTGTAGGCCCTGTTAAAGGCCTTTGCAGTGTGACTCATCTCTCAAAATGTTTGTTTGAGATTAAGTGCCTGGATTTCAAACATTTCTATGCAATTCCTGCATATATGCAGAAATTCTCCAATTGGGATGCTTTGTTTAAGTGCACCACATGGATGCATGCTACTTGCACAAAGTAAGGCATTACCTGCTGTCAGTTTTCTGAAGGTGTAGCTCTTCAGTCGCTGGCCTGCAGGCATTTCTAGAGTCACATCAAGGAAATCTGTGTTGTGTGGGTGGGTCTGATCAGTGAAGGAGGGATTAAGGTTATTATTGTTCATCCATTTCTTGAATTCATTAACACTTTCACCCATGTTCTACCAGACTACTATGATATCAATAAAGTGATGCCATCTGATTATCCTTCTAAGGAAAGGATTCAGGTCTGGATCAAACAAGATCCTTCTGCCATCAGCCCAAGAAAGTGTTAGCAAAGGAAGGGGCAACAGTGGCTCCCATAGCTATGCCCCTGAGCTAGAGGTAGAAGGAGCTGGCAATAACTAGTGAACTAATTGTGTGTTACAAGGTATTCCAGACCCCTCAGAAGGAAATCAGATGGCATTGCCCAACCTAATGGAGAAGTAGACAAAGCAGTATGTACTTCTAATCAGCCCAGGTCCTGGAGTATACAAGTATACAAAGATGACACATCGATAGTGATCCAGCGGTAGTTCTCCTTCAATTCTAGATCTTGCAGCTTGCCAATGAGATCCATTTTGTATCACAAATATGAGAGGATAGTAAACATAATTTCCCTAAGATAGTCAATCTATGTATTGGAGTAGTTTCTCAGTGACGGAACCTATCCCAGACACAATGGATCTCCTGGGCAGTTTGATTAAACTCTTACACATTTTAGGAGGCATATAGAAAGTAGGTATGATGGGATGTTCAGATCTAAGAAAATTAGCTTCCTGGAACATAACTTTCCCTGCCCAGAGTGTTTTACTAAACATATCATTCAATTGTTTTTAAAAAATTTCTGTTGAATTATGGTATAATTTCAAATAACATGTTTCATCCCCCAGCTGTCTTAACAATTCCACTACATACACCTCCCTTGGTAATATTACCACATTCCCATTCTTATTGTGTGCTTTTATTCTAGCTGTCCTGTTGCTCAAGCTGTTCAGGGCCTCTTCTTCTTCAGAGATGTTGTAAAACTTTCTTCCTGTGAGACTCTTATTGGTTAATTCATTGACTTCTTTCCCCGCTATGTCAAGATCAGTGTTGGCTGGTAAGCAAAATTTAGATTTTTCCTTGAATGGTGGTGTCTCCCATTCCATCGTACCATTACTTGATACAATCCACTGGCTAGGATTTCCACTGGAGTCCATCTCAAGTGTTCCCATGTTTAGAAACTGCAGTGCTTGATCCACCTGCTGTTACTTGGTTCCATTTGTATTTAATGGGCTGTCAACAATTGGTACAGGTTTGGGGTGCTCTGTCATATCCTCTTCCTATCCAGGCTGGAGTCGCACAGGGCTCCATCCAGGGTCCCATTCTTTTCTCCATTTTACTGAATTACATCCCCTCTGCCTGTGCCATCTCACATATCCACATGTATGCAGATGACAGTCATCTTCACCACCGGTCTCTCCACTGCAGCTCTGGAAGACCTGCACCAGTGGGAATTAAATAACGTCCTGTACTAGTTTCAATCCAATCAACTCAGAGTCAACAGTAAAAAAAGGTGTCTATAATCTTTGGTACCAGTCAGAAACTGGGCAGACTTACTGCCCCACCATCCCATCTTTGCCACTGTGGATGGCACCCCCTTGAAGCAGTTCAGACCTTCAAGTACTTTGGGGTGTAACTTGACAGTAAGCTTGACCTCTCAGTCCACATTCATGCTGTCCATGCAAAAGTCCATCCCAAGCTCGGTGCCCTGTACCTCAATAAAGACTGCTTATCTCCGCATGCCTGCAGTGAGTTTGTTACCAGAATGATGCTCCCTGTCTTCAACTACACGGATGTGGTTTATGGCACATTCACTTCCACTTTCCAAGCCAGATTGGACACCCTCTGCAACTTATTTGGCTACAACCCCCACCACCGCCACCTCCATTGCTCATCATACTCATTCGTATTCATCCTCCCTCTGCCCTCTCGTTGCCAGGGTTACTATGCCTCCTTCATATTCAAATACGGTTTGGTTCCCCTTCCTCTTTCCTCTCCTTTCTTCTTTTCCAACTCCCTGCTGCTTTCTGTTCATTCCAGGGACCACGCACTTTTACCACTCCACAACACCAATCCTCTGCTGAGCAATCTGCCTTCTCAAATTAACTTCTCTCACTCTGGAACTACTTTCCCTCCTCCTTTTGCCTTTCCCATCCCCTGGCTCCCTCATGCACCAGAGGAAACTCCAATTCCTCCCCACCTGTTCATCTTGCCATTCTTCCTGATATAACCACAACTGAGCTGTAACCATCTGAGTACGAAGCTGGCTGGGTCACCACTCCTGCCTTGATTAAACTTCCACACCACTACAGTTCTCTACCTCCATTACGAGGCTGGGCAATTAATTCCCCCCTCAGATTAATTGTCTGTTCAATATTGTCTTGCTTACCAATTATTGTTGCCACTGCTGAATATACACTTGCTAGACATTTCTTATTCCGCTGCACCGCATTTTAATCTCTGTTTATACAACTGTTTGATATTTATTATAATGTTAGTACCAATTTTGCACTGTGTGCTGTTCAAAAGTTTTGTATGTGTGTAGAGGCAAAAAACTCTGTTTAATGCATTACTTAGGGTTGTTCCACAGCGACAAAAGTGATGAAATTCGGTGTTAGGGTTGAAAGCCCCCCTTTGACCCCCCGTCAACACCCCCAACCGGCATCGGGGTGCGCATTGGGGTTGTTGGCCATAACTCTCACCCCATCAGATGTGTGAAGAAGCAGAGGTATAGGAGAATGGGGTGATAGTTAGGACTGACAACCCCAACGCACACCCCGATGCTGGTTGGGGGTGTGGACGGAGGGTCAAAGGCAGGCTTTCAACCCTAACACCAAATTTCCTCGCTTTTATCACTGTGGAACAACCCTAACTAATGCATTAAATGGATTTTTTTGCCTCTAATTTCCCTTCTTTTTGAGAAGGATAATGAGAAATAGTGAATGTAATGCAGCAGCGTCCCGCGCTCCCGCCACGTGATGTCTTGTCACATAGTAACACGGTGCCTGCAAACACAAATGGTAATGCACATGGTGATGCAAAGCAAAACAGAAAGATAAACAGTACTGTAGACACAAATGGTTAAAATAACGCAAACACAAGTGAAAATGAAAACACAAAGGGTAACGCACATGGTGCTGTAGACGGGAACGGTAAGTGAAACAGGCACAGAACCGCAAGCGGAAGCGGTAAGGGTAACAGTAATGTAAGTGCACAGGCTGGTTTTCCCCAAAAGCTGCATAGAGAAAGACAGTGAGTACAAAGAATGTATGCATAATAATGGGTCTCGGAGCAGAAAATGAGGAGTTGGGATACTAAATTGCCTGTATCTCAGGAACCGTAAGACGTAGAAGAAAAAAATTAAGTCATATGATGTATGACTATCCTGGCTAGTTTTGTATTCAGCCCCCATTAGGGGGCTAAGCATTTTTCCGATAAAAAGTCTGTATCTCGCACCATTTCCAAGATACGGGCCCTGAAAGGAGCGGCGAACACCATAATGTTATTCTATGGGAAAAAAAGAGAAGTTCGGAGTGCGATAACTTTGGCTCCCTGCAATATTTTTTCCCCAAACTACTGGAAGGCACATCTGTGGGATGTTGACTTTCCTCCCTTCAAATTTCAGCCCAAAAGACCAAACCGTTATTTTGCAGCAGGGCGGCAAAGGATTCCTGTAATGTGGCGGATGCCGTAATGTTATCCTATGGGGAAAAAGCGTCAATGTTGGAGTGCTGTAACTTTGCCGCCCTGTAATATTTTTTCACCAAAACACTAAAAGACACATCTGTGAGATGTTGGCTGCGTTCCCTTCAAATTTCAGCCCAAAAGAACAAACCGTTCTTTTGCAGCAGGGTGGCAAAGAATTGCTGTCATTTTGCCATAGCCTGGAAAAGTAGTGTCGCAATTTGAGAAAGCTTTTGCAAAAATTTGAGACACTTTCATGAGTGCGACACTACTTTGTGAAAGAACTTTTTACAGAAACTTGAAAAACATATTTCTAGGGTGTTTAACCTCAAAATAAAGACATGCCAAGCATCATCAGAGTCCGACTAGGTAAACACAAAAATAATTGTGTTGCTAGAGGGTCCCAAATTTAAATGCCAAGCATTTTTCTGATTACCAACTGAAAACAAAATGGTGGATTTGTGAAAGTAAAAGGGCCATCTGGGAAAGTAAAAACTGCATTTGCAAAAGTGTTGAACTTTTTAACTTTACCCATTGCATTATAATGGGAAATTGTTTTTTGAATAACTTTTGAACCATTTAATATTTTTTCACAATCTTCAAAAGGCACATCGGGGACCCTGGCCGCATGTTTCCTTAAGATTTTGGACCGGTCACGTAAACCGTGTCACCTGTAGAGACGACCGAAGAATTGCAAAAAAGCATAAATGTGTGCGCAGATCATGCTTAATAACTCCACAGCCGTGTATCTGAACAGTACGAAAGTTAGCAGATCCCAAGATGTGTGGTTCTTGATTGTGTATCCCAAATTTCAGGCAAATCCATTGAACAGTTGCAAAGTTATTAAGGTGCAAAATTTTAGGTTTAACATGTAAATGGTTCCTCAACCCTAACTATGGTAGCACTACCATGCTACCATAATATATATGTGTGTGTGTGTATGTGTGTGTATGTGTGTGTGTATATATATAAAATGGGTAGGAAAAATTATGACTGCTGATTTGTTGGATCCCATCACATAACTGTGCATATATCAGAGCTCGACTGCACACCTGCACTTTTACCCCCCTAAAAAACAATTTTGCCACTTTCTAAGATAGATAACCCACTCTATGGAGTGCGGTCGCACTCTGATATATGCACGCCTAGGGTGGTTGATGCACACTATATATATATATATATATATATACTGAATCACATCTAGAAAAAAGCCTTGGCTCATTGTGCCTCTCCCGGTTGCCAATTTTCAAATAAATAAATAACTGTTAATTTCATTACTGCTCACAATGCAGTCTATGATGTCTTGTTTCATGGCTGTGTGTGGACTGTGGTCATCTGTTCCATGTCTCCCCCATCACTGATGTTTCTGTGTTTCTATCAAAATGTAATCTTAAGTCAGTGTTCCTAAAGAACTTGAATAGACACTGTATCTCTGTGTCAGAGCTGTCTGGTCTTCTGTGGGGGATAAAACTGATCCCTTTCTCCAAAAAGTTATTTTCCAATGGTACTAAATCTGTATTTGGCAAATGTATTATCTGCAATTTCTTGTCTTCTGATTTGTGTTCCTCTCCAATCTGTGTGTGTGTGTGTGTGTGTGTGTGTGTGTGTGTGTGTGTGTGTGTGTGTGTGTGTGTGTGTGTGTTGGGGGGGCTTGTGCCCCACCTCAGTTGTTTCTTCCTCCTTGTCTTTCTTCTCTTTTTTTTTTCTTGTTTGGTTTTCTGGCTTTATTATATTGTCTGCAAGTACTGGTGTTTGCCTATTTTGTTCTAGAAAAGTGGTGTCTATGTGTGTTGTGGATTATTTTACTGCCGGTGTGGTATCAGTGTTTTGTTCCCTGCCAGATGAACTGCTGTCTTCTCTGCTTCTCCTTGGACTTCAATTGTTTCTGTCAGTAGATTTACTGGTAAGTTCACTGATTCTGGCTCATGAGTTTGACCTGGCATGGCCCCTGCTACTGGATCCGTGCAGTCTATCCCACCTGTAAATGTTGCCGTGTTGGGAATCCCACTCATTTCTTTGATATTTACTTTTCTTTCATTGTACTATTTCCTGCTCATGTGTAGCAACAGTTTTAAGTACACCTTTATATAGTGCAGTCTAGTCAGGGAGGCTGTGATGGTTTTTAAGTTTATTTCTTAGCTCCTCAAACTCTTCTGTTATATACATTCCCAATCCTCATCAATTACAATTTCAATTAGTGTAAGTGAACATGTACCAAGAGCTGTCTCCCTGTGCTCTTTATTCCTAAATCTTTCTGCACAGCCAATGTCATTATCTCTGAACGTGCATCTCCATCAGTGTTCTTGAACCTGCACTGAGTAAATGTCCAAGGACCAGAATTCTTACCAGGTTGGGGACCAGAGCCTCCACCATACAGTATCAGTGGACCAAAACTCCTACCATGTAAGTATACCAGAAACTAAACTATGTCAGCAGACCAGGTCTCATATCATGTCAGTGAAATTAAACCCCCACCATATCAATTGATCTGAAACTCCACCTTGTCAACGGATATCTCTATCTACACTGTCTATCCCCACCATGTCAGTGGTCCTGGTTATTGACAGTAGTCATCTACTGAATTTAAAACAAATCTCCCTGTATGGTTCTAAGCACAATCTAAAGAAGCAAACAACTGACCTAAAAATATACCTCATTCAGAGTTGCAAGGGGTTGTTGCTTACTAGTCAAAACAATCACTTACTGACAGCTGCATCACTTGTGCTCTGTTGTGAAATACAATGTGAGGTTTGCAAGTGATCTCTGCATGACTGCAGAACACATAGCTGCCATGCATGGAAGGGGTGGGTTTGCCACAGAAATAGTCTGCAGCTCCATACAGAAATTAGTGACCCCTGAAAATCTGGTTATATTTGCAACACATCCTGCCTGTAAAACTATTACAGAAAGGCAGTGGGGTGTACGTTAGGTTGTGTCCAGGCAGTTTGGAGACAGCAAATGATGGAGATCACCATGGAACTAGCCTGTACTAATCACATGCAAACAACTAATTTGAGATTTTGTGATAGCATTTCACCACTGTGCGCCTCTAGTATGGAACAGACTTTCACCTTCTCTAAGAAACTCGATCATGACCTTAAAAATCATGCAATTTACAGTATAGTATTTCATTACTGCTTAATATTGTGTACTTGTAATATGTAAAGGTGATAATGTAAATGTTCTGCACTGGTTGCTACAGTATTTCTAACCTCTTGCTCCAGAACATGGCTGAGAACGGGACTGTTAGTCTGAACCATTTCTGTTTTTTTCAGCAGAACGTTCTCTCCCTGGCCATGACTGTCAGGGACATGGCATGTTCCCAGGGACATAAACCTTTTTCAGTCCTATTAACACCCTCATCCCCCAAGGGTTCTGCCCCCACCATCTGTCATGGGTTTCTCCTCCATGAAAGGGGCTGCGTGTGTGTGTGTGGGGGGGTGAACATCCTCTCTCTCCTCTGTCTCTCTCTCTCTCTCCTCTGAGGCAGTCCATTGTGTGGGCAACAATCCGGCCTCTGCCAAACCAGGACCCAGGGAAATCCCAGAGATTGCAGGCCATCATGGACATGAGTTTTTCTCCCTGGTTCTTCATCCCCCCTTCCCGCAGGTGTAGCCCGTTGAGCAGCCTCAGCTGCATGAAGCAATATCCTGTGGTAGACAGGAAGCTCCCTTGAATGTTTTCTCTCTGGCCATGTCTGTCAGGGACATGCTCTGTTCCCAGGGACATTAAATCCTGTTCAAGTTAACACCCCCATCCCCCAAGGGTCCTGTCCTCACCATCTGTCATGGGTTTCTCCTCCATAACAGGGGCTGTGAGGGGTGGGGGGAAACATCCTCTCTCTCTCTCTGAGGCAGTCCATTGTGTGGGCAGTTATCTGGTCTCTGCCAAACCAGGACATATGGAAGGCCCAGAGATTCTAGACCATCATGGACATGAGTTTTTCTCCCTGGTTCTTCGTTCCCCCTTTTCCCCAGGTGTATCCCACTGAGCAGCCTCAGTTGCATGCAGCAATATCCTGTGGTAGACAGCAAGCTCCCTTGGTCCACCATAGGGGTCAGTGCAGCATCATAGCCCAAGGCCTTCCCATCTGACCACAGTGCACTGCAACCTTGGGCCTGCCTCTCAATACACACTGGGTCACCTGCACCATTTCACTTGATTTTCTTTAAAATAAAAAAAGAAGTCAGTGGACTTGAACCAACGCTCTATGTCACTGTACCAGAACAAGGTCAGTGGTACTGAACCTCCATTATGTAATTACAGCTGCTCCTGGATCCTCTAGAAAGCAGCATGAGAGACTGTCACTGCACCACAGAGCTGTCTGAGTTTTGAGTCATTTAACTTGATTTCCTGCTTGAAATGTAGAGGTTGCTCAGTAATTGCTCCTTGTAAAGAAATCGTTCAGAAGACTCCTGTCAAATTGTAACTGCGTGAGCTCAAATTAAAGCTGTAATCAGAAATAGGAACAGCAAATAGAAGTTGCATAAAAAGTGCTACTATTCTTATATGGTTTTTGGTTTTGCAAAAATCAATAAAATGATCAGATTCTGTCTTGTACATTTAGACTACGTTACTATAGGAATATACAGAGGAACCTGTTCAGTAAGGATTGATAACCTGCTCAGATCTGCAGTGTTCCAGTTTATATGATGCATACAATGAAATCATCCAGAACATTCTACAGAACAAACAAATAAAACTGCACAATGACATCATCTGCAGGTGGATATGGTGGCACCTTCCTCTGAACTGCAAACAGTGCTATATTTTTTGCTTTTCACTATCCTTTCGCTCATTCCTATGTATCTTAAGGCATGATAGGTTGAATTGATGGTTAGTACAGTACCATACCTAAGTAAAGTCATTCAGGCAAAAACAATTTTTTAACTAACTGAAGATACATAATTTATGGTATGCAATCTCAAAAGGTCGAAGTATGCAAACATTCCTGCAAAACTGCTTTGTCTGTTAAACAGAATTCACACAAGCCCACCTCTCACATTATATCCCAACAAAGTAAAACTAAGTCATCAGAAATCTCTTAAACAGTTGTACAGATGTAACCCCCAGTCGGCGCTAAACTGAAAGGGCTACTACCCCTGCCTGCGTGGCTATGGACAGGTTGAGGGGCCTAGGTCCTATGGCGTGGTGCCTCCATTTCTATAACCTGAAATTTGGGGAGAAAGGTGTCACTCGGCATGGTGATTAGATTCGGCTACTCTGCACAGGGGCACCCAAATAACTCTGGACACAGGAAGCAATAACTGTAATGTCCAATACCAGAACTTGGGATTCTAAAGTGTGGCTTTTATTCACATCCAACAGAATAACTAAGCACAGATGGACCCCCAAGGGGCTACACTCCTGGTAATGCAGATTTATGGAGATCAGAACACATCCTCTTTACACTGAAACCCTCAGGTTTCGAAACACTCTGGGCACTCAGCCTGAACTTGTAATCTTCTCTGGGTTTCCCTGGCTCGGCTCCCTTGCCAGCCCTTGGACTACCTTCCCTCCATGGCTCGGCTCTAATGCCAGCCCTTGGACTACTTTCCATATAGCATGGAACATTTCTCTGTGGCTCCCTAAACCACCTCTGAGCACTTCTGGCTCCTTCAGGGAATCTTCTTCAACAATCCCACGTCTGGGTACTTTCCTCAGGCACTGGCCAAGTACCTGAGAGAAAGCAACAGGTGTCCCAAAACAAACCTGTAGAGGTAAATTTGGTTACTACTGATGGGGGGGGGGGTCTCCCACCTCTCGCTCCCATAATTTATACCCGGCCATTTCACTGGATTTTAACACCTCATCCTCTGAAAACACTTTACTGTGTAGATTCTCTTTAAATGTATGTCACATTTAATCTACTTGTTCTTCCATCCCACGTGTGCTGAACTTGAAACATACTTAATAAGTGGCTGTTTCCATTTCTCTAGACCCCCACAGAGTTAAGCAGTCCAATTCCCACAACTTTTGAAACTGTACTTGGCTGTCTTTTCCTGACCCCACAGTAACAGTCACTTAAATTCATCTTGTCTCAGGTGAAAACACACTGGCCCTTTATAAGAGCAAACTCACCCCTTGGTTGCAGGTGCCCCACAGGCTTTTTCTTCTTCAAAGAAATCTCAACCAAAACTTCTGGTGCCTCAGCACGAACCTAGATTTAGGCAGCTTCTTCTTCCTCTAGCCGGACCAGGGGATTGCCCCTGGAAGTAGGCAGAAACCTCCCCCCCATCCCCACAGGGATGGGGCCCTGAGCCACTGGAATCAGTCTCTACTACTTCACTTGGCTCTTCTTGTGTTCCTCTTCAAGTGAGAACACACACCTCAACAAAAATATAGCTTTGTCAGAGCTGAGGGCTCTGAGGGCCTGTAGCTGCAGCACACCTCTTCACTCTGCTGAGCCCACTATTGAACTACTACTGGACTGACTTCAAAACCTCCCAACATTCTATCCTAACTTCCCTAGCTGCAACATTCCAAAGTGGCTTATGCAGCTGCGACAGTTCTAAAATGACGTCATCTCTCAGTCTCAGCTGAGACTGAGAACAGAGTGAGATAGTGTGAAATCCATTTAACTGGAGTTTCACAAGCTGCCTTCCCTGCCTGCCAGTAGGTCTAACTGGGATTCTTGTAATGCCGGGTAACAGGGGGGTTACACAGATATCTAAAGAAACTAAAATGAGTCATAGTAGGCAGAGAGGGAATCCATTATAGAGAAAAAATAGCTCATTTATTATACAATTCAGTGGAGGACTGACTGCATAAAACCATGTAATTTCCTATATGGTGCGATTATGATCTGTATGACATCTCTGGGATATGAATGCAGATGCAGCTCCAGCTGTTCAATAATGAGCATTCAAAAACTGTAGATTCCTTCAAAGTCTTGTGAAATACCTTTCCCTGGCTCACTAAACAACACATCAGTCAATCCAGTGTGCTACTTACTCAAGAAGTGACTATCTATGCTGCAGACTTCCCAGAAGGTGATTGACAGCAAAGTAAATACAAGCATTTGTCAATGCCGAATGTTGTCTTGCTGGCATTGGTATTGGTAGTGCAGGAGTTAGGGATGCATTATAGTAATGGCAGTGAAGTATTGAGCTGACGCCAACCTCATCCCCACCCTGATGAGACACATTTTCAACATAGTCATTTTGGGACCTTCGCTCATGAACAGTGGCACTGTGATTTTGTTAATCTGTCCCAAAAGTTGATTTCCCACAGTGACCACGCCATTCTGTGCCACAGGTGCGAAAACACATTTTGGGCAGGATATGAAAAATGACAGCTGTACTGTTCATAAGGAGGTGTGAAAAAATGCCAGTGTTGAAAATCAGGCATGAAAATTTTGCAAATTTGTGAAGTTACAAGGGTGCATGGAAACTGCACAACACATGCTTGTAACACAGTCATTTTATCGACTTTTATCAACAAATTTTCAACATACGCATTTTAGGACCTCTGCTCATGAACAGTGTCACTGTCATTTTCTCAAACTGTCCCAAAAACTGATTTCGCACAGCAACTGCGCTATTCTGCACTGGAAGTGCAAAAACATATTTTGGCCAGGATATGTAAAATGACAGCTGTACTTTTCATAAGGAGGTGTGGAAAAATGCCAATGTTGAAAATCTGGAGTGAAAATATTACAAATTCACGAAGTTACGAGCATGCATGGAAACTGCACAACGTACGCTCATAAAACAGTCATTTTTTGGATTTTTTTTTCACCAAATTTGCAGCATAGGCTTTTTGAGAGCCCACCTCATGAACAGTGGCACTGTTATTTCGTTAGTCAGTCCCAAAAGGTGAAAGGTGATTCCACACAGTGACCATGAAATCACCTTTGGGGACCGAATAACACCATAACAGTGACTGAATTCATGAGGAGGGGTCCCAATAACCCCATGTTGAAAATTTGGTGCAAAAATTCTAAAAAATGCCTGAGATATGCACCAAAGTTGAAAAAAAACCCTATTTATGCCATTATACAGCTTACCAGCATTTCTTCAGTTCGCGGCTGGCTTTGAAGAGTGCAGATGTGTTCTCGGTCCACCGAAGATCGTCGCGTCGGACTCCAGAGGTAAGTATTGGGTGAGGGGGAATGTGGGGAGGCAGGGTTTGCAGAGGGTGGACGCAGGTTGAAGGAGGGAGCAGGACAGACTGCGAGGGACCATTTTTTTTCTTTTACAGGTTTAAAAAAAAAACAAGCATTTGTCAATGCCGAATGTTGATTGCGTTGGTCCGTTGAGCTCGCTCACTGCCCCTCTGTCACTCGCTCATTCTGTTTCTCCCGGTGCTGCAGGCTGCTGTTTTGTACTGGGCTCCTGCTTGCATTAACACCCTTTTCTGTCCACAAAGAAATCCGCAGCTGTCCTGACAGAGCTCTGTTGAGGTGGCTCACTTCCCCTCTCTCACTCGCTCATTCTGTTTCTCCTGGTGTTGCAGGCTGCCCTTTTGTACTGGGCTCCTGCCTCTGTTGGTGGCTTTTCCTGCCCACAAAGAAATCTGTAGTAGTCCCAACACAGGTCCATTGAGCTTGCTCACTCCCCCTCTGTCACTCGCTCGATCTGTTTCTGCCGGCGCTGCAGGCTGGCCTTTTGTACTGGGCTCCTGCCTGCGTTGCCGCCTTTCCTGTCCACAAAGAAATCTGCAGCAGTCATAATAGAGCTCCATTGAGTTCGCTCACTCCCCCTCTCTCACTTGCTCATTCTGTTTCTCCCGCCTCTCCAGGTTGCCCTTTTGTACTGGGCCTCTGGGTGCATTGCTGCCTTTTTCTGCCCACAGAGAAATCCGCAGCAGTCCCAACAAAGTTCAGTTGAGCTCACTCACTCCCCCTCTCTCTCATTCACTCGTTCTGTGTCTCCCGCTGCTGAAGGCTGCCCTTTTGTACTGGGCTCCTGCCTGTGTTGGTGGCTTTTTCTGACCACAAAGAAATCTGCAGTAGTCCCGACAGAGCTTAGTTGAGCTCGCTCACTCCCCCTCTCTCACTCGCTCGTTCCATTTCTGCTGGTGCTGCTGGTTGGCCTTTTGTACTGGGCTCCTGCCTCTGTTGGCACCTTTTTCTGCCCACAAAGAAATCTGCAGCAGTCCAGACAGAGCTTAGTTGAACTCGCTCACTCCCCCTCTCTCACTCGCTCGTTCCATTTCTGCCAGCGCTGCAGGCTGCCCTTTTGTACTGGGCTCCTGCCTGCATTACAGCCTTCTTCTGCCCACAAAGAAATCTACAGCAGTCACAATAGAGCTCTGTTGAGCTCGTTCACTCCCCTTCTTTCACTCACTCATTCTGTTTCTCCCACTGCTGCAGGTTGCCCTTTTGTTCTGAGCTGCTGCCTGCGTTGGCGCCTTTTCCTGCCCACAAAGAAATCCACAGCAGTCCTGACTGAGCTCAGTTGATCTCGGTCACTCCCCCCACTCACTCGCTCGATCCTAATCTGTCCCAAACACCCATTTCCGACAGCGACTGCGGTATTCTGCACCGGAAGTGCAAAAACACATTTTGGCCAGGAAGTGAAAAATGACAGCTGCACTGTTCATAAGGAGGTGTGGAAAAATGGCAATGTTGAAAATCTAGAGTGAAAGTATTGCAAATTTGCGAAGGTACGAGCGTGTGTGGAAACTGCGCAATGCACTCTCGTAGCATACTCATTTTATGGACTTTCGTCACAAAATTTTTAACATAGGTATTGTATGACCTCTGCTAATGAACAGTGTCACTGTTATTTTCATAATGTGTTCTGAACACAGATTTCCCACAGTGACCGTGCTATTCTGCGCCGGAACTGCAAAAACACATTTTGGCCAGGATTTGAAAAATGACAGCTGTACTGTTCATAAGGAGGTGCAGAACAATGTCAATGTTGAAAATCTGGAGTGAAAATATTATAAATTTGTGAACTTACGAGAGTGGGTGCAAACTGCGTAACGTACGCTCATAACAGTCATTTTTTGGATTTTATCCACCAAATTTGCAACATAGGCTTTTTGAGAACCCACATCATGAACACTGGCACTGTTATTTCGCTAATCAGTCTTGAAAGGTGATTCTGCGCAATGACCGCAAAATCAGTTTCGGGGCCGATTAATGTCATGAAAGTGCTAGAATTCATGAGGAGGGTCCCAAAAACCACATGTTGAAAATTTGGTGCCAAAATTCAAAAAAATGACTGAGATATGCATCAAAGTTGAAAAAAACTATTTATTCCATTATACAGCTTACCGGCATTTCTGCGGTTGGCTTTGAAGAGTGCAGACGTGTTCCCGGTCCACGAAGATCATTGCGCGGACTTCGGGTAAGTATGGGTTGAGGGGAGTGTGGGGAGGCAAGGTGCGCCAGTGGGTGGAGCGGGTTGTGGGAGGGCAGGAGACTGCGAGGGACCATTTCTTTTGACAGGGTAAAAAAAAAACATGGCGGGACTGTTTTTTTTTAACGGGGCATGTGGCACGCTGGGGTGGGCTCCCAGCATGCCAATGGACTCTTTTTTTGGGGGGGGCAGCTGTAGCCAATGCGGGATTGGGCACCCCCGTCAGCACACAACAAAAGGGGGGGGTTACATTATGCTGATGGGGATTGGGCACCCCCATCGGCAAACAACAAAAGTGGAGGGGTGACATTATTCTGACTGGGATTGGGCACCACAGTCAGCACACAACAAAAGTGGGGGGGTGTTACATAATGCCGACAGGGAGTGGGCTCCCTGTCGGTAACATCACTCGGGCACTGAAGCTGATGGGAATTGAGGCCTCCGTCGGCAAACAAACATGGTGGGGGGGCCAAATGCTGCTGAGGGGGAATTGGGCACCCCCCTCAGCAGGGAGGGTGCTTAATATTGTTTGACCACAGTGACAAGCTGCCACCATGTTTGCAAACAATAGTACTTTACCAGCGTTCCGCCCTGCAATGACTGGTCGCTCCCTCACTGCAGCGAATGGCTGATGCTGCAATGACGAGGCGGCCCCTGATTGCAGCGGCTGAAACCTTACAAGGTTGTGGCACACTGGCTGACCTAGTGTCAGCAGCAGCATGCCACGGCATTGGGGAAAGCAGGCCAAGCCTTTAAAGGCTGTGGGGGCATTGGCCACAACCGCGCTATGCCTCCACAACCTGCTTCTGGCACCTGCCCCTAATATGTTTCTTCGCATGCATGCAATCAACATAAAAACATTGCAGGACTTTTTTTTTTTTTTACAGGGGTCCATTTGGCATGCTGGGGTGGGCTCCCAGCATGCCACTAATATGTTTGGGGCTAGCCAATGTGGGATTGGGCACACCCGTTGCTTTGCACATACGAAGGAGGGGCTAGAGCCGAGGGGATTGGGCACCTTACGTCAAACAACAATGGTGATGATATGCCGATGGGGAGTGGCTCTCCCATCAGCACATGCACTGGGTCAGGGCATGCCAACAGGGGGATTGGGCACCCCCGAAGTCAGCATTGTGGCAGGCAGTGGCGGCAGTCACTGCCGCCATTTTTGCTACAGTTCTTCACCAGGAAAGTCACGTCGGGAGGTGCCGCTGCATGACGAGCTTGGCTGTCATTGTAGCAGACCTTTTCATAGATGTGCTTGCCACATTATGTATTCCTGGTGTGGCGCCTGCATGCTGGCTGATTGGGGAATGAGGGATGCACCTACCGATGAGTGCCCTGCATTCGCCCAACAGTGACCATGCCTCCAAATCTGCTACTACCACAATATGTTGGCCATGCAAGCATAAGCCAACATAACAATGGTCCAATATATCTCTGACCCCCATTTAAACTTCCTATATAATTGAAAATGTGTTTCTTATTGTTCTTGTTATAACTTGCCAGTCTCAATTCCATGTTGGCTTTAGATGTTTTTATGGCTTTTTTACAATCTCTGGCTATCTATCTGTATTTATTTTTCTTTAGTATTGATTGATTTTTACAGTATTATTTATATGCTGTTCCTTTTTTTCTTAAAAGTGTTTTAATTTTGTTATTAAACCAATTAGTAATGTAACCTTTTTTGTCGTACTTAATTATTGTTGGTATGTAGCGTTCGATACAAAAATGTAATTTGTTTATTATATTCCATGTATCTTGCAGAGGTAAATTATCAATCAATCAATCAATATCTTTATTTTGCCAGGTAGTGTTACGCCTGGGTTATGACCCCTATTATCCCACATACACCTCACACTGTATTCCTGGTCTATCGTACTGTGATACTGCTATTTTGCACTTACATATAGATATAGGCACCCATCATAAAAGCATGAGTGCTAGGAATGTGCTTTGCTGCTAATATATGCTAATGTTTATCATGCATGATTCATTATACCTCACTATAATACATTTATCTAGATTATGTTTGTCTTTCATATATATTCCATATATGATTTACCTAATCACTGATAAGATGACTCTAAGGGATCATCAGTGATTATTGTATACTTATATTCTCATATAATTATATGTAGTGTGTATTTTACACTCCAGCAGATATGCCACATGTAATAGAGCCCTGTCAGCACTTCTCTTTGTCTCTTTAGAGAGAACCTTTGTTATGTCTTATACTGTACATAAGCAAGAAATGCTACGTGTAGTTTGAACCTGTCAGCATTTCTTTTGTCCAAGCTATAATGCAAATGGAAGCATATTCTGTCTCATATGATAGTCATTAGTAATTCTGTCTCCTAAGTCATCATCCAATGGAGAATGACTTAAGACCAATACATAATTTTTCTCATATCTGTAACTATGAGGTGATCTCTGTTGCTATGCTGTTATCCGTAGTATTTAGGCTTCTGCAACCTATGGTAGCTCCTCTAGAAGAGCGGGCACAGAGAACTAGATCGCAGAGAGAGAGAGAGAGAGAGAACAAGATCTTAGAGAACCTAAGATCTACAAATACTGGAGATTATGTACATTCTTCAGGAGAGTGGTAAGAAACCCATCTCCCTTGTGATTTTCTCTGTCACATGCTTGGCGTAAGTATAATAATAAACTTTATTAGTACTCCTTGCTTGTTTACGAATGCTTCTTGGCTGACTCTGAAGACACAAGAATCTGTATTATTAGTATTATTATTATTTACTCTACTATCTGAGATTGTTTACGTAACAGCGGAACACCACTGAGACAAGCTCATTTACAAGATGGACCTGGGAGCCGTACAATGGCCATAAGGGCCAAAAGCTAAGCAAATCCTAGGCATATATATGACAAAATAATAGACATACAAGGCATACACAAGGCAAGGAGTACATGGACAATGCAGCAGGCTGAGAGTCAGTAGCAAGCTATATACATAAGTGCTAATGAAGACAACAATTCCACTCATTTAAATAGGGATTACATGGTTTTAGGTAAGAGATGCATAGGCAAGTAGGGTGTAGCGTATACAATTGGGATCATTCAGATATACCAGTGAGATACAGTCAAGTAAGCAGTATTTCCAAGTGCGTTTTGCATAAATTGTAGGATGACAGGATCTATATGACTTGATTACAGCATGCTAGAGTGCAGCCTGCTCATGTTAGCATTAGGAAGACAGAGTCCCCAAACATGCTTAAGCTCTGTAGGAGAGGGACGAGGTAAGAGACAAGAATGAGCAGTCCAGAGTAGTAGTGGCATGGCAGAGTAGAGGAGGAAGAACAGGGGGAGAGGGGTAGATAAGGGCAGATAAAGGCAATACAGTGGTGAAAGGGGGAGGAGATATAGAAGATGGAGCAGATGGGGATGGTGGTTGACAGTAGGTGGTGTACACGAAAGAACTGTCGAAATTATGAACTTCGCTCTGCCAGTTCCATTCATCCAATATCTTTCTAATTTCATGATAATTTGCTTTATTAAAATTCCTCAGATAGGTAACTCCTTTCTGATGTGTTTTACTGTCATCGAGTGTAAATGTAATCATATTATGGTCGTTGTTTGATAGGGGACCATGCATCTGAATATTTTGTATGTTTTCTTCCAGATCAGTAAACATTAAATCCAATATATTATTGTCTCTTGTAGGGTCAGTATCTATTTGCTTTAAGTTTTTATTCACTACTATATCTATTAATTTATTCTCTAAATAATCGTGTCCTGTGTAATTATTGCAATTGATCCTTGGTAGATTGAAATCTCCTATAATTATTAGATTATCTTCGATGTTGACTTTCTCTATTGTGTCTAAGAATATAGCATTTTCTTCTATACTTAAATTAGGGAATCAATAGCATATAGCTATAGTTAGTTTTCTATGCTTTGTATATATTGTAACCCATGTATGCTCTATTTCTGTGTTATTTTGTACTTGTAAATACATTTCATATACTTTCAATGATTTTACCACATAAAATGTGACTCAACCCCCTTTTTTTCTGTTCTTTCTCTGTGATACAGTTCATACCCTTCTATAACTTCCATCCAATCATCGTTTCTAAACCAAGTCTCTGTAATACCACATATGCCTACATTTTCTGTGTTCATGGTATATCTCAGTTCATTACTCTTATTTCTTAAACTTCTTGCATTTAAAAGTAATATTTTTATGTTGTCATTATTAGTGTTAACCTTTTTATTTATCTGACTTTTATGATTTGTTTTATTGCACACAGCCAGTCTATCATTAGTAATTTGACTAGCAGGTAGATCATTCGAATGATGACCTACTCCTCCCCCCCCCACATTCCTCAGCTTAAAAGCTGGTGTTCCATTTTTGTTTTTATTACGTTACCCAACATTTGTGATCCTGCTTTGTTAAGGTGTAAACCATCTGTTCTGTACAACTCATTATGCTTATTAAAAGTATGCCATGTATCAATGAAATGCAACCCCTCCTTTGTGCATATATTATGTAATCTAGCATTAACCCTTTCCGTGGTTTTATTTTTCTCTACGTGTGCTTTAGGTATTGGTAATATGCCTGATATGAATACTATTGCACCTTTGTGTTTGGCTTCGACTACTAAGGTATTAAGGTTATCAGCAATGCCTTTCTCATGTCGATGTCCTACATCATTAGAGCCTATGTGAAATGTAACTAATGGATTTACCTTTGCATTGTCAAGAATTTTGGGTAGTATTTTTCTTATGTTCAATTTTTGCACCTGGGTAACACGGCGTCATATGATTAGCTTAATCTGGGTTGCATATTATTCTGTCACAGTTCCTAATTAACGACTCCCCCAATACTATAATTTCTTTTAATTCAATACTAGTGGTATCCATGTTATTTTGTTCTGGGATAATGGGCTTGCCAATAAAAGGCAGGCCAGGTTGTCCTGGGAGCCAGCCAGAAATGTAGGTAGAGGGAGGGGGGAGGAGAAGGAGGGGGGGGACTGCAGGACAGGGAGGGGCTATGACCTCAGAGGGGGTCATACCACTAGATTTGGGCTCGCTGGCTATTGGCCAGGAGGAGGGGCCTGGAGTGGGCAGGAACAAGGGTCCCTGAGGTTACTTAAGGGCAGGTAGCCTGCGGCTAGTCCTCTTTCTGCTGTAATTTCTACAATTGAACTACAGCACATCACTGCCATCTGAAGCCTAGGCCCACCAGAAAGAATGGCACCCAAGACAGCCCAGTGTTGAGCGCGACCATGCTGATGGAGCCAGCGAAGCTGATGGCGCACATGACAAATTTGGTGGAGGCTGCGAAAAAGAGAGAGGCAGAGGAGGAGGCCCAGAAAAAAAGGAAGGAGAGAGGCAAGAGGGCTGGTGCCAGGAATGGGAAAAAGAGACTGAAGAGGGTGGTGCCCAGCCCACCCGTGGGGCCCAGGGTGGGTGTCGAGCCCACCCCAGACCCGGTAGGGCCCATACCAGATGGGAGGGTAAGGATGGCGTAGATATGAGTAATAATGTGGATTTAAAACAGTATATGGAAGGATTGTTGGGAGACATGGGGGAGGATGGGATTGCAAAGCTGGAGTGGGCTTTGAAGGCCATTAAGGGCAGGGGCAAGCCGAGATACAAGTGGGCACCACAGAGGAGGGCGATAGCTGTATGAGGGGCCACCCGGTTTCATGCTGGGCGACTACGTCCCGGCCTCCATAAAGGAGAAGATCTGGATGGGTGAGTATGTGGACATATTTGGGTTGGTAGATGAGGAGACTGCCAAAAAATATGAACAGAGGGGGTTGGTGGGCAAGTTGGAGATCGCAGTGGCATTGGCAGTGGTAGAGCACAAGGTGGAGGAAGCCCGTTTCAAGGGGAAAAGCATAGACATGTGGCAAGCGGGTTTCGTAATTTACAGTGCGCTGGTCCTGGAGAAGCAGCCGGACCTGGCAATCCCCTTGCTGACATACATGGCAATTATATGGGACGCGTATAGGGCGAAGTTGGGTTTTGGGTGGCTCAAGTATGACGAGGCATTACATAGATTCATAGACAGTGTCGGCAGATAAGGGCCTATGGCCCACCCAGTCTGCCCATTTGAGCGTGTAAGTTTACTTTATGTTTTCCTAGAAGTCTGTCGCCCCTTAACCTTGACCTCCAGAATTCCTTTATGTCTATCCCATGCATTCTTAAATCCCGTGATTGTTTCAGCCCCCACCACTTCCTCTGGCAGAGTGTTCCACTTGTCCACCACCCGTTCTGTGAAGAAATTCTTCCTCGTTTCCTCGGAATCGTCCTCCCTCCAACTTCATTCCATACCCTCTAGTCCTGGAAAACCTTTTTCACTTAAAAATAGTGTATTCCTGCACCCTGTTCTTCCCTGTAAGATACTTGTATGTCTCTATCATATCCCCTCTCTCCCTCCTCTCCTCCAGGGAGTACATATTCAGTTCATTCAACGTGTCCTCCTAGGACTTGTGATGCAATCCATATACTATCTTTGTTGCCCTCCTCTGAACCTTCTCTACCCTGTCTATGTCCTTTTGTAAGTAAGGTCTCCAGAACTGTACACTGTACTCCAGGTGGGGCCTCACTAGTGTCTTGTATAGTGGAATTATGACCTCCCTTTTCCTGCTGGTGATGCCCCGCCTATGTATCCCAGTATCCTATTTGCTTTACCTGCTGCCTTGTCACACTGTTTCCCTACCTTGAGGTCATCAGAGATGATAACCCCAAGATCCCTTTCCTGCTTGGTGCATGCTATATCCTCACCCCCCAACTGATATATTGTGCCAGGGTTTTTGTGCCCCATATGCATTATCTTGCACTTCTTTGCATTGAATTTCAACTGCCAAACCCTTGACCATTCTTCAAGTTTCTGCAGGTCCCTTCTCATTCTGTCTACACCCTCTGGTGCGTCTACTCTGTTACAGAGCTTTGTGTCATCAGCGAACAGGGGAAATTCTGCCTTCTAGGTCCTGCGCAATGTCACTGAAGATGTTGAATAGGACCGGTCCCAGCACTGATCCCTGTGGTACCCCACTGGTTACTCTTCCCTCTGTGGAGTGACAGCCATTTACCACCACTCTCTGTGTCCTGCCGCCCAGCCAGTTACCTACCCACTGCACTATGACCCTGCCCTCACCCATATTCCCCAGTTTGTGTAATAGTCTTCTATGTGGCACAGTGTCAAAGGCCTGGCTGAAGTCCAGATAGGCCATGTCCACTGCCCTCCTCTGATCCACCTCCCTAGTTACCCAGTCAAAATATTCAAAGAGGCTGGTCTGACATGACCTCCCCCTGGTGAAACCATGCTGCCTTGGGTCCTGTAGTCCACTGACAGCCAGATATTCCACCAATCTCTCCTTCAGTAGTGCTTCCATGATCTTCCCCACTATCGAGGTGAGGCTGACTGGTCTGTAGTTCCCCGCTTCCTCTTTGTTCCCACTTTTGTATAAGGGGACTACATCTGCTGTCCTCCAGTCTTTGGCTACCTCCCCTGTTTCCAGTGATCGGCTAAACAGGATTGCCAGAGGTTCAGCCACCACCTCTCTTAGTTCTTTAAGGACCCTGGGGTGCACCCCATCTGGCCCCATTGCTTTATCAACTCTTATCACTTCCAGTTCCTTCAGGACCCTTTCTCGTGTAAAGGGACTTGTGTCCATTCCTGCACTATTCCCACCCCTTGTACTCCCTTCAGACCCATTACTCTCCTCTTCCTCAGTAAAGACTGAGCAGAAATACCTGTTCAGTATTTCAGCTTTACCGTTGTCATCCTCCACGCTGCCCCCATCCTCCCCCTTCAATCTCACTATCCCTTCCTTTGCCTTTCTTTTTTCACTTATGTACCTGTAAAAGGTTTTGTCCCCTTTGCCCACTGATTTTGCTATGTGTTCTTCTGTCCGAGCTTTGGCTTCCCTTACTGACCTCCCTGCCTCCCTTTGCTTCTCCTGGTACTTCTATCTATCCCCTTCTGCCGGTGTCTTTTTGTATTTCCTGAATGAAATCTTTTTGGCTTTCACTTTCTCCGCTACCTCCTTGGAAAACCATAATGGCCCCCCCCTTCCTTCTAATGCATAATTCTGTTGCTCTTGTAATCCCCATTTTAAATACTGTCCATTGTTCCTCAACCCCTGATTCCTGCCCCATTCCCCTTAATGCCTCTTTCAAGCATCTCCCCATTTTCCCAAAGTCTGTCCCCCTAAAATCCAGGATACATGTTTTTGTGTGATTTGGTTCTGCTCCTTCTGTGATTTCAGACCACAATGACTGGTGGTCACTGTTCCCCAGGTACTCCCCCATTGTTACCCCATCACACTGTCCCTGTTTGTGAGCACAAGGTCCAGTATTGCCTTCTGCCAAGTTGGTTCCATGACCAGTTGCTTGAGGAGGACACCCTGAACGGAGTCCAGGATAAATCTGCTCCTAGTTGATGCTGCTGCTGGGATGCTCCAGTCCATGTCTGGAATATTGAGGTCTCCAACCAGCACTACCTCATCCTCGTCTGCCATCCTTTGGATGGCTAGCATCAGCTACCTGTCTGTTCTCTGAAGGAGAATGGTGGCAAAGGATGATCTGAGATGGGATTGTACCCACGCTGAGTTGTCTGTCAGGACATTATCAGCTGCAACGGGGGCAGGTGGCGGACCAGGGGAAGCGACTAGCCCAGGTCCTGGCAGCCAAAGTGTGCTGGGCTTATAACAGGACATCATGCACCTGGCCTAGTTCCAAGTTCTGGCATGCCTGTGCATGATGTGGGGGATGGCACCCGACGACGGGCTGCAGGCAAGGTGGGGTAAAAGGAGGGCAGTCAGGTGGTCAGCCACAGGAACAGCTGTTTCATGGTGGATGGGGGGATCTGGGAGGGGATGGGGTGGCCCCGGGAGAGGAGGATACACCTCCAGCTATGGGTGGAATTAGGTCAGAAGCAAGTAAGGGGCAGTGGGGCTACATCCTGACCTGCACCTCTATCAACTTGGGGGTGGTGGAGGCCTGGACAGAGGGCTACTCTGTAAAAGAAGGGGCAGAACTATTGCGGGCGAGCTTTAGGAAGGGTTTTCCACTGGGGTTTGAGGGGTCATGGGTGGGGATGCAGGCTAAGAATTTGGACTTGGTTAAAGGAAAAGAGGACATAGTGCAGGGAAAGATTGGGAAGGAGGTCAGGGCAGGGAAGGCAGAAGGGCCGCTGGCTGGACTCCCCCTCGTAAGGACTTCCGGGTGTCACCCCTTGGGGTGGTGCCTAAAAAACAAGCCAAGGAATTCCGGCTCATACACCACCTGTCGTACCCAGAGAGGGGGTCGGTGAATGAAGGGATCAAGGGGGGTGCCGTGCATGGTATCATACGCATCCCTGGACCAAGCGGTAGAGTTAATTCGGGTGGCTGAAGGGGCCTGGCTTGTGAAGATGGACATCGAGTCCACCTTCCGGCTGTTACCAGTCCGGCCAGTAGATTGGGACCTGCTAGGTTTCCAATTTGAAGGCGGTTTGTATTTTGACAAATCCATGCCCATGGGGAGATCTACGACGTGCTCAACATTCGAGATGTTCAGCTCATGGTACAGTGGGTGTTTGGGTACCATTACGGACATAGGAGGTTGGTTCATTGTTTGACTGACTTCCTGTTGATAGGTGACAGCCAGGTGGAAGTCCAGCAGATGCGAGAGGATTTCCGGGACATGTGCAGTGTCATTGGGATCCTTCTAACAGCGGGTAAGATGGAACGCCCGGCCCGCAGGTTGAAGTTCCTAGGGATTGAGGTAGACACCGAGCTGGAGTGTTTCTGCCTGCCAGGGGATAAAGTGTCCTGGTTGAAGGGGTTGATGGCTCTAGTTGGGGGAAGGAGGAGGGTACCGCTGGTACAGGTACAGCAGCTGCTGGGGTACCTTAATTTTGCCTGCAAGGCCATAAGCCCAGGCAGGGCTTTCACAAGGAGGCTGGACAGGGTCACAGGGAAGGCCAAACTGCCCCATCACTGGGTGGACATCAATAGAGGCATGCGGGAGAACCTCCAGGTGTGGGGAGACTTCTTGGAATCACACAATGAGGTGACGTTTGGCAAGAAGAGTGGGTCCATAATATGGACCTCGAGCTGTATACGGACACAGCTGGGGGCCTACTTTCAAGGAGAATGGATCTCGGAAGCATGGCCAGACCAGTGGAAAGAATGGGGATGGACTAAGGACATCAAGTTTCTGGAGATTTTTCCCATATGGGTGGCTCTGGAGATCTGGGGAGAGCAAGTGGCGGGCAGCGCATCTCATTCTGGTGCGATAACAAGGGGGTAGTGGAGGTGATTGACAGGCAGAGTGGCCATACAGATTCAGTGGGCTGAGTCCTGAGGAGCTTGGTGTTACTGGGGCTGCACTTGAACCTGTCCTTCAGGGTGCAGCACATCGAGGGGATTCAGAATGAGGTGGCTGACTGTCTCTCTTGTTTTCAAATAGGACGGTTCCAGGAGTTGGCACCCCAGGCCCCACCTACCCAGACCAAGGTACCGGATTGATGTGAGAGATTGGAGGGAAAATGCCAGGGCATTGTATAGAGGTTCATGGGTGGCCAACATCTTGAAGGCCTATGAAGGAACTTGAGAGAGCTTCCAGTTTTTTCAAACAGGCTTGGGTTGGGAGACAGGGGAGCCAGTGCAGGAAGAACAAGTCATGCGGTATATCGTGAGAAAGTGGGAAGAGAGAGTGGCCCACATTAACATGGGAGTGCAGCTGGCAGCGATCAGCTGGGATTGCCAGGAGTGGGAATGGAGGGACACCGCAGGCAGCCGGGCCATCAAGCGGATGGTCATGGGATGGCAGAGGAGACAAGGTGGGATGCAGGATGGGAGAAAACCCATACAGTGCCCACTACTCCTGAAGGTGGTGCGGGCACTGGACAAAGTATGTCAGTCAGCAAATGAGGCATGTCTGTTTCAGGCCATATTCACAGACATGGCAATAGGGGCTTTCTGGGTAGGAGAGATGGTGGCACCCAATAAGGGAGTGGCCGCGCCGGGCTTGCAAGAGCGTGATGTGCAGTTGGAAGCAGATATGGTGGTTATCCAATTCCAGAGGTCCAAAACAGACCGGGGGGAAGGAGCACCACCATTGATATACGCAAACAAGCAGATGGGGGGTATGTGCAGTAAGGGCCATGACAGAGTAAACTAGGATATGGGTTTGCCAGAGTGGGGCTTGGTTCGTGCATGTGGACGGATTACCAGAGACGGAGTTCCAAGTGGGAGTGGTGCTGAAAAAAGTGGTGTCATTTACAGGGGAGAACCCCTTCGAGTTTGCCCCCATTCCTTCCGAATTGGGTCATCAACGGAAATGGTGGCAGCGAGGGCAGGGGAATCTGAGGTCAAAAGAATAGGGAGGTGGAAGTCTAACTGTTACAGGAGATATGTGAGGTGTTGACAATGACTAATGGCCTCCCTTTTTTTTTTCTCTCCCCGCAGCAGGTTCCAAGTGACAGGTGTGGATCATGGGTCACTGGTTCATGTATTGGGCAAAGAGGTTTGCAGCCGCCACAAGGATAGGGACACAGCTGCACCTGGAGCAGAGCACACCAGAGTGCGATGGAGGCACCTGAGAGGCATGAGGTGGTCACAGCTGCTACCCCTGCTGGAGGAGCTATGGGTACAATGGGGCAGACTGGACTGTGTTATTGTGCATTTAGGGGGCAACGACTTGGGGACAATGCCTTGGGGGTCCTCGATGAAGGATATCATTGCAGATTTGGAGAAGGTGAAGAGTTGGTGGCCCCAGGTGGTGATAGGGTGGTCAGAGATCACCTCCTAGAGAGTGTGGAGAGGAAACAAAGGGCCAAAAGCGATAGAGGTGGCATGGAAGCGTTTGAATAGGAAGGTAGCCAGAGCAGTGATCAAGATAGGGGGAGTTCACATTCAGCATAGGGGCATCTCGTATGAATAGGAGGCAGTGTACTGGGGGGGAACGGGGTTCACCTGATGGAATTCGGCATGAGCCTGTTCCTCTGCCCCTTCAGGGACCTAGTCGGGGACATTAATAAAAAAGGGCTGAGGGGTTAACCCACAAGGGGGGAGCCCCATCTTCCATCACAAACTGGAGATGGGGAAGTGGAAGGGTGGGAGCAAGAAGGGAAGGGGGCAGGTGACGGGGAGTGGGGTGGGTACCACATGCTGGGGACAAAGAACCCAGACATGGGAGTAACAGGGGAGGAGGGATATAGAACTAAGGGATGGATCATTGTGTCCACATCTAGCTGGGTGGAGTGATCCAGGTAAGGTGGTACCCGGTTATAGTGATGAAAAGGGGTGGGGGGCCAGATCACGGAGTCCGGACCCCGAGAAGCAAGGGCGGAAGAAGAGTGGAGCAAGAAAAAGAACCACACAAGAGGCTAGACAGGACTGTTATGTCCTAGATGTGATATGGGACTGTTATGTCCAAAATTGTAAATATGGAATTGTCAGAATAAATAGGATGTAATGTATGATTGAAATAGTGCCTGTTTACAAATAAATGTTGCCAGCAAGCATCCAAAGCTTAACAAGCAGTGACCTACATTATTTCTGGGTGGAGGTCCAGGGACAATGGGGCTTGCCAATAAAAGGCAGGCCAGGTTGTCCTGGGAGACAGCCAGAAATGTAGGTAGAGGAAGGGGAGGGGCGAAGAAAGGGGGAGGAGAGGGGAGCTGCAGGACAGGGAGGGGCTATGACCTCAGAGAGGGTCATACCACCAGGTTTGGGCTCGCTGGCTATTGGCCAGGAGGAGGGGCTTGGAAGGGGCAGGAACAAGGGTCCTTGAGGCTACTTAGGGCAGGTAGCTCGTAGCTAGCCCTCTTTCTGCTGTAATTTCCCGCCCACCCTCGACAAAAAAGAAAAGGTGGGACATGTAATAGGCACTAGTACAGATGGGGCACAGGGAGGAAGTGGTTCTGGGGGCCATCAGGGCCAGGTGTGGCCAGTGGAGCGGCAAAGGGCTGAGAGGCTAGGTGGAGCCCCCAGCAGAGGTGCAAGGCAAAGAGAGCAAAAAGGAGGAGAACTGGAAGGGGTGGGAGCAAGAAGAAAGGGGGGCAGGTAGACAGGAGGGGGGTGGGTACTGTGTGCTGGGGACAAAAGGACTCAGGCATGGGAGCAACGTGGAGAGGATATAGAACTAGGGGATGGATCGATGTGCCCACACCTAGTGGGGGGGGGAATGGTCTGGGTAACGTGGTACCCAGTTATGGTAGTGAAAAGGGGGGGCCGGATCATGGTGTCCGGACCCCGAGAAGCAAGGGCGGAAGAAGAGTGGAGCAAGAAGAAGAACCACACAAGAGGGAAGACAGGACTGTTATGTCCTAGATGTGATATGGGACTGTTATGTCCAAAATTGTAAATATGGAATTGTCAGAATAAATGGGATGCAATGTATGATTTAAATTGTGCCTGTTTACAAATAAATGTTGCCAGTGAGCATCCAAAGCTTAACAAGCAGTGACCTGCATTATTTCTGGGTGGAGATCCAGGGACAATGTCCCTCAGGAGTGAGTATCTATTACCAGTCATTATATCAGAGTGTATCATGGCCCTTCTTCATTTGTTTTGTTATTTATATGGAACTGTGTGCCATTCCTCTTCTTCTGAAACGGTTTTCCTACTCCATTTATGTTCATTGATTTTTTTCTGTTCGAGATGTTATTTCAAGAGGATCCTTTTCTCTCTCGGTTTTTATTTGTGGAAGATGACTGATTTGCTATGATTTCCTTATTTATTTGTGATATGTTCTGAGTTTCCAAGGCTAAAATCTTCTTCATATTGCTGTTATCATTCTGTGCTAGAGTTAATTTGTATAGATATGTTTCATTTAGGGAACATTTTGTACATTCATTGACCCCCGGAAGGGTATGAATGATTCGGCAAACATTTCACATTTATGGCATTAAATGAGTATTCCTTCCTGACACATCTTTAGGAGTACTGAATTAATATTACTTCCTTCTGCAATTGTATATATTTGTCTTTGCTACTCTATATTTTTGAACATCTTTTATTGTTGTTTATATGATACAACAACATTCAGACATCAGTGCTGTTATACAGCAGCATTCTGACATCAGTACTGTGATACAGCAGCATTCTGGCATTACTACAGTGATACAACAGCATTCTAACATCATTACTGTGATACAACAGCATTCTAACATCACTACTGTGATACTGCTTACCGCACAGCACTGCAGCTGTGCATAACCAGTCCAGGGCTCCTCTTCGCACACAAGCCCTTTTTACTGGCCTGCACCTCATTTCATTCTACCTGACAATTGCCCAATGGGCTGCAACTTCACCCCTATCCCAAACCACAAATCCCTTGTTGCTCTCTTTATCAGCTAGATACCTCATTGTATAGGTCAGTGCTATTTTCCCACCTGTAATAACTGCTGTAACAAACTGGTCCCCAGGCATATAGCTCTGCCCTGGCCTGGTCCATAACCGTGTAATAAAAATCTTAGCCTCATTTTTTGTAAAGTGCCACACAATGATGTACCTGTGCAAATCTTGTTATACCCACCTGCCAGTATACTTTGAATCCCATGTAACCTTATAACTATGTACTGAATCTCTTGTAACTATGTGCCTGCCTGTTAATTCATGTACCTGTCTATGTATTTTGTCCTACGTGACGATGAGCCTTTGGAAACGAGTCTTTGACTCAAAGGGTTGTAATTCTGACTATATCAATAAATAAATAAATATTGGACACCACACCTCACGCATCGGCAACCCAGGTTCGGGAACGGACTTGAGTTGCTGGGGGTCAGGGGGGGAAGGAGGATCGAGCATCCCAATGGATGCTCTCCTCCCTCTGGGGTGGGAAACCAGGGGTGCTTCCAGCACCCGATGCCCCTGAAAGCCGGTGGATGTACGGGCTTTTGGGGCACCGCGGCTCTACTGGAGTCAGTGAGGGGACGCTGTTCCATGCGGGCTGCCGCGCGGCGCCAGTCCTCCAGCCAGGCATCCCAGGGAAAGGGAGAAAACAGGAAAAATGAAACACCCCTGGCCCTACGAGCAGATGAAACTAGGGGATGGGATGCCGTGGGGATCGCCCTGGCAGACGGAGTAGGAGGAAGTATGAGGCCTCCTCTGAAAGCCATGGGAGCCAGGCAAATTACAAAAATAAATAAATAAACAACAGTATTTTGATCCTCTATCTTGATTTCAGCAAGGCCTTTGACTCTGTGCCCCACAAAAGGGGATGGCATTAAGGGCAAAATGTGCCTATTCATGGATGACACCAAGCTCTGTGGGAGAGTGGATACAGCTGAAGGGATATAGGACCTACAGGGAGATCTGAAAAAGCTGGGAAGGTGGTCCAGGATCCGGCAGCTTGGTTTCAGTACCAGGAAATGCAAAGTTATGCATATTGGAGCAGAGTACTACCTGGGTGGAGTCTGATTATCTGGATCAGAGGAGGAAAAGAACCTGGGAGTGATGATCACTAGTGGCCTGAAGCACTCAATGCAGTGCAAGAAAGCAGCAGCAAAAGCAAACAAGATGCTGGGCTGCACATCTAGGGGGATCAGTAGTAACAGAAAGGAGATTATACTGCCGTTGTACAGATCACTGGTAAGGCCGCATCTAGAGTATGGAGTTCAGTACTGGTGCTCACACCTCAAAAAAGACATTAACCTGCTGGAGAAGGTCCAGAGGAGGGCTACAAAGATAATAGCCAGTTAGCAGGGTAATTCATATGAGGAGAGATTGAAGGCACTGAATATGTACTCCCAGGAAGGCAGGAGAGAGAGGGGGGACACGACTGGGACCTTCAAGTACTTGAAAGGGATACATAAGGTTGATAAGGAGTGTCTATTTAAGCTGAGTGGCAACCATAACATGAGGGGGCATAGTCTTAAGTTGGAGGGTCGGAGGTTTAGGAAGGAGGTCAGGAAGCACTTCTTTATAGAGAGGGTGGTGAACACTTGGAATGCGCTGCCGGAAGAGGTCATCTCATTGAAGACATTGGGCAGCTTTAAAAGAAGCTGGGATAGGCTTAGGGGGGAGGTAAGAATCATGGGTAGGGAGGACGGAAGGAGTGGGAATGGAGGGCAGGGACATTAGCTCAAGCTGTGGACCCTGCAATATGAGCAGACTCGACAGACCAAATGGATTTGTTTTGCTGGCTTCTTCGTATGTTCATATGTAACAACATTCTGACATCACTACTGTGATAGAGTAGCATTCTGACATCACTACTGTGATAGAGCAGCTTTCTGACATCACTACTGTGGTACAGCAGCATTCTGACATACTACTGTGATACAGCAGCATTCTGACATCACTACTTTGATAGAGCAGCATTCTGACATAACTACTGTGGTACAGCAGCATTCTGACATACTACTGTGATACAGCAGCATTCTGACATACTACTGTGATACAGCAGCATTCTGACATCACTACTGTGATACAGCAGCATTCTGACATCACTACTGTGGTACAGCAGCATTCTGGCATACTACTGTGATACAGCAGCATTCTGACATCACAACTGTGATACAGCAGCATTCTGATATCACTACTGTGGTACAGCAGCATTTTGATATCACTACTGTGGTACATTAGCATTTGACATCGTTACTGTAGTGCAGTACAATAGGATTTTAACATCACTGCTGTGGTACAACAGCATTCTTACATCACTACTGTGGTACAATAGCATTCTATAAGGTATTTTTTATTTTTTTATTTATTGCACCGGGTAAGCAATATGAGGCAAGGCCCTTTCTCAAAAGCAACCCAGGACCATTATAACAGTCAAGTTGTCACATGCACATACACAACAAATACAAACATACAAGGTAACTCAATTAAAACAATCACATTTCAAAGACTCCACATAAAATTGTCTTAATGACATCTTAAAAGTAGTATAACTTGGCCGTGAGTGAATATTAGTTGGAAAACCTTCCAAATTAATGGGACAGAATATCAGAGAGCAGATCTTCTAATATTAGTCAACATATTTGGGATTTCAAGTAACAAAGAACTGTTTGAATGTAGCACCCTATCAGAGTATTTTTATTACAAACAGTGAGTGTAAATGAGATTGTGAACCCAATTTTAGTATTAAATAAGCCAAGAATATTGTTTAGCAGTTTTGTGCATGAAAGTGTTGATCAGTTGTGAAAATGTATAGCAGATGGCAAATTAAACATTTTATTTTTAATGTGTTTAAAGTGTGTAAACCTAAATTAAAAAAACAAACTACTGAGATTTAACAGCATTCTGACATCACTACTGTGATACAGCAGTATTCTGAGATCACTACTCTAATAGAACAGCATTCTGATATCACTACTGTGATTCTACAGCATTCTAACTTCTCTGCTGCAGTACAACAGAATTCTGTAATCACGACTGTGGTACAACAGCATTCTTACATCACTACTGTGGTACAACAGCATTCTGACATCACAGCTGTGGTACAACAGCATTCTAACATCTCTGCTGCAGTACAACAGAATTCTGTCATCACTACTGTTGTACAGCAGCATTCTAACATCACTACTGTGGTACAATGGTATCCTGATATCTCTACTGTGATACAATAGCATTTTGACAACACTGCTATTGTACTACTTTGGAGGCAGTATAGTGCAGTGGTTTAGTGCTCAAAGCTGCAAACCTAGAGACCTGGGCTTGATTCCCACAGCCCCCACTTGCATACTGTGTGACCCAGAGCAAGCCATTTAACTTCCTTGTGCTCCCAGGTCGCACCTGTAAACACGCTTTCAGCTTAGAGTGTCTCTCCTGGTAAAAGAAAAGAAAAACTCTGGTACAACAGCATTCTGTAGGATATTAAATAAGCCAAGAATACTGATGAGCAGTTTTGTGCGTGAAAGTGCTGATCAACTGTGAAAAGATAAAGCATGTGGCACAGCCTGATTAGCAAAATTAAAAATGTTATATTTTTAATGTGTTTAAAAATGTAAACCTGAATTAAAAAAAACAAACAAAAAATGCTTAGCAGTCCAGTGCTATGCACTTCACAAAATAGTTATCATTACCCTCTGATATGCCCAGCATTTGGCTATGCTATACCAGTTTAATTAATAACCTGAGACATCACTACTGCAGTTCAACAGCATTCTGACATCACTACTGTGGTACAACAGCACACTAACATCACTACTGTGATACAGCAACATTCTGACATCACTACTGTAATATGGCAACAGTCTGATATCTGTGTTAATACAGCAGTATTCTGACATCACTACTGCAGTTCAACAGCATTCTGACATCACTACTGTGGTATAACAGCATACTAACATCACTACTGTGATACAGCAACATTCTGACATCACTACTGTGGTACAACAGCATCCTGACATCACTGCTGTGATACAGTAGCATTCTAACATCACTACTGTGACACAACAGAATTCTAACATCATTACTGTGTACAACAGTATTCTGACATCACTGCTGTGATACAATAGCATTGTAACATCACTACTGTGATACGACAGAATTCTAACGTCATTACTGTGGTGCAACAGCATTCTGACATTACTACTGTGGTACAACAGCATTCTGACATCACTGCTGTGATAAAATAGCATGCTCACATTACTACTGTGGTATAGAAACATTCTGACATCACTACTGCAGTACACCAGCATTCTAATATCACTACTGTGCTACAACAGCATTCTGAGATCACTACTGTAGTGCAATGCCATTCTGACATCACTGCTGTGATACAGCAGCATTCTGACATCCCTACTGTTGTACAACAGCATTCTGACTGTTGTGATACAATAGCATTTTAACATCACTACTGTGATACAACAGCATTCTAACATCACTACTATGGTACAACAGTATTAGGACATCACTACTGTGATTCATCAGCATTCTAATATCAGTACTGTGGTACAACAGCATTCTATCATCAGTAATGTAATACAATAGCTTTCTGAAATCACTACTGTGTGGTACAACAGCATTCTAATATCACTACTGTGATACAACAGCATTCTAACATCACTACTATGGTACAACAGCATTCTGACATCATTACTGTGATACAATAACATTCTGACATCACTACTGTGATACAACAACATTCTGATACCAATACTGGGATACAATAGCATTCTGACATCACTACTGTGATACGACACCATTCTAACATCACTACTGTGATACAGCAACATTCTGATATCAGTGCTGTTATACAGCAGCATTCTGACATCACTACTGTAGTACAACAGTATTCTGACATCACTACTGTGATACAGCAGCATTCTGACATCACTACTGTGATACAACAGCATTCTGACATCACTACTGTAATACTACAGCACCTGGAAGTATATTAGTTTTCATGCACTGAAACATACAGTATAGCAGCATTCTGACATGACTGCTGTGGTACAATATATCATATGGCTTCTGTAGACAACCATACTGAAATATAAGGGGGTGCTAGACAGTCATCTTCTGGGCATGAATAACCTGCACCAGCTCCCCATTGAGACCTCACAGTAGGAAAATGACTTTATAAAAAACTTTTTTGCTTTTATTAAAACTTACAAAATCCATTTGCTGAAGCTGTCTGGAGCAGTTTGATAGGAAAATTGCTCTGGGATAGACTAAGACTCAAAACTCCTGTAATGTTTGGAAAGTAATATATTTTATTGTTAGTATTCAAATTTACTACCAATAGTCTCTGACCAATGTTTCGGGGCTGAGGGGCCCACTTCCTCAGAGGCCCTTAGTGGTCTAGAAGTATATTAATTTTTTTTGGTATTAATACACCTAGTAGGTGAAGCTGTAAGCTTGTTATCCTTAATATATATGGTGGCCTTGCCAAGGCGCTTCAGTCAGTGCTCATACTACTAGATATTTAAGCATCAGAAAGTTCATATACTTCTAGAGCACCAAGGGCCTTGAGAAAGTGGCCTCGTCGGCCAGGAAACATTTATTGTATTTATTTATTTTATTTATTTTATTTATTTAACTTTGTTTACCCAGTGAGTGAACTGGTAACAAGTATGTCAGGCATGACCCAGGTGCAGAAGCACAGACAAACAGGAAAACAAATTACAGTGAATGCATACAAATTTACAGCAGGTTGTAGGCAAACATGACCACATATGGTGCTAATACTTGTAAATATACAAAGCGATATACAATGTAATATACAAAAATGCTTGCAATGTAATAAACAAAGGTAGAATTGAGGATAGAGAAAGGAGGAGGAGGTTATCAGAAGCAAGGGCAGACTTGGTCTGAGGAGCAGTATGACTAGAAGCTTTATAAAGGCACAGGGAGAGGAAGATGTTTTGATGGAAGGAGGTAAGGAGTTCCAAACTGAAGCTGCACGATAACTAAAAGAGCACGGACCCATATTTGAGCAAAACTTGGGTATTATTATGCTGTTTTTGGTTGCAGAGCAGGAGGAAGGAAGGTTGATGAGAGAGATTTGACTGCTGAGGTAGGCAGGTATCCCAATATGCATAGTTTTCTTTACTAGTGTTGCAATAGCTGGATTGGATTTGATGTCGGGGGAGCGCCGTACAGTAATGAACACTGGACCTGTAACCTAAGGCAAATTTACATATTTTGTAGTATAGAGTGTGTTTTTACTGTAGTGTGGATTTACTGGCAGCATCAATTACAACCAATCGATAATCTGTTGATGGGACTAGGTTTGCCAGTGTAATATGGGTTCTGGCCTCAGTAGTTAAGAAATGTCGGGCATGGTAGAGAGTATCTAGCTTCTGATGTGAGAGAGAGGAGAGGTGAAGTGTTGGAGATGGGATTCAAAGGCAATGTAGGGTCAAGATGAACCCTGAGGTACTTGAAAGACAATATCTTAGCTAGGGGTGTACCGTTGCTGGTAAGGACACAGAAACTGGAGGATACCTTGTTTATTCTGTGCCTAGTCCCAAATAGCTTGGACTACGTCTTGAAAAGGCTGAGCACCATATTTTCCATTAAAAACCAGTTTTGAAGCCTGGCTAGGCAGGAACTGAGTGAAAGGTTAATGGCATTAATGTCATTATTATGTGTAAAGAGAATTGCATCATCCACATATAGAAGGGTACGTACAGGTTTGCAGACTGCGGGCAAATTATTTATCAAAAGGGTAAACAAGAGGGGCGGAGAAGAGAACCTTGCAGTATGCCACGTGTGATGTTAATAACTCCATAAACTGAGTTTCTAATTCTGACAGCCTTAGTTCCGTCAGTCAAATAGTCTTTGAACCAAACAAGTGTTGGTGGCCCTATGCCGACAGCATCAAGCCGATTTAGTAGTTTCTTGTGGCTAACCAGATCAAAGGCTTTGGTCATGTCCATGAACACCGCACCTGTTACGAGGCCTTTGTCCATGGCACGGTAAATGGCATCAGTGAATTCTGTTGGAGCAGTGTTGGTGCTGTGCCCTTTGCAAAAACCACACTACTTGGCACAGATATGGTCATGTTGCTGCAAGGAGTCCACTAGCTGCTGATGCACTATTTTTTCTTGTAACTTTGCAAGACCAGAAAGAAGTGAGATTGGGCGATAGCTATCAAGAGATGTTTTATTACCCTTTTTATGAAGTGGGATGGCAATTGAGGATTTCCATAGCATAAACACTAACCCAGATGAGAACGACATGTTGAGGAGATTAACGATAGGGGATGTGATTTTTGGAGCTGCTCATTTGAGAAATTTAGGTAACAGACCTTTAGGGCCAGCAGATTTGTCCAGTTTTAGTACATCAAGAAGTTTTTTATTTTTCCACATTGCTTTTTCTCCTCCACAATGGGCTGCCTTACTTGTTAGTCTGCTACTCCGGGGTTCCTTGGGGATCTTAGGGACACCTGCTGTGTCCCAGTGGATCGCCTGGGGCAGCCTGGAGGTGTCATCCTGCTGCAACCCCTTTATTTCCCCATTTACGCCCCTTAATCTTGAGGACCCAGAACCAGAATGCGCATGTGCATGGAGGCACGCACGCAAACTGTGGCTCTGGTGAAGGCCCCTTCCGCCCTCTCCTCAGCCTAATGCCAGGGCTCCTTGATGTGACACCACCCCCCCCAGCCTCCACTAGGAGGCAACCAAGCATCAAGGAGACACTTGAGCCCTCCCCAAGGAGGAGAGCTACCGGCAGCTCAATCGGCTCCTCACCCTCCCCCCAACTGACCCCTGGCAGCCTGAGCTCATGAACAAACCTGGGTCACCGGCATGGCATGAGGTGTGATGTCCAGCACCTCAACCCTCAACTCCACCGGGCCGGCTAGTACAGCAAGAAGTTTAAGAACTTCTTGAGCTGTTACCCTTTTTAGATAAAAGTGGGGTTTGAGGAGGTTGATTTTGTCAGTGTCTGGGTTATGAGCTGGAGGGTCCTTGGATCTATATTTGAACAGCTCACAGAAAAAGTTGTTAAACATTGTTGCAGTAGTGTTAGGGTCAGTATGTCTGGAACAATCAAGGTCGAAGATGGGGGGTGGGAGCGACTGCTGATTATGGAACTTACTGACTGCCAAAACCTTTTGGGGTTATTCTAATTAGTGAGTTGTTGGTTTTTTAGGTACTTGGATTTGGCACTATGAATTTCCTTTCAGTACGCATTTCTCAGGGTCCTGTAGTCCTGCCAGTCTGAAGCGAGTTGATCCTTTTTGTACTTGGTCCAGAGCACATCCTTTTTTCGCATGAGTGCAAAGATGTTGCTGGTGAGCCTCTACGCATGCGCATAGGGGTGTGTGTGTTGAGAACAGAAGTGAAGGAAGTGATAAAGAGATCCAGTCAGGTGTTAACATCAGGGGCAGCATCCAGGAAAGACCAGCTGATAGAAGTCAAGTCATTTAGAAAGGACAGAGTAGGAATCAGAGTTGAAGCAGTTCCTGTGAGAGATGAGCCTGGGTAGAGGGTTTTGGGAACACAGTTTTGCCACTGACAACAAATAGCCATAGACTATTGGCGTCAAATTTGAATACTAAAATTAAATTATTTTCCAAACACTATAGGAGTTTTGAGTCGCAGTTTACCTCACAGCAATTTTCTTTGATTTCTCTGTACAATACAGGCAAGGCTCCTCTGAACAACTTTGAACATTTGGCCATTAAATAGGCTAGAAGGGTATCCAAGACCCACCCCCATTCGAAAGCATTACAGCAGTTTGATACCAAACTCCAGAGGACATAACATAAGGGACAGCAGTCAGACACATCAAAGACAGCACCTCCTCAACAATCACAACGGTGGTGGGTATTGCTGGAGCCAGTAACCCACCACCCATTGATGAACTTTTATGAACTTTCATGTCAGACACTACTGGGATCCATGTAGGTCATAGATTCTAAAATCAAGGGAACCATTCCAAGACTGGAGGGTCAAGATGCACAGCTCAAAGAATGCACCCCCTTTATCACCAATGCTGACAAACTATTCACAACAACAACAATGGCCTCGGCTGCAGCGCTTACGCAAGAAAATGTGCAGCTAAGGGGTTGGATAGAGGGTCCTGAAAATGAAGTGAGGACAGGCATCCTCTGTATCATGGGGGATATCTGAAGGGGCTGAGGGCCCCAATTTACTAACTTTTATTGTCAGTTGGCTTTCTGCAAATATATTCCTACCTGAAATCATGGAATTTGGAGTGTTTAATGGAGCTTATAATTTCAATCAATGTTACTCTGCAAAATGACAATACCCCACAAATTGTGTTACTTCGGACTGTTGGCACTGCGTACAATCTGTCTGTCGAGGGTGCTAATACAAAAATTTACCCAGTCTTGTCTTTTCAGACTAGGGAAAAAAAAATGTTATGCAGTCTGCCAATGTCTGCGACAACTGGGGATCATTAATTCTTTTCTTCTGCTGGCCCATCTCTGTACCGTATACAGAAGGATGACCTGCTGTTATTTGAATGTGGGAGGTGCAGGTCACTGGCTGACAAAGACAGAGGCAGAGTGCATGTCCTGTACAGAGATGCAGTGAAATTAAATTCCACCTGTGAAGTGAACCCGAAGTGGCCACTTCGCATTATCATAATGCTACATGAAGTGGCCATTGAGAAGTGCTCACTTCGCTTTGTTATGACTTTGCATTGTTATTCTGCCATAACACGAAGTAAGGCAGAATGACAACAATATAGGAACTTAAAACTTTAGGCAGCCCCCCCACATCACATGGCTTACAGTACTGTAAGTCACATGCTTTAGCCAGGCAGGAAGGAAGTGCTCCATCACTACCCCCACCACTGCCACCAGCACCATCCTCATGACTACCACTCCCTGTTTTTTCCCCACACCAGTGGACCCCACAATGCCTGCGTCACAGGCAGACATAGCACTTTTGTGGGCTGTGGTGGAGGAAAATAACGAGAGGGTGGGTGCTGTCCAGCAGCAGGTGGAGCAGATCGAGTAACACCAGCTACAGATTGTGTTGATGCTCCATCTGCTGCTGGAACATCAGGGGATCCCCCATTAGCTTTTATTTCCAGCACACCTCCCCCCCACTGCTGTAGTGTTTTGTATTTTGTTTATGTTTAACAACAAACAGAGGGAAGGCCACAGTATTAGTTTAAAGGGAAGCAGTCAGCAACAGGAGGTCACGTCCCTGCAAGGCTTACCCTCCAGTTAATCCTTTTAAGTAAGTTGCGGTGTTTTCTCACCACAACATACTTTATTTTAATAAAGAAACTCAGTAACCTGGAAGTATGGCGGATGCTATTGGGCTCCATTATGCAAGGTGCACGGTGATGGACCACGCGCCACACGAAAAGAATTGAAGCACGTGGCATCTCTGCCACCTTTCCTTTACACTTATTGAGCCCCCATAGCATCCAGTCCACCATACTCTGGGTCACTGACTTTCTTTATTAAATAGCATGTTGCTTGCAAGAAAAATGCCGCAGCATACTTAAAAGGCTTAACCAGAGGGTAAGCCTTGCAGGGGGCAGGAGCTCCTGTAGCTGACTGCTTCCCTTTAAATAAATACATGCCCATACAGTCATACATACTCCTTATTGCCCTGTTATTATAATCCAGTGCCTCAGTAATGTTTGTAATGTTGTGGAGTGGTTGTTGAAAAGCTGATGTGAGCAGTGCAAGTATAATGTGCTAAATTAGCATGTGTGCAGTCAGTGTTGTTTCCTCTGTGTGTGTGTGTGTGACATCCGACATTGTGCAGCTTCTTGCAAACATATATTGCTGACTTGTTGCAGTGTTTAAGGTATAAAGAATAGCAATAAGAATAACATATATTTTATTTTCACTATCATCATCAGTGGACTAAGCGATACGATATTTTTTCAGAGGTGTTTGGCCAGACAGCACCTTAGTCACATACTGCACACATGATTTTTAGGAGAGCATGTGTTTTTTCTGCTATGATCTCCACAAAGTCATGTGTGCACTGTGAGTGATTGAGGTGCACAGTGACCCAATACCTCTGAAAAAATATATCACTTACTCCGCTGGTGCTGATGGTACAAATAAAATATACGTCATATATTCTTTCTTATCTTTATTCTTGACATACTGCAACAAGTCACACCATATATATGTTTCCACGAAGCTGGACAATGTCTGCACACACAGGAAAGCACACTGACGGCACACATGCAGTTTAGTAGAACATACTTGCACTGCTCAGTCATGTTTTTTGTGAAACACTTCAAATCACGAGTCCTGACATAAAGTAACCATTACTGAGGCTCCAGAAATATTTCTTTTTTGAAATAGGCATTAAAGCAGCAGTGCAACAATCTGGTGAAAATTTTTACCTATACTTTTTATGCTATTTTACATTGCTGCTTTACTTACCTCCTGACTTGTATCATATGATACCATTCTTTCCAGTATTTGAGTCTGCTTTAGTACTTTTTTCATGTCTGAAATAATAAAAGGAGCGCTCCTTTTAATATGGTGCAGACCAGGTCTTCATCAGTATTTTCCACTGTTTTTCTCCATCAGTTGTTATATATTACTTCTATTGTAAAATTAAAAAATTATGCAGCAGGCAGTGTTTTATGACCTCACAGAACAATATTTATTCAAAAACAGCTGCAAATAGTGATGAAAACCTGGTTAGAGCCATATTAAAATTCATGCTCCTTTTTTTTTTCAGACATGAGAAAAAGTAGTAAAGCAGACACAAAATATGAAAAGAAGGGTAACATACAAGTCAGGATGTAAAAAGTGGCTGGCAGTGTAAAATAGCATAAAAAGGTATAGGTCAAAATGTTCACCACATTGTTGCACTGCTGCTTTAATTCATAATCTAAGTATGACATTATGTGCTCACAATCACAACACACAAAATTCCCAAGTGCTGGGTAAGTGAAATGGGACTGTTACACCACATGCAAAGTCTCCCAGAATGTATTGAGCAGTCACTCGTGCGCACAGTGGTCACACAGAGTCCCTAGAATTTTTCTGCATCCCCAAAATGCATCTGTCGTGTATCCAGAAAATTCCCAAGTGCTGGGGGAAGTGAAATGGGACTGTTACACCACATGCAAAGTCCCCCAGAATTTATTGCACAGTCATTCATGCATGCAGTGGTCACACAGAGTCCCCAAAATTTTTCTGCATCCCCAAAATGCATCTGTCTTGTGTCCAGAAAGTTTACATACTCTGTGATGATGATGTACTCATGATGCACAGTGTCTTGCCAAACCGTATGAAGGAGGGATAACATGACATGAATCCATTCAGTATTCCGTCAGAAATGATGACTGTGAGAGAACTGTTGCTGGTCCAAAGTGTGCTGTGATTCCCGCAAATGCGATGTGATCACCTCAACTGGATGGGAGGGTGCTCTTTGTGTGTAGACTAATAGTAGCCTTGGTTAGTTGATATATATGTATATACATATATATATATATATATATATATATATAAATATATATATGTATTTTCTAGGTGGGGGTTGACATATACAGACATGTACTCATTGTATTGTTTTGTATCAGAAGTCACGCATACTGTTGGTGTGCACATTCCAGTGCTTGATGATAAATTTTGTCATTGAAATTGGAAATGGAATACTCTCAAGTCAATGAAGGTAAGTATTTTTTTTGGGGGGGAAGCATATTTGCAAGTAGGTCTCATTAAAGGTTTATTATTTGGTTACTTCTTCACAGATTTCATCTGCATCCTTCTCCAGTCCGGTAATGATGGTCATGGTCATCGATTGAAATGACTTCTGCTTGTTGCACGTCTGCCCCAGCCCGGGGGGGGGGCATGATGTTGAAGAAGTTCTTTGGATAAAGCAACTATGACACAACAAAGCATCTGGAAGTTTCCTAAAAAAAGAAATGAAGGACTTATTAATAATAATAATTAATAATAATACTAACAATTATTTAATAATAATAAAAAATAAAAATATAAAAAATAAAATTTAATTGATTAAGCACCTTTCAACTTTCAAAGTGCTGTACAATATGCATAAAAAAAACGTATGTGCAAATACATGCAATATAAAATCAAGATAATACCAGAAATGCCTTTATTACAACTTTATTGCAGCAGTAAGACATTATGTTTAAGCCGTGGTTGTTCTATGGGTATCTGGATTAGCACAGATAACAAGCTGTCCCACTGCAATCATCAGATCACAACTTAATTTAATACCAGGCGTGTAACAAATATACTGTGTCAGTGTCCCTGCATCTCAGCTCAAGCTACATTTCAAAACCACATCTTGTCAAGTAACACAACCTGGGTCCAAAGTTTTCAACACTGTCATGGCTGCACAGCTGCAAATTTGTAATACAGTGCATGATATGTTGCAGAAATATTTTTTGTGACATATACATGTCACTTAGTTTATGAATCCTCAGTTGGATTTGTTGCACTCTTATGAAAAAAAAAGAACAGATGAAATAAAATTTATGTATTTACCAGTATGGATTGGAAATGGATATTCCATAGGTTCCTGTAGACAGTACTGCTGCTGTACCATTGATACAGACCTTCAGTGAAGGAGAGTCATTTGTTGTCAACCTGCAAAAAAAAAAAATACGGTCAACGTATGTGTTTGACCATTGCAGCTCAGAAAAGCAGCAGAAAACAAAACACACAGCAAAAGGAAATTGAATATCATAAAAAACCTTAGTACACATACTCACTTTATAGTTTTAATAGTAAGAAGTCTTGTGCCTGTAGCTGATGGATGTGGTCTCCCGTTCGACTCCCTCTGCCTTGGCATGGTCAATGTAATGGAAAAACATTGTCACAGTGACACTGGTGGTGGGTGCTGGTGGTCATAGCTGCAGCACATGATGACATTCCCTTTCACATCTTCCTGCATCTGGTGGTGGTGGCAGTGGCAAACAGCGGTCTTATGGTGGTGGTAGTCCGGAGAGACACACAGTCACATTCCCTATGGTGGCACTGGAGAACAGCGGTCTTATGGTGGTGGTAGTCCAAGGAGACACACGGTCACATTCCCTATGGTGGCATAGGAGAACAGTGGTCTTATGGTGGTGGTAGTTCAGGGGCCAGGATATACAGTGCTCTGTGTTATAAATGTGACAACGTGACATATGGAATTTGAGTCAGTATGAGTGGGACAGTGATTTAACTTTATGTATCATACAAGACATGTGACAGCCTTTTAACCACTTAAGTTAAAACCTGACAACATTAACCTCATCATCATTCATCATCATCCTCAGAAAGAAAGCTGCCCTCGCAGTCTTCTATGTCTGAATTCGGACCACAGGGAAATTCTTTCTCCATTGTGTTGTCATCTACATCAGTGGTAGGCCGTTTCATGCTGCCAGTGCCACCAGGATGGTCCCTTTCTTCAACATCAGCAAAACCATGAGTATGCCGGGGTATGAATACTAAGGTTGCAGTCTGAGCTGGTATGTGCCTCTCATTCATTTTTATGAATGTCAGCAAACTGACATTTGCAGGAGAGAGGTTTGTACAATGATCCAGAGCTATTGCACCTGCTGAGTTGAATACCCTCTCAACACTCACACTGGAGGGTGGGCATGTCAGGTACTTCAGTGCCACAGCGGTCAGCTCTGGCCATTCACTGACCTTTCCACTCCAGTATAAAAGGGGATCATCAGTGATTGACAGATGCCTGTTTTCAGACACATATGAGTAATAGCTTGGCAGAAGACACCAGGAGAAAGGACTGCTGTGTGACTGAACTTCTTTAGTGGGACTATATTGCCCTCCTTCCCTACCCTCCAGATCCCCACCCAAAGCTAGTTCTATTTTTATAGACACAGGATTTGACTGACAACAGGAACTTCCTGTTTGGGAGCAGGAAGTGAGTGATCACAGAACCACCAAAGACCCACCATTCTAGAAGGGCCAGAGTAGCTCTCTGGCCCCCTCTAGCTGCTGGAGGTCTGCCTCTGAGCAAGTAAGTGGTCTACTGAGAAATATAGGATATTCTTGTCTCAGAACAGGACAATCAGGAGCTTAAAGGGCACACAGGCAGAAAGTAAGGAGAGAGAGAAAAAAACAGAGGAAAGAGTAAGGATTTCAAACAGTTAAGGGGCCAGAAATAAGACATGATTGGAGTGGTGCAGTGCAGTGGCTGTGGAGCAGCAGTCTTCCGGGAGACATTCTGGAGGATGCGGTGTTGTCCCATCTGCAGGCACCTCTCTGGGCTGAGGGAGGAGGTTGCTCATCTCCAGGCTGAGTTGGCCAGGATTTGTGGGACCTCCTCTTCCATCCAGGGACCACCAGTGCCACTGCCGTTGCCTCAGAGGTTGCCAAGAAAGAGGAGCAGTTGGACCACAGTGGGCTCAGGGAGGGTGAGGGTGGTGGAACAGAGGTGCATCCCTCCAGTTGTACGTCTCCACAATTCCTATGCCATTCTGGCAAAGTGTGGTTCCTCTATGGAGGCACCCGCAGTGGAGACCAAGGAGGATGCTGGGAACCTCCACAAAGGAGACCCACAGGAGGGTGGCAGGGGACCCTGCAGGGGAAGGAAACGACTCCTGGTGGGGGACTCCATTGTTAGGAAGGTAGAACTGGGGGAGGAAGGGGAGAGGGAGGTAAGGTGCCTGCCTGGCGCCATGGCTTGGAGGGACAGGGAGATCCTCAGGATTGCCGGAGCAGCTGCAGGGGAGGGAGCTGGATGTCATTGTCCACCTAGGGACAAATGACCTGGCTAAGAAAGGGATTAGAGAGTGCAGGAAGAGTTTGTGGAATTGGGGAGGGTCTTAGTCAAGTAGCATGCACGAAACCTTCTCAGAGGTGCTGCCCATCTATGGCATAGGAGAGGCTAGGGTGTTCCACCATGGGATTCAATCAGTGGTTGAAAAACTGGTGTGGAGCTCAGGCATTGCTTCATTGGGGACTGGGGTCCACCTGGGTGATGCAAGCCTATACTGGCATGATGGGCTGCATCTGTCCGGGAGGGAACCAGGATCCTAGGTGATAGGTTTAAATGTTTCATTGGCAAGCTCTTAAACTAGCCAGGGGAGGCACTGGAAAGGAGTAGGGAAATCCTAGCCCCCCCCAAATAATCATGGTAGTAAGTGCAGCAAACACCAACATAGAGGTGTCGATAGGGAGAAGGGCAGGGTAAATGGAGAAAGTGACAAAGGCAAGAAGGACAGGGATGGGGCAAAGGGTAAGGTCATCAGGAAATGGAGGGTAATGAGTACCAATGCCCGTAGTCTGGGCAACAAGCTCCCTGAGCTGGTGGCCTTGATGGAAGAGGATGCCTGGATATCGTAGCAGTCACAGAAACATGGTACACAGAGAACCATGACTGGGATGTTAACACACCAGGGTACATAACCTACAGGAGAGACAGGCAGGGGAGAAGAGGGGGAGGAGTAGCTCTCTATGTAAAGGAAGGGATAAAAGCAACTGAACAAAAGAGTAAACAGGGAGGAGAGGAGGCACTGTGGGTCACCTTGGAGACTGGAAAGGGCACCACAATCAGCACAGGGGTTGTGTACAGACCCCCATGTCAGGGGGAGGGAATGGACAAGGATATGATAGGAGGCATTCTTAGAATGGCAGAGAAAGGGGAGATACTGTTGATGGGAGACCTGAATATACCAGATGTTAACTGGAGCACATTTGCTGCAGACACATCCAAGAGCAGGGCCATTCTTGATGCCCTACAGGTGGCAGGCCTTAGCTAGTTTTGGAACCCACTCATGAGGGAGCAATCTTAGACCTCATACTCTCAAATGGGGGCAGTGAGAGAATCTCAGATCTAGAAGTGGGTTGCCATCTGGGGACAAGTGACCATCAAACAGTGTGGTTCACGTTAAACTCAGCTACAGAGTCAAGCCATACAAAAGTGAGGGTACTGGACTTTAGGAGGGCTGACTTTGGCAAGATGGGAGAGTGTCTCAGAAAAGCACGAGCAAACCGGCTAGAAGGAGGTGTGGAGCAACAATGGGGAATCATCAAAACTGCCATCACAGAGGCAACAAGCCTTTGTGTGAAGCAAATAAACAAATCAAAACGAAAGAAAAAGCCACTATGGTTCTCAAAAGAGGTGGCTGTGAAAGTCAGGAAGAAAAAGATAGCATTCCGGAAGTATAAGGAAACACAGAAGGAGCAGGACAGAGCTGTACCAGTTAAGGCAGAAGGAAGCAGGGAGGAAGTCAGAATAGCAAAGGCCCAAACTGAGGAAAAGATAGCCAACTCAGTTAAGAAGGGGGATAAAACCTTTTATAGGTACATCAGCGAGCATAGAAAGACAAAGGGAGGGATAGTGAGGCTGAATAGAATGAACGGTGGGTGGGCAGAGGGGCAGTGAAAAAGCAGGGATACTGAACGAATATTTCTGCTCAGTATTCACAAAAGAGGAGGGGGAGGTGCCTAATCCAATTAACAGAAGCACTCTTGATAGGGGGTCAATCCCAGTCCTTTCACAGAAGAAAGGGTTCTGCAAGAACTCCTAAAACTGAAGGTGGACAAAGCAATGGGTCCTGATGGACTCCACCCCAGAATTCTAACAGAATTAAGGGAGGAACCAGTGAAACCACTGGCTACTCTTTTTAATAAATCGTGGGAGGATAGTGTGGTACCTGAGGACTGGAGGAAGGCGGATGTGATCCCCCTTCACAAAAGTGGGACCAAGACAGAGGCAGGAAACTACAGACCTGTCAGTCTGATCTCTGTGGTAGGGAAAGTGATGGAGTCACTTCTGAAGGAAAGAGTAGTTGAGTACCTAGAGGCCAGTGGAGCACAGGACCCAAGGCAGCATGGGTTCACAGCGGGAAGGTCATGTCAGACAAATCTAATAGATTTCCTTGACTGGGTGACCAAAGTAGTAGACCAGGGAGGGGCTGTGGACATGGCCTACCTAGACTTTAGCAAGGCATTTGACACAGTCCCACATAAAAGATTAATAGTCAAATTAACGAACCTGGAGTGGGTCCCAGGGTGGTAGCCTGGGTAAAACATTGGCTGCACAACAGGACACAGAAGGTAATTGTAAATGGAGTCCACTCTGAAGAAAGAGGGGTTACTAGTGGGGTACCCGCAGGGTTCAGTATTGGGTCCAGTCCTTTTTAATGTCTTCATAAGTGACATTGCAGAGGGACTGGAAGGAAAAGTATGCCTCTTTGCAGATGACACAAAGATCTGCAACAGGGTTGATACACAAGGAGGCGTGGAAAGGATGAAAGGGACTTGGCAAGGTTGGAGGAATGGTCAGAAGTATGGCAGCTAGGATTCAATGCAAAGTGCAAAATAATGCACCTGAGAAACAAGAACCCGGGAAGAATACACAATGGGTGGGGAGGTAGTAACAACAAAAAAGGAAAGGGACCTGGGGTAATCATATCAGATGACCTTAAGGTTAGCAAGCAATGTGAGAAGGCAGTAGGGAGAGCTGGGGGTATACTGGGATGTATAGGGAGAGGCATCAGCAGCAGAAAACAGGAAGTTGTTATCCCCATGTACAGACAGTTGGTGAGACCCCATCTGGAGTACTGTGTCCAGTTCTGGAGACCCCATCTCTGCAAGGACATAGACAGGACAGAGGTAGTCCAGAGGAGGGCAACTAAAATGGTGCAGGGTCTGCAAGAGATGCCGTATGAGGAGAGTCTTAAGGAGCTGAATATGTATAGCCCTGAGGAAAGGAGGGAGAGGGGGGACATGATAGAAACTTTTAAGTACCTCAGTGGAGTCAACAAAGTCCAAGAGGGTAGCATCTTTCCAAAAAAGAGACTTGCAAGAACAAGGGGACACAATTTAAAGATAGAAGAAGGGCGGTTCAGGGGCAATGTGAGGAAGTATTATTTCACAGAGAGGGTAGTGGATGCATGGAATAGCCTTCCTGAGGAGGTTGTGGGGCCTAAAACTGTGGGAGAATGCATGGGACAGACATAAGGCAATTCTTGTGGGGGGTAGGAAGAAATAGGCTATTGGTTAACTAGGATCTGCGGCCTATCCTGTAGGTAGGGAAATGGGCAGACTAGATGGGCCAAGCGGTCCTTATCTGCCATCAAAGTCTATGTTTCTATGTTTCAACCATTCGCTGTGCTGCTCTAAGTCTGGTGGTTGATGCATCATCCTGTTCTCCGGAATCATTTATGTCACAAATCCCCACTTGGGACAAAGCCTCCCAAAGTGAGTTAACACCAGCGGCTTTTGATGACAGACCACCTGGAACTGCAGTCCCCTTTCCCTTACAGGATATGCTTGATACTACTCCTCCAAGTTCACCTTCAGCCTGATTATGCTGCTCAGGTTTCCTGACCTTGGCACGTGATTTCTGCGCCGGTATGAACCAAACGCACCAGTTGCCCACTGACATTTTTTACCTCTTCAGGCCCGCCCTCCAGTACTGAGGCAATTCCACATTTGTATCGTGGGTCCAGCATTGTTGCTATTGCAAAGTTGTCACTACGCTGAATACTCAAGATGTGACAATTCTGGTCGAATACTGTCAGCATGTGATTCAGCAACACACTGCTAGCACTGTCTCCGGCAACATCAAGGCTATGCTGTACATTCACCAATGTCTGCCTCAGCAACCGCAGCAGTGGAATTGATTGGCTAATGGAGGCAGACTTGCCACTCACTGCCTGTGTGGCATGTTCAAAAGGCCTCAAGATTCTTATTACAGCGTCCATGAGGTGCCACTGTTCAGTCATCATAGACATGGAGGCCCTGGAATTGTCACGGCTAGTGTGCATGACAAGATAATCTGAGATGGCTTTGTATTGTTCATACAACCTCTCTGCCATGTATAAAGTGGAGTTCCACTGGGTGACAACTTCCTGCTTCAAGCGGTGCTGCGGGAGGCTGTTTCAGATCTGCACTGCCAAAGTTGGTCACGGGCCTTTGCAGAGCGTGAAAAGTGAGAACAGATATGGCATGCAGCTGTCAGCATTTCCTTTATATCAGGGTGCTGCAGAAACTCCTGCACTGCAAGATTTAAACAGTGGGCCATGCATGGAACCCGGAAAAAGCCACCATTCGTGATGCTTTTCACCACATTTGACCCATTGTCACTTGCTATGAACCCAGCTCTCAGGGACAGAGGGTTCAGTCACTTGTCAGTTTCAGTCAGTACCACATCCAACATGTTTTCACCAGTGTGTGAACAGGTCACATTGAGCATAGCAATCGTTGCATGCTGTTGAATTCCTGGAAGATTGCTGCCATGACACTCCACCTTACTGCACTGATTATTCACACTGCCAACATCACAAACAACCCCCGGCACCTGCGCCCAGTGTGCAGTTATACACAAATATGGTCTCCCCCCTGTTTTGCCACTTGTCCACATATCAATACTTAAATTGATGAATGGAGAGGAGGAATGTTAAAGGGCACATGCAGCAAACCCGCAGGAACCCAGAATTCTCCACAAAGGAGAAGAGCAAAAGATAAATTGCCAGCATTTCAGCTGCAGCAGCATTAAGTTCATGTGACACTTTATGATTGGGTGGGTACTTCAGCTTATGCGCAAAAACACTCTGTAACATGGGCTGACAAATGTTTTACACGGGGTGTGATGGCAAATGTTTCTGCTCTGCGAATGGCAGGGGGTGGAGTGTGGACTTGTGATGAAGACAGTTGCAAAGGTGATGACAAACCCAGAAATGTAGTTATTTTCTTATATTTAGCAACAGGGGTTGATGTACCACTTGCACTAGACATACTGCATTGACCACCACCACACCACCACCAAAACTTCTACTCTCACCACCACTGGACAAGACTTCAAAATCATTCTGCTCTTCCACCTTATCGTGCCTGTAGTAATCCTCTGCTGTTATTTCATTACTACCACACACATTTAATTTTCTACTTGATTTTACAGTCATAGAAGGGGATAACATGCTTGTTATGGTTGATGACGAGGGTGAACGGCCCACTGTGGTACAGGTGTTAGCTACCATCTTGAGCTGAGTCCACAGTGCCATGTGCCTATTCTTAAGATGTGTATGCTGTCCTCCTGTGCCCAGATGGCTCCTCTTTTTACCTCGACTCACACGCATCTGGCAAACCTGGCAGATTGCAACTGACTCATCATTGGCATCTTTCACAAAAAAATCCCAAACAAGGGATTTTGATGCTCTAGTTTTAACATGTCCCCCCTGATGCTGCTTATTGGACTCCATTTTCTTAAGCCATGAAGTGGGAGGGGGGGCTACATGATTTTTCAGGCAGAACACACTTGTACTGCAATGACCACCACGACTGCCTATCATTATTACTGGGTCATCATCATCAATGGAAACTGGTAAATCACGACTTTTTATGGGCGGATGCAAACAGACACAGACACAGCCACCTTGAGATTCTTTTTCTCTGGTTCCCAACAGGGGTCACTGACATCATCATCATATTTGTCAACATCATCCACATATTCTGCTTGGATGCTAGCATATGGACTGCATGTTGCAACTACGGCAACATCATCATCATCAGCACCACCCTCACCCGAACTTTTTTCACCACACTGTGAATCACTGCATGGCAAATGCATGACCTGAACCGCGGTGGAAGAAATGTCACTTTGTGTGCTATCGTTGACATGATGATCAGAATCCGCATGATCAATTACTGGGATGTTACTGGGGAATATGACATCATCTACACTGTCACTCACTGCCACTGCTTCACACTCCACTATATTTTTGGACACGGTAAACTGGTCAGAACTGGAACTTGAGGCAGCAATACTCAAACCACCACCAGCAACTGCACTAACACCACCAGCTGGGACAACATCATCTCCTCCAACTATGAGTGAAGCTACTGATTGCGCTGCAAGAAACATTGAAGCAGCAATACCTTTCCTCACATCAGCAATGCAATTCTGCGACAGCATACTACTACCACGCCCACAATCTTACCACTGGCAGCAGTGCCATGGCGAGAAACAGCTTTGCTTGCACATCTCTTTGTGGGCATTTTGGGGGATCAACAGGAATATTCTAAATAAATTCAGATTTTGGAATGTCCACTCTTGGTGGGGCTGGGGGTGGCGCTTGATGTGAAGCCAAAAAATAACTGTGGCTTCAACAACAGATACAGACGCAAAGTCACAACAAGTTCAACAACACCTTAACTAACCAGTGGTGTTCTCAAGTCACAAACAATCCAATCTGGAAAAGAATACCTTTTGTGGGTGGGGTGGGGGGACAGCACTGACTGCAGATTACTGCAGTGCAAAACCAAGAAAAGACACCACAACGGCAGTACAAAATCATGCAGCTGCGGTGGATAGCAGGTTCACACTGCTGCGCCTGCAATTACACTGTGGCTCTATAAAAGGTGTATTATTTGTTGTCATGTCACATACTGCACACACACTCACATACACACAGAATTTGTCTGTAAATAATGTGTACCAAATTTAAAACTTCAGTAATATACAAGGTTTTTTAAACAACCTCAATGCTGCACCAGGTCCCTCCAGACCACAACACACACAATTAGCAAAAAAATTTCAACAATTACTGAAACTATTACTGTGTGTACATGTGTGTACAATAAGTCAGTTATACAAGAAAAATATAACCAAAATACAAAGAACTCCCTATTTCTCCAACTTAAATCTACCTATAGCTGATATGCCCCTCCCCCAAAGCACACTTCCACTGTCTCTCAGTACACAGACTGAATGTTGTACATTAACATTCAAAATCCACACACAAATAATAAATGCTTGATGATATGAGCACAGGAGGGTTTCCTACAATCGATGAATTAAAGTTTCAGCAAAAAAAAAATTACTCAAAAACACTTTTTTTTTTTTGCAGTTAAATTTTTTATTGTTATTATTAGGCTATACAAACAAGACACAACATTCTCCATATACTTTTTTAACAGCTTTCATTTTTTTTATTTATTGAAATGTTTCACCAGGAAGGGCACACTGAGCAACAAGATGCTCGTCTCACGGTGTGACCTGGTTGGGGGGGGGGGTACAGAGGAGAGTACATGATACATAACATTGAGTTACACATTGGAGTCCTGAATTAAGAGTGTCATTACATACATTGTTTACATACATAGATACATACATGCTTACATTACTTACATTAAATTGAATTTAGAGTTACACAATGCTGAGAGCTTAGAACTTGTTGCCTTGAAATCGTTGAGAAGAGGGAGTAGGGTTCAGGTCGGGATTAAGTTACACTATACATAGATGACAGTCACTGACTAAGGGAATATGTTTGACAGGGAGATAAGCAGAAGTGCAGGAATGGGCAAGTACATGGGTTGGTAGAAATTATATGCCAGCATTTTTAGAAGGTTTGAATCACAGAAAGCTCTCAGATCAGACTGTCTCCTACAGCTTCCTACACACACAACCCCGAACTGAGGCTGTGCAGAACAATCTAGAGCCCATGTGACCTGACATCCCATGAATCACTGCAAAATTTGCCTTTGGAGCTTAAAACAAGGCAAAGTGAGGCAAAGTACATGGTTTTCAATGTACTTCGCCTTAAAAATTGGTGGAGTAGTGGTTTGGGAAGGCGGATTAATGCAAAGTCATTGGTTTCAATGGACTTCACATTACCCATTTATGTGCCTCACCTGGTTAAACAATTGGGGGAAAAAACGCGAAGTACTCCGCTTCGCGTTGCAGAGCACTCCATGAATTCGCCTTCACTGCACAAATCACTCCGCGGAGCGAATTGAGGCTACTTCACCCATCTCTAGTCCTGGAAGCAAGCAGAAACAGAACAAAAGAATAAGCAAGCCAAGGAAGGCTGAGTGCTTTCTTTCTGAGCATTATATTGGACTGTGAGATTTGTTCAAGGCATTAGACTATGCAGGCACATTAGCAGGTTGTATTTCGCATTTGTAGATGACAACTGCACTTCTGACAGTCCTACTCAATCTCTCACTGGAGACGGGAATGGTTATGGGGGATTGGAAGAGCGCAGATGTAGTCCCACTTCATAGAAGTGATAAAAGGGAGGAGGCTGGCAACTACAGACCAGTTGGCCTGACGTTAGTGGTGGGGAAATTATTGGAATCATTAGTGAAGGAAAGGATAGTGGAATACCTTGAATCCAGTGGCTTACATGACCCGAGACAGCATGGATTCACAGGGGGGAGGCCTTGTCAAATTAATCTGATAGATTTCTTTGACTGGGTGACTAGGGAATTGGATCAGGGAGGAACAGTGGATGTGGCCTGAGTTCCTACCTGGAACTCGATAAAGTTCTTGCCAGTTCATAACCCTGCTCCTGTGGGGGGCATACCCACACACTTGCCTGACCCTTTCATTTATTCTACCTCGGCAATTGTTCCTATCCTGATCTTCCCCATACCATTCATTTCTCCCCTGCACCCACCCCCTATTTGTCATTGATGTGTTGAAACGTTGCCTATGCCACTGAAACTGTGCTACGTTTGCATTATTGGATTGCCTGACTCTTGTTTCTTTTGTCGTTAACATGACTGTATGTTCGTTGGAAAATGTGAACTACTGTACTTGTTATCTCCTTATTTAATTTGTTTGTATTCACTGTTGTTCCCAACTATTATATGTAACCTCCCAAGTCGTGCCTGAAAATAGGCAGCATTACTGTCTAGCGCATGTACACAGTCAACAAAAACTAAATAAATATAATAAAAATACCTAGATTTCAGCAAGGCATTTGACACCATTCCACACAGGAAATTAGTGAGCAAACTAGGTAGCCTAGGAGTGGGACCAAAGGCTGTAAATTAGGTAAGAAATTGGCTAAGGGATAGGAGAAAGAGGGTATTGGTAAAAGGAGTTCACTCTGAGGAAGGGAGGGTAACCAATGGGGTACCACAGGGTGTTATACTAGGACTGCTCCTCTTTAATATCTTTATTAACATCATTGTAGAGAGGCTGGATGGAAAGGTCTGCCTGTTCATGGAAGACACTAAAATCTGCAACAGGGTAGACACTCCGGGGGGGGGGGCCGTGAGAGGGGATCTGAAAAGGTTAGAGGAGTGGTCAAAAATATGGCAATTGGGTTTCAGTGCAAAATCATACACTTGGGGCACGGAAACCCAGGGGAAAAGTACAAATTGGGAGGAAAGGTCTTGACTACCACCAAACAGGAAAGAGACCTGAGGGTTATCATATCTGATAACCTAAAGGTGGCTAGGTAGTGTGACAAGGCAGTCTAGAGAGACATCAGGATGCTGGGGTACATAGGGAGGGGGATCACCAGCAGAAAGAGGGAGGTGGTGTTACCCCTGTGTAGATCACTGGTAAGATCTCACCTGGAATACTGTGTCCAGCTCTAGAAACCTCATCTCCGGAAGGACATAGAAAGAGTAGAGGGGGTTCAGATGAGGGCAACCTACATGGTGCAAGGTCTACATGAAAAGCCCCATGAGGAAAGACTGAAGGAGCTTAATACATATACCCTTTAGGGAAGGAGGGATATGATAGAATCTTTCAAATACCTCACAGGTATAAATAAGGTTCAATAAAGAATCATTTTTCAGAAAAAAAGATGCTCAAGGACAAGGGGTCATGCTATGAAGCTGGAGGGGGGCAGACTCAGGGGAAACGTGAGAAAGTACTTCTTCACAGAAAGGGTGATGGATGCATGGAATGGCCTCCCAGTGGAGGTGGTGGGAGCAAAAACTGTAACAGGGTTCCAGAAAGCGAGGGATAGACATAAGGGAACTTTAGTGATAAGACAAGGTGGGGATAAGCCAGAGATTAAGTAGGATTTGCGGTGATACAGCAGTTAGGGAAAAACAGGCAGTCTAAGCAGGGCCAGATTAATGGATGTAGGGGCCCTACTCCAATGCATATTTTGTGGCCCTGGTGGCCCCTCAATGCCAAAATCCCACTTTTCTGTGGTGCCAGGCCAGCAAGGCGGCAATGACCAGGGTACTCAAGCAGGATGTGATCATTAAGTTTAAAAGAAGAGGCTGAAAAGAAACTAGCAAAAAACACCACAAGCTTAACTCATGCCAAGACCAAGAGCCTGCTAACCTTGTCTTTGCTTGTATTTAATTTTGTACCCTTCAAAAAGACTAATCAGAGAGCTCCCTAATTAATTAGTCATCTGCCACAGTCCAAATCTTAATTTCATCTTGGTGGACTGGTCTGTTCACGAGAAACCTTGTAAACTCCAGCAATTCATCAATTTACCAATTAACCTCTAAGTAAGTGGTGAAGCTAAGTAGAATCCTTTCAGAGCAATGTGGTTTGATTTGCTAGCAGATTTCTGATATAAATGATGCATCAAATTCAAACAGCAGTGAATATGGTAGACAGCCCCGTGATGGCTGTAGAAATAATCTTGCAGCCCTGAGCCCTGGCAGATTTCTGATATAAATGATGCATCAAATTCAAGCAAGCAGCAGTGAATAGGTAGCCCCATGATGGCTATAGAAAAAATCTTGCAGGCTAGCCCTGAGCCCTTGCTAGTGGCAGCCCCATCAGTCACCTCCATGTAAATGCAATTAATTATTTTCTCTCCCTCTGTGTTTTTTTAGTCATTTTCTTGCTTCAGTAATCAATTGCTGCTGCTCTCTGTTCTCTTGCCATTTCCAACCAAATCCACTGGCCACCAAATCCAGACCAAAAAAGAAAGAAGACAAAATAACTAAACAAGTCAACACACAGTGTACTGTTAGCAGCGCGGTCAACAACATACCTGTTACCTGGTGTGGCCTTGGCCTAACTGATGTGATTGATCAGGAGCCAGAGGATAAATGCCTGGATTGGATGGATGACAGATCTTCATGCCGGCAGTGAGCCAACTCTGCCCGGGACTCCTCACAGGACCAGAGGCCCAGCAGCACTGTCTGACTACACCAGCAGCATGCGATGCTGCACCACAATGTCCCAACAACAAGAAAAAAGATTAAGAAGCACTGGCTGGATGGTGTGGCAAGTCCGACTCCGAGCAGCCCCCCAGCCCGCTCTAGTCTGTTATTACTGTCTTTGATCGAGACAAACTCCGTCTGACCATAACCGACCGACCATAGTCCACTTGTCCTCCTCCTCGACTCCTCACTGCCCAGCCACACACCCTGATGCCATGTACATGCAGGTACAGATTCCCGCTCCCCAGTAGCCACACCTCCAGAGAACCTCTGATGAGACATGGTTGGTTGTGGTGGGGTCAGGGTGGATGAGAGGCAGAGACGGAGCAGGAACCAGAGCTGCCCAGAGACATGAGAGGCTCGCTCGGAGCAGGGGGGCGGGACCTGACTCTCAGAGGGGGGGTGCGTTTTATTTTGGCAGTTGGTGGCATGATGTGAAATGAATGCAATGACCCCACGGCCAGGTTGGCCGCACGACAGTATGACAAGTATGGCCAGTTACGCAGGCTGTGGTCGGCCGGTAGGGAAAGTAAATCTGTAAATAGTTAAATTAAACAGTATGGGGGCCCTCCTGAACCACCGGGCCCTATGCCATGGCGTAATTTGCGTAAAGGCAATCCAGCCATGAGACTAGGTGGTCCAAGAGTTCCTTATCTGCCATCAAATTCTACATTTCTGAGTTTCTATTCTACAGTATAGCCTGTCTCTTTCTAATGTTTCTGTTTTTATGTTTGCTTGCAAGCGTGTGCAAGAAACATAGTGCCATCATACGAGTTTTCTAGAGGTGTGTCAGCCTCTTCCAATTCAGTCAGTGTTTTTGCAGGCTCAGTTGCAGTGCACCAATCACTGCTGCAGCTGTCTATGACAGCAGGAAAATGCAGTGGCATACAGTTGAAAGGGAGAGCTCCACTTCAGTGAGCAGAGCTCCCCCCTCAACACGCCGCCGCATATTGCGTGCTGATCGCTCCCCACGCACATAATTGTATAGCTAGACAGGGGTGCCCAATGCCCCATCCGCCTCCACGCCGCCCCCAAACAGCCTTACAGCTGCCACGCTGGGAGCCCACCTCAGCGTGGCACACCTCAGTATGTGCCGACGGGGTGCCCAACCTGTCGGCTCCAACTCCCCAAACAGTTTACAGCTGCCACGCTGGGAGCCTCCACCCTGCAGCATGGCATTAAGCTCCAGAGCTGGACGGGGTGCCCAATCGCCGGCTTCAGCCCCAAACAGCCTTTTCAGCTGCCACGCTGGGAGCCCACCCAGCGTGGCAAACGTCCCGCATCGCCTTAATACAAAAAAAAAAACCTGTAAATTAAAAACAGTCCTCGTAGTCTCCCTGCCCCCACCCGCACTCCACCTACAGCACCCTGCCTCCCCACACACCTCTACCCCATACTTACCTCTGAGTCCGGCGCGTCGATCTTCGGTGGACCGGGAACACATCTGCACTCTTCAAAGCTGACCGCGAACTGAGGTAATGCCAGTAAGCTGTATAATGTAACAGATAGGGTTTTTTCAACTTTGCTGCATATCTCTGGCATTTTTTGGAATTTTTGCACCAAATTTTCAACATGGGGTTTTTGGGACCCCTTCTCATGAATGCTGTCACTGTCATAGCGTTACTCAGGCCCGAAAGGTGATTTCGCAGCCACTGTGTGAATTCACCTTTCCAGAATGATTAATGAAACAACACTGCTAGTGTTTATAAGGTGGGCTCTCAAAAAGCCTATTTTGAAAATTTGGTGGAAAAATTCCTAAAAATGACTGTTTTACGAGCGTGCGTTGCACAGTTCCTATGTACGCTCGTAATGTTCGCGAATTTTCAATATTTTCACTCCAGATTTTCAACATTGCCATTTTACCACACCTTCTTATGAGCAATACAGCTGTCATTTTTCATATCTCACCCAAAACGTGTTTCCGGCCATGTAGCGCACAATGGCGCAGTTGGTGTGCAAAATCAATGTATGGGACACATTAAGAAAATCACAGTGACACTGTTCATGAGCAGAGGTCTTAAAATGGCTATGTTGAAAATTTGGTGAAAAAATTCCTAAAAATGACTGTTTTACGAGCGTGCGTTGCACAGTTCCTACGCACGCTCGTAAGTTCGCAAATTTTCAATATTTTCACTCCAGATTTTCAACATTGCCATTTTACCACACCTTCTTATGAGCAGTACAGCTGTCATTTTTCACACCGTCCACAATGTGTTTCCGCCCATGTAGTGCACAATGGCGCAGTCGGTGTGCAAAATCAATGTATGGGACACATTAAGAAAATCACAGTGACACTGGTCATGAGCAGAGGTGTTAAAATGGCTATGCTGAAAATTTGGTGAAAAAATTCCAAAAATGACTGCTTTAGGAGCCGACGCTGCGCAGTTCCTATGCAGCATGCTGGCAAGTTTCATAATTTGTAATATTTTGCACCAGATTTTCAACAGTGCCATTTTACCGCACTTGGACACTGGTCGTGAGCAGAGGTCCTAAAATGGCTATGTTGAAAATTTGGTGACAAAACTCCATAAAATGACTGTGTTACGAGTGAGCATTGCGCAGTTTCCACGCACCCTCGTAAGTTCATGAATTTGTAATATTTTCAGTTCAGATTTTCACCAGTGGCATTTTTCCAAACCTCCTTAGGAACAGTACAGCTGTCATTTTCCACAACATGGCCGAAATGTGTTTTCAGACTTTCAGCGCAGAAATGCGTGGTCGCTGTGGGAAATCATTGTTCGGGACATATAAAGAAAATCACACTGACACTCTTCATGATTGGAGGTCCCAAAATGCCTGTGTTAACAATCTGCTGTAAAAAAAATCCCCAAACTAGTTACATTACGGGTGTGCGTTGCACAGTTTCTACGCACGCTCATGACTTCACTAGTTTTTTAAGATTTTCACAGCAGATTTTCAACATTGCCATTTTTTACACCTCCCCATGAACAGTACCACTGTCATTTTTCACATCCTGTTCGGAATGTGTTTTTGCACCTGTGGTGCCAAATGCCATAGTCGCTGTGCAAAAGCAGTTTTCGGCTAACAAACTGATATGGCCACTGCTCATGAGGTGGGGGTCACAAAAAAAACATTTTGAAAATTTGGAGTGAAAATACCAACGAATGCCTGAGGCGTTAGGGTTTCTGACCATAATGTCCCACCCTGTAGAGAATGACAGGCATCAGGGGTGTGACTTGGGATTCTTGCCTGTCATGCTCATACCATTCCACCCCCACCGACACCCTACAGCCAGTGAAAGGCATCAAGGTGTGCCTCGGACTCTTCAGGCCCAAACTTCACCCCATTCTCCTATACCGCACCCATCTCAATGTATTTCCTGATGGAATGGGGTGTGCATAAGGGCCAAAGACCCCAAGGCACAGTGACACTTGTCAGTGTCTGCAGGGTAGGGAGTGGTGAAATGGCGTTGTCGTTATGCCTGATGACCCAAAGGCACACCCCAATGCCTGTCATTCTCTGCAGGGTGGTGGTGGGGTTGGCTTCAGTTCAATACTTCGCTGCCATTCCTATTATGCAGCTCTGTAACTTCTACACTACCAATGCCATTGCCAGCAAGCAAACATTCGGCATTGACAAATGCTTGTTTTATAACATTTTTAAACCATGTGTAGGCTGAGTAAAGCGGGTGGAGTGGAGGTCTGAGCATATGCATAGCTTAATTCTTATTTACAAAGTGCCACTGACCGCGTGGTGGACATCTGTATGTTTAATAATGTCTCAGTCCTTAGCCTGCCTGGAAGATACAGGACTCCACAGTGGTTAAGTGAACACATTAAGTTCAATCATTTACATTTTTGTATCAGTAAATGGGATCTTTGAGATGTCTCTTGACTAATCAAGAGTGTCATCTTGAGATATCTTTGTGTTCCAGAACTGGGATGTAAAGCTGAGCAGTTCTAGAACACAAAGATGTCTCAAGATGACACTCTTTATTTGCCAAGTGACCTCTCAAACATCCCACTTAGTTTTTATTAAGTAGTTGTTTTTTTTGTCACTTATTGTCCCTTATTGTGGCACTTACCATTGCCTAGATAAGGTGCCGCTGTACAAAATTTTAACTCAGACGGTCAGTGAGATAACATGAACATGTTAGTCATGCCAGAAAAGGGTATGCATGCCATCTGTATAAAAGCACTGTTGTCATGGCAGCCAACGCTGATACCCCTTACTCATCCCTCCACCCGATCTGCACACATGTGCATACAAAAAGAGACATAGGCTGCCTACGGGCATTTTTATTATTTAATTATTTGTATTTTTTTTTTTTTTATTCAGTGGTTCATGTTGTGAACATGATTAAATGGGAACCGGAGAAATGTTCAAAAGTAGTAGTTTATTTTTTTTTCCTTTTGCTATGATCAGTTGTTTGTTGGACAACAGATTGGGGATTTCTCATTAAACAACGGAGGGGGACTGACTACAGATGACTGTTGGCAAACTGTACTCTGATAAGCCAAGACTGACGTAATCACTGTGCAGGGCAGTTATAGAATGCACACTCATAGTTAAAAAAAAAGAATGTAGTATGTCACAGGGCGTGGAGGTTGCAGCTCATGAAGCCCTCTTGGCTATATAAGATGTTTTCACAGGCTACAGATTCTCTCATTCTCTGCCCCAGTAAGAAAAACAGAACTGCTTTATAAATGTTGTTAGTTGCATCTTGTTCAATGTGAGTTTAAACCTGTACCACTAACACAACTGTTGCACTGTTTGAGTACAAGGTGAGAGGGCTCACGCATTGGGTCTGCTCTTCCTACATTTTATTTATTGAATACTGTTTACCAGCAGTTCTAATGAACTGTTCGTAACTACCTTAATGTTCTCCCTGTTCAACAGCACCATGCTGCTGAAAAGGCTATCCTTAACTTGTTATTTTAGGGAATATAATTTTACCCCCAGCTGCTATTGTGCCAGAGTACAGGAAGAAATGTTTGATTATCAACTAAATGGTTGCTGTGTAAGGGTTTCCTCTAAGTGTTTTTCCTGTGTGAGTGTGTGCGCCAGACCTAGGGAACTATTAATAAATAGGCAGGAAGGAGGGACGGTCACCGGAGACGGTTCCATGTCATAATAGCAATCCCAAATTAGCTCAAGCTGTGGACCCTGCAGTACAAGCAGACTTGGTAGACCAAATGACCTTCTTCTGCTGGCTTCTTCATATGTTTGTACGTATGTTCGTACTATGGCAAGGGTATATCGCCGAAAAGCAAATTGGCGATATACACTTTATGGTGACCCGACATCCGGATACCAGAAAAATGTTTTTGCCCCTGCACCCCCTGAATTAGGATTCTCAACCCAGAGAAGTGCATGTCGGGAGGGGGCAAATCCGGATGTTGGGCACAATAGTGCCTGAGCTGCAAATGTAACCTACTCCCGAACCCAGTACCTGCTCTGCCAGAGCTAGCCTCCCACACCACCATGCCACACGACAAGTTCAGCAGGAACAGGTACTCTAGTCCCTGAAAACCCCTTCCCTGTCCCTCCCCTTCCCCTTGCTATTCCCCCCTTCCATTCGCCCATCCCCATAGTCGCTGTCCCATACCCTCGCTATTCTGCAGGGTAGCCCACAATAATAGCAACCAAAATGAGTCACTATATTTCTAGTCGCTCATTTTGGGTCGCTATTATGACATGATACCACCGGAGACCAGTTAGAGTCTGCGGAGCAGAGCCAGACAAGGAACATCTGGGCAGACTGGGTGGGCCAATGTTTACTCTTCTGCTGAAAAATTCTGTTTCAGTGTTTTTATTTAGTGTTCATTATATTTTTGCAGCAAGTGAAATTACTAAACTATAATTTAAAAGAAAAATACTGAACCATATAAAAACATAGAATTTACCAGCAGATAAGGACCACATGGACCACCAAGTTGCCCATTTTTCCCTACCTATAGTGTCACTGCAGACCCTATTTGATCTCCAACCCTTGCCCCCTTCATTTCCACTAAATCCCCATATACCTATCCCATTCATTCCTGAACCCCACCACTGTTTTTGCCCTCAAAACCTCTGGTGGAAGACTGTTTCAGGCATCCACCTCCCTTTCTGTGAAGAACTACATCCTAACATATCTTTTTTTTTTTTTGAAGTGGCTAGTTTTCCATTAGCAAGTTGTACAGACCTGCCACTAGAGGGATTCTTGGTCTTCTACATAAATCACTGTATTCATTCGTGGGCAATATGGCCTGCATTATCATTCTACTTCTTTCCCGGTGCTGCTACAAGGGGACTTGAGTCTGAAGGGTGGATGGCCACTAACTAAGCTGCTCCTGCACTCCTTGTTCCCCTTTCTGCTGTATTTTCTCATCTAGGTTTTAAGTGAGTACCTAGGTGGGCAAATTACTTGCCTAGAAAATATTGCACTAATACAAATCAAAGACCACTCAATCTGGGACCATGGCTCTCCTTATTGTGTTTTTATTGCTCCTTAAGGTGCAGAGTTTTCAGCAATACAGTGCAATCCTGAAGTACCTCAATGCAATTCAGTTCTCCAATGTACCTTATCAATACCTAATGTTATAACAGTCTACCGTGAGGACACTATGTCATTCTCCTCTCCCCTTGCTTAATTTCCCCAGTTAGCCCCACACCCTTGCTATGTCCTCACCTATGTCTACCCAAGTACTTACATTGATCACGATTAACTGTCATTATAGCGGTGCCGCTTCATGTAGTACGATATGGGAAGGTTACTTAAGAAATAAAAAGCAGTCTCCATTCTTATAAGCTCCTTAAAGAAAGTTATACTTCTGCTTTTCTCTGCTCAGGAAATGTGGAGCTCAACCCTGGCCCCCCAACTTACCTCGCCTATCGATTTTGCTTGCTGAGGCCACAGGTCTCAAAATGATGATGGTCAACATTTTAAGCCTGCCTAAAAAACTTGTACGGCTGCAAGCCTGGGCTGCACACGTTAACCCAGACCTTATCATAATTACTGAGTCGTGGTTAAAAAAGACGAACACTGATCAACAAATATCACTGCAAGGCTACAATTTATTTAGAGCAGATAGAGTCTAGAGGCAGAGGTGTGGTTATCTACAGCCAAATCTAAGTACTTGGTCACCAATATTAGTTGCAAATCTCTAGCCAAGGAATTTGAGTTAGTTTCGCTGAGCCTTCATCTCCCCTCCTCGGAATGTATCACTATCCTAGGTGGCTATAGACCCCCGTCTGGTGGTGATGAAGTCCTTAATCTTTTGAAATCCATGTTCGTAGATGCAAAAACTGAAACAATATTTCTTGGAGATCTAAATATGGACTGGCTGTCACCTAAATCACACAGCCTCAAATCCCTTTGTGATGAGCTAGGTCTTGGGCAATTAGTCAGTGAACCTACTAGGAACAACACTCTAAATACTGCCAACAGTTCCATTCTAGATGTGGTACTAACCACCCATCCACACAAAATATCTCATTTGGCAGTGTTTCACAACGACATGAGCGATCATGGAATTATTGCTTGCATAAGATCTCAAATTAAGGCCCGGCCGCAACCCATCTTTATAACAAATCCTTTCGCAGATTCAGTGCAGTAAACTTCCTATCTGACCTGAGCATGATCAGATGGCAAGATCTTTACCTAGCCAAAGATGTCAACAAGGCAGCTTGCATTCTTAATGACAAACTCACTACAATAATAAATAAGCATGCCCCTTTCATCATAGTAAGGGTACGGAACAATTCCAACCCCTGGTTCACCTCGGATCTCAAGGCAGCCCTTACAGCTTGAGATAAGCTCTGGGCTAAAGCTAGACATTCCAAAGAATCTTTGGATCGGCAGGCCTTTAGAACAGCCAGGAATAACTGTCTGAAAAACTTCGCTCTGCTAAAGCTAACTATTATATTTCTACTCTCGAACAAGCTAAAGGTAACCCTCTTAAAATATGGAAGACTATCAAAGCTATAGAAAGGGCCTCCTCTGTCCCAACAAAGATAGTTGCAAGTGGCAAGATTGTGGAAAACAAGTCCCTAATCCTGGAGGAACTTAACTCCCACTTTGCCACAGCTGGATTAGCTTTTGACTTGTCACCTTATGCTGGTGCTGCGGTGAGCCAGCATACCCCTCCCGCCACATCTAGTCCTGCACCCAGTCCCTTCCAACTGCGCGAGATAACTTATAAAGAAGTAGAAGATTCTCTTCTTAACTTAGACACCAAAAAAAGCGCAGGGGACGATGGCTTGGAACCCTTTTTCCTAAGGTCAGGCTACCCCATCTCACTGCCCCACTCTCCACATCTTCAATCTTTCCATTACATCTGCTACTGTGTCCGTCCTGCTGGAAATCAGCACATATCCTCCTTCTATTTAAATCTGGACCCATGCGATGTAAAACAACTATAGGCCTATCTCCATATTGCCTATCCTTTCTAAAGTTCTCAAAAACTGATCCATATTCAGTTAAAATTCACTTGAAACCTTTCTCTCATTAACCCAACTCAATCTGGCTTCCGGGCTAATCATAGCACAATCACTGCACTAGCAAAAGTAACCAATGATTGGATCTCTGCTATAGATGCTAAGAAGGTAACTGGTGCAGTCTTTTTGGACCTCAGCAAAGCTTTTGATACTGTTGATCACAAACTATTAGTCAATTGCCTTGCAAAGTTGGGTGCCACATACCATACCACCCAGTGGTTCTCTAGCTACCTAACTGGAAGATTCCAAAAAGTAAAGGCGGAAGGCTTTTTTTCTGCTGCCTTGCCAGTTGCAAGAGGAGTCCCCCAAGGATCCATCTTAGGCCCTATCTTGTTTTCTGTACATTAATGACTTAGACGCTAACATATCTCGTCCAATCCACTTTTTGCAGATGATACTGTGTTGTATACTTCTGGCTCATCGTTATCTGAAGTCAAGGGAGTGCTTCAAGCGGACTTCGCACAACTTGAGCATAATCTAATAAAGGCAAAGCTTCTGCTCAATGCTAAGAAGACTAAAGCAATGATATTCTCCCGCAGTGCTGTCACAGGCCCCCAATACCCTTGCCCAAGACTTCATTGTCACCACGCTAAACGAGCCTCTGGAAGTTGTAACCAAATTTAAATATCTAGGTATCTGGATCGACAATAAATTATCTTTCAGTGACCACGTCGAAGATGTCTCTAGAAGGTTAAAATCAAGGTTAGGTTTCTTCTACAGAAATAGGCCCCTTCCCCTTGAAACTCGAAACAAGCTTGTACAGGCCACTTTTCTCCCCCTACTCGACTATGGCGATATAATCTATTCCTCCACCACTCTTGCAAATCTAAGTAAACTGGACATCCTTTTTTCACCGTGCGTTATGGTTCATTACCAACTCCCCTTACCGTTCACACCACTGTGACTTATATGCAGCTGTTGGTTGGACATCCCTTACTACTAGATGCCTGCTCCATGCTGGGCTATGGACTCTTAAACTGCTCCTGCAGAAATTGCCAAGCTATCTCTCTTCCCTTATTAGTATCTCACTAGTGCATACTCATTAAGAAAATCTGACTTTATTATGCTTGACATACCAAGGCCCTTAGACTTCCTATGGTAAGACGTGCTATTGCATATGCCCTTCCCTCCATTTGGAACCAATTACAAACCGTACTGAAACTAACTAGCACAGTTTCAATAAACTTCTACAAATCGCTAAGTTCAGCCAAAATAAAAGACACCTGTAACTGTCATTAAGTTTCTTCCTTCCCCGTGTGTGCCATATTTATCCACTGGTAAGGTATAATTGATTTGTCATATTAACTGCTTTCCCTTCCCCTTCTACTCCTGGCTTTATCTTTGCTTACTCCACTGCTACTCTATCAAATCACTCCTTCCCCATATCAGTTGTAGACTGTTGTTTGTTCTAGCTGCCAAAATACTGTATGTGTATTGCACACCAGTCATCATGTTTCATTTATCAGTATGCAACCTGTAAGTCGCTTCCCTGTCTCATATCAATGTTTACCACCTGCGGTCACCCTATGTGGTATCCTTGTATGTATATGCAGCCTGTATCATGTAACGTGCATTTCATGTATATACTGTTATTACCTATCTGTGTTTGTACTTTAAGTGTTTATGTCACAGGACCTCCTTGTGAATGACCTTGCTCAATGGAGTTTTCCTGCAATAAACTTGAACTTGAACTTTAACTTGAACTAACATATTTTCTGAATCTACCCCCCTCCAGCTTCATTGCATCTCCCCTTGTTCTTGAGAACCCTTTTGTCCTGAAAAATATTCCCCTCCTGTACCTTATTTGCTCCCATGAGGCATTCAAAGGTCCCTGTCATATCCCATCTCTCCCTTCACTCTTCCAGGGTGTACATATTGAGGTTTTTTAGTCTCACCTCATAGGGCTTCTAATGCAGACCCTGCACCATTTTTTTTGCTCTCCGCTGGGCAGTCTCCACTCTGTTCATCCAGAGAAGTGGTCTCCAGAACTGGAGACAGTACTCTAGGTGGGGTCTCACCAGAGATCTATACAGAGGCAATGCCGCCTCCCTCTTTCTGCTGGTGATACCCCTCCCTATGCACCTCAGCATCTCAGTAACCCTCCCAGCTGTCTTGTTATATAGTTTGGACACCTTTGAATCATTAGATCTGACTACCCACAGGTCCTTTTCCAGTTTGGTGGTTGTCAGTACCTCCCAACCCATTTTAAACTTTGCCCTTGTGTTTCTGTACCCCAAGTGCATGATTTTGCACCTTTATGCATTGAAACCCAGCTGCTATTCCCTTGATCCCTCCTTGAGTTTTCTCAGGTCTCTACTCATCCTTCTCCCTCTCCCCCTGAGTGTTAACCCTATAGTAGATTTTGGTGTCTTCTGAAACGGTAACCCGTAAACAAGGCAACTGCAATTGGGCGCCTACAAAAACGATGACTCAGTTACAGCACCTGTGTGCAGGGCTACCTGGCAGGGGGGTGATCATGATACCGGGGTGGGCAACATGCGGCGACAGGAAGTACGCACGTATATGTGTGCGGGGGGAGAGGCAGGGGAGGGATGGTATGTGGGAGGGAATGTGGTGGAAAGCTGCCAAGCTGGTCTGCTAGAGTGGTTGCGAGGGTGGTCAGTTGGGGAGTGCAGGGTTCGGGTCTGGCACAGCGTTTTTGGGGTTTTCTGCAGGTGGCTTTCATTTTGCAGGGTTTCACCTCCCCCAACGTGCACTCCCTTGGTGTTGAGAATCCATTAGTGGGGGGTGCGAGGGGTGAAAAATCCACAGATTCTCGGGCGCCTCTCTTCCTTGCCACGAGTGTGCATCGTTGAAATTCATTTTCAGCAATGTACACTCGCTGTAACGGCGATCGGAATTCCGCGATCACTGTTATGACATAGAACTATCTGAAAAGAGGCAGACCTTTCCTTCTAGCTAACCTGCCATGTCACTTATAAAGACATTGATGAGGACCGGTCCCAGCACTGATCCCTGAGGTGCCCCACTGGTCACCATCCCTTCCTTCTCCAGAGTGAAGTCCATTACCATCATCCTCTATCTCCTAGACCCTTAACAATTTCTTACCCAGTTTACCGTCTTTGGACTCACCCATAAGCTGCCCAGCTTCCTTACTAGTCTCCTACTGTATGTGGAATGGTGTCCAACGCCTTACTGAAATCTAGATAGGCCACATCCGCTGCTCCGACCTGATCTAATTCCCTGGTAACCCAATCAAAGAAATCTATCAGATTCATTTAACATGACCCCACCCCCCCATTAATCCATGCTTCATTGGGTCTTGTAAACCACTGGATTAATGATATTCCACAGTCCTTTCCTTCAGCAGTGATTCAATTAAATTTCCCACCACCAATGTCAGGCTGACTGGCCCATAGTTGCCGGCTTCCTCCCTCCTAACATGCTTATAAAGTGGAACTACATCTGCCCTCCAGTCCTATGGAACTACTCCTGTTTACAATGAGTTGTTAAAAAGTATGTCAGAGGTGCAGCCATATGTCTCTAAACTCCCTCAGTACACTTAGGGGCACTCTGTCTGGCCACATCGCTTTGTCCACTTTCAGATTTGTAAGTCCCTTCAGGACTCTGTCCTCTGAAAAAGTATTTGTGTCCACCTCCCTCTAAAGTTCCTGTTACTTTTTTGTGGATCTTCCATTTCCTTTTTTAACACTGAACAAAAGTATTTGTTCAGGATATCTTCCTTTTCCTGGTTCCCCTCTGCACAATCTCCCCTCCTTCACCTTGCAATCCCACACCTGGTCTGCCTTTTTACATACACACATAACTTAAAAATTTATTGTCCGCTTTCATTACCACCTGAGCCATTCTGTCCTCAGTTTGCACATTTGCGTTACTTTCTGCTTTCCCTGCTCTCGTGTGTCTCCTAGCACACCTCTCTATCCTCCTCCCACTACATCTCCTTAAATCTTCTGAATGCTACCCTTTTAGAATTTACTTTTTCAGCCATGTCTTTCAAGAACCATAGTAGTCTCTTTTTCCTCTTACTTTTGCTCACTTGCTTGGTGCAGATGTTTGTTGCCTTCCCTATGCCCTCCTTTAGCTTTGCCCACTGTTCCTCCACCCCACCCAGGTTACCCCCTCCCCAATCAAGTCATCCCTGAGGCATTCACCCATCTTTTTAAAATCTACCCTCCTGAAGTCCAGGACCCTCTCCCTTGTGTTGTTCAATTCTGCAGCCTTCCTTAATGATGAACCACACTGTACAGTGACCACTGGTTCCCAGGTGGCCTCCCACTTTGATGTCTGCAATACTGTCCCTGTTAGTGAGTACCAGGTCCAGCATTGCCCTTTCATGAGTGGGCTCCATGATTAGCTGCCTGAGGAATGCCTCATGTAGGAAGTTCAGGATGTCCCCTCTTCTAGCTGAAGCTGTAACTGGAAAGCTCCAATCTACATCGAGCAGGTTGCTGTCCCCCACCAGAAACACCTCCTCCTTTCCTGCCATCCATCTTACCAATGGCTTCCACCAGTACCTAATCTAAATCCTCTACCTGTGCTGAAAGTCTGTAGAACACTCCACTGTGAATAGTGGCTCTGTTCCCCATCTCCAGGGTGATCCACAGTACCTCCGAGCCCCCCCCCCAATTCTGTGTGTCTCCTCACTTTAATGCTTTCCCTCACATAAAGCACAACACCTGCACCTTTCCTTCCCACACTGCCCTTCCTGAACTGAGAACAGCCTGCATAGCCATGTCCCAGTCATAGTTCTCAGTACACCATGACTCGGTAATGGTCACAGTACCCAGGTCAGCCTCAGCCATGATGGCCTGTAGGTCTGGAATATTATTTCCTAGACTTCTAGCATTTGCACACATGTGTGTCCAGATCTTGTTACCACTACTTGTTAGCCCCTTTTTTCCCTTTGCCCTTCCTCTTTCTCACCTCTCCCTTTAATGCTCTTGTTCCCATCCCCATTCATTTCTGCCACCCTGCTTCTTTTATTAATTTGTACCCGGGGGATTAATCTCCCCTTGGGTCCTCCCTACTCTCTAATTCAGTCTGTGTGGGGGGGAGACTGTTTATGCTTTCCTTATTCCTTCTGCCACCCCCCTTTGACTAGTTTAAATTTCCATCAAAGTAACATTTAAACTGTTCAGTGAGGACTGTGGTTTCCCTCCCAAATTGCTGTAGGCCATCACCCCTGTATAGGCCCTTATCCTTCCAGGTAGGTCCCCAGTCCCAGTGTCTTTGAACCCCTCCTCTCTGCACCATTCCTTTAGCTCCAGGTGCTGAAAACCCTTTTCTTCCCCTGTTGTAGATGGGCAGCATCTCAGTGAAAGCCACCAAGCATGCTACCTGTCTAAGACCCCTCCCCAGCTCCCTAATCTCCCGCTGCACTATCCCAGCCCTATCCCTACCCAGGTCATTAGCCCCCAAGTATACAATGATATCCAGCTCTCCCTTCTGCACTACTGTCATCTGAATCTGCTTGCCATCCCTCTGGGCCATAGTGCCATGTAGGCATCATATCTCCATCTCCATTTCCCTTCCTATTCCCAAATCTGTTGCCCTCAAACTAGAAATTGCTTCATCCTCTTCCTGGGGCCTCTACCACCCTTTTTGGGGTCTCCACTATGGAGGACCCCACATCCTCCCTGTCCAGTACCACTGGTGCCTTCTCCCGGCAGTCCTACCCTGCCGGAGCAGTGTAGGAATTATGTAGTGATACCAGAAGAGGAATGGGCCCCTGACCCACAATCTCCACCCTTCCAGAGTCCACCATAAGCCAGTCGTTCCTCCTCCATGGCATCCTCTGAGGTAATGGTAGCAGATTTGGTGGCCTCTGGGTGGGGAAGGAGGTCCCCTGAATCCTAAGCAACTCGACCTGAAGTCCAGCAACCTCCTCCCTCAGCCCAGAGGGGTACATGCAGATGGGGCAGCATCACAGTCTCCAGAAGGTCTCTCTGAAAACTGCTGCCCCATAACCACTGCACTGCACCAGTTCCACCATTCCCATTTCCTACTCTCCCTGCAACACCTGGAAATACATTTTTACCTTTACCCCTGATAGGGCATTTCTAGTTTTCCCTTTTTTTGCCTGCTTTGCTTCTTTGTACCCTTACCCTAGATAGGGTTTTCCCTTCTACCCTGCTTAGCAAGTAGTTCCCTCTTGTACGAAATGTTTTCCTCCTTCCATTACCCCCTTACCGTTCTCTGATTTTCCCTACTGAGGCAGTAGCACTTTCACCTTCTCCTAACCCTTTGCTACCTGACCCTATATAGGTTGCTATTAGTGTTTCCCTATACCCTCCTCAAATCGCTTTATATTCCTACCCCAGATAGGGTGTTGTACCCATTCCCAGTTTAAGCCTACCTTTCACCCGCCACCCTTTCCTGTAGTGAGTGTTACAGCATGAGTGAACAGGAACCTTCCTGCAGTCGAGTAACAGAGTCACCTGCTTCCTCCTGCAGATGCCTACCGATGCCTAAGATGCCAATCTTGCACTTATTCCCCTCTTGTGCCTGCGGTTCTATTGTGTGACTGTCTGGTACGGTTCTACAATGGTTTCAATCTTTTCTCACAGGGCGGAGACATAGGATTATCACTGGAATTTATTCCTCTGATGCCGTCTCTTTGCCTTGTGGGGTTCCGCAGGGTTCCATTCTGGCACCCATGTTGTTCACTGTCTATATGCTGCCATTGGGAGACATTATTAGGCAATATGGCTTGGGTTTTCACTGCTATGCAGATGATACCCAGCTATATTTTCCTTTAGTCGAACAAGAAGATGCAGTCTCTATACTTAACAACTGTCTATCCGAGATCAGTGATTGGATGAGTGCCAGCTGGCTAAGGTTAAACCCGGATAAGACTGAGGTGTTGGTGAGGTGGACCCAGGTCATGCGTGGCGGATTGTAGGGCTGGTCTTCCTCTTGAAATATGGATCGATGGTGCCCAGCTCGACCTCAGACCGGGTGCGTAACCTGGGCGTTATTATTGGCGACAGTTTGACGCTGAAATTCAGGTGTCATCTGCTGTCAAATCCTCCTTTTACCATCTGAGGAATATTGCTCGGGTGGAAACACCTTGTTCCTCCGGCTGACCTCCCGACATTAGTCCATGCCTTTGTTACTGCCGCCTCGGTGCTGCAATGCCTTGTACCTAGGGCTGCGGGGTTGATATCCGACTTGCAGCTGGTGCAGGCAGCAGCCAGGCTTTTGATGGGGACATCTATGAGGAATCATATTATGCCTGTGCTGCGCGAGCTGCACTGGCTGCCGGTTCAGTGGCGGATCACCTTTAAGGTCGGTTTACTGACCTATAAAGCCCTACACCCAACAGGGACCACGATATCTTCAAGATCTGCTTGTTCCCATTGTCCTTCCGGCTCACTCCGGCTCCACCGCAAGGGATTGCTAGAGGTTCCAGGGTTCATTTAAAAAACATGGGGCACGAGAGCTTTTATGCTGCCCCTACCCTGTGGAATTTCTACCTTGTCGGATCGGGCTGCCTGACCGCTGAAAGCTTTAAGTCAGAACTGAAAACCTATTTATTTCAAAAGGCGTATGGGGAGTAGTTTATTGCACTGTATTGTAATTATAATTTATTGTTGTTTGTTATGTTGTATGTATGTTTTTATATGTATTTAAACTGTTTTATTGTACAGCGCTTTGATTTCGGAAAGCACTTAAAAATAAACTTTTACTTACTTACTTACTTACCACTCACTTGCTAGGACACAAATGTGTGTCAGGCATGTTACAGTGGCTGAATTTATAGAGGTGGAATGGCTCCTCTACACCACCCTGATTGGCTGGTGTGCCATGCTGGTCCCACCTCCCGAAGCTGTCTGTCCTCGCTCTTGCTCGTCTCCTGTTGGAGTGCACACCCAGTAACTTCTCTCCCCAATGAAACTGTTGCCATCAGCAGCTGAAGTGAATTACAGCTCCTTCAATGCAACTGCCACAAGCAGCCACTGAAGTCAGTTTAAAGGCCTCCTCTCTGAAACTGCCACAAGCGGCAGCTGAAGGTAAAGACCTGCCTTTCTTGGCTGGCGCTTAGCCTGTTACTCTGAATCTGCACTCCGGACTACCCCAAGCAGCAGCAGCAGCATGTATTCTTCACTAATGGCTTCCCTACACCATCATGACTGGCTGGTTTGCCATGCTGGTCCCACTTCCCGAAGCTGGCTGCCCTCCCTCCCTCTTGCTGTTCTCCCATTGGAGTGCATGCCCAGTAACTCCTGTAGCAAGCAGCGGCTGAAGTGAATTACAACTCCTTCAATGTAACTGCTGCAGGTTGCGGCTGAAGTTAGTTTCAGTGCCTTGCTCTTTGAAACTGCTGTAAGCAGCAGCTGAAGTTAAGGACCTGCTTTTCCTGGCTGATGCATAGCCCGCTGCTCTGAAACTGCACCCTGAACTACCACAATTAGCAGCTTTTATTCTTCACTCATGGCTCCCCTAAACAACCCCGATTGGCTGGTGGTGTATGCAGGTCCTGCCTCCCAAAGCTGACTGCCCTCCCGCTTGTGGTTCTGCAATCAGAGAACACGCCCAGTAACTCCTTTCCTCAATGAAACTTGCAAGCAGCAGCTAAAGTCAGTTTCAGTGCCTTGCTCTTAAACTGTTGCAAGCAAGGTAAAAACCTGCCTTTCCTGGCTGATGTTTAGTCTGTTACTCTGAAACTGGCGTAACCCCCCTACAAATGGGGGTTCCTGAAAAGTCTTCCTTGAGCTTGCCTAAATGCTCACTGCCAGGCTAGTGTCCTGCATTTTAAAAGTTTAAATGTGATTGCCAGAGAGTGCCTGTATAGCCTCTGTGTACTACTGTCTCTTTAAGAGCTGCCTGGATTGCAGTCATAATTAATCTGAGTGAGAGCTCTGTTAGAAGATGTACTTGTTTGCTGATCATTTGTTAGAGTAGTAATAATATTGCAGTTTGTTCTAACCTGCCTTCTTTGCAGCGTGGACAGTTCTCTTTGTTTCCATCATCTTGGTCCTGGACTGTCAGAATGGGCCAATCAGTACATTTGGGACTCTAAAATGGAGCCTGCCTACAGGGGCTTGGTGGGGCCAGAACTTGTAGGAATTGTAGTTTTGGGCTTTTGGCGCCTAAAATAACCTGGAGGGGCAGCCCTTGTGGTGACTGACAGATACATCAGCCAACCGAACCTTTTGGATCTCAGGGAAAGTCCTACACTGCTTGCAGTTTCAGTTAGATCTGAGTTGGGAAGTGAAGAAGTAACAGCTCAAGATAGTTCAAGCAGCAATCCATAGTGGATTTGCGCGGGAGAACTGTGGAAAGGCCTGAGTTTGGCCTGCATGCCTGCCTGCTGTTCCTGAGAGGGAAGTTGTGCTTTTTTCAAACTGAATCCGAACTTGGAGAGCAAATTAAGCCACTGAATTGTGACCAGGCTTTAACCTGAAGAAGACCAAAGATTTGCTGAATGTGATCAGCCTGTCATGGCTTCCAGCTACCTCTGAACTCCTGGATTGTGCAGAGACTCTGTAATTGTGACCAGAGAGCCATTTGCCTGGTACAGTGGAATTTCCTTTCATGTGAATGTGCTGTATGCTTATAGTAGGTCATGATTTGATTCCCCACTGTGTGTCTGAACTGTGTTTTGCTTGCTGGAGGCTGTATCCAGCCCCACGGACTGATTCCATATCCATTTTTGTTTGCCTGGGCCCTGCTACACTGGCAAAGCCAGAATACTTGCTACACAGAGAAAGTCATCGACGAGAGACTGGCCTGGGGATCAGCCCCCTGCTCAACGCCTTGAACAGGAATGATGCCTCGGTGATTCATGTGAGCCCTGCTACTCCAGGCACTCCAGCTCAAAAGCCTGCAGTCTCGATTTCATCCTGCCTGTGTCCAATATTGGGTATCGTGAATAAACATCAGGGTAGCTCCCTGCAACAACAGCTAAATCTAAAAGTATTGTCATCTGATTGTCTTGTTGCCTTTTCTTTCATGAACTGAGCCCTCTGGCTCCAGATTACAAATAGTGTGGGTTGTGCTTGTTGCTTTCTTCCATCACAGGGCCCCAACCAGCTGCAACGTTCCTGGCTAGCCCACCGTTTTCCTACCTGGGTACCCAGAGTGTGTGACTGTGTAGGGACTCTGAACTGCATGCATAACTGTCTGATTAATAGAGCTTTTAAGCAAATCAACCTGATTACGCCTCTCCCTTTTTCAAGTTCCCTGAATAAATCAGATTTAACTTTGTTTGTATTTAACCTGACTGTGGTTCCAGTTTGTGCCAAGAGTATTGTACTGTTGTTATTTGCTGTACTTAACCTTGTTTTACAGAGGGTCTCCAGGGACAAACTAGAGGAACCAGCCCTGGTGGTAAGTGCAAACAGTGTGGGTAATTGCCTGGTGAATAAGGGTCACTGTGAAAGTAATTATTGTATATTGTTCAGGCCATTAGAAGGGAAAGAGGGAGGGTTACAGTGTCCCAGAGGGCTGTGCCCAGGTTAGCTTGACCACTAACCACCCTGACCTCTGGGTGGATGCACCCGTTTCATTACCCAGGCCCCTTAACCTGCTACTAGCCAAGCAGGCAGGGGTAGTAGCCCTTGGGATAACGCCACCTAGGGGTTACACTATACTACTGTATAATCATGTTATGGATCTCTTAGGTGGAGTGCAATAGTCCTCTCTGGCCCATTGAGAAACAGTCACTTTGGTACCACTTAGTGCACTGATTTTCAAAATAGTAAGTGTTTCTAAGATTATAAATATAGCTCTGTAAGTAATTATAAAGAAATACAGACAAATCATCAGCATTACTTAATAATAGTATAATATAGTATACCACATGCACCATGTGTGAGCATAGGTTACAATTATCATTTAGAAGAACTGTCACTGGGCAGTGATCTGCTGTAAATCCGAGCCGTAAAAGCATGTCATTCTTTACCCATGGAGTTATAGGGGTCTGCCTCTGTAACTCTTTTAAAACACAAGTATTGCCTTTTTACTTAGGAGAAACTGAAATGCAAACATATGTATCATTTTTACATTTATATGGGTTTTTTCAGCAGCTGGCTTACACTTGATCTGCCATCCCTACCACCTCGGCCCATCCCCCGGAACTTACCCATTGCCACCAGGGTGCTTCCTGGATTGCTCCCCAGAGAGGGCTGTTGGGGACCCCCCTGCAATACTCCCCAAATGGTGCCACGTGGAGATCCAGTGGCAGAGCGCCTCTGACAGCTGCACGGGGCTCGGTGTGGGAAGCTGTTGCCCTCCATGCCACTGCCAGGTTTTTCCCCCATTGCTGGGAGGTGTGACATGCAATGACATGGAGGCACCATGCGCCCACATCTGGCACACCTCCCAGTACCTGTAAGTCATAGGGTGCGACCCCCCCCCCGGCCTCCGTCAGTGGTCGAGCAAGCAGCAAGTGCTATCCCACCCTCCCACCTGGAGGAGGAGAGTAGTCCATCGGATGCCCGATCATCCTCCCTTTGTCCATCCCTCTGCCTCTTGGGCTTGCATCTGAACCTGGGTTGTCAATGTCACAGGCAGAAATCCAACTGCTGTGCCGGCGGGCCAGTCTGCATTTATATGGTTCTACTTTGTGTTGTTTTCTCATGTTTGTAACATTATTGAGTATATTTTTTACTTGGAAACCTTTGAAAAGGGCTTTTATCTGAAAGGTTATCCGAATGCAATAAACAAACAGACAATACGGCCTATCCTTAGGCTGATGTATTATTCCCCTAGGGTTTCCTACAGATTTATCCTTGTCTGTAGCACATAAGGGAGTGTACATTACCCCTAGGTCCCTACAGAAAGAGGTTATGTGCCCTTCTGATACTAAGCCCCCTAGGTTTGAGAAAAAGGTGACTAGAAGAAGAAGAGGGAGATGAAGAGGGTATCAAACTGGATAAAGGGACATGTCCATTAGGTGAGGTTTCAATATCCTAGGCTAAATGGGTAAACTTGTGGAAGTCATTTTAGGGGCCTATGACAAACAAAAAGGGTTGCTTGAAATGTGTATACTGGTTTGTTTGAATCTTTCCTGTTCTGAGAAATGAATATAACCTGTTAGATAGGAATCGGGTGTATAGTTAGAAATGTTGATAAGGTTGATGTTATAATGCAATATTTTCCCTTAAGCTTGGCATGGAAGCCAAGCATTTCAAGGGGGCGAATGTAACCCCCCTCTGGGGGCTTACCTTTATTGACCCATGTTCTCTCCCGGTTGTCCCGTTTTCTTTCCATGACAAGTGGGATTCCCCGTTGTCCTCCTGGTCCTCTAGTGCCCTATGGACCCTCCTCGCATGACTCTGCCCTTGATTTCAGCCCTATTTGGGCTTGGAATGCTGGATTACGATTGCCACTACTGCCAATGTTCCTCGGAGCTTCCGGCGGCTCTGCATGTGCATGTAGTGCTCAATTTTGCTGACCACTGGTTTTGTGGTTGGCTGGGACGTGTAACAGTGGTCCCGGTGCCCCTAAGGAATCAAATGGGGACCGGTGACCTCAGCAATACAGCCAAAGAGCTGCTGGGGAGGAAAGTTAAAAAGTTTAGACATGGGGCTTAGACGGGGGCTCATTAATATGCATGAGCCCTGCTTTAATTTTTATGAGGAGGTTGCTGATGCCTGGGGGGACAGTGTTCCAGGGGCAGTGACGGGGGGAATATCAAGTGCACATATATGAGAGTGGGCTTGTTTTGCAGGGGACAGTTAGGGCTACAATATGGTTGGGTTATTAACAGATAAGGGTATTTGCCTTGGCTGCACCAGATGTTGGGAAATGGAGAACTGGGTTGGACTGCATAGATCTGAATGGGAGCTGACATTTTTATAACCCTTTATCCTTTTCTGGCAGCCAGGCAGTGATCCAGGCACCTAAAACTGAACCAAAGGGACTTCTGGGAGAAGGAGGGGACAAATTCAGGTGCTTAGATCATGCCCCAATAAACAAGCAGGAAATGTTGATCTCTATGACTATGGATTGTTGATAGGCTTCATCAGCAAATCAGAATGGCTGATTCTCGACTGAATCTCTGAGGACTCTGTATGAGTCAGAAGACTCCTGTGAAAGAGGATCTGGACTGGGGAGGCCTTGCTCAGGCTTCCAAAAGGAGATTGCTGTGTTCTGGAAAAGTTCATCAAGAAAAAGAGAACAAAAGACTGAAATGATATTCTGATTCCTCAGGTACTGTGAGTGGCTTGATCAGATTGAAGAAGCCAAGTGCTGAAGAAACCCTGAACTGGGGGACTGAATTGAGCTGAGAGTTCTGAGCTGTATTTGAGTGCTACAGTTGCTGCCGAGAGTTCATTTACTTATGTGGGACTGCAATTGTAATTTGGAAGAGGCAAAGCATCTCTGGACATCGGGGTGCTAGACAGGAGCTGTACATGTTCTGAGTGAACTGGTTAAAGTGGTTGAGAGCTGTGTTCCAGCTACAGCTGAAGAGAAGGTTGTGGATATTGTCTAACTGGAAAGTCCAGACTGGTGTGCAGGGGCCTGTTGTGTTTGGATTCCCCTGTTTGACTGCACCTGCACTTCCTGGATCTAGGGCTAGCACCCGCTCCAACTGGCACTAGACTTTATTTGAATAACTGCCTGTGAATTCTCCTTGTTTCGAACTCAGTGCAGGGACTGCAGGAGGACCCCTACTATTCAGGAGTTCTCACCCAGAGCCAGGGAGGGAACCTGCTAACCCCTTCCAGATTTTCAACATAACCTTCTTATGACCCCACGTCATGAACAAGGGCAGAGAAAATTTTAAACACCTGCCCGAAAGGTGATTTTCCACAGGGAATGTGAAATCACCTTTTGGGACAGATTTGCCTAATTTCACTAAAATTGTTCATGAGGTGGGGTCCCAGAAAAGGCATATTGAAAATTTTGGGCAAAAATATGCAAAATGGCCAAGTTATGCCACTATGTTCAAAACCCCATTGAAATACATTGAACTGCATACCTGTTTCTTCAGTTTGCAGTCTGGCTTTGAAGAGTGAAGACATGTTTGTGCTCCGGAAAAGATTACGGCATTGGACCCCAATGGGTAAATAAGGGCTTTAAGGGGTGGGGTGGTTGCAGAGTGGGAGGGTCAGGTGTGGGGACAGTAATGGTCATAATAGACATTGATGGACAGTTTTCTTTTTACAAGGTTTATTTAATAAACAAAAAAAAATACAATGAGGGAAGGTTTTCTTAATTTCAGATCATGACACTGGGCGATTGGGCACCTCCAGTGTCAGTGTTATGTTAGTGGGGATGGGGTGGGGTGGGGTGGTGGGTGCTGAGAGGGAGGGGCGGGTGGGGGACAGTAACAGGGAAGGGCAACAACAGAGCAGCAGCAACACTGGCGTATGTGGCACCCCAGTGTCAGATGTAAAAACTATGAGAGAAAGTTTTCTTTAATTCAGGTCATGACACTGGGGGATTGGGCATGTCTATTGTCAGTGTTATGTTTGTGAGAAAGGGGTGTGGGGCAGTGGGTACTGAGAGGGAGGTTGGGTGGGTGGGGCAGTTAAAGGCGGCAAGAACGAAAGCGACAGCAACGCTGGGGGCTTAGGCATGCCCAGTGTCAGTGTTATGTTTGTGTGGGGGTGTGGGGTTGTAGGTATAGAGAGGGAGGGTCAGGTGGGTGGGACAGTTACTGGGTGACAACAACAGACAGTGACAGCAACACTGGGGATTAGGCACCCTCAGTGTCAGTCTTATGTTTGTGGGGAGTAGGGGTGCTGAGAGGGAGAGAGGGTCGGGTGGATGGGACAGTTACAGGGGCAGCAACAACAAACGTCAATAGATAGCTGTGAACAAGACTTCTGGCCCTTCAATACCATTTAGAGATGTGATCGTGCATTGGGGGTGGCACGGTAGTAGACAGTGAGGGTTCTGCTTATGAGTGGTGACACTGGAGAAGTGGGCACCATCAGTGTCAGTGTTATATTTGTGGGGTTGAGGCTGAGAGGGAGGGTCAGGTGCAGAGCACAGTTATGGGGGTGCCAGTAACAGACATCGATGGATGCTTTTCTGTTACAGCTGGCATGAGCCTCTGCATGTTTGACATTCCAGGCATTCCAGCCTGATCATGATAGATTGGCTCTGGTTGCTGGGCAACGTAGATCAAAGGGAAGAGGTGACCCATGATTGGGTCGGCTTTTCCTTTTCAAGTCCATGACGTCTCTGCCCAGCAAGCCAAAACTCTGTCATAGTCAGACTGGCTGATGATTGGTGTGCCACTGTCATGCCCTAAAACACTACTCTGCATAGGACAGACAGTGTCACACTTCTCAACAGCATACTACCAAAGCAAAATGTTCACTGTGCACACGTGCATGGCGAACATAAAAAAAAAGAAGTTAAAAACATATTCCAGGCACTGAGTATTTGAAATTCCTGTCACATAATGGCTCACAGGAGGTTCATTATTATGTTGTCTTGCATGTGAGCAAGAAACATGTTGCAGTAACTTTAGAACAGCAGGTTTTGGAGGTGCAGTTGTGTTGTGGCCAGTGACACCACTGCTTTTTGTGGCTGGGCTCCATGGCACAAATTAGATTACACACTGTCTATGACAGCAGTGCAAAAGAGTGCCACAAACTTAAAACGTTTTAGCCACTGCAATAAGGGAGCTCCACCTCATTGCAGGGCATGCCTTTCCTGGTGTAACATTTCAATCAGACATGGCAGCGGCTATGCCATCCGCCTCGCACAGTCCCCAGAAAAGCCAATGTCGGGGGTGCCCAATCCCCCCTGTTGGCATCAGCATGACCCCCTCCTGAGTTCATTTGCTGACAGGGAGCCCAATTGGCATCATGTCCCATGCCAGTTGTTTGCCGAGGGGGTGCCCAATCCCCCTTGGCATCACCTTCCCAACACCTTTTATTTGCGGGTGCCCAGTCACTATCGGCTCCAGTACCCCCACTCCAAAACATGCAAGTGGCATGCTGGGAGCCCACCCCAGTGTGCCAAAAGTACCTGTTAAAAGAAAAAACCTTCCTGCGATGTTTATTATTTTTTTTTTACCCTGTAAATTAGAAAACGGTCCCTCGCTGTCTGCAGCTCCCTACCCCAACCCACTGTGTACCCCACCTCCCCACACACCCCACCAACCCCATACTTACCTCCAGAGCCCGGTGTGATGATCTTCGGTGGACCGGGAACATGTCTGCAGTCCTCAAAGCCAACCGCAAATTGAAGAAATGCTGCTAAGCTGTATAATGGCATAAATAGGGTTTTTTCAACTTTGGTGCATATCTCAGGCATTTTGGGGAATTTTGGCACCAAATTTTCAACATGGGGTTATTGGGATCCCTCCTCATGAATTCAGTCACTGTCATGGCGTTATTCAGACCCGAAAGGTGATTTTGCGGTCACTGTGCAAAATCACCTTTTGGGACCGATTAACGAAATGACAGTGCCACTGTTCATGAGGTGGGCTCTCGAAAAGCCTTTGTTGCAAATTTGGTGAAAAAAATCAAAAAATTACTGTTTCACGAGAGTGCATTATGCAGTTTCCATGCACGCTCGTAACTTCGCAAATCTGTAATATTTTCACTCCAGATTTTCAACATTGGCATTTTTCCACACCTCCTTATTAACAGTACAGTTGTCATTTTTCACATCCTGTCCAAAATATGTTTTCACACTTCCTTCCCAGAATAGTGTGATTGCTGTGGGAAATCAGTGTTCAGGACAGATTAAGAAAATCACAGTGACACTGTTCATGAGCAGAGGTCATAAAATGCCTATGTGGAAAATTTGGTGACGAAAGTCCATTAAATGACTGTGCTATGAGCGTGCAGTGCGCAGTTTCCATGCACCCTCATAACTTTGCAAATTTGTAATATTTTCACTCCAGATTTTCAACATTGGCATTTTTTTCACACATCCTTATGAATAGTACAGCTGTCATTTTTCACATCCTGGCGAACTGTGTTTTGCACTTCCGAATAAGCATGATCGCTGTGAAATCAGTGTTTAGGACAGATTAAGAAAATCACAGTGACTCTGTTCATGAGCAGAGGTCCTAAAATGCCTATGTTGAAAATTAGGTGACAAACGTCCATAAAATGACTGTGTTACAAGCGTGCGTTGTGCAATTTCCATGCACTCTTGTAACTTCAATAATTTATAATATTTTTACTCCAGATTTTCGCCATTGCCATTTTTTCCCTCCTTCTTATGAACAGTACAGCTTTCATTTTCCACATCCTACTCAAACTCTGTTTTCGCACATCCGGCGCGCAGTGGTGTAGTCGCTGTAGGAAAACAATGTTCAGAACAAAGTAAGAAAATCACAGTAACACTGTTCATGAGCAGAGGTCCCAGAATGCCTATGTTGAAAATTTGGTGGAAAAATTCCATAAAATGACTATGTTACAAACGTGCATTACGCAGTGTCCATGCACAGTCGTAACTTCGAGAATTTGTAATATTTCACTCCAGATTTTCAACATTGTCATTTTTGCGCACCTTCTTATGAACAGTACAGCTGTCATTTGTCACATCCTGCCTGAACTGTAGTTTCACACAAGTGGCGCACAATCACACAGTCGCTGTGTGAAATCAACGTTCGGGGCAGATTAAGATAATCATAGTGCTACTGTTCATGAGCAGAGGTCCCAAAATGGCTATGTTAAAAATTTGGTGAAATAATTCCACTAAATGACAGTGTTATGAGTGTGCAATGTGTAGTTTTCACACATGCTCATAACTTTAAGAATGCTTAATATTTTCACTGCTGATTTTCTACAGTGCCATCTCTTCACACCTCCTTATTAATGGTGCAGCTGACATTTTAATGTGGTGCAGAATGGTGCGGTCACTGTGAGAAATCAACATTCTAGACAGATTAACAGAATTGCAGGGGCACTGTTCATGAACAGAGGTCCCAAATGCTTTCATGAGATGGGGTCACAAAAAGGCCATGTTTTAAAATTTGGAGTGCAAATACCAACACATGCCCAGGGCGTTATGGTTTCTAACTACATCCTACCCTGTACAGACTAACAGGCATCAGGGGTGTGTCTTTGGATTGTCTGCTGTACTACTCATGCCATTGGTCCTCCACCCCCACCCTGCAGCCACTGACATGAATCAAGGTGTGCCTTGGACTATTCAGCCCCAAAGTTCAACCCATTTTCCACGCTGCACCCATCTCAATGTACATACTTATGAAATGGGGTGCGTATAAGGCCAGATGACCATAGGGAACAACGTGACACTTGTCAGACTCTGCAGGATTGGGTGAGGTGAAATAGCATGAGCGTTATGGCCAGTGACCCAAACGCACACCCCAATGCCTGTCACTCTCTGCAGGGTGGGGTGGGGTTGATGTTGGTTCTATACTTCACTGCTATTCCTATTATGCATCTCTCTTAACTCCTGCACTACCAATGCCAACACCAGCAAGACAACATTCGGCATTGACAAATGCCTGTTTATTTTGTGATCCTTCCAGACCATTTTACTTGTGAGTCGCATGACATCATTCTGTGCAGTACAGAACACAGTGGGGTGTCACAGGGTACTTTGTACGCATCACTGTTACATGGCAACTGTAAACCATACAAGAGAGAAAAAACTTTAATCACCAAATATAAATGGTTCAAGCAGCAGACCAGCTTTCAAAACATTAATTATACCTAACAGGTTGGGCAGTAGTGGGCTATATTGGACCCCCCCAAAGGCATAATGAAGACTGACGTCACAGGTAGAGGGCCTTATTGCCCCTGAAAGGCCTAGTATAGCCCATACCTCCTACCCTGGAGGGTATTATTGTGCTTAGAAAATGGGTAATTTTTCACCTTTGTATAAAATATTTAAATAAATGATAAAATATTTCTAAAAAGCAGTACAAATAAATAAAAAAATGCATTTTGTCATAAAATAGAGCTGTAGCTCCCAGTAGAGGACGTTGCTGCTTCTAATGTGCTTATTTTGTAATCTGTGTTTCTTTCCTTGCTTTGTTATGTTTGGTTGCTTTCTTGTTGTCCCTCACCCCCTCCCCCCCATGTTGTCGGTTGAACTATGTGATTTGGTGCATATATTTTCTGTTTTGGAACTGTTGCTGCTCCAGAATGCGGTCGCTGGAGAGTGTGAGCATGGAAGGGTGAGCGGGGTTGGGAGACTGGCTGGGCGCGGTGGGGAGAAAGTCAGCACTGCAGTGGTAGCTGAGTACCATCAGATGACAGCTTGAGCTTAGCTGAGAAAAAGAAAGCAGGGTAGTTTCTTTTTTTTTCAGTTCAACTGGCAGAAATATTGCAGATGGAGCTGTGGGGAGGATTGGCTTACTCACTGTAAAAGAAATTCACTGAAGTTAGTTGGGAGGGGGGACAATAGCAGCTTTACAGGTCTTAAAATGTGGGTACATGAATACCAGCATGTGCTCGGGTTGGCTGTTACTTGTCATTTCCCAGTCTCTGTTGGTGCATAACTGTACCCCTTGCCAAAGGGAAGGTAATTTCTTGCCTATTCTCTCATTCGCAGTAATTCAAGACAATAAATAATTCATGATAATTCAAGATACCAGTGCAATAGTTCACAAAGATTTATTTATTTTTATTTATTTCATCATTCAGATTATACCTTTGGGCACAAGCATTCATTTGCAAAGGTTTCAAACATGAGTCAAGAAGATGATTCATAGTTTAGAAAGGGCTCCAGACTGAATTTCTCATCCAGCCCCCACTCACCGGATGCGCCAAGAGAATAAATCCAGTACTTTTCTCTCATTAGTAGCTTGTGTTCAGATCACCACACTTTGGGCCATTACAGACCCTTTCCAACCCAATAAACTGGAAACGATGACTTTACCCATGAGTCATAACAAGAACCACGCATCCTAATTTCTAATGCTGCCTAAATGCTTTTCCCATTACTTCTCATGTTGGTCAGTGAATGGCCTTAGCATGGTCTTAAAGGAGACCTGCACTGAACCTATGCATCATTCACCCCAGCAGAAGCTGATTTTTAAATACCTGTGGCAATTTCAAGTTTCAAGTTTATTGCAGGAATAACTCCATTGAGCAAGCTCATTCATAAGGAAGTCCTGAGGACATATATATCAGGAGCATATACAAGCATATACAAACAAAGACAGACAGTATACATAAAACATAGTACATAGTAATATAAAGACATAGTATATCGTAATATGAGGTACGTTTGGTTAGTGTTGTGCGAAACTGGAATATTTTGCTGAGCGAAATATTTCACGTAATTAATGCATTACACAAATATTTTGCTTGGCGAAATGTGAAATTTCGCCCTCAGTTGTAAGAGAAATTATGCCCCCAAGCTGGCAGAATTTCGCTTGCTGGTGAAAGTACGCACCTAGGGGTGAAATTTTGCCACCTGTGAGAGTAATTTTGCCTCCCACAGTGAAATTGTGTTCACACTTCTCCCTGGTGTCTAGTGTTTCCGCCAGCATCACTGGCTGTAAAGATTAATAAGCACCCCCAAAAGTTAACCTACCGCCTCTGTTGTTTTGTTTTTTTTAATATACCCTTCACTTCCTAGTGTCTAGTTGGACTCTCCACCCCCCACCTCATCAGTATAGCTGGCACCACCCAGCTCCCATCCCAGTACCCACAGTCGGGCCACCTGTGGCTCTCACTCATCTCCATGGCGGCAGCCTGACTGAGTGCCACTGAGCATTTGAATGAATGAATGAGTGTAGTACACTCATTTCATTCAAGTGCTCATTGGTGCTCAGTCAGGCTGCCAGCCATGGAGATGAGTGGAGGGCTGTGCCGTGACCCGATGGGGTACCGGGGGAAGCTGGGTGGGTGCTGCTATGTACTGATGGTGGGGGCTGAGGGGTCCACTAGACACCAAGGAGTGAAGGCATGATATCTACATACATTTAAAAAAAACAACGGATGCAGGTGGTAACTTTGGGGGGTGCTGACAATGTTTACGCCAGTGACGGGCTGGGGACCACTAGACACCACACCAAGGAGAGGAGGAGGTTGGTGATTTTTTTTTTTAAATAAAACAAATGGAGGTGTTCAGGGCAACTTGTGTGTATGTGTGGGGGGAGGCTGTTCCTTTCATGATGCCTGCCAGAGGGATGGTTCAAAGAGAGCAAAAGCAGGTGCAAGAAAAAAAGGAAAACATATTTTAAACTGAAGCCCTTGCATGGGCTTTACAGGGGTTTGACTGGCTGCAGAAAGAGATTACTGGGGTGCTTCAGCGGTTAGCTGGGGCTGTTGGCAACTGTGGGTTTGTAAGGGTCTGAAGGGGTCACTGGTGTTACTGGGGATACTGGGGATACTAGTGTGGGGAGACCGTCCTTAATAAATATTTGTTTCCCCATGTCCCCACATACCATTCCCTGGGACCACTGTACATTTTGTTCCTCCTGGTTAGCCAAATGGTCCCTAAGAAGACCCAAAGCACACTGACATTGTGACCAGCGGTGATGGGTGAAGTATCGGCAAAGTGTGAAATTTCACACCCGAATTCTCGCGGAACATTCTCCGGCGAAATTGTTTTATTTCACTGCAGTTTCACCAGCAAAATGTTATTTCGCTGCATCTCTATGTTTGGTACACAATGCTCAACACAACAATACTAAGACAATACTGAAAGTTTCATAACGGAGAAGAGGAGAGGAGAGGAGTTGTTAAAGTAGGAGTCAATTGTCAAGGTAGAGACTAGTGACAGCTGCAGGTAGCTTTCAAGTCAGTCATCGTCATTGTGCTACTGTTCCATTGCTACAGGTTTTTTAGTTATCCCAGTGAGTGTTTCTGATTGACATGCCACTGGAAAGTACCATTCTAAAAATGTACGATGTACTTTATGTCCTTGCTTTGCTATTCTGTTGTTGGCACGATGTATCCATGTTCTACTATGCAACTGTGGTTGAGAAGGACATAAACTATGCCGCACAGTTCTAAAATTGCACTTAACACCAGATTATTGCTCTATAAATTAGAAGCACCCACACTGGTTACTAATAGACTAGTATAAATTGAACAATAACGGAATTGGAAACAGTTTCTAAAAAACAGCTTATATTGTGAAAAACGACTTTTTCGGTTCAGAGCAGTTGCCCTTTAAAATTCAAAAAGTAAAAAAAAAAAAAGGAAACAGTTCTAGATGGTAAAGAGATGGGACAAAACATTTTATAGGTATATCAGCGGTAGAAGGAAGGCCAGGGGAGGGATTATAAGGCTCAAAGGGGAGGAAGGGGTGGGCTGTAGAGGGGGCCTTAGAAAAATACTTCTGTTTGGTATCCACAGTAGAGGGGGAGGGACAAGGACCACAGCTAAACAGCAGGAACAGTGGGGAGGGAGAAGTTAACATCAGTAGTTTTACAGAAGAACGAGTCCTGGAAGAACTCGCAAAACTGAGGGTGGACAAAGCAATGGGACCAGATGATATACACCCCAGGGGATTGAAGGAATTATGAACGGTGCTGGCAGCTCCTCTAGCGGCCCTGTTTAGTCAGTCACTCAACACAGGGGTGGTTCCAGAGGACTGGAAGGGAGCAAATGTATCCCTCTCCATAAGAGTGATAGCAAGGAGAAGGCGGGAAACTATAGGCCGGTCAGCCTCACCTCAGTAGTGGGTAAGATAATGAAGGTGTTGCTTAAGGAAAGGATTGTGGCACTCTTGTTAACCATGGGAACACAGGATCTAAGGTAGCATGTATTCACAGCAGGAAGGTCGTGTCAAACAAACTTGATTGACTTTTTTGACTGGGTAATGAAGGAGATGGATCGGGGAGGAGCAGTGGATATCGCATACCTCAATTTCAACAAGACCTTCTACACTGTACCCCACAGAAGACTTGTGCACAAGCTAGGCAGCCTGGGGGTGGGCCACAAAGTGGAAAACTGGGTTAGAAACTGGTTGAGGGACAGAAAGCAGAGGGTGGTAGTAAATGGGATCATGTCTGAGGAAAGAAGGGTGACCAGTGGGGTGCCTCAGGGATCAGTCCTGGCGCCTGTCCTTTTTAATGTCTTCATCAGTGACATTGCTGAAGGACTGGCGAGGAAGGTTTGCCTATTTGTGGATGATATCAAGATCTGCAACAGATAGCTAGACACTTCATAGGGGGGGTCGAAAGAATGAGGAGGGATCTGAGTAAGCTGGAGAAATGGCCACAAGTGTGGCAATTAAAATTTAACGCAAAGAAGTGCAGAATCATGCACCTGGGGCAGAGAACCCCGGCAGAGAGGGATTGCTGACAGTCACTAGGGAAGAAAGGGATTTAGGGATAATCATCTCAGATGACCTAGAGGTGGCCAAGCAGTGTAATAAGGTGGTTGGGAGGGCCAGTGGAATGTTGGGGTGCATAGGAAGGGGTATCACAACAGAAGAAAGGAAGTGATGATGTCATTGTACAAAACGCTGATCAGGCCTCATCTAGAGTATGGTGTTCAGTTTAGGAGGCTGCATCTTCGAAAGGACATAGACAGGGTGTAGGCAGTCCAGAGAAGGGTGGCCAAGATGGTTCAGGGCCTACATCAGAAAACATATGAAGACGGATTAAAGGATTTCATATGTATACACTTGAAAAGAGGAGGGAATGGGGCGGGGGCATGATAGAGAACTTCAAGTATGTTAAAGGCTTAAGCAAAGTGCAAGTGGGTGACATCTTCTAGTACAAGAGTTGTACAAGGACGAGGGGGCACAATAAGAGACTGGAGGAGGGACAGGATAAGGGAACATGTGAGGAAGTTTTTCTTCATGAAAAGGGTGGTAGATGCTTGGAATAGCCTTCCCCAGGAAGAGGTGAGTGCTAACAAAGTGGGGGGATCCAAACACGCATGGAATAGACATAAGGGCACCCTAGATGTGAGGAAAAGAGGCAAAAGCCAATGACCAAGCAGGGTCAGTGGCTGCTGAAGCAGGCAGGGAACACAGGCAGACTAGGTGGGCCTAGCAGTTCTTATCTGTCATCAATTACTATGTTATTTTGTTGCAATGTTCTAAAATGGTACTTAACACCAGACTGTAAATCAGAAATGTAACCCCCCTGCAAATGAGGGTTCCCAAAAGACTTCCAGGAGCTTGCTTGAATGCTCCAAGCCTGAATGGTGTTTGGCATTTAAGCCATTTATCAGTGAGTGTTTTAGAGCCTCTGGTACTGTCTCTTTAAGAGCTGTCTGCTTGCAGACATAATTAGTTTGTATGGGGGGACTGTGTGCTTCTCTGTTTGAGTACCACTCGAGCTGCTAATTCACTCCATTTTGCAGTCACTAGAGTGCAAAGGAACCTATCTGAAAGATGTAACTGTTTGCCAGAAATCATTTAGAGTAATAATGAAATTACAGTTTGTCTAACCTGCTTTCTTTGCGGTCAGAACTGTGTCTGCCTAGTTCCCATTCTGGTTTTGAACTGCTGAACTGGACCAATCAGTGTGGGTAAGCTAGCTCTAAAATGGTGCCTTGGACGAATCAGAACTTGGACTCATATTCTGAGCCAGCCACAAGAGGATTGTATAGGCAGTGACTCTGGGAGATTAGTTTAGACTTCAGCTTTTTGGACCAACAGGAGCAGTCTATTGTGAGTGACAGCCAATCCAGTCAAGAACTGGGAGGAACTCAAAGGAAGTGCCCGGTTTTGTCTGTTGGAGTTTCAGTTTTAGCTCTGGCAGTGAAGGAAAGGAACCCTGTGCTCCTTCAGTACAGTTTTAATCGGGAACATGTAAGGTCCGAGTTCCGGTCTGCAGCTTGTGTAACTGCTTGTTAGGACTGAATCTGTCCTGTGAAGAGAATCAAAGGATATCTGAAGAGTAGAAACCAGGCTCACCCTGTAGAAGACTGGAGAAATTGCTGAACTGCACTCGGTCTGTCAGGAGGACTGAATCTGCTGTGTGATCTCCCGGTATTGTGCAGTAATTGCGATCGGGATAGAGAAGCAGCCTGCCTGGTATAGTACTTTCTTTTGCCATATAAATGTGAGGAGTCTCGTGGAGCTCAAGTAGCCTGCGACACTGAAAGACCTATGTTGTTTGGAGGTCGTGAGTACTAATTCAGAGTCGCTCCTGTTGAATTATACATTGAATCCAAATAGAATTACTGTACTGCTGACTGTTTAACTAATTTTCTTTTCTCTGTGTGAAAGGGCCCTACCAGCTGCCACAGTTTGGACTAGCCACTAGGGCTTGGGTACCCAGGGACAGTAACTGGTAAGATAGGCCTGTGCACAGAGCCTAAATAGATGAGTAAAGTATAAGCTAATTAACCTGATTTCCCTGTCCTTGTTATATTCCCCTAAATAAATCAGAGCTGCTTGTTTCAGCAAAGTTATACTGCCTGAGTATTTGTCTATGTTAAAGTATTGTACTGTGATTGTTGCACTATATCTTATTTTACAGGAGGTCCCAGTGCCTGAACCAGCCCTGGGGGTAAGTGTATACTGTGAAGGTAATTCTGATATATTGTGTGGGCCACTAGTGGGAAGAAAGGAGTTGCAGTGTCCCAGAGGCTGTGACCAAGTAAGGTTTAACTATTGCAAACCCTGACCTCTGGGTGGAGCACCCGCCATTGGATCCAGGCCCTCAACCTGTTAGTGGCAAATCAGGCAGGGGTAGTAGCCCTGGGATAGCCCATCTAGGGGTTACATCTTGGAGGCACCGCTGGATTGTGTGCCCTCTAGTGGCCATATTTACAAACCACTGTTAAAAAAAAAATTAATAAATGGGTACCCCGACAGAAGTGGCTATGCACCGGCTGGTGGAGTGGTGTACTGGGGAGGAGATCAACCCCCAAAATGCTATGCTTATCCTGGACATCCCCCTGGGTATTAATACAGACACTGTGCAGGGAGTACTTCCAAGGTGGAAGGTTTACAAACCCTGTGGTGGTGGGTCGGCATGCTAATCTGCTCACCCACACTTCCTGGCCCTGTAGAGTTTAAGGATCCCATAGATAGCTCAAAGTGCCACAGACCATTACCCCAGAGGAGCCCTCATTGCTTGGAGAGTGATAACTAAGGACAGTAAAGACCCAGGGGAATGAGCCCCCACCACTATCTGAAACTTTGAGGAGAAATTTGCTAAATGGTTGCTGGGGAAGGGAAAACTGTGGAGGACTTGAAGAAACTATTCTTGCCACCTGGGGTGTTCCTCCCCAACACCCTCTCGCTCCAGTACCCGTAATGGTGGCTGAACCAATGCAGACTCCTATTTCTGCACCTGCCATTAGTCCGACTCTTACCGAAGGTTGAGGATCTTCTCTGGCACCTCCCCACCCCCAAGGGAGGATGACTGGGAGACCTGGATAGAACTATGTTGCCCCAAGTGCTAGAATGGAAATGCTCGAAGCCAGCGAAAAGAGGGTTAGTGAGAGCCTCCGAGGTCCTGCCCTGGCTACCATCCATGCTAAGCAGACTGGTAACCTGAAGTGACTGCACAGGCCTATCTTGAGGCCCTGGAGATGTGTATGGGAGCCCAGATTCTGAGTGAAGACCTATGGTGGAGAGTAAAGATGCACAACAGTACCAAGGGAGTTGTTGTCTGTGTATGTATCTCGGCTGGAAAAATTGTTGCAAGAATGCCTCAGAAAGGGTGGTTTGCCTGCGATTGAACTGGACTGAACCAGGCTGGACAGGATCATAAGTCTGCCCCTTCTCAGAACTGCTGTTGCTTCAATTCGCCTGGCAAATCGACTGGAATCCCACCCTCTATGATGAGATAATGAGAAATTCGAGGAGTTGAGAAAAGGCGACCTCGGGAGGACCTGCACAACAGCTGCTGCCTACGACCAGTGACTGAGGGTGACCCATCAAGTGAAGTTCAGGGGCAGAGGTTGGCAGTAAATGAGTGCTCTGACAAGGAAAAAGATATGCCACAATGGGCGAACTGTTGGGAGAGATCGAGAATTCAAAAACAATACTTTATGAAGGCCACGCCTGCAATGTACAGGCCCTGACCTATATCCGACTGCATCTGCTATGGGGTGGGGTACCCACCATGTATCTCCTGCTGATAACAGCTCCGAGCTCGATTCCTTGACCATGGAAGTGGAGAAACTGACGAGATGTCTCCAAATGCTTATCACGCCGAGACAGAGATGGCACCAAGGTTTCCAGTTAGTAATACCCGCCCTGGCTCCCAGTGGCACCTCGGCCAGCTCAAACTCCAGAAAGTATGTTTTGCTATAATTGTGGGAAAAGCGGGCACATGAAAAGAATTCGGTCCCAAAAGACACTGACAAAGTTGCATATAGGCTACAAGGAGAGCTTCGGAGAACAAATCAGTTTTAAGAGGTGCAGAAATGATCCCAGTGAGGCACCAAAATGCTAATTCACGTCCTTTTGTGGCAAGGTCAGTTGCCCAGGCCCCCACTACCGCCTCTCCAGACTGGTCCAGAATAGTGGGTCCCTCCATGGAGACCACTGTAAGGTGAATGGAGTGTCTACAAGAGCTGATAGACAGTGGCTCCCAAGTGACAATTATGTTCCAGGTTGGTATCAGAAGCATTTGTCAGACGTGCCCTTACAACCATTAGAAGGACTGCATGTATGGGGTTAAGTGAGAAGGCCTACCCCTATTCCGGGTATATCCGAATTTGGCTGTCTTTCCCCACCTCCGTGGTTGGAGTGGCGAACAAGTAGAGACCCTAGCCTTAGTGTGTCCCCCACTGGACTGTATGATGGTGTCCCTTTGTTGATTGGAACAAATGCTCATATGTTCGGAAGGCTGGCACAGTTGTGTTATGAAAAACAGGGTCAAGACTAGTAGAGCTTTAAGAGTTCGGCTTTAATTAAGAAGGCCTATGAGGCACAGAGAGATGCTGAAAAAATAGAACCAAAGGAACTGGTTGGAATAGTATGGAAGAAGGATCCTGAGTCTCTGATCCTGGCGCCAAATGCCCAGTGTACCTTACAGGGAGAGGTCCGTATCAGAAAGGATGTTAAGAATAAAATATTAATGTTGGATGCACCAGGCAATGGAAAATTGCCAGAGAGACTGCTGGTCAAGCCTAGTATTTTGCCCGCTAGAGCCCATGCTTATGCCAGAAGGGTAATGGTCCAAGTTTTTAATGTGTCTGAAAGAGACATTCGAGTAAATAGAGGTTGCATCCTGGCTAATGTGCATTGTGCAGACACTGCAGTGCTACCCAGCAGCAAGAGTTCAAGGAAGAATGACAGAGTAACACCTGACTTGTTTGATTTCGGCGACTCCCGCTGCCAGCTGAATGAAAGTGAGGATCAGTGAGAAGCTTGCCCAGAGAGACCAGGTGTTTTCTTTAAAGGAATGGGATGTAGGATGCGTGCAAGGAGCTGAGCACAATATCCGCTGCATGACGAAAAGACCATTCTGAGAGGTCCGACGCCTGGCACCTGCTGACATAGATGATGTGAGACGGCATCTGCAAGAGATGTTAGCTGCTGGTGTAATACAAGAATCCAGAAGTCCTTATGCTTCCCATTGTGGTAGTGAGGAAAAAGAATGGAACAGAAGGATGTGTGTGGATTATCGCACTTAAACCGGTGGACTATCCCTGATCAGTACACAATGCCCGCATTCAGGATGCTTTGGACTGCCTAAACGGGAGCAAGTGGTTCTCTGTGCTGGATCTCCGCAGTGGGTACTACCAGATCCCGATGGCCCCAGAGGACCGTGAGAAGACAGCCTTTATCTGTCCGCTTGGCTTCTATGAATTCATGAGTATGCCTCAAGGGATTTCAGGTGCCCCAGCCACTTTTCAACGATTGATGGAGCGTGCAGTGGGGGACATGAACTTACTAGAGTGCCTGGTATACCTAGATGATGTTATTGTGTTTGGCAGCTCACTGGAGGAACATGAGAGCAGATTATTTAAGGTATTGGACCGACTGGAGGACTTTGGCCTTAAACTGTCCATTGATAAGTGTCAATTCTTTCAAACATCAGTAAAGTATGTGGGACACATAGTATCCACCGAGGAATAGAGACCGACCCAAGTAAAGTTGAGGCCTTGACCACCTGGCCACAGCCCAAAATCTAAAGAACTGCAAATTCCTGGGATTCTGTGGTTATTATCAGCGTTTCATCAAGGACTATTCAAGAGTGATCCGCCTTTACTTAACCTTACTCAAGGGTATCCCCAACCCACAAAAATACCAAAAGTCAGCGTCCTCAAGACTGAAAGAGTGTATTTTCATCCAAGTGAAGTATTTGGGGCCCTGGACTCCTGATTGTGAGACTGCTTTTCATGAGATCATATATCAACTTACCCATGCTCAGTGCTGGCCTATGCGATCCAAGAAAACCTTACGTCCTGCACACTGATGCTAGCTTGCAAGGTTTGGGGCTGTGTTGTCCCAAGAGCACGAGAATGGCCTGAGACCAGTGGCCTTTGCCAGTAGAAGCCTGACCCCATCCGAAAAGAACTATCCTGTACATAAGTTAGAGTTCCTAGCTTTGAAGTGGGCTATTGTTGACCAATTCCATGAGTACTTGTATGGGGCTAAATACTAGTAAAACTGACAAAATCCTTTGACCTATGTGCAGACCTCAGCTAAGTTGGATGCCACTGGCCATAGTGGCTTTCTGCATTATCTACATATGACTATGCTCAGAATACCGAGCAGGTCTGAACCACATAGATGCTGATGCTCTCTCCGGAGGTCTGTTCCCCAGAATGATTGGGTCCGATTGGCAGAACCTGACATTCGGGCACTCTGCCGAAGTTTGACAGGGAGGAACAATGTCCCGGACGAAATGGACTGCATGGTGGATTGCTTGGGACCCTCTGAGAATTGCATACCTGCTGCTTATTGCCACTTTTCTGCAATAGACATTGGTGCACTGCCTCAGCTGGACAATGACAGTATTCAGCGGGCTCAATCCCGCGATCCCATGATCAAAGCAGCTTTAGAAGCCCTCTATGCAGGAAAAGATGTGTCCAAATTACGCTCCACGGATTTGAGAACTGCACTATTATACAAAGAAGGTCCTAAGTTGAAACTGATCAATAAACTGTTATACAGAGAAACAGTAGACAGAGGGGACAAGTAGACAAACAACAACTAGTCCTGCCCACTGCCTTTCGAGACTCAGTACTGATGTCCTTGCACAACCACATAGGGCACCTTGGTATAGACAGAACACTTGACTTGGTGAGATCCAGATTCTATTGGCCTAAGATGGGGCTGATGTGGAGCAACACATTCGAACTTGTAGTTGCTGCTTAGAGAAGCTTTGCCCCAGAGGGCTGCCCCTTGTTAACATCACCACCAGTGCACCCATGGAGCTGGTCTGTATTGATTTTCTGAGTTTGGAGTCAGATCAAGAAATATCAGTAATGTGCTGGTGGTCACTGACCATTTCACGAGATATGCCCAAGCTTTCCCACCAAAGACCAGAAAGCATCCACTGTGGCCAAAGTACTTGTAGAAAACTTTTGTTCACTATGGGGCTCCACAAAGAATCCATTCTGATCAAGGAGAGACTTTGAGAGTCGTCTGATCAAAGAGATGCTTTCTCTGTGGGGAGTGCGAAAGTCCAGAACCACTCCTTACCACCCCCAGGGGGAACCTCAGCCTGAACGTTTCAACCGCACTTTGCTAGATATGCTAGGCACCCTGCACCCAAAGGACAAGCCTAGATGGAGCCAACAAATTAGCTCCCTGGTACATGCTTATAACTGCACCAAAAGTGATGCCACTGGGTTCTCCCCCTACCGCCTGATGTTTGGAAGAGAAGCTTGACTACCAGTAAATGTGTGTTTTGGGGTCTCTCCTGATGGGGTTTAAGCTGACAACTATTTACAGTATGTGCAAAAGTTAAAGGCCCAGCTAACTCATGCGTACCAACTGGCTCAAACCATGGCTGCCAAAAGAAATCTGGCCAACAAAGAAAGGTATGATAAAAAGGTGAAAGCACAGGAACTCCAGGAGGGAGATTGGGTATTGCTAAGAAATCTGGGACTGCATGGCAAACACAAGATTACTGACAGATGGCACCATCTCCCTCACATTATAGTGGGCAAACTAGATGATCTGCCAGTGTACAAAGTAAGGCCTGAGAATAATTCAAAAGATGTAAAAACAATGCATAGAAATCATTTACTGCCCATTGGACAAATCTTGATTGAGTCTGAGCCCCCAGAAGATGCCCCTCTGGACCAGTGACTAGAGCTGCTGCTAAGAAAGATCAAGAAAGTCTGCACCTACAGAAGCAAAGTTAAAGTGTTCCCCTCCACAAGTCCCAGTTGAGCATGACTGTCAGTCCATATCGGAAGAAAGTGAGAGTGACTTTGAATACTATCCTTCTTACGAACTGAGTCAATTGTTTCGGGGCAATCCCCTAGTCAATACTGGAGATGAAGCTGGGCCTTCTGTACTGTCTAAGCCCCCAGCTTCGACCCCGGAGCCAATGCTCCCAGAAAGTGAAGTGCAAAGCATCAGATCAGATGAAATGGAATCATTGTGCATGGTTGAACTGTTTGAGCTTTCAGGGGAGGAAAATGATGGATTGGGTCAGACTGGTGATACACCAGAACAAGAAGAGTATTTTGAGTGCCCTGACAGTCCACTGCCAGTGTCTGAAAGCTCTCCATGCGAGCCAAATGTTGTGGACTCAGAAACTGTAACTCCTGGAGCTGAAAGTGCCCCAAGTTCTACCCTCTCTACCCCATGGAGACCCCTGACAAGTGAGGACAATGCTGAAAATGAGGCTCAGAGTGCAGAGACTGTAACAGTTTCCCTAGAAAGACTGGTCGAGCTGTAAAGCCTGTGGTGCACCTCAGTTATGATTCCCTGGGCTGGCTAGTGGATCTGCCTCTCAATGTTGTCCATAAAGGGTGTATGTGTCCCAGGCTCATTGCCCAAACTGGCGTCAGTGCTAACTCAAGTTACTTGTGTTGCCCTCTAAGTATGGTGCCCTTGCCCGTCCAGCCACAAGGTAACTGATAGGAAGGGCCCCTCTCTTCAGGTTTCATGTACAACAGGTAATAACTTGAGTTATGGTACAATGTGTATGTAATACTGTGTAAAGAGTGACGACTGCAATGTTTCAGAAATGTGTTCTTGGTAAAATGATATATTGACTGATGATTACATGTGCGAGCCTAATGCAAATGTATATGGTTGCAGTTGAAACTTATAGGGTACTTGCTTGGACGGACGTCAAGCTTTCCCAAACCAGGAAGGTGTAACCTCCTGCAAATGGGGGTTCCCAAAAGACTTCCAGGAGCTTGCTTGAATGCTCCAAGCCTGAATGGTGTTTGGCATTTAAACCATTTATCAGTGAGTGTTTTTAGAGCCTCTGGTACTGTCTCTTTAAGAGCTGTCTGCTTGCAGACATAATTAGTTTGTATGGGGACTGTGTGCTTCTCTGTTTGAGTACCACTCGAGCTGCTGCCAATTCACTCCATTTTTGCAGTCACTAGGAGTGCAAAGGGAACCTATCTGAAAGATGTAACTGTTTCTAGAAATCATTTAGAGTAATAATAAAATTACAGTTTGTCTAATACTTTCTTTGCAGTCAGAACTGTGTCTGCCTAGTTCCCCATTCTGGTTTTGAACTGCTGAACTGGACCAATCAGTGTGGGTAAGCTAGCTCTAAAATGGTGCCTTGGACGAATCAGAACTTGGACTCATATTCTGAGCCAGCCACAAGAGGATTGTATGGGCAGTGACTCTGGGAGATGTAGTTTAGACTTGGCGCCTTTTTGGACCAACAGGAGCAGTCTATTGTGGTGACAGCCAATCCAGTCAAGAACTGGGAGGAACTCAAAGGAAGTGCCAGTTTTGTCTGTTGGAGTTTCAGTTTAGCTCTGGCAGTGAAGGGGAAAGGAACCCTGTGCTCCTTCAGTGCACAGTTTTAGTCGGGAAACATGTGTAAGGTCCAGAGTTCTGGTCTGCAGCTTGTGTAACTGCTTGTTAGGACTGAATCCGTCCTGTGAAGAGAATCAAAGGATATCTGAAGAGTAGAAACCAGGCTCACCCTGTAGAAGACTGGAGAAATTGCTGAATTGCACTCGGTCTGTCAGGAACTGAATCTGCTGTGTGATCTCCCGGGTATTGTGCAGTAATTGCGATCGGGATAGAGAAGCAGCCTGCCTGGTATAGTACTTTCTTTTTGCCATATAAATGTGTGAGGAGTCTCGTGGAGCTCAAGAGTAGCCCTGCTGACATTGAAGGACCCTATGTTGTTTGGAGGTCGTGAGTACTAATTCAGGGTCGCTCCCTGTTGAATTGCCACATTGAATCCAAATAGAATTACTGTACTGCTGACTGTTTAATTAATTTTTCTTTTCTCTGTGTGAAAGGACCCTACCAGCTGCCATGGTTTGGACTAGCCACTAGGGCTTGGGTACCCAGGGACAGTAACTGGTAGGGATAGGCCTAAACACAGAGATCCATAGGTAGATGAGTAAAGTATAAGCTAATTAACCTGATTTCCTGTCCTTGTTATATTCCCTAAATAAATCAGAACTGCTTGTTTCAGCAAAGTTATACTGCCTGATGTATTTGTCTATGTTAAAGTATTGTACTGTGATTGCTGCACTGTATCTTATTTTACAGGAGGTCCCAGTGCCTGAACCAGCCCTGGGGTAAGTGTATACTGTGAAGGTAATTCTGATATATTGTGTGGGCCACTAGTGGGAAGAAAGGGGGGTTGCAGTGTCCCAGAGGGCTGTGACCAAGTAAGTTTAACTATTGCAAACCCTGACCTCTGGGTGGAGGCACCCGCCATTGGATCCAGGCCCCTCAACCTGTTAGTGGCAAATCAGGCAGGGGGTAGTAGCCCCTGGGATAGCGCCATCTAGGGGTTACGGAAACAATCTCTGAGGTTTCTAATAGGGCAGTAAAGTTGGAAGGATAAAAGAAATGGAACCAGTAAATAGAAAATTGCTTCTACTTGTTAAAATGACTTATATGTTCAGCGCAGTTCTCTTGTAAGCATGGAGTTAAAATGCTCACCCGAGCCATTAATCTTGATGTGCTGTGGAGTGGTTCTGTGTTGCCACACTCCACATGTCTCCCACAAACAGGTCAAAAGGGCAGACATGGCTGCATAGTCCACAACCACCAGTATGTACTGCTTGCCCATGTGACTCAGGGTGCTTTGTGGCCTCACAATGTCCAAAGCTACTCTATCCTCTGAAAGGGTTAATTAATTAAGGTAAGGGAATTAAAGACCCTGTCCATTCTAGTAAGATTTGTTTCAAAACGATTCATAAAACATTTTCTTTTCTATGTTTGAGCACAGTTGTCAGAGCATCCCGACTGTGCTTCAACACAGTGCTTGCCTTTGGGGCGCCCAAGCATGTTTGCAGCAGTACTGTAGTGCATTGTGGGTACTACAATGCTTCCTGGGATACTCTCGATTAAGTGCATTAATGGATTCGAGGAACAGTGACTGCATGCAATTCGGGACCTCACTGTGAGTTTGATAATGCAAGTCAATATTTTCTTTCTTTTGACTGAACACAAAAAAAGAAAGGGAAGTGCTGTGCAGTGGTGGTTGCCTTAAAGCAGCAGTGTATGATAACGGTAAACATTTTGACCTATACTTTTTTATTGTGCTTTGAATTGTACCTTATCTCTTGATTTGCATACCCTTCTTTTAACAGTCTGAGTCTGCTTTAGTACTTTTTTTCACATTCGAAATAACAAAAGGAGTGCTCCTCTTAATATGGCCTGGACCAGGTTTTCATCAGTATTCTCGACTGTTTGTGTACACCTGTTGTCCCATAAGGTGAGTCAGGTGTTCAAAATCACTTCTGTTGTGACAAAAATGAACTATCATGCAGCAGGCAATGCTCCCCGGCCTTATGATACAATAGGTGTTGGAAAAACAGCTGAAAATACTTATAAAAACCTGGTCCAAACCATATTAAAAGGAGCACTCCTTTCAATATTTCAAATGTGAAAAGAAGTACTAAAGCACACTCTAAATGAGGAAAGAAGGGTACCATACAAATCAGGAGATAAGCGGCACTCCAAAACGGAATAGAAAAGTATAGGTCATTATTTTCACCACTATCATACACAGCTGCCTTAAACAGTGCTACGGTATGGACCGCATCCACACTTCTGTTAACATGGCTTAAGGCAACTGTGTTTGCCTAAAACCATGCTAATTGCCTTGCTCTTAGCAGGGTATTAGCACCGTTTTGGAACAAAGATTGTTGCACAGTAAAATCGTGCTATAATCTGGGCATAAAACTTTTAAACCATTTTAACAGAGTTGAAATGGTTAAAAGTCGTAGAGTGGACAGGGATAAATACGCTCTTGACTGAACTCCTGCAAGTTATTTATAATATTCAGCAAATGGTACAGAGTTACCAGTTTAGAGTGCCACATAGGTCCCTTCATCAGGAGTGTGTCTCCCCTTTGTGATATCACAGTGATGTCACAATCACACAGCATGGACATCTTCATAGCATCATCATCATGGGAGGATGGGGTGGTACCCGAGGACTGGAGGAGGGCAGATGTGATTCCCCTTCACAAAAGTGGGAGCAAGGCAGAAACGGGAAACTACAGACCTGTTAGTTTAACCTCAGTGATAGGGAAAAGGATGGAATCACTTCTGAAGGAAAGAATTGTCAAGTATCTAGAGGCCAGTGGGGCACAGGACCCAAGGCAGCATGGATTCACAGCAGGAAGGTCATGCCAGACGAATCTGATAGATTTCTTTGACTGGGTGACCAAAGTAGTAGATCAGGGAGGGGCTGTGGACATGGCCTACCTAGACTTTAGCAAGGCATTTGACACAGTCCCCACAAAAAGATTAATATACAAGTTAGCCAGCCTGGGAGTGGGTCCCAAGATGACAGCCTGGGTAAAGAATTGGCTGGAGAATAGGACACAGAGGAGTAATAGTAAATGGAGTCCACTCTGAAGAAAGGGGTTACTAGTGGGTACCGCAGGGTTCAGTATTAGGACTGGTCCTCTTCAATGTCTTTATAAGTGACATTGCAGAGGACTGGAAGGAAAGTATGTCTCTTTGCAGATGACACAAAGATCTGCAACAGAGTTGATACTAGGTGGGTGGAAAGGATGTGAAGGGACTTGGCAAGGTTAGAGGAATGGTCAAATGTATGGCAGCTTAGATTCAATGCTAAGAAGTGCAGTAATGCACCTGGAAACAAAACCCAGGGAAGAGTACACAATGGGGGTGAGATACTAACAACAACAAAATGGAAAGGGACCGGGGTAGTCATATCAGATGACCTAAAGGTGGGCAAGCAATGTGAGAGGGCAGCAAGGAGGGCTGGGGGGATACTGGGATGCATAGGGAGAGGCATCACCAGTAGAAAACAGGAAGTTATTATCCCTCTGTACAGACAGCTGGTGAGACCCCATCTGGAGTACTGCGTGCAGTTCTGGAGACCCAATCTCCACAAAGACATAGACAGGATGGAAGCTGTCCAGAGGAGGGCAACTAAAATGGTGCATGGTCTGCACCGGAAGACATATGAAGAGAGACTAAAGGAGCTTAATATGTATAGCCTCGAGGAAAGGAGGGAGAGGGGGGACATGATAGAAACTTTCAAGTACCTCAAGGGAATCAACAAAGTCCAAGAGGGTAGCATCTTTCAAAAAGAGGTGTGCAAGAACAAGGGGACACAATTTGAAGATAGAAGTGGGGCAGCTCCAGAGGTAATTTAAGGAAGTATTTTTCACAGAGAGGGTTGTGGATGCATGGAACAGCCTTCCGAGGAGGTCTGGAGTCCAAAACAGGGTGGAATTCAAGCATGCATGGGACAGTCATAAGGCAATTCTAGGGGTGGGGAGGAAGAAGTAGGCTGCTGGTTAACTAGGATCTGCAGCTTATCCATTAGGTAGGGAAATGGGCAGACTGGGTGGGCCAAGCGGTACTTATATGATGTCAAATTCTATGTTTCTATAGCAGTCAGAAGCAAGTGGTGGCTTATTGAATGGGAAGGGAAAATTCTAGCTGCTGATTGTCCAAGGCAGACTCACATCCATACATTTTCCTTAGCCTAATGCCATGTAAAAACAAGCATTTGTCAATGTCGAATGTTGTCTCGCTGGCATTGGTAGTGCAGAAGTTAGAGATGCATAATAGGAATGGCAGTGAAGTATTGAATTGACGCTAACACCTACCCCAACCCGCACAGACTGACAGGTGCTGGGGTGTGCCTTTGGGTCATGAGCTATAACTCTCATGCCATTTAACCTCTACCTACCCTGTAGACACTGACAAGTGTTGTGGTGCGCTTTGGGGTCTTTGGGCCTTATACTTACCCCATTCCATAAGGAAACACGCTGAGATGGGTGCAGCATAGAATGGGGTGAACTTTAGGGCCAAACACTCCAAGGCACACCTCAATGCCTGTCACTAGCTGCAGGGTGGGGGTGGGGGTTGAATGGCATGAGCATTACAGCCAATGATCCCAAGCCACACCCCTGACGCCTGTCAGTCTCTACAGGGTGGGATGATACAGTTGGAAACCCTAACGCCGTAAGCATTTGTTGGTATTTTCACTCCAAATTTTCAACATGGCATTTGTTGGTATTTTCACTCCAAATTTTTAACATGGGCTTTTTGTGACCCCAACTAATGAAGAGCGGCACTATCAGTTTGCTAGCCAAAAGGTGGTTTTGCACAGCAACTATGCCATTTGGCAACACAGGCATGAAAACACATTTTGGGCAGGATGTGAATAATGATAGTTGTATTGTTCATGAGGAGGTGTAAAAAAATGGCAACGTTGAAAATCTGGAGTGAAAATATGAAAAATTGGTGAAGTCATGAGCAGGCATAGAAACTGCGCAACACATGTCCGTAACCCAATTATTTTTGGGATATTTTTAACCACATTTTCAACATAGGCATTTTGGGACCTCCTCATGAACAGTTGCACTGTGATTTTGTTAATCTGTCCCAAAAGTTGATTTCCCACAGCGACCACGCCATTGTGCGCCACAGGTGCGAAAACACATTTTGGACAGGATGTGAAAAATGACAGCTGTACTGTTCATAAGGAGGTGTGAAAAAATGCCAATGTTGAAAATCTGGCGTGAAAATATTGCAAATTTGCGAAGTTACAAGGATGCATGGAAACTGCACAACGCACTCTTGTAACACAGTCATTTTATTTATTTATTTATTTATTTTGCTTTTGGTAACCGGGTAAGTGCACTAGGCAAACAATGCCTATTTTCACGCACGACCCGGGAGAAGACAGTTTACAGACAAACAATATACATGTGACACAGCACATGAAAGCAGTACAAATCAGAGTAAGAAACAATGTTTGGATATTAGATACAAGCGCATTGACAAACTGAATAATGAGAGTAAAAGTACCGTGAAATCAAATTACAGATTGGAATGGGTAACACAGGAAAATAGTTCAAAAGGAGATAGGTAGTGAGGTACAGTACAATAAGTGCCAAGACTGTGGAGAGGGAGGCAGAGAAGTAGGGAGCGAGGAGAGGTAGGGGGTAAGAGAGTAGGCAGGCTAGGACTAAGAGAGGAGGGGAAGAAGTATCAAGGGGGTGGATTATCTGGAGATAAGCAATAGAGCATGGAGGGGTGAAGGTTCAAGGTGGGTTAAAGCAAGTGCAGGGGTTTATGGTGTGCAGGTGTTCACGGTGTAGTTTCTTAAAGGTAGCATGGGTCGTTGCTTGACAGATAGAGAAGGGTATAGAGTTCCAGTATTTCGGAGCTGTGTGAGAGAGTGGACTTTCGTCACTAGATTTTCAACATAGGCATTTTAGGACCTCTACTCATGAACAGTGTCACTGTCATTTTCTCAAACTGTCCCAAAAACTGATTTCACACAGCGACCGTGCTATTCTGCGCTGGACGTGTGAAAACACATTTTGGCCAGGATATGGAAAATGACAGCTGTACTGTTCATAAGGAGGTATAGAAAAATGCAAATTTTGAAAATCTGGAGTGAGAATATTACAGATTCACTAAGTTACATAGCTGTGGGAAGCTGCAATGTACGCTTGTAAAACAGCCATTTTTGGGATTTTTTCCACCAAATTTGCAACATAGGCTTTTTGAGAGCCCCTCCCCCATGAACAGTGGCACTGTTGTCTAGTTAATCAGTCCTGAAAAGTGATTCTGTGCAGTGACCACAAAATCACCTTTCAGGACCGAATAACGCCATGACAGTGACTGAATTCATGAGGAGGTGTCCCAATAACCCCATGTTAAATATTTGGTGCCAAAATTCCCAAACACGCCCGAGTTATGCATCAAAGTTGAATAACCCCTATTTATGCCATTATACAGCTTACAGGTATTTCTTCAGTTCGCAGTCGGCTTTGAAGAGTGCAGACGTGTTCCTGGTCCATCGAAGATCATCGTGCCATGCTCCGGAGGTAAGTATGGGGTGAGAGGGGGTGTTGGGAGGCAGGGTGCACAGAGAGTGGGTATGGGTTGGGAGAGGGCCACTGGAGTTGACGAGGGACTGTTTTCTGGTTTGCAGGTTTAAAAAAAAAAAACAGACATTGTGGGATGGTTTTTGTTTAACAGGGGCATTTGGCACACTGGGGTGGGTTCCCAGTGTGCCACCTGACTGTTTTGGGGGTGCTAGCTGATGGGGAGTTGGTACCTGTTGTACATGCCAAAGGGAAAAAGCCGAGGGGATTGGGCACCCCTCGCACACAACAAAAGCGTGGGTCATTATGCCGATGGGAGCGCCTCCATCTGCAAAATAAACGGAAGGGGAACTGAAGCTGACAGCAAATAAAGACTGTTTGGGGTACATGAGCTGGGGATTGGGCACCGGTGTACACTTTAAATGGGGGCATTATGGTGATGAGGACTGACTCCTCTCGGCAAATGAAGTGGGTTGGCACTCTGCGCGGCAGCAGTCAGTGCCACCATGTTTATTAAACTGCTTCACCAGGAAAGGCACGCCGCTGCATGACAAGCTTGGCTCTCATTGCAGTGGACCTTTTCTTAGATCTTGTGGCCAGTTTACATGTTGCTGGTGTCAGCACCTGCAGCTGCCTTATTGAGGAATGAGGGACGCACCTACTGATGTGTGCCCTGCATTCGCCCACAGTGACCGCACCTCCAAATCTGCTACTACTGCAATATGTTGGCTGGCGTGCACGTGTGAGCCAACATAAAAATAGCCATGAAATCTGTAATGTGAGCAAATTGCATACAGAACCCCTACCCATTTCACTCATCCCTGGCTGCCATCAACTGCCATCGTGACTCACTGAAAACCTTTAAAAAGGCCATAAAAATAAAATAAAATAAAAAAAATAATAATAATTAAACAGTCTTTCCTCACACAATTCCCTACTTACACACATAAATACATTTAAAAATTGAAGTACTAGACACAATTTTAATTCCCAGTGCTTCTTTAGTGACCATGAAAAAAATCCCTTTCCTATCGAAACAGCTTGCCAAGGCAATCTCTGCTGCTTACACTGTTACCGATAAAACAGAAACCTTAACTCATATAAGACCTTTAATTGTTTTTTTGGGGAGGGACATTCTGCCAGACATATTCTGCAGAAGTTTAAATCCCTGTAGTTCATAAACATTCCATCTATCCATGTGAAAAGACAGATGACTTGACAGAGTGAGAGGGACTGCCTTTACCAGTTACTGTTACCAAAAGAAAAATGCTTTTCTAGGGACATGAATATGATGTTCTATCCACACTAACTGGCAGTGTCCTTTCCCTTTAAGATGTGCCAGAAAGTCTTCAAGCTGGCCTCTCCCACCCACCTGGGTGGTAACTCCCTAGGCTCTGCCACATGATGTCAGATCTTCCTTTCCACTAGAAGAAGCAGGCTCCTGCCTTACCGCTCTTGTGCTGAGTAGGCCCTAGTGCTTAAATTCTTCAGAATTATTTCCAAACCAACTCTCGTGAGTTTTGTCTTCAACTCAATCTTCGATTGTGACCGCCACGGATGATAAGTTTGATCCCGGGTTCCGCCGGTGCCCTTGCAGGCAGAATAGTCCAGGACCTACCCACACACCACATGCGTCTACTGCCTGAGACATGACCTCGATCACCAGGCCTGCGACTTTTACCTCTCATTTCAGTCAACCATTCTGGAGGACAATCTCGTCCACCTGAAACTGGGCCACCTAGAGCAATGGAACCTGCCAGTCAAATCCAAAGATACCCATTGGGTGGTCTCTGTGGCTGCGGGGTCCGCTGAGCAGCTTGTGGCCTTCAATGAGGATGCAGCCCAGAGCATGGCCCATTCCTCCTTGGCTTCTTCCTTAGTGCCACTTCAACTGGGCTTGACTTTTATGGGCTCCTTCAAGGAATTGTGCTAGTCCCTGTCAACCTTCGGTCAGGAACCCACTGGCAAATCTAAACCCAAAAAAGTCAAAGAAAGAAAAGACTCGTCATCAATCATAGGATCAGGAGAGCTCTCAGTCAAGGGCTTCTGATTCCCATGCTTCTCTGGATTTGACTTCGGTCTAGTCCTTGGCCTTGGCCTCTGACTCCACGGTAACCCCATCAGGCCTGTCGGCCGAGACACTGGTCAAAGCCCCAGCCTAAATATTTCTCGAGGCAACCGACCAGTTGTCGACCAAAGAGGCTGATGCTTCCTTGTCTAGGACTCCAGTCCTGACACAGACCATTGGAGGGACAGTCCCTGACCCTGAACAGGAAATCGCCAAATCCCTCTGAGCCCCACCACCAGTCCCCCTGATGGCCGAGGTCGAGGTCTTGGTCTTCTTCCCGTGGGTCGAGCCAGTCCTACCATCAATGGCACTCCCGCTCTCAGCACCACGGAAGTGGTGCCACCACTATTCTTCATCTTTGTCCTCCTCGAATGAGGAAAGGCTTTGGCGCAAGTTGTGTTGACTTTATGAGGACTTGATGTGGTAACAGCTGGCACTTAAAAACGGCAGTCATGGCACACCTCACACATAATAATAGTCCTCAGCACAAAATATTCAGTTAGGAAAATTTATTCACACCACATGGAGTGAATACCTGTTCAGGCTTCATCTTCGTGAAAGCTATTGATATGGTGAAAGGTTAGAAGTATACTGCATGTTTTCTGTGTCCAAGCCTGAACAGGCATACACTCTATGTGGTGAGAATACATTTTCCTAACTGAATATTTTGTGCTGAGGACTCTTACTGTGTGTGAGGTGTGCCATGACTGCCATTTTTAAGTACTATAACTTATGTCATTGAGCACCCAAAACCTAGTTGAGGCACTGTCTCTGCAGTGGCAACAGTTGGTGTTTACCGGTGCCAAACCGACCCTGTTTCTTTGTCAGCCATAACGTGGCTGTTGCCTGAAAGGCCGATGCCGACTCTACTCATAGAACTCATTAAGACGGTCCCAACTCGGCTGACTCTAGGTTCTCCATCAATTGTGGTGGAACCACCACCAAAACAGCTGATGGTTGGCTCTCCGACTAAGGAGTCTTGGCCAGCCAAGGGGTTTCCTCATCGGCTGTCAGTCACTGTTACCCCTGACCATCCATGGAGGGTCAGTGGGGACTTCAGTTGTTGAAAGCTCTTTGATGACTCCTGAAGATGGAACCCGTCCAGAAATGGACTAGTTACTCATTGACCAAGATCCTAGACTGGGGACACTCTCTGACAGAGGCTTTCCAGGTGACAGAAGCCATTCTTGGCCCTGCCCTGGAGCTCTGGCAGTGCCTCGCTTCCTGCCCTGTGCCTTCTGTTTGGATGCCCCGCAAGTATGTGGTGCCCACCAGATCCCTTTCAGGGTTCACAAAGCACCCCTCAGCCAAAGGGGTGGTGGCTGACTCTGTGTTCTGGTGCTCCAGCAACACTGGGGATGTTGACAAGCCACCTGATGAGGAGTCCAAGAAGTTGGACCACATGGCTAGAAAGGTCTATGCTGCCTCCTTGCTTAGCCTCTGCCTGGCAAGTTCATCCCTCCTCATGGCCCACTTTTCCCATGCCCTGCTGGGCACCTTAGATGGGGTGCTTCCTCATCTGCCTGTGTACCTTCAGACCACGGTCAAACAGGTCTGAGACCAGGGATGGGCTGTGACCAAGAAACAGCTCCAGACTGCCATGGACATTGGGGACTTCTGTGCCAGCTCCATTGTGGCCTTAGTGATCATGCACCGCAGGGCTTGGCCAAGGATCTCAACCTTCAAGGCAGACATTCAGTACAAGCTGGCAGATGTCCCTTCCCTGGGCACCGACCTGTTTGGGCCTGGGGTCGAGGGTCACCTCACATGCATCAAGAAGTCCAATGCCTTCTTGGACTCCATAACATTTGCCCAGAAGGACCCCAAGGGCTCCAAGCAGCATCAGAAACAGAAGCCATTTTGGTCCACTTCCACTCCTGTGGCCAAGATAGCCCAGCAACTGGTTGGCCAGTAGGCTCAGGCTTGGCAACCTTGGCCCAAGTCAGTGGCCTCGGCTGTCTGTAAGCCAGGAGGGAGAGGCTCCGGTGGCCCCTCAGCTGGGCCCTCCTCCTCCTCCTCCAAGCCTGCCTAGTGACTGGATAAGGGGTGCCTCCCTCATACCCATCATGCCTCCCCTGGGTCCTCCCATGGGGAGCTGACTCCACCACTTCCTTTCTGCCTGGTCCACTGTCACCAGGGACAAGTGGGTTCGAGAAGTGGTGGGTCAAGGTCTGCCCCTAGAGTTCAAGCAGTACCCTCCTTGCCGAGCCTGTGCCCTACAAGAGGACTTGACTTCCACAGACATGCTGTCAGCGTTCAGAGATGACACAGCCAGCTCCTCCATAAGGAGGTCATGGTTCCTGTCGCAGATCCTCCAGAACACCCAGGGTTTATCTCCAGGTACTTCCTGGTGCCAAAGCAGATGGAGGGCTGGAGCCCCGTTCTAGATCTGCATGATCTGAACAAGTTCCTCAGGTTGTGCACCTTCAGGATGGTAACTCTGTCTCAGATCATACCATCTCTAGAGCAAAACATGTGGGCTTGCTCCATGGATCTTCAGGACACATTCTTTCACATCCCAATCTGCCAGTCTCACCAAAGTTTCCTCCACTTCCAAGCCGAGGGAACCCTCTACGAGTTCCAGGCCATGCCCTTTGGCCTCTCCTCTACCCCCAAGGTCTTCACCAAGTGCATAGCAGTGGTGGCGCTTACCTGAAGTGCCCATGGGCCTGGGTTTATCCCTACCTGTATAACTGGCTGATAGCAGGTCCTTCCAGGCAGGAGGTAGACCTGTATCAGACTTGGCCTCCTGGTCAACGACCAAGTCAGAACTCGTGCCCTTGCAGGTGATCAACTTCATTGGGGTTGAGCTCAACTCTTCAGAGCCACAGCCCAGCTTCCAGTGGACAGGGCGGTGGCTCTCTCCTCCTTTATCTGAACATTTCAGGTTTGGCAATTGTGCCCTGCAAGGGACTTCTGTTGCCTGCTGAGCCACATGGTGGTCTGTGCCAGTGTGGACCATTGGGCCTGTTGGAAATTGCACTCCCTGCAGTGGGAGCTGGCCAGTAACTGGATTCAGCACAAGGGGCACTTCGACCAAATGGTCATAGTGACCCAGCAGATGTGGGACACCATCCAGTGGTGGCTGGTCGCAGCACATCTGCAGGAAGGGATCCCATTTGTCTGCCCAGAGCTGATGGTCATCCGGACAACTGATGCCTCTCTCACAGGCTGGGGTGTCCACCTGGGGGAACACAGAGTCCATGGGCTCTGAACCCCAGCAGAGTCCTGATGCCACATCAACCTGCTGGAGTGCTGAGCAGTTTGGCTGGCACTGACTGCATTTGCTCCACACATTTGGGGTCAAGTGGTCCAAGTCCAGATGGACAACACCACGACCTTGTACTACCTCAACAAGCATGGCAGAATGTACTCCCTGCCTTTGTGCAAGAAAGATCTCTGTGTTTGGACCCTAATTAACAGCCTGGAGGTGCATATGCTGGCCATCCATGTGGGAGAGATGTCTCATGAGTGGTCTCTCTACCCAGAGGTAGTTTACAGTCTGTTCTCCCAGTGGGGCACCCCTCAGGTAGACCTGTTTACCTCCAGAGAGATGCAAAACTGCAGTTGTTTTGTGCCCACCCCTCTTAGCAGGGAACACTGCAGGGGGATGCCTTCTTGAGGCCCTGGACCCAGGCCTCTTTTATGCCTTCCTTCACTTCCCTTGATCCACAAGGTGCTTCTCAAGGCCAGGAGGGACAAGGCATATGTGATCCTGGTGGCTCCAGACTGGCCACACCAGTTCTGGTGCCACGATCTCCTCAGCCTCAGCAGCAGGCTCCCGAAGCATCTTCCTCTGCACCTGGACCTGTTTTCCATCAATCAGGGGAAGGTACTCCATCTGGACCTTCAATCCCTGCACCTGACGGCCTGGTTCCTGTACGACTAGAGTTCTAGGCCTTGGGTCTCTCTGAAGGTGTCTTCATAGTCGTGCAGGAATCTTGGAAGGAGTTGACCAGGAAGTGCTATGCCTTCAAATGGAAGAGATTCTCCATTTGGTGTCAGGGAAGGGGGTTGGACCCTTTCTCTTGTCCAGTGGCTAGCATCCTTGATTACCTTTGGTCCCTCTCTCAGTCAGACCTTCAGTAAATGACCCATAAAGTACACTTGGCAGTCATCTCTGCTAACCGGGTGTGGACTTGTCAGCAGTCGGTGGTGCAGGAGAAGGTGGTCTGGCACTTTTTCAAGGGCTTTGACCACATTTCCCCTCCAGTGTGTGAACCACCACCACCATGGGACTTGTTGCTGATTTTGGCAAAACTTATATCAAGCCACTTGAACCAATGCACAGATGTGAGATGTATCACCTGTCATGGAAGACTGCCTTCTTGGTGGCTATCACGTCAGCCAGAAGGATTGAGAAGCCCCAGGTGCTTTTGGTGGAGTCTCCTTACCTGGTCTTCCACAGGGACAAGGTTGTCCTGTGCCCCAACCTGAAGTTCCTCCCGAAGGTTGTTTAGGAGATTCACCTTAACCAGGTGATTAATCTCCTGGTATACTTCACCAATCACAACTTGGAGGCCGAGCACAGGCTTCATACTCTGGACCTGAGGTGAGCGCTCGCTTATTACAAAGAGTGCACGTCTAGAGTTCAGGGAGAAATTCACCAGCTGTTTGTCACCTACGCTGAAGCCGCATCTGGCAGGCCTGCAGCCAAGTCGACGATTGGCAGGTGGATCACATCCTTCATTGATGTCTGCTATAGGTTGGTGGGTAAGGAGCCTCCTGGAGGGTTAAGGGCTCATTCTACCCACCATACCGCTGCACCAGTGGCTGCTTCCAGGGATGTCCCAATCTGGAAATCTGTAGGGTTGCTACCTTGAAGTCAGCACACACCTTCATTTCCCATTCCCACACTGACTTACGAGTCATGCTGAGATGATGGTTTTGGGGCCTCATTGCTCCAATCTCTGTTTCCTAAATGGGGGGTTTGCGCCTTGCCTCCCTCCTCCTAGAGAACTGCTAGGAGTCTGCCAGTTAGTGTGGCTAGAACATCATATCCACATCCCTAGGAAAAACAGGCTACTCACCTGTAACAGTAGTTCTAGGAGTGGTATATGATGTTCATCTTCATGGACCCTCCCAATCTCCCCAACTTCAGCGCACACACTCTACTTCCAGCAGGCAAGATCTGGCATCATGGGGCGGAGCCAAGGAAGTCACCACTTGAATGGGTGGGAAGAGCCAGCTTGAAGACTTTCTAGCACAACTTTATATTTTTTATTTTTTTAATAGGCACTTTATCTTCCTTCTGTCCCTGGCTGCCCCCTTCTGATTGACCACCCACAGCCCCATCACCCCGGTATCACAGGGACTTACCCCTTGCCAGTTGCTGGGTACAGAGCCTCCAGGAGGTTGGTCATCATCAGCAGTGTTTTTCCTATTTTACTCCCTTCCCCATTGCTGGGGCGCACATGCAGGACATGCGCACGTAGAGGCGCATGCACATCCGCAGAAGTCCCACAGCACCCTTCCTTTGTCTGGCCCCTCTTACCTGAACTATCTTCCAGCCTCCACCTGGGAGTAGTCATTCGGCAGGAGTGCCAGTCCTCCCTCCCCAAGAGAGGAGAGTTTTCCTCCAGACGCTCGATCCTCTCCCTACCCTGCCAACCCCCGACGTCCTATGCTCGTTCCCGAACATGGGTCACCAGCATGGCGTGAAGTGTGGTGTCCAGCACCTCAACCCTCAGCGCCACCAGGCTGGCATCTTTCCAGCACATCTTAAAGGGAAAGGATACTGCCAGTTAGTGTGGATGAACATATACCACTCCTAGAAGTACTGTTACAGGTGACCAACCTGTTTTTCAATTTATAAAGTTGACTTTTAAGCAATAAGGTACTCCAGGGTGTGTGTTATTGCGTAATAACGTCACTACTCAGTTGTTTGAACCACAAGGCCGCAGGCCAAGTGGGTTCAAGATCTGAAGAGTGACATTATTACACAATAACACACCTCCTGGAGTGCCTTATTGCTATTATACAATGGCTTGTTTGTAAATAAAAAAGAGAAAAGATTGATTTTTGTAATTTTTTGTTTGATTTTTGAGTGTGGATATGTACCTGTAGAAAAAAAAGTCTGCACGTTTTTGTCTTTGCCAGCAGGTGGTGCTGCTGTGACTGATGCTATCTGCTGAGCTGCATAACCTTCCTGTGAATCCAGAGTGGAATCATTGGCTACCCCAACCATCGACTCTTCAGTTTGTGTTTGAAGATGCTAGGGATTTATTATTTATTTTATTTATTTATTCGTGTTGCATTTTATTAAAAACAGCGGAGTCATTTGTTTCTTTGGCCACCAAGGTGCTTAGCAATGGCTGACAGCGCAGTGCTTTAGTCAGGTCACGGTGTGACAAGGCAGGAAAAGAAAACAAAGGGAAACATAAAAGGAAGGGAAAACTCTTCCGTGTTCCATGTGGTGCTGCAGTTTTAAGCACAGGAGAATGGGGATGTGTGCCACTGGTCTGCGATACAGAGTTTTACAGTGAGTAGGGGAGAACAGCTATGTGTGACAGTGTTGACTGCGGCGGTTTCACTTGTGATCAGCAGTTTTGCTGTATGCAGTTCAGTGAAGTTGCTCGCTTTCTGTGATAACAAAGGGATTCAGTGTTAAATTTGTTTCACTGTTTACTCCTTTTATAAGAGGCTCCAGGGAGGGCTTTATGCTAAGAAAACTGCACTCCCAGGGGCTGTAAGGCTCGGACCACCAGCAGTGTTTGGCCTCCCAACACCCATCAGCAGATGGACATATTAGCTTAAGCCACACCCTCTTGTGTCTTATTGCTTACTTCTGTTTCTGGGAGGAGCTTCTGGAGGGAATGAGCAGACATGGCCATTCAGCTTTTTCTTCAGGTAGGAGACTGTGTCTGTTATGGCTGAGGCTTGGTAACTGCAGGGAGGTGAACAAAAGTAAATAATGGCAGCTGGTGAAAGAGTTGGGGGGATTCTCTTACATAATTATACCTAAGGGGTTGTTGATGAAGGGATAATATATGTACAATACCTATGCTGTTCCCAAAAAGGGGAGCACCACAATTTGCTCCCGGCATTTCGCTCCCAACAACTGACTCCCGGCAACAGGCTAGGTGACAGCTGGCTCCCGTGACAATCGGCCCCCTGACAATTCACTCCCAGTTGGAGTTAATTAACTTACATGGTAATTTCCCCTAAAATCTGGGAGGTAGTTTTCGGGTTGCTACAAAACTTGTTTCGCTGGTTACCCTAAAGTCCGGGAGGGAGTTGTCGGGTTGCTACAAAACTTATTCAGCTTGTTATCCTCAAGGCACCTGAGTGATGCCACACACAAATTACACCATGTGTTTAATGATGTTGGTGTATGCACTATACGTCAAGCTATCTAAAGAGTCTAGAATTTCTATGGGAGATAAGAGAGATTACTTTAGTGGCAGCCTCATAGGCCTGCCTCTGAGCGAAGTGCAATCAGTTGATTAAGAGTTACTATATATCTGTCAGCAAGGAGCTGCTGAGCTACAGAGGAGGGATGACAGAGGCTGCTTAGGTGGTTTTCTTAAACAGCAACCAGACAGTAAATGAAGATTTTTACCTTACTAGTTGGGATCTGCCTTCCGAGAGAATGGGAGTGAGAGAGGCCAAGGGATGGGGAATTTTACAGCTTCTGGTAAAATCATACAATCAAAAACTAATTGCACTCATTGCGTTTTATTGTGAACATGAATAAAAAACTTAAGCAGCTCAGTTGTATTGTTAGGTCTGATCTATTGAAACCATTAATTCCACCTAATTTATTTATTTTATAAAATAGCACAAAATAAATGTGGACTAAACCTTGACGCTGAATGTTGTTTGTTTGTAGTTCCTGTTCCTGTTGCCATCAGCAATTAATGAGGCTGATGTGATTTGGGTACTAACATGCAATAATGGTGTCTGATGATATGTGTAGTGATGTTGCATAGAGGGGCGTGCTGAAGTGAGTAAATCTTATATACACAATAATCACGTTCTGTTAAGTTATTTAAGCACTCTAGGATAAATGACCAGTCCACTTACTCTACAACAACTGGCTGACTGCCGTAAGCCAGTAAGTTATTTAATTCTACCCGGGTGTGAATTATCAGGCGGCAGATTGTCATGGGAGCCAATTGTCGCCAGAGTGAGTTGCCGGGAGCCAGTTGTCGGGAGTGAAATGTCAGGAGTGAATTGACATAGAACCCCCAAAAAGAGGTCTCACACTATACAGAGAGTTCAGTTTCTCAAAGACTAATGTGAACATTCTTTCACACACAGTAAAAACAAATTGAAACTTTGACATTGATTTCACTTGTGTTTCCAAATATGGCCTGACAAAATGTTAATGTTGTTGGCAATAATGCTGAAGAATAATGATTTTGCAGTCATGAAACCCCATCGATGCTGCTTTCAGGACCCTTATGAAAATGAAATATATTTTTAAATATGTTATTAACAATATATTTACACATAGTGAAATATATTCCAATATTCTTGTTTTATAATATCGTATAATGTACTGGAAAAATCAATATATTTAAATATTTTTTAAAATTTGCAAATATATTGCAATGTACTGTAAATATACACATTGTGGCCGCTTTAGTATATTTCATGCATTACAAAATATATTGATTGAATTCCAAATATATTGAAATAAAGATAGTAAATATATGTTATTGATATATTGCCAATATATGTATAAATGTATTTATTTTTACATTTCAAATGCTGTTTCCTTTATTTACAAATGTATCTAATAGTTAGGGTTGCCCAGCCACTTCTATGTTAAACCCCAAATTTTGCACTTTAATAACTTTGCCACTGTACGACACATTTGCCTGACAAAATCTCCTCCAGCTGATGATGACGCTGGGCCTAACACAGGTGGTTACCTCCTCAACCCATGTAGGGGGTCATTCATTGGACCTGATCTTTCTTTTGGGTATGGAGATTGCTGATTTGGGGGTGGAACCAGTCAGCTGGTCTGACCATCACACCATAAGGTTCAGCTTCAGGGATCCCTTAATGGGGTCTGCTCCATGGAGATGGTTCAGTAGCGCCCTTTAAGGGGCATTAACCCCAATGACCTAATGGCGGTACTGAATCTATCGCGCCTTTCGGGTGAATGCATGAGTCCAGACGATCTCGTACTAGCCTATAACGGCTGTGGGAGATGCTCTGGACAAGATTGTTCCTGTTCATGTTTGGCCTCTCACCCTTTGTTCAAGGAGCCCTTGGTTTGATGGCTTCTTGAAGGAGTTAAGGCAAATTAGCCGAAGGTTGGAGAGAGTCTGGCGGAAGTCCGGCCATGATGCTGACAGGCTTAGGTTGATGGCACATTATGATGGCTATCAATCAGAAATCACCCGTAAGAAGGCAGAATTCCTGTCCAGGGAGATTTCTGCTACACAGAATAGACAGGCTCAGCTTTTCCGGACTGTTGACATATTGTGCAATCCAATCTGTGTCCAGCCCAGAGAAGCTTTTTCTCAGCTGAGATGCAAGGAGTTCGCTCATTTTTTTGCAGATAAGGTTGCCAGCATCAGGTCTGGCATCAGTCCGACCTCTCCTATGAGGGATTGCAGTGGTCGACAGGAAGTGGCATGCACTCAGTCTGTCTGGTCAGATTTTTGCCTGCTGGAGTTCACTGACATTGCAAAGATCATCCAAACATTGTGACCAACCAGTTGTAGTTTGGATCCGAGTCCTACACCCCTTCTAGTGGGATGTGTAGAAATGATCTGCTCGATCCTTGCTGACATTGTCTGGAAGTCTTTGGGGGGGGGTCTTTCCTGATCCCCTCATGGAGGAGGTCATTCGACCACTCCTTAAAAAACCCTCCTTGGATCCAGATTGTCTAGTCAACTACCAGCCTATCTCTAACCCGCCTTTTGTTGGTAAGGTTATTGAAAAGGCGGTTGCGTTGCAATTGGATGATCATCTTACAACTCACAATGTCTATGATACTCTCCAGTCTGGTTTTAGGAAGAAGCATAGCACGGAGACTGCCCTTGTCCGGGTATTGAATGACCTCTTAATGGCTAGAGATCGAAAGGCACATACCTTACTGGTCCTTCTCGATCTCTCTGCTGCATTTGACACTGTAGACCATGGTGTGCTGTTGGAGCACCTGCAGTTCTTTTGTGGGCTGTCTGGTACAGTCCTCAAATGGTTCCATTCTTACCTCACGGACAGGTCTGACAGAGTTGCCACTGGAATTTATTCCTCTGGCGCTCACTCCTTGCCTTCTGGAGTACTGCAGGGTTCCATTCTAGCCCCCATGTTGTTTGCAGTGTATATGCTGCCATTGGGAGATATCATCAGGTGATACAGTCAGGGTTTTCACTGCTATGCAGATGATACTCAGCTGTATTTGTCCTTTCTGTCTGGACAAGATGATGCACTCTCCGTGCTAAATAACTGCCTTGCTGAGATCAGACTTTGGATGAGTTCCAGCTGGCTGAGACTGAATCCAGATAAGACTGAGGTGCTGTTAGTGGACCCAGGTCATCTGGGGGCAAGTTTGAGGGCTGGACAACCATCAGGCTTATTACTTGGTGGTATGTCACTTACTACCTCTGATCAGGTGCGTAACCTGGGCGCTATTTTTGATGATGGTTTGACCCTAAAATCTCAGGTGTCAGCTGTCATCAAATCCTCTTTTTACCATCTGAGGAATATTGCCTGGGTGAAACACCTGGTTCCTCCGGGTGATCTCCCAACATTGGTCCATGCCTTTGTCACTACCCATCTTGATTACTGCAATTCCCTCTACCTAGGGCTACCTGGGGTTGATATCCGACACCTGCAGCTGGTGCAGAACGCAGCGGCCAGGCTTTTGACTGGGACTTCTAGAACCAATCATATTACACCTGTGCTCCGCGAACTGCATTGGCTGCCTGTTTGGTGGCGGATCACTTTTAAGGTTGGTTTACTAACCTTTAAAGCCCTACATGATCAGGGACCCAGTTACCTGAAAGATCTCCTGGTACCCTACTGCCCCCTCTGTCCTCTCCGTTCCACCAACGAGGGATTGCTGGAGATTTCCAGGGTTCGATTAAAGACATCAGGATCTCGTGCCTTCACTTTTTCAGCACCAACCCTGTGGAATTCTCTACCTCGTTGGTTGAGAGAATGCCCAACTGTCAATAGATTAACGGAGTTAAAGACATATTTATTTAGTTTATCTTTTCCTAGCTACGGATGATTTGTTTTAATGTTTGTTTTAAAATGTTATCTTTATGTATATGTTTTTATGTACAGTGCCTTGGTTTTGAAAGGTGCTTTAAAAATAAAGATGATTTGATTTGATTTTACATACACAGTTAGGAACCACAGATCTCTGGATCTGGCAAGTTGCATTACAGTCGGATGAGCGGTTATATAGAAACATAGAATTTGATGGCAGATAAGGACCACTTGGCCCACCCCGTCTGCCCATTTCCCTATCTAATGGATAAGCTGCAGATCCTAGTTTACCAGCAGCCTACTTCTTCCTACCCCCAGCCCCTAGAATTGCCTTATGACTGTCCCATGCATGCTTGAATTCTACCACTGTTTTTGACTCCACAACCTCCTCTGGAAGGCCATTCCAGGCATCCACAACCATCTCTGTGAAAAAATACTTCCTTAAATTACCTCTGAGCCACCCCCCCATCTTCAAATTGTGCTTCCTTGTTCTTGCACACTTCTTTTTTTGAAAGATGCTACCCTCTTGGACTTTGTTGATTCCCTTGAGGTACTTGAACATTTCTATCATGTCCCCCCTCTCCCTCCTTTCCTTGAGGCTATACATATTAAGCTCCTTAAGTCTCTCTCTTCATATGTCTTCTGGTGCAGACCCTGCACCATTTAGTTGTCCTCCTCTGGACAGCTTCCATCCTGTCTATGTCTTTGCGGAGATTGGGTCTCCAGAACTGCACACAGTACTCCAGATGGGATCTCACCAGCTGTCTGTACAGAGGATAATAACTTCCTGTTTTCTACTGGTGATGCCTCTCCCTATGCATCCCAGTATCCCCAGCCCTTCTTGCTGCCTCTCACATTGCTTGCCCACCTTTAGGTCATCTGATATGACTACCCCAGGTCCCTTTCCATTTTGTTGTTGTTAGTATCTCACCCCCCATTGTGTACTCTTCACCTGGTTTTTGTTTCCCAAGTGCATTACCTTGCACTTCTTAGCATTGAATCTAAGCTGCCGTACATTTGACCATTCCTCCAACCTTGCAAGTCCCTTCTCAACCTTTCCACCCCACCTTGTGCATCAACTCTGTTGCAGATCTTTGTGTCATCTGCAAAGAGACATACTTTTCCTTCCAGTCCCTCTGCAATGTCGCTTATAAAGACATTGAAGAGGACCGGTCCTAATACTGAACCCTGCAGTACCCCACTAGTAACCCCCCTTTCTTCAGAGTGGACTCCATTTACTATTACTGTCTGTGTCCTATTCTCCAGCCAATTCTTTACCCAGGCTGTCATCTTGGGACCCACTCCCAGGCTGGCTAACCTGTATATTAATCTTTTGTGTGGGACTGTGTCAAATGCCTTGCTAAAGTCTAGGTCGGCCATATCCACAGCTCCTCCCTGATCTACTACTTTGGTCACCCAGTCAAAGAAATCTATCAGATTCTTCTGGTATGACCTTCCCACGGTGAATCCATGCTGCCTTGGGTCCTGTATGCCTCTGGCCTCTAGATACTTGACAATTCTTTCCTTCAGAAGTGATTCCATCATTTTCCCTATCACTGAGGTTAAACTAACAGGTCTGTAGTTTCTTGCTTCTGCCTTGCTCCCACTTTTGTGAAGGGGAATCACATCTGCCCTCCTCCAGTCCTTGGGTACCACACCATCCTCCCATGATTTGTTAAAGAGCGTAGTTCGTGGTGTCACTAGTTCTACCCTTAGTTCTTTTAGAATTCTGGGATGAATCCCATCAGGCCCCATTGCTTTGTACACCTTCAGTTTTAAGAGTTCGTTCAGAACCCTTTCTTCTGTAAATGCGCTGGTATCAACTTCTGTATCCAGAGTGTTTCTACTGTTTGTTTCAGGTACCATCCCCTCTTCACTTGTAAATACTGAGCAAAAATATTGGTTTAGTATTTCTGCCTTTTCACAGTCACCTCTGCCCACCCTCCTCCCTTTATTAAGCCTCACTATCCCTTCCTTGGTCTTCCTTCGCTCCCTGATGTACCTATAAAAGGTTTTATCAACCTTCTTAACTGAGTTGGCTATCTTTTCCTCGGTTTGGGCCTTTGCTGTTCTGACTGCCTTCCCAGCTTCCTTTAGCTTTAACCGATACAGTTCTCTGTCCTGCTCCTTCTGTGATTCCTTGTACTTCCTGAATGCTTTCTTTTTCTATTGAACCTTCACTGCCACTTCCTTTCAGAACCATAGCGGTTTCTTACATCATTTTGTTTTGTTTATTTGCTTCACACAAAGGCTTGTTACCTCTGTGATGGCAGTTTTTATTATTATTTTATTACTGGAACTGCAGAGTGCAAAAAATGTGCAAAAACTTTTTTTGCATGTTTCTTTGCTTGTGGTTACAGCCCACATGATTTGTCTGTTTGGTCTGAAATCTTCAGGGAAGATGCAGTCTGGGTCTCTGATGATTTGGTGAAAAAATATTAATCCATTCAAAAAGTTACTCCATTTTTAATATTCCCATTAAAGTCAATGGGAAAAAAAATATATGTGCCTCTCGAAAGCCGCCACCAGTTCATTTTACTGTCGCAAATGACCCTTTTACTGTCGTACGGTGGCCATCTTGTTTTCATTAAGCTAGAGAGAAAAATGCCTGGCATTTAATGTGGGACCTCTAGGTAAACACTGACAGTTATGTTTACCTAATCGGCCTCTGAGGATCACAGTACTATCTTTTTGGGGAAACCTCAGAAACAAGTCTTTCGTGATCGCCCCCATAATGTTAGTAATTTACACAGAACAGATGACACTTCGCAAATCACGAAAGAGTCATGCCCATTCTGTCATAAATATTTGTGAAAGTTTTGCAATTTGTGACACTACTGCACCCAAAAAACAGCAATTCTTTGCCACCCCACTGCATCAAAACAGTTGGGGCTTTTGGGCTGAAATTTGCAGGGTGGCAAGCCCTGGTCCCACAGATGTGTCTTTTGATAGTTTGATCCCAAAACATTCAACAGGCACATAGTTACAGTACTCCAAAGTTGAGAAATTTCCTATAGATTAACATTGCGGCGCCCGCAGTTCCTTTTAACGTCCGTATCTCGAAAACAATTTGAGATACAGATTTTTTGTTACCCCCAGCTTAGTCTACCTTTGGAGGGACTAAGTTTGCATGGAGGTTTTGAAGTCATGATTACAACTGCAGTGGAATTTTTTTTTCATAGTTGCTGCGGTTACTGAGATATTGCCAAATAAGTGTTTTGAGGGTTCCTTTTCAGTACTATGAGGCTGCTGTATGGCTCCATACTTATGTGTAAGTGGGAGCGCAGGGTCCAGGGAGCCTGCACTCCCACATATACATACCATTACGCAAAAATGGACAATGTGAATGGAGCACAGGGCCCGGAGGGCCCACACTCCAACAAACACATACCAGTTACCAGTTATATTACACTTTCTCAAAAAGAAGAGAAATTCATTGCAAAAAACTTCATTAATGCATTAGTTGGGGTTGAAAGCACAGTGACAAAAGTATGGAAATGTGATGTTAGGTTACCTTCATTGTTATTCAACAGGCTGGGCCTGCGCCATGGGCTGTCAGGCCCACTCCCAACCCGATTCTCCCATGCTGCAGCATGTTAGCTTGTTTACACAATGAAATGAGGTGAGAGTTGGGCCTGATGACCCTGCTGGCACACCCTGACATCTGTTGGTGTGTGGAGGGTGGGGGTGGTGGCGTGGTAGGGGAGGTAACCCTAACATCACATTTCCATACTTTTGCCACTGTGCTTTCAATCCTAACTGATGCATTAACAAATATTTTTGCAATGAATATATATATATATATATATATATATATATATATATTGTGTGTGTATGTATATAGATATAGAGATAGATAGATATATAAATATATATATATACTGTGTGTGTGTGTACATATATATATATATATATTATATATATATATATATGTGTTGTGTGTATATGTATATGTATATATATATATATATATAAAATATATATATGAAAGCCAATAAGAACAGAATGAGTATAGTTACTACATATTCTGCACATGCAAATTTCATTGTAGATGTTATTAACAAACTTTGAGGGGGTTTTGGCTGCTGAAGAGGGTTTGAAAGAAGTGAAAGCAATTAAACTTATGATGTCATTCCGGAAAGCTAAGAGCTTAAAGGATTCATTAGTACATAGTAATTTTTCTGATCAAAAAGAACCAAAGAAATGGCTTAGTCAGCCAACTGGTTGTTTCAAATGCCATAAAAACATGTATTGCAATGTCATGAAGGTAGGCAAAACCTTCTCCACTGTTAACAATTAAAATGAATTTACAATTCATCATATTACCACACGCAATACAGCAGGGGTAATCTATTTGCCCATGTGTAGCTGCCAAGATTTTTATGTTGGAAAAACAGAACGAATCTTCAAAATTCGAGTAGGAGAACACCAACGAGTGATTACCAGAGGAGATATAACTTATGCAACAGCAGCACCTGTGGCCAAATGTAACAAGCATTTATCAATACCGAATGTTGTAGTGCTGTCATTGGCATTGGTAGTGTAGGAGTTAGAGAGATGCATAATAGGAATGGCAGTGAAGTAAGGAGCTGACGCCAACCGCACCCAACCCTGCAGAGAGTGACAAGTATTGGGGTGTGCCTTTGGGTGATCAGTCATAGCGCTCATGCCATTTTGCCTCACCCATACTGCAGACTCTGACAAGTGTCATGTTGTGCCTTGAGGTCATTGGTCCTTATGCTCACCCCATTCCATAAGGAAATACATTGAGATGGGTGCAGTATAGGAGAATCAGGTGAACTTTGGGTCCGAAGAGTCCAAGGCACACCTGATGCCTGTCACTGGCTGCAGGGTGGGGTGTGGGGTGGGGGTGGAATGGCATAGTATTACAGCCGACAATCCAAAGTCACACTCCTGATGCCTGTCAGTCTCTACAGGGTGGAACGTTATGGTTAGAAACTGTAATGCCCCGGGCGTTTGTTGGAATTTGCACTCCAAATTTTCAACATGGACTTTTCTGACCCCACCTCCTGAAAGCATTTGGGACCTCTGCTCATGAACAGTGGCACTGTGATTTTGTTACTCTGTCCCAAATGTTGATTTCCCACAGCGACCACGCCATTCTGTACCAGATGTGCGAAAACACATTTCGGGAAGCTATACCACTCATGAGGAGGTGTGAAGAAATGGCAATTTTGAAAATCTGGAGTGAAAATATTAAAACTTCTCGAAGTTACGAGCGTGCATGGAAACTTCGCAATGCATGCTCATAACACAGTAATTGTTTGGAATTTTTTCACCAAATTTTCAAGATAGGCTTTTCGAGAGCCCACCTCATGAACAGTGGCACTGTTGTTTTGTTAATAGGTCCAGAAAAGAGATTCTGCACAGTTACCATGAAATTACCTTTCAGGACCAAATAATGAAATGACAATGACTGATTTCATGAGGTGGGGTCCCAAGAACCCCATGTTAAAAATCTGCAGCCAAAGAAATTGCCGAGATTTCCACCTAAGTTGACCCCCATTGATTCTATTACACAGTTTACCGGCATTTCTTCAGTTCACGGTCGGCTTTGAAGAGTGCAGACATGTTTCCGGTCCACCGAAGATCATCCCGTAATATATAGAAAAAATATATGGAACATTCGAAGAATACAGTATATCAATCAATCAATCAATCAATCAATCAATCAGATCTTTATTTATTCAGGCGAACATCATTGAGCAAGGCTCATTATAGAAAAAATATACAGAACATACAAAGAATACAGTATATATTTTGAAATATACTAATAATATATTTCAGACAATGTATTACTAAATAGATTGACATCCTTTCAAGCAATGCATGACGCAGAATATATAGTTTCAGTATATGCTGAAATATGCTGTGTATTATATTTCATTGAGTCCATGTATTTCTCAATATAGTGATATATTTTTGCATACTACGGGTTAGAAATATATAAAACAGTAGTAAGCTTTATTTATATAGCACAATTCATAAATATCAAAGCGCATTACAAAGGATATATCACAGACAATATAAATGCCATAAATAATTTAAAATTCTCATAACAACTAAAACCCACTTTATCTGATTACAAAAAAAACAAGATCAAATAAGTAAGTTTTCAGTGTGGCTTTGAAGCTGTCCACCATGAAGCACTCCTGAACTCAACAAGGTAGAGAATTCCACAGGGTTGGGGCTACATAAGCAAAAACAAGAGCACCAGATGACTTCAACCGAACCCTGGGAATCTCTAGCAATCCCTCATCAGTGGAGCGGAGTGGTCGGGATGTGCAGTAGGGGCACAGAAGCTGTTGCAGGTAGTGTGGTCCCAGACTGAGTAGGGCTTTATAGGTCAGCAAGCCAATCCTGAAGGTGGTCCTCCACCAAACTAGAAGCCAGTGCAGCTCGTGCTGCACAGGTGTAATATGGCTAGATCAAGAAAGCCCAGTTAGTAACCTGGCTGCCACATTCTGCATTAGCTGCAACCAGTGGATTTCTACCCCTGGCAACCCTAGGTAAAGGGAGTTACAGTAATCCAGGCGGGAGGTCACAAAGGCATGGACAAGTGTTGGTAGGTCGTCGGGCGGGACCAGGTGTTTAATCCAGGCGATATTCCTCTGATGGTAAAATGAGGTCTTGACAACAGATGACACCTGAGATTTCAGGGTCAGCCCCTCGTCAAGAATAATGCCCAGGCTCCACACCTGTTCAGAGGTCCTCAGCTGGCAGCCTCCTAGTACAAGACCAGTTGCCTGTCCTGCCGAAGATCCCTCTACACGATGACCTGAGTCCACAACCAACACCTCAGTCTTGTCTGAATTCAGCTTCAGCTAGCTGGCACTCTTCAGTCTTGAATCTCAGAGAGGCAGTTGAAATACTGAAACCGCTAACTCCTGCTCAGGTGTAAAGGACATGTACAGCTGAGTATCATCTGCATAGCAGTGAAAACTCAGCCCGTACAACCTTACAATGTTCCCCAGAGGCAATATGTACACCGCGAACAACATGGGCGACAGCACAGAGCCCTGTGGTACTCCACATGGCAGGAAGAATGGGTCAGAGGAAAAAATCCCCAACATCCAGGTAGGGTGCAGGAGCTAAGAAATGGGAGCTCGAGGAGGGAAAAGGGTGGAGAGTGGTCCATGATAAATGCCAGAAGCTCAAGAAATAAAATGCCTGAGCTCCAGGCGATGCTAGTTGAGGGGGAAGTAGATGTGGCAGCAGTCACTGAGACCTGGGCCACTCAAGGGCACAAGTGGGACCTAAATCTGGAGGGCTATACTATGTTTAGAAAAGATAGGAGGGAGGGAAGGGGGGTTGAGTAGCACTGTTAGTCAGAAATGGCATAGGTATTGGAGGGGTAGAGGAGGCAGAGAGGAACGTGGAGGCTGTTTGGGTCACCTTGCTGAAGCAGGGGGGTAAAAGAGTAAAGGTCGGAGTGGTGTACAGACCACCAGCACTGGCAGAGGTCCTGGAAGAAAGTTTGGTGACAAATCTCGAGGGAAACTGTGGATTGGGAAAGGGAAGGGTACTGATAATGGGGGATCTTAACATGCCAGAAACAGACTGGGGAACTATGACGTCCCCAGTGGCCAAAGAGTAGAGTCTGCTGGATGTCTTCCAGGATGTGTTTCTGACACAACAGATGGGTGAGCCAACTAGGGAGGCCCAGACACTGGATATGGTCTTGGCGGATAGTGATCAGATTAGGGGCCTAGAGGTGAGGGACCCTTTGGGGGGGGAGTGATCATGCCACAGTTTGGTTCTTCCTGGACCTGGGGGGGGAGGAAAGCTGAACAAGGACAGTAGTAACCAACTTTAGGGGTGCAGACTTCAGGGAGATGAGAAGTATCCTTAAAGATCGTCTGATAGGATAAGGCCAGATATTGACGCTGACAGCAGGCAGGAGATCATTAGGAGGGGAATATAGGAGGTTATCAGATCCTGTGCAAGGGAAAGGCGTAAGTTTGGTAAGGCCAGAAAACCCTGCTGGTGGACTTGGGAGGTACAAAAGGTGGTGATGGAAAAGAAGGCGGCCTATAGGTGCTTCAAGTGCTCAAGGAGTGAAAGGGATCAGGAGGAATATGAGCTGACAGCCAATAGAGTCACCAGGGTGGTGAGAGCAGCTAAGGCAAAAAAAAAAGAGCAGTCCTTGGCCAGTGGGATCCAAAGGGGGGACAAGGGGTTCTTTAGATGCATAGGGGAAAAAGGAAAGTAAGGGGGAAGATCAGCAAGATAAGGGTAGGGGATGGTTTGGCACAGGACGAGGGGGAACAAGCAGAAGTTCTAAATGAGTACTTTGCCTCAGTGTTTACCAGGGGAGATGGAGGAGCTATGTCTTGTGAGGAGAGCGGGGGCAAACTGGAGGAAGTGGTGGGACTGGTAGAGACCAGGGGCACATACGGGTCTGGGGAAAGGGAGTGGCCACTACAAACAGGTGGGAGGTCAGCAGTGTAGGGTGAAAATGTTGAAGACATGGAGGCTGAAATTCCAGTAGAGAGAGTAAAGGAATCCCTCAGGTCCCTTCGGATGGAAAAAGCACCTGGGCCAGATTAGATACATCCCAGGGTGCTGAGGGAACTGGCAGATGTCCTGGCAGTCCCTCTAGTGGAGCTTTTCAAAATCTCTCTGAGGACTGGATGGGTGAACCAAAACTGGAGGGTGGCCCATGTTGTGCCAATCCACAAGGGGGGATCAAGAGAGGAGGCAGGAAATTACAGGCCTGTTAGGCTGACATCGGTGGTTGGCAAGGTGAAGGAGGGTATTGTCAAGGAAAGGCTAGGGGGGGTTACTGGAGCAAACTGGGTACTTGAACGATAGGCAGCATGGCTTTGTCATGGGAAGATCCTGCCAGACAAACCTCGTTGAGTTCTATGACTGGGTGACGAGAGCCCTGGACCAGGGTAGGCCAGTGGACGTCCTTTTTCTGGACTTTAGCAAGGCATTTCATTCAGTACCCCACAGTGGCCTGCTGGCTAAGCTGAAGGAAATGGGGGTAGGGAGACAGTTGTTAAGATGGATAAGAAATTGGCTCTCTGAGCATACTCAGAAGGTGGTGGTTGGAGGGTAAGCCTCATCCCCAAGGTGGGTTACTAGTGGGGCTCCCCAGGGTCAGTGCTGGGGCCACTCCTGTTCAATGCCTATGTCTCTGACATCAGGAAGGGGATCAGGAGTGAGATGAGTCTCTTTGCAGATGACTCAAAACTGGGTGCAGTAGTGGATGAGGAGGAGGAGGGCAGGGTGGCCTTGCAGGAGGACCTGGAGGCTCTGGAAAAGTGGTCAGGAAAATGGAAACTAAAATTCAATGTGGGGAAGTGTAAGGTTCTGCACCTGGGACTCAGAAATCCAGGCCAGGGGTATACTCTGGGAGGAGACATGATTCAAGTCATGGAGGGTGAGAGGGACCTGGGAGTAGTGGTAGATTTCAAAATGAACAACTCTGAGACCTGTAGGATGGCAGCGACAAGGGCAAATAGGATACTGGGATGCATCGCTAGGGGGATTACCTCCAGAAAGGCGGAAGTGATCCTTCCATTGTACAACTGCTTGGTTAGACCACACCTCAAGTATTGTGTGCAGTTTTGGAGACCACATTTAAAAAGGGACATTACACTCCTAGAGAGGGTCCAAAAGAAGCAACCAAAATGATCTGGGGGCCTGGGGGAGAGGACCTATGAGGAGAGGCTCAGGGAGCTCGACATGTACACCATGAAAGAGAGGAGAGGAGGGACAGGGGGGACATGATAGAGGTCTTTAAGTAGATGAAAAGGATCAATAAAAGAGGCCCAGTCAGGGTGCTCCAAAGGCAGGAGGGTGGTTCAACGAGAGGTCACGGGTGTAAGCTGGAAGGGGGCAGGCTCAGAGGGGAGAGGAGGAGATGTTATTTCACTGAAAGGGTGGTGGAGCCATGGAATTAATTGCCCAGGGAGCTGGTAGAGGTGGAGACTGTGGACAGGTTTAAATGGGGATGGGACAGGTACAGGGGGAGAGTAAATTTGACCATGCCCAGTACAGGTGGAACATCTGGGACTGGGGACAGTATAACCCAAGGGGGAGGGGGGGACACCAAAATTGACCCTCAGTGCAGGTGCTGAAAATTGAGCAGACTCAAAAGACCATTAGGCCTATTCTGCTGGCATTTTAGTATGTTTGTACATCACTCTCTGAAACCTGCCAGTGAGGAAGGACTGAAACCATCTGAGGACTGTACCTGACAGTCCACAGATCAACCACAGGTACTCCAGCAATATCCCATGATCCACGATGTCAATTGCTGTGGAAAGATCCAGGAGGACTAAGATGGACCGACCCCTCTGATCTCTCGCTATAAGGAGGTCATTTAGCACCCAAGCAAGGGCAATCTCAGTACTGTGCCTCTTCCTAAATCCCAACTGGAAGGGATCATAGATGTCATGGATGGCAAGATGGTCCTCCAGCTGCAGTGTGACCACCTTCTCAATAATCTTCCCCACAAAGGGAAGGTTAGAGACCAGCCTGTAATTAGCGAGACAGTCCAGGTCAAGAGAAGGTTCTTGAGGAGCGGAATCACCGCTGCCTCCTTCAGGGAGTCAGGAAACCCCCCAGTCTCTAATGAACACCGGACTATCTCAGCTGGGACCGGGCCGATGACATCCACACATCCCACAAGGAGATGTATAGGGCCCAGATCCAAACCACAGTAAGTTGGCTGCATATTCTGGGTGACAATCATGACATCCGAAATCGCCACCTGGTCAAAAGCCGACTAACTGGCCGAGGTGTTGCGACTTCCCAACAATTATTGCCACTCTCATTGGAGCGGGCTAGGTTGATCTCTGACCTGATGTCAGCAATCTTATCTGCAAAGAAGCTAACAAACTCATCACATTTTTCCTGTGGCAACGACAGATAGGCTGGATTGCATAGTCTGTCCATAGTTCTGAAGAGCTGGGCTGGTCGGTTCCATGCAGCTGTAATCTCACCAGACAGGAACTCTGCCTTCTTACATGAGATCACCGATTGATAGTCTGCATAATGTACCATCAATCTCAGCTTGTCAGCATTAAGGCCAGATTTCTGCCAGTGACACTCCATCCTTCTCCCAACCCTCCTCATCTCCCTTAAATCCCCATCAGACCATGGAAAACATGGAAGAGTGGAGAGAGGGCAAACACGGACTGGAGCAATGGAATCCAGAGCCTCCAGCACAGCCTTATTGACCTGAAGTACTGTAGGTTCTCTGGGTCCCAGGTTGTACCCAGAAAACCTGATAGGTCCAGGTCCAGGACCACCATCAGACCTTACATACAGTATATAATGTTAGTATATTTAAAAAATTATATTTTTTAATATATTATGTAATATATTACATGGGACAATGCATTTCTTGTTGTATTGACATACATTAATACATATTTTTCAATATATTGCAAAGTATTCTATTTTCGTAAGGGTAGAGGCAGCAACACTAAGAAGTTAATCAGCAGTGTAAATCGAATGAAGCAGTATCAGGATACACTGACTTGATTGTTTACGTTAAACGCGCGCATGCGCAAAGGCGTTTAGGGAGTAGCACACTTGAGGTGTGCCTTCCCATCTAATGCACTGCCCCTTGAGCAGGCATGGTGGTCCTGCACCAATGGGGTGCAGGAGTTCAGTCATGACAGTGGTGTTCCTCTGCTTCAAAGGAAACACCACTGCCATACTATTTGCCCGCCGCCGTCCCTGTCATCGCGCTCCCCGTGCGCGTCACGCCCACCCAAAGCTTTCCTGCCAGTGAGCCCACTCAGCATGGCAAACGTTGTTTGTTTCGGCAGACGGGTGCCCAATCCCCGGCTGCAGCTCCAGGCCCCTAAGCCATCCTGCTGCCATGCTGGGAGCCCACCCCAGTGTGGCAAACGTTCGTTTGTTCTGCCGACAGGGGTGACCAATCCCGCTGGCTCCTCCCCACATCTTCTGCCACGCTGGGAGCCCACCCAGCATGGCAACGCCCATGTCGCCTTTTTTTTTTTTGTAAACCTGTAAAATAAAAACAGTCCTGTGGCGCATCTCCCAGCCCCCTCCCACAACCCGCACCCACCCACTCGCACCCAGCCTCCCCACACCCCCCACCACATACTTACCTCCAGACTCCGGCACGACGATCTTCGGTGGACCGGGAACATGTCTGCACTCTTCAAAGCCGACCGCGAACTGAGGAAATGCCGGTAAGCTGTATAATGGGCTACATAGGGGGGTTCAACTTTATTGCATATCTCAGTCATATTTTGGAATTTTTGCACCAAATTTTCAACAAGGGTTTTTTTGGGACCCCTTCTCATGAATGATGTCACTGTCATGGCGTTATTCGGGCCCAAAGGGTGATTTCACAGGCACTGCGCAGTCACTGTGCGAAATTTCCCTTCGGCCTTGACTAACGCCATGACAGTGACATCATTCATGAAAGGGTCCATAAACCCCATGTTGAAAATTTGGTGCAAAAATTCCAAAAAATGACTGTTTTATGAGCGTGCGTTGTGCAGTTCCTACGCAGGCTCGTTAGTTCACGAATTTTCAATATTTTCACTCCAGATTTTCAACATTGCCATTTTATCACACCTTCTTATGAGTTGTACAGCTGTCATTTTTCACATCTCACCCAAAATGTGTTTCTGCCCATGTAGCGCACAATGGCACAGTCGGTGTGCGAAGTCAATGTATGGAACACATTAAGAAAATCACAGTGACACTGTTCATGAGCAGAGGTCTTAAAATGTCTATGTTGAAAATTTGGTTAAAAAATTCCTAAAAATGACTGTTTTACGAGCGTGCATTGCACAGTTCCTACGCACGCTCGTAAGTTTGCAAATTTTCAATATTTTCATTCCAGATTTTCAACATTGCCATTTTACCACACTTCCTTAGGAGCACTGCAGCTGTCATTTTTCACATCTTGCCCAAACGCGTTTCCGCCCATGTAGCGCACAATGGCACAGTCGGTGTGCTAACTCAGTGTATGGGACACATTAAGAAAATCATAGTGTCACTGTTCATGAGCAGAGATCTTAAAATGGCTATGTTAAAAATTTGGCTAAAACAAATTCCTACAAATAGCTGTTTTTCGAGTGTCGTTGTGCAGTTCCTCACATGGCTTTCGTGAGTTCATAATTTCAATATTTTCACTCCACATTTTCAACATTGCCATTTTACCACACCTCATATGAGCAGTACAGCTGTCATTTTTCACATCCTGCCCTAAACGCTTTTCCCCATGTAGTGCACAATGGCGCAGTCGGTTGCGAAATCAATGTATGGGACACAGTAAGAAAATCACAGTGACACTGTTCATTAGCAGAGGTTTTAAATGGCAATGTTGAAAATTTGGTGAAAAAATTCCTAAAAATGACTGTTTTACGAGCATGCTTTGCACAGTTCCCACGCACGCTCGTAGGTTTGCGAATTTTCAATATTTCCACTCCAGATTTTCAACACTGGCATTTTACCACACTTCCTTATGAGCAGTACAGCTGTCATTTTTCACATCCTGCCCAAAACGTGTTTCCGCCTATGTAGCGCACTATGGGGGTAACAAAAAGGTCATGCTGACAATTTATTGTGCAAATACCAGCAATCACACAGGGCATTAGGGTAAAGCACTATACATGCCAAACACCACTGCAAATACCTCCAAGTGAACGTTCGGCATTGACAAATGCTTGTTTTTTTTTTTTGTCTAAGAAAAGCAGACCGAGAAGAGGGTTGTGACAAGGTGTGTCTGAGGAACACAAGGAGGTTAAGTGTCTTGTTCAGAGTCATAGAGTATGCAAGTGACCTTTATGGGTTTCAACCCAAGTATGCCGGGTCTTGAAGTTCCCAGCTTGGTGCTTTAACCCTCTAAGCTATGCAGCCTCCCTCTACAGCTGACTGCAACTGATGATACTGGGTCACTGATCAGAGCACTGTCATGGTGCTATAGGGGGGCTACCACTTACAGAGATCATTTTAAAAACCAGGGGGACAACAAACAAACACATGAAACACATGCTATATATAGAAAGAGGACAGGGGTAAGCAAATATAATTTGGGAATGAAACTAGCTACTGTCTTGTTAGTTTATGCATTCTATGTTAGAACCCCTTATTTATTTTTATTTATTAAAGAATCGGAATTACAAACCTTTGAGCTAAGAGCTAATTTACAGAGGGTCCTTGTCAATCAAAGGAGGGGTACAATTATATGAGTGATGTGAGTGATCACTACCCTATAGCTGGCATAAGATCCACACTCAAACCACCCAATCCTGCAGAATTTGTCCTCAAAAGGTCAAAAAAGAATTTTAATATCTCAGGTTACCTCTATGACCTGAGTAATACAATATATTGGCAAGATTTCTACCTTACAACCTCTGTTGAAACAGCTCTTCAGACTTTAAAGGATATTATCACTAATGCTCTCAATATTCATGCACCTATCACCAGTATCAGAACAAGTAAAATCCTGCCCTTGGTTCACCTCTGAGCTTAAAGCAGCCTTGATAACCAGAGACAAACTGTGGAAAAGGCAAGAAAAACAAAGGACTCCAGAGACTGGCTAAATTTCAGAAAAGCAAGGAATTCATGTACAAAACAAATAAGAACTGCCAAAACTGCCTATTATAGATCTGAATTGGATGCCTCCTACAATAACCCATCCAGACTCTGGGGTACTATAAAAGGAATTCTGGCAAAATTCTACCCTGCCTTAACCTCCAAACTACTACTAAATGATACAGAAATTACAGGTAAACAAGAAATCTTAAATACCTTCAATGTTCACTTCACCACAGCTGGCCTAGCATTTGACTCATCACCTGCAAATCTCCTGAGATCTTTCTTGAACCTGCAAACTACTGTGGGACAAATGGCCACTACAACTTTTTCCTTCATCCCAATATCCGTGAAAGAAGTGGAAGATCTCCTCTCTAATTTAGACACTACTAAGAGTATAGGTGCAGACTCCCTGGATCCCTATTTCCTGAAAATTGCTTCACACGTCTTACCTGCCCCCCTCACTCATCTCTTCAATCTTTCCCTCACCACTGGATCCATTCCCTCTACTTGGAAAACAGCTCAAGTAGTTCCACTACTCAAATCTGGTGATACTAGGGATCTCAACAATTACAGGCCTATCTCCATCCTACCAGTACTATCCAAGATGCTCGAAAAACTAGTAAACTCTCAATTAAGGGACTATCTGGATAACAACAACCTCCTAAATTCAGCACAATCTGGATTTAGATCAAGGCATAGTACCATTACTGCCTTAGCCAAAGTAACCAACGATTGGCAGACTGCCTTGGATAAGAAAAACTGTACATGTGCTGTGTTCCTGGATTTGAGTAAAGCATTTGACACAGTGGATCATGACTTATTAATCATCTCCCTTAGCTCATTAGGCCTGGTTCCCTATCACCAATTGGTTTAAGGACTACCTTTCAAATAGGTCACAACTGGTAAAAAATGGAAATTACCTATCCAACTCAAAACCACTGCTAAGGGGTGTACCACAAGGCTCTATTCTTGGCCCCATCCTCTTTGCCATTTATATTAATAATATTGATGCCAACCTCACTCAATCTAACATTCATCTGTTTGCTGATGATACTGTATTATATGTCAGCAATCCTCACCTTCTAAAGCTTGAACTGTTACAATCTGAATTCTCCATCCTGCAGCACAATCTACTTGATAAAAACTACTTCTAAATGCCAAAACAAAAGCTATGTTCTTGCCACAAAGAGTTGCTCCACCACTACCCCATCACCCACCACCCTACAATTATCCACCTTACTTGAGAGAAACTGGAATTTGTTGATAACTTCAGATACCTTGGAGTCTGGATTGATAACAGGCTTGTCTATTCTGTCCATATTGAAGAGCTACTAAAAGCTGAGACAAAGGCTTGGTCTATTTTTAGAATAAAACATTACCTAAACAGTGATTCCAAAAAGGTTAATTCAAGCTTCATTCCTATCCCTCATTGATTATGCTGACTTTCTCTATGGCCATTGTTCATCCACCTCTTACATAAACTGGACACCCTGATCACAGGTCCATCAGATTTATTACTGACCTTCCCTCCAGTACCCATCATTGCTCCTTTATATGGCAGTCAACTGGACATCACTACAACACAGAAGAAATAGGAATGCTGCTATCTGGATATTCAAAGCGTTAACAGGCAAATTACCCACCTATATCACTGATTGCTTTACCCAAATTACTACTAGGCCATACACTTTAAGGATCAGTAATCTCATCATATTAAAGGTCCCCAATGCCTGCCCGGTTTGGAGGGCTGCTATCAGCTACACCTTAGCAGTTGCCATGGAACTCTCTCCAAAGTCCATGAAGCTAGATAGCCTATTACCTCTGGCATCTTTCAAAGATTGTTCTCTCTCCTTTTTCCAGAGCTCTGCAATTGCTTTTGTAAAGCCTAATCCTCTACCCTACCTGACCCACCTTCCATTTTCCGTCCATTATATTAAATCAATTTCTATTTTCAAATCACCTATTATATTCTTATAAAAGCTAGTTAGGCCCTATAATTTATATCTTATGCTTGTTATACCCTTTGTCCCCTTTCCTTTCAGGTTAAATGGTTTTACTGTACATTGTATATATGTAGATTGTTGTTTATTATCATTTCATGTCATTGTATTGCTGTTTATGCTATTTCTTGTCTATGTAATAATACTTGTATTCTCATTTTATGACCACTCAGGTTCATCTTGTAAATGAGCTTTGCTCAATGATGTTTGCCTGAATAAATAAAGATTTTGATTGATTGATTGATTGATATGAGCTGGGAATAGCAAATGCAGCTTACAGGCATTGTCATAAACATATTAGGAATACATTAAGAAACTAATATAATGCGAGAAATTGAGTAGTAAAGACAGAGGCTCTGTGAGGGGAACATATCCACACCCCTTGTACTCATTGTGCTATGTTAGCAACATTATTGCATTCTTGCCCTAGCAGCAGGGGCTGATAGTGCCATCAGCTGGCAGGGACCCGGGCAACCCTTCTGCCACCAGAACCTGACCAGAAGAGGTGGCAGGAGTGGAGATCAGTGGCTTGGTGGAGCTCTGTGATGTAGCCTAGCCACACAAAGCCGCGCCTCCCTCCTCCAATGGTAGCGAATTGCTTCACCTGCTTGCTGTAACAAGAAAGTCTAGGAAGGGGCTTCAATTAGCCCAGTGAAACAGGAGCAGCCAGAGCAAGGGTTGCAAGCGCCATCGGCAGGTAGGGGCTCACATGACCCTCCCACCAGCAGGAGCTGACCAGAAGAAGTGGCAGGAGTGTGGAGAACATTGGCATAGTAGAGCTCCATGAAGGAGTCTATCCACACAAAGCTGTGCCTCCCTCCTCCAGTGGTATCCAATAGCAGAGGCTGCTCACCATAACAAGGAATTGAGGGCATCTACATATGGAGTTGGCCATCAAGCCCCCCCCTCCACATGAAGGACCCACGTGAAAAGGACAACTGAGTCTGCCCACTGAGCCAGCCTGTGGCCAGACACAGCACCTCAGCAGAGAGCAAGCACACCAGGAAGGAATGCAGATGTCCTACATCGGCAGGAGGAAGCAGGGAAACAGAAGGCCTGTCTGACAATGGAGGTGGGAGTCCTGTTCATACTGCAAGGGCGTGTGGTACATAGATACATACATAGACAGTGTCGGCAGATAAGGTTCTATGGCCCACCCAGTCTGCCCATTTGAGCTTGTAAGTTCAGTTTGTTTTCCTAGAAGTCTGTTGCACCTTACCCCTGACCTCCAGAATTCCTTTATGTATGTCCCGTAGCCACCCAACATCATCATAAAGATGGTGTGGTTTTTACTCCCCATTTTCTCCCTCACACAGTGCCTGATGTCAGGCAATACCTCCGTCAGATTCAGTCATCGCAACACTCTGTGTGCTAAGTGCCAGCCTTTGCGAGGGAGCAGGCTCTGGCTCACTGTGAAGCCAGATCGCACATATCTCCTTCCCCATGCTGGCTCACCCTCCGCTGAGCAGTGCTCACCAGCCCAGGCCGCATCTGATCCTGGGTTCCCGAGTTCATTCTTGAACCTGAGTCACCAACAGGGAAATGCAATGTGCTACCACATACATAAAGTGCATTTCCCTGTATTTATGTTTTCACCATCACTACTCACTCTCTGCTGATGGTGCTGGAGAATCTTCATGGATCGCATTCACTTATTTATTTATTTATTTAATTCTCAGATTAAAACCTTTGAGCTAGCAAGCACGTTTACAAAGGCTCCACGTCAAAATGGTACAGACAGCAATAGACATTAACACTTAGCAAATACAGGTAGTATACATCGGTAAACATTCAAACAGCGAGTTTGTATATCAACAGTTATGTGCAAACAGTTTGTAGGTGATACAAAGTAATAAGTATAACATCTGTGAACAGTGTAAAATTATCAAAAGGGAGAGACTAGTCACAGAGGTTAGAAGGATTTGAGCCCAAGACATCTGAGAACAGAAGTGCTTGGTTCAGGTAAAGTTCAAAAGAGGATAGTTTAGAAGTTAGTGAGAGGGAAGAGGTAGAGATAGAATAACATGGGTGGGGAGTAGTAGCAATTGGGGAATCCACCCAGTGGGTTTAGTAAGAAGGTGAGGAAATGGAAACAGGTCATTGGGTGATACGGGAGGGGGAGTGAGAGAAATAAGTGAGGGGGTAGCCCCAGAGGGTAATGTATGTAAGTGTGGTATCAGTGGAAGGGATGATCAGGGAGGGAGAGGAGGTAAACAGAGAGACAAAAGAGAAAAGTGAGCTATTGAGTTGGGAATTAAGATAGAAGAGGGGGATGACAGGGGAGGAGGGGAGGGGGTTTCAAGGTTATCTGTCAAAGACAAGGTTATCTGTCACAGTCACATACGTTGAGAGCAGCCAGGTACTTTTGTAATTTGGTTTTGAAGGGCCTAGTTTTTGTTCCGTGGCTAGATCTTCACTGAGAGAGTTTAGCCAAAGGGGGGCCCTTTACTCAAAGGATTGCTGCCCCTGCGAAGTGCGACAAAAAGGAATGTGGAAAACAGCTTTGCCAGACCCCCTGGTTTGTCTGTGGTTGGAGGAACAGTTGAGGAGTTTTTGCAGGTCTTTGGGTGCATGACCAAGAGAGATTTTTTAGCTAGCAGACAAACCTGGTATTGAATCCTGTTCAGGTTTAGCCCTCTGGTGCTAGAGTAAAGCTCACAGGTGTGAGTCAAGTGGTGTGTGCCCAGTACGAGTCTGCAGGCTTTGTTGAGGACAGTCTTTATTCTCTTAAGGGCAGTGTCCGAGCCTGCCCAATAAACAACCAGGCCATAGTCTATGACTGACAGAACCGAGCTGTTAACAGCAAGCTTTAAGGCCCTCTCTGTGAGGCAATGCATGTGTGCCGATAAAGCTGGCCTATACGGGTGCTGTCTGCCATAGCAACGTGGTCGATGTGTATACCATATGAAAGAGAGCAGTCCATGGTGACCACCTAGGTACTTAAAACTACTGTTGTAGAAAGGAGGTGGCTACTCGAGACCAGTCTGTGCTACTGCGAATTTAAACAGTAATGCACATCTCTGGAGCAGAGCACTAGATCAGCCAGAACAGAAAAAGACCTAAGACCAAGTCTCAAGTTAAAGCATGCTTTTATTCCTGATACAAAAAGCTAAAATTCAACATGGGCAACAGTAGCACCCCCTCCACCAATGTTTCATGTAGTTCTTATGCTTTAAGTGCATTACTACTTAAAACTATTGACTGTATCTAGAATCTCTTGCTTGATATTGTGTATTTTGAGTGGATAGGATTTAAAGCGGTTTTGATGCGAAACAAGCAACATTGTTTTAGTTTTTCTATAGTTAAGCAAGAGTCTTGAGTTAAGGAACCAGTTTTCCACCATGCTAAAGTTGGTTTGCATCAATTCTTCTAGAGCATCTGGTGCTGACTGTGAAGTGTAGAGCACAGCATCATCTGTATATAAGATGATTATGTTCTGGCATATTTTAGGGAGTTCATTCAAAAACAGGCTGAATAGCAATTGGCCTAATGTGGAGCCTTGGGGCACACCAGTGGTGACGTTCGATGGTCTAACAATAGGTCAAGGATCTTGACCTGTTGCATTCTGTTGGAGAGGTAACTCTGGAACCAGCCTAATGTATCAGCCGATATCCCAGTTATAGCCAGTTGGTTTAGAAGTAGATTGTGGTTAACTGTGTCAAAGACTTTGGTGAGGTCAATAAACGTAGCCCCCACCAGGAGCCCCCGATCTAGTGCATCGTGAATATGAGCAGTAAAATCCACCAAGGCCTTGGTAGTGTTATGGGCCTTCCGAAAACCATGCTGCTGTGGGCTTTGAAGGTTGTACCTGTCAAGGTATTCAACTAACTGGTCATAGACTATCCTCTCCAAGGCTTTGGGGGGGGAGAATTGATATTGGCTGGTAATTAACAAGTTTAGTTCTGTCACCACTTTTAAAGATCGGGGTGACCACAGCTGCTTTCCAGAGTTGTGAGAACTTGCCTGTAATAAGTGAGAGGTTTAGGATCTTAGGGGTTAGAGTAGTACATCTAGGGTGAGCACTAAGATTTTGAGGTCAGCAGTCACCACTGGATCTAGATTTTCCCCAAGGACTTTGACAGATGTTTTCTAGCCTCGGCTGTGGTGAGAATCTTTAGGTAGAAGGGTGATTTGGAGTTGCTGATGGGGCTTTGTTGTTGCCTAGGCTGGAATTATCCATAGGCTGAAGAAAATCCAGTGGAAGCACTCCACCTAGGTCTGCGAAGGCCTTGTTGAAAGCAGCTGCGATGTTTTTCGGATCCTGGATAGTTACTCCATTGGTATTGAGTAGTGAGGGGGGTGTTACTTGCTTTGCCTGTTATGGATTTGATGTTTTCCCAGAAGCTGCAGCTATTACCCCAGGAGTTGTGTAATTCATGCTTAAAATGGGATCTCTTGGCCTGGCGAATAGCGCTGATGCACCTGTTCCGGGCTGCTTTATAATTTTGGAGGTCACTCTATGACCCAGTGCTCTAACTATGTGCCACAGGTTGTCCCTGGACCTCATAAAATCAATAAGCTGTGTTGTGATCCATGTCTTGCTGGACCCTTTCATCTTCCTCGTTTTAAAGGGGGCAAATATATTGCAGGCCTTATTAAAAATAAGAGACAATATAGCGCAGTGGTTTAAGGCTCTGAGCTGCAAATCTGGAGACCTGGGTTTGAATCCCACAGCCCCCACTTGCATATATTGTGTGACCCTGAGCAAGTCACTTAACTTCCCTGTGCTCCCAGGTTGCACCTATAAAAAGTTTTCAGCTTAGTGTGTCTCACCTGGTTAAACAATTGGAAAAGAAATTATAAATAAAGCATTGATGTGTATCCACATCTGTGGCAGCATAGACCCCTGTCCAGTCTTGCATGTGAAGGTAAGCTATGAGGTAGGCAAGCTGCCTTGTTTTAGTACTCTTGGTTATGGTTCTGGGCAGGGTTTTGCCTTGTTGGTCCAGGTACATAACACAGGTGAGTGACCACTAATCATGTCAGCTAGCACAATGGTATTAGTAATTCTCTGCAGCTGATTAGTTAGAATCCAGCCTATAAGCATGCCAGTACTGTTGTGATAGTTTACTCGTGTGGGGACTGAACGAGTTGGACCATGTCAATAGTTGCGATGGAGTCCTTATATGATGCCGCATCAGGGGATAACCAATTTATATTGAAGTCCCCTAGCATTAGAACTTCCGAGTTATTGCATACCTCAGATAGATATTCAAGGGCAAGTCTGAAACCAGAGGCCTGATCCTTAAGGGGAATGTACACCGATATAAGGGTAAAGCACTTACCATGGGCGCCCAGTTCTAGCTGGACTGCAAGCAGTTGTGAGCATCCCCCTATTGGTGGGATAGGGAGTACTCTGCCTTGGAGGGTGTCCTTCACGTAGATGACACAGCCTCTCCCACTTGGCACTCTAAAATAGATAGTGCCTGCCTATCTGATAGTGATGTTGGTCTGGAGGTCACCTGGAGACCAGGACACAGGCGAGGGGTACCATGGTAACTGCTTTTTTTACTGCCTTAAATCTGGCAAGTTCTAGAGCCCCCTCAGTGCCACTCAGTGACACAACCACTGCTCGATCCAGCTAGGGGATGCTGGGTTTTACATTCCCACTAATGGGCAGGACACTAAGAAAGGCCCATCATGCCAGCAGATGCATGTTTTCCATTCCCTCTTGTGCGGGACACCAAAAGGGGTCTGCCTGCCAGTGGATGAAAGTTTTTTTTTGCACCAGCTCCTACAGGATAACAGGAGAGGCCCGGCATGCCAGCAGATGCTGTGTTTTGTGCTCCTGTTTGACTCTGGGAGAGGCCCACTGTGTTGGTGGTAGCTGGGTTTTCATTTTTGCTTGTGCAGAACACCAGGAGTAGCCTGCTGCACTAGTTGATACTGTTTTTTTACTGTTTCTCGTCCTGTAGGCCACCACAAGAGGCCTTTTGCAGGGACTGGTAGGGCACTACATCCATGGGGGTGACACTTTATCCTATTTTTAGCTGGAAGATTCATGGAATTCACAGGGGCTGAATGTTTTTCATAATTTCTGAAACGATTTACATAACAAAACCATTTTTCAGGCATTCACAACTTTCACATACAGCATGACCTAAGCCAAGAACATAACCTCCATGGCAGTAACAGTGCAATTCCATGGATAAACATTACCTGAAACATTTATTAGACCAATAACAACAGAAGTGAATAAAGAAAGAGAAAACATAAGTTTACAGTACTCTTATTTACAGCTGATGGGACAAAAGCACAGGGAGGTCACATTAGTTTTTAGTTGTTGGTAATTTCTGACCAATGAGTTTTGATAGCTACTGTACTTTCTAGGTCCATAGAGGGAGATTACAGGGACCTTTTTTACTGTTAGTATTAGGTATAAGCACAGATTCCTGGTGTGGGACTAGAACCCATAACGTTCCAATCATTGGGTCAGTAGCTGTGGCAGGCACCAGTACCTTTTGTCTCTGTGCTCTAATTAATACCTGCACCACAATGACTTTATTTTTAAAGTATCTAAAACAGAAGGAAAAAAAAAAGAATTTCTGGAATGTTTGGGGGTACTGGGGATTGGCACCCTGGTGTTGCATCTTGTTTGGGAAGGTTAGTCGGCACCATGGGTGGGCATTCTGGTGTCAGATTGTAAGTGGGGGATGAAAGCTGGGTCATATGGAGGTGGAATACTGGCAGCAGGTTTGAGCATGCTGCAAAAAAATATTCCACACTACTGCTTGGTAGCCTGTAGCAATACTGCTGTATTAAGTTTCCTAAACAGAAGAGGCATGTTGTGGTAAAGGATATCCAGCAGTGAGTGCAGACCACTCCCTGAAAATTGCATTCAAACCTCAAAGTATCAGCTGGACTTTTTAAAGTTATCAGCAATACAGAACTTCAAATAGTGCAGAGGGAAAGGAAAGGGAATTGTTTAACCAGGAAAGGCTCACTGAAGCTGGAGCTTGTTTCCAGGTGTGACCTGGGAGAACAATGAAGTTAAGTGACTTGCTCAGAGTCACACAGTATGCAAGTGAGGACTGGTGGGATTCAAACCCAGGTCTCCAGGTTTGCAGCTCAGTGCCCTTAACCACTATGCTGTACTGCTTCCTATGTGCAGAAACTCTATCACTAGCATCACTAACATCAGCAATGGTATCTAACAATTTCCCTCATACTACACAAACTGTAGTGAGAAAAAAAAATGTTCCACACCAGGGATCGAACACGAGCCCCCTAGCCACCACTGTGTGATACTCTGTAGGTCTACCACTGAACTAAGGTTCCTTGAGAGGAGCGGCAAGAAAAAAATGTTTCACACTGGGATTGAACCCAGGCTTATGCACATGTGAAACCCTAAGCAAGACTTAAAGGTCTCCAGAGCAACAGTGCATGAGACACTCTTCATAAAATGGGAGTGTCTTACGTACAGGGGAAAGGAGTGCTCTGATTAGTTAAGAGCACTCACTTGATTTGCTATATGATGGTGTCAATAGCTATATGAAGAATCTGAACCCAGAAACTAGGCATGTTTAAAACTTTGATGGATTCCATGAATAATAACTGTCCGCAACTTAGAGGTGATAAGTTGGAGCTGTTGGCTACATTTTAATATGTGTGTCTCTCGTTAGATTGTATGCACATCGATAATTTGTGCAACAAATTAATGTTCTGTGATTAGGCTTTTACTTCAGAAACAAATACTGCTTCACTGTTGAATGAGAAAAAGATTAGTGCAAGCCACATTCCTGCCAGTACTTGACTATAGTGATTTAATTTACACAAGTGCCACTGCCTCATAGCCAGTCAAACTGGGTGCACACGGTACCATAGAGCACAGTACCATACAGCACTTCACTTTATAAGTAGCCTCCCTCCTAGGACCCATCACTGTACTCTTTATGTGGCCGTCGGCAGGCCCTCACTTACCACCAGAAGGTTAAAAAACTGTATACATGGGCATAACGGATCCTTCAAAACATGTTTCCTCTGTATATTTTATTAATTAATTAATTTATTTATTTCATCATTTGGGATATAACCTTTGAGCAGAATGCTCTTTTTCAAAGGTTCCAGGTCTTGACAGGAGGACAGCACAGAAAGGTAGTTACACAGTATGGGCGCACAAGTACAGAGACAAAAAATACAAGAAATAACAGCAATCGATCTGACTATTTACAATTGTACGCTATCTCATATAGAGGTACAGCTTATTGCAATTAGTACAGCCCAAGATACATGGTGAGTGCTGTGGGTTTAAGAAACTAATTTAGTAGGAGGTAAAGTAGCCAGGGGAGGCATTGTTGTTATTTCATGTAAAGTCTTGGGGGGGGAGGGGGGAACTCAACCTCAACTCATAGGCTTTCACACCCTGTATGTTAATATTATGTTATGCTAAAACTTTATTTTTATACAGGAACAAATGATTAGTGCCAAGGCACTGTTTTCAACCAAGATCCTGTGTAATAATGTAAGTCCATCAATAAAATACAACAATTAACATACATACTCAAAACTATACAATTAGACATACAACAACATCAACCAAAACATGTACATACAGTTTGCAAATGTTCAAACAATTTTACTTTAAAACTGGACAGGTAAGATATGATTTTTAAATATTTAGGCAAATGATTCCAATAAGTAGCTATTCTATTTTGCAACTTTAACTCCCCTACTTTACTACAGTATTTATGTATTGGGATTCTGTTATCTAAATTCCTTGTACAAACACTTTGGGTTATCTGGTAGTTGTAACACAACATACTTAGCTAAAGGATGTTTATTTTTCCCATACATAATCTTATGACAGTTTATTAACCACGTATAGTTTCCTTGAGCATCGGGATGTAGCCAGTGCAGTTGATTAAATATTATACAATGATGTATTTTATATTTACCTTTGATGATAAATTTAACCAATCTGTAAAATGTTTGGTTAACTTTCTTTAATACTCCCTGGGTAGAGTTCATATAGATCAATGCTCCAGCATAGCACAGTGGTCTAAGGCTCTGAGCTGCAAATCTGGTGACATCCAGCAGACCAGACCTGGGTTTGAATCCCACAGCTTCCACCTGCATACTGTGTGACCCTGAGCAAGTCACTTAACCTCCTTGTGCTCCCAGGTCGCTCCTGTAAAAAAGCTTTCAGCTTAGTGTGCTATACCTGGTTAAACAACTAAATAAATAAAAAAAAAAAAAAATTCCAGTACCAGAATCAGCATTTGTTTAACAAGCTTCTCTATGGCTTCTTTAGGCAAGACTCCAGATAGCCTCCTGAGAGCTCCCAGTCTCTGATTTACTTTTTTAACCCAATAAGGCAGCCAAGAGGAGGCTTTGTCATTAATTCTAGTTGGGGGGGGGGGGTAATTTTCTGTGCAGGACTGACCTAGTAGGAACATATTAGGGAGCAATGTGAGGGAGGACCGTATACAGAATAAGTTGGGGGAAGACAGGTGCTTTGAGAGAATTACATTTGTGCAGGGTCAGTGGCAGGGCAGGGACTTAAAACAGAGTGCAGAGTTAAGGACAATAGATAGAAGGCTCATCGACAGGCTGTGGCTAAGGAAGGCTGAAGTTCGAGGGCTGGCAAGTAGTAGGAGGAAGTAGGAGTTTAAACTCAGGGTTACTGGGCAGCAGGGTAACAAATCAGAGAATGCAGCCCAGGAGCGGCTGACTCCAAGCTACCGGGTGATAGTACTACAGGTTACCTGCAGCTACAGACCTCAGCCTTGGCCAGGTGATGTCTTAGTTCTGCCTTGAAGACGGGGAGGCTATTGATGAGTAAAAGACATACTGGGATCTCATTTAGCCAAAAAAGAGCCCTGTATGCGAAGGACCATTGGCCAAGTGCCATTTTTCTGAAGAGGATGGCAAGTGGGTATCGAGTTGCCTTCTTGTGTGGTACCCAGATCTACCTCGCTGGAGCAGTTCTTTGAAGGCCAGTGGAGCTTTACCTAGGAGAGATTTCATGTCAAACAGGCACATTTGGTATTTGATTCTGCTGGCAAGACTGAGCCAGTTAATGCGCTCGTAGAGGGAGCAGATGTGTAGGAGATTGTCAGCCCCTAGAGCCAGCCTGCAGGCCTTGTTGAGGGCTGTGCTTACTCATTTTAGCACAGTGTCAGATGCCGACCCATAGACCACGAGTTTGTAGTTAATAACAGACAAAATGGAAGACAAAATGGAAGAGGAGACTGCCAACCTGAGGGCCTCAGGAGTTAGGTACTGTCTGTGCCTGTAGAGAACTCCAAGTTTGGTGTTCACTGTTTTGATGACCTGATCGATGTGCTGCATGTAAGAGAGGGCGTCATCAATGATCACGCCCAAGTATTTACAAGAGCTGACCTGCTCGAGTGGAGCAGCCTTGTTGTTAGTAATAGTAAGAAGCAGAAGAGATCTCTTGTGCTGGTGAGTGGTTATCAGCATCATCTTCATCTTCTTGTAATTGAGAACCAATTTCTGAGAGATAAACCAGTCCTCCAAGCTGCGAAATGAGTACTGCAAATCATCCTGTAGGTGCTGAAGCTGGGCACTGCTACTAAGGATGACAGCATCATCTGCATACAGAATAATCTAGTTATTGCAGGCCTCTGGAAGCCTGTTGATGAACAGGCTAAAGAGGAGCGGGCCCAGTATAGACCCTTGTGGGACACCCAGTAATATATCCCCAGACGAGGAGATAGCTGTCCCAATTTTTACACTCTGTGCTCTGCTGGATAGGTAATCCTGGAACCAGAGGATGGTTTCAGAGTCTAGCCCGAGGTGCTGAAGCTGGTCAAGCAAGACGTGATGGTTGACAGTATCAGAGGCTTTGGTGAGATCTACAGTATGAAGATAGATCCCACCAGGCTGCCCCCATCCAAGGCCTTGTGAACGAGTCTGTGAATTCAACTAAGGTCAGAAGGTGCTATGGCACTGACAGAACTGGAGTTGTTGTGGCACAGTAGACTGTACTTCTGAAGGTACTCTGTGACCTGGTCAGCCACAATCTTTAAAGTGCCTATTTATTTACAGTATAACCTCATTTATCTGAATTTGATTGGGGACAATACAATTGTTTGGATAAATGGAGTTTCAGATAAGTGAGGAACTTTACAATGAAGTCTATTAAGCTGGGAGATGCCCCACAGTTTTGGATAACTGAGAGTTTTGGATAACAGGTTTTACTGTATTAAGTTCATTTTATGTTGATTAGCAGCATGCGCAGAAACATGTTGCGACAGGTTTCTCCAGAAGCAGATTGTGGAGGCATGGCAGTGTTGTGCCCAATGCCCCCACAGCCTGCAAAGGCTTGTCCCCCGTCCCCCAATGCTGTGGCATGCTGCTGCTGACACTAGTTCAGCCAGCGTGCCATAACTTTCTAAAAAATCAGCCACTGCAATCAGGGGCCACTCGTCATTGCAGCGTCAGCCATCCGCTGCAATGAGAGGCCGACCGTCATTGTAGAAGCGGATGTGGATCTCTGATATTGTTTGGAATCATGGCGTGCTTGCACTGCATGTTTCAAAACAATATCTAACCCCCATGTTATTTGGCAACGGGGAGCCCCTCCACCGCATAATGTGACCCCTCCCTCCATTTAATTGTGTGCCGATGGGGTGCCCAATCCGCTATGGCAGAAAGGAATCCCCTTTGTTGTTTGTCAACAGGGTGCCCAATCCCATTGGCAGAAAGAAACCCCCTCCTTTTGTTGTTTGTCGACGGGGTGCCCAATCCCTGCCAGCATAAATAATCCCCTTTGTTGTTTGCCAATGGGGTGCCCAATCCTCGTTGGCATAAATAATCCCCCCTTTTGTTGTTTGCCGACAGGTGCCCAATCCCTATCAGCTGCAGCTTCCCCAGACTCGGTGGCACACTGGGAGCCCACCCTAGCATGCCACATGCCCATGTGAGCAGTCCCACAACGTTTTCTTCGTTTCCTGTACCTAGAAAGGAAACCATCCCTCGTAGTCTCCCTGCCCCCCCACAACCCGCACCCACCCACTGCGCACCCAGCCTCCCCACACCGCTCACCGCATATGTACTTCCGGAGCTTGGCGCAACGATCTTCGCTGGACCGGGAACACATCTGCACTCTTCAAAGCCGACTGAACTGAGGAAATGCCGTAAGCTGTATAATGTAATGAATAAGGTTTTCAACTTTAGTGCATATCTCAGGCATTTTTGGGAATTTTTCACCAAATTTTCAACATGGTGTTTTGGGACCCCTCCTCATGAATTCTTGAACTGTCATGGCATTAATCGGCCCGAAGGTGGTTTCGCGTCACTATGCGGAATCACCTTTCGGGGCTGATTAATGAAATGACAGTGCCAGTGTTCATGAGGTGGGCTCTCAAAAAGCCTATGTTGTAAATTTGGTGGTGGAAATTAAAAAAATGACTGTTTTACGAGCGTGCGCTGCGCAGTTGCTACGCACGCTTGTAACTTCATGAATTTGCAATATTTTCACACCAGATTTTCAAAATGGCCATTTTGTCCCACCTCCTTGTGAACAGTACAGCTGTCATTGTTGACATCCTGGCTGAAATGTGTTTTCGCACTTCCGGCACAGAATAGCGTGGTCACTGTGGGAAATCAGTGTTCGGGACAGATTAAGAAAATGACAGTGACACTGTTCATGAGTAGAGGTCCTGAAATGGCTATGTTGAAAATTTGGTAATGATACTGCTTAAAATGACTGTGTTACAAGCATGCATTGCGCAGTTTGCATGCACACTCGTAAGTTTGCGAATTTATATTTTCACTCCAGATTTCCAACATTGCCATTTTCCCACACCTACTTATGAACAGTAAAGCTGTAATTTTTCCCATCCTGGCCCGAAATGTGTTTTCACACTTCCGGTGCAGAATAGAATGGTCGCTGTGGGAAATCACTGTCCGGGACAGATTAAGAAAATGAGAGTGATACTGTTCACGAGCAGAGGTCCTAAAATGCCTATGTTGAAAATTTGGTGATAATAGCCCATCGAATGACTGTGGTACAAGTGTGCGTTGTACACTTTCCATGCACCCTTGTAACTTCGCAGATTTGTAATATTGTCGCGCCACATTTTCACCAGTGGAATTTTTCCACACCTCCTTATGAGCAGTACAGCTGTCATTTTCCACATCTTGACCGAAATGTGTTTTCACAGTTCCGGCACAGAATAACGCAGTCGCTGTGGGAAATCACTGTTCGGGACAGATTAAGAAAATGACAATGATACTGTTCATGAGCAGGGGTCCTAAAATGCCTATGTTGAAAATCGGGTGACGAAACTCCATAACATGACTGTGTCACAAGCGTGCGTTGAACTGTTTCCACGCACCCTTGTAACTTCGCAATTTTTGTAATATTTTCACGCCATATTTTCAGCAGTGGCATTTTTCCCCACCTCCTTATGAACAGTACAGCTACCATTTTTCACATCATGGCTAAAATGTGTTTTTGCACTCCTGCCGCAGAATAGCACAGTCGCTGTGGGAAATCACTGTTTGGGACACATTAAGATCGAACAAGAGGGGGGGTGTGACCGCGCTCATCTGAGCTCTGTCGGGACTGCTGCAGATTTGTTTGTGGGCAGTGAAAGGGCCCAACGCAAGAGCCCAGTACAAAAGGGCAGCCTGCAGCACTGGGAGAAACAGGAGCTAGAGGGCGTAATGAGGGAGGGAAGTGAGCAACCTCACTGAGCTCTTTCAGGACTGCTATGGATTTCTTTGTGGGCAGAAAGGCATCAATGCAGGCAGGGGCCCAGTACAAAGGGCCAGCTTGCAGCGTGGGAGAAACAGTACGAGTGAGGAGACAGGGGACTGGAGTGAGCTCAACGGAGCTCTGTCAGGACTGCTGTGGATGTCTTTGTGGGCAGAAAAGGCGCCTAATGCAGGCAGGAGTCCCAGAAAAGCGGCTGCTTGCAGCCAGGACAAACAGAATGAGCATGTGAGAGAGAGAGCTGAGTGACTTCCACAGAGCTCTGTCGGGACAGCTATGGATTTGTTTGTGGGCAGAGAAAGGGTGCAATATAAGAGCCCAGTACAAATGGGCAGCCTGCAGCACTGGGGAGACACAGAACAAGAGAGCTTAGTTATGGAGGGGAGGAGCAAATTACTGGAGCTCTTTCATGACTGACGTGGGATTTCTTTGTGGGCAGAAAAGGTATCAATGGCAGGGGCCCAGTATAAAAGGCCAGCATGCAGTGGTGGAGAAACATACGAGTGTGGACAGGGGACTGAGTGGAGCTCAACTTGGAGCTCTGTCAGAACTGCTGTGGATTTCTTTGTGGGCAGAAAAAGGCACCAATGCAGGCAGGAGTCCGTACAAAGGGTTGCTTGCAGTGCCAGAACAAACAGAATGAGTGTGTGAGACAGGGAGACTGAGCGACTCAGCAGAGCTCTGTCGGGACAGCTAAGGATTTTGTGGGCAGACAAAGGTGCCAATGCATGCAGGGGCCCAGTACAAATTGGCAGCCTGCACTGAGCGGGAAACTAGAATGAGCGAAAGGAGAGAGGGGAGTACAAGTTCAACAGAGTTCCATTGTACCTGCTGCAAATTTCTTTGTGGGCAGAAGAAGGTGGCAATGCAGGCAGGAGTCCAATAAAAGGGCAGCCTGCAGCGCTGGCAGAAATGGAATGAGTGAGTGAGAGAAGGGGAGTGAGCAAGCTTAATGGAGCTTTGTCGGGACTGCTGCAGATTTCTTTGTGGGCAGACAAAGGTGCCACTAGAGGCAGGAGCCCAGTACAAAAGGGCAAAGCCTGCAGCGCCAGGACAGACAGAATGAGTGAGTGACACAGGGGAGAGTGAGCGACCTCAATGGAGCTCTGTCGCGCAGCTGTGGATTTCTTTGTGGGCAGAAAAGGGGGTGCCAACGCAGGCAAGAGCCCAGTACAGCCAGCCTGTGGCACCGGGAGAAACACAATGAGTGAGTGAGAGAGGGGGAGTGAGCAAGCTAATGTAGCTCTCTATCGTGATTACTGCGGATTTCTTTGTTGGCAGAAAAGGTGGCAACGCAGGCAGAAGCCTACTACAAAAGGCCACCCTGCAGCGCCACCAGAAATGGAACAGTGGAGTGAGAGAGGTGGAGTCAGCAGGCTCAACAGACCTGTGTCGGGCCTGCTGCAGATTTCTTTGCAGGCAGAAAGCCACCAACAGAGGCAGGAGCCCAGTACAACAGGGCAGCCTGCAGCACCAGGAGAAACAGAATGAACGAGGAGAGAGGGGAGGAGCCACCTCAACGGAGTTCTGTCGGACAGCTGCAGAATTCTTAGTGGCAGAACAAGGTGCCAATGCAGGCAGTACATAAGAGCAGCCCGTCGTACCAGACCAAACAGACTGAGCGACTTGACAGAGGGCCAGTGAGCGTGCTCAACAGACCAACGCAATCAACATATCGGCATTGACAAATGTTTGTTATTAACCAGGTATGCACGTTAGACAATTACAATGCATATTTTCAGGAATGACCCTGAGATTGCAAAGTAAGGCAATGGACAAATTATGCCTATTTTTTATGTTGCTTGAACGCATGTGCAAGAAACATAGTGCCATCATCCGAGTTTTCGGAGGTGTGCCAGCCTGTCTTCCAATGCAGTCAGTGTGTTTGCAGGCGTGGGCCCAGTTCTCCAATGAGTGCTGCAGCTATCTATGACAGCTCCAAAATGCAGTGGCATAGGTTGAAAGGGGAGCTCGCTTCAATGAGCAGAGTCACCCCACGCACACACTAATGCGCTAAAGCACGCATATTGGCGTGCTGATGCGCTCCCCCACGCACACACTGTATGGCCGATGGGGAGTGCCCAATCCACGCCAGCTCCATGCCCCCCCAACAGTTAGCCCAGGTGCCACGCTGGGAGCCCACCCCAGCGTGGGCAAATCTTATTTTGGCTGATGGGGTGCCCAACTCCGCCAGCTCCCACATCCCCCAAACAGCTTTTTCCTGCTGCCACCCTGGGAGCCGACTCTCAGCGTGGCAAACGCCCCGCTGCCTGAGTAAAAAAAACCTGTGAATAAAAACGTCCATCAAAGTCTCCCTGTCCCCACCCACAACCTGCACTCCACCCACTGCACACCCTGCCTCCCCACACCCCCACTCACCCCATACTTACTCTCCGGAGCTCGGCGCGATAATCATCGTGGACCGGAACACGCTCTGCACTCTTCAATGCCAACCGGGAACTGAGGAAATGCCAGTAAGCTGTATAATGGGATAGATAGGGTTTTTCAGCTTTGTTGCATATTTCAGGCATTTTTGGAATTTGGCCCCAGATTTTCAACATGGTTTTTGGGACCCTTCCTCATGAATTCTTGCACTGTCGTAGGCGTTAATCGGGCCCAAGGTGATTTCCGCGGTCACTGCGTGAAATCACCTTTGGACCAATTAATGAAACGACACTGCCAGTGTTCATAAGGTGGGCTCTCAAAAGCCTATTTTGAAAATTTGGTGAAAAATTCCAAAATGACTGTTTTATTAGCTGCTTGCGCAGTTCCACGCACGCCGTGAGTTCGCGAATTTTCAATATTTTCACTCCAGATTTTCAACATTGCCATTTTACCACACCCTCTTTATGAGCAGTACAGCTGTCATTTTTCACATCCTGCCCAAAACATGTTTCCGCCGCATAGCGCAATGGCGCAGTCGATTATCTGAAATCAATGTATGGGACACATTAAGAAAATCACGGTGACACTGTTCATTAGCAGAAGTCTTAAAATGACTATGTTGAAAATTTGGTGAAAAAATTCCTAAAAATGACTGTTTTCGCGTGCGTTGCGCAGTTCCTACGCACGCTCGTAAGTTTGTGAATTTTCAATATTTTCACTCCAGATTTTCAACATTTCCATTTTACCACACCTCCTTAGGAGAAGTATAGCTGTCATTTTTCACTTCCAGCCCAAAATGTGTTTCCGCCCATGTAGCGCACAATGGCGCAGTCAGTGTGCGAACTCAATGTATGGGACGCATTAAGAAAATCACAGTGACACTGTTCACAAGCAGAGGTCTTAAAATGGCTATGTTGAAAATTTGGTGAAAAAATTACTAAAAATGACTGTTTTACGAGTGTTCATTGCGCAGTTCCTATGTACGCTCGTAACTTCGCGAATTTTCAAAATTTGCACTCCAATGACTTCAAATACCTAAACAGCACATAGAAGCAAGTAAATATTCGGGATTGACAAATGCTTGTTCTTATTAGCTCCACATGCTTGTATAACTTGAGGAGAAACAATATGATTCTTTTGATGTCTCAAGGTACCTATCCTGCTGCAGCAAAATGACACTGAGCTGGCTTGGACCCACTCTCGAACAAGTAACAAAGTCACTACACACTGTGTGTGTTGGTCAGCTCAATTCATTGAGGTGTTTCTATGAAAGTCAATGTATGGACAAATGCGACTGCCATTTGAAGTTTACGGCATGGACTATCTCCATGTGGAATTTGTCATTGCTGTTACAATGAACTGTTTTTCCTTGCATTTTTATGTTTGCTTGCACGCATGTGCAAGAAACATAGTGCCATCATCTGAGTTTTCGGAGGTGTGTCACCTCCTCTTCCAATTCAGTCAGTGTGTTGGCAGGCATGGCCACAGTTCTCCAATGCTTGCTGGAGCTGTCTATGACAGATCCAAAATGCAGTGGAGTACAGTTGAAAGGGGGAGCTACGCTTCAGTGAGCAGCGATAAGATATCACCTGCTCATGCGCGCTCCCCCTACACACACACACACACACACGCACGTATACTGTGTGCTTCCCCCCCTCATGCACACATTGTACAACTGTACAGCCGGGGGTGCCCAATCCCCCGTCGGCTGTGGTTCGCCCCCACCCAAAAGCCTTCCACATGCCACGCTAGGTGCCCACCCCAGCATGGCAACTCATCGTATAGCCGACGGGGGTGCCCAATCCCCCATCAACTCCACTGTCCCCCCAGAGTACGGGGTGCCACGATGGGAGCCCACTCCAGCGTGGCAACTGATGCTATAATCGAGCAAGTGCCCAATCCCCGTTGGCTCACGCCCCTCAACCAGCCATCCTTGTGCCACACTGGGGGCCCACCCCAGCGTGGCAAATGTCCCGCGTCGTCATTTAAAAAAAAAACCTGGAAATAAAAAACTGTCCCTCGGCGCATCTACCTGCCCCCCCTCCCACAACCTGCACCCACCCACTGTGCACCCTGCCTCCCCACACCCTCCTCACCCCATACTTACCTCCGACTCGCGCCGATGATCTTCGTGGACCGGGAACACGCTGTACCTCTTCAAAGCCGACCGTGAACTGAGGAAATGCCGGTAAGCTGTATAATGGGATAGATAGGGTTTTTCAACTTTGCTGCATATCTCAGGCATTTTTGAATTTTGCACCAAATTTTCAACATGGGGTTTTAGGGACCCCTTCTCATGAATGATGCCACTGTCATGGCGTTATTCGGGCCCGAAGGGTGATTTCGCAGTCACTACACGAAATCACCTTTCGGGACTGATTAATGAAACGACACTGCCAGTGTTCATAAGGTGGGCTCTCAAGAAGCCTAATTTGAAAATTTGATGGAAAAATTCAAAAAAATGACTGTTTTACGAGCGTGCGTTGCACAGTTCCTACGCAGTCTCGTAAATTTGCGAATTTTCAATATTTTCACTCCAGATTTTCAACATTGCCATTTTACCACACCTTCTTATGAGTAATACAGCTGTCATTTTTCACATCTCACCCAAAACGTGTTTCCGCCCATGTAGCGCACAATGGCGCAGTCGGTATGCGAAATCAATGTATGGGACACATTAAGAAAATCACAGTGACACTGTTCATGAGCAGAGGTCTTAAAATGGCTATGTTGAAATTTGGTGAAAAATTCCTAAAATGACTGTTTTACGAGCGCAGCTGCGCAGTTCCTACGACACTCGTAGTTTGCGATTTTCAATATTTTCACTCCAGATTTTCAACATTGCCATTTTATTACACTTCTCTTATGAGAGAGTTTAAAAGGCTATGTTGAAAATTTGGTGACAAAAGTCCATAAATGACTGTGTTACGAGTGAGCATTGTGCAGTTTCCACGCACCCTCGTAAGTCCGTGACTGTAATATTTTCAGTCCAGATTTTCACCAGTGGCATTTTTCCACACTTCCTTATGAACAGTACAGCTGTCATTTTTCGGAAACATGGCTGAAATGTGTTTTCACACTTTCAGCACAGAGAGGCGTGGTCGCTGTGGGAAATCATTGTTCGGGACAGATAAATAAAATCACAGTGACACTGTTCATGATCGGAGGTCCCAAAATGCCTGTGTTGACAATCTGCTGTAAAAAATCCCCAAACTAATTACATCACGGGTGTGCATTGCACAGTTTCTATGCACGCTCGTGACTTCACCAGTTTTTTTAATATTTTTACTGCAGATTTGCAACATTGCCATTTTTTACACCTCCCCATGAACAGTACAGCTGTCATTTTTTACATCCTGTTCGGAATGTTTTTGCACCTGTGGTGCTAAATGCCCTAGTCATAAGCAGCTTTCGGCTAACGAACTGATATTGCCACTGTTCATGAGGTGGGGTCACAAAAAAAACTTGTTGAAAATTTGGAGTGAAAATACCAAAGAATGCCTGGGGTATTAGGGTTTCCAACCATAACGCCCAACCCTGCAGAGAATGACAGGCATCAGGGATGTGACTTGGGATTCTTGCCTGTAATGCTCATACCATTCCATACCCTGTAGCCAGTGAGAGGCATTGAGGTATGCCTTGGACTCTTCGGCCCCAAAGTTCACCCCATTCTCCTATACCGCACCCATCTCACCGTACTTCCTGATGGAATGGGGTGCGTATAAGGGCCAAAGACCCCAAGGCACACCGTGATACTTGTCAGTGTCTGAAGGGTGGGGTGTGGTGAAATGGCGTGGCCACTATGCCTAATGACCCAAAGGGCACACCCCAGTGCCTGTCACTCTTTGCAGTATGGTGGTGGGGTTGGCTTCAGTTCAATACTTCACTGCCATTCCTGTTATGCAGCTCTGTAACTTCTACACTACCACGGCCAATGCCAGCAAGCAAACATTCGGCATTGACAAATGCTTGTTAAACTTGGCACCTAGCTCTAAAGTTGTGCTCTGAAGACTTACATCTACTGCATATTTCATGACTATATCCGTGTCTTTGCTGTATATTACTGACTACTTGCTGCCTTTCATCTCTCTGATTTGTTATGGTTCTTGATCTGTTGCTCTACTGCCTCTCCTAACAAAGAACTCCTTGTAAATAAGCACTGCTGAATGGAGCTCTCTCCTAGTAAAACAAATAAACACAAATGCATTGAAAGTGATTGAGTTAATGAGCTTGCCTAGTGGACTCAATAATAAACCTGCATTCCTTCTCAGATATGTGTTCCTGGGCCTAATGAGCTGGCTGTTTAACGTGTGAGATCAGAGCTCGTTAGTGCCCATTTCATAACATATTGTGCAATGAAACTTCAAATGCCCAAGGGCAAAACCTAGAGATTTCACAATCTGGACATTTTGTAATTTTAACTTAGAGAGGTTTACATTGGCTCTGAGCTGCAGTAACTGGACTAATTTAGGTTTAATCCCTTATGTAGAATCTGCTCTAAATTATCGCTGCTTTAACTCAGTTTACAATAATGTTTCCTCTCTCTACTTCATTTTTTTTAATATAAATTACTTCTTCAGTTTGAACATTTTCTTTTAAGTCAACTGTGCTCTTAGCACTGCTTTGGAAGGTATTAAATGCTACTGTCCAAAAGAAGGTCTTACACTATCAGTTCAAAGTCAAACCAGATGTGGTATCACCAGAACCAACACACATCAAAACAATGCAGTACCTGAGTACCAAAACCCACCTGGGCCAGAATGAATTTTCTTATAATGCTGTTAAAGTGAAATGCCTTACCCTTGCAGATTCAGAAGAGCCATACTATAACCTGTTTTAAAATGCTATGCATTGCTGGATACCTGTGAATGCACATGTTTTAAAGAATGATTGACACATATTGGTTTAACTTGACAATGTATCTTTGTGCTATATAATGTACGTAAACTGTGTTTGTGTATGCTTTTGTACTTTTTGCATCATATCATCCTTGAACATGTGTACTTGTACTCAGTGGACTTACCTGCTGACCAAAATAAACAAAGAAAATGTTGCCCATCTGGCTGTCCAGTCTCAGGCAGGACCCCAGGACCATTTATAGTTGGGCTTAGAAAGTGTCTTTTGAGAACAGGAAGTGGCTAGCAAAACCAAACATTCCTGTTGGGCTCAGGTCTTGGGATAGAAAACAAATGTATTTGTCCAAAGGGCCACATAAAACTATTTTTCCAACTCCGCTCAGGACAAAAGGATTTTGAATCTATGATGTCAGAGTGACGTACTGGATGCTGTGTCATGGGGAACTTAAAGGTCTTGAGGTCTGGCAGGGCCTGAAAGAGCAGTCAGGCTTGGGAGTTTGGACTATGAACAGTTGAAATCTAAGGGTTTGAGTCTGCCCTTATTCACGGTGTCTTGTGATAAGCCATCCTACCTTGCTAGAAGAGAGAGAGAAAGATATTTTTTTCCTGTGTAACTTGCTGTTCAAAACAATTTTCTTCTTTTTCTGTAGAATTACTGGTCCCTATAGTCTGTGTGTGTATTGCCTGTATTATATGTGTAATATTTTGATGTATTAAAATTATTTTCATATACTTTGGGCTTCTGTGACTGAATCCTTTGGATACTGCTGTTTTATAATTGACAAAACTGTGTTCTCACCTCTGAAGAGAAAACTATCATTAGCATAATCTGTTTCTGAAGTAGAAGTTCTCAGCTCTGACAGAGAGGAGTGGATCGGCTGCCCCTGAGCAGGGGCACGGCACTGTGTGAGCAGTGGCTCTGGAGGGACTCAGACCTAGAAATACCCCAAAGAGTGTCTATGCAAAGTGGTAGCAGCTACTGATTACCACTGCAGGTGTCTAAAGGATTCAGAAAGCTGGTGACAATCACAGGCTAGTTGGGGAGAAACTATTTTGCTACACACCCAAGATGTATTTGTTACAATAGGTAAAAATGAGGACAGGAAATCCTGTATGTGCATTGCCACATATAATTCATTCTGTCATTTGCCTTTCTGTGCCTAAAATTATCCTTGTCTAATGTATGCTCAAGTGAGCCAGCCCTCACTCTGCCCCAGATGGTTAATGTATTTTGCATGTCTGCCACTGTGCTGCCTGTGGACCTCTAAAACATATAAAAAGTAATTTATCAGTTGATATCAATGGGGCACATTCCTGTGCTCTACAAGCTACTATGTCACTAAACGTAAAAGTGTGGGCGGCACAGGGGCAGAGCTTTTATAGTTCAGGACCAGGAAAGGGAAGGATGTGGTGACTGGCTCCACAGAGCCATAAATTATAATTCCTTCCTTTACAAATAGACCAGACCACAGAAATGTTCAAAATATGGATTGTTTTAGTCCAAAACAGATAAGCACTAGTGGGGACTTGATAAAAGCACCAAAATGGGTGCTCTTTAAATAAGTACTCATTTAAATATAGCACTATTCACATTTTCATCAGGGTTCTCAACTATTTTGAACACCCAGCATTCCGTAAAGGTACAGAACTCATGTCTGTTGCATACTAGTTCACCCCAGTCACAAGGAAAATGGTATAAACAGCAGGGCCTGGATACTCAAAGGGGTTGCGCCAGGTGCAACAGAGTTGTGCTGGTGCAACCCCACATTGCGCCCCAGTAGGATATTGAGAAGGCTGCCCCGCACAGTGCAAATCCCGATGCACCAAGGCACAATTTAATCATATGCAGCACAGATGCAGGGGGCGTGCGCCACATAGGGGGACTCAAAGTTGAACCCGTGAAGAGTGGGAACAAATTCTGGCCACCCACAGGCAAGCTGCTGTTGCATGGTGCAACACAGCAGCCGCCGGGCCGAGGGTGGACACCGCCCACCCAGAACACTGTCACCAAGCACCCACATAACCCTGGTGGTCTAGTGGCACCCCTTCCCACCCATGTTCCCAATCGCTGGTATCCGATGTTTATATACATCCCTGGTAGTCTGGTGGCACCCTCCTTCCCGTAGCCATGATCGCGTAACTGTATAACACAATGCCTGGTAGTCTAGTGGCCCCCCTGAGTCCCTGATTCCCCAAGAAATGTAATTAAAGACCAACCCTGGTGGTCTAGTGGTCCCCCCACCCAATTCCCCAAAATATGTAAAAATGACCGTCCCTGGTGGTCTAGTGGAACCCCCCGCCCGTTGCCACGATCGCGGTAATCCTCCATAAAGAAATGCCCTGGTAATCCAGTGGGACCCCCCACCCTTCCCACTCACACTGAACCCCTTGTCCACCCTGCTCCCCCCACCATCACCGGTGGGCAGCTTCAACCCGCCTGCATACCACTTGGCCGCCCGCCAAATGACAGGTACAGTATGGGCTTTGCAGTCATTCACATATTTGGGACTGTCTAGTACAGTATGCCCTAACGAGCCCATTGGTCCACACTGGGACCAATCAGCTTCACAGCCTTGCTGTACCTATCATTATGTGGGCAGTTGGGCAGTATGCAGGTAGGTTGCAGCCGCATGCCGATGATAGGGTGGGGTGGGGTGGGCAAGGGATTCGTGTGGGGTGCCACTGGATCACCAGGGTATTTCTTTATGGAGGATTACCACAATCACAGCAATGAGTGAGGGTTCCACTAGACCACCAGGGATGGTCATTTTTACATATTTCAGGAACTCGGTGGGAGGGGGACCACTAGACCACCAGAGATGCTCATTTTTATATATTTCAGGGAATTGGGTGAGAGGGAGACCACTAGACCACCAGGGTTGGTCTTTTATCGCATTTCTCAGGGAATCTGGGACTTGGGGGAGGGGCCACTAGACAAACAGGGATTGTGTGTTATACAGTTACACAATCATGGCTATGGCATGGGGGATGCCCCGGGATCCCCACTGCACATGTCATGCTGTGCAGGTCGCCAGGCGCAAGTCACTGGGCTGTCTTGTGCAAGTCATGCAAATGAAGCCATAATGACATGCAAATGGCCCCGTTTGTGCCTTGCATATTTTATGGCCTCATTTGCATGCCCCCTGCTGAATATCACGGGTGATGCACCTAGCGCAACTGCACTTGCATTGGCGCATCCCCGTGCTCCCTCTCTGTAGCTTGCGCTGGTGCAGTGCCACTGCGCCATGCGCAGTATGTGTGCTGACCATGCCATATTCAATGGTGCTGCGCCATGGTGCAGAAAAGAAAGCCATATCTGGCAGCCCCATTGTTGCTTCCTCTCATTACACTGTTCACTCTCCACTCTCAGCCCTTCTCTCTCCAGTTGGCCACCCTGACAGCTGATGTTTGTGGTTCTGAGGGAATGGTCATCAAGGAGTTTACCAAGTGGGACATTCAAAAGTGCTAGGGGTAATCTATCTTCAAATAACAACCTGAAGTCTACTAATTTATGACTGGCCACCTGCCCTGTTAATTTTCTGGGGTGCGTTCAGACCTCACAGTAAGCAGAAACAGAAAGTTGCAAGGAAGACAAAGGGCAGGAGAGAGATGAAATTGCTCACTCTCATTCTAGCCAGAAGTGACTTTGAGATTTTTGTCTGACCGCACGTGGGGAAGAGTGCCACCACAGGCAGCCAGTTAAGGCCCCCTGTGGGCATGAGAAGATTGCTAGCCACTGTGGGCAGGCAGTTAGGGAGCATGGGAAGAGTGCTGCCACAGTCAACCAATCAAGGAGTCCACTCGGTGAGGGTTGATTGACACATTTCCAGCCTTCCAGGAACCACGCCCCAGACCTCAAAAATATAGCTGCTGCTTCTGCAATACCATGCCCCCTCCAGTACACTAAAAAAATGGTGCCTGTCTGAATGTGCTACCTGAGTGTAATGAAAAGAAGCTGAGGTAGTCCGGACCTAGTCAGTTCAGTTGTGGTGTCTAGGAGCAGAGATTTCTTGCTTTGGTGATGTTGCCAGCCTGGACCCTGTCTCCTACTACCAGTACTTGGTACCAGACCACTCACTGCTACTTAATGAAGAGTCAGCTACAGCACTCAGGACAGCCAGGCACTGGGCAACAGCAGCACTGGCACTGCAGTGTCAATTGGTTGTGTTTAAGCCTATAAAGATATATATGAATGTATATGTATTACAATAGTGAATATATATCGCAATACCCAATACATACACAGATACAATACAATTAAAGAGCTGCTGACGCCTCAAAGAAAACTTAGAAAAAAACAATATTTAGGTACAGTTTGGCTAGCATTCCATTTAATAGACTTCTCTTTCCCATTACTTATTACTGTGAAACTGGCATAGCAACACACTCTATATCCCTTAGAGTTCATCTGCCTCTTTAACTTACTCCCTGTTTCATGTCATAGTCCTCTGTTGTGACATCACAGTCTGTTGCCATGGAGTAATTGGGATGTCACAAACAGTGCATTATGACCTCAGCTAGGGAGAAAGCAACAGGAATGGATGAATTCTTCAGGAGCAAAGATCCTATTTTTATGTGTAACCCCCTACAAATGGGGGTCATTAAAAAGCCTTCCTTAGGTGAGCCTACATGCTCTCCGCCCGGCTGGTGTCCTGTATTTCAGCCGATTTAAAAAATAATTTAGTAAGAGTGCCTAATGCCTCCATGTACTGTCGCTTTAAGAGCTGCCAAATTGCAGTATAATTAATTTGAACTGGGGGGACTGTGTTTCCCTGCTCGAGTCCCGCCTGGGCCACTGAGCAGATCGCTCCATTTCTGCAGTCGCTATATGCCCAGGGGTAGCACTTTCAAAAGTTGCAACTATCTGCTGGTAATTTGTTAGAGTGATAATGACAGTACAGTTTGTCTAACCTGCCTTTCTTGCAGCTGGGACTCTGTGTGTTTTGCAACTCCATTTCGGATCTGAACTGCTAAAGGGGTCCAATCAATGGGAAGGGGTTCCTAAGATGGAGCCTGCTGGCAAATCAGCACTTGGACTCAAGTGGAGCCAGCCACCAAGGGATTGTATGAAAGGAGCCTCTGGGAAATGTAGTTTAGACCTTGGCACCTTTTCTCACCAAGAGAGGGAGCCTGTTGTGACTGACAGGGAGGCTCAGCCAATTGAAACCTTTTGGACCTGGGGGAAATGCCCAGACTGCCTGCTGAGAGAGTCAGTCTGAGCATGGAGCTGGAAGAGTGAGCAGCTCGTGGGGCTGCTGCTCACGGGGCAGCACGGGAACCGCGTGGGAGGCCTGAAAAAGGCCTGTCTGTCATCAGCTATCCTGAAGGGAGAGAAAAGGACTGTTTTCTCGGACCAAGTATCCGAATTTTGTGTGAAAAGGGAAAGCCGTTGTTGTGGCCTAGAACATGGGCAACCTGCGTGGAGAAGAAGTAAAGAAGAGGGACCTTGATTTTTGGACTGCGACTCAAGAGGAAGTAAATGCTGAAGTGCCCTGAAGTTTGGGGCAGAAAAGAACTGTTTTGCAGTTGGAAGCTGAGAGGGAAACTGCCCTGTGTGTTCGTGCAGCCATTGCTGTGCAGTGATTCGTGCGGGAAGCGCGTGTGAGGCCCCAAAGTCAGCCTGCAGTCGTTAGTAAGCATAATTCGGAATGAATCCGAGCTTTCAGAATGTTAGAAGAAGCCAAAGTCATTTTGGGACCAGACTTAACCTGAAGAAGACCGAAAGTGCGCAGAATTGGGATCGGCCTGTCAGGACTCTGTGGTCTGGTACAGTAAGTGACCTTTACATATAAATGTGCGTAATGCTTGTGGGGATTGAGATTTGAGCAATTCTCCATGTTGTGAACTGTGTGCTGAGCTGGGAGTGTGATTCCCTAGCAAGGTTCGAAATGAATCCGAGTTTGAGTCAGAGAAGAATGCCTCTGTAGCCAGGCTCAATCTCCTGAAGTGACCAGCTGCTTGCCTGGTAGTGTTCTGTGTACATATAAAATTTGCAGTGAGCTGGAAGTCATTGAAAGCATCACTTGGACTGCATCTGCCTGCATTGAGTGCAAGTGAGCCCTGCCACAAGGGCTGGGCCAGCTATTCTGTTTCTCCTGGCAATCCGGGACAATTTGCATCCCATCCAGTTTTCAGCATCGAATCTGTGAGTACAAATCAGGGTAGCTCCCTGCCATCTGTCTATCAAATTGCAAGTGTTTCATCTGATTTCTTTTCCTTCCTTTCTTCATGAACTGAGCCATCTGGCTCCGGATTATAACTGGGTATTGTGCAAGTGTATTTTCTATCACAGGGGCCCCAACCAGCTGCACCGATCCTAGCTCGCCCCCCACCATCCTGGGTACCCAGTAAGAGTGACATTTGGGACTCTGAGTATGCGCACAGTACTGTGATTATTAATATGTCTAACCTAATTAATCTGCTTTCCCCCGTCCTTGTTACAGCCCCTTAAATAAATCAGATGTTTGTTTCAGCAAAGTTACATTGACTGTGGTGTTCGTTTATGTTAAAGTATTGTACTGTGGATATTGTATTGCATCATCTTGTTTTACAGGGGGTCCCCAGAGTCAAGCTGACAGAGCCATTCCTGGGGGTATATGTAAATAGTGAAGATACTCATGGTGTACTGTGTGGGCCACTGGTAGGAATAAAAGGTGGTCTCAGTGTCCCAGAGGGCTGTGACCAAGTTAGTCTAATTACTGCAAACCCTGACCTCTGGGCAGAGGCACCCACCATAGAACCTAGGCCCCTCGACCTGTTAGTAGTCAGTCAGGCAGGGGTAGTAACCCTTGGGATAGCGCCACCTGGGGGTTACATATGCAAATGACTTCAGTGATAAAAAATTGGGAGGAGAAATACAGAACTCATCTGAAATACAAGCTGAGCTGTGTCTAAATATTATATAGTGTATAGTGGAATGTTGTTATGCATGAAATTCCATGCCTGGAATATGCTTGTTCTGCTGCAGTAGTGATGTCATTATGTTGTTCTGCTGCAGTAGTGATGTCACTACTGCAGCAGAACCACTTGGAATCCTGACACATTGTTGCTTTCCTCTATGTAAGCAATAATACCCAACAGGGTGGGCGGTATTGGGAAATACTGGACCGCCCAGGGGTGTAATGAGGCCCAACGCTGCAGGCGGAGGACCTTATAGCTCCTGGAAGGTCCGGTATTTCCCAATACCGCCCACCCTGAAGGGTATTATTGCACTTAGAAAATGGACCATAGGTAAAGTTTTGAAAAAAATATGTATAGAAATAATGAATCATATATAACATTTATTAAAAAAATTATTGAATTAACTTCTTTGGTAAAGAAGTCCCTGGTACTGGCAGACTCACCAGTGGAGGGTGCCGGTGTTCTTTTATTAATAGTTACTTTCTAATAAGGATTTCCTCCTCGATGTGGTTGCTTGCTGCTTTTTCTCCCCCACCCACCCCACACACAGAAAACAGTGGAGCATCGCTTCCTTTGTCGGTTTAATCAGCACCGAGTCAGAACAGGGAACTGTAATGCTAAAGACCAGTACTCAACTGAGGTATCTTTCTCTTTTTTTTATTTAGGAGCAGCTTTCAAATGTGGCACAAGTAACAAGCACGAGTCTCTCTAGCGCCAGTTTAAAAGTATGCCGTCGCTTCAGATGGAGCGCGATCGGGAATTTACTATGAAGTTCGTGGAAGTGGTATTATGTTCAGAAAAAAATTATGTTGTTTCTGCAGTTTTTAAAGGAGCTACTTCTGAGCATAAATGATGAGGGGAGACTATGGGATTACATGGAGAGGCGCGTTATGTGAAGCCGATTGATCTGTCGTGGGCTTTTTTTAAATATATGGCTACTGGTGTGGTTCTGGTCCCCTGGTGACTCTCAGGAGACATACTGTGTGGGCAGTGCAGTCAGTGGTAGTGGCCGTTTTTAAAGCGAGCCGCGCTTTGCACCATGAAGCCGATAGGACCAACGGCTTTCGTTTAATTTTGTCTAGCGCGGTAGTGCAAGATGGCAGTTGGGAGAGTGGTCCATAGTAAAGAATACAGCTGTGAAAGTCTTCACTCTCCCAACTGCAAAATCGGCAGGCAGTGATCACTTAAGCTAGTAGTGTGGGGAGTGGGGCTTGTAGCTCTTACTAAGCGAGAGGGAAAAACATGTCGGGGATTTCAAATTTTCTGAGATACTTCCAGCCAATTCCAAAGCAAGCTGGGCACCACTGGAAAATGCTGCTCGGTGAAGTGGCCCTTAGACTGGCTCTTATCTTTAGCTGGGCATCTACTGTCTGATAGATGCCCACCTAAATAAGTGTCTCAGCCAATCAGGAGAGAGAATTGTCTTTGCCCATTTTCTAATTAGTTCTGTGGTGACAGTATTCTAGAACCTCTAGAGACTTTTCAAGTCAGTTTCATTATGAAAAAGAGAGAAAAAAAACATAAAGCACACATTTCACATAGCACTACTATACACTATAAAAAAGCATTTGTCAATGCCAAATGTTTGCTTGCTGGCATTGGCAGTGGTAGTGTAGAAGTTACAGAGCTGCATAATAGAAATGGCAGTGAAGTATTGAACTGAAGCCAACCCCACCACTACCCTGCAGAGAGTGACAAGCACTGGGGTGTGCCTTTGGGTCGTCAGGCATAATGGCCATGCCATTTCACCACACCCTACCCTGCAGACACTGACAAGTGTCACGGTGTGCCTAGGTCTTTGGCCTTATCGCACCCCATTCCAACGAAATACGGTGAGATGGGTGCGATATAGGAGAATGGGGTGAACTTTGGGGCGAAGAGTCCAAGGCATACCTCGATGCCTCTCACTGGCTGCAGGATGTGGAATGGTATGAGCATTACAGGCAAGAATCCCAAGTCACACCCTGATGCCCGTCATTCTCTACAGGGTGGGCGTTATGGTTGAAACCCTAACACCTCAGGCATTCGTTGGTATTTTCACTCCAAATTTTCCAACATGTTTTTTGTGACCCCACCTCATGAACAGAGGAATATCAGTTTGTTAGCCGACAGCTGCTTATGCATAGCGACTACGGCATTTAGCACCACAGGTGCAAAAACATTCCGAACAGGATGTAAAAAATGACAGCTGTACTGTTCATGGGGAGGTGTGAAAAATTGCAATGTTGCAAATCTGCGGTAAAAATATTTAAAAAATGGTGAAGTCACGAGCGTACATAGAAACTGTGCAACGCACACCCGTAATATAATTAGGTTGGGGATTTTTTACAGCAGATTGTCAACTCAGGCATTTTGGTGCCTCCGATCATGAACAGTGTCACTGTGATTTTCTTTATCTGTCGCGAACAATGATTTCCCACAGCGACCACGCATCTCTGCGCTGAAAGTGTGAAAACACACTTCGGCCATGTTGTGAAAAATGACAGCTGTATTGTTCATAAGAAGTGTGGAAAATGTCACTGGTGAAAATCTGGACTGAAAATATTACAAAGTCATGAACTTACGAGGTGCGTGGAAACTGCGCAATGCTCACTGTAACACAGTCATTTTATGGACTTTTGTCACCAAATTTTCAACATAGCCATTTAAGACCTCTGCTCATGAACAGTGTAACTGTGATTTTCTTAATCTATCCTAAACATTGCTTTCGCACACCAACAGCACCATTGTGCGCTACATGTGCGAAAACACATTTTGGGCGACATATGAAAAATGGCAGCTGTACTGTTCATAAGAAAGTGTAATAAAATGGCAATGTTGAAAATCTGGAGTGAAAATATTAAATTCGCAAACTTACAAGCATGCATAGGAACTGCGCAACGTACGCTCGTAAAACTGTCATTTTAGAATTTTATTCACCAAATTTTCAACATAGCCATTTTAAGACCTCTGCTCATGAACAGTGTCACTGTGATTTTCTTAATGTGTCCCATTTTGATTTTGCACATCGACTACGCCATTATGTCGCTACCTGGGTGGAAACACATTTTGGGCAAGATGTGAAAATGACAGCTATACTACTCAAAAGGAGGTGTGGAAAAATGGCAATGTTAAAAATCTGGGTGAAAATAATGAAAATTAGCGAACTTCTGAGGTGCGTGAAGACTATACAACCAACTCGTAAAACAGTCATTTTTGAATATTTGCACCAAATTTTCAACATGGGGTTTTGGGACCACTTCTCATGAATGATGTCACTGTCATGGCGTTATTCAGGCCCAAAGATGATTTTGCGCGGTGACTGCAAAATCACCCTTGACGAACCAACGCCATGACAATGACATCGAGGGTCCCAAAAACCCATGTGAAAATTTGAAGCAAAATTCAAAAAATACCTGAGATATGCAACAAGTTGAAAAACCCTATCTAGCCCATTATACAGCTTACCGGCATTTCCTCAGTTCGCGGTCGGCTTTGAAGAGTGCAGACGTGTTTCCGGTCCAGCGAAGATCATCACACCGAGCTCCGGAGGTAAGTATGGGGTGAAGGGGGCGTGTGGGGAGGCAGGGTGCACAGTGGGTGGGTGTGGCAGGGGGGCTGGGAGAAGCTCTGTGGGGCCGTTTTTATTTTGCAGTTAAAAAAAAAAAAAAAAAGATGATGTGGGACATTTGCCATGCTGGGGTGGGCTCCCAGCATGGCACAAGGATGGCTGGGGGGGCTGTGGAGCCGACGGGATTGGGCACCCCGTCAGCCATATAGTCAGTTCCACACTAGGGTGGGCTCCCGCATGGCATCTAGTACTGGGGTGGTGAGGACAGTGGAGCCGACGGGGACTGGGCACCCCGTCGGCTATTCTATGAGTTGCCCGCTGGGGTGGGCACCCAGCGTGACATATATGCAAACTTTGGGGGCGCAGCACAAGCTGAGGGGATTAGAGCTTGTCGGCTATACGATGTGCGTGGGGGAGGGCATACGCAGTATGCATGCATTTCAGTGTGTGTGTGTGTGTGGGAGGAGCGCACATGAGCAGACGATATCTTATCACTGCTCACTGAAGCGTAGCTCCCCCTTTCAACTGTATGCCACTGAATTTTGGAGCTGTCATAGACAGCTGTAGCAGGCATTGGAGAACTGCGGCCGTGCCTGCAAACACACTGACTGAATTGGAAGAGGGCTGCCACACCTCCGAAAACTCGGATGATGGCACTATGTTTCCTGCACATGTTGCAAGCAAACAAAAATACAGGATGAGCAACTTTATGCACAACCTGCAGAGGGAATCAGAACCCCTCTGTGGCAGAACACACTGGTTGTGCATAGTTGCCCATCCAGTATTCTCCATGTTTTGTTAAAGTTGTCCTAATGGCGTGAGCTGCTCTTTAAAGAGCAGGTGCATACTGTAATGTTTCCAGCCCCTCACAAACAGACATAGTAGCTGACCTGCTCCAGTGTTGAGGGGTATTAAAAATACAATGCACTTCAGATCAGTAAAGCAGTTACTGGACCCCTAATGTGTACCCCAGGAAAAACAGAGCCACTTCCTGAACCTGCTAAGGCACCCACAGCCCCCTTTTGTGTGTTCCAGTGACTGCCTGGGGCATGTTAGCAGGTTCAAGAAGCAGCTCTGTTTTTCCTGGGGTACACATTAGGGGTCCTGTAATTTTTACAGGCTGAGCGCATGGTATTTTAATACCCTTTCACACTGGCTAGGTCAGATTACTGTATATGTTTGTAAGGGGCTGGGAACATTGCAGTGAACACCTGCTCTTTAAATTAATCAAGATTTTTTTTTCCCTCGCTCTGTCTTCACTTCCCTCTTGCCACATTGCCAGCAAAGCATCAGGGAAGACAGGGAAGTGTAGACTAGTAGTAAATGTTATTTGTTGGAACTTGATTAGCCAAAGAGAGCTTTATTTTACTTTTCCAGCTAGAGTCTCCCACATCTCATATTCCAGGGGAACAAAATATTCCCTGAAAATGGGGGTAGGGAACATGTAACAAAAGTATGTTTTAGGTTCAAGAAAAGCCCTAAAACTCACCTCAGAGCATGTAAACCTCAGAGTTTATGGCCTTATGCCCCAGACCCTGGCTCTTTCTAAGGGGAGCGCAAAATTGGTCTCTTGCCCAGGGCACCAAAATGCCTTCCTACGGCTCTGCCAGAAGGTCCAGACCCGAGTGTGACTCCACAGTAAGTAAGTAAGTAAAATGTTATTTATAAAAGGTGCCCTTCCAGTGCTCGGGGCCCCCTTACAAAGAAATCACAAAAAATACAATCAAATATTTTAAAATACAACCATAATCCAATTAAACAACACCAAATCCTAAAATATCATGTTCCTGAAAATGCTTTCTCAAAAAGATATGTTTCTAGAGAGTTTTTAAACCCTTCCACAGTCAGGCTCTCACGTATCTGATGAGGTAGAGAGTTCCACAGAGTAGGGGCCATAAAGGCAAAAGATCTTCCACCAAATGTCTTCAGATATATATATATATATATATATATATATATATATATATATATAGAGGCAAAAACTCAGTTTAATGCAGTTAGGGTTGTTCATAGAGCGACAAAAGTGAAATTCACTGTTAGGGTTGAAAACCCCCTTGGACCCCAGCCCACCCCCCACGGCATTGGGGTGCGATTGGGATAATCAGCCCTAACTCTCACCCCATGACATGTGTAAAGCAGCAGAAGTATAGGAGAATGGGTGAGAGTTAGGACCCACGATCCCAATGCGCACCCCAATGCGGTTGGGGGTGGGTGGGGGTCCAAGGGGGGTTCAACCTAACAGTGAATTCCTCACTTTTGTCGCTGTGGAACAACCCTAACTAATGCATTAAACGGAGTTTTTTGGCTCTAATTTCCCTTCTTTTTGAGAATGATAATGAGAAATAGTGAATGTAATGCACCGGCAGGAGCGCGGTGCCCTCTGGGCCCCACGCTCCCACCACATGATGTCTTGTGGCATACTAACAGGGACAGCAATGCAAACAGAAATGCTAACAGTGGTGCACATGTGGTGAACAAGCACGAATGAGAACAGAAAGGGTAACGCACATGGTGGCGTAGACGGGAATGGTCTGCCACGTGATGTGTTGTCACATAGTAACATGGTGCCTGCAAACAGAAATGTCAATGGGCATGGTGATGTAAAGTGAAACAGTAAGATAAACAATACTGTAGACTGAAATGGCAAAAAATAACAGAAATGCAAGCGCAAATGAAAACGCAAAGGATAACGCACATGGTGGCGCAGACGTCAATGGTAAGTGAAACGGGTACGGATCCGCAAGCGGAAAGGGCAACAGTAACAGTAATGTAAGCGCACAGGCTGTTTTTCCCCAAAACCTGCATTGAGAAAGACAGTGAGTACAAATAATGTATGCAAAATAATGAGTATCGGTGCAGAAAATGAGATCTTGGAATACTAAATACATTATATCTCAGGAACCGTACGACGTAGAAAACAAATTTTAAAGTCATATCATTTACAACTGCCCTGGCTAATTTGAATCTTAGTCCCATTAGGGGGCTAAGAAATTTTCTGACGAAAAGTCCATATCGCGCTTCCGTTTCGAGATACGAGCCCTGAAAGAGCAGCGAGCATATAATGTTATCCTAGGAAAAAAAAAGAAAGTTCGGAGCGCCATAACTTTGCCTCCCTGTAATGTTTTTCACCAAACTACTGAAAGCACATCTGTGGGCTGTTGGCTGTCTTCCTCCAAATTTCAGGAAAAAGACCAAACCGTTATTTTGCAGCAGGGCTCCAAATGATTTCTGTTAAGTGTCGGCGCAGTAATGTTATCCTATGGGAAAACTGTCAATTTTGGAGTGCCGTAACTTTGCCGCCATGTGATATTTTTCACCAAACTACTGAAAGGCACATCTGTGTACTGTTGGCTGTCTTCCCTCCAAATTTCAGCCCAAAACTCCCAACAGTTATTTTGCAGTGCAGTGCCAAAGAATTGCTGTCATTTTCCCACAGACTAGAAAATTACTGTCTTAATTATGAAAGCTTTCATAAAATTTACGACACTTTACGTGAACATGAAAGTAATTTACTGAAGTACTTTTCCAGAAATTTGAAAACATATTTCTGGGGTGTTTACTACAAAATAAAGACATGGCAAGCATCCTCAGGGCCCGACTAGGTGAATACAAAAAATTAGGTTAGAGGGTCCCAAATTTAAATGCCAACCATTTTGCTGATCACCAACTGAAAACAAAATGGCGATTTAGCAAGTAACAGGCCCATTTGCAAAAGTAAAATGCATTTTGAGAAGTGTTGAACTTTTAACTTTTCCCATTGACTTATAATGGGAAACTGTTTTTGAATAACTTTGAACCGCTTAATATTCTTTCACAAAATCTTCAAAAGGCACATCGGGACCCCAGCTGCATGTTCCCTGAAGATTTCGGGCTGATCACGCAAACACACCTGACCTGGTAGCGACCACAGAATTCAGAAAAGCGTAAACGCAGCACAGATCACACTTAATAACTCCGCAGCAGATATATCTGACCAGTACGAAACTTGGCAGAGCCCAAGGCCTATGATTCTTGATTATAAATTCCAAATTTCAGGCAAATCCATTAAACAGTTGCAAAGTTATTAAGGTGCAAGGTTTTGGGGTTTAACATAGAAATGGCTCCTCAACCCTAACTATGGTAGCACTACCGTGCTACCATAATATATATATATACATATATATATATATTTATTTCAGTACTTGTAAAACCATTTAAGCTCAGAGCTCTTTACACAGGTTCCACATCAGGACATTTCAGTACAGCAGATAGGTGAAATTATACAAGGGATTGAAGAAATACAAAGGTAAACAAACAGGATTATATATCAAACACAGTACAGGACACAGGAAAACAGACAATTTACAGTGCTCAGTGGTGAAACCAGTCAGTTGTCAGCAAACAAGAGGTTGTTTGGAGCGTTGCTAAATGATAAAAGAAAAAAAGGGTGAAGGGTAGGAGCCCAAGTGCAGTGTGCAAAAGGAGAGAGTAATATCAGTATAGCAGTAGGGATTGGAGGGAGGTGACTAGACTAGATGCAGAGGGAGAGAGTGCTAGGTATGTGGGGGGACCAGGAGGGCCTACTCAGGAGAGAGAGGGAAGGGTTGAGGGGGCAGGGGATGGAAGTAGTGATGGAGGGGGTGGAAAGGTGGTGCTAGTGATTTCAGGCACAGCAGAGAATCCTTAGCAATTCCTCGTGAGAGGATCAGAGTGAGCGGGAGGGATGGTAGGGAGATAAGAGGTCTTGTAGGTATTGGGGTCCCTGCTCATGTAAGGCTTTATAGGTCAGCAGTGTGACCTTGAAAAGGATTCGCCATTGTATGGGCAGCCAATGCAGTTCGCGCAGCACAGGCGCTATATGACTGGATCTAGGGGTTCCAGTTAACAACCCGGCCATCGTGTTCTGTACTAGCTGCAATCGGTGAATATCCACTCCCAGTAGCCCTAGGTAAAGGGCATTGCAGTAGTCAAGCCGAGTGGTGACAAAGACGAGGACCAATGTTGGCAGATCCTCGGACGGAACCAGATGCTTCACCCTAGCAATATTTCTGAGATTGTAGAAGGTGGATTTGACTACAGCTGACACCTAAGCCTTCAGGGTCAAGCCTTCATCAAATACCACCCCTAGGTTACGCATCCAGTTCGAGGCATTGAGCAGGCTCCCCCCAAGTTTTAGCCTAGAAGGTTTTCCTGTCCATGACCTGACCATCTTCAGATCAGGGTCCACAACCAATACCTCGGTTTTCTCCAGGTTTAGCCTCAGTCAGCTGGCACTCATCCAGTTCTGTATCTCCTGTAGGCAGTTGTTAAACACTGAGACTGTATAAAATTCCTGGCCGGGTACAAAGGACATGTACAGTTGAGAATCATCTGCATAGCAGTGAAAACTCAACCCGTACCACCTTATAATGACCCCCAGTGGTAGCATATACACTACGAACAACATGGGAGAAAGCACAGAAGCATGCGGTACCCCACAGGGCAGATTTCGAGGGGATGAGGAATAAATTCCCAATACCACTCTCTGATCTGCCCTCAAGGAATGATCAAAACCACTTGACGACAGTTCCATCCAGTCCACAAAAAAACACAGGCATTCCAGCAAATACCCCATGGTCCACAGTGTCAAAAGCTGCTGAGAGATCAAGGAGAACCGAGATGGAACGGTCTCTCTGATCTCTCGCCACTAGAAGGTCATTAAGAACTTGAACCAGGGCAGACTCAGTGCTATGCCTTTTCCTGAAGCCAGACTGGAGAGGGTTATAGATATTATGGCTAGATAAATGATCTTCCAGCTGCAAAGCGACCACCTTCTCAATAACCTTTCCTGTAAATGGTAGGTTAAAGACTGGTCTGTAGTTAGCAGGGCAGTCTGGGTCCAAGGAGGGCTTTTTCAGCAGTGGCCTGACCACTGCCTCCTTCAAGGGATCTAGAAAGATCCCTGTGTCAAGAAGGCCCAGACTATCTGAGCTAGGACTGGGCCAATAATCTATGCACACCCTTCAAGTTGGTCACAGAGTCTGGATGATCCTCATGGTATCTATGACTACCAGCCGTCTGAAGGCAGACCAGGTCAGTTGGGTGTTAGTATCACTCAGTAGGCCACCACAAAAGCCCATGAGGAAGCATTGGTTGATCTCTGTCCTGATGGTGGATACCTTAGCAGTGAAGAATTGAACAAACTCCTCACACTTTTCTTGTGACAATGTTACTCCACACTGTAGACAGATTGGATTGCACAGTCTGTCCATAGTCCAGAAGAGCTGGCCTGGTCTGTTCCTTGCAGCAGCAATTTTTCTGGACAGGAATTATGCCTTCTTATGGGAAATTGCTGATTGGTAGACCTCATAATGGTTTAACAACCTAAGTCTGTCCACCTCCAGGCGAGTTTTCCACCAAAATCTCTCCAACCTTCACCCCTGCCTCTTCAATTCCCTTAGTGACCCATTGAACCATGGGGCACCAGGGCGAGAAGTCAGGGGACAAACACGAACTGAAGCAATGACATCCAGGGCCTCAACTACTGCCCTGTTATAAGCCAGCACCAGAGACACTAGGTCAGTGCTATCTAATGGAATACCCGAAGGGTCTAGTACCGTCGTAAGGCCTTCAGGTGTTACTGATCTTAAAGGACGATACTGTACCATCTCCTTTAGAGAAGGCCGATTTCAGGTGGTTGCGAAACTAAACCTCGGGGCGTGATGGTCTGACCATCCAACAGGATCCACCTCCATATCAGTGACCTCCATCCCCAGGTTGAACACCAAGTCCAGCGAGTGCTCCTCTTCATGTGTTGCGGTGGTAAAAATCTGTGTCAGGCCCAATGAATCCATCAATTGCAGGATGCACTGTCCAAAGTGTGAGAGTTTGTTGTCGATCCAGGCATTGAAGTCCCCCAAAATTAACCATCTGGGGGACATCCAAAACCATCTCAGAGACGAAGTCCGCTACCTCCTTCAGGAATACCCTCCCATCCCCGGGTGGATGGTAGATGAGAAGGATCCTGAATCTTGCACCCGCAACAGCCACACACTCAAAAGAGTTGGTGCCACCCACTGGCAATTCCCTGAGGCTCAGTTCCTGTCTAAAACAGAGTCGGCCCCCGCCCGCCCCTTCAATCCACTCCGGACGGTGTATCACCGAGAACCCAGCCGGTATTGCAGCAGCCAAAATCGGCCCTGCATTCTCATCCAGCCAGGCCTCGGTAATGTAAGCCAGGTCAGCAGAGGCTACCAAATCTTCAGCTACTGCAGTTTTATTCTTAAACCTTGAAGGGGAGTACTATCTGACCATGGTAACAACCCCCCCCCCCAACACATATCTAACTACTTACTTTATACCTACAATCACCCTCACACTCTCAATCACTCACACTTCACTAAACACAATATTTTCAATCCACCATTCACTCTGTTACCTACACACCATCCACCTACTCACTCCCCAACTATGTCCCTATCTTAAATAGTAAAAATATCCCAAATCCCCTATTAAATGTTCAACCAACAAATACCAAATTCCCTTATTACTTTTTAATCCAGACACACATTTAATTAACACATTATGCAAGAAATAACTTAAAACTTTAAGAAATATTGTATAAATGATCTTGTTTGTGCGCTGTGCTCTCACCACAGCAGGCGTAAATCCACACCTCTATAGTCCTCTCTCACAGGCCATAGTTGTATTGGCTTGCTTTTAGTGTCAAAGAAAGCAATAACAGTATATAACATTAAGTGCTTCAGGTTTGTCCATAGCAAAGTTAAGACTAAAATGTTTTATGTCACCATAGAGAGGTCCCAGTCCTCATGGCAGTATCCTCCACTGGTAAATTCAGGTCACGGTCCAGTCCTCCCCCGTTCCTCTGTGCCTGCATTACTTTCTTCCTTGAAGGACCTTCTCCTTACTTCCCAAAAGAGGACCTCGAGACCTTCTCTTCCGATGCACAGGTGAGTCCTCCCTTCAGAGATCTCCCTGTGCTATCATAAGGTGCTCAAGAGGCCACCCCACCCTCTGGTAGTTGTGACATCTGCCCCCTTGTCTGGGCCCAAGGAACCCCTCTTTACCAGACTCCTTCTAGGAGGCCCTCCTCACAAACTGGCTCAATCTTCATACAGGAGAAGGAGCAGGAGATTGAAAGTGTAACCTGACTCTCAGATGGCAGCCGGCAGCTGCGATATCTTCTTTGTTCCTGGTGTTTCAATAGAACATATCCTGCATGCAATCTGACTGGGATCTCACCCCAGAAAACTGTTTCCAGGAAATTATGTTCCACTGACCCCCTAAATCACTCACCACCCAAAATCTACCAGGCTCCTTTCTTCACCGGAACGCCAAATCCACAGAACTTGGCTCCCTCTCCAACAGCACAGATTGACTATCCCAGTACAGTGAAACTAATTAGATTAGCAAAGTTCTTTCTTGCATAGAATGTCAATTCTTTCCTCATCCTCCCATCTAAGTTAACTTAAGGGAGAGCAGTGTTCGGGCTCTCCTAGTGCCCCACTAACTGAAGGTTCTCAAAGCAAGTCCACTGCTCCTGTGTACACATGGGTTGTAAAGCTGCACCTGACAACGCTTGGTAAACTTACTTACTCACTTGCTTCCCTAACTCTCTGTCCCTGGATTCTAATCAGTAAGGTAATGCAAATTAAAACAAATTAAATTGAAACAAATGAATAACATGAATAAAAACAAACTAAAAACAGACTGGACCCTCTATTGCTCTGCTCAGCTTAGCTCAGCCACCCATCCGGCAGCCATCTTGCATGGACAGGCACTCTAGGCCTCTAGCCCAGCTCCCTCGATGGGTTGCAGGTGCCCTACCACCTCAGCAAGTGCCGGTGACCTACTGAGACATTGGGTCCCACTTGGGAGGGGTTAGCAAGTTCCCTGCTTGGCTCTGGGTGAAGACTCCCAAATGGCAGGGGTCCTCCTGCAATCCCTGCACTGAGTTCTAGGTAAGAAAGATTCGCAGGCTGTCGCTCCAATAAAGTCCAGTGGCAATTTCAGTGGGTGCTAGCCTCTATTCCAATAAGCGCAGGTGCAATCCAACAGGGGGAACCCCGGAACAACAGCCCTCTGCACACCAGTTCACACTTTCCAGTTAAGCAGTGTTCACAACCTTTTCTTCAGCTGCAGCTGGGCCTCAGCTCTCAGCCACTTTCACCAGTTCACTCAGGACTCACACAGCACCTGGCTAGCATCCCAGTGATCAGAGACGCTCTGCCTCTTCAGAGTTCCAATTACAGTCCCACACAAGCAAATGACTTCTCAGCAATAACTGTAGCACTCTGATAATCTGCAGTCTTCTCAACTAGTTCAGCTTCCCAGTGCAGGGTTTCTGCAGCATTTAGCTTTCTCCCTGCAGTAGCAAAGCAACTTCTCATTACCTGGAGAAAACAGGGTCACAGTTCTTCCTCTCTTTCTCTGTCTCAGTTCAGTTCTGCAACAAGTACCTGGGGAATCAGAATCATAGCTCAGTCTCTTTTCCTTTTTTCACCTTGCTAGTCCACTTCTGCCAACCAGCAAATCTCCAAATGAGGCCAAGGTAAGCTCTCGAAGCTCAAAGTCCACTCTCACAGAATAGTCATGACTTGTACAGAGCCCAGGATCAGACTGAAGAAATCCCAGAAAGTCCACACTGTTTCAGCCAAAAACCCAGCATCCTGATTGGCTGATGGAGCCTATTAATATTCGATATCCACAGAGATCAATATTTCTTGCTTGTTTATTGGGGCATGATCTAGGCACCTGAATTAGTTCTCTCCTTTTCCCAGGAGTCTCTTTGTCCAAGTTTTGGGTGCCTAGATCACTGATTGGCTGTAATAGGATGTTAAATGTCACAAACACATTTAGCTCCCATCAAGTTCCATTTAGTTCATACAGTTCCCCGAGCTTCACAATGTAACTGCAGCCCAACATGATACTTTGGGTAGCCTAACACCCCAACGGATTGTAGCCCCAGCTGTCCCATATCAAAAAAGCACACTCTCATTAAAATGATCCCAACAGTTTAGCTATTGCTGCCACCAAAACTCTGTCTCCCTAGGTGGCACGCAGCATCCTTATTAATATTCTTGGGGCCGCTCATCAATATTCATGACTCCCTGAGTGGCCCACTGTTCAAACTCTCATTCTGGCTCAGCTACAGATTTCTGCCTGATTCCCTTCAGGTCTCTGGTCCCCAAAGACATAACAGGGGCACAGGGACTACAAACAGAGCCCCGCTTTTGGACTGCAAATGCAGTCGGAAACTTCAAAGTGCTCCATGCACATATGCGAGTGCCGACCCGAAACAGACACGCTGGCAGCTCGCGGCCAGCGACTCACGCCTGAAAAGGCAAAAACAACACACTGGATGCTGAAAAGAACATGGGGAAACCAAGAACACTAGGAAAACCGGGGAGGAAACAGGAAAACAACAAGTAATCCCCCAGAGGGGGGTTACATATCCAAGTGAAAAGACAGATGATCGACGGGTGGAGAGGGATTACATTTTACCAGTTACTTTTACCAAAAGGAAAATACTTTGACATTTTTTATTTAAATTGCTTCACAGTTTACCTCTTTTAAAAGTGCAGTAAGATGCTCCAGGGTAGGCTTTATGCATAGATAAACTTCCCTTCAAGAGGCTGTAAGGCCCAGACCACCTGCAGTGTTAAGCCTCCTACACATCCATTTGTGGATGGATATCTTGGCCTGTGCTACACCCTGTCATGTCTCATTGCTTGTTTCAGTCTCTGGGAGGAGCTTCTGGTGGGAATGAGCAGACAGGACCAATCAGCTTTCACATTAGATAGGAGAATGTGCCAGCTATGACTGATGCTGGTGAACTGGAGGGAGGTGTAAAAAAGTAAATCATGGCAGCTGATGAAAGAGTTAGGTGTGCCACCCCAATAATTAACACCTATGGGATTGTTGATGAAGAGACCTCTAACTCTGAAAGGCTGAGTACTAAAACATACAGGTACAATACCTATGTTGGTCCTGGAAAGAGGTATCACTATCCAGATAGTCCGGTTTCAATGTTAATATTGCTGGAAAAGTGCCAAAAAATTGTAATTTTCCTGTCATGAAACCCCATAGAGCTGCTTTCAAATAGGGCTGCTACATTGAGCTCATAAGCCCATTCCAGCATCCAGCTGCTCTAATTTCAGTTGGTGCTTTAATTTGCTGGTATTATAGCCTAGAGGTTAATGAGCTGTGTATGAACTTGGTACACCCGGCAGACATGGAATTGATTCCCACAACCTCTCCTTGTTTTTCAAATATTTTTATTCATTTTATATTTCATTTCTAAAATTTACATCCATAACAGAACACCACTGTGTAAGCCATTTCATACTCAAGTTGTATCTTCTTTCTTTAACTTCTTAAAAACATCCATAATTTATTTTAATCTTAATATTGGAGGTAAAATCTGCTTCCTTCCAATCTATCACCTTTCTTTCATATGAAGGTGCATTTTCCTCCATATAATCAGAACATTTTTCTAACCCCATAGATTCACAAAATGTATACACCCAGTTGTTTTGTTCAATTTTCCCCATATCTGGCCAATTCCATCTTTGTTAGATTTGCCTCTTAGTTGTCATTGAAGCAACAGTGCAAATTTTCTTTTTCATTTTCAGTTAAATCTATTCCATCTGTTATTAAATATATACAATTTGGGGTCAAAAGGTAACTTTTTCTTAATAATCGTTTCTAATTCCTTCTGAGTATAAACCCACTATTTTTTTAATTTTTTCACATGTCCATAGCATATGTAATACATTGCCAGCCCCTTCACAGAGATGCCAGCATAATTTATTCATATTTGTAGATATGTGTATAAAGGATATGGGAGTTAAATAAGCTCAGTCAATAATTTTATGCTGTATACTTTTATTTTTGGCGTTAGTATATGATTTATTAATATTGATTCTCCTCTCTAACCATTGGTGTTCTTGCATAACCAAGTTAAGTTCTTGTCCCCATTTTCTTTTAGTAACCTGGGTAATTTTATATATTTGGATATTACCATTGTTTATTAGTTGTTTACAAAGTTGAACCACAAGACTCTGTTTTATATTCAATCCAGTATTTAGATATAGATTTGAATTACAGTTACATTTATTACTACATGTCCAAATGGACTTAAATTTATTATATAAAACTGTATATAAATACCAATTGTCTCCTATTTTATTGATTTCTGGATGATTTACAAATTTTTCTTTAGTGATAAAATCTCCTTCATTCACTAAATCTAACCAATTTAACCATTTAATTTTAATCAGCACTCCTGTCCATATATTACTTATTTTTATTCTTAAACTTTGTATATATTGTAAAATGCTAGAATGTAAAGTATAATTTTTAGCAACTACTTTTTGTGCCCAATTTTTACAGGCATGTGCAATACTTTTAAATATACAGTTAACCTCAGGTTTTAAAAAGGATACATATTTAGGAATAATATATTGTATCCATAAATTAGAGTTTTCCATATTTAGCAATCTTTGTGTAAGGTAGCTGTATCTACCTTTCTTATCTATTTCCAAATTGTTTTTATCTGACCATTTTAAAACTGTTTTCATTCTTACTACCATATAATAGCAAAACAGATATTGACAACTCATCCCTCCTTTGGACCTAAGGATTGTCATTTTTAGCCACACAATTCTGGGAGAGGCTCCTTGCCAAAGAAACTTTACAAAAGTCTGCTTAATATTTAAGAACCATTTCTCATAGAATTGTTCAATTACTCCTTGAAACAAATAAAACAAATGAGGCATTCTAAACATTTTCAATGTCTCCACCCCCCCCCCATAATGTAAAGGATAAATGTTGCCATCCATCTAATAATTCCTTTATTTTTATATAAACCGACTGTTGATTAATATGAACCATCTCCGGGATATTACTTTCTAAAGTAACACCCAGGTATTTCATACTTTTAGTAATCACAACTGGATGTAACACTTTTACAGTTTCTTCTTTTAGCTGTGTAATGGGTAAAGCAAGTGACTTAGCTTGATTTAGTTGGAAACCAGCCAAATTAGAGAAATTCTCAATTTCCTTCAATACAACGGGCCATGATATTTGGGGTTCTGAAAGTAATAACAGCATATCATTTGCATAAACATTCAGTTTCTTTTCTATTTCTCCTATATTTATGCCTTTAATCTGTGCATTTTATCTGATGTAATTCAGTAATGGTTCCAAGCATAAAATAAACATTAACAGAGACAATGGGCAACCTTTTCTTATACCATTCATAATTTTAACTGGGGAAGACAAAGAAGCATTAATTTTTATGTTGCTTGCACACATGTGCAAGAAACATAGTGCCATCATCGGAGATTTTGGAGGTGTGTCACCTCCTTCTCCAATTCTGTCAGTGTGCTGGCAGGCACGGCCCCTGTAAGCCAATGCATTTTAGAGCTGTCTATGACATGCTCCAAAATGCAGTGGCATACAGTTGAAAGGGGGAGCTATGCTTCAGTGAGCACCGATAAGATCGGCTGCGCCACCGCAACTCCCCACAATTTCCTACAGGCAGGCGTCGTGCCCCCACCACGCACTGTATGGCCGATGGGGTGCCCAATCCCCGTCGGGCTGAGCTGCATCCCCAGTAGTAGGTGCCATGCTGGGAGCCCACCCCAGCATGGCAAGTGGATCTTTGGCTGACGGGTGCACAATCCCCGTCGGCTGAACCCGTCCTTGTGCCACGCTGGGAGCCCACCCCAGCGTGGCAACAATGCCATGGCCGACAGAGGTGCCCAATCCCCGTCGGCTGAACGCCTCCCAGCGTGGCAAACGTCCCATAACATCTTTTTTTTAAACCTGAAAAATGAAACGTTCCCATGCGCTGCCTCCCCACCCTCCCACAACACGCACCCACCCACTGCGCACTCCAGCCTCCCCACACCCTCCCACCCCATACTTACCTCCGACTCGCGCCGACGCATCTTCGTGGACTGAGAACACGCCTGCACTCTTCAAAACCGACCGCAAACTGAGAAATGCTGGTAAGCTGTATAATGGGCTAGATAGGGGTTCAACTTTGTTGCATATCTCCAGGCATTTTGAAATTTTGCACAAATTTTCAACATGGGGTTTTGGGACCCTTCTCATGAATGATGCCACTGTCATGGCGTTATTCAGGCGAAAGAGTGATTTTGCACAGTGACTGTGCGGTGACTGTGAAATCACCCCTTTGGGCCTGAACTACCATGATAGTGACATCATTCATGAAAGAAGAATCGCCAGCAAAACCAATCATTCAGACTGTTTCTGGCGTGCATTGTGCAGTTCCTCATTAGCTCGTAAGTTCGCGAAATTTCAATATTTTCACTCCAGATTTTCAACATTGCCATTTTACCACACCTTCTTATGAGTAGTACAGCTGTCATTTTCACATCTCACCCAAAGCGTGTTTCCGCCCATATGTAGAGCAGAATGGCGCAGTCGATTGTCTTGAAATCAATGTCTGGGACAAATTAAGAAAATCACAGTGACACTGTTCATGAGCAGAGGTCTTAAAATGGCTATGTTGAAAATTTGGTGAACAAAATTCCTAAAATGACCGTTTCTGAGCGTACATTGCGCAGTTCCTACGCACGGTCGTAAGGTCATGAATTTTCAATATTTTCACTCCAGATTTCCAACATTGCCATTTTATCACACCTTCTTATGAATAGTACAGCTGCCATTTTTCACATCTCACCCAAAACGTGTTTCCGACCATGTAGCGCACAATGGCACAGTCGGTGTGCGAGATTAATGTATGGGACAAATTAAGAAAATCACAGTGACACTGTTCATGAGCAAAGGTCTTAAAATGGCTATGTTGAAAATTTGGTGAAAAAATTCCAGAAAATAACTGTTTTACGAGCGTGCGTTGTACACTACCTATCCACGCTCATAAATTCGCGAATTTTCAATATTTTCACTCCAGATTTTCAACATTGCCATTTTATCACACCTTCTTATGAGTAGTACAGCTGTCATTTTCACATCTCACCCAAAATGTGTTTCCACCATGTAGCGCACAATGGCGCGGTCGGTGTCTTGAAATCAATATCACAGGACAAATTAAGAAAATCACAGTGACACTGTTCATGAGCAGAGGTCTTAAAATGGCTATGTTGAAAATTTGGTGAAAAATTCCTTCAGATGTTCTGCAATATTACTAATGAAGACATTGAACAGAACCGGCCCCAGGACCGATCCCTGCAGCACCCCACTGGTCACCCCCTCTCCCTAGGCTGAATACCATTTACCACCACTCTCTGCCTCCTGTCTGTTAGCCAGTTTCTAACCCAGTTTACCACCCTTTCCCCATGTCCAGCCTACCCAGCTAGTTTATCAGCCTCCTATATGGGATGGTGTCAAAGACTTTGCTGAAATCAAGGTAAGCGTTGTCCGCTGCCCCACCCTGATTCACTTCCTTTGTCACCCAGTCAAATAAATCAACCAGATTTATCTGACATGATGTCCCCACTGTGAATCCATGTTGTCTATGGTTCTGGGTTCCGATGGCATCTAGATGCCCCACTATCCTTTCTTTAAGCAATGTCTCCATGATCTTCCCCACTACTGAGGTGAGGCTGAAAGGCCTATTGTTCCCTGCCTCCTCCCTGCTGCCAGACTTGTGTAGAGGGACCATATGTGCCCTCCTCTAATTCACTCATGTTAAATGACTCAGTGAACATGGCTGCCAGAGGTACTGCTATCTCCCTTCGCAGTTCTGTTAATATCCTTGGGTGTATGCCATCTGGTTCCATCGCTTTGTCTACCTTCAATTTAGTGAGCTCCTGCAGGACTCTTTTGTCCACCTCTTGACCCCTTTGGCAACTGCTGTACTGCTGTGGCCCTTTCCCCTCCCACTCTTCTGTGAATACTGAACGGAAAGACACAGTGGATGTCTTGGGAGGAAGGCATGAAACTGTCACTTCCAAATACCTAAACAGCACATACAAGCAAGCAACATTCGGCATTGACAAATGCTTGTTAATCTTGCCATGGGTGTTTTGCATAATCTTTCTACAATTTTCATAATTACCTCTGGAAGGCCCCACTAACACAAACATAAAAGCATGAATTCTCTTGACACTAAATCAAATGCCTTGGTGGCATTTAAAGCCACCAAGACTTTTTCTTGTCCTTCTCGCATAGAAATATTCTTGGATGTGTGTGAAATCATAATTTATACTGATTCTAACCCAACAAATATATTATGACCTTGAACAAATCCTTTCTGGTCCATATTGATCTGTTGAGCAACCTGATCTTGAATTCTGTATACTATTAGTTCAGTAATAATTTTATAATCCAGATTCAGTAATGAAATAGGACAATAACTTTTTGCTAATTTACTATCCTTATTTTCTTTTAGTAAAAATATAATCACACTTTCATTAATAGACTCCGGCATAGTATCTAACAAGCATATTTATTCAGTCACCTTCAGTAACCAGGGGATTAATTGTTCCCTAAAAGTGGCACAGAATTCTGCAGTATAACCATCTGGACCAGGCAATGAATATTTTTTCTGATTTGGTACAACTTTATTTAATTTTTCTATTGTAAACATTTCTTAATTTATATCCAACTTAGGAATATTGGCTTTCTGTAGATACCCCTGAATCTTTTATTTTTGTGTTGTATAATTTTTATTATATATGCTACTAAAGCAGTCTACAAATTCTTGAGCTATAAGTTTATCTATATATACTTCTCTTTGAGCAGAATTTATTGAAGTTATTGTATTTCTTTCTTTTTGTTTTTCCAAGGCATATGCTAGTGGTTTACCAGTTTTGACTTTGTAGAAATACATTTTATTTTTAATTTTCCATAAGTCCTGTTCTGACTGTTTTAAAATCAACTCATTTTTTCTATTTATACTGTCTTGTCATTTCTGTAAAGTTACTTCATCTTTGCCTTGTTTAATAATTTTACTAAGTCTTTACTTTCTTGTTCTATGGCTAATATTTTTTTCCTCTGCTGTCTTTTAATTTTTTTTTGAGTATGAAATAATTATTGCACGTAAAAAGGCCTTCATAGCATCCCATTTCATAGCCATTTTTAATTCTGGAATGTCATTAAAAAGCCAGTATTCCTTTATCACATTTTTAATAGACCAAACAAAGTCTGTATCTTTCAACAACCCATTGTCAAATCTCCACTGAGGAGACCTATCTCTATATAAAGTAGGAATAAATACTGCAGAATGCATAGCATGATCTGATAATAAAATATTATGTATGTCGGTTCTCATATTTTATTAGACATGTCTCAGTTTATTAATGTAGAATATATTCTGCTTAGCATATTCAGATATTTAGATTTACATATATATATATATATATATATATATATATATATATATATATCTTCTATGCAAAAAATTGGTTAATGTATCAGTTAGGGTTCTTCTACAGCGAAAAAAGTGAGAAATTAAATTTTAGTGTTCCACCCTTGCAACCCACCCCAGTCCACCCCACCAACAGGCATTGGGGCATGCGTTAAATGTGTTCCAATCCTCACCCCATTTCATGTGTAAACAAGCTGAGGTGGTTCAGTGTAGGAGAATGAGGTGAGAGTTAGGGCCAATGATCCCAGCGCACACCCGATGCCTGTTGGTGGAGGTTGGCTGGGGGTGGGGTGCAAGGGGTGGGAACCCTAAAGTCAAATTTCCTCACTTTTTTCACTGTAGAAGAACCCTAACTGATGCATTAACAAAGTTTTTTGCATAGAATTTCCTTGCATTTTTAAGAAAGAATAGAAAAGTAGAAGTAGACAAGTTGGTGGGGATAACGGGCCCTTCGGACCCCATGCTCCCACCAGATTGTAAATGTTGGACCACATTACACATCCAATGACTAAAACGTACATTGACAACAGCAAGGCCAGCCACCAAACAAATGTTAATCTAGTAGAGCAGTAGAAAATGCTGTCCAGAAAACATAAACTGCACCACACAATATTTCCACAAAAAATATATTGTCTGACACATAAACACTGCTATTGACATCTACATGACATGTCATCAACACCCTCCAAATTTCAAGTAAAAAGACCAAGCCGTGTCTGAGATATAACGTGTCAAAACTGGACATTTTCATTCATCAGAGTGGCACAGTTCCACACCTGTTGACATGTAACAAACACAACAACTGAAAACTATATCCATGACACTAAGGCTAGGCGCCCTATCAATTTCAATCCACCAGCATAATCCAAAACACTGTCCGTAACATGTAAAGTACATCACACAATATCTCCGCAAAATAAATTTTCTCTGACATGTAGATACCATAAGTCACATCTCCAGGACATGTTGTAAACACCCTCCAAATTTCAAGTAGAAAGACCAAACCGTTGCCGAGATATTCAGTCTTAAAGATTGGTAAAATTTCCCTATCTATTCCATTATAAAAAATCTGACCATCTCGTCCCTCGCTTGTGATGCATGATTGCGATCAAAGAATCTCGCGATCAAAGAATTTGCAGGCTCATGATCAAAGAATTTGCAGGGTCATGATCAAAGAATAAAAACTGTTTTAATTTTAAAAACAAAATCAAAGGATTGCAGTAAACCACCGCCATGGTTCGTCAGAACGAAGCCCCCTGAGTACAACCCACCCTCATTTGTCTTCCTAGGACACCCCTGGGCTGAGAAAATTGATTTTTTAATCTGACTATCTCGTCCCTCACTTGCGATGCACGATCGCGATCAAAGAATCTTGCGATTAAAGAATTTGCATGATCGCGATCAAAGAAATTGCTCGCTCATGAACAAAGAGCGAGGGATGAGGTGGCCAGATTTAAAAATTTATTTTCTCAGCCCAGGGGTGCCCTACAAAGTTAAATGAGGCTGGGTTTTGCTCAGGGGGCTTTGTTCTGCCCCATCTGAATGAAAAAAATCATGTTTTAAATATCCCTGGTAGTCTAGCGCCCCTCCATCATAATAAAATAGATAACAATCTCTAGTGCCCCCCCCAATGTCTGTGTTATAAATATTTTTTTTATATCCCTGGTAGTTTAGTGGCCCCCCATCATAATAAAATATATAACCATCTGCAATTTCCTGGTAATCTAGTGGCCCCCCAGTGTGTATTTGATAAATATTGCTTTATCAGATCCCTGGTAGTCTACTGCCTCTTTGCATTAGTGATCGTAATGCACACAGTCGGTGGCTGGCTGTGGAGGTGAGAGGTGGAGGTGAGAGGTGGGCTATGCCAGTTGCTGGCAGGGGAAGGGTGGGAGGGTGCATGGTGGGCTGACAAGGCTGGGTGGGGGTGGGGGCCACTAGACTACAAGAAATTGGAAATCCGTATCTATTTTAGTATGAGGGGGGCCGCTAGACTACCAGGGACATGAACAATAATTATAATTTAATACAGATTGGGGGGCCACTAGACTACCAGGGATCTAAAAATGCAATATTTATCAAATACACATTGGGGGGCTACTAGACTACCAGGAAATTGCAGATGGTTATATATTTTATTATGATGGGGGGGCCACTAGACTACCAGGGATATGAATTACAATTATTGTTTTATACACATTGGGGAGGCCACTAGACTACCAGGGATATAAAAAAACAATATTTATGAACATTGGGGGGCCACTAGAGATCGTTATATATTTTATCATGATGGGGGGCCGCTAGACTACCAGGGATATGTAAAACATTATTTGTTTTATTCAGATGGGGCAGAATGAAGCCCCCCTGAACAAAACCTGCCCTCATTTAAGTTTCTAGGGCACCGCTGGGCTGAGAAAAATGTTTTTTAAATCTGTCCATCTCATCCCTTGCTCGCAATGAATGATCGCTATCAAAGAATCTCACGGTCAAAGAATTTGTAGGTTCGTGATCAAAGAACGTTAATGAGCCACGAACTAAGATTTTAAAAGCTCAGAACTCTATTTATAGACTGATTTCGATCAAACCAAAGGCATAGCTCGATAGATCAGGGTCCCCTGAGTAAAAACCATCCAAGTTTTACTTCAGAAGTGACCCCTGAGCCGAGATATTTGTGTTTTTCCAATTGGAAAATCAAAAACAAGATGGCGGACCTTGCGATCAAAGAATTTTTAAAATCCTCGGGGGAAAAAGATTATTGAACCGCGAGGCTGCAAATTCTTTGATCGCCAGGTGGGACGAGATGGCCAGAACTCCATTCTTTGTTCGTAAAACATACATATAAATTTTCCCATTGACTTATAATGGGAACTTAAAAGTGGCATACGTTTTGAATGCCTTAATATTTTTTTACCAAACAAAAGGCGTCATCTTTGGCCACCAAAGCTCTGTCATGCAAGCCATCTTGCAGAGTGGCACACCACACAATGGCCATGCAGAAGCACGTACAAACTCCCAAAGGCTCCCTCCAAAAATGGATAATTTTGCATTTTTCAGCATTTTCGTACGAAAAGACCGTAAGACCGACCGAAACACAATTTGGCAAATCAAGAGATCTACCATGCCCCACCACACATTCCAAATTTCAGGCAAATCTGTTGAACAGATCCAAAGTTATTAACGAACAAACGTTTGACTTTAGTATATAAGTGACCGCTGAACCCTAACTATAGTGGTGCGACCACGCCACTATAGTGTATATATATATATATATATATATATATATATATTACAATTTATTTTTATTCCTGTTTCTCTAGACTTCTATTAATACGTTCCTTTTAATAAAGTCTTTGTAATATTTTTTTTATGTCAGCCTATCACTTATGTTTCTTTTTGAGGTTTTATCTAATTGTGGGTTTGGTAGGGCATTCCAGTTTTCCATAAGTAACATGTCTATCCCTTTTAGTGAAATTACATCCTTTTCCAGTATTTGTAAGAATTCTTGGTATTTTATAAATGGACCATGAATAGAACCTAAAATAATCTCTGAATCATAAAATTCTCCTTTGACTAACACATATCTACCTTCTTCATTATTTATCTGTATTTTTCATACTTGAAATCTATGTTCTTAGAGACCATAATGGCAGTACCTCTGCTATTATTAGATGCAGCAGAATGAAAATATTGTCCCACCCAAGATTTGTTTAACCTTTTTATCTTTTTACCAATTAAGTGGGTCTCTTGTAGGCATAAAATACCCGCCTCATGTAATTTAGCATATTGTAATATTTTATTAATTTTTCTGAAATTATTTAGATCATTAACATTTATGGGTGCCATCCTGATCTCTATTGAAAGATTATTTTTGTACCCATGTCTGTTTGTGAGTATTCCTATAACATCAGAAAGAAAGTAATAATTATACCATTGTCTAAAGCAAAAAGAGAAATCATTTCCCCTGAGCATGACTAATTTAACATTTTGTGAATTAATTCCCTCCACCAAAGTAACCTTCCATCCCACAACCTCTACTGCATACAGTGCGACTCAGAGCAAGTCACTGACTTAACCACCCTGGTCCTCCCAGGTTGCCCCTAAACACAACCATTTGTGCCTAGTGGGGCTTCCAGGTTACCAGTGAATAAAAGAAAAACTGAGATGTGAAAAACAGGACTGCTCGGAAGAATGTGGCAGGGCTTGTTTGTGCTGACTTCCCACACTGTAGCCAAAAAAAGAATCTGTGGTGAAACCTTGGCATTCAGTTCTTTTACGTGTGAGTTTTATTGAGTATCCCACATACTTCCTGGCATCTCAGACACTGCCCTGAAAATGCCCTTTCAGCCTTGAGTTTTGTTTTGTGCTGATGGATTGACCATGATGATGTAAGTGTTGGACAGAAATGTTAGGAATGACATACTTTTAAAACAACATGGCATGATGGAGTAAACATTTGATATATCACTTCCTATTCTACTGTAGAATGTTGCAGGGATCTCAGGTGCTATGCATTTTGAATAGCCTTCTGTGTTTTACAAGCAAATTTACCCTTTAGGCTCGAGGACAATTTGCTGATGCTCCTCCGAATGTCTGAGCTGTTTCTGGACATATGAAACTGTTGAAATTGAAATAACTTAATAACAACAGTTGTTAACACTAATCATATTCTGCCCATTATTCTTAGAGTTATTATTCTTTAAACTGAAACTCTGCCATGCATTCTGACCATTTGCTATGCATTTTAAAAGCCAGTGTCCCACATCTTATGCTGAGATGCTGACAGATAAGGTGGCACCATCATTCCCCTTTCCTGAAAGATATTCTTTTTTTCTGTTTTTGAGAATTCTTTATTATGTTTTTTTCCCATCTGAAATAATAAAAAAAATGCTCCCTTTAACATACAAACATACATACGAACATATGAAGAAGTCAGCACTAGTAGGCCATTTGGTCTGCCAAGTCTGCTCGTATTGCAGGGTCCACAGCTTGAGCAACTGTACCTGCCCCTCTGCCCCACTCCTCCCATCCTCCCTACCCATGATCCTTACCTTTCTGCAATTATCCAGGTTGTGTGTGGGTGTTGATGTGCAATATGCCACCACTACACATTCAGTCACTACACTATCGGTCTAGCATTACTTGTAATGCACTTTGGGATACACTGTGTATGAAAAGCGCTATATAAATGCTTATTATTTTTCTTCTACCTCATATACCTATCCCAGCCTCTCATAAAGCTGCCCACTGTCTTCAACAAGATCATCTCTTCTGGCAGGGCACTCTAAGTGTCCACCACCCTCTCTGTGAAGAAGTGCTTCCTGACCTCCCTCCTAAACCTCCCATCTTCCAGCTCAAGACTGTACCCCCTCGTGTTATGGTTGCCACTCAGCTTAAAGACACCCTCCTTATCCTACTTATTTATCTCTTTCAAGTACTTGAAGGCCCCAGTCATGTCCCCCCCCACCGCCTTCCTGTCTTCCAGGGAGTACATATTCAGTGCCATCAACTTCTCCTCATATGCCTTACCCTGCTGACCCTTTATCATATTTGTAGCCCTCCTCCGTACCTTCTCCAGCAGGTTAATGTCCTTTTTGAGGTATGAGCACCAGTACTGAACTCCATACTTTAGATGTGGCCTTACCAGTGACCTGTACAAGGGCAGTATAACATTCTCTCTCCTACTACTGATCCCCCTAGCTATGCATCCCAGCATCTTCTTTGCCCTTGTTGCTACTTTCTTGCACTGTGTGGAGTGCTTCAGGTCACTAGTGATCATCACTCCCGGGTCCTTCTCCTCCTTTAATACTGATACCTGGACTCTACCCAGGTAGGGTATCCAGTGAATAAGGTGACTGCAGTTAAGCACTTACAAAAACGGTGACTCAATTATGGCGCTTGTGTTCAGGGCTACTTGGCAGGGAAGTGACCAGATACTTGGGCGAGTGAGGTGAGGCGATGGGAAGTATGTGCTCACATGCATGGGGGAAGCAGGGAGGGAAGGTATGTGGGGGTGTGGTGGGCAACTGCTGAGCTGGTCTGCTAGCATGGTGGGAGGGTGGTTGGTTGGGAGGTGCAGGGTTCAGGTCTGGCGTGGTGCATTTTATTTTATTTTTTGTTGGCAGGTGGCATGTTGTTTTCTTAAGTATTTCACCCTTCCGACATGCACCCCCCTGGAGGTGAGAATCCTTTAGTAGGGGTGTGTGTGTGAAGCCCCCCGGGAGGGTGTGGGGTGCACAGCCCCACTGCATTAAAAAACAACAATAGATGTCGGGCACCCTCTTGCCATGCACCACGAGTGTGCATCGCCGAAATTCATTTTCACCAATGTACACTCACCCAAATGGTGATCACTATTTCGCGATTGCCATTATCACATAGAACCCCCAAATAGTACTCTGTCCTGGGATTCGTGGCCCCAATATGCATAACTTCAAATTTTTTGGCATTAGAGCCAAGCTGCCAGATCCTAGACCACCTCCCAAGCTTTTCCAGACCTTCCTGTAGCTCCTGTATTCCTTCAGCTGTGTCTACTCTCCCGCAGAGCTTGATGTCATTCACAAATAGGCACATTTTGCCCTTAATGCCATCCCCAATGTCATTGATTAAAACACTGAGCAACACCATCCCCAGCACCTAGCTCTGCAGGACCCCACTGGTTACCTCTCTGGTGCCAGATAACTCTCCCCCCACAACCACCCTCTGGGTTCCGTTCCTCAGGCAGTTTTCCACCCATATGGCCATCTTATCCCCAGCCCCAGGATCCACCAACTTCCTGATCAACCTTTTGTGGGGCACAGAGTCAAAGGTCTTGCCAAAATCAACATAGAGGGAGTCTACTGCTTGGCCTCTTGTCTACTGTCTTAGTGACATAGTCAAAGAAGTCAATCAGATTCGCTTGACACAATCTGCCCCCTATGAACTCATGCTGTCTTGTATCCTAGAGACCATGCTCCTCTAGATATTCCACCATCCTTTCCTTTAGTATGGTCTCCATGAGCTTGCCCACAGTTGAGGTGAGACTGACTGGTCTGTAATCCCCTGGGTCATCCTTGGGACTACTTTTGTTGAGGTGCATCACATGTGCTGTTCTCCAGCCCTGCAGTACCACGCTGAACTCTAGTAAACTATTAAATAGGTCTGCCAGTGGTCCTGCCAGCTCTTCAGCCAATTCACTTAGTACCCTAGGATGTACTCTGTCCGGGGCTGGTGATTTGTTCACCTTTAATGCCAGCAGCCTCGCCCTCACCCTATCCACATCTGTGTTCCCCTCCCCCCTGCTCCTCTTCTCCCACCTGAAGGCACTGGTTTGTCCTTCTCCTTGGTGAGGATGGAACAGAAATATTCATTTAGTATCTCTGCTTTTATTCCATTATCCTCCACCCACTCCTCATGGCCCCATGTTTACCGCGATTCTGCAGCCATGGCGATTGCCGCAGAAATTGTGGTCACCCGCAGAATTAGACGCCCGCCACAGAAAAGCATGGAAATTGCCAAAAAACAGAAAGTTCATTATATTTCATTATATTTAGCGCTAGCGCAATGTACTGCTCTGAGCTCTGCTGTGCTGAAAAAAGTACCAGGACATATCTAGAGTGCAGCAAGTCTTTGGTGCTTCTGAACCCCCGCCCCCCCAAGTCATGCTGTTGCTACGCTGCCTGGCGATGGCGGATGATTAAAGATGCAAAAATTCGGAGCATTACAGTGGTGACGTCTTTTTCCATGCCCTGCACATAACTCCTTCTATCCGTTATGTAGCAAACAATGACACGTCCAACGACATTCTACCAAAAGTATTTATTGCTCATGAAAACTAGAAAAACAAAATGCAGTTGAAATGCATAAAAGTCCAATGATTGCACAATCCCTTGAAAACAATCCATAATTATTGCACAAACTCCCAAAAGTGAATGTAGTGATCTGTACACCCCCTGCCCTTTTGCCGAAGCACTGTGTTTCTGCATTTCTGTTGATGTGTCGGAGCAACAGCCAGCAAATGCAGTGAAGTTGTATTTTATTTCTTTTTCGGTTCTATCTTTCTGTATTTGAGGGGCTTTGCCCCCCCACGCCCCCCTCCCTTTTGCGAAGCACCATGTTTTTGTACATCTTTCCGTATTGGGTCCTGCATCCACCCCCAAGCAGCTGCAATTTTTCATTTTATTTTATTTAACTTCTTGTTATATCTATCTGTTTTGTGTTCTGACGTTGCTTAGTGGGCGGCCTTGCATGTAACGGTGGGTGGAGCAACAACCTGCAACTACTGCCGAAAGTGCAGTAATTATCCATGGGCACAAGAGGGGTCAGAATAATTTGGGTAAGGCTTGTTCTGTGATGCTGGAGTGACTCCTTCCCGAAGTTGTGTACCCGTCTGTATGTACGGTAAATGTTGTGGAGTTGCCTAGCAATCCGCTGTGTGAGTCTTTGTTGTGGGGAGAAAAAATAAATAAAACGGAGCGATTCCCTGTTTCTGTTGTGGCTTCCTGAGTGAGAAAGATACAACTCCTTGCCTTTACAGATGACACTGCTACAGAATTACTTGACCTGCTTACTTAGTTTTGCTACATGCATCCAAATACAGTAACTAATACTGTACTGGCTATAAAAATACTGTTTCTGACCATAGAAACATAGATTTTGACAGCAGATAAGGACCACTTGGCCCACCCAGTCTGCCCATTTCCCTAGCTAATGGATAAGCTGCAGATCCTAGTTAACCAGCAGCCTACTTCTTCCTACCCCCACCCCCTAGAATTGCCTTATGACCGTCCCATGCATGCTTGAATTCCACCCCTGTTTTGGACTCTACAACCTCCTCCAGAAGGCCGTTCCATGCATCCACAACCCTCTCTGTGAAAAAATACTTCCTTAAATTACCTCTGAGCCGCCCCCCTTCTATCTTCAAATTGTGCCCTCTTGTTCTTACACACCTCTTTTTTTGAAAGTTGCTACCCTCTTGGACTTTGTTGATTTCCTTGAAGTACTTGAAAGTTTCTATCATGTCCCCCCTCTCCCTCCTCTCCTCGAGGCTATACATATTAAGCTCCTTAAATCTCTCTTCATATGTCTTCCGGTGCAGACCCTGCACCATTTTAGCTGCCCTCCTCTGGACAGCTTCCATCCTGTCTATGTCCTTGCGGAGATTGGGTCTGCAGAACTGCACGCAGTACTCCAGATGGGGTCTCACCAACTGTCTGTACAGAGGGATAATAACTTCCTGTTTTCTACTGGTGATGCCTCTCCCAGTAGAAAACAGGAAGTAATTATCCCTCTGTACAGACAGTTGGTGAGACCATGTGACCATGTGTCTTTTGGGGGGGGGTTGCTGACCATGTGTCTGGAGGGTGGAAAGTTTGCTGTCAGTATGTCTGAGGGTTGGCTTCTACCTGTGTCTCTTGGGGGAGGATTCACTGGCTGTCGAAGACACTGTCCATGTTGGTAGGGCGGGGGGGTCTCTTTGTTTTTTGGTATGGTGTGGACACTGGTTATGTTGTTGGGGTGGGGACACAGGCTGTGGTGGTATGGTGGGGACGCTAGCCATTGTTTGGTGGTCTTGGCATGGTTTGCTGACCAGGTGTATTGTGGGATCTACGCATGTTGGTGGAGTGGGGGACAGTCTGTGTTTGCTGGCTGCGTATCTGGTATGGAGGGGACTGTCTGTGTTTGCTGGCCAGGTGTCGGGGGTGGGGACTGTCCATGTTGGTGGAGCACAGGGACATTTTGTGTTGCTGGCTGGGTGTCTGGGGATTGTCCATGTTGGTGGAGTGGGGAACATTCCTTGCTTGCCGGTCTGTTGTCTGGGGGATGTCCATGCTGGTGGTGCAGGAGGACTGTCTGTGTTTGCTGGCCAGGTGTCTGGTGGGGGGGATGCTGGCCATGTTTGCTGGCCAGATGTCTGGGGGGGACTGTCCGTGTTGGCTTGTTGGGGGTGGGACTGTCTGTGATTGCTGATCCGGTGTCTAGGAGGGACAATCAGTGTTGGTGGGGAGGGCTAACTCTCCATGTTTGCTAGCCAGATATTTGGGGGAACTCTTCAAGTTGGCAGGGTGGGAGAACATTCCATGTTTGCTGGCTGGGGGAGGACTATCCTTTGTGTGGCATGGGGGGTAATGTCCATGTTTGCTGGCTGGGTGTCTGGTGGGACTGTCCATCCTGTTGGGGGGGCTGTCCATGTTGCTTGGGTGGGGACACTCCATGTTTGCTGGCTGGGTGTTGGGGGCTGTCCATGTTTGCTGGCCGGGTGTCTGGTGGGGAAGGGGGACTAACATACTAAAAGCCAGCAGAATAGCTTAATGATCTGTCATGTCTGCTCGATAACCAGCAACCTAGTGGGTGCTCGCCTTCCCACCCCCCCCCAGCCCTTGACAGGGTCTTCTTTGACTTCAGTTTTCCCTTGATAAGCACTGCAGAACTCAGCTTTAGCTGCAGAATTGCCGCAGAATCTGCATTTGTCCTGCTGCAAAAAATATGATGGCCTGCCGCAGAATGTAGGTCTACTTTGCCGCAATAAACATGGGGCCCTGCCATTCCTCCCCTTTCTCAAGCCTAACAATCCCTTCCTTCTTGCCGTTTTTCTTACTTACATAGTGAAATAAAGCCTTCTACGCCTTCTTAATTCCTTCAGCTATCTGCAACTCCTTCTGTGCCTTTGCTACATAGATACATAGACAGTGTCGGCAGATAAGGGCATATGGCCCACCCAGTCTGCCCATTTGAGCTTGTAAGTTCAGTTTGTTCTCCTAGAAGTCTGTTGCCCCTTACCCCTGACCTCCAGAATTCCTTTATGTCTATCCCATGCATTCTTAAATCCGTGATTGTTCAGCCCCCACCACTTCCTCTGGCAGGGTGTTCCATTGTCCACCACCCGTTCTGTGAAGAAATTCTTTCTCATGTTTCCTCTGAATCATCCTCCTCCAACTTCATCCCATGCCCTCTAGTCCTGGAACATCTTTTTGCTTAAAAATAGTTTTTCCTGCACCCTGTTCCTCCCTGTAAGATACTTGTATGTCTCTATCATATCCCTCTCCTCCCTCTCCTCCAGGAGTACATGTTCAGTTGCTTCAACCTGTCTTCATAGGACTTGGTGATGCAATCCATGCACCATCTTTGTTGCCCTCCTCTGAACCTTCTCTACCCTGTCTATGTCCTTACGTAGGTATGGTCTCCAGAACTGTACACTGTACTCCAGGTGGGGCCTCACTAGTGTCTTGTATAGTGGAATTATGACCTCCCTTTTCCTGCTGGTGATGCCCCTGCCTATACATCCCAGCATCCTATTTGCTTTACCTGCTACCTTGCCACACTGTTTCCCTACCTTGAGGTCATCAGAGATGATAACCCCAAGATCCCTTTCCTGCTTGGTGCATGCTATATCCTCACCCCCCCAACTGATATATTGTGCCGGGGTTTTTGTGCCCCATATGCATTATCTTGCACTTCTTTGCATTGAATTTCAACTGCCAAACCCCTGACCATTCTTCAAGTTTCTGCAGGTCGCTACTCATTCTGTCTACACCCTCTGGTGTGTCTACTCCATTACAGAGCTTTGTGTCATCAGCGAACAGTGAAATTCTGCCTTCTAGGTCCTGCGCAATGTCACTGATGAAGATGTTGAATAGGACCAGTCCCAGCACTGATCCCTGTGGTACCCCACTGGTCACTCTTCCCTCTGTGGAGTGACAGCTATTTACCACCACCCTCTGTGTCCTGCCACCCAGCCAGTTACCTACCCACCACACTACTGTCCTGTCCACACCCATATTTCCCAGTTTGTGTAATAGTCTTCTAAGTGGCACAGTGTAAAAGGCCTTGCTGAAGTCCAGATAGGCCATGTCCACTGCCCTCCCCTGATCCACCTCCCTAGTCACCCAGTCAAAACATTCAACGAGGTTGGTCTGACATGACCTCCCCCTGGTGAAACCATGCTGCCTTGGGTCCTGTAGTCCATTGACAACCAGATGTTCCACCATCTCTCCTTCAGTAGTGCTTCCATGATCTTCCCCACTACCGAGGTGAGGCTGACTGGTCTGTAGTTTCCTGCTTCCTCTTTGTTCCCACTTTTGTATAAGGGGACTACATCTGCTATCCTCCAGTCTTGGGGTACCTCCCCTGTTTCCAGTGATTGGCTAAACAGGATAGCCAGAGGTTCAGCCACCACCTCTCTTAGTTCTTTAAGGACCCTGGGGTGCACCCCATCTGGCCCCATTGCTTTATCAACTCTTATTACTTCCAGTTCCTTCAGGACCCTTTCTGTGTAAAGGGACTGTGTCCATTTCTCGCCATTCTCACCCTTTGTACTCCTTCAGACCCATTACCCTCCTCTTCCTCAGTAAAGACTGAGCAGAAATACCTGTTCAATATGTCAGCTTTACTGTTGTCATCCTCCACTAGCCCCCATCCTCCCCTTCAGTCTCACTATCCCTCCCTTTGTCTTTCTTTTTCACTTATGTACCTGTAAAGGTTTTGTCCTCTCTACCCACTGATTTTGCAATGTGCTCTTCTGTCTGAGCTTTGGCTTCCCTTACTGACCTTCCTGCCTCCCTTTGCTTCTCCTGGTACTTCTCCCTATCCCCTTCTGCCTGTGTCTTTTTGTATTGCCTGAATGCAATCTTTTTGGCTTTCACTTTCTTTGCTACCTCTTTGGAAAACCATAATGGTCTCCTCTTTCTTTTCCTCTTGCTAACCTGCTTAATGCATAATTCTGTTGTTCTTATAATCCCCATTTTAAATACTGCCCACTGTTCCTCAACCCCTGATTCCTGTCCCATTCCCCTTAATGCCTCTTTCAAGTATCTCCCCATTTTCCCAAAGTCTGCCCCCCTAAAATCCAGGATACGTGTTTTTGTGTGGTTTGGTTCTGCTCTTTCTGTGATTTCAAACCACAATGACTGGTGGTCACTGTTTCCCAGGTGCTCCCCACTGTTCCACCCATCACACTGTCCCTGTTTGTGAGCACAAGGTCCAGTATTGCCTTCTGCCGAGTTGGTTCCATGACCAGTTGCTTGAGGAAGGCACCCTGAAGGAGTCCAGGATAAATCTGCTCCTAGTTGATGCTGCTGCTGGGATGCTCCAGTCCACGTCTGGAATATTGAGTCTCCAACCAGTACTACCTCACCCTTGTCTGCCATCCTTTGGATGGCTAGCATCAACTCCCTATCTGTTTCTTCCTCCTGGGCTGGTGGTCTATAGACCACACCTGTGCGATGGCTGTCCCCATTTTCCTTTCCAAGCAACCCACAGTATCTCTCCCCATTTGTTCCTCCTGGATCTCTGTGGCCCTTATGTCATTTTCACATACAGTGCCCTCCTCCTCCCTTCCTGCCTGCTCTGTCTCTTCTGAATATGTTGTAGCCAGGTATGGCCATCTCCCAGTCATGGTTATCATTACTCCAGGTTTCAGTGATGGCCACAATGTCCAGGTCTGACTGCACCATGACAGCCTCCAGATCTTCCATCTTGTTGCTAAGGCTCCTGGCATTTGCACACATGGCTTTCCATGATTTGACTTCCCTAGACTGTTTCACTGTTCTACTCCAGCCCCTTCCTTGGTTGTCATTTATCCCTGGTTCTCCTTGCTGTCTGCCCTTCTGCTGAATTTTGCCCCTTTTCTGCTTATCCACCTCTTGGGCACTAATCTCCATCTTTTGCTCACTGGACTTCCTTACTTGTCTCACTAGCCAACCTTAGATAACTTTCCCTACCCACCTCTCTATTGGTCTTTCTGAATTTGCTATAGGCCAACCTCATTTCCCTTACTGCCTAGGCAGCCCCAGAACTGAACCAGCTGGGTGCTTTGACCTTCACGTTCTTCCCCCTGAGCCTGTTGCACTCCTTTGTGGCAACCAATGTTCCTTCCTTAATGATGAACCACCTTTGGTCCACCCCGATATCTGCTTTGATACTCTCCAGGTGGCTGCTTAGCACTTCACTCATAATCCTGAAGTCCGCCCTCCTAAAATCCAAGATTTTGGTCTTAGTTTTTCCTGCCCATATCCAACTGAAACCACACTGTGCAAAGGTCAATCCCACCCAGTGGCTCCCTGACCATTATTTCCTGTACATGTGTAACCCCCCTACAAATGGGGGTTCCCAAAAGACTTCCAGGAGCTTGCTTGAATGCTCCAAGCCTGAATGGTGTTTGGCATTTAAGCCATTTATCTGTGAATTTTCTCAGAAGATGCCAGAAGGAGAAGAAAGGAAACACATTCAATTCAGTGCTTTAGAGTAACTGGTAATTGGTATTTTTCTTTTAAACTTAGATTGTGGGCTTGTAGTGACACTATACTTTCTTTCTTTGTCGTCTTTACTTATAACTGTTTTTGGGCTGTTGAAAATTTAAAACATAGTGGTGGTGTAATTCTGTGCTGTCTTTAATTGCTGAAAATTTTCGCCCCCCTCCCTCCCCTTCCCCCAACTCTTAATTATATGTCTTGATAAATCTGATTGACAGGAGCTAAACACAGGGTATAGTAAGAGGTGTGAAGTAGGAGGGGCCTAAGGGGGAAGAAGCCCACCATCAGCACGACAAGTGTTTTGACTCATTTATTTATTTATTGGTTTCTTTTTCCTTAAATAAAATATCTGAGGATCAGTTACAGCATTTTTAGTACTGTAAATTAATAAAAAGAGAACTAAGAGAGTTTCAGTAGCAGACAAGTAGTGGAATTGCAGTATAATGTGGGAAGTGGTGCAATGCAGTGGCTGTGGTGCAGCCATATTCAGGCAGACTTTCTGGACACTGAGGTGCTGCCCTATCTGCATGCATCTCTCTGGACTGCGGGATGAGGTAACCAGACTCAGAGCGGAAGTAAACTGGGTCAGGAGTACCATCACCCCATCCAGGGACCACCCAGTCCAATGCAGCTGCCTCAAAGGATGCCGAGCGAGGAGCACTTGGATGACAGTGGGCTCAGGGAGGTTAGAGCAGTCAGGCAGAGGCACATCCCAGATCCTATTCCTCTCAAGAACTCATATGCCACACTGGAAAATGAGGACAACCAAATAGAGGTACCCAGAGAAGTGGAAGGAAAGAATGTGGAGGATAGCCAAGGAGGTGACCTCAGTGGGGAAGGCAGTGGACCCCAGAGGAGGAGGAAGCGAATCCTGGTGGGGGACTCCATCATAAGAGGGATCCAGCTTGGAACACAGGAGGGAAGGACAGGGAGGAGAGGTGCCTACCAGGTGCCACAGCATGGAGGGATGGAAGGAAGATACTGGGAATCACTGGGAAGGCAAGACGGAGGGTGAGCTGGATGTCATTATCCACCTAGGTACTAATGACTTGGCAAATGGGGAGCCAAAGGAAGTTCAGGAAGAGTTTAGGAAACTGGGAGGGTCTCAAGCAAGTAGCTACTTCTGTCACTTTCTCAGAAGTACTACCTGTGAGAGGCAAGGGAGACATGAGGCATGCACCAGGAACTTTAACTCATGGTTGAAGAACTGGTGCTGTGAGGAAGGGTTTGGATTCATTGGTGACTGGGACCCACCTGGAGGATGGAGGTTTGTTCAAGCCTGACGGCCCTGCATCCATCCTGGAGGAATCCAAGTACTCAATGATAAGTTTAAATGCTACATTGACAAGCATTTAAACTAGCAAAGGGGTGGCAGGCCAGCAAGGAGGTACCTACTTGCTCACCCCCACAGCTAGCAGTGGAACCAGTGAACCAGAGGAGTGGCTATCTCTGCAAAGCAGTGTGCAAAAGATGGAGATTAGTGTCCAAAAGGTGGATAAGCAGAAAAGGGCAAAATTCAGCAGAAGGGCAGACAGCAAGGAGAACCAGGGATAAATGACAGCCAAAGAAGGGGCTGGAGTAGAACAGTGAAGCAGACTAGGAGGTCAAATCATGGAAAGCCATGTGTGCAAATGCCAGGAGCCTTAGCAACAAGATGGAAGATCTGGAGGCTGTCATGGTACAATCAGACCTGGACATTGTGGCCATCACTGAAACCTGGTGTAATGATAACCATGACTGGGAGATGGCCATACCTGGCTACAACATATTCAGAAGAGACAGAGCAGGCAGGAAGGGAGGAGGAGTGGCACTGTATGTGAAAAATGACATAAGGGCCACAGAGATCCAGGAGGAACAAAATGGGGGAGAGATACTGTGGGTTAAGCTGGAAAGGAAAATGGGGACAGCCATCCGCACAGGTGTGGTCTATAGACCACCAGCCCAGGAGGAAGAAACATATAGGGAGTTGATGCTAGCCATCCAAAGGATGGCAGACAAGGGTGAGGTAGTACTGGTTGGAGACTTCAATATTCCAGACGTGGACTGGAGCATCCCAGCAGCAGCATCAACTAGGAGCAGATTTATCCTGGACTCCCTTCAGGGTGCCTTCCTCAAGCAACTGGTCATGGAACCAACTCAGCAGAAGGCAATACGGACCTTCTGCTCACAAACAGGGACAGTGTGATGGGGTAACAGGGGAGAGCACCTGGGTAACAGTGACCACCAGTCACTGTGGTTTGAAATCACAGAAGAGCAGAACCAAACCACACAAAACATGTATCCTGGATTTTAGGGGCAGACTTTGGGAAAATGGGGAAATACTTGAAAGAGGCATTAGGAGATGGGACAGGAATCAGGGTTTGAGGAACAGTGGGCAGTATTTAAAATGGGGATTATAAGAACAACAGAATTATGCATTAAGCAGGTTAGCAAGAGGAAAAGGAAGAGGAGACATTATGGTTTCCAAAAGGTAGCAAAGAAAGTGAAAGCCAAAAGATAGCATTCAGGCAATACAAAATACACAGGCAGAAGGGATAGGGAGAAGTACCAGGAGAAACAAAGGGAGGCAGGGAAGTCAGTAAGGAAGCCAAAGCTCAGACAGAAGAACACATTGCAAAATCAGTGGTTAAAGGGACAAACCTTTTACAGGTACATAAGTGAAAAAAAGACAAAGGGAGGGATAGTGAGACTGAAGGGGAGGATGGGAGTCGCGTGGAGGATGACAACAGTAAAGCTGACATATTGAACAGGTATTTCTGCTCAGTCTTTACTGAGGAAGAGAGGATAATGGGTCTGAAGGAGTACAAGGGTGAGAATGGTGCAGAAATGGACACAAGTCCCTTTACGAGAAAGGGTCCTGAAGGAACTGGAAGTAATAAGAGTTGACAAAGCAATGGGGCCAGATGGGGTGCACCCCAGGGTCCTTAAAGAACTAAGAGAGGTGGTGGCTGAACCTCTGGCTATCCTGTTTAGCCAATCACTGGAAACAGGAGGTACCCAAAGACTGGAGGACAGCAGATGTAGTCCCCTTATACAAAAGCGGAACAAAGAGGAAGCGAGGACTACAGACCAGTCAGCCTCACCTCGGTAGTGGGAAAGATCATGGAAGCACTACTGGAAGGAGAGATTGGTGGAACATCTGGTTGTCAAGGGACTACAGGACCCAAGGCAGCATGGTTTCACCAGGGAGGTCATGTCAGACCAACCTCATTTAATTTTTGACTGGGTGACTAGGAGGTGGATCAGGGAGGGCAGTGGACATGGCCTATCTGGACTTCAGCAAGGCCTTTGACACTGTGCCACATAGAGACTATTACACAAACTGGGGAATATGGATGTGGGCAGGACAGTAGTGTGGTGGGTAGGTAACTGGCTGGATGGCAGGACACAGAGGGTGGTGGTAAATGGCTGTCACTCCACGGGGAAGAGTGACCAGTGGGGTACCACAGGATCAGTGCTGGGACGGTCCTATTCAACATCTTCATCAGTGACATTGCAGGATCTAGAAGGCAGAATTTCACTGTTCGCTGATGACACAAAGCTCTGTAACAGAGTAGACACACCAGAGGGTGTAGACAGAATGAAAGGACCTGCAGAAACTTGAAGAATGGTCAAGGGTTTGGCAGTTGAAATTCACTGCAAAGAAGTGCAAGATAATGCATATGGGGCACAAAAACCTGCACAATATATCAGTTGGGGGGTGAGGATATAGCATGCACCAAGCAGGAAGGGATCTTGGGGTTGTCATCTTTGATGACCTCAAAGAAGGGAAACAGTGTGACAAGGCACCAGGTAAAGCAAATAGGATGCTGGGATGTATAGGCGGGGCATCACCAGCAGGAAAAGGAGGTCATAATTCCGCTATACAAGACACTAGTGAGGCCCCACCTGGAGTACAGTGTACAGTTCTGGAGACCATACCTACGTAAGGACATAGACAGGTAGAGAAGGTTCAGAGGAGGGCAAAAAGATGGTGCATGGATTGCATCACAAGTCCTATGAAGACAGGTTGAAGGAACTGAACATGTACTCCCTGGAGGAGAGGAGGAGAGAGGGATATGATAGAGACATACAAGTATCTTACAGGAAAACAAGGTGCAGGAAAACACTATTTTTAAGTGAAAAGATGTTCCAGGAGTAGAGGGCATGGGATGAAGTTGGAGGAGGAGCGATTCAGAGAAACATGAGAAAGAATTTCTTCACAGAACAGGTGGTGGACAAGTGGAACACCCTGCCAGAGGAAGTGGTGGGGGCTGAAACAATCACGGGATTTAAGAATTCATGGGATAGACATAAAGGAATTCTAGAGGTCAGGGGTAAGGGGAAACAGACTTCTAGGAAAACAAACTGAACTTACAAGCTCAAATGGGCAGACTGGGTGGGCCATAGGCCCTTATCTGCCGACACTGTCTATGTATCTATGTATCTATGAATGTTTTTAGAGCCTCTGGTACTGTCTCTTTAAGAGCTGTCTGCTTGCAGACATAATTAGTTTGTATGGGGGGACTGTGTGTGTTACTCTGCTTGAGTACCACTCGAGCTGCTGCCAGTTCACTCCATTTTGCAGTCACTAGGAGTGCAAAGGGAACCTATCTGAAAAGATGTAACTGTTTGTCAGAAATCATTTAGAGTAATAATGAAAATACAGTTTGTCTAACTCTTTCTTTGCAGTCAGAACTGTGTTTGCCTAGTTCCCCATTCTAGTTTTGAACTGCTGAACTGGACCAATCAGTGTGGGTTAAGGTAGCTCTAAAATGGTGCCTTGGACGAAACAGAACTTGGACTCGTAATCTGAGCCAGCCACAAGAGGATTGTATGGGTAGTGACTCTGGGAGATGTAGTTTGGACTTCAGCGCCTTTTTGGACCAACAGGGGCAATCTATTGTGAGTGACAGCCAATCAAGCCAAGAACTGGGAGGAACTCAAAGGAAGTGCCCAGTTTTGTCTGCTGGAGTTTCAGTTGAGCTCTGGCAGTGAAGAGAGAAGGAGCCCTGTGCTTTTTCGGTGTGCAGTTTTAGTCGGGAAACACGTGTAAGGCCCCGAGTTCCGGTCTGCAGCTTGTGTAACTGCTTGTTAGGACTGAATCCGTCCTGTGAAGAGAATCAAAGGATATCTGAAGAGTAGAAACCAGGCTCACCCTGTAGAAGACTGGAGAAATTGCTGAATTGCGCTCGGTCTGTCAGGAACTGAATCTGCTGTGTGTTCTCCCGGGTATTGTGCAGTAATTGCGATCGGGATGGAGAAGCAGCCTGCCTGGTATAGTACTTTCTTTTTACCATATAAATGTGTGAGGAGGCTTGTGTAGCTCAAGTGAATCCTGCTGCCATTAAAGGACTTTTGCCTGTTACTGTTTACCATATAAATGTGTGAGGAGGCTTGTGTAGCTCAAGTGAATCCTGCTGCCATTAAAGGACTTTTGCCTGTTACTATTTACCATATAAATGTGTGAGGAAGTTTGTGTTGCTCAAGTGAATCCTGCTGCCATTAAAGGACTTTTGCCTGTTGCAGTTTGTCATATAAATGTGTGAGGAGTCTCGTGGAGCTCAAGAGTAGCCCTGCTGACGTTGAAGGACCCTATCTTGTTTGGAGGTCGTGAGTACTAATTCAGGGTCGCTCCCTGTTGAATTGCCACATTGAATCCAAATGGAATTACTGTACTGCTGATTGTTTAAATAATTTTTCTTTTCTCTGTGTGAAAGGGCCCCTACCAGCTGCCACGGTTTGGACTAGCCACTAGGGCTTGGGTACCCAGGGACAGTAACTGGTAGGGATAGGCCTGTGCACAAAGCCATAAGTAGATGAGTAAAGTGATAAGCTAATTAACCTGATTTCCCCTGTCCTTGTTATATCCCCTAAATAAATCAGAGCTGCTTGTTTCAGCAAAGTTATACTGCCGGAGGTATTTGTCTATGTTAAAGTATTGTACTGTGATTGTTGCACTGTATCTTCTTATTTTACAGGGGTCCAGTGCCTGAACCAGTCCTGGGGTAAGTGTATACTGTGAAGGTAATTCTGATATACTGTGTGGGCCACTAGTGGGAAGAAAGGGGTTGCAGTGTCCCAGAGGGCTGTGACCAAGTTAGTTTAACTATTGCAAACCCTGACCTCTGGGTGGGCATCCGCCATCGGATCCAGCCCCTCAACCTGTTAGTGGCAAATCAGGCAGGGTAGTAGCCCCTGGGATAAGCGCATCTAGGGTTACATCTTGGAGGCTCACCGCTGGGATTGTGTGTCCTCAGTGGCCATGTTTATGAACCACTGTTAAGAAAAAATGGGTACCCGACAGAGTGGCTGTGCACCGCTGGTGGAGTGGTGTACTGGGGAGGAGATCGGCGCCAAAATGCTATGCTTATCCTGGACATTCCCCTGGGTATCAATACGGACACTGTACAGAGTACTTTCCAAGGTGGAAGGTTTACAAAACCCTGTGGTGGTGGGTCGGCATGCTAATCTGCTCACCCACACTTTCCTGGCCCTAGTAGAGTTTAAGGATCCCACAGATAGCTCCAAAGTGCCACAGACCATTACCCCAGAGGAAGCCCTCACTGCCTGGAGAGTGATAACTAAGGACAGTAAAGACCCGGGGGGTAATGAGCCCCCACCACTGTCTGAAACATTTGAGGAGAAATTTGCTAAATGGTTGCTGGGGGAAGGGAAAACTGTGGAGGACTTAAAGAAACTATTCTTGCCATCTGGGGGTGTTCCTCCCCCAACACCCTCTCCTGCTCCAGTACCCGTAATGGCGGCTGAACCAATGCAGACTCCTATTTCTGCACCTGCCATTAGTCACGACTCTTACCAAACATTGAGCATCTTCTCTGGCACCCTCCCCACCCCCCAAGGGGAGGATGACTGGGAGACCTGGATTGACTATGTTGCCCCCCAAGTGCTAGAATGGCAATGCTCAGAAGCCGAAAAGCGAAAGAGGATTAGTGAAGCCTCCCGAGGTCCTGCCTGGCTACCATCCGGCTAAACGGGCCAGTAACCCGTGAAGTGACTGCACAGGCCTATCTCGGAGGCCTTGGAGAATGTGTATGGAGCCCAGATTCTGATGAGGACCTATGGTGGAGAGTAAGAAATGCACAACAGTACCAAGGGGAGTTGTTGTCTGTGTATGTATCTCGGCTGGAAAAATTGTTGCAAGAATGCCTCAGAAAGGGTAGTTTGCCAGCGATTGAACTGGACTGAACTAAGCTGGACAGGATCCTTAAGTCTGCCCCCTTCTCAGAACTGCTGTTGCTTCAGTTACACCTGGCAAATTGACTGGAATCCCCACCCTCTATGATGAGTTAATGAGAAATTCGAGGAGTTGAGAAAAGCGACCTCGGCAGGACCTGCACCAATCGCTGCGGCTACAACCCGAGTGACTGAGGGTGACCCATCAAGTGAAGTTCAGGGGCAGAGGTTGGCAGTCAATGAGTGCACTGACAAGGAAAAAGATATGCCACAATGGGGCCAACTGTTGAGAGAGATCCGGGAATTCAAAAACAGTCCCTTTATGAAGGCCACGCCTGCAAGTACGGGCCCTGACCTATATCCGACTGCATCTGCTATGGGGGTGGGGGTACCCACCCATGTATCTCCTGCTGATAACAGCTCCAAACTCAATTCCTTGACCATGGAAGTGGAGAAACTGATGAGATGTCTCTAAATGCTTAGTACGCCGCAGACAGAGATGGCACCAAGGTTTCCAGTTAGTAGTACCCCCGCCCTGGCTCCCAGTGTGGTGCCTCGGCCAGCTCAAACTCCAGAAAGTATGTTTTGCTATAATTGTGGGATGGATGGGCTCATGAAGAGGGAATGCCGGTCCCCAAAAGACACTGAAAAAGTGGTATGTTCGGCCACCAAAGCTCTTTCAAACAAGCCATCTTGCAGAGTGTCACACCACACAATGGCTGTGCAGGGCCATGTACAAAATTCCAAAAGCTCCCTCCAAAAATGGATAATTTTGCATTTTTCAGCATTTTCGTACGTAAAGACCGTAAGTCCGACCGAAACACAATTTGGCAGATCACAAGATCTACCATGCCCCACTGCGCATTCCAAATTTCAGGCAAATCTGTTGAACAGGTCCAAAGTTATTAATGAACAAATTTTTGACTTTGGTATGTAAGTGACCGCTGAACCCTAACTATAGTGGTGCGACTGCACCACTATAATATATACATATAGTCCCATTTTTTTATTCCTGTTTCTCCAGACTTCTATTAATACATTTAAAGTCTTGTAATATTCTTTTTATGTCTACCTATCACTTATGTTTCTTTTTGAGGTTTTATCTAATTGCGGGTTTGGTAGGGCATTCCAGTTTTCCATAAGCAATATGTCTATTCCTTTTAGTGAAATTATATCCTTTTCCAGTTGTTGCAAAAATTCTTGGTATTTTGCAAAATGGACCATAAATAAAACCTAAAATGATCTCTGAATCACAAAATTCTCCTTTGATCAACACATATCTACCTTCTTCATTATTTATCTGTAGTTTTCATACTTGAAATCTGTGTTCTTAGAGACCATAATGGCAGTACCTCTGCTATTATTAGATGCAGCAGAATGAAAATATTGTCCCACCCAAGATTTGTTTAACCTTTTTATCTTTTTACCAATTAAGTGGGTCTCTTGTAGGCATAAAATACCCGCCTCATGTAATTTAGAATATTGTAATATTTTATTAATTTTTCTGAAATTATTTAGATCATTAACATTTATGGATGCCATCCTGATCTCTCTTGAAAGATTATTTTTGTACCCATGTCTGTTTGTGAGTATTCCTATAACATCAGAAAGAAAGTAAGAATTATACCATTGTCTAAAGCAAAAAGATGACTCATTTCCCCTGAGCATGACTAATTTAACATTTCATGAATTATTTCCCTCCACCAAAGTAACCTTCCTTCCCACAACCTCTACTGCATACAGTGGGACTCGGAGCAAGTCACTGACTTAACCACCCTGGTCCTCCCAGGTTGCCCCTAAACACAGCCATTTGTGCCTAGTGGGCCTTCCAGGTTACCAGTGAATAGAAGAAAAACTGAGATGTAAAAAACAAGACTGCTCAGAAGAATGTAGCAGGGCTTGTTTGTGCTGAATTCCCACACTGTAGCCAAAAACAGAATCTGTGGTGAAACCTTAGCATTCAGTTCTTTTACGTGTGAGTTTTATTGAGTGTCCCACATACTTCCTGGCATCTTAGACACTGCCCAGAAAATGCCCATTCAGCCTTGAGTTTAGTTTTGTGCTGATGGACTGACCATGATGGTGTAACTGTTGGACAGAAATGTTAGGAATGACATATTTTTAAAACAGCATGGCATGATAGGGTAAACATTTAATATATCACTTCCTATTCTATTGTAGAATGTCCCAGGGCTCTCCGCTGCTATGCATTTTGAATAGCCTTCTGTGTTTTAAATGCAGATTTGCCCCTTAGGCTCCATAAAGATTTGCTGATGCTGCTCAGAACATTAGAGTTATTTCTAGACACACAAAATAGTTAAAACTGAAACTTACTTAATAAAAACAGTCCTCACCCAGCCTGGTGGTGCTGAGGGTTGAGTCACTGGATGCCACACCTCGTGCCTCACCGGCGACCTAGGTTCAGTGATAGACTCAGGGGTCTGCAGGGGAGGGAGAGGATTGAGCATTTGGACGACTGCGCTCCTCTCCCTGGGAGGGATCCTGGGGCTGCTCGGTGTCCCAGCGACCCCTGATGGAGATCAGGGGCACTACAGGATCACCAGCCAGATCATAGGGGTGGGGAGTGTAGCAGATGTCAGCAGGAAAGCCGTGTGCAGATATCACTGCACGCTGCACTCTCTGGGGGAAACAGTTATGCTGAAAATCCCCATCCATGTGGATAGGCAATGGCACCATCCACAGCCACACTCCGACTGCCAGACATCCTCCTCTCTGGGGCCGAGCCCAGCCTGGCTCACCAAATTCTAGATAGAGCACACTGGGCAGAGAGGGCGGCCCTACCTCAGGGGGCTCAGAGCCAGGGGGATAGCTGAGCTGGTGCCAGGAGTGATAGGTGTTTCAGGCAAGGAGATAGAGCTGGGGGCAACAGTGGATGCCTGAGAGAGTTCCTTGTGGGATGGTGCAAAAATAGAAGATACAAAAAAAAAAAGGTCCAGCCCTAATCATATGCTGCCCCCTATTCTTAGACTTTTTCTTTACACTAAAAATCTTCTTTGCATTCTGACCATTTGCCATGCATCTTAAAGGTCAATGTTCCACATCTTAATGCTGAGATGTTGAGAGGTAAGGCAGCACCCTTATTCTCCTCTCTGATATTCATTTCTTTTCTGTCTTGAGAATTCTTTATTACATTTATTTTTTTACATTTCTTACCCATGTGTCTCAGGGTAATTTGTGGCCTCACAATGTCCACAGCTACTCTATCTTCTGAAAGGGTTAATTAATTATAGGTAGGGGAATTAAAGGCCCTGTCCACTCCAGCAAGATGTTTTCAAAATATTTCATAAAGCATTTTCATTTTCATGGTTGAACATGGCTGTCAGAATGTCCAGATTGTGCTCCGACACCATGCTTGCCCGAGGAACTCCCAGGCATGATTGCTGTAGTACTGCCAATCATTGCATGCGCTGCAGTGCCTGATGGGACACCTGTGATCGGGCATGGCAGTGGACTTGGGGATTAGTAACTGCACTTGGTTCGAGACCTCATTGCAAGCTCCAGAATGTAAGTCATTATTTTATTTTTCTTATGGCATCCCCCCAAAATAGAAAGTGAAGTGCGGCAATGGTTCCCATAAATCGTGTTACAGCACTGACCGCATCCACACTGCTGTTAACATGGTTTAAGGAGATGGTGCTTGCCTAAAACTGTGCTAAACTTGCTCAGGAAGGATTTTAGCACTGTTTTGGAACATGGATTGTAGCACAGTAATTCAGTAAAACCATGCTACTATCTGGTTACAAAATATTTAAACCGTTTAACAGAGGTGAAACAGTTAAAAGTCATAGGGAAGACAGGGCTAAACAAACTCCTGCAAGTGATTCATAATATTAAACAAATGTTACAGAGTTACCAGTTTAAAGTGCCACATAGGTCCCTTCATCAGGAGTGTGTCTCCCCTTTCTGATGTCACAGTCACACAGCTTGGGCATCTTATGGTTCCAAATCTTATCTGACAACATGTTAATATTGCTGGAAAAATGCCCCCAAAATTGTAATTTTGCTGTCATGAAACCCCATAGATGCTGCTTTCGAACAGGGCTGCTACACTGAGATAATCATTCCATTCCAGCATCCAGCTGCTCTTATTTCAGCTGGTGCTTTCATTGGCTGGAATTATAGCCTAAAGATTAGAGTAATAAACTGTGAATGAGCTTCATACACCTGCAGACATGGGTTTGATTGCCATAACCTCTTTTTGCATACGGTGGGACTCTGAGCAAGTCACTTAACCACTCTGGTGCTCCCAAGTTGCCCCTAAACACTGTCATTTGTGCCTAGTGGGTCTTCCCAGGTTACCAGTAGATAAAAGAAAGATTGAGATTTAATCCAGGTCTGCTTGGAAGAATGTAGCCCGGGTTGTTTGTGCTGAATTCCCCATACTTTAGCCAAAGACAGAATCTGTGGTGAGACCTTGGCATTCAATCCTTTTACGCAAACGTTTAATTGAGTGCCCCCCCCCCCATACTTCCTGACAACTTGGACACTGTCCAGAAAATGTCCATTTGGCCTTGAGTTTAGTTTTGTCCTGATGGAATGACTGACGGTGTGAGTAACTGTTGGATGAAAATGTTAGAAATGTACTTTTAAACCAGCACAGCATGTTAGGGTAAACATTTGATTTATCACTTTTTATTCTATTGTAGAATATGCCAGAACTCTCAACTGCTATGCATTTTGAATAGCCTTCTGTGTTTTACATGCAAATTTGCCCCTTGGGCTCGAGGACAATTTGTTGATGCTCCTCCGAATGTCTGAGCTGTTTCTGGACTATGAAACTGTTGAAATTGAAATAACTTAATTAATAACAACAGTTGTTAACACTAATCATATTCTGCCCATTATTCTTAGAGTTATTATTCTTTAAACTGAAACTCTGCCATGCATTCTGACCATTTGCTATGCATTTTAAAAGCCAGTGTTCCACATCTTATGCTGAGATGCTGACAGATGAGGCAGCACCATCATTCCCCTTTCCTGAAAGATATTCTTTTTTTCTGTTTTGAGAATTCGTTATGTTTTTTCACATCTGAAATAATAAAAAAAAAAATCCTCCCTTTAACATACAAACATACATACGAACATATGAAGAAGTCAGCACTAGTAGGCCATTTGGTCTGTCTAGTCTGCTCGTAATGCAGGGTCCACAGCTTGAGCAACTGTCCCTGCCCCCCTGTCCCACTCCTCCCATCCTCCCTACCCATGATCCTTACCTTCCTGCAATTATCCAGGCTGTGTGTGGGTGTTGATGTGCGATATGCCACCACTACACATTCAGTCACTACACTATCAGTCTAGCATTACTTGTAATGCACTTTGGGATACACTGTGTATGAAAAGCGCTATATAAATGCTTATTATTCTTCTTCTTCCTCATATACCTATCCCAGCCTCTCATAAAGCTGCCCACTGTCTTCAACAAGATCATCTCTTCTGGCAGGGCACTCCAAGTGTCCACCACCCTCTCTGTGAAGAAGTGCTTCCTGACCGCCCTCCTAAACCTCCCATCTTCCAGCTCAAGACTGTGCCCCCTCGTGTTATGATTGTCACTCAGCTTAAAGAGACCCTCCTTATCCCACTTATTTATCTCTTTCAAGTACTTGAAGGCCCCAGTCATGTTCCCCCCTCCTCCTGTCTTACAGGGAGTACATATTCAGTGCCATCAACTTCTCCTCATATGCCTTACCCTGCTGACCCTTTATCATATTTGTAGCCCTCCTCTGTACCTTCTCCAGCAGGTTACTGTCCTTTTTGAGGTGTGAGCACCAGTACTGAACTCCATACTTTAGATGTGGCCTTACCAGTGACCTGTACAAGGGCAGTATAACATTCTTTCTCCTACTACTGATCCCCCTAGCTATGCATCCCAGCATCTTCTTTGCCCTTGTTGCTACTTTCTTGCACTGTGTGGAGTGCTTCAGGTCACTAGTGATCATCACTCCCAGGTCCTTCTCCTTCTTTAATACTGATATCTGGACTCTACCCAGGTAGGGTATCCAGTGAATAAGGCGACTGCAATTAAGCACTTACAAAAATGGTGACTCAATTATGGCGCTTGTGTCAGGGCTACTTGGCAGGAGTGACCAGATACTTGGGCGGTGGTGAGGGAGGGTAAGTATGTGCTCACATGCATGGGGGAAGCAGGAGGGGAAGGTATGTGGGGGGGGTGTGGTGGGCAGCTGCTGAGCTGGTCTGCTAGCATTTTGGGAGGGTGGTTGGTTGGGAGGTGCAGGGTTTGGGTCTGGCGTGCTGCTTTTTTTTTTTTTTGCTGGCAGATGGCGTGTTGTTTTTTTAAGTATTTCACCCTTCCGACATGCACCCCCCCTGGAGCTGAGAATCCTTTAGTAGGGTGTGTGTGTGTGTGTGAGAAACCCCCTGGGAGGGTGTGGGGTGCACAGCCCTGCTGCTTTAAAAAATAACCATAAATGTCGGGCACCCTTTTGCTATGCACCACGAGTGTGCATTGCCGAAATTCATTTTCACCAATGCACACTCACCCAAACGGTGATCACTATTTCGTGATCGCCGTTATCATATAGAACCCCCTAATAGTACTCTGTCCTGGGATTCTTGGCTCCCATATGCATAACTTTGAATTTTTTGGCATTGGAGCCAAGCTGCCAGATCCTGGACCACCTCCCTAGCTTTTCCAGATCTTCCTGTAGGTCCTGTATCCCTTCAGCTGTGTCTACTCTCCCGCAGAGCTTGGTGTCATTCACAAATAGGCACATTTTACCCTTAAGGCCATCCCCAAAGTCATTGATTAAAACACTGAGCAACACCAGCCCCAGTACCTAGCCCTGCAGGACCCCACTGGTTACCTCTCTGGTGCCAGATAACTCTCCCCCAACAACCACCCTCTGGGTTCCGTTCCTCAGGCAGTTTTCCACCCATCTGGCCATCTTATCCCTAACCCCAAGATCCACCAACTCCCTGATCAACCTTTTGTGGGGCACAGAGTCAAAGGTCTTGCCGAAATCAACATAGAGGGTGTCTACCGCTTGACCTATTGTCTACTGTCTTAGTGACATAATCAACGACGTCAATCAGATTCGTTTGACACAATCTGCCCCCTATGAACCCATGCTGTCTTGCATCCTAGAGACCATGCTCCTCTAGATATTCCACCAACCTTTCCTTTAGTATGGTCACCATGAGCTTGCCCACAGTTGAGGTGAGACTGACTGGTCTGTAATTCCTTGGGTCATCCTTGGGACTACTTTTGTAAAGGTGCACCACATGTGCTGTTCTCCAGCCCTGCAGTACCACGCTGAACTCTAGTAAACTGTTAAATAGGTCTGCCAGTGGCCCTGCCAGCTCCTCAGCCAATTCACTTAGTACCCTAGGATGTACTCTGTCCAGGGCTGGTGATTTGTTCACCTTTAATGCCAGCAGCCTCACCTTCACCCTATCCACATCTGTGTTCCCCTCCCCCCTGCTCCTCCCCTCCCCCTGAAGGCACTGGTTCGTCCTTCTCCTTGGTGAGGACGGAACAGAAATATTCATTTAGTATCTCTGCTTTTCTTCCATTATCCTCCACCACTCCTCATGGCCCCATGTTTACCGAGATTCCACGACCATGGCGTTTGACGCAGAAAGTGTGGTCACCCGCAGAATTAGACGCCCGCCACAGAAAACCGTGGAAACTGCCAAAAAACAGAAAGTTCATTATATTTAATTATATTTAGTGCCAGCGCATTGCACTGCTCTGCTGTGCTGAAAAGAGTACCAGGACATATCTAGAGTGCAGCAAGTCTTTGGTGCTTCTGAACCCCCGGCCCCCAAGTCATGCTGTTGCTACGCTGCCTGGCGATGGCGGATGATTAAAGATTTTTTTTTATTTTTTATTGAAATCTAGGATTACAAATATCTTTGAGCAGGAACTGCTCATTTACAAAGGTTCCACATCGAAGGAATGGGGGGCATACATACATACATACATACATACAAAGGTCAACATAATAGTACATAGTTACACAATAACAAGAAGTATGAGACTGAGGCTTAGGAAATTCCAGTAATTCAAAATGTGCCAAATGTTAGGTAGTATGACATAACCAGCCAAGGGCAATCTTGGAAATAAGCACTGCAGGTGAGAGGGAATGGGGTATGCAGGCAGGAAGGCCATTGTCGGAGGGTAGAGGGTGAGGGTAAGAGCTCTAAAGGGGAGAGAGAGAGAGAGAGGAGGGATAAAAGTCAGGAAATGCCCTGGGGGAGGAAAAGGAGAGGGGGCAAGGGGGTAGGCAGGTAGAAGGAGGCAAGGTGGGGAGAGATAGCTTTCAAGACTGAAGTGGAGGGCAGTGAACGGTGGGCCCCCCGATCAGGCGAGGCAGTCACAACGACTAGTTGAAATTAGATGAAGTCGGAGTTGTCTCTTAAAAGGGCCAAGAGCAGCAGCAGTAAGAGTTTCTTTGTTGAGAGTATTGTACCACTGTGGTGCTCTGTGGGCAAAGGTCCTCTGGCCCATGGTAGACCGGCATCTGGGGACAAGGAAGGTTAGTTGTTGTGAACTTCTAGTTCTCTGGGTGTTGTGGTGGTCAATAAGTAGCTTTTCAATGCCCGGGGGCATGACTCCGAGGAGGACTTTTTTTGGCTAAGAGGCAGGTTTGATACTGTATCCAGCTGATGAGAGGTAGCCATCCTGCCCGAGTGTACAGGTCACAAGTGTGTGTAAGTCGATCAGTCCCAGTTAGCAGCCTGCATGCTTTGTTGAGTGCAACTGTAATTCTGCGGAGGGCAGAGGCGGAGGCAGAGCCATAAATTGCTAGCCCGTAATCGATGATGGAGGTGACAGAGCTGTTGATAGCCAACTGGAGAGTGTCAGGAGTCATGCAGTGTTTGTGCCTGTAGACGAGGCCTATACGGATGTTGGTGGCTTTGGCGACAGAATCTATGTGCCGATGGTAGGACAGTGAGCTGTCCAATGTGACACCTAGGTATTTAAAATCAGGAACGTGTTCAAGTAATGTCCCTGTTTGGTTTAGGATGGTGAGGTCACGGATTTGTACTTGCTCCTGGCATTGTAGAAGGTCATAACCTTTGTTTTGCTGTAGTTCATGACCAGTTTGTGTGACTTGAACCATTCTTCGTGCGCATGAATTCGAGCTGTAATTGTTTCTCGAGGAGCTCTGCATTTTGGTGGTTGGTGAACATGACTCGCCATCGGTGTGTAGAGCAGTAATTTCTGGTGACAGACACTGGGAAGGTCGTTGAGGAAGAGGCTGAAGAGTAGTGGCCCCAGGATGGACCCCTGTGGGACCCCTGAAAGGACTGGCTTTTCTTTCGAGGTAACACCAGCAATCCTAACCCGCTGGACCCCCTTCCCAAGGTAGCTTGAAAACCAGAGCAGTGCTTCATTGGAGAGCCCAATGTTTGATAATTGTTTGAGTAGGAGTGGGTGGTTCACAGTATCAAAGGCTTTTGTAAGGTCGATGAATACTGCCCCTACACAGTTTCCTTGATCAAGTGTGGTATGGATGAAGCCTGTGAATTCTAATAGTTCAGTGGTGGTACTGTGCCTTTTTCGGAAACCATGTTGCTCAGGACACTGGATGTTGTATTTTTCCAGGTACTTGACTAATTGGTCTGAGGTGATGCGCTCCAGGGCCTTAGACAATGGAGGGAGGATGGAGATAGGTCTGTAGTTGGAGTGCAGTGATTTGTCTCCACTTTTGTGTACCAGTGTGATGGTCGCCTGTTTCCAGCGAGATGGGAACTGGGACATCATAGTGATAGATTGAGGACCTTTGTCAAGGGTTCAAGACTTCTTCAGGACAAGTGCTAACAACTTCAGGTCAAAGGAGTCAGCTGTAGCCTGCATTGTGAATGGCCTTCTGAATATAGGTTCTGGCTTCATGTACTGGGATCTCCTTGAAGTAGAATTGTGGGGCAGGTGTAGCAGAGTAGTTGCAGGAGGGTTACTACCAGAGGGACATCAAAGAAATTAGAAGGAGGACACTATCCAAGTTGGAGAAGCATTGTTAAAGGTGTTGGTGATGGTGTACAGGTCAGTTGTTGGTGTTCCATTTATGTTTAGCATGGTGGGTGGTGACTTAGGGTCCTTGCCTGTAAGGTCTTTCAAGTTACTCCAAAATTTTTCCATCACCCCAGGAGTTGGAGAGAGTTTCCTTGAAGTATTTGCTTTTGGCTCTCCTAACTGCCTGTGCACTCATTTCTGGCAGCTTTATATTTATGAATTTCCCCAGGTTTGATGTTGCATGGGCACAGTGCCAGAGATGATCCCTATGTTTGAGTAAAGTGATTAGATCGGGGTTATCCAAGGGTTAGCTCTGCCCCTGACCTTCAGCTTTTGAGAGGTGCAAAGATATTGCAGGCCGCGGTGAAGTGGCTGATGAAAAGGTCTAAGGCTTGGTTTACATCGATGGCAGAGTCAATTGAGCGTCCAGTCCAGGTGGCCAGAGTGTGTCTTTAGTAGCTCAAGGTATCCCTGCTTTAACACTCTGGTGTGGATTATTTTAGGAGGGGGCTTAATGAATTTGTTTGTCCAGGTACATGTGACCGGTGAATGGTCACTGATCCCATCAAGGAGCACTGAGACTTTTGAGATTCATTCAGGGTGATTAGTTAGGATCCAGTCCAGAAGTGTTCACGACCCTGTCCTGTAGTTGCATCTGGTGGGGGTGGTAACAAGCTGGGTGAGGTTCTGTGACATGATAGCATCCTTGTAGTTACTGGCCTCCAGTGATAGCCAATTTATGTTGAAGTCACCTAGTACAATGAGTTCAGAGTTATGGTGTAATCCCTGTAGGCTTTCCAATATGCTCGCAAATCCATTGTGCTGATCTTTAGGGGGTAGGTACACAGAGGCAATGGTGAGCTCCTTTTGTGCCTGAAGAACTTTAATAGCGAGAACTCAGGGGTGGTTTAGGGTTTGAGAACGGAAGACTTGACCCAGATAGGAATTCTCAGGTAAATGGCACAGCCCCACCTCATTTGGAAACCCTGTCCTGCCTGAATATAGAGTATCCAGGGATGGTGACTGCAGCGTCCTGGTATCTTGGGGTTAAGCCATGTTTCAACAACAGAGAGTACATCAGGGCTATGTTGCTGGACCCAGGTTTGCAAGATGTCAAGTTTGTTAAGGAGGCTGCAGACATTGATTGAGGCTAATGTGAGGGACCCCTCCCTCCATTTTGTGGCATGAGGTGCTAGGCTGGTAGGCCTCGGATTAAGATGAACATTTCCAGATATCAGAAGTAGCGTAAGTAGTATCCTAGGAAGGTATGCTTTAATCATTTTGCAGATTAGTTTTGTTGTAGGGCATCTAGTCTTCTTGGCCTTGCTGGTCTGCATTTGTCCTGATACTGCAGAGCACAATATATAAAGCCATGTTCTCAGAGGTGCCACGTGATTGATGAAAAGTAATCAAATCCACAAGAAATGGTGAAATACCTGTGACCAGAAAACTGTTACTGTAGCTCAAAGACCCAGAATGTGATAAATTCCTGAAGGGTTAAATTCTGAAGGTGATGAACACTGGCCTGGGGCATATGCAGGATGTAAAAATCCTTTGTTAGTCTTTTTCCTTTGTTCTCCAAAATGGTTTTGAATAGACCTCAAACACTAGTACACATATTTTAAGACCAAGTCAGACGGAAATCTGATTCAATGCAGCACTCCACAACTTATGCTTGTATAAGAGATTTACTGACCTTATTTTTGGCTTTGATGGCTTCCAAATAAGTTGATTTATGATGAGAATGCCAATACCTAGTGTTGATGTTTTGCAGTTTCTTAGTCCAGGAAATGTTCATAGATGTTATGTCCAAGAATGGTCTAGTTCCTCCAAGCAGAAACACATGAAAATCCACAAAAACTAAACTACTGACAAGAGACAAACACAAACAGCCAGCCACACAGGGTTAGCAAAAGCAAAGATGCAAAAATTCAGAGCATTACATTGGTGACGTCTTTTTCCATGCCCTGCACACAACCTCTTCGATCCGTTATGTAGCAAACAATGACACGCCCAACGACATTCTACCGAAAGTATTTATTGCTCATGAAAAATAGAAAAACAAAATACAGTTGAAATGCATAAAAGTCCAAAGATTGCACAATCCCTTGAAAACAGTCCATAATTATAATATTTCACTTTAGTTGCTTCTTACAGGATTGCTGGTTTTAGGAATGACTGGACACCATAAGTAACTTCTAACAGCTCTGAGGTTTATTCAACAAACATACATTAGTTCGATCAGCAGGCCTCAGCAGAACTACTACTACAATCTGCTCGTGTAGTTTCTAAAAACCCAGTTTCCACCCCAGACATACCATTAGCCCAAAACTGCAGGGGGATGTGGACTAAACCATTCTACACTGTTACTAGGGTAAGTTACCATATACTACATCTCCCCTTCTAGTAAAAGAAAGCAATTACCTTGATTTCGGTTTGCATATCAATGACAAATGATTACCAAGCACTATTAACATAATGGTTGAGTCTTACTTTGTGATGAGTTAGGGTCTAAAGTCACTGGTACTCAGCTTTGTTGAAATAAGTCTTTACCACTGACCTAAGTCATAACAAAATCTCTGAACCTCTCAGGAACTTTAAGCAGACGCCCTCTTCTGGTCATTCGAGTAGACTGCACACTGGGTACAGCTTCAGGACTTTCTGGCAAAGTGTCATTGAAAACAGGTTCCATCTCAGGTTGCTCATACTCTTGACAAGTGTCCTGTTCCTGGCTGTTGTCCCTGGATTGCACTGTTTGTTACAATACGGATTCAGTTGACTCATCTGCCTGTTGCTCTTCAGCCTCCAAAGCAACTGTTCGGTCTCTCCTCAGGTGTCTCCTGTTTCTGCGGTATTGCTGTCCTGCAGGTGTAATCACACTATAAGATATTGGCTCATCACAGATTCTTTCCACTGTAGCAGGTTACCACCCACTAGAAGCCTCTATGCATACCCTTTCCCCTTCTCTGAATGGAGTAAGTGGAGCTGCATTCCTGTCATAATACTGTTTCTGTCTTTTCTGTAGTCTTTTCAGACATTTATGTGCATCCTTTGGTATTTCAGGTCACAGTGCCCTTGCACTTGCTGGTAATGTTGTCCTCAACATTCTGCCCATTAACAATTGAGAAGGTGTAAAGTTCAGTCCTGTGACTGGTGTATTTCTAAGACTGAGCAATGTGAGATGTGGATCGGTCTGACCTTGCATAGACTTCAGGAAGATTCTTTTTAATGTCTGGATCATTCTTTCAGCTAAACCATTAGATTGTGGATATCCTGGGCTGGAATGAGTTATTTTGAATTCCCACAACTTTGCAAATTGCTTCATTTCATGACTTGCAAATGGTACATGATCCACTACCAGTTCTTTCGGAATTCCATGTCTTGCAAATACAACTTTCAATTTTGCAATAACTGTAGCTGCTGTCTTGTCAGGCATTCTGAGAACCTCAGGGTATTTTGAAAAATGGTCCACTACTATTAAGTAGGAGTGTCCCCTAAAGTCAAAAATGTCTGCACCAAGCTTTAACCATGGCATGTCAGGTATTTCATGTGGACACATCAGCTCTTTATGGTTGCTGGGTAAGAGTTCCTGACAAGGTCCACATGCTTCAACCATCATTTCTACTTCTCAATTCATGCCTGGCCAATACATCACAGCTCTGGCTTGTGCCTTCGACCTTTGTATTCCTTGATGTGCTGTGTGAAGTCTTTGTAGCATATCCGTTCTCAGCTCTTTGAGTATAATGATTCTTTTACCCACCATTATGAGATCATTTTCTATGTATATATTGTGTCTCATGGGCCAATAGTGCTGAAGTTTGATGCTGACTTGTTTTTTCCTGTTAGGCCATCCTTTGAGGTGCATTTCTTTAAGCAACTGTAAATCACTGTCCTTCTGTGTGGCCTGTTTAGCCTCTCTAACATGCTGTCTGGCAGTGTCTCTGTTGTTGATTAGTGTATGACCTTTTCACTACTTAGATCAATGTCTCCTCTGCTGGTTTTCTTAGTACTGCCCTGGATAGAGTGTCTGCAATCAGAATATCTTTTCCTGGAGTATATGTTACCTCTATATCATATTTCTGCATCTGTAACAGCATCCGCTGCAATCTTGCTGGAGCCTTTCCAATTGGTTTGTTCAGTATGGACTGTAGTGGCTTGTGATCTGATTGTACTTTCACTGACCTTCCATAAACATACTGATGAAATTTCTGTAGAGAGAACACAATCGCTAGCAACTCTTTTTCTATCTGTGCATAGTTTCTTTCAGCACTGGACAATGACCTAGATGCATAAGCTATTGGTCTGTTTCTTTGCAGTAGACAAGCACCTAGTCCGTCCTTAGACGCATCTGCTTGGATTTCAATGTCCTCTTTTGGATCAAAGAATTTTAATACTGGTGCACAAGAAATAGTCTCTTTCAGCTTTTGTAAGGCTTCTTCTTGTGCTGGCTGCCACTGCCACATGACATCTTTTTTGAGTAGCTGCCTTAGTGGTGCAGTGAGGGTTGCTTCATTCGGAATGTACTGTGCCAAGTATCGAGTCATTCCTAACAGCCTCTGTAGTGCTTTTTTATCTTCGGGAAGGGGCATCTCAGCTATTGCTTCTATTTTGGCTTCATCAGGCCGTAGTCCATTTTCAGTTATGATGTGCCCCATGTATTTCACCTCACTCACCAAATACTGTATTTTGTCACTATTGAACTTTACATTGAGTTCCACTGCTCTGTCCATTACTTTTCTCAAAGTATTGTCATGCTCTTCCTTGGTAGCTGCGGCTATAAGCACGTCATCAGCTATTACAAAAACACCTGGTATGTCCCCAAAGTGTTCAGCATTTCTCTGCTGGAATACTTCACTTGCAGACCGTATACCAAAAGGAAGTCTGCAGAAATTTGTACCTTCCCCATGGACTGTTGAATGTACATAGGTCTGCAGATTCATCATCTAATTTGATCTGCCAGTACCCATCTTTTTCTAGAATTGTAAAAACTTTTACCTGCAAGCTTACTCTGAATATCCTCCAATGTGGGGATGGAGAAATGATGTCTTCTGATAGCTTTATTTAAGTCTCTAGGGTCCAAACACCCTGATCTCACCATTTTCTTTTCAGTAATTACAAGGCTATTTACCCATGTTGTAGGTTTTCTTACCTTGCTAATCACCCCAATTTGCTCCAGCTGTTCCAGTGTTTGTTTTAGTCTGTCCGTAATTGCATATGGGACTTTCCTGCACCCATGTATCACAGGAGTAACATTTGGGTCAGTATGTATGTGGTAAACTCCTGGGAATTCTCCTAGGCCTTCAAACACTGTTTTATATTGTGCAAGAAGTTCCTCTTTTGTGCTTGGTGGCTTGGTTTTAAGCACCTTTACTTTGTGAATCAGATCCAGGATGACACATGTCTGTTGACCCAGTAGGGAAGCTCCTGATGTATTAGTGACATAAAACTGCAGATTGGCCTCTCTGTCTAGTGTCTTACACTTTAGCGTCACTTCCCCTTCCGGATTAATTTGTGCTCCTCCATATGCCATTAGGATAGTACTGGTTGGCTTGATTTGTACCTTGCATGGAAACTGCACAATCACTTCTTTAGTCAATATATTGGCTTCAGCTCCAGTGTCCAACTTGAACTTAACTGGCTGTCCCATTATCTTCAAGGTAGTGTACCACCCTTCATCTGGTACTTGTGTTCGCACCATTTCTTGTTTTCTTTTAACAGCACCTACAACTAGTGCTTCTACCCCTTTGGCCATTTTCTCATGAGGTTTGTTGGACTTTTTGGACCTGCACATTTTTGCATAATGGTTGAGGCCACCACATTTACGACATTCTTGTCCATATGCTGGACAAGCCTTTGGCACATGTCCCTTGCCACACCTCCCACACGTGTTTGATTTTTGTGCACGTGTCTCACGTGTTGGTAGCTGGCGGTCTGGTTTTTGGCCTGTTTTACCATCCTGCCTCGATTTATGTTCTACAGCATGGATGAACTTATCAGCAGTCCCTTGTGACATCGCTTTTGCCTGTGCCTTTGTTACCTTTTGGCTCTGCATATGTTCACTGCTTTGGCCATCGTGAGGTCTGGGGATTCCAGTAGCTTTTCTCGGAGCCTGTCGTCGTAACGCTGAAGACAATTTTATCTCGAATCATTAAGTCCTTAGTCTCTTTAAACTCACAATTCCGAGCTTTTTGCCTGAGCTCCATAACAAACTTGTCTATACCTGAGTGCTCATTGAACGGATGGACCCAAAACTGATGCCTCTCAAACACCGCGCTTTTCCTTGGTTCACAATAATTCTTAAATGCTTCCATAACCTCAGCTGCTTTTTTAGCTTGTGGGTCAGCATATGTTATATTGAGGGTATTGTACACTGCGAGGGCCTCATCTCCGATCGTGTGCAGCAGGACTGCAATTTTCATTTCCTCTGATTTATCATCTAATCCCGTGGCTGTAAAGTACAGACTTAATCTCTGTGCCCACCTTCTCCAGTTTTCTGCAAGGTTTCCAGCCAACAATAGTGGTGGAGGTGGCTTAAATTGCTCCATACTGCCAAAAATACTTTGTTATACAGTCTTTTAGTAAGCTTTAGGTACTCACAAATACCGTCTTTTGTTTCTTTTCTTGGCAGCACAAACTTTTCTTCTTTCTTGCAACTGCAGCACTGCAAGTTCACTTCTGACACCATATAATATTTCACTTTAGTTGCTTCTTACAGGATTGCTGGTTTTAGGAATGACTGAACACCATAAGTAACTTCTAACAGCTCTGAGGTTTATTCAACAAACATACATTAGTTAGATCAGCAAGCCTCAGCAGAACTATTACTACAATCTGCTCGTACAGTTTCTAAAACCCAGTTTCCACCCCAGACATACCATTGGCCCAAAACTGCAGGGGGATGTGGACTAAACCATTCTACACTGTTAGTAGGGTAAGTTACCATATACTACAATAATTATTGCACAAACTCACAAAAAGTGACTGTAGTGATCTGGACACCCCCCTTTTTTTGCCAAAGCACTGTGTTTCTGCATTTCTGTTGATGTGTCGGAGCAACAGCCAGCAAATGCAGCAAAGTTGTATTTTATTTCTTTTTCGGTTCTATCTTTCTGTATTTGGGGGGCTGTGCCCCCTACAAACACCCTCCCTTTTGCCAAAGCACCGTGTTTCTGTATATCTTTCTGTATTGGGTCCTGCCCCCGAAACAGCTGCAATTTTTTATTTTTATTTTATTTAACTTCTTGTTATATCTATCTGTTTTGTGTTCTTCTGATGTTGTTTAGTGGGCGGCCTCGCATGTAACGGTGGGTGGAGCAACAACCTGCAACTACGGCTGAAAGTGCAGTAATTATCCATGGGCACAAGAGGGGTCAGAATAATTTGGGTAAGGCTTGTTCTGTGATGCTGGAGCGACTCCTTCCCGAAGCTATGTACCTGTCTGTATGTACGGTAAATGTGGAGTTGCCTAACGTTCCGCTGTGTGAGTCTTTGTTGTGGGGAGAAAAAATAAATAAAACAGAGTGATTCCCTGTTTCTACTGTGGCTTCCTGAGTGAGAAAGACACAGCCCCTTGCCTTTACAGATGACACTGCTACAGAATTACTTGGCCTGCTTACTTGGTTTTGCTACATGCATCCAAATACAGTAACTAATACTGTACTGGCTATAAAAATACTGTTGCTGACCATGTGTCTTTTTGGGGGGGGGTGCTGACCATGTGTCTGGAGGGTGGAAAGTTTGCTGTCAGTATGTCTAGGGTTGGCTTCTGGCTGTGTCTCTTGGGGGGATTTGCTGGCTGTTGAAGACACCGTCAATTTTGGTGGGGTGAGGGGCCTCTTTATTTTTTGGTATGGTGTGGACACTGGTTATGTTGGTGGAGTGGGGACACTGGCTGTGGTGGTATGGTGGGGACACTAGCCATTGTTTGGTGGTCTTGGTATGGTTTGCTGACCAGGTGTATTGGGGGAACTGCCCATGTTGGTTGAGCGGGAGGGGACTGTCTGTGTTTGCTGGCCGGGTGTCGGGGGGGACTGTCCATGTTGGTGGAGCACAGGGACATTTTCGTGTTTGCTGGCTGGGTGTCTGGGGGGATTGTCCATGTTGGTGGAGTGGGGGACAATCCGTGCTTCCGATCTGTTGTCTGGGGGGATGTCCATGCTGGTGGGGCAGGAAGATTGTCTGTGTTTGCTGGCCCGGTGTCTAGTGGGGGATGCTGGCCGGGTGTCTGGGAGGGACTGTCCATGTTGACTTGTCGGGTGGGACTGTCTGTGATTGCAGATTGGGTGTCCGGGGACTATCAGTGTTGGTGGGGAGGGAACTCTCCATGTTTGCTAGCCAGATATTTGGGGGAACTGTTCATGTTGGCGGGGTGGGGGGACATTCCATGTTTGCTGGCTGGGGGAGGACTATCCTTTGTGCGGTGTGGGGGGGCTGTCCATGTTTTCTGGCTGGGTGTCTGGTGGGACTGTCAATTGCCAAATGGCAACAATTCGGCAGACTTCTAGAGATCACCAGAGTGTGTCCATCTGTCACAACCTGTGACCAGTCTGCACACTTTGTTTAGGGTGACTTTGTTGTGTCGCAATGTCGTGGGGTCAGCAGTGCCGTAGATGACAATGCCGTTATCTACCATGGAGAGAACTGAAGAGGTAACGGCCAGGCGGATAGCCATTGGGGGAAGGCAGTGTTATGGCAGTACAGAAGCCCAAGTCTGGAGTTAATGGCAGAGGACAGTTGTTGGATATATGCATGGTAGGTGAGAGATGTGTCAAGGGCAACACCTAGATATTTGAATGGATCAACCAGCTCAAGTGAGGATCCTAGTGAGTTGGTGATGGTCAGCGGGAAGTCAGGATGAAGACTCTGTCAGTGGGCAAAGAGCATTGATTTTGTTTTCTTATAGTTTAGAACTAAGTGGTGGGAACGAAACCATGTCTCAGCTTCAGTGAAAAAAACCTGCAGGGTATGCTGGAGGGAATCAGGGCTGGGGTGGCTCCAGAAAATTACCATGTCATCCGCATAGAGCAGATTTTTTCCAGGGCATGAGCTGGGGAGGGAGTTTAGGAAGAGGCTGAAGATGAAGGGTCCCAAGATGGAGCCTTGGGGTACTCCTGAATGGACCTGGAGGCTGGTTCATAGAGTGGAGTTAATTTTCACCTGCTGGGATCTGTCAGAGAGGTAACCTTTGACCCAAGTTATTGTTTCATCTGAGAGCCCCAAGGAGGGCACAGAGGCCAGAAGCATAGCATGATTAATGGTATAGAATGCCTTTGTGAGGTCAATGCACACTGACCCTACTAGGTAACCACGTTCGAGGGCACCATGGATATAGGAGGAGTATTCTAGGAGGGCAGTGGTAATGCTATGGCCCTGGCAGAAACTATGCTGTTCGGGGCACAGTAAGTTATATTTGAACAGATGTTCCATCAGTTGATCAGCCACTATTCTTTCAAGGGCCTTGGAAAGGGGAGGTAGAAGGGAGATGGGACGATAGTTATTGGGGGACAGGCAGTCACCACTCTTGAAAATAGGGATGATGATAGCTCATTTCCAGAGGGCAGGGAATTGCCCTAAGCTGAGGGACAGGTTCAAAAGTTTGGTGAGGGGCTGTAGGACCTCCTTGAGGGCTAGCCGGAGGAGCTTCGGGTCAATGGAGTCACTGCTAATGAGGAACTTGGCAAGGGCTTTGGAGAGGTATTTCCTAGCCTCCTGCATCGAGATGATTTGGAGGTGAAAGTGCAGGATGTTGGAAGGTGGGCTGCAACCAGGGGTGGGGTCTAGTGGGGTGAGGAAGTTGGGGGGTAGGACACCACTGGGATCCGAGAATGTGGTGTTTAGGGTGTCTGCAATAGACTGGGGGTCCTGTGTTAGGTTACCATTAACCGAGAGCTGGGCAGGTGATGGGGGTGGCTGATTTCCTATTAAGTTCCTTTATGTTTTTCCAGAGATGTCTTCCTGAGCCCCAGGTGGAGAAGAGTGTCTGTTGATAATGGGCTGCCTTGGCATGGCGAATGGCCCAGGTACATTTGTTTCTGGCCTCACGATATCATTGTCTATCCAGTGGGAGTTGTGAGTCTAAGGCCTTATGTCAGAGATTATCACGATGTTTCACTTGGTCAAGCAACTGTTGTGATATCCAGGGGGTGTTACAGTTTTTAGTGATTTTCTTCGAGAAAGGGGCAAAGATGTCACAAGCGGCATTGAAGGTGTTTATAAAATGGGAGAGGGCGGTATCAATTGATTGGATGCTATACATGAGGGACCAGTCAGAGTTAGTTAGGTAGATTTTGAATTGGTGAAGCATATGCTTTTTTAGGTGTCTATGGTAGAAGACAGTAGGGGAAGATGTGGGAGTTTTATTGGACCATACGCAGGTTACTTGGCATGGTTGCTAAGGGTGTCAGGGTGTACCGAGTCATTAGTGATATTGTTGGGGTGATTGATGAGGATAAGATAACGCAATGAGGAGATGCCCGATTTGTCATTTGGCCTGGTAGGAGATTGTATAACCTGAGTGAGGTCGAGCGCAGCAGCTGAGGTCCCTTGTAGGAACAGAGGCAAGGACAGCCAATTGACATTAAGTCCCCATGTAATAACTGCCGGTTGGAGGAGTTGAGATACAGGTCATGACTGGGGAGGCAAGTCTCTGATTTCACGGCAGGATGTAGTCAGCCACAACATACAGTGTTTTGCCAGGGTCGCCAAGGAGTATCTTGGCTGTGAGTGTTTGGCCGCCATGATTTTGGGGGGAGGTGAACTGGCAAAGAAGCATAGAAACATAGAATGTGACGGCAGATAAGGACCGCTTGGCCCACCCAGTCTGCCCATTTCCCTACCTGATGGATAAGCTGCAGATCCTAGTTAATCAGCAGCCTACTTCTTCCTACTCACACCCCCTAGAATTGCCTTATGACTGTCCCATGCATGCTTGAATTCCACCACTGTTTTTGACTCCACAACCTCCTCTGGAAGGCAGTTCCATACATCCACAACCCTCTCTGTGAAAAAATACTTCCTTAAATTATCTCTGAGCCGCCCCCCTTCTATCTTCAAATTGTGCCCCCTTGTTCTTGCACATCTCTTTTTTTGAAAGATGCTACCCTCTTGGACTTTGTTGATTCCCTTGAGGTACTTGAAAGTTTCTATCATGTCCCGCTCTCCCTCCTTTCCTCGAGGCTATACATATTAAGCTCCTTAAGTCTCTCTTCATATGTCTTCCGGTGCAAACCCTGCACCATTTTAGTTGCCCTCCTCTGGACAGCTTCCATCCTGTCTATGTCTTTGCGGAGACTGGGTCTCCAGAACTGCACGCAGTACTCCAGATGTGGTCTCACCAGCTGTCTGTACAGAGGGATAATAACTTCTTGTTTTCCACTGGTGATCCGCTCCCTATGCATCCCAGTATTCCCCCAGCCCTCCTTGCTGCCCTCTCACATTGCTTGCCCACCTTTAGGTCATCTGATATGACTACCCCCAGGTCCCTTTCCATTTTTGTTGTTGTTAGTTTCTCACCCCCCCATTGTGTACTCTTCCCCTGGGTTTTTGTTTCCCAGGTGCATTACCTTGCACTTCTTAGCATTGAATCTAAGCTGCCATACATTTGACCATTTCTCTAACCTTGCCAAGTCCCTTCTCATCCTTTCCACCCCACCTTGTGCATCAACTCTGTTGCAGATCTTTGAGTCATCTGCAAAGAGACATACTTTTCCTTCTAGTCCCTCTGCAATGTCGCTTATAAAGACATTGAAGAGGACCGGTCCTAATACTGAACCCTGTGGTACCCCACTACTAACCCCCTTTTTTCAGAGTGGACTCCATTTACTATTACTCTCTGTGTCCTATTCTCCAGCCAATTTTTAACCCAGGCTGTCATCTTGGGACCCACTCCCAGGCTGGCTAACTTGTATATTAATCTTTTGTGTGGGACTGTGTCAAATGCCTTGCTAAAGTCTAGGTAGGCCATGTCCACAGCCCTCCCGATCAACTACTTTGGTCACCCAGTCAAAGAAATCTATCAGATTTGTCTGGCATAACCTTCCGCTGTGAATCCATGCTGCCTTGGGTCCTGTGCCCCTCTGGCCTCTAGATACTCAACAATTCTTTCCTTCAGAAGTGATTCCATTATTTTCCCTACCACTGAGGTTAAACTAACAGGTCTGTAGTTTCCTGCTTCTGCCTTGCTCCCACTTTTGTGAAGGAGAATCACATCTGCCCTCCTCCAGTCCTCAGGTACCACCCCATCCTCCCATGATTTGTTAAAGAGGGTAGTCAGTGATGTCACTAGTTCTACCCTTAGTTCTTTTAGAATTCTGGGATGAATCCCATCAGGCCCCATTGCTTTGTCCACCTTCAGTTTTAGGAGCTCTTTCAGAACCCTTTCTTCTGTAAATGGGCTGGTATCAACTTCTGTATCCAGAGTGTTTCTACTGTTTGTTTTAGGTACCTTCCCCTCTTCCTTTGTAAATACTGAGAAAAATATTTGTTTAGTATCTCTGCCTTTCACAGTCACCCTCTGCCACCCTCCTCCCCTTTATTAAGCCTCACTATCCCTCCCTTGGTCTTCCTTGGCTCCTGATGTACCTATAAAGGTTTTATCCCCTCTTAACTCATTTGAGGGTGTTCCTAATGTAGAGGGTGCAGCCACCACTGTGTCTACCCAATCTGTCGGCACGGAAAAGGTAGCAGCCAAGTAGGCTCACGGCCCAGTCTGGGGTGTCATGGGAGAGCCATGCCTTAGATAGGGCCAGTACATCTGGGGAATGCTGGGCTAGCCACCCTTGGAGTAAGGTGAACTTTTTTTGCAGGTTACATATGTTAATTGCAGCGAGCTGGAGCCCGTGCATTCTGTTGCTAGCTGGGGAGTGTCGGAGAGTCAGCCCAGGATTAGGGTGAACGTTTCCTGATAGGAGGAGGAGGAGGGCATTCCACAGAAAGGCTGCTTTAGCAAGTTTATATTTTGGGGGTGTGGGACTTCTGAAGGGGGAGGGTATCGTGGCAGAACAGAGGGTGGGAATGGAGAGGGTGAAATGCATAAGGAAAGAGGAGGGTGAAGGGTGGCTGGAGAGAGTGGATGGGACTACTTGGGGGGGGGTGAGCCACTCTTGTTCAGTGAGGCTAGAGGTACCACAAGGCATATGGAGGAGGTGGGGGGAATGATAGGAGCAAATGGATTTTGTGGGAAGAGGACATTTGAAGGATGGAGGAGGGGAGAGGAGGTAGGCCCCAGATGAACAATAGTAGGCTCCAAGTAGCCATTTATTTATTTATTTATTTATTTTTTGTTGACGGGGTAAGTGCAATAGACAAATCCTGCCTATTTTCAGGTACGACCCAGGGGAGGGGGATACAGATGAATGCCAACTGACCTTGAACCAGATTAAGCTGTTGGTGATATTTTAAGTGAATGAGGAAAATTTGGCCAGGACACCGGGGGAAATTCCTCCACTCTTTTCGATAAGTGCCATGGGATCTTTAACATCCACCTGAACTACCACCAATCCAGGCAGATGGGACCTCGGTTTAACGTCTCATCCGAAAGCCATAGTGATGGAAGGCCAGAAGGAGGGGGTTAAGATACTTAGTGCAAGGGCAATAAATGGGCAGATTATACAGTACAGAGGCGGGGTTGCTGACTTCAGACTAAAAGGTACTAGCATCAAATCTTAGGCAGGGAGAAAACAAAGAGGTACTACAAGGGTGTGCTGTTCCCTGATGGTGATGTATCAATATACCTGAGGTTTGTTCCAGGTACTAGTTTGTTCTCAAGGTAAAAACAATTTTGTGGACCTAGGTCAAGATCTTAGACTTTCAGGCCCTGTCTCATTAAACTGTGGGGCTAAGATGCTTACTTCAAATGAGAGAGATAGGCCCTTTACACGAGAAAGGGTCCTGAAGGAACTGGAAGTAATAAGAGCTGATAAAGCAATGGGGCCAGATGGGGTGCACCCCAGGGTCCTTAAGGAACTAAGAGAGGTGGTGGCTGAACCTCTGGCTATCCTGTTCAGCCAATCACTGGAAACAGGGGAGGTACCCAAAGACTGGAGGACAGCAGATGTAATCCCTTATATAAAAGTGGGAACAAAGAGGAAGCAGGAACTACAGACCAGTCAGCCTCACCTCGGTAGTGGGAAAGATCATGGAAGCACTACTGAAGGAGAGATTGGTGGAACATCTGGTTGTCAATGGACTACAGGACCCAAGGCAGCATGGTTTCACCAGGGGAGGTCATGTCAGACCAACCTCATTGAATTTTTTGACTGGGTGACTAGGGAGGTGGATCAGGGGAGGGCAGTGGACATGGCCTATCTGGACTTCAGCAAGGCCTTTGACACTGTGCCACATAGAAGACTATTACACAAACTGGGGAATATGGGTGTGGGCAGGACAGTAGTGTGGTGGGTAGGTAACTGGCTGGGTGGCAGGACACAGAGGGTGGTGGTAAATGGCTGTCACTCCACAGGGAGAAGAGTGACCAGTGAGGTACCACAGGGATCAGTGCTGGGACGGTCCTATTCAACATCTTCATCAGTGACATTGCACAGGATCTAGAAGGCAGAATTTCACTGTTCGCTGATGACACAAAGCTCTGTAACAGAGTAGACACACCAGAGGGTGTAGACAGAATGAGAAGGACTTGCAGAAACTTGAAGAATGGTCAAGGGTTTGGCAGTTGAAATGCAATGCAAAGAAGTGCAAGATAATGCATATGGGGCACAAAAACCTGGCACAATATATCAGTTGGGGGTGAGGATATAGCATGCACCAAGCAGGAAAGGGATCTTGGGGTTGTCATCTCTGATGACCTCAAGGTAGGGAAACAGTGTGACAAGGCATCAGGTAAAGCAAATAGGATGCTGGGATGTAAAGGCAGGGGCATCACCAGCAGGAAAAGGGAGGTCATAATTCCGCTATACAAGACACTAGTGAGGCCCCACCTGGAGTACAGTGTACAGTTCTGGAGACCATACCTACGTAAGGACATAGACAGGGTAGAGAAGGTTCAGAGGAGGGCAACAAAGATGGTGCATGGGTTGCATCACAAGTCCTATGAAGACAGGTTGAAGGAACTGAACATGTACTCCCTGGAGGAGAGGAGGGAGAGAGGGGATATGATAGAGATATACAAGTATCTTATAGGGAGGAACAGGGTGCAGGAAAACACTATTTTTAAGCGAAAAAGATGTTTCAGGACTAGAGGGCATGGGATGAAGTTGGAGGGAGGATGATTCAGAGGAAACATGAGAAAGAATTTCTTCACAGAACGGGTGGTGGACAAGTGGAACACCCTGCCAGAGGAAGTGGTGGGGGCTGAAACAATCACGGGATTTAAGAATGCATGGGATAGACATAAAGGAATTCTAGAGGTCAGGGGTAAGGGGAAATAGACTTCTAGGAAAACAAACTGAACTTACAAGCTCAAATGGGCAGACTAGGTGGGCCATAGGCCCTTATCTGCCGACACTGTCTATGTATCTATGTAGTCTGGCCTGTTAGTACAGAGGTAGTATTGCTGACTTCAGAGTAGAAAATACAGGGATTGAAACACAGGCAGGGGAGGAAACATAGACACACTACAAGGGTGTGCTGCCACCTGGTGGTGATATGTCAATATAGCTGTGGTTTGTTCCAGGTAGTAGTTTGTTGTTGAAGTAAAAACTATTTTGTGGACCTAGGTCAAGATCTTAGACTTTCAGGCCCTGTCTCATTAAATTGTGGGGCTCAGATGTTTACTGCAGAGGACTGAGATGGTCTGGCCTCTTAGTATAGAGGTACTGTTGCTGATTTCAGAGTAGAAGGTGCAGGGGTCGAAACACAGGCAGGGAGAAAGCACATAAGTATTACAAGAGTGTAGTGATAACTGATAATCTGCTGATAGAAAAGTGAGGATTTAGAAAAAAGTGCTACAGGAAGTCATATGACTAGTAACATCAATAAAAGGAGGGTTGGCCTTGGGTGGGGAATCAATGCAAAGTATTGATGGGTAAACATCCTTCTAGAGTGACCTAAGAGCAGGATAAGGCTGAATTACCTTTACAGGCCTTCTCTGAGTCCACTCCCCGATGTGGAGTTCTGTATAGGCAGGCGAGAGTGTGCTGATATTAATTCTCAGATGCCACAAAGAGTAGGGTGATTAGTAATCTGGATGGAATTCAGATCATTTTGCACTACTTAGAATGTTCATGTGTGGGGGGGGCTTAATAACAAAATAGTTGAAAAAGTAAATAAAACATTCACCTGTGCCATCCCAGATGGCTAGGACCAGTCCCATACTCACTCCCACCCCTAGTTATTTCCCTCCCTCCGCCCCCCCCCCCAGTTCTCCTTGGGAATCCTGCCAGCCTCCCCTTCCCCAACCCAAACCATCTTTCCTAATACCCCTTCCCTCGCATTAGTTGTCCCATGATCCCAAGTCAATGATTGGGTGATGTTATAGGAAAACCCCTCCGCTCAGTCAGAGCTCCCCTTCCCCTGGCCTAACACATCTTGTAAGAAATACATACACCTGTCATTAACCCGATTCTCCACATGACCCTTATAAAACAAACATTTTATTTATTTATTTTTTATTGACCAGGTAGCACACTAGACAACTATGACCCAGGAGGTTACAATAGGATAATACACACAGATGAATTACAGTACATAAGATAACAACAGGAACAAAATACATTTGTTGTGATGCCCCATCCCAGCCCCTGGTCCATGGTGGTGGTGGTGGTGGGGGGGGACCGTACAATTTCTGGCCCAACCCCTTCTGTGGCACTTGCCTAGTAGTAACACAGTAACTCGTCAGGGTATCCCATGAACAGTGACTCTTTTTGAACAAGTCAATATGGGTGATGTCAAAATAACGAAGGTGAATTGGGCGATGTGCTCATAATAGCTATGGCTATTAAGAGCACAGTGTAATTTGAGCATGTATGTTCTGCAGTTGTTTGAAAGAGTATCTGTAGGTTTGTTGATCGGGCCAGTTCTGAGCTGGCCATCTGGTGTGCTGGCTAAAGTCAGTACGTTCGAGTCGGGCGACCCGGGTTCGGGTCTGGCTGTGCTAAAGGTATTTAGTTTTTTTTTTAATTTGCTAATAGTTGGTGTTCTTGTAGTTCTGAAGTCCTGTACCCCTGCCATCCTGACTTTGCCCCCCTCACCTGTAGGTTGCCCCCAACATTCTCCTCTTTCCACTGTCTGTCCCTAAGTAGCCCCCTCCCGAGTTTCCACTCTCCCCATTATCTCGCCCCAGTTTTATTATAAAAGGTTGGGGTCAGGGGGCTCTGGGGTCTCCACATAAATATTAATGAGTTATTGTTATTTTAGGGACAGTGAACAAGTTTAGCTGTTTATGTTGGGTTCTATTGTGCACATCGCCGTTTTGCTTTTCGGCGATGTGCAGTAGCTATTTTAGTCTGTGCCGTTATGCAGGTGCTCTTATCACATGGAGCCCTCACAGAGGATCACAAAGGGACTCATTCAGGACCGGTTTTAGACCCAATAGTTCCCCCCTCACCACTCCTAATGCTACCTCTAGTCCCTTTTTCCCCACCCACATCCAAAAAGTGGTAAAAAGTCTATGGATATGAGGGTGACTACAATGATATTGTTTTTTACATAAACAGTTTTTCGCATTTCAAGCTGATCTCTGTTTATACTTTCTACTTTAGTGCGCCCCTTCTGTGCTGGTGCCAAAAGTGACTGCTTGGTTTACGTGTACATAGCACCACTTCTGAGCTCACTGATGAACAGCATGCAACAGAAACCGCTCCTTGACCTTATGGGACACTGGGGCTACCAAGGCTAAGTCCAGGCAATAGAACTAAAGCTTTATCATGGTGCCGATAACATTAAATGTTGCTCCACATAAACAGAGTTGGAAACACAAACAAACATCATTAATCTATATTGGGGCAATTTATTTATTTAATCATTTGTTTGTTTATTAATTTAAATACATTTAAAAAAAATCTCATTAGAGAAATTACACCCGCGAAATATGAGGAGTTCGCTCGGTTCTTCATAGATACAGTATCCTCTATTAGGGACGGTATTACTTCTACGGGGTCTTATGTTCCCAACAATGGTCTGCATCTGGGCCAGGATTGCAGTAGGTATTCTAGGTGTGAATTTCAGCCAGTATCGGTGGAAGAGGTCCACCCGAAGGTCTTTATGCTGCGGCTAACTTACTGAAACCTGGACCCAGGCCCAACGGGACTCCTAGTGAGCTGCACTGTCCAACTGGGCCCTGTGTTGGCCTAAATTTTCTGGTGTTCTCTGCAAGAAGGACTGGTTCCAGTGGCACTTAAGTGTGCGTTGGTAAGGCCACTCCTGAAAAAAACATCTTTGGACCTGAGCATTTTGCCAAACTATGATCCAGTCTCTAATCTTCCCTTTCTAGGTAAGGTTATTAAGAAAGTGGTTATGCTGCAGCTTAAGGAGCATCAGAAGGCCTCTGACATCTATGAGCTATTCCAGTTGGGTTTCAGAGCTGGCAATAGCATGGAGAAAGCCCTGGTTAGGGTGCTTAATGACCTTCTCAGGGCAAGGGATAGAGGGGAGCGATCAATTCTCGTCGTCCTCAGTCTCTCTGCAGCATTTGACACGGTGGACCATGTCGTACTTTTGGACTGGCTCAGAAAGTACACTGAACTCATTGGTATTGTGATCTGCTGGTTCGAGTCTTTTTTACAGGGTAGAACTCAGAGGGTAGAATTGAGGAATTATTCCTCAAATCAAAGGTTCTGTCCTGTGATGTGCCCCAAGGCTCGGTCCTTTCACCAATGCTGTTCACAGTATACATGCTGCCCCTGGGCATGGTCATTAGACAGTTCAGGCTGGGGTTTCATGGCTATACAGATGATCCCCAGCTCTATCTGTCTTTTGCGCCTGGGACTCAGGTTACCGTCGACATGTTCAATAAATGCTTGACTGAGATCCAGAACTGGATGGCTTCCAGCTGGCTGAGGTTGAACCCCAACTGAGCTATTGGTAGTTGAGCTGGGCCAGAAGGGGGGATTGGCGGCTGGCAATGGAGTAACTGGGATTCAGCTGGGTGACTGTAGCTTGCTAGCCTGCTTTAGGGTGAAGAATCTGGGAGTCATTCAGGATGAAGGCCTGACAGTGGAGGCCCAGGTATCAGCCATAGTCCGAAATGGTTTTTTCCATCTCAGGAGCTCAGATCCCTTACTCCTCCTCAAGACCTGGCCACACTGATCCACACACGTGTGACCTCGAGGCTTGACTATTGCAATGCTCTATACTTCGGGATTACCGGGGTAAGCTATGATGCCTGAGGCTGCAGCAGAATGCAGCTACCCGGTTACTCATGGGTTTGTCAAGATCTTGTCATGTTCTTCCCGCACTGTGGGATCTGTCCTGGCTGCTAGTGAAGTGGCGTATCTCATTTAAAATGGGATTGTTATCCTACAAAGCCCTGCACAGACTGGGCCCAGCCTATCTGAGTGAGCTCCTGCACCCGTACACCCCAGTTCACTCACTCCGTTCCTTCAAGGAGGGCCTCTTGCCAGTCCCACGGGCTAGATCAAAAACCTTGGGTGACCAGGCCTTTGAAATCATGGACCCAGTGTTATGGAACTCATTACCCACGACCTTAAAGGAGGCCCCTCGGTGGACATTTTTAAAAAGGGGCTAAAAACGTGTCTTTTTCAACGGGCTTTTGGGGAAACCATTTAAGGTCTGCAGCACATCCATGTTTACTCTTAGCGATTTAATTTTTAGTATTGATGGTATTTTATGGAATGGTTTTAGCGGCAGTGGATACAGTTTTATTTGACTTGTACCCTGTTATTTAGTTGTATATTGATTATCACTTGTTTGTTATGTGTATTTTATGTTTAAGTGGCATTTTATTATAATGGCACCCTGGGCCTCAGGGGAAGGGCTCCAGATACAAATAAATAAACTCTAGAACTCTAGATTTATTTATTTATTTAAAAATGAGTTACCTGAAAAGGCACACCGAACTGAGGCTTGTTTCCATGTGAAACTGGGGGGGGGGAGTACAGACATAGTAAACACGCATTTGTCAATGCCAGATGTTTGCCGCTGGTATTGATGTTGTACTAGGTCTAGGAGCAGACCCCTGTGCCAGAAGACTAATATTGGCTGGGCTTGGGATGAGCTTGGCATGGCGGAGGGACAGTTATGGTGGAGCAGTGACAGACTTTTATTCAAATCAGAAGTGACAGGCATACAGCTAAAACTGATCTAAATAGTGGGGGGATGCAGACTAGCAATTTTTGCACTAACCACTGAGCCACTTAACTTCACTTTCTAATTGCTGTGATACACACACGCTGACTAATACATATACACATATATATTCCGGTGAGTCTATCACAGCAGTGCACCATCTACACACATGCTTACAGATTAAAAGAAAAGACATCAAGGGATTGTTTTCTTCTTTTCAGGCTCTGAGGAACATCAGAGGGTGGGGAGTTGACTCTAGACTCCTCAGTCAAGCAAGCAATGACATGCAGAAGGCTGAAACTGATCTAGATAGCAGGGAAATGTAGATTAGCACTATTTGTACTAACCAAAGAGCCATCTAACTGCACTTTCTAACTGTTGCGATACACACATGCTGACTACTACAGATACACATATATGCATATATATTACAGTATAACATAGCAGTGCATCTGCACACACAGAGCATTCACACACACACACTCACACTCACACACACACTCACACTGCATTATATGGGGTATACCGTTCGAACATCAAAGTTTCGACATTGACTTTCCGACATCAGCGGACTTTGAATCGGCAGAGAGATTTTTCATCGGGGAGGGGGTTAGCACACAACTCCACTGTCTGTGTGACAAGGAGTTAGATATTTAAAGTAGGGAGATGTGGGAACAGAGCTCCCCACATGGGGGGTGTGGGGCGCAGCCCCCTTGTATTGATATAGTTAAGTGTGGCAGTTGGTGTCAGCGTGTTGTGGGCCATTGTTGGGATCTATCAGTGATGTCAGTGGGATTGCGTCAATGTGAAGGATTGCAGCGAAATTTCCGTCATTGTGGCTTGGTGGAGCCATTATATTGCATTTATTTACTTATACATCTAAGCCTAACCTTTACTGTATTTTGGATAAGCACTGTGTTTTGCACCAACTCATTGTACTAATCTACTGCATGACTGGGTAACTAAGGTAGGACCAGTGAGGTGTGGTGGATGTGGCCTATCTGGACTTCAGAAAGGTCTTTAACACCATCCCCCATAGAAGGCTGATTAACAAACTGCATAGGCTAGGAGTGGATCCTAAAATAGTTCAGTGGGTTTAGAAATAGTGTGTTGAAAGAATGATGGAAGACAGAGGAGGGGAGGTCACATGATGGCTGCCTGAGCAGATGTGCCCTACTGAGCTCCTGTGTTTCTATCCAAATAAAGCTTATTTTCCACCAACCTGTAATTTTTTTTTCTGCAGCCACTGTAAATCTTGGGTGTCTTATCTCTGTGGAGCAGCTCTTGTTTCTGAATCCTGGCCGTTATGGAGGCTGAAATATGAGACTCCTTACCTTGACTTACCCAGCCACTGACTCCGACGCAGGACAAGAACTCTAAGTGGGTGAAGGCACAGACAACCGGTGCACCTAGCCACACGATCTCCCAGGCCACACTAACTGAAGTAAAATTTTTGGAGGCACTGTCTCAACTTAACGCTGTGCTGACCACTCTGGCATTAGACTTTAAAACCATGGAGTCCTTCTTGGAGCAACTTGCCTGCTGCACGGGAGACAACGAAGCCAGAATTTCTTCACTAGATGATTGAAGGGCTTGCATTGATATGGACTTGACTGCTTTGTGCCACCAAGTCAAGAAGATGGAAGAAAAGTTGGAGGACCTGGAGGGTTGTTCCCATAGAAACAACCTTGTCATTCTTGGGCTGCCGGAGGGAGAAGACGGCTCTGTGGTGCTTCCCTTGGTGCAAAAACTCTAAGAAAGTCACCGGTCCCTCTCCGAATTGGCCCCCTTAAATTGTGGAAAGGGCCCAAAGATTGCTCCGTACGGCACCTCCTCCATGTGCCCCCCTCGACCTTTGATATTCCAGCTTGTCAACTTTTTAGATAAGCAACATTTTCTTGCTAAACTCAGAGAGGTGAAAGAGGTACAATGGAAAGAAAAGACGCTCAGGATCGCATAGGATCTTCCATTTTCTGTCCGACAGAAGAGATCTGCATTGTATCCGATTGTCTCTAAGTTAATTGCTGATGGAATTAGATACTGGGTTAAATACCCAGCCGTCTTACAAGTCCAGCATGGGGTTCAATGGCAAAACTTTGAATCAGTGGAGCAAGCTGCAGATACTCTCAAAGCTTGGTTTCCAGATTCGTGTAAATGACTGCAACTCACATCTGTCTCATCAGTCTGTTGTCCCGTTATTTTAACTGATCTGTGTTGAGGGACATACTGATTTATTCTTAGCTCTCATTTCGCTCGGCTGGAGTGCTCTGAGGAATATTTGCTGGACTAGAACTCCGTCATTTTGTGTTACCCTTTTTGGTATACTACTAGTGGTATGGCTTGTTTCTATACAAGGCTTGGACTACTCCAGAGATGGCCATGTGGTTGTTCATTTTGTAGCACTGCATGGAGTACCTCTTGATTAAAGACTTAAGTTTTCTTTTTTTCTTGGAACAAATCTTCTGCCCTTTGAATGTTTGTTAATTTTTGCTGGGAGGTTCTCCTTTTTGTGTTGCTTGCACGCATGTGCAAGAAACACATTGCTTTCAGTAGATAGGGAGAATGCCCAAATGCGTCAGGAAATTTGGGCCACATCACCATGCAATCATCTGTTTTGGTGCATTAGAAGCTACCAAAACAGCTGATTAGGTGGTGTCCCCATGGTGACGGCTTCCCGTAGGGCCTCTCACAGTCCCCAGGAAGCCGACAGAAAGCCACTGCCTACCGTTCAGTGTGCCTTCCTGGTGAAACATTTCAATAAATAAACAGAAAGCTGACCGGGGGTGCTTAATCCCCCTGTCAGCATGCACCCTACCCGGTTTGCTGATGGATTAGCCCAATCCCTGTTGGCTTAATGCCCCCCCATTTGTTGTGTGCAGAGGGGGTGCCCAGTCCCCCTCAGCTAAGGCACACTCCCCCCCAGCACAACCATAGTGTATGGCTGACAGGGTGCCCAATCCCGTCAGCTCCAGCACCCCAAAAAGAAGCACCCAGGTGTGCCGGCATGCTGAGGCCACCAGCATGCAAAAAAGTGTCCCATGTCATCTATTTATTTTTAAAACCTGTAAAAACAGAAAACGGTCCCTCAGAGTCTTTCATGCCCCTCCAACCTGTATCCATCCACCGTGCACCCACCTCCCACACCCTCCCCCACTCCCATACTTACCTCCGGAGCCCAGCGATGATCTTCGGTGGACCAGGAACATGTCTGCACTCTTTAAAGCCAATCACGAACTAAAGAAATACCAGTAAGCTGTATAATGGCATAAATGTTTTTTTTTTCAACTTTGGTGCATATCTCAGCCATTTTTTGGAATTTTTTCACCAGATTTTCAACATGGGGTTCTTGGATCCCCACCTCATGAACTCAGCCACTGTCATTTTTGTTATTTGGTCCCGAAAGGTAATTTCGGTAATTAACTGTGTGGAACCACCTTTCGGGACACATTAATGAAACGACAGTGTCAAAGTTCATGAGGTAGGCCCCAAAAACCCATGTTGAAACTTTGGTGAAAAAATACCAAAAATGACTGTTTTACGAGCATGCGTTGCACAGTTCCTATGCACGCTTGTTACCGTGAGCATTTTTAATATTTTGACTCCAGATTTTCAGCACTGCCATTTTACCGCACCTTCTTGCGAACAGTATAGCTGTCATTTTTCACATCTTGCCTGAAATGTGTTTTTGCACATGTAGCGCACAATGGCGTGGTCAGTGTGCAAAATCAATGTTCAGGAGAGATTAGGAAAATCACAGTGAAGCTGTTCATGAACAGAGGTCTTAAACTGGCTATGTTGAAAATTTGGTGGCAAAAGTCCATAAAATGACTGTTATGGGCGTGCATTATGCAATTTCCACGCACCCTCGTAAGTTCATGAATTCGTAATCTTTTCAGTCCAGATTTTTAACATTGGCATTTTTCCACACCTCCTTATAAACAGTACAGCTGTCATTTTTCACACCCTGACCGAAATATGTTTTCGCACTTCCGGCGAAGAATAGCATGGTTGCTGTGGGAAATCAGTGTTCAAGATAGATTAAGAAAATCACTGTGACACTGTTCATGAGCAGAGGTCCCAAAATGCCTATGTTGAAAATCAGCTGTAAAAAATCCCAAAACTAATTACATTACGAGTATGCATTGCACAGTTTCCACACACACTCGTGACTTTACCAGTTTTTTATATTTTCACTCCAGATTTTCAGCATTGCCATTTTTACACCTCCTCATGAACAGTACAGCTGTCATTTTTCACATCCTGTTGAAAATGTGTTTTCACACCTGTGGCGCCAAATGGCGCAGTTCCTGTGCAAAATCACCTTTCAGCTAACGCACTGATAGTGACACAAAAATCACATGTTGAAAACTTGAAGTAAAAATACCCAGGTTGTTAGGGTTTTCGTCCATAACACCGTACCCTGTAGGGACTGACAGGCATCAGGGGTGTGACTTGGGATTGTCGACAGTAATGCTCATGCCATTCTACCCCCACCCTGCAGCCAGTGGCAGACATTCACCCCATTCTCCTGTACTGCACCCATTTCAGTGTATTTCGTTATGGAATGAGATGAGTGTAAAGCCTGAACACTTCAAAACACATCTCGACACTTGTGTCTGCAAGGTAGGGTGAGGTGAAATGTCATGACCGTTATGGGAATCGACCCAAAGGCACACCCCAATGCTTGTCCATCTCTGCAGGGTGGGGATGGAATTGGCATCAGTTCAATACTTCACTGCCATTCCTATACTGCATCTGTCTAACTCCTGCACTTCCACTGCTAATGACAGCAAGCAACACTTGGCATTGACAGATGCGTGTCTATGGCTGGTTTCCTCCTTTTTCATGTGAAGATGTCTCCACCTAGTGGCAATAGTTTGAACTTGCAGGACCCCAGCTCTGCTTTACTTTCTTATGTTTTGGGGACTTTAGATGTCACCTGTGGATAATGCCCCTGGCTCCTTGGATGAGCATTCTGCCCCAACGGTTTTCCTAAATTTATTTTTAGACTGTTTGAATGACAATAGATATTTACTGTGTACACTGGCACCCTCACTGACAGTGGATGTTGGTCAGCTTCTGGTCTCCAGTGGCTTATAAACTTTGTCTGGTGCTCCCCTTAGGGGCATACATACAGGGGTTCAAGGTCTTGTGTATGTAAATGTTACCCTGTTCTTTACGGAGTGGTGATAGCCCTATAAGATTTTTGGGGGGGACTTTCCGGGGAGCATTACTTACTGGGTATTTTGATATATATATTTTCCCCTGGAAAGGTCCTCTATATATATATATATATATATATATATATATATATTGGTCTTTGTATCATTTATTTATACCTTTGTAACCGTTAAAAGGCTTTAGTTGTCAGGCTCTGCTAACTCATGGGCTGCCTGTAGAGAGCTATGGTTTTGAGATAGTAATTTAGTTTAGTCTTGGGGTTGGTGGTTACTCTCTATTGTGTATTACTTTATCTTTGGGTGGGGGAGGCGGAGGGTATATCCTGCAGGTGGAATAAAAGCATCATGGCCAGAGTGGGCGTGGAGGTTCAGTCATTAGGACTGGGGGGTATAGTTGTATTGTTGTGTTTGCAGGGGAGTTTGTGGGTGGGGGTTGGGGGACGTTTTGATCCTTGATGGACTCTTGTTTTTTATGTTTGCTTGCATGCATGTGCAAGAAACACAGTGCCATCATCCGAGTTTTCTGAGGTGTGGCAGCCCTCTTCCAATTCAGTCAGTGTGTTTGCAGGCACGGCCGCAGTTCTCCAATGCCTGCTGGAGCTGTCTATGACAGCTCCAAAATGCAGTGGAGTACAGTTGAAAGGGGGAGCTACACTTCAGTGAGCAGCGATTAGATATCGCCTGATCATGCATGCTCCCCCTACACACACACACACACGCATGCTCGCCCCCCCACGCACACACTGTGTAGCCGACTGGGGTGACCAATCCCCCATTGGCTGTGCTGTGCCCCCCCAAACAGAGTTACATATGCCACGCTGAGTGCCCACCTCAGTGTGGCCGCACACTGTATAGCCGACGGGGGTGCCCAATTGCCTGTCGGCTCCACTGTTCTCCCCCCTAGTACAGGGTGCCACGGGAGCCCACCCCAGTGTGGCAACAGATGGATGCTGTTGCTGACAGAGGTGCCCAATCCCCTTGGCTCCACGCCCCCACCAGCCGTCCTTGTGCCACGCTGGGAGCCCACCCCAGCATGGCAAATGACCTACGTAGTCATTTAACAAAAACCTGAAACTTGAAAATGGTCCCTTGCTGTGTCTGCCCCACCTGCGCCCACCCACCGCGCACCCCACCTCCCCCACCGCCCCACCTCACACTTACCTCTGGACTCCAGCGCGACGATCTTCGGTGGACCAGGAACATGTCTGCACTCTTCAAAGCCGACCACGAACTGAGAAAATGCCGGTAAGCTGTATAATGGGATAGATTGGGTTTTTTCAACTTTGCTGCATATCTCAGGCATTTTTTTGAATTTTTGCACCAAATTTTCAACATGTGGTTTTTGGGACCCCGTCTCATGAATGCTTTCACTGCCATGGTGTTAATCGGGCCCGAAGGGTGATTTCGCAGTCACTGCACAAAATCACCTTTTGGGACTGAATAACAAAATGACACTGCCACTGTTCATAAAGTGGGCTCTCAAAAAGCCTATGTTGAAAATTTGGTGCAAAAATTCCTAAAATGACTGTTTTAAGAGCTGCATTGCGAGCCCTATGCACGCCATAGTTCGCTTAATTTCAATATTTTATTCAGATTTTCAACATTGTCATTTTACCACACCTCCTTATGAGTAGTACAGCTGTCATTTTCACATCTTGCCCAAAACGTGTTTCCACCCATGTAGCGCACAATGGTGCAGTCTGTGCAAAATCAACGTATGGGACACATTAAGAAAATCACAGTGACACTGTTCATGAGCAGAGGTCTTAAAATGGCTATGTTGAAAATTTGGTGAAAAAATTCCTACAAATGACTGTTTTACGAGCGTGCGTTGCTAAGTTCCTACGCACGCTCATAAGTTTCATAATTTTCTATATTTTCACTCCAGATTTTCCACATTGCCATTTTATTAATTTCCTTATGAACAGTACAGCTGCCATTTTAATATATAGCTCTCAAATGTGTTTCAAGACATGAAGCGTGACAATGGTGCAGTCGGTGGCTAAAACAATGTTTGGGACAGATTAAGGAAATCACAGTGACACTGTTCATGAGCAGAGGTCTTAAAATGGCTATGTTGAAAATTGGTGACAAGGTCCATAAAATGACTGTGTTACGAGTGAGCATTGTGCAGTTTCCAAGCACCCTCGTAAGTTCATGACTTTAATATTTTTAGTCCAGATTTTCACCAGTGGCATTTTTCCACACTTACTTATGAACAGTACAGCTGTCATTTTTCACAACATGGCCGAAATGTGTTTTCACACTTTCAGCGCAGAATCGTGGTCGCTGTGGGAAATCATTGTTCGGGACAGATAAAGAAAATCACAGTAACACTGTTCATGATCGGAGGTCCCAAAATGCCTGTGTTGACAATCTGCTGTAAAAAATCCCCAACCTAATTACATTACGGGTGTGCGTTGCACAGTTTCTATGCATGCTCGTGACTTCACCAGTTTTTTAATATTTTTACTGCAGATTTGTAACATTGCCATTTTTTTACACCTCCCCATGAACAGTACAGCTGTCATTTTTCACATCCTGTTCAGAATGTGTTTTGCACCTGTGATGCTAAATGCCGAAGTCACTGTGCATAAGCAGCTTTCGGCTAACAAACTGATATTGACACTGTTCATGAGGTGGGGTCACAAAAAAACATGTTAAAAATTTGGAGTGAGCCGGCCCAGTGGTGCTGAAGGTTAGGCGCAGGGCGCCACACCTCCGCCCTACGCCCGGCGCCCGGCTTAGGGACGGACTCGGGTGGCGGGGTCGGCGAGGAGAGGGAGGATCAAGCATCCCAACGGATGCCTCCTCCCTCAGGGGCGGGTTACCAAGAGCGCATTGCGCTCTGCATTCCTTCCGTAGCCGGTGGAAGCACCGGCAGAAGGAAGGGATGGAGGCAGCTTCGTTGTCGGAGCCGGGAGTGGGACGCCGCGGCGCATGAGGGTCTGCATGCATAAGCATCGCTACCACTCGGACGACGGCCCTAAGCGCAAGGCCCCTGGGAGGAGTGGGATGTGAGGGGAGAAAACCGGAAAATCCCCTCCGGCAGCCCTAGATGAAGGCCGCCCTGAGTCCACCCGGACCACCTACAGGACAGACCCCACTGTGCGAGGAGAGGAGGATGGGCACTCTAGGGGCAGATCCCTAAGGTAGGTACCGGGGGACATGAGCGGACGGAAGGAGGGGGCACCGGAGGTAGGAAGGAGGAGGATAAAGATGAAAATAAAAAAAAAATTAAAAAATTTGGAGTGAAAATACCAACGAATGCCTGAGGTGTTAGGGTTTCCAACCATAACGTCCCACCCTGTAGAGAATGACAGGCATCAGGGGTGTGACTTGGGATTCTTGCCTGTAATGCTCATACCATTCCACATCCTGCAGCCAGTGAGAGGCGTCGAGGGATGCCTTGGACTCTTCGGCCCCAAAGTTTACACCATTCTCCTATACCGCACTCATCTCACCATATTTCCTGCTGGAATGGGGTGCGCATAAGGGCCACAGACCCCAAGGCACACCGTGACAGTTGTCAGTGTCTGCAGGGTAGGGTGTGGTGAAATGACATGGCCGCTATGCCTGACGACTCAAAGGCACATGCCAATGCCTGTCACTCTCTGCGGGGTGATGGTGGGGTTGGCTTCAGTTCAATACTTCACTGCCATTTCTATTATGCAGCTCTGTAACGTCTACACTACCAATGCCAATGCCAGCAAGCAAACATTCGGCATTGACAAATGCTTGTTATATTATAGTTTTGAGATTGTTTGAGTATGTTTGGGGGGGGGGGGTACACGTAAGCTCTATCTCCTGTCTGGATTTTAGTGGGATTAGAACTTATGCTCCTCCTCTGGACCTTTTGCTTATTAGTAGATCTGGCTTGTGTTTATATAGTCTGCTCTTTTTCTCCTTGGAGGTTGAGGCTGTGTTATTTGTGGTTCTTTGGGGATTTAGGCTATCAGAAGTATGGTTCCTTTTTTTCCTTTTGCAGTCTGTCTCATACACTTGACCTACATGGGTTATTTGCTCCATGCTCCATTAGGTAATTATGAAATATATCACCGGGGAATGTAAATGCTGCCCACTCTTGGGTGAAGTGCTACCAGATTTTAAAACACCTCCAGCTGTTAAATTGTCGTATCATTTTCTTCAGGAGACCCAATTTCTCTTTGCAGAAGGATCTCTCTTCTGCAGACAGACAGTTGGGCAGGTATTTGCAGCTGGGAATTCCACAGCCCAGAGAGGGGTGGCGATAATTTTTAAATGGGTCATGTTCAAACTGTTACAGAGTGTAGAGGACCCTCGGGGACATTACCTGTTATTAAAAGGGGGTGCTAGATCATTCCAAAGTCCTTCTAGGCTGCATATATGGTTCTAATACTGATTCACCTGAGTTATTTTCTGAATTATTAGCTTTGCTGGCTCCTTATGTCCACATTCCACTAATTTTGGCCAGGGATTGGAACTTGACCCTGACTTCAGATTTGGATAGGACTGGTCATATTGTTCTGGGGCTCTATCCTGCTCAATGGTCCCTTCATGATATGATGGATACAGGAGACCTGTGTGACCCCTGGGGAGTGCTACATCCCTCTGATGAGGTATACACTTTCTACTCACCAGCTCACAGGTCTCTTTCCTAGTTGAATTATTTTTTAGTTAGTAAAACTATCCTACCTGATGTGATAATTGGGGGAGTTACCCCCAGAATACTATCTGATCATTTGCCTACTTGGTTAGATTGTAACCTCTCACCCAACCCTCGTCAAGATAAAATATGGAAATTTAATACTCAATTCCTTAAAGAGTATTCAGTATTGTCTAAAATTAGAAATCTCATGACTTATTTTATGGAGGAGAATGAGGGCTCTATTTCTAATGTAGATAACTTTTGGTGCTCTCTTAAATGTGTTCTGCATGGAGAATTCATCAGGATGACCTCCACATGGAAGAGGAAATGAGAGGCCGCTCTTCGTCTTCCCTTGGATTGGATTAAGTTGATAGAGAATAGTCCCTCATTGGTGGATTCTCAGGAGGAGCAGGAACTCTTTACGACATTGAGGGATCAATATGCAGAAAGCCTGAGGGAATGGGCTTGGTATACCCTCCTAAAAATGCATTTGACCTATGTTGATCAAGAGGATAAGGCAGAGCACCTTCTTGCTCTCTGATAAGGAAGCAGGAAGCCTCTTGCATAGTCCTCTCTATAACTTTCATGACTGATAATTCCCCTAAAACTTCACCCAAGGAGACAGTACACAAATTTAAATTGTATTACTGTCAACTGTATAGTCCCCCAGCTAATGCGCCCTCTGTTCTGGATATTCAAGACTGCCCCTTTCCTATTCAGCTTCTCCATTTGACCCTGGATCAGCAGTCTTTCTTAGACTGTCCCATTTCCATTCAGGAAATCTTGGCTGCCATTCAATCTCTTCGCTTGGATAAGGCCCCAGGATCGGATGGTTTTCCCTCTAATTTTTACAAAATGTTTGCCGCAGATCCAGCTCCAATTCTTCAACAGTTATATTCCTACTTTTGTGAAGTGGGTACTTCAGGTTTCTCTTTATTGGAAGCTTTGATAGTGGTCTTGCCTAAGCTCAGTAAGCCTCTGGATAAGGTAACCAACTATCGACCCATTTCACTTATGAATTACAATGTGAACATTTTTGCCAAGATATTGGCTAACAGGGTCATGCAGGTCTGGGAGGGGTTGATCGGGCCAGAACAAGTGGGCTTTATGAAAGACTGGTCCTTGGTGGACCACCTGAGAAAGTTGTCCCATATTGTTTCCTCCTCCAGGGAGACCAACCAACCTATGGCTCTGGTCTCCCAGGATGCAGAAAAAAACATTTGATAGGGTTAATTGGACCCTTCTGTTTACAGTTATGGACAAATTTGGTTTCCCTCCATTCTTTATAAAATGGATTCATGTATTATATTCCCAGCCTAGTGCGACGATATATTGTAATGAAGTGCTGTCGGCAGGGTTTGTCATGCACTCAGGGACTCATCAGGAATGTCCCTTATCCCCTCTTTTGTTTAACCTTTACTTAGAGTCCCTGTTGCATCTTCTTAGATCTTCCCCCCTTATTAAAAGGATTCTCATTGACCCATTAGACCGCAGGCTCTCTGCGTATGTGGATGATATTCTGCTGCATCTTTCAGATCTATTCACTTCTGTTCCTAAAGCTTTGCATATTATTCAGGGCTTTAGCAGCTTTTCTAATTATAACCTCAATATTGATGAAACAGTGGTAATGCCTTTAAATTCTAAGGTTCTGCAGTCGGATTTGGCTCCATTTGGTTTGGCATGGGCTGCCAGGCTTAAACATTTAGGTATTATCCTTTCTCAAAAAGCTACTTTAATGAAAAGTTAAACATGGATAGGGGTGTTGACACCAGCCCTTTCACAGAAGAAAGGGTTCTGAAGGAACTCTTAAAACTGAAGGTGGACAAAGCAATGGGGCCTGATGGGACTCATCCCAGAATTCTAAAAGAACTAAGGGTAGAACTAGTGACACCACTGACTACCCTCTTTAATAAATCATGGGAGGATGGGGTGGTACCTGAGGACTGGAGGAGGGCAGATGTGATTCCACTTCACAAAAGTGGTTGCAGGGCAGAAGCAGGAAACTATAGACCTGTTAGTTTAACCTCAGTGATTGGGAAAATGATGCAATCACTTCTTAACAAAGAATTGTTGAGTACCTAGAGGCCAGAGGAGCGCAGGACCCAAGGCAGCATGGATTCATAGGGGGAAGGTCATGTCAGACGAATCGAATAGATTTCTTTGACTCGGTGACCAAAGTAGTAGATCAGGGAGGGGCTGTAGAGATGGCCTACCTAGACTTTAGCAAGGCATTTGACACAGTCCCACACAAAAGATTAATATACAAGTTAGCCAGCCTGGGAGTGGGTCCCAAGATGGTAGCCTGGGTAAAGAATTGTCTGGAGAACAGGACACAGAGGGTAATAATAAATGGAATGCACTCTGAAGAAAGGGGGTCACTAGTGGGGTACCGCAGGGTTCAGTACTAGGACCAGTCCTATTTAATTTCTTTATAAGCGACATTGCAGAGGGACTGGAAGGAAAAGTATGTCTCTTTGCAGATGACACAAAGATCTGCAACAGAGTTGAGACACAAGGTGGGGTGGAAAGGATGAGAAGGGACTTGGCAAGGTTGGAGGAATAGTCAAATGTATGGCAGCTTAGATTCAATGCTAAGAAGCGCAAAGTAATGCACCTGGGAAACAAAACCCAGGGGAAGAGTACACAATGGGGGTGAGATACTAACAACAACAAAATGGAAAAGGACCTGGGGGTAGTCATATCAGATAACCTAAAGGTAGGCAAGCAATGTGAGAGGGCAGCAAGGAGGGCTGGGGATACTGGGATGCATAGGAAAGGCATCACCGGTAGAAAAGAAGAAGTTGTTATCTCTCTGTACAGACAGCTGGTGAGACCCCATCTGGAGTACTGCATGCAGTTCTGGAGACCTAATCTCTGCAAAGACATAAACAGGATGGAGGCAGTCCAGCGGAGGGCACCTAAAATGGTGCAGGGTCTGCACCAGAAGACATATCAAGAGAGACTTAAGGATCTTGATATGTATAGCCTCGAGTAGCGATGGGAGAGGGGGGACATGATAGAAACTTTCAAGTACCTCAAGGGAATCAACAAAGTCCAAGAGGGTAGCATCTTTCAGAAAAAGAGGTGGGCAAGAACAAGAGGGCACAATTTGAAGCTAAAGGGGGGACGGCTCAGAGGTAATGTGAGGAAATATTTTTTTTCACAGAGAGGGTTGTGGATGCATGGAACAGCCTTCCTGAGGAGGTTGTAGAGTCAAAAACAGTGGTGAAATTCAAGAATGCATGGGACAGGCATAAGGCAATGCTAGGGGGTGGAGTTGGAAGAAGTAAGCTGTTGGTTAGCTAGGATCTGCAGCGTATCCATTAGGTAGGGAAATGGGCAGACTGGGTGGGCCAAGCGGTCCTTATCTGCCATCAAATTCTATGTGTCTGTGTTTTTATTTCGTAAGCACCATTCAGCAGGATCTTCATAGGTGGGCATCCCTTCCTTTGTCCCTAAAGGGCAGAATGATCAAAATTAATATTCTTTCCCAGTTGTTTTACCCTTTACAAATATTGAACTTCTTGCTTCCCTTTAAATGGCTTAAGAAAGTCCACAGTCTTATATCCACTTTTCTATGGGCTTACAGTTGTTCAGGGGCAGTGAAGCATATAGGAGGACTTCAACTGCCTAACTTTTGTATTTATTATTTGGCAAGACAGCTTGCTAAATATGCTAGATGGCCTACTTCTACCACAATGCAAAGTACTTCTCTGTATGCCGCATGGTGGCTTCAAATTGAATGGATGCAGATTGAGGATGTGGGCCTCTCTCCTGATAGCTTATATTTTATTCCTCATAAACAGCTCCCTTTACAACTTCAGAACTCTGTCATCTTCATTTCTCTAAAGGTTCATGCCCAATTGTGTCAGGCATTGCATTATGATACTTTCACAGATGTCTCTCAGCTGTTGTGCCATAATCCTAATTTCAAGCTAGGAGGCCAAATGTTGACTCCTGGGGGGGTGCCTTCGCTAAGAGAAGAAGGTCTCTGACCTTTCTGATGACCAAATTCTTAGTAGCCAACACCTATTAGTGCATCTTAATTGGTCACCCAAATATGTTTTTAAAATTTACCAGCTTCAGCATTTGCTGATTAGCTGGTTTGACACAGCTTCTTGGACTAATAATCAAGGGGAGTTTCTTCATTTACTCCAAACTTTAGCGTGACAACCCCATTTGGTCTCCCAGATCACATCTGTGTTGTTTGCTAAGCTTTTCCCAGAAATTTCAGGCCACTCTAGGTACTGGTCTCCCTTATTTCCCACTTCTAATTTTAACTGGGATTGCATCTGGGCCAACGTATATCTTTATTTGACCAATGATAAGTTGCGCCTTACTCAATTTTACATTTTACATAATATATATGTTACCCCCGTCCACCTCACAAAAATCTCAAAATGCCCTCTTTTTTGTTTTCTAGATGTGGTCAGACAGATGGATCCCTCCTGCATGTGTTGTGGGATTGTCCAAAAGTTGCCTCTCTTTGGGAAAAGGTTAGGCAATGGGCAGATCCACTTTTGGGGTTGGATGAGTATTTCACTCCTGAAATATCCCTTGTGGGAGACTATTCGGGAGTCCTGTTTAAAGAAAGGAAGTGTTATTTATCTATGGTCTCCCTCTCTGTGAAAAGAGTGGTACTTCACCACTGGAAGAACTAGTCTGAAATTTCCTATTCTTAGTGGCTTAATGAGTTATTATACAATTTGCATCTGGAAAAGATGATAGGCAGTCTCTATAACCATATGGAGGCATATAACAGAAAATGGAGTAAACTGCACACTTTATTTTTGATCTCCTCTTCCCCTTGAGTGGGTTAATAGAGCATTGGTGTGTGCCTTGTGATTTTATTTAGGATGTATAACTGTTAAGCTCGGAGTAAGGTTAGGGTGAGGGTGATGGTAATGTCATTTTGTTGCTTTTCCTTATAAAGGCTTTCAATATCCTGATGTACATGTTTAGATCTACCTCATTTTATTTAGTAATACTGGTAAGTGACCTGAGCTCCTGTGCCAAGTGCCTACATCAGATGAACTGTTTTATTACTATTCTTAGTGCCTCTGGGGGGGGAGTGGGGGAGGGGGTTCGAGGGGGTTGTGTGTTTTGTATGTTTTATTGTTGATTGTATGTGGTTGTTTTGTAACTTTGAAAACTCAATAAAGTGTATCAAATTTAAAAAAAAAAAGAGTGATGGAAGACCTTAAAGAACTGGAGAGCTGGCCCGGTGGTGCTGAGGGTTGAGCCGCTGGATGCCACACCTCACGCTACGCTGGCGACCTGGTTCGGGAGCAAGCCTGGGTCTTCAAATGCCAGCTGGGGGGAGAAAGGGAAGGAGCAGGATTGAGCAGCCACAAGGCAACTCTCCTGTCCTGGGGAGGGGTCCTGTTGCCCCCCGCAGTCCAGCTGCCCCCAAGTGGAGGCATGAGGGTAGCACAGGCACGCAGGTGGTAAGCAGAGGGAGGGTGCTGCAGAATCAGTGTGCCCGTGCCTCCACAAGCGCACCCACAGCCATGGTACGGGGAGTCGGGCGAAAACAGGGAAAAAGCAGGGGCATAAACACAATAAAAAAAACTGAAGAAATGGTCTGAAAAATGGCAGCTGGGATTCAATGCAAAGAAGTGCAGGATCCTGCACATATGGCTCAAGAACCCAGGGGCAAAGTACGAACACGGTGGGGAGGTACTGACAGTCACAAAGCAGGAGAGGGCCCTGGGAGTTATCATCTTGCAGGACCTAAGAGAAACTAGGCAGTGTGATTAGGTGGTTGGAAGGGCTAGCCAGATGCTTGGATGTACAAGGAGGGGTGTCAGGAGTATAAAGAGGATAGTCATCTTGCCCCTGTACAAGACACTCATGAGATCGCACCTGGAATACTGCATCCAGTTCTGGAGACCCCATCTGAGAAAAAACATAAAACAAGGTGGAGGGCAACTCCGATGGCACAGGGCATATAGGATAAGACCTATGCTGAAAGACTAGCCAAGTTGATATTTAAAATATGCCTGCTGATTGCTATATATTTAGCCTGGATAGTTCCCAGAAGATGTGGCATCCTATTTTCAGTGGGGCTCTATATCTGCATAATATTATGCTGCATTGCATAAAATCAGAACAAGCTGAAAAGAATATTTTACATCTGGACTAGGCTACCCTGAGTAAATACATTATAACAAGCATTTGTCAATGCCGAATGTTTGCTTGCTGGCATTGGCAGTGGTAGTGTAGAAGTTACAGAGCTGCGTAATAGGAATGGCAGTGAAGTATTGAACTGAAGCCAACCCAACCACCACCCTGCAGAGAGTGACAGGCATTGGGGTGTACGTTTGGGTCATCAGGCATAACGGCCATGCCATTTCACCACACCCCACCCTGCAGACACTGACAAGTGCCACGGTGTTCCTTGTGGTCTTTGGCCATATGCACACCCATTTCATTAGAAATATGGTGAGATGGGTGCGATATAGGAGAATGGTGTGAACTTTGGGGCGCGAGAGTCAAGGCATACCTCGATGCCTCTCAGTGACTGCAGGGTGTGGAATGGTATGAGCATCACAGGCAAGAATCCCAAGGCACACCCTGATTCCTGTCATTCTCTATAGGGTTGGGCGTTATGAGTTGAAAACCCTAATGCCTCAGGCATTCGTTGGTATTTTCACTCCAAATTTTCAACATGTTTGTTTTGTGACCCCACCTCATGAACAGGGGGAATATCAGTTTGTTAGCCAAAAGCTGCTTATGCACAGTGACTATGGCATTTAGCACCACAGGTGCAAAAATATTCCGAACAGGATGTAAAAAATTACAGCTGTACTCTTTCATGGGGAGGTGTAAAAAATGGCTATGTTGCAAATGTGTAGTAAAAATATTAAAAAAATAGTGAAGTCACGAGCGTACATAGAAACTGTGCAACGCACACACGTAATATAATTGGGTTGGGATTTCTTACAGCAGATTGTCAACTCAGGCATTTTGGTGCCTCCAATCATGAACAGTGTCACTGTGATTTTCTTTATCTGTGCGAACAATGATTTCCACAGTGACCACGCATCTCTGCACTGAAAGTGTGAAAACACACTTCGACCATGTTGTGAAAAATGGCAGCTGTACTGTTCATAAGGAAGTGTGGAAAAATGCCACTGGTGAAAATCTGGACTTAAAATATTACAAAGTCATGAACTAACGAAGGTGCGTGGAAACTGTGCAATGCTCACTCGTAACACAGTCATTTCATGGACTTTTGTCACCAAATTTTCAGCATAGCCATTTTAAGACCTCACAAACAGTGTAACTGTGATTTTCTTAATCTGTCCTAAATATTGCTTTCACACACCAACAGCACATTAATGCTACATGTCTGAAAACATATTTTGGGTGACATATGAAAAATTGCAGCTGTACTGTTCATAAGAAGTTTAATAAAATGGACATGTTGAAAATCTGGAGTGAAAATATTAAATTGCAAACTTACGAGCATGCATAGTAACTGTACAGCATGCATCGTAAAAGTCATTTTTAGAGATTTTTCACTAAATTTTCAACATAGCCATTTAAGATGTCTTCTCATGAACAGTGTCACTGTGATTTTCTTAATTTGTCCTGTACATTGATTTAGCACACCGACTCGCCATTATATGCGCTACATGAGGCGGAAACACGTTTTGGGTGAGATGTGAAAATGACAGCTGTACTACTCATAAAAAGGTGTGGTACAATGGCAATGTTGAAAATCTGGAGTGAAAATATTGAAAATTTGCAAACTAATGAGCGTGCGTAGGAATTGTACAACGCACGCTCGTAAAACAGTCATTTTTTTGAATTTTTTCACCAAATTTTCAACATAGCCATTTTAACACCTCACCTCATGAATAGTGTCACTATGATTTTATTAATTTGTCCCATACATTGATCTCGCACACCAACTGCGCCATTGTGCGCTACCTGGGCGGAAATACATTTTGGGTGAGATGTGAAAAATGGCAGCTGTACTACTCATAAGAAGGTGTGGTAAAATGGCAATGTTGAAAATCTGGAGTGAAAATAATGAAAATTCACGACCTTACGGGCGTGCGTTGGAACTGGGCAGTACACGCATCAAAACCAATCATTTTAGGACTTTTTTCACCAAATTTTCAACATAGCCATTTTAAGATGCCTGCTCATGAACTGTGTCACTGTAATTTTCTTAATTTGCCCCGTACACTGATATCACACCGACTGCGCCATTGTGCGCTACATGGGAAACACGTTTTGGGTGAGATGTGAAAATGGCAGCTGTACTACTCATAAGAAGGTGTGGTAAAATTGCAATGTTGAAAATCTGGAGTAAAAATATTGAAAATTCACGACCTTCTGATGCGTAGGAACTGCACAATGCAAGCTCAATAAAAACAGTCATTTAGGACTTTTTCACCAAATTTTCAACATAGCCATTTTAAGATGCTTGTCATAGACAGCTCCAAAATGCATTGGCTTACAGGGGCCGCGCCTGCCAGCACACTGACTGAAGTGGAGGAGGAGGTGACACACTTCCGAAATCTCCGATGATGGCACTATGTTTCTTGCACATGCGTGCAAGCAAACATAAAAATGGTAAAATCATGACTGCACTAGAAACAAGATATTGCATCTAATCTGGGACATCCTGAGTAAATACAGTGCAAAAATGTGTACAATGAAGCCCCTATGAGAATGGGATATAGCATCTCCTCTGTGCTATCCAGGATACAAAATATTGGATAAGAAATATTTAAAGGATATCTACTGTAAACTGAACTTTATTGTCTTTCACATAACCAAGACTGACATAAACAGTTTCTTTATTGTTTTATAATGTATTAGATTGCAGTATTTATTTTGAATGTTGTGGCCATGAGGATGGTGTGTTCAGTGTGTGTGTGTGTGTGTGTGTGTTTGCTGTAGCTCAATATAAATATTTTTTTCCCAAAAAGCATAGTAAAAGGAGTAACAAATGATACCATTCCTTACTTTCCTTAGGTGTTAAAGTAGCAGCTGTCTTCAGCTATACTAACATGCATTCTAAATACTGCTGGTTGTGCTACGCACTTAAATTTGAAACCTGAAAAGGTGGCCATTTTTTCTTAGGGCTGAAAGTTTCATAATGTGTTTGCCATCAAAACTCCAATATAAGTTTGTTTTTTTTTTCCAAAAGCATAGTAAAAGTAGTAACAAAGGATAACAGTTCTTTACAGATGTCTTCTGCTATAGTCAACTTATGTCTGAGACAGTGCTTATCAGATAGTGTCTTAAGAGGTTAAAAAACAGTGTCAATCTTTTTAGGAGCTTCCATGCTGGGAAAGGGTGATATTTATGAGGTATGAATCTTTCTTAAAGAATACCTGCCCAGCTGAAGCTAGTAGCAAGACAATGTTTAAATGCTAAGTACTTAAATGTGCAAGTTGTTGCAATCTGAAGGGGGTAAACTAATCTCCAGTTTAATAGGCAACCAATATTTAACAAGCTGTTTCAGTTTCCATTGCTGTAATGTTGAGGAGGAAGGCAGCAGGCAGGCTAAGAGTATATGATGAGATCAGCTGTGCTTGCTGAAAGAGCTGATTTATGAATGTGTCTGTCGGAACATTGTTTTGAAGTCCACGCACTTGTGTGCCTGAACAGTGTCATGATCAGGCTTGCTGATTATTGGTCAAGCCCCTTGTACAGTCTCCTGCATTGGACCACCATGGCACACCTCTCAAAACCCTATACATAGCAAAATGTTCAACTTGCGCTAGTGCGCATGGTGAACAAAAAAATACAAAACATTTTGTTTGCATAAGCAACATCACAGAGGTAGGAGTAGATGAGTTGATCAAATGAAATAACAAGAGCCTGGATTAAGGCAAAGAGTGTGGACAATCATGCAAGAACACAATAAAGTGCACACTGCCATGCAGAGGGTGGCAATGCTGTAGGGATACAGATACAGACCATAGGTGAAGGCCATAAACTGCAGCTTTCCAGTTCTCTGCATCCTTAATCCAGAGGTTAGTGATAATGTTGCATTGCCTACTTGGTTAGGTTGGGGAAGCTATGCTGTTTAGGCTTTCAAAGCAGGGCTGGAGAGATTTCTGAGGGAGAATGCCATTGAGAGCTACACAGCATGAATGGGGGGTAACATCACTGCTGTTAAGCATGGAAATGTGTCTGTACTCAAACTGGGTATAGTCACCACTGTGACTTTTCTGTCATTGCAACACTCTGGGTTTTACTGGGCAGATTTTTGCCTTGGTAAGAGCCTGTCTAGCCCAGGCCTTACTTGTTGGTAAATTCCCTTGCTTTGCTTTATTTCAGGTGTCATTCCTCCAGTGGCCACAAGGTGCTGCTGAAGGTCTTCCAAAGGCTCACAGTCGCACTTGATGTGAGCAAGTAGTATTTCTATGTCAGTCATTAAAAGTGACATTCACTTCCGATTCCGGCATCACCCTCAGTGGTGGCTTAGACTCACTGCTCTCCCCATCAGGTCGCTAGATCTCTGGAATCCTGTGCCATCTGACAACAGGCCTCATCTAAACAGTTGGTGGTCACTTGGTGGTTGTCTATAGGTAATGGGGAAATCCAAAAGAAAGGACTTGGTTACATCAGGCCGTACAGCTATGAGACAAACTACTTCAAGGCCTGCGAGACCGACCATGTCCCGCTCCTCCATGTTAACAGCCTCGGCAGATGAGGAGGACTCCAGCTCTGACTCGAATTCCAATTCTGCCTCCACATTCACTAAAGCAGACGGAAATCGAATGCTAAAAATCCTGCATCGAATAGATGCCAAAATCTCCGGCTTACAAACCGATTTCAAAAAACTGGAAGCATGGACGCCCGCAGTGGAATACCACCTGGATTTAGTACAAAATGAGCACATGGCCTACAGGCACTCTCTAGCTTATCTCCATCTGAGAGAAAAATAACTTACATACTGAGCAGAGGATGCAGAGGCACGAGCACGCAGACAAAATATCCGTATTGCTGGTATTGCCGAGGGGTCAGAGCAAGCTGATATGGCAGCATTTATTGGCTCTTGGCTACACCAAGAATTGGCCATCCCTGAGGAATTCCCTTTAGAAATCAAACGGGCACACCAGACTCTGACCATCAAACCCAAGCCTGGAGCCCCCCCATGAGCTATTTTGGTTTGATTCTTAAAATATACCACCAAGGAGAAAATTCTGAAACTTGCCTGGGAAAAGAAAAACCTTAATATTGATGGTCAACGAGTTTACATAGATCAAAATTTTCCTCCACACATGATGGTAAAGAGGAAAAAGGTACTTGCTGTGGTAAAGGCACTCAGAGGGAAAGGCTTTAAGGCATACCTGCATTACCCAGCGCCACTCTGGCTGCAAGACACTGAGGGGGTCCAAATGTTCAAATCCCTCCTGCAAGCTGTACCCAAATTGAATGCCCTAAACATCCCGGTTCCTGATATCAGTGAGAAACTGGCCGACCAAGAAAACGAGGAGAGGTTATGGCAACTAGCCCCTGGGGTGAGAAGATTGGACAGGCGACGAGTAGACACATTGCTCCCACTCCATGCTGACATCATGAAATGGCTACTACCGAAATACCTGAACAAATGAAATACCTGGACGGACTAACTTACTGGAGTTAGACTTCATCCCCCTCTGGTAGGTGTGGAGCTTTTCCGGGTAAAGTGAAGATGGGATGCTATGCTGCGTCTTCAGTATTTCCGTGATAGGACTGAAACCGATCGCCCTAACAAGTGAATCAGGCTTGGAACTTTTTGTCAGAGGAACAGTTCCCTGGGGACCTCAATGCATGTGTGCTCTTTAGCTGGTTCTCCCTATTTTCTGTCACCCATGCACAAGAACAATATCCACATGGCCTACTCTGGCGAACTGGCAAATGTCTTGCTAAGTATTGATTGGGACTAATCCTGTGCAAGTACTTTAATCTTTCTATATTGACAGTATTAGAGACAGCTATGGCACTTAATCTAATATTTGCTCATGGCAGACGGTGGTATGGCTCAACTGAATGGGATCTGCTATCTTGTGGGGTAGCTATGTGAAGCAACATGGCTTTGGGGGAGTAGGGTTTTTTTCCCTGGCCACTCGCAGGGAAACTGGAACAATATTTACTGATCAATCACATTAATCCTTGAACTGATGTCCCATTGTACTTTAAGGTTCCAAGTTATTATTGTTTAGTCCGTTATCTAGCTATATGGCTTTGGCTAGGGGCCCTTGTTATTATGAATATTTTAATAGCTCAGATTTATTGTGATGGCACGATTCATGTAATGCAGATGGTATGATGAAGGGTATTGGACCTGGTGGTGCAGGACCAGGATTACGCCACCTGAACCATACCAAAACCTCGAGGAGGAGGGTTAGTGGTCCCAGTGTAGGTTGAGGCCTCTCTCTCTCACCACTTAGGTACTTCACTCCTCTTTCTCTCGCAATTTGTGAGGGATCTCTGTGTATTGGATCCCCACCAACTGCGGGGGGGGGGTGGTCCCACACGGGGTTCTATGACACAGTTGGTTTCATCTGGGGACACACATATGTGCTCTGGATGAGGTTTCACTAGTTCGATTGTTATCCCTGTAGTTTTAAGCAGGGTAAGTTTTAGGTTGTTATTAAGTTTCCTTTACTTTCCTAACTATGTCTTTCTACTCTCTGCAGGCCTGCGGGGGATATTGGGGGTTGGATATGGAGGGGAAAGATTGTTGAATAGCAGAACTCACAATCATAATGGGTACTCTTAATATATTTACATTGAATATAAAAGGTAACAACAATGTTGTAAAGCGGACTAAGATTTTACAGGAGCTCCAGAGGGTTGGCTGTGAGATAGGATGTTTACAGGAAGCCAAATTGTCACATAAAGAGCATGAGAGACTGCGACGCATGTGGGTGGGGGTGGTTTATGCAGACTCTCATCCTACCCTGACCAGAGCGGGCACAGCAATTTTGGTTAAGAGAGGGTTGCCTTTCAGGGTGACAGGGGTACAAACAGAAGATATGGGCAGATAGGTTATTCTCTCGTGTGAGCTCAGAGGGCTACCTCTCCATGTGGTTTCAGTCTATGTGCCTACTTCCTCCTCAGGGGCATTTTCTACCACTTTATTTGATTGTATAGCCTTGTTACCCCCACAAAGCTGTGCTTGCTAGGTGACTGGAATGTGGTGGAAAATTCAAGGCTGGATAAGGAACCACCGGGGTGGGGGGGTGAGGGGGGCATTGGCACCTCCAGACACCTCCACACCCTGGTTGAGGAGCAGGGGATTCTGGATGTCTGGTGATGGCTGCACCCCAGTACCCGGGATTACACTTTTTATGCCCCAGCGTCACAGTCTTACTCTAGACTAAATTGTATATATACCTGGAAACTGGGGGTGCATTACTTTACATCGGTAACCATTAGACCGGTTACTTTCTCAGACCACTCTATGGTTCAAGCACAGGTCTGCTGGGACTATGAGGGTGGTCGGGGAGGGTGGCTGGAGATATGACCTGGGACTGGTGGGGGAGGAAGCCTTTCGGCAAGAAATGAAGGACGTCATAACTCATTATGTTCGAGGAAAATAGAGAAACTGACACAGCCCTGAAATATATTTGGGATGGACTGAAGGCTGTACTCCGGGGAAAGTTTATTAGTTATTCAGCTTACCGGAACAAGCAACGTAAAGCAAAAATTGCTAAAAGCATAGAGGAAATATTCTTCCTTGAGGCGCAGCACAAGGCATCCCAGAACGAGAAGGTCAAGGCTGCATTGAGTAAAGCCAAGGATTCCCTGGACCAACTACTTATTCGTAGGGCAATAAATTCTTTGAGATTTACTAATCAGAGATATTACAAGGGAGGGGAGTGAGCAGGCAAACTGCTAGCTCTTAGGCTCAAGAAACAGCAGACTGAGAGACATATTACAAAAGTTAGCTCTGTGTCACATCCCCCCAGTCTGCTCACCTAACCTAAAGATATAGCATGGGAATTTGCCACATATTATGCTACTCTGTACAAAGAAGAAAGGAGTTTGGGTCATGCCCAAAATGTCACCAGCTTTCTAGAATGGGTAGACCTCCCCACCTTAACAGAGGACCAGAGTTAGGCTCTCGAACTTCCATTTACAGAAGCTGAATTGTTGCAGTAATTAAATCTTTACCAACCGGGAAATCCCTCGGGCCAGACGGCTTCTCTGTGGAGTTTTACAGCAATTTACATTAGAGATTGTCCCCTTATTCACCAAAGTCTTTAACTCTGCCCATGAACCTGGTGCCACTCGAGACACTTGGACCAAGTCCTGTGTTTCCCTGGTCCCTAAAGAAGGGGAAAACCCGGCAGCCTGTGGAGGATATCATCCCATATCCCTCTTCAATCAGAATGCTAAGATTTTTACCAAATTGATTAGTAATAGATTACAAACTATTATCCCTATGTTGATCCACCCCGATCAAACCGGCTTTATTCCAGGACGACATATACATAATAATATCTGCTTCCTTTTCAACACCATCTCAGTCACCGATCACCTCCCGCCAGATATACTTAATGCAGTTATTGCTCTAGACGCAGAAAAAGCCTTTCATAGGCTAGATTAGCTTTATTTAAAAAGTACTCTTAACAAATTTGGGTTTAGGGCTAAATTTATGGGCTGGATGGCAAATGAATACAGTAGGCCAAAAGCTAAGGTAAAAGTTAATGGGGTGATGTCAGATTCCTTTAGAATTGAGAGGGGAGCCAGGCAGAGATGCCCGTTCTCTACCCTTCTCTTTGCTGTTAGCATGGAGCCATTTGCAGCTTTGATTCGACAGTCACCGGACTATAGCGGGATTGGGGTGAGGGGTACAGAAGTGCGGATCTCCATATATGCAGATGACACACTCCTTTATAACTCTGACTTAGATCATACTGTTCCCCTATTGGAGAACATGAGCCCGACTTTTGGGGAAATTTGGGGTTTTAAAGTGAATGATACAAAGACTGAGATGTTCCCTGTGCCATTGAGAGGCTTCCCTTACCCCTTCCCCATTTATGGTGACTATAAATGGGTCAAAGACAGTTTTCAGTATCTTGGCCTTCACATACCTAGGGATATCTCCAGACTATACCAGGTAAATTATTGTCACCTTCTGCAAAGGGTACAGGAAGACTATCATAGATGGAATTTGCTTCCACTTTCTCTCTCGGGCAGACTAGAATGCATCTGCATGAATGTCCTCCCGAGATTTATTTTTCTCTTCTCTGCCCTCCCTTTGGGGCTTCCAAATTCCTTCTGGAAGGAATTAAAATCCTCCATGGTATGCTTTGCCTGGAAACACTATCCACCACAGATTAAATGGTCTACATTGTTGAGAACAAAGATGACAGGGGGTTTAGGGGTACCAGACTTTCAGAGGTGTTATTGGGCAGCCCAATTGGGGGCAGTAGCAACATTTAAGGAAAAAGAGGACCCACCTTTGTGGACCCTGATGGAGGGAACTACAACCCCTCAACTACAAATTCCAGATCTCTTATATATGGATAAAGAAAGACTGTCTAAGGTTTCCTTTAATAATCCCTGATCGGTAGTGGTTAAACAGGTATGGATGGCTGTTTCTAAGAGGTTGAAAGTGCACCTGCAAATAGGCCCCTTCACTCCCCTAGGGACATGTTTGGATTTTACCCCCCTACACTTAGATATGGGTTTTACTAGAACGGTTCTGACAGGGGGTAACTAGAGTGGAACACCTTTTGGAGGGTAGTATAATAAAACCCTTCACACAGTTATATGAAGAGTACAATCTGCCCAGACGAGATTTCTTCAGATTTTTACAAATTTGACATTACCTACTAAGGAAAGGAGTAGGTGTCCAGGGAGCAGTGGGCGTAGACCCCCAGTTGGATTTATTGAGATCCTTGCTCACACAGGGAGGAGAGAAAGGACTAATTTCTAGATTAGTACAGAGCTTAGAGAAACAAGACTCTACCCATCCCCCAGATCTCGCTTTGAAATGGGAAAAGCAGGCCAATATTACATTACAGGAGGAGGACTGGGCAAGGATGTGGGTGGGAGTACATACCACCTCAGCCGCATTGTGGCTGAGAGAATTTCAATGGAAGATAGTCACCAGATTCTTTCTTACCCCCACATTTGCACAGTATATCAGGACATCTAATACTAATCTGTGCTGGAGTCAATGTGGAGAGATTGGAACTCTCATACATATTTTTTGGAGCTGTGTTAAAATAAAACCCTACTGGGACCACATGCATTTGGTTTTTAACCAAATCTTTGACCTCCAATTCCCGGCTTTACTGGAAACCTGGTTGTTTGGTTTAGTGCCCAAAGCCATATTGACCAAATTCCCAACCCTGCTGTTTCACATGCTATTAGCAGCTGCTCTGAAAGCTATCACGAGATGCTGGCTGTCCCCTACCATTCCTATAGAGCAACTTTGGCATTCTACCTCTCTAAAGATGCTAATGATGGAAAATATCACAGCAAAACTGAGGACAAGTCTAGATAGATTTAAAGCTAGATGGTTACTTTTCCTACACTTTAAAGCCCTGAAGAAACAAAAAGAATTTTTTCAGGTTTTAGCAGAGTTAATCTGATCAGGTACTCAAGCTCATGGTTGGCCCCCGGCTGGGTCTGCTCCCTGCCCCAATTCACTCAGGCACTCTTTTCCCTTTCTTTTTTCTCTCTCTCTCTCTCTCTTTACTTTTATCTTTATCTATCTTCTCCTCTTCTCTCTATTATTTAATTTCCTTTGTTTAATCTGCGACACATAGATATTAACAAGATGGTACCATGTTTTTCTGGCTTATTTACTTTGGGCACTGGTGTGCATTTAAAACTGTGGAGGGTCTAGAATACTATTTGACTGCTGGAATTAATTAAAGTTTTTAATTTAGTTGGTATAGGACTGTATGGTCAGATTGTCATGTAAGGTATTATACTGACTCTTCTGTATAACTTATGCATGGACCTGTATACCACGTTATACAATGGCAAGGACATTTCCTCTGTTCTGATTGGTCAGTGTTTGCCTGAGACAGTGATGTTACTACACAATAACATTACTGTGTGGATGACGATATCCATTTCCTCATCTTTTCTTAAGAAACAAAGATATACTGCCACACTAAAAATCTACTAAAAAACATTTTTTTTTTAATGTTTTTTATTTTGTATAACAGTGAGCCATTGTATAACAGCACAAAGGCACTCCAGTGTGTGTGTTATTATGTAATAACATCACTCCTGGGTGATAAGACTTCGGCTTACAGCTCCACCCCAGGAGTGATGTTATTACACAATAACATACACCCTGTCGTGCCTTATTGCTTAATTGTCACACTGTCAAAAATGGAAAATCAATCAAATTCTTATTTCCAGAAAAAAATAAAAGTGACATTCATTTATTTTTTGAAGTTAGTGAAAAATAATTTTGTATCCAAGGAGGCTCTCCCAACATCTATATGATGCAATGTCTATTTCTGTCTTCTGTCCAAGAACCAGGACCATGTTGCACTAGAACCTGTAAAATGGAAAAGGAAACCTTCACCAGGACACTGGAAATAATTCCCCATCTTTTTCAAACAGTGCCATGGGATTTTGAACTGCCATTTTGGAATTCATCAGAGATGGGTGGAAGGAAGGGGCCTTGATGTGATGTCTCATCTGAAGGATGGCAGATCCAGCTCTGCAACCCCCAGTGCAGCTCTGTAGTGTGAGTGCTGAGGCAGAGAGCGGGAGGTGGGGTCCCTAGTCATCACCAACACAAGCAGTACTGTGAACACATCCTGCTGTGTTCCAGTAAAACCTTCTGTTTTGGGGAGCAAGGAGCCTATCCAGCAGTGCTACAGGAAGAAAACTGCTTTGGTGAGCAATTAGCCCATCCTGTGGTGCACCAGCATATCACCCTGCCTTGAGGGCAATACCCCCACACTGCAGTGCTCCATTAAAACACCCTACCTTGGGGGAGATATCCCCCAACCTGCAGTGCTCCAAAAAAAACCTTGCCTCGGAGGCAATAACCCCATCCTGCTGTGCTCCATTTAAACATCCTGCTTTCTTGGCAATTAGTCCATCCTGTGTTGCTCCAGCAAAGCCCCCTGTTTTGAGGGCAATGATCCACCCAGTGGTGCTCCAGCAAGCCCCTCTGCTGTATAAGCAGTGAGCCCAATCTGTGGTGCTTCAAAAAAAAACTCCTGCTTTGTGGGCAATGAACCCTCCTTGTGGTGCTCCAGCAAAACCCTATGCCTCAAAGCAGTGATCCCTCCCTGCAGTGCTCCAGCAAAACCCCATGCCTTGAGGCAATGAGCCCATCCGGTGGTGCTCCAGCAAAACCCCATGCCTTGAGGTAATAAACCCATCTGGTGGTGCTCCAGTAAAACCCCATGCCTTGAGGCAATGAGCCCATCCCGTGGTGCTCCAGTAAAGCCCCATGCCCTGAGGTAATGAGCCCATCCAGTGGTGCTCCAGTAAAACCCCATGCCTTGAGGTAATGAGTCCATCCAGTGGTGCTCCAGTAAAACCCCATGCCTTGAGGCAATGAGCCCATCCCATGGTGCTCCAGCAAAAACTCATGTCTTGAGGTAATGAGCCCTCTCTGTAGAGCTCCAGCAAAACCACATGCCTTGAGGCAATGATCCCATCCTGTGGCACTCCAGCAAAACCCCATGCCATGAGACGGTGAGCCCTCCCTGAGGTACTCCAGCAAAACCTAATGCCCTGTGGTAATGAGCCCATCATGTGGTGCTCCAGCAAAACCACATGCCTTGAGGTAATAAGCCCTCCCTGATGTGCTCCAGCAAAACCCCATGCCATGAGACAATGAGCCCTCTTTGAAGTGCTCCAGCAAAACTGTGTGCCTTGAAGCAATGAGCCCTCCTTGCTGTGCTCCAGCAAAACCCTCACTTTTGGGACTATGAAAACATACTGCACTGCTCTAGGGAACCCCCTGCTTTTGTGTCAAAGAGCCCATCTTGTGTTGCTCCAGAAAAAAAACATGCTTTAATGGGGCAATTAGCCCTTCCTGCAGTTCTCAGGCCAACCCCCTACTTTTAGGGCATAGAGCCCATCTTGTGGTGCTTCAGCAAAACCCCCTGCTTTTCATTAAAGTGTGTAATTATGGATGACTGTGGAAGGTACAGAGGGCTTGTAAAAAGGCCCACAGCAGAATTTTTAACAGGACTATGTTAGAAGATATGTGTCAGTGCTGAAACACATTTTGCCTGGGTAAGAGCCTGCCTAGCCCAGGCCTGGAGCCACCACTGTCAATAACTGCCTCGTTAAATTTGTTTTCTTTGAGAAAAGACCATCACCAACTACACACTCATGGTTTGTTACATGCAACCCTGATCTGGAGCTCCTACACAAAACTATGAAGGACCTACAACAAATATTCACTGGGGATGATATCTTGAAATGTATTTTCCAGGAAACACCTTTACTGTCTTTCGAACAACCACCTAACTTATCCAATCTGATTGCCAGCAGCAAAAGTATACCTTACCAAAACAACAGAACACAAGGAGATAGTAAACCCTGCAATATTCCTAAATGTAGAACATGTGAGCACATTTCCACTTCAGACTTTATCAACAACCCCCAAAACAAGCAATTCAAAATGCAGGGTGAGGGTTCCATGTCATAACAGCAATTGCCAAATAGCGATCGCCGTTATAGCGAGTGTATATCACCGAAAAACCAAAACGGCAATGTACACTCCCAGCAAGGCAATACTGGCAAAAACAAATATTTTTTATGTTATTTATGCAGGGGCCACTCTTAAAAATGATTCTCAACTCTAGGGGGGTGCATGTCAGGAAGGGGGAGAACCTTGTGAAAAATATTAACTCCCGCACACAAAACACAAAATATTGTGCTCCTCCCCAGCCCCGAACCCTGTACCCTTCCCACGGTAGCCAGCCACCCTCACCACCACACCGCACGGCCAGCCTGGCAGCCTCTTGCCACACTACCACCCACATACCTTCCCTCCTCTTCCATTCCCCGTCCTATGCTTCTTGTCACTTTGCTGTTCACCCGTCGCTACCCTTTCAGGGTAGCTCACATAACGAGCGCTGAACTTGAGTCGCTTAAGTTTGAGTCGCACAACTTCAGTCACTGTTCTGACTGGTTACCCAGGGGGAGTTATACATGTAGATCCCAGAATGTTGTCTATTACATCCAGTGCAAGAAGTGTCCACATACAGGCTATGTGGGGGAAACCAAGCAACACCATCAAACCTGAATGTACTCACAGGCACACCCTAAAGGAGAAAAAGACTGAGGCCCCATATTCAAATGACTTGAGGGGCACAAAATGGAGATGCACGGCACATCCCAGAAAATGTATGGCGGCATGACATTCAAAAGCAGGAAATGCATTGCACAAGTCCAAATGTGAGATTACACAGACATAATGAATGCTGCGCAGAAAAAGGGGGCGGACACCTGCATATGCTGCACATGTGTATATTCAGCCAAAATACGCAGCGCATGAGCTGCGCATCCCAAAATTAGGATGCACAAAATTAGGTGGAAAAGGGGCAGCCTTAAATCAGCTATACACCCAGAGGTAGGCTGCTGAACTGCAGGCACAATGTCTGGACTTGCCTTCCACATGCCAGTGGTAATGACTGATGAGAGGAGACTGAGGGAACAGCAAGGAGGCTGAGACAGGGCCTGTGGGCAGTATGCCCCACAGAGACGGTACCGGCCCTGCGTCACATACAAACAGCTTAGTGACATGGATATTGTAGACTGGTACTGGCTCAACAGGGCAGTTCTGAGACAGCTATGTTAGCTGCTCATGATGAACTATTGGCGCCCACACACAGATGTCATGCTATGATGGTGGAAACTAATGCTGTGCCTGCTTGCCAAGTGCACCTTCCAGATACTGGTGGGTGACACCACCAACATCACCCAGTTGGCCACATCTCATCTCTTCACACAGTTCCTCACCGCTCTGCTGCTCCATGCTAGTGAGTTCATTCAATTCCATTGCACACCGGTGGAGTGGACAGCAACAATGCAGCACTTTTACAGGGTTGCACACCTACCAACCATGCTGGGGGCCACTGAATGCACCCATGTGGCCATCAGAGCACCACCCAGCAGTGACAAAGATGTCTATGTGAACAGGAAGGGATACCACACCATCAACTGCCAGGAGGTGTATGATGCCACAGGGTGCATCTTACATGTCTGTGCCTGGTACCCGGGGAATGCGCACAATGTATTCATCTGGCATCAGTCATCCCTGTGCCTTCAGTTCGAGTCCAGGGAGATACCCAGTGGCCATCTTGTGGGTGAGTGGAAAACAGCCACAAACAATGTGTCCACATGGTATCACGGTGCAGTGATGGTGGTCATACAGGTGTTGGCACAGTAGGAAGGGGTGTAGCAATGGCAGACAGTAATGTATCACACGGGATGGGGGAAGGGAGGCAGGGATTGGACCTGAATAGGTCTGACAACAAACAGATGTGGAAAGCTGGCATGGGAGGGAGAACGTGTGATGTTGTGCGATAGGCACAAGTTACAGGGGTGGTAGTAGCCAGTAGGGGCCTGTGAAAATGTGGGAAGGAAAGTGCAAGGCAGAACACTGGAAGGGGATAATGCTGTGTGGCACATCCAGGCAGAGTGTGTGCCATGCCCCACAGACCGAACGGCATGCAGGCTGCAGTGGAAGTAACAATGGAAATACAACAGCTGGGAAAGGGCCAGATAGGGAGGTCCAGAATATGCAACAGTGACACTGTGGGTGGAGAAATGTGCAGAACAGGCTGACCATAATTAACAGGTCCGTGGGAAAGGATTCGTGCATGCACACCAACAAGGATGCCAGCTTAATCTAGGGGCTCCGATTCCAGTCCATAATCCAACTAAATTAAGTTTAAAAATCCTTTATTTTGTCAGTGCAGTGGTTCAAGTCTGATGGAGCTTATTGTGTTCCCAAATATCTAAAAGTGAGAACTCATACTTGTTATTTCAGTAGATTTTGGGAACCATGCGAGGCTTCTGAAGGTACGCTGCAGAATCTACAACGTTAAGGATGGAGGACGACACGCAGCCTTACAGTTGCCTGATTAGTCCACTATGGTCACATAAGAACAGTGAACATGATAGCAGAAAGCCTGTACGACAAACACAAAGGAACACTTCCTGGATTATTAGGATCCGGACACTAAACGCAATTGCTTTAACTCAGAAGGCTGTTGCAATGCATTCACAAGCAACTTTGATACGTTAAACTTGCTACACACAAAAAGCAAACTCTCGGAGAATGCCATTAATTCTTATTGTTCAGATGCTCATACTAGAGATTTTTATGGCACCAGTGACATCTAGTGGCTTAAGTCAATATTACAATGTGTTTAGTTTAAATGTTAATGTAATCCTTTTTCACTTATTTATTTATCTTTTAAAGGTATTTCGGAAGATGTGAGATGGCAAAAATTCAGGGACTCCTCTCTCCTCATTGCAAGCAAAGAAGCTTGGTAATCTGAGGTGCTGTGGTGAGTTCATATTCCTGTCAAGCGTTGTCTTTTCATGAAGACTGGGCCAGGTGGAGGGACATTGGACCATTGCTGACTGCCAGTGGTGACACATCTAGTGGTGGATATTGGGCTAAGAATCTCTGTCCCCAAAACTCTACAGACCCCAATATACATCTACACCCAAGATGTTTTTAAAGGTGTATTACCCAGTTATATATGTCCCGGCTATATTGTGGTCAGCTATTGTGTGTCTACATAAACCTCAGTATATAAATGGTGTATCAATAGAGGTAAAGCAATCTCTGGTAACAGCATACCCAGGTTTCCAGCCTGGACACATTGTTCTTCAATGGATAGGAATACCCATTGAGCAGGCAACTTACTGGGGTGAGGGTTTTGTGAAATATACAGATGCTCAGTTATAATGTTGACTAATCAGGGCATACTGGAACCAAAGGACACTTCCTAAGGACACAAGCTGTTTGTGGTTTGGGCACTCTGTCGGCCAACAGTTTTCTTCTAGAAGCAGATTGGGGTCTAGAGACTTTTTGTTAATAAGATATAGGAGTATTTGTGGTGGACATGATATCTGAGAGGGTAATTTTAACCAACTGTATCTAAACTTGAACTAATCCCCGTTCCCATGGGTTGTAGCATTGCACCTTTTTCCTTTTGTGTTTCTGGAACAACTCTTATCCATTGGGAAATTAAGCAATGGTATCTTGAGTTCACTAATCTGGTACTTCTAAGATTTTTTATTTATTTATTTATTCGTTTGTTAACCGGGTAAATGACACTGGACCAGAGGTCCTTTTTCAGGTCCTACCCAGAACATAAATACAAAAACATACAAAATATTACTAAAAATACACAATACATAATACTTTAACATACATTAAATATTACAAACACACTGATGCTTCAATAACAGAAATTCCATAAATTTTTTTTTTTAAACTACCAGTTGATGTAGCCTGTTGAATCATCAAAGGAAGAGCATTCCAGTAAAGGGGGTCAGAAATAGACAAGCATTTGTCAATGCCGAATGTTTGCTTGCTGGCATTGGCATTGGTAGTGTAGAAGTTACAGAGCTGCATAATAGGAATGGCAGTGAAGTATTGAACTGAAGCCAACCCCACCACCACCCTGCAGAGAGTGACAGGCATTGGGGTGTGCCTTTGGGTCGTCAGGCATAACGACCACGCCATTTCACCACACCCTACCCTGCAGACAAGTGTCACGGTGTGCCTTGGGGTCTTTGGCCCTTATGGCGCACCCCATTCCATCAGGAAATACTGTGAGATGGGTGCGGTATAGGAGAATGGGGTGAAGTTTGGGCCCGAAGAGTCCGAGGCACACCTTGATGCCTTTCACTGGCTGTAGGGTGTCGGTGGGGGTGGAATGGTATGAGCATGACAGGCAAGAATCCCAAGTCACACCCCTGATGCCTGTCATTCTCTACAGGATGGGGTGTTTTGGTCGGAAACCCTAACGCCTCAGGCATTCGTTGGTATTTTCACTCCAAATGTTCAACTTTTTTTTTTGTGACCACCACCTCATGAACAGTGGCAATATCAGTTTGTTAGCCGAAAACTGCTTTTGCACAGTGACTATGGCATTTGGCACCACAGGTGCAAAAACACATTCCAAACAGGATGTGAAAAATGACAGCGGTACTGTTCATGGGGAGGTGTGAAAAAATGGCGATGTTGAAAATCTGCTGTGAAAATCTTAAAAAAACTGGTGAAGTCACGAGTATGCATAGAAACTGTGCAACGCACACCCGTAATGTAACTAGTTTGGGGATTTTTTTACAGCAGATTGTTAACACAGGCATTTTGGGACCTCTGATCATGAACAGTGTCAGTGTGATTTTCTTTATCTGTCCCGAACAATGATTTCCCACAGCGACCACGCATTTCTGTGCTGGAAAGTGTAAAACACATTTTGGCCATGTTGTGGAAAATGACAGCTGTACTGTTCATAAGGAGGTGTGGAAAAATGCCACTGGTGAAAATCTGGACTGAAAATATTACAAAGTCATGAACTTATGAGGGTGAGAGGAAACTGCGCAATGCTCACTCATAACACAGTCATTTTATGGAGTTTTGTCACCAAATTTTCAACATAGCCATTTTAAGACCTCTGCTCATGACCAGTGTCACTGTGATTTTCTTAATGTATCCCATACATTGATTTCGTACACCGACCGAGCCATTGTGTGCTACATGGGCAGAAACACGTTGTGGGTGAGATGTGAAAAATGACAACTGTACTACTCATAAGGAGGTGTGGTAAAATGACAATGTTGAAAATCTGGAGTGAAAATATTGAAAATTTGTGAACTTACGAGCATGCGTAGGAACTATGCAACGCACGCTTGTAAAACAGTCATTTTCATGAATTTTTTCACCAAATGTTCAACATAGCCATTTTAAGTCCTCTGCTCATGAACAGTGTCACTGTGATTTTCTTAATGTGTCCCATACATTGATTTCACACACCGACTGCGCCATTGTGCACTACAAGGGCAGAAACACATTTTGGGTGAGATGTGAAAAATGACAGCTGTACTACTCATAAGGAGGTATGGTAAAATGGCAATGTTGAAAATCTGGAGTGAAAATATTGAAATTTCAAAAACTTATGAGCATGCGTAGGAACTGCGCAACGCACGCTTGTAAAACAGTCATTTTTAAGAATTTTTTCACCAAATTTTCAACATAGCCATTTTAAGACCTTTGCTCATGAACCCTGTCACTGTGATTTTCTTAATGTGTCCCATACATTGATTTCGCACACCGACTGCACCATTGTACGCTACATGGGCGGAAACACATTTTGGGTGAGATGTGAAAAATGGCAACTGTACTGCTCATAAGAAGGTGTGGTAAAATGCCAATGTTGAAAATCTGAAGTGAACATATTGAAAATTCTCGATCATTTGAGCGTGCGTAGGAACTGCGCAACGCACACTTGTAAACAGTCATTTAGGAATTTTCACCAAATTTTCAAAATAGGCTTTTTGAGAGCCCACCTTATGAACACTGGCAGTGTCATTTCATTAATCATTCTGGAAAAGTGATTTTGTGCAGTGGCTGCGAAATCACCCTTCAGGACCGAGTAACGCCATGACAGTGACAGCATTCATGAGAAAGGGTCCCAAAAACCCCATGTTGAAAATTTGGTGCAAAAATTCCAAAATATGCCTGAGATATGCAATAAAGTTGAAAAAACCCTGTTTATCCCGTTATACAGCTTACCGGCATTTCCTCAGTTCGCGGTCGGCTTTGAAGAGTGCAGACATGTTCCCGGGTCCGTCAAGATCATCGCGCCGAGTTCCAGAAGTAAGTATGGGGTGGGGGGGTGTTGGTAGGTGGGGTGCGCAGTGGGTGGGTGCAGGTGGGGGCAGACACAGAGAGGGACCGTTTTTGATTTTCAGGTTTTTTTTTTGAATGAGGATGACATGAAGATGTTTGCCACGCTGGGGTGGGCTCCCAGCATGGCAGAAGGATGGCTGGGGGGGCATGAAGCCAATGGTGGATTGAGCACCCCCGTTGGCCATGGCATCTGCTGCCACACTGGGGTGGGCTCCCAGCGTGGTACCCTGTACTCGGGCGGGGACAGTGGAGCCGATGGGGGATTGGGCACCCCCGTTGGCTATATGACATGTAGCCATGCTGGGGTGGGCACCCAGTGTAGCATATGGATCTGTGTTTTGGGGGGGGAGCAGCACAGCTGACGGGGGATTGGGCACCCTTGTCAGCTATACAGTGTGTGTGTGTTGGGGAGGGCAGCACACAGCTTGTGTGTGTGTGTGTGTGTGTGTGTGTGTGTGTGTGTGGGGAGCATGCATGAGCAGGCGATATCTGATCGCCGCTCACTGAAGCATAGCTCCCCCTTTCAACTGTAAGCCACTGCATTTTATGACAGCTCCAGCAGGCATTGGAGAACTGCAGCCGCTCCTGCAAACACGCTGACTGAATAGGAAGAGGGCTAACACACCTCCGAAAACTCGGATGATGGCACTATATTTCTTGCACATGCATGCAAGCAAACATAAAAAGGCACAGGAAACAATTTTCAGTCTGGACAATTCAATAACTAATGTGATACCAATAGATGAGCACAAACCGGGGGAACACTATTTAGAGTAATTAAACTATTAAGTGGAAGTTTGTACCCTAAAAACACACTTTTAAAAATCACACAACAAAAAAAATATTCTATTCTTGCAAAAGGAGACAACCAACCTAACTTAGAATACAATAAGCAATTATGTAATCAAGGGGATTCTAATAAAACAAATTGACAAATGTTATTATACCTTCAGGAGTTGTAGTTCTCTACTGCCTAACCCCAAAGAAATATGAGAAACATAATCATGTAATGGTAACAAAGAACCTACAACTATAGTCTTCCTGGCCTCAAAAGAAAAATAATCCTTATATTTATATAACAGACCTAACCTTTGATTGATTGTACGAGTAACAGAACAAACTGGAAAAGAAAACGTCAAACTAGGATCCAACAAAACACCAAGATATTAAGAGAGAAAAACCTGTTCTATAGCTGTCCATTTTGATCAAACAAACTTGAAATTTGATTTGAACTTAACATTTCCTTGGTCCCAAAAACCATAGACTTCATCTTAACTGAATTCGAAACTAATGAATTCCCCAAAAACCACGTACAAACCCTACCAAAATCATAACTTAAAACAGTGGATATTTCCTCAGTACGTTTCCCCTGACAGTAAATTATCAAATCATCTGCGTACAAAATTGTTTTACATTTTAAACTAACAGAGGGAAGTTCATTTACAAAAATAGAAAACAACAAGGGGCCCGATATGGACCCCTGAGGAACATTACAGTCAGTCAGGGACACCTTTGAAGAATGAGAACCAATATTAACATATTGTAAGTGGTTTGTCAAATGATCTCTTAACCAAGCCACTACAAAACCAGAAAAACACAAAATCCCTAACTTCTGACAAATTAAATCATGTTCTATCAAATCAAAAGCCTTGGTCAGGTCCACAAACACCGCCCCAGTCATAAGGACACGATGGGCAAGAATGGCAGGACATCTCCAAAATTACTGGAATTTCATACGCCAGAGTTCTATATAAAAAGATTCTGTGTTTTATCACCATAATGATTGATCACTATGGCATTTAAGGGGAAGGGAGTATTTGGAAAAAATAAAACAAGTTGAACTGAATAATTAACCTTATACTCTCAAATGAACTATTTTATAATCCCTGAAAATACTGGGACTTCATACTATTAAACTGGTTTTGACATTTAACAATTTATAAGTACAGAAATATATGGCATTGAAGAGAATTGGATTTTAACTGGGTCAGAACCATTAGTGGTACCTTGAGATAATCACTCGGTACATTCTCTCTTGGCTCTTTTCCTGTGGATTCAAAATAACCTTTTCTCTAGGAATTGTTAATAAGTAAATTAGAATTAAAAACACAGTTATATATTCATCAGTACATTTTGAGATATTTGATGAGGTTGAGTTCGAAACTTTAGAATTTAGGGTTTCTGCTTTACATTTAGAGTGTCTGTTTTAAATCTAGTTTTATATGAGGTATAATTTTTAGGAATAGTTTTATATCTAGTTTATTTGTACTAGAACTAGTTTTAAATTGTTAGAACTTTTCAAAGCTATTATACCAAAAAACTGTTTAGCATATAGTCACTTTATTTAGTTTAAGGATTTTTTTGGACTTGGCAAGTATACAATATTGAACTTTGAGTTTGTTAGTAAAATGAATATTGTAAATATTGTTACATGGAACATAATGGCCTTGGTTCACTTATCAAAAGGAAAAAAGTACTAACGCATTTAAAGAAACATAAAAGTGATATAGCTTTTCTCCAGGAAACACACCTTATACAGAAGAAGCAGACAAACTACAAAGACAATGGGTAGGACAGGTTGCTCATAATTGGTTTTCATAAAAAAAGGGGGGTGGCTACTTTAATAATAAAAGGGATTCTCTTATGTAAGAAAGAGCATGTGGTGGATTTAGAAGACAGATACAAATTCTTCCAGGATCCTTGTATGACAGGAATGTAGCGTTTTGCAATGCATACGCCCCAAATGGTGAAAGAGGTGTATTCTTCTAGGAATCACTAGTTATACTTCTGCCCTTTAAAGATTATGAGATAATATTGGGGGATATTTTAACAATGTAATGGACCCCTAATTAGACAAAACAGGTTCCACAAGCCAAGTAAAGCAAATTAATTCACATAATTACTTACAGGGGTTAGTAACAGACTTGAGTCTATTAGATATATGGAAGTTAGTAAATCCTAATGGCAAATACTTTTCTTTTTTTTTAGCAAGACATAATACCTATAGCAGAATAGATTACCTTCTTATGCCACTTTCATTGTGTAACTCAATCTTAGACTCCATTGTCATTTCTGATCATGGGCTATGTAAAACAACATGTGTACTAGAGGGTATACCCCAGAAACAGTACAGGTGGTGCTTTAACACATCCCTGATACTGGACCCAGAGTTCAAAGAATGGCTGTCTAAAGAGACAGCAATGTATTTTGATCATAACGACAATAAAGAAACCTCCCACTAAACACACTGTGATGCATATAAAGCGCATATTATAGGAGATATAATTAGATATGCATCCATTAGGAAGAAAAAAAGGTAAAAAGAAATGGAAGATAAAAAAAAACTTATTAAACAAATTGAAAACAAGTTAAAACAGAACCCGACTAAAAATCAAGACCTAATCCACCAACTAACAATACTCAAATCTGAGGTTAACAAATTATACTCCAGTAGAGCAGAATTTGCCCTTTTCCACACAAAGCAACTGTACTGGGAGTTGAGGGAAAACAAGGGAAACTTTTAGCATATTGTTGAAAAAAACAACAAAACCAGAATATGATACCTAAAATTCGGATGAAAAACAAAACTCTTACTCATAACATAAAAGAGATAAACTCCTGCTTCCAGGATTATTATGAAAACCTAAATAAACCCTTTAGCCTGGATGCAGAAATAGACATAAATAAATTCCTAGATTCAGCAAAGCTACCCACCTTATCTGAATTGGAAAGAGAGGCATTAGACAAATTAATTTCTAAACTAGAAATCTCACAGGTAATTCAAACATCAAGTTCACAAAAAAGTCCAGGTCCTGATGGATTCTCTAGTGAGTTCTACAAATGCAACAATCCAATTAACAAAGACTATCTAGAGAAACTATTTAAAGAATGCTTACATCAGGAACAGATGTTAGACACCCATAACAATGCATATATATATCTATATATATATATAGATATATATCTATATATATATATAGATATATATATCTATATCTATAGATATATATATATATATATATATATATATATATAGATACACACACATATATATGCTGAATTGCTAAGAAAATAAAGATCTTTTGGACCCAACAAATTGTCGCCCCATTTCCCTTTTGAACTTTGACTATAAGATTTTGACTAAAGTATTAGTGAATAGACTTAGAAATATTATACAGTTACTAATTAGTAAGGAACAAGTGGGATTTGTTAGCAGTCATCAGGCTTCAGATAACCTTAGAAGACTTTTTTCAGTAATATGGTTGGCTAAGAGTAGTGCATCACATTCAGTGGCCTTTTCCTTGGATATTGGAAAGGCCTTTGTCTCTCTAGACTGGTCATATTTACAAAAGGTACTGGAGGGTTTCAATTTCAGTCCCACCTTTAAAAGTTGGGTTTCAACTATATACGTGACCCCCAAAGCAGCCATTATTTCCAATTGGTTAGTCTCTCAGTCTTTTCAACTATTTAGGGGCACCCATCAAGGTTGTCCGTTGTCCCCTTACCTCTTTATTTTTTTTTTATACTCTATTGTCACTCCTTGGCCCTGGGCAGCAGTTCCTCTTGCCCAAGCCCCCAGCTCCGTCCCCCGCTCACAGCTTACCCTCTCTCCAGCAACCCCATGGCTTACCCTCCATGGTGGGGCAGTGCGGATCCCTCAACCTGCCTCACACATGAATCCAGAGCTGGAGAGAGTTACTGCCCATCGCGGAGGTGGCACCTGCGAGGCACATCAGTCATGTAGGTGCACCTGGACATACTTTTTCCTCCTGGTCTTTGTCCCTGAGCTAAGGCGTGCAATGACGCCCCAAAGAGGGAGTGCGCATGCATCCATGCATACTCCTCCAGGTGACTGCCTTAGCTCTGCCCCATTGTTGCATCGGTACACCAGCCCCCAGCCTCCGCTAGAGGCCAGGCATGCATCAACTGCGGAGTCCCCCCCTCCCTGGAGAAGGAGTGCAGTCCGGCGGACGCTCAAGCCGTCTCCTCCCCTACAGACCCCCGGCAGCCCATGCTCGTTCCCAAACACGGGTTACCGGCTTGGTGTGAGGTAAGTTTGTATAGCGCCTCAGCCCTCAGCGCCACTGGGCCGGCTTTCTTTCCTTTTTTATTTTAGCATTTGAACCCCTGTTGAGACACATGAATCTCTCAACTCAAATTCAAGGAATTCGATCAGGCAAGATAGAAAACAAATCTTTTGCTTTTGCAGATGATCTGCTCGTGATCCTTTCAAATCCAAACGATTTATTGACTGCTTTAAACTCCCCAGTAGATAGATTTGCCACACTATCTGGGTTATATGTGAACTGGGAAAAGTCAGATGGCATTATACTTCAGGAAGCCAGACAGAAGAATATCTCTCTAAATAATCAATTTAGCAACAACAAAGTCCTGCACTCACCACTCTCAAATAAAAGACAGGCTCCAAGTAGAATTTCAAAGGTGCTTCATTTTAATATAAAGTGCAATGTGCAGTACAAACACTAGCTCCAGACATGCTTCTGAATCTTCACAATTCCTTCCTCAATGGATCTAGTTTGCAACAGGAAGGTCCATTCATTTATACTGTATATCATGCGCGCTGTGACATCATAAAGCTGAGCCCACTCCAGATGCCAAAGGTGACAAATTAGCACAATTCAAGGCGCATTAACAGCAAATAGTTACATACAAGCTCCAAATATATGTACAATAAAAACAGTGGGCCCGATTCTAGAAAGAGAAATACTCCCAACGCAGGAAACGCAGTTGCATAAAGATACGTATCAGCAACTAAGGCATGCGAGATACGTGTAGTTCTAGAATTCGCGAGAATATACCAAATGCAACTGCGTAAGTTGCGACACACAAGATACACCATATAAAAGTGCGCAACACGCACTTGCGGCCCAACATACACCAACAGATACGCCACAGCAATGGCACAAGCTGCTGCAGAATGCCAAAGGCAGAAAAGGAACTTTGGCCATGAGGAGATGAACACCCTGGTGGAGCAGATAGATCACCACCATGCACTCCTCATGGGCTGTGGAGGGAATGTAAAAAAGATGGAGAAAAAGGAAGAGGGCCTGGGACAAGGTGGCATGCAGGGTCAACGCCATGGCGGACCCACCCAGCAGGAGCCACTCAGTCCCATTGAGAGATGGATAGCAGCACATCTAAGCCGGCAAAGCATCGCCGGTGTCACACAGCTGGACACATTTACACTGCAGATGGCAACAGGTAGGGACAAACAACCAGTAATGTATGGAACAGGCCAGTCAGGGCAATGGCGTACAGGCCAACAGCATAGAAGGAGGGTGTGGGGAGGCAACGGGTATGCAGAAGCAACGGTGGGGAGGCATGCTACAGGACTGCCACATGGCCACAGGGTGGCCCAAGGGAACCAGACAATGGGGAGGTACAGGCTAGGGACAGGCATATGTGCAGCTGACATGTGCAGCTGTGCAAAGGATCAACCCATGGGAACAGTGGAGGGGCTTGCACAGGGCCACATATCCAGAAGGGGGGGGCATGCTGAGGGGATGGCTGGAGTGCACAGGATGTTACTCTGACCTGCACTGTGAACTGTTTTGTGGGGGGAGGGACATGCTGAGGGGATGGCTGGAGTGCACAGGGTGTTACTCTGACCTGCAGTGTGAACTGTTTTGTGGGGGGCATGCTGAGGGATGGCTGGAGTGCACAGGGTGTTGCTCTGGCCTGCACTGTGAACTGTTCTGTGGGGGGCATGCTGAGGGGATGATTGGGCTGCAAAGGTGTTGCTCTGACCTGCACTGTGAACTGTTCTCTGGGGGGCATGCTGAGGGGATGGCTGGGCTTCACAGGGTGTTGCTCTGACCTGCACTGCGAACTGTTCTGTGGGGGGCATGCTGAGGGGATGGCTGGGCTGCACAGAGTGTTGCTCTGACCTGCACTGTGAACTGTTCTGTGGGGGGGCATGCTGAGGGGATGGCTGGGCTGCACAGAGTGTTGCTCTGACCTGCACTGTGAACTGTTCTGTGGGGGGCATGCTGAGGGGATGGCTGGGCTGCACAGAATGTTGCTCTGACCTGCACTGTGAACTGTTTGGTGGGGGGGGCATGCTGAGGGATGGGCTGGCCAGCACCAGGGGACTTTGTGACCTGCACTGTGTGCATGGGAGGGGGTGGCTGTGCACAGGCATGTTCTGGGCAGTAGGGATGGGGCATGGGTCACCGTCCCAGTGCCTGCTGACTGCAGGTGAAGGCTGCAGGTCCAGTGCAAGGATGGCATGGCACCCAGGGGTGCAGGCCCCCGCCACACAGTGGGCCCCATGGCCATGCCCGTGCACGGTGCCACTGTACAGTGGTGAGCATAACTGGGTGACTGTGGGACAGCAGGAGTTGCCGTACCAGGCTGAACAGCACAGCAAGGGCAGCAATGGTGAGGGGTCAACGCCAGTGGTGTGGGAGGTGGGTACGGTGAAGGAAAACAGTAGGTAAGGCAACACAGGAGTGGGGTGGGTGAAATTCCAGAGCGCCAGGCTGATCCGGACCTGAGAGGGAAACACAGCTCAGGCAGGTGAGGGCATGCTGTGAAGCAGGGACACACTAACGTGCTTCCCATCCAACAGGTGCAGTGGCAGCTGGTGCAGGTGGCCAAAGCGGAGTTGGTGGGTGGGAGCAGCAGCAGGTCATGGAAAGGGCTAGCATGGCCCAGGCCACCGGCATGGTGCCAGCTGATGACAGCAGCCCAACGGACACTGGAGGCAGCCCTGCCACCAGCACACCTGTGGCAGGAACACTGCAGGCGATGTCTGAGCCTGACGGCAGTGGGAATGGGAACAGCAACATGTCCGAAGATGCGGCAGACAGCAGTGAGGGTGTTGCAGCTGGACCACTGTGGGAACAGCAGGGGACCACCGAGGATACCACCAGCAGTACTGCCACATCTGTGGAGGCGGTGCAGATGCCAGTGGTCGAGCGAGAGGTGACAGACCAAGAACAGCAGATGTATGGGGCCATGGGCTTAGGGATGCTCAGCTGACTGTGGACTGGAGAACCAGTTGGATGAGGCCATCCGGGCACTGCAGGCCCAGCAGACCCCGCCGGCCTATACTGAGGAGTACTGCCAGTTGGTGCTTGCCGGCCAGGTGTACTGTAGGCAGAAGCTTGCTAACATGCGGCAATGCATCCAGGAGCATCACACTGGTATGGAGCTGCAGTTCACCAGCATCACTGCTACCCTGGAGACGTTCACAAGGGACACAGTGGTATGCATGGCTGGCCTGGGGGATGCACTACAGGGCATCTGGCACTATGCTGAATGCCAGACGGTCATCATGGACCATCTCAGCACTGGCCTGGAGAACATGCTGGCACACCAATCGTGCCGGGATACAGCCATGGTCACGGCCATGCAGGCCATTGCGTGCACACTGCTGCCTCTGCAGCACCTGCAAGGCCTGGCCCAGCGGGCAGCACCCCCGGCCACTGCTCAGGCCAGCACCCAGACACTGCCACCAGAGCCAGTGGTAACCCCTACCCCACCCCCAGCCTAGGCATCAGTGCTCACTGACCCACTAGTCATGCTGCCGGTATTGCATGCACAGCTGGGCACCACCCACACTGACCCTGTCACAGAACAGCACCAGGGTACGACATATGTAGCACACACAGGCATGCTGGTTACACAGCCACAAGCTAGGGTGAGCACCACACACAGTCCCACAGGTACATGCTCAGTCATGGGGCATGCACAGGGGGGTGGGCACACCGAGGAGGGTGCCCCGCAGGTTGCACAGGGCCTGAGGCACTCAGAATGGGATGGGGGTACACACCATGCAGCCCCGGCACAGCCGCCACCACACGTGACTCACAGACATGTAGGCCTGCGTGGGCGAAGGCATATCAGCCCACCAGTGGGGGCACACACAGGCCCACAGGGTGTGATCCCAGGTGTAGTCCGCCAGTGCACCGCCCAGCCTGCCAGAGTGGCAGGGTCCCCCACAGCCCAGCACCCAGCGCCGGAGGGGTTGGTGCGAGGACGGCATCCGCATGGCAGACGACTGTGAGTCGCCTGGGTAACCTGTGCAGTAGGGGAACAGGTGAGTGGGGATGCAATGGGTGTGTGGGGCCATGTGCATGGCAGGGGGCACATGTCCATGGGGGGGGCACTGTGCGAGCACCAGGGTGTGTGTGTGTGAATATGCATGACTGTATGCACGGGTGACTGTGGGGCACGTGTGATGGTTTGAACCAGGGTGCAGGAGGTGATGTGCACATGTGTGTAATGCGCACTGCCTCCAATAAATCATGTTTACACCCTAAACTAATGCTGTGTTGTCATTGTGTCAATGCAGTGCTAGAGACTTACTGGTACCATGGTGTGTAGCATGTGCCCCCAGGCGCGACACTGCCAAATGCATGCCAGGGCCCGTGGCCAACATCTTGCCAGCCCTCCCACACACACACACACACAGACACACACGGACACACATGGACACACACAGACACACACACACACACACACCGTTATGCGACTGCGTTACGGCCTGATACAGCACACACAGTTGCGTAACAGTATGTATGTCACAGCCATAGACATCGCAGTCACCATGCCGCACTACGGATATGCGCTTCATGACTGTTCTCTCGCAGGCTACATATGTGTATCCACGATGTGTGAGCTGTGCTCCACGTGCAAAACGCACATGGAGCACGTGTGACTGCGAGCGAAAGGCCCAGGCACCGTGTAGCGATAGACAGTGGAAGTGCAGACTCGGGGGATTGTGGAAGTGGCCTTTCTAAGGAGACATCCAGCCCAGGATAGAGACAGATATTATTATTATTATTATTGTATATTTATTGAAAATGTTTCACCAGGAAAGGCACACTGAGCAAAAAGATGCTCGTCTCACGGTGCGACCTGGGGGAGGGATACAGAGGAGGCAGGTATACATACAGTAGATGATTTTAGCAGTAATGCAATACAGACAATATACATCAATTGGAAGTATTACAAATGAACTTTTTACATAAGGAGAGGAATACAGAATAATGAACAGTATCGACAGGGTAAATATGACATAGGTAAAGGCAAGGTAGGAGCAGTATAAACATTGCACAACAGGAACAGGGTAAACATGTCATAGGTATACATATCAAGTGTACAGTCATGGTTGGAGCAAAGCAGAGCAAACGCTACAGGGGAGGGATAAACATACAATGGATACTCTAAGGGGAAATACATTAGTTACGTAAGTGCCGTTAGTTTACTAGTGTGACAGGTCAGAACTTGAGTGCCTGTGCAGCCATGAGCTGCAGTGGGAAGCACAGGAGCCTGTTTGAGTTGGGGGGAGAATAGTATGCTTAGGAGCGTGGGGGGTAGGTATAGGTGATGTGAGAGGAGGGCGAATGGTATTGGTGCTGAGGGTGAGGCGGGGAGGGGAGATAGGGAGGGGGGAAAGAAGGAGGTTTAAGTAGTAGGAGGGGGGAGTAAGCATGAGTGTAAGCGCGTGGAGCAGTATATAAGCCAGCCAATTTGGCTATTGCCAGGCTGCTGGTCAGGCTCTGGGAGGTAGCTGGAGAGAGGTAAAAGGTGGGGAGTTCAGGGGCAGTTGCAATTTGTTTCGTGAAAGTTAGTGAGGGCAGAGGATAGGGAGTATTTGAATGATGAGTGGCGGATCTGAGCAGGTAGGCCGTTCCAGGGTTTGGGAAAGAGGTAGGAGAAGGCCGATTGGCCGACGGTGGTCCTTCGGTGGGGGATGGATAATAGCCTTGTGTCGGTGGATCTGAGGGCGTGAGTGGGGGTAGGTGGGGAAGATAGGGAGGATGCTAGGTAGGGTGGGAGGGAGCCAAGCCAGAAGTTAGAGGCGAATTTTAGTGTGGAGTAGGTGCCGGTTGCTCAGGGTTGGCAGGGCCAGTGAACAGTAGAGCTCGCAGTGATGTGAGCGAGGGGGGGCATCGAGTGAAAAGTGGCAAAACACATTAAAGAGGGGGTCCAGTCTGGCTAGAGTGGTCTTTGAGGCGGAGTTATAGACTACGTCACAGTAGTCGAAGGTGGGTAGAATCATTTTCAGGACTAGATCACGTCTGATGGATAGCAAGAGGGAGGAGCGGTTCCTATAGAGGGCCCCGAGTTTAGGGCGCAGTTTGGAAGTGATGGCATCTACGTGTGTGGTAAAGGAGAGGTGGTGATCGAGCCAAACCCCTAGATACCTAAAGGAGGGCACTTCTCCGAGGATAGTATTGTTTAAGGTATGGAAGATCAATGGATGGGTGAGTTTGAAAAGATGCTGCCTTGTGCCGAAAGTCATAGAGACGGTTTTCTTGGGATTTAGGGAGAGTTGATTGGTATTGAACCAGTGTTGGATTTTGTTGAAATCTGTTTGTAGTTTGGAAGTGAGTTCTTCGTGGGTCTGGCCGGAGGTAAAAAGGACCGTGTCGTCTGCATACATGTGTATAGTGGAGGAGGAGCATGAATTTGGCAGATCATTTAGGATGATAGAGAATAGGATGGGACCAAGAACTGAGCCTTGGGGAATGCCAGTGGTGATAGGGAGAGGGGGGGAGAAGGTTTCAGCTATTCTAGTGGATTGGGTTCTATTTAGTAGGTAGGCACTAAACCAGTTTGTGGCAGAATCGGCTAAACCGTCTCTTGATAGGCGGAATAGTAGGAGAGGGTGGGAGACCGTGTCGAAAGCTATAGCTAGGTCTATGAAGACAGTGACAGTGATTAGCCCTTTATCCATCCTGGAGAGGATGGCGTCTGTGAGACATAGTATGGAGGAGGTGGCAGAGTGGTGTTTTCTGAAGCCGACTGAAATGGGGTGAAGAAGTCGGTTTCTGAGAGAAGGTGGGAGAGCTGGGATAGAACTAGGTGTTCTTGGAGTTTGGCGAGGGCGGGGAGGAGGAAGATGGGAGATACCCAACAGACTGGTGAGTACTGGGCCAATGCAGCCCCTGCCCCACCCCTACAACCTATATTGCTGGCAGGAGGGACTGGGACTGGCATGCATGCCACTGTGCCATTTGTATCCCAAGGGTTGTACAGTGACTGTCTCACTGTGGATCCCATGGCCTGCTTGTGGGGTACTGCAACATACAACACTGTTCCAGGGTACTATCATTGTGGCTAGTGAGTGCTACCTTGGGACTCTACTGACTGTACAGGGGGCAAATGCTATAGGCATTGTAGAGCTGGTCTGGCTGCCTGTCACAGTGAGGCAGGTGCCATGCGGTGTTCACAGTGTATGTGGGTCAGGCTGGGCGCAACGCTACTCACCTATTACAGGCATGGGATACCCTGCAGAGGGGCACAGACCACTGGTGTACTGCAGCGGACATGTACAGGGGTGTAGGCAGGCGTAAGCACTGTTGACAGATTCAGCCATGTGGTGTGCCAGCCATGCCCCATACGCTGTATGTAGTGCCTCAGCACTCTGTTGCGTGGTCTGACATTCTGCAGGCCACTGCTGCCTGTTGTTGTATGGCCATCTGTTGTGTATGGGGGCCAGATGTACAGTAGCAGCCACAGATGCTGCCAGCTATTTCCCGAAATTTCTGTGATATTTCCAGATATATCTAATGCTTTCTCCATTTCTACAGTAGGGGCAGCAGAGAGAAACTCTTTAGAAATTTTGTGAAAAATCTGGAAATAGCTGGCAATGTCTGTGGCTACTACTGTATGACCACTGTGGGCTGTTGAGGGGACATCTGACAGCATTCGTACATGTGCTGCAAGGAGGTGCATTTGGGGGGATGGGTTCTGTCAAGGTTGTGGGGGTGAGGTCATGGTGCTGGCATGGGGGGGTTATGGCACCCTGGGCCTGCTGGCCACAGTGGCATGCGCGGCTGTATACTAACGCATGTCCGTTTCCTCCATAGCTCCACGGCACACATCCACGGGACTCTGGTGAGTGTTCGGCATTGTTCATTGCACACATTCCCACTGCCTGTCCAGCACTGTGTACCTGACAATGTTGCTCTCTGTTCCCTGTGTAGGTTACAGCACCACTGCACAGATCCAGGTAGGTACACACCACCGCACCACAGCTGCTCCGGTGTCCCCGACTGTGCTACAGGCTTATGTTGTCCTGCTCTTTCCCCATCCAGGAGTGCTCCATCCAGGCCAGTGACACCCACTTTGGACATCACACTGCACAGCACAGATAGGTTACTGTCCTTCCCCATGTCGGCACCCATGGACTTCATTGTGTCTTCCCCTTGTCCACCTGGTGGATGTGGCTACATGCACCCCTCGTTGGGGTGCTGGTGTGGCCATGTGGTGCCCCATGCCCACACTGTGCAGGGCCATACCACGGCATGCCTCTGCCTTGGACGGGCGCTGTGGTGGTGCAGTGTAGTCACTGTGTGAAGCACTGTGTGCCCAGCCGCTGCATAGTGCAGTTCAGCACATACACACTTCATGCTGTGTGTGTGTCATTGCCACGGGGGTGCCACGTGCTGGTAGGCCATGGTTGCAGGCCCATGGCCCAGCACCAGCTCATGTCCCACACCCGGTGACCAGTGTAGCACATGGTTTGTGGGGGTGGTGTGCATGGCCATGGTGGACATCTATTGTGATGCTTGTGCCATTCCTTCCCCAGTAACAGGTGCAACACAGTAGCCGGCCCATTATGTCATTGGGCTGTACCCTCAGCCTCAGCGGACGGGCCCCTAACTTAATGCCTTGTGAGATGGTGCAACTAGTGAACTGTGTACAGCAGTGGGGCCGGACGCTGCTGCCACTCTGGTGCCACAGGAGCGGTGCAGATGCCCGTGAGTGGGCCTGGATGGCCATCTCTGCCCACATGGCCGTGGCTACGGGAATTAGGCGCACCATCCGCCAGCTGACGCACCGCTGGCAGGACCTTGCATGCAGGGACCCCACTGTACTGCAGCGGATGATTAGCATGGCCTGCTGCAGGGATGCAAAGATGTGGTCTGGCCAGGAGACCAGTGTTGGTATGTATTCCTACAGCTGTCTGTCTATTGCTGCAGTGCCAGCATTTTGGCCTTGGCACGTGGTGCCTCCAACACACTCAACTGTCCCTTCACCCCACAGGTTCTGCTGGAGCATCACACACCAGTCAGCAGGGATGCTTCACCAGCCTCAGGCAGGAGGCACGTCACTGGAAGTCAAGTACATACATTCCATGTCACCCTTGGCCCATGGCCTTGGCCGGCTGTCACTGAATGGCCTGTTCTGCGCCCTCACATTGCTTGCCTCTTTGTGTGTGCACCCCTGTCTGGTCCAGGCACTGACTGTGTCCTTTACATCCCTACAGGTGTACAGAGCATGCTGCCACAGTGACAGAGTGCCCTGCTGCGGGCGATGGTGGATGTCAAGGCAGCCGATGCAGAGGCGTACCAGTTGCGCACACAGCGCAGGTGACGGAGGGCCAGGGTGCTGCCACCAACCTCCTCCTCCACCTCCTCCTGCACTGCATCCGACACTGGGGTCCAGGTGCCATTGGGGGCACAGGATGTTCTGGGGGACACCGCTACTTTTGGTCTTCAGGAGCCGGTTGGCCCAGTTCCGTTGGGCCAGTTGACAGTGTGCAGTGACGCAGCCAGGGCCCCGACATCATCCGCTGTTCCGACTACCGGGGACACAGGGGACAACATCGCAGCAGTGGCAGACATGACAGACCCAACAGATGACACAGTGCCTTGCCCCACTGTCCCTGATGCTGGGGATGCTGGAATGCAGCAGAGTGTGGACATGGACATTCTACAGCGGGTGGAGCCAGTGCCCGTGGTGGATGTGGGGCCTGCCACAGGACATGTGCAGGGAGGGGGCCCTGATCAGGAATGGCTGGTGGTGATTGTGTCGGCCATCCTCCAGGACATTGGCCACCTTCAGGGATCTGTGGACGCCCTTCTGGAGGAACTCAGATGCTCTTAGTGGCCATGTGTGTGACAGCCACTTGTGTGTTGGGTTTACTAACATATGAAATTTGCCAGCAGATAAGGGCCTAGAGGTCTATCAAGTCTACTCGAATGTGCAGCTAGCACCCCTTATTCTGCAGCTGCCCCTCCCTTCCACCCTTCCCCTTCATTGACTCTCCCCCTTGTCCTGTCCCATCCCTTTGAAGCAGTCCACTGTTCTACTGGATACCACTTCATGGTAACGATTCCACCCAGCCACCACCCATTCTGTAAAAGTGTCTCCTCATCTCCTCCTGAACCTTCCTCCTCCAGTCTCATATCATGGTCCCTGGTGTCCCTCCCTCCTTACTTTGAACAGCCCTCTGTACCTGTCTTGTTTATTCCTTTCATGTGCTTAAAGGTTTAAATCATGTCCCCCCGTCCCTCCTCTCCTCCAGTGAGTACATGTTCAACTCCCTCAGCCTCCTATCGTATGATAAGTCCCCCAGCCCCTTGATCGTCTTTGTTGCCCTGCGCTGAACCCCCTCCAGTAACTTAATGTCCCTCTTCAGATACGGGCGCCAGAACTGCATGCAGTACTCCAGGTGTGGTCTAACTAATGACCTATACAGTGGCAGAATCACCTCCACCCTCCTTGAGGATATACCCCTTGCAATACAACCCAGCATTTTGTTGGCCTTTGCAGCTGCCGTCCTACATTGTGCCGAGTTATTCATTGACCCTGTAATGAGTACCCCCAGATCCTTCTCCTCCTCTGTCTGGGCTAGCTGCACTCCCCCCAACTGGTAACTCCTCCTTGGGTTCTTCATCCCAAAATGCAGCACCTTGCACTTTTTGGCATTAAATCCTAGTTGCCAGGTGTCTGACCAGGTTTCAAGCTTTGCCAGATCATCCTGCAACCCCTGCCATCCCCCTAGGTCATCCACCACTGCTCCTACCTTGGTATCATCAGCAAACAGACTGATCTTGCTCTTGATGTCCAATGATATGTCTGCAATGAATATCCCAAACAACACTGGTCCCAACACCAAGCCCTGTGGAACACCGCTCATCACTACCCTTAGGTGTGAGAGCTCCCCACACACCACCACCCTCTGTTGCCTTTTCTGAAGCCAGTTCCCTACCCATCTCACCAGCTTTGCACCTGCCCCTGTGCCTACTAACTTACTTCCCAGCCTTCCATGCGGCACCGAGTCTAATGCCTTACTGAAGTCCAGATACAGGACATCCACTGCATGGTCCCTGTCCAACTGCCTAGTTACCCAGTCATAGAACTCCACCAGGTTGGTTTGGCAGGATCTGCCCCATATGAAGCCATGCTGTCTGCTGTCCTAGAAGTCCTTTGGCCTGTAGGAGGGCCACCAGCCCTCCTTCAGGATAGTCTCCATTAGCTTACCCACGATGGATGTGGAGGCTCACTGGTCTGTAGTTTCCGGTTCATCCTTGGGCCACTCTGTTGAGGGCACCACATGAGCCATCCTCCAGTACTGAGGCACACACCCCAATGTCGTGGAGGCATTAAATAGGTCTGCCAAAGGTCCTGCAAGGACCTCTGCCAGCTCTTTCAGTACCCTGGGGTGGATGCCATCTGGGCCTGGCGCCTATCCACCCTCAGTGCCTTCAAACCCTCCTGAACTTTGCCTCCATGATTTCCCATCTGTCACCCCTCCCCCTGTTTCTGCCATTTCTCCCCGTGGGTGTCACCCCTCTTCTCTTTAGTAAATACTGAGCAGAAGTACTCATTTAGTGCTTCTGCCTTATCGCACCCTGCTTCCACCCAACCCCTCCTTCCTAATCCTTACTAGGTGGTCCTTACAGCTCCTTTTCTCCCTGATGTACCTAAAGAAGTCCTTCTCCCCCTTCTTAATGCCTTGTGCCAGCCTGAGTTCAGTAGATGCCTTGGCTCCCCTTACTGTCCTTGTCATCTCCTTCGATTCCGTCAAATACTCCTCCCTGTCCTCCCCTCTCCCTGATTTCTTGTACCTCCTAAAGGCAGCTCTTTTCCTCCTTGCCTTTTCCATGACCTCCTTGCTCAACCAGCTCGGTTTCTTAGCCTTAGCCTTCTTGCTCTGGGCCTTGCAGCATGTTTTGGTTGCCTCCACTATCCCCAGCTTTATGAGCTCCCACCTCTGGTTAGTGTCCATACTAGATTGAATTCTGGCCAGGTATCCTTTTACCACTTCCCCCATCCTCCTAAAGTCAGCCCTCCTGAAGTCCAGCACTCCTGTGCCAGATTCCACTCCTTCCTTGCCCATATCCAATGTGAGCCATACTGAGTGGTGGTCACTCCCTGACAGCGGTTCCTCCACTGTAAGTTCTCTCACAAAGTTCCCATTTGCCAGCACATGGTCAAGGGTATTCCCTAACCTGGTTGGTTCACCGACCATTTGCAGCAGGAAGCTGTCCTGGAAGGCATCCAGCAGTACCTACTCCCTTCTGTTCCTGGTTGATGGGGTACTCCAGTCCACTCCTGGCATGTTGAAGTCCCCCACAATCACCACACTACCCTTCTTGCAGGTCCTCCTGATCTGTCCTGCTAGTTCCCTAACTCCTCCGTCTGAGATGGCGGCCTGTACACCACTCCCATTCTAAGAATCCTATTCTTGGAATCCTGGATTTGCATCCAAAGTGACTCCATACTACCCTCCTCCCCTTCCTCCCTTACACACTTCAGTCCTTCCTTCACATATAGTGCCACACCCCCTTCCCAATCACCCTGTCCCTACGAAATAACCTGTACCCTGGTACAGACAGGTCCCAGTCATTGTATTGGGTGGCCCATGTTTCTGTGATGGCTGCAATGTCCACCTCTCCCTCTGCCATGAATATCTGTAACTCTGCAGTTTTCCTCCCAAGGCTCCTAGCATTAAGGGTAACCACCTTCCACCCTCTCCCCCCATCCTGTCCTCCTTTACTAGCATCACCAATAGTAGTCAAGTCATGTTTATTTAAAAAGACACCCAATCCCAAAGGCTCTGGGCGCCGTACAAAACTTCATAGCATTTCATACCACATAAATACATAAAAAGAATACAATACATATTAATAATCAAAATTAAACCCCAAAAGCTTGCAGAAATAAGAAGGTCTTAAGGCAGACCTTAAAGGCAGTTATAGTGGGGGCCTCCCTAACTGCAGCTGGCAAAGAATTCCAAAAAGCGGAGGCGGCAACACTAAATGCTCGATCGCCCGCAGATTTTAATCTCACTCTTGGAACAGTTAGGAGGCCACCACTAGAAGAGCGGAGATTACGGGAAGAGGAAGAAGGTACCAGGAGAGCTGACAGGTACTTGCCATTTGTCCTTTGTCACTGTTATGGGGGGTAAGCTCATATGGTTTCCCAACCTGTGGTCTCTGCATGTCTCTTGCCCAATTGCCACTCCCCACTCCTAGTTTAAATTCCCTACTTCCTCTATGTACTCCTCCATCCTCTGTTTCAACACTTTCTTTCCCTCCTCACTCAAGAGTAGTCTGTCCTTGGCATAGAGACTGCTGTCCTCCCAGGCCCCCAACAGCCCATACCCTTTAGCACAACACCAGGTTCTTAGCCATCCGTTAAATTCCTCTATTCTCAGCTTTCTTGTTGTGCTTGCCTTAAGCACTGGAAGTATCTCCGAAAAAGTTACTGATCTTCCTGCCCCCTCACATAAATGTCCTAGTTCCTCAAACCTCCTCTGGACTATATCTACTGTCTTGTCAGCCAGGTCGTTTGTCCCAAGATGTATAATTAAATGAGGCTTGTCCCTACCCCTTCTAGCATATTTCAGAACAGATTGTCCCACCCTTTCCGCTGTCATTCCTGGCATGGCCTCTACCCAAATGAGACTATGCCTCTCCCCCTTGCTACCCCACCTGACTTCTCTTAGTATTGAGTCCCCCAGCACTAAGATTCCACCACTCTTACTCCCTGCTTGCTTCCATTCATCTCCCGCTCTCATTTCCAGCTCATCTTCTTCCTCCTGCACATTATTTCCCCTTTTTCCCCTGTTGCAATTCTCCCAGCAGAACTTCCCTCCACTCCGGTTTGGTCCAGGCATTTATCAATTACTCCTCTAATTTCATCATTTCCCTCCTCCACCTTCTTCCTCTCTAGCAGTGCACAACTATTTTCTGAAGGCCCTTCACAAATGCCCGCTTCCTCTCTCTTCATAGTAACCTGTTCTCTCCTTTCCACTCCATGACTTTTGCCACTTCTTCGCCTCCCCTCACAAGTCCCCATCTCCTCCTTCCATTTGTCTTTTGTCTCCTGACCTGGTTTCCCCGGCAATCATTCTTCCTGGCCTGTGCCCCCTTGTCCCTGATTCCTTTCTTCTGACCCTCTCCTCACCACTGTTGGCTTAAATCGCCCTCCCTCATCTCCCCTTCTTCCTCCTTCCAGTATTGGGCTAAACCCACCCCCAGTCTGCCTTGCCTGTCTTAGTTCCTCCTGCAGATCCTCAATCTCCTTTCTAAGTTTTTCTATGTTGTTGCACACTAAACATCCTCCCACACTCCAGGCAATTTTTAGAAAGATTAGTGCACCACAGTTGTTGCAGCCTACCACCCTACCCATTGCTGTCGTTGCCCACCAGCGACCCCTCACCCTTCCAGATGCAGGATACCAAACACTCCCCCAAGTCTCCCCTCTCCCTCCTCTATCAGTGCAAAACATTCTTTCCTTAATTTCCCTTACCCCCTTTGTTGTACACATTTAGATAGATTGAGCAATTGCTTTTTATATTCCTATCCTTCCTATCCACACTCAAAAACAGACTTTAAATAGCCATTGCACAACCTTCTTCAAACTCCTACTCCTCCTTTCCACAATGCAATAGCAATGCAAAATAGGTTTGCTACCAAAAGAAACAGGTCTCCAATTCAAACAGCTTCACCAACAACATATCAAAATAGGCTTGGAATTAGAAGATATAGGTATCTAATTCAAAGAAACAGCCCCAGTTAAATCATACCAAATAGGTTTTAAATCAGAAGAAATAGGCCTCTACAAATGCAGCCTGCTACACAGTGAAACATCAAACAAATGAGCCCACTTATGGCTACCAAAACAGTTTTCAAAATTCCAACAGCCCCAAAACAATACCCTGCTAGCCCCTTAGAAGTAGTAAGAAAGAAAAGAAATAACCTTCTAACAAGTAAAATCCACAAGAAACACTGTAAAAACAACAAGAAGCTACTGTACTGTAACAGATCTGATCCTTTCACTTCTAGTTCCTTCTGAGAAGCCAAAGCAACTGACACCACACCTGATTCAGCTTACTGTATGGGTGGGATTGTGTATAGGGGTGGGTGTTTCTGCTGTGTCTGTTCACCTGTTGTGGGAGTATGTTGTGGGGTTGTGTTGGGTACTGCTGTTTGTTTGGGGGTGGGTTTGATTGTTGCTGTTGGTTTGTGTGTGGGTCTGTTGTTTGGGTGTTGGGCCGGTTTTGGGGTGTGCATGGGGGCCGGATGATGGTTGGGGTGGTTGTGGGTGGCTGTTTGTGTTTGTTATTCTTGTGCTGTTGCTCTTTGTTGTTCCTGCCTGTTGGTGTTCCCCATCCCCCTCCCATTGTTACCCTGTATCCCTGTCCCTGTTCTGCACATTAAAATGTTTGCCATTTACACTGTCTTTGTGTCCATTATTGGTGTGCCTGGCTGTGTGTGAGTGTGAGTCTGTCACTATGCACAGGAGTGCACACTGGTGTTGGTGCCTGCTGTCCCCAGTGTTCTCTCCATGTGCATCGGGTTGGTGTGCCATTTGTGCTGCCCCAGCACAGGCCACTGCCCACAGGCTGCATCAGCGTGGTGGTCTGTGTGCTGCAGGTCACCTTGCATGCTTTAGTGTCCATGCCATCTCACATTGAACCTCCCAGCTGTGTGGTGGCACGGTTCCTGTGCTGCACCTTTCCACCTCAGGGTGCCATTGTTTCCTGCAGGTGGCACCACTGGCACGGACGTTGGTGTGTCTCACCACCGACTGTCCACTGGTCTGTGCAACCTGGTGCTGTGTCCTTGTTCTGGTTGCACTGTTTCTATGTATTAGTGGCCATGGCAGGGGCGTTGTGCCTGGTGGCACCTTCATCCCTGCATTGTGCCTGTGGCCTCTGTGCTCCCTTTGTACCCTGTGCCACACTGCCCCTGTGTGCCTGCCTTCCTTAGTCACTGTCTGCCTATCTCACATGTGTGTTGCTGTGTGGCTGGCCTGTCTGGCCCTGCTCCTTGCCTTGCTGTGTATGTTACACCTGCTCCTACCTGGTTTATGTTGCGCCGTCTGGTCTTGGTGTATGTTGTGGTACTGCTGCCTCTAGAATCCCACCCTGGCATTTCTCTGCTTTTTCCTTGGCATATATTCAGTTACGCATTTGGGTACCTGCGGGTCTGTCGCAACTGCAGCGTAAGTCGTCGTTGGCACACTGCGTTGTGCCACTGTGCATCTTGCATTGTAGAATAGCGTGTGGCATATATGATTAACGTATTTGTGACTTGTGACATGCTCTTTGGCGCATCTGTGTTTTGCATTGGCGTATGCTTTCTAGAATTGGGCCCAGTTTTTTTAACTTAATAAACTGGAATTTAAAAGCAAAAAGAAGACGCAGAGACTAAGTCCATGTGACTTCCTTAGATTCACAGTAGATCAATGTGTCTGCAAAGAAAAATAAAGAAGACGTTTTAAGTTAAGCTGTTGAGCATAATATAAAAACAATTCTATTCAGTGCTAAAAGAATGAAACTGGAAATAAACGTGTGTGTCTGTGTGTGTGTGTGTGTGTGTGTGTGTTAACACTCTGGTTCTTTACTTTACTTTACACTCCTATTAAAAAATCATATTCATTTCATTTAGTAATAATGGAAATTAAGCTGCTATACTCCCTGTCATGTTAAAAGCAGATTAATCCACTCGAAAGGATGGGTCTACTGTGGAATTAATCCATGGTTGGGTGGTTGGACCCACTCGGCCTTCGGCTTTGTGGTCCAACCCCCCAACCATGGATTAATTCCACAGTAGACCCATCCTTTCTCATGGATTAATCCTTGCATAACATCACTCCTGGAGTGGGTTGAAGCATGAGGCAAAGCCGAGTGCTTCCATCATCCCAGGAGTGATGTTACAACACAATAACACACACCTTGGAGTGCCTTATTGCAATTATACAATGGCTCAATTTTATACAAAGTAAAAAAAAATGAAAACATTTTTTTAGTAGATTGTTTGGGTTTCTGAAGAGACAACAGTGATAGAAAACTCCAATAAGACAATACAGTGGTGTTATTGTGTAATAGCATCACTGTCCCAGGCACCCACTGACCAATCAGAATACAAGAAATTTCTTTGCCATTGTATAATTTAGCAATAAGGCATGACAAGGTGTGGTTTATCATGGGATATCATCACGCCTCGGGTGGTTGGGCATGAGGCCGCAGGTCGAGTACGTCCAACCACCCGAGAAGTGACGATATCCCATGCTATACCACACCCTGGAGTGACTTATTGCTATTATGAACAGAGTTTGAAGTTTTATAAATAAAAAAATAAAACAGGTTTTAAAACATTTTATGAATGAGCTTTTGGGTGGTGTAGGAGTACATTTTGAAAAAATAGTTCTCAGACACTAGAGAGCAAAGAGGCTGGTGATGCCGGAACATTTTTGAAGCTGTGATGATGTAGCCCGATATCATTACGGCTTCAAAGAGCTCTTGGCCAATCAGATTCCTCTATTTACGATCCTCAGTTCATAATTAAGGTTAATGCGGAGTGAATGCCATTATGGCTTCTTACTGAACAAGAGATAGTTAAACCTCATAAACTGGCAGACTTCCTTTTTTAGACCTGTCACAGCAGATCTTAGGTCTCACCCCACTCTGTCAGCCACTAAATGGCTCTTCAAAACCCTTGAGGAGAAATTCCAGTTAAGTCATCTTTTTTGGGAACTGACTCCAGTCTGGGAGAACCCCAAAATCTCTTCTAATGGATCACAATTTAAAAACAGTGTGGAAAAGAACAAGGATAGCTCAGATTGGAGATCTGGTAGATCCAGAAACAGGAATATTTCTTTCCTTTAAAGACATATGAAAAAAAATTCCACATATCCAGACTTCACTTTTGGCTTTATTTACAATTGAGAGAGAAAATAAATGACGATATAGCCAAAACTACCCCTTTCTGAAAGACTCCAAGTGGCACCAGATTTTGAAAATGGCAGTGATGAAGAGAGGATCTAGCCTCTTATATACATATTTATCTGATTGTGATAGTAATATCACTGACTCAGCTAAAGTTGCTTAGGAACAGGATCTTAATGTGCATATTTCTGACCAAAGTTGGGAAGCTACGTGGAAGAATGCTTACAAGTGTAATAGGGAGGTTAATGGGAGGTTGACTCATTTCAAGATAAGACAAAGAACCTTAGTGCACAAGCACTGAGGCAAGGGTTACCCCACAGGGCACTGGCCGGGAAGCCAAGTTTCAAAGAAATACTAAATCACACATATCCCCATAATGCAAAGCATCATGGGCTGTATATGCAAATCACCACAAAATATTATGCTGGTTCAACTTTAAGCAGAACTGCATGGTGCTGAAAGGCCTCTCACACAGTATGCAAAGGGTGCCAACAGAAGACACAGACATGTGTTTTGTCCTACCAGGACTCATCAGCGTGCCTCATCTGTATGACACCCCAGTGGAATGAACCAGCTACTTCTCAGGTACTATTATTCCCCACTGAGATTGAATAAAATATTTAAATCTTATCATCTAGGCTGCTGGAAATGTGGACTGTCTTCGGCACCCTTGGCTCATTTGTTTTGCCAATGCCCCAGAGTGCTGATAAAATGGAAGTAAATACATTCACTATGTCAGAAGATCATGAAGGCAAATATACCCTTCTACCCTCTCATTTACATACTAGGGGATAACACACGGCTATCACTTCTTCCCAGACCATCTCAACTATGGATATTAAATATGGCGTTAGCTAATAAAAAGTTGCTGCTTCAGAACTGGAAAGTTCATAGAATACCTGTTATGAGAGAACATCTGGATTTGATAGAGAACATAGCCAATAATGAGCGTATTAGCTACTTAGTTTTGAATAAAATAGACAAGTTCGATGAAATTTGGAACCCCTTTTTTAGACTTTACAATTGTATAAGCTGTATTCTTGCTTTCCAATGACTTTGATTTTCTGTATGAGAGTAATGTGCTTCTGAAATGTTGTTTTGTTATTTCATAGATTCTGTATAGATAGAAGTTGTACTATGCATTACTTTTGGATAATATATGTATATGTTTATATGTTAATATATATACCTTAAAAATCAATAAAAATTTTAAATGGAAAAAAAAAAGGTCCGTGTGGAGGGTTGAATGCCATGGATGTGGACTGTATACTAACATGTCATCTTACTCTATACAGGAGACAGCACATACCCCCTTCAGCCATGGATGCTCACCCCAATACTGCAGCCCATGTCTGAAGCACAAGATAGGTACAATGAGGCACACGTGGCTGCACGAAACATCACTTCTGGCTAGTTAGTTGGCTTTTGATCAGGTGGCAATTTCGGATGTCATGATGGTCATCCAGAATATGCGGCCGACCTACTGTGGTATGGATCCCGGCCCAACCCATCTCCTTGTGGGATGTGTGGAGGTCATCGGCCCGGTCCTAGCTGAGATTGTGAAATGTTCATTAGAAACCAGGGAGTTTCCTGACTCACTGAAGGAGGCAGTGGTGATTCTGCTCCTCAAGAAACCTCTCAATCTGGACTGTCTCGTTAACTATAGACCAGTCTCTAACCTGCCCTTTGCGGGGAAGGTTTTTGAGAAGGTGGTCGCGCTGCAGCTCAAGGACCATCTTGTTATCCATGACATCTATGATCCCTTCCAATCGGGATTTAGGAAGAGACATAGTACTGAGACTGCCCTTGTTCAGGTGCTCAATGATGTCCTTATAGTAAGAGATCAGAGGAGTCATTCCATTTTAGTCCTCCTTGATCTCTCCGCAGCATTTGACATTGTGGATCATGGGATATTGCTAACGCACCTGCGGTTAATCTGTGGACTGTCGGATACAGTCCTCGGATTTCTCCAATTTTTCCTCACTGGCAGGTTTCAAAGAGTAGTGTCAGGGATTTATTCCTCCAACCCATTCTCCCTGCCATGTGGGGTACTGCAGGGCTTTGTGCTGTCTCCCATGTTGATGGTGGGGTACATGTTGCCACTGGGGGACATTGTAAGGTGGTATGGGCTGAGTTTTCACTGCTATGCAGACAATACTCAACTGTACATGTCCTTTGTACCCAAACAGGACACAGCAGTCTCGGTATTTAACAACTGCCTATCCGAGATCTAAGATTGGATGAGTGCCAACTTGTTGAAACTGAATTCAGACAAGACTGAGGTGTTGGTTGTGGATCTGGGTCATCGAGTAGAGGGGTCTTCGGCAGGACAGGTAACTAGTCTTGTATTAGGAGACTGCCAGCTGAGGACCTCAGAATGGGTGCAGAAGTCTAGGCGTTATTCTTGACAAGGGGCTGACCCTGAAATCTCAGGTGTTGTCCGTTGTCAAGCCCTCATTCTACCATTTGAGGAATATCACCTGGATCAAACATCTAGTTCCACCCGACGGCCTACCAACATTAGTTCATGCCTTTGTGACTTCCCACCTGGATTACTGTAACTCTCTCTACCTAGGGTTGCCAGGGGTAGACATCCACCAGCTGCAGCTAGTGCAGAATGTGGCAGCCAATTGGGCTTCCTCGATATATCCATATTACACCTGTCCTGCGCGAGCTGCACTGGCTGCCAGTTCAGTGGAGGTTCACCTTCAAGGTTGGCTTGCTGACCTATAAAGCCCTACACGGCCACAGACCGTATTACCTGCAAGAGCTTTTGCGCCCCATCACCCCTCCTGACCACTGTGCTCCACTGACGAGGGATTGCTACAGATTCCCAGGGTCCGGTTGAAGTCATCTGATGCTCCAGCATTTGCTTATGTAGCTCCTACCCTGTGGAATTCTTTACCTCATCAGGTTCAGGAGTGCCTGACGGTGGAGAGCTTCAGAGCCACACTGAAAGCTTACTTATTTAGTCTTGCTTTTCTGTAATTGGACATGGTAGATTTTAACTATTATTACCAGAATTTTAACTATTTATGGTCCTTTTATTTTAATTGTGATATTTCCTTTTTATGTTGGTGCGCTTGCGCAGCCAACATCTTGTAAGTAGTGCAGATTTGGAGGCGCGGTCACTGTTGGGCGAATGCAGGGCACGCACCAGTTGGTGCATCCCGCATTCCCCAATCAGCCAGCAGCAGGGGCCGACACCCTGCCTAGCTAATCAGTCGAAGACATCACAGAAAAGGTCCACTGCAATGAAAGTGAAGCTCTCATGCAGCATGACCACAACACGCCTCTCCCTACATGCAGGCAACATGGCGGCAGTGACTGCCGCTGTTGCCTGTCAACCCCCCTTCCTTTATTGTGTGCTGATGAGGGTGTCCAATCCTCATCGGCATCATGTAACCCCCCCATCTTTGATGGCCGAGGGGGTGCCCAGTCCTCCTTGACATCATGCGCCCCCCAACAGTTTTTCTTTGCCGACGGGGGCCCAATTCTCGTCGGCATGTATCCCTCCTTCCCTCCTTGAATTTTGCCGGCGGAGGCCACTCCCTTGGCATAATATGTTCCCTTCTTTGTTTTGCTTGCCAAGGGGTGCCCAAACCCCTCAGCTCCTGCACCCCTTTACTTGTCTGCCGACGGGTGCCTAATCTCCAGTTGGCTAAAGCACCTCACCACACACACATTATTAGCATGCTGGGAGCCCACCCCAGCATGCCAAAGCACCTATTAAGCGAAAGCGGTCACCGATGTCTTTTATTTTAATTTTTTACCTATAAAGCAAAACTGTCCTCGTAGTCTCCAACCCCCCACAACCCGCACTCACCCACTGCGCACCCTGCCTCCCCACACACACCCCTCACCCCATACTTACCTCTGGAGTCCAATGCAATGATCTTCGGTGGTCCGGGAACACGTCTGCACTCTTCAAAGCCGACCGCGAACTGAGGAAATGCAGGTAAGCTGTATAATGGAATAAATAGGGGGTTTTCAACTTTAATGCCTATCTCGGGCATTTTTGGGAATTTTTACACCAAATTTTCAACATGGGGTTTTTGGGACCCCTCCTCATGAATTTTGTCACTGTCATATCGTTAATCGGTCCCGAAAGGTGATTTTTCAGTCACTGCGCGGAATCAACTTTTGGGACCCATTAATGAAATGACAGTGCCACTGTTCATGAGGTGGGCTCTGAAAAAGCCTATGTTGCAAATTTGGTGGAAAAAATCCAAAAAATGGTTGTTTTACAAGCATGCGTTGCACAGCTGCTATGCAGGCTCGTAACTTCGCAAATTCGCAATATTTTCATGCCAGATTTTCAACATTGTCATTTTTGTACACCTCCTTGTGAACAGTATAGCTGTCATTTTTCACATCCTGGCCGAAATGTGTTTCCGCGTTTCCGGGGCACAATAGCGCAGTCGCTGTGGGAAATCAGTGTTCGGGCCAGATTATGAAAATGACAGTGACACTGTTCATGAGCAGAGGTCCTAAAATGCCTATGTTGAAAATTTGGTGACGATACTCCATAAAATGACTGTGTTACGAGCATGCGTTGGCAGATAGCACACACGCTTGTAACGTCGTGCATTTGTAATATTTTCACTCCAGATTTTTACCATTGGCATTTTTCCACACCTCTTGATGAACAGTACAGCTGTCATTTCACATATCCTGCCCAAAATGTGTTTTCACACATCCGGCGCAGAATTGTGCTGTCGCTCTGCGAAATCACTTTTTGGGACAGTTTGAGGAAATAACAGTGACACTGTACATGAGCAGAGGTGCTAAAATGCCTATGTTGAAAATTTGGTGCCGAACGTCCATAAAATGACTGTGTTACAAGCGCGCATTGCACATTTCCCACACACCCTTGTAACTTCGCAAATTTGCAAAATTTACATGCCACATTTTCACCACTGGCATTTTTTTACACCTCCTTATGAACAGTACAGCTGTCATTTTTCACATCCTGCCCAAAATGTTTTTCTGTGCTGCACTACCAAAGCCAATCCCAGCGCGACAACATTCAGCATTGACAAATGCTTGTTTGTAAAGTTCTTTGATATTCGTGAATTGCTCTGTATAAATAAAGCTTATTATTATTTATAATTATTATTGAGCGTGTGTTTGGCATGATGAAGATGTGCTTCAGATGCCTGGACAGGTCCAGCAGTGCCCTACGGTATAACCTGGACAAGGCCTGTGGCATTTTCCTGGCCTGTTGTATGCCACACAACATGGCCATAGACCATGGATCAGTTGTCCAGGTCCAAAAGGGCCAACAGTGCAGAGGATGTGGAGCTGCCAGACGAGAGTGAGCATCTATGCATGACCACAGTGACCCAGGATTGGCCCTGAGGGAGATGGTGGCACAGGGACGACATTGTGCAGGAACCTGTCTGACCCCAAAGGTGAGAAATGCATGTAGGTGTGACATTGCTGTCATGCACACATACACTGCATATGTGGGTGCACAGTGTGCCCCATGGTGATGTTGAGTATGTACTGGTCGAGATGGTGTGTTGTTTAGACAGGTGTGTGGCAGTCACATGCACACATGTCCACAGGTGGGACAACATTGTCAAGGATGCACAGAGGTACTGGTAGCGGTTTGGCATGGGTCAGAGATAGACCACTGGCACATACCCACAGTGGTAAGCCACAGGTGCACTCATCACACCCATACCAGTCCCACGACACCATGGCCCACATCAGTGTCCCAGATCCTGTCCATACAACGTGACGATGCCACAGGGGTTGGGAGCTGGGGCAATGTGGTTGACTGAGTGTGGATATCACCCAACCTGCAGCCTGGAGGCATCACAGGCAGTCCATAAAGGCCCCTGACACCTCAGGGTTTGTGCATGCAGCCACCATGGACACATACATGGCCTCGTCCCACCAACACAGGGGACACCAATGGGGACCCCTGGGCCACCTGGGGTGAGGCCGCCACCTCTGAGGGGGTAGACACATGTGACCATGAATGGCTACGTGTTTGGGTGGGTGTGGAGAACTGAACACCATAGCCAGAGGTGGGTGGGAGTACAGTGGCAGGGGACATGCAGATGCTGCATGGTGTTCGGGGGTGCTGGGGTTGCTGTGAGGTGTGCAGCGTGTGGTATGGCCACTAGAGGCCCTCCCGTATAGCTGCAGCTACATTGGAGAAGCCTGCAGTAATGTCCTCACATAACATGTGACTAGCCCCCATGAGTTCTGCATGGTGCATAGAAGCTCACTCATCATGGAGGCAAATCTGTGACCACATCCCCTGCACAATGTCATGGAGTACCTCCTGGCTCTCCATGGAGGCCCTCAGTAGCCTCATGTGTTCCAGCAGCTCATTGTCTGGGGCAATGTGTTATGGGATGGGCGGAGGCTGCTGATCTGGGGGGGTGGCCTGGCGTGCAGCCACCACAGCATGTGGCTGCCCCACAGGTGCCTGCTGGGGTTGTGGGAATGAAGAACATGCATGTAACATGCATGTCAGGGCTGCCTGAACATGCACCTGGTCAGGCTGTGGCTGGTTACTGGTTCCCAGTAGCTGGGCAATAGTGTCCATCCGCTGTGCCTTTGCAGGCAGTAGCACATTGCCCTCTACCTGCGCTGTGGCTGACTACAAGTGGTGGCCCACCTGCTGTGCAGGGACTGGTACTGGATTGCTGCTAGTGGCATGTGCAGCATGTGGGGAATCAGTCCAGGAAACATGGGGGCAGTGTCGGGAATTACACTGCCAATATACATGGTGTCATCATCGTCACTGTCTATGGCAAGCACATCCACAGCATTGAGGAGAGCATCGGCTGACAGGAAGATGGTCTCATCGTTATCACTGTCCGACTCACCCTTGTCTGCAGGTTCACAGCAATGGGCCCCACACTGGCCGAAGCTGTGGCCACATGTATGGAGCCATGCTGTGCGGGCAGCAGTACCTGTGGATCACCACTTGTCCCAAGATGTGATGGTGCTGTGGAAAGAAAAGGGGAGAGCACAGTTAGGAATGCATGTCCATGCTGACAGTACAGTAACATACACAGGTAGGTGCTCATGCATGCACCAGGATAGCAGGTGAAACCACACACAGGTATGACATTGTGAATGGAGCACATGCCAGAGATGCTAGGATGCACACACATGCTGTGGTATGCACAAATATACAGTGGACAATGTTGGGTGGCCACAGACTGCTACACATAATGGATATCATGATACACACAGACATAGAAAGTCACATGTAGGACTGGACATGAAATGCAACATGTATACTCACAGTACTGGGATGGCCGACCACCTGTTTCAAAGCCCCCACATGGAACACCATGCACAGCCACCTGGCTGAAGGCTGCGTCCATGAGTGCCTCCCGCGGTGTCATCACAGAAGCCCTGGAGGGTCCACCACCAGTTGCCTGAAGGGAAGCACGGGCCTTGACCAGTAGGCCCTTGCAGTGCACTCAGAGGCCACCGACCTGCTTCATGCACTCCAGGGGAGTGTGGTTGTAGTTCCCTTGGGCATTCACAGCCTCCACCACCTCTCTCCAGCCCTGTTCCTGCTCCTGTAGTGTCCCACATTTCTGACGAAGAAGCTCTTCCCTGAGCACATAGGCCTTGGTGAGGGTCTTGAGCTCATCCTTTGTAAAGTTTGGACGTCTCCGTCTATCTGATGCCATACTGGTGCTTGTGGAACAAACAGATATAGAGACAGGTCCAGTTACAATGACATGGAAATGTAAAAAAAACACACCCTGTGCAGAACAAGTGCTGCCACTCACAAACATGACCAAAAACGTACCTTCAAGGCTGCAGTACCTCTAGGTCACCTGAGTGGAGTGGTGGAGCAGGCCTGCTTTTCAATCAATCAATCAATCAATCAAAATCTTTATTTATTCAGGCGGACATCATTGAGCAAAGCTCATTTACAAGATGGACCTGATAGGTCGAAAAACAACATGAAGGTACAATAACAGACATATACAAAAAAAAAAAAAAACTTTCTAAATGAACAGATGCAATAATATAAACATATATACAAGCAAGGTAGCCAGTGATTTCGGACTCCAGAGCAGACTAAATCAGACAGTTTTGACTGAAAAGTGGTAAAAGTGTTGGGTTTGTTGAAGTAATCTCTGAAAAAGAAGACATAGGGGTCTGGTGGGATGTAATTGGATAGGCACTCAATCAACTAGTAATGGGTGAATAGGAAAGGTAAGTGCAAGGAGTTGCAGAAGATGTTGTGGCAATGGTGTAGCAAAGCTGCATAGAAAAAGAAAAGAATGAAGGTTACGGGTGTGATTGGACTAGGCCTTGTGAAAGCAGTTGCATATCTCGGGAAGAGACTTGTGTATAGCTTTTAAAGGATGCTATAGGTATGAAGGTGGTCAACTTTAGGTCTTCTGCGAGAATTCCAAGCAAATGCTAGAGAGTAACTGAGGGATCTCCATGCCGGTACAGGCTTTGGTATCTTCAAATGATGAAGCTGTTGCTTTAGGGCATATGACCTAGCTGTAGCCAGTGTAAAGCAATCTGAAATATAGGATGGAAGATTGTTAGACAGAGCTTTGTAAGTCCATAAACAGCATTTTTGTTCCTCCTGAGGTGTAAGGATGTCCAACCAACTGCAGCATAGAGAGAGCAATGATGAGTGTTGAAAGGAAGATCTGTGATGAATCTTAGAGCTCTATGGTACAAGGTATCCAGTTTACTTAAGTAGGAAATAGTACAGTGGCCATATAGGAAATCTGCATAGTCGATGAGTGATAGAAATGAGGCCTGGATTAGTCTCTGTTTTGACTCTCTGGTTAAATAATGTTTGATTCTGAAGAAAAGGCCGAGCCTCTGTCGGAGTTTTTTCAGGAGTTCCTCAATATGCTGAGTGTAATCAAGTCTGTTGTCAATCCATACCCCTAAATATTTGAATTTATCAACATAGTCAAGGCTTTCTCCAAGGATGGTGGATAGTTGGGGAAGAATGCTTGGTGAGAGAGTGGTAGAATATATATTGGTGGAGAAGAGCATAGCTTTTGTCTTCTTAGCATTCAATAGGAGTTTTTTTTCAAGTAGTTGGTGTTGCAACAGGGAGAACTCTGATTGTAGTAATTCACAGGCCTTTGATGGTGAGGGTTACTGACATATAAGACAGTGTCATCTGCAAAAGGTGAACATTGGCTTTTGTGAGGTTGGAATCAATGTTGTTAATGTAAATGGCAAAAAGGATAGGGCCCAGGATAGATCCTTGAGGTACTCCTCTTAGGAGTGATTTTGATGAGGATAGGTCACCTTCATTTTTCACCTGCTACGCTCTATCAGTGAGGTAACATCTGAACCACTTAAGAGAGGTTGTATCTAGGCCTATGGAGTGCAGTGAAGAGATTAGCAGCTCATGATCCACTGTATCGAAGGCTTTGCGTAGATCCAGAAATACAGCACAGACGCTGTTTTTTTTGTCTAACTCAATTTGCCAGTCGTTTGTAACTTTTGCTAGTGCAGAAGTGGTGCTATGCCTGGTCCTAAACCCAGATTGAGCAGGGTTTAGGAGATTATTGACATCGAGGTAGTCTCTTAGTTGGATGCTCACTAATTTTTCTAGCATTTTGGAAAGCGCTGGTAGGATGGATATGGGTCTATAGTTGTTGAGGTCCATGGGGTCCCCTGATTTAAGGAGGGGAAACACTTGTGCTGTCTTCCACAGTGAAGGAATAGAACCAGAGGATAAGGATAGATTAAAAGGTGTGTTAGGGGAACTGCAAGTGCATGTATTGCAATTTTAGAAAATAGGTCCAGAGAGTCTGCACCTGCACTTTTTTTAGTGTCTAGATGCAGCAATAGGTCCTCTACTTGTTTCAGTAAAATTGGCTTGAATGAGAATGAAGAATCAGCCTTCTGACCCTCAGTAGACTGGAATTTAAGTTGTGATCGCAGTAGATTAGCTGGAGAGGAGTCAAAAGCAAGGCCAGCCGTAGTGAAATGATTGTTGAATGCATCTAAAACCTCACGCTAGTCAGTGATAGCAACTTTATTAAGGTGCACTTGGGATGGCAAAGAAGTGCTAGAATCCTGCCCTAGGATCCCCTTGATGGTGCCCCAGAATCTGGCTGGGTTGAGGTAGGAGGCATCAAGTTCAGCTGTATAGAAAGGCAGCCTTGGCATCCTCACTTTTGGTGCAGCTATTTCTGGCTTTTTCTGAACAGCAGCCAGTCATTTGGTTCCTTGGTCTTTCTTGCCCTTTTCCATAGCTTATCTCTTTCAAGCAGTGCAGATTTAAGGTAGGCAGAAAACCAGCGGCAAGATTTGCTTTTTGTTCTAACTCTAGTGATTGGTGCATGAGTATTGAGGGCACCTATTATTATGCTGTTTAACACCTGAAGTGCTGTTTCCACAGAACCTGTAAGGTAGAATTCTTGCCAGCATACAGAATGACATAGATCGTGAAGATATTCCTCGATATTAAGGTTTTTTTTTAGACCTTCTTGGGAGGAATTTTGCAGGGTTAGTTGGCTTGCCTGATGATCTTATCCCTGCTATAAGACAGTGATCACTTATGTCACTGAAAAGTTCTCCAGTGTGTGAGAACAGATGGGGTTTGTTTACCAGCACAATGTCAAGTAGGGTGCTGTTACTTTTGTTTTTTAAATTAATTCTTGTCGGTTCATCTATTAGTTGAGTAAACCCATATGTATCACAAAAAGATACTAGGGGAGCAGCTGTTTTGGAGAGCCAGTTTAAATTCAGGTCACCTAAAATAATGGTATCTTCAGAGCCCAATTTGATTATGTTTCCCAGATGGAGTAGGAGCTTATGGCCGGCAGAGGGGGGCCTATAGCAGCCAACTAGTTGAAAAGCTGCCATGTTGGGGAGAACTATTTTAAGGGATAAGCATTCGAATTCTTTAGGCAATGATGTTGCACTAAGGCAAGATGCAGGTATATTCGATTTTACATAAATGGCTACTCCACCGCCCCTTGACAGGCGGTCTGATCTGAATAACTGATAGTTGGGTAGATTTATCTCCCTGTCATTTGTTGCAGGTTTGAGCCATGTCTCAGATATTACCAGAAAGTCTGGCAAGGTGTGGGCAACCCAGGCCTGTATTAATGAAATCTTTTTTAGGAGGCTGCATACATTGATGTGAAGGAAGCTTAGACCTTTAATGGAGGCTAGGTCTGCTGGGGAGGTGAAGCCTTCTGGGGGTCCTGGATTAATTTCAACATTACCAGCACAGATCAGTAAAAAGAATAATAGTTTAGTGAGGGCTTCGAGTGATAGGAGGAGGGAACAGTCAGAGGGCTTTCTCTTCTTGCTCGGGGTCCAATGCTTAGAGATGGTCCAATCTGGACTATGGCTTAGTAACTTGTCACAGAGTGCTAGTTTGGTGGACAGGTATAAGGGGGCACTGTAGATCCAAGAGCAGAGCATGGAGCATAAGAAATACATGACTGGTTGTGACCGTTTTTGGGGGTTACCCCAAGGATTATAGTGAAGCAACGGTAATGCATATTTGAGGAACCGATAGGCATCCACTGGAGGTGTGATAGGGAGGCTAGGCTGACAAGTCGCATTGTTCAGTAGGGCATGGACTGGTATGGCATCATCCTCAAGGTATACAATAGATGAGAGAGAGAGAGAGAAACAGTAAGAGGAGCATTTCCATAATGAAACGGTAACTAGGGGTTAATAGTAGTGAGGGCAATGGGAGGACTGTTGATAGATTATTGGATAGAATTTAGCTATGGGCGGAGATAGGAGATTCGGAGGGAAGGTGTGTATAAAAAATACACCCAGGAGGGGGGAGGGGGGGCAGGCAAAAATTTTGCGGCTTTCCCATACCTTCCTGGCTGTCTCTCCTGGCCTCCTGGTTCCCTGTTCGGCCTTGCGGTCGCCGCCCGCCCGCTGGCGGAGCGTAGCCCCGGCGCTTACTGGGTGCTCGAGGGCAGGGACGGCTAGAGTGGAGGGAGACAGAGGAAAGCACAGTCAGAAAAGCAAAATTGCAGCAATCAAACGATTCTGCAAGTGGGGCGAAAAATATTTTGCACAACAAAAGACTGGGGGGGGGGTTCGGCGCCTTAGCGTCTGGCTCACCAGAAATCCCACCAAAAGACTGCAATCACTTAAAACATTTGTAAAAAATACAGCAGAAAACCATAAAGTTTAAACAAAGCAGGAAAACAGCTCTTTTTGGGTGAATTTACATTAATAAAATACAATCCCCAGCCAGTTTTGGCAGTGCAAAATAAAGCAGTAGTCTATGGAGAAGGAGGACCAATCAGAAGCAAGGCTCAGCTAGCGCTCGCCTTCCGATTGGTTGCGGCTTTCCCATACCTTCCTGGCTTTTATGGTAATGTGCATGCAAATCAGGTAAATACATTCCACTAATGAGATGCAAATGTGCAGTCTGGGCACAGACTGTGCAATGAGGCAATTTGCAGATCTTGACTGACTATTGCAAAAATGTACACCGCGCAATTGGTTTGTTATTGCACATTTCCGTTTTCTCTGCCAAACTCTATGGCACACATACACAGGCATCTGCACGGCAGACGCCATATGTCATTGCACCATGCAGGACATGCACAGCCCCATTCAGTGATGACATCTGTGTTGTACTGCACAGATGCAAATGCAGGTCAGGTATGCACGACAGGCCCTTGCAGTGCACAGTATCACTGGCTGGTGTTGTGGCAACAAGCGCCTTTAACAATATGGTGCAGCACGGCAGCCACACATACATGGAAGCATGGGGCGCAACCTTTGTTTGCCATGTGGCAGTATGCTATCGTGCATGCACAGTATCACAGTTGTAATACTCTTAGCATGAAAAGTCATAGTGCTAACACCATGAGGGCACAGCAATCCAAGTATGCACTATAACGCTACATATGCGGGTGTAAGGCCTGCCAGAATGTGGCCAGAGTGCATCCCACCCGCAGCAGCACCACAAAGGCACAAGCTCCATGTTGCATGGCACCCTGCCAGTGTACCTAGAGGTAGGAGGATGTTCAGCTGGCTAACCTGGTGGACCTGGTGATCTCCAGGGAGAGCCAGCTGTTTGGGCAGGAGCAGCTGGACAGGGCCAGGTCATCCATATGGGCTGAGATTGCCAATCACTTCAGCAAGCATACTGGCATCACACTCATGGGCAAGCAGTGTCGCCACCGGTATGGAGACCTCACCAAGAGGGACAGGGCACACCTCAAGTGCTATTGTGTCAAGGTGGAAGAGGGCACAGTGCCACTTCCAGTTATGTACACCATGAAAATATGTGACATGATGGTTATGGTTATCTGTTGCGGTACCTCTGTGCCTGGCACTAACTGTTGTGGACTGCAGCATTCTATCTGTATTGAACCACAGAGGAGGAACACTATGCCACATAATGTTCCGTTGTGGATGGCACAGACATGCCCCACCCACTGTATAGTGCAGGTGTACAGTGGCACATGTCCATGTCTGTTATAATGAGGGCATCACCTGCCTACGGAGGCTGACAGGATGCTGAACATTACCTTTAGGCAGTCATCTGGGCAGGGAATGGTGCCTTCAAAATCTGGGTGCACAATGGCTAGTGGAATACAGGCCGTAGGACCTGTGCATTGCACCTGTGTTTCCCCTGGACATGGCACAATGTGTGGTCCCAGCAATATACAGCATAGCCAATGTGCATTGTGACATCACATACCATTTCCATGCCTCTGATGTCCATATGTGTCCATGTATGTGTCCGCCCATGTGCCACAAGCCACACAACAGGACCTGGTAAATGGACATGGCATGTCCTGGCAAGCCCATGAACAGCAGTCCCCCTGCTGAACCCCACATGTCCCTGTGCAGTACAGTCCTCCTTGTGACCTTGCATGCTGGTGTATGTAAGCATGTATCATTGCACAGCACAGTGTATTATAGTGGCACCCATTGTGCATCCCTGTGATACAGTGTGGCGGATGCCATGTCACAGCAATAGGGTATGCAGGTGCCCAAATGACGTATGTGTCCAACAGGTATCCACTTTGTTTCCTGCACCCATTTCAAGTACCGTCATAGTGACGTTGACGGTGCATCCATGTATCCATCTCATAGTATGTGCTGCAGGTCAGGGATTACAGTGGCGGCAAGCATAGGACCACTGTGGTGTGTTCCATCCTGACATGATACGGTGGACATGTGTAACTATGCACATGTAGGTGTCTGTCATGGACATGGTGATCATAAGATGCCTTAGGACATATGGGCAACCCTCCTGCCACAGCTATGCGGTCATGTGTCCATCCACAGCATGCCAATGGTTGGCTGCATGCTACCTCTGTAGGCACATGACCATGACAGTGCCCCCATCCAGTGTTGTCCAGCTGCCGTGGCCTACCATTGATGTCACATGTCCATGTACACCTGTGCTACACAGTCTGGTGTGGGACACGCATGTGATTGTCAACTCTGCTGACTCGGGTATCCATTGCAGGTCACACAGCAACACCCACTTGGACAATTGTCCATCCTGTGCATTGGTTACATGTGCTGCCCAATCATGGTGCTCCCCAGCCTGGCTGACAGCTATGTCAACAGTCATCATGGGGTATGGTGCACAGAACACTGGCTATGTATTGTACATGCACGTCACACAATCAGGAAACTGGGGTAGGGTGTCGCATACATTACATGGTACACCCGCTGACTACATGTACCGTTACCTTTCACTGTACTGTATGGGTATTCTGGTGGTATTGGGGGACAGTGTATGGCCCTATATCATGCCTGTGCAGTGGTACACTGTATGCCATGACTGTTAGTGAGTCATATGTTCGCTCGTTGGTGTACAGTACAAATCCACAGTGCTGCATTATATTTGGGTGTGCTGTAGGGGACATGTTGGTAATGCATGGCTTGGATTGTGCTTTTGTCATTGTGTTCACAATGCAGACAGAGAGGCCAGGAGACGGGCCCAGAGAGATGGGTCCAGGCGGGCCCGTGAGGGAATGCAAGTGGACAGATAGAGCAGCACAGCTAGGGTGTCGCTGCGAGGACAGTCACGCGAGCATGCATGTGTGTTTGACAGTGCCATGCCCATTCTTTTCTGCAAAGTCATACGAGTCATCCACTGCGGCCTTTTGTTCACCACGTGTGTGTAAGCATCCTGCTGTCACACATGTGGTGCATCCACCCTGCACATCACAGTCTTCCACACCCTGCTGTCCACCACAGGGGACCATTTGTACTAACATGCTTCTCATGCTGTGCACATGATAGTCTTAATCTGCGCCACATGGCATGTCCAGTATGACGGTTTAGCCCATTTATGTGTTGGACTCACATCCCCTTCAGGGCTCCACTGCATACAGTGCGTGCAGGCACATTATGTAGAACACGTGGCACATTATGTGTCCCTTTCCTGCTACAAGTGTTCAGCACTGGGGTCATGTACACACCTGCCTGTGGTTGTCTTGGTGGTGTGCTCATGTGGACCCCACATGAGCCACTGTGGTCAGTGGCATGGGGCTTGTACATATCCAGGCGACAATCACATCTATCGCTTCTGATAGCGGTAGTATGCTGTGGCTTGGTTCTGTGCCGCTTACAGCTTCAGTGGTCTCTACATAGTCCAGTGTGTCACGCCACATACTCAGACCACCAGTTGCACTGTTTACACCACACATCCATGCACATGTCGCACCCTGTGCTGCGTGTGCCCCAGTTCTGTGGTCACATTGTGTGTGCCCCTGTACGGCTCTCCAAGACCTCTTTGTTTTCCACCATGTACACAGTTTGCTGCTGTCATCTAGTGGATATTCCCCTTCCCCACATATCACCCTCACAGTTTATTGGCTCATGTTGTTCTGGTGCTGTTACCTCATACTTTGCCACTGTATTAGACTGGAATCCTGGTATGGTACTGTGTTGTGCCCAGATGTGCCACACCGGGATATTGGTATGGCCATGGTTGCCTCCTGTGTGTGTGCAATATTGAGTATCCCTGCCCAGTGCAGACTCTGCCACACATACAGCAGTGGTGGGTAGCCATGGCAGTCTCATCAAACAATGCAGGCTGTGTTGCCACGGCACACACCTATGGCCATGTGTCACATGTGCTTGTGGCAAGGACTGTATGTTGGTGTTGTTCAGGGTTCACCACTGGCCGTTGCCTGACAGCCCATCCGATTGGCCTACATCACTATGTCACTGTGTGACCGGAATGCACATCAGAGGTTCTGCCCACCTCATGTTCCTCTACTACACCAGTGCACATGCGCCTGTCTGTGTACATGCCACGTGTAGCTGTGCCATGCAGTAGTGCTTCCTGACACTGCATTTGGCCTTTACATTGTTCACCACCATACACAGTGTGTGACAGCCTGCTGCGCCACCCTGATGTGCCAGCTATACCCAGTGACAGGTGTCAGCCTTAGGGTGCCCTCTCTGTGGCGGGGACATGCACATGCATCATGCTCACATGCGGGATCTTCTGCCCTGTGTGGTCTGTGCATACGTATGGCCCTGTGGTGCAACACACGTTTCATTTGGGGTTGGTCAGTTTGGCATACTTCCATTGCCCAACAGGACTGATGATTGGGATTATGCACTGGCCCATGGGCTATTGATGTGACCCAGCTGCTGTATCTAAAGCATCATGTCCCTGTCCACTACAGATTCAAAGGACTAGTTCAGGGCTGTTCGCCCCATGTCTGTGCACCGTCACCCAGTATTCATCTGGAATGCCTGTGCCAGTGTCCACACCTGCATTTTCCTCTGCACAGCTGTCCCCAGGCCCACCAGACTATAGGTGATTTCATGGGTTGTGGGGGGTAGTGTTGTTTCCACACGAGTACATGCTGCATGCCATCCATCCTTGCTTGCATTGGAGGGCCATTGTGGACAGTCAGGAACTTCTGTGGGGGTGCTTCTGACACACCTGTACCAAGGGTCTGCCACCTGTGGCTGTCATGCACATGCTTCTGTGGGTGGACGGTGTGGCATGGCAGTGGCTACTGCACATCTCACACAACCATGTGCATCTCCGCAATATTGTTCTGTGCCATGTCGACTACTAACAACAGCAGCCGACATGAGACCTGCTCGCTCCCGCGTGGCATCTGCGTTTGTTCCCTAAACCCCTTCCCCGCACTGTCCCTTAGTCTAAACTCTGCCGCTTTCCTCACTAGCGGCTTCTTTTTACACCCACTGCAGACTTCTGTTTTGAGAGACATGGTCCCAAGACACGGCAAAACAGAAAGTCACTCTGAACTATGACAGCCACAAACTGACAAGCTCGCAAACAGACTCAGTCCCTCTAAAAGCATAACATTCAGAGAAAAATGAAAAAAAGGAAGCATTAAAATATTGTACGCCTGTGTGTGTGGTGGGGGGAAAACTAATCTCAGCACTCTGTTTTGGAGGGAGGGCAGCCCTCTACTAGCCAGCTAGCCAATCTCAAATGCAGCACAGTACAGTAATAAGGGAACAATTTTACCTATTACCAGTATTAAAAGCTCTTTTTAAAAAGTTTTGGACATTTTCTGTCTTCTTTTTTTTTTAAATATTTACCTGGAGGACCCATTTTATAAGCACAATAACACACTCTGAAGTGTAGGTTATCTCTTAATAAGAGCACGCTCAGGTGCATAAGGCTCATAACACACCTGGGCTGGGCATGCTCTTATCAGGAGATAACCCACACCGTGTTGTGTGTTATTGCTTGCTTATACAATAACATGGTTTTGTTTATATAGTTGAGCATACTGTGTGTTTGCTGTGTTTAAGTGGATATGTGTGTTTATGCAGCATAGATACATACATAAGTACACTCACACTCACACAGAATCTGTCCTTAGAAATGCTCTTAGAACATAACATTTAACAATTGATAGGCCTCCTGCTCTCACACTCCATCCATGGAGAAGAGCCTACATCTTTAATCTGATATAATTACTGGTGAGCCCCTATATCAACCAGTTTAAAAAGTCATATCAACCGGCTGGTTGATATGAAAAGCCGCGCTAAGTCACGCAAAGTCATGCAATGCTGCGCTAAGCAGCATAAAGTCATACAATGCAGCATAAAACACCAGTGATTACAAAAATAAAAGATAAGCAAGTGTGTGTTAGGGGTTTGTTTTTTTACACACCTCAATTGTGTGTGATGACTATGTAAACCTCTCGGGTTCGCTCTCGAGGTTTACGGGTCATCACACACCTCGGGTGTGTAATAAAAATCCATAACACATACTTGCCTATTCATTATTCTCGATTTATAACCACCTAGAATTTCAAAGACCATCTTGTTTGTCTCTGCACATATCCAGTTATTAACTTCCTCATCAACGTAACTGTCACACCCATGTGTAAAAGTTTATCAGTTCTAACCAATGTATTTAAGTTATGTTAGAAACTGGGTTTTCAAAGATGCTGATGCCCCTGGTACAAGTCAACTATTTGCCCCCAGTTTTGTATGGACTGTCCCTTTATTATTGTAGCAGGATGTCTTGAGGAGTATGATCTGTGGTGAGTCTTGTAACTTAGGGAAACGGAGCACTTTACCAGGAAATGGCTAGCATACATTATTAATATTGCTTTTTGCGGTGAAATAGACTAAGGTAGGGCTCCTTAGGAGCAAGTTACGCAGCCATTATGCTATATTACAGGACCACTGCCTAGAGATCTGTGAGCCCTTGTTGACATCCCCCTAAATTAAGTCCCTGGGAACTAGGGATCAGGTAAACAGACCAGATTTAATCTGACCCTTTTGGTGTATTTGTAAGTGCACCTTTTCCGAGACTGAATGCAGCTTGGAATTTAATACATGAAACTCTGTACTTTCACCAGCTCACAGTAGGCTTTCCCTTAATAAACAATAAAACTAAACAAAAATTATGCATTGCCTGTCCAGGACTTGATATCAGGATCCAGCAGACAGCATTACAGTAGTCAGGGTTTGGGATGCTGGGCTTGATTCACTGATGCTCAATGCAGCTGCATGGATAGTAACCAGGGTCACCTCTTTTCAGTCAATGAAACATGACTTTCTACAGCAGGTCTCAGGAAGTCTTGGAGACAAGAAGGATCACACTGTGGCTGCTGCCCCTCTTTCATACTTTGGAGCTTATCTGTTATGGCCGATGACCCAAAGGCACACCCCAATGCCTCTCACTCTCTGCAGGGTGGGCCCGAGGTTGACATCAGTTCAGTACTTCACTGCCAATCTCATTATGCACTCCTGCACTACCAATACCAGTGCCAGAAAGCCAACATTCAGCATTGACAAATGCTTGTTGCTCTTGAGGTGAGAACGAAGCATTTTGATCTCAGTCATTAAAAGGAACATACATTTATTTTTAAACCTGATGAAAAAGATAATTTTCGTCAATATTAAAGTAGTATTTCCTAGCCAGCAAAAAACAAAACAAAAAAAAAACTCCTGTATCAAAATGGTACTCCCAAAATAAGATATAATGTCTCAAAGGGTGTCTGCTTTATTAACATGTGTATGATGCAGATTTCAAAAAGTAAGGACTGTCCGTTCTCTAGCTTCACTCTCAGAATCAGGGCTATGTTGTACTAGAACCTGTAAAATGGAAAAAGGAAACCTTCACCAGGACACTGGGGATAACTCCCTAACTTTCTCAAACAGTTCCATGGGATCTTGAACTGCCACTTCAGAATTCACCAGAGATGGGCAGAAGGAACAGGCCATGGTGTGATGTCTAATCCGAAGGATGACAGCTCCAGCTCTGCAGCACCCCCACCCCCACCCCCAGCACAGCTCTGTAGTGTGAGTGCTGAGGCAGAGAGGAGAAGGTGGGGCCCTAGTCATCACTAACACAAGCAGTACTGCGAACACATCCTGCGGTGTTCCAGTAAAACCCCGAATGGTTCAGTATTACAGGGGAACTGATCTGATTTTTTTCAAACTAAATTACTTGTTGTCAAACTTTTTATTCAAGTTTTCAGATTATCAACAATGCATAGAGTCTAGCTAGAACATTTAACAGTGCACATACAAAGATACTACAGAAGACATCAAAGAATGCCTTGACTCAAGAGCAAGTTCATTCAAACAGATGTACAGAATGATATCACATACAGCAATGTTCAGTCTCTCAAGCACTGGGGAACTATAAAGTTCGCAACGCCCAGGGCATCATACGGCCTGCAAGGAATGGAGGAGTCCTAGTCCCCAGTACAGCGGCAATCAATAAGTATGTACACATAAACATTTGCAAGTGATGAGAGGGCACATACAGCTATGTTCTCAAACCTGACCTTTGATGCAGAAGTCTTGGATAGAAGGGTGATCGTGGGGTGGGACTTCATCATTGGGAGGCAATCCATTTAGCCCACTCCAGTTCTAGATGCAGGGGCCATATGAGGGGGTATCTATGTACCCAGGCCAGAAGCCCTGCTAAAGTACCTAAGGAAGGGTGACCAGCTTGCTCAGTAGGCATCCAAGGAGTAGGAGGCCAGGTAAGATAAGTGCTTGAAGCTTGCCATCTGAGACATTTTTGACAGGAATTCATTTGTGGTCGGAATTCTGGAGGTGTGCCAACTGCCCAATGGGGAGCCTCTTGGATTCAGTGCTGCCATAGAGTAGCAGATCATATTGGGTCTTGAAGAGGTGGGGGTCTTCTTGCTTGGAGCCCAGGAGAAAAAGGCCTGGCAGTAGTGGGATGTGTGCGAAGATAACAGTTGCCATAATGTCATGGATGTGCCACCAGTACACTGCCAATGCAAGGCATGTCCAGAGCACATGAAAAATGTCCCCTTTGGGCTCATTGCACCTCCAGTAGTTGTCATGATCGATAAGGTGGGCTGTGTGGAGTACTACTGGAGTGCAGTATCAAGAGTGAAGCACCTTCTGTATGAGCCTACTTCAGGAGTCCTTTATAGGGATGTGGGCAGCCTGACAGCCTGACAGCCACTCCACTTCAGTAATGGTGTGGCCTAAGGCTGAGGCCCATACATGTCTGGCTGGGGCAGTTTGCTCAGGAATACAGTCCCTGATTTGAGAGTATATAGTTCCAGCTCTTCCTGAAGACCAAGGAAACTAGGTATATAGGGGATGCATGGTAGTGGGGTGTTGGCCTTCTTTATGCATTTGAAGAGGGGACCAAGGGCACTGTGTAGTTGGAGGTAGTGCCAGAAGTTTGATTTCTGCAGGACAAAGTGGCTCTGGAGGCCTTGAAAGGAATTCAGGGAATTACTGCGGGGCATGAGGAGGTCTGACACATTAGCTATGTTGTGTACCTTCCATTGCTCCCAGTTAAGTTGTTGTCTCCAGTCTTAATGCAAGGGTTTCCCATACGGAGTAAAGGCTAGATGAGCCAGATCAGTGTCCAGCCATTTCTCCAGCTGTTTCCAGACCTTCAGGGAGTTGTGGATGACAGGGAGAGTAGTTAATCTACTTCTTTGAGATGGGTAATGAGGTAAATGGTGAATAGGCAGTTATCCAACAGATGGGTCTGATGTCCAGCCAGGGTTCTATGTGAAAACTGTGCTGGCAAAATGGCACAAGACAAAAACAGCGAGTGGAAAATAGAGACCCACAATGGTGCTTTGCAGTACAACACCAAACAATAAGAGCGAAACCCCTATTGTATGTCAGTTGCTGGGGACTTTGCCCCCTACAGTCCCCATCTGGGGCCTTAGCCCCAAACCTCCTTTACTTAAATAATCATCTCCAAGCTTTAAATAACCATCTCTGAGCCACAAAACAGTACAGCAGAAGAGCAATACCCCTGACAGCACTAAACTTCACTTGCGCTGTAATTAACACCTTGCTGAAATGCCCAGTGCTATTTTTGAGTCGCTGTTTTCCACTCTCCGTTTTTGACTCACCTTCTTGACGGGACATCTGCGTCAGAGGGTGGAGTTGCGATCATGAAACCAGTGGGTGGTTTGTGTGGTTCTGTGTGCTCAATAGTAATGCCAGAATCAAGGGAGCCCCCAGTTTTCCCTGCGCCAATGGCTTCTCACCTTTTGGCAACTGTATCTGGGCTGCTTGCCCTCTCATGTGAAAGCCCCAATGATTTTGTCCATGCAGTCAAACTAACTAATGGGGATATTAGTAGGGATGTGAAAAATCAGTTGAAAGAGCTTTGGGGCTGTGGTCTTTTTTACCACTTCAGTTTTATAAGCCATGGTGAGCTGGAATTTACCACTTCAGTTTTACCAGCCATGGTGAGCTGGACAGGTTTCCACCAGTCTTATTCCAGCCTCAGGTCATTAAGTAAGGGTTTGAAGTTTATGCAACCAAACCTGTTAATCTGGGGGGAGATTCTAATCCCCAAGTATGAAATGCTATCAGAGGTTCAGCATAGACCTAGAGATGTGAAATGGGAAGATATGCATTTATGACTGAGAGGGAGCACCTTGGTCTTGCCCTGACTGACCTTACTGTAAATCCCAACAGGGTGGCAAACTTGTGTAGTAGTTGCATGAGGGTGACTGTGTACATGTATGCATCATCTAAGACAACCAGAAGGTCATCCACATACAGGAGGGTTTTGTGTTGGTTACACCGACCCTAACACCCCCAATGTCTGGGTGAAGCCGAATCGCCTCCGTCAAGGGCTCGATGGCCAGTACAAAGAGCAGGGAAGATAGGGGAGATCCCTGTTGAGTGCCATAAGCCAGAAGAAAAGAGGTGAGCAGCGTGGCACTGATGAGAACCTGGGCTTTGGGTGTGGAGTACATTGTGCTTTTTTTTTAGCGAGGAAATGGGTTCCAAACCCCATCTGTGCCAGCACTGCATAGAGGTACCTTCAGTCCACTGAGTTAAAAGCTTTTTCACAGTCTCTGGCATCTGCTGCAGTAGCAGTTGGGGATCTGCGAGCTAGCTGCATCAGAGTAATTAAAGTTCTGAGGTGATCTGAACTCAGTCTGCAATGGACATACCCAACCTGAGCCAAGTGAACCAGCTGGGGCAGAAGGGTCTATAGATGGGTCGCCAGAACCTTCACATTATCTTGTTGTCTACTGGTATTAACAAGACTGGACAGTAGTTGGCAAGCAGGGATGCACCCTTGTCCTTTTAAGGGAGGACCATTATGGTGGCAGTGACCATCAAAGGAGGGAACACCCCATGTTGTATTAGCTTCTGAGTAGAGGCATTGCAATACTGGCCATAATATAGGAAGTAGAACCTGTTAGAATTCTGTGTATAGCCAGTCTCCCCCAGGAGCCTTACAAGGGTTGAGCACCTTCAAGGCATTTTCTATTTTTTCCAGGGTGAAGGGACAGTCTAAATCTGCTGCCTGAGCCAATGAGATCTGGGGCAGCTGGAGCCGAGAATAGAAGGCATCCATCTGGGAAGCTCTTGCCAAAGATACTGAATTGTAAAGCCAAGTAGGGAACTCCACCATGGCTGCATTAACGTCGGCCACCTTGGTGCACTGGGTGCCCATAAAGTTGTGGAGGCTCACTATATGTTTCTCAGCCTACTGCTTCTTTGGACAGTAAGCTAAGAGTTTACCCTCCCCCCCAGTAGTAGTGGCATAACCAAAGGATGGCAATTTCTGTCTCCCTGGCTGTGAGAGTAATGATGTCCAGTCGAAGCTTCACTGTGTGCTTGTGGAGCTGCGAGTTGGAGTTAGCCTTGGGATCCACCTTATAAGTTGCCTCCTTCTGGGCGAGCTGGGCTTCTAGTGAGGCCAGTTCTTGCTTGCACTCCTTGTGGTTCTGGGATGTAACTCCCACAATCCGCAACCTAATGGTTGCCTTGAACGCCTCCCTTAGGGTGGTGACTTAGGTCACCCCATTATCATTCAAGCAAAAATATTTTGCCACCATTTCCCAAAGCCAGGGTTGAAACTGTGGGTCCAGGAGGAGAAGGGGTTCTCACCTCCAGCTGAGAGAACAATTGGAGACCTGCCCCAGTAATAGATACACCTAAACTGGGACATGATTGGATATAACTAAGAGGGTGAGGGAAGCAACCATATCCAGGGGGATTACCTACAGAGGTGTAAGCCAGAAATCAAGCAGACTATAGGAACCATGTACCGCCGAGTAACAGGTGTAATCACGGACCCTTGGATTATGTAGATGCCATATGTCTGAGAGATCCTGATCAGCGATCCACATCTTAATGGCTTGAGTGACCCTAGCATGCGGTTTGGGTTTACTATGACTACATTCAATAGCTACATTCATAGTAAGATTGAAGTCATCCCCGAGCAGTAGAGGGGCTTGAAAGTCATTGACTGGGGTGTTTCAAACATGGCCAGCACCCTATGTCCCTCAGTGTCTGTAACCATCTTTTGGATTGTCCAATGTAGGTTTTTGTGAACCAATACAGAGACAGGCCCATTTTAGATAATGCTAGGCTATAAATTTCTAAACTTATCCTTCCTCTCCAAAGTTTCTGGGCTCCCTCTGGTGTCAATGTACTCTGAGAGTATGGCTAGTTGTGACTTCAGGCACTGAAAATTACTAATCCACCTGCTTGTGCTTTATTGGGGAGTTCAATCCCCAGACATTCCAGCTATGACACAGTACTGTAAGTCGGACATCATTTAGGGTATTTGCAGGAATCATCACTGGATTGGCTGCCTTGAGAATCACAAGCAGGAAGACAAATATGGAGTGTAAGAAGTCCCAACTGTGTGCCTACATGGACTGTTGTCCTGCAGATTCCAGGGACATGGGTAACTACACCCCCATCTCTCCCTCTGTGTACCCTTCTCCATATGGTATATCAAGTTCAAGAGCACATAACAGAGACAGCATTTGGCTAATAAAGAAAGTCTGTAACCATAAACACTGGATAACAGAGCAGCAGCCAGAAAATGATGTAGCATTTTGAGTGAATACAACAGTTAATCTAAGACTGTCTCTAGCAGAGCAGAGAGATATGGGCTCTAAATAGTGCCACAGGCCCACTCCGAGCTTTCCAAGGGCAGCAGCTGCCTACTAGAGGTGAGATTCCCAGCATTGGCTCTCAAGTGTCAGAGAACAGAACACAATCTCCCCCAGCCCTCAATACATATTTAACGGAGGTATTCATCTGTCCTCTCAAGTTTGTTATGACTAAGTGCAACTGTGGGGTTACCGGGATTGTGCTTCATTGACCACCCACTGGGGGTCTCTGCTTTGGTACCGTATAGCAGATCACATTGCCCCTTACCAAGGGTGTTAAACACTACCCTTGCAGTGGTGTAGTTAAGGGCTGTAGGATTCCCTGGGGGAATGAGGGATAATGGGGGGAAAAGGGAGGAAGAAAGACACTGGGGGAGGCATGGGGGAGATATGAGGAAGGGAAAAAGGTCATACCACTGCAGCAGAATGCTTATTGGAGTAGTGGACTCTCTTGCAGGGTGTACATTGGGCAGTGAGTCCACTATAGGCCTATAGAGTAGAGTCCTAGGCACACTGGGTGAGATGCTGGCTGCTACTGTAGTTTGGATGCTCATGTTCAGATCATCTGGTTATACTGTAACTAAATCTTGGCAAGACCCCCCCGCACCCAGCATCCAGGTCAAGTAGGGTGACGAGCTGCAGGTGAGGCTGTGGATCAGAGGTAGCTTGCTGGCTACTGCAGTTAAGCCAATAGCTGGCCATCCAAGTAAAGCCCCATGATCATTGCTAGATTCCCTCACCAGTTTGAGAGGGGTACTTTGTGAGAGGGTCTTTGGAGGGGGTTAAGTGCTGCAGTATGTGGCCACACATATCAGTTTCTATAGCCAAGTGCAGAGGTCCAGCAGGCTAGTTGGGCACCAATGGATCCTTATCGCTGATGTCTCTCCAAGCGCTACCTGAGGGGCAGAAGAGGGAAAGAAGGGGGGAAAGGTGCACAAGGGAGCCTTGTGTTACTCAGCTTGTAGTACAAGAGTGGCAGAGGAGTTGGGTTGTGGGCCTACCTACAGAAAGGCAGTAAATTGCTTAGAACCTTCTACTGGGGACAAACAATTAGATACAGGCTTGGGTATTGAGGAAATAACTGAAGCTGTGATTGGTATATGCTGGACTCCATCTATACATTATGGGCCCAGCCAGTGAAAGTAGCTCATGTTGGGAGGCATGGTGATTGTCATCTGCACTGGTCTGCTTTTGGTGTGAAAACTCTGTGAGTGATGAGGTGGGGAGACAGTCGAGAGGGAGAGCAGGAATAGCCACAGAGGATCCCTCCAGACCCTGTGCACATTTGTACAGCCATGATGGAAGCTGCCATTCTACTTCTGGGTGGGGAAAACCAGTGAATCTGATAAAGGGAGCATATGTAACTAGCTCCCAACTGGACTATCCCACCTAGCCTTTGCTGTAAAGGTTTCACTGCAGGATCATTAACCGATCCTAGGGTCCCCACGTTAAAGCAGTAGCTATCATGGGCTAGCTAACCTGTCTTCCCCAACTGTCAAACCCTCCATATCCTTGAATTAAATGGGCCATGTAGTTTGCCATGGTGTTCATCTAGTCAGGATGCCGTAGTCAATAACACATGGAGGAACAACTGTGTGGAGCCTCCTGGGCTGTGTTGACAGTAATGGGGGGGAAGACCATGGTCTGTGAGAGATCAGGGGGGACCCCAATTGTGGATTGTGGACTGGACCTATGATCTATAGACTATGCCGTGACATAGGGGTCATTGCACTGAGGTAACTAAGAGACCAACTTTAGGGCACTCCCAGAAAAGAAAAGAAGGAAACATAAGTGTTCCTATAGCTACAGCAACAGTAATAATAATCATTCACGCTTTAGTCCAGTAAAGGATACAGCACCATATATGTCCAAACACAGAGCACTGCCCAAAATGTTCAGTCAATTACCATGTAGAGGTGGCCACCCACATGCAGATGGTAAAGTCCAGGTTAGTGGGTCTGGGACAAGATGGAGCACAGGTCTTCATATGGGAGGGGACAACACTATAGCTATGGGAACCAAACAGTCACATCAGGTGAAACTTAGAGAGCATGAGGATTCCTATGTCTGAGGCCCCTCCTCCTTCTTAGAAAAGTACTCACTGCATCCAAACATAGTGCAAATGGGTCACGGAGGTGCCGAAAAGCTGGGGTTTACACCTGGTGCCACAGAATGCAGTTGGTCAATCCAGTTGCTGTCCTCCACCCTAGAGGAGCTAGAAGTGAGTAGCGGCATCATTGCCACCACTATGGAGGAGCCAAGGTTCAAAATGAAGTGGGGGGGGTGCATTAGTAATGACAGATAGCATTTGTAGACTCTGATAATTCCATTTTATTGTTCATGCGGCTAAAATTTTCAACGTTTCACCTATTATATAGGTTTCATAAGAAGAATGCCTTCAAACAAGTTAGCAAACATATAAATGTAATTAACCGAGCTGTCCATCTAATTCTATTTTCACATATAATCTTAATTTCAGAGTCACATGCTACTCACTGCTAGTATGTGTTTGCTATTGTTTGTAGAACTTTTGTTCAAATCTCATCACAAGGTATCCTAAAATCAATTTTGAAAAAAATATTCTTGTAATTTACTGTGTGAATCATCTAATTTTTTTATGTAATCTCCCAACACCAAACACCTTTCATGTGACTAAACTAATCACATTCATTAATTCCTATAGAGTACTCGGAATGCTGTTTATGCCTAAACTTCTAAATATCTAGTACATGAATGAACTGCATTTTTATGCAGACCATATTTATACAATCCATAGCCCCTAACTTAATCATTTATTTAAATGTGTTCACACCACATTCCACTTATCCCCAATTTTTCACACACCATAAACATTGAGGACCAGATTGAGACTCATGCTTTTTTAGCGAAAATACCACAACTTGAAAAACTTAAAATAATTTTGTCACTACCTCAAGACCACGGTTGTATATGTAGTTTCTTTTCAAAGTTTTAGCCCACTGTGGTTGCAGTGCTGTTGAATTAAAAACATTTTATTCATTAGTTTTAATTACATGACTTGTTATTTGTAACGAGTGCTTCTAAATGTATTTCATTGCTGTTCAAACTACTTCTCGAATTTCACTACACACTCATTGCAGTTCTCCTTAAAGTTATTCTTGTTGCATTCTGATTCATGTCTCCTCAATTTTCCCGTGATGTATTCAATTCCCTTCTAACCATATGCTTCTCCTATCTACTGCCATTGTTTTTGTCACCCCCTTTGCCCATAGTTAATGCTTCTGATATCTTTTTAATATGTTCTTTTAATCATGTTCACCTGCTGAAACTCTCCGCAATCATTCTATGCCAGCCCCTGGTTAAACATCAGCTCGTACACTATGCAATCTGTTACCACTCAAAATACCAAAACCTTTTTCCCCATTGTCAAAGTTCAAAGTCCTCGGTTTAATGTATTTATAGTGTATGGTGGAACATCGTTCTCCACCAAAATCCATCGTTGTTGAAACCTTGTAGTCACACACTAGTGACGTTCTCAGTGCAGCCGAACGACTTTTTCTACTGCACTGCGAACATCACACACTGTGTCCTCGAGCAGCATTTGACAGTTGGGGCTCACTCCATAGAAAGGACACATAGCGAAAGCAGCAATGTCGGCAGCAGTACTAATGTTTAGCGTTAGAACGTTCAAAATGTAAAGTTCTGAAACAGTTAAAATGTCAAGCGTGAACACGTTCAAAATGTAAAGTTCTTTTTTCCTTCTAGTAACCCAGCAAAAATGTTTGGAAGCAGAAACATGCTGTAGTTATTTTTTTTTTCTCAAAAAACGACATTCCACCATACACTATAAAGAAAAGTGCTTGGGGAACAGTTGACAACATGGCATCTTTCACCTCGTTGGCACTATGACGGCGGATTACCTCTTGAGCTGCGCTCTCGAGGTAATCTGTCGTCATAGTGCCAACTCAGTGAAAGAATAGCCCTGTTGTCAACTGTTCCCCATGCACTATCCTATATATTTTCATCATCGTGCAAATCTAACCATCAACTGTTGTTGCTACTGTGTCATGTCGGCAACGTTCCATTGTTTCTGTGCCCTCCGCTTTCCTAATAATTATTCGCCAACTGACTGATGTTTAAAACACTGCTGTCATCCCTTCTACATCGGATGCTTTTGAGATGCTTTTTTTAAAAAAGGGGGCTCCTTTTTTAACTATGTATCTAATTTCTATTTTTAATATAAACTAGTTCACTCACCATTTTCGAAGCTAACTATTCTTGTAACTGGGTTGAGAGAATGCTGAGTTCAACCGTCCACTTTTTAAACCTTCACCACGCCTTCACCTGTGTGACATCATTCATGTGGACATCATCAATAAGGCGCACTATCTGTGGGGCATGTGGGGTTGCCTAGGCAGCCAGAAACAACACTCTGTGTACAAAGCAAGGTTACTAGGTGAAAGATGTGGTGTTCCTTTTTATTAAAAAAGTCAAATAAACACTCCCAGATATAAGCAAGCCCATCTCCACTGGTGTAATGTTGATGTGATGAAGAAAGATCCTTATTATACTTTATTTTACTTGGGATAACTAGGCTTCTGGGAAACCTACACCACCACCACAGTGTAATTTCATTTACACAGAGGAGCCCCTTCGCTACACTCAGTTGTTCAGTTGTGTATGTGCGATATCTCCACTACGTGAATGAGAACCCCTTCTTTGTTTACTCAGTTGCTCACATGTATTTATGAACAATGCCCGCTCTCTTAGCTTGCATTTCACTGCACTTCATCCATAAAAGTCACCGTGTTACAAAAAATATATATAGACACCCAACCTGCATTACTGCATGTTATTGTGTTCCTATTTTAATTACTAGTCCTTGTTTTAATATTAAGTCCCCTAGACATATTTTCATGAATTTTTAGGAGGGAGATGTTAATTCCCTCTCCCGCTCACTCTTCTATTGCCACTGAATAAATGACACTCATTAATTCAATAGCTGATGTTTTAAAACTTTTTTTAACACACTTTACTATGCTCACTTGTCTCAATACCATTTGTCCAAGATTATTTCCATGTCGGTATACTGGCTGGGTTTATATGCAGTCTATTTACAATGATTTCTTGTCTTGGTGTTCTGCACCTCCTGAACTTTGTTAATTTCTTAGAGCAGGTACTGTCAGAGCAAAGAACAGTGAACTAAGTCAGGGATAAAGGAGACCCTCCCCCCTATATACAATAGCCATTTGTGCCAATTCAAACCATGTTAACTAACCACTCACAGGAAAGCGGTGTATATTCAGTCAGACCCCTTCTCCAAATTGTGCAGATGATTCATCTACATGCATTCCAGTTAATTTCCTTGTTCATCGCTATGTTGGGATCCAGAACCCCCATTTCAAAAATCCACCTAGTTTTCACATTTTCTACCATTTTGTTAAAGTCCCCAACACCCTTTCTGGCGGCTTTACTGCCTCAAGATCCCAGAATCTGAGGAATGCCCCTGTGTGTCCTGCTGATAAAAAGTGTTCCAATACTGATGTTGGTGTCCTGTTTCTAATGTTATATTTGTGCTTCTAAACACATTGTTTGCACTATGGAGGCCCAGGAAGGTGGTTGTTGAGTTGCACCCTGTGCTTCAGATGTACCTTGGGAGGCACTGTATAGTGCAGTGGTTTAAGGCTCTAAACTGCAAATCTGGTGACATCCAGCAGACCAGACCTGGGTTTGAATCCCACAGCTTCCACCTGCATACTGTGTGACCCTGAGCAAGTCACTTAACCTTTCTTGTGCTCCCAGGTCACACCTGAAAAAAAGCTTTCAGCTTAGTGTGCTACTCCTGGTTAAACAACTAAAAAAAAAAAAGGTTTGTGGTTGCAGTAGCTGGTCAGGATTCACTGAGATCAGCGTGGGAGTGGAAGTCAGTGACATGGGCTGAATGTGGACATATCTGTTCATAGCAAGTAGTTCAGCAGTCTTATTATCCCCATTGACAGAGTCCTCACTTTGACTGGGGCTGCAGGACTGGAGCCATCATTGTGAAGCCTCTCTCCAGGATCTGCTAGGGTTACAGTGCCTCCATTTGCTTTTAGGTGGCAACATCCATAGATCCTAACCTGCTGGGATTGGTGGTGAGGGTTTGAAGGCTTCGGGACAGCTGGTGGTGACTTCCATTGGAGCTGCTACCACTGCAGAGTTTGTTGAGAGGCAGTTCATGATGTGACCACTTTGGAACAGTGATTCAGAATATACTGCATTGCCACCTCACGGGAGTTGAAAGTGTAACTTCTTTGGAACAGTGATTCAGAATATACTGCATTGCCACCTCAGGGGACATGAAAGTGTGACCGCTTTGGAACAGTGATTCAGAATATACTGCATTGCCACCTCACGGGAGTTGAAAGTGTAACTTCTTTGGAACAGTGATTCAGAATATACTGCATTGCCACCTCAGGGGACATGAAAGTGTGAGCGCTTTGGAACAGTGATTCAGAATATACTGCATTGCCACCTCAGGGGAGTTGAAAGTGTGACCGCTTTGGAACAGTGATTCAGAATATACTGCATTGCCACCTCAGGGGAGTTGAAAGTGTGAACGCTTTGGAACAGTGATTCAGAATATACTGCATTGCCACCTCAGGGGAGTTGAAAGTGAGGGGAATGCCATTGTGGCTGAGGTGGAGCATGGCTGGGTATCTGAGGGTGAAGTGCACCCTAGCATGATGTAATGCCTGTGGGTCTTCAGCATATACTCTGCACTGGTGGTGAGTTCTTTAAAGTAATCTCAAACAATCACTAGCTGGTGGCCCTAACATTCTAAAGTTTCAGGTTCTTAGGCCTGTTGGAGGATGACCTATATACTTGAAATCAGAGGAATCATGCTAGAATCAGTCTAGGGCTCTCAGCCTTCTTAGGTGAAAGTGCTAGGGATTTGTTGGCCCATTCAGTGTCCAAATAGGGGTCCACAGAAAGTTTGAGTAAGGCCGGCCAAATGTGGCACAAGAAAGCAATGGCATCTCTGAACTCCATTTTCTCCAGCAAGCCAATGAAATGCTAATTGTTTTGCTGGTCCCACATCTCCAAGACACCTATCTTTTCTTGGCATGCCAGCAGTTTACACTCTTGCTCTTCTACAAGTGCCCAATGTTCCTGACAGGAATTGTCCATTTGCAGAGTTTGCTGTTGCATGGCTGTCATTTGGGTCTCTGTAACCTAACAATGTCTGAGGCATTTTGTGTTATGGTTGCCTTGATATCCTTAGGCTTGAGGAGAAGCTGAGAGAACTTAGCCTCTACCCTTGTCAACCAGGAGGGCAGTCACCATTTTCAGCCTGGCAGCATATAAGAGGAAGTCTGTAGGGTGGGAGACAGCTGTAAACGGATCTGTTGGCTCAGCAGTAAGTCCAGCTGGGCCAATATTGGTCTCAAACTAAAGTACCTGGTGTCCGCAGTCGGGATACTGAACTTCTGTGCAGCCCAAGGCAGTTTAGATAATGGATGCCTATGATTGAAGCAGAGGAGTGAGGAGATCAGAAATTATGCAGCCATCTTGTTCAAGCACTAGCCATGCCCCCCACATGTAAAATTAATGATTGACTATCAATAAAGTTAGGGTTACAGATACTCCCCCCCCATATTACTGTTCTGTGAAACCCCTATTTATGCACCATAATAATGGGTCTGTTTGTGGCTGGAATAACCTGAGCTTTGGCGTACATGTTGATAGTGCCATGATCTCTGGCTCCTAAAAATTTGGTAACGATCAGTTCAACAGTTTAAAAGTTCCAGAAGGTTGAAGGTACATTTTTACGTTTGCTTGCGCGCATGTGCAAGGAACGTCTAAGGAGAATAGGACAGTTTAGAGGTGTGACTGTCCTGTGCAATGCACTGCTCTGTTGAGCAGGCGTGGCGGTCCTGCACCAATGGATGCGGGTGCTATGTATGACAGCGGTGGTCTTCACTTCAAAGAAAACCACTGCTGTGTGCCGGTAGCGCCTCACGCCCCCCCCAAAGCTTTGGTGCCACGCTGGGAGCCCACCCCAGCATGGCAAATCTTGTTTTGGCCGACGGGGGTGCCCAATCCCCCGTTGGCTCCATGTCCCCCCAAACAGCTTTCCCTGCTGCCATGCTGGGAGCCCACCCAGCGTGGCAAACATCCCTTGTCCTTTACCGCTGTCTGAAACCTCACACCCCCCAAAGCTTTGTTGCCATGCTGAGGAGCCCACCCCAGTGTGGCAACCTTATTTTAGCCGACAGGGTGCCCAATCCCCCGCCGGCTCCACGCCCCCAGTTAGCCTTCTGCCATGCTGGGAGCCCACCCCAGCATGGCAAACATTTCATGTTGTCTTTTTTTTTGTTAAAACCTGTAAATTAAAAAAGGGCCCACGGCGCTTCTCCCTGGCCGCCCTCCCACAACCTGCACCCAACCACTGCGCACCCTGCCTCCCCACACCCCCCCTCACCCCATACTTACCTCCGGAGCTCGGCGCAATGATCTTCGGTGGACCGGGAACACGTCTGCACTCTTCAAAGCCGACCGCGAACTGAGGAAATGCCGGTAAGCTGTGTAATGGGCTAGATGGGGTTTTTTCAACTTTGTTGCATTTTTCAGGCATTTATTGGAATTTTTGCACCAAATTTTCAACATGGGGTTTTTGGGACCCCTTCTCATGAATGATGTCACTGTCATGGCGTTATTCGGGGCCGAAGGGTGATTTCGCAGTCACTGCGCGAAATCGCCTTTCAGGCCCGATTAATGAAACAACACTGCCAGCGTTCATAAGGTGGGCTCTCAAAAAGCCTATTTTGAAAATTTGGTGGAAAAATTCCTAAAAAGGACCATTTTATGAGTGTGCGTTGCGCAGTTCCTACGCAGGCTCGTAAGTTCGCACATTTTCAATATTTTCACTCCAGATTTTCAACATTGCCATTTTACCACACCTTCTTATGAGTAGTACAGCTGTCATTTTTCACATCTCACCTAAAACGTGTTTCCGCCCATGTAGTGCACAATGGCGCAGTCGGTGTGCAAAATCAATGTATGGGACACATTAAGAAAATCACAGTGGCACTGTTCATTAGGCAGAGGTCTTAAAATAGCTATGTTGAGAATTTAATGAAAATTCTAAAAATAACTGTTTTCACGGTGCGTTGCGCGGTTCCAGTTCCTACACACGCCTATAAGTTTGCGAATTTTCAATATTTTCACCCAGATTTTCAACATTGCCATTTTACCACCTCCTCATGAGCAGTACAGCTGTAATTTTTCACATCTTGCCTAAAACATGTTTTGCCCATGTAGCGCACAATGGCGCAGTTGGTGTCGAACTCAATGTATGGGACACATTAAGAAAATCACAGTGACACTGTTCATGAGCAGAGGTCTTAAAATGGCTGTGTTGAAAATTTGGTAACAAAATTCTAAAATGACTGTTTACTGAAGTGTCTGCACAGTTCTATGACGCTCATAAGTTTGCAATTTTCAATATTTTCACTCCAGATTTTCAATATTGCCATTTTACCACACCTTCTTATGAGCAGTGCAGCTGTCATTTTTCACATCTTGCCCAAAATGTGTTTCCACCCATGTAGCGTACAATGGCACAGTCGGTGTGCAAACTCAATGTATGGGACACACTAAGAAAATCACAGTGTCACTGTTCATGAGCAAAAGATCTTAAAATGGCTATGTTGGAAATTTGGTGAAAAAATTCCTAAAAATAACTGTTACACGAGCGTGCGTTGCACAGTTCCTACGCACACTCATAAGTTTGCGAATTTTCAATATTTTCACTCCAGATTTTCAACATTGCCATTTTACCACACCTCCTTATGAGCAGTGCAGCTGTCATTTTTCACATCTTGCCCAAAATGTGTTTCCACCCATGTAGCGTAGAATGGCACAGTCGGTGTGCAAACTCAATGTATGGGACACACTAAGAAAATCACTATGACACTGTTCATGAGCAGAGGTCTCCAAAAGCATATGTTGCAAATTTGGTGAAAAAATGTCAAAAAATGACTGTGTTACCAGCGTGCGTTGCGCAGTTTCCACGCACACTCATAACTTCGAGAATTTTAAATATTTTCACTCCAGATTTTCAACACTGGCATTTTTTCACACCTTCTTATGAACAGTACAGCTGACATTTTTCACATCCTGCCTGAAATGTTTTTTTGCACATCCAGCGCACAGTGGTGTGGTCAGAGTGAGAAATCAATGCAAAGGACAGATTATGAAAATCATAGTGACACTGTTCATGAACAGAGGTCCCAAAATGCCTATGTTGAAAATTTGGTGACAAAAGTCCACAAAATGACTGTGTCATGAGCGTTCATTGCGCAGTTTCCATGTACACTCGTAAGTTCGAAGAAATTGTTGTATTTTCACTCCAGATGTTCAACATTGCCATCCCTTCACACCTCCCTATGAATGCTACAGCTGTCATTTTTCACATCTGGCCCGAACTGTGTTTTTGCACATGTGGAGCAGAATGGTGTGGTCGCTGTGGGAAATCAACATTCAGGACAGATTTACAAAATAACAGTGGTACTGTTCATAAGCACAGGTCTCAAATGCTTTTATGAGGTGGGGGTAACAAAAAGGTCATGCTAAAAATTTGTAGTGCAAATACCAGCAATTGCACAGGGCATTAGGGTAAAGCACCATACGTGCCAAACACCACTGCATATAGGTACATCAGGGGCGAAGGAAGACCAAGGGAGGGATAGTGAGGCTTAATAAAGGGAGGGAGGGTGGGCAGAGGAGACTGTGAAAAGGCAGAGATACTAAACAAATATTTTTGCTCAGTATTTACAAATGAAGAGGGGAGGTACCTAAAACAAACAGTAGAAACACTCTGGATACAGAAGTTGATACCAGCCCATTTACGGAAGAAAGGGTTCTGAAAGAACTCTTAAAACTGAAGGTGGACAAAGCAATGAGGCCTGATGGATTCATCCCAGAATTCTAAAGAACTAAGGGTAGAACTAGTGACACCACTGACTACCCTTTTAACAAATCATGGGAGGATGGGGTGGTACCCGAGGACTGGACGAGGGCAGATGTGATTCCCCTTCACAAAAGTGGGAGCAAGGCAGAAGCAGGAAACTACAGACCTGTTAGTTTAACCTCAGTGATAGGGAAAATGATGGAATCACTTCTGAAGGAAAGAACTGTCGAGTATCTAGAGGCCAGAGGGGCACAGGACCCTAAGCAGCATGGATTCACAGCGGGAAGTTCATGCCAGACGAATCTGATAGATTTATTTGACTGGGTGACCAAAGTAGTAGATCAGGGAGGGGCTGTGGACATGGCCTACCTAGACTTTAGCAAGGCATTTGACACAGTACCACACAAAAGATTAATATATAAGTTAGCCAGCTTGGGAGTGGGTCCCAAGATGACATCCTGGGTAAAGAACTGGCTGGAGAATAGAACACAGAGAGTAATAGTAAATGGAGTCCACTCAGAAGAAAGGAGGGTTACTAGTGGGGTACCGCAGGGTTCAGTATTAGGACCGGTCCTCTTCAATGTCTTTATAAGCGACATTGCAGAGGGACTGGAAGGAAAAGTATGTCTCTTTGCAGATGACACAAAGATCTGCAACGGGGTTGATGCACAAGGTGGGGTGGAAAGGATGAGAAGGGACTTGGCAAGGTTAGAGGAATGGTCAAATGTATGGCAGCTTAGATTCAATGCTAAGAAGTGCAAAGTAATGCACCTGGGAAACAAAAACCCAGGGGAAGAGTACACAATGGGGGGTGAGATACTAACAACAACAAAAATGGAAAGGGACCTGGGGGTAGTCATATCAGATGACCTAAAGGTGGGCAAGCAATGTGAGAGGGCAGCAAGGAGGGCTGGGGGGATACTGGGATGCATAGGGAGAGGCATCACCAGTAGAAAACAAGAAGTTATTATCCCTCTGTACAGACAGCTGGTGAGACCCCATCTGGAGTACTGCGTGCAGTTCTGGAGACCCAATCTCCGCAAAGACATAGACAGGATGGAAGCTGTCCAGAGGAGGGCAACTAAAATGGTGCAGGGTCTGCACTGGAAGACATATGAAGAGAGACTAAAGGAGCTTAATATGTATAGCCTCGAGGAAAGGAGGGAGAGGGGGGACATGATAGAAACATTCAAGTACCTCAAGGGAATCAACAAAGTCCAAGAGGGTAGCATCTTTCAAAAAAGAGTGTGCAAGAACAAGAGGGCACAATTTGAAGATAGAGGGGGCGGCTCAGAGGTAATTTAAGAGTATTTTTCACAGAGGGTTGTGGATGCATGGAACGGCCTTCCAGAGGAGGTTGTGGAGTCAAAATCACTGGTGGAATTCAAGCATGCATGGGATAGTCATAAGGCCATTCTAGGGGGTAGGGGTAGGAAGAAGTAGGCTGCTGGTTAACTAGGATCTGCAGCTTATCCAGTAGGTAGGGAAATGGGCAGACTGGGTGGGCCAAGCGGTCCTTATCTGCCGACAAATTCTATGTTATGTTTCTATGTTTTTAAATATATTTTACAGTGGGAGTTAAAACCCCACACGTGCAGGGTTCTCAGGGATCCTATTTATTAGGTGAATTATACTATTTCTTAAAAAATGGTTTGAAAACATTCTAGATAACTGTGAAAGAAAAACCAGCATCTGTAAAAGAAAAAAATGGCATTTCATGCAATGTGCAATGTACATTATTTTTACAAAAACATCTTTAGTGTAGGAGTTAAAACACCACAGTTATGTGCTCATGAGGGAGCCTATTTATTGGACGAATCATGCTGTTTTTGTGAAAAAGGTTTACAAACCTTCCAGATATCTGTAAAGTAAAAAAGGTCTCCCACTCACACACATTACTGCAGACTTTGTTTTTTAATGTGTCTTTTCTGGAAAATAGTGCAAAAAAGTAAATCCAAAATGGCAGCATAGCCTAGAGGTTAGAGTAATGAGCTTGGTGCATCCAGCAGACCTGGGTTTGATTCCCACAACCTCCACTAGCATATTGTGTGACTCTGAGCAAGTCACTGAACTGCCCCAGTGCTCCCAGGTCGCCCTTATAAATGGGTCTTACCTGGTTACCAAAAGAATAATAATCATAAAATAATGCATATTGTGATGTGAGAGATGACATGTTTTCTTTTAGAGATACTGTATTTGGAAGACGTGTACACTTTTTTTGACAGAAACAGTGTAATTCATCTAAAAAATATACTCCCTCAAGAGCACTGAAGGGGAGTTTTAACTCCGCTGCAATTATGTTTCACATCACTATGCCAGTGTGTATGGAATAATAATATTTCACTGGTAGTCTGATTCCCCCGCTGAAGTACTTGTCTTCCTCCTCCCCCACCCCACCCCAAGATGGTGGCCAGCGCTTACCCTCCACTCACCCCCTTCGCTGGCCACTGTCTGCCTCAAACAGGTTGTGTAGCAATATACACTGCTGCATATCAGCACAGGGAAATAAACTGCTGCATATCAATACAGGAGAATAAACTGATGTGTATCAATACAGGAGAATCTATCTATCTATCTATCTATCTATCTATCTATCTATCTATCTATCTATCTATCTATTATAGGGGCGTGGTCATGCCCCTATGGGCCCCTATTTTTGAAGGTGCAGAGCACCTCCACACTGCATATGTGAGGCATGGAGACACTCCGGACCCATTGTGCCCCCACATGGAATTCACAAAACAGGGCGTGCATCCCCTATGCACTCAATCCCCCACCCGCACTGACTGCAATGCGCAGGGGTGGGCGGGGGTGGAACAACACTGCGCGGCATGCACATAGCCACGTAGACACAGGGGTGCGTGGGGGGTAGCTGGTACACCAGGGAAACCCTGCCATAAGTCCCCAATGCACCTCATGCCACCGTCCCACAACATCAGCATCCATAGGCACAGGCCATCCAGGGCCACCCAACCCAGCACCCAGTCGAACCCTCCCAACTCACACACATGGGGGCACCGGCCACCGGATGGCAGACCCCCCCGCCCATACAGCACCACCTCTGTGGATCCCCTCACTTTGGGTCCCAGCCCCTCTGGGCATAATGCAGTGGGCTGTAGTACCCCCCACGTACACATGCACCCTCATGGCACAGCCCCACCCACATACCTCCCTGTCAGTTCAGGGCATGGCAAGGCCAACAGCACATCCCACCTCTCACCTCCATAGCCGCCGGCCATGCAGACATCTCCAGGGGAGTGCAGCCATTGTGCCCCCCACCGTGTAAGGGATCCACTAAGGGATCCAGGATGGGCATCCCATTGGATGCCCGCCCAGGTGCGCAGCTCCGCCCATGGCCACCCCACGCGATCCTGTGTGTACCCACACACCGGGAGAGCAGGGATGCGGACAAGTGACTGGCAGTCGTGCATGCCACCAGTGAGCACCTGTCCATAGGTGTGGAGCTCCGAGGGTGGGATGTGCCTCGGGCATGTAATTCCCACCCTTTGGCGCATAGGCCCCCTTGTTAGGGTTGTACTGGCATTTCAATGTTAAATCTCAGTTTTTGCACTTTAATAGTTTGGCAACCATACATCAGATTTGCACGAAATGTTGCATGCACAGTCTCGCGAGGTAGATCTCTGGATGTACTAAGTTTTTTTGTGGTCAGAAGTGTGGATTCTGAGTTCTGGGCAGTGCAAAAAGTGATTTTTTCTGGATTTTTCCCCCATTGCTTTGAATGGATTTTCTGTCAACTTGACTAGCACCCAGACAGTTTGGAATTGTGGTCTGAAATTTTCTGGGTAGTAAGGGGTTGGCCCACAGATGTGCCTACTGTATGTTTGGTGAAAAAATATTAACCCTCTACAAAGTTATTTAATTTTGAAATGTTGAATACTTGGTTCTGAGCATGCTCAGTAAGCACCAAAAAATAGCTGTATGAAATGAAAACAAGAATTCTTTTTTCATATTAACATTGTCCTTTTTCGTGAAGGGAAAACTTTTTTCATTTGCCACCATCTTGTTTGCAGTTTTCACCACAAACTGAAATTTAAAAAGCCTCGCAAATGACAGTGGGAAGAGTGACAAACATACAACGGATGATACTACATAAAATGTTGACAAGAAAGTATTTAAAATGACAATATGACATTAACATTGCAATTAAAATTAAAACTATGAATCCATAGGAAATCAAAAATAACCTAATAAAAGGAGGCAGCCCATGGTGCTTTGTCAAATAGGTATAGGTAGAGTTGGGTGAACAAAAATTCTTGTAAGTGAAGATAAACAGTGGAAAGAAGGTGGAGAGTGAGAGGGGTGAGGTGAAAGAAGGATCGAGGAAGGAGGCAGGAAATAGGGCAGAGCAGTTAGGGTGAAAGTGGTCATTCGCAGAGAAAGGTGAAGAAGTAGGTACACAAGGATGTGTCAATACTGCTGAGGTAGTGCCATGTCAGTTGAAACAGTCACAGGAACTGTTAGATGTAAGATGCTGATGAAGATTGTCTTTAAATGGTCCCAATTTTGGTAAGGGAGAGATATCACTGGGCAGCGCATTAAACCATAGTGGTGCTCTATATGCAAACGAACGTTGCCCTTGTGTAGTTTGGCGTCTTGGGACAGAGAAGAGTTTATGGCTAATCGGGAGCTGGACTGGCTTGCTAGGGCCCTGTTTTTGTGATGCAGTGTAGCTGCTGTGGGGTGGACCTGAGGATGGTCTGGAGGAGTATGGAGTAGTGTAGCTGCTGCGGGGTGGACCTGAGGATGGCCTGGAGGAGTATGGAGTAGTGTAGCTGCTGTGGGGTGGACCTGAGGATGGCCTGGAGGAGTATGGAGTAGTGTGGCCACATGGCATCTAGGATGGCACCCAGTGGTGCCCACTTTGTAGTGTGGAGTAGGATGTCATAGATTTGGCCTGGTTGTGGGCTACTGGGCATCATAGAGTAGGATAAAATGACCCATAGTGAGGAGACTGGCCTTCAGCACAGGATCCAATTTCATGTGTCTCGAGTGCAGTTCATGGGCGTGGTTGGTTCCAGGGTTGACCAATGGGGCATGGGGCAGCATACCCCGCATGGTGCCCTAGTGGTTTTCCTAGAGTCAATGTGTCCAAGCTAGTGACACAGGTTGGCACTTGCTGGACCTTTCATATGCAGGCAAGGTTAACCTCTATCGGACAAAGTAATCCGGCATAGAATCTTGGAAACCATGTGTAGGCTTGATGTCTGTGTGGTATCTTAAAAAGTAAGGAAATTCATTGAAAAAAAACTTAGTTGATACACTAGTTAGGGTTGAAGCAACAAAAGTTGGGAAATGAGGAGTTAGGATTTTCAACCCTAACACTCCACCCCCACCTTGCAGGCAGCAACAGGTATGGGGTGTGGCTCCATGGCTCTTAAGACCTGTCCTATGACCCGCATCCGTTGCAGAGGACAGGTACAATGCAGCAAACATCACTACATGCAGTGTCATCAAACAGGTCTTTGACATGCTCAAGATTTGGTTCCAGTGCCTTCACCATTCCGGTGATGCCCTACAAAACATCCCTCAGAAGGCTTGTGCTATGTTCCTTGTCTGTTGCATACTACACAACATGCACACAATCATGGAATATGCCACAGAGGGAAACAATGCAGCAGATGCAGTGTCAGCAGACCAGGGGATACAGGGGCAGCTCGACAGGCATGACTCCAGGATGGCCAGGTAAGGAGACAGTGTGGAAACTGAGGTTCTTTATAGTGAAACACCAAAAAACATCAGTATTCTTCTAAAACTTTTTTTTTTGTTATTTTATTTTCACAAAACCCCGATGTTTTGCCTGTTAACTACATGCTTTGTCCAGGGGAATCTTTTAAACTCTACAAGAAAATATAAATATGAAACATTAAATATCAGTTCATGACATAGTGGTAAATTTGGTGACATCCAGCAGACCAGACCTGTGTTTGGATCCCACAGCTTCCACTTGCATACTGTGTGACCCTGAGCAAGTCACTTAACCTCCTTGTTCTCCCAGGTCGCTCCTGTAAAAAAGCTTTCAGCTTAGTATACTATACCTGGTTAAACAACTAAATAAAAAAAAAAAAAAATTAATATGAAAAAACTTTCTAGTAGCTATGCTGTGCCTCATAGTAATCTGTTCAAAACATGAACTGAGGTGCAGCATACAGAAACACTGGGGTTTTGTGAAAATAAAAGAGAGTTCTAGGGCCATGGATATGGTGCACTATTCACACTTTGGCATCTCTTCTTTTCCCTTTAATTGTTGCTGAAAGATCTTCAAACTATGCTCCTGCCAGCCACCCGGGTGATATCCTACTCAGCACCACCACATGATATCATATCTTCCTTTCTGCTGGAAGCATCAGGTCTTCTCCTTTGCAGCTCCTGCATGCGGTGTAGGCTCAACTTGGTCTTCGGCTTTTTTTTTTTGGCGTAGACTGTTACAAAATCAATCTTCAATGGAGCATGATGACCAGAAAACCGGTGCAGGGTTCAAGCGGTGTGCTGCTTTCAACCAGAAGATGTCTCGCACTGACCCTCATGTTATTTGCATATATTGCCTCTGGGCCCAGATTGACCCACGGGCTTGTGGCCTGTGCTGGTCCCTTCAGCCCTCTACGTTGGAGGACCATTATGTCAGCCTTCTCTTATGCCACCCAGATGAACATGACCCTCCCATTCATTCCAAGGATGCCCATAAAGTGGTTTCTGTGGTGGAGGGTTTGGCAGCGCAGCTTGCTGCCTTTGAAGAGGCTGCAGCAGGCGTGGCTTCGGCTTCCACGCTTCTCCTGGTGGGCTATGGCACTTCATTCACCGGAGCTTTCCAGACTTATGTCAGTCCCTTCCTAATCTCAGGAAGGGCCCTTCCCGGGGGTTCAAGTCTTTGAGGGCCTCTAAATCCAAGAGGTACCATCACAGGTCATGAGACTGGAAGCGAGCTCACTCTTCCTGCTCCCGTGATTCTGCTTCTGGCTCGATGGCTGTCAAGCTGTCAGCTTCAGACAATGTTCCTGTTGTTACATTCCAGGCCACTGGCCCTTCAGAATCCCCATCAAGCCTGCAGGTCAAGATGTGGGTCGACCGACCTGTCAAGATTCTTTTCTCGACCTGGTCAACCCATTGTTAGAGTATGGGGGGATGACTCACTTTCGAGGATCCTGGTCCTCACGGCTCTCTCTTAGTAGGGGCCAGATAGACCAACCAAACCTGTTGTCTCTCCTCGGGAGAGTAACCCCCTCGGGGCCCAACTCCAGTCGATCACATGGTGCCTTCCCCTGTGTCTCTTCCCCGACGACCTGATGTCATTGGTCGAGGTCCCAGTCAAGGTCTCAATCAGGCTCTTGGTCGAGATCAAGGGAATCTCAGTGTTCCCACTCTCGGACATTGACCAAAAAGCATCATAGGTGTCTCTCTTCTTCCTCCTCATCTTCAGACAATGACTGGCTCTGCCACAAATTGCGGTGCCATTATGAGGAGCTAGACTGGCAGCAGCAGATCCTTGACAATGGCTGGGATGCCGTCTCAGCCTCTGGTGCTTCCATGGTCGCCCTAGTCATGGTCCACTCTGGTTACCCCGATTGAGCCTACTCGGGTTCTGCCTCCTATTCAGGTGGAGCCCCTCATCTGCAGCCTTTACATGGGGCCCCGTCCAAGGCTGCTTGACCTACTTCTGGGCTCCCCCGTTGGCTCTCTGTGAAAATCATCCACTCGGACAAGCCTCAGGTTTATCCAGGGGAAGCTGGGGTCAAAGGCATTGTTTGATGAGTCCTCATGTTCAGAGGACCCCCTCCATGCACTCCCTTCAGACTTCGGCCTTCAACTGAGAGTCCTTCAAGGAGCTTACCACAGAACATGGACCGGTCTCCTTTGGGGCTTTGCTCTGCTTGATCTCTGAATCTATGGGGATCCCATTGGAGCCAGTCCAGAAGCTGGTCAAGTACCCACTGACCAAATTCTGTACAGAGACGACTCCCCGAGGGTTGTCTTCCCAGTGGTGGAAGCCATTCTTGGTCCTGCTCTTGAGCTGTGTTTTAGCAGATGGGCAATGTTAAGAGATGTCGATAAGCCCGCTCAACAAGGAGTCCAAGAAACTGGGCCATGTGGCAAAGAAAGTCTATGCTGCCTCTCCTTGGGACTTCAGCTGGCTAGTTCAGCCTTCATGATGGCCAACTTCTCCCGTGCTGTCATGGGAATCTTGGACAAGGTTCTTCCCCACCTTCCCATGGACTTGCAGTTGGTGGTCAAGATGGTCTGAGACCAGGAAAGATCAGTTGCCAAGCAACAGCTCTAAATGACCTTGGACATCAGCAACTCCTGCACCAGGTTTGTGGCCACTGCAGTCACCAAGCGGTGCCAGGCAAGGTTGAAGATTTCAACCTTTATGGTGGATACCCAACATAAGTTGGTGGATGTCCCCTTCTTGGGTACCAACCTGTTTGGTCCAGGTGTGGACTGCCACCTTTCCCGAATCAAAAAATCTAATGGCACTCTGGATTCCATTGCATCCTCTCAGAAGGACCCTAAGGGTCAGAAGCAAAGGAACAAGCCCTTTCAGTTTTGGCCCTACTTGGTGCCTCAATCTAGAACAATCACAACCTCAAGCAGGGCAGTCTCAGTCCTGGTGGCCGAAGCCTAAGCCTGCCACATCTGGCTCCAAGACATCTGGAGGCCAGGGAGCTGGGGCTCCGCAGCAGTCAGCACCAGAGCCTACACCAAACCTGCCCATTGACGGGATGGGGTTGTCACTCTTCCACCCATCCTGCCCCAGCCTTGGATTCTTATGGGGCATCAGCTCCACCATTTCTCGCACACCTAGTCCATCATTGTATTGGACAAATGGGTGCTCAAAATGGTGGGTTGTGGTTTGCTTCTTTTTTTTAATTTTTTTAATTTTTTTAACTTTATTTATTCTTCCTACACCCCGGGCATCCTTCAGGAGTGCCCACACGGATCTCCACCCTACTCCCAACCTGAATCCTCCGCATCTCCCCGACTCCCTTCCCCAATCGACCACAGGCAGACCCGACCCCCAGTACCATCTCTGGGGCTGATTCCGCTTCCACCCCGTGGCTACTCCTAAGTGTGAGGGGCTCACCTGTACGCTGCCGGGTCCTCCGAGGAGTTCATGGCCTGGCCAGTATCTGGGACGTGAGGGTCCACTGCCACCGCCATCTCACCGGGTGCATAGGAGGCATTTTAGTTGTTTTGTTCCCATCCCCTCGAGCTCAGCTAGCACGGCAATGTAGCGCCGTAGTTCACCTCTCTGGCATGCGCCATGCTGCCCAGTCAGCGAACCCCAGCCACCTCCAGAGGTTGCTCCATGAGCCAGCGATCCCATGCTCCCTCCCTGGGAAGAGAGCAGTCCTCCGGACGCCGCTTCTCCCCCGCCGCACCCCCCCATGACTCCCCGGCCACCTGCCAACCCGGTCACCTGGGCGTGAGGTGTGGCATCCAGCACCTCAAACCTCAGCACTACCAGGCCGGCGTGATTTGCTTCTTGATTTCGAGGCACTTCTGCCCTGCCGAGCCCATGACCCATGGGAGGCCATGGTGTCCCCATACATGCTGTCCGCCCTTCAGAAGGACATCACTCAGCTCATTCAGAAAGACACTGTTGCCTGTGTCCTGGACTCCATGACCAGTTCGGTGTTTGTCTACAGATATTTCCTGGTTCCAAAACAGAGGGTAGGTTGGCGCCCCATACTGGATCTTCATGATCTCAACCAGTACCTGAGGAAGTGCAGGTTCTGGATGGCCACCCGGAAACAAATAATTCCCTCCCTGGAGTGGGACATGTGGTTCTGCTCTCTGGACCTCCAGGATGCCTTCTTCCACATCCCGATCCATTTGTCCCACTGGCGGTTCCTTCGATTCTGCTCAGAAGGGGTGCTGTACGAGTTCTGCATCATGCTGTTCCACCTCTTCTCAGCCCCTGGGATCTTCACCAAGTGCATAGCAGTGGCAGCAGATTTCCTGTGATGCCAAAGGGTCCAGTGTACCCTTACCTGTATGATTGGCTGACCACTGGTCCATCACAGGAGGACGTGGAGTGGTCCAGAAAACTGGCCCTCCAGACTTTCTCAGCCTTGGGTCTACTTCTCAGTCCACTCAAGTCAAAACTCCACCCTTCACAGGTCATCCACTTCACTGGGGAAGAGCTTGACTCCCTTTGGGCCAAGACATGATTCCAGTGAACAGGGTGGCGGATCTTACCTCCCTTGCCTGATCATTTCAGGTTGGGCACTCGCACCCTGCCTGGGACTTCCTGCTGCTACTGGGAAACATGGCTTCCTGCAGCAGCATGGTCTGGTGGGTTCACTGGTGGATGCACCCCCTGCAGTGGGTGTCAGTGCCTCGGTCACCTCAACCAGCCAGTCACAATGATGCAGACGATGTGGATGCCATCCAATGGTGGCTTATCCTGGAACATATGCAGGAAGGAGTCCCATTCGTCTGCCCAGAGCCAATAGTCACTCTTACAACCAACGCATCTCTGGTGGGATGGGGAGCCCATCTAGGGACTAGGGCCCATGGCTTCATGTCAATTCGGTGAATCAATATTAGCAAGTGTAATTTCAGCAAATTTATAATAGCGACAGCAATAATAGCGGATGGCAATTTCAGCACACACATATTCAGCTGCTGAATTACATCCGTAGCTGACAATTAGATGGTAATCCTCACAAATAGTTGTACCGAGACCTTATATTGTACTCGTGTACTACCTGGCAAAGCTGTTTGGTCACATTACAGTACCAACATCTGCTGCCCCCTGCTGCAACAATGGACACCACTTGCTCCATTTGCACCTCTGACATTTGTTGTTGCGCTTCCTCATTGTACTGCAGCAGGGGCTATGCCCCTGTATCCCCCAGGACTGCGCCCGTAACCCCATTTCTAAAATAACCCTCCTAGGCACACCTTGTCCTCAGAGGTAGGCTATTAACCTGGAGTACCTTAAAGTGTTCTTTGCTTTAATGCAGCGATCACTATTATTGCAGTCGCTATAATAGCATCACTGAAAATTATTCGCTGAAACTGAAAAACTGTATTGACGTGTCTCCGGGGCCCACAGACTCTGGACCCCCCAAGGAATCCCGATGTCACATCAACCTGCTGGAGCTCCGTGCAGTGCATCTTGCTCTGAAACTCTTCACTCCATCTGTTTGGGGTCAAGTCTTGTCCATCCAGATGGACAACACTATGACCATGTACTACCTCAACAAGCAGGGTGGGATGCTTTCCCTCCAGCTGTGTCAGATGTCCTCCACACCTGACCATCATATGCTGTCTGGACACCGATCTTCTGGTGATCCATGTGGCCGGTGCCTCCAACCAGCTGGTGAACGCACTCAGCTGAGTAGGCGAGGCATCTCACAAGTGGTCTCTTCACCAGGAGGTAGTCGATCATCTGTTCTCCCAAGGGGGCAGTCCACTGGTCTACCTGTTTGCCTCCCAGAAGAATGTGAAGCTGAGGCTCTACTGTTCCTGCCCCCTTAGTGCGGGACACTGATGGGGGATGCCATCATGAGGCCCTGGACTCTGGACCTCATGTACACCTTCCCTCCCTTTCCACGGATCCACAAGGTGTTGATCAAGGTGAGGAGCGACAAGGCACAGATGAGCCAGTGGATATGGACTGGCTGCACCAGTTCTGATACCCTGATCTCCTCAGCATCAACAGCAGACCCTCATGGCACTTGCCTCTCTGCCCGGACCTGGTCTCTTGCTCTCAGGGGAGGTTCCTCCACCCAGACCTTCAGTCCCTGTACCTGACAGCCTGGTTCTTGAGCAGCTAGTTCCAGGCTTTGGGTCTCTCCAGTGAGGTCCTCTATGTTGTTTAGGCCTCTTGAAAGGAATCGACTTGGAAGTGCTATGCCTTCTGGTGGAAGAGATTTTCCATTTGATGTCAAGGCAGGGAGCTAGACCCCCTATCTTGCCCTGTGGCTAGCATTCTGGACTATTTGTGGTCCCTCTTTCAGTCCAGCTTGAGGTTGACGACCCTCAAGGTGAATAGTGATACTATACACGCCACTGCCTTACATGTAGCAGGAGCAGTAAACAAGAGGAGCATAGTTTTATTTTTGTAGCAATACAGAAAGTCAACCCGAATCTGAGGGGAGAGGATTTTAAAAATCTGATCCTGAGGAAGGAAAGTTTCTGGATATGCACGTTGGGTGCGTGCAGACCACCTGGCCTCAATGACAGATTTGATCTCACCCCATATATTCAGTATAAATAATTTAGTAACTATCTACATCAGAGTTATTTAATAATAGAAATGTATATGTGCATGTATTTATACTGTTAGGAAATTATATACGTTGGATTTTTAATACTGGAATGCAGTTAAAAAGAGGTGAACTTTGTTCTGCATGTTATTTTCTCCAAGGTCTTTGTCGATACAATCAGTACATAATCTTCTAAGGAGCCCTCTGTGTACCAAGTCTATGTGTCTCCACAGGACTAGTTTATATTTGTACCTTGGGGGCTTTTTTGGACTTTATACTGTTTCCATCTTGGATAATCAAATAACTTTTAAATTTGATTTGTCTTGTTACTTTATTCATGTGTTTATTGGTGTTATTCACACATTTATCCACTTTTCCACTTTTTCACTTTAATTGGTCGTGGACTGATGATGTCATTTATCTGTATAAATGTTCTGTGATTTTTACCTTGAGCATGTCCTTTGAAAAAGAGCCTCATGATTTGAAACATGTCAGGATGTGCCGCTGCACTGGCACTGAAACAAAAATGTTGCACTTTTTCTACACTTGGGCAGTGTCTGTTTGTTCATGGTGTGAGTGCAGGATTTCTCTTCTGTTGCTATGACCCTCAAGGTGAACCTGGCTGCCATCTCTGCTTACAGGGCATTGGCCAGTATGCCAACACCGGTGCAGGAGAAGGTGATTGGGTGCTTCTTTAAGGGCCTGAACCACTTGTCCTCATCAGTGCGTGAACCACCACCACCTTGGGACTTGTTGCTGGCACTGGCATTGCTCATGGGCAAGCCATTTGAACCAATGCACAGGTGTCATGTCTCCCAACTGTTATTGAAGACTGCCTTCTTGGTGGCTATCACCTCCGCCAGAAGGATAAGTGAACTCCAGGTGCTCTGAGTGGAGTCTCCATATTTGGTTTTCCACAACAACAAGGCTGTCCTCCGCCCCAATTTGAAGTTCCTTCTGAAGGTCATTTTGGAGTTTCATCATAACCAGGTGATTAACCTTCTGGAGCATTTCAACAATCCAACCTCAGAGGCAGCGCACAGGCTTCACACATTGGACCTGCGGAGAGCGCTTGCTCATTACACTGAGTGCACGGCTGGAGTGTGGGGGAGAGGTTCACCAGCTCCTTGCCATCTACTCTGAAGCCACACCTGGCAGACTGGCAGCTAAGCGAATGATTGGCAGGTGGATTGTATCCTGCATTGGCCTCTGCTATAGGTTGGCTGGTAGAGAGCCTTCCATAGGGCTAAGGGCTCATTCCACCAGACATAATGTTGCCTCAGTGGCTGCTTCCAGGGACGCCCCTTTCCAGGAAATCTGCAAGGTTGCTACCTGGAAGTTGGCACATACCTTCATCTCCCATTACCATATCAACATTGAGTCATGCCAGGATGCTGGTTTTGGGGTCTCAGTTCTCCAATCCCTTTTTCCCAAGTAGGGGTGTGCACCTTGCCCCCCTCCTCCGCCAGAACTGCTAGGAATCTACCTAAGTATGGATAGTGCACCATATCCACATCCCTAGAAATGAGGGTTACTCACCCATGACAGTAGTTCTAGGAGTGGTATATGGTGCACATCCATACAAGCCACCTGACTTCCCCTGGCATACAAAGTTTGACTATTGCAGGTTTTCCCCAAGCTCTATTGTACTAGCGATAACACTGACATTGTGCTTGTGCTACATCCCTATGAGGTGCACACATGACATCACACATCAGGAGCGACATCATGATGCAACGCTAGCATGCACACTATGATGTCTTGCTATAGCACTGCACACATGCAGCGTTGACCGGTGTATGCATGCCATGCACACATGCCACCCTGTGCCTGATACATGTGGACGGCCTCCCAACCGGAAACAGGCAAAGTGCTGCACTGATCAATGTTAGTGCCCAGTATCACAGAAACATGTAGTGGAAATGGCAGGCCACACCCATAGAGCCAGGGAGTTGTCTCTAGCTTGGTGTGAGGGCTGGTATTAGGGACACTGCAACGATGTCTGACAGAAGCGGGCAAGCAGTCAGGCAGAAGGACACCCGGTGGTCTGCTACAGAGCTGGCCAACCTTATTGATCTTGTGGTGGCACAGAAGGATCAGCTACTGGGAGAGAGGTTGGAGGATGACAGGCCAAGGTGTGAGGTATGGGCCTCTGTGGTGAGGCACCTGACATGGTGCACCAGATCATACACACCAGAGACAAGTGCAGGCACTGTTTTAATGATCTGTCCCACAGGGTACCACAGTAACTGTAGCAGCTCAGGCAGTGGTGGAGAGTGGCACAGTGCCAATGCCAGTAAATACAGATGGCTGTAAATATGGTTTGAGCTATGTCCTGGGTGCAGTAATGATTCCATCCTAATTTACCTTTGGGGTACTGTCCCTGTGGGAATGTGCACCGTACCAAAGTGTCCCTGTTGTGTCCCCTCTGTCATATAGGACCTGCTCCACTGTACAGGCTGATCGTACAAATGCAGGTGTATGGCACCACTGTCCCAATTGATGTCCCCAGCGCTCTGTACATTACAGGACCCAATATGGATCTCTGAGCAATGCACCTGCCATGGCATCAAGGGTGTGTGCTAACACAGTGACATGGGTGCGGTGTCAGGGTGGGTGACTGTCATGTGACATGTGGTCTACATGTGGCTATGGTGGCAGGTGTACTGAATGGCAGTTCACAGGGGCCACCATCCGTTCCATGTACACAGTCTGTATTATGTAGCAAGTGTAATGTTATGCATACACCATGTAAAGCGTGGTGTATTATTATATTGCACAGTGTGAAACTGTTGGTGGGCTACACTTATGGTACTGTGTCCTCCCCTACTGTTGCACAGGTCTGCTTTCTGTACCCCTGTTGTATGAGACCTGGGGCTACATGCATCCTACTGCATACTATGAGGTGTGCATGGCATGTAGCTGACATGTATGGGTATGTTGGATGGTGGGGGGGGGTGTGAGGACATCTGGATATGGGCAAGGCCATAGCCACAACAGTGGGATGAAGAATTCCAGCTGCACCTGGGCCATGGCACACCTGTCTGTGTGTGGTGCCATGGCTGTGCACAATGGTAAGAACAACCAATTTATTCAGCAACCAGTCACACCTTTTGTTTTTCATAAAATTCACTTTTTATTGAGATTTTGTTCTAAGAGCACCACGATCCCCTGTAGCCCAACGTTTCACCTGATCTTGGGCTCTATGAGGGTTAGAATCTATGTAAATATACAAAATTCTTATTTAATATGGATATATCTCATAAATTGCATAACTTCACATATTCTTTGTTATACATTTTCAGTCTGATACAGCCCTAAAAGGAGACTAAGCTTTAGTGTGCCTCTCATACCTCTATTTTTAAACATTATTACCAAAAGAAATCAGTAAATCCAAAGAAATGCAAGACAGATCCCTGAAACAATTTTAAAATAAATGCTCTTATTCCTCTTTCTCAATGGAATTTTTTACCATGAAACTTTTTCTAGCAAATATTTGATTAAACTTGTTTGAATTATATTTACCTTATGCTCAGTTGCTTTTTACTGATCTCTCTTGATAATTATGTTTAAAAATTGATGTATGAGAGGCACGCTAAAGTTTATAGAATCCCTTTAGGGCTGTATCAGACCAAAAATGTATGACAAAGAATATCTGAAGTTATGAAATTTATGAAATACATCCATATTAAATATGATTTTGTATATATTTGAATAGATCCTAGCCCCTGATGAAGCCCGAGGTCGAGTGAAATGTTGGGCTACAGGGGATCATGGTGTTCTTAGAAAAATCTCAATAAAAAGTGAATGTTATGAAAAACAAAAGGTGTGACTGGTTGCTGAATAAATTGGTTGTTCTTGCATTGTTGGATCTGTACCACCAGCCCCGAATATTAACTCAAATGATTTACATATAAATAAAAGGGTACCCACCATACCTACTCCTCTAATTCATGTGCACAATGGCAAGATATGGTCTGCACAGTCCTGCCTTCCCCACCGTGTAAATATGGCCACTGGTGCACAGTACTGATATATAGGCGTGTGCAATATTTAGGGTTTGTGGTACTGTGCCATGTGTTCCACTACATGTTATTGATCACATCTCCCGTGTCCTCCTCCACAGACACTAGGGCCCAGCAGGGCCAATCCAGTGCTAGGAAGCTGAAGTGTGGCCCTGAGGACCAATGGCAGCAAGAGGAGACAGCAGGCCCTGATGGGACCTAGCGTGCCCAGCCTGCAAAGGGATGGTCTGTAGACAGGCGTCCACATAAGTACCCTCATTGTGTATTTCGCCATCTGGATTACGTGTTCACAATGCTTCTGTGGATAGAGACAGATATCCATGTGTGTCTCGCCAGGCTGCACGTGTGCCTGTTTGGCAGCACCTATGCAGTTGTGGTTGGGCACACTCATCTGGCCCTTGGGACATTGTCCCACCAGACCTGTCATTGGCAGCCGGGTCTGTTGTGCCACATGGTCAGGATTAGGTATGCGTGTCTATCTGGCGGAAGCAGGCACGGGCCACTGTTGTACCAGTACACTGCTGTAACATGGCATGTGCATCATATAGCACTCATAGCAGTCTGCCCCCATCAGTACAATCTCCAGTGCCATATGCACTGGGTGTCATGCCACTGCATCTCAATAAAGCCGAGTTTATGTGGCATGCGGTCAATAGCAGGGGGAGACATTGCTGGGAACTGAATGTGTCTTACCAAATGTGATAAACACTGTGATGCAAAGTGTCTAACCAACACAGTGCCATCCAGAGTATGATTATTCCATGACTCATGGGCAGGGACATACATAGTACATATGGACACAACTGGGTCCTCACAAAGCCACATCCCACACTGGATCTGTATGAGGGGAAACCCTGTCTCTAGGACGGGATTAGTGCCTGCTGGGATAGAGGGGTGCCTCCAAGTGCTCAGCATCTCACACTAAAGCAGTACTGACCATAGTACAGTGTGTAAGGCTCCCACTCACACACAGCATTGCTGCATCCGCATGTTACTCTGGCTGCTGCACACAATGCTGCATGACGGTGTCATCCGTATACAGCTGTGCAGTGTGTAGCATGTGTATGCCTGGGCCTGGTCCTGCAGCGGACCAGGGTGGTTCATGGATATCTCTTGTCCTGCACACCTGTGTTGGCATGTGTGCTGGATGATTGGTCTACAGGGCACTGGGCATATATAGCTCCCAGGCCACTTGGGCCATTACACAGCCTATCACACTCTGGCTGCCACTGCTGTTGCTTGTGCCTTTTCCACATATTGCATGCTTGCCAATGTCATGTGCCATGCGCTATTGCAGCATGGCACAATAATTTTATGTGCAGTCCTCTAGTGTTCCAGTCCACAAGGCTGTCTCTGTGTGCCATGCATATTCCACTCTCTCCACCTATGCGTGACATTGAGGCCCATGTGTCAGCTCGTCATACTTCTGTCATGCACGTTATTCCACCCCTGTGTCTCTCGTCCTGTGTGAACAGCTGGCTGAGTTGAGTGTATTTCTTTCCATAAGTGCCTGGAGTGCTGCAGGAAGGTGGCAGTATACCAGAATGTTGAAGGGCAGGGCTGATTTGCTCTGTTTCCAGGTCCACCTACCAAAGTTGCTAGTGTGGCAGGTGGGTGAGCTGCCAGCGACTGTTATCAGTAGACTTCAAATGCAGTAGCAGCCACCACCACCATCATCTCCTGTTGCCCCTTGATGGGGCATTGGACATTTATATTTTGCTTTATTACCTGGCAGGTGCCCTTTATGTATTTTTTTCTTAATGGGCAGGTGCCTTTGTTTTTTTCTTTATTATTAATGGGTGAGTGGTTGCCCTGATTTTTAATGTTCATGGAGGGATGTTATATGTTTTTATTTTCATGGGTGGGTACCGTTTTTTTATTTTCTTGAGCAGGAGCCCATTTTACTTTGTTTCCCCCTATTTATATGTTGTTGTTGTTGTCATTATTTTTCCATAGCCCATTGCCCTTTTTGCACCATAAAATTCATTTTTATGTTGGCTCGCGCATGCGCGCCAGCCAACATATTGCATTAGGAACAGATTTGGAGGTGCGGTCACTGTGTGCAAATGCTGGGCATGCATCAGTAGGTGTGTCCCTCATTCCCCAGTAAGACAGAATGCAGGCACCAAACCAGCAAGACGTAATGTGGTGACCACATCTAAGAAAACGTCCTCTGCAATGAGGAGTAAGCTTCTCATTGCAGCAGCACAGCCTCCTCACATAAACATGGCAACAGGGGTGCCCCATCCCCCTGTCGTATTCCCCAACCCACTTCATTTGCCGATGGGGAAGCCCACCCCCCGTCGCCATAATGACCCCCCCAAGTGTGTGCCTAGGGAGTACCCAATCCCCTTCAGCATCATGCATCCCCTCCAACAGTCTTCCTTTGCCGATGAGGGCCCAATTCCTGTTGGCTACAGTCCCATCCCTGTTTATTTAGCCGACGGGGGAGCCTACTCCCCGTTGGCATAATGTCTCCCCCCCCATGTGTTGTGTGCCGAGGGGGGGTGCCCAATACTCCTTGGCTCTTGCCTCCCCCATATGCTGATGGGGTTGCCCAATCCCCCGTCAGCTACAGCTCCCCCAAAACAATCAGGTGACATGCTGGAAGCCCACCCCAGCGTGCCAAATGTGCCTGAAAAAACCAAAATCATCCCGTGATGTTCCCTTTTTTTTTTTACCCTGTAAAAAAGAAAATGGCCTCTCTCAGTCTCCTTGCCTCCTTCCATAACCCATGCCCACCCACTGCGCTCCCTGCCTCCCCACAGCCCCCCCCACCCCATACTTACCTCCGGAGTCCAGCGTGACGATCTTCGATGGACCGGGAACACGTCTGCACTCTTGAAAGCTGACTGTGAAATGAAGAAATGCAGGTAAGCTGTATAATGGCATAAATAGGTTTGTTTCAACTTTGGTGCCTATCTCGAGCTTTTTTGGGAATTTTGATACCAAATTTTCAACATGGGGTTATTGAATTTAGTCACTCTCATGGCGTTATTCGTCCCCAAAAGGTGATTTTGCGGTCACTGCGCAGAATCATCTTTTGGGACAGAGTAACAAAATGACAGTGCCACTGTTCATGAAGGGGGCTCTCAAAAAGCCTATGTTGCAAATTTGGCGGAAAAAATAAAAAAAAATGGCTGTTTTAGAAGCGTGCGTTGCGCAATTTCCACACACGCTCATAACTTCGTGAATTTGTATTATTTTCACTCCAGATTTTCAAAACTGCCAATTTTCCATATCTCCTCATGAACAGTACAGGTGTCATTTTACATATCCTGGCCAAAATGTGTTTTCGCACATCCGGCACAGAATAGTGCGTTCACTGTGAAATCAGTTTTCGGGACAGTTTGAGGAAATGATGGTGACACTGTTCATGAGCAGAGGTCCTAAAATGCCTATGTTGAAAAGTTGATGATGAAAGTCCATAAAATTACTGTGTTACAAGTGTGCGTTGCACAGTTTCCATGCACCCTTGTAACTTTGCAAATTTGCAATATTTTCATGACACATTTCCAACACTGGCACTTTTTCACACCTCCTTATGAACAGTACAGCTGTCATTTTTCACATCCTGCCCAAAAATGTGTTTTCGCACCTGTGGCGCACAATGGTGTGGTTGCTGTGGGAAGTCAATATTTGGGACAAATTAACAAAATGACAATGCCACTGTTCATGAGGGGAGGTCCCAAAATGCCTATGTTGAAAATGTGGCTAAATAAATCCCAAAAATAATTGGGTTATGGATATGTGTTGCACACTTTCTATGCATGCTCATAACTTCACTAATTGTTTTCTATTTTCACTCCAGATCTTAAAAATTGCCATTTTTTTTACACCTCCTCATGAACAATACAGTTGTCATTTTTCACATACTGCCCAAAATGTGTTTTCGTCTCTGTGTCGCCAAATGGCATAGCTGCTGTGCAAAACCACCTTTCAGCTAACAAACTGATAGTGCCACTCTTCATGAGGTGGGGTCACAAAAAGTTGATTTGAAAATCTGGAGTGAAAATACCAACACACGCCTATGGCGTTAAGGTTTCCAACTGTAACACCCCACCCTGTACAGACTGACAGGCGTCAGGGGTGTGACCTGGGATCATCGGCTGTAATGCTCATGCCATTCCACCTCCACCCCCACCCTGCAGCCAGTGACAGGCATCGCGGTGTGCCTTGGACTGTTCGGCCACAAAGTTCACCCCATTCTCCTATACTGCACCCACCTCAGCATATTTCCTTATGGAATGGGGTAAGTATAATACCCCAAGACCCCAATGCACACCACGACACTTGTCAGTGTCTACAGGGCAGGGTGAGGTAAAATGGCATGAGCATTATAACTGACGACCCAAAGGCACACCCCAATGCCTGTCGGTCTCTGCAGGGTGGGGGTGGGGTTGACGTCACTTCAATACTTCACTGCCATTCCTATTATGCATCTCTAACTCCTGCACTACCAATGCCAATGAGACAACATTCGGCATTGACAAATGCTTGTTGCTACCTATTGTTCTGCCAACTCAAACCAAGCAGCTATTTGCCATTCACACTCACATACACACAATAACAGTACAATAAGTATAGCAAGCCAAAGCTTTATTATAGCAAAATATAATACAAAAGGTTATACATCACCGATTCCAAAAGCTACATCCAAGCCTGTTCCAATGGCTGGGAAGCCCCCTTGTCAGCCTGGCTAGGAGTCTCACGAACCGGGAATTGGCCCCACAGCGATGCGTCCACCCTGCAGGTGAGGCTTCTAACCAGGCATTGAGAAAGCTACATTTATATCTTATTCTATGCTAAAAATAACCGTGCAGCCTTTATAGTGTTGTTTTACTACATTCTAGAAGCTGGCCGGGCTCCCAGGATGCTGCAAATTCACACGATAAGGACTGCTCAGAATTCCCTACACCTGCTAGGTCACTGTGCTCCAAACACTGGGTGCCTAGAACACTATGAGCTAAGCAGAAGTTTAAACAAAACTACAAAAACAGGTTGCCTGATAATATGCGACCTTCAAGTCAGCAAAATACACTGTCTGAAGCAAAACATAATAATGAGGCTATCTAAAGAGCAAAACACCAATTAAATGAAGCAGCATGTAAAATGGAGTCACACAATACAAAATGGAGTATAAAATGACATACATTACATGAAATAGCATACAAAATGGAGTAACAATAATCAACATATTATACTATCACTACACCTATGCTGCTGTGTTGTGTGTCTTTCATTGATGCCCTTCTCTCACACCCACAGCTGGCCCCTGTGTTCACCGCTATACTCAGTGCTGTATTCAGTGCTGCAAAAGTGCTTTGAGCTGCACTAGTGCAATTCTTGCTGCACCAGCACCATGCATTTACTTATTTGTATTGGTAACCGGGTAGGTGCACTAGACATAGAAAAATGCCTATTTTCAGGCACGACCCGGGAGGTTACAATATGGTGAAATACAATATGAAATAACAATAGTGATGAAAAACAATAATCAGGTAGTTGAATGTCAGCACATAGAGAATAATGCATATGTAAGGGGTTGATATGCAGTTTTTTTTTTAACACACCCAAGGTGTGCGATAATAGAGAAACCTCAAGAACAAAGCTCTAGAGGTTTCACTATTATCACACACCGAGGGTGTGTTAAAAGACTGCATATCAACCCCCTACACATGTTTTATTTTTTATAATAACTGGTGGCAGGATTACGCATGGACGCTCTGTTCATTTTTTTTTTTAATGGGGTTCATGCTGTGAGTGAGAGTATACGATTGGAGAACCATCTTGTGCTGCCTCCATCTGTTTCATTGGTCTGGTCTGCTGTGGGCTTTCGGTGCCAGACTGTGAAAGTCATATCAACCTGCGGGTTGATAAGAGTTTTTCCGTATCAACCTGTGTGTTGATACAGCTTTTTACAGTTATCTAAAACGAGTTGATAATGGGGTTAACTAGTTATTTTAAAATTATATTAGACACTGAAGATTGCACACTACAAAATTAGGCTAGACATTGAAGATAGTACTCTAAGATCAGGGAGATATGGAGAAAGTGCTAACTAAGCTGGAAAGCGAACGCAATGAATAATTAACAAGTGCTGTCATTACAATTGGTTTAAGATGGTATAATAGTGATAGCTCAGCAGTCAACAAGGTTTAGGTATATGCATGACAGAGGAAGCAGTGAGCAGAGGGTGGCAGTAAGCAGAGGAGAGAGAGAAGTGGATAGGGTGGGGATAATCGAAGAAGTGGAAAGGTGAGTCAAGAGTAGATAGATGAAATATGAGGGAAGAGTGGAAGCTTAAGGTGGATTAAAGCATGTGCAGGTGGCAAGCTTAGTGAGATATTCAAGGTGTGCTTTTTGAAGAGGAAATGACTGAGTGCTTGTCGGATAGCTAAGGAAAGAGAGTTTCAGTACAGGGGCAGCATGGGAGAAGACATGGGTACCCTTAGTTGTTTCACACCTTGTGATTTGAAGGGGGGGTTTTGTCTTCGGATTTGAGACCATGCAAGGAGGTGCGCTGGTACAGTGTAGAGGCTAGGGATGCAGGGGTTTGAGATCTAATGATGTTGTCTGTTATGGAGGCAAGGGAGAGGAGATGATGGGTGGATGGGAAGGGCCATTTTAGTTCCAAATAGAGCTGGCAGTGGTGCTTGCAACGAGGAGAGGCAGAGGCATACCGACAGATATTATTGTAAGTTGTGTCCCATCTGTGAAGAGAGGCTTTAGATGCACCTATATAAGTGACCACACAGTAGTTTGCGCTGTGTGTTTATGCTGTGCTCAAGTCCAATATTCAAAGAGGTTAGCGCCGGGGCAATCCATCTGAATATCATGGCGGCAGGGTACTGGCAGTAGCGCAGGTACTGCTGGCTGAATATGTGGCCCATCATTGTCATTGAAACTCCAATTAAACCACGCATTCACCTTTGAACACTGATGCTGTGCAAGGATAGGGGAGGGCTAGGAGATCCAGCATTGAATAAATACTAGTGCGCATCATGTATCAGAACTCTACTGTATTGGATATCAATGATTATCAAGCCAAATGGAAAGAGACAGGAGTCTTATTATACACAGCCAGCTGAATACCAGACATGCTTTTTAATGAAGTAATACCCCTGGGCCCATTAAGACATGGAAAGAACTGGACTAGGGTGGAAATCATTCTCTGGAAATAAATGACTCGCAAACTTCATTTCAGATAGCAACTTCAACTGCTGACACATATTGCTTGGGACCTGGAATTTCTGCCAGCCCAAATGAATCATGGCTTTCACAGATGGGAGCAGATGGGTGCCTCTACACTACTCTGAGGAGGGACACTGAAAAGCTCTGAGAAACTCACTCAAGAATTTGGCCTTCCTTGCACTGACTTTTATAGATATCTAACATACTAAAATGCCAGCAGAATAGGCCTAATGGTCTCTCGAGTCTGCTCAATTTTCAGCACCTGCACTGATTCCCAGATGTTCCACCTGTATTGGGCCTGGTCAGATTTACCCTCCCCTTGTACCTGTCCCATCCCCTCTTATCTGCACAACTGCAACCATGTCCTTCCTAGGGCAGACTGGTGGGAGTTCCAAACCCAACCCAACCTGATGACATCACTCTTCCAAGCAGCACAAAGCACACAGCCAGAGAAACAATTGATCTCCAAACTGTACAAGGTTTGGGGAGCACTGGAGAGGGGAGGCACCAGTTATAGCAGGACTAAGTGGGAAGCAAAACTGCAACTGCCAATCTCAGATAAAATGTGGAACCAAATATGTATAAACTGCCATAAAACCACCAGTGTGCCAACATGGAGGGAGAATGCATGGAAACATGGAGCTAGAGTTTTTCTTATACCCATTCAGCAAGCAAAATACAAACCAGATGTACCTCAGTCTAGCTGGAGACAAGGCGGGTAGACTAAAGCAGCACAAACTCATGTACTCTAGGCTTGCCCTGCCATTCAGGCCTACTAAAGAAATACCTAGCAGCCACACAAGAGATCATTAGAACACCTTGCCCAGCTAATCCAAGATTAGCAATTCTAGGGGGCTACTCCCCTCCCAAAGACAAAGAACAGGAGGAAGATCCTAGTAATTCTACTGGTAGAGGCTAAAAAGATCATTAAACTAGCTGCAAACCACTATATCAGACTTTTATGATTGGTGCAATCCCACGATGCCTCTGGACAGGATGGAGAAGATCACAGAAATGTAGACTCTGACAGCAGTTAAAGACTGCTTGGCCCACCTGTTGGAACAATAGGCTGGAATATCAAGCATGCATTATGGTACTTGGCTCTTACTCAGGCCTCACTTCTATGGAGCACACAAAACAATGGAAAATTGGCTAAAATTTTCATTTTCACAACCTACTGTATATAAAAGGTTCAGATAATTACGAATGAACTTTTCTGTGATACTCTTGGAATGATATAAAAAATAGATTTTATTATCCCTATACAATACACACTAATAACTGTTGCATAAATATAAACTCTTGTAAACACTGTAAAGAAGAGCATAAATACAAAATAACAACTTAAAAAACAAGCATTTGTCAATGCCGAATGTTTGCTTGCTGGCATTGGCAGTGGTAGTGTAGAAGTTATAGAGAGCTGCGTAATAGGAATAGCAGTGAAGTATTGAACTGAAGCCAACCCCACCACTACCCTGCAGAGAGTGACAGGCATTGGGGTGTGCGTTTGGGTTGTCAGGCATAACGGCCATGCCATTTCACCACACCCGCCTGCAGACACTGACAAGTGTCACAGTGTTCCTTGGGGTCTTTGCCCTTTACGCACCCATTTCATTAGGAACACGGTGAGATGGGTGCGATATAGGAGAATGGAGTGAACTTTGGGGCCTAAGAGTCCAAGACAACCTCGATGCCTCTCACTGGCTGCAGGGTGTGGAATGGTATGAGCATTACAGGCAAGAATCCCAAGTCACACCCCTGATGCCTGTCATTCTCTACAGGGTTGGGCGTTATGGTTGGAAACCCTAGTACCTCAGGCATTCGTTGGTATTTTCACTCCAAATTTTCAACATGTTTTTTTGTGACCCCACCTCATGAAAAGGGAATATCAGTTTGTTACCCGAGCTGCTTATTCACAGCGACTCGGCATTTAGCACCACAGGTGCAAAACATTCTGAACAGGATGTAAAAATGACAGCTGTACTGTTCATGGGAGGTGTAAAAAATGGCAATGTTGGAAATCTGCAGTAAAATATTAAAAAAATGGTGAAGTCACGGCGTACATAGAAGCATGCAGCACTTTTCCGTAATATAATTTGGTTGGGGATTTTTACAGCAGATTGTCAACTCAGGCATTTTGGTGCCTCCGATCATGAACAGTGTCACTGTGATTTTCTTTATCTGTGCGAACAATGATTTCCCACAGCGACCATGCATCTCTGCGCTGAAAGTGTGAAAACACACTTCAGCCATGTTGTGAAAATGACAGCTGTACTGTTCATAAGGAAGTGTGGAAAATGCCACTGGTGAAATCTGGACTGAAAATATTACAAAGTCATGAACTTACAGGGTGCATGGAAACTGCGCAATGCTCACTTCGTAACACAGTCATTTTATGGACTTTTGTCACCAAATTTTCAACATAGTCATTTTAAGACCTCTGCTCATGAACAGTGTAACTGTGATTTTCTTAATCTGTCCTAAACATTGCTTTGGCACACCAACAGCACCATTATGCTACATGCGAAAAACATTTTAGGGTGACATATGAAAAATGGCAGCTGTACTGTTCATAAGGAAGTGTAATAAAATGGCAATGTTGAAAATCTGGAGTGAAAATATTAAATTCGCAAAACTTACAAGCATGCATAGGAACTGCGCAACGCACGCTAGTAAAACAGTCATTTTTAGGAATTTTTTCACCAAAATCTCAACATAGCCATTTTAAGACCTCTGCTTATGAACAGTATCACTGTGATTTTCTTAATGTGTCCCATACATTGATTTTGCACATCGACTGCGCCACTGTAAGCTACATGAGGCAGAAACACATTTTAGGGCAAGGTGTGAAAAATGACAGCTGTACTGCTCAGAAGAAGGTGTGATGTAAAATGGCAATGTTGAAATCTGAAGTGAAAATATTGAAAATTCGCGAACTCTACGAGCCTGCATATCAACTACTGGCATGCGCTTGTAAAACAGTCATTTTTGGAATTTTGCACCAGATTTTTAACGGGTTTTGGACCCCTTCTCATGAATGATGTCACTGTCATGGCGTTATTCAGGCCCGAAGGGTGATTTCACAGTCACTGCGCAAAATCACCCTTCGGGCCCGAATAACGCCATGACAGTGACATCATTCATGAGAAGAGGTCCCAAAAACCCCATGTTGAAAATTTGGTGCAAATATTCCCAAAAATGCCTGAGATATGCAATAAGTTGAAAATCCCTATCTAGCCCATTATACAGCTTACCGGCATTTCCTCAGTTCACGGTCGGCTTTGAAGAGTGCAGACGTGTTCCCGGTCCACCGAAGATCGTCATGCCAAGCTCTGGAGGTAAGTATGGGGTGAGGGGGGTGTGGGGAGGCAGGGTGGCAAGTGGGTGGGTGCGGGTTGTGGGAGGGTGGGCTGGGAGACTACGTGGGACAGTTTTATTTTTCAGGTTGAAAAACAAAAATAGATGCGGGGCGTTTGCCACGCTGGGGTGGGCTCCCAGCATGGCACAAGGGCGGTGGTGGGGGCACTCAGCCCGACGAGGGACTGGGCACCCCGTCGGCCATGGCATTTGTTGCCGCGCTGGGGTGGGCTCCAGCGTGGCACCTTCTACTGGGGGAGGTAAAGCCGGCGAAGTTGGGCACCCGTCTGCGATAGTATGGGGAGGAGAGACAGTGAAGCCGATGGGATTGGGCACCCCGCCGGCTGTTCTATGAGTTTGGGAGGCTTTGGGGGAGGCGCCGCTTAAGCCGGCGGGGATCGGGCACACCCCGTCGGCTATACGTGTCTTGAGGGCAGCATGCAGTATCGTGCGTTTCTGTCTGTGTGTGTGTGTGGGAGCTGGCGCATGAGCAGGCGATATCTTATCGCTGCTCACTGAAGCGTAGCTCCCCCTTTCAACTGTATGCCACTGCATTTTGGAGCTTGTCATAGACAGCTCCAGCATGCATTGGCTTACAGGGGCCGCGACTGCCAACACACTGACTGAATTGGAGGAGGAGGTGACACACCTCCGAAATCTCGGATGATGGCACTATGTTTCTTGCACATGCGTGCAAGCAAACATAACAAGAAACAAAAATAAACAAATGCAATCAGACACAATATGCAGTCTTAGCTTTTGAAAATAGCAACTTTGTTCATGCATAGATACTTAAAAAAGTCTCTGCATAAATATTTTACATTGCTTCATTATATATAAAGTAAGCAATAACCCACGACAGGGTGTGTGGTTATTGAGGATTAATCAACACCCCGGGTGCACTGTGAGGCATGAGACCGCAGGCCGAGTGTTCTCACAGCGCCCATGGTGTTGATTAATCCCCAATAACTGCACACCCTGAACTGGGTTATTGCGCTTATAACATGAGATATAGCACAGTTTCAAAAAATATGAGGAAAGCATGATTAATTGAAAAAAAATATAGGAACTATTTAATGTGTTCTGCCACCAGCAGAAGTACTGCTGCGCAGAATATGCACTGCTCACACTTGTAAACTAAATTGAAGATGCAGTTCTAAACAATGACCACACAAGACAACTAAATTACCATGTGAAAAAAATACATTTACTGTCACAGAACAGTACAGGACAGGTTGCCGTTTCTCTGCTGCTCTTCTCTTCTGATTGTGACTGACCGGGATCTCCGTGGTGCTGTCCGGAAAATAATTGCGTACATCACAGGGCACACGGTGCGGTTAGCAACTATGGGCAGTACGGAGCGGAAAAGTTAACAGAAAGACACAAACAGGCATGGCTGCTTGCTGCACAGCTGAAATTATAGTTTCTCTCTGTTACTCCGAATGGGAAGGGAACCTCGCTCTGTCATGGGATGGGGACCGGAGATCATATGTGTCCAGTGATGAAAGTGAACGGGAACGCACAGGAACTCAGTTCCTGTACCTTTTTTGCAGCATGAACAGAGTTCCTCTACTTCTTCCCACTGACACTGAAACTGAAATTCTTAAACCAGCAACATAACGACAGTTTCTGGACCTGTGACCTGAAATCAGGGTTTCCATAACAACACTTGACTTGTACAGAAGTGTTATTTTCCTAAAAAATGCTTCAATATCTCTAAGATAATTTACTAGTGTCTAAACAGATAGATGTGTCTCCACAGAGCTATACTTCAGATTGAGGATCTTCATTCTGCATTTCATATTTGCCAGTGCCTGAGTTCCTGTACTTCTTGTCTACCACTTGCACCACTGTATGTGTCTCTCTCTCCGGTGTTCGGTGCTGCTCACTCGTGTGTGTGTGTGTGTGTGTGTGTGTGTGCGCGCGTGGCGCGCGCCCTTTGCGGGTGGGGGGGGCGCGCCCTGTCCATTAACTACCATGGGGAAACTGACAATTTCATTCATAGGGAGGTCCATGGAGAAATGCAAGACATGCACGTGGTGCTAAACTCCGACAACAGCGGTTGTCTTGCCACTCAGGACACACAGACCATCATGTCCCGGTTAGTGGTGTGGTTGTAGGACGTATGCTGGTCCGGTTGGTGACAGAAACAGATGACTCCTACTGTGGTTTCATAACTGTCATGTTGCTGTGTGACACTCGCTGAGTTTTGCCCTGCTGCTGATTTACCGCTACATACAGACAGAGTGGCATGCACCACTTCATGCTCCGGTATGAGAGGTGCGCAGGGCGGTTGCATGGGGAGCGCCAGATGACAACAGAGTACTACCGTGCAGCACTCGGTGATGAAAGTGGACAGGAACGCACAGGAACTCGGTTCCTGTACCTTTTTTGCAGCAGGAACTGAGTTCCTGTACTTCTTCCCACTGACTCTGGAACTGAACTTCTTAACCTTGCAAAATAATGAACAGTTTCTGGGCCTATGACTTGAAATCAGGGACTCTGTCACAAAATGTGACTTGTACAACAATATTTTACTAGAAATACTTAAGTATCCCTAATTGAATCCCATAGTATCTATACAGTTATCCTTCAGACTGAAGAATTTCGTTCTGCATTTCATATTTAAAAGTGCCTAAGTTCCTGTACTTCTTGTCTACTACTTGCACCACTGGCAGCACTATGAGGTCTGCAAGGCGGGAGGATGGAGAGCACCACAGGATGGATGACTTGGGAGAAAACCAGGCTCGCTGGGTCAGTACAATACCACTGTGCTTCTTGCTTAGTAAACAGGGCTGCATTACAGAAACTGTGACTTTCGCTACGGAGATTATCCTGTGTAAGAGGTACACAGGGAGTTCTCGCTTACTGATAACAACAATGGCAGCTTCTCAAAATGATTGTACAACACAAAAACAAGAACTGGATTGTTCCCTGATCTGCTCTCAGGGACTGAGCACTACTTGCTGTGCATGTATGGAAAATTATAGAACAGTCACCTGAGGTTTCTGTTTCATCCTACCCCATGTTATAAAACATATTTGCCAGCTCCCTTGTGCCGAGTGAAGGCGTTCGCTCGGCACGCTGGTGACCTGGGTTCGCACCCCGAGCCCAGGTGCCAGGAGCAGAGACTGGCAGGGAGGGGTTCCATAAGTGTCCATTGGATGTTTCCCTCCCAGGAGGGTGGTCTCTGCCTGGGGACCTGTGGACGGATTGGCGGCATGCTTTGAGGGAGGACATGCTGCCTCAACACACCAACCCATATGCCCATGCCCCATGATGCCTCCGTGCATATGCAAGGCCGAGAACTACAGTGGGCAGAGCAAAGAAAACTGGAAAATGCCCCCAACCAACTGAATGATGAGCGCCTTGGCCCCCTGCCACCTGAAGCCCCAGAGCCAGCCTGGATCAAGCCCCACAGCACTTGAGGTGTGTAGTTGGCCATTGAGGCCATTTCCTCATGGAAGAGAGGGACCCTCCCAGCAGAAGGATATGCCAGACTACTCAAGGTAGGCTGCAATGGGGAGCTGGTGGAGGTGGAAGGAGGTTGGAGTGTGGTGGGACGGCACTGGAGCTCCAAAGGAGTGGCCGGTTGGGGGGGGTTGGAGACGCATAAAAAAAAATGTTAAAGCACTTTTTTGCATGTAAAATGTTTCGATGGCTTCTTAATATACCTATACTCTAATATTTAAGAAATTATTTGCCTCATGCAACCCATGGCTAAGTTAAACTAAAGTATTATAAAAATATTTAAGGAAACACTCATACATTTGGCTTGTTGTAGAATTTTGGGTTTTCTTCTTAATTTCAGAATGTTGGTGAGAGCCCTTTTTCCTCTTGCTGTCAAAAGTCCTTCTTGGTCCAGCTGGCCTCTGACCTCCACAAGGTTAATGGAAGTCTATTCTGGTGTAGACGCATAAAGATGGAGCAGTCTCTTTTTTTGTCAATATATAAAGGAAGACTTGACTCCTTTTAGCTTGAACTCAGAAAGACATTCCCAGGTTTGGGTGGGAATTTGGTTTTCAGACATAAAACACAGTCTTGACCGACATACGTCCACTCAGAATCAAGTTTAGGAGGCTCTGTCTTCTACAAAATGGCTGAATCTTTTATACCATTTTACCAGAGCATCATCAATCAATCAATCAATCAAATTTTATTTCTAGTGCGCTTTTCTTAAATCAAAGCAAATTTACAAATACAAACCAACACACAACTAAAATGCACAAATTTAAAAGACAGCATACATAAAACTAAATATCCCCCCCAACTGCTAAATTAAATAAATACGTTTTCAAGGTGGATTTAAATGTCTCAGTGGACAGGCAGTCCCTAATCTGACGAGGTAGAGAGTTCCACAGGGTCGGGGCCGCAAAAGTAAAAGCCATAGCACTGGATGTCTGTAAATGGACCCTAGGAACCTCTAGCACTCCCTCGTTGGTGGAGTGGAGAGGGCAGAGGGGGCAGTAAGGTCATAGGAGGTCTTGCAAATAGCCCGGTCCCTGTCCATGTAGGGTCTTATAGGTCAGCAATGCGACCTTGAAGATGATCCTCCATTGCACCGGCAGCCAATGCAGTTTGCGCAGCACAGGCATGACATGGCAAGATCCTGCTTGCCCTGTCAACAGCCTGGCCACTGCATTCTGCACCAACTGCAGGCTATGGAGGTCCATCCCTGGTAACCCTAGGAATAGAGCATTGCAGTAGTCAAGACGAGAGGACACAAAGGCGTGAACCAGCACAGGAAGATCATCAGGTGGAACAAGCTGCTTTATCCAGGTGATGTTCCTCAGATGGAAAAATGAGGACTTGACAACAGCTGACACCTGTGTTTTAAACATCAGCTCATTGTCAAATACAACCCCAAGATTACGCACCCTTTCGGAAGGTCTCAACTGGTCACCTCCCAGCACCAAGCCGGATAGTTGCCCAGAAGTCAACTTCTCTACCCAGTGACCAGGGTCCACCACCAACACCTCAGTCTTGTCTGGATTTAGTTTCAACCAGTTAGCACTCATCCAGTCCTGACTTTCGGCAAGGCAGTTAAATACCGAGAGACAGCATCACTCTGCTTGGGTTCAAAGGACAGGTAGAGCTGAGTGTCATGTGCATAGCAGTGAGAAAACAGCCCATACCACCTTATAATCATCATGATATCATATATTGAACAATTTCCCAACTTTGATTGGATCATGCAATTGAGGTGGGTATAGCTCCTGGTATGCCTAGTCTCTTCTTATTAAGACTCACCTCTCCCTGAACATGTTCACTTTTTAAGACCAAAGTCAGTTTTTCCTTCTAGTATGTAAATGCAACCAAACATAGTCTTGAAACAAACATCTTGAACTCAGCTCATTAATTGTCACATTTTGAGGTGAGTCCCAAGTCTCTGAGGCAAATGGTTCATGAGATAAGTTAATGATGGTTATTAGCACTGTTTCCAGGCAAATGTCTTTAAAATAAAATAATCGCTTACTTCTAATGTCTTGTGACTTTTTATTGGGGTCTCATCTTAGGTCAGACATTTCCAAGTGTGTTGTTGCCATTCCCTGTGAGACCTCTACAACTTTCTATGGCATTTGTCCTTTAAATAAAAATAAAGGTGTGTCTGATGTACCTGCCGTGAAGGAAAATGCTCCGGTCTGTGTTGAGTTCTTAGCAGTGGATCCCTGCATCAGAGATGCTGTGGGCAGTGTCTGCTGCAGTGATGAAGCCGTGCCTAAGGTTTGCAGCTGCAACAGAGCAGCTGGAAGAGCTTCCTTCACTGATGCAAGTTGTTTGTTCGTCTGAGCTACTATAGCCACCAGAAGTTTGTTTTGCTGTTGTCTGAAGTATTCCTCCTCTGCCACAAGTAACACTTGTAACTAAGCTGCTGTATTTGTTGGTGCAATATCTTGCCCGGTGTTCTGTATAATAGTCCATTTCAGCAATAACTCTGAGGCCTCCCGGTCGCCATTCTGCAGTGAGGTGTTACCAGCTGGAAGATCCAGTTCCATACTACCATGTTCAGTAACACGCCTCTCCTCTGTATTCTCCAGCATTTGTACAGCTTCTTCTACTGAGGGCACGGCATCTAAAAAATGCTCGGTCTCTAGAGCTAAAGAGACAGAGGAGGGGGCCGACTTCTCTACGTCCTGCACATCCATCTTCTCCAAGGGATCAGCCCGAATGGTCATCCTGGTAGCCAGAGGTTCCTCTACAGGTGAGTAGGGGAATTTCCCCAATGTCCTGGCCAAATTTCTCTCATTCACTAAAAATACCACAAACAGCTTAATCTTTTTCAGTGTCAGTTGGCATCCATCTGTATCCCCCTCCCCTGGGATGAGGCTGAAAATAGGCAAAATTGTCTAGTCCTCTTTTACCGGTCAACAAAAGCTAAATAAATAAAAATACAAACATTAATAGATTACTGTATCGCCAAAACTCTTAGTACCAGACATATTTGTACATAACTTGTTTATCTTATCAGTTGCATTCCTGAATGTTAGTCATTCAGTACTTCAAAACATCAGCTACCAGATCCTGTTGTTTGTATTTCAGCAGTAGATTGGATTTTCTTGCAATTAACAAAAGTCTCTGTTCCATACTGAAATGTATCAAAGTTTTTTTTTTCTTCTTCTACACTAGATAACAATACCTGGTGGTACCAGAGTAGACATCACTGGCATGTCAGTTGCCATGGCTCCCTTATCAGCAAGGCACTCTCGTCAGGCTGAGCGACTCCTATTATTAAAACTTAAGAGGGGCCCACTTTAGGAATCAGCACTTTTTTAAATGCAAGTTTGAAATGCTATTTTTTTCTCAAGTCCATCCAGAGGCAGATATTTACCAAAGCCACCCTTTAAAACTTTGAACCAGATGGCTTAGTATTACGTCACACCCCGAATAATCACATAATGTAGCTAAATATTAAATCAAAATATTATAAAATATTTTTGTAAATTATAGTTTTGTTCCTACACACCCAGTCTGCCAGTTTTTCCCTGCCTACAATATCACCACAGACCATACATGATCTCCGTCTCTTTCTCCTTGTTTTCCACTAAGATTCCCTGATGCCTGTCTCATACAGTCCTGAACCCCTTCACTGTTTTTGGCCCCTCCATCTTTGCTGGAAGGCTGTTCCAGAAATCCATCACTCTTTCTGTGAAGAAGTACTGCCTCACATCTCTCCTAAATCTATCCCTCCAGCTTCTTATCCTGCCCCATGTCCTTGAGCACCTTTTTTTCTAAAAAATACTTTCCTCCAGTACTTTATTTACCCCCATGAGGTACTTAAAGGTCTCTATCATATCCCGTCTTCCCTTTTCTCATCCAGGGTGTACATACTGAGGTCCTTTAGTCTTTCCTTATAGGGCTTTGGATGCAGACCCTGCACCATTTTAGTTGCCCTTTTCTGGATTACTTCCACTCTGTCTGTGTCCTTACGGAGATGTGGTCTCCAGAACTGGACACAGTACTCTGGGTGGGGCCTTACCAGTGATCTATACAGAGATAACATCACATCCCTCTTTCTGCTGGGAATACCCCTCACTATGCACCCCAGTATCCCACTAGCCATGCAAACTGACTTGTTGCACTGCGTGACCACCTTTAGGTCATCAGATATGATTACCCCCAGGTCTCTTTCCTGCTTGGTGGTCATCAATACCACCCCATTTTGTACTCCATCCCTAGTCTTCTGTACCCTAAGTGCATTATTTTGCACTTTTTTTGCATTGAAACCCAGCTGCGATACCCTTGACTGCTCCTCGAGTTTTCTCAGGTCTATGATCATCCTTTCCATCACCCCAGAGTGTCCATCCTACTGCAGAATTTAGTAGCATTCACAAGAGGCAAACCTGCCCTTGTAGCTCCCCTGCAATGTCACTTATAAAGACATTAAAGAAGACCAGTCCCCACCCTAATCTGTGAAGCACCTTGCTAGTCACCCTCCCTTCCTCAGAGTGAACTCCTTTTACCAGCACCCTCTGTCGCTCATCCCCTAACCAATTTCTTACCCAGTTTTACCACTTGTGGACCCATTCCTAAGCTACCCAGGTTACTTACTACTCTCCTATATGGAGTGGTGTCGAAAGTTTCACTGAAATCTAGGTAGGCCACATCCACTATTCCACCTGATCTAATTTCCTGGTCACTCAGTCAGAGATCTATCAGATTCGTTTGACATGACCCCCTCCCCTCCCATGGATCCATGCTACCTCAGGTTGTGTAAGACACTGGATTCATGATATCCCACAATACTTTCCTTCAGCAGTGATTCTATTAACTTCCCCGCCACTTATATCACACTGATTGGCGTATAGTTGCCAGCATCTTCCCTGCTACTTTGGTGAAGTGGGACTACATCTTCCCACCTCCAGTCTTCTGGAACTAGTCCCGTTTCCAGTGAGTTGTAAACAGGACTGCCAGAGGTTCAGCCAATGCCTCCCTGAGCCCCCTCAATACCCTTGGATGCACCCCATCTGGTTCCATTATTTTGGACACTTTCAGATTAGCGAGTCCCTTCAGGACTCTCTTCTCTGAAAAAAGGACTAGTATCCACCTCCCTCCCTCCAGAGCTCCTATCACGGTTTTGTGGCCCCTCTTCTCCTTCCTCTGTAAGCACTGAACAAAAATATTTGTTCAAGATGTCTGCCTTTTGCTGATCATCCTCTGCACAGTCCCTACTTCCCTTTTTTAACCTTACAATCCCTCCGCTGCTCTTCCTCTTTTCATCTACCACATAAACCAGCAAGGCCTTAAATTTCAAGAAATCTGTGCAACCTGTGGGTTGTATATTTCTGTAAAATGACAAGGATTTTGTTCCCTGATTTAAGAAATGAGAGGCCTCCATGACAGACCTTTACCCACACACGATAAGGAAAACCTGAATTTCTACAAAGAAAAAGTAGTCTGCATCCAGCATTCCAAATCTCTGCAGAAATGCACAGCACACTAAATAAAGTGCATAAACATTTTATTGACATGCAAAAAGAGTGTGCAGCTTGAACAAGCTGGAAAACATATCCTCAGCAAGCAAAAGTGGTCCTCACCATGTTTTGCACCACTGCCTTGGTACTTTTTCAGGGGAGTAACACACTAGAAGGGCCCAGCATGTTTTTATACAACTGTGTTAAAAGGGCAATAACAAATCACAATTAATTGTTAAAAGGGCAATGCTCACTACCAGAAGCCTGAAATTCACCTAGGATTAAACCTGTCTACTCCCCACCCCCCCTTCTGACCAAGCAAAATACAGTACTTACCATGGAGGCAATACCAGATCTAAATGCCAAAATGAAAAATACTCAATAAGGCAGGTTGGAATAACTCTCACACCAGGCACCCTCAACCCTCTTGTACTGATAAATTTATCCCAGTAAAGCCTAGCTCAGGGAAACTCACAGTGGAATCTGTGGGAGTATGCACACAGCCTGTGGGGAAGGGGCAGTGCTGTACCATTCCTTCCAGGGCATGTTGCTTTCCTGTGGGTGTCCCAGTTGGAGTAGGACTTGGAGAGGGCTCAATTACTTTTAATCTGCTATCAACTGGGAAGGTGGGCAGAGGTCAAAGACATAACGGCCTAGCCAGGGGAAAAAAACAAACAAGCAAGATGTTAAAGTTCAAAAATTAGGCACACAAGAGTTTTTCAGAGTGTGTTTTATCGAGTCATTCCACCAAATTAAAAGTACACCTCAAACCCTAATACTGTATGGTGCCTTTTGTATTGAATTTTGTATAGTTCTCCCCATGATTCTATTCCAATGTCTCCCAGTTATTTCCCTCTCTTATCCCTCCTTCTGCACATACAGTATATAGAACCGATTGTTATATTTGGACTTGAACTAAGTGATTTTCAAACTGTAGAACTGATTTTACCCAGTGGGCCAATAACCCCAGTTAAAACTCATCCATTCTCAAGAGCTACAGGTTGTACAGTTCAGCCAGTAAACTAGGATACAAATGTAACCCCCAGGGGGCGTTATCCTTAGGGCTACTACCCCTGTCTGCCCTAACAGTAGCAGGGAGAGGGGCCCAGATCTGTCGGGTGTTTCCACCCAGAGGTTGGGGTTAGAATAGTTGAGGTTGACTCGGTCACAGCCCTCTGGGTCACTGCAACCCCCCTTTCTTCCCACTAGTGGCCCACGCAGTTCAGTTTCAGAGTCCTTACCATATACACTTACCTCCCGGCTCGAACCAGTCAGCTCACTCCGGGGACCCCCTGGAAAGTCAGGTATAGTTTCACTACATTCACTATGCAGTATTTCACTATTAATACACAGACTAGCCAGTGTACTTTTGCAAAACAAACAATCTGATTTATTTGAGGGAAGTTAACAAGGACCGGGGGGGGGGATCAGGTTGATTAGCTTACCACTACCATATATGAAAATCTACCTTGGGCTCTGTGCACAGGCCTAACCTTTTAATTGCTGTCTATGGGTACCCAAGCCCTAATGGCTAGTTCCTCGGTACAGCTGGTTGGGGCCCTGACACAAGCGAGCATTTAATCCCTGAGAAGATCAGATGGGCAGAGGGCTCAATTAGTGCAGTTAGCAATATAATAAAATGATTTTTGCTACTGTTTGTAAGCTTTAACAGGGAGCTGCCCTGATCCAGTACTCACAACTCCAGCAGATAACTACTCCTTCACCACTTGCAGGGCTGAGCCTAAGCTTCAATGGCCTCCTCACACATTTATATGGAAAACAACAGAGGGGTACCATACCAGGCAGCTGCTTCCAGGACCCAAATGAACTCACAGCAATTGCAGGTGTTGCACTGCAGCTTCAACGTCCTGACAGACCGAGCGCGATTCAGCAGATTCTCCAGTCCTCTTCAGGTGAAGCCTGGTAGGTAGCTGTGTTTATACACAGCCTCCTCTGACCACACGCCGGCAGATTTAGTCCGAAGCCTTCTGGCTATGAAAAAACGGCCGCCTCAGGCCTTTCATGTGCTTCCCACGCGAACACTCAATGATGCAGAAGCTCAGAGCTCCCTTCTCTTCTACAGTCACAGTGCATCTGCCCCTAACTGCTTGGGGCAATCCTCACAGCTCTGGCGCTACCCGATCTCATAGGCTGGCTACACATGCCAGTCATTTACTTTTGCTCTCAGTGGTGCAAAGAAGCGCCATAGCCCATAATGCCACTTCCCAGTATTACTAGCTGTATCTTCATTGGTCAATCGACTCCCTAGAGCATCCTCACGATTCGATTGGTCCACTTCAACAGTTCAGGACCAACATGGTGGGGCACAACAGAAACAGTCCAGGCTGCAAGAAAGCAGGTTAGAACAAACTGTATCTTCATTATCACTCTTAATAATTCCCAGCAAGTAGTTACATCTTTATTACATGCTCCCTCTGCGCAATCAGCGGCAGCAAAAACAGGGCACTTAGGCAGCAGCTTAAGCGGGACTCGAGCAGGGAAACACACAGACCCCCCCCCATTCAAACTAATTATAACAACAAGCAGGCAGCCCTTAAAGGGACAGTACACAGAGGCTCTAAAAGCACTCACAGCATTGTCATTTAAAACGGCTTAAAAGTCGAACGCCAACCACCAGGGGGAACACTTAGGCAGCTCCTAGGAGGCTTTTAGGAACCCCCATTTATAGGGGGGGGTTACACAAACATCTTTCAAGGGGGTGACAATGGTGTAAGACAAGGAATGAATATATAATTGTCCATTTTTGTTTTCTGAAAACAGTGCAGAAATCCTTGTTATTTACCATATAAAAATCAATAAAATCTAAATGACAAAAAAAAAAAAAAAAACTGAATAAAGGCTGGGTTCAACCTGAACTCATTTTTTTTTTCTCACATCTCTTTTTCTCACCTATTGCAGCCACAGTCCTGCAATGAATCCAGCCACTGCTCTTCCTTTCACTGCCTACCCCGAAGCTTTTTGACGTGCCCAGCTGGCATATGCTGCTACATCTGTCGAGAGGGGCCCCCCTAAGCCCCCGCACCCAGTGAGGATCCAATACCGGCACATGCCTGGTTCCAGGCATTGTCGGCTGGTGAAACATGCGGCCATCAAGCTGCCGTGGACTGTGCTGCCATTTTTTTCCTTTTTTCTCCCAGATGGGAGCACGGACATGCAATGACGTCCATGCACAATATGCGGACGTCTGCCGTGCCCCGCCCTTACTTAACACTCACGCACTGCAGTTCCTCTGGGTATCCCCAGAGACTGCTAGAGCATGACGTGTACCCACCCCTTTTCCTCAGGACTAGGAGAGCTGTCATCGGACACTCGATCCTAGTCCTCCCCTACTGACCCCTGATGACCCGAGTTCATTCCTAAACCCGGGTCGTCAGCATGGAGCGAGGTGTGGCATCCAGCGCCTCAACCCTCAGCATCACTGGGCCGGTGACCTGAACTCATTTAAAAATGATATTCTAAACTGTGACTGGTCTAACTTGAATGTTATACCTGACATTGAATCAGCCTTGCATTTCTTTGCCTCCGCGAATTTATTCAGATTGTAACACCCATGCTCCAATTCATAAGATGCATGTTAAAGATAATTAAAACTGGCTTACTATTGATTTGCATTTATTAATGGCTTCAAGAGATAAGCCCTGGAAAGAATAGAAAACTCATAATGATCCAAGGCTTTTGCTAGTCTACACAGAATTACTGTACATGATCACTGTAAGCAATTGGTAAGTAAATTCAGAACTGTTTTTTACACTGGTATACAAGTAGGCTCCTTTTCAAATCCTGGTCAGTCTTGGAAATGTATTCTTTACTAAATAAAATATATTCTACCTCAGTCATGGTGACTGATACTCCTGAGGGACTTTAAGTTGACCATGTAAATATTTTAGCCAAATTCAACGATTATTTTGGTAATATAGCAAGATCATCATTGGTTGCTAATTTTATGGATTTAGGGCCTAGTGTAATTTCTGAATCTAAATTTGAGCTAGATTCCAGCTAAAATTTTAAATGTTCCTTTTATTCTAAAAGTCTTTCACATAAGGGGACCATGAAATATCTGAAATCTATGAACGTGTCTTCTTCTGTTGGACTAGACAGTATTGACATGTCTTGTTTCATCTTGTCCTACAGAAACTGGTTGTCCTGGTGAGAATGTTGTTTAACTTAGCTCTGTGTTCTGTGTTCTGTTCTGGTGGCACAGGATTGGAAGCAGGTGACTGTGGTTCCCATATTTAAGCCTCAGTCCCAAACTGAAGCCACTATCGACTCTTTTAGTTGTCTTCTGGCTTCTCATTCAAAGGCTTTCGAGTGTGCTGTCTTTGACCAGGTTTCAGATTCTTTATAATCTCACAGTTTGCTAACTTCTAAATAGCTCGGTTTTAGGGCTCACATCAGGATTTGGACTGCTTTAACTCTTACTTATTAGTTGCATGGTGCTTTGGGTTCAGGAATGCTGCTATTGCAGTGTTTCTTGGTGTTACTAAGCCTTTGACTTGGTGAACCATACCTGCCTTCTGTCCAAGCTCGCAGCACATGATTTTTCTAATAATACAATTGAATGGTTCCAGCAATTTTTCTCAGATGGGATCAATGAATCGGTAAAGATGGACATTGGGGTACCCAGGAGTCCATAGTGAAGATGGACATTGGGGTACCCAGGAGCCCATCCTGGGCCCCCTTCTGTTCAGTCTCTACCTTAATAACTTAATGTCACGTCTCAATGATACTGAATTTTCCTTTATGTAGATGACATAGTTCTGTTCTCTAGAGGCTGTGATCAGTATCTTATTGAAAACAAAATTCAGATGACCTTTAAGTATGTTCAGATTTGGCTCTTCAATAATCAATCAATACTTAACCAAAGGTACGATTTTCACTGGGCAAAGAATGGTGGTCCCATTGTGTCTAGCGATCAGGGGCCAGATAGTCAGAAGTTTGTGAGGGCACTAACTGGTGTTTGCCCTTGCAAATCAGGTTTTGTGCTGAAGCCCAATATTCAAAAAGGCTCAGCTGTACCAACAAACAGGGTTAACGCCCATGCAAACCAAAATGGGGAGTATGCAAATGGTCCGTGCTTGTGCCAGCCCATAGTTATAAAAAGTCCCCAGTGCTAGTGGTCCCCCCCTTTCCAATCGCCAGCCCGATGTGGAAAAAAACTTTCCTGGTGCTAGTGCCCCCAATTACCAGCTCAATGTGGAAATGCAGCTTATCTGGTGCTTCTGATCCCCGAAATCACCAGCATAGTGAACAAATAAAACTTCCCTGGTGCCAGTGTCCCCGATCACCAGTCTGATGTGGAAATACAATTTCCCTACTGCTAGTGGCTCCCTGATCACCAGCCCAATGTGGAAATACAACTTACCTGGTGCTAGTGTCCCCCTCATAACCAGTTCGATGTGGAAATAAAACTACCCTGGTGCTAGTGACCCCCCAATTGCCAGTCCAATGTGGAAATACAACTTCCCTGGTGCTAGTGGACCCCCACCTCTGATCACCAGCCCGATATGGAAATACAACTTCCATCGTCGGGAGCACCAAAATGCTATCTTTCAAGAAATTGAAAATACCTCTGACTCAGAAGATCCTAAGGATTTATTTTTCAAATTAGAAAAACTGAGAAAAGCTGAACTTAATCACTATTTCAACAAAATTTCTCTGGAACACTATGCAAACCAATGTTCAGTACCAAGGGGGTTGAGATTGGATGTAGTACTAAGAGGTTTGAGACTGGATATTACTCCAGCATCAGGCTTTGATAATTTAGTTCTTAAAACTGCCTGGGAGGTTGCCTTGTCTGAGTGCTCTGCTAAGTTAATGAGTGCTCTAACAAGGAGAGAAAGCTGTTGCTAGGTGAGAATCAATAAAGAAATAAAGGAAATTCAAGATCAATTGTTAAAATTAAGGGGGCATTCCAATTTCCACAGTTTCAATAACTACTACAAAAACACAAAGCAAATCAGCAAGTACAAAAAAGAAGTAATTGCTTGAAAAAAAAATGTTAATCTGTGATACCGAAGAGGCCCCCCCCCCCCGAACATTATCCATATCAGGTCCTTCAGGTCTATTGACCTATCCTCGTTACATGCTGATCTGCTTTCTACTGATTGGTCCCCTATTTCCATGGCCAGTAATATCAACACAAGCCTCAACATTTCCTCTCTAAATTCCTGCTTATCTGGGATCAACATGCCCCCCCCTTCAAAAAACCAGGGTGAGAGGTTTACACCTTCCCTGGATCTCAGCAGAACTTCTGGCATTCCTCTGTGCACGTGACCTGGCTTGGAAGTCTTACAAGTCCTCTGGCACTCTGGTGAATCTTAACAAGTACCGTAATTTGAGGAACACTTGTACTAGGGCCACCAGGCTTGCGAAGGCTGAGTTATTTTCCTCCTCTTTCCAGAACAATCTAAATCACCCCTCTAAATTCTGGAAAATCATCTGTGCCATCTTCTCCTCCTCTACCCAGTTCCCGCTCCTATCCTCAAGGTGGGTGACTCCACCATTTCTGGTCCCTTTTCTGTTGCCTCTGCTTTCAAGTCCTACTTCACCACCTGTGCTTCTTCATTCCTGTTTTCCCTTCCTGCCACCTCCACACTCCCTACTTCCTCCCAACCCTCTCTTTATCTTCCTTCTCTTTCCTGACAGTTATCCCATTTTACTTTCTAAATGCCCCCTTTGCTCTCAGCTCTCAGAAGGGTGGGATCCTTGATGGGCTTCACCCCAGGCCCCTGCACCTCTCTGTACATTACATTGCCATTCCTATCTCCTCCCTTCTCAACCTATCATTTTCTCTTGCCTCCGTCCTGGACTCCTGGAAGCTTGCTACAGTCATCCCTCTCCCTAAAGGTGGTGATTCCTCCTGTCCCAGCAACTTCCACCTAATATCTCTCCTTCCAACCAGCTCCATGTCATAACAGCAAAAATACTTTGGTGACTCACACAACAGCGAGCACAAATCACCAAATCCACACTCAGCAACATATCCACCTCGGCCCTTATCAAAATGGTGCTGACAAGAAAAGAAATGTGTAATGCAGGGGGCTATGGCCACCTCCCCACCCCCCCTTTGCAGGGGCAAGCCCCATGCACCCCCATCTAAATATAACCAACTCCAGGGTGGGGGGGGGTGGACACTAAAAAGGGGGGAGACCATGGCTTGGGCAACAGACTGTGGGGGAAAAAAATAAAGACCCACCTGATCTTAAAATACTACCCACAGGTAGTCCCGAACCCAGGACCATCAGCTCTATAGGCAGTGTCTGTAGCCACCACACCAGACGACCAGCTCAGCAGCACCAGGCTCCACTCTTGTATTTAAACCACACCCCACACAAAGCCCCTTGATTCGCTCTCACCATTCTGTACCTCATCCATCACTATCCCAACCCCTCGCTACTTTTTCACTGTCGCTACCATTATGGGCACACAAATTGAGTCGCTTATTTTTGAGTCACTCAATTTGGTTTGCTATTATAACATGCTACCCTTCCAACCTTATCCAAACTACAAGAATGCACAGTTCCATCTCAGCTCTCCCTGTTCCTTGACTCCTCCTCTTTCTTCATCCCCTTCCAGTCTGGTTTTTGCAAACATGACTCCACCACCTCCTCTTTCCTCAGGCTTACTGAATCCATTCTTACTGGCATGGACCAAGACCACCTCACTGCCGCCATGTTTGCTGATCTAGTGAAAGCTTTCAACACTGTCTCCCACACTCTTCTCCTTGGCAGACTCAAGTCAGTGGGTGTCACTGACTCAGCTGTCAACTGGTTCCACTCCTACCTGGAAAGAACATCTCAATCTGTGAGAATTGGAGATTCCCTGTCCCCCCCTCCCCATCTGCACCGGCATACCCCAAGGCACCGTCTTTGGCCCACTGCTCTTCTCCATATTCCTCAACAACCTCCCCACAGTCTGCTCCTCTGCTTCCATCCACATGTATGCAGATGAAACAGTCCTGTTTGCATCTGGATCTTCTCCGTCAGAGTTTACACCCAGGCTTCAACTTGATTTTGACACTGTCCAGAAATGGTTCAGGTCAAATGAATTATCCCTAAATGCTAAGAAAATGGTCTCCATGTGCTTCTGCACTAGGCAGAGGTTGTCTAGGCTCTCCTCCCACTCCACTTTCCACACCCTAGATGGGGATACAATTGATGACATACTCTCATTTAAATACCTTGGTGTCTGGCTTGACAGGCACCTTGGCTACTCTCAGCATGCAGATGCCATTCACAAAAAACTCCACCCCATGCTCGGTGCCCTTTATAGGAACAAAAGCTGCATCCCTATACCAGCTTGCTGAGATATTATCTCTAAGATGATCCTCCCCATCTTTGACTATGGTGACATTGTCTACTGTCCTGCTCGTAAGTCCATCTTGGCAAGACTAGACCCCCCAGCTTCCACTCCTGCTGCCATTTTGCCTTGGCTTGCCCTCCCTGTACTCAGTATTGTTCTCTGTGCTCTGCCCCCCCCCCCAGTTGATCACTGCCTAAACCACTGCACCTCCTTTATTTCTAAATTCTGGCTGGCTTCACTCTCCCTGTATCTCAGCTCACTTCTCTCCCCTGTACCTCCTTCCTCTAACTCCCTCCGTAACTCAGGCTATCGCTCCCTACTGCTTCCTTCTCGTAAATCCCTTGCTGGACAGAATGCTTTCTCTTTCCACTTTCCTAGTATCTAAAACTCTGTTCCCTTAACAATTCGTTCTGCCTCCTCCAAACACTCCATTTCCTCTTTACTACAAGCCCACTCTGCTCCCTCCTGCAAATGCCCATAGCCCAATATCCTGCCTCCCCTTTCCTCTTTCCCTACACTCTACCTTTCCCCTAGTTTCTATACCTCTCTGTACATCCCATGTCCCTCTGCTAAATAAATAAATTACAAAAGAGAGGATTTTTTTTCAGTGGACAGATCAACGTGCAACAGAAGTAGAGGCAGATCCAGATCAAGGGGCAGATCCCTTAATAGAAAACAATCACAGAAACAGATGTCATTCCAAATCAAACAAACAAAATCTGTCAATTTGCAAAGCACTGACAATTTAGGAGAACCTTCCATATCTGGCATGGTACCTGATGTTTTTTTAGAGTAAGCAGAACTGAACAAATGAAAGAAAAACAAACAACTAAAAGCAGGGGAGGAAATGAGATGAGAAAGATGAGGAAAACATTGAGGTTTAACAGGGGTCTTTCCAGGAATTTGAGACAGAGAACACATCACTCATAAATTTAACAGACTTAATATTAACTCCCTGTCAAGAAAGTGTCCTGAAAAAAGATTTATTGTTCATTCCCACTCCGACTCCAAAGTTATTTCAAGCAAAAATTTATATCTTTAAACTTATCGGGGAAATTAAAATGGAGACATATTTTTTGAACATAAGAAGGAAGTTGGACAAAAGATGGGGTACATCAATACTGAAAGAAATGAATTAATCTGTGCCATACCTCTTTCAGGCCAATCAGGTAATCAAGATGCATTTGATTCAGTAGAAATTACAGAACAGGAGGAGGGAAGAGAACCTTGTCTTGACATTCTCATTCTCCTGTGAATATAAACTTGCTAATGAGAATGGACCCTGTGATTATCCAGGACTTGAAAATCTAATTGATGAGATAAACCTGAACTCCTAGCAGAGACTGATCACGATGTTGCCCTCACTGAGGCACAGCCTGCTTATACATCACATGAGAACACATAGTAAGTTTAGACCAAAATCTATTTTCTGCCCTGTTGTGTATAGTCCTGCTATATTAATGTTTGAAAATATGAAATGAAACTTAGAAACTTTATTAAAACAAAAATAGAAATTACTATGTAAACATGAATAAAGATGAATTGCAAGCTCTTAAAGAACTAGGACAACTTAAGGGGATTGTTTTTAAAAATTCAGACAAGGGGGGAAAACATTGTCATTATGCATTAACGTGATTACGGTACATTACAAAAGCAATGGAACTAACTACTGAATGTAAGTGAAAGCTTACGAAATTGGCCAAAGATCCTACAGTAAAATTTCAGGAACAGCTTTTTGAATTCATTGATTTATCAATATGTTACTGCTGGATTTCTGATCAGGAAGTAGCTTTTGAAAATGAAAACAAAGGTAATTCCAACATTCTATATCTTACAGAAAACTCATAAAAATTTAGAGACCCCGCAACTGATTGTCTCAAGCATTGGTTCATTAACTTATAATTTGGCTACTTTCATTGACAGTTTCCAACAACCCAAAGCAATTAAGCTGCTGTTATATAATAGGGACAGCATGCATTTGATGAATAAACTGAAAACTGTGTGTGGGATGTGAATCTCAGCTGGCTGACAATCAATGTGACTAGCTTATACACATCAATTCAACATGCAAATTTATTTATTTCTTATTTATTTCGTTTTTGTTGACCGGGTAAGTGCACTAGACAAATTCTGCCTGTTTTTATCCACGACCCGGGGGAGGTAGATACAGATGAATGCCAACTGGCCTTGAACCAGATTAAGTTGTTGGTGGTATTTTTAGTGAATGAGGAGAAATGTGGCCAAGGCACAGGGGAAATTCCCCTGCTCTTTTTCGAGAAGTGATATGGGATCTTTAACATCCACCTGAACTACCACCAGAACGGGCAGATGGGACCTTGGTTTAATGTCTCATCCGAAAGACAGCACCTCAGGAGTGCAGCACCCCTCTCATGCTGCACTACAGTGTCAGTATTGGGATATTAACCCAGGTTCCTGGTGTGAGAATAGAACCCACAGTCTTCTGATCTCCCGGCCTCAGAGGTGAGTGTGCTACCTGCTGAGCCACTGACACAATTAACTTGAGGCAGTAAAATACTTTTTTCTCACACAGCTCTGAAATTTCCAATTCCTTCTTAACCCATTCTATAGAGATTTGCTTAAACTATAATTATTTTCTGTTTAATAAACTTTTTTTTTTTTACAAAAATGTGGTACAGAGATGGCGACAATATTTGCCCCATCCTATGCAAATTTGTTTGTGGGAGAAGAAATTTATATTCAATGAAGAGAACAAGTATCTGAACAGTGTTAAGAATTGGTTTAGATATATTGACGATATTTTAATTATTTGGGATGGGGATGAACAGACCACTTCAGAATTTGTTGAACGTTTGAATTGTAACAACTTAAACTTGTGCTTCACATGTACACGGGATGAGCATTCCATTAAATCCTTAGATTTAGAACTTGGTGGGAAAGACCAGGAGAAGAAATTACTTTGCAGGATACAGAAAGGAGACAGCAGCAAAGTCAGTGCTGCATGCAAAAACTCCCATCCAAACCATCTCATTTCCTTGATCCCTTCTGGAGAAATGATTAGATTAAGATGAAACTGCTCAGACAACCTTGTTTTTAAGAACAAAATTTCAGAGCATAGACAGAGTTTTTTAGCCAGGTTCTATAGTGAATGGACCTTAAGGGAAGCTTCAGACAGTGTTAAGAAAATGAAACGGAAGGACTTATTAATTTCCAAACGTGAAAAAATGGGAGGCTGTGATGTGTCCAACGGCAACAGAGTTGACATCAAACAATTCATAACATGTACCACACCATATGCTGTCTATGAATGTTGGTGCGCTTGTGGAGAAAAGGTATATTGGTATGACTACAAGACCTCTTAAAATCAGAATTCAAGAACGTCTGAGAACCATTTTAAATGGGAACCAGAATAATTCCTTTTGCATACATTTCCTGGAAAAGCATAACAGTAAGCCAGAATGTCTAAAATATATGGGTCTAGAACATGTCACCAGACACCCTAGGAGAGAGAATAGGGTCAGAACTCTATCACACAAGGAGACTAGATATATTGTTACTTTGGACACAGCCATCTCTAATGGATTAAATGAGGAGATTGACTTTTCTCCATACCTGTAGGCTTACAAATGAACTAGTCTAGGGATTCCATTTTGGAATGTTTAGATGTCTTATCTGCTACAGTATGGAGTTCATAATTATGAAATATATATAATTTTTTTGTTTAGATTTCATTAATTAATTGCTTATTGTATCAAATTTCTATAACTGAAATAGGCCCCCCTCTTTTCTTTACAAAATCACCCCCTTTTTTTTTGGTTTGGTTGGTGGAGGAAGATTTTATTTTTCATTATTTCTTTATTCTCCCTCCTCCGGCTGCCCCTGTCTGACTGACCCCCCCCAGCCCCATCACCCTGCTCCCCTGTGACCTACCTGACACCTTGCGTCCTCTGCCACAGGACTTGTGGTGCACATACAGCCACCAGTGCGGGGCCTGTAGGGGGTCGGTCTTCATCCTGCCTCGGGGGGATTCTGTTTTTCCACTTCGTTTTCATCCTTTTACCCTAGGACCTTGGCCATTCCGAGCAGCGCATGCCTGTGGAGGTACACATGTGCACCAGCACTGAGTGCACCCCAATCTGCCCACCCAGCCTAATGCCAGCCCCTCCAGTGCTCTGGCAGTGAGCCTCAATTTGGTGGCAGTCAAAAGCCGGAGAGGCCTACCTCCTCAATCCAGGAGAGGAGAGCTGCCTGGCGGATGCTCAGTCCACTCCCAGCCCCCACCTGGCCAACCCCTGGCAACCTGTGCTTGTTCCTGAACATGGGGTGCCGGCATGGTGAGAGGTAAGGTGCCCAGGGCCTCAGTCCTCTGCGCCACTGGGCCGGTCTGGAGCAGGATGCTTGGTAACCAGCTCATTGTTAGTGGTGCATATTGTCACCATGCAGCACTGACCTTAGGGACTGAAAATAATTAAAATAATGGAAAACAACAAATAAATAAAAAATAAGATTTTATACTACAGCTTTGCAGCTCTTCCTCTCCCCCACTTTTTTATAAATTTTGGAAATTATGGAATAAGGAAATGTACCATCTTGCATCTAGAAAAGTCACCCGGATGGTGAGGGGAGCAAAGTCCAGTAAAGAGCAGCGGCTGGCACAGAGGATACATGGAGGGGAAAAGGGGGTCTTCCGGTACATTGGGGAGTGGAGAAAAACTAAGGGCCATCTCAACAGATTGAGATCAGAAGGAGGGTGGGTGGAAGAGGCGAGGGACCAGGCAGAGGTATTTAACGAGTACTTTACCTCTGTGTTCACTAGGGAGGGGGATGGGATATCTACAAAGCAAGGCATGAAGGGGATAGAAGCGGCAGTGAGTGGGATCAGGGGAGCAACAGAAATGGAGCAAGAGGGAGGGAGAGGTACCCCAGGGGTGTCACATCTGGATAAGGATAAAAAGGCCAGTAAGGTGGAGGGGACGGATGATGCTATCTCCGCCAAAAGGGTGTGGTTAGCCCTCAAGGCCCTAAAGAAAGACAAATCTCCTGGGCCGGACGGCATTCATCCGAGAGTACTATGGGAATTGGCGGACATACTGACTGCACCCCTGGCGGAGCTCTTCAACAGGTCACTTGAGACAGGGATGGTACCTAGGGATTGGCGAGAGGCACATGTGGTGCCAATCCATAAAGGGGGGTCGAGAGAAGTACCAGGTAACTATAGACCCATCAATTTGACCTCGGTGGTGGGAAAATTAATGGAGAGTATACTAAAGGAACGATTGGGGGTGTACTTGGAGGAGGTGGGAGATCTGGATAGTCGGCAACATGGGTTTGTGCCAGGTAGATCATGTCAAACCAATCTTGTGGAGTTCTACAAATGGGTAGCATCAGAACTGGACAGGGGAAAGCCTGTGGATGTATTATTCTTGGACTTCAGCAAGGCGTTTGACTCTGTCCCCCACAATGGTCTGGTGGAGAAACTGATGGGGTTAGGAGTAGGCCCTTTGATGGCCAGATGGAATGAAAACTGGCTAGCTGGACGCACCCAGAGAGTAGTGGTCTCGGGAGCTCGAACCCTAGAGAGGTTGGTAGTGGGTACCACAGGGTCTCGTCCTGGGTCCGATCCTGTTTAATGCATACATATCAGACATCAGGGAGGGTATAGGGTGTGAAATGAGTCTCTTCGCGGATGACTCAAGATAGGAGCAGTAGTTGAGGGAGAAGAGGGGAGGTTGGCCCTGCAAGGGGACCTGGACACCCTGGAAAGCTGGACTCACATGGAAATTAAATTTCAATATCACCAAGTGCAAGGTGTTGCATCTTGGTCGGGGAAACCCTAAACACAGGTACACCCTGGGAGGGGAGGTGCTGGAGGCCTCAATAGGGGAAAAAGACCTAGGGGTCATGGTGGATGCATGTATGAATAACTCTGAGCAGTGCAGGAGAGCGGCTAGCAAGGTAAACAGGATGTTGGGATGCATTGTAAGGGGGATCACCTCTAGGAGCAAAGAAGTGATTCTGCCGCTGTACAATGGACTGGTTTGACCACACCTTGAGCACTGTGTACAGTACTGGAGACACACTTGAAGAGGGACATACAGCTCCTGGAGAGAGTACAAGGAGGCAACTAAAGATGATCTACGAGGGCTGGGGATTTGACATATGAGGACAGACTTGAGGGCTCTGCCTGTTTTCATTGGAGGAGAGGAGAGGAGAGACAGGGGGACATGATTGAGGTCTTCAAGTACCTCAAGGGAATAAATAGGGTAAACATGGAGGGGATCTTTAGACTAAAGCAGGGAGGTATCACCAGAGGGCATGGTTTGAAGTTGGAAGGTGGAAGGGTGAGGGGGGAAAAGAGGAGGAGGTTTTTCACTGAGAGGGTGGTGGATCCTTGGAATGCACTGTCTGGCGAGCTGGTTCAGAGATCCACAGTGGAGGGCTTCAAGAGAGGGTGGGACAGACACAGAAGGTAGATGTATCAGATGATGGCCTGTCCCGGGGGGGTTGGGATGGATGATAGGGGTTTCTGGAGCACAAGGGATGGGAGGGCCTCGGCACCCAACTAAGGATCTAAGGTTTGAGCTGACTCGATAGATCGTAAGGCCTAATCTGCTTGCAAATAGTATGTTAGTATGAATCCACCTAGGTGTTTTTTGTCTAACCCTCTATATTGTACCTCCTAACTCACAGCCAAGTTACTATAAGGGACCAATGTAAATGTATCCCCCCCCCCAATTCAGTTGGTGGACATAAGAAGTAATGTTGACTGATGTTGTTAGTTAATCCATTTCAACCCTATTTTATATGTGAAATACTCATGTTTAGAAGTAACTTTTATATGATGTGTATTACTGCTGCTCCCCATTCAATAACATCTATTTTATCACACTTTCCATTACACTTTTGGTTAATTCTTTACTGGGATATTTTTGGTAAGTCATTTAAATTAAATGACTTTGAGTGAAATTCTCATGAGTATGGTGTATGTATAAAGTGGATATATCGGACAGCCACTAGATCTGCCCCCTGACGAAGACCCGGATTCGGTTGAAGCACCAGGGCATTTAGGATTTTAGTTGGCAGCTCTCACTGTTTGCCACAATAAACAATACAACATACTTCTGATCTGTTACTCTGTTATTGTTTGAGTGCTGTAATTCTTCAAATTATCTGCTGGATTTTGTCCCTGCCTATGCTATCACTGCAGACCCAACTAGATCCCCGGCTACTCTCCCACTGCCCTCCCACCAAGATTCCTATGTGCCAGCTCCATGCATGCTTGATGCCCACTACTGTTTTCACCCCATCACATAAACTGGCAGACTGTTCCAGGCATCTCGCTTCTTCAGTGAAAAAGTACATCCTCACATCCCTCCTAAATTTCCCCCCTTCCAGCCTCATTGCATGCCCCCTTGTTCTTGTGCACCTTCTCTTCTGAAAAAATACTCCCCTCCTGCACCTCATTCACCCCATGAGGTGTTGATAAGTATCTGTCATGTCTTCCCTCCCTCAGTCTCCTTATAGGGCTTTTTATGCAGTCCCTACACCATATTAGTAGCCCTCTTCTGGACAGTTTCTCCTCTATCCATGTCCTTCCTGAGATGTGGTCTCCAGAAATGGACACAGTACTCCAGGTGGGGTCTGACCAATATTTAATACAGTGGCAACACCACCTCTCTCCTTTTGCTGGTGATATCCCCTCTCTATGCACCCCAGCATCCTGCTAGCCCTGTCTACTGCCTTGTTGCACTGCTTCGCTACCTTGAGGTCATCATATATGATTACCCTAAGGTCGCTTTCCTGTTTAGTGACCGCCAATACCTTATCCCCATTTTATACGCCACCTCTGGGTTTTTGTGCCCTAGGTGCATGATTTTGCACTTTTTCGCACTGAAACAAAGCTACCATAACCTTGATCACTCCTCAAGTTTTCTCATTTCTCTACTTATACTCTCCACCCCTTCCTTAGTACTATCTATTCTATTGCAGATGTTGGTGTCATTTGCAAAGAGGCATACCTTCCTTTCCAGTTCTTCTGCAGTGTCATTTATAAAGACCTTGAAGAGGACTGGTCCCAATACTGAGCCCTGAGGTACCCCGCTGGTCACTCTCCCCTCATTACATTGCATGCCATTTACTACCACCCTCTGCTGCCTACCCATCAGCCAATTCCACGCCAACTTTTCTACCCTGTTTCTGACTCCCAAACTGCCCAATTTCTTTATAAGCCTCCTATGGGGTATGGTGTTGAAGGCCTTGCTAAAGTCTAAGAAGTCCATGTCCTCTGAACCTCCCTGATCTATTTCCCTGATCACCCAGTCAAAGAAATCGATACTGTTCATCTGGCATGACCTCCCCCAGTGAATCCTCACTGCCTCAGGTCTTGTAACCCACTGGATTCTAGCTACTCTCTGTACTAGCCTTTTTTTTTTTTTTAAAGAGCCTCCATTAACTTTCCCACCACTGATATTAGATTGACCAGCTTATAGTTGCCTGCCTGCTCCCATGTTGTTGCTTTTATGAAGCAGAACTACTTCTGCCCATCTCCAGTCCTCTGGAACCACTCCTGTTTCCAGTGATTTGTTGAACAGAGCTGTCAGAGGTGCAGCCAGTGCTTCCATGAGCTCCTTCAGCACCCATGGCTATACCCCAACCGGCCCCAGAGTGTTATCCACTCTCAGATTCACAAGTCCTCTCAGGACTCTTTCTTCTGTGAATGGGCTTGTGTCTAACTCCCTCCCCCCCCCCAAGTGTTTTTCCTGCTTTTAAAGAAACATAGAATTTGAAGGCAGATGAGGACCACTTGGCCCACCTAGTCTGCCCATTTTCCCTACCAGTTTCATATACCGAAGATCCTAAATGATTTTCAGCTTACCCTCACTTTCCTATCACTAGAGTTCCTTTATGTGTGTCCCAGGCATTTTCGAATTCCCCTAGCGTTTTTGCCCCTACAACCTCTGCTGGGAGGCTGTTCCATGGATCCACCACCCTTTCCGTGAAAAAATACTTTATGTTATCTGTCCCCCTCTCCCGCCACTGCAAAGACTGAGCAGAAGTATCTGTTCAGCATCTTTGCTTTTTCCTGATCCTCCTCTGCAGAGGTCTCTTCCTGCTCTTCTTGACCTCCCTATCCCAACCCCGTGTCATCCCGTTTTCGCTTATGTATCTAACAGCATCTTGTCCCCCTTTAGTTATCCCATTGTCTATCCTTTCCTCAGTCTGTGCCTTTGCACCTCTCACTGCCTTCCCTGCCTCCATGTCTGGAATTTTATTTCCAAGACTTCTTGCATCTGCACACATGGCCCCTCACATCTTGCACCCACTCTGCCTGCAACCCCCTTCTCCCATGTGCCCTGCCTCATTTTCCCCTCTCTCTTTTTACCACTTTTATTCCCATCCCCCTTGTCCTCTGCTATGCTGCTGCTTTTTTTAACCTGCTTCTTGGAGGAGTATCCTCCCCACAGTTTCCTACTGTTTCAGTCTGTTGGTGGGGGGTGCTGTTTATGCCTCCCTTTGCCTTTTCACCACCCTCCTCAGCCAGTTTAGACGTTCATCAAAGTAACATTTAAACCATCCACTGAAGATTGTGGTTCCTCTAATAGATGGATACAGACCATCACCTCTGTATAGGCCCATGTCCCTCCAAGTGGGTCCCCAGTCCCCAGTGTAGTCGAATCCCTCCTCTCTGCACCATGCCTTCAACCACAAGTTGAATCTCCTGCTACAGAGTACCCTATCCTCCCCTCGACCATAGACAGGTACTTTGCTTAGCGAATACCCTATACTCACGCCTGTATGTACTTTAGGCCCCTCTCAGTTCCCTGCACTCACTCTGCACAATCCCAGCCCTATCCCTTGCTAGGTCATTACTCCCCAGGAGGACAATGACATCCAGCTCCCTCCCCCGTGCTCTGCTGCCCTTTTGATCCTTAGGATCCGCAGTCTATCCCTCTGAACTGTGGCGCCAGGTAGGCATCTAAACCCTATGCCTTCTTTGGGGGGTCTGGCACAGATGGTGTGGTTTATGAATCCCCCAGTTTTGGGGGGTGGAAAGAGACTGAGTGCTAGTGGGTGGCATTTAGTACCATATTTCTGACTGGGTGACAGTCATGGGATGAGGAGGTGGGTGGTGATGTATGATGTGCACAGGGTGGGGAAGGGCCGTTCTTAATATTTACAAAGAATAGCATTTAAAAACTTTGCCGGGACTGTGTGTTGGGGGAAGAGTGTTGAGGGATTGGGTGGGTACATTGTTGTAAAGGTTCTGGGTGGTGGGAGGAAGTGGACAAGGTATACCACTGTACATCAGGGTGGGATCTTTATTTTAAATGTTTACAGGAAAAAAAAAGAACCTCACTGTGAAAAACTGTGTTCATGGGAAAGGGGAGGTCATGGAACTTCAACCCACTTCATGCAGCATGAATTTCACCCACTCAGCACCAACTTCACCAGTGCAGTTTAGATTAAGAGGCAATATTGTGTAGTGGTTAAGACCACTGAGCTGCAAACCTGGAAAACTGGGTTTGAATCCCACAGACACCACTTGCATACTGTGTGACCATAAGCAAGTCATTTAACTTCCCTGTGCTCCCAGGAAGCACCTGGAAGCAAGCCTTTGCTTAATGAGTCTTCCATAACCAAAAAATGCAGAAACAGTAGTGGTAATATATTTTATTCAAAACCTTAAAAAGGAAGCACTCCATTGAGCAGAGCTCATTTCAAAGGAGGTCCTATAAACAGGCATTCAGTTTCCACATACCCTTTTAAATTGCATAAAAATACAATACATTTTACAAATAATAAATATAATTGAAAGGCGTATGCCTGTAGTTCTGTGGGGGAATGGCTCCTCCCCCATTTCCTACTTAAACCAGCAGGCTATCACCGCTCTGCTTAGAGCGAGTCGCACTCGCTGCGCTCACTCAGTGCTGCGTGCTGGGGCTGGGTTCCTCTCTGTGACGTTTCCCCGTGCTTCCCTGTTTGTTCATTGGATTCTTTCTCTCTGCTCTGTGCCCCCCCTTTTTGTTCCCATGCTTCTTCTGTTTGGTCCTTCCTGCATTGCTCATTTTCCCCCCTCCCCGTCCCCTTTTGTTTGCCTTGTTTCTTTTCTTGGGGTTCTCTGGCCCCGCGTGGCGGCATCACTCAGTTCGTTCGTTGGCTCCACCATTTGTTTCCTGTGGCTTCCTCATTTCACTAGCCTTATGCCGTGCTCCTCCAGCTGTGCTTTGCTCCGCTGCTACTGGCTCCTCGGTCTGCTCCTTCAACCCTTCTCTGGACCGGGAGCGCTCAGACTTATGAGACCCACAATTGCAGCCTGCATGCCGCCACCCTGCTGCAGACTTGCGGGGGGTGTGCCGCTTCCTGCTTCCAGCCTGCTGCTTCTACCTATGGACCCTGCCAGCTCTTTTCGGATGCCTGCTGAGCGTTCATTGCTCCTACTCTCCACTGCCTTGTTTCTCATTTTGGCTACTAACCCTTTGTTGCAATGACATGTACGGGGCACTCGCGGAGCTTCCTGACTTCCTGCTCACAGCGTGCATCTTCGCCTTTCACTTTCCAGGATGTAGTCTACAACCCTCTGATGCACGGTACCAGCCTAGGCCAGTCCACTGTTCCTGGCTCCTATCTTTGATCCTGTGCCAGTCTTAATGGAGTGACGCCCAGCACTCTTCCTAGTCCAGCGTGGGAAGCATCTGAACAATGACCTGCCCCTGCTCAACGGCTTCATCATCCAAGACACACTTCTCTCCTTCTTGGTGCCCTCTGTACGGATCACCTGTGATGCACAGCTTGTCTGTAGCCTGCCTGCTCTGCCCTTATCTGCCACTTTGTTGTTTCCTGCAGCTACTATGGCAGCATTCCTGCCTGCCATTTGGAACTCATTTCAGCCCTGCTTAGAGCTGGCTGTTCCGCCTTCCTTATCATATGCTGGGGTCTGTATGCCACTGGATGCCGGCTCCTGTGCTGGCTTCTGGCAACCTTATTGGGATGGATCTTCATGTCAGTGAGTATGAGGCTTCCCATTTCTCATCTCTCTCTTTTATGCTGCATTCCATGCCCTCCTGCTGGACTATACTCATGGCAGACCATAGGATTTCCTCCAATATTGCCTCACGCAGGTTCGGTGGCATTCAGTTCCTGTTCCCTGCTCTAGTGTGCCTGTTTCTCCTATGGCTCATCCTGACCTCTACTCAACAGCCTGACCATGGCTGCAATGCTGCCACCCTGCTCCTCTCATGCTTTATTGCTGCTGTGTTTTGTTGACCTACATGCAGGCCCAACTACTGCTGTACTGCTACTGGCCTACATGCCATTCCACGCTTGCTTATGCAATCTTTGCTTTCTGCCTACCACCATCCCCTTGGCTTCAGCCTCTGGGATGTCTGCTGTGCCAGACTGCCCTCCGTGGTGGTGCCCCGAGTCATGCTAGCACCTAGTGTGTCTCACTCTCTTCCCTTATGCCTGGCCTATGTGGGGTCTGGCCATATCTGTTGGTCACACAAGGGCCTCACCTAGCATGCTTCACTGCTCCTTTGCTGCCCTGCGTGTGGGTTTGCTGTCTGCTAGCCTTCATGGGGCCTAGCTGCCGCTGTCTACTCCTTCCTTCAGCTGACCTACGTGTGGTCCAGTCATTCATCTTACCCCACGTATGGGTCTCGCTGATTGCCTTGCCTCCGCCCTTGGGCGCCTCATCTGCCATCCTCCTCGGATCTCCATCTGCCAGATGCCTTCATTCCATGTCGCTGACTCATCTGACTTCTTCAGGATTGGATACACTGCAAGCTATGCCTCACCTCCAGTCATACTACTCAAGTTCTGGATGCTGCAGCTCTTACCTTGCCTGCTCGCACCTACTTTCACTCGACAAGGATATTCTTCATTCCACTGGAGTTACTTCTGGACTACATTTCAGGATATTTGCATCAATTCCCTTGGATGCTTCTTGCCATGCTGCTTCATTCGTTCAGATTTACTACTACTGTCTCCTATATACATAGACAGTGTCAGCAGATAAGGGCCTATGGCCCACCCAGTCTGCCCATTTAAGTTTGTAAGTTCAGTTTATGTTTTCCAAGAAGTCTGTTGCCCCTTACCCCTGACCTCCAGAATTCCTTTATGTCTATCCCATGCATTCTTAAATCCCGTGATTGTTTCAGCCCCCACCACTTCCTCTGGCAGGGTGTTCCACTTGTCCACCACCCGCTCTGTGAAGAAATTCTTCCTCACGCTTCCTCTGAATCGTCTTCCTCCAACTTCATCCCATGCCCTCTAGTCCTGGAACATCTTTTTGCTTAAAAATAGTGCATTCCTGCACCCTGTTCCTCCCTGTAAGATACTTGTATGTCTCTATCATATCCCCTCTCTCCCTCCTCTCCTCCAGGGAGTACATGTTCAGTGCCTTTAACCTGTCCTCATAGGACTTGTGATGCAATCCATGCACCATCTTTGTTGCCCTCCTCTGAACCTTCTCTACCCTGTTTATGTCCTTACGTAGGTAAGGTCTCCAGAACTGCACAGTGTACTCCAGGTGCGGCCTCACTAGTGTCTTGTATAGTGGAATTATGACCTCCCTTTTCCTGCTGGTGATGCCCCTGCCTATGCATCCCAGCATCCTATTTGCTTTACCTGCTGCCTTGTCACACTGTTTCCCTGCCTTGAGGTCATCAGAGATGATAACCCGAAGATCCCTTTCCTGCTTGGTGCATGCTATATCCTCACCCCCCCAACTGATATATTGTGCCAGGGTTTTTGTGCCCCATATGCATTATCTTGCACTTCCTTGCATTGAATTTCAACTGCCAAACCCCTGACCATTCTTCAAGTTTCTGCAGGTCCCTTCTCATTCTGTCTACACCCTCTGGTGTGTCTACTCTGTTACAGAGCTTTATGTCATCAGCGAACAGTGAAATTCTGCCTTCTAGGTCCTGCGCAATGTCACTGATGAAGATATTGAATAGTACCGGTCCCAGCACTGATCTCTGTGGTACCCCACTGGTCACTCTTCCCTCTGTGGAGTGACAGCCATTTACCACCACCCTCTGTGTCCTGCTGCCCAGCCAGTTACCTACCCACCGCACTACTGTCCTGCCCACACCCATATTCCCCAGTTTATGCATAAGTCTTCTATGTGGCACAGTGTCAAAGGCCTTGCTGAAGTCCAGATAGGCCATGTCCACTGCTCTCCCCTGATCCACCTTCCTAGTCACCCAGTCAAAAAATTCAATGAGGTTGGTCTGTCATGACCTTCCCCCTGGTGAAACCATGCTGCCTTGGGTCCTGTAGTCCATTGACAACCAGATGTTCCACCAATCTCTCCTTCAGTAGTGCTTCCATGATCTTCCCCACTACCGAGGGTGAGGCTGACTGGTCTGTAGTTCCCCGCTTCCTCTTTGTTCCCACTTTTGTATAAGGGGACTACATCTGCTATCCTCCAGTCTTTGGGTACCTCCCCTGTTTCTAGTGATCGCCTAAACAGGATAGCAAGAGGTTCAGCCACCACATCTCTTAGTTCTTTAAGGACCCTGGGGTGCACACCATCTGGCCCCATTGCTTTATCAACTCTTATTACTTCCCAGTTCCTTCAGGACCCTTTCTCGTAAAGGGACTTGTGTCCATTTCTGCACCATTCTCACCCCTTGTACTCCATTCAGACCCATTACCCTCCTCTTCCTCAGTAAAGACTGAGCAGAAATACCTGTTCAGTATGTCAGCTTTACTGTTGTCATCCTCCACACAGCTCCCATCCTCCCCCTTCAGTCTCACTATCCCTCCCTTGGACTTTCTTTTTTCACTTATGTAACTGTAAAAGGTTTTGTCCCCTCCTCCCACTGATTTTGCAATGTGTTCTTCTGTCTGAGCTTTGGCTTCTCTTACTGACCTGTCAGGACTCTGCCTTCCTATATCATGGCTTAGGCCTCAGACACCAACCCACTCCAATATCATGAGGCTTATGATCTCTGGTTGAGTTGCCAACTCATCTGATCAGGTCTTTTCCCCGCGTTCTTCTGCCATCCTTGGTCTTCAGGAAAATGACATTCTATAGCACCATCTTACTGCTCTCATAAGTCTGCCTTCACAAATTTCTACTCTGCACCTGACTCGCCCAGCATCGGGGCCTGAAGGCTCAACATTTACTATCCTACACCTACCTCGCCTGGCATTGGGGCCTGGAGGTTCAAATATTTCTACTCTACACCTGCCTCGCCAGCTCAGGGCATGGAAGTTCTCATAGCATCTATGACCTGCCCGCCGAGCTCTGCACTTGGGGAGTCTGTTCCTTACTGTACTTGCATCACTGGACTGGTTGGAGGTTTTCTGGGCTTTCTAGCCCAGTATTCAATTACTGTTTTGCCCACTCAGGACCAGAGGTTCATTTGCTCCGCTGTCTTCAGCTTCACAACTTGCATCCAGCTTCTCACCTCACCTCCTACGATTCTACACTGCCATAAACTCATATAGCAGAACTCGGACCACCACTTCAACATCGACTATCAACATTTTGCCCTGGACTTTGACATCTTGGTCATGGGAATTTGCTAAGGATATTGCTACTATCTTTTCGACGGACACTCATTATCAGAACTGGATTCTATTTACACTTTCTTGACCTTAAGATCCTCATCGACTGGGTTTCAGACTAGCCGACAAGTTAATATTGTCTATTTAGGATTACTTTCCTTGAGTATGCCTAGAAGGATAGGTGGGTCAGTAGCCATGGGTCCTCAGAGGTTTCTCCCAAAGGGTTTTTTTCCTGTCCTGTGTGCTACTGGCCACACTTTCTGGAGCTGGAGGAGAAAACCGTACCTGTAATCATAATTCTTCCTTTTGGCGGTCTCTATCATACTCAACAAAGCATCCTTCCCAAGGTGGGATACAGAGAAAAAGCCAAAACATCAAGTCCTAACAAGTTGTTATTCATTGGTTCAAGCACTAAGCATATCCAATCCAGTTCATAAGTCCTACAAACACTGACTTGTCCATATCTATGCTGAAGCAGGCATTATCCTACTTACTGGTCTGGCCTATGTGTCCAAGCATAAACCTACATCATGCAGCTCTACTGTACATAGTACAAGCACTGAGCCATGAACCACACAGAATTATAATATTCAATACATATAGAATAGTGTATGGGTGACCATACACAACAAGACTATGTTTCCATCGAGGGGATGTGATGATGTCATACAGACTTCGAGAGCGAAGCTCGAGAGGTCCGTTTGACATCATCACATCCCCGAGATGGAAACAAAGCCTTGTTGTGTATGGTCACCCATATACTATTTTATATAGTATATGGTTCCCAGAAATGTCAACAGTTTAATTTAAATACAAGGTTTTGTACCTTGTGTTCACACATTCGCTTGCTCCCTGTCATCGCTGCAGTCCCGCTCTGCCTCCAGACCTCGCTATGGTTCTGCTCACCAGCCGATATTTCAAAGCGCTGGTTATTTAAAAAAATAAAGAGAAAAATGTCAAACTGATAGTTTGGACACACGGAGCTGACAATGGCAGTTTGTGTCCAAACTATCTTAGTGAAATGCTTGCCCCACCACTCGCTAAGCGGTGCCGCCATTTTATCCCATTTGTTTTTTTGAACACCAAGCTGCTTTAGCCAATCAGGTAACAGCGCAAGGGGGAGAAGTTGTAGTATCATTGTGACTCCAGAACGATACTACAACAACTTTTCTTGACCTTTGAACTGTCCTACAACAGCTTTTGGAAAGCCATCGCTTTTTATCCACAATAAGCCCTAACCCTATACTATATTGATATAGTAAGAGGGAGCAAAAGGTCTTTAATCATATTGAGTAAGAAAATCAGACAATATCAGGCTGGTCTGATTTTAGACAGATTTTCATGATTATTTTATTTAGTTATTTACTTATTTAAGAGTTTTACCAGGAAGGCATGCTGAGCAGGGTGCTGCTTGATTCCAGCTGCATCCTGGGGGTAGGTATAAAAGTAATAGGGAGCAACAGTAATAACAATAATAGTACAGCAATGGTAAAAGACACAGTACAATAACACAAGTGCAGCTTCCCAGTGGTAGAATAATTGGGAACATCATTCTTTAACACTTTTAGCATAAAAAGTGTGGCATGTCAATCCTTCCTGTGCTGTAACCTGAGCCATTGCAGATTTCGGTATAGTTGGCAGTGGGTATGTTTTATAAGAGGAATCTAAGATGTACTGTGCCAGGCTATTATACAGTACATCTATTCTTCCCAGCCAAGTTTTAGAGGTCCTGGAGTAAAAAATGTCTACATAGTCAATAAACGGTATGACTGTGCTATTAATCAAGTTTTAATTTGAGGTCTCTAGTCAAATACTGTTTCACTTTATACAGTGCTCCCAGTTTTTCATGTATATTATTTACTAACATTTGAATGTATTCCTCCCATTTAAGAGAGCTGTCTAGCTACATACCCAGGTGTCTATATCTGGTAGTTTGCATTATGATATCCCCATGCTTTGTTATAATATTCAGGTTTGAATTAGAAAAAGATTTGTTAGGTCTACTAAACAGAATTGTCTGAATTTTCTTTACAGTAAGTTTCATCAAATGAACTTCAAAAAAGTCTTGAATATGATCAAATGCAGTTTGTAGTCTAGCCTGTACCTGGGTTGCTGAGCTCCCCTTGGTGTAAATGACTGCGTCATCAGCGTGTATTTGGTATTCTACATCCATGTCATGGAATTGGAGTTCATTTACATAAATATTGAAAAGAAGGGGCCCCAAAATAGACCCCTGAGGTAATCCAGATCTTACTTCTGCCAAGGTAGACCTGAAGGCACCTAAGGACACGAACTGTCTCTGATCTGAACCACTGTACTATAAGAGGGGAAAGACCCAAATCCATAAGTCTGGATAGGAGGACTTGGTGACTTAGCATATCAATCAATCAATCAATCAAGTCTTTATTTAACCAGGCGTTCATCGTTGAGCAGAAGCTCATTTGCAAGATGGACCTGGGTGGAGCATGAACAATTGTATATACAGGTCAACACAGGTATTTACAAGGCAATACAGATAATACTCTTTACAGAGAGGAAAAAAAAGAAGTTCATATGTACATAGAATTATATAGATATTGTACAGATTACACTGTATTTACATACATAGAAGTGTCTATAGGAAGATAAAGCAGGTTATCTAAGGTTGCAGGAGAAATGTGGAAGAAAAAAAATAAAAATATACACCAGGTGGAGGTGAAGATAGGGGAAGGAGGAGGTGGGGAGAAAGGCTAGGAGGGCATGTTCCACAGAAAGGAGTTGGTAAAATGAGATGTAGAGAAGGTGGATGGAGAAAAGGAGTATATGTGAGCCGGGATTGAATGCTATAAAGTATGAGGGCATGGTAGGATGTCTAAAGGGTAGTGAGCTCCTATCCGAGGTTGGGAAAGGAAGAATAAGGGGATGGACGGGCCTAGTGTTGAAAAGACAGGGGGATAAGAGAGAGAGAGAACAATTAGGCTGGTGAGGAGCAAGCTGGGGGGGTCGGTACTAAAAATTAGGACTAGGCATGGCTATATACCAGTGCAGACACCGGTACTGGGTCTGAGTGGGTGAAGCAGTTACATACTTCTCTGATTGTACAGAAATAAAGTGTCTTGAAGGCATTTATACTGATTAGAGTGCTGAATTTGAGGGGTTTTTGTAGATCGTTCCATAAGGTAGGTAGCACAAAGCTTATGGCTGCCCTGCCGAAGCGGGATTTTGCTTTGGGTACTTTAAGTGTAATAGCTGAGTAACTTCTTAATGCGTATTTCTCAGTTATACTCAGGGGAAGACAGCAGGAGATATAGTAAGACAGCTTATTAGAAATGGCTCTATAGGTCCAGAGAGCGACGTTTCTGTGGCACCTGAACTTTAGTGATGTCCACCCCACTGCGCATATAGGGTGCAGTGATGCATGTCAAAGGGGAGTCCTGTTATAAACCTCAGTGCTCGATGGTAGAGTGTGTCCAGTTTAGCCATGTAAGAGTTGGGGCACTGGCTGTAGAGGAAGTCAGCATAATCAACCAATGATAGGAAAATGGATTGGACCAGTTGTTTCTTGGCATCTCTGGTGAGAAATTGGTTGAGTCCAAAAAACAATTCAAGCCTTTGCCGAAGTCATTTTAGCAAGTCCTCGATATGTTCAATGAAGGAGAGTCTTTGGTCTATCCAAACTCCCAGATACTTAAATTTTTTAACAAATTCTAGTTTTTCACCTAGAACTGTGGTAATTTGGGGAACTGTCCCACTGGACACAGGGTTAGCTGTACAGATAAAAGGGGAGAGGACCATCGCTTTAGTTTTTTTGGCATTAAGGAGTAGCTTTTTTTGGAGGAGTTGGCTTTGCAAAAGGTTGAATTCTGACTGTAGGCCATTGCAGGCAGCTTCAGGTGTTGGGCGACTCACGTAGAGAACTGTATCATCTGCAAACAGATGGATGTTGGCTTCTTTTATACAGTAGTTGATGTTATTAACGTAGATTGCAAAAAGTTAGGGCCCTAATATAGAACCTTGAGGTACCCCTCTTTGCAGAGTTTTTAAGGGGGACAAGCCTCCTTCAGCTTTAACTTGTTGAAGGCGCCCTGTAAGATAGTCAGTAAACCAACGCAGAGAGGAAGGGTCCACACCTATGGTTTGAAGGGAGGAGAGGAGCAGACTATGGTCAACGGTGTCAAAAGCCTTGCTTAGATCAAGGAAAACCGCACAAATAAAGTTTTTGCTGTCAAGATTACACTGCCAGTCGTTAGTAACTTTGGCGAGGGCTGAGATAGTGCTAGGTTTAGCTCTGAATCTGGACTGCATAGGATTTAGCAGTTCTCTAGACTCAAGGTGAGTCCTCAGCTGTGCATTTACAATTTTCTCTAGGAGCTTGGACAGGACCGGAAGGAGGGAAATTGGCCTGTAGTTATTGAGATTGCCAGGGTCACCTGATTTGAACAGTGGTATGACATGTGCTGTCTTCCATATAGGTGGTAAGGTGCCCTGAGACAGGGATAAGTTAAAAAGGTGGGTGACAGGTATTGCTAGTACGTGGTAGGCAACTTTTAGGAAGTAAGGGTCAAGGGTGTCGGCCCCAGCACTTTTTCTAGTATCCAACTGAAGCAAGAGGTCCTCTACCTCGTTCAGTGGGGCAGGCTGAAGTGAGAAAGGCGGTGAAACTATCGGAGTTTCAGGCAGTTGGCTGGCAGTCTGGAAGCGAAGTATGTTTGCAGGGGAGTTATTAAATGCCATGCCTGCAGTAGCAAAGTGGTTATTGAATGCGTCAAGTATATCCATCTTTTCGGTTATAGTCAAGTTGCCAGAGGTAATCTTGGTCAGGAGTGAATTTCCTGGGGAGTGGCATAGCAGATCATTGATTGTGTTCCAGAGCTTGATTGGGTTCTTTGTGGCAGAGTCAAGTTCAGATTTGAAGAAGGTGGCCTTCGATTCTCAGATTGTTTTGGTACATAAATTTTGTAGTCTCCTGAACTGGTTCCAATCCTCTGCAGAGTTCAGTCTGTGCGCTTTTTTCCAGAGCTTATCTTTTTCTAGAAGCAAGGACGTGATCTGAGGGGTGAACCATTTACAGGTTTTGGTCCTAGTTCGAACTTTAATCAGGGGAGCATACTTATTAAGGGCCCTTGATAGAATGTTGTGGAAGATATTGTAAGCTGACGTAATCGTTTTGGCCAGGTAGAAATCTTGCCACTCAGGGGAGTACTTAAGCTCGTTTAGGTAGGCATGTTCATTGAAGTTGCGTCTGGATCTCTTCATAGAGAACTTGCTGATGGGTGCTGGGTTGTTGGTGGATATTACTCCCGCAATAAAACAATGGTCGCTGGCATCTGAGAAGAAGACATCAGCGTGGGAGAAGAGATGATGTTTGCTCACCATTAGCACATCCAAAAGTGTACTTTTACTGGGGTTCTTCATGTTTGGGCATGTTGGTACAGAAATAAGTTGCATCAGACCATGTTCATCACAGAAGGATGCAAGGGGGGCAGCTGTGTTGGAGAGCCAGTCAAAGTTGAGGTCTCCTAAAATAACAGTTTCTGGTAGCCCCTGTCCCAACTTGTCACTTAGATATGACACAAGCTGTAGGGCAGCAGACGGTGGTCTGTAGCATCCTATTACGCAGAGTGCAGTAGTCTGTGTAATTTGCACTTTGAGAATTAGGCATTCGAATTCACTGGTGACAGATGCCGAGGATAAGCAGAAGGCAGAAAATTTGTCTTTAACGTAGATGGCTACCCTTCCTCCTCTGGCATGCCTATCAGCTCTGAACAAGGCATAGTTGGGTATGTTTACTTCTCTATCAGTGGTGCTGGGTCTAAGCCAAGTTTCGGAAATCACAAGTATGTCAGGAGAGGTGTGATTTACCCAGGTTTGTATTAAGGTTATCTTTTTAAGGAGGCTACATACGTTAATATGCAAGAAGCTTATTCCTTTTAAATTTGCTAGTTATGCTGGCAAAGCAATAGCTTCTGGGGGGCCAGGGTTGAGTTCTGCGTTGCCTGAACATAGCAGGAGGATAAGTAGGATTTTTCTAAGAGCGCTAATTATAAGCTTGTAATTCCTGCCTTTCTCCCATCTAGTAGATCTGATGTTTTTAGGGACTGGAAAGTAGCCACCATAGAAGAGCTGATCTGTTGTAGCAAGAGCTAGTACCCCTACCACAATAGGCGGGGAGGAGTCTGACTTCAATTTATCTGGAAGCTGAGAACCTTGCTACACTGCAAAGAACAAATTATAACTCCATTTAGGAGCTGGAAACCTGGTAAGGCATAATATTATAAAGCAGAGGAGCTACGCTTTCTACAGAAGGTTTCATTTATTTTTTTTCCTTATTGGCATTAAGCAGAGAATTGCAGGATTCCATTAAAAGTGTAGTAATTTTATAACCAGAGTGAGTGAGATACAACTGAATTTGTATCTTATCTGGAAGCTGAGAACCTTGTTACACTGCAAAGAACAAACTATAACTCCATTTAGGAGCTGGAAACCTGGTAAGGCATAATATTATAAAGCAGGGGAGCTACGCTTTCTACAAAAGGTTTCAATTTTTTTCCTTATTGGCATTAAGCAGAGAATTGCAGGATTCCATTAAAAGTGTAGTAATTTTATAACCAGAGGGAGTGAGATGCAACTGAATTTGCTTGACTGTTGGGGTTGAGACCTAGGATTTGGAAGGATATTTTTGCAACATTTTAAAAGTGTCCAGCTGGCTGAGAAGTTAAGTTTTTATCCCTGGTTTCACTGAAAGATTTTGTGTATTGGAATCAGACATAGCAGACTGCCTACATTGAAAGGCCTGCTTACATCACAGGTGTCACTAGTCAATCAATTGGCTTAATTCTTAAGATTTTCAGTGCAGGAAGAGTTTAAAGCACAGCTGACTTATTTTGGGGCTGACTGCTTTCAGAGCACAAACCACCAGGCTGTTTTGGGGCTGGGAGGTTTACCTGTGTCTGACTTGGATGTCTGGATTTTCTCTGTTTGATTAGCAGGGTATTTTTCCTGTCAAATTGTTGTGTAGAGGCATCTTGCTGACAGGAAGGCACTCCATGCAGCGGGTCAGAGCTTTTAGCTGATTGTTTTGTGAGGGCACAGTTTAGGCCCAACCCTTCCCACCCTCACCCCACCCACCCCTGGAAATAGTTCCTTTATACCGGGGTTCTGACATAATTTCCTCAAGAGTGCAAGGTGCATATCACTGTCATATCCTCTCTAGCACACTGCACTGACAATATAAGCATACACATTGTATAATATATATATTTCTATATAAAACCAAACACACACACACACACACACACACACACACACACACAAAGTAGATAAACATGTGGGGAGTAGTGCAATGTAATGGCTGTGGGGCAGCAGTCTTCCTGGAGTCTTTCTGGAGGCTGAGATGCTGCCCTGTTTGCAGACAACTCTCTGCCCTGAGGGAGGAAGTTGCCCGTCTTCAGGCCACACTGGACAGTAGTAAGGGAACCTTCCCCCAGGCCACACTGGATGGTAGGAAGGGAACCTCCCCCATCCAGGGAGCACCAGAGCCACCACCACTACCTCAGAGGTTGCAAAGAAAGCACAACAGTTGGACCACAGTGTGCTCTGGGAGGGTGAGGATGGTGGAACAGAGGCACACCCAGTCAGTTGTTCCACTCCACAATCCGTACACCATTCTTGGGGAACATAGCTCCCCTATGGATGCACCCACAGGGGAGACTAAGGAGGCTGAGGACAACTGTCACAAGGGAGGCCCACAGGAAGGAGGCAGAGGACACCACAAGGAAAGGAAGCAGCTCTTGGTGGGGGACTCAATTATTTGGAGGATAGAACTGGGGGGAGCAGGGAAAACTGAAGTAAGGTGCCTGCCTGGTGCCATGGCTTGGAAGGACAGGAAGCGCATCCTCAGGATCACAAGAGCAACTGCACAGGAGTCTGAGCTGGACATCATTGTACACCTAGGGACAAATGACTTGGCTCATCATGAGATTAGAGCAGTGCAGAAGGACTTTGTAGAATTGGGGAGGGGCCTAAGACAAGTAGCACACACAGTATCCTTCTCAGAGGTGCTGCCTGTCAATGGCATGAGTGAGGCGAGGGTACTTTGCACCATGCAGTTTAATGAATGGTTGAAAAAATGGTGTGGAGCACAGAGGTTTGGCTTCATTGGGTTACTGGGGTTCCACCTGGAGGGACACCAGCCTATACTGGCAGGATGATCTGCATCTGTCCAGGAAGGGAACAAGTCTTTTGAGCAATCAGTTTAAATGCTTCATTGGCAAGATTTTAAACTAGTCAAGGGGGGGGGCACTGATAAGCAGCAGGAAAATCCCTGTCTCTCCCTACAAAACAGGATACTAAATGAAAAAAAGACAGGAAGAAAGGTCAGTGGGGGATACTGCAACAGAAGGTAAAGCCATCAAAAAATGGAGAGCAATGAGTAGCAATGCCCATAGCCTGAGTAACAGGCTTCCTGAATTAGAGGCCTTGATGGAGGAGGAACATATGGATATCGTGGCAGTCACAGAAACATGGTACACACAAAACCATGACTGGGATGTAAACATACCGGGATACACTATCTACAGGAGGGACAGGGAGGGTAAAAGAGGAGGAGTAGCTCTTTACATATGGGAAGAAATCAAAGCAACAGAACAAAAGGGTAAACAGGGAGGAGAAGAAGCACTGTGGGTAAATTTGGAGACCGGCAATGGCACCACAATCCGCACAGGGGTTGTATACAGACGCCCTTCTCAGGGGGAGGAAATGGACAAGGAAATGATAAAAGTATACTTAGAATGGCAGAAAAGGGAGATATTGCTGATGGGTGATCTGAATATGCCAGATGTTAACTGGAGTGCAGTTGCAGCAGCCACTTCAAGAGTGGGTTATTCTAGATGCCCTACAGGGGGCATTCCTTAGACAACTAGTATTGGAGCCCACTCGAGAGGGAACAATCTTAGACCTGGTTCTCTCAAATGGAGATGAAGAGAGGATCACAGTTGTAGAAGTGGGTAGTAATCTGGGAACTAGCGACCATTGAACAGTATGGTTCACAATAAACACAACAATAGAGTCAAACCATACAAAGGCAAAAGTACTGGACTTTAGGAGGGCTGACTTTGCCAAAATGGGTGAGTGCCTAAGGAATGCACTAGCAAATGGGCAGGAAGGAGGGTGGAAGAACAATGGGGAATAATAAAACTGCCATCACAGAGGTAACAAGCCTTTGTGTGAAACAAATAAACAAAACGAAATGATGTAGAAACCACTATGGTTCTCAAAGGAAGTGGCAGTGAAGGTTCAAGAAAAGAAAGCATTCAGGAAGTACAAAGAATCACAGAAGGAGCAGGACAGAGAACTGTATCAGTTAAAGCAAAAGGAAGCTGGGAAGGCAGTCAGAACAGCAAAGGCCCAAACAGAGGAAAAGATAGCCAACTTAGTTAAGAAGGGGGATAAAACCTTTTATAGGTACATCTGGGAGTGAAGGAAGACCAAGGGAGGGATAGTGAGGCTTAATAAAGGGGAGGAAGGGTGGGCAGAGGGTGACTGTGAAACAACAGAGATACTAAACAAATATTCTTGCTCAGTATTTACAAAGGAAGAGGGGGAGGTACCTAAAACAAACAGTAGAAACACTCTGGATACAGAAGTTGATACCAGCCCTTTTACAGAAGAAAGGGTTCTGAAAGAACTCTAAAAACTGAAGGTGGACAAAGCAGTGGGGCCTGATGGGATTCATTCCAGAATTCTTTTTTTTTTTATTATTTAATAAACTGTATTAAGTTTCAGCACACCAAATAAAGCCAGTCAATACTGCAATACGGCTATAATACCAAGTATCAAGTAATAACCAAGCCCTCCCTCCCCTCTCAGACCACACACTGTTATATACTTTAAAATCAGAGCCCAGGGTGTCACCCAAGTCATCAGGGCTTCCATACCACTAGCAGAGCCTCCAAGTTGCCCCAAATCGCCAGATAAGATTTTATTCTATCCTGCATACAGACGATATGCCTTTCCAATTGCAATGCTAGCATAGCCTCCCTATACCATTCCAATGTAGCGGGGGGTTTGTCATCAACCCAATGCCTCACAATAACCAATTTAGCCACTGCCGAGATAAGTAATATATGTGCTTTCCTAACTCTAGGGGTGTCGAGGGGGAGATAACTTAACAGACACACCTCCGGGGTAAACAATGATTCTAGTCCCAAAATGGGATCTAGGGTTTCTCTAACAGACTGCCAGAATGCTTGTACCTTGGGGCAGGTCCAGAGCATATGATAAAGTGAGCCCCTGTCATCCTTACATTTGCCGCAAAGTGGTGAGGTCAATCTTCCCATTCTAAACAACTTCGTTGGCGTGAGGTAAATATTATGCATAATATTAAAATGAATTAATCGCAGCCTATCCTGTTTTACATATCTGTATATTGACTGCCAGAGACTTTTCCATAGAACAGGATCCTCCGGCATACTCAGTTCCTTTGTCCAATAATAACAAATCCCAGTTGGTAACCTAGAATCAAAAACTCAGAGTTTTATAGCAGGTAGAAACTGGGTGGGGTTGGGAGGCCGCTTGAAAAAGTGAGGCTGCATCTAAACCCATTGAGTCTTTCAAGGAAAGAAGGGCAGAAAAGGCGGTAAGGGCTTTGCTTACTTGACCATAGCTAAAGGCATTTTTATCTGATGTACCAGTGGAGCTCTGAAAACAGTTAAAGGGGAGTGGTCTCCCATTCAACCAGAGGTCAGAAATCTTATAGCAATTCAATTGAGGCCAAAAGGAAGAGGGTATTGGGTCCCCTTCAATCTTGAAATGCGGGTTACCTATAATAGGCTGGTCCACTGATTGGCACCACCTTACTCCAAAATATTTTTGAATCTGGAGAGAGGCCTTAAGCGACCACCCCATAGGGTTGTTCCTCAGAGGTTTAGGCAAGTGGGAGGGGGAGGTATATAAAAGGGCCCCTAATGAGCATTTAACTCTGCTCGCCAGATATTTCTCTATATTGAGCCATAAAGGGATATATTCTGACGGCCCAGATTCTTTATCCCAAAAGGCCAATTTACTAATGTGGAACGCTATGTAATATAGGAAGTAGGAGGGGGCTGTTAGGCCCCCCCGGTCTTTGGAGCTGTCAATTTAAAGTAAGATCTACGAGTACTCTTCCCCCTCCAGAGGAAACTATTCAGTATCCTTTGGAGCTTGGAAAACCAAGTTTTGGGTAAGAAGCTCCCTAACATTCCCATTGGGTATAAAATCATCAGCAAAATATTCATTTTTACCACGCTCAATCTACCCCACAAGGAGAAGGGGAGCAGGCCCCATCTCTCCATATCCCCAGCTATTGTTTTGATTAAATCACTGAGATTGTCTTTAATCATAGTTCCAATATCTCTAGAGACTTTAATACCCAAATATAGCAAGGACTTTGCTTCCCAGGAAAGACCATAAGGGGCCAGTTCCGCCCTACTCACTCTACTATTTAAGGGAAAGATCTTAGTTTTGTCTCGGTTCAGCTTGTAAAATGATACTTTAGAGAATTCTTCGACTTCAGCTAATATGGCTGGGATTGATATACTAGGCTCCTCTACATGAAATAAAATATCATCTGCGTATGCTGAAAAAGCAAATCTCGTGGTTCCCAACTGGATCCCTTTAATGCTAGTGTTGGTAGGAGTCTACGAAGCAAAGGCTCTAGGTATAGATTAAAAAGTAATGGAGACAAGGGACACCCTTGCCTTGTACCCCGAAACAACTGAAAAGTGAGAGATAGTACACCATTGCATTTAACTTTGGCTAATGGGGTGGAGTAAAGAAGTCGTGTCCATCTCAGGAACTCATCAGGCATGCCAAAGCGGGATAGGGTGGCAAAAAGAAAGTCCCAGGAGACCCTATCAAACGCTTTTTCCGTGTCCAGGGACACCAGGACCATGGGTATGCCGGAGTCCCTGGCAGCGGAAATAAGATGTAAAAACTTCCTCATATGGTCTCCAGACGATCTTCCAGCCATGAACCCCACCTGTTCGCAACCTATAAGGTTGACCATTACTCTGGAGAGTCTGGTGGCCAGGATTTTCGCCAATATTTTGATATCCGAGCTCAGTAGAGAGATAGGGCAGTAACTGCCAAATTTAAGTGGGTCTTTCCCTGGCTTCAAAATTAGTGATATTACTGCTTCCTGAAAGCTAGAATCTGATATACCATTATCATACCAATAGCTAAATACGTTCCTTAAAACTGGGCTTAATATAGGTAGGTAAGTCTTATAGAGATTATTTGGAAGTCCGTCAGGCCCAGGAGACTTATCGATAGGTAACTGATGAATAATCTGTTGGATCTCTGCTAGAGATATTGGAGCACCTAGGGTAGCAGCCTCTGCAGGTGTAATCTTAGGCAAACTCACTGAGTTGAGGTAGCATCCTATATCTGTATTGATGGGGCGCGATGATGGGTCCACAGCATAAAGATCCTGAAAGTATTTACCGAACCCTATTGCAATTTCTTGCGGGTTAGTACACACCCGACCATCCTGACTCTCTCTAATCCCTGCAATAAATTGTGAGGACTCTAACTGTTGGATACGCAGAGCAAGTAGCTTCCCTGGTCTCTCCCCCAACTCCAAATATTTAAACTTGGTTCTCTGGAGGGCCAGTTCCGCTCTCTGAGAAATGAGTCCTGTATACTGGGTCATCCCAGAATTCTAAAAGAACTAAGGGTAGAACTAGTGACACCACTGACTACCCTCTTTAACAAATCATGGGAGGATGGGGTGGTACCCGAGGACTGGAGGAGGGCAGATGTGATTCCCCTTCACAAAAGTGGGAGCAAGGCAGAAGCAGGAAACTATAGACCTGTTAGTTTAACCTCAGTGGTAGGGAAAAATGATGGAATCACTTCTGAAGGAAAGAATTGTCAAGTATCTAGAGGCTAGAGGGGCATAGGACCCAAGGCAGCATGAATTCACAGCAGGAAGGTCATGCCAGACAAATCTGATAGATTTCTTTGACTGGGTGACCAAAGTAGTAGATCAGGGAGGGGCTGTGGACATGGCCTACCTAGACTTTAGCAAGGCATTTGACACAGTCCCACACAAAAGATTAATATACAAGTTAGCCAGCCTGGGAGTGGGTCCCAGGATGACAGCCTGGGTAAAGAATTGGCTGGAGAATAGGACACAGAGAGTAATAGTAAATGGAGTCCACTCTGAAGAAAGGGGGGTTACTAGTGGGGTACCACAGGGTTCAGTATTAGGACCGGTCCTCTTCAATGTCTTTATAAGTGACATTGCAGAGGGACTGGAAGAAAAAGTATGTCTCTTTGCAGATGACACAAAGATCTGCAACAGAGTTGATGCACAAGGTGGGGTGGAAAGGATGAGAAGGGACTTGGCAAGGTTAGAGGAATGGTCAAATGTATGGCAGCTTAGATTCAATGCTAAGAAGTGCAAGGTAATGCACCTGGGAAACAAAAACCCAGGGGAAGAGTACACAATGGGGGGTGAGATACTAACAACAAAAATGGAAAGGGACCTGGGGGTAGTCATATCAGATAACCTAAAGGTGGGTAAGCAATGTGAGAGGGCAGCAAGGAGGGCTGGGGGGATACTGGGATGCATAGGGAGAGGCATCACCAGTAGATAACAGGAAGTTGTTATCCCTCTGTACAGACAGCTGGTGCGACCCCATCTGGAGTACTGCATGCAGTTCTGGAGACCCAATCTCCGCAAAGATATAGACAGGATGGAAGCTGTCCAGAAGAGGGCAACTAAAATGGTGCAGGGTCTGCACCGGAAGACATATGAAGAGAGACTTGAGCTGAATATGTATAGCCTCGAGGAAAGGAGGGAGAGGGGGGACATGATAGAAACTTTCAAGTACCTCAAGGGAATCAACAAAGTCCAAGAGGGTAGCATCTTTCAAAAAAAGAGGTGTGCAAGAACAAGGGGCACAATTTGAAGATAGGGGCGGCTCAGAGGTAATTTAAGGAAGTATTTTTCACAGAAGGTTGTGGACGCATGGAGCGGCCTTCCAGAGAAGGTTGTGGAGTCAAAACAGTGGTGTAATTCAAGCATGCATGGGACAGTCATAAGGCAATTCTAGGGGGTGAGGGTAGGAAGAAGTAGGCTGCTGGTTAACTAGGATCTGCAGCTTATCCATTAGGTTGGGAAATGGGCAGACTGGGTGGGCCAAGAGGTCCTTATCTGCCGTCAAATTCTATGTTTCTATGTTTCTAGATAGAAGTCTGCGTGGTGGGAGGTGGGCCTTGTGGTGGGGTAGTGTTATAAGTACTACTGGTATGTGTGGTCCAAGAGCAGGGTTCGAGGTATTGGTACTTGGAATCGCGGAGGCAATTAAAGGATAAGTTGCCATGTGGTATACAGCACAAGGTGCCGTTGTAGACCAAACATGATGGTAGTTCAGGTGTCCAGAGCTGGGCAGCTGGTATCAGCAGAAGAAGGGGCAGTATAAGGAGCCATATAGGGCCCGACATGATGGTACCTCAAAAAAGGAGCCACTCAATTAGCCCAGGGGCCAGTGGGGTTGCTGGATTAATGCAGCTTATCAGTAGCTTTCTGATCCAGGTCCACCAAATTTGATAGCATTAAAAATATTTAGTGGTGAAGGCACAGCCAAGGAGAGCCTATGCGTTTTAGTAAGGCGAGGCCCTGAGAGTTGTATCCCGTAGGCAGAACAGAGAAGAGGGGGATCACGAGCTAAGTCTCTATTGGTGGGGCACAGTGCCAGGGGACGTGTACTAATATTTTGGCAGGAGGTACTGTATTTAATAATCAGCGGAGGTGAGGGGGGCGGTCGAAAAAAGTTGTGGCAGTAACTTCATACCTTGTAGGGCCTTGGGTCCATATCTGCGGTCTCGAGCATCAGCTAGGCGCCGACAGCCAGTGGCAGAATCCCGTGGCTTAGGGCTGGGAGCCTGGGCGACAGTTCCTCAGCTGAGGAGAGAAGGAGAGTGAGGGTTAATAAAGGGATTCACATAAAGGGTTAGACAGAACAGCGGGGAGTCCAAAATTTGCGAAAAAAAAGGGCGTGTATTACTTTGGCACCCAAAAGTGTCTAGGGCCAGTGCGTATGCAGGGAAAGGGCTGTAGACACTAGATTTCTTTCCCAAACCACAATTCAAGTCCTTTCAATTACAGACTGGGTTAACACTTCGGCTTTTTAACATTTGTCCCAACATAAACATTTTTAGGGTTTAAAATCAAAGAGCAGAAGCCGGCTTCCGCCAGGGACCAATCAGAGTGTGATCTGAGGGGGCACTCGCAATCCAGTTGGTTGCAGCAGTTGCTGTACCTTGTAGGACCTTGGGTACATGTCTGCAGTCTCGAGCGTCGGCTAGAGGGGCGCCAGCCGCCCAGTAGCCGGGAATCCCGTGGCTTAGGAGCTGGGAGCCTGGGTGGCAGTTCCTCGGCTGAGGGAGAGAAGGAAAGCGAGGATTAATAAAGGGCATTCATACAAAGGGTCAGACAGAACAGCGGGGAGTCCAAAATTTGCAGAACAAAAGGACGTGTATGGTACCAGCAATGCCAAAAGAGGTAGTGAGGAGTAGTAGTAGGTGGTTGCACCCCAAGGTAGTTTGTTTGGTGTTGCTGGCCTGCTTAACTGCTAGCTGGTTTATAGTTGAAAGGGTATATAGTCGAATTAGGGTGACTTAGCATATCAAAAGCTTTTGATAAGTCTATAAAAATAGCACCAGTCATCAGTCCCCCATTCAGGCTATCGTGAATATCACTTACCACTTTAACTAAAGCGGTTTGGGTACTGTGGTGGGCTATGAGCCCAGACTGATTACCATTCAGTTTGTTTTCAGATTCTAAAAAGTTTATGAGTTGATGGGATACCACTCGTTCAAAGATTTTAGAAACTTGTGGCAAGCATGAGATTGACCTATAGTTGTCAATATCAAGTCTTGAGCCAGATTTGTAAACAGGTATCACTTTTGCCATTTCCTTTGTTCTGGGAATTTAGCAGTAGAGATGGAAAGATTAAATATAAGGGTTAAAGGGTAAGCAATATAAGGTGCGGCATATCTGAGTAATTTTCATGGTATACCGTCGGCTCCAACTGATTTATTTATGTCTAGTTTTAATCGCCCCTTTCTCACTTCATCTACTGAAATGTCAGAAAATTTTAACTGCCTTTAGCCCTATGCCAGAGTCTGTCTCTCTTTTGTGTTAATTTATGTAAACTTGGGTTATACCATTTGATACCTGTCTCTTTAACAGTTTTTTTAGTTATGGGAATGTGTTTGTCACAGACTTTTATGAATTCTTGGTAAAAGTAACTCCATGCATCAGATGCACTTGGAATTAAAGTTAATCTAGTCCAGTCGATATATTCTACATTCTTCATGAATTTAATGTAATTAAAATTCTTAACGTTTCTTAAAAACAAAGTGTCGACACCATGTTTAATAATAACTTTTTTGCGTATGGCAAAGATGATCTGGTGGTCCAAAAAGGAATCGGGTAAAACCCTGCTAAGCGTATATAGATGAGGGTTATTTGTAAAAATAAAATCCAAGGAAGTGGATTTTGTACAGTCCTTATTATTAATTCTTGTTGGATCGTATATCAGTTGGCTCAGGCCTAAGTTAGACTGTAGATCTACCAGAAATGAGTGTTCTCAGCTGTTACCCAGTTAACATTAAAGTCACCCATTAGCCAGATTTCGTGAGAATTAGTAGAAGGCTGTAGAGAACACTGGAGAGCATTAAATATGGTTGAGTCAGTTTTAGGTTTTTTTCATATCCCACCAAAAAACATTGGTTTACTAAAAGGAATTTTTTATTTCCACAGTTACAATTTCTAATCCCCCTAAAGTTAATTTATTCTGAACTTCAGTAGAAACCAAATCTGAGTTGACATATACCAAATGCCTCCCCTACATTTATTTCTGTCTTTTCTAAACATCTGATAGTTATCTAATTCTACTAGAGAATCTGGTATCCTATGGTGTAGCCAAGTTTCTGTAATGACTAATACGCTGGGGTGAAATACGGTCACCCAGTTCCTAATCTGGTCAATTTTTTTTCCAGACAGTCCTTGAATTAAAGTGGGCCACCCTAAAATCTCCTAGATTTAAAAGGTTGGCATTGTTAGGTGTTTTGTCCTGAGGGCCCGGGTTAGAATGAATGTCTCCACATGACACCAGGAGCAATAGTCCAAAGCACTTAACCATGTTTAGAATATAATGCTTCCTTTTCATTCTTTTCTCCACTAATACAACTACAGAACTTGAGCATCATTGTGGTGTTTCCATTACTCTGTAGTGTTACTTTAAGTGTAACCAGGTCTCTATACACAGTACTTGTTTTACCATCAGGCCTGGATGTGGTAAAACTGTATGACAATTTAGTCAGTTATAATGATGGCTAAGTGTGTCCTTGCAAGGAGGATAAATGTTCAGGACCCCGGTGGTCAGGTAATTAGGATTTTCATTCCTGAGATGACTTAAGGAAAGAATCCAAAGGCAAACAATTGCTATCGGCCGTAGATTGCCCATTTTAGATGGAAGACCCACAACAATAGCTCAAGCTCTAACAAGTAAAAAAAGGACAATTCTAGGATGCAGTTAAAACATTCAGAATAAACTTTTACTTTGTCAGACATAAGTTAAACCAACTGGGATAATTGGGTTTTAAATGCAGACACTACAGTAGCTCAAACTCTGGCAGAGAAAGGGAGAATGCTAAATTAAAACATTCAAAATAGTTTTGCCTTCTCAAGGGTAAGTTAAAACAGCTAAGATAGGGGCTGGCATGGTGGCACTGAAGGCCATGGCTCTGGTCACCGCACATTGCGCCACGCCGGCGACCCAGGTTCGGGAGTGAGCACGGATCGCCGGGGGCTGGCAAGGGAGGAGAGGGATCGAGCGTCCAATGGACTGCTCTCCCTCTCCGGGGAGGGAGGGTTCAAGACGGTCAGCGCCCAACTGCCCCCTGGTGGAGGCTGGGGGTCTGGGATGCACGCCATACACTGGTGAGGAGTCGGGGGCAGACACCAGGATGCGGCCATGTGTGGACACGTGCACACTCCCGGCTGCCGGTATCATTGCAGGCCCACTGACTTGGTGGGGGAACATGAACAGTGGAAAAGTGGCACCTCTCACGTGGCTTGATGGCCATCCATGACTGTTCATCGGGTGCTGGCACCCGAGCCGGATCTGTGAAGGCTGGAGAGTTAGGGGGCTCCCTGCCACCCCGCTGTGGGGGGTAAGCTGCAGGCGTTTCAGGGTGCCGGTGGTCTGGGTCAAGACAGACGGTGGCTGGATCCCCTTCAGGATGTGAGGAATAAATGATGGGGCCTGCAGAGAGGTGGCCAAGAAGGATAAATAACCAATAAAAAAACAAAAAAAAAAACAGCTAAGATAGTCAGCTTTAAATATGAAGCTCAGTGTTAGAAGAATAAAAATAATTCATTTAAGACTTACAGTTTTTGAAATTACACTCCAAGAAGGGCTTCTTCACTGAGTGGTGCTTGTGCCACTCACACTCACACTGTGGAGCAGCGCAGGCTTTTAAATGGTACAACCCCAACCCCTGGGAGACTCTCGGCCACCGGCTCACCCCCGAGCCCCTGTGCCTGCTGAGAGATACAAAGTTCAGTGCTGCAAAGTTCCTTGTCTGGGGCTCAGTGGTAGATGTTTCTGCCCCAAGAAGCAGCAGCAGTCAGCATCCAGCAGTGAGAAGCTGCAGAGTGGATCTGATGTTACGGAGCAGCACAGGCTTTTAAATGGTACAGCCCCACCCCCTAGAAGGACTCTCAGCCGCTGGCTTGCTCCCATGCCTGCTGAGAGGTACAAAGCTCAGTGCGGCAAAGTTCCTTGTCTGGGGCTCAGTGGTAGATGTTTCTGCCCCAAGAAGCAGCAGCAGTCAGCATCCAGCAGTGAGAAGCTGCAGAGTGAATCTGAAAAAATGTATTAAAAAATAAATAAGTAAAAAATTGTTGCATCTCTTGCAACCTGTAGGCTCAATAGAAAAAAAGAGTAACTCTTCATGAAAATACCACTTCTTTGAAATGAAAAACTTTTTGACAACTTATTTCAGTGAAAAAACAGTTCTATTTTCAAAAAGAAATTCCTGACTTCATGCACACCTGAGCAGGGAGCACAGTAGCTTCGTTGCCAGGAGGGAACGTCTGTATTCCAGAAGAACACAAAAGAAAAACAGGTAAAAGCAGGTAAAAACTTGTAACAAACAAAAACTTTTTACTTTTGATTGTTCCAGAACCAGACTCTTGGCCATCCCAAAAGTCACAACATTTTGACATCACACTTCTCGATCAAGTGGCTTTGTGTGACACAGTATTCTGGGTCCATTCAAACATACCCTTAAAAGAGACAGTATTTCATTTTAATATCAAATTATTTTTATTTTATTTGTAACATATTTTATCAGCTAAGCAAACAGAGCCCAAAAAGGGCTTGTTTCCAGTTGTGATTTGGGGGGGGAATGGAATCAGCAAATACAATACAACACTGTACTAAAGATGTACGAGTTAATGAATATACAAAGTCATCTGTTGTACAGGAACCAAACAAATATATATATATATATATATATATATATATATATATATATAAAGTCACCAGTTTACAGAGTGTATAAATATAGGATAAATCCCATGTTATAGGCCCAGGGTAGTGTATAACAGGAGTGATGCTTTGGGAATGAGAGCCATTCATAAAATGAACGCACATCTTGCACAGGGCAGTATGTGACACTATACCTTTTTTGGGGGTCGGGTGCAGAGTGGGTTCATTGACTTGTACCACTACATGAGGTGGGTGAAATTCCATACTCCCCCCAGCTTTTCAAATTACTTGTAATGTGCTTGCCAAACAGATGAGTGGAGATTCATTTAAACAAGTCCATGTATAGTATCTACATGCAAGCCCCATGTAAAAGTGGGGCTTATATACCACCAACAGCTTCATCTGGTTCAATTTCTTGCTTACCATCTGTATCCCCGGTCACCCCTGAAAAATTCTATAAAATAATAAATAATAAAATATTATATTCCCACGTTTAGGCATCCCTTTCCCCTCCTACCCCCCAAGCTTGGAAATGGATTTAGTGCTCTATGGTATATTGCTCTGTATGCCTCAAGGTGGCAGCAGAGAGTAGTGAAAGGGTATAAAAAGGGACTGACAGGAAGCAGAAGGGCCTTTCAAGCCTGGGCAGTAGGCCTGGAGCTTGAGGGGGGAAGGCTGGAAGAGTAGAATCAGGACCAGAATAGGCAGGCAAGTGAGGGAGCTCAGTGTGTCAGGAGGGCCAGTGGGGAAACCCCCTAAGTAGAGTGCAGACAGGACAGTTCTATGTGCCATGGCCGATGAGGAGTAGGGGTATGGAGCTCCGTTGGGGACACAGATAGCCAGGCCCTGCGTCATGGGGGGCTAGAGCATTAGGAGGCTTTAGTAAGCCTAGCTGCAGAGATGTAGGAGCCTTTAGGAAGCCCATTTTGTGTTTTCCCAGGTCGCCAGGGCTGAGAGGACTGTGGCAGGGCCCTTTCAGGATGGGAATTGGTGGCAGAGGTTCCCCTCGTTCCTGGTGTGGCAGAGCAGCCTGGGGGGGTCGAGGGAGTTGGGGAGCCCCGGTATTGGGGCCTGTTTGGAGGGACAGGTCCTAAGGTACTGATCCATAAAGTCTGGGCGGGTTGCAGACTAAGAATTGGTAGACCTAGAAGGGTGGTTCCCGAGCTGGAGCTTAATTCAAGCCCAGGAACCATTGGAAGGGATGTGGGCCTGATAGGGACTCCCTGCAGGACGAAGGTAACAGAAGAACACCCCAGAGTGAATTGGGGGCCATGGAGGGCTGAGGCAGAGGCAAGTGACTAATGTAAAAGTGGCCTCGGCCTATACGTCAGTGCCAGCTGTTGGAAGGTGGGTCAGGACCTAGGTTGTCAGGATAAGTCCTGGATGCCTTGTGGCATGGGCCAACACCCAGAGGTCCAGGTGGGGAGGGCTGCTCGCTTTCCCACTCCAGTAAAAAGGGGGACAACCAGTGCCAAAGTAAAAGGGACCCGGTTAGAAAAAAGTAAAAGGAAGGCTGGCTTACCTGATCCTTTATATGCCAGGAGATTGCAGGGATCTGGGTTCCAGGGTCTTGGGTAGATCACCTGAGAGAGGAAGGGTAAGAAACAAGAATCCTTCTGGTGTCTGCTAAATTTGTGATTCTGCTATCTATTAAGTCTTGCAGAAGTGTATAAAGTTTGTAGCCCCATGGAGCCGAATATTTATTTCTCCATAAGAGAATGGTGACCCCTGTATCGCTGGAATCATTTGCCATGCAGGTGAAAATTAAAGTTGGTTGGGGGAGGGCAGTGGTTTGTGCTTTATTTGACTGTAGGGGGGGAAGTTAATGAAATTAAATCCTTTTTTCCCCCTCATATTTTCAGTTGGATTAATTTGTCATGAGTTATATTCCAGGGGCGGAACACAGCCTGTTTGGGCTACAAGGGCTTTGACATGACCTCCGTAGGAGAAGAGTGAGGTCTCGATCTGGAGCTCGGCTCGGGGAGGAAAAATCAGATGTTGAGAATGGAGAGGTAAAGGGCATGATTTGAAGACAGCAAGCAGGTAGGCGACCATCAGTTTTCCTGTTTCAGTGATGTGCCAGGTCTCATTTGCTAGTGCTTTGGAGTGCTACCTTTTTCCTGCCTGGAAGACCTGTAAGTAAACAACATATGACCCTAGATGGGGCAGGAAGGAGGGGGTTACATATACTCCCCAAAATACACTGTACAGCAATGGGGTCCGAGTCCCCATGTGCCCCAAATTGTGTGACCCTCCTCATGAGTTACTGAGAGAAGCATAACATTCATAACACCTCAAAGAATAAATTCAGTGGAAAATTACACTTTACTGATGACATCATTACTCTCTGGAGAGGAAGTGAAAAGGCAGGAATTTGAAAAGTATTTTAAATGGTACCCACAGGACCCTGTTATTTTCCATGGAATGGGATGGCCAGAAAATAAGATTTTTAAAAGTTATGGCATACAAACAGAAAAACAGATTATGTACCTGCTCTTGCAGAAAAAAAAAAAAGAGATCGGAATGTCCTGTTACAAGAGGATAGTTTTCAACTAAGCCATATAATTAACAACATACTGGTGGAACAAATGTTGAGGCTCAGAAGGAATTGCTCTGAGGATGCAGTATATTTAAAAAAAAACTATATGAGATGACACTGAGCTTCAAACAAAGGGGATATTAAGATACTACTACTGTAGGACCCAGGAACAGAACTCTTACAATCTAGAAAGACGACCGCTTAGTTAAGTAGGGGGATGCATTAAAAAAACCAAAAAGATATGCACACTGGGCCCTATGTGCTACACCAGGCCATGCAACTACATGCTGAATAACCAGCCCCATGGGATACACAGGGCAGGATGCACAACCCTGGCTGGCATAATGCACAGCCACGTGAGGTCCATACATTGGGCATGGGGTGGGCGGGTTGGGAGGTGACAGACCTGGGCCAGACTGTGGGCTTCCAGTCAGGAGCCCAACTGCCACGACAGTAGATCCCAGTTCTATGGGAGCAGGGGATCATGGGACATGGGCTGATGCCTGTGTATGGACTGCCAAGTCCCTGATGGCTAAACCCTGATTCCTTTATTTCAACGACTGTGCCCAGCAGCCATCAGCCTCCCCTCAGACCTCTGTGGCATGGAGGAGGGTTGGGGTCTGTGGGTGTGGGCACCATGCGGGCCTGTGGACTATGGTCGGGGGGGGTACACCCATGATGGCATCGCTTGGATTAGTGTAGCCCCCTCAACACTGGTCTGGTGGATCAGATTGGGCATTGTGTGTTTTGTGCTCTGCCAGCCCAACACAGGCACGCCCACTCCTTACCCCCACACCGGACAAGCTGTACAGTTGCACGGGGGTTTCAGTACAACTGGCCCAGTGCACTGCTGCCAATTGGGCACCCATCAGTAGTACATCTGCGAGTGTCCATCTGCCACCTGGGATGTGCGTATCCCGGCCCTTCCCCCCAGTTATCAGGGCACATAAGCCTGGAATGTCACTGTGCATTGAGTCTACTTTCAATACACTTTAATCCCTTAGCTATGAAAACTTGCCTCTCTCATGAGAATAAATTGGCATGTGCTAAAAGTGGAGTCTGTCCTAGCATGATGTGTAGGAAACCAGCTTCACTCTGTCCTGCCTAGTCCACAATTACTTACTCATTAAGTACTCTTTGTCATATGCAGATTACCACCTTTGCATTCTACCAAAATCTGACAACGGACCTTGTCCTACCTAATCTCTACATGCTTATCCATGCAGTCCTAGGTCTGCCTTTAATGCCTTTAATCCTGTCAGTGCAATATCAACTATGTTTTTATAATCCCAGTCACTTTATCATGCTTAGATTCTTATTTTATCCATTATTGTATTTTCCTGCCTATAGTATGCTAAAATGTTTATATAATTCTGTCATCCATTATTGTATGTTAAAATGTTTATATACTTCTCTCATCCATTATTGCATTTTCTAGCTGTATGTATGTCAAAATGTTGTCTTATTGACATGGAGCCTCTGAAAAGGAGTCTCTGACTTAAAGGATTGTAATTCTGATCCCTTCAATAAATAAATAAATATCAGTTATATAGTAGAACTGACTCTAATCTCAGAAACAAGTTGGTTCCTACAGTGGTGAAAACGGAACCTAAGCAAACCTTGCTACAGCCCACTCCACAGGGAAAGTACAGGTGTGCAGCCTGCATATGCCTGTGCCAGTGCATCAAATACAGAAGTGTGCTATCATCCAGCTCTTTTAGTTTTATGGCCCCAACCCTGTGGAATTATCTACCTCGTCAGGTGCGGGATTGCCCGACCGTCCAAAGCTTTAAGGGGGCATTAAAAACGCATCTTTTTAGCCTTGCATACAATGATTTTTAAATGCTGCTGCCTTAGATTAATTCTAATATTGTTTTAATTATTTATTGATTTTATTATGTTATGTACAGGCGTCTTGGTTTTGGAAAGGCGCCTTTTATAAATAAAGCTTGATTTGATTTGATTTGATTTGATCCTTCATGCAGTGAAAAATATACCATGCATGACTTCATTACTTGTAGTACCACACAAGTAGTATATATGCTTACATACGTACAGGCACAAGCATACATTGGCCAGACACGGAAACAGCTCAAGATCCGGGTGACCGAGCATGAAACAGCCATTCATATGGGCAGTATACTTTACGCAAAGGCATTGCACCATAAAGAGGCAAGACATGACTCGGTGACAACTCTGAGATTTGTGGTCCTGGATAAAGTCACTTTATCTGAAAGAGGTGGAGGCACAAAACCTGCACCAGAAAGAGAGTTATGGAACCACAGATATGGAACACTCTGTCTAGGACTCAACAAACAGCTGCGGCTATTGGTATTCCTACGATGAACTGCTGGGATTTAAATAAAGGACTGCACTGAGTGAATCTCAGTGAATCTCCTTCCTTTCCCACTTTCCCCTCCCCTCCCCAGCACTATATTTCATTTTCCCCAGACCATTACCGGATTTACAAACCCGCCCTCCTCTTTTCCTTAATCTGCCTCCCCCCCCCAGTTTGTTCCCTTTAAACAAATCATTCTTCCTTTACCTCTCCTGTTATTCCACCCACCTCTTCTCTGACTATTTGAATAGTTAAGTTTTAAAATTCAAATGTAGAATGTAAAATCTCAGCTGTTATTCTTACAACGTCATGCTTATTCTCTAGCTTGCTATAACATGTGATATGGTCTTTATCTGACCTCCACGCTGGTTGTTATACATTATCCTGTGATTTTGTTGCTTTTCTATATTCAATGTTTCTAGTCAAATTCATTTTTTCAATACACTTTCCTGCTTTGTCCACTAGGTGGCAGTGCACCTTCACTCTTTCACTCGATGCTGCCTTTTGATTTTTTGAAACATAGTGCATTTCTGTGTAAGTAGTCAGGTTTCCTCTACGAAATGTCTAAGGAAAATATTATCCTTTGTATGTATGGTTGTGTGTTTAAGGAAGGTTGTAATTCAAAGGAGCGTCAGCCTAGGTTTAGCATAACTGTACGCAGTAGCTTCAAACTGGTTAAAAAGACAACCTTGTCCAGAAACGTCCTGTGTTCAGAGACCACTTATGAACTAAAGTGCTCAACATCTAGGCAGAAAATTTGGGAGAGTTTTATAGTGTACATGGCCTTATTTAGATTAACCTCTTTGCTTCACTTTAGCAAGCACTTTACAAGTAATTTAGTAATAAAAAATTTAAGTCTGCCTGCTCTGCGGTGGTGAGTGACAGCTTAGGCACACTGGTGGCCTGAGTTCGTCCCAAGCCCATGACATCATAAGAGGAGACCAAGAGGGAGCATGAAAGATTACTCACAATGACACTCTCCTCCTGCTACAGGGGGACAGTCTCCTCTCAAAGAGGGGTACCTGGTAGCTGCAGGGGGCTGTGTTGGCGTGTCTGACCATGCCTCCTGTGGGCCCTGCCCCCAGGGTGCCAGCGTGGTGCACACTCTGGGTTGGAGGTGGGATGAGTGGGAAGAACAAGTAAAAATACTGGCCCAGGAAGCTTTGGGTGATGTCATCTCTGTGCGCTTCCCACACCATCTGACCCTTGCCAGTCGCTCATCTGCTACTCAGCCACTGTACCTGGTAATAGGTTACGTGTCATGCTTCTCCTTTCTTCTTTCACCACCACATGAGAAGTGGGATCTCTGGGGAGCGATTGAACAAACTCAGGCACTGGAGGGGAGAAACTGGGATGAGGGACGGTGCCTACAAGTCAGTGGGCAGAGGAAGAGCACAATGCAGGGCTGGCAATGGGGAGTCTGGTGGGTAAAGGAATAGCATAATGCAGGGCCTGAAAGGGTAAGGCTCCTGGAGGCACACAGGGAGGCAAAATAAATTAAACGCTGCCAGCCCAGTGGTGTGGAGGGTTGAGATGCTGTGCACCTACCTCCCACCATGCCAGTCACCCAAGTTTGGAAACGTGCTAGTGTTGCTGATGGGAGAAGACTGAGAACCTGTCAGACAGCTCTCCTCTGCTGGAGTGTGAAGGCATGCTAACTTGGCCCTTGGCTGCCCCCAGATGGAGTCTGGGAGTAGTGCTGGCAGGCTGGCTGACATCGATGGGAGGGGCCACAGTTAAATGCCATTGCTTTAAAGTTTATGATTAAATGGACTTGGAGCACAGTCATATGATCCAGATGTGTGAAATCAAAGCATTGTGATATTGTGTTGCTAGGAAGTCTCTGTAAACACAGAAACATAGACAGTGGCAGCAGAAAAAGACCAGAGGTCCATCCAGCCTGCCCATATTCCCTATAATCCTTGGAATCTTCCCTGGAACCTACTGTTCCTCCTGGGTACTAACCCTCCCCATCCTATCCCCATTCTCCTCCCTGGTCTTGTCATCCAGGTGACAGCTACTCACCTCATTCTATCCCATGCCTGCTTGAATCCCCTGACTGTGTTTGCACCCACCACCTCAGCAAACAGACTGTTCCAAGGTTCAACCCCCTTTCCGAAAAGAAGTGCTTCCTCACATCCCTCCTGAACCTCCCTCCTGTCGATTCCTACTCATGAGCACATGACATTGAGTTGGTATTGAGGGTAAATAATTTCCCACAATTGACCTTGTTAATTCCTTTAAGGAACTTGAAGATCTCTATCACATCTCCCCTCTCCTTCTGGTCTCCAGTGAGTACATATTTAGTGCCTTGAGGTGCTCCTCGTAGGCTTTGCCCTGCTGGCCCTGAATTATTTTTAAGTTTGTCATGCGCGAAAGCGCAGACAAACTTGTTGATATGAGAGTTGCTATACAGGGGTGTGGGGGGTGCGTCCACTGGAGAGCTCTGTTCAAGAGGTACGTGGCAGGCAAATCAGCAGGCAGCTGTTGATGATGCACATTCTAGTTTTCAGGCAGAGTTGGCAAAGATTTCAAAGGACAGAGCCGTACCAGTAGTGACGTGGCTCGTCCTTTGATATTTACATAATCCCCGTTCCCTGAGAGCTGTTGTAAAGTGCCTTCTGTATATGTTCATGCATCAACATCACACTTCTAAATTTGTCTGTCTGTCTCTCTCTTTCTTTCTGTCTCTCTGTCTTCTCCATTCCCCCTTGCCCTCCCCCCAAAAAAAGCCACAGGCAGCAGAGTGCGGTATTATGGCAGTAGGAAAGCGCATGTGAAGAAGATGATCCCCAGCAGTATCCCAGCAGTCAAACTATCAAATCCTCCCACTCCCTCCCACTGTGTGCTGTCCACCCCACATCCTCCTGTACCATTCCTGTGCCAATGTCGGGGTGCCGGTGCCCAATCCCCATATCGGCATGACCCCCCCACCCAGTATTGTGGCACAGTGGCAGCCCACCCCAATGTGCCAAGTTTTTTTTGTTTTTTTTTTAGCTTTTAGTCACTGGGGTGCCTACTCTCGGTGTCAGATCCCCCCCAAAGTCACTTTCATTGCCAACATCGTGGCCCAATCCCCGTGTTGGCCTTATCTCCTCCCAACTCATGTGGCACAGTGGGAGCCCACCCCAGTGTCCCAAATGTTTTTAAAAAATTTAACCTGTAAAAAGAAATGGTCCATCACATTGAACCCCAGTCCCCCTTCCCCATCCCCACCCTACCACTGAGCACCCTCCCCTTTACCTCCGTACCTCTGGAGGTTGGTGCTGTCATCTTCACTGGACCGGGGATACGTCTGTACTCTTTAAAGCCAACTGGCAAACAGAAGAATTAAAGGTAAGTGTGTAGAATGGGACTCAATGGGGGGGTGTTCAACATAGGTTGATATCTCAGCCATTTTTAGGAATTTTGGCTCCAAATTTTCAACATGGGGTTCTTGGGACCCCTGCTCATGAACACTGTTACTGTCATTTTGTTACTCAGTCCCAAAAGGTGACGTCGCAGTCACTGCACAGAATCACCTTTTGGGACCAATTAACAAAACGACAGTGCAACTGTTCATGCAGTGGGGTCCTATAAAGCCCATGTTGCAAATTTGATTAAAAAATTCCAAAACATTTCTTCATTACAAGCGTGCATTGTGCAGTTTCTATGCACGCTCGAAACGACGCCAATTTGTAATATTTTCACTCCAGGTTTTCAACACTGCCATTTTTTCACACCTCCCTATGAACAATATAGCTGTTATTTTTTGCATCCTACCTGAAACATGTTTTCACACCTGTAGCACAGAATGGCGCGGTTGCTCTGCGAAATCACCTTTAGGGATCAGTGAACAAAATTACAGTGGCACTTTTCATGAGGTGGGGTCCCAAAAAGGCCATGTTGAAAATTTGTTGAAACAAGTCCCAGAAATGGTTGTTATACCCAGTCATTCAATATTTTCTACACTCGCGTGTAACTTAAGTCATTTTCAATATTTTCACTCCAAATTTTCATTATAGCCTTTTTATCACACCACTTCATGAACAGTAGAGCAGTCGTTTTTCACATCCTACCCATAATGTGTTTTCACACCTGTGGCGTGGAATGCCGTTTTCCCACAGATTTTAACATTTTCACCTACAGGGTTCGTGACGTGGGGTGATAAAAAGACTGTTCAGCATTTGGGGTCAAAATTTGAAAAAATGACAAAGTTATGGCCAGCTGTTACAATTTCTGTATGCGTGCTAGTAACTGCGGAACTCTTAAATATTTGCACGCCACATTTTTTGTGTTGCTTGCATGCATGTGCAAGAAACACATTGTATCAGCAGTTAATGAGCATGCCACAGTGTGTAAAGAAATTCAGCCATGTCACCACGCAATCAGCAGTTTTAGTGCATTACAGCTGATTGCGTGGTGTCCCCATGGCGACGGCTTTTCCGTCAGCCTCTCACAGTCCCCAGGAAGCCGATGGAAAGCCACCACCCACTGTTCAGTGTGCTTTCCTGGTGAAACATTTCAATAAGTAAAAAAAAGAAAAAGCCGACGGGGTGCCCAATCCCCCTGTCGGCATGACCCCCCTTCCCAGTTCATTTACAGACGGGGTAGCCCAATCCCACTCGGCATAATGCACCTCCCACAATTTGCTGTTTACCGAGTAAGGTGCCCAATCCACCCTCGGCTCATGCCTCCCCCCTGCACACTGTATGGCTGATGGGGGTGCCCAATCCCCTGTCGGCTCCAGTGCCTCCCCCAAACAAACTTCCATCTGTCACGCTGGGAGCCCACCCCAGCATGCCAAAAGTCTCCTTGTCCCACAGGAGTGCCCAATCCCCCATCAGCTCCACTGCCCCCCCCAAATAAACTTTCTGGTGCCACACTGGAGCCCACCCTGCATGGCAAAAAGTCCCCTGTCGTGTTTAAAAAAAAAAAAAAAAGAAGGAAATAAAAGCGGTCCCTCGTTGATTCTTTTGCCCCCACCCCAACCCGTGCCCACCCTCTATGTACTGCACCCCACACACCCACTTACCCCATACTTCCTCCAGAGTCTGACGCGATGATCTTCTGTGGACCAGGAACATGTCTGCACTCTTCAAAGCTGACTGTGAACTGAAGAAATGCCAGTAAGCTGTATAATGGCATAAATAGGATTTTTTTCAACTTTGGTGCATATCCCGGCCATTTTGGGGAATTTTTTCACCAAATTTTCAACATGGGGTTCTTTCTTGGGACCCCATCTCATGAAATCAGTCACTGTCATTTTGTTATTTGGTCCCGAAAGGTGATTTTTGCGGTCACTGCGTAGAACCACCTTTTGGGACAAATTAATGAAACAGTGTCACAGTTTATGAGGTAGTTCCCCCAAAAATCCTATGTTGAAAATTTGGTGAAAAAATTCCCAGAAATGACTGTTTTACAAGTGTGCATTGCGCAATTCCTATGCGCACTCATAACTTCAAGCATTTTTAATATTTTACTCGAGATTTTCAACATTGGCATTTTACCACACACCTCCTTATGAACAGTATAGCTGTCATTTTTCACATATCCCCAGAAATGTGTTTTCACACCCTGTAACGCACAATTGTGCGGTCGGTGTGCAAAATCAATGTTTGGGACAGATTAAGAAAATCACAGTCACACTGTTCCTGAGGTAGGCCCCCCAAACCCCTATGTTAAAAATCTGGTGATAAAATTCCCAAAAATAACTGTTTTACGAGCATGTGTTGCACAATCATTCACTAACAATACCACCAACAGCTTAATCTGGTTCAAGGTCATTGGCTTTCATCTGTGTCCCCCTCCCCCGGGTCGTGCCTGAAAATAGGCAGGATTTGTCGAGTGCACTTACCTGGTCAACAAAAAACAAACAAACAAATAAATAAATAAATAAATAAATTCCTACACACGCTCACAACTTCGAGCATTTTTATTATTTTCGCTCCAGATTTTCATCATTGCCATTTTACCACACCTCCTTATGAGCAGTACAGCTGTCATTTTTCACATCCTGCCCAAAATGTGTTTCCGCCCATATAGCGCACAATGGCGCGGCCAGTGTGCAAAATCAATGTTTGAGACAGAGTAAGAAAATCACAGTGACGCTGTTCATGAGCAGAAGTCTTAAACTGGCTATGCTGAAAATTTAGTGACAAAAGTCCATAAAATGACTGTTATGAGCGGGCATTGTGCAATTTCCATGCACCCTCGTAAGTTCACGAATTCGTAATATTTTCAGTCTAGATTTTCAACATTGGCATTTTTCCACATCTCCTTATGAACAGTACAGCTGTCATTTTTCACACCCTGGCTGAAATGTGTTTCACACTTCCGGCACAGAATAGTGCGGTTGCTGTGGGAAATCAGTGTTCGGGACAGATTAAGAAAATCACAGTGACACGGTTCATGAGCGGAGGTCCCAAAATGCCTAATTTGAAAATCTGCTGTAAAATATCCCCAAACTAATTACATTACGGGTGTGCATTGTGCAGTTTCTATGCACACTCGTGACTTCACCATGTTTTTTTTTTATATTTTCACTCCAGATTTTCAACATTGCCTTTTTTATGTTGGCTCGTGCGTGTGCGCCAGGCAACATATTGCAGTAGTAGCAGATTTGGAGGTGCAGTCACTGTGGGTAAATGCAGGACACGCATCAGTAGGTTTGTCCCTCATTCCCCAATAAGGCAGTTGCAGGCGCTGACACCAGCAACACGTAAACTGGCCACCAAATCAAAGAAAAGGTCTGTAGCAATGAGAGCCAAGCTCGTCATGCAGCGGCGTGCCTTTCCTAGTGAAGCAGTTTAATAAATATGGTGGCATTGACTGCCGCTATGCAGAGTACCAACTTCAGGGGTGCCTAGTCCCCCTGTCAGCGTGCCCCAGCCCACTTAATTTGCCAACTGGGAAGCCCACTCCCTGTCGGCATAATGCCCCCACTCCCATTTCATGTGTGTGCCAAGTGGGTGCCCAATCCCTCTCGGCATCATGCGCCCCCCAACAGTCTTTTTTTGCCAACGGAGGGGGCCCAATCCCCGTCGGCTTTAGTTCCCCCTTCCCAGTTTAATTTACCAACAGGGGAGCCCACTCCCCGTCGGCATAATGCCCCCCTATTTGTAGTGTGCCGAGGGGGGTGTCCAATCCCCCATTGGCTACAGCACCCCCCCCAAACACACTGTAAAAAAAAAAAATATATATCCCACAATGTTTTTTTGTTTCTTTTAGACCTGTAAATCTGAAAACGGTCCCTTGCAGTCTGTTCTGCTCCCTTCCTCAACCCGCACCCAACCTCTGTGTACCTCACCTCCCCACACACCCTCCTCACCCCATACTTACCTCCGTAGCCTGGCGCGACGATCTTCGGTGGACCGGGAATACATTGGCACTCTTCAAAGCTGGCCATGAACTGAAGAAATGCCGGTAAGCTGTATAATGGCAAAAATAGTTTTTTTTTTTTTCAACTTTGGTGCATATATTGGGCATTTTGGGGAATTTTGACACCAAATTTTCAACAAGGAGTTATTGGGACCCTTCCTCATGAATTCAGTCACTGTCTTGGCGTTATCCAGTCCTGAAAGGTGATTTTGTGGTCACTGCGCTGAATCATCTTTCGGGATCGAATAACAAAACAATAGTGCCTCTGTTCATGAGGTGGGCACTCAAAAAGTCTATGCTGCAAATTTGGTGAAAAAAATCCAGCAATATGACTGTTTTACGAGCGTGCATTGCGCAGTTTCCACACACGCTCATAACTTTGCAAATTTGTAATATTTTCCTCCAGATTTTCAACATTACCATTTTCACACCTCCTTATGAACAGTACAGCTGTCATTTTTCACATCATGCCTGAAATGTGTTTTCGCACCTGTGACGCACAATGGTGTGATTGCTGTGGGAAATCAACTTTTGGGACAGATTAACAAAATCACAGTGCCACTGTTCATGAGGGGAGGTCCCAAAATGCCTATGTTGAAAATGTGGTTAAAAAAATCCCAGACATAATTGGGTTACGGACGTGCTTTGTGCAGTTTCTATGCATGCTCATGACTTCATTGATTTTTCATATTTTCACTCCAGATTTTCAATGTTGCCATTTTTTTACACCTTCTCATGAACAATACAGTTGTCATTGTTCACATCCTGCCCAAAATGTGTTTTTGTACTTGTGGCGCCAAATGGCACAGTCGGTGTGCAGAATCACCTTTTGGCTAACAAACTGATAGTGATGCTCTTCATGAGGTGGGGTCACAAAAAGCCCATGTTCAAAATTTGGAGTGAAAATACCAACAAACGCCTACAGCATTAGGGTTTCCAAATGTAAGACCCCACCCTGTTGAGACTGACAGGCGTCAGGGGTGTGACTTGGGATCATCGACTGTAATGCTCATGCCATTCCACCCCCACCCTGCAGCCAGTGACAGGCATCGAGGTGTGCCTTGGAGTGTTCGGCCCCAAAGTTCACCCCATTCTCCTATGCTGCACCCATCTCAGTGTATTTCCTTATGGAATGGGGTAAGTATAAGGCCCAAAGACTCTAGCACACCACACTCTGTCAGTGCTGTCTACAGGGTAGGTGAGGTACAATGGCATGAGCGCTATAGCTGAAGACCCAGCGTACACCCCAACGCCTGTCAGTCTCTGCAGGGGGGGAATTAGCGTCAGTTCAATACTTCACTGCCATTCCTATTATGCATCTCTAACTCCTGCACTACCAATGCCAATGCCAGAGAGACAACATTCGGCATTGACAAATGCTTGTTGTAGTTCCCTCTGTATATCCCTTATTTCCTCATCACTGTCCACCCTCCCACATAATTTTGTGTCATGTGCAAAGAGACACAGCCTGCCATGGCTTCCCTCACCAATGTCACCAGTGAACATGTTGAAGAGGCCCAGACCTAGAACAGATCCCTGTAGAACCCCGCTCATCACTTCCCTTTCCTCTGTTTTAGCCCTGTCCACCACCACCCTCTGCTGCCTCCCTTCTAGCCAACTACCCACCCAGTTCACTAGGTTTTAGCTGCACCCAGATCTTCCATCTTTTAGAGCAATGTTTTGTGCGGTACCAAATTAAAAGCCTTGCTGAAGTCAAAGTACAGCAGATCCACAGTAAGGCCCTTGTCTTGTTCCTTGGTCACCCAGTCTAAGAAAACAATCAGGTTAGTCTGACAAGTCCTTCAAACCACTAAACCATGTTGTTTACCATCCTGGAGCCCGTTGCTCTCTAGGTAGTCCACAAGGTCCTCTTTGATTAGTGATTCCATCAGCTTCTCCACAATGGAGGTCAGACGGACAGGCCTGTAGTTCCCTAGTTGCTCCCTGCTGCCCGCCCCCCAATGAAGATAACATCTGCCATTCTCCAATCCCTTGTAACTTCTCCAGACCTAAGTGAGCTGTGAACAGCCCAGTCAGTGGTTCAGCCAGTTCTGCTGCTAATTCCTTAAGTATCCTTGGATGCAACCCATCTGGTCCAGGGTCCTTATCTATCTTAAGGGCTGTCAGTCCTTTCAGGACCCTCTTGCTAGTAAGTATTGGCTGCCTCATTTCCAGAACTCCCTTAGCAGCTACTTTCATGTCACTTTCCGGCATGGACCCGCAGTCCTTCTTAGTGAATACTGAGCAAAAGCAGTCATTCATAAATCTGTGTTATTGAACAATTACTATTAATCATAGTAAACTGTTTACATTGGTGTTTACATTAGTGCTATTACCCAGTTGCCTCCTAATGCCCTAATGTCTCATTCTCTTATACTGAATCTGATGCCTGTATCAATAATTGCATTATAACCATCTATTGTATCTGGTCATTTATGAACTTTTACTGCCCTGCCTTTGCCATCTTTATGGCATGTGACTTGCTCGAAAATGGTCCCTGGGATCACTGTACTCACCTGGTTAACAAACAAACAAAGAAATAACTGTGGGGGTGCTCAGGATTGCAGAGAGTCCAGTTTTGGAACACTCCCAAGTAAAAGTTTTTTGTGCGCTATTTTAGCCTGATTGTCTTTCCCTTTGCAGTGTAAGTCATAACGCTAGAGAGAATAAGGATGCACAATCTACAGGAGGGACAGGGAGGGTAAAAAAGGAGGAGGAGTAGCTCTCTGTGTAAGGGAAGGTATCAAAGCAACATAACTAAAGGGAAAACAGGGAGGAGTGGAGGAACTGTGGGTCACCCTGGAGACAGGAAATGGCACTACAATCTGCACGGGGGTTGTATACAGATCCCCATCTCAGGGGGCGGGAATGGACAAGGAAATGATAGAAGGCATCCATAGAATGGCAGAAAAAGGGGAGATATTGTTGATGGGGGACCTGAATATGCCAGATGTTAACTGAAGCACCTTTGCTGCAGGCACATCCAAGAGCAGGATCATTCTTGATGCCCTACAAGGGGCATGCCTCAGAGAGCTACTATTGGAACCCACTCAGGAGGGCACAATCTTAGACCCAGTACTCTCAAATAGGGATGGAGAAAGAATCTCGGATTTAGAAGTGGGTAGCCATCTGGGAACAAGCGACCGCCAAACAGTGTGGTTCACGATAAACACAGCCATAGAATCAAGGCATACAAAAGCAAGAGTATTGGACTTTAGGAGGGCTGACTTTGGGAAAATGAGAGAGTGCCTCAAAAAAGCACTAGCAAACAGGCAAGAAGGAGGGGTGGAGGAACAATGGGGAGTAATCAAAACAGCCATCACAGAGGCAACAAGCCTTTGCGTGAAGTAAATCAACAAAACACAACAAAGGAAAAAAATGCTATGGTTCTCAAAAGGGGTGGAAGGGAAGGTTAAGGAGAAAAGCATAGCATTCAGGAAATATAAGGAAACACAGAAGGAGCAGGACAGAGAACGTTATCAGTTAAAGCAGAAAGAGGCAGGGAAGGCAGTCAGAATAGCAAAGGCCCAAACTGAGGAAAGGATACCCAACTCTGTTAAGAAGTGGGATAAGACCTTTTATAGGTACATTGAGGAGCGAAGAAAGACCAAGGGATGGATACTGAGGCTCAATAAAGGGGAGGGAATGTGGGCAGAGGGTAACAGTGAAAAAGCAGGGATACTAAATGAATACTTCTGCTCAGTATTCACAAAGGAAGAGGAGGGGGAGGTACCTAAACCAAACAAAAGAAACACTCTGGATAAGAGGGTTGATACCAGTTCATTTACAGAAGAAAGGGTTCTGAATCAACTAGTAAAACTGAAGGTGGACAAAGCAAGGGGGCCTGATGGAATTCACCTAAGAATTCTAAAAGAACTAAGGGGAACTAGTGACACCACTCACTATCTTTAACAAATCATGGGAGGATGGGATGGTACAAAAGTAGAAGCAGGGCAGAGGCAGGAAACTACAGACTTGTCAGTTTCACCTCAGTGGTAGGGAAAATGATGGAATCACTTCTGAAGGAAAGAACTGTTGAGTACCTAGAGGCCAGTGGGGCACAAGACCCAAGGCAGCATGGATTCACAGTGGGAAGGTCGTGTCAGATGAATCTAATAGATTTCTTTGACTGTGTGACCAAAGTAGTAGACCAGGGAGGGGCTGTGGACATGGCCTACGCAGACTTTAGCAAGGCATTTTATATAGTCTCGCACAAAAGATTAATATACAAGCTAGCCAGCCTTGGAGTGGGTCCCAAGATTGTAGCCTGGATAAAAAATTGGCTGGACAACAGGACGCAAAGGATAATAGTAAACAGAGGCAACAGTGAAGAAAGAAGGGTTACTAGTAGGGTACTGCAGGGTTCAGTACTGGGACTGGTCCTTTTAATGTCTTTATAAGTGACATTGCAGAGGATATGGAAGGAAAAGTATGTCTCTTTGCAGACGACAAAGATCTGCAACAGGGTTGATAAACAAGATGGAGTGGAAAGGATGAGAAGGAACTTGGCAAGGTTGGAGGAATGGTCAAATGTATGGCAGCTTAGATTCAATGCAAAGAAGTGCAAGGTAATGCACCTTGGGAACAAAAACCCAGGGGAAGAGTACACAGTGGGGGGTGAGATACTGACAACAACAAAAATGGAAAGGGACCTGGGGGTAATTATATCAGATGACCTAAAGCTGGGCAAGCAATGTCAGAAGGCAGTAAGGAGGACTGGGGGGTACTGGGATGCACAGGGAGAGGCATCACCAGTAGAAAACTGGAAGTCGTTATCCCTTTGTACAGACTGTTGGTGAGACCCCATCTGGAGTACTGTGTACAGTTCTGGAGACCCCATCTCCACAAAGACATAGACAGAGTGGAGGCTGTCCAGAGGAGGGCAACAGAAATGGTGCAGGGTCCGCACCAGAAGCAGCACTAAGAGACTAAGGAGCTTAATATGGCACTCCTTAAGGAAAGGAGGGAGAGGGGGACATGATACAAACTTCAAGTACCTCAAGGGAATCAACAGAGTTCAAGAGGGTAGCATCTTTTAGAAAAAGAGATGTGCAAGAACAAGGGGGCACAATTTGAAGATAGAGGGGGGACGGCTCAGAGGTAATGTGAGGAAGTATTTTTTCATGGAGAGGGTTGTGGATGCATGGAACAGCCTTCCTAAGGAGGTTGTGGAGTCAAGAACAGTGGGGGAATTCAAGAATGCATGGGACAGACATAAGGTAGTTCTAGTAGGGTGGTAGGAGGAAGTAGGCTGTTGGTTAACTAGGACCTGCAGCTTATCCATCAGGTAGGAAAATGGGCAGACGAGGTGGGCCAAGCGGTCCTTATCTGCCGTCAAATTCTATGTTTCTATGTTTGTAAGAGTTGCACCGGAACAGCAGAATCCCCCGGTCCACTCCACTATGAGGAAGCACTGAGTACCTTCAGCCACCAGGGGGCATGTATTACTCCAGCACTGCATGCTGTGAAGAATTTTTGCACTTATTAAATGGCTAATGCATGGCAAACCAACCTTATTTTGCTTTGCAAGAATACATTTTGTTTTATAAGCATGTATGAGGGGCAGTTTTGCCTAGTGGTTAGAATGCAGAGCTGTGAACATGGAGATTCAGATTTGAATCCCGGAACTGCAACTTCTGTGTGACCAAAAGCAAGTCCTTTCACCTCCCTGTACTCAAGCTCTTGTCTGTTTCTGTGCTGTCTGACTCTGTGTGTGTGCCTAAAAGTGCATCAATATTCAGTCCTCTCCTGGAATGGGAAGCCCATCGGGCTACAGTGTGATTCTCTCTCCTTTCCTTAAAGCAAGTGTATGTTTATTTGGAAAAAGGATATCCCCTTTATGGCAAACCAAATATTGCACACAAGAAGTGGATAGGGTATTGGGGTCCCAGATCATGGATATGTCCAGCAGAGGGAAGTAAAATGGGGGATTTCAATCTATCTAGAGTGGACTGGAATATCTCTGCCACCTTTGGCACTAGGGAACAGGTACTGCTGGATGCTTTCCAGAGTGCTTTCCTGACACAAGGTGCCACGCAGTCCACTAGGGAAATGGGTCCTGTCCAACTGTGTGCATATTCAGTATGTGAAAGTGGATGTGCTGCTTGTAGGGAGTGATCCGCACATGGTGTGGTTCCACTTGGACATGGGCAGAGGGAAGGTCAGGACCAAGATGAGGGTCTTGGACAGTCCAAGGACTGACTTTGGTAGGATGGGAGAAGTTCTGCAAGGACTTCAATCAGAGTGGGGATGGAAGTGTAACATAAATTTGCCATAATAAAGAAGGGATTGATGGAGGTCAATAATGAGTGTGCCAAAATCAAAGGCAAGAAGGCCAAGGCCAGAAAGCCCAGTTGATTCAGCAAGGAGATGGCAAAAGCAGTAAAGAACAAGAGGGCAGCCTTCAGAAAGTACAAGCGTACTCAGAAGGAGGAGGATAGGGTGGGAATATGCCATTAAATCAAGGGTGGTGAGTGGGGCAGTAAGGAAGGCAAGAACCACGAGCAGTGCAGATAACACAGGAGGTAAAAATGGGTAAGAAGATCTTTTTTTTCAGTATATAATGGAGAAAAGAAACAAAGAGAATGAGATTATCAGGTTAAAAAAGAAGGGGGGCTGGGCAGAAGGTAGTGAAGAAAAAGTGGAGGTGCTTAACTAGTACTTCTGTTCAGTCTTCACAAGGAGGACAGACCAGTACCACAAGGCAGCGGGGGGCACTGGAAAGAAGTCATAGACAGTGCAATTTCAGGTGACAGGGTTCTCAAGCACCTAAGGGCCCCAAAGGTGGACAAATCACCAGGGCCAGAAGGCATGCACCCAAGGGTCCTAAGAGAACTGGCGAAGGTTCTGGTGGGTCCTCTGACAAACCTGTTCAACACCTCTCTGAAGTCCAGAAGCATGTCCCAGGACTGGAGAATGGAACATGTGGTGCCTCTTCATAAAGGTAGGCTAGGGGACAAACCAGGGAACTACATGCCAGTCTGCCTGACCTCAGTAGTGGGTATGCTGATGGAGACCATCATTCTGAATGAGAGATTGATTTACTGGAGGAAAATGGGCTTCATGACAAGAGGCGGAATGGGTCTGTGTCAGGGAGGTCCTGCCAAGCTAACCTAATTGACTTCTTTGATTGGGTCACTAGGACAGTAGACAAGGGCCAGGCAGTTGACGTCCTGAATCTCGACTTCAGCAAGACCTCCAGCTTGGTGCCTCAGAGGAGACTGGTCAGCAAGCTAGGGCCTGTGGTTGGGGATAAGCTCATGGTGATTGCAAGACAGAAGCCAAAAGGTGATAGTCGGGGGAAGAATTCTCAGCAACAAGGCCTGTGACCAGAGTGACCCCACTGGGCTTGGTTCTTGGTCCAGTGTTGTTTAACATCTTCACAAGTAACATCACTGACGGAATGAAGGGTAAAATCTGTCTGTTCATGGATGACACCAAGCTATGTGGGCAGGTGGACACAGAGGAGGGAAGACAGGAACTCAAAAACATAGAATTTGATGGCAGATAAGGACCTCTTGGCCCACCTGGTTTGTACATTTTTGGCCTAGCTACAGTATCACCACAGACCTTAGTCGGTCTCTGGGTCTTTCTCCCTCTCCCCTTCCTTTCACTAAGATACCCTTATGCCTGTTGTACGTATCAACATCTGCAACATTGTCCTTGTTAGTGAGTACCAGGTCCAATGTCATCCCATCATGAGTGGATTCACTGACTACCTGCCTGAGGAACGCCCCCTGCAGGGAGACCAGGATGTCCCTGTTTATAGCTGAAGCAGCAGCTGGTAGGCTCTTATCTACATCTGACAGACTGAATCCCCCACCAACAGCACCTCCCCCTGTATTCCATGTACTGTATCTCCATTGCTTTTGTGCTTTCCCTCAAATAAAGCACCACATCCCCTCCTTTCCTTCCTACCCTGCCTGTCTTGAATAGAGTATAGCCTGGTATAGCCATGTCCCAGTCATAGTTTTCAGTGCACCGTGACTCAGTAATAGCCATACTATCCAGGTTGCCCTCTGTCATGATGGCCTCTAAGTCAGGGATCTTATTTCATAGACTTCGATATAGAAACATAAAAGTTGATGGCAGATAAGGATTGCAAGGCCCATCCAGTTTGCCCATTTTTTCTACCTTATGAATCTGCCATAGGCCCTTACTCTGTCAGTGACCTATCTATTCATAGTCATTTCTATTGCTCCCTTATGCCTATCCCATGCCTGTTTGAAGCCCTGCACTGTATTCATATTCACCACTTCCTGAGGTAGGCCGTTCCATGCATCCACCACCCTTTCTGTGAAAAATAACTTCCTCACATTACCCCTTAATCGGCCTCCCTCTAATCTCATACTGTGTCTTCTTGTCCTGCTATTTTTTTATATTGAAACATGTTAAGACTCTTTCACCTTGTTAATGCCCTTAAGATGTTTGAATGTTTTGATCATATCACCTCTCTCCTCCTTTGCTCTAGGCTCTAGGGTATACATATTGAGCTCCATTAATCTGTCCTCATATGTTTTCTAATGCAGTCCCTGCACCATTTTGGTAGCATTCACACCCTTGACCCTCCAGATTTTTTTTAGTACTCTGCTTGTTATCCTCCATTTTTCCTTTTGCCCCCTTTCTCCATTCTCTTTTTAATGCTCTCAATTCCCTCCCCTGTGTTGTTGCTGTCCTCCTGCTTTCTTTATTAATTTACATGTAGTGGGCCTCTCTCCTCGGATTCACCCCAGTCTCTACTTCTGAGGGAATTTCTGCCTCCTTGATTGGTGCTGCCTCCCCCCTCAGCTAGTTTAAATGTTCAAAGTGGGTCTGGTACGATATCCCAACATGAAAAATCCCAACGCTTGTTTTACTGTCTGGTATGATTTGCCGACATCCCAAAATCACGCCATGCCATCCGTGGGTGGGAATCAAATAAATAATCGCCCGCACAGGTATCGGCTTGCAGGAATGTAAAATGCCTTCAAACCCTGCTCTGATGTAGACATGAAATGTATTCACAATTTCTCAGATGAGTACAGAAATCCCTTTCTCTTTGCAGTAAAATCCCTGCACACTCAACAGTTACTTCCGGCACTGGCTCCAGTGCGGTCTGCTGCCCACCTTTACTGGATCCCATGCACATCACATGCTAGTGCAATCATTTAAATCATGGTACCTTATTTCTGTGGTTACTTATTTCTGCAAACTCCCCACATTCTCAGTGTGTTTAGTAAGCCAAAGTAAGTTAGAAACAAGCTCCAATCAGAATGTCAGTGCGGCACTGTTAATTTTTTATTGGTGAAACGTTCCAGGGCAAACCGTAAGCACCGCTTCATGAAAAAGGATAAATGCAGCTTTATTAAGATTAAAATAAATCCGATCATTGGTTCGCAGTGCCATGTTAGTATTTATCTAATATAAAAACTGGAGCTTCCATTGTGCCCTGGAACATGTTTTATTAATAAAAAATAATACTGACGCACTGATATTCTGACCGGAGCTTGTGTCTAACTTACTTTGGCTTACTAAACACACTGATGATATGGGGAGCTTGCACTTTGATCTTGCCACTGGGATCTAACACCAGTTCAAATGTGGGGAGCTTGCGTTTTGCCTTGGAGCCTGTCAGCAGGTTCAGGTTATACAGCAAAAGCCAGAGACCGTAAAGCAGTGTGGAAACTGTCATCCGCAATGTCGGGATTTCATGAGTTGGCCAGTTGTCAGACAGGATCACATACCAGATGGGAACTTGGTCTTGGAGTCGGTCTTTCTTTTGTCGGTCATCCAAGTGTTGGGATTTCTTATGAATCCCTTCAAAGTAACATTTAAACCATTCATCAAGGGCTGCGGTTCCCTACCCTGATGGATGGAAGCCATCACCCCTGTATAGGCCCTTATCCATCCAGGAGGATTCCCAGTCCCCAGTATAACTGAACCACTCCTCTCTGCACCAATCTTTCAACTATGAATTAAAGCTCCTTGTGCAGAGATCTCTTTCCTCCCACCCTCTGTTGTAGACAGGTAGCACCTCAGAGAAAGCCACTGAGCTGCTACCTGTCTAAGACCACCCCCCCCAGCTACCTAAACTCCCCTTGCACTATCTCAGCCTCATCCTTAGCCAGGTCATTGGTCCCCAGGTGGATAATGACATAAGCTCCCCCTTCTGTCCTGCTGCCCTAGCAATCAGGATCCGTATCCCATCTGTCTGAGCTGTGGTGCCATGTAGGTACCTGACCTCCCTCTCCCCCCTTCCAATACCCAAATCTATCCTCATGACAACTGAGTCCCCAACCAGAAGTTGCTTCTTCCTTTTCTGAGGTCCTCTCCCACCCTCTTTGGGGTCTCCACTACTTTTCTAGCCTAGTCCAGGAGGACCTGGCCAGGCTAGAAAAGTGGTCTGTAGCATTTGGTAGCTGGGGTTCAGTGCTAAAAAGTGTAAAGTTGTGCACTTTGGGGGTGAAGAATCCAGGGACAAAATACTGGTTGGTTGGGTGGCATGCAACTGGTCAGAAGAAGAAAAGCAGCTTGGAGTAATAAACACAAGTGCCACTGCAGGAGAGCAGCAGCCAAAGCAAACTGGATGCTGGGCTGTGCAGCCAGAGGAATTACCACCAGGAAAGCAGAGGCCGTTCCACCACTGTATGGTCACTGGCATGACTACAGCTAGAATACAGTGTGCAGCTTTGGTGCCCATGTCATAAGAAGGTATCAGCTTGCTGGAGAGGTCCAGAGAAGGGCAACCAAGATGATCTAGGACCGGCAGGGCAACACATAGAAACATAGAATATGATGGCAGATAAGGACCACCTGGCCCACCTAGTCTTCTCATTTCCATCCCTACCTCAACTGCAGATCCTATTTGATTTGCAGCTTACTGTCTCTTTCCTATCACTAGGGTTGCCTTCTGTCTATCCCATGCATTCTTGAATTCACAGATTGTTTTTGGCCCCATGACCTCTGCCAGGAGTCTGTTCCATGCATCCACCACCCTTCCTGTGAAAAAGTACCTCTTCATGTAACCCCTTCGTCTCCTCCCCTTCTAGCCTCATATTGTGATCTCTTGTTCTTGCACATCTCTTTTCTGAAAGACTCTGCCTTGAAAATCTATGAGGAGGGCTCAGGGAGCTCAATGGGTAGTCTCTTGAGGAAAGAAGGGAGAGGGATGACATAACTGAGACCCTCAAGTACCTTAAGGGCATTAACAAAGTGAGTACTGATGACTTCTTAAGACTTATCAGGACCAAGTCCACTAGAGGGCACAGCCTAAAGTTGATAGGGGGGAAGGTTTAGGGAGGAAATGAAGAGGCACTTTTTCATCAAGTGGGTATTGGCCAAGTAGAATGAGATGCCAGAGGAGGTGGTATCCTAAAACTAGTGGACAGCTTTAAGAGGAGGAGGAGGAGTAGATTTTATTTATTTATGGCACCCTACCCTGGAGGCCCAGGGCACCGGCACTGAGATTCCAGATAAAACAACAACTACCATAAACATAACATAAAACAAAATACAGAATAAAAGTGTAAAACAACCCTCATACCAAACAAAATCTTCAAATTATATTACACATAGCTAATAGGGGGTGGGACAGGGTGAAGGGGAAATTTGCGGGTAGAAGGGGGGCGAGTGAGTGGATAGGGGGAAATTAAGGGAGGTCAGAAGGGGAAACAGGCAGAGGAGGCAGTTCTGTCTGTAAATACATTGGGAACTGCTCACTCAGGCAGACTAGATGGACTGTAAGGCCTTTATCTGCTGCCGTGTTTATATGTTTGTATGTACCAAAATATCCTCAAAAAACCGTAACATTAACATTTGTCCACCATTTCCATACCACTGTAAATTCCACTGCAGTACCACTGTATCCCCTTGACTGGTAACACATTGGATTTGTTTCAATTCCATTGTAAAACCATTGCCATTGTGGTACCACATGGACAGTAGTATCGCAATGAGAGTGTGTGCATGGATGGTACCACAATGGCTCAAACACACACCACTGTATTCCCACTGCTGTTTGGTAACACAATGGATTTGTTTCAATTCCAGTGTATTACCACTGCTGCCACTGTGCTACCATGTACTGTTGGTGGTAACACAGGGGTGATTTCCAAGTCCAATGGTAACACAATGAGCTGCCATTGCAACACTACTGAAATTGGTCTTACAATGGATTTGTTTCAATTCCAGTGCATTACCACTGCTGCCTCTGTAGTACCATGTACAGTGGTGGTAACCACTGATTTCCATGTAGAATGGTAACACAATGAGCTGCCATTGCAACACCACTGAAATTGGTCTCACAGTGGATTTGTTTCAGTTCCATTGCCATACCATTGTGGACACTGTGGTACCATCTGTGTACAATGGTAGTGCCATGGTGCACTAAGGGGATGCTGGTAGCTCAATGTTGACACTGCACTACCACTGCTATTGGTAATCCCACAGTGGGTAGCACATGTTAGTGCAGTGGTTCTGATATGGTATGACACCGACCACTCCAGGTCCTCCTCCTAGTTCCACCACGATCAGACTGACATCAGATCCTCCCCACATGCCTGTCCCCGGCCCCCTCACCAGTTATCACCAAACTTAGATCTGCAGCTGAGATTTGCAGCTGCACAATAAGGACCACACATGCAACAGTTTTGCTGGGTTGTAATAATTTTTAATCAGTACTTTTGGTGATGCTAAATCATCATCTATCATTATCGATCAATACCCAAAGCCACCATAAACCATAAGTTTTCTTTCACTTCTGATGGTGTTTTCTTTTATCATCATGATTGATCATAGTTAATCAATACCCAATGCAAGGTTATTGGCAGCTAATCAGCGTCTGCTTCACAGATCATGCTAGGTCATAGGCATTCACTAAAACAAATACCACCAACAGCTTAATCTGGCTCAGTTTCAGTTGGTTACCATCTGTATCCCCCCTCCCCCTGGTCATCTGTGAAAAAGGGACTTCTAATCTCGATGGGCCTACTGGGCCAACAAAATTCAATAAAATAAAATAAAAAATAAATAAATAGGCTTGTAATATTTGGCCATGATTGAAGAGCAGCTCTTGACTAGCCCCCACTGACACAAATATGGCAACTAACCTGGCCAGGAGTCTTTTCCATAAATGATTCCTTTGTGGGCTATCACTGTAAAATGTTATTCCACTCGTAAATTTATTCCCTGACCTGCCAGCTGAAAATGGAATCCTACTGCCATGCCGGCAAATGCAGCCCCGTTTTGTGATATCAGTAAACGAAGCCTGCATGAGCACGCCCCACTGATTTGCATGGGGCTGATTTTTTTCAAAGGTTTTATGTATCTTTATTGTCAGGATTTTAAGAAATCAAAGTGACTGCTCGACTAAGAGGGTCCCTCTTAGTCGAGCGGCTGCTTTGATTTCTTAAAATCCTGATATTAAAGTTACATAAAACCTTTGGAAAAATAGGCACCATTCAAGTCAATGGGGCATGCACACACATAGCCTTTGTTTACTGACAACACAAAACAAAGCATGGCCCTAGGATGCAGAACTGGCTCTGTTTTTTGTCAGTGGGTCAGAGCATAAATTTATGAGTGGAATAACTTTTTGCAATGATAGCCCACAAAGGAACCATTTATGGAAAACAACTCCTGGCTAGGTCAGTTGCCATATATGTGTCTGTGAGGGGCTAGTCAAGAATGTAGACGCTGCTCTTTAATCATGAGTGATGTACCTGGCTCTCACTGGCTGCTCTGCTGTAATTAATTTGCATAACTTGTCATGTTTAATCATGATCAGTCATTGCCTTTTAAAGTAAAGGTGTGACATTCAGTATTGGGCTTTCATTAAGCCCATCCTGCAGCAGTGATAGTCTGTCCATGCAGAAATTACAAAATTTACTGCTGTTCTGTAAGGGAGGGAAGGGATGGTAACTCTGGTGAACTGTTGTCCAGCTGACCCCTTTCCACTTCCCAGTCTGCCTGCTCTGCCCCCACATTCTGACATTACATGTCTCCAGAGAGGGCACGGGGAATGCCCCATACAAGTCTATGGAGCTCATTTTCAGAACGGTTTTACAGACATTTAAGCAACCTTTGATAGAAAATGAAAGCCACTGCTCAACTAATAGGGACCCTCCTGAATGCTGATGTTTTTGCCATAACCTTCCCCCACACCTCCTCTGAAAACCATAGTGATCTTTTTTTCCTCTTGCTTCTGCTTATGTCTAACCCCTTCACTATAATTCTTTTAAATCTTACCCACTGTTCCTCTACTTTTCCCTAGTCTCCCTCCCTGCCAGGGCATCCCTGAGGGAATCCCCCATCTTTGTAAAGTCTGTCCTCTTGAATTCCAGAACTGTCACCTTTGTGTGGTTTGACTCCATGCCTGTACTTATATTGAACCACACCATTCAGTGATACTGGTCCCCAGGTGGCCACCCACTGTGACGTCTGCAACACTGTCCCCATTGGTGAGTACTAAGTAAAAATTGCTCCCTCATGAGTGGGTTCATTTACTAACTACCTAAGAAATGCCTCCTGCAGGGAGTCCAGGATATCCCTACTCTAGCTAAAGTTGCAGCCAGGATGCTCCAGTCCACATCTGGCAGACTGAGGTCTCCCACCTGGAGCACTTCAACCGTAGTTGTCATCTTATGGATGGTTTCCAGTAGAACGCTGTCCATTTTTTCCACATGTGCAGGAGCTCTGTAGTTCATCCTAGTGCAAATAGCTGCTCCATTTCCTGGTAAAAGGGAAAGTTAACTTACTTATTCTTGGTTATACAGTAAGTGGGCTGGGGTTGGGGATTCAAACCTGTGTCTCCATGTTTGCCGCTCAGTGCTCTGTCTTCAAGTATACGGTGCCTGAGTGCCTCAAAAACATCACATAATGTCTCCACCACATAAACATACAGTATACACAGTACTTGTTGCAAAACAAAAACGCTACATTGATGCAGGTATTATGCCAAGCACACAAAGCAAGAAAATGAAAAACAGGGTTTGAGCCTCACCAGTCTTGGCAAATTGGTTATGTGGTGTTCCTTGGAGTTGGCAACCTTAATGCCCATCCTCTACCCCTCCATCCCATAGTCTCCTTTCTAAAGCAGAAGGTACAGCTTCAACCCAGTGCCTCATATAGCAGCCATTTGTACCTGTAAAACAAGAACAGCAATGGGCTCACAAAGGATCTGCATCTCTTTATGAACAATGACAAACAGTGTAGAGTAAACACAAAAATAATACTTGCTGACATGTGTGGTCATTGTCCTCCTACACCTGATCAATGCCATGTTAGACCTGTTGATATAAAAAGGGAAAATGGGTCAGTATGAAAAAAAAAAAAAGTGGGCTGTGTGTTGGGGGAAGGGTGGGGATACCAGACCTACACCACACCATCAACCTGGCTTTTAGAATGGACTTGGTCACTCAGGGGATGTCATGGTTGGGGGAGGGAGGAAGATTCATTGCCCCTGTGCCCCTAGAACTGATCTTTTTGGGGGTAGGTCGTCATGTTGCTCCACACATCGACCAACACAGGGCAGGATAAAGACACCAAGGAACAGATATTCAAAAACTTTGCCCAGGCACAATATATGCTTCCCTGGTGGTGTAGTGGATCCCCCCGCCCTTTTCCCAATCTGCCCATAGACTACATGGTAACATAGGTATGTGGCAGCAGAAAAGGCCGCAGGCCCATCTAGTCTGCCCAGTTTGCCTATATCCACTAGGCCTTTTCTGTAGTCCCCCCTCCCATGACAAATGCCCTCTGTGCTTATCCCTTGCCCTCTTGAACCCTCCAACCATCCTCTCCCCTACCACTTCCTCATCAGCCCATTCCGGTTGTCCACCACTCTCTCAGTAAAGAAGTACTTCCTAATGTTTCCTCTAAATTTCCCCCCTTGATTTGGAATTTCCTACCACCATCCATTGAAGTATAGCAGACCGCAGAAGGCCAAATGTGACTATCTCTAGGCCAACATCCCCAGCCACAACCAGTCCCATAACTTCCTGCAGCTGACACCAGAACAACAGGCAGCAATTGCAGCTCCAACAGCCCAGAAAAAATATTCGAGCTTCCACAACCTCTGATCAGATGTTTTCCACTTCTGCTTTTCTCCAGGGGCTACGTTCAGTCCTCAGTGACAGAACTTAGCCCAGGGAGTACAGTGGGGCCAGTAAACAAAAGATGAGAGCTTATGAAAACTCTTAACATGCACTGTAGGACACAATCTCCCACCGCTGTACACCGCATCAAAGCCAGCCACAGAGGACTCCAGGATCTGTTGCAAATGAAGCTGTCAGTGCAGAATCAAGCAAAACCAGTTCACCATAATCCACTACACTACAGCAAACAGCAGGCAAACCAAAATGGCTCCACATGCAAAGTGCATATTGGGACCAGACCCACACTGGTGTGGGACCCCTGGTGCAAGCCAGCCAGTTGGTGCAGTGGTAACGAGGGACAAAACCTTTTACATGCAGGTACATCAGTGAGAAAAGGAAGGCAAGGGGAGGGATTGTGAGTCTGAAAGGGGAGGATGGAGGGAGGGTGAACGATGATGACCACCAAAAAGCAGAAATACTGAACAAATACTTCTGTTCGGCTTTTACAAAGGAGGGGGCAGGAAATGGATCAGTAATAAGAATAGAAGATCACAGAAATGGACACAGGTGCCTTTGCAAAATAAAGGATCCTCATGGAACTGGAAGCAGTAAGGCTATGGGGCCAGATAGGGTGCACCCCAGGATACTAAGGGAGCTAAGGGAAGTGTTAGCAGCCCCCCCACCGACTACCCTGTTCAGCCTGTCATTGTAAACAGGTGACATGCCCAGGGATTGGAGGAGGGCTTCTGTGGTCCCTCTACACAAAAGTGTTAACAGGGAGGATGCAGGAACTACATACTGGTCAGCCTGACCTCAGCAGCAGGAAAAGTCATGGAAATACTACTGAAGGAAAGAATATTAGAACACCTGGTTGTCAGTGGTCTACAAGGGAAGGGAACACTGTTTAACCAGGAGTAGCACACTAAGCTGAAGCTTGTTTCCAGATGCGACCTAGGAGCACAAGGAAGTTAAGTGACCTGCTCAGGATCACACAGTATGCACCTAGGTAGCTGTGGGATTCAATCCCAGGTCTCCAGATCTACAGTTCAGAGCCTTAACCCACTGCGCTATACTGCCTCCAGGACCCAAGGTGACTTGGTTTTATGGGAGGAAGGTTGTGCCAGGTGAACCTAATTGAGTTTTTTGACTGTGTAACCAGGGCGGTGGATTTTGGGAGGGGGGGTATGTGGCCTACCTGGATTTCAGCAAGGCCTTTGACACCTTGCTGCACAGAAGGCTGGGAAATGAGCTGGAAGGCTTAGGGGTGGGACTGAAAATAACAAAGTGGGTGGAGAACTGGTTGAAGGACCGAAGCCAGAGGGTGGTGGTAAATGGGGTGCATTCCATGGTGGAAGGGGTGACGAGTGGTGTGCCCCAGGAGTAGGTGCTGGGACCCATCCTTTTTATGTTGGCGCACTTGCACAGCCAACATCTTGCGGTAGTGGAGATTTGGAGGTGTGGTCACTGTTGGGTGAATGCAGGGCACGCACCAGTAGGTGCGTCCCTCATTTCCCAATCAGCCTGCATGCCGGTGCCACACCACCCGGGCGAGCACATCTAAAGAAAGGTCCGCTGCAATGCAAGCAAAGCTCATCATACACAGTGGACCTTCCTACGTGCCTGCCCAGCATCAAACATGGCTGCACAGTGGCTGCTAAACTGCCGACTTCGGGGGTGCCCAATCCCCCGGTCGGCTTACCCTACCCCTCTTGTATGTGCCGACAGAGGAGCCCACTCCCGGTCGGCATAATGTGGCCCCCTCTCTCCTTTTTTGGTTGCCAATGGGGGTGCCCAATCCCCATCGGCATCTGTCCCCCCACTCCCTATGTGCTGATGGGGGTGCCCAATCCCCATCGGATACTGTACCCCCGAAAAAATAAACACTTGTAAAAAAAACGACCGCAATGTTTTTGTTTTTTTAAACACCTGTAAACAGAAAACGGTCCCTCGTAGTCTCCTACCACCACATTCACCCACTGTGCAATTCCAAGGCTCCTCACACCCCTCCCATATTTACCTCCTGGAGCCCAGCGCGACATCTTCGGTGGACCGGAAACACATCTGCACTCTTCAAAGCCAGCTGTGAACTGAGGAAATGCCGGTAAGCTGTATGATGTAATAAATAGAGTTTTTTCAACTTTGATGCATATCTCGGGTATTTTTTGGAATTTTTGCACCAAACTTTTAACATGGGGTTTTTGGGACCCCTCCTCATGAATTCTATCACTGTTATGATGTTAACTGGTCCTGAAAGGTGATTTTGCAGTCACTGCATGGAATCGCCTTTCAGGACCGATCAACACAAGGACAGTGGCAATGTTCATGAGGTGGGCTCTCAAAAAGCCTATGTTGCAAATCTGGTGGAAGAAATCCAAAAAAAATGGCTGTTTTACGAGCGTGCATTGCACAGCTGCTACACACGCTCGTAACTTCACGAATTCGCAATATTTTCACTCCAGATTTCAACATTCTCATTTTTCTACACCTCCTTGTGAACAGTACAGTTGTCATTTTTCACATCCTGGCTGAAATGTGTTTCCGCACTTCCGGCGCACAATAGCGCGGTCGCTGTGGGAAATCAATGTTCGGGGCAGAGTACAAAAATGACAGTGACAAGTTCATGAGCAGAGGTCCTAAAATGCCTATGTTGAAACTTTGGTGACGATACTCCATCAAATGACTGTGTTACGAGTGTGCGTTGCACTGTTGCTACGCATGCTCATAACTTCGCAAATTTGCAATATTTTCATGCCAAATTTTCAACATTGTCATTTTTTTACACCTTCTTGTGAACAGTACAGCTGTCATTTTTCACATCCTGGCCAAAATGTGTTTCTGCACTTCCGGAGCACAATAGCTCAGTCACAGTGGGAAATCAGTGTTCGGGGCAGATAACGAAAATAGCAGTGAGACTGTTCATGAGCAGAGGTCCTAAAATGCCTAGGTTGGAAAATTTGGTGATGATACTCCATAAAATGACTGTGTTACGAGCGTGCGTTGCGCAGGTTGCACACACACTCGTAACGCGCATTTGTAATATTTTCACCATTGGCATTTTTCCACACCTCTTGATGAACAGTAAGAAGAAATGACAGTCACACTGTACATGAGCAGAGGTGCTAAAATGCCTAAGTTGAAAATTTGGTGCCGAAAGTCCATAAAATGACTGCGTTACAAGCATGTGTTGCGCATATCCCACGCACCCTTGTAATTTCGCAAATTTGCAATATTTACATACCACATTTTCAACAGTGCCATTTTTTTTACACCTCCTTATGATCAGTTCAGCTGTCATTTTTCACATCCTTCCCAAAATGTGTTTCCTCACTGCACTACCAAAGCCAATGCCAGCGTGACAACATTTGGCATTGACAAATGCTTGTTCAATGTCTATATCAACGATACAGCACAGGGACTGCAGGGAAAGGTGTGCCTATTTGTAGAAGATACGAAGATCTGCAATGGGGTGGACACCCTGGGGTGGGGCAATGAGGGAGGCCCTAAAGATTCTGGAGGGGTGGTCAGAAACTTGGCAGCTGAAATTCAGTGCCAAAAAGTGTACAGTAATGCACATGGGGTGTAATAGCCCGCAGACCATTTACACATGGGGGGGTAAGGAAACTGAGCAGGCGAGAGATCTGGGGATTATAATTTCAGATAACCTTAAGGTGGGGAACCAATGCAGCACGGTAGTGGCCTAAGTGAATAGAATGCTGGTGTACACAGCGAGGGGTATAAAACAGAAAGAGGGAGGTGCTGATGCTCCTATATAAATCCATGATGAGGCCTCACTGGAGTATGGGGTTTAGATCTGGAGGCCTCACCTATGCAAGGACATAGATAGGATTGAAAGGGTTCAGACAAGGGCAACTAAGATGGTGCACACTATCATTAGGAAGCCCTGTGAAGAGGGTTGGAGGGAATTGGATCTGTACCCGCTGGAGACTACTAAGGTGAGAGTGAGAAGCTTATTTACAAGGAATGTAAGGGAGTCACGTGATGCTGTTTTCTTGCTAGCTGCACTGTCTGCAAGCTCCGCTTAATCCCTGCTTATTTAGTGTGTATTCTGCTCATCTTTTCATAAATTCGTTGCTGAACGAACCCGTTAAGATTGTGGACATCAGGAGGCAGTGGCTGGTTTCGTCAATGGAGGAGGAGATACCGAAGGCTCTGCCAAAACGTACTCCACCCGCTACCCCGGAGAAGGCTGCAAAGAAATCGCAGGCCTTGCCAACACAACCCTCCCAGTCCTGCAGCTCTGGTAGCGGAGAGGAAGAATCGCTAACACTGTCGCGCTTCCTGGAAGAATTCCGTCCTTTTAAGGCGGAGATGGAGGATATGGCCTTAGAAATTAAAAACATTACAAGTACCCTGAATGATCTGTCCAAAAGAACTACAGATAATGAAGCCTGGGTAATTTCGCTAGAGAACAGGGCGGAGAAGCTGGAAGGGGCGCCACCTTGGTTAAGCAGCGAGGCAAAGTTGATATGAAGGCCGAGGACTTGGAGGGGAGAAGCCGGCCCAATAATGTTGTCTTAATAGGCCTACCTGAGAGAGAGGAGGGTGGGGATCCTGTTAAGTTCTTTCAGCGGCTCGTCAAGAAGATTGTCGGTCCTTCTCCCTTTGGGCCATGTTACAGCATTGAGAGAGTGCATCGCGCCTTGTGACCTATCCCCTTCCCAGGTGCACCTCCCTGTATTTTTCTGGCTAAATTTCTGAATTTTCAAGAAAGACAGTTGTTTCTGCAAAAGGTCAAGGAGGTTAAGTCACTGCAGTGGGAGGGTGCGAATCTCAGGGTGACACAAGATCTGCCACTGTCCGTGCGGCAACGGAGAGCTACCTTTCACCCACTGGTCTCCAAACTAATTGCGGCGGGCATTAAGTTTAAGATGACCTACCCTGCCAAGTTGCAAGTCCTGGTAGACAACACCTGGAAGGCATTCGAGGATGTAGATTCAGCCCTAGATGTGCTACAGAGGGTCCTGCCTAACCTGTTTAAGCCTAAATGAGTGCGCTAATGGGCCCCCTCAAGGGATCGGATCCAGTTGGAAGTGTCATGGGGGAGTGTCGGTGTGAACTACGACTTGAAGGGGTGTAATACCTCTCAATATACCTGCCTAGGCTGGGGAAGCCTCATTTAAGGGAACACTGGAAAGTTTGGCAGTTGTTGGTTTTGTTTAAGCTGCAACCCGGGAGTTTACATGTTTAAGGACACGCTGGGGGTCTGAATGACCGGAAGAAGGAATTATTTTATTTTGAATGCTGAACGGCGATGCAACTCCTTTCGGGGGGTGTTGGGGAATTAAGTGGTTTTCAAGGAGACCCCCATGACGAACGTTGGACATGTTGGGGACAGGAATAATATAATGGGTCTCTTCATCATGTGTTTTTATTTTCTTTTGGGGTAATTCGGTTGGCAACTGCAATGGAAATTGTTGCACCTAGGGGCTAAAATAAAGCCCGCTTTTTTTGTTTTTTCTTTCTTCTTCCCCGCATCTGTAGGCTTAATAAGGTCCCAGTGAAAGGGGATTGTTGCAAGGGAGGCAGCTCGATCATGTCGAATTTTTGCTGGTTTTTCTTTTAATGGGGTGTTATGGTACATCAGAATAGCAGTTTCAGGATAATTTTCTGGAGTGGGGGATGGTCATTATAGTGTGGAAGTTAGGTTGGATGGCCTATTTGCGGGCAAGTTTTTGAAAGGGTTTGGGCAGGTTTACCTATCTATTGGGTCCTGTAATGGATGGGGTGAGCGGTTCCCGGTATGGTTGAGCCAGAAATCGGGTTCAGGGGTTGGCGGGGCCGGGGATGAGGTGGCAGAGCGAGCTGTCATCGTGGGACCGATGATGTGGGAGGGTTCATTAGGGGTGCTGTGAGGTATGAGGGGTTTAGCTTTTTGGTTTGGGGTGCTTGGAGGGGGTGCAGGGGTGGGCAACACAAGGCTCTGAGGTAGCAGGTAAGGGTAACTGGAAGAAGGACTTTACACGGATTCCTGGTTTATCGGTGGGATCTTTGGCAGCTTATAGAGTTTTAAATTTCTAAGTTGGAATGTTAATGGGGCAAGGCAGAAGTCCAAACAGTACAAAATTCTAAAACACATTGATGCTATAGGAGCAGACGTTGTATTTTTGCAAGAGACACATTTACTAAACGTGGAGAGTAACAATATGAGGCGCTTCAGGTTGGTCAAGTTTTGTCTTCACAAGGAGCTCCCAAAGCAGAGTGGTCATGGTCTTAGTTCACAGGGCTGTCCCCTTTACTCCCTTCAGATAATACAAGACAAGGCGGGCAGATACATTTTGGTTTTGGAAGTTACAGACTTTAGAGATTTTAATAGGTTGGTTTACGGTCCCAACTCAGAGACCCAGAATTTTTCAGCAGCTAGTGGAAGTCCTGGCACCCTTTGCCAATGTCCCTATTATTATTGGGGATTTTAATTTGGTAATGGACCCTTTATTGATAGGTCCAAGCCTACTGGTTTTGACTTTCACCGGCTCAAAGAGCAGTGTGGGATTGGGTAGATCAATTTGGTCTATCGAATGTGTGGAGGATTCTCCACCCTGGAGATCGTGAGTATACTTTCATATCTTCCGTTCATGGCACAGCCTCTCGTATCGATTACATTATGCTCTCTCGTAATCTCCTTCCTGGGGTACTAGGCTCGGAAATACAATCAGGGCCTCCTCTGACCATGCAGTGGTTTCGCATCGATGACCTTGATGCCCTACCAAGTATAAAACAGATGGAAGTTAAATAATCAAATTCTGAGAAATCATAATGTAGTCAAATATATCTCCTCTCAAATAGATGAGTTTCTCCTTAACAATGTGAAGGATGATGCCGGTCCTGACATGGTTTGGGGGCGTTAAGCTTTTATAAGGGAGTTTTGATAGGGCAGACAGTCAAAAGGAAGAGAAAAGTAGAGCCTTATGTCGGAGTTACTGGCTCAAATAAGACTCAAGGAGATCAATTCTCTCATGATCCTCGGAGAAAGATAAGCAGGACTTAATTAAATTGAAAATCTTTATCTTACATTACTAGGGGAACAAGCTGAACTGGCCTTAATCAAAACTAAAGCTAATTACGTTGACTAGGGGAAAAGACGGCAAGCTGCAAGGCTAATCAAGCAACTTGAAGCCTCCCGATAATTCAGCGGTCCAGTCCAAAAAGATGGTAGGATAATGACCTCCCCGAAGGAGATAGTGGAGGAGTTTAGATGTTATTTTGAATCTTTGTATAGTCCAATGGCTAAACCTCCCTCAGATGAGGATATATTGTCCTCTCTCAAGGAGTTAAATCTCCCTTCCCTGACAGAGCAACAGCAGGCGATGCTTACCACGGAGATTTCTCAGGACGAGATTGAGAAGGTTATTAAGGGGCTTCCTCTGGACAAAACACCAGGACTGGATGGTTTCTCACCTAATTTTTATAAGGTTTTTTCCAAACAGTTGTCACCTCTCCTGGTGTCCTTGTTTCAGTATATTCTTAGTGGTCAGGCTGTGGATCGATCCTTATCCGAGGCACTTATTGTCTTGATTCCAAAACCTGATAAACCCCTTGGAGCAGCTTGCCAGTTATAGGCCCATCTCTCTGCTTAATTACTTATATTAAAATACTGGCTAAGGTGCTAGCGATCGCTTAAATAAGGTCCTGCCCGACGTGATTGGAGAAGAGCAGCTTGAGTTATGCAGGGAAGGTCAATAAGTGACCACTTGAGAACTGGGGAGCAAGACGCCTTCTCCGTGTCTGAGGAGAACGGTGACCCAATGGTTCTGGTCTCATTAGACGCGGAGAAGGTGTTCGATAGGGTTCATTGGCGGTATTTGATGTCCACTATGGGGAGGTTTGGTTTCCTGAGCTATTCTTACAATGGATTGTATCCTCATCTTAATCCACAGCTAGATTTCCTGCACGGAGTGACGTCGGACCCTTTAACTTATACTGCTGGCACTCATCAGGGTTTCGCTGTCCCTCTTCTCTTTAATTTATATCTTGAACCCCTTATTAAGAGCATATTACATAATCATGATATAAGAGGCATCAAGATTCAGGATAGTATTGTCAAGGTAACGGCCTATGCGGATGATCTCCTGGTATATATCTCCTATCCGAGTGACTCGATCCCTGCACTATTAAATACGATACAAGAGTATAGCTCTTTGGCCAATTATAAGCTGAATTTGGGCAAAACTATGGTGTACCCTCTCAACAGGAGGGTTTTCAAACAAGAGATTATGGAGCTGGGCCTGATGTGGAACTCGGATGCCATCAAGTATCTGGGTCTCTCCTTATCTAGGGATACGAGACGAGTAAGATATCAAAATCTGGACGCCTTGGTTCATACAATTGACTCAGACTTTAAAAGATGGGCAAAACTCCCAATTTCACTGTGGGGAAGGGTAAATTTGGTCAAAATGAATGTGTTTCCCAGGCTGTTTTACCCTCTTAGTGTTTTGAATATTTACTTTCGCTTTCTTGATTTAGGAAGATTCATGGGCTTATTGCCAATTTTGTATGGGGATACAAGAAGGCAAGAATGGCCTATCATAAATTAGCTGCTCTAAATTATTGGGTGGGCAGGCTACCACACCTAGGACTCTACTATTGGGCAGGCAAGGCTAACAAGTATTTGAGGTGGGTCCAGGCGTGGAGACCTCTATACTTCCCTTTATGGCTACAGATTGAATTAGCCCTTATTAAGGGAGCAGGTCTCACCCTGAAGCCTTACTGTGTGTTACTCCTAATCTCCCACCAAAATCTCTCAGGAATTCTCGATTGGGTTTTCTGTGGGCACTACACGCAGCTCTGTGGTTTCCTGAAATACTGTCATGTCAGAATCCAGCCCAACCCATAAGGGGCAATCCGGTTTCACATTGAGGGTAGACTTATGAGGGCTAACTGGTTAGCGCAGGGGAGAGTGTTGTTTTAGTGATTTAATTTCAGTAGAAGGAAACGTGCTCCCTGCCCTTGAGATTATGAGCAAGTTCAAGTTGCCAGTTTCGGCAATTTTTCAGGTCTATCAGCTCCGTCATCTATTAATCAGTAAGCTGGGTAGTATGTTAATACAGAGCCCGAAAATAGAATTCTCGGAGAAATTAAGGCCTATGGTGGGTTTACCTCACACTGTTTCAAGTATTTATGCTATGCTATTTAACTGGGCCTACTCCCAGAACTTAGCCCCATCATCTTATTGGGCCTCTGTCTTTCCCAATAGGGAACTGGCCTGGACAGCGTTGTGGCATGGTTGTCATAAGTTGCTCTCTCAGGATCATCTGAGGCTGATCCAGTTTAAGATACTCCATAATATTTACTATTCCCCTCAGAAGCTGGCTAGGTTGAAGATAACCGCCACTGCAACTTTGTGTGAGGTGTCAGCAGGAGTGGGAGATCTGTTGCACATTTTTGGGTTGTCAGAAAGTAGCGCCACTTTGGACTAGTATTAAGAATGGGGTAGACCTGTTGTTAGGATTGGGTGATCTGTTCACCCGGAAATATGTCTGTTGGGAGATGTAGCTTCTATTCCATTTAAAAATAGGAGGTTTCATATCCTAATTTAGGTATCCTCAAGAGCGTGGTTCTCAGACACTGAAGGACTCTGTTGTGATCAGTTACTCAGAATGGTTAGAAGAGCTTCTAGCCAATCTCAGAACTGAGAGAATGATTGCCATTCTTCAAAATAAACTGTCTAGGTTTAATAAAATCTGGGGCCCCCTTTATACCTGTTACTCATTATAGAGTTGGGCTTTTGTGGTTTTCAGTGTCTGCAGGTCCTCAGAGCCTTGTGTAGGGTGGGGTGGGGTGGGGTTAGGGTGGGGGGGCAGAGAATGTTCCAGTAATCCTGTTTTCTTGTGTATGTATGCTCACTAATACTTGTTGGCTTTATGTCTTACGGATACGTTCTCTGTATTAAAAACCATTAATAAAATCTTAATGGAAAAAAAAAAAGATACAAGGAATGTAAGTGCTAGAACTAGGGATCACAATCTAAGATAAGAAGAAGGGAGGTTTAGGGAGGTTTTTTAGAGGTCTTCAGGTACATGAAGAGGGTAAATAGGGGAGGAACAGTCAGGGTGCTTCGAAGGAAGGAGGAGGGGGCCACTAGAGGGCATGGGTGGAAGCTGGAGGGGGGAAGATTCAGGGGAGAAAGGAGGAGGTGCTACTTCACTGAGAGGGTGGTGGAGCCATGGCATGCACTGCCTAGGGGGCTGGTGGAGGCAGAGACAGTGGAGGGGTTCAAGAGGGGGTGGGACAGGTACAGGGGAAAGGTTCTAGAAGCAAAATCCAATGCAGCAAGAATATCTGGAACTGGGAAGGGATACGCCAGAGAAGGCGAGGGGGTCAGCAAGGTCAGCACCCAGGGTTGGGGCTGACCAAACGGACAGACACGAAAGACTGTTAGGCCTATTCTGCTGGCATTTTAGTATGTTAGTATGTTAGGGGCAATGTGAGAGGGGCATTACGTCACTGAGAGGGTGGTGGAGTCCTGGAACAGACTACCGGAAGAGGTGGTGGGGGCAAAAATGGTGAAAGGATTTAAGAGGGCACAGGACTGACACCAGGAGTTGACCAGTCGTAGGAGTGGTGTGTCTCTTGACAAAGGAGATGAGCTGGGGGGGGGCTGTAAGGGGCAGACTCAATTGGCTAAAATGGTCCTTTTCTGTCACCAGATTTCTAGGATTCTAAAGCAGTTACATAATTAGGACTTACCTGCTCTATCAGAGTTGGGGAATCTAGAGTTGGGGTGTCCTTGGTTCGGGGTATTCTGGTAGGACCCGAAAGGGAAGAACAGAGAAGGTTAAGGGGACACAAAGGACCAGAGGTGCTAGAAGAGAGATTAGGGTGTCAGAATTAAACAAAGATACTTATCTGATTGGTATATAGTTTGGTCACACCTGTAGAAATAAAGGGAAAAATAGATCAGTATGGGGAACTTATAGTAGCGAGAGTATAGAGATACAAAAAGGGTACAGTACAGCATGGGCGTAAAGGGAGGGGAGTTTTAGAGGAAAAGATAAATGAGGTGAAAGTAAAGAAACTAGAAATAGAAAAAAAATGCAGACAACTAAGAACAGAGAATAAACTGATATTTGGGGCTCAGCATAAGCCCCCTTAGTGCCCCTAGGTGATCTGCAGGTAGCCAATAAATGTAAGTAGTAGTCCAGATGGACAGGTGGGGATGCTTTTGGGCTAGTGGCACCTATATTATTGAAAAAAAGGGGACACTGGTAGTAAATGGTGATTTTTCATTATATTTAACATTTCCCTGGCATCTAGCTGGGGGAAGGGTCTGTGGGCTCTGTAAGTATGAAGCAGGCAGGTAGGTTGGTCAGAAAACTGCCAATCAGAAATGCTGTGGCTGGGTAGCCATCAGTTTAGTGCCAGTTCGCTACAGTGACAGTGCCAGCAGGTGCTTTCAAGTCTCAGACCCCACAGACTGTGGCCTGCAACATGTGGGTGGGAAAAAAAGATGGGAATTTTGGGGAGGTTGCGGACTAGGGCAAATATGCCTCACTGTACCGATCAGCCACACAGTGCCTTTGTGAAGACCACCAAGGGGCTTGCTATGAGGGTCTCGAGGGAAGCCAGCGGGAAGCAGCAACAAACACTAGCTAAGCTGCATGGCAGCTGAGTGTCAATGTCCTGAGGGGCTTGGTAGGAAGGGAATGGGAGGAAAAAAAAGCACAAGATGGGGGCCACAAGGCTGGCACAGGTGCCACTAAGGGGTTGAGGCACTGGATGGCACAACGGTGACCCAGGTCTCGGAGTGAGCTCAAGCAGTCGGAGGTTGGCAGGGGAGGGAAGGTATTGAGCATCCTGAGGACCGCTCTCCCTTCCCGGGGAGGGATCCAGGGAATACGCTGCTCTTTGGCAGCCCCTGATGGTGGTCGGGGGCACTGCAAGGAACAAACAGCACTGCAGGTGCAAGGGGCAGAGTTCCAGCGTACGTTGGCATGTAGTAGCACATTTTTAACTCTGAGGGGCAACCTTTCTTGAGGATGTTGTGGGGTCTAAAACTGTGAGAGAATTCAAGAATGCATGGGACAGACATAAGGCAATTTTTGTGGGGGGGGTACCAAGCAATAGGCTGTTGGTTAAATAGGATCTGCAGCTTATCCTCTAGGTAGGGAAATGGGCAGACTAGGTGGGCCAAGAAGTCCTTATGTGCCATCAAACTCTATATTTCTATGTAGGAAAAACCCTCTGGTGACCAGCAGAAATAAAGGAGACTCCAGAGACATGCCAGTATCCTGCCGTCAGACCCACTCGCATCATGCTCTCCCACAGGCAACCTGATCTCACGGTAGGTCCCTCTAATTCAAGACTAGGCCACCAAGAGTGGGCAGGCCCTCCCTGGGGGGTGATCCTGGGGGCTGGACTTGCCATGTATCAGAAGGGAGATCAATATGGGTGTGGGGGGAGCAGGGACAAGCTGGGAGTAGAAGGCAGAGTTGAGTCGGTATTCTGGAGGGATGCCCTGGGCATAGAGTCTACAAAAAAAAAAGAGGATGGGGGCCACAATGGAAAAGCCGCACTGCAGTTAAAGACCAGTGCCCCAAATTGTCTTAAAAGTAGCTGTGGGAGGTAGGCAGGGGGAAATCAGTGGACTCCCTGAGAGAAGCATGAAAGCAGCAAGCACCACATACCGTAAACTTGTGCAGTGGCTGATTAGTTAGCCCCTGGTGCTCTAAAGGATTGGCTGCAGAAAAAACACATACACAGGAAAAAAGGAAAAGCACCCACACAGTAACACGAACTACCAGAATGCCAACTTGTAGTATAAAAAGTCCTTTATAAAATATAAATGTGTGACTAAACACACTAAAGTGGCTAACAAATGAGAAGTAATGTTTCACCTGGTGCACTGCCAGGCTTTGTCAGAGTAAAATATTGCTGATAACAGGTGCTCAATAAATACATTTCAAGGTTAAACATGTGATGCAAACAAACCAATCACCATTCTATGAAGTTTAACCATCTCATTACCCCTTAAACAGAAGCATAAAAACATCTTTAACTATAATTTATTATTTGACCTAACATTTCATAACATAAAAATTCATCATATATTACATGGTAACCTTAGACCATTTTTTACCAGTGTTCAATCAATGTCACAATGGGTTATTTATTTATGAAACTCTTTCAAGTATTGCAAAATCTAAAACATTGTGCACTGTGTGCTGCACCTACAGTACATGTAAATAAAGACATGAAGTATTTAATTCATTCCCAAATGTCTTTCGTCAGTTTGAACTTTTAGTATTAGGTCTGAGAGTCCCAGGCACCTGATTGTTTTTCAAAGCAACAGGAGGCGTTTGCTATTATTTTTGTGGCCAGTTCTGAGTTGTAACAATTACAGACGCTAGCATCTGTATTTCTTCAGGAACACTGCGAGGTCAATATTCTCATTTAGTCCCTTATTGTAGCGTGTCCCCAGACTGAAAATCCAAAAACTTTCCCTTTGTCCAATAATTTTATTAAGATCTCCTCCCCTAGGAACAAGCGTAACCAATTCTATGCCAAGGAAGCTAAATGTGTGTTTCCTGGTGTCATTTTGTTGCATGTGCTTCAGTATGGCATAGTTAGCGTCTCCCTTTTCTACTGCCCCTCACATGCTTACCTATCCTAACCTTACATTTCCTTACAGTTTGCCCCACGTAGTACACTCCACAATCACACAATAACAGATAAACTACCCCCACACTACTGCAAGTAATGAAATCTTGCATTTCATTAGTTTTTCCTGAGATGGGGTGTGTTACATTTTTGCAATTGTGTATATATTTGCAATATACACAGTTGCCACATCTATGTGTGCCTTTAGGTCTTGGTGCTAACAGGGTCTGTTTACTTGCTTCCTGGGTCGGTGTTACGCTCAGCACCACAAAATCCTTTATACTCTTGCATTTACAAAAAATTACTTTAGGTCCCTTTTTAACTGTTTCTACTAACCTTGGTTCCAGCTCCAAAATGGACCAGCTGTTGACAATAACTTGTCTAACTTCATTGGCCCGTCTGGAGTAGCTGGTCACAAAGCGCTCATGGTTTTCATTCTTCATCTCATGTTGTCTGTATTGCAAAATTTCTCCACTGTCCAATTCATCTACCTTTTTAATAGCTGTCACTATACTGTGTAGACTATAACCTCTCTCAGGGAACCTATCAACCTGCTCTCCCCCTTTTTAATGTACTCCTTCTGCTCTGTGCAATTTCTGAGTCCTGACTAGTTGTCCCTTTGGTATATTATGGCAAGTATGAAAAGGGTGGCAGGTATCAAACCTAAGAAGGCTACTACGGTCTGTACTTTTTTGAAATAAAGTAGTGCAAGCCCCTCCTCCATCCTTGTACAATTTAAGGTCCCGAAAGGTAATATCTGCTTGACTGAGTTCAAACTTATACCTCAAGCAACTGCTAGTTTGTTCCATCCATTCCACAAAGCCCCAGAAATTCATCTTGTGTGCCCTTCCACATGACCAGAATGTGCCACCACAAATCCAAGCAATGAATATGTGGATTTGTGGTGGTGCCATACAGATGATCTACCTCCCACTTACCCACAAAGAAGTTAGCATAGCTTGGGGCCATTGTTGTTCCCATTGCTGTTCCATGTACCTGGTGATAGAATTGCCCCTGAAATAAAAAAATATTAATTTGCAAGACCAGGCCTGCCAAATGAACTAGAAAATGTGTGGGGGTTCTAACACGTTCCTCCTCTGTCCTAGTCTCTAGGAAATAAGGACACTCATTCCCTCCTGATGTGGTATTACTGTGTAGAAGGAACTTACATCTATGACTGCAAAATACCACTTCAATGTACAGGTCTTCTGCAATTTGAACTACTTGTGTGGAATCCCTGAGATATGATCTTAAGTTCTGCACTAAGGGTTGCAAAAAAGTATCCAGGTACATAGAAAGGGGCTCAGTCAGACAACCCCTACCTGACACAATCGGCCTCCCTGGTGGCTGTACCAAGCTTTTGTGGATTTTAGGTAAGGCATAGAGTGCCAGGATAACTGGGTGGTTGACTGTCAAAGTCCTATATTCCACCTCTGTTATGTACCCACGTTTAAAACCTTCATTTAGCACAAGATCAACTGCAGCCTTAAACTTGTCTATAACCTCTCTTGATATTTTTTTATAGAATGAATCATCATTCACCAGATTATTAACCTCTGTGATGTAGTCTTTGGTATTAAGCACCACCACTGCTCCCCCCTTATCTGCTGGTTTAATTGTGATATGTTTATTTGAGCCTAAAGAATTTAAAGCAGCACGTTCATCTCTAGTACAATTATCTCTAAACTTCACAGGCATTCCTTTCTGGAGACATTGTAAGTCAAGTTCACATTTTTTGATAAACACGGAAGCTATAGGGTTCGTGGGAGGACAAAATTCAGATCTAGACTGTAATCTAGAAACAGTGTCACTTGCTCCATAATTATCATTTACACCCTCATAGACACATTTAAAAGTAAGGTTCCTTACATTGAACCAGAGTGGTATTTTGCAGCCATAGATGTAAATTCCTTGTACACAGTAATACCAGATCAGGAGGGAATGAGTGCCCTTACTTATTTCCTAGAGACTAGGACCGAGGAGGAACGTGTTAGAACCCCCACACATTTTCTAGTTCAGTTGGGGCAGGCCTGGTCTTGCAAATGAATATTTTTTTTATTTCAGGGACAGTTATATCACCAGGTATGAGGAAAAACGATGGAAACAACAATTGCCCCAAGCTGTGCTAACCTCTTTGTAGGTAAGTGGGAGGTAGATCATCTGTATGGCACCGCCACAAATCCATAAATTAATTGCCTGGATTTGTGGTGGCACTTTATAGATGACATTCTGATTGTGTGGAAGGGCACACGAGATGAATTTCTGGGCTTTGTGGAATGGACAGAACAAACTAGCAGTTGCTTGAGGTATAAGTTTGAACTCAGTCAAACAGATATTACCTTTCTGGACCTTAAATTGAACAAGGATGGGGTGTGGGGCTTGTACTACTTTATTTCAAGAGTACAGATCGTAGTAGCCTTCTTAGGTTTGATAGCTGCCACCCTTTTCATACTCGGCGTAATGTACCAAAGCGACAACTAGTCAGGACTCTGAGAAATTACACTGAGCAGAAGGAGTACATTTAAGGGGGGAGAACAGGTTCATAGGTTCCTTGAGAGAGGTTATAGTCAACACAGTATTGTGACAGCTATTAACAAGCATTTGTCAATGCCGAATGTTGTCTCGCTGGCATTGGCATTTGTAGTGCAGGAGTTAGAGATGCATAATAGGAATGGCAGTGAAGTATTGAAGTGACACCAACCCCACCCCCACCCTGCAGAGACTGACAGGCATTGGGGAGTGCCTTTGTGTCATCAGCTATAACACTCATGCCATTTTACCTCACCCTACCCTGTAGACACTAACAAGTGTCTTGGTGTGCTTTGGGGTCTTTGGGCCTTATACTTACCCCATTCCATAAGGAAATATGCTGAGATGGGTGCAGTATAGGAGAATGTGGTGAACTTTAGGGCCAAAACCTCCAAGACACACCCTCGATGCCTGTCACTGGCTGCAGGGTGGGGTGGAATGGCATGAGCATTACAGCCATTGATCCCAAGTCACACCCCTGAAGCCTGTCAGTCTCTACAGGGTGGGGTGTTACAGTTGGAAACCCTAACGCCATAGGCGTTTGTTGGTATTTTCACTCCAAATTTTCAACATAAGCTTTTTGTGACCCCACTTCATGAAGAGCAGCACTATCAGTTTGTTAGCTAAAAGGTGGTTTTGCACAGCGGCTATGCCATTTGGCAACACAGGGATGAAAACTCATTTTGAGCATGATGTGAAAAATGACAACTGTATTGTTCATGAGGAGGTGTAAAAAAATGGCAACGTTGAAAATCTGTAGTAAAAATATGAAAAATTGGTGAAGTCCTGAGCATGCATAGAAACTGCACAACACACGTCCGTAACCCAATTATTTTTGGGATTTTTTTAACCACATTTTCAACATAAGCATTTTGTGACCTCCCCTCATGAACAGTGGCACTGTGATTTTGTTAATCTGTCCCAAAAGTTGATTTCCCACAGCGACCTTGCCATTGTGGCTACAGGTGCAAAAACATATTTTGGACAGTATGTGAAAAATGACAGCTGTACTGTTCATAAGGAGGTGTGAAAAAATGCCAGTGTTGAAAATCTGGCATGGAAATATTGCAAATTTGTGAAGTTACAAGGGTGTGTGGAAACTGCACAACGCATGCTTATAACACAGTCATTTTATGGACATTCATCACCAAATTTTCAATATAGACATTTTAAGACCTCTGCTCATGAACAGTGCCACCATCATTTTCTCAAACTGTCCCAAAACTGATTTGCTGCGACTAGAGCTATTTCATGCGCGAAATGCTATGAAACACATTTTGGCCAGATATGTAAAATGATAGCTGTACTGTTCATAAGGAGGTGTGAAAAATGGCAATTTTGAAAATCTGGAGTGAAAATATTACAAATTCATGAAGTTACGAGTGAGCGTGGAAACTGCCCAACGCACGCTCATAAAACAGCCATTAGTTTGATTTTTTTCACCAAATTTGCAACGTAGGCTTTTTGAGAGCCCCCCTCATGAACAGTGACACTGTCATTTAATCAATTGGTCCCAAAAGGTGATTCTGCACAGTGACCATGAAATCACCTTTCGGGATCAAATACGCTACAACAGTGACTGAATTCATGAGGAGGGGTCCCAATAACCCCATGTTGAAAATGTGGTGCCAACATTCCCAAAAAGGCTTGCGATATGCACCAAAGTTGTAAAAAACATATTTATGCCATTATACAGCTTACCAGCATTTCTACTGTTCGAGGTCGGCTTTGAAGAGTGTGTACTTGTTCTTGGTCCACCGAAGATTGTTGTGCCATGCTCTGGAGGTAAGTATGGGGTGAGGGGTGTGGGGAGGCAGGGTGCACAGAGGATGGGCATGGGTTGGGGAGGGCCACCAGACTCGATGAGGGACCGTTTTCTGGTTTGCAGGTTAAAAAACAAAACATCAGGACTTTTTTTTTAGAGGGCATTTGGCATGCTGGGGTGGGCTCCCAGCATGCCACCTAATGTTTGGGGGGATGCTGTAGCAGGCAGGGGTGGGTACCCGTCGGCACATACGAAGGGGGCAAAGGGCTGGGGGATTGCACACACCCCTCTTGGCACGGCCAACAAATGGGGGGACATTATGCCGATAGAGAGTGGGGCCCCTGTCGGCAAATTAAACTGGGAAGGGGACTGAAGCCAAGGGATTGGGCCCCCATCGGCAAAGACAGAGTGTTTGGGGGGCCATGATGCCGAGGGGATTGGGCATCCCTCATACACACTTTAGATGAGGGCATTATGCTGATGTGGAGTGGGCTCCCCCATCAGCAAATGAAGTGGGTCAGGGCATGCCGACAGGGATATTGGGCACCCCTGAAGTCAGCACTCTGCAGCGGCAGTCAATGCCACCATGTTTACTAAAGTGCTTTACCAGGAAAGGCATGTCAAGAGGCGTGTCATCGTGTCGCTGCATGACGAGCTCGCCTCTCATTGCAGCTGCACTTTTGTTTGGTCTGGTGGCCAGTTTATGTATTGCTGGTGTCAGCGTCTGCATGCTGCCTTATTGGGGAATGGAAGAATGAGGGACGCACCTACTGATACGTGCCCTGCATTCGCCCACAGTGACCGCACCTCCAGATCTGCTACTAATGCAATATGTTGGCTGGTGCACAAGTGCGAGACAACATAAAAAGGTAGATGAATTGGACAGGGGAGAAATTTTGCAATACAGACAACATGAGATAAAGGAGGAAAACCCTGATTGCCCTTTTGTGACCAGCTTCTCCTGACAGGCCAATGAAGTTAGACAAGTTATTGTCAACAACTAACCCATTTTGGAGCTGGAACCTAGGTTAGTAGAAACAGTTAAAAAGGGACCTAAAGTGATTTTTCGTAAATACAAGAGTATAAAGGATTTTGTGGTGCCGAGCATAACACCGACCCAAGAAGCCAGTAGAAGACTCTGTTAGCACCAAGACCTAAAGGCACACATAGATGTGGCAACTGTGTATATTGCAAGTATATACATAACTGCAAAAATGTTACACACCTCCTCGCAGGAAAAACTACTGAAACACAAGATTTCATTACTCGCAGTAGTGTGGTGGTAGTTTATCTGCTATTGTGTGATTGTGGAGTGTACTATGTGGGGCAAACTGTAAGGAAATTTAAGGTTAGGATAAGTGAGCATGTGAGGGCAGTAGAAAAGGGAGACACTAACTACTATATGCCACAGTGAAGCACATGCAGCAAAATGACAACAGGAAACACACATTTAGCTTCCTTGGCATAGAATTGGTTATGCTTGGTCCTAGGGGAGGAGATCTTAATAAAATTATTGGACAAAGGGAAGTTTTTGGATTTTCAGTCTGAAGGCACGCTCCAATAAGGGACTAAATGAGAATATTGACCTCGGAGCATTCCTCAAGAAATACAGATGCTAGGGTCTGTAATTGTTACAACTCAGAACTGGCCACAAAAATAATAGCAAGCGCCTCCTGTTGCTTTGAAAAACAATCAGGTGCCTGGGACTCTCAGACCTAATACTAAAAGTTCAAACTGATGAAAGACATTTGGGAATGAATTAAATACTTCATGTCTTTATTTACATATACTGTAGGTGGAGCACGTAGTGCAGAATGTTTTAGATTTTGCAATACTTGAAAGAGTTTCATAAATAAATAAATAACCCATTGTGACATAGTGTCTGATTGAACATTGGTAAAAAATATGCTGAGGTTACCAAGTAATAGCTGATGAATTTTTATGTTATGAAATGTAAGGTCAAATAATAAATTATAGTTAAAGATGTTTTATACTTCTGTTTAAGAGGAAATTAGATGGCTAAACTTCATAGAATAGAGATTGGTGTGTTTGCATCACATGTTTAACCTTGAAATGTATTTATTGAGCACCTGTTATCAGCAATATTTTACTCTGATGAAGCCTGGCAGTACACCAGGTGAAATGTTAGTTCTCATTTGTAAGCCACTTCGGAGTGTTTAGTCGCACGTTTGTATTTATATAAAGGACTTTTTATACAACATGTTGGCGTTTTGGTAGTTCCTGTTACTGTGTGGGTGCTTTTTCCTTTTTTTCCTGTGCTTGATTGTATTTTGAATACAGCACCACACGTTTCCTGGTGCCCCTCCTGTTCGTGACCTTCAGGAAAAAAAGCATAAAACACCCGGGAGTGCCCATAATAAATAACACACTGCAACAAATAGAAGGAACCTTTAAGTTTTGTTGGAAAATTTGAGTTGTTTTGCTGGAGGAAATAGTTACAAGCACTTGGGTTTTAGATGCACAGTGGTGTATTTTGGAACTTATTATGACCATACAACACGTCCTGTATTAAAGCAGCGGTGTGTCGAACATGCAGGCTTAATAGGCCATTACTCTGCTGCAGTGATAGCCCCTCCTTGTCAAAACTATAAACAATGCTGTCCTGTAAAAGATGAAAGAGATCGTAACTCTGGCTGAACTACTGGCCAGCTGATCCCTTCCACGTCCCAGTTTGCTGACCACACCCCCACGCTCGGACATTTTGAGACATCTGTCTACAACACTCTTCATCAGTCCACCTCCATCAACAGAACCCTACATCATGCCACCTCTGTCCAAAGCCACCTACGCCAGACCACCTCCATCCAAAGCACTCACCAGCCACCTTCCCCAATGGCCCCCACCATACTAGCTTCTTCCCTCCACGGCTCCAATTCAAATGCCCCTCGCTCCGCAGCTTTGGACGATAGTCTCCCTCCCACCACACTCCAACAGTAGCCCCCCTTGCTCCACAACACAAGACAGGTGCCCAGACACTAGGCCCCGCCCTCCAAGGTACCCTAAACTAGCCCCCTTCCTCCACTGCCCCAGACAGCACCCGCCCTCCCTCCATGATGGCCACCAATATCCTGACTTGCACTGTCCCCAAAATTGACCCTGTTTCCTCCACAGCCACAGTACTAACCCTCTCCCTCCAAGGCCCCTGACACACACACACACACACACACACACACACACACACACACACACACACACACACACTCTTTCTCACATGCTTTCGCTCTCAGCTCCCTTCCACATGCTCAGCTGACACACACACACTGTAATGGGCATCGCAACAGCATTACAGCCAGCTCACGTATTGGTAGAATCTGAGTCTCTTACCTGAGTTAGAGGCAGGTGTTTAAGAGATGATGTACACAGAACCCTGTAAAATAAAATACAAAAAAGGGTCACAAAGGATCTGCAGTTCTTAGAGAGTAAATAGGGTGGAAAGAACAAGTTAAAGATAGATGATACTTATCTGATGAGGAAGGACAGTTTGTGTCCTGTTAGACCTATAAAATAATATGAAGAAAATACTGTAGCAAGAGCAGAAACAGAGAGCTGAGAAATGCAACAGGTACAGAACAGCACAGAAGTAAGGAAAAGGGTGAATTTAGAATTAAAGGTACTGTTGGGTCAAAGTAGGAAAAAAAGACACATAGAGAAATAAAATCAAATAATACAGGAAAGAAAAGAGAAGGCATTTGCGAAGGGGCTCAGCTAAATCCTCTTAGTGCGCTGAATGGCCAGGTGGCCAGTTTTTCAGAACAGTAGCCCAGGTGGGTTAGTGGAGCTTCTGATGGGCTAAAGGCTCACAGGGATTTATTTAACTCTAAAAATTGATTAGCGTTTTGCTCATAAAAGTGATAAATCTTTGTGAAAATGCATAGCTTTTGCCTCACTGTGTTTAATAAACACAGCACTTCTAGAAAATCTATATAAATACTTTCTGTACAGTTAGTATAGTCCCAAGGAAAAAACTGCTAATCAATTATTTAAAACCCTGGCTCAGCTTTAATGAAATGGGGAAAGGGAAGGGGAAGCTGATTAACCAGGAAAAGCACACTAAGCCAAAGCTTGTTTTCAGGTGTGAGTTAAGAGCACAGGGAAATTAAGTGATTTGCACAAGGTTACACAGGGCTGTGGGATTCAAACCCTGGTCTCCAGATTTGCAGCTCAGTGCAAAAGGTGCAGTGTAGTGTATACTTCAAGGTCTTATGTAGCACAGAGTGCTTAGCATGTCCATAGTGGCTGTAAGTTTTTCAAGCTAAAAATCACCATTTTCCCGGTGAGCACACTGGAGAAAATGATAGTTTTCACAGAAGCAAGTCTGCCTTTGATTTTGTGCGCAGTTGGCAGCCAATTGGTACATGGAGCAAATTAGCCCCTTTCCCATCTAGGACAGATGTGAGACAGCAAATATTTGGATTGCATTCCTATTTTAGCACAGTCGGCAGCCGGACAGGACTTTGAGCAACAGCTCCCACCCTTACAGCAACCTGATGCCTGTGCTCCCATCCATCCAGCAACTGGTGGACAAGCGGCTGCACGATGCAAGGCTGCATTCCTTTCTTAGCACAGCTGGCAGTGAACGGGACTTGGAGCAACATCCCACACCCTTCCAGCAATCGGAGGTTGAGCGGCTCCACGATGCAAGGCTGCATTCCTTTTTGGGCAGTCGGCAGCAGAACGGGACATGGATCAACACCACCCAACCTTCCAGCAACAGGAGGTTAAGTGACTCCATGAAGCAAGACTGCGTGACAGAGAAATAACCTTGTTTTTTAGCTGCAATAAGCATATTAGTTAACAAGCATGACAAGATAGGACTTATGTAATATTTCATGGAGACACCTGGTTTTCACGGTAATCATGAAATCCGTGCGCTGTGTGAAAAACTTACAGCCTTATCCATAGTGTGACCATATCCTGCAGACTGTGACCCAATCATCTGCCCAGATGCATCGGTCAAGTTGGTGATAAGAGGGCCACCCCAACGCAGCTACTGGCTCCCTCAGCCTTCCTCTCCACTGGCACCTACAGGCTCCCTTGGCCCTCTTTCCCCTTCAGCACCTACAGGCTACATGCAGCCCCACCCCCACCCCAGCACTATTTAACCTCCGTGTCTCCCTCCAACCCCCCCAACCCCCAAGCTCTGTAGTGAACTCCTGTAGCCCACACTTAACTGCTATTAAATGAGAAGACAGATCTACAGATTCATAGCTCAAAGTTTAATTACAATACTGCAGTAATTAAATACAACTCCCTTCTTCAAGTTTGAATTTTAATAGAACAGCAGCCACCTCAAAGATCAAAGTCTTTTCTTCTCTTCTCCCTTACTTAATCTCAGGTTTGCATTCACAGGCTATGGTACAGATCCTTCAAAGCTATTCTCTATAGCTCAAAGTTTAATATACTGCACTAACCAATAAATCCAACTCTCTTTCCCCTCACTCAGAATTGAATTTGCAAAGATGCAGCAGCCTCTTCAGAGCTAATGGCTGCGATTGTGGAGCAAGATCCATTGACTTTTACTTGTATAATATTTTCAAACTTTTTGTGGCCCCTCCTTCAGTTCTTGCTCTGTATGCACAGTTTGGCCTAGATGTTTTTCATCAAATTACTGTTTAAAAGATAAAAAAAAAATCCTGCCTTCTGATTCTTGCACTTCCTCAGCCTGCTCCAACTTTTTCTTCTCTTTGCAGACCATTTCTTGTTGCTTGGTGTAAGAATACTTTGTTGTAGTAGCTCGCCTCACATTACTCACTGAAGCATGCCTTTTCCAATGGCTCACAGTTGTGCAACCACATTCCATCCTGAGCACTTCTGGTTTTGTGCCACAGTGAAAAGGGTCCCCACATGCACAGCTTAACCTAGCTCCTCTGTGGAATATTCCTACTGGACCTAATATTTGTGTTGCTGTTTCCAAGCTGGCATATTTTCAATGCAACACCTTCCAGTGTACTTAGAGAAATTTACCCATTCATTGTGATTTTTTTCTTTTACTCATAGTTTTTTTGCTGTTTGATATTTTTTCTACATTTTGCTGTGTTTGTTAGAAGGAACCTAAATAAGCCCCCAACAGAAAAAAAGTAGGAACAACTAAAAGGTAGGAAAGCTATGTGCATGACAAAACAACATTGCTAAAATGAATTGTTCTGGGCTGCTGAAAATCTTATCAAGCAGGTGGACTTTTCCAGTCAACTAGCCCTGCCTGCTAGTGGCTGTAAAAGTTTCTTTCAGCTACTGGAAATGACAAAGGGGATGACAGCAAAAGGAGGTGCAGCACAAAAAAAAAACATGAATGTGGCTAAAAGGCGAATTTAAAGCAGCAGTACTACGAAAAGAAAAATTGCGCTTTTTTGACAGTTTATTCCCTGTGCCCTACTAATCATATATCTGGTACTCTTTCTCACTGGCATTGTACTATCGCAGAGTAATTTGCTCAGTTATTCTCTGCTTTTGTTTACATTTCTGCCACTAAGAATGTTGCACTGGAACCCCCTCTGCTGCCAACTGCACATCTGTATGACTTGCAGGGACATCGAGAATGGTCAGCACAGGGTCCCTCTGCTGTTGTCAAAAGACATGATGTGACCTGTAGAAAAAGTGCAGCTGAAAATTAGTCAGCCGCCATATTTGTTGTAGCGCTACAACAATTAAAATAATTTGCAAATATCTAAAAAACTAAAGATGACTGAAAAAAAACATTTACAGGTATGGAAACTGGAACTTCGGCCACATGCTTACTGCCAAAAAACAGAATTTTGATAGCTCACTTACTGATTTTGTAGTACTGCTGCTTTAAGAGAGAGGGTACAATAGTGAAAGGGAGAATATTAATTGGAGGCTACAGTAATGAACAAGAAGAGAGGACTTCAGGGTAACGGAGAGGAGAGTCAAATAAATTAAGCTGGGACTACAAAGAAAAATGGGAATGGGGCCATGAGATCCAGGAGGGCAACCACAATATTCCTCCTTTGGTGGGGGACTGAGTGCTATCCAACTGAAGAATTTTCTCCAGGTTTTGCACCCTCCCAGCTTCCCTCAATGACCTCTTACAGTTCAGGTTGCTGTGTAGGGACACAGGATGTTGTATGGTTACCCACAATGTCACAGCCATCACCAGTCTGCCACAGGTGATGCTCAAGCTGTGGGAGAATTTGCTGGGCACAGTAGTTGCTAGTGGGGAATACTGAGGCTACTGGCAACTTGTTTGGGCAGAATATGCCTAAAGTAAACATGTTTTTCCTCTCCTGCAAGCAAACTAAATTGATCCAAAGGGGGTCACAAGCACCCTATCATGCCCTGCCTGAGATCCCTGGCAAGCAATTTCTTTTAGTAGGGCTTCTGGACACTGCTACTTGGAGGCACTACATACTGTATTCTGCCCCACCCAACAGCAGGAACCCCTCTCCCATAGACAAGCTACCCTCTGCAGCTGCCACTTCCTCTCTCCCGTCAGGCAAGGCCTGGAGAGTGGAAGATCCAAAGCAGAGAAGTGCTGCTCAGCTTTTGTACTGGGAGGGTGCTGCTTGGGTGGGGAAGGTATTTGGGAGGTCCAGACCCACAGACTATGCTTTGATTGAGGAATGCTATGTGTCTAGCAATTGTGAAAAGTAGCTCAAGGGGACAGATACAGGCGGCTTAAGGGAGTAGAAGTTGTCCTTGAGTGACACACGTACCTCAGGCTTATCTCACCTGCAACCACTCCTCCTAGCATATGGAATGGTCACCCCCCGATTACACTCGGCACACATGGCATGCTCCTAAGACAACCCACCCTGGTGGCAGGCACTACACATGGCATTTTGCTGTGGTTGTACCGCATGTGCTCCCAACCAGTGTCACTGCACTGTCCCAGCGCATGCTCTGCCGGTATCATGCTGTGTCATGTGCAGTACTGTTACTTTACTATGCAACCTGTGTTACTGATACTTTGCTGTGCCATGAGAACTGCTGTCACTTCCCTGTGCCACATGCACTGAAAAAAGATGTGCTCTACAATATGAAGTGCGGACAATGCTGGGCCACGAGCAGTGACAGCCCCGTATTAGGCCATGTGCAGTGCAGACACCACAGTGTGTCACAAACAGCGCTGACACAGCTCTGTGCCAGTTGCAGGGCTGACATTCTGCAGTTCAATATGCACTGCTAACACCGCACAGTGCCATGCGCGCTGCTGTCAGTCACGGTGCCACATTCTATGCAGACATCGCGTTTTTGCTAGATGATATGCAGATACTGTGCGGTGCTACATACACTGCCAACACAACACTGAGCACTGTCATCAGTAAGCTGCGCCACTTGCACCGCTTGTACATCACTGTGCCACAGGCAATGCTGACACAACACTGCCATGTGGCATACTACTGTTTAACACTATGCTGTGCCATGGCGATGCTGACACAGCACTTTGCCTCATGCAGTGCAGACACTGTACTGTGTCACATGTGATACCAACATTGTGCTGTGCCACATAGGGCTCCTGATAAGATATATTCAGAGTGGGTACTGCTCACTTTTGAATACTGGTGAGTAAAACCAAATATTGATGCATACAAATGGCAAAATACAGTGTGTGAGGAGCACACATTAAAATGCTACAAAAAATCATTTGTGTTATTTGCCTTATTTTATTATTGTGTTTTTGTCAATATTGCAGGCAAAATTAATGAAGAGCACAGGTGAGCATTTTACAGTTCAACTTTGCCGGCCTGCTAACACAGCTGTAGAGCTTTCACTTGTGACAAGACATTCTGGGTTTGGAAGCTAACCCAGAATGTCAGAGGGCTAGCAGGGGAGAGGAGGATTGAATGACTCACAGACTGCTCTCCTCTACAGGGGTGAAAAGCTCATTGCTCAGTTTCATTGGTTATTAAACATGCCATTAAAGTAGCCTGATACAAAATTTAAGGGGCGTACCACACATTAAATACTAAATGGATACCTGTAGTGGTTTATTTATGGCATGGGTGAGTAAATTAATGGTTTGTGCCCATAAGCATCAACAATTAATGGAAATGTAATGGGAATAAAAATTGGCCATTAAAAAGGGTGATACAAAATGTAATGGTGAAAAGTAATGGGTTTGCATGAAGTAAAAGGAAGAATAATGGAAATTTAATGGAATTTTAATGGATTTTATTGAAGCAGTGATATCCCATTCAATTTGGGAACTTAACTGAGGGTTGTTATTATGATTTGCATATACTGTACAGCTCATAATGCGTTGCTTTATCAGTGTATGTTTCATTTTGTATTTCTTTCAAACTTTGATTGATTTTGATGTGTACCATGTTGGTACCACAGTCGTATCAAATTTCCAGATGCACTGATATCACAGTGATACCAAATAAGCTTGGGATTTATATGTGTAACCCCCCTACAAATGGGGGTTCCCAAAAGTCTTCCTTGGGTGTGCCTAAATGCCCACTGACAGGCTGGTATCCTGTGTCTTAGCGTTTTAAAAGTGCTTGTATGAGAGTGCCTTAATGTCTCTGTGCTCTGTCTCTTTAAGAGCTGCCTATTTGTGGTATAAAATTAATCTGGGTGGGGGCTGAGTGTTTCTAAGCTCGAGTCCTGTCTGGGCTGCCAGATAATCGCTCCATTCTGCCATCGCTATTTGCACAGAGGGAACTCTGTTAGAAGCTCTATTTATTTACTGATTATCTATTAGAATAGTAATGATATTATAGTTTGTCTAACCTGCCTTCTTTGCAGCATGGACAGTTCTGTTTATTACCACCATCTTGGTCCTGGACTGCTAGAATGGGCCAATCAGTACCTTTGGGGACCCTAAAATAGAGTCTGTCCCCAGGGGTCTTGTGGGAGTGAATTTCTGTAGGAATAGTAGTTTTGAGACTTTGGAGCCTAAATGCACCTGGAGGGGGAGCCTTTGCTTTGACAGACAGATGAATCAATGAATCAAACCTTTTGGACCAAAGGACAATTCCCATGCTGCCTGCAGCAGTGAGGCAGAAGTGAGTTGGAGCTGGAGGAGTGAGCAGCTCGTGCTGCTTGAGCCTCTGCCACGTGGGGTAGCATGGGGACTTGGGGGGAAGGCTGAGTCTGGCCTGCCTGCCTTCAGCTCTCCCGCATGGAGAGATAAGAGAAGCTTGATTTTGGACCACATCTCCGAGCCATTTCATTGTGCCCTGATTAATGGGCATGGCGAGCAGAAGAGTCAGTCTGGAGGTAGAATTTGGAGAGTGAACAGCTTGAGTGATTGCAGCTGCTTCTGCGTAGTTCGCATCTCAGATTGGTGTAAACGCTGAGTTTGGCCTGTCTGCCTGCTGTCCCTCGAGAGGGAATCCTTTGAAAGGCTTAGTAATCGGACTGTATCCGAACTGGAGTGTGACATAGCCACTGAAGAGTAACCAGATTTAAACCTGAAGAAGACTGAAGATTTGCTGAATGCGATCAGCCTGTCAGGACATCCATTCACCATGGAACTCCCAGTTTTGCTCAGAGACACTGATATTGCAACTGGACTGCTATCCGCTTGGTGGTTTGGTGATTGCTTTACTGTAAATGTGCTGTTTGTTATTAGTGGGTCATGATTTGGTTCCCCAATGTTTAATTGTGCCACACTTGCTGGAAGCTGCATCCTGCCTTCCCGGACTGATATCCGAAATGTCTTACCCAGCCTGGGCCCTGCCACACTGGCCCAGCCAGCTACTTTAGGTACAGAGAACACCATCGATGAGAGACCTGGCCGGGGATCAGCCCCCTGCTCAACACCACGAACAGAAATGACACCATGGTGAATCGTGTGGGCCCTGCTTCTCCTGGCAAACCAGCAAGTCATCCTGCAGTCTCCATTTCATCCATCCTGTGTTCTGTACTGGGTAGCGTGAGTAAACACCAGGGTAGCTATTTACAACAACAGCTCAATCAAAGTGTGTCATCTGACTTAATTGTTTTGCCTAATCTTCACAAACTGAAACTCCTGGCACCAGATTGCAAATTGTATGTGGTTGTGCATGCCTTTTCTTTTCATCACAGGGCCCCAACCAACTGCAACGTCAGCCTACTCCAGGCAACGTTCCAGGCTAGCCTACCTTACTTCCAACTGGATACCCAGAGCGGGTGACTGTGCAGGGACTAAAAGTGCATGCATAATTGCCTGACTAGATCAGTTATAGAATCAATCATCCTGATTACGCCCCTCCCTTGTTCAATTCCCCTGAATAAATCAGATCTAACTCTTTTTGCATTTAATCTGACTGTGGTTCCAGTTTGTACCAAAAGCACTGTACTGTTGTTATATGCTGTGTCTAACCTTGTTTCACGGGGGGGGGGTCCTCAGGGTCGAACAGGTGGAACCAGCCCTGGTGGTAAGTGCAAACAGTGTGGGGATTTGTATGCTGAATAGGGGCTATTGTGAAAGTGTTTGTTGCATATTGTCTAGGCCACTAGAGGGGAAAGAGGGGGGTTACAGTGTCCTGGAGGGCTGTACCCAGATTAGTCTTGCTACTAACAACCCTGTCCTCTGGGTGGAGGCACCCGTTTCAGTACCCAGTCCCCTTAACCTGCTACTAGCCAAGCAGGCAGGGGTAGTAGCCCTTGGGATAGTGCCACCTAGGGGTTACATCTTGGAGGCACCACTGGGATAATCGCCCCTAGTGACCAAAAGAATCCATGCCTAGCTTTACCAGAAAATTTGGCACCAACTGGGTTCCTGCCATTGTCACGGATGATAGGGATGGGCCCCATCTGTATTTAGAATGTAGGAAGCAATAATGTAAATATGTATAGCAATATTAAGTGTAGGAAAAATACATAACCGTTGTTACTACAGAATATATCTAGAGTATCCTGAATAAGCATAGTAATATGATAAGTTTATGTTAACTGATGCATCAGATATTATTTCCATAGTATGCTAATGTCACGTATGTCTCATATAGTGAAGTGTCTTTTCAACATTGTGATGGTGTAGACTTGACGCAGACGCCAAGTTTTTCCAGGCAGAGAAGGGTGTAACCCCCCTACAAATGGGGGTTCCCGAAAGTCTTCCTTGGGTGTACCTAAATGCTCACTGCCAGGCTGGTATCCTGTATCTTAGTGTTTTAAAAGTGTTAGTATGAGAATGCCCTAATGCCTCTGTGCTCTGTCTCTTTAAGAGCTGCCTATTTATGGTGTAAAATTAATCTGGGTAGGGGCTGAGTGTTTCTATGCTTGAGTCCCACCTGGGCTGCCAGATAATTGCTCCGTTCTGCCATCGCTATTTGCGCAGAGGGAGCTCTGTTAGAAGCTGTACTTATTTGCTGATTATCTATTAGAATAGTAATGATATTGTAGTTTGTCTAACCTGCCATCTAGGCAGCACAGACAGTTCTGTTTATTACCACCATCTTAGTCCTGGACAGTTAGAATGGGCCAGTCAGTACCTTTGGGATCCTAAAATGGAGTCTGTTCCCAGGGGTCTTATGGGAGTGAATTTCTGTAGGAATTGTAGTTCTGAGACTTTGGTGCCTAAATGCACCCGGAGGGGGAACCCTTGCTTTGACAGACAGATGAATCAGTGAATCAAACCTTTTGGACCAAAGGGAAATTCCCAAGCTGCCTGCAGCAGTGAGATGGAGCTGGAGGAGTTAGCAGTTCATGCTGCTTGGGCAGCTGCCCAGCGAGGTAGCATGGGGACTTGACGGGAGGGCTGAGTCTGGCCTGCCTGCCTTCAGCTCTCCCGCATGGAGAGATAAGAGAAGCTTGATTTCAGACCACATCTCCAAGCCATTTCGTTGTACCCCGAATAATGGGCACAGTGAGCAGAAGAGACAGTCTGGAGGTAGAGTTTGGAAAGTGAACAGCTCGAGTGATTCGAGCAGCTGCTTCTGTGTAGTTCGCGTGGGAGATTAGTGCAAACGCTGAGTTTGGCCTGTCTGCCTGTTGTCCCTCGAGAAGGAATCCTTTGAAAGGCTTAGTAATCGGACTGTATCCAAACTGGAGTGTAACAAAACCACTGAAGAGTGACCAGATTAAACCTGAAGAAGACCGAAGATTTTCTGAACGCGATTGACCTGTCAGGACATCCGTTCACCATAGAACTCCCAGTTTTGCTCGGAGACACTAATATTGTGACCGGACTGCTATCCGCTTGGTAGTATGATGATTGCTTTACTATAAATGTGCTGTTTGCTATTAGTGGTTCGTGATTTGGTTCCCCACTGTTTGATTGTGCTTCGCTTGCTGGAAGCAGCATCCTGTTTTCCCGGACTGATATCTGAACTGTCTTATTCAGCCTGGGCCCTGCCACACTGGCCCAGCCAGCTACTTTAGGCACAGAGAACACCATCGATGAGAGACTTGCATGGGGATCAGCCCCCTGCTCAGCACCACAAACAGGAACAACACCATGGTGAATCGTGTGGGCCCTGCTTTTCCTGGCAAACCAGCAAGTCATCCTGCAGTCTCCATTTTGTCCGTCCTGTGTCCTGTACTGGATAGCATGAGTAAACACCAGGGTAGCTCTCTGCAACAACAGCTCAGTCAAAGTATGTTGTCTGATTTTATTGTTTTGCCTAATCATCATGAACTGAGCCTCCTGGCTCCGGATTACAAATTGTATGTGGTTGTGCATGCCTTTTTTTTTTCATCACAGGGCCCCAGCCAGCTGCGATGCTGGCCTACCCCAGGCAATGTTCCAGGCTAGCCCACCTTACTTCCAACTGGGTACCCAGAGTGGGTGACTGTGCAGGGACTAAAAGTGCATGCATAATTGCCTGACTAGATCAGTTATAGAATCAATCAACCTGATTACGCCCCTTCCTTGTTCAATTCCCCTGAATAAATCAGATCTAACTCTTTTTGCATTTAATCTAACTGTGGTTCCAGTTTGTACCAAAGCACTGTACTGTTGTTATATGCTGTGTCTAACCTTGTTTTACAGGGGGTCTCCAGGGTCGAACTGGTGGAACTTGCCCTGGTGGTAAGTGCAAACAGTGTGGGGATTTGTCAGCTGAATAGGGGCTATTGTGAAAGTGTTTGTTGCATATTGTCTAGGCTACTAGAGGGGGAAAGAGGGGGGGTTACAGTGTCCTGGAGGGCTGTGCCCAGGTTAGCCTTGCTACCCTGTCCTCCAGGTGGAGGCACCCGGTTCAGTACCCAGGCCCCTTAACCTGCTATTAGCCAAGCAGGCAAGGGTAGTAGCCCTTGGGATAGTGCCACCTAGGGGTTACATATGTGCACCAGTCTGTTCCTCTAACGCAGTACCCTTGCGGTGACATTACAAAATACTGATACCACAGTGGTACCAAAAAAGTCTTGGTGGTATGTAGAAAATAGTTTTGTACTACCATTGCATTATCATTGGGCAGTACTAGGGCAATATAGAGTCCCACATGAAAGTGGACTCAAAATTACGTAATACCACTGTGGTACCATTACCCATTTACTAGTACGGGCAACCTGCCGAAATTGCCATAGGGATGCCACTGTGCCACAGCACTACCACTGAGGCCAGAAACCTGACTGGGTTGACACCATTGTACTACCAGACTACCACTGGGTAGTGCCATTGCTCAGTTTCAGGCATACTCAGATATTGCCATTGATAGAACACTGTGTTGCCACTGCAACACATTTGGTAAGGGTAAATTAGCAATATTAAAGTTGTCATTCTTAAATAAGTTGTTAGATTTTCAGTCTGGATTTGTGTAGTCACAAAGTATTACCCTCCAAACCTCAAATGAATCCAGAATGGGGAGAGGAGGGGACTTCTGAAGGGGGGATGACGGCGCATGACTGACAGGCACTGAGATTGTTAGAGGCTCAATCTGATCATCAGCCCATCTCACTGCTGTTGGAAATCCTTTCTGCTGTCAAGCTGTTCTTTTTTTTCCTGTTGTTGTCCACTAGATGGTGATATTCTACAAATAAACTCCTAGCTAACGCTTTGCCTTACCAAGGGATGTCATTTTGTGCAGTGCCCTTTTGACAAGTATTACAAAACAGCATCGATGTACAAGAGGCCAAAGGCAGAAATTAAAGAGAAGATGAATTACAAAATTACCAGTGCAGCATACACTGTAAAATTAATGATGAACCCTCAACCAAGGCTATCGTATTTGGGCATTATTATGAATGAAGGTTGCCTAGGCAATCATTAGCATCCGATGGCTTAATCTCAATTGATTGGTTAATTGCCAATTGAATGGGATTCCAATATGTATAGGTTCAGCTGTTTTGGATTTCTGCAATTAAGTGTGTGAGTGTTAAAGGAGAAGACTCCAGTATACGTATGATTTGGATATGTCTGATGTATTTATTAAGCATTACATCAAGTACTGTACATATGTCAATAAGAGATCAGTCATTTCTACTATTGCAACACATATCTAGAGTTTGAGGCTCTGACACAAGGTAGTAAAATGTTAAGCAAGTCTCCATTAACATGCAAATGGGTCACTTGTAATACAGCCCCTCCCATTCCCTGATGTCACTGCAGCAACAGTGCAGAAGTACACATAAGGGTATCAATGCTGTCTATTCTGATTTTAGTTTAAGTCTGCAATGGCTTAAGACAGTTCTGTCATGCAACTGTAACCCCACTGCAAATGGGGGTTCCCAAAAGACTTCCAGGAGCTTGCTTGAATGCTCCAAGCCTGAATGGTGTTTGGCATTTAAGCCATTTATCAGTGAGTGTTTTTAGAACCTCTGGTACTGTCTCTTTAAGAGCTGTCTGCTTGCAGACATAATTAGTTTGTATGGGGGACTGTGTGTTTCTTTGATTGAGTACCACTCAAGCTGCTGCCAATTCACTTCATTTTGCAGTCACTAGGAGTGCAAAGGAACCTATCTGAAAGATGTAACTGTTTGCCAGAAATTATTTAGAGTAATAATGAAATTACAGTTTGTCTAACCTGCTTTCTTTGCAGTCAGAACTGTGTCTGCTAGTTCCCATTCTAGTTTTGAACTGCTGAACTGGACCAATCAGTGTGGGGTAAGCTAGCTCTAAAATGGTGCCTGGACGAATCAGAACTTGGACTCATAATCTGAGCCAGCCACAAGAGGATTGTATGGGCAGTGACTCTGGGAGATGTAGTTTAGACTTCAGTGCCTTTTTGGACCAACAGCAGCAGTCTATTGTGAGTGACAGCCAATCCAGTCAAGAACTGGGAGGAACTCAAAGGAAGTGCCGGTTTTGTCGGTTGGAGTTTCAGTTGAGCTTTGGCAGTGAAGAAGGAAGGAGCCCTGTGCTTTTCAGTGTGCAGTTTAGTCAAAAACGTGTGTAAGGCCAGAGTTCGGTCTGCAGCTTGTTAGGACTGAATCCGTCCTGTGAAAAGAATCAAAGGATCTCTGAAGAGTAGAAACCAGGCTCACCCTGTAGAAGACTGGAAGAATTGCTGAAAATTGCACTCGGTCTGTCAGGAACTGAATCTGCTGTGTGTTCTCCGGTATTGTGCAGTAATTACATCAGGATACAGATGCAGCCTGCCTGGTATAGTGCTTTCTTTTATATGGATGTGTGAAGGTTTGTGTACCTCAAGTGAGCCCTGCTGACATTGAAGGGACCCCTACCAGCTGCCACAGTTTGGACTAGCCACTAGGGCTTGGGTACCCAGGGACAATAACTGATAGGGATAGGCCTGTGCACAGAGCCATAGGTAGATTATTAGGTGATAAGCTAATTAACCTGATTTCCCCCTGTCCTTGTTATATCCCCCCTAAATAAATCAGAGCTGCTTGTTTCAGCAAAGTTATACTGCCTGAGGTATTTGTCTATGTTAAAGTACTGTACTGTGATTGTTGCACTGTATCTCATTTCACAGGAGGTCCCAGTGCGGAACCAGTCCTGGGGGTAAGTGTATACTGTGAAGGTAATTCTGATATATTGTGTGGGCCACTAGTGGGAAGAAAGGGGGATTGCAGTGTCCCAGAGGGCTGTGACCAAGTTAGTTTAACTATTGCAAACCCTGACCTCTGGGTGGAGGCACCCGCCATTGGATCCAGGCCCCTCAACCTGTTAGTGGCAAATCAGGCAGGGGTAGTAGCCCCTGGGATAGCGCCATCTAGGGGTTACACAACTCACACAGGGAGTGGTATATGTAGCCTTAATACTGCAAGTGTAGAGCAAATAATACATCTAATAGTATTTCATTCACAGGAAACATAATCTCTTTCTATGTACTGCTCATTTCTCTCTGTGAGACACTTGCAACATGTTGTGGAAAGCAGTAGAACGAATCAATCAAACAATCAAGAGTCAATCTAGCAGTCAATGAGTCAATCAGTATTGCACCAGGTGAACACCCTTGAAAAGATTCATTTACAAGGTAGGCCTGAGCAGTTTCCCAAAGGATCACACAAGACAGAATTCCTCCTTTGCACAAATTATACATCCCCCTTTCAGCAGCCTGAAAGTGGAGAGCTAGATAACTTACTTTATAAAGTGTGCTGTTTTAAATTTCAAATGCTCCATACATCTGGATTTCTGACTGGAAATACCAAGACACATAATGCATATGATATGGGAGGAATGAGCTAAGCAAATACAGAACACTACAAACTGATTAGTTTCTTTACCTACAACAGCTGAAGTGTAGCATCTGATTTGTGAGGGACATCCTACTTCAAACGCTGGCATTACAAAGGTGTGGGGGGGAGTTGCCACAGGTTGTTTTCAGTACCTTCAAAGTGAAGTGCTGTAGCTCTCACATCACTGCTCATGATTTATAATGGGAATGGGGGCACTTTTAAAGTCATGGACCTGAGGGGCCATCACAGTTCCCAAGGAGGTTAGGGGAACTTGTTAAGGGTTAGAGAGTAAGGGACTTTAGTAGGATTTGAACCAGAGTTTCCTAGTTCTTGTGCCTGTGCTTTAACCACTAGATTATCCTTCCATATGCTGCAGCTGATGTTGTCCTGGTAACCTATTCCTTGTTATAGCTGAACTCTTTATTGCCTTACGTCAGCCATCCAATCACAGACTGCATAGTTACAAAGGGAAAGGGGCATTTTTGCAAGATTGTGTCTCACTGCTGGTGTCAATCAAAACAGAGAATGCTAACACACACAGAACATAATACAACAGCTATATAATACCACTTAAGATTCTTATTGTACCCAGAGTCATTTATTGGGTAAACTGTTTTTGCTAACAGAAACATTAACACAGCACATACAGGCACTTCCTTATAGGCATACTGTATATACATGTCAAATAAGTGCTGTATCACACTCATATGGTCCTAGTTCCTATTAGACCTGCACCTCAGGATGTGCACAACACTTAAAGGGTTCCCCATTACTCAAGTGGGAAACCAAACATTGTGGGTTCTGTTTACTGGTGGAACAGCATTTAGTGCAGCACCATTATCTGTTACTCTGATGACATCATCCTCCAGCAGCATTGATGGTAAAATGGAGGACAAACACATTCATAACTTCTGGGGGCTGTATATTTTTAGTTATAATCTACATTTGGACAGCAATAGAACTGCTGGCAACTGGAGGAGGCACACAACAGTTACACATAAGGAGTTGGGAAAATATGGGTGTGAAACTGTGGGAGACTTCCCCTTTAAGCAGACACAGGGAAATACCTTTTCATGGTTCAGTTGCTCACAGTCTTTCTTATTGTGCTAACACTTTCAGTTATAGTGTAAATTAAAATGTTACTGTTGTGATGATTATTATTTTTAACTTTTCATTTCTGCTCCCTGTCTCTGTCATTGATCCATTCCTGACCCCCTGCCACCACCTAGCCCTGTCATTCCCATCCACAGCTCTTGCTTACATGACACCTTTGGTCCAGCTGAAAACAGCCAGGCGTGAGGCAGCAAGGAGGGCTATGTAGAGCTTGAGAGTTATTCAGTGGTCATTCATCCTGCCATGGTAAAATGTTTCCATGTCTTTTGGGGATGTAAGGGACACGGCACGCAATGGGGTCTGTGAGAGGGTGTGCACACGATGCACCGGGGCAACAATGGTGGAAGTGTCCCTTCCCTCAGTACACCACCCACACTGCCACCTGCGGTCAGCCCGGTGGCAGTACAGTGACCCCGGACTGATTTGGCATTTTCCTTGTTAATTCCAAGGCAATTTTCCTATGTTTTCCTGTAGATCGCATTATTTCCTACAGAAACTGAATTGCTCTATTTTCCTGTATAACCAATGCAAGTCTATGGAAATAATGTCCCTTTGGGTGGCTCCAGATCACTGTAAAACACAGGAATTCCTGTAGATCTGGGAGCCCTGGCAGTATTGCATCAGAGCTGTGTGGGGTGACATAGCAGCTACTACACAAGGCGAGTAGCGGGCGGTCATTACTTACTTGAATAAGCAGCACCATTATGACTAAGGTCTAAGAAAGAAGCATGCGATATTGAACGTGGTGATGCACTAGTGAAAGCCTATAAAAACAGAAGGGTGACTCATACTGAAACTATATGATAGATACCCTATAATGATTACTGTGTAAGAGATCATCTACAAGACCACTGTAGGCCCTGAGGAGGTGGCCCCAGGGCCATAGAACATTGGCTAGGCTAACAGCTGAGGTGGCTTAAACAGTGACATTTAGCCTAAATAAATCTGATTAAAAAAAAAAACAATAGGAGTTTTAGGGCAGGATTTTCATACACTCATGTCCATTTTTTGGATGCGGCTGTGGAATTCTGCCTGAAAAATTCGACTACAAAATGTTGGTCTTTCAGGACGGAATCCCACAATTGAGTCAGAGGAATGGACACAAGTCCTGCGGTTGCGGCAGAAATTGCTGTAAACTACGAGAAATGTTGTAGATGCATCCAGATGTCTGTGAATATGAGGCAGACATCTGGACACACCTGCATGGATGAGGCATGTGTCTGAAATACTGATGCAAGTGCTGCGTCCAGATGGTTGAAAATCCTGCCATTAGAGTCTTTCTCACCTCCACACGTCTCTGTATTCATAATGCCACAAAGACAAACTCATCCAATTATCTCCCCTTACCTTTCCGACCCTAGGGTAGGGAGGGCATCAGGCACCCCTCCCCCAAAAGTATCAGTATTGCACCAGCATGTGCTACCGCATAATCCCAGAGAAGGAGTGCATCCCCAGGGATGCTTAAGCCATCCTCAACAACCCTGGCTCATTCCAAACCTTGACCACTTGCATCCCAAGTAGTAGCTGTACCACTGCGATGACAGGCCAGCAATATATTATTATTATAATTATATTAAAGGAGAATTGTGTTGACTCTGCAACTTGTTTTTACTTTGGTTACATGCATATGCAAACCAACATATTGTTGCAATACCGTATTTGGGGTGTATGTCACTTCCGATCCCATCACAGTACACAAAACCAGGTCCTGACACAATCCTCTGCTAGTTGGGCTGAACAGTCATGCACATCAAAAGACTGAAGCCTCTCCAATCAGAGAAGGCTTTGGTCCTTTGACATGCATGAAGCCCAAGTCAACAGAGCCAAGCAGTCCTGGAAAAATGACAACCACAGCAGCAGGGAGGCCCGAAGAGACAGGCGATCACTCACAGGCCCAGCTGCCATCAACTTGCGTTCGACCCTGATTCCAGAGGACAAGCTGGATGGCTGTGGTGCATGGGTGGCATTTGGGGGTGTGCCGGAGGAGGTGATGGCGGCAACAGGAGGGTGTCCTCATAACGACATCCTCGGGGCACCCCCCAAAGGCTTCAACAGTAGCCGCAGTGCAGCTTTGTCTCCCGGTCCTTGCTCCTCTGATCTCTCCCTCTCTCCCCTGCAAAAGTTTTAACATTAGCCATGGTGTGGCTTTGTTTCCCCGATCCTCACTCTTCTGATCCCCCCTCCTCCAGAAAGGTTTTAACATTAGCTGCGGTGTGGCCTTCTCTCCCACTCTTCCCTCCTGTGCCCCCAACCCCCTTTCAACATTAGTCACTGTGCATCTTTCTCTTAAAGCCACGACATCATGGTGCCTAATCCCCATGTTGGCCCACAACCCCCGCTGCACCACTAAGGGATACTGGGATGCCACCCGCAGTGTCCTCATATCTATACCCCCTCAATAGTCTGGGACACTAGGAACCCACTTCTAGTGTCCCCAAAATAATTTACAAGTGTACCTGTTATAAAAGAAAATGGTCCCCAATGTTTTTTTCTCCGAAAGAAAGAAAAGCGGTCTCTTGTCGCCTCCCCGTCCCCTCCCCATCCCGACCCTCCCTCTGCACAACCACCTCCCTGCACCCCATACTTACCTCCGTAGCTCAGCCAGAGTCACTTTCTGTGGAACGGGACATGTCTGCACTCTTTAAAGCCAAACGGTGAACTGAAGAATCAAGGTAAGTGCCGTATAATGGCAGTCAATGGCGTTTTGAACTTATGTTGAGATATCAGCCATTTTTTTGAATTTTTACACCAAATTTTCAACCTAGCTTTTTTGAGACCCCATCTCATGAATACGGTCACTGTGTGGAATCACCTTTTGGGACTGGTTAACAAAACGACAGTGCCGGTGTTCATGAGGTGGGGTCCCAAAAAGCCCATGTTGAAAATTTGGTGCAAAATACCAACAAACGTCCAAGTTATGCGAGGTTGTTTAAATTTTGCTATGCATGCATGTTAACTTTGGCAATTGTTAATATTTTCACTCTAAATTCTCAATATAGCCATTTTTTCACACCACCTCATGAACAGTACAGCTATCATTTTTCGCATCCTTTCCAAAATGTGTTTACGCAGCAGTGGTGCGCAATTGCACGGTTGCTGCACAAAATCACTTTTTGGGACACAGTAACAAAATGACAGTGCCCGTGTTCATGAGGAGGGCTCCCAAAAATGCCATGTTGAAAATTTGTTGCAGAAATACCTAAAAATGACCACGATATGAACGTACCTTGCGCAGTTTCTGCGTGGGCGCATAACTTTGCCAATATTTAATATTTTCCCTCTGAATTTTCAACATACACATTTTATCACACCACCTCATGAATAGTACTGCTGTCATTTCTCAAGTCATGCCCGAAATGTGTTTTCGCACCTCTGGCACAGACTTGCGCAGTCACTGTGTGAAATCACCTTTCAGGACTGGTTAAGAAAATAACAGTGCCAGTGTTCATTAGGTGGGGTACCAAAAAGCCCGTGTTAAAAATTTGGTGGAAAATTCCTCAAAATGTCCATGTTATGAAGGTTGGTTGACATTTTCCTACACACAGGCGTAACTTTGTGCTGTTCTTTCTCGCACCCTCTGTTCCCCATCCCGGCATCCACTTAAACCCTCCCGCTCCCTCCCTCTGCATGCTGTCCACCCACAGCCTCCATCCCTGCATCTAATTAAACCCTCTGACTCCCTCCCTCTGCATGCTGTCCACCCTGCATGCTCCATTCCCCATCCTGGCATCCAGTTAAACCCTCCCGCTCCCTCCCTCTGTATGCTGTCTGCCCGCACCCTCCATTTCCCATCTTGACATCCAGTTAAACCCTCCCGCTCCCTCCCTCTGTATGCTGTCCGCCTGCACCCTCCATTTCCCATCTTGGCATCCAGTTATATCCTCCCTCTGCGTGCTGTCTGCCCTGCACCCTTTCACTGACTGACTATAACAGCGTCTTTAACCCAACCATCCTATCCTCGGCCTCTACTCCCGAGTTCCAAAAATTACTCTCGATTCTTGGCTGCTCTCTCTAGAAAAACATCAAATCATTTAACAAGCAACCAGTGTTCAGAATTGACAAATGCTTGTTCCCTGAAGAGACTGGTTTTCTAATATTGGTTCCAATTCCATTATTGTTTCCTCAACTGATACTTTTCAGTTATCCTCGCTGGTGTTTTTTTTTAATCAGTTTTTATTCTCCTGCCACCCTGGTCTGCCTGACTGCACCCCCTCCAGACCCATCACCGACCTTCTCACTGACTTGCCAGGTTATCCACCACTTGCACAGAACCTTAATTTGGTGGGTGGCCAGTCATGTTGGCCATATGACAGCCAGTGGGGGTGTTAGTATGTTGCAGCCCAGCCATGTTCCCCCTGAATTGTCTTCCCAAGTGGGAGCATATTAACTTGTCATTATCTCCCTACTGCTCTAGACTGGCACCTGTAAGTGGGATATTAGGCAGAGTTGTTGGAAGAAGCTAGAGCTCAAGCTGGAAGTGTACCCTGCACTGAATTGCTCACTGTGAAAGAGTTACCCCAAGGGAGCATCCCCTTAACTTCATCACTACTTACGGGCACCAATCTAGAGCAGAAAAGGGAGACAGTGACAAGAAATTGGGGGATTTTGAGATCTGACCCAATACAGAGGAATCATACACAAAGCCTACCATGTATCGTATACGAAAGGGCTTTGAACTCAGGGGATAAATTCATTCACAGTTTCCAACCACTGACCACACAACCATCACAGACATGCAGAGCTGAACTGGCCCACCAGTATACCTGGACATTTCCAAGAGGGCCCCCCTTAGTTGGGTTCCCAGCTATCCACTAAATTGGAAACATATTTGTATTTATCATTGATATTTTAAATTAAGTGGGTGATTGGGCACTGCAAGTAAATGTAAGAAGCAAATACAGAGCTAGTGTATTACATTTAAGTGGAATACAGACATAATCATTTTGTCTTGGCCCTTACCTATTGATTTTCCAGGTGAGCCCCTGTATTAACTTTCCAGGTGAGCCCCCCTGTACCCCAGTCCAACCCTGCAGATGTGGTTGCCCTCATTATTCCCCAGAACTTATAGGTGCAGGAAATGTAAATTTTGCGATACTATGGGTAGGACCAGTCACTTCAGTGAATTCTAAAAAGTCCTTTGAAATCAGACATTTTATTACTTGTGACAGTACTGCCGTGGCGTACCTAGTCACATGTTCCTGCAGCGCATTTTATGTCGGAAAGACACTCCGTCAGTTTAAGGTGTGTATAGGAGAACGTGAAGGCCATACAGAAAAGAGACAGTACAGTAGCAGTGCTTTGTCAATTCACATTTGTTCACAAACCTACTTCCTTGAACATTTATATTTCATTTTTGTGAGACAGAAAAAGTAAAAGTGGGAAAAGGAGAGGATTTGGGTAAACTCCTTTTCAGAAGAGAATTGATGTGGATGGTGAAACTGGGGGGGGGGGGCATTATAATCCAGGTTTGAGTGACAGATTTGATCTGATGCCATTGATTTGCAGGAAATGAGTAGCTTCTATGCATAGGAAATGATTGTATATGAGTCAAAGGCTTCTAAGGAATAAATTATCATTTTTGGTTTTCTTACAGCTATATTTCCCTTAGTGGGGCTACCAGATATTCTATCACACAAGCCACCTTGCTGTGGAAGTAACGGTTGTTCATCTCTTCTTTTTGCTGACAGGGGGACTGATTTTCAAAGAACCCTTAGAGCGATGCAAGCTGGGGCCAACAGGCAGCTTTCGGCAGTGCCTGCTGCATCAGTGACCCTGCGCCGGTTTTGTAAGAAAAGTGGTCCTGAAGGCAAAGTCCCCACAGCTGCTGCAAGCTATCTATTGCATCAAACAGATGGTGCAAGGGAGGGAATCGATGGAGACTGCCATTATCCCCTGGCCTTTGAAAATCTGGCCCGCTATCTGATTTTTGTGCAGGTGATGCGGGGATCCTCTTGCTGCTGGTGCTCAGTGTTGCAAACAGTCAGCAGCGTTGTCGGGTGGAACGGGTTGGGACTGAACTGTGAGCATAGTATCTGAGAGTCGTGGTCTGTGGGTTGGTATATGTATGTACTAATTTGGTGAGTGATTGTGGCACAACTGCTAAGAATGTGGGACCATGTGGGCCAGCAGTAACATGCCATGTAAAATGCAGTACGTATAACAGACAGAGACATGGTGGTAGTTAGAGGAGAGTGTGACAAGTGGGGTCAGTAGTAGTAGACTTAATTTAATAAGCGCCCAATCTCAGAGACTCTGAGTGCTGTACAATCATTACAGAAACAGCAGCATACATAACACATACATAACATACCATACTAAAATAAACGATTAGTAAAGGATTAATAAATATAAAACACAGCCTGTGATAAAAATGCTGGTAAAGTCAATAAGGTAGGCTAGCAGCTTCTAGCTCAGACAGTGCCAAAAGCTTCCAGAAAGAGGAAGGATTTCAGGCCCCTCTTAAAGGCGTCCAACGAGGGGCCCTCTCTCAGAACCCTGGGAAGCCTTTTCCAAAGGGGAGGACCAGCAGATGAAAAAGTCCAATCTCTGGAGGATTTCATCCTCGACCTAGGAACAGTTAAGAGGCCCACCTCAGAGGAGTGGGGGGGGGGGGTTGAGAGATCTCATGGGGTCAGTAGATCACTCAGGTAGCCAGTACCCAAACCATATTGGCCAGGGCCTTATAAGTCAGTCAGGTGACCTTAAAGGTGATACGCCACTTCACTGACAGCCAGTGCAGTTCACACAGGACCAGGGTTATATGACAAGACCTCGGAAGGCCTGTAAACAACCGGGCCACTGCATTCTGCACTGGCTGCAAACATTGTAGGATACCTCCACGCACCCTGCATATAGAGCATTGCAGTAATCAAGTCTAGAGGGGATGAATGCCTGAGTTACTGTAATGCTACCGGATGTAATATCCCCGATTGAAACCTGGCTTGCCTCCAAGATCTTCGATGCTGCCATCATCCTGCCAGGCTTTACACTCTTTAGAAAGGAGAGGGTGGGCAGGTGTGGAGGGGGCTGCCTTATCCACATAAGGTCAGACCTGCAGGGCTCCAAACTAGAATTTTTTGGCTTAACTAGGCATTGTGAATGCCTTGCAGTCAGACTCCTACTAGGGAAGAGACACAAATCCCTTGGCCTTATGACAACCTGCATAACACATTGCAGACACCAATCTGGCCTCAAAACCTGCCCCAGCTACTTTAGACAAATTCACCAAAACAGGGAAATAATTGTCACCGGTGAATTTGATATCAATTGGACTTCCAGATCCAGTGCGGGCCATAGAGACAATAATGCCAGCCTCTTTCTCTCTCAACTGGTCACAGAAAATGCAAGAGCCAGTTAAAACTGGCACCAGTACCCTAATAGACTGGATTCTGGCTACCCGTCCTGAAAGGGTCAAAGATGAAAGAGTACTACCTGACACCATTAGTGATCACTCCCCAGTACAATGCATGTGGACAGGTGAACAGACCAAGCCTTCCCCACAATTTACCACCAGCTGTGTCCTATGCAAAGATAAGGTGGCCGCATTTAAATCTCACATGGCTCACATTGGTTGGAGCTACCTGAATGTAATCCCTGACATTGATGCTGCTTTTGATTTCTTAATACAAGAATTCTCTGCAGCCTGTAACAACTTTGCCCCATTAAAAAACACAAGGTGCGAGGCTTCCTATCTGGGCGGATCTCCCCTAAACTCCTGGCCCTCATGAGAGGCAACTGTGTTCCTTGGCAAGCGAGACCAGGCCACCTGTGCACCTACAAAAACACAGGAAGGCACAAAATAAATGCACCAGTAATATTAGGCTGGCTAAATCTGAATACATCAAGACCCAGCAAACCCAAAACTGGACCAGTGGGAAAACATTCTGAGAGAACATAGCTGAGCTCCTAGGCAAGGGTGAAAAGCAGCCTCCTAGAATGTTCAAAGTTGACAGGATTGATATCCTGTACCCATCAGAGAAAGCAAACAAATGTAACACAGCCTTTATGGACCTAAATTCAATGATCCCAGCCAGTCCAACAGCATGTAACTTTATTTATTAATTTAGTTACTTTTGTTCACTGGATAAGTAAGATAGGGTGGAGGCAGAAGAAGAGGGCAACCAAAATGGTGCCGGGCCTGCATCACAAGCCCTATGAGGAAAGACTCAAGTAATTAAATATGTACTCTCTAGAACATTAGTTCTCACACTCTGTGATAGTGAGCCTCCCCCAAGCTATGGAAAACATTTCAAGCCTTCCTCAAATTTGGAAAAAATCTTGGGCATCCCCACAGAAACAATCACTTGCCAATGCCAAATGTTGTTGTGCTGGCATTGGCAGTGGGAGTGGCAGAGGTAGAGACGCATAGCACTGTGATTGTGTTAATGTGTCCGAAAAGGTGATTTTGCACAGCGAGCATGGCAGTGTGCGCCACAGCTGTGGAAAGATGTTTTGGGCAGGCTGTGAAAAATGGCAGCTGGACTGTTGATGAGATGTGCAGAAATGCCAGTGGTGAAAATGTGGCATGAAAATATTGCAGATTGACGAAGTTACAAGAGCGTGTGGAAACTGCGCAATGCACGCTTGCAACACAGTCATTGTATGGACATTCGGCACCAAATTTTCAACACAGGCATTTTAGGACCTCCGCTCATGAATAGTGTCACCGTCATTTCCACAAACTGACCCAAAAACTGATTTCGCACAGCAACCGTGCAATTCTGCGCCTGATGTGCGAAAACACATTTCAGGCAGCTGTACTGTTCATAAGGAGGTATGGAAAAATGGCAATGATGAACAGCCGGAGTGAAACTATTACAAATTCACAAAGTCACGAGCGTGCATGCAAACTGTGTAATGCACGCTCGTAAAACACTAATTTTATTGACTTTCATCCCCAAATGTTCAACATAGGCATATTAGGATATCTGCTAATGAACAGTGTCAGTGTCATTTTCATGTGTCTCGAACATGGACTTTCCACAGCGACTGTGCTATTCTGCGCCGGAACTGCGAAAACAGATTTTGGGCAGGATGTGAAAAATTACAGCTGTACTGTTCATTAGGAGGTGCAGAACAATGGCACTGTTGAAAATCTGGAGTGACAGTATTATAAGTTTGCGAACGTATGAGTGTGCGTGCAAACTAGGCAATGCATGCTCATAACAGAGTCATTTTATGGAGTATCATCACCAAATTTTCAACACAGGCATTTTCGGATGTCTGCTCATGAACAGTGTCACTTTCATTTTCATAATGTGTCCCGAACACTGATTTCACACAGCGACCGTGCTATTCTGCTCCGGAAGTGCAAAAACACATTTTGGCAAGGATGTGAAAAATGACAGCTGTACAGTTCACAAGAAGGTGTAGTAAAATGCCAATGTGAGAATCTGGCATGAAAATATTGTGAATGCGCCAACTTACAAGCGTGCGTTGCGCAGTTACTACACATGCTAGTAAAACAGTCATTTTATGGAGTATTGTCACCAAATTTTCAACACAGGCATTTTAGGACCTCTGCTCATGAACACTGTCACTGTCATTTTTGTAATATGTCCTGAACACTGATTTTGCACAGCGACCACGCAATTCTGCGCCGGAAACGTGAAAACACATTTCAGCCAGGATGTGAAAAATGACAGCTGTACAGTTCACAAGAAGGTGTGGTAAAATGCCAATGTTGAGAATCTGGCATGAAAATAGTGTAAATATGCTAACTTACTAGCATGCATTGCGCAGCTGCTACGCACGCTCATAAAATAGTCATTTTTTTGGATTTTTCCTACCAAATTTGCAACATAGGCTTTTTGAGAGCCCCTCTCATGAACAGTGGCATTGTCATTTCATTACTCAGTCCCAAAAGGTGATTCCACGCAGTGACTGCAAAATCATCTTTCAGGACCGAATAATGCCATTGCAGTGCAAGAATTCATGAGAAGGGGTCCCAAAAACCCCATGTTGAAAATTCGGAGCCAAAATTCTCAAAAATGCCCAAGATATGCATTAAAGTTGAAAAAACCCTATTTATTCCATTATACAGCTTACCAGCATTTCTTCAGTTTGCGGTCGGCTTTGAAGAGTGCAGACGTGTTCCCAGTCCACCGAAGATACGTTGCACGTGCTCTAACATGGTAAGTATGGGAGTGAAGTGAGGAAGCAGGAGTCCGCAGAGGGTGGTGCAGGTGGGGAAGGGATCATTGATACTACAAGGGATCATTTTCGTTTTACAGGAAACCAAAAAAAAAAACATTGTGGGACATTTTTTTTTGCAGGGGATTTGGCACACTGGGGTGGGCTCCCAGAGTGCCACCTAACTGTTTGGGGGGGTGTCTGTAGCTGATGGGGGGATTGGGCACCTTCATCGGCAAACAACACAAGGGAGGGAGTAATTTATGCCGACGGGGATTGGGCACCCCCATCGGCACACAAAGAAGGGTGGGGGGCACAGAGCCAAGGGTGATTGGGCACCCCTCTTGGCATTAAACAATTGCAGGGGTTCTTTATGGTGACGGAGTGGGCTCCTGTCGGCACACGAGAAGGGGAGGGTAAGAGCAGGGGTTTGAGCACCCCCTCGGCATATCACAAATGGGGGTGCTTTATGCCAATGGGGAGTGGGCTCGCCCGTTGGCACATTCATAGAGGGAAGGATCAACCAACAGTGGGATTTGGCACCCCAAAGTCGGTGGTTCGGCGTGCCGCCATGTGCATAATGTGACGAGCATGTCAAGAAAAGACCCGCTGCATCTGACGAGCTTTGCTCGGATTGCAGCGGACCTTTTCTTAGATGTGCTCGCCACATTATGTATGCATGGTGTGGCATGGCATGCAGGCTGATTGGGGAATGAGGGACGCACCTACTGGTAAATGCCCTGCATTCACCCAACAGCAACCGCGCCTCCAAATCCCCACTGTCCCAAGATGTTGGCTGTGCAAGCGCACCAACATAAAAATGTACTTTACACAATACACCAGGAATAAAATGAGTCTATTCAAATTGACTGAGAATATTCTTTTTTTATTCAACTAATTGTTCTCCCCCTACTCCACACCCCTGGTTATGTTTGTCACTCCACTTTTCTGACTCTTGGACCCCTATTACCTTGTCTGTTTCTCCTCTATCTGGAGCAACCTCCCTAGCCAGCTTCATTTCTCCCCCTCTTATCCTGTTGCTAACAAGCATTGGCTCAGTGTGCTGTTCCCAGTCACCAGTTTGCTTACTGTATAAAACAAAAACCACGTACTGTAGAAACAAGCCTTGACTTAATGTGGTTTTCCCAGTCACCAATTTACATATGAATTAACTCCTACTGTAGAAACAAGCCTTGACTTAGTGTGTCTTTCCGAGTCACCAATTTACATATAAATAAACACTCAAAACACAATCTTTGGTTCAGCACAGTTTTCTGGTCACCATTCTGTGCATAAGAAAATAAAGTCACCTGCCATTATCCATATTTAGTTTGCTTCAGCTCTTCACACATAACATCCAAAACTTAAAATTTAAATACTGTACATTCTCAGACTTGACTAGGCCTCCCCTGGAACAGTTTTGGGCCTCCCTTGGGAGGCTGGCCTCATCATTTGAGAACCACTGCTCTAGAGGAAAGGAGGGAAAGGTGGGGCATGATAGAAATGTTCAAATACCTCAGAGGTATTAATAACATACCTGAAGGTAGCATTTTACAAAGAAAAGATGCTCAAGGATAAGAGGTCACACTATGAAGCTGGAGTGGGGAGACGTAGAGGAGACATGAGGAAATAATTCTTCATGGAAAGGGTGGTGGATGTCTAGAACAGCCTCCCAGCAGAGGTGGTGAGTGCTAAAATGGTGACAGGATTCAGGCATGCCTGGAATAGACACAAGGGGACCTTAGAAGTAAGGCAAGGGGGGAGAAGACTGGAGATAGAGTAGGGTCTGTGGTGGCACAGTAGGTAGGGAAAATAGGGCAGACTAGGTGGGCCAAGAGGTCCTTGTCTGTCAACAACATCTATGTTTCTGTGTTACACTGAGCCAAAGGCCCTTTTTCAGGAATGACCCAGAGATAACATCAGATAACCTCAAGTATAATAAATACATCATACAATATGTAATATGCAGTGGGACAGCTGTCTCTCGATGACATGACCCCAAGAATGAACATCCAAAATTCTGCTTCAAACTTGTCTCTACCAAAGATGCCATGAAGTGTGTCAAAAGGGTTCTAGGTAAAACTAGGGTAGGAAGTGATGTACTTGATAAGAAGCTGCTAGCCCTGGGACCTGAAGACTTAGCCCACCCCATCAGAAAGATATACAACTTTTCCCTGCAGTCCTCCCAGTTCTAGTTGGTATGGAAAACCGTTGTGGTGTCACCAGTGTTTAAAAATGGTGATAACTCCAACCTGGCTAACTACAGGTCTGTTTCAATCCTCTTCCCCTCTGTCTAAGGGCCTGGGGAGAATCATATCAACCAACTTGTTAATTACCTAGATAAATACAATATCCAGTGTGTACAGCAGCATGGATTCAGAAAGCTGCCTAGCGTGGGCATGGCTGTGGTAGAATACACTAACCACCTGCATGAGGTGTTGGATAACAGTATCCTGGTTGAAGCAATATATATTGACCTAACTAAAGCCTTCGACTTTGTCAACCACAACCTTCTGTTTGACATGCTCCTCTCCCTTGGCCTGTCCCAGGACACAGTTGCCTGGTTTTGTAGCTACCTCTCCTACCGCTCCTGACTTGTAAAGATCGATGGTTTTCTATCTGATGACAGGACTGCCTCCATAGGGTTACCCCAGGGGTCCATACTTGGCCCTCTCCTATTTGGCCTGTTCATCTATAGCTTACCTGAGGCCTACCAGTCTGCAAGGGTACTCTTATATGTTGATATGTCTGTCATTTTCACCAGCAATGCAGACCACGGTATTAACTCAGCTGACCTCCAGGCCAGCTTTGAGGTACTAGAAAAAATGGATCACCTACAACAAAGTGGTGCCAAGTTACAAATAAAAAACAAAAGCTATGTTATTCGCTAACCCACAAAGGCCCACCCCCCAGTCATCCTCAGTGGCAAGAGCCAAAGTCTAGAACAGGCTGAAACCTTCAAATACCTTGGTGTTACTCTGGATGACGCTCTGTCATTTGCCCCACATATGGACAATGTTGTTAGTACAGCTAACAGATGACTGGGCACTTTGCAAAGGCACCGCCTCAACCTTACCGCTGAAGCCAGATGTCTTGTTACGTCCAGTACCATCCCGCCACTCAATGACTATGGCCTCCCTGTATATGTATGTGTGCAACAAGTCCTGTCATCTTTCACAGGGGGTGGACAAGCACACCTACAGCTGCACCCTGCATACCCTAACCAATTGGTGACCCCTACATGGCAGGATAAAGTATCAAACCTATCTGTTTGCCAAAAAGGCACTGCTGGATCTCACCTCTCCGGCCATACGTAACTGCTTCTATCCTGTCATCAACCAGTATAATAGCAGAGCATGACTAGGAATGCCCTCAAATTTCCTTCTGAAGAACCAGTCAGGGTAAACAGTCCTTTGCTGTTAGGGAAGCAGGCTGGCTGAACGAACAGAACAGATCCCTGCTAAGCCTTTCAAATATTGAGGGCCTTCGTGTATCGAGTCCCTCTGTGGCTCAATGAGTGCCTGGAAGTCTCACAAGGAACTACAACCTTACCAGTCTTTAAGTCTGAACTTAAAAAACACCTCCTCTCCAGGAACGCCTGTGACTGTCCTAGTGGCACCTAATATGGCTATTGCCCCATGAACACTCCTCTAAGATATCTCTGCACTTGCAAACGTTGTCCACCCCTCAATTTTCACTCAAAGCAGCCTATATCGCCCACCTCTAAATCCTCATCTCTCCTGCACACCCCCTCAGTCCCCCCACCTCCTTACCTGTCCTCACAGACCCACCTCACACCTTCAGACCCCTCTCTCCTCCCTCCCTTCCCCTTTAATTTCTACTTTTGTTACCCCTCGTTGTCATCTACCTTGCCTTCTCCAACCTTTCCTTACTGTTTACATCCCTCCCCCCACTTTCTGTTCTGACAAAGTCTTTCTATCAGACTGCTACCCTTTCTCCTCACCTCTACCCTTCTCCTTCTCACAGACTACACCTCACACCTTCCAGACCCCCTCCTCTCCCTTCCCCCAGCCTCTTGTTATCACCCATTATCTTTACCCTCTTCTCCTTCTGTTGCCACCTACCCTCATGCTTTCTCCAACGTTCCCTACTATTTTCACATCCCACCAACTCCACCTCCACTTTCTGTTTTTGACAAAGTTTTCTACCAGACTGCTATCCTTACCGCTCACCTCTACCCTACTCCTCCCGCCTGCCCCTGGTTCTCCCTTGAACCCATTTATTTATTTATTTGAAGTATCGGATTTACAACCTTTGAGCCATCGGCTCATTTACAAAGGTACCTTGTCACATGGAGGACAGTGAAAATCAGACAGTTACAATTGTATAGCCGTCATGTGTTACATACAGATGTTGTTTACAGGTAATATATACATATTTGGCTACAGATATTTACATAAGCACATGAACATTATTACCATGAGACAGCATAGTGCAATACATCTTAATTCAGGAGCCTGCAGATTGAATAGACATTGATGTGTGTGGTGGCAGTCCTTAAATGGACATTGTCGGGGGGGTTGGGGCCCTAGGGTTTTTTTTTTTGTATGCAGGCTGGCTGCAGTTACAGGTGCGGGTATTGAGGAGGGGGTTCTGGAGAGTTGCTTTGAAAGGGGAAATCTTTGGGGTGCTGGTGATGGTGGTAGGGAGTGCCTTGAACGAGACAGCTCCAGCAATGTTACCTGAGTTTAGGGAGGAGTGTAGGAAGTTGGTGAATTCTAGGAGGGCTGTGGTTGTGCTATGGCCTTGGCGGAAGCCATGCTGCTCTGGGCATAAGATGTCATACTTGGTCAGGTGTTCCGTGAGCTGTGTGGCAACCACTTTTTCTAAGGCTTTGGTGGGGGGGAGAATGGAGATGGGACGATTTGTCACCACTTTTATGGATGGGGGTAACAATGACTGTTTTCCAGGCACTGGGGAGTTGCCCCAGGCAAAAGGATATGTTTAGTAGGTCCATGAGAGGGACTAGGACCTCGTCGAGGACTAGTCGAAGGAGCCTGGTGTCTAGGGGATCATTGCCAGAGTTATTGCTGTTTAGTGCATTTTACAGATATGGGTGAGCTTCTTGGAGCAACATTTTGTGCAGAAGGAAAGGGGGGTGCTGCAAGGTAGGGGGTTGGGACTCCGGCACAGGGTCAAAGAAGCAACTGGGGAGGACAGTGCTGAGATCTGTGAAGGTAGTGTTTAGACAGTTTGCTATGGTCAGTGGAGATGGTGTCGTTAATGAAGAGCTGGGAGGGAGGTGGGGAGCATGATTTCCCATTGAGTTCTTTGATATTACTCCAGAAGGTTCGGGTGGACCCACATGTGACAGTGAGAGTAGATTGGTAGTAGTCCGCTTGGCCTTGCGGATGGCCCGTGCACAGTTGTTTAGTGCGGCATTATAGGATTGTCTGTCAGCTGTCCTGCCAGACTCTGTGGCTTTGCATCAGAGATTGTCCCTTTCCCTCAGTTTTTGGAGTTGGGGGGGTGATCCAGGGAGCATTTTGTCTTTTGGTGTGGTGTTTGGTGAGTGGGGCATAGAGATCACAGGCTTTAGTGAAGGCCTGTGTGAACAGATTGAGCGCAATGTCAATGCCGTGGGCTATTTTGATGGGGTACCAGTCCAATTGGCGAGGAGTTGTTTGAGTTTACTTAACCCCCCCCCAGTCTGAGACACCAGCGTAAGGTGGTTTGGGCTATGGGTTTGGGGGTGGAGGAAGTCCATAGGAATAGGATGGGTGTGTGGTCACTTAGGGAGTCGGGAAGAACTTTTATATCCTGGATTTTGTGAGGGCAGTTTGAAATAATGACATCCAGGAGGGTGCTGGTACCAGTGGAGGGCTGAAGTCTAGTAGGTTGGGTGACTAATTGGATCATATCGAGGGCAGAGAAAAGGTCCTTCATTGGCGCAGCTGAGGGACCAAGCCAGTTGATATTTAGGTCCCCTACTAGTTTCTGTTCAGTTCTGTGTGAAAGGGTGGAGAGGTAATTGGAGAGGGATATGATGGCCAGCTTTTGGTTCTTAGGGGGAACATAGGAGACTGTGAGGTATAGTGGGCCCCTGGAGGGGTCCAGGGTGATTTTTAAGGTGAGGGCTTGGGCACCATTTTTGAGCTTGGGGGGAGCATGTGGCCAATAATGTTATCCTTGATGTAGATCGCACAACCACCATCACGTTTTCCCCATCCACTCTCCTTACTGTCAAGGAACAAGGTCACCTTAACTGTCTCCCTTTGTAAATCGCTACTGCTGTACCTCAGGGAACTGTTTGTCTATTATCATGTGCTGTATATTATGTATTTTCAACTATTTGTTTTTATTCTCTGATGTGGAACCTTTGTAAAAGAGCTTCTGCTCAAAGGTTGTTTCTGAATAATAAATAAAATAAAATTGCCCAATTCAAAAGATCCCTGCACTTAGTCCTCACCTCCAGCACCACTTGTACATGCTTTAGCTAATCTACATCACTGGCTGACTGTTGCCCTGACTAGTTCTGTAATCAGGCAATGCAATTGTTATTGTAGCTGCTTAAAATCATCTGTGTATCTATGCATCTTGTGTACTATGACTTGACTAGATTCTTCTGGAATTGATTAAGTAATTGTCTTTGTACGTAACCTCATTGTTCTGACACTGATGTGGAACCTTTGTAAATAAGCACCTGTGCTGAAAGGTACTTTTCGAAATAATGAGTAAATAAATAAACAGATAAATAAATAATTACATTCCAATTTCAATTTTAAATGTATTTATCACTGACTAGCAACTACCTGCGTATAATTCTGGACTCTCTCCCTTCCCCAAAAAGGAGCAGTTGATATAAAAAAAAATGTTTTATATGTGTTTCTGTATACTCCTTGTCAACCTCCAATGTAGCTCCCTGCTGTTCATTTGTGTTCCTAGATCCATGCATTTGGTGCCACAGCCCTCATCTACAATCCCTAAAATGACATCACTGAACACGTCTTTATTTTGGTTTTGGTTTGAAGCAAGATGTTTGTATTTTAATGTCACAACAAAGTCGGGTGCTCACCACCTCTTAAATAAAAGACACACAAGCCTCCATGGTCAATCAAATCAGTAATAACAAGAATTTGTCAATGCCGAATATTGGCTTGCTGGCACTGGCATTGGTGGTGCAGGAATTAGAAATACAAAATAGGAATGGCAGTGAAGTATTGAAGTAATGCCTACCCCCTCCCCCCCCACAGAGACTGAAAGGCTTTGGGAGTGTGGGTCGGCCATAATGCTTACGCCATTCCACCTCACCCCACCCCACCCTGCAGAGAGCGACAGCTGGTGGGGTGTGCATTGGGGTCTTCATCCCTTATGATCACCCAGTTCCATAAGAAAATAAGCTTAGATGGGTGCAATATAGGAAAATGGGGTAAACGTTAGGGTTACAGACCCAAGTCACACCTCAATGCCTGTCAGTGGCTGTAGGGAGGGTGGGGTAGAATTCTGCGAAAATTATGGCTGATTAACCCAAATCATGTCCCCAAAACCTGTTCAGTCTCTACAGGGTGCGTATGGTTGGAAACCTTAATGCCCCAGGTGTTTGTTGGTATTTTCACTCCAAATTTTCAACAGTGACTTTTTGGGACCCCACCTCATGAACAGTGGTGCTATCATTTTGTTACTGAATCCTGAAAGGTGATTTCACACAGCAACTGCGCCATTGGGAACCACAGGTGCAGAAAGACATTTCGGGCAGGATGCAAAAAATGACTGCTGCACTGTTCATGAGGAGGTGTGAAAAAATGGCAAATTTGAAAATCTGGAGAGAAAATATGAAAAATTTGCAAACTTAAGAGTGTGCGTAGATACTGTATTTTCAACATGTGCATTTTGGGACCTCTCCTCATGAACAGTGGCACTGAGATTTTGTTAATCTGTCCCGGAAGTTGATTTCACATAGTGACCTTGCCAAGCCACAGGTGCGAAAACATGTTTTGGGCAGGATGTGAAAAATGGCAGCTGTACTGTTCATAAGGAGGTGTGAAAAAATGGCAATGTTGAAAATCTGGAGTGAAAATATTAAAAATTCTCTAAGTTATGAGCATGCGTGGAAACTGTGCAATGCATGCTTGTGACACAGTCATTTTTCTGAAATTTTTCACCACATTTTCAATACAAGCATTTTGGAACCTCCACTCATGAACAGTGTCACTGTGATTTTCTTAATCTGTCCCAAATGTTGATTTCCCACAGCAATTGCGCCATTGTGCGCCACATGTGCGAGAACACATTTTGAGCAGGATGTGAAAAATGACAGCTGTACTGTTCATAAGGAGGTGTAAAAAATGGCAATGTTGCAAATCTGGACTGAAAATATTAAAAAATCTCGAACTTACGAGCATGCGTGGAAACTGTGCAATGCATGCTCCTAACACAGTCATTGTTTGGAATTTTTATACCAAACTTGCAACATAGGCTTTTTGGGAGCCCACCTCATGAACAGTGGCACTGTCATTTCATTAATCAGTCCCAAAAGGTGATTCCACGCAGTGACTGCGAAATTACCTTTCGCGACTGAATAACAAAATTACAGTGACTGATTTCATGAGGTGGGCTCCCAAGAACCCCATGCTGAAAATTTGGAGCCAAAAGTCAAAGGAATGGCCCAGATGTTCACCCAAGTTGAAAACCCCCCATTGATGCCATTGTACAGCTTACCAGCATTTCTTCAGTTTGCAGTCAGCTTTGAAGAGTGCAGGCGTGTTCCTGCTCCAACGAAGATCATCACGCTGACCTCCAGAGGTAAGTATGGGGTGAGGGTGTGTGTGGGGAGGTGGGGGTGCACAGAGGGTGACTGCAGGTTGGCTAGGGGGCGCCACAGACAGTGAGGGACCGTTTTCTTGTTTACATGTCAAAATAAAAAAAAACACTTGGGAGGAAGGTTTTCTTTTTTTCAGGTAGTGCACTGGGCAAGCTGGGGTGGGCTCCCAGTGTGCCACCTGGGCTTTTTGGAGGGGACTGGAGCCGACAGGGATTGGGCACCCTGTCAGCAAAGAAAGCGTATCTGTGTTTGGGGGAAGGGGACATGATGCTGAGGGGGACTGGGCATCTCCCTTAGCAGCAAATTAACCTGGGGGGCATTATGCCAATGGGGATTGGGCACCCCCGAAGTCGGCTTCCTAGTGATTGTGAGAGGCAGATGGCGAGAGCCCTCACCATGTTTATTGAAATGTTTCACCAGGCAAGGCACATAGGGGAGGCATGTCAGATCTGACGCTGCATTGATGAGCCCGTCCCTCATTGCAGCATCCGATTTCTTTCAAGTTGGTGGCAATCTCTGAAACTGCTGTCACCGGCGGCATACTCACTGGTTGGCGGCTGAGGGACACACAGGCTAATGCATCCCTTGGATTTGCCACAACACTGGTGCACCTTTGAAAGTGCTAGTACAGTGCTATGACCACAAAATGTTGCTTGTACATGCGTGCGTAAGCCAACACAAAAATGATAAAGGATCAGTCAATCTGAAACACACCAGGCAGGGAACTGTTGGCATCTGTTACTTTATTTTCATCACTGATTGTCTTATGGAATCAATAGACAACGGAGCATTTTTTCATTAAACATGGAGCCTTGTGTGCCTTTTATTTAAGAAGTGGTGAATGCCCAGCTTTGTCGTGATAATTGTACTATTTTATTGAGAGCATCACCCTCCCAGTGAGCTCTTTTGTATGTTAAAAAAATGTTGTGTTCTACTTTAAGTTTTAGGTTCTTTCTCAGTTCATCATCTTGTATGCTTATGAGTTTTGTGTCAAGTAATTTAAGTTTTCGTGCCACCAAATCGGCACAGGGAAGACAGTGTAAATCTATTTTCTTAAAGACAGCATTGGGACAGAAAACCTATTTTTACAGAGCTATTAAAAGTTAGAATTCACTTCCTGACAGTATAGGAAATATACACTCTGTAAGTCAGCATTGAGAAAATATTGTTTAGGGAGTCTACCTTTGTACCATAGCTGTTTGTATTGTGATCGTTATTGTGATGTTATTGAACTGGATGTTTTTTTACGTATTGAACGAATGATCCAGGTCACCATTGAAAATGCACATTTATGCCCTTGGATTCTTAGTGCTTACCAGTTAAGCAAATTACAAATAAAAAATTAAAACAAAATAAAAAATAAAATAGTGCACGTGCACAGAATAATTATTCATCTCCAGTTATGAAGCACTGGACAGACACGAGGAACCTGGAGTCACATACACCTTAAATTGTTATGTTACGTGTTTCATTTTGTGATCTCCAAGTTAGTGCTTACATTTTGTAGCCTGGAGTTAGTCCTGAGGTCCCCTTAGTGTGGCAAAAAATCAGGGTGCAGTTTCAGTTGCATGCTGGGTAATCTTAGTCACAGGAAAAATTATGTCAAGCAGCAGTGCACTGAAGAATGTTTTCCCAAAAAGCTAGTTTCAGCTACAGATGATTACACTAGTGGCATGCCCATCACATCTACTTACAAAGTACTTTCTATGCTGTGCACCATGAATTTATTTTTATTCTCTCAGTTCTTTCCCTAGCCAGGTCTACAAGGCTATTTCTAAGCCAAATGTGGTGGCCATCTTTTTTTCTTGCGAAAAAAATTAATTAAAACTTTAATAAGCTTTTCACATCTGGAATCTTTTATTTTTTATACTGAAAACAATGTAGGATCACATTTTGTTCCTGTACAACTGCTTTATTCAATGTTTGTTGAGGTGGGACCACTGGCACAGTGGTAGCGGTACCACTCGTGATGCCAGTTACCCAGTTTGGGGAATGAAGATGTGTCATCGGATGGCTAGCCAGGGCAGGAGGATTGAGCATCCCAGAAAACAATCTCATCCTCAAGGAGGGTGGGCTGCCAGTCTCCAGAACAAGGGGGCACAATTTAAAGTTAGAGGGGGGATGGCTCAGGGGTAATATGAGGAAATTCTTTTTCACAGAGAGAGTGGTGGATGCATGGAACCACCTTCCTGGAGAGGTTGTGGGGTCTAAAACAGTGGGGGAATTCAAACATGCATGGGATAGACATAAGGCAATTATAGTGGGGGTTGCAGGAAGTAGGCTGTTGGTTAACTAGAATCTGCAGCTTATCCAATAGGTAGGGAAATGGGCAGACTGAGTGGACCAAGTGGTCCTTATTCGCCGTCAAAGTCTATGTTTCTACGTTTCTATGTTACTGTGCTACTGCCACTTGGGTGACCACTGGTTGCGGTCCATGCTGGAGCTGCAGAGTATTGCGAGGAAGCACAGGCTGCTGAGGTTGTGCATGCCAGCATGCGCCAGCATGCATGTGAGAGTCCACGGGGACTGAGTTGCATCTCAGTGGCTGGGAGAGAATAAATGAAATGCCCTGAGTGAAGTAGCATGACACTTATGACACTGACTCCCCACCACAGACCCTGCACCGCCAACCATGGCACCCGCCACCAAACCAAGCTCTAGCACCACTGGGGATATAGTGCCCTTCTGCTGGCACCACCTGGGGGGAGCAAACCAGTGAGGACCAGAAAGTGCAGGTACGTCCCAGAGAAGGTGGGTGATGGGGCTGGATACAGGAGCATGGCCAACGAGGACCACCTTCGTAATGGGGAAGCAACACTGTAAAGTTGAAAAAAAAAAAGTTTGCAAAAAAAAAAAAACCTGCTGTGACTGAGTAGTGATGAAAGCTTTTTGGTAGACATAGTTAATGACTGAAAAGATCAACCCTTGCCTCGGTAACCTGTACCTCAGTGCTTTTATACTGAGGTTCTTTGTCTTTTAAATTGCTTTCCTATTTTTGGCTCACCATGACCCAAACCAGTAAGACCATCTTAATGCTGATTCCTCCTTCCCCTCGGCTGAGATATCGATGAAGTACACTGATGAGTCCTGAGATGGGTGAAACATGTGTCTGTGCCTTCTATTTTCCACCTTTTTAGCATGTGTGAGAGGCCTTTTAGCACCATACACTTCTGCTTAAAGTAGAACCAGTCTAAATTCTTTCATGGTGATGTGCATATACTTCCCATGATACTTTGAATTACTGGAGTATGCGTAATATTTTTTGTATGTCGTATTAAATGCTGTTTGCTCACCATTAATTATTTCAAATCTGAAAACATGCTAAAGCAAACTTTAAACTGTGGGGGGGGGGGAGGCTGGCCAAGTGGTGCTGAAGGTTGGGGCACTGGACACTACTCCTCCTACCATGCCAGTGACCCAGGTTTGGGAATGAACCATCACCAGAGTCAGTCGGGTGTCAGTTGTTGGAAAAGGACTGAGCATCCAGAGACTGTTCTCCTCCTTCGGGGAGAGGGGACAGAATATACCGCTGCTTGACTGCCACCCAGAGGATGCTGGGTAGCACAGCAAGTGGTCACTCATGTTCACTGGCCAGGCACAGATAATGCACCTTAATGCTGTGTGTGCATCATGGCACAGGAGCTGGCTCAAGCAGAGAGGGAGAAAAATGGAGGAAAACGCCCACCCATGGCAGGATTAATCTGCCAACCCCATGGACTCCGGACCACCTACTGGGACCCACTCACCCATAGAGTTAAAAAGTAGTGGGGAGTCCCAGGGACAGTGGATGACAGAGTTAGTGGCTAAAGTGGACCACCAGAGTAAAATAAGGAGCAAAAAATGTTAAAAAAATATACAAAACCATTGGTGGGGGCAACTTACAAGACTGTCGAACAAGGGTGAATTAAAATGGAATTGAAATGTATACAATATGTCCCAAATTTCACTGTAACAAGAACTGTTGCTTATAGCCAGATAAATCAGTAGAACATGGCATGGAGTTGTGAACTTCATACATAACAAGGCTCTCTGAAGCAACTGATGAGAGTAACAGATGGCAGTAAGCTACCTTTCTGAAGTAAAGGCTTGTGAACTGCATTGTACCAAGGGATATTTTATTCATTTATTTGGATTTTGTTAAACAGGTAGGCTCTCTGAGACTGTAAGTCTCTTTTTCAGAAGCGACCTGGAATTAATTATGTTCAGCTGTCATGGGAAGGGTCTCGGGGGGGGTCTCAGTGAAGACAAGTACACTGGCTATTTAAAAGAAGTGGACCCCTGAGGGAGGTTTGAAAGGCATTGTGATTGGTGCATGGCTGACCTCTGCCAAGAGGTCATTCCACTGCCTATGAGCAAAACCCCTTGAAATCAGCATTTCCATGGCCGAAGAAATTTCCACAGAATTTGCATCATGCTGAAGAATATATATAGTGCCACAGAATTCACTGCTATTCCTGAATCTTTATTGAAATACACAGTTTGTCCATAGTGTCTGGCTCCTATCCCCATCTCATTTATCCTGAAGCCCTCTTCTATACTCCACATATGATGTCATTAATGGCGTCATATATTTTTGCAAATCACATGATTGTATTCTGCCACAGAAATGAATGAATTGTGCTGCAGAAATCAAAGGGTACTGCAAAAGCCTTGGAGCCCTGCCACAGAAGTCTGGATTGAGTGCCGCAGAGAACTAGAGGCCTTTCCTATGAGCCATGGAGGCAAAGAATCTTTTGCCAGCAGCTGTTGCAGCTCTAGGAACAGGAAGGAACAATGCAGTTACAGATGAAATGGTTTAAAATGCAAATTAGGAATCAGCCTCCAGTTTCTCTGCAAACCTATGCAAATTACTAGCTTTCCAATGACACTGGAAAACTAAAGCCTTATACAGCTGCTTTGTACTCTAAATTAGCGATGCTCAGATAGCATTGTTTGCTATCCAAATGGCAACTGTAACCCCATGGGGTTACTATATCTTTAAGATCCCCTTTGCACTCTCATATGAAAGACATTAGCTGCCAGTAGAGCAAGGCTTCAGTGTTACTGACAGGACCAGAAATCACCTGATCATTACACTAACAAGTGGATCTAAGGATGCATCAGCGTAGAATTGGTTCAGGGTGTGTAGTTATGTTTAAACTGCAGAGGTTATATGAAAAAGGACTTTTGTAGAAAACTGCCATGGGACTACAAATCAGCAGCAATTTGTAACCCCTTGCCTGGCAGTGCAGTCAGAGGGTGACTGGACAATTAGTTGCCTAAGGATAGAGCCACAAGGACTCCTAGACTTGTGAGTGGCCTAATGAATTCTGGTGCCTATGCAGCCGCCAGTCACCTGTCGGGTGACAGATCTCCAGGACTGCCTGACTATGGTTGGCAACTTGAGCTACCAACTTGAGATACTGATTTCTCAGTGAACAGCAGGGGCTGTTCTAAGCCCAGTTAGCCTATTTGTGTCCACTTAATGGGCAAAGAGTTGAATGCCAACAGAAACAAGCATTTGTCAATGCCGAATGTTGCTTGCTTGTATGTGCTGTTCAGGCATTTGGAAGTGATAGTTCCATGCCTTCCTCCCAAGACATCCACTGTGTCTTTCCGTTCAGTATTCAGAGAAGAGTGGGAGGGGCAAGGGCCACAGCAGTACAGCAGTTGCCAAGGGGGTAAAGAGGTGGACAATAGTCCATTCAAAGGCAAAAGAGTCCTGCAGGAACTCACTAAATAGAAGGTGGACAAAGCGATGGAACCAGATGGCATACGCCCAAGGATATTAAGAGAACTGCGAAGGGAGATAGCAGTACCTCTGGCAGCCATGTTCACTGAGTCATTCAACATGAGTGAATTGTAGGAGGGCACATGTGGTCCCTCTACACAAGTCTGGCAGCAGGGAGGAGGCAGGGAACAATAGGCCATTCAGCCTCACCTCAGTAGTGGGGAAGATCATGGAGACATTGCTTAAAGAAAGGATAGTGGGGCATCTAGAAGCCATCAGAGCCCAGGACCATAGATAACATGGATTCACAGTGGGGACATCATGTCAGATAAATCTGGTTGATTTCTTTGACTGGGTGACAAAGGAAGTGAATCAGGGTGGGGCAGTGGACAACGCTTACCTTGATTTCAGCAAAGCCTTTGACACCATCCCATATAGGAGGCTGATAAACTAGCTGGGTAGGCTGGGTATGGGGGAAAGGGTGGTAAACTGGGTTAGAAACTGCCTAACAGACAGGAGGCAGAGAGTGGTGGTAAATGGTGTGCAGTCTAGGGAGGGGGCGACCAGTGGGGTGCTGCAGGGATCGATCCTGGGGTCAGTTCTGCTCAATGTCTTCATTAGTAATATTGCAGAACGTCTGAAGGGAATTTTTTCACCAAATTTTCAACATAGCCATTTTAAGATCTCTGCTCATGAACAGTGTCACTGTAATTTTCTTAATCTGTCCCAAACATTGATTACACACACCAAATGCGCCATTGTGCACTACATGCACGGAAACACATTTTGGGTGATATGTGAAAAATGACAGCTGTACTGCTCATAAGGAGGTGTGGTAAAATGGCACTGTTGAAAATCTGGAGTACAAATATTAAAAATTTGTGACTTTACGAGCGTACGTAGGAACTGCGCAATGCAGGCTGGTAAAACAGTCATTTTTAGGAATTTTTTCACCAAATTTTCAACATAGCCATTTTAAGACCTCTGCTCATGAACAGTGTCACTGTGATTTTCTTAATGTGTTCCATACATTGATTTTGCACACCGACTGCACCTGTGTGCGCTACATGGGCGGAAACACGTTTTGGGCGAGATGTGAAAAATGACAGCTGTACTGCTCATAAGGAGGTGTGGTAAAATGGCAATGTTGAAAATCTGGAGTGAAAATTCGCAAACTTACAAGCGTGCATAGGAACTGCGCAACGCACGCTCGTAAAACAGTAATTTTTAGCAATTGTTTCACCAAATTGTCAACATAGACTCTTTGAGAGTCCACCTTATGAACACTGGCAGTGTCGTTTCATTAGTCGGTCACGAATGGTGATTTCACGCAGTGACCGTGAAATCACCCTTCGGGCTCGATTAACGCCATGAGAGTGCAAGAATTCATGAGGAGGGGTCCCAAAACCCCCATGTTGAAAATTTGGGCCCACAATTCCCAAAAATGCCTGAGATATGCAACAAAGTTGAAAAACCCCTATCTATCCCATGATACAGCTTACTGGCATTTTCTCAGTTCATGGTCGGCTTTGTAGAGTGCAGAGCGTGTTCCGGTCCACTGAAGATCGTCGTGCGAGGTCCGTGGTAAGTATGGGGTGAGGGGGTGGGGAGGCAGGGTGCGCAGTGGGTGGAGTGCGGGTTGTTGGAGGGGCGGGAGAAGCACCGAGACAGTTTTGTATTTACAGGTTTTCTTTTTTACTAAGACTACGAGGGCCGAAGACTACAAGGGCGTTTGCCATGCTGGGTGGGCTCCCAGCATGGCAGCTGGAAGACTGTTGGGGGCTGGAGCCGATGGGGATTGGGCACCCCGTCGGCCATAACATCAATTTGCCACGCTGGGGTGGGCTCCCAGCGTGGCACCAGCTCTTTGAGGCGTGCAGTCGCGGGGAGTTGGGCAACCCGTCGGCCATAAAACATTTGCCACGCTGGGTGTGCTCCAGCATGGCACCTGGATGCTTTGGGGCGTGCAGACAACGGGGATTGGGCACCCCGTCGGCCATAAAACATTTTGCCACGCTGGGGTGGGCTCCCAGCATGGCACCTGGATGCTTTGGGAGGGCATGGAGCCGATGGGGGGTTGGGCACTCCCCGTCGGCTGTACAGTGTGGGGGGGAAGGGGAAGGCACATGAGCACGCAGTGTGCGTGCGTGCGTGCGCATGTGTGTGTGTGGAGGAGGGAGCTCTGCTCACTCAAGCAGAGCTCTCCCTTTCAACTGTATGCCACTGCATCTTCAGCTTGTCATTGACAGCTGCAGCAGTGATTGGGGAACTGGGGAACCTGCAAACACACTGACTGTATTGGAAGATGGGTGCCGCACTTCCGAAAACTCGGATGATGGCACTATGTTTCTTGCACATGCGTGCAAGCAACATAAAAAGTTTGTACTGCAACAGAGACAGACTGCCCAAAAAGATGTGAGAAGTAGAGTACCTGTTTAGAAAGAGAGGTTATCAGGTGTTGACCAACACATCGTTTTGAAGCTAAAAGCTATAGCTAGAAAATAGAATGTGAAAGTCAACCCCTACAATGCCCATTTGCTGCCCCTTCTCCATCGTGGATATGGGCATATGTGTTAACCCGACCCTGTGTTCATGCCATATAATACATCAGGAACTGTATAGTTTTATGCATTTAATATTACTTGCAATTCAGAGCACAACATTCTGTAGGGGTGGTTATTTAGAAATTAGCGGTAGCCAAAAGCAGTGAGCAGGGCCCAGAATGCTGCCCTCATCCAATCAACTTGTAAGCCGTGGCTTACTTGGAGTATGTCTTCCTACATCCAGTTGTGAGAGCCTTCACTTGCACTGCAGCCAGAGCCTGAGACTGTAACTGAATCAGCTTGATGGCTGGCTGTGTCCCCTACCACCACCACTATGGAACTGGACACCAGGACCTGCTGGGTGGGACAGAGTCACTCATCCTGTTTCAGGAGAAGCTGCCCTGTGAACTACCCTTTGCTAGAGCCAGGAGAGGCGTGATCTTTACCAGAAGAACAGCTGAAACTCTGCAACGCCAATGGCATCACCAATGGGGAAAAGAGAAAGGAGAGTCCAGAGGGCATCTTCAACACCAACCAGAGAGGGACTGCTGCAAACTGCACCATCACCCCTGTGCTGTTAAGGAGATCCCCTAGTTCAGGAACCATGAGTAAACTCAGGGCTTGTCCCTGTAACATGCAACCTGTACTATAGTTGGTAAGCATTTGAGGGACTTGGCCATCTGGTCAAGAGCATAATTTTAGTTTGGTGTTGAATCCACAAAGCATTGCTAACATTTATTTAAGTGCACCATTGATAGCCAGTCATGTGCAATGTCATCAGGCCTACATCATTTCCATGGCTGGGTGCCCAGAGAAGCACTGGGAACTTCCTAAGTAGACCTATGGGTAAAATAATGATACCAGTGGGGAGAGGGTAGTGCCCCCAGTACAGGAGGGCTGATGCTAAGCTATTATACTGTGTTTTATGGTGTGGGGGGGGGACTGTTTGAGGACTGAACCTGCAAAGAATTATTTTGGCTGCACCTTGGAGGGCACTGAAGAGCAGCCAGTGCTAAGGTTGGGTTGGGCCTTGGAGGGCACTGAAGAGCAGTCTGTGTTAAGGTTAGGCTGTGCCTTGGATGGCACAACAGAGCAGCCAGTGTTAATGTTAGGCTACACCTTGGAGGGCACTGAAAAACAGCCAGTGCTAAGGTTGGGTCGGGTCTTGGAGGGCACTGAAGAGCAGTCAGTGTTAAGGTTAGGCTGGGCCTTGGAGGGCACTGATTAATAGCCAGTGTTAAGGTTAGACTGGGCCTTGGAGGGCACTGAAGAACAGTCAGTGTTAAGGTTAGGCTGGACCTTGGAGGACACTGAAAAGTTGTCAGTGTTAATGTTAGGCTGCACCTTGGGGGGCACTGGAAAGTGATCAGTTTAAGGTTAGATTACACCTTAGAGGGCACTGAAAAACAGCCAGTGTTATGGTTAGGCTGGGCCTTGGAGGGAACTAAAGAGCAGACAGTGTTAAGGTTAGGTTGGGCCTTGGAGGACACTGAAGAGCAGCCAATGTTAAGGTTAGGCTGGGCCTTGGAAGGCATTAAAAATCAGCCAGTGTTAAGTTTAGGCTAGGCCTAGCACGGCACAGAAGACCAGGCTATGAATTCTTAACTGAACTATCTCATTGTTGCTAATCACCTTTCTCCCTTTTAGGACCTGAAGCCAGTCCTTAAATAAAGCACCATTCTTTTGTTTGCAACCATTTGTCTGAGTTTCAATTTTTATTTTTTATACTGGAAAGCATGTGAGCAAAAATGTCCTTTTTCACAAATGTCCAGTGGTACAGAGATTTGATGATATAGAGAAACGGTAAAAGCAATATTTGCAAAATTTTACAGTATTTACAAAAGGAACAGAGTATATGACAGGATCATCTAGATTAGAAAAAATACAGAGCACACAACAATAGACCCAATATACAGGTACATATAAACTCTAAGGTAACTCAAGGGTTGGTGGACATTCAGGACGGTTGCCTTCCGGGGCAGACACAGGTGGTGGATTGGAGGAGGTGGTCCTTGAGGGAGGAGGTGAATGAGCGAGTTGAACTACAGGCCTGAAGTTCAGAGGGCAGTTTGTTGTAAAACTTAGGGCCCTTGTACGTGATGGAGTTCTGCGCATGCTTGGTGTGGTAAAAATGGGTGTCAAAGATATTACAGGCAGCCCCTCATGTACTGCACTTGGGAACCAATAAGAGGAAAAGGGAGTTAACGCTGATCGGCAGCAGGTTACGGTGAACTTTGTGTAAGAAAGAGAGCATTTTAAGTTGGAACCTGTGTTCAAGGGTGGTACAGTGATGGGTCATCCAGGGGAGGCTGGTCACAAAGCATGCAATATTATTGTATGTAGTCTTGAGTTTGGAGAAAAGGAGGGATGTGTGAGGGAGGAAGTGGACAATAGAGCCATAATCCAGGAGGAGCAAAAGAAGGGAGCTGGTAAGACGTAGTCTGGAGACAGGGATAAGGAACTTTCTGACTCGGTATAACAGACCTAGCTTCATGTGGATTTTCTTGATGAGGTTGGTAATATGGATACTGTAGGTCAGGTGAGGGTCTAAGTACAGTCCAAGGTATTTGACTTCGTAGACTTGTTCTATGATGTTACCAAGATTTTCTGAGAGGGATCGGCCCATGACTGGGACTTTTCTTGGCCCATTGAAGATCATAAACGTGGTCTTCTTGGAGTTAAGAACCATTCCTTTGGCAGAGAACCAAGTGTGTAGCTTGCTGAAATCATCCTGCAAATTACTAAACATTGTGTCCAGGTTAGTGTCAAATCAGTAGAGGGCCGCATCGTAAGTGTAAAGGACTAGTTGGTTGGTTTGGCAGATGGAAGGGAGGTTATTGATGAATAGCGAGAACAGGAGCAGGCCCAGGATGAAGCCTTGGGGTACCCCATATTTAATCAGACATTCAGCAGAAAAATGACCACTGATATTAGTTTTCTGCAATCTGCCAGAGAGGTAGCTTCTGACCCATTTGACAATGTTTTCAGATATGTGCAAGCCCTTGAGGGTGTCCAGGAGAAGGCCATAGTCGACCAGGTTGAACGCCTTGGTCAGGTCCACAAAGACAGAGCCAGTGTACTGGCCCTTATCGTTTGCCTTGAGGATATCACTGGTGAACCTGACCAGGATCGTTTCAGTGCTATGTCTAGATCTGAAACCATGCTGGGCAACATAGAGCAAGTTATGGCAGTCGAGGAAGGCAGTGATCTGGGTATGAACAACTTTTTCAATGATTTTGGAGAGGGAGGCAAGGAGGGAGATAGGTCGGTATTTCCCTACTTTATTCCTTGACCCTGACTTGAACAATGGTTTGACAGTGGCAGTTTTCCAGGTCCTAGGGAAACAGCAGGAGCAGAGTGAGTGGTTTAGTATGTTGATGATGGGGGCCGCTAATGAATTAAGGCCCAGTTTAAGGATTTTAAAGTCGATTCCATCCACCCATTTGCTGGGTTTAGGGTTGTTACTTCGGATGAGCTTTATGGTGTCCAAGGGTTTTAGGACCCTAAAATAGAATCTGGGGCTGGACTAGGACATAGTATAGAGGCAGGGGGGTAGGGAGTGGATGAGAAGGGAGGGGAGGGGAAGGGAAGGTTTTATGTTTATCAAGGTCACCAAAGAAGGAGTTGAAAATGTTTGCTACTTCTGAGGAGTCGTTGGTCTGCTTGCAAAAGGCTGCCAGTAGCAGTGGTGGGATTCAAACTTGAACATAGTACAGAGTCAAGTAAACTTGAAACTACAGTTTTCACCCTCCCACTGGGAAAAAGGAAGGCTGGTAATGCTTCCTGTTCCCTACAAGTGCTCCTGAGTTCTGTAAAAAGGGGGATCCTCCATGCAACAGGAGGTCCGGCCATGCCCCTGAGGTTGGGCTTGTGAATATGCCTGTAGTTATATGAGCCACATAAAGTCAAATTAGTTCCATCTAAGGAAAGTTATTTCAAGGACAAATGTCACAGGATAGCGCCTTCCCTGATAATAGCCATAAAACATACTAAAGCTACATTTGTGCGTCTGTGCATGCGTTAGTAAATGACTGTGAAGGATTCTGTGTAGCCTGAATGTTCTAAGCACCTATTTTCTTTTTTAACAACTCTGTTGGTCTAATAAAAAGTATCAAATCATTTATCCGTGTGGATCTTGTGGTTACAAGCACCAACACGGTAACAAGAATGTCTGTGTCATCATGGAAGATACCATAATTCACTCTCTCACATGGCAGCTACCCAACATCTGGAAGAAAGAAGCACACCTTGACAGTGACATCTACTTTCTAACCCCGTGCAAGAAAAATAATACTATCCCTAAGGGCCTAACCATTAAGAATTCATTAAAAACCACTTATAATTCTAAATATGCTGAAAAACTGTTGACGGAGGACTTCTGAGAAATTGAGAAATCACCTCATTCATAGCACATATGCCAAGAAAGTCCTATTGAATAAACAGGTTGAGAGAATTTCTGCCACACTGGAGAGAAAGACTACTAGTTCTAATCCAGGCCTCCTGAAAGAGGTACACATGAACTACCAGAAGACCTTAAGGAAAGCCATGCTAAACAAAAACATGTTGCATATCCTTCAACAAGCCACAATTCCAAACAACCACAAAGAAGAAAATCAGACCGTAGAACAACAAGGCAATGTGGATGGACACCTTTCAGTTGTCAAGTTTGTCCAGCCACACACTGACTTACTACTGGAGAATTAACTGTATTTTCTAAGGGTCTCACATTCTGCCCACCAAGACCACTTGACCTAGTACAGTTTTGTGGGGAACTAGAGGAATACTTCTGAAGACTGAGGCTTAAAGAATTCTTTCACAACAGGGAAGAAATCCCAGACAGCTACAATTCAGTAGATAAGAAAAATAAATCATCAAATTTTACCCCTCCCCCCCACAAGTGGGTGCAATATAAAACTGGATAACTCTATTCAATGTTTTGTCCAGAGTTAATTGCCAGATTCTTAAAGTGATTTTCTGACATAGTTAATGGCAGCTACCACTTGCATACTGTGGTAGCTGCCCTCCGCGACAGTCATTGTAGCTAAGTGTTAACTTTTATCTCCTGGCCATAACTTAGTTATTTCACTCGTTATTTTGCTATTGAGTTATCCAGGCTGACTGAATTACTGAGTCCCAGTCGTGGTGACATGCCCCTGCGCTCAAGCACATAATGACGTGTGACCAGGGAGAGCGCAGGGATGTGTCCTATTGAAATGAATGGGGCTCAATTTTGCATCGATTTTTAGGCTCAAGATTGGACAGTAGCAGATTAATGAAGGTCACAGCTGGACTAACAAGCCCTTGTTAGCCCAGTGGTGACCTTCATTAATCTGCTACTGTCCACTCTTGAGCCTAAAAAGCAAAGCTAAATTGAGCCCCCTTCATTTCAATAGGGTGCGCCCCCATGCTCTCCCTGATCACAGATTATTACATGCTTGAGCGCAGGGTGGGGGTGTCACCACGACTGGGGCTCAGTAATTCAGTCAGCCTGGATAGCTCGAATAGTAAAATTACAAGTGAAATAACTAAGTTATGGCTGAGAGATGAAAGTTAACACTTGGCTACAATGATTGTCATGGAGAGCAACTACAAAACTGAGTAGCCCCCGTTTATCAGAAAATTCCTTTAATAAGCAAAAACTGATCCATTATAACCTCTCCCCATTGCAAAGGCGAGCAATAGAATCACTGAAACTCGATCGCAAAATTGTTATAAAAAAGCTGATAAAGGTTCTGCAGTGGTGATTTTAAACTGTGAGGATTACGTTAATGAAGCTAACAGCTCAGAAATCGCACCTACTACATGGAACTGCCTAGAGATCCCACTACACAATACATCAGGTAACTATGGGACATAATTGGATCTTTTCCTAAGTATGTCCGGGACAGAAAAAATGACCTCATCCCTGATGAACCCAAACCAGGGACACTCTACATGCTGCCTAAAATCCATAAACCTCAGAATCTAGGGAGACCAATAGTATCTGGCAATGGTACCCTGACAGAGGGGATCTCAGGTTTTATAGAAACCATTTTAAAACCACTTGTTATGGAAAGGGACAGCTACATTCAGGACACTACACACTTCTTTTGTAAACCTTCTGGTTATAGGGACTTAACACCAAATACCATATCAGCCACAATGGATGTAACCTCCCTCTATACTAATATTCCACATATGGATGTCATTTAAACCTGTCTTAAATACCTACATGAGAAAAGACAGCACCAAGACATCGACCCAGAATTGGTGGGGAAACTTATCAAATTTATCCTGACACACAACAACTTCAGCTTTAATGCAAGCCATTATGTTCAAATTATGGGAACAGCAATGGGTACCAGGATGGCTCCACAGTATGCCAACCTTTTTATGGCAAATTTGGAGGAGGAGGAGTTCCTAAAGCACTTTACACACAAACCACTTGCTTATTTCCGTTATATTGATGATTTATTTATAATTTGGACAGAGGGCATCAGCACATTCAAAGGGTTTCATCAGGAACTTAACCTCCTCCACCCATCCATTAAACTTTCCCTGGAATGTTCCAACACCAGTGTTAATTTTCTGGACACCACAGTTACCATCGAAAGATGGAACCTTGCAGACATGAATTTACAGGAAACCAACAGACAGACAAAACATACTGGATCAGTAATCACCTAAGGCACACTAAAAAATCTATAACGTACAGTCAAGTGCTCCGTTACCGCCGTATCTGTTCAAGTGAGAAGGACAGAGATAAACACTTGGCCACATTGAAAAAAGACATTTATTGGGCAGGGGCATTCCTCCAGAGAATTTGATAGAGTGGTAGAACATGCAACGTGGATACCATGGGAACAACAACTACAGTATAAAGAAAGGACTACCACCAACTGAATACCCTTGGTTGTCACATATCATCCTGATCTGGAGCTTCTACGTAAAATTATTAAGGACCTCCAACCAATATTCAATGAGGATGACACCCTGAAGTGTATTTTTCAAGAACTACCTCAACTGTCTTTTAAGCAACCACCTAATTTAACCAACATGTCTGTTAGGAGCAAACTTGTACCTGGACAAAATAACAGAACACTAATTGGCACAAGACCCTACAATTACACGAGATGTAAGACTTGTGAGCACATTTCCACTCCCAATTGTATCAATACCCAACAAAACAAACAATTCAGGATACGGGGGAATTATACATGTGCATCTCAGAATGTTGTTTATTTTATTCAGTGCAACGGATGTCCACAAACAGGTTATGTTGAAGAGACTGGACAACCCCTCCGCACCCAAATGAACTCACACAGACGTGCTATTAAAATGAAGATGACTGAAAAACCAGTGGGTCAACACTTCTCCCAGTCTGATCACTCCGTCTCCACTACGTCAGTACTGGTTTTGAAAGGATATTTCAAAAATGCACAACAAAGGCAGGTTTTTGAGGTCAGACTCTTTTGAACATGGTGGAGGATGGGAGGAATATAGATTTGAGTTTTATGTCAAAATACACAGCTTAAACTGTTCCTGTTTTTTCACCTGCTTTAGAGACAACACATGGACATATAATTGTGGTACATGGTGGTATTGCAATGTGTTTGGATACAAAATGGGTATATGGAGTCCTTTTTACTGGTTATCTATACATTGGTTTCACCCGGGGGGGGGGTAGGGTGTGGTGGCAGAGTGTTGATTCCCTCAGTTTTTGATTTGGATTGATAGAACTGTTATTTAACAGTACAGAATATTAGGTACTGTATATACTGACATATGTTGATACATGGACATGGACTAACAGTATCTCAATTACAAGGTGGTCTGTGTTAGGTTTGGGTGTTGAATGTGCACAAACACTAGTCACTTGTTACAGAGTTCCAGATAAATCATGTGTAAACAGTATAAATTTGAATACTCATGAACAATATTGATTTATTGTACACAGGTTTTAAGACATACATATCTCACTAGTACACTGTATAAATGTGGGAAACAGCTGGTTAATGTATAATTTATACTGGGGCATGCTGTCTTCAAACCCAATTTTCTGTCTAACACAAAGATATTTTCTTATTTAGAAGACTTAACATTGTATACTATGTATTTTTTCAGCTTGTTTCATCTTGTGGTTTAAAATTATAGTCATAGAAACAGAAACATAGACGTTGGCGGCAGAAGGAGACCATCAGGTCCATCTAGTCTGCCCATCATTTTAGACCTATTTTGACACTCTAGTTCCCTTTGGTGTAACGATTCCCTTGTGTCTATCCCATGCATTCATGAATCCCAACACTGTGGTAGCCCCCACCACTTCCGATGGCAGGCTGTTCCAGGCGTCCACCACTCTCTCTGTGAAGAAAAACTTCCTGGTGTTGGTAAAGAACTTCCCTCCCTGCAACCTTTGATATGTCCCCTGGTTCTGCTGCCTTTCTTGAAATGAAAAAGTTTCTGTGTCTGTACCTTGTTTATGCCTTTTATGTATTTGAATGTTTTGATCATGTCCCCGCTCTCTCTTCTCTGCTCCAGGGAGTACATGTTCAGATCCTTCAGCCTTTCCCTGTAGGACATGTCTCACAGACCCTGAATCATTTATGTCGCCCTTCTTTGCACTGTTTCTACCCAGTCTATATCCTTTCTGAGGTGAGGCCTCCAGAACTGGACACCGTACTCCAGGTGAGGCCTGACCAGTGATTTACTAATGCATGCACAGACGCACAAATGTTGCTTTAGTAAGTTTTATGGCTCTTCTCAGGGAAGAAGCTTATCAATTATGTGACATCTGACCTTGAAATACCTTTCCTTTGATGGAACTCTGTTGTCTTTAAATGGTTCTATGTTGATTTTTAAAAGCAGTTTAGGTCAATGGGATTTTTGACAACTTTTTATCTGTTTTTTTATGTATGATCCAGACTTTAAGAAAGTGTATTCTTGCAAACCAACTGTCATTGTTGTATGATGAAGGATTCTGTATAATTCAAAAGCTCAAAGCACCTATTTTCTTTTTTAACAACTCTGTTGGTCCAATAAACGGTATCAGATTATCTATTCATGTGGATCTTGTGTTACAAGGAGGAAGGAGGGAAATACAGAGGCAATGTGAGGCTGAAGTTCTACATAAAGAGGGTGGTGGAGGCCAGGAACAGGCTACCTGAGGAGGTGGTGGGATATGAAATGGTGGGGGGATTCAAGAGGGCATGGAGCAGACCCTACTAGGTCAGTATAGCGCAGCCATAAAAGCGTAAAGAAAACAGCGCATGCACAATAGTGCATGTCAAGAATGTCGCATGGTGCAGAACAGCACATGACGGAATAGCGCATGTGTGGGAGTAATAGTGACTCATGGCACCAATATGTAGAGTGCTGTTACAGAGCATCCCACAACAGCGCATGGTAGGATAGTGCGGAGCAACAACAGTGTATGCTGCAATAGCACTGGGCCACACAGCGCAGTAAAGAATCCCATAGTCAAAAACAGTGCAATGCAACACATAGCTTGGAAAGACAGGACACCAACCCCTGTCAACATACAGCCCCAGTTCCTGTGTCTTCCTTCTGGGGGGCATGTCAGAAGTCAGTAGCCATGAGGCTGTGGACCCCACCGAGCACCACCCGTAGCACAGTGGGTGTGACTGTGACACACACACCGCCACACAACACCGTCTCCAGTTGTTCAAAACCTGCCATCATCATCCACTGCAGAAGCAGACAGCAATGTACGCCAACCACCTACCACAAGCCCGCAGCATCCAGACTAATTGAAAGAAATTCCGCTGCCCACCGGACACACTGCAAACCCAGACATCCACCCGAAGACTGCCCCACCGTGTGCCTCGGGCCGATCCCCTGCCGGCCTGTGGTTTGGCCATGAGGTAATTCGTTTCACTGCACACCAGCACACAGCCCACACAATGCTTTTTTACACAGCTGCAGCCCAGTCAGGATAACTCAACTGTGAGTAGGAGTGGCTTTTTGTGAGGACCGCCTGCCCCATATCCCTGGACGGGGGCTGTAACTGATGGCAGAGTATGTTGTGGAGGGATGCCCCCACCAATGGCACCCCCAGCTGCCATTCCATTCCCCAGTCCAGCAGCAGAGGCACCCACACTCACAGAACGGTTGCTACTGTGGTCAGAGGACTGTTGCCAGTCCTGGAGCAGGCCAGGCCATGGTTGCCGGCGATATGCGGCCAGCAGGATGCGCCCTTCCACTATGAACACAGCAGCAGCCTCAACCTACATGGACCATGGAGTATGAGGACAGGCCATGGCAACAAAAGGGACAAGGGGTAGGCATGGCAACAGCTCTGCCACCACAACGAGCCGACCCCTGAGTCAGCATCTGCCTACACCTGTCATGATGTGCCATGCCACCAGCCACCACTACCTCCTTCCACCTGTGATGCACAATGTGGGTGAGCTGACAGCATACCACACCCATAGGAACAGTGCAATGCCAGGACCGCAGTGCCTGTGACAATGCCCAACTGGCACAGGTGTAGTACTGTGCGGTCCAATGGCAGACATGTACCAATGGCCACAGCAACTCTGTCCCTCCACATGGACACCCTCAGAGGCATGCAGTGCCCACCCCTCCTGCCGCATGTTCGGAACACACCACACACATCGGAAGGGGAAAGCAGAGCCCGGTGCAACCCTGATGTACCATGGTCCATGTAGACTGTGCCACGCCCCACAGCACACTCAACGGGCCATGGCAACATATTGCAGCTGCACCTTGTTGGGGACTGACACCCATCTCCAGTGCCTCAATGCACATAGCCTGGGCCAAGGATTGACAGGTGCAGCAGGGGGTGGGTGTACACCCGGCCACAGGTGCATTCACTCAGGCCCACAGTAGGGCTTTATAAAGGGTGGCCACAATATAGCTGGGATACTCACACTGTGGAGTTGTATGTTGCGAGAGGTTGCCCCTGACCTATGTACTGAGCCAAAAGGGTGCATCCCTACTGCAACATGCAGGGTACTTGTATCGCCATGAAAGGGTGCACAATGACTGCACATACTGGAAGTGTGTGGAGTATGAGAAGGCAAAATGCCTCTGCTGGGTGCATACGCTTGGCGAGGAGGTTGTGCATGAGACAGGCAGCCACAATCATGTCCCAGACGCCACAGCAATCTCTGCCAGGGAGGTGCTAGTGTTGGTGAAGGACCGTGCCTGATATACGAATGAGCCTTGCAGTGCACTGTTGGCGGCATGCTTGTCAGGTGCACCCCATTCGTCATGGGGAGACTGCCTGTGATGCCCCTCATAAAGCGGATGTGTGCCAGGGCCAGGACAGCGGTTTGCAGGCCGCAATCACAGCCATCAACCATGCAGAAATTGGTTATACCGCCCGAATATGGATCAACAGAGACAGGGGTCCCCTTACTCCAGTATGACAGAGGCCCAGGGGACCACAGACTGTTGGTATTTGTAACACAACTCATGCTGGCACAATTGGAGGGTTGTAGTATGATCCTCGCAGATGGGACCTTCAGCGTAACACCACCGCTGTTCCAGCAGTTGTATACCATCCATGGATTGCTGGAGGGCACAACTTTCCCAGCCACCTATCTCCCGATGAGTGCCGGGACCACCGCTGTGTACACGGCAGCATTCCAGCAGGTGCAGACACATTGCCCCGGCCTCACCCCTGCATCTACTCTCACTGACTTTGAGCTGGCGGATATTTGCTGCCTCCTTCCCCGGCTGCCAATTGCAGGGCTGCTTTTTCCACCTGGCCCAGGCAGTGTGGCTCCATTGCCAGCAGATTGTAGTGGAGGACCTGGAGTTCACCCTTCATGCAAGTATGGTAGTGGCACTGGCATTCCTCCCACCGGGTGATGTGGCTGAGGCCTTCACTGTGCTGCGTGAACTGGACTACATGAAGGCCAATGGTGACCTGTTATTCCAGCTGTTTGACTACTTCGAGGACACCTGCGTGATTAGACCCCAGGGCCGTACAGCACAGAGGAGGCCTCTGTATGACATCTTAACCTGAAATGTGTATGGGGTCCGCACGGGATGGTACACCCCAGACTATTAATGCCGTGGAAGCTTGGTACAGGGGTTTTGCTGCATTCCTCGGGGTGTGCCACCCAAATCTGTGGCATTTCATATGGGTGCTGGGAGCAAAGGAGCAGGTCACCAGTGTGAAGCCTGCACAGCTTACTGCATGGAATACCATGCCTACCGCTAAGCTGCAGTATAAAGATGTTGGCATAAGGACTGCTGCCATTGTTGGAGCCTACGGTCAGCAGTCCACAGTGGAGTACCTGCATGGAATAGCATTCAACCTGTCCCTCCAGGTCTAATGTGACTGTGTTTGGGGGCTGGGGGGGCTGTTGGGGGGGTTACTTTTGGTCACTTTCACTATTGCACTGTGTAGTGTGCTATTCCTGCACCAGTACACACATATTGCAAACATGTCTGTTGTCCTGCCTCTTGCTTTCTGGCCACACCATGAGGACCTGCCTGCACTGTTTCAGTGTGCTACCTTCTGTCCGTTAGCTGTTTCTGCGTTAGCTGTTTTGTATGCGCTGTTTTGCCTTTAATTGTTTTTGCATGCTGCATTATGACCCCATGCCGGGACAAACATATGGGGCTGGGAGGAGCCTGAGGAGGGAAAGATAGGAGCCAGTAAAGGGGGGGGGGATATAAGGGCACACTAGAGGGGCCGGTGTGGTCCTTTTCTGCTGTCAAATTTCTGTGATTCTGTGAATACAGCAACAAGAATTTCAGTATTAAATGTATGCTTCGTGGGGAATGTTACTACAGTGTGTGGGTTCTCAGGTGGGGGTGACCTAGTGGGGAGGTACTGCATTCCAGGGGGTTGTACCATGATTACACTAGGCCCACTTAAACCATTCTCTGTGTGGAGGCACTGTACTATTTTCTAACTAAACCTTGAATATGAATCCCTCCAACAAGGAAAGACACTGAGCCATCTATGGTGACCCAGTGGCATAAGTCCGGAGTGCCTTCAGACCCTTAAGGCTCCTGAGCGGCACCCCTGAAGTGGAGGGTGCCTGTCATCGAGGCACAGGTCAGAAAGCATAGGAATAAACCAGGAACAGTTGTAAAATACACAACAAGAGTTTTATTATAAATAATAATACACTAAAATAAAATTGTTCAGTATAACTATTCACAAAGGCAGAATAAATAGAAGATGCATCTGAGTTTTCCTTCAGTCACTGTGTCTGTGTTTTTTTCTCTTGCAAGAATTTGCAGCTCTGTTTTATAAGTCCTTGCAATCCCCTCCTTAACAAGCATCCTTTTTTTTTATGTTGGCTCGCGCTTGCGCGCCAGCCAACATATTGCAGTAGTAGCAAATTTTGAGGTGCGGTCACTGTGGGGGAATGCAGGGCATGCATCAGTAGGTGCATCCCTCATTCCCCAATAAGGCAGCATGCAGGCACCACACCAGCAACACGTAATGTGGCGAGCACATCTAAGAAAAGGTCCGCTGCAATGAGAGCCAAGCTCGTCATGCAGCGACACCTCCCGACGTGCCTTTCCTGGTGAAGCATTCTAGTAAACATGGCGGCAGTGACTTCCGCCACCGCCTGCCACAATGCCGACTTCAGGGGTGCCCAATCCCCCTGTTGGCATGCCCTGACCCAATTCATGTGTGACGGGGGCCCACCCCCCGGCATAATGCCCCCCATTTGTTGTGTGCCAAAGGGTGCCCAATCTCTCGGTATGCGTATGGGGGTGCCCAATCCGCTTCTAGCCCCCACTCCAAACACTCAGGTGTCATGCTTGGGAGCCCACCCCAGTGTGCCAAATGCCCCTGTAAAAACAAAAAAAAACATCCTGCTATGGTTTTCTTTTTACCTGTAAAGAAGAAACGGTCCTCGCGGTCTGTCCTGCTCCCCAACCCAAGACCCACCCTCTGTGCACCATGCCTCCCTACACACCCTTCACCCTTACTTACCTCTGGAGTCCAGCGCGTGATCTTTGGTGTACTGGAACACGCCTGCACTCTCAAAGTCGACCGCGAATCAGAAGAAATGCCGGTAAGCTATATAATGGCATAAAAAGTTTTTCAACTTTGGTGCATATCTCAGGCATTTTTTGGAATTTTTGCACCAAATGTTCAACATGGGGTTATTTGGGGCCCCTCCTCATGAAGTCAGTCACTGTCATGGTGTTATTCGGTCCCGAAAGGTGATTTCGCGGTCACTTTGCGGAATCACCTTTTGGGACCGATTAATGAAATGACAGTGCCACTCTTCATGGGATGGGCTCTCAGAAAGCCTATGTTGCAAATTTGGTGAAAAAAATCCAAAAAATTACTTTTATGAGCGTGCGTTGCACAGTTTCCATGCACGCTCATAACTTTGTGAATTTGAAATATTTTCACTCCAGATTTTCAACATTGGCATTTTTCCACACCTTCTTATGAACAGTACAGCTGTCATGTTACATATCCTGGCCAAAATGTGTTTTCGCACTTCCAGCGCAGAATAGCACGGTCACTGTGCGAAATCGGTTTTCAGGACAGTTTGAGAAAATGACAGTGACACTGTTCATAAGCAGAGGTCCTAAAATGTGCATGTTGAAAATTTGGTGTTGAAAGTCCATAAAATGACTGTGTTACAAGCATGCATTGTGCAGTTTCAACGCACCCTTGTAACTTTGCAAATTTGCAATAACTTCATGCCAGATTTTCAACACTGGCATTTTTTCACACCTCCTTATGAACAGTATAGCTGTCATTTTTCACATCCTGCCCAAAATGTGTTTTCGCACCTGTGGCACAGAATGGCGTGGTCGCTGTGGGAAGTCAACTTTTGGGACAGATTAACAAAATCACATAACACTGTTCATGAGGGGAGATCCCAAAATGCCTAAGTTGAAAATGTGTCTCTTCAGGGTGGGGGTGAGGCTGGCATCAGTTCAATACTTCACTGCCATTCCTATTATGCATTTCTAACATCTGCACTACCAATGCCAATGCCAGCGAGACAACATTCGGCATTGACAAATGCTTGTTTTTAAATGTTCTTGTAGGTGTCAAGCAGGTGCAGCAAGAACACAATGTTCCAGAACTGAGGCCCCTTTTCCACAGCTTCTGCAAAAGGCTTAAAAATTGCATTTCAGGTTAACTCCCTGAGTTCCCAATAGCTTTTTGCAATCATATCGAACTATAATTATATACATTTCAACAGTAATACTATATAATTTCTAAACAAAGGGATTCCAATATCAGTTACATTTTCACATAATGATCTGCATATATTTTTATATCAGCACATATGCAAGGGAGGAAAAGACAGAACAGCAAGTGAGGGTTGAGAGACTGTGAGAGGCAAAGAACTGTAAGACTGTCAGGGTGATTAAATCCTAGGTCTCACTGGAAAATTTGGTTGCACAACCAGACAGATGAGACAGGAAAGGAAAGAACAGAACAGATCCCTGCATTCAAACTCTCCATAACAACTGGGACAGAGTCCTATTCAACCCTGTCACAGTTCTTTAATTGATAGTCCATATATCTGAATCTAGATACGAGATCCTATATGACCCAATTCAGATTTTGGATCCGAGGTCAGATAGTGGAATCCGAGGCTGGATATATGCCTTTTATAGTCACATTGGATAGCTGGTATCTGATTGGATCCTAGTGATAGGATCCAGCAGTCAAATACCAATGGTATCTGATGCCATCCAGTATAGGGAATTTGCTGGTTTCTGACAGTATCCAATACCATCCGGTATCCAGCTAATTCACAGATATCCAGTTGCAATGCATAATGGGCCCTATGCACTATCCCCGTGGAGTGGCTATGTTTGCATATCTGGGGTACGTAGCCACTCTGCACCCAATGCACCCCCATGTGGGATGCACTAAGGGGGGGCATGCAGGATCAATGCTCCTGATCCTCCTGGTCCACGGATCGCACCGCGCCGTGGGCAGGCTGGGGGTGTGCCAGCACTAGGTATCATGCACAAAGGTGCGTAGTGCTGACCACAGGTGTGTGGAGGGGGCACAGGGTACACCAGGGAGAACCTTACTGTAAGCCCCCTACATGCCCCGTGCACACACGGCAGCCCCCTCCCCATATGACTGGAGACACTCCCCCACCACCTAGCACAGCATCCCTGAACACGGTAAAGGCAAGCACCCCCCCTTCCCATCACAGTGTCCTCTGATCACAGGTCTTACCACCCCTGCATCAGCACATGTTAGCCCTGAGCCCTGTGTCCCTCTGGTGGACCATGACCCCCCCATGCCTGGGGCACAGGCAACCCCTTCCACTCCCCCCAACCCCAGACCTGTATAACAGTGCCCTAGAACCAACCAGCAGCACAGCCACCTCTCACCCCCACAACCACTGGCCGTCGGACATCCATGGGGCATGCTGCCAACATGCACCCCACTGTGTAGGTGATCCACTGTGGGACCCAGTCCTGGCATCCAGTTGGATGTCCAGACAAATCCAAGATGCCACCCTCAGCTGCCCTGCAGAATCCTGCTGGTCAGGCCACAGTCAGATGTGCATCCATTGTTCATACCCCTGGGTGCACACCTGTACACAGCTGCAGAGCTGCGCTGGTGATTTACGTGCCTTCGACGAGTAACCTGCGCCCTTTCTTGCATAGGACCCATTATTTCAACAAAACTACTGCTGCTACAACCAGTTGTAACTAGAACTGGGAAAGTTTACCTCAGACCTAACTGTGAGCATGCCACTTTTTGGTCCTTCAAGGAATCTTTTATCTGCTGTCAGGTTTTTTGGAAAAGTGCAAAGTTTCATTCCGTGATTGTTAGGAAGGCAGCCCTATGTGAACAACCAACTCCCCAGAATATGTCTTGTACTTCACTGTTGGTCAGACTCCAGTTAAATCAGCAACACCTTAACGGTGCTTTAGTCACACATAATTACCCACCCTCTGGTTTCCCTCCCTGTGTAAAGCCATGCTCCTCATTCCATGGAGGGAGCTTAAGAAACAAACACAGTGCTACTCTCATGAGTTACCAATTCAAGGACCTCATAGAAGCAAAGAAACATAGAATGTGATGACAGATAAGGACTGCTTCTCCCATCCAATCTGCCCATTCCTCCCTACCTACACGATTACCACAGACTGTGCTCAATCTACAGCTCTTTCTCCCTCCCCCCTTCCTTTTCACTATGATTCCCTTGTGCCTATCACATGCATTCCTGAACCCCGCCACAGTTTTTCCCCTCACCACCTCCACTGGAAGGCTGTCCCAGGAATCCACCAGTACTTCTGTAAAGAAGTCCTTCCTCATGTCTCTCCTGAATCGACCCCCTTCCAGCTTCATATCATATCATGTCCCCTTGATCTTGAGTGCCTTTTCTTCTGAAAAATACTTTCCTTCTGTAGCTTATTTACCCCATGTGGTATTTAAAGGTCTCTGTTGTAACAAACAAGGAATGAGGCAGAGGGATTTAAACAAGTCCTTGCTGATGCTGAAGCTGGGATTCCCCTCAGAGGAGTGTGGTGCCCTGTAACAGAATGCCCCAGTAGCAGAAGGCTGAGTGTTAATCCTGGGTGTCATAACAGTGGGATTCTAAAAGTGGATTCCCTTGCAGCAGCTGATGTTGATCATCAATCAGTGCGACTTGAACTTGGAGCCCTCATGACAACAAAGAGTTGCAATTCAAATGTACACGTGCAGTGAACCACCAAGCCAGGTTTCAAAGCCAATAGTGTTGGACGGCCTCCATACCAATCCATCATTAGTACAATAATCCAACCACAGAAAGACTGGAATTAAGTAGTAGAAGAGAAGGATCTCCGTATCTGAGCACCAGTGTTAGGATGGATTACTAGAGTGAGCATGAAACCCACAGCCCCACTTTGTATCTGTGCACTAGCCAGTGTACAGAGCTATGGCAGTGGAAAACTCACAGCCCTTGTAATAGAAACAGGTCACCATATCTGTGTGTAAAGGTGTTGATGAGCTACTGGAGTGAGAATCAAAGTCATCACAGCCCTTGTAAGAGAAACAGGTCACCGTATCTGTGTGTACATGTGGTGATGAGCTACTGGAGTGAGAATCAAAGTCATCACAGCCCTTGTAATTGTAACCCCCCTGCAAATGGGGGTTCCCAAAAGACTTCCAGGAGCTTGCTTGAATGCTCTAAGCCTGAATGGTGTTTGGCGTTTAAGCCATTTATCAGTGAGTGTTTTTTAGAGCCTCTGGTACTGTCTCTTTAAGAGCTGTCTGCTTGCAGACATAATTAGTTTGTATGGGGGGGACTGTGTGCTTCTCTGTTTGAGTACCACTCGAGCTGCTGCCAATTCACTCCATTTTTGCAGTCACTAGGAGTGCAAAGGAACCTATCTGAAAGATGTAACTGTTTGCCAGAAATCATTTACAGTAATAATGAAATTACAGTTTGTCTAACCTGCTTTCTTTGCAGTCAGAACTGTGTCTGCCTAGTTCCCCATTCTGGTTTTGAACTGCTGAACTGGACCAATCAGTGTGGGGTAAGCTAGCTCTAAAATGGTGCCTTGGACGAATCAGAACTTGGACTCATAATCTGAGCCAGCCACAAGAGGATTGTATGGGCAGTGACTCTGGGAGATGTAGTTTAGACTTGCGCCTTTTGGACCAACAGCAGCAGTCTATTGTGAGGGACAGCCAATCCAGTCAAGAACTGGGAGGAACTCAAAGGAAGTGCCGGTTTGTCTGTTGGAGTTTCAGTTTAGGTCTGGCAGTGAAGGGAAAGGCACCTGTGCTCCTTCAGTGCACAGTTTTAGTCAAAAACATGTGTAAGGTCCAGAGTTCCGGTCTGCAGCTTGTGTAACTGCTTGTTAGGACTGAATCCGTCCTGTGAAGAGAATCAAAGGATATCTGAAGAGTAGAAACCAGGCTCACCCTGTAGAAGACTGGAGAAATTGCTGAATTGCACTCGATCTGTCAGGAACTGAATCTGCTGTGTGTTCTCCCGGGTATTGTGCAGTAATTGCGATCGGGATAGAGAAGCAGCCTGCCTGGTATAGTACTTTCTTTTTTACCATATAAATGTGTGAGGAGGCTTGTGCAGCTCAAGTGAATCCTGCTGCCATTAAAGGACTTTTGCCTGTGACTGTTTACCATATAAATGTGTGAGGAGTCTCGTGGAGCTCAAGAGTAGCCCTGCTGACGTTGAAGGACCCTATCTTGTTTGGAGGTCGTGAGTACTAATTCAGGGTCACTCCCTGTTGAATTGCCACATTAAATCCAAATGGAATCACTGTACTGCTGACTGTTTAAACTAATTTTCTTTTCTCTGTGTGAAAGGGCCCCTACCAGCTGCCACGGTTTGGACTAGCCACTAGGGCTTGGGTACCCAGGGACAGTAACTGATAGGGATAGGCTCTGTCACAGAGCCATAGGTAGATGAGTAGAGTGATAAGCTAATTAACCTGATTTCCCTGTCCTTGTTATATCCCTAAATAAATCAGAGCTGCTTGTTTCAGCAAAGTTATACTGCCTGAGGTATTTGTCTATGTTAAAGTACTGTATTGTGATTGTTGCACTGTATCTTATTTCACAGGAGGTCCCAGTGCCGGAACCAGTCCTGGGGTAAGTGTATACTGTGAAGGTAATTCTGATATATTGTGTGGGCCACTAGTGGGAAGAAAGGGGGGTTGCAGTGTCCCAGAGGGCTGTGACCAAGTTAGTTTAACTATTGCAAACCCTGACCTCTGGGTGGAGGCACCCGCCATTGGATCCAGGCCCCTCAACCTGTTAGTGGCAAATCAGGCAGGGGTTGTAGCCCCTGGGATAGCGCCATCTAGGGGTTACATAATAGAAACAGGTCACCGTATCTGTGTGTACATGTGGTGATGAGCTACTGGAGTGAGAATCAAAGTCATCACAGCCCTTGTAATAGAAACAGGTCACCGTATCTGTGTGTACATGTGGTGATGAGCTACTGGAGTGAGAATCAAAGTCATCACAGCCCGTGTAATAGAAGAGGATCTCCAGCTAAACAACGGCAGCAGAAGAAGGTGTCATGATCCATCCAGTTTGCCCAGTCCTACCTTCTGTATGTGGCGAGTACCGTGGTGGTCACTCACTCCCCCATCCCACGACACCCTCCCCATCCATTTTTATTATCCCCATATGTGTATCCCACTCATGCTTAAATCCCACTACAATTCTGGCACAGGCCACTTCATTTGGCAACATGCTCCACTTAGCCACTGCCCTCTCTGTAAAGAAATACTTCCAGACATCTTCCCTGAATCTTCTTCCCACCAGTTCCATAGAGTTCCCCCCACCCCATACACATGACTGCATCTGCAGTCATTGCGAACAAGTTCCTGCTGTCTGCCTGGTTCATCCTACATAGAAATGTATAGGTTTCTGTCATGCCAACCCTCTCCCTCTTGCCCGCCAGTGTGTTTAGGTCCTTTAGCCTTTCCTCATGGGGTTTCCCATGCTGACCTTGAATTATCTTGGTGGGCCTCTTCTGCTCTGCCACTACATTATCCCTCTCCTTCCTCAAATGCGGACTACAGAATGGCACACAGTACTCCAAGTGGCGCCACACCACAGATTTGTACAGAGGTAGGATCACTGCTCGTTTTCTGCTGCTGATGCTCCTGGCTATGCACTCCAGTATTTTATTTGCCCTTCCCAGTGCTCTATTACACTGCATGCATTGTTCCAGCATTAATAAGCATCTGTCAATGCCAAATGTTGTCTTGCTGGGATTGGCATGGAACTAATGCCATCCCCACCACACCCTGCACAGGCTGACAGGCATTGAGGTGTGCCTTTGGGTCTTCGGCCATAACGCTCATGCCATTTCACCTCACCCTACCCTGCAGACTCCGACAAGTGTTGTGTTGTGCCTTGGGGTCATTTGGACTTACGCTCACCCCTTTCCATAAGGAAATACATTGAGATGGGTGCAGTATAGGAGAATGGAGAGAACTTTGGGGCTGAAGAGTCCAAGGCACACCTTGATGCCGGTCACTGGCTGCAGGGTGGGGGTGGAATCGCATGAGCATTACAGCCGACAATCCAAAGTCTCACCCCGACACCTGTCAGTCTCTACAGGGTGGGACATTACGGTTAGAAACCCTAATGCCCCAGGTATTTGTTGGTATTTGTAATCCAAATTTTCAACATGGGCTTTTTGTGACCCCACCTTGTGAAAGCATTTGGGACCACTGCTCATGAACATTGGCACTGTGATTTTGTTAACCTGACCCGATTGTTGATTTCCCACAGTGACCACGCCAGATGTGTGGAAACACATTTCAGGCAGGATGTGAAAAATGACAGCTGTACCATTCATAAGGAGGTGTGAAGAAATGACAATGTTGAAACTCTGGAGTGAAAATATTAAAAATTCTTAAAAGTACAAGCATGTGTGGAAAATGTTCGATGCATGTAACACAGTCATTTTGTGGAATTTTTTCACCAGATTTTCAACATAGGCATTTTGAGACCTCCGCTCATGAACAGTGTCACTGTGATTTTCTTAATCTGTCCCAAACGTTGCTTTCCCACTGTGCTCCAGATGTGCGAAAACATATTTTGGGCAGGATGTGAAGAATGACAGCTGTATCGTTCATAAGGAGGTGTGAAAAAATGGCAATATTGAAAATCTAGAGTGAAAATGTTAAAAATTCTCAAACTTACAAGCATGCATGGAAGCAGCACAAAGCACGCTCATAAAAGTAATTTTTGGGAATTTTTTCATAAAATTTGAAACATAGGCTTTTTTGGATCCCACCTCATGAACAGTGGCACTGTTTCATTAATCGGTCCCAAAAGGTGATTCCACGCAGTGACTGCAAAATCACCTTTCAGGACCGAATAACGAAATGACAGTGACTGAGTTCATGAGGTGGGGTCCCGAGAACATCATGTTGAAAATTTGGAGCTAAAAGTCACAAAAATGGCTGCGATATCCATCTAAGTTGCTCCCCCCATTGATGCCATTATACAGCTTGCCATGATTTTCTGCAGTTCGCGGTCGGCTTTTGAAGAGTTCAGATGTCTCCCGCTCCACCGAAGATCGTCACGCCGGGCTCTGGAGGTAAGATGAGGTGAGGGGGGTGTTGGGAGGTGGGGTGCGAGAGGATGGGTGCGGGTCGGGGGAGGGGGTGCTCCGGATGCATTGACTGACCGTTTTCTTTTTTTTATAGCAAACGGACATCTTGGGAAGGTTTTCTTTATTTACAGGTGAAATAAACCAGCTGTTGGGCACACTAGAGTAGGCTCCCAGTGTGCCCCATGACTTTGAGGGGGGTCTGTTGGCCACACTAGAGTGGACTGTCAGTGTGGCACACAGTGGGAGTTGGGTGGGGTGTGGGCAGGAACATGCAGACGTGGTCAGCTTCGGGGCAATAGTGGAGAAATACCAGACCACGAGGCACACTGGGGTGGGCTCCCAGTGTGCCACACAGTCTTGGAGGGAGGGTTATAAACATGTTGACAGGGGGATTGGGCACCCCTATAGTCAGCTTTCTAAGGGTTGTGACAGGCGGACGGCGACGGCCACCACCATGTTTATTGATATGTTTCAGCACTCAAGTCACGCCCAGCAATGACGGTGCGCTCCCTCATTGCAGCGGTGAAATTCTTTCAAGTTGGTGGCACGCTTCTCAACTGCTATCATAGACAGTGTGCTCATTCATTGGTGCCACACAGATCAGCCCAAGAAAGCAGTGGTGCCATTGGTCACAAAACTGCTGCACCTCCACAAACTGCTACTCCAGCAAGCTCCCACAAAATGTTGCTTGCAATGCATGTGTAAGACAATATAGAATGGACTGAACGTAGGACTGATCTCTGGGGAACCCCATATTTATCCTTCCTAGCCTCCAAGAATACCCCATTCAAGACAACCCTCTGTGTTATTTCACTCAGTCAGTTCTTGATCCACCCCATAACTCCTTCTGCCACCTCCAGATCTCTCAATTGTTTCATCCACCATTCAAGTAGAACCAAATCAAAGACTTTTCTAAAGTCCAGGTGTAACACATCCAGTGCCTGGCCTTTATCAGCTGCCTTTATAGTGACCCAGTCGAAAAAATCTATCAGATTTGTCTGACAGGACCGTCCCCTGGTGACCCCATGCTGCCTTTCATCCTGGAACCCATTTGTCTCCAGGAATTCCTGTAGTCTTCTATATTAGTATACTAGTAGTAAAATTATGCTGCAGGACTGGAGGTTGGCTCATGTGGTGCCTATCCACAAGAGCGGCCCAAAGGACGAGCCAGGTAATTACAGACCTGTCAGTCTCACTTCCATACTGGGTAAACTCATGGAAGCAATCTTGAAGGCGAGACTGGTAACCTTCCTGGAGGTCAGTGATCTCCAAGATGGGCAGCAGCATGGGTTCATCTCAGAGAGATCATGCCAGACCAGCTTAATAGAATACTATGACTGGGTGACAAGGGAACTGGACAAGGGCCATGCAATGGATGTCCTATATTGCGATTTCAGCAAGGCCTTTAACTCAGTCCCTCATGGGTGACTAGAGGCAAAACTGGTGCACGCAGGGGTGGGGCTAAGATGGCTAGCTGGATCAGGAACTGGGTTAGAGAGAGACTGCAACGGGTGGTTGTCGGGGGGGGGGACTCTCATCTCCCAAGCCAGTGACCAGCGGTGTGCCGCCTGTGTGCTGGGGCCAGTGTTGTTTGGACTGTTCATACTGAATATTGCACACGGGGTTGGGAGCAGCATCAGTCTGTTTGCGGATGACACCAAGATGGGAGCTGTTGTGGATGACATAGAGGGGTGGCAGAAGCTACAGGATGACCTAACCAGATGTGAGGAGTGGTCAACAAGGTGGCAACTGGGTTCTAATGCAAAGAAGTGCAAAGTTATGCACTTCAGGGCGAGGACCCTAAGGAGGGAATATTGGTTGGGTGGGGTGCAGTTAGGGGTCACTGAGGAGGAAAAGGATCTGGGGGTCATAGTAATGGGGAGCATGAACAACTCTGTTCAATGCAGGAGGGTTGCAGCTAGGGCCAATAGGATGCTGAGGTGCATTACATGGGGATTCTCATCCAGGCAAAAGGAGGTGATCCTGCCCCTGTACAGGTCCTTGGTCAGGCCGCAGTTGGAGTACTGCATGCAGTATTGGCGTCCATACCTGAGGAAGGATATCAAGCTGCTCGAGGCAGTGCAGTGTAGGGTGATGAAAATGATACAGGGGATGGAAGGCAGAACCTATGAAGAAAGGCTGAGTCACTTGAGTTTGTTCACCCTGGAGGAGAGAAGGGCTCGGGGGGACATGATTGATATTTTCAAATACTTTAAAGGTAATCGACAAAGCTGGCACAGAGGGGCTGTTTAAGTTGAGGAAAGGAAGGGACATGAGGGGGCACAGGCTAAGATTGGAGGGAGGCAGGTTCAGGAGGGAGATGAGGAGGCATTATTTCACTGAGAAGGTGGTGTCGAAATGGAATGCTCTGCCAGAGGAGGTGGTGGAATGCAGGATGGTGAGGAGTTTTAAAAGGGCATGGAACAGGGCAAGGGGGGCTGGGTAAATGACACTGAGGAGGTGAATGGGGGCTGGAGGTGGGACAGCTGTAATATAAGGGTGCTAGCTGCTCATATGAGCAGACTTGACAGACTGTGAGGTGTGTTTCTGCTAGCAAGTTTCCTATGTTCGTATGTGTTACTATAGTGAGACAACCTCACAGCCCTTGTTGTAGAAAAGGGTTTTCACATCTATGAATTAAAATATGACATTTTGCTACAGTGAGAATCAGAGTCACAACCCATGTCATATAAGAGGCTCTCCGTAACTGAGTACTAGTGTGGTTAAGATTTACTACAGTGACAAACTCACAGCCCTTGTCATAGAAGAAGGTCTCCATATCTGCACACTAGTAAGGTGACATGCTACTATGGTGTCAATCAAACTCACAGCCCTTGTCATTGAAGAAGGTCTCCATATCTGCACACTAGTAAGGTGACATGCTACTATGGTGTCAATTAAACTCACAGCCCTTGTCATAGAAGAGGGTCTCCGATCCTTATCTGTGCACTCAGTGGTGATGTGTTAGAATAGTGAGAATAAAACAAACAGCCCTCTAACACAGAAGAAGGATGTTGTATCTGTCCACTAGTGTGGTGAAGAATTACTGCAGTGAGAATATTTGTAGCCCTGTTAGTTCTTGGAAAACTGGATTGGTTAAAGATTATTATATCCTTTGTTGGACCAACAGAGACACTGTACGAATATTGCAGTACAGGAACTGTGGGGGCCACACAGCAGATCCCTTCATCACAAAAGGACCTGTATGGCCCCAAGAGCTTGTCTAAAGCAGCTATGTACAATGTCTCTGTTAGCCCAATAACGGGTATCACAATTTTTAGTGACTGCAGTGAGAAGTCACATTTAGTCAAAGAGGGTCTCCACCCTGGAGCATTCCTGTGATGAGTTTCTGCAAACAAATATCAGAGATGTTTCTTCAAAAAACATGTTTCTCATATAAATTAGTAAAAGATGAGAAATGCAGTCTGTTTACTAAATACGTCAAATATGTTTATGAAGTATGACTCATGACGCCTTTCTTACTCACTCTCTCTCTCTGTCCCTTCCAAGAGCTAAATATTATGAGCTGTTTTTTAACCAGCAAGCTTCCTGCCAAATGCCTTTAGCAAAATTCCAGGAAAATGTTTCTACACAAGGCAATATTTTCATGGAAAATATGAAATTCCTTTGGACATGTAAGGCATCTGGGAATGCCAGTTTAAGACGGTATGCATGGGACTGACCTGCCCTTTTCACTTGCCAATTGGCCAGTCTCCTGCAGCAGCAGCTGTACCTCGCCTGTCACTGCAATGTCAGCACAACAGCTAATACTGACTCTGTACAGATTATATATGATGACATAAATAAAGCAAATCTAGAACTGCAGCAGAATTTTCTTCATCTTTGGCATTTCTGATGACACATCACATATTTATTTTTTGGTGTTTACCATGTGTTGCTCTGTCATTTTGTGATTAAATGTATGTATTGTTTTTGTCACTTCATGACTAAATGAATGTTTGTAATCGATGCTGTATGTTTACTTGTAACTTATTGCAAAATTTGCACAAAGGACCTCACTGGAAATGAACTTGTCTCAGTTTGAGCTATCCTATTCAATTCTGAATAAAAGTTTAAATGAAATGAAATGAATGATGGCTATAGCCCTGTTTACAATGGCCATTTCTTTCTTTTATTTGCTGTGTTTTATGCTCAGGTCCTGACTACAACTCAGCCCCTGCCCCACAGCTTGACACCCACCACCCTGGAACTTACCTCAGCTGGTGTTCCTCCCTGGCTTGCCCTGCAGGGTGGGTCCACCAAGTAGGTGCATCCCTCTCAGAGTTGAAATCCAGTTTCCAGCAGATGCCTCTACCAGTGTTCCCCCCTGGCTTACTAGTGTAGGTGGTTTGGAGAGCCCCACCACTGTATATTTATGTGTGTAAACTGTGCTGGCATGAAACCAGTGTCTGTCTTTTCTGCCCCTTTTCCCAGGCAAAGCAGCTGAACTGATGTGGGTGTTTTCAAGTGTAGTAGAAATGGTGGCCACTCCAGACTTCACTGCCTGAGGATAATTAACGCCACAATACAAGGGCTCTCCTTACAGGATGGGTCCCACAATGCAGTTCACAAGAAACCAGTGTGACACCAGTGTGGAAGCCAGCATCCTTAAGTGGTGTACACCACAGGCTTCATAAATGACCATGTGCAGACTGATGACAGTGTGAGCCACACCAGTGTATAACAGCTTAGTTAGTGTAAACTGGGCTTATACAATGACTATGGGGCCTATTTACAAATACCATACTTGTGCAAATAGGTGTGTATTGAGGTGCGCAGTTCCGCACCCGAAGGAGTTCCATGTGGGGGCTGCATTCACAACCACTGGCCCCTGCCCAGCTCCCCTACATGGCCCTACCCCCCTAGCGCACATGTATGTGGGGGGGGCAGGCAGGTGCGGAGCATGGATCGTGGCAGGCAGCAAATCAGCAGCCCAGGCAGGGACCCTCAGTGGATCCCTTGTGTGATTCTGGTGCCATGTTGCCAGCCGGCATGCAGTGCACTGACTGAGCTGTGGAGGTGATCCTCCCTGGCCACCAGACGTACCCCCACAGCAGGAGCTGCATTGTTGGGGGAGCCGTTGCCCCCCTACTGTGCCCAGGGCATCCGGAGGCAGCCTCCCTTGGGGGACTCATAGCCAGCCCTGTTGGTTTATGGCTGCCTCCCAGATGCTGAATTGGAATCCCCCATGCACAGCACTCTGTGGGGTTGTGCATGCCATGGAGTGCTGGCTCCCCCCAGCCCACTCCCTGCATGTGGTGGAGGGGGTGCAGTTGGCACAGGCGGCTGCATGGTGGCTACGCACCCGACTTACTTGGTGTGTACCCACCCCAACCATTCGTGAATTGGCCCCATTATATGCAGGCAACATTTCGGGTCATATTTATTTATTTATTGAGTCTAAGAATTATTACCTTTGAGCCATGGCTCTTTTACAAAGGTTCCACGTCAGTAAAGTATAGTATATGCTAGAGAGCTGCACAGCAGCTAACTTAGCACATACATTCCTTTTGATGTTATTGCATACTGCAAACAATTTTTTTGGGGGGGGTTAAATACTGGAGCAAACAATGCTGTGGTACACAAAGAAAAATAAAAAAGTTATTTTGAACAAGTCTTCCCTATGATGATGGTGATGGTGAATTATTTTTATCTCAAGAAAATGAGCAGTGTGTAGTAATAGAACAAGCGATGCTCAATGCTGCATGTTTGCTAGCTTGCATTTGCTGTGTAGTTGTTGGTCATAGATAATGCAACAAGTAAAATTTAACAAATTAATAACACAAGTTGTAATGGTAAAATTGTGATAATCACGAAATGAAGATGTTCACGTATAGCTTTGTTGTTTTTTAACTTGTGGCCCAGAATTTTTAAGATAGTATTTTTATCACCCCAGGATATAAACATGATAGGTGTCACTTACCTAATGCCACCTAAAACAGGATTTTGCAGAATGACCATGAAAACAGGTTAAAAATGTAAGTTTAAAAAGTAAAACAAATGCAACAATATGGGCAAGTACTGAAAAATGTCAATGTTTGTTCATAACTTGGTTGTTTTTTGAGATTTTGACCCCAATTTTCAACATAATTTTTTTGTGTCACCACCTTATGAACATGACAAGTGTTATTTATAAATCAACAAAATACTCAGCACTCAGGAAATGTAATGCAGCACCTCAAATACTAATCCAAAAAAAAAAAAGCAAGAAGGTCGGCAACAAATTGGAGTCAACTCTAAGGCTGTATGCAAATAGTGGCTTTACTATGCAGTCACACAGAAATGGGCAAACTGACAGAAAGCCCAGCACTTCTAACCCCTGCAGGTTCTGCATCGGGGGAGGGACAAACACAGGCTCTAGTACTATCTTAAATAGTAAACCTTTTAAAGCTGTAGTAGTTAATTTTAAAGTAAATAGGTGCCAACTCAGCATAGTCCAAAAGTGACAGGATAAGGTGAAATTTAATACAACAGTATATAAAAAGTTAAGAACTAATGCTGATTATTTATCCTTTTGTTGCCTTATGTAGTATACTAGCTATTGTTCATACTCTGCTTGGCTATACTGCATTATTTGTTATAATCAATAAAGTATGTTAAATAAAAAAAAAAAGAACTAATGCTGATAGCAAGCAAAACTTGCCTGAACTCCTCTCAACAAAGGGCTAAAGCAAAATGCATTATAAAGAGCCCAAGAGAAAAAGATAATTTTATATGCATAGTGAAGTCTTGTATACTGTCTCTAGAGATGAACAGGTAGCAAAAAAACAGGGAAAATCCATGCCAGAAAGATCTGAATTGACAAAAGAAATAAATGATTACAAAGTAAGTAATAGCCAGTGATAAGTAATACAATAATCAGACTATAAACTGGTACATACAAGGAAGATCAGAATTCACAAAACTAGCACGGGGCAATATTTGAATATGGAGGAATACTGAAAAGGGGTTAAAGTAATGAGACCACTTCCAATGCACCATTAAGTCCAACAGGGTGAAGAGCTTCCATAAATATGAGTCTACTCTCCCACCGTAACAGTTCTGAGTCTACTGCCTCCCCTTGGGTTGGATTTGATGTTATCAATGCCCATGAACTTAAATGCACAAGTCTGATTTGAGCACCATGGTGTTTACACCAATGAATTCCAACTGATGTATCACATTGTCCACTAGGAATGGAGCGAAGGTCTTCCTGTATCCTCTCTTTCAGGGAATGGATAGTCCTTCATCTTGAGAGAGATGGACAACTACACCATCATGCATAAACCACGAATGGTGTACTGCAAGTTATAAACAGACAGATTTCATAGTTTGATCCATTCGTGGGGCTAGTAAACATGGTGCCCTGATTCATGAATTTACAAACATTACAGTTCCCACATATGTGGGAACCAACAGGACTGGCTGGGAGTACTGATGTGGGAATACCTCTGTGAAAAGCAAAATGGCTTCTAACAACCTTGTCTTTAATACTCTCAACCTTGCTGTATAAACCACTTTGGGTGAATCCCCCACAACCTCTCTATTGATTCTCATCTGTCTTGAACGCATGCCAGTATGTTTTAAGAGGTCTGGCTATTTTTGGGCCAACAGAGTTAAATTCAGTAATAAAATGAACACATTCATCACGAGGAGTCTCACATTGCCTAGGTGTTAACAGGGGACTACGTGCTTGAGAGAGGGCATGGTTGTTAGCCTCGTCCAAAAGTTGTGGATCACACCCTCTATCAATGAAATGACCCTGTAGTTCATAAACTTGCATTTGACTCCAGTTTTTTGTACACTTTCTTGTTTTCTTCTGTTATTTCTAAAATCCTGGCCAAAATGGCATTTTGCGGCATCAGCGTGAAAAGATGTTCCGGGCAGGCCTTGAAAAATAACTCCTGTCATGTTCATGACGTGGTGTTAAAAAATGGCTATGTAGACAATTTGGTGTCAAAATCCAGAAAATAGCAAAGTTATGAGCAAACATCGAAGAATTTCAACATGTCTTCATAACGCTGTTTTTATTTGAGATTTTGACACCGAATTTTCAACATAGTCTTTTTTATGACCCCACCTTATAACAGGTGTCTTTTATAAAATCTTTTTAGGAAATGCTGGCCAAAATGTCAATAAATAGATGAAACAATTAAGTGGTAACAGTCATAGTCTAAAATTACATTAGTTAAAACACCTTATAAAATACATGTGTCTTTTCAGGTCAGCATCACTTAGAACTAGGTCAGCATAATCAGAGGCAGGACTATCAAATATGTATCTGATTGATTTCATAATGGATCAATGATGGAAAAGCATGATCCAAGCATAAAATGTAAAACCTGCCTTTGGTGCATCCCCCCGCATTGCAGGTGAGAGACACATAATCAAAGTGCACCAAAGCAAATGTGAATATAATACAGTGGCGTGAAAAAGTATTTGCCCCCTTCCTGATTTTCTCTATTATTGCATATTTGTCACACTGGATGTTTTCAGGTCTTTAGACAAAATATAATATTAGATAAAGGGAACCTGAGTGAACAAATAACACTTTTTTTTTTTACTTATTTCATTTGTTTAATGAAAAAAGTTAACCAACACCAACTGGCACTGTGTGAAAAAGTAATTGCCCCCTAGTTAAATCAACCCAATTAAAGGGATAATTAGAGTCAGTGATTGAACACAGCCAGGCTTGATTACAGCCAGCCCTGCTCAATATAAACCTCACTTATTTTGACCCTTACCATCAGAGTCATGTTGCCAGCACAAAGATTCAACAAGCAAATTATGCCATGATCAAAGGAAGTTCCTGAAAAGATCAGAAAAAAATTTGTTGCCCTCTATCAGTCTGGAAAGGATTACAAAGCTATTTCTGAGGCTCTGGGACTCCATCGAACCACAGTGAGAGCCATAATCTCCAAATGGAGAACACCTGGAACAGTAGTGAATCTTCCCAGGAGTGGGCGGCCTGCCAAAATTACTCCAAGGGCGCAGTGTAAAATCATCCAGGAAGTCTCAAAGGATCCTAAAACAACATCCAAAGAACTGCAGGCTTCTCTTGCCTCAGCTAAGGTCAGTGTTCATGACTCCACAATCAGAAAGAGACTGGGCAAAAATGGGCTTCATGTGAGAGTAGCAAGGCGGAAACCACTGCTAACCAAGAAGAACATAAACGCTCGTCTCTCATTTGCCAAGAAGCACCTGGATGATCCACAAGCCTTTTGGGAAAATGTTCTATGGACAGATGAGTCCAAAGTGGAACTTTTTGGACGACATGGATCCCATAATGTCTCGCGTAAAGCAAACACAGCATTCCACAGTAAGAACACCATACCAACAGTCAAACATGGTGGTGGTAGTGTGATGGTGTGGGGATGCTTTGCTGCCTAAGGACCTGGATGACTTGCCATAATTAAAGGAACCACGAATTCTGCTCTGTACCAGAAAATTCTTAAGGAGAATGTCTGGTCATCCTTCCGTCAGCTGAAGCTGAAGCGTAGTTGGGTCATGCAGCAAGACAATGATCCAAAACACAAAAGCAAGTCCACATCAGAATGGCTAAAAAGAAGTAAAATTAAAGTTTTGGAGTGGCCTAGTCAAAGTCCAGACTTAAACCCAATAGAGATGCTGTGGCAGGACCTGAAACGAGCAGTTCATGCTCGAAAACCTACCAAATGTTACTGAATTAAAGCAGTTTTGAGAGGAAGAGTGGGTTAAAATTCCTCCACAGCGATGTGAAAGACTGATATTGAATTATAGGAAGTGTTTGGTTGCAGTCATTGCAGCTAAATGTGGCATAACCAGTTATTAAGTGTAAGGGGGGGGCAATTACTTTTTCACACAGTGCCAGTTGGTGTTGGTTAACTCTTTTCATTAAATAAGTGAAATTAAAAAAAAAAAAACAAGTGTTATTTGTTCACTCAGGTTCCCTTTATCTAATATTGCATTTTCTCTAAAGACCTGAAAACATCCAGTGTGACAAATATGCAATAATAGAGAAAATCAGGAAGGGGGCAAATACTTTTTTCACGCCACTGTAAATTTACCAAAACTCTAACACTTAACTTAAAGACAGATAGTTTTAGATATTGACTTGTTTCTTACCTCTACTGTATTACCAATGTTTTGTATCCTGATACCACCTGATATTTGTTACAGCTGTTATGTTCTACACCTCTTTGTTAATGTACTCCGATGTTATTTGCTCTTTGTTATACCTGTAATGTTTACCCTATAACCTCCCAGGTCATGCCTGAAAGCAATCATTTCTATAGTTAGCGCACCTACCCGGTTAACAAAACTAAATAAATAAACACATAAAGTTTTTCATGACAGTCAGTAGATACATACATACTGTAGATATACAGATGTTGGTGGCAGAAAAAGACACCCCCAGCCCATCCAGTTTTCCCACCATACTTAACTGCTCTGCACTTGCCATAGTGAAAATCCTCCCCTTCAGTTACTGCCTCCCCCCCCTTTCTAACTAATCCCACATACCTGTTGTCACAAGCCCACTCCTGTGGGGCAGGAATTCACTGGGCTACAGAGAATCCCTCCTTTGCCAGCGGTCAGGGATACCCCTTCTCTGTCCTTTTAGCATGCTCGCTGTTTCACTACTGAACATACACCAGAGAATCCCAGGGTTCACTCTCTCCATGTCAGAGGGTGCAAATACAGTCTTGAGTCCTTGTTCCTGGGATAGAACCCCCTCGACCACGGCACAACAAACCAGAAAACCCACAGGTGTGTATAGGCTTTGGGGGCTCTATATACCCTATTATGTTCAAATCCCCACAGACTCCTCCTGGGACCTTTCATATTTTCTCCCCTCTTTTTGTCCACAAAGTCCCTATTGGTTCTTTCCTTTGGTAGTGTTTGGCCCTTAAGCAATCACACAGGTGTAGAATAGTTTAAACAACCCTCCCCAAGGTAACACACACAAAGGACTGGCAGAATTATCTTAAACGTAAACCAAAAAGCTTTACTAATTAATTCATAAATGCAGTAAGTAACTTAAAAACAGATAATTTTAGACATTGGTTACAGGATATGGAAAATGCAATGGAAGTATACAAAACAAAACCTAAACTTTGAGAATTCTAGTTTGAAAATTCTACCCCAAGTCCTTAGTTGCTGAATTTGAAGTGCAAAATGTTTTTTTAAAGTGGTAACTGAAGTCTTGGCTCTTGGTGCAGGAGAAGTCTTGCGACAAAATTGTCTCTGCTCTGTAAGCAAACAGGGTCCCCAATGAAACAAAAGGCTCAGACACAGTCTTGCACCCTTGTTTTATGGGGCTTCTCAAAGGGCAGATCCAGTTGATACTGACTAGCTCTACAATTGGTTAGCATCCCATCTCCATGGCTACACAACCATTCAGCTTTTAGTATTTTATTACAACACAACAAATGTGCATTTCTGAATATGAGAGAAAAAAAAGGCTCAGAGGTCAGCTAGTCTAAATCAAAGTTTAGGAAACCATCATGCCCCCCTTTTGAAATGGCTGCAATTAAGATACACTCAGTACAGCCATTTATTTAAATTGTAACCCATTCAGCTGTAATGAGATTAAGTCAGAGAGACAAAAGGAAGCCAGATGAAATGGTGCCCATAGATGCTGAGGGCTATTCAAACACAAATGGAGGTGCCTGCTTCCAGCTCTGCTTAATTATCCAAGGCTTTTCTTTGTACCCATGATTCCTTGCGAGTTACATGAGCCACCATGGGCATGTCTGATGCATTTCTCACATAAAATAACATGAAATATAATTAGAACAATAAGGTATGGCCTTATCTCACCACATTCCTACCTCCTTAACAGAACCTGGGGGAACACGCCCCTTTTGTAGTAAGAGTTTCCGCCAGCTCTGTCCTGTACCCCGACTGGAGGGATAGGCCATCTGCATTGGCATTAGCAGGCCCTGATCTACAGTATGTTTAATGTCCATGCTGTAGGCCTGTAGTGCAATGCCCCATCTAAAGGAGCCTCCCATTTGTCTTTCTCATTTGTTTTAGCCACACCAGAGGATTGTGGTCTGTCTGTACCTCAAAGGGCCTCCCATAGAGGTAGGGCTCTAGCTTCTTAAGTGACCACACCAGGACAAGGCATCCTTTTTCCTCAGTGAGGTACGCCTGCTCCCAGGGAAGTAGCTTCCTACTTAGGTGCATAATTGGATAATCTTTCCCCTGTTGGGATGTCTGGCTGTGGATGGCACCAACCCTCACATCCGAGGCATGCATATGCACAACAAATGGTCTAGTGTAGTCTGGGCTGGCCAATACAGGGGCACTGCACAGAGCAGTTTAGTTTTTAGCTGAGTGAAGGCCCTGTTACATGCTGGGTCCCATTTCAGCTGCCAGGGTGCTGTAATTTCATACAAATTTTCTGTAGTATACTGCAGTCCCTAGAAAGCATCTGACCTGCTTCTGGGTTTCCTGCATGGGCCATGCCTCAATGGCCTCTATCATGGCCTGGTTTGGATGTAGTTGTCCCCTTCCCACTACATGTCCCCAATATGACGTCTCAGCCATGGACACCTGGCACTTTCCAGCCTTTACAATGAGTCCAGACTTCTGTATCCTGCCTAAAACTTCCTTCAGATGGGACAGGTGTTCCTTCCAGCTGGTACTGAAGATGGCAATATCGTCCAGATAAGCCACTGCGTACTCTTCAGTACCCTGTAACACCTGGTTGACCAAACTTTGGAATGTGGTATGGACATTCTTAATTCCAAAAGGCATCACCTTAAATTCAAAAAGGCCTATTGGGGTGATGAAGGCCGGCCGTTCCTGAGCTCTGGCAGTCAACTCCACCTGCCAGTACCCCTTTGTCAGGTCTATTGTTGTTAGGTAGGTCACCCCCCCAACTTGTCCAACAACTCATCTGTCCGGGGCATTGGGTGGGCATTGGACTTTGTGACTGCATTGAGTCCATGATAGACCACACAAAAGCAGGTAGACTCATCCAGCATGGGGATGAGGACTATGGGCGAGGCCCAGGGACTGTGAGATTTCCAGATTACCCCTAACACCATCATTTCCTCCACCTCCCTTCTAATGTCCTTTAGGATGGCCTCAGACACCCGGTTAGCTGTCTATCATATGAGTGCTTGCACCCCTGTGTCCACATCATGGGTCGCTAAGGGGGGTTCATCCAGGCTTGACTGTAAATAAAGGGCTCAAAGTCCTCTAAAACCTCCCTCACTTCCTGGGTCTGATCTGGGGTCAACTGGGGTGACAGCTTAATTGTCTCTACTGATGACTCCCACTTTCTTTCTTCTAGCAAGTCCAGGAGGGGGTCTTCCTCATCCATCCCTTCCCAGGACTACAAACTGCAAACACCATGTCGGCCCTGTTGACATATGGCTTCATCATATTGACATGGTACATTCAATGGGTATGTCTCCTATCTGGCAGTTCCACAATATAGTTTACATCATTTACCTGTTAGACTACCTTGTATGGCCCTGCCCACTCTGCCTGCAGCTTGTCCTTTCAGACTGGAATGAGGACCATTACTTCCTGGCCTGTGCTGTACGAGTGAGCTCTGTCTCTGCAATCATACCAGATTTCTTGTTTCTGTTGGGCAACTGACAGGTTGCTTTGGGCCACCCCTATAATTTCCTTCAGCTTCTCCCTGAACTTAAGGACATACTCCACTATGGGAGTCCCCTGGGTGGCGTGCTTGCCTTCCCAGTCTTCCTGGATAAAATCTAGGGGTCCACACACCCTACATCCATATAAGAGTTTGAAGGGGGAGAACCCTGTCGAGTCTTGGGGCACCTCCCTGTATGCCAACAACAGGTGGGAAGGTATTTCTCCCAGTCCCACCCATGCTGGTCAGCAAACGCTTGGATCATCATTTTTAGGGTACTATTAAAATGTTCCACAAGCCCATTGGCTTGTGGGTGATAAGGTGTTATGCATCTTTTCACCACCCCACATTCTCCCACAAAGACTTCATCAGGTCTGACATGAAGTTATCCTCTTGATTAGGGATAACCTCCTGTAGAAACCCAAAATGGGAGAAAATCCCTAGCAAGGTGTCTGCCACTGTATTTGCCTTAATTGAGGAGAGGGTGACCGCCTCTGGGTATCGGGTTGCGTAATCGACCACCGTCAGGATAAACTTTTTTACGGAGGAGCTTGGGGTATTCAAGAGTCCCACAATATCCATTCCTACCCTCTGGAATGGCTCCTGCACAATGGGCAAGGGAAGTAGGGCATCTTTTGTTTTACTACCTGTCTTTACTTCCCTATCTGTTTGCACCGGTGACAAGACCTGCAATATTCCTTCACCTGTTAGGTGAAGTTGGGCCAATAGAAATTTTGGGCCACTGTTGCATGGTGGGAGTGATGCCCAGATGTCCAGACATGGGACTGTAATGGGTGACCTTGAGCAACCCCTCGTGATACCCCTGGGGAATAACAATCTGCCTGCCCATCACCCCTCTCTCTGTCCTCACATCCTTTGTATACAACAGTCCATTGTCCCAAAATACCCTATGTCTCATGTCACCTCCCTGGGTCCTATCAGATTCTGCACAAGCCCTCAGCCTCTCCAAACTACAATTAGTCCTCTAAGCAGCTGCAAAATCTTCACATTTTCCCAAAGCATGGGACATGTCCACCTCAGTTCCTAAACTTGGGTCCATAGCTCTAGCGTCATGGCATTCAGAGACACTGCCATCCTTAACCTTCTGACCCACTGGTTACCCCTCCCTCCCTCCTCAGAGTAACCTTCTGTAGCTGTTTGGTAAATGGCTACTTGGGGAAGTCCTACCTCCCTTTCACTATTCTCTCTTTCGGGAGACAGGCTAGGGAACCAGCCTCTTATTCTTTTCCGAGCTGGCTTCTGTGGGGTTCAAGGAATTACAAGTGGCTTTAGCCATCTGACTGTGGGTAACAGTACACACCACTCCCTGCTGTAGATTATTCCCTATAATCCCATCCAGAGCGAGGTTGTCTGCCACTGCCACTTTTTGCACTCTCTCTCCTGTATCACCCCAATCCAGGAGAACACTACCTAGTGGCAGGGTTTTCTCCTCCCATGTGAATCCCCTCACAGTGACAAACTGATTAGGTATAAGCTGTTCAGGCTCAACCAGATCCCCTTTTACCAGGGTAAGAGATGCCCCTGTGCCCCTTAACCCATTGGTCTGCATCCCATATACAGTAACCGGGTGTATGTGCTCCCTTATGTTCACAGGCATACTCTCAGGGATACACATCACACACCTACTCTCAAGGGACACTTTGTCCACTTTGCAACTTTTTAGGACACTGCCTAGCAAGATGCCTTGGCTGCTTACAAAACCAACATTCATCATTCTTTTTTCCAAGACATCCCTTCTTGCTAACTTAAGGCTTCCCCCTTTCTGCAGAGACATTGAGGGTTTTAGCTGCCTTGAAGGCATGCTTTTCCCTTTTTGCCCTGCAGTACCTGCTCCCCCACTTCTTTTCAGAGCAGGCCTGCTCCTGGCATAGCGATCCGAGAGCTCAGCAGCTTGCTGTGCTGTTTTTGGATCCCAGTCCTCCAGCTAGGTTTTCAGCTCCACTGGGCAAGCCCAATAGAACTGTTCTAAAAGTATAACCTCCTCAGTTTTCCCCACAGAGTTTGCTTCCATCCCCTTCCACCAGCATTTTAAAAACTGCTGTTGCTTTGTGGCTAGTTTTTCAAAGCTCATGTTTGGGCTTTTTCGGAGTATACAGAATGTAATCCTGTAGGCCTCAGGTGTTTTAACCCTGTAGGCCTCAGGAGTTAGTTCATACTTTTTAAGTAAAGCAGTTTTAAGTTTCTCATAGTCTTTGCTGTCCTCACTGTCCATTTGGCCTAGCGTCTCATGCCCTTTTCCAGTAAGCAGCATGGATAGCTGAAAGCACCAGGCCTCCCTGCATATCTTGGCCTGGATACAGACCTTTTCAAATTAATTTTTTTTTATTTTTTATTTATTTAAGTCTAGGATTACATAATACCTTTGAGCCGAGGCTCTTTTACAAAGGTTCCACGTCACAAGTACAGAATAATACAGTTTTTGAAATTACAGAGTTAGACCGTCATGACGCCAAGTGGTTATAACAACTTGGTTACAAGTACAAATTACACAACATATTACAATAATAATAGGAGGTGTATTAAAACATAAGTGGAAGGAAAGAGGGAGAAAGGGGTGGTACAGAGTATAGCAGCCTAGAGGGCTTTCTCAGGTCAGAGTATTTGAGTGTAAAGTTGAACAAGGGAAAAAATAGGCAATAAAGAAGCGCTAGGAGCGGGGTCAGCATGGGCAGCAGAGGGTAGGGGAGCTGCAGAAATGATGGGTGCTCAGCTAAGGCAATCACAGGTACTAGAAGCCACAAGGGATTTATGGAGCTTCTTCTTGAAGGCGTCCAGAGTTGGTGAGGCAGTGATGTCACTGGCAAGATTACTGAGCCAGCTGGGGGCCCTGTATGAAAAAGACCTTTGTCCTTGAGTAGTACGACAATGAGGGATTTGCAGTAGTTGTGGTTTTGAGCTCCTGGTGTTGCAGTTGTTTACTCTGGTCTTAAGAAGGGAGCAGACTCCTGGGGGGGCATTGTTTATCATTATTTTCTTGGCTGTGATGCAGTTTTGATACTGAAGTCGGATGTTTAGTTAAAGCCACCCAGTTTGAGAGTAGCGATCGCAGGTATGGGTGAGACGGTGAGCTCCGGTGGTGAGATGACATGCTTTATTTAGGGAGGTGGCAATTCGTTTGAGTGTGGAGGCAGTGGCAGAGCCATAAACTATGAGTCCATAGTCCGTAACACTCACAATGGAGCTTTGAACGGCAATAGACAATGCTTCAGAGGTTAGGTGTTTTTGGTGACGGAACAGTAAGCCCAGCCTGGTGTTTGCCATCTTAGCAACATTATTGATATGGGCGGCATAGGAGAGTTTGGAGTCAAGGGTGATGCCAAGATATTTGAAAGTATCAACTTGATCAAGGGTGGCTCCTAGTTTGGTATTAATGGTGAGGTGGTACTGTTTATTTTTGTTTTGCGAGCTGCTGAAAAGCATGGTCTTGGTGTTTTTCTGGTTTAGTAACAGCTTGTGTTGCAAGAATCAGTTTTCAACTGATGTGAAACCCCGTTGGAGGTTTCCTTGCAGTTCTACAGGATGGGAGGCAAGGATAACTGCATCGTCTGCATAGAGTACAACTTGTTCTGGACTTGAGTCTGGGAGTGTGTTCAGGAATAGGCTAAAGAGGAGGGGGCCTAGGATTGACCCTTGTGGAACACCAGAGAGGACTGGTCTGGCATCAGAGTGTTTCAGCTATTTTTACTCTTTGGGACCGGTTGCTTAGATAGCTATTGAACCAGTCAACTGAATCGGATGAGAGCTCAGCCTTCCGTAGTTGAACAAGCAGGAGATGGTGGTTGACGGTATCAAAGGCCTTAGTTAGATCAATGAACGCAGTCACTGTTAGCTTACCATTGTCCAATGAGTGGTGAATGGCTCCAGTGAATTCGAGTAATGTTGTGGAAGTGCTGTGATCCTTTCTAAAGCCGTGTTGTTGCTTGCAAAGGATGTTGTGTATGTCCAGGAATTCTGTGAGCTGGTCAGCCACAATACATTCCAGGGCTTTAGAGAGAGGAGGTAGGATGGAGATTGGGCGGAAACTTTCATGGGCAGTTTTGACACCACTTTTGTATATAGGGGTCACAGTGACCAGTTTCCATTTGTCCGGGAACTGGCTGAGGCTGAGGGAGAGGTTGAAGATCTTAGTCAGTGTTCTGAGTACTTCTTCAAGGGTGAGAGATAGACGTTTGAGGTCAAGTGAGTCACTGCTGTATCTGGACTTGGTGATAGCTTTGGTAACATAGCTGCAGACCTGGTGCATCTTGACCAATTTAAAGTAGAAAGGAGGGCAGCTAGTGGGGGCAGAGGAGATTGGGGGCATTGAAGTGTCCTCTTTGTTAAAAAAAATCAGAGGGAAGTACAGAATTAAGGTCAGTGAAAGCAGTATTGAACATATCTGCAATGATTTTTGGGTCAAGTGTGGTAACCCCATCTATGCAGAGCATGGATGGGGGGGATTTAGACTGCTTCCCAGTGACTTCATTAATGTTTTTCCAGAAATCTCTTCCGTTTCCCCAGGAATTTGTGAGAGCACTCTTGAAGTAGGCAGATTTCTTTTGCCGGATGGCTTTGGTGCAGTCATTTCAAGAGCATTTATAGTTAGAGGTGTCAATTTGCCTCCCAGAGTTTCTAGCTAGTTCCCAAAGTTGATCCCTTTCTTTCAGTCTCCTTAGGAGGTCTCCTGTGAGCCATGGGTTAGAGATCGCTTTTACTTTACGCTTTTTGAGAGGTACGAATTTGTTGCAGGCTCCATTAAAGGTTTTTTGATAAAGTGGTCCAGGGCGGTGTTTACATCTGTTGCATTGAAAATTGGTGACCATTCCAGTTGAAGAAGATGGGTTTTGAGATAATTTAGATGCCCACTGGGCAAAACTCTGCTGGTTATGGTTCGCAGGGGTGGCTTTCTGAATTTATGTGACCTGGTGTAACTGACAGGGGGGTGGTCACTGATTACATCGGGGAGGACAGTGGTGTTGGAAATCTGGGTAGGGTGACTGGTAAGTATCCAGTCCAGAAGGGTGCTGGTGCCCGTTTTATGGTTTTTCCTGGTTGGGGAGTCAACCATCTGGGTGAGGTTTGCCACTGCTATAGAATCCCTGTGAGCCACAGCCTCAGCAGCAGGCTAGTTTATATTAAAGTCCCCAATAAGGATAGACCCAGTGTCCAGCAGAAGAGACCTGACAAAGTCCAGGGCCGCGTTCAGGCCAGAGCCGTGTTCTTTTGGAGGAATGTAGATTGTGATAAATGTAAGGGCTTTGTTATGAGCACCAAAGAGGATTTTGATAGGAAGAATCTGTGCAGCACTGGTTTGGGGAGTAGCAAGATGGCAGACCCACGATGGTATCCTTTAGGTATACTACGCAACCACCACCTCTTTTTGTCATTCGGTTAAGCCGAAAAACATTGTATCCAGGGAGGGCTATGGCATGGTCTGGGACAGATAGAGAGAGCCAGGTTTCAACAATACCTAGGATATCTGGACAGTGTTGGCTAGCAAAGGACTGAAGGGTATCGATTTTGTGTAGGAGACTGCACATATTGAGTGTCATGATAGAGAGGGCACCCGTGTGCTTTTTGAGGTTTGGTGCCTTAGTAGGTGTTGGGGCAGGATTAGGGTGAACGTTGCCAGATAATAGCAGAAGAAGAAGCACTAGCTTCATGGTACACAGGCGTAGTTCCCTATTCATGCACTTTTGCCTTCATGTCTGGTGAGCGCGCTGCTCACTGATGTGAGTCAAGGGGTGATAGCAAAGGTTAAGGGTAAGAGCGGTATGAGAGGAGAATGGGGGAAGCCAAAAACCATAAGTGGGAGAGGGTGGCTCCATATGGGAAGTCTGATCCCAGTGCAGGAAACTAGATTCTTGATGTAGAGTACCTAGATGTTTATACTGTACATAGGAGCAAGTAGGTAATTATTTGAGAGGGAGGGGAAGCAGGCGCTGGGAGGGTGTAGTAGAGGAGGGAGGAGAATAAGGAAGAGGAGTAGGGAGTACAGAGTATGTGTATGGTGCATGAGTAGCTATCCGAGAGGATGGCGATGGAAATATAGCGCAGTGATAGAAAAGGTGAAAAAGGAAGGACAGGAGTGGTTAGTGTGTTTTTAGAGAAAGAATGTGAGTTATACTGCAGAGGTGAACACTGAGATTCTGTGGGACTGAGATATCAGGACAGAGAGTGGGCTGGCAGTAGGGGAGGATGAAGGAGGGGGACAGCCTGTTATAGGCACCCAATAGAAGATAGTAGAGGGGAGGAGCAAGCAAGGGGGCATGGGAAAGGCCTATTTATTTAAGGTTGGAGGTGGGGGGGGCGTAAAAGTCCGGTCGCAACCACTATCAGTCTATGGGCGCAGCAGCCCTGGGTCAGAAGGCTTCAGCAGGCTAATGTCTGCTCGGGAGAAATCAAAAGGAACCAATCAGGGCACACTGCAGTCGGCGGCAGCCAATGGTAGCAGCCCACAGCAGCTCCAGTGTGTCCAAAGGTCTTACCTGGCTTTGCTTGTTGTCAGGGCGGCCAGGATGCATGCAGCAGGTCAGCCGGGAGTGCCGAGCCATGGCCGGACCAGCAGTGGGCTCGTAGCCCGAGAGTTGTAGGGGAATCTGGAGGGGAGAGAGAGAGAAATAGGAAAAAATTAGCAGTGGGAGGACAGCAAGGACAAAAGGAGGTGATGAGGGAGCTAAATCGGGGGGTGGAGAGCTAAAAGGCACCGAAAGATGGCACACATAGAAAGAGAAGATGGCAGAGGGGTGGGGCGTGCAGTGGCAGGGGCAGCTATTAAGTAATAACAAAGCCTTGACCTGCGCACAGGGGAGGTGGGAAATTAGTAGATAGACACAGGGGAAAGAAAAAAAATAGCAGCTTTACAGGGAGAAAAGCAGTCTTTTGAGGGAGAAAGTAGACTTGAGAGGGAGATGAAGGTAGTGGAAGGGGGCAGTTCAGACCCCAAGTAAACAGAGAAGAGGGAAGACAACAAAAGAGACAGCAAGGGGGAATTTTAAACAGATTACAGGGGAGCTACAAATATCGTTAAACTAACAGTACAGCAGAGAGCTGTGACAACTTTAAAGCAATACTGAGTAGAAAAAAGAGCTGCAACCAGATGACTTTACAACTGACAGTGCAAAAACAAGTCCTCAGAATTGACTTATTGTACCAGAAATAACAGTTAAACAGTAATTATTACAGGAAAGAAAAAAGGTCAAGGCAGAGCAGCTCATGGCTGGCCATAAAATTTCATCCGCAACCACTATCAGTCTATAAGCGCAGCAGCCCCGGGTCAGAAGGCTTCAGCAGACCAATGTCTGATCAGGAGAAATCAAAAGGGTCCAATTAGGGTGCACTGCAGTCGGCGGCAGCCAATGGTAGCAGCCCACAGCAGCCCCGGTGTGTCCAAAGGTCTTACCCGGCTTTGCTCGTTGTCAGGGCGGCCAGGAGGCATACAGCAGGTTGGCTGGGAGTGCCGAGCTGTGGCCAGACCAGCAGTAGGCTCGTAGCCTGAAAGTTGTAGGGCAATCCAGCTTTTCTTGTTGTCAGGGTGGTCAGGAGGCGTGCAGCAGGTCGGCTGGGAGTGCCGAGCCACGGCCAGACCAGTGGAGGGCTTGTAGCCCAAGAGTTGTAGGGGAATCTGACTTTGCTCATTGTCAGGGCGGCCAGGAGGCATACAGCAGGTCGGCTGGGAGTGCCGAGCCGCAGCCAGACCAGTGGAGGGCTTGTAGCCCAAGAGTTGTAGGGGAATCTGACTTTGCTCATTGTCACGGCAGCCAGGAGGCATGCAGCAGGTTGGCCGGGAGTGCCGAGCTGCAGCTAGACCAGCGGAGGGCTCATAGCCTGAGAGTTGTAGGGGAATCTGGCTTTGCTCATTGTCAGGGCAGCCAGGAGGCATGCAGCAGGTCGGCTGGGAGTGCCGAGCCACGGCCGGACCAGTGGAGGGCTCGTAGCTGGAGAGTTGTAGGGGAATCTGGCTTTGCTCATTGTCAGGGTGGCCAGGAGGCATACAGCAGGTCAGCTGGGAGTGCCGAGCTGCGGCCGGACCAGTGGAGGGCTCGTAGCCCAAGAGTTGTAGGGGAATCTGACTTTGCTCATTGTCAGGGTGGCCAGGAGGCATGCAGCAGGTCAGCCAGGAGTGCCAAGCCGCGGCCGGACCAGCAGAGGGCTCATAGCCTGAGAGTTGTAAGGGAATCTGGCTTTGCTCGTTGTCAGGGCGGCCAGGAGGCGTGCAGCAGGTCAGCCGGGAGTGAATTCGGAAATGCACCCATATCCTCCACATCTTTAAATTCAGCTATTAATTTAGAATTTAGAATTTAATTTATAGCCCAGCCTTGGAGTTTCAGGTTCACTCCTGCTACTTTTCTCCTCTAGCACTGGTCATTGGAGTCCTAGCCTCTCCAGTTCAAACTGCCTCTAGCACTGCTTTTCCTTAGCCTCTCTCTGGCACTGCTTTTCCTGCATCTCCAGTTTGAACTTTCTTTGCTCAAATTCCCTCTGCTGCTGTGCTTCAGACTTTCTCTGCTCCAGCTCCAGTTTCCTCAACTCCAGCTACAGCCTGATCCCATCCAGCTCCAGCTCTGTGGTGACCTTCCCCATGTGCTGTGGCTCTGGGTTCCCTCTGGTTTCACTGTCCTCCTCCCTGGGACTAAACACTGTAATGGCCCTTGGCACCTCCACACCCAAGGTCTGATCCCTTTCAGTCACTGGCTGTGACTCGGTGCCCCTGGCTGCCGATTGTTCATCGTCTGCCTCGAGGACTTCCATGAGGTGCTTCTTACTGCGCCCCTCATACTTGACACTTCTCGCCTGGTACAGCTGTTTCAGCTCTTCTACAGTGTAGTCACCATACTAGGAAGTCATCTTTCTTCCCTACACTACCACTAGTCTGTGTTTTAATTGCAGCAAAAAGAAACAAAACAAAACAGGGTAGGAAATTATATCTTGTAACCAATTTTCCCTTTTTTCCAATTTTCTGCACTGTTTGTGTGTGGTTGTTCAAACAGTTTGCCAATTGCACCGCTGCTCACCAAATCTGTCACAAGCCCTCTCATGTGGGGCAAGAATTCCTTGGGCTACAGTGAATCCCTCCTGTGACAGGGGTAAGAGATTCTCTTTCTCTATCCTTTTAGCATGCTCGCTGTTTCACAAATGAACATACACCAGAGATGTTAGAAATGCAAAGCAAAAGTACCATCTTGACAAATTAAATAAGGTAAAAGATCAAAAAATGTTTTGGAAATATATTTCTTAAATTGAACACTCTACCAGAACTATAAAAGAGATTAGTTTACTGCAAGGAGAAAAGTTGATTGATGAACCAGTGGAAGTGGCTACAATATTAGATTCTTATTTTGTTGAATTAGGGGATTAAAATATTCCCCCACCGAAAGAACGTACAGCTGACTTATTAATAAATAAAATAATTGAGGGATTAAAAACAAAACATATAGTTCAACCAGAAACTAAATTTAATCTTAGACTGTTAACTCTGAGAGAAGTACAATTAGAATTACAAAATTTAAACATTAACAAAGCTAGTGGCCTGGATGAAATTGAGGCAAGATTTCTTAAAATTGGTGCGGATGTTCTTGCACCTACAGTATAATAACTTATTTATTAAACTGGAGCCTTAATAGTTCTACTGTCCCTGAAGTATGGAAAAGGGGAAAAGTAATATCAGTCTTTAAGGATGGGGATTGTACTGTACCATCAAACTATAGACCCATTACTATACTCCCTGTGCTTTCAAAAATAATGGAACATAGAGTCCATTCTCAACTAAGTCAATACTTAAAAGAAAATGTAATATTACTTGATAATCAACACGGATATAGACCTAGTAGATCCATGAGCACTACCCTGATAGACTTCCATAATCTGGTTGTAACATCTCTGGACCAGGGGAAAAGCACCGGGGCAGTGTTCGTGGCCCTCAGTAAAGCATTTAACTTGGTTCAGCACAGGAAGCTCCTGGAAAGGCTTTGGCAGCTAGGGGTACAAAAGGGTACCTTGCAGTGGTTTGCATCATACTTGGCTAGCCGTAAGCAGAGTGTCACTAATGGAGCAATGGTATCGAGCCTTGAGGAAATAAATCAGAGGGTTCCTCAGGGATCAATTTTAGGACCATTGATGTTTAACGTCTATGTTAATAATTTGGTACAAATTATTAAAAATTGGGAAATTAGGACGTATGCAGATATCACAGTATTACTAATTTCAGCCAAAAATATAGAGGAACTAGAGCAGAAACTGCAGGGGGGCTTGATCCAACTGGAGGGATGGATGAGTGGCTCTGGACTGCTCCTAAATGCAAAAAAAGCCCAGTGCATGATGTTTTGCTCGGGACGTGCTGAGAGTGGACCACAGTTGCAGATCCACCTATCCAATGGTATTCAAGTGAAGGAAGTGAAGGGATACAAATATTTGGGTGTGCAAATGGATTCACACATGACATTTAAAGACCATATTAATACTCAGGTCAAAAAGATAAACCAAAAGTTGGGGGCTCTCAGAAGAGTGGCAGGAGCACTTTCAAGGGAAGTTAGAGAGAAGCTGGTTAAGCAGATGATAATTCCAGTTCTAGAATACGGAGCGCCTATCTATATGAACTCCACCCAAAAGTTATTAAATAAGGTAAATCAAGCATACTACAGACTGGGTAAATTTATTACTAAGAGTAAACACAAAACTCATCACTGCATAGTATATGAACAATTACACTGGTTAAATGCAGATGCTCAAAGAAACTATATCTGGTTAACTATTTGTCACAAAATTATATTTCCTAAATGTAAACAGCCTTTAGCAAAATGTGTTATATTTCATCAATCAAATAATTTGACACATCAGACAAGAAATGCTAACACAAAAATTCCAATGTTTAAGTATCGTAACAAAATTGGGGAGACAAAGTTGCAAAATAAAATAGCCAGTCACTGGAACAACTTGCCAAATAATTTAAAGACTATAAAAAACCTGTCCATTTTTAAAATTAACCTGGTGGAATATCTACAGACTGAATGTGTATGTCATGTACGATGCTAATTGTTAAAAATATGCAGTTATGAAGTCAGATTTTGTATGTTTAATGCTTGTATTTAAGACAGACCTTGTATGGTCGATGTTTGTATTTTATTTTTTGTTCTTTAAGAACACAGGACTTCAGTTGAAAACAAGGTCTCTGGTCCTAATCTATCTATTTCCTATATAAAAATAAAGTTTTATTGTCATTATTGTTAAACTTTTTCCCATACAACTGGAGTGGATGACCTCTGTTGTTATGTATAGTGTTTTTTTAATTTCAAGCCAAGTTTCACCATCAAATATAGATCCTGAATGATATCAAAGGGGAAAAGCAGATCCCCCTTAACCTCCTAGTCTCTATTGTCATAAGATTCAAGATATTCAGTCTAGTGTCACAATTCATTTTCTAAGCTAGCAACATGTTTTGTGTATTTCCGTTGGACCTTTTCTACAACAGTGCACTCTGTTTTTTTGAAGGGACACCATGGCTGAGAGGCGTGCTCAAGGCGTGGCCTAACGATGCTCTAAATAGGGGCATTAGTACGTTACTATCTTTGGATTTAATATTGTGCTTGATTGACCAAATTACTCTATTGGCTTTTTTAACAGATTCCTGTATTTGTTTTAAGTTACCCACGTCGTTTGAAATGATTGTCACTAAATCTTTTCAACAGTAGTAGAATTAAGTGTAGAATCTCCTAAAGTGGCGGGACCCAGGTGCATTACTTTACATTTACAGGTGTTTAGTTTTGTGCCCCATGTGTTCACCCAGGCAACAATTTTATTTAAGTCATCTTGTATAATGGCAGACTGACTAAAGTTATCACAAGGGCCACATCTCAGGGCTAAAAGTTTCCCTTCCTTGTTCCCAGCTCCCCAGTATCTTTGCTTTGTCCTGAAAAGTGCGTACTCCACTTTCTGTGAAAGTATAGTATTAATCTCTTCTTTGAGTGCTGATATTTTATGCAGGGTATCTCCACTTGGTGTCATATATTATTCTGATAAATTAGTTAGACATAAAAACATAGAAACACAGAATTTGACAGCAGATAAGGACTGCTTGGCCCACCCAGTCTGTCCATTTCCCTACCTAACAGATAAGCTGCAGATCTTGTATACCAACAGCCTACTTCATCCTACCCCCACCCCCTAGAATTGTCTTATGACTGTCCCATGCATTCTTGAATTCCACCACTGTTTTTGGCTCTACAATCTCCTCAGGAAGGATGTTCCATGCATCCACAACCCTCTCCATAAAAAAATACTTCCGTGCATTACCTCTGAGCCATTCCCTCTCTATCTTCAAATTGTGCCCTCTTGTTCTTGCACACCTCTTCTTCTTAAAGATACTACCCTCTTGGACTTTGTTGATTCCCTTGAGGTACTTGAAAGTTTCTATCATGTCCCCCCTCTCCCTCCTTTCCTCGAGGCTATACATATTAAGCTCCTTAAGTCTCTCTTCATATATCTTCTGGTGCAGACCCTGCACCATTTTAGTTGCCCTCTTCTGGACTGCCTCCATCCTGTCTGTGTCTTTGTGGAGATTGGGTCTCCAGAACTGCACACAGTGCTCCAGATGAGGTCTCACCAGCTGTCTGTACAGAGGGCTAACAACTTCCTGTTTTCTACTGGTGATGCCTCTCCCTATGCATCCCAGTATCCCCCCAGCAGTGTGAGTTCTTTTTCTTTTTCCTCAAGGACTTTAGCACTGTCTCTCTTTCTACTTGTTGAATAACTTATTATTATCCCCCTAACAAATGCTTTATATGCTTCCCAGATAGAGACATGAGATGTCTCCCCATTGTTGTCAATTTCAAAGCACTCAGTTGTTTGTTTCGTGATCCATGACAGAAATTCTTTTTCTTGTAAAAGATTCATATTAAGCCTCCACCTGAGTGATTTCTCCCTTGTGTCTCCCAGCACCAAGTCCAGACTTGACATAGCATGGTTGGAGATTACAATATTGTCTATTATGGCATCCAAAACATTTGTAATTAGGGAATATTGTATCGAGAGATAATCATTTCTACTGTACATCGGATGCCTATTTGAAAAGAATGAATAATCCCTACTCGTTGGATGAACTTCCTGCCAAGAGTCTGAGAGGCTTATATCACTTAGCATCTTTTTGAAGGACTCCCTTGAGCTTGTGTTCATCTATATTTTTTTTGTAGAAGATCTGTCTAGAATGGGGTCCATTAATTCATTAAAGTCCCCTCCAATAATGATTTTGTAATCTGTAAAAGTACTAAGGGTTACCATCAGCAAGCTAAAAAACTCACTCCACCCTGTATTATGGGTGTACACATCACACAATGTTACTTTTTGCCCATCCAGTAAACCAGTTATTATCTGACGCCACCCTTCTGGATCAGAAAAGTGTGCATGTCTGCTGAAATGTATTCCTTTTCTGATTAAAATGGCTGTGCCATGCTTTTTTGAGAAAAAGCATGCACTTTCAGCTTGGCTCACCCAGGCCCTCTGCAACTTGAGAGCTTCCCCCTGTATCAAATGCATCTCCTGGACGAAAACAATATCAGCCTTTCCTTTATTCAAATAGCATAAGAGCTTTTTCCTTTTTACTGGGGACCCCAGGCCATTAACATTCCAAGATACAGTTCTACAGTGTGATATCCTAAAGGCACCCTAGACCCTTGACACTTTTATTAAGTTACTACCAGATGAGGTTTTACAAAAAAAAAAAAATTGTTCAAAGTAAAAGATGAAAAAGAAAAGTTACTATTTAACATTACCTGTGTATAACAAAACAAGGCTAGTACTATGTGATGGCATAAACACAAACAATAGCTTAAACCTTTATGCATTTAAACACAATAACCATAGCAATTGGATAATAGATCATAAAGTGAAATACACTAGAATCAAAATTTACCAAAACCAAGTAGGTTGTGGTTCTACTTCTGCTGCCCAGCATGTACCGGACTCTAAGTTCAAGGCACTGGGTATATGGGGTGGTGTCTGTGAGATAGGAACAATTACCCCTCAGCTTTGGCACTTGTAAGCATGTTGTTATTTCTATAATGTGCTTGTTGATAGGCCAGATCATTATTATTTATAGTCACTAATGCAATGCCCAGTAGTATAAAATACACGACAACATAATAGCACAAATTACAATGAAAGTGTGGTAAGCCAGAATAGAACAGATAGACAGAAAGAAGACAGGTAAGTTTGAGGTGGCCAGTCATGTCTGAGCAACCTCTATCTAGTGATTTTATCCTAGTGCCCAGGTGTGATCATCCAAAACCTTTTGCCCAAACTGTTGATATGGTACAGACTTTTAAGTACATGAAGGGAATAAATAAAGTGAATGAAGGTAGCTTACTCAAAAGGAAAGTAGGAGTTAAAACAAGGGGCCATAATTTAAGATTGGAAGGGGGAAGATTTAAGAGCAATGTAAGGAGATGTTATTTCACTGAGAGGGTGGTGGAACCCTGGAACAGATTTACATATTGAGGTGGCATGTGCAGAAACAGTGGAGAAATTCAAGAGGGCATGGGACAGACACAAGTGGCTGGCTAGTGGGCAGAGGAAAGTATCCTTGGGAAGTGAAGAGAAGTAGGGGTGGGTGGGAAATGGGCAGAGTAGATGGACCAGGATGGTCTTTTTCTGCTGACACATTACTATGATATGATACTCTTTCTTTTTTACAGGGCTGTTTCAACCATATAGCTAGGTCGTAAGGTATGGGTAAGGTTTGCTTATTATTTGAGAAGAATACCTGGACACTAATTATCCTTAGATCTCTATATGTCATATATGTGCCTCTTACACAAAACATGCCACTTTACCAACGTATCTGAGAGATCCTATCACCAGTTTTTACTCCAGCTACCCACTAGCCAACCTCATAGTAATAAAAACATTAGGTCAAGCTGCAAGAGATTAACCATTAGTGTGCTGCTGTTGTGCATCCCTGAGTGTTTTATTCTTTTACTTTTTTCCCTATATTCAACAAAGCACCATCATGACAGTAGGCTTATGTTAGCCTTCCCCTTATCTGGTTCCATAAATTTATTTGAAACAACTACAAAGCACCATCCTGGAGGTAAGTTAATAGTCCCACCCCCACCCCACCCCAGTTTCGTTAGTCTCTCTGTGATTGCTTTCCACCATTGATATACCAGTTAACAGCATTTTAAGTGGTTGAAATACATGGGAAGCAGCAGGATTCGAACCCCTGACTTGCACAGTTTTCTAAATTCAAAAGAGACTTTAAACTTCTATATTACAATTAACTATAATATCTTTGATATTTATACAAATTCTGCAGTAATGTAATGTTTGACTAAGTCATGCCTCTTCTTTTCTTTGCATTTTCCAACCATTTGCTAGCTCTTTTCTGAAAAGTAAAATTGACATTTCCAAGACAAACAGTTAAAGTCAGAGTACTTTAATGGCTAGTGTCTCTTGCTAGCATTTAATTGCCCTGATCCTGTTCTCACAAGATAAATTGGTTTCTGGGGTCTAGCAATCCATAAACTAGCACAGTTCAGTTAGTTAGAATGCTTCTTACCTCCTGTAAGAAAGAAAAGGAAAAAGAAAGGGGCTCCAATATTCAAATGCGTCTGCTGAGCCAAAGGAGTGAAGGAAACCAGAAGAAAGGTGGAGGAACATCTGCCTCTTCAACCAATCAGAGGCTACACTTGGAGAAAAGGTCAGATGTCAAGCTGAGGCTCTTTCTATGCGACAGCCACATGGGTGAACAGACGTGGAGATTTATTTTTAAATCCTGTTATTCTGATGGCAGCGTTATGAAGATGGAGTCAATCAATCTTGTGCTATCTCTACTCCAGGATCTACTTCTCATTCTTTGCGACTTGGAGTGCAGGACTGGGAGATGGCTCTGTTTGCGTGGTGCACTCGTCTTTCTGGAAATAGAGGAGGTATGCTTGGAATCAGACACAGGGTTCTGTTCTGCTATTAATGTGCAGAGGTGCGGGGTCGAAGCTTTTGGACTGGTCTCCACTGATCTATATTCCTTACTTCCCTTGTCATTGTCTGGTGAGGTTATACTGGTTACTGTAGCACCCTGCTGTGTTATCAATTGTTTGTCTCATGGCAGAGGATGCTCCTGAGCAGGTTGGGAGGCAGTGTCCACGCGCTGCCTTTTTTTAAAAAGTCGAGATCGTTGGGCCTGGTTCTGTAAGTGCCCTGGCAGACTGTTCACAACTAATAGCATAAGACATGGCTTCTCTGGCATTGATAAACGTGTGTACATTTCCATTGGGCTCCACAATGTTTAGTATGGCAGGATATTTAAAATAATACAGAAGACCCACCTTTGTTAGTTTTTGTTTCTCCTCAACAAAGTTTTTCCTTTTTTCCATTGCCATTGTTGAAAACTCCTGAAAAATTAAGATCTTATTGCCCCTCCAAGCCAACTGTTTCTTTTCCCTGGATAACCTCAAAATATGTTCTTTTGTAGAGAATCATAGAAAATAAGCCAGTATGGGTCTGGGTCTTTGACCTATTTGTGGACTGTGCCCCAGAGCATGATGAGCCCTCTCAGTTTCTAGAGCCATGGTCATTGATAGTCAAGTAGGGAGGGTAGAAACTGTTGTAGAAATCTAACTATATTGCCACCTTCCAATCCTTCTGGTACCCCCAAAGATCCTCAGATTATTCCTCCTCATCCAATTCTCAAGATCCTAGACTTTCTCTAAGAGATAATGAATTTGTTTACCTTGGGAATGAACTTGGTCCTCTAAGTCTATATTTAAAAATGTCAGTTTGGTCCTCAAAATAATCCAGACATTTTGATACTATAACTGAGTCCTTTTTAAGATTGGAAACTAATTGCTTTACTGTTCCAGTTTCAAGTTTTACATCTTCCAGCATTTCCTTCAGAGACTAGATGTCTGTTTTGCCTGCCGCTGTGGGACGCTCTGTGATCAGATAAGCAGGTTGTCGCTGCCCCCTGAGATTGCAGCTTTCCCCTGAGCATCTCTCTTTCATCACAGAATTTTAATTTTTCCAACCAATTCACTGGAAGCTTTCTGATTATGTTGCCTGTATATTCCACTAGCACCTTTACCATAAAATACCATCATCTGGCCAGATGAAATGTATTAATCTGATGAATTAGTTCCCAAAGCTGAGGAGCGCTGTCTGTTTATGCTGCTACCGTACTCAGCACCAGCTCATTCCCCCTCAAGACAGATAATTTTAGACATTGGTTACAGGATATGGAAAATAAAATGGAAGTATACAAAAAAAAAAACTAAACTTTAAGAATTCTAGTTTGAAAATTCTGCCTCAGATCCTTAGTTGCTGAATTTGAAGTGCAAAATGTTCTTAAAAGTGGTAACTGAAGTCTTGGCTCTTGGCCTAGGAGAAGTCTTGAGACAAAATTGTCTCTGCTCTCTAAGCAGACAGGGTCCCCAATGAAAAAATGCTCAGATACAGTCTTGCACCCTTGTTTTATGGGGTTTCTGAAAGGGCAGGTCCAGTGGATATTGACTTCCTTTGCAGTTGGCTAGCATTCCATCTCCTTGGCTACACAGCCAATCAGCTTTTAATATTTTATTGCAAAACAACAAATGTGCATTTCTGAATATGAGAGGGAAAAAAGGCTTGGAGGTCAGCTAGTGTAAACCAAAATTTTAGGAAACCATACACCCCCAAAATGGCTGTAATTAGCTACACTCAGCACAGCCATTTACTTAAACGGTAGCCCATTCAGCTGTAGTTTGCTCAAAGGTGTTATCCAAAATGTTCATAAATAAATAAAAAATAAAATGAAAGGAAGCCAGATGAAATGGCACCTGTAGATGCTGAGGGCTATTCAAACACAAATGCATTTGCCTGCTTCCAGCTCTGCTTAATTATTCTTTTGTCTTCTTCCAAATGATATAATTAAACTTTAGTCCCTCACTAGCAGCAAGCAGCTTGTCTATCTAGTAACAAGAAATTACATCATTTTGGGGGGCCCAAGACTTTTCTTTGTATCCATGCTCCCTTGCAAGTTACTCTGGGCCACCATGGGCATCTCTGATGCATTTCTTACATAAAATAACATGAAATATGATTAGAACAATAAGTGTGGCCTTATCTCGCCACACCGGTCCTGTGCCTGTTTGAAGCTATTGACTAACTTAGCCTGTACCAATTCCTGTGGCAGCTTATCCCGCCTGTCCTACCACCCTTTCTGTGAAGAAGTGCTTAATACAGAAACATAGAATTAGTTGGCAGATAAGGACCACTTGGCCCCCCAAGTCTGCCCATTTTTGTCCCTGCCTATACTCTCACCACAGATCAACCCTGATCTCCAGCTACTCCCCCCACCCTCCACTGCTTTCCTACTAAGATTTCTTTTGTGCCTATCCCATGCATGCTTGATACCCACCACTGTTTTCATCTCCACCACATCCACTGGAAGACTGTTTCAGGCATCCACCTCTCTTTCATGGAGAAGTAGTTCCCCACATCCCTCAAGTCCCCCTTTTAGCTTCACTGCATGCCCCCTTGTTCTCATGCACATTCTCTCCTGAAAAATAGCCCCCTCCTGTACCTTATTCACCCCTGTGAGGTACTTGTAGGTCTCTTTTTGAATCCGCCTCTTGCAACCTTTAGTGAATTGTCTTTCATCCCTATATTTAAACTCAAGTAGAAGGGTTCCTTGACACCCCCCCCCCCATTTATCACATGCAGGCAACTATATGTCTATCATGTCCCCTCTTTCCCTCCTTATTTCAAGAGAGTACATGTTTAAAATCCTGCAGCCTCTCCATGTATGTCCTATTCCCAAGCCCATGTATCATTTTGTTTTCCCCATGCTGTACTGCTTCCACCATGTTGCAGTCTTTCCTGAGGTGTGGACTGCAGTACCTTAGCATATTCTAGGTGTGGTCGCACTGGTGACTTGTGCAGTGGGAGGATCACCTCCTATTTCTACTGCTTATCCCCCTCCCAATGCATCCCAGCATCCTGTTTCCTTTGCCCACCACCTTGTTGCAGTATGCAGTCATTTTTAGGCTATTTGCAGTCATTTTAGGCTTTATGATATCATTGTCCCCAGGCCCTTTTCTTCTGTTGTGCTATCCAGCACATCACTCACCCCACCCAGTTCCATACTGCATTTGCTGGTTTCTTTTCCTAATGTGCATTCTTTACATGTTTTGGCATTGAATCTCAGCTGCCAGATCTTTGACCAGCTCTTTAACCTGCCCAGATCCTCCCCAATTTCCCTTTTTCCTTCCTCCCTCTGTTTCTACCATTATGCAGACCTTTGTATCATCTGCAAAAAGGCAGATCTTTTCCTTGATACCCTCAATTGTGTCCCAGATGAATATATTGAAGAGGAGTGAGCTTGGCACCTACCTCAGAGGAACTCTACTTACATCACAAAACCCCTAATTAACCACCACCTTTTCTGTTATTCTGCTCAGCCAGGTCCCCATCCAATTTTCCCAATTTTTCCTCCACCTCTAAGTCTCTAATCTTTTTGACCACCCTTCTGTGAGGGACTAAGTCAAATGGCTTGCTGAAGTCCAAGTATACTACATCAACTGCCTACCCCTTGTCTGCTGCTGTGGTCCCCAAGTTGAAGAAGTCAACCAGATTTGTCGGGCAAGGCATTTCCCTTGTTGCTGTCTGGAGTCCTGCAGCCTATTCCCCTTCTAGGAAGTCTACTACATCCTCCCTCAGTAAAGACTCCATAATTTTACCTACTATAGTCATCAAGCTGGCTGGTCTATAGTTCCCTACCTCATCCCTTTTTCCACTCTTGTGTAGCAGGACCACATCCACTGTCCTCCAGTCCCTAGGGGTACACCCATGCCAATAAGTATTGTGTCCCTGGTGTCTAGTGGCACCCCCACCCTCCAATCACCTGCTGCTGCATTAAGAATAACTTCCCCATGCTCAATGGCACCCTCACCCTCTGGAAATCTGTCGCTGTAGACAGCTCATAGTTCCTGGTGTCTAGCAGCCCCCCAACACTGCCCGCACTAAGCACACCACATATCCAGCTCCCCCACATACTGAAATAGCCATAATGGGTGGAGGGCACAGTAGGGTGATCGCTACAGCCCTCCTCTCACCTCCTCATCCGGCCACCATATGAGGTGATAGGGAGTGTGTATACTGTCAAGTAGACTGTATGTGTGTGCCTTATCAGCCCATATGACAGCTTATTGAGGAAGTGAGAAGAGGGCTGTGCCAGGCATCGTATCAGACCCTCCGTGTGACATGACTATTTTGGTTGTGGGGGTGGGTGGTGTGCTTGGTGTGAACAGTGTGGGGGGCACTAGACTCCAGAGATGATGAGCTGTCCACAGGAATGGATGCTCGGAGGGAGGAGGGTGCCACTGGACACCAGGGAAATCATTCTTTATGCAGCAGCAGACGATTGGAGGGTATGGGTGGCACTAAATACCAGAAAAGTCATTCTTACTGTGGCAGAGGGTGATCAGTTGCTGAGGAGTGCCCCTAGATGCTGGGGAAATCATTTTTTATGTGGTGGCAGGTGACTGGTGGGTGGGAGGTGCCTCTAGACACCAAGGAAATCAGTACTAAAAAGCCAGTGAGAGATTGGAGGGTGGGGGATGCCACTGGATACCTGTGAAAGCATGACATTTATGGAAACAGGTGATCAGAGGGCAGAGTGTGCCACTGTACACCAGGGAACACTACATGATTATGGGCTGGGTGACTGGAGGGTGGGGGGGCACTGGACACCAGGGAGTACATGTAAATTGAGAGGATGGGCATTCTGGGTGTTTGGGGGCTGCTTACCACCATGCCTGCATGGTGGGCGGCCACAAGATGGGTGCAACCTGTTGCTGCTTCCCATACAAATAAGCCCATCATGGGGATGCATATGGCCCCTTAGCACTTTGTATGCCCAGTGGGCTCATTTGCATGATATGGGCTGAATACTGCAATTTGGCTTCTGGTGATTTCAGGTCTGGGGCACAGTCCCCTGCAGTTCTCTATGGACTGCATACAGCCCAGATCCATGTTGGGCAGCACTGCTTGACTATGTGCTGCACTGACATGACCCTATTTTCAGTCGGAGAGTGTCGGATAGCACCGGTCCACTATCCAACTAAATATAGCAACGACTGGGTCGGGCTCAAGGGCGAGCGCAGCACAAACCTTTGCACTCCGCATTTGGCTGTATTTCAATATCGGACCCTAGGTGCCATAGATTCATCAAATGCCAACCCTGCCAGCTTTTCAAACACCCTTTTCTCTGTTATCTGGATAATTTCTCCAGAGTCCTTACTCCCCCCCCCCCTTCTTAAAGGGGACAGGGCATTTGTACAAGTAATAGTAGTCGTCAATAATGTTCCTATTTATGGAAATGAAATTCATGCCTCCAAATGATCCATATTCACCCGCACCTGAAAAGCAAATTGATGTGAAAAACAGTTTTTAATTGTTGTTTAATTACTGGTCATCATTTTTTATACACAGATAACAAGAGTTTTATCCTGTGTTATTACTGCCCAGTTGATATTTTTGGTTAGAAATGGGTAGCTGAAATCAGTAGCTGTCAATCAAGCTCAATTAAGTTAGCTCTAAAACAAGTTAATGTTTTAAAAAAATTGAAAAATAAATGTTCTTCACATAAAACAAAGAAAAAAATGTTACTTCCATGTTAAGCTTTACTGAAATAAAAACACATTACAGCAATTTAACACTCTCTCACGGTTTTATTTTTTAAGGACAATGCCATAAAAAAATGATGTTACATGGACTGCACCACAAGCCTTATGAGGAAAGACTTGAGGAACTTAACATCTATTCACTGGAAGAGAGAAGGGAGAAAGGGGGTATGATAGAGACTGCTAGTTGTCCTGCTTGACTGAGTGGTGCCTTAAGACCTGCTTGTTTATACTTCGGAGCCATAGCGAATGCTGTAGCAGCAGTTACTATTACATTTTCATGTAAAAGCTACCTAAGTGACTGGTGCCCTAAGTCTATTTTATTCAAACATTACCAGCGCTGTAGCAGCAGTTACTGTTTTATTTTAGTGTAAAAACCTACTGAAAAGCGCTGTAGCAGCAGTTACTATTTTATTTCTTGTAAAAGCTACCAAAGTGACTGGTGCATTAAATCTACTTTAATCAAGCATTACCAGTTAGTCGGCTTAACCAAGACCTGCCTGCTTGAATCTCTTGGCGCCATTCTTTTTATGAATGCTCTCTAATTGTACCCCTCCCCCATTGCTCCTCAACAACCTCCATATAAATATCCTTACCTGTCCTTTCTTTCTCCACATAAGCTCTAGGGAGGTCATGAGGCCAGAGACAACGGCACCTCCCCACCCCCACCCCGATTCCAGCGTTACAGGTACAGGAAACTGCAGTGATCCTCTGTGCTTGCTGCTTCAAAGAGAACTTCAGCTCTGCTGCTGGATTTTGGCCCCGCCAATGCAGGGCGTCAGCTCCCCACCACCACCCTTGGTGAGCATTCCCTTTTATAGGCTGCTTTAACCAATCAGCCAAGTTCTCCATTTGCAGCTTATATTTTTCAACCACTAGAGGCTGCTCTACTGATTGATCTCCTGTTTCACTGCCACACTAGAGCATTCAATCTCTTAGTGTTAGGATGATTTCTGTTATCCTGCTACTTTGCCATTTGTTCCTCCCTGCCCAGCCCCCCTCCCTGTCATATCCAGACACATCCTTTTCCACCTCCTCTGCATCTGCCACCCTTGTGGATGAATTCCCTACCCTACTCCTTGCGTCTTGATCAAAGAATTGGTCAATTCAAAATGCACCTTAGGGCCCATCTTCTGTCAAAAAGTATCTGTGACTGTACGTGAACCAGTGCCCCGTTCCTCTCCTACTTGACAATGGCCTCTGGCTGGCCTCTTCTTACAGTTCTTAACTCCGCCTTCTCAGGGTTAAGTTCCCATTATCTTCTAGCAGTCTCATACTACACTAGCTCGGAAGGTTAGCCAACTAGTCCTGTTAAAAAATAAATTTCTTTACTCTGTAACAGTTACTGTATTGTATGCACTAACTGCATTGTGTATCTGTTCTATTACGTGTGACGTGGAACCTTATGATGGAGTCTGTAGTCTATAACATTTACTATATTGTGTATTTGCTCTAACTGTATTGTATATCTGTATCTATTATACGTGACATGGAACCTTTGTAAAGGAGTCTATGACTCAAAGGTATTTCTGATCCCTGAAATAAACAAATAAACTTTCAAATACCTTAGAGTAATAAACAGGGTACAGGAGGGGAGCATATTTCAGAGACAAAAGTGCACAAGGACATGAGAATATAACATGAGGCTGGTGGGAGGGAGGCTTAGGGGAAATGTTGGGAAGTATTATTTTAAAGAGAGGGTGGTGGATCCATGGAACAGCCTACCAATAGAAGCAGTGGAAGTCAAAACAGTACAGGGATTAAAAAGTGCATGGGATAAGCACAAAGGCACCCTGCTGTACAGCAGAGCAGAGGAAAGGTAGTCCAGATAAGACTAGGGATTGCCAAAGCAAGTAGGGAAATGGGCAGACTAAGTGGGCTGCATGGTCCTTATCTGCCGACAGATTCTGTTTCTATGTTTCTATGACCAGTAATTAAATAAAATAATGTGTGGGTTTGTGTGTTGCAAACAGAATTTTACACACACCCTTACTGTGGGATGCTTATATAAACCCCATCAAGCTTCACTATTGGGGTTTATGTAGCCATCCCAGACCTCAGGTGTGTGTTAAATTCTAGTTACACTCACCCACCCATACATTATTCTATATTTTATGGGCATCATTCTGCACAGTTTTCTTCATGAAACTAGTAATTTGGAGGTTTTATGTGTCACAGTTTGTGTATGGAATGCTATGCATGAGTTGTTAACCTATCAGACCCATGTTTAGGGTTCTGTGCACAAACCATGACATGCTGAAGTTAAATCTCCAGATCACAGGCTCTTGGAAGAGAACTGTAACAGAATGCTGCCCATAAAAACAAAACAGTGCAAAATATAGTTTTTAGCCTCACTTTTTAGTCATGTAGAGTTTAGCATGGATCATTTAGGGGTATGAATATTATTTCTGTAAAAGGAACATTGTAAACAGCTGTCGCTCAGAAATAGTTTCCAGTCCCCTTTAACCCCTAATTCTGGTGGTGGCCAACCCTTCTCTCTAGTAAATACTTAAATACTAAACAAAAATGACCTTTTAGTATCTATCTGCTTTGTCCGTGTCCACCTCCTCCCACACCTCCTTGCTTTTTAGTCTGATTATACTTCATTGACCTTACACTTCTCCAAGACGTAGCAGACAAATACCTTTTCCTCTTTCTTCCTAACCTTTGTCATCCAGAGTGCCACCTCCACCTTAGCCTCCTTCCTTCTGGGTTCTCCTCCTCCCTGTGGCTTTCCAAATATTGCCATAAAAAAAATTTTATATATATATATATATTCAAAGCAAACTATAGAAAGCAATACCTTCAAATACATTTCGCTAAATTTAATATAAATATTGTTGTGTTGATGGATAAACACACATTGTGACAATTATATTACTGAGTACAAGTTCAAAATGTAGAAATATAAACATTAGCAAAGAAAAATTCATACTAGATGTAAATGTGGATATATAAAAAAAGTATACTGAAACAAAATAATTCTTAGCCAATCACAATGCAGTTACTGTCTAGTTATTCTGCAATACCAGTACACTAGACTGAATAATGGGACCATGGCTCTGGGTTCTAATTGGCTAAGAACAATAATGGGACAGTGGCTCTGCATTCTGATTGGCTGCTGGTTGTGTACTTAGCCAGTCAGAGAGAAAACCAAGTTTGCTTCCTACTTCAATACTCAGCAACCAGTCAGAGATATCTAGCAATGCTACAGCGCATCTGTGAGAAACAGGTCCTGCTTCTGGACCTCCTGCCCATCTTTTCCAGCTCCGTTTTCCATTCCCAGACACCCTCCTACTGTTCTACCCTGCCACAGAGTTTTGTGTCTTCTGCAAAGAGACACATCTTGCCCTGTATACCCTACCCTATGTCACTTATGAACATGCAGGGCAAAGCAGGTCCAAAGGTGGACCCTTGTGACACCCCACTCGTAACAACTTTCACATATGAAGAAAGGATGGCAGACCTCAACATGTAATTACTGGAGGTAAGGATGGAGAGGGCTGATGTGTTTGAGACTCCTGAGGAGTATAAGTAAGCAATAAGCCATGATGGGGTAGGCACTGTGGTATTGGACCATGTGGTTCTACTAATTTAATGTATGGTCAAGTAATTCTTGTTAGCTAATGAATATTTGTTACAGGTACGCAATAAACCACAATGGGGTGTGCATTAAAGGATTAACAATGCACTCCCCAGGGGCATAGTAAAGCATGAGGCTGAAGGCTGAGTGTCCTTACTCCCATGGGATGTGCATCATCATCATCAGTCCTTTAATGCACACCCCTGAGTGGCTTATTATGCTTAAAAAATGGCTCATTGTAGGTAATAAGGTTTTCCAGTCTTTGTAATGAGATCCGGCTTCTGACCGTGCTTTGTTAGTATTTTAATGCACAGTCATGTGATGGCTGTCATCCAATGAGGTCTCTGGATTTATCCTTGCCATTTTACAGACAAAGTTGACAGGACAGACCTGTTCACTAGAAATGGAAATGTAGTGACAAGAGGGCATGGGTAGAAATTAGTATGCAGAAGATTTAGGAAGGGCATTAGGAAGTTCTTCAAGGAAAGCGAGAGAGAGGTGGATCACTGAATAGACTGCCAAGGGGGTGGTAGAAGAAGGGGCTATAAATAAGTTAACGGTTAGGTGGGACAGATTCAGGGGCTTGATGATACTGAAAAAGGAGGAAGGGAAGGTAAAACAAGTAAGGAGCAAGCTAGAAAACTGAGGGGTTGATCAAGTAGATTGACCCTGCCCAGCAGAAGGTCAGTGAGGAAACAGGCAGTAGTTATGGGCAGACTGGATGGATTTCAAGTATTTTTCTGCCATTGCTGTCTATGTTTCTATACATCTTACAGCTATAACATCATCATGAACCTCTCAACAGAGGTGGAATTTAATCAACCTCTTAAATTCCCTCAGTGATTTTGTAGCTCTTACCCTCTGGGGTAGAAAGTTCCACAATCTTGGCACGGTGACTGAGAAGTCCCTACTGCCCACTGGCAGGGGCTAGTAACAGCGTCCTCTAAGCCACTGGAATAAATTTTTGAAGCATGCTTTTGCATGTTGTTTTTCCTGCAAGTGCAATAACCTTTGTGCCTTGCCCGCTGGATTCAATCTAGAAGCCGGTATTAAAACAGAAACAGTAATGGTAAACCCATATTTGCTAGGATCAAAAAGCATGCCAAAACTTTGTATCACTTATTTCAATGCCACACAGAAAGGAATGTCAAATTAAACCAGTCTACCGGTAAGTGTGACTTCGGACAAAGGGATCCTTGAATGTCCTCATTTTCTATGTACTTTCACTTCTGCTCAGAAAACAAATTGCATTGCCACACAGACTTAAAGTCAGGTGCAAACTTTTGGTGTAATTCAAAACCATTTAAAAGCTGCACCTCAGGTGCGGCATTAGATTACCCAACATATAAACTGAACTCATTGTCAATTTTACTTTTGTTCATTGAAGGATAACTAGCACCACATAAGAATGTTTATCACAAGACTGTGCCTCACACTAGACACTACCTACAACTCAACCCCTGGGGAATGACAGGACCCACACCTGAAAAGGAAGAACATGAGGCTTAGTTAAAGGTCAAGAGGACTCGGCTCACTCTGTTTTGGAGCACATAGCACTTGAAATAATTTCTGGAAATCCAAAACCATGCCTTCCTATAATTGTTTAAAACAGCAGGCATCGGGGGATTAAGCTTTAATAGTATGACTGTGGCATCAGTCAAAGACCAGCAGGCTACTTGTTTCACCATCCACTTCGGTAATCGCAGAAGTCAAAAAGTCCCATGTCTGAGGAGTATATTCCTATCATAGTGCTTCACTCGGTCTCGACACGTGTTATCACAGAGGAACATGGGCAGACACTAAATCTGATGCTGCAAATCTGGAGACCTGGGTTTGAATCTCACAGCCCCCACTTGCATACTGTGTGACCCTGAGCAAGTCACTTAACTTCCTTGTGCTCCCAGGTTACACCTGTAAACACACTTTCAGCTTAGTGTGTCTCACCTGGTTAAACAATTGGAAAAAAAAATATTCAATATGATAAAAAGAACATCATTAATTTTGATAATAAGACTAGTGAAAGCAGCTGAATTGAAGTTATTTACAATGGTTAAGAATCAACTTATTTTTGACAATAATGTGTAGAATAACACATGAGGTTGTGTCTATAATGAGAATTTTACACACACTTGAGGTGTTGAATGCTACATAAACCCTGGGAGTGAAACTCAAAGGATTTATCTAAGCATCCCACACCAAAGGTGAGTGTAAAATGTGAGTTTTGCACACTACCTCATACCCTGTTTTATATAATTGCTGGGGAGTGTTTTTCCTCACCAAATGTCTCTATAATAGGTGACCAGTACAGTGGGAGCCTCTCAGTGGTTCGTGGCTTTCCCCTTGACAAAACTGTGTGTGTTTGCCATTATAACCAGGTGGTTGTAACAGTGAATTATAACTGTTTTTTCTAATTGGAAAAATGATCCGCAGTTATTATACCTCTATACTGTAATTACTGGTTAGCCCCAATAATGTATGGAAATTGGAACCTTCAAAACTCTATACTACAAAGTATGTGTTATGATCCATGTATTACTGATTCTGTCTCATGCCCACACACAATTCATTTATTTATTTGTTTGTATTTTGTTAACCAGGTCAGTACACTAGACAATAGGATGCCTACTTACAGGTACGCCCCAGAAGACCACAAGAGAAGGTGTAGTACAAAGAGCAAATAGTAGCGAGAAGCTAAAACTCTAACACAGTATATACACTGTAGGTTAAACAGTGAACGCAATAAATAACAGGTACCCCACGTTCAGTATAGACAATGCAGTTAAATGTGTCAATGAATGCAGATTTATTTTTTTTTTACTCGCCCATCTCCCACAGCTTTCAGAGGAGGCCTTGTACCCCCTCCTACTCCGTCCACCTGGGCATCCCTCTAGGCAACCCCACCCTGGTTTTATCTGTGTGCGGGGGGCTGGGGTGTATTCATTTTTCCCCTTTTTCTCCCCCTTAGACCCCTTGAGGATGCTGGTGTGAAAGGACGCACGTCCTAGTGAATGATGTGCTAATGCATGCTGCTGCAAGTGCCCACAGCGTCCTCCCCTCTCCGGCTTCTCCAAGAAGCCACCATTGCCACTGAAAGCTCATGCTTCTATTGGCCCCAGGAGTGTCAGGTGCTCGAGGCACCCCCGGTAACCCACCCCAGGAGGAGAAGGAGGAGGAGAGCATCCATTGGGATGCTCAATCCTCTGTCCCCCCACCAACCCCCAGCAACCCAAGTCCATTCCTGAACCCAGGTCACCAGCGTGGTGCGAGGTATGGCGTCCAGCGCCTCAACCCTCAGTGCCACTGGGCTGGCCTGAATGCATATTTTTAAACAAATGTAAAAATTGATTGCTGTGACAGGTGATGATACAAAACAAAGTGCTGAGCATACCAATGAAATAGTTGGTAGGTGCAAGTTGCCTTCTGATAGGGCAGCCAGATAGGGCCAGAGCACTTCAGCATGGATTACCATAGGGATTCGGTGCAGTTACGGACAAAGAAAGTAAGATGTTTCCTCAGCGCACACTTAAAGAATAAATGAGTGAGTGAACAGCATACTGGGGGGGAGGAGTTTCAAAATCTAGGTGCAAAAGACCAGAAGTTCTGATCATCCATTCTGATGGGGCATTTGAGGATGATGATGAAGGAAGCATCAACAGATTGAAGTGAGCAGGACAAGGTGCACTATGTAGCAGACATATGGAGGAGGCAAGGAAGGAGGACCTGGGGAGTTTGAATAGAAAATGCCTGGTGAGTATGAGTGCAAAGCACTTTGACCACCCACAGCCAATTTTTTAAAAATTTAATTTTTTGTTACCCCACCAAAATTATCAATCTTCCATTCACCCATTTGCTCCAACACCATGATTTTTTCAATTAAATAACTTATCTAGTTGAGCTGTACATGTTTTCTTCATTTATGATTGTAAAATAAAAAACTGAGCCACGGCACACAGATCTTCCAGTCTCACTTTATGCACGGAACACCACGAAGAGGTGGGAGAGGGTGGGAAAAGGTGGCTGGATGTAAAGTTGCGCAGAATCTGTGCTAGGGAAAGTGAGCCTTTCTGAACCCATGCGGCTCGGTTTCCATGACACCCAAGCCAAACCTTGCCAGCTTGGCTCGGATCTCTCAGCTGTTTTTTTTCCCAGCTCCCCCAGCTTCCCGCATGCCTGAATATCATGTGACAGGCTTAAGAGATAGAGAGAGAGGTCAAAGGGTGTGGAGGGGAGTTGGCACACAACAAGACACTCCAGTTTGCACATGCGCAAAACTGATTATAGAGGAGAGTGACTCTGACCCCCTCACCATTAAAGATCAGTCAGCAAGGAGAGAGGTTGATTACTGAGTGAGAGAGAGAGCGGCCAGGTGAAAAATTGGGAAGGGAAGGGTTTTCCTACCCTTTCTGTTGCTTCTCACCCACCCCACCACCACCAATGAGAACAGGAAAAAACAAGCATTTGTCAATGCCGAATGTTGTCTTGCTGGCATTGGCATTGGTAGTGCAGGAATTAGGGAGATGCATAATAGGAATGGCAGTGAAGTATGGAACTGACACCAACCCCACCACACCCTGCAGAGACTGACAGGCATTGAGGTTTGCCTTTGGGTCATCGGCTATAATGCTCATGCCTTTCACCTCACCCTACCCTGCAGATTCCGACAAGTGTCGCATTGTGCCTTGGGGTCGTCGGGCCTTACGCTTACCCCATTCCATAAGAAAATACATTGAGATGGGTGCAGTATAGGAGAATGGGGTGAACTTTGGGGCCGAAGAGTCCAAGGCACACCTCGATGCCTGTCACTGGCTGCAGGGTGGGGGTGGGGTGGAATGGCATGAGCATTACAGCCGCCAATCCAAAGTCACACCTCTGACACCTGTCAGTCTCTACAGGGTGGGACATTATGGTTAGAAACCCTAATGCCTCGGGCGTTTCTCAGTACTCCAAATTTTCAACATGAGCTTTTTGTGACCCCACCTCATAAAAGCATTTGGGACCTCTGCTCATGCTCGTAACACAGTCATTCTGTGAAATTTTCTCACCAAATTTTCAACATAGGCATTTTGGGACCTCTCCTTATGAACACTGTCACTGTGATTTCTTACTCTCAATTATTTTGGATTAACACTGCATCACAATATTGTGCTTTTCAGATGTGCCAAAACACATTTGGACGGGATGTGAAAAATGAGAGCTGTACTGTTCATAAGGAGGTGTGGAAAAATGGCAATGTTGAAAATCTGGAGTGGAAATATTAAAAATTCTCAAAGTTACAAGCATGAGTGGAAACTGCGTAATGCAAGCTCATAACGCAGTCATTTTGTGGAATTTTTTCACCACATTTTCAACATAGGCATTGTGGGACCTCCACTCATGAACAGGGGCACTGTGATTTTGTTAATAGTTCCCAAACATTGATTTCCCACGATGACCGCAGCATTCTGTGCCAGATGGATGAAAACACATTTTGGGCAGGATATGAAGAATGGCAGCTGTACCATTCATAAGGAGGTGTGAAGAAATGGCAATGTTGAAAATCTGGAGTGAAAATATTAAAAGTGCATGGAAGCTGCACAATGCATGCTCGTATCACAGTCATTCTGTGAAATTTTCTCACCAAATTTTCAACATAGGCATTTTGGGACCTCTCCTCATGAACACTGTCACTGTGATTGTCTTAATCTGTTCTGAACATTGATTTCACACTGCGACCACGCCATTGTGTGCCAGATGTGCCAAAACACATTTGGACAGGATGTGAAAAATGACAGCTGTACTGTTCATAAGGAGGTGTGGAAAAATGGCAATGTTGAAAATCTGGATTGGAAATATTAAAAATTCTTGAAGTTACGAGTGTGCATGGGAACTGCGCAATGCACACTCATAACACAGTCATTTTTGGGAATTTTTTTCACCAAATTTGCAAAACAGGCTTTTTGGGAGCCCACCTCATGAAGAATGACACTGTCATTTCATTAATCGGTCCCGGAAGGTGATTCCGTGCAGTGAACGCGAAATCACCTTCTGAGACCTAATAACAACATGACAGTGACTGAGATTAATGAGGTGGGGTCCCAAGAACCCCATGTTAGAAATTTGGTGCCAAAAGTCACAAAAATGGCTGCGATATCCACCCAAGTTGACCACCCCCACCCCCATTTATGCCATTATACAGCTTTCCGGCATTTCTACAGTTCACGGTCGGCTTTGAAGAGTGCAGACGTGTTCCTGCTACACAGAAGATCGTTGCGCCAGGCTCCAGAGGTAAGTATGGGATGAGGAGGTGCGAGGAGGTGGGGTGCACTGAGGGTGGATGTGGGTTAGGGGAAGGGAACCAACGGCGAGGGACCATTTTCTTTGTTTCAGGTTATAAAAAAAAAAGAACACTGCGGACCGTTTTCTTCTTTTACAGGTGTGAGGAACAGTTTGGGGGTGATGTTAGCCACACTGGGGTGGGCTCCCAATGTGGCACACAATGGGGACAGGGCACTGAAGCTGACGGGGATTGGGCCTCCCGTCGGCAAGCATGTCTGTGTTTGGGGGGGATGATGCCGAAGGGGATTGGGCACCCCCCTCGGCAGACAAAAACAGCAAAGGAACACATATGCCAATGGGGATTGGGTTCCCCATCAGTAAACAAACTGGGGAGGGGGCATGTTGACAGGAGTATGGGGCACCCCTGACATCGGCTTTTGTGGGACAGCTGCTGCCATGTTTATTGAAATGTTACACCAGGCAAGGCACACCCTGCAATGAGGGGGTGCTCCCTCATTGCAGTGGCGAAATTGTTTCAAGTTGGTGGCACGCTTCTGAGCAGCTGTCATAGACAGCATGCTCATTTATTGGTGCCACAGAGACAAGCCCCAAAAAGCAGTGGCGGCATTGGCCACAACACGACTGCATCTCCACAACCTGCTACTCCAGCAAACTGTCACAACATGTTTCTTGCGCATGCGCACAAGCAGTCATAAAAAACAATCGCAAAAAAATGCTTCATCTACTGCAGTAGGTGCATCCTCTTCTTTACCGATTGAAGCTTCCTCATGCTCCGAGTCCTTGTCTTCTGAGATCCCATCATGTTTGTCTGCTACTGCAGGTGATGCCCAGTTAACAAATATAGGCAAAGTAAAAGGCATAAAGAAAAGCTTGGGTGATAAACCAGCAACAAGGAAAAGTTGATTTGCCAAAGGTACAGTTATTAAAGAAATAAAAGCAGATGCAGGTACTACAGGTAGTGGAAAGGAAAGAATAAGCACACATGCATACGTTGTGCCACTTTCTCAAGATTCTACCATTTCTCATTCCTCGGAGTCTGACCATGTGGACAGCAGTGGCAGCAAGTACATTCCTGAAACAGAGGCAGTGCCTGATGGGGACTCTGATGATGAGGGCTCGGAGCCAGAGGAACCTGTGAGATGCCAGACCAAAAAACCTGGGGAAAGGTCATCAGAGGAAAGGTCATTAGGGCCAGTGAAAAGGAAGTTATGCCTGGCTTGCCTGTCTCCTCTGCTGAGGGTGGGTGTCACACCCAATCATCCGGTTGAGGATACTGAGGAAAATAATCAAAATATAGAAATTAACATAGACATGCTGGATGATGATTCAGAAGTTGCAATACCAGTGACAAAAACAAACAAGCATATGTCAATGCTGAAAGTTCGCCGTGTGAACTGGTGCCATTTTGGGGAGGTTACGAGCCTGCGTTAACGGGGGTACTATAAAGAAATGGCTATACTAGAAATTTGGGGTCAAAAATATTAGAAATTGCCAACGTTATGAACCTGCATTTTCAAATTTCAATGTAGGCTCATAACTTCTTTGTTCTTTAATATGTTGACACCAAATTTTCAACATAGCCTTCTTAAGACCCCACCTCGTGAGCCATGGTGAGGAAAGTTTTGTACTCCTGCCTGACAGGTGATTTTATGCAGTGACTGCAGAATCACCATTCGGGGACAGATTTATCTAACATCAGTTGTATTGTTCATTAAGCTGGGTCTACAAAAATGTATGTTGAAAATTTGGGGCAATAATATTTAAAATTGGCCAAGTTATGCCAGTAAGTTAAAAATCCCACTGAAATACATTAACGTTGAAACCCTGCCTGAACTGTTTTGAGAAGCTGTCATATTTTGGACAGCATTTGAATATAGCAGCTTGGGTAATAAGAAGGTTAAGTTGAAAAAGTGGGGTAAGCCTCTATGGCTCTGAGCAAGCAGTTACCCCTCAGGCAATTGAAGCCTTTTTGGGGACACTCAAGTTACCAGAGATATCCCAAACCCACCAACAACTCCTGGAAAGCCCAATTACCAAGGCAGAATTAGAACAGTCACTTGCAGCTCTAAAGGCTAACATAAGTCCAGGCCCTGACGGTTATACTGGAGATTTTTACAGGGCCTTTGGAGCAGAATTGCTACCTACCCTGCTAGAAGCCTGTATGGCCATACAATTGGGGGATCCCACTCCACATTCCTGGAGATATGCATACATATCTAGCATTTTGAAGCCAGGTAAAGATATGACCTCCTGCTCCTCCTACAGACCCATTTCGGTCCTCAACATTGATTATAAGATTTTCGCATCAATATTAGCCAAAAGATTTCAAACTTTTTTACCCGAAATAATAGACCTGGACCAAACTGGCTTTGTTCCAGGTCACCAGTCCCAAGACAATATTAAAAGAACTCTACATCTGCTGCAGAAGGTGAGATCCTCTGGAACCAGTTTTCTTCTGCTTTCTCTTGACGCCGAGAAGGCGTTTGATCGAGTCGAGTGGCCTTATCTGTGGGAGGTGCTCAGGAGGGTGGGAATCCCTCAGACAGTTGTTAATATATTGATATCTATGTACTCCCATCCCAGGGCATACATTCGCACCAATGGTTCCTTTTCCTACCCTATCTCCCTCTCAAGAGGCACTAGACAGGGTGTCCTCTCCCTTTACTATTCGTATTATATCTCGAACACTAGCACAGACTCTGAGACAGAGAACCTAAGTCACTGGGATAAGACATTCATGATGGGAGCATAAATTGACCCTTTATGCAGATGACCTCCTAGTGTACTTTACAGACCTGAGTCCGCCTCCTCACCCTCTGGATATCCTGAAAAGGTTCGGAGCGGTCTCTGGGTATAGAATTAATGAAACCAAAACTGAAGTTTTGACATGCAATTTTGTTTCTCATGAAAACCTGAGGCAAGCATTTAACTTTTAGTGGCACTTGGACAATATTGAATACCTTGTGGCTTAGCCCTCCGGCAGTGACCTGTTCATGTTGAACTATACCCCTTTCTTACTTAAGACCTCCTCCGACCTTGAGAGATGGCGGGCCCTTCCACTATCACTCAGTCAACGTGTAGAATCAATCAGAATGGTAACCCTTCCTCATTTTTTATACCTAGCCCAAACCTTGCCAATACCAATTCCGGACACCTTTTTTAGGTCTCACAAAAAAGAATCTCGGCATTTATTTGGGCAAATCACAAACCTCGAATTAAATTGGTAACTCTACAACTTCCTAGGCAGGCAGGGGGCCTGTCTCTTCCAAATTTTAAAGTATATTATCAGGCCTGTCAACTTAGAATCCCTTTCTACTGGCTAGACAAATCCTACATTTCTCGATGGAAGGAGGTGGAATTACAGGAGATGGGGCCCAATGATTTATTTGATATCTTACTATCTTTCCTCCCAAGGTCAAGATAGAAACTATATCTAACCCTTATACTCAGTCAACACTTAAATGTTGGCAAAAGACCCTGACAGCTAATACCTTTAAACCTTGGAGACCTGCCCTATTCTCTCTCCATACCTTGATGCTTTTCTCCTGGCAAGATGGATGGGGATTCTCTTAGGTGGCTTAAGAAGGGCCTACACCTGATATACCATTTCTCTCCTGGAGGCAGGATCCTGTCCTTCACAGAGATAACCCAAAGTTATAGTATTGCTCATAATGATAGGTTCAGATATTTCCAGATCAGGAATTTTATAAATACACTTGGAATTACCCTGGGAGGATACTCCTCCCCTAGCTTACTGCTTCATCTGATCGCCGCAGTTGAGGGAAGGCTATCCTCCTCACCTAATATCTACTTTATATAAGGCCTTCTCTATGACCCAAACCCATTCCCTGGATGCAGTGAGGTTAGCTTGGGAAAGGGACCTGGCAATAAAACTGCCCACCCTCGGATTGGGATAGGTATTTAAGGAATATGTATAAGGGGGTGGGTTCGGGGATCTGGAAGGATTTTTCATGGAAACTTGGAGTTAGATTCTTTTTGGCTCCTGTACGAACCCAGAAATACTTAAAGCAATCTAAAGCTGACTGTTGGAGACAATGCGGTTGTTCATCTGTCAACTTGAGTCACATCTTCTGGTCTTGCCCCATCCTCCAGCCTTTTATCCTACACCTGTCAGGAGCTCTCCAGCAGATGGTATCTCCAAATCTACACTTAAACGCCCAAGTCTTTTATTTGGTCTCCTCCCCAGAAATATCTGACACTTACACAAAAAATTTAAATTTGTCCCTTTTAGCAGCAAAAAGCCATCACAAAAATGGTCCTCTCACAGCCTCCCTCCTTGACCTTTGGCATCATTTGATGATAGACTTATATAAGATGGAGAGACTTACGTCCTGGTTAACAAAACACAACAAATACTTGAAATCCTGTGGAGGAAATGGGTTTTATATATTGTGCCTCTGAGACCAGATTTTGTACCTTAGCTTGTGCTATGAGAAGCGGTAGCTCCTACTAGCTTTCCTTTCTCCGCACTGTTTTTTTTTTTATATATATATAGACTGATGAGTTATGATCTATTGATGACTTATAGCCTTCATTTTAAATAAGGAAATAGCTATTATTACCTTGACGTATGTGCATTCCTGTTATCCCTTCTCCCTTACTTCCCTTACATAATCCTCCCCTCCTTTCTTGTTGTAAATATCTTGCTCCCATTTTTTGTATTCCTTTTAAGGAAAAAACACAATAAAGATTGAAAGTTAAAAAAAAAAAAAAGACAAAAAAGAAAAAGTGGGGTGCATCACTGGCCCGGTGACATTAAGGGTAGAGGGTCTGGATGCCACACCTTGCACCATGTCAGTGACCCATGTTCGGGAACAAGCACAGGCTGCTGGGGATTGGCAAGGGAGAAGAAAGCTCAAGATCCCCAGGGAAAGGTCTCCTTCTCTGGGAAGAGGAGGGACCAGATGTCGGTGCATGCCTGGCCCCTAGTGGCAGCTAGGGGGATGGCACACTGACACTAGAGACATCAGGTCAGAGGCGGGTCAGATGCCTGATGGGGTGCACGCACAGGAGTGTGTGCGGCACCGTTGCTGGTGTTCTTGCACACTCTGCCCCTGAAGTAGAGAAACCAGGAGGAAAAAAATCACAGTGGATGATGAAGGGAGCTCACAGATCCCGCCCCCAAAGAGTCACAGCGCCAACCTCTGTACTGGATCTGGTCTTGGTGGGGGTGGGCCCCCCTTGGGCCCCCCCACCAATGGGGTAAGCCCTGGAGGTAGCTGGTCGGTGCCAGCTGGTGGAAATTTGGGGACGTAGTTGGGGATCCCTCCAGATAGACAGGGCTGGGGAGCAGGAGAATAAATCATTTTTAAAAATCTGTTGTGCAAATATTTAAGAGTTCTGCAGTTACTAACACACATACTGAAATTGTAACAATTGGCCATAACTTTGTAATTTTTATGTTTGCTTGCGCACATGCACTAGAAACATGTTGCAACAGCTTGCTAGAGTAGCAGGTTGTGGAGGTGCGGTCGTGTTGTGGCCAGTGCCCCTACTGCTTTGTGGGGCTTGCCTCTATGGCACCAATAAATGACAATGCTGTTTATGACAGCAGTGCTAAAACATGCCACCAACTTGTAACATTTTCGCTGCTGCAATGAGGGAGCTCCCCCTCATTGCAGGGTGTGCTTTACCTGGTGTTACATTTCATTAAACATTGTGGTGGCTGCCGCCGTCCGCCTCTAGTCCCCAGAAAGCTGATGGGGGGGTGCCCAATCCCCCCTGTCAGCATGCCCCCTGCAATTAATTTGCAGATGGGGACCCCAATCCCGTCTGTAATATCCTCTATAAGAACTTGTCTTCGGTGCCCAATCCCCTGGCATCATCTTTAACACAGACCCATTTCCTTTTTGCTGACGGTGCCCAATCCCCATTGGCTCCAGTCTCCCAAAAAAAGAAAAGACACCTAGGTGGCACACTGGGAGCCCACCCAGTGTGCCAAATGTCCCTATAAAAATAAAACTTCCATGACATTTTAAACATTTTTTTTTTGTTTACCTGTGAAAGAAAAAACGGTCCCTCGCTGTCTGTGGCACCCCCTTCCCCAACCCGCACCCACCTTCTGCGCACCTGACCGCCCAACACCCCCCTCACCCTATACTTAGCTCCAGAGCCCAGCATGATGATCTTTGACGGACCTGGAACACGTCTGCCATCTTCAAAGCCGACCGCGAACTGAAGAAATGCCGGTAAGCTGTATAATGACATAAATGTTTTTTTTTTCAACTTAGGTGGATATCTCGGCCATTTTTGCGACTTTTAGCACCAGATTTTTTACATGGGGTTCTTGGGACCCCACCTCATGAATTCAATCACTGTCATGTCATTATTCGGTCCCAAAAGCTGATTTCATGGTCACTGTGCGGAATCAACTTTTGGGACTGAGTAATGAAATTATAGTGTCACTGTTCATGAGGTGGCTTCCAAAGCCTATGTTGCAAATCTGGTTCAAAAATTCCAAAAAATGACTGTGTTATGATCAAAAGTTAAGTAGTTCCAACGCACACTTGTAACTTCGAGAAGATTTAAAATTTTCACTCCAGATTTTCAACATTGCCATTTTTTCACACCTCCTTATGAACAGTACAGCTGTCATTTTTCACATCCTGCCCGAAATGTGTTTTCGTACAGTACATCCGGCACACAATGGCGCGGTCGCTGTGGGAAATCAATGTTCAGGACACATTAAGAAAATCACAGTGACACTATTCATGAGCAGAGGTCCCAAAATGCCTATGTTAAAAATCTGGTGACAAAAGTCCACAAAACGAGCATGTTACAAGCGTGCATTGCACAGTTTCCACGCACACTCATAACTTCAAGAATTTTTTTAATTTTCACTCGAGATTTTCAACATTGCCATTTTTCACACCTCCTTATGAACAGTACAGATGTCATTTTTCACATCCTGGTCCCAAAATGCCTATGTTGAAAATCTGGTGTAAAAAATTCCCCAAATAATTGCATTACGGGTGTGTGTTGCGCAGTTTATATGCAAGCTTGTGACTTTACCAATTTTTTATATTTTCACTCCAGATTTTCAACATTACCATTTTTTATACCTCCTCATGAACAGTACAGCTATCATTTTTTTACATGCTGTTCAGAATGTGTTTTCGTACCTGTGGTGCCAAGTGGCACAGTCGCTGTGCAAAATCACCTTTTGGCTACCAAACTGATAGTGTCACTGTTCATGCGGTGGGGTCACAAAAAGCCCATTTTGAAAACTTGGAGTGAAAATACCATAAAATGCCCAGGGCATTAGGGTTTCTGACCATAACGCTCTGCCCTCTAGGGACTGACAGGCATCAAGGGTGTGACTTGGGACTGTCGACAGTAATGCTCACACCATTCCACCCCCACCCCCACCCTGCAGCCAATGACAAGCATCGAGGTGTGCCTTGGACTCTTCGACCCCAAAGTTCACCCCATTCTACTATACTGCACCCATTTCAGCGTATTTCCTTTATTTCCTCGGTATCTGCAGTGTAGGGTAAGGTGAAATGGCATCAGCATTATGGGCAACAACCCAAAGACACACCCCAATGCCTGTCCATCTCTGCAGGGTGGTGGTGGGGTTGGCATCACTTCAATACTTCACTGCCATTCCTATTCTGCATCTGTCTAACTCTTGCACTTTCAATGCTAATACCAGCAAGCAAACATTCGGCATTGACAAATGTTCGTTTCATATTGAGACCCCAACTGTTGAACATATTCTTCTTATCACCCCACCTCATGAACTGTGTAGGTGAAAATTTTCAAATCCATGCGAAAATGGTTTTCATGCCACAGGTGCGAAAACACATTATGAGCAGGATGTGAAAAATGACAGCTGTACTGTCCCTGAGTGGTGTGATAAAAAGACTATAATGTATGGGGATCCCTTATAATAGATAGCCTGGCATCTTTTAATTTCCTTGTAATCTCATTGTTCTGATGTAAGAGCTGTAAACCTTGCATGCCTACATCAGATCGATGAGATTACAAGCTGGAATCAGTGGCACTCGACACAATTCCAACCCTGGAACGTGTCATGCAAGTGGTTTGAACTGTGCACTGGCAGCGGCAGTTAAAACACGGTCGCAGAGCACACAACCAGATACATCCCAATGTCCTCACCTAGTACACAACAAGTCACCACCTATGTTAGCCATTTGTAAAAAAATGTACTCTTTTTCTTTTGTCTCTTACCTCCCTGCCCAAATCTACAGGCAGTTGCCAATGATCATGAATTCCCGAGTCTCAGCTTACAAATGTCTCCCACAACCCACGTACTTGATGCGTAAGCACATGCTGACTGCTGTCCAACCGGATTTCAACCGCGACAACAGTGAAAGGGTTTTTTTTAACAAAAAAAAAAACAACAACAAAACAAGGACTTTCCCAGAATAAAAAGTATCAAAATCGATGTGTTTGTAGACAAACTATATTTGTGTTAGCTAAATTGTTCTGCAATAAAAAAACATTTTGGTGATCGTAAATGGTGTGAAGTCTCTGTAAGGTAAGACTTATTTTGTTACTTCAGCTGTGAAAAACCCCAATACACTATAAAAGATAATGGCTGTGTTTACGATGTTTACCGGGTTGAAATTACCTCTCACTGTTGCCATGCCGACAGTAAACCTCTCGAGCTACACTCTCGAGGTTTACAAACATGGCATGTCAACAGTGTGAGGTGATTGCAACCCGGTAAAGATCGTAAACCCAGTCGTTATCCTCTATATATTGAAAATGACCTGTTACATGCATGTGTAGAAATTGTTGAATGACTTGGTGTAACTCTGCCATTTTTTGGAGTTGTTTCAACAACTTTTCAACATGGCCTTTTTGGGACCCCCACCTCATGAAGAGTGCCACTGTAATTTTGTTCAGTCATCCCAAAATGTGATTTCGCAGAGTGACCGTGCCATTCTGCACCACAGATGCGAAAACATGTTCTGGTTAAAATGCAAAAATGACAGCTATACTGTTCGTAAGGAGGTGTCAAAAAATGATGGTGTTGAAAATCTGGAGTGAAAATATTAACAAGCATTTGTCAATGCCGAACGTTCGCTTGCAGGTATTTGCAGTGGTGTTTGGCATGTATGGTGCTTTACCCTAATGCCCTGTGTGATTGCTGGTATTTGCACAATAAATTGTCAGCATGATCTTTTTGTTACCCTCATTGTGCGCTACATAGGCGGAAACACGTTTTGGGCAGGATGTGAAAAATGACAGCTGTACTGCTCATAAGGAAGTGTGGTAAAATGCCAATGTTGAAAATCTGGAGTGGAAATATTGAAAATCAGAACCTAATAGCTGCATGTGGAACTGTGTAACGACCAGAAACAGTCATTTTAGGAATTTTTTCACCAAATTTTCAACATAGCCATTTAAGATCTCTGCTCATGAACAGTGACACTGTGATTTTCTTAATGTGTCCCATACATTGAGTTCGCACACCGACTGTGCCATTGTGCGCTACATGGGCGGAAACATGTTTTGGGCAAGATGTGAAAAATGACAGCTGCAGTGCTCATAAGGAGGTGTGATAAAATGGCAATGTTGAAAATCTGGAGTGAAAATATTGAAATTCAGACTTATTTAGCGCGTAGGTGAGAACTGCTAAATGTAGACTCATAAACAGTCATTTTTAGAATTTTTTCACCAAATTTTCAGCACAGCCATTTTAGACCTCTGCTCATGATCAGTGTCACTGTGATTTTCTTAATGTGTCCCATACATTGAGTTCAGCACACCGACTGCGCCATTGTGCGCTACATGGGCAGAAACACATTTTGGGCAGGATGTAAATGACAACTGTACTGCTCATGAGGAGGTGTGGTAAAATGGCAATGTTGGAAAATCTAGTGCAAATATTGAAAATTAAGAAAATCTACGTAGCGTAGGAACTGCACAATGCACGCTCATAAAACAATAATTTTTAGGAATTTTTTCACCAAATTTTCAACATAGCCATTCTTACAGGAAGAACATAAGGCTGGCAAAAAGTGCGTACTATCAGAACCTGCTAAAGAACTCAGCCCATGACCCCCATAAATTTTGGGGCCACATAAAAACATTCCTGGGGACATCTCAATCAGTTACACCATCTGACATGGAAATAGGTGGCTCCCCATTGCAATAACCCCATCACCATAGCAAACGCTTCAATAGCATGTTCTCTGACCTCTCCCCATACCAGCGCTCTGCCACCAGCTGCCTCCACTGCTGACACTGTGCCTCTTACTGACTCTGCCACCTTCGCAAGTGACTCAAAACCTATATCACACCTCCTCTATTTCAAAGCTATTACCAGCTCTCAGGTTCTGAACCATCTAAAAAATTATCGAATACACCAGTCCTGGCTCTGACCAACTTGAACCTCGCCTTTTAAAACTAAATGCCACTTTATCTCTAAACCACTTAGCAAGAATTTTCACCTTGTCCTCACCAGCGGTGCAGTCCCAGAACTATGGAAAAATGGCCAGGATCTCCCTATCTTCAAAAGGAAACAAAAAAGATATCTCTAATTACAGGCCTATTGCAATATTATCCCCACTCAGCAAAATCCTTGAAAAACTGGTTGCCATACAGATCCAGGAATTCCTCGAAACTACCAAGCAGCTCAATGATACACAACATGGGTTCAGAAAAAAACACAGTACTGCGACGGCTCTAGCCAAAATCACCATAGACATCCTCACTGGTATGGATCAAGGAAAGCTCACAGGGCTGTCTTTATAGACCTAACCAAGGCATTTGACCTAGTTGACCACCCCCTGCTCCTATCCTCCCTAAGGAAAATAGGCTGCTCCTCCCCTGTACTTGAATGGTTCAGGAGCTACCTGACCAACAGGTCCCAGGCTGTTAAATTCAACTCAGCCATCTCCTCCACTGTGGTAATGAACATTGGAGTGCCTCAAGGCTCCATTCTGGGTCCTCTTCTATTCACTCTATTCATCAATAACCTACCAGATGAAATATCTGCCTGTTCCTCGCTCCTCTGTGCAGACGACTTAGTTATCTATGCCAGCTCACCCAATGTAGAGCACATTAACACCTCGCTAAATAGAACCTACCCCAGTGTCCAGAATTGGTTAAACTCCCACCGCCTCATTCTGAATTCCTCCAAAACCAATGCCATGCTACTCGGCACCACTCAAAAGATCCAAAGGTGTTCCACTCCCCTGAGCATCCTTGATTTAAATGGAAATCCTCTGCAGATAGTTGCCTCCTTTCGTTACTTGGGCATCCTACTAGATCAATCGCTTGACTTAAACCTTCATATCCAAGCCACTTGCAAAAACGTAAACTGCAAGTTAGGGGCAGCCTACAGAACTAGCTATATGCTTACCTCCTCCGCTAAACTTGCCATAGCCAGGGGGATCCTGCTACCAACACTTACCTACTGTGCGCCTATACTTACCTCTGCCCAGAAATCTATGCTGCACAAATGGGATGTTACATACACAACATATGCCGATACGCCACAATCCCACGACTTCTTCATCACTGCCAGCTATATGAGGACCTTGGTGGTTCTCCTCGCCATCAGGAGCTACTTCCTGGCCTGCCTAAATGATTCTATACTGAGACAAAGTCAGCCTGCTGCACTGGCGAAGCTCCTTCTTCCTGCGATTCCAAACCTTACGCTCAGATCTGCTGATAAAGACCTGCTGAAATTCCGCTGCCGCACCAATAAAGGCAGGGCTCCTTCCAACACGCAGCCCCTATGTTATGGAACCAGCTCCCTCTGGACCTCAGGCAAGCACCCTCGCATCCCTCTTTCAAACGTGGGCTGAGACTACACCTGGCCATTTCAAATTCATGCACCTGCTTTGATCCTACCTGATCCCTGAATCTTCCCTGCCCCTACTCCCCCCGCCCCTGCTACTGGTTTCCATACTACCCTCCTTTTGTTCTCTCTCCCCTAAATCCAACCCCTCTCCTCAAACTCACCTATTGTTATCTTAAATTATAATTATGTATAGGTTTTATGAATGTATGCACTTATTTACTACTACCTACATTACTGTTGTATCTTGTACTGTTTTTATCCTCTGCGCTACCTAGGCACTGCCCAAACTTGCCACAGGTGGATGTTGGTACTATAAGGCCTCACCTCCTCCCTCCCCTTCACTTGTCCTCCATTACCGCAAGATGTCCATGGCCAGTGACTGCCACCGGCCCTTATGCCCAGCCTCGGAACCATGAGCCCGGCTGCACCTACCCGCCTCCTACCGCTAAAGCCGTATTTCAAGCCGCCTTTACTCCCCAACCACCCCTTCCATTTTCTTCTTCCCTGACAGTGGTACTATGAACCTGGCGTCCCTCTAACCTGCCACCGGGATGTCTCCGACTTCCTCTCTTACTTCCCTGGGCACCCTGCTGCTGCTCTGGCTGGCTGCTGACGGCCGACAGATTACGGCTCCTTCCACCCTTCCTCCCATCTCTTATCCTCTGCATCTACCTGGGCACTGCCCAAACTTGCCACAGGTGGATGTTGGTAAAATAAGGCCTCATCTCCTCCCTCCCCTTCTCTTGTCTACCATTTGCCGCAGGATGTCCAAGGCCAGAGACTGCCACCGGCCCTCATGCCCAGCCTCGGAACCACGACCCTGGCTGCACCTACACGCCTCCTACCGCCAAAGCCGTATTTCATGCCACCCTTTCCTCCCGTCCACCCCTCCCATATTCTTCATCCCTGACTGTGGGGCCATGAACCTGGCATCCCTCTAGCCTACCGCCGGGATGTCTCTGGCATCCTCCCTTACTTCCCCTGGGTCCCCCTGCTGCTGCTCAGGCTGGCTGTTGCCGGCCGCCAGGTTACGGCTCCTTCTACCCCTCCTCCTGACTTTTCTCGCTGCTGGGTGCTCTATATGTTTCCCATATATAGCCCACCTCCTGATATGCACTGGCACTACTTCTCCCGTTATTCCTGTTGCCTGCCCTTCCTGTCGCTCCACATCATCCTGCCTGGCTGGGAACCACAAACCTGGCAGTCTCCATACGCATTCCCCGGTAAAGCCGTAAGCAGTCCTTTTGGCCCTATACTACCTTCCTTACCCCTTACCTGTACCAGCACTCCCCTGTAAACACCTCCTTGCTCTTGGCCTGCTGGTCACTGCTTAGTATAGCCTAAATCGTGTTAGACTAGCTGGAACCACCTCTATATGTCTGGAATGTACTTGTATGGTTGTTGCCTCAATTGTATTGTTGCTTCCATGTGTTATGATGTATTGTACTCTCCCGGGTTGTGCCTGAAAATAGTCACCTGCTGGCTAGCGCACCTACCCGGTAAACAAAAACTAACTAAATAAATAAATAAGACCTCTGCTCATGAACAATGTCACTGTGATTTTCTTAATGTGTTCCATACATTGATTTCGCACACCGACTGCACCATTGTGCGCTACATGGGCAGAAACACATTTTGGGTGAGATGTGAAAAATGACAGCTGTACAGCTCATAAGAAGGTGTGATAAAATGGCAATGTTGAAAATCTGGAGTGAAAATATTGAAAATTTGCAAACTTACGAGCCTGCGTATGAACTGCACAATGCATGCTCGTAAAACACTCATTTTTTGGAATTCTTGCACCAAATTTTCAACATGGGGTTTTTGGGACCCCTTCTCATGAATGATGTCACTGTCATGGTGTTATTCGAGGCCAAAGGGTGATTTTGCGCAGTGACTGCGAAATCACCGCCGAGACCTGAATAATGCCATAACAGTGACATCATCGATCGAAGGGACCCAAAACATGTTAATTGTTCATCAAAAAATGACTGAATATGCAATAAAGTTGAAACCCCTATGTAGCCCATTATACAGCTTACCGGCATTTCCTCAGTTCTGGTCGGCTTTGAAGAGTGCAGGCGTGTTCCCAGTCCACGAAGATTGTCGTGCGGTCCGGAGGAAGTATGGGAGTGGGGTGGGAGGCTGGGTGCACAGTGGGTGGGTGCGGGTTGTGGGGGTTGGGAGACACGCCTGGGACTGTTTTGTTTTACAGGGAAAAAAAAAGGCGGCGTGGGATGTTTGCCACACTGGGGTGAGCTCCCAGCATGGCAGAAGATGTGTGGGGGCGAGGCGGCAGGGGATTCAGGCACCCCGTTGGCAAAACAAATGAGCGGTTTGCCACGCTGGGAGTGGGCTCCCAGCGTGGCAGCAGGATGGCTGGGGAGCCGTGGAGCCGGCGAGGTTGGGCACCCCGTCGACAAAACAAACAATGTTTGCCGCTGGGTGGGCTGCCAGCATGGCAGGAAAGCTTTGGGGGTGGCATGGCGTTGCGGGGAGCACTTGGCGGAGGGACGGCGGCTCAGTATGGCGGTGTTTTCCTTTGAAGAAGAGGAACACTGTCATGCTGAGCTCTACCTGATGGTGCAAGACCACCCTATGCCTGCTCAAAGGGCAGTGCATTGAATGGAGAGAGGCACACCTCCAAGTGCCTACTCTCCCAAAGCGTTCATGCGCATCTTGGCATAATGACATAAAAATTAGAGCGAAGTTACAAGCGTGCATAGAAACTGTGAAAATGCACTCTCATAACAGTCATTTTTGGAATTCTTTGACTAAATTTGCAACATGTGCTTTTTGGGACCCCTCCTCATGAACAATAGCACTGTCAATTTGTTAATTAGTTCCAAAAGGTTATTCCACACAGCGACTGCAAAAATCACCTTTTGGGACTGAGTAACGAAGTGACAGTGACAGTGTTCATGAAGAGGGGTCCCAAGAACCCCATGTTGAAAATTTTGGGCCAGAATTCCTAAAAATGGATAAGATATCAACCTAACTTGAACTCCCCCCTCCATTGACTCCCATTATACATGCTTACCTTTAATTCTTCAGTTTGCCAATCAGCTTTGAAGAGTGCAGACGTGTCCCAGTCCTCAGAAGATGACAGCGCTGACCTCCAGAGGTAAGTATGGAGTAAGGGGGGTAAGGAGAGGTGGACGCTCAGTGGGAGGGTGGGGATGGTGGAGGGGGGCTGAGGAAATGACGATAGACCATTCTCCTTTTTACAATAAATAAATAAATAAATAAAGGCTGCAGGGGACTGTTTTCTTTATTTACAGGTTAAAAAATGTTTTACACATTTGGGCACACTGGGGTGGGTTCCCAGTGTGCCACATGAGTTTTGGAGGGGGTGCATAAGGCTGACAGGGGGATTGGGCACCCCGATGTCGGCAGTGAAAGTGGCTATGGTGGGGGAGGAGACATCCGATACAGGGTGTGGGCATCCTGGTGTCGGAAAGCTAAAAAAAAAAACTTGGCACACTAGGGTGGGCTCATAGTGTGCCACAATAGTGTGTGGGGGGGCTTCTGATATGGGGATTGGGCAACCCGATACCAACAGCTCAGTAGATGGAGGCTCAGTATGGATGCTGAACTTGAGCCATGCTGGACACTACGAAGCAAATACAAACAGTCGGTGTGGGAACAGAAGAAGCAGTTCACCATATTTGGGCACACTAAAAACTGATTTTTAATAAAAATACAGTTAAAAGCAAGTATTTGCAATACAGTACAATATGGGTAGCACCCCCTACTTCCATCAACATGTCACGCCTCCCTGGCGCTTTTGACACATTGACAGAAGGGGTGCTACTCGTATTGTACTGCATTGAAAATACTTGCTTTTAACTGTATTTTTATTAAAAATCAGTTTTTAGTGTGCCTAAATATAGTGGACTGCTTCTTTTGTTCCCACACCGTTTCTGAGCCCGTGTTGTTTGTTTCTTGTACTTTACAACAGCTCTCAGCTGATGACAGGGAATGGGGATTATGTAAATTTCAAAGGACGAGCCACGTCACTACTGGTTCAGCTCTGTCCTTTGAAATCTTTGCCAACTCTGCCCGAAAACCAGAAAGTGCATCATCGACAGGCTGCTTACTGATTTGCCTGCCACAGGCCTGCCTTTTAAACAAAGATCTCCAGTGGACGCAGCCCCCTCACACCCCTGTACAGCAACTCTCCTATCAACAAGTTCCTCTGCACCTGCACACACAAGGAAATTAAAAAGGCATCCTCTTCTGTTTGGAGTTTTTTTTTCACCTTGACCCAAAGAACAGCATGCAAGCGATATGCTGTTTATTTAAGGTCTCTTTTAGCAGAGGAAGACAGGTAAGCAACCTTGGCACATCAGCCTTAATAAGACACTTACAATGGATACATCCAATTCAGTGGGCCAAGAATAAGTCACAAGGTGACGTGGCTGAGGACACTGCACAGGTTAACACTGGAACTCGCACTGGTGGTATAGCTAAATTTTTTCCTTATACAGTACCACATAAAACCCATCAGATATCTAGTGAAATTTTGACTGCATCACCCCCTTTATCTTCTAGGTCTTTATCAGAATCAGAAAGCTCCCCGATAGAAAACATAATGAGTTCTTCTCTGTCTCCTCCAGCCTTTTTTAGTGTGCCGGTCGCACCTCAGAAACAGTTAACGATGCGGCAGGCTTTTGAATGAAGAACTAAATATGACCAAAGCTATCCAGCTGCTCAGCAGTTAAATAAAGCAGTATCTGCAATGACTGCACTGGATATGCACCTATTTTCTATTGCTGACTCTACAAGGTTTCGGGAGGTGATGAAACCTGCTGCCCCTCGATATCAGCTGCCATCAAGGACATATTTCTCCATTAAATCTGTGCCAGCTCTTTATAGGGACTGTGTCAGATGGTAAACAGTGCCTTGCAGTCATCGGTTGTTGAAGAAGTACATATAACAACAGATATGCGGACGAGTGGTCAGACAGCCAACTACATGACTGTCATCGCCCACTGGGTATCATTTTTCACTGCTGCATCCTCTAGCAACACCAAGGACCAACAAAATCCTCACAAACAAGCCACCCTCTGTATTGCAAGCTTGTACAAAGAAAATCACACTGGTGGGAACATCTTACAGGAGCTAAAGAAACCGTTCTCAGGATGGCTTTCCCCTAAAGGCCTTTCCCCAGAATTTGTGGTTGCAGATAATGGCGCTAACATTGTGAAAGCATTAAAGGATGGTGGGCTTCTGCATTTACAATGTTTTGCACATACACTCAGTCTAGTGGTACAGGACTTCCTCAGGGAAGACAGCAGTGTGCAGAATATGCTGGGTGCTGCATGTAAGATATGAGGTCACTTAAGGCGCTCTGCAAAAGCTTGTAAAATGTTGTGAGAACTGCAAAAACAGAATAAATTACTGATTCATCAGCTAAAGCAAGAAGTTACCACTAGGCAGAACTCCATCTTTTACATGTTACAGTGGCTCCAAGAACAACCCAAAGCAGTGTACCACTACACCAAGGACCATGCAGTAGGGAAAGGGGATGTCACACTCACCTCTGGGTAGTGGAATCTTATACTCATGTCAGTTGCTACAACTATTTGAGGATGTCACACATGAAGTGAGTGCTGACAGTGCAACCATAAGTCAAGTCATGCAGTTGATATGTCTTCTCATGCAGAGACTGGAAAGCTTCTGAGAAACATCTGAAGAGTAAGGTGCAGGCACAGGTGTCATCCTTGCTGAAAAGCTGTCTTTGTGTTTGGAAACAGACCACAGGATTGCCGTGATTTTGGAATCTGAACATTATGTGATGCAAACACAAAGAACTCAGGCACTCACCACCACATATTGTACTGACACCGTAAATTGATAAAAAAAACAACAGAAGTGCCCGCCTGATGCATTTCAGATCCAGTAAGACCCTTTTTAAAAGCCTTTGATAAAGGGTGATGCTGGATCCAAAATGTGTCAGGCGGGCGCTTCTGTTATTTTTTTATCATCTAAATAAAATTATTTGCTGCTAATGTACCGAGTCAGTACAATAAGTGTTGGTGAGTCCCCGAGTTCTTTGCATGAGCCTATACTCTCGTGAGCACCACCGACCTTGTGTGCTCTTCTGTTGTATATACGTTATGTAACTCCAACAGTATTGGATCTACATTTGAAAATCAGTTTGCCAGATCTTCTCCAGTCTGGTAGCGTAGACCTCAACCATTATAAAGAACTACTAAATCACACATACCCCCATAATGCAAAGCATCATGGGCCGTATATGCAGCCCATGATGCTTTGCATTATTGGGCGTGTGTGATTTAGTATTGTTTTGCATTATGGGGATATGTGTGAGTTAGTATTTCTTTGAAACTTGGCTTCCTGGCCAATGACCTTTGGGGTAACCCTTGCCTCAGTGCTTACGCACTAAGGTTCTTTGTCTATTATGAAGAACTGCTCATTTGTAAAGTTGCTCTAAAAATGACAACAGAGACTCCAGCTAGAAGTGCTACAGCTGCTGACCACAGAAATAGCCATGATTCCTTCCAAGAAATAGATCCCAGTGAAGGCAGAAGAATAAGAAAAGCCGTGCATAATGAGTCAGAACCCTGAGCCAATTCATATGGTGCCTCCATGGATAACATTTGGACAGGAGTGGGTGACTTAGAGAAGAACAGTGCTGTTGCTTCTCCCATCACAATTTACTCAGCAAGCAGTATGGTGAATGACTTCTTAAAGGATCCCAGAAAGATAAATGTTCAAGATGACCCACCTCAGTATTGGCATGAAGAAGGTGCTGTCTGGCCAGTATTACAAAAAGTGTCTCTTTACTATTTAAGTTGCCCAACAAGAAGTGTCTGTTCAGAAAGAATATTTAGCTGGCTATGTTGCTGGTAAAAGGAGGAGAAAACCCCTTCCAGAAAACATTTAAATTCTAACTTTAATTAAAGAGCCACTGACACGATCGGGCAGCTAACTATTCCAGGGAGTTGCCAGTCTGATTAGCAAAATGAGTCAGTAAGAAAAACTTTATACACAGTAGAAAGGCATTCATTTATTTTATTTAGCTCCACTCATAACTCTGGTAAACCAGCTCACCGATCGCCGAGCGCTGCTGTCCCACCCCCAAATACAGCACTTTGATGATGCGTGGTTGGGGGATGAGGCTGCAGGCTCTCTATGTAGTTCCTTATGTATTTACTATTAGGATCAGGGGGGAGCTGTCTGTATGTATTACAATTATCTTTGCTAGCAGTTCTACATGTATGGCGCTAATACTAGTTATCTAGGAAAGAAAAAAAATAAAAACACTACATAAAAGTGGATATTTTCTTTCACAAATCACAGTGCTACCGCCGTCTGTCCATATAATTACCAGTTTAGTTTTCATGGTATCGTACTACAAAAAAAAACCTGTATTGTGCATGTGCATCCTAACTGGGTGAAAAAAAATTACTGAACCTGTGGCGGCCCATCGCTGGCAACACAAGCAACAAAGCTGGCTTATCAAAACAAGAAATCAGTTCAAAAGGGTGGGAGGGGGGTCCAATGTATTCTGGGCAGGATTTTCAAAATGTGGCATAGGGTTTGTGTCCAGCCCCGCGCCATGACACATTGGTTCTGACAGTGCGCCAAACCCTTCGCTACAACTGCGCCCAATTGTACAGTCTTGGGTGCAGTTGCAACTATTTTTACACATTACGATGGCTTGCAAAAGCTCCATAAAACAGACCCTAGGATTGCTGCAAGTTTAGACCAGAAAAAGTAGGTCTAACTTGCAACAACTGCAACATGGGATAGGAAATCCTGTTAAAAAGCTGCAAGACCCATGCCCCATATCGCTGGTGCATCAGGGCTTGCAGTGATCTAGGACACCTGAAAATCTAGCCCTCTGTGTGCATGCTGCTACTGTTTTTAAAAAAAAATTCTCCTCTCAGACCATCACCTGTCATTTACTGTGTCCTCCTGTACTGTTACCCTCCTTCAGTCACCAAGTCACTTTTGTTAGCAGTGCGCAACTTGCTTAACAGGCTAAACAAGGTAGCCAGGGGTTACTTTTTGTGTGTGTGTGTTATTCTTTGATAACCAGGTAAGGCCCACGGGCTTGTTTTCAGGATAACCCAGGAGCACTGGGGTCATTAAGTTTGCTCAGAGTCACACAGTACGCAAGCAGAGGTTGTGGGAAATCAAACTCAGGTCTGCTAGTCCAAGCCCAGTCACAGCGCGTTACTCTAACTTCTAGGCTATACTGCCAGGCTATGCTGCTATACTTATCTGTTACATTGCCTCAGCCTATGTCCCTGTTTTCAACACGTCTTGTAGCCTGTCATTTATTGCTAGGAATTTAGACTGCGAGCTAATGAAACTATGTGCTTATTCAACTTTAGCACTGGCTCAAAATACAAGATAGACAATTTCCTGTGAACTTACTAACAGCTGGGCCTTGCTAGCTGCCATGCTATTAAACTGATTTTCTACACAATTTAACCTATTTTCCTTTATATTATATTTTAAAATGAAGGTACAGAATGAATGAATATTTTCTGTGAATTCGAAACCAAAAGCACAACCCAAAACCAGAGGTAATTTGGCAAAACCAAAGCCTCCCTAGTTATGCACACCTCTAGTTGAAAGGAAGTGAGGAGAAGAACAGGTCCCAAAACAGGGAATTTTGTAACAGACTGGATGGACTGTTCAGGTCTTTTTCTGTCTGTCACTTTCCTGAGTTTTTATGTTTCTAATACACTATGACTCAACTGTTCTGTTTAGGATCATAAACAAAACAAAACACAGAAGAATCAACAAATATAATGTTTAAATAAACACACTGTTTTTCTGGCTGCTGTGCAATGGAAAACATTTGTGGGGGTACAACAATGGGCATTTTTTTTGAATAGGAGAGAGGGGAGGCAGAACTCAAAACAATTCAAAACAAAAGAAATTACTTAAACCATCAATTATAATACAAAAAAAATGGGGAGGTATGTTTCACTTGTGTTTTTTAATACATCCATGGTTTCTGCTTCCCTAATAAAGCACATGTGATTCACTGTTGTGGATTATGTGGACATTTCACACTCGGGTGTGAAAAAAACTCCTTGCACACACCTTTCCTTTAATACAGTACATTAAATGTGATCCCAGTTTAACTCTATATAGCATATTAAAAAAACAGTATCTTGGAACACTTAGTGATACAGGTATACTAAATTAGCAGAATAATATATTTAATAACATTAGTAAACCTTTTACAATTACTGGTGATCATTTTTAATATCTGGATAACCAAATCTTAAAATCACGTTACAACCACCCGGTTGTTATTTTGCGTTATAACTGGGAGGTTGGCATCATCTGCTATCAATCACTCTTGTGCTCACAAAGATGCAAGCGCTACCAAAACTATGGCTGATTTCACTTTCTGAAACATGCAAACCCACACATATTAAAAATGATCACCAGTGATTATAAAAAATGCAACATGGGTTGGTGTGTGTAGAACCAGAATTTTACACATACCTCAGTGTGGAGTGCTGTTTATGTAGTATCCCACACCTTGGGTGTGTGTAAAATTCTGGTTACGCACACCTACCCATGTATTATTCTATATTTTATATTTTACTTTTATTGCATTTTTAAAGCTAATGTATAATCAAAACACTGCATCCAAGAAATGGGATTCCACACCAGTTTCTAAAAATTGTTGGTAAAACAATCACAGTAGCTTAGGTTGATGGATAATGAAACACATTTGAACTTGTACGTTTTCTAGGCAAGTATTGTTTATGCCCACCTTGTACTTCAGACAAAGTATCTGCTGAGCTTATATTCAGCCATTCTGTATGTTTATACCACCACCGAGACCATTTTCGTGGTTGTAAGAGTGGGCTCTCATGCATTCTTAGGGTATGAGAACTGCAAACCAAAGGTGAGTAGTTCTGATACCCTAAGACTGTAAGTGAGATCATGTTTACAACCGTAAGAGTGGTCTTGGTAGCTGTATTAATATTGAGTGAGCTCAATCAGTAATATATTATTTTTTTTTTAAATCCTTACTCAAATGTGCCTGTTTCCAGGGCCGCTGCACATGAGAGACTCTTCACAGAATGATTTTCTCATGCACAGATAAAAGGAGCACACTGATTGGTCAGAAGCACTCCCTCAATCTATAATATGAGAATTACATTTCCTGAGATTCCCCCTGGGGTAACAATGAAATGTGTCATATTAAAATGGGGGAGGGCAGGGTAGAGCAGACCTCAGTTGAAAGGAATCTCAACCAAGGTCGCTGTCCCTATCTGTTTGGGAAGGCCAATAGAATGCTGGGCTGGGTCAGTAGGTCCTTCTCTGGCAGGAAAAAGAAATGATCATGCCAATATAGAGATCACTACTTAGGTTGCATCTAGAGTACTGTGCAAAGTTCTGGAACCCTCATCTAAAATGTATTTAGTTGTAATTTCTGACCGGGAAAGGCACACTAAGCTGTGACAGCTTGTTTCCAGGTGCATCCTGGGGGGATGAGTTCTATGAACTTGTTTTATTGATGGGGGAATGTTGGCCAAGAGACTGGGGAATTTTCCCCACTCTTCATCAATAAGTGCCAGGGAATCTTCTACTTCTGCCTGGACAGTGACCAGAGATGGGCAGAAGGGACCCAAGTTTAACATCTCATCTGAAGAAAGGCACCTTACCAGAGCAGCAACCCCACCACCCCCCATATTGTACTACAATGTCAGTTATGACCTATGTTCCCCCTAAGGTGTGCGTACTTGCAACCGCACAGCAGTCAGAAATAACCTGCACACAGCTTCAGTAGTAGCACACAAAGCAGCTGACAGGGATCCTCATGTTCATGAAGTAGTGACTACAGTCATCACTCAGATTTAAGACTCAGACAGCAGGACGTGGAAGTGAATGAAAAAGAAGCATTGTATGCCCACCCCTGAGGCCACAACCCATTAACTTTAACAAGCAAGCAGTTGTTAAGCCAGACATCTCGTTCTTGCTCCACTTATTGAACAATGGAACTGATCGGCAAAATTCCAACCAATCAGCTTTGCAGTTACAACAATGTTTTCGGCTTGACACCTCTTTTCAGTAATACAGTACTTGATGCAAGAGATTCTCTGACATAAGGTGTATATTAAATTATTTCAAGTTTTAAAGTTGCACAACTTCAGTGTAATCTGTCTCCTTCCCAAGCAGCGTCTCATATACAAAATGTGTTTATAAAGCCTTACTGTTGAAAGCGCGTTCATTTTTTTCAGTACAAGAAAATAGGAAAACTATAGTTTTTGTTGACAATAAAAGCATCAAAGCAACCTACTGTCTGTGTCATTTTTTTATATATTTGTTGGGGCCGGGATGGGTATAACCTTCTCAATTAGCAGGCTGAGACACTGACTTTACATATGTCTAGAGAGATGAGATTGCGCTTCCCTTTAAAACAGGGTCTCATATTATATACACATTTGAGATTCAATGAATCAGTGTTTGTAAAAGGTTGCCCATGTTGACTACATGGGGATAGTAATTCTAAAATGGACAACAAGAAATAGCAGCACAAAAAATGTCCTTTTCTTTTAATTTCATAAATTCAGACTGAGCTTAGTATGGATCCAGAATGGAAGAGAAATACAGTCTCTTAAATGCATCTCCTCTCTCATATCACACTGACTCACTCACTACATTGCAAAAATACATTTTAAAACCCCCACTGAGCTTGACAATACCCAGCATAGTCATTGTAAACCATACCTAGGGTAAATGAGATCACATACAATTATGCATGCATCCATCAAAGATCCCATTGCTAAGTACTGCTTTAAGAAGCTGTCCAACCCTGAATACCACATTGCCATAACAGTATTAAATAATGTACTTTTGGAGTTGGCAGAGTTGTCTAAGATGTTTCAGAAAGTGGTCTAACAACAGTTGAAGCTGTACAGATTGCTAGGGCAAAAAAAAAGAAAAGATCAGAAGCCAGTACCTGGGTGAAACTGTTTACTGGAGCCAACCAGTAAAACTGCTTTTGGCTAATTATACAGCTGAAGTAAGCACAATAGCAATTTTGAAATTCATTGGCCTGTTATGTGACCATCTGGACAGCTGATTTCCTGCAGGTGAACTTTCTGACTGATCTGCCTTTGATTTTGCAGCAGTGCCACATTGCAGCTTTGAGTCTGGCTTATCAAATATTGAGAGACTGTACAGCAAATATCAGGACTGTTTATTTTCATCACTGGACCAGGCAGAAATTGTTAGCCAGTACAATGACTTCAGATTTATAATTGCTGAGAAAATAAAGGGAGGATCATTAAAATCCTTTACTGACATGATCCACTTTGCTTTGACTACAGTACATCATGGTGGCTAAACTTATTGATGTATGCACTACATTCCAAGCTAAACATGAAGATATCATGTATAGAGGTTCCTACACAGTCTTATCCTTCCCCAGAAGAAATTCTCCATAGGGAGGTGCAGAGTGAGAACGATAGGATAGCACAGAGAAAAATCTTGGGAGTGATAGAGGATCATTTACTGAAGCAAGGAGAAGTATGGCTGAGTAGGACCATAACTATCTTTGGCTGGAAGGTTTCACTCAAGGATTCTCATAGGAAAGTTAGGGAAGATTTGTTGCTGCTCTTGGAAAGAGCATTAGGATTTTATATCTCCAGAAACATGGTGGTGTCCATAAAGTTATATGGAGATCCTGAGCCCACAGCACAGATTGATATTACATTTAAAAATCCTCATACAGCTAGCAGCTTGCTTTCTCTGGCCAGCAAGCTGGATTGTTTGGGAACACATTTAGTTAACACGTTAGACTTGGGTGAAGTGTTTTCATGGTTTAAACCAACTAAGGATGGTCCAGAATCAATCTTAGAGGCAGATACCCCCAGATTGACTTTGGAAACCTAATTGACCCTAATACCTACTCGCTGTTGACAGTTCTTGATTAAGCCTGACAAATGCAGCCTGTAGATAATATCAAACAAATGAATTCTGAATGCCAGCTGGATTTGGATAAGGGAGCTGGGGATCGAGATGTGGATGCTCTTTCTATACCTTCATGGAATATTGACAGCATCCATCTTAAAATAATTGACCATGAAGTAGTGAGATTTCTGGATAATTTTGATATTATTGGACTGCAAGAAACATGGTGTATAGAAAATGTAACTCCAAAATTGGATGGATATTCTGTCTTTACTCTGCCAGCAACTAAAGTGAAAAAGTTTGGAAGATTTAAAGGGGGTATTTCATTTTTGTCAAAACTTTGCTAAAGTTTCAGATCACTAACATTTCTGCTAAATCAGAGAGTATTTTGGCTCTAATGATAAGCAAGTGACAAGAGAAGATCATTCTCTGCAATACATACTTCCCCCTCGCAACAGAGCTACTGATCCCGATGACCTTTTCATACAGGATCTGAAAATGGCACTTGACAAATTGACAGATAAGAGTATACCTTGTCCTATAATTATTTTGGGAGTCTTTAATGGCAGAATTCCTTCTCGCTTCTTGGAGGATGTATATTCAGATATGATCCATACAATATATATAATAAATCCAAATATCTCCTATACTAGGACTGCTCAGGATCTAAAATCTAACCTCAGAGATAGGGAATTGCTAGCAGGCTTGGCCAGTAGAAATTTCTGTATTTTAAATGGGAGAACTCAGGGAGATCTAGTTGGATCATTAACGTATAGAGGATCTACTGGCTCTTGAACCCCTGATCAGGTTTGGACTAATTTGGAAGCAGTAAAGCTGATCCAAAAGTTAGAGGTCATGGATAGATTGGAATCAGCACACTGTGCTATTGTAATTAACATCAGATTCCCTTTTGGAACTTTAGGGAGTGAGGCACAACAGGAAGAGAATCTGGAAGTCATAAACAAGAGAAAGATTGGATGGGAGCCGACTCATCAAGCTAGTTTCAAAGAAATTCTTAGTACAGGAGTCTTAGGTGATATTCATGAGTTGGTCCTGGACAAAAGTAAGGCCTTTAATATTTTGGAGAATTGGGAAACTATTCATTTTTTACTTGGACTTAGATGTAAAACAATGTACCATCCTAGGTCCCTTTATAAAAAAAGTCTTAGTTTAATTCGTTATGCCTACAGGCAAAGAAAGAGTTTGGAGGAAAACTAAGACAGCATAAGAAAAAAAGAAATAAGTCTGCAGCAGATTTTAAATTGCTAAAGACTGAAAGAGAAAAGTATAGGAAAATTCTCAAACGGGAGAGACATAAACATACTCAGGGACTTTGGGTAAAACTGAGGCAGGCTGTTTTGGATAAGGATGGAAGACAATTCTGAAATATTGTTGCCCAGGGATATAATAGATATGACAATAGGATTGAAGCCTATATTACACCTGAAGTTTGGTCATCTCATTTCTCCAAGCTCTATTATTCTCATGAAGAACAGGAGACACCTGATATTTTCAAAATACAGGAGGATGAAATTTTTCCAAGACCTGTCTTGATCACAGAGGACGAAATCCAGATGGCACTGATTGGCCTTAAGGCAAATAAAGCACCAGGGTCGGATGGGGTCCTAGGTGATCTCTATAAGGTTTTTACCAACTGATGGGTTCCTTTTCTTCTTTTGCTGTTTAATGGCCTGGTTCAGGGGTACTCTTACCCTGCCAGTTGGGCAGGTAGAGTTATCTTCCCAATTTTTAAAAAAGAGGATCCGAATGACCCAAGGATATATAGGCCTATTAGTTTGATGTTTCACAGAAGATTTTCTCTAGGATAATTTTGGCTAGATTGCTGTTGTGGGTCAAGGAGAACTCAGTATTGAATGAGGCACAGAATGGTTTCCGGAAGGACTATTCTACAGTACACTATTATGTGCTTCAGCACCTGATCTGGAAGTATACTAAAGTGAGAAAAAACAGATTATATTGCTGTTTTGTAGACTTCTCCTCCACCTTTGACAGCATTAGTAGAAAAATCCTTTGGGCTACATTAAGGGATCTGAAGTTGGAGGCCTCACTTATTGATGTTATTAATAGACTCTATGAAAATATGTGGGCAAGGGTCCAGTATAGTCAGTATGGTCAACTAACTGATAGATTTGCGACATATGTGGGGGGCAGACAGGGGTGTATTTTGGCCCCCACTCTATTTAACATCTACATTAATACAGTCTCAGATCAGCTAGGTAACCCAGATTTTCATACTCCAAAAATTAATGATCAAAGGATTGAATATTTAGCATATGCAGACGATTTAGTCTCGCTCTCTACTTCAGTCCTAGGTCTTAAAAGAAAACTGGCTGACTTTGAACCACTCTGTTCTCAAAGGAAACTATAAGTTAATCTCAGTATGACCAACATTGTAGTTTTTGGCTCTCAAACTAAGAATACTGTAGGCTTTAGGCTAAACGGTAACCACATAGACACTGTTAAGTGTTATGACTATTTAGGTGCCCGTTTTGCCTATAGCCTATCTTGGACCAAACATTTGAAGGCTATTCGATTTAAAATGGGATCTTCTGTAAATGCCCTAAAAATATTTAACAGCAAGATGGGGAAGTCATCGGTGAGCGGGGTATTAAGAGTTGTTAATGCCAAAATAAGAATAAGCATGTTATATGCCTCTGAAATCTGGGGTTATACTAAGGTTAGAGAATTATAAATAATTCTAAACAAACTCTATAGATACATCTTAATATTTTTAAATGGAACGACAAGCTGTATTCTTGCCTTGGAGGTAGGACAACGTTCCTTGACTTCTCTCATCTGTGAATGACAGATTCTCTTTCTGTTGAAACTTTTTCTTTTGCCCCAACAAAGATATCCCAGAATGTGTGTAGTGGAAGCCATCAAATTGGCCAGCATGGGATATGTACATCCCTTTATTCAACTTATTAAGGAAACAATAATGCCGGCTGGATTGGGCCACCCCTTACATAAAATTTGACCATTTGAGAAGATTAGGCAGGATGTCAAATTGAGGCTTATTGACTTAAGACATAAATTATTTCTATGTTCAACTCTCCAAGCTTAAGCTATATGGATTTTATAAAAAAGTAAAGATTTCATGGAGATATGAGCCATATCTCTGTTTTTTAACCTGTCCTAAACAAAGAAGAATCTATACAAGATTCGGAACCGAGAACCATAATGCTCAATGCATTTATTTCAGACAAAAGAGAGAGGATACTTTCTCCATATTGTAAATGTGGATTGGGGACTATAGATGATCTCAAACATGTGGTAATCTTGTGTCCTAGGTATGAATCAACTAGGAAAAAACTGCTGGGTAGATTGTTAAGGGATCTCAGCCTCCCCTTGGAGGATCTTTTGGAATATTTGTTTACTATGAAAGAGAAGAACATGGTAGCAATTTTTGCAAGATTTTTAATCTCAACTCATTTGTAAAGTTTATTAGGAGGACTTGAAGTCCTGTGGAAGTTTTTTTATGTGAAAAGGTACTCTGTTAAATTGAATTGCACTGTAAAGATATTTAAGTTCCTTGTTGATTTATTTGTCTATTTATATTTACTATGTATTTTGTCCTGATTTTAGTATATTGTAACTGTTTTATGCTGAACAATAAATTGTACTACTACTACTACATTCCAAGCTTCTAGTGCTGACTGTGAAAGAGGCTTCAGCCTCATGAACTGTATTAAGAGCAAACAAAGAAACCGCTTGGAAAAAAGTAATTTAGATATGCTGATGTGAACAAAATTGTTTTTAACATCTGGTGGAAAAATGGATCTTAATAAACTATAAGTCCACTGGAAGAATGGGAAAGACAGGATAGAAAAACAGTAAATGTTGATTTCTTAGCAATGCATCATCAGCAGCACTCCTTTTAGATGCATGCAAGACTCTTTAAAATGTACATAGTTTACACAAGTTTTCAGTTCATACTGTTATGGTGCACAATGCACATCCAAGCTTCGGACTGTGTCAGAATGTATATTTATACTTTGCATTGAGTATTTGAGTGTTTGGTTATGTTTTCTACTGTTTACTGGCAATAAAATATATTACTTCTTTGGACCACCCAATTTGCGCACATGGATCAAATTTTTTGCACGAAGTGGCACACACACATATCAGTCTCCCACCCACAGAGACTAAAAATTAGAGGTATTACCCCAAGTGCCTGTGTGAGACTAAAACCCAGGACCTTTTGATCTTCTGGCCCCAGAGGCGAGCGTTCCACCTACTGAGTAATTGACAGTGCTAAAAAAAGATCGGGATCACTATAAGATGAACTGGAAACAGTAATGACTGAGTGGAACAAGTTGCTAGAGAGGGTAATTGGGACTGAAACAGTGGGAGGGTTCAAAGGGGGAAGGGACTGGTACATGGGAATAGTGCATAAGGGGGCAGACTAGCAGAGGAGGTAAGGAGGACTAACAAGGGCATAGTCCCAAAATGAGACAGGCTTGGGCAGACTGGATATGTTGTTAGGCCTTTATCTGCCAGCATTGTCCGTGTTTCTATGTACCCAACATGATACATGAGCAGCAGGGGAAAATGTACAGAAAATGATTTGCTGACCTGAGCACATATTCTCTGCAGGCCAGAGAGACCTAGATGGGTAGTAGCTATGGGCTGGCAGTGTAGCCTGCAGGTTAGAATAATGAGCTGTGAATGAGCTTGGTACATCTAGCAGACCTTGGTTTGTTTCCCATGACCTCCACTTGCATACTGTGTGACCTAAGCAAGTCACTTAACCTTCCTAGTGCTCCTAGGTCACCCCTGAAAACAGGCATTGTGTTTAGTGGGCCTCACCCAGTTACCAAAGAATTAAAACATAATTTAACAGAGTAGATTACAAGAAATTGTTCTGGCAATGTAAGGTGACACAGACAAGGCTGCATTACTAAAAGCTTTTTTTTCGGGGGGTGGGAGTTCAGCAGGGATGTGCTTTATGGAGATGGTAGTGGACAAAATGGAACCATCTGCTCAGAGAACTGGTTCCTGTGGTGACCGTTACAAGCTTCAAGAGAGGGTGGGATAGGCAGAAGGGCCTTGTGAACGCATTTGGAGGAGCTAGGGTAAGGGAATGAAGCTTGGCTAGCAACAGGAAGCTCTGCATAGACCTGCCCACTGTTAGACTGATAGGACTTAGGCGGGGTCCTGGCAGACTTGATAGACCACAGGGGGCCGAATTCACAAAGGGAGATGCAGGGTTTGCATCAAATCTATTTGGTGGCACAGCTGCACTGACAACTGTGCCATACACTGTGCCAGATTCAGTTAGAGAAGGTGCATTTATGACAGTTTACCTGATTTACGGGAGTCTGTGCCAAATATTTTGGTGCAAGCCCTGTAAAAAAGGTACCCCAGATTGCCTCAAGTGAGACCAGAAAAAGCTAGTCTAACTTGCGGCACTTAGCTCACAGGATCAAAACTCTCGCTCGCCATATGTTCAGCATAGTAGGGCTTGTGGTATTTGCACCCCTTTGTGATTCTGGCCCCAGGTCTTTATCAGACTAAAATATCAGAGGGTGTATTTTCAAAGGCTCCTGAAAAGTGCAAATCCTGGGTACGTTGAACAAATAGTGCACAGGGCTTGCAGCTTTCTCCCAGCCGTCGATCGGGATTTTCCATCCCGTGTGCCAATTGCTACAACTTAGACCAACTTTTTCTCATCTAGCTTGTGGCAATTCCGGGAACCCTTTTTTTACAGGGCTTGCACCAAATATTTGGCGCAAGCTGCCATAAACTAGGTGAAGTGTTGTAACTGTGCCCAATGTACTATAATTGGGCCCAGCTGAGCAAATGTGTTTGGTGCAGCTACACCAAAAAACAGGTTTGACCCAGGGCCTGACACAAGCCTGCCATCGCCCTTTGAAAATCTGCTCCTATATTTCTATATTTCCCAGATGTATAAAGACAAACTAAAACACTGATGTAACGGAGAAGACATACCATCCACCAAGATATTCAAGGTGGTTACACAGTTATTTTCCAGGAGGGGAAAGGGTCACAATTTCCATATGAAATCCCTTGAAATGCAAAGGGATTTGATGAAGAAGGGAATACAGTGATTACTCATTGAGATGAGTTATGATTCGTGTGATTTCAAATTGTTATGCGGGACATCTAAGGCAATGTGATACAGCACAACAACAGTGGCCATGTCATGAGTCTCGGCAAATCTGAAGTCTCTGTTTTATCAACCCAATTATTAAGCATAGTTATCGAAACCACTGACTAATTTGCTGTCCTTTTCTTTCTGGATCATCTGCTCTTCTGCTGTCTCTGTGGGTGGACAGAGCTGCCTCATCTGCGCTAGTTATGAGGATCACTACTCCAGCCTTCACTGTTCCCAGAAAGTCATGATGTGACTCAACCAGAATGATCTCAGCCTTAAATTCACAAATAACGAGAGCAAATCTCACCTGAATTTCCTAGATGCCTCCTTAATGACTCAGAACAACAAAGTCAGTACAAAAGGTTTCCGCAAACCCACTGCCACAAGCAGCCTGCTACGTGCAGAGAGTGTACACCCCAGAACTTTGATTGACTCAACACCATGTGGATAATATCTCCAAACATGGAGAGATTATTCCAATGAGATGAATTTTAAAAAGCAAGCAGAACTTTCTGATAGATTTTTAGCCAGGGAGTATGATAACAATTTGCTAAAGGACCACATTTTGGTACCCAAACAGAAAACAAAAACGGAGGGTGAAACACGTTTCATTGCTTAGTACAGTCAACTGTCTGCTAAAATAGGTGGACTGGTCAAAAAATATTGGCCAGTATTACGAAGTGATGAGGTACTGGCCAAGGAACTTACAAACTCACCAAGAAAATTTTTTTTAGAGGCGCCAAACCTTACGGACAAATTAATTCATAGCCATTATGAAAGAAATACATAGGCTTCAGCATATAGGAATTCGTTATCACCACCACAATTGGCATGTATCATAGTGGACATTGCAACATATGCCATCTCTGTCATCAAGAACAAAAACCTAGGCTAGTCTGGTGGCGCTGGGGGTTGAGGCGTTGGACACCACACCTCGTGCCACACTGGCGACCCAAGTTTGGGAGTGAGCTCAGGTGCTGGGGGTCAGCAGGGGAGGGAGAGGATTGAGCATCTGAGGACTGCTTTCCTCTCTCAGGGGAGGGCTACAGGGTTGTCTGGCATCCCAGCGAACACCGGTGGTGATCAGGGGCACTGCAGAAAGTGGACAAAAAGATGTGAGGAGCATGGCAGATGCCAGCAGGGTTGCCATGTGCCATGGCATGATTGCACGCCCATGCTCGGGAGGAGGAGGAGCACAGCAGAACAAGGAAACAATCAGCTCTGCAGGGTAGGCAATGGCACCTGGCCCCCATGCCCACTGCCGGATCTCACTCACCTGGCCTTCCAGTTCCTCCACCCGGGCCCTCGCCTGCAGCTTGGCCAGTCTATAAGAGCACCAAAAGAGGAGGGGCGGCCCCCACCCCAGAGGGGTCAAGCCGGGTGTACTGGCTGCAGGAGGAGGGGGAAGAGAGGAGACTCAGGATGGGGAGACCTCAGGCGGGCAGGATCAGGCCAAGATGCCTAAGAGAGACCCTGCAGGCTATGACTGGAGGGAAAAAGATGTAAAAAAAAAAAAAACATAAAATTGATGTTTATGAAAAAGAGGTCGAAGTCAGGTCCTTCATAAACTGCAATAGCAGTTTTGTGGTCTATGCAATTTGGTGTATGTGCCCATTACTATATGTAGGCCGTACAACTCATCCATGAAGAAAGAGGATCCAGTAGCATATACAGTACATGGTATAAAATTTGGTTTAGCCAACACTTCAGTCGCAAAACATTTCTCTGAACATCACAATAATGACTGCACATGTGCTACCTGGATGGGCAATGAGAACATTAGTAGGAGTCCTAGAGGTGGGGACAGACAGAATCACCTACTACAGCATGAAAGTTTCTGGATCTTCACCTTAGGTACTCTTCAACCTAGAGGCATTAATATGGACTTGGACTAGATGCCATTTCTAAAAAAAGTCCCCATTTACCTCTTCCAGAATTTCAAAGATCCACTTTAAACATTTGCTCTCTTAGTTCAATGACTAACAAGGTATTAATAAGAACGTACCACTTTGTACATATTAAACTTGCTAATTTGTTTTTTTCTCTCTTTTCTTTTAGTCTATCGCCTCAATAATGGATGCCCAACTTACCAGCTGATCCCCTGAATTCTAGAAGGGAACCGAAAATTGTAGGGGATCGCAGGAAAAGATTTTCCTTCTGTTGACCTCTAAACTTTAATATTTCTGTCTTTTTTTTTGGTGTTATATAGAAACATAGAACTTGACGGTAGATAAGGACCACCTGGCCTACCTAGTCTGCCTATTTCCCTACCTACTGTATCAGCTCCAAATCCTATTTGATCTTTTCATACCTCCTGCTTCCTACCACTAGTTTTGCCTTCTGCCTGTCCCATACATTCTTGAATTCGACAACTGTTTTTGCCCTCACAGTCTCCTCTGAGAGGTTGTTCCATGCATCTACCACCCTTTCTGTGAAAAAATACTTCCTCATGTCCCCCCTTCAGCCTCATATTGTGACCCCTTGTTCTTGCACGTCTCCTTTTCTGAAAGATACTGCCCTCTAGAACTTTCTTGATCCCCTTGAGGCATTTGAATATCTCTATCAAATTCCCCCTCTCTCTCATCCTCCAGTGTATACATATTGAATTCCCTCAGTCTCTCCTCGTATGGTTTCTGGTGTAGCCCCTGCATCATTTTTGTTGCCCTTCTCTGGACTGCCTTTACCCTGTCTATGTACTTACAGAGGTGAAGTCTCCAGAACTGCATGCAGTACTCTAGATGAGGTCTTGCCAGCTGCCTGCACAGTGGCATCACCACCTCCTTTTTTCTACAGGTGATACCTCTCCCTATGCACCCCAGCATTCCACCGGCTTGCCTCACTGCCTTCTCACATTGTTTAGCTACTTTTAGATCATCTGTCATGACTACCCCCAGGTCTAGTGTTGGTACCAGAACTATGAATCTCAAGTTACCATCACCAGTGAAATTTAACTGGATCCTTAAGTAGATGCATATTTATAGAAATATCCCCCACATGTACAGCATAACTGTAGGTTTCACAAAGTAAATGGATGCAGCAGTTTCTTGATCGTTTTTTTTTATGTTACCCTGATGGTCATGTTTTTTTATAGTAAATAAATTTAAAAAAACATAAATAATTAATGTATTTAATATGTGTTAGCTGTACAATATAACAGCATTGTCTAACTGCACTGATACATAAAGGATATGCGTGGGGCGACTGTATGATAAAGTATTTACCTTGTGAAGTTGCCAGTGACCTCAAGTAACCTCACGAGTGGCAGCTCACAGGTGATGGTTACGAAAGGTCAATGGCAACTTCACAAGATGACACAAATGAAAATGCAGCTAAAGACTCACTGGGGGAGCCAAACTACAAAATCAAACTACAGGACAGCAAAACAAACATTTGGCTGCAACCCCTGGACAGAAAAACATGCCACGAATTAAGCCATCAAGTCTTAATAAAGCTTCAAGTGCAACATGAAACGTTGATGCCTTTGTGTGAGGGGGTGCTACTCATTTTGTTAATAAACTGTTTTTTATTATACACTATTTCGTGGTGTGTTTGCTATCCAGTGGTTGCAGCTGAAAGTTTGTTTTGCTGTCCAGAACTTCCAAGATAAATACTTTATCACTCAGTCACCCAACACATATTTCATTAATGCAATTGCAGAAGACAATGTGTGATACTTTATTTTGGTTTGAAAGTGTCCTTATTTTGGTTTTGTATTTTTTCATTTAAGGGTTTATTTTTAAAAAAAAAGCTGCTCCGCTTCTTCTTTGTGCTGTTGCCATGGCTGTTGCCATGGATGTTAGATAAGCAAGCAATGTGAAAAGGCAGTAAGGAGGGCTGGGGAATACTGGGATGCATAGGGAGAGGCATCACCAGTAGAAAACAAGAAGTTTTTATCCCTCTGTACAGACAGTTGGTGAGACCCCATCTGGAGTATGGCATGCAGTTCTGGAGACCCCATCTCCGCAAAGACATAGACAGGATGGAGGCGGTCCAGAGGAGGGCAACTAAAATGCTACAGGGTCTGCACCAGAAACCATATGAAGAGAGAGTAAAGGAGCTTAACATGTATACCCTTGAGGAAAGGAGGAAGAGAGGGGACATGGTAGAAACTTTCAAGTACCTTAAGGAAGCAGCAAAGTCCAAGAGGGTAGCATCTTTTAGAAAAAGAGATGTGCAAGAACAAGGGGGCACAATTTGAAGATAAAGTGGGGGATGGCTCAGGGGCAACGTGAGGAAGTATTTTTTCATGGAGAGGGTGGTGAATGCATGGAACTGTCTTCCTGAGGAGGTCATGGGTTCAAAAACAGTGGGGGAATTCAAGAATGTATAGGACAGACATAAGGCAATTATAGTGGGGAGTAAGATGAAGTAGGCTGTTGGTTAACTAGGATATGCAGGTTATCCAACAGGTAGGAAAATGGGCAGACTGGGTGGGCCAAGCAGTTCCTTATCTGCCGTCAAAGTCCATGTTTCTATGTTTCCATGTTTCTGTGATGCCAGCAGTGACGTATCCGGCATTTATGCTGACTGGTGGGGGAGTAAGTTTCTGAAAAATGTTTGAAAAAAATATCGGTTTGGTTTAGCGAAAGATCAAGTCTGGGGAGCGAGCCTGCCTACATTGTGTCCAGCTAGTGTTCAGTTGTTTTTTTTGTTGTTGTTGGTTAACAATTATTGTATTGCAGTTGATATTTATTTTGGACCCTGGGAGTGGGATAAGCAGCAAGTGGGATGAGACCTACATAAATACAGAGCAAGCAGGAGTTGTGTCAGCAGAGTGAGCCAGAGCGGGAGCCACTGTGAAGTGAGAGATGCTTGCCAAAAATATTTCAGAATAACGGTGAAGGTAATAGTTTTAATGACTTGGTTGTTTATGTGGAAGTATGCTACCAATTTGTTTTGTGTCTCAGCTCTCCTCACTCTTGCATTTCTTGTGCTCTGAGGGGAGGAGTGGTCTTTGCAGCAGTAGGGGTGGGGTGCGGAGTCGCAGAGCCAGAGGTAGGAAAGTAGGAGCTGCTTTCCTTTAGTTCTGAAAAAAGAAAATTAGATTTATGTGCTTTTGTTTTTGGTGGGATGGGTCTGGTGAGGAATTAAGTGGCAGAGAGGTTGTGGTACTGGGAAGTGACAGTGTCCTATCAGGCTAGTGTGTGTGAGAGAGGGAAAGTGAAAGTGGCTGGAAATACTGTAGTGTTGACTGGCCAGTGGGGGGAGGCGGCAGTAGTGATGTAGGAACTGTGTGGATAAATGAGTAACTGTGTATAAAAGAAATTTATACACAGTTACTCAGATAAATAGATTTATCACACTCTGTTTATGTCCACCCATTGCATAAAATTAATTTCACTAATGTTTGATTCATATATAATTTATTATGTTTAAGTTTGTGTGTTACAAAGCTCAAATCCCACCACAGCCTCTTAAAAGGACCAGTGCTGTAAGAATAATTAATTACCTCTGTTTTGAACGAATTAGGTTAAAGGTTGGTTCTTGCTAGTTGTATAAATTTTGGGAGGTCCTCTCATCAAAACCAGCCCTCTGACAAAGACAACTGTCAAAGCACCAGGGCTTTGAAGAGCGTGACATGAGCTCCTGTAAAACTTGCAACTTTTGGCATAATAAACTCTTGCAAGTAAATCTACGTTTTCAGGTCCATGATTCCATACAGTTTAGTCCCAGTTGGAGTGCTCAGCCTTCCTGTTTGTTCCATGCTTATCATACGAACATACAAAATTTGCCAGCAGATAAAGGCCTAGAGGTCTATCAAGTCTGCTCGAATGTGCAGCTAGCACCCCTTATTCTGCAGCTGCCCCTCCCTTCCACCCTTCCCCTTCATTAACCCTCCCCCTTGTCCTGTCCCATCCTCGTTTGAAGCAGTCCACTGTTCTACTGCATACCACTTCAGCAGGTAACGCATTCCACCCAGCCACCACCCTCTCTGTAAAAAAGTGTCTCCTCATCTCCCTCCTGAACCTTCCTCGCTCCAGTCTCATATCATGGCCCGTGGTGGCCCTCCCCTCCCTTACTTTGAACAGCCCCTCTGTACCCGTTTTGTTTATTCCTTTCATGTATTTAAAGGTTTCAATCATGTCACCCCTGTCTCTCCTCTCCTCCAGTGAGTACATGTTCAACTCCTTCAACCTTCTCTCGTATGATAAGTCCCCCAGCCCCTTGATCATCTTTGCCGCTCTGCGCTGCACCTCTTCCAGTAACTTAACTTACCATGTTTTCTAAGGTTTTATTCATCAGTCTCTATTCCCTCTATCACACATCAGCCTAAAGATTAGCAAAGTTGGTGATTTGATACCTTTTATTGGACCAATAGGAGATTTACAAAACACAAGTTTTCAAGCTACACAGAGCTCTTCTTCAAGCCTTTGGCTCTGTGTAGCTTGGAAGCTTGTGGTTTGGAACTCTCTTGTTGGTCCAATGAAAGGTATCAGATCACCCTTGTACATCTTTTTATGCAGGAAGCAATACGGCTACAAACAATTGCCTAAATCAGCATAAAGTAGAACTTGCTTCAAAGATATAGTGTACTGCCTGAAATAAATATTAAACAAGCATTTCTCAATGCCAAATGTTGGTTGCTTGTTAAACATTTTTTGTTTTGCAATTCTGAGCCCAAATTTTGAAGATTCCAACTCTTGCCCAAAAGGTGATTTTGCGCTGCAATTGCAAAATCACCTTTCAGGATGCAAAAAAAAATATTTAGGCCAGGATCAGAAAAATGACAGCTGTGAAATTCATGAGGTGCTGTGAAGAAATGACTATATTGAAAATTTGGGGTCAAAATATTGAAAATTCCCGAAGTTACGAACCTGTGTTCATTAATTTCAAGGCAGGCTCATAACTTTGTTGTTTGTAAATATTTTTGCCCCAAATTTTCAACATACCCTTCTTATGTCCCCACCTCATGAACAAGCACAGAGAAAAATCTTCCCAAAAGGTAATTTTGCACAGCAACTATGAAATCACCTTTCGGGATGAAAGAAAACATTTTGGCCAAGATCTAACAAGTATTGTCAATGCTGAATGTTGGTTTGCTGGCATTGGCATTGGGAGTGCAGCAGTTAGAGAGATGCATAATAGGAATGACAGTAAAGTATTGAACTGATCCCACCCACCCCCATCCTGCAGAGACTGACAGGCATTGGGGGTGTGCCTTTGGGTCATTGGCCATAACGCTCACGCCAATTCACCTCACCCTACCCTGCAGACACCAACAGGTGTTGCGGTGTGCCTTGGGATCTTTGGGTCTTATACTCACCCCATTCCACAAGGAAATATGCTGAGATGGGTGCAGTATAGGAGAATGGGGTGAATTTGGGGGCCAAAGACTCCAAGGCACACCTCAATGCCTGTCACTGGCTGCAGAGTGGGGGTGGAATGGCGTGAGCTTTACAGCTGATGATCCAAAGTCGCACCCATGAGGCCTGTCAGTCTCTGCAGGGTGAGGCGTTATGGTTGGAAATCCTAATACCCTAGGCAATTGTTGGTATTTTCACTCCAAATTTTCAGCATGGGATTTTTGTAACCCCGCCTCATGAACAGTGGCAGTATCAGTTCGTTACCTGAAAGGTGATTTTGCACAGGTGCAAAAACATATTTTGGTCAGGATGTGAAAAATGACAGCTGTGCTGTTCATGAGGTGGTGTGAAAATATGGCAGTGCTGAAAATCTGGAGTGAAAATATGAAAAATTGGCGAAATTACGAGTGTGCTTAGAAACTATGCAATGCACGCCTGTAATGCAATCATTTTTTGGAATGTTTTCACAAAATTTTCTACATGGGCATTTTTAGACCTCTCCTCATGAACAGTAGCACTGTGATTTTCTTAATCTGTCCCAAAACTTGATTTCCTGTGGTGACCACGCCATTCTGTGCCACAGGTGTAAAAACATGCTTCGGGCAGGATGTGAAAAATGGCAGTTGTACTGTTCATGAGGAGATGTGAAAAAATGGCAATGTTGAAAATCTGGAGTGAAAATATAAAACACTGGCAAAGTTATGAGTGTGCATAGAAGCTGTGCAATGCATGCTCATAACACAGTCACTGTTTGGAATTTTTTTACCAAATTTGCAACATAGGCTTTTTGGAACTTCCCCTCATGAACAGTGGCACTGTCACTTTAGTAATCGGTCCCAAAAGGTGATTCTGTGCAGCGACTGCGAAATCACCTTTCGGGACCGAGTAACGAAATAACAGTGACATGTTCATGAGGTGAGGTCCAAGAATCCCATGTTGAAAATATGGGGCCAAAATTCAAAAAAATGGCTGAGATATCAACCTAAGTTTAACCCCCCAGCTGACTCCCATTATAAAGCTTACCATCATTTCTTCAGTTTGCAGTTGGCCTTTGAAGAGTGCAGATGTGTCCCACGCCACAGAATATCGCTGCTCCTGACCTCTGGAGGTTAGTATGGGGTGAGGGGGTGTAGGGAGGTGGGTGCACAGAGGAAGGGTTGGGGGAGGGGACAGGGAGACCACGAGGGATCGTTTTCTGTTTTACGGGTTAAATAAAATAAAAAGGCTATGGCGATGCTTTTTCTATTTTACAGGGGGGAACTATTTAAAAAAAAAACATTTAGGCACACTGGGGTGGATGCATGCCATTGCTGACATGGGGATTGGGCACCCCGTTGTCAGCAAAAAACATAGATGGGTGGGGGCAGTGCATCTGACACCAGACGTGGGCATCCCAATGTCAGAAACAATTTTTTGGCAAACTGGGGTGGGCTTCCAGCATGCCACATTAATGGGGAGGATACATGCTGACACGGGGATTGGGCACCCCTGATGTTGGCTTTGAGGGACCGCGTGGCAGGTGGCAGGAGCCGCCATGTTTTGGTACATGGGTTGGGTTCCCAGTATGTCACATAATGGGAGGGGGAAATGCTGATACAGGGATTGGGCACCCCAATGTTGCCTTTCTGGGGAGTGTGTGTGTCGAGCGGCAGGAGTGGTCATTGTGGACAGCTGTATTACATCTATTTTACTTATTGAAATTTTTCACCAGGAGGGGTACACTGAAATTACTGGTAACTCCAGTCATGCACATTACTATGTACTGTAATGCTTATGGCCAAAGTCTTGTCATCTGCCTCTGCAATGAGGAAACTGTACCTCATTGGAGCGGCAGATTTCTTTCAAGGTTTTGGCTCTCTTTGAAACTACTGCCATCACCAGCGTGCTCACTGATTGGCAGCTGAGGGATGCACCCACTAAAGCATCCCCTGCAATGGCCACAACACAGACACACCTCTGAAATGTGCTATTACCACAAGATGTTGCTTGCACATGCACAGGCCAACATGAAAGTGACAGCTATCACATTCATGAGGAGTTGTGAAGAAATGGCTATGTTGAAAATTTGGGATCAAAATATTGAAAATTGCCAAAGTTATGAGCCTGTGTTCACAAATTTCAACGCAGGCTCATAACTTTGTTTTTTGTGAATATTTTTGCTCCAAATTTTCAGCATACCCTTCTTATGACCCCACCTCATGAACAATTGCAGAGAAAAATTTCAACCCCTGCCTGAAAGTTAATTTTGTGCAGCAACTGCGAAATCACCTTTCAGGATGCAAAAAAAAAAATTTTGGACAGGATGTGACAAATGACAGATGTCACATTTATGAAGTGATGTGAAGAAATGGCTATGTTGAAAATTTGGGATCAAAATATTGAAAATTGGAAAAGTTATGAGCCTATGTTCACAAATTTCAATGTAGGCTCATAACTTTGGGATTGATTTTGCCAGCCTGCTCTTGCCCTGTGCACACACACAGCCACACTGGAGCCAAGAATACAATGTATATGTGATTTCTGTGACTATAACATTTCTCTTTGGTCCCCAATAGCCTCTCTCCCTATTTCTTCTCTGGATGGTGGTACAAGTCAAAGATTTATTTTGCCAGCTTATTCTTGCTCTGTGCAGACACACAGCCACAATGAGGCCAGGAATAAACTTTATTTGTGATTTCTGTAACTATAACATTTGTCTTTAGCCCCAATAGTCTCAGTCTCTCTCTCTCTCTCTCTCTCTCTCTCTCTCTTTCCCTCTCTCTCTCTCTCTCTCTCTCTCTCTCCTCTCTCTCTCTCTCTCTCTCTCTCTCTCCTTCCTTTCCCTCTCTCTCTCTCTCTCCCTTTCTCTCTCTCTCTCTCTCTCTCTCTCTCTCTCTCCCTTTCCCTCCTCTCTCTCTCTCTCTCTCTCTCTCTCTCTCCTTTCCTCTCTCTCTCTCTCTCTCTGCCTCTCTCTCCCCTCCACTCCCCCCCTTGGATGGTGGCACGAGTGAAAGACTTATTTTGCCCTGTATACACACACAGCCATGCTGGGGCCAAGAGAAAACTTTATTTGTGATTTCTGTGGCTATAACATTTCTCTTTATCCCCCAGTAGTCTGCGTCTCTTATTAGTTGCTGTAGGAGTGGCAGCGGAGGCAGGGGTGTCAGAAATGGGGCCAGAATTGTTTGTATACCTTTGAAGATCCCTGGGAGCAGGGAGGTGCAATGATGCCAGCATCTGCCTCACCCCCTCTTGCATGAGGCGCCGGCAGCGTTGGTACCCTCAGCCTCCACCAGATGTGCATAATGCACCAGACACTCTTCCCCTCTCCCCCAGAGAAGGAGAGCAGTCCCTGGGACACTCAATCCTACTGCCCCCGGCCGACCCTCTAACTCCCGAGTCTGTTTCTGAACCCGGGATGTAGGCGCAGCAAGCGGACCTTGTATGTTGCCATGATAACATTGCAATTTTTTCACATTCTGACCCCAATTCTTCAGCATACTCTTCTTATCACCTTACCTCATAAACCCCATAAGAGAAGATTTTGTAATCCGTGGCAAAATGCCACTCTGCACCACAGATGCAGAAAGTTGTTTTGGACAGAATGTGAGAAATGACAGCTGTAGTGTTCATGAGATGGTGTGAAAAAATGGCTATATTGAAAATTGGGAGTGAAAATATGAGAAACTGATAAAGTTACGCAGATGCATAGGAAAATGTCAATGAGGGCGCATAACTCGGGTGTTTTCTGGTATTTTTGCTCCATACTTTCAGCATGGCCTTTTTGGGACCCCACCTCATGAACAGTGGCACTACCATTTCATTACTCAGCCCTGAAAGGTAATTTCGTGCAAGGATCATGCCATTCCACACCACAGGTGCGCAAACATGTTTCAGGCAGGATGTGAGAAATGACAGCTATCCTGTTCATGAGGTGGTGTGAAAAAATCTGTATATTGACAATTCAAAGTGAAAATATTAAAAATTTGCAAAGTTATGCACCTACGTAGAAATTGTGCAACGCACACTTGTGATGTGGCCATTTTGGGGAATTATTTTAGCAGATTCTCAACATGGGGTTTTTGGGGACCCCACCTCATGAACAGTGGCGCTGTCATTTCGTTACTCGGTCTCGAAAGGTGATTCCACACATGGATCTCAAAATCACCTTTCAGGACTGAGTAACAAAATGACAGTGCCAATGTTCATGAGGTGGGGTCCCAAAAAGCTCATGTTGAACATTTAGTGCAAAAAGACCTAAAAATGGCTGCGATATCAACATAAGTTCAAAATGCCATTGACTGCCATTATACGATACTTACCCTGATTCTTCAGATCGCCGTTTGGCTTTGAAGAGTGCAGACATGTCCCAGTCCACAGAAGATGCCAGCCGCTGACCTCTGGTTGTAAGTATGGGTAAGGGGTAAGGAAAAGGTGGAGTGCGCAGTGGGAGGTCGGGAGGGAGGAGGGGAATGGGAAAACAATGAAGGACCATTTTCTTCTTTACAGGTTTAATTAAAAAGGACAACAGGGGACTGTTTTTTAGGGATAAAAATATTTGGGGACACTGGGGTGGGCTAACCAGTGTTCCAGAGTGGTGGTGGGGAGTAATATAAGTAAGCAAAAATACCCAACAGGGTGGGTGGTATGTGCTATACTGGACTGCCAGAGTGTAATGAGGCCCGGCGCGCAGGCGAGAGACTCTTATAACCCTGAAGGTCAGTATAGCACAATACCCACCCTGAGTATTATTGTACAGAAAATGGGCTATCAGTAACAGTTATATAAAATATTGAAAAATTTGAAATAAATAAATGAAGAAGTAAAATGAATACAAAAAGTCAATGTAGACGTTAAGTAGTTCCTCTACTAATGCCAGTAGAGGGCACTGCTGCTATTTAGGCTTGTTAGTTTTTTCCCCAATTCCATTGTTTCTTAGATTGTTCCTGCACCCTCTCCAACAGTAGTAAATAAATTCAGTATTTTAGGGCTTTTGTTTTTTCCTACCACACTACCCTCTTCAGAGTAGCTACCCTGCAGTTTCAGACATCATTTATTTTGCTATATGTTGTGATCGCGATCGTGATCGCAAAAGGAACTGGGAAATTAGAAAATGAGCTATCTGCCCGGGCTACCTGATTGCTGTATTTTGCAATCGCGATCGCAAAACGAACCGGGAAATTAAAAGATGAGCTGATTGCTGACAGTTCTTTTACCTCCCTATCCCACCCGGAGTTGCAGTGAGTGTTTCCTTTGTTCTTCTTTTTTTTTTTGTTAGCCACTGTAAGGTTTGTGAGCCCGATCCTTTCCCAAAAAAAGATCCTGAAGTTGGTAAAGGAGTCATGCCTGCTGTCAAGCACTGTCCGAGTGTTAAACAGGATATGGTGCCACGATGTGGTGGGTGTTGTGAGCAGAGCATGCTTAAGTAATAAAAAATGTGTGGTTTCTACACTGCCACTCAGTGCAATCTGGACCGTTAGTCAGGGCGCTGCATTTCCCGGCCCCATCAGTTTACAGTGATTATGGATGGCAACCAAAATATTTATTGAGGTACAGGAAGGGGGGAAAACATTATAGACTGAGACTTCAGTTGTTCTAAGGGGAACGGCTTTCTGGGTTCACAGAGAATAAAATGGTGGCTTTTGCCAGCTGTCAAATTGCTGACATTCGAACAGCTGAGGGATCTCCGTGATGGGGCACAAAGTCTGGTACCTTTTATTGGCTGGGGTCTGTTGCCACATAGGTTAGGGGTATGCAGGACCTATCAGCCAATCAGGATGCCACATTCTTAATGCCCATTTTCTAACTGGGGACACTGGAGGTTTGCTCCCCAGTGTCCCATGGTACAGGAGGGATCATGGACAAGTGGACTGGGCACCCCGATGTTGGACAGTGCGGGGGGGATAGCTAACATGAGGATTGGGCACTCCAATGTCGGACAGTAGTGGGTGGGATTGCCAACATGGGGATTGGGCACGCCAGGTGGGCTGAACAGTCATGCAAATCAAAGGACCGAAACCCTCTTGGATTAGAGTGGCTTTGGTCCTTTGAAGTTAATGACCGTTCAGCCCACGCAGTAGAGTTGTGTCAGGACCACACTTAGTGGTCAGGGGGTAGACTGCAGAGCCCCTGGTTCTGTGAACTGCCATAGGCTCTGCAGTGACACCCCCCCCGAAATCCCATATTGCCACAATACGTTGGTTTGTTCAAGCATAACCAATGTAAAAATTAGTTAAAGCAGCAGTATTTTTTAGTAACCATATAGTTTGTTTCAGCAATAGTGCTCATCTGGCAAAAATATCAAGATAACATTTTTCATTCAGTTTTCTTCCGTTCCTGAACCAGTAGACAGGATTTAGAAGTTTTTAAAAGTTTCCACTCCTGTGACATGCCAGCCATGAACAATGTATAAATATCTTGGTGCAGGGTTGTGCTGTTTGCCATCAGAAATGTGTGGCAGCACCTTCCTAATATATTCACAGTACGAATGTAGCGTGTACAGTCAACAGATGACCACAGTGGAAGAGATTTTTTACAAGTTGCGAGTGGAGGACATCTTCAATGACGTAAGTAATTAATTTAAAAATTAGCTGTGAAAGCTGTTTTAACACTAGCTGAGGAAATGAACAATACACTGGGCATGAATCATAAGATGTCAGAAATAATTTTTTTGCTAAATAAAAACTGTAGGGAGACTTTTTTTTGCCGACTAACAAATACCACTGCAATGTTACTTTTTTTACGTGAACATACTTTTTCTTTTTGATAAATGGAAGATTTTCTACCTGACAGTGTGTGTGTGTGTGTGTGTGTGCGCGAAAGCGTGCGTGCATGCATGTGTAATAGCACTCTGCCTAGGGCTAACATAGCTAGTATCATTCCTCTTCACACCTCATCAGCCCTGTGACTTCACTGACAGTGACATCAAAACTGACAAGGAAGACCGAATCACCTGCTGCCAGATCAGCTACCTGTGGCATAACAATGAATGGTGTCACAGTTCTGATGGGGGTATGAATGGAACAGGCCTAAAGCCTTGCTTTTCAGAGCACACCTAACAACAGCAGGTAGAACAATTTCTAATGACCAAAAGGAAAAATCTTTCAGAGATACAAATTATATGTTTTTAGTGCAGTATTAGCCACTGCTAAGCCATTTAGATCACAAATTGTAGTGAGAAAGAAATAATATGACCTATTGAGAATTGATCCCAGGCCCCAAAACACCATTCTACTGCTCCAAGCACTAAGCTATAGGCTCATAAGGTTGGACTTGACTGTTCCCGAACACACTTTCTTTCTCTGGCATTGCAAATCCTACAAGTAGGAACAATCAGGATAACAATTAGAAGGTTTTTGGTGCAGTATATCCACTACTAAGCAATTTAGATCACAAACTGTAGTGAGAAAGAAATAACATGACCTACTGCGACTTACTTCCTAGTACATTATATTTCTTTCTCACTATCATGTGTGCTCAGAGATAAAAAGTAAGGACTGACTACTTTTAATAACTGATAATATTTTTATGCGCTATATTTGATGCTGCTAGGTGCTAGCTCTTTAAATAATAGTATGCATCACAAGCAAAGACTTGATGATACCTAGTGGAATGAGAAGAACTAAATGAGAGAGGGAAAGGGAAATTATGTTAAAGAAAGAGAACCAAAAGATTTTTCCTTATGCACTTAATACTTGTTTCTCAAGACTGTGCTCTGTTGTGGGTTTTAGTGCAATTTAGGGGGTTTGCTGCTTTGCATAACTGAAATGCCAGATAACATTCCCAGTGTGGTTTAACTGTTGTTCATGCAAATACTTTAGCTCTTGAAACTCAGCCAGCTGGAACACATCCAGGAAAAGAGAATAGAGACAACTCCTTTACAACCACTCAAGGGGCACTAAATCCTCACAGCTGGGAAAGCGAATGTCCTGACCACAATAACATTTTGGTTTATGTACAGAAACTATAATAACAAGACTATAAAACTACATAAATCAAAATGGCTCAACTCAGACTATATATCTATCTATCTATATATATATATAAACCCACAAAGTAGCACAGACTGCACAGGCAGTGTAATACTACATATAAGAAACCAAGGACAATTTCGAAGGAGGCTAACAAATTGTTGAAAAAAGAAAACCAGAAGTTTCAAGATTAGCAGCACTATTTTTTGAAGCATTTTTGCAGTATGCAGAGAACAGGAGAACCCCTGTTGAAAACAGTGCCCCTGTTTCTCATCGTCTCTGAGGTCAAACAGTTGGGTAGGATTTTCATAGAGGTTCATCCAGGACCAAGGTCCCTGGTGAGTCCCCTTCTGAAGTATTGTGTTCAATTCTGAAGCCCACATCTGAGGAAGGACCAGGACAGGATGAATACAGGGCAGCCGAGGGCCACCAGAATGATCTGGGGTCAGCAAGGCAGAATGTACAATGAAAGGCTAGCAGCCCTGAACATGTACATGCTAAAGGCCAAGCTGGACGGGGGGAGATGACTGAGACTTACAAGTTCCTAAAGGGATTAAACCGTATGCCGTCTCTGCAGTGACATTTCAAAATCTAAATACATTACTGTGGTAATCACTGTTGCCGCTGTAATGTACCTGCAGGACCCCGGCACTGCTTTCTTGGGGTCTTGCACCCCCTTCCCAAATCAACTCCAACTCAGAGTTGGTTATATTTAGTATGGGGGGCAGAGCCCACCACATGGGTGCAGCCCCCCCAAAAAGAAAAAAGTTTCCTGAAGGGGTTTATGCCAACCGCAATTGCAGTCGACATAAATCCCTTGCTGTAAGGTTGCGCCACAGTAAAGTTGTTGCTGTGGCATCGTAGATCAATGATAAACATGGTTGACAGTGAGGACCTGCTCTTTAGAAACAGAAGTGTGGTTAAAATAGGGCATGGGATGAGGCACGTTTTGGGGGCATTTAAGGGGGACGTTAGGAAGTTCTTAACTGAGAGGGTTGGGGAAATAACAGAACAGATTGCCAACAGAGGTAGTGAAGGGGGTGACCATAAGTGTGTGGGACAGACTGAGGGGTTTAGAGGTGCTGAAAGGTGGGATAAGGAGGGAGAGAGTAAGTAGAGGGGGGACAGCTGGGAAAATTGAGGGGTAGATCAAAGAGTTAAATCCTATGTTTAGTAGATCAAGAGGAGATACTGAAGGTAGGAGATATGAACAATCTGGATGGACCGTGTTTCTCTTCTGTTGTATTTCTCTGTTTCTATATTTTCTTGGATTTGTCAGCCCATAGCTTCACCAATAGACTTGCCTCTATGTCCACTGAAACATGTTAGACCACATATGTGTGTCCATACAAATTTGCACCAGAAATAAGATGCAAATGGTATTTGTATCTGGTCTTTGGTGGGAAAAGCAACTGTGATTTTGTTTGTTGCAGTGGATGCATGTTTTTTTTTGTTTTTTTTTTAATGAAGGCACCCCAGCCTTGGCTGCATACCAACAGGTACAACTGCAAATGCAGCATGTAGTTGCTTCTCTGCCTGCCTATTCTGAAAATCTCTTCCTCAATCTCGAAACATCAGTTTTCTCTTTCTCCTTCTTACGTTGCAGTCTCCCTGTAAATTATGGTTGGATATCCTTTGGGTCATTTCAATTTATGTTTGAATTCAGAAAAGCAAATCAGAGTGCAACTGCATTCTGCCCAAAATGGATCACCCCAACCAAATGACAGATACCACACCATAGCCTTGGGAATAAAAAGACTGCAACATTACTCAAATCCTTTATCTGTCTGTCTGTCTGTCTGACTGTCTGTCTATCTCTCTCTCTCTCTACATATATATCTATCTCTCTAGCTATCTGTCTATCTGTCTTGTTGTCAATCTACATAAATTATAGGGGCATGGTAGCGTCCCTACAGTTAGACTTGAGTAGGGGGTGCAGTGTTAAGCCCTAACTTTGCATCTTAATAACTTTAGCAGCATTCATCAGAATAGCCTACAAATTTGTATTTTCTGTTGATGTGCCATGCTGTCAACACGTGGAAAGTTTCATGATGGCATCTTGTGCAGTTCCTGAGATCTGGATACCCTTTATTTTGTAAGGGGGTCACATTTTTCCCTATACTTAACATTTTTTTTTGGTGTATATTTTGCTGTCATGTACAGGCCACATGGTACTGGATTTCTGCGTGAAACTTCCAGGGTAGAGGTGGCCTGTACAGAGGTAGTGCCTTTCAAAGGTTTCATGAAAAATATTAAACAGTTCCAAAGTTATTAGGATTTACAGTCTGGTTTTGGACAGATGTCAGGTGTGAACTAAAAATCTTTGGTTCGTGACACTGTTTTTGGTTTGCATCACTTAGGTATCACAAACTAAAAACGGACCTCACTAACCAGATTTTCTTTTTGGTTTGTGACAGCTGCCATATTTGGTTATCACAAAAATATGAAAATGCATATAAATGGACACTTTGAGAAAAACAAAAACAAGAATCTTGCCAAATAGGAGCTCCTTAGGAAGATTCTGATGTTTGTTTTTTCAAAACACGTCAGAAATACTGTTTTTGGGCTTTGGGATTGTCCTCGTCCAATTTTTGGTTCTTGAATCAAAAATGTTGGTTCACGAACCAAAAATGTTAGTGCAAACTGAAAATTAGGGTTCACAAAACAAAATTTTCTGGTTTGCACTGAAACTAATCCTTAGTGAGTGCAGTTACTGCTAGCAGGCAAGAATATACTCTTGTCCCTCAACAAAAATCCCCTTTGTTCTGTGGTTCCCATTCTATATCTTAGTCTTCACTTACACATCCCAAGTAACAATGTAGTGAAAATAAGTCTTCATTTTGCATAGGGCCAAGAGGGCCCTGCACATTTGCACCCATAGCTGCATGGAAGTGCAAGGCCTAGAGGGTTGTGTGCTTCCACAGCCAGAATGAGTTTTGGCCCTGCATGTCTGCATCTGTAGCTACATGGAAGCACAGGGGCCAGAGGGCCCTATGGTTTTACAGCCTCCCAGACAGCCCAACAAATGATTTGCATTCATAGCCAGCAGGCAGAGAGACTCTTGAGCTTGCATATAGACTCTTCCCTTGACACAGGGCCAAGAGGACCCCGTGAATCTGCATCTGTTAATGCAGGGACTTGCATGAATGAGGAAACGATTCCACCAACTCAAAAAGAAAGGAAATTAATTGCAGAAAACTACGTTAATGCACCAGCTAGGGTTCAATTTAATGACATTAAAGTAGGGCAATATGTTGTTAGGGTTTCCAACCCCAACTCCCCACCCCTCCAAGCAACAAAAGGACAAGACCACACAAGCAACTACAGACAGCCATCATTAGGTAAGACAAACAACATACACCTGTTTTAGATGATACAAATGCAATAGCACTGATGTGCTACCTTTGTGGATTTGTATCTGTGGTACACATACTGCAAGGCATATACACTCACTTCTGGTTGCAGATAGAAATCCACAGTATTGAAATTACACCACTGCTCTGTGTGCAGAACTACAGGCTCCTACAGCCATAGATAGATATCCACTGTACCTAAAGTAAAACAGTCCTTTTGTCTGTAGAAGCACAGGCCTCTATAGGGCCAGCACTTCTGTAGCCACAGGTACTCATCCGCACTGTAAGACATACACACAGTTCTGCCATGAAGGGTGTGTGCTTCTGCAGCCACAGGTATAAAACATACACATCAGCCTACGGTTGTAGAAGCGCAGGCACCACAAAATCTATAATACCCAAATTACAATAGTACATCTGTCTGCAGAAGCAGAGGTGGGCTGTGTCTCTTCAGCCACGGTGTAAGACATACACCCGTACTTCTAGCTACAGAAGTGTAGACCCCTGCAAGGTCTGTGGTTATGCAGCTACATACAGAGAACTATGCAGTAGCAGATCCAGCTATGTAGTGTGGCAGCACCTACTACGTGCTTAGACCAGAAAAAAGTTGCTGTTAACTTAATCTGAGCTATGAAAGATAACATTTTAACTTTTTTGGGGGGAAGTTACACCCCTTAAACAAAACTGCCACACCCTTAGAAAATGTCTACATCCACTGCTGAAGCCACAATACCCACACTGCAACAGTAGTGCAAACATAGGGCCTGTGCTTCTGTGGCCAGAGGTACTCATGCACACTGTATGACATACACACACAGTTGTGGCAGCAGAAGCACAGTCCCCTGTGGCACCTGTGCATATGAAGCTGTAGACAGAACTCCATGCAGGTAGTACATCAGTGCTACTGCATTTATGTCATCTGGAAACAGCTGTATGTTGTTTATCTTATCCTGATGATGGCTGTCTGTAGCAGCTTGTATGGCCTTGTCCTTTTGCTGCTTGGAGAGATGGGACATTAGGGTTCATAGCCCTAACACCATATTTCCCTACTTTAGTGGTGTCAATCTGAACCCTAACTGGTGCATTAATGCAGTTTTTTTTGCAAATATATACACACACACATGGTACAAATCATTCATCACCAGTGAAATATATTCAGTATTTATTTACAACACAGTATGACAAGGACTCCTGGGACAGCAAATTCATGTGTACACCATAGACTTGACCCATAGCCAAACATGGCAGGAACTCTGGCTCATAAGATTCAACAACCAACTTGGGGTCGAGTCTTTCCACTGGACAGTACATCCCACCTCTGGATTTGGGCAATTTCATAACCATAATTTCATAAATTTCATAATAATTTAATAATTTCATAACTGGAGGTAGTTATATCACATGACCTAAAGGTGGGCAAGCAATGTGAGAAGGCAGTAAGGAGGGCTGGGGATACTGGGATGCATAGGGAGAGGCATCACCAGTAGAAAACAGGAAGTTGTTATCCCTCTGTACAGACAGTTGTTGAGACCCCATCTGGAGTACTGCATGCAGTTCTGGAGACCCCATCTCCGCAAAGACATAGACAGGGTGGAGGCTGTCCAGAGGAGAGCAACCAAAATGGTGCGGGGTCTGCACCAGAAGACATACGAAGAGAAACTAAAGGAGCTTAATATGTATACCCATGAGGAAAGAAGGGAGAAGGGGGACATGATAGAAACTTTCAAGTACCTCCAGGAATCAACAAAATCCAAAAGGGTAGCATCTTTCAGAAAAGAGATGTGTAAGAACAAGAGGCACAATTTGAAGATGGAGACGGCTCAGAGGTAATGTGAGGAAGTATTTTTTCACGGAGAGGGTTGTGGATGCATGGAACAGCCTTCCTGAGGAGGTTGTGGAGTCAAAAACTGTGGGGGAATTCAAGAATGCATGGGACAGACATAAGGCAATTCTAGTGGAGGGTAGGAGGAAGTAGGCTGTTAGTTAACTAGGATCTGCTGCTTATCCATTAGGTAGGGAAATGGGCAGACTAGGTGGGTCAAACGGTCCTTATCTGCCATCAAATTCTATGTTTCTATGGCTGTTCCGTGCACCAGTGCATGTCCCAACTACATGATAGCCCCTTTTGCCAGAAGGTGTGCTCTCCTAGGGTCACGTATCCTTCCTGATTGTCACCCAACTCTAGCCGACCCAAATTCATCATCTGGAAAGGCCTCTTTTTGATGGGCTTTACATGACTTTCCACCCCTGTGGCAAGCATTCACAACCAGTCACAACCATATCCTGACCAGCAGCTGAGAAAAATGAAGTGGCATTCTCCCAACTATGGCCTGACTAACAGGAGGGTTGGTGTGAAAAGACACCTCTGCTGTGCCGTACTGAAAGAGGGTTTACCTATAGAGGGGTGACATCTCCGACATCGACATCCCCAACAGCGAGAGACACTATGCCGAATGTTGTCATTATACTGTTGGGGATGTGTGAGGGTTTCCTTCAGGGGGCTGTGCCCCCGAACCCCCTGGTCTCTAGGGATACAACTCTGAGTCGGAGTTGTCTTGGGAAGGGGGCTAAAGACTGGGAGATGCTCCACCAGTGTTTGCGAGGACCATCACAGTGACCCGAGGCTTTCATCTAATTCTGTCACTTTCATGGTCTTCAATGTGGCGGTGGCAACATGCTGCTGGCATACCCTGAAAGAGAGCAAGTATCTACAGGCCAGCTTTGTTGTAGGGCATAGGCCACTTCCCTGGGAGTGTCCCAGACTGGCCCATCAAAGCACTCTAGTGCTTGACTGGGCCAGCCAAGGATGCATCTGGCCTAAAGGTCAGTCAGTCTATTGGTTAGGGGACTGTGGGCACACCCCCCCCCCCGTGAGAGGCGGAGGGGGGTCTGCCCATGATAGACACAATGCCAGCTATAAAAAGGTTGCAGCTTTATTCAAATCTTTTATAGCTATATATACATGGTACAGAACGTCAGACACCAGTGAAACATATACATATGTACAACACAATATAACAAGGACCCCAGGGCAGAAATGTCATGTATACACTATTGGCTTTACCCTTAGCCATGCATGGGAGGAACTCTAGCACATAAGGTCCAACAAACCCATGTTTTCCATTAGACAGTCCCTTCCCTCTCTGGATTTGGGCAATTTTATAAACTTCATCAAGAAGCATGCCTGCCCAGTGCCGCAATCCTTAACTATAGGTAATGGCTGGCCTGTGTTCCAGTGTACACCCCACCATGTGACATCCCCTTTGCTGGAATGCGTACCCACCCAGGGTCATGCATCCAGCCTGATTGTCACCCAACTCCAGCTAACCTAAATTTATCTTCGGGAAAGGCCTTCTCTCAGTGGGTCTTACATGAATTTCCACCACTACCAATGTGAATTTTTATGCACATTCCCCCACTAATGCCCCAGTGGTCCTCCCTGTAATTTTTTAAATATATTCTCAAGTGTCTTGCAATTCTGAATTGAAGATACCTTTCCCAATATCAGACAGATGAACCCCATTCCTACCATACAGGCCTCACATGTTTTTGTGATGTGGTAATATCTTGTGACTTACACACCGCATGAGGAAGCAAAATGGGATACCTTCCTATTCACTTCCCTATGTGCTTTCTCAGTGGCTGATGGTTTTTGTGTCCCTTGCCAGAGTAGCCGTGGTTTCATCCTCAACCATCCCAGGACCATTTTGGACAGCTGTTGTCTAGGACAGATTAGTCCACTCTTGATTTTCTCAATCAACTTCCAAGCCCTGTGGCTAACCAGGTCATTATCATTCTGGTACATCACCAAACCCATTGGGAAGCGAGTGTGAAGGCCCAGTGTATGTACATACCCTCAAACTGACCCCATTGCATCACCCATTTTCCAGACCAATTAATGACTGCCATCCAATGAGGATATTCAAGCTGGGTGCCTAATGGCTGAGTCTTAGATCTGCTGTGCACCTCCCTAATATATGGCTGCCCAAGAATCTATATTACCGGTGTTACTCTGTAAGTATCCAATGAAGGGTGAAGGGTCTGTATCTAGCACCGGCTGTCTGAATCTCCTGAACTGATATCAAGACAAAGCATCAGCAATCACATTCACCTTTCCTGGAAGGTGGCATGCCCTTAAAGCGATGTTCTGCTGTAAACAACACAGGACAAAAACACACAGCATGCACATGGAGTCCGCCGACTTAGAGGTCAGGGAGTTGATGATGTCTGCAATCCAACAGTTATCCATGCTGAGCAATACACACTGGTTTGCCAGCCTGTCCCCCCATACCTGTGCTGCTACCAAGATAGAAAATGGTTCCACCAAGCCGCATCGACACTGAAGTTGTCAACATGTGGCTTTGCGACGTCCCCGATGTCGACAGGCGAAATTTCACCTGTCGGACATTGTGGTTTTTGCATTGGGGGGCTGTGCCCCCAGAACCCCCCCATGTGAGTCGGAGTTTGTTCAAAATGTGGGTAATCACTCCCAAAGTGGCAAAATTTCACCAGTGGTCCATCACAGCGACAATCTCAAAACTTGTCGAAATTGTCACTGTAATGTGTTTCACCATCGAAATTTCGTTGTTTCAATGGTATACCATAAAAAACATTCAGGAGGGGGATGTTTTTTGTGAAACCTTTTTCCACTCACTTCAGGATCCACCACCTGGAAAATCATGACCCAGCCCCAATGCCCTGGTCCCCAGAAGCAAGCATCCATGACCAGTTCCAGCTGTGTTCCCACTTCTTATCTTGCCATATGATTACACCATTAAAATCCTGCAAAAAGATCTCCCATACTCTAAAATCAGCACCCATATCCTGAGTCACCCTGACATGATGATAAGGTTGAGTCAGCCCGATATTAATGCCGAAAGCCAGCTAAGGTATGGTCTCCCTGGCTTCCAGCTACGATAGCCCTGCATGCAAAGTTTGGTGGCCCACCAGTGACTGCAGTTGCAATAACCCTTTGTCACCATCATTTCGGCCAGCAACCATATTAGGGTTGCTACCTTATTGGCCTGCGGGTGGGAAACCATGTGCACAGAATCCAGTTCATTTTCCAGATAAGAGTCATCGTGGCCAGACCTTCAGTCTTTTCTGGGGCTAAAGGGACCCCAAACTACAGCATCAATATGAAGAATCCCTCCAGCATGTCATGACACCTGCTGGATTAAGCAGGCCTTGTAAACAAGAAATCATCTAGATAATGTGTTATGTGGAAGTTGCCGGTGTATGACTTCATGGCCCATTCCAGGAAGGATGCGAAGGTCTCAAAAGTGGCACAACTGACCAAGCTGTCCATCGGCATGTCATAGTGCCATTTCTTCTGAAACATGAACCCCAACAGATCAAAGTCCCTTGGCCTCATGGGAAGAAGGTGGAAGGCTGATTTTATATTACTCTTTGTTATCAGCGTTCCATGTCCATGGCTCTGCACCAGTTCCACTGTGGTGTCAGATGATGCATACCTGACTTGCTGTCATCGGGAGAAATGAAACCATTAACCAAACTGTCCTTTGGGTGTGATAAATGGTATATCTGTCAGTACACACCTGGGATCTTTTTCTGGACTACTCCCAGTGGGGATACCCTCAAGCACTCCAAAGTGGTTAATCAAACAGGCCAGCCACCTGGCCAGCCTCTACCTCTTTTTATATTTTGGCCATGAGTATCCCTGGGACAGCCTATGGAGGTTTCAGGTTCTGTGCTGTGGTGGCTACTCTGGGCCCCTTGTACGCAGTCTCAAACCATTTAGTAAAACCATTCCTCAGATACTGGGCAGCTTGCCTGTTCAGGTATTGGGAGAGCCAGAGAATTAGGTCAGCCAATTTTACTGCTGTTTTAGCCAGACTTATCGGCACATTGCTCCTTGTTGTCTGAGTTATAGCCATCTGCACCCTAGTGCTTTGCTCCATATCTCCACAGCTGGCTTTGCGGTCCCCACTGCAGTTCCTGCAGACATGGCTGAACTTGCAGTGGGTACAAAAATATGACTTCTTTTGAAGTCATAACATATGCCCTTATGGCCCTGTTTTTGCTCCCACCTGGCATCCCCGTACCTTGCCTGACTGTTACATGCCCACTACCCATAAACGTTATGACATTGAGCTTGCCCCTGGTCATATAGTGTGCCAACAGATCACTGTGGATATTTTCCAACCTTAAATTTATCTGCCACATCACCTTTAGCCTAAATTGCTCATTGCATTTTAACAAGGTGTACCCATCAAAAGACAAGCCTGCAAACTTAATAGTGTCCCTGTGCTTTAGTAGTGACACAAACTTCTACGGGTGTTTCATCCCAAACACAGGCATGAAAATATCAAAGGCTACAGCCAAATTTTTAAATGCATATGGCATCTTTGGCCTCTGTGGCCTGTCATACTTCTCCTTCTTTTTCTCATCCTCATCTGGCAGTGGAAAAGGAAGAACATGTTGATGTATTCACCCCTCCTTATTTTTTCCCTAATGGAGTCTGACAGGTGATTGCCCAGTGGCCATCCACCCCAACATATGCCCATTTTGGCTACCCTGGACCCTGCTCTCTGGTTCTGTTGTCTGGGCTCTGGCAGTGGTCCCTGGTGATGTTTCCTACACTGCTGTCACCCCAGTGGGGTGGGCAGCGTTGCCACCTGTGTCTCTGTGGTGGGGGTCATGGTCAGCCCTTCAGTCCCCACCTTAGCATTTCCTTAAGTTGGTGAGGCCATGGTGTTCTGTGGAGGTGTGCCCAGGGGGAGCTGGCTGCATCCCAAGTGTGATCCCAACATGGGCTCCCTGCACCTATGCCCTGATGGAGTTAATGTTGGAGCTGCTCCTGTCCAAACAAGCATCACTGACCCTCGTACATTCTGTATATTTTATTGAGATGGTCCCACCACTGTGGATGAGTAAGAGGTATTCAGCATGTGTTGGACTAGTCTATTTTGCCCTGACTGTGGACCAGGAAATTGGGGCATGAACCTGGGACCCACGAGTTTCTGAATAAACCCTGGCCATTTGGTGGGCCAGCTGACCTACCTAGAAAACCCAACCACATCTGTTCCCAGGGGTTCTATTAGGATACCCATGAAAAATAACAGGCCACTGAGGCACTTGCATGGTATCTGAGTGTGTGGAATCCAGCCAGTTGTTCAGAGGGACCCCTCAGCCCCAATCCCAGAAGTGGGCACACCCACCCTGGCCATTCGTGGCCTATCAGGGGGGTTGTGCAGTGTTCTCTATGGTTCGCAGGCAGGTGGACAGTCGTGTACCCCCACTCATCTCTGCTGTGCTGTTCCAAAAAAGAGCAAGCCTTTCCAGGCCAACTTTCTTGTAAGACATAGGCCACTACCCTGGGAGTGTCCCAGACTGGCCAATTGAAGCACTTCAGTGCCTGATTGGACCAACTCCCATGAGAGACTGGAGGTCATTACCAAGGCCACTGATTTACGGTGATTAAAACAATTAAATTCCGTTTTCAAGACTTAAGATTCCGGAATTTCAACGGTGTTTGTTACTCTGCTTTCCGGATTTTACCGGGATTCTGTTATCATTTTTCAGTATGTGCATAAATAATCGAATTAAAGAAGGCTTAATATACAGAGCATTAAATAAAGCAAACTGAAAATAGTACAGGAAGGAATTAAAAGAAAAACACACTTTTTTATAGATTTACTGATCTGATAGAAAATGCCAGATTCCATGAAATCTTCATTTTTAACGGTTTTCAGGCAGCCCTAATTCCGGAATTTTACCGGATTTTCCGGTAAAAACCGAAAAACAGTGGCCTTGGTCATTACCAATACATTGGGCAGTAAAGCAGCAGTATTCATTAGTCACATATGGGTTTTTTTGGCAATAATTTACACCTGGTAAAAACAATGTACTCATTTCTGTTTTAATTTTCTTTCTTTCCTGAACTGAGATACAGGATTTTTAAGTGTTTAAACACTCCCATTCCCATGTCACGCCTGCCATTAAAAAAATGAAATATGTTGGTGTGGTGTTAGGCTGTTTACCATCAGAAACCTTTGGTAGCACCATCCTAATGCATCCGCAGTATGAATCTTGTATGTAAATTCCAAATTACCTCAATGGACGAAATTTCTTTACAACTTTGAGCGGTGGCCATCTTTAATGATTTGAGCCATTAATTATAAAACCTATTATAAAAGTTGTTTTAGGAATATCTTAGGAAATTAAAAACAAACTGAAGCTAAATCTAAGGATGTCAGAATGTGGAAAATTTTTGTGTTACGACCATAGGGTGCATTTTTTTTTTGCCCAATTACTGCTGCTTTAAGTTGGAATGATTGAGTCGGATGTCATCTTTTCTTGATTGATAAGAAGAATACAGTAGTTTTCAAAAAGGTTCTGACATGCTCTGATTAATCATTGAGGGGGTTCCTGTCAGTAACATCACGGAATGAAATAAAGTGGAGAAAAATAAAGCGGCAAAAACAGTGTCACCATCAATATTGGCAGTACAAAATGTAGCGTGCCAGAACAATGCAGGCCACACAACATGCAGGTAGCAAACAACATCAACTGCATGGAGACACTGCACTGGAACACACAGCTGCAGGCACCCATGCACAGGAACAGCACAGGGGTGCAGGGAGATGGAACAGGGCAGGGTTCAACCACCACTGGGGGGAAGCAGGCCACTGGACACCTACCATGATAATCTAATGGCACAAGCACCCACATGGTGGGGTAGCCCCAACCAGAATGCTGAGTGATGGACAGCGTGCGCCAGGGTAACCACCGGAGGACAGGTGGACCATGGCCACCATGTGGATGGCCGTGTATAATGCAAGGGGCCAGGAGCACAAGCCAGCATGTCCCCAGCAACATGCACAACACATAGGACAGGGGAGATGGCATGCTGGCTTGTGCTCCTGGCCCCTGTGGTTCTAGTGCAGTGTCTCCATGCGGTGGACGTTGTTTGCTACTTGCGTGTCATGTGGCCTGCATTGTTCTGGCACACTACATTTTGTGCTGCCAGTATTGATGGTGACACTGTTTTTACTGCTTTATTTTTGTCCACTTTATTTTGTTCTGCAATGTTATTGACCGGAACCATTATGGGGCTACTTTAGCCCCAGTGAATGTGGCAAAAGGGTCCAGACTGCTACTTTATGTCTGTTCCCTGTGCTTGGACAGATGAACCTCCAACTCTTGTTGGGAATCAAACCTGGAATCCTGAGTGTCAGAGGCAGCAACTCTAACCATTCAGCTAAAGGACATGACTCATTTTGATCCTGTTGTTAATTGACCATATGTGCTCGAAGCTCTTTGGTATTTTCATTGTACATTCATTCCCTTGTCTCCTGGCTGATTAACTGTATTTGCAAGTTTTTCACTTGGTTGTTCCCTTTGTTATTTGTTCCCATAGGACTAGACATTGCTCACTAACGTTGCGGTTATACCCCATCCTTCCTGTATACTGTACTGTGTTTTCTTCTGCCTTGCTGACCAACTGTTCTATATTATTTGTACCCATAGGATCAGGCATTGCTCAATAATGTTATGTTTTGTACCTCCACCCTTCCTGCAGTGCAAACTGACTTGTTTTCTGCTGCCTTGTTAACCTATTGTTCTGTAATCTCCCAGATCGTGCCTGAAAATAAGTAATGTATTGCCTAGTACACCTACCCTGTCAACAAAAAATAACCTAAATAAATAAGCAAATCTCCCCCTCACTCTGAGGTTACAGAACTCCTATACGTTACACTTACTATCACAGGACCCACCACTACAGGTCTTTACTTGCTGTTACACCACAACAGCACAGCTTTGACAGTTGTTCACATCTTTGTCCACCAGATAGCACTGTTTTGTGCGGATTGCCTTTCCTCGTACTCAGCAATACTTTTGAAATATTTGTATTTTAGGGGTATTTTGCACGTTTTCTTTGTGTGGTTTGCCCTCCCATGTCTGACAATATTTTGGGTCAGTGTGCTTTCCTACCTTTTTATGTTGATTGTGCGCATGCGCAAGAAACATATTGCTGTAGGTTGCCAGAAGCAGGTTGTGGAGACATGGCACTGTTGTGGCCAATGCCCCCACAGCCTTTAAAGGCTTGGCCCACTTTCCCCAATGCCATGGCACACTGCTGCTGACACTAGTTCAGCCAGCGTGCCACAACCTTGTAAGGTTTCAGCCGCTGCAATCAGGGTCCACCTCATCATTGCAGCATAAGCCATTCGCTGCAATGAGGGAGCGACCCATCATTGCTGGGCGGAACCTTGTAACTATGATATTGTTTCTGAACATGGCAGTGGCTTGCTTCCGTGTCCACAAACAATATTAAGCACCCCCCCTGCTGAGGGGGTGCCCAATCCCCCTCGGCAGCATGTGCCCCCCCACCATGTTTATTTGCCGACGGGGCCCCAATCCCGGCAGCTTCAGTGCCCGAAAGTGATGTTGCTGGACGGGGAAAACACTCCCATCGCATTATGTAACACTCCCCCACACTTTGCTATCTGTCGACAGGTGCCTAACCCCTGTCGGCATAATGCCACCCCTCCACTTTGTTGTGTGCTGACAGGTGCCCAATCCCCATCGGCTATAGCTGCCCCCAAAAGAGTCCATTGGTACACTGGGAGCCCACCTAGCGTACACATTCCCTGTTAAAAAAAATGGTCCTGCGATGTTTTTTTTTACCCTTTAAAAAGAAACGGTCCTGTGGTCTCCTGCCCCTCCCACAACCCGCGCCCACCCACTGCTCACCCTGCCTTCCCACACCCCTCACCCCATACTTACCTCCGGAGTCTGGCATGATGATCTTCGGTGGACTGAGAACACGTCTGCACTCTTCAAAGCCGACCGCGAACTGAGGAAATGCCAGTAAGCTGTATAATGGAATAAATAGGGTTTTTTCAACTTTGATTCCTATCTCAGGCATTTTTTTTTATTTTGGCACCAAATTTTCAACATGGGGTTTTTAGAACCCCTCCTCATGAATTCTGGAAAGGTCATGGTGTTAATCGGCCCCGGAAAGTGATTTCACGGTCATTGCGTGGAATCACCTTTTGTGACCGATTAATGAAATGACAGTGCCAGTGTCCATGAGGTGGGCTGTCAAAAAGCCTATGTTGCAAATTTGGAGGAAGAAATCCCAAAAATTACTGTTTTACAAGCGTATGTTGTGTAGTTTGCACACACGCTTATAAGTTTGCGAATTTATAATATTTTTACTCCAGATTTTCAGCATTGCCATTGTTCTGCACCTCCTTGTGTACAGTACAGCTGCCATTTTTCACATCCTGGCTGAAATGTGTTTTCGCAGTTCCAGCGCAGAATAGCGCAGTTGCTATGGGAAATCCTTGTTCAGGACAAATTATGAAAATGACAGTGATACTGTTCATTAGCAGCGGTCCTAAAATGCCTATGTTGAAAATTTGGTGGCAAAAGTCCATAAAATGAGTGTGCTACGAGCGTGCGTTGCACATTTTCCATGCACGCTCCTACCTTCGTAACTTTGCAATATTTTCACTCTAGATTTTCAACATTGCCATTTTTCCACACCTCCTTATGAACAGTACAGCTGTCATTTTTCACATCCTGGCCGATATGTGTTTTCACGCTTCCGGTGCAGAATACCGCAGTCACTGTTGGAAATCAGTGTTTGGGACAGATTAGGATCGAGTGAGTGAGAGAGGGTGACCGAGCTCAACTGAGCTCTGTTGGGACTGTTGCGGTTTCATTGTGGGCGAAAAAGGCAGCAATGCGCAGGGGTCCAGTACAAAGGGCAGCCTGCAGCGCCAGGAGAAACAGAAGAGAGAGTGAGACAGGGGGAGTGAGCGACCTCAACAGAGCTCTATCGTGACTGCTGTAGATTTCTTTGTGGGCAGAAAAAGGCGGCAACGCAGGCAAGAGCCCAGTACAAAAGGCCAGCCTGCAGCGCTAGCAGAAACAGAACGAGCGAGTGAGAGAGGGGGAGTGAGTGAGGTCAACAGAGCTCTGTCGGGACTGCTGCAGATTTCTTTGTGGGCAGAAAAAGGTGCCAACACAGGCAGGAGCCCAGTACAAAAGGGCAGCCTGCAGTGCCAGGAGAAACAGAATGAGCGCGTGAGACAGGGGAGTGAGCGACCTCAACAGAGCTCTGTCGGTACAGCTGCAGATTTCCTTGTGGGCAGAAAAGGGTGCCAACGCAGGCAGGAGCCCAGTAGAAAAGGGCAGCCTGCAGCGCCGGGAGAAACACAATGAGCGAGTGAGAGAGGGAGAGTACGCAAGCTCAACAGAGCTCTATCATGACTGCTGCGGATTTCTTTGTGGACAGGAAAAGGAGGCAGCACAGGCAGGAACCCAGTACAAAAGGCCAGCCTGCAGTGCCGGCAGAAACGGAATGAGCAAGTGAGAGAGGGGGGGGAGTGAGCGAGCTCAACGGAGCTGTGTCGGGACTACTGTAGATTTCTTTGTGGGCAGAAAAAGTCGCCAATGCAGGTATGAGCCCAGTACAAAAGGGCAGCCTGCAGCGCCAGGAGAAACAGAATGAGCGAGTGAGAGAGGGGGAGTGAGTCACCTCAATGGAGCTCTGTCGGGACAGCTACAGATTTCTTTGTGGACAGAAAAGGGTGCCAATGCAAGCAGGAGCCTAGTACAAAACAGCAGCCTGCAGCACCAGGAGAAACAGAATGAGCGAGTGACAGAGGGGCAGTGAGCAAGCTCAACGGACCAACACAATCAACATTCGGCATTGACAAATGCTTGTTTGTTGTTGTTTTAAATAAATGTTCTTATCTTTCAAGATCAAGTAGGATCTGTGGTGATACTATAGGCAGGGAAAAATGAGCAGACTAGGTGGGACAAGCGTCCCTTATTTGTTGGCAAATTCTATTTTTCTACGTTATTGGGGGGTTGTTTCTATTTTATAAAGGTTTTTATCTCTCTGGGGCACACCAGGCAGTTACTCAGATTCATCCCTGAGTATGCGACCGTCCCATGCCTCTCTCCTCATCAGATGGAGGTTCCTCCAATGGCTGCTCCCTGTGACAGGGCCAGGAGAGTGCCATCCTCCTCCAATGTGTCTCTCATCCAGAGATCATCCCAACTGGAGTGGCAGGATGGGTCCTGGTACCACAGGCAAGGCTTCACAAAGTCCTGCTCCCCTAATTTGCCACTATGTCTTTCTTCCCACAGACCAGAGCCATGGCACATGGAGAGCACATGTGCGTCGAGGTACATGCATTCTCGAACAGTGGCTCCTTCCCCCTCTGTTGACCTAAATCTGTCCCCTGCTCATCAGCGCTTCCACCGGGCCTCCAACTGGTGGCAGCCAAGGGACAGGAAGATGCACTACCCCCGTCCAGGAGAGTAGAGCTGCCTGGCTGCCACTCAATCCCCTCCCACCACACCCCCACGGCCCCCAGTGATCGAGCTTGTTCCTAAACTCAGTTCGCTGGCACGGTCTGAGGTACAGAGCTTGCTGTACCTCAACCATCTGTTGCACTGGGCCAGCTTGCTTTCCTGGTTTTTATAGTAGGTAGTATGATAAGGAAATGGGGTGAGACTCAAGCCATCCCCCCTCATTCCTTTGACATGTTCTGCTGTTTTGCTTGCCTACTTGCTGTTATAGCAAGCAGCATCGGGCCCAATACCTGCCACCCATGTTAAGATGATGTGAGGCAGTATAGTGTGTAGGTTAAAAGCAATGATCCACAAACCTGAAGAACTGGGTTTGAATCCCACAACCACCACGTGTGTACTGCACGACCATGAACAAGTCACTTATCTTCCTGATGCACCTGGAAAGCCTTGGCTTAGTGTGTCTTTCCTGGCCAAAGCTTAGTAAATTAAAATAAATGTTCTGCTTTGGGCGTAGCGCAAAATGTTATGAAATTAAATGCAGTACTGTGATAGAGTACATATATTTGAAATATTAAAACTTTTCCCTTTTTAAATGTTATCTTATTCAAAAACATGTATCTTATTTAAACAAGAAGCATGCTAAAGGTAGCTGCAAATGGTTCCATGTTGCCACGACGACAGGAATGTCGGCAACCTCCCCTACATTGACACATTGTCGCTGATATCTTTGACACCGCTGACTCCGGTTCCTGACCAGAAAATGCACCGACACACTATCGGTGTTCATGTGGGGGGGGGAAGGGGCTGCACCCTCCCTCCCACAGTTAAGGATTCCAACTCCGGGGCCGGATCTTGGGAAGCGCAGCCAAACTCTGGAGTCAATGACTCTGACATCGCTCCAGCAACCCAGTCAACACTACGGGTGTCGACGGGTTGCTTTCGCTGTAACAGCGTTGCTGTAAGGGTATCACTGTTACAACAGTATACCACTGAAAACATGTTACAGCATGCTGTGTCACATGCACCTCTGGACCCCTTGAGAAATCAGGGAAAATTTACCAAAATCAGGAACATATTTTAAATAATATCAGCTCAGGAAAGTTGTAGCAAGGTGGGACTTAGCTAGCCTAGACTGTAAGACTAATGTCTGACATTAGTTTGTGCATCAGCTCCCTACTCTTCAGTCACAGAAATGCCAACTTTAGGGGGGATGTCAGAAACTGTGGCTAAATCAGGGCATCTCTGAAAATCAGGGACTACTGATGGGTATTTTAGATCACAAATTGTAGTGAGAAAGAAATAATGTAACCTACTGTGAACTTGAACCCAGGCCCCCTATAGGCTATAGGCTCACATGGTTGATCTGACTCTTCCCAGACACACTTCTTTTCTCTGGTATTGATCTAATTTGCTTAGCAGTGGCTAAATACTACTCCAAAAACATTGAATTGCCGAGAGAGGTATTCTGTGTGCAGAAGTAAGGTAACAAAGGAAAATAGTGAGAGCACCCAGTTTCAGGACTATAGTATGCTACGTAAAGTAGTGTCAGATAGCCCAGCCCAGTGGCGCTGAGGGTTGAGGTGCTAGACGCCACACCTCACACCACACCAGTGACCCATGTTCAGGAATGAGGATGGGTCACTGGGGGTTGGCTGGGGTGGGAGAGGATTGAGCGTCTGGAGGACTTCTCTCCTCTCCTGGGGAAGGTGGGCTGTCAATCCCGCCAAATGACTGCCACCAGGTGGAGGCCTGGTGGTAGTGCAGGGCTGAGGGCAACCATGAATGGAGAGTGCTGCAGGACTACAGCATGCTTCCACGTGCGTACGCTGAAGTGTGTATCTGCAAGGGGTTAGGAGAAAATGGAAAAGGAGCAGGCAGACATCATGACAGTCCCGGCTGCACATCCGACTCTGGCAACCCCGGGGCTTCTGGATTGTGCTTTGGAGGGGGGGGTGGCCCTGCTCCATCTGGCCCTGCAACAGGTGGAAAATCCATGGGGGAAATGCCCGGGAGGAAGCGGGAGGTCAAGAAGTGGGCCGTGCAAAGAATCGTGCCCTCCGAGAGGGGGCGGCAGCCTGGTTGCCAGCCCTGCCAGGTAAAAAGCTCCACAGAAAAAACGAGTAGTGTCAGATCGAGTAACTTCACACATGGTCTATTCTTAAAACGTTTTCAAGAAAATATTTAAAAAAATACAAAAAAACAATGCTTTGGTAGGATATTATTCGGCGAGCACCTACTGTGCACTGAGGCAGTAAAGGAAGCTAATAAAGGACAGTCGGATGATTTGAAATTCTGCCAGCCTTTCTCCCTGTGTTTTAGCTTCCCTAGCCATTCCTGGGAGATCCACAGAGTAGTGGGTCCCTTTGGACACCAAGTGGTGGGTGGCAGGGCTTAAAGTGTGCAGAAAACACTGCCTGGTTTCTAAGGGTCTTGGTTATAGGAAGACAGATGGACTACAGCTGCAGAAATCCTATTTTGTTACATAGTGCTGAATTTGACTTTTCCCTATTAAGCCAATTTTTCAATAACAACTCAAAAAGCAGACACAAAACATCAAAGATACTTTAGGAACTAAGGGCCATGCTGCCCTCTTGAAGTCATGGTAAGGGGAAATAAACATAAGTGTAAGGGCCCTGTTTTGAGACCCTGTTAGACCCCCTTCAAATTACTCAATTTTTTATTTTTAATTTTTTGTCAGGCCTGAGGCCCTGCCGGACAGGGCACACATTAAGCCCTGGTGGGCAGCAGGACCATGCTTATTCTGAATTGCTAGGAAGGTATCAATTCAATTCAATTAGACAGGTAGAGGGAGGCAAGATGGTGGCTGAGCTGTGCCTGCCACTTGCAGCTCTCAGAGTTTGAGAGCACCTGTTCTGCCTTCCCTATTTTGTTTTATTGTTTTATCATTTTATTCAGTTAGAAAGCAAATTCAACTGAGCTTGACCTCCAGTCTACTCCTCGACCGGAGATCCGAAAAAGTGCTTCTTAGTGGATAGCTTAGGTGTTTAGTGTAAGGCAGGGCAGGGAAGTGAGTGAGCTGCAGGAGTTAGGTTTTTTGTTTTTAGTGGTCCTCCCTGGATCTCTATCTAGTCTGAGTGCTGCTGGTGGATTGCTGTTTTGTAGGAAGCCCCTGGACTGTTGCAGGATCCCGGCTCCCATTGCCTTTCTGGTTCCCGGCTTCTGGTTCCTGTTTGTTATCCCCTGATCATCGTGGGCTGGCGGTGGCCTTTTTGGACTTTTCAGCTGAGCACTGAGGCTGGCGTTGGTGCTCTTCAGCATGGAGGGACTAATGCCCAGGACTTCTCCCGGGACCGTGCGGCTGTCTTCGCCTTCCAGATGGCTTTTCTGTTTTATCCACACTGCGGCTCGTTGGTCTGTGAGGGTGCCCTGCTTTCCATCATACACAAAGGCCGTCTTGCTTGTGTTGAGCCGCTATTGCTGCATGGACCTCCACAGGAGAGCACGAGCATAGAGGGCATTTCCATGTTCATTTCCTTGGGGAAAATAAGTTGCCTTCTCGACTAAAGTTTTCGCTGGGTGGACCGTTAGACTTTTGGATTCTTGGGTTGGCCAGCGCTTGGTGCCATTCGTCGCATGTGCCAGCTGGTGTCCTGCTGTGGTCTCTTCTAGTCCCCCTCCCTGTTGGATTATCATAAAGGGGGGATTGGATTGTGTGGACTGCTGGGACTGTAGCTAGCTGGTAACCTTTCAGTTGTGAGGACCCCCCCCTTCAGCACTCATATCAAATATCCTGTATGTATACCTTCTCATAAACTCTGGCCCAAGGTGGTGGATCATGAGAGGACCCCCGCCTTGAAATCTGTGGGCTGAGAAGTTTGTTGTCTACTCATAATTGTGTTATACACATTTGCCATATCTGGCCCAGCATCACTGGGCTTAACTTAAGGGACCTGGGGATATTCTGCTTCTTTAAATCCTAAAGTTTTACTCTCTGCTGTTTTACTGCCTTCTGCTGGTTGGGTGGGTGTGGAGTTGGTTATTGGGGTTCATAATTTTATGTAGTGTGGATGGTGCTTGAGTGGTTAGGATTATTGCTTGTATTAGTGTTGTGACTGGGTTTGAGTGATTGTGTTAGTTAGCTGTCTAGGGACCCTTTGGTTGGATTCCATGTGTCTGAGAGGACTGGAGGCTGGGGTGGGCCTGGATAGTGTATGGGGAGTCCCAGCTACTCAATCTGTGGCCATTTACTGACCTCCCTATTTCCACCATCACAGCATGTCACTGTTGGGACGTCAGGATACAGAGGCATCGTATTGATCATTTGTGATGCAGTGCCCCATGCACTATAGGAGGGGGCAGGATTGAGGTGGTTGGGTGCAGAAGGTGCCCTGGATGTCAACGGGTTCTTGAGAGAGATGAGAGTTGCTTGGTTCCCATCCTTAAGGCTCCCACCAGACCGAGTGGGCAGGTAGCCAGCAGGGCTACACTGTCCACCAATCCCCTGAGAGCAGTGCTATGTAATGCCAGATTGATTAGGAACAAGACCACCATTATTGCAGACTTGATTTCCTCAGACGATCTGGCTTGCATTACCAAGACCTGGGTTGGTGACGATGTTGGCCCGGTACTGGAGGCCGCTGTCCCCCCTGAGTACCCAATAGTGCACTGCCCCAGAGTGGAACGCAGGGGTGGGGGAGTGGCCATCTGCTTTAGACCTGAGCTTGGCTTCTCTGTACACCCAGTGGGAAAGCCGAGTTAATTTGAATTTATGGCCATACATGTGGGGGTCTGGGCACAGGTTGCAGGACTCTCCTGATTTAGCGCCCCCCCCCCGGGGTGGTGTGTGAATTCCTACAGGAGATAGCCAATTTTGTCACCGGTGAGACATTGAAGTCCCCCCAGTGTTTGTTTCTGGGGGACTTCAATGTCTGAGCCAACGACGAATCATCCAGGCTAGGTTATAACCTCCTCCAGACTATGTCATCTCTGGGCCTGTTGCAAGAAGTTTCTTCCGTGACCCACCAGGGTGGCCACATGTTGGACCTGGTCTTCTCACTGGGGCTTGAGGTTAGCAACCTCAAGACTGACCGGGTCATTTGGTATGATCATTGCATGGTGGGGTTCTCGTTCAGGCCCCCCCAAGAGCCCTCCTCCTGCAGAGATGGCCAGCTACTTCCCTTTGAGCGGTATGACCCCGGAGGGATTTCTGGAGGTGGCCGATCTATCTAGTGTGGACAGTGCATGCACAGGGAGTCCGGGCAAGGTGGTCACCACCTATAATAGGGTGATGATGGCAGCGCTCGACTCCCTCGCACCAGCCCATGTACAACCCAGATCTTCTCACTTGAGGTCCCCTTGGTTTGATGGGGAGCTCAAGGTGATGAAGATTGTGGGTCAGAGGCTGGAGCCCAGCTTTGTGAATGACACCATTCACAAGATTGTGAATGACAGTTTACAGTACACACTGCAAGCCTATTGGTTGACAGGGTCTACCAACGGATTTACAGGAGTACAGTATGCTGTCAATCACTGAAAGCTAATTCAGCAGGTAGCTGTGGTGGTTTATGGGTGGGATGCGCTGCCCACCAACCTTCTGCACCTGCTGGGACAGGGTAGTGGGGTGGGGTGGGAATGCCTGAGTGGGTGGGGGGTCCACTGGACCACCAGGGAGACTTTGGGGTTTCATATGATAATGCGATCAGGTCAGGGCATGGGGGGGGGGGTTCCACTAGACTACCAGGGATTATTGGACAGTGTGTTTTATTTACGGGGATACGGGTAGGGAGGGTGGTTCCACTAGACTACCAGGGATTATTGGACCACATGTTTTATTTACGGGGATACGGGTAGGGAGGGTGGTTCCACTAGACTACCAGGGTTAATTGGACCGCATGCTTTATTTATGGGGATACGGGTAGGGAGGGTGGTTCCACTAGACTACCAGGGATTATTGGACTGCATGTTTTATTTACGGTGGTAGGGGTAGGGAGGGTGGTTCCACTAGACTACCAGGGATTATTGGACCGCATGTTTTATTTATGGGGATATGGGTAGGGAGGGTGGTTCCACTAGACTACCAGGGATTATTGGACCGCATGTTTTATTTATGGGGATACGGGTAGGAATTATTGATTATTGGACCGCATGTTTTATTTACAGGGATAAAGGCAGGGAGGGGGGCTGCTAGGCTACCAGGGGTTTGTGTTATGCGTGTACTGCTCACAGCCCTTGCAGGGAGCCCGGTACATTCTGCCAGGCACATCCATGCAAGCATCATGCAAATGGAGCCATAATGACATGCAAATGGCCCCATTGCACCTTGCATGCCTAATGGCCCCATTTGCATGTCTCGGGCAGTGAATCCCAACCTTGGGTGCTGCGCTGGCCCATCAGTTTCCTGGGAGATGTGCCAGTGCATCTCGGGTTGGGTACAACTTTGGTATTCACAGTGCCAGGAGCATCTTATGGTGCATCTTCTGTAAATACTAAAGTTTGGGCTCGGCGCATCTCATTTGCACCGGCGCAACTAAGATGCACTGAGTGTAAATCTTTGTGAATCTCCCCCAAAAACTCTAAGGTAATTCAAGGGTTGGTGGATATTTTGGGGGGGGGGTTCCCAATGAAATGGGACAGAGGTGAGAAAGCACAGAGAACTGTTGTACAATACAACTTTTCCTCTCCCCCATCCAAACATTACTGTGTTAGTATTTAACTTTGTGAAACAAGACAGTGCCCAAGATGGGGTAAAGCACACTTTGCGCCACATGATCGTTCAGACCCCAAAATCCATCACACCACATAGTCACCAAGACTCCAGAGACTTATTCTCGTAACTTTGGAATTCCCTACTTTTTATATTTGTTGCTTCAACCCTGACACATGCATGCACATAATTTTTTGTAATGTACTTCCTTTCAATTTGAAACAGACACATAACAACTGACACCTTTAGCTTGCTTCATCCCATCTCATCCTTCGGATGAGACGTTAAACCGAGGTTCCCTCTACCCATCCTGGTGATGTCCTGGTGGGTATCCAGGTGGAAGTAAAAGATCCCAAGGCACTCTTCGGAAAAGAGTAGGGGTAATTTTTTATTCAAACTGAAAAATTCATACATTAATTAATTCAAATGATATAAAAGAAAGTTGAAAATTCATTAAAGTAAACAAGTATTAAGGCATACATTCCCATTTTGGAAAATAATAATAAAAAGCCATAATTAAATTCTGTAAGGCAAAACAAAAGATCCCAACGTGAATAGGTATTACCACATACCTACCCCTCCCCCAATGGGAAAAAAATAGGGGAATTCTTTATTCAAAACTCCAAATAAATCATAACAGATTACAGGTATAGCATAGGGTGGAACATAAAAAAACATAGCTGCACTGGTACCTACTTCTCCTCCTGGGAACATTAATTCATATTCAAACAATTAACATAACATAAAAGCCCTTATGCTAAAAAATTACATATAACTTCATGTAAATTATATAGACCCCCTTCCCTTAGGAGCAGGGAGAATTTATCTAGACTACAAAGATAGGCATACAACTTTTAATACAGATGGTATAAAAAAAATTAAAAAACACATTAACCTAAATGACTGTGTTAAGCATACTACCCCCTTTTCTTTTGCCCGACATTGCATGACTCAAACTAGTTCTTAAAACAGGCAAGATCTCAAGGTAAGTAATTACTACTGTATATCCCCTCCCCCTACTAGAAACAGAAACGGTATAAACTTTACCTAAAAATTCATCAAACATAATACAGGAAAACTATAGCTCAAGATATAGACTTTCCAGTAAATTAAATATTCAACCATTCATGTACCACTTTCAAAAAGTAAACATATTTTGTGTGTAAACGTACAAACAGCAACCCCTTGATAAGGAGATTACTTATTAGTTCTTGAGTGGCGTTTACTCATCACCTTGCATTCTGAGATCAATTTTTGTGCCAGAGGAAAGGCATCCTGGCTCTAACCAGATCATAGTTCCCCACCACAGGCGATATAATTCTGGGGAAACTGTATTTTTCTCCTTCTTATTAAATATTTCTACTTCTGATATAACCGCATACACAACTTGTTCTATTGACTTATTCTGTTGTCTTAAAGTCAGGGCACATCTCACTTGCCAACGCTGATATTTTATGCATAATAACAAAAGTTGCATTGTAACCCTATTGTACTTCCCCTAAGAAGAGAGAAAGATGCCCAAGTAAAATATTTCTGGGGTTAGATTATAAAAAGGAGCCTGTACCCAGATTTTCTTTAAATATTCCCAAAAGGAGTTAGCGAATGGACACTCTAAAACAAGCATTTGTCAATGCTGAATGTTTGCTTGCTGGTATTAGCATTGGAAATGCAGGAGTTAAACAGATGCAGAGTAGGAATGGCAGTGAAGTATTGAACTTCACGCCAACCCCACCTCCACCCTGCAGAGACGGACAGGCATTGGGGTATGCATTTGGGTTGTCATCCATAACGTTCATGCAATTTCACCTCACCCTATCCTGCAGATACTGACAAGTGTTGAGGTGTGCCTTGGGGTGTTCAGCTTTACAGTCACCCCACTCCATAAGGAGTACAGTGAAATGGGTGCAATATAGAATGGGGTGAACTGTGGGGCTGAAGTGTCCAAGGCACAGCTTGATGCCTTTCAGTGGGTGCAGGGTGGGGGGTTGGGTTGGAATGGCATGAGCATTATAGTCAGCAATCCAAAGGCACAGCCCTGATGCCTGTCAGTCTGTACAGGATGGGAAGTTAGGGTTAGAAACCGTAGCACCCTGTGCATGTGTTGGTATTTGCAGTACAAATTTTCAACATGGCCATTTTGTGGCCCCCACCTCATGAAAGCATTTGGGACCTCTTCTAATGAACAGTGGCACTGTGATTTTGTCAATGTGTCCTAAAATTTGAGTTTCCACAGCGACCGTGCCATTGTGCGCCAGATGTATGAAAACACAGATTGGGCAGGATGTGAAGAATGACAGCTATACCATTCATAGGAAGGTGTGAAGAGATGGCAGTGTTGAACATCTGTAGTGAAAGTATTAAAAATGCTCAAACTTCCGAGTGTACAAGGAAACTGTGCAACACATGCATGTAACACAGTCATTCAGTGGAATTATTTCACCAAATTTTCAACATAGGCATTTTGTGACCTCTGCTCATGAACACAGTCACTATGATTTTCTTAATCTGTCCCAAATATTGATTTCCCAGACCAACCGCTGTATTCTGCGCCAGATGTGTTAACACGTATTTGGGGCAGAATGGGAAAATGGACAGCTGTACTGTTCATAAGGAGGTCTGAAAAAATGCCAATGTTGAAAAGCTGGAGAGAAAATACTACAAATTTGCAAAGTTACAAGGGTACATGGAAACTGCATCACGCACGTTTGTAACCCAGTCATTTTATGGATATTTGTTACCAAATTTTCAACATAGGCATTTTAGGTCCTTTGCTCATGAACAGAGTCACTGTGATTTTACATATGAACATGCATACAGACATATGAATGTACGAATCTGCCAGCAGAACACACCAATCGGTCTATGTAAGTCTGCCTGAGTGTGCAGCTAACACCCTAGATTGCAGCTGCCTCAGCCTCCTCCCCCTCATTTCCTCCACGGCTTTTCCCAGCCCCTGCCCCATATCTCTTTCTCTTACTTTATCCCACTCCTCCTCCTTAAAGCTATTGACTGTCCTACATGTTACCACCCCCTCTGGCAGCGCATTCCAGCTAGACACCACCCTCTCATAAAAGTAGTGCCTCCTCATTTACCTCTTGAAACGTCCCCCTTTCACACTCAGTCTGTGCCCCCTCATCTCTCTTCCACTCCTCAGTTTAAACACCCCCTCGGTGCTAGGTTTATTTACCCCCTCAGGTATTTAAACACTTTAATCATATCCCCCCTATCCTCCAGTGTGTACATGTTCAGCTGCTTCAGGCTAACTTCATATTCCTTTCCTTCCATCCCCGTTAACATTTTTATTGCCCTCTTTTGCAGCCCCTCCAATAACTTTATATATCTTCTCAAGTATGGCCTCCAGTATTGCACATAGTACTATAGGTACGGTCTGACCAATGATCTGTAGAGATGCACGATCACATCCCTGTGTCTGGATGAGAACCCCCCTTGCGATGCACCCCAGCATCCTGTTTGCCTTTGCTGCTGCTCTCGTGCAGTGGGCCAAGTTGTTCATGCTCCCAGTTACCAACACCCCTAGGTCCTTTTCCTCCTCTCTGATCCCCAACCAATAGTCCCTCTTCTGGTTCTTAGCCCTGAAGTGCATCACCTTACACTTCTTTGCATTGAATCCTAGCTGCCACTGCACTAACCATGTCTCTAGTTTGGTTAGGTCCCCCTGCAGTTTTTCCCATCCGTCCTCTTTATCCACCACTGCCCCCAATTTGGTATAATGTGCAAACAGACTAACCCTGCTCCCCACTCGGTGTTCTGTATCAGAGATGAAGAGCCCAAACAGCACCAGGCCCTGCACTGACCCCTGTGGCACCTCGCTTGTCACTGCACTGGGTGCCAACAGCTCCCCCCCCATCACCCTCTGCACCCTGTCCTGTAACCAGCTCTCTATCCATTTACTCAGCTTTTTTCCCACCCCCACTGCCGTCAGCTTCCCCCCAGTCTCCCATGAGGCACTGTATCAAAGGCCTTACTGAAGTCCAAGTACAGGACATGTAACGCATGGCCCCTGTCCAACTCCCTTGTCACCCAGTCACAATAATCTATTAGGTTGGTTTGACAAGACCTCCCTGAGATGAACCCATGTTGCCACCCATCTTGGAGGCCATTACTGTCTAGGAATGCCACCAGCCTCTCCTTCAGTATCACCTCCATAAGCTTACCTACTATGGAGGTGAGACTTACCAGCCGATAATTTCCTGGCTCCTCCCAAGACCCAGCTCTTGTGTATGGGCACCACATGAGCCACTCTCCAGTCCTGGGGCACACACCCCATTTCCAGGGAGGTGTTGAACAGACCTGCCAGCAGCTTAGCCAACAGCTTCACCATCTCCCTCAGCACTCTGGGGTGGATGGCATCAGGACTTGGTGCCTCGTCCATTCTTACTGCCCTCAGCCCCTCTAGCACCCTACTTCCTGTGATCACTTCGTTCGTCACCTCCTCCCCCCCTTCCCCTACCCCCCTAGCCCATTCTGATAGTGGGCTATCCTGCTCCTTAGTGAAAATAGAGCAGAAGTGCTCATATAGAATTTCCACTTGTTCCTTCGCCTTTTTCACCCAATCCCCTCCCTGCTTTATCCTCACAATATGTTCCTTGTGTGATGTAGACAGCCCGTTCTGAGTGCTGTATAATTCTTTTTTGTATAAAATGTATTAATGACTGTCTCTGCTGAAAAATCAAATGCTCTAGGAATGACCTCACTCATCTCACCCCCCCCCCAGATTTCAGCTGACAGATGCAGGCCAAGAGAACTGCTGACAGCATGTATCACACACTCAGTTTTTAGAGACAATGTGTTACCTGGAAGACTTTAATCAAGGATCCTGTTTCTCTGAGTTAATTACAGAGTTGTAAAAGTTAACTTTGTTAAGAGGGAAAATCATAAAACAGGTTTATGACGTTGAAGAGAAAACACAGGTTATTACACAAAGGTGAGAGGTCATAAATGCTCATATGAAGCCTGTGTGATGAGGGTACAGCATGAGATCAAAGAAAGTGTCATTTGAAACTTGAGTTATGCTAAGGTTGCAGAATAAATACTTTGAAATTACATCCTGTGGTTGTATAGAAATATATATATTTTTTAGATATTTTGACAGAGGAGGAACTGGATGACCGAATCCAAAAAGGGGTTGGCAAATACAGCTTATAAAGATTATTCTTTTTCACTACAGAGACACTTTTAGCTGACTCTGACCAAGATAACATCTGAGCACTGAAAACAGGTATTTAGAAAGCTAGACAAAACCTAAATATTGTTGTAGGAATTGCACTGTTTGAAACCTTGTTTTGTTTAAAGATACGAATGTCTTGTGATATAAGAGTTCTGTATTGTATGTTTGATGTATTATTATATAATTTAGTAAAAACTCTAATTTTAGTGCAAACCTGGTCTGTCTTTGAATTGCTTTCTTTTGCTAAGAAATATTTATGGTTATAGCAGACAGCAGACATAAGCTTGCATGGTGGTACCAAACTGGAAAGAGAAGCGTTTTAAATCTGAGGTCTTTATTAAAGTTTAAAAGGGTTCATTTCTGCATACCTGGTTAGGTGCCCATAGGCAAAGATATCTGGCCCCCGAAGACAGATATATCTGAGCCTGTGTATTGGGTATGCTAGCAAGAGGTTAACAGTTTGAATCCCTCCAGAACTGAGACCAAAGGTTGATCCGAACTCACAAAAAGATAAGAGGGTTACCTTGTCTGTTACACTGTTCACAAGACTGCACTCAGAGGTTGGCACTTTGGAAGTAGAGGGCCTGACCTGCTGAGTGAATCTGTGACAGATTGGTTGGCTGCAGTGGGATTAATTTTGGTATCACAAGCTTTATTGTTCTGTGTCAGCTGAGACCGTAGGCTCTCTTACAAAGAAAGAAAAAGGCAGAGTTTTATTTTAAAAAGGAAACAGAACATACATCACTTGGCTTACAGTCGAGTTCCTACCCATTTTATTTTTTTTCTAAAGTGCAAAGTCAGAGTAGCAGTAGTTAGGAAAGATGGAGTCCTACTACAGCAGGCACACTGTAGAACAGTTAAAACAGTTGTGCGAGGACAGAGGAGTCCTGTTTGAGGCAAAAGCCAGTAAGCAGAACCTCATAGAGGCCGTGAAGGTAGCAGATACCCAGAGCAGGGAATCACAGACCATGACTGAAAGGGACCAGACCTCGAGGGTGGCAGAACTAGTGGCCAGTGAGGGGTCCCGAGCCAATGAGAAGGACGGCAGGGCCACTGTCAGTGAAGGGCCATAGCAGCAGGGGATGGTCACTGGTATCCTGAATCCAGAGGTACTCAAACTGCAAATTGAGTTGCGCAGGATGGAACTGGAGGCAGAGCGACAACAGAGGGAGGCAGACCGTGAGGAGCGTGAGCGCCAGCGAGCTGTAGAGGAGAAGAAAAAGTGAGAATGCAGAGAGGCAGAGGAGAGGAGAGAGGAGCACCAGTGGCAACATGAACTGGAGAAGCAACGACTCCAACCAGCAGCACCAGGGCAGGTAAGTGGCTTGGGTTTAACTGGGATTGCAGGACTGGGTTACAAATTGAACTCTAAATTAATAGCTGAGTTTAAGGAAGGGGAGGACATGAATGCATTTTTAAATTCTTTTGAAAAAGTTTGTATTCAGGCTAAAATTCCTAGAGAGTCCTGGAGCTTCCAGCTATCCCTGCTACTTACCGGAAAAGCTCGGGATGCATTGGGTCAAATGAACAACGAAGACAGTGATGATTACAGCAAGTTAAAAGCTGCACTACTAAAAAAAGTTTGAATTAACTGCTGAATCATACAGATCTAAATTCCGTAAGCTCAGGAGAAGCCCTGATATGAGCTATGAGGAGCTAGCCATGAAACAACTTCAGTTTTTAAAACGTTGGTGGGAAGGAATTGAGGCAAACACTGTTGATAAAATTGAAAATGTGATTTTATTAGAACAGTTTTATTGGGCATGCCCAGCAGAGTTAAAAACCTGGCTAGAGGACCGAGATCCAAAAACAGTGCAAGAGGCTGCTGAACTCTCAGGCCACTATGCCAAGAGCAGACCTGCTCTGAGAGCGAATGGGGAAGGCATGGCAGTGCAGAAAAGGAAAAGCGCACCTTCAGGGCAGCTAAAACCCTCACTGCCTCCACCGAAACAGTTAACCCCAAGTTTCAAAGAAAAGATTTCTCTGAAGTAAGAAATGTTTGTTGGTTATGTAAAGAAACTGGGCACATTGCTAGACAGTGTCCAAGAAGGGCAAGCAATAATTCGCAAAGTAGTACCAGAAAGGAAGTGGGTTGTTTGTGTGTTCCTGGAAGCATGCCAGTGAACATGAGGGAACACTTGCACCCAGTCATGGTAAATGGCATACAGACGCAGGGGTTAAGGGACACAGGGGCATCCCTGAAATTGGTGAAAGGGGATCTAGTAAAGTCTGGTCAGCTTATCCCAAACAAATACATGACTGTACAGGACTTTGCGGGTGAAACGAAAACATTGCCACTGGCCAGTGTTCTCCTGGACTGGGGTGAAACAGGCGGAATTGTGCAACAGGTGGCTGTAGCTAAAACGTTAGCAGTAGATGTGATCTTGGGTAACAATATCCAACAGGGGATGGTATGTGCTGTTACCCGTAGACAAGCGGCAAGGGAAAATAGTAGTTCCCTGAACCCCACAGAAACTAGTGTGGAAACCACAGACAGGCTGGTTCCCCAGCCTGTGTCTCCAGATGGGGAGACTGATAAAAAAGGGGGTAGAAATTTCCATGGTAGCGGGTGGCCAGCTACGGAAGGTTATTCTGAAGAGGGAGGGGTGACCAATTGTCAGAGGGTAGGAATTGACAGTGATCCTGAGGGCCCTGACACTGGTGCTAGGGACCCAAGTTTAGTGACTGAAGGGGACTTGTCCCATGCCTTGGGAAGGTGTGAGGGGTTCGCAGCTGCTCAGAGAAGTGACCCTAGTTTAGAGAAGCTGAGGGCTTGGGCAGACTCAGAGGGCATACAGGGAGGTGACGGCAGACATAAGGTTTATTGGGAAAATGGACTTATGTATACACAGGCAGTACAGACAGAGGGAGGGATGCTAGGCAGGCAGCTTGTCATTCCCCTGGGATATCGTGAGCAGTTGCTCAAAGTTGCTCATGATATTCCCTTGTCTGGTCATCTGGGAATTGTGTGCACAATGCAGCAGTTGGCCCAGAATTTATACTGGCCTAACTTCACCCAGCAGGTGAAGGAGTATTGCAGGTCTTGACACCGGTGCCAAGAAATAGGGAAGGTGGGCAAGAAAACCCAAGCCGCCCTGATCCCCTTCTCATAGTGGAGGAGCCATTCCAGAGCATGGGAATGGATATTGTGGGGCCTTCAAATACCCCCAGCTCCTCAGGGAAGAGATTCATCCTGACTGTGATGGATTATGCCACCCGGTACCCAGAGGCAGTCACCCTATCTTCACTGTGGACGGACAAAGTGACAGATGCCTTTCTTGGGATTTTCTCCCTTGTTGGGTTTCCACAGGAGGTAATCACCAATCGAGGGGGTTCCTTCATGTTGGACCTAATGAAATGTCTATGGAAGAATTGTGGGGTGGTGCAGAGATGCATGACACCGTATCACCCACAAGCGAATGGCCTTGTGGAACGCTTCAATGGTACCCTAAAGTCAATGCTCCAGGTGTTTGCTGAACAGCATGGGAGGGACTGAGAGAAATACCTTCCCCACCTGTTGTTTGCATACAGGGAGGTGCCCCAAGAGTCGACAGGATTTTCCCCCTTCTAACTCTTATATGGACACCGGGTACGTGGGCCCCTAGACTTGATCCAGGAAGACTGGGAAGGCAAGCACGCACCCAGGGAACTCCCATTGTGGATTATGTCCTTAGGTTTAGGGAAAGGCTAAAGGAGCTTATGGGGACAACCCAGAGCAACCTGGCAGCTGCCTAACAGAAACAAAAGGTATGGTATGACCGTAGAGCCAGAGTTCGCTCGTACATGGTGGGTCAGGAAGTCATGGTCCTTATTCCAGTCCAGAAAGTCAAGCTGCAAGCTGAGTGGGCAGGACCGTACAAAGTGGTTAGGAAGGTAAATGACGTAAACTACATTGTGGAGTTACCTGACAGAAGACAGACTGAAAGGATGTACCATGTCAACATGATGAAGCCATATGCAAATAGGGCTGACATGGTGTTTGCAGTGTGTAGTCATGGGGAAGGGATGGACAAAGGAGACCCCCCTTCTGGACTTGCTGGAAGAGAGTAAACGGGAGACCTCTGTGGAGGCAGTAAAATTGTCTCCCCAGCTGACCCCGGACCAGGTAAAGAAAGAAAGAGAGGTTTTAGCAGACTTTGCTCCCTTGTTTAGTGCCAAGCCTGGACTAACCCCCTTAGCAACACAATGTGGAGACAGGGACACAGACGCCCATACGGCGGACAGCATATCGAGTGTCAGAAGCTGTCCAAAAGGGCATTAGGAGGGAAGTGGAGGAGATGCTGGATTTAGGGGTAATCCAGAGATCCCACAGCCCCTCGGCCTCACCCGTAGTCCTTGTGCCCAAGCCAGATGGCTCAACTCATTTCTTTGTGGGCTATCGAGGACTGAATGCAGTCCCGAAGTCTGACGCCCACCTGATGCCCCGGACAGATGAACTCCTGGACAAGTCGGGAGGGGCGACCTACCTTACGACTATTGACCTGACCAAGGGGTATTGGCAGGTAGAATTGACAGACAGAGCTAGGGAGAGGTTGGCCTTCATCACTCCAATAGGCTTATTTGAGTTTAAAGTAATGCCTTTCCGAATGAAGAACACCCCAGCTACTTTCCAAAGGTTGGTGAACCAGGTGTTGAATGGTGCTGAGGAGTACGCTGTAGCGTACCTGGATGACATTGCCATCTTCAGTACCAGCTGGAAGGAACACCTTTCACACCTTAGGGAAGTGCTGGGCAGGATACAGAGGGCCGGGCTCACTGTCAAAGCCGAGAAGTGCCAGGTGGCCATGGGGTAAGTGGCATACCTCAGGCATGTGGTAGGCCAGGGACAGCTCCGTCCTAACCAAATAAAGATAGAGGTGATTCAGACGTGGCCCAGACCAGAAACCCAGAAGCAGGTCAGGAGCTTTCTAGGGACAGCAGGGTACTACAGGAAATTTGTACCCAATTACAGTGCCCTGGCTGCTCCCCTATCTGACTTGACAAAGAAAAAGATGCCAAAGAAAATTACCTGGGGCCCAGCCTATGAGGAAGCCTTTACCAGACTGCAGGAGGCACTGTGCAGTGCTCCTGTTTTGACAAGTCCAGACCATAGCAAAACCTTTATAGTTCAGATGGACACCTCAGATGTGGATATTGGGGCAGTAGTTAGCCAGACGTCTAACCAAGGGACAGACCACCCGGTAGCATTCCTGAGTCGGAAGCTGCTCCTCAGGAAGCAAGCGTACTCCATGGTGGAAAAGGAGTGTCTTACCATAGTGTGGGCCCTGAAGAAATTAGAGCCATACTTGTATGGGCAGCATTTTGTGGTGCAGACTGGCCACAACCCCCTGGTTTGGCTGACGCAGATGGGAAAGAGCAATGGCAGACTACTAAGATGGAGTCTTGCTTTACAAGGGTATGATCTAAAAATCGTACATAGGGCTGGAGTGAAGAACAAGAACTCTGATGGGCTGTCTAGGGTCTATGAGGAGTGAACTGATTTGGGGATCTCATCCCATGTAGGGGATAGATCCCTCAAATTCAGTCTTGGTGGGGATGAGTGTGACGTAGACAGCCCGTTCTGAGTGCTGTATAATTTTTTTCTTTATATAAAATGTATTAATGACAGTATCTGCTGAAAAATCAAATGTTCTAGGAATTACCTCACTCATCTCCCCCCCCCCCCCAGATTTCAGCTGACAGATGCAGGCCAAGAAAACTGCTGACAGCATGTATCACACACTCAGTTTTTAGAGACAATGTGTTACCTGGAAGGCTTTAAATCAAGGATCCTGTTTCTCTGAGTTAATTACAGAGTTGTAAAAGTTAACTTTGTTAAGAGGGAAAATCATAAAAAAGGTTTATGATGTTGAAGAGAAAACACAGGTTATTACACAGAGGTGAGAGGTCATAAATGCTCACATGAAGCCTGTGTGAGGAGGGTACAGCATGAGATCAAAGAAAGTGTCATTTGAAACTTGAGTTATGCTAAGGTTGCAGAATAAATACTTTGAAATTACACCCTATTGTTGTATAGAAATATACAGTATATATATTTTTTTAGATATTTTGACAGAGGTGGAGCTGGATGACCTCATCCAAAAAGGGTTTGGCAAATACAGCTTGTAAAGATTATTCTTTTTCACTACAGAGACACTTTTAGCTGACTCTGACCAAGATAACATCTGAGCACTGAAAACAGGTATTTAGAAAGCTAGACAAAACCTAAATATTGTTGCAGGAGCTGCACTGTTTTAAACCTTGTTTTGTTTAAAGATATGTATGTCTTGTGATATAAGAGTTCTGTATTGTATGTTTGACGTACTATATATTTTAGTAAAAACTCAAATTTTAGTGCAAACCTGGTCTGTCTTTGAATTGCTTTCTTTTGCTAAGAAATGTTTATGGTTATAGCAGACAGCAGGCATAAGCTTGTATGGTGGTACCAAACTGGAAAGAGAAGCGTTTTAAATCTGATGTCTTTATTAAAGTTTTAAAGGGTTCATTTCTGCATACCTGGTTAGGTGCCCGTAGGCAAAGATATCTGGCCCCCTAAAGACAGATATATCTGAGCCTGTGTATTGGGTATGCTGGCAAGAGGTTAACAGTTTGAATCCCTCCAGAACTGAGACCAAAGGTTGATCCGAACTCACAAAAACGGATAAGAGGGTTACCTTGTCTGTTACACTGTTCACAAGACTGCGCTCAGAGGTTGGCACTTCAGGAGTAGAGGGCCTGACCTGCTGAGTGAATATGTGACACCTTGCATTTCCTCTTTTCCCTGACATACCTAAAAAAGTCCCTTCCCCCTCCCTATATGCCCTGTGTGGAACTTAATTACCTGGAGGCCTTAGCTTTTTTCACCCTCCTGGCAACCTCCTTTGACCAACTCCTGAAAGCCTCCTTATCCTCTCTCTTCCCTGTTCTTCTGAACTTCCAGTATGCAGCCATCTTTGTCCTCACCCCTTGCAGCACTTCCTTGTTCAGCCAGCATAGTTTCTTGCCTCTGCTCTTCTTACTCCTGACCCTGGTGCAGGCCACTGTGGCCTCTGTTAGCCCAGTTTTTTCATAGACTTTGACGGCAGATAAGGACTTCTTGACCCACCTAGTCTGCCCATTTCCCTACCTACAGGATAAGCTGTAGATCCTAGTTAACCAACAGCCTATTTCTTCCTACCCCCCACAAGAATTGCCTTATGTCTGTCCCATGCATTCTTGAATTCTACCACAGTTTTAGACCCCACAACCTCCTCAGGAAGGCTGTTCCATGCATCCACTACCCTCTTTGTGAAAAAATACTTCCTCACATTGCCCCGGAACCGCCCCCCCATCTTTAAATTGTGTCCCCTTGTTCTTACTTGTCTCTTTTTCTGAAAGATGCTACCCTCTTGGACTTTGTTGATTCCACTGAGGTACTTAAAAGTTTCTATCATGTCCCCCCTCTCGCTCCTTTCCTCAAGGGTATACATATTAAGCTCCTTTAGTCTCTCCTCGTACAGCTTCTCTTGCAAACCCTACACCATTTTAGTTGCCCTCCTCTGGACTGCCTCTATCCTGTCTATGTCCTTGCGGAGATGGGGTCTCCAGAACTGGATGTAGTACTCCAGATGGGTTCTCACCAACTGTCTGTACAGAGGGATAACAACTTCCTGTTTTCTGCTGGTGATGCCTCTCCCTATGCATCCCAGTATACCCCAGCCCTCTCTGCTGCCTTCTCACATTGCTTGCTAACCTTAAGGTCATCTGATATGATTACCCCAGGTCCCTTTCCTTTTTTGTTGTTGTTACTCCCTTACCCCCATTGTGTAATCTTCCCCTGGGTTCTTGTTTCCCAGGTGCATTATTTTGCACTTCTTTGCACTGAATCCTAGCTGCCATACTTCTGACCATACCTCCAACCTTGCCAAGTCCCTTCTCATCCTTTCCACACCTCCTTGTGTATCAACCCTTTTGCAGATCTTTGTGTCATCTGCAAAGAGGCATACTTTTCCTTCCAGTCCCTCTGCAATGTCACTTATAAAGACATTAGAAAGGACTGGACCCAGTACTGAACCCTGCAGTACCCCACTAGTAACCCCTCTTTCTTCAGAGTGGACTCCATTTACAATTACCTTCTGTGTCCTGTTGTACAGCCAGTGTTTTACCCAGGCTACCACCCTGGGACCCACTCCCAGGCTGGTTAATTTGACTATTAATCTTTTGTGAGGGACTGTGTCAAATGCCTTGCTAAAGTCTAGGTAGGCCATGTCCACAGCCCCTTCCTGGTCTACTACTTTGGTCACCCAGTCAAAGAAATCTATTAGATTCATCTGACATGACCTTCCTGCTGTGAACCCATGCTGCCTTGGGTCCTCTGCCCCACTGGCCTCTAGGTACTCAACAATTCTTTCCTTCAGAAGTGACTCAATCACTTTCCCTACCACAGAGGTCAAACTGACAGGTCTGTAGTTTCCTGCCTCTGTCTTTGTTCCACTTTTGTGAAGGGGAATCACATCCACCTTCTCCCAGTCCTCGGGTACCACACCATCCTCCCATGATTTATTAAAAAGAGTAGTCAGTGGTTTCACTAGTTCCCCCCTTAATTCTTTTAGAATTCTGGGGTGAATTCCATCAGGCCCCATTGCTTTGTCCACCTTCAGTTTTAGGAGTTCTTCCAGAACCCTTTCTTCTGTGAAAGGGCTGGCATCAGCACCCCTATCAAGAGTGCTTCTGTTAATTGTATTAGGCACTTCCTCCTCCTCTTTTGTGAATACTGAGCAGAAATATTCATTCAGTATCCCTGCTTTTTCACTGTTCCCCTCTGCCCACTCACCATTCATTCTATTCAGCCTCACTATCCCTCCCTTTATTTTCTTCGCTCTCTGATGTACCTATAAAAGGTTTTATCCCCCTTCTTAACCGAGTTGGCTATCTTTTCCTCAGTTTGGGCCTTTGCTATTCTGACTTCCCTCCCTGCTTCCTTCTGCCTTAACTGGTACAGCTCTCTGTCCTGCTCCTTCTGTGTTTCCTTATACTTCCTGAATGCTATCGCTTTCTCCTGACTTTCCCAGGCACCTCTTTGAGAACCATAGTGGCTTTTTCTTTTGTTTTGATTTGTTTATTTGCTTCACACAAAGGCTTGTTGCCTCTGTGTTGGCAGTTTTGATGATTCCCCATTGTTGCTCCACCCCTCCTTCTAGCCTGTTTGCTAGTGCTTTTCTGAGGCACTCTCCCATCTTGCCAAAGTCAGCTCTGCTGAAGTTCAGTACCCTCACTTTTGTATGGCTTGACTCTGTAGCTGCGTTTAACGTGAACCACACTGTTTGATGGTCACTTGTTCCCAGATGGCAACCCACTTCTAGATCTGAGATCCTCTCACTGCCCCCATTTGAGGTATGAGGTCTAAGGTTGCTCCCTCATGAGTGGGTTCAAACTAGCTGTCTGAGGCCTGCCACCTGTAGGGCATCAAGAATGGCCCTGCTCTTGGATGTGGCTGCAGCAAATGTGCTCCAGTTAACATCTGGCATATTCAGGTCTCCCATCAACAGTATCTCCCCTCTCTCTGCCATCCCAAGAATGCCGTCTATCATATCCTTGTCCATTCCCTCCCCCTGACATGGGGGTCTGTATACAACCCCTGTGCAGATTGTGGTGCCCTTTCCAGTCTCCAAGGTGACCCACAGTGCCTCCTCTCCTCCCTGTTTTACTATTTTGTTCAGTTGCTTTTATCCCTTCATTTACATAGAGAGCTACTCCTCCCCCTCTTCTCCCCTGCCTGTCTCTCCTGTAGGTTATGTACCCTGGTATGTTAACATCCCAGTCATGGTTCTCTGTGTACCATGTTTCTGTGACTGCTATGATATTCAGGCATCCCTCTTCTATCAAGGCCACAAGCTCAGGGAGCTTGTTGCCCAGACTACGGGCATTGGTACTCATTACCCATTACTCTGTCCTCTCCTCTTTTCCCTCATCCCTTATGCATTTAATCCCTTCCCTCACATACAGTGCAACCACCCCCCCTTCCAGCTCCCCGCTCCCTGCTGTATAACTTATATTCCAGGATTGCCAAGCCCCAATCATGGTATTCTGTGGCCCAAGTCTCTGTCATTGCAGCAATGTCCACCTTCCCCTCTGAAAGGAGTGCCTGAAGCTCTGCAGTTTTGTTCCCCAGGCTTCTTGCATTGAGAGAGACCACCTTCCACCCATACCCCTCCTTCTCCTCACTCTTCTGCACCTTGGCCTGTGTTCCTTCTCCCGCTAGTCCACACCCTTTCTCCTCCTTATTCTTACAAAGTGGTGGTGCCTTCTGTATTACACTCAGACCAGTTTGCCCGCCCCCCCAGGGTTACTACACCTCCGCCTTTACCTATATCTAGGGGGTTAGCTCATTAGGCTCCCCTATCCAGACCTTTTTACTAACCTCAGTCTTTTGGCCACCCCCCCCACTAGTTTAAATCCACCTTAGTCGAGATATACCACTCTAATCCTGCCTTTAATAATCTCCTCCCCTTACCACTCGAGTGTACCCTGTCCCCTGTGTACAAGTCACTATTTCCCCAGACCCTACCCAGTTAGTCACTAACCCATAATTTTTGGTGTGGCACCAATCCCTCAGCCCCTCATTGAACTCCTCAATCCTACCCTTTCTCCCCATGCTTGCACATGGTACTGGGAGTACATGCGAGAATGCCACTTACTCCCCACCCCCTCTCACTGCCTGCCCAACTACTCAAACCTCCCCCCAGTACTTCCACAGTCTCCCCCACCAAGTCCTTTGTACCCACATGCAACAGTAAATGAGGTTTCTTCCTCCCCCTCGCTGCACATTTGAGCAGTATCTGCCCTGCCCCTTCTGCAGTCAACCTGGGGATAGCTTCAACCCAAATATGGCTGTGCCTTCCCCCCTTCCACTACATCTCACCCCTTTCAGTATAGAATCCCCTAGGACGAGTACCCCATCCTTTAGCCCCTTTCCCTTCTAATGCCCTTTCCATCATCCCAGTATTTGATCTTCCCTGCCCCTTACCCCCACCAGCAAGGTGTGGCATCCAGCGCCTCAACCCTCAGCACCACCAGGCCGGTAAGGCTCCCTCACTTGTTCTGTTTCTCACCAGTTCCAGTTTGTTATTTTTCTTTTGCTAGCTCAAGTTTATTTTCCCAGTTATATAGTTGGGGGTTGCTTCCCTGAAATATATCCCCAGAAGTCTATGCTTGCCTGAAATTTGTGGAACATTAATAGCCTGTGACAGAGCATTCCCCGCTTGCCCAGTATTCGTGCAAACACTTTTCTCCTTATTAACATTAGAGCCTGAAATACTTGAAAATTCAGTCACCATCTCCATTGCGATTACCCAGATTGTTTGTCTGCCATAATTAATGCTAAATCTTCTGTGTATGCAATAGAACACACCGGCACATCCTCGCTACCTACTGATAGCCCTCAAATTTCATTATTATGGTTTAATTTGTGCAATAGGGGATCTTACATTCAAATATATAAAAGAGGGCTAAAGGAACAGCCCTATCTGATCCCATGGTGTATATCAATTTTCTGGCCTACCCATCCATTCACACAAGAAATAACATAGTTCTCTTTGTAGCAAGTTTTTATCCATTTAATAAATTGTAATGGCAGCCTGTATTTCCATAATACTAACCATAATTAGTCATATTCAACCTGATCAAATGCTTTCATCTGATCGAGACTGATCACGTGCCCTAATAATTCTCCTGACTCCCCTTTCTGAAAAATTTCTCTAAGTAGTTTTAAGACATCATGGATTTTACGTGTAGGCACTCTGCTTAGTTGTGTAGGGTGAACTATCTCATTCAGAATACCTGACAACCTATTACATAAAATCTTCATCAAAATTTTACAATCTGTGTTCAGTAGAGAAAGCGGCCTCCCGATTTTGAGATCCTCTTTCTCACCAGATTTATACAGAAGGACTAATACTCCAGCACACATGCTGCTCAGGAGTGCCTCCTTTTCTAACATCACATTGTACAGACATGTTAGTTCTTTTCCCAGTGTTTCAAAAATATTTTTATAAATTTAATTGGGGAGACCGTCTGCACCAGGCGACGTCCCTCCTTTTAATGACCAAATAACGTCCCGTACTTCAGATTGTGTAATTGTGGCTACCAAGTTTTTATGTAAATCGGTAGGAACTGTGTAGAGGTTACAGCTCTCCAACCAGTCTTCCATATTTTGGTTGACAATTTTTGGCTAGTAAACATTTGTACAAAAAATGTATCTATCTCAGCCAAAACTGCTGTTTTATCCTCTGCAACTATCAGATTTTCACTAAGTAGATAATTTACCACTTTACTGTCCAGCTTTGTTTCATACCTTTCAAAAGGGGCAGTATCCCATTTTTCCCAGACATACAGTACTGTTAGCCTTTTTCAAGCCTTCTCATTTTCCTTTGTTGTATTAGAATTTATTCTTCCCTGGTTTCTGTTATCTTGGTTTCAAAATCTCTGATCTCTTCAGATGGTAAGGCTACCATGTCTTGTAGTTAAGCCCAAAGTAGTTTATAGATGTTCATCTTTTGTTTTGTGTTTAATTTCCCCATTCATTGAAAATACAAAGTTATATCAGATTTTGAATCCTCCCACCAATAATTTAAATCAGCATGCATGAAAAAAACTGATTTTCGGGCTTCCAGTGTATATCTGAATCCCTTCGGTATCAGGTCAGTTTCTAAGATCTCCAGGTTTAGCTTCCAGAGCCCCCTTCCTCTTCTAAGTTCTGGAAGATCCCCCATTTGTATTACTAGTAGCCTGTGATCAGAAGTGATCACTTGGGCAACTTTAGCTTTTTGGATTTGTACAGTTTTAGACTTAAAAAAATAGTCTATCCATGTAGACCTTGTGCCATAAATGTAGGTTTTGGGGGCCTCCGAATACAGAGTTCCAAAAACATCAATCAATTGCATTTCTTCTATTATGTCATTTAAACATTTCTCATCACAAAAAATGTTCTTTGTTTTAAAACCTCTGTCACATAATGAGATACTGCAATTAAAATCTCCCCCTATAACTGTGTTTTTTGAGGAAGAAAGGTACGGTTTTAGTTTGTTAAAAAGAGACACTGTCAAATCTCAACTGCGAGGCGTAAATATTTATAATTCAGAACTCTAGTCCTTTAATTATTGCATCCAGTAAAAAGACTCTACCAGGCCATATATCTACCATATTTGTTACTCATACTTTGGACCCAAAGCAAATTCCTAGTCCGGAACAAGTATCCAGTCCTTGTGACCACCAACTGTTCCCCCATATCCATCTCTTTCTTGTAGCTTCTACGTCCCCTAGTTTGTGAAGTCTAACATCCTGAAATAAAACTACATCTATTTTTCAGTCCTGAAAAATCACATAGGTGCTAAGGCGCTTCCAGTCTGACTGCAAACTATTCACACTCAAGGATGCAACAGAAATTCTGTAAGATGGCGTGTTCATTTTAAGGACAGGTTTAAGTTACCTTTCACTTTACTTTGCTGCAGGCTCTCATCACCCGGCCCACTCTCTTGGATTTTGGCCTGGGGTCTTCTCTGTTCTCTGCATCAGACAGGGACCCTGGGTGAGAGGATTTGACCGAAGCGGAATCAGATTCCTCTTCAAGTTCAGAATTGGCCCATAGCAAGGGTGTATATCTATCAGGGTCTATGACTCCCTCATCCTGTACTATTTTTGGGGGGGATTTTACTTTAGTTTTTTCCCTTTTTATCTTTGTGTTGTACTCAGGTGAAAACCGACTCAACTGGGTTCTCCAGCGGGGGTGGGGGGGCATGCTATTATTCTGCTTGCTAGGCTCCAAGACTTGGACAATAGGAGAGATGTTTTCTGCTACTTACTCCTCTCTCTGGGGAACCTGACTCCCATCTTTCTCATGCCTCCCTGCACTATAGTTCTGTTTACCAGCTGTCTTAATGTAAAAATCCTGTATACCAAAGTCTGCATTATCATTATTCCTTGCAGCCCATGGACAATACGTAAAATTGTAGCCCACTTCTTCACAGAAATTACAGTGAGGTTTATTAAAACAATGCACACTCGAATCTCCTATTTTGCCACAATGGATGCATTTATGCACTTCACAATTCGTGCTTATATAGTATGTCTAGTCAAGCCACACTTAAAACAAGTCCTTTGCTGGCCTGGGTAGAATAAAAAACCCTTGTCCCGACCTATAAAAAAAATTTTGTGAAATATTTAATATTTATATCGTCTTGCTGTAGCTTGACTTTGATTTTCCAGCCCCCATTCCAAAACCCTTTATCATCCAAAATGGGGGCTAGATTTCCTTGAACCGAACACCTTTTCTCCAACCAGTACATGATATCAGTAATGTTCACTCCCTCGTTTCAAAATAAGATTGTTATGACATGGAAAGTCTGTTTTGTTAAGGGGATGACCAGAAAATCAGACCATAAAGGATTTGTTTTTAGATTTGAGTACTTAATCCAAAACTGCTGAAGCACTTCAGGCAACCAGAAACTAACATCAAATGTGAATTCACCTTGGGCATGGATTAAGGCATAGACTTGAGATGGTGTAAACCCCATAGACTGTTTAAGCGGGTTTTTACCAGTGTAGTGTCTGTCTGGAATGTCATCTTTATTGCCCATAAAGCGGAGCCTAACTGCATTTCTCCACTTTACCAGCTCTACAGGCTTATGACATGGGCTGGCAAAAGAGGAGTTTGTTTTAAAAGCTAGCCCATCAGATTGTAAAGCCTCTGTTGTTTCAGTGTTATTAGGTTGATGTTCTTGTGACTCAGTATCTATGTGATCACTATCGTTGGGGCCCTCTTGGCCAGGTTTTTCTGACAGTTTTTCTTGCTCATTAGTTTTTTCAATGACAGAATAGTCCAAGGTCCACTGAACGTTTTTCTCCTGTCTCCTCCCAGCGTTTTGCAAAGCTGACTCTGGGTACCAGGCTATGCAAGTATCCAAGTTTCTATTTGTTTGAACGGCGGCCATTGTTGTATCACCCGGATCTCCTGACAAGCTTTCTATGCTGTGCAGTTTTGAAGTTCCCATGGAATCTGGACAAATGGAAGAATTTAAGGAACATTTCCATTTTCTTTCTTCTTCCATTTGAGCTTTTGCTGTGGCAATCTGTTTGCCCACATTTTTTAGCTCCTCTTCAAGACATTACTGCTTTTGTTCAAGTGTTAACTCCATATTAGCAATTCTTCCTTCCATGGATGAAATATTAATTCCTTCCGTTGTTTGCACATCCACTTCTGCACCTAAGACAATTTGCTGACCATCTTTCAGATGCATTCCAGCTGCCTCTTTACCTTCTGCAGAAGTCTGCACACAACCACCTTCAATCTCCTCTCCCAACTGACTACTGACTGCCTCCATCTTGGGATCTGGGAACAACAGCTCCGCTACCAAAGAGTAGGGGAATTTTTTATTCAAAACTCATAACAAAATATACAAAATAGTATTGCGTCATACAAAATCATAATAACAGAAAATCAAAAACATAAAGAAGTATTACATCATACATTAACTGCAAACCTAAGTAATTCCTATTTATACAAAACCCCTTCCACTTCCCCACTAAAGGAGTAGGGGAATGTTTCATTCAAAATACAATACAAAAGTAAACAAAATTGTATTGCTTCATACAAAATCATAATGAAACAAAAAAATCATTACAAGCAATTCAGCATACATAAACTTCAAAATATAGGTAATTTCTATTTATACAAAACCCTCTTCCCCTACCATCTAAATGAGTAGGGAAAGTTCTATCCATAAACTGAAAATGAAATATACCAAATTGTATTACTTCATACAAAATCATAATGAAGGAAAATCAAAAACATAAATGACTGGTGCATCATTCTGTAAATTTAAACATAATTAATCCATATTGATACAAAACCTTCTTCCCTTCTCCACTAAGAGAGTATGGGAATAATCTATTTTGAACCCTATAACCAAATTTATACATAGATGTATTACTGCATACAAAAATCAAAGAAAGATAAACAAAACCTAAATAAGTAGTACCTTATGCATGGACAATAAACCTAAATAATTCATATTGATAAAAGGGGACATCAGTTTTTGTCACCCTCCTGTATGTCAAACCACTAGATGTGGAATCCCATCATCCTGTATTTAACCAGTGCAATAATTTCCATTTTTTATCATAAATGTTGGAAGAAGATGTTCCTGTTCTTCCCTTCTGATGGATATGACAGCATCCCTAATTGTCCAAAACAATTGGTTTGGAGCCACAAAGCATTGTTGTAACGACCATTTGCATCTGGCTTGCCAAATATGGTACTTAATACATCCTAAGATACCATGTAAGATGCCAGAGTCATACTGTTTCCGATTGTGGGGTACAATGCCTAATAACAAATTGTCGGAAGTTGAACCAATAAATGGGGAGGAAGCCCAATGACTGGACAATATCAACCAAAATTGTTGGATGTAGGGGCATGAAAAGAACAGATGTTCCATTGATTCAAATGGTGCATGACACACATTCATTCTTGGACAAACTCTCTCCTCTATACTTTTGTGCTTTAGATTACCCTTCACATTTAACTTGCCATGGACACCCAACCATGTAACATCCCACATAAAATGAGACATTGTAGAATGTAGCAGCATGACTTTAACATTCAAGAGTTCAGAAAGTGGTCTATTAAAAAAGTCTAGAAACTGGAAAAAATAAGTATTTTGAATAGACTGATAAAAATATTTTCTTTTGGTGTGTACAATCATTGATTTAGTAATTTTCCTCAATTTCAATTTTCCAAAACAATAATAAAAATACTTTGTGAGACCCTGAATATGTTTTTGTCTGGAAATGGGTGCATCCCACCCCCTCTCCTCTAGCTATGGGGATATGGCATCTGATATCCATGGAGACCAGAGGTGGGGAGTATTACTCAATAACGGCCACAAGTTTACATATAAAAATATTGAAAAAATGAAAGCTATCAGATTCACCATATGTAGACCTCCGTGTTCTTTACAGAGATACAGTATGCCTCATTTTATGGGATTTACATGGCTCCCCCAAACTGCTTGGAAGAAAACACTTAGCTGAGAGGTTTCCATACGTCTGGGTAGTGAATAAATGGCAGCCAAATGTAAAAAGAACCCTATCAAGAAAGTTTTAATCATAAAGATAGGCTTTAGCTTAGACATCCTCCATTTGTTCCACAAACAGATATGTGTCTTTGCTTCCCTAATAAGCATGTCCCAGTTAAATTGAGTCAATTAGATCGAGGCAGTATAGCACAGTGGTCTAAGGCTCTGAGCTGCAAATTTGGTGACATCCAGCAGGCCAGACCTGGGTTTGAATCCCACAGCTTCCACTTGCATACTGTGTGACCCTGAGTAAGTCACTTAACCTCCTTGTGCTCCCAGGTTGCTCCTGTAAAAAAGCTTTCAGCTTAGTGTGCTATACCTGGTTAAACAACTAAATAAAAAAATTCATAAGCATTTTTCATACGAAAATGTATGCCAAGAATTTTCACTCCAGACTGCCCAACCAGGATACCCATGACAACATTGTATGAATGACTGCCCCCTCCCAGAAAGAGGCACTTACGTTTTGTCCGGTTAATTTGAGCTTCCGTACCATCCATGAAAGCTGTTGTCACTGCTTCTGCAGCTCTACTAGATGGAAGATCTGCCAAAAGGATGCAAAGATCATCAGCATATGCTATAGTCATTATCTCAGGAGATTTGCTATTAAAGGAAAGGCCTCTAATGGCCTCAGTGTTATTTAGTCGTACCAAAAGGGGATCTAAAGCCAAAATATACAACAAAGGACTGAGGGGACAGCCTTGGCAAATTCCCCTTGTGTGCCTATGAAACTTACTAGACCAGTCATTTACATATGGGGCTACTTCTGCCTGACTATAAATTCCCTGTAACCAAGATATAAAAGAATCTGGAAATCCAAAACATTTCATGCATTTCCACAAATACAGGTGGGAGACTCTATCAAATGCCTTCAACTGATCAAGACTAAGTAAAAAACCCATGACCTCCCACAGTCTGCTCCTATCGAAAACTTCTCTTAATAAAATTAGGGTGTCAGTAATAGTCCATCCAAAAATGGAACAGAATTGTGAATTGTGTAGAATGGAAGTTAGAACCAGTGAAACTCTATTATTTAAAACCTTTGTCAAAATTTTGCTGTAAGAATTTAGAAGTGTATTCAGCCTCCAGTTCCTCAGATCTTCTTTGTTACCTGCCTTATGTAAAAAATTACCAATTCCTGATTAAAGCTGGGGGGGGGGGCGGATTCCCATGTTCCAGACTATGGGCATACAGCTGGAGTAATTCTTGACTCAAAGTCTCAAAAATCAAAGGATACAACTCATTAGGGAGTCCATCGTTCCCTGGGGTTTTACCCCTTGGTAATGCCCTAATGACCCTTTCTAATTCTGAAAGAGTTAATGGTTGGACTAGGGCTGGAATAAGATGGTCCAGTATAGTCAGCAAAGCACAGGTGTTTAACCAAGAATCAACTTTTTCTGTAGAAAGTTTTTGGTCTGCTCGAAATAGTTGTACTTAATATTTATCTAATTCCTTTAAGATAGTCTGAGGTGTCACTAGATCTCCAGAAGACGTCACTAACTTTCTCATTTCTTTCTTAATCCATCTCTGTGCACAACTTTCAAAAGGATTAATAACCTCTCTTCCATCTATCATATTGTACTTGCGATAGTTTAAATTTTATTTCTTGTAATTCAGCTGTGTCCACAAACTCCCCTTTATTCAATTTTGAATAGGCAACCAAGAGTTTTGTCTGAGGGTTTGATAGGAGGCTCTTTTATTCTTACCTAACAATTTCCCTATACACTGAAAGTAATTAGATATATCTGTCTTTGTCTCCTCCCACCATTGTTGGGCCAAGTCATATAAAAAATTAACTGACTTCCTCACCTGAAGTAAGAAAGAAAGAAAGCTGTCTTTAACTTCAGGAATATCTAACAGGGAAAGATTCAATTTCCAGTACCCTGGACCCTTAGATGTAGCCGGATAATCAGAAATTGTGACCTTTAACAGCATGTGGTCTGAAGTTGCTACTGGCTGCAGCACTGGGGACCTATGCAGCAAATTTGGGGAAACAAATGAATAATCCATCCTTGATTTCCTTAAACCAGGAAAATACATATAGGCAACCTCATTCCCTGTGGATGCAAAAATGTCTATTAGCCCAGTAAGCCAAAGCAGCTCATTCAAAAAGTTTGAATCGCAGTACAATTTTGCACTGCACGCACCTCTATCTTGAGTGGTTCTGTTAATATCCAGGTCACCTCAAATAGAATATTCTGCCCAGTAAATAGGTAAGGTTGTATTTTCATCAATAAAGATATCCTCTCCATTTTTGATTGAGGACCATATGCATTAATAAGCCTGAAGTCAGAATCATGCACGGAAATGTCTAACAATAAACATCTACCAGCTTCAATTTCTACTACAATAATAACAAAAATTTTAGGGTTCAAAAAACAAATTCCCACTCCAGAGCATAATGTCCCCCCCAACCAATAACATGAGCCACGAAGCCATGCCACTGAAGCAGCATCAGAATCTTCAGTGGTATATAGTCTGGTAACCTGAAAAAAACACCATATCAATATCAGCCCCTGAGAAGACATAAAAAGTAGCAAGCTGTTTTCTTTCTGAATGAATACTATTTACATTCAGAGTTGCTACACTTAGATCATACCCAGAAAGAGAAAAGGGTTGTTAGCGATCAGGTGACAGACTGTTTTTTTCTAGCACTTTTCCTTAATCCAGGCCGGGAATCTTCTTTTTTGTGGAGTTTCTTAGAGCTGTCCTGAGCTACAACTAGATCCCCATCAGACACCTGTTCCATTTGTGAAGAGGATCTAGAAGCAGCATCTGAGTCACCCTCTTCCATACTGTCATCCACCGGCAATCCCTCAAATTTGTTGGAAAGCAGAACACTGGGTGTAGAGGATGGACCCTCTCCTTCTGCTATACAGGATTGATCCCCTGGATGGCTGCCATCAACAAGGGAGAAACCATGAGGAGGGGGGGAAGGTGGAGGGGGCCACATTTCCTTTGACTGGTGGAGAAACTGTTTTCAAGGGCACTTCAACAATGGGTTGGGAAACGTCCAGTATGGCAGCCCACCTGACTGAACTATAGGGATAGGAGTTACAACACCCGAATCATGAACTGGGGAAGTGGGCCGATGGGTTCTTGGAGGTCTCGGTTCCTGGAGACTCCTCCCTGACCGGGCAGTATTTATATAAAAATCTTGCATGGCAAAGTCTGCATCATCAATATTGTGGGATGCCAAGGGACACTCTGTAAAGGTGTGTCCAGGCTCATCACAAAAATTACATAGGGGGCATTTTCACATTCTGACCCAGGATGGCCCAATTCTCCACATCTAAAACAAACCACTTTATCACAAGATGCACTTATGTGTCTGGGGGAGCCACATTTGAAAACACTTTCTGATTTGACCAGAATAAAAAATGAAACCTTTATCTCTGCCAATAAAAAAGCAGTTTGGCAGGTGCTGAAAATCATTTTCAGTTTGAAATAGCTTAACTTTCAGGCGCCATCCCCATTCCAAAACCCCTCGAAATCTAATATGGGCTCAGGAGAGCCCTGAACATTGCAATGTTTCTCTATCCAACATAAGATCTCAGTCACATTTACCCCCTCTTTATGGAATAATACTGTAACAATTCTAAAGGACTGTTTCATGAGGGAGATAACCTGAAATGGGGCCCATAGTGGATTTGTTTTTAATAAGAATATTTTGTCCAGAATCTTTCAAGAACTCCTTGTGTTCGGAAGTTGACATCAAAAGTATGCTCCCCTGGAGTGTGGATAAGGGCATAAACTTAATTTGGGGAAAATCCCAAAGATTGTTTTAACAATACTCTTCCCACAAAGAATCTGTCCTGTAACTCAGACATACCCCCAAATACCTGAGGCGAATGGCATTGCGCCTTTTCGCTTGTTCCACCAGTTTGTGAAATAACCCAGCATATTTGCATTTCTGTGGTGGTGTCTGTAGTTCAGGGGAAGAATTGTCAATATCTTGTGGTGTTAACACTTCTCAAACTGTTGGGCCCTGCGGTCTAGGGACCGCTGTTTCCTCTGGTACACTAACAGGCCATTTGGTAACTATTGTGGTAAAGGGGGGATCCAAAATTGTACCTGGTAAGGAAGACTTGTCTCCCGGTAGTCCAGTGTCTCCCTGCTGAAGTGTGGACTCCTTGGAAACTTTCCTGGAGGTGTCTGGCCTTGTTTGCATCATTGCCTGCACTGGCATACTCAGCAGATCCTCGAAATCAGTATCAATGGCCCAAGTGCCGTTAGAGTTCCGGATCCATCCAGCGTTTGATAGAGTGTCTTCTGTGGACCATCCTGCTTCACTTGGTGCATGCTGCATAACCCACACAGTCTCATGCACACCCAAGGTAGGGTTTTTCATCATTTTATATGCCATATCAGAGAGGAATATTTCTGAGGAAGAAGTCTCTGAAGATGGAGACATACCTTGTAGACGTTTCCTTTTCCTCTCTTCCAGTAGTTTGACAGAAGCTGCCTTGTAGTCTAGGTTTGCAAGCCTAATCCTTTCCTCCAATTTTTAATTTTTTATTTATTTCTTTTGTTAGCCAGTTAAACATATGAGCCAAGGCCCTTTTTCATATGTGACCCAGGACTGAAATACAGTCACAAGATGTTAATAGAGATTACAAGGTATCTTATACATTTACATTCACTTGATACGAACAATACAAAGTAGGACATACAATATAGAAAAACTGACTGTTAATACAAAATGTTTAAAAGTAGCAGTGACATTGTACATCCTTTAAAAGATGCTACTTTAATTTCATTTTAAAAGAGCTATGGCTAATCCTAGATTTTATTTCAGATGGAGTATTATTCCAGCATTTTGAAGCTTGAATAACAAAAGATTGATCACCCAATTTTGTTTTTGTTAATCTTAGATTTAGATTTGAAGTCATATTAGATCTTAAGTTCCTAGAAATTTCCCTTAGTGATAACAATGAATACAAAGGAGACACATCTTTTTGTCTCATTATATTATCCGTTATACAACAAAGAGAGTATATTGAATTTACTCTCGGTGGTAGCAAACCAGAAACCTGGAACAATGTACAGTGATGAGTTTGATAAGGTAACTTATAGATAAGTCTACAGTACTATGAAATGTCATTGTAAGATTGTTCAATACTTGTTTAGACAAGTCTGTGAACAAGAATGAATTATAATACAGTTGGGAAAGTAAAATACTTTGAGTTATTTGTTTTCTTGCCTGCAGCGTCAGCACACTTTGAAATCTAAACAACACCCCTAGTTTCTGATTTACAAGTCTTGTCAAGTTTGATAAAGGATGTGTATAAGTTAGATTAACATCCAACTACAGTCCCAAATACTTAAAATATTGCACTTGCTCTAGATTATTTCCCTTTTTATCGACTGTTTTCACTTCCCCTAGATTATCCAGTTTTTGTTTTGAACCAAACATCATACTCTTAGTTTTAGAACTGTTTAAGGACAACTTTAATTCCAATAAACATTTTTCCAATTAAAAAAAAATCACTATTTAAATGTTGAGTTATTTTATCTAAAGAATTAGAATTTGTAAATAATATTATATCATCTGCATATAAACTATTTTCAGTACCAACCAACTTACTAGGTATTATATGAACAAATATTGAAAACAGGAGGGGTCCCAATATAGATCCTTGGGGCACTCCCTTTTCCAATAGTCTATCTGCTGACATGGATCCATCATAAAGAACTCTAAGTTCTCTTCCTGATAGATAACTTTCTACCTATTCTAATGGTAGTTTAGATAAGCCCATATCAGCTTAGCTACCAAGCAGCAGGCGATGATCAACAAGATCAAATGCCTTGGACAAGTCCACGAAAACAGGACCAGTGAGCTGTACTCTATCCATAGCCACACTGATGTGATTCATTAACCTGGCCAAGACAGTACCTGTACTATGATATTTCCTAAAGCCATGCTGCTTGGGAGCCCCACAGCCCATACTGTTGCAGGTAGGTACTTATTTGTTCATTAATAAGTTTTTCCATAAGTTTGCCCAAAAGGATGAAGAAGGGAAATAGGGCGATGATTCCCCAAATCTTTTGGATCACCCCCTTTGAAAATTGGTCTTATTATTTTTTTTTTCCACTGTTGTAGAAAAATTCCTGTAATTAATGATAAATTAAATAATTGTGTTAATGGAACATAGAAACATAGAAACATAGAAACATAGAACATAGAATTTGACGGCAGATAAGGACCGCTTGGCCCACCCAGTCTGCCCATTTCCCTACCTACTGGATAAGCTGCAGATCCTAGTTAACCAGCAGCCTACTTCTTTCTACCCCCACCCCCCAGAATTGCCTTATGACTATCCCATGCATGCTTGAATTCCACCACTGATTTTGACTCCACAACCTCCTCCGGAAGGCCATTCCATGCATCCACAACCCTCTCTGTGAAAAATACTTCCTTAAATTACCTCTGAGCTGCCCCTCTATCTTCAAATTGTGCCCTCTTGTTCTTGCACACCTCTTTTTGAAAGATGATACCCTCTTGGACTTTGTTGATTCCTTGAGGTACTTGAAAGTTTCTATCATGTCCCCTCTCCTCCTTTCCTCGAGGCTATACATATTAAGCTCCTAAGTCTCTCTTCATATGTCCTCCGGTACAGACCCTGCACCATTTAGTTGCCCTCCTCTGGACAGCTTCCATCCTGTCTATGTCTTTTGCGGAGATTGGGTCTCCAGAACTGCACACAGTACTCCAGATGGGGTCTCACCAGCTGTCTGTACAGAGGATAATAACTTCCTGTTTTCTACTGGTGATGCCTCTCCCTATGCATCCCAGTATCCCCAGCCCTCCTTGCTGCTTCTCACATTGCTTGCCCACCTTAGGTCATCTGATATGACTACCCCAGGTCCCTTTCCATTTTTGTTGTTGTTAGTATCTCACCCCCCATTGTGTACTCTTCCCCTGGGTTTTTGTTTCCCAGGTGCATTACCTTGCACTTCTTAGCATTGAATCTAAGCTGCCATACATTTGACCATTCCTCTAACCTTGCCAAGTCCCTTCTCATCCTTTCCACCCCACCCTGTGCATCAACTCTGTTGCAGATCTTAGTGTCATCTGCAAAGAGACATACTTTTCCTTCCAGTCCTTCTGCAATGTCGCTTATAAAGACATTGAAGAGGACTGGTCCTAATACTGAACCCTGCGGTACCCTGCTAGTAACCTTCCTTTCTTCTGAGTGGACTCCATTTACTATTACTCTCTGTGTCCTATTCTCCAGCCAATTCTTTACCCAGGCTGTCATCTTGGGACCCACTCCCAGGCTGGCTAACTTATATATTAATCTTTTGTGTGGGATAAATATATGAAGCTATCAATTTATTTATTTATTGAATTTTGATGACCGGGTAGGCCCACTGGGCACCCGAGGTCTCTTTTTCAGGGGTGACCCGGGAGTTACAGGACTAGTATGGTACACAATTAGTACAGAAATAGCTTAGGCATGTGACATGTTAACATACTGTATATATATATAGCAGTGATATATTACATAGCAGGTTACATCGATTATTGTAGTGAAACAATATAGGAGAGCCAGAGCCTTAACTGGGTCACAATTACCCGAGTAGAACATTTTGGGAGGAGAGACAATGGAGAAGAGTTAGTGCTGCCATCTCAGGTGGTAGTGATGTAAGTGCTCAGGCCGGTGAGTAGTGTGGAAGTGTCAGGTAACGTAGCATTGGCATTGACTCGTGGCAAGCATATGTGCCTTGAGTCTTGTTCGGAAGCACACTGGTGATGGAGCTTGCCGAATCTCAGGAGAAAGGTTGTTCCATAGGGAAGAGGCAGTGTGGGAAAAGGACATGTCCCCTGCCTTGGTTCTTACCCTAGGAACTTCGAGAAGAGTTTGGCCTGAGGTCCGTGAGATATGGCATGATTTCGCTGGCAGCAGGGAGTTCTATGCAGGCTAGGGGGAGGTGCAGGGCTAATTAGCTTATGTGCTAGGCAGAGCATGGGTACCTGAGATGGGCTTCGAATGATGGCCAGCTGAGTAGTGCTAGTGAATCACAGTGGTGGCTCCTAGCATGGGACTGAGTGGCGAAGTGGTACAAGACCTGTAACTTACTGAACTCCAGCTTGGCCACTCCTTGAAGTACCGAGGCGGCATAGGTGCATGTTGGGAGTAAGACACACAAGGCAATGGCAGTCCCGGCTTCAGGGATCAGCTGATCCTTAAGACGATAGAGTGTACCAAGTTTACCATGGATGACTTTGATGACTTGGTCAACATGTTGTTTCAGGGTGAAACCTTGGTCCCAAGTAAGACCAAGGTATTTTGAGGAGGCAATCACTTCAAGTTTGTTACCCGCCCTGGAAGTGAGTTGTAGGAGTTGTGTTCTGTTTTAGCCAAGGGATCTGGGTCCAAACAACATGGCCTTGGTTTTGGTAGTATTAAGGACCATTTTATTCTTAGTAAGCCAGTCTTCCATAGTGAGAATGTACTCTTGGAGGGATGGACCAAGGTCATCCAGGTTGCCAGAGGATCTGTAAATCACGGCATCATCAGCGTACTGGATGACATTACTGCCCCTGCAGTGGTTGTGCAGATCATTTATAAACAAGGAGAACAGGAGGGGACCAAGTATGGATCCTTGTGGTACCCCCTCCTTAAGGGGCAGTGGATCAGAGATTTTGTCCTTCCACTTGACCCTCTCAGAGCAACCAGTAAGGTAGCTTTCAAACCATCTGAGGGCATAAGTGTCCAGGGCTATGTTACACAATTTTTGAAGTAGGAGTCGGTGGTCAACCAAGTCGAAGGCCTTGGAAAGGTCGATGAAAACAGCACCTGTGTTGGACCCTGAGTCAAGTTCCCTAAACACACCTGCTGAGAACTTAGTTAGGGCGGTGTCTGTCCCATGCTTAGCTCTGAAACCATGTTGAGCTGGGGAAAGAAGCAGGTGTGCCTCTAAGTATTCACGGAGTTGGGTGTATACCAGTTTTTCCTGAATTTTTGCAAGGGTACAAAGCAGAGAGATCGGCCTGTAGTTGCCAATCGGTTCCACAGGCCCACCCTTGTGAATAGGGACAACATGAGCCTGTTTCCACAGCTCTGGGACAGTCCCTTCTAGAAGGGACCTGTTCATGAACCAGGTCAGAGGCCTTGTGAGTGCTGGGGCACCGTCCTTGAGTAGTCTAGCTTGGATACCATCAGGCCCACCTGATCCTCTTGTTTTCAAGGACATTAGAAGGGTGAAGACTTCTTTAACCTTAGCTAACCTCAGTTGAAAAGATGGGTGGTCTAGGTTAGGAGGTACCAAAATGTGGGACTAATTTTTGGACACTAGGATCCCAGCCTTGTAATCATCAAGGTTCGTGAAATGGCGATTAAGGGCCTCAGCAATGAGGGTTCCATTGTTCAGTAACTGCCTGTTAGCCGCTTTAGGGCCTGCGGCTGCCTTTCTGTTTCCCTTTATCAGCTCGTTGACATGAGACCAGAATAACCTCGGGTTGCCTAGGTTAGTTTTCTGGAGGTGATTGACGTATGCCATTTTTGCTAGTATGATAGCATGCTTACTTTGGTTTCTAAGAGCTCTGTACGTCTCAAGGTCAGCTAGGAGTGTAGAGCTCTTGAACTTTTTCCAGGCTTTATCACGGTGGATTATCAGGGCGTTTAGAGGGGAAGTGATCCACTTGTAGCAACTGCCTTTAACACGATGGGTCTTCATCGGGGCAAAGAGATCTGAGGCCCACTTGAGGGATTTCAGGAAGAAGGCGACTGCCCCGTCCAGGGTAGGGAGGCGTCGTAGTGGACTCCAGTCAATGTTACTAAGAAAGCTATTATATTGCTTAGGTGAGAATTTAGAGTAGTCCCTCATTGGGAGGATTCTAGGTTGAATCCTGTCAGCCCTGTTCTTCCAGACACAGAAGATGGGTGAGTGGTCGCTTCAGGGCATCGGCCATAGTGCCTGCCAATTGAATATTCTTTGGGTTTGACACCAAAGCCCAGTCGATGGCTGAGTGCCTTCCCATTCTATGATTCATTCTGGTGGGTTCAGTAATAATCTGGGAAAGATTTACCTAATGCAGCTAGGCCATTAATAGATGACTTAGCCTCCTGGGCCCAGTCCAGGTTAAAATCCCCCAGTATGAGGAGTTCAGACGCAACCTCCGTGGCTAGGGCTTTTGTGAGTGTCTCCAGGGATTGGAGATCATTTTTAAGGGGGCTGTATACACACCCAATGGTAAGGTGCTTGACACCGCCTAGGGTGAACTTTATAAAGATCGATTCAATCTCAGGGGACGTGCTATGCAGCATGCTGATCTGGGAGGAGATTAGGGTGTCACAAAGATGAGCACCCCACCCCCCCTTTTCACTATTCTCTCTTTTCTGTAATGGACATATCCTAAGGCAGCTACTTCATGCTCGAGGACATGGGGTTTTAGCCAGGTCTCCGAAACCGCTAGCATGTCTGGTTTATATAGGTCAAGCCACGCTTGAACTTTGTGTATCTTTGGCCGAAGGCTACATATATTCATTTGTGTGATCCACATCCTCTTCGATGACAGCCAGGTCTGGTCTTGTGGGGAGGATATTGAGATGTTTGCAATTCCAGGGCCCAGGTTTAGTTGGATATCGACCCCAAGTAGCAGCAGAGCTGTAAGCAGGAGACGAAGGGTTAGGGTGAGAGATGGGAGCCTCTCTTTGCTGGGTATACTCCTGGTATGGAGAAGTGACCTGTAGCAAATCCCATTTCTTGTGAATTCGTAGGCAACTAGGAGAGAGATAGTGCACGCGGGGATTGGGGAGTAGTAGTGGCTGGTGGGGTGTGCAGCAGGTCCCTTAGGGCCTTGGGTGTTAAGGTCATGTAGGCTAGTGAGCCAGTCCACCCAAAGTACAGATAGAATATAGGTGGTAGCGAGGAGAAGACCTCTGTTTGGTTTACAGGAACTCAGCTTGCCAACCCACGTTGACCGCTGGCTAGGCATCTTTGCGTCAGGGTGCAGACACTGTGGTTTCATGTCTTTGCCTGGTAATAGAACAGTTAGGTCATATTCAGTTTTGGGACAGTCACCAAGCAAAGAGCAGAGGAGGGGGGCAAAGCGAGGTTCGGGACAAGATAGTTTTACCACTCAAGTAATAAGCAGATTTACACAGATTATTTTCCCTACCCATTAACTTCCTAACAACAATGGCCAGCAAAAACAGCCCACACTGTGCCTGAGTTAACACTAGTCATTAGATCACATAGGGATACACCGATTCATGCATTTCATTAATTAGGCTAGCATCAGATTAGTGCAGCACAGTTATGATAAGTCAGATTATTGTCAGTTTGTGAGCCTAGCAAACAAATTCAAGAGCAAGATCCACACACTGCGAGCAGAACGTACCGGCTCATATTGCACTAGCTTGGCAGTGAAATGTCAGTAAGGAGGAGCAGGTTTAGGCGAGTCAAGTGAAACTCCACCTAGTATATTGGCCCCAGCCAACTCTATTGGCTACTTAGGAGCAGTGGACAGGGCAACTGCACATTTAATGGGAGGAGGGAACGGGGCAGGTGGGTGGGAAATTTCAACTTCTATGAGTCTGCTTTCAGCTTCAGGGGAGGTCCACCCGGCAAGGATCAGCTGGCTGGCACCTCAACTCCGAGGTACAGTCCATTTGGGAAATGCGGTGGGGGGGGACCTAATTCAGCAGGTCACCCTCGCCACCCCAGGTGATTCAAATTCTGTTGGAGGATTAGCCGCTCAGCGAGGATGCAGCCTTTTTCTGTGGGGCTGCCCAGCATCATGGCTCCCTCTAGCCAATAGGTGCTTGTGCCAATTCGACAAAGTCAAAGGCGCCAAATTAAACAAGGCATCGAGTGTGGAGTAGACAAACCTTCCAGCTCTCACACTCTTTTTACAAGAGTCCCTAGAGTTTCTTGAGGAAGCTCAATGAGTCTACGTTGCTTTCAGCTTCAGGGAAGTCCACCCGGCAAGGATCAGCTGGCCGGCACCTCAACCCCGAGGTACAGTCCATTTGGGAAATGCAGTGGGGGGGTACCTGATTCAACAGGTTGCCCTCGCCACCCCTGGCGATTAGAATTCTGTTGGAGGATGTTGGTTGGATTTCATCAGTTCTGACACTTTTTAAAGGAATTTGTTTTAGTATTTTTAGTACTTGATTGGCTTTATCTTTCTAAAATAGAAAATGGAATCATTCTATGGCTCATTAAATAACCTCTTTGAGTACTGGTCCAAGGCCTGTTGGAGAGCAATTTCAGGATCAACATCTTCTACTGCAGTATTTTCAGGGTTGGTGCCTTCCATTTGGCTTGTCTATTGGTCCCCACATACAGCGCTAGACACGCTTGCAGGGGATACCTCCACACATCCACATGCTGGCTGCTCCAGCACAATATTGAGCTTCTCCACACACCTGTGAGACAGTGCTCCTACCGAAAAGAGTAGGGGAATTTTTTTATTATCATAACAAGAAACCAAAATGAATACAGTGTTAAGTCACACAAAATAAGGGACAAATCATAAAAACAACAAAACCAAAAAAAGTATTACAATCATACATTAGTCAAGCATTGTAAGAGAGAAAAAAATTAAAAATAATCCCCCCCCCCCACTAAAGGAGTATGGGAGTTATTAGTAAAACTGTCAAACAAAACCTATACACAATAGTGTTACTGCACACAAAATCATATGAAATAATGGGAAATAGAAAGAAGTATTACATCATACAGTAAACACAAAAATATAGTCGTAAAATCCCAAAATGAAATAAGAAATGCTGAACCTCCTCCACCCCCCCCAACCCTCCACCCACATAACATGTCAAGAGCATCAAACAGAGATAATGCACATGGGGACATAGTCCATATTCCAGAAACCACATATTCCTTCATAGAAGAGGTCCAGAGAGCCTTTATGCAATAGTGTAGTCAATAAATCATAAGGACAAACCCCAAAAGGGTGTTCAAGAGCTATCAAAGCCAGTCGATACTGTGCCACCAGGACTGAAAGAGCCCAGGCGTCACCAATCTTTGCTCTAAAGATCTAGGTCTCTGGACTGCAGCATCAGTCATATAAAATAAATGTTCCTCAGTGTAACTTAGTTGTTGTATTGTTAACTGGCATCTCACATGCCAAATATAAAATTTGAAACAGACTAAAAACAACCAGAGTGTAACCCTATCATGCTTAGTCCACAAGAAGGGTAAAATACCTAAGTTTAAAATATCCAAAGTCAAATCAGAAAAGGGTGACGCAGGCCATTTAGTGCACAAAAAATTCCAGAATTTCTGAATGAATGGGCAAGACAAAAATAAATGATCCATAGTTTCGACAATACCAGAACAGGAATCCCCAGGGCAATAGCGATGCTCAGTTCTTTTATGCTTTAAATTCCCCTTTACGTTAAGTTTCCCATGAAGGGAAAGCCACGTAACATCCCACATATGAGCAGGAATATGGGGGGATGTTAACATTTTACCAATCAATTGTCTTTCTAAAGGTGATTTAGAATCAAAATACGCCGTATCACAGAATAAAGTATTAATAAGATACACATAAAGTTCTTTCCTAGTGTAGGTTAAAATACGTTCCTTAGCAAGGCTCCATAGTTTAATTTTTCCAAAGCACAACTTGAAATGGTCAGGAAGACGTTGCAAGGAGCATTGCTTAGGAATATGGGAATGAATGGGCCAGAAAGGAAGCATCTCAGCAAGAGAGTCCTGTACCCAAGGGATCCAGGTAGCAGTCAAACCTGCCAACATAGGTTTAAGGTTAACAGCCTCAAACATTGTAAAGAAAAACACTATAGGGTTAATCATTTTTAAGCCCTCATGCCGTTTATCCCAGAACAATAAACATTGTTTTATGGGATTCAATCTACTACCCCAAATACATGAGAAAAAACAACCATACAATTTGGTTTCTAATTGAGAGGGTAAACAAAAAATCCCACTAAGGTAAAGAAAAATAGGAAGCAAATAAGTTTTAATCAAAAATACTCGTTTTAATTTTGAAAGCCTCCACGTATTCCAGAAAGAGACCTTCCCCTGTGCCAACTCAATTTTAGAAGTCCAGTTCACATAAGCCAAATCTCCCTGACCGAAAATCAACCCCAAAATAATGCAAGTATCCTCAACTACCGGAATCCCAAGAAGCATGGGTTCCAAAAGGTGTGTAGAGCCAAATGGGAGGCATTTACTTTTTGAATAATTCACTAAAGCCCCAGTTGCTGTGGTGAAATCAGAAAGGGTACAAGCCACCAAAGCAGCTGAGGCTAAATCCCCTACAATAAAGCAAATCTCATCCACATAAACTATACTCTTGACTTCCTCAGTGGTACTAGAACACGAAACCCCTTGAATTTCCTGATCACCATTAATATGTCGGAGTAAAGGATCCAAAGTAAACAGGTACAACAATGGACTAAGGGGACAACCCTGTCTCACCCCTCGTTTCACCCCAAATTCCTTTCCCAGCCAGCCATTACAATAAGCTTGTACCGAAGCGGTGGCATAACAGGCCTGTAGCCATGAAACAAACCAGACAGGAATCCCATACCGTTTTAAACACTCCCATAGATAAGCATGACAAACTCTGTCAAAGGCTTTGGCCTGGTCCAAACTAAGAATAAACCCTGCCAATTCCCCCGAATTACCTTGATGTATAATTTTCCTTAATAAAACCAAACTATCAGTAATTTTCCATTCAGGGATAGTACAAGTCTGAGAGGGATGAATAAGAGAAGATGCACATAATAGAAGTCTATTATTCAACAATTTTGCAAGAAGTTTGAAATCTGTGTTGAGAAGTGTAATAGGCCTTCAATTATGTAAATCCACCCTGTCTCCAGCTTTATACATAAAGATCACCAAACCGTCCGCCACTGATGAAGGCAGTACCCCAGATGTTAAAATATCCTGAAATAATTCCCAAAATTCTGGCAACAAAAACTGCAATATAATATTATAAAGTTCATAGGGAAGGCCATCCTTCCCGGGGGCAGAGCTGCCCTTCACTTGGGCCAAAGTGGCCAATATTTCTGATTGGGTAAGGGGCAACAGCAACGCTTTTTTAGCAGAAGATGAAGCTGTAGGCAAATTGCAGCCATCCAACCATGACAGATAGTTATCAGTGGACAAGTCTGGAACATGAAAACGTGAACATACATGGTCATCCACTATATGCAAAATATCAGTTTTTGTGGAAAAAACGGAACCCAGGGAATCTCTCACTGAGGACATCCATTTCTGCTGCTGTTGTTGAGTACAAAAATGAAAGGGATTAATAAAATCTTCCTTTCCTTGGGTCCCAAATTGAAGCTCCTGATTTAAAAATTTGAGTCAGTCATATTGTAAGTCGTTGATGATTTCCCTAATTTCTGCCAGTTTCATGAGCACCTGAGCATTACCCTGCAAAGCCTGAAATACCAGGTCCTGGAACTGTGACCAATATACCTGGTATAAATCCTTTTTATATTTCCCAGGCAATCTGCCTAGTGTTGAAAATAATACCGAATTTCACATTTTGTATCTTCCCACCATGCCTGAGAGGTGTCATATAAAAACTTAACTGATTTGCGGGCTGCTAACAATGAAACAAAACCGTCTTTTACAGAAGGTACAGAAAGAAGTGTTAGATTCATACGCCAATAACCGGGGCCATGCTGCATCCCAACAAAATTAGAGACCAAAATCTCCACTATAACGTGGTCCGAGGGGGCCACAGGAATAGTTTTAGTAGATCTAATGCCCAAAGAAGGGGATATAAACCAAAAATCAATCCTAGAGGCCAAAATGCCATGAAAATAGGTTTTGTCAGGATGATCAAAGTGAGCACAAGCATCAAGCAAACCAGCCTGGGAAACCAGAGCAGTCAAACAGTTTGTATCACAATATAATGTCTTTATCGTAGGTCCTCGATCCTTAAGATACAGGCCACAATTAAAGTCACCTCCCAAAAAAACATATAGAGCAGTAAAAATATATGACTGAATAGCATGAAAAAGCTCAATTCTGGCTGTCTTAGTCTGTGGGGCATAAACATTGATGAGTCGACAAGGTAAATCATGCAAAATGACATCCATCAAAAGGGCCCGACCAAGTAAAATATCCACTGTTCGAACAATTTTAACAGAGGGGTGATTTAAACAAATACCAACCCCACTACAGAGATCATCCCCAACTGACCAGTGAGTCAGACCCCACTTCCAACCCAAAGATGCCCTATCCAATTCCTGCCTAGTATGTAGCCTGGTGTCTTGTAAAAAAAACTACATCATATAAAGCAAATTCAAACAAGGCAAAAATTAACAACTGCTTCCTTTCAGATTGTATACTATTAGTGCTCAGGGAAGCCATTTTGATTTCATACAAACAGCCGATAGTTAGTATAAAAGCTAGAAAGCCAGACAGCAGTACTGATGAAGTCACGTAATTTTCTTAACCTATTTCCGGGAACCCATTCTGGATCAATTTTTTGGCACGGTAACCAGATCTTCCACAGAACGTTCTGTATCAGAACCCCCATCAGCTTGGGAGGAGTGTATGGAGGCTGAGTCAGACTCAGTTCCAGCATCTAAATCCTCTCCTTGTAATGTGGAAAAGAGGTTGTGCAAGGGGAGCTGAAAGGGTTCCGTAGCAGAGGCCACGGGTTTATTCCTTAAACTCCGCCGTCGGTTATTTACAATCATAAAAGCCCCATCAGGCGGGATAGGATGGGGCATAGTATTAGTGTCAGTAGATAAACCAGGGGCTGGAGACACCTCTGTAGTGGGAATAACCACAGGAACAGAAGGTTTTTCAGAGCCAGAAGTACAGGGTAGAACAATGGGGGCAACCGAAGGAGGCACATAAACAACCTCAGAAGGTATTCTACTTGGGGGGGGGGCATAATGTTTCAAGGCTGCTTTGGTAGCAGTATTTAAATAAAAATCCTGAATTGCAAAATCTTCATTAGAAGTATTATGAGCTGCCCAAGGACAGTCTGGAAATGAATGATTTTCCTCACACAAGCTACATTTAGCAGGATGATGACAATCTGACAAGACATGCCCCAATTCCCCACACTGCGCACACTTTAAGGTATCACAAGACCTACTCAAATGTCTGCTAGAACCACACTTATAACAGTGTCGGGGTTGTCCAGGTTAGAAAATAAAACCCTTGTCTCTACCCAAATAGAAACAACTAGGAAGGTGTTGAAGCCCGTCATCGGATTGATACAAAGTAATTTTATATCTCCAACCCCCATTCCAAAAACCCTTCGAATCCAAAATCAATTCAGGGTTACCCTGAATAGTACATCTCTTCTTGAGCCAATAGGTAATATCAACCACATTCACCCCCTCATTCCAAAATAGCACTGTAATAACCTTAAAAGACTGTTTAGTAAGGGGAATAGCTTGAAAGTGAGTCCAGGCAGGGTTAGTTTTCAAAAGAGCATATTTCATCCAGAAATGATTTAAAACATCAGGAGAATGGAAGCTGATGTCATATGTAGACTCCCCTGGGGTATGTATCAAGGCATATACCTCGGAGGGAGAAAATCCAAGCATTTGTTTTAACAAAACTTTTCCCACATAAAACCGATCAGGCATAGTGTCCAGTGGCCCCAAGAACCGCAACCTAACAGCATTACGGTGTTTAGCCAAAGACACAGGTTTGTGAAAGAGACTGGCATAGATGGGAGCAGTTAAGTTAGGGGGTAAGGAATCAACATTTATTTGTTCCTCAGGAGTAACCTCAGCATGTGTATTTCCATTAAGAGCAGGGTCTCGGGGCCGGAGAAGCCTCACAAATGTCTTGAGATGTAAGGTTCTCCAGAGGAGAAAAGGAGAGAGAACCAGAATCAGGAGAAATAGCAGTGGGCAACTCAGTAGCCAAAATAATGTTTGTAGGGGGGGGGAATCCCTCACTGTCGCAGCATTATGGAGTGCAGAAGGTAATTCCTCAGTATTAACAGCATCAATACCAGAAAGGGGGGCATCCCCCACAACCACAGACAAATCCTCAGAAAGTTCACCACCTGGAAGCGGAATTTTGGTATCTGCAACCCACTGACCTGACTCATTCTGAATCCAGCCAGCCTGTTCCAGGGCTCGATCTGGAGACCACGGTTGGTCCTGTAGCAACTATACTGCCTGGGCTGGCTCCACTGCTGGAGAATGTAGCACCAGAGAAACCGGTGGATTGGAAGCCGCAACAAAAGCCTTCACCGTTGGCGACAGAGACCCCTGAGCAGGTCGCTTCCCTTTACGTTCCTCCGCAGCACGCAGTTGTGCTAAGCGGAAATCAGATTCGGCTTTTAGCAAGAGATCCCGTTTCTGTTTAACAATAGCATCCATATCAACATCAGCTTCTTCTACTGCAGGTAACATGCTCAATATTGGACTGGAAAAACCAACTGCAGGCGTAGGGGGGGAAACAACCGTTCCCCTTAGACCAATGGCCTCACCATCATGCACTGCCTCCAAAAGTAGGGGAGTCGGTACGAAACGCTGGCCACCCAAGAGGTGCATCCCAGCTGTACCATTCTCCCCACCGAGCTGCTCCAGCTCTCGCTGCGCTGTTCCTCCGCCATCACTGTCGTCCTCCATCTGACAGTCTCTGTAGACACAGCGCCACCCATCTACAGAGTAGGGGAATTTCCCTGGTGTTCTGGCCAATATTCCCCTTCCCATAAAATTGGTTTGTGCAATTGTCCAGGCTGTGTGTGGGTGTTGATGTGTGATATGACTGCCACTACACATTCAGTCACTTCACTACCAGTCTAGCATTGCTTGTAAAGCACTTTGGGATACATTGTGTATGAAAAGAGCTATATAAAGGCTGATTCTTCTTCTTCTTCTTCTTCTTCTTCTTCTTCTTCTTCTTCATGCAGGGCCTTGTGCAAAGACACAGGCCCATCAAACATGACACAAGACCTGTGGCTTGCTTTGGTCTCAGCCCAAAATAAAGTGCTGCTTGAAAATTGTTAATAGTCATGAAGGAATTCCCAAATGTTTTAATAATTAAATAGCAACAATAACTATATTTAAAAAATACAGGTGTGGTTAAAGCCTTTTGTGATGCCTACACAACTATTAACGGATGCTACAAAGTAATTATCACGTTAGTACATTTAAATTGTTCTTCATGTATACTGTGAACCTGATAATATATTGACACATTGTTTTATTTTTCACTGTTGGCTGATGTTTTTCGTACTCCGAGAGTTCATGAAGGTAAACAAAACTGATGCACTGTTTTATGTTCAATGTCTGCTCAATGTTTTTTGGTACAAATGAATGTGCTACATTTTTTTAAAATAATTAAAATATAATTTTGACATAACTATGTAAGTTTTTTTTAATTTACTGCTAAATTTAACTTTTGTGTTTTACTGCATTTAAAATTTTTCTCGTGTTTAACTTTAAAGCAGCAGTGCAACAAAAATGTTTTTCCAAAAAGCTAGTTGTCTCAGTACCTCATATTATGCACACCACAGGAGTTTTTTTTTAATTTTCTCATTTCTAACCCTTGCCAAGTCTACAATACTATTTCTAAGCCAAATGTGGTAGCCATCTTTTTTCCTTCAGAAAAAAACTGAATTAAAACATTTATGAAATACTCAATTTCTGATTAAATTTGAACATTTTACCACCAAATAAAACTGGAAGACGCTAGGAATCTTTTACAGTTAAAAACGTAGAGTCAACTTTTTCACTTGTTTTTTTCGACAAACCATTCCACACATGCACAAATTATTTAAACTTTAAACCTTAATACATTTCTAATAAAAACAATGTTTTGCAACAAATAAGTCTTATTCTCAGACAAGGTCTAATGAACCTGTAAGTTTCAAAATTTAACCCTTTGTACTTTTTTCATTATTTATATGGAAAAATGTGCCTCAAAATTGGTATACTTTACGTGATGTATGCAAATCAGCAATTAACAAAATACCAGACACATTTTTTTCTTCTACAATTTAGCAGGTAACTAGCCCCTAGAGCTAGGACTGAAATGGTGGATGCCACTTTCCACAGTCCTAGGAGCTAAACTGTCTGAGTTATAAGCTGTCAAAATTAGGGGTTTTGACATGAACATTAACTCAACCCTAACGCAGAGATGCTTCTATAACAGAGGTTCTCAAATGGTGAGGATAGCCTCCCTGGGGAGGCCCCAACCTGTTCCAGGGGAGGCTCAAGCAAGTCTGAAAAAGTACTGTATTTAAATTTTGAGTTTCATATATTTTGTGTGAAGAGATGAAGCAAACTGAAAGAGGATAATAACAGCAGGTGAATTTTATGTATTTATTTACTGATAGGTGACAAAGGAAGGTGAATGAGCCAAGGCTCATTTCAGGTATTCCCGGGGAAGGGTAGGGAGTGAATACATTTCCAAAAGGTAACTGCAAAACAGTCAAGAAATACACAGTGAACAATAGTGCAAACAAATATGAACAATATATTAATAATGAGTGGTGGTAATTGATCAATTTGTAAACTAATGGCAGAACAGCCCAAATACAAGGGTTGAGCCATAGAAGTGCTGAGAGCAATAGCAGGAAGGAGCAAAGTAATCCCAAAGGAGTTGCTTAGGAGCAGGGAAGGAGGGGTAGAGGCAAAGTATGTAGGACAGTTATTTCTTATAGAGAGGAAACAGAGAAAGTAGTCTGACCCATGAAGGTACTGCAACTAGGGGTAACAATGGTTCAAGAATGAAAATAGTGGAGAAAGTAGGCTGGCCTGTTTGGGGGGGGTACAATAAGCTGAATAATAATGTTTGTTTATTTTATTTATTTGTTATTCAGATAACACCTTTGAGCACAGGAGCTCTTTTTCAAAAGTTCCAAGTCAGTATAAGACAAAGAATTGAATGTGAGCCAAGTACTCAAAGGGGCTTCAATTTATTCATGGTGTACTATGTAAAGTACAGTATGTTAGTTTTCTTTGGGGAGGCCCAAGATTATTTCAGTTTTTGGGGGAAGCTCAAAATCTTTTCTATGGATTTGGGGAGGCTCACTGTGACAAAGTCTGAGAACTGTTGTTCTATAACATGTGTAGAGAACTTACTAATGCATTTAAGTGCCAGAATGAAATGATGTCTGGCTTCATAAATATAGTGAGAATATTTGCTTTTGTCTTTCACAGATCGTGAGATTATCATGTATTCTCACTTGTCTATTTCCTGTGATGTGCCTGAAAAGAGAAATGTGTCTAGTGCACTTATCTGGTTAAAAAAAAAAAAATAATTAGATTTTGTAATAAGCTGTGAATGAGCTTGGTACATCCTGCTGACCTGAGTTTGATTACAACAACCTCTGCATTCATACTTTGTGACCATGAACAAGTCACTTAACCTCACCAGTGCTCCCAGGTCACCCTTGAAAACTGGCATTGTGCCTAGTGGGCCTTACTCAATCACAAAATGGTTTAAAAAAATACATGAAACAAAAACCTTGGTATGTGTGGCTTTTCATTTACACTGCCATTGTGTGTCTGTCTGTTTACCTGCATGTCTGTCGGTCTGGCTACAGAAAATATCTATCTATCTATCTATCTATCTATCTATCTATCTATCTATCTATCTATCTATCTATCTATCTATCTTCTAAATATCTATCTACCTACTGTATCTCTCTGTCTATCTACCTATCAGTCTATTTATGTATCTGTCTAGTGTCACTATATTGAAGCTGTGTGACACATGTCATTCACTGCCACTGAAGGTGCAGTACTAATAATTACCTGGGCTACTAGGCCACAATGGCAGAGGCTAACCTGGATATTGTAGCCATTACTGAGTCATTGTGCACCGAAAACCATGACTGGGACATGACTATAACAGGCTATACTCTGTTCAGGAAGGACAGGGTGGGAAGGAAAGGAGAGGGTGTGGTACTTTATGTGAGGGAGGGTATTAAAGTGACAGAGATGCAGAGAATATGGGGGTTGGGCAGTGGTACTGTGGGTCACCCTAGAGATGGGAAATGGATTCTCTATTCACACTGGTGTGATCTGATCTACAGACCTCCAGTACAGGAGGATAAGTTGGATACGGTACTGGTGGAAGCCATTGGTGAGATGATAGGGGGCGGTGCTGTTGGTGGGGGACTTCAGTCTGCCAGATGTAGATTGGAGCCTCCCAGCTGCAGCTTCAGCTAGAAGCAGGGAAATCTTGGACTGCCTGCAGGGGGTGTTATTCAGGCAACAAGTCAGTGAATCCACTTGTAATGGGGCAATACCGGACTTGGTACTCACCCACAGGGATGGTGTTGCAGAGGTTAATGTGAGGGGCCACCTGGGGACCAACAATCACTGTACAGTGTGATTCAACAAAAAGATGGCTGTGGAATCGAACCACACAAAAGCAAAAGTCCTGGACTTCAGGACGGCAGATTTTAAAAAGATGGGTGAGTGCCTCAGGAATGACCAGGCAGGACAGGGTCAGCTGGCTCGGGTGCAAGAACAGTGAGGGAAACAAAAAAGGGCCACAGAGAGGGTAACAACCCTCTACATCAAGCAAGGGAGCAAAAGAATGAGGAAAAAGAGACTGCTATGGTTCTCAAAAGAGGTGGCAGAAACGGTGAAACATAAGAGGGTAGCATTCAGATGATACAAGAGACCCAGAGGGAGGATGATAGGGAGGCATAACAGGGGGAACAGAGGGAAGCAGGGAGAGCAGTGAGGAGAGCAAAGGCACAAACTGAAGAGAGAGAATAACCAAGGCAGCAACAAAAGGGGACTAGACATTTTTTAGGTATATAAGTGAAAAAAGGAACACCAGGGGTGGGATTGTAGGGTTAAGAAGGGAAGGGAGGGATTGTACAGAGGGGGAACAGGAAAAGGCAGACATCCTGAACAGATACTTTTGTTCAGTGTTCACAGAGGAAATATAAGGGGAAGGGCCACAAAAATGTAGCAAGAGCATTGGAGGGAGGGAGGAAGGTAGACACTAGCCTGTTTTAGAGGAGAGAGTCCTGAAAGGACTTGCAAATCTGAAAGTGGACAAAGCAGCAGGACCAGACAGGGTCCCTCCAAGGGTATTGATGGAGCTCAGGGAGGTTCTCGCTGCACCTCTGATGGCCCTATTTAACAGCCCATTAGAAAAAGGAGAGGTTCCGGAGTACTGGAGGAGGGCAGATGTAGTCCCACTTCACACAAATGGTAGCAGGGAAGAGTTTGGCAATTATAGGCCAGTTAGCCAGACTTCAGTGGTGGGAAAATTAATGGAATCACTGCTATAGGAAAGGATTGTGGAATATCTTGAATCCAATGGATTACAAGACCCTAGGCAGCATTGATTCAGGAAGGGAGGTCATGTCAGATGAATCTGATTGAGTTCTTTGACTGTGTAACCAAGGAACTAGTTCTGGGTGGAGCGGTGGGTGCAGTCTACCTAGATTACAGGAAGGCATTCAACACCTCTCCACATAGGAGACTAGTAACTAAGCTGGGTAGCTTAGGAGTGGGTCTAAAGGTGGTAAACTGGATAAGAAATTGGTTAACGAATAGGTGGCAGAGGGTGGTGATAAATGGAGTTTACTCAGAGGAAGGGAGGGTGACCAGAGGGGTGCCTCAGGGATCAGTGCTGGGACAAATCCTCTTTAATGTCTTTATAAGTGACACTGTAGAGGAGCTTGAAGGGAAAGTCTTGCCTCTGTGGATGGCACCAAACACTACAATAGGATGAACACTTCGAGGGGGGGGGATGAGCAGTGACCTGAGAAAACTTAAGGAGTGATCAAGGGTATGGCAGCTTGGTTTAAATGTGAAAAAATGCAAAATAAGGCACTTGGGGCACAGAAACCCTGGTTGGAGTACAAAATGGGAGCGTGGTACTGATGACCACCAAGCAGGAAAGAGACCCAGGGTTGATCATAACAGATGACCTAAAGGTGGACAGACAATGTGACTAGGCAGTTGGGAGGCCAAATGGGATGCTGGTGTAACCCCTAGGTGTCACTGTCCCAAGGGATACTACCCCTGCCTGCATGACCAAGTGCAGGTTGAGAGGCCTTGGTACTGAAAACGGGTGCCTCCACCCGGAGGACAGGGTTAGTGGTTGCATAGCTGACATGGGTACAGCCCTCTGGGACACTGTTACCCCCCTCTTTCCCCCTCTAGCGGCCTAAACAATTTACTGAGCACACAAATACAATAATCCCCAAACAGCGGATGTATTGCCACCCTTGTTGCACCTACCACCAGGGCTGGTTCCACTAGCTCAGCCCTGGAGACCCCCTGTAAAATAAGGCTAAACACAGCAACCAACAGTATCACAGTGTTATCTGTACAGAGGTACACCACAACCAGTTTAAGTGCAAAAATATTCAGATCTGATTTATTTAAGGGGAATGAGCAAGAAAGAGGGATAATCTGGCTAATTGGTTTAGCAACTGATTTAATCAGGCTACAAGGCATGCACTTTAGAGTCCCACGACACAGTCACACATACTCTGGGTACCCAGTTGTTGGTGCAAACTAGCCTGAAGCATTGCCCAGGGTAGGCTGGCGTTGCAGCTGGTTGGGGCCCTATTGGTTTAAAGAAATAGTCATGCACAGTAACCCATAATTTGTAATCCAGAGCCTGGTGGCTCAGTTCATGATAATTAGGCAAAACAATTTAATCAGATGACAAACTTCGATTTAGCTGTTGTTGCAGGGAGCTACCCTGGAGTTTACTCACGCTACCCAGTATAGGACACAGAATGGATGAAATGGAAACCTCAGCATGAAGTTCTGGATTGCCAGGAGAAGCAGAGCCCACACAAAGCACCGTGGTGTTGATCCTGTTCATTGGTGTTGAGCAGGAAGCCGAATCCCTAGGCGGGTCTCTCGTCAGTTGTTACTCTGCAGCGTGAGGAGCTATCTGGACTGAAGTGTCAGGGCCCAGACCGGGTGAACAGTTCGTAATAAGTCCGGTGGTTGCTGGATACAGCTTCCAGCAAGCATGATGCAATCAGGCAGTGGGGAACCAAATCGTGACCCACTAACAGCATTCAGCACACTTATGGTAAAGATAAAGAAATACCACAGTTAGGATGACAGTCCGGTTTCAATATACAGTGACTCTGCACAAACCGTATGCTCTGCAGTAGTTTTGGACGTCCTGACAGGCTGATCGTGTGGAAGCAAATCTTCAGTCCTCTTCAGGCAAAAGGCAGTCACAATTTGGTAATTCTGGTCACAACACTGTTTGGATGAAGTCCGATTTCTTTTTGTACTGGAAACTCCCTCACAAGGGAAGATGGGGCAGGCGGGCCATACACAGCCTTCCCACCAGTTTCCCATGCTACTATGCAGGAGCAGCTGCTCAAATATCTCGAGCTATTCACTCTTCCAACTCCAGACTTAGACTGACTCTCTGCTGCAGACAGCACCAGGACTTCCTTCCTGATCCAAAAGGGTTCAGTTGGTTGATCGATCTGTCTGTCAAAGCTAGGTCCAGTTAGGAGCCAAAGTGTAAAAAGGGCAATTCCTACAGAAATTCACTCCCACAAGACCCCTGGGGACAGACTCCATTTTTTTTTTTTTTTTTTTAGCTTTTGTTGACCGGGTAAGTGCACTAGACAAATCCTGCCTATTTTCAGGCACGACCCTGGGGAGGGGGATACAGATGAATGCCAACTGACCTTGAACCAGAGTAAGCTGTTGGTGGTATTTTTAGTGAATGAGGGAAATTTGGCCAGGACACCGGGGAAATTCCCCTACTCTGTAGGGTGGAGTTTCCGTTTCTACCTGACCTGCGTTATGGCAGACTCACACAGAGAAGTGCCTACCTGTGAAGAAGAGCTGCTTGTATCATTTGCAATGGAGTCACAGAGTACAGCAGTTCCAGAGGTACGGAGGGATCTTTTAGACGCGTCTCTAGAGAACAACTTTTTGACTACTGGACATCCCGACTCGGATTTGCCTATTTTGAACACTGCGAACGCTTTGCAAACGGGAGATGCCCCGACAGTAAGTGCCTCGACTCGCTCTCTGGAATGAAATTCTTGGGCTGCAATAGGAGTAACGCCGGTTCTTCCCCCAGTCTCTTCCGGACCTCTCCTGACCGAGTATGCAACACAGCACTCTATAATGAGTCCTGTAACAGCAGATTTCACGGCAATTTTTAAAAGTGGAGAGCGAACAAGCGTTGCTATGACTGCTGCTGACAACATGCCATCCACTTCAACAAAGCCACAGGTTTTATTTGATCTAAAGAATGAGGAGACGACTCAACAAAGTGATTCCTGGACAATAACAGCAGCGCTTCAGAAAGAAGGATGGATGCGTTCTGAGGACGGAAAATGGATTCCGGATCCAAATTGGAAGCAAGATAAACTTATCTCTCCAGAAGTCACGAACAGGCCTGCAACTGACATGAGCTCCACCGAGGTACCACATTTTCAGAAAGACAATACTAATGTTTCTCATGTTGACACTGAGAATAGAATGTCTTGGGGAGATTTGATGGATACAGTTGAGGCAGGTGATAGACAGGTTTCAAAAGATAATATTAATGTCCCACTTATCTCTTTAGAGGATCCCCCCTGTGTTACTTTTGCCCCTAAAGATGACCTAAAACAGATGCCTACTATGAGCACATCACTGAATAATGTTACGTCGCAAGACGTTTCTGAGCCGAGCACCTCTAATGCCCTAGACTCATCTCATGCATTACAGACTTCAGGTCGCCCCCCCCTATATTGTCAGACTTGTTTAAAAATAAATTAGAGCCAGCCCCTCGCAGGAATGCTGTTCGCCTTCGATACAGAGGTGGGCTATGGAGTTCCCCTGACAGATACTATGTTGCTAGAACTCTCTTAAAAGGCAAACTACATTTTGCAGCATCTGATATTTACGCTTTAATACATATATCAGGTGAAGAAACTTTTGATATCAGTTTTAAAACATCTACTAGTCTGGACCGGTTTTGGCACCAGTACACCCTCCAAAAAAATGACCCTGTCTGGACTCCTTTTTCAGTAATACCCTTATCTAAACCTATATACAGAACAGTAACAATAATGTTTAGAAATGAAGGGGTGAGCATAAGTGATATCTATCACTGGCTGCAGAATCACTGTAATGTTTTATCACCTCCTGAAGCTATTTTAGACGATGAAGGATTGTGGACTGGGGGTTGGAGATTCAAGGTAAAGCTTTTCCAAAACAACTCGGAAGTTGTACATTTACCAAATAGTTTTTTCCTAGGGAAAGATAGAGGGGTTTGTTTTTATGGAGGCCAACCACGAGCATGTTATAAATGTGGTGCCACCACACATCTAAGTAGCACGTGTGACTTGCTTAAATGTAGTTTATGCGGAGGTTATGGACATCCTAGCATGTCATGCATGAATGTATTTAAATGTAATCTGTGTAATGAAGTTGGTCACGCCTATCACCAGTGCCCCTGGGCAAGCAAAAATAGGTCACAAAGTTGGGATTCAGATTCCCTGGTACAAAAGGCGCAGGACAAAGTCCAAGAACATAGGCCTACTATGACTACTCCTTTGGATCACCCCTCACAAACAATTTCGCAAACTCAAAATGAGGTTACTCATACAAATCATGTTTCTGACCCCTTCCCAGAGCCACTTGCTACGATTCCTACACCTGCTGTAGACAATGAAGGATTTCAAATAGCTAAACGCATCACCAGAGCCACTACCCGAAAATCCTTTAAACTGTCTGACACCCCTATATCAAATAGTTTTGACTGTTTAAAAGGAGATAAAGAGGTCTCAGACGGTGATTCAGATGCATCCCCATTACTTTCTGATATTGATACCCCTGTTCCTAAACCTCCTGATGTTACTAGGAAAACATTGACGAAAACAAAAAAGGGAGGAAAAAAAAGGAAAAACATATCAATAACTGATGGTAGCGGATAAAGGTCATACCTAACCATGGATCTCCATATAGCATCCTTAAATGTCTGTAGTCTCAGAAGCTATAAAAAACGATTAAGTTTTTTACAGATGCATAATTCCCTGAGCTTGGACAATTTGTTGATACAAGAAACTCATTTCTCTAGCTTACATGACGTCAAACAAATAAAAAGTGCATGGTATAAAGGGCCCTCTTATTGGACTTTCGGAACAGACTTGGCAGATGGGGTAACTATTTTGTTTTATTCCACACAATTTTCAGTGATACAAATACTTGATATACTTCCAGGACGAGCTTTTATACTAGATATTGTTAAATATACCTTTCCACTTAGATTGATAGTTATCTATGGACCACAACTTAAAACAGCTCAGATAGCTTTACTGGACTTAATTAAGCCTTTTTTATGTACCAGTAAGCACATTTGTTGGGGCGGGGATTTCAATATTTCCATTGATACTAGGCAAAAGACGACATCAGGAAAAAATGTGTATTGTGACTCTATAGCATTAGCCAAGCTAGTAAAGGAGGCAAATTTAGTTGGTGCCTACCATAAGCTACACTCGGATACAGGTTATACATATTTTAGATCAGTTTATTGCACCAGAATTGATTATTTTTTTTGTCTCCTGTAGTTTAGTTCCTGTTTCGGTTATTGTGTGCCCCACTGAAATATCAGATCATTGTCTTCTGTCTTGTCGATTCACTATAGACTCGTCTACTGTTCCCATTGCACATACAACTTTTTGGAAACTGAACAATTCTTTGCTTATCTCTATATCAGTACAGTCTCACTTACGGAATATCTTTCAGGCTAGAGTATCGGCTATGGTTTGTTATGACTCCTTATGGGATTGGTGGAAAGATACGAAACAAGATTTGACTAATTTTTTTATAACTATAGGAAAAAGATTATCTAGGGATAACTATTTTAACTATTTAATGTACCAAAATCAATTATATAAGTTAGTGTCGCTTCAATCTACATCATCAGTAGATTATTCAGCTCAAATTTCTAAATTAAAACAGAATATGCTGGCGTACCAATATGATAGAGCCAAATCCTTAAACCACGTTATGAAAACAGGAACTGTGATTTTCCCAACTGAAGACCCTTTTTTTGCTTTCAAAAGTAGACTTCAGGCTACAGTTATGATTGGTCTGCAAAATGATCAAGGTACAGTGCTTAGATCTATTCCAGAAATGACAGAAATTATGTCGGATTATTTACAAAAACAGTTTTGTTCCACATCCAACGTTCCCATCAATGCATCTTTATATCCTAAGTTTCAGTCTCCCAAAATGCCACAACATTTTTCTCCCATCCTGATTAATAGAATCTGCAAGAAGAAGTTGCTACTGCTATCTCGGAATTGAAGTTGAAGGTATCCCCTGGACCTGATGGATTGACGCACGAATTTTATAAAATGTTTAAAGATCATTTATTAGAAATGTTAACTCAGGAATACAATTATCTATTAGATTCATTGGACGTCTCAGTGGATTTTGGTAAATCTGCATTAAAATTTATCTACAAAAAAGGAGAAAAAACTTTGTTGACAAATTGGAGACCGTTACATTTATTAAATACGGATTACAAAATCCTTTCCAAGATTTTATGTACTAGATTACAAATGATAGCACCAGACTTAATTGATATGGCCCAAACATGTGCAATTCCAGGTAGGTCCATATATTCAAACCTATACTTATTACGAGACATTTTTGATTTAAGACAACGTACAGAGATACCTGGTTATATTTTTGCTTTAGACCAATCTAAAGCTTTTGATTCAGTACAACACAGATTTTTATTACACACATTGTCATTATATGGTATCCCTGAGAAATTTATATCATGGATCTCATATCTACTGTCATTAGCACACTTTTTCCCAATAATAAATGGTTTCTGTGGACCGACCTTATTGCAAAAAATTGGACTTAGGCAAGGCTGTCCTCTGAGTCCCCTATTATATGTTTTTGCTTTGGACCCTATTATTCGTAACATCCAGGCAGATGTTTGCATTATTGGGATATCCCCACACCCAAATGTAGAACCTATTAAAATATCAGCATATGTAGATGATGTGGTGATATTAGTCTCTGATTTCCTTTCTAGTAAATTAGCCATACAAATATTTCAGTCTTTTACGCCAATATCAGGAAGTTCCTTGAACCTAGAGAAATGTGTCTGCATCCCGTTACATCATAGGGATGAGAGCATGGAACTGATACATGGCATCAAAATAAGTACTGTCCCTCAGAAAATATTAGGGATTTGGTTTAATACAACATGTGATCCTAACTATAATTGGGATAAGCAACTAACATTAGGGGAAATAAGGTGCGTTTATGGAAAGCGTGGAAATTAAGTAAAAAAAAACCAGTATTGATAATAAAAAAGTATTTGCTTTCGATTTTTTTATTTCTCAGTCATATATATTGCCCACCTAAAAACTATGGAAACTAGACTCTTGAGCCTCTTTTTTCAAATGCTGTGGGGGAATCGTTTGAATCCAATCAAAAGACAGATTACAAATTTCCCTATAACTCGAGGAGGATTAGGGATGATAAACCCTTTGCTTTTTTTCCTTTCATTTTTTTTATATAATATAATTAAAAGTTATACCAATGCAAAAATGATAAATGATATCTGGGTATCAAACACAATAGAACCTGTCATGCTAGCATGGACAGACCAACCACCTATTATTTCGCGTATCTCTTCTGCTCCATTTTATGTGGTCGATTGCATTAGATTCCTTAGATCCTGGAAAGTACATAAACATTCTGTAATAAACCTAACCAGGAAACAATTATATATGTATCTATTGCATATGAATGAACCGATGCTAGAATTTCCCTTCTGTAGTCCATTGCAAACAGTACATGCACTTAATGTTCTTAAAGATAACAGGATACCTGCGCATATGTGGGACATTTCCTGGCTAAGTTGTCATGGGAAATTGCAAGTACGAGGAAATTTGAAGCATAAATCTACGCAAGATAGGTATTGCCCTAAACCATCCTGCATACACATAGAAGAAACCATGGAACATTTTTTGCTTACCTGTCCAGATGCCCAATTATTATGGAAGACTTTAGCGAACAAATGGAAATGGCCTTTTTTAAGTAGAATTACTTATTCAGTTCTTGTTCTAGGGATTTTTTCCAATTGCTGGAGTTCGTACCATCCTAGCACACTAAGAGTTATCTTTGCAGCTTGTAAATATCACATGTGGCAGGCTAGATGCAAATTTGTGTTTCAACAAATTAGAATGAGTCCCTGGGATATAATACAATGCATAGAGATAGCACTTCAAACTCTTAAAAGAAAAGAAATGCAGTATTTATCAAATACTCAGTATGTGCAATATTGGGAGGGTATTCCTGTTTGATGAATGTCACATGGGTGTGTTTTTTCTCTTCTTGATATGATATTGTGTATTTTGCCTTATTTCGTTTTTGTATGATGGATGTCATTTTATTTTGAATTCCTTCCATTGTGTATATATTTTTGGTGATATTCTTTCTTTTCATATACAGTACATACCTGATGTTATGTATGTATCCAATAAAAAATTCCCCTACTCTTTTCGATAAGTGCCATGGGATCTTTAACATCCATCTGAACTACCACCAATCCAGGCAGATGGGACCTCGGTTTAACGTCTCATCCGAAAGACGGTATGGTCCCCAAAGGTACTGATTGGTCCAAATAGGCACTCCAGAACCAAGATGGTGGTGCATTGCAGAAATGTCCATGCTGCAAAGAAGGCAGGTTAGACAAACTACAATATCATTATTAATAAAGCAGATAAACAGCTAACAGTCACAGATTCTAGTAGGGCTCTTTCTGCGCAATTAGCGATGGCAGAATGGAGAGATAACACTGCAACCCAGTCAGGACTCGAGCCTGAAACTAGTTGGCCCCTACCCAGATCAATTATATACCACAAAATAGGTAGCTCTTAAAGAGACAGGCACGGAGGCTAACAGGGCACTCGCATGTAGACACTTTTAAATGGCTAGGACACAGAATGCCAGCCTGGCAGTGGGCATTTAGGCAAGCACAAGGAAGACTTTTTGGGAACCCCCATTTGTATGGGGGGGTTACACCTTTCCCTGCCTGGAAAGAACTTGGCATCTGCGTCAAGTCTATACCACAGTAACATGGAAGAAGACAATATACTGTATGAGATATACGTGACATTACTACACAGTACCATATAATGACCAATGCATCAGTAAAATGTAAACTTATCACATTACTATACTTATTCAGTGTTCTCTGTTCATATACTATATTCATAATGACAACAACTTTGCATTTTTCATACATTCCAATACTGATTTTACTATGAACTACGGAATAACATCACTATACTTATTCACGTAATAGTTTCTTGCTCCTTGAATAATATAGATGGGGACCCATCCCTGTCAGCTAACTTAGGGCTAGAGGGGACAGGGCACCATGTTCTGAGGTAACAACAATTAACCTAGAAGTGGCAGACAGGCTCAGTTTTTGGCAGTGAACTCTTTGAAATGTAAACACCCCTGTGAACAACATTGAGAGGCAAATCCACAGGCCTCCCAGGAGAGTCATAGCTAAGGTGCATCACTGGCGTGACAGCTCATCCAGACATTCTGGGGGAGACAGGCACAGGCTCAGGGTGGTCAACACTGGCATTGGTTTCTTCTTCTGTAGTGAGGGGTGCCTCTGCACTAGTTGAAATGTCCAGATTGGGAATGATATTGGTTCCTTGCACTGCAGATTCTGTTTTCACAATGCTTTGCTCATTATCATCTTCTGAAGAGGGCCCAGGTTGCTCATCCTGAGGATGCTCTGACACAGTTGGACTTTGTGGCACTGGAGGGGTGTTGTCAACACTTTTGTAGGGTTCTTCAAGGGCTGGTATGTCACCAGAGAGATTTACCACTTCAGATTCTTCCTCGGGTAATTCAAACAGTTCTAGTAGACACAAAGAAGCTGCTACTTCAGATGTAATACTTTGCACCTCACTTTCAGAGGGCACAGGCTCTAGGGAGGAAGCTGGAGGGTTAAGCAGTCCTGAAGGCCCAGCTTCATCCCTGTAACTATACATAGGGTTACCTTGAAACAATTGACTCTGTTCATAGGAAGGGTAATAAAAATGGGCACACTCACTATCATCAGAGGTGGACTGACAGTCACTTTCATTTTGGGTCTGCTGGGGGAAAGCCCTTGGGTCTGAAACAACTGGGGCAGGTTGACTCTGTCTCTTTTTAGCAGCAGCATGAGTCACTGGCCCAAGAGGGGCAATAACTAATGGTTCAGAGGCAATGATGATCACTTGGCCAATGGGCAGTAGGTGGTTTCTGTGTATGGTCTTGACAGCTTTAGAATCATTCTCAGGACCTACTTTGTACACAGGTAAATCATCCAACTTGTTATTACATGTGGAAGATGATGCCATCTGTCAGCAATTTTATGCTTGCCATGCAATCCCAAGTTACGTAATCGCACTCGATGCCCAGGTAACAGCTCTTGGGCCTTCACTCATCGATCATGTCTCTCTTTCTTAGCAAGATTTCATTTGGCAGCCATTGTTTGAGCCAGTTGGTATGCATGGTTCAATTGAGCTTTCAGTTTCTGTACATATTGTAAATAGTTCTCAGCTCTGCCCCCATCTGGAAAGACTCCAAAGCAGACATCCACAAGCAACTGGGCTTCCCTACCGAACATGAGATGATAGGGAGAAAACCCAGTAGCATCACTTTTGGTGCAATTGTAAGAATGTACCAAGGTGCTAATCTGCTGGCTCCATTTAGACTTGTCTTTAGGATGAAGAGTGCCCAACATGTCCAGAAGAGTTCTGTTAAAGCGTTCTGGCTGGGGGTCCCCCTGGGAGATGGTAAGGAGTGCTTCTAGACTTTCGCACCCCCCACAGAGAGAGCATCTCTTTGATCAGTCTGCTTTCAAAGTCCCTTCCTTGATCGGAATGGATACGTTAGGGTGCACCATAATGGACAAAGAACTTTCTAGTAGCACCATGGCCACTGTAGAGGCCTTCTGATCCTTTGTCGGGAAAGCTTGTGCATATCGAGTAAAGTGATCAGCTACTACCAGTACATTGCCAATGTTCTTTTGATCTGGCTCCAGACACAGAAAGTCTATGCAAACCAGTTCCATGGGGGCACTGATTCAAATGTTAACAAGAGGAGAGGCCTTCTGGGGCAAAGCTTTTCTCTGAAAGCACCTACTGCAGGTTTTGACATGGTTTTCAACATCAACCCCCATCTTTGGCCAGTAGAATCTAGACCACACCAAGTCGGGGGTCCAGTCAATACCGAGGTGTCCCATGTGATTGTGTAGGGACCGCAGTACCAGCTGCTTGAAGGCTGTGGGTTGTACCAATTGCTGCTTGTACAACTGACCCCGGTGATCTACTGTCTGTCGATAAACTGGTCTCGCAACTTTAATCGGGAGCCTTCTTTGAGTAATAATGCAGTCTGTAAGTCGGTAGAATGTAGTTTAGACACATCTCTCCCCGCACAAAGGGCATCAAGTGTGGGCTGGATCATAGGGTCTTGGGATTGAGCCCTCTGAATGCTGTCACTATCAAACTGGGGCAAGGTACTGAGGTCCAGTGCAAAAAAATGACAATAGGGTGCAGGTATGCAAGTATCAGGGGGCCCCAAACAGTCCACCAGACAGTGCACTGTATCTGCGGATGGCTGCCCGTCTTTGTCAAATTTTTGGCACAGTGTTTTAATAGAGTGTTCTGACAGCCTCACCCAGTTGCCTTGAGGGCTTGGCCACCATGAGAGAGCATCAGCATCAATATGGTTCAGACCAGGCCAGTATTCAACTGCATAATCGTAAGTCGACAGGGCAGAAAGCCACCAGTGCCCAGTGGCATCCAGCTTGGCTGAGGTCTGTACATATGTTAGAGGGTTGTTGCCAGTTCTTACCAATATTTTTGCCCCATAGAGGTACTCATGAAATTGGTCAACTATGGCCCACTTTAGAGTGAGAAACTCCAACTTGTGAATAGGATAATTTTTCTCAGATGGTATCAGGCTTCAACTGGTAAAGGCCACAGGTCTCAGGCCATCTTCATAGTCTTGATACAACATGGCTCCAAGTCCTTTCAGGCTGTCATCCATATGCAGGACATATGGCTTGGTAGGGTCAGCATAGGCAAGTACTGGGGCATGAGTAAGCTGAGAGATGATCTCGAAGAATGCCACCTCGCACTCAGGGGTCCAACGGGCTCCAAATGGTTCACCTGTTCAGAAATACACCTTTTCTTCTTCCTTGAGGGATCCCTTCTTGTACCTGCAGTTGGTAGGAGGATAGCCTTGAGTGAGATTGACAGATGGCCGGATTACCTTTGAATAGTCTTTAATGACCCCAATAATAGCCATAAAACCCCAAGAAATGCTGCAGTTCTTTTAAGTTAGTTGGCTGGGGCCAGGTGGTCAGGGAATCTACTTTACTGGGGACTGTCTGTTTCCCCTCAGCTGACACTATATGTCCCACATATTTTACAGATGTTTGGAAAAACTGGCACTTGTCTATAGATAGCTTGAGGCCTAATTCCTCCAGGCAGTCAAGAACTTTGAATAATCTGGTCTCATGTTCTTCTAGGGTGCGTCTGAAGATGATGACATCATCCAGGTATACTGGACATTCTAACAGATTCATGTCTCCTACCACATGTTCCACCAACCTCTGGAAAGTAGCGGGGGCACCCAAAATCCCCTGAGGCATCCTCTGCAATTCATAGAACCCCAAGGGACAGATGAAGGCTGTTTTCTCATGGTCCTCCAGGGCCATCGGGATTTGATAATACCCACTTCGTAGATCCAGTACTGAAAACCACTGACTCCCATTCAGGCAGTCCAGGGCATCCTGTATGTGGGGCATGGTGTACTGATCTGGTATGGTCTGTCGGTTCAGGGTCCAATAATCTACACACATCCTCACAGCCCATACTTCTTGCACACAACTACGATGGGAGATGCATAGGGGCTTCTTGACTCTTGAATAATGCCCATGGATAGCATCTCCTGTAGGTGCCTCCGAACATCATCTATATCAGCTGGGGCAAGGCGACAGGACCACTCTCTAAAAGCTCTGTCATCATGAAGCCTGATAGTAAGCTCAGCACCATGGATGCACCACACATCCCATTCCTTTAGGGAAAACACTTGGTCCCTCTGGGGTAGTTTCTTACTGATTTGAATCTTCCATTCAGCAGACAATGGGGAATCACCAAAGTCGAATAGGTCTGGGGTCACCTCCCCCTTTTCACCAAAATATTTATTGCTGGGGCAGTATTTCAGTGTCCGCAGTGTACCATAGCTAACATACACCCCCTGTTCACTTGAATTTCTTGATCAGACACATTCCAGATTTGGACGATCCCTCGCCATGCATGGGCATGGGCACGGGCAGGTAAGATACTGGGTTTAACCAGTAACCCCTCTGGCAACTTCCCTTCACCAGGTGCATCCAGCATCAATATCTTATTTTTGATGTCCTTTCTAAGGCAAACTTCTCCATGAACAGGGTACTGAGCATTGGGTGGTAGTACCAGAGAATCGGAATCTTTCTTCCACACTATCCACACCGGCTCATCTCTGTCCACTTCCGTAGTCTGTTTTTGCAGGTCATAGGCTCTCTTTATCAAGGCTGGAATTCTCAAGGCCCGCCCAGTCCATTGCCCTTGTTTTTCTTGACACAACTGCACTAGTCTTCCAACCATGTGGGCATTGGTTCCAATGAGCAAGGGAACCCCATCATACAATCCTGTAGGAGGACACACCAGGGCTAGCATCTCTACTTGTTCATCTACACCAGGTACAGTCATGGGAAAAGACAGCCAGAGCCAGACATACCCTAGGTAGGGATAAGACTTGTCGCTCAGGCCCCATACATGTAGGCCTTCCAGGGATTGTAATGGCACATCAGATAAGTCTTTGTCATGCCAGTCCTGGAATACAATGGTCACTTGCGACCTGCTGTCAAGCACAGCCCGAGCATGGATACCATTGACAGTCACAGTAGTCTCCATCGAAGGGCCTACCATTTTGGACCAGTCTGAAGGGACAGTAGCAGGGGCCTGTACAGACAATTTAGCCACGAAGAAGTTTGAGTTAGGATTTCTTGAGCCTTCACTGCAGTCGTTGACGGCACCTCTCGGCCATTGTTTCACTTTCCGGAGCTCCCTTTGAAGTCTGTATACAACTTTATCTAGGTCTTTTGGGGACCAGCATTTTCCATATGCCCATCCTTCCCACAATTATGACAAAATATACTTTCTAGGGTCTGGCGTGGCCAAGACATCACATAGGGAGCTAAGGCGGGGGTACTACCAACAGAAAATCTTGGTTCAACCTCTGTCTGCAGTGTGGTGAGTGTTGGGAGATGCCTCAGTACTTCTCTTACTTCCATAGTCAATTCATCAATTTTTGAGCTGTTGTCGGCAGGAGATGCCTGGGTATGCATCCCCACACTCATAGCGGATGCGCTCTGAGAGGGATTCGGGTCTATGGTATCTTTGGAACAGGCTTGAAGGGAAATAGTAGCCTTCATTTCTCAGACCTCTCACAGTATCTCGCCCCATGGCAGATTGTCCTTGATAGCTTCCAAGTGTTCAACTGGCACTGTATTCCACCCCTGAACTTCACTCGCATGGGCGTCCTCAGTTACCTGGGCAGCAGCAGCAGCAGATACGTGAGGGGGGCCCCCCCACATGGCTGCCTCCTCTCAATCCTCCGAATTTCCTTCATCAGTCCATCATAGGTAGGAGGCACATCCAACCGGGCTGCAAGTCGTAGTTGGAGCAGCAATAATTCCAAGAATGGGGCAGACTTGAGAAGTTGATCCAGCCTAGTCCAATCTAATTAAACTTGAGCCATGCCACCTTTTTTTAGGCATTCCTGTAGCACTGCTTCAAGGCGAGGCACATACGCTGATAAGGGCGCCCCTGGGTGTTGCTGAGTGTTTTTGACCCTACACCACAAGTCCTCACCTGAATTAGGACTCCCATACACATTTTCCAATGCATTCAGATAATCTTGAGCAGTTGCTTCTGGGTTACTAGCCCGTGTGGCATGGATAGTGAGCTGGGCGGGGCCTCTGAGGCTTTCAACTACCCTTTTCTTCTTCTCTGCCTCGGAGCATTGCCATTCTTGGATTTGAGGGGCAACATAGTCTATCCAAGTCTCCCAATTGTCCTCCCCCTGGGGTGTGGGGGGGTGCCTGAAAACATCCTTAGCCGGTGACACGAGTAGTGACTGAGTGCAGGCAAGGAGGTAAGCACAGGAGCTGGTGAAGGGACAAGTACAGGAACTGGCAGGGGTATTGGAGAAGGAACACCCCCAGGTGGCAGGAATAACTTCTTGAAGTACTCTACGGTCTTCTGCTCCTCCAGTAACAACTTGCCCAACTTCTCTTCGAAAGTCTCAGATAAGGGCGGGGGCTCATCTTCCCTGGGGTCTTTACTGTCCTTAGTTATTACCCTCCAGGCAGCTGAGACCCCTTCTGAGACAATAGTCTGTGGCACTTTGGAGCTGTCCATGGGGTCACTACACTCTACCAAGGCCATGAAAGTTTGGGCGGTCAAATCAGCCTGTCGACCTACCACCACAGCATTTTTTAAACATTCAGCTTTGGAAAGTGCTCCTTCTACAGTGTCCTTGCTAATGCCCAAGGGAATATCCAATATAAGCAAGGCATTGTGGGGGTCAATCTCCTGCCCTGTACACCAACCCACCGACTGGTGCACAGCCACTTGTATTGGTGTAGCCATTTATCTTTGACAATAATTCTTCATTTTGGCCACTAGAGGGTGCTGATCCCAGTGGTGCCTCTGAGATGTAACCCCTAGGTGGTACTATCCCAAGGGATGCTACCCCTGTCTCCGTGACCAAGTGCAGGTTGAGGGGTCTGGGTACTGAAAACGGGTGCCTCCACCCAGAGGATAGGGTTAGTGGTTGCATAGCTGACATGGGTACAGCCCTCCAGGACACTGTTACCCTCATCTTTCCTCTCTAGTGGCTTAAACATTTTACTGAGCACACAAATACAATAATACCCAAACAGCGGATGTATCCCCACCTTTGTTACACTTACCACCAGGGCTGGTTCCACTAGCTTGGCCCTGGAGACCCCCTGTAAAATAAGGTTAAACACAGCAACCAACAGTATCACAGTGTTATCTGTACAGAGGTACACCACAACCCTGGAGTTTGTTCACGCTACCCAGTACAGGACACAGGATGGATGAAATGGAGACCTCAGGATGAAGTGCTGGATTGCCAGGAGAAGCAGGGCCCACACAAAGCACTGTGGTGTCGATCCTGTTCATTGGTGTTGAGCAGGGAGCTGAATCCCCAGGTGGGTCTCTCGTCAGTTGTTACTCTATGGTGTGAGGAGCTATCTAGACTGAAGTGGCAGGGCCCAGACTGGGTGAACAGTTCGGAATAAATCCGGTGGTCGCTGGATACAGCTTCCAGCAAGCGTGACACAATCAGGCAGTGGGGAACCAAATCGTGACCCACTAACAGCATCACTCACACTTATAGTACAGATAAAGAAAGACCACAGTTAGGATGACAGTCCGGTTGCAATATACAGTGTCTCTGCGCAAACCGTATGCTCTGCAGTAGTTTTGGACATCCTGACAGGCCGATCACGTGGAAGCAACTCTTCAGTCCTCTTCAGGCAAAAGGCAGTCATAATTTGGTAATTCTGGTCACAACACTGTTCAGATGAAGTCCGATTTCTTTTTGTACTGGAAATTCCCTCACAAAGGAAGATGGAGCAGGCAGGCAGGCCAAACACAGCCTTCCCACCAGTTTCCCGTGCTACTACGCAGGAGTAGCTGCTCGAATAGCTCGAGCTGTTCACTCTTCCAACTCCAGACTCAGACTGACTCTGTGCTGCAGGCAGCACCGGGACTTCCTTCCTGATCCAAAAGGGTTTAGTTGGTTGATCCATCTGCCTGTCAAAGCAAGAGCTCCTCCTCTAGGTCTATTTAGGCGCCAAAGTGTAAAAACGACAATTCCTACAGAAATTCACTCCCACAAGACCCCTGGGGACAGACTCCATTTTAGGGTCCCTAAAGGTACTGATTGGTCCAGATAGGCAGTCCAGAACCAAGATGGTGGTACACAGCAGAAATGTTCATGCTACAAAGAAGGCAGGTTAGACAAACTACAATATCATTATTAATGAAGCAGATTAACAGCTAACAGTCACAGATTCTAGCAGGGCTCCCTCTGCGCAATTAGCGATGGCAGAATGGAGCGATAACACTGCAGCTCAGGCGGGACTCGAGCCTGAAACTACTCAGCCCCTACCCAGATCAATTATACACCACAAAATAGGTAGCTCTTAAAGAGACAGGCACGGAGGCTAACTGGGCACTCGCATGGAGACACTTTTAGATGGCTAGGACACAGAACACCAGCCTGGTGGTGGGCATTTAGGCAAGCCAAGAAAGACTTTTTGGGAACCCCCATTTATAGGGGGGGTTACACCAGGGTGCATAGGGAGGGGTATCAGCAGCAGAAAGAGATAGATGTGGTGTTGCCTCTGTATAGATTGCTGGTAAAGCCCTATCTAGAGTATTGTGTCCAGTTATGGAGAACACGTCTCAGAAAGGACATAGACAGAGTGGAAGCGGTCTGTGGGAGGACAACAAAAATGGTGCAGAGTCTGCATCAGAAGCCTTATAAGGAGAGATTAAAGGACCTAAATATGAGCACCCAGGAAGAGAGGGCGGGGGGATATGATAGAGACCTTCAAATACCTCATGGGTAAACAAGGTACAAGATGGAAGTATTTTTCATAAAAAAAGGTGCTCAGGGACAAGGGGGTATGATAAGAAGCTGGAGGGGGTAGATTCAGGAGAGATGTGAGGAAGTAATTCTTCACAGAAGGAGTACTAGATTCCAGGAACAGTCTTCCAGCAGAGGTGGTGGGGGTGAGAACAGTGGTGGGGTTCAAGACTGCATGGGTTAGGCATAAGGGATCTTAGGAAATGGAAAGGGGGGTGATTGGGCCAGAGATCAAGTAGGGTTTGTGATTGTACTGTAGGTAGGGAAAATGGGCAGACTAGGTGGGCCAAGTGGTCCTTATCTGCCAGCAAATTCTGTTTCTATGTCTCTAAATAATTTAATGTTGTTTCATTTCATTGTTCTCTTTTTACAATCATACATCATTTAAAAACTGGAAGTTCTACTCAGCTTTACTTTTCTGAGTATCTTTCCTGGACATCAAGAAAAAAAACCTTCCTTCCTCACCTGTCTACCAGGGAAATGTTTGCTGCTTAACTTTGTCCAGATAAAATAGAATTCCTGGCTTTGTGGTAGCCAGCGCTCACTTAGGGCACACAGTATGTGTTGACTCAATAAGCAGAATTAATACTCAATCTGCTTCCATCATTATTTCACTTTAATAATCCACTTAAAACAACATTTCTGAATTACTCACTGTACAGAAAAGTCCTTTAGTAAAGGTTGTGAGCAAAAGTTCGTATTTCATTACAAGTCCATTTCTGATAAAAAGACAGGCCCAATCCAGGCTTGTGGCTCCTAGCTTGCAGCTTGTAGCTGACAACAGCAGACAGGAGGGGGTACGCCTCCCAAGGTCATCTGACACGTTTCGTACTATGACCAGTACTTTCTCAAAGGATGACTATTACCTTCCCCAACACCTATTTATCAACCAATCTCTTAAAGAGACATTACCTATTTATTGTTAAATGTAATGAACAAACAATTCTCAACAATGTCATAAATACACAGATATATAAAAAACTACATCTATAACATTACAAATACAATATGAAATAGATAGAATAATAAGTGCTAGCTATACTTTATAGAGCACCAGTAAAAAACTGCACAAGTCCTTTAGTGATAGAATCAAAGGAACTTTTTTTCTCAACATTTCAGATGTACAGTCGGGCAGGATGGCTTTCTCTCATCAGCCGGATACAGTATCAAACCTGCCTCTTAGCCAAAAAAGTCCTCCTCAGGGTCATGTCCCCGGGCATTGAAAAGCTGTTCGTTGACCACCACAGCACCCAGCAAACTAGAAGTTCACAACAACTAACCTTCCTTGTCCCCAGATGCTGGACTACCATGGGCCAGAGGGCCTTTGCCCACAGAGCACCACATTGGTGCAATACTCTCAACAAAGAAACTCTTACTGCTGCTGCTCTTGGCAATTTTTAGAGACAACTCTGACTTCATCTCATTTCAACTAGTCATTGTGACTGCCTCGTCTAATCAGGGGCCCACAGTTCACTGCCCTCCACTTCAGTCTTGACAGCTACCTCTCCCCACTTTGCCCCCTTCTACCTGCCTACCCCCTTGCCCCCTCTCCCTTTCCTCCCCCCGGGCACTTCCTGACTTTCATCCCTCCCATCCCTCCCCTTTAGAGCTCTTACCCTCACCATCTACACTCAGACAATGGCCTTCTGCCTGCATACCCCTTCCCTCTCACCTGCAGTGCTTATTTCCAAGATTGCCCTTAGCTGGTATGTCATGCTACCTAACATTTGGCACATTTTGAATTACTGGAATTTCCTAAGCCTCAGTCTCTTACATCTTTTTATTGTGTAACTATGTATTATTATGTTGACCTTTGTATGTATGTATACCCCCCATTCCTTCGACGTGGAACCTTTGTAAACGAGCAGTTCCTACTCAAAGGTATTTGTAATCCTAGATTTCAATAAAATAAAATAAAAATTAAAAATAAATGTTATTTGCTTTTAGTCTCCACCCTGGATGGTGAACACCATTTGTGCAGGTACTGTAAAAGGTAGAAATAAGACTAGTTAAAAACAACATAAATAAACACAAATGTAAAGATATCCCAAACATATCAAAACAACTTAATTTCTCTTCAAAAAAGGTTTAATCTCAATCCTGTTATTTAGTCCTGATGGTTGCATAGCTTTCATGGAAAAAATTCAATATTGCTTCCTTCAAAGTAACAAATTATCATAATCTCCACCACGTTTAGTGAGAAAAGTTTCTCTAAGGAGGTAAACATAAAACTATGTTCATGTTTATCTTTCATTTTTGACATATGTAAGGCCAATGCATTTTTAAGATCTGGATTTATAATTGCTCTTGTATGTACCCCTATCCTGGTCTTAAATTATCTTTTTGTCTTATCAATACTATATCCACCACATTTACATTCTGCCATGTAGATGACCCCTGCTGTATTGCACAGGTGATAGAGCCCCTCACCTGCACATCTCTATTTGTAGTAGGGTTTCTAAAGGTTTCCGTGGTTCTAACGATTGGACAGAACTTACAGTTACCACATTTATTACTACCCCCCATCCTCTTGGTTAACCAATTTCTCAATTTTTCCGGTACGGGCTGGACCAAATGTACAATGATATCTTTAATATTTTTCCCTCTCCGATAGACCATTTTAGGGCCTTGTACATTAACATGTTTCACTCTTGGGTCCATGGTAACCAAATGCCAATGTTTCTTAACGATAGATGTAATCTGATTAGTCTGCGGACTATATGTAGACACAAAGGTAAGCTGGGGGTCATATTTCTCACCCTGACATTTCTCTCTAAGTAGTTCCTCCCTAGGAATTTTTTGGACTTCTCCCATTGTTTTCACTAACTTGTCTTTAGAATATCCCCTTTCTTCCAACCTCTTTGTCAATTCTATTGCTCGTTCTTCAGATTTTGACTGGTCACTACAATTTCTCTTAGTTCGAATATACTGGTCCTTCAGAATTGCAATCATTACACGTGGTGGATGGTTGCTACTAGCCAAAAGTAAGGTATCAGTGCTTTTTCTGAACAAGTCAGTGCCCAGACCACCTCCTTCTTCTTTATATATTATGAGGTCTATGAAACTGATCTCTTTCTTACTGAAACTTAGACTAAAATGCAGCTTCTCATTATTTCCCTCCAAATATTTCACAAACTCAAACAGTTCTTCTTCACTGCCTTTCCAAATAATAAAAATATCAACTATAAAGTGCTTAAATAGATCTATTTTCTGTAAATAGGGATTGTTAGTACTTTGAACTGTCGTCATCTCCCATTTAGCAATAAACAAATTGGCATAGTTTGGTGCCAAACTGGCACCCATCGCTGTCCCTTTATCTGCAGGAAGAAGTCCTGGTTGTAAAAAAATGTGTTATACTCTAACACAAACCTGCTTAGTTGTAATAAAATTTCAGTTGGAGGCTCCTGTACTGCCCGTTTCTCTAGATAATATGCTAGTGCCTCTAAACCTTCCACATGAGGTATATTTGAGTATAGCGAGGCTACATCCAATGTCACCAGTATACTTTCTCTCTCAATTTCTATTTTTTTTTAGAATCCTTAACATATCTCCTGTATCTTTAATAAAGGAAGGTACCTCTCTTACTAACTCAGTCAAAAAGGAATCTACATATTTCGCTAAGGGCTCTGGTAAACTATTGTTGCCCGAAACAATAGGTCTCCCCGGAGTGTTCACCAGATCTTTGTGAATTTAGGGCAGACGATAGAAAGTGGCCCTGGTGGGATATTGTACCATAAGAAACTTTAAAACTTGATTCGTTATAAATCCCTCATCTCTTGTGCTACACAAGTAATCATCTATCATCTACATGGCAGAATGTAGATGTGGTGGATATTATATTGGTAAGACAAAAAGACAATTTAAGACCAGGATAGGGGAACATACAAGAGCAATTATTAATTTAGATCTTAAAAATACATTGGCCTTACATATGTCAAAAATGAAAGAAAAACATGAACATAGTTTTATGTTTACCGCCATAGAGAAACCTTTTCTCACTAAACGTGGTGGAGATTATGATAATTTGTTACTTCGAAGGGAGCAATATTGGATTTTTTCCATGAAAGTTATGCAACCACCAGGACTAAATAACAGGATTGAGATTATACCTTTTTTGAAGGGAAATTAAGTTGTTTTGATATGTTTGGGATACCTTTACATGTGTGTTTATGTTGTTTTTAACTAGTCTTATTTCTACCTTTACAGTACCTGCACGAATGGTGTTCACCAACCAGGGTGGAAACTAAAAGCAATAAACATACATCTGAAATGTTGAGAAAAAAGTTCCTTTGATTCTATCACTAAAGGACTTGTGCAGTTTTTTACTGGTGATCTATAAAGTATAGCTAGCACAGTATTATTCTATCTATTTCATATTGTATTTGTAATGTTATAGATGTAGTTTTTTATATATCTGTGTATTTATGATATTGTTGAGAATTGTTTGTTCATTACATGTAACAATAAATAGGTAATGTCTCTTTAAGAGATTGGTAGATAAATAGGTGTTGGGGAAGGTAATAGTCATCCTTTGAGAAAGTACTGGTCATAGTACGAAATGCGTCAGATGACCTTGGGAGTGACCCTCCTGTCTGCTGTTGTCAGCTACAAGCTGCAAGCTAGAAGCCACAAGCCTGGATTGGGCCTGTCTTTTTATCTGAAATGGACTTGCAATGAAATACGAACTTTTGCTCACAACCTTTACTAAAGGACTTTTCTGTACAGTGAGTAATTCAGAAATGTTGTTTTAAGTGGAGTATTAAAGTGAAATAATGATGGAAAAAGATTGAGTATTAATTCTGCTTATTGAGTCAACACATACTGTGTGCCTTTAAGTGAGTGCTAGCTATCACAAAACTTCTGCTTATTTTTCAGCCCTCCACCACTGAATCCTTAGTGCGGTCATTCAAAACAAACAAGTCAATTCCTGGCTTTATAGTGTATGGTTGAACATCGTTGTAACTCAGTTTCCATCTGAGCTCAAACCTTGTTGTAGGACAGTTCAAAGGTCATGGAAAGCGATTGTACCCTTCTGGGGTAAAATCATGTTCCATAACCTTTGATCTGCACTACAATAAGGTTTGAGCCAAGCTGGAAAGCTCACAAGCGAAAGTCAACAAAAACATCAGGGTCAACCAGATAAGCTGCAACAGTGGCGGTGCAATCACCCAAACCTGCGACTGAACCACGATCAACCGCACAAGGTAAGAAATGCAGGATCAACAAGATAACTGCAGTTTAAAGAAAAAGAAAGGCAGAAGCAACCAGATATTTACATTTACTCACGGGGAAAAATGTCTGTCCTTCCTCACAGCTAAGCGAGAGACAAGGTCACCATTTTTTTTGAATCCTGCCCACACCTGATAAACAGCCAATAGCAAGCTGTGCTACAAATGTAGGGGCGTCTACTCCCTAGCAACCACACATCACACCCTGGCAACCACCCTAACTCCAAGAATACCAAGTGGTCACAAACATTTTGTTTGTATGCTGTAAATAAAAAATTAAAAAAAGCTGTAAAAGACATATTTAATTAATTTAGGGGCGCCATACTGTATAAAAAATATTGGATAGACAACTCTGTGCCCAACCAGTGCATAGTGCCAACTGGGTTCTGATTCCCAGGGACCTCTCGAGCTTCGTTCTCGAGATCACAGGGAATCAGAACCCATCAGTGGCACAGCACACTGGTTGTGCATAGTTACTTATCCAGTATTCTCTGCACCGAGGTCCTCTGTTGTGTGTCTTTGTTTGGGGAGAGGTGAACATTCTACTAGTAGACTTCTGCAGAAGTTTGAATTCCTGCATTCTGTGATAAATAAAAATTCCATCTACTGAAAGACAGATGATAGACAGGTGGGGATGGACTACTTTTTTTTAGTTTCTTTTAACAAAAGAAAATAACTGTTTTTAAATTTAAAATAAAATGTCTTTTTTTTTCTTAAGGATATCTCGGTTTCCCCATTTGAGAAGTGCAATAAGACACATCAGGGTGTGGGTAGTTATGTGATAAATTTACTTCCAAGTACCAAAGGTGCTCATCGTAAACGGCCTCATGCCTCACAACACACCTGGGTGTACGTTTGTCACATGACTACTCACACCCTGTTGTGTCCTATTTACTTATTTGCTTTTTGTTGACTAGGTAGGGAGGGCTAGACAGTTCTATCTATTGTCAGCCTCTTCCCTGTTGCTCACTTATTCACAGTCACCTGACACAGAAGTGAACCTCTAGGCACAGTATATCAGTACCTGCAAGGCTACTGCTATATGCTTCGGTAAAGCTGAAACTAACAAAAGCAAGAAAAAAAAAAGCTTGTTTCTGTGTTTTTATTGCTTTATGGCTGCTGTTTTGGGCACACAATGCCAGTTAACCTAGCCAGCTGCATTGCCTGCCTCTCTCCCAGAGCATACATACTTGCATATATAATATTATAGATCTTGGGAGAGTCATGTGACACTTTATAGGAGACATTGCAGAGGGGCTGGAAGGAAAAGTATGCATCTTTGCAGATGACACAAAGATCTGCAACAGGGTTGATACACAAGGAGGGGTGGAAAGGGTGAGAAGGGACTTAGCAAGGTTGGAGGAATGGTCAAAAATATGGCAGCTTAGATTCAATGCAAAAAAGTCCAAAGTAATGCCCCTGGGAAAGAAAAATCCAGGGGAAGAGTACACAATGGGGTACTAACAACAACAAAAATGGAAAGGGACCTGGGTGTAGTCATATCAGATGACATTAAGGTAGGCAAGCAATGTGAGAAGGCAGTAAGGAGGGCTGGGGGGATACTGGGATGCACAGGGAGAGGCATCTCCAGTAAAGAGTAAGAAGTTGTTATCCCTCTGTACAGACAGTTGGTAAGACCCCATCTGGAGTATTGTGTGCAGTTCAGGAGACCCAGTCTCTGCAGAACATAGAAAGGATGGAGGCACTCCATTGGAGGGCAACTAAAATGGTGCAGGGTGTGCAACAGAAGCCATTTGAAGAGCGACTTAAAGAGCTAAATATGTATACCCTTGAGGAAAGGAGGGAGAGGTGGGACATGATAGAAACTTTCGAGTACCTCAAGGGAATCAACAAAGTCAAAGATGAGAGCCTCTTTCAGAAAAAGACATGTGCAAGAACAAGGGGGAACAATTTGAAGATAGAGGGGAGATGGCTCAGGGGCAATGTCAGGAAGTATTTTTTCACGAGAGGGTGGTGGACGCATGGAACTGCTTTCCTGAGGAGGTCACGGGGTCAAAAACAGCGGGGGAATTCAAGAATGCATGGGACAGACATAAGGCAATTATAGTGCAGGGGTAGGAAGAAGTAGGCTGATAGTTAACTAGAATCTGCAGCTTATCCAATATATAGGGAAATGGACAGACTAGGTGGGCCAAGCAGTCCTTATCTGCCGTCAAAGTCTATGTTTCTATGTTCTATGTTTTCTCAGCTAATCACAGCGCTTCCTTCAGTTGTGCGTGAGATATTCTTATTACTGTAAGAGTACCTTATACACACTGAGCACTGTAGTGGGTTTCTAGATGACCTCCGCTCGCACCACAAAAAGGAACCTCAACATTTTTTTTTTAATCACGGCACAATTTATAATAAATTTATAGGAGTGCTATTGAGGGCCTCTTATGGATATGAGTGTCACCTCTTGCATCCATGGGGTACCAGATCTGCTCACCTTCGGTTTGCAGTTCTCTTGCTGTAAGAACGCACAAGGTGAAACTCATATACCCATAAGAGGCCCTCATAGTGTCCTTGTAAACGTATATACTAAACCAGTAGTGGGAAACTAAACAAAGCTGCATGCAGTACAAATTCACTCCACTTCCTGCTACACCTGCAAAAGGTCATTCATCAGGGAGTGCAGACAATTAGCAGACATTAGCATAGCTCACAGCGTTAAAATGCATAGCACTGGCCTTCAAAATGCAGAGCACGTGTCCAGAATGAGTAGCACTTTTTTTTTATAAAGAATAATATGTTTAGAAAGAGTGAGCTCCATATGTTTCAGGTTAAGGAACATTTCTAATGAGTTAGTTTAATTGTTGAATTGTCTGTGTGTCCAGAAAAGCTTTAACGTTATGTGGAATGTCAGAATATCTTCACAGAGCAAGGGTAAATTTGGGTGCAAACTACGTAGCGGGCTGCAAAATGCATGGCAGTTAAGAGGCATGCATGGTAGGCAGTGAAATCGATCTGCTCCACCCTCATTATGGCTGAAGCGCTGTGCAAAAATATGCTCAGAATGCTGTAAAATCCATGCCAAAATCAAAGGCAGGAATCAAAACTCCCTCACAATTCACTGGTTGTACAACTTCCAACTATTTCTTCTGCTGCTGGCTCCAAAATGTATTCTAATAAAACTGACTGGGTCTCAACAGAGTGGTCTGACTAGTTGTTTCCTTCTAGCTTTCCAAGTCAGGTGTACTGATCTCGATGCTGATGAATGATGCACCCACTGATAAATTGAAGTGTTTCAGGAGGGTCAGTCATGCTTCTCACTAGCAAGAGCACGTAACACAAAACCCTGGCTCCCCTGGGTAACCCCTCTGGAAATCTAAATCTGGGCTACCCTCCTGCAGAGCCCACAATGTAAGAATTAACAGCTCTGCTGCAGACCACAGTCGTGAAATCCAGATATATCCGGAACTATCATTGAAATATCCGAGAAACATAGAATTTGAGGGCAGATAAGGACCGCTTGGCCTACCTAGTCTGCCCATTTCTCTACCTATTGTATAAACTCCAGATCATACTGTATTTGATCTGTAGCTTACCTTCTCCTTCCTACCACTAGGGTTGCCTTCTCCTATCCCATGCATTCTTGAATTCACCTATCATTTTTGGCCCTACAACCTCCTCAGGGAGACTGTTCTATTCGTCTACCCCCTTTTTTGTGAAAAAATGCTTCCTCACATTGCTCCTGAGTGTTCCTCACTCTAGCCTCATATTGTGACCCCTTGTTCTTGCAGATCTCCTTATCTGAAAGATGCTACCCTCCTGAACCTTGTTTATCCCTTTGAGGTACTTGAAAGTCTCTATCATATCCCCGCTTCACTCCTTTCCTCCAGGGTATACATATTGAGTTCCCTCAGTCTCTCCTCATATGGTTTCTGGTGTAGTTCCTGCACCATTTTCATTGCCCTCCTCTGGACTTCCTTTACCCTGTCTATGTCTTTTCAGACATGCGATCTCCAGAACTGCACACAGTACTCCAGATGAGGGTTCACCAACTGTCAGTACAATGGCATCACCACCTCCTGTTTTCTACTGGTGATACCTCTCCCTATGCACCCCAGCATCCCACCAGCTTTCCTCACTGCCTTCTCACATTGTTTGGCTACCTTTAGGTAGTCTGTTATGACTACCCCAGGTCCCTTTTCAGTTTGGTTGTTTCTAATACCTCACCCTCCCCCACTGTGTATTCCGTCCCTGGGTATTTGTTACCCAAGTGCATGGTTTTGCACTTCTTTGCATTGAATCTGAGCTACCACACTCTTGACCACTCCTCCAGTGTGCTCACGTCTCTTCTCATCCCCGAGTGTTAACCATATTGCAGATCTTAGTGTCATCTGCAAAGAAGCATACCTTTCCTTCTAGTCCCTCTGCAATGTTGCTTATAAAGACGTTAAAGGGGACCGGCGCCAAGACTGAACCTTGTGGCACCCCGCTGGCTACCCCCTTCTCTTCAGATTGAACTCTGTTTACCACCACCTTCTGTGTCCTATTGCTAAGCCAATTTCTGACCCAGTTTACCACCTTAAGACCCACTCCCAGATTGCCCGACTTGTTTACTAACCTCTTGTGTGGGATTGTGTCAAATGCCTTGCTAGGTAGGCCATGTCCACCGCCCCTCCCTGATCTATTACCCTTGTCACCCAGTCAAAGAAATCTATCAGATTATTTTGACAAGACCTTCCTGCTGTGAATTCATATTGCCTTGGGTCTTGTGCCCTGCTGGCTTCTAGATATTCTACATTCCTTTCCTTCAACACCAATTCCATCATCTTCCCTGTCCTTCCCAATTTTTAGGCACCAACAAGCGTAGTTTGTAAGTGCTTACTGTGGCCATGCATGCTTTTTTTCTGCATTTTAGTCAAGTTTAAGGAGCCCTTTTAAGTGAGTGATTTGCTGTGTATGGGTGATGTGCTGTGTGCCAGGGCAGATATACAGCTCTGTCTAACCTGGCGCATGGCACATCACTCACGCTCACTGATATGGACAGCTTTCTTTGATCGGTCAAGAGAAAACGCTACCACCATGGGGACCGTGCCCTTTGGATTCCTGGGTAGGCCACAAATCAACAAAACCCCCCTCCCAACACATACTTTTTCATGTAAATATTAATTCTATGAGCAAAATCAGAATTCACGTGGTGCAGCTACATTGAGTGAACCAGGCTGTTTCTTATAAAATTAAAGTACTCAAAATTAAAAAGAAGCAAAATACATTGGTTTAGATCTGAATTCAGCTTGGCTTCACACAAACAGCAATAAGACCTGCAGTGTCCTGCTATCTGTAGCAACTTCACCCATTCTATTGGCTGTCTCTCATACGCTTGCTGCTCAGAGGGACTGACCAATGAGAATGCTGAATGCATTAGTCAGTTGTTGTAGCAGGAACAGGGGCTAGATGGAAACAGACGTCAGGGTGTACTGATGGGCACTGCATTCAATTTCTTTTCTGATCGAGCTCAAGAGAGGTTCACTCAATATGGCATTCACCGTCCTCAGAGCCAGGAGGAACCAACCAAGCAGGGCACCCTAACTGCAGCTGGGATCTGAGAAAGAGTGCCGGCACCACAAGATGAGAGAGTCCTGGCCCAGGACAGTAGCTGGGAGGGTGTGATATGCTAGACTGCTAGGCTGGTGGGCAAGATGTGAGGGAGGCCATGGCTAATAGGGTTGTCTGAACCCTCTGAAGTTCTGGGTTCTAGTTCTGGTCTAGAACTTTTAAAAAAGTTCTAGGGTTCTAATCTTTTTTAGAACTTTTTAGAACTCAAAATCTATTTTTTTAATTGTGCTGCCAATAATTAAGCAATAAGGCATGACCAAGTCTTATGTCAATGGTCTGCTAATCATCTTCTAGGTGTACTGTGGCACGAGGTGTAGCTGAGTTCACATGCCCCAGAGGGTGATTAACTGACCATTAACATAATCCCTGGGAGTGCCTTATTGCTATTATAATAAAAAATGTTTTTAAACAATGTTAAACCTTGTTCAGCACATGGTTAAGCTCTACATGGATGTTAATAAGAAATGAACATAAGGCTGTTAGAATGTTTGCAGCCAATCAGAAAGCTCAATTTTTCAGACCCTTTTTATAGTGAAGATAATAGTGAAATACATGTGAAAAAAGAAATAAAAAAATCGGCCCACAGTTCCAACGAACAAAAATTAGTATAAGAGGAGAGAGAAATGATCATTGTGACTTTGATGTGTTGGGTATGGTGCAGCAGTCAAAGGGCACACAGCAGAATAAGCTGGCCAGTACACAACATAGGAGATGGAGTCACACAACACAGTGAAAGGGATTTTTCTGTCTCTTCTCCCAACAGGGAAATATATTTCTGGCATATATTTAAGGATGAAAGAAAGCCAAAGGGCAAAATTGCCCAAACAAACAAAACTGCAGCACTTGACTCAACCTAAAGCTTAAATGAGCTTCAAACATATAAAAACAAGAGGCAATCTTATCAGTTCATCATCCTTTATTAAAGTGCTCCGAAAGCTAATCCCACACATACCATTTAAGCTTTAGGTTGAGTGCTTCAGTTTTGCTTGGGCAACTTTACCCTTATGCTTTCTTGCTTCAGGCTCTTTATCTGCAGGCACTGGATTGTAGTTTTTGCCAGGAGTGAATTGAGCCCCTCACTTGCTTTTGCTTGCTTTGAATGTATTTAAGGATACCACCACACAACTGGCTGCTGAGTTGCACACAGTCACACGCACTGGGTATGGTAAAGTACAGTCAAAGGGCACACAGCAGGGCTGTAAAGGAGGCAGTATAGCACAGTGGTTAAGGGCACTGAGCTGCAAACTTGGACACCTGGGTTTGAAACCACAGCACCCACTTGCATACTGTGTGTGACCCTGAACAAGTCATTTAACTTCCTTTGTGCTTTCCAGGTAAACCTGGAAACAAGCTTCAGCTTTGTGTGCCTTTCCTGGTTAAACAATTTTGCCTTTCCCTTTCCTAATGTGCTGGCCACAGTACACCACAGGAGACAGTCACACAACACACTGAAGGGAATTTCTCTGTCTCTCCGCCCTACAGGGAAATATATTTCTGGCATGTATTTAAGGATACCTCCACACAACTGGCTGCTTGGTTGCACACAGATTAGGCAATGTATGCACAGGTGCAATCACATGGCTGAATAACATCTGAATTAAAACCACCAATCACCATAGAGAGAAGACAGTAAAGGAAAAAAAATTGCAATCAAATACATCATCACTCTGTAGAAAATTTGTTTTGTAAAACACACACTGTTTTTGTGTTTTAACTTCACCTCCAGAATATACTCACACACACCTTAGGTTCACTTTAATCTTTTTTACTTTGTATTGTATTAAAACACAGCTATCTGAGAAATATAATGGACCTCATAAGCAAAATGGGAGGGTCTGAGTGGTCTGAGAACTACTACTGGTTATCTACTCTGTAGACCCTCCTTTTCATGTTCTTCTTCCTTTTTACCCCAGGACTGGGTGTCTATTGAATAAGGAGCCCCCCTGAGACTGTATTAGGAAGATGGATAGGGAGTATAGGATACATTTGCTTTAAAAAAACATAGCTTCAAAAACTCCCTCGCAATCACTTTGCCCTGTAATATAATCCATTTAGAGCAAAGGCATCTCTCACTCTCAGTATAACTCCCACTGTGATATTTTCCAGTTAAAGACCGTTTTATTTTCATGATCAGGTTGGTGTGCCCCTTTGACATTGTTTAGTACACTCATTTTCTATCGACTTTGATTTAAATCTCTTTCAGCTGTTTGTTCACAATGTCACCTTTTGAGAAAAGGATCATTTATCTGTTTGATTAAAAAAATGTTATCTACTGACTACTCCGAGAAAAACAGCTACAGTACAGGCTTTACTTGAGTTGTGACAACTCACTGTCTTGCTCTCTCACTCTCTACTTCCAACAGGAGTGCAGTCCTCCTCAGTCCAGACTAGTACTTCCATTGTGGTGACTGGGTGATGCTACTGCTGTGCCAGACTCCGACCGCACTGACCGTTCATCTCCTGACTGTCTTTCTTGTTGTTTTGTTCCTGCCCCCCCCCAATTCGTGTGCAGTGGCTGGCCTGCTGAGTCCCGATCCGGTTCCCTGTCTCCTGATCTTCAAAGTGACTAACTCACAACCATGCTGACACTAACAGGATAAACGATACTTTGCACTAAAAACTTCACATACAAGGGTGACACTCGTGCAGTTTTGTATTTAGCGCCTTGGCGGCAACATCATGAACCGATGACATGACTGCAAAACAAGTAATGCGATTGGTTGAGACTGGGAGGTGGACTGGATGCCGGGGGTTGTGGAAGGAGCAACAGACCAAAAATGATGCCAGTCATACCCAGTCCTTCTGCAGTAAAATGTAAGAAAACAGCAAAAAAGTTTAACCCTTTATGAATCTTTCTAGTGTTCGGAGTCTAATTTAGAACTCAACACCAGAGTTCGAGCAGAGTTCGCCGAATCTTTCTTGAAACTAGTTCTGACAACCCTAATGGCTAAGAACATTGTATGAGGGGAATTGACCCAAGACACAGAAATGCATGTTCTACATACTGCCCCAGACAATCCAAAATGAACTGAAGTCAGGATAAGTTAGTCTAAACACTTTTGACCAGATGCACATGATGCTAAACTCCGTGGAAGTGTGGATAGCACCAAGGGAACTGAAGAATTACAGGCTGACCTGCAAAGGTTAGAGAGGTGGTTAAATGTTTGGCAGCTGAAATTCAATGCCAAAAAGTGCAAGGTGATGCACCAAAGAAAAAAGAACCTAAGGATAGAACACTGGATGGGAGGGGTAAAACTTAGTACCACAGCTGAAGAACATGACCTGGCAGTCATGTTCAGCAACACCCTTAAACAGATTAGCTAATGCAAGAAGGCTTATAGTAAGGCAAACAAGATGCTGCTGTGGGAAGGAAGGAAGGAAGGAAGGAGGAGGGAGGGAGGAGGAGGGAGGAAGGAAGGAAGGAAGGAAGGAAGGAAGGAAGGAAGGAAGGAAGGAAGGAACCTCTATAAATCGTTTGTGAGGCCACACCTGGAGTACTGGGCCCAGTTCTGGAGCCCTCACCTTAGAAAGGACAAGGATATGCTAGTGGTACTACAGCATAGGGTGACAAAGAAAATACAGGGCCAGCAGGGGAAGTCCTATAGCAAGTGCCTTAGGGCATTGAACATGTACTTGCTGGAGACCAGAAGAGGGGGCATGATAGAAACCTTAAAATTCCTGAAAGGAATAAACAAAGTGAATTATGAGGAATCATTTAGCAGGAACACTCGTTTGACAACATGAGGGCATGACAGGAAGCTGACAAGAAGAAGGTTCAGAAGGGATGTGAAAAAGTATAATTTTATTGAAAGGGTGGTGGAACCATGGAATAGCTTGCCAGCCAAAGTGGTGGGAGCTAAAACTGTGGATGGCTTCAAACGAGGTTGGGACACAGCAAAAGGAATAGTGCTCACGTGTAGAAATGAAACTGGGAAAAGGAACAGGACGCCTAATGGTGAGGGTTACAGCCCTGTTATCGACACTAAGTTGTGAGGTATGTACTGTAGGGCCCAATGGGCAGACCTGATGGACCTTTGGTCTTTTTCTGCCATCACTGTCTATGTTTCTGTTTCCATAACCTACGCTAAAGTACAGAATTCTGTTCTGCACAATGTGGCCTCACTGGTACAGAAGGAATATTGTCATGCAATGTTAAATATAAGCACTGCACAAGCAGTTATTGGCTGTACCCTCTTGTGCAGTGCTTATATTTAACATGACAAGATTTACCTCTGTGTGTACCTGCAAGATCACATTGTATATGACATACTGTCAACACCTTAGCATTAGCCAGCCCAGCGGTGCAGAGGGGTGAGGCGCTATGCACCTTACCTCTCACCAGGCCGGGACCCGAGTTCAGGAATGAGTTCTGGGTGCTGGGGGTTGGCCGTGGGGGGGGAGACTGAGTGTCTGATGGACTGCTCTCCTTTCCAGGTGGGGAGGGATTCTGTCTCGCTTCTTGGCTACCATCTGGTGGAGGCTTGGTGGTAGCGCCAGTGTCTGAGTGCTGAGTAAGGAAGGGACCGTGATTCCATAGCATGTGCATACCTCCATGTGCGCACACTTGCATGCCACTGTAGTAAGGGGTAATGGGAGAAAACAGAAAATGAGAAAGTGCCAGCTTCATGAAGCCTTGCCTGCCTGCCCCATTCCCACATCACCGCCTGACTACTGCCCCAATTCTGGATGAGAGTCTCTGGGTGGGGTAAAGATGGCCCCTCCCCTTCCTGGCCCCACCATGGGGGACAATCTATTGGGGAAACTCTGGGTGACTTGGTCGGGGGGGTTGGTGCCAGATGGGCGTGGCAGTGATAGGGTTGATAGCTCACCTGAACAACCTATGGGAAAAAAATAAGCTGTATGGGGGAAAAAAACTTGCATTAATGAAATCTGACAGTGATTTATAGTTTTTTTGTTGTTTTTTTGTAGTGTAGAGGGTTGCTGGTGGCATTACCCCTGTAGAACTTAGATTTGTCATGATCTTTGGTGCATTTGGGGATTTTAGATGCATAATTTCTACTCCTCTAATGATCCAACTAAAAGCACAGTTTCAGTTCAGAATTGTTTCAACAAACCTACATACTTTCTGGCTGCCTCCCTCAAGAACCAGAGCCACAGGCTGCAGCATTGCCTTGCCAGTACTATTCACCCCCCATCAGAGCTGTGCTGGTAGCATTGCCAGCACTTTCTGTCTGTCCACAAACTGAGCTATGCTTGGCAGAATTGCCTTGCTCACACTATCCACACCAACCCTTCCAAACCAGAGCCGCATTAGGTGGCACTACCAGCACTTTCAGCTCCCCCCCCAAATTGGAGCTGCATTCAGCGGCATTGCCAGTACTTTCCTCCTGCCCACCCAGAACCAGAGCCGGACTTGGTGGCATTACCAGCACTTTCCTCCTGCCCACCTAGAACTAGAACCACACTTGGTGGCATTACCAGCACTTGCCTCCTGCTCCTCAAAACAACGATAAGTCTGCATTGTCTGACTTTGTATCCGATACTTTGGATATATCTGTTATTACTGCAGTATCAAGCAAGCCAACTTCTGCTCCAACTTACTTAACAGCTGTGTCCTTTCTCCATGAGCCAGCATCAGTAGAGACTTCTGCAGTTCCCAAGACTGCTAAAATGTCTGACCTGCCACAGATACTGCGTTGGCCACAGCACAGGTTCTAACCACTTCCACGGTTTCAGGCATCGACACAACTCCAGAAAGTGTGGAGCCAGAGATCCCAGAGCCACCAGCTTGTCTGCCTTAAAAGCTTCTGTTGAATTTCTCATCACGCTAATAAGGCCAGACCCTTCCATTAAACTTTGAATAATGAACATTTAATATTGTCACTCTTAGTAAACCGTGATGTACTGGATACTATTTTATAGAAATTTTCATTCTCTGAAGTAAAGAAATGTTCTATTTTCTTGTGCTGATTGTTATTGTAAGAAGGTGAACAATCAGGCAAAATTAACTTCTGTTTTCAAGATGGATCATTAATAGATATGTTTACTTATTTTTTATGAAAAGGGATAATGTTACTGTACAAGTTCTAAGCTTTACGCTCAGGTTGTTTTAGGTAATGGCAAGCATAGCATGTAGGTGCCTATTGTGGCCGTGCGTACTCAATTTTTTGCATTTCAGTCAAGTTTAAGGAGACCATTCCTATGACTGATTTGCTGTGCATAGGTGATGTGATGTGATATGATGTGCTGTGATGTGCTGTGCTGTGCTGTGATGTGATGCGATGTGATGTGATGTGATGTGCTGTGATGTGATGTGCTGTGCTGTGATGTGCTGTGATGTGATGTGCTGTGATGTGATGTGCTGTGATGTGATGTGATGTGATGTGCTGTGATGTGCTGTGATGTGCTGTGATGTGATGTGCTGTGATGTGCTGTGATGTGATGTGATGTGCTGTGATGTGATGTGCTGTGCTGTGCTGTGCTGTGATGTGCTGTGATGTGATGTAATGTGCTGTGATGTGCTGTGATGTGATGTGCTGTGATGTGATGTGATGTGCTGTGATGTGATGTGCTGTGATGTGCTGTGATGTGATGTGATGTGATGTGATGTGATGTGATGTGATGTGCTGTGATGTGCTGTGATGTGATGTGATGTGATGTGCTGTGATGTGCTGTGATGTGACTGTGTATGTGATGTGATGTGATGTGCTGTGCTGCTGATGTGCTGTGATGTGCTGTGATGTGCGTGATGTGATGTGATGTGATGTGATGTGATGTGCTGTGCTGTGATGTGCTGTGATGTGATGTGATGTGATGTGATGTGATGTGATGTGATGTGTGTGATGTGCTGTGATGTGATGTGATGTGATGTGATGTGATGTGATGTGATGTGATATGCTGTGATGTGATGTGATGTGCTGTGATGTGATGTGCTGTGATGTGCTGTGATGTGCTGTGCTGTGATGTGTGATGTGATGTGATGTGATGTGATGTGATGTGATGTGTGATGATGTGATGTGATGTGCTGTGCTGTGATGTGATGTGATGTGCTGTGATGTGATGTGATGTGATGTGATGTGATGTGATGTGCTGTGATGTGATGTGCTGTGATGTGATGTGATGTGCTGTGCTGTGATGTGCTGTGATGTGATGTGATGTGACTGTGATGTGATGTGATGTGATGTGATGTGATGTGATGTGATGTGATGTGCTGTGATGTGATGTGATGTGCTGTGATGTGCTGTGATGTGATATGTTGTGATGTGATGTGATGTGATGTGCTGTGCTGTGATGTGCTGTGATGTGCTGTGATGTGCTGTGATGTGATGTGATGTGATGTGATGTGCTGTGCTGTGATGTGATGTGATGTGATGTGATGTGTGATGTGACTGTGATGATGTGCTGTGCGTGTGATGTGATGTGCTGTGATGTGATGTGATGTGATGTGATGTGTGTGATGTGCTGTGATGTGATGTGATGGATGTGATGTGATGGATGTGATGTGCTGTGATGTGATGTGATGTGATGTGACTGTTGTGTGCTGTGATGTGATGTGATGTGCTGTGATGTGATGTGATGTGCTGTGATGTGATGTGCTGTGATGTGCTGTGATGTGCTGTGATGTGATGTGATGTGATGTGATGTGATGTGCTGTGATGTGACTGCTGTGATGTGATGTGATGTGATGTGTGCTGTGATGTGCTGTGTGTGCTGTGATGTGATGTGATGTGATGTGTATGCTGTGATGTGCTGTGATGTGCTGTGATGTGCATGTGATGTGATGTGATGTGATGTGTGTGATGTATGTGCTGTGATGTGCTGTGATGTGATGTGATGTGATGTGATGCTGTGATGTGATGCTGTGATGTGCTGTGATGTGATGTGATGTGCTGTGATGTGATGTGATGTGATGTGATGTGATGTGATGTGCTGTGCTGTGATGTGCTGTGATGTGATGTGATGTGCTGTGATGTGATGTGCTGTGATATGCTGTGATGTGATGTGATGTGATGTGATGTGCTGTGATGTGCTGTGATGTGCTGTGCTGTGATGTGATGTGATGTGATGTGATGTGATGTGATGTGCTGTGATGTGATATGCTGTGATGTGCTGTGATGTGATGTGATGTGATGTGATGTGATGTGATGTGATGTGATGTGATGTGATGTGATGTGCTGTGATGTGATGTGATGTGATGTGATGTGATGTGATGTGACTGTGATGTGCTGTGATGTGTGATGTGATGTGATGTGATGTGTGATGTGATGTGATGTGATGTGATGTGTGTGATGTGCTGTGCTGTGATGTGATGTGATGTGATGTGATGTGCTGTGATGTGATGTGATGTGATGATGTGATGTGATGTGTTGTGCTGTGATGTGCTGTGATGTGACATGTTGTGATGTGATGTGATGTGATGTGCTGTGCTGTGATGTGATGTGATGTGCTGTGATGTGATGTGATGTGATGTGATGTGCTGTGATGTGCTGTGATGTGATGTGATGTGATGTGATGTGCTGTGATGTGATGTGCTGTGATGTGATGTGATGTGTGTGATGTGCTGTGAGTGTGCTGTGATGTGCGGTGTGATGTGCTGTGATGTGATGTGATGTGATGATGTGCTGTGATGTGATGTGTTGTGATGCGGCTGTGATGTGATGTGATGTGATGTGATGTGATGTGCTGTGATGTGATGTGATGTGATGTGTTGTGATGTGATGTGCTGTGATGTGATGTGCTGTGATGTGCTGTGATGTGCGTGTGATGTGATGTGAGTGTGATGTGCTGTGATGTGCTGTGATGTGATGTGATGTGATGTGATATGTGTGATGTGATGTGCTGTGGATGTGATGTGATGTGTTTGATGATGTGCTGTGATGTGATGTGATGTGATGTGATGTGATGTGATGTGATGTGATGTGATGTGCTGTGATGTGATGTGATGTGATGTGATGTGATGTGATGTGCTGTGATGTGCTGTGATGTGATGTGATGTGATGTGATGTGATGTGCTGTGATGTGATGTGCTGTGATGTGCTGTGATGTGCTGTGCTGTGATGGTGTGATGTGATGCTGTGATGTGCTGTGATGTGATGTGTGATGTGATGTGCTGTGATGTGCTGTGCTGTGATGTGCTGTGATGTGATGTGATGTGCTTGTGATGATGTGCTGTGATGTGACTGTGTGATGTGCTGTGATGTGATGTGATGCTGTGATGTGATGTGCTGTGATGTGATGTGATGTGCTGTGATGTGATGTGCTGTGATGTGATGTGTGTGATGTGCTGTGATGTGATGTGCTGTGATGTGATGTGATGTGATGTGATGTGATGTGATGTGATGTGCTGTGATGTGATGTGCTGTGCTGTGATGTGATGTGATGTGATGTGATGTGCTGCATGTGCTGTGATGTGCTGTGATGTGATGTGCTGTGATGTGATGTGATGTGATGTGATGTATGTGATGTGATGTGATGTGCTGTGATGTGATGTGATGTGCTGTGATGTGATGTGATGTGTGTGATGTGATGTGCTGTGATGTGATGTGATGTGATTGCTGTGATGTGCTGTGATGTGATGTGATGTGATGTGATGTGATGTGATGTGATGTGCTGTGATGTAGTGTGCTGTGATGTGATGTGATGTGATGTGATGTGATGTGCTGTGATGTGATGTGATGTGATGTGATGTGATGTGATGTGATGTGTGATGTGATGTGCTGTGATGTGATGTGCTGTGATGTGATGTGATGTGATGTGATGTGCTGTGATGTGAGTGTGATGATGTGCTGTGCTGTGATGTGCTGTGATGTGATGTGATGTGCTGTGATGTGCTGTGATGTGATGTGATGTGCTGTGATGTGATGTGCTGTGATGTGCTGTGATGTGATGTGCTGTGATGTGATGTGATGATGTGCTGCATGATGTGATGTTGTGATGTGCTGTGATGTGCTGTGATGTGATGTGATGTGATGTGCTGTGATGTGCTGTGATGTGATGTGCTGTGATGTGATGTGATGTGGATGTGTGTGTGATGTGATGTGATGTGATGTGATGTGCTGTGATGTGATGTGATGTGATGTGATGTGATGTGATGTGATGTGATGTGATGTGATGTGATGTGATGTGCTGTGATGTGATGTGATGTGATGTGATGTGATGTGATGTGCTGTGATGTGCTGTGATGTGCTGTGATGTGATGTGATGTGCTGTGATGTGCTGTGATGTGATGTGATGTGTGCTGTGATGTGATGTGATGTGATGTGATGTGCTGTGATGTGATGTGATGTGATGTTGTGATGTGATGTGATGTGCTGTGCTGTGATGTGCTGTGATGTGATGTGCTGTGATGTGCTGTGATGTGATGTGATGTGCTGTGATGTGATGTGATGTGATGTGCTGTGATGTGATATGCTGTGATGTGATGTGATGTGCTGTGATGTGATGTGATGTGATGTGCTGTGATGTGATGTGCTGTGATGTGATGTGATGTGATGTGATGTGATGTGCTGTGATGTGATGTGCTGTGATGTGATGTGATGTGCTGTGATGTGCTGTGATGTGATGTGATGTGCTGTGATGTGATGTGATGTGATGTGATGTGCTGTGATGTGATGTGATGTGCTGTGATGTGATGTGCTGTGATGTGATGTGCTGTGATGTGCTGTGCTGTGATGTGCTGTGATGTGATGTGATGTGATGTGATGTGATGTGATGTGATGTGCTGTGATGTGCTGTGATGTGATGTGATGTGATGTGATGTGCTGTGATGTGATGTGATGTGATGTGATGTGATGTGATGTGATGTGATGTGCTGTGATGTGATGTGATGTGATGTGATGTGATGTGATGTGTGATGTGACTGTGCTGTGATGTGCTGTGATGTGATGTTGTGATGTGATGTGATGATGTGATGTGATGTGATGTGCTGTGATGTGCTGTGATGTGATGTGATGTGATGTGATGTGATGTGATGTGCTGTGCTGTGATGTGATGTCTGTGATGTGATGTGATGTGTGTGATGTGATGTGATGTGATGCGATGTGTGATGTGATGTGTGATGTGATGTGATGTGCTGTGATGTGATGTGATGTGCTGTGATGTGACGTGTGCTGTGATGTGATGTGATGTGATGTGATGTGATGTGATGTGATGTGCTGTGATGTGCTGTGATTGTTGTGATGTGATGTGATGTGCTGTGCTGTGATGTGCATGTTGTGATGTGATGTGATGTGCTGTGATGTGCTGTGATGTGATGATGTGATGTGATGTGATGTGATGTGATGTGATGTGATGTGATGTGCTGTGATGTGCTGTGATGTGACTGTGCTGTGATGTGATGTGATGTGCTGTGATGTGATGTGCTGTGATGTGATGTGATGTGCTGTGATGTGCTGTGATGTGATGTGATGTGCTGTGATGTGATGTATGTGATGTGATGTGCTGTGCTGTGATGTGATGTGCTGTGATGGATGTGCTGTGATGTGATGTGATGTGACTGTGATGTGATGTGATGTGATGTGATGTGATGTGATGTGATGTGCTGTGCTGTGATGTGCTGTGATGTGATGTGATGTGCTGTGATGTGCTGTGATGTGATGTGATGTGATGTGATGTGATGTGATGTGATGTGATGTGATGTGCTGTGATGTGCTGTGATGTGACATGTTGTGATGTGATGTGATGTGCTGTGATGTGCTGTGATGTGATGTGATGTGCTGTGATGTGATGTGATGTGATGTGAGTGCTGTGATGTGATGTGATGTGTTGTGATGTGATGTGCTGTGATGTGATGTGCTGTGATGTGACGTGTTGTGATGTGCTGTGATGTGCTGTGATGTGATATGCTGTGATGTGATGTGATGTGCTGTGATGTGCTGTGATGTGATGTGATGTGATGTGCTGTGATGTGCTGTGATGTGATGTGTGATGTGCTGTGATGTGATGTGATGTGATGTGCTGTGATGATATGCTGTGATGTGATGTGCTGTGATGTGATGTGATGTGATGTGATGTGCTGTGATGTGATGTGATGTGCTGTGATGTGATGTGCTGTGATGTGCTGTGATGTGCTGTGATGTGATGTGATGTGATGTGATGTGATGTGCTGTGATGTGATTGTGATGTGCTGTGATGTGATGTGCTGTGATGTGATGTGCTGTGATGTGATGTGATGTGATGATGTGATGGCTGTGATGTGCTGTGATGTGCTGTGCTGTGATGTGATGTGATGTGATGTGATGTGCTGTGATGTGCTGTGATGTGCTGTGATGTGATGTGCTGTGATGTGATGTGATGTGATGTGATGTGATGTGATGTGATGTGCTGTGATGTGCTGTGATGTGATGTGATGTGCTGTGATGTGATGTGCTGTGATGTGATGTGATGTGATGTGATGTGATGTGATGTGCTGTGATGTGATGTGATATGATGTGCTGTGATGTGATGTGTGATGTGATGATGTGATGTGATGTGATGTGATGTGCTGTGCTGTGATGTGCTGTGATGTGATGTGTATGTGATGTGATGTGATGTGATGTGCTGTGATGTGATGTGCTGTGATGTGATGTATGATGTGATGTGATGTGTGTGATGTGATGTGATGTGATGTGCTGTGATGTGCTGTGATGTGATGTGATGTGCTGTGATGTGCTGTGATGTGCTGTGATGTGATGTGATGTGATGTGATGTGATGTGATGTGATGTGATGTGATGTGTTGTGATGTGATGTGCTGTGATGTGCTGTGATGTGACGTGTTGTGACGTGCTGTGATGTGATGTGATGTGATGTGCTGTGATGTGATGTGCTGTGATGTGATGTGATGTGATGTGATGTGATGTGAGCTGTGATGTGCTGTGCTGTGATGTGATGTGCTGTGATGTGATGTGCTGTGATGTGATGTGCTGTGATGTGATGTGATGTGCTGTGATGTGATGTGCTGTGATGTGATGTGATGTGCTGTGATGTGCTGTGATGTGATGATGTGATGTGATGTGATGTGATGTGATGTGATGTGCTGTGATGTGCTGTGATGTGCTGTGCTGTGATGTGATGTGATGTGTTGTGCTGTGATGTGCTGTGATGTGACATGTTGTGATGTGATGTGATGTGATGTGCTGTACTGTGATGTGCTGTGATGCTGTGATGTGATGTGCTGTGATGTGATGTGTGTGATGTGATGTGTTGTGATGCTGTGATGTGATGTGATGTGATGTGATGTGATGTGATGTGTGATGATGTGCTGTGATGTGATGTGCTGTGATGTGATGTGATGTGATGTGCTGTGATGTGCTGTGCTGTGATGTGATGTGCTGTGATGTGATGTGCTGTGATGTGTGATGTGCTGTGATGTGATGTGCTGTGATGTGATGTGATGTGATGTGATGTGCTGTGATGTGCTGTGATGTGATGTGTGTGATGTGATGTGTTGTGATGTGATGTGCTGTGATGTGATGATGTGATGTGCTGTGATGTGATGTGATGTGATGTGATATGCTGTGATGTGATGTGATGTGATGTGTTGTGATGTGATGTGATGTGCTGTGATGTGCTGTGATGTGGTGATGTGATGTGATTGTTGTGATGTGATGTGATGTGATGTGATGTGCATGCTGATGTGATGTGATGTGATGTGATGTGATGTGATGTGCTGTGATGTGATGTGATGTGATGTGATGTGATGTGATGTGCTGTGTGCTGTGATGTGATGTGCTGTGATGTGCTGCTGATGTGATGTGTGCTGGTGTGCTGTGATGTGATGTGATGTGATGTGATGTGCTGTGATGTGATATGCTGTGATGTGATGTGATGTGCTGTGATGTGATGTGCTGTGATGTGATGTGCTGTGATGTGATGTGCTGTGATGTGATGTGATGTGCTGTGATGTGATGTGCTGTGATGTGATGTGATGTGCTGTGATGTGATGTGATGTGTGATGTGATGTGCTGTGATGTGCTGTGATGTGATGTGATGTGATGTGATGTGTGCTGTGCTGTGATGTGATGTGATGTGCTGTGATGTGCTGTGATGTGATGTGATGTGATGTGATGTGATGTGCTGTGATGTGATGTTGTGATGTGCTGTGATGTGATGTGATGTGATGTGCTGTGATGTGATGCTGATGTGATGTGATGTGATGTGATGTGTGATGTGATGTGATGTGATGCGATGTGCTGTGATGTGATTGCTGTGATGTGATGTGATGTGCATGTGATGTGATGTGATGTGATGTGATGTGATGTGCTGTGCTGTGATGTGCTGTGATGTGATGTGCTGTGATGTGCTGTGATGTGACTGTTGTGATGTGATGTGATGTGATGCTGTGATGTGATGTGCTGTGCTGTGATGTGATGTGCTGTGATGTGATGTGCTGTGATGTGCTGTGATGTGATGTGCTGTGATGTGATGTGCTGTGATGTGATGTGCTGTGATGTGATGTGATGTGATGTGATGTGATGTGCTGTGATGTGATGTGATGTGCTGATGTGTGCTGTGATGTGATGTGATGTGTGTGATGTGATGTGATGTGTGTGCTGTGATGTGCTGTGTGATGATGTGATGTGATGTGATGTGCTGTGATGTGCTGTGCTGTGATGTGATGTGCTGTGCTGTGATGTGATGTGATGTGATGTGATGTGATGTGATGTGACTGGCTGTGATGTGCTGTGCTGTGATGTGCTGTGATGTGATGTATGTGATGTGATGTGCTGTGATGTGATGTGATGTGATGTGCTGTGATGTGATGTGATGTGATGTGCTGTGATGTGATGTGATGTGATGTGATGTGATGTGATGTGATGTGCTGTGATGTGACGTGTTGTGATGTGCTGTGATGTGATGTGATGTGCTGTGATGTGATGTGTGTGCTGTGATGTGCTGTGATGATGCTGTGATGTGATGTGATGTGATGTGATGTGATGTGATGTGATGTGATGTGATATGCTGTGATGTGATGTGCTGTGATGTGATGTGTATGGCTGTGATGTGCTGTGCTGTGATGTGCTGTGATGTGATGTGCTGTGATGCTGCTGTGATGTGCTGTGATGTGATGTGATGTGATGTGATGTGATGTGCTGTGCTGTGATGTGCTGTGATGTGATGTGCTGTGTGATGTGATGTGATGTGATGTGATGTGTTGTGCTGTGATATGGTGTGATGTGACATGTTGTGATGTGATGTGATGTGATGTGCTGTGCTGTGATGTGCTGTGATGTGCTGTGATGTGATGTGATGTGTTGTGATGTGATGTGCTGTGATGTGACGTGTTGTGAAGTGCTGTGATGTGATGTGATGTGCTGTGATGTGATGTGCTGTGATGTGATGTGATGCTGAGCATGCTGTGCTGTGATGTGCTGTGATGTGCTGTGATGTGATGTGATGTGATATGCTGTGATGTGATGTGATGTGATGTGATGTGCTGTGATGTGCTGTGATGTGATGCTGTGATGTGCTGTGCTGTGATGTGATGTGATGTGATGTGATGTGCTGTGATGTGATGTGCTGTGATGTGTGTGTGTGATGTGCTGTGCTGTGATGTGATGTGATGTGATGTGCTGTGATGTGATGATGCTGTGATGTGCTGTGATGTGATGTGATGTGATGTGATGTGATGATTGTGATGTGATGTGCTGTGTGATGTGATGTGATGTGATGTGTGATGTGATGTGATGTGATGTGATGTGATGTGATGTGATGTGATGTGATGTGATTGCTGTGATGTGATGTGATGTGCTGTGATGTGATGTGCTGTGATGTGCTGTGATGTGATGTGATGTGATGTGATGTGATGTGATGTGCTGTGCTGTGATGTGATGTGATGTGTGATGTGCTGTGATGTGATGTGCTGTGATGTGATGTGCTGTGATGTGCTGTGATGTGCTGTGATGTGATGTGATGTGATGTGATGTGATGTGCTGTGATGTGATGTGCTGTGATGTGCTGTGATGTGATGTGCTGTGATGTGATGTGATGTGATGTGTTGTGCTGTGATGTGCTGTGATGTGACATGTTGTGATGTGATGTGATGTGATGTGATGTGCTGTGATGTGATGTGCTGTGATGTGATGTGATGTGATGTGATGTGATGTGATGTGATGTGATGTGATGTGATGTGCTGTGATGTGATGTGATGTGCTGTGATGTGATGTGATGTGATGTGATGTGATGTGATGTGATGTGCTGTGATGTGCTGTGATGTGCTGTGATGTGTGATGTGCTGTGATGTGATGTGATGTGATGTGCTGTGATGTGATGATGTGATGTGCTGTGATGTGATGTGATGTGATGTGATGTGATGTGCTGTGATGTGCTGTGATGTGATGTGCTGTGATGTGATGTGATGTGCTGTGATGTGATGTGCTGCGATGTGATGTGCTGTGCTGTGATGTGATGTGATGTGCTGTGATGTGCTGTGATGTGACGTGTTGTGATGTGATGTGATGTGATGTGCTGTGCTGTGATGTGCTGTGATGTGATGTGATGTGATGTGATGTGATGTGATGTGATGTGCTGAGCTGTGATGTGATGTGCTGTGATGTGATGTGATGTGATGTGATGATGTGCTGTGCTGTGCTGTGATGTGATGTGATGTGCTGTGATGTGCTGTGCTGTGATGTGATGTGATGTGATGTGCTGTGATGTGATGTGATGTGCTGTGATGTGATGTGCTGTGATGTGCTGTGATGTGCTGTGCTGTGATGTGATGTGCTGTGATGTGATGTGCTGTGATGTGATGTGCTGTGCTGTGTGATGATGTGATGTGATGTGATGTGATGTGTGCTGTGCTGTGATGTGCTGTGATGTGATGTGATGTGCTGTGATGTGATGTTGTGATGTGATGTGCTGTGATGTGATGTGATGTGATGTGATGTGATGTGCTGTGATGTGATGTGTGATGTGATGTTGTGATGTGATGTGATGTGATGTGATGTGCTGTGATGTGCTGTGATGTGATGTGATGTGCTGTGATGTGATGTGATGTGATGTGCATGATGTGCTGTGATGTGATGTGATGCTGTGATGTGATGTGTGATGTGATGTGATGTGCTGTATGTGATATGCTGTGATGTGATGTGCTGTGTGTGATGTGATGTGCTGTGATGTGCTGTGCTGTGATGTGCTGTGCTGTGATGTGATGTGATGTGATGTGATGTGATGTGATGTGATGTGATGTGATGTGCTGTGATGTGATGTGCTGTGATGTGTGTGATGTGATGTGCTGTGATGTGATGTGATGTGCTGTGATGGCTGATGTGCTGATGTGATGCTGTGATGTGCTGTGATGTGATGTGATGTGATGTGCTGTGATGTGATATGCTGTGATGTGATGTGATGTGCTGTGATGTGATGTGCTGTGATGTGCTGTGCTGTGATGTGATGTGCTGTGCTGTGATGTGATGTGATGTGATGTGATGTGATGTGATGTGATGTGATGTGATGTGATGTGCTGTGATGTGATGCTGTGATGTGATGTGATGTGATGTGATGTGATGTGATGTGATGTGCTGCGATGTGCTGTGATGTGACTGTGATGCTGTGATGTGATGTGATGTGATGTGATGTGATGTGATGTGATGTGCTGTGATGTGCTGTGATGTGCTGTGATGTGATGTGATGTGACATGTTGTGATGTGATGTGATGTGCTGTGCTGTGATGTGCTGTGATGTGATGTGCTGTGATGTGCTGTGATGTGATGTGATATGCTGTGATGTGATGTGCTGTGCTGTGATGTGCTGTGATGTGATGTGATGTGATGTGCTGTGATGTGCTGTGATGTGATGTGCTGTGATGTGACGTGTTGTGATGTGCTGTGATGTGATGTGATGTGATGTGATGTGATGTGTGATGTGATGTGATGTGTTGCTGTGATGTGATGTGATATGCTGTGATGTGATGTGCTGTGCTGTGATGTGCTGTGCTGTGATGTGATGTGATGTGATGTGATGTGATGTGATGTGATGTGACTGCTGTGATGTGATGTGATTGTGCTGTGATGTGCTGTGATGTGATGTGATGTGATGTGTTGTGATGTGATGTGCTGTGATGTGTGAGTGTGATGTGATGTGCTGTGATGTGATGTGCTGTGATGTGATGTGATGTGATGTGATGTGTGTGATGTGCTGTGCTGCGATGTGCTGTGATGTGATATGCTGTGATGTGATGTGATGTGCTGTGATGTGATGTGCTGTGATGTGCTGTGATGTGCTGCTGTGATGTGATGTGATGTGATGTGTTGTGCTGTGATATGCTGTGATGTGACATGTTGTGATGTGATGTGATGTGATGTGCTGTGCTGTGATGTGCTGTGATGTGCTGTGATGTGATGTGATGTGTTGTGATGTGATGTGCTGTGATGGCTGTGTGATGTGCTGTGATGTGATGTGATGTGCTGTGATGTGATGTGCTGTGATGTGCTGTGATGTGTGCTGTGCTGTGATGTGATGTGATGTGATGTGATGTGATGTGATGTGCTGTGATGTGCTGTGATTGATGTTGTGATGTGATGTGATGTGTGATGTGCTGTGATGTGATGTGATGTGATGTGATGTGACGTGTTGTGACGTGCTGTGATGTGATGTGATGTGATGTGATGTGATGTGATGTGATGTGATGTGATGTGCTGTGATGTGATGTGATGTGATGTGATGTGATGTGCTGTGATGTGCTGTGATGTGATGTGATGTGATGTGATGTGATGTGATGTGATGTGATGTGATGTGATGTGATGTGCTGTGATGTGATGTGATGTGATGTGATGTGCTGTGATGTGATGTGATGTGATGTGATGTGATGTGCTGTGATGTGATGTGATGTGATGTGCTGTGATGTGATGTGATGTGATGTACTGCTGTGATGTGATGTGCTGTGATGTGCTGTGATGTGATGTGCTGTGATGTGATGTGATGTGATGTGATGTGCTGTGATGTGATGTGATGTGATGTGATGTGCTGTGATGTGACTGTGATATGCTGTGCTGTGATGTGATGTGTGTGATGTGATGTGATGTGATGTGCTGTGATGTGCTGTGATGTGATGTGATGTGCTGTGATGTGATGTGCTGTGCTGTGATGTGATGTGCTGTGATGTGCTGTGATGTGATGTGATGTGATGTGATGTGATGTGCTGTGATGTGCTGTGATGTGATGTGATGTGCTGTGATGTGCTGTGATGTGATGTGATGTGCTGTGATGTGATGTGATGTGATGTGCTGTGATGTGCTGTGATGTGACATGTTGTGATGTGATGTGATGTGCTGTGCTGTGATGTGCTGTGATGTGATGTGCTGATGTGCTGTGATGTGATGTGATGTGCTGTGATGTGCTGTGATGTGATGTGATGTGATGTGCTGTGATGTGATGTGATGTGATGTGATGTGATGTGATGTGCATGTGATGTGATTGTGATGTGATGTGCTGTGATGATGTGCTGTGATGTGATGTGATGTGATGTGATGTGCTGTGATGTGATGTGATGTGATGTGATTGCTGATGTGGTGTGATGTGATGTGTGATGTGATGTGATGTGCTGTGATGTGCTGTGATGTGATGTGCTGTGATGTGATGTGATGTGATGTGATGTGCTGTGATGTGCTGTGATGTGATGTGATGTGATGTGATGTGCTGTGATGTGATGTGTGATGTGATGTGATGTGATGTGATGTGATGTGATGTGCTGTGATGTGATGTGATGTGATGTGCTGTGTGATGTGATGTGATGTGATGCTGTGATGTGATGCTGTGATGTGATGTGCTGTGCTGTGATGTGCTGTGATGTGATGTGCATGATGTGATGTGATGTGATGCTGTGCTGTGATGTGCTGTGATGTGATGTATGTGCTGTGATGTGCTGTGATGTGATGTGATGTGATGTGCTGTGATGTGCTGTGCTGTGCTGTGCTGTGATATGCTGTGAAGTGATGTAATGTGCTGTGATGTGCTGTGATGTGATGTGATGTGATGTGATGTGATGTGATGTGATGTGTGATGTGATGTGATGTGATGTGATGTGATGTGCTGTGATGTGCTGTGATGTGAGTGTGTGTGACGTGATGTGATGTGATGTGATGATGTGATGTGCTGTGATGTGATGTGCTGTGATGTGATGTGATGTGATGTGCTGTGCTGTGATGTGATGCTGTGATGTGATGTGTTGATGTGATGTGATGTGATGCTGTGATGTGATGTGATGTGATGTGATGTGATGTGATGTGATGTGATGTGATGTGATGTGATGTGCTGTGATGTGATGTGATGTGATGTGCTGTGATGTGATGTGCTGTGATGTGCTGTGATGTGCTGTGATGTGATGTGCTGTGATGTGATGTGATGTGATGTGATGTGATGTGATGTGCTGTGATGTGATGTGCTGTGATGTGATGTGATGTGATGTGATGTGATGTGCTGTGCTGTGATGTGCTGTGATGTGATGTGATGTGATGTGATGTGCTGTGATGTGCTGTGATGTGCTGTGATGCTGCGTGATGTGATGTGCTGTGATGATGTGATGTGATGTGATGTGCTGTGCTGTGATGTGATATGCTGTGATGTGATGTGATGTGCTGTGATGTGATGTGTGCTGTGCTGTGATGTGATGTGCTGTGCTGTGATGTGATGTGATGTGATGTGATGTGCTGTGATGTGCTGTGATGTGCTGTGATATGATGATGTGATGTGATGTGATGTGCTGTGCTGTGATGTGCTGTGATGTGATGTGATGTGATGTGATGTGATGTGCTGTGATGTGATGTGATGTGACGTGCTGTGATGTGATGTGATGTGCTGTGATGTGATGTGCTGTGATGTGATGTGATGTGATGTGCTGTGATGTGATGTGATGTGATGTGATGTGATGTGATGTGATGTGATGTGATGTGCTGTGATGTGCTGTGTTGTGCTGTGATATGCTGTGATGTGACATGTTGTGATGTGATGTGATGTGCTGTGCTGTGATATGCTGTGAAGTGATGTGATGTGCTGTGATGTGCTGTGATGTGATGTGATGTGATGTGCTGTGATGTGATGTGATATGATGTGATGTGATGTGATGTGCTGTGATGTGATGTGATGTGATGTGATGTGATGTGCTGTGATGTGATGTGATGTGATGTGATGTGATGTGCTGTGATGTGATGTGATGCTGTGATGTGATGTGACGTGCTGTGATGTGATGTGCTGTGATGTGCTGTGCTGTGATGTGATGTGCTGTGCTGTGATGTGATGTGAATGTGATATGCTGTGATGTGATGTGATGTGATGTGATGTGCTGTGATGTGCTGTGATGTGATGTGCTGTGATGTGATGTGCTGTGATGTGATGTGATGTGATGTGATGTGATGTGCTGTGATGTGATGTGATGTGCTGTGATGTGATGTGATGTGATGTGATGTGATGTGATGTGATGTGATGTGATGTGTGCTGTGATGTGCTGTGATGTGACGTGATGTGATGTGCTGTGATGTGATGTGATGTGTTGTGATGTGATGTGCTGTGATGCTGCATGTGTGTGCTGGTGCTGTGATGTGATGTGATGTGATGTGATGTGATGCTGTGATGATATGCTGTGATGTGATGTGATGTGTGTGATGTGCTGTGATGTGCTGTGATGTGATGTGCTGTGATGTGCTGTGATGTGATGTGATGTGATGTGATGTGATGTGATGTGATGTGATGTGCTGTGATGTGATGTGATGTGCTGTGTGATGTGATGTGATGTGATGTGCTGTGATGTGATGTGCTGTGATGTATGTGTGATGTGATGTGCTGTGCTGTGATGTGATGTGCTGTGCTGTGATGTGATGTGATGTGATGTGCTGTGATGTGATGTGCTGTGATGTGATGTGATGTGATGTGATGTGATGTGTGCTGTGATGTGATGTGCTGTGATGTGCTGTGATGTGCCGTGATGTGATGTGATGTGTTGTGATGTGATGTGCTGTGATGATGTGCTGTGATGTGCTGTGATGTGATGTGATGTGATGTGCTGTGATGTGCTGTGATGTGATGTGATGTGATGTGATGTGCTGTGATGTGATGTGATGTGATGTGCTGTGATGTGCTGTGATGTGATATGCTGTGATGTGATGTGATGTGCTGTGATGTGATGTGCTGATGTGCTGTGATGTGATGTGCTGTGATGTGATGTGATGTGATGTGATGTGATGTGATGTGCTGTGATGTGATGTGATGTGATGTGATGTGATGTGATGTGCTGTGCTGTGATGTGCTGTGATGTGATGTGATGTGCTGTGATGTGATGTGATGTGATGTGATGTGATGTGCTGTGATGTGATGTGATGTGCTGTGATGTGATGTGCTGTGATGTGCTGTGATGTGATGTGCTGTGATGTGATGTGCTGTGATGTGATGTGATGTGATGTGATGTGATGTGATGTGATGTGCTGTGATGTGATTGTGCTGTGATATGCTGTGATGTGACATGTTGTGATGTGATGTGATGTGCTGTGCTGTGATGTGCTGTGATGTGATGTGATGTGCTGTGATGTGCTGTGATGTGATGTGATGTGATGTGATGTGATGTGATGTGATGTGATGTGATGTGCTGTGCTGTGATGTGCTGTGATGTGATGTGATGTGATGTGATGTGATGTGATGTGTGATGTGATGTGCTGTGATGAATGCTGTGATGTGATGTGCTGTGATGTGCTGTGATGTGATGTGCTGTGATGTGCTGTGATGTGATGTTGATGTGATGTGATGTGCTGTGATGTGCTGTGATGTGATGTGCTGTGATGATGTGCTGTGATGTGATGTGATGTGATGTGCTGTGATGTGATGTGTGTGATGTGATGTGATGTGATGTGATGTGCTGTGATGCTGTGATGTGATGTGCTGTGATGTGATGTGCTGTGATGTGATGTGACTGTGATGTGCTGTGATGTGATGTGATGTGATGTGCTGTGCTGTGATGTGATGTGCTGTGATGTGATGTGCTGTGATGTGCTGTGATGTGATGTGCTGTGCTGTGATGTGCTGTGATGTGCTGTGATGTGATGTGATGTGATGTGATGTGTTGTGATGTGATGTGCTGTGATGTGCTGTGTTGTGACGTGCTGTGATGTGATGTGATGTGATGTGATGTGTGCTGTATTGATGCTGTGATGTGCTGTGATGTGATGTGATGTGATGTGCTGTGATGATGTGCTGTGATGTGATGTGATGTGCTGTGTGATGTGATGTGATGTGCTGTGCTGTGATGTGATGTGCTGTGATGTGATGTGATGTGCTGTGATGTGCTGTGTGTGATGTGATGTGCTGTGATGTGACGTGTTGTGATGTGATGTGATGTGATGTGATGTGATGTATGCTGTGATGTGATGTGATGTGATGTGCTGTGATGTGATGTGATGTGCTGTGATGTGAGTGCTGTGATGTGATGTGATGTGATATGCTGTGATGTGATGTGATGTGCTGTGATGTGATGTGATGTGATGTGCTGTGTGTGATGTGCTGTGCTGTGATGTGATGTGATGTGATGTGATGTGATGTGATGTGATGTGATGTGATGTGATGTGATGTGATGTGATGTGATGTGATGTGCTGTGCTGTGATGTGCTGTGATGTGATGTGATGTGATGTGATGTGTTGTGATGTGATGTGCTGTGATGTGACGTGTTGTGACGTGCTGTGATGTGATGTGATGTGATGTGTGATGTGATGATGTGATGTGATGTGATGTGTTGTGCTGTGATATGCTGTGATGTGACATGTTGTGATGTGATGTGATGTGATGTGCTGTGCTGTGATGTGCTGTGATGTGCTGTGATGTGCTGTGATGTGATGTGATGTGTTGTGATGTGATGTGCTGTGATGTGATGTGTGTGTGGATGTGATGTGATGTGCTGTGATGTGATGTGCTGTGATGTGATGTGCTGTGTGATGTGATGTGCTGTGCTGTGATGTGATGTGATGTGATGTGATGTGATGTGATGTGATGTGATGTGCTGTGATGTACTGTTGTGATGTGATGTGATGTGCTGTGCTGTGATGTGCTGTGATGTGATGTGATGTGCTGTGATGTGCTGTGATGTGATGTGATGTGATGTGCTGTGATGTGATGTGATGTGATGTGATGTGCTGTGCTGTGATGTGATGTGATGTGATGTGATGTGCTGTGATGTGCTGTGATGTGACGTGTTGTGATGTGCTGTGATGTGATGTGATGTGATGTGATGTGATGTGATGTGATGTGCTGTGATGTGATGTGATGTGCTGTGATGTGATGTGCTGTGATGTGCTGTGATGTGATGTGCTGTGCTGTGATGTGATGTGATGTGATGTGATATGTGATGTGCTGTGATGTGATGTGATGTGCTGTGATGTGATGTGATGTGATGTGCTGTGGATGTGATGTGATGTGATGTGCTGTGCTGTGATGTGTGTGCTGTGATGTGCTGTGATGTGATGTGCTGTGATGTGATGTGATGTGATGTGATGTGTGATGTGATGTGATGTGATGTGATGTGATGTGTGTGCTGTGATGTGATGTGATGTGATGTGCTGTGATGCTTGATGTGATGTGATGTGATGTGATGTGCTGTGATGTGACATGTGTGATGTGATGTGATGTGATGCTGTGATGTGATGTGCTGTGATGTGCTGTATGTGATGTGATGTGCTGTGATGTGATGTGCTGTGATGTGATGTGATGTGATGTGATGTGCTGGCTGTGATGTGATGTGTGCTGTGATGTGCTGTGATGTGATGTGATGTGCTGTGCTGTGATGTGATGTGATGTGATGATGTGCTGTGATGTGATGTGCTGTGATGTGATGTGATGTGATGTGCTGTGATGTGCTGTGATGTGATGTGTTGTGACGTGCTGTGATGTGCTGTGATGTGATGTGATGTGATGTGATGTGATGTGATGTGATGTGATGTGCTGTGATGTGATGTGATGTGATGTGATGTGCTGTGATGTGATGTGCTGTGATGTGCTGTGATGTGCTGTGATGTGATGTGCTGTGATGTGCTGTGATGTGATGATGTTGATGTGATGTGCTGTGCTGTGCTGTGCTGTGCTGGCTGTGCTGTGCTGTGATGTGAGTGATGTGATGTGCTGTGATGTGCTGTGATGCTGTGATGTGCTGTGATGTGATGTGCTGTGATGTGATGTGATGTGATGTGATGTGATGTGCTGTGATGTGACGTGTTGTGACGTGCTGTGATGTGATGTGATGTGATGTGATGTGATGTGATGTGCTGTGATGTGATGTGCTGTGATGTGATGTGCTGTGATGTGATGTGATGTGATGTGCTGTGATGTGATGTGCTGTGATGTGCTGTGATGTGCTGTGCTGTGATGTGATGTGTGATGTGCTGTGATGTGATGTGATGTGATGTGCTGTGATGTGATGTGATGTGATGTGATGTGATGTGTATGTGCTGTGATGTGCTGTGTGTGCTGTGATGTGATGTGATGTGATGTGATGTGATGTGCTGTGCTGTGATGTGATGTGCTGTGATGTGCTGTGATGTGCTGTGATGTGATGTGATGTGCTGTGATGTGATGTGATGTGATGTGATGTGATGTGCTGTGATGTGATGTGATGTGCTGTGATGTGATGTGATGTGATGTGATGTGATGTGATGTGCTGTGATGTGATGTGCTGTGATGTGATGTGATGTGATGTGATGTGATGTGATGTGATGTGCTGTGATGCTGATGATGTGATGTGATGTGATGTGATGTGCTGTGATGTGCTGTGATGTGATGTGATGTGATGTGATGTGATGTGCTGTGATGTGATGTGTGATGTGATGTGCTGTGATGTGCTGTGATGTGATGTGATGTGCTGTGATGTGATGTGCTGTGATGTGATGTGCTGTGAAGTGATGTAATGTGCTGTGATGTGCTGTGATGTGATGTGCTGTGATGTGATGTGATGTGATGTGATGTGATGTGATGTGCTGTGATGTGATGTGCTGTGATGTGCTGTGATGTGATGTGATGTGCTGTGATGTGATGTGATGTGATGTGATGTGATGTGATGTGATGTGCTGTGATGTGATGTGCTGTGATGTGATGTGACGTGCTGTGATGTGATGTGCTGTGATGTGCTGTGCTGTGATGTGATGTGATGTGCTGTGATGTGATGTGATGTGATGTGCTGTGATGTGATGTGATGTGTTGTGATGTGATGTGCTGTGATGTGACGTGTTGTGATGTGATGTGATGTGATGTGATGTGATGTGATGTGATGTGATATGCTGTGATGTGATGTGATGTGATGTGATGTGATGCGATGTGCTGTGATGTGATGTACGTGCTGTGATGTGATGTGATGTGTTGTGCTGTGATATGCTGTGATGTGACATGTTGTGATGTGATGTGATGTGATGTGCTGTGCTGTGATGTGCTGTGATGTGCTGTGATGTGATGTGATGTGTTGTGATGTGATGTGCTGTGATGTGACGTGTTGTGACGTGCTGTGATGTGATGTGATGTGATGTGATGTGATGTGATGTGATGTGTGTGCTGTGATGTGCTGTGATGTGATGTGCTGTGATGTGATGTGCTGTGATGTGTGATGCTGATGTGCTGTGATGCTGTGCTGTGATGTGATGTGATGTGATGTGATGTGTGTGCTGTGATGTGCTGTGATGTGACATGTTGTGATGTGATGTGATGTGATGTGCTGTGCTGTGATGTGCTGTGTGATGTGCTGTGATGTGATGTGATGTGCTGTGATGTGATGTGATGTGCTGTGATGTGCTGTGATGTGATGTGATGTGCTGTGATGTGATGTGCTGTGATGTGATGTGCTGTGATGTGATGTGTGCTGTGATGTGATGTGATGTGATGTGATGTGATGTGATGTGATGTGATGTGATGTGCTGTGTTGTGATGTGATGTGATGTGATGTGATGTGTGATGTGATGTGATGTGCTGTGATGTGATATGCTGTGATGTGATGTGATGTGCTGTGATGTGCTGTGATGTGATGTGCTGTGATGTGCTGTGATGTGATGTGATGTGATGTGATGTGATGTGCTGTGATGTGATGTGTTGTGATGTGATGTGCTGTGATGTGCTGTGATGTGACGTGTTGTGACGTGCTGTGATGTGATGTGATGTGATGTGATGTGCTGTGATGTGATATGCTGTGATGTGATGTGACATGCTGTGATGTGATGTGCTGTGATGTGCTGTGCTGTGATGTGATGTGCTGTGATGTGATGTGATGTGATGTGATGTGCTGTGATGTGATGTGATGTGCTGTGATGTGATGTGCTGTGATGTGATGTGCTGTGATGTGATGTGCTGTGATGTGATGTGATGTGCTGTGATGTGATGTGATGTGATGTGCTGTGATGTGTGATGCTGTGATGTGATGTGATGTGATGTGATGTGATGTGATGTGATGTGCTGTGATGTGCTGTGATGTGATGTGATGTGATGTGATGTGATGTGCTGTGATGTGATGTGATGTGATGTGATGTGATGTGCTGTGATGTGATGTGCTGTGATGTGATGTGCTGTGATGTGATGTGTGATGTGCTGTGATGTGCTGTGCTGTGATGTGCTGTGCTGTGCTGTGATGTGATGTGATGTGATGTGATGTGCTGTGATGTGATGTGCTGTGATGTGATGTGATGTGATGTGATGTGATGTGATGTGATGTGATGTGATGTGATGTGCTGCTGTGATGTGATGTGATGTGATGTGATGTGATGTGCTGTGATGTGATGTGATGTGATGTGATGTGATGTGTTGTGATGTGATGTGCTGCGATGTGCTGTGATGTGCCGTGCTGTGATGTGATGTGTTGTGCTGTGATATGCTGTGATGTGACATGTTGTGATGTGATGTGATGTGATGTGCTGTGCTGTGATGTGCTGTGATGTGCTGTGATGTGCTGTGATGTGTGATGTGATGTTGTGATGTGATGTGATGTGATGTGATGTGCTGTGATGTGCTGTGATGTGATGTGATGTGATGTGATGCTGTGCTGTGATATGCTGTGATGTGATGTGCTGTGATGTGATGTGCTGTGATGTGATGTGCTGTGATGTGATGTGATGTGATGTGATGTGATGTGCTGTGATGTGCTGTGATGTGCTGTGATGTGATGTGATGTGATGTGATGTGATGTGCTGTGATATGCTGTGATGTGATGTTGTGATGTGATGTGATGTGATGTGCTGTGCTGTGATGTGCTGTGATGTGCTGTGATGTGATGTGATGTGTTGTGATGTGATGTGATGTGATGTGACGTGCTGTGATGTGTGATGTGATGTGCTGTGATGTGATGTGCTGTGCTGTATGTGATGTGCTGTGATGTGCTGTGCTGTGATGTGATGTGATGTGATGTGATGTGCTGATGTGATGTGATGTGCTGTGATGTGATGTTGTGCTGTGATATGCTGTGATGTGATGTTGATGTGATGTGCTGTGCTGTGATGTGCTGTGATGTGATGTGATGCGCTGTGATGTGCTGTGATGTGATGTGATGTGATGTGATGTGACATGTTGTGATGTGATGTGCTGTGCTGTGATATGCTGTGAAGTGATGTAATGTGCTGTGATGTGCTGTGATGTGATGTGATGTGATGTGATGTGATGTGATGTGATGTGATGTGCTGTGATGTGATGTGATGTGATGTGATGTGATGTGGTGATGTGCTGTGATGTGATGTGATGTGCTGTGATGTGATGTGATGTGATGTGATGTGATGTGATGTGATGTGATGTGCTGTGATGTGCTGTGCTGTGATGTGCTGTGATGTGATGTGATGTGATGTGATGTGATGATGTGATGTGATGTGCTGTGATGTGCTGTGATGTGATGTGTGCTGATGTGATGTGTGATGTGTGTGATGTGCTGTGCTGTGATGTGATGTGATGTGATGTGATGTGCTGTGATGTGCTGTGATGTGATGTGCTGAGATGTGATGTGATGTGCTGTGCTGTGATGTGCTGTGCTGTGCTGTGCTGTGATATGCTGTGATGTGATGTGATTTGCTGTGATGTGCTGTGATGTGATGTGCTGTGATGTGATGTGATGTGATGTGATGTGATGTGCTGTGATGTGATGTGTTGTGATGTGATGTGCTGTGATGTGCTGTGATGTGACGTGTTGTGATGTGATGTGATGTGTGATGTGATGTGATGCTGTGATGTGATGTGCTGTGATGTGATGTGATGTGTTGTGATGTGATGTGCTGTGATGTGACGTGTTGTGACGTGCTGTGATGTGATGTGATGTGATGTGATGTGATGTGATGTGATGTGATGATGTGATGTGCTGTGATGTGCTGTGATGTGATGTGATGTGATGTGATGTGATGTGATGTGCTGTGATGTGATGTGCTGTGATGTGATGTGCTGTGATGTGATGTGATGTGATGTGCTGTGATGTGATGTGCTGTGATGTGATGTGATGTGCTGTGATGTGATGTGATGTGATGTGATGTGCTGTGCTGCGATGTGCTGTGATGTGATATGCTGTGATGTGATGTGATGTGCTGTGATGTGATGTGCTGCGATGTGCTGTGATGTGCTGTGCTGTGATGTGATGTGATGTGATGTGATGTGATGTGTTGTGCTGTGATATGCTGTGATGTGACATGTTGTGATGTGATGTGATGTGATGTGCTGTGCATGATGCTGTGATGTGCTGTGATGTGCTGTGATGTGATGTGATGTGTTGTGATGTGATGTGCTGTGATGTGACGTGTTGTGATGTGCTGTGATGTGGATGTGATGTGCTGTGATATGCTGTGATGTGATGTGCTGTGATGTGATGTGATGTGCTGTGCTGTGATGTGATGTGATGTGATGTGATGTGATGTGTTGTGCTGTGATATGCTGTGATGTGACATGTTGTGATGTGATGTGATGTGCTGTGCTGTGATGTGCTGTGATGTGATGTGATGTGCTGTGATGTGCTGTGATGTGATGTGATGTGATGTGATGTGATGTGATGTGATGTGATGTGCTGTGATGTGATGTGTTGTGATGTGATGTGCTGTGATGTGCTGTGATGTGCGGTTGTGACTGCTGTGATGTGATGTGATGTGATGTGATGTGATGTATTGCTGTGATGTGATGTGCTGTGATGTGATGTGCTGTGATGTGCTGTGCTGTGATGTGATGTGCTGTGATGTGATGTGATGTGATGTGCTGTGCTGTGATATGCTGTGATGTGATGTGATGTGCTGTGATGTGATGTGATGTACGTGTGTGATGTGCTGTGATGTGCTGTGATGTGCATGTGATGGATGTGATGTGATGTGATGTGATGTGATGTGATGTGATTGTGATGTGATGTGATGTGATGTGATGTGATGTGATGTGATGTGATGTGATGTGATGTGATGTGATGTGATGTGCTGTGATGTGCTGTGATGTGATGTGATGTGATTGTGATGTGATGTGTGATGTGATTATGTGCTGTGCTGTGATGTGATGTGATGTGATGTGATGTGCTGTGATGTGATGTGATGTGCTGGTGCTGTGATGTGCTGTGATGTGCTGTGCTGTGATGTGATGTGTGCTGTGATGATGTGCTGTGCTGTGATGTGATGTGATGTGATGTGATGTGATGTGATGTGATGTGATGTGATGTGTATGTGATGGATGTGCTGTGCTGTGATGTGATGTGATGTGATGTGCTGTGATGTGATGTGATGTGATGTGATGCGAGTGTGATGTGATGTGATGTGATGTGATGTGATGTGATGTGATGTGATGTGATGTGATGTGATGTGATGTGATGTGATGTGATGGTGCTGTGATGTGATGTGATGTGTGCTGTGCTGTGATGTGATGTGTATGATGTGCTGTGATGTGCTGTGATGTGATTGATGTGCTGTGATGTGATGTGCTGTGATGTGATGTGCTGTGATGTGATGTGATGTGATGATGATGTGATGTGCTGTGATGTGCTGTATGTGATGTGCTGTGATGTGATGTGCTGTGATGTGATGTGATGTGATGTGATGTGATGTGATGTGATGGACTGCTGTGATGTGATGTGATGTGATGTGATGTGATGTGATGTGATGTGCTGTGATGTGATGTGATGTGATGTGATGTGATGTGATGTGATGTGATGTGCTGTGATGTGCTGCTGTGATGTGATGTGATGTGCTGTGATATGCTGTGATGATGTGTGATGTGATGTGATGTGCTGTGATGTGGATGTGCTGTGATGTGACAGGATGTGCTGTGATGTGATGTGATGTGCTGTGATGTGCTGTGATGTGATGTGATGTGATGTGCTGTGCTGTGATGTGATGTGCTGTGCTGTGATGTGATGTGCTGTGATGTGATGTGTTGTGATGTGATGTGATGTGATGTGATGTGATGTGCTGTGATGTGATGTGATGTGATGTGATGTGCTGTGATGTGATGTGATGTGATGTGATGTGATTGTGATGTGATGTGCTGTGATGGCTGTGTGTGATGTGGTGTGATGTGATGTGATGTGATGTGCTGTGATGATGTGTGATGTGATGTGATGTGATGTGCTGTGCATGTGCTGTGATGTGATGTGCTGTGATGATGTGATGTGCTGTGATGATGTGCTGGTGTGATGTGCTGTGATGTGATGTGATGTGATGTGCTGTGATGTGCTGTGATGTGATGTGATGTGCTGTGATGTGCTGTGATGTGTGATGACTGTGATGTGATGATGTGTTGTGATGTGATGATGTGATGTGATGTGATGTGATGTGTTGTGCTGTGATGTGATGTGATGCTGTGATGTGATGTGATGTGATGTGCTGTGATGTGATGTGATGTGATGTGATGTGATGTGATGTGATGTGATGTGATGTGCTGTGCTGTGATGTGCTGTGATGTGATGTGATGTGATGTGATGTGATGTGATGTGATGTGATGTGATGTGCTGTGATGTGATGTGATGTGATGTGATGTGATGTGTGATGTGATGTGATGTGCTGTGCTGTGATGCTGTGATGTGATGTGCTGTGATTGTGCTGTGATGTGATGATGTGCTGTGATGTGATGTGATGTGCTGTGCTGTGCTGTGCTGTGATGTGATGTGATGTAATGTGTGTGATGCTGTGATGTGATGTGCTGTGATGTGATGTGCTGTGATGTGATGTGATGTGATGTGATGTGATGTGCTGTGATGTGGGTGTGATGTGATGTGATGTGATGTGATGTGATGTGCGATGTGCTGTGATGTGATGTGATGTGATGTGATGTGTGCTGTGATGTGCTGTGATGTGACGTGATGTGATGTGATGTGCTGTGCTGTGATGTGCTGTGATGTGCTGTGATGTGATGTGATGTGATGTGTGATGTGATGTGATGTGCTGTGATGTGATGTGTGTGATGTGCTGTGATGTGATGTGTGATGTGCTGTGATATGCTGTGATGTGATGTGATGTGATGTGATGTGATGTGATGTGCTGTGATGTGCAGATGTGATGTGCTGTGATGTGATGTGATGCTGTGATGTGATGTGCTGTGAGTGTGATGTGATGAGTGTGATGTGATGTGATGTGATGTGATGTGATGTGTTGTGCTGTGATATGCTGTGATGTGACATGTTGTGATGTGATGTGATGTGATGTGCTGTGCTGTGATGTGCTGTGTGTGTGATGTGATGTGTTGTGATGTGTGATGTCAGTGTGATGTGGTGATGTGATGTGATGTGCTGTGATGTGATGTGCTGTGATGTGATGTGTGCTGTGATGCTGTGATGTGCTGTGATGTGATGTGATGTGATGTGATGTGTGTGATGTGCTGTGATGTGCTGTGATGTATGTCATGATGTGATGTGATGTGATGCTGTGATGTGCTGTGATGTGATGTGATGCTGTGATGTGCTGTGATGTGATGTGATATGCTGTGATGTGATGTGATGTGATGATGTGATGTGATGTGATGTGATGTGCTGTGTTGTGCTGTGATATGCTGTGATGTGACATGTTGTGATGTGATGTGATGTGATGTGATGTGCTGTGATGTGATGTGATGTGCTGTGATGTGATGTGATGTGATATGATGTGCTGTGATGTGATGTGATGTGATGTGATGTGATGTGCTGTGATGTGATGTGATGTGATGTGATGTGCTGTGATGTGATGTGCTGTGATGTGATGTGATGTGATGTGATGTGATGTGATGTGATGTGCTGTGATGTGATGTGATGTGATGTGATGTGATGTGATGTGATGTGCTGTGATGTGCTGTGATGTGAGGTGTTGTGACGTGCTGTGATGTGATGTGATGTGATGTGATGTGCTGTGATGTGATGTGATGTGATGTGCTGTGATGTGATGTGCTGTGATGTGCTGTGCTGTGATGTGATGTGCTGTGCTGTGATGTGATGTGATGTGATGTGCTGTGATGTGATGTGATGTGATGTGATGTGGATGTGATGTGATGTGCTGTGGTGTGCTGTGATGTGATGTGATGTGATGTGATGTGCTGGGCTGTGATGTGATGTGATGTGATGTGATGTGCTGTGATATGATGTGCTGTGATGTGATGTGATGTGATGTGATGTGATGTGATGTGATGTGCTGTGATGTGCTGTGATGTGACGTGTTGTGATGCTGTGATGTGATGTGATGTGATGTGATGTGATGTGATGTGCTGTGATGTGATGTGCTGTGATGTGATGTGTTGTGATGTGACGTGTGATGTGATGTGATGTGCTGTGCTGTGATGTGCTGTGATGTGATGTGCTGTGATGTGATGTGCTGTGATGTGATGTGCTGTGTCTGTGATATGCTGTGATGTGTGATGTGCTGTGATGTGCTGTGATGTGTGCTGTGATGTGATGTGATGTGATGTGATGTGATGTGATGTGCATGTGATGTGATGTGTTGTGATGTGATGTGCTGTGATGTGCTGTGATGTGATGTTGTGATGTGATGTGATGTGATGTGATGTGATGTGATGTGCTGTGATGTGATATGCTGTGATGTGATGTGATGTGATGTGATGTGATGTGATGCTGTGCTGTGATGTGATGTGCTGTGCTGTGATGTGATGTGATGATGTGCTGTGATGTGATGTGATGTGATGTGATGTGATGTGCTGTGATGTGATGTGTTGTGACGTGCTGTGATGTGATGTGATGTGATGTGATGTGATGTGATGTGCTGTGATGTGATGATGTGATGTGATGTGTGTGCTGCGATGTGCTGTGATGTGCCGTGCTGTGATGTGATGTGATGTGTTGTGCTGTGATATGCTGTGATGTGACATGTTGTGATGTGATGTGATGTGATGTGCTGTGCTGTGATGTGCTGTGATGTGCTGTGATGTGATGTGATGTGTTGTGATGTGATGTGCTGTGATGTGACGTGTTGTGACGTGCTGTGATGTGATGTGATGTGATGTGATGTGATGTGATGTGATGTGCTGTGCTGTGCTGTGATGTGATGTGCTGTGATGTGATGTGATGTGCTGTGATGTGATGTGCTGTGATGTGATGTGATGTGATGTGATGTGATGTGATGTGTGTGTTGTGCTGTGATATGCTGATGTGATGCTGTGATGTGATGTGATGTGATTGCTGTGCTGTGATGTGCTGTGATGCTTGATGTGATGTGATGCTGTGCTGTGATGTGATGTGCTGTGATGTGATGTGCTGTGATGTGATGTGATGTGCTGTGCTGTGATGTGCTGTGATGTGATGTGATGTGATGTGATGTGATGTGATGTGATGTGATGTGATGTGATTGTGCTGTGATATGCTGTGATGTGACATGTGTGATGTGATGTGATGTACGCTGTGATGTGCTGTGATGTGATGTATGTGCTGTGATGCTGTGATGTGATGTGATGTGATGTGCTGTGATGTGATGTGATGTGATGTGAAGTGCTGTGATGTGATGTGTTGTGATGTGATGTGCTGTGATGTGCTGTGATGTGACGTGTTGTGACATGCTGTGATGTGATGTGATGTGATGTGATGTGCTGTGATGTGATATGCTGTGATGTGATGTGACGTGCTGTGATGTGATGTGCTGTGATGTGCTGTGCTGTGATGTGATGTGCTGTGCTGGGATGTGATGTGATGTGATGTGATATGCTGTGATATGTTGTGATGTGATGTGATGTGCTGTGATGTGATGTGCTGTGATGTGCTGTGATGTGCTGTGATGTGATGTGATGTGATGTGATGTGATGTGATGTGATGTGATGTGATGTGATGTGTGCTGTGATATGCTGTGATGTGATGTGATGTGATGTGATGTGATGTGATGTGATGTGATGTGCTGTGATGTGTGATGTGCTGTGATGTGATGTGATGTGATGTGATGTGATGTGCTGTGATGTGATGTGATGTGATGTGATGTGATGTGCTGTGATGTGCTGTGATGTGATGTGATGTGCTGTGATGTGATGTGCTGTGCTGTGCTATGCTGTGATATGCTGTGAAGTGATGTAATGTGCTGTGATGTGCTGGGATGTGATGTGCTGTGATGTTTGATGTGATGTGTTGTGATGTGATGTGCTGTGATGTGACGTGTTGTGACGTGCTGTGATGTGCTGTGATGTGATGTGATGTGATGTGATGTGATGTGATGTGATGTGATGTGATGTGATGTGATGTGATGTGCTGCGATGTGCTGTGATGTGCCGTGCTGTGATGTGATGTGATGTGTTGTGCTGTGATATGCTGTGATGTGACATGTTGTGATGTGATGTGTGATGTGATGTGCTGTGCTGTGATGTGCTGTGATGTGCTGTGATGTGATGTGATGTGATGTGATGTGATGTGATGTGATGTGATGTGCTGTGATGTGACGTGTTGTGACGTGCTGTGATGTGATGTGATGTGATGTGCTGTGATGTGATGTGCTGTGATGTGATGTGATGTGATGTGATGTGATGTGATGTGATGTGCTGTGATGTGCTGTGATGTGATGTGCTGTGATGTGATGTGATGTGCTGTGATGTGATGTGCTGTGATGTGCTGTGATGTGCTGTGATGTGATGTGATGTGATGTGATGTGTTGTGCTGTGATATGCTGTGATGTGACATGTTGTGATGTGATGTGATGTGCTGTGATGTGCTGTGATGTGCTGTGATGTGATGTGATGTGTTGTGATGTGATGTGCTGTGATGTGATGTGATGTGATGTGATGTGATGTGATGTGCTGTGATGTGATGTGCTGTGATGTGATGTGCTGTGATGTGATGTGATGTGCTGTGATGTGATGTGATGTGATGTGATGTGCTGTGATGTGCTGTGATGTGCTGATGTGATGTGATGTGATGTGATGTGCTGTGATGTGATGTGATGTGATGTGATGTGCTGTGTGTGATGTGCTGTGATGTGAGATGTTGTGATGTGCTGTGATGTGATGTGATGTGATGTGACTGTTGTGATGTGATGTGCTGTGCTGTGATATGCTGTGAAGTGATGTAATGTGCTGTGATGTGCTGTGATGTGATGTGATATGATGTGCTGTGATGTGATGTGATGTGATGTGAAGTGATGTGATGTGATGTGTGTGATGTGATGTGCTGTGATGCTGTGATGTGATGTGATGTGCTGTGATGTGATGTGATGTGTGATGTGATGTGATGTGCTGTGCTGTGATGTGATGTGATGTGATGTGATGTGCTGTGATGCTGTGATGTGATGTGATGTGATGTGATGTGATGTGCTGTGATGTGATATGCTGTGATGTGATGTGCTGTGATGTGATGTGATGTGCTGTGATGTGATGTTGTGATGTGCTGTGATTGTGTGCTGTGTATGTGCTGTGATGTGATGTGATGTGATGTGATGTGCTGTGATGTGATGTGATGTGTGTGCTGTGTGATGTGCTGTGCTGTGCTGTGATGTGCTGTGATGTGATGTATGTGCTGTGATGTGCTGTGATTGATGCTGTGATGTGATGTGATGTGATGTGATGTATGTGGCAGGTGATGTGCTGTGATGTGATGTGCTAGTGTGCTGTGATGTGACGTGTGATGTGATGTGATGTGATGTGATGTGCTGTGATGTGATGTGCTGTGATGTGACTGTTGTGATGTGATGTGATGTGATGCTGTGCTGTGATGTGATGTGATGTGATGTGATGTGATGTGATGTGATGTGATGTGATGTGATGTGCTGTGATGTGACGTGCTGTGATGTGTTGTGATGTGATGTGATGTGATGTGATGTGCTGTGATGTGATGTGATGTGTGATGTGATGTGCTGCGATGTGCTGTGATGTGCCGTGCTGTGATGTGATGTGATGTGTTGTGCTGTGATATGCTGTGATGTGACATGTTGTGATGTGATGTGATGTGATGTGCTATGCTGTGATGTGCTGTGATGTGCTGTGATGTGATGTGATGTGATGTGATGTGATGTGCTGTGATGTGATGTGTTGTGATGTGCTGTGATGTGATGTGATGTGATGTGATGTGATGTGCTGTGCTGTGATGTGATGTGATGTGATGTGCTGTGATGTGATGTGCTGTGATGTGCTGTGATGTGATGTGATGTGATGTGATGTGATGTGCTGTGATGTGTGATGTGATGTGTTGTGCTGTGATATGCTGTGATGTGATGTGATGTGATGTGATGTGATGTGATGTGCTGTGATGTGCTGTGATGTGCTGTGATGTGATGTGATGTGTTGTGATGTGATGTGATGTGATGTGACGTGTTGTGACGTGCTGTGATGTGATGTGATGTGCGATGTGATGTGCTGTGATGTGATGTGCTGTGCTGTGATGTGCTGTGCTGTGATGTGATGTGATGTGATGTGATGTGATGTGCTGTGTTGTGCTGTGATATGCTGTGATGTGATGTGTTGTGATGTGATGTGATGTGCTGTGCTGTGATATGCTGTGATGTGATGTGATGTGCTGTGATGTGCTGTGATGTGATGTGATGTGATGTGATGTGATGTGATGTGATGTGATGTGATGTGCTGTGATGTGATGTGATGTGATGATGTGCTGTGATGTGCTGTGATGTGAGTTGTGACTGCTGTGATGTGATGTGATGTGATGTGATGTGCTGTGATGTGATGTATGTGATGTGATGTGACTGTGATGTGATGTCGATGTGCTGTGCTGTGATGTGATGTGCTGTGATGTGATGTGATGTGATGTGCTGTGATATGATGTGATGTGCTGTGATGTGATGTGATGTGATGTGATGTGATGTGATGTGATGTGATGTGATGTGATGTGATGTGATGTGCTGTGATGTGATGTGCTGTGATGTGATGTGTGATGTGCTGCGTGCTGTGATGTGCTGTGCTGTGATGTGCTGTGATGTGATGCTGATTGACTGTGCTGTGCTGTGATGTGCTGTGATGTGCTGTGATGTGATGTGATGTGATGTGATGTGATGTGATGTGATGTGATGTGCTGTGATGTGCTGTGATGTGATGTGATGTGATGTGATGTGATGTGATGTGATGTGATGTGATGTGATGTGATGTGATGTGATGTGCTGTGATGTGCTGTGATGTGATGTTGTGATGTGATGTGTGATGTGATGTGATGTGATGTGATGTGATGTGCTGTGATGTGCTGTGATGTGATGTGTTGTGATGTGACATGTTGTGATGTGATGTGATGTGCTGTGCTGTGATGTGCTGTGATGTGATGTGATGTGCTGTGATGTGATGTGATGTGATGTGATGTGATGTGATGTGATGTGCTGTGCTGTGCTGTGATATGCTGTGATGTGATGTGATGCTGTGATGTGCTGTGATGGATGCTGTGATGTGATGTGATGTGACGATGTGATGTGATGTGATGTGATGTGATGTGTGCTGTGATGTGATGTGCTGTGATGTATGATGTGCTGTGATGTGATGTGCTGTGATGTGCTGTGATGTGATGTGATGTGGTGTGATGTGCTGTGATGTGATGCTGTGATGTGCTGTGATGTGATGTGATGCTGTGATGTGCTGTGATGTGCTGTGTGATGTGCATGTGTGATGTGATGTGCTGTGATGTGCTGTGATGTGATGTGCTGTGATGTGATGTGATGTGCTGTGATGTGATGTGATGTGATGTGATGTGACGTGTGATGTGCTGTGATGTGATGTGATGTGATGTGATGTGATGTGATGTGATTGCTATGTGATGTGATGTGTTGGATGTGCTGTGGTGTGATGTGATGTGATGTGATGTGATGTGATGTGATGTGATGTGATGTGATGTGTGGCTGTGATGTGCTGTGATGTGACGTGATGTGATGTGATGTGATGTGATGTGATGTGATGTGTTGTGATGTGATGTGATGTGCTGTGATGTGATGCGTTGTGATGTGATGTGTGTGATGTGATGTGACTGTGATGTGATGTGATGTGATGTGCTGTGATGTGATGTGCTGTGATGTGATGTGTGCATGTGCTGTGATGTGCTGTGATGTGATGTGATGTGATGTGATGTGATGTGATGTGCTGTGATATGCTGTGATGTGTTGTGTGTGATGTTGTGATGTGATGTGAGTGATGTGCTGTGATGCTGTGATGTGATGTGATGTGATGTGATGTGATGTGATGTGATGTGCTGTGATGTGATGTGATGTGATGTGCTGTGATGTGATGTGTGTATGCTGTGATGTGATGTGATGGTGTGCTGTGATGTGATGTGCTGTGATGTGATGTGCTGTGATGTGATGTGATGTGATGTGATGTGCTGTGATGTGCATGTGATGTGCTGTGCTGTGTGGATGTGGATGTGATGTGATGTGATGTGATGTGCTGTGATGTGCTGTGTGTGATGTGATGTGATGTGCTGTGATGTGCTGTGATGTGATGTGATGTGATGTGTTGTGATGTGATGTGATGTGATGTGCTGTGATGTGATGATGCTGTGATGTGATGTGCTGTGATGTGATGTGATGTGTGTGCTGTGATGTGATGTGCTGTGCTGTGATGTGATGTGATGTGATGTGATGTGCTGTGATGTGATGTGATGTGCGTGATGTGCTGTGATGTGATGTGCTGTGCTGTGATGTGATGTGCTGTGATGTGCTGCTGTGATGTGCTGTGATGTGATGTGATGTGCTGTGATGTGATGTGCTGTGATGTGATGTGATGTGATGTGATGTGATGTGCTGTGCTACTGTGATATGCTGTGATGTGACGTGTTGTGATGTGATGTGATGTGCTGTGCTGTGATGTGCTGTGATGTGATGTGATGTGATGTGATGTGCTGGGCTGTGATGTGATGTGATGTGCTGTGATGTGCCGTGATGTGATGTGATGTGTTGTGATGTGATGTGCTGTGATGTGACGTGTTGTGACGTGATGTGCTGTGATGTGATGATGCTGGATGTGATGTGATGTGCATGTGCTGTGATGTGATGTGTGTGATGTGATGTGCTGTGATGTGCTGTGATGTGATCGTGTTGTGATGTGATGTGATGTGATGTGATGTGATGATGTGCTGTGATGTGATGTGCTGTGATGTGATGTGATGTGATGTGATGTGATGTGATGTGATGTGATGTGATGTGATGTGATGTGATGTGATGTGATGTGATGTGATGTGCTGTGATGCTGATGTGATGTGATGTGCTGTGATGTGATGTGCTGTGATGTGCTGTGATGTGCTGTGATGTGATGTGATGTGATGTGATGTGATGTGCTGTGTGTGTGATGTGATGTGATGTGCTGTGATGTGATGTGCTGTGATGTGATGTGATGTGATGTGATTTGATGTGATGTGCTGTGATGTGCTGTGATGTGACGTGTTGTGACATGCTGTGATGTGATGTGATGTGATGTGATGTGATGTGATGTGATGTGCTGTGATGTGATGTGCTGTGATGTGATGTGCTTGTGATGTGATGTGATGTGCTGTGATGTGCTGTGATGTGATGTGCTGTGATGTGATGTGATGTGCTGTGATGTGATGTGCTGTGCTGTGCTGTGCTGTGATATGCTGTGAAGTGATGTAATGTGCTGTGATGTGCTGGGATGTGATGTGATGTGATGTGATGTGATGTGATGTGGTGTGTGTGATGTGATGTGATGTGATGTGATGTGCTGTGATGTGACTGTTGTGATGTGATGTGATGTGATGGTGATGTGCTGTGATGTGATGTGATGTGATGTGATGTGCTGGCTGTGATGTGATGTGCTGTGGATGTGCACTGTGATGTGATGTGCTGTGCTGTGATGTGATGTGATGTGCTGTGATGTGATGTGATGTGATGTGATGTGATGTGCTGTGATGTGACGTGTTGTGATGTGATGTGTTGTGCTGTGATGTGCTGTGATGTGATATGCTGTGATGTGATGTGATGTGATGTGCTGTGATGTGATGTGCTGTGATGTGCTGTGATGTGCTGTGATGTGATGTGATGTGATGTGCTGTGATGTGCTGTGATGTGATGTTGTGATGTGATGTGATGTGATGTGCTGTGATGTGCTGTGATGTGCTGTGATGTGATGTGATGTGATGTGATGTGCTGTGATGTGCTGTGATGTGATGTGTGATGTGATGTGATGTGATGTGATGTGATGTGATGTGATGTGATGTGCTGTGCTGCGATGTGCTGTGATGTGATGTGCTGTGATGTGATGTGATGTGATGTGATGTGCTGTGATGTGCTGTGATGTGCTGTGATGTGATGTGTGTGATGTGATGTGATGTGATGTGTTGTGCTGTGATATGCTGTGATGTGACATGTTGTGATGTGATGTGATGTGCTGTGCTGTGATGTGCTGTGATGTGCTGTGATGTGATGTGATGTGTTGTGATGTGATGTGCTGTGATGTGATGTGTTGTGATGTGCTGTGATGTGATGTGATGTGCTGTGATGTGATGGCTGTGATGTGATGTGATGTGATTGTGATGTGATGTGATGTGATGTGATGTGCTGTGATGTGCTGTGATGTGCTGTGATGTGACTGTTGTGATGTGATGTGTGCTGTGCTGTGATATGCTGTGATGTGATGTGATGTGATGTGCTGTGATGTGTGTGCTGTGATGTGCTGTGATGTGATGTGATGTGATGTGATGTGATGTGATGTGATGTGCTGTGATGTGTGTGCTGTGATGTGCTGTGATGTGATGTGACGTGCTGTGATGTGATGTGATGTGCTGTGATGTGATGTGCTGTGATGTGATGTGATGTGATGTGATGTGCTGTGATGTGATGTGATGTGCTGTGATGTGATGTGCTGTGATGTGATGATGTGATGTGATGTGCTGTGATGTGATGTGATTGTGATGATGTGTGTGATGTGATGTGATGTGATGTGATGTGCTGTGATGTGCTGTGATGTGATGTGATGTGATGTGCTGTGATGTGATGTGATGTGATGTGCTGTGATGTGATGTGCTGTGATGTGCTGTGATGTGATGTGATGTGTGATGTGATGTGATGTGATGTGATGTGCTGTGATGTGATGTGTGATGTGCTGTGATGTGATGTGATTGTGATGTGATGTGATGTGATGTGATGTGCTGTGATGTGCTGTGATGTGATGTGCTGTGATGCTGTTGTGATGTGATGTGCTGTGATGTGATGTGATGTGATGTGCTGTGATGTGATGTGATGTGATGTGATGTGCTGTGATGTGCTGTGATGTGATGTGCTGTGATGTGATGTGATGTGATGTGATGTGATGTGTGTGATGTGGCTGTTGTGATGTGATGTGATGTGATGTGATGATGTGATGTGATATGCTGTGATGTGATGTGATGATGCTGTGATGTGTGTGATGTGCTGTGATGTGATGTGATGTGATGTGATGTGGTGCTGTGATGTGCTGTGATGTGATGTTGTGATGTGATGTGATGTGATGTGATGTGCTGTGATGTGCTGTGATGTGCTGTGATGTGCTGTGATGTGATGTGATGTGATGTGATGTGATGTGCTGTGATGTGATGTGCTGTGATGTGCTGTGATGTGATGTGATGTGATGTGATGTGATGTGATGTGATGTGATGTGATGTGATGTGATGTGATGTGATATGCTGTGATGTGCTGTGCTGTGATGTGCTGTGATGTGCTGTGCTGTGATGTGATGTGATGTGATGTGATGTGCTGTGATGTGCTGTGATGTGCTGTGATGTGATGTGATGTGATGTGATGGCTGTGATGTGCTGTGATGTGACTGTTGTGATGTGATGTGATGTGCTGTGCTGTGATGTGCTGTGATGCTGTGATGTGATGATGTGTGTGATGTGATGTGCTGTGATGTGATGTGCTGTGATGTGATGTGATGTGCTGTGATGTGATGTGCTGTGATGTGATGTGATGTGATGTGCTGTGATGTGATGTGCTTGTGATGTGATGTGATGTGATGTGCTGTGCTGTGATGTGCTGTGATGTGATGTGATGTGCTGTGATGTGCTGTGATGTGATGTGTGCTGTGATGTGATGTGATGTGATGTGATGTGATGTGATGTGATGTGCTGTGACTGTGCTGTGATGTGATGTGATGTGATGTGTTGTGATGTGATGTGCTGTGATGTGATGTGCTGTGATGTGATGTGATGTGCTGTGATGTGATGTGATGTGATGTGATGTGATGTGCTGTGATGTGATGTGATGTGATGCTGTGATGTGATGTGATGTGATTGTGATGTGATGTGCTGTGATGTGATGTGATGTGCTGTGCTGTGATGTGCTGTGATGTGATGTGATGTGATGTGATGGATGTGCTGTGATGTGATGTGATGTGTGCTGTGCTGTGCTGTGATGTGATGTGATGTGATGTGATGTGATGTGATGTGCTGTGATGTGATGTGATGTGTGTGCTGTGATGTGATGTGATGTGCTGTGATGTGATGTGATGTGATGTGATGTGATGTGATGTGTGTGATGTGATGTGCTGTGATGTGATGTGATGTGCGTGATGTGATGTGATGTGATGTGATGTGCTGTGATGTGCTGCTGTATGTGATGTGCTGTGATGTGATGTGATGTGATGTGCTGTGATGTGATGTGCTGTGATGTGATGTGATGTGATGTATGATGTGATGTGATGTGATGTGCTGTGCTGTGATGTGCTGTGATGTGCTGTGATGTGATGTGATGTGATGTGATGTGATGTGCTGTGATGTGCTGTGATTGTGCTGTGATGTGATGTGATGTGTGATGTGATGTGCTGTGATGTGCATGTGATGTGATGTGATGTGCTGTGTGATGTGATGTGATGTGATGTGATGTGATGTGATGTGATGTGATGTGGTGTGATGTGATGTGCTGTGATGTGATGTGATGTGATGGATGTGATGTGATGTGATGTGCTGTGATGTGATGTGATGTGCTGTGCTGTGATGTGATGTGCTGTGATGTGCTGTGATGTGATGTGATGTGATGTGATGTGCATGATGTGCTGTGATGACATGTTGTGATGTGATGTGATGTGCTGTGATGTGATGTGATGTGATGTGATGTGATGTGCTGTGATGTGCTGTGATGTGACGTGATGTGATGTGATGTGATGTGATGTGATGTGATGTGATGTGATGTGATGTGATGTGCTGTGATGTGATGTGCTGTGATGTGATGTGCTGTGATGTGATGTGCTGTGATGTGCTGTGATGTGCTGTGCTGTGATGTGATGTGATGTGATGTGATGTGATGATGTGTGTGCTGTGATGTGCTGTGATGTGATGTGCTGTGATGTGATGTGATGTGATGTGATGTGATGTGATGTGCTGTGATGTGATGTGATGTGATGTGTGTGATGTGATGTGCTGTGATGAGTGTGCTGTGCGTGATGTGATGTGATGTGATGTGATGTGATGTGCTGTGATGTGATGTGCTGTGCTGTGATGTGCTGTGATGTGATGTGATGTGTGATGTGCTGTGATGTGCTGTGATGTGTTGTGATGTGATGTGATGTGATGTGATGTGATGTGTGCTGTGATGTGCTGTGATGTGATGTGATGTGATATGCTGTGATGTGATGTGATGTGATGTGATGTGATGTGATGTGCTGTGATGTGCTGTGATGTGCTGTGATGTGATGTGATGTGATGTGATGTGATGTGCTGTGATGTGCTGTGATGTGCTGTGATGTGATGTGATGTGCTGTGATGTGATGTGTGTGCTGTGATGTGATGTGATGTGATGTGATGTGATGTGATGTGATGTGATGTGATGTGCTGTGATGTTATGTGATGTGATGTGCTGTGATGTGATGTGATGTGCTGTGATGTGCTGTGATGTGACGTGTTGTGATGTGCTGTGATGTGATGTGATGTGATGTGATGTGATGTGATGTGCTGTGATGTGATGTGCTGTGATGTGATGTGTTGATGTGAGTGCTGTTGTGTGATGTGATGTGATGTGCTGTGATGTGATGTGATGTGCTGTGATGTGATGTGCTGTGATGTGATGTGATGTGATGTGATGTGATGTGCTGTGATGTGATGTGATGTGATGTGCTGTGATGTGCTGTGATGTGATGTGATGTGATGTGATGTGCTGTGATGTGATGTGATGTGATGTGATGTGTTGTGCTGTGATATGCTGTGATGTGACATGTTGTGATGTGATGTGATGTGATGTGATGTGATGTGCTGTGATGTGCTGTGATGTGCTGTGCTGTGATGTGATGTGCTGTGATGTGCTGTGATGTGTGATGTGATGTGATGTGATGTGCTGTGATGTGCTGTGATGTGATATGCTGTGATGTGATGTGATGTGATGTGATGTGCTGTGATGTGATGTGCTGTGATGTGATGTGATGTGATGTGTTGTGCTGTGATGTGCTGTGATGTGACGTGTTGTGATGTGATGTGATGTGCTGTGCTGTGATGTGCTGCTGTGATGTGCTGTGCTGTGATGTGATGTGATGTGATGTGATGTGACTGTGATGTGCTGTGATGTGTGATGTGATGTGATGTGATGTGATGTGATGTGATGTGCGTGATGTGATGTGATGTGATGTGATGTGATGTGATGTGCTGTGATGTGCTGTGATGTGACGTGCTGTGATGTGATGTGATGTGATGTGATGTGCTGTGTGTGATGTGATGTGATGTGATGTGATGTGATGTGATGTGATGTGCTGTGATGTGCTGTGATGTGATGTGATGTGATGTGATGTGATGTGCTGTGATGTGATGTGCTGTGATGTGATGTGATGTGATGTGATGTGATGTGATGTGATGTGTGATGTGATGCTGTGATGTGCTGTGATGTGATGTGATGTGATGTGATGTGATGTGCTGTGCTGTGATGTGCTGTGATGTGATGTGATGTGATGTGATGTGATGTGCTGTGATGTGACATGTTGTGACGTGCTGTGATGTGATGTGATGTGCTGTGATGTGATGTGATGTGCTGTGATGTGCTGTGCTGTGATGTGCTGTGCTATGCTGTGATGTGCTGTGCTGTGATGTGATGTGCTGTGATGTGATGTGATGTGCTGTGATGTGCTGTGATGTGATGTGCTGTGATGTGCTGTGCTGTGATGTGATGTGATGTGATGTGCTGTGATGTGATGTGATGTGATGTGACTGTGATGTGATGTGATGTGATGTGATGTGATGTGATGTGCTGTGATGTGCTGTGATGTGATGTGATGTGATGTGATGTGATGTGATGTGCTGTGATGTGCTGTGATGTGATGTGATGTGATGTGATGTGATGTGATGTGATGTGATGTGCTGTGATGTGATGTGCTGTGATGTGATGTGATGTGATGTGATGTGATGTGCTGTGATGTGATGTGTGTGATGTGATGTGCTGTGATGTGCTGTGATGTGATGTGCTGTGATGTGATGTGATGTGATGTGCTGTGATGTGATGTGATGTGATGTGACATGTTGTGATGTGATGTGATGTGATGTGCTGTGATGTGCTGTGATGTGATGTGCTGTGATGTGCTGTGATGTGATGTGATGTGTTGTGCTGTGATGTGATGTGATGTGATGTTGTGATGTGATGTGATGTGATGTGATGTGTGATGTGATGTGATGTGATGTGATGTGATGTGATGTGACTGTGCTGTGATGTGATGTGATGTGATGTGATGTGATGTGCTGTGATGTGATGTGATGTGATGTGATGTGCTGTGATGTGATGTGATGTGATGTGATGTGCTGTGATGTGATGTGATGTGATGTGATGTGCTGTGATGTGCTGTGATGTGATGTGTTGTGATGTGACATGTTGTGATGTGATGATGTGATGCATGTGTGCTGTGATGTGCTGTGATGTGATGCTGTGATGTGCTGTGATGTGATGTGATGTGATGTGATGTGATGTGATGTGATGTGCTGTGATGTGATGTGATGTGCTGTGATGTGCTGTGTTGTGCTGTGATGTGATGTGATGTGATGTGATGTGATGTGCTGTGATGTGATGTGCTGTGATGTGATGTGATGTGATGTGCTGTGATGTGATGTGATGTGATGTGATGTGCTGTGATGTGCTGTGATGTGCTGTGCTGTGATGTGATGTGATGTGCTGTGATGTGATATGCTGTGATGTGATGTTGTGATGTGATGTGATGTGCTGTGCTGTGATGTGCTGTGATGTGCTGTGCTGTGATGTGATGTGCTGTTGTGATGTGATGTGCTGTGATGTGACGTGCTGTGATGTGCTGTGATGTGATGTGATGTGATGTGCTGTGATGTGATGTGATGTGATGTGCTGTGATGTGCTGTGATGTGATGTGATGTGATGTGCTGTGATGTGATGTGATGTGATGTGATGTGCTGTGATGTGATGTGCTGTGATGTGATGTGACTGTGTGTGATGTGATGTGAATGTGCTGTGATGTGATGTGCTGTGCTGTGATGTGATGTGATGTGATGTGATGTGATGTGATGTGATGTGATGTGATGTGCTGTGATGTGCATGTGATGTGATGTGATGTGATGTGATGTGATGTGATGTGATGTGATGTGCTGTGATGTGATGTGATGATGTGTGTGATGTGATGTGCTGTGATGTGCTGTGATGTGGATGTGATGTGATGTGATGTGATGTGCTGTGATGTGATGTGATGTGATGTGATGTGATGTGATGTGATGTGCTGTGCTGTGATGTGCTGTGATGTGCTGTGATGTGATGTGATGTGATGTGATGTGATGTGCTGTGATGTGCTGTGATGTGATGTGATGTGATGTGATGTGATGTGATGTGATGTGATGTGATGTGCTGTGCTGTGATGTGATGTGATGTGATGTGATGTGATGTGTTGTGCTGTGATGTGCTGTGATGTGATGTGTTGTGATGTGATGTGATGTGATGTGATGTGATGTGCTGTGATGTGCTGTGATGTGACTGTTGTGATGTGATGTGATGTGATGTGATGTGCTGTGATGTGGTGATGTGCTGTGATGTGATGTGATGTGATTGTGATGTGATGTGCTGTGATGTGTGATGTGCTGTGATGTGATGTGATGTGCTGTGATGTGTGTGATGTGATGTGATGTGCTGTGATGTGATGTGTTGTGATGTGATGTGCTGTGATGTGCTGTGATGTGATGTGATGTGATGATGTGATGTGATGTGATGTGCTGTGCTGTGATATGCTGTGAAGTGATGTAATGTGCTGTGATGTGCTGTGATGTGATGTGATGTGATGTGCTGTGATGTGATGTGATGTGATGTGATGTGATGTGCTGTGATGTGATGTGATGTGATGTGATGTGATGTGATGTGCTGTGATGTGACGTGTTGTGATGTGCTGTGATGTGATGTGATGTGATGTGATGTGCTGTGATGTGATATGCTGTGATGTGATGTGCTGTGATGTGATGTGCTGTGATGTGCTGTGCTGTGATGTGATGTGATGTGCTGTGATGTGATGTGATGTGCTGCTGTGATGTGTTGTGATGTGATGATGTGGATGTGATGTGCTGTGATGCTGTGATGTGATGTGCTGTGATGTGATGTGATGTGTGTGATGTGATGTGCTTGATGTGATGTGATGTGATGTGATGTGATGTGATGTGCTGCTGATGTGCTGTGATGTGATGTGTGATGTGATGTGCGTGATGTGCTGTGATGTGATGTGATGTGATGTGATGTGATGTGATGTGATGTGATGTGATGTGATGTGATGTGATGTGATGTGCTGTGCTGTGATGTGCTGTGATGTGATGTGATGTGATGTGATGTGATGTATGTTGTGATGTGATGTGCTGTGATGTGCTGTGATGTGATGTGATGTGATGTGATGTGCTGTGATGTGCTGTGATGTGATGTGCTGTGATGTGATGTGATGTGATGTGCTGTGATGTGATGCTGTGATGTGACGTGCTTGTGACGTGTTGTGATGTGATGTGATGTGATGTGATGTGATGTGCTGTGATGTGATGTGCTGTGATGTGATGTGATGTGATGTGATGTGATGTGCTGTGATGTGCGTAGTGTGATGTGATGTGATGTGCTGTGATGTGATGTGATGTGATGTGATGTGTGTGATGTGATGTGCTGTGATGTGATGTGATGTGCATGTGTGCTGTGATGTGATGTGATGTGATGTGCTGTGCTGTGATGTGCTGTGAGTGATGATGTGATGTGATGTGCTGTGATGTGATGTATGTGATGTGATGATGTGATGTGATGTGATGCTGTGATGTGATGTGTTGTGATGTGATGTGTGCTGTGATGTGATGTGATGTGTTGTGATGTGATGTGATGTGATGTGATGTGATGTGCTGTGATGTGATGTGCTGTGATGTGATGTGATGTGTGATGTGATGTGATGTGATGTGCTGTGATGTGATGTGCTGTGATGTGATGTGATGTGATGTGATGTGCTGTGATGTGCTGTGATGTGATGTGATGTGATGTGATGTGTTGTGATGTGCTGTGATGTGATGTGATGTGATGTGATGTGATGTGATGTGATGTGATGTGATGTGCTGTGATGTGATGTGATGTGCTGTGATGTGCTGTGATGTGATGTGATGTGATGTGATGTGCTGTGATGTGCTGTGATGTGACTGTGATGTGATGTGATGTGCTGTGCTGTGATGTGCTGTGATGTGATGTGATGTGTGATGTGATGTGATGTGATGTGCTGTGATGTGATGTGCTGTGATGTGCTGTGATGATGTGATGTGATGTGATGTGATGTGATGTGATGTGCTGTGATGTGATGTGCTGTGATGTGATGTGCTGATGTGATGATGCTGTGATGTGATGTGTGATGTGCTGTGATGTGCTGTGATGTGCTGTGATGTGTGTGATGTGATGTGATGTGATGTTGTGCTGTGATGTGCTGTGATGTGACTGTGTGATGTGATGTGATGTGCTGTGATGTGCTGTGATGTGATGTGATGTGATGTGATGTGATGTGATGTGATGTGATGTGGATGTGATGTGATGTGATGTGATGTGATGTGTGTGCTGTGATGTGATATGCTGTGATGTGATGTTGTGTGATGTGTGTGATGTGCGATGTGCTGTGATGTGATGTGATGTGCTGTGATGTGCTGTGATGTGATGTGATGTGATGTGATGTGATGTGATGTGATGTGATGTGCTGTGCTGTGATGTGCTGTGATGTGATGTGATGTGATGTGATGTGATGTGCTGTGCTGTGCTGTGATGTGATGTGCTGTGATGTGATGTGATGTGATGTGATGTGTTGTGATGTGATGTGCTGTGATGTGATGTGATGTGATGTGCTGTGATGTGATGTGCTGTGATGTGATGTGATGTGATGTGATGTGATGTGATGTGATGTGATGTGATGTGATGTGATGTGCGTATGATGTGATGATGATGTGATGTGATGTGATGTGATGTGATGTGCTGTGATGTGATGTGCTGTGATGTGATGTGTGATGTGGGATGTGCTGTGTGATGTGATGTGCTGTGATGTGATGTGTGATGTGCTGTGATGTGATGTGCTGTGATGTGCTGTGATGTGACTGTGATGTGATGTGTGATGTGATGTGATGTGCTGTGCTGTGGATGTGATGTGATGTGATGTGTGATGTGATGTGATGTGATGTGATGTGATGTGATGTGATGTGCTGTGATGTGATGTTGTGATGTGATGTGATGTGCTGTGATGTGATGTGCTGTGATGTGCTGTGATGTGATGTGATGTGATGTGATGTGATGTGATGTGCTGTGCTGTGATGTGATGTGCTGTGATGCTGTGATGTGCTGTGATGTGCTGTGATGTGCTGTGATGTGATGTGATGTGATGTGATGTGATGTGATGTGCTTGTGCTGTGATGTGCTGTGATGTGCTGATGTGATGTGATATGCTGTGATGTGATGTGATGTGATGTGGATGTGCTGTGGATGTGTGCTGTGATGTGATGTGATGTGATGTTGTGATGTGTGATGTGATGTGCGATGTGATGTGTTGTGATGTGATGGATGTGATGTGTGATGTGATGTGCTGTGATGTGCTGTGATGTGATGTGATGTGATGTGATGTGCTGTGATGTGATGTGATGTGATGTGCTGTGATGTGCTGTGATGTGATGTGATGTGATGTGATGTGATGTGATGTGATGTGATGTGATGTGCTGTGATGTGATGTGCTGTGATGTGATGTGATGTGATGTGATGTGCTGTGATGTGATGTGATGTGATGTGATGTGCTGTGATGTGCTGTGATGTGATGTGATGTGATGTGCTGTGATGTGATGTGATGTGATGGATGTGCTGTGATGTGATGTGTTGATGTGATGTGCTGTGATGTGCTGTGATGTGACGTGGATGCTGTGACATGTGTGATGTGATGTGATGTGCTGTGATGTGATGTTCTGTGATGTGATGTGCTGTGATGTGATGTGATGTGATGTAATGCTGTGATGTGATGTGCTGTGGATGTGATGATGTGATGTGATTGCTGTGATGTGATGTGATGTGATGTGATGTGTGCTGTGATGATGTGCTGTGATGTGATGTGATGTGCTGTGCTGTGATGTGATGTGATGTGATGTGATGTGATGTGCTGTGATGTGATGTGATGTGATGTGCTGTGATGTGATGTGCTGTGATGTGATGTGATGTGATGATGTGATGTGATGTGGATGTGATGTGATGTGCTGTGATGTGATGTGTTGTGATGTGCTGTGATGTGATGTGATGTGATGTGATGTGATGTGATGTGATGTGCTGTGCTGTGATGTGCTGTGATGTGATGTGCTGTGATGTGTGATGTGATGTGATGTGCTGTGATGTGATGTGATGTGCTGTGATGTGCTGTGATGTGCTGTGATGTGATGTGCTGTGATGTATTGATGTGGCTGTGATGTGATGTGATGTGATGTGATGTGATGTGATGTGCTGTGATGTGATGTGATGATGTGCTGATGATGTGCTGTGATGTGATGTGATGTGATGTGATGTGATGTGATGTGATGTGATGTGATGTGATGTAGTGTTGTGATGTGATGTGATGTGATGTGATGTGATGTGTGCTGTGATGTGATATGCTGTGATGTGACTGTTGTGATGTGATGTGATGTGATGTGATGTGCTGTGATGTGATGTGATGTGCTGTGATGTATGAGTTGTGATGTGATGTGCTGTGATGTGACATGTTGTGGATGTGATGTGATGTGATGTGATGTGCTGTGATGTGCTGTGATGTGCTGTGATGTGCTGTATGTGATGTGATGTGATGTGATGTGCTGTGCTGTGATGTGCTGTGATGTGCTGTGATGTGATGTGTGATGTGTTGTGCTGTGATGTGCTGTGATGTGATGTGATGTGTGATGTGATGTGATGTGCTGTGACTGTGATGTGTGATGTGCTGTGATGTGATGTGATGTGATGTGATGTGATGTGCTGTGATGTGATGTGATGTGATGTGATGTGATGTGATGTGATGTGATATGCTGTGATGCGATGTGTGATGTGCTGTGATGTGATGTGCTGTGATGTGATGTGATGTGATGTGCTGTGATGTGTGATGTGATGTGATGTGATGTGATGTGCTGTGATATGATGTGATGTGATGTGATGTGATGTGATGTGATGTGATGTGATGTGCTGTGATGATGTGATGTGCTGTGTTGGCATGATGTGATGTGATGTGATGTGATGTGATGTGATGTGATGTGCTGTGATATGCTGTGATGTGATGTGCTGTGATGTGATGTGATGGATGTGATGTGATGTGATGTGCTGTGATGTGCTGTGATGTGATGATGTGCTGTGATGTGATGTGTGTGATGTGATGTGATGTGCTGTGATGTGATGTGATGTGATGTGATGTGATGTGCTGTGATGTGATGTGCTGTGATGTGATGTGCTGTGATGTGATGTGCTGTGATGTGCTGTGATGTGCTGTGATGTGCTGTGATGTGATGTGATGTGATGTGATGTGCTGTGATGTGCTGTGATGTGATGTGATGTGCTGTGATGTGTGTGATGTGCTGTGATGTGATGTGATGTGCTGTGATGTGCTGTGATGTGATGTGATTGTGATGTGTGATGTGATGTGATGTGATGTGATGTGATGTGCTGTGATGTGCTGTGATGTGATGTGCTGTGCTGTGATGTGCTGTGATGTGATGTGATGTGATGTGATGTGTTGTGATGTGATGTGATGTGAGCTGTGCTGTGATGTGATGTGCTGTGATGTGATGTGCTGTGATGTGATGTGCTGTGATGTGATGTGATGTGCTGTGATGTGATGTGATGTGATGTGATGTGTGTGATGTGATGTGATGTGATGATGTGATGTGATGTGCTGTGATGTGATGTGCTGTGGATGTGATGTGCTGTGATGTGCTGTGATGTGATGTGATGTGATGTGCTGTGCTGTGATGTGATGTGATGTGATGATGTGATGATGTGATGTGATGTGATGTGATGTGCTGTGATGTGCTGTGCTGTGATGTGATGTGATGTGATGTGATGTGATGTGATGTGATGTGCAGTGATGTGATGTGCTGTGATGTGATGTGATGTGATGTGATGTGATGTGCTGTGATGTGATGTGCTGTGATGTGCTGTGCTGTGATGTGATGTGATGATGTGATGTGATGTGATGTGCTGTGATGTGCTGTGATGTGCTGTGATGTGATGTGATGCTGTGATGTGATGTGATGTGATGTGCTGTGATGTGATGTGATGTGATGTGATGTGATGTGATGTGCAGTGTGATGTGTTGTGATGTGATGTGCTGTGATGTGATGTGATGCTGTGGGATGTGCTGTGATGTGGTGATGTGCTGTGATGTGATGTGTGATGATGTGATGATGGATGTGATGTGCTGTGATGTGATGTGATGTGATGTGATGTGCTGTGATGTGCTGTGGATGTGACGTGTTGTGATGTGATGTGATGTGCTGTGCTGTGATGTGCTGTGATGTGATGTGATGTGCTGTGATGTGCTGTGATGTGATGTGATGTGCTGTGATGTGATGTGCTGTGATGTGATGTGATGTGCTGTGATGTGCATGTGCATTGTGATGTGCTGTGATGTGATGTGATGCTGTGATGTGGATGTGATGTGTGATGTGATGTGATGTGCTGTGATGTGATGATGTGATGTGATGTGATGTGCTGTGATGTGATGTGATGTGATGTGATGTGCTTGATGTGATGATGCTGTGATGTGATGTGATGTGCTGATGTGATGTGCTGTGATGTGCTGTGCTGTGATGTGATGTGCTGTGATGTGATGTGTGTGATGTGATGTGTGTGATGTGCTGTGATGTGATGTGATGTGATGTGATGTGATGTGATGATGTGATGTGATGTGATGTGTGATGTGATGTGATGTGCTGTGATGTGGATGTGATGTAGCTGTGATGTGCTGTGATGTGATGTGATGTGATGTGATGTGATGTGATGTGCTGTGATGTGATGTGCTGTGATGTGCTGTGATGGATGTGATGTGATGTGATGTGTGCTGTGATGTGATGTGATGTGCAGTGTGATGTGATGTGATGTGATGTGATGGTGGCTGTGATGTGATGTGTGCTGTGATGTGCTGTGATGTGATGTGATGTGATGCTGTGATGTGATGTGTGATGTGATGTGATGTGATGTGCTGTGATGTGATGTGTTGTGATGCTGTGATGTGATGTGATGTGATGTGATGTGCTGTGATGTGATGTGTGTGATGTGATGTGATGTGATGTGATGTGATGTGATGTGATGTGCTGTGATGTGATGTGCTGTGATGTGCTGTGATGTGATGTGATGTGATGTGATGTGATGTGATGTGATGTGCTGTGATGTGATGTGATGTGCTGTGATGTGCTGTGATGTGATGTGATGTGATGTGATGTGATGTGATGTGCTGTGATGTGATGTGATGTGATGTGCTGTGATGTGATGTGATGTGTGTGATGATGATGTGATGTGATGTGCTGTGATGTGATGTGATGTGATGTGCATGATGTGATGTGATGTGATGTGATGTGATGTGATGTGATGTGCTGTGATGTGATGTGCTGTGATGTGATGTGCTGTGATGTGATGTGATGTGATGTGCTGTGATGTGCTGTGATGTGATGTGATGCTGTGATGTGATGTGATGTGCTGTGATGTGATGTGTGCTGATGTGCTGTGATGTGATGTGCTGCTGTGATGTGCTGTGATGTGATGTGCTGTGATGTGATGTGATGTGATGTGATGTGCTGTGATGTGATGTGCTGTGATGTGCATGCTGTGATGTGATGTGATGTGATGTGATGTGATGTGAGTGTGATGTGCTGTGATGTGATGTGCTGTGATGTGATGTGCTGTGATGTGATGTGATGTGTGATGTGATGTGATGTGATGATGATGATGTGATGTGCTGTGATGTGTGATGTGATGTTTGTGATGTGATGTGATGTGATGTGCTGATGTGATGTGCTGTGCTGTGATGTGATGTGATGTGATGTGATGTGATGTGCATGTGTGATGTGATGTGATGTGATGTGCTGTGATGTGATGTGATGTGCTGTGATGTGATGTGCTGTGATGTGATGTGATGTGCTGTGATGTGATGTGATGTGATGTGATGTGCTGTTGTGATGTGATGTGATGTGCTGTGATGTGATGTGATGTGATGTGATGTGCTGTGCTGTGATGTGCTGTGATGTGATGTGATGTGCTGTGATGATGTGATGTGCTGTGCTGTGATGTGGATGTGATGTGATGTGATGTGCTGTGATGTGATGTGATGTGATGTGCTGTGATGTGATGTGATGTGATGTGATGTGATGTGCTGTGATGTGATGTGATGTGATGATGTGATGTGCTGTGATGTGATGTGCTGTGATGTGATGTGATGTTGGCTGTGATGTGATGTGATGTGTGATGTGCTGTGATGTGATGTGATGTGATGTGATGTGATGTGATGTGATGTGATGTGATGTGATGTGATGATGTGCTGTGATGTGATGTGATGTGATGTGATGTGCTGTGATGTGCTGTGATGTGATGTGATGTGCTGTGATGTGATGTGCTGTGATGTGCTGTGATGTGCTGTGATGTGATGTGATGTGATGTGATGTGATGTGATGTGATGTGCTGTGATGTGCTGTGATGTGATGTGATGTGATGTGATGTGCTGTGATGTGATGTGATGTGATGTGCTGTGATGTGATGTGATGTGATGTGATGTGCTGTGATGTGATGTGATGTGCTGTGCTGTGATGTGATGTGATGTGATGATGTGATGTGCTGTGATGTGCTGTGATGTGATGTGATGTGATGTGATGTGATGTGATGTGATGTGATGTGCTGGATGTGCTGTGATGTGATGTGCTGTGATGTGATGTGATGTGATGTGATGTGATGTGCTGTGATGTGATGTGATGTGATGTGACTGTGTGATGTGATGTGATGTGATGTGCTGTGCTGTGATGTGTGATGTGATGTGCTGTGATGTGATGTGATGTGATGTGCTGTGATGTGATGTGATGCTATGTGCAGGTGTGCTGTGCTGTGATGTGCTGTGATGTGATGTGATGTGATGTGATGTGATGTGATGTGATGTGCTGTGATGTGATGTGATGTGATGTGATGTGATGTGATGTGATGTGATGTGATGTGATGTGATGTGATGTGATGTGATGTGATGTGTTGTGATGTGATGTGATGTGATGTGATGTGTTGTGATGTGATGTGATGTGCTGTGATGGATGTGCTGTGATGTGTGTGATGTGATGTGATGTGATGTGATGTGCTGTGATGTGATGTGTTGTGATGTGATATGCTGTGATGTGATGTGTGATGTGCTGTGATGTGATGTGCTGTGATGTGCTGTGATGCTGTGATGTGATGTGATGTGCTGTGATGTGCTGTGTGATGTGATGTGCATGATGTGTGTGATGTGATGTGATGTGATGTGCTGTGATGTGATGTGATGTGCTGTGATGTGTGATGATGTGATGTGCTGTGATGTGCTGTGATGTGATGTGATGTGATGTGCTGTGATGTGATGTGATGTGATGTGCTGTGATGTGATGTGATGTGATGTGATGTGATGTGCTGTGATGTGCTGGAGACGTGATGTGATGATGTGATGTGTATGTTGTGCTGTGATGTGATGTGATCTGTGATGTGATGTGATGTGATGTGCTGGATGTGACTGTGATGTGATGTGCTGTGATGTGATGTGATGTGCTGTGATGTGCTGTGATGTGATGTGCTGTGATGTGCTGTGATGATGTGATGTGATGTGATGTGATGTGATGTGATGATGTGCTGTGATGTGATGTGCTGTGATGTGATGTGATGTGATGTGCTGTGATGTGATGTGATGTGCTGTGATGTGATGTGATGTGATGTGCTGTGATGTGCTGTGATGTGATGTGCTGTGATGTGATGTGATGTGATGTGCTGTGATGTGCTGTGATGTGATGTGATTGTGAGCTGATGTGCTGTGATGTGATGTGCTGTGATGTGATATGCTGTGATGTGATGTGGCGTGCTGTGATGTGCTGTGTGCTGTGATGTGCTGTGCTGTGATGTGATGTGATGATGTGATGTGATGTGATGTGATGCTGACTGTGATGTGATGTGATGTGCTGTGATGTGATGTGATGTGATGTGGTGTGATGTGCTGTGATGTGACGTGTTGTGATGTGCTGTGATGTGCTGTGATGTGATGTGCTGTGATGTGATGTGATGTGCTGTGATGTGATGTGCTGTGATGTGATGTGATGTGATGTGCTGTGATGTGATATGTGTTGTGATGTGATGTGATGTGATGTGATGATGTGATGTGATGCTGTGATGAGTGCTGTGACTGGATGTGCTGTGATGTGATGTGATGTGCTGTGATGTGATGATGTGATGTGATGTGCTGTGATGTGATGTGCTGTGATGTGATGATGTGATGTGATGTGATGTGATGTGATGTGATGTGATGTGCTGTGCTGTGATGTGATGTGATGTGATGTGCTGTGATGTGCTGTGATGTGATGTGATGTGCTGTGATGTGCTGTGATGTGATGTGCTGTGATGTGATGCTGTGATGTGATGTGATGTGCTGTGATGTGATGTGCTGTGCTGTGATGTGTGATGTGCTGTGATGTGATGTGATGTGATGTGCTGTTGTGATGATGTGATGCTGTGATGTGATGTGATGATGTGATGTGATGTGATGTGATGTGATGTGATGTGATGTGATGTGCTGTGATGTGATGTGATGTGATGATGTGCAGTATGTGATGTGATGTGATGTGATGTGATGTGATGTGATGTGATGATGTGATGTGATGTGATGTGTGTGATGTGATGTGTGTGATGTGATGCTGTGATGGATGTGATGTGATGTGATGTGATGTGCTGTGATGTGATGTGATGTGATGTGATGTGATGTGCTGTGATGTGATGTGATGTGTTGTGATGTGATGTGTGATTGTGATGTGATGTGCTGTGATATGCTGTGATGTGATGATGCTGTGATGTGCTGTGATGTGATGTGCTGTGATGTGATGTGATGTGATGTGATGTGCTGTGATGTGATGTGCTGTGATGTGATGTGTTGTGATGTGATGTGCTGTGATGTGCTGTGATGTGATGTGATGTGATGTGATGTGATGTGATGTGATGTGATGTGCTGTGCTGTGATGTGATGTGCTGTGATGTGATGTGATGTGATGTGATGCTGTGATGTGATGTGTGCTGTGATGTGCTGTGATGTGTGATGTGATGTGATGTGATGTGATGTGATGTGCTGTGATGTGACTGTTGTGATGTGTGATGTGATGTGCTGTGATGATGCTTGTGATGTGATGTGATGTGCTGTGATGTGCTGTGATGTGATGTGCTGTGATGTGATGTGATGTGATGTGATGTGATGTGCTGTGCTGTGATGTGCTGTGATGTGATGTGATGTGATGTGATGTGCTGTGATGTGATGTGATGTGATGTGATGTGATGTGATGTTGTGATGTGATGTGCTGTGATGTGCTGTGATGTGATGTGATGTGATGTGATGTGATGTGATGTGCTGTGATGTGATGTGTGATGTGCTGTGATGTGATGTGATGTGCTGTGATGTGATGTGCTGTGATGTGATGTGATGTGTGTGATGTGATGTGATGTGATGTGCTGTGATGTGATGTGCTGTGATGTGATGTGATGTGATGTGCTGTGATGTGATGTGATGTGATGTGATGTGATGTGATGTGATGTGCGTGTGATGTGCTGTGATGTGATGTTGTGATGTGATGTGATGTGATGTGCTGTGATGTGCTGTGATGTGATGTGATGTGATGTGATGTGACTGTGATGTGATGTGCTGTGATGTGATGTGCTGTGTGTGTGATGTGATGTGATGTGATGTGATGTGCTGTGATGTGCTGTGATGTGATGTTGTGATGTGATGTGATTGTGATGTGCTGTGATGTGAGTGTGCTGTGATGTGATGTGATTGATGTGATGTGCTGTGATGTGATGTGATGTGATGTGATGTGTGTGCTGTGATGTGATGTGATGTGATGTGATGTGCTGTGATGTGATGTGATGTGATGTGATGTGATGTGCTGTGATGTGATGTGGTGTGATGTGATGTGCTGGATGTGCTGTGATGTGGATGATGTGATGGATGTGATGATGTGATGTGATGTGATGATGTGATGTGATGTGCTGTGATGTGCTGTGATGTGACGGTGTGATGTGATGTGATGTGATGTGCTGTGATGATGATGTGATGTGATGTGATGTGATGTGATGTGATGTGATGTATGCTGTGATGTGATGTGCTGTGATGTGACTGTGATGATGTGATGTGATGTGCTGTGCTGTGATATGTTGTGATGTGACTGTGCTGTGATGTGATGTGATGTGCTGTGTGTGATGTGATGTGATGTGATGTGCTGTGATGTGCTGTGATGTGATGTGATGTGATGTGATGTGCTGTGATGTGATGTGATGTGATGTGATTGTGTGTGTGATGTGATGTGATGTGATGCTGTGATGTGATGTGCTGTGATGATGCATGTGATGTGATGCTGTGATGTGCTGTGCTGTGATGTGATGTGATGTGATGTGATGTGATGTGATGTGCTGTGATGTGATGTGATGTGATGTGCTGTGATGTGATGTGATGTGCTGTGCTGTGATGTGCTGTGATGTGATGTGATGTGATGTGATGTGATGTGCTGTGATGTGATGTGATGTGATGTGCTGTGATGTGATGTGATGTGATGTGATGTGATGTGATTTGATGTGATGTGCTGTGATGTGCTGTGATGTGACGTGTTGTGACATGCTGTGATGTGATGTGATGTGATGTGATGTGATGTGATGTGATGTGATGTGATGTGCTGTGCTGTGATGTGATGTGATGTGATGTGACATGTTGTGATGTGATGTGATGTGCTGTGCTGTGATGTGCTGTGATGTGATGTGCTGTGATGTGCTGTGATGTGATGTGATATGCTGTGATGTGATGTGCTGTGCTGTGCTGTGCTGTGATGTGCTGTGATGTGATGTGCTGTGATGTGCTGGGATGTGATGTGCTGTGATGTGATGTGATGTGCTGTGATGTGATGTGATGTGATGTGTTGTGATGTGATGTGATGTGATGTGATGTGTTGATGTGATGTGCTGTGATGTGATGTGATGTGATGATGTGTGCTGTGATGTGCTGTGATGTGATGTGATGTGTGTGATGCTGTGATGTGATGTGATGTGATGTGATGTGATGTGCTGTGATGTGATGTGCTGTGCTGTGATGTGCTGATGATGATGTGATGTGATGTTGTGATGTGATGTGATGTGCTGTGATGTGATTGTGCGATGTGATGTGATGTGATGTGATGTGATGTGCTGTGATGTGATGTGCTGTGATGTGATGTGATGTGATGTGATGTGATGATGTGTGATGTGATGTGATGTGATGTGCTGTGATGTGATGTGATGTGATGTGATGTTGTGATGTGATGTGATGTGATGTGATGTGATGTGCTGTGATGTGATGTGATGTGATGTGTGATGTGATGTGATGTGTGCTGTGATGTGCTGTGATGTGACTGTGTGATGTGATGTGATGTGATGTGATGTGCTGTGATGTGCTGTGCTGTGATGTGATGTGTTGTGATGTGATGTGTGTGATGTGATATGCTGTGATGTGACTGTGCTGTGATGTGATGTGATGTGCTGTGCTGTGATGTGCTGTGATGTGTTGTGCTGTGATGTGATGATGTGATGATGATGTGTGATGTGATGTGCTGTGATGACGTGATGTGATGTGCTGTGATGTGCATGTGATGTGATGTGCTGTGATGTGTGATGTGATGTGCTGTGATGTGATGTGATGTGCTGTGATGTGATGTGATGTGATGTGCTGTGATGTGCTGTGATGTGCTGTGATGTGATGTGATGTGATGTGATGTGGCTGTGATGTGATGTGATGTGATGTGCTGTGATGTGCTTGATGTGATGATGTGCTGTGATGTGATGTGATGTGATGTGATGTGCTGTGATGTGATGTGATGTGATGTGCTGTGATGTGCTGTGATGTGCGTGATGTGTTGTGCAGGATGTGATGTGATGTGATGCTGTGATGTGATGTGCTGTGATGTGATGTGATGTGATGTGCTGTGATGTGATGTGCTGTGATGTGATGTGCTGTGATGTGATGTGATGTGTGATGTGATGTGATGTGATGTGATGTGCTGTGATGTGATGTGATGTGATGTGATGTGATGTGATGTGATGTGATGTGCTGTGATGTGCTGTGATGTGATGTGATGTGTATGCTGTGATGTGATGATGTGATGTGCTGTGTGATGTGATGTGATGTGATGTGATGTGATGTGTGTGATGATGTGATGTGATGTGATGTGCTGTGATGTGATGTGATGTGATGTGATGTGATGTGATGTGATGTGCTGTGATGTGCTGTGATGTGCTGTGATGTGACATGTTGTGATGTGATGTGATGTGCTGTGCTGTGATGTGCTGTGATGTGATGTGATGTGCTGTGATGTGCTGTGATGTGATGTGATGTGATGTGATGTGATGTGATGTGATGTGATGTGATGTGATGATGTGATGTGATGTGCATGTGATGTGCTGTGATGTGATGCTGTGATGTGATGTGATGTGATGTGATGTGCTGTGATGTGATGTGATGATGTGATGTGCTGTGATAGTGCTGTGATGTGATGTGTGATGTGATGTGCTGTGATGTGCTGTGATGTGATGGTGTGAGCTGTGATGTGATGTGAGATGTGATGTGCTGTGTGTGATGTGCTGTGATGTGCTGTGATGTGACGTGTTGTGATGTGATGATGTGCTGTGCTGTGATGTGCTGTGATGTGATGTGCTGTGATGTGATGTGATGTGATGTGATGATGCTGTGATGATGTGATGTGATGTGCTGTGATGTGATGTGCTGTGATGTGCTGTGATGTGATGTGATGTGATGTGATGTGATGTGATGTGATGTGATGTGATGATGTGCTGTGATGTGATGTGATTGATGTGATGTGATGTGATGTGCTGTGATGTGATGTGTGTGTGATGTGATGTGCTGTGATGTGATGTGATGTGATGTGCTGTGATGTGACTGTGCTGTGATGTGCTGTGATGTGATGTGATGATGTGCTGTGTATGTGCTGTGATGTGCTGTGATGTGATGTGATGTGATGTGCTGTGATGTGATGTGATGTGCTGTGATGTGCTGATGTGATGTGATGTGATGTGATGTGCTGATGTGTGTTGTGATGTGATGTGATGTGATGTGCTGTGCTGTGATGTGATGTGATGTGATGTGCTGTGATGTGATGTGATGTGATGTGCTGTGATGTGATGTGATGTGATGTGATGTGCTGTGATGTGATGTGCTGTGATGTGCTGTGATGTGATGTGATGTGATGTGCTGTGATGTGATGTGATGTGATGTGCTGTGATGTGATGTGCTGTGATGTGATGTGTTGTGATGTGATGTGCTGTGATGTGATGTGATGTGCTGTGCTGTGATGTGCTGTGATGTGTGCTGTGATGTGATGTGATGTGATGTGATGTGATGTGCTGTGCTGTGCTGTGATATGCTGTGAAGTGATGTAATGTGCTGTGATGTGATGTGATGTGATGTGATGTGGATGTGATGACTTGTGATGCTGTGATGTGATGTGATGTGATGTGATGTGATGTGATATGCTGTGATGTGATGTGCTGTGATGTGCTGTGATGTGCTGTGATGTGCTGTGATGTGTAGCTGTGATGTGATGTGATGTGATGTGCTGTGATGTGCTGTGATGTGATGTTGTGATGTGATGTGATGTGATGTGCTGTGGATGTGCTGTGATGTGCTGTGATGTGCTGTGATGTGATGTGATGTGATGTGATGTGCTGTGATGTGCGTGTTGTGCTGTGCTGTGATGTGATGTGATGTGTGATGTGATGTGCTGTGATGTGATGTGATGTGATGTGATGTGTGATGTGCTGTGATGTGATGTGCTGTGATGTGATGCTGTGATGTGCTGTGATGTGCTGTGATGTGATGTGCTGTGATGTGCTGTGCTGTGATGTGATGTGATGTGATGTGATGTGATGTGATGTGATGTGATGTGATGTGATGTGCTGTGATGTGATGTGATGTGATGTGATGTGATGTGATGTGCTGTGATGTGATGTGCTGTGATGTGTTGTGATGTGACGTTGTGATGTGATGTGATGTGATGTGCTGTGATGTGATGTGCTGTGATGTGATGTGATGTGATGTGTGATGTGCTGTGATGTGATGTGATGTGATGTGTGATGTGATGTGCATGTGATGATGTGATGTGATGTGATGTGATGTGCTGTGATGTGATGTGCTGTGATGTGATGTGCTGTGTGATGTGATGTGATGTGATGTGATATGCTGTGATGTGATGTGATGTGATGTGATGTGATGTGCTGTGCTGTGATGTGATGTGCTGTGATGTGATGTGATGTGATGTGATGTGGATGTGCTGTGATGTGTGTGCTGTGATGTGATGTGACTGATGTGCTGTGATGTGATGTGATGTGATGTGCTGTGATGTGATGTGATGTGATGTGATGTGATGTGCTGTGATGTGATGTGTTGTGATGTGATGTGCTGTGATGTGCTGTGATGTGATGTGTGCTGTGATGTGATGTGATGTGATGTGATGTGCTGTGATGTGATATGCTGTGATGTGATGTGACGTGCTGTGATGTGATGTGCTGTGATGTGCTGTGCTGTGATGTGATGTGCTGTGATGTGATGTGATGTGATGTGATGTGATGTGATGTGATGTGATGTGCTGTGATGTGATGTGATGTGGATGTGATGCTGTGATGTGCTGTGATGTGCTGTGATGTGCTGTGCTGTGATGTGATGTGATGTGATGTGCTGTGACTGTGATGTGATGTGCTGTGATGTGATGTGATGTGATGTGCTGTGATGTGCTGTGATGTGCTGTGATGTGATGTGATGTGTTGTGCTGTGATGTGCTGTGATGTGACATGTTGTGATGTGATGTGATGTGCTGTGCTGTGATGTGCTGTGATGTGATGTGATGTGTGATGTGATGTGATGTGATGTGCTGTGATGTAGGATGTGATGTGATTGCTGTGATGTGATGTGATGTGATGTGCTGTGATGTGATATGCTGTGATGTGATGTATGTGCTGTGATGTGCTGTGATGTGGATGTGATGTGCTGTGATGTGATGTGTGTGATGTGATGTGCTGTGATGTGATGTGATGTGATGTGATGTGATGTGATGTGATGTGATGTGATGTGATGTGATGTGCTGTGATGTGATGTGATGTGCTGTGCTGTGATGTGCTGTGATGTGATGTAGTTGATGTGATGTGATGTGATGTGATGTGATGTGATGTGATGTGCTGTGATGTGATGTGATGTGTTGTGCTGTGATATGCTGTGATGTGATGTGATGTGATGTGATGTGATGTGCTGTGATGTGCTGTGATGTGATGTGATGTGCTGTGATGTGCTGTGATGTGATGTGATGTGTGTTGTGATGTGATGTGATGTGATGTGATGTGATGTGATGTGCTGTGTGATGTTGTGATGTGATGTGATGTGCTGTGATGTGATGTGATGTGATGTGATGTGCTGTGATGTGATGTGATGTGATGTGATGTGATGTGCTGTGATGTGCTGTGATGTGGATGTGATGTGATGTGATGTGCTGTGATGTGCTGTGCTGTGATGTGCTGTGCTGTGCTGTGCTGTGATGTGATGTGATGTGATGTGATGTGCTGTGATGTGATGTGATGTGATGTGCTGTGATGTGATGTGATGTGATGTGATGTGATGTGATGTGTGATGTGCTGTGATGTGTGATGATGTGATGTGATGTGCTGTGGATGTGATGTGATGTGATGTGCTGATGTGCTGTGATGTGATGTGATGTGATGTGATGTGCTGTGATGTGATGTGATGTGATATGCTGTGATGTGACGTGTGATGTGATGTGATGTGCTGTGCTGTGATGTGATGTGATGTGATGTGCTGTGATGTGATGTGATGTGCTGTGATGTGATGTGCTGTGATGTGCTGTGATGTGATGTGCTGTGATGTGATGTGATGTGATGTGCTGTGATGTGCTGTGATGTGCTGTGATGTGCTGTGATGTGATGTGATGTGATGTGATGTGCTGTGATGTGATGTGCTGTGATGTGCTGTGCTGTGATGTGCTGTGCTGTGATGTGATGTGATGTGATGTGATGTGCTGTGATGATGTGTGCTGTGCTGTGATGCTGTGTGATGTGATGTGCTGTGATGTGATGTGATGTGCTGTGATGTGATGTGATGTGCTGTGCTGTGATGTGCTGTGATATGTGTGTGATGTGATGTGCTGTGATGTGATGTGATGTGATGTGCTGTGATGTGATGTGATGTGATGTGATGTGATGTGCTGTGATGTGCTGTGATGTGATGTTGTGATGTGCTGTGATGTGATGTGATGTGATGTGCTGTGCTGTGATGTGCTGTGGTGTGATGTGATGTTGTGCTGTGATATGCTGTGATGTGATGTGTTGTGATGTGATGTGATGATGTGCTGTGCTGTGATGTGCTGTGATGTGCTGTGATGTGATGTGATGTGTGTGATGTGATGTGCTGTGATGTGATGTGAGTTGTGACGGTTGTGATGTGATGTGATGTGACGTGTGTATGTGATGTGATGTGATGTGATGTGATGTGATGTGCTGTGTGCTGTGATGTGATGTGATGTGATGTGATGTGATGTGATGTGCTGTGATGTGATGTGATGTGATGTGATGTGATGTGATGTGATGTGATGTGATGTGATGTGCTGTGATGTGCTGTGATGTGACATGTTGTGATGTGATGTGATGTGATGTGCTGTGCTGTGATGTGCTGTGATGTGCTGTGATGTGATGTGATGTGTTGTGATGTGATGTGCTGTGATGTGACGTGTTGTGACGTGCTGTGATGTGATGTGATGTGCTGTGATGTGATGTGCTGTGATGTGATGTGCTGTGTGATGTGCTGTGATGTGATGTGATGTGATGTGATGTGATGTGATGTGTGTGCTGTGATGTGCTGTGATGTGATGTGAGATGTGATGTGATGTGTGCTGTGATGTGCTGTGATGTGATGTGCTGTGATGCTGTGATGTGATGTGATGTGATGTGATGTGATGTGATGTGATGTGATGTGATGTGCTGTGATGTGATGTGATGTGATGTGTGATGGATGATGTGCTGTGATGTGATGTGCTGTGATGTGATGTGATGTGTGATGTGATGTGATGTGATATGATGTGACTGTGATGTGCTGTGATGTGATGTGATGTAGCGTGGTGTGATGTGATGTGATGTGATGTGATGATGTGATGTGCTGTGATGTGATGTGCTGTGATGTGTGTGATGTGATGTGATGTGATGATGTGCTGTGATGTGCTGTGCTGTGATGTGATGTGATGATGTGATGTGATGTGATGTGATGTGATGTGATGGTGATGTGATGTGCTGTGATGTGATGTGATGATGTGATGTGCTGTGATGTGATGTGATGTGCTGTGATGTGATGTGCTGTGATGTGATGTGATGTGATGTGTGTGCTGTGATGTGCTGTGATGTGATGTGTGTGATGTGATGTGATGTGATGTGATGTGCTGTGATGTGATGTGCTGTGATGTGCATGTTGTGATGTGATGTGATGTGCTTGTGATGTGATGTGCTGTGAAGTGATGTGATGTGCTGTGATGTGATGTGATGTGTGATGTGATGTGCTGTGATGTGATGTGATGTGATGTGATGTGATGTGCTGTGATGTGATGTGTTGTGATGTGATGTGCTGTGATGATGTGATGTGATGTGACGTGTTGTGATGTGATGTGATGTGATGTGATGTGATGTGATGTGCTGTGATGTGATGTGCTGTGATGTGATGTGATGTGCTGTGATGTGATGTGCTGTGATGTGATGTGATGTGATGTGATGTGCTGGATGTGATGTGATGTGATGTGCTGTGATGATGTGATGTGATGTGATGTGCGATGTGATGTGCTGTGATGTGCTGTGATGTGATGTGTGTGATGTGATGTGATGTGATGTGATGTGATGCTGTGATGTGATGTGATGTGATGTGATGTGCTGTGATGTGATGTGCTGTGATGTGATGTGATGTGATGTGATGTGATGTGATGTGATGTGATGTGATGTGCTGTGATGTGATGTGATGTGATGTGCTGTGATGTGATGTGATGTGATGTGATGTGCTGTGATTGCTGTGATGTGATGTGATGTGCTGTGATGTGATGTGATGTGCTGTGATGTGATGTGATGTGATGTGATGTGATGTGCTGTGCTGTGATGTGATGTGATGTGATGTGCTGTGATGTGCTGTGATGTGATGTGTTGTGATGTGATGTGATGTGATGTGCTGTGATGTGATGTGCTGTGATGTGCTGTGATGTGATGTGATGTGTGGATGTGATGTGCTGTGATGTGATGTGATGTGCTGTGATGTGGATGTGATGATGTGATGTGCTGTGATGTGATGTGATGTGATGTGTGTGATGTGATGATGTGATGTGATGTGATGTGATGTGATGTGCTGTGATGATGATGTGATGGATGTGCTGTGATGTGATGTGTGTGATGTGCTGTGCTGTGATGTGATGTGATGTGATGTGATGTGATGTGATATGCTGTGATGTGATGTGATGTGATGTGATGTGATGTGATGTGATGTGATGTGATGTGCTGTGCTGTGATGTGCTGTGATGTGATGTGATGTGATTGCTGTGATGTGATGTGATGATGTGATGTGATGTGCTGTGGATGTTGTGCTGTGATGTGATGTGCTGTGATGTGATATGCTGTGATGTGATGTGTGTATGTGCTGTGATGTGATGTGCTGTGATGTGATGTGCTGTGATGTGATGTGATGTGATGTGATGATGCTGTGATGTGATGTGATGTGATGTGATGTGCTGTGATGTGCTGTGATGTGCTGTGATGTGATGTGATGTGATGTGGATGTGATGTGATGTGGATGTGCTGTGATGTGCTGTGATGTGATGTGATGTGCTGTGATGTGATGTGATGTGATGTGCTGTGCTGTGATGTGATGTGCTGTGATGTGATGTGATGTGATGTGATGTGATGTGCTGTGATGTGATGTGCTGTGATGTGAGTTGTGGATGTGCTGTGATGTGTGATGTGATGTGCTGTGATGTGATGTGATGTGCTGTGATGTGATGTGTGTGCTGTGCTGTGATGTGCTGTGATGTGCTGTGATGTGATGTGCTGTGATGTGATGCTGTGCTGTGATGTGCTGTGATGTGATGTATGTGCTGTGATGTGCTGTGATGTGATGTGATGTGATGTGCTGTGATGTGATGTGTGATGTATGTGCTGTGATGTGATGTGCTGTGATGTGTGTGTGTGATGTGATGATGTGTTGTGACTGCTGTGATGTGATGTGATGTGATGTGATGCTGTGATGTGATGTGCTGTGATGTGATGTGATGCGTGATGCTGTGATGTGATGTTGTGCTGTGATGTGATGTGGTGTGATGTGCTGTGATGTGATGTGATGTGATGTGATGTGCTGTGATGTGTGATGTGATGTGATGTGGCTGTGATGTGCTGTGGGATGTGATGTGCTGTGATGTGCTGTGATGTGATGTGCTGTGTGTGATGTGATGTGATGTGGATGTGATGTGATGTGATATGCTGTGATGTGATGTGATGTGATGTGATGTGCTGTGATGTGATGTGATGTGATGTGCTGTTGTGATGTGATGTGGTGTGTTGTGATGTGCTGTGATGTGATGTGATGTGCTGTGATGTGATGTGATGTGATGTGATGTGATGTGCTGTGATGTGCTGTGATGTGATGTGATGTGATGTGCTGTGATGTGCTGTGATGTGATGTGATGTGCTGTGATGTGCTTGATGTGATGTGATGTGCTGTGATGTGATGTGCTGTGATGTGATGATGTGATGTGATGTGATGATGTGCTGTGATGTGATGTGATGTGACGATGGATGTGATGTGATGTGATGTGATGTGCTGTGATGTGATGTGATGCTGTGATGTGATTGTGATGTGATGATGTGCTGTGCTGTGATGTGCTGTGATGTGATGTGCTGTGATGTGCTGTGATGTGATGATATGTGTGATGTGACTGTGATGTGCTGTGATGTGATGTGCTGTGATGTGCTGTGATGTGCTGTGATGTGATGTAATGTGCTGTGATGTGCTGTGATGTGATGTGATGTGATGTGATGTGCTGTGATGTGATGTGGATGTGCTGTGATGTGATGTGATGTGATGATGTGATGTGATGTGATGTGATGTGATGTGATGTGATGTGATGTGCTGTGATGTGCTGTGATGTGATGTGATGTGATGTGATGTGATGTGCTGTGCTGTGATGTGCTGTGATGTGATGTGATGTGTGTGATGTGCTGTGATGTGATGTGATGTGATGTGATGCTGTGATGTGATGTGATGTGATGTGCTGTGATGTGATGTGATGTGATGTGCTGTGATGTGATGTGATGTGATGTGATGGCTGTGATGTGATGTGATGTGATGTGCTGTGATGTGCATGTGATGTGCTGTGCTGTGATGTGATGTGATGTGATGTGATGCTGTGATGTGCTGTGATGTGCTGTGATGTGATGTGATGTGATGTGATGTGATGTGATGTGATGTGATGTGATGTGTGTGATGCTGTGTTGTGATGTGATGTGCTGTGATGTGACTGTTGTGATGTGCTGTGATGTGATGTGGATGTGCTGTGATGTGATGTGCTGTGATGTGCTGTGATGTGATGATGTGATGTGCTGTGATGTGATGTGATGTGATGTGCTGTGATGTGATGTGATGTGATGTGATGTGCTGTGATGTGATGTGATGTGATGTGATGTGTGTGATGTGATGTGATGTGCTGTGATGTGATGTGGATGTGATGTGATGTGATGTGATGTGATGTGATGTGCTGTGATGTGCTGTGATGTGCTGTGATGTGATGTGATGTGCTTGTGCTGTGTGTGCTGTGATGTGATGCATGTTGTGATGTGATGTGATGTGATGTGCTGTGCTGTGATGTGTGATGTGCTGTGATGTGATGTGATGTGATGTGATGTGATGTGCAGTTGTGATGTGGATGTGATGTGATGTGATGTGATGTGATGTGATATGCTGTGATGTGATGTGATGATGTGTGATGTGATGTGATGTGATGTGCTGTGATGTGTCTGTGATGTGTGCTGCTGTGATGATGTGATGTGATGTGATGTGTATGTGTGATGTGATGTGCATGTGTGATGATGTGATGTGATGTGCTGTGATGTGATGTGTGTGATGAGATGTGGTGTGGATGTGATGTGATGTGATGATGTGATGTGTTGTGATGGTGCTGTGATGTGGAGTGATGTGATGTGAGATGTGATGTGATGTGCTGTGATGTGATGTGCTGTGATGTGATGTGATGTGCTGTGATGTGATGTGATGCTGTGATGTGATGTGATGTGATGTGATGTGCTGTGATGTGAATGTTGATGTGATGATGTGATGTGCTGTGATGTGCTGTGATGTGATGTGATGTGCTGTGATGTGCTGTGATGTGATGTGATGTGCTGTGATGTGATGTGATGTGATGTGATGTGATGTGATGTGCTGTGATATGCTGTGATGTGACATGTGATGTGTGTGCTGATGTGCTGTGATGTGATGTATGTGCTGTGATGTGTTGTGATGTGATGTGATGTGCTGTGATGTGATGTGATGTGATGTGATGTGAAGTGCTGTGATGTGATGTGTTGTGATGTGATGTGCTGTGATGTGCTGTGATGTGACGTGTTGTGATGCTGTGATGTGATGTGATGTGATGTGATGTGCTGTGATGTGATATGCTGTGATGTGATGTGATGTGCTGTGATGTGATGTGCTGTGATGTGCTGTGCTGTGATGTGATGTGATGTGATGTGATGTGATGTGATGTGATGTGATATGCTGTGATGTGCTGTGATGTGATGTGCTGTGATGTGATGTGCTGTGATGTGATGTGATGTGCTGTGCTGTGATGTGCTGTGCTGTGCTGTGCTGTGATGTGATGTGATGTGATGTGCTGGGCTGTGATGTGATGTGATGTGATGTGCTGTGATGTGATGTGATGTGATGTGCTGTGCTGTGATGTGATGTGCTGTGATGTGATGTGATGTGATTGTGCTGTGATGTGCTGTGATGTTACATGTTGTGATGTGATGGTGATGTGCTGTGCTGTGATGTGCTGTGATGTGCTGTGATGTGATGTGATGTGATTTGTGATGTGCTGTGATGTGATGTGATGTGATGTGTTGTGATGTGCTGTGATGTGATGTGATGTGATGTGCTGTGATGTGATGTGATGTGATGTGATGTGCTGTGATGTGATGTGCTGTGATGTGCTGTGATGTGATGTGAGTGATGTGATGTGATGTAGCTGTGATGTGCTGTGATGTGACGTGATGTGATGTGATGTGATGTGATGTGATGTGATGTGCTGTGATGTGATGTGATGTGTGTGCTGATGATGTGATGTGACTGTTGTGATGTGGGATGTGATGTGATGTGATGTGATGTGATGTGCTGTGATGTGATGTGATGTGATGTGATGTGATGTGCTGTGATGTGCTGTGTGATGTGATGTGATGTGTGCTGTGATGTGTGCTGTGATGTGATGTGATGTGATGTGCTGTGATGTGCTGTGATGTGGTCGTGTTGTGACTGCTGTGATGTGCTGTGATGTGATGTGATGTGCTGTGATGTGATGTGATGTGATGTGATGTGCTGTGATGTGCTGTGATGTGATGTGATGTGATGTGATGTGATGTGCTGTGATGTGATGTGATGTGATGTGATGTGATGTGATGTGATGTGCTGTGATGTGCTGTGATGTGCTGTGCTGTGATGTGATGTGATGTGATGTGATGTGCTGTGATGTGCTGTGATGTGCTGTGCTGTGATGTGATGTGATGTGATGTGATGTGATGTGATGTGATGTGGATGATGTGATGTGCATGTGATGTGATGTGATGTGATGTGATGTGATGTGATGTGATGTGATGTGCGTCAGGGCAGGCAGACAGCTCTGTCTAACCTGGCACATGGCACATCGCTCATGCTCACTGATATGGACAGCTTTCTCTGTTCAGTCAAGAGGAAAATGCCACTACCATGGGAGATATGCTCCTTGGCATTACCAGCACTTTCCACCCATTCCCCTCCAGAACCACTGCCAGACTCAGTGGTATTGCCCTGCCAGCACTACCCATACCCAGCCCTTCGAACCAGAGCTGTGCGCAGCAGCATCGCCAGCACTTTCCACCCATCTACCCCTTCCAGAATTGGAGACACACTCAATAGCATTGCCAGCACTTTCCACCCATCCACCCCTTCCAGAACTGGAAACACACTCGGTAGCATTGCCAGCACTTTCCACCCATCCACCCCTTCCAGAATTGGAGACACACTCGATAGCATTGCCAGCACTTTCCACCCATCCACCCCTAACAGAATTGGAGACACACTCGATAGCATTGCCAGCACTTTCCTCATGCCCTTCTCCCCAGAACTGGAGCTACGCTCAGCAGTATTGCCAGCACTTTTAGCCCACCCCTCCCAGAACTGGAGCCATGCTTGGCTGAATTGCCAGCACTTTCAACCCACCCACCCCTCCTAGAACTGAGATGCCACAGCCAGCACTTCCCCCTGCCCCCCCCTTCCAGAACTGGAGCCACACTTGGCGGTATTACCAACTCTCTGACTAAGAAGGCTGACTGATCTGCTGTGCTGTACATGCAGCTGGCTGGGGAGGGTTGGCTAATTGATTGACAGCTGGAGAATTGAACTCTGTGAGGAAGTCTCGTGGCAGGGAACAATGTCCATGCTGCTCCAGCATGGCCCAATGAGACTGCGGCTTTTTCCGGGTTTGATGGGGATTTTCTTCATCCACACCCATTCTGCTGTGGTCAGTGTTGGTTGCTGGGAGAGGAGCTGGTGAATGTCCACCTGGTAAGTGACCAGATTGTCTCTTGCACTTTCTATCCTGAGTCTTTGAATGTTAGATACAGCACACAGGCACAGTGCATAATTTTATTTATTTATCAAATTTTGGTGACCGGGTAGGCCCACTGAGCCCCGAAGTTCCCTTTTTCAGGGGCGACCTGGGATAACAATACAAGTTATAAGAATGAACAAGGACATATGGAACATTTGAGGCATTGTGAGTTACATCATGAGGTGGTTACAGTAAAGAAAAATAGTGGATACAGGCATGGTTAACAGGCATGGTAAAAGAAAAGCAGTGGATACAGGCATGACTTACAGGCACAGTAAAAGATAAGCAGTGGATGCAGGCATGGTTACAGGCATGGTTATCATCATGATATGTAAGCAATTGGTAGTACTTTGCATATAGTTTATTCAGGGGTTACACGTGGCCTCTGGCGAGCAGTCTGTATAAGGCAGGTAGTAGAAAGGTTAAGCTAGGAGACGAGAGTTGGAAAGGAGGGGAGTACCTTAGGAGCTTTAAGTGCCATGACAGTGGCATGCGCTTGAGGTCAGCAGATGGGACTTAAGCCTGGTGCGGAAGTTCATGAGTGAGGAAGAGGCCTGGACCTGGGGAGGGAGCTTGTTCCATTGGCAGGCTGCTTGGGAGGAAAAGGATCATCCACCAGCATTTGTCCTTACCCTAGGGACCTCTAATAGCGTTTTATCTGAGGTCCTTAGGTTCTTTGGGTTGTGTTTGAGGGTTATGGTCCCGGCAATGCTTGGTGGAGCGTGGGGTTTGAGAAGCTTGTAGGCCTGGACAAGCAAGGGTGTTGGAGGTGGGCGACCAATGTGGGCCAACGAAGATTAGCCAAGTGTCTGGTGTTGACATCTCCCCGGGTCAGTCTAAGGTTGCGAAACAAGCTATTTTATTATATTGGGTTTGCATCCTGGTAATCTCTTGTTTAGCCATGCCCTGTATAATAGGGGCCACAAAGGTCAGGTTGGTAGAAGGACGCTTAGCTATGGAGAGCCTGTCTTCAGGGATGAGTTGGTCCCTGAGTCGGTACAGGGTGCCAAGTTTCCGATGTAGGGTCCTGGTGACCTGGTCCATGTGTTGCTTGTATGTGATATTCTGATCCAACATGAGGCCTAAGTATTTAAGAGAGGGAACTATGTTAATGGCTTTACCAGAGGGTGAGGTTAAGTAGAGGGACAAGGACCTGTCAAATCCCAGGAATCTTGGTCTGAATGGCATTGCCTTGGTCTTGTCGGCATTTAGTACCATTCTGTTCTTACATAGGCAAGTCTCTAGTGAAGTGAGATCCTTTTGGAGTAGAAGGCCTAGGGCAACCACGTCACGCAGGGGTCGGAAGATGACAGTATCATCAGCGTACTGCACAACCGAGCTCTTCCCACAGTGGGTACGCAGGTCATTGGTAAACAAGGAAAACAGGAGGGGGCCTAGAACTGAGCCCTGAGGTACACCCTGGTTTTGGGATAGTGGGTCAGACATGGTCCCTTTCCATGAGACCCTCTGTGCCCTGCCTTTCCATGAGACCCTCTGTGCCCTGCCAGCTCCCAAACCACTTCAGAGCATGATTGTCTAGGCCTATATTTTGCAGCTTCTGTAGCAGCAAGTTGTGGTCGACAAGGTCGAATGCCTTGGATAAGTCTATAAAGACTGCACCAGTGGGTATCCCTTTGTCCATTGCCCTGAGAACTTCATCCGTGAAGTTAATGAGGGCAGTGTCAGTACCATGGTTTGTTCTAAATCCATGTTGGGAGAGGGCAAGGAGCTGATGAACTTCCAGGTAGTCCCTGAGTTGATTGTAGATGACTCTTTCTTGTACCTTAGCAAGTGAGCAGAGGAGGGAGATGGGTCTGTAGTTGTCGAGTTTTTCCCTGAGCCCCCCTTTTTGAATAGGGACAACATTGGCATGTTTCCATGGGTCAGGGACTGCTCCTTCCCTCAGTGATCAATTGGGGAGCATGGTTATAGGCCAGGCTAAGGAGGTAGCTCCTACCTTGAGTAGCCGAGGATTGATACCATCGGGTCCCCCTGACCCTTTCTTATTTCTTATTCAATTAAATTCCTGGAGGAATAAAACCAGGTCCAGATGAGTGTAGGCTGCAAAATGGAAATGTAATAGTCGGTTACATCAAAGGAGCAGAGCTGAGAACCCTTCTCTAATTTCATCACTCTCCTTCTCTCTCCCCCTCTCTCTTCCTCTCTCTCTCTCTCTCTCTCTCTCTCTCTCTCTCTCTCTCTCCCCCTCTTTCTATCCCTGTCTCTGCCTTTCACTTTCTCTCTATTTACGTTTGTTGCACTTGATCACCAAACATTTTGGGACTATATGGCATTTGAGAGGTGTGTTACTGTCAAGCCAATGACAGCTGAAACTGCAATGGGCTTGGCAGTGTACACCAGTGACCAGGCACTCTGGTCATGACACCACAAGTTCAGATTTCCTGATGTGACATGTTGTCCACTTAAAAGAAATGAACCGCTCCAATGAGAGCACTTCATTTCTTTCTGTAGCCCTAACTCCAGGCATGTGCATTACAACAAACACTACTGCGCATGGCCAGAGTTATGGTTATTTTCTTCTGCCACCACAACCGCACACTCCCCAGTCTTCAATCCTTTGATCCCCCTACCATTTCAGATGCCGGAGGTACTGGGTAATATGGGTCTGTGGGACAAGTCAGGCTCCATCAATAATCTGTAAAGCGGGTCCCGCCCCACCAATATCAGAGTGTACTTCATAGCTGCCCTTTATAAAAAATTTTCCAGCGTATTAGTTTTGAATTGTCAGTGGCATCAGCTGACATATCTGGCAAGTAGCAGCAGTAGGTCTCTAATAAGTGATGGGGGTTGCCTCATTTGATGGCCATCTACTGCTGCCAACTAATCTGCTCTTGTTTAAGCTTTGGGCCACGGGCGACCAGTTACCATTGTTGGTGGGGCGGGCTTATGGCCTCCTTTCTCTGCCTTTCCATCTCCCAATTTGATGAAACTCCATGTACCTGACTGCCACCACAATGACTGACTGCTGCTGACATTGGTGGTAGTTGCATTTTAGCGCCATTTGTCAGTCATCTCATGGTGGTCTGTGGACGGGAAGGGAGGCAACACAGCAGTCAGCTGTGGGTGCTTATTGCTTTTGTTCTAACCAGAGCTGCCTTCAAATTGCGGTCAGTAGGTGTCCACAGTCCAGCGGAGGAGAGCAAGCAACCCACCCAGCATTCACTCGCCCATTGTTGTTGGAGCCAGTGGAGAGAGGAGGAAGAGCAGAGAGAAGACGACCCATCATCCACCCGCAGACAGTGACCCAGCAGATGTCGGTTTCATCAGAAGTGGGCCACTATACTAGACAAAATAGAAGGAAGATTTGACACAATTAAGGGAAAAGAAAAGGTATGTGAGGTACTTCAGAGATAGTTTTAAGTGACTAAAAAGTGTTAAATGCCTGGCATCGTAGTTAGGTGTCCCACTGATGTCACAGGATGTGTCCAGACTCCAGTCTGGCTGCTGCTGAGATCGGTATCTTGCCAAAATCACGGTTATGTCAATTCATGAGAACCCATTCCAAGTGCTGGACATTTGGGAATGGAATTCAGAGTCTCTGATTTTTAGAATGATTCACTGCAGTACACAGGTGATACTTTCATTTTAAAATTCCCAGACCACAGGCTAAAAACAGTTTCAGGTAGAGCACCTGGGCAGCATCTGTTGGAAGGGAAGAGATGCTATTTAAACTACAAGGGCACAAAAATGCATTATGCTTGGAACCTGTATGCTGACTCCTGTCTCAGGCCCCCCCCCCATTCCAGGTTACCCGCTACAGTGGCTCCTCCTGAAAGCTTTGCTGATGATGCTGATGTTCCAGGTCTGGGTGGCAGATGCCACAAGCTGGGGAGGGGGAGGAGAAGGCACTGACCAGCAGGTTGGGATGGATGCCTTCCATGCTGTGGATCCCACATGGCTTGGACAGCAAATGGTACTACCCCCTGGTACCACCCCCATCAGCTGCCTCTCTTCTATTTAATCATGGCCACTTTTTTTTGTGTTGCTTCAGGGCTTTTAAGAGAAGCTTTAATGCAGGAGCACTCCCCTCACCAATTTGTTCACCTGAATTAAAAATACAGAGGGAGTTCTTGCAACCCGTGCATTAGCTTTAATAGCTGGTACCAGCACAACCAGCATTCAACATAAGTGGTGAGGTGACAACTCATTTGAGGCCTGTCCTTGGGTGCTAGGGGATGGATCAGCGGGTACCCACAGGTGGATCTCTTTGTACACACACATCCTCCTGTGTAGTGGCTCCTAGCAATGGGACCCACTGATGTTAGGTTAATCATTTAATACAATGGAATCACTGTAAATGCTTTAAGTGATAGAAAATGAAGGTGGGGTGACAGTTTCAAATTATTTAATTCTCTGTTCTAAAATGAACACTGGTCATTGCCAATGGAGTTTATAGTGTAATTAATTGAGCCTCCTTTTTCTTTCAAAATGTCTCACATTTTGGAACAAAATGATGTAGTGACATCTCGACCTCACTAATAGTACAGTGTGTGCTGTCCTAGTGACAGGGAATGCCAAGTCCTGAGACTCTGCAAGAAAGAATGTGTGCTTGTGATGCAGTCAGGCTTCACTCTGACCAGACTCATTGGTTAATTTAATTATTAGTCACATGAGCAATTTTAAAATTGATACCCTGCTGGAAGTCGAGGTGAATAGTAGTCACCTTCCTATGCAGATTGATGAGACAGTCACTAAATTTGTGACCTCTGAACTGATGAAACTTCCAAAATCTTGTCTACTAATTCTGTTATAACACTAAACATCATATCACCACTTCATATCTCAAGGCAATAAGTTTTACAGATTTTAGTTTTGCTGCAACCAATTGTTACATGACTCTGTTCCTGGTATGAGCTGGCAGTTTGGTTGGCATTTCCTCAGCCTTGTGTATATGCACCAGTTCTACTGGGTATCGTATTAAAAACAATTGAATTTTTTTCATCCATACTGTATTTCCAAATGAAAAATGGTTATTACAGATAATAATACATGCAGAGATGTAAGGCTGAGTGATGTTGGCAGTGTAAAGAAAGAGAACCTCACTCTATATTTGACTGACTGCAATATAAGTGGGTTTCCTCCCCCAACTCTATGTAAAATATATGGTCAGTCTGCCTGCCATTGAATAGCTGATTGCCGTCAGCACTTTTTCACATTTCACATAGGTCAGTATGTGAAAGTGCTGCCGGCAATCAGCTGTTCAATGACAGGCAGGCTGACCATATATTTTACATAGAGTTGGGGGAGGAAACCCACATACATTGCAGTCAGTCAAATATACAGTGAGACTGAGAAGCAGCTGATAAATGTGTTTTCTTTCATTAGTTCATCAGTGTCTTGCTTGCTTGCTTTTGCTGGTGGCATCACTCGTGGTGACCCAGAGGATCATGGAAAGCTCTGAGGAGCAGTACTGTAAATGAGTACCTACTACTAACACTGTGCTGTGTTTGAAGAAAGGGCAGTGGACATCCTTTTCCCACCACCTCATGTTTAAAGCAGCCTACTCCAAGCAAAATCCTGTACCAGTACCTGCAGAGTGTACTCTGGGAATAATTTTATGCAGTGTTAAAGAAAGTTCAGAGGGTATTTCTTCTGTATTGGTGATATCCATTGCTTTATACTTTGCACAGTAGCACTTCATGTGAGACCTTGGTGGCAAAATTTAAACATCTGAGTTTGGCTACAGGAGAAATGGGTGGATTATACACTCTGGAACTATTACTTTTCCTGATTAGAGTCTGCATTCTAGCTCTGATTGAACGTTTTTGCACTTTACACAGTCCTTTGGTGAACTAACAAAATTTAAACATCTGACTTTGGCTACTGAAGGAGTGAGCAGATTATTAACTTTGGAACAGTTACTTTTCCTGACTGATGTTTATATTTTACTCCTGACCGAATGCTTTTGCACTTTATACAGCCGTTTGGTGTTTAAACAGTTATATACTACTGTGATTGCTTCTCATAGCTGCTAAACTATACAGATTATATAGTTTATATTTATTATCATTTATATGCTGGCATATTTTGGGTCAGGCCAGGAACATCGCGGTACATAATATCGCCAGACATCACAAAGCGGTCAAAACAACTCCGCCTGCAATGTCGGCAGACAGTAGCACTGCGGGACAGAACATTGCAGAACATGCACAGTGCTGGCAGTCAATACCACCCATGGTGAGCATCCCCTTGACCAGCATGTTCCAGCACAAGGCACCCCGCACCCCCCGGATCAGTAGGCTCAACCGCCACCCAAGCAGCACTGCCCAGTTTTGGCATTGCTGGTAGCCTGGTACCATATACGAATTCAGACCCCCTACCTCCCCACTCTGAATCCTCACTGGGTGCAAGCTGGAAGAAAAGCATACACATGGCCATTACCACTTCCGGTAACGATAGGCTCTTTATCCTCCCGCACCTCCCATACACGGTTATCGCCAAGCCAACCTTGCAAACCATAACCTTAGTGGTTAGCTTTACCCCTAATATAACACAGGCATGTAGACGCCTCCCCCACCTGAAGCGCAGGCAACGGAAGACACGAGGAAAGATAAACATCACGCTATCTGCCAGAAAGGTTATCTTTCTGCTACTGCTACTCTCTGGCAATGTTCACCTAAACCCTGGACCAACAACCCTGAAGAGCAGCGGGGTCCATACAGTGAACGGCCTAAAGATAGCATCGCTAAACATCTGCAGCCTAACTGTCAAATTTGACTAGCTCCAGGCTTGGATCACCATCCATGCCCCTGACATACTCTGCCTAACTGAAACCTGGCTGTCGGGTAGGATCAAAGATGGTGAGGTGGCCATCGAAGGATTCCAAGCATTTCGACTTGATAGAATAGGCAGGAAAGGTGGCGGCTGCCTCCTATATGCCAGAAACTCACTGAGTTGCTCCGTCCTCCCCATCTCCAAAGTTGTGGAGGATTATGAGCTACTAGTGGTAAAACTACAAGTTGGCCTAAAAGGCAAGACCCTTACCATCGCCATAACCTACCTGCCCTCCCAAGAAAGTCAAGGAAGGCCTTCCTCTTGTTATGGAAGAAATTAGCACACTCAGAAAGGGCTCAGAACTCATCTTGACTAGTGACATTAATATTAACTGGTTATGTAAGGAGGCAACACCCTCCAGAGACCTAATCACCTCCCACAATCTCACGCAACTCATAACTCACCCCACCAGGCAGAACTACAAGGCTGGTACTAGCACCCTCATTGACTGGGTCTTAGCTAGCTCACCGACTCGATTCTCCAAACGCAGGGTTCTCCCAGATGTGCTAAGTGACCATCACTCCTTATATGGACCACTAAACTTGCCAAAAGCCCACCAATTGATCGAGCAGGATTCACGGAAAGGCAAACTTGATCCCTCAAATTGGCCTTGTCTGCCTACAACTGGTCTCCCATCAACAAGGCACCTACGCTGGACCAGGCCCTTAGTTTTTTCACTGAGGGCTTCAATTCCATCTGTGATATCTATGCACCACACACAAAATGGAAAACTCAGGGGAGGTTAACGGCTGGATTGATGGCAAGCTCCTCTCCCTCCTAAAGGAGAGGGACTGCCTCTGGGAAAAAGCTTTAAACTCAGGCAGCAAGCATGACCTACAGTGCTACAAAACGACTAGAAATCAGTGCACCAAACTTATCAGGCTCGCAAAAGCCAATTTCCATAAGACCCAGCTTAACAATGCATGGGGAGATGGAAAGAGGTTTTGGGACAACATCAAGATGTTGATTTTAAAACATTTCTTATGCAATATGATCTCATATGCTTGCGAGAGACTTGGCATTCACTGAATGATCAAATATTACTGAACAGTTATGAATATTATCAGGTACCTGGTGCTAAGATAGCCAAATACAGCAGGCACTCAGGGTGTCTGATAGTATTTGTCAAGACTGACATGTTTGGTAGTGTTCAGGTAAAGAAAACAGATACTAATATAATTGTATTACATATCAAAACTGGCTTACAAGAGGTTTTTGTTATGAACCGTCATGTGCCTCAGCATAATTCAAATTTTTATTCCAATGAAGTTTGGAATAATCTTGCTAATGAGACTATGAATCTTATCAAATGAATCTAGCTGCTGAACTCCTGCTACTTGGTGATTTTAATGCCCATATTGGTACATTTGATGGCTTGGTTGATAATATGATGTTTCTACATATGAACCCTAGTAATAAGTTAAAAAAGAGAAATACAAAAGACTTCAAAATTAGTACCAATGGTAAAAAGTTAATTGAAGCCATGGTAGAACACAACCTTTATCTATTAAATGGAAGATTATGGGGTGATTTGGAGGGTAACCTCTCTCACATGACCACTAGGGGGCATCCCTGGTAGACTATGCAATCTGGTCAGGCTCATATGATTTATGGAATTCTCTAACTTACCCAGTGAGGGTGGAAAGTGATCACTTCCCATTAGTGTTGGAGTATATTACTCCTGAACAAAATCAAAGTTCTGAAAAGCCTATTACCCTTTTGTTTACTGAAATAAGATCAACTAAGTGAATTGTATACTGGCACAATTCAAAAGCCGATATTATTTTATTATAATATATGGATATGGCCAAATAATACCATCCTGTCCCATATAAAGAAAATCCCTGTAATACAACACTATCCAAAGTGATAATACCATTGTTGCTCCCTGATAATACTATCATTCAGAAGTGATAATACTATTGTTTCAGCTCTGAACGGTAGTATTATCACAGAAGTGACACAGCGCATGTGCAACTCTGCCTGCCACACAGACCCAGTTGCCAAGGTGCCACATTTGTTCCTGCACAGTCAAAGTGATGGCGTGCATTCTAATCGGCAGCTTTCCTCTGTGGGGCAGGCAGAACAACTTTAAAAAAAATGGCTGCTGTTTATCCTCGCTTAGCGGACATTCACATTACAGTATTTCTTCGCTTTTCTGTTTTTTTTTATCACCGTATTATCTGCTTCTTCCTCCATTCACTGAAGGACAACAAAAGTGAAAGGTAGGAGTTATTGCCACAGAACATGCCAAATTTAAATGTGACAGATGCAAGGGGGGTTGGGGGGTGAGTGAGCGAGCGAGCTTTCAGCCTGTCAGCACAATGTACAGTCAGAAGCCACATAGAAAAACACATAATTTTTAAAATGGATCCATATATTATAAAAAATAACAAATAGATGAGGGTGTATTTCTCAGCAGTAAGGCCATCTCGAGGTTTTGGGGACTTTGGGAACCTCTCAAGCTTCGCTCTTGAGGTTCCAAGTCCCCAAAAACCTCTTGATGGTCTTATTGCCTTGTAATACACCCTCATTTATCTATTATTCTACAGTATTTATTGTGCAATTCTTTTCTCTTAGAGGATTATGAAAAACTACTCATGTTGGATGTACAGGTACTATTACAGTGGCTTAATCAATTAGTTTCTGATATAAGAAGTCAGTTGGAACAATCTAGCAGTTTACATATGCTACCAATATCTAATTGGTTTGTGCTGACTTCAAATTACTGAAAGTTCATTTGAGAAAATTATATAAAATGTATAAAAATACTGGAGATAAGCAGGATCTGACCAGTTTAAGGAATGAGAAAAGAAATGATAAAAGTCGTATAAAGCAAACAAACAAAAAAAATGGCAACTGATGTTAGACGCTGCACAACAAAATAATTCTAAGACATTCAGGACTTTAGAGGCAAAGGGTACTAGCAATTATAAATTTTTAAATAGATACATATATCACAGAAAATAAATGGCTAGCACATTTTCTACCATTTTTTATTATCTTGCTAAAGATTATTCTACCAGAGAACCATTAACTGTAAATCCCATTTTTAAACTAGTAACCCTGGACAAAATATACTATGCTATTGCCACCCTTAAAAACACAAGGCAGCTGGACCCAATGGGATACATGATGAGGTATTCTTGAGTTCAACCTTGCTCCGGAGAAATTTTTGGCAATGTTTTTTAATAAATGTACTGTATAATCTCAAATACCATACCACACTCCTGGAAAGGGTCCAATATTATTCCCATTCATAAAAAAGGAAGTCCTGTTGATCCTAATATGTACAGACCTATAAGCTTACTAGATGTGAATTTAAAGATATTATTCATAATTCTTCTGGGGAGGTTAAATAAAGAGGTGCTAGAACTGGGGGAGTAACAGATTTCCAGGCTGGATTTAGGTCAAATTATTAAACTACTGATAATATATTTGTTATTTACCATCTAATTGAGAAGTATGTAGAACTATGACAACAAAAGCTTTATATAGTCTTTATAGACTACTCTTCAGGTTTTGATTATATTTCAAGACATAAACTGTGGACCATTCTTATGGAGAGGGAGACTGATGGTAATTTAGTAGCCCTGATCTCACAGCTATATTCTTCTGATAATTGGGCAAAAATAGGATTAGGTAGAATGGGAGCCCTTTCTGCTTCATTCAAATTTAACAGAGGAGTGAGGCAAGGGTGTGTTATGGCACCTTTATTATTTTCACTGTATACTGAAACAATTTTAGATGATTCTGAATCTATAAATTCTGATTCCCCGAAAATTTCATCTCAGCTTTATCCTTTATTGACTTATGTCAATGACATCGTCCTTGTTTCACTTACTAAGTCTGGACTACAGAAAAAAATTGATTATATTTATAGTAGATCAACTGACTTAAAACTGAAATCAACTTGAATAAATCCAATGTTATGATTTTTAGTCAGGGGAAAAAAGAAAGATTCTGCCTTTTGGACTGTGGGCAATGAGAAACTAGAAGTGGTAATAAGTTATGTATACCTAGGGGTTCTATTTCAAGAAAATCATAACTGGATCCGACATATAGAGTCATTAGTAGAAAAACTTAGAAAGACTGTAGCAGGAATAGCTCAGTTTAATGTAAAATATGGTGGACTTGACCTTAAAATCTTTAATACAGGTTATTAGGGTGAAATTTGATGCCCTGCATTTATATGACTCAGATGTCTAGACATACCAGAATTTGAACAGATTTGTGTCCCCACTATTTAAATTTCTACAGATTATCCTGAGGCTGGGTCATTCCTGTCCTGCAGCATACTTAAGATCTGAATTAGGGATCATTAACATAGCTGCCTTAATTGAAATTAAGAACATTAATTACTGGATTAGGCTCACAAGACAAGATCATTCTACATTAGCATATTTGGCCCTAAAGGAAAAAAGAATCCTGGCACAATTTGAAATATAAAGATGGGTACTGGTTGACCACTTTATTGACAATATTAAAAAAACATAAATTGCTAAACTTGAAATAGGCAGTAGATAAGGGAATAACACTAAGTTGGAAATATAAAAAATATATTACTAAAAAGGTAACAAATAAATGGAACTCTTTGAATTTGAATTTAATTAAAAACTCTCATTACTCTAAATGGTTCTCACAAAACAACTATTATTTTGGGTTCAAACCCTATTTAGAAATTTTTTTTTATTTTATTTAGTTTTTGTTTACTGGGTATAACTGATCTAAAACTTAGATCTACTGTTTCTAATTATAAATTGAGCAACTATACCGATATAAGAACAACGATTGCCTATCTGGAGACTGCGACTGCAGTCATGGAGGAAAGGAAAATCTAGTGCACATTTAATGGTACTGTTCCTGGTACAATATCCAGAGAACTTATTGGCTGAGCCCTTTTCTGAATGATCTACTGTACATGCAACTGATAAATCAATACTTACAGATGTTTTGTTTCACACAGAGGATATCAGGACTATTGAACAATTAGCTAAATTTCTGTTCGCCATTGAAAAAATAAGGGAACAAATCAATATGACCTGACATGGGGGGGTTATAAGTAGATTTACCCTTTAGTCTGGTATATTGCCTGTTTGAACTCTAGATCCCAGTACTGACACTGTAGTGCAGCATGAGAGGGGTACTGCAGTTCTGAGGTGCCGTCTTTCGGATGAGACGTTAAACTGAGGTCCCATCTGCCTGGATTGGTGATAGTTCAGGTGGATGTTAAAGATCCCATGGCACTTATCGAAAAGAGTAGGGGAATTTTTTTATTGCAGAGAAATAACATCACAAGAAAACACACAGGCACTCAAAAAAGATAAACAGTGTAACAACAAAGGAAATGGGTATCTAGAAAACAATCAAAGAAAGAAAAAATATTCAAAATAAATGATCCATATGTTTCCAAAATGTAGCGAATGTCCTCCTATCCATCTTTAGAAATTCAGAAGTTTTAACTTTTTGTATTGCTTTTTCAATTTGTAAAATAATAACAGAGTTTAATAGAACAGCATGTTGTAAGTAAAATGACACCGGGCTTGCCAAAGATGATATTTTATACAGGCAAAGATCACATTTGAAGTACTAGGGTGATACCTCCTTAAAAAACCCGAATAATCTCCTACAATTAAAGATTCATAAGTAATAGGCCCCCAATTCCATTTACTCCGTAAATCAAGTCAAAAAAGCATAATATATGGACAATTAATATAAAAATGTTCTAAAGATTCTAATAAACCATCACACCCTGGTCTTAAACACCCCCTTTCCTCCACTGCCTTATGTTTCCAGTTTCCACGGACCCCTAATCTCCCATAACAACAAAGCCAAGAGACATCCAACATATGAGCAGGGACTCTAGGGTCTCTTAAAAGTTTAAGTGCAAACTGTAATCTAGAGGGATAGCACTTTGGGAAATCTACCTGAACCAAAAAATTCATTTCCATGATCCTACGATAGATCTGTTTCCTATTCATTAAAAAAGGCTCCGCTTTTTGTAATTGTCATATTTTTATTTTTCTAAAACCAGGAACTGCAAAATCAGGAAGATTGAGGCCCTTAATTCTCTTAACTCCCTGATCTCACCAATATTGGAAAAAGGAGCTAAATAGCTCACCTTTCCAATCAACTCATAAATCCTCAGCATCACTTGGACCATTATGCAAGATAGAACCGAAAAAAAAAAGGAATAATAAAATACCACTGGGTTTATCATGCCAATTCCACCCCCCCCGCCTTGATTGGCAGATAAGTAAAATCTCTCTTAATGGGATTTAATCTGTTACCCCATAACATTTGAAAAAAACAACTCAATAGTCAAGTTTCAAATTTCAAAGGTAAGGGAAAAACATAACTAATATATAAAAAAATAGGAAGAAGAAATTTTGTAATAATAGAAACCCTTTTTTTGAGAGAGAGTCCAAGATTTCCAAATCTGTACTTTTCTTTCACCTAACACTAATTTCTCCTCCCAATTGAAAGAGGCAACATCGCAAGACCCAAAATAAACCCCTAAAATCTTAATATAAGAATGCACTATATACACAGAGCCAAGCATTTGTACCGAATCCCCTAAACCCAGTTGTAAACCAAAACATTTATCATAATTAAGACAAACCCCCTGAAAACCTAGAAAAGTCCTCGAACAGTTGCAATGCCCTAATTCCTGAAACTGAATCTTGTACGATAAGACACATATCATCCACACAAACAGAGAATTTTTGAGGGGGAATAGCCACAGCTGGAGAAATACCATGAACCAAGTCATCACTTAAAATCCATCTAATCAAGGGGTCCAATACAAAAGTAAAAAGTAGTGGGCTCAGTGGACATCCCTGGCGAACCCCCTGTTTTAAATCAATACTTGTCCCCACCAAACCATTAACTATGGGGGGAAAAGAGGCACCCTTATACAAAGATGTAATCCATACCAACATCTGACCAGGTAATCCATAATACTTTAAAACAGTAAACAAAAAATCATGAGAAACAGTATCAAAGGCCTTCAGCTGATCCAGGGCTAAAAGAAACCCAGACAATTTATTTTGTTTACCAAATTCTGTCAGAGCCCGTAACAACAGTAAATTTTGTTTAATATTCCTCCCTTGAACAGAACATGTTTGTGCAGGATGTATCAGCATGTATGCCACCTTTCACAATCTACTACACAAAATAGAGGAAAAGATCTTATAATCTGCATTAAGTAGACTGATAGGCCTCCAATTACACAAATCACATCGATCCCCAGATTTATAAATAAAAACTACCAATGCTGAAACAAAATTCCGCATAAACCTCTCTTCTGTCTCAACCAAAGAATGAAATACATGTGGTAATATAATACTCAATTCCTCTATATATTGCTTATAAAACTCATGTGATAAACCATCTACCCCGGGAGAAACCCCTGGTTTTAATTTAGTGAAACAGGTTTTTCCAGTTCAGCAATTAAAGTAGAATCTAACTGAGGAATGGAATAAGGGACATTCTGACCCCATGAATGCAAAAAAACAGGCTCTGTACCCCAAAACTGAAATAAATGGGAATGTATAACATCTAAAATTTCCACATCTGAAGTTTTCAAATATGCAGTATTATCATATGAACCCGTCATAACTTTGTGAAACACTGTATCCTTACAGGCCGCATGTGGATCAGAATATGGTTGTTTAGTCGTACCACATCTAAATTCTGCATTCTGGACAGTTGCTCTAGTAGAATGATAAGAAAACATTTGTGATTTTAATCTCATCTAGTTGAGTTTTAATTCTACAGTCCGAAACATTGGGTAAGGACATTAATTTGTAAAACTATGCCCTAAATTGCAAATATCGCAAATAATCCCTAGTACCAGTAAATTTACCAAAATCAATAAATAACTTTTTAAACTCATCCTTAATATCCATCCACCAATGCATCCAATCCTCATAAAATTCAGCCACAGATTGTCAATAAAAAAATAAGTCAGCCAATGTCAATCTTATCTCTGGTTGTTGTAATAAATATTCAGCTTCCATCTCCGAGTAACAGCAGGGAATCTGGCAGGAATATTTCAAAAAGAAATATCACATAACAGCAAAACGTGATCAGTGAATTCAGAAAAGAAAAGCTGAAACTTTTGGGGATGTAAAAACTGGGACACAAAAATAAAATCTATACATGTAGATAACGCACTTCTATAGTATGTGACTCCTCTATCCTGGTGCAAAAATCTATAAGCATCTTTGAGACCTGTAAGCAATAAAGTATCTCTAAAGGCATGCGAATCACAATAAACTTTCTTCTGAATGTTATCTTTGATTTTTAGGTCTAAGCCACCGTTCATATCCCCTTCCCAAAGCACATGTCTCCCAGTAAAAAGAAAAGGCTTAATAATATTAAACAGATCCACTCTGGCTGCTTTACTTTGTGGGGCATACGTGTTAATCAGGTGCAAAGTAAAACCATACCAGCAACAATCTACCAAAAAAGCACGCCCAAGGAACAAAATCCCTAGGCCATCCGCAGCATCCTCTCCAAATGTCCAGAAAGAAATCCCCCAGGGCCACATTCTCTTAGCGTAAGAAATATCTTGCAGAGAATGAAGTCTAGTTTCCTGTAAAAAGAGAATATCAGTTTTCAAATCCTTACAGAAGGATAAAACTGCAGCTGTTTTCTTAATGTTCTGAAAACTCTGAACATTAAGGGATGCTATACGTAAAGAAGCCAAAGAAAAAAATCATTTTTTATCCTTTTTCCTTTTTTTACCCAATTTCTTTTTGACACCCCTACCAGGCAGAGTGGTGTCATCATCACACTCCATTTCCGAGACTACCTCAGACTGTGAAGAAACATCAGATTCAGATCCCATATCTCCATCCTGTAGTAACTGATAGGTATTCTGAAGCGGCATCTGTACAGACTGGGCCTTACATTTACTGACAGACCTAGTCACCCTCTTAGGGAGCTGAAAATCAGTTCCTGGGGGAGGCATAGGTTTCTGTAGATCAGGTACTGCAGGAGAAGACTGGGAAGGGATAAGTTCCTCAGAGGTATGAGAGAAAGGAGCATCAGTATCATGAAAAGGGTCCTGAGCAGTGTGAGTAGGACCAGGGGCAGAAGCATTAGTCTGACTAGTTGGCCTAGCTTGGGGTTCCTCCTCAGCTGAGGAAGGCGGCCCCTGTGGCCTACATCTATCTTGGGCCTGATTAATAAGGGTATCTTTATCTGGGCCTCCAGTTCTATTCTGACCTGCCCAGGGGCACTGGTGATATGCATGGCCCTGTTCTTCACACAGATTACAGCAGAAAGTGTTTCTGCAAACAGCTCTGTCATGATCATTGTTACCACACAGTGCACAGCATACCCTATCACAGGTACTACTAAGGTGCCTGCCACTACCACACTTATAACAAGCCTTTGGCTGGCCCGGGTAGAAACACACACCCCTATCTTTACCAAAAAAAAGCTGTTTGGTATATGGTGAACTTCATTTTCGACCATCTGTAACTTAACTTTGAACCTCCAATTTCCAGTCCAAATTCCCTCAGAATCCATAATGGCCTCAGGAGGGCCCAAAACATCACACTTTTTACCCAGCCAAAAGAGAATATCCGCCACATTAACACCCTCATTCCTGAACATAACATTAACAGTTTTAAAGAGGGGTTTGGTTAATGGAATTGCCCAGAAAGGTGTCCATAATGTAGTCATTTTGAGAGATTCATGCTTTCGGCAAAAAGCATCTAACCCCATAAAGGTTTTAAAGCTCACATCAAAGTAATCTTCACCTCTAATATTTATCAGAGCAAAAATATCTACAGCACAAAAATGCATAGAGTTAATCAATAAAGTCCTGGCCACATAAGTCCTGTCCGGATGCTCCTGCAAATCCCCTCCATAATGTAAGCGGACAGCATTACGACGAGGAGCTTGCTCCACTCTATTATTTTTGAAAAAGTCAGAGAAAAATGGCCCACGCTGTCTCTTTTCTCCACTTGGGGAGGGGGTGGGGAATCCTGGGCGAAGTGTCCATAGAACCCAGGCCAGAAGGTCCCGGTACCGCAGTCAATAATTCAGGGTCCATAAGCAACCCCCTTCCCCAGATGGCATGGTAGTAGCAAAAGGCGCAGAAACGCCAGCAGAAACTGCCTCCGAAGGAAGTGAAATAACCGAAGCAGTACCTGAAAAATCTTCCCAATTCGAGTCTGGGAGCCATCGTCCATCCACTCCCTGGATCCATCCAGCCTTCAGAAGAGCTGAATCTTTAGACCAATCCTTTCCCGTAAAGGGAACATCTTGCCCTGAAACAACAGACGATTTCCGCATTCCAGTGGGTAGCTTCTCTGACGCGTCTGAAACCGACGCAATACCCTCGCTCCTGTCAGCTGCTTGCTGACTCACATGAAGCCTATCAGTACTGTCAGGTCGACAGATGGCTCTGTCAATCAGGGATACAGTCTCGTGAGGGCAAGTTGTGTCAAAGGACACAGTAGTAACCTGGGGCTGCAATTGTGGAGCCAAGAGACTCACCATCTCCGCTACCTCAACAGCGTGAGGTACATCAATCAGAACAGCATAAATCTCATTCGAAACATCTGAAATTAGCTTAGAATCCCCATACAAAGCCACAGCCATGGTCGGGGATAAAACCACCGGCTGCTCAAACTCCACAACCTCCTCATCAGCCATCCTGAGGCAGACTGCCGACCTCTCCTAGAACAGCATCTCCCCCTACCAGCGAGTAGGGGAATTTCCCCGGTGTCCTGGCCAAATTTCCCTCATTCACTAAAAATACCACCAACAGCTTAATCTGGTTCAATTTCAGTTGCTTACCATCTGTATCCACCCCCCCTCCCCCCTGGTCGCCCCTGAAAAAGGGACTTCTAGGCCCAGTGGGTTTACCGGGTCAACAAAATTCAACAAACAAACAATTCCCACTTCAGACTGAGTTTTATATTTATTTTATATACAGTATATCACTGTCTTGTTTTTAATCTGATTGTGCTATGTAACTATGTAGGTAACTTGAAATGTTACATGTTATGTATATTTATTTGTAATGAATATATAGTCACACAATAAACTTTGAAATTGGAATTGGACAGGCAGACTGACAATGCTGATATTTACATAGAGGTGGGGAGTAAACCCCATACTGTCCATTGAAGTGTAACAGGCTATGTCCCCATATACCGCCGTTAGGTGATTTTCCCCCGACCCTGCCAGGGCCCCAACAAAAATTTTACAAACGTGGCTCCATGGCTTTCCATTTGCTGCACCTGCCGCTCTTTCTCTGTCTTCAGCCCCCAGGCTTTGCATTTACAGAGCCCCATACCCCCCTTGCAGCATATGCCACAGTGTGGCTTTTTGAATTGGCACCTCCTGCCACCACCATCGCACACTCTGTGGTCTTCAGTCCTCTGACACCCTTGCCCACACCATTTCAGAAGCTGCGGTGTGGCTTTCCATTAGAAAGACCACTCGGTCCAGCTTGTATTTCATAGGCGCTGGGTTATATGGGCCTGTGTGATGCAGGCCCAGCCTCAGCAATAATTTTAAACATTAAAAATGTTTATTTTATGTTGTATACTTCTTGAGTGCACTGGGTAGATGCCTTCTGTGACACTGCACCCAAAGGAGACAGCAGAGAATGTGATTGGGCAGGTGTCAGGAGAACTTTAGATATGAGGCAATTGATGAGGTGAGTGAGAAGAGGCAACCGACCAGACTGCACAGGTATGACTTGAGGAGGAGGAAGCATGCGCAAGCAGGCCAGAAGTAGGCACAAAGAGTGATGAGGAAGAGAAGAGTGGCATCCAGTCCCACTCCCTGGACCACCATCTGGCATCACAGAGAGAGTGATGATCCGGGTCATGGCGCGAGGTGAGGGAGTGAGTGCAACCCTTGACCACCAGGTCGAGAGGCCAGAGCGCGAGAGTCCCATGATTGGGGGAGTAGCTGAGGAGGGTCATGGTCCAGGAATGTGGCATCAGGCATGCGAGCAGCGGAGGACACACTCGGGACTACGGGAGCATACTGGAGGTCAGAGGACAGCCCAGGAGCCAGAGGGGACCACATCAGCCTACTAGAGCCAGCCAGTAGTGCAGTACCCAGGTAAGGTGGTGGGGCAAGGGAGGAGGGCAGCCAAGCCCGCCGGAGAGAGCTGACTGTGTTCGGTGTTCCAGAACTGGGACAAGCAGCCCTGGCCAGCAGTGCAAGGTGGAAGGCACAGAGGGAAAGGGGAGCACCATTTAATCCCTGGCCTCATGCTCATCCCACACACAAGTTCACAGAACAGACTCACATCACATTCACAACAAAATAACTGGTGAGGGCTGGGGACCTTGTTTTTCTGGCATGCAGTCTTTTAATATATATATATATATATATATATATATATATATATATATATATATATATATATTATATATATATGTATGTATGTATATATATATATATATATGTATGTATATGTATATATATATATATACATATATAAATATATAATGGGGGGGAGGCAATGTCCCTCATTGTCCCTCATTTCAGTGACAAAAGTTTGAGAGGAATGTTTCCAGGTGGGCCCCCAGTGACAATTAGGCTCCTCCCCCTGTATGTCAGTCAGACCCCTGTGCTATCAACTCTGTGACTTGGGAAATATCGACTTGGAAGCCCTCACACACTGACAGGGTCTTTGCAAACTGCATTTCTCATTGAATGATCCTGTCATCAATCACTGTAGCAAGTCCGTCAGTTAGCCTGTGTCAGTGGTCAAATCATCCATCAGTCCCAAGGAACTTGCTAGTTTCTACCTTTTATTAGTGTATTGCAAAATGAAACTACCCTGTGGTCCCACCTGTGTTTCTGGCAATTCGCTCCATATTTTAAGGGCCACTACAGTGCTGCAAACTTTAATTCTGAGGTGTTGAGGCATGAAGAAAGCATTTCTGCATCATGCAAGTTATGGGAGCGATTGTGTAGATTATCGGACCACTACTGTAACATCGCACCAAGCTACGGACAATACAGGGGACTTTCATTGTGTGCTTCCTGCAGTGTACTGTCGCTGCGCTGCGGTACTTTCATCGCGTGCTGACTGTTGATTTAGGTTCTGTCAGTTTATTTGTGTTTGGAGGGCTTTGCATGACTGCTCCCCACACCCCCCTTTGTTTTTGTTTTTAACATGGGGTGTGGTGGTCAAAACCTTCCAACTCAAATAAACTAATGAGAAAAATAACTGACAGTCCAACATAGCATACAGCGTACCATAACTGAGGTTTTATCAGTTTATTTGCATTGGGGGTGCTCTTTCTCACCCCCCCATCCCCCTTGTGGTTTTAACACTGGGGGTGTGGGGAGCTAAACCTCCTCCAACTCAAATAAACAAAAATAACCTACAGCGTGATGTGGCATAGAACGTGCAGTGCCATAAGGGGCCAGCTGTAGCATAACATCAGCACTACGTTAATAGCGGAGGTCCAGGTGTGATCCGTTAATCAACACAATTGCCCGTTATGGGTAGTTCCACAAGCTTCTGAACTAGTATTTATTTGGGGGTTGCAGCCCAGTGCAGTAGAGTTTACTATGATTTGCAGGCCAGCACAGTACATGGGCACAGTTCCATCAGATCCTTTGTCTGCTTGCTTCTGCTGATTGAAGTAAAGAAGGTTAGTGCTGATGTTAAGCAGCTTAGAAGTAACAACACAGTCTAATCGTTGTAGTTGGAGTTTGGAAGATTCCTGTTTGTGTTTTCCACCCTGCAGCATGTATACAAGGGGGGGGAGGATATTAAATATAGTGATAAGGGGTTGGAGGTTTATTTTATTAGTGCATGAAACTTTGGAGTGAGTGTGAAGGATAATTAGTGTTATTAGGAGTGTGTGTGTGTGTGTGTGTGTGTGTGTGTGTGTGTGTGTGTGTGTGTGTGTGTGTGTGTGTTATATCTTAAGACATGTTGGGAGTATTTTAATCATTCATCTGGGATATGAAAGGATCTAGGGCAGGCACGTATATACTATGTGGCACCCAGCTGTGTGACCTCTGGCCCTTCGCCGACCTCTCAGTGTCAGCAATGAGAGCAAGGCGCTGTCGAGAGGTTGGAATTTGGAGGAGCCAGAATGGCCGGCTGTGGCAGGGTGCCGGGAGTATGTCAGAAGTGAGCAGGATAGGGATAGTTATGTGCAGGAGATGTCCTGGGTTTAGAAGGGACCTGGAGAGAGGCCACACGTGTTTGGTTCCCGTCCCCAGGGGTCCCACCACACCGAGTGGGCAGATAGCCAGAGGAGCTGCAGCACCTATCAGTCCGCTTAGGGCACTGCTTTGCAATGCCAGATCGCTCAGAAACAATACCACAGTTATGGTGGACTTGATTTCTATGGTCGATCTGGCTTGCATCTCAGAGACCTGGGTGGGTAATGACACCGGACCACTTCTGGATGCAGCTGTCACCCCCTCCGGCACTCTCTCATGCACTGCCGTAGGGTGGAATGCAGGGGCAGGGATGTGGCACTCTGTTTTAGATATGACTTGGGCTTACTTTGCAGCCAGTGGGAGCTATCAGGTCCTTTGAATCTGTGGCAGTGCGTGGGGGTCCAGGTGCAGGCTGCAGGATCCTCCTTATTTACCATCTTCCTGGGGTGGGGGACAGTTCCTGCAGGAGGAGGTGGACCTTGTCATCAGGGAGCTGTTGGAGTCCCCCCAGATGTTTGTTACTGGGGGACTTCAACACCTGGGCTGATGACAAGTCCTCCAGGCTTCATTCCAAACTCCTTCCGATGATGTCATTGCTGGGCCGGATGCAAGGGGTTACCTCTGTGACCCACCATGGCGGCCACATGCTGGACCTGGTATTCTCACTGGGGCTTGAAGTTTGTAACCTCGAAACTGATCAGGTTGCTTGGTCTGATCATTGCACAGTGAAGCCCCCCCTTCCCCGAGATCCCTTCCCTTGTTGAGATGGTCAGCTACCGACCTTTAAGGGGACTTTCCTTGGAAGGATTTCTGGTGGTGGCTGATCTATCTAGTATAGACGCTACATGTGCAAATGGCACGAGTGTAGTCACCTATAATAAGGAGATGTCTGCAGCACTCAATGCACTATCATCAGTGTATGTATGACCCAATCGTCTCACTTGAGGTCTCCCTGGTTTGATGGAGAGCTCAAGGCGATGAAGATTAAGGGTCAGAAGTTAGAGCATTGCTGGAGGAGGACAAACTGGCCCTGCATACTCACTATGGTGAGTACCAGAGGGCAATTAACTGTAAGAAGGCAGAATTCCTGTCCAGGGAGACTGCTGCAGGGAATAACTGACCAGCAGTACTTTTCGAACTGTACGTAATAAGTGCACTCAAGCCATCCGCCTTGCAAAAAGATCTCACTTTAAAAGTGAACTGGACAACTCTTGGCGCGACAGCCGCAGATTCTGGGACAATATAAAAACCCTAACAGGCACAGCAAGTAAATCGCCACCATCGCAAATAAATTTTGAGGGTGCAATTACCCAGGATCCCAAAACTATCGCAGATGCCTTCACAGACCTTAGTGGGGTCCTTCCTCCAGACTATCTCCGACCTGTGCCTAGCTCTGCCATTAGTTGTACCGACATCCCTCCAACACACACAGCACCTCCCTTCTTCCTGAAGGTAACCTCTACAACTGAGGCAAAAAAATACTTGGAAAAAGTTCTTGGGAACACTAGATCCAGTGGGGACTCGCTTGACCTAAAGATTGTGGCTCTCACCCTGGATGTGTTACTCTCCCCTCTAACCTGGATCCTTAACCTCTCACTAACCACTGGCATTTTCCCTCAAGGCTGGAAAGCTGCGGTGGTCACCCTGGTCTTTAAAAGCGGGGACAGAACCTACCTGGCCAACTACAGGCCAATCTCAATTCTGCCCCCCCCCCCAAGGCACTAGAGAGGATAGTATATGATCAGTTAGGTACATACCTTGATAAGTACAACCTTCAATGCCAGGAACAGCATGGCTTTCGGAAGGCACATAGCACATCAATGGCATTGGTTGAGTTTACAGGTCATATCCATGAAGCACTTGACCGAGGGCTCTTGGTGGGGGCCACTTTCATCGACCTCACCAAGGCCTTCAACACAGTAACCCATGACTTGCTTCTCACACAACTCTCTAACATTGGTATATCCTCTGTCTCTCTAGGCTGGTTCCAGAGTTACCTCTCTAACAGGACCCAGCAAGTCAAGATTCTTGACGTTCTATCCGACCATTGGCATGTCAACACAGGGGTGCCCCAAGGCTCCATTTTGGGCCCCCTGCTGTTCAGCCTGTTTCTAAATGAACTCCCCAAAGTCTGCCAGAATAAGATCATTCTATATGCAGATGATGCTGTTCTCTACACGTGTCACTGTACTCCAGAAGAGCTGGAAACAGGCATGCAAGATGACTTTACTGCTGTGGAAAAATGGTTCCTTCAGTCTAAGCTCTTGCTCAACTACACTAAGACTAAAACAATGTTGTTTGCCTCCCATCAAAACCATCGTAAGTCCCATCTCAATATCTACAATAAGTTTGATACACTCAGAATGGTCACCACCTTTAAGTACCTTGGTGTCTACCTTGACAGCTCTCTCTCCCACAGCCAGCACATAGATCATGTTGCCAAGGCAGCTAGTGCCAGACTAGGTCAGCTCTACCAGCATAGGCAGTGCCTCACCAAAAGTGCCATCAAGCTTGCAGTTAACAGCTCCATGCTCTCTATCATAGATTATGGACTGGTAGCCTACGGAGCCGGTACCGATACAGCACTTGGGCGAATCAAGATTGTCTTAAACAAAGCCTGCAGACTAGTCCTGGGTGTGGACCGTTTAACTCACACTTGTGAACTATACTGAAGTACTGGTTGGTCAAACCTGAATAGCAGAATTCAGTACCAAGTCTGTCTATTAGCGAAAAAATCCACCCTAAGTCTTGCTCTTCCTGGAGTGAAGCAACTGCTAATACACTCCACTTCCTCCAGACTAACTAGGGGGTTGAGTAAAGCTGCCTTCATTATCCCATTCTGCCGGACCTCACTAGGGCAATGGTCCTTCGAATACAGGGCCCTCTGCTGGCTAAATTCCCTTAACTCTGAGATGATTGAGGAAATGAAACTATGCCCGTTTAAAGCCAAGCTGCTGCGGTACCTGGCCACTCTTAATAACTGCGACTGCATCACCTGTGCATAATCTTACTGTTATTGATAGCTTATCTATCCTGCATAGCACCCATCTCTCCCCCCCCCACTTCCTCCCCTGCTTGGTGTGATCCCACTGAGCACTTACCCCCACGACCCTCTTTATCCCCCGCCTTCCTGCTTTCTCTTCACAAATATTAATCCCCAATTTTCACCCCTCCCCGGTTTCCCCTCACCTCACCCCCACTTTAAAACTCCTTCCCTTATCCCTCTTTCCCCACATCACCCAGCCCTGCCCTATCACCACTTACGTAACCCTGAGTAGATTCCTATCCAGTCCCACCCTCTGACTACTCAACCCCGATTCTGTCACCCCTTATCTCTGCCCCCACCATCTCCTGCACTCACCTATTCTGTCCTCCCCCTCCTTTGGTCACCACCACTTCTGACTCTCCATAACTTTGCCTGCACGCTCTAAAGCTCAGCTACCACTATAAATTGCTTGTCCACTTAAGTTATGCTCTTAGTACTGTGGCAATAAAGTTGACCTCTCCCACCTGATGTATTTTAACTGTACTTGCTTGAATCTGTATCTGTATGTACCATAATGTACTTGTCTGCTGTATATACCCCTATCTGTTTTGTAATGTCTACGTAACTTGCCTGTTGCCTTACGACGTGGAAGTGGAACCTTTGTAAATGAGCTCTGAGCTCAAAGGTGTTATCCGAGATTCCAATAAATAAATAAAACTGTGGACAGGCTATCACATCCAGTCTGTCTGCAGCCGAAAAAGGTTTTTCCTGCCACTTTTTGTGATGAGTTTGCTCGGTTCTTCACTGACCGAGTGTCCTGTATTTGGCAGGGAATCCTGTCATTGAATCATTCTACAATTCTCAGTGATCGCCACCCGCGCTACTACATAAATTACTGACCGCATGGCTACCACTAAGAGCAAAGGATTTTTTTGCAGAGCCCCCCTTCCCAAATCACACTTCCTTTCATCTGCTTCTTCTCTTTTATTGTTTTACTTCTTCCAAACCTATTTTATCTTTTTATTTCTACAGGTCTGACAGGACAAGGGCTCCTACCTTATCAGATAACTATAACTTTATTTCTATCCTGTACCTTATGCCCTGCTGGACCCCCTAAGAGCTGCAGATCCTTTGTGACCTCTTTTTCTATATTTATTTTACAGCTGCATTGGTGTGACCTCTTTGGACTCCCACCCTGGACCCTGCGGCAAGTAAGTCCCTCTATTTTACACTATTTTTGGTGGGTTGACTGTAATGGCTGTAATGTGTTCTCCTTTAGAGATTCAGCCAGAGGAGTTCACCAGCACTTGACCTGGGGACTGCCCCCAACAGTGTCACGTGCTCTTGAGTAGCCTATGTAAGTGTGGGCAGACCCCGATCCTCCTCAGTTCTTTTCCCAGTGGTGACAGGGTAACACTTGTATGCTGTGCACTTGCTCCAAGGGAACTGAGGAGAAGATGGGAATGCCTTGTGATCTTCGCAGCAGAAGGTGTACCCCCCAGAGAAGGACACTCCAAGCAGGCCACATAGGGGAAGAGGGAGGGATGGCTTGACCTGCTGCAAGAGATTCTCTCAAAGATCCACAGTTATGGTAAGTACCTATGTAACTGTACTATCTTCTTCGAGGATATCTCTTGCAGCAGGTCACGCAAGTAGGAATGAGTCCCAAGCAGCTGGGAAGAAAAGGGGTGGTGGAAGCCTAGTAGTATTCTAGGCTAGGTTATAACCATCTCCAGACTGTCATCTCTGGGTCTGTCACAGTAGGCTTCTGCCGTAACCCACTGGGACGACCACATGTTGGACCTGGTCTTTTCACTGGGGCTTGAGGTTAGTAATCTCAAGATTGACCGGGTCTGTTGATCCGATCATTGCATGGTGGGGTTCTCGCTTGGGGCTCCCCCTCTGAGCCCTCCCCCTGTTAATCCCCCTCACAGCGATATTTCATCAGTGAGGTTCCCCACAGCGACTACGGTGCCTAGCCGTGGTGGAGACCGCTGGAACCCGCGCTGCCTGTCGGGATCCTGCACCAACCCCAATCAGCTCTGACTGGAGTTGAGAATCTTTGTATGGGGTGCTGGGGCACAGCCCCCCATGTAGGTTCTAGGCCAAGCCCCTAAGAAAAACAAAGAAAATGATAGTGAACCGACAGCCGACTGCAGAATGAGGTCGACCTGCTGGTGTTGCTGACAGGGCATTTGACAGAAATACTGTCGGATTCCTGCTGTGGATCCCCCTACGGAGATGGTCAGCTATTGCCTTTGAGGGGTTTGACCCCAGAGGGATTTCTGAGAGTAGCTGACCTATCTAGTGTGGACAATGCATGTGTAGCAGGTTCAGGCATCGCAGTTGCCACCTATAATAGGGTGATGATGGCGGCACTCGACTCCCCAACACCAGACCATGTATGACCCAAATCTTCTCACTGGTTTGATGGAGAGTTCAAGGAAATAAAGATTGTGGGTCAGAGGTTGGAGCGCTGCTGGCGGAGGTCTTGCCTGGAGGTGGATAGACGGGTTCTGCGCTCACACTATTGTGAGTACCAGGGGGCAATCACTCATAAGAAGGCAAAGTTCCTGTCCAGAGAGATTGCTGCTGGGAAGAATTGACTGACTGTGCTTTTTTGGACCGTAGACAGGCTCTTAAATCTAGCCTGTCTCCAACCGAAAAATACTTTTTTGGATGCCTTGTGCGAAGAGTTCACTCAATTCCTCTTGGACAGGGTATCCACCATCCGGCAGGGTGTTCCACCAGTGAGCCTTAGAGCGGCCTACAGTGATCGTCTGGATTGTCCGGAGAGTGCTCCACCAAGTTGGAGGGAGTTTAAACCAGTGGAGGTGTCAGAGGTCATTAAGGGTTGCTGCCAAGTTAAAGCACACATACTGTGAACTGGACCAGGTGCCGATGCGTTTCTTGATGAGATGTGTCGATACTGTTGGCCCGGTGTTTGCTTTAATTCTCCAGTGCTCTTTGATGGAGGGAATTTTTCCAGATGCCTTAAAGGAGGTGCTGGTTCGTCCCCTCCTGAAAAACACATCATTAGACCTTGATGTTAAGGCAAATTACCGTCCAATCTACAACCTCCCATTTTTGGGAAAAGTTGTTGAGAAGATTGTGGCACAACAACTTGAGGAGCAACTCATGGCCTTTGATCTCTATGAGCCATTCCAATCTGGTTTCCGTGTGAGGTATAGTACAGAAACCGCACTGCTTCAGGTGCATAATGACCTCCTCAGGGCTAGAGATTGGGGGAAGGGACAATTCTAATCCTTCTCAATCTCTCTTCAGCTTTTGACATGGTAGACCATTGTGTGTTGCTTGACCATCTGATGGAATTCTGTGGGCTCACCGGCTCTGTCATCTACTAGTTTGAGTCATACTTAATGAACAGGAGGCAATGAGTAGTGATGGGGAATTTCTCCTCCTCCTCTAGCCTCCTGTCATGTGGAGTACCTCAGGATTCGATTTTGTCAAGCAGTGTTTTTTGTCGTGTACATGCTGCCCCTGGGTGAACTCATTAGAAAGTATGGCTTGGGTTTTCATTGCTATGCTGATGATACCCAGTTGTATCTTTCTTTTGCCCCAGGAACTTCTAGTGCAGTGGAAGTACTAAATTGCCGCCTTGCGGAGATAAATGACTGGATGTCCTTCAGCTGGTTGCGATTGAACCCCGACAAGACAGAGGTACTGGTGGTGCAGTCAAACAGAAAACAGAACAGGTTGTCCTCTGGCGCCAAAACCGGTTTATTCCTGGGATCTGTGCCATTGAGGACTTTCTCTAGGGTGTGAAACCTTGGCATGACCTTTGAAAGTGGATTGTCATTTGATTTTAAGGTGTCATCCATTGTCCGGACAAGCGTTTACTATCTTAGGAATATCGCCAGGATTAAGCCCCTAGTTCCATCTATGGATCTCCCCACCTTGGTACATGCCTTCGTGACATCCAGAATTCAATTCTGTAATGTGCTGTACCTCGGGGTCTCTGGAGGAAACCTTCACCAGCTGCAGTTAGTGCAGAACATGGCCGCTAGGCTGCTAACTGGACAGCCAAAATTTTGCCATATTGTCTTGCATGAGCTGCACTGGCTGCCAGTTAGGTGGAGGATTCTCTTCAAGGTGGGCTTGCTCACCTTTAAGACCCTACATGGGCTGGGTCCTGGTTACCTGTCAGATCTTCTCACACCTGCCGTCCAGGTTCACTCCCTCCGGTCCTCTTCTAGGGGCCTCCTGGCAATTCCCAGGATGAGGCTTAAAACTGTCAGCAACAGAGCATTTAGCGTCACTGGTCCAGTCCTGTGGAATTCTCTGCCTCCATCAGTTTGGGAGGCCCCTTTGGTTGAGGTTTTTAAGGCCCATCTCAAGGCCTTCCTGTTTAATCAGGCCTTCCCGGACCTTAGGCATTAGTACATCCTGGGTACCTGGCTTATTTGTTTGAGCATCAGTTTTTAGAAATATATTTATTAATTATATTTAAGTATACTGATATTTTATTGTTTTTGTATTGATTTGTATTATTTTAGTAATAGTATGCTTTCATTGTTCGGTGCCCAGAGCCTCTGGGATTGGGCACCAGAAAAATAAAATTTGCCTTGCCTAGCACTTAGAATAAAAGACCCTGCAGTACTGCACGGCTGAAATTGGCTTGCCTCCTGTATATAATGTCCAGGCTGCAGTGCTTGGTGAAAGCATGGACGTTCATTCACATGGTTGACTCACATATCTCATGACCTGACAATCCTCTACAGCAAGCAATTGAGGTAGCCATCCCCCCTAGTGGAGTGCAGTTTGACCACTCCAGGGAGTTCTTCACCATATTTCTTATAACAAAAAGTGATGCAGTTGGACAGCCATGTGGACAAGCACTGCTTAGAAACAGATTCGCCCTTCTACTACTAGCTGTTGTAGCAAGGGGAACCAGACTTGAAGAGGCCAGGATGGTGCCACCTGTACAGGAGAGGGAGCCAGATAGCTCCAGGCCCTGGCTCTAGTTAGCAGTAACGTGCCAGTTTTGCATTTGGGAGAAATGCACAAGAGTTAAATCTCTGGGTGACCCCATCTTTCAAATAGGTCATCAGCATTCAACTGAAGAAGTTCCCATTCATGGCTGTGGACTCTGGAACAGCTTAGTTTGTCTGCAAGTATGTTGAGGTTGTCAGAAACATGTACAGCAATCTGGTGTAAGTTGTGGTCTATCGCCCAGTACCAAACTCTCATCACTTACCTGCACAGAAAGTGTGAGTGTGTACCTCCCTGTTTGTTTAGGTAGTGTACTACCGTGTTGTTGTCCATCTGCAATAGGAGTGCGCCTGGGAGCGGTAGGTCTCAAAGACTTGTAGGGAGTAAAGGACTGCCTGCATCTCTGATATGTTTATGTAGAGATGAGTCTCTCTGGGATGCCATGTCCCTTGTGTCTGATTGGTTTCCAAGTGGGTGCCCCAACCCAGTGAGGGCACATCTGTAGTGAGTGTTTGGTGTGGGGTGGGTATTTGGAAGGGAACTCCCAACAGTAAATGATCGAGTTCCATCCACCGTAGGCGGACTCGTTTCGCTGGTGTGTAGTCCATAACCCCTATATCGAGGTCATCTGTGTTCTGGTCCCATTGTACTCTAAGTGTCCACTGAAGAGAAGGCATGTGCAAGTGACCATAAGGCACTGTGGGGATTGCTGCTGCCATGAGACCTACTAACCTGGGACAACAATGAGCTGTGACATACTTGCTGTTGTAGACATCTCTGGCTTGTTGGATAAGCTTGTCCGCCCGATCCTGAGGTAGGAATATGGATCCACTGGTCATGTCTAGTACAGCCCCAATGTACTGGAGTTGTTGACAATGTCATTTCTATACAGCATTTGAGAGGAGTGTCACTGCCAAGCCTATTATAGCTGGAACTGCAATAGGCTTGGCAGTGTACACCAACGACCAGCCACTCCAGTCATCACACTAGTTCAGCTTTGTTGATGTGGCGCATCCTCTAGTTACATTAAATGAACTGCTCCGATGAGAGTGATTCATTTCTTTCTGTAGCTGTAACTCCTGCCATGCACTTTACAGTGCACATTAATGCACATGGCCAGAGTTAAGGCCTCTGTACTTTCTCTCACTGTGTTCGCTCCTCGGACTCCCCCCCCCAAAAAAAGCTTTAACATTAGCCACGGTGTGGCTTTCTCTCCAGTCCTTGCTCTTCTATACTCCCCCACCCAGGCTTCAACATTATCTGCAGGGTGGCTTTCTCCACTCCTCACTCCTCTTCCCCCGCCCAAGGCTTCAACATTACCTGCGGTGCGGCTCTGTCTCCAGGTCTTAATGTATTTGGATCCCCTGTATTAGCTGTGCTGTCTCCTTGTACTTGTCCCAACCCATGGACATACAGCAGGAACTTGACAATTTATTCTGTTCTGCTACGGCAACTGTATACGGACGCAAAGCAGTAAGCTGAGCTGGGAACAATGTGCGCCTTGTTAGTGGGTTATGAACTTTAGGAAACAACCCAGGCAGAACCCACTAGTTGTTTCCCCAACCTGGACAGGGACAGGTAACCCGAGCGGATGATGGGGCACTGTTGACATGCACCTGCCGGGCACCACTATTGCATCCCTGTGGATCTGATAACCTACATCCTTGCCATCGGCAGCATGGTGTATCACCACGTTACCAGTTTTTATGTTTAGTATTATTTGGAGTGATGAGATGGCACCTCCCCCGCTGCAGGGTTGGACACAGCACTGTGGGCCCTCCTCAGTAACATGCCTGCTGGCTCAGTTCCCCTTAGGCCCCATTAGGGCAGCCTTAGCAATGCAAGCCCACATCACCCAAAGCAGCTGTGACCCGGCCAGTGGGTACTGTAGAACGAAATCCAAGGCTATTCCAGCAGTGGCACGACGTTTGCGGCTGCAAGTCCAATGGATAAAAGATGATAGGAGCCAAAATACAAACTTAGGAGCTGCAGCTCGATGCCGGGCCGGTTCCACTACTCCTGGCACATACACTGAGGAAATTTCATTGGCCAAGACCCCACCCACCAGCTCGGCACTCATTGGATCACTCCATAAAACAAGTATCTTCAAAATGCTGGGTCAACAAATTGTTTACCAAGCATCAAACATTTGTCATTGATAAATGCTTGTTTCCTCCCCCCTAGTATGGATCTGACACTAGATATTAGTGGGAGACCTTGGTAGGGTCTCCATCTACAGGTGTTGGTAGCAAATTAGAAGTTGGAGAAGGGCCACTACAGTCAGTTCCTGAGTAACATGCCATGCTTGGGAACTGTCACTACTTATGGAGCAGTGAATGTGGTAGGAGCCAGAGGCAAAGTGATTCAGATCAAGATTAAGGGCAGTATTTCATATTAATTAACGTGCAGTATATACTGTATGCTATATTGCATTTGACTTATGTAGTTTGGGAAGTGAGCAAGGTGAGCAGGCTAGAGGCACATCAACTGGTGTACATGGTGGGAGGCAAAATGATCAAGGGCAGTATTTATTATTAAACATACTATATGGGGCTGGCAGTATAGCCTAGAGGTTAGAGGAATGAGCTGTGAATCAATCTGATACATCCAGCAGACCTGGGTTTGATTCCCACAACCTCCTCTTGTATACTGTGTGACTCTTGGCAAGTCACTTGACTACCCCAGTGCTCCCAGGTCACCCCTGAAAATAGGCAGTTGTGCCTAGTGGGCCTTACCCGGTTAGCAAAGAATAAAATAAAATATTGTATTTGACCTGAGGTTTGCAGTGGATGAGAGGTGCCTTGACAGTACCGAATTAGTGTATGTGTGTATTCAAGCTTGGTGGCCATTTGGCAACTAGACTGTATTTTCAAAGCCCAACCAGTGGTGGTGATTTCATAGAGTTGCTCAGGGAGGAGGTCAGTAGGCACTGGCAGCACCCCAAACTTGGTGGACATATGGCCACTGGCAGTTAAACATGCATAGTGGTCTCAGAGGGTTTTTTATGTATATTGTATGGTCACTTCATCACTGTGTTCTTTCAGGCACCAACAGCATAGCTGTACGTGCCTATTGAGGTCGTGTGTACTCTTTTTGCATTTAATCAAGTTCAAAGGTAAATGCAGGAGAGAGCAAGGGGCCTGGGTTTGATCCCAGGAGCAAAACATTTTCTTTCTCACTACAATTCATATATACTGTGTCTCAGACCCCATCCCTTAACCCACTACCCTTCCCTAGGAAGGCATTATAGCAGAGTAGGTAAGAGTACTGAGTTGCAAACCCGGAGAACTGACTTTGAATCCCACAGCCGGCCACTACTTGCTACTGTGTGACCATAAGCAAGTCACTTAACTTCACTGTTCTCCCAGGATGCACCTGGAAACAAGCCTCAAGTTAGTGTGTCTTTCCCAGCCAAAAGTAATTAAATAAAAATAAATTAAAAAATTCCATTGCCACGGGAAGCCTGTCAGCCTTGTTTCTGGCAACATATTTTTTTTTTCATATAGACCTTCTTCAGTGTCTTTAATACCATTGGTACTTTGATTTTATTCTACTAAGCCACTGTCCCTGTTTTTTTGGACTTTTTTCAGTTTGTTGTGTTCCTATCCTGGTCATGTTCTTATCTGCTCTGTCAAACCCCAGTCCCATCACTCCATCTGCAGCCCTCAGCTTTCAATCCCCTTGGCTGGCCCCAAGGCAGGGCTGAGAAGGGGCGGTCCACCTTCTGGAGACCCTATGGGTGCTGGGAGGGTACAGTAAGCAGCACAGAGCCCATGTGTGCCAGTCGTCATCAACACGTTTTCTACCCTTAAGCCGTTTACTGGGGACTGCTCGCACACAAGGGCTCCAGTGCACATCTGACCTCACCATTGCCACTCTGAGTGTCACCTCTGCCTATGGATGCCCAGACGGCAGTGTTCACTCAGAGCTACGTAGAAAAGAGGGTGGAATCAGGATGCTCTCCTGGCCTGTGTGATTATGGCCCAATGGGAAACTGTAATCGAAGGGAGTCGATCCTCTTTGGTGCAGAACCAAAGCAATCTGTGAGTGATTGAAGAAGACCCTAAGCTCCTTGTGCCTGTTTAAATTCATTTTATTGGAAGTATGTTTTCACCTACTACTACATCAGCCAATGTTTCATGGCTAAGGGTACCCCTTCCTCAGGGCCCACAGTGGTCTGGGAGCAATCTGCTTCTGTAGAAGACTACCGACTACCAAGGGCTGAGTAGTGAGTGGACCACCAGATACCTTCTAGTACTGCAGTGGAAAATTTCTCCAAGCGTTTAAAACTCTTGATGTCTGACATGGCTTAGCAAGCTCATTGCATAATTCAGGAATATATAAGAATCTGGCCCACCTAGCAGGTGTGATATCAACAGAAGCAGATTGCTTCCAGACCACCATGGGCCATGAGGAAATCTCGAGTCTTCCTCAGCTACATACACATTGCTTTCACTCAGAGCTAGGCAGCTTCCCACCCTGGAGAGGGAAGGCATCTGCTGGGATGCTCAATCTCTTGCCTCAGCTGGCTCTCTGATGGCCTGAGTGCATTCCCAAACTCGGGCCATTGGCATCCTGAGTGGCAGTCCTGCTGCTGTGCTGGTGGACTGGCCTCAGTCACTGTCCCTGTTACTAGGGGCAGGATTTCTGAATGAGGACTTGGCACCCATGGATGAAGTGTGGCAAAGGACTTAGGCACTTGTTGTTCATCTAGTCCACTTGACACACCTGCACCTGATCATCAAACAGTAGGCACGTTTGCAGCACTTGGACGTGCTTTACAGCAGCTAGCAGCTAGCATCTAGGGTGAGATGCAGGCTGCCCTAATATGCATGCAGGTGGTCACAGAAACAATGCATGATAGACAAAAGAGACATGGTCTCTAGGGGGAATCAAATTCACACCAGGATAGAAAATCAGACTTTTCAATGCTGGTCCCAAGCATCAAATACCTGATGCAATGGGGACTTACGTCAAAACAACAATGCTTTACAATTCTGCCCCAGGAGTCTTTCTATTATTGGTAGCCTTGAGTTTGATGTAAATTATCTTTTTCACAGCATGTACTGTCCTGTCAAGATCCACAGACATTTCTTTTTTAATTTTCATTTGGTTTTTGGCTATCTCTGCAGCACTGCAAATATTGGTGCCTATGCATGAAACAGCGTAAAGTCTGCGGAAAACAGTCATGTCCTCAGTGCGCAGCTACGTGGCATGCAAGGCACAACCGAGATGCAGCATTCACTAATGGCAACGTGGGATGCACCTACTGAAGGGGAGGTATGACAGGGTAGGCATAGCGGAATGGGCACCCCACAAAGGCGGAGCCAGGATATGCAGATCCACCCCTTGACTCTGCCATATATAGACATGGCAACCGCCCAGTGCAGCACCATGGAAGTGAATGCCATGTAGTGCACCACAATGCACAGGATAGCAGACAGTGGAAGAGGTGCAGAGGGAATGCCCTCAGCACAGATGCAGAATGAACGGGCCAGACATACCGAGGGTCAGCGCCGCAGCCGTGTTTGGACAAGGGGCGGAGCACGTCCCTGCGCCCCGAACTTTAGTGCTGGACAGGTGGCTCCCATGGTAAGCGACATCAGGGAGAACTGTAGCTGCCTGTAGGGGGCCCACTACCTGACAACCACCCCCGAGGTGAAAGCGTGGCTTAGGCTGGACATCCAGTCTGGCATTAACGCTGCTGGTCCAGAGACCAGGTCCCTGACTACAATAAAACACAAATGGTGTGACCTGCGTCAGGATGTAAAGAACAAGGTGGCTGCAGCTGCACAGGCATGCCAGGGTACAGGAGGAGGACCCCCAAGCATAGACAGCCAGCTGACACCTATCGAGAGGATGGCTGTGGAGACCCTCCCTGACGTTGGTGTCTATGGTGAGGTTGAAGGTGTAGACACCATGGCAGGTACACATGAAACAGTGGGGATGGCGCACCACACATGTAGTAACACACCTGTGTTACACCCACAGATACAGCCACCAAAGCATGGCTGCCAGCTGGGCCCCCCACACAAACCCTGGACATGACTGAAGTGCCACAGGTACGCGATGCCAACAGGCAGGAGGAGGCAGAGTCAGGAAGGTAACCATGCCACAGGCACCCCAGCATGTGTGCACCAACTGTAACCCCATACGGCACAGTAACGTGCACATATCCCCCACAGGTACAGAGGTGGACATGGAGACTCAGCAGGAGATGGATGCTGAGAGCACAGCGGTGCCACAGGATGAGGGGGTCACTGGAGGAAGGCAGAGTGCTAGATGGAAGCATTGTCAACCTGGTGCAGAGGCCATCCCCGGGACCATGGTACCGGAGTATCACTGGGGTAGTGTGTTCAACCAGCGGCTACACCATACCAGAGCGGACTGGCATGGGAAGGAGGTCCCAGTCCACAATGCTGCAGCCATGCCATGAGGATAGTGGGGATCAAGGCCCCTCAACACAGCTGACCAGCCGCACCCATTCAACGTGTGGGCAGGCCTGCATGGAGGCCCAGTATCATGAGCTACGGCAGCAGGAGCTGGATAGGCTCAAGGCACGATGCCAGAACACCCAGGTGCTCATCGCCCTAATAGACAGGGTGTGTGGCATGTGCCATGGAACAGACTGGCTTGCAGATGCACAGGTGCAGCTACTGGAGCACTCGGTGGGTCACCATGCACCACATGGTCACGAGGCTCACACACCACCACGCATGACAGATGCACAAACCCAGTGGTCCCCTTGCATACCAATCCCTGAGCAGGATGTGGTCACATAGCAGTGCTCCGTGGCCAGCACACAGGGTGATGTGTCACACCACATGGGCAACACTGCCATCCTGGACACAGAGGTTCACAGTGCCCTGGTGCTGGACACAGATTCTGAAAGCATGTAGGAGATACACAGTGGCAGAACCAGTCAGGTAGCACCTGATAGGGATGCCTCGGATGGGGTGGCCCCGGACCACTCTCAGGGTGGCAGGCGGCCCTGCGGCATGACCAGACACCATGCACCCACAAGGAGACTCGGTACAAAGGAACTGGCATGCCTCTAGTCAAAACAGAATGAGCCGCAAAGTCAGTAGTAGGGCCCAGCCACAACCAAGGAACATAGTATAAGCATGCACATGGTGTGACCACATGTATGGGAATCCCCCCCACCCCACATATGGGGCAGGCCCCCCCCCACACAGGTATGTAACAAGCTCCTCCTACATGATACCTCCCCCTCAGGCACACAAACCCACACAAAACATGACATAGATTTGTTTCTGGCACACAGGATGGTTGCCACAAGGTGCCATGCAGGCACTGCCAGCACATGTTGCTATGTGCTGTACTGTCACACCACTGTGCAGCATCAACAACACACCATGTAGGCATTTACACAGGGCCCCCCAACACATACCTGTGCCACCATACACATGAGCCTGACAGCACACTACGCGGGAGACACAGGCACCTGCGATGCCCCTCACCCTGCCATGCATGGGTGCACTCACTAAGTAGTAACATAATCATGCACCCACACCCCATAGTGGACGTGGCACACTTGGTCTACCACACATATATGTCCAGCAATGCCCTGGTCATGGATGTCCGCTTAAGGCTGACACATTACAAATGGTGGCACATGCCTTGCCACAAGGCCTGATGACCCTCAGGCGATCCCAGTCAAAACACTATCACTGGAATGTTCCCTCGACCACCCACTGTCCACAGCTCACAGCATGGCTCCCCAATGGCCACATTGTCCAGTGGGTCACTAGGTGGATGCTCCAGCATGGGCACATTACCACGTTTCACCATATTATGGATCATGGCACATGTGGTCAACACCCTGCATGCCCATCCAGGTATGGTCCAGGCAATGAAACCTCATTTTCAGTAGTCTGATGGCCATCTCCACGATGCCCCTTGTCTTTCGGTGTGCATGGTTGTATGCCTCCTCCGCAGCTGTATTGGGCACTAGTATTGGTGCCATCAGATATAGGCAAAGTGGGTATCCACTGTCACCTGTAAAGGGGTGAGAGAACTTGTACAGTGACATGCATGCAGATAACTGTGTCACGGGTACATGTACTGTAGCATACACATACTCAACTAATAGCCAGTCGCCCAGTCTGCCATGCAGCATAAGGTGTCCAGTATGTAGGCATCGTGGCATGATCCCAGGTACTTCTCACATATGTTTGTGGATATTCTCTCCGCATCACACACTACCTGGCAGTTTACACTGTGGAAGCCCTTCCGGTTTCGGTATGCCTCTTCATGCACAGAGGGTGTGAGTATAGCAATGTGTGTGCCGTCTATAGCATCATACACATTCAACATGCCATGCATGGCATAGAATCCCTGCTTCATGGTATGTATGCCATCCAGTGCCGAGGGGAAGATGGTGTGGTCAAGTACGTGTGCTAGCAGGGCATTGGTCACCTGCATCACTGCCTTGGACATGGATAACTGGCACACACTCATTGCATCACCTGTCACACGCTGGAAGGAGCCAGAGGCATAGTAGGCCAGGGCACATAGCAACTTGATCTCAACCATCATCGCCCTGGACCAGCGTGTCCATCGGGCAATGTCATCATGGACCATGTCACACAGCTGTGTGACCACGGCACATAGGAATCTGATCTGCTTGATGCAGTGTGTGTCCCTCGTGGTGGCTACATCTAGCCATGGTCTGAACATCTGTGGCCTTGGGCCTGGTCACTGCTCCATCAGTGCAGCTAGCAGGTGTACACACATCCTTCACCTCTGTTACCATTTCCAGTCAGCGCGTGCAACCACTGCGGCATCCCCATTTATACTGCCCAGCTCACCTGTGTGCACCTTTAAATGGGTGTGTTGCAGCTCGCATGCACGACACCCTTACCTGTGAAGGTGACTCATGCACACAATCTAGCCCAATGCAATTTATACATCGCAATACAGCAGTGTGCAGCGGCGATGGCGGCAGCTACTGGACATCATTTGGGATGCTGCCCACAGAGGCTGTGGTGTGTGTCAGAGGACACATTTTGGACAGACAAGGCAGAGGTACCCTATGGTGTTTGCAGGGCCATGAATGGGTAAGTAGCTATCCTGCGGGTGTCACTGTGGGACATTGTGGGGTGTGGCCTCTGTCCATGGTGCTAACCATGTTTTCCTTTCATGTCCCACACAGGATCACCTTGGACTGCTACACCATTGGAGTTCACCCACCTGGATCAGCCTGATGGTACCGCATGCATTGTGTGAATCTCCCCCCCACCCACCTCAGGAGATGGTGGCATATAAATTACCTCAGGTACCTGTTCCTGCACCTTGATGGGAACGACCTGCAATTTGTTGCAGATAGGACGGTGGTGTAACGTGTTGAAGTGCCCTTGGCGGTGAGTACACTGTAGCCGGTTCTGACCCCCTATGCCCCTGGATGGGCAAGCTGTTGTTCCATACACATGTACAGACTTGTTATATCGACTGTGTTTTGCATTTCAGTGCTACAGGGGACACATTTGGTGCATGGTGCTGCAGACTCTAGATACGCTGTATGACACACAGGAGAGCAACACGGATGCCAGCAAAGATGGGATGGATTAAGCTACATGGCTGCTAAGGGGGTGCCCAGTCCTGATGTTGCAGCCTGGACATGTAAACAGACAGTAGGGAGTGTTTAGGTGGGCTGGGTGTGTGTCCTTTGTTTATGTTGTGTACATTTCTGCGTGTGTTACTGTTGTTTTGTTTTTATTTAGGCCCATGTTTATTTGTACCCTGTTTTGCTGCTGCTTTGTAATACATAATAAATTATTTGACATTTACACCTGTGTGAGCACTGTGTCATGGTCAGCATGTGGTTGCTGTGGTGTGGGGGTGGGTGTGTGGGGGGCTGTCCCATCAAGGGTGGTGGCCATGGGGCAAAACAGAGACAGGTGCTGTTGTTAGCTGCTATGCAGGAGAGGGGGGCCATTGATGGCATGCATGCATCTGGTTCACTGTGCAATGCCCACATGCTGTCCATGTGGATCGTGCAGTGTACAGTCTGTGTGCCACCAATGCTGACATGCATGACTGTGTCCTCGTGGCCTATACCTTACATTTGCCATACCACACCTGGGCATTCAGGGACTGTGCCACCGCCACAGTCAGCCATGTTGCTGTCCCTCCACAGGCTCTGACTCTGCCACCCAGTTGTTGGTTGTCATGTTGCTGTGCCACATCCAGTGCCAGACTGTGTATCGTCATGGCCCTGTGGCATTTGTGTGTGCCGGCATGCACCATCATCCGCCAATGGTCGGCAACACACAAATGCTTTGCTCCACATGCATGGTCTGTGTGCCTGCCATGCTATGGGGTTGGTGTGCGTGCCCTGCGCTCAGTGTTGCAGACCATGGGCATCCACTCCAGGTGTGGCCACTGGGCAAAACATGCCATGCATGCCCCCACCACATGGTTCCATCAGTGTGGTCCAGCACCTGTGCACTGGGGCACATCCAGGCATGTGGGACAGACGGATGTGTGGTCTTTCACACAGGGGCAACAGGATATGGCCATGCACAGGGGTGTCCTGCCAGCCAGCTCCACTGCACGTACATTTATGGCAGACCTCATCCTGCTATAATTGTATGCACTTGCCACCACATGCCTGGCTGTTGTACATGGTTTCATGCATGCGCGCTGGGTCAGCCTATGTGAGGCACTACGCAGTCACACCTCCGTGAACATGGCACACATTATTGTCATGGAGCTGTGCATGGGTGGGCTATGTAGGATCCTGCGTGCTCTTTGTGCATGTCTCAGCATCAGGACTTGCATGTGGTTCATGCATAGCCGCCTATGCATGCTCACTATGCACACCTGCGTACACCACATTGGCCTCATGCATAGGGCTCATTAATTGTCTTATGTAGTAGATGTCCCTCTCTCCTCTGTTCTCTCCCTCTCCCCTCCCCCCCTCTTTCTCTTTTTCTCTTTCTCTCTCTCTCTCTCTCTGTCATTCAAAAATAACTTTTTGGGCATGACAATATAAAGGTATCACCAATGTTTAGAGATTAAACCATTAATAAGATACATAAACATACTATGATTGCCTTCTCTCTTCTCACTCACTTTCTCCTCTCTCTCTCTCTCCACCTTTCTTCCCACCCGTCTCTATCTCCCTCCTCTCTCTCCCCCTTCTTTCTATCCTCTATCTCTCCTCTGTCTCTCTGTTCCACATCTTCCTTCCTCTCTCTCTCTCTCTCTCTCTTCCTCTCTCCTCCTACTCTCTCCATCTCTCCCTCTAACTTGCCCTCTCACTCTCTCTCACTGTCTCACTCTCTGCTCTTTTCCTCTCACCCCCCTTCCTCTATCTCCTCACTTTCTCCTTCCCTCCCTCTCACTTGTCCTCTCACTCTCTCCTTCCCTCTGTCTCTCTCTGCTCTCTCTCACCATTGTTCACCACTGTACCCCTCTCCCTCTCTAACCTCTCTCTCCCCATTTCTCTCCTCGCTTGCTCACTTCCTCTCCTTCTCTTACCCTCTCTCCTTCTCTTACCCTCTTGCTTTCTCTTTCTCTCCTTTCTCTATCTTTCTCTCTTTCTGTACCTGAAAATCAAATTCAAAAATAACGTTATTGGCATGACAATATATACAGACAAAGTATATGCGTTAAACTGTCCACAAGACATAAACATATTATAATGTCCCTCTCTTCTATCTCTCTCTTTCTCTCATGCTCTCTCTCTCTCTCTCTTCCTTTTCCCTTTATCACTCTCCATTTTCTCTCTCCTCCCCTCTCTCTCTCTCTATCTCCTCTCTCTGTCAACCAACCCTCTCTCATGAACCTGATCTGATTGTGTCTTGCTTAAAACAGTCTAGAGATTTGCACAATACTCTACTCATGTGATTTATTAAGTACTATAATTTGAAATGATCCGTTAAAATAAGTTAGCTTTTTTCCTTGGGATTACAGTACAGTACAACGGTATATACTATGCTCCTCTTTTGGTCCTTTCTTGCGTTATGGCTAAAAGCATGTTGAAAACATCTACAGTAGATTGGTACTGAATTTTCTCAACCCTCTATGGTGTTGAGATGCACTGAAAATGAATCTTTCAATTTCTGCCTGCTTGCTAGCATTTCCCAAAATTTCACGACAATAATGGTATTAACTGGTTCATTTGCATCAATATACAGCAGTCTTTAATTTGTAGCAGAACAAAGAGGTACTCTCTGTACAGGTTTCTGAGGTTGAGGTGCTCTGTCTAATCTCTAGTTTGTGCCCCACCTGATTTATACTGGACCCCAGACAAGCCTGGTTGGTTTTGGGCTGCAGCAAATCCCTAGAGCTGGTGATCACCAAGATTGTCAGTGGTTCCTTGAAGGCAGGTGTGTTTCCATTTACCCTGGAAAAGGTTAGTGGTTGGACCCCTCTTAAGAAGGCCATCCTTAGACCCTGACATTCTGGCAAATTACAGACCTGTCTCGAATCTTCCCTCTCCAGGGAAGGTGATCAAGAAGGTGGCGACGGATCAACTTATGGATCACCTGGAGAATCATGACATCTATGAATCTCTCCAATTGGGTTTTCAGCCCTGCCACAGCATTCAAACTGCACTCCTTAATGTGACTCGTGATCTCCTCATGGGGAGGGATCGAGGACTGTGTTCCATCTTGATCATCCCAGATCTCTCATAGGCATCTGACACAGTTGACCATGAGGTGCTATTGGATCACCTGAGGCTCTATGTGGGTCTCACCACAGCAGAGTTTAGCACTGGTCTGAGCACTACATAACCAGGAGAATGCAGCAGATTGCCCTAGGTAATTTAATCTCTGCGGCTTCTGTGCTTTCCAGTGGGGTTCCCCAAGGTTTGATCCTTGCCCCGTTGTTCTCATTGTACATGATTGGGGGAGATCATCAGATGGTGTGCCGTTGCATTTCATTGTTATGCACACGATACTCAGCTGTACATGTCTTGTTCTCTGATGGGGATTATTCAGCATCAGTGTTGGAGTAATGTCTAGCTGAGATGACCCCCTTCTGGCTATGGCTATGTAAGAAAAATGTTGCAGAACAGCTTGTCTATGGATTCAGACATACATAAAGAATTTAGGGACTTGTAGTCCATATTATATGTAACTCAGCCTTATGGAACAATAGAGATACTGACAGACTTTTGCAAAGAAATTGACATTTCTAAAATAAAATATACATACATAAACAAACTTAAGAAACCAATAACTACCAGTGAAATTACCTCAGCTATTGGCTCATTAAAGAAAAAAAAGGTGCTGGGTTTAAATCTTTTCACGGCAAATTTATATTTAAACTTCACAAATGAATTGCCTCATATTCTTACAGAAGTATTCAAGGAATCATACAAAAATGAAAGCTTACCAAATTCAGTGAGACAAGGACAAGTCACTGCATTACGAAAAGCAGATAGAGATCAGACCTTATCTCAAAATTATAGACCAAAAACATTAATTAACACAGATAACAAAAATAATAATAAAGGTTCTAACAAAAAGGCAATATTATCCCAACAAACAGGTTTTCTAACAGATGGATTAGCTGGGGATAACACTTGTAAAATGTTCCACCTGATGAGATATGCCGAGAAAGCAAAGAATCCCTGGTCATATTATCACTAGGTGCTGAAAAATCCTTTAATTGTGTTCATTTGCCATTTTTGTTTAAAATCCTTGAACTATATGGTTTTCCAGAAGAATTCATCAGATGGGTAAAGACACTGTATAAGAATTAATTGATGGCCGTGCTTACAAATTGAATTATTTGTCCCCTTTTTCAAACTAGGGCAAGGTACAAGACAGGACTGACCATTACCCCCCCTTCTGTTTAACATTTCTATAGACCATCTAGCAAGAAATCTTATAAAATGAAAATAAATAAAAAGAATAACATTTCATGGTAAAGAATACGGGAGCTCGATTTATGTTGATGACATTCTACTCACAGCTGCAGATTCCCAAAGATTCTCTAACAGCGATCATGGAAGGAAGTATGATAGAAAAAGTACAGAGGAAATCAACCAAAAGAGTTAAAGACATGAATAACTTGAATTACCATGAAAGATTATATAAACTTGGACTGTATTCTATTGATTATAGAAAGATTAGAGGAGACCTTAGTCTGGCATTTAAGGCCAAGAATGATCCATTCCTACAGGAGACTATTGGTATAGTGAGTCATACTAAAAATAAACACACTAGATCCTATGATTTCCAGATGACTGGAGATAGGAATTATAATGTGAGGAGGACTAAATGGTTTTCACAGAGAATATCTAGGTGGAATGCATTGCTTCACAATATAATAAAAAGTGATACAACTGCAACTTTTAAAAACAGAGTGGATATGTTTATGGGCTCAAAAAATACGAATCCTACCCTTAAATACAATAGGGTGGCAAGTTCTCAAAGGGCTTAAGCCTATCAAACTTGTAACAGATACTATGAACCTATAAAGACTTCAGTCTTATATCAGGATACAAAGTAAATACAGAGTAGGAAGCATGAAGTTTTGTCCCATGGTATAACGTGGGCTGAAACATCTATTAAATATCTACATATACATATTTATAAAACAAGTAAAAAAAAATGTCACAAATAATCTTACTTAAAGAAATAGCTGATAGTCTAACTAAGCAGAATAAATCACCTCTGAGTTTTTGGGCTAGGTTAGAAAGATTAAAAATGATGATATTCCCAATAGCAATATTTTAATTTAGAATGATCCCCACTAGAATTATGAACTCATGGTTTGCAGCAGTTCAGGGAATATTAACCAAATTCCTATGGGCAAATAAAGAGTGAAATATGACTGTGTTAAAATAACAAGACCCATTAATACAGATGGCATGAAAACACTAGATTTAAAGCTATACCATATGGCTAGCAAAATGCTTCACTAAGAAATAAATTAACAAATTATACCCCAGAAAATAAATTAACAAATTACTGTATACCCCAGAATGCTTCAATTAATTAAATGGTCACTAAGAAATAAATTAACAAATTATAGCCCAGAAAATAAATTAACAAATTACTGTATACCCCAGAATGCTTCAATTAATTAGATGATCATTAAGAAATAAACAAATTATACTCCAGAAAATAAATTACCAAATTACTGTATACCCCAGAATGCTTCAATTAATTAAATGATCACTAAGAAATAAATTAACAAATTATACCCCAGAATGGCTCACCATTGAGTCAGATATAGCCAATTCGCAAAAATTAGAATTAAGCTCTCTGTTTTATGCCAACCCCAAGAAACCCTTAAATAACTCTATAATTACAGAATCATGCAAATAATCTATCAATTTTCCAAACTATTAAACATTAATAAACATTAATCTATCAAAATCAACAAAACAATCATTATGAAATAATCCAAATATATTAGCTGAGGGAGCGAGAATTTGGAACAGTGATTGGGAAGAAAAGGAAAAAAAAAAACAATAGGAGAATTAATAGAGGACAAACATTTCAAAAGCTTTAGGTCATTAACATACAATATAACATAAAGAAACCAGCCAAACCATTCTATGATATATTAAAACAGATTATATAGCATATACAGTGAAACCCATTTATCTCAGCTTCTTGGAGGGCATGAAAAATGTTTGCATAAACAGGGGTTCAGATAATCGAGGTTCCTATTAGTTTTGGTGGTGTCAGTATGTTTTCAATGCACATGAATGCAATGGTAGTGTTACAGTACTGTACTACAGCAGACAAATTTATTAAACATTTACAAGTCGTTTAAAACATTAAAAGCAAAGTTTCTATATCTCTTGTGACCATATTGTTTGTTTACTAAACAAAGCCCATGCCTGTCTCCACCTGGCTTTCCAGCTGCAAAATACTGTACAATGATCAAAGGATTCTACCCTGGCAGTCACTTGAAGAAACTTTGTGGGGGTCTATTATGTTAAAGGAAAGCTGTCATCTTTAAAATCTCCCCACCCACCCCCAAAGCCATACCCCCCCATTAGCCATTTCACAATGAAAACACCTTTGTTTCAGTGTTTTAACTTACTTTATTTTGTTGTGGAAAAGTCCAGCCTTCCATAACACGGTGGACATGGTGCAGTTCCATTTTAAGAGAAATTGTCGCACCGTACCATTTGCTTCAATACAAGTGCATTGAAGTGAGTGGGGCATGCCACGATTTCATGTATATACTGTATAGAGAGAGAGAGAGATACAAAACAAACTATAATTATCAGAATTTTTGATAAAATAGTCATTCCATCAGGTAGAAAATGACATCATATTTTTGGTAGCCAGGAGCACCCCCCACCCCATAGCTCCCCCTCCCCCCACGTAGTTATCAGGCTCAAGGAGAAACCAGCTCTTTTAGTGAGTGTGGATGGAACACCAGCTGTTGAGGGTGGGGGGGGTGTAAAAGTGTGATTTTCTTTCTTCTTTTTTTTTTTAAAGAAAAGCATGACTGCAGGACTGAGTGGCCCCTCCCCTTCCTGTAATGGAGTGAGCGTCGCTGCTGAATGAGTGGAAGTACTTGGTTGTCACCGGCACCTACCACAAATGACCTTCCCAGAGTTAAAATACAAGAAATAAAATACACAGAGGAACAAAATTTTACTTTGAAAACTGCAGGGGTGGGAGCACGATTCCTATGGGAGACAGCAGGAATGGGTATACTGCTGGACCAGTACCACAACTGTGACCTGGCAGAACGAGAGCAGTTATCATTAGGTGAAACAATGGGAGCACTTGTTATATTTTATTTGAGTTTAAGTCTATCACATCTGTCTGTGGCTGCTGGTTTGTACACATGAATGGTCTGGGTTGGCAGTTCAGCTGAATGTTTGGCATGCTAACAAAGAAATAAAATGGTGGCATTTAAAACTTAGAGTTCTAATAGGTTTCATAGATACTGTACAAGCCAAGAGAGCCAAGGACACATATTGAGGCTTGCCCTTTACACAAAGGGATAACCTGGAACACCCAGTCTTGAAAAATGATTATCTAACCTAGTCTTAAAAACAGACAGAGAGCAACTGCCAATAACATAGAATGGGAGGCTATTCCATATACCAACAACCCTCTGGCTGTCCCAGTTTGCCCTTTTTTGTTATATTTCTCTTGCCTTTTAGTTGTAAATCATGAGCCCTAGTCATATAGTTTTGTTCTCGAAGTTCAAAACCCATGCAATTCCAGAAGTCATCATTAATAAGACTTGAAAAGTAGGCAAAGGTCACCTCTTAATCTCCTATGTTCAGGTTTGTATAGTTCTAAATTGGACAACCTGTACTCATATTTCAAATGTTCAAGGACAGAGACCATTTTGGTAGCCCTTCTCTGCACCCCCTTCAAAACCCTGATCTCTGCCTTAGTACTTGGTGACCATAATTGAGAGCAATACTCCATCTGTGTCCTCACCAGGGAACAAAACAGGGAGATGAGAACTTGCTTCTCCCTACAACAACAGATATGTCTTCGAATACAGTGTAGTGTCACATGTTCCTTCTTTGCCGGTTGTCTACAGTGTGTTTTAAATTTAAAATAATTGGAGATTATAACTCCTAAGTCACTGTCTTCTGTTGCCGCGCCTTGAGTTTTATTCCACTAATTATATAATCAGCGCACATATTGCTTCTACCAAGATGCATGACTGCATGCTTTTGAACATTGAAACTCAGTTTATGTGTCTCAACCCATACTTTCAGGTTTCTTAATGCAGTTCATAGTCTATCTACTGTACATCCAATTTGTTATTTACAGTATTACCAATCTTCATGTCATCAGCATATTTGGCAATCCAGACACTGCTATCACAGGACATAGTAGCTACATATACAGTAAACAGAATGGGCCCCAGAACGCACGCTTGTGGTACCCCACTTGTCACTGCAGACCGGCCTGATATAAAGCCCCTAATTCTGACCTGCTGTGTCCTTCCATATAGTCATGATTTTATCCATGCCACCACAGTTGTATTCAAGCCTGTTTCCAAAAGTTTCTTTATTAATTCACTGTGTGGGACAGTATCAAAAGCCCTGTTGTAGTCGAGGAACACAACAGCCACTGGATTGCCACTATTGAGGGACTGACTGACATTTTCCCAAAAACTGTAATAGATTTATCTGGCAGCATCTGCCAGAAACAAAGCCATGCTGATTTATCTCATCCTGGCCTGTGGTTCTCATAAAATGTTCAAAATATTCTTTAATAAAGCCTTCTAAGATTTTACCAAGGTTTGACATCAGACTTATGGGTCAGTAGTTACCAGGTGCTTTCTTATCCCCTTTTTATGTATTGGTGATACAAGAGCTTCCTGCCAAATTTTTACTACACAACCACAATTTAGTGAGGTTTGGAACAGAACTGTAACTGGTTCTGCCAGCTCCTCTGCTAATTCCTTAATTAGTCTTGGGTGAACACCGTCAGGGCCAGGGGCCTTGCATGGGTTAATTTTTTGGAGTCAAGTCATAACCTGTGGCTCAGTTATGGTAACAGGTGATTTATCTCCCTCTGCCACATTCAAATCTGGCCCAGATAACTGTTTTCCAAAGGCTGATGTAAAACAGTTATTCATAACCTCCACCAAGCTCTTATCATCCCTGATTAGGTCACCCTTGTTGTTTATCAAGGCCTTCATCATCTTTTATAAATAATCTATAATCCCTAAAAGTGTCCCAGTTTCTTTGCAATTTAAAACCTTCTCTATTGCACCATCTACATAGCCACCCGTTAAGTTGCATAATATCACCATTTTTTTTAGGACTAGCCCTTGGTACTGGCAAAATTCCGGAAATTATTACGTCTCATCCCATTTCCTTTAACATTTAGTCAGAATCATTCAAAGTCCCTTTGTATTTCAATTATAGTTCTTCTCCCTATGTCGTTTGTACCAACATGTAACACGATGATGGGGGTACTAGAACCTTCAAGTTATTCACTAAGATTTTTGCGGATATCCTATATTTTTGCACCTGACAGGGAGCATATCATTGTATCATCCTTCCTAACCCACAGATGATGGCATCGGTGTATTTCAACATTGAATCTCCTAAGACAACTATATCTCTTGGCTTGGCTGTCCCTTCCTGATTTTTGTTTGTAACACCAGATGTTGAGTGTTTAGGGGGTACAAACTGAGGGTGGACCACTGTGTTTGCGGTTTCTGAGGAAGTAACAATGCAGGATGTCAAGGTTTTGCTAGAGATCGAGTGCAAGTAAGCCCCACTGTTATTTGTGCAGGCTCTTGTTTGTGTGTGTTTGGGGGGTTGGGGGACTGGTATGTTTTGATCCACAATTTCCAACATCCCTTCTTTCCTGAGTCTATACTTCCATTGCCTTGTCCTTGCGATTCTGAGGTCTGTAAATATACTAACAAACTAAAATGCCAGCAGAATAGGCCTAATGGTCTTTCGTGTCTGCTCGTTTGGTCAGCCCCCACCCTGGGAGCTGACCTTACTGCCCCCCTTGCCCTTTCTGGCTTCTCCCTTCCCAGTCCTGGATATTCCCGCTGCACGGGACTTTGCTTCCAGAACCCTTCCTCTGTACCTGTCCCACTCCCTCTTGAACCCCTCCACTGTCTCTGCCTCCACCAGCCTCCTGGGCAGCGCATTCCATGGCTCCACCACCCTCTCAGTGAAGTAGCACCTCCTCCTTTCTCCCCTGAATCTCCCCCCTCCAGCTTCCACCCATGCCCTCTAGTTGCCCCCCCTTCCTGTGGAGCACCCTGACTGCTCCTCCTCTGTTTAACCCCTTCATGTACCTGAAGACCTCTATCATGTCCCCCCGGTCTCTTCTCTCTTCCAATGTGTACATATTTAGCTCTTCGAGCCTCTCCCCATAGGTCCTGTTCCCCAAGTCCCAGATCATTTTGGTTGCCCTCCTCTGGACCCTCTCCAGGAGTTCAATGTCCCTCTTTAAGTGTGGCCTCCAAAACTGCATGCAGTACTCAAGGCGCGGCCTCACCAAGCAATTATACAGAGGAAGTATCACTTCTCTCTTTCTGGAGGTAATCCTCCTAGCGATGCATCCCAGCATCCTGTTGGCCATGGCCGCTGCCCTCCTACAGGTCTCAGAGTTGTTCATCTTGACATCCACCACCACCCCCAGGTCCCTGTCAGCCATTGAGCCTTGTAGCATTCCCCCCCCAGGGTATACACTTGGCCCTGGGTTTCTGACTCCCAGATACAGTACCTTGCATTTCCCTGCATTGAACCTCAGCTTCCACTTTCTAGACCACCTTTCCAGAGCCTTCAGGTCCCCTGTAGGGCCAACCTCCCTCCTCCCATCCAGCACCGCCCCAGTTTTGAGTCATCCATGAAGACTCATCTCACTCCTGATACCCTTCCTTATGCCAGAGACATAGGCATTGAACAGGAGGGGTCCAAGGACCGATCCCTGAGGGACCCCACTAATGACCCTCCTTGGGGATGAGACTATCCCGCCAACCACAACCCTCTGGGTCTGGTCCTGGAGCCAATTGCCTATCCATTTGATCATCTGGTTCCCCAACCCCATTTCTCCCAGCTTATTCAACAGGCCCCTGTGAGGAACAGAGTCAAACACCTTGCTGAAGTCAAGATAGAGGACATCCACCGGTCTACCCAGGTCCAAGGCACTCATCACCCAGTCATAGAACTCCACAAGGTTTGTCTGACATGATTTCCCTGGGATGAATCCATGCTGTCTATCGTCCAGACAGCCCAACTTTTCCAGGTCCCCCCAGCCTCTTCTTGACAATGCCCTCCATCACCTTGCCCACCACCGATGTCAGGTTGACGGGCCTGTAGTTCCCTGCTACCTCCCTTGATCCCCCTTGTGGATAGGCACTATATGCGCCACCTTCCATTCCTGGGGCACCCACCCTGTTCTCAGAGAGATGCTGAAAAGCTCCACCAGGGGTTTCGCCAGGACAACCGCCAGTTCCTTCAGCACTCTGGGATGTAATTTATCTGGCCCTGGTGCTTTCTCCGACTTAAGGGACCTGAGGGCTTCCTTCACTCTCTCTGCCATGATTTCCACCTCCTCTACCTTGTCCCCCTGCTTTTTCTTTCCCCCTCTTGCCAGTGATGGCCCCCCCTCACCAGACCTGCCGATCGGCAGGGTCCCCCCTCCTCAGTTTCACCATCTCCTCCCATGTATGATGCAGCCCCCTCATTTTCCTTGGTGAAAACCGAGGTGAAGTACTCATTTAGTACCTTAGCCTGCTCCCCCAGGTCTTGTGCCAATCCCTCCCATTTTAATCCTGCTAATCTGCCCCTTCACCCTTAGTTTTTCACTAATGTATCTAAAGAACCCCTTGCTCCCTCTCCTAATTTCCCTGGCCAGGTTCTGTTCCTTCCTTGCCTTAGCCGCCCTCACCACCCTAGTGGCTCTTCTGGCCATCAGCTCGTACTCCCCTCGATCCGTTTCACTCCTTGAGCACTGGAAATGCCTATAAGCTGCCTTCTTTCCCCTCACCACTTCCTGAACCTCTCTGGTCCACCAGCAGGGTTTATGGGCCCTACCGCATTTTTGTCTTACTCTTGCACAGGTGCTGGTAGCATCCTGAACCCCACTCCTGATGATTTCCCACCTACTGCCAGCGTCCATGTCGGGCCTAATCCCATCCAAATGCTTCTTAAGGATCCTTCCCATTTCCTTGAAATCTGCCTCCCTGAAGTCAGTTACCTCTGTCTTTGTGCAACCTTCTACCCCTCCTAGGTCCAGGCTGAACCAGACCGTGGCATGGTCACTTCCCACCAACGGGTCCATTACCTCCAGGCCCCCAATCTGTTCACCATCTGCCAGGACCACATCCAGTATCCATGCCTCCCTGGTCGGTTCCCCCACCTGCTGAGTTAGGAACGCATCCTGAAAGACATCCAACAACCTCTGTTCCCTGGCCACTGGGATGACATAGTCTCCCAGTCCATTCCTGGCATGTTTAAGTCCCCCAACACCATCACCCTTCCCCTGCCCAATCTGCAGTGCCTACCAACATCTGCCACAGACTCTCCTCCAGCTCCTCCACCAGTGCAGGGGGTCTATACACCACTCCTATTTTTACTCTCTTGCCCCCCCTTGTTATCAAGGTGACCCAAATCGCCTTCACAGTTCCCTCCGCCTCCTCCACTCCTCCTATGCCAATGCAGTGTTTGACTATTATTGCTACCCCTCCTCTCCTTCCCTCCCCCCTGTCCTTCCTGAACATGGTGTAACCCTCCAGGTTCAGGTCCCACTCGTGCCCTGCGGTGGCCCAGGTCTCAGTGGCCACTGCCACATCCACCTCGGCCTCAGTTAGCATCACCTGGAGCTCATGCATTTTATTGCCCAAGCTTCTGGCATTTAGCAGGACTACCTTCCACCCTTTCCGTATACTTCCATTTCCCCTGCTCGCGTTCCCATGGGGATTCCATCTTCCCCAGGTCAGCATCTTACCAGTCGGCCTTCTTCCGCATTCCTCCAGCTCCCCAGGGGGGTGGAGACAGAGTCCCTCCTTTATCGGACCCCCACGACAGCCTTTTCTCCCATTCCTCCCCCTTCACAAGTTTAAACCCCACCTTTCACCAACGAACCCCTCTGTTTTCAACTTAAGGATTTCCCCCCCCAAATTGAGATGGAGCCTACCTCTAGCATACAGCCCCTTATCCTCCCAGGTCTCCCCCCAATCCCCCATCAACCCATACCCTCTGGCCCCAAACCACTCTCTGAGCCACTGGTTTATCTCCTTAATCTTCCTCTTGTGTTCCCCACTAGCCCTTGGCACCGGCAGTATTTCTGAGAAGGAAATCGCGCATCCTATGGCAAGCCTCATTTATTTCTGATTCATAGTCAATGAGCATGGAATCACAGTCATTCTGGTTTTGAAGGATAGCAAGCCTATTTTGAAGATTAGTTTCTTTGCCCACTCCTCCCATGGCCAACCTCATTTTGCTCTTACCACTGCCTGCTACGGTGGTCCAGTTATCATTGGGCCTACCTGACAACTGTCTGCCTCATTCGTATCAATTCTTTTCCTCTTTTCTCCAACCTCATTTAATGAATCATTTATTGGTGGAAAAGGAATAGGTGTTACCCACCTTTTTTTCTTCCTGTAATCTTTGTAGTTATTTTTTTATTAAGACTTATTTAAAATACAAAACAATAATACAGACAGCATAAATAAAAATTGGCAACCATATGTTATAGACTGTACTATAGCTGTCCATAAGTCACAAAACATTAGTATTTCTCTGTACTATACCCAATATGTGTCATTATGTTGTACGATCGCTATACATGTGTATATATATATATATATATATATATAGTAACAAAATAGAGTTGAAACATATTACTGCTATAATACATAGTATAGCATTGCATGAAAAGATGGTCAAAAGCAACAGAGCTCATAGGTATCCCCATATCAAGCGGATTGTAAAAAATCAAGAAAGTCCCGCCAACACGGTCTGAATTCGTTCAGTCACTGTTCAGATAGAATATGCACTCTAAAGAGGCAGTTTGTGCTAAATTGTTCAGAACATCAGTAAAAGAGGGTATCACAGCAGATCTCCAATACATTAAAATTAAATGTTTAGCCTGCATGAAAAGCAAGTTCAACCATCTAAGTTGGTATTTTGAGAGTCTGGGACTGTAGACTGTAATACTCAATAGTATGTATTTAGGGTCAAGAGGGATGCTGTAATCAATAATATTAGAAGCAAACTGACAAACTTTCTGCCATAAAGCCAGTATTGGTTTACACAACCATAAAATATGTAAGAAGTCTCCACCCAGGCGATTACAGCACCAACAACGGTCATTTGGTAATAAACCAAAATGGTAAAGAATTGATGGAGTTCTGAACCACAGGTGGAGAATTTTGTATTGTATGAGCATACTACGAATATCTTTAAATATGTTGTGGCAGAAATTCTAGCAACCACTCCATTGTGCATCAATTACGTTTGAATGTAAAATCGAATTCCATTTAGCCCTAGCAGAAAGTGATTGGTCCAGCAAAGTATCCCTGATTAGTTTATAAATTCTATTGACCAGGTCTGATGTATTGTTAATCCATAAAGTAATATGATCATTAGAAGGGGACAGTGTGTTAGTTTTAAGTAGTAGATGAGAGATTGCAGTACAAACTTATAAAAATTTCCAGAAGTCTTGTTTCGATATAAGCCATTTGGCATGTAGATTTGAAAAGGACTGTAATAAAGAGGAACCCGAGATCATCAGATCACCCAAGTAAAATACCCCTTTATGTTTCCAAGAGTTGCAGAATAATGGTTGCCTCCCCAGAGTAACATCAGGGTTGCCCCATGTGGGAGTATATAATATGGGCAGGGGATTTATTTTCAACCATTTATGTAATCTAAACCAGTAATGTACCAAAGGGGGGATAGTAGGGTGACTTTTTAAGGCTTTTGATAAGGAGTTAAATAGGAAATTAGCAGAAATACCTCCTGGAGTCAATGAAGTTTTCATGTTTACCCACAAGGGAGTTTCAGAGTTGGGTTTAATAAGCCATTTTATGGTCTGTGAGGCTCGAAAGGCCCATAGATATGCCAGAAACCGAGGAAGACCTAGGCCACCCCTGGACCAGTGATCCCGTAGTTTATTTTGACTGAGCCGAGGAACACTCCCCGCCCATCAAAAATTCTCTATCATTTAATCAATTTTAGGAATAAGGTAGCAGGGCAATAGTAATGGGACATTAGAAAACAAGTATAGAATTTTAGGTGTAATAGTCATTTTTATAGCGGCTATCTTGCCTGCAAAAGACAAATTAAGGGTTTTCCAATGCTCTAAAGTTGTCTTGATATAATTTAATACAAGAAGAAGATTGGCTTCCCAAATATTTTCTAGATTAGGTAAAATCTTAATACCTAAATAAGAAATCCTTTGATGGGTCCATTGAAATCCAAGTGAGTTGTTCATGTGAGAGTTACATAATTGGTTTAGGGGCAATATCTCAGTTTTCATGTAATTAACTCTTAAGCTTAAAGATTTAACAGTGGATTCTAAATTCTCTAACAAGATTAATAAATCATCAGCATAAGATAATGAAGTGTATTGTATATTACCTATAGATATACCTTTAATTTCTGTGGCTTGATGAAGGGCAGCATTTAGAGGCTCAAGGGCTAAGATAAAAATAAGTGGGGATAAGGGACAGCCTTGTCTAGTATCTCTAGCAAGGTGGAAAGGTTGGGATAAGATAAGAGTTTCTTAGCACTTTAGCTATAGGTGATGTGCATAATAGCCTTATCCAAGAACAGAAAATGTCATCAATACCCAGGTGGGAGAGCACACGGTTGAGAAAGTTCCAATTCAAAGAACCAAAAGCTTTTTCAAAATCAGCTGCGATAGCAGCCACAGGAGATTTAAAAGATTTTGCTTTATGCATGATATTTAATAAAGAGCGACGATGGTCAGAACCAAATCTTCTTTTAACAAATCCCACCTGGGATCAGTGAATTAAACAAGGGATAACAGATTCAAGATGTAGAGCTAAGAGTTTAGCAAATATCTTACCTTCAGTGTTAAGTAGTGAAATGGGGAGATAATTAAAAGGGAGAGTAATATCTTTGTCCTTTTTGGGAAGTACTGTAATAATTGCTTCAGTCATGGATTGGGGTAGTTTGGCTAAGAGAGTAGCTTCTTGATATACCTGATACAATAACGGGCAAAGTAACTCGGCTAAATATTTATAAAATTCTATAGAAAAGCTGTCACTGCCAGGGGATTTTCCGGATTTCAAAGATAAAAGAGCACGCCGGACTTCCTCTGTTGAAAATGGTTCATCTAAAGAGTCTGCTACATCTGAGGGAAGGCGAGGAAGAAGCTATTTTTCCAAGGATAGTTTAATAGAAGAAGATTGTGGAGTAGAGGAAGAAGAAGAAGAATATAATGTCTTATAAAATGAGGTCATAATTTGATTAATTGAGGGGTTATCGGTACAGACATGTCCAGAAGCATCTTTTAAGCCAGCGATATGACGTTCCATTTGTTGAGCGCGAAGTTGATAGGCTAATAGTTTATTACCTTTCTCCCCTCCTTCCCAGTATTTATATTTAACTCTTAACAATGCTATTTCCGTTTTGTGGGAAATTAATTCATTAATTTGCATACAGAGCTGGAGAATTTCGTAGTGGAGGGGGAGTGAGGATCTGGGTGTGGAGAGGCAGAGTATTGGGATTCCTTATTTGTAAGTGTGCTCTCTAAGTTGCTTAATTGTTGCTCCCCCTTTCTTCTTCTATGGGCAGTATAACTGATAATTTGACCCCAAAGGGTTGCTTTGAGTGCTTCCCAGGTTATGCCCATGGAGGTATCAGTTGGATTATTATGACTTAAACATTCCTGTATTTGCAGTTTAATCCATGGTAGAAATTCGGGGCCTTTGAGTAAAGGGGGGTCCAAGTGCCAGGAGGGAGATCAAAGAGAAGGAGAGCCCCAAAGCAGGTGCATTTTGACAGGGGAGTGATCAGAAATAATGAGGAGCAAAATGGAGGTATTGACTATTTTTTCTGTAATTATAGGTGAAGATAACCAATAATCGATTTGACTAAATGATTTATGAAGGGGTGAGTAAAATGTATATTCCCTATCTCTGGGATGAAGAAGTCTCCAGGCATCTGAAAGCCCAAAGTCTTTTATTAACAAGGAGAGAGCGGCTAGATTTCTTGGATGGGCATCTGAAGAGGAGTTACTCCTATCTAAATATGAATCATGGGCAAGGTTAAGATCACCACCAATAAGTAAGGGGTTGTTAATTAAATTAGGTGAAATTTAAGTGTTGTGTTAAGTTGTGAAAAAATTCTGGTTCATCAGTATTTGGTGAGTATACATTAACTAAAGTTAGTGTGCCTGAACCAATACTGAAAGAAGCGATCACTATCTGCCATTGGGATCTTGTAAGGTGTTAGTAATAGTCCATTTTAAATTCTTATGAATTAAGATTGCAACCCCGCACTTTTTTGAAGTGGCCAAGGCTGCATAGACCGGCCATACCCAAGCTTGCTTAAGTCTGTCATTATCCTCGGCAAGTAATTTGGTTTGTTGTAGAAACGCAATTTGTGCTTTATGTCTTTTAAGGTGGTTTAAAATAACTGTCCTGGTTGCACTGAGGGTTGAGGCACTGGATGCCACACCTCGTGCTACACTGGCGACCTGAGTTTGGGAGTGAGCTCAGGTGCTGGGGGTTGGCAGGGGCAGGTAGAGGATTGAGCACCGTTGAGCTGCTCTCCTCCCCGGGGGGGAGGGCTGGGGATCGCCCCTGTGCCAGCGGCTCCTGGTGGAGACCGGGGATGCTGCAGCATGCAGGGCAGCACATACTGAGCATGGCTGATGCTTGGCAGGGTTGCTGTGTGCTGTTGCATCAGGACTGGCACCACACATGGGAGGGAGGCAGCGAGTACCAGAACACAGAAAAGCCCAGTCTGTGGGGTAGGCAACGGCTCCTGCCCCATGCCCATGGCCTGGTCCATCCTGCCTGGCCTTCCAGGTTCCTCTGCCCGGGCCCTCACCCACAGATGGAGACTGACTGTAAAAAGAGCACTCAAGAGGAGGTGCGGCCCCACTCCTGAGGGCTTAAGCAGGGGGTGCCGACTGTGGGATGAGGAGGAGGAGAGAGGAAGCATAGGTCGGGAGGACTTCAGGCAGGGCAGGAACAGGCAGAATGCCTGAGAGAGGCCCCGCAGACCATGATCGGAGGGAAAAATAATAAAAAAAAAAAGATGCTTTCAAATTTGTTTACGCTTGCTAGGTGCATTGAGTCCTTTTACATTCCAAGTATATATAAATAGATAAACCATTGGGACTAAGAAACAGAACTAACATGATAGATGAAAGTGATACTTTAGTTGACCTAAGGCACCCAGCAAATAAGATAATAATCTTGCCGAGGAAAATGACAGAGACAGTAGTCCCAGACTGTGTCATAAATGAAGTTAGGATAATTATAAGAAACAGAGATACCAAGAAGGCTCGTAAAATCCAATAATTTCTTCTCTCTGTATAATAAGTAAACACTGTTAAAACTAATGACCAGAACATCTGAAACAAACAACACAAAGTCATCTATAATGTGTAAGTTCTTCCTGTAATCTCATAGTTGTATAGTCTATGAATTGCTCAAGGGTTTCTATCTCACTTCTTGTATTAAGTCTTTTTGTTAGCAGAGCCATTTCCTCTCTCAGTTCTTCTATCATGGTGCATTTGGTGCAGATAAAACCCTCGACAGTCTCCCCCGGTGAGAACATAACACATTTGAAATAGCATTTCATATTCTAACAATGTTTTTTTTCCCACCTGATCTGTATACCCAGCGAAGCATTTCAACCCCAAGTGTCCTTGTTTTGGTTTCTCTATTTACCTTGAATAAGAAGTCCTGCTCCAGTTTTTATACAGCTTGGTGACAAGCTCACTAGAAATTTGAAAGGGTATTGGCTGGCAGCCACCTCACTCTTCCCTTGGAGGATGCAGGCAGATGCAGCTTACCTCTGCTAGCGTCACCTCCCCCCAGCACTTGCCTTCGCTCCACTAATGGCACAAATATTTAGTTTTTTATTGCTGCGGTCATGGTTTTCAGAATTTGTTTTTACCTGTGCAGTGAACAGATTCAATGCACAGGTAACAACCAATCAAAATGCAGGAATTTCCCTGCCCATTTTTTTATTTATTTATTTTGTATTTTTTTTTAACTCTTTTTCTGGCTCTGCTTGGACCCCAGAGAACTCTCTCGAGCATCTGTACACCCTCGGCTCTACCTCCAAGCCTGAAACCCCCCAGCTTCTGGCACCGGCCTGGCTATCCCCTCGGTTCTGAGCCCTCCAGAGGTGGGGCTTCCCCATCCACCCAGGGCACTCTATCTTGTAATTCAGGCTGGGCTGGGCTCGGCCTAGCCCAGGAGCTGGATGGATCTGGCTAGTGGAGTGTGGTCGAGGGGGCAGTACCGTCTTCTATCTCCGGGAGCAGGAATTTTTTTCTTGGCCGCATTGCTTCCCTTCCATCCCTCCTCTCCCCCGGCGGAGCTTGGATGTGCAATGGCGCCAGGTGTGCCCGCCGCAGCTCCGCCTCCCTTTTATCAATCCCTGTGCATTGCAGTGCCTCCAGTTACCACCGGGGGCAGCTGCGGTGCCAGGCATGAACCTGAATCCTCCACCCCCCCCCCCCGAGAGAGGAGAGCAGTCCTCCGGACACTCGATCCTCTCCCTCCCCTGCCGACCCCCGGCGGCCTGGGCTCATTCCTGAACCCAAGTCGCCGGTGTGGCACAAGGTGTGGCATCTAGCTCCTCAACCCTCAGCACCACCTGGCCGGTTACCCTGCCTATTTTATTATTACCAATATATTGGTATCTACTGGAGTGTAACTACCAATCAGTTACAAATGTTTACACCCCCCTAAAGAAGCCCCTTAAGTAGGGTGATACACAGAGGGTTTTGTACTGCACCTGTCATTTGGCTCAATAAAATTCTCTCTCCATGCATTCGTGCTCTGTTTCTGTCTCTTTTTTATGTGTGCAGTCAGTACATGGCAGAGGCACCTCTGTGGTGAGTGATGTGCTTGAGTTTCCTTTTCTGTTGTTTTTTTGTTTTACAAAAAAAAAAACTGGCTATGTCTCAACCCAGGGATAACAGAGGTCATGATGATGATTGCGCCGGGTCACTGGTACTTAGCAGCAGCAGGGGGAGGCGGCAGGCCTTCCTTCTTTGGGTGGTCAATCTCTCATAGCTGTCAATATGGATAAGAATCATGAGCTCATTTTCAATTGTAGACTGACACTAGAACAGCAGGTGTAGGCGGTGCTTCAATCTGGTTTCTACCACCTTCGAAACATCACCAGGATCAAACTGCATCTAGCGCCTGCCGATTTGACAACGATCGTACATGCTTTAGTTACCCCTAGGTTGGGCTACCGCAACGCTCTATACTTAGGGTTATCTGGAGGTTTGATGTGACACCTGCGGCTGGTCTAGAATGCTGCAGCCTGATTGGTGGCAGGAACGTTTCGGAGGGACCACATCACACCTGTGCTGCGTGCACTGCAGTGGCTGCCTATGTGGTGGCACATCACCTTTAAGATATGCTTGTTAACATACAACCCCTAACAGGGGCTGGGATCTGACTACTTCAAAGATCTGCTGGTTCCTTACCTCTCAGCCCGATCCCTCTCTGCGCCACCAATGCGGACTTGCTCATTGTCCCCCCTTCCCACCTGAGACAATCAGAAACAGTATTGTCTGCATGGTGGAAGCCTTTAAAACCTGTCTGAAAACATTTATTTGAGCAAGCACTCCCCAGCTAGTAAGTTTTAACAAATCTGCATGTTTATGCAATTTCATTTATTAGTTATTATAGAATTCTGCCAGCAGATAAAGATTGTTTGGCCCACCAAGTCTTCCGATTGTTCCTCACTTATAGTATTGCCACAGATCTTACTTGATCTCCTGCCCATTTAACCCCCTTCCCTTTCCCTAAGATTCTGTTCAGAGTGTATATATTGAGGTCCTTTAATCTCTCCTCAGAGGGCTTCTAGTGCAGCCCCTGCACCATTTTACAAACAGCACAGAATCTAGCAGTCACCACCTTAGAGAAAAAGGCACTGCTTCAGAATACTTGTAGAAAGAAACATGCCAATTTTTTTTAGAGGTGCCAGAGATGAAAAAAAAAATTGCCTTAACTCGTTTCAGAATAACTTTTTTATCAAAAGACATCTTACGAATGTATCTTTAAGCACCCCACCCAGTGCGACTTCCTGCTTGTGTAACAAACACTTGCACCATTTTGATTGCTCTCCTCTGGGCAGTTTCCACTCTATGTCTTTTCTGAGATGTAATCTCCAGAACTGGACACAGTACCCTGGGGGGGGTCTTAACAGCGATCTATACAGAGGCAACACCACCTCCCTCTTTCTGTTGGTGCTATCCCTCACTATGCACCCCAATGTAACAGCCCCTTTTTGACTTGCCTCAGCTGTTTCTGGGGCCCTCAGGTCTTTTCTGGACACACCTAAAGGAGGATGTTCTAGGTTCTCTGGCAAACAAGTGGTAGGGGAACAACAGATGTGCGTGGTGCCTCCACTTGGGGTAGTGATAGGGAATACCTGTAGATAAATTGCAGGTGAACACCCCCCCAGGAAAATATAGTAACTGCCCCCGCTGTATGTTCCCCACACAACAATGATTCCCCCTTTTTACAATGAGTCACAGTACCAGAATGTAACATTAACAAATTTTTTTTTTGGTGGGGGAGGAAAACTTTAACAGTAGCAACGCTTTTTTTTTTTTTTTACTTTCTCCTGGCCCCTGCCGTGAGGAATTAATTCCATGGGTCTCTTTTTTTTTTCGACCGGGGTCCCTATGTTGCATGGACCCCAGCGTCATTCCGCATGGGACTGGGAGATTTGTTTGCCTTTGGTTTTTCTTCTAGTCCCCGAACCCCTGAGGACACTGGCATGCAGGACTTTTGTCCAGACAGATGGTGTGCTGATGCACGCCATCGTCAAATGCCCTCAGCGTCCTCCCCACTCCGACTCTGAAGATCCACCTGCATGCTGTATGCCCGTGCTTCCACAGGCATTGGTGCGTTGGGTGCCGTTAAGCACCCCAGGAATTCCATCCCAGGAGGAAAACATCTGTTGGGATGCTCGATTCTCCTTCCCCCAACCGACTCCCAGCGTCCTTAGTCTGTTCCCGAACCCAGGTTGCCGGCACAGCATAAGGTGTGGCGTCCAGTGCCTCAACCCTCAGCACCATTGGGCTGGCAGTAGCAACACTTTTATCCCATACAATCCCTACCTCCCACCTGCGGGTGCACACGGCTTCCCAATGGCAGCTGCCTAAAACGTCTCCAAAGTCACTTGGGTGGATACCAAGACGCCAGGTAGAAGACACTGAGAGATCTTTTGTTGGGGCCCAAACAATTTTAATCCGTAGCAACAGATGCAAAATTTTAACTTTCTGCCTGGGTGCAACTTTAATCTTGGCACAGTCCTGCCCAGGACTTAACCACCTTAATTCTGACTAGCTGACTAGCTAAATAAAAACTTCCCCAAAGTCTCAGCCCAGAGTAGTTACAGTTCAGAAGTTTAAAGGGAGTGACAGAAACTTGTTTCATGGTACGGTGCTGGTATCAGGAGTTGTTGCAATACAGCAGCAATTGCCTGAAGAAACAAACAACGCTGGTCTTCACCTGCCAGGCCTTTCCAGTCTTCGACCCCGGAGCCCTTGTATGTGTTGTTCACCTGGCAGGCCTCTCGACATCTTCCTCTCTGGTGGTCTCGTCTTCGGTCTGGCTGCAGAGCAGGCTGGTGGTTACGTGGACTGATGCTTGGCACATATGCTTCTCAGCTGCAGGTACTGTGGGATTAGGCTGTGACCATTACAATTTCTGCTTTTCAACTGCCAAACTCTGCTGGCTCTTTCTGCACTGCAGGACAGTCAGTTTTCTCTCTCTCTGGCAGCAGATCTCCACAGTCTCTCACACTAGCTGCAAAGTCTAACTTTCTTGCCCATAGCCGCAGGTTCAAATCTCAGCAGCAGCTTTCAACTTCTCAGCAACAAATTCACTCAGATGCAGGTTCAAATCTCACCCTGGGAACTTCTCACATAGCCCAGTTCCTTTCCCAGGGGCTATGCTCTTTTCCAGTCAATCTGCAGCTTGTCCAATACTGTGGCCAGACAAGGCCTTTGGCAAACAGGCAGGTCTTCAGGGCTAGCAAGCCCACTTCAGTCTCTCCCTCTTGCACTCTCTGGCTGCACACTCAGGAATTCCCCTTGGCAGGCAAACCGTCCTTTTTATCAGTTTTCCAGTAGCCCCTTCATATTGGCTGCAGCAGCTGTCCAACTGAACAATATTAATATTCATTTAGCACACTTGATGCCCCATTGGTTACTCATTTGGGCACCAAAAACTGTCCCTGCTTTTTCCCCCCAACTGTCCCTTTGGCATAGTCCCATGAGCCCCTTGCAGGTCCTTGGCTCCTGATTAGCTATGACAGGGGTTAGAGGTGAACAACATGGCTGCAGTTCATACAGTCCCCGGCAAAGTCCCAACTTTATAGTTCTTTTACAGCCAAAGTACACAGATTAATACTTTCATCCCCGAGTTCTTTTCAGCCCCTTGACCCTGTCTTCCCACTGCAGAGTACAATGTTTAAATCAAATTTCCCTACCTATCGCTGCTGCTGAAACACTCCCCCTCCAAGCAGCAGGTGGTCTTATTAATATTCATAAGCTAAACTCATTAAAATTTACAACCACTTCCAAATCACCAATTGGCACACTTTAAATAAATAACTTTTGCACTCCTGAGGTGCCATCATCATGTCTCTGGACCTCAGTTAGCAGCTTAAAGGGCCCGAGAGCACTGGGGGAGCTTTGGTTTTGCCATGGTGGCAGTCTGAAAATAAAAACGTGCAGTTGAGCATGCACAGACCGCTGACTCACACATTCATGAGGAAACCTTGCAGTGGTTCCGTGGCTTCACTCCTCCGTCCCCTTTCTAAAGGGAAAAGCAGTACAGGGACCAGACAGAGATTCAGTGGGCACTCTGCACTCAGGACTGGTGGCGGTAAGGACGCTGGGCAGCGGGAAACCAATTAAAGTAAGCCCAACAGCATTTGGGGGGCTTACTCCAGCATTTCACTCGCCCTCCCAACTCCCTTGTTGCACTGCATTCGGTCATCCAATATGATCTCTCCCAGGTCTCTTTCATGCTTGATGGTCGTCAGTACCACCCCTTGCATTTTGTACTCTACCCCTGCTTATTTTTGCTGTCCTGTTTCATTTGTTTTATGTATTTTAAATTGATTTAAATTGTATGTACAGCACCCCGAGCCTTCAGGAAAAAGAGCTCTATAAAGAAGGCTTGTCTTGCCTTGCCTGTGTGCCACTGTCCCTTTCACTGAGCCCAAGCGCAGGCTGTCCAGGAGGGAAGCCAGTGAGTGTTCAGCAAGACTCAGCCAATTAACAGGTCTGGTGCCACCAGCTAGACTTTCCTGTCTGATAACCATAACTGTATAGCTGTGGGCCGAACCCTTCTCTTTGCAAAGTGATAGTCTGAACTATGGACACAGTAGATCAGAGGCCTTTGCAGGGACCTTGGGCTCCACCAATCCTGCACAGTTCTAAGTCTTGGGGTGGGGGGGGGCCTTGTCCTGTCACTGGGATAGGTTTCATTGTATTTTACCGTTCAGCTGCTATGGAAATGTAAGGATATTTTTACCCCAAACTGGTTAATCTTTTTTACCAAATGCTAACTTACAATGCAATTTATTTTCTTCTGACACTTTTGTGGGACAAGCCTGCGAAAACAAGTAAGGGTAGGGGTTGCAAGAAGAAAGAGTGAAATACTCATAATGGGCCTATTCACAAAGGTGCGGAGTGGGCTGCGCGCCGCGCAACTCAGGCAGGTAGCCCACTCCACACCAGCCCGACCCCTGTGCACATTCACTGTCCACATACGCCCCCCCTCAGGCACCTGATCCCCTGGCCAGTTGCGGAACTCCGCGTGAAGGCAGGCCTGGGGGTGGTGCAGGGCGAGCGAGCCAGCACTCCACGCATTCACAACACTGCGGAGTGCTGTGCGCGGGGGCTGCCGACTCTGGGCAGGATTCACGAACATTGGGGAAGGTCCCGCAGCTGTGGGAAAACCTCAGCACTAGTGGGTTGCCACTTGCGAATCCACAGGTCGCCCGCAGCTGCAGGTATTCACCAAGGTGGAGCCAGAGTACGACCAGCTCCATGAATTACAGCAGCTTGTGGGTGCTGTTGCCAGGGACAGCACCGCAGCTGCAGGAGGTTGTTATGGCCAGTGAGACCCACTGTAACACTCTCTGCAACTGCTGTGGCTGTGGATCGGACGCTCCACAGCTGCGGCAATTTTAAAGTGCAACTGGGGTTACAGAGTGGGACTTAGTCCCAAAACGCTTCATGAAACCTGCCCTCTGTGTCTGGAAGGTAGCTGTAAAGGGGCCAGTTACGCCGCCCCGGGGGAGCTGCCGCCTGATGTGGCAAAGAAGGTGGGGGCAACAGCCCACCCAACAATGTTGCCTCTGCCATCGGGGCACACCGGGAGGACAGGAGTTGGGCAGATAGGTTACCCCCCCCCCACATTAGCATGGTCAGTGCTCTGTGCTCCAGCTGACAACATGGTGCCTCGTGGGCACAAGGGATCCACTGCAGGTCCCTGTCTAAGCAGCTGATTAGCTGCCCACCTGCATCTGCCCCTCTGCACCTGCCTGCCCCCCCATGGACCTGCATGCCGGGGGGGGCGGGGCCATGTATCGAAGCCAGGCGGGGGCCGGGGTTCATGAATGCGGCCCTCGCACAGAAATCCCATGGGTGCAGAGCTGCGTGCCCCGATATGCACCTCATATGCGTCCGTTTGTGAATAGCCCCCAATGCAATTAAAGGGATAGGATGGATGAAAACTAAGTCGCAAAGTACAAATTTTCTTTTTTTTTACTTTATTGGTTTTTGAAATTAAAATGTACAGAGATCATCGATGGAAACCTAACAAAATGTTATATTCTTTACCTCTTACAAGTAATGAAAATCAGCTATTTTCTCCTGTACATAGCAAAAGTCCTAACGTGGGAAGTGCTGAGTAGTAATGTATGGATTAAATCAAAAAAATATTTTGATAATAAACAGTGCACTATTAAAATGTATCATCTGAGATGACATCTAATATAGAGACATTAGTGCTATACAGTATTCTTTCATTTCTTTTAAGCTCATTCAATTAAAATTCATAACAATTGTTTCTAATTTTTTATTAACAGTGCAAGAAAAAAGGGGCATACATTGACAGATTATATCAAGACACAGCAATGGGAGTGGTTTTACTGTTGGTGGCTCCTGCAAAAGCAATGTAAACTCTTCAAATAATAAATAATGGTCATATCAGAGCACAGACTGGAGGGGGCACCTCATATCTGCTGGGAAGCATCAGTCTGGGAATATACCATCCTTCAGTCCATCAGGAGCAGTGCAAACAGTACTGACAGGAGAGGGAGAGGATTCCCAAAATGCAGGAAACTTGGAAGACCCACACTGACCACTGGGGATGTCAGTATCAGGGAATGAATATGTGAACATATGAAAATAGCAGCAGAAAAAGGCCTTGCAGTCTGTCTAGTCTACTCAAGTTTGCAGACCACTCAGTGCCTACTGAGTGATCCGACACCCTCTCCAACGTCTACTCCACCCTCCCCCTCGACATCCCCCCTCCTTTCCACATTCCACCCTCTTACCCTGTCTCATCCATTCTAGAAGCTGTCCACTGTCTTCAGGGATACCTCTTCTTCTAGCAACTCATTTAACTTTGCTACCACCTTTTCAGTGATAAAATGCCTTCTCATTTCCCTCCTGCAACACTCCTCACCATTTTCCCAGAATGGGATTGTTGCTGTTTACTCCAGAAGTTACAACTTCTTAGAGGGATACGGAACAAAGCTTTTCTAAGCTCCCCAAAAATGGCAGATCTTGGGATGGGGATAAACCTGAAGGGGTTGAGGGGAGAAGGGAGCATACTGTTTGTAGAATCCACAGAACTGACAGATCACATTTGTAATCCAGTCTGTAAAGGCAAGTGGGAGAGAAATTATGTCTTTAAAATGGCCTCTTTATTGGTGGTGGGAGGATTCCTATGGCTTGCCAAAATCCCATTAAAGCTCGAGAAAAGGCGCCTTTGCCAGTTACTTGACTGCCATTTAGCTGAAATCAGCACAGGAATTTCCAAGCTTGTCAACACATACTGTGTCAGATCCAAACTGAAACAGAACATGTGGAATGTTAATAGGAACCAGATGTCGAATTTTGCAATGTTAATATATGTTGCACAGCCATTACTGAGTTAAGAAAAGAAAAGCAGCTTGCGGAATAAATGAGGCATTCCATTACCTAAAAAAGGTGACATTTTCACAGGTGGTCAATCTTTGAAATATATAAAAGAAAAATAGGTGACTTCACTGTGGATTCTTTTTTACTTTCCTTTGGCCTATTTCATGGCTGAGTTAGAGGCAAAGATGTTATGCTAGGCTTCTGGCCAGGCCAAATGGAATCCCGTTACCAAAGCAACTGGCTGAGGGGACAGCAACAAACACAGGAAAAGAATTTAGCATCCCAAGAAGGCTGCGCCTGAGTAGGCCTCACTGGAATAAGTAAAACGTCTTAGAAATGTCAAGCGTTCCAGAAGCAATAAATACTAGAAAATTCAGTCATATGCAGCCTTCCCCAGTGTACGTGAAGCCCAGTACTATGGACCTAATCAATAGACAGCTGCCAGTCACACAGAAGAACCTGGACTTTGTCCTGTACCAACCTGAATCCACTGGGGGTCTCCCAATGGGACCTCATTACTATTATCACTCAAGTTGTCTCGAGCTGCCTTTGAGCCATCATCACCTCTTCTCATAAGTGTTCTCTCTCTTTGAAGGTGATAGGAAATATTTTTACACTGTTAAATGTCCTACAGTTTCCTTTCACATCCTTCTGTAGTCTGATCATGTCTTCTGAGGAAAGGGGCCTAGGAGTCATCATAGGTGACTCCCGTAAACCATCTAGCCAACGGGACAAGGCCTACACAGAAAGGGTGCTGGAGTGAATCAGGAGGGGAACTGATAGCAGAAAAAAGGAGGTTTTATTACTGCTCTGTAGATCACTGGTGAGACCACACCTGGAATATAGTGCCCAGTTCTGAAGTCCTCACCTGAAGAAAGATAAGTCTAGTCTCAAGACAGTGCAATGTAGGATAACCAAAAGTATTCAGGGCCAGTAGAGAAGATCTTATGAGCATCGACTAAAGACACTGAGCAAGTACTCACTGGAGACCACACAGCAGTGGCGAGATATGATAGAGACCTCCAAGTTCCTGAAAGGAATGAATAAGGTGAACTGTGAAGAAGTATTCAGCAGGAATGATGGATCAAGAGTATGGGGACACGAGTGGAAATTGGTGAGGTGGGGGTCAGGAGGGACATGAGAAAGTCTGATTTTACAGAGAGGGTGCTTGAGCAGCCTGCCACTCATGTGGTGGGTGTCTATCAGTAACGGTTTCAAGCATGACTGGGACAGAGTGAAGGGCTTAGAGGTTACTCAGGGCAGTGGGTAAAATGTGAAGCATGGGGGTGGCTAGTGTAGGCTAATACCCTGTATAGACAAAAGGTCTCCGGGAATGATAGAATGTTATGGGTGGACTGGATGGACCGATGGTCTTTTCCTGCCATCATTGTCTATGTTTGATTGTTTCTATAGACTTTGACAATTGTTTTGACAAATTAATGCTCTAGCTTTGTAGCACTCTCAAATCTACATTGTTTCTTTCCTCCGCTCCGAAGCTATTGGTCTTTCAGTTCACATTTCCAGGGCATTCCATGACATCAATTGCACCATTCCATGCTATTCATCTGAATGGTCCAGTATGCTAAAATTAACGTCACAGAATGTTCAGGCAGTAGGAAAAGAGAAAGCAGTAGACACTGGGAAGAGACAAATTCAATGTAGTTGCAAAAGGTATGGAAACTGGATTATGAATACAACAGAAAAGGGTCAAACATATCAAAATATCAGATATATACAAAAATGAAAACAGGAGAACCTCTGAAGGCATAAAAACTGTTTTTTATCTCCTTGAAAGAGCCTTTAATACCACATGACCATACATAGAAACATAGAAGTTGTCAGCAGATAAGGACCTCTTGGCTGGTTCCATGTCACCACAGTGACAGGAAATTTGCCGACCATCACTATAGCAATGGCACAATGCCACTAATTGGCATTGTGCCATCACTATACAAAAGTGTGTTTCTTGTGGGGACCAACTCCAAGTCAGAGATGGTTTGGTGGAGGGGGCGAACTCCCCAGAGACAGCAGCATTGGAAAACCATCAGACCATCAGAGCGACTGTCGATTTTGTCGCTGTGATGGTCTTCGCTGTGTTCCTGTCACTGTGGGAATGGTATACTTTCTTGGCCCATCTAGTCTGCCCAGTTTTCCCTGCCTACTGTGCCACTACAGACCCTACTCAGTCTCCGGTCATCTCCTCCACTTGCCTTACTACCAAGGTCCCCTTGTATCTGTCCCTTGCATACTAGAATCCCCGCCACCATTTTGGCACCCACCACCTCTGCTGGAAGGCTGTTCCAGACATCCACCACCCTCTCTGTGAAGAAGTATTTCCTCACATTTCCTCTGAGCCCCACCCCAGCTCCATAGCATGACCTCTTGTCCTCCAGCTTTTTTCCTATGGAAAATGCTACCTTCCTGTACCTTATTAATACCTGTTAGGTATTTGAATATTTGTATCATATTCCCCCTTTCCCTCCTCTCCTCCAGAGAGTACATATTTAGTTCTTTGATTCAGTCCTCGTAGAAATTTTTCTGTGGGCCCTGTGCCATTTTTATAGCCCTCTTTTGTACCACCTCCACCTTATCAGTGTCCTTCCAGAGGTCGGGCCTCCAGAGCCGGACACAGTACTTGAAGTAGGGTCTTACCAATGATCTGTACAGGGGTAATGCTACCTCCTTCTTCCTACTGGTGATATCCCTCCCTATGTACCCAAGCATCCTGCTAGCCTTCCCCACTGCCTTTCCTGTTTGGTGGTTGCCAGTACTTCCCCTCCCAATTGGTAAAACATAGCTCCTAAGTTTCTGTGCCCCAAGTGCATGGTTTTGCACTTTGTTGCACTGAAACCCAGCTGCCAAATCCTTTGCCATTTTTCCAATGTTTTCAAATCATCTCTCATATTTTTCAGCCCCCCGGGGTATCTACTCTGTTGCAGATTTTTGTGTCATCTGTGAACAGGCATACTTTCCCTTCTAGCCTTTCCCCAAAATCGCTAATAAAGACATTGAAGAAGACCGGGCCTAGTACTGAGCCTTGAGATTTGAGAATTTGAAAATCTGTAACTACCCACAATTTAAAGTACCGTACATTTCTTATACTTATCTTCCTCTTGTACTTTATTAGTTACGAAATTTGCATGAAAACTGGATCCCTTCTGCTTGTGAGTGACATCACAGCTGGTTGGTAAACAAATGGTTATGAAGTAACAGGCAGAGGATTATATTACTTGTAGGCAAGCAGCCAATGCAGATAAAGACTAGCTGGCGGAGAATCCTGTTTGCATGTGCTTGGTGATAACTGTTGTGGAGCCACACCTAAGAATAGAGAAAGTTAGGCTAGAGACAGTACAGTGAAGGGTACCCAATATGATTCTGTGATGACTGGCTTAAGGCCCTGAGCATGTACTTGCTGGAGACCAGAAAGGAGAGAGGAGATGTGATAGAGACCTTCAGGTTCTGAAAGAAAATGCACACTTGCTATGCATACCTGTACTGTGTTCCTTGTTCTTTATGTAACTCTTCTTGCAAGTGCAACAGTTTTGAATTTAGCAGATGCTGAGAAATGTTAGGCACTCTTTGCAGCGTCTCTAAAAAGAAAACACACCGAGTGACTCTGTTGTACATTTACTATCTGGCTGTCCAGTCTCAGGACCTCTGTCAATTTATCGCTGGGCACTGGAAGTGTCTTTGATGTGAGGAAGCAGCAAGCTAACCCAAATATTCCTGTTGGGAGCTCATGTCTTTTGAAAGAATACAGAGGTATTTGTCCAACAGGCTGGTTCAAGCTAGTTTTCCCAACATCAGTTCTAGGAAAAGTTTTTTTTTTTTTCCTCTTTTACTCCCAAACCACCTACCACCTAGACTTCAGCCCGGTCACAGGCCGCTGGCTTCTTCCCCCCAAATCAGCCACAGCCCACCGATACCCCATGGCTTGCCCCCCACGGTGGGGCCTACGGCAACGACCCTTATGCCGCAGGCACTGGGATTAGGTCGGGGGCTTGGCCTGGGGGGCACATTGAAGCCGCAGCGAGCGTCATTTGAGGCGGTAGGTGGCTCCTCCCTTTTTCCTGGTTTTCTCCCCAGAGGAGGCGGGGACATGCAATGAAGCCAGCATCCGCCCCGCCTCCTCTCCCCCCCCATGCCAAGCGTTGGCTGCGTGGCACTCGGTCTCACAGGGTCCCCAACACACGAATGCTGCCCGCACCCCCCAGGTAGGAGAGCTGCCCATTGACACTCAACTTACTCCCCGTCAAGTCTGGACGAATTCGATCCGCTCCCCGAACCCGGGTCGCTGGCGCCAGGCGCGGAAATCCCACCGCTGCACCGATGGGCCAGCTAGGAAAACGATTTTGATTCTATGATGTCAGAGTGACATACTGGATGATGTGTCGTGGGCGGGGGGGGGGCAACTGAATGTTTTTTAAGTCTGGCAGGGCCTGAAAAAAGTCAGCAAGTCTTGGAACTAAAAAAAACTGCCATGTAAGAGTTCATGTCTACCCTGATTAATCAGTGTGTCTTGTGGTAAGCCAATCTACCTTCCTAGAGAGGATGAGATGGGTTTATTCTGGGTGTAACCTATTGTTCAAAACAATTTTCTTTCCATTTCTGTAGAATTATTGTTCCCTTCATTCTTGTTGTAATATCCAGTATTATCTGTGTAACTATATAGAAATATTAAAATACTGTATTATATATTTTCATATACTTTATGTTTCTGTGACTAAATCCTTTGGGGTACAACTAACTGATTTATCATTGACAAACTGTATTTTAGCCTCTGAAGAGAAGGCTATCATTACTATATTCTATTTCTAAAGTAAACTGGTCCCAGCTGAAACAGAAAGGTGTGGGGCATGCGACCTTGAGCAAGAAGCACTCTACTGTGTAACTAGTGCCTCTGGCGAGAAGCGAACCTGGAGACATCACATAAGAGTGTCTAAGCTGAGTGGTAGCAGCATCTGAAGTGTAGAGAAAGCTGATAACACAGTCGCAGACTAGTCTGAGAGAGACCAGTTTGCCACAGGAATAAACAAGGTAGATTGTTGGGAAATATTCCACAGGACTGGAAAATCAAAAACACAGGGATATGAGAGGAAGCTGGGGGTGGGGGGGAGATTCAGGAGGGATGTAGAAAGTTTTACTTTATAGAGAGAATGGTTGAGCCGTGGAACAGTCTATGAGCAGAGGTGGTGGGTGCAAGTATTATTAATGGTTTTAAACATGGCTGGGACCCAGTAAAGGCTTAATAGTTAAGCAGGGAAAGCAATAAGAAAGGGAATAAGGGGGATGGTGAGGGCAATAACCCAAACTAGACATTAGGTCCCTGCGTAGCATAGGGTAAAACAGGGCAGACTGGATGGACCAATGATCTGTTCCTGCCAAAATTTTCTAGGGTTCTTTTTTCATAAAGTTTTTTCTCTGGTCATGACTGCAGGCAGGCTATCAGCCACATCCCTGACTTCCCCAGTTGACAATCAACTCCTCTAGACCAGCCAGCTCCTGGAGATCCCCCAAGAATTCTCCCTCATTGCAGAGCTGAGAAAGGAGGAGGAGCCATACTCCCCTCACCCGGAAAAAAACATCTGGATAGGGAACAGTGGTCCGATGGTGACGTGTGGCAGGGGAAGGGAGACTGGGCCACTTGTCCCTGTTCTCTCAAATCCCTGCCATGGTGTGGAAGGCAGGACGTGCAGTGCAGAGGCACACATGTCCTGCATCAAACCATTCCTCCCTTTGTTGCCACCCCAGTTTTCACTACCACTGAGCCTCCACTCAGTGGGAGTCAACAGTGACGTAATGAACCACCTCACCCCAAGAGAGAGAGAGAGAACGGTCCTCTGGAGACTCAATCCTCTTTCCCCCACCTGCCAACCCCTAACAACCCTGGTCCCCTCCCAAACTTGAGTGGCAGAAGATGCAGCATCTGGTGCCTCAACAATCCATGCCACTGGGCCAGCCCATTTTCTAGGGTTCTATGCAGAAAGTATAGGAAACAAAAGTTGTATTCTGTCTAATCAGTATATTTCTCAAAAATTTCTCTGCAATATCAGGGACCCTTTAATAAAGGCCAGATGTGTGAAAAGTGCTTATAATTTATTATAAAATGGATAAAAGAAATCCTGAAAGCTGATAGGCTGAAGCAGTCTATAACCACGATGATATCTTAGTGCACCATCACAGGTCAGAACTGAATACCAAGATCAGTCATTTAAGAGTGTCAGTGACTCAACAGGTAGCACATCCACTTCTGAGGCTGGGAGATCAGAAGGCTGTGGGTTCTAGCCCCATTCCGAGCACTTGGGTTAATATCCCAATATTGACACTGCAGTGCAGCATGAGGGGGTGCTGCACTCCTGAGGTGCTGTCTTTTGGATGAGATGTTAAAACCGAGATCCCAACTGCCTGTTCAGGTGGATGTTAGAGATCCCATGGCACTTCTCGAAAAGAGTAGAGAAAATTTTTATTAAACAGAAAATCAGAAAACAATCAAAACAAATTACAATACATAAGTCTCACATAACCAGAAAGAAAAATTCATAAAAGAAAAAGGGATAACAAAGAAAAATATTACATTTATGTAATAGCAGCATCTGTGTTTGTTATCCAAGGGAGACCATCCCATAATTCTAACAGAACTTGACGTGAGAGCTGTGCACATTCAGAAATATTAACATTATATACATCTTTTTCAATTTTCCTAATCAAGTCTATATAAGTGCAATCTTTCTTCTGTAGAGTACATAAGCATCTAGCCACCCAGATATTCCATTTTATAATTGTAAAAATTAGGTTTAGAGTGCTAAGATTCCATTTCTGCCATTTGGTGAAGAAAGTAACCATATCAAATTGGCATAAGTGACTTCAGCAAAAATAGGTTCCTGCCATTGTTGTGCAAGAAAGTCCCAAAAATTGGCAATAAAAGAACGGTCAAAAAATAAATGTTCTATAGACTCAATTATGGCCACACAACCAGGGTGACAACAGATTCTTTCTTGGAGCTGTTTATGTTTCTGGTCACCCTTTATATAAATTTTTCCATGGCAAGAAAGCCAGTGAAAATCCCACATATGACCTGGAATTCTAGAAGATCTATAAAGGGTTTGCAAGGATTGTAAATATGGATTTGGACAGCTAAAAACAGGTATATGAACCGCACACAGTGCAGTCAAGAGATGTCTATATAACACTTTATGTGAGGGAGCTGAAATAATCTGTTGCGGGCTAACTTTCCACTGTTTTAATCCTAGAAAGATTTCCTTAAGATAAACAGGTGTAAATGCAGATGCTCTAACTGATCAAAGTGAATTTGCCTCCCATTGATGAAACCAAAGTCTGCAGTTACCATGCAGCCATTGTTCCCAACCTCTCTGTGTATTAATTAAAATGGGGTTTAAGATTATACATAAAAAAAGATACTGGAAAACAATATTATGGGATTAATGATGGACAGGCCACCATCTTTAACCGGTAAGTAGGTAACATTCCTTGTTATAGGATTGAGGCGGCTGCCCCATATGGCCTGAAAAACAAGTTCAATGATGAAGTTCCTAGCTGTTTTGGAACAGAGAGCACATAACTCAAATATAGAAAAATAGGGACTAAAAATGTTTGAAACAAAAACACCCGTTGTTTCTTCCTGATGGTACTCTTGTTTCAGTGGACTACTTTTACTTGCCTATTACAAGTTTCTCCTCCCAGTTCCATTTCTCCATACCCAGAGGGCCAAATTTAACATATAGAATAGGTACAGGGTCCTTTGTAAGGTGAATCGGGCCTAGAGCAGTTTCGGAGGTAGGAAGGGTACCTAGAGAAAAAAACAGTACATTTATTCAAATTCAGTGCAGCTCCTGAGAGGGAGCCAAACACTCTACATTGGAGCAGGGAACTGTGAACTGAATCTTTGTCAGCCAATAAGAGACAAAGGTCATCTACGTATGCTAAGGCCTTCAGAAGAACTGGTGTCTCTAGATTAGAGACATATTTAATACTATTGCTTTTATTTAATTTATGTAGTAAGGGATCTATAAAGAATACTTAGAGGAGGGGATGTAAGCGACACCCCTGTCTCACCCCTCGCTTAATAGGGATTAATGGACCCAGCCATCCATTCACTACTGGAGTAACAGTGGCAGTTCTATACAATGATTTAAACCAGTGTATCATAACCTCAGGGACTCTATAATGTTGTAAAGTGGTCCTAAGAAATGCATGACTGATAGAATCGAAGGCTTTCCTCTGATCGAGAGAAATTATATACCCCAGTAAAGTGTTAGTGTAGCCTGTGGTTATAATTTCATGTAAGAGAATAAGGTGGTCCTGGATATTCCTGTAAGGTATAGAACACGCTTCCTCAGGTGAAATTACTCATTCTGCTATTCTTAATAATCAAATGGTTAAGATTTTAGTTAAGAGCTTGAAATCAGTATTCAATATACAAATAGGTCTCCAATTGTTCTTCAAGTTTGACTTCTCATCGTTTTTATGTAAATATAACAGAGCGCCCTTGTTAAAGTTTAAAGGTATATCCCCCATTTCCAGTAGAGCATTAAAAACATAAGTGAGTTCTGTACCAAGATATTCTCTTATTATTTTGTACAGTTCATTAGGAAGGCCATCAGACCCAGTGGTAATATTGTTTTTTAAATGCTGAATTGTACCCAGTATTTCTGCTACGGATATTGGCTGACATACTGTAGAATTGACTTGAGGGGGAATTTGGGGTATCTGAATATCAGAAAGAAAATCTTTAGATTCTTGTATATCAGATGAGACAGTAGGAAATAAATTAATAGAAAATTCAGACACCAGTCTTAAAATATCTTGCTGGGCAGAATGTTTAACCCTCGATTGATCAACCAAAAAGGGCATTGATTTATGTCCCACATTTTGATAGTTTTGATCAAAAGGGCATATTTCTTGCACTGTACCTTGTGTGCTAAATCTAAGTTGATTAAAGAGTTGAGCTGCTTTCTGTTCATGAAATGATAGCATATCCTTCTGGACTAAACGTATTTGTTGCCCTAAATCCTGTCTTGTTGTACAAGCTGTGGTGAATACATTTTGCAAGTGGTGCCTTTTCTGTAAATAGGCCAGATATTCCGCAGAGCTTTCCTTTTTACTATATTTCTTTAGGAAGTGGATTAACTCTAATTTTATATCCTCCCACCAAAAAATGGGAGAATCATGAACAGGCCAGGACCGACTTTCTCACTGCTAAGAACTGGGTTAATGAATCTACAAAACTATTGTCTTGTAATAGATTGATATTAAATTTCCAGGTTCCAGGGCCTTTTGATCCTAGGGGACTATTAGCCAGAGTAATAGTCACCATCTTATGATCAGAGAATTCAAGAGGGGTAACTTTGGCATAACGGACATTAACAGATTGTGATTGAAAAATATAATCAATTCTTGTGGTTAAAGCATCGTTCTGAAAGGTAGGGGGTGTTGTTTTGTTATGTCTTTTAGCCATGCCATATGCAAGATCTTTTTTAAGGCTTGAATATCACAGAATAGTTTTTCAGTCATAGTGTGCACAATCTTATCTTTAAGACTAAGGCCACAATTAAAGTCACCAGAAAATATAATTTCTTTTGAGGTATGTAAGTATGGTTGGATGATAAAAAAATATATCTTTACGAGCAGTTTTGGTCTGAAGTGCATAGAGGTTAACTATACGATAAGGCTTATTTTGTATTAGGACATCAAGTATTAAGACCGTCCCAGGGACAAGATCACATAACTTCAAAAGTTTAAAGTATGGTAGACAAACTAGTATACTTACCCCGGAGCAAGTTTCTTGTCCTATGGACCAGAAAGAGGGCAAAGACACCCAACCCCTTTGAGCTTGTCTTATCCCATGGGAAGTGTGGAACCTGGTATCTTGCAAACAGAAAATACCCAGGTGTAATGAGGCACGAAAGGAGAATATGGTCTGACGTTTCTCCAATCATTTGATACTATTAACATTTATAGTATGACAATGTAAAGCATCAGACAACAGACTTATAAGGTGTAAGAGAATGAGAAGAACAAAAAACAACTTAGGGCCTTCAGTTATCATTTTTTTGCCAGCTGGTACTCCTTTAGCTTTGGATTTGGCCTTCCTTTTTTGTGACCCCCTTCCTTCCTTTAGGGTGAATCTCAGTGTCTGTTGTCCCCTCAGGATGAGAGGAGGAGATCGAGGAGGAATCAGTATCCTCACCAGAATCAACTGAGGTCTCATGAAGAATCTCATATTGATTTGTCCACATAATCAGAGAAGTTCTGGTTGCTTTCACGAGGGGGGAGCAGCTTTCAGCTTTGATCTAGCAGAATGTCTGCAACTTACCTGGGAAGGTTCTTTGGGGGGGGGCATATCCGTAGTGACTACGGAAATAGTAGTCCTCACCTCTGAGGAGGTAGAAGCAATAGGGAGTTCCTCAGGTACTATCTCAATAGAGGTGCATCAGCCCTAGAAAGTAGAGGACAGGCTATGGAAGAACTATCTTGTGGTGGGGCTGTAGGTGCTGAATTGGGCCTATTTCTGATTTTTGCCTTCTGGGCCTGCCAAATTAAGAAGTGCTGATCTGCCCCCCCCCCCCCATCATGGTGCTCCTGACTGTGTGCTGCCCAGGTGCAGTTCTGAAATGTATGGCCCACTTCATCACATAAATTGCATCTGCTTTCATTCAGACAGGCAGAACTTAAATGCCCCAATTCCCCACATAGATTGCACTTCACCTTATCACAAGCACTACTTATATGACCAGAATCCCCACATCTATAACAGGCCTTCGGTTGACCTGGATAAAACTGTACCCCCCTGTCTTGTCCAAGAAAGAAATAATTAGGTAAATGAGAAACACCAAAATCTGTAGTTTTTAATAAAATTTTAACCTTCCAACCAACAGTTCAGATGTTCTCTGCATCTAAAATGGCTTCTGGTTCCCCAAGTACTGAGCAGTGCTGTTTTAGCCAGTAGATACCATCAGTCACAACCACACCTTCATTCCGGAACAAAATAGTTATGGTTTTGTATGCTGGTTTTGTTAAGGGCATGACCAAGAAAGGAGTCCATAATGCAGAATTTTTCACAGTGTGATATTTTGACCAAAATCTTTCCAAGCCATGTGTAGTTTTGAAGCTGATATCAAAGGAGGTCTCTCCGGAAATATGTATCAGTGCATACATTTCATGAGAAAAGAATTTTAAAGAGTCTTTTAATAGAGTTCTAGCAACAAAAATACGGTCTAGAGGTTCTTGCATGCCACCTAAATATGTTAGACGTACGGCGTTATGCCATTTTGCTGGATAAACCGGGAGGCAAAATAGAGAAAAAATGTTTTTTTCTGAGCATCATGTTTTCTGTTTAAAGGAGCTGCAGCTGGTATTTGCGTATTGGAGGATATACTGATAGAAGGTTGCTGAGGCAAATCTGCTGGCGGTAAGTTCAAAACCGGATTTTGAGTAAGTCGCAATTCTTCAGGAATGACTAGAGGATCAGCAGTGTTTGTTTCATTCTGCAAGTGGGGGGCTCAAGTTAGTTTTAGGTTAAAATCAGGAAAGTCCTCTGAAGTAGGCATCTGAATGGGAGAACTTCCAGAAACCCACTCATTGGAGCCAGGCTGCTTCTCCAAGCCCGCTCCCTATAAGATAACGTCCCACCGACCACTACAATTACTTTGTCCATTATGCTGAAAGTGAGATTTGGCATGGACAGGAGTGCACTCTGAAGTAAGAATAGAATTTTTACTTACATTATTCCCAGTTGCACAGTCTGAGGTAATCACAATTTCTTTTGTAGGATCATCACTGGCAGATGGTGGCTTCTTTAAAGCATTCCGAACTCTCAGCTGGTCTTTGGAGACAGCATCAGCCACGCTATCAGCTTGTAGCTGATGGATTTTCTGCTGCAAAGACAGCTTTGTGATCATAAACTTCTGTTCCTCAGATTCAAGCAAGCGCTTTAACTTTAGAGTCTCAGCCAAATCATTGCTGTGGTCAGGTTGCATAGAATCAGCAGCGTCTGAAGATTCAGAATCATTAGCAGAATCCATGCAGTCATCTTGTATTTGTACAGAATTCTCAGGTAAACTTAAAGGTTCATCCAATAATATTTGTTCGATTCCAACAGATTTATTTTCTTTACGCTCAGCTAGATTCAAACCTTTAGCCCCAGGCACAGACAAGGTGGGAGAGAGGGCCTGCTCTCCCAGTTCCACAGCATCCATCCTCCTTCCAGGACTGATATTCACCATCTTGTCAGCCAGAGGTTCCTCTACTGGTGAGAAGGGGAATTTCCCCGGTGCCTAGCCAAATTTTGCCTCATTCACCAAAATATCACAAACAGCTTAATCTGGTGCAAAGTTAGTTGGCATTCATCTGTATCCCCCCTGTGCCTGCCTGCGCCAGCAGAATTTGTCTAGCGACTTACTCGGTTAACAAAACTTAAATTAAAAAAAAAAAATTCTCAACACATTGGGGCCATTTTATAAGGTTAAACCTGTTGTTTGATGGTGGGGCACCAGACTCCTCCCCTTTGCCTTACATAAGCAAAACACACTCACACACCCCATTGCCTAGTGTGTTTATGTGTTCCCTTCCCACCCTGCCTGCCCTGGAGCTTAAAATTTTATGCTAACTAGGGAATGTTAGAATGAAATTCAAAATTCCATTGTGTGGTCATTTTTACCTCTGCATTCTAACGGCAGATTTATTTTTCCACCTGAAGAAAGTGGTCACCCCGAAATCTTCTCTTCACTTTGATTGATTATGGCTCATTATTTTTGTTATTTTTTTGAAACAGTCTAACTTTTAGTTATATTTTGATAACTCTGTGTTCATCAAAGTGTTTTTATTTGGGTTGGTGTGTGTGTTTGTAAATCCGGTTCCACATCAGTTCTCAGGAACTGGAGAAGGCTGTTATGCGGTGCCATTCCTGCTTTCAGGGGACCGCTTCAATTTCCTAAAAAAGGGTTTTGAGCTTTTAAAAAGGAAACTGCTTAGCTCTATTTTTCTTTTCTTTTAGAGGTTTGTTTTCTTCAGAACCAAGACGATTACTATTTTTTGTTATATTTGGCTTTTTGCAATTCTGGTCTAAAAGGAACTGAACTGTATTATTAAATTTTTCTAAAACACTTCTTTTGTTTTTTGGGAACTGGAACATCTTCTCTGGTTCATCAGTGTTTTGGCATGACTAACAGACTCCAAAATGTAGACGGGACCCACAGGCTAAGGCAGACTGCCATAAGTTGTGTTTGAGATGCCTGGGTGTAGATCATAATTTTGTCAATTGTGAATTCTGTATTAGGTTTTGTTCTAAAAGGCAACAGAAAAGGGCTAACTAATTAGAAGATACTATGATTTCTCAATCTGCCTCCTTGTCAACCTAAAGGCTCAAATGAGGGTCCATCCCCTCTCAGTAAGCAGCATAACAAATAAAAAGCTGCAAGAGACAGTTCAGAAATCAGGGTGTCTGAACAGGGGAACCCTGAATCCAGGGAAAATAAAACAACCTCTAAGTAGACACCAGAGATGGTGTGTGCTAATAAAATAAAAAAAAAAAAAAGAAAAACATGCCATTGTCCCTCCTCCTGAAGACGGAAAGTAGCCACCAGTGGACAAAAATAGAATGCCCTCAATAGAAGACATGACAAAGGCATGACAGTTCCTCCAGGCTTTCCAGGATATGGGGAATTTCATGAATATACCTGACCCCCTCAACCCCCAGACTCTAGTAGCATTCCCAGTGCCTGTGGAAGAGAAGTTGAATTTTACTACAAGGAGGAGGATGGTTCTCCGAAACAAGAATTTGGTTTCCTTTCTCATCCCTCAGGTGACTATACCTCACATTATACATTTGTGAGGCAAGTGGTGAACACACTCAACATCTCATCGCAGGAGACTGCATGCTGAAAATGAGAATGAAGTCGAATTTATGGATATGATGGGCTTAATGCTCACAAAAAGGTTGCTGTTGCTTATCCACAAATCCCTCAAAGAGGCCATTTGTAAAATCTTGTCAGCACATACTTCAGCTGCTGACATAGACAAGAAAATTGAGAAAAAAAATAGCAAGTGGACAAACAGAGTGCTGAGCACCTGTACTCCCCCCCCCCCCGGATCATGAGGGAGTGGTCCAGACTGCTGCCTGTAATAAGGCCAAAGTTCCTCTTTCCTCTCAACCTCCTGACAGAGAGTTCAGGAAAATGGATAGTATGGGCAAAAAAGTCTATACCTCAGCTTCCCTACTATTAAGGCAGGTAGCATACTTGGCCTTCACAGCTCAGTACCAAAAAGCCCTCCAGAGCTCTATTTTGGCAATGAGCGAGAAAGCTTCTGGTGGCCTGGCACAGGATTTGGCTGACACAGCAAAGACCGCCATGGATGCCACCAAGTACCAGCTCCACGTGGCAGTGAACACCAATGACACTGGACTCAGGATAATGGCACATGCAGTGTCACTAAAAAGGTTTGTCTGGCTTAGAACCTCAAATCTTTTCCAGGACACACAAACAAAAGCAATGGGTTTTCCTTGTGAGGGAAGTTCCCTGTCTGGTGACAAGATAGAGGTTTATGTGAAAAAGGTGGAAGACCACAAGATCACCTACAGTACAACAGCAACACTGAGAAGAAAAATGACTCCACTTTCTACAGGCCTTCTGGAAGGGGAGGTAGAGGTAGTGGATACTTCTATCATGCTTACATTACTTATGACTACTCCCAACAAAGAGGTTTCTTCAGAGGTAGAGGTAGAGGGAACCCCTGGCATGCAGATGTAGTGCCAGCACCCAAACCCAATCAATCAAAGCCCATGGCAAACTTGAACCAATCACCCAACCATTGCCAGTGGGGGGAAGGCTAACTCACTTTTTCCAGAAATGTGTAAAAATTCCTACAGAAAAGTGGGTACTGGAAATACTGAGTCAGGGTCTGTCCCTGTAGTTGAAAAAAATTCCCAAAACTGCAGAGTCACAAAACCATCTGTCCTCACACTCCAACAGAAAGACTCTTTATTTATTTATTTAGTTTTCTCTTGCTGGAGATAGAGGTAAGAAAATTACTGCCAGCAAATTCATTGCAAAACGTTCCTACATCACAGTTGGGAAGGGGACTTTACTCGTGATACTTCCTGACCCACATGAAAAATGTGGAGTTGCAGCCCATTTTAGACTTCAGATACCTGAACAAATACTTGAAGAAGGAAAAATTCAACATGGTAACACTGGGATCAGTTATTTCATCACTGCAAAAAGAGGATTGGCTGGAGCCACTAGATCTGAAAGACACCAACTTTCACATAACAGTCAGGCCCAGACACAGACAATACCTCAGATTTAGGGTAGGGAATTGCCACTTCCAGTTCACAGCCCTTCCCTTCAGTATGACCTCAGCACCAAGAGTGTTCACAAAGTGTTTAAGTGTAGTGGCCGTACATTTGAGGATGCAAGGGTGGTGGTTTTTCCCCTATCTGGACAACTGGCTGATCACTGGAAAAATCACACCAGGAGGCCAAGTCTTCCTTTCTTCTGACATAAGGCACTTTGGAGGACCTAGGCTTCTTTATCAATGTTCAAAAGCCACAAACAGAACCAGTTCAAGTTCTGGACTTTATAGGTGCAGAGCTAGACCCTCTACAAGGGAAGGCATTCCTTCCTCAGGAAAGGGTAGCAAATGTGATCACAGCTACAAAATCCTTCAAGGCAAGCCAGCCCAGACCTGCAAATGGATTTTTTATGCTTGCTAGGGCACATGGCATCACCCAGCACAATGGTGCCAGGTTTCAAATCAGAGATATCTAGTACCACCTAGGGAGCCATTTGTTCCAAAGGTGGGATCCACTTTCAAAACTAGTGCCCGTCACAAGGAAGACTAGGCTTGCTGACAGAAAGCACCTAGCTTTACCTGAGCTCTTTGTTGTCTAGGTTTGCTTGAAAAGACAGAGCAAGGAGCAACATTTACAGAGCAAGGAGAAACAGTAAGGCTTCTTTTGGCTAAGCAGGGTTACTGTCTTGTTACTATTTTGATTTGTGCTTACAGGTTGTGCTTACAGATTCTATTACTGTTTTGCTTTGTACTTACAGGTTTTGTTCAGGCCCATAGCTAGGACAGTGAGATGGGGGGGGGGGGCAGAAAGAATGACTGGGGCAGCTACCAGTCACACTTCCTGTGACATGATTTGTCAAAAATGCAGCATCAGTCAGATGGCAGAACTAAGCCTTGTTTTAACTACCTGTAAATCATTTAACAGTTGACTCTAACAATGCAAGTGCTGTGCAAGCCAAAGTTAACAGTGTTATCAAACTAAAGTTGAAGTCTTCTTGGATAGTAGCATTTGAATTCTTCCACAAAGACATCCAGGTTGAAACTTGAAGTCTCATCATTTTCATATGACAGGAGAATGAGGTTTCTGTTTCATTCATGACCCATGCTCATCCTCTGATGTGATAAAATTCTTTGCGAACAAGAAAAGGAATTCTCACAAGCAGCAGTTGATGCCCCAAATAGCAAGACAGCAATACACATTTCAAACATACATGGGAATACCTCCTTTAATTCCTTGGCAGCACCAAGAACTTCTTCAAATTCATTGCACTGTTTCTTATCCATCAGTGTCTTGCAAACTGCCATGTCAGCTTTCACTTTCTCAATATCTAATCCAAACAAGTCAATCAAAGCATGTAGAGATTCCATTTTCAAGAAGTCAGGAGAGGTAGTGGAATACATTGCTGAAAAGCTTTTGCATAACTCAGAGTTCCTCTGAGAAAATTTCCTTTGCAATTCACTAGTGGTTTCATCAATGAGTCCATGATAAATCTGGGACCACTGGTGCTCATTAAAAGTTTGGAATCCTGGTAAATGCTCAGTGATGACTGAATCTTGAAACCTTCTGGGCAGCACCCTGGCTCTTTTGGTGGCACCAGCACAATATGATGCCAATGTTTCATCCCAGGCACTTTTCAAAATCGGGTGCTTGGATGAAATATCTGCTACAAAATCTTCAGACAGTTCCCTCTTCTGTTGAAGTGTTTCACAGGAAACAGTAATCAATTCAAGTCCCTTAGCAAGGTGCATCAATTCATTTTGAAAGTGATTATTCACCGGAGCAAACACATTCAAAATCATTCTCATAACCTCTGCCAAGAACAGGAATTGGGATGATTTTGTAACTTCCAATAGCCCTCTTGCTTCAACTGACAGATCACCGTAACCATTTCCAAACTGTGACAGAACACTCTGAATGTCTTCCAGATTATTGAGGACTACTTCCAAGGTTTTCAGATGACCAGTCCATCTTGTGTCTGTGAATCTCTGCAGGTGCTGACCTTTGTATAGCACACTAACTTCATGTCTGTGAACAAATTTGTACAGAGTTGCAATTTGATAACATGTCTGCCACTGCTGCACTCTTCTCACACACATGAGTAACCACCAGATGTAACTGATGATTCAAGCAGTGTGTGTAAGGAATTTCCTTGTTTAATTTCTCTTGCAAAAGCTTTTGTACACCTCCTTTGCCCCCTGACATAACGGAGGCACCATCAAAGCAAGAACATAAAATATTTTGAGGGTTTACACCCAGTTCTTGGATGTCTTTCAAGAGCTATTGTGTAATATCTCCAGCAGTAAAGCCATACAATTGGGATACTCCAATAAGTCTCTCCTTTGGTTTGCCATCAACAGAATATCATAAAATAATGGGCAAATGTTTAACATTCGCAGCATCCCTTGTGGTGTCAGACTTCAGGCAGAAGAACTTGACATCAGCATTGTTTTTAATATCTGCAACAATATCTTGCAGAAGCATTTTTTATGTTGATTGCGTGCAGCGCAAGAGACATATTGGGACAGCTTTCTCAGAAGCAGGATGTGGAGGTGCGGCACTGTTGTGGCCACTGCCCCCACAGCCTGAAAAGGCTTGTCCCGCTTCCCCTAATGCCGTTGCAGGCTGCTGGTGACAGTAGTTTGGAACGTTGCCACCAACTTCTGACAATTTCGCCGCTGCAATCAGGAGCTGCCTCGTCATTGCAGTGTAAGCCATCCGCTGCATTGAGGGAGCGACCCGTCATTGCAGAGTGGGATGTGAAAACCCTGACATTGCTTGAAACACGGCGGCAGCTTGCCGCCGTGTTCACAAACAATATAACCCCCCCCACCGTGTTTATTTGCCAACGGGGGCCCCAATCCCCATCAGCTTCACTGCCCCAATATTGATTTTGCAGACGGGGGAGCCCACTCCCTGTCGGCATTCTGTAACCAACCCTTCCTTTCATTGTCTGCCGATGGGGTGCCCAATCCCAGTCAGCATAATCTCACCTCCCCTTTTGTTGTGTGCCAACGGGGGTGCCCAATCCCTGTCGGCATAATCTCATCCCCCCTGTTGTGTGCCGATGGGGGTGCCCAATCCCCCATCAGCTACTGGCCCCCCAAAATGAAGCAGTTGGGTGGCATGCTGGGAGCCCACCCCAACGTCCCCAATGCCCCTGTGAAGACAAAAACTGTCCCACAATGTTTTTTTAATTTTTAAACCTGTGAAATCAGAAAACTGTCCCTCGCGGCCTCCCTACCTCCCCCACCACTCGCACCCACCCACTGCGCACCCTGCCTCCCCACACCCCCCTCACCCCATATTTACCTGCAGAGTCTGGCGTGACGATCTTTGGTGGACCGGGAACACATCTGCACTCTTCAAAGCCGACTGCGAACTGGGGAAATACCGGTAAGCTGTACAATAGAATAAATAGGGTTTTTCCAACTTTGCTGCATATCTCAGTTATTTTTTGGAATTTTGCCACCAAATTTTCAACATGGGGTTTTTGGGACACCTCCTCATGAATTCTTGAACTGTTATGGTGTTAATCAGCCCCGAAAGGTGATTTTGCTGTCACTGTGCGGAATCACCTTTCGCGGCTGATTAAGAAATGACAGTGTCAGTGTTCATGAGGTGGGCTCCCAAAAAGCCTATGTTAAAATTTGCGGCAAAATCAAAAATGACTGTTTTCAAGCGCGCTGCACAGTTGCTACACACGCTGTAAATTTGTGAATTTGCAATATTTTCATACCAGATTTTCAACATTGGCATTTTTTCACACCTCCTTGTGAACAGTACAGCTGTCATTGTTCATATCCTGGTGGAAATGTGTTTTCGCACTTCCGGCACAGAATAGCACGGTCGCTGTTGGAAATCAGTGTTCATGACAGATTAAGAAAATAACAGTGACACTGTTCATGAGTAGAGGTTCTAAAATGCCTATGTTGAAAATTTGGTAACAATATTCCATAAAATGACTGTGTTACGAGCGTGCGTTGCGCAGTTTGCACGCATGCTCGTAACTTCGCGAATTTATAATATTTTCACTCCAGATTTTAAACATTGCAATTTTCCCACACCTACTTTTGAACAGTGCAGCTGTTATTTTTCCCATCCTGGCTGAAATGTGTTTTCTCACTTCTGGCGCAGAATAGAGCGGTCGCTGTGGGAAATCACTATACGGGACAGATTAGGAAAATGACATTGATACTGTTCATGAGCAGAGGTCCTAAAATGCCTATGTTGAAAAGTTGGTGATGATAGCCCATCAAATGACTGTGTGGAAAGTGTGCGTTGCACACTTTCCACACACCCTTGTAACTTCGCAGATTGGTAATATTGTCATGCTAGATTTTCAACAGTGGCATTTTTCCACACCTCCTTATGAGCAGTACAGCTGTCATTTTCCACATCCTGACTGAAATGTGGTTTCACAGTTGAGGGACAGAATAACGCGGTCGCTGTGGGAAATCAGTGTTCGGGACAGATTAAGAAAATGACAGTGGCACTGTTCATGAGCAGAGGTCCTAAAATCCCTATGTTGAAAATTTGGTGACGAAACCCATAACATGACTGTGTTATTAAGCGCATGCTGAACTGTTTCACCACCCCTTGTACCTTCACAAATTTAGTAATATTTTCATGCCACATTTTCAACAGTGGCATTTTTTCACACCTCCTTATGAACAGTACAGCTTTCATTTTTCACATCCTGGCTAAAATGTGTTTTTGCACTCCTGCCGGAGAATAGCACGGTCACTGTGGGAAATCAGTGTTTGGGACAGATTAAGATCGAACGAATGAGAGGGGGGAGTGACCGAGCTCAAGTGAGCTCTGTCGGGACTGCTGCAGATTTGTTTGTGAGCAGAAAAAGGCCCCAATGCAAGAGCCCAGTACAAAAGTGCAGCCTGCAGCACTGGGAAAAACAGAACAAGAGAGTGAGTGATGGAGGAGAAGTGAGTGAACTCAGCAGAGCGCTGTCAGGACTGCTGTGGATTTCTCTGTGGGCAGAAAAAGGCATCAATGCAGGCAGGGGCCCAGTAGAAAAGGCCAGCCTGCAGCGGTGGGAGAAACAGTACAAGTGAGTGAGACAGGGGGACTGAGTGAGCTCAACGGAGCTCTATTAAGACTGCTGCAAATTTCTTTGTGGGCAGAAAAAGGCATCAATGCAGGCAGGAGCCCCGTACAAAAGGGCCACTTGCAGCACCAGGAAAAACAGAATGAGTGCGTGACAGAGGAAGACTGAGAGATCTCAACGGAGCTCTGTCAGGACAGCTGCAGATTTCTTTGTGGACAGACAAAGGTGCTAATGCAGCCAGAAGCCCTGTACACAAGCTCAGCCTGCAGTGCCAAGAGAAACAGAATGAGTGAGTGACAGAGCAGTAGTGAGCGAGCTCAGTGGAGCTCTATTGGGACTGCTGTGGATTCTTTGTGGGCAGAAAATACGGTAACGCAGGCAGCAGCCCAGTACAAAAGGCCAGCTTGCAGCGCCGGCAGAAACGGAATGAGTGAGTGAGAGAGTGGGAGTGAGCGAGCTCAATGGAGCTGTGTTGGGACTGCTTCAGATTTCATTCTGGCCAGAAAAAGCCACCAAGGCAGGCAGGAGCCCAGTACAAAAGGGCAGCCTGCAGTGGCAGGAGACACAGAACAAGCGAGTGAGGGAGGGGGAATTAGTGAGCTCAACGGAGTTCGGTTGGGAGTGCTGCAGATTTGTTTGTGGGTAGAAAAAGGCAGCAATGCACGCAGGGGCCCAGTACAAAAGGGCAGCCTCAGTGGCGGGAAAACCAGAATGAGTGCGTGAGAGAGGAGGAGTGCGCGAACTTAACGGAGCTCTGTTGTAACTGCTGCAAATTCTTTAGGGCAGAAGAAGGTGGCAATGCAGGCAGGAGCCCAATAGAAAAGGGCAGCCTGCAGCGCCGGCAGAAACAGAATGAGCAAGTGAGAGAAGAGGAGTGAGCGAGCTCAACAGAGCTTTGTCGGGACTGCTGCAGAATTCTTTGTGGGCAGAAAAAGGCACCAACAGAGGCAGGAGACCAGTACAAAAGGGCAGCCTGCAGCGCCAGGAGAAACAGAATGGAGTGGAGGTGAGCATGGGAGAGTGGCTACCTCAACGGAGCTCTGTCGGGACAAGCTGTGGACTTCTTTGTGGGCAGAAAAGGTGCCAATGCAGGCAGGAGCCCAGTACAAAGGGCAGCCTGCAGTGCCAGTGGAGAAACACAACGAGCGAGAAGTGAGACAGGGGGAGTGAGCGAGCTCAATGGAGATCTATCATGACTGCCGTGGATTTCTTTGTTGGCAGAAAGGCAGCAACGCAGGCAGGAGCCCAGTACAAAAGGACAGCCTGCAGCACCGGCAGAAACAGAATGAGTGAGTGAGAAAGGGGAGTCAGCAGGCTCAACAGACCTGTGTCAGGACTGCTGCAGACCTTTGTGGTCAGAAAAAGCCAACAACAGAGGCAGGAGCCCAATACAAAAGGGTAACCTGCAGCGCCATGAGAAACAGAATGAGCGAGTCAGAGGGGGGAGTGAGCCACCTCAACAGAGCTCTGTCAGGACAGCTGTAGATTTCTTAGTGGGCAGAACAAGGTGCCAATGCAGGCAGGAGCCCAGTACAAAAGAGCAGCCTGCAGCACCAGGAGAAACAGACTGAGCAGCGGAGTGTACATACTGAATCCCCCAAATCATTGTACCAGCAGTGTACTCCCCTTATGTAGCGGAGTGCACCTAACTGCCCAGAAAGTAAAAGAACTTTAAGCCTGCAACAATGCTGACTAGTCTCCCGACTCACAGACCACGAGTCAGGCAGTTCATTTAAGCAGATACAGGGGAATCGCACAATTTTTTAAGCAGCAAGCAACATATTGGACGCCACCAGAGCCTCCCTACCTAGAAATTCATTGTTTTTGAATCCCAAGCAGACTCATGGATTTCAGCCTTATTCCTGTGCTGTGGCATGGCGTGGGGTCAAGATGGCGTTTATGATCCCCTTCCCCTCATTCTCATCCTCCATCTTCTTGGAGCCTTGGTAGCCCAGTGGATACTGTCCATGTGCCAAATGGCCTGTCTTCTCACTCACAAGCACGTCCCTTCCCCGAAATATGCAGTCGCTCTGGTGTGCCGACACCATCTTGGAGAGACAGCATCCCCCACCTCTGCACATGCGTGGCTATCATGCATGCGTGATGCGAACTCAGACGCCATATTCAGATGGGCGAAATTACTCCCCCCACTTGCTCTTAAAGGGGCACTTATTGCAAATACTTAGGATGACTCCTTAAAGCGGCAAGCCCTATCAAGGGCACATATAGATAAAGGAGCAACAAATATATGTATAAAGGGGGCAGTATCACTCCTTAAATGAAAAACCTATAAGGGGCTCATATATATATATATGTTTTTATTAGAGACAACTGAATATATACACAAATGGGGGCAGTATCAAATGTGGGCATATATATATATATATGTATATTTATACTATTTCTACAGAGATATATATAAAATAAAACCACATCAAAGCCAGTATGTAGGTAACAATGCCCCAGAACTGCAACAAACAACTAAAAGTATAATTAACTGTTTTGCAGATATCCATAAATAGAGACTGCACGTCATGCAAGGCCCCCTTGCTACATCACCAAAAGGGCTTATACTGCCAGACATGTGAAGGGGATAATTCCACCCAAGACATGGACACTCTGAACCCTCAAAGGCAAGATTGGTAGGTTGACCCAGCAACAATAGCTCTCCAGAATGCCACAGCAGTGATGATGGAGAGTCCGCAATCATTTATGTTAAAAGCACTGGAATGCATGATGTCCCTGAATAACCCCAGGCCATCCACCAGTGGAGTCCGGACATGGAAGGCACGCAGGCAGGATAAGGCACAGTTGCCACATCATGGCCAGATGCCACAACACTATTCTCCCGAGGAATCAGAGGATTCCCAAGGGGAAGAACAGGTGGAGGAGGAGGATACAGGCTCCCCAATAGACAGTGATCAAGAACCCGACCAGGACCCCATACCTGAGGAAAGACTGGCCAAAACGGGCAGTCAATTCATAACATCTAAGCTCTTTCCTATAGACAATATATCAGATCTCATCAAATGGATATGCACCACACTAGGTTTCAAAATTTCTCAACCAACTCCAGAGGAGCGACCTGGACCCAATGCTCCAGATGCCTCCCAAGCAGGAAAACTACTTCCCAGTATACCTGGTACTCAACGACATAATACAAAAAGAATGGGCATCGTCCGATCCCACCTGACTGCCAGAAAAGAGAGCACTTAACAAAATGTATCTGCTACAGGAAGATAAGGCGAAGACTTGGTGCTCTGCACCCAAAATAGACCCAAAGATAGCAGAACTAAACAAAAGCACAGTACTACCTGCTGAGGGGACAGCAGCCCTACAGGACCCGGTGGACAAAAGAATAGAGGAGTCACTGAAGAAAATATATGAACTGTCAGGACAGACAATGTGAACATCTACCACAGCCTTCTACACTTCCAGAGCAATGATTAGATGGCTAGAAGAAATCGGAAAGAAACTACCTCCAAGCTCTCTGAAGGCTGAGCTCCTACAACACTCAATATTAGCAGCAAAGTATCTGGGGGACATGTTGGTCGATTCATTGAAAATCAACACCAGGTCGGCAACAATCGCCAATCGGGCCAGGAGATCACTATGGCTTAAGCTATAGGATGTTGATAATGAGTCTAAAGCTAGACTACACAAGCTTCCCTTTCAGGGAGAAAGAGTATTCAGAGATGGACTCCAGGACTTCCTGAGGTGATGCGGTCAAGGAAAAGAGCAAGACATCGATAAGGACTCCGGCTATCTACCGTCACACAGGGGCCAGACCTTCAGACAAAGAACTAGAGGAGACAGAAGATACAATCAATCCTTTCGAGCCAAATGAAACTCATACCAGGGAGCGTATGGTCAACAGTGTACCTATCAAAGTAAAGGAAACTCCTCATACCGGAGTAGAGGGGAACAAGCACGGGGAAAATTCACCACTCAGAGAGGCAGGAACAGCAGAAGATCAAATCAACGACTACTTGAGACACAGCATACCCCAGCTACCATCGTTACAACATGACCCAAACATACCCTTGGGGGCAGACTTCAACTCTTCAGCAAAAAATGGTCAAACATGACCGCAGACAGGTGGGTCAACAAAGTAGTCTCGAAGGGATACTCGATCGAGTTTCGACAGCTACCTCAAGCGAGAGCGCTGGATCATATCTCCATTAGCCACACGAAATGGTCGATACAACAAGTACAAGACACTCTAGACTCTCAGATAAAATCACAGGCTATACAACAAGTACCCCAGGAAGAGACCGGAAAGGGAATTTATTCAATTTTCTTTCTGGTAACCAAGAAGACAGGAGACATCAGACCTGTACTAGAACTAAAGATGGTCAACAGATACATTACACACAAGGCATTCAAGATAGAGACCATACGTTCCACGATAAAGGAAATAAGACCGGCGACTACCTAGCGTCAATAGACCTCAGGGACACCTACCTACAGATCCCCATGAGGCCAACACACAGAAAATACCTACGCTTTCAAATATTGGGACAACATTTCCAGTACAGATCCCTTCCATTCAGACCAGCATCTGCCCCAAAAGTGCTCACAAAGGTGTCCATCGTCCAAGCAGCAAAACTCCGAGAACAAGAAATCTATGTCATCCCATACTTGGATGACTGGCTAATTCACACCAGGATACCTCGGGAGACAAGAAGAGCTACCAATCAAACAATCTGCACCCTACAAGAACACAGATGGGTGATAAACAACAAAAAGAGCTGCTTAACATCATCACAACACATAGAACATCTGGGAGCAGACATAGACACAAACAATGGACTCATAAGGCCAACAAAGAACAGAATACAAAATCTCATAGCAGTCCCACACAAACTATTACTATCACCAACACCAACAATAGCTCTAGTGTCAACAGTCCTGGGATGCATGTCATCCTGCATAGACCTGATACCATGGGCACGCTGGCACATACAGCCACTACAGACCATCCTATTACAGAACGGTTCACCATCAGAGGAAAACTTGCATCATACGATAACACTGGACAGCAAGACAAGCACATCACTACTATAGTGGACAAACATGGAGAACCTGAACAGAGGAACACCTCTGGAGATGGCACACGATGTCACTATAGACACAGACGTAAGCCTCCGGGTATGGAGAGTGGCAATCGGACACAAAACAGCACAGAGCACATCGTCCCCTACAGAAAAGAGACTACCGAACAACTTATTAGAAATGAGAGCAGTGTGCAACGCACTAACGGCATTCAAGAAACAGATATGGGGAAGAACAGTACTGATAAGATCAGACAACAGAGCCACCGTAGCTTACATAGCCAAGCAGAGAGGGACCAAAAGCAAGAGGTTATTCAGGGAAATGAATACCATAATGACATGGGCCCAAGCCCACATACAACACCTCACAGCAATACACTTGGTGGGGAAATTGAACACGACAGTGGATTGGCTCGGCTGGGAACAGACACACGGGGGAGAATGGCAGTTGTACCCAACAGCTCAAACAATACAACGCAAATGGGGGACCATAACCATGGACCTCATGCCACCAACAAGAACAAGCAAATGGCCAAATTCTACTCCAGGTTCAGAGAACCCCAATCCCAGAGGATAGATGCCCTATCACATCCGTGGACACACGACTACTCATATGTGTTCCCACCATTTCCACTGATTCCACAGCTGCTGGGGAAAACATGTCAGTCATGCAGGATCATAATCCTAGTAGCACCTTACTGGCTGAGGAAGGCATGGTTCGCAACCATAATGGCAATGGCAATGGGCAGCATGACATTACCAAACAAAAGGGACATTCTCATTCAGGGGCCGATAACGCACCCAAACCCAGGCAATCTACAACTCACAGCCTGGCTCCTGATAGGGAGAGATTGCTGAATGCAGGTTACCACACCACGGTAGTCGACACCATGCTACAATCCCGCAGGAACACAACAACTTCAACGTACTCCAGACAGTGGAACATATTCAAGAAATGGTGTGACGACAGGGAGATATATCCGTCACAAATATCCATGGCAGAAATCTTACTATACTTGCAACAAGGCCTGGACAAGGGCCTAGCTCCATCCTCACTAAGAGTTCAACTCTCAGCCATCGGAGCAGCACTAGGTACAGTTGAGGGAACATACCCCAGATCACACCTGGATGTCATACGCTTCTTAAAAGCAGTAAGCAACATAAGATCACATATAAAGCACAGTGTACCACCATGGAACCTCACATTGGTGTTAAACACCATTAATAAACCACCTTTCGAACCACTGACAGACACCACAGATTACTGGGTGGGGCTAAAAGCTGCATTTCTAGTAGCAATATGTTCAGCTCGCCGCATCGGAGAGATGACAACGCTGTCATGCAAAGAACCATTCACAACATTCACACAACAAGGCTTGACCCTTTATACAGCACCATCATTCGTTCCCAAAATTAACTCTTCCTTTCACGACAATCAACCAATACAACTGCCAACCCTCTATGAAGAATATACAGACAGCCGAGAGAAAAACCTCCACACATTGGATGTCAAGAAAACGCTCACAGAATACCTGGACAGAACCACACACATCAGAAAGACAGAAAGACTGTTCGTTATAACAACAGGACACAAGAAAGGAGCAGCGGCAGCTAAGGCCACGATAGCGACCTGGTTGAAGAGGATAATTACAGAATCCTACAAGTTAAGTAACAAGGTCCCACCAATAGGAATCAAGGCTCATTCAACTAGAGCAATAGCCACATTGCGGGCAGAACGAAATTCAGCCACAGCGCAAGAGATTTGAGCAGCAGCCACTTGGTCCAATATACATACATTCACAAGACACTATAGACTTGACACCGAAATCCCAGCCAAGAATTCCTTTGGACTTAAGGTGCTAATGACAGCTACAGTAAAGGACAAATGAGACACTCATGATCTTAGGCAGTACTAAACACAGTGTCACATCATGCTTTTCCTGCCCAGTTTAGTAGGGCACTGCTTTTGAATCACCCTATGGTAAGGATCTGGAGGTGCCATGGATATACAGACAACACAATGGTAGTTTACTCACTTGGTAAAGGTGATTGTGTTAATGTATATCCATGGCACCTCATCCCACCCGAGGGAGCATGATAGAGCAGATAAGGACGTTTGAGAATAAAGAAACACAAATGCGTACAAGACATGTTTGTACACCAAAACACTATATTAATCTCATTAAAGTAGTCTTAGAATCCTGGACAAACACACACTAGAGTAATGATTAATGTCTGTGCATATACCTAACAAGTTATTTTACAGCTATGGATGTATCAAAACTGAAGACACCCAGATGGGGCGAGGGGCTTGGTGGAGGACCGAAACCTGAAACTTAGGTCACATGTGCATCAAGCAGCCTATCAGGCGTACATAACCCTAAGGTAAGGATCTGGAGGTGCCATGGATATACAGTAACACAATCCCCTTTACCAGGTGAGTAAACTACCATTATACTGTGCTGCCTGTGCTCTCACTGTTTTGAAATTGGCAGGGATTCTCCCTTTTATTTGTACTACTTGTGTAATAGTACTACTGACTTTATTGGCTTATCATGCCTTTAATGGCCTTAGGGAATAAGGGAAGATAATGCTGCACAGTGCACCAAAAGGTTTAAACACCAAGTTGCATCCGATTCCTACTACACCCCTCAGTCTGTCACTTTTTCTTTCTTTCTTTCTTTGCTTCTATCAGATAATTCTGATTTAGTCTGAGCGGGAGTCCGAGTCACCTTTTGTGAGTGACTAGACCAATACCATACTGTAGTGTGCACTCAGTTTTGGCAGCAGGGACTTCTAGTTCATTCTCCCTTTTATTTGTACTGCTACTGTAGCACTACTGGTTTGTTAATTGTTATCAGATTCCCTTAAGGGCCTTAGGGAAGGTATAAGGTAACACAAAATATAAAAACAGTTACCAAGTTACATTCTCCTTCCTACACCCTCAGCGTAGCAGGTCAGATCTTTTCTTTCCTTTTTTAAATTATTTCCTTGGCTTCTATGATTCTGAGTCTTCTGAGTCACCTTTTCTATATACTGTTGTTTACTCTTTCTTTACTGTTTGGCAGGGATACAAGATGAACATTTTGAAAAAAGATGATGACTTGTCTCTTGTCAAGTAATTATAATAGTTTGTTTTGTAACTTTTGTTTGATGATAACAGGCTAAACATTAAGGCAGTGGCACTAATGTTTCTTCTTCAATTCAGTTTCTAAAAGTTATAAAACTGCTGCCTGCCTCCCAGTCTTGAGTCCTCGCTTGACCTCTGGCCCTCCACATGGCTGAGACGGCTCCCTCCCGCTTCTGCCCCCGGCACGGCATGGTGACCTCCCGCTCACGATTTCCGCTCTCCTCTCCCCCCCACCACCACCACGGATCTTGAAGTTCAGGGTTTCAGCCAACACCATCTTGCCAAGACCTTGGCCTCATTATCACTAATGCATGCACTGCAGTCAGATCAGACCGATGGAGCAACTGGAAAAAAAATATTTAAGTTGTGTTTTGGCAATTGGCAGGCACTACTGGCACACAGTCCCACAAAGAAAACTTAAACAGAGAGAAATTTGACAAGGTGATGAAGAGTGCTCAGTGCACCAGCCACCAGACAACACGTTCTCTCTCTCTCTCTGAAAGGCCACAGACAGACTGTGACTGGCGATGGGCATGAGCACGTCCACCACATCGCCTCCATCTGAGAGTCTGGACTGCATGCCTACCCAACCAATGAAGTAGTGCCTGTTGAAATCCACTGCCGCGGCATGGTCAATTGGGCATGACGTACCCTGAGTGACCGACCGCCAATTCGGTGTGGCACATGCCAGTCAATGATCGGATCTGCTTTCCTCCTCGATGCCACTGCTCACTCCCGATGACCCGACCCACGATGTTTGCTGTGAGCTGCTGTTAAGCTGCGCTCACACTCGCTCTCCATGCCATTGCCCATGATCACATATCGGCTGCTCTGGTGGATCAGGCGACAACGGGATGGCCCGAGTAGTGCAACGAGGGAGTGAGCAAGCGAGACATGAGCACTCTACTGGAGGAAGCATAGTACTGCATCTGCAGTCAGTGCAAAGCTGGATCATTCTGAAGATTTTTTTTTTTTAGCCTCTCAGTCTCAGCACAACACAGAACTGGCGGGCATATTTAAATTCTGGTCTGGATTATTACGGGGGCAAACAAATTACAGGGGGCAGCGCCTCCCACCCCTCCCCGTAGCTATGGGCCTGGTTTTGTTACTGTTTGGTTTTGTGCTTACATGTTTTACAGTTTGATCTCTCTTTAAGCTAAGTAGAGTTACTGTTTTGTTACTATTTTGTTTTGTACTTAAAGGTTTTATTTTTGGCTTACAGGTTTTGCAATCTGTTTCTCACATTGAAGGAGCTCATTTGTTTTTCTTCCACAGCTCATCCAGGTGATTAGGAGTGTAACTGGGAGGTGGAACTGACAAAGGCTGAGTACCTTCTAACAGAAGGAAGATTTAAAAGGTCTGGTTACTTGGTGTGTTGGGGTGGAAGACTAGGTTTGATGACAGGAAGCACCTAGCTTTACCTGAACAAATTTGTCTTCTAGGTTTGCTTGCAAAGACAGGGGAAGGAGCGACATCTCACAGATCTGCCTGTACCTCACTGTTTTGCCTTGCCGGTTTAGCTTATGCACCGCAGTTGGTTTTTAATTTTGGCTTAGTGTGCATAGTTCACTGATTGTTTCTATCCACTGCCAGGAGGATACGTATTTCTCTTAAGCAGGATTTATATTTCCATTCACACATCCTCCCTATTTCTGCCACAGCCAACTTGTACACGTGCTTTTTATTTTTGTCCGCACTTCCACTTTGCCTTCCTGATAACTCAGTCCGAGGAAGGCTCAGGTAGTTGTATCCCACAAGGGGATTCACCTTGTGTACCATCCATCCTTAGATTTATGGCAACTTTGTTTTTCGTCTGTTACCCACACAACAATATAGACATCATCAACTGCAGATATTGCGGGACCCTCATCACCAAAGCTTACACGAGGCAGGTGGGGCATTGTCGTACTTGCTCTGTGCTAAATGATCTGCACACTCAACCACACACCACTCATGCTGAAACATACTTTCTCAGGGTGCAACTCAACCATGCTGCACAGCACCTGGACGTAAGGCATCAGCCACCAACGCCACTCCCCAGAGTGCTAGCAGACCAGGGGGCTGGCAGTTGATAGGAAAACAGAGAGTGCTGCAAAATAACTCTTGTGAAATAACTCCAACACCAATCAAACTAATAAATAGTTTCTCTTCACTTTCACCCAAGCCTACTGCCAGGAGAGGTATGACAGCGGAGAGGACCTTCACACAATGTATGGACAAACAAACCACAACAAAAACCTCCAAGCAAAACAAAAAGCCTGTCTTAATAACAGGTGACTCTATAATCTGCCGGATAGAGTTACACATCCAACAAAGCAGCCAGACTCGCAGGAACATTGGCATGGAGGGACAAAAACGGGATTGAGGAAATTGTGCATAACACCGAGCGAGACACGTATATTCTTATCTCTATATAGATACAAACGACCTGGCAAGAAGGTCAGTTGGAGAGACTAAGCTACATCTAACGACTCTAGGAGAAAAACTCACTTCCCTTTCTTCCAAAGTCTCCTTCTCAGAAATTCTGCCTGTGCCGGGCAAGGGAGTTAATACGCAGAAGATCAGAGAAAGGGAAATCGTCGAACTTAATACCTGGCTCAAAAACTGGTGTCAGAAAAAAGATTATGGGTATGCAGGAAACTGGCAGAACTTCTGGGAGAGGGAGTTCTTTAGATTCGATGGCCTACACTTTACAAAAGAGGGAACACGTTCTCTTGGCCAAAAATTCAACGTCTTCATCTACCATTTGAACTAGAGGGAGGGGGAAGGAATGGGGCATCAGCAACAGTTGCATCACATGAACTTACAAATGCCCCTCCCTATCTAAGGAAAATCAATCGAAACCAGAACAGGGCATCACAAGCACCATGTGCGTTACAACTCCACATGGGCATTCCAAACATGATAGGGACATTCAAAACATTAGGGACACAAACCAAGACTGGAAGGCAATGTGTGTCAATCCACATAGCCTTCCAAACAAAATCACAGATCTCACAGCAATGATGGCCGAGGCCAGCCTCGACTGGGCTGCTGTCACGGAGACTTGGTTCACAGAGAACCATAACTGGGATGTCGCCATCCCAGGTTACACTTTCTTCAGGAGAGACTGCATAGGTAAGAAAGGAGGGAGAGTTGCTACTTATATCAGGGAAGGGATAAATGCTTCTGAGACCTAGGGAACACAAGATGAGACAGAGGCCCTGTGGATCACTCTGGGAGCTGGAAACAGGAACCCTATCAGGGTTGGAGCTATCTATAGACCCCCAAACCAGGAGATAGAAAACGACACGACCTCCTGGAAGACATAATGAGGATGGCCAACAAAGGTGAGCTATTGCTAGTCGAGGACTTCAATCTACCAGATGTAGAATTGTCCACTTTCTCAGGCTCCTCACAGAGGAGTAGAGACTTCCTCATGGCTTTGAGGGGGCAGGACTGAATCAAATGGTAGTTTCTCCAACCAGAGAATCAGTTATCCTGGACCTGGTACACTCTAACAGTGCCAGGGTATCAGATGTACAAGTGGAGATCAATCTGGGTACCAGTGACCACAGGTCCATCTGGTTCTCCATTAGCAAGACTTGAGGACCTCTGCACTCCAGAATCAGGGTGCTCAATTTCAGGGAAGCAGATTTCCCAAAAATGAGAATAAGGATCAAGCCCCTGCTAGCAACAAATACCACATGGAATGTGGAGGACAAATGGACAAAGCTAAAAGATGCTACAGTGTCAGTCACAGTGCTATGCATGAAACAAATCAGCAAGTCCAAAAGGGCAAAGAACCCCCTCTGGTTCTCCAAAGAGGTAGCTACTATAATTAGGGAAAAGAGAAAAGCTTTTCGAAAGTACAAGGAGAACAAGTCTGAAAAGGCTAAAGAAGCCTACAGAGAGAAACTCAAGGAAGCTGGAAAAGCTATTAGGGTGACAAAGGCCCAGACCAAAGGAAAACTGGCTCAAGAAGAGAAAAGGGGGAACAAAACATTTTATCGATACATTCAAGAAAAAAGAAAGAACAAAGCAGGAATAACACGGCTGGCAAACAAGGAAGGACACCTGGTGGAAAATGACAAAGACAAGGCAGAAGTTCTCAATAAATTCTTCTGCTCGGTCTTCACACAGAAAGACATTGATAATGGTCCAGCACCAATCAGGACACTTCCCCATACCAGCGAAGCTGACATATCCCCCTTTATGAAAGAAAGAGTCCTTGAAGAGTTGTCTAAAATAAAGGTGGAAAATAACAGTGGACAAGGCAATGGGCCCTGATGGAATACACCCAAGAGTTCTAAAAGAACTTAGGGATGAACTTGCCACCCCACTTGCTGAACTGTTTAACAGTTCACTGGAACAGGGGATGGTACCACAGGACTGGAAAGGACAATGGATGTACCATTCCACAAGACTGGTAGCAGGGGAGTAGCAGGAAGCTACTGCCCAGTAAGTCTGACCTCAGTGGTGGGTAAAATAATGGAGACATTGCTTAAGGAAAGGGTAATGAACTACCTGAAAGCAAGTGGGCAACTTGACCCAAAGCAGCATGGCTTCACATCAGGCCGCTCATGCCAAACACATTTTATAGAATTCTTTGATTGGGTTACAAGAGAAGTAGACTGGGGCAGCAGTGGACGTGGTGTATCTGGACTTTAGTAAAGCCTTTGATATAGTCCCAACCAGAAGGCTAGCCAACAAACTGGAGCAAGCTGGCATTGGTCACACAGTAATTAAATGCCAAGTTGCTAGTTCATTTAAATGTTCAATTTCAGATGGCAAAATCTGCATTTAGAGTCATGAAGTCTGGTACTCCCATAAGTTTGTACAGACATTTTTCAGTCATTTGGTCTGGGATTTTTCTCAAGGAGTAGGGTAGACAACAGAATTTTGAAACTGCCTTTCATAAGAACTGCTAGTAGTCAGAGGGTTTTTACTTATTCTGAGCCATTTATTTAGAATAATCTCCCACTTGCTTTAAGGGAAATATTGACTGTCTCTACCTTTAAAAAATGTTTTTAGAACATTTTAAAGGTTTAGTTAAATGTGACTGTTTTGTTTGATGTAAAATATGTTGTTATCATAGAGGGTTATGGTAAATGGCACCTTGTCCCAAAAAGGGAAAGTGTCAAGTGACATGCCACAGGGGTCAGTACTAGGCCCCATCCTTTTTAACATATTCATCAGCACCGGCCCAGTGGTGTGGAGGGCTGAGGCATCATTCCTTACTTCCTGCCATGCTGGCTATCTGTGTTCGCGGTGCGAGTGGGCCTCCGGGGCTCAGCTGGGGAGGGAGAAGATTGAGCATCCAAAGGACAGTTCTCTTCTCCTGGGGGTGGGTGGGGACAGAGTCCGATGCCTGACTGACCCCTAGCGGTGGCTGGGAGCTGGCACAGCAGGCCCACAAGTAGGGGGCAGTTGTGGGGCAGATGCCCGGTGTGCCATGTATAGAAGCATGTGTGGCTTGGCCATTGGCGTCATTGCACACCACCATGCCGCGCTCAGGGGGTGGGCAAAAACAGAAGGAGGAGAAAATAATGTCAGCCAGCAAGATGAAGCAGACCCCTCGCAGGTTCCGCACAAATCTACTTGGCACCTCGCTAGTGTAAGAGGTAAGTCCAGTGGACACCGGCGTGACAGGATTGAGGGTGCCAGATGGAAGGGGGCAGGGCACAGGAGCATAAAAAAAAAACATATTCATCAGCAACATCGTTGAAGAACTGAAAGGGAAAGTCTGCCTCTTGGCAGATGATACAAGGCTCTGCAGCAGAGTGGACACGTAGGAAAGGATCGTAGAAATGGAGGCAGATCTCAGGATCCTAGAGGAATAATCAAGGAACTGGCAGTTGAGATTCAAGTGCCAAAAAATGTTACGTCATGCACCTGGGTAGAAGGAACCCATGCATGAAGTATGTCCTGGAGGGGCAGCTACTAGAAGAAACAAAGCTGGAATGGGATCTTGGTGTCATTATCTCAAGTAGGGAAGCAATGAGAAAAAGTGGCACTAAAGACAAGCAGCATCCTTGGATGTATTGGTAGGGGTAATACCAGTAGGAAGCATGAAGTAATCCTTCCATTGTACAGGTCCCTCAGAGACCTCACTTGGAGTACTGTGTGCTGTTCTGGAGACCTCACCTAAAAAAGGACATAGACCATCTGGAAACCATACAGAGACATGCCACCAAAATGGTGCAGGGTCTGCACCACGAAACATACAAAGCTAGGCTCAGCCAGCTGTATTTATTCTCCCTCAAGCAGAGGAGGAACAGAGGAGACATGATTGAGACATTTAAATTTGTTAAAGGGGTCAACACAGTACAAACCAGGAACCTCTTCTGGGAAAACAGGGCTGCACATACTAGAGAGCACAACATGTGCCTGGTGAGAGGTAAATTCAAAACAAATGTTAGGAAGTACTTTTTCATGGAGAGGGTGGTGGTGGACCCTTGGAACAGCCTACCACCAGAGGTAGTGGCAGCCAAGATGGTCATTGAATTCAAACAGGCATAGGACAGACGGTATAGTCACCTTAGCAACACAAATTGATAGTGGGGGGGGTAGAAAACCCAGGCAGACTAGATGGACCACACAGTCTCCTTCTTCTGGCAAATTCTTATCTTCTTATGTTCTTAAGGTGTTTGCTAAGGGCATTGGAGTGGAGGAGGGATGAACACAACCTCAGAGAGGGAGTTCACTTCTTTCAGCAGTCACCTACAGCCATACTCACAACAGATGCCTCCCTCCTAGGATGGCCGCCTGTCACAAACCCACTCAGCAGGTCAGGCCCTCTGCTCCCACAGTGCCAACCTCCGAGTGCAGTCTTGTGAACTGTTAACAGAAACAGGGTAACCCTCCTGTCTGTTTTGTGGGTTTGAATCAACCTTTGGTCTCAGTTCTGGAGGGATTCAAACTGTGGACCTCTTGCTAGTGTACCCAATGTACAGGCTCAGATAATTCTGCTCTTCGGGGGGGGCAGATGTCTTTTTCCTACGGGCACCTAACCAGGTGTACAAAATGAACCCTTAAAAACTCTAGTAAAGACCTCAGATTACTCTTACCTTTTCCCAATTTGGTATTACCATATAAGTTCATGCACCATGTTGTCACACTCTTAACCATCCACGCATCACAGGCAAAAACAGAAGGACTTGGAAGACACAAATAGACTATTAAAACAATGACATGTGTACTTAAAAATAGACGAAAATGTAAAGTGTAAATACAGAACCATATATCACAAAACATACAAATCACTTAAACAAAACAGTTTTAAAAGTGCAGACAAAATCTCCTACCAAAGTACTCTTAGAATTGGCTTTTCTAAGGTATTCTTATCTCACAGTGCTGTAGATGTTTCTTTTTCAGAGTCCAAACATTTGTGTCCAAATGGAAAACAGAATACTGTTTAAAAACTGGCTTTGCCAACCTCTTTGCATGAGGTCACCTAGCTCCTCCCTATCAGAGTATAAAAAAACATATCTATGCAAAACAGGATGTCTCATCAGAGGTAAATTAAAATTCTGTGACCTCAGCAAAACTCATTTTTTTCAAATGACTTTCTTTGATCTATGAGCAGCTTCCCCTTTCCATGACATCAAAGGGCTTATTATGTCTCTCTGCCAGATCTCACGGAAGTGCAACATGCTTTGTATCATACTAACATACTAACATACTATTTGCCAGCAGATTAGGCCTTACGGTCTATCGAGTCTGCTCGAACCTAGATCCTTAGTTGGGTGCCGAGACCCTCCCATCCCTTGTTCTCCAGAAACCCCTATCATCCATCCCCACCCCCCCAGGACAGGCCATCATCTGATACATCCACTTTCTGTGTCTGTCCCACCCTCTCTTGAAGCCCTCCACTGTGGATCTCTGAACCAGCTCACCAGGCAGTGCATTCCAAGGGTCCACCACCCTCTCGGTGAAAACCTCCTCCTCTTTTCCCCCTCACCTTCCACCTTCCAACTTCAAACCATGACCTCTGGTGATACCTCCCTGCTTTAGTCTAAAGATCCCTCCATGTTTACCCTATTTATTCCTTGAGGTACTTGAAGACCTCAATCATTGTCCCCAAGTCTCTCCTCTCCTCCAATGAAAACAGGCAGAGCTCCTCAAGTCTGTCTCATAAGTCAAATCCCTAGCCCTCGTATCGTCTTTGTTGCCCTCCTCTGTACCCTCGCAGGAGCTGTATGTCCCTCTTCAAGTGTGGTCTCCAGTACTGTACACAGTACTCAAGGTGTGGTCTAACCAGTCCATTGTACAGCGGCAGAATCACTTCCTTGCTCCTAGAGGTGATCCCCCTTACGATGCATCCCAACATCCTGTTTGCCTTGCTAGCTGCTCTCCTGCACTGCTCAGAGTTATTCATACATGTATCCACCATGACCCCTAGGTCTTTTTCCCCTATTGAGGCTTCCAGCGCCTCCTCCCAGGGTGTACCTGTGTTTAGGGTTTCCCCGACCAAGATGCAACACCTTGCACTTGGTGATATTGAAATTTAATTTCCATGTGTGAGCCCAGCTTCCAGGTGTCCAGGTCCTTGCAGGCCACCTCCTCTTCTCCCTCAACTACTGCTCCCATCTTGGAGTCATCCGTGAAGAGACTCATTTCACACCTATACCCTCCTGATGTCTGATATGTAGCCATTAAACAGGATCAGACCCAGGACCCGAGCCCTGTGTGCCCACTACCAACCTCTCTGGGGTTCGAGAGCCCCACAGACCACTACTCTCTGAGTGCATCCAGCTAGCCAGTTTTCAATCCATCTGACCATCAAAGGGCCTACTCCCTAACCCCATCAGTTTCTCCACCAGACCATTGTGGGGACAGAGTCAAGCATGTCTGAAGTCCAAGAATAATACATCCACAGGCTTACCCCTGTCCAGTTCTGATGTTACCCATTCATAGAACTCCACAAGGTTGGTTTGACATGATCTACCTGGCACAAACCCATGTTGCCGACTATCCAGACCTCCACCTCCTCCAAGTACACCCCAATCGCTCCTTTAGTATACTCTCCATTAATTTTCCCACCACAGGTCAAACTGATGGGTCTATAGTTACCTGGTACTTCCTCGACCACCCTTTATGGATTGGTACCACATGTGCCTCTCGCCAATCCCTAGGTACCCTCCCTGTCTCAAGTGACCTGCTGAAAAGCTCCGCCAGGGTGCAGCCAGTATGTCCGCCAATTCCCATAGTACTCGGATGAATGCCATCCGCCCAGGAGATTTGTTTTTCTTAGGGCCTTGAGGGCTAGCACACCTTTGGTGGAGATAGCATCATCCATCCCTCCACCTTACTGGTCTTTTATCCTTATCCAGATGTGACACCCCTGGGGTACCTTTCCCTCCCTCTTGCTCCATTTCTGTTGCTCCCCTGATCCCACTCCTGCCGCTTCTATCCCTTCATGCCTTGCTTTGTAGATATCCCATCCCCTCCTAGTGAACACAGAGGCAAAGTACTCGTTAAATACCTCTGCCTGGTCCCTCGCCTCTTCCACCCTCTCCTTCTGATCTCAATCTGCTGAGATGGCCTTAGTTTTTCTCTGCTCCCCAATGTACGGAAGAACCCCTTTCCCTCCATGTATCCCTATTGCCAGCCGCTGCTCTTTGCTGGACTTTGTTCCCTCACCATACGTGGTGACTTTTCTAGATACAAGCTGGTACATTTCCTTATCTAAGCCCCTCTTGTTGTTTTATATTTTTGTAGGCCACCTTCTTTTCTCTGACTGCTACCTGTACCTCACTGGACCACCAGCATGGTTTACGTGACCTTGCTCCCTTACGTTTCAACTTAGCGCAGATCCTGACTGCCTCATGAAGTCCCCGTTTTATGACCTCCCATCTCCTTTCCACACTTGTCGTTGAGGTAATCCCCTTCAAGTGATCCTTGAGAATATTTCCCCATGTGAATTTTAACTGTGTTTCCTCTGAACGTTATAAAAGTTTATGATCTGTCTTGGCAGTTGGCAAGCTGCAATTAGTCACATAAAAAGGAGATCCTAAATTTTAAGTCTCTTCTAGCTTGTAATTATCTCTTGGCCTTCCAGGTCACACATTGTAGCTAAAACCTGGGGGGGGGTCATTTCACAGGCTGTCAGCATCTCTCATGAGAGGCATTCAATAACATATTTTTATATTACAAAAAGCATAGATTAATCAGAACCAACTGTCTGAGTGTCACACCGCACACTTGGAGGGCCTCACTGTAAGTGATATGCAGAGCACACAGGAGACTCAGGAACACATAAAACCCCTGGAGCTCAGAGCAGTGTACCTTGCAATGCAGGCCTTTTCCTCTTACATCAAAGGTCAGTCCAATCAGATCAGGATAAACAACACCAAAAGTATGTATTAGATAAATAAACAGGGAGGAACAAGGCCTTCAAAACTGTCCACAGACACAATGAAGATCTGGAGCCTAGCATACTTCCTGGAAGTCCAGCTCTCGGCAGTACATCTGCCAGGGAAGGACAATGTTTTGGCAGATTCCCTGAGCAGAATCAGCTAGGGAAATCACAAATAGACCCTGAACCAGCAAGTGCTGGTGACAGTGTTCAGAAGGAGCGGTACACCACAGATTGACCTGTTTGCATCCTGGGAAAATGATCAGTTCCCACTGTTCTGCTGTAGACCCCCATCGGAAGATACAGTCCCAGATTCTGCCCTAGTCCTCAACTAGTCAGGAAAGTTCCTTTATATCTTTTCTCCATTCCCACTTTTGCTGAGCATACTGCTAAAACTAAGAAGGGAATCGGCAACAGTGATTCTTATAGCTCCAGATTGGGCCACGCAGATTTGGTGCTCCCTGCTCCTGTCCCTCTCCACCAAACATCCAGTCAATCTTCCCCTGAGATACTATCTGCTGACTTTGCCCCAGGTCAGGAGAACATTCCCAGATCTGATAACTCTGTGTCTCAGAGCATGGTGCTTGAAGAACTTGAATTCTCTGGAGTAAACCTTTCTGGAAATGTTATGGAAGTCCTTAAAGTTTCCAGAAAACCTGCAACAAGGAAAACCTACACCTCAAAGTGGAAAAGATTTTCTATTTGGTGTTCCTCTAGACAGCTCAGTCCATTGCGGATGAGTCTGGTTTCAGTCCTGGACTACCTAGTCCACCTACAGTTCCTGGGCCTTAGGTCCTCAACCCAGAAGGTTCATCTGGCAGCAGGATCAGTATACATTCCATCTGGCCTTTGCCAGCTGGTTGATGGCTTTGCAACCCATTTTTGAAAGGTTCTTTAAAGGCCTTAATCACTTATACCCTCCAGTAAAGGATCCTCTCCCTCCATGGGACCTGAACCTGTGTATCACTCAGCTGATGGAGACTCCTTCCAAGTGGTTTTCCTGGTGGCACTGACATCTGCCAGGAGGGTGAGTGAGCTGCAGGCCCTCTGCATAGATCCTAGCTGTAGCATATTCCACAAGAACAAGGTAGCCTTGAGAACTTACAGAAAATTCCTTCCAAAAATGGTGTCTGAATTCCATCTGAATCAGGCATTTACCCTTCCAGTATTCATTACAGCGACATCCAGCTCAGGAGAACAGAAGTTCCACAGTCTGGATGTAAAGAGAGCTCTGAGCTACTACTTGGAACCAGAGGATGTAAGGTCTACTAACATTTAGTTGATATGGGGAAGGGACAACCAGTTTCCAAGAGAACCATTTCTCTTTGGATAGTTTCCTGCATACATATAAATATATATAAGCATGTAAATAACCTTGCTAAAGCTGTGAATACATGCATAGGCCTGCTATAGGTATAGGCACTGTCTGGCAGACAAAGTGTTCAAATTTGCCATCCAGAGCTCAATCACCTCTTTAATTGACTATGGCCTCGTAGTTTATGGGTCAGCTACTAACACTGCCCTCTGGTGTGTAGCCATAGCCCTTAAACAAGGTCTGCGGGCTCCTTACCACAACCTCTAAACTCACATGCACATGTGATGTCTATGAACAGGCTAACTGGCTACAGCTTCAAGGCAGAATTAAGTATCAGACCTGCTTACTTGCTAAGAAGACAGTGCTAGGCCTCCTTCCACCAGGGGTTCAGTCTATACTTTCCCTTCACTGTGCCACCTGCCTTACCAGGAATTCTGGAATGCTAATCTTTGCAGTTCCCCACTGCCAGACCACTCAAGGACAGCGTTCCTACAAAGTTAGGGCCTCTAACTGGTTCAACACACTCCTAGTGGATATCACCAATGCACTGAATCTCAGCTCCTTTAAGCACAAGCTACGACAGGACTTGGTGGCCAGTGCTTACTGTGACTGCTACACTTAAATTCCCTGCTCGCCCTCCTGGCCTTTCCATTACTTATGCACTCTCACCACACCCCACTCCCTCCTTATTAACTCCTTCCAATATCTCACATCAGCCACCTCAGCCTTCTCCCTTGCCCCCCCAGATTTCACTCCTCCCTCTCTCCATTCCCTCTCACATCCATGTCCCTCCCCTCACCTATTACCCCCTGCACCTCCTAGCTTTTATACTCTCTCTCTCTTTCTTCCCTAGCCCTCCTTAATTACCTTCTAGTTCTCATTTCTAACTCCTTTCTCACCCTTGCCCTACTAACTCTACTCTCCTTCCCCCACCCATCCTGTTACCCCCACTTACATCTCCTATCCTTCTCCCCTTCCCTCCATCATCACCTACTCCTCTTCTTCACCACCTATCTTATCCCTTCAATCCCCTACCCCCTCGGTTCTTGCCTGTCCCCAACCACCTTATCCTCTCACCAACTACCTCTGGCCCTCTCATGCACTTGTTAGATCACCTGACAAACCTTTGGTAGCTCATGCATTCTGTAATGTTTTACCTGTTATTAATTCTTTTGTCTTCTCTTGACAAAGCCACTGGCAGCTCATGTACTGTAATTGTATTAACTGTTATCTACCTGCCTGTTCTTGTCTATTCTTGTCCATTGTCCAAGACGTGGAACCTTTGTAAAAGAGCACTGTTTGCTCAAAGGTGCTATCCGAAATTGTTATAAATAAATAAATACATTCTGTTATGTTTAGGATAGCAAACTGTCACCTAAAGGCCTTAGGGCTCACTCCACAAGGAGTTCCTCTGCCTCTGAGGCAGCATCAAGAGTTGTTTCTCTGAGGAAATCTGTAAAGTAGCTACCTGGGAAACAGTACATAATTTCACAAAGCACTACTATCTGGACACACAGTCCAGGAGGGATGTCAGTTTTGGCACTGTTGTCCTGCAGAGCCTTTTTCCTAAATAGGTTCTGTATCCAGTCTCCTAAGGTACTGCTATAGAGTCTTCCATTAAGTAAAGTACTGTTGTGTCTTCCAAAGGGAATCCTCACTATACTTAACAATCCCATTCCCTATCTCCCCTTCCAGAACCTGGAAAAGGTTCAGACAAGAATCAATTCTTTCAGTTTGCTTGAGCATTACTTGTTACAGTGCCTTACAGTTAATACTCCGTGATCTAAACCTTTTAAAATCTTTCATTACATTTTGAAAGAAATTGTTCTGCTATGTTTGGGGAAATAGTTTTAAAAACTTTTACACTATTTTGATATATTTTTGGTAGTCATTTAACTAGTTTTAGTGGTCAGGGCTCACTCTAGCTTTAGAAATAAATCTGCCATTGGAATGCAGGGGTGAGTGTGACCACACAGCAGTTTCATTCACTTCATTCTAAAGTCCTCTAATTAGCATAACATTCTAAACCCTGGGGCAGTTCATTCCAGGTGAATGATTGCAGTTGTCAAGCATAGAGAGGGATCCCACTGGAAGAAACAACATTACTTTGGTGAGTAATTTCTTCTCCCATGCTCTGATGTTTTCCTTCTACAATACTGCTATTTAAGTCCTGCCATAACATTTTGGAAACAGCGACACAGAGAGCAACTCTGTGCATCGATATGTTTAGACATGTTCCAAACATTCTTCAACATGAGGCTGTGATTGTGGAGGATAATCTCTGAGGCACTCTGCAGTCATGACATCATGGGCTGTGTACACCTGAAAGGTTGCTCAATGCTCATGTGACTTCTAAAGAAGTCTGTCCCCCTTCTCTGGGGACCTGCTCTCGTTGGATCAGTTTTGCATGTGCATCTGAAGGTTGCAGCACAACATTAGCTCCACAGCGTAACAGTTATTGTGTGAGACACATATTGAACAAACATAAGGTAAGAGTATTGAAATATCCTTTCAAAATTTACTACTGCAGAAATGAAGCTACACAGGCAGACCAGAGTATGCATGACCTTTGTCAAAATACAGCAAAGACACACGTTGGAGCGACGTTGGCATTAAAATAGAATAACTACAGAGCTAAACCACAGTAGATACAGGGCAAGACAGCCTATTTTGATACATAAATAATGGACTTGCATTATTAATTCTGCCAAACCTCTGCTACCTGGAAACCCCTACCAGCGGTCCCAGGAGCACATCATATAAAGGAGCTCAATTAATCAGGGCACAACTCTGTTACCTGGAAACCCCTACCAGCGTTTCCAGGGGCACATTATATAAAGAAGCTCAATTAATCAAGGCACAACTCTGTTATCTGGAAACCCCTACCAGCGGTCCTAGGAGCACATCATAAAAAGGAGCTCAATTAATCAGGGCACAACTCTGTTACCTGGAAACCCCTACCAGCGGTCCCAGGAGCACATTATATGAGGGAGCTCATCTTAACTATGGCACACAGCAACAATGTGAGAGAGCAGCAAATCAAGTGTTATACAGTTTGGCTGTACTTAATACCTATAACCCCTGCCAGCGGTTACAGAGTCTGCAAAAACAGATAGATCTAGCCCCCTGTATGATGAGCAACTCTGGAATCCCCTACCAGCATCCCGGACTGCTAAAAATGAAATAACAGCTAGAAGGGTACAGATCCGAGCACTGCCCCACTCCAGATAACCCAGCTGAACATAAGGCAGAAAAATAGCACTCACTCTCACATTGATAGTCTACCCCCGACTCCAAGATGGCATGAACCTCCTGTTATTTTATGACCCTCCATCGTTTTTTAAAAATATCCGTCTCGCCATGTCACATCGGAATGATCCAAAGAGAAGCCTTCTACTTCTGCTAGTCTTGCCAATAGGGGGAGTCCCGCGAGACTAGCGAGCCCAATCATGCCCAGCGGCCATGAGAGTCCTCTCACGAGATTACATGCTGCCATTTTAGTATCGTCAGATGCACAGTTCTCCAACCTCAGGGCAAACAGTGCGTTGGCAGCCAGGAATCTGTGTATTACAACTTTCAGTCGTGTCCGCCAGGTTGGGAGATCATAACAGCGCGACTCCTATCGCGCATGTAGCGCATCTCCCTCATGCTCATTATCCCCTAGACATTAAGACCAAATTACTGCCGGAATCTATTCAAGGCAGCAGGATCTTAAGCCAGTCATAATATTTAAAGACACAGTCACACTCATACTGACTCACACGCAGCATGTAGTTAGACAGGCACAACTGGAAGCAGCAATAAAAATAAGTGCAGGAGAGCAGTGCAGGAGGAATTTAAAGGGGAAAATACAGACTGGCATAATAATATATATCCCTAACACACACATAATCTATGTCCCCTCTCTCCACAGATACAATGGCAAAAACTAAGAGCTGCAGACATTGCAATGTGCCACTGGCCCCAAAGCAACTAGGAAGACTGTGCATCGTGTGCAGAAGATGCACTCATTTTACTTGATCAGGGGGATGCTGGGGAAGGCACCAGTGAATTAACAAACAAGAATTCACTAGATACAATTCCCCCAACAAATCCTAAGCCCAACAATGGACAGGATCTAGATACAACAGCCATTATTTTACAGAACAACCAACTAATGCAAGCTCAACAACAGGTGTTAAATGCCATGCTAAGCAAACTAACAAAATTGTCCAAGCCATGTCCTCTCACACTGCTGGCCCCGAAAAAGGGGAAAACAACCAAAAATACCAAAAATCAATTACAGGTAGAGCCTGAACCTCGCACACCTCCTCCAGACACAGAAATCCTGTTAGATGAGGAAACCAATATGGAAATAGACCTGCAAACACTTGTGACCAAATGGTGTTTTCCAGACCAAATACTGGCCTTAGTGTGAAACATTATGGCTACGGTGGGGTTTGACACACCAGCTCCGGCCCCTACATCCAAATTGATCCCATCATTACAACCATCAACAAAAAACACAGATGTATTCCCCGTCTGCAAGTCCATTGACAAAGTAGTACTTAAAGAATGGGAATCTACAGAACCAGCTCGTATTCCGGAACATAGATCCTGGGGCAAAATGTACCCACTAAAAGTGGATAAACTTTTGCTCTGGTGTACCCCACCAACAACAGATCCCCAAATAGCATTAATAAATAAGAAAATAGTATTACCAATGGAGACGGCCTCGGGCCTAAAAGATCCCATAGACCACAAGCTAAAGGATATCTTAAAGAAAAACACGGAGCTTGCAGGACTAGGCACCAGAGTGGCAACAACAGCCATTTACACAACCAGAGCACAGCTCACCTGGTTGCAAGAGGTAATAAAGAAATTACCCCACAACTCCACAGAGTTCCAGCTCCTGGACATCGCTATATTGTCCACAAAATACCTCGCAGACATGGCCATCAACTCTCTGAAAATAAATTTCCTGTGCAGCCATCTTAATCAACAGAGCACGAAGATCCATATGGATGAAACTTTGGGATGCGGACAATGAACCTAAGGCGATGTTACACAAGTTGCCATTTAAAGGCATGCTCTTATTCAGCAAGGGCCTAGAGAAATACCTCAAAGGAAAAGAGGAAGGTAAAACTCTTACTAAAGAGCAGTCAACCAGGTCCACTTATCTACCAGCTGAACAGATATATCACTCCCACTCCTTTCGTGACAAAAGAAGGAGCAACTACTCATACAGGGGTGACAATTACAGACAGACATACCCACCTACAAACCACTACATCAGATACCGTGGTAGAGGGGCTCTATTTAGACGTAGAGGAATAGAGCTAGAGGAAACTCCTCCTCCCACAGAACCCAATCAAAACAATGTTACAAACTATACCAGCACATCCCCGTAGGTGCATGACTACTCCAGTTCAGCCACATTTGGGAAAAAACTACACAGGACAGATGGGTATTAGAAATAATAAGAAAGGGTTATGCAATAGAACTGTCACAAATACCAATGCAGAATAGACTCATCACATCCCGTGTCAAAACATAGAGTTACCACAGCACAAGTACAAAAAGCCAACTAATTTAATGAACAACAAGGCCATAACAAGGGTACCCCTCCACGAAGAAGGAAAAGGGGTGTACTCAATATTTTTCATGGTACCCAAAATGACTGGAGGATTACACCTAGTCCTGGACCTAAAATACCTAAACAAATCCTTGCAATACAAGCCATTCAAAATGGAAACCATCAGATCCACCCTCACAGTTATAAGACCGGGAGACTACTTAACATCCATAGACTTGAAGGACGCATACTTGCACATACCCATGAGACTGTCTCACTGAAAACTCCTCAGATTCCACATAATGGGAAAGCATTACCAGTACTAAGTGTTACCATTCGGCCTAGCGTCTGTGCCAGGGGTATTCACAGAAGTTACAATAGTACTGGCAGCAATGCTGAGAGAAAAGGGCATTCAAGTAATCCCCTACCTAGACGATTGCCTAATAAGAACCAGATCAGTACAACAATCTATTTGAAAGACAAATACAGTGGTACAGTGCCTAAAAGATCACAGCTGGGTAATAAACCAATTCAAAAGCTGCTTCTCACCAAGTCACACTATAGAACATCTGGGAACTTAGATAGACACAGTTCAGGGTCTAGTATACCCATCAGACTTCTGAGTAAGTGCGATTATAACACAGACAAATCATTTATTAAAAGTGAAAAATCCCACATTACAACTAGTCTCACAAGTACTGGGAATAATGTCATCAGCAATAGACATAGTTCCATGGGTCAGATGGAACATGAGGCCACTCTTGACATTTCTGATCAGACAGGGCCCAACATACAACATAGACTGGTCATGGTCTGTGACACTTCCATCACATGTAACAAAAACCCTAGCATGGTGGATAAATAAACGCAAGCTCAAACATGGAGTGCCCCTAGACATACAACCAGAAGTCGTTATAGATACGGACACCAGCCTATCTGGTTGGGTGCGGTACTAGACCATCAAACAGCACAAGGAAGATGGTCCATTAGTTGAAGCAAAGTTGCCAATAAGTGTTCTAGAAATGAAGGCAGTGTTTCTAGCACTCCTCCACTTCACAAAGAACATACGAAACAAACATACTCATGCGATCCGACAATCAAGTGAAGGTATCGTACATGAACAAATGGGGGGGGGGGGACCAAGAGCCATGCTATGCTCAAGGAGGCATCAAAAGTTATAACATGGACACAAAGCATATCACCACACTGTCGGCAATCTACCTAGCAGGAAAATTAAATACCACAGTGGATTGGCTCAGCAGACAGCAAATACATCCGGGGAGTGGCAGCTATATCCATACATATTCGAACAAATCAACAGGAAATGGGGACCAGTAGAGCTGGATCTAATGGCATCCAGCAAGAACACTCAATGTCCAAGATTCCTATCCAGATACAAAGATAAACAAGTCATGGGGGTGGATGCCCTAAAGACACGTTGGATATTCCACATAGCATACATTTTTCCACCATTACCCCTCATACCACAAGTACTAAAGAAGATACACACCTCCCGAGCCAGAGTGATCCTCATAATACCACACTGACTGTGCAGATCCTAGTTTGCCACGATAGTAGCTATGGCACTGTACCATCCCTGGACGCTACCAAACAGACATGATATCCTAAGACAGGGACCTATATTCCACCCAAACCTGCAACAGTTAAAACTAACAGCTTGGCTCCTGAAAGGGAGAGACTGCTAAAAGCAGGTTACCATCCACTTGTCATTGACACTATGACAATGTCCAGAAGAACGTCCACCACCACTACCACATATGAATGACATTGGAATGTATTCACAAAATGACGCAGCCACCATAAGATAGACCCGGTCAACTGCTCAATAGCGGACATTCTTCTCTTTCTAAAAGAAGGACTAAATCTGGCACTATCACCTTCCTCTCTCAGAGTCCAAGTCGCTGCCATAGGGGCAGCAAGTGGGCGAATCCAAGGGTTCACACCTGGCTCCCAACAGGATATCTCACAATTCCTGAAAGCAGCCATGAACTTACGGCCCACAATTAAGACTGTGATAGCCCCATGGGATCTAAACATGGTACTCCGGGCCATAACCTACCCTCCCTTTAAACTCCTTGAATCAATAGACCGCAAATGGCTAAACTTAAAGACAGTGTTCCTAGCAGCAATCAGCTCTGCCAGGCAAGTAGAACTACAGGCTCTCTCCTGCAAACACCTGTTCCTAACTTTCCACAGTGATCGAATCTCTCTAAGACCAATCCCTTTGTTCATTCCTAAGGTGGCATCACGATTCCACCAAGATCAAACCATTGAGATTCCAGCTGAACTACTCCCAGAAGAGGTTCAAGAGGACCCACAACTGCATAAGCTGGCATGAAACTAATGCTATCCACATACATCACACGCACAAAAGATGTGCGTAAGACTGATAGATTATTCATCGTGGTTCAAGGCACACGAAAAGGACAGCCAGCATCTAAATCATCCATAGCATCCGACATCAAGACGGCTATAGAGGAGTCCTATAGAGCCAGTGACTCAGTACCCCCAAAACACATTAAAGCACACTCAACAGGAGCAGTTGCCACATCTTGGGCAGAAAAGGATATGGCCACAGCTGAGGAAATATGTGCAGCGACCACCTGGTCATCCGTACACACATTCACGAGACACTACCGGGTCGATATGTCCCAAGTCAATAAAATGAACTTTAGTCACTCAGTTTTACTAGCAGCAAAAGTCAATATTTAGCAATCCACATGTCTTACCCACCTAGGGACATGGGTACTGCTTTTTAAATAACCCATGATGTCATGACTGTGGCGTGCCTCAGAGATTATCCCCCACAATGGTAGTTTACTCACCTGGTAAAGGTGATTGTGGGGTATATATCTCTAAGGCACTCCACATCCCACCCCTATAGACATGTCCAATTCTAAGAGAAGTGATACCTTGCACCGGCATGCCATACGGGCCAGACCTACTAAAGTGTATGAATAGGATAAAATAAGTGACATTTCAATTAACCTGGTCTGCAATGTATGGTACATAACCACAACAGCATACTTGAAGTTCATTTTTCAGATACAGCTTTGGAAGACATTGAACTGATCCACTGGCAGCAAGTCCCCAGAGAAGGGGGACGGACTTCTTTAGAAGTCACATGTGCACTGAGCAGCCTATCAGCTGTACACAACCCATGATGTCATGACTGTGGAGTGCCTTAGAGATATATACACCCACAATCACCTTTGCCAGGTGAGTAAACTACCATTCCTGATTAGCTTTGGGAGTTGTATTTTCCATCTGAAGTCCTGTAATCTGCCTTTCGGGACTGAGGTTTCTCAGGAAACTACAACTCCCAGAATGCACTAGTGGAATCCCTCCTTCAGAAGTAGCATAAATCCTAATGAGCTATGCTTAGCCTCCTATCAGTGAAACTGGGTTCTGAGAACTGGCATCCAAATCCAGACCCCTATGTGGTGAGTGAAGGGGTATACCATCGGGCCAGTCCATTTTTGGTATATTTCCTTAAAGTGTTTTCTGATTTCCTGCAAATAGTTCGGTTCACATCTGTCGAACTTAGCTGCACAAATTTCCCCCAAAATCTGATTTTCTGGGCATTCCAATGTTTTTAACTTCACGTTTACTGAAGTAATACAGCATTACATTACAGTACTGTGACCATTTAAATGTAAATTCAGCTCCTTGAAGAACTACATTCAGTTTTCCTATTGTACATCAAGCAACTATGACTGTATCAATGGGTGTTAAACTAATGAAACTTTTAAAACCAAACATCAGTGTTTGTGTCTTTGTTAACCCTCTTAACCTTTGGTATTTCATGTTTTATTGCTTTGTTGTCCCCCGATAAAGGTGCCACTCATCTGCAATTTTTTCATACTTTTGTAACCGAGTAAGGGCCACCAGGCACAAGTGCCTATTTTCAGGGGCTACCGCAGAGCACTGGGGAGTGCAAGTGACTTGATCAGAGTCACACAGGAGCAGGGGCGTTGTTAGCCCCAAAAATGGGGGCATGTGCCCCCTCAGTTTAGGCTGGTGACCCCTGTCTTTTTCCCCCTCCCTTGCATTAAATTAAATGGACTTTAAAGCTCAGCAGCACATGCCAGCAACTTCCCTGGTGAGTCGCCCCACCCCCAAGTCTCACTCTATTTATCCCGGACCTTTATCTTTATTTTCAACAGCAGTGTTTCACTGTGACATTTTATCGCACACACGTTTCACAGCGGCAAACAGCCAATTGAGTCAAACACTTTGACTCCACCACCTTTTCACGCCGGGTGCTTTGTCAAGACGAACACCTGGTATTGGCATGAAAGAAAGGCACTAGTGTGGTGGTGTAGTCAGTGTTTGGGTTTGCTGATGCTGCAGTTAGTGGTACAACACAGCTTTTAAACAGAGTATGGGTCCAGCGGGTCTCGGAATATCAATTGTCAGCTGCGGCTCCAACCGGTTCCTCTGGCTGTTTTTTTTTTTTTCACGGACATAAACCTTCCAAATCCATCTAACCAAAATAAGGATGACCCATTCCCAATTTTTTTTTTTTTTTTTAGTCTTTGGTAACCAGATAAGGCCCACTAGGCACAAGTGCCTGTTTTCAGGGGCGACCTGGGAGCACTGGGCAGTTCAGTGACTTGCTCAGAGTCACACAGTATGCAAGTGGAGGTTGTGAGAATCAAACTCAGGTATGGTCTGCTGGATGTACCAAGCTTGTTCACACCTCATTCCTCTAACCTCTAGGCTATACTGCCAGCCATATTTGGGAGCCCACTGTTTCCAAAAGGCCTGTCACCATTGTAAGTGGGTAATATTGGCTCTGATGTTGGAGAGGCCTGCTTTAATTTCTTGTTAAAGATTTTGCAGCATGTATGGGACCCCACGCCAGCATTTTCTCTAATTCTGTTATTCAGATTGCTGGTGCTTGGAAGGTCTGAGACCTAGCTTGGATCTGGTGAGCAGATGTCAGCTCTCCAGCAGAGTTCACTACCTCGAAGGTACGTTTCATCTGACACTTTTGCTACCGGGTGCCATTAGATTTTGCCATGTATCCTCCACAGTTATTTGTCAGGTTCAAGCATTCCTATCCCCCATCCCCTTCCCCAGCCACATAAAATTAATTAGCCTACACATGATTAACAATAATCATGGTCATTGCAATTTAGATAGTCGCTAATGCTGGCTACCAGATGTGGATAGTTCATGTCTGATAGGCAGACACCTGGACCATCAAGCCTGATTTAGGGTTAGGTGTAAGACAGCAGGCACAGCTGTACCTTCAGGTTAGGTTTGATAAATGTGGGGTCAGGGTGGAGGTGGGGGGCAGGTGAAGGATCACAATAGAAGCTTTGCTTGTGTTAAGAGATGTTTGTCTTTGAGTGATGAAATCTACTCTGTCAAGTACACCTGTTTTAATTAATGGCATGTGATAAATTATGTAAATATTGTGACGGGCACCATGAGTCTGTCACCATGCATACTTATGTTTCACATTATGGCACATGATATAGTGATAACAGGAACAGCTGATGGTTCTTTTACTTACGTGTATGCTATACATACAATCGTATAGCATGATTTGCTCTTCTGGTATCACACACACAAACTAGTTTGATATAAGCAATTACAATGCTATTACTTGCATAGGAAGCTATAGTGATGTGAGTTTATTATGTTATGTAAATATACCTTTTTTGTCATGTTTTCTTATTTACACAAGATCAGAATTTGAATGATTTTTGATAGAATTCAAGGGTGGGTTGATGACAGTGTATGATGGTCAAGTGTAAGTGTGTTGCTCCAAAGACTTTTAATCAGACAAAGGAGGCAATTCCTTCTACGTGTTTCCTAATCAAAAAGAATAAGGGATATCTGGAAGTCATTCTGCAAAGGAGACGTACTTTGGAAGCCAACTGACAGAATTGTTCTATGTCAAGATCATTTTGATCCATGTGATTTTGTTTTATTGCCACATATTGCTGGGTTGTCTGGTACTAAAAAGATAAATAAAAAAGATGAGATCCCAAAAAGTAGTGTGACTTGGCAGTCTGAAGTGATTTATTACCCACATTTTCTATCACTGACTCCTACCCCAAAAAATAAATAACAGCAGTGTTTGCTGCCAGTGCCTGTCAGACAGTCCGTAGCACTTTTCGTTTGTGTGCAGTTGTGGGTATGAGGATCTGATTAAAAGGCTGAGGCAATAAAACAGTCTAGAATAAGTATGTTCCTTTGTTCCCTGGCTCAAGCTTGCTGTATTTGATGGTTTCATCCTGTAAATTCTATTCTTGTCTTGCTAGAAATTTTCTGGAATTTGCTTCTAAAATGCACTATTTGCCACCAAATTCAAAATTTCTTCTGAAGGGCAAATCGCCCGGACCCCCCTTTTTGGAAAAAAATCACTGATGGGGTTACATGCCACACCCCCACACACACACTTTTAGAATCCTGCTGACGCCCCTGCACAGGAGACCCCCAAAAGGGGTATATTTGTTCCATTTAGTCCATTTATCCAAGAATTTTTCTAAAGTTAACCTCGGGGGCTATGGTACATTCCATTCAAATTACCATTTCCATTCTATTTATCCATTCAGCTGTAGTAGGTATATATGGGGAAAGCCAGTGTATTTTGATCCCCTATACTGCAGCCATATACATGGCAAAAAACACTTCCTGGTACCAGTTGGGTTCCATCTCCCCACATAGCAAAAAACACTTCCTGGTACCTGTTGAGTTCCAGTCCCCCGTATGGAAAAAAACACTTCCTGGTACCTGTTGGGTTCTAGCCCCCCACATGGCAAAAAACACTTCCTGGTACCTGTTGAGTCCTAGCCCCCTCTGAAAACAAGCTGTTAACCCTTTAGACCTTATATGTTCCTGCTGTGAAGTATCAGGCCTCTTCCTGTGACAGAATAATTTCTGTGACAACAGACTGTGACACTGCAACACAGGGCTATGACATAACGGCAGGAAAAGCAGCAGGAACATGTGAAACCTAAAGGCAAAGAATCTGATTTTCTGAAATTTTCTTTGGTAATAAAGAATGGAATGTCTAGAAAGGCAACATTCTTTTGAGAGTTGTGGGATTGGCATCCTGCTGCCATCAAAAGTTCTGCAGAAAACTGAAAAATCCCCTTTGAGTGGATCGGGCATACATGTGAATTTGTAGCTGCTTGTGATGTTTCTAGTTTTAGAAATTATATTGATTCCCTCCATGTGATCAGTCTTTATCTGGACTCAAATAAAACTTGATATAAGCACTGAGCTTTTTAATTATTTTCTCTTTTGGGCAACTTTCTGTATAGTTGTCTTCATGGAACATAGAAGATAATGTCAGCAGTATGTTTCATAGTTTCATAAGTTTCTCAAGCTTCATAGACTTGTATCTTTAGTGCTCGCCTGACTTGTTTAAATTAGCTTACCCTTATTTAAATAAAATCTATCCAGACCAATTGTGAATGAGTCCATAGTTTTACTCAATACCACTTCACATGGTAATTTATTCCAGAGTTGAACCCCCCCTCTGGCTAAACCAATTTTTCCTTTTTAGGATGTTCCACTTTTCTTGTTTAATTGCATCATATCTAGGTTCAAATAGACAGAGTCTTCTTATATTGAGTCCCAAGTTCTCCCTTAATTGTTTGTCCTGAAAAGTCCTAAAAAACATGCACATATCACCTCTTAGCCTTCTGTATTGTAAGGAAAACATCCCGAGTTTATGTAATCTCTCCTGGTATGGTAATTTATTGTATCCTGTAATTCTTTTTTCTTGCTCTTCTTTGCACCCCTTCCAACCTTCTAACATCAACTTTATTGTATGGGGACCATACATGTGCACAATACTCAAGGTGTGGCCTCAGCAAAGCCCGATAAAGGGGTAAAATTACCCTGCCGCCTATGTGCCTAAAAATACAATTTAATGCCTGGTTTGCCTTTGTGACAACCAAGCTACAAAGTGTACTAAATTTTAAGTAATTTGTCACCCTCACCCCAGATCTCTTTCCGCCACTATTTTATGAAGTAAACTACCACTCAGAATGTAGTTATAGTTGATATTACTTTTCCCTAGATGCATCACCACACATTTATCTAAGTTCAGTTCCAGTTTGTATTGCCCTGTCCACTGCACTATCATACCTAGGCTTTTTTGCACATTTTGAATTTCGCTTGCAGTGCTTATGATACCCCCAATCCTGCAGTCGTCTGCAAATTTGCTCATCCACATATTTGGGAATCTGCATTTAATAGAGGATACATATATATTAAATAAACATGAGCCCAACACTGATCCCTGTGGGACTCCGCTCGTGATCTGCTCCCAATCCGACAATACCCCTCTGATAACAACCCTCTGCCTCCTATTTCTCAGCCACGCCTCTACCCAATTTACTACGTTTGTAGGTTAATTCATACCAAGCAGTACCTCAATTAATTCTTTATGTGGTAGTTTATCAATTGCCTTTGAAAAGTCCAGTAACACAACATCAGCTGCATTCCCCATGTCCAATGCTTTAGTCACTTTTTCATAAAAGGCTAACAAATTAGTCTGACATGATCTTGTTTTTGTAAATCTATATTGAGTTTCATCCGTTAGCCCATGCAATGTCAAATGGGCTGAGATGCGTTCTTTTAGAATACCTCAAATATTTTACCCACTATAGAAGTCAGGTTAATTGGTCTAAAGTTTTCAGGGTTTGTGGTAGGACCCTATTTTAATAAGGGTACCACTAATGCATCTCTCCAACCCTGTACCACTACCGCCTGATCCAAGAATTTTTTAAATATATAAGTTAAAGGCTGGGACAGACTGACTGCTAATTCACTAAGAACTCTGGGGTGTACACCATCTGGCCCTGGGGATTTGTTAACATTAACTTCCCTTAGTCTTTTTAGTACTTCATCAGGATCAATCACGGAATGGCCTTCCGGAGTCAAAAACAGTGGTGGAATTCAAGCATGCATGGGAAAGTCATAAGACAATTCTAGGGGGTTGGGGTAGGAAAAAGTAGGCTGATAGTTAACTAGGATCTGCAGCTTATCCATTAGGTAGGAAAATGGGCAGACTGGGTGGGCCAAGTGGTTCTTATCTGCCGTCAAATTCTATGTTTCTATGTTTCAATCAAGATTTGCCCTGCCTGTGAACACTGCTTGGTCCTGTTGTCTATAGAAGAAAATTTATTAAATACGGAGCTAAAATATGAATTCTGAGTATCTGCCAATTGTTTATTATCAGTTACAGGTACTCCCAGTGCATCAATATAGGGACCAATGTTATTTTGCACCTTCCTTTTTCTATTTATGTATGTAAAGAATGCTTTATGATTATCCTTTACCCTTACAGACAAAGACAATTCATACTCGGCCTTAGCTTTTCTTATTTCTTTTTTAAGCTGTTTATCCGCTTCCCTATACACCAACCACCCTTCTTGGTTATGTTGCTTATTTACTCGCTTAAAGATATTGTTCTTATTTTTAACCATTTTTTTGATTTTAGCATTGAACCATCCTTTATTACTTTTCTTTCTTTCTTTCATCTTTACACCTGCTGGGTATATACTTATGCACTTCACTCATAATTTTATCATGCAGTTTTCCCACATATTTTCAACTGACTAGTTGGAGAGCGCTGCCTCCCAATCCCAAGCAGCCATTTTAGCTTTTAATCCTGTAAAGTCTGCTTTATTGAAATTTAATTTGTATGTTATAGCTGTGTCACTTTTTATACTAGATTCTCCTGTCCATTTTTTTTTTCCTCTTTTTCTCTGGGGGATCCTCCATCAATCCTCAGCCTAGTCACGGCCCCCGGAGCTTCCACCACCTGCCAATCTGACACCCCTCCTGGTCACCCCCGGCTTACCCCCCCGGGGGGCGGGGCCGAGGCACCGGCCCCCCTCTGTACCAGTGCCCCGGAGCAGTAACTGGTTGGGAGTGCGGCGGCAGGGGTGAATTGAAGCCCAGGGAGGCTTCACTCAGATGGAGGATCCCCTTCCTCCATTTTTTTCTCCTCCTGTTTTTGCCACCCAGAGGAGGCGGGGACGTGCAATGACGCCAGTGTCTGCCCCACCTCCCCCCCCCTTGTTGAACATCGGCAGCGCGAGGTCTCCGCCTCCACCAGGGTCCTCCGTTGCTCCGAATGTTGTCCCCACCCTCCCAGAGAAGAGAGTTGCCCATCGGATGCTCCATCCTTCTCCCAGGCCGACCCCCTCCGACAACCCGGGTCCGTTCCCGAACCCGGGTCGCCGGCGTCGCAAGCGAAAATCCCACTGCTGCGCTGATGGGCCATCTCTCCTGTCCATTTAAAAAACACTGTGCGGTGATCACTGTTTCCCAGTGGGCTTCTTATTGTTATATTGTTTATTTTATTCCCCATATTGGTCAGAACCAGATCTAGAATGTTCTCACCTCATTTTGGTAATAGCACTTTCTGTTTTACTCCAGTCTGGTCCATTGTTTCCAAAAATTTCACTTCCACATTTGTTTTTCCACTTAATTTTAACCAATCAATGTTTGGTAAATTAAAGTCACCCATTAGCAGAATATCATCTGCTGGATCCAACTTGGAAATGTATTCAAGGAGACAATCATTATCCTGTTTAGCAATAGACGGTGGCCTGTAAATCAGCCCCAGTCTTGTTTTAGATTTGAATTTATGAATTATTTTTACCCATATCATTTCCACATTTTCTAAGTGAACTATTTCTTGTTCACTTTTGATAGAGTCTCTAATATATATAGCAACCCCCCACCTTTTTGAGTTCTATTTCTAACATATAGTTGATGTCCTATAATATTTTTTTCCCAACTATCAGATTCGTCCCACCAGGTTTCTGTCACTAATGCTACATCAATATTATTAGCTATTAACATATTCTGGAATTCATCCATTTTAGGTGTTAAGCTCCTTGCATTTAATAAAACCACATTCCAATTGTCAGACTTATTATCAAAGAGGGCATACTCTTTCACTCCCCTTGTGGCTGTAGATTCCTGCCCCCCTTCCTCCAGTTTAAATGAAACTGTATCACCCTATTTAGCTTTGTCCCCAGGATTCTAGTACCTGCTCTGTTTAAATGCAACCCATCATATTTATACATTGCTCTATTTTGAAATGTACTTGTGTTATCCATAAATCCAATATTTTTGTTTGTACAAAAGGAGCATAGCCATTTGTTTACTAGATTTATTTCTAGGTTTTTATACCCATATGGACCATGCACTGGTAAAATCCCTAGAACTGTAAGTTCTCCACCCTTTACTTGAATTTTCTCTACTATGTTCTTAAAGGCTTCCTGTGTAGTTTCTGTTTTGGTTTTATATCAATTATCCCTACGTGTAGTATAACCATAAGTTCATGTGTATTTTCCATTAAACCATCCAGCAGTTTTTCCAGATCTTTTATTTTTACACCAGGTAAAGTGCTTACCATTGCATACATTTTCCTATTTCTGCAAACAATTTCATCAGTCCCCTTGTGATAGAATCCCCATTTACCAAAATATATTTCCTTTTTTGTTCTCTTAACCTTGACCCTTCATCAGTTACTAAATGCAATGTCTCACTTAAATTACTGTTTGGTGTATATCCTTAAGATCTATCACCTGATTGAAGGACCCATTATTAGTCACCCCTCCTATTGGTTTACCAATGTCTATTACTTCCCCAGGTGTTTTATCCAGTATTTAAAATCTATGACTTAAGTGCAGAGGCTCAATCTGATGTATATTCCCCTTTTTATTTTTAGATTTCCTGTTTTTTACTTTCATTAATAGGCTGTTTTTGTTTTGACTAATTACTTCTTGTTTTCTACCCACTAGTAAACTATCTGGAGTACTAGTCATAATATTCTCTGTTTGTGCCATGAGACTGCCTGATACTGTATCAATAAACTCCTCCAGTTCACCTCTTTTTTTACTTCCAGCCTCCTAACAATATTTTAATCTCTTCCTGTAGGGTTACTACCAATAGACAGTTGTCACATATAAAATCTTGCACCTTAATCCCTTCAGTATACATTTTGCATTGTGTATATTGTTTTTGTGCTTTTCTTGTTTTGCCCCTTCCTTGTGACATTTTAAATGTTTTGATGTGTTAATCACTTATGTAGTTTGTCTTAGAATGCCTCCTTTTTGTATATCCTGATTCCTGCTTACAAGGACTCTAACTCCTGTTCCTAACATCTGCAGTGGACACAGTAGACAGCACAGCGATGGGCGTTCTGTCTCTACTCCATGAAATCGCGGCTCCGCCCCTGTTCATGTGAGGTACTCAATTTAAGTCTGTCTCTCTCCCAGGAAGTACAAGAATGTCCACTTCCTGTCTAGCGAGGAGCTTGCTGTCACACTGAAGTAAAGTTTTAAATTTAAAATAAAATATTAAATACCTGCCACCTCATGCAGGGGACTTTACTACAGGGAGCACTACACCTTGCTACCCAGCTGCTATTGAGTTGTTTTGTATATAGGGAATACATGATGGGTTGCAGTGGAATAACACATGTATCTCCACTAGTGAGTGGTAAGACCTATAACTCATGAGTAGCGAAGCCACAAGTTAGTTATAAAGGTCTTACCACTCATGTGTGGAGATAAATAGGTTATTCCACTGCAACCCATTATGTATTTGATATATACCACACCATTAGTAATGTTTTTACTGGTGTTTTACCTTGTTTTAGCTTAAAACTGCCTTTCTTTGCATTGTAAACTCTTCATCTGGCCCATTGTCCTCTGTGTTCTATTTCCAGATTCTAAGTGGAAATAACATGTTCTAAGTTAAATAAAGTGTGGTGTAAGTGAAAATAAATATTTATCCCCAAATAACATGATTTATTTACCCAATTTATTCACCACTAGTGTGTGTGTGTATGTATATATATATATATATATATATATACTGTATGTATATATATATATTTATACAACAGGAGTGAGTTGTAAACATTGAAAATAAAAGCATATATTGTCACTGGAGTGAGAGAAATCTTGCTGACATAGACACTGTGAAATATTTTTACATTTACACACACAGTGTCTATGTCAGCAACTGATACTCTCACTATGGCTACATCAGTACAGGCACTACCCTCATCAGACTACCTTTGTATATAACAAAATATCTCAACATAACCCACTTTACAAAACATACCCACAAAATGTTCACATCACTAGAACCTAACAAAAACAAGTAAAGCCCAAAATCTCTGAGAAAAATGCCCCTTCCACTCAACACAACTTCAACTGTCAATAATAATACCCGAGCTGAAACCGAGGTTAAACCTCTGCCACAAATTAAATAATATGCCACATACCCACACTATGTCCCCCATTGCAAGACTTCCCACAATGTGCAAATTTTATTTAATAGCAATACCTCATGTACACGTTCCTCCTATCTCATCGTAGATCCAAATCGGAAACCAGTCCGTGAAAGCGGAACTCATGCAGCCACACCACTGGTAACAACATGCGCAATGAACTCCCAAATAAAACATGGGCCCAACAAGGTACACAGCACTGTAGAGGCCAAATAAACATGGGGGTGGGGGCAGACCAAATGAACGGTAAAGCACTTAAACAATGTAAATGTAAAAACAAAGTCCCAGAAGACACCAACCAAACTCCCACCCACTCAACACAATAAACCAATCATACTACAGAAAGAAACAAAACCCAACCAATCATCGTCTACAACCCAAATTACCAACCAATGTCAAAACATAACTACTTCCCATTCATACTTCCAACCAATCACATACCAACAGGTACTTCCATTCACAAAACAAAGCAGAATCCTACAGAAGAAAGCATACTAAAATGACTAAAAACACAAATTAAACTAGCATAAATGTGTCCTGTATTGTATAAAGTGCACACATGATGTGCAGAACATGGGATATGGAAAATATCCTCACTCCTGCAGAGTGGGCTCTGGATACTCTCACTCATGCCTTCGGCTCTCGTGAGTATCCAAACTTCACTATGCAGGAGTGAGAATATTTTCTATATCCCACTCCTGTCCATTATGTTATTCCATATATATACATATACACATACGTATATATATATATATATATATATATATCTCTTACAGGCAAAAACTCCATTTAATGCATCAGTTAGGGTTGTTCCACAGTGACAAAAAGAAATTTGCTGTTAGAGTTGAAACCCCTTGGACCCCTCCAGCCCACCCCCTCAACTGGCATCACATTAGACATTGGCCCTAACTCTCACCCCATCACATGTGTAAAGAAGCTGAGGAATAGGAGAATGGAGTAAGAGTTAGGACCGACAACCTCAACACGCACCCCAATGCCGTTTGGTGGGGTGGGCTGGAAGGATCCAAGGGGGGTTTCAACCCTAACAGCGAATTTCCTCACTTTTGTTGCTGTGGAACAACCCTAACTGATGCATTAAATGGATTTTTTTGGCTCTAATTTTCCTTCTTTTTGAGAATGATGATGAGAAATAGTGAAAGTAATGCAGGGGCAGGATCGTGGGGCCCGAACTCCACCACGCGATGTCTTGTGACATAGTAAGAGGAACAGCAACGCAAGCATAAGTGCCAAGAGTGGCGTAGATGGTGACAGAAACATAAATGGTAAAGGAAACATTAATAGAAATGTGCTTAAGTGACGCCGGTTTAACAGTGACGCAAACGGACATTGAAGTGTACGAAAATACAACTGGTAACATGAACAGTGATGGCATCTTAAATGGAAATGGAAATGTTAAATGTCACAGGAAAAAGAACGTGAAAGGGAACAGAAACGGAAATGCGCACAGGCACAGTACCGCAACTGTAAATGCAAATGGTAAAGTTAACAGGAAGAATAACGCCAAAGGAAACAGGAACAGAAGCGCGTACGGAAATGCAAACCAAAACGCGCACGGGCACAGTACTGCAATTGTAAACACAAATGGTAACAGTAACAGCAACAATAACAGCAAAGGAAGCAGAAACACAAAAGGAAACACAAGCACATATGGAAACGCAAACCGTAATGCGAACGGGCACAGTAACACAATTGCAAACGCAAATGGTAACAGTAACAGCAAGGAAGACGCAAAATGAAAGAGAAATGGAAACGCAAATGAAAGGGCTGTCGGAAATGCAAATGGCAATGCGCATGGTGGCGTAAATAGAAACAGTAGTGGAAACACAAATGGTAGCAGAAACTAAAACACAAGCGCAAATGAGAATGCAAAGGGTAATGCATACGGTGGCGTACACGGGAACGGTAACACAAACTGGAACATAAACACAAGTGGAAACAGTAACTGTAACAGTAACAGCAGCACATACCCTGTTTTTGCCGAACAGGTGCATAGAGAAACACAAAGAATGCATGCATTGTAATGGGCATCGAAGCTTAAAACGAGCATTGGAAGTACTTAATTGCTAATATCTCAGCAACCGCACAATGTAGAAAAAAAATTTAAATGTCACAAAAATCATGATTTTTCCTGGCTAGGTTTTTGTATTACGCTCACAACAAAAAATCCGTATCTCGCATCTTTTTCGAGATACGAACCCCGAAAGGCACGGTGTACGCCACCATGGTAGTCTATGGGAAAAATGCCAACTTTGGGGTACCGTAACTTGGCAACCATGCACTAATTTTTCACCAAACCACCAAAAGGCACATCTGTAGATGTTGGCTGCGTTCCCTCCAAATTTCAGCTCAAAAGACCAAACCATTCTTTTACAGCAGAGTGGCAAAGAACTGCTGTCATTTTGGCCATGATCTGAAAAGTAGTGTCGTGATTTGCGAAAGCTTTCACAAAATTTGCGAAAGTGACGTGGGTGCGACACTACTTTTTCCAGAAATTTGAAAAGCATATTTCTAGGCTGATTCTCCCCAAAATAAAGACATGGCTAGTATCCTAAGTGCCCGACTAGGTAAACACAAAAAGAATTGTGTTGCTAGAGGATCCCAAACTGAAATGGAAAACATTTTTCTGATCGCTAACTGAAAACAAAATGGTGGATTTGTGACACTCCTAGGGCCATTTGCGACACTAAAAAGTGCATTTGCGAAAGTGTTGAACTTTTTGTTAACTTTTCCCATTGATGTATAATGGGAACCTTTTGTTTGAATAACTTTTGAACCGTTTAATATTTTTTCATGAAATCTTCAAAAGGCACATCAGGGATTGTGGCCGCACATTCCCTGGAGTTTTTGGACTGGTCACACAAACTGTGCGACCTATAAGCACAAGCAAAGAATGAGCAAAAAAACGTAAATATGCACACAGATGTCACTTAATAACTCTGCAGCTGTATATCAGACTGGGATAAAAGTTGGCAGATCCTAAGATCTATGGTTACGTCCCATGCCTGCCAAATTTCAGGCAAATCCATTGAATTGTGGCAAAGTTATTAAGGTACAAAGTTTGACCCTTTAACCTTTAAAGTGCTACTCAACCCTAACTATGGTAGCACTATCATGCTACCATAATATTTTTGTAAAATAGGTAGGAAAAATACTATGTGCTGGTTGGCCGAAACATATCACATGATTGTGCATATATCAGAGCGTGACCGCACGCCTACACTTTCACCCCCCCAAAACTATTTTAGCCACTTTATAAGATAGATAACCCACTGTGGGATGCGCAGTGCAGTATGATATATGCATGCCTTGGGTGGTTGAACGCACTTGGCCTGTGGCCTCATGCATCACAATGCACACCAAGGTGTGCGTATATCAGAATGCAACCACACACCTTACAGTGAGCATATATACATATATATATAGCCTCATACCTTACTGTATTATCTTCCTTGATCCCCTCCCGCACCCCAGCACATATCTGTAAATGAGCTGTTATCAGCTCAGTATATCTTTCCTGGTAAAATGTTTGAAATATATAAATATGGAGTTTTGATTATGTCACTACATGGATGCAGAACTCTATCCATTAGCTGTTGACCACTCAGATAGTACTTAGAGATTATTTAAGGAAAATTCAAGCTTAAACTCCCTTTTAATTACAAAATGGGCCATGAAAATCCTGTAACCTCATTGGTCGAGACATGCCACATGACCGTTGATTATTTTCTGACAACCACACACCTCATCCCACTGTGATAGAGAGAAAAGGAAGTGCAAAAGAAGAAGGAAACCACTTTGGTTCTCAAACACAGCAGCAGAAAAGGTCAGAGCCAAAAGGCTGGCCTTCAGGAAATATAAGGGAATGCAGCAGGATGAAGATAGGGAGGCATACCAAACTTCCCTAAGAGAAGCAGGGAAGACAGTAAGGCAGGCAAAGGCCCAAACAGAGGAAACACTAGCACAATCAGTAACAGAAGGTGACAAGGCTTTCTATAGATACATTAGTGAAAGGAGGATGTCCAGAGGGGGTATTGCTAAGATCAAAGGGGATAAGGAGGCATGTGAGGAGGAGGAGGACCATGTAAAAGCATATATCCTAAATAGATATTTCTGCTCAGTATTTACTTAAGAGAAAGTAGGGCAGGGCCCAAAGCTCAGCACCATGGACACGGGGAGGTATGCCTATCCCTTCACAAAAAAAAGGTCCTACAAGAGCTTGATAAGCTCAGGGTGGACAAGGCAATGGGACCTGATGGCATACATCCCAGGGTACTAAAGGAGCTAAGAGTGGAACTAGCAGAGCCATTATCAGAACTGTTTAGTGAGTCTCTGAGCACAGGAGAGGTCCCAGAAGACTACAGAAGGGCTCATGTGATCCTGCTCCACAAGACTGGTAGCAGGGAACTACAGATCAGTTAGTCTTACCTCAGTAGTGGGCAAGATTCTGGAGGCACTCCTTAAGGAAAGGATAGTGCAACACCTGGAATCCGTAGGAGCACAGAATCCAAGACAGCATGGGTTTACAACAGGAAGGTCCTGTCAAACTAATCTCATAGATTTCTTTGACTGGGTAACCGGAGTGATGGACCAAGGGGAAGCAATTGATGTTGCCTACCTTGACTTCAGCAAAGCTTTTGATACTGTTCCACACAGAAGATTGATTAATAAGCTGGGTAGGCTCGGGGTTGGACAGAAGTTGGTCAACTGGGTGACAACTGGTTGACGGGCAGAAAACAGAGAGTGGTGGTAAACGGTATACAGTCAGAAGAGATGCAAGTCACAAGTGGGGTACCTCAGGGATCAGTCCTGGGGCCAGTCCTCTTCAATATCTTCATCAGTGACATTGCAGATAGACTGGAAGGTAAGGTTTGTCTGTTTGCAGACGACACCAAGATCTGCAGCAGAGTAGAGGATCCAGATGGGGTGGGCAGAATGAGAAGAGATCTGGATAAACTAGCAAAATGGTCAGAAGATTGGCAACTGGCATTAACGCAAAGAAGTGCAAGATCATGCACATAGGGAAGAGAAACCCTGAAACCACCTATAGGCTGGGAGAGGAGTTGCTGGCAGTCATAAGGGAAGAAAGAGACTTGGGCATCGTCATCACCGATGACCTGAAATCATCCAAGCAGACCACTAAAGCAGTACATAAGTCTAGGGGGATGTTAGAGTGTATTAGTAGGGGTATCACAAGTCAGAAGAAGGAGGTAATAACCCCTCTTTACAAGACACTGGTTAGGCCCCATCTGGAGTACTGTGTGCAGTACTGGAGGGCACACCTTTACAAGGACATTAACCAAATTGAGGCAGTCCAGAGAAAGGCAAACAAAACGGTGCAGGGACTGAATCAGAAAACATATGAGGACAGATTAACGGAGCGCAATATGTATACCCTAGAGCAAAGGAGGGAGAGAGGTGATATGATCGAAACATTCAAACACCTTAAGGGCATTAACAAGGTGAAAGAGTCTAATGTTTCAATATAAGAAAAATAGCAGGACAAGAGGACACAGCATGAGATTAGAGGGAGGCTGATTAAGGGGTAATGTGAGGAAGTTCTTTTTCACAGAAAGGGTGGTGGATGCATCGAACAGCCTACCTCAGGAAGTGGTGGATATGAATACAGTGCAAGGCTTCAAACAGGCATGGGAAAGGCATAAGGAAGCAATACAGATGAGTATGAATAGATAGGCCATTGACAGAGCAAAGGCCGATGGCACATTCATAAGATAGAAAAAGAAATGGGCAGACTGGATGGGCCTTGCGGTCCTTATCTGCCATCAACTTCTATGTTTCTATGTACCTCACCTGAACAAAATGTTTGTTTTTTAACAAATAAACTCCCATTTTATAAGTGGGACAACACACTCCAGAGCATGTGGTCATAAGTGAATACTGCACTTCTTAGGTGGTTGCATCATTCAGCTGTGCCTCAGGCCCAACAACTAACTGAGGCGTACATTATTCCCTTATAACCACACAGCCTTTCATGAGTTATATCTTATGTGCAAGCGACCTTACAACTGTAACACTCTTGTCATCTATTAAATTCCAACTACTTTACACTCCTGCCCACCGCCACCACCCCTAACCAAACAGAACAGGCTTTTTAGAATGCAGGCAAACTTCATCTGTGCTCCATGGTAGGGCTATGTACAGTATACAGTTTTTATTAAATTATTTATTTATATTACATTTGGTGGCAGGTAGGCACACTGAGCCAGAGCTGTTTTCTAGGTGCAGCCTGGGAAGGGGATACAGCAGGGAGTGAAACAGCAGCTCCATATGAAGTGACAATAACGGTTGCAAGTACATGAACACTAAAAGCAAGGTACAAGAAATAAAGTCCAGACAAAGAAAACAAATGTAGAACATATACCAAGTGCACTGCTTATGGGGGTAACAAGGGTGAGAGTTGCAGGAGCGTGCTGCCAACGTATGGCAAGGTATCTGTAATATAATCATGGTGGTGCAAATTTAAAACTATTGCGTGCACTCAGTTTTAAGCTATACGATAGGGTAAGAGGCAAAATGGGTAGGTAAACAGTGAAGAGGTGGATAGGGCATGGGTTGCAATGTAAAGAGAAGAGCTGTATAATTTTATGTTCATGTTCATGTTTCTGTGTGTATGCTTACATGATGTGCCTGTGTTGCTGCATTTGGGTTGCTCTGTGTGCAAATCTATATCACAAGTTGGCTGCGCAGCCACTTTTGCAGCAGCCAGCGCTTGTTTAAATATGTATGATGACAAGATTGATGGAACAGGAAACTGAATACCACAGTTTCTCCACAGGTTGGGTGCTTTCTGGGCAGCCACAGTGCTGGCTTTCCCCCCACATTATTCCACCAAGGCACATCCACCCTCACCACAGTTGCCGCACCCTCAGCCTCGGACAAAGAGCGTCATTCAGTCTCCAACCCTCACTGGGGCTGCTGAGGAACAAACACTGCAGACTATACCAGATTGTAACACTTTGTGGAAATGTGAATTGCTGGAACATAACTAATTGATTTGTGACCTGAAAATATAGGACACTCTGTACATCTACAGAAACAAACCCACAGAAAAAAAGACAAATGCTTTATTTGTTGTGTTACACAATCCCCAAGGTGATGCACATTTTTGGACAACACTGGAAACTTTTATGGGAAATTTAGCTGGATTTATATCATTGTCAAAAACCTTGGAACATATTTAGAGTAAAAGCATCAAGTGCCGGTGCCTGGTCCCCAACCAAGGCTCTCTGTCATGCACCTTATATTTCAGCTAAAGCAGATTAGCACTTCCATTCCACTGAACAGAATAAAGTCAGTTTCTCACTGGTATGATAACACAGTCAGAGCTGCAGTACCCCTTGCCATGGGAGCCTAGTAGCAGCCTTGGTTTTCATGACACCCATATTCCTCCTGTTTCCATACTAGGAAGGACAGGAAAGAGAGGAAAGGCAGGCAGTGGGGTTGCATTATATGTCAGGGAAGATATCAAGGCAACAGAAATGGAAGGGGGTAGGGGGCAGAGCCAGCTGCCAAACTGATCAGATGCACGGTGGAGAGCGCTAATCTCCTACAGCCTGAAAGCTAATCCATCAGCCTACAACTGTGAAAATCTGGATTTTGAATCATACCATTATAGTGTATAGTGGAAGGCTGGTATGCATGAAATTCCATGCCTGGAATATGCTTGTTCTGCTGCAGTAGTGATGTCATTATGTTGTTCTGCTGCAGTAGTGATGTCACTACTGCAGCAGAACCACTTGGAATCCTGGCACATTATTGCTTTCTTTTATTTAATTCTGTGGTGACAGTATTCTAGAACCTCTAGAGACTTTTCAAGTCAGTTTCATTATGAGAAAGGGAGAAAAAAAAACACAAAGCACACATTTCACAAGGTACTACTATACACTATAACAAATACAGGATTAGCAACTTCATGCACAACCTGTGTATTCTGTCACCTCAGGGTTCTGATTCCCATGGACCTCTTGAGCTTCGCTCTCGAGGTCAGAGGGAATCAGAACCACTCTGTGGCAGAACACACTGGTTGTGCATAGTTGCCCATCCAGTATTCTCTATGTGTAGCTTCAAGGGTCCTGAGTAGGGTTGTCAGAACCGTCTGAAGTTCTGGGTTCTAGTTCTAATCTAGAACTTTTGAAAAAGTTCTAGGGTTCTAATCTTTTTTAGAATGTTTTAGAACTCGAAGAAAAAATTACTCACCTTAGTAATTATGTTTCTTCTAATGGAGTCTTGCTGTATTCTGACTATTGCAGTTAGCCCCACCCAGCACTCAAACTGTCCCGGAGAGTAGAGGGTTAATTTCTATGCAGAGCATAGAAAGTTGAGCTCGAGCTCGATTCAAACCTCTGTCTGCTGCACTTTGAAGTGCAACTGTCAGATTCTTATGAGCTAATACTAACTAACTACTATGTGGATACTGTAAAATGTTTACTAGCCAAATGGCAACCAAATATTTTGGATCCCCAAAAGACTCAAGTCAAGAAATCAAAAATCAAAAAACAGGTAGTGAACAACTTAAGACTGTTAAATTAATAATATAATCCACTTCCCCTCTCTAAAAGGAAGGAGTACCCAAACGCATCCCTGGGGTGCAACACTGCACCTGCCAGCCCACTTCCCAAAAATAGGTTCTGAGAGGGGAGGTAGGGAGGGAGGTCAGAATACAGCAGGAATCCATTAGAAGAAACATAATTACTAAGGTGAGTAATTGTTTCTTCAAACAACATGAAGTCTTGCTGTATTCTGACTATTGCAGACTACCAAGCAGTACCTCCATATAGGAGGGAATTGAACCTACCTTGAGGATAGGCTCTGCATTACTGCTGTACCAAACTGAGCATCACTCCTAGTCTGGATGTCCAGGGAGTAATGCTTGGTAAATGTATGGACTGTTTTCCAGGTGGCTGCTTTACATATCTCTAGCAAAGGAATATCCCTGGCCGCAGCCAGGGAAGCAGCTGTACCTCTAGTTGAATGAGTCCTCAGGCCTCAGGGAGGTATTTTGCCTAGCTTCTCATAGCAGAATTGAATACAAGAGACAATCCACCTGGCAACAGTTCTCCTAGTGGCAGGTTTGCCCTTAACCACTTCCCCATAAGTGAGAAACAACTGAAGGGAGTCAAACCTGTGAGCCTTAGTACGCTCAATGTGGTAACTAAGGGCTCTTTTAACATTCAAACTGTGTAAATTTCTTTCTCCTGAAGAAGAATGATCAGTGAAGAACACAGGAAGCGACACAGATTGGTTCATATGAAAATCTGAAACCACTTTAGGTAAGAACTTCCTGTTGGTTCTAAGGATCATCTTATCTCTATGGAATGAGATAAAATCAGGCTCCACTGACAGAGCTTGCAATTCACTGATATGCCAGGCAGAGGTAATAGCTAAAAGGAACACAGTTTTCCAAGTCAAGTACTTAAGCTCTGCTGAAGACAAAGGCTCAAAAGGGGGTTGCATAAGCTGAGCAATGCAAACATTAAGATCCCAAGCAGGGGTAGGATCCCTAAAGGGGGGATTGTTATGAAGCAATCCCTTTAAATATTTACAGAATACAGGATGAGATGACAGTGAGGAAGGCTTTCCCGCTGACAGAAAAACAGAAACAGCTGGCAAATGTACTTTTGAGAGTAGCTGGTCTGAGGCCTAGGCCATTAAGATGAACCATATAATCCAGAACTGTAGACAATTCAGCAGTGTCTGGGGATATATGCTTCTTGGAACACCAAATGCTGAATCTTTTCCATTTGGAGTTGTAAGTTTTTCTGGTGGCAGGCTTTCGAGAGGCTTTGAGAATATCCAGAACCCCTTGGGACAGATGCAAATCTGCATACTCTAACTCTTCAAGAGCCATGCCTTGAGATTGAGAGACCGAAGATTGGGGTACCAATTCCTCCCCTGAGAGGAGGTTAACAGGTTGTAATTCTTGGGAAGAGACAGGGGAAGAGGGACTGCTAGGGACAGCAACATGGGGTACCAAGGCTGCCTGGCCCAGTCTGGAGCAATCAGAATCACTTTGCAAGGTTGTGACCTTACCTTGACCAGAACCTTGAAGAGTAGGGGAAAGGGAGAGAAGGCATATAGAAATTTCCCTTCCCAGTTCAAAATCAGAGCATCCAAAGGGACTGAGCCCAAGACTGGGGGCCTGCAACAAAACAGAGGAAGTTGGTGATGGTCTGGGGCTGCAAAGAGATCTTTCTCTGGAGTGCCCCACCTTGAAAAAAATCACTTTCAACACCAGAGGGTCCAGGGACCATTCGTGATGGCCCTGGGAGATCCTGCTCAATGCATCTGCTAGCACATTGTCCTTCCCTGGAGGGTGGACTGCTATCAGAGAGGTCTGCAGAGAATAAGCTAGGGACCACAATTTCATGGCTTCTATGCACAAGGCTGTGGACCAAGTGCCTCCCTGCTTGTTGATGAACCACATGGTGGTGGTGTTGTTGTCTGTCCTGAGCTGAACCACCTTGTTCTGCCCTGACTGAAAGAAAGCTTGCAGGGCCAGAAAGACTGCTGTGAGTTCCAAGAGATTGATATGAAGAAGGGATTCCTGAGGGGACCACAGTCCCTGGGCTGTGAGAGAACCCAGATGGGCTCCCCACCCCAATAGAGAAGCATTCGTGGTTAGGACCACAGAGTGAGACTGAGTGATGAATGGGACTCCTTGCCTGAGGCTGCCCTGATCCTGCCACCATTGGAGAGCCTAGATCAGAGTCTGGGTCACTGGAACTAGTTTGGTTAGAGAATCTTTCTTCTGAGACCAAAAGGCCCTCAGGTGAAACTGAATGTCCCTCATCTAAAATCTGGCCCCTTGGACCACTGCTGTAGAAGCTGCCATGTGGCCCAGAAGTTGAAGGAAGTGCCTTGCTGGCTGAGAGACCAGAAGGTGGAATGAAGAGGCCAGCTCTACAATAGCCCTTGCCCTTTCCAGGGGAAGAAAAGCTCTTGCTTTGACTTTATCCAACTCTGCCCCTATGAAGATGAGGAGCTGTACAGGCTTGAGAACTGACTTGGGAAGACTGAGAAGGAATCCTAGGGAAGTGAGCACTTGCTGAGCCACTTGAAGGTCTGACTTGACTTGGTCTGGGGACTGACCCACAATGAGCCAGTCATCCAGGTATGGAAATATGGAAATATTTTTCCTTCTTAAAAAGGCCACTACTACTGCTAGGCATTTTGTGAATACTCTTGGAGCTGATGTCAGACCGAAGGGCATAGCTCTGAACTGATAATGGCCTGAAGGCAATTTGAACCTGAGGTACTTTCTATAGGAGCACCTGATGGGAATGTGAAAGTAAGCATCTTTTAAGTCGAGGGAGGCTAGCCAGTCCCCTGGCCTTAGAAAGGGAAGGATTATTCCCAGAGTCACCATTTTGAATTTTGGTTTTAAAAGATGTTTGTTCAGGTATCTTAAGTCTAGGATGGGTCGCCACTCCCCTGTCTTTTTTGGGGTAAGGAAGTACCTGGAGTACAGACCTTTGCCCCTGTGCAATGTAGGAACTCTCTGTACAGCCTTTAGAGCTGCCAGTAGAGATGAAACCTCTGCCTCTAGGGCAATGGTTTCAGAGATGCTTGCAGGTGGAAAAAATCTGACCCTCAGCTTTGGAAATTTCTTGAAGCTGAGAACCAGCCCATGGCTTACCACCTCCAGGACCCAATTGTCTGAGGTAACAGACATCCAGTCCTGGACGAAGTAAGCCAGCCTGCCTCCTACAGGAATGGGGGCGTCAACCCGAGCTGACACATCAGGGTGTCTGCTTAGCAGAAGCCTTAGGTTGAGGGATGGATGCAGCCCTGTTCATCCCCCTTCTGCCTCTCCCTCTGAAGAACCCCCTCTGAGGAAAGGGAGAAGAGGCCTGTGCTTGGTAGAAAGGCGTATGAAAAGGCCTGCCCCTGCCCCTAGCCTGCTGCCTTTGGGGAGTTGCCTGCCTTTCCTTGGCCTGTGCACTCCTATAGGTGGTCCTAAACTCATCCATCTTTTTCATGTAATTCTCTTTCTGCTCCCCAAACAGAGAATTACCCACCACAGGGAAATCCATGGCCTTAGCCTGGGTGTCCTATGAGAGACTAGTACATCTGAGCCAAGCCATTCTCTGAAGAGCCACAGATGTAGCCATGACTCTAGATAACACATAATTGGAGTCCACAACAGCATGGAACTGTACCTCAGATGCCTCAATCCCATCAGAAGCCACCCCTTCCAGCTCCGAGGCTAGCTGGGGGGAGGTCTGCTTAGCCAGTGCCAGTACAGTGTCCCACCTAGACTTCTGGTACCTGGCTGCATAGGCCATATAATTAGCCTGCCTGAATACCAAGGCGGATGCCATGTACTATTTCTTTGCCATGGCATCCAGCTTCCTAGAGTCTTTATCTGGGGAGTGTGAAGCCAAGGGTATATCAGCCTTATCACAGGCTGCAGCCTGCACAACCCCAACATGGCTGCATTGTTGATACAAGTACTCTGTACCTGAACCTGATAAGGTGTACCTTTTGTCCATCCTTCTGTCAACAGGAGGTACAGAATTTGGAGTTTTTAAAATCTTTTGTGTCTGTTTCCCAAAAGACTTATGAAGGGGAATAGACAGTCTCGTGGACTCCAGGATGTCCATCATCTCCACATAATCAGGTTCTTCTTGTTCCTCTACAGTTTCTTCCTCAGGGAGCTGGAGGGTTTCTGCCACTTTCCTGTAAAACATGTAGTGGGAAGGGGACTCAGAAAGCCTAGGAGGGGAAACACCAGAAGGCCTGTCTGGGGAGATGTCCAGTTCAATGGGCTCAACCAGACCCCCACACCATCATCATCATCATCATCGTTATCTTCATCCCCCTCCAAATCTGGTTCATAGAAGTCTTCAGGGGCATAATCTTGAACCGGAGGAACCGACCGAACCGAGCGCCTTCCAGAAGGTGTCGGATCAGACGGAACCGGACAAAGCAATTCTACAATCCTTATCGCACTGGTAATCTCTTCGGCGGTCGGAAAATGGGTCTCTGGATCTGAACCGGCTGATTTTTCCTTTCTTTTTCCTTTTGTAGGAACTGATTCCTCAGAATCGGCTCTCCTCTTGCCCAAAGAAGTATCACCCTGGTCAGAGGGCACTCCCTCAGGTTCGGTCAGAACCGAACCAGGCCTAGCACATCAGCTGCGGACTTCACGACCTCCTTATTCCTGAGCCTACCTAATCTTTTTTCCAGGGTAGACTTATGGAAATCTTTACAGATTTGGCAGTCTGAATCGAGGTGGTCAAACCCCAGACAATAAACACAGGTGGTGTGGGGATCAGCCTTAGCAAAGACCTCCCCACACACACTGCAGTGTTGAAACCCAGTGGGCCCAGTTTTTCTTTTGGGTTTCTCAGACGTAGCCATCCTAACTACAAACTTACCCTTTTTATGGCAAACAACCAGGCAAGACACCCTTATCGCTTTCTAACCGTGTCACGGGTATTGGAAAAAACCACAAGAAAATGCAGTTTTTTTTAAAACCGATAAGGACCGGTAACCACACTTTAAGTTTAAAAACAAAGACAAGATTTATAAATCACTAAATGGACGGTTCAGTCGAACCGGTCGAAAAATCAGTTTTTACAATTTCCACAAGTTTACTATGTCTAGTTCACTACCTAGTACTTACGGTACCACAGACAGACATCTGAACCGAAACTTGCAAAAAATAATTGGTAAAACTGAGGACTTTAACCGACTTTTGAACCGTGAGCAAAGGAGAAATCTCTGAAGCAGCCGTTCAGTTAGGCGGAGTAAAGAATCTGACAGTTGCGCTTCAAAGTGCAGCAGACAGAGGTCTGAACCAAGCTTGAGCTCAGTGTTCTATTCTCTGCATAGAAATTAACCCTCTACTCTCCAGGGCAGTTTGAGTGCTGGGTGGGGCTAACTGCAATAGTCAGAATACAGCAAGACTTCATGTTGTTTGAACCCTATTTTTTTAATTGTGCTGCCAGTAATGAAGATAATAGTGAAATACACATTAAATTGAGAACAAAAAGAAATAAAACGTGTTCAATGTAAGGGAGGGTGAAATGATCATGTATGACTTTAATATGACTATAGCTAGGTTTATCTAGAGTTTCTTCTGTTTGCTAAAGCCAGCAATTTACAGGTGCTAACAGGGCAACTCACCCACCCATACTGTACATTAAGCATTTTCCTGCTACATTACAGTTCCAAAATGAAAAATAAACAAGTGGCACATTTATGTACTCAGTTATATCCTCATCATCATGAAGTATGAAAAAGATAACTGACATTAGCTAACCTAAGCTATTTGGTATTTGCTGCAGTCACTTCCTCTGAGGCCAGAAAATCAGAAGGCTGTGGGTTCTATCCCTACACCAGGCACCTGGGTTAAATCCCAATACTGACACTGTAGTGCAGCATGGGGGGAGTGCTGCACTCCTGAGGTGCCATCTTTGAGATGAGACATTACACTGAGGTCCCACCTGCCTGTTCTGGTGGTAGCTCAGGTGGATGTTAAAGATCCCACGGCACTTTTTGAAAAGAGCAGGGGAATTTTTTTTTCTATTTATTCTCCCCTTGCACCAGAACCCCACATCATTGGGAGACGCAGAAATGTGGCACCCCACTACGCCACCTACCTGACCTCTGGTGGGCCCCCATGGAGCCATGGCTATACCCCCCAGGAGGGTGCATGGTGGGACCCAACACCCTGAGACACTTCATTGTTTCATCAGTCCCCGTGGAGTATTAGGCAGGCAAGACCCATTAGGGTCTCCACTTTTGGCACTCCATCTTCCCGGAGCTCTAGTGCTGATTTTCCCTGTTCTAGGGAGTGGCATGTGCCCTGATGTCAAGGTGTCACCGCTGATGTCCGCCATTCCCAACATTCTCTCTACTTGATCTGTGCTTGTTGGGCCTCCAGCCACCGCCAGAGGCCAGTCAAGCACTGAGCTTGTGCCCCCTTCCCTCCCAGGAGAGGACAGCTGTCCTCTGGATGCTCAAACCTCTCCCTCCCCTGCCAACCCTTGACAGCCCGGGCTCATTCCCAAACCAGGGTTGCCGGCATGGCTCGAGGTGTGGCATCCAGTGCCTCAACCCTCAGCACCACTGGGTCGGCAGGGGAATTTTTTTATTGTAGAAATAATAGAAGAAAAATACAGTGTACATAAATCATAAGAATCCTGTGAACCCAAACCAAACAAACAAACCAAACCCCCTGTGTCTGCAAAAACAAAATCCTTATCCCTACATGAGTCTCCTGTTTCCCTGATGGATATCCCTTCCTAGACTACTTAGCAGAAACTCCATATACCCACCTGCATTCCATATCAAGCTTCCTAGCTGTTTCAAACCCTTAACATTTCATACTTCTTTCAGCCCCTGTCATCAAACACATTTATGGCCATACCTCTCCACCAGATAAGCATCACTGGACCAGGTAAAGAAGCTTTTTTTTTTACATAAATTTGACCTAATTGCTTTGAAATTTTTTCTGTGAGTCCAGTAATTGGGATACATGTTTGTTACAAAGTATGTTGGCACCTAATTTGCCATATGGACCATTTCATAACTGCAAATATCACTTGTAAGGTACCGGGGTAAAACTGTGTCCAATTCACGGGCACTGGTGTAGGGGTAAAATACAAAACACTGGGTAAAGTAAGGGGTGTGGAGTAGGAGGGGCATACCAGGAAAGGAACAGCAGCAAGTGAAGAGGTGACTGCTCTCTCAGTGGAAGGGAAGTAAATGCAAATCTAGGAGCTTTCATTATTACTTCTTCACATTGATATTGCATTGGGGAAAGGAGGAGGGAGTTTGAAGAAGGTTGCAATGGCTACTTAAAGTCTGTTTTTGAGTGTGATAGGAAGGATAGGAATATAAAAGCAGTTGCTCAATATATCTAAACGTGTGCAACAAAGGAGGTAAGGAAATAAAGAAAATGTTTTGGACTGATAGAAGAGGAGAGGGAGACTTGGGGAGTGTTTGTGCATCCTGCATCTGGAAGGGTGGGGGTCGCTGGTGGTAACAACAGCAATGGGTAGGGTAGTAGGCTGCAACAACTGCGGTGCACCAATCTTTCTAAAAATTGCCTGGAGTGTGGGAGGATGTTTAGCGTGCAACCACATAGAAAAACTTAGAAAGGAGATTGAAGGTCTGCAGGAGGAACTAGGACAGGCAAGGCAGATTGGGGGTGGGTTTAGCCCAATACTGGAGGGAGGAAGAAGGGGAGATGAGGGAGGGTGATTTAAGCCAACAGTGGTGAGGAGAGGGTCAGAAGAATGGAAGCAGAGACAAAGGGGCCCAGGCCAGGAAGAACAATTGCCGGGGAAACCAGGTCAGGAGACAAAAGATAAATGGAAGGAGGAGATAGGGACTTGTGAAGGGAGGCGAAGAAGTGGCAAAAGTCATGGAGTGAAAAGGAGAGAACAGGTTACTATGAAGAGAGAGGGAGCGGGCATTTGTGAAGGGCCTTCAGAAAATAGTTGTGCACTGCTAGAGAGGAAGAAGGTGGAGGAGGGAAATTATGAAATTAGAGGAGTAATTGATAAATGCCTGGACCAAACTGGAGCGGGGGGAAGTTCTGCTGGGAGAATTGCAACAGGGGTAAAAGGGGGAAATAATGTGCAGGAGGAAGAGGAGGAGCTGGAAATGAGAGAGGAGATGAATGGAAGCAAGCAGGGAGTAAGAGGATGGAATCTAGTGCTGGGGACTCAATACTAAGAGGAGTTAGGTGGGGTAGCAAGGAGAGAGGCATAATGTGCATTTGGGTGGAGGCCATGCCAGGAATGACAGCGGAAAGGGTGGGACAGTCTGTTCTGAAATATGCTAGAAGGGTTAGGGCAAGCCTCATTTAATTATACATCTTGGGACAAACGACCTGGCTGACAAGACAGTAGATACAGTCAGAGGAGGTTTGAGGAACTAGCACAATTATGTGAAGGGGCAGGAAGATCAGTAACTTTTTCAGAGATACTTCAGTGCCAAAGGCAAGCACAACAAGAAAGCTGAGAATAGAAGAATTTAACGGATGGCTAAGAACCTGGTGTTGTGCTATAGGGTATGGGCTGTTGGGAGGGTGGGGAGGGACCTGGGAGGACAGTAGTCTCTATGCCAAGGAGAGACTACACTTAAGTGAGGAGGGAAAGAAAGTGTTGAAACAGAGGATGGAGGAGTACATAGAGGAAGTTTGGAATTTAAACTAGGAGTGGGGGGCGGCAGTTGGGGAAGAGATATGCAGAGACCACAGGTTGGCAAACCATATGAGCTTACCCCCCATAACAGTGACAAAGGACAAATGGCAAGTACTGTTGGTGATGCTAGGAAAGGAGGGCAGGATGGGAAGGGGGGAAAAGGGTGGAAGGTGGTTACCCTTAATGCTAGGAGCCTTGGGAGGAAAACTGCAGAGTTACAGGTTCTCATGGCAGAGAGAGAGGTGGACATTGCAGCCATCACGGAAACATGGGGCACCCAATACAATGACTGGGACCTGTCTGTACCAGGGTACAGGTTATTTCATAGGGACAGGGAGATTGGGAAAGGAGGGGGGGCACTATATGTGAAGGAAGGACTGAAGTGTGTAAGGGAGGAAGTGGAGGAGGGTAGTACGAGTCACTTTGGATGTAAATCCAGGATTCCAAGAATAGGATTCTTAGAATGGGAGTGGTGACAGGCCACCATCTCAGATGGAGGAGTTAGACAGGGAACTAGCGGGACAGATCAGGAGGACCTCAGAGAAGGGTAGTGTGGTGATTGGGGACCTCAACATGCCAGGAGTGGACTGAGCACCCCAACAACCAGGAACAGAAGGGAGCAGGTACTGCTGGATGCCTTCCAGGACAGCTTCCTGCTGCAAATGGTCAGTGAACCAACCAGGTTAGGGAGTACTCTTGACCTTGTGCTGGCAAATGGGGACTTTGTGACAGAACTTACAGTGGAGGAACCGCTGTCAGGGAGTGACCACCACTCAGTATGGCTCACATTGGATATGGGCAAGGAAGGAGTGGACTCTGGCACAAGAGTGCTGGACTTCAGGAGGGCCAACTTTGGGAGGATGGGGGAAGTGGTAAAAGGGTACCTGGCCAGAATTCAATCTAGTATGGACACTAACCAGAGGTGGGAGCTCATAAAGCTGGGGATAGTGGAGGCAACCAAAACCTGCTGCAAAGCCCAGAGCAAGAAGGCTAGGGCTAAGAAACCGATCTGGTTAAGCAAGGAGGTCATGGAAAAGGTAAGGAGGAAAAGAGCTGCCTTTAGGAAGTACAAGAAAACAGGGAGGGGGGAGGACAGAGAGGAGTACTTGACAGAATCAAAGGAGGTGACAAGGGCAGTAAGGGGAGCCAAAGCATCTACAGAACTCAGGCTGGCACAAAGCATTAAGAAGGAGGAGAAGGACTTCTTTAAGTACATCAGGGATAAAAAGAGCTGTAAGGACCATATAGTAAGGATCAGGAAGGAGGGGGGTTGGGTGGAAGCAGGGTGTGATAAGGCAGAAGCACTAAATGAGTACTTCTGCTCAGTATTTACTAAAGAGAAGAAGGGGGTGACACCCAAGGTGGGAGAAATGGCAGAAGCGGGGAAGGAAGTGGTGACAGATGGGGAAATCATGGAGAGCAGAATTCGAGAGGGTTTGAAGGTACTGAGGGTGGATAAGGCGCCAGGCCCAGATGGCATCCACCCCAGGATACTGAAGGAGCTGGCAGAGGTCCTTGCAGGACCTTTGGCAGACCTATTTAATGCCTCACTACATTCAGGGTGTGTACCTCAGGACTGGAGGATGGCTCATGTGGTGCCCCTCCACAAGAGTGGCCCCAAGGATGAACCGGGAAACTATAGACCAGTGAGCCTCACATCCATCGTGGGTAAGCTAATGGAGACTATCCTGAAGGAGAGGCTGGTGGCCCTCCTAGAGGCCAAAGGACTACAGGACAGCAGACAGCATGGCTTCATATGTGGCAGATCCAGCCAAACCAACCTGGTCGAGTTCTATGACTGGGTAACTAGGCAACTGGACAGGGGCCATGCAGTGGATGTCCTGTATCTGGACTTCAGTAAGGCATTCGACTCAGTGCCACATGGAAGGCTGGGAAGGAAGTTAAGGCACAGGGCGGTGAAAAGCTGGTGAGATGGGTAGGAAATGGGCTGAAGGGAAGGCAACAGAGGGTGGGCGGGTGGGGAGCTCACACCCAAAGGGCAGTGACGCGGTGTTCGCAGGGCTCGGTGTTGGGACCAGTGTTGTTTGGGATATTCATTGCAGACATATCATGGGACATCAAGAGCAAGATCAGTCTGTTTGCTGATGATACCAAGATAGGCGCGGTGGTGGATGACCTAGGGGATGGCAGGGTTTGCAGGATGATCTGGCAAAGCTTAGAACCTGGTCAAACACCTGGCAACTGAGCTTTAATGCCAAAGTGCAAGGTGCTGCATTTTGGGATGAAGAACCCAAGGAGTAGTTACCAGCTAGGGGGAGTGCAGCTAGCCCAGACAGAGGAGGAGAAGGATCTGAGTGTGCTCATTACAGGGTCAATGAACAAAACTCGGCACAATGTAGGAAGGCAGCTGCAAAGGCCAACAAAAATGCTGGGTTGTATTGCAAGGGGTATATCCTCAAGGAGGGAGGAGGTGATTCTGCCACTGTATAGGTCATTAGTTAGACCACACCTGGAGTACTGTGTGCAGTACTGGTGTCCGTATCTGAAGAGGGACATTAAGTTACTGGAGGGGGTGCAGCGCAGAGCGACAAAGATGATCAAGGGGCTGGGGTACTTATCATACGAGAGGAGGTTGAAGGAGTTGAACATGTACTCACTGGAGGAGAGGAGAGACAGGGGTGACATGATTGAAACCTTTAAATACATGAAAGGAATAAACAAGATGGGTACAGAGGGGCTGTTCAAAGTAAGGGAAGGGAGGGCCACCAGGGCCACGATATGAGACTGGAGCCAGGAAGGTTCAGGAGGGAGATGAGGAGACACTTTTTACAGAGAGGTGGTGGCTGGGTGGAATACATTACCTGCTGAAGTGGTATGCAGTAGAACAGTGGACTGCTTCAAACGAGGATGGGACAGGACAAGGGGGAGGGTTAATGAAGGGGAAGGGTGGAAGAGAGGGGCAGCTGCAGAATAAGGGGTGCTAGCTGCACATTCGAGCAGACTTGATAGACCTCTAGGCCTTTATCTACCGGCAAATTTCGTATGTTCGTAAAACCCAAAATAAATCGAGCAGACAAGATAGACCAGGTGATCTCCTTCTGCTGGTTACTTTCTTATGTTCTTATTATCATATCTACCATAAATTAAGGTTTCATAAGACATTGTCGCAAACTATGGAAGTTCTCAATTATGTGCCAGAGGTGCCCAAAGGTAATTATATATGAAATTCAAAGAATAGATGATTCATAGTCTCTGGTATATTTGTACACAATTCCCGTACAAGGATCCTTTCTTGTATAGACTTGTGATGGTGATTACTTCTAACATTGAGTTTGTTGTGACAGTGCATCCACAATGTGTTTCACATTTTTGTGGTATCCTAGCTTCACTTAATTGCCTTAAAATATCCTTCTCTTCTATACCCCCCGGACAGGTAATACAAGGAGTAATTAAATCACATGTGTCAAGGATATACTGGTACATCTCCTTCTCAGATGTGAACAACACCTCCTGTCTGGAAATCTTCCATTGTTTAAGTTTTATTTATTATTTATTTTATTATTTAGTTTTTGTTGACCAGGTAAGTGCACTAGACAAATTCTGCTTATTTTCAGGCACGACCCGGGGGAGGGGGATACAGATGAATGCCAGCTGAGCTTGAACCTGATTAAGCTGCTGGTGGTATTTTAGTGAATGCGGAAATTTGGTCAGGGCAGTGGGGAAATCCCCCTACTCTTTTTGAGAAGTGCCATGGGATCTTTAACATCCACTTGAACTACCACCAGAGCAGGCAGATGGGACCTCGGTTTAACGTCTCATCTGAAAGATGGCACCTCAAGAGTGCAGCACCCCCTTCATACTGCACTGCAGTGTCAGTATTAGGATTTAGCCCATGTGCCTGGTGTGGTGTTAAGTTTCTTAAACAATTCTAATAAATATTTTGCTGATCCCTGTGAGACAGCACTAAATGCTCCCCCACATGGGGCCTCCATTTTTGGAAAAAATAAGATCCTCTTGCATTGAACTTTGGGGCCCAGACCACTTGCCAGCCTTGTACAACTGGTAACAGAATGGTGTAAAGAAAAATAGTGAAGAAAAAAAATTATGGAGTTAACCATATTTAGCCCTCTCTTATTAATGGGCCAATATGTAACAGACCTTTTAACCGGATTTAACCTACTGCCCCATAATAATTGGAAAAACATTGTAGATTCTAGATTAAAATTTAAGCAGTATCGAAAAAATGTAACTAATTGTTAAGAAAATTGGGATGATGAATGTCTTGATCACATAAATTCTTTTTTTTCCAGAACATGGAGTATGATTTCCAGGTGTTTACTTTACTTTCTGCCATGATTATTTTATTTAGCCAATTTGTTTCTGCTGGTTCTGGGCTCCCAAAAGTTACTCCTAGTATCCGTAAAGGTTCCTGTTTTATCTGAATGCCACAAATCTCCATAACTAACTGATCTGGCAGTGCAGCCACTGTCGTGCCAGTACTTTTCATCTTCTACACAGAAGAGCCAGACATTTGGGAACATGTCTGTACCCCCGCTAGGGCCCTTTCCTCAGTGTCTTGATCTGCTACTAATAGGCCCACATCATCTGCGTACGCTAAAACTGTGGCAAACAATGTGCCCATCGGGCCTACCACATGACCAATATTTCTATCCACGTTAAGTTTCCTTAATAATGAATCGATTGCAAACACATTCAGCAAGGGGCTCAAGGGACACCCCTGCCTCACCCCAAATCTAATTGAAACATGCTTTAAAATATATCCATTAATTATTGGACTTGTGGTAACATATTAATATAATTGCAAAATCCATTGTATAATACATGAGGGAATACCATAATACTGTAAAACTGCAAATAGATAGTCATGTGACACCAAATCAAATGCTTTGGTTTGATGTAAACTTAGAACATACCCCTGAGCCGTAAAACTTTCATAAACTTCCTGGAGCACTCTCAGATTATCAAACATGGACCTCTGTCTGATGGCGCAGGTTTGAGACAAAGAGATCAATGTTTTAGCTGCCTGGGATAGTCGATTACTTAAGATTTTACACATGATTTTCCAATCTGTATTAATCAAGCTGATTGGTCTCCAATTATTAATGTATTCTTTTTCATCTTTTTTATGAAGAGTAGGGGCATTTTTATTGGTAACAAAAGAAGAACGATACAAAAATAGAAAAGAAACAAAACAACAAATTCATAAGTACACATGTCAAATACATTACAGGTCAAGAAAATAATAAAAAGCCTTTCCAAAATCCTATAACATAAAGCAGGAAATAAATCAAAAAATGTGGCGCACCAATCCATGGCACACTCCGAGACCCCCAGAGGGTGTCACCAGGGGAACTTAAAATAAAAAGGGGCAATTTCTCTACAGCTGTCTCATTTGCTGGGGTGAAGTACAGTGTTCCTCCAGGCATGAAGTTTTTATAATTCTGTTGTAACATTCATTATTATTTCCTCATAAGCAACATGCTTCTGCTGGAACACCCAGGAACATCTGGACTGCCAGTTGAATACTTCAAAAAGGCCACGAGGACCTCCAAAGTAGAGATGTCACACTTAGACCAATGTTTATTAAAAATTCTCAAAACCAATTCAGCATGAGTAAATGCCAGTATCAGGGGCTCCTGCCACTGTCTCACCAGCTGGGTCCAGAAGGCCTGGATATAGGGACAAGCCAAAACAAGCATTTGTCAATGCCGAATGTTGTCTTGCTGGCAGTGGCATTGGTAGTGCAAGAGTTAGAGAGATGCATAATAGGAATGGCAGTGAAGTAGTGAACTGATGCCAACCCCACCCCACCTTGCAGGGACTGACAGGCATTGGGTATGCCTTTGGGTCATTGGCTATATATTACTCACGCCATTTCACTCACTTTCCTACTGCAGACACCGACAGTGTCTCGGTATGCCTTGGGGTCTTTTGGCGTTATGCTCACCCCATTCCATAAGGAAATACACTGAGATGGGTGTAGTATAGGAGAATGGAGTGAGCTTTGGGGCTGAAGAGTCCAAGGCACACCTTGATGCCTGTCACTGGCTGCAGGATGAGGGTGGGGGTGGAATGGCGTGAACATTACAGACGACAGTCCCAAGTCACACCCCTGACATCTGTCAGTCTCTACAGGGTGGGGCTTTACAGTTGGAATCCCTAAGGCCCCGGGTGTTTGTTGGTATTTTCACTCCAAATGTTCAACATGGGCTTTTTGTGACCTCACCTCATGAACAGTGGCACTATCAGTTCATTAGCCAAAAGGTGATTTTGCACAGCGACTACGCCATTTGGTGCCACAGGTGCAATAACACATTTTGGGCAGGATGTTAAAAATGGCAGCTGTACTGTTCATGAGAAGGTGTAAAAAAATGGCAATGCTGAAAATCTGGAGAGAAAATATGAAACACTGGTGAAGTCACGAGCGTGCTTAGAAACTGTGTAACGCACACCCATAATGCAATTAATTTGGGGATTCTTTTAACCAAATTTTCAACGTAGGCATTTTGGGACCTCCACTCATGAACAGTGTCACTGTGACTGTGTTAATCTGTCCCGAACATTGATTTCCCCACAGCGACCGCGCCATTGTGTGCCACATGTGTGAAAACACATTTTGGGCAAGATGTGAAAAATGACAGCTGTACTGTTCATAAGGAGGTGTGAAAAAATGGCAATGCTGAAAATCTGGAGTGAAAATATTAAAAATTGCTGAAGTTACGAGCATGGGTGGAAACTACGCAATGCACTCTTGTAATACAGTCATTTTTGAATTTTTCACCAAATTTGCAACATAGGATTTTTGGGACCCCACCTCATGAACAATGGAACTGTCATTTCATTAATCAGTCCCAAAAGGTGATTCCACACAGTGACCAAGAAATGACCTTTCAGGACCAAATAACAAAATGACAGTGCATGTGTTCATGAGGTGGGGTCCCAAGAACCCCATGTTGAAAACTGGGAGCCAAAATTCAAAAAAATAGCTGAGATATCCACCTAAGTTGAACCCCCCCCCCATTGATGCCATTATACAGCTTACCACAATTTTCTTTACTTTGTGGTTGGCATTTGAAGAGTTCAGACATCTCCCGCTCTGCTGAAGATCACCGCGGACCTCCGCGGAGTAATTATAGTGATGAGTGGGGGTTTAGGGAGAGTGGGATGCACAGAGGGTGGATGCAGGTTGGGGAGGAGGGCGTCCTGGCGACTGGGGACCGTTTTCTGGTTACAGGGACAAAACAAAAACCATCTGGCGAAGGTTTTTTTTACAGATTTTACAAAAATAAAAATACATTTGGGCACACTGGGGTGGGCTCCCAGTGTGCCACATGAGTTTTTGTGGGGGGACTGAAGCTGATGGGGATTGAGCATCCCCATCAGCAAAGAAAGTGTGTGTGTGTGTGTGTGTGTGTGTGCGCATGTGTGTGTGTGTTGAAGGTGATGACATGATGCCCGGCCGGGACTGGGTACCCCATCGGCAAACAAATTAAACTGGGGGCAAACAATTTAAACTGGGGGGAGATGATGCTGACGGGGATTGGGCACCCCCGTCGGCAAACAAACTGAACTTAGGGGGGCATGCCAACAGGGGGATTGGGCACCCCTGAAGTCAGCTTTCTGAGGACTGATGATAGGAGCCGCTGCAATGTTTATTGAAATGTTCCACCAAAAAAGGCATGTAGGGGAGGTGTGTCATCTGTGCCACTGCATGACAAGCTTCTCTCCGATTGCAGAGGCACATTTCTTTCAAGTTGGTGGCACTTTGCATATACTTGTGTCAGCGCTAGCATGCTGGTTCATTAGGTAATGAGGGATGCACCGACTAAAGTGTGCCCTGCATTTGCCAACTCTGACACACCTCTACATTTCTCCTACTACCAGAAGATGTTGCTTGCGCATGTGCAAGACAACATAAAAAAGACGAGTACAACCGTTCCTTGGGCAATATCTCTCTGAACCTGTTTATGCTAGTGGGAGTAAAGAACTCCCACTTTCCCATAAATACTCAGCCATTGGGCATCCCAAACATACGGGGCAGGTGCCTATTATTTAGATATCCCAGCACTATAGCTTGATGCTGGTCTCGTAAGAAGGAATTTCTAGGGGACCCAAAAAAGTGGTTAGTCTGTATCTTGGCATACACTGTTTCCTACTAAGAGTCAAAAGTCTTGTCAACCCTGGTTTCCACTGTTTTATCTTAAAAAGGGTGTCAATAATGTATTCAGGGCAATACATCAGCTTTCTTAGAACCTGAAGCCTATCACTGCGCCAATCGGCCAAATATAGCTGCAACCAGTCTAGGACACCAGCGGTCCAAGCTTTTCCATTCAGCTTTAAAGCCAAACCAATGCTGGAAGTTACAAAGATAATATAATAAAAAGCAATGGGATTCATGATACCCACACCACCCTCCTTTTTCATGTGGTAAGTAAGATTCCGCTTAAGGGGGTTCAGTTGACTTCACCAAAAGGCTTGAAAGAAAATGCTTAAAAGCCTGGTTTCCCAAACATGGGGTAAAGGAAAGACATAACTAATACACAAAAAAAAAATGGAAGAATCAAAGTCTTAATCAAAAGTACCCTCTTTGTTTTGGAGATCTGTTTGTTCTTCTAAAAATTAACTTATGTCTGTGCGACCTGGAGACAGGAATCCCAGGTTTTTCTCGGCCACGTTCATTGACCCATACATGATCCCTAACAATGTGATATCCTGGGCCAATATGGAGATACCTGCTATACCCTGAGAAGGGGAGGGTTCTGTATTTCCAACTGAAACTCCTGTACTTTTATGATCGTTAATCTGTGACCCTGAGGCCCCACCAAACTCCTGCAACTCTCTGCAAATAGCAGGGTCCATATCAGACCTTTGAACAAGTAAAACAACATCATCTGCATAGATCATGATTGTCATTGTGGGTGATTGTGGTCCTAGAGAAAAACCCACAATTTGTGCATTTAGCTGAATTTTTCATAAGAGAGGGTCAGTACCAAATATATACAACAAGGGGCTTAGAGGGCACCCTTGCCATACCCCTTTCCCTAACCAACAAGGCCACCTTAGCTACCCCTTGACATATGGTCTCACAGTGGCATGATTGTACAAGCTTTTGATCCAGAAGACAAATTTCCCTAGAATGTGGTATGCATGTAAAACTTGAATTAAATAATCATGGGCGAGTTTGTCAAAGGCCTTTTCTTGGTCAATGCTCAATAGATAACTTGAGACATGTCTTGATTCCCTCTAAGGAATTATGCTCAGAGCCAGATTAAAGCATCTTGCACATTCCATGTCTTAACAGACAACATTTGCTATGGACCAATAACTTTTTAAGCAACGGCTCCCAAACGACTAGCTAACATTTTTCCCAGTATTTTATATTCCGTATTGAGCAGACTGAGCAGTCTCCAATTCCTCATGTCTGCCCTATCACCCTGTTTATATCAAAATATCAGGGCTGACAACTGGGACTGCGGGAGACTCCCAATATTTAAACAATTCTGCTAAAATGGGGGCCAAATGGTCCCGAAACATCTTAAATAATTCAGCACTGAGACCATCATCCCCTGGAGCAGTATTATTATTCAAGCACGTAATAGTATTCTTAACTTTGTCAAGATTAATTGAGGCTATTAAAGTCTCTGTGTCTTGATCATTTAAAGGTGGAATGTTCAGATCCTTCATATATGACCTAGTGTGAAAATTAACAGGATCTGCACTAAAGGACATGGAAACATGATGATGTACCACATCCAATAGGTTCTCCCGGGATGTCCCCATGTCCCCCTGGCTGTTATATAATCCAGTCATGGATCTCTCATCTCTCTTGGAACTACAATCCTTGTAGGGCTCAAAAGTGTGCTTACACCCCTGAGTCCCAAATTGCATTTCTTCATACAGCGATTGGGCCCTATCTTATTGCAGTTTTTGCATTTGAAGTTTGATGGTACGGATTTGGTCACTATACCCCAATTTTTCAGTCTCAGTTCTAGAAATAAGTTTCTGCAAATGAAATCTGAGAGTAAGACGCTGGAGACAATCATCCTGAGATTTTGTACATGAATATGTTTTTAAGAACTGAACAATATACTGTTTGCTATCCTCCCACCAAGCATCAACACTGTTATAAAAAACTCTAACCAATAACCTGGCCATCCAAAGTTGAGACCAATGACATGCAAGAGCCGGGTCCTCCAATCTGCTATTGATCAGGTGCCATTGACTTTTCCCATGGATTGGGGCCTTGCCCCAGTGCAAAGAACACGTAACTATTTTATGGTCCTTGAATTCATAACAAGTGGTGCTAGCCATTTAGACAGTAATAATGTTGGAAATAAAGATAAAATTGATCCGGGTTGACAAGGTTCCCTTACAAAAGGTGTTCCCACCAACCAAATGCAAAGCCCTATAGGCATCCTTCAGTTTAGCAGTACATATAATAGCATTTAAACTATTGGAATCGATAAACATTTTAGTAGTTGCAAGACCATGGTCAGTTCGAACTGTGCCACAGTTGAAATCACCCCCCCAAAGCACTATTCTGGAGGTGTAAAGAAAGGGTTGAATAGCTGAAAACAACCCAGTTCTCAAAGCTTTTGTTTGGGGAGCATAAGTTGCAATTATACGCAGATGTTCTGGACCAAAGGACACATCCAAGGATAGGGCTCTGTCAGGCTGTATTTCAGTAAGTTTGGTCAGTTTCAATCTGCTATCATTAAACAAAATTCCAACCCCATCACATTTATTTGTACCAATGGTCTAAAAGGAGGGTCGCTTTGTCCAAAAACCTGGCTGCCTGAGAGAGTTCATGGGTGGTTTTGAGCCCGGTATCTAATACCAGGACAACCTGACTATCAAGGTCACACAAGGTGGTAAGTACTAATAAACATTTTTTATAACCTTTAATACTATTGACATTAATAGTGGAAACCTTGATAGAGGCCATAGAAAGTTAGAAGAAAAGAATGTGGGTGGTGGGGGGCCTCAGGTTATACTGGAAGTCTGTGACCGAGTCTGTCTTCTTTGAGGAAGTGCTGTAGCTGGTAAGGAGATCCTCTGATCAGAGCAGGGGTCTACAGAAGAGGAGGTGACAGGTAAAGTCTCCATATCAGAGACTTCAGAGTCTGATGTATGGTGATTGGGAGCATTACTCAGGGCAGAGAACTTATTTTTAAAGGGACCAGAAGAATGGATTTTAGCTTTTTTCCTTTTGGGGTAGTCTTAATTCCACCCCCCCCCACCTGTGGGCACTTCTTTTTTCCCCTGATAGAGCACAGGTTGAAAGTTACCAACTGGGGGGAGGGTATGAGGACCTGCACTATGCTAACCTGAGTGGGCTCCAAAATCTGTACCCCCACAACATCTTCTTCTCCAATGAGGGGGTCTGAGGGAGAACTGACTACTGGAGGGGCAGAAACTACCTGCCCACAATCCTGTTGCATGGGGCGTACCTCCGGGGCTACATTCTGTACATTAAAAGGGGTGTTCTGGGTAGCAGCCCTCTGTGCCGAAGCCTGCGCTGCCCCATTCTGCTGTGCCTGTGTGACAAAGGTTTTTGGGGATACACTTTCACCTTTATTGTGGGACGCCCAGGGGCATCTCACACAGGAGTGACCCCTCCATTCACAAAGATTACATTGAGATGTGTTTAAACAGTCCTTTGTCCAATGGCCATACTCAATACAGTGGGTGAATTTTGCACAGTCACACGCGTCACTCAGATGAGCTCTAGAACCACATTTAAAACATGATTTTTGCTGGCCATAATAAAATAAAGTCCCCCGATCCCTTACTAGAAAAAAAAAAAAACACTGGGCAAAATGCACAACATCCGCATCAGTATTTTGAAGTTTCTCCTTAATCTTCCAACCTACAGTCCAGATTAGCTCAGTAGCAATAATCGGAACTGGTGTGCCTTGAATCTCACATCTGTTCGGCAACCAGAACAAAATGTCCGATATGCTGGCCCTTCATCCTTAAATAATACAGTAACAGTTCTAATCTGGGGTTTCATTAAGGCAATTTCTAACAAGCATTTGTCAATGCCGAACGTTCGATTGCAGGTATTTGCAGTGGTATTTGGCACTTGGACATGGCTTAAAAAAATCAGTGACAAAGAAGTACAAGCATTTATCAATGCCGAATGTTGCTTGCTTCTATGTGCTGTTTAGGTATCTGGAAGTCATTGGAGTGCAAATATTGAAAATTCGCAAACGTACGAGCGTGCGTAGGAACTGTGCAACGCACGCTTGTAAAACAGTCATTTTTAGGAATTTTTTCACCAAATTTTCAACATAGCCATTTTAAGACCTCTGCTCATGAACAGTGTCACTGTGATTTTCTTAATGTGTCCCATACATTGATTTCACACACCGACTGCGCCATTGTATGCTACATGGGCAGAAACACGTTTTGGGCAGGATGTGAAAAATGACAGCTGTACTGCTCATAAGGAGGTGTGATAAAATGGCAATGTTGAAAATCTGGAGTGAAAATATTGAAAATTCGCAAACTTACGAGCATGTGTAGGAACTGCGAAACGCATGCTCGTAAAACAGTCATTTTTAGGAATTTTTCCACCAAATTTTTGACATAGCCATTTTAAGACCTCTGCTAATGAACAGTGTCACTGTGATTTTCTTAATGTGTCCCATACATTGATTTCGCACACCAACTGCGCCATTGTGCACTACATGGGCGGAAACACATTTTGGGCAGGATGTGAAAATGACAGCTGTACTGCTCATAAGGAGGTGTGAAATGGCAATTTTGAAAATCTGGAGTGAAAATATTGAAATTCAAACTTACGCGGCATAGGAACTGCGCAACGCGTCAGAAACAGTCATTTTTAGGAATCTTCACCAAATTTTCAACATAGCCATTTTAAGACCTCTGCTCATGAACAGTGTCACTGTGATTTTTAATGTGTCCCATACATTGATTTCACACAGACTGCGCATTGTGCTGCCACGAGGTGAAACACATTTTAGGCAGGATGTGAAAAATGACAGCTGTACTGCTCATGAGGAGGTGTGGTAAAATGGCAATGTTGAAAATCTGGAGTGAAAATATTGAACATTCGCAAACCTACAAGCGTGCGTAGGAACTGCGTAACGCATGCTCGTAAAACAGTCATTTTTAGGAATTTTTTCACCAAATTTTCAACATAGCCATTTTAAGACCTCTGCTCATGAACAGTATCACTGTGATTTTCTTAATGTGTCCCATACATTGATTTCGCACAACGACTGCGCCATTGTGTGCTACATGGGCGGAAACACATTTTGGGCAGGATGTGAAAATGACAGCTGTACTGCTCATAAGGAGGTGTAAAAAGCAATGTTGAAAATCTGGAGTGAAAATATTGAAAATTGTGAACTTATGAGCCTGCATAGGAACTCATCGCATGACGACTCATAAAACACATATTTGGAATTTTGCACCAGATTTTCAACATGGGGTTTTGGAACACCTTCTATCGAATGATGTCACTGTCATGGCGTTATTCAGGCCCAAAGGGTGATTTTGTGCAGTGACTGTGCAGTGACTGCGAAATCACCCTTCGGGCCTGAATAACGCCATGACAGTGACATCATTCATGAGAAGGGGTCCCAAAAACCCCATGTTGAAAATTTGGTGCCAAAATTCCAAAAAATGCCTGAGATATGCAATAAAGTTGAAAACCCCCTATCTAGCCCATTATACAGCTTACCGGCATTTCCTCAGTTCGAGGTCGGCTTTGAAGTGTGCAGGCGTGTTTCCGGTCCACGATGATGTCTCCGGGCTCGGAGAAGTAGGGAGTGAGGGGTGTGGGGAGACACAGTGCGCAGTGGTGGGTGCGGTTGTGGAGGGGGCTGGGAGAAGCGCCATGGGACCATTTTAATTTACAGGTTTTTAAAAAAAAGATGATGTGGGACTTTGCCACGCTGGGGTGGGCTCTCAGCGTGGCAGAAGGATGGCTGGGGGCATGGAGCCGACGGGGATTGGGCACTCACGGGCAGACGATGTAGGACGCTTGCCACGCTGGAGTGGGCTCCCAGCTGCAGCAGCAAAGATTTGGGGTGGCATGACGCTGGTGTAGCACACAGCGGTGGTTTTCTTTGAAGAGAAGACCACCGCTGTCATACACAGCACCACGTCTGATTGGTGCAGGACTGCCACGCCTGCTCAATGGAGCAAGGGATTGCAGAGGAGGGGCACACCTCCAAAGTGTCCCATTCTCCTAAGACGTTCCTTGCGCATGCGCGCAAGCGAACGTAAAAATGGGCTCCATAAGGCTGTTTTAAACAATTTATTATAATGAGCCCAAACCAATCCAACCCAGAAATCTGTTTAAAACTAATATCAAAATTAGCATCCCCCGTATGTATGAGGGCATAAACCTCAGAGGAGAAAAACTTAATGGAGTCATTAAGTAATGTTCTGGTAATATAAATCTGATCTGGAGGAGGGTCCAGTCATCCTTTTTAGATTAATTGAACCACATTCTTTTGGGGGGGAGTTCCCCTCGAGTCATAATTAGTTCCAAAAATGTCCTGGGGTGATCCCCCACGTCTGCATCAGGGATGCTAGGGACAGGATCAGTGGGGTCAGGGGCCACATCTTGCACTTGTGGAGCAAAAGAAGTTGGTTCACTAACAGACTGGGCAGCAGCAACCCCCCACCCTTGGGCAGGGAACCCAGTATCAGTCAAGGTAGTCACTTTTGCTGTCTCTTTATGCAAAGGGGGAATCCTAGGGTCCCCAGATGCAGCAGCCATTCTGTACCTTTGTACAGTAGGGTCGGTTAAGTCAGGCTCCCATTGTCCAGCTCCATTTTGGAGTCATCCAGCATTAAGCAGAGCTCATTCTGCTGACCATGTCTGAGCATCTGCTACCTCAGGATTCGAACCATCAGCAGCTTTTTCAGGGGGAAACAGAAGAGTCCCCCACCTGAGTGTCAGTTCTTGTCCTGCCAAAATGCGGCAAAGGCTGCAAGAAACCATGCTGCGGTACATCGTCCGCCCCCACCCCCTTGCGCTGCTCAGCAGCAGTTTCAGTACCATCTAGTGAAACAAAATCAGGTACAGGAGCATTACCTCACAAATTAAATGCAGCAGGTATCTTGTCAGTGGATTGAGGTGGAGAGTTCACTGCAGAGGGATTCTCCGTGTCCTCAAGCCTCTGCTCCAAAGTGTGTACTGTATCCTTGTTTGGCGTAGGTCAGCAAGCTCCTGTAGAGTATTGTGCCAGGGAAAGATCCGCTGCTCGTTCCAACTGTGCTGCTTTGGCAGACAGTAACAGTTCTCGCTCAGATAACGACGCATCCATTGCAGTTCCTTGCCGTTTGTGCTCAGCCTTACATTCCAAGTGTGCAGCTTTCGTTTGCAGCAATACTTCCTGCTGAGCAATGACTTCCAACAACTGTCACGTCTGTATTCGAGATCTAAGTCGAGGTCGTCATCCTCATCCTGAGAATTCCTCAAAGCTATATCTAGGTTCCTGGTCATCTTCAACGGCAAAGGAGCCATTCTTTGGAGGTTGCTACTGTTACCAGTCTCCATGAGGGCCTCTTGCAGATTGGAAGCAGGAGGGGAGGCCATCCCCCCTGCTCCCTCCACCACTATCTCCTCACTGACACCGATGGCAGCCATCCTGAAACAGGACAGCAGCACCCTGGTGTCCTGGCCGAATTTCCCCCATTCACTAAAAATACCAGCAACAGTGTAATCTGGTTCAGAGTCAGTTGGCATCCATCTGTACCCCCTCCCTTGGGACGAGGCTGAAAATAGGCAGAATTTTCTAGTCCTCCTTTCGAGGTCAACAAAAACTAATAAATAAATAAACTGAAAGTTGCTATGTTTAAAAGAAACTGCAGCCACAGCACATGGAGCTGACGCACCACATATTATATCATAAGTGCATCATAAGTGCAATAAGTCAAGACATTTAAATAAAAAAAAGTACCAATCATTCTTGTTGGCAAATTGAAATAATACATACAGCTTTCTAAGATAATGCATCAGCTGGCCAGTAGCTATGTAAGTAAAATGTGACCTTCATTCACATAAATAAAAAAGTGGTTTCCTCACCACATAATATCTCAAGGAATATTTAATGTAGCTGCAGCAGTTGGCATGTGATTTTAAGGGACAGTGTCTGTCAACACCCTTAGGCATCAACTTGTCCCTATTTTAAAAACAAACACACTTTATGATTGGTCACATTCTGTATAGACTGCTGATGTAGCTGGTTGTTTGATTCTGATTCCTTTCTTCTGTTTAAAAATGAAAAATAGACCACCCCCTGCCCTTACTGGTGCACCACCAAGTTTGTTAGTAGTGTTACACTCCTTGATCAGCTTCAACTGCATCTTTCCTGGCTGGGAATGGGGAAATTGTTTAACCAGGAAAGGCACACTAAGCCAGAGCTTGTTTCCAGGTGCGACATGGGAGCACAAGGAAGTTAAGTGACTTCCTCAGGGTAACACAGTATACAAGTGGGGGCTGTGGGATTCAAACTCAGGTCTCCAGGTTTGCAGCTCAGTACCCTAAACCACAACACTATACTGCCTCCTTCAGAATTCCAGCACACCGTCTAGCCAATCATGATTCAGTGGGAGGAGAAAGAGGAGAAACAGCATCATGAGTGACTTCTGGGGGTGTCTTTGTATTGTTCAGGAGGTATGGAATTAGAGTTTATCAAGGTAGGATTTGACAGGCATGTTAATATTTACTTGTAGCAGAAACTTTCTCTTTTAGGAAAACATTTCTCATTGCACTGCTGCCATAACTGCTACTAACAAGCATTTGTCAATGCCGAATGTTGTCGCGCTGGCATTGGCATTGGCAGTGGAGGAGCTAGAGGCGCATAATAGGAATGGCAGTGAAGTATTGAAGTGCCACCAACCCCACCCCCACCCTGTAGAGAGCGACAGGCGGTGGAATGTGTGCCTTGGGGTTGTCAGGTATAATGTTCATACCATTGTACCCTCACCCTCACTCCCTGTAGACACTACGACAAGTGTCATGGTGTGCTTTGGGGTCTTTGGGCATTATACTTACCCCATTTCATAAGGAAATACACTGACGTGGGTGCAGTATAGGAGCATGGGGTGAAGTTTGTGGCCAAACAGTGCAAGACATGCCACGATGCCTGTCAGTGGCTGCAAGGTGGGCGTGGGAGGGTGGAATGGCATGAGCATTACATCCGATGATTCCAAGTCACAGCCCTGATGCCTATCAGTCCGTACCGGGTGGGGTGCTGCAGTTGGAAACCCTAACACCGTAGGCGTGTAGTGGTAGTTGCACTCTACATGTTCAACATGGGCTGCTTGTTAGGCCACCTCATGAAAAGCGACACAATCACTTTGTTAGCCGAAAGGTGGTTTGGTACAGTGGCTGTGGCATTTGGTGACAGAGGGACAAAAACACAGTTTTGGGCAGGATGTGGAGAATGACAACTGTATTGTTCATGAGGAGGCATAAAAAATGGCAACATTCAAAATCTGAAGTGGCAATATGAAATACTGGTGAAGCAATGAACATGCATACAAACTGCGCAGCAGACATTCACAACCCAATTATTTGTGGGAGTTTTTTAGGCACATTTTCAACATAGGTATTTTGGGACCTCCCCTCATGAACAGTGGCGCAGTGATTTTGTTGATGTGTTCCAAAAGGTGATTTCCCACAGCAAGCACGCCATTGTGTGCCACAGTTGTGCAACGCGTTTTGGGCAGGCTGTGAAAAATGGCAGCTGTACTGTTGATAAGGAGGTGTGCACAAATGCCAATGGTGAAAATGTGGCATGAAAATATTGCAAATGTACAAAGTTACAAGGCTGCGTGAAACTGCGCAACACACGCTTGCAGCACAGTCATTTTCTGGACTTTCAGCACCAAATTTTCAATATAGGCATTGTAGGACCTCTGCTCATGAACAGTGTCATCATTTCCTCAAACTGCCCCGAAATCTGATTTCACACAGCGACCGTGCGATTCTGTGCCAGATGTGCGAAAACACATTTCAGGCAGCATATGTAAAATGACAGCTGAACTGTTCATAAGGAGGTGTGGAAAAATGCCAATCTTGAACATGTGGAGTGAAAATATTACAAATGCATGGTCACAAGCATGCGTGCAAACTGCGCAACGCACGCTCGTAAAACACTAATTGTATGGACTGTCAGCCCCAAATTTTCAACATAGGCATTTTAGGACCTCTGCTAATGAACAGTGTCACTGTCATTTCCATAATGTATCTCGAACACGGACGTTCCACAGCGAACGTGTTATTCTGTGCCGGAACTGCAAAAACACATTTTGGTCAGGATGTGAAAAATGACAGCTGTACTGTTCATAAGGAGGTGCAGAACAATGGCAATGTTGAAAATCTGGAGTGAAAATATTATAAATTCGGAAACTTACAAGCGTGCATGCAAACTGTGCAATGTACGCTCATAACACAGTCATGTTATTGAGTATCGTCACCAAATTTTCAGCATAGGCATTGTAGGACCTCTGCTCATGACCAGTGTAACTGTCATTTTTGTAATCTGCCCTGAACACTGATTTCCACAGCGACTGTGGTATTGTGCGCCGGAAGTGCCGAAACACATTTCGGCCAGGATGTGAAAAATGACAGCTGTACTGTTCACAGGGAGGTGTGGAAAAATGACAATGTTGAAAATCTGGCATGAAAATGTTGTGAATTCGCGAAGTTATGAGGTACGAGTGTAGCAACTGTGCAACGATGCTCGTAAAACAGCCATTTTTGGATTTTTCCACCAAATTTGCAACATAGACTTTTGACAGCTCACCTCATGAACACTGCCATTGTCTCAGATTATCGAACCTGAAAGGTGATTCCCAGTGACTGTGAAATCACCTTTCCGGACCAATTAATGTCATAACTGTAACAGAAATCATGAGGAGGGGTCCCAAAACCCCCATGTTGAAAATTTGGTGCAAAAATTCCAAAAAATACCCGAGATATGCATCAAAGTTGAAAAGAAAAACCTGTTTATTCCACTATACAGCCTACCGGCATTTACTCAGTTCGTGGTCGGCTTTGAAGAGTGCAGAGGTGTTCCTGGTCCACCGAAGATCGTCGCCCCGGACTCCGGAGGTCAGTATGGGGTTGTGTGGGAGGCAGGGCACACAGTGGGTGGGTGCGGGTGGTGGGTAGGGAGACTACGAGGGATCGTTTTTATGTTACAGGGGGGAAAAAACCAACATTGCAGGACAGGTTTTTTTTTTTCAGGGGACTTGGCACGCTGGAGTGGGCTCCCAGCATGCCACCTAACTGTTTGGGGGGTTGCTGCAGCTGACGGGGGATTGGGCACCCTCGTCGGCACACAACTAAAGGAGAGGGGGTTAATTTATGCCGACAGGGATTGGGCACCTCCGTCAGCACACAAAGGAAGCGGGGGAGGCAATAGCCGAGGGGATTAGGCACCTCAGCATATAAGAAATGGGGGGACTGTTTTACTGCCGACGGGATGGGCTCCCCATCAGCAAATTTGTGGCCAGAGTAAGCAGGCAGGGGATTGGGCACCCTTGAAGTCGGCAGTTGCGGCCGCCAGCCATGCTGACATCGTCGAGCACATAGGAAGGGTCCGCTGAGTCTGACGAGCTTTGCTCGGATTGCAGCGGACCTTTCCTTAGATGTGCTCACCACATTAGTATGCATGGTGTGGCAACAGCATGCAGGCTGATTGGGGAATGAGGGACGCACCTACTGATGCGTGCCCTGCATTCGCCCAACAGCAACCATGCCTCCAAATCCCCACTGCCGCAAGATGTTGGCTACGCAAGCGCGCCAACATAAAAAGGAAGCAAATAAAACAACCAGCAACATCATTTAATTTTACAGAAAGTAAGGAGTCTAAAAATATGGGTTTGCATTTCAGCTAGAAATAATATGATACAAGAAGGGTTGACAATGTCCCTTTCATGCCATATTTGGTCCTGTTCCCACTGATGTTAAACTTTCCTATAAAAAAAAAAATCCTGACTTTATTTATTTATTTATTTAACAATTTTACCAGGAAGGCAAACTGAGCAGAGTACTGCTTGATTCCAGAGGAGAGTACATAAATACAGAGAGTACATAATTACAGGAAAAAAATAAGCATTTGTCAATGGCATTGGTAGTGCATGAGTTAGACAGATGCATAAAAGGAATGGCAGTGAATTACGGAAGTGACACCAACCCCACACCACCCTGCAGAGACTGACAGGTACTGAGGTGTGCCTTTGGGTGTCAGCCATAACTCCCTCACGTACTTCACCCCACCCTACCCTGCAGAGTCCGACACAAGTATCGCGTTCTGCCTTGGGGTCCTCGGGCCTTACGCCCATCCCATTCCATATGGAAATATGTTGAGATGGATGCAGTATAGGAGAATGGGGTGAACTTTGGGGCCGAAGACTGCAAGGCACAGTTGGATGCCTGTCAGTGGCTGCAGGGTGGGGGGACGGGTGAAATGGCGTGAGCATTAGAACGACAATCTAAAGTCACATCCCTGACGTTGGTTAGTCTCTACAGGGTGGGACATTATGGTTAGAAACCCTAACACCCTGGGCATTTGTTGGTATTTGCACTCCAAATTTTCAACATGGGCTTTTTCTCACCCCACCTCATGAAAGCATTTGGGACCTCTGCTCATGAACAGTGGCACTGTGATTTTGTTAAACTATGTCCTGAATGTTGATGTCCCACAGTGATTGCGCCATTCTGCATCAGTAGCTCGAAACCACATTTTGGGCAGGATGTGAGAAATGACAACTGTACTGTTCTTAAGGAGGTGTGCAAAAATGGCAATGTGGAAAATCTGGAGTGAAAATATTAAAAATTCTCCAAGTTATGAGTGTGCATGGAAACTGCGCAATGCATGCTCGTAACACAGTCATTCTGTGGAATTTTCTTACCAAATTTTCAATTTAGGCATTTTGGGACCTCCACTCATGAACACTGTCATAGTGATTTTCTTAATCTGTCCCAAACATTGATTTCCTACAGTGACCGCGCCATTGTGTGCTGCATGTGCAAAATCACATTTAGTGCAGCATGTGAAAAATAACAACTGTACTGTTCTTAAAAAGATGTGCAAAAATGGCAATGTTGAAAATCTGGAGTGAAAATATTAACAATTCTCAAACTTACGAGTGTGCGTGGAAACTGCACAACGCACGCTCATAAAACAGGAATTTTGTGGAATTTTGTCACCAAATTTTCAACATATGCATTTTTGGACCTCCACTCATGGACAGTGTCACTGTGATTTTCTTAATCTGTCCAAAACATTGATTTCGCACACTGACTACGCCATTGTGCGCCACACGTGTGAAAACACATTTCAGGTGAGATGTGAAAAATGACAGCTGTATTGTTCATAAGGAGGTGTGGTAAAATGGCAATGTTGAAAATCAGAAGTGAAAATATTAAAAATTCTCATAGTTACGAGGCATGCGCAGGAACTGCGAAACACACTCAGATGCAGTCATTTTGGGAATTTTCCACCAAATTTGCAACATAGGGTTTTGAGCCCACCATGACATGTGACACTGTCATTTCATTAATCAGTCCCGAAAGGTGGTTCCACACAGTGACCGCGAAATCACCTTTCGGGACCGAATAACAAAATGACAGTTCATGAGGTGGGGTCCCAAGAACCCCATGTTGAAAATTTGGAGAAAAAATTCCTCAAAATGGCAGAGATATCTACCAAAGTTGAAAAAAAAACTATTTATGCCATTATACAGCTTACTGGCATTTCTTCACTGTGCAGTTGGCTTTGAAGAGTGCAGACGAGTTCCCGATCCACCGAAGATCGTCGCGTTGGCCTCCAGAGGTAAGTATGGTGTGGGATGTGTGGGGAGGTGGGTGCTCAGAGTGGGAGTGCAGGTTGGGGGGCATGAGAGACTGCGAGGGACTGTTTTCTGTTTTTACAGGGAAAAAAAATAAACTGGCAACGTGGGATGCTTTGGGCATGCTGGGGTGGGCTCCAAGCATGCCGGCATGCCTGGGTGTTTCTTTGGGGGGGCTGGAGCCGACAGGGACTCAGCACCCCCATCGGCTGCATGGTGTGCTTTTGGGGGGCAGCAATTTTTTGGGGGGAACATTATGCTGACGAGGATTGGGCTATCCCATTGGCAAATGAACTGGTGAGAGCAAATGCCAACAGGGGAATTTGGCACCCCCGAAGTCAGCTATTATGAGGACTGTGAGAGGCAGATGGCTCCGCCATGTTTATTGAAATGTTACACCACGGAAGGCACACCCTGTAATGAGGGGGCACTCCCACATTGCAGCGGCTAAATCTTTTCAAGTTGGTGGCATGCTTTTGCACTGCTGCCATAGACTGTGTGCAGTCTAATTTGTGCTACAGAGCCCAGCCCAAAAAAGCAGTGGTGCCACTGGCCACTACAGGACCACATCTCCAAAACCTGCTATTCCAAGTTACCGCAATATGTTTCTTGTGCATGTGCAAAACAACATAAAAATTACAGAGGAGAGAGAGAGAGAACATGTACATAACTAAATGCTACTGGATAAATTGAGCAACCCAGCAACTGCTAAGGTAGGCATACACTTACAGTGGTAGGTAGTTGTGCGATGCCCTTAAATATAAACATAAACAAGTACAGTACTGCGCACATAGTACTAACACAGGAGATGCTAGGCGTAGTGCATAGTGCAGATCTTAGATGCAGGCAGGGGTAAAATGATCTTTGAGGAGGGAGCTGAGGTGCCGAGTGGGAGGGGGGTATGTCGAACACCTGTGGGAGGGAATGCCACAGTTTAGGCATACGATATTTAAAGGCTGCCTGACCTGCCATGGTGGACATGTGAGGGACAGCCAAGAAGCACAAGTCGAAGTTTCTGAGTGGGTGTGTTGGAGGGGGAAGGGCTGTTAGAATTGAGGAGAGATATGGTGGCAAGGACTGGGACCAGAACTTAGCCACTAGCCTAGCACAGCGGGATTGTCTTTGATCTTGGAGCAAGGGGAAGTCAAGGGACTAGTAGAGGACACAGTGGTGAGTGGTGGGAGGACAGTCAAGGGTGAAGTGACAGAAGGAGTGGAAGATAGGGTCCAGTCTGGCTAAGGCCAACTTGGAAGCGGCACTGTAGACTACATTGCAGTAGTCTAAAATAGAGGTCATTTTCTGTACAATTGCACGGGGGGCAGCAGGGCGATGCATCCATGGTTGCAGTATAGGGCACCCAACTTGTGGTGCAGCTTTTTGTGGTTGGCATCGATATGAACAGAAAAGTCGAGTTGCTGGTCAAGCCAGATCCCAAGGTATAAAACAGAGGTGCAGGCCTCCAGTGGAGTCCCGTTCAGGGTGTGGAAGGCGGGGGTGGGGGGGAGTCGAGAAAGCTTCTGCCTTGTGCCAAAGGTCATAGAGACAGTTTTCTTGGCATTGAGAAAAAGCTGATTTGAGCAAAACCAACGCTGAACATCACTGAAGTCCTGCTGGAGGCTGGTCGCCACATCAGTGGGTGAGGGTCCAGATGTATACAGCACCATGTCATCCACATACATGTGAATGAATGTGTGAGGGCAAGCAGAGGGCAGGTCGTTAAGGAAAACGGAGAACTTTAGGCCTTATCTACAAAGCAATATGCCACAGAAATGGTGAGAGTGTTTTGTGTATATGGCCCATGGTAGTAGATCAAGAGACGAGAGACATATAGGCTAATGGCTGGGTAGGTGGTTATAATGAGAATTTTACACACACCCAAGATGTGAGATGCCACATAAACCCCCAAAAGCAAAGCTCGAGGGGTTTGTAACGGCATCCCTCACCGAAGGTGTGTGTAAAATTTAAGTTTTACGCACCTACCCAGCCTTTATTTTATCGCATTGCTGGGATCATTTTTACCACAGCAGATATATAAAATAAACAGACATCCCTCAGAAGCCGAAGACCAGCTGGGTTTCAGCGCGTCCATGGTTAGAAGTGGCTCATGAAGAAAATGTTTCCTGTTTAACAAAAAAGCAGCCCAGTTTAAAAGTTAAAACATTTCTTTAGCTTAGTTTTTTTTTCAATGCCCATGAGCTCAAGGTGGCGGTGGAAGTATAGCTAAGGAATGGCACGGCTGCCACACAGGAAGGAAGAACAGTGTCAGACGACAAAGAGAACAAGGAAAACCCACCGCGTGTCTGCCATTATAACCAGCTGATAATAGTGGTAAATTATAACTGGGTTTCCCTTAGGGAAAAAAAGGCTGCCCAGTTATTATAACACATTTCATCACAGTCCGTAAAGTTTCCTTTTCATTCCCAGAGAGACCCCATCCCACATAGTACTTACCAACCACCACCATCTGAGCTGTCACCATCAGCATCCACATCAATCACTTCGGGATTAGTTTGTATACTCTTGTAGTGATATGAAAAGCTTGCCCTATTAACTTTAATAAACATTAACGTGTGTACATTTTCTGCCAGCAACCTATTTCTGGTGTCTGTTATAACATTGCCAACTGCACTAAACATGCATTCTGAAAAGACACTTGTAGCAAGACAACTAAGATATTTAAAGGCTTCATCATACAACTCAGGCCATATAAACGTTTCCTATCTCCAGTATTGAAAAAGGCATGCATCAATAAAAATAAGTGGTTCCTGCAGGTAACTGTCTACCACAATCGACAGAGAACACTCAGAAGAAGAATCAGTGTAACTTGGTATGGCAGCAACTTGTGAAAGGTTTTGTCACAGATTTAGCTTGCTACCAGGGTTGGAAATGGGAGCTGTGGAACCAGAGCTGGATTCATCTTTGGTCGGCCCCTGCTTCAAAAAGTTGTGTGCCCCCTTCCTCCGAACGACCGACTGCCCCCCTCCCCCCGCTGCATTCTATTTGTTTTTCCAAAATTCCTTTATTCAGATAAGATGGATGGAATATTTAACCATTTTTTTAACAGCAATTTTAACTGAACCCCCAAATGGGGGTCCCCAAAAGACTTCCAGGAGCTTGCTTGAATGCTCCAAGCCTGAATGGTGTTTGGCATTTAAGCCATTTATCAGTGAGTGTTTTAGAGCCTCTGGTACTGTCTCTTTAAGAGCTGTCTGCTTGCAGACATAATTAGTTTGTATGGGGACTGTGTGTTTCTTTGATTGAGTACCACTCAAGCTGCTGCCAATTCACTTCATTTTGCAGTCACTAGGAGTGCAAAGGAACCTATCTGAAAGATGTAACTGTTTGCCAGAAATTATTTAGAGTAATAATGAAATTACAGTTTGTCTAACCTGCTTTCTTTGCAGTCAGAACTGTGTCTGCTAGTTCCCCATTCTAGTTTTGAACTGCTAAATTGGACCAATCAGTGTGGGGTAAGCTAGCTCTAAAATGGTGCCTTGGACGAATCAGAACTTGGACTCATAATCTGAGCCAGCCACAAGAGGATTGTATGGGCAGTGACTCTGGGAGATGTAGTTTAGACTTCAGTGCTTTTTTGGACCAATAGCAGCAGTCTATTGTGAGTGACAGCCAATCCAGTCAAGAACTGGAGGAACTCAAAGGAAGTGCCCGTTTTTGTCGGTTGGGTTTCAGTTGAGCTTTGGCAGTGAAGAAGGAAGGAGCCCTGTGCTTTTTCAGTGTGCAGTTTTAGTCAAAAACGTGTAAGGCCCAGAGTTCTGTCTGCAGCTTGTGTAACAGCTTGTTAGGACTGAATCCATCCTGTGAAAAGAATCAAAGGATCTCTGAAGAGTAGAAACCAGGCTCACCCTGTAGAAGACTGAGGAATTGCTGAAAATTGCACTGGGTCTGTCAGAAACTGAATCTGCTGTGTGTTCTCCGGTATTGTGCAGTAATTGCGATCGGATACAGATGCAGCCTGCCTGGTATAGTGCTTTTTATATGGATGTGTGAAGAGGTTTGTGTACCTCAAGTGAGCCCTGCTGACATTGAAGGACCCTATCTTATTTGGAGGTCGTGAGTACTAATTCAGGGTCGCTCCTGTTGAATTACTACATTAAATCCAAATGGAATTACTGTACTGCTGACTGTTTAATTCTCCTTTTCTCTGTGTGAAAGGGCCCCTACCAGCTGCCACAGTTTGGACTAGCCACTAGGGCTTGGGTACCCAGGGACAGTAACTGATGAGGATAGGCCTGTGCACAGAGCCATAGGTAGATTATTAGAGTGATAAGCTAATTAACCTGATTTCCCCTGTCCTTGTTATATCCCCCTAAATAAATCAGAGCTGCTTGTTTCAGCAAAGTTATACTGCCTGAGGTATTTGTCTATGTTAAAGTACTGTACTGTGATTGTTGCACTGTATCTCATTTCACAGGAGGTCCCAGTGCCGGAACCAGACCTGGGGGTAAGTGTATACTGTGAAAGTAATTCTGATATATTGTGTGGGCCACTAGTGGGAAGAAAGGGGGGTTGCAGTGTCCCAGAGGGCTGTGACCAAGTTAGTTTAACTATTGCAAACCCTGACCTCTGGGTGGAGGCACCCGCCATTGGATCCAGGCCCCTCAACCTGTTAGTGGCAAATCAGGCAGGGGTAGTAGCCTCTGGGATAGCGCCAACTAGGGGTTACATAACTATGTAATATTTGACAATATAATAATATAGTAACATATCTGGCTGGCAGTAAAGCCTACAGGTTAAAGTAATGAGCTTGGTACATCTGGAAGATCTGGGTTTGATTCCCACAGCATCCACTTGCAGGCTGTGTGACTCTGAGCAAGTCACAACATAGAATCTGATGGCAGATAAGGACCACTTGGCCCGCCTAGTCTGCCCATTTCCCTACCTAACAAATAAGCTGCAGATCCCAGTTAACCAACAGCCTACTTCCTCCTACCTCCCACTAGAAACAGAATTTGATGGCAGATAAGGACCACTTGGCCCACCCAGTCTGCCCATTTCCCTACCTAATGGACAAGCTGCAGATCCTAGTTAACCAGCAGCCTACTTCTTCCTACCCCCACCTCCTAGAATTGCCTTATGACTGTCCCATGCATGCTTGAATTCCACCACTGTTTTGACTCCACAACCTCCCGGAAGGCCATTCCATGCATCCATAACCCTCTGTGAAAAATACTTCCTTAAATTACCTCTGAGCCGCCCCCCACTACCTTCAAATTGTGCTCCTTGTTCTTGCACACCTCTTTTTTGAAAGATGCTCCTTTTGGACTTTGTCGATTCCTTGAGGTACTTGAAAGTTTCTATCATGTCCGCCCCTTTCCTCGAGGCTATACATATTAAGCTCCTTAAGTCTCTCTTCATTGCCTTCCGTGCAGACCCTGCACCATTTTAGTGCTCCTCCTGGACAGCTTCCATCCTGTCTATGTCTTTATGGAGAATGGGTCTCCAGAACTGCACGCAGTACTCCAGATGGGGTCCCACCAGCTGTCTGTACAGAGGGATAATAACTTTCTGTTTTCTATTGGTGATGCCTCTCCCTACGCATCCCAGTATCCCCCCAGTCCTCTTTGCTGCCCTCTCACATAGCTTGCCCAGCTTTAGGTCATCTGATATGACTACCCCCAGGTCCCTTTCCATTTTTGTTGTTGTTAGTATCTCACTCCCCATTGTGTACTCTTCCACTGGGTTTTTGTTTCCCAGGTGCATTACCTTGCACTTCTTAGCATTGAATCTAAGCCTCCATACATTTGACCATTCCTCTAACCTTGCCAAGTCCCTTCTCATCCTTTCCACCCCACCTTGTGCATCAACTCTGCTGCAGATCTTTGTGTCATCTGCAAAGAGACATGCTTTTCCTTCCAGTCCCTCTGCAATATTGCTTATAAAGACATTGAAGAGGACCGGCCCTAATACCGAACCCTGCGGTACCCCACTAGTAACCCCCCTTTCTTCAGAGTGGACTCCATTTACTATTACTCTCTATGTCCTATTCTCCAGCCAATTCTTTACCCAGGCTGTCATCTTGGGACCCACTCCCAGGCTGGCTAACTTGTATGTTAATCTTTTGTGTAGGACTGTGTCAAATGCCTTTCTAAAGTCTAGGTAGGCCATTTCCACAGCCCTCTCCTGATCTACTACTTTGGTCACCCAGTCAAAGAAATCTATCAGATTTGTCTGGCATGACCTTCCTGCTGAATCCATGCTGCCTTGGGTCCTGTGCCCTCTGGCCTCTAGATACCGGCAATTCTTTCCTTCAGAAGTGATTCCATCATTTTCCTATCACTGAGTTAAACTAACAGGTCTGTAGTTTCCTGCTTGCCTTGCTCCCACTTCTGTGAAGTGGAATCACATCTGCACTCTCCAGTCCTCGGTACCACCCCATCCTCCCATGATTTGTTAAAGAGGGTAGTCAGTGGTGTCACTAGTTCTACCCTTAGTTCTTTTAGAATTCTGGGATGAAGCCCATCAGGCCCCATTGCTTTGTCCACCTTCAGTTTTAAGAGTTCTTTCAGAACCCTTTCTTCTGTAAATGGGCTGGTATCAACTCCTGTATCCAAAGTGTTTCTATTGTTTGTTTTAGGTACCTCCCCCTCTTCATTTGTAAATACTGAGCAAAATATTTGTTTAGTATCTCTGCCTTTTCACAGTCACCTTCTGCCCACCCCTCCCTTTATTAAGCCTCACTATCTCTCCTTGGTATTTCTTCACCCCTGATGTACCTATAAAAGGTTTTATCCCCCTTCTTAACTGAGTTGGCTATATTTTCCTCAGTTTGGGCCTTTGCTGTTCTGACTGCCTTCCCATCTTCCTTTTGCTTTAACTGATACAGTTCTCTGTCCTGCTCCTTCTGTGATTCCTTGTACTTCCTGAATACTTTCTTTTTCTCTTGAACATTCACTGCCACTTCCTTTGAGAACCATAGTGGTTTCTTACGTTGTTTGGTTTTGTTTATTTGCTTCACACAAAGGCTTGTTACCTCTGTGATGGCAGTTTTTATTATTCACCATTGTTCTTCCACCCCTCCTTCCTGCCCATTTGCTAGTGCATTCCTTAGGCACTCACCCATTTTGGCAAAGTCAGTCCTCCTAAAGTCCAGTACTTTTGCCTTTGTATGGCTAGACTCTATTACTGTGTTTATTGTGAACCATACTGTTCGATCGTCGCTAGTTCCCAGATGGCTACCCACTTCTACATCTGTGATCCTCTCTCCATCTCCATTTGAGAGAATCAGGTTTAAGATTTCTCCCTCTTGAGTGGATTCCAATACTAGTTGTCTAAGGCATGCCCCCTGTAGGGCATCTAGAATAACCCCACTCTTCGAAGTGGCTACTGCAACTGCACTCCAGTTAACATTTGGCATATTCAGATCACCCATCAGCAATATCTCCCTTTTTCTGCCATTCTATGTATACTTTCTATCATTTCCTTGTCCATTTCCTCCCTGAGAAGGTCTGTTCTAACCCTCATGCGGATTGTGGTGCCATTGCCTGTCTCCAAATTTACCCACAGTGCTTCTTCTCCTCCCTGTTTACCTTTTTGTTCTGTTGCTTTTATTCCTTCCCTTATGTAAAGAGCTACTGCTCCTCCTCTTTTACCCTCCCTGTCCCTCCTGTAGATAGTGTATCCTGGTATGTTTACGTCCCAGTCATGGTTTTGTGTGTACCATGTTTCTGTGACTGCTACGATATCCAGATGTTCCTCCTCCTCCATCAAGGCCACTAATTCAGGAAGCTTGTTACTCAGACTATGGGCATTGGTACTCATTGCTCTCCATTTTTTGATGGCTTTACCTTCTGTTGCAGCATCCCCCACTGACCTTTCTACCTCATTCTTTTTTTCATTTAGTACCCTGTTTTGTAGGGAGAGGCTGGGATTTTCCTGCTGCTTATCAGTGCCTCCCCTTGACTAGTTTAAAAGCTTGCCAATGAAGCATTTAAACTGATTGCTCAAAATACTTGTTCCCTTCCTGGACAGATGCAGACCATCCTGCCAGTATAGGCTGGTGTCCCTCCAGGTGGAACCCCAGTCCCCAATGAAGCCAAACCCCTGTGCTCCACACCATTTTTTCAACCATTCATTAAACTGCATGGTGCAAAGTACCCTCACCTCACCCATGCCATTGACAGGCAGCACCTCTGAGAAGGATACTGTTTATGCTACTTGTCTTAGGCCCCTCCCCAACTCTACAAAGTCCTCCTGCACTGCTCTAATCTCATGATGAGCCAAGTCATTTGTCCCTAGGTGGACAATGACGTCCAGCTCAGACTCCTGTGCAGCTGTTCTCATGATCCTGAGGATGCGCTTCCTGTTCCTCCAAGCCATGGCACCAGGCAGGCACCTTACTTCAGTTTTCCCTGCTCCCCCATGTTCTATCCCCCTAATAATTGAGTCCCCCACCAGGAGCTGCTTCCTTTCCCTGTGGTGTCCTCTGCCTCCTTCCTGTGGGCCTCCCTTCTGACAGTTGTCCTCAGCGTCCTTAGTCTCCTCTGCAGGTGTATCCATAGGGGAACTATGCTCCCCCAGAATGGTGTATGGATTGTGGAGTGGAACAACTGACTGGGTGTGTCTCTGTTCCACCATCCTCACCCTCCCTGAGCCCACTGTGGTCCAACTGCTGTGCTTTCTTCACAACCTCTGCACTCTGGTGCTCCCTGGATGGGGGAGGTTCCCTTCCTACTGTCCAGTGTAGTCTGGGAGAAGGTTCTCTTACTACGGTCCAGTGTGGCCTGAAGACGGAAAAACTTCCTTCCTCAGGGCAGAGAGTTGTGTGCAAATAGGGCAGCATTTCAGCCTCCAGAAAGACTCCCGGAAGACTGCTGCCCCACAGCCATTACATTGCACTACTCTTCACATGTTTATCGACTTTGTGTGTGTGTGTGTGTGTGTGTGTGTGTGTGTGTGTGATTGGTTATATAGAAATATATATATATATTATACAATGTGTATGCTTATATTGTCAGTGCAGTGTGCTAGAGAGAATATGACAGTGATATGCACCTTGCACTCTTCAGGAAATGATGCCAGAACCCAGGTATAAAGGACTATTTCCAGAGGTGGGTGGGGTGATGGGTGGGCAGGGGTTGGGCCTAAACTGTGCCCTCACAAAGCAATCAGCTAAAAGCTCTGACTCACTGCTGCGATGAGTGCCTTCCTATCAGCAAGATGCCCTACACAACAATTTGACAGAGAAAATACCCTGCTAATGAAACAGAGTAAAATCCAGACATCCAAGTCAGACACAGATAAACCTCCCCAGCCCCAAAACAGCCTGGTGATTTGTTCTCTGAAAGCAGTCAGCCCCAAAATACTGTAAGTCAGCTGTGCACCAGGACAGACACAGTAAACCGTATTCCGTCCCACAGGGTTTAAACTCTTCCTGCACTGAAAATCTTAACAATTGTAACAAAAGTAAAGCAAGATCCACCTCCCTCTGTTGCTTGAAAGACTGTCTTTCCTGATAATTCTAAGTTCCTTATTTCACCTTTCAATTAGGAGTAGCCTCCACCTGCAGAATATCTGCTACAAACCAAAGACAATTGTAAGGTTCACCTCCCTCTGTTGTGAGCACAACTCACTTTCTTGCAAATCCTATGTTCAGTATTGCAGCTTCCAGCAGAGATAGCTCCACCTGAAGAATATTAGCTGTTCTCTAGAATTGCCTTATGTCTGCCCCATGCCTTCTTGAATTCCACCACTGTTTTTGACTCTATGACCTCCTCAGAAAGGCTGTTCCATGCATCCACAACCCTCTCTGTGAAGAAATACTTCCCCACATTACCTCTGAGCTGTCCCCCCTCTATCTTCAAATTGTGCCTCCTTGTTCTTGCACATCTCTTTTTCTGAAAGATGCTTCCCTCTTGGACTTTGTTGATTCCCTTGAGGTATTTGAAGTTTCTATCATGTCCCCCTCTCCCTCCTTTCCTCAAGGCTCTACATCTTAAACTCCTTTAGTCTTTCCTCATATGTCTTCTGGTGCAGACCCTGCACCATTTTGGTTGCCCTCTTCTGGACAGCCTCCCCCCTGTCTATGTCTTTTCTGAGATGGGGTCTCCAGAACTGTACACAGTACTCCAGATGTGGTCTTACCAACTGTCTGTACTGAGGGCCAACAACTTCCTGTTTTCTACTGGTGATGCCTCTCCCTATGCATCCCAGTATCCCACCAGCCCTCCTTACTGCCTTCTCATATTGCTGGCCCACCTTTAGGTCATCTGATATGACTACCACCAGTTCCCTTTCCATTTTTGTTGTTATCAGTATCTCACCCCCCATTGTGTACTCTTGCCCTGGGTTTTTGTTTCCCAGGTGCATTGCTTTGCACTTATTTCCACTGAATCTAAGCTGCCATACATTTAACCATTCCTCCAACCTTGCCAAGTCTCTTTTAATTCTTTCCACCCCACCTTGCGTATCAACCCTGTTGCAGATCTTTGTGTCATTGACTTAACCACACCAGTGGTCCCAGGTCACCCCTGAAAACAGGCACTTGTGCCTAATTGGTCTTACGTGGTTACCAAAGAATAAAATAAAATATCAGTTACAGAGGCCTACATTTTTGGCATGCTTTTGATGTAGCAAAAGTCTGTATTACACTTGTGAAGTCTAAAAGTTTAACATCTCAGATTCATAATGCCTAACAGAGTAAGGGAATGACCTTGCCAAACTGTACATAACTGATCGATCACAAGAGGAATAAAAAAAAGAGCACATTCCACATATAAATTCAATTTGCAAAATATTCCTTTTTTCTGCATATCACATCTCTCAAGACAGGTGACATTTAAGGGGACCTGCTTCTTCTTCTGGCACTTGTGTCTGTGGTCACCTTTTTTCTAATGCACTAAAGACAATCTCATATCTGCAGTTCCATCGACGGGTAAATCTCTTGAGAGTCATTCTTTTTGCAATGTGGTCAGGGTTTATCCTTCCCAATATAAGTGTTTTGTTTCCCTGCAAAGAACTGGAGCAAATTTAGCCTGCTGCTGACTCCCTAGACAAATGGAGTAGCTCCACAGACATAAGGGCCAAACGAAGGGGTGGTACCCCCAGCATCACCGATCTTGATTGTCGTAACATGCAAAAGGGAAACTTTTTCAGATTGAATTCATGTGGAGTGAGCCCAACTGAATCGTTTGATGCCACTGGAAAAACACCAAGAGTTAGTCATTGCTTTCCAGTGTCTGGTTTCCAAGATTTACAGTCTGTTATCTGATGAAGAAACTGATATAAAATGCCACAGATACAACAAGGCTGTATCTGGTTGAAGGTCCTTCATTTCATTCTAATTTTTCTTTCCCTAGGAATTCTGTCATTGGAGATTAACAGTTTCATTGGCTTGTGTATTTTAAATTGCTCTTTTGCCTGCAGCCTGTATATATTTCTATACTAGCCACTCACTTATTTTTTGCTTAATTGCACACTTGTATAATGCCAAATTAAACAAGCATTTGTCAATGCCAAATGTTGGCTTGCTGGCATTGGTATTGGTAGTGCAGGAGTTCGAGAGATGCATAATAGGAATGGAGGTGAAGTACTGAACTGACGCCAGCCCCACCTGCACCCTGCAGAGACTGACAGGCATTGGTGGTTGCCTTTGGGTCATTGGCCATAACGGTCATGCCATTTCACCTTACCCAACCCTGCAGATACTGACAGGTGTTGCAGTGTGCTTTGGGGTCTTTGGGCCTCATACTCACCCCTTACCATAAGAAAATACACTGAGATGGGTGCGGTATAGGAGAATGGGGTGAACGCTGGGGCCGAAGACCCCGAGGCACACCTCAATGCCTGTCACTGGCTGCGGGGTGGTGGTGGAATGGCATGAGCATTATGGCAGACAATCCTAAGTCACACCCCCGACACCTGTCAGTCTCTACAAAGTAGAGTGTTATGGTTGGAAACCCTAATGCCCAAGCGATTTGTCGGTATTTTCACACATTTACTAAATGGGTTTGTGATCACCCCATGAACAGTGGCACTATCATTTCATTACTCAATTCCAAAGGTAGTTTTGCACAGTGACTGTGCCATTTGCACACAGGTGTGAAAATACATTTCTGGCAGGGTTTGAAAATGACAGCTGTACTGTTCATGAGGCGGTGTGAAAAATAGCAATGCTGAAAATCTGGAGTGAAATATGAAAACTAGCGTGGTTACCGAACGGTATAGTAACCAGCAATGTACCTGTAACGCAATCATTTTTTGGAATTCTTTCACCAGATTTTCAACATGGCCATTTTTGAACCTCTTCTTATGAACACTGGCACTGTGATGTTGTTAATCTGTCCCAAAAGTTGATTTCCCACAGTGACCACGCCATTCTGCACCACTGGTGTGAAAACATGTTTCATGAAGGATGTGAAAAATGACAGCTATACTGTTCATAAGGAGGTATGCAAAAATGGCAATGTTGAAAATCTGGAGAGAAGATATTAAAAATCGGTAACGTTTCAAGCATGCGTGAAACTGCGCATTACGTACTCATAATGCAGTCATTTTTTGGAATTTTCACCAAATTTTCAACATGGGCTTTTGGGACCTCCCCTCATAAAAAGTGTCACTGTCATTTCGTTAATTGGTCCCAAAAGGTGATTCCACATAACGACCACAAAATCTCCTTTCAGGACCGAGAAACTAAATGACAGTAACATGTTCATGAGGTGGGGTCCCAAGAACCCCATGTTGAAAATTTGGAGCCAAAACCCCCCATTGCCTCCCATTATAAAGCTTACCATCATTTCTTCAGTTTTCAGTATGGCTTTGAAGAGTGCAGACGTGTCCCAGTTCAGAGAAGATCATGGCTCCCAACCTCCGGAGGGTAAGTATGGGTGAGGGGGGTGCGGGGAAGTGGGTGTGCAAAGGGAAGGTTGGGATGAGGGAGGGGGACAAGGGAGAGAGCCATGGACCATTTTCTTGTTTGCAGGGGAAAAAAAAAGACCGTGAGGCAAGGTTTTCTTAATTTACAGGTTACACAAAAAGGAAAATAGGCACACTGGGTAGGCTCCCAGTGTGCCGCAATTCTGGGGGGGATGCTGACATGGGGATTGGGCACCACGATGTCAGCAAGGCTTATAGATGGGTTGGAGGGCATGCCTCCAACACCGGGAGTGGGCATCCCAGTGTCAGAAAGGAAAGGGGAAACTGTTTAACCAGGAAAGATACACTAAGAAAGGGGATGCCGACATGGGGATTGGGCTTTTCTGGAGTGTGTGGCAGGTGGCAGGAGCCACCATGTTATGGTGTGCCACATAATGTGGGGGGGGACATGCCGACATGGGGATTGGGCACCCTGATGTTGACTTTCTGGGGATTGTGTAGCGGATGGCAGGAGCCGCCATATTTATTGAAATGTTTCAACAGGAAAGGCACGTAATGGAGGCATGTAATTTGTGGCTGCAATGACGAGCCTGTCTCTGATTGCAGCGGCAGATTCATCTCAGCTCCGTGGCTCTCTCTGAAACTGCTGTCATCGGCAGCATGCTCACTGATTGGTGGCTGAGGGACGCGCCCACTAAAGCATCCCCTGCATTGGCCAACACTGACACACCTCTGAAATGTACTGCTACCACTAGTTGTTGCTTGCGCGCAAGCCAACATAAAAAGAGAGAGAGTCTACAGCGCAATGGAAATAAACCATAAGTAAACTGTAGCACCATCTTGTTTAGTCACGTGATCAAAGAGCATCATATTACAAATAAAATCCCAGTGCATTTTGTTTTACTTCTAGAAAGGTTACTGCCCAAAAAATATGAAGACATAAACTGATGGGTTACCAATGGAAAGGGACATCTCTAACCAACTAGGACAATACAAATGAATTTTTTTAAAGGTCTGACATCCATACAGTTTTGTTGACATGCAAGAACCCAGCACAAGCAAATACAACATGTGACAGGTAGTATCTGTGTAAGGAAAGATGATTCAGTTTCCATTTACATGCCCTTTATGATAAACAGAATGGGATGAACTTCAAATATATTTTGAACGTTGTGTAAATGAACTCTGCAGTTTCTAGTTATGACTTTTTTTTTGTTTGCTAGTGACCAGAGCACCTCCTTAAACCTTTATATTCCTTAGCAAGGATAGCCATGGAGGAAGAGCACACAATAAATGTACTGCTATAACATTTGTTGCCATGTACAAAGTGCCACTAGACCTGGTCAAGAAAGCATTTTATTCACACACTCTGCAGAGTTTTGCCACTCTGATAGTGAGCAAAGTAATACCATGTTGCACCCAGAACAGCAGTGTGCACTGTTTCATTACTCAGACAGGTATTTTTCCTCACAAAAAGTTTAGAAAGATGTGCTTCTTACTCTTGTGCTTTGATAAGAGATAGTTTGTCAACTCTGAACTCTTTACACACATTTTTGTGTTATAATATACATTACAAACTGGACCAATTTTAAAAGTCTGCTGAAGATGGCATTCTATTTGCTGCTTTGTAGGTTTGCATAGATGTACAGCATGCTGAGAGATGCGTGATAACTTATTATTATTTATAGACAGATGTTAGTCACTCATACAGTATAACAAGTCTGGCACTTCATTTCTAGATAAACAAGCACTTGTCGATGCCGAATGTTGCTCGCTTGTATGTGCTGTTTAGGTATTTGGAAGTCATTGTAGTGTAAATATTGAAAATCTGCGAACCTATGAGCGTGCGTAGGAACTGCACAGCGACGCTCAGTAAAACAGTCATTTTAGGATGCCACTAGATTTTTCAACATAGCCATTTTAAGACCTCTGGTAATGAAGAGTGTCACTGTGATTTTGTTAATGTGTCCCATACATTGAGTTTGCACACCGACTGCGCCATTGTGCACTACATGGGCGGAAACACATTTTGGGCAGGATGTGAAAAATGACAGCTATACTGCTCATAAGGAGGTGTGGTAAAATGGCAATGTTGAAAATCTGGAGTGGAAATATTGAAAATTCGCAAACCTACGAACGTGCGTGGGAACTGTGCAACACACATTCGTAAAACAGTCATTTTTAGGAATTCTTTCACCAAATTTTCAACATTGCCATTTTAAGATCTCTGCTCATGAACAGTGACACTGTGATGTTCTTAATGTGTCCCATACACTGAGTTCGCACAATGACTGCGCCATTGTGCGCTACATGGGCGGAAACACGTTTTGGGTAAGATGTGAAAATGACAGCTGTACTGCTCATAAGAAGGTGTGTAAAATGGCAATGTTGAAAATCTGGAGTGGGAAATATTGAAATTAGCAAACCTCTGATTAATGTAGGAACTGCATATATGCGGCTAAGTAAAACAAGTCATTTTAAGAATGTTTTCACCAAATTTTCAACATAGCCATTTTAAGACCTCTGCTCATGAACAGTATCACTGTGATTTTCTTAATTTGTCCTGTACATTGATTTCGCACACCGACTGCGCCATTGTGCACTACATGGGTGGAAACACATTTTGAGTGAGATGTGAAAAATGACAGCTGTACTGCTCATAAGAAGGTGTTGTAAAATGGCAATGTTGAAAATCTGGAGTGAAAATATTGAAATTTCGCGAACTTACGAGCCTGCGTAGGAACCGCGCAATGCACGCCAGAACAGTGTTTATTTTTGTTGATTACCACCAATTAGCGGCTCTCATGAATGATGTCACTGTCACGGCAGTATTCAGGCCCGGGGGTGATTTCAGGTCACCGCGCAGCCACTGCGCGAAATCACCTTTCGGCCCGAATAACGCCATGACAGTGACATCATTCATGAGAAGGGTCCCCAAAACCCCATGTTGAAAATTTGGGCAAAATTCCAAAAATGCCTGAGATATGCATAAAGTTGAAACCCCTCATCTAGCCCATTATACAGCTTACCGGCATTTCCTCAGTTCGCGGTCGGCTTTGAAGAGTGCAGACGTGTTCCGGTCCACCAAGATCGCCGCGCCAGAGTCCGGAGGTAGTATGGGGGTGGGAGGCTGCGCGCAGTGGGTGGGTGCGGGTTGTGGAGGGGGTCGAGACGACCGCGACCGCTTTTGTCTTACAGGTACAAAAAAAAAGACATCATGGGAATGGTTTGCCACGCTGGGGTGGGCCTCAGCGGGCACAAGGACTTGGGGGCGCCCAGCCGACGGGGAATTGGGCACCCTCGCCGGCAAATAGGACTGATTGCCACGCTGGGGTGAGCTCCCAGCGTGGCACCAACTACTGGGTGGGGAGGAGACGACGCAGCTCAGCCAACGGGATTGGGCACCCTGTCGCTATACAGTGCATGGGGGCGCCATGCCTGTGGGTGGGGAGCTGCCGAGCAGCTTCTCATTGCTGCTCACTCGCCGTAGCTCCTTTCAATAAGACTTGCATTTTGGAGCGTCACAGACAGCTCCAAATGCATTGGCTTACAGGGGCCGCGATTGCCAGAACACTGCCTGAATTGGAGGAGGAGGTGACACACCTCCGAAATCTCCGATGATGGCACTATGTTTCTTGCACATGCGTGCAAGCAACATAAAAATCATCATTTCAAGCACATATCTTGAATGAGTAACTGGCACTTGAAGACAATTGAAGTACAGTACCACTGAGCCTAAAGTTTCTAAACTTTCTAAGCTCATCACGTCTGAAAAAATCCTACTTATCCATTTTCATCACATTCCCTAAATTTGCTTTTTTACTGTATAAACCACCAAGCAGCTCGCAACTGTTAACTGCAAACAATATCTTCATCTTTGAGTATAGTATTAGTATAATTGTGTTCACAATGTAGTATCATTTTTGGCTTTGCCTTTTAGATAGTTAGAGCCAGTGTTGTTGTTGGAATACTTAGTCACTCTCTGCTGAAAACTGTGGCTCTAGAGTCATGCATATCTCTCTCTCTCTCTCTCTCTCTCACTCTCTGTCACACACACAAAAATAAGGTGGGGGGATGGCGAAGCATAGGAAACCACAGCACTAAACAACAAGCAAGCAATAACTGATACCCAACTGCTGTGGTGTTTGTCAAAGTTTCCAGCCCATGCCAACTTTGTCCTTTACCTTCACGTGACTCAGGAGTGACTGGAGGTGAGTGCTGCAAATAAACAAAAACAAACCAGCGGACTTTAACCCATGGTCACTGCCTCCGTGCTGTTGTTAGCAGTAGGGATAAACAACATTTACCTAACACAGCCCAGGACTAGGGAGGCCATAAACAAAACAAACACCAGCAAAGAAGAGAAAAAAGAAAAAACAGCTAGGTTAAGTAATGAGAATATTTACCTAGCTAGTTCATCCACATCAGGCAGGCACGGAGCTGATCGTACCATCTACCACCACACCAGCAGTTTTATTAAACAATTCAGGCTCCCTCAACAACCTGCTCTGGATCTGCTTGGGACCAGATCACCAGGAATAGTCTTGCTGGGTTGTTCTGCTCGGGTCAGGAGTCGGGTCTGGTTTGTCACAGCCAGCTGCCACATGCCACATCATCCTCTGCTGCTATCTTACAACAAAAGAAAATGGCGGTAAAAGCAAATGCCTGCCACCAGTGCTCACCACTCCCCCTCACACTGCTGACCAATTAGCTTAGAGCAAGAGCTGTGAAGGGAAGGCAAGATAGGGCAGGATGTGTCTGTTTATTACACGCTATTCCCCATGTTAAGTTAGCCTTTTTAGAGCTTGAAAACCTGCTTATCAAAGAAATAGACATTTTGTACAACATATCTACACTAGAAGAATATATTAGCAGCGAACAAACACCAAGGGGATTGCGTATCACAGTAGTACCAGCCAGTGGCATAGAAGACTTTCCATTCAAGGATGAGTGGTTAGTGGCAGTGGCAGAGTGCTCTAGAATGTTTATAAAATTGCTAATTAAGAGTGCTAAACTGAAGTATGAAAATTTGCTGAAAGAGATCAATATTATCAAAGAAAAAGTTACTGCCCTGAAGGGTGAGACACAATACTCAGAGCTTAACTCACGACTAAAATCAAAGCTCTCAAAATACAAAATATCCATTACAGAAAGAAAAGTAAACTAATTATCTAGAGACTTAACTGATTATGAGAAAGGTAACATAATCAGCTGGTCTAAACCTAGAGTAAATCATTCCAATAGTAGGGGGCATTCCAGAGAAAGGTTTTCGGCAAGAAATCAATCTAGGAAAAAGAACCTAGAAAAAACAGGAGTTCAGGAGGGCGTAGAAGAAGTAACCACAGAAAATAGTGGTAAGGCTCAAACTTTGACAACTGTTAGTCAAGGGTAAAAAAACTCAAAAGGAGGAAGACAAGAAGAGGAAAACGCTGGGGCAGAAGGCAAAAGAACAGACAAAACTACCCCTGAGAGAAAAGAAAAAACTAAATAGATTACAAGTTATAAATCTTTCATCCATTTCACTCCCAGAATTACAACAAAGGGTACTGGAAAAAGAACTTAGCTTTATTCCGACTCCATCAGTGAACAATTTCCAGATCTTTGTAGATTTATACAAATTCTTCAGGAAACTGAGACTTAGATTGTATTTTTTGCCACAAAGGATCTATCAGACGCATGGTTTTTCAATTGGTTACTCGGCAGATAATGAGGCATCTGCAATGAATTTTTAGGATGAAGCTGAACCACGTAGCTCATCCATGGAAGACTTGGACTACTTATTTAGGGCAATGGATACACCAAAAACCAGAAACATTAGTTTAAGCAACATCGCAGCTTCATCATTAGAAAATGAGGGTACAATGCAAATCCCCACTAACTTGATAGAAGGTTTTGATGCTTAAAATGCTTTAAAGGAGGCAGTATAGTGCAGTGGTTTAAGGCTCTGAGCTACAAATCTGGAGACCTGGGTTTGAATCCCACAGCCCCCACTTGCATATACTGTGTGACCCTGAGCAACTCACTTAACTTCCCTATGCTCCCAGATTGCACCTGTAAAAAAGCTTTCAGCTTAGTGTGTCTCACCTGGTTAAACAATTTTGGGAAAAAAATACACACAGCAGTGGGCAAAATGCACAGGGTGAGGAATTTTTCTCCCCGCTTATTAGTGGGGCTTGTCAATCATTTTTTAATGATTCTAAGCAAACTGATTTAGAAAATTTGGAGTCTTCGTTAGATGAAAATGAGACAGATGTTGACGTCACAAATGTAAGTAGTCAATTCAGTAATGGTATATTTAGAGCAAGAGGTTTTTTGCAAGAGTAAAGGAAAGCAAGATTCAAAAAGAAATCTACCTTTATACCAAATGTTCTCAACAGTGCCATTAATACATATGAAAAAGCAGCATGTCAGCAAGTTAAGGCAGTATTAGATGCTGAGACTACTTTGAAGTATAACATTTCGAAATTAGAACGTGAAGCCTTAGAAAGTCTTTCAAATAATAGCTCCATTGTGATCAAATGGGATGTCAAAGGGGGCAACATTGTCATTTTCAGGGGAGATCATTACAAAAATAATGTGATGTCACTACTGAATGACAAGAAGTCCTATCAAAGTTTGAACTCTGACCCCACGCCTTCATTTAAGAAGGAACTATAACATTTACTGACATATGCTTTGGGTAATGGAGATATTTCAGACAATGAATAGCAATTCATTTGGCCTGAACACCCAGTCACTCCTGTTTTTTTTATATTCTACCTAAAATCTATAAAAATAGGGAGAATCCCCCGGGAAGACCGATTGTCTCAGGTGTTGGAAGTCTCACACAAAATATGGGAAAATTTGTAAATTTTTTCTTCAGTCTAGTGTCTTAAATTTGAAATCCTACATTAAAGATACAAAAGACCCACTCAATAAACTTAAAGACATGGAGTGGAGTGATGATCTTGCATGGTTGGGCATAGATGTATCTTCTTTGTATACTTCAATACAACATAATCAGGGTCTATCAGCCACAAAGTTTTTTCTAGAACAGAATTCTACGGACATAGATATTCCAAAAGAATTTATAATGCAGGCTTTAGAATTTAATTTAAGACACAATTATTTCAAATTTGAAGACCAGTATTACTTACAAAAATGTGGCACTGCTATGGGGGCGACTATGGCACCGAGCTATGTCAATCTATTTCTAGGACACTGGGAACTTACCATTATACACAATCCCATCTTGAACCCCTACCATGCACACATTAAGTATTGGTATAGGTGTATTGATGATATATTGTATATATGGCAGGGGGACACTGGCATCATTTCTCAATTTATACAGTGGCTGAATGTGAATGATTTGAATCTTAATTTCACATGTGAAACAAGTACACAAACACTACATTTTTTGGATTGAACATTAACAGTGAGTGACAACAAAATTATAAATGCAAGGTACTTTTGTAAACCTACTGCCACCAATTTTATATTGCCTGCCAGTAGTGCCCACCCCCAGAATTTGAAAGATTTGATTCCTTATATAGCCAGCTTTTAAGAATTAAAAGGAATTGCAGTTTAGAAATGGAGGCACTTCTTAAGGAAAGGATAGTGCAACACCTGGAATCCATAGGGGCACAGAATCCAAGACAGCATGGGTTTACAAAAGGAAGGTCCTGTCAAACTAATCTCATAGATTTCTTTGACTGGGTAACCAGAGTGATGGACCAAGGGAGAGCAGTTGATGTCGCCTACCTTGACTTCAGCAAAGCTTTCGACACTGTTCCACATAGAAGATTGATAAATAAGCTGGGTAGGCTCAGGGTGGGTCAGAAGTTGGTCAACTGGGTGGCAAACTGATTGATGGGCAGAAAACAGAGAGTGGTGGTAAATGGTATACAGTCAGAAGAGATGCAAGTCACAAGTTGGGTACCTCAGGGATCAGTCCTGGGGCCAGTCCTCTTCAATATCTTGATCAGTGACATTGCAGGTGGACTAGAGGGTAAGGCTTGTCTGTTTGCAGATGACACCAAGATCTGCAACAGAGTAGATGATCCAGATGGGGTGGGCAGAATGAGAAGAGTTCTGGATAAACTAGAAAAATGGTCAGAAGAGTAGCAACTGGGATTTAATGCAAAGAAGCGCACGATGATGCACATAGGGAAGAGAAACCCTGAAGCCACCTATAGGTTGGGAGGGGAGTTGCTGGCAGTCACAAAGGAAGAAAGAGACTTGGGCATCATCATCACTGATGACCTGAAATCACTGAAGCAGACCTCTAAAACAGTAAGTAAGGCTAGGGGGATGTTATGGTGTATTAGTAGGGGTATCACAAGTTGTAAGAGGGAGGTAATAATCCCTCTTTACAAGACACTGGTTAGGCCCCATCTGGAGTACTGCATGCAGTACTGGAGGCCACACCTTCACAAGAACATTAACCAAATTGAGGCAGTCCAGAGAAGGGCAACCAAAATGGTGCAGGGACTGCATCAGAAGACATATGAGGACAGATTATCGGAGCTCAATAATGTATACCCTTGAGCAAAGGAGGGAGAGAGGTGATATGATCAAAACATTCCAACATCTGAAGGGCATTAACAAAGTGAAAGAGTCTAACATGTTTAAATATAAAAAAAACAGCAGGACAATAGGACACAGCATGATTAGATTAGAGGGAGGCCAATTAAGGGGGAATGTGAGGAAATTATTTTTCACAGAAAGAGTGGTGGATGCATGGAATGGCCTACCTCAGGAAGTGGTAGCTATGAATACAGTGCAGGGCCTCAGACAGGCATGGAATAGGCACTAGGGAGCAATACAGATGAGTATGAATGGATAGGCCACTGACAGAGCAAAGGCCGATGGCAAATTTATAAGATAGAAAAAGAAATGGGCAGACTGCATGGGCCTTGCGGTCCTTATCTGCCGTCAACCTCTGTGTTTCTATGTTCTATGTTTCTATGTAAAACCTTCAGGACTTAACAATAGATGGGATCTAAAACCTTTCCTCAACATGAAATGAAACATAAAACAATAGAAAACACATTACAAGAAATTATGTTGTCACAGTGATGGACTTTTTGAAAAGCATATATATTTCATTTTTTACGTTCGCTTGTGCGCATGCACAAGGAACGTTTTGGGAGAGTAGCACACTTTGGAGGTGTGCCTTTCCCTTGCAATTCACTGCTTAGTTGAGCAGGCGTGGCGGTCCTGCACCAAAGGGTGCTGGAGCTGTGTATGACAGCGGTGGTCTTCGCTTCAAAGAAAACCACCGCTGTGTGCTTGCACCGCGCCACGCCGCCCCCAAAGCTTTGGTGCTACACTGAGCCCAACCCAGCGCCGCAAACGTCTCCAAGAAGTTTAGTTGGACGGGTGCCCACCCCATCGCCCTCGGCCCCAGCATCTCTGCCACGCTGGGAGCCCACCCCAGCATGGCAAACGTCCCACGTAGTCCTTTTTTTTTTCACCTGTAAAGCAAAAACGGTCCCACGGCGCTTCTCCCCAGTCCCTCCCACAACCCGCACCCACCCACTGCGCACCCAGCCTCTCCACACACCCCCACCCCATACTTACCTCCGGACCTCGGCGCACCGATCTTCGTGGACCAGGAACACGTCTGAACTCTTCAAAGCCGACCGCGAACTGAGGAAATGTCGGTAAGCTGTATAATGGGCTAGATGGGGGTTTTCAACTTTGTTGCATATCTCAGACATTTTTTGAATTTTGCACCAATTTTCAACATGAGGTTTTGGGACCTTCTCATGAATGATGTCACTGTCATGGCGTTATTCAGGCCGAAGGTGATTTGCAGTCACTGCGCAAAATCACCCTTCGGCCTGAATAACGCCATGACAGTGACATCATTCATGAGAAGGGTCCCCAAAACCCCACTTTGAAAATTAGTGCAAAATTCCAAAAATGACTGTTTTACGAGCATGCGTTGCACAGTTCCTATGCAGGCTCATAAGTTCGCGGATTTTCAATATTTTCACTCCAGATTTTCAACATTGCCATTTTACCACACCTCCTTATGAGCAGTACAGCTGTCATTTTTCACATCCTGCCCAAAACATGTTTCCATCCATGTAGCGCACAATGGCGCAGTCGGTGTGCAAAATCAATGTATGGGACACAGTAAGAAAACCACAGTGACACTGTGCATTAGCAGAGGTTTTAAAATGGCAATGTTGAAAATTTGGTGAAAAAATTCCTAAAAATGACTGTTTTACGAATGTGCGTTGCACAGTTCCCACGCACGCTCGTAGGTTTGCGAATTTTCAATATTTCCACTCCAGATTTTCAACATTGGCATTTTACCACACCTCCTCATGAGCAGTACAGCTGTCTTTTTTCACATCCTGCCCAAAACGTGTTTCCGCCATATGTAGCGCATAATGGCTAGTCGGTGTGAATCAATGTATCGGACACATTAAGAAAATCACAGTGACACTGGTCATGAGCAGAGGTCTTAAAATGGCTGTGTTGAAAATTTGGTGAAAAAATTCCTAAAAATGACTGGTTTACGAGTGTGCTTTGCGCAGTTCCTACGCACACTCGTAAGTTTGCAAATTTTCAATATTTTCACTCCAGATTTTCAACATTGCCATTTTACCACACCTCCTTATAAGCAGTACAGCTGTCATTTTTCACATCCTGCCCAAAACGTGTTTCCGCCTATGTAGCGCACAATGGGGGTAACAAAAAGGTCATGCTGAAAATTTATTGTGCAAATACCAGCAATCGCAGAGGGCATTAGGGTAAAGCACCATACGTGCCAAACACCATTGCAAATACCTGCAAGCGAATGTTCGGCATTGACAAATGCTTGTTATTATTCATTTGTAAAGAATTGATATTTAATTATTTGTATTTTTTTATATTTTCTCTTCCTCTCTCAGGAAGCTCTGATTTACCAGGAACCATGGATATACAGATCACTACTCTGTATAGAATATTAATCATCAGATTGATAATTATTTTCTCTGTCCAGGATCTGGTGTTTTCACCTCTTGCCTCTTCTTAGAAGTATAGAAAAAATCAAAAAGCAAAACTAAAGGCATAAACTCAGGTTGAGCGCTTGTAGCAGCCACCTATATTTAAAGCCACTGTTTAGACTTGTTACTAAATAAGTTTATTTTCTGAGATGTATATAAAGAGACTAATATCAGATATGTAAATAAGAAATTTAAAATCAAGTTTTTTTTCCTATCTTATGTGAAAATGAAGGTTGATAATTTGTACTGAACAATGTGTTTTATAGTAATGGATAAATGTTCACCTTGCAATTTTAAGCACTTTTTATTTTCCTTCTCCACCCCCTTCCCCACCCTTCCCTTCCTTCCCTATTGCACTGGGTGATGGAATACCCTTGTTGTTTTGGAAACATGAATATTCATGAATTATCTTGTATTTAAATGACTGACTCTGCACTTTAGACCACACTCCTGAGGAAGACTCGCGAGGAGTTAAAGCGCTGGGTGGTTAGTGGAAGCCCAGACTGTTGATGATTTCCAATAAACTGCTTTTTTGCATTTCACACTGGATTCCTGCATTTATTTAGCTTTATTAGAATAACCCGAGTGACACCAACCTTTGTCTCTGTGGTTTTAGCTATTATGAGCTGGCAGCTCGTCTTGGTGAGCACTGAACACTCTAGAGCCTGTCGCAGCTGATCCTTTGTTGTATTGCCATCCCCCATGACCTTGTTGAGCATGACATCATTTAGTAGCTGGGGGGCCACCTGCCATTTCTCACTGGGCTGTTGGCCCAGCCTTTTGATTTCCATGGCTGCCAGCAGTGCCAATAACTAAAGTCTAGAAGATTGTCCAGTGGGCCCCTTGCCAGTGTGGCATTGTAAGTCCGCTGTTCACATTTGGTGATTTTTTTCCTGTTCCATATCTTTTCATGAAGATGGACCTGCACGTCGTGGAGATGGCAGGTCGAATCTACTGTGTGTGTGTCTGTTTGACTCTTGTGACTGCTGTAACTCATCTAGCAACAGAAATGTGTAGTGCTCTACAGCATCTGTTTTTGGAAGCTGTATAACCTTGAACCTGTGCTCTAAGAGAGTTGCAAGGATGTAGTATTTTGATTTCATCATTGCAGCTAATCTGTCATCATTTTGGAAGCGCTCACACATTCTCTTTACAGGATTTCCATGATACAGCTGACATGTTGTCCCATCTTCAGATCTGTCTTTTTCTATCAGTACAGTACAGTCAGAACATTTAGATGATGTGAAATTGGGATTATGAGTTGGATAACCTGACTCAGAGATGCACTTTCTGAAGACATATCCCTTGTAGCTGTCTCGAAAAGAGCTAGGATGCAGCACACTGTCTCCATTTCCACTGCAGCACAGAAAGCATAATCCCATCGCCAATAATGTAATTGGTGCAATGTTCATGTACAACTTGCATCTGTTCCGAGAGGTGTTGCAGCATATTAAGAGTTGAGTTCCACCAAGTGGAAACATTTTGAATCAGCTTTTGCTGGAGCAGCTTGTGTTTCTTTTGCAGTTTTTATAATATCCATATAACATTGGTTGAATGTGACAAGTGAATCACAATATTTTTGCAAACAGCAATCACACCATCAACTTGTTTTGTCGTTCAGGAACACAGCAACAGTTAAATGTAAGCAATGTGCAGAGCAAGAAGCATGCATGAACCCTTCATCCTGCACTGCTTTCAAGATGTTGGTTTCATCAGGATTTACTATAAAGCCAAATTTTAGACTGTGAGAATAAATCCAGTCATTAAGAAGCTCATTTAGTTCTTGCAAGATGTATGACTTTGCCCAAACATCTTTATATGCAGCAGCGCCATCTTTTGGGATGTGTTTGTTTTTGAAGATGCACAAGAAAAACTGACCCAATGAGCAGTAAGGGACATATAATCTATATTCTGACTGCTGGTCCACATATCTTGTGACATGAATAACCATGCCCTCTGCATTTTTAAGTGCAAGCATCACTGTTGCTTTTAATGCCTCATAAATGTTTGGTATTTTAACATAGGCAAAGAACCTTTGATGAGGAACATTGTAACGAGGCTCTGCAAGTTTCATGACCTCCCTAAAATCCTCATGATCTACTAAAGAGTATAGGGAGAAGGGCTTCAGCTAACAGTTCCCTAGTTCTGTGATTAAGATGAAGACTTTTTGGATGTAAAACAGCTACAGGAAAATTTAGCTGAAAGTCATCGTTTTGCTGCTCAAAGCTTAGCCAGTGCCTAATAAAAGTCCAAAGTGTACTTTGACAAAGATGTCAAGGAGGTCGATTTGGCAAGAGATTGACAGAGTCATGGCATTGCGATATTCAACATTGCCCACTCCCTATCCAGCAAATGGGCTGGTCCATCTCAACTAGTAACCAAACGCAGCCTCTCTGTCTATCAGGTGCAGCTACTGAACCGCAAGAAACCTATTGACAAGTAGTATCATACCAATCAGCTGAAACTGTTCAAGGGCTCTGAAGGCCCCAAGTAAGTGATTCACCAGAGCTGTGGGGGGATTTGTATTGTTATTTCTTCTCTATTATTTCAGAATTATGTTACTCATGGTGGTTCTCTACTGTCCTGTCCTGGGCACCACAGAAGAGTTCCTGTTCCCCAAAGGATAATGGCCACTGAAAAATCTGGTTGCATACCTATACCTTCACAGGCACGGATGAGATCCTTGAGATTATCCACCTCCAGGGCACCATGGTTCCCAGTGGTGTATCCTGGAAAGGACCCGCCCATCCAGATCATCGTGCCTGGCAAAAGGGACAGCCAGGCCCTTTCCCATTCTACAAAGACTGAGTATTGGGATACTCAAATGACTCCCTCCAAGTAAAGAACTTACAACAACAACAAGATCAGGGGGCTTGGAGTTTTGAAATAATTATGCAGCTTACTGAACATAAAAAAACAATACCAGTGTTTGGTTCCACAAAACTTGATCCTGTATCCACCTTCTACAACTCTTCCCACTACTGTGCCCAACACAACTCTTTTCATATCTCCTGAGACCACCACTTCACCTCCCCAGCTTTTACAGTTCCCTATACTGGAGCCAGGTCCACCTAGTGGCCTAACTGTAACTTCCATTCCTCGGACACTTATTAACACTGTTCAATTTATGCACATTCCTGCTGTTTTGAATATGTTACATTGGAACATGGTTGAGTATGGTCACTGTTCAATGACAATGTTTCTAGGTTTCTTGCTACAACGTTGTTAGATATTGTTGCAGCTTATCAAGCATGAATTCAGGACCCTGTAGCTCTGCAAGAAACTGCTCCACATTAACGGATGTTCCGCTCCAGGTGCTCTAAATGGAACTTGAATGTAACATGCCTGGTGGGGAGCCCTTACGGTGCTCAAAGCACCAGCATTATGGCTCCTGGCAATCAGGACACCAAATGCGGGATGTGCCCCCCTCCTTGAGGTCCACCCACCCTGGAGTAGGAATCTATCAGTAGGAAGAGTGTGGGGGACACAGCCCACCACAGGGGGAGGTGGGGGTGCAGCCCAGCACAAGAAACATGATCGGTGACATTGCCCATTGGTGCCCTAATTGCCTGGTGCCAGATCACAGGCATGTTCCAATGGTAGAACCAGTGGGGAGCATACCAGGTTTATTTGGATCAGGTATGGCAATCTGGAATAGGCAGACATAGAGCAAATCAAGAGACATAGTACCTATTTTCAAAATCAAGAAACTGAAAATGTTTGGAAGCCCATACTGCATGGTATTAATGGCTTGCCCATGGAGGAAAGGTTCATGGTGTATAACATGCTCGATATTACACACTTATTTAATGAAATGCAGGCCAAGATTAATCAGTTAATCACAGCCAATAATACAGAGGCCTAACTGCAACACATAGGCAGGGAAATTATCTGTGCCTACTACGGTGGCAATATTTTAACCACTGTCACTAACCTCTTCCAAGACCTGGAAGCAGAGAGTATCCTTGACATTGTCAAGGATTCATAGATGGCCAGATGGTATTGTCCTCATTGTCGGACGACGGCCTGTACCTCCATGTGCATGGCAACTCCCTCACTTTTTCTCTCACAACAGCCAGAACCTTGGGTTATGTTACACCACATCTCAATCAAGGATCTTGCTACTCAACCTGTCGCTGTTCAGTCAGGACACTATGGGTCAGATTTTCAAAGCCGTATGTCAGATGCAACGTGCTTGCAGCAAACAGTTGTGCCACAACTGGCACCTTGCATCTGAAGATGCGGCTGGGAGTTATTCAGCAAAGCAGCCTGTGGCAAATGCAAGCTGCTTGTGGCAAAGGGGGGCTTGCACCAGACTTGTGCCACAAAAATGGCTGAGGCATGATGCTAGGGGGCTTGTGACAGACGCAGGCTGCTGTATCCCCTAGCATCATGTTCGGTGAACCCTCCCAGAGGAAATAGTCTAAGTACCATTAGACCATCAAAAAGTAGGCATAACGGTATTTAGACACCTTCTGGAAGGGTTGCCAAACGTGCCACTGTGTCATCCCCCCAACCACGATCCACGAGTAGATTTTATTATTTCAAGCAAGAAATACCCCTGGGTGATCTAGTGCTCCCCATCCCCTGAAAGTGTTATTATTGTAAGTCAGTCAGTCTCTGGTGATCTAGTGCCCCCACCCTGCCTGATCTACCAGTTGGTTTAATTATTCTAGGTCATTAATACCATGATGATCAAGTAGCCCCCACACCCACACCGGCTGGTAGTGCCCACAACCTCTCTCCCCCCATTGGTATGGGGGAGAGGGGTGGTGGGCACTAGTTTGGGGGTTGGGGGGTGGAGGCTACTAGATCACCAGGGATGTACTGTACATTATTAAACCATTTTACCAGTGATCGGGGTGGACTTGGGGGTGACACTGGATACCCAGGGGTGTCATGTCATTTATTTTTACATTATACAGGATGATTGGGGTGGGGAGCACTTGATCACCGGGGTTAAAGTATTTTATGGATATGACAATGTACAGGCAGATCGAAGCCTGGGGGGGTGAACACATGTCTTTCCAAAGTAATTTTAGAGCATCATAAAAAATGTAAACCTTCTTCATTGTTAGTAATCTCATATACTACTAGCTTCAATAATGAATAACATGTTCCAAATGAAGATAAATGTTTATCCCAACTATTGCAATGTTTTTGTTTGTTTAGGCATTGATGGCATATTTGTGTGACTTTGCCAGCAATCCCACTTCCTCATTGCCAAAGGCCACTTGGTACCCATCATGGCCACACCCCTAAACACAGCAGGCACAACCCACTACCAAGCTCCCTTATGGGGTGCAGCTGCCATCCGATCACCCCATGGCTTGTGGCATATATAGTGAATGCGCCGTCTGTTAGACAAGTCATCATTAGTGCCGCAAGCCACAGGACGCAGTCTATGGGACCCAGTCTGATACTGAGTCAGGCACAGGGTCCCTGCCACAGGGCCGGTTGGCACAAGCTACCATTGTCGCAGCTTGCTTCTGACCTTTGAAAATCTGGCCCACGTTTCATTCACTGTGTCATTGCCAGTGTTTGATAGGGATTCTTCAGTCTTCAACTGAATAGCACGCATTCACTCCGTGGGATACCTGAAGGGAGACATCTACAAGGAACATATTGATCTTCTGCCACTACTGGTGTTCCACCCCCCCGACTGCAAGCCTTGCTGGTGCCTCATACAGACTGTTGTTTAATGAAGGGCTACCAATACCTGTGCAGGTGTGATGTTTCAAGTCACTGCACTGGTGTGTGACTATTCCATAGGCCAGTCCAATGGACATAATTTTACTGCACATTCTGCCAGTGCCACTAACACAACAAATGCAACAGAACAAATCCCGCCATCTAGCATCCAGTAACATGGATACTATCAGATCAACCTGTCTGCCACGTACCCCATACAGCTCACCAACTGGCGGCTTCCTCAGGTCAAGGTTGCTTATAATATGGATGGTCAATACTGTATCGTGACGAATCTCAAGAACTTTTCTTATGGACACATCACGTGTGGTGCTGACATTCCTAATTTATGCTTTGTGCCTCATGAACGCACCATTACTGGTCAATCTGTGATCACCCCATGCCCACTCCTGTACAAGATTATGTTAACAATGTCCCTGACTATCTTGATTCTATTGACTAGTATGCATCAGTTTTTAATGTGCATATCGAGCCACTCACCCTGAATCTTAAATCCTTGTTAGATAGAAAAGATGTTCATCTTATACATATCAGCAATATGATTCAAAAGGCTAAAAAACATTTAAAGGATTTAATACATGACAGTGATTTACATCTTGTTTTAACTGATACTTTATGAGACATTTCTTTTAAAACCTTCATTATTTTGCAGGCTATTTTGTTTTCTATTCTTATTGTCACTATTTACTGCTTGTGCTCCACCCTCAGGCATCACTGAAGACAGCTACACTTTCTTTATGCTGCCCAATCCACAAAGTTTTTTCCTTAACTCACCATCTAGTGTTGCCCATTTAAAAGGCAACGGGAGGGGGGGAGAATGTAAACCTGGACTACCCCACAACCCTGTACTTAGTGCAGCATATGGTACACATACATTTATTTGTTATACTGTATACTTAGCAGAGTAGAATATAGTGTAATACTATGAAATAATAATAAGACATGTGCATATGAATAAAAAACTAAATAATAAACAAAATGTGCTCCCTCCTGCTCTTGTCTCTTGCCCCTAGTGCCTGTCTACTTAACCCTTGCATTTGAGCTGTTCTGCACCAGTCTAACTGGTCAATTGTTACCTCTCATTATTTGTTCTTTGTTCCTCATGCCCCACACTGTGTAACCATTCTTCTCTAGTTGTCTCCATAAGTAAGCTTACCTAAATGCAAAAAAGTCTGCCCATGCTGTGGAACAAACATCTCCCCTATGACAGTGGGCAGTAATCTCTGTGGTGCATGATGGTCCAATGTATTGCATGATGGTTTTCGGTACTGTAACACAATCTATACTTTGTGATTTTTCTTTTTTATGTAACTAATGCCAGGTCGCCCCTGAAAAAGGGACCCTTGGTCTCAGCGGACTTATCCAGTCAACAAAATTCAAATAAATAAATAAATAAATAAAATTGTACCATGGACTGGTGGTAAAGACCAGATCCCAACAGGGCTATGCGCGTAGGTAACTACTGGCCCTAATGGTATTAGCATTGCTTATGCAGGCCTTTTGGCACAGTTCTTTATTAGTTACGCAGCTGCTATTATTGTACAATACTAAGTACTTTTGTACTGTTACCCAAAACTAGTTTTAGTTAGTTTTACTCATCAGAGAGTACGTGAAGAAAGAGAGATGAGCTAACTGTCTTCGGAGCTGATCTGCTACCAACGAAATTTCTGTGGTTTGTGATTTTACATTATTTGGCAGGCTGTTACCTAGTAACGTACATTTCTTGTCTAAGAGTATAAGAATGGCGCAAAACTTGTTTTATGCTGACTTCGAATCCAGTCTGAAGTGATATCATGATATCCGGGGTCCTGTTCCTGACTTCCCAGCAGATATGTGCTGCATGTTTGTGTTATCTAGTAATAAACTATTTCTTTCCTGCCATATCTTTGGCTGTGTGTCATGTTTCTCCTACAGCTCTAGAACTCTGCCTGTAATAACACTGTGATGCAGTGGACTAGCTAATTGAAGAATATGCAACTAAAGTTGGATCCCAGGTTCAAGACATACAAAATGAATTGACCATAGGGATATGCAAAACAGGGCAGGGTAAAATGTCAGGAATTGTAATTCTGAATAAAACAAGCATTTGTCAATGCTGAATGTTTGCTTGCTGGCACTGGCATTGGTAGTGTAAGAGTTAGAGAGCTGCATAATAAAAATGGCAGTGAAGTATTGAACTGAAGTCAACTCCACCACCACCCTGCAGAGAGTGACAGGCATTGGGGTATGCCTTTGGGTCATCAGGCATAATGACCATGCCATTTCACCACACCCTACCCTGCAGACACTGACAAGTGTCACGGTGTGCCTTAGGGTCTTTGGCCCTTATGCTCACCCCATTCCATCAGGAAATATGGTGAGATGGATCCTGTATAGGAGAGTGGGGTGAACATTGGGGCCGAAGAGTCCAAGGCACACCTCGATGCCTCTCACTGACTGCAGGGTGTGGAATGGAATGAGCATTACAGGCGAGAATCCCAAGTTACACCCCTGATGCCTCTCAATCTCTACAGGCTGGGGCGTTGTGGTCAGAAACCCTAATGCCTCAGGCATTTGTTGGCATTTTCACTCCAAATTTTCAACATGTTTTTTTTGTGACCCCCGCCTTATGAACAGTGGCAATATCAGATTGTTGGCGAAACCTGATTTAGCATCGACTATGCCATTTGGCACCACAGGTGCGAAGACACATTTCGAACAGGATGCAAAAAATGACAGCTGTACTGTTCATGGGGAGGTGCAAAAAATGGCAATGCTGAAATTCAGCAGTGAAAATATTTAAAAAACTAGTGAAGTCACGAGCGTGCGTAGAAAATGCGCAACACACGCCTGCAATGCAATTAGTTTCGGGAATTTTTAGAGCAGATTGTCAACACAGGGATTTTGTAACCTCCACTCATGAACAGTGTCACTGTGATTTTCTTAATCTGTCATGAACAGTGATTTCCCTCAGCAACTACGCATTTCTGCTCTGGAAGTGCGAAAACACATTTTGGCCATGGTGTGAAAAATGACAGCTGTACTGTTCATAAGAAAGTGTGGAAAAATGCCAGTGGTGAAAATCTGGACTGAAAAATATTAGGAAACCATGGAAGTTACGAGGATGCGCAAACTGACAAGTATAATGGTCGCCGTAACACAGTCATTTTATGGACGGTTTCACCAAATTTTAACGTAGCCATTTTAGCACTTCTGCTCATGAACAGTGTCACTGTGATTTTCTTAATCTGTCCTAACATTGATTTAGCACACCGACTGCGCCACTGTACGCTACATACAGAAACACATTTTGGGTCAGATGAGAAACTTACAGCTGTACTGCTCATAAGGAGGTATGGTAAAATGGCAATCTTGAAAACCTGGAGTGAACATATTGAAAATTTGCGAACTTATGAGTGTGCATAGGAACAGCACAACGCATGCATGTAAAACAGTCAATTTTGGGAATTTCTTCACCAAATTTTCAACATAGGGTTTTTGGGGGCCTACCTCATGAACTGTGACATTGTCATTTCATAAATCAGCCCCATAAAAGTGGTTCCACGCAGTGACCATAAAATCGCCTTTCGGGGACGATTAACACCATGACAGTGACAGAATTCATGAGGTGGGGTCCCAAAAACCCCATGTTGAAAATTTGGTGAACAAATTCCCCAGAATGCTCGAGATAGGAACTAAAGTTGAAAAAACCCTATTTATTACATTATACAGCTTACCGGCATTTCCCCAGTTCGCAATCGGCTTTGAAGAGTGTAGACGTGTTCCCGGTCCATCAAAGATCGTCGCGCCAAGCTCCGGAGGTAAGTATGGGGTAAGGAGGGTGTGGGGAGGCAGGGTGCGCAGAGGGTGGGGGCGGGTGGGGGGAGATTGGGTCAGGACAGTCAGCGAGGGAAGGTTTTTTCTTTCAGGTTTCTTTTTTTTTTTTAACTTAGACAACGTGGGACTTGTGCCATACTGGGGTGGGTTCCCAGCGTGGCAACTGGAAGACTATTTGGGGGGACAGTGGAGCCGACGGGGGACTGGGCACTCCTCTCGACCATACGATCTGCTGCCACACTAGGGTGGGCTCCCTGCGTAGCACCCTGTAGTCTCTTTGGGGGGGGCAGTGGAGCTGACGGGGAATTGGGCACCCCCATTGGCCATATGATCTGTTACCATGCTGTGGTGGGCTCCCACCATGGCATCTGGAACTCTGTTGGGGGGGAGTGCAGCACAGCCAATGGGGGATTGGGCACCCCCATCAGCTATACAGTGTGTGTATGGGGGGGAAGCACGAGCACGCAGTATGCATGCATGTGTGTGGGGGGGAGCGCGCATGAGCACGCAATATCTTATCGCTGCTCACTGAAGCGTAGCTCTCCTTTTCAACTGTACAGCCACTGCATTTTCAACTGCTGTCATAGACAGCAGCAGCGTTCATTGGACAACTGCGGCCATGCCTGCAAACACACTGACTGAATTGGAAGACGGGTGCCACACCTCCGAAAACTCGGATGATGGCACTATGTTTCTTGCACATGCGTACAAGCAAACATAAAAAATTATTGTTTCAGTATTACAAAAAACTGTCCGATTATTTTTATATTATAGTTCAATAATTCTTGTTCTGTAATATATTTTACATCTTTTTATGCAAGATGATACCATGTGCTGAGTGCAGGGCAGCACGCAGTCAGTACGTAAAGTCAAACAGCACACAGCAGGATGATGGCCAGTATGGCGCCACGTAGGAGTCACACACACTGGGTACAGTGGAGTAGCCAAACGGCACACAGTAGAATGATGGCCAGTATGCCATGTAGGAGTCACACACACTGAGTACAGAGTAGTAGTCCAATGGCACACAGCAGGATGATGGTATGTACTCCACGTAGGAGTCACACACACAAACACACACACACACACACACACACACACACACACACACACACACACACACTGGGTACAGTGCAGCACTCAAACAGCACACAGCAGGATGATGGCCAATATGTCATGCAGGAGTCACACACACACACACACACACACACACACACACACACACACACACACACACTGGTTACAGTGCAGCAGTCAAAGTGCACACATAGAAACATAGAAATTGTTGGCAGATAAGGACCTCCAGGCCCACCCAGTCTGCCCGTAGGCCCTATACATTGTATGCGGCCACTGACCCTATGTGATCAATGGCTTTTCATTACTCCCTCTCCTCTCAAGGTTCCCTTGTGCCTGTCCCAGGCATGCTTGAACCCTTCCACTGTGCTTGCCCCCACTACCTCCTGTGGCAGACTATTCCAAGTGTCAACTACCCTTTCGGTGTAGAAAAACTTCATCACATTACCTCTTAATCTACCCCCCTCCAACTTCATATCGTGTCCCCTTGTTCTAGCACTTTTTCTACATTGGAAAAGGTCCCCCACCTGCACCTTCTTTATGCACTTGAGCTACGTGAAAGTTTCAATCATGTCCCCCATGCTCTCTCCTCTCTTCCGGTGAGGACTTATTGAGGTCCCTTAATCTCTCCTCACGTGTTCTGTGGTGCAAGCCCTGCACCATCTTTTTCACCTTTCTCTGAATAGTCTCCATCTTGTTATGTCCTTGTGCAGGTGTGGCCTACAGAACTGCATGCAATACTCCAGGTGAGACCATACCAGTGTTTTATACAGTGGCATCACCACCTCCTGCCTCCTGCTACTGACATCTCTGCCTATGCACCCCAGCATGCCACTGGCCCTCCCTGCCACCTTTGTGCACTGCTTTGATACCTTAATGGCATCAGAGATGATAACCCCTAGGTCTCTTTACTCCTTGGTGACAATCAGCTTCTCCCCCCACAACCTGTAGCTCTCCCACACAGAAGGATGATGGTCAGTATGCCACATAGAAGCACACACACACACACACACACACACACACACACACACAAACACTGTGCACAGTGCAGCAGTCAAAGGGCACACAGCAACATGATGGCCAGTATGCCACATAGGAGTCACACACACACTTGGTACAGTGCAACTGTCAAATGGCATACAGCAGGATGAAGACCAGTACACCAGGAAGGAGTCACATACACACACTCAGTACAGTGCAGCAGTCAAACGGCACACAGCAGGATGATGGCCAGTATGCCACGTAGGAATCACACACACACACACACACACACACACACACACACACACACACACACATGCACTGGGTACAGTGCAGCAGTCAAGTGGCACACAGCAAGATGTTGGCCAGTATGCCATGTAGGAGTCAGACACACACACTGGGTACAGTGCAGCAGCCAAAAGGCACACAGCAGAATGATGGCCAGTATGCCATGTAGGTGTCACACACACACACACACACACACACACACACTGGGTACAGTGCTGTAATCAAATGGCACACAGCAACATGATGGCCAGTATGCCACATAAGAGTCACACACACAATGTGTACAGTGCACCAGTCAAAGGGCACACACCAGGATGATGGCCAGTATACCACGTAGGAGTCTCACACACACTTGGTACAGTGCAGCTGTCAAAGGGCACACAGCAGGATGCTGACCAGTACACCACGAAGGAGTCACACACACACACACACACACACACTGGGTACAGTGCAGCAGTCAAACAGCACACAGCAGGATGATGGCCAGTATGCCACGTAGGAGTCACACATTCACTGAGTACAGTTCAGCAGTCAAAAGGTACACAGCAGGATAATGGCCAGTATGCCACGTAGGAGTCAAACACACACACACACACACACACTGGGTACAGTGCAGCAGTCAAATGACACACAGCAGGATGATGGCTAGTACGCCATGTAGGAGTCACACACACACACTGGGTACAGTGTAACAGTCAAAGTGCACACATAGAAACATAAAAATTGTTGGCAGATAAGGACCACCAGGCCCACCCAGTCTGCCCATAGGCCCTATATATTGTATGTGGCCACTGTCCCTATGTGATCAATGTTTTTTCATCACTCCCTCCCCTCTCAAGGTTCCCGTGTGCCTGTCCCAGGCATGCTTGAACCCTTCCACTGTGCTTACCTCCACTACCTCCTGTGGCAGACTATTCCAAGTGTCAACTACCCTTTTGGTGTAGAAAAACTTCATCACATTACCTCTTAATCTACCCCCCTCTAATTTCATATCGTGCCCCCTTGTTCTAGCACTTTTTCTACATTGGAAAAGTTCCCCACCTGCACCTTCTTTATGCACTGAGCTACGTGAAAGTTTCAATCATGTCCCCCCGCCTCTCATCTCCTCCAGTGAGTACATATTGAGGTCCCTTAGTCTCCTCATGTGCTTTGAGGTGCAAGCCCTGCACCATCTTTGTCGCCCTTCTCTGGATAGTCTCCACCTTGTTTATGTCCTTGCGCAGGTGTGGCCTCCAGAACTGCATGCAGTACTCCAGGCGAGGACTTACCAATGTTTTATACAATGGCATCACCACCACCCACCTCCTGCTAGTGATACCCCTGCCTATGCACCCCAGCATACCACTGGACCTCCCTGCCACCTTTGTACACTGCTTTGATATCCTAAGGTCATCAGAGATGATAACCCCTAGGTCCTTTTCCTCCTTGCTGACAGTCAGCTCTCCCCCCCCCAACCTGTAGCTCTCCCACACAGAAGGATGATGGCCAGTATGCCACATAGAGGCACACACACACACACACACACACACACACACACTGTGCACAGTGCAGCAGTCAAAGGGCACACAGCAACATGATGGCCAGTATGCCACATAGGACTCTCACACACACTTGGTACAATGCAGCTGTCAAAGGGCACACAGCAGGATGATGACCAGTACACCACGAAGGAGTCACACACACACACACACTGGGTACAGTGCAGCAGTCAAACAGCACACAGCAGGATGATGGTCAGTATGCCATGTAGGAGTCACACATTCACTGAGTACAGTTCAGCAGTCAAAAGGTACACAGCAGGATAATGGCCAGTACGCCACATAGGAGTCAAACACACACACACACACACACACACACACACACACACACACACAGACACTTGGTACAGTGCAGCAGTGAAAGGGCACACAGCAACATGATGGCCAGTATGCCACATAGGAGTCTCACACACTTGGTACAGTGCAGCTGTCAAAGGACACACAGCAGGATGATGACCAGCACACCACGAAGGAGTCACACAGGATGATGACCAGTACACCACAAAGGAGTCTCTCACACACACACACACACACACACACACACACTGAGTACAGTGCAGCAGTCAAACAGCACACAGCAGGATAATGGCCAGTACACCATGTAGGAGTCACACACACACACTGGGTACAGTGCAGCAGCAGCCAAAAGGCACACAGCAGAATGATGTCCAGTATGCCATGTAGGAGTCAAACACACAGACACACACACTGGGTACAGTGCTGCAGTCAAATGGCACACAGCAAGATGATGGCTAGTATGCCACGTAAGAGTCACGTACACAATGTGTACAGTGCACCAGTCAAAGGGCACACAATAGGATGATGGCCAGTACACCACGTTGGAGTCACACACACACACACACACACACACACACACACACTCACACACACTGGGTACAGTGCAGAAGTCAAATGACACATAGCAGGATGATGGCCAGTACGCCACATAGGAGTCACACACACACTGGGTACAGTGCAGCAGTCAAAGAGCACACAGCAGGATGACAGACAGTATGCCACGTAATAGTCACATACACACTGGGTAAACTGCAGCAGCCAATGAGCACATAGCAGGATGATGGCCAGTACACCACATAGGAGTCACATACACGCACACACACACACACACACACACACTGGGTACAGTGCAGAAGTCAAATGGCATATAGCAGGATGACGGCCAGTATGCCACATAGGAGTCGCACACACACACTGGGTACAGTGCAGCAGTCAAAGGGCACACAGCAGGATGACAGACAGTATGCCACGTAATAGTCACATACACACTGGGCACAGTGCAGCAGCCAATGGGCAAATAGCAGGATGATGGTCAGTATGCCATGTAGGAATCATACACACACACTGGGTACAGTGCAGCTGTCAAAGGGCACACAGCAGGATGATGGCCAGTATGCCACGTAGGAGTCACACACACACACACACTGGGTATGCAACAGTCAAAAGGCACACAGCAGGATGATGGCCAGTATGCCACGTAGGAGTCACACACACACAGTCAAGGGGCGCACAGTAAGACTAAGAAATTAGTTAAACAATTATCCAGTTCAGGTCGCCACATAATTTTTTTATTAGACCTAATTTCCATCTCCAAAGGTTGTATTATCCCCAAGTTAAGTTAGAAAGGCACCAGGGACACAAAAGCAAGGGAGAGACTATTTTAAATAAATAAATAGGCAGAAGCCTAAAGTGCTGCCTCTGGGGCACCAGAAAGCTAAAGAGCAAAGGTCAGGGCAAGGGATGCCCTCATAAATATTCATGAGCTCTGCAGCGTTACTAGGGGCAGTGTGTTACGGGAGCAGCAACTCCCTAAGGGTGTATCGGGCCAAATTAGAAGTGCACTTGTTAGAGAGAGAACTATTAAGGCTACATGCCCGTGGGGAAAGTAGATTAAATTAATGTTGCTCCTGGCTGCACAGAACTTTACTCTATGGGACACTCAAACAGACTGCCTATTCCTGAGCATGCAGCCACCATTTTTGCGGCTAATAGCCAGCCAGCAGCCAGGATTTAACAAAGGGGCTCTTGGGACAATGCCAGAGACTCATGGGGAATAATCTGGGACAATTTCTAGGCACCAAAAAGCAAGCCAATTATTAACTTAGAACTGTTCAAGACAGCTCTGGCAGTCAATGTGATCTCTGGATTTCAACCCCATACAAAAGGGGGTAACTGCTCAGGTTTGTCAGATTTAGATTTAGAGATTTGCCCAGAAGTTCAGTGTGTGAGTGTCTGGGGAGTCTACCAGCTCTTAGAGGTTAGGCCTGCCAGGCCTAAACTTTTTTGGCCGTTAGTCCACGGGTACAGGTGTCCATTCGGCCCACGTTGGGGTCGCAGCAGCATGAGATTTGAACAGCAAGCAAGCTGAAAAGTCGGAATCGGCCTGTAAGCTTTGTGGAAGGACCAGGAAAGGACAAGCTTTACATATAAATGTGCTTAGCTGCCAAAGTGTTTGCGCAGCCAACTAGTTCAAGAGTCCAGTTTGCATGTTTCGGCCAGTGTTTGAATTGCTCCTGCATCCCGAAGACCAGCATTTCAACGAGGACCACAATGGAACTTTCCTTATGCTTCACGAAATCTCTGCACAGGTCTCATGTTATCGGATCATTCTCCTGGTCTGGGTAGTGTGAGTACAAACAGGGTTGCTCCCTGCAACAAAGCTGTAATGTTTTGTGGGTGTCATCTAATTTGCTTGTTTGGGTTTTATTGCAATGGACTGAGCCATCCGGCTCCAGATTACAAATATTTGGGTTTGAGTGCATGCTAATTGTTTTCTTTCCTAAGGGCCCCAACGATCAGCTGCAACACTGGACAACCCCGGGCAACACTTCAGGCTAGCCTGTCTTTCAATCTGGGTACCCAGGGTTGTAGAACTGTGTCAAAGGGACGCACTGTGCATGCTTTATCAACCTGAATTCTAATCAGAACTGCAACTCCTTGCTAGATTTATGTCAAACCCTTGTTCACATCCCCCTGAATAAATCAGGTTGTTGTTTTTTACATTTAGCCTGGCTAGTATGTTCTTTCTTGGTGGGGAAGCAGGACCTTTATTGTATTGTTGCATCACTGGTATTACTTTCCAAGGGGTCTCCAGGGCAGTTGCAGAAGATCCAGCTCTGGTGGTAAGTGCAAGGAGAGTGAGCATATCATTACTGTCACATGGTACATGTGAATGTTCTGTTGCTATACTGTTTAGGCCACTAGAGGGGTTAGTGGGGGGTTATAGCATCCCAGAGGTCTATACCAACAGCAGTTATGCTACCCCAAGACCATACCTCCGAATGGAGGCACCCATTCACCGAGCTCAGGCCCCTCAACCTGTGCATAGTCACCCAGGCAGGGGTAGTAGCCCATAGGATAGTGCCACCTAGGGGTTACATAAGTTACAGGTGAAATTTGCTGCTCGTCAGGCAGGGCAGGATGCAAACTCAGATGAGAGCTAAGAATTTTAGCAATAACAACTGAGAAATCGGTCATTTCCGAAGGATTAACAATCAGTTGGGGGGATGGCTCCCTCCAGCCGGTGATTTATCCAAGGAAATGACCAGCTTTGAGGTTGCTATTGTGATTATAAATCTAATCACAATAATAACCTTCTTTTTTCCCTGTTCATTTTTAACGCAGTTCATTTTAAAGTAGAGTGGCAGAAGCCGTACGTGTCACACAGCGTCACTTGACAACTGGATCATTCGTTTCTAAGACAGTAACGATCGATCCAGTAGACAATCAGAAACCTTGTTAGGCTCATGAATAATTAAGTAGACTTATAATTTCTTATATCGACTGACTGGTGAGAAAGATGGGGTGAGGCTGTGCAGAAACTAGTGTGACATAGGGGCAAATAGAAGTTTATGTAAAGTGGTTAACTGTTACTTGCAATATTACTGTTTACCTCTGTCAAAACTGTTTTAAAAATGGAGCATTTTGTCATCTAAACATGGCATCTGCACGTGCTAGAATCCCCCTTCCCCTCTCTAGCAGCGGCTTTCCCAAGAATGTACTCCTGCCATCGTTGAAGCCAGACATTGCACAAACATCACTGTTCCAGTGGTGCCTGTAGCAAGACATCATGACGTAAAACTGAAAGTTTTAGTGCAAGTTGGTTAGCAGCTGGGGCAGTTCTTTTCTCTTGACTGGACCTGGAACTGACTCCAGTTGAAGTGTTTCATTTCACTCCGGACATCTCAGTTTGGGACTGTTATTGTATTTGCAGTTGGAGACAGGCATTTAAGCCTAAAAAGTTTGGTCACAGTTCTCCTGGTTAATACTCCATATAGTCATTGTACCTGTTTTATTGAAATCATAGTCCCTTTCTCCTGTATCAGTTTTATTCAGGATAGAGAACTTATATCCTACAGATGTGGGAGGCTTAATTTTATTGTATCAATACGGTTCTCGTTCTTGGCAGACTTGGTAATCCTACAACACTTTTTGTATCTCCTAGAAAGACCCTCTAGGTTAATCCCCCATGTGTAGTAACTCAGTGTAACCCCTAGGTGGCACAATCCTATTGGCTGTTACCCCTGCCTGTGTGGCTATGCACAGGTTGAGGGGCCTGAGTTCTGCGAACGGGTGCCTCCACCCAGAGGAATGGTACTGGGATAGCTTAACTACTTTGGTATAGCCCTCCGGGATGCTATAACCACCCACCAACCCTTCTAGTGGCCTCTTTATTTTTTTATTTCATCATTTGGACATAACCTTTGAGCAAAATGCTCTTTTTCAAAGACTCTACGTCTTGACAGGAGGACGACACAGAAAGGTAGTTACAGAGTATGGGTGCACAAGTCCAGAGACAAAAAATACTAGAAATAACAGCAATTGGTCTGACTATTTACAATTGTAAGCTATCTCACGTAGAGGTAACTAAACAGTAACACCATAGAACATTCACATCCACTGAATAACAGTACTGATATGCTCATGCCCCTTGCACTTACCACCAGGGCTGGATCAGCTGTAGCTACCCTGGAGACCCCCTGGAAAATAAGGTCAGCAATGCAACAATACAATGTTACCACAGTAATCCAACTAATGATATGCACACTTGCCAGGTTAAATGTGAAACAAGATAATCTGGTTTATTCAGGGGGAAGTGAACAAGGGAGGGGCATCAATCTAATAGAATGATTAACACTGTGATTTAGCCTAGGTTGGTTCAGCATGCACTGTAAGTTCCTTTGAAACAGTCCCACAAACCTAGGTACCCAGTGTGTTATGCAGGCTAGCCTGAAGCGTTGCCCAGGGTGGCTGGTGTTGCAGCTGTAGTTGGAACTATTAGGAGGGAAAACAGTTAACATGTGCACAACACAACATGCATCCACTGCCCCTTTCTGTGAAAAAGAACTTCCTCACAATACCCCTTAATCGGCCTCCCTCTAATCTCGTGCTATGTCCTCTTGTCCTGCTATTTTTCTTATATTGAAACGTGTTAGACTCTTTCACCCTGTTAATGCCCTTATGGTGTTCAAATGTTTCAGTCATATCACTCTCCCTTTCTCTCTCTCTCTCTCTCTCTCTCTCTCTCTCCTTTGCTCTAGGGTATACATATTGAGCTCCATTAATCTGTTCTCATATGTTTTCTGATGTGGTCCCTGCACCATTTTGGTTGCCCTTCTCTGAACTGCCTCCATTTTGTTAATGTCCTTGTGAAGGTGCGGCCTTCAGTACTGCACACAGTACTCCAGATGGTGCCTAACCAGTATCTTGTAAAGAGGAATTATTACCTCCCTCTTACGAGTTGTGATACCCCTACTAATACACCTCAACATCCCCCTAGTCTTACCTACTGCTTTAGTGGTCTGCTTGGATGATTTCAGGTAATCTGTGATGTATTTCAGTATTGTTATTGTCCAGAGAAATGCTTGGTGGGATTATAGAGTCTGGGACTCCCTTCCTCAGAACACCTGGCCCCTAGATATTTGGGAAAGGGGGGGCTACAAGGGCAAAGAGGGAAGCGTTCAAGAGTTACAAGGAGACACAGAGGGAAGAGGCTAGAGAGGTGTATCAGCAAACATAGAGAGAAGCAAGGAAGGTGATGAGGGACGCTAAGGCACAAACTGAGGAAAGAATAACCAGGGGGTAAGAAAGGGGGACAAGACCTTTTTTAATCATTTATTCATCACAAATCGGGTTTACAACCTTTGAGTCAGAGACTCATTTACAAAGGCACCTCACCACGGGGGGGGGGGGCAGACATCAAGACAGTTATTACAGTGCAAATTAAAACAGAGGATAACATTACAGGTGCAGTAAAAGGAACATTTAACATAGATACACTTAGGTTACATAATGTAGTAGTTTATATGTCACTTAGGTTACATAATGTTACAAAATTGTGAGTTACACTCATGGATATAGTAGATACTCAGAGAAGACAGCGGGTTACATCCCTGTTTGGACCTAGTAGAGAAGGAGTAGGTCTGGGGGAAGGAGAGGCTGTCCAGTGGACGTTGTCGAGCCAGGAGGCAGGGCGGGCGGGTACCACAGGTTTCAACAGGGGGTTAGTTGCACCTACAACAGTGGTTTAAGATATGGTCCTGAAGGACTGTTTTGAAGGAGCCAATTTTTTGGCAAGTTGGGCTGGGGAGGGAGTTGAACCAGGTGGGGGCTTTGTAGAGGAAGGATCTCTGGGCAAGAGAGGTCTTGGTTCTGGGCACCTTGAAAGTGGCCTTAACAGAGCTATGGGTGGTGACGGATGAAGATGGCTGCTGTAGGGAGGCGGAGTCCCCTGGTGGGGAGAGTCCTAGCAGTGATTTTTGGGTGAGAAGGCAGGTCTGATAGAGCAGTCACTCCTCAAAGTTGAGAAGATTGGTGATAGTATAGAGAAGGCAGGTGTGAGTTCAACTGGGGGCACCGGTCAGGTGCCTACAGGCCTTATTGATGGAGAGTTGGATTTTGGAGAGGGCAGTGCTGTCAGCTGCGGCATAGATGGGCAAGCCATAGTCCACGAGGGACAAGACGGAGGAGGTGATGGCCAGCCTAAGGGCAACCCGAGGCATGCAGTCCCTGTGCCAGTATAGCAAGCCAATCCGAGAGTTAGTGGCATCTGACAGGGCATTAATGTGGGTGTGGAAGGAGAGGGCAGTATCGAACGTGATGCCTAGCTACTTGTATGTGGTCACTTGTTCTAGCAGGTGCAGAGTGCTGGGGATAATCAAGAGGGGGTTATTTTTAGCTTTATTTTGGTGGTGGGAGAAGAGCATTGATTTGGTTTTCTTTAGGTTAATGACCAGTCTGCAGTCAGCGAACCACCTTTCGGCTTGGTTGTAAGCTTGCTGGAGGGATAGTTGGAGGGAGGTGGGATTGGGATGTGAGGCAACAAGGACTGCATCATTGGCGTAGAGGAGCATTTTACCGGTACATGAGCTGGGGATGGTGTTGAGGTAGAGACTAAAAAGTATTGGACCCAGGATACAGCCCTGAGGGACCCTGGAGCGAACAGGAAGAGTGCTGGAGAGGGAGCCACTGATCTTGACAAGCTGGGATGTAGCAGAGAGGTAGCTAGAGAACCAGGAAATGGGACCACCAGAGAAGCCAAGTTGGTGGAGAGAGTCAAGTAGAAGGGGATGACAGACAGTGTCAAAGGCCTTGGGGAGGTCAATGAACACTACTCCTGCAAGGCTGCCAGGGTCGAGAGCAGCATGCAAACGGTGGGAGAATTCCAGGAGAGCCATGGTTGTACTGTGTCCTGGGCAGAAACCGTGCTCCTCTGGACACATAATGTCGTACTTGGTTAAGTATTCAGAGAGCTGGATCAACACCACTTTTTCAAGGGCTTTAGAGAGTGGGGGGAGGATAGAGATGGGCCAGTAATTGTTGGGGGTGGACCAGTCCCCACTGTTATGTATGGGTGTAATTTCAACAGTTTTCCAAGCACTTGGGAACTGACCCAGGCATAGAGACCAGTTTAGAAGGTCAGTCAGGGGGACTAGGACTTCGTTCAAGACCATATGGAGGATCCTGGAGTCGAAGGGGTCACTGCTGGGGTTATTGCTGCCTAAGGCTTTTAGCAGCTGTGGCCTGGCTTCTTGGGGGGATAGGGTGCACAGGTAGAATGGTGGGTGATGCAGGACTGGAGGGAGACAGGTGGGGATTGGGTCAAAGAAGCTGCTGGGGAGGACCGAGCTTAGGTCAGAGAAGGCAGTGTTAAGGCAATCGGCTATGAGGAGTGGATCTGTGGTGGGGGTGCCATTGATGGAGAGCTGAGATGGTGGGGGGGAGTGGGACTTCCCGTTTAGCTCTTTCATATTATCCCAGAAGGTCCGGGCTGAACCCCAAGTGGAAGTGAGGGTGGTCTGGTAGTGCTCTGCCTTGGCCCGCCTAGTGGCCCAAGTGCACTTCTTGCATTCTGCGTTGTAGGCCTGTCTGTCAGACGCCTTTCCAGATTCTACAGCAATGTGCCAGAGATTATTTCTGTTTTTGAGTCTCTGGAGGAGGGGTGAGGTGATCCATGGGGCATTGCATTTTTTGGAGTGGATCCTGGTGAACGAGGCGAAAAGGTCACAAGCCTTACAGAAGGCATTTGTGAAGTGGTCAAGAGCTGAGTCAATGTCAGGGAGGCGTGCTGGATAGGGGACCAGTCTAGCTGGACTAGGTATTGTTTTAATTTTCTGAGGCCGCTGGGGTGTAAAAGGCAGTGTAGAGTGGCCTGGGACACTGGCTTCAGAGTGGAGGATGACCAGAGACAGAGGACTGGGGAGTGATCACTAAGAGAGTTGGGGAGGACAATGACATCCCAGATTTTGTAGGGGCAGTTAGATATAACAACATCTAGGAGAGTGCTGGTGCCAGTAAAGTGGTTGAATCTGGTGGGCTGGGTGACTAACTGGGACATATCCAGGGCAGCAAAGGAGTCCCTTATATGGGAGGCAGTGGAGGCAAGCCAGTTAACATTGAAATCACCTAGGATGACTTGCTCCACTTTGTGAGGGAGAGATGTGAGATAGTGAATGAGGGACTGGACCGCTTGGTTTTGATTCCTTGGTGGTATGTAGGAGACCGTGAGGAAGAGAGGGCCTTGGGCGGGGTCAGGTGTGATTTTTAAGGTGAGGCTTGGGCTCCATAATCAAGTTTAGGTGCTGGGGTGCCTGACCTATAAGGGAGTCCCGTACGAGTAGTGCCACAACTATCACTGAGTTTGCCTACTCGGTCTTCCCTGTAGATGATATATCCAGGAGAGTGATAGCAGAGTCAGGGGTGGATTTGGAGAACCAAGTCTCTACCAGTGCAATTATGTCAGGTTGATGTTAAATGACCCAGCACTGGAGGCAGCAGATTTCTTTAGGAGAGTGCAAATGTTTAAGGATGCAAAGCGGAGGCCAGTTGCAGTACAAGGTTTAGAAGGGCTGGAAGCAATAGGTCCTGGGTTTGGGTGTACTTTACCAGATAATAATAATAGCAGTGTAATTATTCTGGTTAGTGGCCATTGGCGACAGAGACCCTTTGGTCGACACCCAGCTGAGGACTTTACAATCAGGGTGCATGGGATAGGTAAAGTGCGAAGAGTGGGAATGGCAGGGGAAAGCTGGGTCCAGGTCAGACCTTGGAGGCTGGAGGTAGTGGGGGTGTTGGTAGGGTGGGGGTGTTGGGGGGTCATGGGTGTGTCGAGGGTAGGGGGAGGGCCAAGTCACTGTGGAGTAGTCTGGGGATGAGGTGCCTGGTGTGGAGGAAAGGTGCTCCAGTCGGTGTGAGGTCTGTACCAAGAGGGTGAAGGAGAGCAGACTTAGTAATGGCATGTAGGTACCCATAGCAGCTGAGCAGTAAAGGAAGAGTGTCTAGGAGTAGTAGAGAGTAAGGATATGTAGAGCAGCTTTGGAATGGTTGGGGGAAAACCCCTCTAGTGAGCAAAAAGTCTATGAGCTGCAAATGGGAAAATCAGTATCAATCAGTAGAAGAGGGAGGGGCAAAGACTGATGAATAGTGATAGACTGACCACTCAATAAGTGAAATGAGACAGGAACTGTATTGTGTTGGATTAGGTAGGTGTGCTTATAACTGGGCCCTCTAGTGGCTAAAGGATATAATCTGCTAATGGAAAAGTCAACAGTTATGCAGGGAAGTCCTGAAGCAAGTTGGGGGTTGGGGAAGACACTGCAGTATGCTCAACAGGAGAGAGCAGTAGCCTCAATACAGTCGTGGAAGGGGCTCTGATTAACACTGGGCACAGAGCTGAAAAAAAAAAGAACAGGCAGGAAGGCAGGGAAGCAAGTTTTTTTTGGGGGGGCACTGCAGTAGCCTCAATGGGGCACAGAGGTCAAGGGTGCAGCCCACAGACTTACAGCTCTAAGAGAAAGGGCACAGGGCTCAGGGCAGATAGCAAAATCACAGTACCTTAAGAGCTCTCTCAAAACTTAAATCAACTCTTAAGAAATCTCTACATCAGACTAAACATTACTTGAAGTGAGAAATCAAGAACATGTCAAGCAGAGGTCAGTCCTAGCATTAATTTCTTGGCAGCAGTTCCTAGAAGACTTCTGGATTGCTGCTTTAGGTGTATAAGTGACAAGACAAAGACAACGGGAGATATTGTGAGGCTGAGGGGTGCAGAGGAAGACTTTGCAGAGGATGTTCAGGAAAAAGCAGATATCCTAAATAAACACTTCTGTTCTGACTTTACAGTGGAAGGGGAAGAGGATGGGTCACACATAAGTTACAGAACCACTGGAGGCAGGGAGTTAGACACAAGTCCATTCGAAAAGGAAAGAGTCCTGAACGGATTTCGAATCTGAGAGTGAACAAGGCTATGGGGCTGGATGGGGTGCATACAAGGTACTGAAGGAGCTCAGGGAGGCAATGACCCCATATTTGATTTGGTATGTTCCCTGTAACTCCAGGGCAGTCTTCCTGAGTTTACCTGTAGATTACATTATTTCCTATGGAAGACGAATTCCCTTGTTTTCCTGTATAACCAATGCAACTCTATGGGACCTATTTTCCTGTAGATGGCTCCAATTCCCTGTAAAATACAGAAATCCCTGTAGATCTGGGAGCCCTGGGGAGGTACTGGCTGCACCTCTGGCAGCCCTTTTCATTAACTCACCAGATACAGATGTGGTCCCAGAGGACTGAAGAAGGGCAGATGTAGTGTTGCTCCAGAAGAGCATTAGTAGGGAAGAGGCTGACAACAACAGACCTGTCAGTCTGACATCAGTAACACAGAAACACAGAACTTGTTGGCAGAAAAGGACTGCCAGGCCCACCCAGTCTGCCCAGTATGCCTAGCAAATCTCTAGGACTTCCTTCCGCCTGCCCCTCTTGAACTACCGGGTCCCTTTGTGTCTGTCCCATGCTGTCTTGAAACCCCCACAGTTTCTACCTCCACCCCCTTTCCTGGGAGTCTGTTCCAGCTGTCCACCACCTTCTCTGTAAAGTAGAATTTTCTGATGTCCCCATGAATCTCCCCCCACTATCTGCATATTGTGTCCCCTTATTTTTGATTTTTTCTTTAGCTGGAAGATATCCCCTGCTGGCACCTTGTTGAAACCCTTGATATACTTGAAGGTCTCAATCATGCCCCTCCTTTCCCTCCTCTGTTTGAGGGAGTACATGTTGAGGTCCTTCAGCTGTTCATCGTATGACAGATGCCCGAGTCCCCCTACCATTTTTGTTGCCTATCTCTCTGGACACGATCCACCCTCTTCATATCCTTCCTAAGGTATGGCCTCCAGAACTGGACTCTATACTCCAGGTGTGGCCTGACAAGCTGCCTGAACATGGGCATCATGACCTCCCTCCTCCTGCTAGTTATTCCCCTGCCAATACAACCCGGCATCCTACTAGCCCTTGCCACCACCTTCTCACACTGCTTTGCTACTTTCAGGTACTGTGAAAAGTATATGCCAAGGTCTCTTTCCAGTTTGGGAACCTCTTGGGCTTGCACTAACATTCTGTATTTCACGTGCTGATTATTTTTGCCTAAATGCATGAGTTTGCATTTTTTGGTGTTAAAGGTGAAGTGCCATTCCCTGGACCATTCTTCCAGCTTCTCCAGATCCCTGTGAATGCTCTCAACCCCCTCATGCTCTATTCTACTGCAGACCTTCGTGTCATCCATGAATAGACACACTCTTCCCTCTAGCCCCTTTGCTATGTCCCTTATAAATATATTGAAAAGGAATGGCCCCAGTACTGACCCCTGAGGTACCCACTGGTGAGCATACCTTCCTTTGACGGTACCCCATTAACAATTACCCTCTGCCTTCTGCCCCCCCAGCCAGTTTTGCACCCACCTAACCACTGGCGGTCCCAGTCCAAGGCATCTCATTTTGTGCAGTAGTCTCCTGTGCGGCACAGAATCGAATGCTTTATTGAAGTAGAGATATGCACTGTCTATAGAGCCCCCTGATCTAGTACCTTAGTGAACCAGTCAAAGAACTGTATCAAGTTCATTTGACATGACCTTCCCTCAGTGAAACCATGTTGCCACTGGTCCAGAAGACCATTGGTCTCCAGGTAGCTTGAGATTCTCTTCTTCAGCAGTTTCTCCACGAGCTTACCCACCACCGATGTTAAGCTCACTGGCCTGTTGTTGCCTGGCTCCTCCTTGTCCCCCCCTTTAAAGGGGGACCACATCTGCCCTTCTCCAGTCATCAGGGATCTCCCCCGTCTCCAAGGACCTGTTGAAGAGGCTGGTCGGAGGTTCCGCTAGCACTTTGCTGAGCTCTCTCAGTACCCTGGGGTGCACCCCATCTGGACCCATCGCCTTATCTACCTTCAAAGCCTCAAGCTCCCTCAGGACCTCCTCAACCAGGAACGGACTGGAGTCAACCCCCCCATCACCTTGTGTTCCCTGATTTTCTTGATCTCCCCCTCCTTTTCAACCATGAACCCCGAGCAAAAGTAGCTATTGAATATTTCCACCTTCCCACAGTCCTGCTCCACCAACTTGCCTTCCTCATTTTTCAGCTTTATTAACCCTGCTCTTGACCTTCTCCTTTCACTCACATACCGGAAGATGGTTTTATCACCCATCTTGACCGTGTTGGCTATTTTCTCTTCTGTTTAGTGATGGGCAAACTAATGGAGTCACTGCTGAAGAAAAGTCTGGTAGATTATCTTGCATCCAGCAGATTACAGAACCCAAGGCAGCATGGATTCATGGGAGGGATATAATGTCAGACACACCTGATTTCTTTAACTGGGTGACCAGAGCAACAGATCAGGGGGAGCAGTTCACATGGCCTACTTAGACGTCACCGAGGCCTCCTAGACAATATCACATAGGAGGCTCATGAAAAAAAACTGAAAAGATTTGGGGGGTTGGGGAACCAAGATGGTACACTGGGTGTGCAACTGGCTGGCAGGCAACAGAGGTTAGTGATTAACGACAGTCACTCGGGGGGGAGGGAGAGTGGTTCCTCAGGGCTCAGTACTGGTCCTGTCCTCTTTAACGTCTTTATAAGTGACATTTCACAAGAACTGGAAGGGAAGGTGTGCCTTTTTGCAGATGATATAGGGGACATAGCAGAGGAGCTAGAGGGAAGAGTGTGTCTGTTCGCAGATGACACAAAGGTCTGTAATAGGGTGGATACACCTGAGGGGGTTGAGAGCATGCTCAGAGATCTAAAAAACTGGAGGAATGATCCAAGAAATGGCAATTGTCCTTCAATACAAAGAAGTGCAAGATCATGCACTCAGGCAAGAAAAAACAGGTTGCAGAATACAGGATGGGGACATGCCCTAGAGGTTAACGAGCTGGAAAGGGACCTTGGTATAATCATTTCATGGGACCTGAAGGTGACAAGGCAGTGTGAGAAGGCAGTGGCAAGGGCCAACAGGATGCTGGGTTGTATCAGTAGGGGAATAACTAGCAGGAAGAAGGAGGTCATAATGTCCTTGTACAGGCAGCTTGTCAGGCAGCATCTTAAGTATGGGGTCCAGTTCTGGAGGTCATACCTCAGGAAGGATGTGGGCAGTGTAGAGCGCGTCCAGAGGAGGGTGACAAAAATGGCGAAGGGCCTCAGTCCATTGTCATATGAGGAACAAGTGAAGGAGCAAAACATGTACTCCCTGGGACAGAGAAAGGGGGGGACATGATTGAGAGCTTCAAATATACCAAAGGCATTAACATGGTACTAGTAGGTGACATCTTCCAGCTAACGGATTATTTGAAAACAAGGGGCCATGATATGCAGATAGTGGGGGTGAGGTTAAGAGGAAACATTAGAAAATTCTATTTCACAGAGAGGGTGGTGGATAACTGGAACAGACTTGCAGAGGGCATAATGGGGGCAGGAACTGTGGGGGGATTCAAGAGAGCATGGGATATATACAAGGGTCTTTTAGATCTGGGGAGGGAGATGGCAGGAAATAGCAAAGTCCTAGCAGCTGGCTAAGCATACTGAGCAGACTGGGTGGGCCTGGCGGTCCTTTTTTGCTGTCACTTTCTATGTTTCTATAATACCAAGATCTGCAATAGGGAGGACATTCCGGAGGGCATGGAGCAAATAAATACAGAAACCTGAAAAAGCCTGAGAAATGGTCTAGAGTAAGGCAGATGTGTTTCAGTGCAAAAAAGTGCAAAGTCATACACACTGGGCACAGAAACCCACTGGCAGAGTTTAGAATGGGGGGAGGTATTGATGGTCATTAAACAGGAACAGGATCTATGGGTTATCACAATGGATGACCTTAAGGTCACTGCAATGCTTCAGGGCACCGATTCACTATGGCACCAAAATAAGACTTTGCCCGCCCCAGAGTTAGAATCTATAGTTAGGGGGGTCATAGCCCTACAAGAGGGCATGAAGTACAACCCCGCAGAAAGTAATCAGCGACATCACTGTTTGGTGCCATAGTGACTCAGTGCCCTAACACTGGTGTGTTACAAGGGTGGAACTCCTTAAGGTGCTGAGGCAGTACAACAAAGCAGTAGGGAAAGTCAGTGGGATGCTGGGATGCATGGGAAGGGGTATCACCAGCAGAAAGAGGGAGGTAGTGTTGCCACTATATCAGTCATGGGTGAGACCACACCAGAAGTACCATCTCTGGTTTTGGAGACCACACCTCAGAAAGGACATTGACAGGGTAGAGGTCATCCAAAGAAGAGCAACAAAAATGGTGCAGGGGCTGCACCAAATGTCCTATGAGTAGAGGCTGAAGGATCTAAACGTGTACACCTTGGAAGAGAGGAGGACGAGGGGGGACATGATAGAGACCTTTAAATACATCATAGGGGTAAATAAGGTACAGGAAGGGAGCATTTTTCAGGAATAAATGTGTAGAAGAACTAGGGGGCATGCTATGAAGCTGGAGAGGGGATGCTTAGGAGGGATGTGAGAACTATTTCTTCACTGAGAGTGATGGATGCCTGGAACAATCTTCCAGCATGGGTGTGGGAGGGCAAAACCAGTGGTGTATGTAACCCACCCCCACCGTCCCCCCTTGTCTAACTAGCAGGGCTGCTCTTCTCGCCACATGGCACCAAAGAGAGTGATGGGGGTAGTCACTACAGTTCAGTTTACTAGCACATCTTCCTTCTGAGCCTGCCATACACAGACCGGCAAACCAAGTGTGGCAACTACCTGGTTCACACCTAGTGGGACCATTTACCACGGCCATCAACCTGGGTCCCTGGGAGAAAACATTTGCTCACAATTATGCTAGGTTTGTACTTCTGGTCAGGGACATCCAAGTAAATCCAGACGCAGTGGAAGCAATAACAGTACTGTCCAAATCAGGTTGGGATTCTAGAGTGTGGTTTTTATTCACATACACAGAGAATAGTCACAAAGTGAAGATGGACCCCCACAGGGCTACTCCTACTGGCAATACAGATTACTGAGGTACAGAGAACACACACAGCAAACCCTCAGGTTCTGAATGAGGAGACTGGCACACACGGCCAATACTGGTACACTTCCCTTGACTAGGCACCCTCGGCCAGTACTAGGAGATTGTTCCATATTTCATGAGGAATTACTGGTGGCGCCCTCGACCACCAAAGGGCACATACAGGCTCACAGAGAATTCATCCCACTTCTGGGTAAACTATTTTCTTCAGGCACTGGCCAAATGCACTGAATAAAAACACAGGTGCCCAAACTGAACCCAGAGAAGTAAACTGGTTGCAACAGATGGGGGTCTCCCAACTTTTGCTTCCAAATTTATACCCGGCCATTCATCTGGTTAATAACACCCTCACAGAAACTTGTAGATGCTATCTTGAAATGTCTTTCACATTTAACATACTACATTACACACCTCTGACGTGTCAGAAAGTTAAAAGTTCTGTAATCGGCACTGTCTCACCACTAGACCCCAACTTTAGCAGACACTTTTAAACAGAAAACAGTCTAGGTGACAGGATCCCTTTGACAGAGAAAATTCACCACAAGGAATGCGGGTGCCCCAGGGCTTTTCCACACAAAAGTCACAGATACTCACAAAACAGTTGAATCTCAGGCAGCTTCAACACAGTCCGGACTGGACCAGGGGATTACCCCTGAATCCTGGAATCCACCCCATCCCTTCTGGGATAGGGCACTGTGAAAACCACTCGGCTTGGTTTCCACCACTTCACCACTAAGCTGTACTGGCTCACACTAGGGTGAGAAACAAACAAAAACACAACTGGTGGGGGGCATGGTTTCAGCACCGAGAGAGATGGACGCCTATTCTGTGAGCTCCATTCCCCAGCAAGCCGAAGTCATCACTATCCGTTCTAACCAGGGGATCCTGAGTTTCAGAAGTATACCTGCCGTCACCCCGTTCACGAAAGTAGTGAAGCGCCGTGACCAGACTGCCAGAAATAGCTTTATCATGCCAGTTGCAGTGTGGCTTGTTCTGAAGCGGGGGGAGAGGTAGGCCATATCCCTGGGCTCGGAGCGCATGTAGTCAGGTATTCGTGGTGTAATCAGCCATTAGCTGCACAGAGATGGTGAAGCGGGTGCACTACTGGAGCTACCCCCTTTTGAAGGCATGTATCCTCATCAAAATCGGGCACTACTGCAAAGCCTGAAAATCGGGGAAAACATCACACCACCAGTAGATGTTGGGGCTTCTCTCCAGCATATCACTTCCATGCTGGAAACCCTTCTCTCAAGGGTTGACTCAATAACTGCCACTCTAGCAGGCACAGTGGTGGAAGTTAAGGGGTTCCATGACACAATGAATGTAGTGGAGCAATGGATGGAGGGATTTTGAAGCAAGCAACTCTAATCTTTGGCAAAAATTAAAAGAGCATGATGAGAAACTGGCTACGTTATGGAGGAGAGTGGAGGACCAGGAGAATAGGGGTGGCGAAATAATACAAGAATTATTGGATTTCCGGAAGGGGTCGAGGGAAAAAATACTGAAAGGTCCTTAAATGAAGAGATTCCCGGGATTCTGGGGGATAGATGGACTGGGCCAGTGGAAGTAGAGCGAGCGCACCAGGTCCCAAGTAAGGCCAAGCACCATCAGGGGCCCCCTGACCAATTATAGCTTACATCCTAAGGTACTCTGTTAAAGAAAGAATCCTTAGCACAGCTGGAGATAGAGGGGAACTGATGTGGTGAGGGGCTCATATTTCTTTTTTCAGGGATTTCTCAGCAGAAGTAGCCGCTTGGAGAAAAGCATTTCTACCCCTTAAAAAACTGTTAGCTGAACAAGAATTCCAGTATGGGTATAGGAACCTGGCTTGTCTTTATGTGTCCAGGGAAGGAAGGGACATTGTTGTGGAAACTCCTTGGGAAATTGAGCAGTGGGTTCATAAATACCGGCCTAAGTTGAATGTCCGAACTACAACTCCCAAGAGGCTATGGGAACGAGGCCCGCGACATGACTCTGGGACCCAGTGGAATAAAAGTACAAAGGAAGTTCCAGCAGAGGAAAAGAGAGTGGATCGGACAGCGCTGCTACCAGATGCTTCCTCCAGGTTTTCCCCTCCACCCCGCAACTCAGCAGGCAGAACAGCTGCTCGTAAAACTCCGCAAAATGGAGCTGAGCCTACATCCCTAGTAGCACTACCCCAAAGAGGTGCAATCCAACCTACTAGAGTGCAACAACGATCTCACAACGGTTGTGACTCCCCCAGTAATGACATCAAGGGTGCTGCTCCTGCCAAATACATCAGAGAGGATACCCATAGTTCTAAAGACTCAAGTGAAATTCCAGGTGATATGATGATTGAAGCGACTGCAGATGTTGCATGGGCTGAGACTGAACCAGATGCTGAAAATACGCAAAATTTGCAGAACTATCCAATGAGACCTGGAGCTCTGACATATGTGGCTGTGACTTCTACAGATGCCCACCTGCTGAGCCAAAGGGAAGAATGCATTGTTAATAACTGAGGCTTTATTTACATGTGCTCAAAGTATAGAATACCAAAGGCTATATGTTAAATGTTTTTCTTGTTAGAAGGGTAAAACTTATATAGGTCCAAAGACCTCTTTGGTGTCTGGCGCTTGAGCCAGGTTACTATGGGCCTAAGTGGAAGAGTTGATGCTCCTCTTTCTACCCCTCTTCCCCCCTTTTGTTTTAGGCAGCTGGGCAGTTTGACCACACGTGCTGAGTATGGCCTGTGGTATGAGCTCTGCAACACTCATAGGCTGAGCGCTGGAGGATGAGGAATGCTCTGGTGACAGGCTCATCCAGTTGTCCTAGCTATCCTTGGGTCAGGGTGGAAGTTAAAATGATGTGGATTTCACGCTCATGGGGCATGTCCTGCGCCCTTCCCTATCTCGCTTTTTCCCCTCTCCTTCTCCTTAGTACACCCCCACCCCACCGCCCCTTTGGTCATCAGGATTTAGTTATCCCTGATGACTACCCTAAAATATGTCTTGCTGGAGATGGAGAAAACAGGTTTCTTTTGGTTGTTTTCTCTCTCTCTCTACCCTCTCTTAGTGATAGGTCAGTTTGGCTAGCTACCCATCAAAGGGATTAGCATTGTGCATGTACACCTTTTCACTGTTAGAATAGGGTGTTAGTTAATATAAGGTGTTTCTGATTATTGTTACTCATGCAGCGGACAAGCTCTTTTTTTTGTTGTTGTTAAATATTTGTCTTTTTGGGGACAACCAGCCCTTGGCAGACCAGTTAATAGTGTTAATACAATTGTTTACTTTTTCATATTAGGCTCTTATTGGGAGCTGTACAGTTAGACAGATCTTTTTTCTCTAAGCCTTTCCTGTCAACTCTTCATCCCTGCTTCAGTGCACTTTCTGCTGTTACTCTTTACCTTATCTGGACTTAGATGGTGAGTACTGGCTTATCTACTCAATCTAAGAATATGACACAGAAGGTAAAGGATGGTATTAACCTGGTATCTTGGAATGTAAAAGGGTTAAATCACCCAGTTTAAAGAGCTGTGGTTCTTAGACATCTACATTCCTTGCAGGCAGACATAGCTCTGGTACAAGAGACTCACCTCACTGCAAGAAATGTACAGTGGCTTAAAAAGCATGGGTTGGTGCTGTGTTAGCGAGTCAACGCCCAGCAAGTCAAAAGGGGGTGGCAATACTAGTTAAAAAGTCACGCTCATGGGTTCAAGATTGAGTCATTACAGACAATCAAGGTCACTGGATTGTGGTTAGGTTTGTTTTTCCAGGGGGGCAGGCGGTGTTGGCTAATCTCTATGGCCCTAATATAGATCAGCCAGATGTCCTGTTGGATAATAACAAAGCCATAGAGTCTTTAACAATTGACTACCCACAAATTCTGATCCTCTGTGGCAGAGACTTTAACTTCACCCTGGATGCCTTCCTCGCCAAATCCAAAATGACCCTACTATCACACCCTAAAGCACTGAGGGCTTTGCAAGAAATTATAGATGAATGGGGCATGGTGGATGTGTGGCGATGAGATCATTCGTCTGGACAAGACTACTCATTCTTCTCCGCAGCCCATACAACCTCAAGCAGGACTGATCTTTGGTTGACTGACTCTGTCACATCTAAAGATATATCCTGTGTTAAAATCCATAACATCTTGGTATCGGATCATGCGCCGGTTACGTGCTGTTACACTCCGTCAGGCCAGGGAGGATAGGGCAGTAGATGGAGATGCAGCCCTCTCCTTCTCCGTGACCATAACTTTTGTACCAAAATAAGGAAAGTCGCTAAGGACCACTTTTCCCTTAACCACGAGGCTGATAACTCTGTTGCCACGGTTTGGGAGGTATTTAAAGCAGTTTTGCATGGGCATATTATAGCTTACTCTGCACAACGAAACAAAATGAGGAGAGCAGAGCTAGATAAGCTACAAAAGGAGCTGGCAACACTTGAGACTAGGTTTAGAGGTTCAGGGGGAGGGGCAGCTAACTCCAACCTTCTCAGAGAAATTGTGGGGCTAAAGTACCGTATTAATACTATATTGTATTAGAAGGCTGAATGGGAGCTTTTGAGAGCTAAGCACCTGCACTGGGAAGGAGGTGAGAAAGGAGGGAAATTGTTAGCATATCGAGAAAGCAGCAGGCATCATCCAGGATACATGCTCTTAGAAATAGAGACGGTGAAGTGATTTTATCACCTCCGAAAATGAATGCATGCATGCAGCAATTTTACAAAAGACTTTACCAAATGCATTCTAAGTTAGAACCCAGTCAGTGGGAGATGCAGGTTGGGGACTTATGTCCAAAGGCCAAATCTCCTCAACTAACAGAGGATGTGCAGAAGGCGTTGGACCAGCCATTCACCAAAGGGGAGGTGATGTCAGCTCTGTCTCAGCTGTCTCCTGGTAAGTCCCCAGGGCCAGATGGGATGACCGCTAAACTATACCAGATGCTGGGCGCCAATATTAGTGCTCCCTTGCTCTCTGTGTTGCATGAGGCGCATAGGATTGGGATCCTTCCACATTCAATGAAGAAGGCTCTGATCACTCTCCTGCTAAAAAAGGCAGATCTGCTCAACTGTGCCAACTATCGGCCAATCTCATTTATCTCAGTGGACTGCAAGACTGCGGCTAAAGTGCTCACCACGAGACTAGCAGAGGTACAGCCGTCTATTATTCACCCCTCTCAAGTGGGGTTCATGAAGGGGTGATCTACAGCTGATAACATAAGGCTGGTATTGGATTTGAAGTGGGTCTCAATGCACTCCAAAGACCCTATGGTGGCCTTGGCGGTGGATTTCACTAAGGATTTTGACTCAGTCGAATGGCCCTATCTACATGAGGTTCTGCATCACTATGGATTTGGCCAGTATTTTTGACAATGGGTCAAAGTGCTATATAATGTCCCCTCAGCCAAGATATTAACTAACAAAGACATTTCTCCTTCCTTTATCTTGCAGAGAGGCACATGACAAAGTTGCCCACTATCTACCCTACTGTTTCTGGTAGCCTTAGATCCGCTTATACAAATGTTTCAGGCCACAGAGGAGGTTAAAGGTATCAAGGTGGGCCAGAAGGAGTATCTTACAGCTGCGTACACGGATGACTTGCTACTGACTCTGACCCACCCAAAGGACTCGCTCCCTAAGGTTTTGGAGATATTAAATAAATTTGCGCAACTGTCTGGCTTGCAAATTAACCAAAGTAAGACAAGTGTGATGCCCCATAATGCAACCTGCACGAGGTTATGCCTGCAGGACCTTGCATTGGCGTGGGCCCCAACTGGCTTTTCTTATCTTGGTATTCATATTCTGGCTCATTGGAACAATCTCATATCAGAGAACTTTAATCCTTTAATCTTCTCACTCTCAGTAGAGGTCAACAGATGGAAACGCCTCAATCTATCACTTCCTGGGAAAGTGGTGACAATCCGTATGCTACTACTATCCAGAGTGGCACACCTGTTCAACAACCTCCCAATTACTTTGCCTTGCCAGATGTTTCATAAATTGGATAAGATAATTGCCTCCTATATCTGGGAAGGTAAATCTCCCCAGTGGAGTCGGGTAAAGCTACAAGCGCACTGGACCGAGGGAGGCCTAGGACTTCCATGGTTGCAAGGTTATCACTAGACCTATACCTCCGCGCAGGCCACAAAATGGTTTGTTCCTTCCCATAACACCCCTCCACAATGGGTGTCACTGGAAGCTCAGTTAATGGCCAAAACTCCTTTGGGGACACGCCTGACTGGCGCTCACAAGACTACTAACCAACTTACGCCAGTCATGGTTGAAACTAGGCGATCGTGGGTTGGTCTCATGGCAGCTTCCAACACTCCGAAGTCAGCCAGATCCATGCCATATCATTACCTGGCACTTTGGCATAACCCACTTCTTACCGTGGATAACAAAATGCTCCACTGGCTGGAATGGGAAAGTAAAGGGATCTGCGTCATTCGAGACTTAAATATGCATGATTTTAGTGCTCTGATGTCCTTTACACAACTGGGAGCCAAATACTCCTTACCATACAAGGATTTTTGGAGATACCTGCAGATCTGTAATGCGATTCACAAGATTCAGGCACTGCGCCCAGAAGATCCCAAGTGGGACTGGTTGTCACAGTTACACCACAAATCCTCCTTACAAGGTATGGCCAGTAAATTCTATAGTATCTGGCGGAAGGCACAACCAGATCCCACTGACCCTTGCAGGAGGGTCTGGAGTGAAGAACTCCATCTCACCATTACTGGGGGAGCGTGGACTAAATGCCTCCACCTTGCCCATTCTGCTTACCAAGATGTTAGGAGTCAGCAGATTCAACTTAAAATTCTGCTTAGGTGGTATCGCATGCCTGCGACTCTTTAGCAGTGGGGTATATTACCTCGTGCTCAGTGCTGGAGATGTGGGTGTAGCCCTGCAAACGTGCTGCATATCATGTGGAAATGTCAAAAGTTGATTAACTTCTGGAATGCCGTAGCAGTGGACTGCTCTGGGGTTTCTAATCCACTCCTATTGTTAGGGGATCCATCCCCTGTTGATTTCTTACCATGTCCTCAAGTAAGCTGGCTGTTGGCTGTTTTATTGGAAGCGAAGATGCTGTTTCTATTATCCTGGAGACAAACGCAACCCCCTCCCAATCCCTTTTGGCACTCAGCGGTAGCAAGACTAGCCACTTTTGAAAGGTTGACCTTTAACTCTCGGGGTAAAATATCTTTCTACTATTTGAAATGGGGATTGTTTCTGAACTCTACATTGTGCAAAGCCCCCCTTCCAACCCCAGGCAACCCACCCACCACTCTTAGGCAGACAGCAACTGATCACTTATTTGAAGGAGTCTAGATGGAACAGAGGGAGGGGTGAATATCCGGTTGACTAAGGTAGCTCTCTACTCACTATCTTCATCTCCATGGTTCCTTTTCTGGTAACTATTCTTTTTCTCACCTACCTGGATAAGGTTAGTCATAATCAGGTTTGACTTCATTTAGTGGTATCAACCTTCTATCTTACTTATATGAACTCCTTAACAAGCAATAATGTTGAGAAGAGATTAATAATTGAGTTCATAGCTTTATGGAATGTATTTCACTGGATGAGGATCAGATCTGTACTAGCTTTACTGTAATATAATGTAGCAGCATCTCATAAACCTGAAATGTGAAGTTGCAGAACTGAAACGGATGTATGAATGACAAAGCATTGTAAACTTTCTGTCAACAAAAGTAAAAGTCAAGAAAGTATTTCTATGATAAAAAAAAACACAACTAGTCGCTCTCTGACAGAGCTGAAGAGAGAGGCTGCACTACCTGCAACCTTCTTCACTGACTCCAACTGCAGAGTCAATACATTCTAACTCAAAATTCTAAAGCTAACTCCCTGCAGCCAGCTTCCAGTGTGGCTTATGTTGCTGTGACAGCTCCAAAGTGACATTATCACTCCAGCTCAGCTGAGACTGAAAAAAACCAAGTGTGACACTGTGAAATCCATTTACCTGGCATTTCACAAGCTGCCTGTCCCTACCTGCCACTGATTCTAAGCAGGATTCTAGTAACTCCTGGGAACAAGGGGTTACACGTGCTTCAAGCATGGATGGGATAGGTGTAAAGGAAAACTGGTATAACAGCAAGGGGGAGGAGGTGGCCAGAGAACATGTAGGGTCTGCAGTTGCAGAATAGGTAGGGGAATGAGGAGCAGACTTGGTGGGCCAAGCAATCCTTATTTGCCAACAAATTCTATATTTCAATGTTTCACCCTGTCAGGCTTTGCTGAGTTCTTCACAAATTATGTTTATTCCCTGGGTCTGACTTGGGACATGATTTCTTACACTCTCTCTAGCCACATAATCGTGCTATCCTCTGCACAGTCATCCTCAGGATTACTGTGAATCACCTAGTGCTGACCTATACCATTGCATTTTCTCTCACATATTTATTTATGATTGTGTGCCTATACCTGACAAAACACCCCTTCTCTTTCACTTGACGTGTGTCCCCCTTCTCCTTCCAGACCCTATCTGGACGACCTTCACCAACCCAGTCACCCACCATCTATGGGACTTACCCTTTTCTCCCATGACTTACCACTCATGGTGGGTCTGAGGGGCTTGCCCTTGCCACTCTGAAGCAGGATCTGCAAGGTGCGTAGTCGTTGGCACCAGGCCTGCAGGGGTGGTGGGAGGGAATCTGTCATCTCAGTGTCAGTGGCTTAGTAGGTAGCACACTCACCTCTGAGGCCAGGAGATCAGAATGCTGTGGGTTCTATCCTCACACCATGTACATGGGTTAAATCCCAATACTGACACTGTACCGCAGCATGAGGGGGGTGCTGCACTCCTGAGGTGCCGTCTTTCAGATGAGATGTTAAACCGAGGTCCCATCCGCCTGTTCTGGTGGTAGTTCAGTAAATGTTAAGGATCCCATGGCACTTCTTGAAAAGAGATGGGGATTTTTTTATTATAAACATATATTAGTAAACAATTAACTCAAAAAAAAAAACATGCATAATGAAACATATTCAAAAACCTTATTTTACATCATTCTTGTGGTTATAATACTTTAAGACCTACAAGAGAATAAAGGTATTATTTAATCCTAGTTGTAAATAACAAATATTTTTTTAAGTTATGCATTTCATGTCACCAGTATAGCATTACCTGTGATCCAAGGAAGTCCTTTCCGTAATTCCAACATTTCATACTTCGAATACTTTTGTTTTTTACATAGAAACATAGAAACATAGAATTTGACGGCAGATAAGGACCGCTTGGCCCACCCAGTCTGCCCATTTCCCTACCTAATGGATAAGCTGCAGATCCTTGTTAACCAGCAGCCTACTTCTTTCTACCCCCGTCTTGTCCTGTACCATGTCAAAACTTTTAAATAGGGTGGTTCACTCCCACCCTGAAGACACACACATCGATCTAGCCAACGACACCACCTTACTGCAGCCGTATGCCGAGTCAGGGGGATCCACTCTGTTCCTTAAAGGGACTTTCTTCTCCACAGCCCCGTGAAATACCCAGTCAGACTTACTACATTCGAGTAAGTCCCAGGTGTGTTCACTTACATACGGGTAATTATCTCCAGGGCATTCCAACTTCAAATATTTTCTTACCCAGTGTTCTGCTTGACTCCAAATATGAATTGAGCACACACCAGACCGTGGAGCCAGTCATTTAGGCAACCATATGCCATCTCTGTAGTTTATGAGGGTTAGATCTAAATGGGGCTTAGCATCCATGTCCACCATATGCTGTCTACATTTGTCCAGGAGCACAGGGGTCATTTCTAGCATCCCCAAGATGGGCATTGCATATGGCCTGGGAATATTTCGTTCTATGACCAAGTCCTCAAACATACAAGTAATTCCATCCCTAGGTTGGGAGTAAACAAAAATTGCCTCTGAACAGTCTCCAACACCATCAGCATCTGAACCAGGGTCCTTTTCCACAGCTTCTGTGACGATGTCAGGTTCTTCACCTTTCAGGGGTTCTTCCTGCACTGTGGGGAGCAGGATAGTTTTTTCAAAGGCTTTGCTTCCTTTAATTTCTTTGGGAGTGATTCTGGTTTCACCATGGGCTCCATTGTCTCTGCTTTCTTTGTGGGTGATTGCACCTTATCTTCCTGGCAAAGCACCACAGCCTTGGGTGGCCTCAACTGCTCTGTTCTGTCCCTCACATGCCCAGCAGCAGTACTTTTTATGTTCAAGGCCCACCCACAGCCCCTCCCTCTGCCAAGGGAAGCTCATGGGCACATGGTGGCGGCTCAGGGCTTGGCAGATGGCTAGGCCCTGCAACCACCTCTATTTTAGGTTCTGGCAAGTTAGCCGACACTTCCTCCCACTGTTCCAAAACTGAAACTTAACTAATGGTAGGAGACACCTTATTTCCACCTTCCTCCCATCACCAGGGCACTATAGACGGTGGCCCAGGGGCCACATGCCCGCCCTCTGGTACAGACAGCACTGGAGGTATATTCAGCACAGGTGGAGCACTACAGGAGCACCTTAACCTTACAGGCTGCTGCAAAACCCCACTCCCACTTTGTCCACAATGAATGCAAGATTCATCCAAGCCACTTCTTTCCATCATGCTCCACAACCAGTTCAGCAAACCTTCAGGCACAGTCACATAATGACCACACCCTGCAGCAAAAGCCATGTTGAAGATTTTTGCTTGGTTTGAAAAGTGGCTTTTTCTCATCTCATTTCTCCATAATACAGCCTCGACGATATTCCCAACCTGGTACACTAAAGCCTTGCTCATACGGCAGGTATCTGGATCACTGCCGTCCTCATCAGATCCACAGTTGTATCTGTAATGCTGCTGACCAGCGTTCACACAAGTACAGTTGTGCACTGTTGCAGGCTTGCTTACTGTGTTGCCACCATTTTACAGAAATTGAAGGCTGGCTATTCAGCTGGCATTGTTGTGAATGGTGCCAGGTGTTCAGATGTCTGCGCAAAATGGCGCAAAACACCTGCACCACTACACAATCTAAAGAAAAGTGGGATCACGGTCACAACTAAACACTACCCAAAAAACGGCAAAAGGGTGGCATTCTGACGTGCACAGCAGCAACGATCTCACTGATGTGCACCACCAACAACGGCCCAGAATTAGCCATGTGAACGGTGCTACAACTTGTAATCTACAGTTCTGGAGTCAAAAGTTTCTTTGATGTTTACTTTGCAGAAATTGAAAATCAGCTCCGTGGGGCATTGATGCCAGTTTCTCTCTCTCTCTCTCTCCTTCTCTGTTTCCACGCAGATCTTGGAGCAGAATACTGAGAGATCCCATGGCCTCCCTTTTAAGTACTGGCATCTCATTAACTCTTTCTTCCAATCAGGTGACAAAGTCTCTCATTAATTATACATTCCTCACATTTTCACACATGCATTTCAGACATCATCTTGTTTCACCAAGAAGCACTGCATTTTGAACTCCCTTCAAACTGCTACTCAGCACTTGGGCCCACCAATATTCTATCACCTCAGAACATCAGAACATCATGACAGGTATGTCTGTTGACCTCTTTTAGATCCTGGACGACAGACCCCATTTTTGTAACCCCTCTACTCCTGCTATGTATCCCAATAACTTTTTAAACATGGAAACCTTTATTATACAGTAACTTTTCTCTCCACTGCCTGGGGGTGGGGGTCTACATTTTTAGTCAGAAGAGAATGGCTGGCAGGCAGGAGGCAGCTCTCAAACTCCAAGGTGACGCATTCCAACGGCAACCCCCTCCTCCCCATCTAGGGGCTTGATGACAACTGTCTCTAGGAAAGGGGGAGGGCACCAAAGATCAGTTTGAGCAGTTAAACTTAATAACAGAGAAGTACAGTATCTTCTTTCAAATGCAAGGGATTCCTGGCGACAGCTTGAACTCCATCTGGCGACAATCGCGTGGCGTTTCACTCTGACATGACCAGGGACCCACCAGGAAGGGATGCTTTGAGTAGTCCTGAAATACACTTACAGAAACAGCATGCCCAAATATCTATGGCTCTAAATGATTCACCCCAGACAAATCTTGCTTTGCAACATACAGCAATTTATTGTGAACTTTAAAGGGATCAAGCCACATCTCTGCTCCAGGGAGTACTCCCAACAACTATTTACAGGTCATTTTTAGATCCTCAGACAACTGCAAAATGCCCTAGCATCAAACATAGAAGGGGGACCCTGGATTTGAACCTTAGTCCTTCACACACCATTTCCCAACTGTGAGCCACAAAGGGGCTCCTTTTACTTAGGCTCCTCCAATCACCTCTGGCAGTCTCTTTCCACATTATCCCCACCAGTGGGGGCAGGCTGAGAACCATACCTCAGACCATTTATTTACTCCCGGGGCTATGATGGCACTTTTGAGCAAAGTCCTTTCTCCTGTGGCTGCTCACAGCTACCGACCCACGGGCAGGGTCCGCGTAGTGTAGCAGCCACCTTCCAAAGTGGTCACAGCACTCTCCTCAACACTTCCCCACAGCAGCTCCTTCAAAAAGTTGAGTGGACATGGTCAGGCAAGGGGGTCTGCTCTGCCACTACAGACCCCTCCAGAACCTCGCTGCCACCTCAAAGTCTCGGTCCCTCCATGGTAGCCACTCCTCAAAACTCTCACAGGAACGGAACCGGACAGGCTCCAATCAAGCTTTCCTCCATAGCAGGCTGCAGAGGATTTCCTCCACTCTCTCTCTCACTGGTGGGCTGTGGGGTTAGCTGCTGTGACGGGGGGCCGGGTGGAAATCTCCCCAACCCGGCCCCGGGCCTACTCGGCCTCGACTGGAGGCCCTCCCCATGGGGCCTTGGAGCTGGCACCAACTGTTCCCTGCACCTAGACGACTTCTCTCAAACCCCTGCCAAACCCGCATGCAAGTAGGCACTTCAAAATTCCCCTCGCAATGCCCAGGCCCTGCCCTCCGGCAAGCCTGGCATTGCGCGGACCCAATGCCAACAGGGCATCAATTTAGTAAACCCAAACCGCACAGGGGTTACACCTGGGACAGCCTTCCAACAGAAGTGGTGGGGCGAAAACAGTGGTAGGGTTCAAGAATGCATGGAATAAGCACAAGGGAATCATAGTGGAAAGGAAGGGGGAGGGAGAAAACTGTAGATTGGGCACGGTCTGAGGTAATAGTGTAGGGTAGGAAGAAATGGGCAGACTGGATGGGCCAAGCTGTCCTCATCTGCCATCAAATTCTATGTTTCCATGTTTCTATGTCCTGGCCCTCAACTCATTAAGATGAATCACAATGCTCGAAGCATCAAAACAGCCCGCACATACCTCCACAGTGCAAAGCATCAAGGGGCATATATACAAATTTCCATGAAAAGGACAAAACACAGGTCTGTGTCTTCTGTTCTTGGCCTTTGCAGATTGCATGAGGACCAGCCTAAATTTTCATGGAGAGTTGCATATACATCCCATGATGCTTTGCATTATGAGGGTATGTATGATTTTGTATTTCTTTGAAACTTGGCTTTGTTGCCACTGCACTTTTTGGGTAACCCGTGCCTCAGTGCTTTTGCCTTGCAGTTCTTTGTCTTTTCAGTTTCCATTAAGTGATGCTAATTTACAAGGAGGTTCTGGTTAGGACAGTCAAAGGTTCAAAATATCCACGGTGAAAGATATACAGAACAGAAAATGGTATGCTAGATAATGAAAAACAGAAGAAAAAAATAACAACACAAAATGAAAATACAGGGCAAACAATCATGATACATGCAAGAATAAACAAACAGTTGTTACAGAAAAGATCCTAGTCAGTTCACAGCTCTACGCACAAGCTGACGTGTGTGAAAAATGAACCGAAACTGTGGTTGCTGTCTACCAGCATATCACTGTGCACAAGCCCCAGCTCAGTGATTCTTTCCCGGCTAACAACAAAAAAATAATAATAATAACAATAATGACTAAATCATTAAGCAAATAAAAAGTAATGTTACTTGTATGCTTGGTCTAAAATTAAAGGTTATGGAGCAACAAGTCAAACTGCACTACAATTATAATTCCAACTAAAACCACGTCAGAGAAATTTCAGTCTTCATAGTTTTGTGCAAACAGTTTGGATTTTTGTACAGGAAGAAACACCCAAGCAAGCTCAAGAAGATGGTCTTTAACTGCGCAGTTTAGTTGTACAATCGGAACTTCTAACTCGGGACAATTAATTGTCTGTGTAAAAGCCACAGCTATGTCAGAAAGGGACCATTTCAGGCACACACAGCATGAAATGTATCAACCAATCAAATCCTGCCTAATTTGCATACCATGTACAGCATATTCAGAGAGATAAAAATTCACTCATTTTATATTTTAGCTTTACTTAGCTGTGCCCAACTATGTGACCTCTGTCCCTGACTGAGTGTTCTATATATATTTCAGTGTTTCATGTCCTTTTCTCAGTCTTCTATCTCTCACCACGGGGTAAAAGATCCCCTTTCCCTGCAGGTATATATAGCAGTGCTCACAGGTGTTTTTTTCACTGTGGAGGGAAGCTCATTGCAAAGGTCACATGCTGAGTGCCTGTCACTCTTCCTTCACACCTTGGGGAAGGTCTGAGACAAGAGCCAATAACTGCCCTTACAGGGCATCACCTGATATGGATGAGTGAGTACCCAGCAACATTGGGGCCAGGCAAGAATCAAATGCAGGAGAAGCAGGGGGCTGAGCGCCGAGCTCCCTGTGGATGCAGGCCTTGCTAGGATTGGAACTACTCATGGCTGGCAGCTCTTGAGTTCAATGGCTGAGGTGAATCAAACCAGTTTCATAACCTAAGTCAGACTACTCTCCCTCCAATTTTCCAATAACTGCCCTTTGCCCATTTGTGTTACAGTACTTTGCAATCTCACATTTAACCCCTTCATGCTTTGTAATACTAAAACCCTGTGCTTTCCTGTCTCCACCGGGGAGGGGGTTTAGGAAAACATGCAAACCAGACTCTACCCAGTAAAACAAAAATGTGCTGATATATGTAGGAACTGGATCAACAGCTGTCGGCAGGGGGAAAGTGAGAAGTGTCCAGAGCAAGAGCAGCAAAAGAGGTTTGTGGTCTCCATCCCACATAGAACAGTGGCGTGAAACATATGTGTGGTTTTGTGCCATCCAGACAAAAACTAGAGGTGTAATAATGTACAGAACAAAAAGCTAAAGACAAGCCAGATTACAGCTCAGCGTTAGTGCTTTCCCAGTGTCGCCTCTGATTGAGCATAACCTTCAGTAAACCCTGTGCTAAACAGATTGTATAGAGGTCACAAACTGTATACAGGGCAAGGCTGTTGCCAGGATTTTTGCCATGGGGGGTTCTTCTATTGGGGAGAAAGTATCTGGGCCATGCGCATGAAAAAGTTAACATAAATACATAAAAATAACATAAAGGCAGGGCTTTGTGAAGCTGCTAGGGCCCCCCAAAAACACTTGCTTGGTCCCCATCTCTGACTGTATTACACCAGCCACAAGTCTGCAGGGCTCCATCATGACCATTTTTATTAAATTAATTTTTTTTGTCCGAAAAATCCTAGTTGTTGTGTCCTTTGACCAAACACTGACTGTACTGAGGACTACAAAGTGACTGTGCCCTTGGTCCCTTCACCAATTGTTCTGGGGACCACACGATGATAAGATTACCAGTGGTCACACAGTAATGATGTTCCATGATTCACACATCTACTGTACTGGGGGGCACACAGGAACAGTGTCCTGGGGGGTCCATATACTAACCATGTACTGGGGACCCACACAGTGCAATTGTAATTGCAAGCCTACACAGTGACGGTGTCCAGTGGGGAGGTCACGCACGGATGGTGTCTGGAGGAGCCACACAGAGGCGGTGCCCTGGAGGACAACCCAGTGACTGTGTCTGGGAAGGGGGACAACACAGGACTGCGGCCTGGGGGCAACACAGCAACTATGTCCTGGGAGGGACAACACAGCAACAGTGTCCTGAGTGGGGCAACACAGCAATGGTGTTCTGGGGACAACAGAATGACAGTGTCCTGGGGGAGCGACAGTGTTCTGGAAGCAACAAAGTGATGGTGTTCTGGGGGCAACATAGCAACAGTGTCCTGGGGGCAACACAGCAACTGTATCCTCAGGGGACAACACAGTGACTGTGTTGGGGGACGCAACACAGCATCTGTGTTTGTAGGGGAACAACACAGTAACTGTGTTGGGGGGCACACAGCGACTGTGTCCGGGGGAGGGGACACAGCGACTGTGTGTCCTGGGGGGGGCAACACAGCGACTAAGTTCTGGGAGGACAACACAGTGACAGTGTCCTAAGGGAGGGCAACACAGTGACTGTGTTCTGGGGGACAACACAGTGACAGCGTCCTGGGGGGCAAAATAGTGACTACGTCCTGGTGGCCCAACACAGTGACAGTGTCAAGTGGAGTGAAACACAGTGACAGTGTCCAACAGGGGACACACTGATAGTGTCCTGTGGGGGGGATCACACAGTGATGGTGCCTTGAGGAACCAGAGTCACGACTTCCTTGGGAGGGTCACACAGTGAAGGCGTCCTGGGGGCTGCACAATGAAGGTGTCCTGGGGCCCACACAGTAACTGTCCTGAAGGTCACAACAGACAGGTTTCAGACATATAAGAGGACTTACATGTGACTGAAAGCGTTGCAACTGTGTGCACACAAACAGCTGAAAAGTACAGAACTCAGTGCACAGCAAGATAGCCAAATAACACAAACTGTAGCAGAGAAATACAAAATGTAGGTGAATTTATTGAATCAGTGAGATGGGTGCCCAGTACTAAAACCCTGAAGCTTTGTGTCATAAAAGTGATACTTTGTCAGGGGCAGGACATGATGATACATACCTCTCTTTAAAAACAGAATTTAAAGAAATACAAGTTGTGGTAAGAATCAGAAAGTAAGAAAGGACCACTAGGTCTCCCCAGTCTGCCCAGGTAGTCCCTGCCTAGTTAGTTTCCACAGACCCTAACTGGTCCCCAGCAAACCTCCTTCCTCCCTGCCTATTTACTAATATTCCTCATGTCTATTCCACACGTGCTAAAAGCCTTCTACTGTTTCCACCTCCATCCCTCCTGCTGACAATATGTTCCAGGTGTTCACCACTCTTTCACTAAAGCAGGACTTCCTCACATCCCTCTTACACACACACACACTTCACTGCATGCCCTCTGATGTTGGTACTCTTTCTCATTTGAAAGAGACTCATCCTGCACCCTGCTCACCCACAAGAGGTACTCATGGGTCTCTATCATGTCCTTTCCCGCCCTCCTCTCTTACAGGGTGTACATGTTGAGATCCCTCAGTCTCTCCTCACAGGTCTTTTGATGAAACCCCTACACCATTTTAGCTGCCCTCCTCGGGACTGTTTACATCTTGTCTATGTTCTTTCTGAGATGCGGCCTCCAGAACTGGACACAGTACTCCAGGTGGGGTCTCACCAGTGAACAACAGAGTGGCAATACCATTTCTGCCTCCTACTGGAGATACCTCTGCCTATTCATCCTGGCATTCCACTGGCCCTACCCACAGCTTGGTCATACTGCCCTGCAACTTTGAGGCCATCAGATATAGTAACCTCAAGGTCCCTTTCCTACTTAGTGGCTGACAGTTCACCACCATCCTATATTCACTTCCAAGGCTCCTATGTCCTAGATGCATGATTTTGCACATTTTGGCACTGAACCTCAACTGCCATACCCTTGACCACTCTACAAGTTTCCTAAGGTCCCTACAAACTCTCTCTGGCCCCTCCTGATTGTCCATGCTATTACAGATTTTGGTGTCACCTGCAGTGCAAAGAGGCATACCTTCCAGTCCAGTTATTCTGCAATGTCACTTATGAATACATTGACGATGAATGTCTCAGTACTGAGCCATCGGCACCCCGCATAGTAACTCTTCCCTCATAACAGCGAGTGCCATTCACTACCACTCTGTTACCCACTCATCAACCACTTCCTTAACCAATTCACCACTATGAAGTCCACCCTTAGGCTGCTCAATTTCTTTGACAGTCTCCTGTGTGGCACAATTTCGAAGGCCTTACTAAAGTACAAGGAGGCCACTTCCACTGCCTTCCCCGATCTATCTCCCTGGTCATCCAGCTGAAGAACTCTATCAGATTTGTCTGGCATTACCTCCCCATGGATCCAAGCTGCCGTTGGTCTTGTACTCAGTGTATTCAAGATAAGTCTACCAACCTTTCTTTTAACAGGGTGTTTATTAATTTCCATCTCCACCACTGATGTGAGACTGACCAGCCTATAGTTGCTAGCTTCCTCCCTTCTGCTGCTCTTATGGAGAGGGACAAAGTCTGCGCTCCTCCAGTCCTCTGGAAACACGCCTGTTTTCAGTGACCTGTTGAATAAGGTCATCAGTGGGGCAGCTAGCACCTCCATGAGTTCCTTTAGTACCCATGGATATATCCCATCTGGTCACATAGTCTTGTCCACTTTCAGAGTTGCAAGTCCCTTCAGGACTCTTTCCTCTGAAAATGGACCTGTGTCCACCACCACCACCGCCCTCTTGTTCCTGCTGCTCCTTGGTGATTCATCCCCCCACCCCTCCACCGTGAAGACTAAGCAGAAGTACCTGTTCAGGATGTCTGCTTTTTCCTTGAGCTTCTTCTATGCAGTCTCGCCATTGGTATACCTCCCTGCCTTCCTCCCTCTGCATTTCCTTGTACCTCCTGAATGCTGTCCTCCCCCCACCACCACTTTGACCACTTCCCTACAGAACTATAACAATCTCTTTATTTCTTCTATTTTTACTCACTTCCTTCATGGAGAGGGTGGTCTACTATTTCTTTAAAATCTGCCCTCCTAAAGTCCAGAACCCTTGTCCTCGTGTACTGCCTCTGTTTCTGTCTTAATGTTAAGCCACAATGTACAGTGATCACTGGTACCGGGGACTACCCACTGTGACATCTGCAATACTGTCCCTGTTTGTAAGCACCAGGTCCAGCACTGCCCAATCTCAAGCAGGTTCCTTGACTATCTGCCTGAGAAACGCCCATTGTAGAGAGTCAAGGATTGCCCTGTCCCTTGCCAGAGCTACAGATGGAAGGCTTCAATCTACATATGGCAGCCTGATGTTCCCAACTAGCAGTACCCTCCTCCCCACTTGCCATCCTAATGATGGCTTCCACAAGTGCCTTATTTTTCTCTCCCTGTTCTGGAGGCTGTGCTCCAGATCAGGTGAGTACCAGCCTATTTTACTCATCATATTTTAAGAAATATGCTTTAAAAATGTTTTTTGATCAGTACCGATACTCATCACAACCCCTGGAAATGCTCTATAGATACTCCAAAATAACTGTTTTCCCATGTGTAAATTACTTTTATTCACCAAAATTAAATTTTACTCACATAATGCCAAAAATGGTGAGTACAGTACTCCTGAATGCCAACATTATCTGGAGCACTGGCTGGAGAACTGTATACCATCCAACCCCTGTACAGACAGCAGCCCCAGTACCTGTCTCTAGTATGACCCACAAGACCTCCAGCCCTTCTTTTACCTCCAGTTGCCCCTGTACTTCCATGGCCTTGATTCCCTTTGTCACATACAGTACAACCACTCCTCCCCTTCCCTCCCTGTCTCTCATGAACAAAGAGCAGTCCAGTCTGGCCATGCCCAAGTCATGACTGTCAGTGCACCAAGACTCAAGTTATGGCCACCAAATCAAGGCCGGCCTCTGCCACGATGGCCTCCAGGTCCAGAATTTTATTTCTCAGACTCCTTGCACTGGCGTACGTGGCTCTCCATACTGTACTCCCTCCCTACCTGCTCCCCACCATGTTGTTCCATGAAGCTCCCCGACTCCTCTCTTCCTGTTACCTTCTCTGTTACCTGTCTCCTTTATGCCTTTCTTCTAGCTTTCCCCGAGATATACCCTAATAGTATGTACAACAGTCGTGCTGCATGAGACAGTGTCTGACTGCAACTATATAAAATAGCCATGTAAATGGAAAAGGAAAAATAAACAGAAAGAAACAAGGTAATCTGTCATGCCCAAAATGGATGAACACCACCGCAAGTAAAGAAAAATGACAAGGATGGACTCCAAAAGAACACAGAAACTGTCAGCAGAAAAGAAACACTTGGCCCACCCAGTCTGCCCAAAGATTTCCTACCAATTATACCGTTTCTGTAAATCTTGCATAATTTTGTTATACAGTTCAGTATGACTCCCTTCTTTCTGCTGTAAATTAAAGCCACAATGTGTTATCCATATGTTCCATTTAAAAATTGTCATTAACACTTTTTTTTTTTTTATTTAGTTGTTTAACCAGGTATAGCACACTAAGCTAAAAGCTTTTTTACAGGAGCGACCTGGGAGCACAAGGAGGTTAAGTGACTTGGTTAGGATCACACAGTATGCAAGTGGAAGCTGTGGAATTCAAACCCAAGTCTGGTCTGTTGGCTGTCACCAAATTTGCAGTTCAGAGCCTTAGACCACTGCACTATACTGCCTCCTCTGTGCTTACATTCCATTTTTCCAACCCCTATTAAATACCCCATACATTACATTTTCGTATGTTAGGGTATGAAATATGTTCTCTTTCCGTGGTTGTTCCACATATTGCCAAAATCCTACAACAAAAGGATATGCAAAAAGTAAATGTTGTATGGTTTCTTCCTGTTGTACACGAGCCAATCTGCTACACATCCTATCCAGTATTTTTTTGTGTTTTTCATTTGCCTTAACTTTCATTTTTTTCATGGAATGCCAGCCAGTGCAAATCCTACATATGTTCTGGAATTCTAGTATTATTTAACATTTGTCTTCATTTTTTTCTATGTCCAACTGGGCATTTGTCAAATACTACATTCTCCGAGCACAGAGAAGATAGTAGAAAAAAGTAAAGCTGCTTTCTTTGTCAGGTCATGATCTGCTGTGTGGTTGATTGCCATTGTTTTATTCTTAAAAAGGTGCATCGTGCATATTCTGGTACCACTGCTGACCTTTTGACTGATTTCTGTGTTTGTGTTTCCCATTGTTGTAACCAGTGTTTACATTTTTCACCTAAAAAAAGTTCCCATCCTGTGCTTTGGTTTGTAATCAGAGACCTCACATTATTACATATGAAAAAACTATTGAAAAATAAAATGGGCTTGATCATGTTCGGTCCTCCTTGTTTGAATGGTAGATATAAAATATTTCTTCTCAGAGGATTCAAGTGACTTCCCCAGCATACCTGAGGAGTGCTGTTTCCATTCCTTTTGCCTGAGGTGGGGTATATAACTAATATAAAGAAATACAGGTATAAAGTATATTTTAATAAGGTAAATTCCCTTTTCTTGCTCAGCTTCCATCTATTTCATTGTGTTATTTTCTGCTTCCCTATATCTAACTTCTTCCCCCAGTTTATTTCATCCAATTCTCCAGGTCCAAAATATATACCTAAAATATTTAAAGGGTCAGGCTGTATCAAGATATCTTCAGTTCTCCCTTTGAATTCAACAGTATAATTTAACCTTTGAACTATTCATTTACTTAGATTCAAAGATGCCCCTGACATTGCCCAAAGTTGTTACAGACCTCGATCACTTTTGAAATTGATTGTCGATTTCTTACAATTATGTCCATATCATCCACATAAGCTATAGCTTTGTACGGGAAATCTTGGCCATTCGCCTGTATTGGCATTATTACTATTTATCCTTCTTAATAAAGGATCTATAAAGAAACCATACAAAATAGGGCTCAGCGGACAAACCTGTCTCACCACCCCTTTGTAACTTTTTCATAGGGCCTTTCCAGCCCTGTACAACTGGTACTACAGTAGCTGTTTTATATATGCGTTTAAACCATTCTATTATTATATAAGAAATATGGTAATATCTTAACACTTCCTATAGGAAAGTATGGCTAACCCGATCAAATGCTTTTTCCTGATCCAATGAGATCAGGTATCCATCTATATTCCCTACTTTACCCATCTCTATTAGTTCCCTGATTAATAACAAACGGTTATGTATCTGTCTACCTGGGATTGCATATGTTTCTGCTGCAGAGATTACACTATTAGCTACTGATGCAAGTCTTTTGCCAATATTTTAGTTAAATGTTTAAAATCTGAGTTTAAGAGGCTTATTAGCCTCCAATTTTGTAATTGTGTTTTATCCCCTTTTTTATAGATATAGGTTAATATACCCATATTCATGTATAGAGGGACTTGTTTAGTAGATAATATGTGGTTATAAACTGCTATTAATTCTGATATTAATTCTGATCCTATTATTTTCAAAAGTTCATTTGGTAGCCCATCAGATGCTGGTGTTTTTCCCCCTGCTAATGTGGCTAGCACTTCCTTTTTCTTCATTCTCTTGTATAGGCTGGATTATAGCATCTAGCTTTATTTGTTCTGTTTTTGGAATGTCCAAAGTATCTAAAAAAAATGTTAAACGTCCTATTTTCTGTGTACAATGGTGCATACATCCGTGAGGTATATTTGGTTACTGTTTGCAATATATCCTGCCTGTTTTGTATATTCTTCCCCATTTTCATCTCTTAGAGATGTTATATCTTTTGCTTGTGCTCTTCTTGCATAGCTTTCAAAAGGGCAAATAATTTCTGTTTTGCCTCTGGTCCCAGACCACTGCTGATAGTTCACTGTCTTTGTTTTTTGATCATGAAAATCCATCATCTGTGTTTTTAGCCTTTTAATTTGCACCATCAGATTTTGTCCTGTCTCATAAGACACAGCCATACATTTTTGCAATAATTGTCTATTTTGTAAATAGTCCGTCTCCTACTCTCATTCCTGCTTAATTGCTTACACATCTTCTACGTATCAAGTTTAGTGTCTTCCCACCAATTACTTGGGGTATTAAACATAATAAACACAGATTTTCTAGCCTGTATAAAATGTCTTACTGTTTGCAGGATATGTATATCAGACAGTAATGAGACATTCATTTTCCAAAATCCTGGTCCCTTATTTAAGACAGCCATGGTACCTACCTTAATTTTATCATGTTATGATCCGAGAATTCCACGAGGAGTATTTCAGCTGATAGTGTCTTTATATTTTTAGAGGTAAACATGTAATCTATTCTGGATGCTAAAGGACCCTTATGAAAAGTGGGTGCATCTTTTTGTGCATGTAGATAATAGGTATCATTCAGTTTTGCCTTATGTGTAATTTGTGACAAAAGATTTGAGTCACAATACTGTTTTGATGTTTTTGCTCCTAGTGGACAATTAAAATCTCCTGCAAAAACTATGTGTTGTGCCGAATATAAATAAGGTTGTATCAAATTTAGAATCTCACATCTTGCTGCCTTAGTTTGTGGTGCGTATAAATGTATTAATCTATACTGGGTATACTGTGTTAAAACATCCATAATCGTTGCCCTCCCTGGAATTAAATCGTACGGTTTGAGGACTTTAACTTCAGGCATTTTAAACAACATTCCTAGCCCTGAGCAAGGCTCTTGCTCCTCTGACCAATATGAAGGTCCAATGAACCCTGCTTTTGTGGCTTCTTGAATTTCCTTTAAAGAATGTAAACGAACATCTTGCAGAAAAAAGATTCCGAATTGCAAACAGGTTAAAAAAGAAAACACAATTTTCCTTCCTCCTATTCTTTTAATACTGTTTACATTCACAGTATAGAAAGAAAATGGTTCAATCATGATTTATTTATTTATTTCCCCCTCCTTATGTTTTGCTCTTTTTGTTTAGTTTTCATCTTCGCTTTTCTTTTTTGAGGTCCTTTTGACCTTTCCTGTTGTTCCATGTCAGTCGTACCCTCATGTATTGAGGATGTCAAGGAAGGATCATCAGAGTCCTCCTCTGTAGTCTCTGACTGCAATATGTCATACTGATTTGCTGTGGTCACCTTGCCTTGTTTGATAGGAGGTCCTGTCAGAGATACCCTCATTTTATGTCTGGTAGACATTCTTGCCTCTTCAGCATCTGGGTTGGGGGGTGGCATAATGTCTCCTGTATTTCCTATTTCTGAAGCTGGAGTCTTCCTAGAGGTAGAGGTCTCCAAACTGCCTTCCTCAGTTAAATTCTGCTTATTAGAGGCATTTTCTACCATAGGCCTCTCATCCTACTTTGTCTTGCTTAACTGTAATTCCATTTGGGAACTGGTAGGTAGGGATACAGGAATGGGGGGGACCTATCTCATTTTCTAGCTCTGTCTGCCTCTGTTGTCTTTGTTTTCCTATCCTATTTTGCTGTTGTTTTCTCAGTTTCCTAAGCGTGTCTTGGGCCGGGCTCACTCACACCCGTTTTTGCCATTCCCGACGCTATCTCTGAGGCTTCCTTCTCTTGCCGCCACTGTGCTGTCCGCTCTGCAATTTCCACAGCCACTGCGCAATTCCCCGATGCTGTCTTTGATGAAGCTGCATCATCTCAGCTCAGCTGTGCATGTTTGACAAGCCCTTTCCGCCTGTCAGCTTGAATCTCTCGCAGCTTCTTTCAAGCTGCATTTTTTTAAACAAATAACTCCGCTCTTCCTTTTCCATTCGTTTTTTCCAAGTTAGCATTTCTGAATTTGATTCTCTGGACTCACCCCGATTTTCTTTTCAACTTTCCTCCATGTCACTGAACTCTGATGAGCTGTCTGCAGGAAATTCTGGTAGGTTATTCTCATTTAAAGAGTTTTCCTGTTCAAATTCCAATTCTATATTCATTACTTTATTTGCTTCAGTAGTCTCCATATCATTCAACTTCTGGAACTCTATATCAGACACAGTTTTGGTAGAGTTTTTTTCCCACAGTTCCATGTCCTCCTCCTCACCTTCAGCCTCCAGGTTGGCCATCTTGGCAGCCTGCCAAAATGGACAGAATCTCCCCATGCTGCAAAGTAGGGGAATTTTTATTATACAAACTTCCAAATATATCACTAACATCATATATTACCCAAAAGGTATTGCTAACAATAAAAAAAACAGAATATCTGAACCCAACATTTTACCCCTTAACTCATTCCCCCCCAATACTACCATTTTAGGGTAGCGTATTTCTTAAGCAAACTACCTGCTAACCTTAAGCCTGTATACTGTAATCAAAAAATGGCATCATTCCATATTAACAGTTCATTCATAATAATGATTACTAATACTTTATCACATAATCTAACCTTCTGAGCATCTGCTTCTAGTTAGGGCTAGAACTACGGAGACCTTACTCTTATATACTGTTTAGAGAACAAAAAATAAATAACCCTATTCCTTATTTTTAACCTCACCCTCCCTCTTTATTTACATAATTCTCGTCCATCTGAAACTACAGTCGCTTACCTTATCATAATGCATTTTCATATAGTTCCCAGTTTGAACCTCCCTTGGGTTATTTATTTCACCCCACATTTGTCCCCCCAACAGTATCTTTAAATTGAACTAAAGAAAAACAATCATACAGTTACAAATTTATCATTAACCTGTAACTGTTACAGGCCAATGCTTCCACCAATTCGTATGGACCATTCTTGGGACCGCAGACTTTTCTTTTTTATAAATTTCCTGTATTTCCTCATTGATTTTTTTATGAGGCCCCTTAAATTTGTATCCCTCTGTTGTAGTACATACTGGCACCTTACTTGCCAGATTACCCATTTGATAATTGCCATTATCATCCTAAGGGTTCCTTTATAAAATATTTTCCACTCTCTACCATACTGACCATCTATTAAGATTTTATAAGTCATAGCTTTAAACTGTGCTAACCCCCAATCATTTGCTAGTTTCTCCCAATAATGGACCATATAAGTACATTCAAAAAACAGATGAGCTATTGACTCAGGTTGATCAGAACAACCTTCTCTTAAACAATTTCTTTCTGAATGTTCCTTATGGTGATAGTTACCCCTTGCATTAAGGCAGTCATGGCAACACAGCCACAGTGTGTCCCACACTTTAGGGGGAACCCAGCTTTCTACTAGTTGAGCTGTTATATTAGTAACCTTAACGTTTTCTGGGATAGTAAAACATGCAGTTCGTGCAACCTCTACTGCTAAGATGGTTTTGTACATCTCTTTTCTGGTTGAGTGTTTTATACTCTGTGGGGAGAGTTCCCATTTCTTTAATTTCTTAAAAATTGCCCTGACATAATTAAGATTTCCTATTATGGGGATTCTACCAATGCTCCATTTATGTGAGACCCATTGCTCAAGTAAAGAACTATTTCTCTCTCTCTAAAGGGTTGAATCCACCCTGATTGTTTACCCAAACGTAGAGGTAATAAATTAGAATAAATGTAAATGGAGAAAAAGAAAACCACAGGGTGCAATATGTCTAACCCCCCCATAGGTTTATATGTAATTAGCCTTTTTAGAGGATTTAATCTACTCCCCAGAGTAGCCTAAATGCTATGTTATATATTTTAGTTTCTAACCTCTCTGGTAAGGGAAATATATTACTAACTAACAGGAAAATTTGAATAATAAAAGTTTTAAACATATAAATTTTCTTCTTTTTTGACATTGGAAATGGGTTCCATCTATTGATTGTCTCCTCTGCTTTACTTATACATTCCTCCCCGTTAGTGTATCCAGGGTCTGGGACCCCAAAAGTAACACCTAATATTTTTTACAGAAGAAGTAGAAATTTGAATTCCTGATATGACTGTTTATGTACCTATTACTGTACTGATGTACAGTTATTCCTCCACTTTTTTGTATGTTAATTCTTGATCTAGAATGTCTAGAAAAGCCTGACACCATTTCTAAGGCTTTCTCCCCTGACAGTTTATCTGCAACCATGATTATGATGTCATCTGCATAAGCCATTGCTACTGGGAACTCAAGATGTTCTGGCCCTGAAATGTTTTTGATCCCTTATGTCTTTTTTAATTGTTTTAACAATGGATCAGTTGCAAAAAACATAAAGCAGGGGGCTCAAGGGGCACCCCTGCCTTACACCCCTCAAAATTCTAATATATTTTCCTGGACATCCATTAACCACAGGACTAGTATAGGTGGATTTATACAAATTTTGAACCCACGATATGAAAGTCTCCGGGATACCGTATACTTTTAAGACCTGATATAAATAAACATGTGGCACTGTATCAAATGCTTTTTCTTGATCTAAAGTGATCAAGAAACCAGGTGAATTCTGATCTTCACACACTTCCCTAATTATTTTTGTATTATCTAGCATGTTGCATTATGGAATGGCACAAACCTGTTCTGGGGAAACAACATGTTGCACCAATCTTAAACATAAAATTTTACTTAATTTCCAATCTACATTCAGCAAACTTATTGGCCTCCAGTTATTTAACATATTACTATCTCCTTTTTTATGTAGAAACAAGGCAAGGCAAATTTTATTTAAAAAGGCACCCATCCCGGAGGTTCTGGGCACCGTACATTAATCAAATAAATACAGCACAGCACAATAATAATCAATTAAACACACTGCTCCAAACAAGTTAAAACAGAATTTGCTACACAATTTGCTACCCTCAGCTACAGCTATGTTTAGAGTCTCTAAAACTAAAGTAAACATCAAAAATTTTTAAAAACAAATATGAACTATAAAACATAGTCCAGGAATGCCTGATCATACAATAATGCCTTGAGGCAGGCCTTAAATACCTCAACAGATGGGGCCTCCCTAACAACTAAGGGAAGCGAATTCCACAGGACAGGGGCAGTGACACTAAATGCTCTGTCACCAACAGTTCTTAACCTCATCCTGGGAATCGCAAGGAGGCCCCTAGAGGAGGAGCAGAGGGAACGGACCGAGACAGCAGGTGTAAGAAGGTCACTCAGGTAGCCAGGGCCCAGGCTAAACACTAATAGGCTATCTGATAATGAGGCAGGTGTAGGGACCTCCCCAGCCAAAATAGTGTTAAATACAATTAACAGATGTTCTGTTGATAAATCCATCATTTTTATATAAAATTCACCTGGTATCCCATCAGGCCTGGGGCCACTCCAGTTTTTACTTTTGATATGACAAACTGCAATTCTCCCTTTGTTATTGGAAATATTGAATCTTTAATATCTTGCTCTGGTATAGTAGGCACTTGTATATTTTTTAGGAAATTCTCTAAGGATTCTGCTAAGGGAGCAGGGGCTCCAAACATGCTCTGCACATGTTCGTGCACTTTTTGCACAATATCAGGGCTTTTTTTTTATATAACTGCAGGGGAAATCTGGAGTTCTGCTATATACTTGGAGTCTATTCTCTGACTACAGCTATCGTATGGATTAGCATGTTGGGCCTTGACTTAGGTGCCAAATTTTTGTTCCACAAATAGTGATTGGGATCTGTCATATTGAAAACAAAACATTTCTTTTTTATAGCCTGAACTTGTTCAGAGTAACCTAGCCCTAGTTCTACTGCCTGGGACATTGAAGATTGTCATTTCCCCCAAACTTTTAGATAGTTCAAATATTTTGTCATAGAGACCTGTTTTTTTTTGCAATTCACTTTTTTTTTTCTCCCCCTCGAGCCACCTGCCGCCTTCACATCTGCTCGTTCGCTGGCTTCTGTCCCCAAATCGGCCACCCCCCCATACCCCGTGGCTTAGCCCCCCACGGTGGGGGCCCACGACACGGCAGGGGATGCCCCAGGCACTGTAGAATAGGTCAGGGGTCGACCTGAGGACACATCGGGCTTCATACATGGCGGCAGGCGCTCGATGTTTTTCCATTTTTTTTTTCTGTGGAGGCGGGGCCACGCTCCCCGACGCCGTACGTCACCACCCACCCCACCTCCAAGGAACACGTAAGTGTCAGATGCTTGGGCACACAGACATTTTTGCTTCTAATTCTTCCTGTAGCCCCTGAAAAAATTCTGGCTCTTCTAAATTAGAAATGTTTAGTCTCCAAATCATGATTGACTTGGGTTTGTTGGTTGGTTCCCCTAAGCCAGTCATGATTATTTTATGATCTGATGATTCTACTAGTTCTGTTCTAAATTCATGTATAGGTGCCCATTGAGACACAAAGAAGAAATCTATCTGTGTGAATGGCCTCCTCTTAAGAAAAGTGTATTCCATAACCTGATCTCGCTCTGAAGCACGATCTTTCAACTTTGCTGTTTTATACATGCTATTCAAAAAATTTGTATCACTGTATATTTTCTGGGTATAACTAGTTTTATCATCTAATGTCAATATACAATTAAAATCCTGCCCCCCAACACAACTAATTTTGCTGTGTATAAGTACGGCTGAATTGCTTTCATAACTTCTGTTCTTTTATACTTAGTCTGAGGGTAGTATATGTTTATCAATTTTAAGTCCTGATCAATATACTCAATACCTAAGATTAAAGCTCTCCCAAGTATCAAATCTATCAAATGAGGCACAGATATCCCAGCTTTGTTTAATAAGATAACCAGTCCTGTACAGGGTTCTTCTCGCAAGGACCAAAAGGAGGGGCCTGTAAACCACTCCTTTGTTGCAGCAGCTTGTTCTTTTAAGGTGTGCAGTCTCGTATCCTGTAAAAAATTAAATGTCTGCCTTCTGGGCTCTTAATATACAAAACATAGTACGTCTTCTATTTATATTTTTAATACTGTTCAAGTTTAGTGAATCGATTTTGATGCCCAGTACCATTCCCTAAGTGTTGTTTGGATTAGGTCCCATAACATTCTCCTCTATGCCTGTTTTGGCATTTGCATTCTTCTGATTTTTCCTTTTTTTTTTCTTTGAGACCCTAGAGTCTCCAGATGTAAGCTCTGTATCCATAGTTTGATACTGCTGTGAAGAGGCTATCCAGGATGTATCTGAATCCTCATCATCCTCAGTCCATTGTTTACGCTTAGCCACGGTCCCAAATCTGTTTCTAGTTGGAATAGCAAATTTGCTTGGTGCCTGCTTTCTGGACAAAACTGCATGTAACCCTTCTGGACTTTCGGCTCGCCCATTGTTCTGTGTGGGGGGGGGGAGTGGCATATTTAGGGTTCCTTTCATTGTGGAAGGAATGCCAGGTGATTTTGAAATGTCTGCTCCTTCATTTCCCTCCATTTGGCTATTTGCATTCAGGTTAGTCTCTTCACCTTCTAATAGGATGTCACCTTCAGAGATAGTGCCATTTTTCTGTCTCAGTCTACCAGACTGGGGGGGGGGGGTATGCCACCAGGAGCCCCACCTTGCCTAAGGTTTCTGTTGTGCCAGTCTCCAGAAGAGGGAACCCCTTCCTGTTCTTCCTCCTGATTGTCAGGGTTACTGTGGGAGGCCCATGGGTAGTTTCTGAAAGAATGAGTTGTTTCATTGCAGAGATTACAACACACAGGCATGGGGCAATTAATACATGCATGTCTAATTCCACCACAGAAGGAGCATTTAAGCTGGTCACAAGCATTACTATGATGATTATAAGCCCCACACCAAAAACACAATTTGGGCTGTCTTGCATACAAGATAAAACCTTGATCACTTCTGAGATGAAAACAGCTGGGAAGGTGTTGAATAGTTTCATTTATTTGTGGTCGGCGCACTCTGATACGCCATTCCCCTGTCCAGATATCCTCGGAATCCATGATTGGGTCTGGGAATCCTAAAATGGTGCATTTTGTTTTTAACCAGTATAAAATGTCTGCTATCTGCTATCTCCTTCATTTTTAAAGAGAACTGTTATAGTTCTAAACGCAGGTTTTGATAAAGGGATGGCAGCAAAGGGGCCCCATTCTGGAGATTGTCTAGCCCCATGATATCTCTGCCAGAAAAGCTTTAATCCAGCAGCAGTCTTGAAACTGGTGTCAAAATTGAGGTCACCCAAGGTATGAATTAGTGCAAATATTTCATGCGCGGGAAAGCCAAAACTTTCTTTTAGCAGACTTTTGCCCATATATATTCTGTCGGAGTATGTCTCTAGTGCTCCCTTATATTTGAAGCGGACAGCATTCCACCTCTTTGCTGGATCCAGTGGGTATGGAATAACCCTGCAAAGGTTCTTTGCTGTGGGCCTTTCAGTTGTGTCTCAGGTCTCTTATTACCTGTGTGTTCCCCTCTAGCCTGGTGGCCATTTCTGTTTGGTATGGGGGGGGGGTTAGGGTGTAGCGGGGTTGTATTAGTCACAAAATCTTTCTGGTTTAAAACTTCCCCAGGGTCTTATGAAATTGATCTTTCTCTGAGATTACTCGTGCCTGGTAGAAGCATTTGGGGTGAATCTGTAAGCTCAAGAGATGAGGGAATCTCCAATGGGTCACTTTGAACCTCTATTTGACTGATAGGAGAAACCCATGGCTGATCCTTGGATATTCTCAGCCATCCTGCTTGTGTGAGTGCCTCTCCTGTTGTTATTCCTGTAACAGAAACATTATCATCATAATCTGGTAGTTTATGTAGGTTTTTGCAACCAGTGACGGTATCATCGTGCCTTGTCTCATTCTATAACTCCTCAGAGCTAATTTTTTCAGGGCCAGAACTGCTCATCTCCTCCCTTTCTTGTGCCCCTTCTCCCTCTGCTTCATTATCACCTACTCCCTCCATTTCCACCTGCATGTCCTCATTTATGGTCAGTTTTTCATTACCTTCACCTGACTTCATGTCAGTAGGGGGCTTTGCACTTTCCAAATTCTTGTAAGCAGTGTTCTCAGTTGTCTTGTTCTCAGCCGTTGCCAGCTCCTGATGTTGGTGTTCTTCTGTTTCTAGAAGAGCTAGCAGGTAAACCCATGACTCAGTGTAGTCATTGCTCACAAAACACATTGTCACTACAGCCGGAATTGCAGTGGGTTCAGCCGACTTACTTGCGGCAGCGATAATACTTTCCGTTCCTAAAATGACATCTCTTGTCATGGTTGAAGCTTCCTCAGTATGCCGGGGGGAGGGGAGTGGACTCCTCCACCAGGGATGCCATCTCACACTGCAAGACCAACTGGAAGACCGAAGCGCCCCCAGCTACAGAGTAGGGGAATTTCCCCGGTGTAATAGCCAAATTTCCCCCCATTCACTAAAAATATCACCAACAGCTTAATCTGGTTCAAGGTCAGTTGGCATTCATCTGTATTCCTGGGTCATGCCTGAAAATAAGCAGAATTTGTCTAGTGCACTTACCTAGTCAACAAAAACTAAAATAAAAATCTCAATTTAGCAAGGATATTTCCTCCATTTTCTTGTTGGCCTTTGGGATATTGATGTTCAATGGTGCCGAGTGTCTGTCAGTGTCCCACACCCTCCTGTGTGAATCAACATCCAGCCCGCTATGTGTCAGGCACATTGCGGAATGCATAACCCACCCTACCCCAAGAGAGGAGAGCAGCCTCTTGGACGCTCAATCCACCTCCCCCTAGCTAATTGCTGGTGATTCAGGTTTACTCCTCAGCTTGGCATGTTGGCATAGCTACTTCTGGGCCAGACACAATACAACCTCAATTAAGGATCAAAACAAATATGTTTGCACAAAGATTATATAGTGTGTGTGTGTGTGTGTGTGTGTGTGTGTGCAGCCCTATCCCCACTGCCCTGAGTCAGAACCCACCTCCCCCAGCACTCTCCCAGTGGTCGTGTAGGTCTCCCACCAATTCCACCTTGTTGTGAGGCCATGGGGGTGACTGACCCTCCTCACTACAGTAATCAATGGTGGACCAGTGGCAAGTGCTGCATCAGATCCAGGACCAGCAGGCAGGGCTTCATTAAGCCCGTTGACCTCTATTTTCCACATTTCCTCCCTAGCCATGATGACATGGGATACCCATGTTCATGGAAGTGAAGGTGCATCCCAGAAACATGGCTCCCCACCCCCCTGTCTGCTGTTAGCCACTCGTGCATCAGTGCTAACACCAGGCCTCCATCTGGTGGCAGCCAAAACCTGAGTCGACTTCCCACTACAATCTGGGAAAGAAGAGCTGTCAAGTGACCGTTCTAGCCACTCCCAGCCCACCTCTCCCCCTTGCTGACCTCTGGTGACCCAAGGTCATTCCTGAACTCGGGTTGCCTGCGTGGGAGAGGTAAGGAGCAAGGCTCCTCAGTACTCTGCACCACCAGGCCGGTGAGTACATTGTGTATATATATATATTTTTTTAAATGAAATCAATTTTATTAAGTTTTAAACATACAACCAAGACGTATATAGTTATTCAGGACATTGATACACGAATCCAATAAAAAAAAATCCCTCCTCCCCCATTACCCCCAAGGAGTGTGACAACAGTTAGCAACCCAGCAAAAAAAAACAGGAAACTAAACTATATATAAGAAGATTACAAAGTAGCCATGTATAAATTGTGGAGAGTCAGAGAGAGCCCAAAAGGAAGCCTTAATTCAAGTAAAGGGCATAGAGCTTTCCCCATTTCTTGTTGAAAAGTGCCAATTTATGGTAACTACTGGCAATCAGGCGCTTGGTCCGAAGGCAGAAAGAGAGCTCATGTAGCCATTCACAATAAGAAATGGGTGATTGGTCTAACCAATGTTTAAGGACCATTTTGTTGACCACCAAGGAAATCAGAGCCATATGATATCTCCTATCTCCGACCATAACTTGGATGAAGACACCAATAATACATATTTCTGGAGTGAAAAGGCTTCCCGAACCCAGTAAAGGGTCCGCTCTTTCTTCAATTAACTCCCACAGAGGTGAGACCTTTTCATAAGACCACAGAACATGTAAAAGTGTGCCATCTGTTTTGCCACATCTGGAGCTGGTGGATGAAGGGATGTGACCCATCTTAGCTAATTTGACAGGGGTATAATATATATATATTGTTTAAGATATGATATTGGGTGAGTCTTAACCAGTCCTGAGTTAAATATATATAGAGATCTTTCCAGATACGAGCCCAATTGAAGGTGGAGTCTGGCATCAAAGTCCCCCATACCCTGGAGCCAGTAGGCGGAGAGGGAAAAAATGTGGTGAGTAAACACGCATATAGACAGGATATCCCATGGGGTTTGATTGCTAAATCTTATATCTGAGACACAAGGTTACTTAATTCAGAAGTTCTAGGAATGGAACCGAACTGTTGCAAGCACAAATGTCGCAACTGATAGATTTTGAAGATGTGTGTAGGGCCTAGCCGGAAGTTCACTAGTATATCTGGAGAGGAGATAATCGAACTTTGAGAGTAGAAATCAGACACCATGGCCTCATGCAGCTGAGAAAGCCAACCTCGAGTAAGTAGGTTATCACCAATCTTAATACTGAGGTTAAAGAAGATAGGTTGGGAGAAATCTTTAGAAGGAAGGATCTTTAAAGATGCGCAGATTTGTGAAAAAACTTTAATAGAAACACCTATTGGGGAGGAATGGAGTGTGGCTGGTAGCAATTTCCAAGGAGAGAAAAGAATGGTGAAGGGAGAAAGGTTGTGAGAGGAAAGTAGATGGGATTCTATCTGTAACCAGATAGGGGAATAGACATCCAGGGTCCCAGCTCGAGAGGTAGTTAGCCATTTGCCACACTTATGAAGATGGCTGGCCCAATAATAATATAAAAAGGTGGGTAATCTGAGTCCACCCGAGTCTTTAGGGAGCCCTAGTTTGGAATACAATTGCCTGGGGACTTATCTAGCCAGATGAAAGATGGATCGAAGGGAAGGTCATGTTTGACGAACCTGATGCAATTCTTTGACCCAGTTAGTGAAGCCATGGATAAGGACATCCCAGTCGATGTGCTCTATCTCAATTTCGAAAAGACCTTTGATAGTGTCTCCCATGCTGAGCTGATTAACTCATTAGAGGAAATAAAACTAAATAAGTATATTATACGGTGGATATGTGCCTGGTTGACTAACAGGAGACAGCGAATGATGATAAAGGGTAATTTTCCTGATTTTGTCCCAGTGACGAGTGGGGTCACTCAGGGATCAGTGCTCGGACCAACCCTCTTTAATAGATTGGTGACATCTTTAACATGTAATAGGAAAGCATGGATGGCGAAATTTGCCGACAACATAAAGATGGGTGCACTGGTTGTAACGGAAGGGGATGCCAAAATATTCCAGTACAATATTAATGAACTGAGTATAATTGCAATAAAACAGAAACTCAGATTTAATTTGAACAAATGTAAGACCATGCATATGGGTACTAAAAATATTAGATTTAGATAGTCAATAAATGGGCATGTCCTGCAGATGGTAGATACTGAGAAGGATTTGGGCATGGTGATCAGCAGTAATCTCGGTTCAACAAGGCAATGTATAGAAGCAACTAGAAGGGGATATGGCATATTGGCCGCTATAAGAAGACCAATTAAAAGCTGGGCAAGAGAGGTACTGGTCCCACTGTATGTTTCATTGGTCCGCCCACATGTGGAGTATTGTGGGCAGTTTTGGGCTCCATTTTTGAAGAGGGATGTGAAAAGAATTGAGGGACTGCAGCAGAGAGCTACAAGAATGGTAGATGGAACCCAGGGTCTTTCTTATGAGGAGAGGATGGAGGTATTGGGGCTGTATTCATTACAGTATAAAAGATATAGGGGAGAAATGTGCTTGACATTTGGAGCAATGCAGGACATATATTTTTGGGAATATATGGGACAAAGTAAAAGGAATATGTTATTCAAGAATAGGGGGCATCAGTATCAACTGAAAGGTGAAAATTATAATAAGAATCAGAGAGGGAACTGGTTTTCTCACTGGGTGGTGACACATTGGAATGCCTTACCACCATCTGTGGTATCATGCAATAGTATGAATCAGTTTAAGAATGCTTTGGATGGATACTGTAAGACTAGATGTCATCAATTTAATATATAGAATGGTGCAGGTCTATAATGGCTAACACTGTATGACCAGTTTATAATCCTGTGAATCCTATGAATGTGACCAGTGAATGAATACATTTAAAGAAAGAGAGAGGAAGCCAAATGTTAAGCATGTTCAGAGGATAGAAAAGTCTGGGAAGAATATTCATTTTAATGTATATTGTTAAAAAGCTTTATTTTACTTGCCGCTATAGATGTATGTTGATGTTACTGTATTTCCCAAGCCCCGCTCTCAGGACACATCTCTAAACAAGATTTGTTTATTTATTAACAAGTTTCACCAGGAAGGCATACTGAGCAAAATACTCATTTCCAGATGTGTCCTGGGGGAAGGGAGATGGGGTTAAATATGTGCATTTCACAATGGATATAATACACAGTAATGTAAGTATAATAATGAAGAACTGTCATATACAATTTACAATGTCACATACAAGGTACAAAATAACTTAACGTGATGCAAAGAAGTAAGGACGTGAGGGTTCAGTAATGCGATGGTAGAGCAAGCTTGCCTGAATAATTAGAGACAGGTACAGGCAGTGGAAGTGTGTTGTTTAACTAGGGAGGAAAGAGAGGTTGTGTTGCGGATGGTGAGGGGGAAGGTATTCCACAGTTTAAGGCAGTGGTATGAGAATGCAGATTGCCTTGCTGAGGTTGATCTATGGGGGAGAGCTCGGAGAATGTGATTGGTGTGGTATGGAGTGAATACAGGGGAAAGGAGGGGGTCTTAAAAGCAGAGGTAAGGTAAGAGAGTAGAGACCTGAACCAGAATTTGGCCAGAAAACTAGCAGCGTGCATGAGACATCTGGATTCCAGGGAGGGGAAGGAGAGATCTTGATAGAGATTGCAATGATGTGTTAGAGGGGGGCAGATTCTTGTATATCTCTCTGCATGTTTCTCCTGTATTAAATAACTTAATAAACAGAAATGCTTCATTTCTGTACTGTTGGCTTGAGAAAGCATTTACTTGCCCCTTCTGTCTGCACTTGTTCTTGATTGCCCAATTGCTGTTCCTTTTGTAATACGTGCAATTAATGTATGCTTGTTATCTATTATTCCTCTATACTGTATTACAGCACTGTTCTCATTGTGATGGTGTGAATTTGTACCCTTTTGGGTTATACCTGAAAATAGTCATTTTGCTTGAAGTGCACCTAAAATAAATATTCTTTAAGGATACAACATGTACAGCCCTGGCTTAATTGTTTCAATCACATATCCTATAAGTAAGTAATAAGTCACAGTAGGGTGTGCATTATAGGATTGTATTGCATGCTCCAAGAGTATCGTAAGGCACAAAGCTAAAGGCTGAGTGTCCTTATGCCCCTGGGAAGTGCATTCAAATCCTATGATGCTCCCTCTGGAGGAGCTTATTGTATTGCATTGGGGAGAGGACCATGAGATTCAGCACTTGACCATGTCTTTATAGAGATTTAATGAACGGTCAAGTGATGTTTCTCTGTCAACTAAATTTCTTGATTTTTTTCTTGCCATTTTATAAATTCCTATATTTTACAGGGGTACCACCAGTGAAAGGTGACTTTATAAACAAAATCCAGTGCCCCCCACCTAAATAAAAATGTTCTTAAGTGACTGACTGAATCATTCCAACAGTTCAACTCAACTCAGAGCTCAGGTAGAGTGCGCAATGAGGAGAATGCAAGTGTCGCACCCACGTCACCTGTAACTATTAGTGAACAATCCCAGTGAAATGCCAACAAACTCTATCAGAATCAGTGGGAGTGAAGACCAAGTTCATAGTAAGCACAATGGCAATCAGATGACATGTCACCATTGCCAAATTTTAGCATCATGTCTGATGTCTTTGAAGAGGAGGAGGAGGAGGAGGAGGAAGAGCAAGAAGAATAATTAGCATTTATACAGCACTTTTCACACATTGCATCCCAAAGCACTTTGTACAAAGTCAGAGACTGGTAGTAAAGTGACTGTAAATGCGTAGTGGCAGCTATTTGGCACATCAACACACACACACACACACACACACACACACACAGCCTTGGACAATTGCATGAATCGGTTTTATGAGAAGGGCCATGTTGACCAGGATACTGGGGAAAATTGCCCAGTCTTACAAAAAAAGTGCCTCGGATTCTTTTACTTCCACCCAGACACTCACCAGGACAGCTCCAGAGGTGGCAGAAGGAACCTCAGTTTAAAGTCTCATCTGAAGGATGGCACATCCTGACAGTACTGAGCCATGCTAATACCCAATTTGTGTCCCAATGTGACATCCAATTTGGTTACTACTACCAATTGTTTCTGGTATCTAATGGCAATATAATTAGCCCATTAGTGAGCACCGCATTCTTTTCCCATTCAGTAATCTCTGAATGCGGAGCGAATACTCTACTGTGGGGCTCCCAAAAGGGCTCCTAGAGTAATTAGGTGCTCACTATGAGGGCTATGGCACCAAGGATAGCCAAGATATGGCCTGTAGTTGTCACACATGCCCTGGTAATGGACTACAGTACCTGGCAAACATCAACTTAGGTAAGTCCAAAAGGATGGCCATGTTACAGTACACCCCAAGATCATAGCGAAACTAAAGGAAAAATTGGGGTATCTGCTTGCAGCAGCCTTTCATGAGTCTGTCTAGACAGGTGTGGCACTGGGGAATTAGAAAGTGGCCAATATGGGCTGGCCCAGTGGCACGGAGGGTTGAGGCGCTGGACACCACACCAGCAACACTGATTCAGGAGTGGACCAGGATTGCTTTGAGTTGACCAGGAAAAGAGAAGATTGAGCATCCAGAGGACAGCTCTCCTCTATCGGGGAGGGGTGGATATGGTGCCTGGTGCAAGCCTGACCCCTTACAATGCTTGGGGGTAAGGCAGCCAGGAACCATTATGTAGTGTTGAGCAGAGCAGTGGCCAATGATGTCCTGCACAAGGGAGTGTATGCAGAGCTGTCTTGGGCAACATCGCATGCCTGCTTCCCTATGGCAGGGGAGACAGAGGAAACAGATCGCAGTGCCCAGTTCGGCTGGCCATCCTGGCAACTCACAGGCCCCATACCCAGGTTATGCAGCAGGACACGTGACGGTAAAAAGCCAGGGTGATGGAGCTGGGGTGACTGACGGGGTTGGGCCAAGCCAGGGTCCACTGGTGGGGAAAGATACTAAGTGCAAAAAGAAAGTGGTCAGGGTGTTCCCTGTCTTAAACTTGGGGTAAGGCTGGACCATGGTAATTATGTGCCAGTCAGCCTAACATCAGTGCTGGGCAAGGTCTTAGAAGTCATTATCAAGGACAGAATAACAGAGCACTTGGTCATGGCCAAAGTTCCCACCTCAACTCAGCATGGCTTTGTGATGGGCAGGTCATAACAATCCAGGCTGATCCCCTTCTCCCAGAAGATGACCATGGAGGGGGATAGGGGCTGCTCTGTAGGAATAGTCAGTGGGATTTTTAAAACTGGACCTTGCACTTGCATCCGTATTTTGGATGCACACTGCATCCACGTAGATGTGTCCAGATGCCTGTATCCTGTTCACAAACATCTGGATGCACTGCCACTCGTGAGGTCAACCGAGGTAATACACTGCTCATTCAAATAAATCATGTATCCCACTGGAGCCCATCACATGTGCGATTTATGCAATAGGCCCTTAATTTATTTTTGTGTGGGTTTTTTTCCTTTTATTTCTTTTTTGTGTAGAGTTTTTGTTATTGTTTTTAATAAAATAGGATTATTTTCTGGTGTCTTCTGAATGCGCACTGTTTATAAGGAGGCAGTATAGCGCAGTGGTCTAAGGCTCTGAGCTGCAAATTTGGTGACATTTAGCAGACCAGACCTGGGTTTGAATCCCATAGCTTCCACCTGCATACTGTGTGACCCTGAGCAAGTCACTTGTGCTCCCAGGTCGCTCCTGTAAAAAAGCTTTCAGCTTATTGTGCTATACCTGGTTAAACAACAACTAAATATAAATATCTTAAGTGTTGATTGGCTTTAAATTTGTAGTGGGTGGGACCAATAGTTTGAAAAAGATGGCGGGTCTGTTTGTCACTTAGCGAGAGTGACAGAGAGCCATTGTGTCCATGTTTTTTGAGTGGCTGTATTTATTTATTTACATAATTTTGTATTTATTTAGTTGTAATGTGATGATTTATCTGGTTGAGCCTGCCTTTGGATATTTGGGAGAGGCGACAAAAGCTTATCGGGAGACTGGAGGAGCAACTGTGAGAAAAGCAGAGCAGTGACGCAGCCGAAAGCATTTACATTTTTGAGAGGTCAGCGGCTGCCTGTAGGTTGTAATAGTAGTTTTGCCAGTGTTATTTAAAACTGACAATATTTTTATATCCTGCATTTTATTGTGTACAAGAGTAGTATGTAAGCATCACGTTGGTGTCAGGGATCCAGAGAATGTGGGTGCCTTCGAGCAGGAGAAGGGCAGAGTTGATGCCGGGGTAATCACAATTCTGGAATGACTGAGTAGCTGAGCTTCAGAGAATCACCATTTGTTTTTAAATTACTATTTTGAAGATAAGAAATATAAATCTGGAATGGGGAGTGTTTTTTATTTTAATCTGGCTTGTGTGCAGGATTGTGTGTGGGGGGTCATGCTGGCGCTAATGCTAGAAACAAAACAGTGAAAGTGGTTAGGTATAGGATCGACTGCAGCGAGGAGGAAGGGGACAAAATGTTTCTATTTTAAAAGGGGGAAATAACATCCTGAATTAAGTGTACTGGTTTGTACGGGTGGATTTTTAACACTAGCAATGTGTGAATAGCTACAGAGGTAGTTGCGTGAGGACGAGTGTGGGTGTATGGGAGGAGGGGGGTAAGAAAGAAAATGAAAGTAAGTGGAAGTAGTGCCAGCAGGAGGGGGTGATGATTGATGGCAGGGTGTAGGATAAATGGTTGATTGATGGCAGGGTGTGGGATAAATGGTGGTTGATTGACGACAGGGTGTGGGATAAATATTAGAACCACCGTTTATCCCACAGCAGTGAGAATAAATGAATTTATTCCACTGTTTATCTGCCCACATATATTGCATAAATGATATTTCACACAGTTTGTAGCAATTTCAGCCATAGCTGCGGGTCTCATGTCCATTTTTTGGATGCAAGTGCGGAATTCCGTCATGGACGTTAGACCAACTTTTCTTGGTCTAAGATCCAAGGCCGATTTCTGCCCCTGCATCCATAAAACAAGGCAGGGCTTTGAAAATGCCATTCAGTCTGTTTAGATTCGGGCTGGGTAACATATGCAGATTCTACATCTGTGGAACTTTATGAAATACCACCTTTTTGCAGAATTTCTCGAAATACTCCCTTCTGTGGACTCCATGATAGCCTGCTGAATATTGGCTTTTTTCCTGGGAAAATTACCTTAACCATGGAATTCCAGCCCCACAGGAAGAAGTCTGCAGTTTAAATTAATTTCAGTGCATCTCTTTCAGGACTGTTGGCTCCTGTGGCTTGTCTGTGTGTCCCCTAGGAATCTTGCTTTCTGTTTGTGGCCTCTCTGCCCACCTTGGGCCTATACGACAGACAAATCAAAATTTCTGGTATTTTTAGTTTTTTGATTGCTGCAAGTTTTATACTATTTTTGCTTTGCTTTGTTTCTGTCATATGGGAAATTGTAAAATAGACTTAAAGTAAATGTTTAGGTGGCCAATGTAGCAGTCCTGTATTGGTAGAGTAAGCACCTGCTGGAACAGGTAATACACCAAGGGTACTGACATCCCACCAGTCTTTATTCTAATAATAAAGGACCATTACAGTGATCCTTATTGCAATAATAAGCTTCCTGGCCTGATTTTTATGGTCACTTTCAATGTAACTGTGGGGTAGGTAATCATTGCCGGTTCTCTTAGAGTTAGCTGTAGACCCCATCTAAGGTAAGCCTACCCTGAAATCTCTTCCATTTCATGTTATTGCTGCCTCCTAATGCTAGCATAGCCTGAAACTTAAAATGACCAGTTCTGCAGGACTAAGCCAAACATGCTGTTTAGGGTAGGCCTGTCTTGCATTCTTACACCGGTGACTTTTTTTGCTAAAACTTGTTACCCCTCTTTTCTCTAAGGCAACTTCGTTACTACACTTGACCCTAGCTTCTCAACCCCATCCAACTCTGGGAGCCATGTATTCTATAACTATGGCACAACTCTGCTGCCTGCTTGTCTCTCTGTCAGCCCTCTCTGTTCTCTACCCCATCACAGACACTCAGCCTGACTCAATGCCTGCCAATTGATACCCTTCTCCTGTCTCTGATTTTGCCATGTCCAGTGCACTAATCTGTACAAGGTGGATTACTAATATGCTAGGCCTATGTGCCCCTAAATGTTGTTATCTAATATCCTGGTACCTTAGCAAATTCCATTGATATTTCCCTCCCATAATTACTAGCCCTAAAATTATTGTCCTTGTCCTCTTGACGTGTCTTCAGTTACTGGCTACTGGAGATATTAAACCCAATACTGGGCCACCCAAAACTGAGTTTCCCACTCTCCCTCTCTCTGCCTCTGTGGCAAGGGGAGAAGAGACTCAAATTAGCCCACCTTAACGTCAGAAGCCTCCTACAAAACCTGGATGAGCTTACCACCTGGACCTGCCACTGTCAGCCTAATATACTTGTGTAAGCCCCCCAAAATGGCCTTACCTGCTAGGACAAAGAGTAAAGGCAGCTCTACCCCTCCCGCCCTCCAAAAGCAAGAGAGGAGGAAGCTTGCCTGCTGGGATGGACATATCCTGCGGAAGGAAGAAGAAAGGAGTGGAGAAAGGCAGACCTGGTGGGAAAGAGACAGGAAGAGTTTTTCCCAGAGGGGACTGGGGGCTAAGGGACTGGACTGGAAGGGACAGTTAAAGGGAGCCTCTGGTTTTGGGGACTGCTCCACACAGGGGCCCTTGAATTCCAGTCAGGGGAAAGCCCGAAAGCCCTGCAAGCTGAGTGGCCACTAGCCCAGGTCTGGCTGAGGGGAAGCTGAGCCACCCTGTGTCTTTAGTGTGAATTCACTGCTGCAGTAGAAACCAGAGAGATAGAAGGATGCACAGGCCTGCCTGGTGAATACTGTATACAAAGGCCCTCAGGCAAAGCTGGAAAGGCCAGGCAGGGAAAGAACAGTGCCTACTCCACCCTCCGTGTACATCCTTGAATCAGAGAGACCATCCTCCTCCTGGGGAAGCCGTGAGTACCCCGAGCTGCAGCTCTGGGGATTCTTTGTTTGCATCAGCTAGGACAGTTGGGGAAGAGCTCCACCCCCAATGACAGACTGATTTTCCTTGAACCTGTGTTGCTCTGCAAGGGCCCCAATGAGAGACTGCAGGCCTGCAACTGATAACGGTGAGGTACCCACTATCTGGGATTGTTCTGTGTGCACCCAGGGGAAGGGGGAGAGCTCATACTGGGTTGTGTGCCTGATTATGTGGAGGCTTGAGGGAGTAGCCTTCACCTCTTCTTAGATCATTTTAAATAAAGAGGGATTATTGTTTGCCATCTTACATACGTTTTTGTGCTTTGTTATCGTTGCTGCAGGGTGGGAGTGTTGATCTAACTGTGCCAGAGGGGTCAGTCACTAATGGGAAATATCATTGTTCCTGGGGAGTGGTAACCTTTCTTGCCACTGGAGGCCGTACCATTACCCCAGGTGGAGGCACCAAGTCACCATTGGCGATCTGGCCAGGACTCAAGCCTGGTCCCCTTGGGGAAGTACGTTGAGGACCCTGAGGGCTCCGGGGCAGCCCAGGTGAGTGAGACAAGAGGGGCTGTTACAAATGGAGGCACTGCTGAGATTCTAAATGATTGACCCTGTGACTGCCCACACGCGACTGTAGTTGACCTCCCTAACCCACGTCTAGGTGTATTCCTCTAATATTCTTATAATCCTATGGTTGGGTAATAGTTTTGTACTGAGTTAACAGGAGAGGCCAGGGAAATGGCATTCCAGGATGTAGAGGACTGGTGCGACTTTGAGGGTCTGGACTCCCGTAAGATGCTGCTCGTGCGTAACGTGGCAGTGAGGCGACAGAAGCAGGACATATTAAACATCTTAGAGGGGGACTTGCCTGACAGCAGGGGGCTGAAGATCTAGAGGGTGGTAACCGACCGGGTTCGGGGGTGTAGGAATATAACCGTTGAGGTGGGAAAGGATTTGGGCTCCATGGAGGTACCACCCAAAGTCACCCCAGAGGCGTCCAATGAGACCTGGGCCCTATTAAAAAAAGGGTCACCCAGCAGCCTGCCCCTCGGGGAGCTGGGCCCCTTGAACCCCCATCCAAGGAACAGAAGGGTTTCGAAACTCAGCTGGGGAGTGGCTCAAGGAGGAAGGGAAGACCCTGCATGATATCCGGACTCTGCTCCCAGGATGGGGGGGCACCTCTGATGGGTCTGCTGGGTGTGTTGATCTCCTATATGGGAGTGGCCCATGAACAGTGTAAGAGGTTATGTACCTTCTCAAGTGCCCTCCCCACACCCACGGGGAAGACGATTTCCACTCCTGGAGCAGCCAGGCTGCCCAGATGATCCAGGTCTGGGGGTGCTCGGAGGAGGAAAGTGCAAGAGGGTCTTGTAGAGCCTCCGGGGTATGGTGCTAGACGTGATCCAGTCCCTACGGGCCAGTCAGTCCCACTGCACCCCCCAGAACTATTTGGACATCCTGCTGAGCACCTTTGGGGTGGTCAAAAAGCAGGAGGCAGTGTTGAGCCCACTGTGGGGCACCACTCAACAGGTTGGTGAGAAACTGTCTCAGTACATCACCTGAGTCAAGACTGTGGTGTGCAAGCTGGCTGAGGCTGGGCACAACCCCCCTTCTGTGGTAGCACAGCTGCGGCTGGAGCAAATACTGAGGGGGGCAGTGCACTCCATCCTGACAGTAGTTGCCCTTGGGCTACGGGATCAGAAGAACAAACCCCCTCTTTCAAGCAGCTGCTGGACGAAGTCAAGGAGGAAGAGGAAGCCCAACAGGAAGTGGGTGCCCCGCGGGCGGCACTCACCACCACCAGCGCCACCCTGCAGCCAAAGAAGTAAGCCCAGCCTGAACTGGTCGGATCACCTGACCTGGGGGCGGTGTTTCAGGAGGTCCAGGGCATAAAGGACCTGGTATGGGCAATGCAGCTGGCCATGGAGTCCCTCTCTCTCCCCCAGCCAGAGAGGCACCTGACACTTGGCGTCTGCCCCCGAGCTATACGGCTCCCTGGTCCAGCCCTCAAGGGTCCCTAGGGCCCCAGGATGGATGGATTTGCTTCAGGTGTGGGCAGGACGGCCATACCAGGTGGGTTTGCTGCAGAGAGGCGAACCCCCAGCTGGTAGCTGAGAGGCGTCTGGACCAGAAAAAACTCCAACGAGGGCCGGTAAGAGAGCGAGCCTCACCCCCGAGATGGCCTTACTCCACCCTCTGGATCGACCCACAAATACCTACCAACCAAGGCATGCCAAAGGGCCTGATCGGCCCTTGGGCTGACACCAAGGTCCTGGTGGAAGGGGTGGCCTGCTTCGCACTGCTGGTCAGTGCAGCCCAGGTTACCATCATCCACCAGCCCTTTTATGACCAGTATCTAACCCACCTCCCTCTCCGACCCCCGTCAGGGTTGTCCCTGTGGGGTATTGGCAGCACTGATTACCCATACGATGGGTATTGTGTAGTCAGTATCTCCTTTCCAACAAAGGGAGGGGAAGCCCCACCCACAATAGAGACCTTAGCGTTGGTCTGTCTGGAGCCGAAGAGCATGTCTGACATGCCAGTGCTCATTGGGACCAATGCCAACATGTTCGAGAGGTTGGCCCAGATGTGTCATGACCGAGGTGGTATCAGCGAGCTCGCTAGCCCTGTAGTTACCACCACCATGAAGCGGTTCAGGCTTGAAGTAATTGGAGACCCCAGAGGGGCAAACGGAGGCAGGGTCGGAGTGGTCCAGCGGGTAAAGGCAGGAAAACTAACTCTCCCCCAGGTACCGAGTGCCGTGCAGTAGGCATCGCCCAGTTTGACCGATCCCCCTCTGGGGAGGTGCTCATTGTCAATGCCCCTCCTCCGGGCAGCCTGCCACATGTGCTCTTAGTCCAGAGGGGGGTACTGCCTGCCCCGGACAGTTCCCAGTCTCGGTGAGTTATGGCTAAAGTTTGGAACGAGTCAAAAAGGCCAGTGACCATCCAGAAGAGTTGTGTGTTGGTGTCCATTTTTCAGTGTGCTGAAGCCATGTCAGTTGCCCCAATGGAAGACCCGGGGGAGGAGATAGACCCATCATTGTTCGATTTCAGGAGCTGTCCTGTCTTGGACAGCTACAGGCAAAGCCTGAGCCACAAGTTGGCGAAACGCTGGCAGATTTTCTCCTTGCACAACTGGGACTTGGGGAGGAACACTGCATCCAATTACGAGACGACTACCCGTTACAGGAGAGGTCACATTGATTGGCCCCTGGGGATGTGGAGGATGTCAGGAAGCACTTGACTGAGGTGCTGAATGCTGGGGTCATTAAGGAATCCCGGAGCCCATATGCCTCCCCCATAGTGGTGGCCAAGAAGAAGAACAGGGTGGTGAGGATGTGTATAGACTACCGCTCCCTAAACAGATGGACCATTTCCGACCAATACACGGTCCCCCGAGTGGAGGATGAGCTAGATAGTCTGTCAGGGAGCCGGTGGTTCTCGGTATTGGATCTTCGGAGTGGGTACTACCGGATCCCCATGGTAGAAGAGGATAAGGGGAATTTTATCTGCCCACTGGGGTGTTACCAAGTTGAACGGATGCCCTAGGACATATCCAGAGCCCCTGCCACCTTCCAGCACCTGATGGAAAAGGCTGTGGGAGACATGAACCTGCTTGAGGTCATAGTCTATCTGGATGACCTCATCATCTTCGGGTGCACATTAGAAGAGCACGAAACCCGACTGATGAAGGTGCTAGACCAGCTGGAGGAGTTTGGCCTGAAGGTCTCCATAGACAAATGTCAGTTCTGTCGGCCTGCAGTCAAGTATGTGGGGCACATCATCTCTGCCGAAGGGGTGTAGACAGACCCAGCTAAGGTGGAGGCCCTGAAGTCCTGGCCCCAGCCCACTCACTTGCATGCCCTGCAGTCCTTCTTGGGTATTATTGGCGGTTTGTGAAGGAGTACTCCCTGGTAGTATGTCCCCTGAATGACTTGATGCAGGGTTATCCTCCGACGAATCAGAAGAAGGGTCAACCCCCCCCCGCAAGGATTACCTGTGCATTGGGGGAACTTTTTGGGGCCCATTACACGGCGGAGTGTGAGGAAGCTTTCCGGGAGATTGTCTGGAGGTTGGGGAGGCTCCGGTCCTCGCTTTTGCGGAACCGCTTAAGCCCTACGTCCTGCACACTGACGCCAGCCTGACTGGGCTGGGAGCCGTCCTGTATCAGGAGTACCCTGGGGGGGTCCACCCCATGGCATTTGCTAGCCATGGCCTGACCTCCTCTGAGAAGAACTACCCAGTACATAGACTGGAGTTCTTGGCACTAAAGTGGGTGGTCATGGAGGAGTTCCACAAATACCTGTATGGGGTCCCCTTCACTGTGCACACAGACAACAACTCCCTGACTTATGTCACCACCATGGCTAAGTTGGATGCTGCGGGGGCATTGATGGTTGTCAGCCCTGTCCACGTATAACTTTATACTGGAGTACTGGGTGGGCAGGCCAATGTAGACGCGGATGCCCTGTCCTGATGTCTGCACAACGACACCCCAGACCCCCCGGTCTGGGTCGAACCGACTTTGGTGCAGGTGCTGTGCTCCCAGGTGGGGTCCCCTAACAATGCCGCGTACTGTCCACCTGGAGCATAGAGGTACTGGGAGCCCCCCCCCATGAAGCAATCCCTTCAGCTTATCTAAATTTTATGATCCTAGACCTCTTGTCCTTGCCGCAGCCTAGTAAGGCCAATTTGCAGCGGGAGCAAGGGGTGGACCCTGGCATCTGAGATCTGCTTCGGGCCCTCTCCAAGGGGATGTCACCCCAGCAGGTGCAGAGCAACCACCCTGTTGCTTGGTGGCTGCTCAGGGAATGGGACAAGTTGGTGCTGCAGGATGGGTTGTTAGTGCGGGCGGTGCAGGACCGGGATTCCTCGGGCCGTTTGAAACAGCAGTTGGTGTTACTGAGTGTCTACCGGAAGGGGTCCTCAAGTCACTGCAAGACGATATGGGGCACCTAGGCTATGACCACACCTTGGACACCTTCCGGGCCAGGTTCTATTGGCCCTGGATGAAGGCAGATGTGGAGAGCTACTGCAAGCACTGCCTGCGGTGCATCCAGCGGAAGACCTTGCCCCGACGGGCCGCACCCTTGGTCAACATCCACACCAGTGGGCCCCTGGAGTTGGTGTGCATGGACTTCCTGCCCTTGGAGCCGGACCGTAAGAATGTGGCCAACATACTGGTCATCAAGGATCACTACACCCAGTATGCACAAGCTTTCCCCACCACGGATCAAAAGGCGAGCACCGTGGTTAAGGTCCTGCAACAGTATATCCAACACTACGGCCTCCCCAAACAGATCCATTCTGACCATGGCCGGGATTTTGAGAGCCACCTGGCGAAGGAGTTTCTGTCATCCTATGGCTTACAGAAATCCCACACCACCCCTTACCACAGGGGGATCCGCAGCCTGAGCGCTTCAACAGAACGCTGCTAAACATGTTGGGCACACTGGACCCCACCGACAAGGTGAACTGGAGTCAGAAGGTGGGGCAGTTGATGCACGCGTACAATTGTATGAAAAATGACGCTACCCAGTGCTCCCCTTTTTACCTTATGTTTGGTCAGGAGGCCTGGCTGCCAGTGGACCTTTGCTTCGGGGTATCCGCTGATGGGACCTCCCATAAATCGTACCTCGAGTATAGCGGGCGACTGAGAGAACAGTTCCGGGCAGCCTACAAGCTCACCTCTGAGGCAGCAGCTCATAGCTGACAGGGGAACAAGAGGAGATACAACACCAGAGTACGCAGTCAGGAGCTGGGAGTGGGGGACCAGGTCTTGCTACGTAATCTGGGACTCCAGGGGAAGCACAAAATCCAGGACCGGTGGGCTCCAGACAGTTACCTTGTGGTGGAAAAACTGTCTGGCCTGCCAGTGTACCATATAAAGCAGAAGCATGGGCATGGGCTTGAAAAAATGGTGCACCGAAACCATTTGCTCCCCATAGGGGATATCGTGCCACCCCCCCGGCCCCGGGACCCAACCCGCCAGTGGCACGATGGCTGGTAACACAAAGGAAGCTTAGGCAGCGGGGACCAGTTTCTTCTTCTTCCCCTCTGGGACACCCGGCCGGGGACACTGACACCAACCCCCTGCCACCCCAGGAGGAGCAGAGGGACCAGTCCAGCAATGAGAGTGAGATGGGGGACTCTCCCTGTTCTCAGTGAGGGGGCGGATCTGGACAGCCCCCCTCACCCAGTGGGAGTGGTATGGTCGAAACTCCACCCCTTCCACAAGTACCAACCACCCAGATCCTGTGTTCTACTTGAACCCTGAGGCCCAGCCTTTCATCCCAGGAGCCGTCCCACTGTTCCTGTGTTGGGGCCCAATCTAGGCAGTGTTTTGGATAGTCAAGGAGGCCACCTGGCATGCCCTCCTCCACCAGACAGTGAGTTAGCTGCAGCTCCAGCCCCACCCCTGTTTCTGGTCTAACCCCAGATAGCGTAGAGGTACCGGGTCAGCCCCGGGGGGGGGATGGTAGACTATGAACCTAAGGTAAAAAAAAAAAATCAGTGAATCAGTGCCAGTGCCCAACGACGCCCTGCCTAGATGATCGGGACGACCTCAACGACCAACTATTAAAGCTCACGTATGACACTCTGGGTGAGTCCACAAACCTGCCCATCCATGCCATCCACAAGTCACTGGTTCCTGTTCTCTATCCCCCATTGTGTTGCCCTAGGGAGGACGTGGGGAAGTGTAGGTGCACACCCTCTCTTAACTGTATATAGTTCATTGATGTGGCTGGACCTGATACAAGCCTAGCTGTGAATACGATTATTGTTGGTGCTAGTTAGGAACCAGGTGTCTAGCTAGAAAAGTGCATGCTACTTGTTATAGGTTCCTAAAAAGAAAAAAGGGGGCTTGTCAGGATGCCAAGTTTCCAGCCAGGGGAGTGTGTAAGCCCCCCCAAATGGACTTACCTGCTGGGACAAAGAGAAAAGGCAGCTCTACCCCTCTCCTCTTCCAAAAAGCAAGAGAGGGGGAAGACTGTCTGCTGGCTACCACTCCCCTGCGGGAGGAGGAAGAAAGGAATGGAGTAAGGCAGAGCTGGTGGGGGAGAGAGAGAGAGAGAGAGAGAGAGAGAGAGAGGAAGAGTTTTTCCCAGAGGGGACTGGGGGCTAAGGAACTGGACTGGAAGGGACAGTTAAAGGGAGCCTCTGGCTTTGGGGACTGCTCCATGCAAGGACCCTTGAATTCCAGCCAGGGGAGAGTCCTGCAAGTTGAGGGGCCACTAGCCCAGGTCTGGCTGAGGGGAAGCTGAGCCACCCTGTATCTTCAGTGTGAGTCCACTGCTGCAGTAGAAACCAGAGAGATAGAAGGATGCACAGGCCTGCCTGGTGAATACTGTATACAAAGGCCCTCGGGCAAAGCTAGAAAGGCCAGGCAGGGGAAGAACAGTGCCTCCTCCACCCTCCATGTCCATCCTCGAATCAGGGAGACCATCATCCTCCTGGGGAAGCCATGAGTACCCCGAGCTGCAGCTCTGGGGATTCTTTGTTTGCATCAGCTAGGAGGGTTGGAAAGAGCCCCACCCCCAATGACAGACTGATTTTTCTTGAATCTGTGTTGCTCTGCAAGGGCCCCAACAAGAGACTACAGGCCTGCAACTGATAACGGTGAGGTACCCACCATCTGGGATTGTTCTGGGTGCACCCAGGGGAGGGGGAAGAGCTCATACTGGGTCGTGTGCCTGATTTTGTGGAGGCTCGAGGGAGTAGCCCTCATCTCTTCTTAGATTATTTTAAATAAAGAGGGATTATTGTTTGCCATCTCACATAAGTGTTTGTGCTTTGTTATCATTGTTGCGGGGTGGGAGTGTTGATCTAACTGTGCCAGAGGGGGTCAGTCACTAAGGGGATATATCATTGTTCCTTGGGGATAGTAACCTGTCTTGCCCACAGGAGGCTGTACCATTGCCCCAGGTGGAGGCACCAAGTCACCACTGGCGATCCGTCCAGGACTCAGGCCCAGCCCCTTTGGGAAAGTACGTTGAGGACCCCGAGGGCTCCGGGGCAGCCCAGGTGAGTGAGACAAGAGGGGCTGTTACACTTGTGTCTCTGAAACCTGGCTTAAGCCCTCAACACCTAACAGTCTCTATGATATTGCAGTGTACAACTTCATCAGATGTGACAGAGCCTTCCCCAAATGTGGTGGAAGCACAATGATTTACTTTAAGTTCCACCTTAATTTCACTGCTTATAGCTCCCCCTTTCTCTCTCTCTCTCTGAAATGTCCCTAGAACTGTGTCATGGTATCTTAACCCTGGGAAACTTCAAGAAACTCCACATCTTTTGAGTCTACCTACCTCCTGCTACCAGCCAGCAATGTCTCCGCACCCTAGTTAATGCCATCAGCCCTGCATGATTAACAATGACTTTGTTATCCTTGGAGATTTCAACATAGATTGGCTCAAATGTAACAGACATGTAATGGAACTATCTCTAAATAAGCTGCTGCTTACACAAATAATCTCACATCATTCCAGACTTTCTAAGAATGGACAATATGCCACCCTTATTGACTGTGTGTTAGTCCCCAGTGTTGACAAAATTGCTTGGGTATCCAGTGATGTGGGTGAATCAGATTGAGCAATTCATATTTGAGCAACTCAATTTGAGCACCTGTTGGGACAGTGAACCTTGAAGAATAGCAACTGAAAGGAACAGCAAGGAGTGAGCATTATAATAGCGATGGAAACGTGAGGCAGCCTTAGGGAGTGTTAGGGAAAGTATGCTATCAGCATTTGTTGGAGGGGGCAGTGTCAAGCTGCTCATGTGGCATAGTAGGCAGAGTGACCATCTGCAGTGTCGGTAGATCTGGGTATGGTGATATTTTTTGTGGTTTGTTCGGGGGTATTTTTTTTTCTGTTGCCCAAAGTCCCATTCTCCCAACATTGTTCCCTCCACCCTGCACCCTCCAGGTTGCCCCCCATATTCAATCCCTCTCAACTTGTGCCTCCCTTTCTTGAGTTTCTCCCTCCCGACAAGTTATAACAATTGGGGGGTATGGGGAGCAGCCCGCTGCATAAAACATTGCTTAAAATTGTTGCTGGTTATTAAATATGTAATTGTGGCCCTTGTTGTGATCGGTGTAGTGTACCATTGCCGTGTTTGAGTTTCGGCAATGTACACTCGCTATGAAGGTGATCGCTCTTTTGTGGTCACCATTATGACATGGAACCAATTACTTGCTCTGGCACCCTTTCTGATTCTATAAGTGATCATTCCTCAGTCTTTTTGCGTGTGGTATACCAAAGTCCCTAAAATCCTGCCTCACCTAATTCACTTTCGTGACTTCTCTTGCTTGGACCCCATTCAATTTAAAACTGAATTGGCTAGCCTTGATTGGTCCTACCTTTGGGCTACCTCCTACAAAGCCGTCTCCTATTTTAATACCACCTTCTTTAGCCTCCTAGATAAACATGTCCCGATCACCACCAGGAGAGTCCATAGACCTAAAACTAAATGACTAACTCACCCTCTTTTGTCCCTCCAAAAAGAGAGAGACAGGTGCTGAGCTGCCTTCAAGGCTTTCAAGTCTACCTCCAATGCTGAGGGCTGAGGCGCTGGATGCCTTACCTAGCACTATGCCAGCGACTGTGTTCGGGAACGAGCACAGGCCGCTGGGGTTCGGCAGGGGAGGAGAAGGATCGAGAGCCCAAAGGCTGTTCTCTTTCTCCAGGGAGGGGAGGACTGCAGACCATGCTGTAATACTGCCACCTGGGGGAACTTGGGTGGAAGGTGCTGTCAAAGGCAAGTAGGAAGTGTTGGGAGGGGCGGACTTCAGCCGAGGGCTGGAGCAAAGGCACATCTCACCGTGCCTTTGTCTCACTGGCCCTCCTAGCATGCTGACCCCCGCAGGAGGAGGGAGAAAAAAGCCAGGAAAACATCCCGCAGTGGCGCCAGTAGACAGTTCCGGGCGCCGGCGATCAGAAGAACACAAGGATGATAAGCACAAAGTGTACACTCGGTTAAAGGTCTGGGGGAATTAGGGGGATTCCTCCCCCCAGCTGGGGGGGTCATCTGGAGTGCTCAGGGTCCAAGAGCGGGACACCCATATGTGCTAGTAATCTTCGGATGAGCTCCGACGTAGGACGCATTGGGGCCCTGAAGAGTGGGGCTACTGTGGGTAGGGAGGAGGAAAAAGACAAGGTTAAAAAAAAAAAGTCTACCTCCAACTACAGAGCCCTTAGAAACAAATACAAATAAGTCATCTGGTGGAGTAAGAGTAGCTTTTATCGAACCCAACTAGCCCCCTCCTATTAAAACCGTCATTAATTTTGGAATCGCATCAAAAGATCCCTTGGCCATGACAGTACCTCTACCCCTCCTGACATTGAGATAGAGGGTGTAAATTGCAACAACCCCTACATCATCTCCAATGCATTCAACGAGCTAGTCTCTGACTTCTCAGCATACACGGAGGTCTTCACTACTCCTTGAATAATCAGATCCCTTCCTTACCCACCCCCTCAGGGCAACATCTACCCTTCCTGTTCAAACAAGTTAGTATCCCTGAGATTTACAAGCTCTTAAGGCAGATCTCTGTATCCATAATCTGCTGGCTCGGATGGTATAGAGCCTAAACTCCTCAAACTTGCTGCTTGTGAACTGACTCCTCCCCTTACTAGAATCTTCAGTCTTTCCCTTACCTCCAACGTCGTTCCGGCAGTCTGGAAAATGGCTAATATAGTGCCTGTGTTCAAAAAAGGGAACTGCAAAATAATTAGTAACTACAGACCAATTGCTATCCTACCTGTTCTGGGAAAGGTACTCGAGAAAACTGTCGCTGCCCAACTCACCTCCTACCTCACTAACTACAATCTCCTCTTCCCGGTTCAGCATGGCTTTTGCCAGGGCCATGGCACTATTACTGCACTGCTCACCATAACCAACAGTATATCCTCCCTTGACAAGGGTGAGCTCACTGGAGCTGTCTTCATCGACCTACGAAAGCCTTTGACATGGTAAACCGCTCTCTCCTTTGCAGTAGGCTAAGTGCCCTGGGGATATCTAAGTATGCTCTACCCTGGTTCAGAAGCTACCTCACCAATAGACAGCAACGTGTCAGTGTCAGCTCCTCCCTCTCTGACAACTTACCTTCTACTATTGGTGTTCCCCAGGGCTCCATTCTCAGTCCTCTACTTTACTTCCTACATGTAAACTCCATTCACCACCACTTTGCAAACAGTACCCCTCTCCTCTATGCCAACGACCTGGCCTTCTTCACCAGTGCGCAGAATGTATCCAACATTAATAGTGCACTCACAGCGGACCTGAAGGCTGTTCAAACTTGGTTCAAGGAGACTATGCTACTAATGAATCCTCTAAATCTCAAGCTATTCTCTTCAGAACCACCCACCCACCCACCCAAAACATTCGCACTGGTCTGTTATAACGACTCCCCCCTGGACTCTGTAAATGCCTTCAAATACCTTGAAGTAACACTTGATCCCTCCCTAGACTTCTCATTACGTATAACTATGATCTGTAAGGCTGTTAACAACAGCCTTGGGCTAGACTATTCTGCCAGTCCTAATATCTCCCCATCACCTCGTATTGCAGTTGCACGTGATCTGTTACTCCACAAATTATCCTCTGGCCTACCTACCTTCACCTGGCTCTACCACACCGGTTCAACATCTCTAATGTCGACTGGCATTACAGCGACAGGAATCATGTTGACCGTAAATCGCAGTTGGCATGACTCCTTGAAGACTCTCGGTCCTGTTTTTCTTTCGGGGGGCTTTGCCCCATTGGGGTCTCTATGCGGGGCTCTGCCTCACACCCCTGACAAAAAGGATTGTTAATTCCAGTTGGAGTTAACTCGGGAGGGAGTGCAGGACCGGGAGACAGCATGCCCCTGTATCGGGCACATCAACACAGTGACCTGTCGGCAAGTGTTGATTTTGCCGACAGGAACATAGTTCACTGTGTTGGTGTCACTGTACGGAGGGCATACTCATTCGCCTGTGCCTCAGTTTCTATCCTGCAGAAGTAAGATGTGGCATGGTATGCCAACCGAACAATGAAACATCTACAGCGAAGACCACTACAGCGACAGAAATCGACAGGTTGCTGTAATGGTCCCTGCTGACACCGGCACTGCATCTCCCAGTGTTTCACCCCCTCCCCAAGACAACTCCGACTCAGGGTTGGTTATATAAATACCAAGAGGTGTGAGTGGCAGAGCCCCCCACATGGGGGGTTCGGGGCGCAGCCTCCCTAAGAAAATACACTGTCATACTGACAGCACAATGCTGACACTCTCCATTGTGTCTGCCGATGTTGGTAATATCAATGGCTTTGGTGTCTCCGCAGCATAGGTAAACCACGTGGCATACAATAATATCTGTTATTTTTCCCTCATGTGCAATTGACTTACTCATCATTGTACACTCTATTTCAAACTAGGCTGGCCCTCCCCCTCTGCTCTTTGGGACCTCTCATTTGGCAGTATTATCCACAGTACACTGCAGAACCAAGTGCCTCACTCCTTAGGTGCCATGCTGGTACCCTGTAAAAATATCTACTCCCTCAAATCCTCTGACCTTGACCTGCTATCCATCTCTAAGACCAGGACTAAAGATGGTGAGATGGCCTTGGCTGTTGCTGCCCCGAAACTATGGAACAGCATACTAGCCCATATACGTCAGTGCCCAGTGACCCTCACCTTCTGGCGCCAATACCACTCATACCAGCTTCAATGTACAGTTTGTTCCTGTTCCTAACCCTAACCAACATCGCTACTCTTCCTGCCTGCGTTTGTATACTTGTTGCACTTAGTTACTCTGTTGTCTGCACTTTGTTTTCATCAAGTTACCCCCCCACACACACACACACACTTTCCTGCTTTTAGGCACGTGCCTCATTGTGTTTCTCTTCCAGTCATGTTTGCAGCTCACTGTATGGAATTATATTGTATTGTATTCTATTGTATTGTATTCGTACTTCAACTGAACCTCCCTCACAAACTCTTGTATTGTACATATTATAGCTTAGTGTTGTCACTGTCTGTATTGTAATGGTCCATTGGTTGTACTCTCCTAGGTCATGCCTGAAAATAGGCAAATGTATGCCTAGTACACCTTACCCAGTTAAAAACGAAATATATAAATGAATAAAGTTTCATGCAGCAGGGGTAATTACACTGTAGTTACATGTTTGTTGCACTGTAACTACATTGCAATTGCAATGTGGTTACAGTGTGGTTGCACTGAAACTACTAGAGTGAAGTTAAGACTATTTGGGATATTTATGTCTCTAAAGGGAGACCCCAGTTCGGGAGCGGACAGGACACATGATGCTGATAATCATGCGAATGGCTGGAGAGAGTGTTACCAATGGCAGTGTATCCACGTTTGGCATGGGTTGGTTCTACATTCCACCACCACAGCAACCCCTGATGTTGGGTCTGGGAACTTGCACCTTCATCACAATGGTGCTGTCTGTGTGTGCACCAGCCAAGTTTCTGACTCTGACTGCCATCTGAGGAGGAAAGAGGATGGAGGCACTGCGGTCAAGGGTCATATATCGGCAGCCCGTTATATAGCTGCATCAGTAATGTATTCTCGGATAAAATCTTCACTGGAAGGGGAGCCTCCTGGATTACCCTGCCATAGGAAAAAGTAGTGGGGAAGGAATGAAGCGGGTAATGGCAGGGTGTCAGGACTCAGAACAAATTCCCCAAATCCTCATTGTATTTCTCAGCATTGCTCTGTCCCACATGAAAAAGGAGCTGGTCACACTGGGAAGGTGCTGTCTCACACTGTAAATTCATTCTTTAAAGCAGAAGTTCATAATGTCTACCTACCTTGAACCTGCCCACTTTGCAGTGCATTAATAACACAGCTGCCAACCTGATACAGTATATGGGCCGCTCGTCACACACACATTACACCCCTTTTTAAATCTTTACACTGGCTTCCACTTCCTCTCAGGCTTCAGTCTGCTGTTCTAGTTTATATTTATTTGACTCTCCATACTGGTCAGTCTATTTTTCCCTGTTGTCTTCAGTGGTATGGGTATGCTGTCTGAATGGAAACAATTGCACAGCGAACGACATTACTGTGGCAATTCGCTGTTGCTGCTGTAGTGTAGCCATTGTTTTAACTGGGTGTTGCACCCCACCCTGAATCAACTCCAACCCAGAGTTGATAATCTTAAAGGACAGGGGGGCAGGGGGCAGAGCCCCCCATATGGGGCTGGGGCAAACCCCCCCCTAAAAATAAGACAGTTTACTTAATGGATTTATGCTGACCATAACCTGCGGTTGACATAAATCCGTTGCTGTGATGTCGATCGACATAATTTTTGTCGAACTGGTGTCATGGATCCAGTGGCATGTACCCTCCTGCCTGCCCATTTCGTTCCTCTGAAATGCGTTTATTATGGGTCCCAAAAATCAAATTTATATTGGCTTAGTAACATGCATTTTCTTTGGTTGGACCAATTGTTATGAATTCTGTAACCCTCTATGTTCTCAAATCTCCCAGTGTTTTGAGCTTTCACTGTGTTCTTAAAACACATTTGCTATTAATTACTATAGATTTTATTCTTTTTTTTCTTTTGTGACTCTCTTTATACACCCACCTACTGGGGCATCTCTCGGGCAATCCACGCTCGGTTCCACAGCCCCAGCACCCACCTGAACTGCTCCACTGCATACTGCATCGGGTTCAGGACCCGGGACCTCTCCCCAACCCAACAGAGAGGCCCCAGAGACCCCAGGGGGAGAGTTGGAGGAAGCAGTCGACATTGGGCATGTGGCCAGCACCACTGGTGGTTGCCATCGCCTCACCTGGAGGTGGGGTATTTTTTCTGCTTGTTCCTTGCCCCCACGGAGTGTGTCGTGCAATGACACCCACGCACGGCTGCCCTGCTGGCGTCTGCCACACTCCATCCCTCTCATCTCGCTTGGTGCTCCTGCAATCCCCCCAATCTCCATCAGGGGCCGCCAGGACACTGAGCAGCCCCTGAATCCCTCCCTGGGAGAGGAGAGCTGTCCTCATCCAGACACTCCATCCTCTCCCTCCCCCACTGACCCCCGGCTCCCCGAGTCCATCACCGAACCCGGGTCTCCGGTGTGGCGCGAGGTGTGGCGTCCAGTGCCTCAACCCTCAGCGCCACCGAGCTAGCCTAGATTTTATTCTTATTATGTATTTTTTTTAATTTGTATTGCCAATCTTTTATTTTTATGATGTGCAACATGTCGCTAGCTTCGTGAGATGGGCTTAGTAAAGAAAAATTATAATAACACTTTATGATGCTAAATGACAATTGAACTTTGCCCTAAATCAGATCTAATGAGGTAGTTGTAGGTGAGGAGACTCATGATGGCCCCAGTTTTCATTCAAAGAAAATCATCATCTGATTTGGGGTGTCATCACTGTTGTCATGGGCCTTTCCTCATAAGGCTTCCCCTGTTGTCCCTGAGTAATTCTGGTAACCCTCATCTGCACCGCCATCACCATATCTCTAGCCTTCCTCAAGTTCGGACTCCAGGATTGCACATAGTGTTCCAAGTGCAATTGCACCCGAGAACTGTACAGTAACAGGATCGCCATCTTCCTTCTGCTGCTGATGCCCCTATGCATTGCATTTTTTCTCTCACTGCACTGTTACACTGTGCCAATTTCTTAAGGGCACAATCTACAAAACACTTCTGCCACAGGCACAGAATGGGAGAGAAAGGGGCTATGCAATGTAGACCTGTGGATACATTATTTATCTGCACAACAGCAGTTTGGCCTCAGCTAACCTCACAAGTGGTATAAGCCACGAGTGATGTTCCTGAGGCCAAACTGCTCAAGTGTAGATAAATAATGTACCGCACATGGTCCCCACTGCATGTACTTTTAATCTAGTAGGGAGGCAATACAGCATAGTGGTTAAGAGCACTGAGCTGCAAATCAGGAGAACTGGGTTTGAATCCCACTGCCACCATACTCCAAGGATGCATCTAGAAACAAGCCTTGGCTTAGTGTGTCTTTCCTGGCCAAAAACATTGTAAAATAAAAGAAAAATAAATAAAATAGGCTGGCAGGAGGAGGGATGATTGACTGGTAGTGTTTATCCAACATATGTGTGATAAATTCCAGGTTCTAAAATGTATCACTCATATGTGGTGATAACAGGCCGGATTCTCAAAGCCCATTCAAATCCTGCAGCAGTGGGAAAAACTTGGCGCAGGTGGCATACCACTTGTGGAACCACAGTTTTTCCCACAGTGATGGCATGCTTAAAACTGGAGCCAGTTTACGACCGTCTCTACGATTTACAGCAGCTTCTGGGTGTTTTTACCCACCACTGCAGAAAAATGTTATGACCATTGGGACCGGACATAACGTCTTCTGTAGCTACGGCAGCTGAGAATACCAGTCCCTGCAGCTGCAGAGATTTTAGTCCACAACTGGACTAGCGGAGTAGGTCTTAGTCCCACAACGTTTTGAGAATCCAGAATCCGGCCCAACATTTTTATGACATTGGTTTTGTGTTGACAAATATTGTGTAAACTGTTTTATGATTCATGTCGTAAGGTTGTCTACTATTATCTTCCATATTTTTCTCTCCTTTTAAATCTTTTCCCATACCCCCCACCCCATCCATGTACTCTGTGTTTGGGTTTCTGGCCCTTATGTGCAGGACTTTATACATTTCTGCACTAAATGTAAGCTGCCAGGCCTTTGAGCACAGAGACCAGCTAGCTATGGATCCCGCACCTCTGCTGTGTGTGCACCACCACTTTTATCAATGACCCTCAGATTTAAGAGTGGGTGCTGCACACCATTTTCTCCTCACAGGAGTCCTCCTGACAGAGACTCCCATGGTGAAAGAGAAGCATTTCAAACCAAAAAGGAATGTACTCATCCCAAAGGGAGGCAACCTCCCTGACACTCCCATAATACACATGCATTAAAATACGCAGCCACACTGGCCACTGAATTACAGCTAAAACATCCAATAAAATATCATATCTATGTGTTAATAACATCATGTTATAGTGTACAACTTTTCAGAACCGCTAGATGTTAATAACATCATGTTATAGTGTACAAGATTTTCAGAACTGCTAGATGTTAATAACATGTTATAGTGTACAAGATTTCAGAACTGCTAGATGTTAATAACATCATGTTATAGTGTACAAGTTTTCAGAACTGCTAGATGTTAATAACGTCATGTTATAGTGCACAGGTTTTCAGAACTGCTAGATGTTAATAATGTCATGTTATAGTGTCCAGGTTTTCAGAACTGCTATATGTTAATAACATCATGTTATAATGTACAGGTTTTCAGAACTGCTATATGTTAATAACATCATGTTATAATGTACAGGTTTTCAGAACTGCTGTATGTTAATAACATCATGTTATAGTGTACAAGTTTTCAGAACCATGCCTGTGCAACCATGAAAGCTTCTGTACTGTAGCATTTGTATTAAATAATTATTTTGGTCCAAAGAACAGGATCATTCATCCACTCTCTGCTTAGTCAAATCTTTCTTTAAATGTTGAATGTCCTCTAAAAAGACCACCATGGTTTTTATTGGGAGCCAGTGGCAGATCTTGTGGGTGGGGGGGGGGACATGGTGGCCACACCTCCGCCATTGTAAACGACTTGCTTGCTGCTGCTCTAGTTAACTCTGTTCAAGAAGTCTGACTTATCGATTGTATAAAAATATACATTAAAAACTATAGATTACATTTGTACAGTTACGGTTCACAGATGCCATTCTAACCAGGATGGACAATGGCCAAATTACCTCTGCCATTTTTGTTGACCTGGCCAAGGCCTTTGACACCGTTTCTCATTCCCTTCTTCTCGACTCACTCCCGGCAGCTGGCCTATCTCCCTCCACCACAAACTGGCTCAAGACCTACCTTATTGGCAGAACCCAATCAGTTAAGATCTTGAACACCACTTCCCCTTCCCTCCTGATTAGTACTGGCATCCCCCAGGGCTCTGTATTACGGCCCCCTCCTATTCTCTATCTTCTTAAATTACTTTTCCTCTGTTTGCTCCCCCTCCTCCGCTATACATATGTATGCCGATGACACAGTCCTGTATGCATCTGGCTCCTGTCCTGCTGAGGTTACAACCAGCCTACAGCAAGACTTCAACAAGGTTAAACTCTAGTTTGCTAACCATCAACTTTTCCTCAATGCCAAGAAGACTGTCTCCTTGACCTTTGGCACTAGGCAGAGACTCTCTAGGCTTCCCTCCCTACCCACTTTCCACACACTTGATGGGACTTTACTTGAGGACACATCCTCTTTCAGGTACTTAGGTGTTTAGTTGGACCAACACCTAAATGTCTCTGGACATATTGACGCCATCCAGACAAAACTGCATCCCAAGTTTGGTGCCCGGTTCAGGTACCGTAGTTGCATCCCTCCTACGACTAGACGTGAACTTGTTCAGAAGATGATACTGCTCATTTTTGACTACTGTGACATAGTCTATGGTGCTGCCCCTAAGTCCTTCCTGGCCAGACTGGGCACCCTCTTCAATTCCTTCTGCCATTTGCCTTGGATGCCCCCCCCCCCGCACCCACTTTTGCAATCTTTATCGTGCCGTATCCTTCCCCTCTCTTACAAACAGGCAATTCTCCCACTGTGCTAAATTCATTTCCAAGCATTGGGTGGGTGAGCGCCCTTCCTACCTCACCTTCTCCTTTATAACATCCCTCCACCCTCCCATTCCCTTAGATCAACCAACTCCCGCACCCTGGTGGTTCCCCGCAGAGCCACTCTAATTGACCCATCCGGTTACTCTTACCACCTCCCAAATATGTGGAATTCCCTTCCCCCTCAAATCCGACACTCATCCTCCACCTATTCCATCAGGTCTGCCCTCAATAATTACCTTGCATCTAGGTGCTCCTGCCATGTCCCTCCCTAATTCCCTCTTCTAAGCCCTGGATAAACCTACTGCTCTACCATCACCTTCATTTTACCCTGTGCACCCACACCTCCCAAATTTCTATCTCTCCTCCCCTTCCCCCAAATTGCTCTTCCTTACTGGCCTCCCTTCATCTCTCACAGAATGAAAGGGACCCCTAATGCTCCCCATGGGTCCATGCAGCCTAATGGACTATTGATTAGGCCCCATCCCCTCCAAAGGTGCAAATTCTCTCCCCCTCAAGTGTTCAGTTCTCACTCTCTCACTCTTCTAGCACTCTCTCAATCCCTATCTACTGACCTTCCCCAACCCCAGGACAGGACACCCTGCATCCTGAAGGGTCCTCTTTTGGGTTAGGTCCTATTCCCACTCCTAGCATTTAAGTCACACCTTCTCCTTCTCTTTCTCCTCCCTCTTTAAATCCCTACAGCCTAATCCCCCTTTCTGTCTAGCCCTATAGCCCCCTTGCAGGGTTTCCCACATCCTGAAGGGGTCTCTCTGGGACACTGCCTATCCCCTTCTTTCTGGTCCCTTGCATGGTTCCTCACATCCAGAAGGGGTCTCCAGAGACATGACTCTTCCCCCCCCCCACCTCACCCCTCATTCTCCTTTCCCCCTTTTCTTTCACGTAGGCACTTGTTACTTATTTACCCGGCACTTATTATTGTCCACGCTTTCTACCTATTATGTGCAATACTGTTGTAACACTGCTTGTAACACCTGCCTTACAATGGTATGCTAATGCCGATCTTGAAAACTTGAATGTTTAATGTTTCACTCCTATTGTACCCCTTCTCCCCCAGGTCACACCAGGAGACGAGCAACTTGTCGCTCAGTGTGCCATCCTGGTGAATCTTTGTAATAAATAAACAAGTATTTTGTGTCAAAAATGTAATCAAAAAGACAACAGCAGACAAGATAAAGGATTAAAAAACTTATTAACAAATTGCATGTCAAGTATACACCCCATCCCAGCTCCCCTCCACTGTAAAATCCTAGACCTGCCACTGCTGAGGACGTGAGCTACATTTAGTCTAATCCAGGCTTATTAAATTCTCCTGAAAGGAAATGAGTTCCGAGAGTTATATTTTCAGAAACATTCAGGCACAAAAAAAAAAAAAAAAAGAGAGAACATTCCTCGCATAGTTCTACCAGCATGAACAAACAGATTGTATTCCTCCAAAGGTCAAACACTTCCTCTTGACAATACAAGCTGCTTCAGGGAGCAAGGAAGTAAAGAGTGTGTGTACAGATAAGGAGGGAAAGCACTTGTGAATTAGCACATTCCTGTACGGTAACTGCTTGATGAGAACAGTACAGAACCAGCAGGATTATCTCACGACTCCCACATTTCTGGCAGCTACTGCCCATGTTTCGTGAGTTCCAATTAGTCAGGGCTATTTGAAAGGGTTCCATTAATTATTTGGGGTGGGGAGGAGGGTGGAAGTCATTCCAGTTGCAAAAGTCAAACATTTTATGGGTCTCAAGTTTTGGAAGTGAATATTCCTGGAGAAAACAATTCTTATAAGTCAGTATCAAACATTACTGACAGTATATCCCTTTTGTCAGAAAACTCTGTCATTTTGACTTCCATGTCTGCATCTTTGGACATCATCACCTAACTTTCTTTTTTTTTCTTCTCAGAGTCACAACTACTGCAACTCTCCCTCCCCCTCCCATTCATTTTGGATGTTATTACTAGGGATGGGAGAATGGTCTCTGTGTCAGATCAAAACCACCCCTGAATGGCCACCTTGACCCAACTCTGGAAATCTGGGTCCTTTGTGACTCAACATTGATTTGACCCAGTTCAGTCTATTGACCGGATTTGGATTTTCAGGTGGCCAGGTTCTGACCTGATCCTGTTAATGTAAGTGACTTGGGAGCTTTATTTCCATTAAAAATGAGAAATCATTTGACAAAATGTCTATTTTAAACATCAAATGAGATAAAAAAAGGGTTTATGAAAAGTATGAAGGTTAATCTGATTGGTCATTTCACCTGGCCTAGTTCTAACTCAGACCAGGTTCTGGACCAGTCTGGGAAATGTGCTTGCTTTAGCAAACCCAAGTAAATCAGAGTAAATTAAAAATTTCTGAAAACAGATCAGGATACCAGAATCAGAACCAGGTCACAGCTCACCCCCGTTCCTAGTTATTACCTTATCATAAAAGGTTAAATAATATTCCCAGAAAGGAGTTGACTAAAGGTATTGCTTTTGGAGAATACTGTATCATGTTGCCCCTTCCCATTTACTTTATCTTGATTTTTTGATCCATTGCTGGAATGCTACTTCCTTGTCCCCCAGTTCCAACTGCGATGTACCCCTTCCCCTTTTAAAAAAAATATTTTTTGCCCCGGCCACTGTCCTGTGTTGCCTTTTGCCCTCCTTTCTTCTACCACCAAGAGAAAGGGTATCTGCCAAAAAGCATGACAAAGTGTGCACCACCATCATTTCTCCCCTCCCCCAGTACAATTGGGTAGCTTGCATTTGCCCACTGAACTGTCAGTGTCTGTGACTTCACTTACAATAGAATAGAATAGAATAGAATAGAATAGAATAGAATTGAATTGAAACTTTCACCGGTATATCAATGTCTTATCTGAGGTAGTTGGCTAGACTCACTGGTTGGCAAAAACACACTGAACTAATCATTTGATTGCCAACATGGTACCAGTTTTAAGGCTTTTTTGCCAACCAGTTTGATGTCGCACTGTGCAAGCATGGAAGCCCCTATAGGATAGGATAGGATAGGATAGGATAGGATAGGATAGGATAGGACAGGACAGGACAGGACAGGATAGGATAGGATAGGATAGGACAGGAGAGGACAGGACAGGACAGGATAGGATAGGATAGGATAGGACAGGCTAGGATAGAATAGGACAGGATAGGACAGGACAGGATAGGATAGAAGGGGTTAAATATGTTTGGATAGGTTTGGATAGGACAGAACTGCCTAGGCTAGGGTAGGACTGGACAGGACAGTTTAGGACTGGCTACAATAGGTCAGGATAGGCTAGGCTAGGATAGACTAGGTTAGGATAGGACAGATAGGATAGACTTTGACAGGATAAGCTTGGTTAGGCTAGGCTAGGATAGGATAGCTATATTCAGATTGGTTCAGATACTAGGATAGGCTGGGATAGAAAAGGATAGGTTGGTTAGGTTAGGTTGGGGTAGGGTATGATAGGATAGGATAGGATAGGCTTGGATTGGTAGGAGAGGATAGGACAGATAAGATGGGATATATAGGAGACACTAGGATAGGACAGAGAGGAGAGGAGAGGAGAGGAGAGGAGAGGAGAGGAGAGGAGAGGAAGTTAAAGAGTCCCTGACATCCCTGGGAAAGCTTTGAAAAATATATGATTTAGACACATTTCAGTTCACATTGCATATATGTTCTGTAATTCTTTCCCCATTTTCTTCATTAATGAGAACGGGGGCAAGAATACAAGATCTCTGTCCCCTGCACTTTATCAACTCTGGCTGCTTTTTTTACATTGATCTCATAATCCCCTGTTTTCAACAGCATGAGTATCTCCACAGCAACAAACTGTGATGTTATAATCAGAACTGTGATGTCACAGGTGTAGAGATGCAGCCAGAGCAGAGAGTGCAAAAGATCAGTTCTATGTCATAACAGTGACCGCCAAAAGGCGATCAACGTTACAGTGAAGTCACAGCACCGAAAATCAGTTTTGGCGCTGTGACTCTCCAGCACACGCAAAAATGGCGCCGGGAGCTTCGCCGCCTGCACCCCCCTACTTAAGGATTCTCAACTCCAGGAGAGTGCACGTCGGGGGGGCAAAATGTTAAAAAAAACAATTTAGGCCGGGCGCAGCAAAAATGTACCTGCACCCCCCCCAACCCAAACCCAGCACCCTGTCCACCCAAGCCGTGAACTCACTCAATACATCATGGGGCCAGCTCGGCAACCCACTGTGGCACCACCCCTCAAAACCCCTCCCACCCCTCACTGAGAGTGCTCGCTCCCACTCTTTACTGCATTGATATTATAGGGGGCCGATAGTGCCCCTATAGTTAGGATTGAGTAGCCTACATAATGTTAAACCTCAAATTTTGCACATCAATATCTTAGTCTCTCCTTGACGAAATGAGCTAAAATTTTGTATGTGTAGTCTAGGAGGCAAGGTCTTGATGTGTTGAAATTTTTGTGATAGCAGCTTGTGCTGTTTCTGAGAACTGCATGTGTCATTTTTTGAAAATTTTTTTTTGCTTTTTTCCTATTCTTAACATTGGATTAATTTTTGCTCTCGCCTACAGCATACATGGAAAGGAATTGTTGCCCCAAACTGGCAGGGGACATGTGTCATGTCCCAAGACTGTGACTTTGACAGAAAAATAATAAATAACAGCACTCCAGGTAATGTATCATAAAAGTTTTTACTTCAGTAAAGAAACCAGTGTCATTATACACAAATTCAAAAACACAATGTAGGTTCACATACCAAAGATTTAACACAGCCCAGCACTTCGAGGTCCCAGCAACCTCTTTGTCAGGGGTGTGGTATACTAGTACAACTCCCATTTTTAAGTTGCAATCATCCAGCTGTTATTTTTTTAACATGTACATTTCATAATCTTGCAATAACGTTTTATATATTTTTATTTATTCAATATCTGTATCCTAAAGTGCTATACAATGACTATGTTCTAAAGTGCTATATATGGCAGGAGATACGAAAGTGTAACATGGCTCAGCCTGCTCTACAGCACTCAGGCCAAAGCAAATTAATTTAACAGGAACATTGCCCAGTTTCTTGCTACATGCCTGAGCAGCTGGCTGAACAATGGTACAAAAGTACTCAGTCATAATATAGAGAATAAAGTATGGGTCGTGGTGTATAACGAGAAGTTTACAGACACCCGAGGGGTTAGATGCACATAAACCCCGAGAGCGAAGCTGGAGGGGTTTATTAAAAGCATCTAACCCCGAGGGTGTGTGTAAACTTCGAGTTTAAACACCCCGACCCATTTTTTAATTTATATAATTGCTGGCTTTCCCTTTTTTGCCACAGCAAATATATAAAATAAAAAGCTGTTGCTCTGCGACCGTGGTCCAGTTTCTGTGTGCAGTCCGTGGTTGCCGTCAGGACTGACTGACACATCTCTTTAACTTTTTGGTTCAGTAGGACAGGCATATGTTTGAGTATACATTTTATTTTGTAAAAAACACTTACCGCTGAGACCCAGTGGCGGTTCGCGATTCAGCGAAAAGGGAAGCGGAAAGCGGACAGTGTCGGAATGGCAGGAAGACGCATGCGCAGAGTAAGGGAGACCGTGCGCGTGTTTGCCGTTATAAACGCTCCTTTATAACGGCAAATTATGCCACGGTTTCCTTATGGAAAAAAGGGAAAGCCAGTTATTATATAATGTATTAACCACCATAATCAGCAGTCACACAGCTTTGTTATGCACTGTTTAGAATTTTAAAAGTTGTTAACCACACTTCGGAACTTCCAAACAGTGGCATAACAAAAAAGAATGCAGCAGAGTTCCATAATTCTCACACATAGAATGCAAACAGTGTTTTTTTGACCATGCACTATAAAAGATGTTGGCTGGGGATCGGGTGACAACCATGCTGAAATCACCTCTCATGGTTGCTAGGGCTACAGTAAAGCTCTCGAGCTGCACTTTTGAGGTTTACCATATTGCCCTAGCAACCACTCGAGGTGATTTACAGCGTGGTTATTACCCGATCCCCAGCCATTATCCTCTATATAGTGTATGGTAGAATGTTGCTATGGATAGAAATCCATAACTAGAATGGAGTTGTTATGCTGCAGTAGCTATGTCACTACTGCAGCATAACAACTTGGAATGCTGCCACATAGTTGCTTTCCTCAATCCAGTTAAGCTGGAAGTTGCGGTTTTTTTTTAAACTGGAACTCGCAGAAACATCTGCAGCACACTGTGTCAGTTAAAAAAATCAAATGTTAAAATTTCTATTCTGTTGTCTTCTCCAGCTGGTTTTGTGTGATTTTCTATGCCGTGACTGCCCATGCACTATAAGAGATTGTGTATGAGCGGTCATACACAAATAAGGAAATTCATGTATCTTGAGGTTCCCTTGGTAACAGAGTACCTCTCGAGCTGCGCTCTCGAGGTCATCTGTTACCAAGGAAACCTCTCGATACAAGAATATCCTTGTTATGTATGACTGCTCATACACAATCCTCTATGTTTAACATTATCCAATGCTATTCAAGCAAAATACCTAGATACAAAAAAATATTAATTTATTATTATGATTATTTGACTACTTCACTGTTTTTTTAATTTTTATCATCCAGTTGTCATTTACTGCTATTTACTGCCTTTGACAGGTCTGGTGAAAAAATATCAAAGGGTTCCAGAGTTGTAAGCCTTTAAATTTTAGTGTTTTCCGACTTGCACTTGTGCAGTAGGGGTTTTGGGATTACGTGCTGTGGCAAAAGTAACATTTTGATGTCGCAAATGCACGTTTTCCTTTTGCGCCACTTGTTTGGCACGGCACCAAACATTTTTTTGTGCCGTGCCAACCGCCATCTTGTTGACCTTTTCCATGAACCAACAAATGTGGAAAATACACAAAAATGATGTGATTTTAATAAGCAAACATCAGAAGTTAGCTAAATGGGACCTGATGTTTGATTTTAAGTATACTGGCCAAAAATACCTTTTCTTGGCACCCAAAATCCCAGGTGCCCAGATTAGCAAGAGGAGTGCTTCCCCGTGTTCTCTGTATGAGAACAGCGGGAATTTCTTCACTTCTGCAGTCGCAGCTGAACTCGTGTTGCCAGCTGCAGACTGAGCTGTGAGACGTCCTTTTCCCTGGTGTCTAGTGGCATCCTCCACCCGCTGATGGCTGTCTGCATACATTAATAAATGTATTCCCTGGTCTAGTGGCACCCCCACCCTGACTGCTGTCACCACTCCCCAGTATTTGTAGTCCCTGGTGTCTAGTGGTACCTCCCACCTTCTGATCGCCATTCCCATTCTCCAGAGGTTGATACCTGGTGTCTAGTAGCAACCCTCACCCTCCGATCACCGTCCCGATTCTCCAGAGGTTGATCCCCGGTGTCTAGTAGCAACCTCACCCTCCGATCACCATCCCGATTCTCCAGAGGTTGATCCCTGGTGTCTAGTAGCAACCCTCACCCTCCGATCACTGTCCCGATTCTCCAGAGGTTGATCCCTGGTGTCTAGTAGCAACCCTCACCCTCCGATCACCGTCCCGATTCTCCAGAGGTTGATCCCTGGTGTCTAGTGGCACCCCCCCACCCTCCGATCGCCATCCCCGTTCTTCAGACATTGATCCCTGGTGTCTAGTGGCACCCCCACCCTCCAATCACTGTCCCTGTTCTTCAGACATTGATCTCTGGTGTCTAGTTGCCCCCCCCACCCTCCATTATAGACATAACTCTGAAACAAGGAAAATAGTCCTGCAATGCTTTTTTTTGTTGTTAACCTGTAAAAAAAAGAAAACAGTCTCTCGGTGATCAGTCCCCCCAACCCAAACTCCCACTCAGCACCCACCACCCCACACCCCCTCACGCACTTGAATAGGTCCCAGGTTCAAGATACACTCTTCAGTTGAAGACATGTCTTGCTGCTGGAACTGGCGATTGCAACAAGAGAACTAAGATAAATGCGGTTTAATGTATTTCAATGGGGGTTTCAAGTTTAATTCATAACTCAGCCATTTTTTGACATGTATGCACCACATTTCCAACATAGCCATTTGGGGACCCCACCTCATGAACAATATGACTGCGGCAACTCCCGCCTAAAAGGTAATTTCGCAGTCGCTTGAAGAATTCACCTTTTGGGTGGGATTTGCATAATGACAGTAATATTGTTCATGAGGTGGTGTCACAAGAAGGCTAGGCTGAAAATTTGGGGTAAAAATGTATAAAAATGCAACAGTTATGACCATTCGGGGGGAAAGGGGAAATTGTTTAACCAGGAAAGGCACACTAAGCCGCAGCTAATTTCTAGGTGCGACCTGGGAGCAGAAGGAAGTTAAGTGACTTGCTCAGGGTTACACGGTATGCAAGTGGGGGCTGTGGGATTCAAACCCCAGTCTGGTCTGCTGGATGTCACCAGATTTGCAGTTCAGAGCCTTAAACTACTGTGCTACACTGCCTCCTTCATTCTTTGCAATTTCGCTACAGACGTTCATAACTTTGGATATTTTCAATATTTTGACCCCAGATTTTAAAAATAGCCGTCTTATTACCCCACCTCATGTATGTCACAGCTGTCATTTTTCAAACAGAAACACAGAAACATAGACTTTGATGGCAGATAAGGCCCACTAGGCCCACCCAGTCTGCCCATTTCCCTACCTATTGGATAAGCTGCAGATCCTAGTTAACCAACAGCCTACTTCCTCCTACCCACCACTATAATTGCCTTATGTCTGTCCCATGCATTTTTGAATTCCCCCACTGTTTTTGACCCCAAAACCTCCTCAGGAAGGCCGTTCCATGTGTCCACCAGTCTGTCCGTGAAAAAATATTTCCTCACTTTGCCCCTAAGCCATCCCCCCTCTATCTTCAAATTGTGCCCCCTTGTTCTTGTATATCTCTTATTCTGAAAGATGCTACCCTTTTAGACTCTGTTGATTCCCTTGAGGTACTTGAACGTTTCTATCATGTTCCCCCTCTCCCTCCTTTCCTCGAGGGTATACATATTAAGCTTCTTTAGTCTCTCTTTGTATGGTTTCTGGTGCAGACCCTGCACCATTTTAGTTGCCCTCCTCTGGACTGCCTCCATCCTGTTTATGTCCTTGCGGAGATGGGGTCTCCAGAACTGCATGTAGTACTCCAGATGGGGTCTCACCAGCTGTCTGCACAGAGGGATGACAACTTCCTATTTTAACTTCCTTGTGCTCCCAGGTCGCGCCTGGAATCAAGCTTTGGCTTAGTGTGCCTCTCCTGGTTAAACAATTTCCCCTTTCCTTTCCCTTTCCTTTTTACTGGTAATGCCTCTCCATATGCATCCTAGTATCCCCCAGCCCTCCTTACTGCCTTCTCACGTTGTCTGCCTACCTTTAGGTCATCCGATATGAGTACCCCTAGGTCCCTTTCCACTTTTGTTGTTAGTACCTCCCCCACTGTGTACTCTTCCCCTGTGTTCCTGTTTCCCAGGTGCATTACTTTGTACTTCTTTTAACTGAATCTAAGCTGCCATACTTTTGACCATTCCTCCAACTTTGCCAAGTCCCTTCTCATCCTTTCCACCCCCCCCGTGTATCAACCCTGTTGCAGATCTTTGTGTTATCTGCAAAGAGGCATACTTTTCCTTCCAGTCCCTCTGCAATGTTACTTATAAGGGGATGGGCCCCAGTACTGAACCCTGCGGTACCCCACTAGTTACCCCCTTTTCTTTGGAGTGGACTCCGTTTACTATTGCCCTATGCGTCCTGTTGTCCAGCCAATTTTTTACCCAGGCTACCACCCTGGGACCCACTCCCAGGCTGGCTAACTTGTTTATTACTCTCTTGTGTGGGACAGAGTCAAATGCCTTGCTAAAGTCTAGGTAGGCCATGTCCCCAGCCCCTCCCTGGTCTACTACGTTAGTCACCCAGTCAAAGAAATCTATTGGACTCATCTGACATGACCTTCCCACTGTGAATCCATGCTGCCTTGGGTCCTGTGCCCCACTGGCCTCTAGGTACTCAACAATTCTTTCTTTCAAAAGTGATTCCATCATTTTCCTTACAACTGAGGTCAAACTAACAGGTCTGTAGTTTCCTGCCTCTGTCTTGCTCCCAATTTTGTGAAGGGGAATCACATCTGCCCTCCTCCAGTCCTCAGGTACCACACCATCCTCCCATGATTTGTTAAAAGTATGGTCAGTGGTGTCACTAGTTCTCCCCTTAGTTCTTTTAGAATTCTGGGGTGAATCCCATCAGACCCCATTGCCTTGTCCACTTTGAGTTTTAGGAGTTTTTTCAGGACCCTTTCTTCTGTGAATGGACTGGTATCGACCCCCCTATCCACAGTGCTTCTATTGTTTGGTTTAGGTATGTCTCCCTCCTCTTCTTTTGTGAGTACTGAACACAAGTATTTGTTCAGTATCCCTGCCTTTTCACTGTCACCCTCTGCCCACCCCCTTCCCCTTTATTAAGCCTCACTATCCCTCCCTTGGTCTTTCTTTGCTCACTAATGTGCCTATAAAAGGTTTTATTCCCCTTCTTAACTGAGTTGGCTATCTTTTCCTTGGGTTGGGCCTTGGCTATTCTGACTGCCTTCCCTGCTTCCTTCTGCTTTAACTGATGGAGTTCTCTGCCCTGCACCTTCTGTGATTCCTTATACATTCTGAATGCTGTCTTTCTCTCCCTAACCTTCCCTGCCACCTCTTTTGAGAACCATAGCTGTTTCTTTACTTCATTTTGTTTTGTTTATTTGCATCACACAAAGGCTTATTGCCTCTGTGATGGCAGTTTTGATTTTTCCCCATTGTTCCTCCACCCCTTCTTTCTAAGTTTTTGTTAGTGCATTCCTTAGGTATTCTTCCATTCTGCCAAAGTCAGCTCTCTGAAAGTCCAGTACCCTTGCTTTTGTATGACTTGACTCTACAACTGTGTTTATTGTGAACCACACTGTCTGGTGGTCGCTTGTTCCCAGATGGCTACCCACTTCTAAATCCAAGATCTTCTCACTGTCCCTGTTTGAGAGTACCATGTCTGAGACTGCTCCCTCATGAGTGGGTTCCAAAACTAGCTGCCTGGGGCATGCCCCCTGTAGGCCATCTAGAATTACCCTGCTCTTGGATGTGGCTGCAGCAAATGTGCTCCAGTTAACATCTGGCTTATTCAGGACCCCCATCAACAATATCTCCCCTTTTCCTACCATTCTAAGGATGCCTCCTATCATTTCCATGTCCATTTCCTCCCCCTGAGATGGGGTCTGTATACAACCCCTGTGCAGACTGTGGTGCCATTTCCTGTCTCCAAGGTGACCCACAGTGCCTCCTCTCCTCCCTGTTTACCCTTCAGTTCTGTTGCTTTGATCCCTTCCCTTATGTAGAGAGCTACTCCTATTGCTCTTCTACCCTCCCCGTGCCTCCTGTAGATTGTGTACCCTGGTATGTTGACATCCCAGTCATGGTTCTCTGTGTACCAGGTTTCTATGACTGCCATGATATCCAGGCGTCCTTCTTCCATAAAGGCCACTAGTTCAGGAAGCTTGTTACCTAGACTACGGGCATTGGTACTCATTGCCCTCCATTTTTTGATGGCCTTACCCCTTTTAGCCCCATCCCTGTACTTACTGCCTTTGCCTTTTTCTCCATTTACCCCTGCCCTGCCTTGGCCCCTATTGACATCTCTACCTTGGTGTTTACCTTGCTAACTACCCTGTTTTGTGGGGGGAGGCTGGGAATTCCCTGCTCTTTTTCAGTGCCTCCTCCCTTGGCTAGTTTAAAAGCTTGCCAATGAAGCATTTAAACCTATCACCTAGGATCCTGGTTCCCCTCCCAGACAGATGCAGTCAGACCATCTAAATGGGAAGATTCACTATCAAACCTGCTTGCTAACTAAAAAGACACTTCTCGGGCTCCTGCCTCCTGGTGTTACAAACTTACTCAACCGGTTTTGCAGTTCTCAGCACATGCGTTGCTCAGTCAGCCAACTTTTCTCTGTCCCAAGATGCCGGACTAACCAAGGGCAATGTTGGTTTGCTTACAGAGCACCACTCTGGTTAATGCTCTGCCCAGAGATATCTCTTCCTCACCAAAACTGGGACCATTTAAAGGCTCTCTTCATCAGCATCTTACAGCTAACAGTTCCTGCATCTGTTTCACCTGACATGGCACAACCTCAGCAGTATCGACCCTAGTGTCCCTACTCCTCTTCCTTTCACTTTGTATAACCACTGTCACTCATATTACGCCATTTCCTGCCTCCTTCCCCTATCCTTCTTTCCACCCCTCCCCTCCTACCCTCCATCTTGTTTTCATTGTTTTATCCTCACATACTGGAACCTTGTTCACCCTCAACAATCTATACCTACTTGGGCTGCTTCCTTTTATTTAGGTTTATTGGATTTTCTTACCAAGCTGTAGTTTTAATTTCAGTTGCAATGTTAAAGTCATTTTAATTACTTTCTTGTTGAAACTTTCTGTGATACCTTTCTTTGTATATCTGTCACCCTTCCCACTGACATGGAACCTTTGTAAAAGAGTGGTTTTGTGCTCAAAGGTATTGTAATCCGAGAAGGATTAAATAAATAAATAAACAATAAAAAAATAAATAAAATAAATCATGCCAGTATAGGATGAAGCCAAAACCCTGTGTTCTGCTCCAATTTTTCAACCATTCATTGAATCTCAAGGTGTGGAGTACCCTACCTCACCCATGCCATAGACAGGCAGCACCTTCAAGAAGGTTACTGTGCATGCTGCTTGTCTAAGGCCCCTCTCCAACTCCACAAACTCCTCCTGCACAGCTCTAATATAAATCCCAGCTAGGTAATTTGTCCCTAGATGGACAATGACATCCAGCCTCCGTTCCCATGCTGCTCCCATGATCCTGAGGATTCAATTCCTGTCCCATCATGCCACGGTGCCAGGCAGGCACCTTACCTACCTCTTCCCTCCCTCCCTCTCCCAGTTCTACCTCCCTACCTATTGAGTGCCCCACCAGGAGTTGTTTCCTTCCTCTGTGTGATCCCGTGCCACCCTCCTGTGGGTTTCCTTTCTGAAGTTTCCCAGAATCCTCCTTGGTCTCCACTGCGGGTGCTTCCATAGAGGAACAGTTCTCTGCTAGAAAGGCATATGAATTGTTGAGAGATACAACTGGAGGGATGTGCCTCTGTTCCGCCACCCTCACCCTCCCTGAGCCCACTGTAGTCAAACTGTTCCTTATCCTAGACAACCTCTGAGGCAGCAGCCTTGGTGGTCCCTGGGTGAGGGAGGAGATTTCCCAATCCCCTGCCAGATCCTGGGTGGGGGAGAATGTTTCCCTACTCCTTGCCTGGTCGGCCTGGAGACAGGCAGAATCCACCTGTTTTGTGCTGTGAGGACAATCAGAGCAATCCAGTTTGAACCTCCTGAGGCTTTGTCTGGCTATAATACACAACTCGACTGACTGCAGGAATAAAAGAACACACCAGTGAAAACTTAAATGTTTGTTGCAAAAAGTCACCAAAATACTAACAAACTAGAAATAAGCCACCAGATTCACAGAAAAAGGAAAAAACATCAGCAGTATTTTAATCCCTCTGTATGTAAAGTAGCAATCTACAAAATGATCATCAGTATTGCAAACCCCTCCTTGATTCAAATAAGCAAAACCCGGTGTAAGGCCCATTTCCCTCAGAATTCGACCAAGATTGTGCCTTTCTCCAGTTTCCTAGTTCCTAGTTCAAGATTGTGCGTCCTTCCCAGCTCCAAGTTCAGTTTTGCAAAAGCAACCTTTACCTTCAAAAGATAAGGCCTTTCTCCTTGCCAAAAGGTGTTTTCGCACCTGTGGCACAGAATAGCATTGCAGTTTTTCAGAATTAAGTTTTGGCAGAGATTTGATCATTTCTGTACTGGGTATTTGCGGTGGGGTCATAAGAAGGCTGTGTTCAAAATTTGGGGTCAAAATATGTAAAAATGGCAAAGTTATGACTATGTGTTGCAATTTCACTATGCACACTCATAACTTTGAAAATATTCAATATTTTGACCCCAGATTTTCAACATACCCTTCTTATAAACCCACCTCATGTACGGTATGTCACAGCTATAATTTTTCAAATCCTTGCCAAAATGTGTTTCACACTTGTGGCATGGAATGGCATTACAGTTGCACAGAATTACATTTTGGAGGAGGATTCTAAACTTTTCTGTACTGGGTACATGGGGAGGTAATAAGATGGCTATGCTGATAATTTGGTCACTGTTGTCCTATAAAAGGAAAGACAGGGCCTGTAGGGCCCTGTGCTTCCACAGCTACATATGTGTACATATACGCATCTATGGAGGGATGGAAGAGCAGGGCCCGGAAGGCCCTGTGCTCCTCCAGACAAATAAGGATATGATTATACTATCTCAAAAAATAAGGAAATAAATTGCAAAAAACTGCATTAATGCTCTAGTTGGGGATAAAGCCACCAAAGTAGGTAAATGTGGCATTAGGGTTTTCAAAGCGAACACACCACCCCCACACTGCACACACCAACATGTATTGAGGGTGTGCCTTGGGGTCATCAGCTCTAATGCTCACCCTATTCTCCTATACTGTACCTATCTCAGCTTACTTAATTATGGAATGGGGTTAGCGTTAAGGCTGATGACTGCAAGACACACCCCTGATGCCTGTTGGTATATGCAGTGTATGGGTGGGGTGTTAGCCTTGAAAACCCTAACACCAGATTTCCGTATTTTTGTGGCTTTATTCCTAACTAGAGCATTAATGCTGTTTTTTGCAATTTATATGTCATATAGGCATATCTGGAAAGGGATCACGGGACTCTGAAAATAGTAATATCTTAAAGACTTACTTTAAGGTCCAGCAAAGTCGACTTTTTTACCTTTCTAAGTTTTTATTGAAATATTTATAGCATGAGTACAGAAGGTAATACATTTGTCAAAAAGCAAAAAACAAAAGTTAACACTACATGGTAAAGAATAAAGAAACATAGACAATGATGGCAGAACAAGACCAGAGATCCATCCAGTCTGCCCAAGTCCTCTAGATCCCTAGAAACTTCCTTGGAACCTATTGTTCCTCCAGGGTACTAACCCACCCAGTCCTCTCCCCATTCTCCTCCATGGTCCTGTCACCCAGGGCAACCACTATTCCCTGCATTCTTTCCCATCCCTATTTGAATCCCCTGTCTGTGTTCACACCCGCCACCTTGACCAACAGACTGTTTCAAGGTTCCACCACCCTTTCTATTAAGAAGTACTTTCTCATGTCCCTCCTGAACCTCTCGCCTGTTAATTTCCATTTGTGTCCCCATAACTACGAGTTGGTATACAGGCTAAATAAGTCCCTGCAGTTCACTTTGTTATTTGCATTGAAGAATTTGAAGGCCTCTGTCATATCTCTCCTCTCCCTTCTGCTCTCCAGTCCATACATATTTAGCGCCTTGTGGCTCCCCCACATAGGATCTGCCTTGCTGGCCCTGAAGCATTTCTGTTACTCTGTGCTGCACTGTCTCCAACTTAATAAAATGAAACTGAACAACCAGCATGTTGGTGCAGCGGTAGTGCTACTGCTCGTGACGCCTGTGGCCCAGGTTCAGAAATCAGCCTGGGTCATCGGGGCCAACCTGGGGGGAGGAGAAAGTTGGAGCATCTCAGAAGATACTCTCCTTCCCTGGAAAGGGAGGGTCTTGTCCCATGCTGCCACTGCAGGGTATGATCAGGTTCGGTATGGCCAAGGGTGGGAGGAGTCACATTGGTTGTGTGTAACATCCAGAAGTGACATACATGCTTGTAGCCCTTGCACATACTGTGTAACTCCTGCAGGGCTGGGAGATGAAACTAGGAAAACTGTAGCACTGCTCGAGCATTGAGGTTCCCCCAGCACCAGCACAATCCCTCACCTGAATTCCAAGTGGCATCCCGACGAAACACAGAAGTATTCAAGGGATAAGCCCCCCTGACCTTGTTCCCATCTGGAGAGGTAAACCATGGCTCCATGAGGGATAGCACCGGAAGAGTAACAGGTAAGGGGGACAGCTGACTTGCCTTGTGGGGACCCGAAGGAGTTGGGTCAGAGTGAAGGAGGGTTTAGAAACAGAAATTACAAAAACAAGGCAACAAAAATTAAACAGAACACTCACAGTTAAATTTATTTATTATTTATTCAATGATTGATTTGTTTGTTTATTTAGTTGTTTGTTTATTTATTTCAGAAGTTTTACCAGGAAAGACATACTGAGCTGGTATCAGCTTATTTCCAGATGCGTCCTGGGGGGGGAAGGGGAAGAGTACAGAACAGAGCAGATCCAAGGTACAATGTACAAAAACAATACATCAATACGGATATAACAAACTAAACAAAATACAAAAACAATACATCAATACGTATATAACAAACCAAACAAAATACAAAAACTGCTTCAAAAATAAAACTGCATACAACAGATTGCTGAACAAGCAAAGGAACATAAACAGTGAGTACCAAAGCAATGATACGAGGAGCAGGGAGTAGTGACTGATGACTGGGGGAGAGGGGTAGTGGTAGTGTCAGTGTGCAGTAGAAGGCAGCTGACAGAAGTCCTCCCCAATATCAGAAGCAATATCTATTAAAGCCTTTGTGTGACATCCAGCAACTCTAGAAAAGGACTAAAACTTGGGAAAAACATACAAACAATTCTAACTCAAACAGTAGATTTTACAGAGTTGACAGCTATACATGCATGACCCAGTGAAAAGAGGTCCCCCAGCACACCTACTAGAGCAGAGCAAACATCTCACTATTGAGGGGTCCCTCCAGTGTCATTGTCCCAGTGCCTGACTGCAAGCAGGCTCCACCATAATCTAAAGGTAAGTTCAGACGACCACAATTGCACCGCAGCAACCTGACCATTCAGACTGCTGCAGTGCAATTGCTGCTGTGTGAACACTTACCAGATTGTGGTAAGCTGTTCTCTGCTCCTCTTCCCAAACTACTGCACTGTTTGTTTTTCTTTAGTTGTTTAACCAGGAGTAGCACTCTAAGCTGAAAGCTTTTTTACAGGTGCGACTTGGGAGCACAGGGAAGTTAAGTGACTTGCTCAGAGTCACACAGTATGCTAGTGGAAGCTGTGGGATTCAAACCCAGATGTGGTCTGCTGGATGTCACCAGATTTGCAGCTCAGAGCCTTAAACCACTGCACTATACTGCCTCCTGCCTGTTGGAGATGCATTCTGGAGTCCCTTCAGGGTGCCTTCCTCAAGCAACTGGTCATGGAACCAACTCAGCAGAAGGCAATACTGGACCTTGTGCTCACAAACAGGGACAGTGTGATGGGGGTAACAGTGGGGGAGCACCTGGGTAACAGTGACCACCAGTCATTGTGGTTTGAAATCACAGAAAGAGCAGAACCAAACCACACAAAACACGTATCCTGGATTTTAGGGGCAGACTTTGGGAAAATGGGAGATACTTGAAAGAGGCATTAAGGGAATGGGACAGGAATCAGGGGTTGAGGAACAGTGGGCAGTATTTAAAATGGGGATTACAAGAACAACAGAATTATGCATTAAGCAGGTTAGCAAGAGGAAAGGAAGAGACCACCATTATGGTTTTCCAAAGAGATATCAAAGAAAGTGAAAGCCAAAAAGATTGCATTCAGGCAATACAAAAGACACAGGCAGAAGAGGATAGGAGAAGTACCAGGAGAAGCAAAGGGAGGCAGGAGGTCAGTAAGGGAAGCCAAAGCTCAGACAGAAGAACACATTGCAAAATCAGTGGGTAAAGGGACAAAACCTTTACAGGTACATAAGTGAAAAAGAAAGACAAAGGGAGGATAGTGAGACTGAAGGGGAGGATGGGAGCCGATGGAGGATGACAACAGTAAAGCTGACATATTGAACAGGTATTTCTGCTCAGTCTTTACTGAGGAAGAGGGGGTAATGGGTCTGAAGGGAGTACAAGGGTGAGAATGGTGCAGAAATGGACACAAGTCCCTTTACATGAGAAAGGGTCCTGAAGGAACTGGAAGTAATAAGAGTTGATAAAGCAATGGGGCCAGACGGGTGCACCCAGGTCCTTAAAGAACTAAGAGAGGTGGTGGCTGAACCTCTGGCTATCCTGTTTAGCCGATCACTGGAAACAGGGAGGTACCCAAAGACTGGAGGACAGCAGATGTAGTCCCTTATACAAAAGTGGGAACAAAGAGGAAGCAGGGAACTACAGACCAGTCAGCCTCACCTCGTAGTGGGGAAGATCATGGAAGCACTACTGAAGGAGAGATTGGTGGAACATCTGGTTGTCAATGGACTACAGGACCCAAGGCAGCATGGTTTCACCAGGGGGAGGTCATGTCAGACCAACCTTGTTGACTTTTTTGACTGGATGACTAGGGAGGTGGATCAGGGGAGGGCAATGGACATGGCCTATCTGGACTTCGGCAAGGCCTTTGACATTGTGCCACATAGAAGACTATTACACAAACTGGGGAATATGGGTGTGGGCAGGATAGTAGTGTGGTGGGTAGGTAACTGGCTGGGTGGCAGGACACAGAGAGTGGTGGTAAATGGCTGTCACCCACAGAGGGAAGAGTGACCAGTGGGTACCACAGGGATCAGTGCTGGGACGGTCCCATTCAACATCTTCATCAGTGACATTGCGAGGGATCTAGAAGGCAGAATTTCACTGTTCGCTGATGACACAAAGCTGTGTAACAGAGTAGACACACCAGAGGGTGTAGACAGAATGAGAAGCGACCTGCAGAAACTTGAAGAATGGTCAGGGTTTGGCAGTTGAAATTCAATGCAAAGAAGTGCAAGATAATGCATATGGGGCACAAAACCCTGGCACAATATATCAGTTGGGGGTGAGGATATAGCATGCACCAAGCAGGAAAGGGATCTTGGGGTTGTCATCTCTGATGACCTCAAGGTAGGGAAACAGTGTGACAAGGCAGCAGGTAAAGCAAATAGGATGCTGGGATGTATAGGCAGGGGCATCACCAGCAGGAAAAGGAGGTCATAATTCCGCTATACAAGACACTAGTGAGGCCCCACCTGGAGTACAGTGTACAGTTCTGGAGACCATACCTACGTAAGGACATAGACAGTGTAGAGAAGGTTCAGAGGAGGGCAACAAAGATGGTGCATGGATTGCATCACAAGTCCTATGAAGACAGGTTGAAGGAACTGAACATGTACTCCTGGAGGAGAGGAGGGAGAGGGGATATGATAGAGACATACAAGTATCTTACAGGGAGGAACAGGGTGCAGGAAAACACAATTTTAAGTGAAAAAGATGTTCCAGGACTAGAGGGCATGGGATGAAGTTGGAGGAGGGACGATTCAGAGGAAACATGAGAAAGAATTTCTTCACAGAACGGGTGGTGGACAAGTGGAACACCTGCCAGAGAAAGTGGTGGGGGCTGAAACAATCATGGGATTTAAGAATGCATGGGATAGACATGAAGGAATTCTGGAGGTCAGGGGTAAGGGGAAACAGACTTCTAGGAAAACAAACTGAACTTACAAGCTCAAATGGGCAGACTGGGTGGGCCATAGGCCCTTATCTGCCGACACTGTCTATGTATCTATGTATCTATGTATCTATGTATCTATGTATCTGTGTTCGAAGCCAGGTGGACAGGCTGCACCACTCACTCTGGTGTACACTGGATGCTCCAAGCATCCTCCTACCCGGTCTCTGACTCACGGCCCCTTTTCAGCGCAGTTTGCAGCAGTGCTGAGAGGGTCATGTGGACAAGCAATGGGACTGCCACGTGAGATCAGGGCAGCACAGGAGTGGCCCAAAACTGAAAACTCTGCAGTCATGTAAACGTGGTTTAAGATGAGTCATGTTGGTGGGTTCTCTGACAGAGACAGAACACAAGTGTGACTGAGAAAACGGGTCCCATTTCATTTGGATTTCTGGCCCTTTGCTCAGTGTCTTATGGACAGCCTCTCAAATTCTGCTAGCTGGGCGAATGAAGCATGCCAGCTCATTAGCGGTGGGGTGGTGGGCTGCTTCCATCTCATCAGTGTAGGCCCAGTTGCCTTCCATTAATGCTGCAAGCAGTCAGTACATGTGGTGCCTAGATGGCCTGCAGGTATCTAGTGGGAATGTGTCACCTAACGAAATGAAGGCATGCAATCGGGGGATATGGCATCTGAGTACCTTGACACAGTCATCTAGTACACCCATCCATAAGTTCCCGAGGTGAGGGCAGGACCATAACACATGTGAGTATGTCTGCAGCTGTCTGTAGGCATCTCCAGCACTGCTAGTGTGGGAAAGTTTCCATCTTCTGAAGCGCCAAGGGAGTCTGGAAACACCTGTGAGGCAATATTATGTGACTCAGCCTACCCTTTGCATCCCTGTAGGTGTGGTGGATGAACACCAAACAGGATCCCCAAACATAAAGGGGAGTTGAGTAATTCACCTCCTTCTTCCAGGCCATCCTGCAGTCATCTAACAAGGAAGATACCCCGTTCCCAGCAGAGGTGTTTCTAGGGTCTGAAAAGGTTAGGAGGCTTGAGCCTACATCCTCCTGTCCAGTGAAAAAAAAACAACTAAGCCAGGGGGCAGCTTTAGGAGTTGGGAATCTTCTATTAGGGGCCACTGAATAAAGATTCGGGGCTCCAGCCCCTTATGACCACCCCTAGTGATGCCCCCGCTTCCCAGATGGTATGGTATACTTTGACAGCTATCCCATCATTATGAGCCCAAGGGGCAACGGCCATGACCAACCAGTGCTAGGTGCAGTCAGAGTGGGGTTCAGGAACATGGCAAACTATGCGGGTTCTGGGTGAGGGAAGCCTTCGCCTCATCCTAAGAGGCACAGCAACATCAACATAGGGTGACTAGTCTACTCCATAAGGACATCCCATCACAGCTGAAAAAGTTAAGAAAGACAAGGAAGGGTGTTTCATACAGGTTCAGGACTTAGATGAGCCAGTAAGAAGTACACCTCTAAACCTGTATGCCCCCAATGAAGAGGGGCTCAGGGTGGCGACGAATCTAATAGAGACACCTCATCAAACCCGTAGAGGAGCAGGGCAAGTTAACGATTGCTAGAGGAGATTTTAGTTGTGTACCCCAGCCCATGTTAGACACGAGTGGGGGAGGAAAAGGATGAGAATGGAGGGACACCACTGGAACAGACTCCATGAAGAGACAGGGCTGAAAGATGCTTGGTGGTTTTTAAATCCTGGGGTTAGAGATTATAGCGTCTTCTTTAATCTATATACTGTTAGAACGGTGACTGAATTTTGTCGTCGCAATTAGGGTGACGATGACAAGAGCAATCTTGATTTTAGATCACCCCTCAATCATGGCGCTTTTTGAGCCCACACAATTTCTGCCCCTCCAGAGCATGCCTACCCCAGAGGAGGTTTTATTTAGTTTACATGACTATTTCCTGGGACGGGGTTTTGGTGCTCTCCAAGTTGGGAGCCGCAATGCCTGGTGCAGAAATGCTGGGCCACATATTGCCAGCACCCATATTGGTGTTGACGAAACGACTGTCACACCGATATGGGTGAGCCTCTTTAATCCACACTCGAAGTATTCAAGAGTAGATCTCTTTCTTCTGCCATAGGAATGGCTGTATGCAGCCTCAGCCTGCATTATTAAACAAATGACGGTGTTGGATCATGCCCCAGTGGTGATGGCTCTCCTGATAGAACCTACACAAAAAAATCCAATCTGGAGGCTAAACGTTTCGCACCTCAATGACCAACAGTTAGGTGGTCAGATAAGGCAGGACATTAAGGAATATTTGGATAGAAATAAGGACAGGGACACATCAGACACATCCACATGGGATGGTTTAAAGGCAGCACTTACAGGCACCTTTATTGTGAATGCTTCTAAAAAGAGAAAAGAACAAATTGAACAGGGAGTTACCCTGGAATGCCTGATATTCGATGCAGAAGCAGAGCACAAAATAACCTTAGATGTTCAGCTCAAAGTCAAACTGCATGAACATAGGGTTACATTAACCAGACTGCCTGAGCATAAAATTGAGGGCAATTTAAGGTATGCTCACCAGAAATTCTGAGTCAGGTAACAAGGCAGGTAATTTGCTGACCTGGCACTTGTAGCAATGGGCTGTGAGTAGGGTGGTCTCCAGGATCATCTCTGAAGGCCGGCAGGGTTGGACTACTGAAACCCGATGGCTGTTTCCAAAGTGTTCACTACACCAGGCTGTATGCAGAGGATGAGGGGGAGACAGGGAAGAGATCATTTTGGTCATGGCTTCTAGGCCTGCATTGAAATCAGGTTAACCTTAAGTGCCTGTCAACAGAAGACAGTGGGAGGCTGGATGCCCCAATATCTCAGGGGAGATTTAAGAAATAGTGAAAAATCTACAAACAGCCAAGTATTCAAGGGTGGAGGGATTACTCTCAGATTTTTTTAAGAAATTCAAGGACTACCTCATCCCAGTGATGCAGAAGGTGTTCAGTAATGTCGTGGGGGGGGCAGTTCCAACTTCTTGGAGGCAGGTGAAGATCATCGTATTACACAAACAGAGAAAGGACTCTTCCAAGTGCAGCTCCTACCACTTCATCTATTTGCTGGTAGTAGTCATAAAAATCTTCACAGACATCCTTGCAAACATATTGCAGTGATGAATACAGCATATGGGAAGCCCGGGCCAAACTGGGCTCATGAGGAGAAGAGTCCTACAAGATAACATCAGAAGACCGCTCAACATCTGCTGCTGTCAGCAGGAAACAAAGAATTTACAATTGGCTATATCGATGGATGCTGAAGAAGAATTTGAGTGTCAGGTGGGCCTTCCATAAGAATGAACTTTGGTCCGGGCTTCCAGGCCTGCATTGCCTCCCTGTGTGAAAGACCAGAGGCTACAGTTAAAGTCAATGGGGAAATCTCAGCCTGATTCCCCCTTGCTAGGGAAATGAGGCAGGGATGCACGCTCTTGCCCCTGCTGCTTGCACTCTGCATGGAGCCGCTAGCAGAGACTGTCCAGGTAGATGGGAGAGTCAATGGGATTGAAGTTGGTGGGGAGTGGCACAAAGTTTCCTTGTGTGCCAACGATGCCCTGTTTTACATTAGCAACCCAAAAGAATCAGTTCTGACACTACTGGACATACTGGGGGAAGTTCGGCAAAGCTTCAGGTTACAAAATTAACTGCAAGCTACCCCCCACTTCCCTGTCTAGGGATATTTAAGGTGGTAAAGTTCGTATGGAAAGGGGAGCGCTGTACAGCCAAGAAAACACAGTCCAGAAATATGACATGGAAAACAGTACCTGAATATCCATGGGTGACGATGGTGATGGATGGACGCCATCTGGGGCCCCGGACCCTCAAGGCACTGAGCTAGAACACATGGGGGGAATGATGCTAACCTTCATCTGCCTGGCCTTTCCCACTTCACCTGGAAGCCTTTGTACACTGCTTTCACCAGGCAGGCCTCTCGATGTCATTCTCGGTGGATTCTCTGGTCCCTGACACTCTGGATACACCCTGGAACACACTGGAGGCAATGCTGTGGAGGCAACTTCGTTTAACAGCAGCAAACAGTTTCTTTTAAACACAATGAGGCAAATGTAGAGTTGCAAAACAGGGGATCCCATTTAATGAACAGTCAATAAAGTCACTTCATGGAGCTATAAATCAGGACCAGGGGGTCACAGTAGCAGCTGAATCAGATAATAGAAGGTAAACTGTACGTTGAACCCAAGGGTCCCAATTGCATAAGATGTTAGGTGGCCAGACAGTCCCAACACAGTCAGTAGCTTGAGGTCAAAATGATCACACACACACAGGCAGTATTAGACTTTTGCCTCCTAGCTTCACACTCTCTTACCGAGAGCTCTGACCTGTAAAGGGGTGCACAGAGCACTTACAGCCCCCCCTCACCTTCTACTCCTCCTGCACAAGCTTTAGAATGAATGCTGCACCTTTGATCTTATGGGGTTCCCTTCGTTTCTTACTGGAGCAATTAAAGCCACAAATGACAAGGGCAGGAGCAAGACCCTTCAAACACAGTCCCGCACCCAATCACTGATTCTATGCCATTGCCACGAGCATCCCAGGGGTATTTTCCCTGGCGACCCCACAGGTTTGGACAAATCCCTCATGCAGTGATCCCAGTCCAGAACAGCCTTATTTGTGGGGCTCAGTTGCTTCGACACAAGAAAACTGAACACAGCCTGCTACTCTGCCTTCTTTCTCCATGACCAGACCCACAGGTCTCCTCCAGCCTCCCATGGATTCACACATCCTGGAGCTCCTCAGCATGCAGTGGCACTCAATGTCCAAGTAGTCCTGGGACCCGCTGCCACCTAGGTCTCAGCACCCAGATCCCTTCAGCCAAACCAGGCCCAACCACAAGCCTCCATCTAGCTCCAAACTGCAGTCCTCCCAGGATAAAGGCAAGGCAAGGCAAAATTGATTTAAAAAATGACCAATCCCAGAGGCTCTGGGCACCGTACAAATAAGTAAACACATATTCAGAAACAGATCAATAAAAACACAGAAAGAAATATAAACATATAAATAATAACGCTTCATATAGACATTACCCATAGATAATAAACTAAACATCAGATTACCAACGGCTATAATCAGATCAGATCTATAAATTAACAGCTCAATCCAAAAAGGCCTGAGTGAATAGGAGGGCCTTAAGGCAGACCTTGAATACCTCCAGAGTAGGGGCCCCCTTAACCCCAAGAGGCAGTGAATTCCACAGGACGGGGGTGGAGACACTAAAGGCCCTGTCGCCAGCTGATTTCAACTTTGTCCTGGGAATCACCAGAGGGCCTCCATAGATGGAACGGAGGGGATGAACCGAGAGAGCAGGTACAAGAAGGTCTAACAGATAACCAGGGCCCTGACCATGTAGGGCCTTATAGGTGAGAAGACCCACCTTAAAAAGGATCCTTCACCTGACCGGCAGCCAGTGCAGCTCACACAACACTGGTGTAATGTGGCAGAATTGTGGCTGACCAGTAAGTAACCGGGCAACTGCGTTCTGCACTAGCTGCAGTCTGCGGAGAGATCCTCCCGTGACCCCGAGGTAGAGCGCATTACAGTAGTCAAGCCTTGATGTAACTAAGGCATGCATCAAAGAGGGGAGGTCCAGAGACGGAACAAGGGGCTTTATCCTGGCAACATTTCTGAGATGGAAAAAACAGGAGCGGACGGTGGAAGATATCTGCGCCTCCATCGTCAAACTCCTATCCAGAATGACACCAAGATTTCGCACCCTAGAGGAGGCCTTCCATGGAACAGATCCCAGAACAAGTCCAGTCTCTGATCCAGAGGCCATCCTATCACACACACACACTCTGTTCGACTCCACCACCAATACCTCTGTCTTATCTGGGTTCAGTTGCAACCAGCTAGAGGCCATCCAGTCGTTGATCTCAGCAAGGCAGCTGTTTAGCACATCTACCGCATTGGATGTTCCTGGGGTAAAGGATAGGTATAGCTGGGTATCATCAGCATAGCAATTAAAACCCAAGCCATACTTCCTAATGATCCCTCCCAGGGGTAGCATGTACACTGAGAACAACATTGGGGCTAACACCGATCCCTGAGGTACTCCGCAAGATAGGGGGCATGCTTTCTCTGCTAATGCCCCCTCACTTCATGGCCTTGCAGGGGTTAGCAGCATCTTTCCCCTCCATTTTGATTCTCTAGCTGAAAAATCCTAAGTCTCTACACAAGCTGCAACTTGGCTCCTTCATTGCTCCCTCACGTGACCACACTATTTGAAGCAACAGCTGCAGCAGCGGCCGCATGGCCGAGAGTATGAGCGCTTCGCTCTGACCTCCTCCGCTCTGTCTCCCTCTCATGAATCCTCTTGTTCTCTCCCCAGCCCTCTCTTTTATGGGCTTACTGGTTTCACACAGAAACAACCTGGGTCCAATCAGGGACCGTGCACCTTGGCGCCAAACCTGCTGCCCATTCTGTTTCCCCATAGGACTTGTAGCCCCGATTCAATATTTTACTCTGGTGCCTCATGGAGCCAGCTGCACTAAACTACTGTGCACAGCGAGACATTGCTTCTTTAAATTCTACCCCTTCGGTATACACATCGCGTGCAGAGTGCACAGGCTGCCATCTCTAAAATAAAAATATTTATTTACTCCTTGCGGTCCCCGAGCCCAGTCTGGTGCTTTACCGGACCCGGGACTACCCCTGGCCGCACCTGGCGTGGACATTCACTCCAGCGCTCGGCCTAGCCCCGATTGGGCCAAGACACCAGAGAAAACATCTGCATGCTGCAATGGGGGGGGGGTTGCAAGGCTTGACTCCTACCGGAGCCACCGGAACAAGACAGCACCATGGAGGAAAAGCCAGGGAGCACGGAGCTCCACTAAAGGTAAGCCCATTTTGAGGGGCTTACATAACTATGCCAAGTCAGAGGTGGTTAGGATCAGCAGACAGAGCACTTGAGGTTCAGAGCCACTTTCCCACATGCCTAGGCACCTAACAACACAATCTGGTACTTAGGCATAAGAATTACCCCTTCAAGCGTAGGTGTCTGCAGTCATACTCACAGTACTTTGCAAAGTACAGTAAAATCAGGACAATCTAGGGGCAACATGAGCCTCAGGCCAGGACAACGAACACAAACAGAGTCAGAGTAAAATAATAAAGCTGCTATTTCCATTCATGTGCCTGCGGAATTATATAGCAGCTAGCAAGTACTCAAGTGAACTAGTGAGTGATCACAGTAGGCACTTTTACACGGCACCCCTCTGCACTGCAATTATTTGTTGCAGTCTCTTCGCATTTTTGCACCTGTCATCTGGGTGCTTTTACACAGCACACCTCAAATCGATCCCAGAGAGAGAGTCTCGCGTGACCCTTAGGGATCCTCGTGGTCTCTCACTATCACTGCCTCCTGATGCTTGTACCAGCAGTATTGTGCCCGAGTTCAGCTACTTACATTTTCTGACAGCACAAAGAAAGCTGAACTCGGGCAAGTCAGCATCAGTGTCAGTGGCTCATCAGGTAGCACACTCGCCTCTGAGGCTGGGAGATCAGCCGGCTGTGGGTTCTATCCCCACACCAGGCACTTGGATTAATATCCCAATACTGACACTGTAGTGCAGCATGAGAGGAGTGCTGCATTCCAGAGGTGCCATCTTTCGGATGAGACGTTAAACTGAGGTCCCATCTGCCTATTCTAGTGGTAGTTCAGGTGGATGTCAAAGATCCCATGGCACTTCTCGAAAAGAGCAAGGGAATTTCCCCGGTGCCTTGGCCAAATTTCCCCTCATTCACTAAAAATGCCACCAACAGCTTAATCTGGTTCAAGATCAGTTGGCATTCATCTCTATCCCCCTCTCCCAGGTCGTGCCTGAAAATAGGCAGGATTTGTCTAGTGCACTTACCCGGTCAACAAAAACTAAATAAATAAATAATCAGTTTTGTGTAACGTTGGGTAAAAATGCTTTAAAATGATGGAAAGTGAAGCTTACACTGGGCATGGGCTTATGAATATGCCCTGGGGTGGGGGTAGGAGCCCTGGACTTCAGAATGTACTATCTGGCAGCCCAAGCCACCCACTTGGTCTCTTGGGCAAAACAATGACACAGTTCTAGATGGTACGGCATGGAGAACACCCCATCACTGCCAGTACCCTTATTTGCTTGCTGACAGCTTGACATCCCTTGGAGGTTCTTAGGGCAGTCCACGATCCATGGGTGAATCATTTCCTGCTCTTTCTGGCTAAGAGCTGCAAGACCACCAACTCCCCTAATCAGGAGGGGTCTCTGACACCTACAACTGGTTCCCAGACCTCACCCCAGCTAAGGAAGACACAGGCTATAGGAGACGGAATGCATACAATTTGAGCAATTCATAGGAGGGGACCACTGTACTATGTTCCAGTCTCTGCAGTCAAAATCTGCATTATCAAGAGCTGACCTTTACAAACTTCTGCAGCTCAGAAGTTATATAATGGAGGGGAACTGGCAACAACTGTTTCAGTGAGTATGTACCAAATGGGAAGACTTCCTGTATTGGGCAGTCATCAGCAGGGATAGGCAGTAAGAGATTTCACAGGTGAATAAAACCCTGATGCAAGAAGGAGGTCCAAATGTCTGGTGTGTTGGAGATAAGTGGTAGGAAGAGTTGAGGATCAACTTCACAGATACCCAGTGGGCCAAATGGCAAGAAAGAAGCTGGGAGGTCACTTCCATTCAGTCACTGAGGAAATTTAAATGACAAATAATGGTGAGGTACTACTACGTCTCAAGTAATTTTTTCTCTTTGGTAACCAGGTAAGGCCCACTAGGCACAAGTGCCTGTTTTCAGAGGGAACTCAGGAGCACTGGGGAGGTAAAGTGACTTGCTCAGATGCACACAGTATGCAAGTGGAGGTGGGTGGAATCAAACCCAGGTCTTCTGGATGAACCAAGCTCATGCTCAGCTTGTTATTCTAACCTCTAGGCTGCACCACCGGCCAGAGTATTACAAAACACTTTGGCACTGTAGCTGGGGACAGGTGCTGGAGGGGGTGTAGCAAATGGGGTACCGATCTGGATATCTTTTGGAGCTGTCACAAACTTGGGCAATACTGGGAGGAGATCAGGAGGGCAACAGCCACTGTCTGGGGACTGGACACTCCCAGTGAGGTACAGCACTTTCTCTTGCGGGCACCAATACCAGGGAATGGGTCTAGATGGAAAATGAATGTTTTTAATAGCACAGTCTTGGCAACCCTCGAGATGATCATCATATTCTGGCTCAAAACAGAGGTGTCATCAGTGCAAGACATGCAAACATATGAAATAGCAGGCAGAAAAGGCTCACAGGACTGTCAAGTCTGCCAGAGTGTGAAGCTCGCAGTTTAATACTACTGTAGCTGCCCCACCCACCCAATCCCCTCCCTTCATCCCTCTCCCAGGCCTATCCCCTACTATGTTCTTGTCTGTACTTACCCTGCCCCTGACTCTATCCGATCCCCACTCAAAGCTATCCACTGTCCTCGGTTCGATTAACTCCTCTGGTAGTGCATTCCATCCTGCCACTACTTTCTCTGTGAAGTAGTGCCTCCTCATTTCCCTCCTGAACCTTCACCCTTCCAACTTCAAACTGTGCCCCCTAGGAGCCCTTCTCCCCTTTAAGTGGGACAATCCTCCTGTTCTGACTTTGTTTATGCCTTTCAAGTATTTAAAGGTCTCTATCACGTCCCCCCTTTTGCCTTCTATCCTCCGGCGAGTACATGTTGAGCTCCCTTAATCTTTCCTCATAAGGCAACTCCCCTAGCTCCATGATCATTTTTGTCACCCTATGCTGCACTCCCTCCAGCAATCAATCTTGTATCCTTCTTGAAGTATGAGCACCAGTACTGCACACAGTACTCCAAGTATGGCCTAACCAGTGATCTATACCAGGGCAGGATTACCTCCTCTTTTCTTGAGGTGATACCCCAGGCAATGCACCCCAGCATCTGATTTGCCCTTGCTGCCACCCTTCTTCACTGTGCTGATACCTTCATGTCCCCTGTGACTAGTACCCCAGGTCCCTCTCCTCCTCCAAAGCACTACCTGCACTCCCCCCCCCCCCCAGCCAGCAGCTGGTCCTGGGATTCCTGGCACCAAGGTGCATGACCTTGCACTTCTTAGCATTAAACTCCAACTGCCACTCCTCGGACCAGTGTTCAAGTCTGGCTAGATCCTCCCTGGGTGCCTGCCTGCCTTCCTCACTGTCCACTTTTGCACAAATTTTTGTGTCATCTGCAAATAGGCTGCTCTTACCCTTGCCCCCCTCTGCAATGTCCCCAGTGAAGACATTGAACAGAACAGGGCCCAGCACTGAACCCTGCCTGGACTGGACAAATAAAGTGAATGACATGTGCCACCTAGAGAGTGTGACAGGGGCACTATGCCTCACGGAACAAGTTCCAAGAAAACTGGACACAGCGGTCAGATCATACAGATAGACATCTGGCCCCTGAGGAAGGAAGCCAGGAGTAAGAAGGTGGGGTGAAATCACAGTGATGAACAATAATCGGCTCCTTGGCCAGGGGGTGGGGGTGGGGGGGCAGATTATGGATATAGCAACTAAACAATGAGACACAGACAATTGCTGTTTGTTGTTAAAATGAATTTGTTCTTTAGTGAACATTTGGAAGAACTGGAAGGGGGCAGGATCAGTTGTGTTCCAGGACAGTAGCTGCTGCTGTTTTCACAGGGTTCTTGTGGATTTTACTTGGTAGGTTAGTTCATTTCTTTCTTGCTTCTAAGGGGCTAGCAGGGTATTGTTCTGGGGGATCCTGGATGTTTGTAAACTGATTTAGTGGCTGTAAGTGGGGCTCTTTTTGTGGATGTTTCACTTTGTAACAGGCTGCGCTGGTAGAGGCCTATTTCTTCTGATTTAAAACCTGTTTGGTGGGATTTGCTTGGAGATGGTTATTTGAATTGGAGACCTATATCTGTTAATTTCAAGCCTAGTTTGATTTGGTGTTAGTGAAGCTGATTAAATTGGAGAACTGTTTCCTTTGGCAGCAAACATATTTTGGGGGCTTTGACTTGAATTTTGATTCCTTGTGCTGGCTCCATTAGCTGTAAAGGTTAGTTCATAGTGGGGGAGGGGTGTTAATGGTCTGGCCAGGTCTCACTCAGCCAATTGAGTGGAGGCAGGGCTGAATCAGGTTGAGGGTGCTAGCTGCTTTGTCTTCTCAGAAAGAACTGGAAGGGGCAGGATCAGTTGTGTTCCAGGACAGTAGCTGCTGCTGTTTCACAGGGTTCTTGTGGATTTTACTTGGGAGGTTAGTTCTTTTCTTTCTTGCTTCTAAGGGCTAGCAGGGTATTGTTCTGGGGATCCTGGATGTTTGTAAACTGATTTAGTGGCTGTAAGTGGGGCTCTTTTGTGGATGTTTCACTTTGTAACAGGCTGCGCTAGAGGCCTATTTCTTCTGATTTAAAACCTGTTTGGTGGGATTTGCTTGGGCCTGGTTCTTTAGCTGCAGGGCTTGGAGGGAGACACAGGGCTGATACACTCTCTCTTGTCAGGTGTCTGCCCAAGACCCACCTCCCCACCCCTCCCTCCCAGAAGTCTGCAAATTTATAGGGAAGACCTGCCTGCAATTGGAGGAAAAAGGCTGCTGGTGCAGCTCTGTAGTTCTAGCCACTGGGGTTGAATTTAAAGGCCGGGAGAGAGAAGCTTGGGAGTTGTTCATTTTCCTTACATGTTTAATGTGTTGTACTGCACCTAGTAACAGAGTTACTGGTGTACAGTGGGACTGTCTCTAGGATTAGTGGGTGACCTGATTAGGCAGTAGGGTATCTTGGAATAGGGGAACCTGGTGGCTCACCCAAGGAAACCTATTTGAAAGGGGATGGAACCACACATCATTAAGGCCGGCATCTTTGGGAGGGTGGTGGGTGCACAGGGTGTGAGCAGCCATGATACTGGACTGGGCTTGGAGTTTGGTGGTTGCCCAGTGTGCTACCAGCTAGCACAGCTTGGAGGAGGTTGCAGGGATGAGGAGAAAGCTGGGGGAAGGGGGTGGTATGGTTGGGAAGGGCTGGAAATCTCCCTGAGGTTGCACCAAGCACTGGGGGCGGGGGTATAGGGAAAGGAGTGCAGGAGAATACTCAGGGTCACATAGGGACCCTGGCAGAGGGGCCCAAAAAGGACACTACCAAGAAGCAGGCAGGTAACTGGGGACCCTCACAAAGGGGGGATGGAGGGACAACATTCTCAGGGAAGTAGGCGGATAGCCAGTGCTGGACAGAAGGAAGCAAGGCAGGGAGGTGGATCAGACCTTATACTTAGTAACCACTTCAATCCTCTTCTTCTGCTCAAGGATGGGGGGGGATGTAGCCACGACAGAGGTGGTTAGAGACGGAAAGGGTATGGGAGTGGGAGGCAGGAGGCAGAGGCCAGATAGCAGGAAGAACAGGGGGGACCTGGAATGCAGGAGAATGGGGGGAGCAGTGAATCAGAGCAGGATGGGCAGGGGGAAGAGGGAGGAAAGCGCAAGGAGAAGAACCAGTTGGGAGGAAGGTAAAGAAGGACCAGAAGTACAAGGAGGATTCAGTAAAGAGAGCTGAGGGGTAGGCCAGGGAGCACGACGAGCAAGGAGGAACTAAATGGAGACAGGAAGGAAGGGAGGATGAGCTCAGGCTAGTTTAGCAGATGGGGAGAAGGACCAGTTGTGAGCAGTGAGGGGAATTAGCAAGGTACAGAAGGATACTCAGGAGGAGGAGGCATAGGATTGGAGGGAGGGGTGGCCATGGTAAATAAGGAGCGGGTGGCATGTGGCACACAGATAGGGGAGGAACAAGGAGCCAGCTGGGTGGAAGGGCCGGTAGAAAGGATGAGGGACATGGAAGGGGATGGAGGAAAGGAGTGGTCAGAGTGCTCCTGCTGGGGATTCTATGATCAGGGTATCAAATGGGATAGGGAGGAGAAGCCTGGCCAGTTAAGACAAGATGCTTCCCTGGACTAACGGTGCACAGGGCTAAGCACGAGGTATATCAGCTGGCAAAGGACTGTGGGGTTCCCCAGACATACTGGTCCACCTGGGCACAAAATGACATTGAGGGAAATAGTGAGCTAGAGACACAGGCAAGATTCAGGGAGCTCGCCAGGGTCTGTCATGACATAGGATGCACAGTTTCCTTCTCAGAAATCCTGCCAGTGCCAAGGGCTAGTGGGAACACAAAGAAAATTAGGAGATAAACCAGTGGCTCAGGGGAGTGGTGTGAGGCCGAGGGTATGGGTTGATGGGGATTGGGGAGACCTGGGAGGATAAGGAGCTGTACTAGAGATAGACTACATCTCAATTTGGAGGAGGGAATCCTAGTTGAAAATAGAGGAGTTCATTGGTGAAAAGTGGGGTTTAAACTTGTGAAGGGGGTGGATGGGAGAAAAGGCAGTCAAGGGGATGCTGATAAAGGAGGTACTGTCTCCACCCCTGGGGACCAGGAGGATTGCAGGAAAAGACCAACTGGCAAAGTGCAGACCAGGAAAACAGAATCCCCAAGGGAACACGAGCAGGGAAATGGAACTATAGGGAAGGGTGGAAGGTAGTCCTGCTAAATGCCAGGAGCTTGGGCAATAAAATGCCTGAGCCCAGGCGATGTTAACTGAGGGAGCAGTGGATGTGGCAGCGGCACTGAGACTTGGGCCACTGCAAGACATGACTGGGACCTGAACCTGGAGGTTACACTATGTTCAGGAAGGACAGGGGGGAGGGAAGGGGAGGAGGGGTAGCAATGATAGTAAAACTGCATTGGCATAGGGGAGTAGAGGAGGCGGAGGGAACCGTGGAGGCGATTTGGGTCACCTTGATAACAAGGGGGGCAAGAGAGTAAAATAGAGTGGTGTATAGACCCTGCCCTGGCGGAGGAGCTGAGGACAGTCTGGTGGCAGATGTTAGGAGACACTGCAGACTGGGCAGAGGAAAGGTGGTGGTGTTGGGGACTTAAACATGCAGGAACAGACTGGGAGACTATGACATCCTCTGTGACCAGGGAACAGAGGTTGTTGGATGTCTTTCAAGGCAGTTCCCTAACTCAGCAGGTGAGGAACCGACCAGGAGGCACGGGTACTGGATGGGTCCTGGCAGACAGTGACCAGATTGGGGCCTGGAGGTAAGGGACCCATTTAGGGAGTGACCATGCCACATCTGGTTCTGCCTGGACCTAGGAGGGGTAGAAGGCTGCACAAAGGCGAAGTAACCGACTTCAGGGGTGGATTTTAAGGAAATGGGAAGGATCCTTAAGGAGCATTTGGATGGGATTGGGTCAGACATGGACGCTGATAGTAGGTGGAAATCATCAGGAGAGGGTGCAGGATGCTACCAGCACCTGTGCAAGAGTAAGATGAAAATGCGTAGGGCCACAAACCTGTTGGTGGACCAGGGAGGTCCAGGAGGTGGTGCGGGGAAAGAAAGCAGCCTATAAGAAATTCAAGTGCTCAAGGAGTGAAAGGATCGAGGAGTATGAGCTGATGGCTAGAAGGGCCACTAGAGTGGTGAGGGTGGCTAAGGCAAGGAAGGAGCAGAACCTGGCCAGGGAAATTAGGAGAGGGAACAAGGGGTTCTTTAGATACATTGGGGAAAAACGAAGGGTGAAGGGGCAGATTAGCAGGATTAAACCAGGGAAGAGATGGGCACAAGACCCGGGGGAGCAGGCTGAGGTACTAAATGAGTACTTCACCTCAGTTTTCACCAGGGAAAATGGGGGTGCTGCATCATACATGGGAGGAGACAGAGATAATGAGGAGGGCCCTCCAATGGCGGGTCTGGGGAGAGGGGCATCACTAGCAGGTGGGGGAGGCTAAGGGAGAAGAGGTACTGGAAGTGGAAATCACAGCAGAGAGAGTGAGGGAAGCCCTCAGCTCCCTTAAGACGGAGAAAGCACCGGGGCCGGATAAATTACATCCTAGAGTGCTGAAGGAACTTGCAGATGTTCTGGCGAAACCCCTGGCAGAGCTTTTCACCATCTTTCTGAGGACAGGGTGGGTGCCCCAAGACTGGAAGGTGGCGCATGTAGTGCCTATCCACAAGGGGGGATCAAGGGAGGTGGCAGGGAACTACAGGCCTGTCAGCCTGACATCAGTGGTGGGCAAGGTGATGGAGGCATTGTCAAGGAGGCTGGGGGACCTGGATAAGTCAGGTGCCTGGACGATAGACAGCATGGAGTCAACCGGGAAGTAAGTGTCAGACAAACCTGGTGTAGTTCTATGACTGGTGACAAGTGTCTTGGACCTGGGTAGACCAGTGGATGTCCTCTTTCTAGACTTCAGCAAGGCATTTGACTCTGTTCTCACGTGGGCCTGTTGGACAAACTAGGAGAAATGGGGGTGGAAACCAGATGATCCAATGGATAGGCAATTGGCTCCAGGACCGACCCAGAGGGTTGTAGTTGGTGGGATAGTCTCTTCCCAAGGAGGGTCATTAGTGGGGTCCCCACAGGGATCAGTCCTGGGCCCCTTCTGTTCAACGCCTCACGTATCTGACATAAGGACAGGAATCAGGAGTGAGATGAGTCTCTTTGCAGATGACTCGAAACTGGGGGCAGTGGTGGATGGGGAGGAGGGAGGTGGCCCTGCAGGGGACCTGGAGGCTCTGTAAGATGGTCTAGAAAGTGGAAGCTGAGGTTTAATGCAGGAAATGCAAGGTACTCCACCTGGGGCAGAAACCAGGCCAGTGTACACCCTGGGGAAATACTACAAGTCTCAATGGCTGAGAGGGACCTGGGGTGGTGGTGGATGTCAAGATGAACAACTCTGAGACTTGTAGGAGGGCAGCAGCCAAGGCCAACAGGATGCTGGGATGCATTGCTGGGGATCACCTCCAGAAGGAGGAAGTGATACTCCTCTGTATAACTGCTTGGTGAGGCGCACCTGGAGTACTGCGTGCAGTTTTGGAGGCCGCACTTAAAGAGGGACATTAACCTCCTGGAGAGGGTCCAGAGGAGGGCAACCAAAATGATTTGGGGCTTGGGGGACAGGACCTATGAGGAGAGGCTCGAAGAGCTAAATATGTACACTTTGGAAGAGAGAAGGGACCGGGGGGACATGATAGAGGTCTTCAGGTACATGAAGAGGGTAAATAGGGGAGGAACAGTGAGGGTGCTTCGAAGGAAGGAGGAGGGGGCCACTAGAGGGCATGGGTGGAAGCTGGAGGGGGGAAGATTCAGGGGAGAAAGGAGGAGGTGCTACTTCACTGAGAGGGTGGTAGAGCCATGGAATGCACTACCTAGGGGGCTGGTGGAGGCAGAGACAGTGGAGGGGTTCAAGAGGGGGTGGGACAGGTACAGGGGAAGGGTTCAGGAAGCAAAATCCAATGCAGGAAGAATATCCGGAACTGGGAAGGGAGAAGCCAGAGAAGGCGAGGGACAGCAAGGTCAGCACCCAAGGTGGGGGCTGACCAAACGAGCAGACACGAAAGACCATTAGGCCTATTCTGCTGGCATTTTAGTATGTTAGTATGTTAACATTTGTTATGACACAAGTTGTACCCTACAGTTTTGGGTGTATTCAAAGCACTTCTGTTGACAAAATGTTGGCATTGCCTCAGGAACTGCTGCACTCTAATTCCCAGACTGTATCGGAGTCTGATGTAGATGCACTGCTCTTGTAGGAAACGCCATGAAATTGTACAGTAGTTCTTTGTTTAGCTTTTGTTAACCATGTGGGTGCTCTAGACAGATAAATGCTTATTTTCAGGTACAACTTGGGAGAGTACAATGGAAACAACACTGCAATTGTCAGGACTTTCAGGTAAAGCAAGGCAGGATAAACTTACAGGTTCAGCAGGGCCCGACAAGACTACCAAAAACAAACTAGAACGCAGCAAGATTAAGTATAATGTACATAGCGGACAACAGGCAGTCACAAATAGCAATTTGCCAGTCTAGAATGAGAAGAAATACAACACTAATGTGATTTTCATCATTGTTTAGAAAACCCACTTCTGAGATTTTACTGATTTTTTTTTTCCAGTGAAAACCATCAGTCCAGAACCCTGCTGATCGAGTATATTGGCTTGAGAATTTTGTGTGATTGTGTGGCTTGTTCAGGAAGCCAGCACTGAAAGGGTTAATTGTTCCTGTCTGCCAGCATGCAGTCCCTGCATTAGCAGGGTCTAACCTTGGTTTAGTGAGAAGGTGCTCCTGATACATTGATTTATCTATGCACTCCTGGAAGCTGCAGATGCCTGCCCTTACTAACAGCCAAACAGACAAAAGAAAACAGGTCCAGGCTCCAGCTGTAACACCTGAACTAATCATAGGCTTCCCTGAATAAACAGATCTTTAGCCTTGACTTAAAATTCACCCTGGAGTGGGGCAATGTGATATCAAGGTGGGGGAGGGGAAAGGTCTACACCATGGAGTTGTAACTGCGAATGTGCTGTCTCCGACTTCCTCAAAAGAGTTTGTCTGGGACAGGCAATAGGCATACCACTGCTGATCCAAGCGGCCAGGCAGGAACTGGATTCTTCCAGACTCCAGCAGAATAATGTGGTCCCACTCCATGTAAGGCCTTGTAAGAGATACGTCATGTGCAAAAGACCCTCTATAAAGCCAGATTCTGCTGTTCCTTTATACCACCAAACCCTCAGGCTGCCTAGTACTGTCTGTGTGTGCCATGTATAAGCTTTCTACTGCATTCAGCCTCAGCTTAACTTCATGCAAGTCTATAGTGTATGGCAGAACGTGATTGTGTATGAAGATCCATACACTCGAAACAGTCATTCTGCTGCACTAGTGACGTACCTACTAATGCAGAATGCTTTTCGTTCTGTGTTAGTAGCTATGTCATAATACAAATCAACACATCAGTGGTCTCGATTGAATAGTGGGACCACTGTAGCATTCCACGTGTCATCTCGCTGGTGGGCTATGGCTGTGATGCACGAGTGGCAGACAGAACACACACTAATTTTTTCCCCACAAAAAATAAGCGATTTTTATGTTTGCTTGCGTGCATGGGCAAAAAACATAGTGCCACCATACAACTTTTTGGAGGTGTGCCGCCCGCTCTGCCAGTGCCCTCATCCATTTGGCAGGCAGGACCACACTGCACCAATGAATGGCTGAGCTGTCTATGACAGCAGTTCAAATGCAGTGGCATGCAGTTGAAAGAAACCACCCGCTGCAATCAACGATTAGTAGCGATATGGAAGCAATTTGCATGTTGACGCAAGGGTGGCTGACCTTGTGGCCTCTCAGTCCCATGAAATTCGATGGGGTGCCCAACTCCTGTCGGCATGCCCCTCCCAGTTAATTTGCAGATGGGGTAGCCCAATCCCCATTGGCACAATGTTCCCCCCACTTGTTGTGTGCCAATGGGGGTGCCCAATCCTAGTCAGCTCCAGCCCCCCTTCCAACAAACACAGAGGTGGCATGATGGGAGCCCACCCCAGCATGCCAAATGCCTCCTGTGTTGTTGTTTTTTTCCCTGTAAAAATAGAAAATGGTCCCTCGCTGTCTCTGGTGCCCCCTTCCCCAGCCTGCACCCACCCTCTGTGTACCCCACTTCCCCGCAATCCTCTCACCCCATACTTACCTCTGGAGCCCGGCGCAATGATCTTCGGTGGACCAGAAACATGTCTGCATTCTTCAAAGCTGACCTCGAAATGAAGAAATGCCGGTTAGCTATATAATGACATAAATGGGGGGGGGGTTAACTTAGCTGGATATCTCGGCTATTTTTGCAAATATTGGTACCAAATTTTTAACATTGGGTTCTTGGGACCCCACCTCATGAGTTCAGTCACTGTCATGTCATTATTTGATCTTGAAAGGTGATTTCGTGGTCACTGCGCATAATCACCTTTTGGGACCGATTAATGAAACAGCAGTGTCACTTTTCATGAGGTGGCCTCCCAAAGCCTATGTTACCTTTGGTGAAGCGTCAAAAATGACTGTATTATGGCGTGCATTGCGCAGTTTCACGCACACTTCGTAACGTATGAATTTGTAATATTTTTTTTTTTTTTTTTTGCAAGTCAAAGTTTTTAACATTTTTCCATACAGAGGACAAATCAACATACTATTGTACACAACAGAAGCAGTACATGACAAAATGATAGATCCGTCCTCCACTTCCTCCCCCCCACCTTCCTCCTTCCCCAAATCTTGCATGGTATAGGTATATAAATAACAATAAGATTTATGTACAAGAGCTTAGTATTAGGCAGGTTGTAAGGAGTAGAGAGCTTGCAAGGGGCCCCAAATGTTAGTGAATCTAGCAGTGTTGTTACGGAGACTTGCAATTGCTCTCTCTGATCTGAGGTTAGCTAATAGCTCCCTCAGCCATTCAGTACAGGAAATATCCTCGCTGTCCTTCCAATGTCTCAATACCAACTTTTTAACTACATCCCACCCTGAGCCAATCCCCTGCCTGTAAAGCACTCTCTGACTATCTAGCCAGCCGCCCCCACAAAATGGAACAAATCCTAGTTGGGGAGCTCAACATAAACTGGCTGACGAGCTCATCAACACACGCCAAAGATACCGATGCTGTGTTAGATATGACCCAACTGGTTACCCAGCCTACCAGTGCCAACCCCATTAATGGAACTCACACCCTACTAGATATCCTGCTCACTAATCATCCCCACCATATTACCAACCTGGGTGTCCTACCCAACGCCTTAAGCGACCACTGCCCAATCATCTTCAGCTGGTCCTGTCAGCTATATAAACCACCATGAAATATCACCTTTCGTCGTCGACTATGCCCAGGAGGCAAAGCCAAACTCAAACAATATCTAATTAACTGGGACTGGTCCCCTATTTCCCAAGCCCAGCACATAGATGATGCATTGCGCTACTTCATCACCATCTTTAATACCGCCTGTGATGCTTTTGCACCGACCATCAAAGTGACCACTAAGAAACGTAGTGCCCCCTGGATCACCCTAGAACTCCTACAGCAGTTCAAAATGTATGACAATCTTTGGCATCGTGCCACTGCCTCCGATTTGCTAAGTGATAGGCAGGCCTATAATGCTGCCCACAATAAGTGTACCTGGGCAATACACAAGGCCAAGGCAGAGCACTATAGAACTTCCCTAGACACTTGCTGGGGTAGCACAAGAAAGTTCTGGGATAACATTAAGGAGCTTAATGGTAAATCTCACTCCCCCCACAACTTAGTATCAACAGTACTACCACCACAGACACACTTCACATAGCTAACCACCTCAGCTCCACCTTCTGAGACCTCAGCTCAGTCGTCCCTAGCAACTTGTTTGATCCAATTCAGCCTACCCCACCACCTGAGCTCCTCCACTCCCCCTTCAAACTCTGAGTCATTACCCCTACAGAAGCGAAAGCCTACCTGTCCAAAGCCCTCCAGAACTCCAATTACTGCAAAGATGTCTTCGATATGTGTATCCCATACCTTGCGCTAGACTCAGTTATCTCCCCACTCGCAGACCTTTTAAATCTGTCCCTGGGCCAGTTCCCAACCTCATGGAAAAGGACAGTGATGACACCAATATTGAAATGTGGTGACAGCTCCCTCCCAAACAGCTACAGGCCCATCTCAATTCTCCCCCCACTCTCTAAAGCCCTTGAAAAGATCATGGCCAATCAGCTCACTGACTACCTCCTCACACACAACCTCTTATGTAGGGAGCAGCATGGTTTCAGAGCTGGTCATAGCACTATAACCGCCCTCACAGAATTCACAAACTCCCTGCACTCCACACTTGACAAGGGGCAACTCGCAGGTGCCGTGTTTATAGACCTCTAAAAGGCCTTCGACATGGTTTCTCACCCCCTCCCTCTTAACACATTACAACAAATTGGGGTCTCTCATTGTCCACGCTCATGGTTCTCCAGCTATCTTTTATCTAGAACCCAATGTGTTAAAATTAATAATACCATATCTACTATGCTGCCTGTGCACTCAGGAGTTCCCCATGGATCTATCCTGGGTTCCCTACTATTCAGCATTTACCTCAATGCCCTGCCTAAATCCTGCCCCGGCAACCTTCTCCTCTATGCGGACGACAGTGTTCTTTATGCCACACATCCTGATCCTCTTTCTCTCTCCAGCGTACCTTACAAAACTCCTTCTCTCTGATTGAACACTGGTTTGCTGAACACAGATTGGTGGTCAACATTAAAAAAACTAAGACAATGCTCTTGCCCAACGCCAAAACAGATCAAAGGATTTGCCCCTGGAAATACTCTCTGCCTCTCTCATCCCACTGGAACAGGTCCAAAAGTGTAAGTATCTAGGTATTACATTTGACTAGGTTTGCTGGCCAAGGCACCTAGCTTCACCTGAGCTCTTTCCTTCTAGGTTGCTTGAAAGGACAGAGCAAAGAACCTTACCAGAGCTTGAAAAAGAATTAAGACTTCTTTTGGCTAGGCAGATTTACTGTGTGCTGTTATTTTTATTTTATACTCACAGGTACTGTTACTGTTCATTGCTAACATTTTATTGCTTTATTTTTCTCTGATTCAGATTGTTGTTGCTGGGTATACCTTCTGCTGCATTATTACAGGGTGTGCCTACAGGTGTGTGATTACAGATTACTGCTGTAATCCTCTGATTCAAATTGTCTTTTGCAAGGTATATATTCTATTACTGCTTTATTTTTCTCTGTAACAATGTGTTTCTTACAGGGTATATATTCTGTGCAATTATTACAGGTGGTGCTATACGGGTTTTACAGTTTTATCTATCATTAGGATAAGCTTTCAGGGTTACTGGATTTGTTGCTGGCTGATTGTTTCTGCTCTTACCTCCTTGTTTTTTTCATCTGTGGTTCTTCTTTTTCAGCAGGTGAAGGGCTCTACCACCCACCCCCATCCCCAACCACCCCACACTACACTCCTTTTATAGGGTAGCACCGTCCTGACATTTCCTGTGGCAAAGCAGAAAGGGGCGGCTCAGTGGGGTATCCACACGGTGACCTCATTTATAGGGGCACTAGTAATTTAATTTGTTATAACAAGTTATACTAAAACAAACAAACAAAACACAAAATCAAACTTTCACTTTCATTTTTTTCCTTCTAATTACTCTGACCAGGTTATAAACCCAGCAACTTATCTGGAATGATATCATTCACTGCAGGTACTGCGGAACACTTTTCAGAAGGGCAGTTTTACAGGATTTAGGACACTGTCCTACATGCTGAGCCACTGAAGATCTAAGGGCTCAGCTCCAGGCAGCATGGGCAGAAATTGCGCACCTCAAATGTCATATTCAAGAGGAAATATAAGAACCACCTGCCATTTCCCCAACATCCAACAGAAGCACCTCGACCACAGAGGGTAGTTGGTCTGGGAGGTTGGCAGGTGGTTAAGAGGGGCAAATCAGGTGCCCCATCACTCGGTGCTCTCCAACATAGTACCTCCACAAACCATATAAAAACAACAAACAGGTATCTGCCTCTATCTCCGAAATCAAACAAAGGGACAGAGGACATTACGGAGCAGGACACTGCAGCACAGGAGCTAGCACAACAAAAGTAGCCCAAAACAGGAACCAAAACAAAAAAAAGCAAAAAGGAAATCAAAAAAACTTCTGATCATAGGAGACGCCATGATTCGGGGAGTTGATACCTATCTACAGCCAGGGGTTACTGTCAGATGTCTCCTAGGTACATGAGCGTGGAGAGACAGTGACCACATTGCTAAAATTATTCAGAAAGCAGGCAAAACATTGACATCCTGATACACAGAGGGACAAATGATCTCACCAGCCGGTCAGTTGTGGAGACCAAGGAACACCTGACCAGACTGGGTGACAGACTATCATCCATTTCATCCAGCATCTCCTTCTCTGAGATCCTGCCAGTCTGGGAGAGGGGGACAGATGGACAGAAGGTCAAAGAAAGGGAGATAGGGGAGCTAAACATGTGGCTTAAGGACTGGTGCCAGAAAAAAGGACACAAGTTTGTAGGGAACTGACAACAGTTTTGCGAGCAAACGTTCTTTAAATTTGATGGACTGCATCTGACTAAGGAGGGAGTCAGTGCATTGGGGCAGAAGTTTGACATCTTTGCAGAATATTTAAACTAGCAAATGCTGTGAGGGGTGCAGCACCCCATATGTCAAATGGGAAGAATACCCCTCCCCCCTCAGCTAGTGGTCAAAAAGGAGTTCAGCATGTTTGTAGTCATTTGCATCACCAGGTGGGAAAAAAGGTCCGTCTCCCCATACGATGCACAGGGGAAACACCAGACCTCACCCAACAACTACTAACACACCGAAATCTGGCCATTGGAAAATCATGTACACAAATGCTTGAAGTCTGGGAAACAAGATCCCAGACTTGCAGGCAATAATGACAGAGGCAAAACTGAACATAGTAGCAATTAGCGAGACGTGGTTTACCAGTAACCACACTTGAGAGACTTCACTACCTGGCTATGTACTGTTCAGAAAAGACTGAGGTGCAAAAAGGGGTGTGTGTGGAGTGGCCCTGTATGTCAATGAAAATATCAAAGCTACAGAAATTCAGAATACACATAAGCAGACAGAAGAACTGTGGGTCACCTTGGAAACAGGAAATGGGACAGCCATAAGAACTGTGGTTGTCTACAGGCCCCCAGACCAGGGGGGTGACATAGACACATTACTGTTAGAAGATATACAAAACATGACAGCTAAAGGAGAGGTTCTGATAATGGGAGACTTCAACATGCCAGATATAGATTGGTCAATACCAGCGGAACATCTGCCAGAACTAGACACATGGTGGATTCCCTGCAGGGGGAAGGCCTCAAGCAACTGGTACAACAACCCACAAGAGACAGGGCTATCCTAGATCTAGTACTGACTAACAGGGAAAGGATCACAGATCTCCAGGTAGAAGGTCATCTGGGGGCCAGTGACCATCACATGGTATGGTTCAATTTGGCCACTAGAACTAAATCACCCCATTCCAAGGCAAAAATATGGGACTTCAGAGGAGCTGACTTTGATAAGTTGGCCAACAGAGTCAAGCTAGCCCTGGCAAAAAGAAATACAGGTGAGGGAATACTGGCAAAGTGGGCAATCATTAAAGATGCAATACTTGAAGCAACATTCCATTGTGTTAGAGAGAAAAGGAAGTGCAAAAGAAGAAGGAAACCACTTTGGTTCTCAAAAACAGTAGCAGAAAAGGTCAGAGCCAAAAGGCTGGCCTTCAGGAAATATAAGGGAACACAGCGTGATGAAGATAGGGAGGCATACCAAACTTCCCTAAGGGAAGCAGGGAAGGCAGTAGAGCAGACAAAGGCCCAAACTGAGGAAACACTAGCACAAACAGTAAAAGAAGGTGATAAGACTTTCTATAGATACATTAGTGAAAGGAGAATGTCCAGAGGGAGTATTGCTAAGATCAAAGGAGGTAAGGGGGCGTGTGGGGAGAAGGACCATGTAAAAGCATCTATCCAAAATAGATACTTCTGCTCAAGAAGAGAAAGTAGGACACGGCCCACGGCTCAGCACTATGGACACGGGGGGGGGTAGGTGAGCATTAGTCCCTTCACAAAAGAAAGGGTCCTACAACAGCTCAATAAGCTCAGGGTGGACAAGGCAATGGGACCTGATGGCATACATCACAGACTACTAAAGGAGCTAAGGGTGGAACTAGAAAAGCCATTATCAGAACTGTTTACTGAGTCTCTGAGCACAGGAGAGGTCCCAGAAGACTGGAGAAGGGCTCATGTGATCCCACTCCTTAACAGTGGTAGCAGGGAGGAGGCAGGGAACTACAGACCAGTCAGTCTTACCTCAGTAGTGGGCAAGATTATGGAGGCACTCCTTAATGAAAGGATAGTGCAACACTTGGAATCCATAGGAGCACAGGATCCAAGACAGCATGGGTTTACAAAAGGAAGGTCCTGTGTGATACGGTGGGTGACCCTACCCCAGTTGGAAAACTGTAGTGATGGATAAAGTAGCTCAACTTCAACAAAGTTTACCCCATGATGCCAAATTAGGGATATGTATAGCATGCAGTAGTCCCTGGAAGTAAAATAAAGTTGTAGTTACCTTTTCCTTCTTCTCTAAGTTTGTTGTACTTTATATTTTGTTTATCTTTGAGCCTTGCTAGCTGGCCACTATCAGGGTAGTCTTCAATCTAGTTCATGTTCTGAAATCCCCAAAGAATGTGACATTTGGTGTTAGAAGTGGGATGCCAGAACACACTGACAGGGGAAGTATGGCTGGTCACGTACTAGATGTGCTGGTACTGAAGAAAGCAAGATGTGCAGGAAACCCCTAGTGCTAAAAGTCTGAACATTTTGCTGACTGAATAACTGATCCTGTGATAATGATGTATGAGAAAGTGAAGTCCTTGGTGGAATTGGCAGCAATGAACTCGCAGAGTGAACCAGAGGAGGTGCTGTCTGAGAGAGAGATGCTGATGAGTCTCTCAAAGGTGGTGCAATGGCTGACTCAGAAATGGCTAGAGGCTGAGGAATGATGTTCTGTGGTAGAGCAAAGAATCCAGAGACTGGAGCAGATGGAAGTTGTGACTGTTAACCAAGCACTGTTTGGGAACCATGAGGCTGATGGTGAAGGAACAGCGCCATCTAATTTTGCTAAGGAGAATGATGACAATGTCCCAGATGAACAGTCTTGTGGTGTACTCCCTGCAGATTTGTGTGCTGTTTTGGAAAATGTGGAGTTGCCAGAGTTGGATGATGATCAAAGAGTGCAGGTACAATTGCCTGAACTGACAGAGCTTGAAAGGCGAGAGGGAGAGCCAAGTCAGCTATGTGAACATTTTAAGGACTTGTGTGCTGACATTCAGAAGGGTCCTGGAAGTTCAACAGACTGCAGATATGGAGAACCAGTGGTCCTTTTAAGACCAGAAGGGACTGAGTGTTTAATGCCTAAAACTAATACTGACTTTCAAATGTGGAGTACGCTCTAAATGAATGACACCTGTGTACATAGGTTATTTGCATTTGTAAACATGGTTGATGATGTGCCCATTAATGTTGAAAGGCTGGATAGTGCTAGACCCTTTTATTTTATAAAGAATGGAGTCCTGTATAGGCGTCACAAGAAATTTCGGGAGAAATGTACTGAAGATCAGTTGGTGGTGCCCAGGGTACTTCGACTGCAGGTTCTTTAGGCAGCACCTTTTGAACCCCATGACATCCTGTCAAACTAATCTCATAGATTTCTTTGACTGGGTAACCAGAGTGGTAGACCAAGGGGCAGCAGTTGACGTTGTCTACCTTGACTTCAGCAAAGCTTTCGATACTGTTCCACATAGAAGATTGATTAATAAGCTGGGTAGGCCCAGGGTGGGTCAGAAGTTGGTCAACTGGGTGGTAAACTGGTTGACAGGCAGAAAACAGAGAGTGGTGGTAAATGGTATACAGTCAGAAGAGATGCAAGTCACAAGTGGGGTACCACAGGGATTAGTCCTGGGGCCAGTCCTCTTCAATATCTTCATCAGTGACATTGCATATGGACTGGAGGGTAAGGTTTGTCTGTTTGCAGATGACACCAAGATCTGCAACAGAGTAGATGATCCAGATGGGGTGGGCAGAATGAGAAGAGATCTGGATAAACTTGCAAAATGGTTGTAAGAGTGGCAATTGGGGTTTAATGCAAAGAAGTGCAAGATAATAAAAATAATAATAATAATAATAAATTTTATTTCTAAAGCGCCTTTCAAATTTCCAATGCGCTGTACAGACATAATAAAACACAGATAAAAACTTCAATCTCAGAATAATACATCACAATTGATGATCTAAAAAGGCAGACTAATACAAATAAGTTTTTAAATCCCTCTTAAACTCCTCCACGGAGGTGCACTGCCGCAACCTGACAAGGTAGAGAATTCCAAAGAGTGGGAGCAGCATAAGAGAAAGCTCTGCAACCAGATGAATTTAGGCTTGCTCTTGGAATCTCTAGCAACCCCTCATCGGCTGAGTGGAGTACTCGGCCCGGGCAGTAAGAAACCAGGAGATCTTTCAGATAAACTGGACCCTGATCATGTACGGCTTTAAAAGTCAATAAACAGACTTTGAAGGTGATCTGCCACCTAACAGGAAGCCAGTGCAGATCGCGCAGCACCGGGGAGATGTGGCAAGACCTGCTTATCCCAGTCAAAACCCGTGCTGCTGCATTCTGCACTAGCTGGAGGTGACGGATTTCAACCCCAGAAAGCCCAAAATACAGGGTGTTGCAGTAGTCCAAGCATGAGGACACAAAGGCGTGGCCCAACGTTGGTAACGAGTCAGACAGAACAAGGTGTTTCACTCTAGCGATATTCCTAAGATGGTAAAAGGAAGTCTTGACGACCACTGACACTTGTGACTGTAGTGTCAGCCTGTCATCTAAGATAACCCCTAGGTTATGCACCCGTTCAGAAGTTGGAAGTGACACACCCCCAAGAAAAATTCCTGAGGGAGCACCAACAGGTGACCTCTCTGTCCGACAACCCGGATCCACAACCAAAACCTCTGTCTTTTCTGAGTTCAACTTCAGCCAACTAGAATCCATCCAATCCTGGATTTCTTTCAGGCAGTTGTTAAATACCGAGAGAGCTCCATCCTGGTCAGGGGCAAAAGACAGGTATAGCTGGGTATCATCTGCATAGCAATGAAACCTCAGCTTATACCGTCTTATAATGTCTCCGAGGGGCAGCATATACACCGCAAATAACATGGGAGATAGCACAGAACCCTGAGGCACCCCACACAACAAAGGAATTGGGCCAGAGGAAAAAATCCCCGACACAACTCTTTGTGATCTCCCAGTGAGGAATGAGGTGAACCATCCAAGGACGGTTCCCGATATTCCACAGATCCGCCTCAGGCGTGCTAACAACACCACGTGATCCACGGTGTGAAAAGCTGAAGAGAGATCAAGAAGAACTAGAATAGGATGTCTCTTCTGGTCTCTCGCCCTCAAGAGGTCATTAAGCACCCGAACCAGCACAGTCTCGGTGCTATGTCTTTTACGAAAACCGGATTGGAAGGGTTTGTATATGTCATGGATGGTTAAATGGTTCTCCAATTGGACCGCCACTACTTTCTCAATCACCTTCCCAATGAAGGGTAGGTTAGAGATGGCTCTGTAGTTTGCAAAACAGTCTGGATCCAAGGTAGCTTTCTTCAAGAGCGGTGTCACCACCGCTTCTTTCAGGGAGCTAGGAAACTCACCCGAGTCCAGAGAGCACCAGACTATTTGCACAAGGATTGGACTGATGATGTCACAGCAACCCAATATTAGGGAAGTCGGTCCAGGATCCAATCTACAGCTCATAGGGCGCACACCATGGATAATCCTCATGACATCCACGAAATCAGGTCTGCTGAAGGAACACCACGAAAACTGAGACACTGTGAACTCATGCTGTTCAACCGCATCACCCTTAGAAGCCACAGGACGCAGATTTGCCCTGATATCAGCCACCTTATTAGCGAAGAAGTGAGCGAGCTCCTCGCACTCTAATTGCGAAAAAGCTCTCCGAACATGTAGACAGGCTGGGCTGCACAGCCTGTCCACAGTTCGAAACAGCTGAGCCGGTTGGTTCCTAGCAGCAGCAATCTCCCTGGACAGGAGTTCTGCCTTCTTATGGGAGATTGCAGATTGATAGACAGAGTAATGGTCCATCAATTTAAGGAGGTCGGTATCACTGGCGGATCTGCACCAACAGCGTTCTAATCTTCGGCCCTGTCTCCGCATCTCCTTCAACGTCCCATCGAACCAGGGTGCCTTGGGATGAAGGGAGAGGGGGTGTACACGAACAGGAGCAATAGTATCCAGAGCCGAAGTAACTGCCCTATTATAGGCTGTCACCAAGGTCTCTGGACTACTGCTCGCAAATGCGGGGGTTGAGAGGTCAAGAACCGCTGCAAGGCCTTGGGGAGAAATATCCTGTAAGGGGGGTATCTCGCCATCTCCACAGGGGTAGGCCTTCTCAGGGGGGTAATAAAATTGAACCCCACGGTGCAGTGGTCTGACCATATGACTTATTCCACCCCCAAATCAGTAATATCAATCCCTAGGAGAAAGACTAAGTCCAGGGAATGTCCAGATTTATGGGTAGCGGTGGAAACCACCTGTGTAAAGCCCAAAGAAGTCATTAATTGGAGGAAGTGATTACCAAATTGTGAGAGTTCATCGTCAACCCAGGTGTTAAAGTCGCTCAGAACCATCAATCTGGGCGACTCCAACGACATGTCAACAATAAAGTCTGTCACTTCCTGTAAGAACCATTTCACATCACCTGGTGGATGGTAGATGAGTGCAATTCGAACGCCAACACCCGCTACCACTGTACACTCAAAGGACTCAGTCTTCCCCACAACTACACTCGTGAGGTCCAATTCCATCTTAAAACAGACTGCAACCCCCCCCAACCTTGCAGTCCAATCTAGGGGGGGTGTATCACTGAGTACCCGGCCAGAGTCATGGCTTCTAACGTGGGGCATGGGTTTCATCCAGCCAGGTCTCGGTGATGCAGCCAAGTCCACCAAACCAACAAGATCAGCAATAATGCCGGTCTTGTTTCTGACGGACCTAGCATTGCATAACACCGCCCCGGTTGAACGAACCTCGGAGGCTGTCAAGCCCATCTGCCTGCCAAATTCTGTAGTACCCTTGGGTATGGAGAGGGCAAACCACGGTCTGGGTTCCATTTCACCCCAGGGCGCCTTCTAGATCTCACTACCCGGATACGAAGGCCCCCCTCGTCCATCCTCCCTGGTTCACAACCCCCCGCCCTCCCCCATCTCCTTCAAGCAATTCCCAATGCTCTGTAACACTGGTATATATATATATCAAAATGGAGAGGGGGAGGATAAAAAGAGCGGAGGGCGTGAAGCAAGGAGGATGAATACGCACCACCATGGGGATTGTGGGTCGACACATGCCGCTACAATACAACTAAACCAAAACAATAATGTAAAATAAAAAGTTAAATAACCCCCCCAAAATAAATCTAATTAAATATAAATCCTAAACACAAACCAAAAATTCAAAAGCAAATCAAAATACAAAACACATCCCCCCCCCAGTTCTCTCACAACCAGGGAGTAGAGGAAAACAATAAAATAAAAATTAATAAGAGGTTCACACTTAGCCAGTAAAAGTCACACAGTATCTAATCTGCACAGTCTCTTAAAATGGCAGAAGAAAGCTCACGGCTAGGTGGAAAGAATAATAGTCTGGTACTAAAGTTATTCCCAGAAACAGTACAACAAAATATCCCCAGCACAACCTCTCGTAAAGGCAGGTTTAGACTAAAATAGTAAAAAGCAAATTAACCAGGCACTCTCACTACCCAGTAAATTTGAAATAAAAGGCTCAAATCAAACTACCTCTCACATAGAAGACAGAGACCTAAGTAGTATTAACGGAATAAAATGCATTTTCACTGTTTCCAAAAATAAATCAAAGTCTGACCATAACCAATATCCAAAACTTTATCCGGGCGAATCTTCTTATGGGTCTGCAAGAAACTCTCGAAATATGCAGAGACCAAGTTCGTCAACCATCAAGAACGCTAGCAGGGGTCCAAATAATCTGACCCAGGAGAACCACCACCAGGAATACTCTCCCGCTGTAACTTCAGTCCTCAATAAGAAATGGACGATTCCTCGAAGACCTCAAAGCCCCAGGCTAAGCCAAACGGCTCCCCTCTGGCAAAACCCCGACTCCTGTTCAATGAGAGATCCGGCTGTGGAACAACCCGGAACAGAATAGACCACCCGCTTCCACGTCAACAAATAATCAATAGGTAGCTCCGGACGCACAGGATAGTTTTAATATCATAGACTCTGCAGCCCCAGGATGATCAAAAGGGCCTCCAGCTCTTCACCAACCAGATAATAAACCAATAGCAGCAAGAAGTAAGAGCAATTCCCGATAGCCAAAAGATAACAAAACGGCTTCTTCAGAGTACTTCCTCTGCGAAGATCACCAATAACCCCGGATTTCGTTTGAAAAGAGCTCCTCTTCTGACGTCCGTCCCAGACAGAGTCCAAAATGTTAGGCAGACAGGAGACAATCCCAGTACCTTCCCAAAAGAGAACTCCACTCAGAACCACAGAGCTTATAGAACGGCACTCGGACCGTGGACGCAGCATTAACAGCATCCCACAAAGTGTTCCAACTGTCCGGACTTCAGTGTTGGACTGAAAACAAGATAGTAAACTAAGAATAAAATAAAATATATAAAAGCAAAAAATGTTCATGATGCAGACATTCTGAGAAGAAACTCAACAGCAGACGGCAACGGCAGACGGCAACCGCACGTACACGCACTCACACTCGCACGATCGACTCACCCAGCATAGCGGCCTCTCCAGGATCACCACATACCCATACATAAACATACATACACACAAGATCATGCACATAGGGAAGAGAAACCCTGAAGCCACCTATAGGCTGGGAGGGAAGTTGCTGGCAGTCACAAGGGAAGAAAGAGACTTGGGTATCATCATCACCGATGACCTGAAATCATCCAAGCAGACCACTAAAGCAGTAGGTAAGGCTAGGGGGATGTTGGGGTGTATTAGTAGGGGTATCACAAGTTGGAAGAGGGAGGTAATAATCCCTCTTTACAAGACACTGGTTAGACCCCATCTGGAGTATTGCGTGCAGTACTGGATGCCACACCTTCACAAGGACATTAACCAAATGGAGGCAGTCCAGAGAAGGACAACCAAAATGGCGCAGGGACTGCATCAGAAAACATATGAGGACAGATTAACAGAGCTCAATATGTATACCCTAGAGCAGCGATACTCACTCATGCTTTGCTTAGGAGCCACATATGATACTTCTCTTTGGCTCAGGAGCCACAACCAGCATACACGGCATTTGTCAGTACCAAAATAAAACATGCATACGAAACTGATTAATTTCAAAACAGTTTATTGCAATTAAATAAATATAAAATAAACAATACAGTCATAAATTCATAAAAGTATAAATATAACAATTAAAAAAATGTCATATAAATAAATAGCAATCAGTTAGATACATGGCACTCCTTCTTTGAAACAAGTTCCGTGAAGTCTGGCTGTAAGTTGGATTCTGCAATTCTAAGACATTCTTTTGTATGCTGGATATTGAGCCTATTTCTCTTTGTATTTATAATTTGAGACATACAGTAGCAGAGAAGGCTGTTTCACATCTGTATCTGGATGGAAACATTGAGATTAGCCACATAGCAAGTTTTGAAATATGAGGAAGATGGTTTACTAATTTCCAAAACATTTGTACATCATTGTTCTTTTGAAATTATCTGGAGAGCTCTTCAGTTCCACAAATTCCATGAAAACTGAACTTGAAAGCCGCATACAATATTTAAATAAAGTTGTCTGCTTCTCAAAAGAAAATTACCTGTTTTGATCTCCTTCTCACCAGGATCTGTCCATGGAATGCTCTGTGCAAGTAAGGGTGAAATGATTACCGAGCTGTGCTCCCCTATTAACAAATAGTAATAGTGCCATTTAACTCCCATGTTTAGGGCCTAGAGCAAAGGAGGGAGGGAGTGAGGTGATATGGTCGAAACATTCAAACACCTTAAGGGCATTAACAAGGTGAAAGAGTCTAACATGTTTCAATATAAGAAAAATAGCAGGACAAGAGGACACAGCATGAGATTAGAGGGAGGCTGATTAAGGGGTAATGTGAGGAGGTTCTTTTTCACAGAAAGGGTGGTGGATGCATGGAATGGCGTACCTCAGGAAGTGCTGGATATGAATACAGTGCAGGGCTTCAAACAGGCATGGGATAGGCATAAAGGGGCAATACAGATGAATATGAATAGATAGGCCATTGACAGAGTAAAGGCCGATGGCACATTCATAAGGTAGAAAAAATGGGCAGACTGGAAGGACCTTGCGGTCCTTATCTGTCAACAACTTCTATGTTTCTATGTTTCAAAACACCATGTTAAGTTTGGGGGGTGGGTATAGCCAACTACCATATGGTTAGAGAAGTAGAAGTCAGGCGTGGAATTTGTGATGGGTAGAGACTGGTAGCCAGAGGCTGGTGTAATGTAGTCCATAAGGACTAGCAGGACTACCAGTGTAATCCCTGTACTAATGGATGAGCACAACATCTTCCAGATTGCAGAAGTGCTAGGGCTAGGATAAAGAGGGGGGAACAAAATAGGAGGACACTAACTGTCCCACACTGAAACAAGCATTTGTCAATACTGAATATTCACTTACATGTATTTGTTGTGTAACCCCTAGGTGGTGCTATCCCAAGGGCTATTACCCCTGCCTACTGGGCTAGTAGCAGGTTAAGGGGACTGAGTTCTGAAACGGGTGCCTCCACCTGGAGGTCAGGGTTGTAATGGTCAAACTAACCTGGGCACAGCCCTCCAGGACACTGTAACCCCCCTCTTTGCTTACTAGTGGCCAGAACAACACACAATAATCACTTTCACAATACCCCTGATACACCACACAAGTACCCACACTGTTTGCACTTACCACCAGGGCTTTCCTCTGGCTCGGCCCTGGGACCCCCTGTAAAACAAGGTTATACACAGCAAATAACAGCAGTACAGTACTCTTGCACAAACTGGAACCACAGTCAGGGTAAATGCAAAAAAGAGTTGGATCTGATTTATATAAGGGACTTGAACAAGGGAAGGGCGTAATCAGGTTAATTTGTTTAAAGGCTCTATCAATCAAATAGTTATGCATGCACTTCAGGGTCCATAAACAGTCACACACTCTAGGTACCCAGATGGAGAATGGTGGGCTAGCCAGGAACATTGCAGTTGGTTGGGGCCCTGTGATACAAGAAAACAACATGCACAACACACACTATTTGTTGTTTTTTGTTTGTTTTTATTTCTTTCTCCCTCGTCCCTACCAAGTAGCCTTGAGGTCGCCAATGGATCCCTCCTGCCACCGACACCTTCTGCCTAGGGTCCCTCATCCTGCCACGGATTACCCCCTGGGTGGGTTGGGTGGGGTGAAACCCCTGTACCTTAAGTGTCTTCTCCGGTCCCTATGACAGCTGCAGTTGGTGGCACATCAGGACTGGGTTCGGCGCTCAAGTCTACCGGCTCTGGAGTGTCTTCCCTGTTCTGTGTAGGGGCGTTGCTAGCCCAAGATGTCAAGCGGGCATGATATACATAACATCCTCCCCTTAGTACTGCAACCTCTAGAGGTGATTGGTTCACTGGCCTCCACCCATGACCAATCAAACCCCCAGTGCCGACGAACTGTCCTGCCCCCAGCCTCCGCCAGAGATGCATTGTTAGCCGGGTGAATCCCCACCCTCCCGAAGAGCTGTGTTCGGATGCTCAGCCTTTCTCCCCCCTGCCAACCCCCGGCGACCCGAGTCCGCTCCTGAACCCGGGTCAATGGCGTGGTGCGAAGTGTGGCGTCCAGCACCTCAACCCTCAGCATCACTGGGCCGGCGCTCACACATTATTTGTAATCCGGAGCCGGAGGGCTCAGTTCATGAAAAGAAAACAAGACAATCAGATGACACACTTTAGATCAGGCTGCTGTTGCAGGGAGCTACCCTGATGATTACTCACAATACCCAAGACTGGACACAGGCTGGATGAAAATCGAGACAGCAGGTGGTTAATCTGGAGTGCCAGGAGAAGCAGGGCCCATACGAATCACCGAGGCGTCGTTCCTGTTCAAGCGTGGAGCAGGAGGCTGATCCCCAGGCAGGTCTCTCGTCAATGGCTTTCTCTGTGCAGCGGGTAATCTGGCTGGGCCAGGTGGCAAGGCCCCGGCCAAATGGAGACAAATTTGGATACAGTCTGTGTTGGGCTAGATACAGCTTCCAGCAAGCAGAACACAGTCCACACAGTGGGGAACCAAATCATGACCCATTTTCAATACACAGCACATTTACATGTAAGGAAATTCTACTGTACCAGGCAAAGCGCTCTCCGGTCATGATCGCAAAGTCTCTGCACAAACCAGGGATTCAAAAGCAGCTGGAAATCCTGAAAGGCCGATCGCATTCAGCAAATCTTCGGTCTTCTTCAGGTATGAGCCTGGTAAAAATCAGTGGCTTACTTCATTTTCACAAACTAGGACCCAGTCTGAAATAATTCTCTTCTCTCCCTCTCGGGAGCAGCAGGCAGACATGCAGGCCAAAACTCAGCCCCTTCACAGTTCTCCCATGTGAATTCACTCAGGATTGCTGCTCAGAATCACTTGAGCGTGTTACTTCTTCACATCTCAGCTCAAAACTGAAACTAGCTGCAGCAGCCTGGGAAATTCCCCAAGATCCAAAAGATTCGGTAGGCTAATTCTCCTGTCAGTCACAACAAAGGCTCCCCCTTCAGGTGCAAAAAGATGCAAAAAGCGCCAAACTACAATTCCTACAGATTTTGACTCCAGACAGCTCCTGTAGTCTGGCTCCATTTTAGGTCCCACCAGAACTGATTGGTCCAATTCGCAGTCCAGGACCAAGATAGTGGAGATAAACAAAACAGTCCATGCTGCAAAGAAGACTGGTTAGACAAAGTACATTATCATTATCACTCTAAATGATTTTCAGCAAATAGTTACATCTTTCAACAGAGCTCCATCTCAGATTACTTATGACTGCAATCCAGGCAGCTCTTAACGAGACAGTACACAGAGGATATGCAGGCACTCTCTGGCAATCACATTTAAACTGCTAAAACGCAGGACACCAGCCTGGCAGTGAGCATTTAGGCAAACTTGAGGAAGACTTTTTTGGAACCCCCATTTGTAGGGGGGTTACACCTGTGCAGGTGGGGTTGCCGAGATATAGAAACATAAGATGGGATAGCGCACACAGGGTGCAAGCAGGAGAAGGGTTTACCTGTAAGGGGGGGAGGTCTTATACTGGGTGTCAAGCTGTCTGCGGCTGCTGAGATGGGGGAATGGAGGGCAGGGCAGTACACAGAGGGGGCGAGAGGGAGGGAGGTTTTCCTGTACAAGGGGGCTGTTTTGTGCTGGGAGGGGGTATTGGGCTGTCTAGGGTTGCCAAGACTGGGGAATGGAGGGTGGGACAGCACACAGAGGAAGCAGGTGGGAAGATTTGGTGTGTATGGTGGGGGCTGTTTCTGCTGAGAGGTGTAGTGCTGTCAGCCTGCTTGGGGTTGCTGAGACTCGGAAATGGAGGGTGGGACAGCACACAGAGGGAGGGAGGGAGTGAGTGGTGTAACCACCTCTACAAATGGGGGGTCCCAAAAAGTCTTCCCTGAGCTTGCCTAAATGCTCACTGCCAGGCTGGTGTCCTGCATTTTAGCAGTTTAAATGTGATTACCAGAGCTTGTATAGCCTCTGTGTACTGTCTCTTTAAGAGCTGCCTAATTGCAGCTTAAGTAATCTGGGAGGGAGCTCTGTTGAAAGATGTAACTATTTACTGAAAATCATTTAGAGTGATAATGATAATGTAGTTTGTCTAACCGCCTTTCTTTGTAGCAAGGACTGTTTTGTTTGTCTCCACTGTCTTCGTCCTGGACTGCAAATTGGACCAAACAGTACTGGTGGGACCCAAAATGTAGCCAGACTACAGGAGATGACTGAATTCAAAATCTGTAGGAACTTTAATTTGGAGCTTTTTTTGTGCCTTTTTTGCAACTGAAGGGGGAACTCTTGCTTTGACTGACAGCCAAATCAGACAACCAAATCTTTTGGATCTTGGGGAAGTCCCGGGCTGCTTGCAGTTTGCAGTTAGGTCTAAGCTGGAAGCTGAACAAGAAGGGACTGAAGTGATTCTGAGCAGCAATCCTGAGTGGATTCGCATGGGAAAACTCTGAAAAGGCGAAGTTTTTGGCCTGCATGTCAGTGTGCTGCTCCTGAGGGGGAGAGAAGAGAATTATTTTGGACTAAATAAAAGTTTGTGTGACTAAAGTAAGCTACTGAAGTGGGCCAGGCTCAACCTGAAGAAGACCGAAGATTTTGCTGAATGCGATTGGCCTGTCAGGAGTTCAGCTACCCCTAAGCTCCCGGTGTGTGCAGAGACTTTCTGATTGTGCCGGGGAGCGCTTTGCCTGGTACAGTAGAATTCCCGTACATGTAAATGTGCTATGAGCTGCTAGTGGGTTGTGAGTTAGTTCCCCACTGTGTGAACTGTGTTCTGCTTGCTGGAAGCTGTATCCAGCCCAAAACGGACTGCATCCGAACTTGTCTCCATGCTGTCTGGGCTTTGTCAGACTGGCCCAGCCAGACTACCCACTGCACAGAGAAGCCATTGACGAGAGACCTGCCTGGGGATCAGCCCCCTGCTCCACGCTTGAACAGGAATGACACCTCTGTGACTTGTGTGGGCCCTGCTTCTCCTGGCATTCCAGATCAACCACCTGCAGTCTCGATTTTCGTCCAGCGTGTGTCCAGTCTTGGGTATCATGAGTAAATACCAGGGTAGCTCCCTGCAACAACAGCTTAATCTGAGTGTGTCATCTGATTGTCTTGTTGTTTCATTTCCTTTACGAACTGAGCCCTCTGGCTCTGGATTACAAATATTGTGTACTGTGCATGTTGTGTTTTCCATCACAGGGCCCCAACCAGCTGCAACCCTGGGCAACTGCCCTGGCTAGCCCATCTCTTCTCCACCTGGGTACCCAGATGTGGACTGTGTGGGGGGACTCAAAGCGCATGCATAACTGCTTGATTGATATAACCTTTTAGCTAATTGACCTGATTTTGCCCCTTCCTTGTTCAAGTCCCCGGAATAAATCAGATCTAACTTTTTCTGCATGTAATCTGACTGTGGTTCCAGTTTGTGCTCAAAGTACTGTACTGTTGCTATTTGCTGTGCATACCTTGTTTTACAGGGGGTCCCCAGGGTTGAGCCAGAGGAACCAGCCATGGTAGTAAGTGCAAACAGTGTGGGTACTTGTGTGGTGTACCAGAGGTATTGTGAAAGTGATTATTGTACAGTGTTCAAGCCACTAGAATGGAAAGGGGGGGGTTTCAGTGTCCTGGAGGGCTGTGCCCCGGTTAGCTTGACCACTACCAACCCTGACCTCTGGGTGGAGGCACCTGTTTCAGAACTCAGGCCCCTTAACCTGTTACTAGCCAAGCAGGCAGGGGTAGTAACCCTTGGGATAGCGCCACCTAGGGGTTACAGTGGGATGAAGGTTTATGTGTAAATGGGGGCTGTTTTGTGTTGGGGGTGTCTGGCTGTCCAGGGTCGGCGAGATCAGGGAATGAAGGGAGGATAGCACACAGAGGGAGGGAGTGAGTGGGAGGGAGGGAGGTTTACATGTGTGGCAGGACAGTCAGCATTGGGGAATGGACTTCAAGGTGGAGGAGATCCACTGGAAGGCCACGGTGTTGCAGCAGGAAGCCAGCAACCGAGGGTGTGGGTGAGAGAACTCTGATCACACAGACACCACTCAGCTGCTTGCCGGGTGGCTTCATGTAAATTAAAGGACTGTGTGCTCTCTCATAGGAGCACTTCAGTCCTTTGAACTACACAAGGTTTCCTCCCAGCAAGCACTGAATAGTGTCATGACCAGACTGTGGGGCCATTGGGCTGGACTGTCGAGCCCCTTGCAGTTTCAGCTGCAGTAGATTCTTCAGTGACACACCTCTGAAATGTCATTAATGTAACAATACATTTCTTGCACAAGCAAACATAAAACCTAGCAGAGCCTACTTGTTATAGGCAAAGGCTGTCTTAAAATCGAGTAGTATAGCTACACGATACTTAGCAGGAGCGGCGGTGATAAGCAATTACCCCTGAGTTAGGTAAAAACTCAGAAGAAGGCAGAATGTACAGAGTATTAGCCAGACACTGAAAATAACCAGGCTGGACTAACACAACAAGGTTGTGGCAAATATGCAGAGGGCAAATACAGGCAAGAAGGTTAGCTCCGTAAGCAGCTTTGTGCTTGGACCCCAGTTACTGATATCCAGTACTCAAGACATAGGCTACATAACCCAAGTGACTACTCAGATGGAGTGGTGGGGGGGGCACTCTTACTAGCGTATATTAGAGGCTACAATACAACAGTACTGTATAAGCTAAACTCCAGTCATGAAAGCAAGTCAGTGACTGCAGTAACACTGCAGAAAACTGACTCAACAGCTCTATGTAAGAGCAGTTAGGAGTTGGCTAGAGCACGCATAGTCATGGATGACTTGTAGGGATTCAACTGAAGCAGCACGCCTGGCCTCCGGCTGTCACCGTAGGCTGACTCCTAGGTAAACTCCTGCGATGTCCTTTGCACTACGGTCCTTAACAGAAGTACTGATTGAGTGTAGAGTCTTTTGAGTTAAACCGTAAGAATGGTGGCCTTTGCAGGGTGTCCTTTGATTGGTGGAGCAGGGTTCAGAGGGTGTGGCTTCAGGAACAGCAGCTGTGGATTGAATGGCTGTAGCAGCCGTTGGAGTTGGCCCAGGATGGCTTTTCCCCAGGTGAGAATCTGGAACTCTGAGGCAGCAATCTGTTGCAGGGAGGAGGGCTGTGACTTCCAGGGGGCACCTCACAACCACAGGAGAGTAGAGTGGTGGTGCTGGCAGAGGGCTGACTGGAAGGAGAAAACAACTCTTGTATGTCCACAGCCGCTCTAGGCAGGGAACAGATGGCTTTACAGGCACCTTCTAATTGGTGGAGTACGGCTAAGAGGGATTCAGCTTCAGGAACATCAGGTATGGATTGGATATCTGTAGGAGTTGTAGAAGGTGACCCAGGAGAGCTTTCTTCCAGCAAGAATCTGGACCCCCAAGGTGGCAACCTGTTGCAGATGGAAGCACCGTGAGTTCCTGTGTGTAGTATTGGTGTCCGGTTGGAACAGGGAGCTTACAATAAAAGAAAGAGATGACGGAAAAGATTCAGAAAACAGCAGTAAGGGTCACTTTGAGGACAGAGATTCATTATGTTGAGGCTTTGAAAATGTTTAAGTTGGAGATGCTAAGTCACAGGAGAGAAAAGATGAAGGCGAAAAAGTTTGTTGAAATTTGCAATCCCAGTAGTAAATTATCCCATTTATTACAAAAGAAAATGTGGGATGTTGTGAAAGAAAACTGTATAAGTAGCAGAAACCAATAGATAGTACAGTGACATACAAACAATCAAGAGAGTAAAGATGGTGACTGGTGTGGGTCTACTTAAACAGCTGCTGCAGTAGCTCAGTTTTTAACTTTTTTATCTGTTTATGCTTGTTTATTTCATTTACTTTTATTAGCTAGCTGGATAGTAAGGGTTTATTAGTGAGTTAGATGAGAGAGAGGGTGCATTTATTTTTTGGGGCTTGTTGATAATTGTGGCTGTTTGTGGTTTTGTTTAAGTCATACGGAGGATTAAAGCTTTTTGCACTATAAGTTGGTGTTTTATGCGTGTAGTGGTGACCCGATTCTGCTGATTGTTATCGGAGGCACAACCGCTTCGTAAAAACTTCGTAAAGCAACCTTTCTACCAGTTTATGCCCGTTTGAACAACGCTTTGGATCTAGGCCATTGGGATATTGTCCTGGAAGTGAAGATGCCTCTTCAGTTTTTGCCACTGGAAAAACTGTGAGAGGTTGGATTGCGGAGGTTGGACTGCTGAGATGAACGCAAAATCTGTTCCTTAACTGTAGGAGGTGGTGAGCTTACTTGTCCAAGCGTTGTTGCGGGATTGAATTAACTTAGGGGCTTTGCTCCTGTGGCATTTTGGTTATTTGGTCCGCCACTGAAAGACCCCTTACCTTCTCTGTGGTCTGCCAGACCCTTCGGTTGCTGCTGGTGAGGACCCCATCTGGACCGTGCGAATAACTAGACAGACGCATAAAACAATAATAAGGCAGGTTTATTCTGTGCTGCAGATGTTTTCTTCATGAGGACAAGCCCCAGACTGACAAAATCTCTGACTGACAGGCATAAATAGCACTGCCAGGCAGTACAACAAATTGTTACATGCAAGTTCTAAGTGCTCTTAAAGGGGAGGCAACTTAACATTAAGCCCCATGCTTAATGTGTGCTTCACATCACCGCCAGAACAGTGAATGTGAGCACTACTCGAACAAGCAATAAATCTATAACAGTTTCTAAGAAATATTTTAAGTACATTTTAAGGCAAAAACACATTTTCATGCATTACAAGGCATTAGTTTCACTAAACAGAATTCCATTTTGGGGGGGGGGGAGTAAAGAACCTGGACTACACTGGGGACCAGTCAGAGTAGCACCAGAGAAGGGGGGAACACAATAGTACTTGAGACTTGGTCATGCCACAAGCGCTAAGGTGTGGGGGAAGGAAAAGGAAAGAGAGGGAAGGGTAGCAGCAGGAGGATACCCAGAATGCAGGCCAAACTTTTAACAACAATTGCATAACAAACAGATGGACTGTCCATGTAAAGAGACATTCCTAAGGGGAAAAAGCGTTAATGCAGGTAAATAGTACCACAGAAACATTTGCATAAGATAGGTACAAGAACATTTACTGCAAAATAATTAAACACAGAGACTATCACCAGAGAAAGAAAATTCAGTCCCAAAACACACTGAGTCCGGTAACAAAAGTTCAAGGCCTCCGTTGACTTTTCTGGTCAGTGGGAATGGAGGCATGCATGGATTGCACTAGTTCCTGACAGGAGGGAGTCAGGTTATTAAAAGCGACCCAGGAGTTCTGCCCACTATCGAATCCACACCACTTTACTGTGTAAGTCCAGGATCCATTGACAAACTTCTTCCTTAAGATCTTCTCGATCTGGTACACTGTGGTGTGTAGAAGAGAGTCCTGAGAAGAAGAAGAAGGTTGAGAAGAAGAGGAAGTCCCAGGCAAATCATCTGGTAAAACAGAATCCAGCTGGAGAGTGTCAAGAGTGGGAAGAGCTGTAGGAACTAGTTGCAAGTTGTCCGGAGGGATCTCCGCTTCAGAGAGGATGGCAGGCTCAAGGGCAGCTTCATTTCTGGGAGGACTGGGGTCATCTGGAAGGTTATTATTCAGGTACCCATGCTTTAGTCGGTTTATATGGACTTTGTTGTGTAACAGCTTGCCAATCGACTTGTGCTGCAGAGGAACGTAGACTGGAGGAAGCTTTTCTATGATGTAGAAGGGACCAGTCCAGGGGCACAGCAGTTTCTTGGTGGTGCCCGGAACAAGAACAGATTGGTACAAATAAACAATGTCCCCAACAGAGAATGAAGGCTCATGTGCCTTGGCTGCAGACATTTTTTGCATTGCCGATTTTCTCTGGCCCAACGTGGTGATTGCAACTCGTTGGGCAAGTTCCAGCTGTTCCAGAAGAGGGATAATAAAAGAAGAAGCTGACTTAAGAACCACTAGCAGCAAGAGATCCCTGTCCAGTGGAGTTCTTGGGTGATGTCCATAGACTAAGAAGAAGGGGGTGTATTCTGTGCTGTCAACACAAGGGCTGGTATTGTATGCAAATTGCACAAAAGGAACAAAATGGTCCCAGGTGTCGTGAGTCTCATTCAGATACTTGGAGAGTGTGCTGAAAATGGTGGACATCATTCTTTCACTCTGTCCATTGCATTGTGGATGTTAACTTGTGGTATGTGTCTTTTTATGTCGAGAAGTTTACAAGTTTCTCGGACAATGGCGGACAAGTAGTTAGTGCCTCTATCTGAATGTAGGTATGATGGGGTACTGTGATGACAAATGACTGTAGTGAGAAAAGCAATTGCCACAGTGGTGGCTTTAATGTCTCTTAGGGGGATGAGCTCCAAATACTTTGTCAGGTAGTCCACAAAGAAAAGGATGTATTTGTTGCCAGAGTCAGAGCATGTTGGTAAGGGCCCAAGAATGTCAGTGCTGACTCTTTGGAACAGTTCAGTGGCTACAGGCATTGGGATGATGTGTGCCTTTGTTGGTTTGGCAGGAGGCTTTCTTTGGGAGCAGGGCTGGCAGGATTTTATGAACTGGACAATGTCCCTATTCATGTGTGGCCAGAAGAAGTGAAGCCTTGTCTTTTCTAGAGTTCTGTGTATTCCCATATGATCTCCCGAAAGTGGAGAGGCATGAGTGGAGAGAAGAACTTGAGGGATGAGAGAGGCTGGCACAACTAGCTGTACATGAGTTCTATCCATGCGATGACCCTTGTCTTCCTTGGTTCAAATGTGAAAGAGCACACCGTCATTGACGTAATGCGAGGCAAAGAAAAGTACATCTTGGCGACGTTTCTTTTGTTGCGGTAAGGTTCCAGGCTCTAAGTAGGAGATTATGTCTGTAAATTGAGTGTCAGTTCTTTGTTGCATTTTAACAGTTGCCAGGGACAAATCAGATGTAGAAGAGATGAGAAGCTGTTCAGCTGCTTGCAATAACTAAGGATTTGTGTGTCTCTCTGTAGAAGCAGTAGGGAGCAGCAAAGCAGCCTGAGGTGCTGTAGGAGTGTCCACTGGAATCACATCCATGGCATGGAAGGGAAGAGCCTGTAAGCAGGATTCTTCACCTGTTGAGGATGATGCAGAGGGATATCATCTCCGGCTTACACCATCAGCATTTGAGTGAACTCGACCTGGTCTGTATTGAATTTCAAAGTTGTAGGATTGCAGCAAGGTGATCCATTGGGCGAACTTGCCTACTGGCTCCTTCATTTCAAATAACCATCTGAGGGCAGAGTGATCAATGACAGCTGTAAAGGAGAAGTAGCAAAGGTAGTAGTCAAATTTCTTCATGGCAAATACCATGGCTAGACATTCCTTCTCTGTGATGCCATAGTTCTGCTCAGCTGAGGAAAGAGAGTGCCCAGCATAGGAGACAACTCGTTCTGTTGCATCTTGAATTTGACAGAGCACAGCACCCACTGCAAAGGAACCAGCATCTGAGTAGAGCTTGAATGGTTGGTCGAACCTTGGGTAGGCCAATACTGGAGAAGAGATTAGGTTTTGTTTTAAGGTGTCAAAGGCCTCTTTACATTCATAAGTCCAAATATAGTCACATCTCTTTTTGGTGAGGGCGTACAGTGGAGCTGCAATCTTGGCGTAGTTGAAAATGATCTTTCGGTAGTAGCCAGACAAGCCCAGGAAAGCCTGAATGTCTTTGAGATTGTTAGGCTCTGGATAGTCTTTGACTGCTGAGAGCTTGTCTGGATATGGAGAGATGCCTTGAGAACTAACCACATGTCCCAGGTAATGAATTTGATGCTGCGCAAAACAACACTTTTCTGGGCGAAGCTTGAGGTTCACTTGTCTGAGACGTTCAAATACTTCTTGGAGATGTTGGAGGTGCTCTGGCAAAGTTCTGCTGAAGACAATCACATCTTCCAGGTAGACTAGGAAAGATTTCCAATACAACCCATGTAGTACGGCTTCCATAACACATTGAAATGTGGCTGGATTGTTCTGAAGACCCATAGGCAGACATTTGAACTGGAAAAGTCCCAAGTGGCAGCGCCATGCTGTGTATGGATGAAAAGCTAGATCAATGGAAACTTGATAGAACCCACTCTGAAGGTCTAGAGTGGTGAAATAAGCAGGACTGGCTGTACCAAGACTCTAAAGCATCTTCAGTTGTAGGCAAGGGATGAGCATCCTGCACCGTGTAGGCACTGAGTTTTCTGTAGTCTACCACAAAATGATACCCTTTGTCCTTTTTTACCACCAGCAAGCAAGGTGCGCCCAGGAGCTTGTAGATACTTTGACTATGTCTTGGTCAAGCATGTCTTTGATTATGTCCTCGAGGACTTGTTTCTGTTTATGTCCCACTTTGTAGGCTCACTGATGGATTGGTTTCTGGTTGGGCTGTACTTCGATGGTGTATTGCAGAATATCACAGCATCTGAGCTTGTTATCTGAACCAACAAAGACATCCGGGTAATTCTCCAGGAATTTTAGAAGTTGTTGCTTTTCTATTGGAGATGCTGGAAGTTTTGAAGAGGACAGTCTCTGACTGAGGGGTAACTCTGTTGAAGCTTGAGTGGTCGTGACAGTACTGACAGGAATAGAGTTGGTGGAACCATGCTGAGGTTCGTGCGTGAGATGGAGCTGGTCCCCTGAAGACAAGCAGAAAAACTTTCCGATGTTGGCACCCTTTGAAATGACCACTGGCTCATCTGTGAAGTTGCAGCATTTTTGGAAGACTGCACCATCATACACTGCCGATAAGGTATTTCCCGGAAGGAGACCTGATGAATGCAGTGCAGGGGATCCTGTGACGATGCCAACAACACCCTGGGGAAGTGGTTCACCTCGAATCTTGGCAATCAAAACCATTTCCGACTGAGGAGGCACAGTGACTGAGTCTATAGCTGCGAGTTGCCTCCGAGGATCTAGTGACAGTTTGTTTGAGGCCAAGTCTAGGATGGCTTTGTGAGCTTTGAGAAAGTCCAGGTCTATAATTATTGTAGGTTGAAGATCAGGCACTATATAAAACTTGACAGTAGCTTGCTGTGAGCCAAAGTGGAGCTTGAGATGGACCATACCTGTGATAGGTATTGTAGCTGTACTTGCTGTGATAATGTACTTTACGTCAGCTGGAGAGACATTAGGTATGTGACAAATAGCTTGGTTGTTTAGAATACTGCTGTTGATAAGTGATATTTGTGCTCCAGTATTGACCAAGGCAAGCATAGACCAGTCTCCGATGGTTATAGGTACGTAGTTTGCTGGCAGAGGTGATCGGATGACAGGTACCCTTGCTCCTGGAAGTGAGAGTGTGCCAGAATTCACCATTGGAGGAAGCATTTTGTTTGAATTGCGAGAGTCAGAGGGGTGGTTAGTTGCTGTGTTCCCCTGCTGAACAAAAGCCCCATGTCTGTTGGGAGGTGCTCATTTCCCTGATCCTGGGAGTAGTTGCGGTTATCATGTTGTTGGCACTGTGATGAGCATCTGTGGTCCTCTTGAATCCTGTGGTAATATTTTAACTTTCAGCAGACAGTGGCAGTGTGTCCCCTGAATCCACACCACTGGCAAGTCATAGGCTCTTGGGGAAAGGTGGAGGTGGATCCAGTCACCATCGAGGTGGTTGCATAGCATTAGTATTTGCCAAAGAGGCAGTTGAGTTGATGTGTAAGGTACTGACAGTAGAAATAAGTTTGTCAATCATTGCTTGTTGCTGTTGGACACAAGTGGCAAGTGCAGCCAGTTGTGAGGTTTGGGGCACCTGAGCACCTGCAGACTGGCACATTGAAATGGACTCTTGAGCTAGCCATGCAGCTTGGATGCTGTCTGTCCAGGTGGTTGGCTTTTGCTATATGACATAGGTATGAAATTGAGGAGGCAGTCCCCGGACAAAGGCTGTTACTTGATCTTACTCTGTTTTCTGTAGGCGTTTGCATCAAGTCTCAAAGTCCACAATGAAGGCTTCAAGAGATTCCGAGGGTTGCATGGTGCGTTCCCACTGCTGTTGCTCCAATAACCAGGGTGGGTGTGCTTGTAGAATATGGGCTTTGAAGGTTGTGTACAGTGTGGCAGTATCTCCTTTGACTTGGTCTGGAAGTGCGCTGAACCAGGAAATGGCAGTCCCTCTCAAAAGCAAGCACAAGGCATTGGAGATGCGCAAGGGATCAGTCCAACCACTGAAGGAAATCCATGCTTGGAAGTGTTCCAGCCAGTCAATATCGTCTTCGTAAGGCAAGGCTGAGATGGGTACTGGTTGTTGGCTGGTATGGGCTGTGGACTGTGGTGCAATGGCTTTAATGTAGTCCAAATCATCTTGAATAGCTTGCATAGCTGGGGCTCCTTGAGCAGAAATAGAAGACTGGATGTCATGGAGGATTGTTTCAATTTTGTAGCCCCCTGCCCTTGAGGTGGGTGAAGGTAGGACTCCGGACACTCCGGCGCCCATATCTGTGTCGTCGTCAGACACTGTTGTTGGAGATGAGCTTCGTTTCACTGAGTGAAGGTCATACGGGTGAGAAGGAGTTGCCGTCATGCAGGAGACAGGACATCGTGTCGTCGATGAAGTGCCGAGCAAAAATTATTTTTGTAGACAAGAGTACACATTTTTGTAGTAAAGTTCATCAATGACATCTTAATAAAGAACTTCCCACTCAATTATGTGTTGTTTGTTATTTAAATAAAGGTTTTGTTGCAAAAATCAGCTGCTGGTTGCGGTGTCCATTCATTTCAATAGGAATCCCATTGATTTCAATGGAGTGAGGTCAATTTGTGCCCTTCACAAGATGGCCGCTGAACTGTGACATGCAGTTCCTGTGGGGTTGACTGGTCTGACTGTAGCAAGATAGCCGCCAGCAGGGGTTTAAGGGTCACTTCCTGTGTTGTTGCTTTGATGTGCTCAAGATGGAGGATTCTTGCCACGAGGCTGCCTGGCTGCTCTGCAATATGTAAAATGGCAATTGCCGCCCTGCTGAGCTTCTTCCTCAACCCTGGCACAGAAAAATGGTGGGCATTTCATGTTTTTGGTGAGTGAAAACTTGCTGAGGGAATTTCTGTACTTGTTTGCTGTACTCCATTTTGTTTTATGAAGCTTTCTATATTTTACATTTATTTTTGTTGTTTCTGTTGTTTCCCAAGATGTCCCTCATGTTTGTTTGCCCTCCACTTATGTTCTGTTCCCAGGTGCTATGTTTAGTTATTGCTGTGCCCAAATTGTGATTGTTTTCTCCTTTTCTCTGCTGTTTTTATTTCCTTAGACTGCCTTCTGCTTGCCTCAGGCTCATGGCTCCGAGGTTTGCTATTGTAATTATTTATTTCATGGTGCTCTGTGCTGTGGTTGTCTGGCCATTAAGTTGTTATGCCTCCTGTATTTATTTGTTTTTTATTTAAAGTGATGCAGGGCTGCTTTGGAGCATGACCAGAGAGGAGTGGAGAGTCTGAGAGCAGCTTGCTCCATTTGCAGTCCTTTAGTTTATTTTATTATTTTTTTTGTTTGTTTGTTTTGACTGGGCAGCTTGTTTGAGCATGGCCGAGGGGTGAGTAGGGCGTGGAGGCTCCGGTGCAGCGCTGATTTTTTTTGTCTTCTTGCCCCCATTTGTTTATGGCAGTTTCTGAAGCATGGCCAAGCGGGAGAGGAGTGCTGAGTTGCAGGCAGGAGGCTTGTGGAGCAGGAAAGCAGATCGCTCCTTTGCAGCTGTGGGGGTTAGTGGAGCTTGGCTCCGGGAAGGAGCTTTGCCGAGGACCCACTGTGGAGTGGAGCAAGCTTGAGGGCCAAGTGTGGAGCCAATCGCTCTGTCTTAGAGTGGAGGAGCCTGTGGGAAGTCGCAGTTCTGTCCGTGCAACTGCAGGGAAGGCAGCGGATCCCAGTGCGAGGAGGAGTGAGGGGCCAAGCGGCTTGCCAGAAAGGCTCCATAGGCTACTGGAGCAAAGGAGAGTGGTGGCAGTTCATGAGGGCTGAGCAGCATGCAGAGTTGTAGAGGTAGGCCCTCAGAGGCTACGGTTGGCCACCGGACTGGCTGAGGAAGAGCGGGGAACAGTTCGTTGCAAAAGTAATTTGGCCACTTTTGGGTTGAGAGCTGCAGTCTGTTGTTTTGAGAGGCACTATATTTGCTGGCTGCATCTGGGAGGTCTAGAAAGGGAGATGGCTTGGCAAGTGGAGCAGTTTAAAATGAGCCTTGCCACAAGGTGGGAGCGGGTGGGGGTTTACAGTTTGCAGCTCCGTGGTGCTCAGGCTTGGAAAAAATAATTTGCTGAAAGTTCATTTGTTTAGCTGGCTAGCAATGTTGAATAGTTTCCCTTATGACAGTCTTAGAACAGTAGAAGGTCTGCAGGCTGCAGTTCTAACAGGATACAGCTCATGGTTTTCCTTGCAGCCAAGGCTGTGGCATAAGTAACAGACTATTCAGGCACACTTGAGTGGTGACTTGGGGTGCCCAGCGACGTAGACAAGCAAGATGGGGGTCTGGACAGAAGAAGGGCTTCATTCTCCACCATGTGTAGCATTTTGGTTTTATTTATTTTATTTATTTAGCTTTTGATAAACAGGTAGGTACACTAGACAAGACAATTGCCTATTTTCAGGTACGACCCGGGAGAGTACAGGAATAATAGATTTAGGTATATACAATGACATTGTACACATTAGACATGTTACAGTTACTGTGAGGATACAGATTCAACACAGCATACGAAACATGGTAAGGCATAGATTATACAGTATTAACATAAAAAAATAAACACCTTGTGGGAGATAAGAGCAGTAATGTTACAGATTCAACACAGTGTACAAGTGTGGTAAGGCATAGATTATACAGTATTAACATAACAACATAAACACCTTATGGAAGCCAAGAGCAGTTCTAGGGGCACAGTATCGAAATCCTTCAGATGTGACATTATATACAGCTTAGCAACCTCTTGGAGTCTGGCCTTTTGTCCAGGAGTAGTTCCAAAGCAGAGGAGTGCTGTGATGGATCAATTCACAGGGGTTTGGGTCAGCCACAGGCTGAGGCAAGTTTGAGATGGTTCCATAGGGAGAAACGGAGACACATCTGTGAGTGTGCAGCATGGACCTGGGCAGAGAAGGAGTTCCACAGTCTGGGAGCGAATGCAGCAAAGTCACGCCCACCCATTTGAGTCCGTGTAGCCAGTGTCTTGAGGAGGGCCTGTCCCTGGGACCTGAGGGAGGAGGAGGAGGAGATGGACGGGACAAGAAATTTCACAAGCCCTGGAGGGATGCCAGTGCCATGGACCTTTCCAGTGAAGCACCCTAAGACGAAGTCTATGTGGTTAGCGGGTGAGAGCCAATTTAGCCTGCTATAGAGGTCGCAATGGTGAGTGAGATGGGGGGCAGCCAACGCAAAGTGGCAGACATTATTGTAGGCAGTGGACCACCTAGTGAGGTGGACTTTGGATGAGCGGGCAAACAAGAGGAGCCCACAGCAGAGCAAGGGTAGGAGCACCCCTCTGGCAAGTGCAATCCGAGCTGCTGGAGTAAGATTACTTTTTGCTTTGTATGCCAGACCCAGTTTGCAGTTTACAGTCTTGCAAGTATTCTGAATGTGGAGGCCAAGGTCAAGCTGCAGGTCCAGCATCACCCCAAGGTATTTAAAGTTGTCAGTAACTGGTATCTTGACCCCGTCTACACCAGAAACACACAGTGGAGTAGAGGCGGCCTTAATCTTGGCCTGAGACCCAAAGAGCATGGCCTGGGTTTTCCTGAGATTTAGAACCAACTTATGTGACAATATCCAGGATTGGATGTTCCTCAAGTCCTCGCTCAGGTGGCGATTTATGACCCCTATCTCAGGGGAGTGAGTCAGGATGACCAGGTCATCTGCATAAAGGATAGGCTTGCAGTGGATAGCAGCAGCCAGGAGTTTGTTCACGAATATGGAGAAAAGCAGGGGCCCCAAGATGGAGCCTTGTAGGACACCCATGGTAACAGGGTTAGTGTCAGAGAACTCCCTTCCATACTTAACAAGTTGCTGACTGCCGCTTAGATAGTTGGAAAACCAGTTGAGCACCTCAGGTGATAGACCATTGGAGCTGAGCTGGGTGGAGAGCATGGTGTGATCAACAAGATCAAAGGCCTTAGAGAGATCTATAAAGATGGTTCCAGAGAGTTTGCCTTGGTCCATAGCCGCTCTGATCCAAGATGAGACCGTGACAAGGGCAGAAGTTGTGTTGTGCCCTTTCCTAAAGCCATGCTGCTCAGGGGACAACAGGTCATGAGACTGCAAGTACTCCGAGAGTTGCCCTGCCACGACCTTCTTGAGAAGTTTGCTGACCGCTGACAGTATGGATAGTGGACGGTAGTTTTCTATGAGTTTGGGGTTTCCTTGTTTAAGTATTGGGACCACCCTGGCTACTTTCCATACTTCTGGAATGACACCTGACAACAGTGACAGATTGAAGATATGGGTTATTTGGTCTGCCACTAAAAGACCCCTTACATTCTCTGTGGTCCGCCAGACCCTTCGGTTGCTGCTGGTGCTGCTGGTGAGGACCCTATCTGGACCGTGCGAATAACTAGACGGACGCATAAAATAATAAGGCAGGTTTATTCTGTGCTGCAGATGTTCTCTTCATGAGGACAAGCCCCAGACTGACAAAATCTCTGACTGACAGGCATACATGGCACTGCCAGGTAGTGCAACAAATTGTTACATGCAAGTTCTAAGTGCTCTTGAAGGGGCAGCAGCTTAACACTAAGCCCCATGCTTAATGTGTGCTTTACACTCCTATAAACTGTCCGTCAGTGTGAACTGTGGTTGAGACCGGAGGCTCTGATTGGGGAGGGATGGCTTGAGTTGTGATCTCTTGGGTGAGGGGTTGAGCAGGAGCTCACTGGAGGGTGTTGCATGTCTTTTCATCCCGGGGAGCTCTCAGTACGGAGCAGTTGTTGGACTGCTCTGTTTCGGGGTTCTGGCCCAGGAGGGTTTGGCTTGGGCTAGCTGTAAACCATCGGGCACCTCAGGGACCTGACTGCCTGCTCGACATTGAATCGTCTAGGTGATTATTGCCTGCTTGATTTTAGCGCTGATCAGTGGAGTTTCCATCTTAAATTTGACCTGCAGCTGGATCTAGGGACTACGGCCTGGCCTGACCCAACCTGGAGTAAGAAAGTTGGGTGAGAGCTCATCGGTGGGTGTAGCTTTCTTCCACCTTGGGGGCCTTTCAGAGTGGCATTGCTGTGTGACTGCATTAGCTCTTGGGCTCTGACTCAGTGGGGGGGGGGGTTGTGCTGGGCTGATTGTGGTCTGACTTTGGTAGCAGGTCTTTGGCTGGACTGACTTTATATCGATTGTTGTGGATTATTTGGCTCCCTTGCTTGAAATGAAGGAAATTATGCTGGGATAACAAGACTAAAGTGGTGGAACTCTGTGGTGATCTGCGGGCCTAGCTGTTATTTGGTTGTTGGACTGGGGAGGCGGTGAGAGGGCCTCTGGATTTTTATTCTTTCATTTTTTCCGATTTCTGCTGTGGTGAGAGAACAGCAATTGGACTTTATATTTTGAGTGGGGTTGAGAGCCCCACTTTCTCAAACTTGGTATTATATGATTATTTTACAGAACTGTACTTGACGCTGACCCACATTATTATCTATTTGATTATGCTATTATTTTATTGTTTTATTGATGGCTAGGGGTGCATGATTGTTAATGTATACTGTTATCGATTGTTGTTATTGTTATCGATTTGTGTTAAAGTTAGATAGCATTTGATTTGGGCAGGATTAAGTTATATAGCATGTGTTTGTTATTTTTAAAATGTGCTGGGGAGGCCAAATGACGGCCAGGCAGTATTCCTCCTCCATGCTCAGGGAACTGCACCCTTTTGATTGCCCCATCTTCCAGCAGAGGTATATAAGCACTGTCAGTCCCTTGGGATTGCTAGGAGGTGCAGGAGGGGGCTAGGAACTGGGCCTGGTGGAGAAATGGAAAGGGAGGGTTGAATTGAGGTGGTAGGGACCAGAAGACACCCTGGGGCAAAATGGTGCCAGGACAGTGGTAATCCCTATCTTGTTCCCATACCCAAGGGCCCAGCAATTAATGCTGGTCAGGAGTCGAGGTCTTCCTCAGCATCTCATCCGACCTGGGCGGTGTTATGTAATGCCAGAGCCATCAAAAACAAGACAGCTATTATAGCTGATCTTGTTGAAATGGTGGATCTGGCATGTATCACTGAAACCTGGCTGTACGAAAATGCAGGCCCAATTCTGGCCTCTGCAGTTCAAGCTGGGTTCTTGGTGATTCACCGCCTGAGGCTGGATTGTAGGGGTAGGGGTGTAGTCATCTTTTTTAAGATGAAACTGGGCCTTGTGGACATTCCAGTGGGAATCACCAGATCCTTTGAGTGTATCATGGAAGACGGTGCAGGTTGCAGGATACTCTTCCTTTACCATCTACCGAGTGATGGGGGTTTATTCCTGCAGGAGATTGGAGACTTTATTGTTGACATGGTGTTGGAGTCTCCCAGATGGATTATTCTGGGGGACTTTAACACCTGGGTTGATGATGAACTCTCGCACTTTAGTCAAAATCTCCTCCAGCTAATGATGATGCTGGACCTTACACAGGTTGTTACCTCCTCTACCCATATAGGAGATCACTCATTGGATCTGTTGTTCCTTCTGGGGATAGAGATCTCTGATCTGGGGGTTTAACCAGTCAGTTGGACTAACCATCACACCATAGGGTTCAGTTTTGTGGCCCCCCCCCAAATGGACCTACCCCTTTGGAGATGGTCCGGTACCGCCCTTTAAGGGGAGTTGACCCAGATGGTCTATCAGCAGTTCTGGACCTATCAGGATTGCTGAGTGAAAGCAAAAGTCCAGGGGATCTAGTACTTGCCTATAATTAGGCAGTGGGAGATGCCTTGGACTTGATTGCTTCAGTTCATGTTTGACCACTCACTCTTCGCCCAAGGTCCCCTTGGTATGATGGGTCCTTGAAGGAGTTGAGATGGGCTGGTCAAAGGCTGGAGAGAGCATGGTGGAAATCTGGTCTTGATGCTGACAGGCTTAGATTGATGGAACACTATGAGGGCTATCAATCAGAAATCTCTTGTAAGAAGGCAGAGTTCCTGTCCAGGGAGATTTCTGCTGTGCAGAATTGACCGGCTCAACTCTTCCAAACTGTTGACAGACTGTGCAATCCGGTCTGTCTCCAGTCCAGAAGAGCTTTTTCACAAATTAAGTGTGATGAGTTAGCTCGGTTCTTCACAGATAAGGTTGCCAACATCAGGGCCGGAATCGGCCAGGCTCCCTCCATGAGGGGTTGCGGAGGTTGATGGGATGTAGTGAGCACCCGGTCTGTCTGAATGGATTTCAGCGGACTGGAATTCATGAACATTGTGAAGATTGACCAGACTTTGCACCCAATCTGTTGTAATTTGGATCCGGACCCTACTTCCCTATTGGTGGAATGTGTAGATGTTATCTACCCAATCCTAGCTGAAATTGTATAGAGTTACTTGGAGAGGGGAGTCTTTCCAGACCCCTAAAGGAGGCGGTCATTTGACCATTCCTTAAAAAATCCTCCTTGGATCCCGACGATCCAGCTAACTACTGACCTGTCTCTAACCATCCCTTTGTGGGGAAGGTTATTGAGAAGGTGGTTGCGTTGCAACTGGACGATCACCTTGTAACTCACAATGTCTATGAAGCCCTTCAGTCTGGTTTTAGGAAGAGGCGTTGCACAGAGACTGCTCTTGCTCCGGTACTAAATGACCTCCTGATGGTGAGAGATCGAAAGGCTCGTACCATCATGGTCCTTCTCGATTTTTCAGCAGCCTTTGACACTGTGGACCATGGGTGGACTGTTGGGTACAATCCTCAAATGGTTTCGATCTTTCCTCATGGGCAGGTCTCAGAGGGTGGTCACTGGAATTTATTCCTCTGATGCTTTCTCCCTGTCCTGCGGGGTACCGCAGGGCTCCATACTGGTGCCCATGTTGTCCGCAGTGTATATGCTGCCATTGGGAGATATCATCAGATGATACAGCTTGAGTTTTCACTGCTATGCAGCTGATACTCAGCTGTATATGTCTTTTGTGCCCAGACAGGTTGATGCAGTCTCGGTGCTAAATAGCTGCCTCTCCAAGATCAAGGACTGGATGAGCTCGAGTTTTGGCTGAGACTGCTTCCAGATAAGACTGAAGTGCTGGTTGTGGACCCAGGTCGCCCGGGGGCGGGTTTTGGGGCTGGGTACATGTCGGCTTGATGGTGTCCAGCTCACTACCTCAGACCGGATGCATAACCTGGGCATTATTTTTGATAATGGCTTGACGCTAAAAAATCAGGTGTCAGCTGTGGTTAAATCCTCATTTTACCATCAGAGGAATTTTGACGGAGTGAAACATCTGGTTCCACAAGTAACCTTCCAACACTGGTCCATGCCTTCATTACTACCCATCTTGACTACTGCAGTGCCCTCTACCTAGGGCTATCTGGGGTTGCTATCCGCCGCCGTGCAGAATGCTGCAGCCAGGCTGTTGACTGGCACTTCTAGGACCAGTCACATTATGCCTGTGCTGCGTGAGCTGCACTGGCTGTCAGTCCAGTGGTGGATCACCTATATGGTATGCTTGCTTATCTTCAAAGCCCTACACGAACAGGGACCCGACTACCTGAAAGATCTCTTGACTCCCTACTCCCCCAGTTGTCCTCCCTGATCCGCTGATGAGAGATTGCTAGAGATTCCCAGGGTTTGCTTAAAAACATCTGGAGAGCGTGCCTTCTCTTTTGCAGCACCAACCCTATGGAATTCTCTACCTCATTGGTTAAGAGAATGCCTGACCGCCAGCAGTTTTAAAACTATGTTAAAAACCTATTTATTTTCCCAAGCTTTCCCAGACTAATTTTAAATAGTTTATATTGCAGCTGTTTTTATATATTGTGTTTTTGTCTGTACAGTGCCTTGACTTCGAAAGGTACTTTATAAATTAAGTTGGATTGGATAGGATTATGACAGGGCTGGACTGGGGAAACATAACGCCTTGTTTTCATAAATATTTATGAAGAATAATATTTGACTCCTGGTAATGTTTATCAAACATGGTAAAGAATTGATGCATCACCTGTCACAAAAAAAATTAATATATGCAAACTGCTAAACTGGATAGGGTGCCCTCTGTTTTTTAATATATAACATTTAATGCTTAAGTTAAGTGTGTGCCTTCTTGAAAAAAATATGATTTGATACCCTTTATTGGACCAAAATAGCTATGTTACAAAAGAAAACAGGCCTTTTGTCACAAGGACCAATACGGCAACAAAACAAAACAAAAGTAATTTTTTGTGTGTGCCTTCTGTACTTGTATGTTTTTGATTAGACAGTAGTAGGGTAGGTCATCTTAAGTAATGTATTAGGTAGGTGAATACTTTTTTTTTATACAACATTGTGGTACATTTGTATAATATTTCTGTGTGCAATTTTTTTAGATTGTAATAAACATTACATTGTTATAAACTTCATTGGAGAGCAATATTGGGTTACCACCTGTCCTGATTTTCGCAGGACAGTCCTGATTTGGGCAGCTGTGTCCTGCAAAAAAACTGAAAAATACTGCATGTCCTGACTTTATAGTAGACAACATATTTTCTAACTTTTCACTAAATGTTGCAGAAATCTATAATACCTTAATGAAAATACCTTCAAATAATACGAAACAATAGAAGAAACTAAGAAATTACAATACTTAGCCTTAATTCTGATTATATAGAGAAGAGAAGCCTGTTACATTGGTCAAGGGTACATACTGTCCTACGAAAAATCATGTTCCAGTAAGAAATGTCCCACTTTGGGCTTCTTAAAAGGTGGTAACCCTACAAGTGCAATAAACTAAACTAATAACCTTCTCATGATGCCTTGCATTATTGGAGTGTGTGTAATTTTGTATTTCTTTGAAAGCTGGCTTTATTGCCAATGCCCTTCATGGGTAACCCATTCTGCAGTGCTTTTGTGCCCAGTTTCTTTGCCTTTTAAGTTTCTTGGAAACATTTTCCAAATAAAATGAACTTCTCAAAGGATCTGTCTTGAGTTTTGGCAATAGACCAAATTCTTAGTATGCATCCAAGGGCTGCCTCAGGTAAAATCCCATTGCAACTCTCCGCAGCAGGTGTTAGACACTGATGTTTTGACAGGAGCGGGCTGGAAGAGATCTTTACAATTAAACAGAAGGATTTAGGTTCACATACAGTTGACAGAGTGGAACTGGTAAGTCACCTGTTACAACTAGGCTTGCGTGTTTCATTCACTGGTCTGAAAAGGAACTGAAAAGAAGCAGAAGGCCTGTAGGTCATTGTCAGAGATAAAACTCCCATCCCTTGTATGTTGCCAGTGACAGCAGTGTTGGGTACAAGTGGAACAAACATTGCTTGGGGCGCCACCACAACAGCGACGCTGGGAAGTACAGAATAATGTTGTAGTAGCTCTCAGCCTGAAGTGCACAAAAAATAAGCATTCATGTTGAAATAAAACTGATGTTATTCTTGCATTTAGAGCATTCATGCAATGTTCTGGCTGTGGGAAGGTGCAGAAGGGGGGCAGCGCATAGATTTAGGGATGAAGGAGGGGCTCTGCTAGTGCGTCCACTTCCTTACCTCGTAACTATTATGTCTAAAATAAGGTCTGTGTGCTGCTGGTTTGAATAAATGACTGCCCCATGAGTGATTGGCAGCTCAAGCATTTGTCTCGCCACACAGATACCTTTTATACTGGATTTAGCAATTGGCAAGCATGCAAGCAAATTTTATTTATAAAGCGCCCCTTCCTGTAGGCTCTGAGCTCCGTACAATATACAGTGCAGTAACACAGCATTTACATACAAACCACAAGTATAAAAGTAGCCACAAAACCACCACTAAAATCAATATTAGAACTCTGTTGAAATATAAAAGAAAAATAACTAGAATAAATAAAGTGAAAACTGGAAATAAAATACAGTAAAAAAAATTAACAGTTGCATTTACGTAAACACTGAGTTTTGACACCGTGACTAGAGATGCAGCAAAATTGAATTTCGCCAGCGAAGTTCCGGCAAAATTGGGAATTTCACCTCGTGGAATATTTCACAAATTTCATGCATTTTGCAAAATATTTTGTAGGTGCGAAATATGAAATTCTTCTGCAAAATGCAGAATTTCACCTGCAAGTGGTGGAATTCTATTTGCTTGTGAAATTCCGTAGTTCATGGGCATAATTTAGCATTTCGTACCAGAGAAATATTTCACGAAATGCACACATTTTGCGAAATAGTTAGTGGAGCGAAATTTGCAGATTTCACCCATCTCTAACTGTGACAGCACCTGAAGTGCACTATTGTAGCTATTTCCAGTGTGTCGACACACAGAGGCACTGTGGAGTGGTGCAGAAGCTGCAGAAGTGTTGCAGCCTGGACCCCCCCCCCTTGTATTTTATTTATGTCCCTCTGCTGGCTGGCTTCCAACAGGACACTTCAGGTGGTGTGGAGCATTAGGCCCTTTTGAACGGAGTACTCTGCACCGTTGTGAGCAGTGCAGAGCAATCACAGTATTACCTTTCACAACATGTAAAGGCAAACCACACCACAGTGGAAGTGAGTGTTCACTGTACACTCATTCCCCGGTTTCTGGGTATGTGGTGTGTGTTGGGCGTTTTGTGCTATTGTGAACTAACGTCTAACCAAACAGCGATGCTTGCATGGATACAGGTGACCTTCTCACGAGTCACATCTGGGGTGACCCAGTACTAGAGGCAGTAATTTTCATTTAAAAATACTTACAGAATCAATAGAAGGAAACCCTCCAACTCTCAGACGCAATCCAAGAGTGCAAGAAGAGAGTCAGGAGGATGGATGCTGTTTATGCCTCACTCCAGTTGGTTCCTGGTGATTCTTATTTGAAAAGGAACATCAGGGAATAGTGAACATTTTTAATGTCCTTCCATCTCATCTTGCCTCTGTATTGCATACGGAGAACAAATACAATTATTAGGACACTGGCCACTGGTATACAAACATTCAGCACTCCATACCCTCCCACCACAGATTCTTTTCTCATGCTCTCAGATGCCACAGCAGGAAACACATCTAAAACACTGGAAGAGAATCAACAATGCTGCACAGCCACAGACTGTAAACAGAACAGGCAGCAGTGCCAGCAGGGCAGAGAGTGCTGATTCTGACAGCAATGTTCCAAGGTTGGTTGTGTGTAAAAGCGCCTACAGGGTCTTAAAACTCTTGCACCATTTCAGCTCCCCACCACTGCAGAATTTCACAGGAGAAAACGGATCAACTTACAATGCTTCCAACTTTGTTCATGCTTATTCTCTGACGGTAAATCGCCTACACTGCACCACTTACATCACTGCAGAATGTTCGTTGTAAACAGGCCTAAAGACCCTGCTTTTGCCATACATCTAACCTGGACAACATCCCATCTGAGGTGCAGCAGCACATCCGTTATAGCCCCTTTTACACAGAACCCTACTCGGTAGATCCACGGTTTTTGACCGCTTGCACCACTCCTTCTGCACTGCTGGCATTTCCCTACACATACACCAGTAGCCCTGCAGCGGTCTCATGGTTCTTCTGACATTTTTGCAGTCTTTTTGGCTGGCCCAGAGCACGAGACTTGTCTGTCGGCCTGCATCGGTGTTGGCGCTGCACTCCAATTACACGGCAGCACCAGGCAATGTGAAAGAGCAAAACACAATGGCGAACCTAGGAAAGCTGGGTACACCAAGCCAGCGAATGCTCCCCGTGGCTGCAATGCAGTTGCCCTCTACATGGCAAAAAAGGTGGCATTGCAGTTGCTCTGCACCACTGACAACAATACAGAACAGGTTGTGTAAAAGGGGCTTTAAAGTGATGTTCCACTTTCCAGCTTGCAGCACTGAATTCACAGGTGCCATTATCAGTGGAGCTCAAAAAATGACCCCAGAGATTAGAATTTCAGAACCTTACGAAATATACAGAAATTGCCTGCAGAAGGACTATTTGTCTATCAAGTTTGCTTGCATTGCAAAGCCCTTTCTCAGCTAACTTGATAAGCCACGTTGCCTGTTTTTAGTACTGAAGACATGTTTATTAAAACAGAATGTGTGTTTGCCATAGACTTCACCTGTTCCAAATGCTTGTACTCACCTTTAAGTCGTATTATAAAACAGTCTGAGGAATTGAGCTTTCTTGGATGCCAGCATTCTATCAGTCTTATGTTAATCATTGATTAATATACATGCAAAGCTTAATCACACATAAAACAAGGTCTGACAGTATTTACAAAAAAAGTTTTATTATAATAGCAATAAGGCATTCCCAGGGGTTATGTTATTGTTCAGCTAATCACCCCCTGTGGGGGCATGTGGCACTTGGCAACACACTGTGCCACGTTTCACCCCGGATGGTGATTCACAGAACCTTACCATAACCCATGATCATTTCTTATTGCTTAATTATACCATGGACCTCGGACACCGACCTGTGAGAATGGCAGGCTGACACCTTACCTCCGTTGTAAATCCTCTGATAATCACTGCAAAAGGTGCGAGCCAGCCGCATCTTGAAAAAAAAGCAATCCGACGGCAAAATAACAGAACTGCGACCGCCACCTTATTTTCCCGCTAAGCGGAGACTATAAAACAGCAGCTCCATACATCAGGGAAACAAAACAAAACAAAAACACTGCTGTACTACTGAGTGGCTTATTTAAGCATTGTGCCAAGTACTGCTTTTTTTTAAATATTTAAAAAAGCAGTACTTGGTATAATCATAATAAGCCACTCTGGGGATCTGGGTTATCGGGGGATTTACCACGGCTGGCGCAGATTTACCCTCTCGGCTGTGCCTCGTGGGCAAACCACTCCAGCCATGGTAAATCCCCCGATAACCCACACCCCCTCGTGGCTTATTGCTTAAATACTCTTCTGATGGCATCACAGCCAGTTACTATGGAAATTATTCTGCTGTCACAAGCACGGGATAATGACTTCAGGGTAGGTATAAGCATGAGACACAGATGAAATCTAAGGGGCAAGGAGCCTGTTTTCAGGTAACTGTCTTCGGTAAGAAGAATGGAATATCCCAAGATATTTTTTTATTGTTATGATATCTGAGTCTTGCTGATGCCAGTGACCTTTTTCTTTTTTCTTTTTTTTTGTGCAGAAACTGTGAAAAATTACTTGACATGGGGTCCTGCTTCTCTCCCTGTCTTATAGCCAAGATGGACAGGGAGGGCAAGCAGCTTACTCAGGGTCACAGAGTGAGTAAACGACTGCAGTGCAATGCAAACCTGGAATCTTCCGGCTTAAAGTTTTATGCTTTAATCATTGTTATAAAATGTGCTTGAAAAAATCCTGTAACCTCATCGCCCAAGAGACATCACATGACCAAGCATTATTTTCTGATGACCGCACACCTAACCCCAACAACGTAACTTTTATTCATTTTTAAAATCATGCTAGTTCCCATTTTATTACTGGGATAACACACTTTGGGGTGTGTGGTCATAGGGGAAATACGCACTTCTCGGGTGTATAAAGGCACTTAGCTGCACCTTGTGCCAGACAAACGCCTGAGATACTCAATGACCTGACTCAGAACAGGCCATCTATCTTCATGAGTGGGGGGGGGCAGGACCATAACTTCAGCAGAGCCACAAGTCAGTTATGAAAGTCCTGCCCCCTAACAAGTGATGATAAATATCATTTTCTGAGTAAGGCCATTGTGTGTCCAGTTCATGCAACATAATTCAAATTGCAAAGCTTTCCAATTAGCTCTAGCTCCTTTAAAGAATATGTAGCTGTTTCTGTTTGATTTCACTGCACTGTTGTTAGTGCAGTGGAGACCACTGTGATGCCATCCAGCTGTGCGTAAGCTGCTCCCCGATTGGTTAAGATCTACTCTGCAACCAATTTAAAGTGGAAATAAATGCTGCTGACCTGCCTAATACTGAAATAAATGAATTATTTTAAGTTAGAATGCTTCAGTGGCTAAACTAGATAATTTATCTGTAAGGCTAGACTTTTGCTTACATGGTATAAATTCTCCGATAACCACACAAACAATCATGTTTTAGTCCTTACCCCTTACGTCTACACTGCCTTCGCTGACTGCGTAACAGAGTCTCCTATTAACTGAGCTAGACTGGAGCTGCTCCTTCGCCCAACTCAGTAAGTCATTTACTGTTCTAAAGTCCCAAGGGTCCCTAGCTCGAGAAGACCCTCTCATAAATATTAATAATACTTTGGCCTGTAAGTGGCAGTATAATGGACTATGCTGTTAGCCTCAGGCAGCCTCAGGCACGTGCATGAGTCACTCTTTAAAGTGTGGGTTTGTTGTCAATTCTTTGATAACTTTTATTGGTCTAGCAGGGATATTATACAGACATTGCAGTGCACAGTATATCGAGGCCACCCAGCTTCATGTGCCAGGTGTCTGAGTAGTCTGATCAGGAGAACCAGGCTCCTGCAGCTGCTAAACCTTTGTGCACTACATAAGAATGGAAACAGGAAAGCCAAATGAACCATTAAAGTCCCCAACTCAATTGTCATAACTAGTCTTTTCTTCTCAAGGTAGGTACTCGGTACTTCTTTGAATACGCCACCTGGCCGGCCAAATGTTTAGTAGAACTAAAACAAATCATCTGAAAAAAATGGAATCTCTCAAACCTTTATAGTGGATTTTTTTTTTTACAATTTGTTTATCACTGACTGCTAAACTGAGGTGTACCTCATTTTCAGTGTGTGTTCTTGTATATGTGCATGTATTTCTGTGTGTGTTCGTGTGTGTGTGTCTGTATGTGTGCATGTTTGCATGTGTTCGTGTGTGTGTGTTTGTGTGTGTGTGTGTTTGAGCCTGTGTATGTATGTGTGTGTGTTTGCATGTCCATGTGTGTATATGAGTATATGTGTGCCACGTTTGTGTGCGTGTATGTGTGTGCGTATCTATATATGGTGTATAGTGGGGGTTAGTTCTGTATGGATTTCCACGCCAGATGAAACGTTATTGTACCACTATTCAATGCACTATAAAAAATACTGATTGGGCAACCACATGCCCCCCAACCAGCCTGCGCTGAAACCTCGGGCTTCTGATTACATTGGACCTCTTGAGCTGCGCTGTTGAGGTGTGATGTAATCAGAACCTCTCTGTGGCAGCACAGGCTGGTTGTGCATGGTTGCTCAACCAGTATTCTCTATATGTCTGTGTTTGTGTGTGTGTGTGCGTGTGCATATTCACTTGTGTGTGCATGTTCTGTGTGTGCATGTGTGTGTTTGTGTGTATGTGCGTGTGTGTGTGTATCTGTGTGCAGATGTGTGTTTTCATTTGTGTGAGTGTATGTGTGTATTTGTGTATGTGAGCATGTTTGTGTGTGCATACGTGTATGTGTGCATGTGTGTGTGTGTGTGTGTGCGCGTGTGCATTTGTGTGTTAGTGTGATCATGTGCTTGTGTGTGGGCATATGTGTGCATATTTGTGTGTGCATGCGTTTGTATAAGTACACATTTGTGGCTGGCCCAATGGTGCTGATGGTTAATAATCATAAACTTTATTTATAAAGTGCATTTCTGATGTGCTGGATGCCACACCTCATGCTACGCCGGAGACCCAGGTTCAGGAATGGACTCGGGCTACCGGGGGTCGGCAGGAGTACGAGAGGATTGAGCATTTGGAGGATTGCTCTTCTCTCCTGGGGTGGGTTCTGGGTAGTGAATCGCTCCTTAGTGGTCCCTGGTGGAGATCGGGGGCACTACAGGGAGTGGTGCCGTTGTGAGGGGCAGAGTGGCGGTGGATGTCCACATGAAGCGTGCGCAGACGTCATTGCACATCCGCGCTCTGGGGGAAACCACAAGGACAAAAATCCCAGCTCTCAGAAGAGGCGACAGTGGCCCAGGTGATTATGACCCACATCCTCATCACTGAATTTTCCTGACCAGCTCTTCCAAGCCCTTGCCCTGCTCCCAGCCTGACTGTCTGGATTTCAGACAAGACACCCAGGTAAGGTGTTGGGTGGCCCCAACCAGGGGACATAGATATGGGGGGGTCTGCTGTAGTCTGGGTAGTAGGGTGGGGTGTCTCTGTCCCCAATTTCCTGATTGGGGAGTTTCAGGTGGAGAGTTAGGAGCTGTAGTCGAAGTGGTATGCCTGCAAGATGCCCCAAGTAAGCTGGAGATAAAGAGTTGAAAAAAAAAGTACACGTGTGTGTGTGTGTGTGTGTGTGTGTGTGTGCACGCGTATCTGTATGTTTGTATATATATATATGTGTGTGTGTGTGTGTGTGTGTGTGTGTGTGTGTGTATGTGTGTGTGTGTGTTGGAACACTGTATTTACAGGGTTGTCCAGTGACTTGCTCAAGCTCATGCAGTCAGTCAGTGCCAGTGGTGTGATTTAAATCTGTGATTTTCAGTTTCTGAGTTTAGTGCTCTTATCGCACTAGCCCACATTGACTTCATTCAGTGGGCATGTTTCCCTTTAGACAGAAGCAGTCAGAGTCAATGCCTGTGTAAGCTCTGCCAAACTGGGGGTCCGGACCTTTTATTGAAACTAATGTGTGTGGTCTACGGTTTCCCATTGCACTACTTATTGTAGTACTCTGCATCTGCCCTTGGCAAACTCTACTGCAGCAAATGAAATCCAGCCTCCCATTCCCAGATCACTGCTAGTTCAGCCTCACAATGGTCTTACCGGTACATGGATGTGGTTTGCGCTGCTGCCTCCAAATTCACTCGATCCAGACTGGACCCGCTATTTCACTCTTGCCACTTTGCCTGAAACGTCCCTTCCCTTACCCGTCACTGTTCCCTCTATTCTGACCTTTATCTTCCTGTCCTTGACACCCATTATCTCTCTCAATGCTCCTCATTCCTAGCTAAATTCTGACTTCCCTTCTTCACTCCTTCCCTTTTTCCTCGGGCCCTCACTCTTTTCCACATCTCTCCTGCAAAGTCTGTACTAGCCAGTCTGCCTTTTCTGTTCAATGAACGAAAACACGCTGGCACTACACAGATAATGGGTGCAGGTACTGCTGCTGCTGGGGCTGGCCAACCCCCAAGATGACAACAAGGACAGAATGCAGCACACACTAAAAGAAGTAAAAGTCAGATACAATCGGCTAATGAAGCTTCCTGTGGCAAAGTGCTGGGGCACCTTGGTGTAGGTCATTTAATGTTGTGAGTATCCTGCATTGGCTGTTTTAGTGCAATACATTTCATAGTCACTACAATGTAGTCAACTGTGCCTGACTTACTTCTTTCAGTGTGTGCCACATTCTGCCCTTGTTGGTGCCTTTTCTGTTAGCCTGCCAACCCCCTGGAATACCCTTCCTCTTCACATTCCACTCTCACTCTCCCTCCACTCTCTCTTAAACTGCTCCTACTGTCTCACTTCTCTCAGCCCTGCTGTTATGGTGAGCCTCCTCCTCCTATCCCCTTCCCTGAATGCTTTGCTGCATATTACTGTTCCCTCAGGATCATACATGGTTGTTCACATTAGGTTTATTAAATTGCACTGTTGTGGCACTCTGGTATATTGCCCTTGTCACTTTTATATGCACACATTTCTATACTGTTTTCAGCATTCATTCCTGTTATTTGCACTTTTAACTGCTTGTTCTCTGCTATGCCACTTCCCCCCGTAACTTTCTTCCCTGGGTCACAGATGCAAATGTGTTCTTGTTCGCTATCTCCCAGCAGTCAACATATTTCAATAAATAGATGCCCAACATCATCAGATGCTGTTTGGAAACATTCTCTCTGGCACTTGCAATGGCCACTGGTATGCCCTTTCTCAATTGAGCAAGGCCATGATGCCGTGCTGGTGACCTGAGTTCACGAGAGAGCGCGGGATGCTGTGTTAGGGGGCAGGCCGGACCACAGTAGCTGTCGCTCGGCAGTGTGGCGAAGTCGGAGGGAGATGCCATTGGGTTTTGGTGCCGCAGTGACCCCTGTAGTGTGCCAAGGGAGCTCGCTCCCTCCACAGGATATTGCTAGGTGTACTCATAGCTGCTGTGGCTGTTTGATAACCTACTCCCATGACACAGGAGGAGGGAAGATCCAGGGAGAAAATCCCATGACCGTTTATATGATGGCCCAGACTCCAAATGCCTCCCCTGGGTCCTAATGCCCATCATTCTAGATCCTAGTCCACACAGAAAACTGCTTCGGGGGGGAAGAAGGCCACCTGCCACAGAGGGGAGAACTATGGGAGATGTCGGGGCAGGGCCCCAGGGAGGATGGGGGTTAATGGATCCATTGGCTATATCCTTGTTGGACGAGGCCAGAAGAGAAAATGTTTTATGGATAAAAAGAGAATGCGTGAGTAAGCTAAGTTAGTGTGACAACCTAATGGCTTCTCACACAGTTGATTGATCAGCTGTGACTTTCTCCATATCAACCTGTTTCTGACAATATCAGACCCTACCAGCTACTGTAAAGTAATACACATAGTAATAGAAAGTAAAACAAAACAAAATATAACATAATATGTAAGGCCCACCATTTCTGTGGGCTTACTGGTGTGGTGCTTGGGCCACCAGCTGCTCCTTCACAGCTGGATCTTGAGGTTCTTCACCCTCCAGTCCCCAAAGGACTGCAAAGTGAGGTCCAACAGGGCAGAGTAGTGTGGCAGCAAATCAGTGGCTGTGGCAGGAATTGAGCGTGGCTGCCTGCCAGAGCCATTTGCAGCAGAGGCCATAGCCACTCTTGAGTGCAGAGTGATCTTGGCCCCAGGAGTTAACCGTAGAGTCAGGACTGGGACTGGAGGCCACCAATGCCGTTGGACCATTCTTAAATGCTCTACAACCCAGGGGACAGAAGAGGGATCAGAAGTGAAGATGGCATCACCAAAATGCCATGATGGGCATTGCATGCATGTGCTAACAGGACCAGATGCTCTGTTTTTGAAACCAGGCTGTGTGCCCATGCCAATGGACACTGCCACAGCTTACAAGGAGACAAGCAGAACCAGGACACCATGTGAACCGCGCCAGTGGCAGTTCTTGCAACTAAGCACATCCCAGGTCCCAGGGCAGGCTGCTCTACCAGGAAATTTATAAATAAACATTGCCATGTGCTCTGTGCATGCATGGGGGCCCACATGAATAGGGCTGGAGCTCCCTAAATGAATCAAAGGGTGTGACTGCCCCCACACCACAGTTCCGTCCCAGGACTAGCAGCAGAGTCCAGACCAGCCCAAAGCAGCACAGTGGGCTAAAAAGAAGCAGCCAGAGGATGCAAGACAGCAACAAAAATGCTTTTAAAAATAGAAACAAAGATGACACCCCTCACTGGACTACAAGATCACCTTGAATTGTGGGAAATGACAAAGTTCTGTGATTGGCTGGAGAGGAACAGTCAGTCAGATGAGGCCAGTAACAGATGAACCACCAATGAGACAGAGTTTCAGCCCTGAAAGAGAAGGAGAGCTGTTCCCTCAAGCTCAGTCAGAGCTGGGAGAGAGAGACTGAGGAGGTGAAGTTGTGGAGCTGATAGCCACCTCAGTGACTACTTAGGCCAGGAGTCAGAAGTGTTTCAGGAGTCTGGTAATTGAAAGAAGGAGGAGGGTGTTTAAGGTGAAACCCCAGAGGAGTAAGGCAAGTTCTGTTGGAAGGGGGTATTCTATCTCACAGCATTCCCAGCTGAGAACAGGTCCAAAGCTTCAGGTATTGGTCATAGCTGGACCCATGCCTACTACTGTTCACGAGGAACCCCAAAAAAAGAGAAGACGCAGAGGGGAAAGTGAATCCCTGCTGAGGAGAGAGCCACATCAGCAGTTGCTATCCCTCATCCAACATCAAGCTGAGGGTGTCTGATCATTTTGAAAGGGGAGGATCTGGGGCACCATTGCTGCATGCTACAGCAGCAGCCTGCCACCAAGGAGTACAAAGAAAGGCCCTGGGGTGAAGCTGACCAAAGGTCTTAGAGGCCAAGCCGATGAAAGACCTGAGAGGTGAAGGGCACCACAGCCAGTCCCGTTAAAGGCCCTTGTGAGGGTGAACTCACAGCTCTCATCTGAGCCCACAAACACTGAGGTGTCCTCCAGATCCAATTCAGCACCAAAGTGCAGAGAGGAGAGTGAACCATCCATAAGTATCTTCTGAACTGTGATTACCTCACAGCTGCTGCCCTAGGGATTTTCTTTGGAATAGTTAGGAAGGGGCTTGAAGACCTGGGTAGGACTGCGTCATCTACTAGATAGGTCCAAGCCGATGACCTGCCAGGCCACCTAGCCCAGCCTTGTTGTGGATTACAAACAGCTGACCTTTTTTTCCTTTTTTGCAATTTTCTTTAAATTTGTTTTGTGATTTTCTTCAAGTACGCCAACCCATCATCAACCTGGTTGTAAGCCACCCATTTTTAGGTTGGCTCACGTGTGCACGCCAGCCAACATATTGCATTAGTAGCAGATTTGGAGGTGCAGTCGCTGTGGGCGAATGCAGGGCACACATCAGTAGGTGTGTCCCTCATTCCCCAATAAGCCAGCATACAAGCACCGACACCAGCAATACGTAAACTGGCCGCCAGATCAAACAAAAGTGCCACAGCAATGAGAGGCAAGCTCGTCATGCAGCAGCACAGTAACATGCCTCCCGACGTGCCCTTCCTGGTGAAGCAGTGGAATAAACATGGCGGCAGTGACTGCTGCAGTTGCCTGCCACAATGCCGACTTCAGGGGTGCCCAATCCCCCTGTCAGCATGCCCTGACCCAGATCATGTGCCAACGGGGGAGCCCACTCTCTGTCGGCATAATGCCCCCCCTCCCATTTCAGTTCTGTGCCGAGGGGCTGCCCAATCCCCCTCGGCATTATGCACCCCCAAACAGTCTTTCATTGCCGATGGGGGGCCCAATCCCCATTGGCTTCAGTCCCCAGTTCAATCTGCCGATGAGGGAGCCCACTGCCTGTCAGCATAATGTCCTCTCCTCCCATTTGTTGTGGCCAAGGGGGTGCCCATCTCAAGCTCTGCCCCCACCCCCTCTACTGGTATAGCCATAGGGGTGCCCAATCCCATTGACTACAGCCCCCAAAAAAATCAGTCAGGTGGCACACTGGGAGCCCACCCCAGTGTGCCACCCTGTAAAAAAAAAATGTCCTGCAATGTTTTTCTTTTTGTTTAAACCTGTAAACCAGAAAATGGTCCTCATCGAGTCCGTGTCCTCCCCACCCGTGCCCCCTCCCCCACCCATGCCCACCCTCTATGCACCCTGCCTCCCACACCCCCTCACCTCATACTATATTTCCGAGCCCGCGCAACGATCTTCGGTTGGCCGGGAACACGTCTGCACTCTTCAAAGTCGACCGCAAACTGAGGAAATGCCGGTAAGCTGTATAATGGCATAAATAGGTTTTTTTCAACTTTGGTACATATCTCGGGCATTTTGGGGAATTTTGACACCACATTTTCAATTTGGGGTTAATGGGACCCCTCTTCATGAATTCAGTCACTGTCATGGCATTATTCAGTCCTGAAAGGTGATTTCGCGGTCACTGTGCGGAATCACCTTTCAGGACCAATTAACGAAATGACAGTGCCACTGTTCATGAGGTGGCCTCTCAAAAAGCCTGTGTTGCAAATTTGATGAAAAAAATCCCAAAAATGACTGTTTTACAAGTGTGCGTTTCGCAGTTCTCACGCACGCTCATAACTTCGTGAATTTATTATATTTTCACTCCAGATTTTCAACATGGGCATTTTTCCATACCTTTTTATGAACAGCACAGCTGTCATTTTACATATCCTGGCCAAAAATGTGTTTTTGCACTTCCTGCACAGAATAGCACGGTCGCTGTGGGAAATCAGTTTTAGGGACAGATTACGAAAACGACAGTGACACTGTTCATGAGCAGAGGTCCTAAAATGCCTACATTGAAAATTTGGCGATGACAGTCCATAAAGTGATTGTGTTACAAGCATGTGTTGTGCAGTTTCCACGCACCTTTGTAACTTCACAAATTTGCGATATTTTCATGCCAGATTTTCAACACTGGCATTTTTTACACACCTCCTTATGCACAGTACAGCTGTCATTTTTCACATCCTGCCCAAAATGTGTTTTTGCACCTGTGACGTTCGATGGCGTGGTCGCTGTGGGAAATCAACTTTTGGGACAGATTAACAAAATCACAGTGCCACTGTTCATGAGGGGAGGTCCCAAAACGGCCATGTTGAAAATGTGGTTAAAAAAATCCAAAAAATAATTGGGTTATGGACGTGCATTGAGCATTTTCTATGCATGCTCATGACTTCAATTTTTCATATTTTCACTCCAGATTTACAACGTTGCCATTTTTTATACCTCCTCATGAACAACATAGTTGTAATTTTTCACATCCTTCCCAAAATGTGTCTTCATACCTGTGGCACCAAATGGCGCAGTCGCTGTGCAAAATCACCTTTCGGCTAACAAACTTTTCATAAGGTGGGGTCACAAAAAGCCCATGTTGAAAATCTGGAGTGAAAATACCAATAAACGCCTATGGCATTAGGGTTTACAACTGCAACACCCCACCCTGTAGAGACTGACAGGCGTCGGGGGCATGACTTGGGATCATCGGCTGTAATGCTCATGCCATTCCACCCCACCCCCACCCTGCAGCCAGTGACAGGCATCAAGGTAAGCCTTGGAGTTTTCTGACCCAAAGTTCACCCCATTCTCATATACTACACCCATCTCAGTGTATTTCTTTATGGAATAGGGTAAGTATAATGCCCAAAGACCCCAAAGCACACCACGACACTTCTCAGTGTCTATAGGATAGGGTGAGGTGAAATGGCATGAGCATTATAGCTGACGACCCAAACGCATACCCCAATGCCTGTCACTCTCTGCAGGGTAGGGGTGAGGTTGGCGTCAGTTCAATACTTCACTGCCATTCCTATTGTGAATCTTTAACTCCTGCACTACCAATGCCAATGACAGTGAGACAACATTCGGCATTGACAAATGCTTGTTTCCTCATGTCCCCTTGTTCTTACCTTATCCCTTCCTTTTAGTAAATTGTTCACATTTGCATTTTACTCTTGGTGTGTTGGGTATTGCTATTTAGTACTATATCATTTTGGGGGGTTATCTACCAGTGTGCGGGAGGTTTACACTGAAATTTCCTGGGGAGTGGTTCGCACTGCTACCCCATGTAGAAACACCAAAACTCTACCCTAATAACCTTTTTGTGTCCTGTTATCAAAAGGTCCCAGGTCAGCCCTCGTCAGAGTTGAAGGGAGGACAGGTGGACTCCAAGGGCCCCGGGCAGCATTCAGGACAGCTGCAGCGACAGCCCTACTACTGAAGTCAAGGTAGGTCAGGTGGCAGCATTACATTTTTGGAGGAACTGCTGGGATACTGCACACCCCGTGGATAGTTCCAGAACTTTGATTTTGAAAAAACAAACTGCCCCTCCCCCAACACTTTTTATTTTAAATAGTGCTTCAGGAATTGAAAGATTGGTGCCAAGGAGAGCTTGTGGACCTGAGGAAGGCAATTCTGGTTATGGGTATCCCTGAAGGGACAGATAGAATCAAAACTGTGGAGGAGTAGTGTGCTTTGGAGTGTTAAGAAAATGTGAAAGAATGCAGACTAAAGTACGACCATGCCAGTGAAAGTGTGAGCACTTTGCTCAAAAGTGAATCTAACAATGATAGAAACATAGAAACATAGAGTTTGACGGCAGATAAGGACCGCTAGGCCCATCTAGTCTGCCCATTTCCCTACCTACAGGATAGGCCGCAGATCCTAGTTAACCAACAGCCTATTTCTTCCTACCCCCCACAAGAATTGCCTTATGTCTGTCCCATGCATTCTTGAATTCTCCCACAGTTTTAGACCCCACAACCTCCTCAGGAAGCTGTTCCATGCATCCACTATCCTCTCTGTGAAATAATACTTCCTCACATTGCCCCTGAACCGCCTCCTTCTCTTTTAAATTGTGTCCCTTGTTCTTGCACGCTCTTTTCTGAAAGATGCTACCTCTTGGACTTTGTTGATTCCACTGAGGTATTTCAAAGTTTCTATCATGTCCCCTCTCCCTTCTTTCCTCAAGGGTATACATATTAAGCTCCTTTAGTCTCTCCTCATACGGCTTCTCTTGCAGACCCTGTACCATTTTAGTTGCCTCCTCTGACTGCCTCTATCCTGTCTATGTCCTTGGAGATGGGGTCTCCAGAACTGGACACAGTACTCCAGATGGGGTCTCACCAACTGTCTGTACAGAGGGATAACAACTTCCTGTTTTCTGCTTGATGATGCCTCTCCTATATATCCCAGTATACCCCCAGCCCTCCCTACTGCCTTCTCACATTGCTTACTAACCTTAAGGTCATCTGATATGATTACCCCAGGTCCCTTTCCTTTTTGTTGTTGTTACTACCTCCCCACCCATTGTATTCTTCCCTGGGTTCTTGTTTCCAAGTGCATTATTTTGCACTTCTTTGCATTGAATCTAGCTGCCATACTTCTGACCATTCCTCCAACCTTGCCAACCTTTTCATCCTTTCCACGCCTCCTTGTGTATCAACCCTGTTGCAGATCTTTGTGTCATCTGCAAAAAGGCATACTTTTCCTTCCAGTCCCTCTGCAATGTCACTGATAAAGACATTAAAAATGACTGGACCCAATACTGAACCCTGCGGTACCCCACTAGTAACCTCCTTTCTTCAGAGTGGACTCCATTTACAATTACCTTCTGTGTCCTGTTGTCCAGCCAATGTTTTACCCAGGCTACCACCCTGGGACCCACTCCCAGGCTGGTTAATTTGACTATTAATCTTTTGTGTGGGACTGTGTCAAATGCTTTGCTAAAGTCTAGGTAGGCCATGTCCACAGCCCCTCCCTGGTCTACTACTTTGGTCACCCAGTCAAAGAATCTATTAGATTCGTCTGACATGACCTTCCCGCTGTGAACCCATGCTGCCTTGGGTCCTGTGCTCCACTGGCCTCTAGGTACTCAACTATTCATTCCTTCAGAAGTGACTCCATCACTTTCCCTACCACAGAGGTCAGATTGACAGGTCTGTAGTTTCCTGCCTCTGTCTTGGTCCCACTTTGTGAAGGGAATCACATCCGCCTTCCTCCAGTCCTCGGGTACCACACCATCCTCCATGATTTATTAAAACAGTAGCTAGTGGTTTCACTAGTTCCTCCTTAATTCTTTAGAATTCTGGGTGAATTTCCATCAGGACCCATTGCTTTGTCCACCTTCAGTTTTAGGAGTTCTTGCAGAACCCTTTCTTCTGTGAAAGGACTGGGATCAACCCTATCAAGAGTGCTTCTGTTAATTGGATTAGGCACTTCCTCCTCTTTGTGAATACTGAGCAGAAATATTCGTGCAGTATTCCTGCTTTTTCACTGTCCCCTCTGCCCACCCAACGTCATTCTATTCAGCCTCACTATCCCTCCTTTGTCTTTTCTACGCTCGCTGATGTACCTATAAAAGGTTTTATCCCCTTCTTAACTGAGTTGGCTATCATCTTCAGTTTGGGCCTTTGCTGTTCTGACTTCCCTCCCTGCTTCCTTCTGCCTTAACTGGTACAGCTGTCTGTCCTGCCCTTCTGTGTTTCCTTATACTTCCGGAATGCTATCTTTTTCTTCCTGACTTTCACAGCCACTTCTTTTGAGAACCATAGTGGCTTTTTCTTTCGTTTGATTTGTTTATTTGCTTCACACAAAGGCTTGTTGCCTCTGTGATGGCAGTTTTGATAATTCCCTATTGTTGCTCCACACCTCCTTCTAGCCTGTTTGCTAGTGCTTTTCTGAGGCACTCTCCCATCTTGCCAAAGTCAGCCCTCCTAAAGTCCAGTACCCTCACTTTTGTATGGCTTGACTCTGTAGCTGAGTTTAACGTGAACCACACTGTTTGATGGTCACTTGTCCCCAGATGGCAACCCACTTCTAGATCTGAGATCCTCTCACTGCCTCCATTTGAGAGTACAAGGCCTAAGATTGCTCCCTCACGAGTGGGTTCCAAACTAGCTGTCTAATGCCTGCCACCTGTAGGGCATCAAGAATGGCCCTGCTCTTGGATGTGGCTGCAGCAAATGTGCTCCAGTTAACATCTGGCATATTCAGGTCTCCCATCAACAGTATCTCCCCTTTCTCTGCCATTCTAAGAATGCCTTCTATCATATCCTTGTCCATTCCTTCCCCCTGACATGGGGGTCTGTACACAACCCCTGTGTGGATTGTGCTGCCCTTTCCAGTCTCCAAGGTGACCCACAGTGCCTCCTCTGCTCCCTGTTTACTCTTTTGTTCAATTGCTTTTATCCCTTGCTTTACATAGAGAGCTACTCCTCCCCCTCTTCTCCCCTGCCTGTCTCTCCTGTAGGTTATGTACCCTGGTATGTTAACATCCCAGTCATGGTTCTCTGTGTACCATGTTTCTGTGACTGCTATGATATCCAGGCATCCCTCTTCCATTAAGGCCACCAGCTCAGGAGCTTGTTGCCCAGACTACAGGCATTAGTACCACACCTCCATTTCTGACGGCCTCACTCCTCTTGCCCCATCCCTGTCCTTCTTGCCTTTGTCATTTTCTCCATTTACCCCTGCCCTTCTCCCTATCGACACCTCTATGTTGGTGTTTGCTGCACTTACTACCATGATTATTTGGGGCGGGGCTACGATTTTCCTGCTCCTTTCCAGTGCCTCCCCCCTTGGTTAGTTTTAAAGCTTGCCAATGAAGCATTTAAACATATCACCTAGGATGCTGGTTCTCCTCCCGGACAGATGCAGCCCATCATGCCAGTATAGGCTTGCATCACTCCAGGTTGACCCCTAGTCCCCAATGAAGCCAAATCCCTGAGCTCCACACCAGTTTTTCAACCACTGATTGAATCCCATGGTGCGGAACACCCTAGCCTCTCCTATGCCATAGATGGGTAGCACCTCCAGAAGGTTACCAAGGCTCTTGACTAAGACCCTCCCCAATTCCACAACTCTTCCTGCACTCTCTAATCCCTTTCTTAGCCAGGTCATTTGTCCCTAGGTGGACAATGACATCCAGCTCCCTCCCTGTGCAGCTGCTCCGGCAATCCTGAGGATTCACTCCCTGTCCCTCAAGCCATGGCGCCAGGCAGGCACCTTCCTCCCTCTCCCTTCCTCCCCAGTTCTACCTTCCTAACAATGGAGTCCCCACCAGGAGTTGTTTCCTTCCTGCAGGGTCCCCTGCCACCCTTCTGTGGGTCTCCTTTGTGGAGGTTCCCAGCATCCTCCTTGGTCTCCACTGTGGGTGCCTCATAGAGAACCACACTTTGCCAGAATGGCATAGGAATTGTGGAGAGGTACAACTGGAGGGATGGCCTCTGTTCCAGCACCCTCACCCTCCCTGAGCCCACTGTGGTCCAACCGCCTCTTTCTTGGCAACCTCTGAGGCAACGCAGTGGCACTGGTGGTCCCTGGATGGAAGAGGAGGTCCCACAATCCTGGCCAACTCAGCCTGGAGATGAGCAACCTCCTCCCTCAGCCCAGAGAGGTGCCTGCAGATGGGACAACACCGCATCCTCCAGAACATCTCCTCTGAAGACTGCTGCTCCACAGCCACTGCACTGCACCACTCCAATCATGTCTTATTTCTGGCCCCTTAACTGTTTGCAATCCTTACTCTTCCTCTGTTTTTTTCTCTCTCTCCTTACTTTCTGCCTGTGTGCCCTTTAAGCCCTGATTGCCCTGTTCTAAGACAAGAATATCCTATATTTCTCAGTAGACCACTTACTTGCTCAGAGGCAGATCTCCAGCAGCTGAGGGGCCGGAGAGCTACTCTTGCCCTTCTAGGATGGTGGGTCCTTGGTGGTTCTGTGATCACTCACTTCCTGCCCCTAAACAGGAAGTTCTGTTGTCATCAAATCCTGTGCCTATGGGTGGGGGTGGAGGAGGAAGGAGGGCAATGTAGTCCCAGCAGAGAAGTTCAGTCACACAGCAGTCCTTTCTCCTGGTGTCTTCTGCCAAGCTATTAGCAGAATCTTTCTAAGGCAGTCTTTAAATGTAGCTTCCTTCTAGCTAAGCCACTCCCCCTACTTACCAGATCTTTCTACAAGTAATTTAAACCTCACAGCAGTTAAGTCCTTTCAGTCACCTGAGATTTACACCTAGATAACTCTTCAGATACCCATTCAGTTCAGTTAACCCAAACACACACTTTTTTTTTGTTTGTTTTGTATGTTAGTTTTTTTTTACCCTAAATTAAAGGTCCAAGTACAAAAGTTCTTCTACTTTAGTCCCAGCAGAGAAGTTCAGTCACACAGCAGTCCTTTCTCCTGGTGTCTTCTGCCAAGCTGATGTATCTCAGTTACTAAACACCTTCACCCCATGGAGGGGTAGTACTAAATGGACTCTAGTGTCACATGCTAGTACTGAAAAACTGCCTGAGGACCTCTCAAGAGCAGAAGACTTTAAAGTAAAATTTGATTCCTGATTAAGAGTAGAAAGGAAGACTCTACAAGATGTTCAAGATCTGAACAAGTCTGATGTTGCAACCCCACCTGACCAATTTCTGGCCTGGCTTGCCATGTAGGGGCCCAGCTGAGGGACTGTATTTCACCAGAGGTTAAAACCCTTCTCCATAAAACTGCCTGTGCTTGTTGGCGAAGATGATTTTGAGTCATGGATGGGTCAAGCTACATCCATGGTACAAGATCCTCACTATTCTGATATGGAGAAAAGGTATTATTTATGTGAGAGCTTGAGTGGACCTGCAATGGATGCCATTGCTTCTGTAAAAGCAACATATCCTGATGCTACTGCACAGATGTACCTCAACACCCTGGAGGGGATGTTCAAAAGCACCAGTAGTGGGACCTTGTCCTGAGGAAGATGCAAGAGACAGTGCAATGAGAAGGTGAACTGTTGTCCAACTACCTGATCCACCTTGAGCAACTGATGCAAAGAGCTTATCGCAAGGGAGTGGTGACGGCCCAGAATGTGGACCGGATCCACCTGGAGCAGGTCATTGAAGGAGCTGGACACTCAGAAATACTTCTGATGAAGTTGAGTTTAGACACAAGGTCTGAGGGAAGGAGGACCGTGCTGCTGAGAAACACCCAGTGGCCACATCCCTGCAATGGATGGAGGCCCCTCATGCCAACACTCTATCGAGGCAGGACTCCATTGCAGATAAGGGCATGCAAAGACAGATCAAAGAACTGAAGGAACAAGTTGCCTCTATGCGAGCCGACCACAAACCAGACCAACAACACCTCCCTTCTAACCCATCAAGTCAGAGACAGAAACCAGGATGCAACAGTGCTCCCCTGCCAGCTGGCCATGTGACACCAGCAAATCAAGAAAGATATTTCTGTTACTGCGACCCCAAAATCTTTGATAGGATGGACACTCAGGAGGAGGTGGAGAAAATAGGAAGGGATCTTGGGAAATTTGAGGAGTGGTGAAAGACATGGGAGTTGGGATTCAGTGTCAGAAAGTGCAAAATCATGCACCGAGGAAGGAATCCCAGTGTGGAGTACAGCATGGGGGGAGGGGGGTCTGATAGTCACCATGAAAGAGGAAAGGAAGGGACCTTGGGGTTATCACATCAGAGGACCTCAAGGTGCCAACAGTAGGGTTTAAACTAGGCAGGAGCTCACAGAAACTCAGTTCCACCACCTCTTAAAAAGCTATATAACAGTTCCTCCACCTCTGTCATCTTTCTCCATTGACTACAATAGGAGAGCTGCACTGCTGGAAATGGCAGTTCCACCCCCTAGAAATCTAGACGTGAGAGTTCCCCCACCTAAACATTTCCAATTTAACCTCTGGGCAGCACAATGTGAAAAGGCAGTCGGCAGGGCTAGTGGGATGCTGGGGTCCCTGGAGAAAGGTTTCTCCAGCAGGAGAAGAAAGGTGGTGCTGCCACTGTAATGCTCCCTGGTACGCCCCTACCTGGAGTGCTGTGTCCAGTTTTGGAGACTGCACCTCAGAAAGGACATGGTCAGGGTGGAGGCTGTCCAGTACAGGGCAACTATAATGATGCAGGTTTGCACAGGAAGCCATACGAGGAGAAACTGAAGGGTCTCAACATGTAAATCCCGGAGGAGAGAGAGAGAGAGTGGTGACATGATCAAGACCTACAAGTACCTCCGGAGTAAACAGGATGGGGTTGGGATCTCTTTCAAATGAGGTCAAACACCAGGACCAGGGGGCTTGAGATGAAGCTACAGGAGAGTTCAGGAGGGATTTATTGAAAAATAGTCTCATTCTGTGTGTGAAAGAACCCTGACTTGAAGCTGAGCAGTTCTGAGAGTCCCGACAGCGGGAGAGAACATCATTTCTCAATAAGAGACACCCACGCTACACATAAAATGTATTATAGCTTCCTAGAGTGATTTATATAATGTTTTGAATTGTGTGTTTATATTAAAAAAATGAATGTTAACACTTCTCCCCCGCACAGCTAAAGGGAATGTTAAACTTGAAGCATGTTGCATTACTGTATGTCTCAGGGCATGCCTATAAATGAAATCTGTGTCCAGTGAATTCTTATGTCGCCCACCCTCCAGCCCAGTGTCTAGGGGCTCCCGATGTTAAAGTGGAGGGGGGTACAAGCCAGAACCAGACACAGATTCCCAGGAATCAAAATTAAAACTGCACAGCCTGCCTTTAACAGGACTGCTTCACCTGAAGAGATGTGAGATGCCAGCTATCTTCCACCTCTGAGGGGCCGCAGGCAGGTAGTCTTCGTATCTTGATGGAACCAGGCAGGCAGGGCTAGCTAAATGTTATAGGGGCTAAGCAAGTTAGACAATGGCAGCAAATTCATGAGAGGTACTCTGAACAAAAGAATAAAAAATATTTAATTCATTAAAATAAAGCAGAATGAATACAGCTCCGTTGGGCTGGAGGCACATAAGAGCAGGCACAGGAAGCAAACAGTTACAAACAATGGCACAAAGCTGCGGCACAAACTTGGGCCTAGCAGGCCAGGAAAATGGGCTCCACCAACTCCAGAGCCACAGAGGCTCAGATGGTAAAACCGGGTGCAGGCAAACTACAGGCCATACACTCCACCGGGGCTCACTCTGAACCTGCCCCTGTTCCCAAATTCCAGCCCAGCACCCTACTGCTGTGCACCCTACCTGACACAAGGCCAGGAAAATGCAGAGATCTCAAATACATGACTGGCTCCCAACAAACTGTGCCTTCCACCCTGAAGATTCAGGCCTACGCCCATACCCCTACCACTCCCCGACCTAGACTTCCTCGAGGGATGTGGGGCCCAGTACTTCTCGCTCCCAACAGGACACTACAACATCATACGCAGTGTGCCACACAGATACAGCCTTCGTAAGCTGCCACCAAGGGTAGGCCATGCTGTGTCTCTCTCACCGCCACAGCACCCCCACTGCCTATACCACACACAGAAATGGGCCCTGGCCCACCCTGGTACCGCAGAGCACAAGGTGGGCCACACAACTCCTCCAGGCCATGGTTCCACTTTAGTCCTCAGGCTCCCATCTCCACTGACAATTTCCCTGCTATTCTCCCCAATAACCAAGTGCTGGACCGCACTGCAGTGCTAGGCTGCAACACTCCCGGGCTCGGGTTCTTCAAACCCTGGCTCACATTCATCTCCTGCACTCCTGTCAGCCTCCACTTCCTCTCTCAACCCAAATTTATACCTTGCCACAGGGGACTGCCACACCCACAGGGCAGGCGCCACCACAAGCCCTACCCACCTAATCGGCCAGCCCAGGGGGTGAGAGAGGATAGCTAATGGTGAGCCCCAGAACATGGGGAGGAAGGGAGGGGGAAAGGAAGGAGGAAGGAAGGAAGGAAGGAAGGAAGGAATACATACTAGTGCTACCTCTTGTGATGCCAGTGACACAAGTTTGGAAATGAGCACGGATCATCAGGGTCTGACTATGGGGGGAGGAGGATCAAGTTCCCAGAGAATGCTCTCCTCCCCCGGGGAGGGAGTTCCATGTGCTCTGCCACGCTACCACCGCCTGGTTGACCACAGGTGGTGGTGCAGGCTGGAGCCACGATGAGAGGGCGGGTGCCTCCTGACTGGGACATACAGATCCGCATATGTGCACTCAGTCCTTAGCCTGTGCTGCACCCAGGGGTGGGGAGAAAACACCAGAGGGAAAAAAACTTGGCCACAGCAGTATGACACTGTGCTCCATCATGGCCCTGCACCACCCACTGGGCTGCCTGCCACAGCAACCAAGCTAAACTCCTCCCGGGCTTGGGCAACCTCGAAAACCCTGCCATTGGTGGTAAACCATGGGGCACTATTGATGGTAGGATGTAAGCCCCACACATGTCAGGTGTCAGGACTGGAGGGTGGAGACAGCCAATGAGGGAAGACTGAGTGGGGGAGGGAGTAAAAACTATATATTAACAAAAAAAAAAAGAATCCTGCAGTTCTCCACACCATGGGTGTCAGCAGACATACTCAGTGTACTCTGCTGAGTAGAGTAAAATCTGGAAAATCCAGGGGCAACATGAGCCTCAGGCCAGGGCAACAAACACAAACAGAGCCTTCCCTCCTTGGGTGCTTTAGTGTGAGTTTGTGAATGATCTTTGGAAGATGTGTGGGTGCTAAACTTAGAGGTCATGATTGTATGAGTGACCTGACTATGTGTACGTGGCTGCTGGTGTGAATGAACTTCTGAAAGGCTGGCTACCTTGATGTGGTAGAGAGGCTTATCATATTGTAGCCTAAACATTGTAACTAAAAGCCAGCCAACATTTGTCTGATTGGTAGTGTGTGTGTTAGATAAAATAAAATGCTTTGAATCTGTTGGGAACATTGACTTACTACATATCGTTGACTGAAGTGGGGGTTGGGCAGTATTTGTGTGACAGGGCAGCGCATCTTTTGTTTTGGGGCTGGGGGCGCAACAGTTTGTCAACTCTTGAGTACAAGTTTAAAATTCCTGGCTATATACACCTTTCTCTCACGCTGATTGACAGAAGTCACATAAGTGATTCATAATAACTGGTGCTCCTCTTTATCAACCTGTTTTCAGGTTCTGTGAAACGCAGTAATAACTGGGTGTGATACCACACCTGGTTATTATGGTGTTTCTTCATGTGCGCTTTGCTGCCCTGTTTTCAATCAGAGAAAAGCAGCGCGCAACATACAGCATAAACTATAGGCTCACTATTGGTAAGTGTTCACAGAAGCACAGATTGTTTTCATAGTTCAGTGCAATGGCTTCTGTCCCAAAATCCTGAAGTTCTGTCATCCTGAAGGTGTTTATTGAGCTCATGGGAAAGCTGAAGGTTCATATCCTTAAAGCTATTTGTTCTACAGCTGTATTCCTTTTTAATCGTTTTTACTTACGCCACTGTGAGACTGGTCCAGGACTGCAATCTGAGCAGTGCATTGGCTTCCAGAGTATGCAGATACACCACACACCTGTTATTATAAAAAGTAAAACATAAGCAGGTACGTGTCTATGAGATATTGTTTGCACACCCTCAGTGTGGTGACCTCATAAATCTCTCTTGCTTCACTCTGAAAGGTTATGGATCACCACACACATCAGATGTGTTAAAAAAAAAACTAATAACACACACCCCCCTTTGCCTTATTGGGAGGGCTTTAAGCATGAGGTTCAATGGGCGGAGCAACAACGTCACTCCCCCATTGAGCTCAAATGCGTCACTTTTCCTGGATGCCCTCAGGATTCATTTTGTTGCAGCCGGAGGCGCTGCTCTCCTCCACCTGTCTAGCCATCTGTTGTATTTTCTCCTTGTCTCCGCAGCACCTCTGGTTGCACAATCGTTCCTCCTCCCCTTCTTCAGTGCATTTCCCATGCCTCGCCTTTCTGCAGCTCCTGTCGCTTTGTTCTGTTGACCTCTGTTGGTGCTTTCAGCACTCTGCTTGCCTTCGCCTGCCCCTCGCCTCCCTTGCTATTTTTATTTTTTTTTACCAAATATTTTACCGGTGAGACACACTGCTGAAAGCTTGTTTGCAGGTGCAACCTGGGAGCACAAGGAAGTTAAGTGACTTGCTCTAGGGTCATACAGTATGCAAGTGGGGCTGTGGGATTCAAACCCAGGTCTCCAGATTTGCAGCTCAGAGCCTTAAACCACTGCGCCATACTGCCTCCTCATATACTTAGAGCTAAAGTTATTTCTCCTGCGCCTGCCAGTCGCTTTCTCAGCATGTATCAGGTCTTACCCTGCCCCCCCCTCCCATTTTTAGCTTTCCCTATCCCGGACCACCTACAGTGCCACCAGCAGCCTGCAACTCAAGCAGATAGTCGATGTGTGTACAGGGCCAAGAGAGCTAGCTGCAGTCGGGGCTCTCCCCTGTCCCGGACCACTTGCAGTGCAGCAGGAAGCCTGACACTTGAGCAGGTATTGAAAACTGCATTGTACACATCTCCCAGAGCCTTTTTAGTCAGCATATGAGTGTTGATTGTTTTTACTTTAGGGGTGGTTAGCAGCGAACAGTGTTTGTGGGTATGCTGCAGTTGTACCTTAAGGCCGACTCCGAATCAACACCACTTTAGACTGTGCAGGACCCACTTTAAGGCACGGTAATGCCAGCGTGTGCATGCAACTGCAGACCGTTTGAAACTGTTTTTATTATTCTATTGTTTGCTTTGTCCTGCTATTGAATTGTACTGTATTTTGCTTTAGTGGCATGGCCGAGTCTATCCAGGCCAGCCACGCATTCTATCGTCATCTTGCCCCACCTCCAACTTCCCTCAGGGCTAACCTTACAAGTTCTTTACTTCTCAGGCAGTCGATTTGTGCAATGGGTTATGAGAGCTGAAGTCAGGGCTCTCACCATCCCAAACCACCTACAGTGCTGCCAGAAGCCTACAACTTGAGCAGTCAGTCGATTAGTGTAGTGGGCCATGAGAGCTGCAGTCAGGCCCCTCCCCCCCAAAAAAAGTTCAATTTTTTTTCCATCACGTCTTTAGGTTCATCACTTTGCTAACGCAGGTCACGTGTGCACAAGCCTGATGGTCATCTATAATTTCAGCCTGTTCTGCTGAGACAAATCTTTTATTCCGACGCAGACCCCTAGGTACTAAGGAATCATGTACCGTAATACTAAATCTTGCTGTGTTAGCAGCACTCTTCGGACCCACTGCTGTCCCTTGCAGTTGTTAATTTCCTTCACATTACAATGTCTTCCTACAACCTATAGATGTGTGATAAAGCTCACAATAGTGGTGGAGTGCTGGCGGCATCTTTACCACAAGTCAGCAATGTCACTGTATGACATTTTGGAGCCGTGCCCCCTCCTCAGCCTCACCCTGCTACAGTTCTCATCTCGGCTAAGTCATACACTGCCCATTTCTTATCCTTCACACCTCACTTTCCTGTACTATCTGCCAGCCTTCTTGGCTTCAATCCATTTCTGTACCTCATGTGCTTCCTATTTTTACTTTCCTCATCCTGGTACCTTTTCTTATCTCCTCTGACTCCATCCAACCTGCATTTGACATTTCTTGGGGATACCGATCACACCTCACATGCCACCTCATTGTTCCGAGGCCCTCTGCCCATGTGTCCCGTTCCTGGCTACAGTCCTCATTACCCATTTCTTATCTCATCAAGCCTCCCTTCCTGGATCCTTTCCATCATCAGCTGTTATGGATTTACTCCTGTCATGGTTTCACTCCTTCTCGTCTGATTTGATCACATTCCACCATATCTCGCATCAACCTGCTCATCTCCTTCAATCACTCCGTCGATATGACTTGGCCACCTCCCTCTAGCATGCAGCGTCAGTCATCTTGATTCCTCTCGGTCTCCATTCCTGGCCATGCCTTCCTGTCCATCGCCCCTTGCTACAGGCTGGCTGGGGCTAACCACTATCATTCAAGTTTCTTTCACAGTCATTCCGAATCTACCTCATTTCGAGGAGCCTACTTCATTGCATCACTCTATTCCTTTCTGGCTCATAGAAACATAGAAACATAGATTTTGACGGCAGATAAGGACCGCTTGGCCCACCCAGTCTGCCCATATCCCTACCTATTGGATAAGCTGCAGATCCTAGTTAACCAGCAGCCTACTTCTTCCTACCCCCACCCCCTAGAATTGCCTTATGACTGTCCCATGCATGCTTGAATTCCACCACTGTTTTTGACTCCACAACCTCCTCCGGAAGGCCATTCCATGCATCCACAACCCTCTCTGTGAAAAAATACTTCCTTAAATTACCTCTGAGCCGCCCCCCTTCTATCTTCAAATTGTGCCCCCTTGTTCTTGCACACCTCTTTTTTTGAAAGATGCTACCCTCTTGGACTTCGTTGATTCCCTTGAGATACTTGAAAGTTTCTATCATGTGCCCCCTCTCTCTCCTTTCCTCGAGGCTCCACCTCCTTTTGAGGAGTCTACTTGGTCGCACTGCTCTATCAAGCATATCACCCCTTTGGTTCGCCTACCTTCCGGTCCCAGACATGTCTTCTTGGCCTCGGAGTATATCTCCTTTCAAGGAGCCTCACTACTTGCTTCACTCTATTGAATCCTCTGATCTCCTCGTTCATATCACCCGTTTACGCCTTATCGGCCTCAGTGTCTATTTCCTCACCTTGCTCCATCACTAGCAACTGAATGCTACCAGCTGCATCCTTCTGCGTTATCCTCAGTGCTAGTCTCTCTTGAATGCCTGTCTAATTCTGTACTGCAGGTCTAACCCCTTCTTCATTTCCAGTCTCTTTCCTAGTAGACTGCTCTGCATGCTGCTTGTTACCTTCTGTGTATCTAGGTGCTTTTCTAATGTTTCCCCTCCCCCCCACTCTGAGGCTCTGCCTGTAGTTCTGTTTGCATTCACCAGCTTCAACAGGTCCATATGCTTCCCCTGTCTTTTCCTTGTAGCGTTCCGATCTTTTCATCCATTTTTCTTCTCTCTCTCTACTGGGTTGATACTTTGTATATCTCCGGTATTTTGCATAGCTCTCATTCCCTCTGTGTCCATTCGCCTTGGTCATCCAATGCTCATCTCCTTCCGTTGACTCTGAGCTTAATTTTTTCCTGCCTTTCTTTCCCCGCCCACTACTCCTGATTCGGAGTGCCCTCATTCTGCTCCCTCTCCTTGGCTCTTTTAGCAACCTCAGCAGTCCTGGTTTTACTCCGGCCATGGCTTCTATCTCATTGTGCCACGATTTCTCCATTTATTTGCTTCGCTATTCTTATCCTATGGCCTTCCATGGCTGACTCCATCCGACCTGCCATCGACCCAGACCTCTGTGCTTCCTCATCAGTTGCCCTCCTGCCCCCTCAAGGAGCCTTTTCTTTCACGGGGTCTACTGGTTCCACCTCGTCCACCGTCAATGATCCTTCAATTCCTTAGCCCCTTGGCTCCGTGATGCTCGGCCTCGATGTGCTCAACTCGTTCACTACCTCTACAGGTGTGCCTTTGCATGGTTTGCTGCCATGTCTGTGCCATTCCTTGCTCCGTCTGGTCATGCCTCTCCTGGATCGTGTACTGCCTACTTCGACCCGCCCCAGCACAGTTTTCCTTCTGCATTGGCTGGGTCCTATGCTACCCTCTTGACCTCCCTACCATCCTTTATCATTTCATACATCGCTTTACGATACCTGCCTCCCTGGCGTCAATCCCTCATCGTACCTCATCCATTCCAGTTCCCTTCCTCAGCGTAGCGCTTCTTCTCGTCATGACCATCGTGGATTCTTTCCACTTAAGGCTTCCCTCCTTATCGTACATCGCGCAATTCGACTCCCCTTGCTCGCTGTCCTGTGCTTGCTCTCTGGTTTGCAGATCCTCTGGTTCCTGATGCACCTTCCTGGCCTTGGTGTCTGTCTCCTTTTGAGGAGCATCATTGTTCATCTCGTCCCTGTTACCTGATATCTTCTTTCATGTTCTGTTTCTGTTCATTCCAGTCTTCTCTTCTTTCAATTTCGTATCTCCTCTTCAGAATTCAGCTGTCATGAGCTTCCCTCCACTCTTCTCCTCACTCAATCTCATATTTCATCCAATGTTGCTCACTCCCCATCATACCTCGTCCAGTTTCGATGCTCGATAGCTTGATCTGAATTGCCTCTGGTCCTGAATCTCCCTTATTGGCCCCGGACTCTATCTCTTTTCCTGGTGTCTCGTTGGTGTACTTCCTTCATGTCAGTTTCATTTCGGTTCTTTCCTGTTTCCTCCTCTTCCAGTTCCCTTTAGGCTATCCAGGCTTCCCTCTGCCCTCGGCCTGCTCTCGACATTCTTTTTTTGGGCATACCTATTATAATTCCTAAGCCACCTAACAGCTGCGGCTATCCTGCCGAATGCTTCGAGTTCATAACTCCAGCCATATCGAGTTCATGACTCCAGTCATCTTCCACTCAGCATCACTTCAAAGTTCATCTATCTAAATCACTTACGCTAACATTCCTATCACCCAGTACCGTACTACCTCATCGACTACAACCTCAGGATCTAATAGTTCAGGGTCTAATAGTTTACATCGTATAATCAAGAATGCCTCTTAAACTTCAATGTCTGCTCAATTGCATCACTCCATCAAATGCTTCACTCCATCAAACCAGTCTGCAATATCATTGGTCTCCTCATTCACTCATCTGGAACATCCCCATGAGCACATCTGGATACCCCTTGCTGCTCTGACTCCTGAATGGATTTACTCCCTCCTATCCTTGCTTCCAGATCTACTATCTCACGTTGACTGTTCGAGCATACCCTCCTTAATTCCAGCAAGGCTTATCTAGTTTCATCATTCCCTCGAGCATTCCATCCTTGACTCTGATGCTACTCATTGACCACAACAGGATCTGATTGTTTATATTGCACAATCATGCCTTATCGACCTCTATTTCTACTCCCTCGCCTCACTCAACCAATCATACTTATTATCAATCTTATGCTTCCTCATCGACCCACCGACTTCTTGCAGCGACCATCATCAGCATTAATTTGCCTCATATTCGCATTCGACCAGCGCGCAGCCTCATGTTCCATCTTTGATCTGCGCTTTCTTTTAGGAATCTTCCACATTCCATCATCATCCTCACTACTCGTATCCCTGTAGTTACCGAACCCTTTCTTTCTAAAAAATACATCCTCAATTCAAATGTCGTCAGCCTGGAGGGAAGGCAACCTAGACCTTGGATCCTCAGAGGTTTCCTCCTCAAAGGGGGGTTTTCCTCTCCTCTGTGTCAATGGTCATAATATTAGTTAGAATTAGTGATTTTCTTCTTAGCTAGTTAGGTTCCGCTGTTGGAGGAGGTAGATGGTGGCCCGGCTTTCCCCTCTCTCCTCAGGAAGTTAGCCCTTCTCACAGAATTCATTAATCACGTCTCTCTTTGACGCTCGACATTCAGGTATTCTTTTTGGGCTTCTTCCTAACCTACAGTACCTTTAGCCGACTCATTCATTTCTGGCACCTGTAGGGGGGCAACCCTCACTAGGGTTCCTTGTGTCATACCCCTACAGGAGGTATATCCCACAGATAGAGAGGCAGAAAGCCACATAAACATTCAAGTTACTCAAGTTACACAAGCTTTATCATATTATATCCAGTTGTGTAAGCACATTGAATGGGAGGACTTTAAGCCCGAGGTTCAATGGGCGGAACAACAACGTCACTCCCCCAATGAGCTCAAATGCGTCACTTTTCCTGGACGCCCTCAGGATTCATTTTGTTGCCCACCATCCACCCCCTCCTCCGTCAGCGGCTAGCCTCTCTTACCCGTGGGCTTCTTCCTAACCTACCTTTAGCCGACTCATTCATTTCTGGCACCTGTGGGGGGGAACCCTCACTAGGATTCCTTGTGCCGTACCCTACAGGAGGTATATCCCACGGATGGAGAGGCGGAAAGCCACATAAAAATTCAAGTTACTCAAGTTACACAAGTATTATCATATCCAGATGCGTAAGCACATTGAATCTATGCACAGTATAATATATGTTTATGTGTGCACTGAGGTGTGTATCTTATAGAATAAGGATTTTCACTTGCATAGTTTGTGCAGGAAGACTGTGAAGCTGAGTAGGTCTGTCATCCAAAATCAGCATGAGAGAATGTTCTTGTAAAGACGCCCCTCAGTACACTTGTAAAAATATTACAAATCATTTGAGTTGGCTAGTGTGATTTATAATAAGTTTTTCATTTGTGTTTTTATTTTTAAAACACAGTGTAATGCTCACACCCACTTCTGAGGTGGAACGCTCCCTCACAGGAAGACCACTGTATGCAGGATAATAGCCCCTAAGGTTCTCAGAGATCACTAGCTGAAATTATGTCTGTGCTTTATGGTACTGGATATCCACTGCAAAGACAGTAGATAAACACAATAGAGTACCCTACCCAGTAAGGTGCCCAGCAACTATTTTAATACAGATTTCCAACAGTTCCTCAAGTCTAGATATAAAAACACATTTTACATTTGCCACCACAGTCAGTGTAACTTGAAAGCAGTGTATCTGTCACAGAAAGGGACTGTATGGAACTGCCTGATTGTTGTGTCTGTAACAGAATGGGACTGTATGGAACTGCCCGATTGGCGTAGCTGTAACAAAAAGGTATGGAACTGCCAGACTGGTGTATCTGTATCAGAAAGGGACTGTATGGAACTGCCCCTTTGGTGTATCTGTAACAGAATGGGGCTGTATGGAACTGCTCAATTGTTGTGTATCTGTCACAGAAAGGGACTGTATGGAACTGCCCGATTGTTGTGCCTGTAACAGAATGGGACTGTATGGAACTGCCTGATTGGCATAGCTGTCACAACAAGCATTTGTCAATGCCGAATGTTGCTTGCTTGTATGTGCTGTTTAGGTATTGGAAGTGATAGTTCCATGCCTTCCTCCCAAGACATCCACTGTGTCTTTCCATTCAGTATTCACAAAAGAGTGGGAGGGGCAAGGGCCACCGCAGTACAGCAGTTGCCAAGGGGGTGAAGAGGTGGACAATAGTCCATTCAAAGGCAAAAGACTCCTGCAGGAGCTCACTAAATTTAAGGTGGACAAAGCAATGGAACCAGATGGCATACGCCCAAGGATATTAAGAGAACTGCGAAGGGAGATAGCAGTACCTCTGACAGTCATGTTCACTGAGTCATTCAACACGAGTGAATTGAGGGAGGGCACATGTGGTCCCTGTACACAAGTCCGGCAGCAGGGAGGAGGCCGGGAACAATAGGCCTTTCAGCCTCACCTCAGTAGTGGGGAAGATCATGGAGACATTGCTTAAAGAAAGGATAGTGGGGCATTTAGAAGCCATCAGAGCCCAGGACCATAGGTAACATGGATTCACAGTGGGGAGGTCATGTCAGACAAATCTGGTTGATTTCTTTGACTGGGTGACAAAGGAAGTGAATCAGGGTGGGGCAGTGGACAACGCTTCCCTTGATTTCAGCAAAGCCTCTGACACCATCCCATATAGGAGGCTGATAAACTATCTGGGTAGGCTGGGCATGGGAGAAAGGGTAATAAACTGGGTTAGAAACTGACTAACAGACAGGAGGCAGAGAGTGGTGGTAAATGGTGTCCAGTCTAAGGAGAGGGGTGCTGCAGGGATCGGTCCTGGGGCCAGTCCTGTTCAATGTCTTCATTAGTAACATTGCAGAATGTCTGAAGGGAATTTTTTCACCAAATGTTCAACATAGCCATTTTAAGAGCTCTGCTCATGAACAGTGTCACTGTAATTTTCTTAATCTGTCCCAAACATTGACTACTTTGAATCGCCATTATGCTACATGCACAGAAACACATTTTGGGGGACATGTGAAAAATGACAGCTGTACTGCTCATAAGGAGGTGTGGTAAAATGGCAATGTTGAAAATCTGGAGTGAAAATGTTGAAAATTCACAAACTTACGAGCGTGCATAGGATCAGTGCAACAAATGCTCATAAAATAGTCATTTTTAGAAATTTTTTCACCAAATTTTCAAACTAGCCATTTTATGACCTCTGCTCATGAACAGTGTCACTGTGATTTTCTCAATGTGTCCCATACAATGATTTCGCACACCGACTGCTCCATTGTGCGCTACATGGGCAGAAACATGTTTTGGGCAAGATGTGAAAAATAACAGCTGTACTGCTTATAAGGAGGTGTGGTAAAATGGCAATATTGAAAATCTGGAGTGAAAATATTGAAAATCTGCAAACTTACGAGCGTGCGTAGGATCAGTGCAACAAATGCTCATAAAACAATCATTTTTGGGAATTTTTTTCACCCAGTTTTCAACATAGCCATTTTAAGACCTCTGCTCATGAACAGTGTCATTGTGATTTTCTTAGTCTGTCCCAAACATTGATTGCTTACACTGACTGCACCATTGTGCGCTACATGCACGGAAACACATTTTGGGTGCGATGTGAAAAATGACAGCTGTACTGCTCGTAAGATGGTGTGGTAAAATGGCAATGTTGAAAATCTGGGCCCAGATATTCAAACTGCGCTCAAAACTGGCACAACAGCAGGAGCAAGCACAAACCAGTTGCGCAAATGCGCAACAGGTGCGATATTCAAACATGGAGCAGAGCAAATTGCGCAAGCAACCAACGTCTGAATATCGCACATACTGCGCCATCGCGCAACCAGGAAGGAGAAGCTGAGCCAAAATGCTGCGCTATGGGCGCAACCATGGAAGCTCAGCTGAGCAGTGCAGAGCTGCCATAGCGCAAGCACAGCCCCCAGAGCAATGGAACTGCACATCCAGGGAGGCAGGCTGGGGCCCACCGCCAGCCATGCCACACATGGGCACAGGAACTCACTGCAGAACCCACACCACACTGGCACACCCCAGCACAGCATCACTGGGGTGGGACGGCTGATCCACGTGCCCATGGGGACAAGCCAACTAAAGCATAGCAGAGCCATGACGCCCAGCACAACCACTGGCAGGCAGAGAGTGCCACACCAGGGGTTGACAACCACAGTGCACATCATTCCCCTGTACGCACAGCACAGCGTGCACCGTGCCCCCAAGACACGCTTCATGTGCAGTGACAGGCACTGCAGGAAACACCATGCACCCCCATGCCACACGCCAACCCCATGCTGCAGAGAAGCAGACCACCCAGACCCACCTCTGTGCACCCAGCAGTGGGTGGCAGCAGATGGCGAGAGCAACAGAAAGGCAATGCTATGCTGGTGATACCTCCCCATGGACACACACAACACACACACACATATATCCAGGACCATAGTAGCCCAGATGGCATGTACACTCTGCAACGGAGCACCCAGAGCCAGTTGCAAAGCAGACCAACACAGCAGTTGTACTAAAATAGAATTTTATATTCAAACAAAAGAGGTAACAAAACAGCTAAAACTATGTACAAGTTGGGGGAGGACGGGAAAGGCAGGGTGTGCAAGGGGAGGAAAACAACTTGGAGGAGGTCAGGTGAAAGGGATGGGGAAGGGCAACAAAAGGTGGGCTATGGCCCAGCAGGCTCCTGCTCCTCCCTGCGTCTTCCCCTCCTGTGTCTGTGCCGCCGTTCCCCTGTTGCTGTAGGGCTTGCAGGAGTTCTCTGTTGTCGCCGCCAGGCTGTGTCAGGCGCCGGACATCGTGCGCCATGCGCCAAGCACACCCCGAGGCCTAGAAATGGGAACACAGTCAATCGCTGAGACTGACCACAACCCTGAACACCACCCAACCTGCAACCCAGCTAACCCAATGTGCTGCACATGTGATGGCATGCACCCACCCACATTGAACATGCACATGGCCATCACAAACAGGCTGCACCAGCCATGCGCACCACCGCCCACACACACTGCCCACGTCAATCACAGTACAAACTAGGCTGTCATGTGATGTTGCAACGTGGTGCGATGCCAGTCACATAGCTATGTGCCCAGTGCATGCCTGGACCACCTGTGATGCATACACAGACGTGTCGTGATGCTGCACTGTGATGCAGGTCACCTGTGTCACGCCTACATACATGGATACATAGACAGTGTCGGCAGATAGGGGCCTATGGGACACCTAGTCTGGCCATTTGGCCTTGTACGATCACTCTCATGTCCTATAAGTCCATTCCCCTCACCCCTGACCTCCAGAAGTCCCTCATGGCGAGCCACACATACAGATCTCCGTGACCAAGTCAGCCCCACCACATCCTCTGGCAGGGTGTTCCACTCGTCCACCACCCATAATGTGAGGAAACACATTCGCATGTTTCCTTAAACAAGCCCCTCCAACTGCATCCCATGCCCTCTACACCTGGAACATCCTCTCACGCTGACAAATATTGGTTCCTGCACACTGTTCCCCCTGTACAATACTCGTATGACCCCATCATATCCCCACACCCTCCTCCTCCAGGGAGTACGTGTTCAGTTCCGTCAACCTGTCTGCATAGGACATGTGATGCAATCCATGCACCATCCATGTCGCCTCCTGTGAACGCTTCCACCCAGTCCCTGTCCATACGCAGCTATGTGTTCCGGAACTGTACACTGTACTCCAGTGTGGGGACTCACTAGTGTTACGATAGTGGAACTACTACCACCCATCTGGTTGTGTCCATCATGGTTGGTGGTCCTGCCCCCAGCATGCAATAGCATCCATGACGTAATGATACTCACACCCTCCAGCAGCTCAGTCTGCCGCTGCTGCTGCTGCTGTTGATGCTGCTGCGCCACTGCGGGCTGCGGCCTGTGTGACTGGGGCCCTGGCATGGCCCACATCAGCAGCGCCCAGCTGCGCACCATCTGGCCTGTGGGAGACATATGGTGAGACAAACATCAGTGTGACTCAAAAGCAGAGTGCCCCTGCCCCAGTAAGACTGCCTGCCCACACAGCCATAACCATCCATCGCACAGCTGCACACACTGACACACGATGCACAGCCACCCAGGCACACACACACACCTACAGAGAATATAGGTGAATAGATGGTACACTCACGCGGCCTAGGCACCAGGCCCCGCTTGGCACGGAACGCAGCCGCCGCTTAACAGCTCCGGGTCCCTCCGGGCGGAGATCACTGACCCGGTGCCGCACTGCTCGCAGACCGCCCCGCCAGTGACCCCACCAGGTCAGTGGCCACTTGCTGCCACACATGGATCCTCGGTCCGGTGAGGGGGGTCTCACCATACAGTTGGTCATAGTGGGGCTCCACTAGGGCCACCAGGTTGGCCACCTCAACTTGGCTCCACGGCACCGCCCTCCTCCTAGCCATGGCACCAACTTTACAGCAGGCAATATGGCGCCCCGCTGCGCTGTGACCCCACGTGGAGTTGTTGCGCAATAGACCAGCACAGGCACCTATCGGCGCTGTTCGCAACAGCGTCATTACTTACATGGCGCTGTAGCCAGACAGCGCAATAGGACGCATACGTGGCATGCACTCAGCGCCAGGGGTCAGAGGGCATACCCAAGGTCACGGCAATGAAGCAAGGCTACGCACAGCGCCATAGGATGCATAGGTATCCTCGCGAATCGCGAGCTACAGCACCAGTGCCACAGGGACTATCGCGCAGAGGTGCCACAGTGCCACATAGTGCCCAGTGCTGCAGCGCCACTGGCACAATGGTGGCCATGTCCAGAATAGCCTGTCGCGCTCAGCAGTTCTGCAGCGATCGACGATGCGTAACCTGTCTGGGCATGCGCAATGCAGTGTAGCACACAACCACAAACATGCGCGCATCGACTAGCCGACCTTCCCTATTGGCGCTAAGCGCATTTACGCGATATTCAGCCGACATATGCAAAGCAGGCGATCAGCTATTCAAAGGCGCAGTGGCGCGATTAGCATGTCATTAAAGCGCCACACCCTATTTGCATGTGTTGCGCTATAAAAATATGACACTGGGTTGTGGCGCCAGATTTGGTTGTTGCAGCTGAGAGGTGAGTTACATGCTGTGTGATGCTCAGGACAATGCACATGGGCAGGGGTGCTGGAGGTGTCACGGGATGAGGGGCTGAGCATGATGAGGGCACTTAGAAGGGGGCAGAGGCACCCTTTCCATCAGTATCTGCCAGGCAGCGAGGAAAGGGGGGGGCTTCTGCCCCCGGCCTGCAGCTATGCTCATGGGGAAATGCTGTGGACTGCAGAGTGACAGGTGTCCACTTCCACCCATACAGATCAGCATGACTGACGAGAACCAGGCCGAGGGTGTGGACGGCGGGCGTAGGAGGAGGCCGAACTTCACCACAGCAGAGACCGAGGCCCTCTTCCAGGCCTACCTGGAGGATGAGCCGCTTTTGAGTGGGCGGAGGGGCACCCCTCAGCAGCGTGCAGCTGCATGGGAGGGGGTAGCTCTGGCCGTCAACCTGCACGGAAGCCACCAGCGCTCCGTGCAGGAGTGCCGCAAGAAGATGGGGACTGACCGCAGGAGGCTGAAGGAGAAGGTGGCAGCCTTCAGGGTGGCACGTGCTGCCACTGGTGGGGGACCACCAGTGGTGTTGCAGCTGACCCCGACCGAGGAGACACTGGTCGCGGCCATGCAGCCGAGTGCCATTGCGGGTGTTCCTGGCGGAGGATTCCAGACAGGTGGAAGCCCATCACTGCCGCGGTATGTCATGGTGATGTGTGTGGCGGCTGTTGTTCACATGCACTCACATGTACTCTCTTCTGTTTCAGATCCTGTCTGTCTGCAGGAGACGGTGGTGGTGGGTGCTGACAGTGAGGCAGACCTGCTGGACCAGGAGGAGGGACCTTCCACCTCCGCCAGCAGCCTGCACGCACTGCAGCAGCAGGCCGGCTGGGCTGACAACTCCGCCGGCAGTGATACGGGTGCAGGGGGTGCACAGCCTGTGTCACAGCAGTCTGGCATGCAGGTGTGCCAGCATGCTGTGCCTATGGCAGTGGCACGCACCAGCACTATTGAGGATGGCAGGCCTGCAATGGCCAGTGAGAGGTGTGTGTCCCACGAGGGACACACGGCAGGCCAGCACGTGCCCCCGGGCCGTCCAGCTCCACACCTGTGTACCAGCATGCTGGCACAGTCACAGGCTGGGCCTGTCAGCACCGGTGGGGCAGCACCGGTGGCTGAGCAGGTGTCTGGCACTGTTGACAGCACAGGGGTGGAACAGGTGGACCTGGGGCTCAGCAGTTGGAGGGCGCAGCAGCAGTTGCACACCAGGCCTGGGGGACAGCGCCAGGCAGTGGCACTTGTCCACCGCCCTGGATCAGCCCATACCTGGTCCTGGTGAACAGCGGCCACCCTCAAGGGGTGCTGTGCACCAGGACCATCCACACCCTGGGGGTCACGATGCCATTGGGGCACAGTACCCTTTGACGTGCACACCCGCCTGCTGCAGGAGTCGGTACAGCTGCAGGGCGGGTTGTAAGGTCCGTGGAGGCACTGACTGTGTCCGGGGGAGCGGCATAGCAGGAGTGTGCCGGACCGGCCGAGATGGTCCATATGCGACGGATGTGACCGCCCATCGACAGGCTGACCCAGGCAGTGGTCTCTGTGGCGACCGCATTGACCACACTGTCTGGTGACCCTGTACCACGCACCCACAGTGCGCACTCGCTCCCGTTCGGCGTCGCGACACCAGGCCTGTCGACGCCGGGGTTCTGCTGTGGCATCCCGAGCACCCCTGGTGCAAGTTTCTTTCAGGGATGCAGACCCCTCTGCGGGCAAGGTCAGGGTCATGCACTGGACCCTGGTGGTGCAGTAGTGCCACCCGATGTGGCCCCGCGCAGCCTGCCAGTGCTGCTAGGCCTACGGCGGGCCGCCCACGCATCCGTGGTGGCCGTGGGACAGTGCTCCCTGACTGAGCTGTCTCCCAATGCAGGCCCTGTCTGGTGCTGCCCTGTGTGCAATGTATGTCATGGTGGGCAGTGCACTGCTGGGTGCTCTGCTCACCAAACTGACACCGGACCACCTGCACACTCTCCCAACTGCTGTCCACAGGTGCGTGTGGATGATGATGCCTGCATTGCACTGTACTCCAAGGTGCAAGGTTGCCCAGGTCCTGACACACGTGACGTGGGACAGTCCAGGTGGTGAGGGTGGTTGGTGCTGTGTGATAGCGTGCAATTCTCGCATTGCTGTGCTGCTGCCCCTGTATGCTGCCTGGTGTGTGTGTGTGTGTTTATTTGAGTGCTCACCCCTCTGCTAATGTGTTAGTATCGTAGACCCTTCAACTCCCCTGACCTTCATGCGCGGTGTGTTCCCTGTGTGCCTGTGGTTTGCAGCATAGACAGTGTTGCCTGCACATGTCCCCTTGACTTACCTGTGTTGTGCGTAGTGCTCTTCTGCAATGGTGTCCCGTGCAGCTGGGCCTGCCGGTCAGTCGGGTCCCTCCGTCCTGGGGGCGTTCATCACCCATATCACCGGTGCCACTGGCGTCCCCATCGCTGTCCCCCTCTTGGACCTGTACGGCTATCCCATGGTCTTTGGCCATGTTGTGCAGGATGCAACAGGCCAGGAATATCCCACAGGCCTTTTGGGGGCTGTACTGTAGGGCTCCGCCGGAGGTGTCCAGGCATCGGAAGCGTGCCTTGAGTATCCTGAACACCCGCTCTATGATGTTCCGTGTTGCGGCGTGTGCCTCATTGAAACCGTGCTGCGCTGGTGTCGTGGGGTGCCGGTATGGTGTGAGCAGCCAGGGACGGAGTGGGTATCCACAGTCACCTGTGTGGAGATAGTGGAGATCAGTGTTAGGTCAGGTCCATATTGCCCATATCCTTGTGTGCCACTACCATGGCACCTGTGTCATTCCACCCTTGCACAGAGTTTGCATTCCATACATGTGTACTCACCCACTAGATGACCCGTGGGATGTTCCCTCTCGAATCGATGGCACAGTGCAGATTGGTGCCATATAGAGGCATCATGTGTGCTCCATGGGGTGTGTGGCACAGACATTGATGATGCTCGCAGTGGCATCACACACCACCTGGCAGTTGACACTCGAGTAGCCCTCGGTTCCGATATGCTTGTCCGTCGGGCCAGGTGGCGCAATGGCCACATGGGTGCAGTCTATGGCACCCAGCACGCCAGGCATTTGTGCTACCCTGTGGAACTCCTGCATGTTTGCTGTACGCTCTGCCGCGTGCTGGGGAAATGGATGTACCCCGCAGCATGAGGCAGCAGTGCGCTGAGGAATTGGGTGAGGATGCGTGACGGGCCGACTGCGTGATGCCTGTGGTGTCCCCTGTCAGCCTCTGGAAGGTGCCGTGGCGAAAGCACATGCAGGCTGTCACCTTGGTCTCCACGGACAGAGTGTGACTCCGTCGTGGGGTGCCTGCATCACATCACTGCACAGCTCACTGAGCCGCTCAGTATTGCCCTGTTCAGGCGTGTACCGGGCCACGATCTCAACATCACTGTACAGCTCGTGAGCTGATGCGGCACGATATCGCCTGTCGGGGCATCACCGACGGGCCCTCCACGGCCACGCCCCCTGCAGCATGCTGTCTCACCCCTCATTACAGCTTCCATGTGGAAGCTGACACTGTCCATCTCCCTGGCTTCTGCCCCCCAGCTGCTGTTCCTGTGTTACCCCACTGCCCCCACTGCTGCTTCCACTGCACCGGCACCCCACTGGCCTCTCTGTCCTCCAGGACCCACTGTCCCTCTCTGTCCTTCCTGCTCCTGTCTCTGTCTCTGTCTCTCTCTCTCTCTCTCTCTCCCCGGTTTGCGGCCTGCCGAGTTCTTGCGCGCTCCCTTGGCGACCATTTATTTGGCTCAAATCCGGTACTGCGCAACTTCCGGCTGAGCCACTCTTGCGCAGTGCGCAAGTGTTCAAATATCGCATTGCGCACTTTATGCATGGACCCGCCCCCTTCGGTTGCGCATGCCTTCATTTCCATTGCGCTGTGGCTCAGCATGTTTTCAGTGGCGCAACTGGCCCCTTCTCAATATCGCAGAATGGCGCATTTTTGGAGTTGCGCACGCGCAACCCTGTTGCGCATGGCGCAACCCTTTTGAATATCTGGGCCCTGGAGTACAAATATTAAAAATTTGCGAACTTGCGAGCATGCATAGGAACTGCGCAACACACACTCGAAAAACAGTCATTTTTAGGAATTTTTACCAAATTTGTAACATAGGCTTTTTGAGAGCCCACCTTATGAACGCTTAGCACTATTGTTAAATCGGAGTTCCCAAAAGGTGATTTCCATGCAGTGATCACGTAAATCACCTTTGGGCCCGGTAATACCATGAGAATGACAGAATTCATGAGGAGGGGTCCCAAAAACCCCATGTTGAAAATTTGGTGCCAAAATTCCAAAAAATGCCTGAGATATGGAGAAAGTTGAAAAAATCCTATCTATCCCATTATACAGCTTACCGGCATTTCCTCAGTTCGCGGTCGGCTTTGAAGAGTGCAGACATGTTCCCGGTCCACCGAAGATCATCGCACCGAGGTCCGGAGGCAAGTATGGGGTGAGGAGGGGTGTGGGGAGGCAGGGTGCACAGAGGGTGGGTGCGGGTTGTGGGAGGGGGGCAGGGAGAAGCGCCGAGGGACAGTTTTTGTATTTACAGTTTTTTTTTTTTAATAAGACGACGAGGGACGCTTACACGCTGGGTGGGTCCAGTGTGACAGCTGGAAGGCTGTTTGGGGACTGGAGCTGACGGGGATTGGGCACCCTGGCCGGTCAGAATAAATTTTGCCACACTGGGATGAGCTCCCAGCATGCCACCTGGAAGCTTTGGGGGAGCATGGAGCAGATGGGGGATTGGGCACCCCTGTCAGCCATACAGTGTGTGCATGGGGAGAGGGGGAAGGCGCATGAGCACGCAGTATGCATGCGTGCGTGCGTGTGTGTGTGTGTGTGTGTGTGTGTGTGTGTGTGTGTGTGTGAAGGGGGGAGCTGTACTCACTGAAGCGGAGCTCTCCCTTTCAACTGTATGACCACTGTATTTTCAACTGCTGTCATAGACAGCTGCAGCAGTGATTGGGGAACTAGGCCGCACCTGTAAACACACTGACTGAATTGGAAGACGGGTGCCACACCTCCAAAAACTCTGGTGATGGCACTATGTTTCTTGCACATGCATGCAAGCAACATAAAAAGGTATGGAACTGCTAGACTGGTGTATCTATATCAGAAAGGGATTGTATGGAACTGCCTGACTGGTGTATCTGTAATATAAGGGGACTTTAGGGAACTGCTCGATTGATGTATCTAACAGAATGGAACTGTATAGCCTGCTTGACTGGTGTATCTGTAACAGACTGGAACTGTATAGCCTGCCCGACTGGTGTAGCAGTAACAGAACTGGGACTGTATATCTGGTCTGTTTGTGTAGGTGTAACAGAATGGGACTGTATGAAACTGCTAGATTGTTATATCAGTAACAAAAAGAGACTGTATGGAACTGCCCTACTGGTGTATCTGTAGCAGAAAGGGACAGTATGGAACTACCTGATTGTGTACCTGTAACAGAAAGGGACTGTATGGAACTGCCTGACTGGCATATCTGTAATGGAGGGGGACTTTGTGGTACTGCCCAACTGGTGTATCTGTAACAGAAAGGGACAGTATGGAATGCCTGACTGGTGTATCTGTAAGGGAAGGGGCTTTATGGAACTGTCTGACTGGTGTATCTGTAACAGAAAGGGACAGTATGAAACTGCCTGATTGGTGTATCTGTAAGAGAAAGGTACTGCATGGAACAGCCCAATTGGTGTGTATCTGTAACAGAAAGGGACTGTATGAAACTGCCCGATTGGCGTAGCTAAAGGGACAGTATGGAACTGCCAGACTGGTGTATCTGTATCAGAAAAGGACAGTATGGAACTGCTTGATTGTTGCATCTTTAATGGAAGGGGACTTTATGGAACTGCCTAATTAGCATATCTGTAACAGAATGGGACTGTATGGAATCGTCCGACTGGTGTGTTTGTCACAGAAATTAACTGTATGGAACTGCCTGATTGTGTCTGTAACAGAATGGGACTGTACGGAATTTTCCAATTGTTGTGTCTGTACCAGAATGGGAATATACGGAACTGCTCAATCATTGTGTCTGTAACAGAATGGGACTGTATGGAGCTGTCCGGTTGGTGTATCTGTCACAGAAATGGACTGTATAGAACTTCCCGATTGTTGTGTCTGTAACAGAATGAGACTGTATCTCCAACCCGCTGGCGTAGCTGTAACAGAATGGAACTATATATCTGGCTCGTTGGTGTAGCTGTAACAGAATGGGACTGTATATCAGCCCATTGGTGTATCTGTAACAGAATGGGACAGTGTGGAACTGCCCAATTGGTGTATCTGTAATGGAAGTGGATTTTATGGAACTGCCCAACTGGTGTATCTGTAACAGAAAGGGAAAGCATGGAACTGCCCTGTTGGTGTATCTGTAACAGAAAGGGACAGTGTGAAACTTCCCAACTGGTGTATCTGTAACAGAAAGGGACATCTTGGAATTGCCCTGTTGGTGTATCTGTAATAGAAAGGGACTGTATGGAACTTCCCAACTGGTGTATCTGTAACAGAGTGAGACTGCATGGGACTGCCCGATTGGTATATCTGTAACAGAATGGGACAGCATGGAACTGCCCTATTGTTGTATCTGTAACATAGAAACATAGAAGTTGTCAACAGATGGGGACCGTATGAGCCATCAAGTCTGCTCTTGGCTTCCTACCCCCTACTTAGCTGTCTGCTTGTGTATCTCACAGTGTCTGTCCCATGCCCGCTTGAATTTCCCCACTGTCTTGGCTCCCACCACCCCCTCCAACTGGCTATTCCATGGTTCCACAATGCGCTCTGTGAAGAAGAATTTCCTCATATTGCTTCTGAACTTCCCTCTCTTAAGTCGAAGATTGTGCCCTCTAGTCCTGCTGTAGTTCTTTACCTGAAAGAGGTTCTGCATGTGCACCCTGTTGTTGCCTTTAAGGTATTTAAATGTTTCTATCATGTCCCCATAATTCCTGCATTGTTCTAGGGAGTATAATTTGAGGACATCCAGTCTTGCCTTGTACGGTTTCTGATGGAAGCCCTGCACCATCTTTGTTGCTCTTCTCTGTACCATCTCCAGCCCATCTATGTCCTTCCTGAGGTGTGGCCTCCAAAATTGGACACAGTACTCCAGGTGAGGACTGACCAGGGACCGATACAGGGGCATGATTACTTCATGCCCTCTGCTTGTGATGCACCTCCCTATGCATCCCAGGATACCACTAGCCTTTAGTGCTGCCCTTTCACATGGTCTACTGACCTTGAGGTCATCTGATATGATCACCCCCTAGGTCTCGCTCCTGCCTGGTAGCCACCAGCTGCTCCCCTCCCATTGAATTCAGTTTCCCTGGGTTACGCTTTCCCAGGTGCATTACCTTGCATTTTTTGGCACTGAATTTCAATTGCCAGGTCTTGGACCACTCCTCCAGGTTTCAGAGATCAGATCCATGCTTTGCTGCCCCAGTTGTGTCTACCCTGTTGCCGCTTTTGGTGTCATCTGCAAACAGGCACACCTTTCCCTCCAGTTCATCCGCAATGCCGCTGATGAATATGTTAAAGAGGATCGACCCCAGAACAGAAAGGAACAGTATGGAACTGCTGGATTAGTGTATCTGTAGCAGAAAGGGACTACTGAACTGCCTGATTGTTGTATCTGTAATGGAAGGGGACTTTTTATGGAACTGCCCGACTGGTGTATCTGTCATAGAAGGGGTCTTAAGGAACTGCTCGACTGGTGTATCTAACAAAATGGGACAGTACAACCTGCCTGACTGGTGCATCTGTAACAGAATGGGACTGTATAGCCTACCCATTGGTGTAGCTGTAACAGATTGGGACTGTATATCCATCTCATTGGTGTGACTATAACAGAATGGGACTGTATATCCTTCCAGCTGGTGTACCTGTAACAGAATGTGACTGTATATCCGGTCCGTTGGTGTAGCCGTAACAGAAAGGGACTATATATCTGGCTTATTGGTGTAACTGTAATAGACAGGGACAGTATGGAACTGCCCTGTTGGTGTAGTTGCAACAAAAAGGGGCAGTATAGAACTGCGCTGTTGGTGTAGTTGTAACAGAAAGGGACAGTATGGAACTGCCTTGTTGGTGTAGTTGTAACAGAAATAGACAGTATGGAACTGCCCTCTTGGTGTAGTTGTAACAGAATGGGACTGTATGGAACTGCCCTGTTGGTGTAGATGTAACAGAACAGAACAATATGAAACTGCCCTGTTGGTATAGTTGTAACAGAATGGGATGGTATGGAACTGCCCTGTTGGTGTAGTTGTAGCAGAAAGGGACAGTATGGAACTGCCCTGTTGGTGTAGCTGTAGCAGAAAGGGACAGTATGGAATGTTCCTGTTGGTGTAGTTGTAACACAAAGAGACAGTATGGAACTGCCCTGCTGGTGTAGTGTATAGAACTGCCTGTTGGTGTAACTGTAACAGAAATGGACAGTATGGAATGGTACCGGGTCAAAAGAGCGCACCAAGAAGAGTGCTGCGAGAAATGTGCTGTGTAAAGCATGAAGGGATTTAGAGTGACAAGGGTATAATAGCGGTACCGTATAACCGCTCCCTGTCACTCTGTGTGTTTTCTGATGAGGACTGAATGTGCTGCTTGCTGCGGTAGCTTGCCAGCCGCTCCCAGGGCAGAGTGGCTAGGGCGCCAGCACAAGGAGTGGTAGGAGGCCTGGGACCAGGATTCAGTTCCTGCCGGGTATCCTTCATGCTACAGATTTTTTTTCATGGAAACAAGTAATTTCTCTCTCTCCTGACATTCTCCCCATCCCCAAAGTCCATGGCCCCCCGGAGTTGTTTATATTCCGTCCTGGGGGTGGGGGTGGGAGGCAGAGCCTCCTGCATAAAGAAGCAACTCCCATTTGTTTTGTTGGGGCTATGCTGTTGTTGAAGGGCTGCTGTATTTCCCAACCCTGTTTTGGACAGCGCTCTTTTGCTTGCGGCATTTATTACTGCACAGTTTTTGCATGCAGAGACATGACTCCATGCCATATGCAACTTCCCTGTTGGTGTAGCTGTAACTGGAAAGGACTGTATGGAACTGCCCTATTGGAGTAGCTGTAACAGAAAGGGACAGCATAGAACTGCTGCCCTGTTGGTGTAGCTGTGACAGAATGGACAGTATAAAGCTGCCCTGTTGGTGTAGCTGTAACAGAAAGATACTGTATAGAACTGCTGCCCTGTTGGTGTAGCTGTAACAGAATGGACAGTACAGTGCTGCCCTGTTACTGTAGCTGTAACAGAAAGGGACTGTATGGAACAGTCCTGTTGGTGTAGCTGTAACAGAATGGACAGTATAGCACTGCCCTGTTGCTGTAGCTGTAACAGAAAGGGACTGTATGCAACTTCCCTGTTGGTGTAGCTGAAACTGGAAAGGACTGTATGGAACTGCCCTGTTAGTGTAGAGTGTAGCTGTAACAGAAAAGGACAGTATAGAACTGCCCTGTTGGTGTATCTGTAACTGAAAGGGACTGTATGGAACTGCCCTGTTGGTGTAGCTGTAACAGAAAGGGACTGTATAGAACTGCCCTGTTGGTGCAACTGTAACAGAAAGGGACAGTACAGAACTGCCCTGTTGGTGTAGCTGTAACACAATCGGACTGTATGGAACTGCACTGTTTGTGTAGCTGTAACAGAAAGGTGCAGTATGGAACTGTTCTATTGGCATAGCTGTAACAGAAAGGGAATGTATAGCTGGGTTGTTGGTATAGCTATAGCAGAAAGGGACTGTATAGCCAGGTCGTTAGTGTAGCTGTATCAGAAAGGGACTGTATAGCCGGGTCATTGGTGTAGCTGTAACAGAAAAGGACAGAATGGAACTGCCCTGTTGGTGTAGCTGTAACAGAAAGGGACAATATGGAACTGCCCTGTTAGTGTAGCTGTAACAGGAAGGGACTGTATAGAACTGCCCTGTTGGTGTAGCTGTAACAGAATGGACAATATAGTGCTGCCCTGTTGCTGTACAGTAGCTGTAACAGAAAGGGACAGTATGCAACTTCCCTGTTGGTGTAGCTGTAACTGGAAAGGACTGTATGGAACTGCCCTGTTAGTGTAGTTGTATCTAAAAGGGACTGTATGGAACTGTCCTGTTAGTGTAGTTGTAACTGAAAGGGACTGTATGGAACTGTCCTGTTGGTGTAGCTGTAACAGAAATGGACAGTATAGAACTGCCCTGTTGGTGTATCTGTAACTGAAAGGGACTGTATGGAACTGCCCTGTTGCTGTAGCTGTAACTGAAAGGGACTGTATGGAACTGCCCTGTTGCTGTAGCTGTAACTGAAAGGGAGTGCATAGCCAGGTCGTTGGTGTAGCTGTAACAGAAAGGGGAAGTATCTAAGTGCTCTGTTGGTGTAGGTGTAACAGAAAGGGACTGTATGGAACTGCCCTGTTGGTGTAGCTGTAACAGAAAGGACTGCATAGCCGGGTCGTTGGTGTAGCTGTAACAGAATGGGACTGTATGGAACTGTGCTGTTTGTGTAGCTATAACAGAAGGGAACTGTATGGATCTGCCCTGTTGGTGTAGCTGTAACAGAAAGGACTGTATAGCTGGGTCGTTGGTGTAGCTGTAACAGAATGGGACTGTATGGAACTGCACTGTTTGTGTAGCTATAACAGAAAGGGACTATATGGAACTGCCCAGTTGGTGTATCTGTAACTGAAAGGGACTGTATGGAACTACCCTGTTGGTGTAGGTGTAGGTGTAGCTGTAACAGAAAGAGACTGTATAGCCGGGTCGTTGGTGTAGCTGTAACAGAAAGAGACTGCATAGCCTGGTCGTTGGTGTAGCTGTAACAGAAAGAGACTGTATAGCCGAGTCGTTGGTGAAACTGTAACAGAAAAAGACTGTATAGCCGGATTGTTGGTGTAGCTGTAACAGAATGGGACTGTATGGAACTGCACTGTTTGTGTAGCTAGAACAGAAAGGGACTATATGGAACTGCCCAGTTAGTGTATCTGTAACTGAAAGGGACTGTATGGAACTACCCTGTTGGTGTAGGTGTAGGTGTAGCTGTAACAGAAAGAGACTGTATAGCCGGGTCGTTGGTGTAGCTGTAACAGAAAGAGACTGTATAGCCGGGTAGTTGGTGTAGCTATAACAGGAAGGGACTGTATGGAACTACCCTGTTGGTGTAGCTGTAACAGAAAGGGACTGTTTTGCCAGCCCACTGATGCAGCGCAAGTGCTACCGCTCATGACGCTGACAACCCTGATTTGGTAACAAGCCTGGGAATTGGGGGGCTAGAAACATAGCATTTGACGGCAGATAAGGACCGCTTGGCCCACCCAGTCTGCCCATTTCCCTACCTAATGGATAAGCTGCAGATCCTAGTTAACCAGCAGCCTACTTCTTCCTACCCCCACCCCCTAGAATTGCCTTATGACTGTCCCATGCACGCTTGAATTGCACCACTGTTTTTGACTCCAGAACCTCCTCCGGAAGGCCGTTCCATGCATCCACAACCCTCTCTGTGAAAAAATACTTCCTTACATTACCTCTGATCTGCCCGCCCTCAGGCTTCAAATTGTGCCCCCTTGTTCTTGCACACCTCTTTTTCTGAAAGATGCTACCCTCTTGGCCTTTGTTGATCCCCTTGAGGTACTTGAAAGTTTCTGTCATGCCCCCTTTCTCCCTCCTTTCCTCGAGGCTATACATATTAAGCTCCTTAAGTCTCTCTTCATATGTCTTCCGGTGCAGACCCTGCACCATTTTAATTCACCCTCTTCTGGACTGCCTCCATCCTGTTTCTGCGTCTTTGCCGAATTGGGTCTCAGAACTGCATACAGTACTCCAGATGAGGTCTCACCAACTGTCTGTACAGAGGGATAGCAACTTCTTGTTTTCTACTGGTGATGCCTCTCCCTTTGCATCCCAGTATCCCCCCAACCCTCCTTACTGCCCTCTCACATTGCTTGCTCACCTTTAGGTCATCTGATATGACTACTCCCAGGTCCCTTTCCATTTTTGTTGTTGTTAGTATCTCACCCCCCATTGTGTACTCTTCCCCTGGGTTTTTGTTTCCCAGGTGCATTACTTTGTACTTCTTAACATTGAATCTAAGCTGCCATACATTTTACTATTCCTCCAACCTTGGCAAGTCCCTTCTCATCCTTTCCACCCCACCTTGTGTATCAACTCTGTTGCAGATCTTTGTGTCGTCTGCAAAGAGACACACTTTTCCTTCCAGTCCCTCTGCAATGTTGCTTATAAAGACATTGAGGAGGACCGGTCCTAGTACTGAACCCTGTGGTACCCCACTAGTAACCCCCCTTTCTTCAGAGTGGACTCCATTTACTATTACCCTCTGTGTCCTGTTCTCCAGCCAATCCTTTACCCAGGCTACCATCTTGGGACCCACTCCCAGGCTGCCTAACTTGTATATTAATCTTTTGTGTGGGACTGTGTCAAATGCCTTGCTAAAGTCTAGGTAAGCCATGTCCACAGCCCCTCCCTGGTCTACTACTTTGGTCACCCAGTCAAAGAAATCGATTAGATTCGTCTGACATGACCTTCCCACTGTGAATCCATGCTGCCTTGGGTCCTGTGCCCACTGACTTAAGAAAGGAGGATGGAACATCCCAGGGGACTCTCCACTCCTCCGGGAAGGGAGGTTCACTTTCCCCACTGCTCTGCTACTAGCTGGCTGACCACAGGGCTGTAGTTCAGTGGAGGGAGTCGAGCAGGAACGGAGCGAAGCTGGCTGGGGTCCTGTGCTGTGCACAGTTGTGTGAGCACCTTCAGTGGTCCCTGGGGATCTGCACTGCAACAATGACAAATGACCACGGCTCCAGCTCTCAATCAATCAATCAATCAATCAATCAAAATCCTTATTTATTCAGGCGAACATCATTGAGCGTAGCTCATTTACAAGATGGACCTGAGTGGTCATACAAATAAGGGTACAAGTTTTTTTACAAAGACATGAGAATAGGATAACATTAGTACAATCAAATAAATAAGATATATACAAAATTTACAGATATACAAGGCACAGTAAAATAACTTAACCTGTAAAAATGAAGAGGATAATAGATATAGCAGGGATAATAATCAAATAATAGGGCTTTTGTAGGCTTTTATATGAAATGTGATAACTGACTGGGTAGAAGAGGAAACTAAACATAGTGGATTACAGAAGGGAGGGTGTAGGTTGGATGGGAGACTAGGCCTTATGGAAGCAGTTGCACAACTCTGGAAATAGGGCGTGTATAATCTTTTGAAGGATGATAAGGGTAAGAGGGTATTCAGATTCATAGATTTTTGGAGTGAATTCCAGACAAATGCTAGGGAATAGCTGATAGCAGCCCTCCCAAACCGGGTGCAGGTATTGGGAATCTTTAGCATAATGAGCTTATTGATCCTTAAGGTGCATGGCCTAGATGTGATTCGGGTGAAACAGTCTGAGATACAGGAGGGGAGTTTGCCTGATAAAGCTTTAAAGATCCAGATTGCAGCATTCCTTTTCTTCTGTGCTGTAGGGATGTCCAATTGACTGCCATGTAAAGAGAGCAATGATGGGTGCTGGAGGGAAGGTCTGTAATAAATCTGATGGCTCTATGATACAGGGTGTCCAGCTTATTTAAGAGGGAGAGTGAGCAATGGCCGTAGAGAAAGTCAGCATAGTCAATAAGGGATAGAATGATGCCTGGATTAATCTTTGTTTGAAGTCTCTGGTAAGGTAGTGTTTTATTCTGTAAAATAGGCCAAGCCTTTGTCTCAACTTTTTAATAGCTCTTCAATGTGGACAGAGTAGTCAAGCTTATTGTCAATCCAGACTCCAGATATTTGAAATTATCCACAAATTCCAGCTTTTCTCCAAATAAGGTGGATAATTGTGGGTGATGAATGATGGGTAGTGGCAGAGCAATTCTTTGTTGCAAAGAAATATAGCTTTTGTTTTTGGCATTTAGAAGTAATTTTTTCCAATAGGTTGTGTTGTAGGATGGAGAATTCTGACTGTAACAGTTCACAGGCTTTTGATGGTGAGGGATTGCTGACATATAATACAGTATCATCAGCAAACAGATGAATGTTAGATTGAGAGAGGCTGGCATCAATGTTATTAATATAAATGGCAAAGAGGATGGGGCCAAGGATACAGCCTTGCGGTACACCTCTTAGCAGTGGTTTAGAGGTAGATAGGTAATTTTCATTTTTTACCAATTGTAACCTTCCAGAGATATGCACCTAAACCAATTGAGTGAGAGTGAATCAAGGCCTACAGAGCTAAGAGAGAGATTAATGATTCATGATCCACTGTATCAAATGCTTTACTCAAATCCAGGAACACAGCACAGGTACTATTCTTTTTATCAAGGCAGTCTACCAATCGTTAGTGACTTTGGCTAGGGCAGAGATGGTACTATGCATTGATCTAAATCCAGATTGTGCTGGATTTAGGAGGTTGTTGGTGTCCAGATAGGCCCTTAACTGTGAATTTACTAATTTTTCAAGCATCTTGGATAGTACCGTAGGATGGAAATGGGCCTGTAATTGTTAAGGTCCATGGGATCACCTGATTTAAGTAGTGGAACTACCTGAGCTGTTTTCCATATGGAGGATGGAACCAGTAGCTAGGGAAAGATTGAAGAGGTGAGTGAGGGGGCAGATAAAGGCTGCAATGCTACTTTAAGAAAGTAGGGGTCCTGCACCTGCACTCTTAGAATATCTAAATTGGATAGGAGGTCATCTACTTCTTTTAAGGATATTGGTTCGAGGAGAATGTTGAAGCAGCCTTTTGTCCCACAGTGGATTGAAGGTTTAATGATGATCTCAAGAGATTTGCAGGTGAAGAGTCAAATGCTAGGCCAGCTGTGGTGAAATGGTCATTGAAGGTATTTAAGATTTCTTGCTTATCAGTGATTTCTATGTCACTTAGTAGCAGTTTGGAGGGTAAGGCAGGGGTAGAATTTTGGCCTAGAATTTCCTTTATAGTACCCCAGAATCTGGATGGGTTAGTATAGGATGCATCCAATTCAGCTCTATAGTAGGCAGCTTTGGCATTTCTTATTTGTTTTGTGCATGAGTTTCTTGCTTTTCTGAATTGAAGCCAGTCTCTAGTATCTTTTGTTTTTCTTGCCTTTTTCCAGAGTTTGTCTCTGGCTAACAAAGCTGATTTAAGGTCAGCAGTGAACCAACGACAAGATTTTACTTTAGTTCTGACACTGGTGATTGGTGCATGTATATTGAGGGCATTAGTGATAATGTCCTTTAAGATCTGAAGAGCTGTCTCAACTGAGGTTGTAAGGTAAAAATCTTGCCAATATGTTGTATTGCACAAATCATGGAGATATCCTGAGATGTTGAAATTTTTTTGACCTTTTATGGAGAAATTTTGCAGGATTGGATGGCTTGAGTGTAGATCTTATGCCAGCTATGGGACAGTGATCACTTACATCACTGGGTAGCACTCCAGCATGAGAATATAAGTGAGGCTTGTTTACCATCATAATATCCATGAGTGAGCTGTTGGTAGTATTTTTAGGTTAATCCTTGTTGGATCTTTGATTAATTGAGTGAATCCATAGATGTCACAGAAGGTTACTAGGTGCAGATGCATTAGATAACCAATTTAAATTCAAATCACCAAGGATGATGGTATCTTCAGGGCCTAGACTGAGTATTGATCCTAGGTGGGATAGGAGTTTGAGGCCTGCAGAGGGGCCTATAGCAGCCAATCAATTTAAAGGAAGACATGTTAGGAAGGGATATTTTAATTGACAAGCATTCAAATTCCTTTGGTTCGGATGTATTGATGAGGCAGGATGCAGAGATGGTTTCCTGCGTAGATGGCCACCCCACCACCCCTGGAAGGCGATCTGATCTGAAGAGCTGGTAATTGGGAAGGTTCATATCACTGTCTTTTGTTTGTAGATCTGAGCCAAGTTTCAGAGATAACCAGGAAGTCAGGTAGGGTATGTGCAACCCATGCCTGTATTAAGGAGAACTTTTAGGGAGGCTGCAGGCATTGAAGTGAAGGAAACTTAGGCCATTTATGGAGGTTAGATCAGACGGGATAAAAACTTTCAGTGGGGCCAGGATTGATTTCAATAGTACCAATACTGATCAGAAGGAAGAAGATTAGTTTGAGGAGGGCACCAAATGATAGGGATAGGGAGCGATCAGAGCATTTCCTCCTCTTCTTGGGGAACCACTGTGTAATGGGTGAGGGTCCTGTTATATGGGTGTGGAATTTATCACAAAGTAATAATCTGATGGACAGGCATAGTGGGTTAATGTAATGCCAAAATGGATGCAAGGCACTTGAGGAGTGTTGTAAGGATAGAGAGCCTTTTTGTGGGATACCCAGCTCTCTGGGTGGCCCTGGTACATCCGGGCTAGCCCCACCATCTCAAGGTCTGCAGCTCTACACGTGGCTCATATGGGGTACGCCCCACAACATGTTCCCTGAATGGGTGGCATACCAAGGCTCTGTGGGGGTACTGGGCAAAGAGGTAGGTGTGGCCAAGGGAGATGCCAGAGGCAGCTGGGCTGCTACTGAAGTTACATAAACAAAGAATGGGAAAATAAGGAAGGGACTTTATGAAAATGGATGCTTGGTGTATTAGTAACAGAAAGGCGCTTTATAGAAACAGTCAATTGGCAAGGAAAGTCGGCAGTGCACATTGCAGCTGTAAACAGAAGCTTGGAATTTTCTATTTCTCAGCGATATGTTTTGACTGTTATGTGTAAACGCTAATCCATTCCAGAAGAACAATCCAACAATATTGCCAAAACAAACATGCCCGCATAACAGCTAAATGCTTGTAATAGTTTCACTGTTTGCACAACACTTGCACAACACTTCAAACAAGGGCCTCTAAAGTACTCCTGTGTGTGTTTGTGTGTGTTTTTGTGAGCTATATCTGTTTGGGATCCGAGCTGGCTGGGAAGTAATACTAATAGTAGTGTTCTCAGTTTTAAAAACATGGCAGACTGTAACAATAAGAAAGACACAGACCCCATTTTGGAAGGCAGTTACTACATTATGGCAAATCTTTTTTAAAGGTATTTAAAGATTCAAAGCTTTTGACCACAGCTGTTACATCTGAATGCAAGACACTGTATATATGACAATCTGTGTGCATTGCAAGGCAGGTTGACAAGGCTTCGCCAAATCAGATATCACCTAGGCGGGCATATTTGTTACAGAGCAGCTTTGTCAGCATGTCTTTCGTAAGGCTTTGTTTACCCCATGGGCGTAGGGAGGCTTACTCCAAGTATGCCATGTCTTACACAAGTTGACTAGAGAAGAGAGGTGACATTTGAGGGCCAGACCATTGATTTTGGTTACTCCTACCGCCCGATAACCACCCCCTACCAGTGTTATAATACAAATATAGTGCTCTATTTCAATTAAGAAGTAAAAATTTAAGTAACTGCTGTATTCTGTACTCTTACTGTGCAACACCAGAAGTAAAATATGGCATGCATAAGGGGCCTAGTTAACAAATACATGCATGTCTACAATGTGGAGGGGGCAGCAAAGAGGCACTAAAGGATTCTGACTTACAAATTAAATATTTCTGGCTACACCCCTGTTACTCCAATACCCATGATGCCTGATACTGGAATTGACACTTTAGGGGATGGGAGTGGATTGGAGAGATGCATAAAAACCAAATAAAGTTAACCATTTCTTCTCTCCAAGTATCCTTTAATGATCCTACATGCTGCTCACCCAGGAAACTGCCTCTTCAGTGTTACCTCCGTGAATACTATTACAGATCAAGAGAGCACTGCCTACCAATCGGAGCACTCCTTTCCTCTGCACGTGAGACACTCTCTCTTATTCTGTGAAGAGTGTCTTATGCACAGACGCCCTGGAAACGGGCACATTCCAGGACAGTTTAAAAAGTATATGTATTTTATTGATTAAGCATGATCAATAATATATTAATACCGCTGCAGAGACACAGAAACATAGACTTTGATGGTGGATAAGGACCTCTTTGCCCACCTAGTCTGCCCATTTCCCTACCTACAGGATAAGCTGCAGATCCTAGTTAACCAACAGCCTATTTCTTCCTACCCCCCACAAGAATTGCCTTATGTCTGTCCCATACATTATTGAATTCTCCCATAGTTTTAGACCCCACAACCTCCTCAGGAAGGCTGTTCCATGCATCCACCACCCTCTCTGTGAAAAAATACTTCCTCACATTGCCGCTGAGCCGTTCCCCCCTCTATCTTCAAATTGTGTCCCCTTGTTCTTGCACATCTCTTTTTCTGAAAGATGCTACCCTCTTGGACATTGTTGATTCCACTGAGGTACTTAAAAGTTTCTATCATGTCTCCCCTCTCCCGCCTTTCCTCAAAGGTATACATATTAAGCTCCTTTAGTCTCTCCTTGTATGGCTTCCCATGCAGACCCTGCACCATTTTAGTTGCCCTCCTCTAGACTGCTTCCATCCTGTCTATGTACTTGCAGAGATGGGGTCTCCAGAACTGGACGCAGTACTCCAGATGGGGTCTCACCAACTGTCTATACAGAGAGATAACAACTTCCTGTTTTCTGCTGGTGATGCCTCTCCCTATACATCCCAGTATCCCCCAGCCCTCCCTACTGCCTTCTCACATTGCTTGCCAACCTTAAGGTCATCTGATACAATTACCCCAGGTCCCTTTCCATTTTTGTTGTTGTTACTACCCCCCATTGTGTACTCTTCCCCTGGGTTTTTGTTTCCCAGGTGCATTATTTTGCACTCTTTGCATTGAATCCAAGCTGCCATACTTCTGAGCATTCCTCCAACCTTGCCAAGTCCCATCTCGTCCTTTCCACGCCTCCTTGTGTATCAACTCTGTTGCAGATCTTTGTGTCATCTGCAAAGAGGCATACTTTTCCTTCCAGTCCCTCTGCAATGTCACTTATCAAGACATTAAAAAAGACTGGACCCAGTACTGAACCCTGCAGTACCCCACTAGTAACCCCCCTTTCTTCAGAGTGGACTCCGTTTACGATTACCTTCTGTGTTGTAAGAGTAGTCTCACTTACATTCTTAGCGTATCAGAACTGCTCACCTTCATTTTGCATTGTTACATGTGACCGTTCTATGACACGGTATGAGGGTGCATCAAAATGCATCCTAAATGTATTGTTGGCTACTCCTTTGTGCAGCAGATCACCGAAGCTGCTATGTTTTTATATTATTTTTGATTTTTTTTTAAAGCAGCAATGTATGATAGTGGTGAAAATGTTGATCCGTATTTTTTTTTAAATTCTATTTTAGATTGCCCCTTATCACCTGACTTGTATGATACCCTTCTTTACCTTCTTGGAGTCTGCTTTAGTACTCGTTTTACATTTGAAATAATACAAGGAGCACTCCTTTCAGTATGGCTCAAGTGCAGTTTTCGTCAGTGTTCTCAGCTGTTTTTGTGTAGCTATTGTCTTATAAAGTCAGAAGGCATTTTCTGATGCACGCTGGTTCATTACAATTACAAGAAAAGTGCTCCTTAAACAACAGGTGTTCAAAAACAACTGACAGTACTAATGAAAACCGGGTCTGGACCATATTAAATAGAGCGCTCCTTTTATTATTTCAACTCAAAAAACATGTGGCAAAGCAGACTCAAAATGTGGAAAAAAGAGTATCATACAAGTCAGGAGACAGGTGGCAATATAAAATAAAATAGAGGATAATGTATAGTCCTCTATCTATAACAAGCCTGTAAACTCTTCAAGAGGTTGTCATGGCGACCTTTAGAACAAGGGGGCCATTTCAGCTTTCAACGGGGTGGGGGGCAACAACTGGTCAGAGAAGCTGTGGGGGTAAATCCAGGGGCTGAAAAACATAAAAAACAACAATGGCCTTCAGTGCAGGGGGCACCCCTGCTTTAGAACCTCGAGAGTGAAGCTCAAGAGGTTCAATCGCCATGACAAGCTCGAGAAGAGTTTTCAAGCTTGTTCATAGAGAGTAGGACTATACATAGAGAATAATGCATATGTATGGAGTTGATATGGAGTTTTTTACACACCCAAGTTGTGTGATAATATATAAACCTGAGGCCCGAAGCTCGAGGAGGTTCTAATCAGCACACAGCGAGATCTCACTCCATTCTAATGTTTTATTTTTATAATAACTGGCACTAAAAACAATTCAATAGAACAATTAACAGTAAGGCGAGAATGGCAACTCACATTTCCTTACTAGTAGGCATGCCCCCACTATTCAAGGACTGACGTCACATAATGTGCTGGCGTGGTAGCTCACTACTAATGAAATCTTCGACGTTTTGTTAATGTTGAATCTATTTACTCTGGAATGTGAGTGCTGCAGGCTTCTTGGCGGGCTGTAAAAGTCGTGTCAACCCTGCGGGTTGATTCGACTTTCATCAACCTGCGGGTTGATACAACTTTACCGTGTGACGAAATGGGTTGATAACAAGGATCACCAGTTATTATATTAGCTTTTATAGTGTGTGGCCTACTATCCAGTGTGAGTCACAATTAATAAAAAATATGCGGAATCCGAAACTGTAGTAGTTTTGAATTTACTTACAACCGATGAAGTTTTCAACAGTCAGGAACGGCAGTTGCGGTCACAGCAAGAGGTGGTCAGAAAACAAAACTTAAACAACAGAAGTAAAACAGTGAAACATATTTTTTTCCCGGGACTCAAGTTTCAAATGACCGCTTGGTTAACTAAAACACTGTGGCCGGGATATTCAAAGCAGTTGCGCCCTGACAGGAAAGCGCCAAGGAGCGATATTCAGCGGGAGCCATTGCGCAGCACAAGTCCCATTGTGCCAATGCACAACCCTAATGAATGAATGTGCAAGAGCAGGGGGCGTGCCCATGAATATGCGCGCAGTGCGATATTCAACCGCTGAACCATGGCGCAAGTGCGGAGCAAGTCCCAGATGCGCCGAGCAGACTTGAGCCTATAAATACAGGATGCAAGCACACAGACAGCACTTGCACCAGGGGCAAGGGAGAGAGAGAGAGAGAGAGAGAGAGAGAGAGAGAGTGGAATGGGAAGGTGGAGGGACAAAACCTTTACGAGCAAGGGAGACAGAGCCTGAAAGGGACAGTGTGAACTACACAGGCAGCCACAGGGGCATGGGACAGAGGTGGCAGTGGAGAGTGAGCCTGGAGCAGAGCGAGTGAGATGGAGAGGCAGTCAAGATGCCCCGCACCGCACCAGGGTGGCATACAGCCCACAGCAGCCGACCACCCAGGGGAAGACAGGACAGCAGGGGCCATGGCCACTGCACCCTTTCTAATGGAGGCTGTAATGAGAGGTGTAAAGAGGCAAGAGGAACAGCGACATGGCTGTGGAAGGGCCTGTTGGTGGTATGCCCGGAACAGGTGGTACTGTGCCCACACCACCTTCGAGAACTATACCGATATGGAGAATGCAGGTCGGTATCGCCTGAACCGGGATATTCTGAGGCTGCTCTGTGAGCTGTGCAGTGAGAAGATGCAGGCACCCACTAGACGGAGCCACGCTATGTCAGTGGAGAAGAAGGTAACAGCTGTCATGTGCCTGCTTGCCATGGGCACCTTCCAGAGACCAACAGGGGATGCAACAGGCATAACTCGGTTGGCCACGTCCCGCCTCCTCGCACAGTTCCTCAATGCCCTGCTGCCACATGCTTCGGAATATATCCATTTCCCCAGCACACAGGCAGAGCGTACATCAACCATGCAGGACTTCCACAGGGTAGCATGCATGCCTGGCATGCTTGGGGCTATTGACTGCACCCACATGGGCATCTGCATGCCACCTGGCCCTGAGGGTGTGGCATATGTAAACAGGAAGGGGGTCCTCAGTGTCAACTGCCAGGTGGTGTGCGATGCCAAGGGGTGCATCACCAATGTCTGTGCCACACGCCCTGGGAATGCACATGATGCGTTCATCTGGAACAGCACTGCTCTGTGCCACAGGTTCAAGCGTGGGAATACCCCCATGGGCCACTTAGTGGGTGAGTATGGGATGGGCAAGAGGGCTGGGCAGAGCATGGGAAGGGGAGGCAGGGTGGGTGCACTGGCGAGGCACCAGGGATGGGCAAGGGGCACAGCAACAGAGGACACAGGGCTAATCATGTCATTCTCCACACAGGTGACAGTGGATATCCACTCAGGCCATGGCCGCTCACCCCCTACCGGCACCCGCCATTCTCAGAAGAAGAATGGTACAATGAGGCACACGCCAGTATGCAGAACATCATCAAGTGTGTATTTGGGATGCTGAAGGCACGTTTCTGTTGCTTAGACAGATCTGGCGGTGCCCTACAGTACAGCCCCTCGAAAGCATGTGGCCTATTCCTGGCCTGTTGCATACTGCACAACATGGCCATTGACCGTGGAATAGCTGTCAAGGCGAAGGAGGGGGACAGTAGTGGGGACGATGAGGGCAATGGGCCGGAGGGAGGTGGACAGCACCCCCCCAAGCAGAGGGACCCCCAGCTCCAGCGCATGGCATGCCAGCACAGGGATACCATCGCGCGGGAGCAGTATGGTGCATGCAGGTTGTGCCACACCCACGCACTGGCCACACACACAGGTACAGCACACAGGCAGGGGCGTGCATGGCAATGGGCATGCACACACAGTGGCGTGGAGCAGGGGTGGGGGTGACAGTGCCACACAGCCACACACAGCAGCAAATAGAGGAGCGACGCACACACACACACACACACACACACACACACACACACACACACACACATGCACACACACACACACACTGGCATGTGGTGAGGATCAGATGCAGTGCACCGGTGCATAGGCGCAACCGGCGCAGATCTGCTCTCATCATGCCCACGCCACATGGGCCAGCAGCCAGGCAGGCACAGACACAGGCAGTGTGCGGCGTGACACACAAGTGCCACACCGGTGGTATGCACACACACACACACCACACATGCACGCACAGGGCAGCAGCAGCAGGCTGCAGCCAAGGCGGCACGCACCTCTGGTCTGCCACGTGGAACCATGGCCACCGCGACAACAGGGGCAGCTGCGCCAGGGCTGATCAGCAGTCACAGGCTGCACATCAGCCACAGGAGATGTCTGCAACAGCCTTCCAGGGGTCGAACAGCGGGACTGCGACCGGGTCAGCGCAGGGGTGTGTAGGCACCCAAACAGGCCCACCCCAGGCATGCCTGGTATGCCAACAGCAGAGCCCAGCATCGACAGGGAGGGTGTCGCTTGATGCTGGGTTCATGGGATGGACAGTGCACTACATGGTGCATGAGGTGGCCAGCCACACCCGGTGGCAGCCAACAGTGCAAGGCCATCCCTGATCACAATGGCAATGCAGTCTTGGGATGTGGTCGTGTCCTCCTGCAAGCGCTGAATAGCCTCCAGGAGCTGCGTAGTGCCTCTCTCACACTGCTCGGCCACCTGGCGCACCTCCAAGTGCAGTGTACACATCCCAGCTACCAGCAACACCTGTTGCTCCATGGAGGCCCGCAGCAATCTGGTGTGCTCTGACAATGGGTCGGCACCCAGGGGAACCTGGGTGGGGTGCCGACCCCCCGGTGGTGTACGACTACGCTGCACAGTCCCCCACTCAGGTGGACACTGCACAGTGGGGTCCCCATGGAGTTGGTCTCTGTAGGTGCCCCAGCAGTGGACATCGCATCCAGCTGCCCTCTGTCCCCTGCTGCCTGCTGCTGCTGCTGCCCCTCCAGCCTCTGTACGCTGCCCAGTGGCTGCGTGGCTGCACCACCACCACCACATGATACTGCCATGGCGGTGCATATGGCAGCACCTGCAGTGGTGGCGGGCAGCTGTCCTACCATTGGCAGGCCACTGGGCGCGCTGCCCAAGGTGGTACTTGGTATTGGCATCTCCACCACAACACCTCCCATGCTGTCCAGGATCATGATCATGTCGTCATCAGTGTTAGACCCTGCCCTGATCTGTGTCTCCACGCAGAGGACGCCATGGCTAGCATCCTGCCAGAACACAGCCAGGGTCTCGTCCGACCCTATGCCCAGGACATCCGGCTGGACAGTGGTGGTGTGCTGCAGCCAATCAGGCCCCCGGATGCCCGTGGAGGTGGATGGCTGGTCCTCCAGGGCTGGGCCCACCTCCACGGCTGCTGCTGGTGCCCCTTCCACTGCATGCAGGCGTTCTGGTGCTGAAAGAGAAAACAGATGTGTCAGAGATGCATGTCCCCCGGCCCAACCTCCCCCATTGCTTGCAGTGTGTGCCCACCATACGTACCATGCAGTGATGGGCTTCCACCTGTCTTGAATCCTCCACCCAGCACAGCCTCGACAGTGATGCAGTGCATGGTGGCTGCCACCAGCTCCTCCTGTGCTGTGAGCTGTAGCACATCACCAGGCCCCTCTCCGGTAGCTGTCCAGGCTGCATGAATGGCCGCCACCTTCTCCTTGATGCAGCGTTTATCGGTGCCCACCTTCTTCGGGCACTCCTGCACCGACCGCTGGTGGCAGCCCTGCTGGTTCACACTCGCCACCACCTTCTCCCAGGCCGCAGCCCTGGCCTGTGGTGTGCCTGTGGCACCACTCAGCAGTGGCTCCCTATCAATGTAGGCCTCAAACAGGGCATCTGCTTCTTCCTTGGTAAAGTTGGGCCTGCGCTTGCGAGCAGGTCCATGCTCCTCACTCCCTTCACGGTCTGACGTTGTGCTACCTGTGGACATAGACAAGTGTGTCACTGTCAGCTGCAGCCTACCCCATCCACCCTGCCTTGCTGGCTGTGCTCAGCAGCAAGTGCAACTTACCTCAGATAGTCACAATACCGGTCCATGGCATGTGCTGTTCCGAAGCACCTTTATAGCACAACACACATGCAAATGAGCATTAGGCCTTAAACTAATAACCAAAGCGTGCTAATTTCACCAGTGCAGTGCACATTGGCTGATGAGCTCATTTGCATGTGGCGGCTGAATATCGCGTTCTTGTTCTGTGCGCAATGGAATTGCTCCAGAGCAAGTCACGGGGCAATGTCCATGCTTGCACGGTGCACAGGATCACAGTGCACATGCGTCAGGCAGTGTGCTACCACCTGTGGTGCACTGTGTGCCGGTGCGCAATAGGGGCCATTATTGCGTACCGGCACACAGTACACTAGGTGAACCCTGACCCCTACCATGACCCTGTGACCCCTTGGGACTACACTGCCACGTGCCTGTCAGGCCATGCCCATTCCACACATCTCCGCCAATGCACAACTGGCTGACACAGCACATGCATCCACGAGGTGTGCTTCCTGTGCATATTGTCCATACATGCACCTTTGGCCGCCATTTTGTCTCCACTTAGTGCAGCGGTCATGATGGCACAGCGGGCAGTTTGTCAGGCCCGCAATTGGTCCGACCTAGAATTGATCAATCTGGTGGCCTGTATACAGCCACATGCACCAGGGCTCTTTGGGCGGATGCCCCTGCAGCAGCCCAAGACAGAGGTCCAGCAGGCCATCGCTGCTAGGCTGGTGCATGACATGGGGTGGTCAAGGACAGCAGAACAATGTCACCACTGGTATGGGGACCTGTTGAGGTGGGACCTAGAGTGCTTGAGGCAGTTGCAGGCACGCGTCCACAGGTGGGCCATGCCACGGCCAGGTAAGTCGTCCCATGCTGCATGTGTGCCTTAGTGCTGTACTGTGGTGCTGGCTTGGCTGCCTGGCATGCCCTGCAGAGGGGTACACTGTCAGCATGCGTGTATTACATTTTCCAGTACTTCTCCATCCTTGCTAGTGACTGCACAGAGCTTTCTGGAAGAAGTTTTCAAACGTAATAGAAAGTAATAGAAAAAGTAACTTATCCAACACTGCCCAATCCCAAAATCCTTAACACTCCCCTTCCCCACCGGATTTGTTTTTTTGCAAGGAAGACACCATTTTTATGTTGCTTGCATGCATGTGCAAGAAATATAGTGCGTCAGCCCGTCTTCCAGTGCAATCAGTGTGTTTGCAGGCGCGGCCCCAGTTCCCCAATCACTGCTGCAGCTGTCTATGACAAGCTGAAAATGCAGTGGCATATAGTTCAAAGGGAGAGCTCCGCTTCAGTGAGCAGAGCTCTCCCCCCATGCACACGTGCAAGCATGCATGTTAGTGCTGATCGTCCCCCACGCACCTGTATGGCGGCCAGGGGTGCCCAATCCCCGTCGGCTCCCCGCCCAACAGCTGTCCGGGTGCCACGCTGGGAGCCCACCCCAGCGTGGCAGAAACTGTTATAGCCATTCGGTGCCCAATCCCGTCAGCTCCAAGGCTGCACGCGCCTCCCGAGCTGTGCCACGCTGGGATTTCACCCCAGCGTGGCAAATCTTGTTTTGGCCGACAGGGGTGCCCAATCCCATCGGCCTCCATGTCCCCCGCCGAACAGTTTTTTCTGCTACCACGCTAGAGCTACCCCAGCGTGGCAAACACCCCGCTACGTCGTAATAAAAAAAAAAAAACTGTGAATAAAAACGGTCCCTTTGTAGTCTCCCCTGCCCTCTCCCACAACCTGCACCTACCCACTGCGCACCCTTCCTCTCACCACACTTCTCACCCTATATACTTACTTTCTGGAGCTCGGTACACAGTTATCATCGGGTGGATCAGAACACGTTTGCACTCTTCAAAGCCGACGCGAACTGAGGAAATGCCGGTAAGCTGTATAATGGGATAGATAGGGTTTTTCAACTTTGTTGCATATCTCAGGCATTTTTGGAATTTTGGCCCCAAATTTTTAACATGGGGTTTTTGGGACCCCTCCTCATGAATTCTTGCACTGTTATGGCGTTAATCAGGCCAGAAGGGTGATTTTGCGGTCACTGCACGAAATCACCTTTCAGGACCAATTAATGAAACAACACTGCCAGTGTTCAGAAGGTGGGCTCTCAAATAGCCTATGTTGAAAATTTGGTGAAAAAATTCCTAAAAATGACTGTTTTACGAGTGTGCGTTGCGCAGTTCCTATGCACGCTCGTAAGTTTGCTAATTTTCAATATTTCACTCCAGATTTTCAACATTGCCATTTTACCACACCTCCTTATGAGCAGTGCAGCTGTCATTTTTCCCATCTTGCCCAAAATGTGTTTCTACTCATGTAGCGCACAATGGCGCAGTCGGTGTGCGAACTCAATGTATGGGACACATTAAAAAAATCACAGTGACACTGTTCATGAGCAGAGGTCTTAAAATGGCTATGTTGAAAATTTATAAAATTCTAAAATGACTGTTTTACGAGTGTCGTTGTGCAGTTCCTCATCGCTACGTAAGCATCTGTAATTTTCAATATTTGCACTCAATGACTTCAAATACCTAAACAGCACATAGAAGCAAGCAACATTCGGAATTGACAAATGCTTGTTTTATGCATTTTAACTTCCCTTTTTTATTTTAATTGTTGCAAAGTCCGGGAGGCCACAAACTAGTGTAGGGCTTTCGGGTAGGCTTGATAGGCCTAGCAGTCCTTATCTGCTGACAATTTCTATGTGTTGTTATGTTTGTGTGATGGAAAATGGTGGATGCTGCGCAGTTCCATTTCATATGAAAGTGTGTCACAGCACTTCCAAATCTGGTCAGTCTTACAACTGTATTGTAGCGAGCGGTGTGGCACCGTTCTTTCAAATGAAATGGAACCTCACAGCATCTGGCATTTTCCCAAATTACAGACTTTACAACAATACAAAAAGTTAGGTCAAAATGTGTACAAAAACAGTGTCTTCCTTGCGAAAAGCCTAATGGGGGTGAGACTCTGGGGGTGGGGACCCACAGATTATGACAGTTATCCATTAAATTGTTAAAAAAAATAAATGAAGCCCATCACGAAATACTTGTGGATGTCATTGAACAGGCTTCCAAGATTTGAAATCCATGAGAAGATATGCTGCTTCACTTACCGGTGCTCGGCAGCTCTGATAGGCAATGCCATTCTAGTCTTTCTCTTCTCGTTCTGTGTTCCCAGGCTCCTCTAGTATTTCCATTTACTTCAGCTACGCACGCGTCTACTCACACAACTAGAATAGCAAGACCTAGAAGCCTGAGTACCCAGAGATGCTCATTCTACCAGGCCCAGAAGTCCTGCAAATGCTGCTTTGAGAAACGGCATGCCATATGAAATCGTCCTTTCCAGCAGCTCAGTTGTGCAGTGCTGGGAGAAGATGCATGTCGGCCAGTGATTCTCAGTACTGAAATCAGAGCAAGAGCAGAAGAGAAGAGTTATGTAGCATGTAATTTGCATATCTGACACACCTTCTCTTCTGCTTTCACTCCAATTTCAGTACTATGAATAACTCGCTGACACTCCCCTACTCCCAACACTGCGCAACAGAGCAGCTGTAATGGTCAATTTCATGGCATGCTGTTTCCTAATGTGGCAGCTGCAGGTACTCTTCAGTCAGGCTTGTATTCAATTTAACAGGGACTCCCCAAAATTTCTGAGAGACTCCCAGATTTTAGCTGAGGCCCCCCAATTTTGTTTTCCTGAATGTTCATGACCCCAAGCAAAAAATCCTACCGAGAGCTCTGACACTGAATAAGAGATACTGCATCTCTCCTCAACTATCCTGGGTAAGTAAGCAATAAGACATGGTGGGGTGGGTATTGAACAGATATTACGGCACACCCAGGGGTGCAGTGAGGCATGTGGCTGCAGGCTGAGTGCCTTCAGCCCTTGGAAGTGCTATAATATCTGTTCAGTGCCCACCCCGTTGTGTCTTATAGCGGTTATACAATGGGCTCCTTTTTTATACTGTTAGAAAAATGTTTGTATGTACAAAAAAAGGTTTATGCTAATTTATAATAATAGTCCTTCCACCTAATACATAATGATGTCATGCTACATAATGACATCACTGGTTTTATGCTGGACAGTTTGTCCTTTGTTGGCATCAATAGAACTGATTTAATTTTGTTGCCAGCTTGATGCAGGAGCAGTACTCCTGCGCCCCTTGTAGAGACTTTTTTTTTTAATTGGATGGAGCTCCAGTGGCTACCATTGGATAGGAAAAAAAAAAGAATAGCAGGATGGCACAATAACAGGAGTGGGTGGGGACTTGGTTAAGCTGCAGGGAGCAGGTAAACACACACACCACATAGCCGTATCTGTAGTTCTCTCCCCCCCACCCAACAGACTGTCATAAAATGAGCTGGATGACTGGGGTAAAGAGTACTGATAAAAAATGAGGCCACAAACAAAATTCAGAAGCAATAGAACAGACTTTATTTTTTACAGTCAAGGTAGCAGTGTGAAGGGCCTGTCGCAGAATGGGAGAACAAGGTTTTCTACAGGTGAAGAATGGTATTGGGGGGAGAGAGAGTGAGGGTGGCTGACAGAACATGACTGAAAGAGAGGGACTGCATTTAAGCACACAACATAAACTGACATGGCATGGCTGGGGCTGACTTTTCTTTTACACTTTTTTTAAGGGGCTGAAAGGGGAAAGAAGTGTAACGCGAGCTGCATTAGAGGTTCCTTTATTGGTGGGTAAAAGTCCATGATGAGCCGTGTTTGAAATAAAAAAAAATATGGCTGTATTTGAAACACCAGAATTTTATGCCGGCCCATCAGTGCAGCGGTTGGATTTCCGCTTGTGACGCCTGTGACCCGGGATCAGGAATGGACCTGGATTGTCGGAGGGCCGGCCGGGGGAGAAGGATGGAGCATCCCATGGACTGCTCTTCTTCACCTGGGAGAGGTTGGGGCGTATGTCTGGTGCTTGATGGACCCCTGACGGAGGCCAGGGGTACCGTGGCAGCCGGCATCTGGACATCTTCAGGGGTGGGGCGGAAGCTGGACGTCATTGCACGTCCCCACCCCACTGAACAAGAGGGGTCAAAACACCCGCAGCCAGCGCCTCCATGATGTCCGCCTTGCTGCTTCTTCATCAGTCCCAGGCTGGATCCCCTGACCTGACATATGTCCGCAATACCTTAGCCGGTGCCACCGCCCCACCCTGGGGGGTAAGCCAAGGGGCAACTAGGGAGTGCAACTGATTTGGGAGTGGGGGGCGGCAAGGTCCATGACTGGGCTGAAGTCCTGACGCTGGCTTGTGGGACAAAAAAGCGTTATTAATTGCACAAAAAGAAACACCAGAATTCTACCAGCTTCCTGATTTTTCTCCCCCAGTGTGGTCCTGCTTTTGGGGACTTGTTTTTAACTGTGCATCGAACAGATTTGATGCACAGATAATAACCAGTCGAAAGCAGAATTTTTGCACTCTGTTTTATAAATTCAGTATAGAAAATGTGTAAAAACAGGACTCCATTAACGGTGGCATACTGTATCTCATGTCATCTATTCTGTGTAAAGTCACAGGTATGCATGTGTGACTCCATAGCATGATACATGCTGTCACACCTCACGGTCACATGACCCCATTCAAGCTGTCACACCCACCAACCCCATTTATGTGGTCACACCCGGCAACCAACCTCATACTCCATGCGTGATGTCACACCCACTGACCAAATAAACATGCACTCTGACACACACTGACCTGAAACCACATGTAACCCCCTTGTTCCCAGGGATTACAAGAATCCCATTTAGAATCAGTGGTAGGCAGGGAAGACAGCTAGTGATTTTCCAGTAAATGGATTTCACTCTGTCCCTCTCTGCTTCTGGTCTCACCTGGGAGCTGGAGAGGTGATGTCACCTTAGAACTCTTGCAGCAGCATAAGCCACAGCAGTTGCTGTGAGTGGGGACTGTAGAATTCTAGAGGGAGTTCTGCACCAGAGTTTGTAGAGTGCAGAGTTCAGTGCCAGAGCTCAGAGAGTGAGCAGTGTGGGCTCTGATGAGTGTTTCAGTTTTTCTCACCCTAGTGGAGTATAGCATTTTCCAGCTTTAGTGAAGTGGTGGAAACCGTCTCCAGGGTTTTTCTGTTCTTCATCCCAGGTGGGATGGAGCAGGCTGCCAGGATGTTGGGGCAATTCCCTGATCCTACCAGGACACTGTGAAGCTGCCTTGTGTGACAACTACTTGTGAGTACTTTTGTTTTTCTGAAGTCTGCCCAGCAGTACCTGCATTTAAGATGAATTCTCTGACAAAAGGACCCTGTCACCTAAGACATTTAAAAGTTGGCTGACCACAGTGGAGTCCAGTATGTGACCGTCCATGTGAGCAGAACTTTTACTTTTGACACCCCTGAGGTGTTTTGCTGAGGTCAAGTGTGAAATACATTTCTAGAAAGCATCAACAGTAACTTCTGGTACATCGTGAGGTGTGTTGCTGGATCTGGAGTGACCAGTTTAGTATTCCGGGTTCTGAAGGGCACCTGTGTTTTTCTGGCAGTGCAGTTGGCCAATGCCTGAAGAAACGTCTACCCCAGTGAGTGGGTTTTTCTCCATTTTGAGCCCTTAGTGCTCTGACCTGGTCAGTGTGCCACAATTAATCCTATGCTATACGGGAAGTGTCCAAGTACTAGCCATGTGTGCCAAGTCCAGAAGAATGTGTGTGTTCACCTGTGGCTAGTTCCACATTTTCTACAGTAACCCTATGCCATATGGGACTTCCAAGTACCAGCCATGTGTGCCTAGTAGAGGTAATTTGCTTGATGTGTTTTACCGGTGGCTAATTCCACATTTTCTACAGTCATCCTATGCTATATGGGAAATTTGGAGTTCTGTACTTCAGATGTCTGCATTTACTGTATGTATAAACCCTTGGGGGTCCATTTTTCTACTTTGTTACATAATAAAGCCACACTCTAGAATCCCAGCCTGGTAAGGACATTTATGTTATTGCGTCCTTGTGGAGTTACTTGGGTACCCCTGTTCAGAAGTACAAACCTAGCATAGCTCTGAGCAAACGTTTTCTCCCCAGGACCTGGGTTTTGGCCATGGTATTGGTCCCACCTAGTGTGCCAAGTAGCCACACTTGGTTTGTTTCTATAATTTCTACTCCATCTGCATATCCCACCTTGTCTATGGTGGTACTATGTAACCCCCACCCCTCTCTGTTCCCCTAGATTGGGAGAGGTGTGCCATCTCATTAAAAAAGTGGCCAGTGGGGGGTTACACATATGCACCATGCCACACCTCACAAAACCATACACCCAGTGTCCTCATATCCCATCCACGTTGTCACACCCACTCATGCCATACTTCATGCATGCTGTCACAACCACTGAATAATCCTATACTCCAATACATGCTGCTATGGGGTCTGTTGGTGTGACATCATGTGCTATGGGAGTGGTGGGTATGACAGCATATGGGGGAATGGATCTGTGTGGTGTGACAGCATAGTGCTGGTATTGAGTTAGGGCAGGCGACAGGAGTATTTGGAGACAATGCATTCGATAACAGTGTATGCGGTAAGTGGGTGTGATGTGAATGGGAGCACGATGCTGGTTGGTGGGTGTGGCAGCATGTGTGGGTATAGGGCAATGAGGTGTGACAGCATGCATGGGATATGCAGTCGGTGTCACATCATGCATAGGGGTCAGAGGTTGTGAGACTATGCATGTGTAATGAGGTCAGTTGGTGACCGCAAAGCTGCTTGCATCTGTATACTGTTCAACATTAACGTCAGGCATCCTGAGCCCCCTTCACAAACTGCAGCTTGAGAGGTTCCGGGCGTAAACATCGAGGACAATATATCGTGGCACATTACAAAGCAGGCAACACATCACTGTCTACAATGTCGGCATGTAAAGACATCGCTGACCCAAACCCTGTGGGCAGTGCACTGGACGAATAGGCATGGTGACCACTGAGTCCCCCATCTCACCGAACGATGGCCCCAGGAACAGTAGCAGCAGCCAGCCGCAATGTGATAGCCGACCCCCTCAACCCGCCGCCGCCACCGATCACCTACCTGTGTCCCATGACATGATGCGGTGTACTAAATCCCTGGTGTCTAGTGGACCCCCCACTCTACCCCAGCAGATAGATGTCCACTCCCCGCACTCCCCAACATACCCCGCCAATGGGCAGGTGGCCACCACAGCCCTCCACTCACCACCATGGCTGGCCGCTCAACTGAACAACCTGAATGAGCACATACATGTAAACACATTCATGATTTTTTCCTTCAGTTAAACCCAGCTGCTCTGCTATGTATTCTGTCACTGTCTGCAGACCCATCCCTCCCCAGCCAACCCCCCCGTGGCACCCACATTCATAACCCCCCTCCAATTATTAAACCAAGCTGCTCTGTACTCTGTGTCCGCAGTCCCACCCCTCCCCAGCTAAACCCCTGTGGCACCCACATTCATAAAATTACCCCCCCCAATTACTCTGCTCTGTAGTCTGAAGACCCATCCCTCCTCCTATGGATATATGCATTCTGTTGCCTTTCTAGCTAGCAATAGTACATGCTAGGGTGGGATTTATATAGTCCATTTCAGTTGCACAATATTCAGGGTTTGAATATAGATGGGACTCTGAAGGAAACAGCAGCATTAAGTAGCAGCAATGGAGATCAATCCCCCACCCCCCACCCACACAGGCACACACACACAAACTTTCCCTGCTACCCAGTCCCCAGCTAAACCCCCTATTTATTTATTTATTTATTGAATTGTTTCTCCAGGAAAGATACACTGAGCAACTTAATGCTCGTCTCACGGTACATCCTGGGGGAAAGGGGAAAGGGATATACAGAGTACAAGTTCAGGTAAATATATACAGATGGTGTAATTTTACATACAGTTATAAAACAGGAACATGGCACATGAGACAATATAGGCTGTTGTAGAGTTTTTGTGCAAGCAGAACTTGGGAGCAACATACAAATAGAATCAGTACAGGTAACGAGCAATAGGAAACAAGGTTGACAATGCATAAAATACAGATAGTACACTAGTGCAATATGCAGCAAGGTGAACACATAGGAACCAGTCACCCCTATTTAAGAGCTAGTCTATAAGTGTAAGTGCAAGTGGGGGGGTGAGAAAGAAGAGAGGGAGAGAAAAAAAGAGAGGGAGACAGATATGGAAGGGGGGGCCAGGAGCAGGTGCAAGAGGGTGTGAGGTAGTTGTGCAACACAGTGGTAAGGGAATAGAGGGAGGAGGAGTGACGGATTTGTGGAGGGAGAGCATTCCACATTTTAGGCAGGTGGTAGGAGAAGGCTTTTTGGCCAGAGGTAGTGGTTCTGCAGGGGAGTGAGAGGGTGCGAGTGTCAACATGGGATCTCAGGAATAGAGGGAGAGGTTAGGGGTGCCAAAAGAGGAGGAGATATATGAGGGGAGAGATCCAAGCCAGAATTTAGAGAGGAATTTAGCACCATGAAGCGTGCACTGGGAGTGTAGAGGAAGTAGGTTGAGAGAGCGGTAGAGGTCACAGTGATGGGTATGGGGGGGCATCAAGAGCAAAACGACAGAAGGAGTTAAAGAGAGAGTCCAGTCTGGATAGGTGGGACTGTGGGGCAGCATCGTAGACTATGTCGCAGTAGTCGAAGATGAGCATGATCATCTTCTGTACCAGCTCACGCCTGGCGGCGAGGGGGATGCAGCTACGGTTTCTATAAAGTGCCCCAAGCTTAGGCCTTAGTTTTTTCACAATGGCATCAATATGTACAGAGACGTCAAGGTGTCTGTCCAGCCAGATGCTGAGATACCTAAAGGAAGAGGAGTTCTCTAGAGCAGTCCCATTGAGGGTATGGAAGGAAGGGAGGTGAGTTAGCCTAGCGAGTCTCTGCCTTGTGCCAAAGGACATGGAGACTGTCTTCTTGGCATTTAGAAAGAGTTGATGAGAACTAAACCGGAGTTGGACTTTGGTGAAGTCAGACTGAAGCCTGGTAGTGACATCAGCAACAGTATTGCCAGAGGTAAACAATACTGTATCATCCACATACGTGTGGATGCTGGATGCGGTGCCAACCCGGTGGAGGTCATATGGCACCCACATTCCTTTTCCCCCTCCAATTAAACCCAGCTGCTGCTCTGCTGCTCTGCTGCTCTGCACTCTATTGACCCACCCCTCTCCAGCTAAACCCCGTGTGGCATCCACATACATGTTTTTCTTCAGTTAAATTATATTAAATAATTATACCAATAAGTACCTTGGGCTGGCAGTGTTTGACGATGTCACTGACTGTGCATGGTGGTCTAAGGTGCCGGTCCGAGGTGGCACGCTCAGCACAGCAATCCTCACTAGCCTAGGAGACACCCAAGCAAGCAGCAACATGGTAAAGGGACGGTCACAGAAGACGGCACAACATGGTTATGCACCTGGTAGCAAACATCTCCTTGGGAAGACGACTCAGTCAGACAGACTCACTCAATCAGACAACCACTCCAGTCGGCGCTCATAGTCACAGACAGTCGCTTGCTTAGGCTCCCCTGCAGCAAAAGCGCTAGCTGGTAGGCAGCTTTCTCCTCCTCACAGTCTCTCCAATCTAGTCTCCACTGGCACTGGTCTGGCCCTGGGTCATGCTGCTGGATGGCTCACTCAGCAGCTGCTACAATAATTCTTTGGAATCGGATCTCCGACGGCACCACGACTGCCTCCAACACGTCCACTCCGGTCCAATTATCCAAGTGCGATGGACCGACAGCGACTTGTAGCAAGCAGATGAGGTCTTCTCAGCTAGCTGTTCCCAAACTCCAGCAGCAATGCTCCGACGGCAACTCAGTAGCCCATTTCTCAGTTCACAGCTAGCTAGTCAGAAAGTACCAGGTGTTTTCCAGGGCAATTAAACAGGCTGCCTCTTATAGCCATGCTGCCTACCCTCACAAACCAACCAATCAAGGATGTGCAGTACCTCAGCGGACCTGGTTGAGAAAGGTAGAAACATTTCTCAATCAGGTTGGCTGGAGGTACATATCATCAGGTAGTGAGTCGAGACCGACCCCCCCCCCAAAAAAAAAAACTGTAATGGGATTTTGTGAGCTAAAAAAAAAAGCCCATGAAAAGAAAACGGCAAACAAAGGAAATCGGAAGACACGCTGACCAGCTTTTTGCTACCCCCTGTATTACTCCCAATGTCTATCAGAAACTAGTGACTTTGTCACACATAGCCAGGTCCGGCCTTAGGGTATATGGCACCCCTAGGCGAACTTGCCAGTGCTGCCCCCATTTTTAAGTCTTCATCCCACCCCGACAAGAACCATAACATTCCCAATAAAGGTTACTTGCAGCACATACAGAAAGCCAATTATCCCTCTCACCTCGTTTATCTGTAGTGATTAGGGAGATGGCGAGTTTTTGATAACTTCCTTACTGTTGTTACATTCTTTCATTCCTTGAATTCAACCTTCATCATCCTTTCCAACCCCCACCCACCACCATCATCACTGCTCACTCACAACAGCACAACATGTAATCCCATCGTCACGATCATTTCAGATGGCATATGGAGGGTGGGCACAATGACAGGGAGGGATGCAACAGTCTGACTCAAAACTGGTGTTACTGTTGCAGTGGTTTGACAAGTCTCATGTTACCACTACAGCGTGTTTGTTCTGTAAGAACGTGCTACTATGTACAACTTCCAAATTTCTTATCCCATTATAATTCTTATTCTTAGAACATGTTTCTAAACATCATTTAAGAAATGTACATTTATTCAGACAATAAACCAAGCGGTTGCCATAGTCATCAAGTACATCTGTATTCCCTACATACGTAAAATAAACATGACTGTTAGCATGAAAACATGCCCTATGTACATGGTTTATCCATTTCCGGGACATACTGCTGTTGCATTTTGAGGCATCCTCTATGAAATGTGTGCTAGAGAATTTCATTTGCAAAATAAAACTGATTAAAATAATAGCATAATTGTGGCAGATATATTCAAAGTCAGTCACCCCATTACAAACATAGAACAAGAAGAAAGGGTTACTAAAACCAGAAACACTATTCACAAAACACCAGATAGAAAAGTCCCTCATGTGAAGGCTAAATGGCAGAATGAATAATCAAATTAACGGCAGACCACATTTCTTGATTTATGGTCCAAGTGATGATTGGCATCATCAGTCCACTCCCTGATCAGGCGTTTTGATGGCTGGTACAGATGTGATCTGCCAGTGTATAGCAGACTATTTTTTTTTTTGGGTGGTGAAGGGGGGGTAAAACAGTAAATCAGCTCAACTCAAATGAGAGAAACTGAAGGAGGGTGGGAAGGATGATGAACCAACATAAATTGAAAGAACGAACAGTAAGGAAATTGATCCTAAATTCACCAAACAACTCACTAATCACTACAGATAAACGGGGAGACAGCTTTGCTGTATGAGCTCCTAGTACATTTTATTTTTGAATTAGCACCCTTTCCTTTCCCACTATATCAGTAATCAACCATTCGTGGGTGACTCGAGAAACATCATTGGTGTCAACCACATGAGGGCAGGAGCAAGCTATTTTAAGCAACTTAGGTAGCCGCTAAGGAAAATTTCAAATACTGGCGGCTTGGTGCCTTTTTTCTTTGCAGCTACAAAAACTCCCCCACCAGCAGCTCACCACCGGAGAACCAGGAATTGTCTTCAGCAGTCACAAACTTAAAATAAAACAGGTTTCCAAGTCCCACGTCACAGGAGGAGTGTGCAGCAGTGCACCTCCGACCTCAGCTGAAGCAGCCAATCCCCGAACAAGGAAGAACATCATTATTTTACTGCTGCAAAACACACAAAGCAGCTTACGTAGCCACGAGTCTGGGGAAAATTTCAAATGGTGCCTTTTTTCTTTGGGGCTTCAAAAATTCCTTGATCTCCTCCAGCAGCTCACCAGAGACCCAGGACTTGTCTCAGACAGTCAGTAAAATATAAAATAAAAGTTTCTAAGTCCCAGGCCAGGGGCAGAGCACAGTGACACTCGCAGGGGGAGTGCTGTGTAGCAGTGCATCTCTGACCTCTGTTGACGCAGCCAATCCCTGAACAACCAAGATAGACCAGCAGTATTATTTAATTGCTGTGGAACACAAAGCAGCTTATGTAGCTGCAGGGGAAAATTTCAAATATTGGTGCCTTTTTTCTTTGCAGCTCCAAAAACTCCCCGATCAAAGAATCCCTCCACCAGCTCACTGGAGACACAAGATTTTCTCCGAAAGTCAGTAAAACATAAAAATATAAACATTTCCATTATAAGTACCATATTGCAGGGGAGTGCAACGGTGCATCTCTAATCCTGTTGATGCAGTCAGCAGGCAATCTCTGAACAAGCAGGATCAGCAGTATAGTATACAGTTCTGAACTATCTGACTGTCTTCGTTTTTACAGGATTGCTCGCCAGTTCATTCACAGTTTAATTTTCTACACAGACACACTCCACCACCACCACTCACTTGACAACCCCTGGCCCCCACACTTGCTGCTGACCTGGACAACCCTTAAGCATGAGTGCGCCACACAGTCACACGTCTCCCAACCCAGGCCCAGCAGCCGACCTGTACATGGTGTGACCTGACAAACCAAAATCTCTTGCTGCCTGTCTCGCTCTCCACTGTGTGGCCAGTCAAAAAAAATAAAACTAGATATACACAAGGTCGGAACCGCTGGTGCGCACGAAGCTCGACACTCAACTCGATGGATCCTCACAGATTCCTCAAGAGTCGTGAGACTGTTTTCTCTCAAGTCATCTACCAAAACATGGCGCATGGCATGCAATGTGCATAACACTCAATTCTGGCACCAAAGGGGGGTTAAACGATAGACGGGATGTGGACAGGAAGCTATGGGAGCACGCTACTGCTGTCTGCTACATTCATTGGCTGCTGATTCTAATGCCATGGCACATTTAACAGACAGACAGCAGCAGCAGTCATCCAATTGAAGTTACAGGTGGATGCATCGGCGATTGTGGATGACTCGGTGGTAGCTGGAAATCAAGAGAGGAGAACGGAGGACATCTGATTCTACAGTACGCAGTGCATACGAGACAGGTGTCTTCCACACTTAGTCAGCACACACACCCCTCAGAAAATACATCAAATTTGTACACTTTAAAATTCACTCTCCATGATACTCGCAATAATAAAAAAAAAACTAAAGAATGAATTACCCTTTCATGGCGCCCTCCTGATGCATGGCCGGCCCTGCACATAGCTTGAATCCGGTCACAACTACAGTTCTGAGTGCAGGTTGGATACAATTTACATCTCTCACTTACTGCCATTTTAGTGGCAGCAATAACCTAGGGACTACCCCGGCATCACAGCATCAGCTTCTCATCTGCATGCAAACTATTCAGAACGGAGTGAGAGGCTGATGCTGCAATGACGATGCGCTCCCTGATTGCAGCAGCCAAATCATTTCAAGTTGGTGGCATGCTTGCAAACTATTGTCACCACCAGCGTGTGCTTGCATTGGTGACACACAGCAAAGCCCACAACAGCAGTGGCGGCATTGGCCACAACAGTGCCGCACCTCCACAATCTGCTTCTCTCCTAAGCTGCCACAACATGTTTCTTCCACATGCATGCAAGCAAACATAAAAATATAAAAGGATAGGTCAAAATGTTCATCACTATCGTGCACTACTGCTTTAATTTCTGCATTTTTCGTACAGGTCTTTTTTTTTTAGCTACTATTTTCTGCTCCTTGTTGCTGCGGTCCCTACCTCAGGAGGGAGCCCCCAGCCCCAGCCCTAGTGTCTACCAGTCGGCGCTGACCCTTACCCCCAGGGCTAACCCCCCCCGGTGGGGCCAGTGAGGTTTCCCAACCCCTGCCAGAGACTGGATCCAGTGTGGCCAGCGCCGTGGCTAGCCGGGAGCGGGGTCTGCGAGGCGCACTCCGTCATGCACCATGGCAATGTTTTCTCCTCCAGTTTTTCTCCCCGGAGATGAGGCATGCAATGACGCTGATGGAGGGAGTGTGCATGCATCCACATGCACTCCTCCAGGTGTCTGCCCCATCTCCACCCCCTTCTACAGCATTGATGCACTGCCCCCCAGCCTCCGCTAGGGGCCAGTTGAACGCTGACCACTGGCGTCCCCCCTTCCCGGAGGAACGCAGTCCCTCAGATGTTCAATCCTTCTCCTCCCTACCAACCCCCGGTGGCCTGTGCTCATTTCTGAACACAGGTCACCGGCGTAGCATAAGGCAAGGCATCCAGCACCTCAGCCCTCAGCGCCACCGGGTCGGTTAATTCAGCACAGGTGTAATGAAAATATACTGCTCAGAATGGAACCAACAGATGTAGTGTATAAACATCAAAATTAAAGGCACCCTTTACTGCTCCTGTCATGTTTCACTACCGCACCACTACAGTCATCTTCCTTCCTTTGCAAGGCCAGACAACAACTTGCCCTTCAGGGCAATCTCCGGTTTTCAATAGTGTTCTGTTCACCGTGTATTGCCGCCACTTCTGACTGTGCATTTGTTAGATGTTCTTTGTGAGCTGTATAGCACTTTATTTCATGTACTTATAACTTTTCTGCATTTATTCCAGTTTTGTAAAAGTTTTTATACTGTTGTTCTACAGCTTTACGTCATGTATTTTGCTGCTGTTCCCCTGTTCCCTTCCCTCAGGTGGCACCTGCAAACGAGCGTCAGCTCAGTGTGCCCGTCCCGTTACCAAAATGTTAAATAAATAAATAATTAAAGTGCAGCAGGTGAGTACAACTAAAAATACACAAATACAACATCCTAAACAAACATAATGCAAATACAGACAGAGAGACAAGTGTAAAACTACTGTAGATTGAGGGAGCACTCCCAACCAATAGGAGTGCTCCTTTCTTCTGCGCAAATCACTCTTATTCTGTGAAGAGTGTCTCATGCAGAGACTTCCTGGAAATAGGCATAGTACAAGATGTTTTTTAAAACCTTATAGAGGATTGTGTATGAGCAATCATACACAACAAGGCAGTTGTACGATCGAGAGGTTTCCGTGGTAACCGGAGACCTCGAGAGCAAAGCTTGAGAGGTCCGCTACCACGGAAACCTCGAGATTATACTACTGCCTTGTTTGTGTATGGTTGCTCATACACAATCTTTTATAGAGTATTGGCAACTGTATGTGGCACTACTTGATCCCCCAAACAGGTCTCTTAGAAAAAAAATGCTTACTTTGGCAGCTGTTTTGTTCTGTTCCATCGTGCCACTTACTTCCTCACCACACGGCCCACTCAATTGCGCATGCGTGACCACGTTCAATGTTGTTGTGCTCCACTGGTGATGTACTCGGTGCAGCACAACAATATCGTGACGCACTGAGTGCAGCACAACAACACGGTTCCAGGCATGGATTTCCATGCGGAACAGCGTTCCACCATACACTCCTCCAGGTGATGACATCCCTGGGCTTCACACAGGTTGTTTCCGCAGTTACCCACAATGGCGGTCACTCTCTTGATCTGGTCTTCCTCCTGGGGATTGAGGCCTCCGACCTGGAGGTGGAACCTGTCAGTTGGTCTGATCACTGCACCATTAGGTTCAGTTTTTCTGCCCCCCTGGGTAGGTTGGCCCCTGTGGAGATGGTCAGTTATCGCCCTTTGTGGGATGTGGGCCCTGAAGACCTGGTGCCAGTGATTGACCTCTCAGTGGTTGATGAGACCAGCACAGATCCCGAGCTTTTGGTCGCGGCCTATAAGACGGCCATTTCCTCAGCTCTCGATCTGATTGCTCCTGCCCATGTTCACCCCCTTCCACTTCACCCTCGGGCCCCATGGTTTGATGGGTCCCTGAGGAAATTGGGGAGGTTGGAGCATAGGTTAGAGCATCATTGGTGGAGTTCTGCCTTGGATGCCGACCATCTTATTTTGTTAAAGTATTGTAAATTCTATCAATCAGAAATTTCCCGTAAGAAGGCAGAATTCCTGTCCAAGGAAATTGCTGTTGCACGGAACTGACCGGCTCAGTTCTTCCGAACTGTGGACAGGTTGTGCAACCCAGCCTGTCTGCTGCTCTGTTGAGTTTTTTCACACAAAGAGTGTGATGAGATTGCTTGTTTCTTTGCGAATAAGGTGGCCGACATCAGGCAAGAAGTTCATCAGTCTCTCTCTGTGGGGGTTGCTGTTGGTTGGTGCTTAGTCGCAGAACCCAGGGTTTCCTGGAGTACCTTTGTTCTGCCAGAGTTCGTTGATATTATGAGGATTGTCCAGGGGATGCATCCCACATGCTGTAGTTTAGATCTGGGCCCAACTTCCCTGATTTTGGGTTGCAGTGATACTATCACTCCGGTCTTGGCTCAGATCGTCCGGTGCTCTTTGGATTCGGGTGAGTTCCCTAGCTCCCTGAAGGAGGCGGTGGTGACACCCCTCCTGAAGAAAGCTTCTTTAGACCCAGAGAATCTAGTGAACTACAGACTTATCTCTAACCTTCCTTTTGTGGGAAAGGTTATTGAGAAAGTTGTGGCAGCTCAACTGGAGAACCATTTAACCATCCATAATTTATACAAACCTCTCCAATCGGGTTTTCATAAGAGGCATAGTACCGAGACAGCTCTGGTTCGGGTGCTCAATGATCTCCTGATGGTGAGAGATTGGAGGAACCGTTCCATCTTGGTACTCCTTGATTTGTCATCAGCTTTTGACACTGTGGATCATGGGGTTCTGCTCGAGCACCTGAGGTTCATCTGTGGGCTGTCAGGTACAGTACTCAGATGGTTTTCATCTTTCCTCGGTGGTAGAACTCAGAGAGTTGTCTCGGGAGTATATTCTTCTGAGTCTTTCTCTCTCTGCCTTGCGGGGTTCCTCAGGGCTCGGTGCTGTCTCCCATGTTATTTGCATTGTATATGCTGCCCCTCGGAGACATTGTAAGATGGTATGGGCTGAGGTTTCAGTGCTATGCTGATGATACCCAGCTCTACCTGTCTTTTGCCCCCAACCAGGTTAGTGCTATCTCAGTACTGAATGGTTGCATCATAGAAATCCAAGATTGGATGAGTTCTAGCGGTTTAAAGTTGAACGCAGGAAAGACTGAGGTTTTGGTGGTGGACCCGGGTTGCAGGACAGAGGGGTAGAGGACTGATCTCCCCTCTGGTTTAGTCCTGGGGGGGTGCAGATCCTTACCTCTAAATGGGTGCGTGACCTGGGAGTGGTGCTTGACGATGGGCTGAACCTTTGTCATCAGGTGTCAGCCATAGTCAATCTGGCCTTTTATCATCTTAGGAACATTGCCAGGGTCAAGCACCTTGTTCTGTCTAGCGATCTGCCTGTTCTGGTCCACGCGTTTGTGACTTCGCACCATGACTACTGTAACTCACTTTACTTAGGGCTTCCTGGGGTTGATATCCACCACTTGCAGCTAGTGCAGAATGCTGCTGCATATTTGTTGACTGGGGCTTCTAGAAGATCTCACATCACCCCTGTGCTGCGTGATCTGCACAGGCTGCCTGCTCAGTGGCTGATCACCTTTAAGGTAGGTTTATTAACCTACAAAGCCCTACATGGTCAGGGCCTCCACTACTTGAAAGAGCTTCTTGTTCCTTACACCCCTCTACGACAGCTCCGCTCGGCTGACGAGGGGTTGCTGGAGATTCCAAGGGTTAGTTTAAAATCTTCGGGGGCCCATGCCTTCGGGTTTGTGGCCTCCACCCTCTGGAATTCTCTGCCCCATCAGCTTTGGGAGTGCAGGACTGTGGGGAGCTTTAGGCAGGCACTTAAGACCTATTTATGAGGTAAAGCATACTCTGAATCTTTTTGATTTTAATTGCTATTTATTGTAGCTGTTTGATTTTTATTCATCTGTTCAGCACCTTGATACTTGAAAGGTGCTATGTTAAATAACATTTATTATTATTATTATTATAATATATTATTGATTGAGTTTGATCATTAATGTATTGATACCACTGCGGAGAACACTCTTATGATGTAAGAGTGGTCTCACTTACATTCTTAGGGTATCAAAACCACTCACCTTCAGTTCACAGTCCTCATACCATAAGAATGTATGTGAGACCACTCTTACAACTGTAAGAGTGGTTGACATGGTGGTATTAACATACTGTACGTAGTAGAAACACGGCTCTATTCTCAGTCATTGAGGGAGTGTCATTACATGGTTGCAGCGACCGCTTAGCTTTGATGGGGGTTGCAAGCCTTCTCTGTGCAATTGCAAAACACATTGGGATCATGCGGGAAAGGAGGTATGGGTCACCATGCAAGAAGTGCAGCATTTCTGGCAATCTCGGTGACAGAGTTTTCTGACTTTCCATGTCCCCCACCTGTAGACCAGTGCAGACTGTGGATGGGGGGGGGGTCACAGCTCTGTGATGGGAAGAGATGCACCAGTGTGTGACTGAAATCAGCAATCAGCATGGGGCAAGTTTGGCAGTTAGCGTTCATCTGTGGAGGGGGCTGATGAGTGCAGGAGTTCCACTGGATGCCAAGGAGAGCTGGAATGATAGGGAACAGGTTGGGGGCACTGGATGACCAAAGAATTCAACTCATCACTACAATTCCAGCACACTGTGACTCGCCCCAAAGTGGCATGAACAGTAAGGGGAGAGTGCATGGTGGTCTCTGTGGGCTTGCAGCATAGTAACGCACTAGGTACTGTGCCTGGCTGACACCCCACTGGAGTTGCTTATTTATTGAAATGTTTCACCAGGAAGACATACTGAGCAAGAATTTGCTAGTTTCCAGATGTGTCCTGGGGGAGGGGAAATGGGATAATACAGCAGATAAACAACAGCTTTGGAAAGTGCTACAATAAATAAGCCAATATAACAAGAGTAAGTGCATCATCAAGTATTACATACAGAGATTCATGCATTATCACAATACAACTCAGTGGAACAATAGCATAGGGAACTAGGGTAATATTTGCACAAGGGAACAGTGAGGGGGGCATGATGAAGGAGGAGGATGGGGAGACAGTCAAAAGTTAGGTGCAGCTGCAAGTGGGAGTAGCGAACGAACGCATAAGAGGAAAGAGCATAGGATGATGGGGCATTACAAATGTTGATGGGGAGGGAGTTCCAAAGCTTAGGTAAGCGGTAGGAGAAGGATGCCTGGTCAGCAGCAATTGACCTGGAGGGGATGGCAAGGGTACAGACAGAGCTGCTCCTGAGGGCACAAGAGGCAGGGGGGGGAGGGAAAGTAGGGACACTAGGTAAGCAGGGAGTGTACCAAGCCAGAACTTGCCAGTAAAACTGATGCAATGGGCCAGACGGTGATCAGAGAGGGAGAAGAGAGCCAAGAATTGGTATAAAGAGCAGTGGTGAGTACAATGTGGCCAGTCAAGGGCATAGTGACAGGAGTGGAAGAGTGTGTCCAGTCTGGCTAGGGTAGTTTTGGAGGTGGCACAGTAGACTACATCACCATAGTCAAATGTTGGAAGGATCATTCTCAGTAGAATTGCTCTGTAGGCCGATAAGGGGACACAATCACGATTCCGGTACAGGGCACCCAATTTGGGGAGTGGTTTCTTGTGAATTGTGTCCATGTGACTAGAGAAGTCAAGGTGTTTATCAAGCCAGACCACTATGTACCTAAAGGAGGCAGTATCTTCCAGAATTGTTCTATTAAGTCTGCAGAAGGATGGTGTGGAAGGGAGCCTAGAGAGTCTCTGCCTTGTGCCAAAGGTCATGGAGACTGTCTTCTTGGCATTTAAAAACAGCTGGTTGGAGCGTAGTCACTGTTGGATATTATCAAAGTCCAGCTGAAGTATGGATGCCACCGTATGGGAGGAAGGACCAGACGCATAAAGGACGGTGTCATCTGCATACATGTGAATGGATGTCGATTGTCAGACAGAGCGGAGATCACTAAGAAATATGGAGAATAGAATTGGACCAAGGACCGAGCCTTGTGGGACCCCAGTGTGGATGGGTAGGGGAGGAAAGAGAGAGAGAGAGTGTCCCCAATTTTGACAAATTGTGATCTTCCCACTAGATAGGACTTGAACCAGTTGGTGGCAGAGGGAGACAAACCGGTGTTTGAAAGTTTGACCAATAGGAGGGGGTGGGAGACAGTGACAAAGGCCTTGGCAAGGTCAACAAAGATGGCGGAGGTGATAAGTCCCTGATCCATGCCAGAATGGATGGAGTTAGTGAGCCGGAGGGGGGAGGTGGATGTGGAGTGATTTTTATGGAAGCCAGGCTGGAAAGGGATGAAAAAGGAGGAGGCATCGAGGAAGGGAGAAAGCTGGGAGAGTATGATATGTTCTTGTAGCTTGGCAAGGATAAGGAGGAGGGAGATGGGACGGTAGTTGCCAGCTGCTATGGGGTCATCCCCTTTATGGCAGGGTATGACAGTAGCTTGCTTCCAGGCGGCTGGGACAGAGGCTAGTTTAAAAGAGAGATTTAGTAGGGCAGTAGTGGGACAGGCGATGGCACGAGCTGACAGATACAGTAGCTTGGCATCGAGGTCATCTGGGATTTTGCCTTTAGTTGGATTCAGAGCCAAGAGAGCCCTAAGGGCATTTAAGGGGGAGACAGGGGAGAAGAGGAGGGGTTGCTAATGAGCATGTTAGGAGGTGCAAACTCCTAATATCTGGTGACATCATTTGCATTTTGACATAGTCACAAGGGGGCGGGGCTGCTCTCACAAGTAAATGAGAACCTTTTGTGTAACAGTATCTCAAAAATGGGTGGTGTAACAATGGACTGGCCTCCCCCCCCATATCTATTTTGAGTAGCATCCCATGACAGTTGAGAACGGGGTAGTGTTTTATTTATTTAGAATTGTTTCACCAGGAAAATCCTGCTGAGCCGAGGACAGCTCATTTCTAGAGGTGTACTGGGGAAGGGGAGAGGGGGAATATAAGTCAATAGTGTACTTGCTGAGCAAACCTGATTGAAATTATGAAAGGCACTTAAGGGGGAAACATCACCGAGCAGAGAGTGTCAGTCTGCCTTGTGTCATCAATTACCACCTCCCGGAGCCTGTGCCATTTTCTGTAAGAGAACTTTATCAGAACTTTTTTCAGGTTCTAATAAGGTTCTGATATTTTTTTAAAACATTAATTTGGGAGTTGTGGGTTAGGGAGAAAGAAAAGGCCCTTGGTAGTCCAGCAGTGACCTCCATTAATCTCCAATTTGCCATCCTAATGCATAAAACAGTAAAAAAAAAAATACCCCCATTGATTTCAATGGAGCGCACCCCCGCACTCCCCCTTGCTATACATCATAGCAGGGGGGAAAGGACATCAATAGGGAACTGGAAGGGATCGGTCTGCCACCTTGTTGAGGACAAATTACGACCCCTTCCTACTAAATTATGGCTGCAAAAAAAATCATTAAAAGGTATAGAAGGGGACTATCACCAGCATGAGCTTTCATTTTAAGTAAGTTACCCCCCTGAATTCCGAAAACCACTTTAAGTGGTCATGTGCCCGTTGGGTCACTATATTGTGATTGCTGAATGAATAAACTATAAGGCCGAAAGTCAACTGCTTTATCCTTACGAGATAATCACGTTATGGCCGAGGATAGTGGCCCAACTAGCACATTATAACTATTATGCTTCATGTGTTTGCTGTTGTGAGTAAAGACCAATCAGAATGCAAAAACAGGACGATGTCACTACTGTCATTTTACTGGCAATAATAATGACTGTTATGAGCACAGAGCAGCCATTTTATTGAGAATAAAATCACTGGTGTGTTTGCTAAGGAATAAAGTATGTTCCACCCTGGCTTCTGATTGGAGGAGCGGGTCCACATGTAGTAGAATATATGATAAATGAATCAAGATTTTATACTGTATGTACAGGTGGATACAATTAACAGTATAGTACTATCCAAAGCAGTAGCTGGGGCCCATAATGATATGAAGCTGTACAGCTGATAATTCATATCTGGAGGTTGCTAAACATACCACAGCAGGTACGTGGCTCCAGAGACTGGGTCATCTGAATGAGAAACTTGTATCGCCAAAGCCCTTAGATTATTTAGAAGTATGACCTATGATGTTGGAGCCTGAGGTGATAAGAGGGTGGAGAAGTAAGTACTAAAAGGGAATAATTTATTAGATTAATTAGTTAGTTAGTTAGTTAGTTAGTTAGTTAGTTAGTTATGAATAAATTGTTTTTGCCTTTGTCTTTCTTGTGTGTAACTATTTTTGCACCATGTAAATTATCTTATTTGCATATGCTACACAGAGAAATGTCAATAAAATTTAAAGAGGAGGGAATAGATTTCTGAAGTTTGCCACTGGGACCCTGCCCATGAATGCATCACTGCTGCATCCAGCCCATATCTGTCTGAGGGTTTGCTCAGGGGGCTTGTGGCTCAAAGATCCATGCCTTTTTGGACAACAGGACCCACTGTGCAGCGTTATATGCCCATAACCCCGGATGCATGTAGTAATTTGGAGCATAAGTCCTTAAACATCTAAACAATGGTGTAGCGTAACTGTACCCAGCACATACGAAGATCTGGGCACAGACAGGATATTCAAATGCTTCCACTTTTAGACACATGTGGCATGACTGACTCAAAATAAGCAATTTATCTTCAAGTGTTAGGGGATAGGACAATAACTCATTAGTGGTGTAGCCACAAATGAGCTATGAAAGTCCTGCCCCCTCACAAGGGATCATAAATTGTGCATTTTGAGTCAGAGTATGGTATATTTAATTTATACATCAATTTACTTGTTATAGCTTTCAAATATTCTGTTTGTACGAGGATTTAAATGATCCTCTTTTATTTCAACTGCTGGGTTTAGTGCTTCACATAGATATGTGATGTCATTAGCATTGTGAAAGCTGCTCTCTGATTGGTTTGGTATTCCATTTCGATGTATCCAAAATTGCTAGCTATCAACTGTAACATATCCCAAAATGCAAGATGTCATGATATCTTGCAAAGTAAGTACACAAATATCATTGTTTGTACTGTGGCACTTCTCTCTACAATTGTTATATGAATTTCAGGATCCTGCCAGATGCATTTGGTTTACAAGGCTCGAAAAATCCTGCCCAGAAATCCACTTTACTATATAACATTTTGTTTAAACAAAACTTAAAAGAATACTTAAGAATTACTTTTATTTGTACATGTACATGATTTGATTACTATGAGAACTGAACTGTTGTCTCTGATATACATGTGTTTCATACACTGTGCACAGCAACTAGGAACTTCAATTTAAGATAAAAACAAACAAACAAAAAAAAGAGTGGGTTTGTCTGAGCAGGGTGAAGGAATTGTTATCTGTGCAGTTAGCTAGGTGAAGAAAGAAACTGTGAATTGGGGGAGTGGCTTAGAGAGAAGGAAGCCAGGTGTTTGCATTTAAAAACTGACTTAGATAGCTTGTGTCAGAGAACAGCAACAGGAAGAAGCTGCTGTTAGAACTTTACTGGGATTATATTGCCCTCCATCCCCCTCCCCCCCCCAGGTGGTTCTACTTTTATAGGCACAGGAGTTGACTGACAACAGGAACTTCCTGTTTGGGAGCAGGAAGGGAGTGGTCACAGAGGCACAACAGACTCACCATCCTAGAAGGAAAAGAGTAGCTCTCCATCCCCCCCTAGCTGCTGGAGGTCTGACTCTGAGCAAGTAAGAAGAAGACTACTGAGGAATATAGGAACTTATCCCAGAACAGGAAGATCAGGAGCTTTAAGGGCACGGAGGCAGTAGAAAAGTAGGGAGAAAAAAAAATTCTATCAAAAACATAAATAAACAGAGAGAGGAAAGAGTAAGTATACAAAAACAGTTAAGGGCCACAAATAAGACATGATGGAAGTGGTGCAGTGCAGTGGATGTGGAGCAGTAGTCTTCCGGGACATGTTCTGGAGGATGCAGTGTTGTCCCATCTGCAGGCACCTCTCTGGGCTGAGGGAGGAGTTTGCTTATCTCCAGGCTGAGTTGGCCAGGATTCGGGGGACCTCCTTTCCCACCCCGGGACCACCAGGGCCACCGCCGCTGCCTCAGAGGTTGCCAAGAAAGAGGAGCAGTTGGACCACAGTGGGCTCAGGGAGGGTGAGGGTGGTGGAACAGAGGCTTATCCCTCCAGTTGTACCTCCCCACAATTCATATGCCGTTCTGGCAGAGTGTGGTTCCTCTATGGAGGCACCCGCAGTGGAGACTAAGGAGGATGCTGGGAACCTCCACAAAGGAGACCCACAGGAGGGTGGCATGGGACCTCACAGGGGAAGGAAACAACTCCTCATGGGGGACTCCATTGTTAGGAGGGTAGAACTGGGGGAGGGGGAAAGAGGGAGGTAAGGTGCCTGCCTGGTGCCATGGCTTGGAGGAGTATGGAGTGAATCCTCAGGACTGCGGCAGCAGCTGCACGGGGGAGGGAGCTGGATGTCATTTTCCACCTAGGGACAAATGACTTGGATAGGAAAGGGATCAGAGCAGTGCAGGAGGAGTTTGTGGAGTTGGGGAGGGACCTTAGACAGCTAGTACTGACAGTAACCTTCTTGGAAGTGCTGTCTGTCTATGGTATGGGTGAGACTAGGCTGCTATGCACCATGAGATTCAATCAGTGGTTGAAAAACTGGTGCAGAGCTCAGGGTTTTTGCTTCATTGGGGACTGTGGGTCAACCTGGAGGGATGCGGGCCTATACTGGCGCGATGGTCTGCATCTGTCCAGAAGGGGAACCAGGATCCTAGGTGATAGGTTTAAATGCTTCATTGGCAACCATTTAAACTAGCCAAGGGGGGAGGAACTGAAAAGGAGAAGGGAAATCCTAGTCCCCCCCAAAAAAAAACATCAGGATAGTTAGTGAGGTAAACACCAAGATAGAGAAGTCGATAAGGAGAAGGGCAGGGGTAAATGGAGAAAAAAACCAAGGCAGTAAGTACAGGGATGGGACTAAAAGGGGTAAGGCCATAAAAAAATGGAGGGTAATGAGTACCAATGCCCATAGTCTAGGTAACAAGCTCCCTGAACTGGTGGCCTTGATGGAAGAGGGATGCCTGGATGTCATGGGAGTCACAGAAACATGGTACACAGAGAACCATGACTGGGATGTCAACATACCAGTGTACACAATCTACAGTAGGGACAGGGAGGGTAGAAGAGGAGGAAGAGTAGCTCTCTATGTAAGGGAAAGGATCAAAGCAACGAAATTAAAGGGTAAACAGGGAGGAGAGGAGGCACTGTGGGTCACCCTGGAGACTGGAAATGGCACCACAGTCTGCACAGGGGTTGTATACAGACCCCCGTCTCAGGGGGATGAAATGGACAAGGAAACTGGAGAACCTTTGCTGCAGCCACATCCAAGAGCAGGGCCACTCTCGATGCCCTACAGGGGGCATGCCTCAGACAGCTAGTGTTGGAACCCACTCGGGAGGGAGCAATCTTAAACCTGGTACTCTCAAATGGGGACAGAGAGAGGATCTTAGATCTAGACATGGGTAGCCATCTGGGAACAAGAGATCACCAAACAGTGTGATTTACGATAAAATCAGGTACTGGACTTCAGGAGGGCTGATATTGTCAAAATGGGAGAGTGCCTCAGAAAAGCACTAGCAAACAGGCAAGAAGGAGGGGTGGAGCAACAATGGGGAAACATCAAAAGTGCCTTCAAAGCAGGGATACTGAATGAAGACTTCTCAATATTTACAAAGGAAGAGTAGGGGGAGGTACCTAATCCAGTCAATAGAAGCACTCTGGATAGGGGGTCGATATCAGTCCTTTCACAGAAGAAAGGGTTCTGAAAGAACTCCTAAAACTGAAGGTGGACAAAGCAATGGGGCCTGATGGAATTCACCTCAGAATTCTAAAAGAACTAAGGGGGGAACTAGTAACACCACTGACTACCATTATTAACAAATCATGGGAGGATGGTGTGGTACCTGAGGATTGGAGGAGGGTGGATGTGATTTCCCTTCACAAAAGTGGGAGCAAGACAGAGGCAGAAAACTACAGACCTGTCAGTTTGACACTTCAGTGGTAGGGAAAATGATGGAGTCACTTATGAAGGAAATAATTGTTGAGTACCTAGAGGCCAGTGGGGCACAGGACCCAAGGCAGCATGGATTCACAGTGGAAAGGTCATGTCAGATGAATCTAATCAATTTATTTGACCGGGTGACCAAAGTAGTAGACCAGGGAGGGGCTGTGGACATGGCCTACCTAGACTTTAGCAAGGCATTTGACACAGTCCCTCACAAAAGATTAATAAACAAATTAGCCAGCCTGGGAGTGGGTCCCAGGGTGGTAGCCTGGGTAAAACATTGGCTAGACAACAGGACACAGAGGGTAATAGTAAACAGAGTCTACAGTGAAGAAAGGGGGGTTACTAGTGGGGTACCACAGGGTTCAGTACTGGGACTGGTCCTTTTTAATGTCTTTAAAAGTGACATTGCAGAGGGACTGGAAGGAAAAGTATGTCTCTTTGCAGACGACACAAAGATCTGCAACAGGGTTGATACACAAGGTGGGGTAGAAAGTATTTGAAGGGACTTGGCAAGGTTGGAGGAATGGTCAAATATATGGCAGCTTAGCTTCAGTGCAAAGAAGGCAGGCAATGCACCTGTTACAAAACCCAGGGAAGTGTACACAATGGGGTATTAACAATAACAAAAATGGAAAGGGAGCTGGGGGTAGTTATATCAGATGACCTAAAGGTGGGCAAGCAATGTGAGAAGGTAGTAATGAGGGCTGGGGGGATACTGGGATGCATAGGGAGAGGCATCACCAGTAGAAAACAGGAAGTTTTTATCCCCCTGTACAGACAGTTGGTGAGACCCCATCTGGAGTACCGCAGGTAGTTCTGGAGAACCCATCTCCACAAAGACTTAGACAAGGGTGGAGGCTGTCCAGAGGAGGGCAACCAAAATGGTGCAGGGTCTCACCAGAAGACATACGAAGAGAGACTAAAGAAGCTTAATATGTATACCCTCGAGGAAAGGAGGAAGAGGGGGGACATGATAGAAACGTTCAAGTACCTCAAGGGAGTCAACAAAGTCTAAGAGGGTAGTATCTTTCAGAAAAAGAGATGTGCAAGAATAAGGGGGCACAATTTGAAGATGGAAGGGGGTTGCTCAGAGGTAATGTGAGGAAGTATTTTTTCATGGAAAGGGTTGTGGATGCATGGAACAGCCTTCCTGAGGAGGTCGTGGAGTCAAAAACAGTTGGGGACTTCAAGAATGCATGGAACAGACATAAGGCAATTCTAGTGGAGGGTTGGAGGAAGTAGGCTGTTGGTTAACTAGGATCTGCAGCTTATCCATTAGGTAGGGAAATGGGCAGACTGGGTGGGCCAAGCGGTCCTTATCTGCCATCAAATTCTGTGTTTCTATTTATGTATCCCATACTTAATGTACCTGTGCCATTCCTGGAAAAGGGATTTATTCCCCTGTGAGTTTACTCAAGGAAAAAAAAGGAAGAAAGGAAGGAAGGAAATCTTAAAAAATGGGTCTAAAACATCTTAGAAATATTGTGTCAAAATTAATAATAACAATAATAATAATAATAGAGTAAAACCAGTTACATGATCCTGGTCCAAAACCTGATAGGATTTATTAGTAGCCACATTCAGGAATGAGCAAATGAGTCTCCCTAAAACCAGAACTGATCTTCCGTCTCAAACATGGCTACTACCGTTACTCACTAAAAACCTTCCACTAGGCCCTAACAATAAAACAACCTTAAATAAAAAATAAAAAATTAAATGTTGTTTCCCTGATCATCACACTCTCCTTACACACAAAAACAAATTAGAAATATGATTAAGTATTGTTCATAGTTTTTCATTACTAGTGTTTCTGTGCTGACAATAGAACATTATCCTTCTTACACGTGGCATTTTGGCACAGTCTGTAAAAATAGAGCAGGGCATGCGAGATATGGAGATTATTAACTCTCAGTACATAACGGCACCATAGAGGAAGGGGCAAATGCGTATTGTCATCGTTGTTACCGGTGTGATCTCAGGGGTGACCAGCGCAGTCTTTTTTTTTAATATATTTTATTCAACAACAACAGCAAATACAATATGTGCGACAATGGAGAATATGCGGACAGAGCTTGTGGTACAGCGCACTGACTACAGGAGATGAAATTTTAACTGAACAAACAAACATAGACCATCCCACTTCCCACCCTCAGCCCCCTAACCCCCCAAGACTCCAATTCCACTATCCCAACACCACCGTCTACCCCACCCGCCCTCCAACCCAGAGCCCATACTAGTGGAAACTGGTACAATACTCACAGCTGACAGCTAATCAAATTGTAACACAAAGAGACGAGGAGGGAAGAAGGGGACCACTCACAGAGAGGGACCATGGGAACACCCAGAAAGTTGATTACAATGTTATACTGCCCAAAACATCCAACAAAAGCTCAGATCCCACAGCCACTAGCCAGACCAATGGCAAACACCCCGGGTAGCTAAGTGGCAATTTGTTTTGTTTCCCCTTAAAGGGGAGTTAGGGACCAAAGGGTATGTAGTTTTTCCCATCTAACCTGGTACAGAGAAAGTCTGCCACAGAGGCTGGCAATTGCTTTTTCAATCCTGAGGTTATGGAAAAACTTATTCACCCATTCAACATGAGAGATTGCACTTTGATCCTTCCAGTGGCAGAGGACAAGCTTTTTAACTGATAGAGATACAAGAGCAATATGGAATCACATTTCTTTAACAGGAATAGTTGTATAGTCCCCTATTATGCTGATTTGTGGTGTAAATAGATCTTGCAAGCCTAATAGAGGGTTGGCTTTATCCTGAATAAGGCGCCAGAGAGGGGCGACCTTGGGGCAATCCCAGAATATTATGAAGTAATGAGCCTGGTTCTTGGCCACACCTAAAGCACGCCTGATCAGGGAGCTTACCCATCCCATACATTTTGACAGGTGTATAATATATGTTATGCAAAATATGAAATTGTGTCAGTCTTAGCCAGTCACTGGCTGTGTATAAGTAGGTTCCATGCCAAACCTTTTCCCAGGAGAAATTATCAATAGGGAAGGTGTTGGACCAATAACGAGAGCAACCAGAGACACTGGGGTTCAGCTTACCGAATAAAGCTGAGACCAATCGAGATACTGCATGAGGCTGTTTAATAAGTTTGAGGAAATCCTGAGGAGGAGCAACCTGGTGCACATTCCAACAACCAGGACCATACCATTTTATTGACATGTATCTAATCTGAAACATAAAAAAGGAGTATTTCCTGGGCAGTTGAAAATATGCCAGCAATTCAGGGGTAGCTCCTAATTTGTTGTCCACTAGGAGGTTACTTACTAGGGCTTGCGAGACAGCACATTCCTTCGGAGTGGAGATCATTCGGACTCCTAGCCGAAAGTTGGGTTTGCCGAACAGCGGTTACGATAAGTCGTGTTGGTTATCATATCTCATGGATTTGGATTGTGGACTTTTATTGAGACGTGTATAACCGGGCTATGAAGGGAACCTGGCAACTTTTTGGGTATCGTGTACAAGAGGCTAGCAGGACAGAGCCCTGAAGCTGCTAATAGGTGTTGTTCCACTTGTAGCCAGATGGGAATGTATGACAAACTCCCTACGCCCTGGGAGGTGGTAATCCAGCACATATATTTGGTCATATGGCTGGCCAGATAATAGGAATAGAAACTGGGGAGTTTAAGACTCCCTAAATTACTTGGGGCACTAATACAGTTGTACGATCTCCATGGAGGTTTGTTCTGCCACAGAAACTGGGAGATTATACTTTGAAGTCTATGAAACCAAGTCAGGGGAAGATGGATGTTTAACATGTTTAGCAGGTAAAACAATCTGGGCAGTACGTTTGTTTTAACAACACTGACTCTTGTCTGAAGGGTCAAATATAAAGGAGACCACCTATCTATGTTCTGCTTAACATTCAAGATAAGATTGTCCAGGTTAAGTTTTTTCTTTAACGATACCGAAGTGGACAATGTAATGCCTAATTATTTAAGTCGGGTAAGCAGTACGGTCTTAGAAGACGTTGCTTGGTACTGGTGCGGAGCTTGTCAAAGTTTCTACAAGTATTGAGGTATTCCTGGAAAGGTATTGGACACATTGTCACATTTCAAAGAGAAACACAATTGCACATACCCCAGTAATGCAAAGCATCTTTGGAAGCATATGCAAATCCCAGTGAATCCCTTCATGGATATTTGCATATGTTTCCAGTGACGCTCTGCATTATTGGGGTATGTGCAATTGTGTTTCTCATTGAAATAAGTACCGGTTAATGCACAATATTTAGGAAGCTGCTGACTGGCTGAAGCCAAAATCTGAGAAACCAGTCCAGTTAAATGCAGTTGCTATGCTATTTGCATAAGTGGTGTAAAGCATCTTATTTTAGTAGTTACATGCTCTTTTAATAGAAACATAGACAATGATGGCAGAACAAGACCGATGGTCCATCCAGTCTGCCCAGGTCCCTATAATCCCTGGAACCTGCTGTTCCTCCAGGGTGCTACACCTCCCAGCCCCCATCCTCTTCATATTCTCCTCCTTGGTTCTGTTGCCCCTAGTAACCACTACTCCCTTCATTATGTCCCAGCCCTGCTTGAATCCCCTGACTGTTGTTGCACCCACCACTCTACCAAGAAGCTCTCAGAGTACAGGTAAAATGACAATTTGTATTTTATTTAAACTTTGTTAACTGGGTAAATAAAGCTCTGGGCCATATGGCCCTTTTACAGGCCTGACCCAGGAAAAGTCAAAACATTCAGACAATATCACAAGTACACAGACAGGCACAAAGGCTCAAAAGCCAACAATACAACAAAAATACAGAAACATTAATACAAAACTGCTAATAACCATAAAAACATAATGTGCTTGTAGATAACAATTCCAGAAAAGCTGCTTTATGTACAATTATAAGAAGACATTGAGTATAAAAGTTTATGTAAACACATTACCAGTCATTCAATATGTAAACATATTACCAATCATTTAATATGCAAACATATTACAATCATTCAATATATAAACATATATTACCAGTCAAACCAAAAAAGTGCATCATTCATGGAATCACACTACACCAGAAGTGAATGGCCACGTCACTTCACAGAGTGCTATTTGTGGTGGGTGGCATACTTTTAAAATATCTGCAAAGTCAGTGTGTGATTTTGTACGGTTTTGTTTGTGATTACTGACCATTTAAATTCTAGATTGTTGTTACCCACAAACACAATAAGAAATCACTTAATGTGGTTCTGTGCTTGTCTTTTATCTTTGCTTCAGCTTTGCACAAGTTGCCAAGGCAAAAAATAAATCAAAGAGAAAAATGTATCACACTCATAATATGGGTTTTGATGGAAAATGTCAACCTGTGATGTGAATATGCTTAATACTGCACATCATATGCAAAGCAAAAAAAGCGATATGAATGTTTTCATATTTTATTTAGAAAACATTAACTAAAGTAACACCCAAACTCATTCATTGCCTGTGGAATCTACTTTAGTTCTTTTGAAGAATTTGAAGCACGAACATGTTGGTATGATAGTGGATTTTAAGAGGTATGTCACTGTCAGTCCAATGCAGGATGGTCGGCAGGAGGCTAGAATGTGTCAGACCAATCATCAGCCAGGCTGATCGTGACACTCTTCTGGGTTTGCTGGCTGGAAACCATGTGAAGTTCCAAAAACAGAGCCACCAGAATCATAGGGCTGTTCTTTCCTTTGATCTGCATAATTCCACCCAGCAAGCAGAGCTGATCAGCATCATGATCTGCCTGCTGTGGTCCTCCTCCATCAACGTAAAAACAATCCCTCCCACCTTCTTCCAAGTATCCCTGTCACCTCCCATTGCTTACCCCTTCCTTCCTAATTTTCCAGCAACAGGGAGCCCAATCCCTGGTGCCAGCTAGTACCCCACATCCTGTCCATTTTCGTTGCATAACACTGGGGAGCTCACCCTTGGTGCTGCCAAGCATAACACCAACACTGGGGTACCCAATCTCCAGTATCAGTACCTAAAATAAAGAAAACCATCCATCGTAGTCTTTTTTTTATTTTTTAATTTCTGGAATTCCACCCTCTGTAAAGTATCCCTATCACCTCCCTGCTGCTTCTCATGCCTGTAGAGTTTAAACCATCACTGAGGTGATCAGTCCCCAGTGTTGATACCTGAAATAAAGAAAACCATCCCTCATACTCTTTTCTATCTTTATACACTCTGTAAAAAAGAAAATGGTCCCTCAACGTTTTTGCCACTGCTTCCCCCTGCTGCTGTTACCCTCCCCTCAGTTAGCTCCCCCACCCACCCTTTGCTTACCTACTGGGGGGCCAATACTGCAATTCTCTCTGAACTGGAAACACACCTTCACTCTTCAATGCCAAACCATGAACTGAGGAAATTAGGTATACCGTTCAATGTATTTCAATGCATTTTGAACTTGTTCTCATAACTTGGTCATTTTTTAATATTTTCCCACAAATTTTTAAAGAGGCCTTTTTGCACCCCACCTTATGAACAAGGGTGGTGAACTCTTCAAATCCTACCCAAACAGAGACTTTCGGTCACTCCATGAAACCACCAACGGGCAGGATTTGAAAATTTTCTACCGGGTTCATGAGGTGGTGCAAACGCCTCTTCCATCAATGGCTCAAAAATAAACAAGATGTAATAAAACAACAAAGTTGTGATGGTACATTGAATTTTTCAACACTCACTCATAAGTTTGGTAATTTATATGTTGTTTTGCACGCACAGCGCAGACAACATATCAGGGTTGCTTGAAGTGGAAGTGCAGGTTTTGGAGGTGCTGTTGTGTTGTGGCCAGTGGTGCCACCACTTTTTAGGGCTGGGCTCCATGGCATGAATTAGATTGTATGCTGTCTGTGACAGCAGTTGCAAAACATACCGCCAACTTGAAATGTTTTAGCCACTGCAATGAGGGAGTGACCCCTCATTGCAGGGCGTGCCCTGCCTGGTGTAACATTTCAATAAACATGGGGGGGTGGCGGCTCGCCACCCGCCACCTGCCGCTCACAGTCCCTAGGTAGCCGACGTGGGGGGGTGCCCAGTCCCCCTGCCAGCATATGTGACCCCTTTATTGATGTGGTCTGCCGAGGGGGTACCCAATCCCTCTCGGCATGATGCCTCCAAACACAGATATGCTTGCTGACAGGGGTGCCCAATTCCCCTGTCAACATGTTAACCCCCTCCCCATTTTCCTGCTGCTGTCCCACCCCGATTGTGTGCCACACTGGTAGACCACTCCAGTGTGGATAACATGCCCCCCCCAAAGAAATGACACTGGGAGCCCACCCTAGTGTGGCCAAACCTGTAAAAAAACAAAAAAAAAACAGTCTGCAGTGAATTTTTTTATTTTTGTTACCTGAAACAAAGGAAACGGTCCCTTGCCATCCTGTCCCCTACCCCAGCCCGCAGTCACCCTCTGCGCACCCCACCTCCCCACACCCCTCACCCCATACTTACTTCTGGAGCCTGGCGCGACGATCTTCGGTGGACCGGGAACATGTCTGCACTCTTTAAAGCTGACCGCGAACTGAAGAAATGCTGGTAAGCTGTATAATGGCATAAATGGGGGTGTTTCAACTTTGGTGCATATCTCGGCCATTTTTATGAATTTTGGCACCAGATTTTCAACATGGGATTCTTGGGACCCCACCTCATGAATTCAGTCACTGTCATCTCGTTATTTGGTCCTGAAAGATGATTTCGCAGTCACTGTGCAGAATCACCTTTTGGGACCGATTAATGAAACAACAGTGTGACTGTTCACGACATGGGCTCCCAAAAGCCTATGTTGCAAATTTGGTGAAAAAATTCCAAGAAATGAGCGTGCATTGTGCAGTTTTCACACATGCTCGTAACTTCGAGAATTTTTAATATTTTTACTCCAGATTTTCAATATTGCCATTCTTTCACACCTCCTTATGAACAGTACAGCTGTCATTTTCCACGTCCTGCCTGAAATGTGTTTTCACACATCCAGCACACAGTGGCGCTGTCGCTGTAGGAAAACAATGTTTGGGACTCAGTAAGACAATCACAGTAACACTGTTCATGAGCAGAGGTCCCGAAATGCCTATGTTGAAAATTTGGTGAAAAAATTCCACAAAATTACCATGTTACAAGTGTGCATTGTGCAGTTTCCACGCATGTTTGTAACTTCGAGAATTTTTAATATTTTTACTCCAGATTTTCAACATTGCCATTTTTCCACACCTCCTTATGAACAGTACAGCTGTCATTTTCCACATCCTGCCCAAAATGTGTTTTAGCACATCCAGCGCACAGTGACGCAGTCGCTGTAGGAAAACAATGTTCCGGACAAAGCAAGGAAATCACAGTAACACTGTTCATAAGCAGAGGTCCCAAAATACCTATGTTAAACAGTTGGTGAAAAAATTCCACAAAATTACTGTTATAAGCATGTGTTGCACAGTGTCCACGTACAGTTGTAAGTTCGAGAATTTTTAATATTTTCACTCCAGATGTTCAACATTGCCGTCACTTCACAGCTCCTTATGAATGGTGCAGCTGACATTTTTATGTGGTGCAGAATGGCGCAGTCACTGTGGGAAATCAACGTTCGGGACACATTAACAAAATTACAGTGACACTGTTCATGAACAGAGGTCCCACATGCTTTCATATGGTGGGGTCACAAAAGGGCCATGTTAAAGATTTGGAGTGCAAATACCAATAAACACCCAGGGTGTTAGGGTTTCTATTCATAATGTCCCACCCTGTACAGACTAACAGGCATCAGGGTGTGCCTTTGGATTGTTGGCTGTAATGCTCATGCCATTGCACCCCCACCACCACCCTGCAGCCACTGACAGCCATCCAGGTGTGCCTTGGACTCTTTGGCCTCAAAGTTCACCCCATTCTCCTATGCCGCACCCATCTCAACATACTTTCTTATGAAATGGGGTGAGCATAAGGCCTGACAACCCCTAGGCACAATGTAACACTTGTCAGAGTCTGCAGGGTAGGGTTAGGTGAAATGGCATGAGTGTTATGGCCAACAACCCAAAGGCACCCCACAATGCCTGTCACTCTCTGCATAGTGGGGTGGGGTTGATGTTGGTTCTATACTTCACTGCCATTCCTATTATGCGTCTCTCTAATGGCTGCACTACCAAAGCCAATGACAGCAAGACAACATTCGGCATTGACAAATGCGTGTTTGTATTCTGCCCCCAAATTTTCCAAAATAGCCATTTTTTCACACCGCCTCATGAACGTGACAGACATCATTATTATGTTTGCTTGCACGCATGCTCAAGAAACATGTTGTGACAGCTTGCTGGAGAAGCAGGTTGTGGAGGTGTGGCAGTGTTGTGGCCAATGCTGCCACTGCTTTTTGGGGCTCGTCTGTGTGTCACCAATGAAGGAGCACGCTGGCTATGACAGTAGTCTGCAAGTGTGCCACCAACTTGAAACAATTTTGTCGTTGCAAAGAGGGAGCACCCCTCATTGCAGGGCGTGCCTTGCCTGGTGTAACATTTTAACAAACATGGCAGCGGTTGTCGCCGTCAACCTCTAACAGCCCCCAGCAATCTGACTTCAGAGGTACCCAATCCCCCTGTCGGCATGCCCCCTTCCCAGTTCGTTTGCCAACATTGGAGCCCAATCCCCATTGGCATATGTGCCCCTTTGCTGTGTTTTGTCTGCTGAGGGGGTGCCCAATCCCCCTCGGCATCATCACCCCCCAAAACACAGACATGCTTGCCAATGGATGGCTCAGTCCCCATCGGCTTCAGTGCCCTGTCCCCAATCTGCTGAGGGGGGTGCCCAATCCCCCTCAGCATCATCCCCAAACACAGACACACTTGCCGATGGGTTCCCAATCCCCTGTCGGCATCTTCCCCCACATCACGCCGGCATTTCCTACCCCCACCGCCCCACCCCATTGTGTGCCACACTGGGCCCACCCAGTGGGGCTAACATGACCCCAAACTCTTACACCTGTAAAAAAAGAAAATGGTCCGCCATGTTTTTGTTTTTCATAACCTGAAAGACAGAAAGCGGTCCTTAGCTGTCGGGTCTCCTCCCCAACCCACACCCACCCTCTCGCACCCCACATCCCTGCATCCCCTTCAGCCCATACTTACCTCCGGAGTCTGGTGCGACAATCTTCAGTGCAGTGGAAACACGTCTGCACTCTTCAACGCCTACCGCAAACTGAATAAATGCTGGTAAGCTGTAGAATGGCATGAATGAGGGGGTTTCAACTTAGGTGGATATCTCAACCATTTTTGTGACTTTTGGCCCCAAACTTTCAACATGGGGTTCTTGGGACTCCACCTCATGAACTCAGTCATTGTCATGTCGTTATTCGGTCCCAAAGGTGATTTTGAGGTCACTGCACAGAATCACCTTCCGGGACCGATTAACGAAACAGCAGTGTCACTCTTCATGAGGTGGGCTCCCAAATAGCCTATTTTGCAAATTTGGTGAAAAAAATTCAAAAATGACTGTGTTACGAGCGTGTGTTGCTCAGTTCCCACGCACACTCGTAACTTCGAGAATTTTTAATATTTTCTCTCCAGATTTTCAACATTGCCATTTTTCCACACCTCCTTACAAAGAGTACAGCTGTCATTTTTCACATCCTGCCCGAAATGTGTTTTCACACATGTGGCGCACAATGGTGCGGTCGCTGTGCAAAATCAACGTTCGGGACAGATTAAGAAAATCACAGTGACAGTGTTCATAAGGGGATGTCCCAAAAAGCCCATGTTGCAAATTTGGTGAATAAATTCAAAAAAATAACTGCATTACCAGCGTGCATTGCGCAGTTTCTATGCATGCTCGTAACTTCACCAATCTTTTATACTTTTACTCCAGATCTTCAACATTGTCATTTTTGCATGCTACCTTATGAACAGTACAGCTGTCATTTTTCCCATCCTGCCCAAAACATGTTTTCGCACCTGTAGTACACAATGGGCACAGTCACTGTGCAAAATCAAGGTTCGGGACAGATCAAGAAAATCACAGTGCCACTGTTCATGAGCAGAGGTCCCAAAATGCCTATGTTGAAAATGTGGTGTAAAAAATCCCCCCAAAAATTGCATTATGGGTGTGTGTTGCGCAATTTCTACACACGCTTGTGACTTCACCAATTTTTTTATATTTTCACTCCAGATTTTCAACATTACAATTTTTTTACACCTCCTCATGAACAGTACAGCTGTCATTTTTCACATCCTGCCTGAAATGTGTTTTCGCACCTGTGGCACCAAATGGCACAGTCACTGTGCAAAGTCACCTTTCAGCTAACGAAGTGATAGTGTCACTGTTCATGCGGTGGGGTCACAAAAAGCCCATGCTGAAAATTTGGAGTGAAAATACCAAGAAACGCCCTAACCTGTAGGGACTGTCAGGCATCAGGGGTGTGACTTGGAACTGTCGACAGTAATGCTCACACCATTCCACCCCCACCCCCGCCCTGCAGCCAGTGACAGGCATCGAAGTGTGCCTTGGACTGTTCATCCCCAAAGCTCACCCCATTCTCCTATACTGCACCCATTTCAGCATATTTCCTTCTGGAGTGGGGTGAGTGTAAAGCTTGAACACCCCAAGGCACACCTCGACACTTGTCGGTGTCTGCAGGGTAGGGAGAGATGAAATGACATGAGCATTATGGGACAACCCAAAGGCACGCCCAATGCCTGTCCATCTCTGCAGGGTGGGGTGGGGTGAGGCTGGCGTCAGTTTAATAAATCACTGCCATTCCTATTCTGCATCTGTCTAACTCCTGCACTTCCAATGCTAATGCCAGCAAGAAAATATTCAGCACTGAAAATGCTTGTTTAAATCCTGGCCAAAATGTGTTTTCACACATGGGTTATAAAATGATGTTTCAGTCAGTTTTTTATAAATGACACCAGTCATGTTCAGAAGGAGAGGTCATAAAAAGACTATGTTGAAAATTTGTAGTCGGAATGTGAAAAAAAAAAAACTAAGTTATGAAAAAACAATGAATTGTTCCAACATTTACTCATAACTTTATTTTTGCAGATTTTGGCCCCTAATGTTCAACATATCCTCTGCGTTACCCCACCTCCTGAACATACCAGGTGTCATTTTTTAAATCCCCTCTGAAACATGTTTTCAAAATCACACTGCGAAACCACCTTTCGAATGGGATTTAAAAAACAATTCCACCTGTCGAGATCATAACGTCAGGTCATAAAATGACTGTTGGAAAGTTGAGGTCAAAATGTTGGGGGCCCACTGAAAATTAGATATAGCCTCCTAGCTGGCCTATCCAGGGTAAAAGAGTGTAAAAATGTGTAAACGCAGGACACCACTGAACATAAAATATTGTATCTCATCTGGTCTAGCCTGGATAAATATTTAGTAAAAATGTGCAAAAGTAGGACCCCAGTACAGAAAAGCCCTCACTGAACTGTGCATCTGTGCAACTCTGTCTTGGAAAAAAAATACATTGTAAAAGCTGGACCCCACTGAAAATGTGACTTGTCTTTCAGCTGAGCTATCCTGTGTAAATAAATTTTAAAAATGGGTAAAAGCAGGGCTCCATCGAAAATGAGATATTGCATCTATGCTGTGCTATCCTGGATAAATACAGAGCAAAAATTGGGAAAAAGCAGGATCCCACTGAAAATAAACAGCATCTGAGCTTTGCTGTCCTGGATAAATACAGTAGGAATATGTGTCAAAGCAGGACCCCATTGAAAATGAGATATCGCATCTCACCTGGTTTATCCTGGGTAAAGGTATTGCAAAACTGTGTAAAAACAGGGCTGTACAGCAGAACCCCACTGAAAATGTGACATTGCATATAAAATAATCTGTCCTAGAAAAATACATTATAAAAGCAGGACCACACTAAAAACAAGATATTGCAGCTCACCTCTGTTATCCTGGGTAACTGCAGGAGAAAACTGTGGAAAATCAGAACTCCATTGCAAATGACATGTTACATCTCATCTGGTCTATCTTGGGTAAATAAATAGAGAATAATGGATAGGCAAGTGTGTGTTATTGATTTTTTTCTACACACCCAAGGTGTGTGATGACCCATAAACCTCGAGAGCGAAGCTTGAGAGGTTTATGAGGTCATCACACACTGAGAGGGTGTAAAAAAAAATCTTCAACACACACTTGCCTATACTTTATTTTTTATAATTGCTGGTGCATGGACTTTGAGTGTAGACCATAGAGCTGAGGGTGAGTGACTTGGAGGGTCCCTCAGTGAAGCATGACCAAGCGCTGTTCATGCTTGTAAACAGTATGCAACAAAACATACAGAAAGAGCAATATTTAGTGTAAAAATCACTTCAGTTGTATTGGTCAAGATAACGTCTTAGTTTCCTGTAAAAGAAGCCACCGAGTGTATAGCAAGGAGAGAGAGTAACTCGGCGGCTTCAGAAAACTGGACACAAGCATTAACGAACGTTGCTATAGCAACACTCACTAAGGCTTGCATCGAGGTCTTCCTGAGCCACAAGTCAGTGCTCTCCTCATCTCTGTCAGAGTTTCTTTTACAGGAAACTAGAAAGGTTATCTTACCAATACAACTGAAGTGATTTTCATTTTTTACACTAAATGTTGCTCTTTCTATACATTTTGTAGCATACTGCTTACAAGAGCTAACACCACTCGGTCATACTACAGTGGAGGTAAGTGAAAGTCGTTCTGAGAACGCTGTAGTAACCAGATTTTGGGTTATTATGGCATTTGACAGCACTGCTAATCTGGTTGATAAATAGAGTCACCAGTAAGTATATAGTAAAAATGTGTACATGCAGGACCAGGTGCAAAGCAATGCAAGTGAGGAACACTCAACATTGACAAATGCTTGTACTGCAGGAGTTTCCTGAGCTCATAAATATGTTGAATGAGTAAACATAACCAACTTCTCAAAAGCAATATCAAAAGTAATATGAGTTACAGTTATAGTTACTGATTACTTTTTATAATAGAGTAATAGATAACTGTAACTGATTACATTTCTTTAGGCGCTTTTACACACAGGTTTCTGTAACGGAATGTCTGTTATGGAAACAGTATACCGTTACATACCCTGTGTGTAAAATGCATCTGTTCCATTACATCGGTGAACGTTCACCCGAACCGCAATCTCTTCCTACCTTGATTCGTCCCTTTGTGATCTGTTTCATCTGGCTGTGTAAAACAGCCATTCCGGCACCAGTAAAAACACAGCCATAGAGCACCACACTGCATGGGGGAGCCGAAACACGAATACTGAAAACGGAGATGGGGGGTTGCCGGAATACCCTCTGCGTGTAAAGTGAACCACAAACAGAACAGAGTACAATGGTGGCACACCAGTAAGGGCCATTCTGTTGTACTCGCCTGTGTGTAAAAGCGCCTTTTGAGAGCAACTAGTAACTGTAACTGATTACTTTTTAATAGTAACTTACATAGCACTGTCTCCTCATCCCTTTTTATGTTTGTGTAACCCCCCTACAAATGAGGGTTCCCAAAAAAGTCTTCCTTGAGCTTGCCTACATGCTCACTGCCAGGCTGGTGTCCTTGCGCTTTAGCAGTTTAAATGTGATCACCAGAGCCTGTATAGCCTCTGTGTACTGTCTCTTTCAGAGCTGCCTAATTGCAGCTTAAGTAATCTGAGAGGGAGCTCTGTTGAAAGATGTAACTATTTACTGAAAATCATTTAGAGTGATAATGATAATGTAGTTTGTCTAACCTGCTTTCTTTGTAGCAAGGACTGTTTTGTTTGTCTCCACTATCTTGGTCCTCGACTGCAAATTGGGCCAAACAGTACTGGTGGGACCTAAAATGTAGCTGGACTACAGGAACTGTCTGAATTCAGAATCTGTAGGAACTGTAGTTTGAACTTTTTGCGCCTTTTTTGCAACTGAAGGGGAGCTCTTGCTTTGACTGACAGCCAAATCAGACAACCAAACCTTTTGGATCTTGGGGAAGTCCCGGGCTGCTTGTAGTTTTCAGTTAGTTCTGAGCTGGGAAGTGAAATGAGAGGAGCTGAATTGATTTTGGGCAGCAATCCTGAGTGGATTCATATGGGAAAATTGTGAAAAGGCTAAGTTTTTGGCCTGCATGTCGGTGTGCTGCTCCTGAAAGGGAGAGAAGAGAATTACTTTGGACTAAATCCAAGTTTGTGTGACTAAAGTAAGCTATTGAAGTGGGCCAGGCTCAGCCTGAAGAGGACTGAAGATTTTGATGAATGCGGTCGGCCTGTCAGGAGTTCCAGCTACCCCTAAGCTCCCGGTGTGTGCAGAGACTTTGTGACTGTGACAAGGGAGCCCTTTGCCTGGTACAGTAGAATTCCCTTACATGTAAATGTGCTATGAGCTGCTAGTGAGATGTGAGTTAGTCCCCCACTGTGTGAACTGTGTTCTGCTTGTTGGAAGCTGTGTCCAGCCCAAAACAGACTGCATCCAAATTTGTCTCCATGTGGTCTGGGTCTTGCCAGACTGGCCCAGCCAGACTACCCACTGCACAGAGAAGCCATCGATGAGAGACCTGCCTGGGGATCAGCCCCCTGCCCCAAGCTTGAACAGGAACGATGCCGCTGTGACTCATGTGGGCCCTGCTTCTCTTGGCATTCCAGATCAACCACCTGCGGTCTCGATTTTCATCCAGCCTGTGTCCAGTCTTGGGTATCATGAGTAAATACCAGGGTAGCTCCCTGCAACAACAGCTTAATCTGATTGTCATCTGATTGTCTTGCTGTTTTGTTTCCTTTACGAACTGAGCCCTCTGTCTCTGGATTACAAATATTGTGTACTCTGCATGTTGTGTTTTCCATCACAGGGCCTCAACCAGCTGCAACCCAGGGCATCGGTCCTGGCTAGCCCATCTCTTGTCTTACCAACAAACGCCCGGGACGTTAGGGTTTCTAACCATAACGTCCCACCCTATACAGACTGACAGGCATCAGGGTGTGCCTTTGGATTGCCAACTGTGCTGCTCATGCCATTCCACCCCCACCCCCAGCCAGTGACAGGCATCGAGGTGTGCCTTGGACTCTTCGGCCCCACAGTTCACACCATTCTTCTATGTTGCACCCATTTTAGTGTATGTCCTTATGGAATGGGTGACCGTGAAGCCAAACACCCCAAAGCACATCTTAACATGTGTCGGTGTCTGCAGAATAGGGTGAGGTAACATAGCATGAACATCATGGCCAACGACCCAAACACTTATCCCAATGCCTGTCCATCTCTACAGGATGGAGGTGGGGCTGGTGTGAAGTTCAGTACATCACTGCCATTCCTATTCAGCATCTGTCTAATTCCTGCATTTCCAATGCTAATACCAGCAAGCAAGCATTCGGCATTGACAAATGCTTGTTTTTATAGGAACAGGCAAGGAAGCTCCAACAGTGGATTCCACCATTAAAAAGGGACTTTTTTTCATGTATTGCCATGTGTAATTATGCAGTTTTTAAATCAGACTCATACCAAGCAGTTTGTAGAGACAGCTGTTACTGTGAGTAAACTTGCAGTTGTGGCCCAGTGTTGTTTTTCAGACACTGCTTCATAGGGGACTCATACAGTGCAGTATATAAAACAGTACATGGATAACCACAAACAGCACGCCTCCGTTTCTAACTTTGGGTTCTGTTGACATCACAAGCCTCTCAAGCTTCACTCTCAAAGACTGTGGAATGTCAACAGACGCTCATGGTAGCAACACAAGCTTGTTGTACAGTACATGGCTACCCATGTACTATTCTATATATTCTGTCAGGCAGCATGTACTGTACTATTCTATGTAAGCTGCCAGGCAGAAAGCAGAGCCCACAGGTGGGAAATATTATTTCTGACCTCCTTTTCTGGTTTGTTTTCCAGCATTTAGTTACAATAGCCTTCAATTTAATTTGTAGCCCACAAATGGACATACCGTGTTCCCACTAGGATTATTCATCTATAAGCCTCTGTAACTAATGCATTCTGCACATTTAACTACATAGTAGTACTTAAACGGTAGCCACATTCCTGATACAGAAACTGCATATTATACTGTAAATGCTGTGCACTCCCTGCATTTAATGCATAAACTACTGTGGTGAATTGGTTACACATTCCTTTTGCCTCTTAACAGCTCTGTAAGCATTTGGCTACCTGGCAAATGTCTAGTGGAAATATAATCACAATACCCCCAGAGCCACCACCATATCACGATGACCACTGCTATCATTTTGTTTATGGAAGTGTCTTTTCTAAATCCCAGGATGCAACTGCATGTCCATGGGGGTGGGGCTGATACTAAGGTAAGAGGAGGCCCCAGGCACTATGGCTTCAGTTACCCACTGCTGCTGTCATTCGTCATGTGACCAGAGAGGATGATAGAAACATAGAGACATAGAATTTGCTGTCAGATAAGGACTGCTTGGCCCATCTTATCTGCCCATTTTTTCCCTGCCTACAGTATCACCACAGATCCTGCTTCATCACTGGCCCATTCACCCACCTAGCCACCCTTCCCTTTCCGTAAGAGTCTCTCATGCCTATCCCATGCATTTTCAACCCCACCACCACAGCTGGAAGACTGTTCCATGAATCCACCAGTCTCTTCTGAAGCAGTATTTCCTCATATCTCTCCTGAATGTACCCCAGTCCAGCTTCTTATCATACCCCCTTGTCCTTGAGCACCTTTCTTTTCCCCTTGGAAAATACCTCTGTCCTGTACCTTATTTACTTCTGTGATGTATTTAAAAGTCTCTATCATATCCCCCTCTTTATCCTCTCTTCCAGGGTGTACATATTTAGGTCCTTAAGTCTCTACTCATAGGGCTTCTGATGCAGATCCTGCACCATTTTAGTTGCCCTCTTCTGGACCGCCTCCACTCTGTCTATATACTTCCGGAGATCTGGTCTCCAGAACTGGGCACAGTGCTCTACGTGGGATCTTACTACTGATGTATTCAGAGGCAGTACCACCTCCCTCTTTCTGCTGGGATACCCTTCCCTAGCACCCCAGTGTCCCACTAGCCCTCCGACTGCCTTGTCGCACTGCCTGGCCACCTTTAGATCATCCACATAATAGTGTGCAGGCAAGAAGCCAGAAGCAAGTCTTACTCCAGAAATTGCAGGACCCTGCAGTGACTTCCAGATTCCAGAGAGCTGGAGTTAGCAAAACAAAGTGAGCTGTGGGACTAGCTGTTGGACCAAGCCCCCCCTTCCCCAATTGAGCTGTCAGGAGTAGCCTTGGGGTACAGTTCAGTCCATGACACTGGTTGGAGGCCAGAGGCTCAAGCATGTTACTTTGGAGAGGCAGTCATATTAGTAGTAACCCCCCCCCCACCCAGTCCAGAAGCCGGATTCTGACTTAAATAAGTGGACATGGACATGCAATAGTTGCTGTTGGAAAAAATGCTTCTGTTGTTGAGGGATAGTCCCAGGAAAGTTCTCTCCAAAGGTGACTTGGTGGTGACAGGGACTGAGAGGAAGATGGAGGAGTCCAGCTGGACTGAATTTTGGTGTAGATTGAAACCAGGATCTTGGGTGAATGAGATGCCCATGGGGTAAATCTCCACGGCCTCTAGGCAACATAAAAAAAAAAAGAGAATATGCACTCAAGACCTAAGACCTAAGGTGCTGCAGTCCTTGCTCAAAAAGCACAACAATCCCCCCCCCCAAAAAAAGAGATGACACACTCAAAAGTAATATGAATATCATTTTTTTAGGTTACACTTTAAGTGTCAGTTAACTACAGGGTAGTTACAGTGTAAATACACTGTAACTGCATTGCAACTGCAATGTAGTTGCAGTGTAATTACCCTATTGCATGTAATTAATGATTATTTATTAAAGCATGTAGCTGCAAAACAACCACAGTGTGCAAAAAAGGCCTCCATGAGGAACCATTAAAGTTTTACAGTCACTTCCTCAGGGGGAAGAGTTCCAATCATACAACTTTCCTTTTGTATTTCACATTTAAAGGTGCAAATTTCACATCTAAAAAAAACACAAATTGCTTTCCTTCAAGAAACAAAATTGTTAGCAGAGGATGTTCATAGACTTAAGAAAGATTGGGTCGGTCAGATCTATGAATCATCTTATACTTCAAAAAAAAGAGGAGCTGCTGTTCTTATTCATAAGAGTCTCAAATGGTCCCTTGTAAACTCCCTTTCTGACACTGACAGCAGATGGGCGATGGTTAAATTGAATACCAACTCTGGTCCTCCTGTGCTTGTTAATGTCTATGCACCCAACTCCGATTCCCCAGAGTTTTTTCACAATTTAGCTCAACAGAGTATGTCAACACTGATAATACACCACTTATTCTCAGAGGGGATCTTAACTTAGCTTTAGAAGCCAGCAATGACAGAAGTATCCCCACTAAAGATGCCCACCCTAGAAATATTAAAACCCTCTCATTACTAATGCAAGATGTTGGATTAGCTGATGTATGGCACCTCCTTCACCCCCGTGATCGAGAATTTACTTTTTACTCCTCTGTGCATAAGACACACAGTAGAATCAACTACTGTTTAGCCTCTCCCGTTATAATGGAAAAAACTATTGATTCATCCATCTCTCCCATCATAATCTCGGACCATACCCCTGTCAAGCAGCAACTTTTGTGGGGCCCATTAGCACCTAAATCTTCTTACTGGCAGCTGGACCCTCTCCTTCTCAAGGATCCCAATTTCTTAACCATGATCAAAGCACAAATTCAGGACTTCTTCTTTCACAATACCCCAACCGAATCTTCTATGTCCCCTATATGGGAAGCTCTTTAAGCTACGTTTCAAGGGAAAATTATCAGTTATGCTACACATAGGAAAAGAGTAAGAGAACAACAACTGGCTGATTTGGAAGAATCTGTTAAGGTTAAAGAGAATATATACCTTTCCTCTAAGAAGCACCGTCCTGATTCTCAACTTCATCTTGAAATTCTTCAACTTAGAGTCAAAATAAATGGATTAATTTCTCGTAAAACTGATCTAGCCTTGTTTGAACTTAAATATAAGTTTTGGGAACATGGCGATAAAAACGGGAAACTCCTCTTTTAGCTCAAAGCACAACAATTGGAATAACATATCCCAAGCCTAAAAGATGAGCAGGGTACAATTCGCTCTGAAAACCCCTCTATAAACCATATCATGAAAACCTATTATCAAAAACTATACTCTAACACAAACCCTTCACCTACTTTATAAATTCAACAGTTCCTTAAATCATTACATCTTCCTCATCTTTCTACTCTTGAAACAAATTCTTTAGATGAACCCTTCTCACTTCAGGAAATCCAGAAAGCTTTGTCTTCCTTGAAATCCTGCAAATCCCCTGGAGGTGACTGATTCCCTGTCGATTTCTATAAAATGTTTTCCGACGCCTTATGTCCCCATCTTCTTAATGTTTATCAGGAAGCTTCCAATACTGGCAAACTTCCCCCATCTTGCACCATAGCAATCATAACCCTAATCCATAAGAAGGAAAAAGACCCCACTCACCCCGCAAGTTACAGGCCCATCTCTTTATTAAACACGGATGGGAAGATATTTGCTAAACTACTAACTTCTCGACTTGAATCCTTGATTCCCAAGCTAACTCACTGTTCAAAAGCCAGTTTTATTAAACATAGATCTGGTTCCAATCACCTGCGTTCCCTATTTAATCTAATTCACAAAGCCAAATCCTTCAAGACACCAGCTGCAGCCATAGCTATTGATTTTGAGAAGGCCTTTGATTTCTTAAACAAGGACTACCTTTATCAGGTGTTATCTCATTTCGGTCTTTCTCATACCTTTTACTCCTAGATCAAGCTACTATATAATTCCCCTGTTGCTAAAATACTTACTAATTCCAGCCTTTCCTCTTACTTTCATCTAGCAAGAGGAACTAGACAAGGCTGTCCCCTATCACCTTCCCTGTTTATTCTAGCCATGAAGCCTGACTGCTTGTTTACATCAATCTTCTGGCATTATGGGCATACCCATGGGCAATTCAAGATATATCTCTCCCTCTCTCTCTCCTATGCAGATAACCTCTTAATCTTACTTAAAAACCTGAATGAGGCTGGGCCCCTGTTGGTTGATTTGCTTAATAAATTTACTAACATTTCTGGCCTTGCTTTGAATTATGGTAAATCACAAACTCTGCCCCTTAATGACCACTGTAAAGCCTTCATGAACATACCTCTTGGATTGTGTTGGTCACCACAGGGTATAACATATCTAGGAATCAACATTACTAGTAACTTAGGGAAGGTATGGGACATTAACTTTAACCCCTTATCAGATAACATCAAAACAATTCTGGACAGATGGAAGCTTCTTAATCTCTCCTTCATGGGCAAAATCGCAGCCATCAAGATGTCCATATCTCCAAAGATTCTTTACCTCTTTGTCAATATTCCTTTAGTCTTACCATCCTCCTTTTTTGCTAAAATTGATAAATTAATAGGCAACTTTATCTGGGATGGGAAGCCACCAAGATTTAACCGCAACAAACTTCGATCACACTGGAAAAAAGGGTGCTTCTGGGTTTTTTGAATGGCCCAAACCATTAAATGGTTTCAGAAACCCTCCCCTCACTCATCACTATGGGTTGCAATGGAATCTGCTTTGTGCCCAGGAGGAGTTTCTACTTCCTTTATTTTTAATCCAATTTCCTCAAAACTAAAATCTCACCGACTACATCATCCTCTGTTTTTTATTGGAAACTAACCCACAATTACCTGAAATCCAATCCAACACTATGGTTTTATGCCCCCTTATGGTGCAATCCACTGCTCACTTTAGAAGATCACCCAATTTTCTGTTGTATGTGGCAGAACAAAGGTATTTTCTTTCTCTGAGATATCTTGGACCAGAATTCACTCACTCTTAGATCGTTCTCGGACTTGCAGGCTACATGGAAACTTCTTAAACAGGACTTCTGGAAGTTTTTACAAATTCAGGCAGCTTATAATCAGGGTCACTGGAAAATTGTGGAAAAGGTTACCCAAAATTGCGGAGCATTTAGCAAAAATTGCGGGAAATTGTGGAGGGTTCTTTTATAGACCCTGAGTACTTCACAATAAATCTTTTAATATTTTCTGCAGCATATATTAGTCAGTATAAATTGCTAAATGAATACACTGACACTTGAACATGTTTTTTTATGTTCCTAATAAGAATACTAAACTGATAAGCTATCAGTGTTGCCTATCTTCCAAAATTTAAAAGCATCTGCCTCACACACTGCTAAATACAGTAGAAATACAATAGATTCTATAAAGTGAGCCACAGCAAATAGATATTAAATCAAGCTAGAAGAAATATTTTTTTGTTTGTTACTGACTGTAGAATAATGAAGCCTAATCAACAGCTGTTTACAGTGCTCTGCCAACTATTCACCCACTTTGGTACAAGAAAAAATAAGCAGACAGGGTGGTGAATAATTGAATTTTAGTTAAATGTTGTTAAAGTGTTTAATGTTCATAATTTGTACTGTAGGTATTGTACACTATTTTAAGAGTAACAAACTCTGAATGAGATGACGACATCTAGTAGGCCTGGGTTTGATTCCCACAACCTCCACTTGCATACCGTGTGATTCTGAGCAATTAACTTCACCTTCTCATTGCCCCTGGGTTGTACCTGAAAACAGGCACTTGTGGGCCTTACATGGTTACCAAACAATAAAAAATAAAATACCAATATATTTTTACTGCATCAGACATTAGTCAGTGTACCCTGTAATTTACCTTTGTTTTACTGTGGCTGCAATGATTTTGTTTAGTTAAAAATACATGTTCAGATACATTTTGTGTTTTGTAAGCTTGTTTTTAGACTTTAGTCAGGTTTTTATTGTAGTATTTGCATGTCAGCATCTGGGGGTAGTTGCTAAGAGTGAGATCACTGTTACCAACTAGCTTATTCAAGTTTAAAATCAGCAGGGTCATCCAAAAATCCTCAGCTGTTTGAATCAAAACTAGTGTGAATGAAAGTATGCTCACAAGGAATAACTTGCCCTGCCACTTAACAAAAAGGCTTCATAGTTAGCACCCCATTTAGGTGAATGGGATAATTTGCACCTTTTCTTCCATCTTTTGTTTCAGTCTATGTACCAACAAAAAAGTTTTCTGATAGACTGCTTCAACACAAAACAAATGTTAAGTGTTTAAGTGTACTCATGCTTGGCCAGTGGATTTTGAAACCAAACAAGACAAAGATTCAAAAGAAATCAGTGTCACATAAAACCCTTGCTCTACCTTGCACTGCATAGTTTTGGCCAAACTCAAGTCTGCATGCAACATTGTCAATATATTGAGAGTATTTTATTTAAAATGTTAATACTTTTTACACAGTTCAATATAAAAACTCAAAAATTGCAAGAAATTACAGAACATGTCAGTTTTTGTTGAGAATGATGAAAAGTGCGGATTCCTCAAAAAAATTGTGGCGCAATTTTCCAATGGCCCTGCTTATAACTCTCTAGTTTAGTGTAAAGGCATACTCTTCTAAACCCATACATTTTGCATTGGACTAATTTATCAGTACAATTAAATAGCTCCATTTACAAAGACATTATTGATAATCTACCTGATCAGTCTATACAAGCCAAAAATAAATGGAGTACTCTTCTCAACTACAATATTTCAGATGCACAGTGGAGTAATTGTTGGTGTCTTGCACATAATACCTTTAAAGATGCCTGTAGTTCTTTAATACAAAATAAAATCCTACATCTTTGGTATAGAACCCCCTCTGTGCTTCAACAAATGGGCCTATTAAATAATCATAACTGCTGGCGCTGTAATTTGGCCAACACAAATCTACTGCATATCTTGTGGTTGTGTGTTCCCATTAATAAGCTCTGGCATAAAGTCTGTTTACTTGCCTCCAGAGTAAAAGGACAAAAACTACCTTTTGACCCCAAGCTATTCCTTCTAGGCATCCTTATCCCCAATAGCTCTCTCCTATCACATTCACACTTTAGATGGCTAAACATACTTTCTCTTCTGGTCAAACGTCTGATTCTTATAAAATGGAAATCAACTCTGGTGCCTTCTCTTTCAGATGTTCTTTAAAGCTTTTCTCAGCATGCCTCCTTAGACTGATTATCTCATGTTACTCATAACTGACTCACTGTACATGACAGATGTGGGCAGGATTACTTCAAGTACATCGAACCTAGTTCTTCTAGACCCTAATTCTTAGGGATATTTAGCCCTCCTTCTTATTTTGCTCTCAGATTAGGTTTTCCAGAAACTTTTGTGCACAGATATCTCCTCTTTTTCCCTTCCTTCTCTATTTTCTCCCTCTCTCCTTCCCTTCTTCCTTGCTTTTTTCTCTTCTTTCTTTCCTTGCACACTTTTCTCTTATCTTCACCTCTCCATTACTGAACATTGTTCATATTACCACATTTATCACTTTTTGTAATTTACTGAATGCCTTGCCATAGCCTGCCCTAGCATATATTTCGTACATGGTTGCTATTTCTGACCCTATAATACCCTACTGATTGTAACCCTTCTGCTTTCCACTTATAACTTGTCTATGTTTGTGTTTTATTATCAATACATGTATTCAAGGCTTCTCCAATATGTTTACCCTAAATACTGTGTTTAAGTGATATTTTATACTTTATAAGGAGGATATTCTTCTATTGTATAAGATGTGTGCTATTTTTATGTGCTCAAATTTCAATAAAAAGATAAAGTGAAATATGAAAAGGTGCAGATTTCAATTTTCATTTTTTTTTCCATATAAAATATTTTATTTTGATACATGTAAGGGGCACAAATAGAGACTAGGGTAATGGTCAATGAAGGGTTAAGCTATTTTGCGTACTACTGTAGTTAGTATGTGTGGGGTCTCACCATTCTCACAGGAGGAGCGGCAAGGAAGGTAAAGTCAAGTTTCTTGAGGGATAACTGCACCTCTAGGTATCACCTGAGATAACAGTCCCTCGAGTGGGACAGTGTGCTAAGGAAAAACCCAGAATTTGTTAGTGAGCCTAAGCACTATCTGCCCTAAGGACATCTCCCACTCCCCTCAAACCAATGTTTTTTCTCAAATTGGCTGTTAGGCAGCTGAGGCTTCCTCTCTTGTGGGGAGGGTTAGGGGCTACCTGTAAGAACACTGCCTGCAAGCTTGCATGTGGTGTCATGCAGGGACATGTGCTGCAGCCTTGTGGTGCTCATGAATGCAAAATCCAGGAAAAAATGTTTAATTTAGAGTAATATTATACAACTTTGCAGAAGAGAAGGCGCCACATGAGGACAGCCAGCATTGGTTTAGGGACGTTAGGTCCTGATGGACTAATGTGCTGACCTTTTTTGAGAAGGTGTCAAGAGAACCTGGCAAGAGGTAGTCAGTGGATGTACTTGCACTTTAGTAAGCCTTTTGATAAAATACTGCATGGGAAACTGGTAAAGAAATTGGAAAGCATGGGAGCTGAGTCATGTATACTAGTGGTGAACAATTTTTCCAATGGGCTCAACCACATATTACTTCCCATAATAACCAGCCAGTTATTATGGGAGATACATGCTCACGCAGACTGCAATAGTACAAGCCTATTTTCACAACCACACAGATGGTTTCATTGAGAATCGTTGCACTCATCTTTTGAACCCCCCCAAAAAAATGTTTACCCGACAGAAAACTACGTAGTCAGGGATAAGCTAGCCACAGATTCCAAACATTGGCAGCACTGTGTGTAAATCAGTATCCTTCCTACTTTGATAGCTGACGTTGTAAAAATCTTCATTTACGGCACCATCTCGGGACTCTTGAAATGTTGTTTTCTGTTTTCCAGTTTTAAATGCATCCCGATTCTCACGTTCTGGACAGTGGTTCAAAAAGATGTCCCAGTTTAAGGTATTTGAATAACAACTTTTGTTAAAGTCTAGTGCTGGTCACAAATTATACTACACTGAATTCTCATTGAACGCTGCTTGCATTTTTAGTTTCTGGTTGGAAAAAATTGCTCACCAGAAATAATAAAAACTAATGCATGGACTGGAGTGTAAACTCAAATTTAATACACACCCTCGGTTTGTGATGCTGGAAAAAAAACCTTAAACATCACTTTTGTGGTTTATGGAGCATCACACACCTCAGGTGTGTAATCAATTCTCATAAAACACTTTAGCCCATGCATTATTCACTATATGATTTTTTTTTTGCTTGTTTGTTTGTTTTATCAGAAAAGGCAAACTAAGCTATGATAGCTTTTTTCCAGGTGTGTCCTGGGGGTTAGTTACATGGACTTGTTTTATTGATGGGCAAGTGTTGGCCATGACACCTAAGGAACTCCTGTACACTTCTTTTATAAGTGTCGTGGGATCTTTAACTTCTACTTGTACAGTGACCAGATATGGGCAGAAGGGACACTGGTTTACCATCTCATCCAAATGATGGCACCTCAACATTGCAGCACACCCCTCCTACTGCATGACAGTGTCAGTTCTGGATATTACCCCAAGTGCCAGGTGTGGGGTTAGAACCCACAACCTTCTGGTCTCTGGCCCCAGTGGTGAGTATGCTACCTGTTGAGCCACTGACACCAATATTGATTGCAGGAGGGATTGAGTATAAGGGTGGTTGGCAAGGAGAGTTGACTGTGTGGGTTCACCCATGTCGGAGTGAAAACATGTTGCAAATGCCGATTATGGCATAGGCAACATGCCACCTGGCATTAGAGTACTACGCATTATGTTTCCTGGGAATTCCAGCACCAAAGCACCCTTCCGGGAAACAACTGTCTATTGCGGGGGTGGGGTTGCCCCCCACACTCCCCAATGCAGGGAGCTTTGGCCCCTGCACTCTCCACAACTATATGTAACCTCCTCCATGTTGGGCATGCCCGGGAGGGGTAGTAACAGTGTTGACGCACAGGGCAGCATCAGTGAGGGGCAATATAAAATCAATATCGCCTCTTTCACTGTCGTCCTTGTTGTGGCATCCTAATTGTGGCAACAATTTTAAGTTGACATTCTAATGGTATACCAAGAGTATGTATGGACGGGTAAGCATCCTCTTGGGTTAATGTGGAAAGTGGGGTGCTACCTGGGTGGATGCTGGGCCACCTTTATTTTATTTGTGCACTGGAGAGTTATATGAAGGAATAGGGAGCTGGAAATCAATGTCTGCAGATAATAACAAAACAGGGCAGACAGTGATGGCAGCTGAGGATGTAAATCAACAACAGGAGAATCGGGATGAATTGTGCAAGAAGGCAGAAGAGTGGTAAGTGAACTTTTATGGTGGTAAACATACAGTAGAAACACAGAAACATAGAAAAACTGATGGCAGAAGAAAGCCTGGAGGACTATGCAGTCTGCCAGGTTGCCTACATAGAGTTTAGTATGATTCGTGGACCTTACTGGTCCTCAGACATCCCTCCCCCCAGTCTCCTCTCCTCTTCCTCTGTGTTTCTTGCCAAGTCCATATGCCTGTCCTGCCTTCATTTGAACCCCATGACTGTTTTTGCATTGACTACCTCATTGGGTAGCCTGTTCCACTTAGCTACCCCCCTCCCACTCTGCAAAATAATACTTCCTGACATCTCCTTTAAACCTACCCCCATCAATTTCCTTGTGTTGCCCCTGGTGCTGCTGTTGCCATGTTTGGAGAACAGCTTGCAACTCTCTGCTTTATTTATTCGCTGCACAAATCTGCATGCCTCGTTTATTATTCCTACTTTCCCTACTGGTCTACATCGTGCACATATCCAGGTTGTCCAGCCTGTCCTCACACAAGCTGCAACTGCTGCTCAAATAATTTTTGTTACACTTCTCTGTGCTCATTCTATCCTGTTCCTGTCCTTGTCCTTTTGGGCTGCAGCATGTTGAATGGATTAACAACTTCAAAGGCCACTGAGGCAGCCCAGTGGTGCTGAGGGTTGAGGTGCTGGATGTCACAATTTGCGCCACGCCAGCGACTCGGGTTCAGGAATGAGCATGGGTTGTCATGGGTCGGCAGAAGGGGGGAGGGTGAGGAGCAGGATTGAGCTGCCGTGAGGCAGCTCTCCTCTCCCGGGGGAGAGCTGAGAGGTTTCCCCGGCCCTTGACTGCCACCTGGTAAAGGACGGATGGTAGTGTCAGGCTACAGGGTACCTGGTGATTGCAAGGAGAGGGGCAGAAGGGGCCAGAACTAGCACAACAGAGTGTGTATGCACCGCCACATGCACGCTCTGCTGTGTTCTGGGGTCCCAGAACAATAGGGAGAAAAACAGGGAAATACTGGTAAAATATAAATACAAAAAAAAAATCAAAGACATAATTATCTTGGAGAAAATAGCATCATTTAGGCAACAGTGTGATGTGGAAAGAAACAGGAGAGAGAGGTTTTGCATATTTGTACTCACAGTAAGCAACTTAGTAATGCTAATTCAACACTGAGTCCAAAACACTTACCAGATGCTAAAAATCTCCTGATACTCTCCCCTCAGATTGTTTGTGTGTCCATGTGGGTGTGATGCATCTCCATCTTTATGTAAAACTCATACAGGAAGGAGACAATAAAATACTACAACAAAAAGTTATGTTGGCAAATGCTAACAGGAATGCCTGAGAGTCAGGCTTGCCCAGTGGCAAAGAGGGCTGAGACACCTAGGGCACCTTACCTGTTCCCACGCTGGTGACCTGAGATTGGGAATGAGATTGGGGTGCCAGGGGTCAGCCAGGAGGGAGGACCATGGTTCTGTAGCGTGTGTGTGCCTCAACACGCATACGTCCACACACATATGCTTACATTCAGCCACAGCTGGGGACAGGGAGAAAAAGGAAAAAGCGTTGGCGCTGGCTCATAGAAGCCCTGCCTGCACCTGTTTCTACATTGCTGCCTGACCACCAACCCACAATTCTGGACAAGATTCACTAGTTGGGGGAGGATGGTCCTACGCTTCTTGGCTCTGCCACAAGGGGCAATCTGTGGGGGAATACATGGGGCAAGGTGAGTCAGGGGGTGAGTGCCAGGCAGGGGAGGCAGGAACAGGGCCAAATGAGCCTGTGGGTGCTGATCTACAGGAAAAAAGCTAAATGAAAAAAAAAAGGAATGCCTGAGAATACAGTGTTGGATTATAATGGACCCACTCAGATGGGCCACCCCGCCCTGCCCCCACCCCTACGCTTATGCAGGGGAAGGGACTCCGGAAGGTTTCTGGGGAAAGGAGGGGCAACTGGTTCTGGCACCTTTTGTGTGTCCTATGGACTGTCAAATATCTGGAGTGACAGTCCCAGGCACAAATCAAAACAGACTGTAAGCAGGGCCTATAACAGTAGGACTGTGCTGGAGGACGGACGATCTGGTGGAGATCTTGTGGTGGAAAGGTCTGCAGTACTGGGAGTGGGTGCAATCTGTGCCACCCCAGGCCTCAAATGTGGACAGAAAACTGAACAGAGATGCTAAATTCCAGAGAGGGGAAGAGTGGCAACCATGTTCAAGCCAGCACGTGGGTGACCCCGAAGATGTATCATGGAGAAAAAGACCAGGGGCTGCTGATCCAGTTCATGTAGCAGCACTACAGCATGGTACTGGCCTGTCTCTGACCTAGAGGTTTTGAAGCCAGGATATGTGAGGGTCAGATTTGGGCCTCAATAATCTAGTGGGGTACTACAGGGTTCAGTAATGGGTCTGATCCTTTTTAATGTCTTTAAGTGACATTGCAGAGGGACTGGAAGGAAAAGTATGTCTCTTTGCAGATGACACAAAGATCTGCAACAGGACTGATACACAAGGTGAGTGGAAAGGATGAGATGAGAACTGGCAAGGTTGGAGGAATGGTCAAATGTATGGCAGCTTAGATTCAACGCAAAGAAGTGCAAAGTAATGCACCTGGGAAACAAAAACCCAGAGGAAGCATATACAATGGAGGGTGAGATACTGACAACAACAACAAAAATGAAAAGGGATCTGGGGGTAGTTATATCAGATGTCCTAAAGGTGGGCAAGCAATGTGAGAAGGCAGTAAGGAGGGCTGGGGGGATACTGGGATGCATAGGGAGAGGCAACACCAGTAGAAAACAGAAAGTTATTATCCCTCTGTACAAACAGTTCGTGAGACCCCATCTGGAGTACTGCATGCAGTTCTGGAGACCCCATCTCTGCAAAGACATAGACAGGGTAGAGGCTGTCCAGAGGAGGGCAACCAAAATGGTGCAGGGTCTGCACCAGAAGACATACGAAGAAAGACTAAAGGAGCTTAATATGTATACACTCGAGGAAAGGAGAAAGAGGCGGGGACATAATAGAAACTTTCAAGTACCTCTAGGGAATCAACAGACCAAGAGGGTAGCATCTTTCAGAAAAAGAGATGTGCAAGAACAAGGAAGAACAATTTGAAGATGGGGGGACGGCTCAGAGGAAATGTGACAAAGTATTTTTTCACAGACAGGGTTGTGGATGCCTGGAACAGGCTTCCTGAGGAGGTCGTGGAGTCAAAAACAGTGGGGGAATTCAAGAATGCATGGGACAGACGTAAGGTAATTCTAGTGAGGGGTAGGAGGAAGTAGGTTGTTGGTTAACTAGGATCTGCAGCTTATCCAATAGGTAGTGAACTGGGCAGACTAGGTGGTCCAAGCAGGCCTTATCTGCCATCAAATTCTGTGTTTCTATGTAACAAGTGGAAGGAGATCAGAAGAGTCTGCAGCTGGTGACCAAGACAGCCAGTTCAGCATGGAGAAGGAGGAAACAAGCATGCATCATAGATGCCCTGGGAGAGCAGAGATCCAGTGGTCTGCTGCATCAGAAGGAGCTATCCCGGATCCAGGAACCATGAGTATGCCACAGTGTGGCATTGTTTCAAGGGCCAGAGCCTGTTGTTTCACTGTGTTGTGCAATTTGAATTGCAAATACTCTGTGTTCAGGTTTTTTCTGCCATTTAAGCAATTGCATGGCCTGTGGGGGTTTAGAGCATTGAGCAAACTGCTTTGTAAAAAGTGCACTAATGCTAGCAATCCCTCAGCAGCATCTATAGGCCTGCAGCAATTCTACATCTGGGGTACCATCTGGGTCTGTTTAAAACCTAGTACCAGATGGGAAGGGGCAGATCTGGCCTGCCTAGTAAGGCACCTTAGAGGGCCATGTTTAAAGCTTACATTTGTGTTAACCCTCTTTCTTGCAGGAGGTTGATTGTTAATAAAGCTGTGTTATTCTGTTGAACTTGGGCTGGTTGCTGACTGCCCGTGTGATACAGAAATTAGAGGTTTCTTTACCGAGCCCACCAATAGCTGAAGCCCTTTTGACTTGGTCAGTTGGAGTGTCTCTAGCAACCGCCCCATAACCACAATTTTACCAGACCACACCAGTTTACCATAGGTGGTGACAAGATCATGTGTACAGCCCGGGCATGCCTTGCTGTGGGGTCCGTCACAACTTAGTGTCAGCAGTGGGATTCACTGCAAACAAGTTTACTGGGTAAAAGAGAAACTTTTACTATGTGAAATTATGTTATTTTGTGTTGCAACTAAAATTAAACATGTCCCAACCGGCCGGCCCGGTGGCACTGAGGATTGAGGCACTGGACTCCACACCTTGCGCCACGCCGGTGACCCGGGTTTGGGAATGGACTCAGGTCATTCCGAGGTCAGCCAGGAAGGTAAGGATTGAGCATCTGGAGGACTGCTGTCCTTTCTCGGGGTTGGGGGGTCTGTGCTGTGCATGTTAGCACAACAAGAGGGGTTTGGCCCACGCCCAGGGTGTTTGGCTGCTTCCGTGGAGGTGGAGACAGCTGCTGTGCCCATTGCATGGGCAAGGGTACAGGGGAGAAAATGGAGATAAAATACCGGGACCCAGCAGGACCAATGATGGCCCCGATGGGCTGGAAGATGTACCCCTCCGAGGAGGGGGGGGGGTTGTAGTCCCTGCCAGGTCCATGGCGGTGGCATAAATAATATTGTGATAAAAAAAAATCATGTCCCAACCAGGGGGAGCTGCTAGCCCACATGTAGCCCGGGCAGGGGAGGTGTGAGACCCACCTACCTTCATGCCCAATTTCTTTGCAGAGAGAACCAGGAATGGACTGATTGGTTGGAGAAACCTGAGCCTGCAGCTGAATTAAGTGAATGGGATACAGCAGCTATGGAAAAATTTATATGAATTTTGTTTCAGGAAAAAGCCCATGCAGTGTAGTAGGACCTGGAGTCTGACATCAAACAAAACCATACTGCTCTGCTAGTGGCCATGAAACAGTCCCTTGAGCATCTCGAATGTGCTGATCAAGAAAGAATTGTCTTTTTCAATAGATGGAGAGAAAAAGGGGAATCTGCTCGAGACTTTGGAAGAGCCTTGTGGCACCTGGTTGCTCGGGTCCGTCACAGTATATATTTGTAGAAAACTGATATATCTATATTGGTGGGAAAATGTCTTCTATATGTATGCATAGGAGATAATTTCTCTGTGGAAAACAAACCACACTTTGATAGTGGTCAAATAAATTAGATGATTCCTGAATGTTTGTGGTGTTCATTGTAAAGGAGCTTACAGTAATCATATGAGAATACTGCCTGCACGTTTGCTGCGATCAAGGAATATTTCCCACATTCTGCAAGCTCGAAAGGAACTCACTAAAACCTCAGTGCGATCAAAAGAATAATGCCAGGCTCTGTCAGAATGTAGTATGGTGGCTACAGCACTGGCCGGGGAACAAGGAGGCCCATGAGACCCAAGTTCAAATCCCACTAGCGTCACTTACATAATGTGTGACCGTTTCAGTCCATTAGCTGTAGAAATAAGTAAAAGCAGCACCTCATTAAAAGCATACAAGTGAGACAGTACATCTGAGCTGGGCTATCCAGGGTAAATAAACTGTAATAAAACAGCCAGGCAGGCTGTAAGTGCGGAGTGAAATACCTACGGCATTATATGGCTTGGCTTGCCTAGGTCAAATTGTCACTGATTGATAAGGGCTAGCTATTGCAAAATCCTATTGCATCTGACATTTTTCTCATGTCGACTCATGCCTACTGTAATACAGACTGCCTCTTCATCTACTTCTTATTTGTTTCAAGCAGTCATGAAATATTTGAGTCACGGGACAGAAATTTGCAAGATCCTGTTTCCCACAATTGTTGATAGTGTGCACATTTTTGACCCTGAGTTGAATACAGGGACTGAAGGACCAGAAATAAAATGAGAAAACAAAGAAAACAGAATCCTGGCACACTTTCCCTCCGTGTCCTTCATCCATCTCTGTGTCCTGGCTCTCCGTCTCTTTACATTCCACATTGTTCTGGCTGGAGGGGAAAGAGGTGGAAGGGCCGGCCACATTCCTAAAATCCCTTACATTCAGGGCAGATGCCTGGAATGTCAGTCAAGAAAGACAAAGGCAAAGTTCTTGGAGTATTTTTAGTGTGCTTTTCGGAAAGGCGTGGGGGGGGGGGATTTATTTCTATAAAATTAAATGTGTAACATAGAATAACTTAGTCACATAGTTATTTAAGGTTAAAAGGAACTTTAGTTTCACCGTGCCTCCCTCAGCACACGCAGGGACGGCTTTAGGGTTTTGGGGGCCTCTAGCAGGATTAGTGAAGTTGTGGAGCCCCTCTACTTGGCCCTCCTTCACCCTACGTGTTTGAATGTAGCCCATACGTGCACCTTTGTTTTTTTCAGTACAACCAGTGGTATATTTACATTTTTTAGGAGATACCATTGTGCTAGTCCTTAGGCTGTTCTTCCCTTCCCAGCCATTGCTACCCATCTGCCTCTTTCTGACTGGGTCATAGCTTGGTAAGGCATTTCTTGACATATTGATGCCAAATCAGAAGGAGCTGCATAGCCCTTTATTGCTGTTTTAAGAAGATAATAAGATTTAAAAACAATTATAAATTAATAAGATACACTGCTATGGTTGACTGTAGTGTTTGCTGGTGCCTAAAACCGTCTCTGCACACACACACACACACACACACACACACACACACACACACACACACACACAGCACGCACACACCCACACACACACACCTCATAAGCAGTTATGAATACATATGCGATCTGTGTGCTTATTTATACAGATTTTCCCTACCCACTCCGCTACCCAGGGTGCATTACAATTCCTTTGAGACGCAGACATTTGTCCATGCTTACCTACTACTCGACTCCACCCACCCCCTCACCTATGAGCCACAGCTATATATTATTAAACATATAGCTTTGATTATTCCCATTCAACATTATATATTATTCTACTATACTTCTATAGCGTATTTTATAAAATGGCAAAGACAATAGACAAACTCTAGAAATTCCATTGGCAAGACTTCACTTGACCATGCATTAAGTTCCCGGAACTGCACAGTCAGATGCCATACCTCTTTACCAAGGTAAAAATGCCTCATTTGACTGTGCCATGTATATAAGTTGTGTAACCCCCATATAAATGGGGGTTCCTCACAGCCATTTAGGAGCTAAGTGTCCCCCTGGCGGTCGGCGGTTGGTGCTTGAAGCCGTTTAAATGGCTCTGTGAGTGCTTTTGGAGCCTCCCCGTACTGTCTCTTTAAGAGCTGTCTGCTTGCAGACATACTCATTGCTTATGGGGGGAGTTGTGTATTCTCCTGCTCAAGTCCCACTCGAGCCGCTGACTAATTGCTCCGGTTTCGGACGTCGCTGAAGGGGCAGAGTGACCACTTCCCCAAGAGCATAATTGTTTGCCCCAGGCCTTTAGATTAGTTTGTGGGAATGTTAGCTGTTTAACCTGCCTTTCTTACAGCGGGACTTTGTGTGCTGTGTTCCCCCATTTTGGACCAGGACTGTCTGAAGGGTCCAATAGAGTCAGGGGGTGTCTAAAATGGAGTAACTGGCGACCAACCAGGATCAGGACTCTCAATGGAGCCTGCTGACCAATGGGGATACAGCTGGAGGTTCTGGGAAGTGAAGTTCTGGACCATGGCGCCTTTTTTGCACCAATGAGAGGTGAACTTGGTGGCTGGTTTCAGCAGCCTACCAATGGGGAGGCGGGTGGCGCCAGACAGGAGTCTTGCCCCATACTGTCCAGGGAGCAGAGGCGCTGTAGCTGTGAGCAATTGAGGAGCTCGGGGCTCCTGTGCCGGTTTAAGGTCATGCGGGGAAGCACGGTGGCACAGCCGGGCATTTGAAAACGCCAGTAATTTCGGACTAAATCTGCAGGTAAGTGGTCAGAAGAGGCCATGCAGGAGTGTGGCTACCTTGCAGGCTCACCTTGTGGAAGACTGGAGAATCTGCTTGAATCACACTCAGTCTGTCAGAAACAGTGAAGCTGCGTCGGTCGGGCCCAGTGTATGGTGGGCAGGTATCAAGAAGGACAGCAGCTGCCTGGTATGGTACCCCTCTGCCTTGCATATAAATGTGTGGAGAAGTGCTCGAAGTACAGGCTCGGTCCTGCAAGTGGTGTGAGAGTGTTCTTCTTTCTGGAGTCGTGAGTACTCAATCAGGGTAGCTCCCTGTCAAATGTTCCTAGTAAGGGCAAGATCTTCTGGTTACTTTGCTGGCTACACTAACTGAGCCTGGTGGCTCTATTTAATCTTTGTAGGAATTAAATGCTTGTTTGTGTCAGGGCCCCACCCAGCTGCACTGTGGAACTAGCCTTTAGGGCTTGGGTACCCATAGACAGTGACTTATAGGTCAGGCCTGTGCACAGAGCCCTAGGTAGATACTCACATATTGTAGTGGTAAGCTAATCAACTTGATTTCCCCAGGTCCTTGTTATCCCCCCTTAAATAAATCAGATTGCTTGTTTTGCAAAGGTACACTGGCTGGTTTGTGTGTTAATAGTGAATTACCGCACTGTGAATATTGTGTAACTGCACCTTGCTTTTCAGGGGGTCCCCGGAGCAAGCTGATTGGTTCGAGCCAGGGGGTTAGTGTATATGGTAAGGACATTGTAATTGAATTGTGTGGGCCACTAGTGGGAAGGGGTTGCAGCAACCCAGAGTGCTGTGACAAAGTCATCCTTGACTGTTCTAACCCCGACCTCTGGGTGGAAGCACCTGCCAACGGATCTGGGCCCCTCATCCTGTTACAGTTAGGGCAGGCAGGGGTAGTAGCCCTTAGGATTGTGCCCCCTGGGGGTTACAGTTGCTATATAAAATGTAATTTATACAAACGATTTATGTGAAAAATTAGCCTGGCAGTAATGCCTAGAGGTGAGAGTAACAAGCTGTGAATGAGCTTGGTACAACCAGCAGACCTGGGTTTGATTCCCACAACTTCCACTTGTATAGTTTGTGACTCTGAACAAGTCATGTAACCGCTCCAAAGCTCCTGGGTCATGTACTTGTACCTTGTGGGCCTTATGGCATTACCAAAGAACAAACAAAAGTGTATATATATATATATATATATATATATATACACATATATATATATATATAAAAAAGTTTCACTTTGCATATAATACAAAACAGCAAGTGAGCCATTATATAAGCACAATAAGCCACTCCAGGGTGTGCATTAAAGGTTTTGAATGCACTTCCCAGGAGCATAAAGCCACTCATCTTTGGTCTCGTGCCTCACTCCCCTGGGGTATGCATTAAAATCCTTTAACGCACACCCTGTTCTTGCTTACTGCTTACAAATATGTTTCTAAATGTTACTGCTGTGCTAGTATATTTGCCATATTCCCCTCCTTACAATAACCCTACCCCCTGGGTCACACCTGAAAATGAACTTCGACTTACTGGGCTGATAACTGGACAGGATACTGCTGGTATTTTCAGTGTTATCTGTCCCACTGGTGGTGGCCAACCTCCCCACCCCACCCCCATCCAATACAGGATGGGGGCACCCAGATACCGTCTTGTGCTGCCTACCACGATAGCAGCAGCTGTGGCAGCCATGGCAGTGTCCAGACTGTCAGACTCAGCTGCTGTGCTCCACATCATAGCACTGCATACAGGACCATACAGTCCTGTAGCTGGGGCACATTATCTAAGTCAGGGAAAAATCCAACTTAACTATTTGGAACCAATTGTGCTCCCTGTGAACCTCCCTGAAACACATCCAGATGGCAAGAGGTACAGTACTGATAATACACAGAGACGTCAGGTAACAAAAATAGGTAAGTGGTAAAAGGTTCACTTACCTTTCCTATGACATCCATTTACCAGCAACTGGAGCACTACTGCAGCAATGCATTCTCCACCTGCCACACCCCAGCACCCCAGGTTGCCATACCAGGCAACATCAACAGTGGGAGACCTGCACTGCCAAGAGATAGGCTCATGAATGTTCATGATGGTGGTTGTGGGTTTCAAACTGAGGTCTACTGGGTCTCCAGATTCACAGCACAGGACTTTAACACTCTTGGCTATACTGACTCTCAAAATAGCGACTCAATTTTTTTAGTGTCACCTACCCCTGGTCCTCAAAAGTGTAGCTAGAGGTTCTGATGTTATGAATTGAGGGGGAGGCATAGACCAACTTTTTCAAGTCTAAGGGGGCAATTTAGCAATCAAAGTCAGATGTTCAGTCATAAGAAGGTGTCCCCTGGGCACAATTCTTGCAAAGCTTTCCTTAAAGAGAATCAGCATGCAGTCCCAACAGAAGAGTTCCAGTTCTAAAGATGCAAATCTAGCATGAGACAGCCCTGGCAATCACTTATCATTCCAGTTAGTCCGTTTCAGATAGGGGACCCACCGGCCAGGAGAAATAGTAGTCCGGATCAGGCTTTGTTGTCTCATCCCCAAACGAGTCTTATGAAATGACATAGTATTTAACTCTGCATCCAGCCAAATCTTGTACCAATGCAAAGTGCTTAAAAAGGGTCAGGCCAGCCCAGGGGCCAGAGTAACACATCACCGTGGCTTTCTGAATGATCAGCTGAGAGGTATGACCTGCTCTCTCAGGCCTTGACTACAACTCGGTGACCATTCCTCTGAACGCCTAGTCATTCCTCTTTTCCTCGATTATATCCCAAAGGTGCTTAGGGATATAGGGGTATTCCATGGTGGGGTACTCAGTACGCATTCTCCTCCTGATCCACCTCTTAGCCTGGGACCACTCAGGCAGGTCCCTGATGCTTGTGCGTTGGGTGGCCCCCAGTTCCAGCCACACCTGAGTTAGGTATACCACATTAGCCGGATCACTTCTTAGGAGTCCATCCATTCTTTCTCTGAGCACTTTGCACTGCACTGACAGGTGTGGGATGGTGTCAGGGAGCGTTATAGCAGGCCAATGGAAAATGTGCAATTTAAGTATAGTAAAAACCAAAACAACAAGAGGTTAAGGACTAATTTCAAAAGATATACCAAAAAAGCAAAGATATCTTAATATAAACTATCAATAAATCATATTCATTACTATTAAGGTAATATTTTATATGATATGTTTATTTTATGGTACATCAAGCAGCTAAGCTATGCTAAGAATGCCAACCTTTACCTAGGACATAGGGAGAAAAATGTCATTTATGATCAAAACACTAACCCTTATTTTCACAAGATCAATTTGTGGCAGCCTTATATTGATGATGTCCTGATGGTGTGGTGGGGTACTGAAGCAGAATTGGGGGACTTTATCACATACCTCCATAATTCTAATTCCGATCCGAAATTTTCAGTACAGCAGGACTTAAATCAATTTTTTGGATCTAAATATCATGAAGAATTCTGATGGTACTATTTCCACAGATCTCTTTTGAAAACCGACTGATAGAAATACACTCCTGCTGGCTTTCAGCTGTCACCCCCATCACACCATCAGGAACATCCACTGCTCTCAGTTCCTACAAATTAAAAAAGGAACTGTTCTGGCACCTCTGATTTCGAATTAAGACTCCAGGAAATGTAACTCTAGGGGATCTAGTCAGGAAGATATCAGTACAGCCAGGGAAATTGCTAGAGAGACTCCACGTTCTACGCTTCTGGAATATAAATCCAAGGTACCCCCCAACCTAGAGCAGGTGAACTTCATCGCTACTTACAGAGTCAACACAGCTAACATCCAAGCAGTAAAAAAAAAAACACTGGTCTATCCTTTCCACTGACCCTATATTGAAGGAAATTGCTTCAACAGAACCCAGAACTGTTTTTCAAAGAGGAAATTTGTGTGACTTACTTGTACACTCATTACAACCTCAAGAAAGGAAAATGACAACCTGGCTGCCCGCAACCTCAAAGGGATGCTATCATTTTGGGCACTGTAAATTCTGTGAGGTAGTCACCAAAATAAAATAGTTTTCTACAATCAATATTAACACTGATTACCAAATTATGGGATTTTTTAATTGCTCTGCACCAGTAGTTGTATATTTGGCCACTTGTTCATGCAATGCCTTTTATGTTGGTCAGATGTCACATCCTTTCAAATTACGAATTTGCGAACATTTGAGCGATATTCGTTGCAAGGACTGCCAAAATGCATTAGCAAAACATATTGGAACATCTGAGGGGGCACATTCTTTTCAGTTTAGAGGGAATGAGAAAGTTACTGTTGGGCTCAGAGGGAGTGATCTGGAAAACAAGCTCCTCTGCAGAGAAGCATATTGGATTTTTCAGTTAGGTGCTCTCTTTTACCCAGGCTTAAATGACCATTTTGATGTTACACCATATCTAAAAAGAAACAAAAAAGGTCAATGAAACTGATCTCTAAACTCTGATATGTATGCAAGAAATTATTATTATTATCAGTACTATCTTTATTGTTAATTTTATATTTATTTTTATTTTTACTTAATTTCATGAACAATGCACTATGAAATTGTTCAGAAATTGTTATATGTATGAGTTTCAATAACCTTAGGTAGATTCTGATATATAAAATAATAGTTTGGGCATAAATTAATGATCCCTCTATCACATGCTTTCCTTTAGGATATGAATATTATGCTCTACACTATAACTCATCTGTCTATACACAGGTTTGTTGGCAGGACTACCCTCTGGACTATGGCTCAGGGGTGTTCAGCTGACTACCTCAGACTGGGAGCGGAACCTGGGTGTCATTTTTGATGACAGCTTGACCCTTAAATTCCAGGTGTCGGCATTTGTCAAAACCTCTTTTTACCATCTGAGGAATAATGCCTGGGTGAAACATCTGGTTCCTTCTGAAGATCTTCCAACATTGGTCCACGCCTTTGTTATCTCCCGCCTTGACTACTGTAACACCCTTTACCTAGGGCCACTGGGGGTTGATATCTGCCGCTCGAAGCTAGTGCAGAATGCAGCAGCCAGGCTATTGACTGGTACTTCTAGGACCAGTCATATAATGCCTGTGCCCTGCTGACTTCACTGGCTGCCAGTACAGTGGCGGTTCACCTTCAAGGTCGGTTTGCTGACCTATAAAGCCCTACATGATCAGGGACCTAATTACTTGCAAGATCTCCTTTGCCCTTACCGTTCCCTCTGCCCTCTCCAATCCACCGATGAGGGATTGCTAGAGATTCCCTGGGTCCTTTTAAAGACATCTGGGGCTCTGCACTGTGGCCTCATCCCAGACTTCCTCCTCCTCTCTGGGTTCCACCTTCACCACAGGCTGGGCAGAATACAATGAAAGGGCCTCACCTTGAGCTGTTCCACTGAGAGCATTGTCGCTGGGCAGGGATCCCTCCGGAGACCCCCTTGGCCCTGGGGGGTCTCCTGCTGACATTTTCAGACCCCTGCCCCTCTCTCTGCCACAGGGATAGTTGATAACTAGCGGGGTGGAGCTGGGCAGATGGCTGTGCTCCCCATCGCCACCCTCAGAGGCCTGCTCCATGGCCTTGATCTTTACCTCCGGAGATGCCACTTTGACGTCTATTATTAGGTTGCCACTCTCTTGCACTTCTAACTTAGCTTCAGCATCCAAATCCAGGCTTCTCTGGGAGACTAGGGAAGCCATTCCCACTGAAGCACTAGTAGAGTAATGCCAGGGTAACCAAATGGTGTCCCTTTGAAAAGTCCCACTGGCACAGCATGGCAGCAAATGGAGCAAAATGGCAGCTTGACCACCCCTTATCCACGATAGCCACATTTCATGCACCTCTCCTCAGTCTTTCCCCTCCCTGCAGAGTTCCAAAGCTAAGTGAGCAGGGAGGTACAAACTCAGATGAAAACCCTTCTGCCATAGTCGTTTGATGAATCGGTTTTAAGATCCTCACATCAGCCACTCTCTGATGATCACACCTCAGTTTTCTCTATCTTTCCTCTCACACTAAGCTGCAAAATGGCACCTCCTCACAGCTCCTTTCCAGACACTTCCATGGAGTCAGCCAATCAGCATTGTCCTTTCCCATCACCTGACACAAGTCCAGACGTGGATGCACTGAGAGAGAGAGCCATGTATACAAAACGGCCTTTCCGCTTCCTGCAGCCTGCCACAATGACACCCATGAACCACCAAGCCTTGCGCCCAGCTAGGGACCCTTGACTCCCCACAGCAGCAATGCCGACAGTCTTTTGGGTACAAAAATAAATCCCGGATAGCCCCCACATCTGTAACTCACTCCTGGTCCTCAAAAGTGTATCTAGGGGTCCCAATGTTATGAATTGAGGGTGGAGGGCACAGACCAGAAACACTCCTGGGACCTCTCATAAGGCAAGATGGAAAACAAGGTGATCTACCTGAAACCATCTTCTATTTGTCTACAGAAGACCTCCCACTCCCAAACAGCTCACTTATGGCACAGCTGGCATTAGGACTGGCAGCAAACATCTTCCCAGCAAGTGACTCTCTTCTGCTGCTTTCTCACTGGGGGGGGGGCAGATTCTCCAAAATGGAAATAAATACTATAATGATTAAGTAAAATTCATTAAGTTCTAATTTATTTGCCAAATGATCAGTCACCACAACCATCTTCTCAAAACGTATAAAACTTTATTCTTGGATGTAGAAATGATTGTGTCCAAGGAATTATCTGTTTAGAAACTAGTAGCAGCTCCATATGGATGTGAGATGAGCTCACAGACAAACAGCAGCTTTTCTAGGCACGCACACACAGCAAGACCTAGCTCCACGTAAAAAAACTTTGCTTTCCCTTGGCAGAGATCACAAATAACCAGAGAAACAGCCGTGTCCTTTATGAACCTTCCCATTTTTCTCACTTCAACCTCTAGAGGAGGAATGCCTTACTTCTCCCAGTGCCAGCTAAGCTGAAACAGTTCTCATGGTGGATTGCAGCCTAAGTCTCCTGCGGCAGTTCCCAATTATTCACTCAAACAGTTTTCTGAAACCATAAACACAGTGCCCACAGATTTCCTTTGCTCTCCAATTCCTCACAGCTGCCTGAGCACAGCAGCAGCTCCCAACCTTACAAGGTATTGTTCCCATAAGCAGAGCCATGGCCCTTAGCGGGTCTGACAGACCGACCCCAGACACAGGCGTAGTAGGCCTCAGGGCCTGCCCCAGACATGGGCATGGCAGGCCCTCTAGTGAATCCCAGGCCGCAATCCCCTTGGCTTTCAAAACTTCACCCATGACAGCATGCCACGTGAGAATGGTACCCCAGAGCTGCTACCTCCAGGGACCCTGCTGCAGCCCTGCCACTGGTACAGCAGTCCCACTGCCAGGCTCCCCCCTTACCTTAAACAGGGTACCAGGATCTGTGCACCACAGAGGGATTCCGGTGCCATCCAGGCTTCTTACTTTCTGCCAGTTGCCTCACCATCCTCCTGCAACTGATGACCAAAATCTTTCCCGGACCCACATGGCTGCAAAGCTCCTACAGCTCTCCCTCAGAGACAAACCAGCCTTCGGTGTCATGCCAATGCTGCCCTTGCCAACTCCAATAAAAGGGACCCTGCTGCAGCCCTGCCACTGGTACAGCAGTCCCACTGCCAGGCTCCCCCCTTACCTTAAACAGGGTACCAGGATCTGTGCACCACAGAGGGATTCCGGTGCCATCCAGGCTTCTTACTTTCTGCCAGTTGCCTCACCATCCTCCTGCAACTGATGACCAAAATCTTTCCCGGACCCACATGGCTGCAAAGCTCCTACAGCTCTCCCTCAGAGACAAACCAGCCTTCGGTGTCATGCCAATGCTGCCCTTGCCAACTCCTGGCCAGGGGAACCATGCCTATTTCTGCCACCGACTCCTCATCTCCTCCCACCCCGAGGGACCGGGGCTTAAATACCAGCCAAACACACTGCCCCTGGTGGCAGGATGAAAGCACTGGCTTAAAAACTTTTCTCGAATAGGGGGCACTACGAGAAGGGAGGGATGCCACCAGAGGCTAGTAAGCTTACCCCACAAGGGGGGGGGGTGGCATACATTAGTAATAATGTATTTCTGACAAATGCATCAACATAACCATTCGTTTTCATTGCATTTAACTCCTGAACTGAGAAATTTGATTTTGACATGAACCGTGTAGACTGCTTTCTCACAGGTCCGCTGTTTCACAGTCACGACTGTCATCTGTATTCCATTGCCTCCTGTCCTTCCCTGGAGGATCACCTGGCCCACAGGTCAGCGGTATTCTTCCACAAGATGGCACTTGGGGAAAGCCCCATCATACATTTCAGAGCTCTTCCAATGCTCGTACAATCCACAGGGGACTCATTCCTAGTCCAGGTTTACCTTCACACTCCCATTCAGGAAAACCACTGCAGAACAGAGGGCACTGACCTAGGCTCTAGAGCCATTGGCCCTTACGACCACTTACCCTCCCACCTCACTGATGTTGGTAGCATTCATTCCTTCAGCTCCAGGCTTCGCAAACATGTGTCAAACAGTTCACACTGCAACTGTTTCCTCAAACTACACCTTATCCACTCATTTTTTTATTGTACACTGTATTTATTGAGATGTTGCCTGCCTGCACCTTTAGGTTTAGGTCATAACTTTCCTGTACAACATCCTAAAATTGTACCTTTTATCTACTTGTTAATGTTATTACTGTACAGAACCCTGGATTTACTGTGATGTTGTCTCCCCTGTACCTTTCAGTATAACTGGTCGCTTGTGAAAAAGGGCTATGTAGTGTAGCTGAACACACTCCAGTGTAAACAATAAAAGTAAAATGGAATGAAATGATGTTTTTTTTTTTTAAGTTTCTGCTCTTGTTGCACCCACTCTGAAAAAAATTAAATCTCTTTATTGGCTTCTGTCATTAATTACAAAATTGGTAACACAACACTGAGGATGAATTTAAGAATGTCAGACATGCATTAGTTTTAAACAACTATATATCATGAAATGTTTGCTGACTAACAAATACTGCTGCTTTAACCTCACTATGCTTTTTTTTATCATTTAAGTTTTATTAACATTTTAGGAGCTTTACACACATTCATCTCATATGCAGTTATCATACATTTCCTTGTTATAGAGTATTACAGTTTCAGCAGTTTCCATAGTTTACAATTTCTCTGAGGATGTATACATCTATTTTTTCCTTTCTTTCTGTTGGTGGTGTCCCTCCATTATTTGTTATATGATTTACTTCATCAGTTTTTATACATTCTTATGGCACAATTTATTTTATTTATATTATTTATTTATTAAATGTTGATGACCGGGTAGGCCCACCGAGCCCCGAAGGTCCCTTTTTCAGGGGCGACCTGGTATAACAATACATGTTTTGATTCAGAGAAAGACACTGGGTTCCAAAAAACAATTTTCAGGTTAGCATGCAGGTTACAGTCCTGGTTATCAACAAGATACTGTTTTTACTAATTTCTGTTCTATGTTCCATAACCCATAACAGCCATTTATTTCAGAAACCAGTGAAGCGAGTCATCTGTAAATTGATTCCTGCTGTCAATTTCTCTAACTGATAAATTTGTTGCATGGCATTTTCCCACTCATTTTATGTTGGAGCTTCCAATCGAAACCATTTTCTTGATATAACTTTTTTAACCGCTGTCAGTATTATTGCCAGCATTTTGCATGTATGGTTGTTTGACATCCTCTCTCTCTCTCTCTTTACACACACTCTCTCTCTTTACACACACACATACACACACACACACACACACACTTCCCCACCTGAGTTTTTCTTAACCTCATTCTGTCTTGTGTCACTTCAATTGGCAGAGCAGAGGGCAGCCATCGACTGCATATAACCTGTGCTCATCACCAGGGTGGTAGTAAATGGTACCCGCTCTGGAGAAGGCAGGGTGACCAGCAGGGTGCCTCAGGGCTCAGTATAAGGCCCGGTCCTCTACAGTGCCTTTGTTAGTGACATTCTGGAAGGGCTTGAAGGGAAATTATGCCTGTTCGCAGATGGCACAAAAATCTGCAACAGAGTCAGCCCGGTGGTGCTGAGGGTTGAAGCACTGAATGCCACACCTCGTGCTACACCAGCAACCCAAGTTCGGGAATGACCTCAGGTCATCGGGGTGCCGGCATGGGGGGGGGTAGGATAAGCAAGACTGAGCATGCTGTCAGGCTGCTCTTCTCTCCCGAGGGTGGTGGTTTGTCGACCCTCCCATAGTCCCATCCTCACCGGGTGGAGGTCCGCTGGGGTAACGTAGGTGGGCAGGGCGGCAGTACAGGTGGGAGGAAGGGGCTGAGCTGGCTTCCTGTGTGCGTGCGCACCTCCACATGCACATACAGTTGTGTGCCAGGGCCCGGGGGGTATGGGAGAAAAACCCAAGAAAATCCATAAAAATCTAAATTAAAGAAAATATCTGCAACAGAGTAGACACACGGGGGGGGAATGAGGGATGATTTGAAAAAGTTGGAAGAATGGTCAAGGGACAGGCAGTTGGGTTTCAATGCAAAATAGTGAAAAATAATACACTTGGGGCACAGAAACACAGAGACTATGTACCAATTGGAAGGGGAAGTACTGGCAAACCACCAAACAGGAAAGGGACCTGGGGGTAAATGTAATCATTTCTGATGACGAGAAGGTTGCCAAGCAGTATGATAAGGTAGTGGGAAAGGCTAGCAGGCAGCTCGGGTGCATAAGGAGGGATATCACCAGTAGGAAGAAGGAGGAAATATTATCCCTGTACAGATCACTGGTAATACCTCACCTCACGCACTGTGTCCAGTTATGGAGGCCCCATCTCCGGAAGGACATTGATAATGTGGAGTCGGTACAAAAGGGCGCTATCAAAATGGTGCAGGGCCTGCATCAAAAGCCCTATGAGGAGAGGCTCAAGGAACTGAATATGTACTCTGTCGAGGAGAGGAAGGAATGGGTAGATATGATAGAAACATTCAAATACCTAACAGGTATGAACAGGGTACAGGAAGGTAACACTTTCTATAGAAAAAGAAGCTTGAGGGCAAGGGATCACACTATGAAGTTGGGGGTGGGAATGCTCGGAGGAAATACTTCTTCAAGAGAGCGTGTGGATGCCTGAAACAGTCTTCCAGTGGAGGTGGTGGGTTCCAAAATGGTAACGGGACTGAAGCATGCATGGAACAGATACAGGGGGACATTTGATATTATCAGTGACCCGTATTTGATGTCCGAACTTGGTTTAGAGTTTAAAGACAGCAAGTATGACACTAAAGGTCATCCCTTACAACTGGCTGGTAAATATTTTCATCACAATAATAGAAAATTCTTCTCAACTTTATGGGTTATACAACCTTGGAACAAATTGCCACTAGAAGTCATCATCAGTAAAACAAAACATGAATTTAAACAAGCATTTGTCAATGCCGAATGTTGATTGCATTGGTGTGTTGACCATGCTGACTGGCCCTCTGTCAGTCGCTCAGTCTGTTTCGTCCGGTGCTGCAGGCTACTGTTTTGTACTGGACTCCTGCATGCGTTGGCACCTTGTTCTGGCCACTAAGAGTTCTGCAGCTGTCCCGATAGAAGTCCATTGAGGTGGGTCAGTTGCCCTCTCTCAGTCCTGCATTCTGTTTCTCTTGGTGCTGCAGGCTGCCCTTTTGTACTGGGCTCCTGCCTCTGTTGGGGGCTTTTTCTGCCCACAAAGAAATCTGCAGCAGTCCCGACACAGGTCTGTTGAGCCTGCCAACTCCCCCTCTCTCTCTCTCACTCACTCATTCCATTTCTGCCAGCACTGCAGGGTGGCCTTTTGTACTGGGCTCCTGCCTGCATTGGCACCTTTTTCTGCCAACAATCAAATCCGCAGCAGTCACGACAGAGCTCCGTTAAGGTCGCACACTCCCCCTGTGTCACTCACTCTTTCTGTCTGTCCTGGTGCTGTAGGTTGCCCTTTTGTACTGGGCTCCTGCCTCTGTTGGCACCTTTGTCTGCCCACAAAGACATCTGCAGCAGTCCTGACAAAGCTCCATTTAGCTCGCTCACGCAGTCACCTTGTCTCACTCACTCATTCCGTTTCTGCCGGCACTGCAGGCTGCCCTTTTTCATTGGACTCCTGCCTGTGTTACTGCCTTCTTCTGCCCACAAAGAAATTTGCAGCACTTACAATACAGCTCTGTTGAGCTCGCTCACTGCCCCTCTGTCACTCACTCATTCTGGTTTCCCCGCCAGTGCAGGCTGCCCATTTGTACTGGGCCCTTGCATGCACTGGCACCTTTGTCTGCCCACAAACAAATCCGCAGCTGTCCTGACAGAGCTTAGTTGAAGTTGCTCAGTCTCCCTGTCTCACACGCTCATTCTGTTTGTCCTGGCTCTGCAAGCGGCCCTTTTGTACGGGACTCCTGCCTGCATTGGCGCCTTTTTCTGTCCACAAAGAAATCCGCAGCAGTCCTGACAGAGCTCCATTGAGCTCACTCAGTCCCCCTGTCTCAGTCACTTATACTGTTTCTCCCACTGCTGCAGGCTGGCCTTTTGTACTGGGCCCCTGCCTGCATTGATGCCTTCTTCTGCCCACAAGGAAATTCACAGCAGTCCTGAAACAGCTCTGGTGAATTCGCTGACTCCCCCTCCGTCACTTGCTGTCTCATTGTGTTTCTCCCAGTGCTGCAGGCTGCCCTTTTGTACTGGGTTCTTATGTTGTGCCCTTTCTCTGCCCACAAACAAATCTACAGCTGTCCCGACAGAGCTGTGTTGAGGTCGCTCAGTCTCCCTCTCTCACACACTCATTCTGTTTGTCCTGGCACTGCAAGTGGCCCTTTTGTACTGGACTCCTGCCTGCATTGGCACCTTTTCCTGCACACAAAGAAATCCACAGCAGTCCTGACGAAGCTCCGGTGAGCTCACTCAGCCCCCGTGTCTCACTCTCTCGTACTGTTTCTCCCACCGCTGCAGGCTGGCCTTTTGTGCTGGGCCCCTGCCTGCATTGATGCCCTTTTCTGCCCACAAAGAAATCCACAGCAGCCCTGAAAGAGCTCCAGTGAGTTCGCTCACTGCCCCTCCCTCACTCGCTCTCTCGTTCTGTTTCTCCCAGTGCTGCAGGCTGCCCTTTTGTACTGGGCTCTTGAGTTGGGCCCTTTCTCTACCCACAAACAAATTCGTAGCAGTCCCGACAGAGCTCAGATGAGCGCAGTCACTCCCCCCTCACTCGTTCGATCTTAATGTGTCCCACACAGTGATTTTCCACAGCGACCGTGCTATTTTGCAGCAGGAGTGCAAAAACACATTGTAGCCATGATGTGAAACATGGCAGTTGTACGGTTCATAAGGAGGTGTGGAAAAATGCCAATATTGCGAAGTTACAAGGGTATGTGGAAATAGGTCAACGCATGCTTGTAACACAATCATGTCATGGAGTTTCGTCACCCGATTTTCAGCATAGGCATTTTAGGACCTCTGCTCATGAACAGTGCCACTGTCATTTTCTTAATCTGTCCCGATCAGTGATTTCCCACAGCGACTGCGTTATTCTGCACTGGAACTGTCAAAACACATTTCGGTCAGGATGTGGAAAATGACAGCTGTGCTGCTCATAAGGAGGTGTGGAAAAAGTCCACTGGTGAAAATGTGGCGTGGCAATATGACAAATCTGCGAAGTTACAAGGGTGCATGGAAAGTATGCAACGCACACTTGTAACACAGTCATTTGATGGGTTATTATCACCAAATTTTCAACATAGGCATTTTAGGACCTCTGCTCATGAACATTATCACTCTCATTTTCTTAATCTGTCCCGGACAGTGATTTCCCACAGCGGCCGTTCTATTCTGTGCCAGAAGTGCGAAAACACATTTCAGTCAGAATGAGAAAAATGACAGCTTTACTGTTCATAAGTAGGTGTGGGAAAATGGCAATGTTGGCAATCTGGAGTGAAAATATTATAAATTTGCGAACTTACGAGAGTGCGTGCAAACTGCAACACACTCTCGTACCACAGTCATTTTATGGAGTATCATTATCAAATTTTCAACATAGCCATTTCAGGACCTCTACTCATGAACAGTGTCACTGTCATTTTTTTAATCTGTCCCAAACACTGATTTCCCACAGCAACCGCGCTATTCTGCGCTAGAAGTGCGAAAACACAGTTCCGCCAGGATGTGAACAATGACAGCTATACTGTTCACAAGGAGGTGTGACAAAATGCCAATGTTGCAAATATGGCATGAAAATATTGCAAATGCACGAAGTTATGAGTGTGCGTAGCAACTGCGCAGTGCATGCTCGTAAAACAGTCATTTTTTGGATTTTTTCCACCAAATTGGCAACATAGGCTTTTTGAGAGCCCACCTCATGAACACTGGCACTGTCGTTGCTAATCAAGTCCCGAAAGGTGATTCCGCACAGTGACCGCGAAATCACCTTTCCGGCCCGATTAACGCCGTGACAGTTCAAGAATTCATGAGGAGGGGCCTCAAAAACTCCATATTGAAAATTTGGTGAAAAAATTCCCCAAAATGCCCGAGATATGCAGTAAAGTTGAAAAAACCCTATTACATTATACAGCTTACCGGCATTTCGTCAGTTCGTGGTCGGCTTTGAAGAGTACAGACGTGTTCCCGGTCCACCGAAGATCGTCGCGCTGAGCTCATCAGGTAAGTATGGGGTGAGGAGAGGTGTTAGGAGGCAGGCGTGCAGTGGGTGGGTGCGGGTGGGAGGCAGGGCGAGTGCCAGGGGACGTTTCCTGCTTTCCAGGTACAAACAACAACAAAAAAAAGCGGATGTCGCGGGACCGTTTTTGACTTTGCAGGGCCTCTGGCACACGGAGTGGGCTCCCAGTGTGCCAGCAGTGGGATTAGTCATTCGGGGCAGCAGTAGCTGACAGGGATTGGCACCCGTCGGCAACTAAACATGGTTGGGGGAGGGTATATTGTTTATGAACACGGCGTGCTTTTACCGCTATGTTCACAAACAATTCAGGATCTTACATCCCGCCTGCAATGACGGAGTCGCTTCCCTCATTGCAGCGGATGACTGACACCGTAATGATTTGGTGGCAGCCCCCTGATTGCAGCGGCTGTTTTTGTGTTGTGGCACGCTGGCTGAACTAGTGTCAGCAGCAGCGTGCCACGGCATTGGGGGAATCAGGGCAAGCCTCTGTAGGCTGTGGGAGCATTGGCCACAACAGTGCCGCGCCTCCACAGCCTGCTTCTGTACAAACCAGTCGCAACATGTTTATAGTGTATGGTAGAACGCGGTTGAGCATGGAAATCCATGCTCCCACGCTGTTGTTGTGCTTGCCTCAGTGCGTCACTATCATGTTGTGCTGCACCGAGTACGTCACCGGTGCAGCACAACTAGATCGAACGCATGTGCAATTGAGCAGCCCATGGCGATGCAGAAGTCGGCGTGCTGCTACACACCTCAAAGTAAGCCTTATTTTAAGAGGTAGACTTGTTTGGGGGATCACGGAGCGCTGATTATGCTTGCCCATACACTATAAAATATTGTGTACCAGCAAGCATACACAAACAAGGCAATTGTTAGATCTCGAGGTTTCTGTGGTAACGGACCTCTCGAGCTATGCTCTTGAGGTCTCTGTTACCACAGAAACCTCTCAATCACAACTGCCTTGTTGTGCATGCTTGCTCATACACAATCCTCTATCTTGCGCATGTGCGCAGTCAACATAAAAATGACTTGATGTGTTTTTACTCACAGAAGTGACAATTAAGTACTACTAATTTTGTTATATTTTGGTAGTATAGGAGCACCCATGAGCTTACAGCTTTCTCTTGCTCCTCCTGTACATTACCATGTGTCCTTACTATGACCTTGGTAGTAAGGCAAGGGGAGGAGATGACCAGAGATCAAGTAGGGACTGCAGTGGCACAGTAGGCAGGGAAAACAGGGCAGACTAGGTGGGCCAAGAGGTCCTTACCTGCCATCAGCTTCTATGTTTCTATGTAAAGTCCTTGGAATTCTTCAGTTCACTGCTGTTGTATTATGCTGCAGAATACATGTAGTGCCACAAAATGCAGTGTTCTTGGTGATTTTCATTCAACATACATTACAATGTTCCCATTCTGTCTGATTCCCCTTCCCTCCATGTTTATTCTGAAACCCCCTCCTTTAGGCTCAGCATATGATGTCATCAATCACATAATATTTCAGCCAATGGCAGGACTGCATTCTGTCACAGAAATAAACATAAATAGAAACATAGACTGATGGCAGACAAGGGCTGCATGGCCCACCCAGTCTGCCCAATTTATTTATTTGTTCCCATACATTCATTTTTGCTGCAGACCCTCTTGATCTACAGCGCTGCCTCTTCCACCACCTTCCTTAAAGGGGCGCTGTCAGCTTTGCCCCTCATTTTTTTTCCAGATTTCTGCAGTGTGCCTCTAGGCACATATTTATCACCCATGTTATGTATAATGTCCCTATATGTGCCAAAGTGATCATTCTTACCAGTTTTCCACACTTTTGCTGTATTTTACTTTTCTGCCATCCCGACCTAAATGTCCTGTCCACCGGAAGCATATGCATGCCAAGAACACGCATCGGACACTGAGCACTGGCATGGAGGACAACTTTTTACATGCCTATGATAATAAGCTGCTTGCGGTATGCATTTTATGTTGCTGGCTAAGACTTGGCATTTTATAATTAAAACCGAGCACTGATAGTAACATAAAATACATTCAAAAGCAAGTGCCGAAGTCCTGTGTGTGTCTCCTTGATCCTTGTCATCCCCTTTCTTTACTGTGAACTCTTCTATGCCAGGCCCGAACACCTTGTCTCCAGAGAACTGTAGTTTCATGACCCTTGATTTGGACTCTTGATCTGCATTCCACAGCTTGAGCCATACCTGTCTCCTGGCTCTATTAATGGAAGCTGCTGACCCGGATGCCATCTTAAAACTATCGATCGTGGACTTGGCTACATACTTCATGGTTTGAGTGACATAGTCCTTGGTGGCGCCATGGTCACTGGTTTCGGAGACGTCAAGTTGGATTGCCTCTAACCATCTGAGTATGGCCCTCGCCGAATAGGTGGCGGCCATGGAGGCTCTCATATTCATGATCATCATATCATGAACCTTCCTTACAATTTCATCTACCTTTCTGTCCATGGGGTCCTTCAGGGCCGAAGCTGACTCTGAGGGCAAGACGGTCTTGTTGCTCAAGGAGATGACTTCCACATCTACTCTGGGGGCAGTTGCCCAGAGTTTCTGTCTGTCTGCGGGGAGTGGATACCTTCTCTCGAAGGTTCCCTTTTCCCTAGTCTTAATAGGATCTGGTGCCTCCCATTCCTTGGCTAGGATGCTGTTTAACACTTTGCATACTGGGAAGAAGGTGGAAGATTGCTTCCTTTCCCTAACCATGGGATCTAGTCTGTTGTCCGGCTGTTCCACTGGCTCATCCATTCTGACTGTCTGACAGACGACTCTTATGAGCACGGGAATGGTGTCGAAGGGGCATAGTCGTGCAGCCATATCCTCCTCTTGCTTCTCCTCCTCCTCTTCCTCAGAGTGTTCATCTTCTGACATATCTGGGATGTCACTTGAGTCTGGGTCGCCCCTGGGGTGCTTGTGTGGGGGGTTTTGCTGGGTGACCTGGGTCTTTTGTTTGCTCCCAGGGAGTTGATCCTGTCCAGGAGCTTCTGAAATAATTGCAGCACCATGCTTTGGGAAGTGGTGGATACATTATAATTTAGAGGATCCTCGTCTGTGGATCCTGAGTTGTGGATGAGCTCCCTAGGCTCGGGAATCCACCATGCATAGAGAGCAGAGCTCTTCCCAGTCTGAGGTGAGTAAGATGTTGGGGCACTTTCTGCACAATCTTGATGGTCATGGTTCTGAAAGACATAATAGCATTGGGCTTGCTCAGGGATCATATCTGAAAAAATGTCATAATAAATTGAGTAGATAATAAAAAATGAGCACTTATTCCTTGGCTGGGCCTTTAAGAGCACTGAGGCTATACATCAGGCTCTGTTCATTTAGCTACATGCCCCAACTTGTAGTCTATTATCTCCTTAGAGATGAATTAGGTGGTTGAATACTGGTAAGATGCTCTAAAAACAACATGTGTGGCCTTTGTTTATTGCCCACTTATGATTCTCTGGGTTGTTTGCCTTTAAATTTAAACTTTTTTCTGAGCAGTACACCTAAGGAGGTGTCTCTGCCTTTAGGAGTGTGGCCACGTTGCGGGTGCCATTTTAGGTTCAGGATGACGGTGCTGCCATTTTGAGAAGGGAATCCTTCACTAAAAGTCTCCCTCTGAAAGCCACGAGATTTCACTTGATAATCTTGCGGCACTAAAAACAATATGGCGAGCTTGTAGGAGTGAAGCAAGGAGAAGGGGGAGTTGATAAAACGGAAGAGCCCAGTCGGAGGAATCCTGGGACTTCGCAGTAGCAGGGGAAACCACTGCTGTAGGGACAGACTGGAAGCTCATTGCGGCTCCTCTGGTAAGAAGGGGCAAAACCCCAGTCTTTTGCCATTGCTGGTGCCTGTAAAATGCCCTTTGACTTAGGGAGGCCCCTGAGGTGGTTGCGGTTGAATGAGGTGAACCATGACCTCCCGGGCATTCAGAACCACTTCATGCTTTGCTGACTGGCCTCATCCCTTTGTCAGCTGAATGAGATAAGCCGACAAGGGGGGCTCTGATAGTGTGCTTGGGGGATGGTTTAGCACTTCCTACCCCTCCTCAGCAGAACAAGGTGAACTGAGGGGGGGGGGGGAGGATGAAAACTGTTAGGCATTGCCCTGTAAACTCTGGGATGGTCGACCAATAAAACAATGATCAGCTGCTTTTTTAAAAACTTCAAATCTTTTCCAGTCTACTTCTTAGCCCTGCGCCACGGAGACTCTTCTGAATCTAACAGTATTTAGACTTGTTTTCTGAGTAGATATTTGTTTATTACCAACTCTTATTGGTCCTCTTTAGTAAAAGGAAACCGTAAAGATTATTGCCTGCCTTTATAGGCACTGTAACTCTGTCTGGGATTTTAACACAGCATTAAACAATGGGAAATATTTAGCTTACCTTAGAGCTTGGCACAGAGCCAGATGAAAACGTGACCAGCCTGGGAAGATGCACAAAGAAAGTGCCGCATTTGGCACCACAGGTGCAAAAACACATTCCGAACAGGATGTGAAAAATGACAGCGGTACTGTTCATGGGGAGGTATAAAAAATGGCAATGTTGAAAATCTGCTGTGAAAATCTTAAAAAAACTGGTGAAGTCACGAGCGTGCGTAGAAACTGTGCAACGCACACCCGTAATGTAACTAGTTTGGGGATTTTTTTTACAGCAGATTGTTAACACAGGCATTTTGGGACCTCCAATCATGAACAGTGTCAGTGTGATTTTCTATATCTGTCCGAACAATGATTTCCCACAGTGACCACGCATTTCTGTGCTGAAAGTGTGAAAACACATTTCGGCCATGTTGTAGAAAATGACAGCTGTACTGTTCCTAAGGAGGTGTGGAAAAATGTCACTGGTGAAAATATGGACTGAAAATATTACAAATTCATGAACTTACGAGGGTGCGTGGAAACTGCGCAATGCTCTCTCGTAACACAGTCATTTTATGGAGTTTTGTCACCAAATTTTCAACATAGCCATTTTAAGACCTCTGCTCATGACTAGTGTCACTGTGATTTTCTTAATCTGTCCCAAACATTGTTTTCACACACCGACTGTACCATTGTGCGCTACATGTGCGGAAACACATTTTAGGCGAGATGTGAAAATGGTAGCTGTACTGCTCATAAGGAAATGCGGTAAAATGGCACTGTTGAAAATCTGATGTACAAATATTACAAATTCGCAAACTTGCCAGCATCGCGTAGGAACTATGCATGGCGATACACTCCTAAAACAGTCATTTTGGAATTTTTCACCAGATTTTCAACATAGCCATTTTAACACCTCTGCTCATGATCAGTGTCACTGTGATTTTCTTAATGTGTCCCTGTACATTGATTTCGCACACCGACTGCGCCATTGGGTGCTACATGGGCGGAAACACGTTTTGGGTGAGATGTGAAAAATGACAGCTGTACTGATCATAAGGAGGTGTGGCAAAATGGCAATGTTGAAAATCTGGAGTGAAAATATTGAAAATTTGCGAACTTACGAGCGTGCGTAGGAACTGCGCAACGCATGCTCGTAAAACAGTCATTTTTACGTTCGCTTGCGCGCATGCGCAAGAAACGTCTTGGGAGAATGGGACACTTTGGAGTTGTGCCCCTTCTCTGCAATCCCCTGCTCCATTGAGCAGGTGTGGCAGTCCTGCACCTATCGGACGCGGTGTTGTCTATGACAGCGGTGGTCTTCTCTTCAAAGAAAACCACCGCTGTGTGCTTGCACCGCGTCACGCCGCCCCCCCAAAATCTTTGCTGCCATGCTGGGAGCCCACCCCAGCATGGCAAGCGTCCGTGTCGTCTGCCGGCGGGGATGCCCAATCCCGCTCGGCTCCGCGGCACCCAGCCATCCTTCTGCTACGCTGAGGCCCACCCCAGTGTGGCAAATGTCCCCAGTGGTCTTTTTTTTTTTTTTTTAAACCTGTAAATTAAAGCGGTCCCATGGCGCTTCTCCCAGCCCCTCCTCCCACCCTCACCCACCCACTCGCACCTGCCTCCCCACCCCCACCCCATACTTACCTCCGGGCTACGTAGCGGCGATCTTGGGTGGACGGGAACCACGTCTGCACTCTTCAAAGCCGACCACGAACTGAGAAATGCCAGTAAGCTGTATAATGGGCTAGATAGGGGTTTTCAACTTTGTGCATATCTCAGGCATTTTTGGATTTTTGCACCAATTTTCAACATGGGTTTTTGGACCCCTTCTCATGAATGATGTCACTGTCATGGCGTTATTCGGGCCCGAAGGGTGATTTCGCAGTCACTGTGCAGTCACTCGACAAATCACCCTCCGGGTTCAATAACACCAAGACAGTGACATCATTCGAGAAAAGTTCCAAAACCCATATTAATTAATCTAAATAATCAAAAATGACTGTTCTGACATGTGTTAGCAGTTCCTCACGCACACTAAATGCGTTTGCAAAATTTTCAATATTGTCACTCCAGATTTTCAATGTTGCCATTTTACCACACCTCCTCATGAGCAGTACAGCTGTCATTTTCACATCCTGCCCAAAAGCGTGTTTCCGCCCATGTGGCGCTAATGCACAATCGGTGTGCGAACTCAATGTATAGGACACATTAAAGAAAATCACAGTGACACTGTTCATGAGCAGAGGTCTTAAAATGGCTGTGTTGAAAATGTGGTAAAAATTCCTAAAAATGACTGTTTTACGAGTGTGCATTGCGCCGGTTCCTATACCGGCTGTAAGTTGCAATTTTCAATATTTTCATTCCACATTTTCAACATTGCCATTTTACCACACCTCCTTATGAGCAGTACAGCTGTCATATTTCACATCCTGCCCAAAAGCGTGTTTCTGCCATGTGGCACACAATGGCGCGGTCGGTGTACCCGAAATCAATGTATGGGACACATTAAGAAAATCACCATGAAACTGTTCATTAGCAGAGGTCTTAAAATGGCTATGTTGAAAATTTGGTGAAAAAATTCCTAAAAATGACTGTTTTACAAGCGTGCATTGCGCAGTTCCTACGCACGCTCGTAAGTTCACGAATTTTCAATATTTGCACTCCAATGACTTCCAAATACCTAAACAGCACATAGAAGCAAGCAACATTCAGCATTGACAACTGCGTGTACTTCTTTGTCACTGATTTTTTTAAGCCATGTCCAAGTGCCAAATACCACTGCACATACCTGCAAGCGAACGTTCGGCATTGACAAATGCTTGTTAGGAATTTGTTCACCAAATTTTCAACATAGGCTTTTTGAGAGCCCACCTTATGAACACTGGCAGTGTCGTTTTGTTAATGGGTCCTGAAAGATGATTTCGCGCAGTGACTGTGAAATCACCCTTCGGGCCCGATTAATGCCATGGCAGTGCAAGAATTCATGAGGAGGGGTCCCAAAAAACCCATGTTGAAAATTTGGGCCCAAAATTCCCAAAAATGCCTGAGATATGCAACAAAGTTTAAAAAAACGTATTTATTCCATTATACAGCTTACCGGCATTTCCTCAGTTCGCGGTCGGCTTTGAAGAGTGCAGACGTGTTCCCATTCCACCGATGATCGTCGCTGAGCTCCAGAGGTAAGTATGGGGTGGGGGTGTGGGGATGCAGGTGCGCAGTGGGTGGGTGCGGGTTGATGGGGGCGGGGAGACTGTGAGGAAGGTTTTCTTCTTTACAGGTTTTTAGATGGCGTGGGACATTTGCCAGCTGGGGTGGAGCTCCAAGCGTGGCAGCTGAAAAAACTGTTTGGGGGCTGGAGCCGACGAGAGTTGGGCACCCCGTCGGCCATAACATGCTTTGCCACGCTGGGGTGGGCTCCCAGCGTGGCACATAAAACTTTTGGGGGGCATGCAGCCGTGGAGCCGATGGGGATTGGGCACCCCGTTGGCTATGACAGTTCTTGCCACGCTGGGGTGGGCTCCCAGCGTGCATCCTGGTCAACTATTGTTGGGGGCGTGAAGCCGATAGGATCTAAGCACCCTGTCGGCCACACAATGTGTTTGTGGGGGCTTGCATCAGCACGCAATATGTGTGCTTGCGTGTGTGTGTGGGGGATAGCTCTGCTTACTGAAGCGGAGCTCTCCCTTTCAACTGTATGCCACTGCATTCTCCTGCTGTCATAGACAGCTGCAGCAGTGATTGGTGCACTGCGACCGCACCTGCAAACACACTGACTGAATTGGAAGAGGCTGACGCACCTCTAGAAAATTCGTATGATGGCACTATGTTTCTTGCACATGCATGCAAGCAAACATAAAAATGATTCCATGGTGTCTAGTGGACCTCCTTCCCTCGATCACCTCAGTAACAAAGAAATACATAATTCCCTGCTGTCTAGTGGACCCCTCTACCCCAATTGCCCCTGTATTAAAGGTACAAATAATTCCCTGGTGTCTAGTGAACCCCCTCCCCCACCAATCGCCCCTGTATTAAATGTACAAATAATTCCCTGGTGTCTAGTGGACCCCCTACCCCACAGTTGCCCCTGTACTAAAGGTATAAATAATTCCCTGGTGTCTAGTGGACCCCCTCCTCCCAATTGCCCCTGCATTAAAGGTATAAATAATTCCTTGGTGTCTAGTGGATCTCCCCCAAATTGCCCCTGTATTAAAGGTATAAATAATTCCCTGGTATCTAGTGGACCTCCCCCCCAATCACCCCTGTATTAAAGATACAAATAATTCCCTGGTATCTAGTGGATCCCACTCTGCCTGACTGGCCCTGTATTAAAGGAATAAATATTTCCCTGGTGTCTAGTGGACCCTCCTTTCCCCCACTCACCCCTGCATAATAGAAATAAATAATTCCCTGGGGTCTAGAGGACCCCCTTCACCCGATCAACCCTGTATCAAAGGAATACATAATTATCTGTTGCCTAGTGGACCCCCTCCCCCGATTGCCCCTGTATTAAAGGTGTAAATAATTCCCTAGCATCTAGTGGCCCCCCTTCCCCCGATCACCCCATATCATAGGAATAAATAATTCCCTGGTGTCTAGTGGCCTCCCCAACAATCGTCCCTGAATCAAAGGAATAACTTCCTGGTGTCTAGTGACCCCCGACTGCCCCTGTATTAATGGCAAAATAATTCCCCAATGTCTACTGAGTCCCCCTCCCACTGATCACCACCGTATCAAAGAAATAAATAATTCTCTGGTGTCTGGTGGACCCCTTCCCATGATCGCCTCTGTATTATAAGTATAAATAATTTCCTGGTGTCTAGTGGGCCACCTACCCCCAGTCATCCCTGTATCATAGGTATAAATATTTCCCTGGTGTCTAGCGGGCCCCCTTCCCCAGTTGCACTGGTATTAAAGGTATAAATAATCACCTGGTGCCTAGTAGGCCCCACTCCCTGATCAGCTCTTATCAAAGGTATAAATAATTTTCTGGTATCTAGTGGATACCCCTACCCCAAATCGCCCCTGTATCAAACGTATAAATAATTGTCTGATGTTTAGTGGACACCCCTCCCTCCTGATCACCCCCATATCAAAGATATTAATAATTCCTTCATGTCTGTTAGACCCCCTCTCCACCTGACTACCCCTGTATCAGAAGAATTAATAATTCCCTGGTGTCTAGTGCACCCCTCTCCCTGCAATTGCCCCTCTGTCCAAGGTATAAATAATTCCCTGGTGTCTAGTGGATGCCCCTCCCCCCAATTGCCCCTGTTTAATTGGTATAAATGATTCCCTGGTGTCCAGAGGGCCCCTTCCCTGATCATCCCTTTTTCAAGCTTGTACATAATTCCCTGGTGTCTAGTGGGCTCCCCTTCCCAACTGACCCTGTATCAAAGGTATATATAATTACCTGGTGTCTAGTGGATACCCCTACACCCAATCACACCTGCATCAAAGGTATAAATAATTCTCTGGTGTCTAGTGGACACCCCTCCCTCCTGATCGCCCCTGTATCAAAGGAATAAATAATATTCTAGTGTCTAGTGGACTCCCTCCCCATTAATGACCCTGTATCAAAGGTATAAATAATTCCCTGGTGTCTAGTGGACCCCTCTTCCCACAACTGTCTCTGTGTCCAAGGTATAAATGTATTTATTTTTCTGTTGTCTAGCAGCCCCCCAAACAAGTGACAACCCCCCCCATCCGGCCACCCAGTGAACACCCCTGCCCCGCACCTCCTCTCACCTCTGTCACAGATTCACCCTCCGAATGACGCTGACTGCCACAGCCCTTCGTGCACCTGTTCAGCCACCTGCCATCTGACATGCACAGAACATGATCACGAGTACTGCAGAAACAGGAGTACTCATGATTGCTCTCTCTATGCATATCAGATGATTGGCCAGTCGAGGAGGTGAGTAGAGGGCTGTGCTGGTCATCCTCATTTGTGACTTCTGGGGAGAGGGGGGACCTAGGGCAGGGGCCCTCAGCAGGTGACTACGATGAGGGGTTGTCACTCGGTCGGGGGTCTGATGAACACCAGGGAAATTATTTAAAAGGGGCAATCATATGAGTCCACAAGACACCAGGGCATTTTTTAACAGGGGTGATCGGGGGGGAGGGGATTTGGCACCCCAGTGTCGTGTGTTGTTTGGCGCACCAGGGATCAGCACCCTGATGTCACAGGGTGTGAGGGTGTGGGCACAGGAAACGCCAGACTTGGGGGGGGGGGGGGGACATGGAGCAGGTTGAACATGGTGGTGCTCAGCTGCCTGCAAGGTGGCATCTTGTAGATGAAAGCATGCAGCTGCACTCTGATAGGTGCGGCTACCTCTTTTGAACTACACAAAGTTTATGCCTGTCACTCAGGCTGAACACTGTCACCTTCAGCCTACTCCTCAACAGGCTGTCTGTGGTGAGCCTTCTGCAGCCTGAGCTACATTGGATACTACAATGACACATCTCTGCAGCCTCTACAGGATACCCCCGAGCAGCCACAACATGTTTGCTTCATGTGCGCATAAGCAAACATAAACAATACTTCCTGGTATCTCCCTTAAACTTGCCCCCCGCTAGCTTCATTGAGTTGCTCCTGGGGTTTGTGTTCTCACTCAGTCTGAACAATTTCCCGCTACGCACTTTGTTTACCCTGTGGGGATATTAACTTGCAGAAAGTGGTTTTACTTGGAATACTGACTTCCAATATCTGGAATCTGGGATGCATGTGGGCTTCCAAGAGGAATGGAATGGATAACCACCAAATGTGGGTGCAGGGCAACTTCTGACCTCCACCATGAAAAAAAACTGAACTGAACCCCTGTTCACATCCCACAAATCTACAAACAAGTTGAGTGCCTCTATTCAAACTCACTCTCCCTACAGCAAAGAGTTTAGCAGCATTTTGCAAAGATTTTGATCTATACTCTGGAGCTGTCCATGCTGGGTGGGATGGAGGGGTAATAATATAAGAGATAAACTATGCCCAGCTGTACAAAATAAGGATGTCTAACTATCAAGGGGTTCTGGTGACGTCTTTAAACCATTAGGCCAACAGCTGAAAGGTTTTATCTGTCACTAGAACTCCAAGATACCACGAGGGAGGCTGTATAGTGCAGTGGTTTAAGGCTCTGAACTGCAAATCTAGAAACCTAGGCTTGAATCCCACAATCCCCACTTGTATATGGTGTGACCTTGAGCAAGTCACTTAACTTCCTTGTGCTCCCAGGTCACATCTGTAAACAACCTTTCAGCTTAGTGTGTTACTCCTGGCAAAAAAAAAATATAGTTTTAAGGCCTTATTTTGTGTAGTCTTGTGTAGTTTATTCATCATTATAAAAGAGGTGGGGAGAATCTTGCTGCCTGATTGGTGGAACAGGTTCCAGAGTGGTGTGGTTCAGGCATAGTAAAAGCACTGCTAAAGACGTCAGAATTTTTTATTTTTTTTTTACAGTAGGCCCATTTTATAACCGCAATAAGGCACTTCAGGGTGTGGGTTACTTTCCTGAACTGCACTCCCATGTGGTTAAAGGCAATCAGCATGAGTACCTCGTGCCTCATTATCATACATGTGATATGTCCAACTTGCTTAAGAGGGAGATTTGGGTCAAATTGGTAGGGAGATTGGCCTGTTAGTAGGGAGATGTCATAACGTCATGAGTTTGTCCTTCAATGGCTTCCAAAAATAAGAAAAAAAGCATTTAAAACATTTATTATATTTCATTTTGTCAAGAATAAACACTAAAAATAATCACCAACTAGTTGTACAGTACAAAGTTATCGCATACATTGTTCATCACTAATTTACTTTTTATGTGTCTTTATCTGCAAAAAAAAAACATGAATGGACATTCTGGACAGAATTTTACTTAAGCAGGAGACTTTGTCTCCCGGGAGGGAGTTCAGTCAAAAAAACAGGAGTCTCCTGCGAAAAGAGGGAGATATTACATGTATGCATTATGCACCTATGCATGCAGTTCAGGAATAGTTACCCACACCCTGCTGTGTTTAATTGCTTACTAATACATTTTGAATCGACTAGAAGAGAACTGAGAACATTCATAATAGTGAGACAAACAGTAAAGTCCATGGGAAATTGTTAAAGGAGGTCATAATGCTAACATTTGAAAAGTAAATAAATTAATGGTGCTGTGGACTGTGGACGTATTGGAGGCAATGCACAGAGATGCTGGTCTAGTGCTGGAATCATGACAACATACGTTATACATTTTATTAAAACAATGAAAATTGCAGTTTACTTCACCTAAAAACGTTTCTTTTATATGTAAAAAGGTAGAATATGTAGTGATTTGAATGAAATGTTACTGTTGATTGGTAGATTGAAAGAGCAAGTCACTGTAGGGACCCTTTCTAAGTCAATGTTAGGCTTGGGCTGTGAGGTATACAGCTGTGTGTGTGGAGACTGTAGGTAACAGATTTTATGTAACACAGTTGCTCCATGCTAGTTCTGCATGACAAGCCTGCAATGCCCTGTATTTTTAAGGCTATAAACATTCACTGTGTATTATATACTTTTCGAGAGGGGTGTGCCATGGGTTTTATGTTCCCTCTTTGTTGGAAGGCAGGATATTAGGGGATCAGATTGGAATGATGATAGCATACAAGGAGGAAATGAACAGCTAGCAGAGCCATTCTGGAGAAAATTCCTGTCTCCTGAGGTGTCTGCTTCCACTGATTGCAGAGGGGCTGGGTACTCATGTGGCTCAGGTGGCATGTTTGCAAACTGAAGTTTGTTTTTTTGTTAAGAGGTGAAGGTGTTGTAAGAGAGTCTGGGGAAAGTATGACGTTACTGTACAGCTGGTCTGAGCCCTGAGCTAGCATAGGTGCTTCTTTTGTTCCATAAAGCCAAGCTTTTTGGTTTCAAACTGAAACTCTCTGCCCTAGCCCACAATGGTGGCTTTCTCACTGTTAAATCCCCAGATGGCGCTCCCCTTGACACTTCTCCCACCTTCAAGTATCTGGAGGCAATCCTGGACCCGTCCCTAACCTACACTGGCCACATTGCCTCACTGATCAGGCACATCAACCAGAAGATAGGGCTCTGCTATCACATGATCGACCACCTCTAACCAGAAACCCACCGTGCTATTGCCCGTGGCAACCTCCTTCCCCTCCTTGACTATGGCTGCCCGGTGTACTCCCTCACCTACATTACCAACCTTAACCACCTGGATGCTACCAATGATCGTATATGTCGCCTTGCCCTCCACGCCCCTCTCATCACTCACCACTGCACTCTTTACCAGTCCCTTAACTGGCTCCCTCCACAAGCACGACACTCCCATCTGCTGGCCCGGACCATTGCTGATACTTTGCACTATCCCTCCTACTCTCCACTATCCCTTCTTATCTGGCCTAGAACCTACTGCCACAATCTATGTCAGTCTTCATGCCTTCAACTGGAACACCCTGACATAATGACAAGGATGGGCTTAAGAGCTTTCTCTGCAGCTGGACCGGCACTATAGAATGACCTCCTCTCCTCCCTACGTTCCCCCGACCCACCTCTAAATCTAAATTCCCTGTTAAGAATGCACTTTCTGTCCACCACGACCTAAGTCTGCATGGCTTCACCTCCCTTGCAGCTCACCCTTAATTACCACCTCCCCCCTAGTACTCCGCTGTCCTCTCCCACCCTGAATACTATTGTTATTCCATTTGTTGAATCATGGAGAAACTTTACCCTGTTTACCTAAATGTTATTTACCTCGTTTGCTCAGTTGCTGATGTACCTGATACTGTTTACCTTATATTTTCTCTGTTAGCTTGACCTCCACTGTTATGTTCACTGTATGATGCACGCTGCTCTCTCAATGTATTTGTACATTGTATGTGCCAGTTTCTGGCCTGGGCCATGCCTGAGAAAGGTATTCGGATCAGTGCACCAACCCGGTTACCAAATGAATCAATAAACTAAATGAATAACCCTTGGACCCATTGTTGTTCGCCTGCAGTTGGTTGAGTCTCTCATGCCAGCATCCTCCGAGCCCTGTCTCATGCCCCCCACCCCACCGACTGTCGTAACTAGCAGGGATCCATGGACCCAGGTCTGAAAGAGCCAGCAAACATAATACAGACAGCACCCAATACATGGATTTTTCTTTCATTCCCCCGATCCTACCCACCTTCCTCACAGTGTTGGCAGTGCCCTGACAGGCCTGACAAGTAGGCAGCATCCTTCTGTGGAGGCAACAAAACTCTCTAACCCATGACTGGGGTCAAGCACCTGTAGAGCAAGGTGCCTGCCCCCCCCCCCCATGGCAGCCCTACTCCAGCGCCTTGCCTGCTCCCAAGTCTAATCCCCAAACCCAGGTCACCCATACAGCTCACAGAGAATATACTGCTGCCGAGCCGTTAAGCGCCCAACATAGACACATCTTAATCTGAGTGGCAGGTCTCCTGGCTGGCTCCCTTAAAAATATTCCCCTTTGATTACATAAAGCAGATGTGCATGTTACAGTGAAAATTCTGACCGCAATATTTTTATTCCATTTTTAATTGCCCTTTATCTCCGTCTTCCTCCCTTTTTGAGTCGACTTTAGCCCCCTTTTTTTGCATTTGAAATAATAAAAGAAGCATGCCTGTTAACATAGCTCGGACCAGGTTTTCCTCAGTATTCTCAGCTACTTTTGTACACCTATTGTTCCATAAGATCAAGGAGCAGCGTCTATTGCATGCTAGTTCATTGAATTCACATGAAAAGTGACGTTAAATAATGGGTGTTTAAAAGCAGCTCAGAGTAAAGATTAAAAACCTGGACAGTGAGTGCTATGGCTGGGAGCAAGTCTGAGTCACAGTTACTGGCGGTGCACATTAGGCGGGCACAGTTAACCAGCTGCGCTACCGGTAAAAACTGCCACACACAATGGTTGGACTTAGTTAACATGTGGAGGAGACTCCCTGGTGGCAAGGTCACTATGCAAACCCTTTGACCAGATGTTAATGGGTGCAAATGGGGTTTGGACTAGGGGTGATCCAATATTTGCAAAACCTGATCCATTGGTCCAGTTTTAGACTCTGATTTCCAAATCCGATCGGAATCCTGATATTTAGGATTAGGATTTTTGGCAATGGAATCCAGAAGTCCTGAATCCTAACTTTAGTATTGAAATCCAAAGTATCTGGATCCGAAAATGTATTTCCAATCACCCCTAGTTTGTACCCACTAACAGGCATCTCATGACAGTCAGAGGTCTGGGTACGGCTTAGAACCAGGCCTCAGGAGCTTGACCCCGAATGTTTCCATGTGGGCCCTGAACTTCAGAGAAATGCAACGGCTGAAATTAATCTTTTTATAAAAATATACTGTATATGGTCTACCCTTGGCCTTTTAGAACTCATGCCAGAGATCTTTTGCTACTCCTATACTCCATTCCATCCTCACTCCACTGACTCCTCTCCGCTGCGTGTCTCTGAGTTTGTCCTTACTGGGATGGATATGGGGTACATTATGGTGGCCATTGTTATCAGTTTGGCCCAGCAGGACAAGCTGATTCAAAATTGTACTAGTCCGCAGACGGTTGCACTAGTCCACACTTGCAATGGAGAATTTTGTTCGCTTGTACCATGAAAAAATGCAAACCAAGAAATATTCTGATGTTGCACACGCATACTGCTGTGATGCTGCTTCCTGGCAACAGCAAAAAAAAAAGATTTATCACACAATGATACACAGTGAGCACCTCACACATTGTTTTGCACTATGGCCCACTCCCTTCCTCTTTCTTCTCCCCTTCCTCCAATTCAGAGGATCCCACAGCAGCTGATATTTCATCTACCCCCCCACCCCGGGCAATGAAGCAAGTCAGGCAGAGAATAACATGTTCAGCCTCCATGCTGTGACCAGCCAGAGACCTGCATTTCCTGCAATATTCAAGCTACATCAAGTGAGACAAGGGCAGATTTAGGATTTCTTGTGGGGGGTAGACAATTCTAGGAGGTTTCAAAACAGAAACCTTTGCTGCATTTGCATTTCTATATGTAACCCCTAGGTGGCACTATCCTAGGGGCTACTACCCCTGCCTACGTGACTATGCACAGGTTGAGGGGCCTGAGCTCGGTGAATGGGTGCCTCCACCTGGAGGAATGGTTTTGGGGTAGCGTAGCTGCTGTTGGTATAGCCCTCTGGGATACTATAACCACCCACCAACCCTTCTAGTGGCCTAAGCAGTTCAGCAACAGCACATTCACATTTACCATATGACAGTAATGATACGCTCACACTCCTTGCACTTACCACCAGGGCTGGATCTGCTGCAACTGCCCTGGAGACCCCTGGAAAATAAGACCAGTGATGCAACAACACTGTAGCAGTACTGTATCCCCATCAAGAAGGTACACACTAGCCAGGTTGAACGTGAAAAAACATAATCTGATTTATTCAGGGGGATGTGAACAAGGGTGGTGTGTGACTCTAGCAGGTGATTAGCAGATCTGATTAAATTCAGGCTGAATAAGCATGCACAGTGAGTCCCTTTAACACAGTCCTCACAACCCTGGGTACCCAATATGGAAAACAGGCTAGCCTGAAGTGTTGCCCAGGGTAGGCTGGCATTGCAGCTGTTGTTGGAGCCCTCAGAAAGGAAAACAATTAACATGCATTCAACCCAAATATTTGTAATCTGGAGCCGAATGGCTCAGTCCATTGCAATCAACCCAAAAAACAAGGGAACCAGATGACACACAAATGATTGTAGCTTTTGTTGCAGGGAGCTACCCTGTATTGTACTCACGCTACCCAGACCAGGATGCAGGACAGGCGAGATGAAGACCTTGTGGTGTTGTACTGAATTGCCAGGGGAAGCAGGGCCTACACAACTCATCTCCTGGTGGTTGCTACCTGTTCGGTGGTGTTGAGCAGAGGGCCGAATCCCCAAATGGGTCTTTCGCCGAGAATGTCTCTGAATCGGGAGCAACGGCCTAGGCCAAGATGGCAGGGCCCAGGAAGAACAGACAGTTTGGATGAAGTCCGTGATGAAATGCTGGAACAGCCTCCAGCTGGCGTAACAGAACTCGCCGTGAGGAACCAAATCACGATCCATGATACACATTCAGCACACTTATAAGCACTTAGAATATTTTGTCACACTTCGGATAAAGTCCGTTTGCAAATTGCAGGTTCTCTGCGTAAACCTTTTGATCTGAGGCTCTCTTCTGTACCTAGCAGGCCGATCGCTTCTGGAGCAAGTCTTCGGTCCACTTGCAGGCAGCAAAAACACACCTTTTCTCTTCAGGTTCAGGTCTCAATCCACTAATCGGATAAATCCGACTTTCACTCTAAAGGCAATACTTCACACTGGAAGATGTGACAGGCAGGCCAGCAGAGCCTTCCAGCCAATTCTCCCATGCTCCTAGCAGAAGCAGCTGCTGAATGGCTCGAGCTGTTTTCTCTCCAAACACCAACTCTCGACTGACACACTGCTGCCAGCAGTTCTGGGCTTTCCCAGTAATCCAAAAGGTTTGGTTGGCTGAGGGAACTGTCTATCACAGAAAGGGCTCACCCTGCAGGTCCATTTAGGCGCCAACCACTTGAAACTACAATTCCTACAGAATTTAAATCCCACAAGATCTCTGGGGACAGGCTCCATTTTAGGTCCCCTGAGGTCCGATTGGTCCAACACTGGCAGTCCAGAACCAAGATGGTGGTTCTTATGCAAAAGTTCAAGCTGGAATGGCAAACAGGTTAGACAAACTCCTCTATTATTATTATGACAGATAAACAGTAAATAATCACTTTCCCTAACAGAGCTCCCTCTGTGCAAGTAGCGACTGCAGAATGGAGCAGAAATACGGACTGTCAGGCTGATTGCAAGCCTTTAATCACTCGGACCCAGCTCAGACTAATTTTCTAACACAGCACAGCTGCTCTCTTAAAGAGACAGGCACAGAGGCTTACTGGAGCACTCTCATGCAGACAATGAAAACTACTACAGACACAGGAGGACATTTATAGGAACCCCTATTTTTTTTTTTTTTAGTTGTTTAACCAGGTATAGCACACTAAGCTGAAAGTTTTTTTACAGGAGCAACCTGGGAGCCCAGGGAAGTTAAGTGACTTGTTCAGGGTCACACAGTATGCAAGTGGAAGCTGTGGGATTCAAACCCAGGTCTGGTCTGCTAGATGACACCAGATTTGCAGCTCAGAACCTTAGACCACTGTGCTATACTGCCTCCTTTTACCTATTTGTAGGGGGATTATATATATAGCAAGCACAAAAGTATTAATTTCAACATGCTGTAACTGGATAATAAAATTACCTTTCTGAGATTCTTCTTGGAACTGAACAAATAGAAGAGATGACAGACAAGTGGTGTCCAAGTAATAAATGCAATTTATTACTGGTAAATAAGGATAATACAGGCTTACAACCAACAGTGTAATAATCACTGGGAGAGTATCCAGTTTCCTTACCTGTAGGTGCAGTCAGGTCTCTCTGAGAGAACATACGTTATACAAAGGGTCTTATACCCTGATAATTGCTATGGCAACTATAAAAGAAGATACATAAAAAGTAAGTAACTGGCTAAAAACCGGTGGCCAGAGAGTAACCATCCTAACTAGCATGGGAAAGTTGCTTAGCTTGCAGAGGCTAAAATATGAACAATAAGGTCTGTGATGCTTTCCAAGGTCACTTGCAGTTACAGTTTGCACAAGCACTAAAGATGGCACTGTTGCCTAACTGCTGATTATACAATAAAAATATACTAGAAAACCTCTCCCAGTGGTACAATATACTGTGAGAATATAGTGAAGCATAAAACGCATTACAAAAGTACAGTAGAACTCTGATCCTGACTCTTATGCTTAGCCGACAAGTGTCTGTGCCCTAATGTTAGTACATATACCTACATATGTATTGCTGACAGTGAGGTTGGGGCACAATCAGGGGTGCTGTTCCATGGATAACAATGCTCTGTTCCAACAACAACTGCATTTATATATTTGCTTGCGCACATGCACAATAAACATTTTGTGGCATCTTGTGGTAGTAGCAGGTTTTAGAGGTATGGCAGTGTTGTGGCCAATGCCGCCACTCCTTTTTTGGGATTGTCTGTTTGGCACCAATGAATGAGCACGCTGTCTACGACAGCAGATTTGAAGCATGCCACCAACTTGAAAGAAATTCACCACCGCAATCAGGGAGCACCCTGTCATTGCAGGGTGTAGCCATCAATACACCTGGCACACCACAGCGTGCAGCAGACCAGCGGGCAGGGTGGGGTAGCAGGATCCGGGAAGAAAACAGGAGCTTGGAGAACTTAAGAGGACAACGGAAGGAATGGACAGAGTGAAGACTGAAAAAGAGAAGATTTCTGTGCAATTTGCTCATTGGACTGCTCGCTGCCCTGCCCATGTGCACCATCTGCCGTGGTCCATGGAAGCTAAGGAATCAGAGACCTCTTCAGGTACATCAGCAGGCATATGCAGTGCATGCTAGTGCGTACAAAAAAATAAAATCTGGGGTATCATTCTGAACGTTTTCCTCGAGCAGCCACCTGGCTTACGTCTCTATTTACTGACTCCTTGCTGCCATGCTAGACTGTTTACAGTGCTGCCTACATTAGCTGGGTGGGGGTGGGGGGTTGTGGCTGCAAGCGCTTGCATGCGTGGGAGGGGGATGATCAGTGACTGAGAAAAACAATCCCTAGCAAGCTGATTGGCTAATACGCAAGTCTCAGGTTGGTGAATCTGTGCTGGATTTTTAAACCAGACATCTGCAGTGTGTGGCTTTGGCAATACAAATGGAGGTTGCTTTATTTTTTGTTATCCTTCCAGTGTTTGAAAACTGGAGGATGGAGCAGGGATCGTGACTCAAGCAGCACTGGCAGCAGCACCGGCAACGATATTTGAGACCAGACATAGCATCAGACTCGAAAGAAATCAGGAAGTGCTTTAGGGAGGACTGAGACAGCAGAGGAGGACAAACAGGTCACTGAGACAACTGTGAACAGAATCGGAGGCAGTCTTCGAGCACCAGGAAGAAACTCTGGGACGGGAATGAACAGCGTGGTCACGGTGGTCATGTAAGTTAGTATGAGGACTTAAAAAGAATGGGGTGTTGTGATTCCCCCTCAACACTTTCTGGGCTTGTCCCCTTCCGATTTGCTTGGTACAGTAACTTGTTGCCTGCTCGGTGGGGACCTGTAAATGCTTATAATGATGGCACCCTTCTGACGGTGTGCTCAGCCCTGCTGATGGTTATTTGTTAACGGAGAGTTGCTTGCTTTGCTCTGCTTCACTACACCTGCCTGGTTACACTAGGTTGGGTCCATGAAACCTCACCAGCACTTTCCTGTTTGTTGTGCTGATTTCCTAGTAATTTGTGAGGGCATTGATTCAGAAGTCCTCCCCAGCCAGCAGCAAACCTCAGAACGCGCCCCCCCCAATCGCCATTGCAGCAGACCCACAAGTCGGGGTCACAAGGGCATTGATTCAAAAGCCCTCCCCAGCCAGCAGCAAGCCTCAGGACGCGCCCACCCCAATCACCATCGCAGCAGACCCACAAGTCGGGGTCGCAAGGGCATTGATTCAGAAGCCCTCCCCAGCTAGCAGCAAGCCTCAGGATGCACCCCCCCAATCGCCATCGCAGCAGACCCACAAGTCGGGGTCGCAAGGGCATTGATTCAGAAGCCCTCCCCAGCCAGCAGCAAGCCTCAGGGTGCACCCTCCCCCCAATCGCCATCGCAGCAGACCCAGAAGGTACAACGCTCCGCTGCATTCGGAGCCTGTGTTTTTTTCAGTTTGACGTCAAAATGATTCAAAAAAGGCGGGACAAAGGAAAAGGACTGAGAAAGCTGTAGCTTTAAGGACTATAGTTTCTCTCGGCATAGGCCTACTAATAGAATTATTACAAGGCTTTAAAGTCATTTTATTGTGCTTACAGTACTCTTGCAAGACTCTAATTTACAAGCATTTTACTGCATTTACCCAGTCAAACAGCTCAATTTAAGCACTGCACTGTATAGGGAGTAAAGTTATTTTAAAGAACCAACAGTAGAGTTATTTTAAAAGCACTGCATGTAAATTTGGGCTACCTGTTATTTTAGCTCCTCCTCCCTTCTCTCCACGGCTACTTAAACCCCATCTCTTTCTTTCCACAGTTGGTATCGTGAGGGCATTGATTCAGAAGCCCTCCCCAGCCAGCAGAAAGCCTCAGGACATGCCCCCCCAATCTCCACCGCAGCAGACCCACAAGGTACAACGCTCTGCTGCATTCAGAGCCTGTGTTTTGGCCCCGCCGGTGCTGTGCGCCGGCTTCCCGCCACTCCCACCACTGCCCTTGGTGAGCTCCTTGTTTTATACACTGTGTCATGTGAGCTCAAGAACCTATCAGCTCACTTTCCCATTTGCAGCTTATCAGCTGCTACCACTAGTGGCCGCTTTTCCTCTACCAAAACCTTTGTCAATCTCTACCAATTAAGCTACCTTTCCTACCACTGCTACTTCTCTCTTTTGCTCCTATGGCATCCCTTCCCCCAGTGATCCTCCCAAAAAGGGAACCGCCCCTGCCTATGACCCCCTGCTTCATCCCCCAGCCCATCTATAAATACCCTCTCCAGCTACAAAACTGCCCCAAAGCACACAATTGACACATTAGCGCCACCATCCTGCCCCCCTTTTTTAATCTGGGCAATGGCATTCTCCGCACCCAAGTTCTCAGCTGCCCACCGCCAGCAGCCTCAGCTCCCAACCCTACCCCTAGGCACAAATACTGCTGGCACAGATGTAAACAGTTTCTCACACTGCTTCTCCTCCTGGCCAGTGATATTGAGTCCAACCCTGGACCCACCACTCCAAGTGCTCACTCCCCGTTTACATTCCCAAAGGGTCTCAGGCTCCTGCACCTCAACATCTGCAGCTTACTAAACAAAATAGCTATGCTGCAGCCAATCGCCCTATCCCATCGCCCTGACATCCTGATCATATCTGAAACCTGGTTAAAACCACATCACACAGATGCTGAAGTATCCATCCCTGGCTACTCAATTATCAGACATGATCGTCCAGGAAAAAGAGAGGTGGAGGAACAGCCATGTACATCTCCTCTAAGCTGCAGTTCACTTTAATTCCAATTCCCTCACTTCCAGCCCACATCGACTCTCTCCTAATCAAAGTCTCGCTCCCATGCTCCACCCCTGTGTATGTTGTAGGGACCTACTGCCCCCCCGGCACACCCCTACCTGACATCCTATCACACCTGGACAAGTTAAAGTCATTAACCACTGGGGGGCGAGCTTCACGCCATCAGCGATTTTAACCACAACTGGCTAGCCACAGATAAGGCCCACATCAAGACAAAGATCAAGGCTCTAAATCTCACCCAACTAATCGAACACCCCACCCATCTAAACCACAAGACGCAAAACAACTCTCTCCTGGACTGGATCCTCTCCTCCCACCCCCACAGGATCCCATGAGCGGGCCTGCTCCCAGACTCCCTAAGTGACCACCACATGATCTTCATGGTCAGAAAGGTGTTTAGGCCCTCCGCTCCCCCCCAAGACACTCTGGACAAGGACATACAATTCCCTAGACCTAGCATCGCTCTTGCATGACCTAGGCCAATTAGACTGGTCTTTCACCCCAGCGGCCACATTTATTGAAGCCGCTTTCGAAACCTTCGAGGCCAAATTTCTAAATGTCTGGGACTACCACATCCCCCTGCACACAAAAAGGGTCAGACGTGCCCACCTTCCCTGGATCACTGCTGATATCATCAGCCAATGCCACTCCACAGACCATGCATGGAAAGTCCACAAGAAATTGGGCACCCAGACAACTTTCCAAAACTACAGAACCCTCTGCAACTCCTGTACCAAGCTCATTCGCAACTCAGAAAATAACTATTTCCTATTGGCTTTCAACGCAAACCTAACCCACCCGACAAACTTTTGGAAATCATTCAAATCCCTCTTCTCCCCCACTACCCACCCGCCACCACTGACACTGTTACAACAGGGTACTACCATCACCGATCCCAGCGAGGTTGCCACTGCTTTCAATACCTACTTCTCCAGCTGTGCAGACTCACTCCTGTCCTCCCTTCAGCATCTACCCACCCCACCAAGGGCACTCCCACTGCCCATATAGTTTCTCTTTTCGCCCTGTATCCCCAGATGAAGTACTCAACTCCCTCCATTCCCTGAACCCTAACAAAGGAAAATGCCCCACGGCCCTAGATGCCAAGATGCTATTTCTGTCAGCCCCAGCCATAGCTGCACCGCTAGCCACACTATTCAACCTCACCTTCTCACTAGGCAAATTACCATTCACATGGAAACTAGCTACCGTCATTCCCCTCCCTGAAAGGGGTGACCCCTCCGACCCGGGTAGCTATCGCCCCATCTCCCTACTCCCGATTTTGGCAAAAATACAGGAACGTCTTGTCCTCACCCAAGTCACTCCCTATCTGGACACCTCCTCATTCTTCACCCCATACCAAGCCAGTTTCATGAAGTCTCCTCAACTATCACCTCTCTTCTAAGACTCACTGGCGACCACTCACTGGGCGTGGACAAGGCTACATCACCTCTGCCATCTTCATAGACTTAGCCAAGGCATTCGACACCGTCTCCCACACACTGCTCCTGTCTAAACTAAATGTAGCTGGTCTCACCAGTCCAGCCTCCACCTAGTTCCACGACTACCTGGTGGGTAGGCACCAGGCTGTAAAAGTCGTATCACACATCTCCAACCCCCTAACAGTTACCACCGGCATCCCCCAAGGTTCAGTCTTGGGCCCACTGCTCTTCTCCATATTTTTAAATGACCTCCCATCAGCCTGCCATTACTCATCCATCCAAATGTATGCAGACAATACAGTGCTGTACACCACAGGCCCCTCCACAAGCGAGGTGGCAAACCTGCTACAGGAGGATTTCAATGCCATCCAGGACTGGTTCCGGTCAAACCAACTATTCTTAAACCCAAAGAAAACCATGTCAGCAACTTTCGGCTGACAGCAAAGACTCTCCCGTCAAGTTCTGTGCCCCCCTTTCCAAACCTTAGACGGGACAAAAATTGAAACTATACTCTTTGGAATATCGATCCCTAAGGGGGGACTTATGTCTAATCTATAAGGCTTCTAGAGACAAAACCTTGTCCGAAACAATATGCTTAGAATGGCATATAAAAATGAATAACACTAGGTCATATAAATTACAATTAAAATCAATCACTACTAGGACAACTAGTAGAAACCATTTCTTTACTCAGAGAATAGTGCCGATCTGGAACTCGTTACCAGTTGAAGTGGTATACAGTAGTACCTTCCAGTTATTCAAAAAAAAACCTTGATCTCTTTATGGGTAATAGAAAATATGATTTCCATCCAGGTTAAGGATGGCGAGTTCATTATGGGCTAGTCCCCCCAGCTCGTATACACTTATGAACCTATGAACCTATGACGCCCCTGGAAGTTTGCACCACTTTCAGATACCTGGGTGTCTGGCTTGATCAGCACCTTGATTTTGCTGCCCATATTGACTCCTTACACAAAAAACTACTCCTTAAACTCAGCACCCTATATAAGAACAAAAGCTGTCTCCCCCCTCCTGCTAGAAAAGCAATTGTTCAAAGGATGATACTCCCTATACTCGACTATGGAGACGTAGTCTATACTACTGCTCCCTCCTCCGCCTTGGTCAGCCTTGACTCCCTTTATCACTCCTTCTGTCGCTTTATCCTGGACTGCCCACAAAGAACCCACCACTGCACCTTATACAACTCCTTAGCCCTGCCTTCCCTCCAAGACTGCAGACAAACCCATTGTGCTAGGTCTGCAGCCAAATTCTGGTCCCAGACCCTTCCCCCATACCTAGCCTCTGTACTCTCCCCACAACCTCTCCCTGCCTACTCCCTCAGAAGCACGGACCACATGCTCCTCCACGTCCCTTTCATGTGTACATCCAAAGGTCAGGCAGCCTTCAGATTTCACATACCACAGCTATGGAATGCCTTGCCAGTCAATATAAGACACTCACCCAACCCCCGCCTCCTCAACCGCCTACTAGGCACCCACTTCACCCCAAGCTGCTCATGCTTTAGCTAGAGTCCACTATGCACTAGACTATTGTTGTGATTCTATGTAACGCTATTCCCGTGTATGCTTCCCCCCCCTCCTATGTTCCTGTATCTATCTGCCGATTGTCTGTATGGCAGGCGGACCCCTCACTCTGCTGTTATTCTACATGTACCTGTATTTGAACTGTTGTATTGGGACGTGTCCCCCAGGTCGCATCCGGAATCGAGCAATCACTGCTCAGTATGCCTTCCTGGTTAAACTCGTAAATAAATAAATTAATATATTTCTGCTGTTTCTTTTTTTGGGGAGTGGAGTGGGGCTCTAAATGTTTATGGCAATAGTGTAATGATAGTGCCTATCTATGGGAGCAGCAGATGGCAGACTAATGAAAGAGAGGTACTTGCTGTTTGCTGGGTTTCTGTTCTTTTTATATTTATCAGAAAAGACATACTGAGCTGGTAACAGTTCATTTCCAGATGCATCTTCGTAGAAGATTGATAACTGTCAGGTGAGTGATGAGAAATGGGACGGGGGAGTATGTAAATACATGGCTATTTTGCTTATCTTTTGGCACTAGTGCACTTAGGAGATTATATGTCATTCTGGCATCCTTCTGAGTGGCACCATGAGCTTTTATCCTTCTTAAATTCTCTTTTAACTTGTTTTGAATTACAGGGGATCTGTAATAGTATACTCATTGGTGCTTATTGTTCACATTGCCTTTGAGAATGTTGAATAAAAGCATGATGGCCCCTTGTTTGGTCGCACCCTTAAAAAAGCACTTGTGCAAAACCTGTCCAGCTGAACTGAGACATTGGTTGACTGCTATTTATTCATTTATTTAAAAGTTTTACCAGGAAGGCACTCTGAGCAATAGTGCTCGATTCTAGGTGCGTCCTGGGGGAAGGGGGGAGAAGGAAATGGTACATACATAAGGCAGTGAACAACCAATAATTTGCAATAAATAAGGGATAATACAGCACATACTTAAACAGGAAGCTAGTATACAGACAGCATATAAGCGGATCAGTTTTACACAAATTTTGAGCAATTACGGGATCAGTGGTAAAAGTAAATCATGAAAAAAATAATACAAATGATACAGAAGTAATACCGAATAAAACAGAAAACAGCAGGCAATGTGCCCATAGGAGACAGAAAGCCCCAAACTGAATTGAAATAAAAATAGACAACATATTACCCGCAGGCACAAGATGACATGAAATGGGAATTAACGAGAGAGCTGAAGTGCTTAGACTGGGGCATATGTCTGATGTCAGACGGGAGAGAGTTCCACAGTTTGGGCATCCGGTATCTGAAAGATGCTTGGCCGCTAGAGGTGGTCACCCGCGAGACTACCAAGGTGCGTGTCATAGTTCCTAAGGCGGTGGACAGGAGGGGTAGGAATAACCAACACATCTGAGAGATAGGTGGGCAAGGACAGGGGCCAGTATTTGGCAGTGAGTTTGGTGAAGTGGGACAGGCAGTGGTCGTGGAGTGAGGTAAAGGAGAGGGACCTGTAGAGCGTGCAGTGGTGGGTGGAAGGCGGACTATCCAGTGCGACATGGCAGAAAGAGTGGAAAAGGGGGTCCAGTCTGGTTAATATGGACTTGGGAGTGGCACTATAGACTACGTCGCCATAGTCAAAAATAGGGAGTATCATTTTCTGTACCAGAGCATAGCAAGCTGGAGGCGGTAAGCAACCTCGACTCCAATAGAGGGTGCCCAATTTAGGGTGCAGCTTTTTGTGTATGGCATCAACATGTACAGAAAAGTCGAGATGCTGGCTGAGCCATACCCTGAGGTATCTGAAGGAGGAGCAGGCCTCCAGAGTAATCCCATCCAGGGTGTGGAAGGAGGGGGTAGTAGGGAGCCTAGAGAGTCTCTGTCTTGTGCTGAAGGTCAAAGAGACTGACTTCTTGGCATTGAGAAAAAACTGCTTTGCACGGAACCAGAGCTGAACATCATTAAAATCCTGCTGTAGTCTGGACACAACGTCAACTGTTGATGGGCCAGACGTATATAAGACTGTGTCATCAGCGTATATTTGGATGGATGAGTGTGGGCAGGCAGAGGGCAGATCATTCAGGAAAATGGAGGATAGTAGCGGTCCCAGGACTGAGCCTTGGGGGACCCCAGAGGTAACTGGGATGGGGGGGTGAGCTGGTGCTTCCTATTTGTACTGCCTGGGAGCGGCCAACCAGGTAGGAGTGGAATCAGCCTGTGACCAGGGTAGAGAGCCCAGCCTGTGAGTGTTTTTCAAGTAGGAGGGCATGGGAGACCATGTCAAAAGCCTTTGCTAGATTGACAAAAATGGTTGCGGTGATGAGGCCTGTGTCCGTACCATCTAGAATGTTATCTGTGAGCCTGAGGAGCGAGGTGGCAGTAGAGTGCGCTTTCCTGAAACCAGACTGGAAGGGTGAGAAGAAGGAAAAGGAGTCTGGAAAGATAGAGAGTTGAGAGAGGACTATGTGTTCTTGTAGCTTGGCCATAATAGGTAGGAGGGAGATAGGTCGGTAGTTGCCAAGGACTGAGGTATCACCACCTTTATAGAATGAGATGGCTGTTGCGTGCTTCCAGTCCTTGGGGATGGATCCTAAGGCGAAAGAGAGGTTTATAAGGTCAGCCAAGGGGGCGGCGATAGCAGGCGCCGCCAGGTGTAGCATCCTAGAGTCCAGACCAAAGGAGCATTTACCTTTATGAGGGTTTAGGGAGAGCAAGGAATGACAGACTATGGTCGAGGTAACCTGCTGAAAAAAGAAGGTGGGGTAGTGGGAGAAGGAGATTGAGCAGAGAGGTCAGGAGGGGAGGGGTTGGGTTAGGAGGAGGGGAGAGTGGAGAGCAGTGTAGAGGTGCAGCTTGTAAATGAGGCATTGAATTCTGAGGCAACTGCTTCGGGATCATTTACGACAGCCCCATCTATATTTAGAGCCGGGTTTGGAGGTTGGGAGGGAGCGGTAAAAAGGGGTTTTACCACCTTCCAGAATTTTGCCAGGCAATTTATATTAGCCTGGAAGGAGGCTTTGAAGTAATTTGATTTGGATAGTCTGATTTGTGTAGTACAGCTATTACGTAGGGTGCGGTATATATTTTGGTTATCAGGGGAGCCAGAGGCCTTGAAAACTTTCCATGCCTGGTCTCTAGCATTGGTAAGGGACATAATGTCGGGGGTGATCCAGGGCAAGTGAGCGCCCCCATGCAGGACATGGTGATCCCATGCAGCTAGGAATCTGAGTTTGAAAAAGTTCCAAGCTGCATTGATAGAGGTGGCCTTTGGAATAAAGGGCCAGCCAGTGGATGTAAGGTCTGTTAGGAGGGAAGCTAGATCCAGGGATTTGTAAGAACGTGTCAGAATAGTATGGGGGGGGGCTTTAGGCCTGAAAATTTTACAGACAGAGTAGATCATATGGTGATCACTGAGAGAGTCGGGCAGTATGCCCGAGGCTCTGACGTAGTGCTGGTGTGAGGTCAGGGACCAGTAGAGGAGGGAGTGCTTCAGTGATTTATAGTTTATCTTTGTGGGTTCAGGGAGCAGCTGGGCCAAATTTAGGGCATCTATTTAATTCTGAAGCTTTGAATTGCCGCTGGCAAGCCAATTTACATTAAAATCCCCCAGTATATGAATCTTGCCTCGAGTGGCGAGGGATTTCAGGGTGCCCAAGAAGTCCACGATGTTAGCCAGGGAGGAGTCAGGGGGCAATGTGATCCAGCTATGAAGATGGGGGTGGTATAGGGGAGGGACAGCTTGATCAACATGACCTCGATTGACTGTGGAGTTGTAGGTATATTGACTTGGGTGTACCAGAGGGAGGTCGAGATATACATTGCTATTCCACTGCCCTTTATTTTGCCAGGGTGGTCTTGGCAGATAATTGAGTACCCCAGGATGGAGAATTCGGGGTCTTTTGTTGTGGGGCCTGAGCCAGGTTTCTGAAATAATCATAATGTCAGGTGTCACAAACCCACTCAGCAGGTCAGGCCCTCTACTCCCAAAGTGCCAACCTCCGAGTGCAGTCTTGTGAACAGTTTAACTGACAAGGTAACCCTCTTCTCTGTTTTTGCGAGTTCTGATCAACCTTTGGTCTCAAGTCTTGGAGGGATTCAAACTGTGAACCTCTTGCTAGCACACCCAATGCACAGGCTCAAATATATCTGTCTTCGGGGGGCCAGATATCCTTGCCTATGGGCACCTAACCGGGTATACAGAGATAAACCCCTTAAAAACTTTAATAAAAACATCAGATTTAAAATGCTTCTCTTTCCCAGTTTGGTACCACCACTCAAGCTTATGTCTATTGTCTGCTATAACCATGCATACTCTGCTTGCACAGTAAAGAAATTAAGGACAGACCAAGTAAGTTCTAAAAAGAGATTTACTGAAATAGATAAAAATATATAACATAAACAATACAGAACTGTTATATCAGAAGACATACACATCTTTTAAAAGACCAAGATTTAAAACAGTGCAATTCCTACTTACAGTACTTAGATTCTAAATATCTGTTTAAAGTGCTCCAAAGATGCTTCTTGGCAGGGTCTAGGTAAAAAGTATGAGTAAGTAAAGCAGAATATTTCATAAGCAACTGTTTTGGCCAACCCATTTTTGTGTGAGGTCAGCTAGCTCCTCCTCTGTTAGATTATATATAAAAATATATATATCTTATACAAAAAAAGGACGCCTTTTCAGTATTAATTTTGCAATCTTCAGCATGACACATGTTTCAAATGACATCTCCTTTGATCCATGCTGCATTCTCCCTCACACAGGCTTCACAGGAGCATTTACAACCTTGCACCCCTGTGTAACAACCTAGGTTCCTCTCCCATGTCATAGACCTTTTTTATGAATTCCCTCTTAACAAAATTAACTTAAACAAGTCAGTAATTAGCTTCTGGCCTGCCATGTAACACATTGTATCTGAAAACTGAGTGTGTGATACACATGCTGTTTCAGCCTTTTTTTCTCATGGCTTTCATCTTTCAGTTGAAACCGGAGGGGGAGGGGGGGTGAGCAAGGTCACTCCTAGAGCATCAGATTTTCAGCAGAGACATTCAGTAATACATTTTATATTAAAAAATGATACAGCACTCAGTACTGGCTGTCTACATCACATCAGGCCTCAGGGAAAATACCGTTTGTTGGAGTGAAGTTATTTTGTGCAAAAGGCTGCAGATATTTAGGTGCATTATCTTGAGCCCCCGAGGGAGAACTAGTGGGGTATTGGTAGGCCTGGGGTTAGGTTCAATATCCCCGGCAAGAAGAAGGAGCATGGTAACGAAGAGATTGGTAAAAGGGATGGCTCTCTGGGGCTTGCGAGGTGAGGGTAAAGGCAGGGACGGAACAGGAGTTTGGCTGCTGCTGATAAAGTTCAGTGCTAGGAGACCTAGATGAAAGGAGGGTAGTAGTATAGATTCGCTAGACTGCCAGTTGCAGGACTGAGTCAGGGGATGTGTTTCAGTGTGTAGGGTAGTCAGTGTTGCAGTAACCACAGCTTTGACTAGGGACACCAAATTATCTGACTCCATTGATGCATAGATGGGGGGGTAGTCAGGCAAGAGGTAAGAGAGAAGCAATTACAGAGATGTGAAGAAGTAGCATGGCAAAAGTAGGGGAGTGCAACAGCTAATAGGGATTTGTGATTTGGTCCTCTAGTGGTGGAAAGATATAGCTTGTTAATCGGAGAATTGACTGATAGGTTAGCTTACCCACATGAGCCACACCACCTTAGTTACATAAGCAAGGGTTCACCACGGGTGGTGGTGAGGGCGGTGGGGTAGCTGACACAAAGCAACAGCAGGGCATCCACATGCCGTCCCAGTAAGCCGTTCGGATGTACCTTGCACTTGCAGGAGAGAAGTCAGGGGGAGGGCAGCTCCTCTGAGCCCTCGTGACCACTGGGGAGATGACTGCTGTAGCTTGCACTTGCAGGAGAGAAGCCAAGGGAAGGGCAGCTCCTCGGAGCCCTCGTGACCACCGGGGGGATGACTGCTGTAGGTTGCAATTGCAGGAGAGAAGTCAGGGGGAGGGCAGCTCCTCGGAGCCTTCGCGACCACTGGGGAGATGACTGCTGTAGCTTGAATTCTTGCAGGAGAGAAGCCAGGGGAGGGCAGCTCCTCGGAGCCCTCGCGACCACTGGGGGCGACTGCTGTATCTGTAACTACGTATTACTTTGGGGGTTACAGGGCAGAAATTGTGCACCAGTGCTGGAATTGTATTTAAATATGCTTTTTTTTTTGAAGTTTCTCCTGAACTGATTCAGTTACTAGATGTGCCTGCTGTAATTGCTTATTACTGTGGGGGTGGCGGGGGGGGGAGGAATATTGTGCTGCCAGAATTGTGTTTAATATGGTTTTCAACGTTTTCCCTGAACTGACTCACTAATAGCCTACACCTCTCACTTATTGCTGCAGCAGACAACTACTGAGACAGACTGTGTTAAACCAATGCTCCAACATAATATCCTACTCTAAAGTGCTGCTGGGGGAGGTAAATAGGATTTCAAGTGTGGGGGGAAGGGGCATTGGAGACAAGTGTGTACTTCAGTGTGGTATAGATTTCAGAACTGCAAAACGGGCCGGCCCGGTGGTGCTGAGGGTTGAGGCGCTGGACGCCACACCTTGCTCCACGCCGGCGACCCGGGTTTGGGACCGGACTCGAGTCACTGGTGGACTGGCCGGGGGGAGTTAGGCTTGAGCGTCCCACGATAGCTCGCCTACTCCGGGGAAGGTTAAGGCTATAGCCCGAACACTTGCCTGACTCCGAGCGGAGGCTCAGAGTACTACAAGCCCCCAATGTTAAGGGGAAGGGCTGCCGACATACAACGTGACGTCGGCGCTCTGCGCCCTGACGTCAGAGGGTCCTATGCTGTAGGGGGTTGGGAGAAAAATGGAAAAACGCCTGCCATCGCCGGAAAGATGGAACCTCTGGAGACGTGCCCTCGAGTGCCTTCGCCCGCCCGATGGCCCCCGGAAAGACGAAAGTTGACTGTTGGGGTAAGGGGGCTGTGCCCCATCCCCACTCGGGGGGTAAACCGAAGCTCTATGGGGTTCCTGTGGGGTCATACGGGCAGGGTAGAAGGCAGAGGGATATCTACCTTGAGGCTCCTGAAGGGTTGGGGATGGCAGGCAGGAAGGAGGAAAAATAGTAATTTCAAAAAAATAAAAAAAGAACTGCAAAACTGGGAGTCTCCAGCTCTAATCTCAACAGAGCCACTTACACTCTGTGTGATCTTTGAGGAAGTCACCCACTTAACCTAGGGCTAGTGGAGTGCTGGGGTGCAAAGGGATAAGTATCTCCAGCAGGAGAAGGGATGTTGTGCTGCCACAGTATTTCGTGCTGGTGTGACCCCCATCTGGCATACTGTGTTCAGTTTTGGAGGCTTTATTTCAGAAAGGACATAGACAGACTGGAGGCAGCTCAGAGGAGGACAACTACAATGGTGCAGGGGTTGCATCAAAAGCCCTACAAGGAGAGACTGAGGGAGCTAAATATGCACACCCTGGACAAGAGAAGAGTGGGAGGTGACATAGAGACCTACAAGTACTTCATAGGGGTGAACAGTGTGCAGGAGGGGAGTCTTCTTTCAAATGAGAAAGAGTACTGGGCTCAGGAAGCATGCAATGAAAGGGGGGAAAGGGGTGTGAGGAAGAACTACTTTACTGAAAGGGTGGTAGATGCCTGGAACAGACAGCCTACTGAAGTGGTGGAAGTGAAAACTGGAGGACTTAAAGCATGTATGGGGTAGCCATAGGGGAGGTGTGTTTATTGTAAATGGCTGCTTGGTGTATGTATGGTGAGGATGTTTGTCTCCCGTAGGGTCCTCCTAAGTGAACTGTATGGACAGTGTCTTTCTATCCTTTGCAAGTGTATGTGTGCATGTTTGTTTGTGGGGGGGTCTAGTGGCCTTTAGAGGCCAGAGTGACCAGATCAGTATGCATACATGAGTTATGGTACAGTATGAATGGACCTCTGTCAGGCTGGCTACCTTGATGTGGTACAGAGGCTTATTGCAGTCTTTCCTAAACATTGTAACTAAAAGCCAGCCAACCTCTGTGTGTGTTAGAATAACATAAAATGTTGTAACTCTATCAAATATTAAACTATTAGGATTATTGGCTTGATGTGGGGGCAGGCCTATTTTTTTCTTTACTGGCGTGGCGCCGCATATTTTGGTTTATATTTATGTAATGGGGGCCACAGTGTCATCCGGTGGGGTGGGGTAGCAGTGCCTTCAATTTTGAGTACAACTTCAAAAATCCTGGCTACACCCCTGCTCTTATCGCTGTGAGCCTTGACCGCATCTGCTGCTGCTGCAGTGTGCTGCTCACTCTGCGCTGCTGTCTGTTGCTGTTAAGTTTTGTCTGATTTGACTCTCGAGCCTCTCACCGTTACCACTGCCTGAAGAATTGAACAGAAGAACAAGTTCAAGAGGAGAACCCAACTCGAGCCCCCTAGTCCCAGGAGTACACCACAAGTGCCACAACAGTCGGAGGAGTGTCGCTGTGAACATCGATCAGCAAGACCCTTGGTAGTGAACTTGGAGCTAGCCTGAACTGAGCCAACTCACTGCAAGGTCCGAGCATACAGTAGCCAGCCCAGTAGAAGAGAGCCGCTACCCTTCCTGTGCCCTGCAGAGGACAAGAAAATCTTTGACCCACAGTGGCTGGAGGTTTGTTTGCATTTTTCTTTTACACTCGTGGTTTTCTTTGGCATGGTGGTTCTTGGTGGCAACAGGCCGGGCTCTACTCTAGTCATTGGTCTGGAGTCCTGGACTGTCTCTCGATCGTCATAGTGCCTGCCCTGTCTTGAATTGGCTTGAATCTGAATCTAGTCGGGAGTTTACAGAGTGATTTTTGGACTATTAAAGGGCGTATTTCTTGCTGATCTGAATATAACATATTACAAGTCTGAGCACTGAATTCAAGACTTGGCAACAATGAAGAGGTCAGACACAGTTCTCAGGTTCAGACCCTTCGGTCCAAGGCCTGCACTGCGGGGTCTGAACCTCAGAACTGTCTGATCTCCTCGTTGTTGCCAAGTCTTGAATTCAGTGCTCAAACTTGTGGCTCTCGGACTGGTTAATTTTTTAGGGCTACAGGCAGGCGGAGCCTGCAGCCCTATTGCGTCAGCTCTAAAAATGAGCTACAGGTTTCAGACCAAAGAACACTTCCTGTGGAGTTTTCAGATGATCCTTCCACTGCTTTGCAGCCCTTCAATTTAACCCTTGCAGTGCTGCAGACTAAACATCTGTGCAGAGCTCAGTCAAATAGATTAATTCTAGTTATTTTGGCAGCCTTGTAGTTCTTCAGTGACTACAAGAAACACTTTTTCTTTTCAATCTAACTTGGTAAGCAGCATTTGTAGAGCTACTGCAAGACAGATCAGTCTTAAATTACATGCTTGGTCATCTCTCCCAGTGTGTGTGTGTGTGTGTGTGTAGCAATGATTTACAGTACTTTTGAACTGTAACAGAAGATTACTTCAGAGAAGCTAATTAACACCAGTATGCTTTTAGCTGAGAAGTCCCTGAAGGGCAAAGTGTATCAAGAATTATCAACAAGTAGAGAGCTCTTCTCACATAACTTTTAAACTGTCTCAGTAAGTTTCAAAAAAGCATTCTACTGATATAAAAACCTTGGGATACTATTATCCCTAATACATGTAAGATGAGCTTACAGCTTTTATTGCAAGTGTTCTTGTGTTTTAAAGAGCACAGTCAATGAAAGACAAAGTGCTGAAATGAGGCCTAATTGCAAGTTGAAATTAAAGTAAAATTATACCTATATTTATCTATTTATCTATCTATCTATATATATGTGTGTGTGTGTGTTATATATATATATATAGATATATACACTGTATATATACACACACATTTACATACACACATATACAGTATACACATACACATATATACACATTTATCTATATATAATATTAGAGGCAAAACTCCATTTAATGCATTAGTTAGGGTTGTTTCACAGTGACAAAAGTGGGAAATTCGGTGTTTGGGTTTAAGCCCCCTTGGACCCCGCCCACCCCAACCCGGCATCGGGGTGCGTGTTAGGGTTGCAGCCCTAACTCTCACCCCATGAGATGTGTGAAGAAGCACAGTTATGGGAGAATGGGGTGAGAGTTGGGACCGGCACAACAATGCAGCACCAGTGCTGGTAAGCGGCGTTTTCAGAGACTCTAGCCAAACACCAGTCACTTTTTGCTGTGGAACAACCTAACTAATGCATTAAAGAGTTTTTTTGCCTCTAATTTCCCTTCTTTTTGAGAATGATAATGAGAAATAGTGAATGTAATGCGCCACGTGATGTCTTGTCACATAATAACACGGTGCCCGAAAACGCAAATGGTAATGCACATGGTGATGCAAAGAGAAACAGAAAGATAAACAGTACTGTAGACAGAAATGGTTAAAATAATGCAAACGCAAGTGCAAATGAAAACGCGAAGGATAACGCACATGGTGCTGTAGACGTGGACAGTAAGTGAAACGGTTATGGAACCGGAAGCAGAAGTGGTAAGGGTAACAGTAATGTAAGCGCACATGCTGGTTTTCCCCGAAAGCTGCTAGAGAAAGACAGTGAGTGCAAAGAATGTGTGCTTAATAATGGGTCTCGGAGCTGAAAATGAGGAGTTGGAATACTAAATTGCTTATATCTCAGGAACCGTACGACGTAGAAATAACATTTAAAAGGCATATGAATTATCACTTTCCTGGCTAGTTTTGTACTTAGCCCCTGGTATGGGGGCTAAGCATTTTTCTGATGAAAAGTCTGTATCGCGCACCGTTTCCAAGATACAGGCCCTGAAAGGCGCGACGAACGCCGTAATGTTATCCTATGGGGAAAAAAAGAGAAGTTTGGAGTGCCATAACTTTGCTGCCCTGTAATATTTTTTCACCAAACCACTGAAAGACACATCTGTGGGATGTTGGCTTTCTTCCCTCAACATTTCAGCCCAAAAGACCAAACTGTTATTTTGCAGCAGGGCGCCAAAGGATTCCTGTAATGCGACAGACGCCGTAATGTTATCCTATGGGGAAAAGCATCAACTTTGGAGTGCCGTCACTTTGCCACTGTGTAATATTTTTTCACTGAAGTACTAAAAAGCACACCTGTGACATCTTGGCTGCGTTCCCTCCAAATTTCAGCCCAAAAGACCAAACCTTTCTTTTGCAGCAGAGTGCCAAAGAATTGCTGTCATTTTCACACACCCTGGAAAAGTACTGTTGAACTTTGCGAAATCTTTCACAAATTCATTTGACAGTGTCGTACGTTTGACACTACTTTGTGAAAGTACTTTTTTCAGAATTTTGAAAAACATATTTCTGGGGTGTTTTACCCCAAAATAAAGACATGCCTAGCATCCTCAGGGTCCGACTAGGTGAATACAAAAAGAATTAGGTTGCTAGAGGGTCCCAAATTTAAATGCCAAGCATTTTCTGATCGCTAACTGAAAACAAAATGGTGGATTTGTGACAGTAAAGGGCCATTTACGAAAGTAAAAACTGCATTTGCGACACTTTCAAATTTTTTGTTAACTTTTCCCATTGACTTATAATGGGAACTTGTTTTTTGAATAACTTTTGAACAGTTTAATATTTTTTCACGAAATCTTCAAAAAAGCAAATCGAGGACCCTGGCCACACATTCCCTGAAGATTTCGGACTGGTCGTGTGACCTGTAGAGATGACCGTAGAATTGCAAAAAAGTGTAAACGCACATGCAGATCACGCTTAATAACTCCGCAGCCGTATAGCCAACCGGTATGAAACTTGGCAGATCCCAAGGCCTATGGGTCTTGATCGTGTATTCCAAATTTCAGGCAAATCCATTGAAGTTTTGCAAAGTTATTAAGGTGCAAAATTTTAGGTTTAACATGTAAATGGCTCCTCAACCCTAACTATGGTAGCACTACCGTGCTACCATAATATATATATATATATACACACATACCCACAGATACACACACACATATAATATACATATATATATATATATATATATATATGCATATATATATACACATACAGTATACCTACAAACACACACATATGTATATTCATATATATATATATATATATATATATATAAAACTATACATATACACATATGTAAGTAATAAGCCATGACAGGGTGTGCATTAAGTATTTATTACACGCCCCAGAGCGTCATTAAAACCACAGGCCAAAGGCGAGTGTCCTTGCTCCCCTGGGAATTATACAGCAACTAACTGCAGAGCAGTTCCAAATTACATCCTTGGCCATCTCTCCCAATGTGTGTATGTGTGTAGCAATGATTTATAGCATTTTTTCTGAAGATGTGTTTTATGTTAACCCTTTCAGGAACCTATCTAATTGGTGGCATTGGAACTCTTATGGTTTTATATTTGTAGGAAGGGTAAATGCTAGGCAGCTAATGTTGTAGGGGCTTTCAGAGGTTGCAAGGGGCGTCATAGGGGATTACAAAGAAATCATAGGGGTGTCAACTGCAGTGTTCCCAGACTGAACAAAGCATTTCCCTGTAGGGCAACCTCACTTTCCCTGTGTTTTCCATACAAAACTGAGACAAAACTCCTGTACATTTTCCTGTATGCGCAAATCAATACATGCACACATCTAACTTCATTATGCCTGCCAGTAAAATTGCTATAACAAATGTTAAGGCTGTGTTATGTGCTCTTTAGCCCTATTACAATGTGCTGACATAAGATTGCCTGGCTGAGATGCAGTATGTCATATTCAGTGGGCTCACACTTTTATCCATTCTGGCATAGTACTGACACAGGTCAGGTTTGTTGAGATGCAGTATCTCATTTTCAGGGGTCCTAATTTTACCCGTTTTTACAATGTACTGATACAGCTTAGCCTGGCTGAGATGCAGTATCTCATTTTCAGTGGGGTCTTACTTTTACCCATGTTTACATCTGCGTGCAATGTACTGACACAGGACAGATTTGCTGAGATACTAATGACTGCTGTGTGCAACATGGTGCTGCCAAGATACGGCTAACTCCAGCGCAATTGCATATGTGCGAGTATCAATCATATGCAGTTCTGTAATCACAGCAGTATCAGTTACATCTGACTCTGGTGTGGAAAGAGAACGGCATATTCTTTTCAACACTCTTGCTGCACCTAAAAGCTCTCCACAGCTGTACTGGCTCAATGCTGGCAAAGGCTAATGGATAGGTAACACTGGTGACCACCCAACTGTCTTCATGTCCACCAGCTCTATTGACAGGTCATTTTAGAAAGCCACCACCTTCTGGAACAAAATATGCTTCCTAATGTTACCCTTAAACTTGCCATCTGTTACCTTCAGAGCATGTCCCTGTGTCCTGCTGGAGAACATATCCATATGTTCAGTCCTGTCAATATCCCTGAGATTGGGAAGACTGAGCTCATGCCCCATCTCAGTCTGCTGTTCCACAGGGACAAGCAAAAGGATGAGGAGCACCCACATATGTAGAAAGCACCAGGACCACAAAAACTTTATTCAAAGTCTTTTATTTAACCAAAGTGCATAGTGCACCCACACATAGTGAGCATAAAAAAGTGGTGGCTGAGCCTTTCTGCAACTATCATTTCTCCTGACTCCTGCCAGGTGTCATCAGAGCGATTCACTCTGATGATGCCTGGCAGGGGCCAGGAGAAGCATTACTTTCAGAGTGGCTCAGTTGTCACTTTTTTATGCTCACTATGTGTGGGTGCACTATGAACTTTACTTAAATGAAGAACTCTGAATATTTTTGTGATCCTACTGCTTTCTGCATACTCCTCATCCTTTTTCTTGTTTCAGTTTTTTCATTGCTGAGCACCATATTACTTGTTCTGCCACTCCAGATCCATATTTGCTTTGTTCCACATGGAGAGGACAGTAATAACTACTAGTAAACATAAATGTGGATATTATCTGTTAGACCCTTCCAGGTATTCCTGTTTTGAAAATGCAGCTTCCCCTTAACAAAGGTATCCAAACAGAAAGCCCACCAGCAAATTTCTTTTTCTTTTTAGTACTGAACACATTCTCTTTACTGCTACAGTAAATGTAAACACTGGAGGAAATATGAAGAAACTGATAGAGGGAAGCTTACAAAGGGTGTCAGTTAGTAAGGCTGTGCGAATACCGAATATCACTTTCCAAATACCACGAATAGTAGGCTATCCGAATATTCGGAACCGAATACTGAATAGTCCACTATTCGGCTGGTATTCGGTATTCGACCATCCACAAAGAAAAAAAAGTAATTCCCACCCTCCTGGCCAACCTTAAAGAAATATTTTAGCCCTGGTGTCTGGAGGTCCCACCCCCCGGCAAATCCCCAGTCCAAAATGAAGAATCCCCCCTCTCCAAGACCCTCAGCAAAACCCCATAGTACCCCCGTCCCCAAATATATATATAAAAAATCCTAATTACCTGGTGTCTAGTGGACCCCCCACCCTGTCAGGAAGTGCCTCACCCCTCTTCCCCATCCATGACCTCAGGCCACGACACGGCCTCCACTCCACCTCCATGGCCGGCAGCCCGACTGGAGTTTTCAATGAATGAGCGCATTAGCTGCTGCAAAACGCGCTCGTCACTGAAAGCTCAGAATCCAATTTTACCGGCAAATGAAAACAATGAAGCTGTGCTGGTAACCCTTCGGAAATGGTAATGAGAGGTGAGAATGAAGAGATCCATAGGCTCAGAAATAAGGCGGGGACGAGCTAGGGATAATGCCAGAGTCTGGGCGGGGTGGAGGATTCATTATTTTGGACAAGTACGGCGGGGGTGGGGTAGGACCACTAGACACCAGGAAATTAGTTTATTTTTTTTTTTTATACATTTGGGAACAGAAGCTGGGGATAATGCCGAGAGTCTGGGGAGGGGTGGAGGGATTCATTATTTTGGACCGGCGATCAGCCGGGGGCGGGGGGGGACCACTAGACACCAGGGATTAAAACATTTATTTAATGCTGGCCAGGAGGGGGGTGCTCTTTTATTTTTAAATACCCCCCTTCCAGCCATACGAATAATGAACATTTCGGCACCGAATAACGAATATTCGGCCGAATATTCGAAAAAAGGTATTCACACAGCCCTATCAGTTAACATTTCACTGTATGAGACTGCATAAATATGCAGAACTAAAAAATGCTACAATAATTCACTGCCACTAAGTAAGTGGCAGGTGGTGGTGGTGGAGGGATTTGTCCACACAAAAAGGGAGATTGTTCTGCACTCCGAGAGGAGTGAGAAGATCAGTTTTCCTATGTGGGACAGTGACCCACAGGGTGTAAAAAGCTGAGGTTATTGAACATATGATGGATCATAATGATCTACATAGCCCATCTTCTTAATGTAGTGATTTTGTCATCAAAGAAGAAAAAAGGTAGGTTGGAATTGATACTATCTGACATTTTTCACAATCCACCACTCAAAAAAGAATACCAACATCAACTTGCTGCACTATAAGACTGCACCAAAGAATTTACAGGGTTTTAAATAGTTGATTAGCAGTTTTATTCTTGGGACAATGCTAACTGTACAGAAAGTATTTATATAGGTTTTCTAGAAGTGTTATGTTCGTTAAACACAGTGAGGCAAGTGCTATGCATTTTCACAATGTTTTAGCACTCTCATGAGCAAAATACTAATAAAGTTTTGGAGTTAAATAAAACCCTAATGTAGCATCTATGCCAAGCTCCATGCTGCATTCTTTCAGCAGGGTCTATACAGAGTACAGTACTGCAATACATTTTCTTTACTTTATCCTCACTTTCATCTGACTGCACCCTGACCACCTTTCTGCCCTGATATCATGATATTTAGGGCTTGGTTAAGTCAAGCTGTTTCCAAAGTTACTCCCCATGGACCAAGTTAAACTTTTTCAATGCCAAAAAGAGACTAGAAGTGCATTTCACGGCTTTGAATAAATGTAATATGGGATGGTATTATACTTTGCGCATTCTTGTAGTCTATGATTCTAGTATGTTCATCTATTAATTTATGAGGCTATGTTGAATTTTGCAAATGCGGGCTCATAACTTTTGTAATATTCAATATTTTTACCACAATATTTTAACATAACCATTTTGAAACAGAGACTTATGAATGTGACAGCTGTCGCTTTTCAACTTCTGCCCGATATGTGTGTTTGCAGCCCAAAATCTGCTTTTGCAGTCATTACACAACATCACCTTTACGCCAGAGTTAAACATTTTCTCTGCCCTTCTTTATGAGGCAGGTTCATCATAAGGCTGTGTTGAAAATGTGGTGTAAAAATATTTTAAAAAAATAATTTTCAATATTTTAAACCCAGATTCCTCTCCTGCAGCCCTATTGACTCTGGCCAGAATGTGTTTAATATGAAACTAGAATTAGATTTATTATAAGTGTATGTGGGTTCACACAGCCATGTTCTGCTCATGCTGCCAGCCTGCCATAGGCTTCTAAGTTCGTCATTTGGAGGCATTTAGAGTCCAAAATAGTTATTTTAGTCTGACAACTGTTGGTATGGCTAGTAGTGTGGTGGCTTGGCTAGTGGTGTGTGAATGGACCTCTGTGGGACTGGCTACCTTGATGTGGTACAGAGGCTTGTCACGATGCAACACTGTAACCAAAAGCCAGTCTGTTAGTGTGACAACTGTTTGTGATGGTGTAGCTACTATTGTGGTGGCATTTCTAGTGGTGCATGATTGGGTGAAAACATTTTAAGAAATGACTGTGTTACCAGCGTGAGTTGCACAGTTTCTACACACACTCATAACTTCACCACTTTTTCATATTTTCACTCCAGATTTTCAACATTGCCATTTCTTCATACTGCCTCAACAACAGTACAACTGTCATTTTTCACATCCTGCCTGAAATGTGTTTTCACACCTTTGCTGCTGAATGGCACACTCGCTGTGCGAAATCACCTTTTGGCATTGAGTAACGAAATGATACTGCCACTGTTCATGAGATGGGCTCCCAAAAAGCCCATGTTGAAAATTTGGAGAAAAATGCCAACAAACGTCCAGGGCGTTAGGGTTTCCAACCATAAAGCCCACCCTGTACAGACTGACAGGCATCGGGATGTGCCTTGAAGTCATTGGCCATAATGCTTAACCCATTCCACCTCCATCCCCACCCTGCAGCCACTGGCAGACATCGAGGTGTGCCTTGGGGTCTTCAGTCCTAACATTCACTCCATTCTCTTATACTGCATCCATCTTAGCTTATTTCCTTTTGAAATGGGGTGAGCATAAGGGCCGAAGACCTCAAGGTACACTGCAACACTTGTCGGTGCCTGCAGGGTGGGGTGAGATGGAATGCAATGAGTGTTATGGCCGACGATCCAAAGGCACACCCCAACACCAATCAGGCTCTGCAGGGTGGGGGTGGGGGTTGGTGTTACTTCAATACTTCACTGCCATTCCTATTATGCATCTCTCTAACTCCTGCACTACCAATGCCAATACCAGCAAGCAAACATTCAGCATTGACAAATGCTTATTCTAAACATGTCCCTTTCATCAGCCCAGGAGAAGCAGTCCCAAGGCATGAAGCTCTTCCTCCTCAATTTAGAAGGATCCATGCACTCCAGGAATGCATGTTTTAGCCTTTCAAATTGTCTATTTCATTTAGGGTTATTTTTGTACTATCCCTGCACTAAAGCATTATTCTTGGGCAGTTTTTAAAATGGAAATATTTAGTTGGGGGAATTCTTGCATCTAGATTTCTAGGGGGTGGAACTGTCATTTGTAGGTGGTGGAACTCTCCTATGTAGTCAGTGGAGAAAGATGACAGAGGTGGTGGAACTGTCTTACACTTTTTAAAGAGCTGGTGGAACTGAGTCTGTGGCTCCTGCCCAATTTAACCCCTGTCCTTAGGATGAAATGACATGCCGGGTGGAATATGAGTGGGAGTGCATGGATAGCATTGACTAGTGAAGTATATTGTGAAAAGGTGGTGACCCCCTACACCTGCCCTTAATCGCAGCTACAAATCTATGGCTGGTCGTTCTCGAGTCACCGTCTCATTGGCCTGCAGTGGTGGCCAGGGAAAGTACAGAGCTGAGAAACATAGAAACATAGATTTCACCGGAAGAAAAGGACTGGTTGGTCCATGTAGTCTGTCCCAATTTTTCCTGTCTGTTCTGACACCTCTGACAATTTTTGGTCACCAGCAACCTCCTCCCCCTTTCCACTAACTAGTTTTATTCTCTGCCTGTCCCATGCATGTTTGAAGCTTCCTACAGTCTTAGCCCCCACAGTTTCTGCCAATAGACCATTCCAGTCGTCCATGACTCTACATGAAGAAGTATTTCCTCACATCCCTTTTAAACTCTCTCCCCCCCCCGCTTCATTGCATGCCACCATAGAGATAGCCCACCTGCACCTTTTCAACTCTGTGAGGTACTTACATGTCACTATCATGTCCCCTCTCACTCTCCTGTCTTCCTGGGAGTACATGCTAGGATCATAGAAACATAGAAGCTGACGGCAGATGAGGACCACTAGGCCCATCCAGTCTGCGTAATTGTTTTCTACCTTATGAATGTGCCATAGGCATTTACTGTGTCAATGTCCTATCTATTCATACTCATCTGTATTGCTCCCTTATGCCTATCCCATGCCTGTTTGAAGCCCTGCACTGTATTCATATCCATCTCTTCCTGAGGTAGGCCGTTCCATGCATCCACCACCCTTTCTGTGAAAAAGAACTTCCTCACATAACCCCTTAATCAGCCTCTCTCTAATCTCATGCTGTGTCCTCTTGTCCTGCTATTTTTCTTATATTGAAACATGTTAGACTCTTTCATCTTGTTAATGCCCTTAAGGTGTTTGAATGTTTCGATCATATCACCTCTCTCTCTCTCCCGCTTTTGCTCTAGGGTATACATATTGAGCTCTGTTAATCTGTCCTCATATGTTTTCTGATGTAGTCCCTGCACTATTTTGGTTTCCCTTCTCTGGAGTGCCTCCATTTTGTTAATGTCCTTGTGAAGGTGTGGCCTCTAGTACTGTATGCAGTACTCCAGATGGGGCCTAACCAGTGTCTTGTAAAAAGGGATTATTAACTCCCTCTTACGACTTGTGATACCCCTACTAATACATTCCAACATCCCCCTAGTCTTACCTACTGCTTTAGTGGTCTGCTTGGATGATTTCAGGTAATCTGTGATGATGATGATGCCCACGTCTCTTTCTTCCCTTGTGATTGCCAGCAACTCCCCTCCCAATCTATAGGTGGCTTCAGGGTTTCTCTTCCCTATGTGCATGATCTTGCACTTCTTTGCATTAAACCCCAGTTGCCACTCTTCCGACCATTTCGCCAGTTTATCCAGATCACTCCTCATTCTGCCCACCCCATCTGGATCATCTACTCTGTTGCAGATCTTGGTGTCATCTGCAAATAGACAAACGTTACCCTCCAATCCATCTGCAATGTCACTGATGAAGATATTGAAGAGGACTGGCCCCAGGACTGATCCCTGAGGTACCTCACTTGTGACTTGCATCTCTTCTAACTGTGTACTGTTTACCAGCACTCTCTGTTTTCTGCCCACCAACCAGTTTGCCACCCAGTTGACCACCTTCTGACCTACCCCAAGCCTACCTATCTTATTAATCAATCTTCTATGTGGAACAGTATCAAAAGCTTTGCTGAAGTCAAGGTAGGCAACATTAACTGTACCCCCTTGGTCCACCACTCTGGTTACCCAGTCAAAGAAATCTATGAGATTAGTTTGTCAGGACCTTCTTGTTGTAAACCCATGCTGTCTTGGACCCTGTGCTCCTATGAATTCCAGGTATTGCACTATCCTTTCCTTAAGGAGTGCCTCCATAATCTTGCACACTACTGAGGTAAGACTGACTGGTCTGTAGTTCCCTGCCTCCCCCCTGCTACCACTCTTGTGGAGCAGGATCACATGAGCCTTTCTCCAGTCTTCTGGGATCCAGCAGCCTTTCAACATATGGCTTCCTGTGCAATCCCCATACCATTTTGGTGGCCCCCTCTGTACTGCTTGCACCTTGTCTATGTCCTTTCAGAGGTGCAACCTCCAGAACTGGACAAAGTATTCCAGGTTGGGGGTCTCACTAGTGAGCAATACAGTGACAACACCACCTCTCTCCTTCTGCTAGAAATCCCTCTTCCTATGCATACCAGCATCCCACTGGCTTTTCCAACTGCTTTGTTACACTGAGCAGCTACCTTGAGGTCATCAAATATGATAACCAATAACCACAGCTGGGAGGTGGCCATATTGGGGTAAAACATGTTGAGAAAGGATAGGGCAGGGAAAAAAGAGGGGTGATTTTGTATGTAAAGGAAGATATTAAGGCTATGGAAATACAAGGTCACAGCGGGGTGAAGGAAGGGCTGGAGGTTCGCTGGGTTAGCTTGGAGACAGGATCAGGGGCCTATATACATGTGGGGGTGGTGTACAGGCCACCAACAGAGGGGAAATAATTGGACAAGATTTTCTTGAAGGCCATATGCAAAATGGCATGCAAAGGAGAAATAATAATTATGGGTGGCTTTAATCTACCAGCTGTGGACTGGAACATCCAGGCCACAGCTACAACTAGGAGCAGGGGGACTCCTTGCAAGGAGCATTTCTTAGGCAACTGGTTACAGATCCCAGCAGAGATGGGACAGTGCTGGATCTGGTACTTAAGAACAGGGACAGCATTGCAGATGTCACACTGTGTAGCCCTCTAGGTACAAGTGATCATTGTACAGTGTGGTTTGGAATATGGCTTGGGCAGGACAAAAAACACACTAGAACAAAGGTCCTGGAATTCAGGAGCCCAGATTTTAAAGAAATGGGAGACTGCCTTATGAAATACCTTGAAGCTAATAGCCAGCGAGTGCGGGCACAATGGAATCAAATAAAGGAGGAAATAACTAGGGTAATAACAAGCTGTTTAAGGGCAATAAGCAAGATTAAGAGTAGAAAGAGGCCACTGTGGTTCTCAAAGGAGATGGCTAAGACAGTGTAACAGCCCTTTGACTCACCTTGGCTGCTCCAGGGCCCCTCAGGGTAGTTCTGAACACACCTCTGAAGGGACCGGCCTGGGTTTTGCAGTGACAGTTCATGTGGTGCAGTGCCTCCACCTGTGGGTAATGGCAAGGGAATCCTGTGGATGAAGAACAGGTTACCACCTCCCAGGAAATAGTGCCCTACCCCAACAATATGTTCCCCACACAACTGACAGTTTCCACACTATTACCCCCCCCCCAGCAGCACTCTTTCAATAACACAGGGACAGTGAATAAAATGCAAACAGTAACCTTATTTATTGGGGAGGGGAAACAAGGAGGAGAATATCAAACACAATTCACTCTAGGCACAATACCTTCCCCAGCATCAACCCTTCTCACCAACCCCTGGGTGCACCCAGTTTGTCCTTGTGCAGTGGTGCAGGCCTGGGGTCTCCCGTCGGGGCCCAGTTGAACACAACACATGTTGGATTGATTATCTTGTACTGGCAGACTTGAGTGTCTCATAATTGAGGTGGAATGATTTACCCCAAGACTCCTAACTGACTAGCTAGGTAAAAAACTCCCCAGAGCCACAGCTCGGGATACTTATGGTTTGCAGTCCACTCTGGGGGTACACAGCCAGTTGCATTGCATGGTACCATGGAGGTTTTGACGTAACTAATGCACCACTGGTGGGTAAAATAAAACTTGACAGCTCCAGGGATGATGGTCTTCACCTGCCTGGCCTTGCGAACTTCGCCTATGGGCCTTTGTATACAGACTTCACACAGGAAGGCCTGTTTTGTCCTTCAACCCGGTGTGTTGATGTCTTCGATCCAGGGAACCAAGATTGCTTATGTTCCCCAAACCCTTTACAAAGCACGCAGGACCACCCTCAGGTCCAACACAGGGCAGCAGTGTTTCCACAGTCTCAAAACCTACAGCCCTTCACCTGGAGGATACTTTCGCAGCAGGCTGGGTCCTGTTGCAGCAGTTTGGATCAACACTTGCAGACTCTGCCCTGGCTGAAATGTCCATTTCACTTAATGATTTCTGCGCTGTGGGAGCACGGGTTATTTTCAAAGTCCACAGCCCATCTCTTATTTTCTCAGTTCAAACTGAAGTTCAGACTAGCTGGGCTTCTATAAAACTTTGCTTTTCTCTACTGTTTCAGTCTCACAAGCAGCTACCTTTCCTCTTGTACTCAGTTGGGCAGATGGAGGTAGGCAGGGTTTGCACATCCAGTTAAACTCTATTCCTTAGAGCAGTCTCACCTCTCACATCCACCCTGCAGTCCATCTTGAACTTTAACCTCTTTTCGGCACCAAAAACCAGCTTTAAATTTCCCCTGAGCAGCCTCTCTATTATTGGTTGCAACTCCCCAGGTGATCTCCAGGCTGCCTCTGGGTATTTTCCCAGCAGCAACCAGTTTGTAGTTCTTTAGGGAGTTGCCATTTTGTCTTCCTGACAGACTCCCTGAAGTTGGGCCCCAGATTATTTAATTTAGCCCATTAACACCACAGCTGCTCAGAGGACGTCTGGCAGAGGGTCAGAGGGCCATAGCCCTACCAGGTAAGTCTGAATTAGAGTGCTTACAACAGTCAGGGAGGAAAAAACAGCTTTCAGCAAGTTTAAGGAGACCTTCCTTATGAAAATGAAATATATTTTAATATATATTATTAAAAATATATTTGCATATAGTGAAATATATTCCAATCTATTTGTTTTATAACATATTATAATGTATTGGAAAATCAATATATTTCAATATATTTTAACATTTGCAAATATACTGTAATGTGCTGTAAATATACACCTTATTGCCACTTTAGTATACCATGCATATGGCAAAATATATTGCTTAAATTCCAAATATATGGAAATAAGGATGATAAATATATGTTATTAGTATATTGCCAATATACGTATAAAGGTTTTTTTTTGCATTTCAAATGTTTCATATATATATATATATATATATATATATATATACACACATTAATACATATTAATATAACTGTTAACTTACCCAGGCAAAAACAAAGGGAATTATTTATGGTTTATATGTACCTCTATCTGTACAACTGGACTTCATCTTGTTAGTAGTTATGGAAATACTTACATTAGAATTCTTGTTTTACATTGCAGCTATACCTCAAACATACATTTTATACTTACAAATAGAACTTACCTAACGATCTCATACTTATTAAAGGCTCAGACTGGTATTTATACCACCCATTTTGTTTCACTGTTAGGTCTGGGTGAGATCCTACATGTACTTGCTTTATAACTTGTACCTTTGTTTTCAGTCTGTAAACTAAGGTTGTAAATTCAGAATTATGGTAGAACTAGAAATGATCATGATTTTGGCTGCTAAACTATGTTTTTGAAATATCCAAATTAGTTATACAAATGTACACATGGGATGAAATTGACTATTTATAAACATACATGTAATATTTATAAAACATATATGTAATATGTATAAAAATATATGTAACATATATACAACATATATATGATATATAAATAGATGTAACATACAAAGAACACAGTATATATTTTGAAATATATTAATAATATATTACAGACAATGTGTTACTTAATAGATTGGCATGCATTCAAGCAATGCATGAGGCCGAATATATGGTTTCAGTATATGCTGAAAAACACTGTGTATTATATTTCGTTGAGTCAATGCATTTCTCAATACAGTGACATATATTTTTGCATACTATGGGTTAGAAATATATTATGTCAGTATATTTAAAAATATATTTCATAATATATTATATAACATATTACACTGGGAAAATGTATTTCTTGGTGTATTGACATACATTAATGCATATTTTTCAATATATTGCAATATATTCAATTTTTGTAAGGGCTAAACAGAAGCAGACAGGGAGGTACTATATATGTACTGAAAATAAGGGAGGTAGGAAAGAGGATATGGACAGCAAAGGCTCAAATGAAGGAAAGGATAACCAAGAGGCCAAAAATATAGATAAGACTTTCTTCAGACATGTGAGTGAAAAGAAGAAAGCAAAGGGTGGCATAGTGAAGAATGGGGGGGACTGTGCAAAGGAAGACCAAGAAAAAGATAACATCTTAAATGAATACTTCTGCTGGGTCTTCACAGTGAAAGACAGCAATGGGCCATCATGCTTTAACAGACTTGGACACAAATCCACTACAGAAGAGAAGGTCCACCAGGAGTTGGGATTCCTTAGGGAAAACAACACAATGTGGCTAGATGGAATTCATTCAAGTGTACTAAAGGAACTGAGCATGGTGCTAGCCACTCCTCTGGCAACCCTATTTAACACCTCATTGGAGATGGGGGTCATTCCAGAGGAATGGAGAGGGATGATATGGTCCCTCTGTACAACACTGAAGCAGGAAGGAGGCCAGTAATTACTGACCAGTCAGTCTCACATCAGCAGTGGGGAAGTTAATGGAGTCCCTGCTGAAGGAGAGACTGATGGAGAACCTGGAGACTCATGGGCTGCAGCACCACCGGCAGCATAGCTTCACAGAGGAGAGATCGTGTCAAATGAATCACATAGATTTCTTAGTCTGGGTAACCAGGGAGGTGGATCAGGGGAGGACAGTGGATGTGATCTGTCTGGACTTCAGTAAGGCATTTGACACTGTACCACACTGAAGGCTGATAAAGAAACTTAGCAATCCGGGGGTGTGAGAAAAGTGTGGTGTGTTGGGTAACTGTCTTGTTGACAGATAGTAGGCAGAGGGTGGTGGCAAATGGCACTCACTTGGAGGACAGGAGAGTGACCAGTGGAGTATCACAGGGATTGATACGGGGCTCTGCCCTCTTCAAAGTCTTCATAAGTGACATTGCTGAGGAACTGGAGGGGAAGGTGTTTTTTTTTTGTGGATGACACAAAAATCTGCAACAGGGTGGGCACCCAGCAGGGGGTTGAGAGAACACAAAGGGATCTGAGGAAACTAGAGGAGTAGTCTAGGGAGTGGCAGCTGGGGATCAATGCCAAAAAGTGCAAAGTCATGCACCTGGGGCGGGGAAGCCCAGGGATTATGTATAAAGTGGGGGAGGTACTTACAGTCACCAAGCAAGAGAGGAACCTTGAGGTGATCATATCTGATTATTTCAAGGCAGCAGGGCAGTGTGACAGGGCAGCAGGCATTGCGAGACAGATGTTGGGGTGCACTAGGAGCAGGATCTCTAGCTGGAGAAGGCAGGTGGTGTTGCCTCTGTATCACTCACTTGTCAGACCTCCTCTGGGGTACTGTGTCCAGTTCTGGAGGCCACAGCTCTGCAGGAACTGGTTGGAAGCGATCCAGAGGAGGGCTACTAAAATGGTGCACAGATTGCACAAGAAACCATATAAGGAGAAGCTGCTGGAGCTCAATGTGTACTCTATGAAGGAGAGGAGTGTGAGAGGGGACATGATAGAGACCTATAAGTGCTTCATGGGGGTGAACAAGGTGCAGGTGGGTTGTCTCTTTCAGAGAAAGGTGCAGGAGGGGAGTCTCTTTAGTAGGAGGAGAAGCACCAGAACACGGGGTTATGCTATGAAGCTTGCAAAGGATGGTTTGAGAGGGATGTGAGGAAATACTTCACAGAAAGGGTGGTGGATGCGTGGAACAGCCTGCCAGATGAGGTGATGAGGATAACGACAGTGGGGAGCTTCAAGCTTGCATAGGATAGGCACATGGGTATAATAAATAGAGGTAAGGGAGGAGGGCAGGGACACTTGTTGTGGCCAAATATAGTCCGGGGTGTAGTGTTAGGCAGGGAAAATAGGACAGACTAGATGGGCCTACCAGTCCTTTGACTTACATTGAGTCCTTTCTGTGATCTCTGTCTTGCACTAGCAGATAATTGTGCTGTTAAAAAGTTGTTAATCATACTAGGCTGTCTGGAACACTGAGGGAGATTAGCAGAAGAACTAGAGTCTGCTAAAGTAATGGCCTTTTTAACTTCATTCACAGTCTTAGAGGACCTGTACTAGTCAAAACGGACAAGAAGAGGGTTAACTGCATTAGCCCTGATCAGTTTGCACTGTGCCCTGGACAAGTAAAATAATGTTAGAATTGATTCCTGTTCTGGACAAAGCCTTTAACTCGATGTTCCACCCACTCCTCCTGGACAAGCTGAGCTCTGCTGGTCTCTCCGCCCCACACTGTTGACTGGTTCCATTCCTACTTCATGGGCCGTCAACAGTCAGTACAGGTGTGAGGCATCCTGTCACCTCCCCCGGGCCCTACCCATCTAGGTTGGGGGTTCTGTAGGACCCCATGCTGAGCCCCATCCTCTTTTCTATTTTCCTGATAGACCTCCCCCCTGCCACTGCCAATTCACATGTTCACAAGTATGCAGATGACAGTTATATACATCTCTGGTCCTTCGACTGTAGCTGTAGAAGGCTTGCTACAGCAAGACTTCCACACTGTCATGTGCTAATTCCACTGCAGTCTGCTCCAGGTCAAGACTAAAAAAACACTGCCATAACCTGTAGCACCAGCTGGAAATTGGCTAGGCTCTCCCACTTCCTTGTCTTTTCCACCCTGGATGGCTCCCTCATTGAAGTTGTTTCCTCCTTCAAGTTTCTTGGTGTGTGGCTAGATAGTAAGTTTTACTTCTCTGCCCACGTTGATGCCATCCACTCCAAGTTCTGCCCTAACCTTGGTGCCTTGTACCACAACATCTCCTCAAGTTCACTGGGAGCTTGTTACCAAAATGGTGCTTTTGGTTTTCCACTATGCAAATGTGCTTTATGGCACTCCTCTTCCCTTGCTAGATTGGACAGCCTCTGTAATGCCTTTTGTTGCTTTGCTGCCAACCTTCCTCATCACTGTTTCCTCTACTCCTCGTATCCATCCTTCCCCTCCCTTATGTTGTCAGTCCCATTGAGCCACCTTACCTGTCCTCAATCCTCTGTCCCATTCCCTCTGCCTCCTACTCCCTCCACTCCAGGGATCCTTGCACCTTCTCCCTCCCCCACCCGCACTGCTCTGCTGGGCAGTCAGCCTTCTCCTATCACCTTCCCTTCCCTGTCTCTGTTAAAGTTACAACTTCTTCCTGCACCTGCCTGCTCTTGTCATTCCCCTTCATGATCCTTCCCTACTTTACTTGGTATTACTTGGTATGAAAGAACAGAAAAAGGCCAGAGCCCATTGAGACTCTTCCTCACACTATGTGGGACATTATTTATCTATTATCCCTCAACCAAACATCTAATTTGTTTTTAAAGACAGTGGCACTAGTTGCCTCTACCAATTCTTGTGGCAAGGTGTTCCATACAATGGATGCTCTTATTGGAAAAACGTTTCCCCTTTTGCTGGTTTTATAAGTTTTTACTTCAAGCTGTTTATTATGCAGTCTCAGAACATGTCTCCTTTTGGAGAGTGTTAGACCACATTTTTCCATTAGATCTGATGAATTTATTAAATTAAAAACCATAAGCATATCCCCTCTTAATCTTCTAGTTTGAAGAGAGAAGAGACCAGTAGCTTTTAATCTGTTCTGATAATCCAGGTTTGTTAATCTTGGAATCATTCTAGTTATTCTCCTTTGAACCTGTTCAAGAATTGTTATGTCTTTTTATTTATTTGGATTCCAGAAAGGGGAGCCATAGTCTAGATACAGTCTAATGTATGCCCTATACAATGGAATAAGGCTTTGTTCAGTGCGATTAACAAAAGTGCATTTTATTTGCCTCAAAAGTCTGTTGGTCATGTAAGCAGTTCTAACACAGTGATCGTTTGATGTAAATTTATTATTAATATATATCCCTAAATCTTTTTCACAATTTGATGAGTAAAGTGGTAGTCCATTTATATGATATATCGTTTTTGGATTATTTACACCGAAATGCACTACTAAACATTTGTCTTGATTAAACTGCACATGATTTTCATTTGCCCAAAGTGTTAATTTTTCCAAATTCTTCTTTAATGCAGAAATATTTTCTTGATTATTAACCTTGCCCCCCAATTTAGTATCATCTGCAAATTTAACTAGGAAGTTATTTGGCCCTGTTTGTAAATCACTGATAAAGAGGTTAAACAATGTTGGTCCCAAGACCGAACCCTGTGGTACACCACTTGTCACGCTACCCGAATCAGACAATATATAATTAATTCTGACTCTCTGAGAATGATTTGTCAACCAGTTTAAAGTCCAGTTGACGATATCTTTACTATGTTAAATTATTTGTCTGATCCATTTTAATTGTTTTACTTTGTTAAAGTGTATTGTTTTTATTTTGTACCAAACAATAACACTGTGAATGCTTTTATTATTGTATTTCCTGTTCTCTCTCCCCCGTATCATACCTGGAAAGGGTTCCATGTCAAGACAGCAAAAAGTTAACGGTGACAAGAAAAACAGCAACTGCATGATAGCGCACACATACACAACAACCGCAAACAACAGTGATAGCTGTCAACAGCAAAATCAATGCTGTCTTGACCTTTAACAGGGGGCTTCACACCCGTACCCCTTTCCTAAATATAACTAACTCCAACACTGCACATGGTACCACATACTGCATTATTGTTCCCCCAGCACAAGTTGGTAGTAATGGGTTCATTCATTTGTGACTGACAAACCTTAACTGAGGCATGCCTGAGTGGTCAGTACTCTCAAAAGTGCTATTTGTTTTGTGCAGACCATGTGGCCTAGTGGTTAGAGCACTGCACTATGATATAAATTGCCTTTCAGTCGTGGGTTTGAATCCTGTCTCCGCCATTTCACATTTAATAGAATGAACAGTGGGTGGGCAGAGGGGGACAGTGAAAAAGCAGGGATACTGAATGAATATTTCTGCTCAGTATTCACAAAAGAGGAAGGGGAAGTGCCTAATCCAATTAACAGAAGCACTCTTGATAGGGGGGTCAATCCCAGTCCTTTCACAGAAGACAGGGTTCTGCAAGAACTCCTAAAACTGAAGGTGGACAAAGCAATGGGTCCTGATGAATTCACCCCAAATTCTAAAAGAATTAAGGAGGAACTAGTGAAACCACTGGCTACTCTTTTAATAAATCATGGGAGGATGGTGTGGTACCCGAGGACTGGAGGAAGGCGGATGTGATTCCCCTTTACAAAAGTGGGACCAAGACAGAGGCAGGAAACTACAGACCTATCAGTCTGACCTCTGTGGTAGGGAAAGTGATGCAGTCACTTCTGAAGGAAAGAATAGTTGAGTACCTAGAGGCCAGTGGAGCACAGGACCCAAGGCAGCATGGGTTCACAGCAGGAAGGTCATGTCAGAAGAATCTAACAGATTTCTTTGACTGGGTGACCAAAGTAGTAGACCAGGGAGGGGCTGTGGACATGGCCTACCTAGACTTTAGCAAGGCATTTGACACAGTCCCACACAAAAGATTAATAGTCAAATTAACCAGCCTGGGAGTGGGTCCCAGGGTGGTAGCCTGGGTAAAACATTGGCTGCACAACAGGACACAGAAGGTAATTGTAAATGGAGTCCACTCTGAAGAAAGAAGGGTTACTAGTGGGGTACATGAGGTTCAGTATTGGGTCCAGTCCTTTTAATGTCTTCATCAGTGACATTGCAGAGGGACTGGAAGGAAAAGCATGCCTTTTGCAGATGACACAAAGATCTGCAACAGGGTGTGATACACAAGGAGGCGTGGAAAGGATGAGAAGGGACTTGGCAATGTTGGAGGAATGGCTGAAGTGTGGCAGCTAGGATTCAATGCAAAGAAGTGCAAAATAATGCACCTGGGAAACAAGAACCAGGGAAGAATATAATGGGTGGGGAAGTAGTAACAACAAAAAAGGAAAGGGACCTGGGGTAATCATATCAGATGACCTTAAGGTTAGCAAGCAATGTGAGAAGGCAGTAGGGAGGGCTGGGGGTATACTGGGATGTATAGGGAGAGGCATCAGCAGCAGAAAACAGGACGTTGTTATCCCTCTGTACAGACAGTTGGTGAGACCCCATCTGGAGTACTGTGTCCAGTTCTGGAGACCCCATCTCCGCAAGGACATAGACAGGATAGAGGTAGTCAGAGGAGGGCACTAAAATGGTGCAGGGTCTGCAAGAAGCCGTATGAGGAGAGACTAAAGGAGCTTAATATGTATACCCTTGAGGAAAGAAGGAGAGGGGACATGATAGAAACTTTTAAGTACCTCAGTGGAATCAACAAAGTCCAAGAGGATAGCATCTTTCAGAAAAGAGACTTGCAAGAACAAGGGACACAATTTAAAGATAGAAGGAGGGCGGTTCAGGGGCAATGTGAAGTATTATTTCACATAGAGGTAGTGGATGCATGGAACAGCCTTCCTGAGGAGGTTGTGGGGTCTAAAACTGTGGGAGAATTCAAGAATGCATGGGACAGACATAAGGCAATTCCTGTGGGGGGTAGGAAGAAATAGGCTGCTGGTTAACTAGGATCTGCAGCCTATCCTGTAGGTAGGGAAATAGGCAGACTAGATGGGCCAAGCGGTCCTTATCTGCTGTCAAAGTCTATGTTTCTAAGTTGCCCTCACTGAAACCATTCACTGATAGTACAGCCGCTATTATGCAGTGGTCACTGTGACACTCTGCCCCTTGCTTATGATTATTGTATGATATTGGTATTATAAATGCATGGTCTGTGTATGACATTTCAGTGTGTGAGCAATTTGGCCTGTAACTTCAAGGTGTCAGTGACTGAGAATTACAGGATGTAATTAAACTGACCAAGAGAACCATTTAATTCATTTCCTTGCAAAATGGCATTTTATTACCTTTTTATGACCTGCCCAGGCTTTTGAAGTTGAAACCAAATGAGACTCTATGACATCAGAAAAAGGACATCATTAGGCTGATTCCTGTTGGCTTTTTAACATCTTGGTGGCAGTGTGGGATTGTTAAGTTCAAAGAAAAATGTTTAATTAAAGACTGTCATATTTCGGAAATGGCTAGTTACAGATTTTTCAAGGAAATGACTCATATCCTCAGAGACACTTATATCAGAGAATTAAAATCTAAGGGAGGATCCTGCTGACCTCATCCAAAAGGGGGTGGGGGGAGATAGAGCTATACATGTAACATTGTAGATGAAGTATCATTATCATCTTGGGCTCTGAAAACAGAAAGTTCTCTCTAACTAAAATCAGCACTTACAAAAAGGTAATATTTAGATAGCAAAGATCTAAAGTACTGTGTTAGGAGTTTTGTTCTGTAATTTTTCCATTTTCTTTTGTGACTGTGAACTCATGCTATTTGTTCTGTATTTTATTTTACTTATGTTACAATTTTTAGTAAACATTTTCTTTAAGATACTGCCTGTGTCTCCTCAGTCATTTTTGCATGTCATTGTTGAACTGATATTAAGCCTGACAACTGTAAGAGCTTGCATGGTGTTACTAAACTGGAAAAAGTTAAGAACATCCTAGGTCTCTTATAGAGTTAAAAAGGGTTCATTTTGGATACGTAGTTAGGTGCCCCTGGCAAAGTTGCTGCTGCATCCCAAAGCGATGCATATCCAAGCTGTTAATTGGGTATGCTAGCATAAGGTTCATAGTTTGAATCCCTCCAGAACTCGAGACTAAAGGTGATTCGGACCCATAGCAGACAGGAGGGTTACCCTGTCTGTTACCTGTTCACACTATTGCACTCTGAGGTTGGCACTGTGGGAGCAGAGGGCCTGACCTGCAGAGTGCATTTGTGATAGTCACTATTCTGACAGGAGTTCAATTTGAGTGGCTCAAATTGAGTTGCCCACTTAACGGGATGCCCCTGGAAACAAGCCTTGGCTCAATGTGTCTCCCCGGTTACCAATTTTCAAAACAATAAATACATATATAAATAAATAACTGAATAAATAATTAATACTGAAAAGTATCAAAAAGATTGAGCAGGCAGAGATGTTTGATCTGGTGTCCTTCAGCAGGATGCAGCGACATGTCTGACATTCAGAAGCAGTAAGTTCAAGGGTAACGTTAAAGGTTACTTCTTCTCCCAGAGAGTGGTAAACCTATGGAATGGCCTACCAGCATGGACAGTGGACATGAAGACAGTACAGGCCTTCAAGGTAAGCCTGGACACATTTTGCTTACCAAGGGTACCTTGGGTAGTAGGGTGGGTGGGGACTCACAGCATACCCTGGGTAGTAGGGTGGGTGGGGACTCACAGGGTACCCTGGGTAGTAGGGTGGGTGTGGATTCTCAGGGTACCTTGGGTAATAGGGTGGATGGGGATTCACAGGGTACCTTGGGTAGTAGGGTAGGCACAGAATTCCAATAAATGAGTACATGTCACACAGCAAACTTATTTATCCCTCCTTATGGTTAGACATGATGGCACTAGAGTCCCTTCCCAGTCAAACCTTAAACTACTATGTTACTATGATTCCTTCCTTTTGTATTTGCCTAATCACATTGTCTTTCTATCTTCAAGTCTCAGCTAAAAAAAAGTTCTATGTGATTTGGGCGAGTCAAAAAGAGCGAGCCCAAAATCAGCAAAACCAAAAGAGTGTGGCCACATACGACAAGGGGTACATTCAAGCGATCGCCGAAACAACAAAAATGTAAAGGTGGCTTTCTGTGGGGGGGGGGGCCTGCCCCCCTTACTAAAATAACCAACTCCAAGGGAAGCAACTTGGGGAATGGGGAAAAGCCACAGTTGCCATTTTGGCGATAGCTGAGTTGTACCCCCACCATATGTGTCCGCACTCTTTTGGCTTAGCTGATTTTGGGTTTGCTCTTTTTGGCTCACTGTTACTATGGGATACCACTAAAAAACAATCTTTTCTCACTAGCCTTCTATTCCTAGCTAGTTCCTCGCACTGCTGTCTCTTCTGCCTATGACATACACTATAGCTGCCCCACCCAGTGCTGCCCAAGCCTTCATATGATACTATGCAAGCCTATCTAGTCATCATAATTGTATGGAAACCAGGGGTATAACCAGAAAATAAAAATGGGTACACCATGACCATGTTTTTTGCCTCACTTAGCACTATAAACATAATTTCACTGCCCCATACCTCTGTTTGTTGCCCTCACCCCTGCACTGGTAAATAGAGCTGGTGTTCATTTCTCCCCTCAGACACCCACACACCCCAGACAGAGCCTGTATGTTATGTTGTCCCTGCGACAGAAGAACAATCTCAGTGGCGAGCTCTTCTAGTTTTGACTCCCAAGTATGAATTTCCAGGGAAAAAAATCAGTCAGCCCAGTGTTGTGTTACATAGAACAATGGCTGCAGTGCAAAGCTTTGTTGCCCTCCTAAAATAAAATTGTATACCTTGAAGTACATGAAGTATGCTTTCTTGCACCCCCGATGGAAACATTCTTTGATATACAATATAGCATTTGCCTTTTGTTTTAGGTTGCATTTGATATATTACTCTGTTGTTTGTATTTCCTGATTTTGTTACCACTGTGAAGCATTTTGTGATGTGCACCAATAGAATGACTCGTTATGCAAATATAAATTGTATGAGACATCCTGCACTGTGATTGGTGGAATGCAGTCACATGATCATGCAGTTATTAAAGTATAAATGCCCAGGTCAGTTAAAAGTCCATGGTTCTAAATATGGAAGCCATTCTAGTTTTGGGGGAAGTCAAAATCCTTCCCAGGAGTTTTGGAAGTAAGTACTACAAGGCAAATCAGTTTTCTGGAAGTTAATATGAAATGTTGTTGGAAGACTGTAATTTCTTTCAGAAATAAATGTATATATATATTTATTTCACAAGTTTCACCAGGAAAGACATACTAAGTTGGTAACAGCTTGTTTCCAGATGTGTCCAGGGGAAGGGGCAAAGGGAAGACAATGAGGAACACTGAGAACAATAATACAATAATAACAATAATACAATAATAGTAGTGATACAATAATAACAATAATACAATAATAACAAGGATACAATAATAACAATTATACAATAGTAACAATAATACAATAATAACAAGGATACAATAATAAGGATATAATAATAACAATAATACAATAATAACAAGGATACAATAACAGAGAACAAGCATCATAAACAACAATTGTGCAATGACAAGGATTGCAAGGAGTAAAAATACATAACAATACGATAAAATGTTAAAGGGAATAACTGCATTTACAATTACAATACAATGAAGTGCTGGAGGATAACAACATTTCAATCAGTCAATCAATCAATCAATATCTTTATTTAGCCAGGTGGAACACCATTGAGCAGGGCTCAGTTACAAGACGGACCTGGTGTTTAAACAACAAGTCACAATACAACAATTTGGCGTAGGCAAAGCAACATTAGCAGCCTATGTACAGTCATTACAAGTGAGAAAGGCGTGGCTTGGCACAGTGGTGTACAATAATTTACAAATAGCAATGTAAGACTTGACACTGAGAACAGAACAAGGCAGCATCATTTACAGGCATGGTACCAAAGGCAGTCAGCATACTGCTATGTGCGAGTTCTATGCAAGGCAGGTCTCTGATAGACAGTAGAGTGCAATATTATATTGGATGAGATCTAGACCAGCAAAGCATTACGTGGCATAGGAGAAAACTATAAAGCAAGGGCACTGAAGGCACAGGATGCGCCAAGGATAGTGGAGGGAGGAGAGGTTAGGAGGGGTGGGAGGGGGCAATTGTAATACCTTCAGGACTTACATAGCTGCATTACTCTGCGTGGTAGATCTAAGGGTAAGGGGGAAGGTATAAGGGGGAAAAGGTGCGATCAGTAGGGGGCGGTGACAGACAGGTCTGCAATGTGCGGAGGCAATACAGAGATCAGAGGCAATACAGAGATCAGAGGTAATACAGAGATCAGAGGCAATTCAGAAATCAGCAAGGTTGTTGAATGGGGACAGTGGAAAAGGGGACAGCACTAGTGTGTAGTTCAGGAGAAGGGGAAGCAGTGGGCAGCAGCCCAGGGATCAGTATTAGGGGCAACTGCTTGGGTGAGAAGTGAAGTCACAGAAGAGAGAGGAGAGTGAGTGCAGGGAAGAGGCCAAGCAGATGTTAGAGGGGAGGGAACCTCATAGTTTGGGGGAAATGGAAGCAGACGGCAGTTTGACCAGCAGTATATTTCCCTGAGGGCAGTGCGAGACAGCGATACCAAGAGTTGCATAGGGGGTAGGAAGTGGTGAAGGGGAAGAAGGGAGGAAAGAAAGGTAGGAAGGGAAGGAGTCACACCAGTATTTGGAAATGAAGGAAGCACAATGGACGAGGTGTCTCGCCTAAAGGGAGGGGTAGGACAGGAAAAAGTACAAGGAGCAGTGGTGGGTGCGGGGGAAGGGGACATTCCAGATCAAAGTGGCAAGAGAGGCCCAGTCTGGCCAAGGTGGACTTGGGAGCAACATTGTATTCTATGTCACCATAGTTGAAGAGGGGGAGAATCATCTTCGAGGTGACCTCTCAACATGCAGGAAGAGGCATACACCCTTTATTCCTGTAAAGCACACCAAGTTTGAGGTGCAGCTTCTAATATCAGTTATAAAATGGGGACAGCAAATCCGGTTTTCTGATTGGTTATTGCCAGTTCCATGCTCAGGTAATAAGAATTACTCTAAAGCAGGACTGCATAGCATTAAAAGTCAGTGAGCCATTAGAATGTTCAGGTTTTAAAAGCTTCCATTGTCTTTTGCCTTGCTAACGTGGCTCAAACTTCGCCTGTAACTGCCGATGTCCCTGCCCACTCCCTGCCCTTACGTGTAATTAAAAAAAAACAATTCTCTGAAACAAAAGTAGAAATGTTTTCTATTCTCACCCTGCTTTCGCATCTCCGAGTCCATGCCCACAACTGCTCATCCCTTCTATACCTGCTGTGCTGCTGTACTGTGGTTTATCAAAAAACACATACACACACGCACACACACACACAGTTATCTCTCTCTCTCTCTCTTTCTCCGCCCCCCCCACACGGAGTTCCTTCCCATTAAAAAAAAATTCCACAAAAGTACATGGGGTGCAGGATAGTGCTCCTGCATTACATGAAGCAGGAATTACACAACTACTGCTGCAAACAAAGGATGAACTGTGCCCAGAACATACATAAAGATGTCATTCTGTAATAGGCGGAAGGACTATTTTACACTAAATTCTCATTAGCAGATCTTTTTTCCTATATACTAACATGCTTTTTCTAACTGTAAAAAGTTCAAAACATAGGAGTCCATTTTATAAGCACAATAAGACACTCCAAGGTGTGCTTCGAATATATTTTACCACACAGCCAGTGGCTAAAGTCACTCAGACTGTGGCCTCGTGCCTTATTACGCCCCTGGCCGTCTGGTAAAATATGATCGATGCAAACCCTGTCATGTGTTATTGCTCACATATCAACCATTCCATTTTTTTTGTGCCTGCAAATTTGTCTGTCAGCAAATTTTATTCATTTTTTCCTTTTTGGAGTCAGCTACTCCTACACCCCTACTCTTTATTTTGGAAGTTTTCTTCATATTTTTGGAAGTCAGATTCTAAATTGAAAACACGAGGGCAAACAGGATGGAGTAACAGGCTTTTTTCTGCCAAACGATTATATGCAGGACCCCTAGTTATCCATGGGCACTTCAGTCCTCCAGATTTCTGCGGCAGGGCTCCTAGGCTGCAGCTATAGCATTTGTTTATTCCTGTGCCATGAATTATTCACTTCAAATTGGGGATTGAGGGAGATGTGAGAAATATTTCTTTACTTAAAGGGTATTCAGTCCCTGAAACAGATTGCCAATGGAAGTAATGGGAGAGAAAATGTGGGGGGGGCTTCAAGCATGCATTGGAGAGACATAGGGGTATATTAGAAAGGATGCAGGCAGCGTCAATGGAGACCAGAAAGGGTCTGCAGAGACAGATCAGGTGAGGAACACTGGGCAGACTAGGTGGTCTAAGCAGTCCTTTTCTGCAGCAAATTCTATGTTTCTGTTTCTAGTCCTGTGGCAGAATGCAGTCCTGCCATTCACTGAAATATTATGTGATATCATCGATGACATCACATGCTGAGCTGAGTCCTCCCCCTCGTCTTGTGCCCCCAACACAGCCTACCCTTAATAACAACCTTTTGCTTTCCTACCTCCGTGACCATTCCCCCTCCCTCATACTTGTTGACAAGGCTCCTAGGGGCTGCACTATTCTCTGCCTCCAGAATTGTACACATGTTCCCACCAATTTATCTTGTACCTCACAATGTTTTCAGTGCTTATGTTTAACAGGGTGAAGTTTTCTGTATGCTCCTCTCTTGATTACTTCTTTGTACCTGTCTTGCCACTGACGTGGAACCTTTGTAAAAGAGCTTGGGCTCAAAGGTATCTTCCGAACTAATAAAATTGAAAATTGAAATTGATAAGTGAGGGGTTTCAGGATAAACATGGAGTGGAAGGGAGTCAGGCACTATGAGAAAATCGTAATGTATATTTGAATGAAAAATCACCAACAGCATTGAATTTTGTGGCACTACGTGTATTCTGCAGCATGATGAAAGTTCTGCAGAAAATCCTACGGCTATTGAACCGCAGAATTATAGGGGCCTTGGTTATAAGTTTCTATGCTTTTGTGAAGCCCTGTAGCTTGGTGGGTCCTTGGTAAAACTGTGTAGATTTTGTTTTGTTTTTGCGCCAGCAAAAGTCGGATGCTTTTTCCATCAAACATTTGTATTTTGCAGTTAAAACAAATTCACTGGTTACAGTATTCATATTATTCTAGATGATTTGTGGGGGCCAAAAATATGCAAACTGTACTTCTTTTACCTTTGTGGGAAAAAACTCCGCAAATCACATTGAGTTACACGCACTTGTGACCCTGTAATGCAATGAGGATTCAAAGTCTTTAAAAAAAGTCCTAGAGAATGCTCAGTTGCCCAGGGTGGAAACAGAAGTGAGTGGAGGAAGAGAAAGTGGAACCATTGGCATGAAGGTGACAGGACGACGTATGAAGTGTTGAGGATGGAGCAACAGAATGCAGCAAGCAAGACCACATGTGGACAGCAAAACAAGAACAGACATTAAACTGGAGCCATTGAATGGAGGGGGAAGGAAGGATGAGTATGATTACAAAGCATGGCTGAGTCAATAAAGGGTGATACGATAAACAGGAAGAACATGAATTGAGTCAGAGTCATACAAGCAAAGAAGAGGGAAGGAAAGGATTGATGGTAAGGATTGTGGATGTGTTGGGCTGAGCAACCTTTGCACATATTGATGAAGAAAATGGACTCCATAACATCTGAAAAGCAAGAAAGTCAAACTGTTCAGGACATAGACGGTACAGCTCATACAAACATGGCAAGGGGAAGAAGAGACTCAGAAGTGGCCCATACAGTATATAATCAAAGGAGAACAAATATCTGCCTCTGACCAAGGTTCTTGGGTCAGTGAGCCCCAAACAACTAATTTATCAATAAAAAGAATATTTCTAAAATACACTTATTGTAAATGAATACAGCCCACTCTTCAGGGGGCACAGCCACTGATGCCTTGGATTGGGGGGGGGGCATGGCCCAAGGTACTCACATGTCTCTGGGTAGTTTCATGCCCACCGGGTGCCTCTTGCTCTCAAAAGCAATGTGTTGCATAACTTCCTGTAGAACATGTTGGATGTGGGCACCTTTGGGTGGTAAACAAAACATTCTGAACTTCAAGCACTTGACTTTTCTTTACTGGGGAAGGCCCTTTTAGACAAAATTCATTTGCACTGGGCACAATTTGCTGTCCCAAGGACCTTTATCTGTTTGCTAAAATACAGTTCATTACAGTAGTTCCAAAACCTTTCTTGAGGAACACTTCTACATAGAAACAGAGAAATTGTCAGCAGATAAGGACCGCCATGCCCATCTAGTCTGCCTGAAAGCCCTACATGAGTTTGTGGTCTCTGACCCTACGTGGTCAATGGTTTTTCACCCCTCCTTCCCACCTCTAAGATACCCTTATGCTTGTCCCATGCATATTTAAAACCTTACACTGTGCTCGCTCCATCACCTCCTGTGGCAGTCTATTCCATGTGTCCACCACCCTTTCTGTGAAGTAAAACATCCTCACATTTTCCCTCAGCCTACCACCTTCCAATTTCATATCATGCACCCTCATTCTTGTACATCTGTTATATTGGAAGACGTTTCTCCCCCACACACCTTGTTAATGCCCTTAAGGTACTTGAATGTTTCTATCATGTCTCCCCAATCCCTTCTCTCTTCCAGCGAGTACATATTGAGGTCCCTTAGTCTCTCCTCATATGTTTTCTGGTGCAAGCCCTGTACCATCTTAGTCAACCTTCTCTGGACCGCCTCCACCCTGTCAATGTTCTTATGAAAGTGTGGCCTCCAGAATTGCACACAGTACTCTAGCTGAGGCCTCACTAGTGTTTTGTACAGTGGCATCATCACCGCCTGCCTTCTGCTACTGATATCTCTGCCTATTTAAAAAGGCCTTAAAGACTTATTTATGGTCTAAGATTTATCCTGATTGATATGCTATTGGGATTTTATGAGCTCAGTAATCTTGTTTTTATTTCTCTTATCTGTAACTATTGTAAGGCGCCTTGACTTTAAGAAAGACGCGGTATAAATGAAGTTTTATTATTATTATTATACAACCCAGCATGCCACTGACCTTCCCTGCAGCCTTTGTACTCTGCGTAGACACCTTTAGGTCATCAGAAATGATAACCCCTAAGTCCCTTTCTTCCTTGGTGAAAGTCAACAGGCCCCCACCCATCCTGTAGCTCTCCCCAGGGTTCCTTCTTCTCAGGTGCATTATTTTTCACTTCTTGGAATTGAACCTTAGTTGCCACACTGCACACCATTTTTCAAGCTTTTCCAGTTCCCTCTTCATTCTCTCCACCCCGTCCGGAGTATCCACCCTGTTGCTTCTTCTTAATGTCTGCAACCTTTTTGTCTGCCAGCCCTGTGACAGCAGCCCAATGCAGTGAATAGCATTCTGTTCCCCACTTCTAGTGTTTCAACAAAAACATGTTGACTCTCTGTTACTTGTCTCTCATTTGGCAACAATGAGCATGACTGGCCTAGCCACACTACTTGTGCCCCAGGATTTCCTGTCCCCAGCTATACTGAAATCCTACCATATTTGTCTCATCTATGATTGCTACTTCTCCATGGCACTTTACTGCCCTTAGCACATATGGTGCACCAGGCTGGCATCCGCTGCTCAGGGTGACCTATTATCGGAGAATATCAAACAAGGTTGGAATTTCCTTCAGCGTGCCCTTGTTATCTCTCACATCTCAGCCGCCAGCCTGGTGGCTGGTCCTTGCCCACCCCCTGCCTCATTGCATGCTTGAGGCTCCCTGTAATCCACCCCAGAGATGACATTCCAGCAGACTGGCTGCATGCACTTTCCTCATTTTCAGGGACTCCCTCCTCTCCACCTTTTATGAAGACAGAGTCTTATGGCAATAATACTTGTTTCACCATCCTGTGGAGTGCTCAGTGGTCTCTGCCATAGTCTCTAGGGGTGCCCCTCCTCCTGTATCCCCACACAATCCTTCAGCAGAACCTACCACAGGTAGGAAAGCTATCAGGAAGTACCCCTTTAGGGGATAAATCCCTTGGGCTCTGGCACCCTCCAAATGATCCCTCCAATTCCCCAGCTATGGACAGACTCCATGCTTCTGCTTTCAGCAAGTACTGGCAGCTTGGTATCCCGGATGTCCAAGACTCTCCCTGGCAGCTTCTGGGTCTCAAATGATGTTCTGCAACCCTTTTGCTGCAGCGAGGTATTTTTCAGATATCATGCCACCCTCAGGTATTGGGGGGGGGCTGGCACCTGCATCTCCAGGTGGGAGAAAACAAAAGATCCCTTGTGCCTCTGTCCTTTGACCTGCAGGCAGCCACCTGGTTAAGCACAGTGCATGCCCTACCCTCTAGATGCATACAGGGTTCTTGGCACTTGGTGCATTGCTGGTGATGCCTGCAGCTACCATTGGTGGGCACCCATGCCCAGGGCAACCCAACTTATTATCTGCAGGTGCCTGGGAACACTACCACTGCCAGGCCACCATGACATGAAGTCCACCTCCTGCCTATGTCTACTCTCTCTCTCCCCCTAATTCCTTAATCTCTCCAATATCTCTGATATCTCCCAGTGCAATAAGGGAATCCTTTCTATATACTATTTAAGCTCTATCCACACCAGCTTTTCCTGTGAGGCTGGTGCCAAGGCACCTATTTGTGTGGCTAGTGTGGCTGGCTAGTAACGACCTCCTCCCCCTTCTGCAAGGAGGTGCTTGTTACTCAATATTCTTTTCTGGATGATATTGTGACCTCCTCCCCCAACTCACACACCACTCCACCATAAAAATGAACAAATGATGCCAAACTCTCCTGCAACTAACATCAATAGAATAAGCCTCAGAGGAGGGAGGACTTCAATTACCGTCGGCCTGGGATGGGAGATACTACAGAGGGTAGTGGTGGTAGGAACTCTCAGGTACAAGGGAAGTTACAAGAGGTGTCTCGCATGGGTCTGTGCCCAGCCCAGTGTTGTTTAATATGTTGACTAATGACATTGGAGACAAAGTTAAAGGCAAGATCTGCCTCTTTGCAGATGACTCCAAGTTCTGTGCAAGGGTGGACTTGGACAAAGGGGTGTAGGACCTAAAGGAGGACCTGTCTAGGCTGGAGAGATGGTCAGGCATCTGGCAGCTGGGATTCAACATGAAGAAGTGCAAAGTCATGCTCATAGGTAGGAAGAACCTGAGGGCAGCGTACAGTCTTGGGATGGTTAAGGTCGTTGAACAGAGAAGGAGGAGAAGGGATTGAAGATGGCCATCACCAGTGACTTTAAACAGGCCATGCAGTTTAGGAAGGCAGCAGACAAGGCAAATAGAATGCTAGACTGCATTGTTAGTAGGGCTACTAGCAGAAGGGAGGAGGTTATAATGCCGCTGTGCGTATATTTAGTGCTTCCACACTGGGAGTATGACATTTATTTATTTATTTATTTATTTTTACTTTGCTTTTGGTAACCAGGTAAGTGCACTAGGCAAACAATGCCTATTTTCAGGCACGACCCGGGAGAAGACAGTTTACAGACAAACAATATACATGTGACACAGCACACAAAAGCAGTACAAATCAGAGTAAGAAAACAATGTTTTGATAGTAGATACAAGCGCATTGACAAAATGAAATAATGAAAGTAAATGTACTGTGACACCAGGTTACAGATTGGAATGGGTAACACAGGAAAATAGTTCAAAGGGAGATAGGTAGTGAGGTACAGTAAAATAAGTGCCAAGACTGTGGAGAGGGAGGGAGAGAAAAGTAGGGGGAGAGAGGAGAGGGAGGGGGTAAGAGAGTGGGCAGGCTAGGAATAAGAGAGGAGGGGGAAGAGGTATCAAGGAGGTGGATTATCTGGAGATGTAGAAGAGAGCATGGAGGGGTGAAGGTTCAAGGTGGGTTAAAGCAAGTGCAGGGGTTTATCATGTGCAAGTGTTCATGGTGTAGTTTCTTAAAGGTAGCATGGGCGGTCACTTGATGGATAGAGAAGGGTATGGAGTTCCAGTGTTTAGGAGCTGTATGAGAGAAGGCGCGTGCGCCCATGTTTGTTCTGCATCTTGGAATGTGCAGAAGGACTTTTTCATTTGATCATAGTTCATAGGTGAGAGGTTGTAATTCCAGAGCAGAGGAAAGGGATAGGGGGAGGCCTGTTGTGGTGGCAGAGTCAATTAATGATCCAAAGGACTCGAGACGATAGGCAGAGGGGCTAAGACATTTTAGGTCCATATAGAGTTGGCAGTGGTGCTTGAAACACGGTGATGCAGAGGCATAGCGGCAGATGCTATTGTAAGTGGTATCCCATTTATGGAGGGAGGGTTTAGATGCAGATAGGTAGATTGCAGAGCCATATGCTAGAGCCGGTAGAAGGAAGCCTTGGGCCACAGCTAGTCTGGCTTGAGGGGTGAGGGGGAGGAGAAGGGATTGAAGATGGCCATCACCAGTGGCTTTAAACAGACATGCAGTACTGGAACCCCTGCATGAAAAAGAACACAGAGCAACTTGAGGCTGTCCAGAGGGGGGTGACAAGGATTGGTTTCTGGGACAGCAGGCAATATGAAGACATGCCGAGAGAGATCAACGTAGTGCTCACAGGAGGAAAGGGGGGGGAGAGAGGGGACATGATTGAAACCTTTAAGTACCTGAAAGGTCTAAACAAGGTGGATATCAGCGAACTTTTCTGTCTCAGTGACAACAAGACCACTAGTGGGCACTGTCTTAAGCTGGCGGGGGGGGGGGATACAGAAAGAGAAGTCTCAAAGTGGAATGAACTCCCATCTGAGGCTGTTACTCGAAAGATGGTGGGGGAGTCAAGAGAGAGTGGGATAGGGTGAAAGGGACGGTCAGGGGTTGGAGGGGAAGGGGACCCACTGTAATCTTTGGATCAGGGGTACCCCAACTAAGCAGACTTGATAGACTGTAAGGTTTTCTGCTGGCTGTTTCATATGTTCATATACTGAGCAGTACAGGGAGTAGTGTCTATTCCTTCTCTTTCTTTGACAGGTGACACTAATCACCTTTTTAGAGTTCTAGTTCAGAAAACACTGTGATGTGTAACGTGGATAATCCTCTGGGTATTCTCTTTCTTTGCCTTTAACCACTTTTTCAGTCTTCCAGCCTGGGACTCACTGCACAGTATAGGTAGAAATTCCAGAGCAAAGTCCAAGAGGGTAGCATCTTTCAAAAAAAGAGGTGTGCAAGAACAAGGGGACACAATTTGAAGATGGGAGGGTGGCTCAGAGGTAATTTAAGGAAGTATTTTTTCACAGAGAGGGTTGTGGATGCATTGAACAGCCTTCCAGAGGAGGTTATGGAGTCAAAAACAGTGGTGGAATTCAAGCATGCATGGGACAGTCATAAGGCAATTCTAGGGGGTGGGGGTAGGAAGCAGTAGGCTGCTGGTTAACTAGGATCTGCAGCTTATCCAGTAGGTAGGGAAACGGGCAGACTGGGTGGGCCAAGCGGTCCTTATCTGCCGTCAAATTCTATGTTTCTATGTTTCTAGAAACAAACTCTGTGCCTTCTCGTTCTTTGCTTTAGGTATCCACATTTCAATGTTCCAGCCTGGGACATACTGCACAGTACACGTAGCTATAAATTCTGTATCACCTGTTTTTTATTGCCGTAGGTAACCACCTTTTCAGTTTTCTAGTTGAGGACACACTGTACTGAACAAGGAGAAACAACCCCTATACTTTCTCTGTCTCTGTTGGGTAAGATAATCACCTTTGCACTGTTTCATTCCAGTGCACCTTGCAGTACAGGTAAACATAACCTTTCTACCTTCAGTTTCCTTTGCCTTGGGGGGTCACTAACATTTCAGTGTTTCAATGGTACACACACTAAGCAGTAATGAGAGTTTTAAATCATGGAATCTGTTTTTATTAGCCCATAAGAATTGTTTATTTCAGCTCCACTTTCTGGTATGAAATGAATTACCAATAAGTGGAATTGTGTAGGTTGAACACCTTACATCAAAGATAAGCAGAGCAGAATATAAGAGTCACATGCATTTAAATGTGAAACAGTTATCACAGATTTTAAACAGCCCATGTCGCGATTATCAAAATTAGGCTGAGAGATGCTTGTTTTGTACCTATCGGTTTAACGAAGGGATCCATGGAAAGAAGGAAGTCCAGTGTACTCAGTGAAGAAGCAAAAAACTTTAAATCAGCTGCTGAGTGGGAAGTTATGTGCCACAAGACAATAAAGTTCAAGGCAGCAAAACATCAGAGCTGCAGGCTAGATGCCCCAGCGCTTTGACCAGGGGTCTTCATCAGGGTACAGGCTTCTAATTCAATTGACACCCCTTTTATGCCCATTGTAGCTGCTGATGTTGTTCTTGCTAAGGTAGGCATCTGACAAAAATTAAAGCAGCAGTGGTACCGAAGGGAATCAGGCTGTATAAAACAGTGATACAAGATATTATAAGTCAGTCTCAGATTTTTGTCCAATCAGAGAGGAGAACCACCATACCTATTATTCAGCATATAGATGCTGCCTCGCTCACTGCATTCAACTTTCCCATTCCGCTGCCTCCTGCTGTCAACTGCCACTTGCTGCTAACCATTCTGTTCCTCATTTGCCTGCCTCTAAAATGTCGGTGGGTTTTGAAAATACTTAAGAAAATGGTTTTTAAAAGTGCCTTCCTAATTTATTTTTTTTTTATGTAAAACATGTAAAACAAACAGTGGGAAACTTAGTTTCGTCAGCCACTGCCTACTACCATATGGGAAGTGCCAAGTCTCATCCATATCCAAACTTCAGAGCCATAGTCTGCATCAGTTGATCACTGTGCCCACCAGAGCTGCTCCTCACTCAACCTCTAGCACCCTTATCGACTGGGTGCTGCTAAATTGTACTGAACACATCCAATCTGCTGGCACAGTCGCGGATGCGATCACTGACCATTCCCCCGTTTACTGTATCTGGGGCCCGGTCGCTCCCCCTCTTCACAACCTCATTATGCCACTTTCCGGGATTATGTCAAACTGGATACACAACAATTTCTATTTGACATATCAAACATTGACTGGTCCAATCTCTATAATGTCAGTGAAGCTCAGCCTGCCCCTGACATCTTTCTGACAGAGTTCATGGCACTGCAGGACCTACACGCCCCTCTCATCACCCGCAGAATAAAGGGGAAACAAACCAGGTGGCTAAAAAAGGAACTACTTGCCAAGCTAAAAGCGAGGGACAAGAGCTGGAGCCACTTTAAGTCTTCTGGCTTGCCAGAGGATTATTACACCTACAGGCAGCAGTGGAATGCCTGCAAAACTGAACTAAGAATGTCCAAAAGTTCATACTGTAAAAGCTTATTAGTGAATGCCTCGGGTGACTCCCAAAAATTCTGGTCACACATAAAAACCTTCCTGGGATCTACCCGCTTCTCCACCCCTAATGACATGGTACTAAATGGTACTCAGTGTAACAACCCTCAGACCACAGCAAACTTCTTTAATAAGCAATTCTCTGATCTAAATAAATGCACATCCTCCTTTCCTGCCTCACAACACCACCACCCTCTTGCGACACCCTGCCAAGAAGCCGTTGGCCCCTTCTTCTACTTTAAGGCTATTACTCATCAGGAGGCCTACAAACTACTTAGCTCAATCTCAGACAACACAGCCACAGGCTCAGACAGTCTAGAACCCAGACTACTAAAAATAGTAGCCCTGCTCATTGCTGCTCCCTTAGCCAAAATGGTTGCACTCTCCCTATGCCAAATTAGTGTCCCTGACATATAGAAGATAGCTAGGGTCACACCCGTTTTCAAAAAGCCTGGCCCTAAAGACCCGTCGAACTATAGACCCATTGCCATACTCTCGGTTCTGAGCAAAATACTGGAAAAATTAATTGCTACACAAACCATCGAATTCCTTATCAAAAATTACCTTCTTACAACTGACCAGTATGGCTTCCAAAAGGGCCATAGCACCTCTACAGCCCTGCTTAAGTTTACTACTAACACACTCACTGCAATGGACTCAGGCCTTCTAACTGGGGCTGTCTCCATAGACATGACAAAGGCCTTTGACCCTAGTAAATCACTCCATTCTCCTTGCCACCCTGAAGTCTTTGGGCTTCATGCATAATGCAGTACACTGGTTCAGTAGTTACCTGTCAAACAGGGTCCAAGTTGTAAAATACAATTCAACTTGGCAACAGTTAATATTGGTGTTCCACAAGGCTCAATTTTGGGGCCTCTACTATTTTCTATATTTATTAATAACATTACTACCAATCTTACTGCTACCTCCTCTCTTCTCTATGCTGACAATATAGTCCTATACACCAGTGCCAATAATATCTCTAACATCAATCTGCGGCTCTCCACTGACTTTCAATGTACTCAGGCCTGGCTCACACATCACAAACTAGTCCTTAATGAAACCAAACACAATCCATGCTATTTGGGACAAATTCTAAACTCCAAAATTGCAAAAATATTTTCATGGTCTCTTACTTGAATGGCTCCCCTATCTCTTCTGTGACCTCGTTTTAAGTACTTGAGGTAACACTGGACCAATCCCTAAACTCTGATTTTCAGATCCAGAACTCATGCAAATCTGTCAATTCTAAATTAGGTGTAGCATACTGGACCAGATATGCACTAACCCCTGTGGCAAGACTCACCATTGCTCATGGGATTCTTCTACTGACCCTTATGTACGGAGTTGTGACTTATGCTGCCGTACCTAAATCCAATCTCCACAGGTGGGACGTAACATACAATAATATCTGTCACTATGCCTCCTCCTTCTCCCATCGGCGGAAACATCATTGCCTCCTCTACTCTGACCTAAACTGGCTGTCACCTACTGTGGCTAGGCTTTACTCCCTTGGTTCGACTGTCGACAGTGTTATGCAGTCTCACACTCCAAAATCCCTAGCAAACCTATTTGTTCCTCAGATATCAGGTTATGGCCTCTGCACGGCTAGAAGATCCCTTCTATGTTTGCAGATGACTCAAAGTTGGGTGCAGTGGTGGATGAGGAGGAGGGGAGAGTGGCCTTGCAGGAGGACTTGGAGGCTCTGGAAAGGTGGTCGGGAAAATGGAAACTAAAATTCAATGTGGAAAAGTGCAAGGTTCTGCACCTGGAAGTCAGAAATCCAGGCCAGGGGTATACCCTGGGAGGAGACACAATTCAAGTCACGGAGGGTGAGAGGGACCAGGGGGTAGTGGTAGATGTCAAAATGAACAACTCAGAGACCTGTAGGAGGGCAGCAGCAAGGGCAAATAGGATGCTGGGATGCATCACCAGGGGGATTACCTCTAGAAAGGCAGAAGTGATCCTTCCACTGTACAACTGCTTGGTTAGGCCACACCTCGAGTATTGTATGCAGTTTTGGAGACCACATTTAAAGAGGGACATTATACTCCTAGAGAGGGTCCAAAGGAGGGCACCCAAAATGATCTAGGGCCTGGGGGACAGGACCTATGAGGAGAGGCTCAAGGAGCTTGACATGTACACCCTGGAAGAGAGGAGGGACGGGGGGGACATGATAGAGGTCTTTAAGTACATGAAAGGGATCATTAAGGGAGGCCCAGTCAGAGTGCTCCAAAGGAAGGAAGGAGGGTGGGGCAACGAGAGGTCACGGGTGTAAGTTGGAAGGGGGCAGGCTCGGAGGGGAGAGGAGGAGATGTTATTTCACTGAAAGGTTGGTGAAGCCATGGAATGCACTGCCCAGGGAGCTAGTAGAGGTGGAGACTGTGGACGGGTTTAAGAGGGGATGGGACAGGTACAGGTGGAGGGTAAATCTGACAGGCCCAATACAGGTGGAACATCTGGGACTGGAGACAATATAACCCAAGGGGGAGGGGGGACACCAAAATTGGCCCTCAGTGTGGGTGCTGAAAATCGAGCAGACTCGAGAGACCATTAGGCCTATTCTGCTGGCATTTTAGTATGTTAGTATGATCTCCAAAAAGCAACACCATCAAAGGCACCAGTGCTTTTGCCCACTATGCTCCACAGCTATGGAACTCCCTCCCGTTAGCGATTCGACAAGTACCCTCAGATAACGCCTTTAAAAAGGAGCTCTGATTATCACGTGATGGCAGCATGAAGAGCAGCAGCAGCCCTCCATAGCTCTGCGCCTCTGCTAACCAATTCAGCCTATTTCTCCAGACTTCACCACAAATAGCAATTTACACCTACGCTAGCTGGTTTCTAAAGACACCTAGAGCCTTGAAACGTGAGCGGACGTATTACCGCCAGACAAATTGTCGCAGACAATCTGTAGTGGACTACTGGTCGTGAGGACTTAATGGCGCCTGACAATTTGCTGATATTTAATGCGGTCGTGACCAAAAAAGGGCGAATTGAATTTGTCGAGAAACGGACAAATAGCCACTCCGCACTTCTGTAAATATCAGCATAAACATTTGAAAGTCTCCGGTCTTGTCCAATGATGCCTGGTGTTTGGGCTGGTCCCGCTGATGTTGTGAACGCTGTGCCTTCCTTCAACAGTGGTTGGCAATCTGAGGGGGGAAGGGGCCTTGGCAACTTCCAAGCCATGGCCAGGCAGAAGATTGGAGCAGTTGGGCTGAAGAAGCCCATTCAGGGGCCTCCAGATAGCAGGAAATAAGAAGGTGAGAGAACAGTTAATAAAGCAACTGATGAAGCGGACAAGGAGGGGGGCAGAAAGGAGACAGAGAGGCTGGGAGAGCACAAAAGAAGAATTCGTTTAATGGGGGGGAGACGGTTGCTAGGGGTTGGGAGTGTGGGCAGACAAAAGATTAGTGAGAAGGAATATAGATTAGGTAGAGACTTAGGTAAAACGCTTAAACTTTAGGCAGATTTAGAGAAACAAGCATTGGTAAATATGAGCAATTAACCTAGTCTGTAAGCAGCTACTATTACAGGGGAACAAGCTGTAGTTGTGTAAAAAATAGGATTATGCTTTAGGCAGTTTTTGAGAACAGGTAGCGTCTAAACAGTTAAAACTAAGCTTAGACTGTAAGTAGCATTAGTAAGCTCTAGGATAAAACAGCAACAATTTTGGACATAACTAAACTAATTCCAGAAGAGAGCTAAATTAGCAGAGGCAGGACAGATGCAATCTAAGTCACTCAGTCTGGGGCTGTAGGTTGGGTCCATCTGATAACTAAACTTGTTTTGGAGCTGAGGGTTCAAGCTGGCATGCGAAACTGGCCACAAAAGAAGTGAAGGTTTTTCATCACGGGATTATTCAAAAAATATGTCCCGAAATGTCCGCAGCCTAAAATCCGTTGATGGAATGTCTTTTCGACATACAGACCGCCGTCTTAACTGCACCTATTAACACCGCGATGTTTTGTCCGTATGCCGCCTTGAAAGGGTGATTTAATATGGATGTCTACATGAAAAAAATGCTGCCAAGGCATTCTCCTCCGCCAACTCTGGAGAAAGACAAGGCCACAAAACGGCCCAAACGCCAGCCTACAGTCTCGAGTAAACCTCCTTCTACTGCGGTCGCTCTCTCAGAAGAGAGATTCTTAGAAATCATGCAACTGTTACAGGAAAAAATAATAGAAATATCGGATGATCTGCAACAAATCAAGTCCTCAGTTCAGTCACTCACAATTCATGTAGGAGATTCGGAAACCAAAATAATATCTTTGGAGAAAAAACAAGACAAGAACGAATTTAGAATTACACAGTTTGGTCGGAGACTTAAAAAGCTTGAGGAAAAACTGGAGGAACTGGAGGGTAGAAGCAGGCAAAATAATCTCTTAATCATTGGTGTGCCTGAAAAGGAGGAAGGAACTAATCCCATACTTTTTCTACAGAAGTTATGTGCAAAGATCGCAGGACCTTCCCCGAATGGGCCTACTTACGTAATCGAGCGGGCCCATCGGGCTCTCCGTCCTACTCTACCACCTAATTCTCCACCTAGACCCCTTATCTTCAAATTACTGAATTCTCTGGACAAACAACATATTTTGACAAAAGTCTGGGAATTGAATGAGGTCTTATGGGAGGGGCATAGAATCGGGATCACCCAAGATCTGACACAGTCGGTAAGGGTGAAAAGGCAAGAGATGCACCCGACTGCATCGAAGCTTATTGCCGCAGGAACACCATTTCAAATGCGATACCTGGCGGTGCTTCAAGTTAAATCCGGTGATCAGTGGCTGTCATTTGAAACCCACAAACAGGCGATGCAAGAGCTCAAAGGCCTCTTTCCAGATCTTTTTAAGTGAAGATACCATTTGGAGTATATGGAGCTGTAGTTACCTTTGAAAGCTGTGTTGATGTGGATTTCACAACTGAGTGTCTCGAGGGGACATCTGTTTATTTCTACAGCTGGATGTAGTAGCTAAGGAGTAGCCTTATGGAACTTTAATCCGGTGTATCTCAACTGGTGTCTATTATAATGGCTTCGATAATCTGAGGAGGCCATTCCTCACAATCGCACCTAATCTTAGTGGGGACATTACACTCTATTCAGCAACTCGGAGTGTCTCATAAGTTTACTTTGCAGCTTCTACTTTTTATTTTGGCTTTAAATTTAGTATGGCCTACTGCTTTTTTACTGTGAACCGCGCAGTTCTGTCTTTACAAGAAGCTCCGGATCAAGATGGGAAACACAGTGTACTCTTTGCTTTTAATGTTTGTTAACTGATGTTAGCCATCCTCCTATCGATTAGAGTCTGGATATTATTTACACTTTGAGGAACCCTCGAATGGTTATGGGCTACCTTTCTTTGATCTATTTGCAAAGCCCCCCAATGACAGGCAGGAGCCAGCTGTTAATTAATATAGGGTGATGTCATATAAGATGGTAATAGGACGTTCATAAACTGCACCCTTATTAACATATAGTCTCTCAAGATTATATTAGAAGTGTTGCATTGCTCATATAGTATTGAATATTTTAATGTTTTGATCGCTATTAGTTCAGCAGAGGAAGGGCGGGAGCTTGGGGGGGGTTCTGTGCAATCTCACTCTTGCACGAAGACATCACTCACCAGGGTCAGCCAAGTGGTATGTTCATTGGAACTGGGGTGTGGGGGGGGGGAATTTTGGTTTGTCTAGTTTAAGGGGAAAGTTATTGAGTTTTAAAGAGGATAAGTTTTCTTTTATATAATTGTTATGATACATGGGGAAAGGATGTCAAGTGTGTCAACTCCACCCATCTTTACAGAACCTTTTTTAGGTTATGGATTAGTAGGCATTCTAGGTTCCTGCAAACTAGATAGACTAGGTCTACCTACTGCAGCTTCTCTTAGCAATTATTATGAGCTGCCCCATAACGTGATTAGTTGGAATGTTAAAGGTGCCCATGATAAGTGTAAGAGACAAGTCATTCTTCGATATCTGCAGCATTTGAAAACTGGGATAGCATGTCTTCAAGAGACACATCTTAGACGTGAATATGTGACTCTACTGTCGGAGGCCTGGGTTGGACAAGTATTCGGTGCAAGGAAGTCTATGAATAGTGGGGGGAGTAGCAATTTTAATAGATAAAAAAATTCCCTTTAAAATGGAAAGAGAAATCTGGGACCCTAACAGGGGAGATATCCTCCTACATGGACTCCTGGAAACTCACCCAATCATACTGGGGGCTATTTATGGTTCAAATTGTGAATCCCCTCAATTTTTTACACAATTGCTGGGTTTAGTGGCTGCTAACTCACCTGTTTTTACCATCTTAGGGGGTGACTGGAACACTGTTCCATATATGCATATAAATAGGTCTGACTCCTGGAAGCAAGGACTCGCCCCTTCGCAAAGGGCTTTACATGACCTTATGCAAGGTGCGGATACTGTATTTTGGATGTGTGGAGGGTATTACACCCTAACGACAGCCAATATACTTTTTTCTCGCCCCCACATAAATATCTCTCCCAAATTTATTTTTCTTGTTGAGTTCCTTTTCTCTTTTGGGGGTCATAAATGCCATTATACATGAGAGGGTCATATTGGACCACTCACCTATTTCTCTTACACTTTTTCTTGGGCCTGGAATTAGAAGGGACGTATTATTGTGGCTGAATAATCAATTGCTCCAAAGAGCTGATTCTTTGCAGCAGATCAAAGACTTCCTCTCCAGTTTCATAATTAACAACAGGGGGTCTGTTACAAGAAAATATATGGTCTGGGTGGCTATGAAGTTTTCCCTACGAGGCGAGTGTCTCTGGCTGTCTGCCACTAAATTTCGACAATTTAAAGTACAGCAAAACACTGCTTTGTGCCATCCACCAACTTGAGCATACCTGTAACCGACAATCTCCGGATGCTGACTGGGTTGCCCTACACGAGTTACAAGTAGACCCCGGAGCAGTCGTCAGCAGTTGAAATAGTCAGTTGCAATTCAATGCAGTTGCAGTCAGTTGCAATTGCATAGGATTGCAGCCATAAAATAGTTGAGCTGAAATCCACTGCAGTTGACGATTCCGTGACCCGTCCAGGTTTGTTTTTGTGGTGCACTGCAGTGTGTTTTCTCTTTTTTTCTTTCTGGGGGGAGGGGGCCAGGGGGGCTGTGAATATCTAACAGTCATCAACCGCCAGCACCGAGCCTTACAGCCAATAACTTGCACCCCTGGCTCCTGAACACAAAGCATCCACCAATTAGGAGAGATATAAGGATGAGCCAGGAGCTTGAGAGTGTCTGTGACTGGCTATATGAGGTGGGGGGGAGAGCATGCCTAGGTAGGAGAGGAGACTGTCAGGAGAGGAGGCAACTATGCTGGTGTGTGGGCAACATAGCAAGCAGAGTTTTCTGCAGGGATGAAGTTTGGCGGTTCGTCCTTTAATTTAAAAATAAGTTAACTGTGTCCACTGTCCTGATGTGTCCAGTGCCCAGAGAGAGATTAGTGTGTGGCTGTGCAGGTCCCAGTCAGTCCTCCAGCAAAGCCAGGCAGCAGTCATGTCAAGGCAGCAAGTCAGTGGTCTGGTCGTGGTCAGAATCAGCCCATGACCTCATCGGCCGGGCCTGCCAGGTGACTCTCATTCAGTCTCAGACAGGTCTTCAGAGTCAGCGAGGATGAGGAGTGGTAGGTGCTCTAGTTCCACTGCACGGAATACCGGAGTGGGGATGTGGGCCTGGGTTGGGGGCCAACTGTGTGGGCTGGGAGGAGGGAGCACACAGCTCCATAAAAACACCAGCAGCACCACCGAGTTGAGCAGCAGTGGCAGCCTGAGCCATGGAGCCACTCGACGCCGCCAACCGTATCATCACCCGACACCTGATCGAGCTGGCAACAGGCTACTACAGTGAGCAAGATACTGTATGGGATGTGTATGTAAGGCTCACCAGGGCTGGGCAGTGGATAGTAGGAAGGAGGAAGATGGTCTGTCACAGACTACTCAGTCTGTCTGTGTGTCTGCTGCATGCTGGGCTGGCTTGTCTGGATGGTTGAGGGCTTGGGGGCTGTGGGGCCCGGGGGGCCAAACTTGAAACGCCAAGGTCATTGATTATCATCGCTCTATTGCTGTCAGCCTCGCTAGGCTCTCTCTGACTCTGGTGGCATTGTGAGTAAGTCAAGACTCCCCACGAGGTCGTGGAGCAGGCCAGGCACAGGTGGTCGGTTGGTGAGTTCCTGGATCCATAGGAGACCGGAGTGCGGAGCATGGTTGGTTAGGTCCAATGGACAAAATGTTTGTTGTTTGCCACTGTAGGAGTCAGATAGACTAAATATTAAAGTCCTTACAGAAAGATGAATAACATTTAAAAAAAACATTTGTGTACATACTGAAAGCCAAAACAAGCTCGGAAACTGTGTCAGAAAATGTTTTTTTTAATATGCATGAGTTCTTTTTAGCTTCAAATTTAAACTATGGATATATCTCAGTTCTGGTATACCATACAAGTGGTACTTCTAAGGGTCCTCCCTTAAACTGGATTTAGTCTCACAGATTCTACAACTACTAGTAAACTAACATATATTGATGGTTAGCTCTGTTTGCAGAAGGGTTCCTTCTAGCTTCTGTGGGGTGTTTGAGGCCCTACCTATACTGTAGTTTAGACTCACAGTTCTTTTTCTAAGTAACTAGTATTACTGCTGCTTATTTTTCTATACCGTATACTGTTGTATTGCCCTGCTTCAACTTGTTACTTTTAGGGACTTAGTACATTTTGTTGTTGTTTTTACTGGTTATTGTTCTTTACTGGGTCTCTACTGTGTTTAGATTTGTTTCACTGCACTTTGTATTTGCATTTTAAAGAGCAGCCTGCTTCTTAGTTGCTGCTGACTAGTTGCTGCCCGCTCCAGCATATGCAGTACCTCACCTGCCCCAGAGTTGAGGGGCATAAATAATTCCCTTTATTTCTGCTCATTTTTGAAGTTATAATGCTGCTATATCCCAAATGCTAAAAACGGAGCTGCTTCCTGACCTTAACCCACCAACATGCCCCCACATAGGCACATGCAGCCCAGTTTTGTGATGTCAGAAGTTGAAGGCTGTGTGTGCACGTGCCCCATTGATTTCAGAGGGAAGGGATTTTACCATACATTTTATTAACTTTCATAGTCGAAATTTTAATTAAAAAAAAGATACAAAGTTAAAAAAGTATGACAAACTACTACATAATAAAATTCAACGATGGTGAAAGTTGAAAAAATTGGTGGGGTTTTCTTCAGTTAGTTGAAGTCAGAAATTTCAAAATAGTTAAAAAAATCAGTCATAATGTGTGGTAAGCCAGTCATAATTGGTTTTTCAACTGCTCCGGGGTCTAGTTACAAGCCAATACTCTGCCCTCATGTATCAGAAAGTTGAACTTTCGTTAAAACGTACTAAAATCAGATATCTTGATACAGGGGAGAAAGCAGGGAAATTATTAGCAATTCGGCTTCCGCAAGCCAAAATTTCTTTTTTCATTCCTAGTATTAAATCTGATAGGGGCAACCAAATCATTACATCTTCTAGAAACATTGTTGATGTGTTACAATCTTACTATCAGAGACTCTATTCAGTTGATCAAACTGATCGACCTACAAATATGGGTACTACTGAATATCTTAATTCTATTGATCTTCTTAAAATATCTCCCCATAATGTAACATTACTCGGTAGCCTGGTCACTATTCAAGAAGTCAATGCAGCAGTTGAACAGCTATCATTAGATAAATCTCCTGGACCGGATAGCCTTTCCAACAATTTATATAAGACCTGCCTACCAGAAATTGCTCCTCTTTTAAAGGAGGTCTACAACTTCTGGTTTTCTGACGGCATGTCGGAGGCAAATTTCTTGAATGCACTAATTACACTCATTCCTAAACCAGGCAAAGATCCCCTTTACCCTAAAAGTTATCAACCTATATCATTGATTAACACCGATGTTAAGATATTAGCTAAAATTCTGGCCAATAGGCTGGGATCTGTGCTAGCTACCCTCATTGGTAGGGAACAAATTGGTTTCATGACTGGTAGGTCATCAGTAGATCATCTGTGGAAAGTAATGCACATTCTCTCGGTATCCAGGGACTCCATCCTGCCCACAGTGCTGGTGTCCCTGGATGCTGAGAAAGCATTTGATAGGGTCTCTTGGGATTTCCTTTTTGCAACCTTGGCCCACTTTGGTTTCCCTGTAGAATTCCTTAGATGGGTCAAGTTGTTATATGTTTCCCCATCTGCTCAAATTTGGTGTAATGGTAAGTTTCTCAGATCCCTTTCCGCTCCAGATAGGGACCAGACAAGGCTGCCCCCTGTCCCCACTTTTGTTTAACCATTATCTGGAACCTCTGATCCAGAAGCTAGTTTCTTCCCACGGCTTCAGGGGATTAAAATAGGGGGTCAATGTTACACCCTTTCTGCTTACACGGATGACCTACGTGTCCATCTCGAGAATCCTCTAACAGGAATCACCTCACTTATAGAGGAGATTGATTGTTTCTCTGCAGTTTCCCACTATAAACTCAACCAATCTAAAACCAAGGTCTTTCCTTTGAATAATATAACTCCCTGGTCAGTAATAAACCACACTAACCTCTTGTGGGAATCTCATCCCCTCATCTATCTCAGAATCCAGGTTACCAGAGATATTCCTACTATGATTAAGCTTAACATCACAGATCTGCTTAAGATAATTGAAACTGATCTTGATAGATGGAGTGGCCTTCCTCTTTCATTATGGGGAAGAATAAATATTGTCAAGATGAATGTTTTACCCCGAGTGTTGTACCCATTGGGGATGCTTGGCTTTTTTCTCCCCCCAAAAATTGTTTTCTCAGTTGCAAGCCATGTTAACTGCTTTCTTGTAGAAGGGTAAGGGTGTGAGATGCTCCTATTTTAAACTCTCTGCGCCAAAATTGCAAAGTTGTTTATGTCTGCCCTCTTTTTTTACCTACTATTGTGCTCATCACCTTAGTAAAATTGCCTACTGGTCAATGGAGGCTCAGGATACCGAACTACAAATTTATTCTCCTATGTGGTTGGACACTGAGAGATTTTTAGCAACCCAGCATCATTGTACTCTCCTCTCCCTTGTCTATGCTACCCCCAGAATGCTCCCCAAACCATTGAGGAATACTCCCTTAGGATGGTCTGTGACAGCCCTACACCAATTACAAGTACACCTTTCATGTAACTGGCATAAATCCTCTGATCAACCCATTTATTTATTTATTTATTTATTAATTTTGTTAACCAGGTTGGCCCTCTGAGCCCCGAAGGTCGATTTTTCAGGGGCGACCCAGAATAGTTACAAAGGAGGAAACACAAGAAATTGTACATCACTTTGGGATACGGATCACAGAGTACAGCAGGAGTTGCATACAGTTAGGTTAAGAAGCCGGATTACAGAGGTTTCATTTTGATTACAATAGGCTTAGTGTTACAATCAGAGTTTATTAGAAAGGGGTTTAGTTGGAGTAGTCATTGTCAATCCTATGGCAGGCCTAGATATTAGTTCACAATGGGAGGAGGCAGAGAGAAAGGGAATGTACCAGAGTTCTTGTGCGCATGAGCAGTGACTAAGGTCCATATGATAATCCCGCAGCCCTTACGAAAATACCTTAGAGAGTTAGCTTCCTGAAGGTGACCGGGGAGCTTATTCCATAGCACTGGGGCAGCACGGGCGAAGGATTTATCACCAGCTGAGGTTCGGGCCCTGGGTTCCTCAAGGAGTTGTTGCCCAGTGGAGCGGAGCGGCCTGCTAGTGTGTTTTTGGGTTAGGAGTCCAGTTAGGCTGGCTGGGGGGAGGTCAGAGAGGAGCTTATAGGCATTGCAAAGTAGTGGATACTGGAGTCTATGGTCGAAGGAGGGCTAGTTAAGCAAGGCAAGTGCATCACATTGGTGTCTCCTTGGTTTGGCTTTTGTGGCAAAGTGTGCAATTTTATGGTAGAGGGTTTGTAAGCTGCTGAGTCTTTACTTCACCATTCCATGCAGGATTGGGGCAGCATAGGTAAGTGTAGGGAGGAGGATGCTCCTGGCAGTCTCTGCCCTGGTCTCTGGAATCATTTGGCCACTAAGTCGGTAGAGAAGGCCAATTTTTTCTGGTAGATGTTTTTTGTTACATGATCCACATGGTATTTTAGGGAGAAGTCTTGGTCTAGCACTAGGCCGAGATATTTTTTCTTTTTTTTTACAATTTAAGCTTTATTAATACATTTCCATTATAAAGGGCAGTTACAGCAAGTCGAGATGTGATATAGCTCTTGAACAGTAAGAACTGCCCAGCCCACCCCTCCCACCCCATCCCCTTACAGCAGCAACAAAATTTGATCGCCCTAACGTGCAGTGCGTGATTCAGTGGTACTTATGGGTAAAACCAGAGTGTGATATAACTTCAGTGAGGTAACAAGAGTAAAGAATGAAGGGGATCCCATATCCTGCTGTATGCTTCTAGTCTGTTATGAAGACTTGCAATTGCCTTCTCTGTTCAAAGGTTAGCAGTGATTTCATGTAACCATTCCTGGAAGGAAGGTGCCGATTGTTCCTTCCAATGACATGGTATAAGTTTCTTCACTGAAAGCGCAACTATAGAAATATGGTATTTCCTAGTTCTAGCACTGACCAAGGACATGTCCCTTAGAAGACACACCTCTGGAGTGAAATAATCCTGTAGGCCCAGTAGGGGGTCAAGGGACATCTTAATTGAATTCCATTAGGAAGAAACTTTGGGACAGGATCAGAACATATGCAAGAGAGTACCCTCTTCTTGCAGGCACTTAGTACATGTACTAGAGTTTGAGAAGCCCCATTTTTTTAATTTGGTAGGGGTACAATACATGTTATGTAGAATGTGGTATTGCATGAGATGCAGCCTATCTTGGGAAACATACTTATGACAGGATCTCCATAGGGATTGCCAGTCCAACTGGTATCGAGGGAGGAGTGAGTTCCAGAAACTAGTAGGTCCAAAGGTGTCCCCGTATTTTTTATAGTACAGCACCCTGTATAACTTGGATACTATGCCCAAAGATCCGGTCAATAGGGAGATTTCAGTAATCAGGGCTGATACCTTCTGGGAGGGGGGAGAACTCCCCAGGGCTACAGTGAGAAGGTGTCTTAACTGCATAACTTTAAAATGAGATGAGTCTGGAATACGAAACTTGTCAATGATTCCACGTGAGGACAACCAGTGCCCTTCCCCATCTACCAGGGAAAGCAGTTTTCCATCGCCTAGTTGAGGCAACCAGTTAGAAGGAATCCACCTTCCACTAAGAGTGAAAGATGGGGAGTTCTAAATAGACTGAGCTAAGTCGGTCTGAGGGGAATAATGAAGAAATAAACATAACTGTGTATAAACTCTTAAAGAGGTACTTATTGTGGTGCAGTTGGCCATCTTTACATGAGACAACTTGAGGTAAAATAAGTTTGAGGGATCCAGGCATTTAGATTTAATAACTCAATCTTAAGCCACACTGGTTGTACCATTTCAGGGCCTGGGGAGATCCATCTCAGACAATTTGCTAGATGGCTGGCCCAGTAGTATAGTGCCATATCGGGAATCCTCAGCCCCCCTCAGATTTTGGGGCAGCTAGTTTATGATAGGCCAACCGAGGATACTTATCTGCCCAGATAAATCTGGTAAATATACTGTGCAGTTTCTTAAACCAGCGTATGGGGATAAAAGAGTTGAGAAGGGATAAGGGGTAATAAATTCTAGGAAATACATTCATCTTAATAATGTTAGTCCTGCCCCATAATGATATAGGAAGTTTAGACCATCTGTCGAGGTCATACATAATAACCTGTGAGAGAGAATCCAGATTATCTTTGACCCACCTTAAGGGGTTGTGGGATAGCTTTATGCCCAGATATTTAATTACTCTAGGAGTCCAAAATTAACCTAGGGGGCAAATGTCATCCTTAAATACCTTGTGGTTTAATGGGAAAAATAAGGATTTACTAGCATTCAACTTGTAGTTGGATAGCACACTGAACCTAGCTATTTCATTCAGTAAGAGTGGTATTGAAGAAACCGGATGGGAGAGATATATCAGCAGATCATCTGCGTACGCAGTGAGTTTAATCTCATGACGCCCAACTCTGATACCTTGCATAGAGATATTTTGGAGAATGTTTTGGATGAGGGGTTCCAGATATAGGTTAAACAAGAGAGGCGATAGGGGGCAACCCTGCCTAGTGCCTGAATGAAGTGAGAAGTAATTTGAGAAGGCCCCGTTAGCTGAGATTCTTGCTATAGGGGATTTATATAATGCAGCAACCCAAGAAATGAATACCAGAGGAAAGTTAAAGGCACTCAATACCTTGAAGAGAAAACTCCAATTCACCCGGTCAAACGCCTTCTCAGCGTCCAAAGAGACCAAACCTGCAGGGAAGTCAGCATCTCTGGAAGCCGAGAAGACATGGGATAACGTATGCAAATGATCCGCTGAAGAGCGTCCCTTCGTGAAACCTACCTGATTCATACCTATTAACTCGGGGAGCACCACGGATAACCTGTTAGTTAAAATCTTTGAAAGGATCTTGATATCCTGATTTAAGAGGAATATAGGCCTGTAGCTCTGAATGAGCTCAGGGTCTTTACCTAGCTTAGGGAGGAGCACTATCAAGGCTTCAAAGAGGTGGCAGTCAACCTCTGTCCCGGATAAGATGTGCTGAAATAAACTATTAAGTATTGGCAATAGAAGTTCCCGAAATGTTTTATAGAAAAGGGAGGAAAATCCATGAGGTCCAGGAGTTTTATCCAAGGGTAAACCACTAATAACCTCGGAGATTTCCTCCTGAGTTATGGGAGAGAGCAGAGAGGTTATGTAATGTACTGGGAGGGAGGGTAGATGTGAGTCCGTCAGGTACTTCTCCACGCTTACTGGGCTGGGAGGGTGCTCCATGTCCCCGTAAAGCAATTTGTAGTATGCTGCGAACTCTTGAACTATCTCAGTGGGAGATGTTTTCAGGGACCTATCTCTGCCTTTTCCCGGAGTAGTTCTAAGTATTTGTCTCTCAACCCTAGGAGCTTCATCTTGTCCTCCTCTGAGGAGTTAACTGAGACATTGAATTCCAGAGCCCGAACTTGGGATAACAAGGACAGTAATTCGCTCTCCCTAACTCTTTTCCTAGCCACCGAGAGGCCAATGAGAACTCCTCTCATGTAAGCCTTGAAGGCCCCCCATATAATATCTGGTTTTGCACTATTTAAAGGGTTGGATAGAAAAAAGGCCTCAATGTGCTCCCTTATGGTATTGCAATAATTAGAATCTTTAAGCAGTTGATCATTAAGCTTCCATCGTGTTTCTCTTTGACACATCTTGAATTGAGAGATCACACAGCACTAAAGAGGATTCGAGATAGGGCTAGGCTGTATCGACGAGGACCTAACCCCGGCAGAAGAGTCTGAGAAATGAATATGTAGTCAATACGGACAGGAACCATGTGCCAAAGACCTGAATGTGAACTCCTTGGAATCAGGATTTAGGACACGCCAGACATCACAGAGCCCGCATTGATCCAATAATTCTCTAAAAGCCCTCTGACCTGGGGAGATCCCCCCCGATGCGCCTCCCGACCTGTCAAGATTTGAATCTGCAACTTGGTTAAAGTCACTCCCAAGGATAATCCTTATGGGAAGGAAAGGCAGGATTAAATTTATGAGTCTCATGAAGTAAGTGGGGTCATCAGCATTGGGACCATATATACTGCCCAATAGCAGAGGTATTGACCAGAGAGTACCTATAACTAAAACGAACCTACCCTCGGGATCCCTGATAGTATGAGTTGGGACAAAGGGAATGCCCCTGTTAATAATGATCATAACCCACAGCTGTTTGAGGAGCCTTGCGCCTCATACACCATCCCCACTTGTTGCCTCCTCACTTGTGAGGCTTCTGTTTCTAGTAGGTGCGATTCCTGTAGGAAAGTAACCTGAGTACGTAAAAGACTTAAGTGTTTGAGAACCTGGTATTGTTTAGATTTTTTCCTGATCCCCTTGACGTTCCACGTTGCAAAAGTCACCTCCTTAGTCATCTACTTAAGGCTTTGAAGGATACTAGATTCAGCCTTGCACTCAGGGTGTGTAACACAAATAATCTAACCCCCCGTTGCTGCTGTAAGGCCCTCCCACCATCCCAACCCCCCCCGCAAGAAGCCCCAATTTAACCTCTAGTACACCCCCAACAAGAACACGTAACCTCCCTCCCAGCTGCCCACACTGTCACAAGCAACGCTTAGCACAGCACTGATCTTATCCTCCACCGCCCCTCAAACGTATCCCCTACAGATGATCACCCTCATAGCTCGAAATACAAGGCAGTCAATAAGCTGCATTAAAGAGGGCTTAGTGTCAACGAGCGGTCTCGGGCTTCCAGGGCCTACAAACATCTGCTGGTGAATCCACTAATGAATGAGAGAGAGAGAAATGGAACTAGAAGCCATAAATGTGAATGTGAAAAAACGTCATTTGAGCCTTGGGAGGGAGTTGAAAAATGTTTGTTTCCCATAGGGAACTACCTCGTGAACCAGAACCAGAGCAAAAATTAACATGGAGGGGTGAGCCCATCATCGAGATAAAAACATGAAAAAACAGATCCGGATGAGAAGTGAAACAAAATCCAGAGATGGGAAACCCGTGGGAGTATCTGCCTAGGGGTTGCAAACCCCTAGCTCCGAGAAGCCCCCCCTACAAAACCAGGACAACTTAGTAAATGAAAGCAGTCCCTCTCAAGGCTGGGTGACCGGACTTGCATTAAATGGGCGAGCCGAGCCCTCTTGTGGACATAAGCTGATCCAGCCCACCAGTCAAAGGTGCCCTGAAAGCCCAGAATTGCTCGAAATCTGAATTCCCATCCTGTAAAGACTAAACGGGAGGCATAACACAAGACCTAGCCCTGTGTGCCCCCCTGGAAACTATGCAAGCAATATTACATCAGATGCAGTCCAAAACAAACCCTGCAGGAGCCCTCCCCCAGGACTCTCCCTGCAACACTATTCCCACCAACAGGCCAGGGCCTGTTAAAAGTAAAGTTGAGCCTCTACTAGTAGTCCAGATCTATTAGAGAGCATTAAGTTGAGTGAAATCCATTTCTAGAAAGAGCACTGTCCACACAAAGATCCAAACAACGGTTCAATCTGAAGTTCCCAGTGAGCCCCGAAGATCAGGAGGCCCTCTCAGGTCATGCGAAACAGGTCTGGCAACGCCGACTTAAGGTTTAGTAATGCAGCATCAGGATCCTCGAAATTAAACCATGAGCCATTTACAGAGACTTGTAATTTTGCTGGGTACCCCATCCTGAACTTTAATCCCGCCGCTATAATCTTGGATACAATCGGGTGGAAGGCCTGCTCAGCTCAACCGAACCAGGGATATCCTGAGTAACTCTCAGCTTCACCTTCTCCCATCTGACTTCTTGCAGGGCCTTGACTTTCTGTAGGAAATACTGCCTTTCCAGATAGTTCAGAAAGCGGCAAATGATGGGGTGAGGAGGTGCATCAGGTGGGGGTTTTGGTCGCAAAGATCAGTGGGCCCGTTCTATTACATAATTTGGGCCAAAGGGAGAGGGACCAGCGACTTTTTCTACCAACTTCTGGATAAAGACTACGGTGTTCTGGCCTTCTTCCCCTTCGGGGAGCCCGAGGATTACCACATTATTTCTCAGACTATGGCCTTCCAGATCCTCAAGTTTTGCTTCTAATCGAGACAGCCTTTGTTTCGTTAGTAGGAGCTCAGGATCCAGGCTTTCCAATTTTCTCTCAATCGAAAATATTCGGGCAGTGTTGTCCAATACTGTCGTGGAGACGTCCTCTATCTTTCTGGAGAGGGATTTCAGGTAGATTGCCATATCTTTCATCTCTTCCCGGAATGGTTTAAATTCCTCTAAGAATCGATTAAGTGTTAGGGGTTCTTGGTCCCAGCTTGACATGCAGGTTCCGGTTTGTCTGGGCCACTAAGGCTCGGATTTCTTCGAGGCCTTCTAGGGGTGGCGGGGTATAATTTCTGTGGGGCTTTCTTCATGTAAGCCTCCATTTACCACACAGAAACCCAAAACAGGAGCACACGCTGTTCAGAGACAAGAAAAACTCTTAGGCAGAGGAGTTAGATGAAATTTAACGATAATAAATGACGATTTTGTATTCGGGAGGCAGGAGCTTAGCGGAGGAGCAACTACTCAGCACTCTGCATCACGTGATCTCCTCAGGCTGAGATATTTGAAGGATTGTACCACTTCTATGGTAGAGCCTGACGCTGTGGCTAAGGGGAGTAAGAGGCTGCGATCCTGGCCTAGGGATCTAGGTCCGAACATGATAGCCTTTGTGTTTTTGGCCTTTAGTACCAGGCGGTTTTTTAATAGCCAGGATTCGACTAGAGCAAAGTCAGCCTGCAGGAGCCGTCCCAGTTCATCAGTCTTTTTCATCGATCTTTATAGGACCGCATCATCTGCATACTGGACCACCGAGCAGCTCCCGCAGTGGCTGCTGAGGTCATTGACAAACAGTGAGAACAAAAGGGGGCCTAATATTGAGCCTTGTGGGACCCCCGTAGTTATCGGGAGCCTTCCAGAGAGGGCACCCCTCCACTTGACCTGCTGGAAACAGTCAGGTAGCTGCTGAGCCAGTTTTGTGAGTGTTGATCAAGACCAATTTTACTTATGTAACTCCCAGGGGGCGCTATACCAAGGGCTACTACCTCTGCCTGCTTCACCACTAGCAGGTTGAGGGGCCTGGATCCAATGGCGGGTGCCTCCACCCAGAGGTCGGGTTTAGAACAGTCAAACACGACTTGGTCACAGCCCTCTGGGTCACTGCAACCCCGCCTTTCCTTCCGCTAGTGGCCAAGGAACACTTCTCACCCAATGGTTATGACTTACACTTACCCCCAAAGTGGAATGACCAACTTGGTGCTGAGGACTCCCTGTAAAATAAGATACAGTGACACAATAACCCATGCACAAGAAGGGAGCACAAACATACAGTTCAGACAGTGTACCTTGCAAACATCAAATCTGATTTATTGAAGAGGAAGTAACAAGGGTTGGGGAAATCAGGTTGATTAGCTTAACACTCTACTATATCAGGGCACTGTGCACAGACCAGACCTATAAGTCACTGTCTCTGGGTACCTAGGCAATAAGAGGCTAGCCTATTCGGTGCAGCTGGTTGGGGCGCTGATGGAGAAAGCAAGTATTTGAGACTCAAATTGGTTAATCAGAGCCAGCAGGCTCAGTTCATGCAGCCAGTGGAGCGACCAGACAGATCTTGCCCTCGAATAAACATCTAACAGGGAGTTACCCTGATTTAGTACTCACGACTCCTGCAGAAAGATCCCTCTCACGCCACTTGCAGGACATAGCCTGTGATCCAAACACTTCTCCACACATTTATATGTAGAACAGAGGGGTACCATACCAGTCAGCTGCTTTAGACTCCCGATGACTTTCACTGCATAAGCCGGGTGACGCAACACAGCTTCACTTGTCCTGACAGACCGAGCACTATTGAAGCCGATTCTCCAGTCCTCTACAGGGTGAGCCTGGTGGGTAGCTGTAATCATACATCCTCCTTTGTCTGCACTCCCCTACAGAACTTGTCTGCTCCTTACGGCAATTCTGCCGACCGACATCTTGGCCTGCACATGCGCTTCCCGTGCGAAAACTTTCACAGCGCAGGAGCCAGAGCTCCTTCTACCTTCACGATCATCAACGACTCTGCCCTTCAGGACAGTTGCAGGGCAGCTTCCTTTTGCTCCACAGGGCTTTGGTTGGCTGCTTGGTTCTGTCAGTCATCCCATATGCCCTCTATTGGTGCAAAAAAGGCACCAGGGTCCAAACTACACTTCCCAGAAGCACCTACCATATATCCCCCTTGGTGGCAGGCTCCCCGTGGAAGTCCAAGTTCTTTTTGGCTCAAGCGGTCTCCATTTTAAGGTCCTCCTTCCCCAATTGGCCTATTTCAGTAGTTCAGGTCCAAAATGGTAGGGCCAGACACATAGAGTCCCAGCTGCAATAAAGGCAGTTTAAACAAACTACATTTTTACTGTTACGCTACATACTTCCCAGCAAACAGTTATATCCTTCAATTAGGCTCCCTTGCTCTCTTAGCGACTGCAGAAGCGGAGCGATCTGAATGGCAGCTCGAGTAGTATTCGAGCAATAAACCCACGGTCCCCCCTTGCAAACTAATAAAGCCTGCAAGCAGGCAGCTCTTAAAGAGACAGTACCAGAGGCTCTAAAAGCACTCACAGCACCCACATTTAAACAGCATTACGCCGAACACCAGTTAGGCCGGGAGCACTTAGGCAAGCTCCGGGAAGGCTTTTAGGAACCCCCATTTGTAGGGGAGGTTACACTTAATTTTGCTATCAATAGGGAGTGGTCGACTAAGTCAAAGGCCTTGGTCAGGTCTATGAAGATTGCTCCAGTTGGGGAGCCTTCGTCTAGTGCTGAAAAGACATCTGAGGTGAAGCTGATGAGAGCCAAGTCAGTGCCGTGGTTTTTTCAGAAGCCGTACTGGCTGGGAGCCAATAGCTGGTTCACTTCCAGGTAGTCTTGAAATTGGCAATAGACTAACCTCTCCTGGATTTTAGCGAGAGTGCAGAGGAGGGAGATAGGCCGATAGTTTTCTATCGGCTCCCTGGGGCCACCCTTGTGGACTGGTACCACAGTAGCCTGCTTCCAGGCTTTGGGAACAGCTCCCTTCTGAAGTGACTGATTTATAAGCCAGGTTATAGGTAGGGCAATTGCTGGGGCTGCAGTCTTGAGAAGCCTCAGGTCCAAGCCATCAGGTCCTGCCATCCCTGTTGATGGAGCGTAGGAGGGGAAACACTTCTGAGGAACGTACTGTTCTGAGGTGGAAGTGCAGAAAAGGGGGATCCTGGGCTTCCGTGATCACCCTATCGTATTTTTTGGGAGGTAGGCTTGCTTGATGGGTGATGAGGTCAGTGAAAAGTCTGTTAAAGGCACTGGAACCCTCCTCGCCTTTAGTTAGAGTTTGACTATTGCACATTATCTGGTCATGGGGAGTTTTCTTTTTGCCTTTGATCAGATCATTTATGCAGGACCAGAAGGTCCTGGGGTCTGATAGGTTGGTCTGCTGTAGGTTTTTAATGTACTCCCGCTTTGCCTTTTTAGTGGCAATCTTACATTGATTCCTCAGGGATCTGTAGTTGGCAAGGTCATCAGCGAGGGAAGAGTTCCTATGTTTTTTCCAGGCCTTGTCTCGGCTTAACATTAGAGATTTTAACTCTCTTGTGATCCACCTGTAACATTGGCCTTTGGTGCATAATTTTTCTTAATGGGGCATGGAAGTTGGTTGCCAAGGAGAATGTGTGCTGGAGAAACTCAGTGGCAGCATCCAGGCTGGGCAAGAGCTTAACTGGAGACCAGTCAATCTGGCTCAGGTAGTTTTGGAAGGAGGCGGCTGAGAATTTTGAGAAATCTCTTGCTGCAATGAGTCTGGGGGGGATATTGTCAGGCTTGTTTTTCCAGATGCAGAAAGTTGGTGAGTGGTCACTCAAGGCATCAGCCATCACGCCTGCTGTCTGGATATTGGCAGGATTGGAGGAAAGGATCCAGTCAAGGGTGGAGTGGTTCCCAATTTTGGTACTGTGCCTTGTGATCTCAGTTATGACGTCTGCCAGGTGTGCGTCAAGGAGTACCGCACTCAATGCTGTCTCACCTCCCGCTTCCCAGTTTAGGTTGAAGTCACCTAGGATCAGTAGCTCCGTGTGAGCTACACTTCCAAGAGCTTTTGTTAAGTCCCCCAAAGCCTGTAGGGCAGCTTTTGGAGGGTTATGTATACATCCTATTGTTAGATGCTTTCCATGGCCTAGGATGACTCTTATGAATATTGATTCGCTGCCAATGGAATCAAATTGGAGATGAGGGGCTGATGTGGCATCCAGTGGGGATCTCACATATATGAGGACCCATCTACCTTTTTTTGTCTCTCGATCTCTTCTAAAGGTGTTGTAACCTGCTACATCCACCTCATGGGTAAGGATATGGGGCTTAAGCCATGTTTCTGAGATGGCCAACACATCCGGGTTATATTGGGCAACCCATGATTGAATTTCATGCATCTTCGGAAGAAGGCTGCAGACATTCATGTGTGCAATTTTTAGGCCCTTCTTGTAACCCCAGTTTGGGTCCAGGGGGGAGCCAATGATGCTGTTTGTAACTTGTGGGCCTGGGTTAGTTTCAATATCCCCCGAGCAGAGCAGCAGCTTTATAGCAACCCAGCTGAGAGCTCTGATCCTGCTGAAGTTGGTAGCTGTCAGCCGTTTGCGTCTAGAACCAGCAAACATATAGTAGCAAGCTCCCTTGTGAGTTAGCCCATGCATTATGATCTGAGACTCTGGTGATAGGATTGTAGGGCAATCATTGAGGTGAGGGAGGGGGTAATCCATCATACCCCAGAGCGGGTTTGGGTGGCGGCATGTGCCCAGTTAAGTGCCCCAATATATATGATGGCCAGAGTGAGGCTCCAGCGGGGTAGGGCTGAGCAGAGATTGACCTTATTTCAATGGGTCTTCATCATCTAGGTGGGGGTCTAGCAGAGGCCATAGCAACTGATGGCTCGATCCTTTAAAAGGGGCAAGTGAGTTCAGCTTTTCTGGGGGAGGTTGTTGGCTCTTTAAGATATCGTGGCTGGGATACTGCGCTGTTTTTACTTTTGGATTTGGAGCTGTATGCACTGCTTTGGCATCCTCCAGTGGTTGGAGAAGATAAGCTGCAGGTTAGAAAATAGGTTGATATTTTTTTTCACATCGCATCACATGATCCTCTTACCATCTATAAGAAAGAGTGTTGGGGTGAACTGGGACCCACTCGTGCGTGCTGCGGTCCGTTTTTTGTACCTGAGTTCTCTGGGTGGGGTCCAGGTTCTCCTTCTGCTGAGATGTCTCGCTTTAAGGAGGACACTTTGGTCCAGGCCCTCACGACCACCCGCAGAGGGGAGCCGAGCATGTTCTGCGGAGATTCAGAAGAAACAGCTGCAATTAATACAGGTACGGGGGGAAGGCAGTTCAACTAAGGGGAGGGGGTGGCAAGCTGGGAAGGGCCTGAAACTAAGTTCTTACTGGGCTAGCAGATCTAAAAGTAGCAGTCTAGTTAATTTATTTATTTTTTTTGCTCTCTCCTAATCTGGTTGTGCCGGGGCTACGGTTAACAAGTTACTGCAAGGCTACAAGCTGGGCTAGAAATCAGCGGCTTTGCAGGGGCTACAGTTAACAAGTTACTGCAAGGCTACAAGCTGGGCTAGAAATCAGCGGCTTTGCAGGGGCTACAGTTAACAAGTTACTGCAAGGCTACAAGCTGGGCTAGAAATCAGTGGGGGTTTCAATAAAGGTTACAGTTTTTAATCAATTTTGCAGCTCCTATTCAGCGACTACAAGCTTGAGCTAAAAAATCTGGGTACTGCAGAGTTCCACGCAGCTCAAATCAGTGAGGATCTCAGTAGGAGTTATTCATTTTTCAGCGTTGGAGATGCTAGAAATGCAGCTTTTAAATTTCTGACATGCTAGAAATGCAAATATTCTATGGAGTTACGATTTAGTTTTCAAAACAATTCAGGCTTATTCAAGTCCAGGTAAAGGTGGAGTGGCCTTGTCTGTTGTCTGTCTAGCTGAGGTAGTTCAGTGGTGCAGCTCTTATCAAGTCAGGAAGATTCAAATTTGAGAAAAAGGCGCCAAGAGTTCACTTTTCCAAACTGGGACCCACTTGTGCCTGCTGCAGTTCATTTTTCGTATCTGAGTTCTCTGGGCAAGGGAGCAGGTTCTCCTGCTGCTGAGGCATCCCCATACTTGGTAATCCCCACTTTAAGAGTGATCATAAACCCATTCTATCCACCTTCTGGCCTCCTTTGATCAATAAGAAAGCCTATAACCTATATGATGATGGTAAAATAATCTCCTTCCCTGTTTTTTGATTACGCTTTAAGATACCTGCAACAGCCTTTTTTAAATATAAACAGATTAAAGAGGCCATTATGGCCCATTTGGGGTATGGAGAAATATGCCTGGTGCCTACTGATAGCTTAAATAAGCTTTTATAATCAGCTAGGGAACCCCATGCAGTTTCCAAGGTTTATAAAGATGTGCAATCTCTAGATTCCAATTTACCTAAGGGGGCTTGTTACTACTGGTCCCAGGTACTATCCCTTAGTACAGAAACAGACTTCTGGAGGATTATATGGCAAAATGTCTATAAATTTGTCGAACAACTGTGCTTGATAGAATTTAATCTCATGCACAATCTGTATTTTACACCATTGAAACTACATAGATTGGGTCAGCTTCCTTCCCTTGACTGTTCTCGATGTGGCAACCTCCCTGGATCTCTATATCACATGCTGTGGACCTGTTCGGTTTTGCAGACATTTTGGCAATCCATTAAGCAAACACTTAATCCTTTGTTGGGACTTGACACCCTCTTCACTCCAGAGGTCTGTCTATTATACCATATTCCAAAGGGTATTTCTAGTATCAAGAAAGCACATCTGGCTTTGATTTCTGGCACGGCCAAACTCATTATCATGAGACACTGGAAAGCTAGTACAGGATTTTCAGTTCTGGAATGGCATAAAGAAAAACTACTTGCTCTCCAACTAGAGAAACACATTTTTTTTTATGGGTAACCGTTCTCATTTATACCAACCTAGATGGGGTTCACTAGATGCTTTGCTTACTATATGGAAACCATGAAAGCTTTATCTCTGTATTCTTTCTGCTTGTACATTCCTACCTGAATTAACTATGTGCACACTTGATGTGGGGAGGGAAGGGGTTGTGGGGGTTCTTAAGGGGTAAAGAGGGGAAGGGGAGGGGGGAAGAGGGTTTTACCTCTGACATGTACTTCATTTCAATTTTGAATTTACTGGTGAATACATACATTGTTTAGGGGTGATTCTCTGATTGCCCAAGGCAATACATACCTATACTTGTACCAGTGTTGTAATAATAATAAAAGTCAAATAAAGTTTATTGAATAAAAAAAAGGAGCTCTGTAGCCACCTCATGTCATCAAATCAATGCCCCTGTTTCAACCCCCCCTTAGCACCACTCCTAATTATCTGTGGCGCACATGATCTCTCTCTGCCTAATGCTTGCACTTATCCTACCCCTGCCTATCTTCTTGTCTCCCCTCCCTACTTGATGCCTTTTCTCCTCCTTGACCTGCTACTCTCAATAACCCTCTGCACTATCCTACCATAACTAATTCCATAACTAATTCTAAAACTCCGTAGGTCCCTCTTAGCACTGCCCAAAACTCCTTCCTGCAATCCTCTGTGCCCTATCTCCCAAACCATGTGAACATGATTCTCTCCTAAGGATCTGCCTACCGTATATTACTTTGTAAATTTCCCTTATCAGATGGCTCTTTGCAAGTATGTGGATGCTTTGTATTACAGTGAATTACAGTGAACCTCTCGCCTAACCTGTATCTTAGAAATTCCTTGCAAATATGTTGACCTATGTCCTGCACATGCCAACAAATTGCCTTCAGCATCTTTTGTTATGTATCATGTGTATCACACTGTGTTGTACCTTGCTCTGGCTTGTACTTTATTGTAAAACCTCGTTATGTTTATCATGTTCCAATGTCATTCCACTTTGTAACCTCCCAGGTCATGCCTGAAAATAGTCATTTCTATGGCTAGTGCACCTACCCGGTAAACAAAAACTAAATAAAAAACAAATAAATATTAGAGCACGTCAAGACTGTACCACTTGTCAGAATTACTAGAGGGGGACAGAAAACTATGAATCAATTAAAATACCATTTAAAGAGTTACACTGACAGTTTTATGTTGCCGGAAAATCTTTGACTGCTTCATAATGGTAAGACTATGCCTGTGGTTCAATGGGCGGAGCAACAACGTCACTCCCCTATCAGGCCTTAAAAGACCGCTCCTCCTGGACTGTTCCAGGATTCATTTCTTCATTGCGGCCAGAGGCACCGCCTTTCCTCAATCCTGGCTCTTGTCCCGTTTCTGCCCCTCTCCACCCTTTTTGCCTCCTGCTTGCCTCATGTTGTTTTCCCCTGCTTGTTTTCCTCCCTCCTATCATTCGTCCCTCCCGCCTCGTCTTTTCCCCTTGTTGCTTCTCCATCATCAGCTCCCTGCCCTGTCCCCATCCTGGGTGTCTTCCTACCTCTTGTTTCTGTTCATTCCCTCTCCTTTTTTTGGGGGGGGGAGCTTTCTCTCGCCTTGCAGATTGCTGCCTCATTTCCTCATTGACTCTTCCGGGTATGCCATCTCCCACCACACTCCCAATTTTGGCGGCTGCTCACCCGGTGCATCATCGATTCTATGTTTCACAGCTCCATTCTCTCCGGTACGGGGATGCCAGCCTCTGACCAGCTTTCCTTGCCATTTTTTGGATCCTCCATTCCATGGCTGCATGAGAGTCTCTGGTGCGTGACATCATCCTCCAGTGCCCCATTTCAGCAGCATCTACAACTCCCTTCCAGACTTCTTGCTGCGTTTTGCTTTCTCCAATTCTATCTCCGCATTCCACGTCTGGTACATCTCCCTGCAGCACACTTCCGATTCTGTTCTTTGTCGCACCTCTGCAACACTTCGAGGGTGCCATGCACAGCTGCTTGCTGCTCACCTCAGACTCCAGTCTCACTTCCTGTTGCTGTCTTTCTACACCTCTCTTCCTCCCTACTCATGTTTGCTCTCGCACTCTTCCCTAGTTTTCCCCCTTCTATCCCTGCAGCTCTGGCGTTCCTTCTGGATCATGTTCTGGTCCTCCATTCTGCTTGGTCTCTCGTCCCTGACCACCAACACCTTAGAATTATTCTCTTTTGAGGCTCTCCATACCAGCCCAACACCCCTTCACTTCAGTATTTACTCGTCTGTTCTCTCAGCTATTACGCCATACTTCTCAATTTTTCATTTTTGCATTTCTTGCCTTCTAGCGCAGCTGTAGCTGCTGGCATTGCATCCATATTTAACTCGCGGTTTACTCGCTAACTTACTTTCTTTCTCTCACCATTTACTCACTGTTTGGTGTTTTGATGCCTAGCTGTGGCCAGTCCTGATCTCTGTTGGACTACTTCATGCTGTCTGCACTGTCTGAATTCGGCACCCAGACTCAGCACTGGTGTTCCATTTTGTTGTCCCAAGGGTAGTTTGAGCTGCTTTCTCCCAGTTGTCCCTTCCCATGTTTGCTTTTGGCTCTCCATTTCTTTTGGGGTTCCTGCCCTATCAGTTGGCCATCTCCATCCTGTCATCCATTCCTGCTGGTCCCACCTGAGACCCCTGGTTATCGGACATAATTGTTCATTCAGTATCTCCTTATCTTCTTTTACTGCGTTCCTGTCTATGCCCATTTCACCCCATGGTCTGTCAGCCCACTCCCTTAACCCTCGCCTCTTCTTCTTCATCCAGTGCTTTCTTTTGGGGTTTTTTTCCCTATCCTGCTTTCACCATACCCTTCTCTACATCATTGTACATCGTCCATTTCTTATTTCACCTTAACCATACCGGCCTTCTAGGCCTCATTTCATAATCTTACATTGTCCATTTCATTCCTCATCTTAAACCATTCAGGCCTTCAAGGCTTTTCTCCATCATCGTACATCATACATTTCATACTTCACCTTAACCAGTCTGACCTTCAAGGCTTCCCTCCATCATCGTACATCTGAAGTCCACATCTGGAGCATGCGAAGCTCAGGGCTGTTCCTTCTTCCTTGCCAATAGTAAAAATGTCTTTGCTCTGGTGGACCTTCAGTCGTCCCTCATTTCAGCGACACCTCTGGATGTAGAATTTACTACTTCAGGCTGAAAGGGGTTGGGATCTCATCATCTGGGCCCTTTTGGCTGCCCAAGCGGGTTAGGAGGCACCATCTACACCATTCTCCATCTGATCACCTCTGGTTCATCGGGTCTGTTTTGCAGGCTCGTGTAAGCCGGCTGAGTGCCTCAGCGGTCTTTTCTCTCCTCCTTTGCTTTTGGATGTCTAGTTGCAGAGAAGTCTCTCGCAACCCTCAACAGCATTCCTGTTAAAAGGACAGAGTGAGAGATTCATCTAAATTGGACTCTTTTCGTCTTCCCTCAATATTGACTCTAAATTGCAGTAGCTGAGCCGACACTAACCAAAACATCCTTCAGCCTGGAAGGAAGGCAACCTAGGCCTTGGATCCCCAGAGGTTTCCTCCACAAAGGGGGATTTTCCTCTCGTCTGTGCCGATGGTCATAATCTTAGACAGAGTTACTGCTTTTCATAGGTTCCATTGTTAGGTTCCGCTGTTGGATGGAGTCAGATGGTGGCCCCAGCTGTTCCCTCTCTCCTTAGGAAGTATGCCCTTCTGCATCTTGTCAGATTTCCTTTCTTTCATTGTCCTCATCATATCTCATTCTTTTCCTGTCCTTCCCTTCTACGTCTAGCACCTTAATTTCCAGACTCAATATATTCTGCTTTCTCGGCTCTTCAATGCTCAACATTCTTTTGGGTATTCTTTTTGGGGCTTCTTCCTAAGCTACCTTTAGCCAAGTGAATAATTCCTGTGGCACCTATAGGGGTTCCTCACCATCATACCCCTGTAGAGTGGTATATCCCATGGCTAGAGAGGTGAACAGCCACAATGTATCTAAGTCGCACAAGCATACATCATATCAAGCTGCGTAAGCACATTAAATGGTAAGGCTATGCCAGGATTCATTTCTTTGTTGCCCCACAATCCTCGCCTCCTCCTCCAGTGGCATATCTCTCTTTTCCGTGGGCTTCTTCCTAAGCTACATTTAGCCAAGGTAATCATTCCTGCAGTACCTATAGGGGTGGAACCCTCCTCTAGGGTTCCTCGCCATCATACCACTGTAGGGTGGTATATCGTACTGGTAGAGAGGCAAACAGCCACAATGTATCTAAGTCACACAAGCATACATCATATCAAGTTGCGTAAGCACGTTGAATTTAAGCTTTATGTCACAGTCCTCATGCCCAACAGCACAAGATAACATTGTTATGCAGTAAGAAACACACACAAATATCCTCTGCCTATTTATATATATATTAAAACATATATACAGTATATAAAATACATAAATACCATACCACCAACTTATGTAAATACCTTTTTGTACAAATATGCAAACCCACTAATTGCCAATACCATACCAGAAAATATCATAAAGGTTACTATATTGCATTTACGACATTTAAACATCCCTTTGGTAGAACTGTAGCCGGTTTGTGTTAGCCTGTTGTACAGTAACACAATACTGACTGCAGACCAGCCTGTCCTTTACATACGTTGATGCCCTCTTAAAATATATTTTAGGTGCTGTACCTACATTGGAAAGGACTGGATCATTGCCCGATAATGGCCAACATTATTTGACAATGGCCCCAACTTTGCTGCTAAACTTGTGATACTGTGTTACAAAATAGATAACTTGATTATTCAAATCCTCCCGAGTTTTGTTTTTTACTGTTAATAAAATTCTTTCTGTCTGTTTCTCTTGCCTTATTTAGTGATGTTTCTGCCAGGTCTTTGTCACAGGCCCCTTTGTAGGAAACCATTTTTGAGGTTCTCTGCACTGGTATCGAAATCTCCTAAATTGAAACGGTTCCTTTAAAGCCTTAAACACTGACTGTGGGGTAGAGAGTAGATTTGACTCCTAGGGTGATTGCTCGCAGATTTTTTTAAATTATTATTTATTCTTCAATTGTTATTAAAGTTTCAACAACTAAAGCTACAAACATGAGAATTAAGGGAAAATCCAACAAGTTTTAAAACATACAATACTACAAGGGCAAAAGTGAAATAACGTCAAAAGGAAACAAATACCCCCGGCCCCTTACACTGTCCAGATCTGAAGCTAGAACCAGGAAAGGAAATGACAAATTATCAAGCTATTCTCTTGCTAAAAGAAATAAAAACAATAAGGGTAAAATCAAAAAGGAAGAAAAACTGTATCCTGCTGTAGCTCTGCACACATTTTTATACAGTACTTAATGTTAGTCTGGCTATCTTCCAAAGTTACATCCCAAAAGTTTAGACTTGTTTTTCCAATATCACAGGTGAATCTTAAGTTCATTTCATTTGTGTCTGTTTGCCTGTTTGTTCCTCTGTTTATTTAAAAGTTGGTGACTGGGAAAGGCACATTGAGCCGAGGCTCCTTTCCAGGTGCGACCCATGGGAGGGGGGATGAGGAGTACAGACAAAGTGAAAATTTAACTTACAAAGCATCAGAGCCAATTAACAAACCTAGCGGCCTCCTTCTCTGTACCATCTTAAACATGTAAGTTTGGGAGCTAGCCAGACTAAAATAAAATCTAATGGTTTTTGCAAACCTACAGCAGTATCATCCTGTGCAAGAAGAGGATGAATACAAAACCACTTACAACAAGCATTTGCCAATGCCAAATGTTTGCTTGCTGGCATTAGCATTGGAAGTGCAGGAGTTAGACTGATGCAGAATAGGAATGTTAGTGCAGTATTGAACTGACACCAGCCCCACCCCCACCCTGCAGAGATGGACAGGCACTGGGGTGTGCCTTTGGGTTGTTGCCCATAACGCACACATCATTTCACCTCACCCTACCCTGAAGATACCGACAAGTGTTGAGGTGTGCCTTGGGGTGTTCAGGCTTTACACTCACCCCACTCCCGAAGGAAATATGCTGAAATGGGTGCAGTATAGGAGAATGGGATGAACTTTGGGGCCGAAGAGTCCAAGGCACACCTTGATGTCTGTCACTGGCTGCAGGGTGGGGGTGGGGTGGAATGGCATGAATATAACTGTCGACAGTCCCAAGTCACACCCCTGACGCCTGTCAGTCCCTACAGGTTAGGGGGTTATGGTCAGAATCCGTAACTCGCTGGGCGATTCTTGGTATTTTCACTCCAAGTTTTCAACATGGGCTTTTTGTGACTCCACCGCATGTATATTGACACTATCACTTCGTTAGTTAAAAGGTGATTTTGCACAGTGACTGCGCCACTTGGTGCCACAGGTGCGAAAACACATTTCAGGCAGGATGTGAAAAATGACAGCTGTACTGTTCATGAGGAGGCGTTAAAAAATGGTAAGGTTGAAAATCTGAAGTGAAAATATAAAAAAATTGGTGAAGTCATGAGCATGCATAGAAACTGCATAATGCACACCCATAATGCAATTATTTTGGGGATTTTTTACACTAGAGTTTCAACATAGGCATTTTGGGACGTCCGCTCATGAACAGTGGCACTGTGATTTTCTTAATCTGTCCTGAACGTTGATTTCACACAGTGACCGTGCCCATTGTGTGCCACAGGTGCGAAAATATGTTTTGGGTAGGATGTGACAAATGACAGCTGTACTGTTCATAAGGTAGTGTGCAAAAATGACAATGTTAAAAATCTAGAGTAAAAATATAAAAAATTGGTGAAGTCACGAGCGAGCGTAGAAACTGTGCAATGCATGCTGGTAACAGTCATTTTTTTGGAATCTGTTCACCAAATTTACAACATGAGCTTTTTTAGACCTCTCCTTATGAACACTGTCACTATGATTTTTTTAATCTGTCATGAACATTGAGTTCGCACAGCGACAGCACCAGTGTACGCCACATGTGCAAAAACACATTTTGAGCAGGATGTGAAAAATTACAGCTATACTGTTCATAAGGAGGTGTGGAAAAATGTCAATGCAAACATTCTGGAGTGAAAATATTAAAAAGTCTTGAAGTTATGAGCATGCGTGGGAACTGCGCAACTCACTCTCGTAACACAGTAATTTTTTGGAATTTTTTCACCAAATTTGCAACATAGGCTTTTTGGGAGTCCTCCTCATGAACAGTGACACTGTTGTTTTGTTAATCAGTCCCAGAAGGTGATTCCGTGCAGTGACCGCGAAATCACCTTTCCGGACCGAATAATGACATAACAGTGACTGAGTTCATGAGGTGGGGTCCCAAGAACCCCATGTTGAAAATATGGGTCCAAAAGTCACAAAAATGGCTTAGATATCCACCTAAGTTGAAAACCCCATATTTATGCCATTATACAGCTTACCGGCATTTCTTCAGTTCGTGGTCGGCTTTGAAGAGTGCAGATGTGTTTCCGCTCCACCGAAGATCATCGCACCAGGCTCTGTAGGTAAGTATGGGGTGAGGGATGTGTGGGGAGGTTGGGTGTGCAGACAGTGGGTGTGGGTTGGGGGAAGGGACCTGACGGCGAGAGACTGTTTTCTGTGTTTCAGGTTATAAAAAAAGAAAATAAAAAAATGCCACAGTCCGTTTTCTGTTTTTACTGGTGTAAGAGTTTGGGGTGGATATGTTAGCCACACTGAAGTGGGCTCCCAGTGTGGCACACATAATGGGGTGGGGTGGGCAGGAAATGCTGACACGATGGGGGGGGGTTTAAACATGCCAACACAGGGATTGGGCACCCCATCGGCAAGCATATCAGTGTTTGGGGGGATGATGCCGAGGGGGATTGGGCACCCCCTTGGCAGATTGGGGACAGGGCACTGAAGCTGAAGGGGATTGAGTCCCCCATCGGCAAGCAAGTCTGTGTTTGGGGGGGATGATACTGAGAGGGATTGGGCACCCCCCTCAGCAGACAAAACACAGCAAAGGGGTGCATATGCCGATGGGGATTGGGCTCCCTCATCAGCAAATGAACTGGGGAAGGGGCATGCCAACAGGGGGATTGGGCACCCCTGAAGTCGGCTTGCTGGGGACTGTGAGAGGCGGATGGCGACAGCCACCACCATGTTTACTGAAATGTAATACCAGACTATGCATGCCCTGCAATGAGGGAGCACTCCCTCACTGCAGTGGCAAAATCATTTCAAGTTGGTGGCACGCTTGCAGACTACTGTTATAAGTGAAAAATGGTTGTGGAGGTGAACAAATAAATGTTTCTTAGACAGTTGTCTTTCTGATAAAAATTTATTTTTCTGCCCTGACTTTTCACACCGAAATGTGCTTTTTCAAAGGGACTTACATTCTGGGAATAAATTGAAAAATCATTAAGACATTTTATAACCATATTTTTGTACATAGATTTTATAAAAGTTATACTCAAATGAATAACAGCTGCTATAGACAATAATGGATTATATAGAGAATAAAGTATGGGGTGATGTGTGCAACAAGATTTTGCACACACCTGAGTGGTTGGATGGCATATAAACCCCGGAAGCGAAGCTCGAGGGGTTTATCCAGGCATCCAACCCATGAGGGTGTGTGTAAAATTCGAGTTTACACACACCACCCCATACTTTATTTTATATAATTGCTGGGTTAGGCTTTTTCGCCACAGCTAATTATATAAAATAAATTGTCTGGTGCGGCTGCGGTCTGGATGATGTTTAGCAGAGTCCTCGGTCGCTTAGCAGCAGTTTACTTTTTCTTGTTTTGTTGTCCCCTTTACGGTGTGATTTTTGTTAGGAAGTTTTTTTTTTAAATAGTTACTTACCACCTAGAGGTAGTGGTGGTGGTGCGGTTTCGACCAACGAAGAAATCTGGTGGCGAGCGGTGAAAACCCGGAAGAGCTGTAGGTTGGGCATGCGCATAGCAAGGGAAACCGTGCGCGTTTTTGTCATTATAAATGCTCCTTTATAATGGCAAATTACACCACAGTTTCCCCATGGGAAAAAGCCTAACCCAGTTATTATTACCATATATTGGCTACCAGAAAAAATTATATTTTTATCCTTCATTCTTGCTTGTGCTCATAGTCATTCTTTTAAGACACAGCACTGTAATTAAACAAATCAACATACATTCATTACCTGTTATGGTCTTAAACAAGGGCATTACATTCTCAAAAATAATTTCCCAGTAAACCAGTTCACACCGCGATATTAGCTTGTGCCACATTACCTATGTAAAAGACACAGGAGATATGTTAAAAAAGCTAGAAAGAATTTCAGGACAGGGAATAACTCAGGAACATTATATGGTGACTACAGATGTTGTTGATTTATATACATCTATACCCCATCAACAAGGTGTTGAATCAATGGGAACCCTATTGGATTTAAGAGAAAGGGAAGCACATCCAAAAACAGTAGTTTTACAGGAACTAGCAGAAGTCATATTAAACAATAACTATTTTGAATTTGACTCCAAATTTTACATACAGAAAAGAGGCACGGTGATGGGAAGTACTATGGTTCAGGCCTATGCCAATGCATTTATGCATCACTTAGAAAATACACAGGTACGTCACAGAACAGCTAATCAATATTATGATCATATAAAATCATGGAATAGGTATATTGATGATATATTCTTCATATGGACGAGCACAGAAAATAGGCTTCAAGATTTCTTAGCATATCTAAATACAGTAAACAAAAGCATTACGTTCACAATGACATATAGTAGAGTAAGTATTTCTTATTTGGACCTACAAATCAATAAAATAGGAGGGTTGTTTACAACATCTATATACAGAAAACCGACAGACCGAAACACTATACTCCATAATAACAGCTTTCACGAACAAAAACTTAAAGATAGTATTCTTCACTTTCAGCTTATTAGAGTAAAAAGAAATTGCATCATTGAGCAAGAATTTCAAGAACAAAAAGAAAAAATGCTAGACAAATTTAGGCAGAGAGGGTACAAATCAAAAATATTAACAAAGGCTGATAAAAGAATATCACAAATGACTAGAGAGACAACATTACAGCCCAAACAACATGAACAACAAAAAAGAGTAGTTTTTCGTACAAAATACAGTGAAAAATACACACAGATGAAAACAATTATCAACAAACACTGGCATCTACTGAAAATAGGGGAATCTATACCACCAGCATTCCAAGTCAGACCTATTATATCAGCAAAAAAAGTAAGAACTATCAAGGATACACTAGTACAATCACAATTTAGATTTTCAGACCGAGACAGTCACAATTGCTTCTAGGTCCCTTAACACCAGGCATGGTACTCTGTGGCCATTGCTCTGTCAGCAGATACACAAGTAAAAAGGACTTATTTAAACATCCACATACGGGCCAAATATTCAAGATTAACCAACACATGGATTGCACAACAGAAGGGGTAATTTATGTTTTGCAATATCCATGTGACTGCCTATATATCGAGCAGATGACCAGGGCCCTTAAAGTACGCATTCAAGAGCATAAAGAAGACATCAGAAGACATGATGAAATGTTCCAGGTAGCAATACACTATAAACAAGAAGGACACATGGGATCGTCCCTAAGGTTTGGGGGCTTAGAAAAAGTCACATTACCAATAAGAGGAGGAAATCTACAGAATCTTCTTGATAAAACTGAAATGAAATGGATATTTAGACTACAGACACTTGATTAAAATAAGGTTTAAACACAGAGACTAATTGGAATGCATGCTGGTAACAGGGAACATACTGTTCATTAACAATACCACTCAGCCCAAACTATCTAAATATAAGTAAACAAGATAAAAATAGACAGTCAAAAGGGCATAATATCATATCAATCGACTTCCCATGTTTGGCCTGGCCTGTTTCCTCCTTTCCCCCACATAACAAAATAGTACAAGAATTGCCAAAATGTCATGAAATCTCCATCCCATTCAGCAGCAAATTGCATAGATAGTCACAATACGAAATCACTATATAACATTCTCATAGTAGAGCTTTTCCCAGTAATAGGCCTGATTGTCAGAAATAGCGAGCAGCTTTGTTTATAGTTGCTTAGCAACAGTACACTGTATGGCCCACACACGAGAACTCTCGCAGTGTCATCACGAGAATTCTGTCGATCAGACTGAGAGGATAAATTAGTGCCTACACCCAACAGAAATGCGCAACATGCTAAGCCAGTGGGAGTACTTCATTTTGGCAACATAACATGCAGGTAAACTATCACTTGATTTCAAAGGAGAAGTGGAATTTAGGCACCAAAATGAATTAACAAGCACGTTTTTTATGTGTTTCAGTTTACAGCCACCTTGCTTTAGAATAACATCAGGAACAGAACCAAATGATTAATATTACAAGCACATGGTCTGAAAAGAAGTGCGCAACACGCCAAACTAGCGTGAGCACTTCATCTTTGTGTGATAGTACATAGGTAAATTATCATTCAATACTAAATGAAAAACTGAATTTAAGCCTTAAAATGAACTAATGAGTACCTTTTGTGTTATTCTGTTTGCAATAAACCTGCCTTGGAAAAGAATTTGGAATAGAATAAAACCATCAAAGTATTAAAGCAGATGCTCAGAAAGAGATTAAGGGGTAAGAGCTTTACACTGCATTTAAAATAAATAAAATTTATTCGTAATCGAACGTAATCAATCTCAATGTTTCAATATATTTCAGCACATGACGGACTATATAGTAACAGGAAAGCAACGACAAGATTAATCTCAGCAAATAATTATACGTGGTAAGCATAATCAGTCACGCAAAGAAATAGTGATTGAGTAGACATAAGCATAAAAAATCAGTAGTGGAGTATGGCACCAGTTAGGTAATGTGGCACAAACTAATATCGCGGTATGAACTGGTTTATTGGGAAATTATTTATGAGAATGTAATGCTCTTGTTTAAGACCATAACAGGTAATGAATGTATGTTGATTTGTTTAATTACAGTGCGGTGTCTTAAAAGAATGAATATGAGCACAAGAAAGAACGAAGGATAAAAATATATTTTTTTTCTGAGAGCCAATATATGGTAATAATCCACTATTGTCTATAGCAGTTATTATTGGTTTGAGCATAATTTTTATAAAATCTATGTAAAAAAATATGGTTATAAAATGTCTTAATGAATGATTTTTCAATTTATTCCCAGAATGTAAGTCCCTTTGAAAAAGCACATTTCGGTGCGAGACGTCAGGGCAGAAAAATAATTTATTATCAGAAAGACAACGGTCTAAAAACATTTATTTGTTCACCTCCAGAACCATTTTTCACTTATGCATTGAGCCCACGGAGGAGACAACACTAACATATATTATACAAGCAACTATTTCCCACAGAACTGTAGGATTTACAAGACTACTGTCACAGCCAGCGTGCTCCTTCATTGGTGACACACAGACGAGCCCCAAAAAGCAGTGGCAGCATTGGCCACAACACTGCCGCACCTCCACAACCTACTTCTCCAGCAAGCTGCCACAATAGGTTTCTTGCGCATGAGCGTAAGCAAACGTAAAAATAACAATGAGAAGGAAAATGCCTCCTATTCCTACAGGTCCTACAGAAGGGGATACTTTCCAAGAGCCTATGCCCCTTATGCCCCCTATGAGTACCACTCACAAAGAGGTTACAGTAGGGGACAGGGGAAAAGGGGCTTCCCAGATGCAATGCTTCAGCTCCAGCACTGAATGATATCAATTGGAAACTGAGCCACTGGGTTGATCTGTAGACCAAGTACAGTACAAGCTTCCTGGCTTAATAACTAGATCACAGAGCTGTGGGTTTGGAGACCCGGTTTAAACCCCTCAGCCATCACATACTCACTCTGTGACCCTGAGCAAGTCACTTAACCTCCATGTGCTTAACCCTTCTTTAATCATTTTAATGTTTCCCCAAAATGTAAAATCCCCCTTAATTGACTCAATTGATTTCAGACCCCACATGTCTACATTTTTAAATCATTAAATCACTGTCTCTTTGACTGGGTCCTCTCATCCCGTCCTACCATACTGAGCATGCAGGTATCCTGCCCGACATCCTCTGTGACTATCATGTGTTTTATTTATTTATGTGTTTGTTTTTTCATTACCACATAAGTGCACTAAACAATAATATGCCTATTTTCAGTCACAACCTATTAGAGTACAGTTACATCACAATGGAGTACAGGTACACTAAAGAAATAATGACATCAGAAATATTATATTTTCACAATACAATACATGAGCAGAAGCATTATACTACAATACATGATGGCGGAAGCAAGGAGACAGAACAATGCAACAAAAAAACAACAGGAACATAATGTGCATCAGTAACAAGGGTGCATTACATAATTAAATAAAGCTGGCAAGCCCTTTTATTAGCACAAATAATGTAAATTGCACAAAGGGCAGCACTGGACTACCCAAAAGTGGGAAGGAAGGTAGATCAAATGATAGCAGGAGATAACTAAAAGTGTAATAAATAATGGAATAAGTATACTGTATTTCTAAGGAGGCAAGAAGCTGGTGCATGAGTCAGACACCATTAGATGGTGGTAGAGCTCCCTTTGGAAACAGGCATGGGGGGGTACCAGGGGCAACCAGGGAAGGAGTTCCAGTAATTGGGTGAAAAGTGGGAGAAGGCAGGAATCCCCATATTGGTAACACACGAGAGCGGGCCGGAGAGTGGTTAGAAGGAACAGATCACCAGATCAGAGGGGGTAAGCCAGGTCAATGGGTTTAAGGAGAGCTGCTAGGGAGGAAGGTACCCCTTCCCAAGAATTTTGTCCGTAATGGGACCCAGAGCAAGAGAACAACATGCCTCAGGAGGCAGCCAGTTTAATCCAGAGAAGAGCTGGCAATGGTGGGTATTCAGTTTGAGGCCAATGCAAAGCAACATATGCTATTTTAGGTAACGCCCCATTTGTGGATGTTACCGTTGGATGTCTGGGAGTAGGTGACAGCTCCATAGGTAAGACTGGGAAGAAGAATGCTGTGAGCAGTGGAAATTCGGGCAGCAGGTGTATCAGCACATTTGGTTCTATAGGCCAGGCCAAGCTTGATATTCATGGATTTACAGGTATTAGAGATGTACAGTGCAAAATCTAGAGATGGGTACATCTGTACTGGAGACTGCCAGGTAGCCAGAACACTTTTAATCTGGGGACACAGCCAAATAGCATGGAAAGAGATTTACTAGCACTGAGCAGCAATTTATTTTGAGAGAGCCAGGAGTGGACCTTACAGAAATCAGACTTAAAGTTGGAGTTAATGTCAGCCAAATTTTTTGAACTTATATGTAGCACCAGGTCACAAGCACCGCTTTCCCAAAATTTGGAATGCCCTCACTCCACAAATTTGGCACTCATCATCCCTTCATTCCCTCTCTGCTGCCCTTCAAAATTTCCCCTCCTCAAACTGTACATTTCCCGTACGCCTTATGCTGCCCTACATCTCTCTCTCTCTCTCTCCCCCCCCCATCAAGGCCTGCCAGATTAACTGCTGTACATAATTGCTTATAAATATCACACCTATAAGCAGCCAAATTATAGTTTTAGCACTTCCACTCTGTGTATCACAGCACTCTGCAACTTCTGTATTGTAAATTGGTTACATAATTTGTATTATCACGCTACTGTTCATTATATTTGTCTTTTCACTTCTCCTCTGTGAAGCACTGCATTGTTGTAACTTCAGTATTGTCTGTTAGTTTCAAATTCGTATTATCACATTGCTCTGTTCATTGGTAGTGTTTTATCTTGTATTATTGCATGCAGTATCCCTGTACCCCTCCCCCCAGGTCACACCGGGAGACGAGCAACTTGTTGTTCAGTGTGCCTTCCTGGTGAAACTTTTCAATAAATAAACGCATAAAATAAAGCAGAGAGGAGCAGGATATGGAGTTAAGGGAAAGGTTATTTACAAAGATAATGAAGGGTTTGGGATCCAAGATAAATCCTTGATGAACACCAGTGTTTACAGAAGTTAGGTCAGAGACAGCTGTATTGAATTTGACAAACTGTTTTCTATTCTTGAGGTAGCTATCAAACCAGGAAACTGCTTCTGGAGAGATGCCCAGAGACTGTAGTTTTGTCTTAAGTAAAAGATGGTCCACCAAATCAAAGGCCTTTCTTAGGTCAAAAAACACTGCCCCTGTGAGCAAAACTTTACAGAAACATAGAAACATAGAATTTGATGGCAGATAAGGACCACTTGGCCCACCTAGTCTGCTCATTTCCCTACCTAAAGCTGCAGATCCTAGTTAACCAACAGCCTGCTTCATCCTACACCCCTCTAGAATTGTCTTATGTCTGTCCGACGCATTCTTGAATTCCCTCACTGTTTTTGACTCCAGAACCTCCTCAGAAAGGATGTTCCATGCATCCACCACCCTCTCTGTGAAAAAATACTTCCTCACATTACCTCTGAGGCCCCCCACTATCTTCAAATTGTGCCCCCTTGTTCTTGCACATCTCTTTTTCTGAAAGATGCTACCCTCTTGGACTTTGTTGACTCCCTTGAGGTACTTGAAAGTTTCTATCATGCCCCGCTCTCCCTCCTTTCCTTGAGAGTATACTGTACATATTAAACTCCTTTAGTCTATCTTTGTATGTCTTCTGGTGCAGACCCTGCACCTTTTTGGTTGCCCTCCTCTGGATAGCCTCCACCCTGTCTATGTCTTTGCAGAGATGGGATCTCCAGAACTGCACACAGTACTCCAGGTGGGGTCTCACCAACTGTCTGTACAGAGGGATAACAACTTCCTGTTTTCTACTGGTGATGCCTCTTCCTATCCATCCCAGTATTCCCCCCAGCCCTCCTTACTGCCTTGTCACACTGCTTGCCCACCTTTAGGTCATCTGATATAACTACCCCCAGTCCCTTTCCATTTTTGTTGTTGTCAGTATCTCGCCCCCCATTGTGTACTCTTCCCCTGGGTTTTTGTTTCCCAGGTGGACTACTTTGCACTTATTTGCATTGAATCTAAGCTGCCATATATTTGACCATTCCTCCAACCTTGCCAAGTCCCTTCTCATCCTTTCCACTCCACCTTGTGTATCAATCCTGTTGCAATTTTTTTTGTGTCGCCTGCAAAGACATACTTTTCCTTCCACTCCCTCTGCAATGTCACTTATAAAGACATTAAAAAGGACCGGACCCAGTACTGAACCCTGCGGTGCCCCACTAGTAACCCTCCTTTCTTCACTGTGGACTCTGTTTACTATTGCCCTCTGTGTCCTGTTGTCCAGCCAATGTTTTACCTAGGCTACCAGGCTGGCTAATTTGTTTATTAATCTTTTGTTTGTGACTGCGTCAAATGCCTTGCTAAAGTCTAGGTAGGCCATGGACCACAGACCCTCCCTGGTCTACTACTTTGGTCACCCAGTCAAAGAAATCGATTAGATTCATCTTACATGACCTTCCTGCTGTGAATCCATGCTGCCTTGGGTCCTGTGCCCCACTGGCCTCGAGTTACTCAACAATTCTTTCTACCAGAAGTGATTCCATCATTTTCCCTACCACTGAGGTCAAACTCACAGGTCTGTAGTTTCCTGCCTCTGTCTTGCTCCCACTTTTGTGAAGGGAAATCACATCCGCCCTCCTCCAGTCCTTAGGTACCACCCCATCCTCTCATGATTTGTTAAAAAGGGTAGTCAGTTGTGTTACTATTTCTCCTCTTAGTTCTTTTAGAATTCTGGGATGAATCCCATCAGGCCCCATTGCTTTGTCCACCTTCAGTTTTAAGAGTTCTTTCAGAACCCTTTCTTCTGTGAAACGACTGATATCGACCCCCCTATCCAGAGTGCTTATATTGACTGGATTAGGTACCTCTCCCTCCTCTTCCTTTGTGAATACTGAGCAGAAGTATTTGTCCAGTATCCCTGCTTTTTCACTGTCCCTCTCTGCCCACCCACCCTCCTCTTTATTCAGCCTCAGTATCCCTCCCTTTATCTTTCTTTGCTCCCTAATGTACCTGTAAAAGGTTTTATCCCCCATATGGTTTTCTGTGTGTGCAAGATACATTGTCTTGAGGTCCCCCTAAATTCATCTCTCTCTCTAGTCCTTTAGGTCACTAGATATGTCCTCCCTCCTAGCCAACCTATGGGCATCTGACTGGTCCTCCATCTTTGCAGCTTGTAACATAAATGACTGATCCTCCATCTTTGCAGCTTGTAACATAAATGATGTCCTCCAATACTTTCTGTCCACATTTACAGATGTATGAGATCATCATGCATCCCTGAGGAAAAGCAGAGTATGAGGTTCCCATCTTCCCATTGAAAATTGAAGCCTGACTCACTGTCGCTGCTAATGCACATGCCCAGAGACACGGCTTCTATTTTCAGTCAGTGAATTAAACATATGAATATACGAAGAAGCCAGCAGGAGAAGGCCATTTGGTCTATCAAGTCTGCTTGTATTGCAGGGTCCACAGCTTGAGCTAATGTCTCTGTCCTCCCTCCCTCCCCACTCCTCCCAACCTCTCTACCCATTATCCTTATCTTCCCCCTTTGTTTATCCCAGCCTCTCTTAAAACTGCCCACTGTCTTCAATGAGATGACCTCTTCTGGCAACGCATTCCAAGTGTCCACCACCCTCTCGGTGAAGAAGTACTTCCTGACCTCCCTCCTAAACCTCCCACCCTCCAGCTTAAGACTGTGCCCCCTCATGTTATGGTTGCCACTCAGCTTAAAGAGACTCTCCTTATTAACCTTATTTATCCCTTTCAAGTACTTGAAGGTCCCAGTCATATCCCCTCTCTCTCTCTCCTGTCTTCCAGGGAGTACATGTTCAGTGCCTTCAACCTCTCTTCGTATGCCTTACCCTGCTGACCCACCATCATCTTTGTAGTCCTCCTCTGGACCTTCTCCAGCAGTTTAATGTCCTACTTGAGGTGTGGGCACCAGTACTGAACTCCGTATTCTAGATGCAGCCTTACCAGTGACCTGAACAATGGCAGTATAGCCTCCTCTCTCCTACTACTGATCCTCCTAGTTATGCACCCAGCATCTTGTTTGCCTTTGCTTCTGCTTTCTTGCATTGCGTGGAGTGATTCAGGTCACTAGCGATCATCACTCCCAGGTCCTTCTCCTCCTTTGATGCAGATACTTGGACTCCACCCAGGTAGTACTCTGTCCTGGGATTCTTGGCTCCAGTATGCATAACTTTGCATTTCTTGGCACTGAAGCCAGGATGTTCCAATGCTCAATTTTATTTATTTATTTTTTTCACTCACTTTTTGCCTCCCTGGCCACCTTCTGCTCCCCCTGTCCGTTGCATCCTACTGGGGATCCGTCTGCCGTCCGTCTCTACCGCAGCCACACGCTGGCACCCTCTAACCCCTGCAGCTTACTCCCTGCAGTGGGGTGGCAGGGAGACCCCAACTCCCCACCCATCACGGATCCAGTTTTGAGTGCACACGTAGCCTGGCAAACACTCACAGACTGCCGTCAAGCCACTCAAGAGGTGCCGTGTTTTCGCTGGTTTTCCTTGTCCCCTGGAGTCTAGGGCATGCAATGATGCCAGTGGAGGGAAACATGTGCGCGTCCACATGTGCTCCCTCCAGGCATCTGCCCAGACTCCTCCCCGAGCTGTCACCCCCATGCTCTGACCCCCAGACTCTGCCATGGGGTGATCAGGCACTGGGAAGTGAGACCCCCTGAGAAGGAGAGCAGTCCATCAGACACTCAATCCTTCTCCATCCTGCCAACCTCCGGGGCCCATGCTCACTCCCGAACACAGGTCATCGGCCCAGTGTGAGGTAATGCGCCCAGTGCCTCAGCCCTCAGTGCCACCGGGCTGGCTCAATGCTTGATTTTAAATGAGATTAGCTTTGCCAGGTACAGTTCTCTGAGTAATACCACACACACACTATTTAGTTTGGAGGCTTAAAAAAATGTCCAACTCGTTTATCAGTGAGTTGACCCATGGCTCAGCGCCATTTTATCACATGGACGTGTAGGAGCACTGGACGTCCAGCAATTATGTCGGGATGCTTAAAATGTTTATTATATCTAAAAAAATCAAATGTCACTTTCATGGTACTCCAGTGGCATTTATGCAATGTGCATCTCTGGGACAGCAGTAGGGAAAATTATTACAAATACATGATATTTAACAAAAAAAAACAAAAAAAATTACTGTGTCCCTGTAAGTCAATAGCTTCCAGTGTTCTGAGTTTGTCTCCATGTGTGATGAGATGCCTCCCACATCATTTGCCTACATTTTGAGTGCCAGTATTATACAGCGTCTGCCCTGCATATGGTAGCTTTAATCTCAGCCTCTCCGCAGCTGCTCCTTCTCACTTCCCAGTCTCCCAGTTCTGTACTTTCCCTGGCCACCACTGCAAGCCAATGAGAGGGCGACCGTGGAATGACCATCCATAGTTCTGTAGCTGCCAGACTAGCAGAAATAGGTGTCACCCACTTTTCCCAATACACTACACTAGTCAATGCCATTAATGCACTTCAATCAATCAATCAATCAATCAATCAAACTTTATTTAACCAGGCAATACATCCTTGAGCAAGCTCATTTGCAAGATGGTCCTGGACAGGATAGTACAGAAACAGTGACTGATACAATTATTACACAGTGCAAGGCTAATACATACAGTGATGTAATAGTAACATCATTGGCTAATACAGTGTCAGCAGATAGGTAACAAAATAAAATAAAGGCATCACCTAGTCAGAGAAGGGACAACTACCCAAATTTTGTAAGAGAAAACCAGATGAGGCATAAAAAGGAATGACTAAAGGGGCGACCCTGCATGGGGCAGGATGGGGGAAGGGAGAATTTAAATGGGGGGATAGCTAACAGAAGTGGAGGGTTAATACGACCAGGATACAATCAAAGGGTAAGAAGAAAGAGGAAAAATTATATGGAGAGAAGTGCTACCCTTATCCTACCCAGCATGTCATTTCATCCTAAAAAAACAATGCTTTGGTACATGGATGTTACAAAAATAACCCCAAATAAAATAGATAATTTGAAAGGATAAACATGCATTCATGGGGTGCAGAGATCCTCCTAAATAGAGGAGACAGAGCTGCATGCTTTGGGACTGCTTCTCCTAGGCTGAAGAAAGGGACATGTTTAGAAAAATGCTGTTATTGTTGGGGAACAGCATGTTAATGTCATAACTTTGTGCCCGGTATATACAAAAGAAAATGCAGCAAAATTTCCAATTTCTCTAAGCTGTAGGATTTTCTAACCACCCCTCCCCCCCAAAAAAAAGAAATTCTAACTCTCCCCATCTCACTTGATACAGCTTGAACCTTCCATGAAGTGCCGGTCTCTGGTTGGTCATAACGTGGAGACTGAGCGTGTCTTTCTCTGCCTCACTCTGTTCATTACCCTGTTGGGGGGGGGGATAAGAGTGTGGAGAGTGAACAATTATGTCAGCAAATTATGTGTACATGGGTATATCTGCATGATTGACTATTTGCTGCTGTGGGGTTATTTGGTTTGTGGGAAGAGGAGAAGAAAGAGGGAAACAGAGTTCCATGGTACAAAACAATGGTGGTGGGAGGGGGCAGACTGTGTAATTACAAGACAAATCATTTTTTTGCAGGGCAGGAAGCAATATAGGGAGAAAGGTAAACGTGCAACATTGGAATATTTCTTGATTTGCATTTTTTACTGTATAAGTGCACACAATTCACCATTATTAGTGTGGACTACTGCAACCATCTGTGGACTAGGGCGATTTTGAATCAATTTATCCTGCTGGTTAGTACAAATGTAAACCCCCCACAAATGGGGGTTCCCAAAAAGTCTCCCTTGAGCTTGCCTAAATGCTCACTGCCAGGCTGGTGTCCTGCATTTTAGCAGTTTAAATGTGATTGCCAGAGCCTGTATAGCCTCTGTGCACTGTCTATTTAAGAGCTGCTTGATTGCAGCATAAGTAATCTGAGATGGAGCTCTGTTGAAAGATGTAACTATTTGCTGAAAACCATTTAGAATGATAATGATAATGTAGTTTGTCTAACCTGCTTTCTTTGTAGCAAGGACTGTTTTGTTTGTCTCCACTATCTTGGTCCTGAACTGCACATTGGACCAATCAGTTCTGGTGGGACCTAAAATGTAGCCGGACTACAAGAGCTGTCTGAATTCAAAATCTATAGGAACTGTGGTTTGAGTTTTTGCGCCTTTTTTGCAACTGAAGGGGAGGCTCTTGCTTTGACTGACAGCCAAATCAGCCAACCAAAGCTTTTGGATCTTGGGGAAGTCCCAGGCTGCTTGCAGTTTTCAGTTAGAACAAAGCTGGAAGCTGAGCAAGAAGGAGCTGAAGTGATTCTGAGAACAATCCTGAGTGGATTAGTATGGGAGAACAATGAAAAGGCTGAGAGTTTGGCCTCCATGTTTTCCTGCTGCTCCTGAGAGGGAGAGAAGAGAATTATTTTGGACTAAATCCAAGTTTGTGTGACTAAAGTAAGCTACTGAAGTGGGCCAGGCTCAACCTGAAGAAGACTGAATATTTTTGCTGAATGCGATCGGACTGTCAGGAGTTCCAGTTACCCCTAAGCTCCTGGTGTGTGCAGAGACTTTGCGATTGTGCCCGGGGAGCACTTTGCCTGGTACAGTAGAATTCCCATACATGTAAATGTGCTATGAGCTGCTAGTGGGTTGTGAGTTAGTTCCCCACTGTGTGAACTGTGTTCTGCTTGCTGGAAGCTGTATCCATCCCAAAACGGACTGCTTCTGAACTTGTCTCCATGCGGTCTGGGCTTTGCCAGATTGGCACAGCCAGACTGCCCACTGCACAGAGAAGCCATAGATGAGAGACCTGCCTGGGGATCAGCCCCCTGTGCCATACCTGAATGAGAATGACGCCTCTGCGACTTGTGTGAGCCCTGCTTCTCCTGGCATTCCAGATCAACCACCTGCAGTCTCGAGTTTTGTACAGCCGTGTCCAGTCTTGGGTATCGTGAGTAAATACCAGGGTAGCTCCCTGCAACAACAGCTTAATCTGAGTGTGTCATCTGACTGTCTTGTTGTTTCGTTTCCTTTACGAACTGAGCCCTCTGGCTCCAGATTGCAAATATTGTGTACAGTGCATGTTGTGTTTTCCATCACAGGGCCCCAACCAGCGGCAACCCCGGGCAACTGTTCTGGCTAGCCTATCTCTTCTCTGCCTGGATACCCAGAGGTAAACTGTGTGGGGGAACTCAAAGCGCATGCATGACTGCTTGATTGATATAACCTTTAAGCTAATTAACCTGATTTTGCCCCTTCCTTGTTCAAGTCCCCTGAATAAATCAGATCTAACTTTTTCTGCATGTAATCTGACTGTGGTTCCAGTTCGTGCTCAAAGTACTGGACTGTTATTTGCTGTGCTTAACCTTTTTTTACGGGGGATCCCCAGGGTTGAGCCAGAGGAACTAGCCCTGGTGGTAAGTGCAAACAGTGTGGGTACTTGTGTGGTGTACCAGGGGTATTGTGAAAGTGATTACTATATAGTGTTCAGGCCACTAGAGAGGAAAGAGGGGGGTTACAGTGTCCCGGAGGGCTGTACCCAGCTTATCTTGACCACTACCAACCCTGACCTCCGGGTGGAGGCACCCGTTTCAGAACTCAGGGCCCTTAACCTGCTACTAGCCAAGCAGGCAGGGGTAGTAGCCCATGGGATAGTGCCACCTAGGGGTTACACAAAAAATGGTTAAGGTCAACCCCTGTACTGGGGAAGGGGATGAAATCCAACCAGTGGTCTAGCCAGCACCCTCTACTCCTGCCCAAACAACAACCAACTGTGCTATTTTGAAATCTATCTAAGAAGTCTCCCCCTTCCTTGTTCTACATTTAAGTTACGTGTGGTATTTTAAATGAAAGTAAAAATAAATAAGGTTGTTTTAGTCTCCAGGCATGTTATTTTCCATTTTTCCTGTTCTTGATCAAACGTTGGATGCAGACAAGACTGCCCTGACCCATCCAAGACAGGTGGCAACCTTGCCCTTCACCCCATGGTTGTATGATGCTGCCAAGCCAACAGTAACCGTGGCCTGCGTGAACCTCTTTACTGTTGGCATTCACGTTGGGCATACAGGGGAGGGTTGTGCAAGGCCAGTTAGCACCAGCAAGATGTTCACTTTGCTTGTGCCGTATCTTCCTGGGGCTTTGATAAACAGGGCCCCAGACTGACATTCCACCTTCAGTCTTAAAACCACAGGCTTCTCTTTTAAATGGGGAAGTACACTGAATTATAAAGAAGTCCTACCCCTCCCGGAAAAAGAAGGCAGCAGAAAAAAAATGCAAATTGACCGATGCCAGAAACAGGCTATAAGGAACTCTAGTAATTTCAGGCACTGAAGGGGATTCAAATTCTTTCTGCAAATACTATGCCTAAAGCATCCGAGGTAGCTAAAGAATTTTGTCATTATGTAATGTAACATATTTTCACCCACAAATTTAGTGCATGTGTGCTAAAGCATGCAGCTTAAAGGTCATGCAAACAGCATTTCAGTTAGAAGGGGGATTGAAATATATTACCTTGTTTGCCAAGGAGAGCCAGGGAGCTGGGGTTATGCTAGAAATCGGTGAACCAGTCAGGAATCAGGATGAAGATCAAACCTTCCCCTACAGGACAAAAAAAAACTTCTGTGCCATCAGAGGCAAGCAAGAGAGTACCAGGAAGAAACTGCGCAGCAGAGCCAGCTTTAGGGTTTGGGGGGCCCCCATCACGATTAATGAAGTCATGGGGCCCCCCTCAACTGACCCACCTCCATGTGTTTGACAGTAGCCCATATGCACAGCATTTTATTTTATTTTTCGTACAACCAGAGGTATATTTATATTTGTTTAGAGGGAGACAGTAGTTTTAGTCCTGGGGCTGTTCTTCCCATCCCACCCATTTCTGCCAATCTGCTTCTTATTGACTGGGTCACAGCCTGGTGAGGCATTTCATGACATCGTGATGCCTCATCAGAAGGAGCTGCACAGCACTTTACTGATGTTTTGAGAAGATAATAAAAAAAATAAAATTAGAAATTGAAACTGCCTTGGTTGGGGGAACACATGAGCAGTGGACCCTCCATGCCCCAGTGACCACAGGGTGCACTGGTGTCTAAAACTGGCTGTGATGGGCAGGCAGGGCAGAATGTAGAAGATTATATGCAATACAGCTCCTTCTTAAACGGGACTGGAAACTGGAGCTGATCAGCAGCTGCCGCTAGTGTTCCTGTTTTCAGAAATTATATTCATAACCTTGATCACTCACCCTGGAGCAACCAGGCCTGGGAAATGTTACCGATAGGAACGCATAACAACCCAGGAAAGATGGGCACTGCATTCATCCTCTGCAGTGACCCCCTACACAGGATCAAGGATCTTGCTTCCCACGGTGGTGGCAGTGTGAGTGAGTATGAGCCTGTGAAGGAGCGTGACACCATGGGAGGTGAGGGGTCAAGAGTCAAAGAGCAAAACTGGAAAAATGTTGTGACCCCCAAGGATGACAGCGCCAGAAAACTGGGGTTCCATATACACTACCTACAGCAATGCCATATAATTCTGTTCCAGGAGGGAGGGAGGGATACTGCCCTACCAGCTCCAACATTGAGGGAAAGCTGTAGTGGGAACCTGGAATGCAGATAGTTAGACAGGGCTGGCCAGCAGCCAGAAGGGACCTGCCTGGGGACAGCCAGCTAGAGGGAAATAAGCTCTTGTGTTTAAAAAAAACCTTCTCCTTTGCAGATTGCAAAATAATCTGCTAAGTACATCAGCAAACACAGCTTGTGTGCTCATTAGAAATGCTATTACGAAAGTGACCACGTATGTGCTCATCAGAAATGCAACAATGAAAATGACCATGTGCGTGTTCATTAGACAGTAAAACTGACCACGTGTTTGCTCATTAGAAATGCAATAGTGAAACAGACGATGCACATACCTGTAAGTTCCCCATGGGGCTTACTACAAGGCCCAGAAGGCATCAGTGTAGGAATGGGTGTCAGGATCCACTGAAAAGGTGGGGACTGGGACCCAGTATAAAGGAAGGAGTGGTGGTGGTAAATGAGAGATTGGGAGTCGAGAGTCCGAAGAGGTACGAGGGGAGGCCCAGGGCTGGGATGGGGAGATTGTCACCCCGGCCCCCCGCCCCCTCGAGGGAAAGTCAAGTCCCTCTTCAGAAAAGTTTGTGGGCTGAAGTAATCAGGGTGCAGGCCACACCCCACCATGTCCCGTGGTTCCCATTTGCCATGGAGGAGGAGCTGAGGTCCGTCTAGGAGGCCTGCACTGTGATCCTCGGCACTGGGGCAAGAAGGCAAGGGAGCCCAGTGGGAACTGAAGTCTGGTGGCTGCCATGGCTGGGTCTCAGGCTGAAGGTGAAAGACTGACTTGTGGGGGGTCCAGGGTGACAGCTCGGATCTCTGCTGCCCGTGCTGTGTCCACTCAAGCTGTGTGTCAGCCCCGCACATTTAGAGCCATGAGAGGAACTCTGCACTGTTGCTGTGTTTAGTGTGGGGCCGCTGAATGCAGGGGGTGTCCTTGTTGGACCTGCATCATGGAGTGCTCGCTCTGTCAAGCACTGGGAGTGAGGAAATGCCAAGTAGTCAAATTTTGGAAGTAGGGACAAGTTGAACCCATCAACTATAAGATGTGTAACTCCCTCTGGCTGCACGTTTGGATTTTGGGATCTAGCAGCATGTGTTTAAAAGAAAGTGATTTGAGTTTCTGCCATCACTTTTATTTTGGGAGCTTGCTTGCTCCTTGGAGGACTATCGCAGCAGGGACTGTCCTGGCACCCTGACCGAGAAAGAGATGTACTGTGGCTCTGGCCACTGAAGTGTGCTCCTTCAGTCAAATCTGTTGGTGTCCCCCCATGCTCCATGGAGTGGCCACATTGCAGCTTGAGCTTTCGGAACTGTGATTACCCATTTTATTCAAACACCCAATCAATTAAATGAAATTATGTTTCTGCAACTCTATGCCTGGACATTGAGCTCTTTTACTATTTTAGAACTTGCCATATGAATGTCTAATTGTGATCTTCTAACAAGTTTTGCCCCTCCAGATCTGCTGCCTGCACTCTTGTGTTACAAAAACACCCCGATGGAGCCTATCCATCACCTGCAATGCCTGAGGAATCCAGGTACTGAACTGTTTATTTTATTCGGGACAGTGTTTCTGTCTGTCAGTGCCCCTCTTCCCCACTGCAACACCATCACATACCCCTAGACAGGGAAGAGGGGGCTTACAACATAGGGGCTCATCCAGGATTTCTTTTGGGGTGCTAAAGAACATACCTGAAGCAAAACTGTGGGTGCAGCAGCTCAGGGAGAAATTGGAGGCCTGGTGAAGCACTGTGGACGTTTGCAGTCCCACCATGTGAACTGTGCTCCTCTCACCTAGACAAAATGGCACCTGCTGCCTCTTGGCAGGGAATGTGTTTGCCTGCATAATTGATTTTGCTGGAACTGCTATGGTTGGTGGAGACTGGCGGTTGCTGGGCACTGCAGGGATCACAGGGGAGAGATCTTTTGGAGAGATCACCATTTTGTCCTGAGAGAAGAAATGGAGACAGAGACAATAACATAGCATAAAGCCCTGGAAGACAGATTTTTCCTGGAAAAAAGAAAAGGAGGGTTATTGAGCATGGTTGAATTGCTACCTGGGTCTAGAGACTGGTCAAAGGAGAAGTGAACTGCTTTTGAATATGGCAACTGCTCCAAGCCAACATACGTGCATGGTAACTGTTCCGAATCCCTGCTTACTTGGTTATTGGACATGGTGGAGAGGAGCTCTACGAAAGACAAGTGCATTCTTCATGGACATGAAGGGAATGGGGTAGTGTGCCAGCCTATTTGTCTCCAGTTCTCCCACAGCACTACCCCATGGTTGATGGCAGTGTTCCCTGTCTATGTGCCCCCTTGGGGATGGGATCTACCCCAGCAGCAATGCCTAGTGAAGTCTCCACCACCACCAATCCATTGGAAAGCTGGGAGGAAGTGAAGGAGATCGTGAAAGGAATGGAGTCAGTTGGTGAAAGGGCACAGCCGTCTGCCCACCCCTTCCCCACCACCAGCAATCCATGCACCTTCCAGTGGCAAAGGGAAGGGCCATGGGTAGATGTCTCTGATTGTCATCCCTGATGCTGGACACACTGAGGTACCAGCTGGCACTGCAGCTGTGGATAAAGCTATTGCCTCCCTCAAGTTAAAGGGGGTACCTGTGCCTGCCCCATGGCCTGATGTGGAAATCAAGGAGGTCCTGGAAGAAGGAGGGTCCAGTTTGGAGTCTGAGTCATTTGTGGATGTGACTCCAGGCATGGAGGCCACCTGACGGGACACATCTTCCAGGTATTATGAGGATTTTGTAGTGGAGCTGGACATCCCTCAACCATACATCATGCCCTTGCTTGGGGTACTTGTAACTACCCCTCTCCTACCTGATTAATGCCAATGTCATTTGGCAGATATTGAAACTGTGATTCTATTGTGAGTGTTGATTTAAACAAAAAAAGCACAGTTCAATGATAGTAATAGTACTAGTAGTGCAGTAGAAAAGTTGGGGATGGTTGGATTGTAAATTCCTGTAGTGATCACCAGGTAGTTTACTTTCAACTGATTGATTTGCCTTATGAAAAGAATGGGATAACAAAAATTTCAAACTTCAAAAAAGCAAATTTCAGGCAAATTAAAAAAGCAATGAAAATATGGGACTGAAAATCAGATTTTGTTAATTTAACCATAGATGAAATGTGGGAAACACTGAAAAATGGGATAAAGACTGAAACTAATAAAAACATAAAATATATATCTAAATATACTAGAAAGGGAAAATCTCCCAAATGGGAAAATCAGAAACTTAAAAAACGCATCAAACTCAAAAACAAAATGTATAAACATCTAAGACAAAATAAGATCAGTTACTTCACATATAGGGAACAGTTAAAGGAAGTAAAGAAAGCCATTAAAATGGCAAAGGCTACCTTTGAGAGAAAATTATCTAAAAATAGCACAAAACTACAAACGTTTTTATTCATATATAAATAACCACAGAAGAAATTAAAACAAAGTATAGGCCCATTCAGGGATGCAAATAGGGAACTGCTCAAAGAAAAGGACTTGGCAACTGTCCAAAATAACTATTTTGCTTCAGTTTTTAAGCATAAAGATAACTAACATACTAACACTATTTGCAGCAGATTAGACCTTATGGTCTATGAGTCTGCTTCGAACCTCAGATCCCTAGTAGGGTGCGAGGCCCTACCCCCGTGTTCCAGAAACCACTATCATCCATCCCCACCCCCCTGGGACAGGCCATCATCTGATGCAGCCACTTTCTGTGTCTGTCTCACCTCTCTTGAAGCCCTCCACTGTGGATCTCTGAACCAGCTAGCTAGGCAGTGCATTCAAGGGTCCACCACCCTCTCAGTGAAAACCTCCTCCTCTTTTCCCCTCACCTTCCACCTTCCAACTTCAAACCATGCCTCTGGTGATACCCCCTGCTTTAGTCTAAAGATCCCTCCATGTTTACCCTATTTATTCCTTGAGGTACTTGAAGACCTCAATCATGTCCCCCTGTCTCCTCTTCTCCAATGAAAACAGGCAGAGCTCCACAAGTCTGTCCTCATACGTCAAATCCCCTAGTCCTCGTATCACCTTAGTTGCCCTCCTCTGTACCCTCTCCAGGAGCTGTATGTCCCTCTTCAAGTGTGGTCTCAGTACTGTACACAGTACTCAAGGTGTGGTCTAACCAGTCCATTGTACAGTGGCAAAATCACTTCCTTGCTCCTAGAGGTGATCCCCCTTAGGATGCATCCCAACATCCTGTTTGCCTCATTCAGAGATAATAAATACATTACTTCATACAAAAATCAAATATTAATAGATATCAAAGAGGCAACAACCAGATTAATGCAAATAAATAAAAACAAATCTCCAGGACCAGATGACATCCACCCAAGATTAATCTCGGAGATTGTAATAAAAATAGCTCAACCTGTGACACGTATTTTTCAGAAATCATTGGATAGTGGGGAGGTGGCTACAAAATGGAGAGAGGTTCATTTTGCTCCCATTTATAAAAAAGGGAAAAAGGATTCCCCAGAAAATTACAGACCAGTGTGTCTGACATCGGTTTTGGGAAAAATACTAGAGGGCATAAAAAAAGATCATTCTCTTCCAGCTAAATGAAAAACAGAAACTGGATCCAAACCAACATGGGTTCATGAAAGCAAGATCATGTCGGACAAATCTTCTTCATTTTTATGAAAAAGTAAGGAAGGCGTTGGATACAGGTAACTCTGTTGATGTGGTACAGTTGGATTTCTCCAAAGCTTTCGATAAACTTCCACATCTTAAGTTAATTGACTCACTTTATGCATTTAATCTTCAAAATAAAATTATAAACTGGATAAGAACTTGGTTAGAAAAAAGGAGACAGAGGGTTATAATAAATGGTGCATTATCCGACTGGATATCTGTGACAAGTGGGTGCCCCAGGGATCCGTACTGGGACCCTGTTTGTTTAACCTATACATATCATCTCTACAGTGTAATACTGAAAATATATGGGTTACAAAATTTGCTGATGATTGTCGAGTGAGTGAGCACAGTTGTAAACTCAGTGCGGGATCAGATCAAGCTACACGATTCCCTCATTTTTTTTGAGGAATGGACAGATAAGTATAAATTAAAACTAAATGGGGAAAAGTGTATAGTTCTACACATGGGTACAAAAAATCTAGAAGAAAGGGACGTGGGAGTGATTATAAAAAAAGACCTTACTTTTGGATCACACTGCAATCAGACTATAAGGAAAGCAAATAAGACACTCAGTTGCATCCTCAGGCACACTAAGAGTAGAAGTAGAGAGGTCTTGATGCCACTGTATGAGACGCTGGTGAGGACTCAGCTTGAGTGCTGCTCTCAAGTCTGGGCACCATATAAACAAGCATTTGTCAATGCCGAACGTTCGCTTGCAGGTATTTGCAGTGGTGTTTGGCATGTATGGTGCTTTACCGTAATGCCCTGTGCGATTGCTGGTATTTGCACAATAAATTGTCAGCATGACCTTTTTGTTACCACCATTGTGCGCTACATAGGCGGAAACACGTTTTGGGCAGGATGTGAAAAATGACAGCTGTACTGCTCATAAGGAGGTGTGGTAAAATGGCAATGTTGAAAATCTGGAGTGGAAATATTGAAAATTCGCAAACCCTCACAGTGCGTGGGAACTGTGCAACATGCCTTTCGTAAAACAGTTATTTTAGGAATGTTTTCACCAAATTTTCAACATTGCCATTTAAAACCTCTGCTAATGAACAGTGTCACTGTGATTTTCTTACTGTGTCCCATACATTGATTTGCTCACCGACTGCGCCATTGTGCACTACATGGGGGGGAGACATTTTGGGCAGGATGTGAAAAATGACAGCTGTACTGCTCACAAGGAGGTGTGGTAAAATGGCAATGTTGAAAATCTGGAGTGAAAATATTGAAATTCACAAACTTACTAGTGTAAAAGGACTGTACAACGCTACACAAGCAAACAGTCATTTTAGATTTTTCCAATTCAATTAATGTTTTGGACCCCTTCTCATGAATGATGTCACTGTCATGGTATTATCAAGGCCAAGGGTGATTTCTGCAGTGACTGCGCAGTGCCTGCGAATCACCCTTCGGGCCCGAATAACACCTGGCGACAGTGACATCATTCATGAGAAGGGGTCCCAAAAACCCCATGTTGAAAATTTGGTGCAAAAATTCCCAAAAATGACTGAGATATGCAATAAGTTGAAACCCCCTATCTAGCCCATTATACAGCTTACCGGCATTTCCTCAGTTCGCGGTCGGCTTTGAAGAGTGCAGACGTGTTCCCGGTCCACCGAAGATCGTCGCGCTGGAGTCCAGAGGTAAGTATGGGGTGAGGGGTGTGGGGAGGCTGGGTGCGCAGTGGGTGGGTGCGGGTTGTGGGAGGGGCTGGGAGACTGCATTGCGGGACCGTTTTATTTTACAGGTTTAAAAAAGACGACATGGGACGCTTGCCATGCTGGGGTGGCTCCAGTGTGGCAGAAGATGTGGGGGCCGAGGGAGCCGACGGGATTGGGCACCCCGTCGGCAAGCTACGCTGGGTGCCGAGGGCCGACGGGGATTGGGCACCCCATCGGCAAAACAAAGGACGTTTGCCACACTGGGGTGGGCTCCCAGCGTGGCATGAAAGCTTTGGGGGCATATGACACATGCTGGGGGAGCGTGACGCGGGAGGGGGTAGGCAGCATCTGGTATGGCAGCGGTGCTTTCCTTTGAAGCAGGAACACCGCTGCTCACATTGAGCCCGCACCCATTGGTGCAGGACTGCCACGCCTGCTCAAGGGAGCAGTGCATTGATGGAGAGGCACACTCAAGTGTGCTACTTTTCCTAAACGCTCCTTTGCGATGCCGCAAGCGAACGTGAAAAAAGGAGAAGTTGAAAAGATCAGAGAGGAAAAGCAGAGAAGAGCCACTAGAGCAGTGAAAGGCTTGGGAAAAAGCCATATGAGGAAAGGATGAGGGCATTGAACTTGTATTCACTTGCATACAGACGTTGGAGGGGTGATATGATCCTAGTATATAAGGCTTTTCAAGATCACAAACTCAGAAATACTCTAGGTCTGGAAATTAAACAGAAGAAATACAACACTAGAACACACAAACTACAATTAGAACAGCAAAGATGGAATCTAATTAAATGGAAATTCTAGTTTAGCCAAAGAGTAATTCCGCATTGGAATTCACTTCCAGAAACAGTAGTAAATAGTCCTTCATTGGACATTTTTAAAAACAGGATTAGATAATTATAGCCAAAATAAAACTATAGAATTCTAATCACAGAAATCTAAAGTTTTGGAAAATAGGCAAGCAAAATGGACGAAAGTCTATATACGTGTTTTGTATTGACTATGATACTATGATGATAGTAAGAGTAAAAATGTTTAAGTAGATAGATAGAAATATTAGTAATATGGATGAGGGGAGCAAGTGAATGGGCATTGTAATGGTACTCACTCCCCGTCTGGACATTCCAAAGACTGAAAAGACTGTGTACCATTGTGTTTTTCCTCTATAGTGTAACTTTGAAGTTTAGAGAACAATACTGTGTGTGTGTGTGTGTGTGTGTGTGTGTGTGTGTGTAGGAGGAAGAAAAGCTATGCATCAGCCTGTATGGGTTCCATGTTATAATAGCGAGTGAGAACGGCGATGCATAATAACAGCGCCAAACCCACATCGTGACCATTTTTTAAACACTCTTTTCTTGTGGGGGCTTCACCCCTGCCCCGCCTTGTGGGGGGCTTTTCCCCCACACCTCCTTACTAAAGATTACTATTCTGGGGGGCACAACTTGGGGGTGGGGGGAACGGGATCGCAAAATGTATCAGCGCTGTGGTTACATCGCCGTTCTGACACGTCGCCGTTCCTCACTTGCTATCTTCGTGTGCTACCGCCTGTATGTGCCTACCTGTTTCATTATTGTGTTATTACTGTTTAAGCATCCACTGTTGCAGTGGATCTGCTGTTTCGTGCACCTGTTTATAGCTAGAGAACGTAGTACATAGTAGATCTCCTTAGTGCACCCCATGCCTCTGAGTGCTGCTAAATCTTTAATGTTGTACTTTAAGGACTGGATAGCCTCCTTGTGGTGGCAGCAACTTGCAGGGTGTTTAGTTAGCTAGTTTTCTGTGGGAGAGGGGTTGGGACACTGCCTCTAGTAGTACCTGGCAAGCAATCCACGGGAACTTAGGGCAGGTCACCATGGCCAACCCCGGGTAAGGCATAAGTGATAGAGTAGGGAAAGGTAGTGGGTTTACCCACCAAAATGAAGGGTCCACCTAGCAGTAAAACCAGTATTGCTTGGGGAAGGGGGGGCAGAGCCCGGAGTGGGAGAGTATACATATACCGCTCTGGGCGAGCCCCTGGGGGTAACTGGCAAAATGCTTTTATTGGGAGATGAAGGGATTTAGCAGAGGGGAATGTACAAACCCCCCCACCCATGGAACTTACTACAAGACTCAGAAGGCATCAGTGTGGGAAAGGATGCCAGGACCAGAAGAAAAGGAGGGGACTGGGACCCGATATAAAGGGAGGAGTTTTGGCAGTAAACAAGAGGTCAAACAATTGGGGAATCGAGAGTCTGAGAAGGTGTGAGGGGAGAGGGCCCTGTGGGCCAGGTCTCCATTTGGGAGGCCTGGGGCCAGGTGGGGTGATTGCCACTCGGGCCCCGAGGGAAAATCAAGTCCCTCTCCAGAAGAAGTTTGTGGCCTGAAGTAATTGGGGTGAAGGCCACACCCTGCTGTATCCTGTGGGTCCCATTTGCCATGAAGGAGGAGCCAAGGCCTGTCTAGGAAGCCTGCACTATGATTCTCTGCACCGGGGCAAGTAGACAAGGGAGTTCAGTAGGAACTGAAGTCTGGTGGCTGCCATGGCTGTGCTGCAGGCCAGAGGTGAGAAACCGACTTGTGGAGGGTCCGGGGTGGCAGCTCAGATTTCCACTGCCCATGCAGAGTCCACCAAAGCTGTGTGTCATCACTGAAAGTTTAGAGCCCCGAGACGAACTCTACACTGCTGCTGTGTTTAGTGTGGGGCTGCCAGGTGCAGGGGTGTCCTTGTTGGACTTGCATCATGGGGTGCTCGCTCTGTCGAGCAGTGGGAGTGAAGAAAAGTCAAACAGTCAAAGTTTGGAAGTAGGGACAAGTTGAACCCTTCAGCTGTAAGATGTGTCACTTCCCCTGGCTGTACGTTTGGGTTTTGGTATCTAGCAGCAGGTTTCATAGGTAGTATCAGAGCAGAGAAGATGTTAGTCCATAATGCTCACCATTACTCTAGTTGTAATAACCCACAATGTTCTCTGCTACACAATATTTGTCCAGCTCCCTTTTAAACCCAAGCATGTTATTACTTGCAACAACCTCCTCAGGCAAGCTATTCCAAACTGGTATTACCTTTACACTAAACCAATGCTTCCTTTTTATCGTTTTGAAGTGTTGCCCCTTCAGCTGCAATGAGTGCATCCTGGTGTTGTAATGCTGTTCCTTAAGTGTTAGTCCCAGTCTTGCCCCCAATTCTGGGTCCTCAATTGCCCTAAATACCACACACAAATCACCTCTCAACCTCCTATACTCCAGTGTGTACATCCTCAGGTCCTCCATTCTATCATCATAACTCTTGTCCCTTACATCAGTAACCAATCTCATTGCCCTTTCCTGGACCCTCTCCAGTCTCTTGATTTCAGTCTTAAACCCAGGTAACCAGAACTGGGCACAGTACTCCAGATGCGGCCTCACCAAAGAGCCATACAGCGGTACAATCACCTCCCTCTTTCTGCTTTTAATATGTTTCTTGATGTTATTTAGTATGCTGCTAGCAGTCCTTATTATCTGGCTACAATGCTGATTAAACTTCAGGTCATCTGTCACCGTAACACTCAGATCTCTTTTGTCGGTGACCTTATTTAACTTTTGCCCATTCAAAACATAGTCCCCCTTGTTGTTATTCTTACCAAAGTGCATGACCGCACACTTACTGGCATTAAAGGATAGCTTAGACTCCCTTGCCCAGTTCACTATCCTAGCTAGGGCATCTTGTAATTTCTGTATATCCCTGATGTTATCAATGCTAGTGCCAATCCTGGTATCGTCTGCAAATTTGGACTCCCAAACTTCCCTACCACCAGTTAGTGAGTCTATGTACATGTTGAACAGGCAAGACATCAGTACCGATCCCTGTGGAACTCCACTCTCTACTTTCAGCCAGTCCGAATATGCTCCCTTTAAACAGTCCCTCTGTTTTCTATCACTCAGCCATACATTAGCCCAGAGAGTAATATACCCAGTGATTTTGTGTTCTATTAGGGCATCTATTAATTCCTTATGGGGGACTTTATCGAACACTTTCAAGAAGTCCAAGAATATGACATTCACTGCCTTGCCCTCGTCCAGTACCCTACTTGCATGCTCGTAAAATTGCAGCAGTTTTGTTTGGCATGATAAACCCTTCTTAAAACCATGCTGTGCATAGTCACAGTCCCCTGCCAGCTTCATGGACTCCACTATTTGGTCTTTAATGATGGCCTCCAAAACTTTCCCCAAGACAGTGGTCAAACTTACAGGCCTATAATTACCTACTTCCTGCATTGACCCCTTTTTGTGAATTGGTATGATGTTTGCCCTACACCAGACCTCTGCCACCTCCCCTCTGTCCAATGATACTTGGAAAATTGCTGTCACTGGTTTAGCCAATAATTCAGCCAGCTCCTTAAGGACACTAGGATGGATCCCGTCGGGACCCTGAGATGTACTGGGGTCCAAGTGTAATATCCACACTGTTTAGAGTGATATTATTGCCAACATTGTTGAGATGATCCTTAGTGCCCCTTGATTTGACGTTAAATACAGATGAAAAGTATGTATTAAAGTGTCCCGCCATTTCCTGGAGTTCATTTATTAATTTTCCATCCTGATCTTTTATAGGTCCAACAGTAGTTTCACCCCCTTTTTCTTATTAATGTAGCTATAGAACGATTTGTGCTTTTCCTTAACCTTGTTAACCATGTTAAGCTCATATTTTTTAATTGCTTGATTTACTGCTCTTTTAGTTTCTCTTAACAGTTTTTATACACCTCCCAGTTTTTAGCACTCCCACTCTTCCTGGCTTTGTTGAAGGCCCATTTTTTATGTTGGCTCATGCATGCGCAACCAACATATTGCGGTAGTAGCAGATTTGGAGGCACGGTCACTGTTGGGCGAATACAGGGCACGCATCAGTAGGTGCATCCCTCATTCCCCATTCAGGCAGCATGCAGGCATCACATCAGCAATGTGGAATGTGGCCACCAGATCTAACAAAAGGTCCGCTGCAATGAGAGCGGAGATCTCATGCAGCGTGACCACAACACGCCTTCCGACGTGCACGCAACACTGCCACCACCTCCTGTCAGAATGCCGATGGGGGAGCCCACTCTCCGTCGGCATAATAACCCCCCTCCCATTTACAATGTATGCCGAGGGGGTGCCCAATCCCCTCTGCATCATGCGCAACCTCCAACAGTTTTTCTTTGCCGACAGGGCCCCAATCCCTGTCGGCTTCAGTGCCTGAGTGATGTTGCTGACAGGGGAGCCCGCCCCTGTCGGCTATATGTAACCCCCGCTTTTGTTGGGTGCCGACGGGGGTGCCCAATCCCCGCTACAATGCCACCTCCCTATGCTTTTGTTGTGTGCCGACAGGGTGCCCAATCCCGTCGGCAATATCAACCCCCTTTGGTTGTGCTGATGGGGTGCCAAAACCCCCGTCGGCTACAGCTTCCCAAAAGAGTCCGTTGGCACACTGGGGCCACCCAGTGTGCCACATCCTGTTAAAAAAAAAATGGTCCGCAATGTTTTTTTTTTTTTACCCTTCAAAAAGCGGTCCCTCGCGGTCTCCTTGCCCCTCCCACAACCCATGCCCACCACTGCACAGCCTGCCTCCCCACACCCCCCCTTCACCCCATATTTACCTCCAGAATCCGGTGCGATGATCTTCGGTGGACCGGGAACACATCTGCACTCTTCAAAGCTGACTACGAACTAAGGAAATGCCAGTAAGCTGTATAATGAAATAAATAGGGTTTTTTCAACTTTGATGGATATCTAAGGCATTTTTTGGAATTTTGGCACCACATTTTCAACATGGGGTTTTTGGGACCCCTCCTCATGAATTCTGGCACTGTCATGGCATTAATCAGCCCCAAAAGGTGATTTCGCAGTCACTGCGCGGAATCACCTTTCAGGACTGATTAACGAAACGACAGTGCCAGTGTTCATGAGGTGGGCTCTCAAAAGCCTATGTTGCAAATTTGGTGGAAAATCCAAAAGTGACTGTTTTATTTAGCGCATGCTATGCAGTTTCCACGCTCCACCAGAACTTCATGAATTTGTAATATTTTCACTCCAGATTTTCAAACTGCCATTTTTCCATACCTCCTTATGAACAGTACAGCTGTCATTTTACATATCCTGGCAGAAATGTGTTTTCGCACATCCAGTGCAGAATAGTGCGGTCGCTGCGAAAAATCAGTTTTCAGGACAGTTTCAGGAAATGACGGTGACATTGTTCATGAGCAGAAGTCCTAAAATGCCTATGTTGAAAATTTGGTGACAAAATTCCATAAAATGACTGTGTTAAGGCTTGTGTTGCGCAGTTTCCACGCACCCTTGTAACTTCGCAATTTGCACTATTTTCATGCCAGATTTTCAACACTGGCATTTTTTACACCTCCTTATGAACAGTACAGCTGTCATTTTCACATCCTGCCCTAAATGTGTTTTTTGCACCTGTATTAATAATGGCTGGTCACTGTGCAAAATCAATGTTTCGGACACATTAACAGAATCACACTGCCACTGTTCATGAGGGGGGTCCCAAAATGCCTATGTTAAAGATGTGGTTAAAAAATTCCCCAAATAATTGGGTTACTGACGTGTGTTGCACATTTTCTATGCATGCTCATACCTTCACCAATTTTTCATATTCTCACTCCAGATTTTCAGCGTTGCCATTTTTTTACATCTCCTCATGAACAATACAGTTGTCATTTTCCACATCCTGCCCAAAATGTGTTTTCGTCCCTGTGTCGCCAAATGGCATAGCCGCTATGCAAAACCACCTTTCAGCTAACAAACTGATAGTGCCACTTTTCATGAGGTGGGCTCACAAACAGCCCGTCTTGAAAATTTGGAGTGTTAAAATGCCAACACACGCCTACAGTGTTAGGGTTTCCAACTGTAGCACCCCACCCTGTAGAGACTGACAGGCGTCAGGGGTGTGACTTGGGATCATCGGCTGTAATGCTTACGCCATTCCACCCCCACCCTGCAGCCAGTGACGGGCATCATGGTGTGCTTTGCACTGTTCATTCTCCTATACTGCACCCACCTCAGCATATTTCCTTATGGAATGAGGTAAGTATAACACCCAAAGACCCCAAAGCACACCACGACACTTGTCAGTATCTACAGGGTAGGGTGAGGTGAAATGGCATGAGCGTTATAGCTGACGACCCAAAGGCACACCCAAATGCCTGTCGGTCTCTACAGGGTGGGGGTGGGGTTGACGTCATTTTAATAGTTCACTGCCATTCCTATTATGCGTCTCTAACTCTGGCACTACCAATGCCAATGCCAGTGAGACAACATTCAGCATTGACAAATGCTTGTTCTTTTTTATCACACTTCTAATTCTTGGGGTCATGGCTCTGGCCACTGAAGTGACCTTCAGTCAAATCTATTGGTGCCCCCCACGCTCCGGGGAGCGGTAGCATTACAGCTTGAGCTTTCGGAACTGTGATTATCCATTTTATTCCAACACCCAATCAATTAAATGAAATTATGTTTCTGCAACTCTATGCCTGGACATTGAGCTCTTTTACTATTTTAGAACTTGCCATATGACTGTGTAATTGTGATCTTCTAACACGTTTCCCCCCCAGCTCTGTTGCCTGCACCCTCATATTAAGAAAGCACCCTGATGGAGCCTATCTATCACCTGCATCACCCAAGGAATCCAGGTACTGAATTATTTATTTTATTCTGGACGGTGTTTCTGGCTGTCAGTGCCTCTCTTTCCTACTGCAACACCTTCAAATATGTCTAGACAGGGAAGGGGGGCTTACATACTCATTAGAAATGCAAAAAAAGTGAAACTGACCACACACGTACTCATTAGAAATGCAACAGTGAAACTGACCACACATATGCTCATTAGAAATGCAACAATGAAACTGACTACGCGTATGCTCATTAGAAAAGCAGCAATGAAACTGATGACACAATCTCTTATTAAAAATGCAGAAATGAAACAGACCAACATTCCACTTGTTTAACAGTGGGAGACATTTTGTATAAACACTTCATCGAGAGGCTTACCTTTGGTTTTTTTTGTCATATAGCTGTTTGCACCCTGAGCAGCTACATAGGCCTGCTTCAGGCATTTTGCCAGTGACCCGACAGCTCTGTTTGCTGTGTCACCTACCGTCGAAGCCAGAAGGAATCAACACAGAACAAGGCCCCATGATGCCAGAAACATCATTCAAATGGCCTAGTGCTTATTTCTGTTTTGGGGTTTTTCTTCCTAACCCCTACCCTCTTCACATTTGGTGCCAGGCAGTGTCCCTGCAGGTCAAGCAAGCGGACAGTGACACCTTGTGGGTGAGGCAAGCTCCACAGCCCAGCACAGGGGGCACTGAAAAACCACAATGCCATCCCTCTCCAGTTGGCGGTGCTGCTGCACGGCTACACCACACCAGCCCCCTCGGCCAACCAAGCCAGCTCCCCAGTCCACTCCCAAACTTGGGTTGCTGGCATGGGCAGGCCCTGAGGCAGATGCTGTTTAACCCCTAAAATACCAGACAGAAAATGTTTAAAGGGGCACTGTCACCTGTTTTGGCCACATATTATTTCTAGATAATTGCTTCTGTAAATTATTGATTTGATTGTGTGTATGTTGTCTACTCACTATATACACTACGGTCTTTTTAATTTTATATCTGCATATACTGTATTTTGGTCCTCCTTGTAAAGGGGCATCTGATGCTATTGGAGTTAAATGAGTAACACATTTTAAATAAATAAAAAAAATAGTTGGAGAGCACAATTGATGATTGCTCACCTTCTGTAGGGCTTGTTGATGTAGCTAGTTTTTTAAAGGAGGCTTCCCTTCTCTCAGTAAAGCAGAAAAATATTATCACAGCATATTCAATATCATCCAGGAACTATGGTATGGAACTTATTGCATGGTTTCACTTCCCCTGTTATCAGTAATATGTTCAATTACAAAAATGGGTAGGGAAAATCCTGATTCCTGATTGGTGGAGAAGGTTCTAAAGCAATTTGGTTCAGGAATAGTAATCGCTCTGCTGAAATTTATCTTTATTTTTCTTTTTAGTGAACCAATTTCATAAGCACAAGAAGACACTTCTGGGATATTATTCGTAAACCGCACTGCCAGGTGGTTGAAGGGAATCAGCAAAAGCACCTCATGCTGTGTAACGTACCTCAGCGTGCACACATATTCATTAGTAGTAACCCACACCCTGTCACTTATTGCTTATTGCTATAAGTTTATTGCTTACATGTAGAAACATAAAATTTGTCAGCCGACAAAAATCGCTTGGCCCACCTAGTCTGACAGTTTGTTCCTGCTATGCTGTCACCGCAGAACTTACTTGACCTCCAGCTTCTCCCCCACCCAGTTTTTCTACTAAGATTCTTTTGTTCCTATCCCATGCATGCTTGAAGCCCGCCACTGCTTTCAGTCTCACCACCTCTGCTGGTAGACTGCTTCAGGCATCAGCCACTCTTTCAGTGAAGAAGTAACTCCTCACATCCATCCTGAATGTCCCCCCTCCCAGTGTCATTGCATGCCCTCTTGTTCTGGAGTATCTTCTCTTCTGAAAAATACTCTCCTGCTGTGCCTTGTTCACCCCCGTAAGGTACATATAGGTCTCTATCATGTCCTCCCTCTCCCTCCTCTCTTCCAGGATGTACATGTTGAGATCCCTCAGTCTCTCCTTATAGGGCTTATGATGGAACCCCTACACATTTCAGTTGCTCTCCTCTGGACAGCCTCAACCTTATCTGTGTCCTTTCTGAGATGTGATCTCCAGAACTGGACACAGTACTTCAGGTGGGTCTCACCAACAATTGCATAGGTTTGTCCAGAGCAGAGTAGGTGAATGTCGATTTTCGCTCAACCAATAATTATTAAAAATACCCCCTGATTTTATTACTAACACAAAATCCATCTAATGTAATCTTGAATTCTTTCATGTTCCAATCACTTCCTTAGGTAGTGAATTCCATGGTGCCATCACCCTCTGGTTATACCAAAAGGATCTTTTTCTGGTATGACACAGTTCTCCTCTTATTTGTAAAACATGTGATCTCATATTGGGTGTTTGAGTTTTCATTTCTAGACCTAAACAGTCCCACAAATCATGATTTATTAGAGCTCCAAAGTAAACAGCAGACACATGTTCCCCCTCAGTCTGCGGTATTCAGGTGTGAACATCCCCAGATTTTCCAGCATCTCCTCATATTCAAGTCCTCTGAGATCCTCGATCATCCATGTGGCTCTCTATGCACTCCCTCCAATGTCCTGGTCTCTATTTTGGTACTTGTAACATGGCAAATCTATACAACTCAGAATAACACTAATTGATTGGTCCAAACAGCACATCTGATGCTCACACAGTGGGGATCAATTTCCTAGTAATGCCCACCAGTGTTATACATGTCACAGCCACATCGAAACCCTAAACGTACAGAATAATCCCCACTGGTGTAGTACCTGCAAAAGCCGCATAGCAATAATGATCGAACACTATATAAACCCGAAGGTAATATGCAGCACTCAAATCATGCAGTCAGAAATCCTATCCATCTGACCACAAAGCCGATAACAGACACGGTGTCCGAAAGTACCGCTGATGCCACAGATCAGATCTCTTCTAAGCCACATGATGTGACGAACTTTCCCATTAATGGAGCCATCAACTTTAATTTTTGTTCCCCAAGGAAGGACAGAACGATGTAAAAGCAGCAATCATTCACTCACAGTCACAAAGCTGTATTGTGCATAACTGCGACACCAACAAAGAAGGCAAAGAATAAAACATTAAGCCCTCTGTAAAGCATAACTCAGTAAATATATCGGCTGAATGTTAGTGCTGATGCCAATCTGTGAAACCATTTAATTAACACAGAAACACAGAATCTGATGGCAGATAAGGACCGCTTGGCCCACCTAGCCTGCCCATTTCCCCACCTAATGGATAAACTGCAGATCCCTGTTAACCAACAGCCTATTTCCTCCTACTCCCTCCACTAGAATTGCCTTATGTCTGTCCCATGCATTCTTGAATTCCCACACTGTTTTTGACTCCATTACCTCCTCAGGAAGACTGATCCATGTATCCACAACCCTCTCTGTGAAACAATACTTCCTCACATTACCTCTGAGCCATCCCCCATCTTCAAATTGTGCCCCCTTGTTCTTGCACATCTCTTTTTCTGAAAGATGCTACTCTCTTGGACTTTGTTGATTCCCTTAAGGTACTCGATAGTTTCTATCATGTCCCCCCACTCCCTCCTCTCCTCGAGGGTATACATATTAAGGTCTTTTAACCTCTCTTCATATGTCTTCTGGTGTAGACCCTGCACCATTTTAGTTGCCCTCCTCTGGACAGCCTCCATCCTGTCTATGTCCTTGCAGAGATGGGGTCTCCAGAACTGCACACAGTACTCCAGATGGGGTCTCACCAACTGTCTATACAAAGGGATAACAACTTCCTGTTTTCTACTGGTGATGCCTCTCCGTATGCATCCTAGTATCCCACCAGCCCTCCTTACTGCATTCTCACATTGTTTGCCCACCTTAAGGTCGTCTGATATGATTATACACAGGTCACTGTGCCACTTTGTACTGCTCTACTCTGCTTTGTTTAGTTTTGTTTTGCCTTGCCCATTTTACTTCATTTTGCGTTATTTTTCGCTGCTCTTACAATCTTGCTGTGGTGTTATTTTTACAGTTATCACTACTCGTTTTAGTTACCCGACTTACTGCGTCAATATACTGGCTGCCTTCTCGCCTCTTCTCCCGTTTGGTTTGGCCCATTTTGTCTTGTTTTATGGGCCGGGACCTTGTCCGTGGTCTGAACGTCAGAGACTTGGGACGAGCCATGGTGTTTCGGTGCTGAGGATTTGGAGAGACCTGGTGGTGTTCGGTGTTTTAATGCTGAACGAATTGGGACTTCATTTAGTGAGTTATTTGATCATCTGGCATCTGGGAAGAGGCATGGTGTTTCGAGGATGAAGATTTGGAGAGATTAGTGAAGTGTTCCGGGGAGATTTGGAGAGACCTGGTGTCATCTAGTGAAGTGTTCTGGAGATGCTGTTTACTTGATTAAAGGGCTTGGATCATGTCCTCGCAGGTGGATTGAATTATTTATTCGGTCCTATGAGAGGACTGGCCAATTATGGCTTTTTAGCTGAATTTAAGCACTGTTTTGAACCAACACCCTGGATATGCGGATTTGATCCATGTGCTGTGCTTCTTGATTATCCTTGGATTTACTTTCGGTCAGTTGGATCGTGGGGACTAGTGATTTGGCAGAGCTGTCTTGAAGAGCCTGCAAGATAAGTGAATTTGAAATCTTTAGTGGCATTTCTGACTGTCTAAACACTATTTTGAGAGACTGACTTTTCTGGGCCTATTAGTTGGGCTTGCAGAGTTCTGGGGGGCCCTGGGTCGGTGTCGCACACAGAGGTGGGGAGTGGGGTAGGCTGGAGGGCCTGTCCTTAATCTCCTCTTCCTCTACACTCCTGGGGTGGCCGGCCGGGGGCTGACTTCTCTTGGAGTGGAAGTAGTGCGCCACTGATTTTTTGGGCTGGCTGGATCCTGCAGCCTGCAAGTGGTCTTTCTTCGATCCAAACTGGTGTGGATTTTGAAGCCCTGTGTTTTCGAAGGCTGAACTATATTGTTTGTTGTTTCTATTGACGTTTGGGCGGGTTATATGATATTTGTATCCTGTTGCATATAGACAGGACATTTGTTGTTTGCAATTATATTTTGTTGTTTGTAATTATATTTTGTTCGAGGGAATAATTTGAGCAGTGAGAGTGCTATGTAACACCTTTTATTCCACCTGTATCCGGTTCAGTGAGAGAGTCCCGGAGGGTGTTTTTTTTTAAATTATTTCCTCTGTTTATTATTTTATTATTATTATTATGATTTATTATTATTTTGGTTTATTTTTGTGAGAGTGTTTAATTATTTTAAGTACCAGGTAGTGAGAGGACCTGGGAATAATTTAGAATTGTTTTGGTTAATTTTTGGTTGACCCCCAGGCTGTGAGAGGGCTTGTGGGTTAAATCAATTGAGAGTTGGTTAAGTCTAATTTTTATTTTAGTTGGCTTTCTTTTAGTTGTAGGAAGTTTGTGGGTAGTTTTTATTATATTTATTGTTTTAATTTGAGCAGCTAGATGTGCCTGCCTGCCCCTCCTGTCTTATGCTATTTGGCCTCCGCTCTCATGCCCTCCGCCTTCTCTTTGCCCCGCCCGCTCCATACCTATCATCGTTGTCGGGCATTAGGGATTCTCTCGAGGGGAGAGGGAACTGGGGGGTGGGGGGGTTGTGGACAGGAGTGAGCGGGCTTTCCGAAGGGTGTAAGCCCAGAAGATGCCCTGGGCCACAAATGGCTACTTGAACGCTGCAACCCTGTTCTGGTTCCCATACCCATGGGCACCTCCAGTTTTGGAGATCAAGTGGTTGGGACAACTCGCCAACCTTGTCCAACTCGGGCGTTGTTGTGCAATGCCAGATCTGTCTGCAACAAGACTGGTCTTATTGCAGACTTTGTTGCAAGGGCAGATCTGGCTTGCATTACCAAGACCTGGTTGAACGGGAATGCGGCCCCCTTTTTAGAGGCCGCTGTTCCCACCGGGTACTCGGTTATATTTCGCCCGAGATTGGATCGCGGGGGTTGGGGTGGCGGTCTGTTTCAAGACAGAATTGGGCCTAACTGGTGTACCAGTTGAGGAGGCCAGGTCATTTGAGTGTACTGTGGTAGCTGGTGTAGGGTGCAGAATTGCCCTCATTTATCGTCCACCAGGTGGTGAGAAGCTTGTTCTGCAGGAAATAGCAGATTTTGCTGCCGACATGGCCTTGGAGTCGCCCAGATTGATGGTTCTGGGCGACTTCAGTGCTTGGGTCGCCGACGAATCTTCACTTTTTGGTCAACTTTTCCTCCAGGAGATGACATCTGTGGGCTTTACACAGGTTGTTTCTGCAGCTACACACAAGGGAGGTCACTCTCTTGACCTGGTCTTCCTCCTGGGGATCGAGGCTTCCGATTTGGTGGTGGAACCAGTCGGTTGGTCCGATCACTACTCACTTGGGTTCAATTTTGAGGCCCCCCTGGGTAGGTCGGCCCCTGTGGAGTTGGTCAGGTACCGCCCATTGCGGGACATCATCCCTGAAGACCTGATGGTGGTTATTGACCTCTCGTTGTTTGATGAGTTTTGCACTGATCCTGAGCAGCTGGTAGTGGCCTATAATAGGGCCATATCAGTAGCACTTAATCAGATTGCACCAGTCTGTGTTCGCCCCCTTCCGTGTTGTCCCATTGCCCCATGGTTTGATGGGGCTTTGAGAGGGCTGTGGAGGTTGGGGCATAGGTTGGAGCTTCGTTGGAGGAAGACCACCACTGATGCCAACCATCTTATTTTGCTAGAGCATTATAAACTCTACCAAACAGCAATTTCCCATAAGAAGGCAGAATTCCTGTCCAGGGAAATTTCTGTCACACGGAATCGACCAGCTCAGCTCTTCAGAACTGTTGACAGATTGTGCAACCCAGCCTGTCAGCAGATCCATCGAGCTTTTACGCAAACTGATTGTGAGGAGATCGCTCGATTCTTTGCGAATAAGGTTGAAGACATCAGGAAGGAGTGCCTCCAACCTCATTCCAAGGTTGTTGCAGTCGATCGATGTCCTGTCGCAGAGCCCAGAATTTCCTGGAGTACCTTTGACCTGCCGGATCTCGTAGATACTATGAGGATTGTCCAAGAGATGCATCCAACATGCTGTAGTTTGGACCCTGGCCCTACTTCCCTGATTATGGGTTGTAGTGAGATCATCGGCCCGGTCTTAGCTCAGATTATCCGGTGTTCTTTAGATAAGGGAGTTTTTCCTAGCTCTCTGAAGGAAGGGGTGGTGACCCCCCTTCTGAAGAAAGCTTCTTTAGACCCGAATGACCTAGCAAACTACAGGCCAATCTCTAATCTCCCTTTTGTGGGGAAGGTTATTGAGAAAGTTGTGGCGGCTCAACTGGATAACCATTTGACCATCCATAGTTTATACGAACCTCTCCAGTCTGGTTTTCGTAAGAGGCATAGTACCGAGACTGCTCTGGTTTGGGTGCTCAATGATCTCCTGATGGCGAGAGATCGGAGACACTGCTCTATTTTGGTTCTCCTTGATCTCTCATCAGCTTTTGATACTGTGGATCATGGGGTCTTGCTCGACGCCTGAGGTCCATTTGTGGACTGTCGTATGGTCCTCAGATGGTTTTCATCGTTCCTCGAAGGGAGAATGCAGAGAGTGGTCTCGGGTTTGTATTCATCCGGGGCCTTCTCTCTGCCTTGTGGGGTACCTCAGGGCTCGGTGCTTTCCCCCATGTTATTCGCAGTATATATGCTACCCCTCAGAGACATTGTAAGATGGTATGAGCTGAGGTTTCACTGCTATGCTGATGATACCCGACTCTACCTGTCTTTTGCACCTGACCAGGTTAGTGCTATCTCGGTACTGAACAACTGCCTCACTGATATCCAAGACTGGATGAACTCCAGCGGTTTAAAGTTGAACCCAGGAAAGACTGAGGTTATGGTGGTGGACCCGGGTCGCAGGGTAGAGGGTTTGAGGACTGGTCTCCCCTCTGGATTAATCCTGGGGGTGGACCAGATCCTCACCTCTGAATGGGTGCGTAACCTGAGAGTGGAGCTTGACACTGGTCTGACCCTCCGTTATCAGGTGTCTACAGTTGTCAAGCTGGCATTTTTTCATCTTAGGAACATTGCCAGGATTAAGCACCTTGTTCCACCCAGCGACCTGCCGGTTTTGGTCCATGCCTTTGTGACATCTCGCCTTGATTACTGTAACTCCCTTTACTAGGACTTCCTGGGGTTGATATCCGCCGCTTGCAGCTAGTGCAGAACGCGGCAGCATGTTTGTTGACTGGGACATCCAGAAGTTCTCATATTACCCCTGTGATGCGCGCTCTGCACTGGCTGCCAGTACAGTGGCGGATCACCTTTAAAGTGGGTCTTTTGACCTACAAAGCCCTCCACGGTCTGGGTCCCAACTACTTGAAAGAGTTCTTGGTGCCCTACACCCCTCTGAGACGGCTCAGTTCAGCTGACGAGGGGTTGCTGGAGATTCCGAGGGTAAATCTGAAGTCATCTGGTGCCCGTGCGTTTGGATTTGCTGCACCTACCCTCTGGAATTCTCTGCCCCGTCAGCTCCGAGAGTGTAGGACGGTGGGGAGCTTTAAGCAGGCACTAAAGACTTTTTTATGGGAGAAGGCGTTTCCTTCTTTGTTTTAATTTTATATTGCAGTATTGTAATATCTGTTTATATTTGTTTTATTGAATGTATTGAATATGTTTTTGTTTGCTCTTGATGGACAGCGCTTTGAAAATTTTGAAAGGTGCTTAATCAAATAAATGTTGTTATTATTATTATTATTATTTTTGCTGTTGTTAGTATCTCACCCTCCACTGTGTACTCTTCCCCTGGGTTTTTGTTTCCCAGGTGCATTACTTTGCGTTTTTTTGTGTTGAATCTAAGCTGCCATACCTCTGACCATTCCCCCAACCTTGCCAAGTCCCTTTGCATCCTTTCCACCCCACCTTCTGTATCAACCCTGTTGCAGATCTTTGTGTCGTCTGCAAAGAGACATACATTTCCTTCCAGTCTATCTGCAATGTCACTTATAAAGACATTAAAGAGGACTGGTCCCAGTACTGAACCCTGTGGTACCCTACTAGTAACCCCCCTTTCTTCAGAGTGGACTCCATTTATTATTACCCTCTGTGTCCTGTTGTCCAGCCAATTTTTTACCCAGGCTACCACCATATTAATCTTTTGTGTGGGACTGTGTCAAATGCCTTGCTAAAGTCTAGGTAGGCCATGTCCACAGCCCCTCCTTGGTCTACTACTTTGGTCACCCAGTCAAAGAAATCTATTAGCTTCATCTGACATGACCTTCCTGCTCTGAATCCATGTTGCCATGGGTCCTGTGCCCCACTGGCCTCTAGGAACTCAACAATTCTTTCCTTCAGAAGTGATTCCATCATTTTATTTATTTAGTTTTGTTGACTGGGTAAGTGCACTAGACAAATCCTGCCTATTTTTAGGCACGACCCAGGGGAAGGGGATACAGATGAATGCCAACTGACCTTGAACCAGATTAAGCTGTTGGTGGTATTTTTAGTGAATGAGGGAAATTTGGCCAGAACACCGAGGAAATTCCCTTACGTTTTTCGATAAGTGCCACGGGATCTTTAACATCCACCTGAACTATCACCAATCCAGGCAGATAGGACATCGGTTTAACGTCTCATCCGAAAGACAGCACCTCAGAAGTGCAGCACCTCTCTCATGCTGCACTAAAGTGTCAGTACTGGGATATTAACCCAAGTGCCAGATGTGGGAAGTGAACCCACAGCCCTCTGATCTCCCGGCCTCAGAGGCGAGCATGCTACCTACTGAGCCACTGACACTGACATTTTCCCTATCACTAAGGTCAAACTAGCTGGTCTGTAGTTTCCTGCCTCTGTCTTGTTCCCACTTTTGTGAAGGGGAATCACATCTGCCCTCCTCCAGTCCTCAGGTACCACACCATCCTCCCATGATTTGTTAAAGAGGGTAGTCAGTGGCGTCACTAGTTCTCTCCTTAGTTCTTTTAGAATTCTTGGGTGAATCCCATCAGGCCGCATTGCTTTGTCCACCTTCAGTTTTAAAAGTTCCTTCAGAACCCTTTCTTCTGTGAATGGACTGGTATCGACCTCCCTATCCAGAGTGCTTCTATTCTTTGATTTAGGTACCCCCCCCTTTTGTGAATACTAAGCAGCAGTATTAGTTCAGTAGCCCTGCTTTTTCACTGTCACCCTCTGACCACCCTCCCTTCCCTTTATTAAGCCTCACTATCCCTCCCTTGGTCTTTCTTCGCTCCCTAATGTACCTATAAAAGGTTTTATCCCCCTTCTTAACTGAGTTGGCTATCTTTTCCTCAGTTTGGGCCTTTGCTATTCTGACTGCCTTCTCTACTTCCTTCTGCTTTAATTGGTACAGATCTCTGTCCTGCTCCTTCTGTGTTTCCTTATACTTTCTGAATGCTACATTTTTCTCCTTAATCTTCCCTGCCACCTCTTTTGAGAACCACAGTGTTTTTTTTTCCTTCGTTTTGTTTTGTTGATTTGCTTCACACAAAGGCTTGTTGCCTCTGTGATGGCTGTTTTGATTTTTCCCCATTGTTCCTCCACCCCTCCTTTTTGCCTATTTGCTAGTCCTTTTCTGAGGCACTCTCCCATTTTCCTAAAGTCAGCCCTTCTAAAGTCCAGTACTCTTGCTTTTGTATGGCTGGTCTCTATGGCTGTGTTTATCATGAACCACACTGTTTGGTGGTCGCTTGTCCCCAGATTGCTACCCACTTCTAAATCTGAGATCTTTTCTCCATCCCCGTTTGACAGTACCAGGTCCAAGATTGCTCCCTCCCTCCCGAGTGGGTTCTACTACTAGCTGTCTGAGGCATGCCCCCTGTAGGGCATCAAGAATAACCTTGCTCTTGGATGTGGCTGCAGCAAAAGCGCTTCAGTTAACATCTGGCATATTCGGGTCCCCCATTAGCAATATTTCCCCCCTTTTCTGCCATTCTAAGGATGCCTTCTATCATTTCCTTGTCCGTTGCCTCTCTCTGAGATGGGGGTCTGTATACAACCCCTGTGCGGATTGTGGTGCCATTGCCTGTCTCCAGGGTGACCCACAGTGCCTCATCTACTCCCTGTTTATCATTTAGTTCCGTTGCTTTGATCCCTTCCCTTACGTGCAGAGCTACTCCTCCTCCTCTTCTACCCTCCCTATCCCTCCTGTAGATTGTGTATCCTGGTATGTTGACATCCCAGTCATGGTTCTCTGTGTACCATGTTTCTGTGACTGCCACGATATCCAGGTGCCCCTCTTCCATCAAGACCACTAGTTCAGGGAGCTTGTTATACAGACTACAGGCATTGGTACTCATCACCCTCCATTTTTTTGAGGGCCTTACCCCTTTTAGCTCCATCCCTGTCCTTACTGCCTTTTTCTGGATTTACCCCTGTCCTGCTCCCTATCAACTTCTCTACCTTAGTGTCTACTTCACTTACTACCCTATTTTGTCAGGGGGGAGCTGGGCTTTCCCTGTTTCCCTTCAGTGCCTCACCCCTTGGCTAGTTTAAATGTTTACCAATGACGCATTTAAACCTATCACCTAGGATCCTGGTCCCCTTCCTGGACAGACACAGACCAGCATGCCAGTATTGGCCTGCATCCCTCCAGGTGGCTCCCCAGTCCCCAATGAAGCCAAATCCCTGAGCTCTGCACCAGTTTTTCAACCAGTCATTTAATCCCATGGTGCAGAGTACCCTAGCCTCATCCATGCCATAGACAGGTAGCACTTCCGAGAATGTCACCATGTGTGCTACTTGTCTAAGGCCCCTTCCCAACTCCAAAAACTCCTGCTGCACTGCTCTGATCCCATTTCTAGCCAGGTCATTTGTCCCTAGGTGATTAAAGACATCCAGCTCACTCCCCCCTGCAGCTGCTCCCACAATCCTGAGGATTAATTTCCTGTCCCTCCAAGCCATGGCACCGGGCAGGCACCTTACCTCCCTTTCCCCTCCCTCTGAGTTCTACCCCCCCAATGATTGAGTCCCCCACCAGGAGTTGTTTCCTTCCCCTGTGGGGTCCCGTTCCACCCTCATGTGGGTCTCCATTGTGGAGGTTCCCAGCATCCTCCTTGGTCTCCACTACAGGTGCCTCCATAGAGGAACCACGTCCCGCCAGAATGGTGAATGAATTGTGGAGAGGCACGACTGGAGGGATACACCTCTGTTCCACCACCCTCACCCTCCCTGAGCCTACTGTGGTCCAACCACTACTTTTTCTTGGCAACCTCTGAGGTAGTGGTGGTGGCCTGGGTGGTCCCTGGGTGAGGAAGGAGGTTTCCCGAATCCCTGCCAGGTCAGCATGGAGACAAGCAAACCCTCCCTCAAATCAGAGAGATGCCTGCAAATAGGGCAGTAACGCAGTCTCCAGAATGTCTCCCGGAAGACTGCTGCTCCACAGCCAGAGCATTGCACCACTCCCCACATGTCTATCTCCCTTCCTGTTTCAGATGTTTTTCTTTTTTGGTTTTGGTTTAGTGTGTACAAGCTTGTGAGTGTCTTTACCCCCTATTCGGTGTGATGTGCGTTTAAAGATATGAACAGGTGTATGCCCTTAGCAGTTTTGGGGAAGTGATGTCAGAACCCCTGTTATAAATTTATTTTATTTATTATTTTAGTCTTTGGTAACTCGGTAAGGCCCACTAGGCACAAGTGCCTGTTTTCAGAGGTGATCTGGGAGCACTGGGTGGTTAAGTAACTTGCTCAGAGTCACACAGTATGCAAGTGGAGGTTGTGAGAAGAAAACTCAGGTCTGGTCTGCTGGATGTATCAAACTCATTCACACCTTGTTCCTCTAACCTCTAGGCTATACTGCCAGCCATAAAGGAAATGTTGCACTTTGGGGGCTGGGGTGAGGGGTAGGGTGGTGGGAGTAAACCCGTGCCCTCCAGAAACAATCAACTACAACTTTGACACTCCACTCCGGTGAATGCCTTCCTCCCTTTCAGACACCTATTTCAGAGTTTAAGTAACAGATCTAGTCACAAATGACTGCAAATACCTCCCAACTAGATTTCCTCCCTGGCAAATTAAAGTTAAACTAAGAAAAGTCAACCCCAAAAACAGAAAATCAAAACACCGACTCCTACTTACTTAAACAGGCCCACAAATTAATAGTTCAATTCAGTGTAGTCTGTTAAATCACTTCCTTGCTTTAAAGAAACTGGTGGCTGCTTTCTGTCTCTCTCTCTCTCTCTCTCTCTCTCTCTCTCACTTAGCTACATAGCTAATGTTAGTGCACAGGACCTAGAAGGCAGAATTTCACTGTTCGCTGATGACACAAAGCTCTGTAACAGAGTAGACACACCAGAGAGTGTATACAGAATGAGAAGGGACCTGCAGAAACTTGAAGAATGGTCAGGGGTTTGGCAGTTGAAATTCAATGCAAAGAAGTGCAAAATAATATGGGTCACAAAAACCCTGGCACAATATATCAGTTGGGGGGTGAGGATATAGCATGCACCAAGCAGGAAAAGGATCTTGGGGTTATCATCTCTGATGACCTCAAGGTAGGGAAACAGTGTAACAAGGCAGCAGGTAAAGCAAATAGGATGCTGGGATGTATAGGCAGGGCATCACCAGCAGGAAAAGGGAGGTCATAATTCGCTATACAAGACACTAGTGAGGCCCCACCTGGAGTACAGTGTACAGTTCTGGAGACCATACCTCACTGTAAGGACATAGGGTAGAGAAGGTTAAGAGGAGGGCAACAAAGATGGTGCATGGATTACATCACAAGTCCTATGAAGACAGGTTGAAGGAACTCAACATGTACTCCCTGGAGGAGAGGAGGGAGAGAGGGGATATGATAGAGACATACAAGTATCTCACAGGGAGGAACAGGGTGCAGGAATACACTATTTTAAGCGAAAAAGATGTTCCAGGACTAGAGGGCATGGGATGAAATTGGAGGGAGGATGATTCAGAGGAAACATGAGGAAGAATTTCTTCACAGAACGGGTGGTGGACAAGTGGAACACCCTGCCAGAGGAAGTGGTGGGGGCTGAAACAATCACGGGATTTAAGAATGCATGGGATAGAGATAAAGGAATTCTGGAGGTCAGGGTTAAGGGGCAACAGACTTCTAGGAAAACATAAACTGAACTTACAAATTCAAATGGGCAGACTGGGTGGGCTATAGGCCCTTATCTGCCGACACTGTCTATGTATCTATGTATCTATGTACTACTAGTTCAAGTGTGCAACATTCACAGGTTTAATGAAAGTATTAGTTAGAAATCGTAAAAGTCAATCATTATTTTGTGAAGTTGATCATTTTTTCCTGTCAAAGCAGTAGTCAATAAATTTGCAAATGTGCCATGATGGCATCCCAGAATGCACAGCAATGAGTAAAAACAGCTATTTTTTGAGTGGAAATTCGATGTGTAATGTATATTTCTCACATTTTTAAGTATGTTATTGATATATTCACACACTTGTGTGAGCCAAATAAGCATTTTGTAATGTTGTACAACTGCAAACCACCATATAAATAAATATGGTTCCTGTGAAAACATTTATTTCTTGTTTTGTCCTATAAAACAAATATACATATACCACAATAGCAGTCTGTTTTAATTTTTTTATCATAGCTTGCCATGTACAAGCGCTTAAGCCACTCTAAAGGAGGCTTCTAGTAGGGAAGTGTGCATGGTTGGGTGGCTCAAATTTTCGCATAGCCCGTACCGATACCCCACCATGCATTAATCCCTAGCAGAAGCCTCCTTTCTCATGGCTTAATGCTTACACGGTGCCCAGAATTGGGCACAATACTCCAGGTGAGGCTTAAGCAGTGAGACATACAGTGGACTTATGACTTTACTTTCCCTACTTGCAATGTGCCTTCTTACACTGGTCAATATTCCATTTGCTCTCTTGGTGATGGCATGGCAATGGTTCTTAAAGGTGAGGTCCTTTGATACCATTGTTCCTAGATCCCTTTCTTCTATTACCTCCCTCAAAGTTTGATCCCTTAATTTGTATTTTGCATGTATATTCTTTCTACCGAGATACATGATCAAGCATTTGTCAATGTTAAATTGCAGCTTATGCATAAGAGCCCATCTTTCCAGTTCAGTTAACGCTCTCTGCAACTTTGTTACTATCCTCCGTATTCTCTACCACTATACCAATCCTCGTATCATCCATGAATTTTGAAACCCAAGTCTGTCCTCACACCTCATGGAAGCTATAGGTTGAACAGACATGGTCCCAGTGTGGATCCCTGCGGGATTCCACTAGTTACCTTTGCCCATCCTGGGTTAATACCCCTCAATCATTGTTTCCTATCTTCCAGCCAGGATGCGATCAAATTTATTATATTACTATGAAAACCCATGTCTATTAATGACTCAGTTAACACTGTGCAGCACCATGTCAAAGGCTTTGGCGAGGTCCAGAAAAATGACATCCACTGGTTTTCCCTGTTCTCTTGCCTTACATACATTTCTATAAAATGCCAGAAGGTTTGTCTGGCATGACTGCCCCTTAGTGAAACCATGCTGCATTGTCTCTCTTTTCTGTCTCACTTATTATATCATCAATGTAATTCTTGATAATTCCCTCAAGGACCTTCCCTAAAACAGAGGTCAAGCTCACTAGTCTATAGTTCTTTGGTTCCTTCCTACTACCTTTTTTATAGATGGGTATCACAGTGGCCAGCCTCCAAGAGTCTACCACCTTGCCTTGGTCCAGAGATTTTTGGAAAATGATGGTCAATGGTCCTGCCAGTTCCTTGGCCTACTCTCTGACAACCCTCGGATGTTCTCCATCAGGTCCCGGAGCTTTGTTAGAATTTAGCTTCAATAGTCTATCTCTGATGTCATTAATCTCTAGAAGGAGAGGGCTGTTAATTTTCCCCACTTGATGCAATGTAGCACAGTCAGATTTGTCATTAAATACTGCACTAAAATATTGAGTCTGCAGCTCAGCTATACAGTATGTGCCACTTCCATGACCAGCTATCGTTCTTATCCACCTATGGTCATACTCCAATGGTTCTACCCCGCTTATAATTAACATGATTAAAAGAGGATTTGTAGTTATCCTGTACCCTCGCTGCTACCCCCAACTCGAAGTCATGCTTTGCCTTTTTGATGGTCGTCTTAGACTCTTTTAGGATCTTCTTGTGTCTCTCCCAGCTCTTCATCTTGTTGTTCTTTTTGGCTCTTATATATGCCCTTCTTTTTTTATTTAATAATTTCTTTAAGTATGAATTCATCCACAGAAGAATCCTACCCGATTTATTATACTTTGATCTCTCAGGTACATATTTCCTAACCAGACTGTTGAGTCTGCCTATTAATATGTTCCATGCAGTATTAAGATCTGTGTCTTCAAACTCATCCATCCAATCCCATTTACTAAGCTCCTGTCTCATACTATCAAAATCTGACTTATCAGAACAATTGATCTTGGTAACTCCCTATACCCTGCTTATTGATTTGAGTAACTTGAACTGTACCATAGCATGATCAGTATTATCTAGTGGTACTGTTACAACGCAGTCCTGCAGTTTTTCCCCCATATTGCTAAGTATGAGATCCAGGATATTATCCCCACTTGTGACTTGAGTCACATACTGTTCCAAACCGACTTGACAAAAAGAACCCAATATTTTTTCCTTTGTATGTGACGTGCCCTTACGTGTCTCCCATTTTATGCCTGGCATGTTAAAATCCCCCATCAAAATGATTTTATCTTCTGGATTTAAGCTTTCAGTCTGTTCACACAGTATAACATCATCCTCCTTAGCCTGTGAGGGGGGCCTAAACACCACTCTGAGTATAATCTCAGCGCTTTTTTGGGGGGGGATTAGCTTAATCCACAGTTGCTCGAAATTATTAGTACCCATATTCATCAACTCTGTATAAATAGAATCCACTATATACTGTATACTGTAACTCCACCCCCCCCCCTTGTATTATCTTTCTTTATTATATAGTGTATATCCCTGAATGCTTTTACTCCAGGTTCACCACTATCTCACCAGGTCTCCATAACTGCACAGATTTTGATAGAATACCTTATCTAGGGTAAAGGTAAACAGAGGAAGACAAAGGGGTAACTTAAAAACCCTGTGTAGGGTAAGGGTAAGGTAAGCAGGGAGTAAAAAAGGGGACATTTTAAAAACCCTACCTAAGGTCAGTCAACAAATGGGTTAGGCTAAACTAAAGGGGAAAACTAGTAACATCTTACTTAGAGCATAAGGGGAAAGCTAATTGGAACCCTATCTAAGGTATGACAATGGGGGAAAACCAGGCAAAAAAGAGAACTCTAAAAACACCTTGTCTGGGGTAAGGGCACAATTTTTTACGTCACAAGGAGAGTAGTACTGGGAATGATGGGAGTGGTGCAGTTTGGGGGCTATGGAGCAGCAGTCTTCAGGGAGACCTTAGGGAGACTGAGGTGCTGTCCCATCTGTGTGTACCTCTTTGGGCTGAGGGAGGAGGTCGCTAAATTCCAGGCCAAGTTGGCTAGGATTAAGAGGACCTCTTCCCCCACCCAGGGGCCACCAAATCCACCACCATTGCCTCAGAGGATACCAAGAAGGAGGGTCCGCTGGACTGTGGTGGGCTCCAGGAGGGTGGGAGTGGGGGTCAGAAACACATTCTTCAGCCAATGCTGCTATACTACTCATTCACTGCTCTGGTGGGATGGAACTGCCAAGAGGAGGCACCCATGGTAGTGGCAATGGAGGATGTGAAGGTCCTCCAGAGCGGAGGCCTCAAGGTGGGAGGCAGAGGACCCCAGTAGAACAGGAAGCAACTTCTGGTGGAGGACTTAACTGTTGGGGGGTTAGTTTGAAGAACAGGACAGGAAGGAAAGAAAGATGCATACATGGTGCCTCAGCACACAAGGGTGGGGAGCAGATCCTTAGAATATCTATGGTGGAGGGACAGCAGGAGCCGGATGTCTTTGTTCATCTGGGGACTAATGACCTGGCAAGGGACACAGCAGGGGTGGAGCAGGATAGGTCTGCAGAACTGTGGAGGGGCCTGAAGCAGGCAGCTTGCACTGTGGCTTTCAGTGAGGTGCTAACTGTGTATGGCCGGGGGGGGGATAGGAAACATCGCAGCAGGGTTTTCAGTGACTGGTTGAAGGCATGGTGCAGGGAGGACGGGTTTGGCTACATTGGGAACTGGGGTCCTACCTGAGGGATAAAGGTCTGTACAAGGGAGATGGCCTCTATCCATCCAGGAGGGGAATGACAGTCCTGCATGGAAGGTTTAAATGCTACTTTGAAGGGCATTTAAACTAGCCAAGAGGGGAGGCAGGAAAAATGATGGCGGCAGTGAATGCTCCCCCCCCAAAAGAAAATGGAGCATCAGAGATGAGAAGCCCATGGGGAAATAAATTCCTCTGGGGTAGAGGGGCCTAGGGTCAAGTGGTGGGGTTTAGGGTCGGGATCTGGTTCCAAAGCTGAGAGAAGAATTCAGAGGGGTGGACAAATGAAGATGAAAAAAGGGAATGACAGTACCAGGGACCTGGGAAAGGTGAAGAATTGACTTGAGAAGTGAAGGCAAAGTAGGGCAGGGAGGGACAAAAGGAGTGGAGAACCATGTGTGCCAGTGCAAGGAGCCTAGGAAATAAAATTCCTGATCTTGAGACAACAACTGCGGAGGTGGATCTTGGATCTGGTACCTATAGCAGAGTCGTGGTGCACAGACAACCACAGCTGGGAGGCAGCCATACCAGGTTACATCAAGTTTCCAAAGGATAGGGCAGGGAAGAAAGGGGTTTGTTTTCTAAGTGAGGGAAGGTACAAACACCATGGTGTTACACAGACACAAAGGGGATAAGGAAGGGCTGGAGGTTCTTTGGGTTGACTTAGAGACTGGATCTGAGGCCTTTACCCTCATTGGGTGGTGTACAGACTACAAACATGGAGGATGAGTTAGACAGGGTTTTTTTTTTGGGGGGGGGCATTGGCAGAAATGCAAGCAAAGGGGAGGTATTGATTATGGGGAACTTTAATCTGTTAGATGCAGACTAGAGCATTCTGGCAGTAGTTACAGCTAGAAGCAGGACCATCCTAAACTCCCTGCATGTGGCATTTCTTGGGCAGCTGGTTACAGAACCTACCAGAGATGGGGCAGTGCTGGAGCTGGAAACTTACAAACAAGGACAGCATTGCAGAAGTCACAATGGGTAGCCCTCTGGGTACAACGATCATCGTACAGTGTGGTTTGACATACAGACTGGGTAGGGGAAAAAACACTCTAGGACAAAGGTCCTGGACTTCAGGAGAGCAGATTTTAAACAAATGGGAGACTGCCTTAGTAAATACCTTGACGGGGGGATGATCGGAGGGAGTGGAGACACAATGAAAAGGGATGAAGGAGGGACTAACTAAGGCAAAGGTAAGGTTTTTGAAGGAAACAAGCAAGGGTGAGAGGAGGAAAAGGCCACTATGGTTCTCTAAGGAGGTGGCTAAGGTGGTAAGGGAGAAAAACAACAGCTTTCAGGAAGTTCACGGAGACTCAAATGGAGGGGTCAGGGAGGTATATCTAGATAAACAAAGAGAGGCAGGGAGGGGGGTAAGGGCAGCAAAGACTTAAATAAAGGAGAGGATCACCCAGAAGATCAAAAAAGGGGATAAGACTTTCTTCAGGTACGTGAGCAAAAAGAGGAAGGCAGGGGGAGGGGTAGTGAGGATCAGGAGAGCGGGAGGGGGCTGTGTGGAGAAAGACCAAGAAAAAACAAATATTAAAAATTTTAAATGAGTACTTCTGCTCTGTCTTCACAGTGAAGGTTGGAGGGGATGTACCAACATGTCTCAGCAGGCAGAGGGGAGAGAGGGAATTGGACACAAGTCCATTCTAAGAAGAAAGAATTTGCCATGGATTGGAAGCCTTAAAGGAAAACAAGGAGATGGGGCCAGACGGGATCCACCAAAGGATACTAAAAGAACTGAGCATAGTGCTAGCTGCTCCTCTGACAACACTATAATTCAGCACCTCATTGGAAGTGGAGGGTGGTTCCATAGGAGTTGAGGAGGGCTGATGTGGCCCCTCTGCACAACAGTGGCAGCAGGGAGGAGGCTAGCAATTACAGATCAGTTAGTCTTACATCAGTGGTGGGGTAATTTATTGAAACCCTGCTGGAGAACAGTCTGATGGAGTACCTGGAGGCAAATGGGCTACAGGACCACTGGCAGCATGGCTTCACAAAGGCAAGGTCATGTCAAACAAATCTCATAGATTTCTTCGACTGGGTTATGAGGGAAGTGGATCAGGGGAGGGCAGTGGATGTGGCCTATCTGGACTTCTGTAAGGTCTCCAACACTGTGCCACACAGGAGGCTGATTAAGAAATTTAGCAACCAACTAGCCCAGTGGCGTGGAGGGCTGAGGTGCTGGACCCCTTACTTCCTCTTATGCTGATGAACCGGGTACGGGAACACACCTAAGTCGTCAGGAGTCAGCTGGGGGGGGGGAAGGGCAAGGAGCTGGATTGAGCTGCCATGAGGCAGCTTTCCTCTCCTGGGGAGTGACGTGGGCTTCTCTGACTCTTGACTACCTCCGGTGGAGGCTAGGTGGCAGCATCAAGCCAATAACGGAGCCAGGCATTAGGCCAGGTGGGAGGAAAGAGCCATCACCGGAGCCACAGAGCACATGTGTGCCTCCACGCACATGCGCGACCATGTTCTGGTGTCCCAGGATAACAGCGGGAGAAAACAGCAAATAGGGCACTGGGGCAAGCTCAATGAAGCCCTGTGAGCAGGGTGAATTGAGATCCTCCACGTGAACTGAGATCCTCCACGGGCAAACCAACGAGCTCCGATGGTAACAGCTATACAGAAAAAAAAAAGAAATTTAGTATCCTGGGGGTGGAGGAGATGGTGGTTAGCTGGGTATCTAACTAGTTGAATGATAGGAGCAACAGCATAAGAAGCGACCACACCAGGAAAAGAGTTGTTGGTGCTATAGTAAGGAGACAGCTACAATGCAGAAAAAACAAGCACCAACAACAAGGAGTAACAATATCTATTGCCTTTGAGAGAAGTGTCAAATCACAGTGCCATACAAACAGTGAACATCAGCTTATCATGATGTGCATGGCAGCAGCCCACCATAATACACACATCTTATGTTTCCCACGTCATACTGTTGTGCTTCTTTAGCAATAACGTGCATGAATAAACAGCCTGTTTTCATACCCAGAGTATCTTAAAGTGGCAGTGACTATAACTAAAATCCTATAATTTCATAATGCTAAAACAAAGAAACTAATCAATATTAAAAACATCTTGGATAAACCAGGCACATAACAGTTTTCTTGCAGAGGCAAAAACCAAACACCTTATATATATATCTATATATATATATATATATATTCATTGCAAAAAACTTTGTTAATGCATCAGTTAGGCTGAAGTGACAAAAGTAGGGAAATGAAGCATTAGGGTTGAGACCTTAACCCCCACCCTACCACCCACCTCCACAGATCAACAGTCGACTAGGTGTGCCTTGAGGTCATCGACCTTAACTCTCACCCATTCCATGTGTAAGAAAGCCGACATGGTACAGTATAGGAGAATGGGATGAGGAGTTGGGCCCGATGACCCCAAGGCACACCCCATCGAATGTTGGTCTGTGTGGTAGGTGAAAGTGGTGGAGGGTTAGGGTCTCAGCGCTAACACCTCATTTCACTTTGTCACTTCGACCCTAACTGATGCATTAATGAAGTTTTTTGCAACAAATTTCCTTACTTTATGATAAAGTGTAATCTTACCCTTATAAGGTTTTGACAGCACAGGGCCTGGAGTGCAGGGCCCATAATGAACTATCATCTTCCTGTGAGAGCGCAGGGCCCTCAGGGCTCTGCGCTCCCAAGTTTTGTATAACAGATGGCCCAGCAGTCCCATTACTGCATGATGGTATCCATATGTGGGAGCGCAGGTCTCTCCAGGCCCTCCGCTCCCACCTATCTATAATTGTAGAAACACTGTGCAGGCCTAGACACATTCCAAGTAACCATTGTGCTGCAAGTGGCACAATATCTCAGTAACCCTAGCAATTTTAGGAAAAAGTCCACTGCAGTTGCAATGATGGACTGGCAACCTGCATGCATCCTTAGTACACCTAAAGGTGTACTCAAGCTGTGCTTAGCAAAAAATCTGTATTTCGAACTGTTTTCAGAATATAGCCACTGAAAGATGCCGCATTCACCACACTGTTATCCTGTGAGAAATTTATCAACTCCGAAATGCCATAACTATGGAACCGATGCCAATTTTTACACCAAACCAGCATAGATCACATTTGTGGGACAGCCCCTTTGTTCCCTGCAAATTTCAAGCCAAATGTCCTGTTTCTTTGCAGTGAACTGGCAAACAAACAGCAATCTTTAAAAATCCCTGTTCATGAGGTGTCAAAATCCTTGTTTGTGAGCCGAATCCTTGTTCGTGAGGTGTCAAAATCCTTGTTCCTGAGAAATCCTTGTTCATGAGGTGTCAAAATCCTTGTTCATGAGACATCCTTGTTCATGAGATAGGGCCATCTGGTCCTGAGCTCACGAACAAGGATTTTGACATCTCACAAACAAGGATCGGAAGCAAGTGGCGAACAAGGATTTTAAAATTTTAAAACGGCAGTTTTTTGACAAATCTAATAGAAACCAAAGCCATAGATTTGTAGAGGGCATCACCCTGAACAAAACCCATACTTTAATATCCACAGAAGACAACCCTGGGGCAAGTTACAAGGTTTTGTTTGTCAATAAAATTGAAAAACAAGATGGCGGCTCATGAACAAGGAATTTTTTTTCTCACAAACACAGATTTTTTTTTAATCCTTGCTCATGAGCTATAACAATTCTTGTTTGTGAGGCAAATCCTTGTTTGCAAAAAATACCCCTATCCAAAAGATTGAACTGAGCATGCTCAGAACCTGAAATTTTAAAATTGAATAACTTTGGAACTGATTAATATTTGTACACCAAACCAACACTGGCTTCTTCCTTGGCACAACCTCTTTCTACCCTGAATATTTCAGGCCACAATTCCAAATGGTGTGGCTGCAGTGTGATGGGCAAAAATCAGCAAAACTGGCAAAAAAAAAGAGAAAAACACACTCTTTTCACTATATGCTGCACGGAAACCGCACATCTGATCAAAACAAAACTTGGCAAGTCATGAGATCTATCCCACAGGACTATGCATACCAAATTTTGTGCAAATCTGTTGAAGGGATGTAAAGTTATTGAAGTGCAAAATGTTGAGTTTAACATTGAACTGCCTACTCAACCCTAACTATAGGGGCACGACTGCACCCCTATTACACACACACACACATATATATATATATGTGTGTATGTTTGTGCACGTTACAATAATATGAAAGATAACATTTCATTGATATCAATTGCATGTGTTCTCGAGCTTAGACTACAGGGAACCAATCGCTGGTACAAGTAAAGACCCAATTAGTTTATTTATTTTATTTATTTATTAAAACTTCGGAATTACAATCCTTTGAGTCAAAGACTCTTTTGCAAAGGCTCCATGTCAATACAAAACAGAAACACTACTTAAAGACAGATTGTGCATTTCTCAAAAAGCAAGCATTACATTAAGACAATTTATACGTGGTTACTCCATCCAGGATAATTTACAGTGCTTGGTTAGTATCTTTTCGGTTGTTTGAGGTCTGTGGAATTGAGGTGAAATGGGACTGGTTACCGATTCAGCAGCCAGCACCAAGCCGAAGTTAGTGTTTTAGGTACAGTTAGTTAAGTTGACCTGGGTTTGGAGTTATGTGAAACGCTAGCTTTCTAACACCTACTGTGTTAGGGGGGACTGGTGGTGACAGCCACAGTTCTCTGAGTCAAGGAGAAGTCACTTGATGCCATTTTTAAATAGGCCAAGGCTAGGGGCCAGGGAGATGGAGGCAGGTAGGTTATTTAAGCAGAGGGGAGCGCAGTAACGGAAGGACCTTTGCCCTAGCGTAGTCCTACACTGTGGGACTAGGAGTAGGGTGTTAGCCAAGTGCCTAGGGGTGATCCTATGAGGGGAAGGTTGGATGAGGGGGTGAAGACACATTGGTGCAAGATTCATTAGGATCTTTTTTGCTTGGAGGCAAGTGTGGTACTTTAGTCTCCCTTCAAGGACAGCCAGTCTGCTCGCTTATAGAGCTCACACGTATGGGTTAATTTATCACTGCTTGTGACCAGTCGGCAGGCTTTGTTGAGAGCTACATTGATGCTGTTTAGGGCTGTGTTATCGGCTGTGCCATAGATTATTATCCCATAATCGACCACAGATAGGACTGAGCAGGTTACAGCCAGCCTTAGTGCCTGGGGGGGGGAGGCAGTGTTTGTGTCTGTAAAGAATCCCAAGCCGGGTGTTTACAGAGGTGGAGACGTGCTTAATATGTAAGTGGTATGTGAGAGATGTATCAAGAGTGATGCCTAGATATTTAAAGTTAGGGACCTGTTCAATATGGCTGCCCTGAGAATTTGTGATAAATAGCAGGGCACTACTGTTGGGGTTTTGGCGGTGAGCAAATATCATAGATTTAGTCTTGTTGTAGTTTAGTATTAATCGATGATCGGTGAACCAGGATTCTAGTTCTCTAAAGCTGCCTTGCAGGGTATTTTGTACTGAGTTAGGGTTGGAGTGTTTCCAGTAAACTACAGCATCGTCCACATAGAGCAGTAGTTTAATACTGCAGGCCTGTGGGAGGGAGTTTAGAAAGAGAGTGAATAGTAGGGGGCCTAAAATCGACCCGTAGGGGACACCCGCACGAACCGGTTGCTTGGTGGAGAGGGTGGTGTTGATTTTGACTTGTTGTGACCGGTCAGTGAGATAGTTTTTGAACCAGGAGATAGCTTCAGGGGTGAGATAGAGGGAGGGGAGCGTGTGGATAAGTAGTGCGTGACTGACGGTGTCAAACACTTTGGTCAGATCAACAAAGACTGCACCAGCAACCGACCCCTGTTCCAACGCTTCATGTATGTAAGAGGTAAATTCGAGAAGGGCAGTGGTAGTGCTGTGTCCTGCTCTGAACCCGTGCTGTTCGTGATACAGCAGATTGTGTTTATCCAGGTATTTGGTGAGCTGGTCTGACACAATTCTTTCAAGCGCTTTGGGTGGGGGATTGTGATGGGCCTATAGTTACCAGGGTCGGTTGAATCACCCTTTTTTAGGATTGGTGTGATAATTCCACTCTTCCAGAGGATGGGAAATTGACCAAGGTGCAGGGAGCAGTTTATTATTTTGGTGAGGTGAGGCAGGGTCTCGACAAGAGTTAGTTTGAGAATTTTAAGGTCAAGGGAGTTGCTACTGAACCGCGAGTTGCGCAAGGCTTTGGATAGGTACTGTTTAGCCTTGTTGCAGGGGATGATTCTTAGCTGGAAGGGAGGGAGTGTAGTAGTAGGGGAGGTGGTAGAGGGGCCATTAAGGGTAGGATCAAAGGCGTTTTGAGGTAGGATGTGGCTAAGATTGGAGAAGGATTTGTTCAGGACATTAGCTATGGTGGTAGGGTCCTGGGATAGGGCTTCGTGGTGAAGGATTTGTGATGGGGTATGGGAAGCAGTTTTCCCACAGAGTTCCTTGACATTGTTCCAGAATTTATTCCCAGAGCCCCATGTGGAGGTGAGTGCTTGCTTGTAGTAGGTAGACTTGGCTTGCCGAATTGCCCAGTTGCACTTGTTTCTTGCTTCTCTATAGAGTTGCCTGTCATGGGGAAGTTGGGAGTTCAGCGCCTTATGCCAGAGGTTATCTCTGCGGTGCATCTGTTCAAGGAGGGTCTGCGAGATCCATGGAGTATCCCTGTTTTTTGTAACCTGTTTTGTGAATGGGGCAAATATGTTGCAGGCATTGTTAAAAATTTTAATAAAGGAGGTGAGGGCAGCGTCAACGGACTTGGCAGTGTGTAAGGGTGCCCAGTCACAAGAGGAGAGATGGAATTTGAGGCGAGAGAGGGAACCTCTTTTGAGGTGCCTCTGGATGGAAATTTTGGGGTGGCTGGGAGTTGTTTTATTCGACCAGCAGTAGGAGACAGGCGAGTGGTCACTTAGCATGTCAGGGAGCACTTTAACTTTGGAGAGGTGGTTGGGAAGATTTGTGAAGATGAGGTCAATGAGGGTGGAAGTCCCTGACCTGGGATCTATATATACTGTATATCAATATACTGTATCAAACATTTGTGTAATATACTCACAACTAAAGAATTTGATATTGTAATAGTGAAAATAATATACCACCAAAATCTAAGCTATACGAGAACAAATAATGGACAAGTGAAATATATTTTTTTAGGTATATAGGAGAGAGAAGAATCTGTAAGGATTGGATTGTCTGGATTAAGAGGAAGGGGGATGGGCGGAAAGTAATGAGGTCAGGTGGAGTCACTGAATGAGTGCTTCAGCTCAGTTTTCACTAGGGAAGAGGATGGACCTATGCCACAGGGGAAAATAGGGGCTTGAAAGGGGGGATAGGATGAAACAGATGGGGAAATCCAGGAGGACAGGGTTTTAAAGGGCCTCAGGACCCTTCAGGTGACAAGGCTCCTGGACCGGATGGCGTGCACCCAAGAGTCCTGATGGAATTGGTGGAGGTCCTCACTGGCCCCCTGGTGGACCTGTTTAACACCTTGCTGGTGACAAGGTGCATGCCTCAGGACTGGAGAATGGCACATGTGGTGCCACTCCACAAGAGTAGACCCAGAGGGATCCACGACACCACATCGACAATGTATGTATTCCCTGGAGGACAGAATGGAGAGGGGGAATATGATAGAAACCTTCAAGTACCTGAAAGGTATGAACGAGGTTAGAATGGAAGGCATTTTCAATTTTAAAAAGGGAGGGAACCAGAAGAGGGCACAGTCTGAAACCTGGGGGGTAGTTTTAAAAGGAAATGAGGCCCTTTTTCACAGAAAGGGTGGTGTCAAAGTGGAATAAACTGCTGGAGGAGGTTGTCTCATTGAAAATCGTGGGCAGTTTTAAAAGGGGGTGGGACAGGGTAAAAGAGAGAGTCACAACTGGTGGGAGGATGATGAGGGGGAAAAGTGGTGGGGGATGATAAATCCGGGTGGGCAGGGAGGAGGCAGCTGCAGTAAAATAGACTGTGAGCTGCACAATCGAGCAGACTTGATAGATCATTATGACCTGTATCTGCTGGCGCATTCATATGTTCATATTTCTACAGCCAATTAAGTGGTTTGCATTTTCAATTGGCTATGAAATTATAGGATTTTAGTTATCATCACTGTCACTTTAAGACACTCTGGGTATTTAAGAAGGCTCTTTACTCATGTGCATTATCTCTGAAGAAGCACAGCAGTATAACGTCTGTCCCCAGAGTCTTGTTCACTTTCAGATCGGCAAGTCCTCTCAGGACTCTTTCCTTTGTGAATTACTTATGTCTGCCTTTCTCCCTTTAGTGTTCCTGCTGCTTCTATGTGGTCTATCCCAGTCTCCCTCCACTGTGAAGACTGAGCAGAAGTACCTGTTCAGGATATATGCCAATATATACCAATGTAGCAACATGAAACTGATTTCACAATTCTTCAAAATTGGTTTAGTGAATCTAAACTAGTCCCAAGTACGTCCCCAGAGTCTTGTTCACTTTCAGATCGGCAAGTCCTCTCAGGACTCTTTCCTTTGTGAATTACTTATGTCTGCCTTTCTCCCTTTAGTGTTCCTGCTGCTTCTATGTGGTCTATCCCAGTCTCCCTCCACTGTGAAGACTGAGCAGAAGTACCTGTTCAGGATATATGCCAATATATACCAATGTAGCAACATGAAACTGATTTCACAATTCTTCAGAATTGGTTTAGTGAATCTAAACTAGTCCCAAGTACTAAAAAACAGTCAAGGTCTTTCCATAGCAAATTTACTAAATGTAAGGATCTACAGGATATGAATATTTAATTAGCAGATGGAAAGAAATTAGTTACAAATGAACAATATAAGTACTTGGGAATAACTTTGGACAATTCACTTTCTTTTGATGTTCATATTAAAAATGAAACTAAACAAGCGAATTCTAGGATAGTGGCCTTATGAAGAGCTACATCTCTACTATCCTATAAGATGTGATGTGGTATACAATTATTACACAATTAATTTATAGTGTATGGATAGACGTTATTGCGAATAGTTTTCAGTGCATTGTTAAATGTTGTTCTGCCGCAGTAGTGATGTTCTGTAGTGCTGCATAATGACTTTTCGCTCTGCTGCAGTACGGATGTCACACAGACCTGAGCCTGAGTTTCAAAAGTGACAGTTCTATCTGCATTGCATGCCATCTAAATCCACAACGTTCAGCTTAAGTTTAAAAAAACAAGTAAAAACACACACATCAAACATGAACAGAAGTGTCAGAGTTTACCCGCATTCACAAGCAATGTAGCGATGTCAGACGCGGTATATTCAAAGCCGTCACTGCCACAGGAAAAACTATTGTCAGATGTCAGACACAGAAGCTGATTTTGCGGTCATTTCATCATCTAGTCCGGAGTATTTGGTACTTCTGCTCCTAAGATTTGTTACTGGCGTAACTGAAAGGGAGCATCCATGCACTATATAGAACAGTGCACAGTGTCCCTTATTTTTTTTTTTGCAATTAACATTTTATTGAACATTTTAAAACATCCACTTGCGGAGACAAGATAGAAGTAGCAAATACAGCACAAGTAGGGTCAAACATAGGACAATAAGTACAATCTAAAAAGTACAAACAAAACAGCCTCCGTAAGCCCCCACCCCAGACCCACCCCACCCAACCCCCACCCCCACACAAGGCACTGCAATTATAAATCACCTGAGAAAAGACTAAGCATCACTACCATAGGTTTCTTATGAATAAGCTATTACTAATGGAGACCAGATTTTCTCAAAAAGGGGTAACCAATTATTCAAGATGGCAATCATCCTCTCGGTCCTAAGGCTCGAAAGAAATTCCGCCAACCATTCGGAATAGGTAATTAGGCAGGGGTCTTTCCAGTGCTTCAACACTACTTTTTTAACGATACAAGAGATCATAGATATACAAAATTTCCTCTGTTTAACCGTACAGCCCGACATATCTCCTAATAGACATAATTCCGGGGTAAACAGATCCTCTAATCCCAGTAATGGATCCGCTTTACTTTTGATCTCATTCCACAAAGGGGCGATTTTGGGACAGTGCCAAAATATGGAGAAGGTCACCTCTCCTGTCGTGGTATGGTGTTCCTTACACAACATGGCTATTCTTCAACCTCGTGGTTACTGTGATGACCGAGGGACCCTTCGAGCTTTGCTGTCGAGGTCATCAGTCATCAGTCATCATAGTAATCACTCGGTTGAAGAATAGCCTTGTTGTGTATGGGACGCCATATACTATCCTATATTGCCTCTTCTTGAGTATGGTAATATGATTTATAGATTTCCCCAAGACACATCTGGAAACTAGTATTCTCTGCTAGATATGCCTTTCCTGGTAAAACATTTAAATAAATAAATTGATATGCTACTCAACCGAGCTTAGATAAATGAAATGTTTCATATACTCAATTGGCCCGATTTGTTCTTAGATGTAAATTTACCACCCATCATTGCTTAATGTTACAGCAGTTTAATTGGGATACTCTTGAATGAAGAAGAAGGAATCAGTGAATTATATTAGCTTATAAAAGAAAACAAAAGGATTTGATTACGGGATATTCAAAATTTACAACCACTGGTCAGGAACACCATTACCGTTTATGGGACATTATCCATAGAGGAGCTTTTGCTCCTAAAATGCATAATAAATATGGAGAAATGAGTAAATGACTACTGTATGATATATTTAAATGCTGAAATGAAGTAACTCGCAAGACAAGAAATGCTACTATATTGACTGCATTTGCTTATCAGCTGAATTTAAAGAGCAGCTAACACCTTCAAGAGAACTTTAACAAAATAAAGTCTTACTACTACTAAAAAGTTTTTGTTTGTTTTTCTAACTTTGCTTTTTTCTCTTTAAGATAATACACCGTACTAGGAGAGGCTGCATGAATTGAATATGTACTCCTCGGAGGAGAGGAGAGATCGGGGGGGGGGATATAATTGAGACCTTCAAGTACTTAAAAGAGATTAACAAGACATATACAGAAGGGATATTTAAGTTAAGGAGGGGGAGGGACACAAGAGGTCATGGTCTTAGATTGGAGGGGGGAAGCTATTGGAAGGAAATGAGGAGACACTTTTTCACAGAGAGGGTTGTGGCAGAATGGAACTCTCTGCCAGAGGAGGTGGTATCCTGCAAGACAGTGGGGAGTCTCAAAAGATGATGTGACAGAGTGAGGGGGTATTGGGGAGGGTGGGAGGGCAGCTGCAAGACAGGGGTGTTAGCTGCACATTCAAGCAGACTTAATAGACCACGTGACCTGTTTCTGCTGGCAAATTTCATATGTTTGTATGTTCGTATAATTCCCTGAAGAAGACCTATGGTTGAGACATCAATTCTAACTGAATGTTCTATTTTCAGTGTGCATTTAATATTGTCATTTTCTTTTGTTTAACAAAAGATAATATTTAGACATAGTTCAACTTATTTTTCACATTCTCCTCCCCACTGTTTATTGTTGAGGTAATCTGCACGAAAACAGGATCTTTGCTCCTGAAGAGTTTATTCTTATTACTTTCTCCCTACCTGAGGTCATAATGCACTGCTTGTGACATCATAGTTACTCTCACAGCAACAGGTTGTTATGTCACAGCAAAGGATTATGACTTGAAGTACGGAGTAAGCTATAGTGGCAGATAAACTCTAAGGAAACGCTAAAAGAGAAAAAGCATGGATTCATGCAAATGTACTTGGTAGTATATAATGGGGAGATAAATATATAGAATATATAAGGAATGCAAACAGAATTGTACCTAATTATTATGTTTTTCAAAATTTTCTTTGACGCAGCAGTAGCCCTTTTAGGATAGTTGTGATTATGAGTCTTAAAAATGTTTATGGTTTTTATTATTCCACTAAGAGTTAAATGTTGCTCCTGTTTTTGTAAATGTTTCCAGGGCTGGCTTTAGAGTTTTGAGAGTCCGTAGCAGATAAGTCATGGGGCCCGAACCAAAACCAAACTGACCTCATCTTTTATTTTGTCCAAAATGTACATTTTATTGCCAATACAACTTGTTATATATTTTTTAAGGGGCAATAGCAATGTTAGTCTTTGTGGCCCCACTGCCCATCCAATCCATGTCTGTTCATCAGCCTCTGATTCGCTGGGGCATACCTTAGCGAGTAATTTCATGATGCTATGACATCACATGAGAAGGCTCCACAGAGTCCAGAGATACCCTTTAGTGCTATTTTACTTTAGACATGAATAAAAATAATAATAATAATTTAAAAACAAATTAAGTGAAGTGGTACTCTGGATCTGGCTGGGGTCCCTCCCCCATTAGCAGGAGACCCCCAACAACTGCTGCGTTCACTGGTGCCTAAAACCGGCTATGAAAGTTTCAAATAGTGTTGATTGACTATAAGTTACTATATATTTGTTTTCACATTTCGATTTATGGAAATTTTTATGATGCCCATTATTGTTCTGTTTCCTTTATCCCCACATAACCACAACAGGGTATTTTTGTAAACAGGTCTGAACTGACCTAAAGTTCTTTATCCTGTCAAGAAAATAAAAGTTTTACTAGTACTAAAAATGGATAATGGCATGACGAGGGCACATTCATAGGCTAAATGTCAGATTCCTTTTTGATAAACAACATATGCACAAAATATTTTTTTGTTTCAGGCTGCTAGCTATCAGAACTTATGTTATCTAGCAGTCATCCATCTATAGGTTTTGCAAGAACACTGTTCAGTTTTAAGCCTCGTGCGAAGCAGCATTTGTTATCTCAGAGGGTTTGTGATTGTTCTAGTTTATAATATTGGTTTGTTTATTTATTTTGTTTGTTCTTTTGTATATAGACATGCTGTTGCACTCACTCATTCCTGAAAAAGGACCCTTGTGAAGAAAGAAAGAAAGAAAGAAAGAAAGAAAGAAAGAAAGAAAGAAAGAAAGAAAGAAAGAAAGAAAGAAAGAAAGAAAGAAAATAAAATTTGCCAGGGGTCTAAAAGAAAGCCTGACCTACCAAGTAGGGAGGGTAAAATAGGAAATAACAAAAAATTATCTTTTGGTGATCCCAACGGATTTGTTAACTATCTGAATGCCAGTGAGTGTGGAGTATAGTAATGCATGCGACTCCCAGTAATAAAGGTTCGGCCAATCTGAAGTTGTGTCCAAGAAGCGAACAGAACAGCAGTTAAGGTATCGAATTTGCTTCCTGAGAGCAGCATGTATGTAAGTAAGAAACCAAAGCTATGGAGTGACAGCAAGACAGTGGCATGCCCTTTGACCCCTGACCTGGGCCCCAGTTTCACCTAGCTCAGTTTTCCAAAACAACAGGGATCACATTGTCTTTGACTGAAACGTAAGTGGAAAATAATTTTTTCAGTTCATAACGTATCTGATGGAGTTAAGGTGGTCTCCATCTCAGCTGTCAGACCTGGGCAAAAGGGTGATTTACTGCTGGTGAGAGGCTCAAGAACTGACAGAGCTGGAAGCTGAAACATTCAGTTTTTTTATTTATTTATTTGTGATTTTGTTTTTTGACCAAGAAAGGCAGACAGAGCCATGACTGCTCAATTCTAGGTGTGTCATGGGGAAAAGGAGTTACATGGATCTGTTCTCTAGACAGTGTGAAAGTTGTTAAGTGACCAGGGACTCTTTTTTGATAAGGGTGCAGTGATCAGAGACAGGTAGAAGACAACTCCCCTAAATAGTGCAGTGCCCCTCTAGTGCTGCACTACAATGTCCATGTTGTTCAAAAATACATGTTTTTTAGTGGTTATCAAAAGTTGTGACATACATTAAGATTTAGGAACAACTATTGGAGAGCATTATGAATAACTTTAACTGTTCAGTGTGAGCTCAGCTACAAGCTCTGCTGTGCTTTTTTGTAGTGCACGGCCAGAAACAATGATTCAGGACTTCTGGTGACATTTTGCACCAGCCAACAAACTGATAAGTCGGCTCTGTCTCAACCTGGGCAAAATCCTCCAAAGTACACCAAATGTATCAAAGATCGTAACTGCAGTATCTGCCTGCAGGTTTTCTGATGCCACTGGGACAGGCAAATCAGATGCAGTCCCCCACAGACCCAGTAGATGGGGACAGATTTCGAGATGGTGGAACTGACAGACAGGGGTCCCAGGCTTCAACCTGTTGAGGCCGCTCCCGCGCCTTAATTCCAGGGGTAAAAACGATGTTGCACCAGATGACCCTCATGTTAACTGAGCTGAGAGAATTCAGGAAGGAGATGCATCTCACCACCGCAGCCCTCTGGATGGACCTGGACAAGCTTGAGAAATGGTAAGAAACCACTGAAGAACTGATGACCATCTCTGACTCCTTACTAGACATAGCTGAATAAGCTAGAGGGCAGCAGCACCATGCAGTCAGGGGAGTAAACAGGATTTTGAAAAATGAAGGTCCAAGCACTTGTACAGTGGCGTCCCCCAGGATGAAACTCACTTTTAAAGCACTCTGCAGTATGCTGCAGCAGACCTAATGAATAAAGCAATGTAATTTCAGTGGCAATTAGTCCCCTTTGTCTTGTAGGAAACTGTCGCCATTCACTTCATCCTGGCAGTGTCAAATTTTCCTGAATGACAATAGGGACTAATTGCCATTGAAATTACATTGTTTTATTGAGTAGGTCTGCTGCAGCATTCTGCAGAGTGTTGCAAAATGCTGCAGAATTGGGTTTCTTCCTGGGGATGCCACTGCACATGCTGTTTAGGGCACATTGGTATACATGACCAGCTCAGTCAAGGCATATCTGGTCAAAATGTTTCAATTCAAATGAAGGCCTAGGCCTTCAGGCTATTGTCTGGCTACTCCTGGTGGTGCAAACCTTCAGGAATGAGCGGAGGATACTAAATGCCATACTACCACAACAACATCCACATTAGTGGCCTTCCAGAGGATGCTTAAGGGGCAAAGATTATTCACTTTTCCTAAAATCATCTCCAGATTGAGCTTCTCCCCCTAGCTGCACTCTAGAGAGAGAGAGAGTGCTCACTGCGCACTTCGACCCAAGTCGACCACTCCTGGAACTTGGCCAAGGTCCACATTTTGAAACGTTTACACTACTAAGAAAAGGAACTGATAATTCATACTGCCTGGGAAAAACAAGTAGTTATGTACCAAGAGAACAGGTTGTTTTTTGACAACAACTACCCCCCTTCACTGGCGGCCCACCAGAGAGCTTATGCCCCTGTCATGAAGGCCCTCAGACTCCAGCAGTTCAATTTCCACACTCCCTACCATGTGGGAATGACTGCCTTTTTACCCAACAGGGTCCACCACACCTTTGATAATGCTGAAGCAGTGATCCAAGAACTTAAAAACAGGAACATTGATGGTCTCTTCCCACAATGACGATCAGCCACCCAGTCACTAGCCTTCAGACTGTCTCAGAAACTCTGAGCCCACTTGAGCCAATGACAGCAGCACAGCACCATGGGGCCATAGCTTTTCAAAATATTGTCACTGACCTAAAAGGTCAGGCATTCCCCAGAAGACCCACCTCAGCTTGTAGCACTAAAGATGCTTGAACACTACAGTTCTTCATCCAGATAGGTAGGTCTCAATGTCTTACCCCCCCCATTGCCTTCGATACCTGAGGTCCACCCCAGTGCTGAGAGTGTAGCTCTCCCCCCCTTGATCCCTCCCAGCCACCCTGCCTTTCTTCCCGCCTCTTTGCTCCCCCTGGCCAGCAGCTCTCACAGTTATGGACCTTCTCCTTTGTATACAACGCTCTGCACAACGAATGCTCCTGGGTCCCCTGGAGATGCCGTAGACACCCTCTTTGCTCGTGGATTCCCTCCCTGACCATGCAGGAGGTGGTCTAGGGATGCCTGAGTCACTGGTTTCCCTGTCAGGATTCTGATTGACTCGTGCTCTGCCAGTGCTGTCCTCCTGCATGTTCCCAGCAATCAACCAGATTTACAGAATGGAGAACATTACACACCCTTTGAATGAAAAGGCCAAACTGTGCTCTTCTTGTTGAAACAAGTGGTTCTTGCACATGATAAACAAAAGACCAAGACTTGCTCTCATAAGGTCTTTTTAATATGCGCCTATCGTTCCACTCCCCCGTTCAGCTGAACCCAGTACTTGCCCATACCTCGAGCTGGACCTAAACTATCCAAACACTCTGCCACAATGTTTTGGCCAGCTCCCCATAACCCTTCCCCCCTCGGGAACTGGGATCCTCGGGCTCCGCGGTCTCCCCTGTGCCTCAAGAAAGGGCCATACTGGATTATCTTACACCTCCACACTGTTCTGGGTTAAAGACCTAAGGCCCCCTTCTCTCCTTATGTGGCATTCTGCCTTGGCCAGACTTGCCACTTTCAGACGGCTCTCATATGCCAACTCAGATCAGCTGAATAAATACAACACAAAATGGGGGGCATATCTGAACTCACATCTCTGCTCTGTCCCCCACGCCACCCCCTGGCAACCCCTCTCCCCATCTTGAATGTTACTACACCCTATTATATGTCTCAGGTGGGTGCCACATTACCAGAAACAGTGCTGGGCTCTAATGGCCATAGGCACCACGGATGGGCCAAGGGCACCTATAGAAAACTATACAGGACTACAAGACAGGTAGCCTGGCAATACTTGCAGTTCCAAGAATGTAACTCAGCTCTTTGGATGCTTATGCCTTTTTAGTTAACAACTTCCCTCTTTTATAGATCAGTAAGACAACTGGGAGACATGCTGACTGATAATGTTTGTGAACCAGCTATGACAAAATCAAAATACTAGTTTGTTATAACGTTAAAATGTTTTGTAGCTCAATCATCCTTGCCTCATATTTTCACTTTGTACTCTGTATTACCTGCGCAATGTTATTGGATACAATGTTGCGTATTGAAAAACCTCAATAAAATCTTTTATGATAAAAGACTGTATTGTTATAGCCTTTTGTGACTCCCCCCAACACTATACCTAAGGTGGGGGGATTGGGTAATTATCTACCAGCAAGCATTCCCTACTGGAAAAGTGTAATTACCAGACTGACCCAAGACCACACATATTGTATCAACATAATGTTTTTAATATGAACAATGATGGCAGCTGGCCCGGTGGCTCTGAGGGTTGATGCGCTGGATGCCATACCTCGCGTCACACTGGCGACCCGGGTTTAGGAACAGATTCAGGTCGCCGGCGGTCAGCAGGGAAGGGAGGGGATTGAGCATCTTGAGGTCTGCTCTTCTCTTCTGAGGTGGGTTGTCGGTGGTTCCCAGCGCAGTAGCAGCCTCTGGTGGAGACCAAGAGCAGCACTTGATGTCGGGATGCAGTTGGGGGCTGGTTATCGGTAGGCTCCAGCGGCATGAGGCACAGAAGGTAAATGCTGCACAGGAGTTATTGCACACTGTGGCCCTGGGGGAAGCAAAACAAAAAAATCCCCTACCGTGGCAGTAGGCGAAGGTGGGATCAGTGGCTGGGCCCCATGCCCAGTGCCGGGCTCCACTGGCATGTGCTTCCAGTCTGCTCCTCCTATCCAGTCACTCCACTTGATTCCAGATAGAGCGCCATAGGAGATGGTGGCCCCACCCTTGGGGACTCAGAGCCGGCGGGTCAAGTGGCCGGATTGACATTGAGGGAGATCCTGGACCGAAAAGCATGTCGGGGGGCTTCAGGTGGGTAGCAGAAAGCATCAGTCGAGTATCCACACCCGAGAGAGGCCACCGTAGGTAGGTGAGAAATAGAGTTGAAAAAAAAAATTATATAAACAATGATGGATTATGCAGATATGGAGGAATGCACAACAAAAATGATATTCACAAAAAGAAACAGTGATTCAAACAGTGTGGCAAACAGAGTTTTGGTTTGAACTTTCAATTCTTGTTGGACTGGACTTCACAATGCTGATCTACACAAGATACAGTAAGTAAAGAACTTAAAAACATGGTATCCAGCACTGTGAGAAACTCATTGGTTCACTAGCCTTGTGGGTCCTGTGATATCACTTTGGCACCCAGTGATGTCACAGCACTGACTTGGTGTGTGAACCAGCTTGTTCTTCACAGTTTGCCATTATTTGTTCTCTGTTTGTGCCCAAGTTCCTGGTGTGTGATTAGAACCCATGACCTGCTGATCCTCCAGCCCTAGAGGCTCTTGTTCAAGCTACTGATGCATCTGTGGTGCTGCTCAAGTGGGCAAGGCATCGGCATTCTCATACTGACAAAGGCAGTGCAATTAAGGTAGCCCAGGGCATGCGATGAGGCTGGAGGGAGGGGTTCAAGAAGGATGTGAGGAAAGAGCTGGGGGTAAAGCGAATAGAATGTTTTTGTGCATTGCCAGAGGGATAACCTCGGGGAGAGGGGAGGTACTCCTTCCTCTGTATAACTGCCTGGCACCGCACCTGGAGTACTGCGTGCAGTTTTGGTGCCTGTACTTCAAAAAGGACATTGCCCTCCTGGAAAGGGTCCAGAGGAGGGTGACCAGGATGATACAGGGTCTAAGGGAAAGATCCTATGAAGAGAGAGACTTGAGGTGCTAAACATGTACTCCTTGGAGGAGAGGAGAGACAGGGGGATATGAGCGAGGTCTTTAAATATCTAAAGGGAGTGAACAGGGTCAGTATTGATAACCCATTCTAGCTAAAGAAGGAAGGGACCGCCAAGGGGCATTCCATGAAGCTGGTTGACGGGAGGCTCAGAAGCGAGACTAGAAGATGTTACTTTATCGAGAGGGTGGTGGCCCCATGGAATGCACTGCCTGTGGAACTGGTGGCTGTTGATACAGTGGAGGGCTTCAAGAGGGGTTGGGACAGATATAAGGGAAAGGTAAAATTGAGGAATGCAAGAAATGGAGGTGTAACTTTGGTGGGGAATGGAGTGGGGGGATTACAGGTGAGGAGGGGAGGCAGCAATGGTGTCTGGACCGTGTGCTGCTAATTCGAGCAGAGTTGAAAGATCTTTTGGCCTACTCTGCTGGCATCTTAGTATGTTAGTAAAGGGTGGTGGTGGGCACGTGAAATGGCCTGCCAGAGGAGGTGGTGGGGGTGAAGACGGAGGGAGGGGCTTCAAACATGCATCAGATAGGCACATGGACATAGTAAGCTAAGGAAAGGGAGGAGGGAGGGATATCTAGAAACATAGAAGTTGATGGCAGAAGGAGACTACTGGTCCATCTAATCTGCCCATTTGTTTTAGACCTATTTTGACACTCTAGTTGCCCTTTGTAGTCAGGGCTCCCTTGTGTCTATCTCATGCATTCTTGAATCCCCCCACAGTGTTGACCCCCACAACCTCTTCGGGCAACCTGTGAAGAAAAACATCCTGGTGTTTTTAGAGATCATCCCTCCTTACAGCCTGAGGTCATGTCCCCTGGTCCAGGAGCCCTTCTTGAAGTGAAAAAGTTCCTGTGCCTGTACCTTGTTAATGCCTTTTATGTACTTGAATGTTTCAATCATGTCCCCACTCTCTCTTCTCTACTTTCCTCGGAGGACATGTACTGCAGACCCTGAATCACTTTTGTCACCTTTCTCTGTACTGTTTCCACCCGGTCAATGTCCTTCCTGAGGTAAGGCCTCCAGAACTGGACTCCAGATTCCAGGTGAGGCCTGACCAGCGATCTATACAGTGGTAGTACCACCTCTCTCCTCCTGCTAGTGACTCCCCTCCCAATGCAGCCCAGCATTCTGTTGGCCTTCCTACACTGCTTACTAAACTTCAAGTCGTCTGAGATTATGATTCCCAGATCTCATTTCTGGTTTGAGGCCGCCAGTCTTTCGCCGTCTAGGTAATACTTCTTTCTTGGATTTTTCTTTCCTATGTGCATGACCTTGCACTTTTTGGTGTTAAATCTCAGCTGCCACACTCCAGACCATTCTTCTAGTTTCTTGAGGTCAGCTTCCATCTTGCTTACTCTTTCTGAGGTGTCCACCCTGTTACATATCTTGGTGTCATCTGCAAACAGACACACCTTCCCTTCCAGTCCGTCGGTGATGTCTGCTATAAAAACATTGAACAGCAGAGGCCGCTGCACTGAGCTCTGGGGCACCCCGCTGGTCACCCTGCCTTCCATCAGTTGCACTGCATTAACCAGTACCCTCTGGGTTCTGCCTTGTAACCAGTTTTGTACCCATCTGACTACTTCTGCATCTGGGAGTGAATAGGGTCCAGGGAGTAGTATTAGGCAGGGAAATAGGGCAGCTAGATGGGCCTACCTGTCCATTTCTGCCGACAAATTCTATGTATGTTTCCAGTGCAGGTAAAATGTAGGACAGTGACAGTCCTACTGGAGACAAAGGCCTGAGCTTCTGCAGATGCCAGATAGAATGTGGGCTGCATACTAACCTAAGCTTGTACACAGCAACAGAGTATGGTGGTGATGGAAGGGACATAGGATCTACCATGTCCATCCGTCCTGATGCACAGCAATGTCTGTACCAGGTTTAGCCATGGACACATATCCAAATTTAACATCAGCCAGATTACAGTACCCCTACTCATGATCTACAGTGTACTGTATCATCCTTAGATAGGGATGGGCAAACCAGTTTGGATCAGTTTAGACCCTCCAGAACCTCTGTTTTGTCTGTAATAGAACCTTATCAGAACCTTTTTTCAAGCTCTGAAATGGTTCTGATCATTTTTAAACCATTGGTTTTGGAGCTTCATTATCTCCCAGCAGCTGTGTATCCTGAAGGAAGGCTGAGGGTGCTGATTAGAGTCAGCAAGAAGGTGGGGGTCAGGAAAGGACCCGGTATGCCAAATCTGTAGTAAGTGGTCATGACTGGTCAGTAATAAGTTGTATGACACACAGTATACAGGAGGCAGTATAGTACAGTGGTTTAAGGCTCTGAGCTACAAATCTGGAAACCTGGGTTTGAATCTCACAGCCCCCACTTGCATGCTGTGTGACCCTGAGCAAGTCACTTAACTTCCTTGTGCTTCCAGGTCACACCAGAAAACAAGTTCCAGCTTAGTGTACCTCTCCTGGTTAAATAATTCCCCCTTTCCCTATATTTAATACAACACTAAGATACATTTACAGTACCATTCGTTTCTTTCTCAGACAATTGTTTCTGGATAGAAATTGGGTTAAAATACATTTAAAACATTTCTGAATGCCCAGGGGCAGAGCATCATGCCTCTAGATCTCCCTCTCTCATTCAGCATTATGTAGGAGTGGGCATACAGTGTGGGCCAGCAGACCTTTTTCTGCTGACCGAGTATATTTCTGTGTGACTCACTCACCCAGTGTTTTCAATCATACTACAATGCTTTTATTAAAACCTGAAAGAAGACACAGATATCTCATTGCTACCAAGCATTTCTTCCACAACTATTTTGCTTTGGCAAGCCACAGCAAATTAGCTGCTATGGAAAAGCTTGGGAGTTGCATCTGGCAATAAGAGACAGCAGCACAGAGAGACAGAGATGGCCACTAGTAAAAATCTATGAAATATATAATAGGTGATCCTGAAATAAGAGATATCAGATGGCGTGGTACCTTGAGGAAGTTATCTTTTTGGTAAAACAAGGATTTTTCTATGAGATATCTGTATCTTCTTTTTAAATTTTTTTTATAGAGGTCTTAATCACTCCAGTCTCATCCACTGGCACCCCCAGCCCTGGCACAGAACTTCTCACGGATTTACAGGTTATCGACCACTTAATCAGGAGCACAGCATGGTGGGTGGCCAGCGGTCTTGGTCATACCTGCGGCTGCTGTGGGTGCCAACATAGATGACTGGCTTTTTCCTCCAGTCTTCTGGTTTTCTGTTGGGGTGCTAGCATGTAATGACACGGCTGCGCACGCTCGCATTGACATGCATGTGTGGTGGGTATATGGTGGCAACCCCCATTCTGGTGCTTCTTTCTGTGCTGCCAGCTGGTCTCCATCAGTCAACAACCACCCTCCCGAGGAAGGGGCAATTGTGTAGAACATTACTTCTCATACTTTGTGATAATGAGCCCCCAAACCACGGGAAGATTTCGAGCGCCTCAAATTTGGAAAAGTCTTGGGCCTCCTTATAGAAAAAATATCATACTTTGCACAGTACACCAGGAATAAAGTGAGACTAATAAAGTTGACCGAGTATATTCTTTTTTTATTTAATTTATTGTTCTCCACCCCCAACCCCATACCCCAGGTTATCCATGTCACTCCACTTTTCTGATTCTTGGATCCTTGTTACTTTGTCTGTTTCCCCTCTGTCTGGAACAACTGTCCTAGCCACCTTCATTTCTCCCCATTACCCTGTTGTTAAGAAACCTCTTCTACCTTTAGCACAGGTCACACCAGAAAACAAGCACTGGCTCAATGTGGCTTTCCCAGTCACCAATTTACATATAAACACCTATTGTAGAAACAAGCTTTGATGAGGTGTGCCTTTCCCAGTCACCAATTTACATATAAACATGTATTGCAGAAACAAGCTTTGATGCGGTGTGCCTTTCCCAGTCACTCATTTGCATATAAATAAACACCTACTGTAGAAACATGTTTTGACTAGGTGTGCCTTTCCCAGTCACCACTTTACATACAAACACCTGCTGTAGAAACAAGTCTTGACTCAGTGTGCCTTCCCAGTCATCAGGTTTACATATAAATGCATGCCAAAGAACAAGCTTTGGCCAGTGTGTTTTTACTAGTCATCAATTTATGCATAAGTAAAGAAATTCACTTGCTATTATCCATATTTAGTTTGCTTCATCCTTTCAAACAGATCATCCAAAACTTTAACTTTAAATACTGTACAATCTCAGACTTGACTGGGCCTCCCCTAGAACAGTTTGGGGCCTCCCTTAGGAGGCTGGGCTCACCATTTGAGAACCACTGGTGTAGAATATGTATTCTATGTATTGTGTAGAATATGCATATGCATTAATATGTATATCCTCGAGGAAAGGAGGAAGAGGAGGGACATGATAGAAACTTTTAAGTACCTCAGGGGAATCAACAAAGTCCAAGAATGTAGCATCTTTCAGAAAAAGAGATGTGCAAGAACAAGGGGGCACAATTTGAAGACAGAGGGGGGACGTCTCAGGGGCAATGTGAGGAAGTATTTTTTCATGGAGAGGGTGGTGGATGCATGAAATGGCCTTCCTGAGGAGGTTGGGGGGTCCAAAACAGTGGGGGAAGCCAAGAATGCATGGGGCAGACAAAGAAATTCAAGTGGGCATAGGAGGAAGTAGGCTGTTGGTTAACTAGGGTCTGCAGCTTATCTAATAGGTAGGGGAAATGGGCAGACTGGGAGGGCCAAGCAGTCCTCATCTGCCGTCGAAGTCTATGTTTCTATATTGGACCACCATCAGACCTCTGCTATTAGCGTAGTGTTCAAACTACGCTACTTGCCCTCTTAAGGCACATTCTATGCCACGTTGGCCTGTCAGCTATGTAACCCGAACACCACCTTCCAACCGGCTACTACCCCGGCCTGGCTGGCCAAACCAAGGCTGAGGGGCCTGGGTTCCTATTACTGATTTCAAACTGGTTCTTTCCCAGGATAACATTATTTGCACAGTGCCTCCACCCAGAGTATACTTTACATGGGTCTGAATAATACCTGGTACAACCCCCTGGGATGCTGTACCCACCCACAATACCATATAGTCACCTCACACATGGCTCAATAACCAAAACCACACATTTCTACATTTCAACTTTTTCTGAATTAAAGGCTCACTCTAATAATATGCTCACACACAAGATTTATAAAATATAGAATTAAGTATGGGTCAGGGTGTGTAACAGGATTTTACACACACCCGAGTTGTGCGAGGGGTTTGTGAAAAGCATCCCACAATGGAGGGTGTGTGTAAAATAGAGTTTGACACCTCAACCCATTTTTTATTTTACATAATTGCTGGGTTTCCCTTTTTCGCCTCAGCAATTATATAAAATAAAGAGCTTGCGGTGCATCTGCGGTGTGGTTTCGTTTTAGCCCGGTGCCGAGATTTGCCCTATTGTAAACCTTTTTTTTTTTTTCCTTTTACTGGGTCTTTATGTGTTTCCAGTGTTTGTGGGGAGGAGAATTTACCACGAGGTTCTACTGGCGGCTCGTCTGGCGAGGCGGGCAGTGAACAATCTCGACTAGTCGGCACTGCTGCCTGAGAGCGCAGTCAGAGGAAATGTGTGTATGTTTGCCGTTATAAATGCTCCTTTATAACGGCAAATTACTCCACAGTTTCCCTATGGGAAAAAGGGGAAGCCAGTTATTATAAATGGCTAACCAACATTTATTTACAAAGGGTGAGGGTTGGGCTAGGGAGAAATGGAATTAGACGTTAGGCAAACCGTCTTTGTTGAAATCTCAGTCTGACATTCTTGGCACTGCAATCACTATAGTCCTTTCTCATTTTAAATTCAAACCCCTTTAGCATATCTGGCCACTCACCAACCTTCTGATGGCTCCAATAAATCTATTCTGGCTATCAAGCTGCATAGTTAATTAGATGGCACATTGCCCACACTGATACCAGTCCCCAGCCCATTACAGAACCGCACAATTCTATACATTAAACCTGGGTACCCAGTACTAACTGTAAGTTGCAGGCCTGATACAGTTGCAGCTGAGCTGGCCGGCATTGGGGCCCTTAAAAGAAAAACAGATTAGGCTATGCATTTTTGAACCTTTAACTCTGCAGCAAACAAGTAATCTCCCAATCTGAAGCTTGGGCTCTAGAAACTGAAAGTTTGGCAAACACATTTAACTATTTACAGTGTTCTGTTAGGCTGACAGAGCCAGGTCTGCATTTACTCATGGTTTGCCACTCCTCAGCCCCACACATCTAGGCTATGCCCCTCAGGGGGAAGTGCATATAGCAACACCTTGACTGGCACACAGCCAGGCTGACTCCCAGACCGATCTAGGACAGTCTCTCTTTCTCTGGCATTGTGCAGCTTTATCTCTTCGCAGGCATTTTAACCAGTGAGTCAGCATGGCAGACATGATCCTTTCAAACATGCAGGATATTGTCTTAACAGTGGATGCATCCCCTTGGGTTAGGGAAGACCCAAACTCTGGCACAGTCTCTTACAGTAAATGAAATCTCTTGCAGGAATAAAGCTTAAGGCATGGCTCTCCACCATGGTGAACGACGGAGCTGAAGGAATGGCTCCCAACCACTTTGGACACTTGTCAGCAAATCCATTTCACAGATGCTTCTCAAAGCACATTTAGAATTGAAGACAATTTTCTTTATTTTCTCAAGCTTCTCACAAAAGTCCTCACAGGCAACTCCAGGCAAAGCTCCAACCTCAGGATACTTTCCCCTTCATTCCTTTAGGCACATTACTCAGTCACATCAGGCATTTTCAAACACTGGACGATCCACGATCACGTAGACAAGTGTCCATCCTATCTTTGGCGCTGATCAAATGCAAGGTGCAGACAATGCAGAGAGCACCTCTTGGCTTCCTGGGCTTCTAGGCTCCAAGCAGGTCTCCAAATAACTTGTACTTCAAGTAGTCTTTTACTCACTCAAAATCTAGCATTGAAGCTTTCTATTCTCTGAAGTCCCAGGCTTCATCGGTACTCCCACTGTTGAGGCAGAAACATTCATGCAGCCCTCTCACAACTGCTAGCAAATGTCTTGCAGCTCTCTCACAGCTGAAGTTGTTCAGATTTCTTCCAAAAAATCTCTTAAATGTGGAAAGGCAAAATGCTAGCCGTGGGGGACAAATATCTGGCAACCCCCAGGCCAGTGGCTCCATTTTCTTGCAGTCAAATTTTCCTCTTGGCAGAGACCAGAGCCCCTCTCCCCTGTGGAGGGGCTCCTGCAGAACTGAACTAGGCCCATTCTCTTTAGCAGAGGGCCAGACCCCCCTTCCTGTGGAGGGGATCGTGCCGAACTGACTCAGTCAGAAAAGTCTCTGGGGTTCTGGGAGCTCTCTGAGGCTCCTGATTGACTGATTCAGTTGTCTCTCATGAAAATAAATATTCATAAGACTCCCTCGATATCTGATAGGCTCCCTATTTGGGCATCTAAATTTGGTCCCCCCCAAGTCTTGCACAGTCCCATAAGTCTCTGGCCGAACTTCTGGCTTTCCATTTGGCTGCTGATCAGTCAATGGCGGTAAATATGGTTGCAAATAGTTACAGTCTCCAAGCAGTCCATACATTGTCCCCACAACAAAGTTCAGGTACAGCTAAATTAAACATTTTATTTAAATTATAGCCCCACAGTTTTGTAGCTATACTGGTGCTCTCTTAAATGCTGCAGAAAGTAAACATTTTAATGCAGTCCATAGCCTGTCTCTGCTACCAAAATATGCAGTCCCCAGGCAGCAGACATGCAGCTCATTAAAAAACATGCCTCCTCATTAATATTCATGAGCCCCAAGTAGAGTGCAATTGGCACTTTTTTATTTAAAATACACAGCGAGCTCTCTTGGCCCTTGTTCTGGTCACTGGTCCCCACTTTCCCTTTTCCAGGAGTCAGGACCTGCTGGAATCCATTCGGTTGACCGCAAATGCGGTCGGAAAATGAAATGTACTTCTACGCATGCACGAGCTGTCCACCCACCTTGACATGGATCGGGAGAAATGATGGCAGCTCCACAAGGCTCCTCCAGCCCATAATAGGCAAAAACAAATGCAGGGGCTGTTTGGGTGTCCTTGGGTACACCTCAACTCAGGCCAAGCAGCAGTGCACATTTGGTGGAGTAACGGGGACACCAGGGTTCTATGTCATAATGGCGATTGCTGAAAGGCGACCGTCATTATGGCGAGGGTACATTGACGGAAATCAATTTCGGTGATGTACACCCCCAGTGCACAGGAAAATGGCACCGGGGACTTAGATTTTTAATGTTAATGTGGGGGACTGTGCCTCCCACATCCCCTATTAAAGGATTCTTAACTCCAGGAGGGTGCATGTTGGGGGGGGCAAATTCTGGGGCAAAAAGAAATTTCAGGCTGGGCGCACTAAAATGTGGGTGTACCCGGACTCAAATCCGGAACCCTCGCAGCTTTAGGCTGCCACCCACCCACCATGCTATGGGGCCAGCTCGACAGCCCCATGCCAACCACACCAGGCCAACCCTCCCTCCCTTCCGTCATGCTTGCACCCCCCCACGCACGTATACATATAGCAACATCCTGTCGCTATATGTGCGAGTCTCCCCCATCCTGTCACCTTCCTCGCACCCTCTCCCTACCTTTCCTGTACCACAAGTGGGTCACCGTTTTGGTAGGCACCCATTTGCGGATAGCTCACCTCACAGGATACCAGACACCAGCAGCACCAGGAGGCAAACGGGAGACCTGGGACAATTAAGGTAAGCCCCATGGGGGGATTACAGTTATTTTTTATTAATTTGAGTAGGGGGCTTTGCCCCACACCCATCATTAAAAAAACAATGGGGTTGCTAGGCACAGCCCCCAACTCAAAATAAACTGGTCAAAACTTCACTTATGGCATGCTCTACACCATGTCAGACCATTGGTTATTTTGTTAGTTTATTTGAGTTAGGTGGGGCAAACCTATGTTTAAAAAATCAGTAAAAGAGCCCCAAATTAAATAAACTGACAAAACCTAAATCAACAGCAAGCACATGACGAAAGTAGGCTAGTGCAGCTATAGTGCAGCAAGCACATGACAAAACTGCACTGTATTCTCTGTAGCTTTGCGCTACACTAATAGGGTTCTATGTGATAATGGTGATCGCAATATGGCATTTGCTGATGTGGTGAGTGTACATCGGTGAAAATCAGTTTCGGCAATGTACACTCATAGGGCAGACCAAAAGGGTGCCGAGAACATAGCTTTGTTTTTGTTTATGCAGGGGGCTGAGCCCCCCACACTCCCCTACTGAAAGATTCTGAACTTCAGGGGCTGCATGTCAGGGGGTGAAAACAAAAAAAAAAGTGAAATCCTGGACCGGCACAAAAATACTGACATGCCCAGAATCAAACCAGGCACCTTCCCAACCCTAGCCCGCCATGAACCCACCATGCTACACAACCAGCTCAGCAGTCTATTGCTGCGCTACACCTCACAAACCCTCCCTCCTTCCACCTCCCTACACTTTGTTGTGCTTGCTCCCCCACTTGCCTTGGCCACATATAGCGACAGGATGTCGCTATATTTATTTGCCCTCCCTGTCCAGTAGCCTGTGAACAGGCAATTATATTGAGTTGCCTTTTGAAAGCAATCAATAATGGACGCTCTTATAACAGGATTCCCGCTAACAGCAGTGGTTCAATATTCTACACAATCACCAAGGAAGGAAAGCAGTCCTTGGGGTACTTGATCCTTCCATCCCCGGCCAGTCCCCGATGGCCAGTGCTCATGCCTGGTTGCAGGTCACCGGCATAGCAGGCAGTAGCATTGTCACCATGTTACTGGGCCAGCCCTTCCTCATCTATGTTTTAATAAAATAATTGAAAGATTTAGAACACTGGGCGAGGGGCTCTGTTACTCCATAGTTTCTGTCAGTTTGTACACAGAAAATGGGAAATTAACTGTCTGCTGCCTTTTTCATTGAAATGAATCCTCCTGTTTTTTGTTGCCCAATAAAGCCAGTTCCTTTAAATCTGCTAAGTGGGCTCTAAAAACTGTTCCGTGGCCACTTAGCGTTGTGCTGGTGGTGACAATGGCTGTGGCAGGCTACCACTACTCTCTGGTAAGAGAAGACTTCTTTTCAATTTATTATGAGGACTATTTTGACTGAAAACTAGGCACAGACAGTTTGCAAAACATCAGACCTGCATCACCACCACTGAATTGACCCTTTGTTCAAATTTCTGATCATTATCAAATCTCCCAGCCTAAAAGGGGCCCAGTGCCTCAACAGTTGCACTATCTAATTTGTAAGAAAATTACTTGTAAAGTATATGTAAATTAAAAGTTCAACAGAGGTTGGAACCTTTTTTATTCAGACTCAAATGGTTATGAATCCTAACCGCAAAAGGCATGTACGACTCTGACAAAAACATTCATTTCTGGTAGTCTGAATCCTGTTGAACTGCGCTTGCTGTTTTTTGAGAAATGGATAGACATGAGGCCATCAGGCTCACTGTATGTACTAACCTAATTCACCCACCCGCCAAAAAACTTAACTCAACTTGCACTTTAGAGTTCTAGCACAGCAGAGGACCTCTATGAAGAGAACAGCACTGAGGAAATGCAAGGGGAACTATTTCAGATATCTGTGGAATGCTGCTTCCCTATGGAGATAAACCACCACTGAATGGCATCCTAGCCAGTGGTGCAGCTAGGAAAATAACATTTGTAAGCCAGAACCCTTTTGTGCCTCTTTGCAGCTCCCTCCTCTACCATAGACATACCCACACTTGTTACGCAGACCCCTTTTGCACCCCATATTACTTAGTGTTATGCATTTGGCACTGTGGTTATTTAAACAGAGTACTGTAATCATATTACAGTATATGATTAGGGCTTATTGTGCATGAAATCAGTGACTTTTCAAAAGTTATGTATTTTCAAAATCTTGTGTGTGTTCTAAAAATTGCTCTACATGTTCTATCATCAGCCTCACTTGCGCCCTCCCATACTCACCCACACATATTTCAGTTTCCTACAGCGCTGGTCAGTTTCACCTTACGCTTGCTCCCCATTGCACCCATTTCTGCTGCTTTCTTTTTAGTCTGCTGTGCTGCACCTCAAGTTCAAAAAAGGAAGCAATTCCTTTTTTTCTTTTATTCGATTCCCCGCTGCACGGTGAAGCCCAAGTCTTCTTGACATACATAGATACATAGAAATTGTCGGCAGATAAGGACAGCTGAGACCATCAAGTCTGCCCATAAGCCCTAAACTTGTATGCAGTCACTGACCCTAAGTGATCAATGGCTTTTCATCACTCCCTCCCCACCCAGTGTTCCCGTGTGCCTGTCCCAGGCATGTTTAAGCCCCTCCACTGTGCTTGCCCCCACTACCTCTTGTGGCAGACTGTTCTAAGCGTCCACCACCCTCTCTGTGTAGAAAAACTTCCTCATGATCGATACATATATTAGAGACATCAGCTACAGAAACTGATCTGGGCTTCATGCACTCACTTGCGCTCACACACTGAGTCGGAGTTAGACTCAGTCGTCTTGGCTGGAAGCTGGACAGGCAATAACTCTGTCACAGAGAGAAGAAACACAGCATTTAAAGCAGCTGTCATTTGTGAGAGATGCTTGTTTTGCCTTTCCTGTTTAAGAACAGTTTAGTATTGTTACAAAAAGTGAGTTTTGTGAGGAGGTAAGAGGGGAGGAAATGTAGAAATGTGCTGCATACAAATTATTTGTAAACCATATACAGTACTACAACAAATAAAATATGGATGACCTGACACAACTCACTTTGTGTTTCCATTTCAACCCCTCGCTGGAAACACAGGCTCATTGTGTCTGTTCGCCCAAATGTTATTCCTTATGTAACACCAGTAGGGTTTGATATCAAATAGTAGGAGTAACCAAAATCAATGATCTAGGCCCAAAATGTCACCCCCCCAATCAACTTGAAATCTGTGGCTTGCTTGGTGTATGTGTTCCTACACCCATGATCCTAGGACAGCCGGGGAAGGGGCAGCGGAGCAGTTAGGGACTCACTGAGGAGGTCAATCCATGGTTTATGGAGAGATGTGGATGTACAGTATGGACCAGCAGAGAAAAGGAATTCCCAACAACCTTGACTGCAAGCACTTTCAACTTCAGATCCCTTGACTGAGCTGCTGGCATGAATACAAAAGATCTGTGATTCATAAACCCTGCCCCCTGTGTTTCTTAGAACACTTACATACATACATACATACTGTACACACATACATACATAGTTTACAGAAGATTAGGCCTAATGGTTTATCTTGTCTATCCAACGCAGCTCACTGGAAGTGCACAGTAGCTGCTCTGCCTCCCCCCATTATTTCCCCCTCCCACCCACTTCCCCACGCTGCACACCTCTGGTGATCACCTTACCCCCACTCTGTACTGTACCCCTGTGCCTATCCCATCCCTTTTTGAAACCTTCCACAGTTCCCATTTTTACCTGATCATCTGGCAGTGCATTCTAGGGCACCACCACCATCTCTGTGAAATAATGCCCCCTTGCCTCCTCCCTGTACCTCCCCCCTGCTAACTTCAGACTATGGCCTCTTGTAGTCCCCTCCTCTCTCAGTTTGAACAGACACTCATTTTTCCCTCTGTTGAACCCCTTCAGGTATTTGAAGGTCTCTATCATATCCCCCCTATCCCTTCTGCCCTCCAGAGAGTACATGTGCAGCTCTCTGAATCTATCCTTATATGTCAACCCCTCCAGACCACTGATCATCCTCGTCGCCCTTCTCTGGACTCTCTCCAGCAGTGTGATGTCCTTTTTTAGGCAAGGGTGCCAGAACTGCCCACAGTCCTCCAGATGCGGTCTCACTAGTGAGGTGTAAAGGGAAGTATAACCTCCATTCTCCTGGATATTATCCCCCTGGCAGTACACCCAAGCATTTTGTTTGCTTAGCTGCTGCTCTCCTGCAATGTTCCAAGCGGTTCCCCTTGGCATAAATCATAACCCCCAGATCCTTTGCCAACATCATGGCAGTCAACTGTACCCACCCCCAAGTGGTAGGTATATTGAGGGTTCCTAACACCAAGGTACAGAATACTGCATTTGTGTATGTGTTAAACCCTAACTGCCACGTGTGGGCCAGTTTTCTAGTTTCTGCAGGTCATCCTGTAGTGCACTCCTTCCCTTCCCTTCTCACTATCTACCACCTCCCCCAATTTAGCATCATCAGCGAATAAACTCATTTTATTACTGACCCCTCCCGATTTCTGCAGAGAACATATTAAAAAGGATAGGGCCCAAAACTGAGCCCTGTGGGACCCCGTTGATGACCTCCCCGGGTGTTGAGACTTCACCCCGTACCACGAACTTCTGCTGTCTATTCCTGAGCCAATTTGATACCCTCCTCACCAGCTTATCTCCCACCCCCAGTTCCCTCAATTTCCAAATTAGCTTTCCATGCAGGACCGAATCGAAAGCCTTGCTAAAGTCCAGGTAGAGGACATCAACCAACTTTCCTCCATCCAGGGACCTTGGCAATTCTGAAAGTACGGTTCTGGAACAAATATTCTTAGTTGTTACAAACAGTACATGCCGTACATTCTACTTTTTTAGATATACTAGCATTTGCTATCTTCTACTTTTTTAGGACTGTTTGTTTAGTTAAATTCTTTTATTTAACACCTCATCCTGAGCTAATGGATTTTATAATGCTCTTTGTATGAAAGATGTGACAGAAAATTGCATTGTATTGTGTTGTGTTTAGTGTTTTATTTGTATTATGAATGATTGTATTGTATTACACTGAATTTAATTGTATGGTGGTGTGTTGTATTGTTTTGCATTGTATTGATGTGAATTAGCTTGAGTTGTGTTAAATTGTATTTTTTGTATTGCACTGTAACCCCCATGAAGCTACTATACCTTTAAGGCCTCTTGCACTCACATATTAAAGGTGTCAGCCATCGCTAATGAGGCCTGAAACCTCCATGCTATCGACTAGACTAGTAATCCCCTATCATGATGTAAGGACCCCACCCCTGCCTTTTTACTAAAACGACAGGTGGCATGCTGTTGGCATTGGCAGCAATACCTGGTGAGGGACCTGGGTTCGGGGAGGATGAGGTTACCTGGCGCAAGGGACCTAGGTTTGGCTACTCTGCACAGGGGCACCCAAGTAAATCCAACTACAGGAAGCAATAACTGTAATGTCCAGAACCAGAATTGGGATTTTTCAGTGTGGCTTTATTTATTAACTAACTGAACATAAACAAAGCATTGCATGGTCCCCCAAAGGGCTACATTCACTGTATGTGCAGATTAGAGGTTAACCAAGCAGTCCATTTGAAGAATGAACACATTACTACTGTTGTCTGGCTTTGGACCCACCAGGCACTCAGCCTGGACTTTGCATGCGCTTTGGATACATAGCCCGACTGGCCCAGCTCCCCTGCCGGCCACTTGACTGACGGTCCACTTGAAGAATGAACCCAAACTTTACTTGAAAAGACATCCCATTAAACAAGGAGACTCCCAAACTGTGGCTCCCCATGCCACTTAGAGTCTGCAACTCCTAGAGAGATTTGTTTTCTTACTTCCAATCGAACTCCCATCAAACAAGGAGACTCCCATCCAACAAGGAGTAATTTTCCCATCCTGTGGCTCCCCACACCACTTGGAGTCTGCAACTCCTAGAGAGATTTTCAAGTTGCGACCCACGTCTGGGTACCCAACCCATCACTGGCCAAGTGCAAGAGGCAAGTAGCAAAACACAGAAGAAATCCGTAGAGGTGGATCTGGTTACTAAAGATGGGGGGTTTTCCCACCTCCAGCTCCCACAGCCCATACCCGGCCATTTCTCTGGATACACACAGAAAACTTTAGAACTTTAAAATGTAGATTGAATGGTGGATGACCTGAAGCACCCCCTCTACAGCATTACTTGAAATCCAATAAAACTTTAGACTGTTTGACTGCTCCATTTGTTCGTCCTAGTAACATAGTCCTCCCAAATAGCAGTCCCCATTACTTGAAATCCATTTAAAACTTTAGACTGTTTGACTGCTCCATTTGTTCATCCTAGTAACATAGTCCTCCCAAATAGCAGTCCACATTCATTTCCCAACTGAAGAAAACAATTTGTTTGCCCCTTCAAATGGAGCCAAACACTCACCCATTTGTTGCAGGTGCCCCACAGGCGAAGTACTATAACCTTTGCTGTTATACAAGAACAGACTAAATAAAACCAGGCAGCTTCCTTCCATGGTGGGAGAAGGGGATTGCCCCTGGAACCCACAGAGAACTTTTCCTCCCCTCCCCGGAGGGAGAGGGGCACTGAGAGCGGGGGAGCGGTCTCCACCACTTTTAAAAAAAAAAAGGTAAACACAGGAACACTTCCTTCTTCTTTGAAACAAACTGAAGACTGACCGACTTCCTTCCTGTTTGCTTTAGGACAAACTGAAGAATCACTTTGAAATTTCCCAAAGTTCTAAACTCACTCCCTGAGCTGTAGATTCCAATGTGGCTCATGCAGCTGCGACAGTTCTATAGTGATGTCATCTCTCAAGTCTCAGCTGTGACTGAGGACAGAGTGAGACAGTGTGAAACCCATTTAACTGGAGTTTCACAAGCTGCCTTCCCTGCCTACCACTAGGTCTTACTGGGATTCTAGTAACCCCGGGTAACAAAGGGGTTACACTCGCCCTTGACCAGGAAAATGACTGTCCCCAGTCATTATGCACCCGGCCTTAGGTCATCCCACCCTATGTGCTACCTGCAGAGGGAGGTGATCAGACCCCCTCCTACCATGTGCAAGCACAGGTAGGCAACACTAAGGGCCTAGAGGCCTATAGCTGACACATCAGCCTCTACTCTATCCACTTTCTATGGACACCCAGTGGCTCTTGTAGAACCGTCCAGAGCATAGCCCTGATAGATCAGCACTGCAGTCCCTATGGCCACTGAGGACCACAGCCTGTCCATCCCCCCTAACCCTCTAGGGAAAACCTATCTGCCTCTTAATATAACATTCCCAAACAAAAACAAAACCCGGGGACCTCCCCCTCGACCTTGGGCAGCCTGCAACTACAACTTAGCAATAATAACACAGTACATTTAAATTCTACACCATAAGCACTGACGAGGAACTCCAATGAGCCCCTCCTCCTCTTCTTGTCTTCTCTTCTGTCTTCCAGGGACACCTGTAAGAAAAGACAAAAACAAACAAAAAAACACATCCTAATCTGCATGCACAGTCTATCTAAACAACAACAACACCAACCCTTACCATACAGAAAAAACACTGAACAATCCCCCAAATTTTTTTTTTTTAGAAAAGGTAGAAAAACACAGTATTTACATTAAAGTACAATAATGACATTGGTTACAATACACCTTTGAGGGGGATGGAGTGCCCTAAAAGTCCCAACTAGTGACCACAAGGCCCGAAGGCCAGTCCAATAAAGAGTCTCTCCTGGGCCGGAGCCCCGTGAAACATAGTTCTTTAAGGCCAAACTCAAGGGGAGAGTCTTTATGGACAGTTCAACATTTTGAAGTCTGTAGTGTAGGGTGTGTACTGCAATGTCATAAAGATAGAAAAAAGGTTTTTTTGGACTTACCAGCCTCTTGAAGTATAAGACTAGGCACCGACCTGCGCCGCAGCAGAAGACTCTCCCTGGCAGCATTTCTTCTGATACAGCTGGGCGGACATCTTCTGGGAACCCACAGGAGTGCACATCTGGAAACAGCTGGGCTGATGTCATCTCTGGAGAAGGAACCTTAGAACAGGAACAAAAAGAAAAACAGCTGGTCCGGCATCATCCGATTACCAGGCGATGAACAGGAAAACAGCTGGGCTGGTGTCATCTCTGGATCTGAAGTCATCTGGTGGGCCAGTAGATGGTTGCTGAACAAGACAGTACACTGTAGACTGATGAATGTGGAGCACCTGAGTCCTTGGTTATTCATATTGGCGGATCAATAAGGGCACTTCACAGTCTAGATGTGGCAGTATTGACTACCACTGCTCGGCTCTCCATTTTGTAGGCACGGGCTTAATTACTGGGAGGTCCTTGCACTGAGGCCAATAGTAGAGGGGGTCAGGGGCTTGAATTATTACTCCGTCTGGATGCACATAATTCACACAGTGGGAGACTACACGTCCCTCTCTGTTCACTATTCTCACTCTGTCCATAAACAGTGTCCTGCCTCTCTTCCACTGTGTATACTTTTCGTGGAACAGTCTATTCTTTACATGCTGGTTAGCCCCAGGATGCACATGTTTCATTGCTTCATCCCAGATCCAGGATTTCCTGCAGTTCTCAATCTCCTCCCAGACTCTCCGAGGAAAGGTAGGAAAGGTCGTACCAAAGATTTCATTGGCCTTTCTATGAACCAGTCTCTCCTCTTTACTTGCTTTGGTCAATCTGAGACCGCTGGCCTGGCTTGGGGTGGCCAGTCCTGGTTCTGCCAGCTCGCGATCCTCAATGAAATTAAAACGGATCCCTGACTTCTTCTTCTTTGGTGAAGCCAGGGCAGTGGCATCACCACCTTCTTGAACACATTCCTCCGAGGCAAGATCTTGAGGCTGTGTACTGCTCCTTTCTCACAAGGCCACTTAGGTTCCCCTCATCTTCCTCTTCACTGAGGATCTGAGCCCAGGAGTGAGCAGTAGTTCTCACCCCCGAGACTATCCATTCATCACTGGGAGCGGAGGTCGACACCTCCCATTCAAAGGCCTCCCGCATCTCATCTTCACCTACGAGACTTGGGCTAGGCCCCCCCACCCAGGGGTCTATTGATGCTTTATCTAAACTTGCCTTCTGAGATCCAGCATCCAATGCTTCAATTTCAGATTCAGTCTCTAATTCTGCACTCTCTAACTTTGTGCCACACTCCCCCGAGGGACCTTCCTTCACAGGCTCCACCTGATGCTGTGTGCTGCCAACTGCAGATTCTTGAATTTTTGTCCATGTGGGAGCCAAATGAATTGGAGGTGCTTTATACAAGCCATATTTTTGAAGCCATCCAGCACAGTGAGGAATCATGAAGACATCCCTTCCAGCACTCAAACACATCTGGCATACATGCACTGGATAATTAGGAATTGCCACATCAGGAGGAGTTGCCCTCTATAGCACCGCTTTCAATATCTCTCAATCTATTTACTGCTGTTGTTACTGCAACCCGGCATGATCCGGTAACGAGCTGGTCCTGAGGCCATAACTGCAGAAAATAAACAAAAGTTCATTGTAACTGAAAGTCCCACTTAATGAACACACTCTGTAGCTTTAAAATGGCTCCTCTGCTGCTGTGTTTACTTTACTACCCCACCTGTAATGGCGCAGTGCAGCACCTTTGCATCAACATTCAGACTCTGGGTCAAGCCACTGCGCACCCGATTTACATCAGCTACTAATAACTTTTACTCAAACTGCACAACTTGCTCTGTTCTGGCTGTTCACACATTTACAGGATTTTCCTTGGACTTTTCACATGCTGGCAACATTCATTTAATTACAGTCCCTTTAAAACTTCAGGTTTCAGCACAGGATTGCCTGCTTCTACTAGTGTTGCACTTTTTACAACCCACAGTCTCTCTCTGGCTGCAAACTTTAAACTGAGGCTACTTTCATTGCTATGCACACATTTAATGGCTTTACAGACTTGCACTTGCCAGCAGGACATCACACAATCGCTACTTGCAAAGCGACTATACAGCTGCACACACATTTTATATGGCATTACTGAAAATCACTGATTGAGTAGTTTTAATTATTTACTCACTGTTATTGTAGCAGATTGCTGCGATGGGGTAAAACGGCCTGCAGCCAGATTTTTGAAGGCCTCAGAATGCAAACGGGCGGGCAGTCTCCGCGATCGTCATTTTAACCACACAATTCACTGATCCCATGATCGATATGCTGGTTGAGCCAGATTTTTAACTAGAAAGTCACTTTTTTACTGTTTACAGCGCTTTGATTACTTCGCGAACGCTCCTCCACTGCCAGTACACGCACTACTGTCTGTCTCCCTCTCGAATGCTGAAGCAGACTCAGAAGAGCTGGCTGAGGGGCCGGACTAATGGCAAACTGACCAACCACACAACGCCATGCAAATGAGCCTCTTCTTCCTCGCGAGGGCTCCTCTCCTCATGGCGATCGTCGAGCAGGCAAATTTAAACTGAAAAATGCACTTTTCTTTTTTTCTCAACTGACTCCACGGTGGGAGTCCATTTCAACCATGTAACATTGCCATTAACTCTGCAGTCTCTAGCATTGCACAGAAAGCATTTCCAATGTCCAGGGCATATTTTCTCTGTTGCTACCCCTAGTTTTCCACACTTTCCTTCACAGAAATTCATTTTAAAACTGACAAAAACGCTGTAAACAATTTTTGATGCAGGACAAGGACACACACTTTGGCTTTACAGCTCCTTGGTAAACAGTTGGCATTTTTTAAACAGCAGCACAAGATTCACAGCACACAGCAACACACTAGGGAAATTGCTTCAACTTTTTGGGCTACCAACTGCCAGATAGCCAAAACGCTAGCCTACTTGCCCAAGCACCTTCCTTCCCGAACAAATCCAAAGCGGTGCCTCCATTTTTGTAAGGACCCCACCCTGCCTTTTACTAAAGCGACAGGTGGCATGCTGTTGGCGCTGGCAGCATACCTGGTGGGGGACCTGGGTTCGGGGAGGATGAGGTTACCTGGCGCAAGAGATCTAGGTTTGGCTACTCTGCACAGGGGCACCCAAGTAAATCCAACTACAGGAAGCAATAACTGTAATGTCCAGAACCAGAATTGGGATTTTTCAGTGTGGCTTTATTTATTAACTAACTGAACATAAACAAAGCATTGCATGGTCCCCCAAAGGGCTACATTCACTGTATGTGCAGATTAGAGGTTAACCAAGCGGTCCATTAGAAGAATGAACACATTACTACTGTTGTCTGGCTTTGGACCCACCAGGCACTCAGCCCGGACTTTGCATGTGCTTTGGATACATAGCCCGACTGGCCCGGCTCCCCTGCCGGCCACTTGACTGACGGTCCACTTGAAGAATGAACCCAAACTTTACTTGAAAAGACATCCCATCAAACAAGGAGACTCCCAAACTGTGGCTCCCCATGCCACTTAGAGTCTGAGACTCCTAGAGAGATTTGTTTTCTTACTTCCAATCGAACTCCCATCAAACAAGGAGACTCCCATCCAACAAGGAGTAATTTTCCCATCCTGTGGCTCCCCACACCACTTAGAGTCTGCGACTCCAAGAGAGATTTTCAAGTTGCGACCCACGTTTGGGTACCCACCCCATCATTGGCCAAGTGCATGAGGCAAGTAGCAAAACACAGAAGAAATCGTAGAGGTGGACCTGGTTACTAAAGATGGGGGGTTTTCCCACCTCCAGCTCCCACAGCCCATACCTGGCCATTTCTCTGGATACACACAGAAAACTTTAGAACTTTAAAATGTAGATTGAACGGTGGATGACCTGAAGCACCCCCTCTACAGCATTACTTGAATTCCAATAAAACTTTAGACTGTTTGACTGCTCCATTTGTTCGTCCTAGTAACATAGTCCTCCCAAATAGCAGTCCCCATTACTTGAAATCCATTTAAAACTTTAGACTGTTTGACTGCTCCATTTGTTCATCCTAGTAACATAGTCCTTCCAAATAGCAGTCCACATTCATGTCCCAACTGAAGAAAACAATTTGTTTGTCCCTTCAAATGGAGCCAAACACTCACCCATTCGTTGCAGGTGCCCCACAGGCAAAGTACTATAACCTTTGCTGTTATACAAGAACAGACTAAATAAAACCAGGCAGCTTCCTTCCATGGTGGGAGGAGGGGATTGCCCCTGGAACCCACAGAGAACTTTTCCTCCCCGAGGGAGGAGAGCACTGAGACCGGGGAAGCGGTCTCCACCACTTAAAAAAAAAGGTAAACACAGGAACACTTCCTTCTTCTTTGAAACAAACTGAAGACTGACCGACTTCCTTCCTGTTTGCTTTAGGACAAACTGAAGAATCACTTTGAAATTTCCCAAAGTTCTAAACTCACTCCCTGAGCTGTAGATTCCAATGTGGCTCATGCAGCTGCGACAGTTCTATGGTGATGTCATCTCTCAAGTCTCAGCTGTGACTGAGGACAGAGTGAGACAGTGTGAAACCCATTTAACTGGAGTTTCACAAGCTGCCTTCCCTGCCTACCACTAGATCTTACTGGGATTCTAGTAACCCTGGGTAACAAAGGGGTTACAATGACACTGACTGAACCGGACATAGACTGACTGAACCAGACATAAGATTGCACCCAAGCTGAAGTGACTCGAAGGGCAAAATAAACTGCTGGTTGTGCAAATACGGACTTTGTGCAAAACTGCCTTTGGACTACATTTTCATTAGAAAATCAGTAAAGCTGTTTGAGGCTTCTGCTTGGCTGAGGGGCTTCTCTAGGTGGGCATCTATCAGACAACAGATGCCCACCTATTACGAGTACCAGCCCAGCCAACCCCATCACCAGAATCTTGGTGCCCAGCCATCTCTCTAATTGGCTAAAACCCCTCATTTCCAATTCAAATATCCGCCATTTGTTCTCTCGCTTACCGAGAGCTGAGACCCAACACCGGTCCACAACACGTTCTCTGTATAAAATTATACACCTAATGAGTACCCCTGCTGAAACGTGCACAGCAAAGCCAGTCGAAAATATACAAATTATCCTGTTTTCACAAATGTACTTTTCTATTTTTCTATTAACTCGCCATTTTTTGGGTCGCTTAGCAAGTGATGCCCCCCCATACACACACACACACATAGTGCCCATTTTGTAACGGTTGTGTATTTCTTAAAAAATATGATCAGTACAGAAAAAAAAAACAACAGATGTCACTCATGTTCATTCGCAGTTTGAAAATGCCCCCTTCTATTTTTTTCTTTATACAATGGAGTTCAACATTCCCTAACCGCGGCTGCTCTGCAGAACAGTTGGTTCCTGAATGCGCTGAGCCTTAGCTTCCCCATGCTCTCTCTTACATACACCTGCAGTCTGCACCATTAAGTTTAGTTTCTGTGAAATATAAAAATTCACCTTTTTTGTAGCACTTTCAGTTTGATTTGCCAGTCTCGCCATAACTGCAAAGGCATAAGCACATGGCCTATTCTCTCGGGGACATGTGGCTGGCGGGATCGCGTCGGGCATGCAGAATCATGACAGCAAGCTGCGACACAACCCCGTTCAACAGTTGACATGAGCAGGCAGAGAGAGGCTTACATGGGCAGTGGGGAGGCATGAAGTTAAAAAGGAAGAAATAATTATTTTACTGTTTCCTGAAGTGCTTTAGAACTTCTGCATGATCTGATCAACAGAGTGTGTTAAGAAAGTCAACACACTGCAGCGCCGAAAATTACACCCCAGGTAGTGGGATGGGTGATGAGACCACCTAATCCCCATGGTGGTAGTGGTGGTGGGGGGGAACAATCGCAATTTCCCAGCAAAACAGTTGTTACAAAACAGCTGTACCCTTTACTGGCAAGTGACCCAGTAGAGGTACTACTTTACAAGAAAATGAATTTATACACATTTCCAGTAATCTTTAAACTTTTTTTATATTTTATAAAAAATGTCACAAATAACCCATTTTCTAAGTGCAATAATACCCTCCAGGGTGGGTGGTGTTGGGGAATACCTGACTTTCCAGGGTCTATAAGGCCCTCCGCCTGCAGCATCGGGCCTCATTATGCCCCTGGGCTGGTCTGGTATTCCTCAACACCACCCACCCTGTCAGGTATTATTGCTCACATAGAAGGGTACACACTCAATGAATATTATTTCCTGAACACCACAAAAATGCATTATTTTTTACTCAGATATCAAATAAAGAATAGTAGAATTATTCATCCCTATTCAGCAAATAACGTCTTAAAAAACAACAGGGAAAGTCAACGCCCCCCCACCCTCCTCCTCCCCAGCCCAGATCCTTTAAACATAGAAGCCTCCATCTCCCCACTCTCAGTTAGCACCCAAATCTCCTCTCCCCCTAGCACCCACATATTGAGAAAATTAAATTCCAGTAATTGGTGGCCAACACAACCTGCCCGCCTCCTGGCTGGCCGCTGACTTTCATCAGCCCTTTGTAATCATTCATTGATTGTCCCCCACCCTAACAGCAGCACCCTTATTTATTTATTTATTTAGATTTTGGTAACCGGGTGAACCCTCTGAGACCAGAGATCCCTTTTTCAGGGGCGACCCGGGGTTAATTACAACGACCACTTACATTAGGTGAAAATTATAGTGAAATACAATAATTAAGTTACAGAGAGTACATACACAATCAAAGGGGTACATTAGACAATAGCTGGTACAGGTCAGGAAGTAGGCAATATACGAGGAGAAAACAGGAATTAGTAGGAATCAACAGGGCTGAAACAGTTGCTTACATCAGGTCTACAGTGTTTTTAACATTAACCATAGGCGATCCAAGGAGAGAAGGGCATAGGTCAGCTGGCATAGGAGGGGGGTAGGTTTAGGACATGATCTAGCGATTACAACCACAGAGGCTAAGTTTCAGAAGGTACACTTTGAGGCCAGATTTGAACCCTAGGAGTGAAGGTTTGTCAAGTAGGCTTGCTGGGAGTGAGTTCCATGAGTGGGAAGCCGCATATTGAAAAGAACGCTTTCCTTGGTTGGTACAAACACGGGGGATGGCGAGGAGACTACTGGCTGTGGACCAGAGGGTTCAGCAGGGGACTTTGGGAGTGAGCAGGCCACTCAGGTGAGGTGGGTGGCCTAGGAAAGTGAATTTATAGGTCAGGCAGGCAGTAGGATAGGCTAACATAAGCCTTAGGGTGGGCCCGTGTAGGTCAGCGAGGGCCTCACAGTGATGTCTCCTTGGGGAGGAGTTGGTTCCAAAGTGGGCTATTCAGTGGTAGAGAGCAGTAAGCTTGTTTAACTCCTGTCTCCCAGAGAGACTGGTGTAAGGGGGAGCCATATAGCAAGGAGGGGAGAAGGTTACAGTTTGCTATGGCTCATCGTGCTTCTCCAGAGAGGGAGTTTCCCAAGCGATATAGAAGGCCGAGCCTCTGGTGTATGGATCTGGTTAAGGCATCAAAGTGTAGTTTGTAGGTTAACTCCTGGTCAAGGAGAACCCCAAGATACCTGAACTGGTCTGCGACATCTACTTGCCTTCCTAGGGCTGATGAGAGCTGAAGTAGCCCACTACGATCCTTGCCCAGGCGTCGTGTCCTGAAGAGGACTGCCTTTGTTTTTTCTTCATGCAGTTTTAGAGAGTTAACAGTGAACCAGACTTCAAGAGCTGAGAGGCTGGCCTGAAGTTTGGAGGAGATAATAGAGGGTTTGGGGTCACTACAGTAGATTATGGTGTCATCCGCATATAGGATAAGGTTGCAGGGTGCACAATCCTCTTCGATGTCATTTAGGAATAGAGAGAATAGTAGGGGGCCCAGGATGGAGCCCTGAGGTACCCCAGAGATCATGGATCTAGGGTCATATTGTACTCCTCTACAGCAGACTTTTTGGGATCTGTTTGTCAGATAGCTCATGAACCAGGAGAGTGAGAGCTGATCCAGGCCAAGACGATGAAGTTTAGTAAGGAGAAGCTCATGGCTGACCAGGTCAAAGGCCTTAGATAGGTCAATGAATACAGCACCCACTGCGATGCCTTGGTCCATGGCCTTAAGAATGTCAGATATTAGACGGATAAGAGTGGTGTCAGTGCCATGGCCTTTCCTAAAGCCATGCTGTACTTTGGAGAGGAGTAGGTGTTGTTCTAGGTAGTCTTGGAGTTGATAATAGACAAGTCTTTCCTGAATTTTCCTCAGGGTGCAGAGAAGAGAGATGGGCCTGTAGTTACCCACTCTATCCCCAGTTCCTTTTTTGTGGACGGGAACAATGGTCATTACCTCCCATTTACTGGGGACCATTCCTTCATGGAGGGACCTATTAATGAGCAGGGTGACAGGATAGGCAATGGCCAGGGCTGCGGCCCTCAACAGCCGAGGTTCTAGAAGGTCATTTCCAAGGGAAGAGTCTGGGTTTATTTTGCATAGGAGGGGAAGTACTGTTTCAGGCTCACAAGTTTCAGGTGCAATATGGGGCAAGGTAGCACCCTGTCCACGTAGGGGAGAAAGGGGGTCCCAGGCACAGGTGGGAGGTATCCAACTGGATTTGCAAAGGAGGCACAGAAAGCATCAGCCACTTTAGCAGGGTCATTGGTAAATGTATCCCCGATTAGGAGTGAGTCATCATGTTCTTTTGAAGGGCCTTTGAGGAGGGAGTTTATGTAGCCCCAGAATTTCTTTGGGTCACATAGATGGCCAGTTTGGAGGTCTCTAAGGAATTTGGATTTGGCCTGTTTTGCAGTTTTTTTGCATGAGTTCCTTAGACTCCGGTACTTCTCCCAGTCCAGTTTACAGCCAGAGGATTTGTAGAGTCCCCACGCCTTGTCTCGAAGACACATGGTCTGTACATTGCTCATTGATCATGTGATCATCTGCTTTTACAATACAGGCAAGTGCATGAGTGCCTTCATTCAGAAGAAGGTGGCTGGCCATGGACTGAGGAGGGGGAGGGGCTGTGTTTGTCACCTTCTTCCATTCTTGCACGTAGATGCAGTGGGCAGTGCTACAAGGGTCCTGGCAGTGCCTGTTACAAGCACCCTGGGGAAGGGGGACAATCAATGAATGACTACAAAGTGCTGATGAAAGTCAACGACTGGCTGTGGAGGCTGGAGGGTTATGCCAGCCGCCCATTGTTGGAGTTTAATTTTATCAAAACATGGGTGCTGGGCAGGAAGGATTGGGGATTTGGGTGGTAACTGAGGGTGAGGGGAAGGGGGCTTCTATATTTAAAGGATCTGGGCTAAGGAGGAGGGTAGGAGTTGTTCCATTTCCTTTTAAAAAAAAAAAAAGAATACTGATTATTTGGCCGAATAACGAATATGTGGTGCCCAAATACCAAATATTCCTCTGAATATTTGGAAAAAGGTATTTGCGCAGCCCTATTCGGTAGCCATTTTCATCAACTCAGCTCTGACTAGCTGGCATCGCAACATAGTCTCAGGGTGACTGGCCAACCACTTAGGTGAAGCTGCGTGAGGAGAGAGAGTCACTAGGGCTCCTGGACCTGAGATGGACTAAATTAATTCACCTTTGCAGCATGCACTTGTCACAAACCCACTCAGCAGGTCAGCCCTCTACTCCCAAAGTGCCAACCTCCAAGCGCAGTCTTGTGAACAGTTTAACAGAACAAGGTAACCCTCTTGTCTATTTTTGTGGGTTCAAATCAACCTTTGGTCTCAAGTCTTGGAGTGATTCAAACTGTGAACCTCTTGCTAGCGTACCGAATGCACAGGCTCAGATATATCTGTCTTCAGGGGGCCAGATATCTTTGCCTACAGGCATCTAACCATGTGTGCAAAAATTAACCCTTAAACTTTAATAAAGACCCCAGATTATTCTTACCTTTTTCTGGTTTGGTATCACCATTCAAGCTTATGCCCAGTGTCTGCTGTAACCATATATACTCTACTTGTAAAGGAAAGAAATCAAAGACAGACCTAGTAAGCTCCAAAAAGAGTTTTACTAAAATAGATAATAATATGTAAAACATACAATACAGAACTATTATATTACAAGACATACAAATCTTTGAAAAGAACAAGGGTTTAAACAGTGCAATTCCTACTACAGTAATTAGAATTATCTCTCTTTCTAAATACCTGTTTAAAATGCTCACAGATGTTTCTTTGTCAGAGTCCAGATAAAAGTGTCTGAAGCAAAACAGAATAATGCTTTAAAAGCTGGTTTTCCCCACCTATTTTGCATGAGGTCACCTAGCTCCTCCCTGTCAGAATATATAAAAAAAAATATCTATATAAAAACAGGATGTCTTTTCCAAGTATTAAATTCTGTAATCCTCAGCATGATTCATGTCCTTCAAATAACATTTCTTTGATCTATTGATATTGATCAGTTTCCCCTCTCACACAAACATCAGCATTTATGATTTCGCACCAGTTTACTAAACCTGGCTTCCTCCTCTTGAAACATCATAAAAGGATGCTGATTTCCCTTTTTGCAGCTAAAGCTATAATTAACTTACAAAAGTCTGTAATTAGCTTATGGCCTGCCATGTATCACCTTGTTTCTAAAACCCGTGTGTGTGTGTGTATATGATCTCACTTGCTGTTTCAGCATTTTCTCATGGCTTTCATCTTTCAGCTGAAACCTGGAGAGGGGGAGCGAGGTCACTCCAAGAGCACCAGATTTCTCAGCATCTCTCATGACAGACAGTTCATAACCCATTTTTATTTTACAAAAAATGATACAGTGATAAGAACCAGTTGTCCAAGCGTCACAGCACTCACCGGTTGAGTGGTAGACCTCCAGGACTACTAAAATTAATTGACATCTTGGACTGCTATAAGCAATAAGCAATAAGAGTTGATAAAGCAATGGGGCCAGATGGGGTGCACCCCAGGGTCCTTAAAGAACTAAGAGAGGAGGTGGTGGCTGAACCTCTGGCTATCCTGTTCAGCCGATCACTGGAAACAGGGGAGGTACCCAAAGACTGGAGGACAGCAGATGTAGTCCCCTTATACAAAAGTGGGAACAAAGAGGAAGCAGGGAACTACAGACCAGTCAGCCTCACCTCGGTAGTGGGGAAGATCATGGAAGCACTACTGAAGGAGAGATTGGTGGAACATCTGGTTGTCAATGGACTACAGGACCCAAGGCAGCATGGTTTCACCAGGGAGGTCATGTCAGACCAACCTCATTGAATTTTTGACTGGGTGACTAGGGAGGTGGATCAGGGAGGCAGTGGACATGGCCTATCTGGACTTCAGCAAGGCCTTTGACACTGTGCCACATAGAAGACTATTACACAAACTGGGGAATATGGGTGTGGGCAGGACAGTAGTGTGGTGGGTAGGTAACTGGCTGGGTGGCAGGACACAGAGGGTGGTGGTAAATGGCTGTCACTCCATGAGGGAAGAGTGACCAGTGGGGTACCACAGGGATCAGTGCTGGGACGGTCCTATTCAACATCTTCATCAGTGACATGGCGCGGGACCTAGAAGGCAGAATTTCACTGTTAAGCTGATGACACAAAGCTCTGTAACAGAGTAGACACACCAGAGGTGTAGACAGAATGAGAAGGACCTGCAGAAACTTGAAGAATGGTCAGGGTTTGGCAGTTGAAATTCAATGCAAAGTGCAAGATAATGCATATGGGGCACAAAAACCCTGCACAATATATCAGTTGGGGGTGAGGATATAGCATGCACCAAGCAGGAAGGGATCTTGGGGTTATCATCTCAGATGACCTCAAGGTAGGAAACAGTGTGACAAGGCAGCAGGTAAAGCAAATAGGATGCTGGGATGTATAGGCAGGGGCATCACCAGCAGGAAAAGGAGGTCATAATTCCGCTATACAAGACACTAGTGAGGCCCCACCTGGAGTACAGTGTACGGTTCTGGAGACCATACCTACGTAAGGACATAGACAGGGTAGAAAAGGTTCAGAGGAGGGCAACAAAAGATGGTGCATGGATTGCATCACAAGTCCTATGAAGACAGGTTGAAGGAACTGAACATGTACTCCTAGAGGAGAGAAGGAGGCGGGGATATGATAGAGACATACAAGTATCTTACAGGGAGGAACAGGGTGCAGGAAAACACTATTTTAAGCGAAAAAGATGTTCCAGGACTAGAGGGCATGGGATGAAGTTGGAGGAGGGGCGATTCAGAGGAAACATAAGAAAGAATTTCTTCACAGAGCGGGTGGTGGACAAGTGGAACACCCTGCCAGAGGAAGTGGTGGGGGCTGAAACAATCACAGGATTTAAGAATGCATCGGATAGACATAGAGGAATTCTGGAGGTCAGAGATAAGGGGCAACAGACTTCTAGGAAAACAAACTGAACTTACAAGCTCAAATGGGCAGACTGGGTGGGCCATAGGCCCTTATCTGCCGACACTGTCTATGTATCTATGTATCTATGCTACTAGGAGCTGCAGATTCTTCAGTGAATAGCAGGAGTTGTTTCCAACCCAAGTCAGATCTGCATTAGATCTCAAGGGAAGCAGGTCTGCAAGCGACAGCTGTGAGTGCTGCTGAAAGAGACAGCGTGTGTTGCAGAGACAGACTTCCTGTCTGCCTGCGTTGAGTGTTAAGCCTTATTTACACTGTCGACTTCGATGCGCATCAACCCATGTGCATGGGTTGATGCACTTCAAAGTCGGTAGTGTGGACAGTTTCTGGAGCGCCTTAACAGTGCTGCACATCGGTTTCTGTTCTGACCCGGTAGAGGGGACGTGTACCGGAGCGAGCTACTTTAAAGTGCCTTACCTGCAGTGTAGATACTCTGCAGTGCTCCATTCCTGATGAATGTCTCCTCTCCTGGCATCCTGCTTGCCTGCTAAACTCGAATATACCCCTTATCATGTCCAAGTTCAGCAAAAAAGTATTTTTCATCAGCAGAAGGGATGCTGAACTCAGGAAAGTGCTTAAATATGTAAAACGAGGGATAAAAGTACTATAAATTAGGGATGTAAACTGGTGCAGCAATTCTAGTGGGCATGCTTGAATACATATGCACAGCCATGGGGATCCAGAGGCTGTGCGCGTATGTGATCGTGCTTGCCACTATGTGCCGTACACCAGATACATCCTAATATAGTACTGTTAACCCTGTTTACAAATTCAAACACATTCGAGTTCAGCATCACTTCATTTTATTATTTACTCAGTTCTCGATTAATACCCTTGAGCTATGAGCTCGTTTACAGAGGTTCCACATCAACAGCAAACAACACAAATACAGCAAAACAATACAAACAGTGGTTACAAAATTACATTGGATACAGAAATGAGGTTCTACTCTTTTGTAACTAAAATTACAAAATTCAATCACATTAAGCAATAAGTATATTGTGAGGAGTGAACAAAATGGAAAGGTAGCTTACTATGGAGAGAGAAACTGGTAGCAATGCAGGCTGGGTGCTGAGAGAGTGCTGAGTGGGTGAGGAAGGTATACGGGAGAATAGGTGGAGAAAACGGGAGCAGCCATAGGGCCTTGTCATCAGTTTGTTGGAAGGGGAAAATTCCATGGGGTGTTAGAGTGGGAGGATATGGTAAGGGAAGGGGAAAGCAGATTAGGTGGTGAGGAAGGTGGGAAATGGATGAGAAATGGAATGGAGGCTGAAGGCAGAGTGGAACGGTAGAGAAGAGGGGAAAATAACAAGGCAGTTGGATAGGGGAGCTTGTAAGAGCTATAATGAACAGAAAGAAGACAGGAGTTGGGTTGTGCAATTTAGAAGTTACAATCACACCCACTAAGTGTTGCTAGATGGGTGCGAAGTTTAGATTTGAAGGGGCCAAGTTTAGATTCTGCCAGCAGGTTGTCACGTAGCGAGTTGAGCCAAGCAGATGCACAGTACTCAAAAGACCGCTGACCCTGGGAGGTGTGGTGGAAAGGGACTTTTAGTGGCTGGCTATTAGTCCTTCTAGTCTTGTTAGTGGGGTAGAGGAGACTCTGAATGCCAAGTGATGTTAGACCTAGGGTGGACTTTTTAGCCATCAGGCAGACCTGGTAGTGAGTTCTACAGTGCAGATGTAACCACCCAGACTGGGAATAGAGATCACAGGTGTGTTTAAGGCGTGGTGCATCTAGGACAAGCCTACAGGCTTTGTTTAGGGCCAGCTTTATTCGCTTGAGAGCTGTGTCAGTTGCCGCACTGTAGACTATCAGTCCTTAACCAATCACGGATAAGACCGAGCTGCACACAGCGAGTTTTAATGCCTCATCGGTTAGGCAGTGTTTATGGCTAAATAGTTGGCCAATTTTGATATTTGCAGCCTTGGCTACAAAATCAATGTGCTGTGAAAATGTGAGGGAACAGCCTAGAGTGATCACAAGATATTTAAAACTTCTGACCATTTCTAGTGAGGCGTTTTGGTTGTTTACTATTTTTAATAGATGGGATCTCTGCCAGTTGTGGGGAGAGGCAAACAGCATTGTCTTGGTCTTCTTATAATTAAGCAAAAGCTTTGAAACAAGAAACCAGGCCTCAACTAAAGAGATATTAACCTGCATTCGCTTTTCCAGTGCTTCTGGGTCTGTGTGGCTAGTTTAGAGTACCACATCATCAGCGTACAGCAGGACCTTATCCTGGCACGCTAGAGGGAGGCAGTTTAGGAACAGGCTAAAGAGCAGGGGGCCCAAGATTGAACCTTGGGGGACCCCTGTATTGACATTCAGACTTTCAGAGAGGGCATCAACGATTTTTACTTGTGTTCTTCTAGACAGGTAACTCTGGAACCACCCCACTGATTCAGGTGATAACCCAGTGTAGGTTAGTTGGGTCAGCAGCAGTTCATGACTGACTGTGTTGAAGGTGTTGGTGAGGTCTATGTAGGTTGCCCCCACCATAAGCCCCAAATCAAGTGCAGCATGAATGTAGCCTGTGAACTCCACCAGCGCTGTTGTAATACTATGTTGTTTCCTGAAACCATGGTGTTCCAGGCATTGCAACTGGTGTTTGTCGAGGTAGTCGACAAACTGGCAATAGATAATATGCTCCAGCGCTTTTGAGAGTGGGGGGAGTATGGAGATCGGATGGTAGTTGTTGTGACTGACCCTGTCACCATTTTTAAAAACAGGGATGACCACTGCTGTTTTCCATAGCTGTGGGAATTTACTGGTTATAAGTGATAGAGTCATAATTCTGGCAAGAGGTGACAGTAACTCACCAAGTGTGAGAGCAATGAGCTTGAGGTCAAGCGTGTCACCACTCATTCTAGTTTTTCCTTGAACTTGTAAAAGGTATTTTTTGGCTTTGGCTTGATCAATAATTTTGAAGTAGAAAGATGGGGCAGTTCCAGTATGGGTAGTCTGCCTGTTATTTAGATTTGTATCTTTGGGGGTCTAGGAAGTCAGGGGGAAGTACACCACTTAAGTCAGTAATTGCCTTATTAAAGGTGTTTGCTATGATTCTGGGGTCCTGGATTGCTGTTTCTTCAAGATTTAGTATGGTTGGAGGTGCCTTGTTTGGTTTCCCTGTTAGCGTCCTGATATTGTCCCAGAACTTGCGGCTGTCCCTCCAGGAGTTGGCCAACTCATTTTTGAAGAAACAGCTTTTTGCTTGACAAACAGCCCAGGTATATCTATTTCGGGTGGTTTTATAGTTCTGATTATTTGTTTGAGAGCCAGTGCTTCTAGCTTTATGCCAGAGGTTGTCTCTTTGCTTCATAAGTTTAATGAGGGGTAGAGTGATCCAAGAGTTACAAGCCCCACAAACTTTCTGCTCACAGTAGGGGGCATATATGTTGCATGCCGCATTGAAGGTCTTGATGAAATGGTCAAGTGCTTCATCAACGTCATTTGCAGCATATATGTCTGTCCAGTCTTGCTGACTGAGGTGCGCTTTAAGTAAGGCAAGCTGCCCTTTCTTTAGCACTCTAGATGTGAGTGTTTTAGCTGGGGTTCTGGGGGACTTATTTGACCAGATACAGAGGATAGAGGAGTGATCGCTGATGGAGTCAGGGAAGACAGCTGAGTGGGTTATTCTCTCTGGCCGGTTGGTAATCATCCAGTCTAGCAGTGTACTGGTTCCAGTATGATAATTCTTTCATGTGGGAGAGTCCACTAATTGGGCCATGTATATTGAGGAGATTGCATCCTTGTAGGGTGCTGCTTCAGGGGATAGCCAGTTTATATTAGAATCCCCTAACACTAGTACCTCCGAGTTGTGGCGCAGGTCGGAGAGGTAGTCTAGTACTTTAAATATGCTAGACTGCTCTTTTGGGAGAATGCAGACAGAGACAATTGTTAATCCTTTACCCCGAGCATCTAGTAGCAGTCTTATTGCCAGTCCTTGTACATTATCGCTAGTGGCAAGGTGAGGTAGGACTTGACACAGGACAGCATCCTTAATATATATGACACATCCGTCACCTCGCTTACCAATCCTGTCCGGCCTAAAAGAAGTGTACCCCTCCAGCTGGATAGCCATATCTGTAACCCTCAGTGTGAGCCATGTTTCAACCACTGAGATCACGTCTGGTTTATGTTGGACTACCCAAACTTGTAGTAAGTCAAACTTAGCCATGAGACTGCAGATGTTAATGGAGGCTACTATTATACCACTGTGCTTCTTTAAGGGTTCATGTGTTAGTGGAGTGGGTCCAGGGTTGGGGTGGACATTGCATGACAGTAGCAGTAGTAGCCATGCCATTCTTATTGCTTGCCATTTTAGTTGTTTTAACACCTGCGTGTGGTTTTGGACTTTTGCACATTCTTTCCTGTTTCTGTTAGAGATTGTGATCATATTTAAAGTCACAGGAGTGAGGGGATAAGTGGTGCAGTCCTAAGCTAATTGCCACTTATGCAAGCACAACTTCATACCAGAGAACGAGAACACTGGAGTGGATGTAATTTTATGGCACCGTTGATGGTGCGTCAGTGTGCCATTTATTTAGTTTCCAATAAGATTGGCTTTACTATGTGTGAAGGGTGGACTTACTGGGACTAGTGTGAAAATGAGCCAAATGTAAAGTGGGCCAATGGTCCAGGAGGATTGGGTTATATATCCATGAGGACTTGCGTTGCCTGCAGCTACTTTGTTCTGTTAGGACCAGGGGTGGCAATGAGTGCAGTACTAGCTATGGCCTCAGGATTAGAGTTTGGGAGGCTTATACGGGGTGGGGGTGGAGGATGAGAGGTCTGTTATCACCCTTTCAATGCATAAGGAAAATAAGGGAGAGAGATGTAGCAAGGATACTGGAATAGCGCAGTGGTTAGGGTTACCCCCCCTCTAAGACAATGGGTTGGGGGTTCAAATCCTGCAACAGTACTGTAAGGGTGAGGAGGATAAATACGTGGTTCTGGAGGGCCTCATTAGAGGGTGGATGAAATATCAGGGCTTGGAGAATGCTAGTAGAAGTGGCTAAACTTTTGATTAAATAATGCATAAAATGAGGTGAAGCTAAGATGAGGTATAAGGAGTGGAAAATGTTAGACAAAAGTGTGGCCAACAGGATGGCCTAGAGGTTAGAATTCCCTGACTATGGTATGAAGAATCAGGGGTTTGAATCCTGGTGATGAATTCTTGGAGCGACTAAAGGAGCTTAATATGTATACCCTTGAGGAGAGGGGGGACATGATAGAAACCTTTAAGTACCTCAGTGGAATCAACAAAGTCTAAGAGGGTAGCATCTTTCAGAAAAAGAGACGTGCAAGAACAAGAGGACACAATTCAAAGATGGGGGGGCAGTTCGAGGGCAATGTGAGGAAGTATTTTTTCACAGAGAGGGTAGTGGATGCATGGAACAGCCTTCCTGAGGAGGTTGTGGGGTCTAAAACTGTGGGAGAATTCAAGAGTGCAAGGGACAGACATAAGACAATTCTTGTAGGGGGTAGAAAGAAATAGGCTGTTGGTTAACTAGGATCTGTGGCCTATCCTGTAGGCAGGGAAATAGGCAGACTAGGTGGGCCAAGCATTTTTTATCTGCCGTCAAAGTCTATGTCTATGTTCACTTGGGAAATAGTTGAGGAGAGAATTCAGAAATAGCTAGAAAGGAATTAAATCATGCTAAGGTTGTTAGGAGCTTGGCCCCCTAGTATAATGAACAATACAGAAACTAGGGAGATTGGGGATATGTCACATGACCTAGACTACCTATAAAGGTCGGAGGTGAGTGGGCAGTCGCCGTGATGGGCTAACACAGTTCACAGGTGTTGGTAGTTACCTTGTGCAGTGCTGCAGAGAGCTCTAGGCTGGGAAGTGCATTCTGCTGATGAAAAATACTGTTTGCTGAACTCTGGTATGTAAGGTGTGAGAAACAAGCATTATTGGCTTCAGTGTCAGCCAATCATCACATCACCACATGACAGGAGAGGGGTGGGGGGAAGAACCGTTCCAGCAACTGGCTGTGTGGACACAGCTTTGAGCCAACATCGCAGCTGCAGTGCTGCAAATTGTGGAGTGCTGCAGTGTAAATCCACAAGAGTTGTAGCAGGGAGGAGGCGGGAATCTACAGACCAGTCAGTGTTACCTCAGTAGTGGGCAAGATTATGGAAGCACTCCTTAAGGAAAGGATAGTGCAGCACCTGGAATCCATAGGAGCACAGGATCCAAGACAGCATGGGTTTACAACAGGAAGGTCCTGTCAAACTAATCTCATAGATTTCTTTGACTGGGTAACCAGAGTGGTGGACCGAAGGGGAGCAGTTGATGTCACCTACATTGACTTCAGCAAAGCTTTCAATACTGTTCCACATAGAAGATTGATTAATAAGCTGGGTAGGCTCAGGGTGAGTCAGAAATTGGTCAACTGGGTGGCAAACTGGCTGACGGGCAGAAAACAGGTAGTGGTGGTAAACGGTATACAGTCAGAAGAGATGCAAGTCACAAGTGGGGTACCTCAGGGATCAGTCCTGGGGCCAGTCCTCTTTAATATCTTCATCAGTGACATTGCAGATGGACTGGAGGGTAAGGTTTGTCTGTTTGCAGATGACACAAAGATTTGCAACAGATTAGATGATCCAGATGGGGTGGGCAGAATGAGAAAAAATCTGGATAAACTGGCAAAATGGTTAGAAGAGTGACAACTGGGGTTTAATGCAAAGAAGTGCAAGATCATGCACATAGGGAAGAGAAACCCTGAAGCCACCTATAGGCTGGGAGGGGAGTTGCTGGTAGTCACAAGAGAAGAAAGAGACTTGGGCATCATCATCACCGATGACCTGAAATCATCCAAGCAGACCATTAAAGCAGTAGGTAAGGTTAGAGGGATGTTGGGGTGTATTAGTAGGGGTATCACAAGTCAGAAGAGGGAGGTAATAATCCCTCTTTACAAGACACTGGTTAGGCCCCATCTGGAGTACTGCGTGCCGTACTTGAGGCCACACCTTCACAAGGACATTAACCAAATTGAGGCAGTCCAGAGAAGGGCAACCAAAATGGTGCAGGGACTGCATCAGAAAACATATGAGGACAGATTAACGGAGCTCAATATGTATACCCTAGAGCAAAGGAGGGAGAGAGGTGATATGATCGAAACATTCAAGCACCTTGAGGGCATTAACAAGGTGAAAGAGTCTAACATGTTTCAATATAAGAAAAATAGCAGGACAAGAGGACACAGTATGAGATTAGAGGGAGGCCGATTAAGGGGTAATGTGCGGAAGTTCTTTTTCACAGAAAGAGTGGTGGATGCATGGAATGGCCTACCTCAGGAAGTAGTGGACATGAATACAGTGCAGGGCTTCAAACAGACATGGTATAGACATAAGGGAGCAATACAGATGAGTATGAATAGATAGGCCATTGACAGCGCAAAGGCCGATGGCACATTTATAAGGTAGAAAACGAAATGGGCAGACTGGATGGGACTTGCTGTCCTTAACTGCTGTGAACTTCTATGTTTCTATGTAAATGCAGCTTTAGAATGAGAATTCTGGCTTATAGAGAGATGAAGACAGAGGTAGTCGCATGCTGAGTGACACACAGTTTTGAAGCTGAAAGCAGGAGCCTGAGAATGCGACAAAAAACACCTGATTAGCACTGCCGCCAGGAGCTGCTTATTGCCACCTATAGAACCATACAATCATAGAAGTTGTAAGCAGATAAAGACCTCATGACCCATCTAGTCTGCCCTATTTTCCCTACCTATAGTGCCACTGCAGGCCCTATTCAGTCTCCTGGTCCCCACCCCCCGACCTTATTCTAGTATCCTTTACATCCACAACCCTCTCCATGAAGAAACACTTTCTCACATTTCCTCTGAGCCTCTCCACCTCCAGCTTCATAGTGTGACCCCTTGTCCTTGAGCATCTTTTTCTTTGGAAAATGCTCCCTACCTGTATCTTGTTTATTCCTGCGAGGTATTTGACTGTTTCTATCATATTCCCCCCCTTTCCCTCCCTTCCTCTAGGGAGTACGTAATTCTTTAAGCCTTTCTCCATAAGGCTTTTGATGTAGGCCCTGCACCATTTTGGTTGCCCTCCTTTGTACCACCTCTACCCTTTCTATGTCCTTTCGGAGATGGGGCCTCCAGAACTGGAAACAGTACTCAAGGTAGGATCTCACCAGTGATCAATAGAGGGGTATTACTACCTCCCTCTTTCTGCTGGTGATACTCCTGCCTATGCATCCTAGCATCGTGTTAGCCTTCCCTACTGCCTTGTCACACTGTTTAGCTACCTTTTAGGTCATCAGAAATGATTATCCCCAGGTCCCTTTCCTGTTTTATGACTGCTAGTATCTCTCCTCACAGTTGGTACATTGCCCCTAGTTTTCTTCACTCTAAGTGCATGATTTTGCACTTTTTTCCACTGAAACCCAGCAGCCAAACCCATGACCATTCTTCTAGCTTTTTTAGATCATCCCTCATTCTTTCTACCCCTCCGGTGTGTCTACTCTGTTGCAGATTTTTGTGTCATCTGTGAACAGGAACATTTTCCCATCCAGCTCTTCTGCAATGTCGCTAATAAAGACATTGAAAAGAACTGGGCCTAGTACTGACCCTTGTGGCACCCCACTGGTCACTTTGCCTTCTCCAAAGTGGACGCCATTTACCAAGACCCTCTGACTCCTGTTGCCTAGCCAACTCTCTACCCATTTTACTACTTTAGGACCTACTCCTAGGCTACCCAGCATGCTCTTCAGTCTCCTATGCTGAACGGTGTTGAAGTCCTCACCGAAATCCAGGTAGGCCACATCTACCGCTCCTCCCTGATCTATTTCCTTGGTCACCCAGTCAAAGAATTCAATCAGGTTTGTCTGGCAGTACCTCACCCCGTGAAACCATGTTGCCTCAGATCCTGCAGACCACTGCTAATAAGGTATTACACTATCCTTTCCTCCAGCAGTGATTCCATTATTTTGCCCACTACTAAGGTCAGACTGACAGGCCTGTTATTTCCTGCCTCCTACTTATTACCACTTTTGTGGAGTGGGACCACATCTGCTCTCCTCCAGTCCCCCGGTACCTCCCCAGTTTCTAGTAATAGATTGAAAGGGGCAGTCAAAGGTGCTGCCAGCACCTCCCTGAGTTCCCTCAGTATCCTGGGGTACATCCCATCTGGTCCCATTGCCTCATCTACCTTTAACTGTGTTAGTTCCTTAAGGACTCTTTCCTCTGTGAAAGGACTAGTGTCCACCTCCCATCCCTTGATACCCTTGTCCTTTGTTGTTGACCCATTACCTGCCTGTTCCTCTGTAAATATAGAAATATTTATTATGTAAGGAGAGGAGAGAGTAAGCATACAGAGAAACAGGAGAGGGGACACAAAATAAGACATGATAGGAGTGGTGCAGTGCAATGGCTGTGCGGCGGCAGTGTTCCGGGAGACATTCTGGAGGCTGCGGTGCTGCCCTATTTGCAGGCACCTCTCTGGTCTGAGGGAGGAGGTTGCCCGTCTCCAGGCTGACCTGGCTAGGATTCGTGAAACCTCCTCCCCCACCCAGGGACCACCAGGGCCAATGCCACTACCTCAGAGGTTGCCAAGAAAGAGGAGAGACTGGACCAGGGTGGGCTCAGGGAGGGAGAGGGTGGTGGAACAGAGCTGCATCCCTCCAGCTGTACCTCTCCACAATTCATTCACTCTTCTGGTGGATAGTGGTTCTAAAACGGAGGCACCTGTAGTGGAGACCAAGGAGAATGCTGGAAACCTTCACAAAGGAGACACACAGGAGGGTGGCATGAGACCCCACAGGGGAAGGAAACAACTCCTGGTGGGGGACTCAATCATTAGGGGGGTAAAAATGGGGGAGGAAGGGAATAGGGAGGTAAGGTGCCTGCCTGGTGCCATGGCTTGGAGGGACAGGAAGCAAATCCTCAGGATCGTGGGAGCAGCTGCACGAGGGAGGGAGCTGGATGTCATTGTCCACCTAGGGACAAATGACCTGGCTAGGAATGGGATCAGAGCAGTGCAAGAGGAGTTTGTAGAGTTGGGGATGGGCCTTAGACAAGTAGCACATTCAGTAACCTTCTCAGAGGTGCTGCCTGTCTATGGCAAGGGTGATGCTAGGGTACTCCTCACCAGGGAATTCAATGAATGGTTGAAAAACTGGTGTGGAGCTCAGGGTTATGGCTTCATTGGGGACTGGGGAGCCACCTGGAGGGATGCAGACATATACTGGTGCGATGGTCTTCATCTGTCCAGGTGGGGAACCAAGATCCTAGGTGAGAGGTTTAAATGCTTCATTGGCAAGCATTTAAACTAGCCAAGGGGGGAGGCACTGAAAAGGAGCAGGGAAATCCCAGCCTCCCCCCACAAAACACGGTAATTAGTGAGGTACACACCAAGGTAGAGAAGTCATCAGGGAGCAGGACAGAGGTAAATGTAAAAAAAGGCAAAGGCAGTAAGGACAGGAATGGGGCTAAAAGGGGTAAGACCATCAAAAAGTGGAGGGTGATGAGTACCAATGCCCATAGTCTGTGTAACAAGCTCCCTGAACTAGTGGCCTTGATGGAAGAGGGTTACCTGGATATTGTGGCAGTCACAGAAACATGGTACGCAGAGAACCATGACTTGGATGTCAACATACCAGGATACACAATCTACAGGAGGGACAGGGAGGGTAAAAGAGGAGGAGGAGTAGCTCTCTATGTAAAGGAAGGGATCAAAGCAATAGAATTAAAGAGTAAACAGGGAGCAGATGAGACACTCTGGGTCACTCTGGAGACAGGAAATGGCACCACAATCTGCATGGGGTTGTATACAGACCCCATCTCAGGGGAGGAATGGACAAGGAAATGATAGAAGGCTTCCTTAGAATAGCAGAAAAGGGAGATATTGTTGATGGGGGACCTGAATATGCCAGATGTTAACTGGAGCACCTTTGCTGCAGGCACATCCAAGAGCAGGGTCATTCTTGATGCCCTACAGGGGGCATGCCTCAGACAGCTAGTATTGGAACCCACTCGGGATGGAGCAATCTTAGACCTGGTACTCTCAAATGGGGATGGAGAAAGAATCTCAGATTTAGAAGTGGGTAGCCATCTGGGAACAAGCGACCACCAAACCAGTGAGGTTCACAATAAACACAGTCATACAATCAAGCCATACAAAAGCAAGAGTATTGGACTTTAGGAGGGCTGACTTTGGGAAAATGAGAGAGTGCCTCAGAAAAGCACTAGCAAACAGGCAAGAAGGAGGGGTGGAGGAACAATGGGGAGTAATCAAAACAGCCATCACAGAGGCAACAAGCCTTTGTGTAAAGCAAATCAACAAAACACGACAAAGGAAAAAACCGCTATGGTTCTCAAAAGAGGTGGCAGGGAAGGTTAAGGAGAAAAGGATAGCATTCAGGAAATATAAGGAAACACAGAAAGAGCAGGACAGAGAAATTTATCAGTTAAAGCAGAAAGAGGCTGGGAAGGCAGTCAGAATAGCAAAGGCCCAAACTGAGGAAAGGATAGCCAACTCTGTTAAGAAGGGGGATAAGACCTTTTATAGGTACATTAGGGAGCAAAGAAAGACCAAAGGAGGGATACTGAGGCTTAATAAAGGGGAGTGAATGTGGGTAGAGGGTGACAGTGAAAAAGCAGGGATACTGAACGAATATTTCTGCTCAGTATTCACAAAGGAAGAGGAGGGGGAGGTACCTAAACCAAACAAGAGAAACACTCTGAAGATGGGGGTTAATACCAGTCCATTTACAGAAGAAAGAGTTCTGAAAGAACTAATAAAATTGAAGGTGGACAAAGCAATGGGGCCTGATGGGATTCACCCAAGAATTCTAAAAGAACTAAGGGTAGAACTAGTGACACCGCTGATTACTCTCTTTAACAAATCATGGGAGGATGTGGTGGTACCCGAGGACTGGAGGAGGGCAGATGTGATTCCTCTTCACAAAAGTGGGAGCAGGACAGAAGCGGAAAACTACAGACCAGTTAGTTTGACCTCAGTGGTAGGGAAAATGATGGAATCACTTCTGAAGGAAAGAATTGTTGAGTACCTAGAGGCCAGCGGGGCACAGGACCCAAGGCAGCATGGATTCATGATAGGAAGGTCATGTCAGACGAATCTAATAGATTTCTTTGACTGGGTGACCAAAGTAGTAGACCAGGGAGGGGCTGTGGACATGGCTTACCTAGATTTTAGCAAGGCATTTGATAACAGTCCACACAAAGATTAATACAAGTTAGCTAGCCTTGGAGTGGGTCCCAAGGTGGTAGCCTGGATAAAAAATTGGCTAAACAACAGGACACAAAGGGTAGTAGTAAATGGAGTCCACAGTGAAGAAAGGAGGGTAACTAGCAGGGTACTGCAGGGTTCAGTACTGGGACCGGTCCTTTTTAATGTCTTTATAAGTGACATTGCAGAGTAACTGGAAGGAAAAGTATGTCTCTTTGCAGATGACACAAAGATCTGCAACAGGGTTGATACACCAGATGGCGTGGAAAGGATGAGAAGGGACTTGGCAAGGTTAGAGGAATGGTCAAATGTATGGCAGCTCAGATTCAATGCAAAGAAGTGCAAGGTAATGCACCTGGGAAACAAAAACCCAGGGGAAGAGTACACAATGGGGGTGAGATACTGACAACAGTAAAAATGGAAAGGGACCTGGGGGTAATTATATCAGATGACCTAAAGGTGGGCAAGCAATGTGAGAAGGCAGTAAGGAAGGCTGGGGGATACTGGGATGCATAGGTAGAGGCATCAATAGTAGAAAACAGGAAGTTGTTATCCCTCTGTACAGACAGTTGGTGAGACCCCATCTGGAGTACTGTGTGCAGTTCTGGAGACCCCATCTCCATAAAGACATAGACAGAGTGGAGGCTGTCCAGAGGAGGGCAACCAAAATGGTGCAGGGTCTGCACCAGAAGACATACAAAGAAAGACTAAAGGAGCCTAATATGTATACCCTTGAAGAAAGGAGGGAGAGAGGGGACATGATAGAAACTTTCAAGTACCTCAAGGGAATCAACAAAGTCCAAGAGGTTGGTATCTTTCAGAAAAAGAGATGTGCAAGAACAAGGGGGCACAATTTGAAGATAGAGGGGGGACGGCTCAGAGGTAATGTGAGGAAGTATTTTTTCATAGAGAGGGTTGTGAATGCATGGAACAGCCTCCCTGAGGAAGTTGTGGAGTCAAGAACAGTGGGGGAATTCAAGAATGCATGGGACAGACATAAAGCAGTCCTAGTGGGGGGTAGGAGGAAGTAAGCTGTTGATTAACTAGGATCTGCAGCTTATCTGTTAGATAGGAAAATGGGCAGACTAGGTGGGCCAAGTGGTCCTTATCTGCCGTCAAATTCTATGTTTCTATGTTATTCAGTATGTCTGCTTTTTGGTGGTTCTCTTCCACACAAACCCCTCCTTCCCTTTTAGCCTTCCTATCCCTCCCTTGGTCTTTCCCTTTTCACTCATGTATCTAAACATTTTTTATTTCCTTTCTTTCTTGATTTAGAAATATTCTCCTCTGTTTGTGCTTTTGCGTTCCTATCTGCCTGCCCTGTCTCCCTTTGTTTCTCTTGGTAATTCTCCCTATCCTCCTCCTTCTGAGTTTTTTTGTACCTTCTAAATACTAGCTTTTTTGCTCTTACTTTATCCGCTACCTCTTTAAAGAACCATAGTAATTTATTTTTTCTCTCATCCTTGCTAACCTGCCTGATACAGAGATTTGTAGCTTTTTCAATGCACTCTCTTATTTTTGCCCACTGTTCCTCTACTCCCCCCAGTTTCACTATCCCTCCTAGGGCATCCCCAAGACATTCTCCCGTTTTCTTAAAATCAATCCTCCTGAAGTTCAGGGCCCTCATCCTTGTGTGGTTCAGTTCTGACCCAGTTCTTATATTAAACCACACCATATGATCACTGGCCCCAAGTGGTCCCCCACTGTGACATCAACAACACTGTTCCCATTTTTCAGTGCTAGGTCCAGTAATGCCCCCTCATGAGTGGGTTCCTTAACTAGTTGTCTGAAGAACGCTCTTTGCAGGGAGGCCAGGATGTCCCTACTCCTGGCTGTTGCTGCGGCGGGGAGGCTCCAATCTTTGTCCAGTAGATTGAAGTCTCCTACTAGTAGCATCTCATCCTTGCAAGCCATTCTTTGGATTGTTTCCATCATTTCCTTGTCCAACTCTTCTCCCTGTGTTGGAGGTCTGTAGATCACTCCTGTGTGAATAGCAGCCCCTTTCTTTTTCTCCAGGGTGACCCACAATCATATGTGCCATAATGGGGGGGCCACTAAGGCCATGGCCCTACCACTTTCATAAGTGGCCCTAGCAGTTTTTGCAGTCATGTTAATGTATTTAATAAGGGAGAATTTACCCCTTACATCCTTGGCCCTACCACTTTTCAAATCGTCCTGGCACCAGTGCCCACAATACCTCCACTCCTCCCTGCTCTCCCTGTATTTCCATAGCTTTTATGTTGTCTCTTACGTAGAGAGCCACTCGTCCCCTCTTTTCACCTATCCTGTCCTTCCTTTTTTTTTCACTTTATCTTTTTATTGAAATTCAAGTAAATAAGAAAGTACACATCTAATACAATAGAAGACTATCCTTCATGTAAGGTATAAAATATCACTTAGCCAAACACAGGATTTAGGGTAAACATATTGGAGAAGCCTTAGATACATGTATTGATAATAAAACACAAACCTAGACAGGATGTAAGTGGAGAGCAGAAGGGTTACAATCAATAGGGTATTATAGGATCAGAAATAGCAACCATGTACAAAATACATGCTAGGGCAAGGCATTCAGTAAATTGTAAAAGTGATAAATGTGGTAATATGAACAATGTTCAGTAATGGAGAGGTGAAGATAAGAGAAAAGTGTGCAAGGAAAGAAAGAAGAGAGAAAAAAGCAAGGAAGACGGGAAGGAGAGAGGAAGAAAACAGGGAAGAAAGGAAAAAAGAGGAGAAATCTGTGCACAAAAGTTTCGAGAAAACCTAATCTGAGAGCAAAATAAGAAGGAGGGCTAAATATCCCTAAGAATTAGGGTCTAGAAGAACTAGGTTCGATGTACTTGAAGTAATCCTGCCAACATCTGTCATATACAGTGAGTCACTTATGAGTAACATGAGATAATTGGTCTAGGGAGGCATACTGAGAGAGGCTTTGAAGAACATCTGAAAGAGAAGGCACCAGAGTTGATTTCCATTTCATAAGAATCAGACATTTGACCAGAAGAGAAAGTACGTTTAGCCGTCTAAAATGTGCATGTGAGAGGAGAGAGCTATTGGGGATAAGGATGCCTAGAAGGAATAGCTTGGGGTCAAAAGGTAGTTTTTGTCCTGTTACTCTGGAGGCAAGTAAATAGACTTTATGCCAAAGCTTATTAATGGGAGCGCAAGACCACAAGATATGAAGTAGATCCCTGTTGGCCAAATTGCAGAGCCAGCAATTATTATTATTTAATAGGCCCATTCGTTGAAGCACAGAGTGGGTTCTATACCAAAGATGTAGGATTTTAGTTTGTATTAAAGAACTACAGGCATCTTTAAAGGTATTATGTGCAATACGTCAACAATTACTACATTGTGCGTCTGAAATATTGTAGTTAAGACGAGTAATCCATTTATTTTTGGCCTGTATAGCCTGATCAGGTAGATTAGCAATAATGTCTTTGTAAATGGAGCTATTTAATTTTATTGATAAATTAGTCCAGTGCAAGATGCATGGGTTTAGAAGAGTATGCCTATAAACTAAATTAGAAAGAGAGTTATAAGCTGCCCGAATTTTTAAAAACTTCCAGAAGTCCTGTTTAGGAAGTTTCCATGTGACCTGCAAGTCTGAGAATGATCTAACAGTGAGTGAATTCTGGTTCAAGATATCTCCGAGAAAGAAAATGCCTTTGTTCCTCCATGTACGACAGAAAATTGGGTGATCTTCTAGAGTGAACAGTGGATTGCCCCATAAGGGGGCATAAAACCAGGGTGTTGGATTGGATTTCAGGAATTTGTGGGTTAGTTTCCAATAGAGAACAGAGGATGATATAGTCAGATGAGATTTTAGTTTAGAAGAAATGGGATTAAAAATGAAGGAAGTGAGAACTCCTCCCGGGCACAATGCGGATTCCATTGCAACCCATAGTGGTGAGTGAGGGGAGGGTTTCTGAAACCATTTAATGGTTTGGGCCATTCTGAAAGCCCAGAGATAGCCTTTGAACCAGGGGAGTCCGAATCCCCCTTTTTTCCTATGTGATCGAAGTTTGTTGCAGTTAAATCTCGGTGGTTTCCCATCCCAGATAAAGTTACTTATTAATATATTAATTTGAGCAAAAAAGGAGGATGGTAATACTAAAGGAATATTGGCAAAGAGGTAAAGAATCTTGGGAGAAATGGACATCTTAATGGCTGCAATTTTCCCCATGAAAGAGAGACTAAGAAGCTTCCATCTGTCCGGAATTGTTTTGATATTATCAAATAAGGGGTTAAAGTTAATATCCCATATCTTCCCTAAGTTACTAGTAATTTTGATTCCTATATATGTTATACCCTGTGGTGACCAGTGGAATCCAAGAGGTATGTTCATAATGGCTTTACAGTGGTCGTTAAGGGGCATAGTTCGTGATTTGCCATAATACAAAGCAAGGCCAAAAATTTTAGTAAAATTATTAAGCAAATCAACCAACAAGGGCCCAGCCTCATTCAGGTTTTCGACTAAGATTAAGAGGTCATCCGCATAGGAGAGAGAAACATATCTTGAATTGCTCACAGGTATGCCTGTAATGCCAGAAGATTGACGTAAACAAGCAGTCAGGGGTTTCATGGCTAAAATAAACAGGGAAGGTGACGGGGGACAGCCTTGTCTAGTTCCCCTTGCTAGATGAAAGTAAGAGAAAAGGGTGGAATTAGTAAGTACTTTAGCAACAGGGGAATTATATAATAGCTTGATCCAGGAGCAAAAGGTATGAGAAAGACTGAAATAAGATAAAACTTGACGAAGGTAGTCCCAGTTTAAGGAATCAAAGGCCTTCTCAAAATCAATAGCTATGGTTGCAGCTGGTGTCTTGAGGGATTTGGCTTTGTGAATTAAATTAAATAAGGAATGTAGGTGATCAGAACCAGATCTATGTTTAATAAAACCAGCTTGCGAATAATGAGTTAGCTTGGGAATCAAGGATTCAAGTCAAGAAGTTAGTAGTTTAGCAAATATCTTTCCATCCATGTTTAATAAAGAGATGGGCCTGTAACTTGTGGGGTGAGTAGGATATTTTTCTTTCTTAGGGATTAGGGTTATGATTGCTTCAGTGCAAGATGGGGGAAGCTTGCCAGTATTGGAAGCTTCTTGATAAACATTAAGAAGAAGGGGCATAAGGTGTCGGAAAACATTTTATAGAAATCGATAGGGAATCCGTCACCCTCAGGGGATTTGCCGGATTTCAAGGAAGACAAAGCTTTCTGGATTTCCTGAAGCGAGAAAGGATCATCTAAAGAATTTGTTTCAAGACTAGAAAGATGAGATAGATGTAACGATTTAAGGAACTGTTGAATTTGTAAAGTAGATGGAGTATTTGTGTTAGAGTATAGTTTTTGATAAAAGGTTTTCATGATACGGTTTATAGAGGGGTTGTCGGTGTGAATTATATCCTGTTCATCTTTTAGGCTTAGGATATGTCATTCCATTTGTTGTGCTTTGAGCTGGTAAGAGAGGAGTTTCCCATTTTTATCACCGTGTTCCCAAAACTTATATTTAAGTTTAAATAAGGCCAGTTCGGTTTTATGAGAAACTAATTCGTTAATTTTAACTCTAAGTTGAAGAATTTCAACATGAAGTTGAGAATCAGGACAGTGAAGAAAAGAAGAAAAGTATAACTTCTCTTTAGCCTTAAGAGATTTTTCCAAGTCAGCCAGCTGTTGTTCCCTTACTCTTTTCCTATGTGCAGCATAACTGATAATTTTCCCTCGAATCGTAGCTTTAAGAGCTTCCCATACAGAGGACATAGAAGATTCGGTTGGGGTATTGTGAAAGAGGAAGTCCTGAATTTGTGCTTTGATCATGGGTAAGAAATTGGGATCCTTGAGAAGGAGAGGGTCCAGCCTCCAGTAAGAAGATTTAGGTGCTAATGGGTCCCACAAAAGTTGCAATTTGACAGGGGAATGGTCCGAGATTATGATGGGAGAGATGGATGAATCAATAGTTTTTTCCATTATAACAGGAGAGGCTAACCAGTAGTCAATTCTACGGTATGTCTTATGTAGAGAGGAGTAAAAAGTAAATTCTCGATTGCCGGGGTGAAGGAGATGCCATACATCAGCTAATCCAACATCTTGCATTAGTAATGAGAGGGCTTTAATACTTCTAGGGTGGGCTTCTGTAGTGAGGCTACTTCTGTCAATACTGGCTTCTAAAGCTAAGTTAAGATCCCCTCCAAGAATAACTGGTGTATTATCAGTGTTAAAGGATAGAATCTGTTGAGCTAAATTATGAAAAAACTCCGGGGAATCGGAGTTGGGTGCATAGACATTAACAAGCAGAAGAGGACCAGAGTTGGTATTCAGTTTGACCATCACCCATCTGCCGTCAGTATCAGAAATGGAGCTTACAAGGGACCATTTGAGACTCTTATGAATAAGAATAGCAACTCCTCTTTTTTTTGAGGTATATGATGATTCGTAGATCTGACCGACCCAATCTTTTTTAAGTCTATGAACATCCTCTGCTAATAATTTTGTTTCTTGAAGGAAAGCAATTTGTGTTTTATGTTTTTTGAGATGTGAAAGAATTTGCTTCCGCTTACAAGGAGAATTAAGTCCCTTCACATTCCATGTCACTCATATAAAAATATGTCACTCATATTGTTAGTGTTAAAGAAAGGGAATAATCGCTGGAGTGTGAAGGGACAAATAAATGAGGCAGAGGATGATTAGAATACAATATAGAGAGCTTATGTATATTCAGAGAGTGGCAGGAACATTCAAGCCAAAAAAAAGAGATATATGATACATGAGTGGCACAGATATCTTATTAAAGTTAGAACAGAGATGGGGAAGGAGAAAAGTCATTAACGACAACAACAATACTAGTAAGCTAAATAACAAAGAAAACGTTTTATGGGTGTGAGGAGATATGAGTCAGCCAACTGGCTAAGAGACTCTCTCTCCACACTCTGGGGCGTCGATGTAGGGAAGAGACTAGGAGGACCGGTTATAAATATCGCCCAAACCTAAGTTTGATCCCAATAATATAATAAAGTAAGTATTCTGATAAGCTAAACTGAAAGGAATAATACCAAGAAAGGGGGACTATAATAACCTCAGCTTAATTCTAAGCTATCAGGACAAGGTATAACGATAAAGCTAAACACCAGAACTTATTTATAAACATTAGTAGTAATAGTACAAGATATACCAACTTGAAATCACAGTAAATTAAAGAACCATATATGAGATGCCAGTACAGCCTAGACATACAACAAGGAATTCAGGGAGCCAGGTGGAATGCAAATGAACAAATATAAAAGGAAAAGTAGATCATTGCCACATTAGAGTGACTCTGAGTATACTTTGCAGTGTAACAGAATAAGTACATAATAAATACAATATTGAGGGGGAAAGAAGAAAGGGGAGGTCAATTTAAGCCCTTACGCCCTGAGCCAAATGCAAATAGGGATTATGTGGAGAGGTATAGGCTTCGGTGATAACTGTAGACAGAAGAGATAGTCATAGTAAAGATCAGCTCTGATTACTTGAAAATTGCCTAAATAGGTGTTATATGGGGTGACTAGGTCTAGAAGACTAGGCCCAGTGAGCCCCAAAACAGGAGGGACCACACAGCAATGGATTTCTATAATATCTGTAGGCTTCGAGTAAAATAAGGAGCATAAGGAAGATGTAGATTGACAATCCTTTGCAACAGTATACTAAACATAGCCAACCTCTTTGAGTGCTAATGATAGTTCCATATTGTAAATAGGAGGTAGTAAGAATAATGGAGCATAGGTAAGGAGATAGATTAAATGTAGTTGTCAATAATACTTAAGAACCTGTCATCAGGAGAGGGAAGGGGTAAGTTGCCTTGTAATATATAATAATTCACATATGAAAAAAGAAAAGGCAATAATCAGGATGCATACCGATTGAAGATATGCAGCTGAATAGCCAAAAGACTATAAACCTGATGCACTGCTAAACTGGAGAGTAAAAGGCTAGATACAGACAGCCTGTTTAGGGAGGAAATATATAAAATCTAACACTAAAATAATGGGTTAGAAAAGCATTGCTGACATACCAAAGTTCCCTTGAGGACCTTTAAGCTGCACATTTAAACACTGCAACAAAAAGTGAAGTGATCGCGCCACGATGTACAGCCTTTGCTTTCTGCACCCGCTGGGAGCAAAAGTAACCAGGTAGCATAGACTCTAGAGTGGGCGGCTAGGCAGAAAAAGTGTACTGGCACTCCCTTTAAGTATGCTGGATGCAAAATCTACCAAGATATAGCAACTGTGACCATATTACTGACCATATAAGCTCATAACACCTTAGATTTATTAGCAGGATTGTGACTGTTGATGTTCTTGCTTTTGGTCTTTGCCTTACGTTTCTTTTTGGGCGGCTCTAAAGATTTGAGGAGGGAACTTGCAACAACTTCTGCCCATGAAGTATTGGTAGAAATACATCCCTGAGGCACAGGGCCCAAATTAGAGGGATGTTCATCTGAAATTTGCTGGGAAAGATCCTCCTGCGAGGAGCGCATGTCATCCTCCAAGACAGTAAACTTATTGCTCAAGGGAATAGAGGAGTTGATTTGAAGTTGAGAGGCTGCAGCTTGGGGTGTTTGGGGTGAAACCTTGCTAGAACAGCATGAAAGTCTTGAAGAATAATGCCCCGACAGAAGCTTCTCTTGCAGCCGTGTTGATTGCCTTGGGGTCGAATCAGTTGCAGCGTTGCTGCTTGGGGCTGCAAGTTCTGCAACACTTTCCTCACATTCCTGTACCTCGTCGTCCACCCTCTGTGCAGATACCAAAGCTGTGTTCGGGTTGCCTATTGCTGCTGAACACTCCCAGGGTAAGATTACAGAGAGACACCTCCAGATAGTTGGCTAAGGCATCAGGGGTTTCAAAATCCTTGAAGGAAGAGCCTGAGAAAAGGCGTAGTGTCGCGGGGTAACGTAGAGCAAATTCAATGCTTCTTTGGTGGAGGATTTGTTTAAGTGGATTGTAGGCCTTCCTTCTAATGTTTACATTTTTTGAAAAGTCTCTGTAGATGGAAATATTAAACTCTTACCATTGAAGTTTCCCCATTTCTCTGGCTTGTTTCAGTATTAATTCTGTGTGGGAATAGTTCAAGAAGCGAGCAATGATGGGCCTTGGTCGCTGGTCTGATGTTGGCCTGGGACCCAGAGTGCGGTGAGACCGCTCAATGATTAACGTTAGGTCAGGAGGCAGTTTAAGCATTGCAGGCAGTACATGTAATAAAAGTGCAGTATTGTCTTCTAATTCTACACCTTCAGGGAAGCCAAAAAATCGTAAATTGTTGCAACGATTACGATTTTCAATATCATCAATTTTGGCTTGTAGGGATTTAATAGTTCGATCTTGATTGTGGACAGTAGCCTGGAGGTCATGAGTAGTAGTGGTGTTATGGGCCGTTACTTTCTCATTAAATGCAATTTTCTGGCTAAAAGTTTCAAGAGTGGTCGCATTCTGTTGGGTGGAGGTTTTTAGATCATTAATCTCAGCCATCAGTTTAGAAAACATTACTTCCACTCTAGCAAGTGAGCTTTGCTGTGCTTGGAGATCTGCCATGGTGCTGAAGGATGAGGCCTAGTATGCTGCAGTACAGTGTGGAATAATTTAATATAAGTAGATGATGGATCAAAAATGACTTACAAACTGTGTCAGGCAGTAAGATTACAGGATGGTCACAGGAGTTGGTACCAAAGAAAGGTCTGGTGAAGGCTGGATGAGGTTAGATTGCAGTCATTCCTGCAGAGAATCTGAACTGTTCTGCCATCTTCTGCCTGGTCAGGTCCCCCCCCATCCTGTCCTTCCTAAACAGAGTATAGCCTGGTATGGCCACATCCCAGTTCTGGTTTTCATTGCACCAGGTCTCTGTAATGGTGACTAAGTCTAGGTCAGCTTCTGTCATGGTGGCCTCAAGGTCTCCAACTTTGTTGGCCAGGCCACGAGCATTTGCACACATGACTTTCCATGTTTTATTGTCACACCCCTCAACCTCCCATTTGCCCTCCCTTGTTTCACCCACCATTTTCCATATTTTAATTTTTTTTCTTCTACCTCTTGGACTTCATTATTATTTGGTTCCTTTTGGAATTTCATTCCCTCAGGATTCCTATTGTTGAACATGTGAACGTGAACTTATGTGTGGGGGGGCAGTTTATGTCTCCCAACCTTATTCTGCCTCCCCCTTCAGCTAGTTTAAATGTATGCCAATGTAGCATTTAAATCCTTCACTGATGACTAGGGTCCCCCTCCTGGACGAATGCGAGCCATCACCCCTGTACAGACCCTTATACCTCCAGGTGGGGCCCCAGTCTCCAGTGAAACCAAAGCCCTCTTCTCTCCACCAATTCTTCAACCATCCATTGAAGTTGCTGGTGTGGAGAATCCTGTCATTCCCCTTGTCATAGGAAGGTAGCATTTCCAAGAAGGTCATAGATCATGCCACTTACCTAAGACCTCTCCCCAACTCTCAGAATTCTTGCTGCACTACAGCTGACTCATCCCTAGCCAGATCATTGGTCCACAGATGGATAATGATGTCTAGCTCTCCCTTCCTTCCTGCTGCCTCACTGATCCTTTGGATCTTCTTTCAATTCCTGCATGCTGTGGTCCCAGGAAGGCACCAAACCTCCACCTCCTCATCTCTACCTACTCCCAACTCTACCTCTTTACTGTGGAGTCCCCCACTCTCCTCTGGGGTCCTCTGTCACCCTCTTTGGGGTCTCCACTGTGGAGCCCCCCAACATCCTCCCTGGTCACTACCATGGCTGCTTTGGTGGGACATTATGGCTCTGCCATGATGGCATAGGAGTTTTGTAGTTGAACTGGATATGGGATGTGCCTGTGCTCCACCTCCCTAACCCTCCCTCAGCCCACTGTCATCCAGCTGTTCCTCCTTTTGGGCAACCTTTGAGGTAGCGGCGGTGGACTAGGTGGTCCCTGGGTGGGGGAGAAGGTCCTTTGAGCCCAGGCTAACTCAGCCTTGAGTCTGGCAACTTCCTCCCTCAGCCCAGAGAGGTGCATGCAGATGGGGCAGCAACACAGCCTCCAGAAGTTCTCTCTGAAGACTGCTACCCCGCAACCACTGGACTGCACCACTCTGATCATATTGCAGTTAATGCTCTCTCTGCTATTTTACAGTGGCTTTTGCAGTCCCCCACAAATACAGCACTGTACACAGTGCCCTTTAGAAGCCCCCAAATACAACACACTACACAGCACCCTTAGCATGCCCCCACTACCCCACAGTCACTATCACAAAAAGCTCCCTGAAAATGTTAAGCACAGTACTGCACAGGCACAAAAAAGCTCCAAGGAAATTTTGAAGCACAATACCCCACAGTCACCCTCACCCCTGTGGGACTGGATGCCTTTATGTTCTGGGTGGGATAATCTCATGAAGATTTCAACAGGAAAAGCTTCCCTGTGAACCAAGACATTGGCTCACTAGTCACTGGAGTCAGAGCAGGTCTGATCTGCATCAAAGGGACAGCTGAATCCCTGCGACACCAAACACCACCATAGTTGGGTCTGAGAGAGAAGCAGAGAGAGACAGAGAGAGGGGTAGTTTTTTTATAATATCTGTTAGGGTCTGATATCAAAAGAAGGAGACTCCAAGTGTGGCCTCACTGTCCCTGCAGGGTAATAAATCATAGAGAAGAGTCTGTCTCGAAATACCAGTACTGTATCCTCAGACAGATTGGAGAAAAGGAACTCCCACATCTTTAAATAGACAAAATTTGTTTTGGCAGGATCTCCTTGAAGTACTTAAGACATAAGTTTATGTGGTGCCAGGATGAAGAGTCTTGTCTTGCCACAAATTGTTGTTTTGTTTTCATGAAGCTATGAGTTTACATATTGTGTCTAATAAAACTGGATTAATCATATTTAAAGGCTTGGGTGAGTGGGTCTTTTGCAGTTTTTCTGAGGGTTAAATATCAACCAAAATTATAAACTAGCAAGTGAGCATGTAAAAAAAGAGAGAGAGCGAGAGCATGTGTAAACCTACAAACCCTGTCACATTTGTTTTCAATTAGTTTGACAGCATAACAACTTCCCTGCACAGGTCATTGATCAGCTGTTGTTTTCTCCATATTAAGCTGGTGTGTCATCACCAATACCAGTACCGTGACATTTTATATTACTTCTCGTCAGTTTATCATATATGGTATTGTCATGCATGTATGATAATTTGATGATCAGTAAATCATGATAGATGCTACCCCTATGTGACATTGTAATGTCAGCTGATCACATCATTTATTTTCAGTTTGCAGCCCCTATGGTTTTGTTGAAATGACGCCCCTCTGCACTTGAACACATACGTAGTTCTTGAGAGCCTCATGGGAAAGCAAGGGCAGCTATTACTCAACTGCCTGTGGTTAGATGACTGGGTAGAATATGACTCTATACTAGCAACAGCCATTATACTTCACATCTATACAACACTTTGTGCTGTTATATCACTGCATCTTTCAATATATATTGCTATATGTATTAAGCATTGCATATATAGTTCAGTATGTTGAGAAATTTTAATGAAACATTGAACTACAAAAATTGGTACTTAACCTTTTCATTCTATATGTTTCTATCAATGAGAATGAGACAGCCTCCACCCTGTCTATGTCTTTGTGCAGATGGGGTCTCCAGAACTGTACACAGTACTCCAGATGTGGTCTTACCAACTGTCTGTACAGAAGGCCAACAACTTCATGTTTTCTACTGGTGGTGCCTCTCCCTGTGCATCCCAGTATTCCCTCAGCCCTCCTTACTGCCTTCTCACATTGCTTGCCCATATTTAGGTCATCATCTGATATGACTACCCCCAGGTCCCTTTCCATTTTTGTTGTTGTCAGTATCTCACCCCCCATTGTGTACTCTTCCCCTTGGCTTTTGTTTCCAAGGTGCATTACTTTGCATTACTTTGCATTGAATCTAAGCTGCCATACATTTGACCATTCCTCCAACCTTGCTAAGTCCCTTTACTTCCTTTCCACCCCACCTTGCATATCAACCCTGTTGCAGATCTTTGTGTCATCTGCAAAGAGACATACTTTCCCTTCCACTGCTTCTGCAGTGTCACTTATAAAGATATTAAAAAAGACTGGCCCCAGTACTGAACCCTGTGGTACCCCACCAGGAACACCCCTTTCTTTACTGTGGACTCCATTTACTATTACCCATTGTGTCCTGTTGTCCAGCCAGTGTTTTACCCAGGCTACCACCCTGAGACCCACTCCCAGGCTGGCTAATTTGTTTATTAAACTTTTGTGTGGGACTGTGTCGAATGCCTTGCTAAAGTCTAGGTAGGCCATGTCTATAGCCCCTCCCTGGTCTACTACTTTGGTCACTCAGTCAAAGAAATCAATTAGATTTGTCTGACATGACCTTCCTGCTGTGAATCCATGCTGCCTTGGGTCCTGTGTCCCACTGGCCTCTAGGTACTCAAAAATTCTTTCCTTCAGAAGTGATTCCATCGTTTTCACTACCACTGAGGTCAAACTGACAGGTTTGTAGTTTCCTGCCTCTGTCTTGCTCCCACTTTTGTGAAGGGGAATCACATCTGCCCTCCTCCAGTCCTCAGGTATCACTCCATTCTCCCATGATTTATTAAAAAGGGTAGTCAGTGGTGTTACTAGTTCTTCCCTTAGTTCTTTTAGAATTCTGGAGTGAATCCCATCAGGCCCCATTGCTGTATCCACCTTAAGTTTTAAGAGTTCTTTCAGAACCCTTTCTTCTGTGAAAGGACTAATATCAACCCCCCTATCCAGAGTGCTTCTATTGACTGGATTAGGTATCTCCCCCTGCTTTTCCATTGTGAATACTGAGCAGAAGTATCCATTCAGTATACTTGCTTTTTCACTGTTGCTCTCTGCCCAACCACCTTCCTCTTTATTCAGCCTCAGTATCCCTGCCTTAGTCTTTCTTTGCTCCCTAATGTACCTGTAAAAGGTTTTATCCCCCTTCTTAACTGAGTTGGCTATCTTGTCCTTGGTTTGGGCCTTTGCTATTCTGACTGCCTTCCCTGGTTCCTTCTGCATTAACTGGTACAGTTCTCTGTCCTTTTCCTTCTGTGTTTCCTTATACTTCCTGAATGCTATCTTTTTCTCCCTTACCTTCCCCACCAGAAAGCTAAATACCATGTGCTACAGAACTTGTGCTACAAAAGATTCAGAGTAAACCTATACAACCATATATACAGAGTTTTCATGGAGCAGGCTTGGATTCAAGTATTGAGAACGTAGTGCAAGGAGGGACATGGGTGAGGAATGGGGAGGAACTCGGGAATGACAGCATAAGTGCAGGGGTGCCTGAGGGGCTTTGGAGCACCAGGAGCAGGTGGCAATGGTTATACAGCTAGGTGCAATATACCAGGAACAGGGGGGCTGAGGGTGACGTGCCAGGAAGTGTAATATTAGTAGATGCCAGGATGATTCAGAAATGGAGACTCCAACTTTAGACTGTGTAGAACTATCAGGTGGGGTACAAATAGACACAAACATACTGAGTAGTGGGGCAGGAATACCAGGAATGGAATGCTCCTGACTGGGCTAGAAACTGAATCTGGGGGTGGGGGGGGGATGCTGAGAGGCTGTGACATCAGAAGAAGCAGTTACATGCATGTTATAGCTCAGACTCTAGAGTGCTGTCGTGCTCCCCCCCCAAGCATTCTTACAACAGATTTATTTTTCTCCAATGAAGAGATCAGAAGCCCTGGAATCCTGTTACGGTTGTAGTGGTTAGGTTTCCTTAGTTTGTGACTATCCTTTAGTTATTCTGTAAAAGTTTTGTTATTTGATACTCTGCATTCATTTGGAATAGTTGAATATTTTTTTTTGTTTAGTTAAATGTAGCATTTTTTTTCACAGTTCTGTTCCAGAAGTTTGTGACTCACTAATATTTATTTATTTATGACTTTGGTAACCGGGTAAATGCACTGATCCCAGGGACCATTTTCAGACATGACCCAGGCCACATAGAATGGCACAGAAGTAGACTATAAGTACAGTACAATGAGCAGTAGGCAAGAAACCATAGGACAAAATAAAAATACAATGTTATATACAATACAAGGTTGCAAAATACAATAAATTCAGATTTACAGTAAATTGCAGAGATAACAAACAATATTGCTAAAAGAAAATGTGGACCAATAGATAGGCGAGCAGTCACTCCTGGACAAGGAAGGGGGAATCTCCAGAGATGGGGAGTCGGGGGGGGGGTAGGGATAGGAGGGGTAACATAAAAGGGAGCAGTACCAGTTGGCACCACTGGAGAGGGTGAGAATGGGAAAGTACCAGGTGGTTAGGGCAGCTATCTAGGTGGGCATTTGCAGCTGTGGTTTGTCAGTAACTGTGGTTTGTTAGAGCCACCCTCTAGAAGAAACATCATTACTATGGTGAATAATTTGTTTCTTACAGGTGCTCTGAGAGATGTGTCTTATGGTATTGGAGCGTCAGTCTGTGCAGTTTGGGCGAGAGGTCCAAAAAGTGAATATGAGCAGCTCTCTGTCCAAACTATGGCAGACGATCCTCCTGTACCATATCAGACATCTTGCAGAGCACATATAATCCTATGTGTTGTCTCTGCTCTGCTATGTCTTGGTGAGGGAAAGCACGACATTCTGTGGTCTGATTCCATTCCATATGCCACCGAACAAGTCTTCACTACAGTGGAACGGATAGTGCTCCCACCCTGAAGTCTGAGTGGTGCATGCACTGTCTCCACAGTGCAGCTGGGACTCAACTGACCTGATGGACAAAGTGAGGTTTGGCTGGACCAGTCACTTGACTTCACCACCCACGCACATCCTCCTCATCTTCCCTAAGCTCCTCTCTCAGTTTAGTGCTCTCTGCCAGAGCAAATCTTGTCTCACCACTATTGCTAGATGGTAACTAATTAGAACATTATTCTCCCTGTTCTTGACTCCAATGATACTGTCTACAGTACAGTTCCTAAGTACTCACCAGCCAGGCCCAACCTTCTTGTCCATGTTTTCTGCTATTTTGCCCTAAGCTGATTCCCCTCTGCACTCACAGCTGGGAGCTTTACTCCAAGCTGCAGATGCCTACCCTTGATGGGTAGTGGCACATGCATGGTACTCAGCTGATCTTCAGGTTCTGGACCAGCACGCTTCCTGATTACCTTTCTTCCCTCTTCATGCCTGCCCCTCCCCCACCTACCCCCTAATTCATTCCAACCTTCACTCCTTCCTCACTACAAGACATTGGCTGTCTGCTGGACAAGAGGAGCTACATTCTCCTGAAGTCTCCTTCCCATCTGGAACTCCATCCAGTCTGCTCCTCTGCGGTTGTCCCTCAAAAGGTAGGTCCATGAACTGTAAAGTCCTGCCCACCCCACTGCTATGGCCATGGATAATCCATGGTAGTATCCAGTTAGACAACAGATGATGTATCATTGACCAATAAGCACACTAGACGATTACTATGCCTATTTTTAGGTATGACCTGGGAGAGTTATAAAACTGAACCATGGAATCCACTATTTCACAGAAATAAATACAGAGAAAGGTTTCAAGGTGACAGGAGGGTATGAGTGATAACATAAAGAAAAATACAATGTATGCTCAGTGGTCGTTCATGCTTTATCAGTGTTTTGTTTTATCAAGGTATTTATCCTTCATGTCTCCGACTAACTCCCTTCCTGCTGGTCCCTCCAATTCCATCAACCACCTTCCCTATGACTTACCTCTCCAATGCATTCCCCATGGAATACCCTCATGGCAGGGCCTCCAGGGCTGCTCAAACCCCTCCAGAGCACAATTCATTTAGAGTTGCCTAGCTGGTCACTTGGGATCTGCAAGGGATTGCTCCTCATTCACTGACAGTTGGGAGTTTTTCTTCCTAGGGATGCATTCTGCAATGATACGCAAGGCACGTTCATGCACATATGCAACCATGACCGGATTGGGCACTGTCCTCACCCAAACATTGTGTGGCTCCTGCTACTCTAACGTCTAGCTTCAGCCAAGTGACAGCCATTGTGTGAATCACACTGTCCCCATTTCACACAGAAGGAGAGCTTTCTGCTGGGTTCCCTATCCCCTCCCCACCCTGGCCAGCCCCCAGTGACCTGAACTCACTCCCAGGACAGCCAGCATAGCAATTGGTAGCGCTGCTAGGCTGGCCTGTTTGCCTATGATTTTTAAGAGTTTTCTTGGACAACCACTGATGGTAAATGATTCAGGGACAGACCATGGCTGGCCATTGTCAATCTTGTTTCAGAATTATTTACGCTGACCATGGTCTCCTAAGGTTATTTGTGGCTGTTAATTTCAGGAGTTCAACCAAAGAGTTGGCTAACAAACACAAAGCCAGGAGCTGCAGCGTTAAGCATGATTGCAACAACACAAAGCAGGGCTAACTGGCAAAAACACGTAAAAAAACGAAGTGGTTTCAGTTACAAAAATTACTTTATTATAAAAACGTACATACCACAGTAGCCTTACTCCCCCAAACCACCAACATTTCACACTGATACTTGTGCTTTATAAAGGCAGATGTCATCAGTAATAGTCCCTTATAAATAATGCTGATTTAAAGAGATATATACAATTTATGATACATGATATGCTTACACCAAATACAAATATAAAAAAGAATCTAAAACTGCTATTATACCTATTAAAAAATCATAATATATTCACCTATAAAAAAGGGGAAGGGGAAAAGGAAAAGCACTACATAAAGGTGAAATATACAAAAATTATAGATCACATCCCTAATATTAAATACCACTATTTAGACACACCAAATAATATTAAATGCCCACAATACAATAAGAAATACATCATTAATTATACAGCAAAAGCATTTTTCTTTCACAAAAACATTCCAGAAATCATCGTAAAATTGATTTAAAAAAGAGACAGCTGAAAACTGTCACTGAGTCCAGGTTGCTCAAATACCTTTAAAGTATATTGCCAAAATGCCTTTCTCCGTAAACATTTATTTTCAAGAGCAAGCTCCCTGGCGTTCCATTGTTACTTTCTCAGTACCTATGAACATAAAAGAATGGTGACCACAAACACTCTTAACATGCATTGCAAATGTGTTCTCTATTTTTCCCTTCTCTAAGGAGCACAATTGTTCCCCTATTCAAATTCTAAAACAATGGCTTGTTTTAGTTTTACCAACATAAAGAACCACACTTACATATAGCCAAACAACTCACTGAACAAGTATTGCAATTAACATAATCCCTAATCTCAAAAATGTTACCCAGATTACAAACTGAAGATGTGCTGCTAGTTCTTATATTAGTGCAAAACTTGCAATTATTACTCTTAAAAGTACTCCAGGAAGGTCCGTGCCCCTTCTTCCCATACTACAAAACTGTGTGTAAGTTTTTCACCTAACTTTTTACACCATCTATATACTATAACCAGTTTATCAGTCAAATAATTTTTAAATTTAGGTTCTGTAGTGAAAATGTGCCAATTGTCATTAATTACTTTTTTAACTTGATAAGCTTGTACACCATAAGCAGTGACAAAACTCGTAGTTTCTTTAAGTGGTTGCATCAGGCCAGAAGGTGCTGAAGTGCAATTTAAACCTGTATTCCCTCCATGTAACACAGCATTCCAATCCATTTCTTTCACTTCTCTTATAGCCTTAGTTATACATTTATCCACATAACCTCTTTCCACAAAATGTTGTCTCAGCACATGTGCCTTTTTATGTTTGCTTGCACGCATGCACAAGAAACATGTTGTGACAGCTTGCTGGAGAAGCAGGTTGTGGAGCTGCGGTCATGTTGTGGCCAGTGCCACCATTGCTTTTGGGGTTTGTCTCTGTGGCACCAATAAATGAGCACGATGTCTATGATAGCAGCTCCGAAGTGTGCCACCAACTTGAAATGATTTTGCAGCTGCAATGAGGGAGTGCCTCTCATTGCAGGGCGTGCCTTACCTGGTGTTACATTACAATAAACATGGCGGCGGCTGTCGCCATCTGCCTCTCACAGTCCCATGAAAGCTGATGTAGGGGGTGCCCAATCCTCCTGTTGGCCTGCCCTCTCCCCAGTTCATTTGCCGACGGGAGAGCCCAATCCCCGTTGACATAATGTCCCCACATAATTTGTCTGCTGAGGGGGGTGCCCTTTCGGCATTATGCCCCCCACGAACACAGACCCTTTTTCCTTGCCGTTGGGTTGCCCAATCCCCATCGGCTCCAGTCCCCCCTCCCCAAAAATACAGGTGGCACGATGGGAGCCCACCCCAGCATCTCAAATGTACCTGTAAAGCAAGAAAACCTTCCCTCAAAGTTTTTTTTTTTTTCTAAACCTGTAAACAAGAAAATGGTACCTCATTGTCTGCGGTGCCCCTCCCCAACCGCACCCACCTCTATACACCCACCTCCCACACACACCCTCACCCCATACTTACCTCTGGAGCCTGGCGCAACGATCTGCAGTGGAGTGGGAACACGTCTGCACTCTTCAAAGCCGAACACAAACTGAAGAAACGCCGGTAAGCTGTATAATGGCATAAATGGGTGGTTTTCAACTTAGGTGGATATCTTAGCCATTTTTGTGACTTTTAGCATCAAATTTTCAACATGGAGTTCTTGGGACCCCCACCTCATGAACTCATGAACTCAGTCACTGTCATGACGTTATTCGGTCCCAAAAGGTGATTTCATGGTCACTGTGTGGAATCATCTTCTGGGACTGATTAATGAAATGACAGTATCACTGTTCATGAGGTGGGCTCCCAAACAGCCTATGTTGTAAATTTGGTGAAAAAATTCCCAAAAATGACTGTGTTATGAGCGTGTGTTGAGCAGTCCCCATGCACACTCGTAACTTTGAGAATTTTTAATATTTTCACTCCAGATTTTCAACATTGCCATTTTTCCACACCTCCTTATGAACAGTATACTGTAACTGTTGTTTTTCATATCTGACCCAAAATGTGTTTTCGTACATGTGGCACACAATGGCACGGTCGCTGTGTGAAATCAATGTTCGGGAAAGATTAAGAAAATCACAGTGACAGTGTTCATAAGGAGAGGTCCCAAAAAGCCCATGTTGCAAATTGGTGAAAAAATTCCCAAAAATTACTGCGTTACCAGCGTGCATTGTGCAGTTTCTAAGCATGCTCGTAACTCCGCCAATTTTTTTATATTTGTACTCTAGATTTTCAAAATTGTCATTTTTGCACATTGCCTGATGAACAGTACAGCTGTCATTTTTCACATCCTGCTCAAAACATGTTTTTGCACCTGTGGCACACAATGGGCATGGTCGCTGTGTGAAATCAACATTCGGGACAGATTAAGAAAATCATAGTGCCACTGATCATGAACGGAGATCCCAAAATGCTTATGTTGAAAATCTGGTGTAAACAATCCTCAAAATAATTGCTTTATGCGTGTGCGTTGTGCAGTTTCTACGCACGCTCATGACTTTACCAATTTTGTTATATTTCTACTCCAGATTTTCAACATTACCATTCTTCTTGATGTCTTTAGTCTCTCTGGTTTTGCTGCTGGGCCTATCTGCTGGTGCACCAGTTGTCTGTCTGACCACTCACAGTGTGTAAAAATTAATGGGACCTACTCAGACATCTGTCCCATCTTTTCTGGGGTTCCCCAGGGCTCCATTCTGGGCCCCTTACTATTCTCCCTTTACCTTAACACCCTTCCACGCTCTTACTCGGGGAACATTCTATTGTACGCTGATGATGCAGTCATCTTTGCCTCAAGTCGAACCCTATTGCCCTCCAGGACTCATTGTGAAGTCCTTCGTCAGTTTAGGCTGGTCTAAGGAACATAGATTGGTGATAAATCTTAAAAACAAAACCATGTTCTTCACTCATCCTCAAACAAGTTCTGCAACTTCAAACTCCTCATTCCTCTGGGTCCTCTTTCCCACTTGAACAAGTTTGCTCCTATAAATACCTAGGGATCCATTTTGACCCCCTCCTCTCCTTCCATGGACACATCGCTGCCCTAGCCACTGCCACTAATAACCGATTGGGCATCTTACATCTAAACACTGCCTCCCCGGAGGCTCTTTGACCTCAGATCACCTACTCTATCCTGTCCCTAGTGGACTATGGACTGCTGGTGTATGGTGCTGCTGATCAGACTGCACTCCATAAAATTCGCACTACTCTGAATAAGGCCTGCAGGTTAATTACTGGGGCACCTAGTCTAACACACACCTGTCTACTGTACGCTAAAGCGCTGGTACTTGATCTTGATGAGCGCCTCAAATATCTGACCTGTACCCTTACAAAAAAGACCCTCCTTGGGCTTCCCCCCAGGATTGACCAACACCATCCCGCTCTGTCCCACTAGTTCATACTCAGACCTCTGGGAAAACTCTCTTGTTATCCCTAGAGCTAGGACCTCTCATGGCCAAAGAGCCTTCAGCTTTAGGGCCCCCTCCTGGTTCAACACACTGCCCCCCCTCCATCTCCGGAGCTCCAACTATATCGTGCTTCAAAACTTCCTTACGGAACCACCTTGTTAACACCCGAAGCTGTAATTGCCACTGGTCAAAGCCGTACTCAATACTAATGACAAAGCTTATTACTAAGCTGCTAAGGACAACATAACTCTGGTATTGTTTGCATCAATCCTACCTGTACCAGCTTGTTTGTATCTATGTCTTAAGTTACTGTTATACTTATGTGTTGTACTGCTATACTGTGTATTTTCGTTTGTCTTACTGTGACAAGGTACCTTTGTAAATGAGCCTATGGCTCAAAGGTTTTCCAAACTGCTGTCTAAATAAATAAATAAATAAACAGTACAGCTGTCATTTTTCACATGCTGTTCGAAATGTGTTTATGCACCTGTGGCGCCAAATGGCACAGTCACTGTGCAAAATCACCTTTCGGCTAATGAATTGATAGTGTCACTGTTCATGTGGTGGGGTCACAAAAAGCCCATGTTGAAAACTTGGAGCAAAAATACCAAGAAATGCCCAGGGCATTAGGGTTTATGACCATAACGTCCTACCCTGTAGGAACTGACAGGCGTCAGGGATGTGACTTGGGATTGGCGACAGTAATGCTCACACCATTCCACCCCCAACCCCCAGCCAGTGACAGGTATCGAGGTGTGCCTTGGACTCTTCAGTCCAAAAGTTCACCCCATTCTCCTATACTGCACCCATTTCAGTGTATTTTCTTATGGAATGGGGTGATTGTAAAGCCCGAACACCCCAAGGCACACCTCGAGACTTGTTGGTGTCTGCAGGGTAGGGAGAGGTGAAATGGCATGAGCGTTATGGGCGATGACCCAAAGGCATACCCCATGCCTGTCCATCTCTGCAGGGTGGGGGTGGGGTTGGCGTCAGTTCAATACTTCACTGCCATTCCTATTCTGCATCTGTCTAACTCCTGCACTTCCAATGCTAATGCCAGCAAGCAAACATTAGGCATTGGCAAATGCATGTTTACATATGCAGCTGTATCACTTCAATTATGTTTAAGACGAGCATACTGTTTCTTCTCTATATTTTCTATTACTGATCATGGATGACAGCTAGTATAATGTAACAATGAATTATGGTCTGTATTTTTCTGGTCTGTCTAAATAGTGATATTTAATATTAGGGATGTGATTTATAATTTTTGTATATTTCATCTTTATGTAATACTTTTCATTTCCCCCCCTTCCCCCCTTCCTCCTTTTTATAGGTGGATAAATGATAATTTCTTGGTGGGTATAACAGTGGTTTCAGTTTCTCTTTTTTTTATATTTGAATTTGGTGTAAGCATACCATGTATGATAATGGTGTGTATCTCTTTAAATCAACACTATGTACAAGGGGGCTATTACTGATGACGTGCCTTGATAAAGTGCAAGTATTGGCATGAAACGGTGGTGGTTTGGGGGAGTACAGCTACTGTGGTATGTAAGTTTGTATAATAAAGTAATTTTTATGTTTGCCATGTGTGCATGTGCGGCAAACATTTTGTTATGAGAGTAACTTTTGAGGGGTGTGACACTGTCAGTCCAATGCAGAGTGGTCTGCAAGGGGCTCATCAGCAGGGCCACTGGAAAATTGCACCCGCAATTTTTTTGCGGAATACGCAATTTTCATCATTCTCCGCAAAAACTGACATGTTCGCAATTTCTGCAATTTGAGTTTTTATATTGAACTGTGTAAAACGTATTAACATTTTTAATAAAATACTCTCAAATATATTGACAATTTTGCATGCAGACTTGGGTTTGGCAGAAACAATGCAGTGCAAGGGTCATTGCTTTCTTGTGAATCCTTGTCTTGTTTGGTTTCAAAATCCACTGGCCAAGCATAATTTATTTATTTATTGAAAATGTTTCACCAGGAAAGGCACACTGAGCAAAAAGATGCTGCGTCTCACGTTGCGACCCCACCCAACCACTCCCCTCAGAGCACCCACCACCCACACTGACCCCACAAACATAACATGGACACTGGGGGTCTGTGGATGCCCAGTCTCCCAGTGTTACCACCTGAAAAAAAGGAAATTGTCCCTCATAGTTTTTTTAATATATAGTTTATAAAAAAGAAAGTCGTGCATTGATGTCTGTTGGTGCAGCCACCATTACTCCCCCCCACCTGACCCTCCCACTCAGCACCCACAAGCATAACCATGTCACTAGGGGTGCCCAATCTGCCAGTGTCCCCACCTGAAATAAAGAAAACTGCCCCTTGTAGGTTTTTTTCACATACCCTGTAAAAAAGGAAACTGTCCATCGATGTGTGTTGCTGCCACCACCACCGTTAGTCCCCCACCCGACCCTCCCACTCAGGATCCATTACTCACACACCCCAAGCCCTCACTTACAAACTGGGGTCCAACATTATAATCCTTTCGGAATGCAGACTCGTCTTCACTCTTCAGCGCCGGACTGTGAACTGAGCAAACCAAGTATACGATTCAATATATTTCAATGGGGTTTTGAACTTAGTGGCATAACTTGGTCATTTTTGAATATTTTTTGCCCAAAATTTTCAGCTTGCCTTTTTTGGGATCCCACCTCATAAATAATGGCAGTGAAATTAGGCAAATCTCTCCCAAAAGGTGATTTCATGGTCACTGCACAAAATCACATTTCAGGAAGGAGCTGAAAATTTTCTCCACCCTTGTTCATGAAGTGTGGTCATAAGAAGGCTATGTTGAAAATTTGTGGTAAAAAAATTTAAAAATAGCTTATTAACCTATTCATCAGCACCTCCACAGTACCCTCAGCCTGGAAATCAGCCAGGATTGTTCCGGTGTTCAAGAAAGGGGACCCCAGAATCCTATCTAACTATCGTCCCATTGCACTACTTCCTACTCTCAGCAAGTTATTGGAGAAACTTATCCACCGCCAGCTCTCTGCTCATTTACTTAATTTTAACCTTCAGTCCCCTGCTCAACATGGGTTCAGGGCTGGACATAGCACCACCACTGCTCTCAACTTATTTACCAGTGAGGTTATGTACAACATGGATAAAGGTCTACTCACTGGTTCAGTGTTCATTGAGCTGACCAAAGCTTTTGACTTGGTGAGTCACCCCTCCTCTTAGAAAAGCTGCATTCTCTCGGTGCCTCTGAAGCCACCCAAGCCTGGTTCAGCAGCTACCTTGAAAACCATTTCCAATCCGTCTCCTTCTGCAAGGTGCTTTCTTCTCCTGCCCCTATCTCCAGTGGAGTCCCGCAAGGTTCCATTCTTGGGCCCCTACTCTTCTCTATCTTCGTTAATGATATTCCTACTTCCACACCTCACTGTAGCTCCATCATGTACTCTGATGACTTAATGTTTTATACTGCCTCTCATTCCATCGCTGAAATTAATGATCATCTGTCATCAGCGTTCCAACCGCTTCAGACCTGGTTCTCCCTTAACTCCCTAATTTTCAGCCTTCCTAAAACTCAGCCCATGCTCTTTGGGTCTACTAGAAAAATACAGGCCTTGACCCCCAAGCTTCGTGTGTTGTGTCACGATGGGTCAGCTGTCCTGACCACTGGCTCCTTCGAATACCTTGGGGTGACACTGGATCCTGCACTTGATTTCTCCTCTCACATAAACGAAGTATGCAGATCCGTTAACATGAGGATTGGGGCGGCCTGCTGCATGCACCACTCCTTAACCCCTGCAGCCAGAATCTCTGAGGCTAGAGGTGTTCTGCTCCCAAAACATCTTTATGCCCTTCCTGTCCTTTCCCATGCCACTGCTGGCAATCTCTGAAAGTGGGACACCACTTACAACAACATTTGTAGGTTTGCCTTATCGGCTCCGCGTCTCACTTACCATTGCCTTCTCTACTCTGCCCTGCAATTGCTGTCTCCCAAATCCCATCGCCTTTACTCACTGGGTTGTTTCATTGATGCAATGACCAGAACCCCCCCGCCCTAATTCTCTTTGAGTTATGTTTAACCCTGTGCTTCACTCCCGCCCTCTGAGGTCCTCAAACTCTCCATTGCTCTCTGTCCCATACTGCTCAACTAAAATGGATGAGCAAGCATTCACTCACTTTTCCCCCAAATTCTGGAACACCCTTTCCCCAAGTGTGAAGCACACCTTATCTCACTCCTCCTTCAAAACTGCACTTTTCTCTAATCTGTTAGCACTTAAGACCTGTGATTGTACCTAACCTTGCTGTCCTAACTGCTTGCCTTTTGGGTTTGCCGATCTCCTTAATATATCTTCTAGATTGTCTTAACCTGCCTAGCTCATCCCTGCATACATGGTCCTGCTTGATGTATAATACCTGTCAATTCCTGCGAGGATATCTGTTGGAAATGTTATAAGACTGTATTTATGTAACTGGATTATTTGTTATTCCTGTATTTTGTACTCTCCCGGGTCGTGTCTGAAAATAGGCAGGTCTATTGCCTAATGCACTTACCTGGTCATCAAAAGCTAATAAATAAATAAATAAAAACAATAAAGTTATGGGACTACATTGAAATTTGCAATTCAGGTCACCCCTGAAAAAGGGACCTTCGGGGCCCAGTGGGCCAACCCGATCATCAAAAGTCGATAAATAAATAAATAAATGCAGGCTCATAACTTTGGTCATTTTCAATATTTGACCCCAAATTTTCAATATAGTCATTTCTTCATAGCACCTCATGAATATAATAGCTGTCATTTTTCAGATTCTACCCAAAATGTTTTTTCACATCCCAAAAGGTGATTTTGTGGTCGTTACACAAAATCACCTTTCGGGCAGGAGCTGAACATTTTCTCCATCCTTGTTCATGATGTGGGGTCATAAGAAGGCCATGTTGAAAATTTGGGATAAAAATATTAAAAAAACAAAGTTATATCTGCCGCCCAACCTCTTATCAAACTACTTAACACATTTACTGAATTTTCTGGGCTAGCAGTGAATTACAAAAGGACTGAGGTGTTGCCTTGAATAACCTTTGTAAACCACATATGAACACTCCTCTTGGATTTCAATTGGCGCCTCAAGGCATTACATATTTGAGGATTGAGATTTCACCAGACCTTAACAAGATTTGGGAAGCGAACCTCTCCCCTTTACTTACTGAAATTAGTATAATATTAGACAGATGGAGAACTCTCAATCTTTCCTTTTATGGCAAAATTGCAGCCATCAAAATGTCCATAACTCCAAAAATACTTTATCTATTCTTTAATATTCCAGTAACTCTGTCCTCTTTACTCTTATCTAAAATAGATTAATAGGTCATTTTATTTGGGAAGGGAAAGTTCCAAGGCTTAGCCACATCAAACTGCAGGCTCACTGGTCCAGAGGTGGTGTAGGTCTACCCTGGTTCTTAACGTATTTATGGGCATTTCGAGCTGCCCAAACTATTAAATGGTTTATGAAACCCAATTTCAAAACTCCTTTATGGGTAAACATGGAAGCATCCCTGGCTCCAGGTACAACCCCTACTGTTTTTATTTTCAATACTCTTACACGCAAATTAAGGAAACACCCAACTATCGCCCCATCAGTTCATTATTGGTTTAAACTACATAAATGATAAAAATCTAACCCTACTCCAATGCAGTATGCTCCCATTTGGGGCAATTATTGTATTACCTTTGAGGGCCAACCCCTGTACAGCAGTTCTTGGAAAAATAAGGGGAATTGTTCTCTGGGCGACATCTTATCTAATGACTTTCTTACATTAAATTATTTCACTAACTTACAAGCTAAATGGGATGTACCTAGACAAGATTTTTGGATGTTTTTACAATTACATCACGCAGTGGCTCCTTTAATACAAAACTTGACTAGACCATCCTTCTTTGATACTTATATTGCCTCATGGATTGAAAACATGTCTGCCCTAGTTAGTAGAATATATAAGGTTATCAGAGATATCCTACCAGACCAATCCCTGATATCTAAAACCAAATGGAGTTTAGCTCTACAGTGCAACATAACAGACTCTCAATGGAATAAATGCTGGACTCTTTGCCAGAACACTTTTAAAGATGCACACAGTATGCTTATGCAATTTAAAATTCTTCATTTATGATACAGAATACCATCAATTCTATATCATTTTGGACTAATACCAAATGATCACTGCTGGTATTGTAATTCTCCAGGTGGAGATTTACTACATATTTTATTGCCCTGAAAATCTATAGCTACACTATAGAGGTCTGTCCACTGTTTGACATCAAATATTGTTGGTCATAATATTCTTTTTGATCCTAAATATTTTATTTTAGGTATTATAGACCGATATAATAAACTTTATATCAACACAGATAGCTGAATTTACTCTTTATGCAAGTTAAACGTCTCATTTTAACACACTGGAAATCTTCCATAGTACCCTACCATAACAGATGTCCTTAACAATTTAACCCAAACTGCATCTTTAGAGCATCTCTCATATTTGGCTCTAGATTGACTGAATGAGTATAAGCTTTGTTGGCAGGATTATTTAGACTATTAAGCCTATCTGATGAAGAGATTGTGTGGGCCTTATATATCATTTCTTGTTTATGCCTAAACATATTATTGCTTACACCTCTGCTATCTTTTTTACTATATCAGTTTTGTCTTAATTGTTACTGCATGTTTTGGAATCTCTTATTTTGTACTGCATAGAGAACTGTTAATGCCACACTGATAGGTACTATATATCATTTTTCATGTCTTACACTGTACCTGTGCAGCCCTAATTTGTCTGTTTTTTTACCTTATTTATATAGACTACAGTGTACAATCACCATTAGGTCCATCCTACTCCACATTGCTCTTTGTACAGAATTTTTGTATGTTTGAAAGTTTGAATAAATAAATAAATTAACTGCAAAAAAAAAACAAAAGTTAAGAACCTATGTTGAAATTTATGACCGAGGCTCATAACTTTGGTAATTTTCAATATTTTGACCCCAAATTTTCAACAAAGCCATTTCTTCACAGTACTTTGTGAATGTGACAGCTTCCATTTTTTAAATTGTAGCCAAAATGTGTTTTCACACTTGTGGAGCAAAATCACTTTTTGGGCAGGATCTGAAAATGTTTTCCACCATTGTTCATGAGGCGACTCATAAAAAGGCTATGTGGGGTCATAAGACTGTTTTGTTGAAAATTTGGTGTCAAAATATGAGAAAACAAAGTTATGAGTCTACGTTGCAATTTTTAAATGCACGCTCACAACTGTGGTAATTTTCAATATTTTGACTCCAATTTTTCAACATAGCCATTTTTTCACACCACCTCATCAATGTGACTGCTGTTATTTCTCAAACCCTACCCAAAATTTGTTGTAATACTTGTGGTGCAAAATGAAGTTTCAGCCATTGTTTTATTAATGACAGCTGTCATGCTCAGAAGGAGTGGTCATGAAAAGATTATGTTAAAATGTGGGATAAAAATCTGAAAAACAGTTATCTTAGAAACATAGAAACATAGAATTTGATGGCAGATGAGGATGCTTGGTCACCCAGTCTGCCCATTTCCCTACCTAATGGATAAGCTGCAGATCCTAGTTAACCAACAGCCTACTTCCTCCTAACCCCCCACTAGAATTGCCTTATGTCTGTCCCATGCATTCTTGAATTCCACCACTGTTTTTGACTCCACAACCTCCTCAGGAAGGCTGTTCCATGTATCCACAACCCTCTCTGTGAAAAAATACTTCCTCATAGTACCTCTGAGCTGTCCCCCTCTAGCTTCAGATTGTGCCCCCTTGTTCTTGCACACCTCTTTTTCTGAAAGAAGCTACCCTCTTGGACTTTGTTGATTACCTTGAGGTATTTGAAAGTTTCAATCATGTCCCCCCTGTCCCTCCTCTCCTTGAGGCTATACATATTAAGATCCTTAAGTCTCTCTTGATATGCCTTCTGGTGCAGATCCTGCACCATTTTAGTTGCCCTCCTCTGGACTACCTCCATCCTGTCTATGCCTTTGCGGAGATTGGGTCTCCAGAACTGCACGCAGTACTCCAGATGGGGTCTCACCAGCTGTCTGTACAGAGGGATAACAACTTCCTGTTTTCTACTGGTGATGCCTCTCCCTATGCATCCCAGTATTCCACCAGCCCTGCTTACTGCCCTCTCACATTGCTTGCTCACCTTTAGGTCATCTGATATGACTACCCCCCAGGTCCCTTTCCATTTTTGTTGTTGTTAGTATTTCACCCCCCATTGTGTACTCTTCCCGTGGGTTTTTATTTGCCAGGTGCATTACTCTGCACTTCTTAGCATTGGATCTAAGCTGCCATACATTTGACCATTCCTCCAACCTTGCCAAGTCTCTTCTCATCCTTTCCACCCCACCTTGTGTATCAACTCTATTGCAGATCTTTGTGTCATCTGCAAAGAGACATACTTTTCCTTCCAGTCCCTCTGCAATGTCACTTATAAAGACATTAAAGAGGACCGGTCCTAGTACTGAACCCTGTGGTACCCCACTAGTAACCCCCCCTTTCTTCAGAGTGGACTCCATTTACTATTACCTTCTGTGTCCTGTTCTCCAGCCAATTTTTTACCCAGGCTACCATCTTGGAACTCACTCCCAGGTTGGCCAACTTATATATTAATCTTTTGTGTGGGACTGTGTCAAATGCCTTGCTATAGTCTAGATAGGCCATGTCTACAGCCCCTTCCTGATCTACTACTTTGGTCACCCAGTCAAAGAAATCTATCAGATTCATCTGACATGACCTTCCCGCTGTGAATCCATGCTGCCTTGGGTCCTGCGCTCCTCTGGCCTCTAGGTACTCAACAATTCTTTCCTTCAGAAGTGATTCCATCATTTTTCCAATCACTGAGGTTAAACTAACAGGTCTGTAGTTTCCTGCTTCTGCTGTGCTCCCACTTTTGTGTAGCAGAATCACATCTTCCCTCCTCCAGTCTTCAGGTATCACCCCATGCTCCCATGATTTATTAAAGAGGGTAGTCAGTGGTGTCACTAGTTCTGCCCTTAGTTTTTTAGAATTCTGGGATGAATCCCATCGGGCCCCATTGCTCTGTCCACCTTCAGTTTTAAGAGTCCCTTCAGAACCCTTTCTTCTGTGAAAGGGCTGGTATCAACCCCCGTATCCAGCGTGTTTCTATTGTTTGGTTTAGGCACCTCCCCCTCTTCATTTGTGAATACTGAGCAAAAGTATTTGTTTAGTATCTCTGCCTTTTCACAGTCACCCTCTGCCCATCCTCCCTTCCCCTTTATTAAGCCTCACTATCCCTCCCTTGGTCTTCCTTTGCTCCCTGATGTTCCTATAAAAGGTTTAATCCCCCTTCTTAACTGAGTTGGCTATATTTTGCTTTAACTGATACAATTCTCTGTCCTGCTCCTTCTGTGATTCCTTGTACTTCCTGAATGCTCTCTTTTTCTCCCTAACCTTCCCTGCCACCTCCTTTGAGAACCATAGTGGTTTCTTACATTGTTTTGTTTTGTTTATTTGCTTCACACAAAGGCTTGTTGCCTCTGTGATGGCAGTTTTGATTATTCCCTATTGTTCTTCCACCCCTCCTTCCTGCCCATTTGCTAGTGCATTCCTTAGGCACTCACTCATATTGGCAAAGTCTGCCCTCCTGAAGTCCAGTATCTTTGTCTTTGTGTGGCTTGACTCTACTGCTGTGTTTATTGTGAACCATACTGTTTGATGGTCATTAGTTCCCAGATGGCTACCCACTTCTAAATCTGTGATCCTCTCGCCATCTCCATTTGAAAGTACCAGGTCTAGGATTGCTCCCTCTCGAGTGGGTTCTGATACTAGTTGTCTAAGATATGCCCCATGTAGGGCATCTAAAATGACCCCACTCTTAGAAGTGGCTGCTGCAAATGCACTCCAGTTAACATCTGGCATATTCAAATCCCCCATTAGCAATATCTCTCCTTTTTCTGCCATTCTAAGGATACTTTATATCATTTCCTTGTCCATTTCCTCCCACTGAGATGGGAGTCTGTATACAACCCCTGTGCGGAATGTGGTGCCATTGCCTGTCTCCAAATTGACCCACAGTGCTTCCTCTCCTCCCTGTTTACCCTTTTGTTCTGTTGCTTTGATGCCGTCCCTTATGTAGAGAGCTACTCCACCTCCTCTTTTACCCTCCCTGTCTCTCCTGTAGATGGTGTATACTGGTATGTTTACGTCCCAGTCATGGTTCTGTGTGTACCATGTTTCTGTGACTGCCACAATATCTAGATGTTCCTCCTCCATCAAGGCCACTAATTCAGGAAGCTTGTTACCCGGACTACAAGCATTGGTACTCATTGCTCTCCATTTTTTGATGGTTTTACCTCTTGTAGCACCATCCCTGTCCTTATTGACTTTGCCTTTTCCAATTATCCCTGTCCTGCTCCCTACTGACCTTTTTACCTTGGTCTTTACCTAATTTAGTACCCGGTTTTGTAGGGGGAGGCTGAGAATCTCCTGCTGCTCATCAGTGCCTCCCTCCTTGACTAGTTTAAAAACTTGCCAGTTAAATATTTAAACTGATCGCCTAGTAGACTTGTTCCCTTCCTGGACAGATGCAGACCATCCTGCCAGTGTAGGCTGGTATCCCTCCAGGTGGATCCCCAGTCCCCAATGAAGCCAAACCCCTGTGCTCTGCACCAACTTTTCAACCATTCATTGTATTGCATGGTGCGAAGTACTCTCACCTCACCCTTGCCATAGACAGCCAGCACCTCTGAGAAGGATACTGTGTGTGCTACTTGCCTTAGGCCCCTTCCCAATTCCACAAACTCCTCCTGCACTGCTGTAATCTCATGTTGAGCCAAGTCATTCATCCCTAGGTGGACAATGACGTCCAGCTCAGTCTCCTGTGCAGCTGTTCTCGTGATCCTGAGGATGCACTTCCTGTCCCTCCAAGCCGTGGTGCCAGGCAGGCACCTTACATTAGTTTTCCCTGATCCCCCCAGTTCTATCCCCCTAACAACTGAGTCCCCCACCAGGAGCTGCTTCCTTTTCCTGTGGTGTCCTCTGCCTCCTTCCTGTGGGGCTCCCTTGTGACAGTTGTCCGCAACCTCCTTAGTCTCCTCTGTGGGTGCATCCATAGGGGAACTATGTTCCATCAGAATGGTGTATGGATTGTGGAGTGGTACAACTGACTGGGTGTGCCTCTGTTCCACCACCTTCACCCTCCCTGAGCCCACTGTGGTCCAACTGCTGCACTTTCTTGGCAATCTCTGAGGTAGTGGTGGTGGACCTGGTGCTCCCTGGGTGGGGGAGGTTCCCTTACTACTGTCCAGTGTGGCCTGAAGACGAACAACCTCCTTCCTCAGGGCAGAGAGTTGCCTGCGAATAGGGCAGCATCTCAGCCTCCAGAAATACTCCCGAAAGACTGCTCAATCAATCAATCAATCAATCAAAATCTTTATTTATCCAGGCGAATATCGTTGAGCAGTGCTCATTTGCAAGATGGACCTGGTTAGATCAAGATCAGTTACATAAAACATGGTATAATGCAAAGAACAAAATACAATGATAGATCAGGTTATACAAGTCATTAAAGATACCAACACATGAAATATGTGCAAATAGGCATGATACATTGACATAATTCACATATTTACATTTTTACATATATATAAGGTAATGGAAGGGATTATGAATTTGGGCATGGAGAGAGTGTAGGTGGTGACTAACATACATAATTGTATAGAGGGATTTGTCAGAGGGGGAGGAAGGAGACCACGAGTGGTCTGGGCAGATGATAGGCTGTGAGGCTTCAGAAGGGAGAGGAGCAAAATGAGAGAGGGGAGGGACGCAAATAGGTAGGGAGGGAGGGTGAAAATAGACAGTGATGAGGCACAGAAATATAGGAGGGAGGATGGACAAAGCACAATTTACTATCGTGGGTAAACTAGGACAGTAAAGTAGGATTGTAGAACATATGAAGAATTAGAGGAAGGGACAGGCTGGGAGATGAAAGAGAGGGAAAAGATTTGTCCTAATGCTGTCGAAAGCAGTTGCATTGTTCCTTAATAAGCCTTCAGTAGAGGGATTTAAAGGATGTAATGGATATAGGTATACTCAGTTTTAGTGTTTTCTGCAATTTGTTCCATAGGGAGGGCAACACAACACTAATGACTAGTCAGTTAGTTAATTACGAGGAAAATAATTGTTCCAACATTTACTCATAACTTTATTTTTGCAGATTTTGGCCCCTAATGTTCAACATATCCCTTGTGTTACCCACCTCCTGAACATGGCAGGTGTCATTTTCCAACTCCCCTCGGAAACTTGTTTCCACAGTCGCACAGTGAAATCACCTTTCGGATAGGATTTTAAAAATGTCACCTGTCTTGATCATAACGTCAGGTCATAAAAAGACTTGGACATTTGGGGTCAAAATGTGGGAGCCCACTTAAAAGTATGTACTGCTGCTCAGCTTCCCTATCCTGGGTACTTACACTCTAACAATGTGTCAAAGCAGGACACCACTGAAAATGAAATATTGCATCTCATCTGTTCTGTTCTGGAAAAATACATAGTAAAAATGTGTATAAGCAAGACCCGATAAAACAGCAATACCAGTGCAGGAATATTTGGCATTGACAAATGCTTGTTATAACTGAAACCACTTTTTTTCATGTGTTTTTGCAAGTTAGCCCTGCTTTGTGTTGTAATTTCAGAAGTTCCCTGCTCTATAAGTAATTTCATTTTTCCCCAACAATATTAACATTGTGTAATGTATACATTTTATGCATGCATACTTTAGAAATAGTTTTTTCTTTTTGTACTAGTTACCAAATCAATATTGCTGCTGTGGTTCCTTTTTTCTTTTTTTTTTTTTTTTGCTCCTCCCTCTCTTCCCAGTCGGCCACTCCTTTGGGTCACCTAGGACCCCTGCCGGCACTCTACCCCCACCCCAGCCACCACCCAACATGGCAGCCCCCCCAGGTTAACCCAATGTAATCCTTCATTGGATGAATCCCCCCCTCCAAGGGGGAAGGCAGTGGTAGGGGCTGGCCAGCGCAACTTGTTTGGCCCAGGTGCTGCAAGGGTGGACCATGCTAGTCCTGGGCTTCATGGTGGCAGGGGGCCAGCAACCATCATCTGGCCATCCAGGGAGCCATTTCCTGGTTTTCTCCCAGGGAGAGTGACATCAGGGATGTCAAGGCAAGGGTTGATGTCCTTCGCGCTTCCTACATACTGGGACCTGATGTGCTGCCATACCCCTGGCCTCCGCCAAATGTAAGTAGACACTGGGCCATGGACCCTCCCTCACCCCAGCAGATGGCAAGCTATCATGGGATGCTCAAGCCATCTCCCCCCCGGCCGGCCCATCCGACACCCGGGTCCATTCCTGAACCCAGGTCGTCAGTGTCACAAGCCAAAATCCAATCACTGTGCTGGTGGGCCGGTTGTTCCGCTTTGTAATGGAGTTTCTTCTTATTCATAACAATGCCCAAGCGCTATTCATACAACCATAAAATTAAATTATTTTAAGATGTGGTGAGCTCATGTGTTATAGTTTCTGTATGCATAAAAATATATTTCCTAGTGTAAACCTTATTTTCTTTGCATACACTGTAGCTAGTGTCATTATTGTGATTATTTATATTAAAGTGTCAAATTCTGCATTCTGATATTCAGATAAATGATGTGCATTTGACTGCTATCCCACGCTGTTTGGTGAAGAGAAGCAGGTTAGGATAAGGAGCGATGTAACAGAGGAGTTTTAATGGGAGGCTTAAGGGATGCTGTCAAGAGAAGGGGTACCACTTTATGGGGGACTGGGAGGACTTCTGGGACAGGGGACTTCAAGGGTGATGGACTTCACATGACCAGAGTGGGGGTCTGCGCACTGGGGCAGAAGTTTTGCATCTAACACATCTAATGTGACTGAGGGGGAGACTGGGATTAGGGGAATCATAATGGTAGGTGAGAGGAAGGAGATCCTAGCCAGTACACTCCCATATTTGGGGGCTTGTAGCTGCACAGAGTGTACAAAGAGAGTTGTGGCCTTAATTGAACCAGCAGAGAGGTATTAGAGAGGGGGAATGCAAAATGTGCCAACACCAAGGAAAACAAGAGGACGAGAGGACAAGGAATGCACAAGGGTAGTAGCAAAGCAGGATCAAGGGTCAGACGGAAAAGGGAATGCCTTAGCACAGGAGCCTGGGAAACAAAATCTGTGAGCTCCAGGCATTGATGGCAGGCACTGACCTTGTGGCCATCACAGAAACGTGAGTTCAGAAAACAACAGCTGGGACGTTATGGTCCCTGGGTACTCAGTGTTCAGAAGGGATAGAGGAACAGGTGGAGGGAGAGGAATAGACATTTTTGTCAAGGATGGCATCCAGGTGGTGGAAGATGGGTGCATCAGAGATAGTAATGGGGACACAGAGTCATTGGGTGCAACTCACGGCAGCCTCGGGCAAGAAACTGCACTTGGGTGTGACCTATAGACCTTTGGGACAAGAGGAAGCAAGGGACAGAGAGCTCAGGGAAGAACTTGAAAGAGATGTGGCAAAGGGGGAAGTAGTGGTGGTGGGTGATCTGAACTTGCTAGACATCGATTGGGATATCCCAGTAGCTAGGAGCACCAGAAGTCGGCCTTGCTGGACACTTTCCATGACTGTCTCCTGGTACAGCTAGTTCAGGAACCCACCAAGCAGACTGCAATCCTGGATGTGGTGCTTACCAGCTTGGAGATGGTAGGAGCTGTCAGAATAGGGGAGCTACTGGGGAACAGTGACCATAACTCCATTTTGTTCGAACTGGCCCTTCAGTCTGGAGAACACCGATCGAGAACTGAATCCTTGGTTTTAGAAGGGTGAACTTCAACAGGCTGAGGGAGCTGGTCAGGGAAAAGTTAGTTGGGGCAGACAACATGGGGGGGTGGAAGAGAGATGAGGGGCAATGAAGGGAGCCATTCTTGAGGCATCCAAGTTATACACAAGAACAGAAACCACAATGAACAGGTTTAAGAGACTGTTATGGTTCTCAGCAACAACCAGGGAAGCAATAACGAAAGGAAAAAGAACAAGCATTTGTCAATGCCAAATGTTTGCTTGCTGGCATTGGCATTGGTAGTGTAGAAGTTACAGAGCTACATAATAGGAATGGCAGTGAAGTATTGAACTGAAGCCAACCCCACCACCACCCTGCAGAGAGTGACAGGCATTGGGGTGTGCCTTTGGGTCGTCTGGCATAACGGCTATGCCATTTCACCACACCCTACCGTGCAGACACCGACAAGTGTCATGGTTTGCCTTGGGGTCTTTGGCCCATATGTTCACCCCATTCCATCAGGAAATATTGTGAGATGGGTGCGATATAGGAGAATGGGGTGAACTTTGGGGCCGAAGAGTCCAAGGCACACCTCGATGCCTCTCACTGGCTGCAGGTGTGAGTGGGGGTGGAATGGTATGAGCATTGCAGGTGACAATCCCAAGTCACAGCCCTGATGCCTGTCATTCTCTACAGGGTGGGGTGTTATGGTCGGAAAACCTAATGCCTCAGGCATTGGTTGGTATTTTCACTCCAAATTTTCAACATGGGTTTTTTGTGACCCCCACCTCATGAACAGTGGCAATATCAATTTGTTAGCTGAAAGCTGCTTTTGCACAGCGACTATGGCATTTGTCACCACAGGTGCAAAAACACATTCTGAACAGGATGTGAAAAATTACAGCTGTACTGTTCATGGGGAGGTGTAAAAAATGGCAATGTTGAAAATCTGCAGTGAAAATATTAAAAAAACTGGTGAAGTCACGAGCGTGCGTAGGAACTGTGCAACGCACACCCGTAATGTAATTAGTTTGGGAATTGTTTACAGCAGATTGTCAACACAGGCATTTTGGGAAATCCAGTCATGAACAGTGTCACTGTGATTTTCTTTATCTGTCCCGAACAATGATTTCCCACAGCGACCACACATTTCTGTACTGAAAGTGTGAAAACACATTTCAGCCATGTTGTGAAAAATGACAGCTGTACTGTTCATAAGGAAGTGTGGAAAAATGCCACTGGTGAAAATCTGGACTGAAAATATTACAAAGTCATGAACTTAAGAGGGTGCGTGGAAACTGCGCAATGCTCACTCGTAACACAGTCATTTTTAGGAATTTTTTCACCAAATTTTCAACATAGCCATTTTAAGACCTCTGCTCATGAACAGTGTCACTGTGATTTTCTTAATGTGTCCCATACATTGATTTTGCACACCAACCGCGCCATTGTGTGCTACATGGGCGGAAACATGTTTCGGGCGAGATATGAAAAATGACAGCTGTACTGTTCATAAGGAGGTGTGGTAAAATGGCAATGTTGAAAATCTGGAATGAAAATATTGAAAATTTGTGAACTTATGAGCGTGCGTAGGAACAGCGCAACGCATGCTCGTAAAATAGTCATTTTTGGGAATTTTTTCACCAAATTTTTAACATAGCCATCTTAACACTTCTGCTCATGAACAGTTTCACTGTGATTTTCTTAATGTGTCCTGAACATTGATTTCGCACACTGACTGCGCCATTGTGCGCTACATGCGCGGAAACACATTTTGGGTGAGATGTGAAAAATTACAGCTGTACTACTCATAAGGAAGTGTGGTCAAATGGCAATGTGGAAAATCTGGAGTGAAAATATTGAAAATTTGTGAACCTACGAGCGTGCGTAGGAACAGCGTAATGCACGCTCGTAAAACAGTCATTTTTAGGAATTTTTTCACCAAATTTTCAACATAGGCTTTTTGAGAGCCCACCATATGAACACTGTCATTTCGTTAATCAGTCCCGGAAGGTGATTTCGTGCAGTGACCGCGAAATCACCCTTCGGGGATTAACGCCATGACAGTGACAGAATTCATGAGGAGGGGGTCCCAAAACCCCATGTTGAAAAATTTGCGCCAAAATTCAAAAAAATGCCTGAGATATGCAACAAAGTTGAAAAAACCCTATTCATTACATTATACAGCTTACCGGCATTTCCTCAGTTTGCGGTCGGCTTTGAAGAGTGCAGACGTGTTCCCGTTCCACCGAAGATCATCGCGCCGAGCTCCGGAGGTAAGTATGGGGTGAGGTGGGGGTGTGGGGAGGTAGGGTGCGCAGAGGGGAGGCATGGGTGGAGGAGGGGGCAGGGAGACTGCGAGGGACCGCTTTTGTGTTTTCCGGTTGTTTTTGTTTAATTATGACGCGGGACGTTTGCCATGCTGGGGTGGGCTCCCAGCATGGCAATTACATGATGCAGGACATTTGCCACACTGGGGTAGGCTCCCAGCATGGCAGCTGGAAAGCTTGGAGGGGGCAGTGGAGCCGACGGGGATTGGGCACCCCCATCGGCCATTCTGACTGTTGCTACGCTGGAGTGGGCTCCCAGCATGGCACTCGGTAATCTCTTGGGGGGGGCTGTGGAGCTGACTGGGGATTGGGCACCCCAGTTGGCCAAACACATTCTTGCCTCGCTGGGGTGGGCTCCCAGCGTGGCACCTGGAAGACTGTTTAGGGGAGGGTTGGAGAGCACTTCAGTGAGCACTTCCCTTATCTGATCGTGCTCACAAAAGCAGCTCTCTCTCTTTCAACTGTAAGCCACTGCATTCCCGAGTGCTGTCATAGACAGCTGCAGCATGCATTGGGCAACTGTGGCCGCGCCTGCAAACACATGGAGGGAATTGGAAGAGGGGGTGACACACCTCCAGAAACTCGGATGATGGCACTATGTTTCTTGCACATGCGTGCAAGCAAACATAAAAAGGTTTTCTACAAGCAGGGGGATGAAGAATGGGAGAATACATACTGAAATATAGGAAGGCAAAGAGGGCAGTTAGGGAGGCAAAAGCAGACACAGATCTACATATTGTGGAGGGGTTCAAAAATGGAGAAAAACAGTTCTTCTGATATTTAGGAGGAAAAAAGAAAGAAAGGAGAGGGAATCATAAGGCTAGCTGAGGGGGTACAGTGATAGAGGAGGATGGGCAAAAGGCCACCATCCTTAATGATTACTTTTGCTGAAATTTCACTAGGAAGGATGGTGGGCTCTAGCCAGACAGTGGCATTAAAGCAGCCACAAAGGGGGTCCCAGAGATGAGACAGTGAGTATTTACAAGTGAAAGGGTCCCAAAGGGACTGGCAGCCCTAAAGAGAGATAAGGTGTTTGGACCAGATGGGTTGCATGTGAGGTTACTGGGGGAGCTGGCTACAGTACTGGCTGAGCCTCTGCTAGATCTGTTTAACAGCTCACAAGGATGGGGGTAGTTTTGAAGGATTGGAGGGTGGCGTATGTAGTTCTACTCAATGGGGGGGACAAGGAAGAAGTATGGAACTACAGACATGGCAGTCTTACCTCTATTGTAGGGCAGCTGATGGAATCACTTGTCAAAGAGAACCTCATGGACTACTTGGAAAGCAGTGCCATGATCTCCAGGATAGTAAACAGCACAGATTTACTAACATACTAAAATGCCAGCAGAATAGGCCTAACGGTCTTTCGTGTCTGCTCGTTTGGTCAGCCCCCACCCTGGGTGCTGACCTTGCTGCCCCCCTCGGCTTCTCTGGCTTCTCCCTTCCCAGTTCCGGATATTCTTGCTGCATTGGATTTTGCTTCCAGAACCCTTCCCCTTTACCTGTCCCACCCCCTCTTGAACCCCTCCACCGTCTCTGCCTCCACCAGCCCCTTAGGCAGCGCATTCCATGGCTCCACCACCCTCTCAGTGAAGTAGCACCTCCTCTTTTCATTCCTGAATCTTCCCCCCTCCAGCTTCAGCTTCCACCCATGCCCTCTAGTGGCCCCCTCCTCCTTCCTTTGAAGCACCCTGACTGTTCCTCCCCTATTTACCCTCTTCATGTACCTGAAGACCTCTATCATGTTCCCCCGGTCCCTTCTCTCTTCCAATGTGTACATATGTTGTGGCAGGGAGATCTTGTCAGTCTAGCCTGGTTGTTTTCCTTGACTGGGTGATGAGGGAATTGGATAAGGACCACATCATGGACTTGTTCTACTTCAGCTTCAGCAAGGCTTGTGATTCAGTGCCTCATGGACACTTGCTGAAGAAGATGGAGGACCTGGGTGCAGCTAAGGTCACAGTAAACTGGGTAGGTAACTGACTAAAGGGGGCAGCAGTGGGTTGCAGTCAGGGGGTCAAATCAGAAGAGAGAGTGGTCACGAGCGGGGTACCACAGGGATCTGTCTTGCGTCTGGTCCTCTTCAATATGTTCCTCAGCGACGTTCGTGAGGGAATCCAGGCAGGTTGTGTCCCTTCAGAGAAGATACTAAGCTCTTTGGGAGGGTGGATAGCAATGAGGGAATCAAAGAAATGCAGAGTGACTTACAAAAGCTAGAGGGGTGGTCTAAGGTTTGGCAGCTGAGATTCAGTGCCAAAAAGTACAAGGTAATGCACCATTGGAAATAAGAACCCTAGGGCAGAGTACTGGATGGGAGGGGTGAGACGTTAACACTATGGCTGAGAAACGGGACCTTAGAGTTATTATCAGCAACGCCCTTAAACAATCAAGTCAGTGCAACAAGGCATATAGCAAAGTGAGTAGATTGCTAGGATGTACTGGGAGGGGTACTGATAGCAGAAGGGAAGAGGTAATACTTCCCCTACATACGTGCTTGGTTAGGTCACACCTGAAGTACTGTGCCCAGTTCTGGAGCCCTCACCTCTGGAAGCATAGGGAGAGGCTGGAGGCAGTGCAGCACAGGGTAGCAAATGATTCAGGGCCAACAGGGCAGGTCCCATGAGGAGTGCCTCAAGGCAATGAACGTACACTCACTGGAGACCAGAAGGGAGAGGGGAGACATGACAGATACCTTCAAGTTCCTGAAGGGAATTAACAGGGTAAACTGAGAAGAACTATTTAGCTTGAATACCAGCGCACGGTCACATGGTCACGAGTGGAAAGAGACTGGAGGGAGGTTCAGGAGGGCCACGAGGAACTATTATTTTACAGAAAGGGTGGTGGAGCCGTGGAACAGTCTTCCAGCTGAAGTGGTGAGTTGTAAAACCATTGGTGGTTTCAAACACAACTGGGACTGAATGAAAGGTATAGTGGGGGCACAGGGCAGCACACACTGGGAGAAGAATGAGGGGATGAATGGGAAGGGTTAAGACCCTGGAAGGACAGTAAGTGCCAGGGCTAAATAGGGTACTCGGACAGACTGGATGGACCGCTGATCTTCTGCCAGGTTGACAAACTATAGTCAAATGTGGATGAACCACCATGGTTGAATAAGAATTAATATATGACAAAGGAGGGCTCTACTTGGGAATTAATGCCCGATTGAGGCACGAGGCCAAAGGCAGATATAACATGGCAGGTGCTGAAAAACAATATTATTTTGAAAAACATACACACTTGCAGGTTTGGGGAAAGTTATTTTGTTTTAATCAGCCAACTCTGGTTTTGTTCAAAGTAACATTTATTAATATTGTGACTGCTGATTCACAGATTTCTTTATTAATTAAAGCACATGCTGTAGAGATGCAGTTTGATATATGAAACAGCATTAAAACTTGCTGAAAATGCTGGCCCGGTGGCGCTGAGGGTTGAGGCGCTTGGCGACACACCTCGCGTCACGCTGGCAACCCGGGTTCGGACGCGAGCCCAGGTTGTCAGGGGTCGATAGGGGAGGATAGGATTGAGCGTCTGGTGGACTACTCTCCTATCCTGAGGAGGGATGTGGGTCTCCGCCGCTCTGCAGTGGCCCCTGGGGATGTCCGGAGGCACTGCTACAGCCAGTGCAATGGAGGGAGGAGTGCAGCGGACATCAGCACGTCAGTGTCAGACATCATTGCACGTCTGCACTCCTGGGGAACAACCAGGGAGGAAAATCAGTAACATCACTTGCAGCAGCTTGATGGCCGCAGCTTCCTGAGCACGGTGGCAGCCCGGGGGTGACCTGGCATACAGGTATTGGATCCTGGCCTGGCGCGGGGACTAAGGGGGAGTCCCTCTCATGGGTTCAGCAGCATATGCCAGCCAGTGTGCGCGGGGCACCCCGGGGGTGGGGTCATTGGGGTAAGCAGAGCGGTGGCTGGATGTAATGCAGGGTGATGGTTGCACAACGAGAGAAAAATAAAGCAGTGATAAAAAAAACGGAAAAACTTGCTGAGGCATATTCAGAAACACAACATTTAACTTGTAACAAATTGTTTCCATCGTGTTTTCGGTGACTGGAATCATGGGACAGCAAATTTGCATACTGCGATCCAAAACTGTCAGTACAGATCGTAAACAAAGAGGGCATTAACACTGGACAAATACAGTAACTAAAAACAATGTCTGATAAGCTACTTTTTCACATGCTTGCACTGGGGTTATTTGAGCAAGGAGACTTTGAGCGAGGAGTAAATAATGGCAGCAGGGTGGATGGGTGGGAAATAGCAATATTGTGACAAATGGCGATTATAATGCGAACAGTTGTACTACAAAATCAAGCGGGCATTACTAGAGAATTAACGCCCGCTTGATTTTGAGTCATGGGTTGTGTTCCCATCAATGGCATTGCTGTATTTTATATCAGCTTTCCCTGCCATGTTACAATCATGATTCATGCATGGTTGATCATGGTGTGTCAAGAACACCCAGAAAACTTGTTGGGAAAGGTCATGACTCATCACTCTTACCCTGGAGGAAATCCTGGCACCTCTAACCCATATAATTAATCTGTCACTCAGGTACTTGCAATTCCCTCACAAGTGGACATCTGCCATTGAGACGCCTGCCCACAAGGGTGGGGATCATTCCTTTCAGGGTAACTAGAGACCCATCTCCATCCTCCCTCTGCTCTCAAAGGTCCTGGAATGTATGGTAGTGGACCAGTTGGTCGAATACCTAGATAAATATCATTCACAATGCCCACAGCAGCACAGGTTTAGTACTGGACATAGCACCACTACTGCCTTACATGAGCTCATGGGCTTTTTCCGTAATGCCTTTGACTAAGGACACCTCATTGGTACAACATTCGTCAATTTGACCAAAGCATTCGACACAGTTAATCACGCCCTACTGCTTGACCAGATCACCTCACATGATATGGTTACTTGGTTTGAATCGTACCTACAAAACCGTTCACAACAGGTAAAGATTGGTAACCTACTTTCTGACAGTAAGCCCGTCTGATCTGGTGTCCCACAAGGATCCATTCTGGGACCTCTCCTGTTTAGTGTTTTCTTGAATAATCTCCCCAACACCTGCCAAGGATGTATTCTCTTATATGCAGATGATGCTGTTCTCTTAATTAGCGATCCTGAACCACGGGCCCTTGAGATCCAGCTTCAACAAAACTTTACCGAAGAAGAACGGTGGCTCAGTAAACACAAACTTATTATGAACTACAAAAAGACTAAAATGATGTTGTTTACCAACCCTGAAAGCAAACACAGAGCCTACCCCCTCTCTATCACCAATAACATGAGCACTAGCCTGGAACTTGTCCAGCACTTTAAATATCTGGGGATAACGATGGACAGCACCTTGTCATGTAAACTCCATATTGACAATATTGCCAAAGCTTGAGTATAGGGCAGCTCCCTAGGCACAAGCATTGCCTCACCCCGAAGCTCTTAATATGGCTAGTCACAGTTCGGTGTTTCACTCATCGATTATGGGCTAGCTATCTATGGGTCAGTCACTAACACAGCCCTTCATCGCATCAAAGTGGCCCTAAACAAGGCATGCCGACTTCAAACAGGATCCTTGAGACTAACTCACACCTGTGGCCTTTATGCCCAGGCTAATTGGCTAACAGACTCTCCTACCAAACTTATTTGTTAGCTAAAAAATCATGCCTAGTTCTAGTCCACCCTGGGGTCCAGCAGCTTCTCATCCCCTACTTCAACCGACTTCATACCAGAAGCTCTGATAGCCTGTTCTTCAAGATCCCCCACTATCGCACTTCCCAAGGTCAAAGGTCTTTTGCTTACAGAGCTCCACTTTGGTTTAATTCCCTACGGTTTGACATATCCTCTGCTCCCATGTTGGGATCTTTTAAACAAAAGGCTAGACAACACCTTGTTGTCGCCTCTAGCTGTGACTGCTTCCACTAACTCTGCATCCGCTGCACTTATACCCACTGTCCTTCTGCCTCCCCTCTGTCCTTCTGCCCACTATCTAATCCTAATACATTCCCCACCCTCTGGAACCTCTACTTCCTATTTCACCCTTCATCTCATTAACTTTTGCAACATCGATGAAGCCCTGTGACTGACCCTAACCCCCCCACTCCCCCATTTCTTCTACGTTTATTTTCCCATATCCACCCAAAGGACAAAGCCTCTTGGGCTGCTTGTATCACTTCTGTCATTCTGTCCCCACGCTCTTTGCCCAACTTGTATACTTGCAATGTCAACAGTTCATAGCTCCTCCTGTATTATGTTTTGTTTTTTCTTTTGATCAGTGTTATTCAGCTCACCTTGTAATGTATTAAGTACTGCATACCGTTCGTAACATCTTGTCTGCCTCTAGTGTCTGTATTGTGTCCTATGACGTGGAACCTATGTAAAGAGCTTTCAGCTCAAAGTTATTAATCCAAGATTCAAATAAATAAATAAAATCATTGAAGAACTCTTTTAGCAGCTTTGACAAAGAACATCCAAATCGAACCAAAAAGAAAAATATGATGAATATACATGATCTAGTTGTAAAGCATAGATTTTATGAATACTGCTACAATTTGTGTATATTTGTAAGTTCCTTGCAAAAGTGGGGCTTATATTCCCACTTTAAGGCATCCCTTTCCCCCTCTTACCCCCCCGAGCTAGGAAATGAATTTAGTGCTCTGGGGGATATTGCTCTGGATGCCTCAAGGTGGAAACAGAGAGTAGAGTAAGGGTATAAAAAGGTACTGACAGGAAGTAGCTGGGCCTTTTCCAGCCCGGACAGTAGGCCTGGGGCTGGAGGGGGGGAAGCTGGAAGAGTAGAGTCAGGACCAGAATAGGTGGGAAAATGAGGGAGCTCAGTGGTCCAGGTGGACCAGTGGGGAAACCCCCCAAGTAGAGTGCAGTCAGGACAGTTCTGTGTGCCGTGGTCGATGACGAGTGGGGATATGGAGCTCCATGGGGGACACAGGTAGCCAGGTCCTGTGTCGTGGGGGCTGGTGTGTTAGGAGGCTTTAGTGAGCCTAGCTGAGAGATGTAAGAGCCCTTAGGAAGCCCAGTTTTTGTGTTTTCCCAGGTCGTCAGGGCTAGGAAGGCTGGGAGGGCTGTGGCAGGGCCCCTTTTGGGAGGGGAACTGGTGGAAGAGGTTCCCCTCATTCCCGGTGTGGCAGGATGGCCTGGGGGGGGTCAAGGGAGCTGGTAAGCCTTTTTCCCCTCATGTGGGGTCTGTTTGGAGGGACAGGTCCTGGTGCACCGGTCCATAAAGTCCAGGCGGGTCACAGACCAAAGAATTGGTAGAACTCGGAGGATGCTCCCTGTGCTGGAGCTTAATTCAAGCCTAAGAACCGACTGAAGGGATGTGGGCCTGGCAGGAACTCCCCATAGGAAGAAGGTAACAGCAGAAAACCCTGGAGTGAATTGGGGGCTGTGGAGGTCTGAGGCAGAGGCAAGTGATCAGTGTGGAAGAGGCCTCAGCATATATATCTGTGCCAGCCATTGGAAGATGCGTCCGGGTCTGGATCATCAGGAAAAATCCCGAATGCCCTTGTGGCATGGGCCAATCACCCAGGGGTCCAGGTGGGGAGGGCAGCTCACTTTCCCACGCCGGTGAAAGAGGGGATGACCAGTGCCAGAGTAAAGGGGACCCAGTTAGAGAAAAGTAAAAGGAAGACTTAGCTTACTGGATCCTTTATATGCCAGGAGATTGTAGGGATCTTGGTTCCAGGGTCTTGGGTAGATCACCTGAGAGAGGAAGGGTAGGAAACGAGAGTCCTTCTGATGTCTGCTAAATCTGTGGTTCTGTTGTCTATTAGGTCCATCCAAAGTGTATAAAGTTTGTAGCCCCATGGAGCTGAATATCTATTTTTCCTGAAAAGAATGGTGACCCCTGTATCGTTGGAATCATTTGCCATGCAGGTGAAAAAAAAAAGCCAGTTGGGGAGAAACAGTGGTTTGTGCCATATTTATCTGCAGGGGGGAGGTTAATGAAATGGAATCCTTTTTCCCCTCATATTTACAGTATGATTAGTTTGTCATGAGTTATATTACAGGGCCAGAATCCAGCCTGTTTAGGCTACAGGGGCTTTGGCGAGACCTCCGTAGGAGGTCTTGGTCTGGTGGTCAGCTGGGGGAGGAAATCAGATGCTAAGAATGAGGAGAGAAAGTACATGGTTTGAAGACAGCAAGCAGGTAGGCAACCATCAGTTTTACTATTTCAGTAATGTGCCAGGTCTCATATGTTAGTGCTTTGGAGTGCTCCCTTTTTCCTGCCTGGAAGAACTGTGTGTAAAAAAAGTATGCCCCTAGACCGGGCAGGAAGGAGGGGGTTGCATATTAGAGGAACTGGGAGGTTGAATAGCCTAGTGGTTAAAGCACAAAGCTGCAAAGCTGCAGACAATGACAACCTGGGTTTGAGCCCCGCAACCTCCACTTGCAAACTGCGTGACTATGAGCAGGTCAGAATGGTGGGCAGACTGGATGAACCAAGAGCCATTATCTGCCGCCAATGTCTATGTAAGTCTTTTAACCTGCGATAGCTGAATTCTCTCCCATGCCACACCTGAAAATGAGTCGCGACTCAGTGTGCCTTTCCTGACCAACAAATTCTAAAATAAAATAAAAATTTAAAATCTGCTTCTTGTTTTGGAAAAAAAAGGTACTGTAAGCTAGGCAGCAGTCTTAGCAGTATGGACCTGGAATAAGAGATGGCATAAACTAAAATAGGGCTCAGTAGAAATAAAATAGTTATATCTTTCAATCTATCACATTTTGATACATTTGAAGGGGGACATCTATTAAGGAAAAAAGCACACCCCCCTGACAAGTAAACCCTCTGGTTGGGGATCCCCCCCCCAAAAAAAATGCTGTTCCTTTTAGCTGCTTTATTCATGTTGTATTAATCCTTCAGTTGGTAAACAATGGCCATGCTCTGTGGCGCCATTTCTAGTCTGGAGTGTGGCTCAGTGCATCGCCCTTGTATGCATTCAGTACAAGTGAGTTGTGCCAAGCCGCACTCCATACTAGACATGGTGCCGCATAGCACAGCCATTGTTTAGAAACTTGAAGATTAATACAACAAGAACAAAGCATCTAAAATGTCATTTTTTTCCTTAGAAACCCAAATCGGGATTATCCATCAGTGCAGGGGGTGGGGGACCACTAGACTACCGGGGAAATAGCATTTAATTGTTATTACAATGGATTGGGAGTCATGCAGGGGGGTGGGGGGGAACCACTAGACTACCAGGGAAATAACATTTAATTTGTAGTAAAACGGATTGGGAGTCATGCAGGGGGCTGGGGGTACCACTAGACTACCAGGGAAATAACATTTAATTTTTATTACAATGGATCAAGAGTCTTGCAGAGAGGTGGGCGGACCACCAGACTACCAGGGAAATAACATTTAATTTTTATTACAATGGATCAAGAGTCTTGCAGAGGGGTGGGCGGACCACCAGACTACCAGGGAAATAACATTTAATTTTTATTACAATGGATCGGGAGTCATGCAATGGGGTGGGAGAACCACTAGACTACCAGGGAAATAACATTTTATTTTTATTAAAATGGATTGGGAGTCATGCAGGGGAGTGGGAGGGGCGGACCACTGGACTACCAGGCAGTTTACTGTACTTCCGCAGCTACAGAGGTCCACAATGTGGGGGGAGAACTGCCTCATTACCGCCAGCTTTTGTTCAGCGGAATCTAGCGCTGCGCTACAAGTTGCGCTAATGCCTGTAGGGCGGTACTAGACCTTTGAATATGCCATGCTGCTGACATTCATGGGCGGTCTCCTAATCCTACTTCTGCATACTATTTTCTATTAGCGTCAGCACTACCACACAGACCTGGCGCTAATAGAGCTTTTGAATATTGCAGCCTCGCGCAAATCCAGCGCTATTCCAGCACTATGGTTTTGCGCTAGGTGCAATTGTTTGACGATCTGACCCTTAAAGTGTTACCCAGGAATTTTATTTTGTTGGAAACCCCTATTTTGCAGTATTTGTATTACTGTGCCCTTAATAACTGTTTCTGATGAACTTTGTGGTTTGTACCTCACCTACTGTACATGCCATTTACCCAGTACAATGCTGGAAACAAGCTGCTCGTAGGTAAGCGTGTTCTTTCCTGGGTGGAAAGTTTAAATAAATTCATTTATATAATGGGATTCTGCATCCTTTAGAATCCTAGCTTCTTCATTGGTTTAAACACATCACCTGACCATTCATTACTCTCTGGTATACAAACTGTTCCCAACTAACCTGCCCTGATCTCCCTAACACCAACCTAACTAAATAATAATAATAATAATAATCAAAAAACTTTTCCATTAAAATAAAAACATTTCCACATTTTAGAACACAAAACCCCACAACAGGGCTAAGGTTTCCTGAAAATACATTTACTTCCAGGTTCATTCAAATGTACTCGTATTTTGTTACCAAACACATACGGTCTGCCTAGCAACAACCTAACTAAAGGAAAATAAAACCTTTTTCCATTAACAAATAAAAAAGTGTAACTTTATCAGCACAATAACCTACTCCAGGGCATGGGTTTCTTGAGAATTAATACACTTCCTCAGTGTACTGAAAGTCACTCAGCCTTTGGCCTTCTGCCTTCTAATCCGCCTGGGGTATGCATTAATTCTCTAGAAATGCATGCCCTGTTGTGGGTTATTAATTACAAACTGCAATGAGAACTTGGTTCTCTCACTTGGCAACTCAGAGTGCCAGCCTCGTGACACCAAGTTTGACTAGTTTAGGAATTGTAATTGATACCATGTTCCCTGTACAACATCGTTTTCACTCTTGTTTAATTAACAGGTATCACTGCCAACTGCTGTCTACAGTTCCTCCAACTAGACATATACAGGTGATTGTTACATGTGTGTAAACCCATTGCTATGCTCCCCTGTGTGAAACCACAACCAAGTCACACGGGTTAATGTTAGCATAGCCACAAGCATCTGAAAGAGAGAGACTGAGAATGCAGTTATTTTGTGTAAAATCTCAGACAATGGGAGCTTTTTTGGCCCCTCAGTTCTTGTAGCATGACTCTGAGTATGCCAAAGAAGGAAGTATTTATACAGTAGTTCCGTCATCAAATTCCCAGGCTGGTTATTGGGGGGGGGGGGGCGGTGTGTGTTGGCAGGTGTCATCAGAGGCTGGTGCGTTCATACCGCAACACAGGATTTTCCCTTTTTTATGTTGATACATGAACTCGTATGGAATGCTGCTCTCCCTGTCTGGTCTACTGCAGCCCCCAGACTGAGTCACTGGCTTCCATGTTTTCCCTTGATGTGGCACAAAAAAACAGTATGTGATTGTATTCATCATCAAAGCAGCTTTGAGCTTTGTAACCACCCCCCTGCACCTGCACCAACATACACAACCTTCAGTGCACGAGGTGCAGGGCAGGGGTGGTATACCAATACATTTCTTAGAGGGGGTGGCCTTGCTATAAGGACTCATTGTCACGCAGTCTTGAGAAATAGGAGACCCTGGATCCATTCCCAGCATACCCACTTACCCACCCTGAGCAAGAGCCTTCATTTCTCAAGTGTTTCAGTCCGTTTAGCCATAAATGGTGATAAAACATCTAATTTTAAACAGCCATAAATGGTGACGAAACATCACATAAAATGTTCATGGGTGTCCCATCGATGGCAGAACAGTATCATCAGGCATGCAGTCATAATGCTTTGTTAGCGTGGGTCAGTGGTGCTAGGATAAAGAGACAAGTGGGCAAGTAGGTCTTCTCATGCTCTCTCTCTCCTGGATTAATAATAATAGTAATAACCTTTATTTATCCAGATAAAAGAACCCTTTGAGATTAAAATCTTAACATGGGATTTTTAAATGGAGATCTGTCCAAGAAGTGACCTTGCAGTCTAATTAACATACAGTTGAGAACATAGACTCTTGGAGAGAACTGTTTATTAGAGGAAATAGGCACGTGGAGACAACTGAGCAGTGCAAAACTTAGACAGCCAGAGACGACTGTACAATAGAGAACATAGAAACACAGCAAACAACTGTATTGAGCATACACACGCAGAGCCAACTGTGCAGTAGAGAACATAGACACACGGAGACAAGCATTTCAATTATTTACCATCAGACAAATTAATAAACAAAGTGACCAGATTTAGGTATAAACAGGAATAAAAGTAAAAGAGCATATTTCAGTGAACTGGGATACATGTTTCTTTTTAAACTGTGCAAGAGGAATGTCAGTGGAACTTTTAATTTGGTTTGGAGATCATTTCAGGAGCAGGGCATGCCCGTCAAAAGCCCTGTTTACACGATCACATTTGCACTGGAGTAAACCGAGCGCTTTGGTTGCTCCAGTGCAAAAGCTTCTGTGTCGACACTTACCTGATTGGGGTAAGCCACTCATTAAGATGCTCCCAGATTCTCTGGCAAGCTGGGGACGCTGAGCAGAGTGAGCGACTTTAAGCGGCTTAAACTGCAGTGTGTACTGTCTGTGCCATGGCAACCCATTCATTTCCTGTGCCTCTCATGATGCAGACAGTGCGTGACTGGTAAGGTGACATGGACTCATGCATGAATGAGTCTCCATTTTGAGCAAGTGCTGTGAGCCAGACAGTTTTCCCACAAGAAGACAATCCCCTAAACGAAGCAAAGTAGCTGCTATGAAAAACTGAGGGCTGTAGCAGTCAACTTTCCAGCTGAAATATACAGCCGTGATTTTGGGAATGCGCATCCGCATCACCACTTACACTGGTGAGCAGGCTCCCCCCCGATGCACGGCCCCTCACCAGTGCAAATTGTAGCAGTGCAGAGCTGGGCTGTGTAGACAGGCAGACCACGTGTCGCAGGTGGTCAGGACCACACTGTTGTGGTAGGAATTTTGAGGCGGTACTGCCGTGTAAACACAGCTCAAGGGTTTCTTGAATGAGTGCTTCCAGCATTCCCCAAACCTTTCAAGCTTTGGGGCAGATGCATATTTGCAAGGGACTGTTGCAAAATCATTAAAAGGGAACAGTCAGCACTTAGAGCACCACACCTGTGTGGGGCTGGTCTCAGTTCACACTTTGTGTGCAAAAACATTTTTTTACTTACTGTGTACTGCAGTATAGTAGGTTTATTTATGTATGCATGGATGTATGTATGTCTTTGGTGACCAGGTAGATGCGCTGATCCAAGGGACCATTTTCAGGCACGACCTGGGCCATAAACAATGACACATTTAGCAAAACAGAATGCAGGAGGAGTAACATGGCCACAATGCAGGCCAGTAACAATGAGGTGCAGGGAGTTACAGTACAGAGGGTATTAACAAAAATGAGAATACGGTAAAGTACAGGGGGAAGTGGTAGGCTAGCGACAAGTCCATATACATCATCACAGAAACATGGAGAACAATACAGTAAAGTGACAATTTGCCAGGTAAACCATATAAAGTGCAGTTTCAAAAAGGCACTCCGATAGCAAAATCAAGTAACAACCAGGTTGATATTCAAAATTCAGTGCGACAGTCCACAATAAGCAAAGTGCAGTCGAGCAGACTATAGGGAGGGGAGAGAGGACCAAGTGGGGGTGGGAAAGAAGTTGGAGAGAAAGGTGTGTTGCAAGGGTGGGGAGACCCCACAAAATGTTGTGGGGGGGGGGGATCATCCCAGATTACACAGATGGACAGCGGCACTTGGCTTCCAGTAGCAGGCAATCTTTAAAGTGGCTTTTGAAGGATAAGTGGGAGGAGGATGAGTGGAGCGATATAGGGAGCTTGTTCCATAAGGAGAGGGCAGAGATGGAAAAGGCTTTGCTGCCCATGGTAGTGGAGATTCTGGGAACTACCAGGGGGAGGATGGATGACTCATGGAGGCACCTAGTAGCCACTTTGCCCATGAGTAGGGATGAATAAGGGGACAAGGGACCATCTCTGACAGTAGAGTCTATTAGGTTGTATCTGGTAAATGCTGCTGACTTCCAAGCTGACATTTCCTGCAACTACAAATCCCAGAATCCCCTGCAACTGACATGAGAGTAGGGCCACAGCAGTGGGAGATTCAATAGCCTGCAGTGCATGTTAGAGGTTTTATAAACTCCAAGCAGGGGCCAGATTTTCGAGGGGCTGAAGATGGCCCAGGAACTAAGTCATTTGACACAACCTGCCAGTGCAGACAAAAACTGACACACTGGCAGACATTCCTATCGGTGGCCTATGGCATGCACAGACAGCAGGCGCAGCTGCAGAGGATGTTACACTGTAGCATTTCAATGCAGATGAATATGGAATACGACCCCAAGCTGCAATAAATCATTGAGCTGATCACAAACTGACTTCCCATATGAAAATATGGTAATGCCGTAAAACCTGCAGGTGTGCAAGGGAAGTCCCCCCCACTTCCTCACAGGTTTTGCCATTCAAGTCTGATTTGGGGCTGATCTGGAAAAACTGGCCCCAGATGTTTCGCAGTCCCACTGCTCTCTCAGGGCTAAGTACAGTTCTCTGTAACTGTATTTAGCTCAGGGAGGACAGCGGGACCAGCAAACACATGATCAGAGCTTATAAAAATGCTAACATGCACTGCAGGCTGTTGAATCTCCCACTGCTGCAGCCCAGCTCTGGTGTCTGCTGCAGGGGATTCTGGGATTTCTGATTACAGCAAATGTTAGTTTGGGAGTCTACATATCAGTCTAATGCAGTAAAAAAAAAAATACTAGCCCTACACTTGGGTGTGAGGGTCTTTTTGCTGACTGTTCCTCTTTAAACCAACAATTTTGTGAACAGCCTTTGCTGCAGCCTCCCAAGTTATGCTAAAAAGGGGATTGCAGCCCTCCCTATGCATTTGCAAACACCATTGCAACCATGCAGAGGAAGGGGGTGTGGTTTGCCATGCATAAAACATGGCAACCCACACCAATCCCCTACCATCTTTAGAGACGCTCCCTGCTTTTAGCACTTTTACAGCAGTTTGTATGGGAGTCGCTAAAGATTGCAATCAAAAATGAAGGAGCCGGTGATGACAGAGATCATCACAGGACCATGGGCCAATCAGGGCCCATGATGTGGATGGGGGGGAATCTAGGGACTGAATTTAGTATTGGAGTTAGCGAGGGGGCCACTGAGCCCCAAGTAAAGCCATCAAGGGATGTATATGAACAAATCCACCGTTCGTGACCCACTGGCAGGTCTAAAGATATGGGTCAAGCGGGTGGCCGGACTGTTTAGGGGGTAACACCTGTGGCCATGGACCTCTGTGGAGGGCATAGCCCCATGTGACTAGGGTAGCACCATCCACAGACATATGTGGGAGGTGTTAACTGGCAGTTAGTGCCGGCAGACCCTGTTTGTGCACACTAAAGTTTGAAAAAGCTAATTAGCACTATGACTGAATCACTGGGAGAACGCTTTCCCTAGTGCATAAGTCAGCCTTTTACAGCTGGCCATTAGATGTGTGCTTACTCTAGGGTGCCTTTTTACACCTCGTTTTGATTCTCTGTACCTAGTGATTGTGCACCAGTGCCTTTATAGCTTGTCTTTTCCGTTACTAAGAAAAGCCATACAATGCCTGTAACTCTGGATTAGATGATTTTGTCCTTATTTTTTTCTATTTTGGGCTGTTATTTACTAAGCTAAGCTGTACAATGCCCATTTCTAAAACTGAGTGTCACAGCAAGCAGATGTTCTTATGCTGCTGCCTTACTCCTTAGGACCCCCATGAAATTAAGCTGCTGCCATGTCATGGAGCTATCCTGCTTGGAACAATTTTTAAATAAATACAATATAAAATCAAATTTGTGTCCTTTTTCTGAACACAAGGTCTCACAAATAAACCTCACTGGCTATCGTTGACAGTTCAGATCCTCAGTGTTGTACTACCACTCTACTCATCCCTTGGGAGACCCCACCTTGAATATTGCTCTGCTGTAAGCGTCCCATAGAGCATAACAAGACAAAAACTTATCGAAGGAGTCCAAAGAAGGGTAACTAAAAAGGTATGCAACATGGAACACAAGACATATGAAGAGAGATTGGGTGAATTGAACCTATACTCAATGCAGAACAGAAGGATGGGGGGGAATTATGCCTACTATACGGAGCATTTAATAATACCTTGTTCTGAGAAAGTACAGGATTGAGGGCAAAATGGACAGATGAACAAGGTCACATAGACTACAACTGCCAGGAGAAGTAACAAACAGTAACAGAAGAATGAAATGGTCCAACCAGAGAGTCATAACAGTTTGGAATACACTGCCAGAAGGAGTAAGCATAAGGGCGCCTTGAAACGTGCGTATAACCACAAAACAAGTGGCAAGTTACAAATGGGTCCTTGACCTACTAACTCGTATGACACCTATGAACCTATAGGTTTGTATCAGTTCTACTGGACTTACAGTTCAGATCCCCTATAGGTTTGTATCAGTTCTACTAGACTTACAGTTCAGATCCCCTATAGGTTCGTACCAGTTCTACTGGACTTACATTTCAGATCCCCTATAGGTTTGTACCGGTTCTACTGGACTTACACTTTAGATCTCCTATAGGGTTGTACCGGTTCTGCTAGAGTTACAGTTCATATCCCTATGGGCTTGCACGGGTTCTACTGGACTTACAGTTCAGATCCCCTATAGGCTTGAACCGGTTCTACTGGACTTACTGTTCCGATCTCTATAGGTTTGTATCGGTTTTACTGGACTTACAGTTCAGATCCCTTATAGGTTTGTACCAGTTCTGCTGGACTTACAATTCAGATCTCTATAGGTTTGTACCAGTTCTGCTGGACTTACAGTTCGGATCTCTTAAGTTTGTACTGGTTCTACTAGATTTACAGTTCAGATCCCCTATAGGCTTGTTTTGATTCTACTGGACTTACAGTTCAGATCCCCTATAGATTTTTACCAGTTCTGCAGGACTTACTGTTCAGACCTCTATAGGTTTGTACTGGTTCTATTGGACTTACAGTTCAGATCCCCTATAGGCCTGTTCCGGTTCTACTGGACTTATAGTTCAGATCCTCTATATGTTTGTGCCAGTTCTACTGGACTAACAGTTCAGATCCCCTATAGACTTGTTCCAGTTCTAATGGACTTACAGTTCAGATCCCCTATAGGTTTGTATTGGTTCTACTGGACTTACAGTTCAGATCCCCTCTAGGTTTGCACTGGTTCTACTGGACTTACAGTTCAGATCCCCTATAGATTTGTAGCGGTTCTACTGGACTTACAGTTCAGATCCCTATAGGTTTGTACTGGTTCTACTAGACTTACAGTTTAGATCCCTTATAGGTCTGTACCAGTTCTACTGGACTTATAGCCAGCAGGCTTCAATGGATGCTGCTGAGCCACCAACTGTAGGCCTAAGTAGGTCCTTGCTAACCAGAGTGAAGATGTGGGTGGTCTTCAAACATAAGAGTTTGCTGTGTCACGTGTTGGCAGCAGGACCAGTTTTAGACCTAATGGCTCCCAAAGCAGAAACACTTGTGGTGCCCCCTTCTCTGCTTCCACTGCCCCCTCTCTTCCCGCCTGCACAACCCATGTTCAAAAAGCTGTAAAAACTCTATGAATAGAAGGGTGAAACAACAACTTTTTTCACTATATTAACACTTTTGCATTTTAAGATGATCCCTGCTTTAGTGTGCCCCTTTTGTACTGGTGCCCCAAGTGGCCACTTGGTTTATTTGTGCCTAACACCACCTCTGGTCAGTAGCAGAGAACCATCCCTGCAAATGTCACAAGAAGACCTTTACACTGTTGCTGATTTGATCATTAATGTCAAGCAACTGGTAAAGATATTGGGACCCTTAAACTGGAACTGATATATGGGCAGAAAAGAACCGAAGGCATCAGGGAACAATTTTTTTTGTTGTTGTTTTTTTTTTTTTTTTTTACAATTTTCAACCTGGAAAGACACACTGAGCTGAGGCTTGTTTCCTGGGAGCACAGGGAAGTTAAGTGACTTGCTCATGGTCACACAGTATGCCAGTGGTCACTGTGGGATTCAAACCCAGTTCTCTAGGTTTTGCATCTTGGTGCTCTTGACCACTGCACTATACTGCCTCCCAAATTACTGCTACCAAAGTGATTCATAGTTACCTCCCAAACTTCAAATCACTCTACCCCCCCCAACTCACTCAAATTCAGAATGTTGTTTTGATTAAAAAAAGGCATGCAGTGGCGTCAGCCTAGAAAGGGGAAAAAGTAACTTTTTAATTTGTTTTCCTGCCTGGAAAAAGGTACATTGCTTTTTTGGCCCCACCACGATGTTACAACTTTTGGCATGTTTTGATTCCGAACAAAGCACCTCCTTGTTCTGGTAGAGAACTGCATAGTTTAAAATTGAAAAATCTTATGAAATAAAGGTAGCATTCCCCTCCATATGTGTACATGAATAGCTGTGGTATTAGATGTCATTTAAAAGCCCATCTCCCTTGCATAGCCAGGAAGTAAGAGGTTTAAGCTGTTCAGTGCTGAAATTACCAATGCTTTATTGAGATATTTTATAATGTCATAAGTCAAATATCATAGGACAATGACTACTGGAAAAAGGAACTCAAGACTGCGCTCATAACCATAAGCGACACAGTTACTGTACATATGTAACCCCCTACAAATGGGGGTTCCCGAAAGTCTTCCTTGGGTGTGCCTAAATGCCCACTGCCAAGCTGGTGTCTTGTGCCTTAACTGTTTAAAAGCATTTGCATGTGAGGGCCTTTATAGCCTCTGTGTTCTGTCTCTTTAAGAGCTGCCTATATTGCAGCGTATAATTAATCTGGGTGGGGGCTGAGTGTTTCTAAGCTCGAGTCCCAACTGGGCTGCCAGATTATTGCTCCATTCTGCCATCGTTAATTGCGAAGAGGGAGCTCTGTTAGAAGCTGTACTTATTTGCTGATCATCTATTCTCATGGTACTGATATTCTAGTTTGTCTAACCTGCCTTCTTTGCAGCATGGACATTTCTGTGAATCACCACTATCTTGGTTCTGGACTGCCATTGTGGACTAATCAGTACCTTTGGGGGCCCTAAAATGGAGCCTGCCCCAGGGGTCTTGTGGGAGTGAATTTCTGTAGGAATTGTAGTTTTTCCACTTTGGCGCCTAAATGGACCTGGAGGGGGAGCCCTTGCTGTGACAGACAGATGGATCAACCAACCAAGCCGTTTGGATTAGAGGAAAATCCTCAAGCTGCCTGCAAGAGTGGGGCAGAAGTGAGTTGGAGCTGGAAGAGTGAGCAGCTCCAGCTCAATGAGCTGCTGCCCCACAGGGTAGTATGGGGACTTGGCAGGAAGGCTGAGTCTAGCCTGCCTGCTTTCAGCTGTCCCACATGGAGAGATTAGAGAAGCTTTATTTTGGACCATGTCTCCGAGCCATTTCGTTGTGCCCTGCTAGAGTTCTTGTGTTTTAGGATCTCCAAAAATTAGGTGCACCACAGCATCTCCATAACGATTGTTTTGTTTGCCCTCCTCTGCATCCTCAAACCCACCCTCTAGTCCTACTCATACTGCTTACTCTAAAATCATACAGAATGGCCTGGAAATCTCTATTAGTGCCCTCTCTTATCCTGTTTCTGATATTACTGAGTATCTTCACAGTTCTTGATCCCAATAATCACCTCCACAGTGGGGACATGGATCTAAACAATTTCACTTACTCTAACATGTTAATCCTACCAGAAAGAGGCCTTGATGTGACCCCTGCCCTCCTCCCTAGACTACTCATCTACTATGCTACTGCATCTGTTGCTAAAAAGTGGCGTATCCATAGCTGTAATAGCCCTCAAATTGCACTGCATAAGTTAAGGTACATTATAGTGTTGGTCCTCTTGCTGTCTGGGAACATTGAATTGAACCCTGGGCCAGTGCCAAGTCAATTACCCCTAAATTGTACTGGCTATGATATGAAACGTCTACACATGATCCATCTTAATGTTAGGAGTCTTCTCCACAAGCATGCAGAACTTGAAGCCGGGGTGGCTAACTACCACCCCGATGTGCTCTGTCTATCTGAGACATGGCTAAAGCCCTCTATCCCAGATACCTATTGCATACTCCCAAACTACAACCTTCTTAAGTGCGGGACAGTCCACCTCCAAAGCGTGATGGGGGTGTCGCAATCTACTACAAAAACAATTTAAACCTAACTATGATAACTGACAAGCGAAACTCCTTGTATGAATACATCCATGCCATACTCAGACTAGGAGCTACGAAACTTCACATTGCTTGTGCATATAATCCCCCCAAAAGTGGGCAAAATGGCCTAGTGGAGTTACTGGATCATACGGCTGCATATGCCGGGAATAATGAACTCATCATTCTCGGAGACTTAAATTTAAACTGGCTTAGCAAATCCCAAAATACCCTACAATCCCTGGTGCAGAGCTACAACTTACACCAAATCATTGCTGACCCTACAAGAATGTCTGTTACTGCTGATTCCAGCACCCTTATTGATTGGGTCTTAACGAATCACGTGGACAGAATTGCAGGAACAGGAATGCTGCCAGACACTATCAGTGATCATTCCTCTGTTTTCTGTATATGGGGTCCATCTATAATCTTCACGTCCCCACAACACTGTAGAAGCTTCAGGAATTACACCAGCTTAAACTAGGCTCATTTTCTATATGATGTGTCTCACACTGACTGGTCCCCTGTCTACCAATCAACAAATATGGGTGCTGCCCTCCATGCTTTCCTGAGTAGGTTTGTGTTCCTTCAAGATAAAGATACTCCAGTCATCACTCAGCGCGTTCGTGGTAAACAAACCAGATGGCTGCATAAAGACCTCCTTGCATCCCTCAAAAATAGGGACAAATGCTGGAGAAAGTTTAAAATCTCCGGTCTCAAAGCTGACTTTAACATCTACAGAGAACAGTGATCGAAGTGCAAAACACAAATAAGACATGCAAAAAGCCAATACTGTAAGGGCCTTCAGATGGATGCGGCTGGTGACCCTAAGAAATTTTGGTCTCATATCAAAACTTTTCTCAGTTCAAAGCAAACTCACCTCAATAGTGACATGATACTGAAAAGAGTTCACTGTAATGACTCAGGCACAATTGCCAATGCATTTAATACTCACTTCTCCGACCTCTCCAGATATACCACTGCTTTCTTTCCCGATAACTTAATCTCTGGATCCCCCACCCCAAAGAACACGACACTGATGCCTCCATTCTACTTTAAAGCTATCTTGAAGAAGGATGTCCTCAAACATCTCAATTCTACATCAGACAGTACTGCCGTTGGGTCTGACTGCGTTGAACCAAAACTCTTAAAGCTAGTGGCCCCGTTCATTGCAGGACTGCTGTCCAGAATACTCAATTTGTCCCTGTGTGAAGGAGTGGTGCCTGATATATGGAAACTTGCCAGAGTCACGCCAGTTTTTAAAAAAGGTGACAAAAAAGATATAGCTAACTATAGGCCAATAGCAATACTGTCAGTATTAAATAAAGTCCTTGAGAAGCTCGTCACTGCACAGATTTCTGAACACCTCTCTAAGTATAATCTCCTCCACACAAACCAACATGGCTTCAGAAAAGGCCACAGTACTCAAACTGCTTCATTACAGCTAACAAATGATGTTCTTCATGCCATGGATCAGGGTCATCAAACCAGTGCAGTATTTATCAACCTGACGAAAGCTTTCGATCTTGTTAACCACCCTCTTCTGCTTGTGTAACCTCCCTACAAATGGGGGTTCCCAAAAAGTCTTCCTTGAGCTTGCCTAAATGCTCACTGCCAGGCTGGTGTCCTGCATTTTAGCAGTTTAAATGTGATTACCAGAGCGTGATAGCCTCTGTGTACTGTCTCTTTAAGAGCTGCCTAATCGCAGCTTAAGTAATCTGAGAGGGAGCTCTGTTGAAAGATGTAACTATTTACTGAAAATCATTTAGAGTGATAATAATAATGTAGTTTGCCTGACCTGCTTTCTTTGTAGCAAGGACTGTTTTGTTTGTCTCCACTATCTTGGCCCTGGATTGCAAATTGGACTGGTGGGACCCAAAATGTAGCCGGACTACAGGAGCTGTCTGAATTCAAAATCTGTAGGAACTTTAGTTTGGACCTTTTTTTGAGCCTTTTTTGCAACTGAAGGGGGAGCTCTTGCTTTGACTGACAGCCAAATCAGCCAACCAAATCTTTTGGATCTTTGGGAAGTCCCAGGCTGCTTGCAGTTTCCAGTTAGATCTAAGCTGGAAGCTGAACAAAAAGGGGCTGAAGTGATTCTGAGCAGCAATCCTGAGTGGATTCACATGGGATAACTCTGAAAAGGCTAAGTTCTTGGCCTGCATGTTGGTATGCTGCTCCTGAGAGGGAGAGAAGAGAATTATTTTGGACTAAATCCAAGTTTGTGTGATTAAAGTAAGCTACTGAAGTGGGCCAGGCTCAACCTGAAGAAGACCAAAGATTTTGCTGAATGCAATCGGCCTGTCAGGAGTTCCAGCTACCCCTAAGCTCCCAGTGTGTGCAGAGACTTTGCGATTGTGACCGGGGAGCGCTTTGCCTGGTACAGTAGAATTCCTGTACGTGTAAATGTGCTATGAGCTGCTAGTGGGTTGTGAGTTAGTTCCCCACTGTGTGAACTGTCTTCTGCTTGCTGGAAACTGTATCCAGCCCAAAACAGACTGCATCCGAATTTGTCTCCATGCGGTCTGGGCCTTGCCAGACTGGCCCAGCCAGACTACCCACTGCACAGAGAAGCCATTGACGAGAGACCTGCCTGGGGATCAGCCCCTGTTCCACGCTTGAACAGGACGCCTCTGCAACTTGTATGGGCCCTGCTTCTCCTGGTATTCCAGATCAATCACCTGCAGTCTCGATTTTCGTCCAGCCTGTGTCATGTCTTGGGTATCGTGAGTAAATATCAGGGTAGCTCTCTGCAACAACAGCTTAATCTGAGTGTGTCATCTGATTGTCTTGTTGTTTCGTTTCCTTTACGAACTGAGCTCTCTGGCTCCGGATTACAAATATTGTGTACTGTGCATGTTGTGTTTTCCACCACATGGCCCCAACCAGCTGCAACCCCGGACAACGGTCCTGGCTAGCCCATCTCTTCTCCACCTGGGTACCCAGATGTGGACTGTGTGGGGGGACTCAAAGCACATGCATAACTGCTTGATTGATATAACCTTTAAGCTAGTTAACCTGACTTTGCCTCTCCCTTGTTCAAGTCCCCTGAATAAATCAGATCTAACTTTTTCTGCATGTAATCTGACTGTGGTTCCAGTTTGTGCTCAAAGTACTGTACTGTTGCTATTTGCTGTGCATAACCTTGTTTTACAAGGGGTCCCCAGGGTTGAGCCAGAGGAACCAGCCCTGGTGGTAAATGCAAACAGTGTGGGTACTTGTGTGGTGTACCGGGGTATTGTGAAAGTGATTATTGTACAATGTTCAGGCCACTAGAGGGGAAAGAGTGGGGTTACAGTGTCCCGGAGGGCTGTGACCAGGTTAGCTTGACCACTACCAACCCTGACCTCCAGGTGGAGGCACCAATTTCAGAACTCTGGCCCCTTAACCTGCTACTAGCTAAGCAGGCAGGGGTAGTAGCCCTTGGGATAGCGCCACCTAGGGGTTACATCTTGGAGGCACACCACTGGGATTTTGTGTCTTCTAGTGGCAAAATTTGCGCATTGCTGTTAAAAATAAATGGCTACCCCAACAGAAGTGGCTGTACACCAGTTGGTGGGGTGGTGTACTGGGCAGGAGATCGACCCCCAAAATGCTATACTTATCCTGGATGTTCCCCTGGGTACCAATAAGGACACTGTAGAGGGAGTACTTTCCAAGGCTGAATGTTTACAAAACTCTGTGGTGGTGGGTCGACAGGCTAATCTGCTCGCTCAAGGTTTCATGGCGTTAGCAGAGTGTAAGGACCCAGTAGACAGTTCCAAAGTGCCGTGGACTATCACCCCTGAAGGAGCCCTTACTGCCTGGAGAGAGATAACTAAAGACAATAAACACCCCAGGAGAATGATCCCCCCATTATCTGAGAATTTTGAGGAGAAATGTGCTAAGTTGTTGCTGGAGGAAGGAAAACTGTGGAGGACTTAAAGAAACTATTCCTGCCACTGGGGGTGTTCCTCCCCCAACACCCCCTCCTGCTTCAGCACCCGTTATTGCCCCTCCTTCTGTGCCCATGCCAATGCTGGCTCCTATGTCTGTACCTGCCATTAGTCACGACTCTTACTGAAGGTTGAGAATCTTCTCTGGCACCCTTCCCACCCCCCAAGGGGAGAATGATTGGGAGACCTGGATAGATTGTGTTGCTCCTTTGGTACCTGAATGGCAGTGTGTGGAGGCTGAGAAATGGAAAAGGATCATAGAAAGTTTGAGGGGTCCCGCCCTAGAGGCCATTAAATTTCTGAGGTCCACAAACCCTGATGCATCTGCCCAGAAGTACCTATCTGCAGTCGAAGGCAATTTTGGGAGCACTGAATCAGGGGAGAACTTGATGTGGAAATTTCAAGGTACAAAACAATGGCCAGGGGAAAGTCTGTCTGCATATGTTACTCGTCTGCACTGCAGAAGGCTTACCGAAAGGGTGGGGTAGCCGCCAGTGACTTAAACCATGTGAAGTTGGGGCACATACTGCAACATGCAAAGCATTCTAAATTGCAGCTCCTTCAATTAAGGCTCCCAGATAGAAGGGGTAACCCACCGGACTATTGTGACTTGATAAAAGGGCTCTGGGAAGTTGAAGATGAAGAGGGGGATTGTAATTCTAGGGTGAGCGTAGCCCAAGTGATCACGGCATCAGAAGGCCCTTCCAAAGTGGGGACCAATGAGGGTGTGCTGCCATGGGATAAACTGCTGAGAGAGTTCAGGGAAACGAAAAACAGTCTCTTTATGAAGGCCGCTCCTGCAAGTACAGGCACCGACCCTTATCTAACTGCATCTGCTATGGGGGTGGGGGTGTCCACCCAGGCATCTCCTGCTGACAGCAGCTCGAAACTTGATGTCTTGACTATGAAAGTAAGAGAATTGACAAGATGTCTCCAAATGCTCACCACACAGCAGACAGAGATGGCACCAAGGTTTTCAGTTGGTAGTACCACTGCCCCAGCTCCCAGTGTGATGCCTCGGCCACCCCAAATCCCAGAAAACATATTTTGCCATAATTGTGGGAAGGATGGGCACATGAAGAGAGAGAATGCCGGTCCACAAAAGTCCTAGATAAAGTTGTATACAGGCTTCAAGACGAGCTTCAGAGAACGAATCAGCGGTCAAGGAGTGCCCAAAATGACCGCAGTGAGGGTTCAAGAAGTAATAACTCAAATCCCTATGTGGCTAAATCATCTCTCCAGGCCCCTACTGCTGTCCCTCCAGACTGGTCCAAAATAGTGGGCCCTTCAATGGAGACCACCATGGCTGTGAATGGTATTCCTACTCGGGCTGTGCTGGACCGTGGGTCGCAAGTGACCATTGTATTTAAGGACTGGTATGACAAACACTTATCTGCTGTGCCCTTACAATCCCTGGAAGGCCTACATGTGTGGGGGCTGAGCGACAAGTCTTATCCCTACCTAGGATATGTCCACCTCTGGTTGTCATTTCCTGCAGCTGTAACTGGTGTAGAGGAGCAAGTCGAGACACTGGTCTTAGTGTGTCCCCCTACTGGACTATATGATGGGGTTCCCCTGTTAACTGGGACCAACGCCCATATGTTTGGGAGACCGGCACAACTCTGTCGCGAGAAATAAGGGCGATGGACTGGGAGGGGGCCCTAAGAATTCCCGCTCTGATCAAGAAGGCCTGTGATTTGCAACAGACCCCCAAGGGAGTGGACCAGGATGAACCGGTAGGGATCGTGTGGAAGAAGGATCCTGATTCAATGGTACTGGCCCCTAATGCCCAGTGTACCATTCAAGGGGAGGTCTGCCTCTGCAAAGATGTGAAGAACAAAATACTGATGTTGGACGCGCCCAGTGATGGAAAATTGCTGGAAGGATTATTGGTTAAGCCCAGCATCTTGCCAGCTCGTGCTCATGCCTATGCATGATGAGTGATGGTCCAGATTCATAATGTGTCAGATCGGGAGATCCGGGTGAACAGAGGATGCACCCTAGCTAAGGTACACTGCACAGACACTGCAGTGTTGCCCAGCAACAAGCCCCCTGGCAAGACAGATAGAGTGACTCCCGACTTGTTTGATTTTGATGACTTCCCATTGCCAGCTGAATGGAAGACTAGAATTAGCTAGAAACTTGCCCAGAGAGATCAAGTGTTTTCGTTGAAGGAATGGGACGTGGGATGTGTCCAGGGTGCGGAGCATCACATACACCTGCATGATGAACGGCCACTTTGAGAGAGGTCTCGACGCCTAGCCCCTGCAGACATAGACTATGTGAGAAGACACTTGTAGTAAATGCTCGTGGCTGGTGTGATACAAGAATCCAGGAGCCCATATGCTTCTCCCATTGTGGTTGTGCATGAGAAGAATGGAACAGTACGAATGTGTGTGGATTATCGGACCCTCAACAGGCGGGCCATCCCTGATCAATACACCATGCCTCGTATACAAGATGCTCCGGATTGTTTGAATGGGAGCAAATGGTTCTTGGTGTTGGATCTTCGCAGTGGATATTACCAGATTCCGATGGCTCCGGACGACTGTGAGAAGACGGCCTTCATCTGTCCTTTGGGGTTCTACGAATTTCTGAGAATGCCACAGTGGATATTGGGAGCTCCAGCCACCTTCCAGCGACTGATTGAATGAGCGGCAGGAGACATGAATTTGCTGGAATGCCTGGTGTACTTGGACAATGTCATTGTGTTTGGGAGCTCCCTAGAGGAACATGACCGTCGACTGTTCAAAGTACTAGACCGACTGGAAGATTTCGGCCTCAAGCTGTCCATTGACAAGTGCCAGTTTTTCCAAACCTCTTTGAAGTATGTGGGGCACATAGTGTCTACAGAGGGGATAGAGACTGATCCTAGTAAAGTTGAAGCCTTGACTACTTGGCCCCAGCCCCACAATTTGAAAGAACTACAACGTTTCCTGGGATTCTGTGGCTACTACCGCCGGTTCATAAAGGACTATTCCAAAGTTATTCAGTCACTCTTGAATCTTACCCAGGGTTACCCTCCTACCAATCAGAAATAGAAAAAAGGGTCCGTCAAAGAACCAGACAAAGCATATTTCCACCCAGGTGACCTTTTCGGGTCCCATTGGATGCCTGACTGTGAAGCAGCTTTCCACAAAGTCATATACCAGCTCACCCATGCCCCCATCCTCACTTATGCTGATCCCATCAAACCCTATGTGATGCATACTGACGCCAGTCTGCAGGGTCTAGGAGCTGTACTGTATCAAGACCATGAGGATGGTTTGAGACCAGTGGCATTCACCAGTAGGAGCTTGACCCCGTCAGAGCGAAACTACCCTGTGCACAAGTTGGAGTTCCTTGCGTTAAAATGGGCCATTGTTGACCAGTTTCATGATTACCTCTATGGGGCGAAAATATTGGTGAGGACTGACAATAACCCATTGACCTATGTACAGACTTCAGCTAAGTTAGACACCACGGGGAACCGGTGGCTTTCAGCATTGTCAACATATGATTCTGCTGTCGAATATAGACCAGACCTGAATCATATTGATGCTGACGCCCTATCCCGGAGGCCCATTTCCAAGAGTGACTGGGTCAGGCTGTCTGAACCTGACATCCGAGTATTGTGCCAAAAGTTTGATAGAAATGAACAGACATCTACGGACACAGCGGACTGCTTAGCAGATTGCTTGGACCCCTCTGACACCTGCATACCGGCTGCGTATTGCCACTTTTCTGCTCTAAATATTAGTGCACTACCTCAGTTTGACAATGACAGCATGCAATGGGCTCAGTCCCGAGATCCTATGATTCAGCCAGCACTTGACGCCTTCGAATGGGAAAAGGATGTGTCTAGTTGCGTTCCTCTGATCTGCAAACCGCTTTATTGTTTAAAGAAGGCCCCAGGTTGAAGCTGCTTAATCAGTTGTTTGTATAGAGACAGTAGATCGGGGTGGCCAAATAGACAAGCAACAACTGGTCTTGCCCACAGCCTTCAAAGATTTGGTACTGCGGTCCCTCCACAATCATATGGGCCACCTTGGTATCGACCGGACCCTTGACCTAGTACGATCTCGATTCTACTGGCCCAAGATGGGGGCCAATGTTGAGCACCATGTAAGGACTTGTAGTCACTGCCTGCAGAGAAAAGTCCTGCCTCAGAGGGCTGCTCCCCTTGTCAACATTACTACCAGCACCCCAATGGAACTAGTCTGCATAGACTTCTTGAGTTTGGAGCCTGATCAGCGAAACACTGGCAACATGTTAGTGGTTATGGACCATTTCACACAGTATGCACAAGCTTTTCCCACCAAAGATCAAAAAGCATCTACCATGGCCAAGGTGCTAGTGGAAAATTTCTTCGTCCACTATGGTGCCCCTCAGCGAATTCACTCTGATCAGGGCCGGGACTTTGAGAGTCGGCTAATCAAAGAAATGCTCTGTCTATGGGGGGTGCAAAAGTCAAGAACCACCCCTTATCACCCGCAGGGGGATCCTCAACCAGAATGCTTTAACCACACCCTGCTAGATATGCTAGGCACCCTCCACCCAAAAGATAAGCATAAATGGAGCCAGCAGATTAGCTCCTTGGTACATACACACAATTGCATGAAGAATGATGCTACCGGGTTCTCTTCCTACAGCCTCATGTTCCGGAGAGAGGCCCGGCTGCCTGTTGATGTCTGTTTTGGGGTTTCTCCCAATGGGGTCCAAGCTGAAGATTACCTGCAATATGTACAAAAACTGAAAGCTCAATTGAACCATGCCTATCAACTGGCCCAGACAATGGCCACCAAAAGAAATTGAGCCAACAAAGAGAGACATGATAGAAAAGTAAAGGCTCAAGAGCTTAGATCTGGAGACCATGCGTTGTTGTGAAATTTAGGATTGCATGGTGAACACAAAATTGCTGATCAATGGCACCATCTTCCCCATGTCATAGTTGGAAAGTTGGATGATTTGCCAGTGTACAAAGTGCACTCAGAGAATAACTCTAAAGCTGTCAAGACCATGCACCGTAACCACTTGCTACCTATTGGTCAAGTTATAATTGAGGCTGAACCCGCCGAGGTTGAGTCCTCTGGACCAGTGACTCATGCTGCTGCAAGAAAGAAACAGAGTCAGCCTGCCCCCGTGGTTGCCGATTTAAGACTTCCCCCGGAGCAGGCCCAGAATGATAGTGACTGCCAGTCTAACTCAGATGACAGTGAGTGTGATAATGCCTATTACCCCTCATAAGAACTGAGTCAGTTGTTTCATAGAAATCCTGTGTTGAATTATGGTGATGAAGCTGGGCTTTCTGGACTGCCTAACCCCCCAGCATCATCCTTGGAGCCAATGCTCCCTGAAAGTGAAGTGCAAAGTATCACGTCTGAGGATTCTGAGTCTTTGTGTATTGTGGAACTGTATGATTTGCCTGAAGGAGAGGCTGATGGTCCAGAGGAGGGCAACCAAAATGATTTGGGGCTTGGGGGACAGGACCTATGAGGAGAGGCTTGAAGAGCTAAATATGTACACATTGGAAGAGAGAAGGGACCGGGGGAACATGATAGAGGTCTTCAGGTACATGAAGAGGGTAAATAGGGGAGGAACAGTCAGGGTGCTTCAAGGAAGGAGGAAGGGACCACTAGGCATGGCGTGGAAGCTAGAGGGGAAGATTCAGGGAGAAAGGAGGTGCTACTTCACTGAGAGGGTGGTGGAGCCATGGAATGCACTGCCTAGGGGTTGGTGGAGGCAGAGACAGTGGAGGGGTTCAAGAGGGTGGGACAGGTACAGGGGAAGGGTTCTGGAAGCAAAATCCAATGCAGCAAGAATATCTGGAACTGGGAAGGGAGAAGCTAGAGAAGGCGAGGAGGACAGCAAGGTCAGCACCCAGGGTGGGGGCTGACCAAACGAGCAGACACGAAAGACTGTTAGGCCTATTCTGCTGGCATTTTAGTATGCTAGTATGGTATGAGTCTTTCTGGTGCCATGCCAAAACTTGAGGAACACTATGAGAGTGCTGACAACCCCCCTTCAGTGCCAGAGTATCTTCAAAATGAGCCAAATGTTGTAGAAACAGAGACTACAGAGCAAGGGGCTGACAGTGCTCCCAGCTTAGACATTCCCCTTCATGCAGAGGCACCCCTCACAAGTGATGAAAACTCCAAGACCATTGCTGAAAGTACAGAGACTGTGGTTGTTCACCCCAGAAAGACTGGCCGAGCTGTCAAGCCAGTGGTGCGCTTCAGTTACGATTCCCCTGGGAGGCCAGTGGATTTGCCTCTCAATGTAGTCCACAAAGGTGTTTATGTCTCTTAGAGCTCACTGCCCAAATTGAGCTTGACGACCTATTCCAGGTTACTTGTTTTGCCTCTCACCATGGTGCCCCTGCCCCATCCAGCCCCAAGTTAGCTGATAGGGAAGGGCCCCCTCTTGCATTGTTTAGAGTACAAGAAGTTATTACATGATTCTGTATAGTAATGTTCAATTTACCTGTGTGAAATATGCATAATTTATTGTCAGAATGGACATGATATAGTGAAGTACATTGAAACGTATAGTAAAGTGACAAGTTATGCCAATTGATGAATCAAGTACTACTTGTATTGCATGCTAATGGTATAAATATCTTGTATATGTTGCATTTTCAATGTTATGATGGTACAGACTTGACGCGAATGCCAAGTTTTCCCAGGCAGGGAAGGGTGTAACCCCACACAAATGGGGGTTCCCAAAAAGTCTTCCTTGAGCTTGCCTAAATGCTCACTGCCAGGCTGGTGTCCTGCATTTTAGCAGTTTAAATGTGATTACCAGAGCCTGTATAGCCTCTGTGTACTGTTTCTTTAAGAGCTGCCTAATTGCATCTTAAGTAATCTAAGAGGGAGCTCTGTTGAAAGATGTAACTATTTACTGAAAATCATTTAGAGTGATAATGAAAATGTAGTTTGTCTAACCTGCTTTCTTTGTAGCAAGGACTGTTCTGTTTGTCTCCACTATCTTGGTTGTGGACTGCAAATTGGACCAAACAGTACAGGTGGGACCCAAAATGTAGCCGGACTACAGGAGCTGTCTGAATTCAAAATCTGTAAGAACTTTAGTTTGGAGCTTTTTTTTGTGCCTTTTTTGCAACTGAAGGGGGAGCTCTTGCTTTGACTGACAGCCAAATCAGCCAACCAAATCTTTTGGATCTTGGGGAAGTCCCAGGCTGCTTGCAGTTTTCAGTTAGATCTAAGCTGGAAGCTGAACAAGAAGGGGCTGAAGTGATTCTGAGCAGCAATCCTGAGTAGATTTGCATGGGAGAACTCTGAAAAGGCTAAGTTTTTGGCCTGCATGTCGGTGTGCTGCTCCTGAGAGGGAGAGAAGAGAATTATTTTGGACTAAATCCAAGTTTGTGTGACTAAAGTAAGCTACTGAAGTGGGCCAGGCTCAACCTGAAGAAGACTGAAGATTTTGCTGAATGTGATCGGTCTATCAGGAGTTCCAGCTATCCCTAAGCTCCCGGAGTGTGCAGAGACTTTGCGATTGTGACTGGGGAGCGCTTTGCCTGGTACAGTAGAATTCCCATACATGTAAATGTGCTATGAGCTACTAGTGGGTTGTGAGTTAGTTCCCCACTGTGTGAACTGTGTTCTGCTTGCTGGAAGCTGTATCCAGCCCAAAACAGACTGCATCCAAATTTGTCTCCATGAGGTCTGGGCCTTGCCAGACTGGCCCAGCCAGACTACCCACTGCACAGAGAAGCCATCGATGAGAGACCTGCCTGGGGATCAGCCCCTGCTCCACGCTTGAACAGGAACGACATCTCTGCGACTCGTGTGGGCCCTGCTTCTCCTGGTATTCCAGATCAATCACCTGCAGTCTCGATTTACGTCCAGCCTGTGTCCGGTCTTGGGTATCGTGAGTAAATACCAGGGTAGCTCCCTGCAACAACAGCTTAATCTGAGTGTGTTATCTGATTGTCTTGTTGTTTCGTTTCCTTTATGAACTGAGCCCTCTGGCTCCGGATTACAAATATTGTGTACTGTGCATGTTGTGTTTTCCATCATATGGCCCCAACCAGCTGCAGCCCCCGGGCATAAGCTAATTAACCTGATTTTGCCCCTTCCTTGTTCAAGTCCCCTGAGTAAACTTTTTCTGAATGTAATCTGACTGTGGTTCCAGTTTGTGCTCAAAGTACTGTACTGTTGCTATTTGCTGTGCATAACCTTGTTTTACAAGGGGTTCCCAGGGTCAAACCAGAGGAACCAGCCCTGGTGGTAAGTGCAAATAGTGTGGGTGATTGTGTGGTGTACCAGGGGTATTGTGAAAGTGATTACTGTACAGTGTTCAGGCCACTAGAGGGGAAAGAGGTGGGTTAGAGAGTCCCGGAGGGCTGTGCCCAGGTTAGCTTGACCACTAGGAGGAGGCACCCATTTCAGAACTCAGGCCCCTTAACCTGCTACTAGCCAAGCAGGCAGGGGTAGTAGCCCTTGGGATAGTGCCACCTAGGGGTTACACTTGCTAATCTCCAAACCCCGGGTTTCTTGACTGGAGTTGTAACCTAGTTCCGTAGCTACCTATCGAACAGAACTCAAGCTGTAAAACTCAACTTGGCCACCTCCGAAAAAGCAGTCATTAATGTTGATGTACCGCAGGGATCTATCCTTGGACCCCTTCTCTTCTTGATCTTCATTAATAATATAGCACAAAACATATCCTCCTGTTCATCATTGCTGTATGCTGATGACCTTGTTCTTTACACTAGCTCAGATAATGTTCAGTCTATTAACCATAAGCTCTCTATGGACCTACTAAATATTCAGTCCTGGATCACCCGAAATAAGCTCGTTCTCAATGCTGGCAAGACCCAGGTTATGCTCTTTGGGTCTTCCATTAAACTAAAACAGAGCCGGGAGCTTTTCCGGGTCTCCTGGGCTGATGGTTCCCCACTGAAGATGGTAACTTCCTTTAAATACCTGGGTGTCTTGCTTGATGAATCCCTCACTTATGACACCCATATAACCTCCAAGTGCTAGGCTGTCAATGCCAAACTGGGTTTAGCCTTAAAAACAAGCCATATTCTAACCCCTTCTGCAAGGCTGGCCATTGCTAGAGGAATCCTACTCCCATCACTCTCATATGGATCCGTAATCTATACTAATGCGTCTAAGGCTACTCTTCAGAGGTGGGACACAACTTATAACAATATATGCCGATTCGCCTCTGCATCCTCCAGGTTAAGACATCACTGCCTACTATATTCAGGCCTAAATTGGCCCTTCCCTATTGTACGCTGGCTCCTCTCTCTTGGGAACCTTCTGGACAGTATACTGAGGTTCAGTATGCCTACCTACCTCGCCGCCATGCTGACCCCTCAGCCCAACTCCTATGACCTCCAATCTTCTGACCTTTCCTTGCTTAGCATTCCCAGATGTAGAACTACCAAAGGGAAATCAGGTTTCTCTCACATAGCTCCCACTTATTGGAATTCACTGACCCCAGATGTATGCCTGGCCCCTAGTCATGCTACATTTAAGAAGAGGCACCACTCCCTCTTTGCCGCACATGCCCGATGCACCTGCTTCAACCCACCATAGATCTTGGCTCCCTCTGCTTGTGCTGCCTCGTAGTTTCCCTCCTGTCTTCTGTGGTGTGAGCTGGCACCCTGCTCCTTCTGCTTCCCCCACAAATTCTATCCTACCCCCTTTTCCCATCCCTTTCCCTCTCTCCTCCCCCTCTCGCTAGGCTACAGTTCTACATTACCTTTCTCCCTACCTCTTCCCAAAACTATTTTTTCAGTCAGCTGGTTGTATGATACTATTACACCGTAATGATACCTTGTGGCATTTCTGCACTTTAAATGTGATATTACTATAACTGTTACTCACGGGCACTTACCTTCTATTTGTATAATACACCTTACATGCCTTGGTACCACTATTGTCTTAATCTTGTTCACTTCTGATATGTAATGTATTGTACATTTCTTGACACTGTATGCCATGTACCTGTACCTCTCTGTGTTGTGACCTCCCGGATCATGCCTGAAAATAGTCAGTTTTGTGTCTAGTGTACCTACCCGGTTATCAAAAAATAAATAAATAATGGGTACAGTGAGTTGAGTCAGTCTGAGACTGGAGTTGAGAGAGTGAACAGCTCGAGAAATTTGAGCAGTTGCTTCTTCGTGGCCACGTGGGAAACTGGCGGAAAGACTGAGTTTGGCCTGCTGCCTGCTGTCCCTCGAAAGGGATCCTTAGAGAGTGAGAGATAACTGGACTGTATCCGAACCAATTATGGCAAAAGCCACCGAACTGTGACTGTACCATTGCCTGAAGAAGACCGAAGATTTACTGTACGCAATTGGTATGTCAGGATGTCTGAATCACCTCGGAGATCACAGCTTTGCTCAGGAAAGCTGAAATTGCAACCGGACTGTCATCTGACCTGTGGTATTGTGTTATCTTTTACTATAAGTGTGCTGAATGCTGTTAGTGGGTCGTGATTTGGTTCCCCACTGCCTAATTGTGTCATGTTTGCTGGATGCTGCATCCAGCATTTACCAGACTGAATCTGAACTGTTCACCCAGCCTGGGCCCTGCCACCTTGGCCTAGCTATCTACTCCAGGCACAGAGATCACCATCGATGAGAGACTCGGCCGGGGATCAGCCCCCTGCTCAACCATCTCAAATAGGAATGACACCTCAGTGATTCGTGTGGGCCCTGCTTCTCCTAGCATACCAGCTTGTCCACTTGCAGTCTCCATCTCATCCCTCCTGTGTCTCATATTGGGTAGCGTGAGTAAACCCCAGGGTAGCTCCCTGCAACATCAGCTAAATCAGAAGTGTTGTCATCCGATTCCTTTGTTGTTTTCTTGTTACGAACTGAGCCTCCAGGCTCCGGATTACAAATTGTGTGTGGTTGTGCATGTTTCTTCTTTCCATTACAGGGCACGACCAGCTGCAACGCCGGCCTACCCCAGGCAACGAATTAGGCTAGCCCATCTTTGTTCCAACTGGGTACCCAGAGTGTATGACTGTGAAGGGACTCTAAAGTGCATGCATGATTGCCTGATTGAATCAGTTACAGAACTAATCAGCCAAATTACTCCCCTTCCTTGTTCATTCCCCCTGAATAAATCAGATCTAATTATTTTCGCATTTAACCTGACTGTGGTTCAATTTTGTATCAGAAGCACTGTACTGTTGTTACCTGCTGTGTCTAACCTTATTTTACAGGTGGTCTCCAGGGTCAGACTGCTGGAACCAGCCCCGGTAGTAAGTGAAAACCGAGTGGGGATTTGTATGCTGATTAGGGGTTATTGTAACTGTGTCTTTTGTACATTGCTTAGGCCACTGGAGGGGAAAGAGGGGGTGGTTACAGTGTCCCGGAAAGCTGTACCCAGGTCAGCTACGCTACCAATAACCCTGTCCTCCGGGTGGAGGCACCCGTTTTCTGTACCCGGGCCCCTTAACCTGCACCTAGCCATGCAGGCAGGGGTAGTAGCCCTTGGGATAGCACCACCTAGGGGTTACACATATTTATAAAAAGGTTAGGGAAATCCCTGCATTTAGATTAGCCGGAACCTATGCATGGTGACAGTACTACCAATGACAGTACTACCAATGACAGTACTACCAATGGGTAAATATTTTTGTTTTAAATGTCTTCTTCTCTGTTTAAAATTTCCCTCTCAACCCCATTTTATAAGTGTAATCAGACTCTTCAGGGCATTGGTAGTGCTGTGACAACTGCACATCCAGGGGCTGAAGTCACTTGGCATGGGGCCTTCTGTTGCACTATGCTTTTGGGTGTGTGGTTGTCACAGTATTACCAACACTATGTCATGTCTTATTGCTTACATAAAAATATAAAACTGCATTCCATGCCTTTCATGCTGCCAAGATTAGCACAGTCTCCATGAAGGAAGTGTTTGTTCCAGTGGGTCAACCTGAATGAAATGGAAAGGTGTCATTAATGTTGCATTATTTAATGCTCTTTGTATTGGTCTCTGCTAGTATTTTTCACTAAATCAGTGCTGTTCCTTCACTCCTTTCTGTAACCTCCCGTACCTCTCTCCCCAGGTTGCAGCTGAAAACCAGATTATGTAATTTATCTTTGCATGCCGGCCTAGATTATATACATTAATTAACTAATTAATTAATTAATATAACCTAAATAATTAATTAATATAACCTTTTGCATTTCTGCAGTTCTTCTGCGAGAGATTTTTTCCCATGGTCTCCAGTGATCTAGAGGCTTAACATTACCCGAAGCGCAGTGCTGTGTTGCGGGCCAGCTTAGTGAGTGGCACACGCCACTTCAGGTATTTTCAGGCACATTCACACAGGAAGCCCCTTGCATCATTTCCAGCCCCCCCCTCAGAATTTCCTGCAATGCTGGGGGGTTGCAGTGCAGTGCCTAACTGATCTGAGCAGTGTGCAGCGCTGTGAGTGGTAAGTGAGCATTCATATTTAGACTGACAATATCTCAAGGTTTTCGATCAAGACTGGTTCACAGTCAGTGCACTGTCCACTCTTCAGTCTGAGTAGCCAAATGACATTATCTTCTAATCAGATGTTCAGGGGCTTTCTTCCCAGCTGCTATATCTGAATGTGCCCTCAGGGCCTCATCCCAAACGCAGCCCCTCCCCCCTGTTTAAATTGACATTATCATCATGACATCTGCTGAGTGGAAGCTGGATACGAAGGTGTAACCCAAGAGCCAGGCATTGACAGATGCTGAGCCCTGCGGCCTATAATTGCTCTTGGTAGGCTAGTGTCTGTCTCTCCCACTGTAATACATCAATTAGGAAATTGTGGAGGAAATGAAGTATCAGGCTAGCAGATGGGACTCCTCTGGGGATGTTGTTTGGAGAACAGTATTGCTTGGAGAATGATATCCACTTGAAGGTCAGATGCCATGCTTAAAGGGACATCCCAGGTTTCTGCAACAATATAATCTTGGCATTAGCAGGACTCAGATCTCCTAAATGCCAATTAATATGAATTTCTGGACATTTCATTCTTTATTACTGAAGAAATTTGCATGAAAACTGTCTCTTTGCCACTTATAATTATTCTGTTTACACTGCCTTTCTTGCTTTGAAATCATAATCTCTGCTTGTGACTTCAGAATCTTTTCCATGGCAACAGGAAGTGATGTCACTAGCAGAGGGGTATGGCTTTGCAGCACGTGTACGCAATGTGAACAGATGAAGTCTAAAGACTTAATCCACATAAGTGACCGGGGCACACTCAAACTGAACATGTCCCAGCCTTGGTTCTGCATACCCCGATTCCTGCCCACACTGAATGGCATCCACAACCCACACCTCCTGTGCTTCACTAGTGTGGAGTTGCCCATGGGGGAGGTGGAGCTGATTCAGACTACAGGCGTCTAATATGACTGGGAAGCCACATTGCACCCCCTGATGATGACCCTATTGGTCAAAGCGTTGGTATGAGTGGTATGCTTTCCACGCTCAGGAAGTGAATGTGCAGGTCATGCTGCAATGGACTCTCACATTTTGGACATTTTTGTGCTTCATCACCAGTGAATAAACTAAGCAGCTCGTTAACCTGACCACTTCTTTAAGCCACCATATGTTTACATCCCAACTTGGTGAGGCGTATCTCTGTTTTCTGTCTCCCAGTGGACCCCTGCCTGTGCAGGAGTCAGTGGGATACAGCAGTCCTCCAGGGACTATCCATTAAAGGACTGCTGCGTCCCTGACAAGGTTCCAAAAAAAAGTTATAATTATGAATATGGTGCCGGTACTGTCTCCAGACCACTATGGAGGTTCTCAGGGCTTGTGGCTGATGGAGGCTGGGCTGATTGGGCCCAATGGGCCTTGTTTCATCTGTGAAGGGGAGGGCATATAGCTGCTAGTGCAGCCCCTAGGGTTGTGTAGTGTTCTTCCTCTCTGCCATCTTTCTGTACTATAGAGATATAGATTGAATGCAGAATGTGATGCACATCTCCACCCACACCCTGGCCCACCCTGGTCCCAGCCACCTGCCTAGCCATGCACCTGGCTTTGGGATTGGGTGCAGAGGGGCCAGCTGCCAGGGCTGTGGATGTGCAGGGACTCTGCATCTGTGGAGTGGGATCACTGCACACCACAGACCTCTGTAACAGCCCCTCTGCAGGTGCGGAAGGGGGTGCCAGGCTGTTGTGGCTCAGACCCATTAATGATAAGGCCTTCAGTATTAAAGAAAGGAAGGCCCTGAAATTCACATTTCGGGGGAATTTGTGTTCTGGAGTTCTCTTCTTGCTGCCATCTTTGATTTTTTTTTTTTTTGTAACTTTATTTGTATTAAAAGTTTTTTAAGAAGCAAATTACAAAGAGATAATAATAAACACTTGACCATAACCAACACATTGCCTGCTATCCTTAAAGTACATACTGCTTTCACTATAGCCCAGTTATAAAATACACTGATATGGAGTAATGTTAAAAGTACAAATCATGGGGTAAGGGATGGGAGAAAAACCAGAAGGGTAACTATACATACTTAGGAATTTCTAAGTCTCCTATAAATTATGTGGCCAGCTCTAATGACAATTCTGTCTAAGGCTGATCAGGAGAAAAACATCCAGATTGGAACACTTAAGGACTGACGTGGAAAATAAAATGCAAATAGGGTACAGACATACGTTTGTTGGAAACTGGAAGAACTCATTAAGCACTAGCCTCCTTTGGTACTGGTGACTATCTGCCCCACCACATGCTGCTATCCCAGCATTCTTAAAGGGAAACAGTGGAAAGGGCACAGCTTTACCCAGGCACTACAAAAATGCCCGACTAGTGCTTTCAGATGGTAACATTTTTTAACAAATAACTCTAGTTGATTTTTTTGTGATTTAAACCGTGGCCTTCAACTTTCACTTTCTATTGCTGGGAACCACCATTTCACAAGTAGCAGAGAGCTTCCTGGGCTCACTTTATGCTAATATGTCCTGCCAACCAATAGCTGAGGTCAAACAGGCATATTAGCATACAGTGAGCTCAGGAAGCTCACTGCTGCTCATGAAATGGCTGCTGTCAGCAATAGGAAGTGGAAGTTTTGGGTAGCTGTTCTAAATCATTAAATAAAGTTGTTACTGTCTGAAAGCACTAATTGAGAGTTTCTGCAGCGTCTGAGGAAAGCTTTGTCTTTTCCATTGTTTCCCTTTAAAGCACAGCACACCCATTCTCTATATGGAAGCATAGACATCATAAAAACAAATTCAAGCTTGGAGGTCAGGCGAACCTTTAGTAACTTGCCACTGGTTCAATGAGGGTACTCGTATTTTTTATCTCCCATATAGCTATCCAAACTATTCTTAAAAGCATCCATCATTCTACTGTGAACCACAGACTCAGGCACGGAGTTCCACCATTTTACAACTCTCTGGGTGAATCACCTACTTCTTTTACTTGATTTATTTATGTCTCCTCTTATTTTAAATTATGGGTACGTGTACTTTGTGTTCCTGTATGATCAGAGAGAACAGTAGTTTCCCACATACATCTATCTTGTGTAGCTTTAAATACCAAGCATAAGTCCCCCCTAAGCTATCTATCGTCCATCGAGTACATTCCCAGATCTCTCAATCTCTCCCCATAGCTCTTATGATGGACAGAGGAAACTAACTTAGCTGCCCTTCTCTGAACACTGTCTATTAGGGCTTTACCTCCCATTGTCCTAGGGGTACAAAAGGGTGCGCAATATTCAAATCGTGATCTCACCAGGGCTGTAAACAAGGGCATTATTACCTCTGGATGTCCACTGTTGATATTCTTTTTGATACATCCCAATATTTTATTTCCCAGTTTTACCTTATGTCTGGTGTTTGTGTCAGAGGTCAACTTATCAACTATTATGCCTAGGTCCCTCTCATTTGTGGTTGTATGTAGGTATGTGCTATTCAGTTGATACTTAAACTCACAATTGTTTTTCCCCAAGTGCATTACCTTACATTTTTCCAGGTTAAACTGGAGCTTGTTACTATTTGCCCATAATTCTATAGAAGTAAGGTTGCCCTGTGGTCCACGTGCTGTCTTTCCATTGTTAACAATTGCACCAATTCTGCTGTCATCAGCATACTTCCCCATCCAAGTACTCCCACCGTCATGGTAGCAATAACTATACTGTATCAAAAAGAGTAGGACCCAGCACAGAACCCTGCAGGACCCCACTCGTAACTTCCTTCCAGCCTAAATTAAATCCTCTAATCCCTACTCGTTGGTGCCTGTCGGTCAACCATGATTTCACCCATGCCACTATGTTCGCAGGCATCTGAAGAGAGATCAGCTGTTTGACCAGTACATCATGTGCCAAGTCAAAAGCTTTTGCATAATCCAAGAGAATTACGTCTACAGGCAAACCTCTATCTAACGCTGCACTTATGGGTTCAAAGAAACCAAGCAAGTTAGTTAAGCACGATTTCCCACTAGTGAACCCATGTTGATTTATATCCAAATACCCTAGATCTGTTATATGTTTAACCATATGCTCTTGAATCAGGCCCTGTTATAGTTTACTCAGGATAGACGTGAGACTAATTGGTCGATAGTTCCCAACCACTTTTCTATCCCCTTTTTGTAAATAGGTGTACTGTTTGCCTCTCTCCTCTCTTTTAAGGTATTCCCCTCCCTGATAGATGCATTGAACAGCATGGTGAACGGGCCTATCAGAACATCCTTCAGTTCCTTTAGAAAGTTCGAGTTTATTCCATCAGGCCCAGCTGACGTGTTGCTTTTTAATTTAATAAATTGATCCATGACTTCTTTTTCAGAAAAAATAATTTAGAATTATCCTGACAAATCTGAAGGTTCACAATTGGTGTATCATTATGAATTTTTGGTTGGTAAGTACTATGAAAATAGTGATTAAACTAATTCGCCATATCTTGCTCATTATTCAGAATTCCCAATTGTGTTTCTAAAGGCCCTATTCCAGCTTGCCTACCTTTTAATGATCAAATATAATTATAAAAACTATAGATTTAATTATTTCATTATGTAAGCAATAACCCAAGACAGGGTATGGGGTTGTTGGGGATTAATCAACACCTTGGGTATGTTGTGAGGCACAAGGCCACAGATCGAGTGTCCTCACAGCACCCGAGGTGTTAATTAATCCCCAATAACCCCTATACTTTGGAGTGGATTATTGCACTTATAACATGGTTTTTTTAATGACAACAAAATAGTGACCAAAAAGTGTTTTATTCCTCTTGAAATATAAGCAATCCAAATGTATCCTGCCAACTTAAAATGTAGTCCCCAAGCAATGCATAGGTCACTTGTGTTATGAACACACATGCTAGAAATACAGTATTACCATGATTTCTGACATTCACTGTTCATAGCATAACTGTCACTATGACTTTTGTACTGTAACAATCTCCTGATGTCCTCTCTGTCTCTCGCTCTGCTGGCTGTGTGTATGTGTGCCTCTCTCTCTTTCTCTCACTCACTCGCTCGCTCCCCATACATGCTTCAGCAAGGCTGCTTGCTCTGTGTCAAGCAGGCAGCCTTGCTGTTCTCCCACTCTCTCTCTCACTGTCTTGCATGGAGGGGACATGATCTCCCAACCGGTGTCACAAGTGTCACAGGGGATCCTGTGGATCGTCAGGGAGGCCCCACTGTGCATGCAGGACACCAACCTGCGCTTCTGAGACACACAGGACACTTCAGCATTTCTCAGTGAAATATCCTGGTGTCTCTGTTGCTTACTGCACTAACAGTTCCATCTGTCTCACTTCTCATGGCACTCGAGGACCTCTCCACCCGCTGTTACCCCAGTACCGTGAGCTGCATAGCAACTGCAGAAGTGGTGAGCCGCTCCTGCTACTCTCACTGACAGGACTGGGGTAAGCTGCTGGTGGCACTCTCTGTCTCCCACTCTCTCTCTCCACATTTCTTCTTGCCAGTGTTGGGAGGGTCAACAGATTGGTGCCATGCAGTACAAGCACGGGGGATACCTTTGGCAGAAACGGCACTGTGGATCATCAGGCTACTGGGGGACTGCCTCAGGTATTGGTCTTGCTCTCTGTGATGGGCACCAGCTCTCACTGACTGAAGCACCACAGTGGGGGACAACCATGAACAGCACTGTGCACTGGCCAACCACCGGGGGGACTGAGCTCCATCTGATGTCCTGCTGCTTCAGATCACTGTCTCCCACTCCAGCTCCCGCTTCATGATTTTCCACTGGCTGCCTGTCTCTTTTGCTTTGTGCAGGACAAATAATTCCCAATGGCACTACACTGAGTCATTCCACGAAACAGTGGATTAAATAGGGGATTTAATCTATGGCCCCCAGAATGACTGCATCAATTGGGTTGTGCATTTTTGGCAACCCATGTTATTAGATTTATTATAAAATAAAAAAAAATCCTGGGTTCTGATTGGTCAATGCTGACCTTCAAAAGTGATGTTATCCCAGCACAACATCCCACCTGTTCAGAAAGCAATTAAAATGTATTTTAGCACTTTTGTTTTTCTTTTCTTTACAAGGAAGCCATTTTATAATTGCAATAATGCATTCCAGGACATGTGTTATGGGGATATCATCATTTCTCGGGTGTTGGATACTCGCTGTGTGTGGCCTCGTGCCTAACCACCCATGGTGTGACATTATCCATGCATCACACACCCTGCTGTTCATTATTACTTACATAACCCTCACTCATTTGTGTTATTCCTTACTTAACCCTCACTCTGTTGTGTTATTCCTTACTCAACCCACACTATCTGGTGTTATTCCCTACTTAAATCACAATGCCTTGTGTAACCCCATAGGTGGCGCTATCCCAAGGGCTACTACCCCTGCCTGCTTGGCTAGTAGTATGTTAAAGGGCCTGAGTTCTGAAATGGGTGCCTCCACCCGGAGGTCAGGATTGGTAATGGTCAAGCTAACCTGGGCACAGCCCTCCAGGACACTGTAACCCCTCTCTTTCCTTACTAGTGGCCGGAACAATACACAATAATCACTTTCACAATACCCCTGATACACCACACAAGTACCCACACTGTTTGCACTTATCACCAGGGCTTTCCTCTGGCTCGGCCCTGGGGAACCCTGTAAAACAAGGTTATACACAGCAAATAACAGCAGTACAGTACTCTTGCACAAACTGGAATCACAGTCAGGGTAAATGCAAAAATGAGTTAGATCTAATTTATTTAGGGACTTGAACAAGGGAGGGGCGTAATCAGGTTAATTTGCTTAAAGGCTCTATCAGTCAAACAGTTATGCATGCACTTCGGGGTCCATAAACAGTCACATACTCTGAGTACCCAGATGGAGAATGGTGGGCTAGCCAGGAACATTGCAGCTGGTTGGGGCCCTGTGAAGGAAGAAAACAACATGCACAACACACACTTTTTGTAATCCAGAGCCAGAGGGCTCAGTTCGTGAAAAGAAAGCAAGACAATCAGATGACATGCTTTTAGATTAGGCTGTTGCTGCAGGGAGCTACCCTGATGATTACTCACGATACCCAAGACAGGACACAGGCTGGACAAAAATCGAGACAGCAGATGATTATTCTGGAGTGCCAGGAGAAGCAGGGCCCACATGATTCTCCGAGACATCACTTCTGTTCAAGCGTGGAGCAGGGGGCTGATCCCCAGGCAGGTCTCTCATTGGTGGCTTTCTCTGTGCAGTGGGGTAGTCTGGCAGGGCCAGCGTGGCATGGCCCAGGCTGAATGGAGATGAACGTGGACTCAGTCCGATTAGGCTGGATAAAGCTTCCAGCAAGCAGAACACAGTTCACACAGTGGAGAACCAAATCACCACCCACTTTCAATACACAGCACATTTACATGTAAAGGATTCTACGGTACCAGCAAGCAGAACACAGTTCACACAGTGGGGAACCCAGTCATGACCCACTTTCAATACCCAGCACATTTACATGTGAGGAAATTCTACTGTACCAGGCAAACCGCTCTCCAGTCATGATCGCAAAGTCTCTGCACAAACCGGGGATTCAAAAGCAGCTGGAATTCCTGACAGGCCGAACACATTCAGCAAAATCTTCAGTCTTCTTCAGGTATGAGCCTGGTAAAAAATCAGTTTCTTACTTCGTTCTCACAAACTTGGATTTAGTCCAAAATAATTCTTTTCTATCCCTCTCAGGGGGTAGCAGGCAGACATGCAGGCCACAACTCAGGCCTTTCCACAGTTCTCCCACACGAAACTACTCAGACGGCTGCTTGACTGTCTCAAGCTGTTCCCTCCTCAGCTCCCAACTGAGATCTGACTCAACTGCCAGCAAGCCTGGAACTTTCCCCAGAATCCAAAAGGTTCAGTTGACTGATCTGTCTGTCAGTCACAACAAAGGCTCCCCCTTCAGGTGCAAAAAGGTGCCAAAAGTCCAAAACTACAGTTCCTACAGATTTTGACTCCAGACAGCTCCTGTAGTCCGGCTCCATTTTAGGTCCTACCAGTACTGATTGGTCCAATTCGGCAGTTCTGGGCCAAAATGCTGGGGATAAACAAAACAGTCCTTACTGTAAAGAAGGCAGGTTAGACAAACTACATTATTATTATCACTCTAAATGATTTTCAGCAAATAGTTACATCTTTCAACAGAGCTCCCTCTCAGATTACTTATGACTGCAATCCAGGCAGCTCTTAAAGAGACAGGACACAGAGGCTATACAGGCACTCTCTGGCAATCACATTTAAACTGCTAAAACACAGGACACCAGCCAGGCAGTGAGCATTTAGGCAAGCTCAAGGAAGACTTTTTGGGAACCCCCATTTGTAGAGGGGTTACACTTGTGCTATTCCTTACTCAAGCCACACTATGTTGTGTTTTTTCTTACTCAGCCCACACTCTCTTGTGTTATTCCTTACTTAACTCACACAATGTTGTGCTATCACATACTTAACCCACACTTCGCTGTGTTATTTCTTATTCATCCCACACTGGCATTATTCCTTACTTAACCCACACTCTGTTGTGATATCCCTTACTCAACCCATACTGTCTGGTGTTATTCCTTACTCAGCCCACACTGTTGTGTTATTCCTTACTCAGATCACACTCGGCTGTGTTATTCCTTACTGAAACCACACTCTGTTGTGTTATTCCTTAGTTAAACTACACTCTGTTGTGTTATTCCTTACTTAACCCACACTCTGTTGTGTTATTCCTTACTTAACCCACACTTCGTTGTGTTATTCCTTACTTAACCCACACTCTGTTGTGTCATTCCTTACTGAAACCACACTCTGTCGTGTCATTCCTTAGTTAAACTACACTCTGTTGTGTTATTCCTTACTTAACCCACACCCTGTTGTGTCATTCCACAAGTATGGGGCAGCATAGGAAAAGGACCATTTCCCAAAAGCATACCATACTTTGGGTATAGCAAGAAATGGGAGGGCTGCGGATCTTAGGGGACAAATAAACTGCCTACACTGAAAGATACCAGTTAGGCTGGGCGGAGACATGGGTTGAAGTAATTTATAAGTAAGACATAATTTTTGTTGTTTGTTTATTCACTTAACGGGTAAGCACACTGGAAGACTGAGTTCCTTTTACAGGTGTGACCCACAAAAAAAATACATACATATAGACAGGCGAGAAATATACAATACATAATAAATCAGACTAAAAATGTCCTTGTTACAAAAAAGACAAGTACTTATGTAAAACAGTTACAATTAGACTGTGATACAAAAAGCATTCTTAGTTCATGTACAAATATTTTAACAGAATGCAGCTGTCTTATGGCCCAGGGGAATTTCATTCCAAATAGATGGAGCAATATAAGCAAAGGCTCTCTGTCCACAATTAGATCTCATAAAAGGTATTTTAAAAACCAAACCATCTGTTCTGTGCCTAGAAAAATAACCCTCATCATAAGACTTCAATAAATTACAGAGCTTTTGTGAAATTCCAGAACTAATAATTCTATATGTCTCCGCAGAGACCACCCCCTCCCCTGAGGAGACCGGAGGTCGCGAGGGCCTGCTCTGAAGCCCTCCCTGCCCGCAGAAGCCCCGAACCCGAGACACACCAGGTAATTTCTACCTTGATCCAGGCTGCTGCCACCATCGTTGGCCATCTGGCGCCTTTTCTGAAACGGCCACAAGCTCCCCTGCTCAGCGCATGAATCCCGGCCAGAGTAGCACCTTGAGTTGCTGCCCAGGCTCAAACGGAGCAGAACTGTTACTTTTGTGCCTGATTTTGAAACTTTTAAAACGAACCAGCTAAAACTATTTGCATTTGCCTGTAACTGTATTTAAAAGCTTAGAGTCACTGCAAGCCCAGGACCTGTGTTCTATCTGAAATCCCCCCCTGTGCACATCTCACTGGGGACTGTTTGTTAATTTGTAAAGTGCATTTCCAGTTGTAACTGAATTACCCCCCTGTGAAAAACTCATTTGGGGACTGTTTAACTTCTAAGTGCATTTCCAGTGTGCAGAATTTCAGTTTGCCCTGCTAGTAATCACCTTCTTTTTTGAATCACAATAGTACCTGATAGCCCACAGCCCATTTGAACCAGCAAAACTATTTGCATTTGCCTGTAACTGTATTTAAAACTGAGAGTCACTGCACACGAGACACACCAGGTAATTTCTACCTTGATCTCCAACACCCAACTTCTCCATTAGCTCCTTATATTGTTTTGCCACCAGAGGGAGCCTGATTAAGTTTGAACAATTTGCTCCCAATACCTCACTTGCCACATTTTACTGCTCTCTAGTAGCTGTTTTCACTTGGTGATCACCCCTCATCACTCCCTCATCACCCCTCTCCAATCGTGAAAGCTATCCCCATTGTGCACTCCCAGATCAGCCCTCCCTCCTGCTCCTGTCAGGCAATGTCCACCCCAATCCCGGGCCTGGCAGCACTGGTCCTCCCCCTGAAATCTCCTGGGCTGCGTATTGCTTCTATGAACATCTGTAGCCTCCTGAAAAAACTGGACTCTCTACACTGCTGGGTGACGCTTCATAAACCTGATGTTGTTGCCCTGGTTGAAACCTGGCTGTCTCCCTCCACTCCTAACTCTCATGTCTCTCTCCCCGGCTACACTCTCCACCGGTTGGACCATGTCGACAGGAGAGGTGGGGGCTGTGTCTTCTATTTGAAGGATTCTCTCATGGGGCTACCACTCCCCCCGCCTGACCTAGACCATAAGGCCCAGGCACTTACTCTAAAACTGTCCCCTGACCCAGCTAGAGGCCTATTATTCCTAACCGTAGCCTACATACCCCCCAAGAACCAATCCCAGGCCCTGGGCCCACTAATTGACTACCTCACCTCCCTACCCAACTCGTCGGACCAAATCTTGGTGGGCGACTTGAATATAAACTGGCTCTGCCCCTTGTCCTCCTCCCACCGTGAGGCTTTCGATTCAATTGACCTAACTCAACTGGTCACACAGCCTACTAGATAAAACCCTGGGGGGGGACAAGCACCCTCCTGGATGTGGTCCTCACCAACAAGCCAATCCGCATCCACAACATCCAAATCCTCCCTGACTGCCTCAGTGACCACTGCCCTGTGCTTTTCAACTGGGAAACCCCTCGGCCCTCATCCCCGGTCAAAACCACCTCTCGAAGGTGGCTTAGGCCTGGGGGACTCTTAGGCCTTAAGCGCTTCCTTGCCCACACTGATTGGTCCCTCTGAGGGCAACCAACATTGACTTGGCCCTGGCCTTCTTTGTAAGCACTTTCAACTTTGCCTGTGATATCTTTGCTCCCATAACTGCTAGGAGGTCCAAAGTGAAACATGCCCTTGGATCACCCCTGCCCTACTGTGGCAACTTAAGCAACATGACAATCTTTGGCACCTTGCTGTTGCTACTGGCTTCAGCTGACAGGCAGTCCTATGCTGCCACCGCAACCAGTGCACCTGGGCCATCCACAAAGCAAAGGCAGCATACTGCCAAGCCTCTTACCTCCTCCTGGGGAACCCCAGGTGCTTCTGGACAACATCAAGCAACTGAATGGTCACTCCCAGTCCCCTCTCCTTCTCTTCTCAACATCAATGGTACCGTCTCCTCTGACCCTGCCCTCATTGCCACCCACCTCAATAACTCCTTTACCGACCTTAGCTCAGTACTTCCTGGTAACTTTTCAGTCCACCTCCTCCATCTGTACCACCACCCATTGCCGCCCTCTTTCCACCTGCGTCGTGTCACCATGCAAAGAAGCTAGGCCTTACTTGCTAAAAGCCTAAAGGTAACACCATCAGTGTGACTCCACTTGATCCCTGCCTTTTACGTCCAGGTCCTGGATCAGGTCCTCTCACCTATTACGTGCATTTTCAACAAATCACTCTGTCTCGGACAATTCCCCTCTGCCTGGAAGATTGCCACAGTTACCCCTGTCCATAAAGGTGGTGACAGGACTCTTCCGGGTAACTACCGACCCATCTCAATCCTCTCCCCTCTCTCTAAGGCGTTAAAGAAAATTGTGGTGGCCCAAGTCTCTGACTACCTCTGTAAGTACAATGTTCTCTGCCCTGAACAACACGGGTTCAGAGCAGGTCGTAGTACCAATACAGCACTCCTGGAATTTTCCAACTTCCTCCATGCCTCCTTGGACTCTGGTGCCCTGGCTGGTGCTATATTCATTGACCTGTCTAAAGCATTCGATACCGTTTCGCATCCTCTTTTGCTCTCCACCTCTACCTAATAGGCTTTGCCTCAGGACCTGTTTCCTGGTGCACCAGCTATCTCTCGCCCGCTCCCAATGTGTGAAAGTCAACGGTACTCTCTCTGAAACATGCCCCATTCAGCTCTGGGGTGCATAGAGGCTCAATTCTTGGACCCCTACTATTCTCACTCTTTCTTAACTCCCTACCCAGCAGTTGTATGGGTAAGATGCTTCTCTATGCTGATGATGCTGTTCTCGTTGCCTCCCACAATGACCCCATGCTGCTACAGAACTCCCTCCAACTAGTCTTTGACTCTGCAGCTACCTGGTTCACTGAGCACCCACTTGTTATCAACCTTAAGAAACAAAAGCGATGCTTCTTCTCCCATCCCCAAAATAAGTACAGCAAGTTTCCCTTAGCTGTCCACTCCACACCCAATCTCGTCATTGACCAGGTGCAGTCCTATAAATATCTTGGTATAACCTTTGACCCTGCACTTTCATTCCATGGACATATATCTGCCCTAAATTCTGTCGCCAACTCATGGCTAGGCATTCTTTACCAGCACAAGAAATGCCTCCCTCCTGATGCCCTCCGCCTGGCTGTCACCTCCTCTGTCATGTCTCTCATTGACTATGGCCTTCCGGTCTATGGCTCAGCAGATCAGACTGCCCTCAACAAGGTTCACCTCACAGTTAATAAGGCCTGCAGACTTATCACTGGTGCTCCCAGACTCACTCACACATGTGAGCTGTACACCCTGGCTACCCTATTCAACCTGGAAGAGCAACTCATGTATCAGACATGCCAGCTCACCTTTAAAGCCCTGCGTGGCCTATCCCCCATAGGCCTATCCAACTCCATTCGCCATACTGCACCGACCCTGATCACGTGCAGCTCATCAAGAGCTACCCTAGTTATTCCGAGAGCCAGGACCTCTCAAGGTCAGAGGGCATTCCCCTACCATGCGCCCCACTGGTATAACTCCCTCCCTGCTAGTGTCTCAAACTCACTAACCTTAGCTTGCTTTAAGCCCAGGCTCAGAAACTTCCTGCTTAGCTCTCGCAAATGCAACTGCCGCTAGCCTAGTGTAAAAAAATATATATATATATATATATACTGTTTGACAATGCTCACTGAGCGGCTCCCCTTCCTTTCCCTACTAATTCCTCCTCCCCTATCTCCCTCCCTTCTACTCCCACCAGCTCTCCCCCGACCATAAGTTTTGCACCTTTTGTTATCTTTTGCTTCGTTGGAGATTGTATTCTATTGTAACAAAATTGTAATTGAACTGTAACTTTTTGTTTGTAAGTACTGTGTCCCTTGTACTACTGTTCTGATGTCCTCTTTGTGACAGGTACTTTGTAAATGAGCCTCTGGCTCAAAGGTTTCTAAACTGATGTTTAACTAAATAAATAAATAAATAAATATGTAAATTTGGCCATACAAAAACAAAAGTTCAATTGAACAGGGAGCCGCCCTATCTCTTTCAAAATATCACAGTGATGGGACAATTTAGGATGATTTAAGGCAAATGTAGCAATCAATTGTAATGAGGTTGTTTTTTTAGTGATTATTGTTGTAGAAGAAGTATCAGTTACAATAGCAGCATAGTGTACAATAGGAGCTAAACACTGGTTAGCAATAGCTAGCCTAGATTCTCCGATAAGGAGCAAACAAATTCTGTACAAAAGGGCCATTTTACAGTGAATTCTAGAAGTTACCCTCAGAAAGTGAGGCTCATAACTCAAATTAGAATCTAATAAGACCCTAAGATACTGAATGTATCCTCTTGCTCATACAATGATCCATCAAGGGAGTTTACCTGCAGGAATTGACCCACAGACCTAAGTCGTGCCCTAGTACCAAAGATTATCACTTTTCTCTTTTACCTTATTTAAGACCATTCTGCTAGAGATAAGAGATAGTTGTAAATTACACATTTCTCTTCTTAAAGAGTCACTTAAATCACTAACAGAAGGGCCCTGTGTATATATTACTGCATTGTCTGCATATAAAGTAAGAGAAGCACTACTGATTACTTTCACCTGCTGATCCAAAAATAACGAAAACAAAGGTGGTCCTAGTATGGAGCCCTGAGGGGCCCCACACTTGACCACTGAGGATTCAGAAATAACACCCCCAAACTTAACCCTTTTTTGACCAATCCGTTAGATAATTATCAATCCAGGCTAGTAAAGATTGCCCTGCTCCTAAAGATTCCATCCTAGTGATTAATAATTGGTGGTTCACCAAGTTGAATGCCTTGGTCAAGTCCACGAACACAGCCCCAGTCAAACACTCTCTATCCGTACCGTCCAGGACCGTGTTCGTGAACTCGACCAAGGCAGTCTCAGTGCCTCTACCTTTGTGGAAACCATGCTGATTTGGGGACAACAGTCCCAGTGAGTCTATGTAGTCAGTCAATTGATTGTAGACTATTTTCTCCTATACTTTAGCCAGGACTGATAACATTGAAATTGGCCTATAATTTCCAAACTCGTATTGTAAACCAGACTTATGAATGGGAGTTACCAAAGAATGTTTCCAAATATCAGGTACAATACCTGTTGAAAAGGATAAATTAAAAATAATATTGGATATCACATTCTATTTTCTAGTGAAGGCCAGCTCAGGGAAGCTAATACCACACAATGATGGATTCTAGAGTGGGCACTCAGCAGCAAAGCACCTAATTCTATGGTATACTGTTCTTAGCCTTGAAAGAGTAGAGTCACTAGCAGCCTGAACCACATAAGTGCCATACATGAGCAGAGGCAGAAGAGTGGCCCTAGAGATAGTTAGGTGAGCCTCCCTTGAGAGAAAGGAAGAGAGCCGATAGAGCATACCTATTCTTTGATTTAAAGTTTTAAGTAGCGAATTCACATGTGCCTAGAATGACACTGTTTGGTCCAACACCACTCCCAGGTATTTAAAAGATTAAACCTCCTCCAAGTCACAACTGGTGGAAGTGCCTAGGCTGATAAGGTGCATTCTGTCCGAGCCCAGATTATTGGTCCCAAAGAGCATCACTTTTGTTTTCTTTGCGTTAAGAATCAATCTTTTTTGCCTGAACCAGCATTCTAATGCCTGTAAATCCTTAATCAGATGTGAGTTGATCACTGTTAGGTCAGTCGAGGCCCTGTAGATGAAGAGTTTGCACTTATATAGCACTTTCAATACTTAGTATATCCTAAAGCACTTTACAAGCTATGAGAGACTGCTAGTGAAGTGACTGTAGATGTGTAGTGGCAGCCATTCCACTCATCAGCAGCTACACACAACAATGGACAATTGCTGGAACCAATTTTTTGTGAAGAGAAAAGTTGGCCAGGGCATAAGGGCAAATCCCTAAATCTTGCAAAAAGTGCCTTGGGTTAATTTACTTCCACCTGGACACCACTTAGGGCAGCATCAAATATGGGTAGAAGGGACCTCAGTTTAACATTTCATATGAAGCACAGCACATGCAACAGTACAATACCTCATCCAGTACTGCATGCCAGTGTTTGAGTACGAGCCCAGGTCCCAGCGTGGGAGCAGAATCCATGACCCTCTAGCCTAGATGCAGATGTCCTACCAAATGAGTCACACTGTGATAATGAAAGCCTTATCTTCACGTGTTGGCTCACTCACCTACCATAGCCGAGCAAGTTCCTCTTGGGGGGGAACTTCCTAACTAAAACAAAGTAAACATTGTACGTTCACTTCACTCTGTAGTTAGATCTGTTCCCAAAGTCCAGCACCATGGAAAAGCAGAGGAGCTGCTCAGCCAAAACACCAGACTGAAATTGCAGAAAAAGAAAGAGTGCTCACCGCATAAAGAAATGCACAAGTCAGAGGCTGCAAAATGAAGTGTGATTTAAGGTGGGTCAAACAAAAGCCAAGACAAGAAACACACAGGTCCACAGTTCCCCAGTGCTTTGAACCCAATCCGTGTTCTTCCTCAGGGGAGTATGGCTCTAGGCAAAAACAAATCAGGAAAACAAGGAGGGGCTGCAGGGCAGGCCAGAAGTGTAGAAACAAATGTGGCTCCAGTAGAACAAATGAGCAAGGCCACTGATTTGCGGTGATTAAAACAATGAAATTCGGTTTTTCTAGACTTCAGATTCCAGAATGGCAACGGTGATTGTTACTCAAATTTCCGGATTTTACCAGGATTCTGCTATCATTCTTTTAGTATGAGCATAAATAATCAGAATTAAAGACAGCTTAATATACAGAGCATTAAATAAAACAAATTGAAAATAGTACAGGAAGGAATTAAAAGAAAAACACAAGTTTTGTAGATTTACTGATCTGATATAAAATGCCAGGTTCCATGAAATCTTTGTTTTTACCGGTCTTCAGGCAGCCCTAATTCCGGAATTTTACCGGATTTTCTGGTAAAAAACGAAAAACAGTGGCCTTGCAAATGAGCTATCACAACTTGAGAAACAGAAGCAAGTAGTTAACTTGTCAAACACAACACTGTCTGATGCTCGAATAAGCATTCTTTCCAAAGGACTGTCATTTGTCCCTAACCACTCCATTGATTAATTTATGATCTAGGAGCTGGATGATTGTGGGCTCGGGAAGGGTGAGGGTGGTTGGGCAGAGACACATCCCTCCTATGGTTCCATTCCATAAATTCCTATGCTGCTCTGGCAGGACAGAACTGTCCCAAAGAAGCACCCGCAGTGGTAACCAAGGAGGATGTGGGGGTCCTCCACAGTGCAGACCCCAGAGGGGGAGTCAGAGGACCCCAGAGGAGAAGAAAACAACTCCTGGTGGTGGACTCTATCATTAGGGGGTAGACTTGGGGGCAGAAAAAGATGGCGTGAGGGTGGTCAAGCACTTACCCTGTGCCATGGCTTGGAGGGATGCACAGCGCATCTTAAAGATCACTGGGGCAGCTGGGCGGGAGGATGAGCTAGATGCCATTGTTCACCTGGGAACAAATGACCTGGCAAGTGGAGAGGTTAGGGTACTGCAGGAACAGTTCAAGGGGCTGGGGAAGGGTCGTAGACAGGTGGCATGCTCTGAAACCTTTTCAGAGGTGTTACCCATCAAGGGAAAGGGGGAGAACAGGATACTGTGCACCAAGAGATTCAATGCATGGCTGAAGGACTGGTGCGGAGCAGAGGGATTTGGCTTCATTGGGGACTGGGGTTCCACCTGGAGGGATGCAGGCCTATACAGGAGCATTGGCCTGCATCCCTCCAACGGGAGCCAGGATCCTCGATGAAAGGTTTAAATGTTTCATCAGCAAGCATTTAAAGTAGCCAAGGGGGTGGTGGAAGTAAATAGGGTGATGCAAGTAGCCCCCCCCAACAGAATGAAGCTGTCAGCAGAGAGGACCCTAAGGTTGAGAAATTGCCAAAGATACCTAAAACCAAAATAGGTAAAATGGCAGAGATAAGGCTGAATGGGAGTAAGGAGAAGAGGGATATGGAGGACACACATAGGGATAGGAGGGAAGCTGTTAGTAGAGGAGGCAGTAAAAATTAGAAGGCCACATGCACCAGTGCCCACAGCCTGGGAAACAAAATCCTGGACCTAGTGGCCCTGATGGCTGAGGTGGACCTGTACACTATCGCTGTTACTGAGACATGGTTCATGGGGAACCATGACTGGGAAATGGCCATACCAGGTTACATTCCATTCAGGAGAGACAGAGTGGGAAAAAAGGGAGGCGGAGGTGTGGCTATCTAAGTCAGGGAAGAATTAAGGCAACTGAGATACAGGGAATGCAGGGAGAGCCAGAGGCACTGTGTATCACCCTGGAGACAGGGAATGGCATTGCTATTCACACTGATGTGATCTACAGACCTCTCGCACAAGGGAAAGAACTGAATAGGGTACTTGTAGAAGACATCCACAGAATGATAGCTAAAGACAGCTAGTGTTGGAGCCCACCTAAGAGGGAGCAACTTTGGACCTGGTACTCACCAATGGGGGTAGAATTACAGATGTAAAAATGGGGAGCCACCTGGGATCAAGTGATCATAGTACGGTGTGGTTCAATGTGAGAACAGTGGAGGAGTCAAACCACACAAAAGCAAGGGTCAAGGATTTCAGGCGGGCCAGCTGCACAAAGATGGGGGAATGTCTTAGGAAATCACTGGCTGAGAAGGAGAAAAGGGGGATGGAAGAATCTTAAGGGAGCCATAGCAGAGGCAACAAGCCATTGCATTAGGCAAGTAAGCAAAACAAAGAGAAAGAAAAAACCACTATGGTTCGCAAAGGAAGTGTCCGAGAACGTAAGGGTGAAAAGGGTGGCATTCAGGAGGTACAATGAAACACAGAGGGAAGAAGACAGGGAACTGTATCTGGAAAAGCAAACAGAGGTGGGGAGAGCAAAAGCACAAAAGCACAAATGGAAGAAAAATAGCCCGGGCAATAACAAAAGGGGACAAGAACTTTTTCTGGCACGTTAGTGAAAGGAAAAAGACTAAGGGTGGGATTGTGAGACTAAAAAGGGAAGGAGGGGAGTGTGCAGAGGGGGACGAAGAAAAAGCAGAAATCCTGAACAAGGGTTTTTGTTCAGTTTTCACAGAAGAAGAGGAAGGGGAGGGACCACATTTAGGTGGTGAAAGAAGCACCACTGAGAGGGAGGTGGACACCAATCCATTTATGAAGGAGAGAGTCCTAAAGGAACTCGCTAATCTGAAAGTGGACAAGGCAATGGCGCCAGACGGGATACATCCCAGAGTATTAAGAGAACTCAGGAGGCTAAAAATTGCAGGGTTAGTCAGCCTGACCTTGGCGACAGGGAAACTAATGGAATCACTACTAAAATAAAGGTTTGTGATATAGCTCAAATCCAACAGTGCAAAGAATCTGAGGCAGTACGGATTCACAGCAGGAAGATTTTGTCAAACAAGGCTGATAGATTTTTTACAGGGTGACTAGGGAGGTGGATCAGGGATGGGCAGTGGATGTGGCCTACCTGGATTTCAGCAAGGCCTTTGACACCATCTCACATAGGAGGTTTGTAAACAAGCTAGGCAGCCTGGGAGTGAGTCTTAGGGTGGTAAACTGGATCAGAAATTGGCTGAGTGATAGGACACATGGGGTGGTGATGAACAGAGTTCAATCTGAAGTGAGGGGGTGACCAGCAGGGTCCCACAGGGATCAGTGCTTAGAAAAGTCCTCTTTAATGTCTTCATAAGTGACACTGCACAAGGGCTGAAAGGGAAGGTATGTCTATTTGCAAACAACATGAAGGCCTGCAACAGGATTGACACTCCAGGAGGGGCTAGAGAAAATAAGAAGGGGCAGGAGTGGTCAAGGGTGTGGCAGCTAAGATTCAATGCAAAGAAGTGCAAAATCAAGCACTTGGGGCACATGGAATGCAGAGGAGGAGGAGTAGATGATGGGGGGGAGGTACTGATGGCCACTAAACAGGAAATGGACCTGGGAGTAATTATATCTGATGAGCTAAAGGTTACTAAATGTGAGAAGGCTGTGTTGAGAGCCAGTGGAATGCTGCTAGGGTGCATAGGGAGAGGTGTATTTAGCAGAAGGAAGGAGGTGGTGATGCCACTGTATAGAATATTGGTGAGACCCAATCTAGAGTACTGTGCCCAGTTCTCCAGAAGGACATAGACTGAGTAGAAGCAGTTCAGAGAAGGGCAACAAAAATGGTGCAGGGGCTGTACCAGAAGTCATGAAGGGAGACTGGAGGATCTCAATATGTATTCCCTGGAGGAGAGGAGAGAAAGGGGGATATGATAGATACTTTCAAATACCTCCAGGGTATAAATAAGGTACAAGAGGGTAGCATCTTTCATAAAAAAAAGACGTTCAAGAACAAGGGGCCATGATATGAGAATAGAGGGGTGTAGACTCAGTGGTAACGTCAGAAAGTATTTTTTCACAGAAAGGGTGGTGGATCCATGGAACAGCCTCTTGGCAGTGTTGTGAGTGCAAAAACAGTAGGGGAATTAAAAAAATGCGTGGGATAGACATAAAGGAACTCTAGCGATAGGAACGAGAGGGTAAGTCGCAGATCATTTAGGATCTGTGGTATATGAAACAGGCAGGGGAAATGGGCAGACTATAGTAGGTGGGCCAAGCGGTCCTTATCTGCCATCAAATTCTATGTTTCTATCTATGTTGACCTAAGAAAAACATTCCGAAAGATTAGACTTAAAAAATTATTTGCCTCTAAAATACGGCTTACACAGAATGGAACTGATGTTATGTATTCTGATCCTTACACACAGGACTTATGTGAAGATACACAGCATTTTGGTTATTTAAACTTCCCTCCAAATTTGGACCCTGAATGGGCTCCGGAAAATTTTGAAGATGCAGATCTCGTTATGTTTGACACTCCCACAAATGCATCATACATTGAAATCAAGACTAAATTTATGAAATATAGAAAAAATCAGAAAATAAAATCTATTTTTTGTCCAACTACCTGTTTCTCTAAAGCAATAAACACTTTTGAAAAATTAGTTATTACTGAAGTTGAAAAAGTGTTAAACTCCTTAAAAACCAAGAGTTTTGTAAACATCACAACTGAGGAAAAGCAGACATTATTAGATCTACAAAAAAACCAAAAACATTGTCACAAACCAGTCAGATAAAGGAGGACAAATTGTAATATTGGATCAAGAGTACCATTTGACAGCGGCACTACAACAACTAACAAATATTCAAAACTATCAGAAATTGAACCATGATCCCACTGGAGCACTTAAGAAACATCCGGACATTTTCCTTAATAAATTCTTGGCTGAAGGCATCATCACAGAACAATAATTCCAGTCTTTAAGACAAGACCATCCTATTGTACCAACTTTCTATGTATTACCTAAGCTCCACAAGAACCCCACCTACCCACCTGGGAGGACCATATTTTCTAGTGTAGGCTCCATTATGGAGCACCTAGCAACATTTATTAATTCATTGCAGGGTCCAGACTCTACATAGACAGCCAAATTAGGACCCACTAGCCCAGCCTGTACTGAACCATGCTCTGGAGGCTCGCCTGGAGCTACGGGTCAGAAAACTGTATACCTCCTCAGGTACATTTTGAATTTTCAGCGCCAACACTCTGATTGGAGGATCTCAGCATCACTGACTTCTCTCTGGCTGGTCTCCATTTTACCTTGCTTCATTAGAGATGCTTATCAATGCTGCGCCCCCAAGACAATCTTTATTTTTTGAAAGAAAGGCAAGAAAGGCCGCCCCACCGTTTCTCTTCTTAACTCTCAATCCAGTTTAGGCCATATAGTGTTACATTGCCATTGTTTAATGTGATTTACTTAACTTGCTCTGAATGCACAGTGATTACAGCCCTCTTTAGAATTAATTCTGTATGAAAGGCTGAAGAGTTTTAAGTTTGACCTTTGACTGCACTCCCTAATATTCTAAGCTTACAGCCTCATGCTTTTTAGAATGAATTCTCTCCTTTTTTTGTCTACTTTCTCATTTGCAAATTATACTGCAAAGTCACTAGAGGGCAACAACAGCAGTCTCACCTAATATTTACTCCTGGACGTTTCCTTATATAGCCACTGATAGGTCATCTGACTAAGTACCCATTTTCCATTGGACCCTTATACAATTACTCCACTACAGGCGCCAGCTCATTGAAGCTAAAGATCTCATTAGGAATTTCTCAATCATCACTGCAGCTGAGCTCCTTTATCGTGACACTACACGAACTGCTAAGTAACTTCCTGGTTGAACACCCCTACTGACTTACAGCTCGGCCTCCTACATTGTGCGATGGGAACGAGTGCCATGGACTGATCTAAGTATCTACGCTTTCTAGCCATCGTGCCACTCCTGATCCACTTGACTACTAATGGAATATTCAATACAGAAGCAAAATGGACCATAATTATGCCACCTTTGAATGAATTTTCATTTCTCCAACCTCCTCTGCCTCCATGAACTACCACGAGACTCGACACCTCTTTTAATAATTAAAGGCATGATCTACCACACTGTATCAGATACTAAGAAATGCTTCCTACATCACCTGATTCTATCCCCTTTTTACCATTGGAAACTCTGGTACCTTCTGCTTCTGGCCATCTTGCTCTCCGGCCACATTGAAACTAACCCTGGCCCTACTAGCCACCTATCCCACTCGGATGCTCTACTACACAATACTAAAGGCCTCCTTATTGTCCACCACAACATTAGGAGCCTAGAGCACAGCTTCCCTGAACTAGAGGCCTGGGACTCCCTATACAAGCCTGATATCCTGTGTTTGACCGAAACTTGGTTGAAGCCCACGGTCCCAGATTCTCGGTGCCCTCCTACTCCGGAAAGATAAAACTTCCACTAAAACAGGGGTGGCGTTGCAATCTATTCAAAGAGTCACCTGCATCTCATTGTCCTGAACACAGACCTCCTGACGCAGTGTGAGTCTCTTCACTCCCTCCTTACACTTGGGGCAAAAAAAGCTGCATGTTATCTGTGCATACAACCCCCAAACAGTGGCCACTGTGGCTTAGATGAGCTTCTCAACCAAACGGCCATGCTCTCTGGCAAAAATGAAGTACTCCTACTAGGGGATATAAATATAAACTGGTTAGGAAAATTCCAGGCCACCTCACTCTCCAAAATACAGAGCTACAACTTGCATCAAATTATCACCGAACCGACAAGGATTGCGTCCAGCTCCAACTCCAGCACCTTAATAGACTGGGTGCTAGTAAACCATACTGAGTATATCCTCTCTGTCAGCACTCTTGCAGAGGCCAACATGGACGATCATCCAATCTTTTGCTCCTGGGGGCCGGCTCCATCACCCCCACAAAAACCATTTTTCATCACCATCCAAAACTATGCTAACCTGAATACCGAAAGCTTTCTTCACGACGTAGCCAACATAGACTGGTCCAGTCTCTATCTGACCACTGATGTGCAATCCACTCTCAGCATCTTCACTGCAAATTTCTCATCCATTCAGGACACTCGCATCCCTCGGATAACATGTTGAGTCAAAGGGAAGCCTACCCATTAGCTAAAAAAAGATGATCTACTAAACTAAATAAAACAGCATGATAAAAGTTGGAGCCGTTTCAAGACCTCTGGCCTACAGGAAGACCAAAACACCTACAGGACGCTTAGAAATACATGCAAAAAGAGATCAGGGCAGCTAAAAGCTCCTATTGCAAAAGCTTATTAAGCACTGCATCAGGGGATCCTAAAAAATTCTGGTCCCACATAAAAATGTTCTTGGGACCTAACCTTTCCCCACCCCGAATTACATGGTACTAAATGGTGCTCACTGCAACACCCCTCAGACCATCGCTAATTTCTTATTTATTTATTGAAAAGTTTCATCAGGTAGGGTACACTGAGCAAACAAGTTGCTCGTCTCACGGTACGACCTGGGGGAGAGGGAGTGGGATATGTAAAACACATATGATTGTACAAGTAATTTATACACAAGACATAAGACATAATTTACAAAAATAATTAGATAATAACAATATGTGGTGGTCTTAGAGGATGAGCAATTATTATATAGAGTATACATATTAGACAGTTTACAAAATAGTTAGATAATGACAATATATGGTAGTTTTAGAGGATGAACAATTATTATAAAGTGAATACAAGAAGCAACTATAGCATTAAAGAAGAGATAAAACAGATGGGGCAAGTAATTGTCGCTTTGTAGTAGCCTTTTGTTAAAAAGTTTAATGGACTAATACCACTTGAGACTTAGCACGCGACAAAAATGACAACTGTCCTGGACAGAGACTGTCATCCGAGAGCAGATTGCACAAACATTTAGTAAGCAGTAAGATTAAGTGCTTTAGAATATGAGAGGGCTGTGAGAAGCATATGGTTAGACCTATGTATTGTCAGGAAGGCGTTAGGACATGCTTAGATGGGGAGGTCAGACGACAGGTGTAGGCCTAGGAGGGGTGGAGAAGTGTTAGGGGCAGGTACAATTGACAGACAGGAAATTATGTACGGCTTTATTTAGTGAGCCAGATGAGGAGGAAAAATGGATTTGGGTAGGGAGAGAGTTCCACAAACTTGGGAGACAGTAGGAAAAAGAGGACTGGTCACATGCGGTGTATCTCCGGGGAACTGACAGGGTTCTGTGGTCATGGGATCTGAGGACGTGAGAGATAGAGGGTGGAGAGGAGAGGGAGGAGGAAATATAGGGAGGAAGGGTACCAAGCCAGTAGTTTGAGATGAACTTAGTGCAGTGATGTAGCCGCCTATTTGCTAGAGATGGGAAAGCTAAGGTGCAATAAAGGTGATAGTGGTGGGTTAGGGGATGTGCATCAAGGGCAAATCGGCAGAAGGAGTTGAAAAGGGTATCCAGTTTAGCTAAATAAGTGGTGGGAGCAGAGCAATAGATGACATCACAGTAGTCGAAAATCGGGAGAATCATCTTTTGGACCAGTTCGTGCCTTGCCTGAAGCGGGAGGCAGGAGCGGTTTCTATATAAGGCACCAAGTTTGGGTTGAAGCTTTTTCATTATGGCTTCAATATGGTCTGAGAAAGTGAGATGTTGATCCAGTCAGATGCCCAGATACCTGAAAGAAGCTGTAGCCTCAATAGTTGTTCCGACAAGAGTGGTAAGGACAGGGAGGGATGGTAGCCTAGCTAGTCTCTGTCTGGTGCCAAACGTCGTGGTCACTGTTTTCTTAGCATTTAGAAAGAGGTGGTGGGATTGAAACCAAGTCTGGATATTATTGAAGTCCTGTTGGAGCTTGGAGACAACTTCCAACGGCGATGGCCCTGAGGAGAAAAGAACCATATCATCAGCTTACATATGTATTGAAGATGAAGTACAGACGGATGGAAGATTGTTCAGAAAAATGGAGAAAAGGATCGGACCCAGTATAGACCCCTGGGGGACACCAGTAAAAATAGGTTGAGGAGGGGAGATGGAGTCAGAGATTTTTATCGATTGTGTGCAGCCATTTAAATAAGCACTGAACCATTTTACGGTGTGTTCGGACAGACCGGCGGATGACAGGGTGCAGAGTAGGAGGGAATGGGAAACCGTGTCAAATGCTTTGGCAAGATCAATAAAGATGGCAGTAATGATGTGTCCACAATCCATCCCAAGCAGGATTGAGTCCATGATCCGAAGCAGCGAGGTTGAAGTAGAGTGGTATTTGCGGAACCCAGATTGATATTGTGTGAAAAAATTTACATCGGAGAGGTATGAAGACAGTTGGGCTAGGACTAAATGTTCTTGTAGTTTGGCTAGCGTAGGGAGCAGTGATATAGGGTGGTAATTTCCAGGGGAGGAGGTATCGCCACTCTTTGAAAGTGAGAGGACGATTGCATGTTTCCAACCTTGAGGTACATCAGCCAGTTGAAAAGAGAGGTTGAGAAGGTCAGTCAGAGGGGGAGCAATGGCTGCGGCAAATAGGTTTAGTAATTTTGGATCTAGTCCATCAGGGGAGCCACTTTTGCACGGATTGAGGGCTTCTAAAGCAGTGAGCATATCTAGTGGCTGGATTTTAGAGAAGGAGAAATTGGAAGGTGAAGTAGGAGCACTGCTTGAAGAGGCAGTATACGACTGACTTTTAGTTGGAAGAGCGTCTAGTAGTGCGGAAGCGCATGATGTGAAGTGCAAGTTGAACGCTGCCGCTACACTAGGGTGGTCAGAAATGACTGTATTGTTTATTTTAAGGAGGGGGAGGGAGGAGGAGCCTGAGGGGAGAAAAGTGAGTGAACTACTTTCCAGAACTTAGATGGGTTATGTATATTTGAGTTAGAAGTAGAGCTGAAGTATTCAGCCTTGGCCAGGTCAGTGGCTCTTGTGCATTTGTTTCTGATGGCACAGTATGTTTCATAGTCTTTGGGAAGTTTTGTGCCTTTATGGAACTTCCATGCTAAGTCACGCGCTTTTTGGCATGCGATGAGTTCTGGAGAGATCCTGGGGAGGTGATTTCCTCAGACATGGACACGGCGAAGAGGTGCATGTTGATTCCAAGCTTCAAGGAATCTGTCTCTGAAATAGTTTGCTGCTTCATCTAGGTTGTTGGCTTCAGATATAGGTGCCCAGTTTGTGTGGGTCAAATCATGCAGCAGAGGGACAATGTTCAGGGATTTGAAAAAATGGATTTGTAGTGTTTTATGGGCTGGGGCTTTGGCTTTGTGTACTCTACGCACCAAGAAAGTCATACAATGGTCACTGAAGGCATCTGCTAGAGTACTGGATTTGATAACCATGTGATTGTGTGAGGTGAGGACCCAGTCGATAAGGGAGTGGTTTTCCGTCTTGTGGTTTAGGTGAGTTGGGTCTAGGATAAGTTGAGTTAAGTGCATGTATGGCATTGTGCACTTTGTTTGGTGTGGACGTCAGCCAATTTATGTTGAAATCGCCCATGATATATAATTCACCGGCTGCAGAGAGGGTAGCTAGGGTAGCTTTCTTTAATGACCAGTTTACAGACTTGACCAAATACACATCCACTTTCCCTGCCTCGAATCAACTGGGTCCTTCAACTTCCTCCCGCCAAGCATCAAAAATCCTCTCCTTTTGCTTTAAGGCTGTTACTCGTAGGGATGTTACAAAACTCCTCAGAAAGATCTTGGACAGCACAGCCACTGGATCAGATGGTATCAAGCCCAGGATGCTAAACAATTGCTGCACCTCTCATTGCCGGACCCCTGGCTAGAATTTTTACACTCTCCTTATGTCATAGCAGAGTCCCAGACATTTGAAAACAGCGAGAGTCACCCCGTCTTCAAAAGAGGTAACCCTAAAGACCCCTCTAATTACAGGCCCTGAGCCATCCTGTCAGTTCTAAGCAAACCATTGGAAAAACTAGTTGCCATGCAAACCATTGAATTCCTCCGAGACAATGACCTTCTAACTGCTGCACAACATGGCTTTCAAAAAGGTCACACCACCACAACTGCCCTACTTAAATTTACTACAGACAACCTCAATGCCATGGACTCAGGGCTTCTCACAGGAGCGGTTTTCATCAATATGTCAAAAGCCTTTGACTTGGTAGAGCACCCACTTCTCCTCGACACACTCCATTCTATGGGCTTTGCTCCTAGTGTTGTCAGTTGGTTTAACGGTTACCTGTCAAACAGGGCCCAAACCATTAAATTCAATTCTACATGCTCCAACCTAAAGACAGTGAACACTGGAGTTCCCCAAGGCTCAATCCTTGGGCCACTTCTCTTCTTAATTTTTATCAACAGCATCACCACTAATCTCCTTGACACCTCATCTCTACTCTACGTGGATGACATACTGTAGTCATGCATGCCAGTGTGAAAGATGTGTCCAATATCAACCTACGTCTCACCTCCAATTTCAAATTCCCACAAGCCTGGCTACAGGACCACAAACTTGTTCTAAATGAGGCAAAAACACAGTCCATACTATTCGGGACCCTCCCTAAACTCAAGACATCCAAGACAAGTTCTGGGTCTCCTGCTTAGATGGCTCACTCATAACTCCTGTAACATCATTTAAATACCTTGGGGTCACCCTTGACCAATCTCTGAATTTTGAACTCCACATCATCAACGCGTGCAAATCAATCAATTCCAAGCTACGCATGTCATACCGGACCAGCCACAATGCTAACCCCTACTGCTACAGTGGGTATAAGTCGGGGCGTACTCCTACCTACTTTGACCTATGGAGTGGCCACTTATGCTCCTTTACCAAAATCATATCTTCAAAGGTGGGATGTCACCTATAACAACCTCTGTAGGTTCACCTCAGCCTCCCAAAGACTAAAACACCATTGTCTGCTATACTTGGATCTAAACTGGTTGTCCCCCAACGATACTAGACTTTACTCTCTCGGCTCCACTGTCGACAGCATCATGAGATCTCGTACCCAACAACTCTGGCCAAGCTACTCACCTACCAGACCTCCAACTATGGCCTAAACTTAGCTGACAAATCCCTACTATGCATCCCCAAATACAGTACCACCAAAGGGTCTAAAGCCTTTGCCCACCGTGCACCTCAATTACGGAACTCATTCCCTCTGGACGTCCGGCTAGCTCCTACACACAATGCTTTTAAAAAAGCGCTCCATCAGCATCTCAGCTCCACCAACCAATGCTCCTGTTTCAAACCTCCTTAGTCCTCTGGGTATTCTGCCTATCCTGAAGCTGTTACCTTTTCTCCACAATACACCCCTTGAGGTGCAACCTATCCCAGCTCTCTCTCCTGACACTAATCCCCCTGCAGCCATCCCTCTCTCTCCTTGCCAGCTCCTATTCTATACCCTATCTTTCCTTATCCTGACCTGCTATTATCCCTACTGTTCACAATCTTGCCATTCCCCTGCCCATTATCCCCCTACACTTGTCCGTATTTAACCACATTTTTATGTATCTATTTTTGCTGTACTTTCTAAATCGTATTTTCAGGACTATTACTGCAATACTCTTGTTACGTTGTAATTTCGTCATGCTATGACTGTAAAAACCTCTATGATCCTACCAGGACCACCCTGTGTACTACCAGTAATGCTTAGCTTATTGTTAAATGTTTTTTGAAATGCCCTGTATACTACCTGTGCTGCTTAGCCTATTGTTTTAATGTTTCACAACACCTTGCTTATGTATCTTGATGTAATCTACTGTTTGTTATACCTGCAATGTCTGCCATGTAATCGCCAGGGTCTTGCCTGAAAACTGTCATCTTTATGGCTAGTGCACCCAACTGGTAAACAAAAACGAAATAAATTAATATGTTCTTGCAAACTATGGCACTGAGATTACCCTCTTATCTCAGGGATACAATGACGGTTCTTGAGATAATGGAGCAATATAAATCTGATGCTGGTAGCGTGTGGCTGACAATAGACGCTGAGTCGTTATAGACACCAGCCTCAAACATCATCTTGGTCTTAATGCTGTGAGATATTATATGGATCATTTTCAGATATCTCAATAACTTGTACCTGATTGTGTCTTGCAGGCCCTGGATCTGATCCTGTCCAGTAACTACTTTCACTTTTGATTCACAGTTTTATTTACAAAATTTGTGGGGTTGCCATGGTCTCGTCTGTAGCCACCTCTTATTCCAACCTTTTTTGGGGGTTGGTGGGAGGTATATGACCCCAGAAGCATCCCTTATTCTGGACAAGATCAGATACTGGGGCTATTTTATTGATGATATAGTGTGTATTGGGGGGGGCACTATACAAGAAGCAGATGATTTGGTTGGTTTACTTAACAACAATGATTTGAATTTGCATTTTACTTTTAAAATTGATCCAACTTGAATTTCCTTCCTAGATTTAAAATCTTAGGTTTGGCCCAAAAAGTAAAATTACCACTGAAACATATTGGAAACCCAGTTCTGGTAATACATTTCTAAAATAAGAAAGTGTACATTCAAAACATTTAATTAAATGTGTACCCACTGGGCAGTTTTTAAGAATTAGATGTAGCTGCTCTGATTTAGACACATTCAGAAGCCCTCCCTGCTCACAGCAATCCCCGAAAGAAAGAAAGCCCAGATACCACCCCCCTCCCCCCGAGGAGACCGGAGGAGGTCACGAGGCCAGCTCAAGCCCTCCTGCTCACAGCAATCCCGAAAGAAAGAAAGCCCAGGTAAATCTACCCTTACTCCTGGCAGCAGTCGCAACCGCTGGGTTCCTGGCGCCTTTTCCTGCAACGGCCACCAGCTCCCCTTCTTGCCGCACGGTTTACGGCTAAAGTGCTCAGACAGTTGCAGCTCAGGCTCTAGCAGATACTGAACTTTATTTTATATTAGTATTTCATAATTTTGCACAATTTTCACAACGAGCCTGCTCCAGTTTATGTGTTTGCCTGTACTGTGTTAGGAGTTTCTGCAGTCAGTCGAATAGTGATTGCTGTAGTGCCCCTGTGCTAATCTTATTTGGGGCTGTTAGCTAGACATTAATGTGCATTTCCATGCATGCAGCCAACAGTAAGCACAACTAGGAATCCTCTCTATAGCCACCCGATTTGGTCCTGCTAAGTTTCAAACTTTCTGCTAGCCCTGATTTGGTCTTGCTAGAAGTTTCAAATTCCCTGCTAGCCCTGATTTGGTCTTGCTCAAAGTTTCAAATTTCTGCTAGCCTCTCCTACCGCCACACCTTAGGAACTGCCCAGCTGTTAATCCTTTCTCCCTGTAATTGCCTACTTAATCCCCCCTCTCTCTCCATTTTTCCTGCAGATACCACCCCCCTCCCCCCGAGGAGACCGGAGGAGGTCGCGAGGGCCAGCTCAGAAGCTATATTTTGTCAGGTGACCTGCCTGAAATAACCTATCAGCTCATTCTTCCATCAGCAAGTTATACCAACTGAACACTAGTGGCCACTGTAACATACCTCTCACTCTCTTAACTTATAATGGTATCCCTTCTGTTTACTTCCCTACTGATATCCAGGTTCTTACACCCTGCTCTCCAACCCCCCCCCCCCGAGGCACCTAGACCTCTACACTATAATATTAGCACTTCTTCTGCTGCTTTATTTGATTATTGCAGACCCATCTACGGCAAACCCTCACACTCATACCTTATTGATCCTGATGGCCTATACCCACGCACGATCACACTAACCATCCCACTCACACATGCTATGCACTGTACCTCAGCTCTCCCACTCCGCAGTCCCCAACCCCCCACCACCCATATAAGCCCCACTAACGTTCCTCTCATGACCCTTACCTTTCTTTCCAGCATCATTCCTACTCTCCCAGTCCCCACCACCAGCACTAAAACCCCTACACCCCACCAGGCCCAGTGTCACGCATCCAAACTGTGCAGGTGCACCTTGCTGCGGAACACCCTCCTACTCCTATTATTATCTGGCAACATCCACCCAAACTCAGGACCACCCCGCTATAAGGCCTCTCCTAAACAACCGCATGGGAGTTTGTTGCTAGCCACTCTTAACATATGCAGCCTACCTAAAAAACACACCCCTCTCCAAGGCTGGATTGCCCAGCATGCCCCGGACATACTAGCCCTATCAGAGACCTGGCTCACTGATAAAATTCCCAATACTGCTGTCTCCCTCAGTAATTATACCTTCTTCTGGACTGACAGGACCAGCAAGAGAGGTGGAGGCTGTGCTATTTATGTTAAATCCTCGCTGAATGCCACCGAAGTGCACACCCCCCACACCCCAATTTGGAGCCCAGACACTAACAGTCAAACTCAGGCTGGGTACTAAAACTCTCCACATCATATCGGCCTACATCCCCCCTAGAAACCAAAAACCCGCATTTGACTCCATCCTCCGCATTATCTCCCACCTACCTAATACTAGTGAAATCATCCTTATGGGTGACTTCAATGTTAACTGGCTATCCCCAGCTTCTGCCAGCTACAAAGACACTACCCGTGCTCTCGATCTTACCCAAATAGTCACCTCCCCTACCAGAAGGGACCATAAATCCAGGATCTCCACACTGTTAGACCTCATTTTCACCAACAGGCCACGCAACCTCTCCCACGCAACCGTGCTCTTTGACTCTATCAGTGACCACTCACTAGTAACTTGCAGGTGGTCGGGTAAATTGCCCCCTGCCTCCAAAAAAATCTCATGGCAGAGAAGGCTCAAAAGAGGAGGCCTCGAGAACCTCAAAGCCCACCTATCTCACTGCAACTGGCTCCCCATTTACAACACGCTCGCCCACTTTATAACCACCTTCTGCGAAGCATGTGATATATTTGCTCCCCTCTCAAAGCAAGTTGTGAAAACCAGAACCACCCCCTGGATCTCACCATCGCTTCTAAACCTGCTACAACATAGAGACAACCTTTGGCACAAGGCCCTCAACTCCCACGCACCCAGGATAGACAACTCTGCGGAGGCATGCAACAAATGTACCTGGGCCTTGCGGCAGGCTAAGCAATTTCTGCCAGCAAACCCTCACCTCCTCCTGGGGCAATGGGAAAAATTCTGGAACAACATAAAAGAACTCAGTGGAAAATCCTGCTCCCTACCCCTACCCAACTCAACCTTAATGGGGTTGACACACAGGATCCTGCCACCATCGCTGAGGCCCTAAACTCCTCCTTTTTCGGACCTCTCCCATATCCTTCCCCTGATGTCTCCTACCTGGCCCCACCCCACCCTCCCCCGAGAGCCCGAGCAGTGTCAGCTGGCCTCCCTTTCAGCTGCGAGTCATCTAGTGCAGTGAGGCCAAACTCTACATTACCAAAGCCATAGCCAACACCCGTTACAGCAATGACTCCCTTGATCTTAAACTCATTCAGCTTACTCTGGATGTCACTCTTCCCCACCTTACAAAAATCCTCAACCTCTCGCTATGCCGTGGTCAATTCCCCTGTACCTGGAAAAGAGCCATAATCACCCCCATCTATAAGAGCGGTGACCCTACCGACACCAACAACTACAGACCTATTTCAATACTTCCACCCCTCTCCAAAGCTCTGGAAAAAATAGTCTCCGACCAGATAACTGAATACCTTACTAAATATAACCTTCTCAGCCAGGAACAGCATGGTTTCCGGACTGGCCATAGTACTGTCACTGCACTTGCGGAGTTCACCTCATTCCTCCATGAGGCCCTCGACCAAAGCTCAATCGCAGGGGCGGTCTACATGGATCTGACCAAGACATTTGACACGGTCAGTCACGAGCTACTGCTCTGTGTCCTTCCACAGCTTAATGTGTCCCCTGAGGCAACAGCCTGGTTCAAGCACTACCTCTTGGGACGGTCGCAACAAGTCAGGATAAACACCACCCTCTCCACCTCCAAAACAGTTTGCTCTGGGGTCCCGCAGGGGTCTATACTTGGCCCCCTGCTTTTTACTCTCTTCCTTAACTCTCTCCCGAAGGTGTGTAGTGGTCATCTACTACTCTACACAGACGATGCGGTACTGTATTGGAAACATTTTCAACCAAGCGCCCTTCAACTGGCCTTACAGGGCTTTTTTCGTGAACTAGAGAACTGGTTCACGGACCACCGCCTGATCATCAACTATAAAAAACGAAATCCATGATCTTTGCTCATCGTCAAAGCCCACATAGTCAGTTGGTCCTACTAATTAAGAACTCTCAAGACTACCCGCTGGAACACGTATCAAGCTTCAAATACCTGGGCATCACATTAGACACCTCCCTCTCCTACCATAGTCATGCCCAACTCCTCTCCTCCGCTGTCAACTCTAGAGTGGGCATACTCTACCATCTCAAGCACTGCCTACCCCCGCAGAGCTATGCTTCTTGCAGTCAACTCCTCCATCCTCTCCCTCGTTGACTACTGGATTGTTATATCACGGCTCCGCTGAACCCCACCGCTAAGCAGTATAAGCGTAGCCATGAACAAAGCATACTGACTAGTAACAGGCAGCAATGGACTTACCCACACTTGTGATCTTTATTCTTTGACTGGTTGGCTAAACTTCCAGCAAAGACTAAGGTACCACACATGCATCCTTGCAAAAAAGATACAACTTCAGACAGCCCCCAAAGGCCTACTCCCCATTATCAGTGCTGCCCCCCCCCCAGGCGCACCACAAGACTCACAACTATCCCTTCTTTTCGAGTCCCCCTCTGTAGAACATCCCTAGGGCAGAGATCATTCCATCACCGTGCCCCTCTCTGGCTCAATACGTTACCACCCCCTCTCTCACAGACCCTCAGCATCTCTCTTTTCAAATCGGGTCTCAAAGCTCTACTACTTGAGAGTGCTAAATGCACCTGTGGCTAATTTTGCAGCCCACTCTATTTGCTTCCTTGCCTCACACATCTCCTGACACAGGGCCTCTCTTGACCCCAAGTACCTGCACCCTACTAGTTTCTGACATAGGATTTCTAGAATGTTGATTAATTGCCTCTCTGTTTTAATAAGAGCAAACCTGTACTGCGTTTGACAGTACTGAAAATGTATATACTGCCTGTTTTTGTTCGTCTTAATCTGTATATGTCCTCCTCCACCCCCTGTAACTGACGTGGAGCCTTTGCAAAAGAGTCTGTGACTCAAAGGTTTGTAATTCTGATTATATTCAATAAACAATAAACAACATTCATAGGATCCATGTAATAAATTCTTAGAAAGGGGCTACGACTAATTGACTTTAGGTAATGCAAAACAAAGAGCTTTGAATACAAACAGGAGTGATTTATTTAAAACTAAAATTGCAACAAAACAAAAAGAACAGCAAATTAATTTCATTGCAGAATTCAATTCAGTAACACGTAAGATTGCAGGAGTTTTTAAATGATATTGGCGTGTTTTAGATGCAGTCATAGATTTAAAAAGTAAAATAGGCAAGAACTCAAATGTAGTTTATAGAAAAGGGAAGAGCCTTAAGGACTTATCAGTTCATAGCCATTTTAATAAAAAGAATAGTGACAGAATAGGTACTAACCAAAACTACCATGTGGGTCCGTCAAATGTGGATCTTGTAATATCTGTGGATTTATGAAACAAGGTAAAGATTTCTGTAGTCCTACGAATGGTAGGAAGTATGACGTTAGACATTTTATTAATCGCAAGATCCAAGCGATATGAATATGCATTAGCTCTTGCCCAGTATTACAGCTCCACTTTCGGAGCACCTTTAAAGAATATTTAGCCCCCGTTTTTGAAAATTAACTAGTTTCCCAAGGTCAGCTTTCTTTCTAGTATCTGTGGATATATTTATCTAAACTCGGGTACAGTATGTAACATGGCAAAATCTTGGGCTCTCTTGGCTAGCCGGAAACACGGCTAAAACTCAGGAAGGGCCCAGAGAGAGATGCAGGGATCCACGTGTAAAGCCGAGAACAGAGTGCAGTGCAGGGAGCAGAATTAAACACTTAATGACCGTAGCATTTCCGGCAGGCACTGTGTAAAAGCGGCTAATGAGTGAAAAAGAAAGTAGACTGATGTGTGAGACACAAGGTCACAAGGTCTCTTAGTAGGGTGTGGTGTGATCTGTCAGTGGATGGAGGGGGGGTGGCCTGCTGGTGGCACTCTTCCCTATCATCTCAGGAGTCATGCAGTACTGTGGTTTGTCCATGCAGCAGGCGTGCAGCATGCATGTCATGTGGGCAATTAAGCAACATCATCGACTATTGTGCGTCATTATGGTTAGAGTCCGGCGGCAGCTGTATTATGTTATCATCTGTTGTGCATGTGTTGTTAATACATGGGTCATACTTTATTTTAAGTGTCAGTTTCAAATGTAACTGCAGGGTAGGTAATCATTAATTACATGCAATTGGGTAATTACACTGTAATTAAACATTTGTTGCATGTAACCACATTGCAATTACATTGCACTTACACTGTAACTACAGTGTAGTTAAGGAAACTTAAAGTGTTGCCAATGCATGTAGAAAACATTGAAGAGAAGAATGGGAGAAGAAGGGGATGGAGAGGGAGGAAAGGAACTAATAAATGTCCACAATACCAGTTCCACCAAGTACAAGTTCTGCAAGTGTTGGTGGTGGAGATTGAAGCTGGTCATGGTAGAACAAGGACTGGGAGTCATGGTCATGGGGCTGTAAGAATAAGTCCTAGTGGGCGCATGATAGTACAGCCAAAGAAACCACGGTTCATTAGTCCCCAAAAATCCACTGCTTCCACTCCCACTGCAGTGCAACAGTTTTCTCTGCTAGTCATCCAGTGCATGTGGTAATGAAACCATCCTGAGTGATCCAGGATACTAGCTTACCACTCTTCCTTCTTCAAGAGTGTCCTGTTCCCATGCTCAGGATGGAAGTGATCCATGCGGAAATGTAATGTATCCCACCACCACCACTATGACCCTTTGTCATTACTGGCTTCTAATAACACCACGAGGGAAGGAAGTCAAGCAGCTAGCCCAAATCACAAATTCAGTTTCGTGTCTAATGTTTTTTTGATACATAAAAATATAATGGATCTGGGGCAACTCTCAGGTGCTGTGTTCATTGATTTATCCAAGGCCTTCGACCTCATGGATCATGACCTGCTCGTCTCGCAGATGAGGTCCTTTGGCCTGTCCCCCCCCCTGCTCTAAACTGGGTCTCTGACTACCTGCATGGCAGAGAACAATTAACTAAATTCAATAAAGTCCTCTCTGCCCCCCTGCCTGTAACCTTTGGTGTCCCACATGGCTCAGTGTTGGGACCCCTACTCTTTTCCTTGTTTATTAACAATCTCCCCGCTGCTGCCTCCAGATGCCGGGTTACCATGTACGCGGATGATCTGGTCCTCCTGGCCCACTCCAGAGACACAGCCGCCCTAAACCGCCATCTATCAGAGGACTTCAGGAACATCCAGGTATGGCTCTCCAACCAGAAGCTGGTCCTCAACCAGAAAAAACCCAGGCCATGTTATTGGCTCAACATCCAAAATTAAGCCTCCTCAGTTCCTCTGCAAATCAACTGTGAAGATGGTACCCCTCTTGTGCTGTGACCTCCCTCAAAATATTTTGGTGTGGTGACCATTACTGGACCTGGGAAGTCACATCCTAGCGTTTGTAGTGGGGTCAACTGCAAGCTGGGGCTGGCTTACAGGGCTAGAGTACAACCTTACTCCTGCAGCTCGTCTGGCTCTTGCCAGGGGAGTATTACTCCCTTCCCTTAGCTATGGTTCCCACCTATTTGCTCACACTTCTAAGGTCCTCCTTAACAAGTGGAGCATGACGTACAACAACATCTGTTGGTTTGCTCTGGCCGCCCCCCCCATCTTACCCATCACTGTAAACTCTATGATAAACTTGGATGGCTATCCCCGGCTAATCACCTTAACTTTGGCACTGGGTGCCTAACAAGCAAAGTAATCAGCTCCGGCACCCCCCCGGAACTGGCCCTGCTTCTCGCCCCAGCTGACCTCTCACCCTACCCTCTGAGATCTCAGGGCCTGGTCTACTAAATGTACCCGCCACCCGCACCCTCATGGTGATCGAGTCAGTAGCTCATGCACCTAGGCTGTGGCATCACCTCCCTGAAAAGGGTCTGCACTGCCCCTTCCCACAAGCTTCCAGACCTCCCTGTGGGAACACCTCTGCTGGCCTCTCACTGTGTATGCCCAGCCACCCCAGCACAGTTCTGGTTGTCACTAGCCAGATGACTGCCTCTCACGTGCTGCTACCTGATCTCACTCACTACCCTACTGCCTGTCTCTATGGTGACCCTACACACCTTACTCTTTGCCTGCCCTGTTGGATACTATATCTAATTTTCTCAATTGTATCTTGCCCCCAGTCTTGTTAACTGGGTATACCTTCCAATCAAATGTAAAACTGTTTTTCTCTCCTGCTTTGTTGTATTGATGTACCTGTTATACCCTGTTGTACTCTCCCAGGTCGTTCCTGAAAATAGGCATAAAACTTGTCTAGTGTACCTACCCGGTAAACAAAAACTAAATAATAAATAATAATAAATACAAAATAATAAAAAGGATCATGCATTAAACTATAATATATAACTTTATATCATAGTCACATTATATTATCAGTTATCATATATTATCAGCTCATATATCATATCTGCTGCCCTGTCCAATGCCATCTGAAGACTTATCCTTCCACAGCAGTCAAAGAAAAGAAGTCATCACACAGTTGCTGTCCTGGTGACCAATTCCTCTCCAGAGGTACCCCCGGCCCCCACCACCACTACCAGTCCTCTGTACCTAAATAAAAAAAAAATAGATCCTTTGCATTGTGAAAGTGTTTTACTGATTACACTACAGATCAACTGAAATCATGTTTTCTTGGCATATAGATAAAGCTAAATTTAATAATAATAATGTAACCCCTAGGTGGCGCTATCCCAAGGGCTACTACCCCTGCCTGCTTGGCTAGTAGCAGGTTAAGGGACCTGAGTTCTGAAATGGGTGCCTCCACCCGGAGGTCAAGGTTGGTAGTGGTCAAGCTAACCTGGGCACAGCCCTCCGGGACACTGTAACCCCCCTCTTTCCCCTCTAGTGGCCTGAACACTGTACAATAATCACTTTCACAATACCCCTGGTACACCACACAAGTGCCCACACTGTTTGCACTTACCACCAGGGCTGGTTCCTCTGGCTCGACCCTGGGGACACTCTGTAAAACAAGGTTAAGCACAGCAAATAGCAACAGCACAGTACTTTGAGCACAAACTGGAACCACAGTCAGATTAATGCAGAAAAAGTTAGATCTGATTTATTCAGAGGACTTGAACAAGGGAGGGGCAAAATCAGGTTAATTGGCTTAAAGATTATATCAATCAAGCAGTTATGCATGCACTTTGAGTCCCCCCACACAGACCACCTCTGGGTACCCAGGTGGAGAAGAGATGGGCTAGCCAGGACCGACACCCGGGGTTGCAGCTGGTTGGGGCCCTGTGATGGAAAACACAACATGCACAGTACACAATATTTGTAATCCAGAGCCAGAGGGCTCAGTTCGTAAAGAAAACAAAACAACAAGACAATCAGATGACACACTCAGATTAAGCTGTTGATGCAGGTAGTTACCCTAGTATTTACTCAGAATACCCAAGACTGGACACAGGCTGAATGGAAAACGAGACTGCAGGTGGTTGATCTGGAATGCCAGGAGAAGCAGGGCCCACACGAGTCGCAGAGGCATCATTCCTGTTCAAGCGTGGAGCAGGGAGCTGATCCCCAGGCAGGTCTCTCATCGATGGCTTCTCTGTGCAGCGGATAGTCTGGCTGGGCCAGTCTGGCAAGGCACAGACCGCATGGAGACAAATTCGGATGCAGTCCGTTTTGGGCTGGCTACAGCTTCCAGCAAGCAGAACACAGTTCACACAGTGGGGAACTAACTCACAACCCACTAGCAGCTCATAGCACATTTACATGTACGGGAATTCTACTGTACCAGGCAAAGCGCTCCCTGGTCACAATCGCAAAGTCTCTGCACACACCGGTAGTTTAGAGGTAGCTGGAACTCCTGACAGGCCGATCGCATTCAGCAAAATCTTCGGTCTTCTTCAAGTTGAGCCTGGCCCACTTCAGTAGCTTACTTCAGTCACACAAACTCGGATTTAGTCCAAAATAATTCTCTTCTCTCTCTCTCAGGAGCAGCAGACAGACATGCAAGCCAAAACTTAGCCCTTTCACAGTTTTCCCACCGAATCCTCTCGGGATTGCTGCCCAAAATACACTTTAGCGCTTTCTTCTTCAGCTTCCAGTGGAGATCTAATTGAAAACTACAAGCAGCCTGGGTCTTCCCCCAAGGTTCAAAAGATTCGGTTGGCTGATCTGGCTGTCAGTCAAAGCAAGCGCTCCCCCTTCAGTTGCAAAAAAGGCACAAAAAAGCTCAAAACTACAGTTCCTACAGATTTTGAATTCAGACAGCTCCTGTAGTCCTGCTACATTTTAGGTCTCACCAGTACAGTTTGGTCCAATTTGCAGTCCAGGACCAAGATAGTGGAGATAAACAAAACAGTCCTTGCTACAAAGAAAGCAGGTTAGACAAACTACATTATCATTATCATTCTAAATGATTTTCAGCAAATAGTTACATTTTTCAACAGAGCTACCTCTCAGATTACTCATGCTGCAATCAAGCAGCTCTTAAAGAGACAGTACACAGAGGCTATACAGGCTCTGGTAATCACATTTAAACTGCTAAAATGCAAGACACCAGCCTGGCAGTGAGCATTTAGGCAAGCTCAAGGAAGACTTTTTGGGAACCCCCATTTGTAGGGGGGTTACAATAATAGTAATAATTAATACTATTTATAGTAGACTAAAAACCATTAAAGGACGCTAACTTTAGAAAAGAACACACCCTTCTCATCCTCCTCCTCCTCCTCCCTCCATCATGAATCATGTTTTCCTCATCATGCATCTCTGTGGCATGTGGATGACACCACCTTCTTCCCTGCCTGCACACTGCACAGCAAATGGTACAATACAATTGGCTAGTGCCACCACAGCCATTTAGGTTCTTTGGAATGGCGGGAACAGGATGCAGGAGGTAGTTGGGAGAGGAGCGATGAGAGGTAGGAGGGAAGGGCGTCACACCATTATTCAGATATGAAAGAGGTACAGTGAGCCTGGCAATGTGAGGATGGTTTGGGAGGAATGGTGGTACGGGGGGGGGGAGTTTGTAGCAAAGCAGCAGAAAAAGTTGCAGAGGGGTATCACCTGTCAAGGGAAGTGGAAGAGGGAGTGCCACAGACCACATACTTCATAGTTGAAGAGAGGAAGCAGCATTTTGGTAATAAGATCCCTGCAGACATGCAGAGATAAGCAGTCTTTGTTGCAGTACAGGGCACCAGGTTTGGAATGGAGTGTTGTGCGGATGGCACCGATACGGGCTGAGAAGTCAAACTTACTATCCAGCCACACATCAAGACAACTGAAGGACTGACCTGCTTCATGAGGCATCCCATTCAGAGTGGTGAAAATTGGGGGAGCAGGAAGTCTGGCCAGTTTCTGACTGGTACCAAAGATCGTGGACACTGTTTTTTTTTTTTCAGTGTTGACTCTGAGTTGGTTGGATTGGAACCAGGGCAGAACACTGCTGAAGTCCCACTGGAGCAGGTCTTCCACAGCTGCAGTGGAGGGCCCGGAGGTGTTGATGACTGTCATCTGCATACATATAGATATGGAAGTTGGCACGGGGAAGGGGCAGTCATGCAGAAAAAAAAATATGTGATCCAGGATTGAGCCCAGTGGGACCTCAGCCTGGATGTGTAGTGGAGGTGGCAGGATGTCTCCTACCTGTACCAATTGTTTATGGCCCATGTGGTGGGAACGGAACCAATCATGCTATCCTGAAAAAACTGCTCTCCAAGCTTGGTGCCCTATACAGGAACCGTAGTTGTATCCCTCCTATGGCATGGCATGAACTTGTCCAGAAGATGATACGCCCCATTTTTGACTACTGCGACATAGTCTATGGTGCCGCTCCCAAATTCTCCCTGACCAGATTGGGCTCTCTCTTTAACTCCTTCTGTCGCTTCGCTCTTGATGCTCCATCCCAAAGTCATCATTGCAACCTCTACCATGCTGGGAACTGGGAGAGAAATTGGGCAAGGGCCATGTCAACATCATGGGCATAGTGGATGGCTGACAAGTCTGTTCCAGCAAGGTCCCTCAGTAGAACATTGATACTAGACAACCATAGAGACGAGGACCAGATGTACTTCGGTAAGGAGGAACTATGGCAGATATCCCTGATGCAGAACATTATGCAGGGGTTATTAAATGAATCCGGCAGCATACCTGCTGCAACAATGTCATGGGAATGGGAGGTTAAAAACCAGTCCAAAAGTGTATGGTTGGAGGAGTGGGGATTGAGCCGGTGTTTTCTGAAATAACCTGGGACAAATTAATGAACTCAGTAAGCAATAATACCCAACAGGGTGGGTGGTATTGGGCAATAGTGGACTGCCCAGGGGAGTAATGAGGCCCGACGCCGCAGGTGGAGGACCTTATAGCTCCTGGAAGGTCTGGTATTAAACAATACAACCCACCCTGGAGGGTATTATTGTGCTTAGAAAATGGGCTATAGGCAAAATGTTTATAAACAAATATGAAAATAAAAATATATATAAAATAATAAATAAAAATCAATTTAAATTAAGTTGTCTCATAAAATAGTCCCTACATTACTATAATTGCCACAGGAGGACACTTCTGGTTTTTTTCCCTTTGCTATCAGCATCTCCTCCAGTTTGCTATTTTGTCCCCCCCCCCCCACAAAACTGAGGCAACACAGTGCAGTTTTTTTCTTTTCTGAGGGATGAGTTGGAGCAGGAAAAGCAGTGGGGTGAGCTGTATTTTAAGAGAGGTAACCTTTCTTTTTTTTAAATTGGTTCTGCAATGGGGCATGAGTCCATTGAGTATCAACACACTAGTGTAACACACAGGGGGCGCTATCCTAAGGGCTACTACCCCTGCCTGCCTTAACTGTAACAGGGTGAGGGGCACAGATCCGTTGGCGAGTGCCTCCACCCAGAGGTCGGGGTTAGAACAGTCAAGGATGACTTTGTCACAGCCCTCTGAGTTGCTGCAACCTCCCCTTCTTCCCACTAGTGGCTCACACAATTCAATTACAATGTCCTTACCGTATACACTTACCCCCCGGCTCAAACCAATCAGCTTGCTCCAGGGACCCCCTGAAAAGTAAGGTGCAGTTACACAATATTCACAGTGTGGTAATTCACCATTAACACACAAACCAGCCAGTATACCTTTACAAAACAAGCAATCTGATTTATTTAAGGGGAGATAACAAGGACCGGGGGGAATCAGGTTGATTAGCTTACCGCTACAATATATGAGTATCTACCTAGGGCTCTGTGCACAGGTCTGACCTATAAGTTACTGTCTATGGGTACCCAAGCCCTAACGGCTAGTTCCTCGATGCAGCTGGGTGGGGCCCTGACACAAACGAGCATTTAATTCCTACGAAGATTAAATAGAGCCAGCAGGCTCAGTTAGTGTAGCCAGCAAAGTAACCAGAAGGTCTTGCCCTTACTAGGAACATTTGACAGGGAGCTACCCTGATTTAGTACTCATGACTCCAGAAAGAAGAACGCTCTCACACCACTTGTAGGATCGAGCCTGTACTTCGAGCACTTCTCCACATATTTATATGCAAGGCAGAAGGGTACCATACCAGGCAGCTGCTGTCCTTCTCGATACCTGCCCGCCATACACTGGGCCCAACCGACGCAGCTTCACTGTTCCTGACAGACTGAGTGTGATTCAAGTAGATTCTCCAGTCTTCTACAGGGTGAGCCTGGTAGGTAGCCATGCTCATCTGACCACTTCCCAGCAGATTTAGTCTAAATTTTAGGCGTTTACAAGCCGATGCTGATCTTACCGCGCTTCCATACTGACGGCTCAAACGGCACAGGAGCCCCCGAGCTCCTTCTCGCAGCCACAGCGCCTCTGCCCCTTGGACAGTATGGGGCCAGCCTCTCAGTTCGGGCGCCACCCGCTCCCATTGGTAGGCTGCTGAAACCAGCCACTAAGTTCGACCCTCATTGGTGCAAAAAAGGCACCATGGTCCAGAACTTCAATTCCCAGAACCTCCAGCTGTATCCCCATTGGTCAGCAGGCTCCATCGAGAGTCCCAATCCTGGTTGGTCACCAGTTTTTCCATTTTAGATATCCCCTGACTCTGTTGGAACCTTCAGACAGTCCTGGTCCAAAATGGAGGGGAACACAGCACACAAAGTCCAGCTGCAAGAAAGGCAGGTTAAACAGCTTACATTCCCACAAACACATCTAAAGGCATGGGGCAAACAATTACACTCGCTGGGAAGTGCTCACTCTGCCCCTTTCAGTGATGGCGAAGCGAACAGTAGTCAGCTCAGTGGGACTCGAGCAGGAGAATACACAGCTTCCCCCATAAGCAGTGAATATGTCTGCAAGCAGACAGCTCTTAAAGAGACAGTACAGGGAGGCTTAAAAAGCACTCACATAGCCATTTAAACGGCTTTAAGTGCCGAACGCCAGCCACCAGGGGGACACTTAGACAGCTTCTAAACAGCTGTGAGAAACCCCCATTTATAGGGGGGGTTACACCAGTCTGCAGCAAAGGGAACTTGAATGGCTTGAAAAGAAAAAAAAAAAGAAAGAAACCGGCGACATATGAATGTACAGCACTCAGGAGGGATGGGACAGATACAGTTTGGGTTCGGAAGGGATGGCTGAGCTTTCCACGTTGCAACATCTGTTGCGGGTGGAGGACTGTTCATCTGGTTGCCGACAGACTGCTGACTGATACAAAAAAAAAAGATATTGCATCAAATTGTCTCCCTGGGTTTTGATGTGAGTGTGAAAAGTAGTGGGGCGAGCTGCAATTTAAGAGTGGGAACTTTACTTTTCTGCTCAGCAGAGATAAAATTATAAGTATGAAGGGATCGGGAGGAGTGGCGCCATCAATTAAAAGAACGCTAGTAGCACTACAGCCAGTACAGCCAGCATTTGAGACACTTGGCAATGGCATGTTCGATTTTAAACGAAGGTACTGTTTTGTTAAGGAAAAAAATGTTACTCAGTTGTTGAAAAAAATGTTTTTGTTGCTACAGTGGTGGGGAGCGGGATGGTGGGGGACACTGCGTGGTGGGGGATAGGTTTTTCATGATCAGGGGCTTATATGTCTTGTTAAGCTGTAGCCTGGTCAGTGCTTCACAATGTTTTGGGTGATGTCTCTCAGCAGTGGGAGTTTTGCTACTTCCAAAACAGTAGGCAGTTTTTATTTTATTCAGAATTTGTTGACTTTATACAGGCGGGGGGGCCATAGATGGCTGGCAACTTGCCCGCTAAGCCACTGACAAAAATGGCGGCAGGTCAGTTTTCAAAGTTCTAAATGGCACCTTACTTTCAGTAATCAGGTCGGGTGGGACTGGTACCTTTAATACCCAGGCTCTGTTGTCTGATAGACGCCCACCTTGCCAGTGTTATCAGCCAATCAGAGCCTGGGATTTCTCAAGCCCATTTTCTAAGTCCTAATAATGGTAGATTTGGAGCAGAAGGAAAGCCAATTTGCATTGCATTAAAGGGAGGATGAGTTTACCTGTGGCAGAATGGGAGGTGACGGAGGAAAGGGAGTCAACCAGGGATGAGTGAGAGATCTTAAGAGAGACATAGAAAACCCCAATGAATATAGATACAGAGGAGGGGAATGAGGGCCTGACTGGAGGAAATTTGTGGGAGGAGGGTATGGCCTCGCTGATGGCCATAGTAGAGAGAGGCTCTGGTGGACGTAGATGGCAACCTCTCCTCCATGTTTTCTCCTGTCCTGCCTGAAGAGATGATATTCAGGAAGGGAGAGGCTGGAGTCCAAAGTCCAGGAGGACAGCCAGGACTCAATAATACAGAGGACATCAGGAGAGTGAAGTTGAACCCAGACAGAGAGGAGGTAAGCTTAGGGAGAAGGCTCCTAGCACTCAGATGGTAAATGCTAAGACCCTTGGCAGTAACGGAGGAGGCGATGAAGGGAGGGAAGGCTCAGGGTTGGTCTCCATGTCGCAAGACAGGAGGAGAAGCAGGAGGATGAGGAGAAGGATGGAGTGGGGCTTCCTACCCATGGAGTGGGTCAGAGACCATGATGCTTTACAATCAATGGTTCAAAAATTATCAGAACCTAGAACCTGAGAAAAGGTTCTGATAGTTCTTTTTATTTTTATTGAACTGTTTCACCAGGATGGCACACTGAGCGACAAGTCGCTCGTCTCCCGGTGTGACCTGTGGGGGGGAAGGGGTACAAAAGGAGTGAAACATTAAACATTCAGGTTACAAGATCAACATTAACATACAGTTCTAAGGCAGGTGTTACAAACAGTGTTAAAACAGAGTTGTGCATAATATGTAGGAAAAGTGAACAATAAGAGCCGGGTTAATAAGTAAAGAAGTGCTTACGTGAAAGAAAAGGGGGAAAGGATAGCAAGGGGTGAGGTGGAGGGATGTAGGGGGACGGGAGTAAATGGTGGCTACAAGCCCCTGAGGGGGTAGGAGAGGGACCCATGGAGAGCATTTGGTGTCCCTTACATTCTGTAAGAGATCAAGGGCAACCAGTAAGGGGGAGCAATTTGGGGGAAGGGGAGGAGAGCTAGAAATTTTGGGGGGTGACGGTGCATAGGGTAAAATGAATGTGATGGTAGAGGGGTAGAGTTTATCTAGGGCTTTTAGGAGGGAATTAAGGAGGAACATGGCAGAAACAGCTGGGTGCAAGGTAATTTTTGAGGGCAGAGCTGATGGAGTAGGTGGAGGATGAGTGCTGGATTTGAGGGGGGAGTGCACTCCAAATTTTTGGGAGGCAGAGAGAGTAAGCGGATTGACCAATTAGGGTGGATCTGTGGGGGTCTACCAGGGTGTGGGAGTCAGCTGATGTAAGGGAACGGGAGGATGGGGAGTGTTGTTGTAAAGGAGGAGGTTAGGTAGGAAGGGAGCTCACCCAATCAGTACTTGGAGGTGAATTTAGCACAATGGAAGAGTTGCCTATTTGTAAGAGAGGGGAAGGATAGAATCGATAAAGATCACAGTAGTGGGTGCGGGGGGGGGCATCCAGGGCAAAGCAGCAGAAGGAATTGAAGAGGGTGTCCAGTCTGGCCAGGGAGGACTTAGGGGCAGCACCATAGACTACGTCATAGTAGTCAAAAATGGGAAGTATCATCTTCTGAACAGGTTCATGCCTAGCCGTAGGAGGGACGCAACTACAGTTCCTGAACAGGGCACCAAGCTTGGAGCACAGTTTTGTCTGGATGGCATCAATATGTCCAGAGAAGTTTAGTTGTTGGTCTAACCAAACACCTAAGTACCTGAAGGAGGATGTGTCCTCAAGTAAAGTCCCATCAAGGGTGTGGAAAGTTGGTATGGAGGGAAGCCTAGAGAGTCTCTGCCTTGTGCCAAAGGTCATGGAGACAATCTTCTTAGCATTGAGGAAAAGTTGATGGTTAGCAAACCAGAGCTGAACCTTGTCGAAGTATCACTGTAAGCTGGTTGTAACCTCAGCAGGACAGGAGCCAGATGCATACAGGACTGTATCATCGGCAAACGTATGTATAGCGGAGGAGGGGGAGACAACAGAGGGAAGGTCATTTAAGAAGATGGAGAACAGGAGGGGCCCTAATGCAGAGCCCTGAGGGATGCCAGTGCTAATTGGAAGGGAGGTGAAGTGGCATCCAAGATCTTAACTGATTGGGTTCTGCCAATAAAGTAGGCCTTGAACCAGTTTGTGGTGGAGGGAGATAGGCCAACTGCTGAGAGTGAGTTGAGGAGAAGGGAGTGAGAGATGGTGTCGAAAACCTTGGCAAGGTCGACAAAAATGGCAGAGGTAATTTGGCCATTGTCCGTCCCGGTTAGGATGGAGTCTGTGAGCCATAGGAGAGAGGTGGTGGTTGAGTGGTTTTTCCTGAAACCAGACTGGAAAGGGGTGAAAAAGGAGGTGTCAGATAGAAAAGTGGTGAGTTGGGAGAGGACAATGTGTTCTTGAAGCTTGGCAAGGGTAGGGAGGAGAGAAATGGGGCACTTTACTGGACCTGGAACTTCATTGAAAATGATTTACTGCTACTACTAGGGGATGAGGGGTCACCCCCTTTGGGTAGAGGGAGGACCACTGCATGTTTCCATGAAGAGGGGACCAAGGCAGTAGAGATTTAGGATTAAGGAGAAGAGGTAGGCAAGGCCAGAGTGGAAAGAGAGAGGAGTTTTGTGTCGAGGCCATCAGGGAGGCACTTTTAGAGGGGTTGATGGTGAGGAGGGTACATAGGCTATCATTTGGGGTTACAGTAGTGAAAAAGAAAGGGAAGTGGGAGGGTGGTGGAGGGGGCACACCAGTAGAGGGTAGGAAGGGTGAAGGGTAGGAAGGGAGGGATTTCAGTAGCTCAGTGATGCAGGAGGTATAGTAGTGGGAGGTGGGCGAGATGATGGGTAAATAGGGCATTGACCACTTTCCAGAACTTAGAGGGGGAATTTATGTTGGTGATGAAGGCAGATTTGAAATATTCAGACTTGGCTAACCTTGTAGCCTTAGTGCAAGCATTTCGGAGCATGCGATAGTTCACGAGGTCACTAAGGTGTTGGGTGGCTTTATGATGCTTCCATGCCCGATCTCCAGCCCTGAGACAGGCCAGAAGTTCAGGGGTTATCCAAGGTAAGTGGTTACCTCTGACTCTGGTTTGTTTTAGTGGGGCAAAGACGTTCCAGTTTATAAAAAAGATTTCTTTGAAGTAGGCAAGGACCTTATCAACTGAGGGGAAGGAGGTTGGGGGGACCAGTCAGGTTTGGCAAGGTTACTCAGGAGAGTTTCAAAGTCAAGACACTTGAAAGAGCATAGTTGTAAGGTTTTGTGTGGTGATTTAGTTTTGTGGACTTTCCTAACTATGAATATTGGGTTATGGTCACTGAGAACGTCAGGAATGACACCAGAGGTGATGACACAGTGGGGGTGGGAGGTAAGGGCCCAGTCGAATAGGGAGTGTTGTCGTGTCTTGTGGTTTGGGCGGGTGGGTTCGGAGATGAGGTGGGAAAGGTTTAGAGCTCCAATTTAATTTTTAGTTTTTGTAGTTTTAGGTGACAACCAATTTATATTGAAGTCATCTAGGATGAATAAATCCCCAGAGTGAGCAAGGGAAGTGATGGAGGTTAGGAGGTCTAGCACTGAAGGATGGACATTTGGGTGGCAGTATATGCCGACTATGAAGATTGGGAGAGTGAAGGGGTTGATCACATGGATAACTAGGGCATCATGAATCTCAGGACTGGAGGATTAGTAGATGATGGAATATTGAATGGAGTCTAGGACATTAATGGCCACACCACCACCACCCCTGCCAGCATGGTCTTGCCTTAGCAGAGAGTAGCCAGGAATGGAGACTGAGAGGTCAGGGATAGTGCTCTTTAGCCAAGTTTCTGAGATGATTAGAATGTCGAATTTTAGAGTGCACACCATGATCTGAATCTGGTCTATTTGTTGCAACAAGCTGTGGGCTTTTAGATGTAGGAGCTTTAAGCCCTTTGGTAGGGCTGAGACAAGAGAGCAGGGGGAGGTAGCAGAAGAGGAAGAACCGGAGGAGCTAGGGGCAATAGGGCCTGGGTTAGGGTGGATATCCCTGGCGAAGAGTAAGAGGAGAGTGAGTATAAGAAGGTGGAGCTTATGGTAGTTAGGCAAGTTTGAAGTGGCTGGCACTCCACCGTTCCCCCGGTGCCATTCCCAGACATGAGACCCCCTCCCTTCCGCACCCCGCGACTTACTCTTCACAGCAGGGTGGTGAGGAGCGACTCAACCCACCACAACGGATCCATGCCAGGGAGGCGTCCTCAGGAATGGCACCAGGGAACAACGCGTGCCGCGGGGCCCCATTTTTCTTGTCCCCCGGCCAGGCCGCGGCATGCAATGATGCCAGTGACTGAGTGCTGCATGCGCTCCCGTGAGCACTAGTCAGCGTCAGCCCGCGTCCGCCCTCCCCTGATCTTTGCGGCTCACGTGGTGGCCGGTTCCCCAGCCTCCGCTGGGTCAGACAAGCACCGGCCGACCACGTCCCCCACGGAGATGGAGAGCAGTCCTCGGACCTCAATCCATCTCCGCCCATACGACCCGGCAACCCGCCCATTCCGAACACGGTGCCGGGCGTGGCGCGGTGTGGCGTCCAGCACCTCAACCCTCAGTGCCACTGGGCCGGCTCATACCATTTTAAAAATCAGGGTGTGTCAGATGGGCAGACTTTCTCTTGATGTGAAGTCCAGTTATTTGACAAAGGACCAGCTCTGTGAGGCTACTCACCCAGAGAATCACAGGGTATTGATACATCCCCACCCTTGCTGTTACGACCTGCATCCACTGCTGTAACTTCAGCTTATCAGCTCGTTGCCTGTTGTTTGCAACGTACATAACATACAGTACCCTGAAGATACCATGTGTCTTCAGTGCAGTGACACAAATTGTACCGGTCTCATTCCAGGCACCTTGTTTGCAACTGATGTTGTTTTTTAGAACCACTGTGGAGTATATATCTCTCTGTATTTTTTGTTTGTTTGTATAATGTACTACTACTGTTTTAAGTACCCTGTGTGTGAATGTATTCTTCCCTACAATCTTCCTCCCCACCTAGGTTGCAAACTGAAAATGAGTCTTCTGGGCTTTGCTTGTTTACCTGTAAAATATGTTTAAATAAATAAATAAACAGATAAATAAATAAATAAATAAATAAATAAGCTCATCCTTCTGTGAGGGACAGTGACTACAACCCCTCCACCAATCAGGATTCAGCATCTGTTCAGTTGTGACAGCCTCCTGCACTCCGTTCCATTTGACTGATGCCTGTTCTATGACCCCTTCTGCCCGTCCCCTTCCCCAACACATGACCTCAGGCATACATGTTTTTTTAATCACAATGCAGTGTAAATACCATTATCTCAAGCATCTGTCAGGGTTATGCCAGAACAAAGGAAGGCAAACCGGCTGCTGTGGCGTCTCCTGGTGTCTGACTCTCGCTGCTCACTTTCAAGCAGGTGTATTGCTACCAGAGTTTCGCACCATTCGAGAGCCTGAGATCGACTCATAGGTGAATAGATGGCTAAACAGTTGGACACAAATTGTAAGTGCTAAAAACAGGGCATTGTAGCAGCTTGTGGTCTGCAACTAGAATGAAAGGGTTATCTTTTTTATGATTATTATTATTTGTTCCCTTTTTCCTGTGGATAGTCACTTTCAATATAAAGGAAATGCACTTTTACAATATCCTTAATAGTGCATGCATTGCCCCTATATTGACAGAAAGAAATAGTTCCAGTATCTTGATAAAGTGGAAATAAACTACAGAAACATACAAATAATGTAGACGCTATGTCAACATAACCGACGTGGAGCCTTTGCAAAAGAGTCTGTGACTCAAAGGTTTGTAATTCCGATTGTTTCCAATAAATAAATAAATAAATAATGATATTATTTAAACAAAATAAGACATTTTTAAGTTCGGTTCTGGCTACATGCATTACTGATACCAAACACTTTCACATTATGCACGCATATTGATTAATGAAATATAAAAAAAGGGGCTAGCAGTACAGCCTAGAGGTTAGAGTAACGAGCTGTGAATGAAGTTGGTATATCCAACAGACAGACCTGGGTTTGATTCGCACAACCTCCGCATACATACTGTATGACTCTGAGCAAGTCACTTAATCTACCCAGAACTCCTGCGTCACCCCTGAAAACAGGCACATGTGTCTAGTGGGCCTTACCCAGTTAACAAAGAATAAAAAAAAAAAGTGTTTCTGTAGTACATATGGAAACATACTAGTGGTGTTCCATCTTAGACAACCACAGCCTTTTTTCTTTGCCCCAGTTATTTTTTTTCTTCTTCTCCCAGTTTCTTATGTCCAATGTGGATCCAGTTATGGAAGCAGCACCCATTATCATCCACTATCACCCACTTAGGCCAGTAGTAACCATTTAAGGTGAACCCAAGTTTTAAAGAAGGACATTTTGTGTGGCTTTTTTCCCCCTCGGGAAGAGGTACCCTTTTAACAAAGGGAGTCACTCACTCACCCTCATCCCTGTCTAATACCGACATGACTGGGTCCACCACAGTTCCAGACATGGTGGGTGAACAATACCCTTCACAGCTGATGCCAAAGCCCCACCCTTGGTCAATCTGATAGTTTGTGTATTACTATTTGGCAACACCAGCCAATTCCCATGCAACACTGACACACTACACCCCTTTATAAATTCTGGACCCAGAAGATTGGCCTTTTATATCGCACCCCACTGCCCCTCAGATACCTCTGGGACACATCTGTCCTGCTGCCAGTTGGAATCCCTCTGCAGGCCTCCACAGCCCACTGGCAGGCATTCCACAGCCCACCACCAGGCATCCCACTTTCCTGTTTTAAAACTTTTGTACTCCCTGCCCCCACATGACAGGATGGCCTCCACCAGACCTCCCTGGCAAACTGCCAGCTCAGACATTTCCCTGGTAATAACTGGGCAGGTTGGATGGACCAGTAGTTTTTTTCTGCCTTAAACATCTATAGTCAGGATTTTCAAGAAGTGGGGATGCACCACTCATGTCTGTATTTCAGACATGAGCTGTGTCTCCGCAAATGCATCAGGATGCTTGCGGGCAATTTTGAAACATCACGACACATTTGAGGCACTTGCCCCCTTTTTATGGCAAAATAAAGGACACATGCATCAAATTTAGATGCATGCATCATTTTTGGGGTCCAAGTCACAACAATTGTGTTTGGAAGTTAGACCACCATTTAGGTGATCTAACAGTTCAGGCGGATGTCACACCCACATCCAAAAAAACAGACAAAAGTCTTTGAAAATCCTGCCCCTCTATGCATTTCCTACCACAAACTGTGTCCCCAACAGCTTGCCCTCTTTTTCAGGGGCATCCTTCCACTAGAGAATCTGCATCCAGTGTGCTAGAGTGAGGCGTGTGGGCCCCACAGTACTTGGGGTCATCATTCTATGGCTGTTGGGCCTCGCCCCCATTTTTCTCTCATCCTATGGGATGTCACCTGAGTAGTTTTGCCCTCACCACCCTGCCCCTGTGGAAGATAGAGCCACCACAAATCACACCCTGTCCTGCCTCATTGTTTAAAGCCACCATTCATGTTATGGTGAAACTCTATGCTGATACCTTGTCATTCTGTTTCACGTTGTCCTTTTCGTCTTGTTGCCTGACAATTAAGTTAAGTTTGGGCAAAACTGTCTTCTGAGTTTTCACTAAGATTTTCTCCTAAAATGCCAGTACTTTGTGAAACTATTTCTGCATAAACAAGCATGTTGTATTTTCATGGGAAAATAACAATTCAACCATGACAAATTTGTAATTTCTTACAGGAAAATGGGGATTTGGGGCAGTGAAGTGATCAGATTTTTATTTTAGAATTTTTGACCAGGAGAGGCACATGAAACTGAAGCTTGCTTCAGGGTGTGCATCCCAGGGGCACTGAGAGGTTAAGTGATCGGCTTAGGGTTGCACAGTATATGACTGGAGATTGTTTCAAACCCAAGTCTGCTGGGTTTTTGGGTTCAAGGCTTGGTGGTCTAACCTCTAGACTATACTGCCTCTCAATTAGAAATCCTTCTTATGTTCCAAATAGTGGCAGAAAGTGGCATATTTCATTTATGTATGTACGTACAGTATGTATGTCTGTACAGTATGTATGTGTGCATGTATGTATGTGTGTATGTATGTTTGTACAGTATGTATGTGTGTATGCATGTACAGTGTGTATGTAAGTATGTGTATGTATGTAGAGTATGTATGCATGTATGTACAGTATGTATGTGTGTAAATATGTATGTGTGTATGTACAGTATATGTGTGTATGTATGTATGTACATTATGCTTGTGTGTATGAATGTACAGTCTGTATGTATGTACAGTGTGCATGTATATATGTATGTGTGTATGTACATACAGTGTGTATGTATGTACAGTATGTGTGTATGTATGTACAGTGTGTATGTATATATATATGTGTGTATGTACGTACAGTGTGTATGTACAGTATGTGTGTATGTATGTACAGTATGTATGTATGCACAGTATGTATGTATAGTATGTATGTATGTGTGCAGTATGTATGTACAGTATGTATGTATGTACAGTGTGTATGTATATGTGTATACAATATGTATGTACAGTATGTATGTGAGTATGTATGTACAGTGTGTCTGTATGTATGCACAGTGTGAATGTATGTATGTACAGTATGCATGTAGGTATGTACAGTATGCATATATGTATATACTGTATGTATGTACAGTATGTATGTGTGTATGTATGTATGTATAGTATGCATGTGTATATGTATGTATGTACAGTATGTGTGTAGATACATATGTATGTATGTGTGTATGTAGGCACAGTGTGTATGTATGTGTGTATGTACGTATGTACAGTGTGTATGTATGTACAGTATGTATGCATGTATATATGCATATGTGTATGTTCATACAGTGTGTATGTATGTACACTGTGTATGTATGTATGTATGAACAGTGTATAGAGAGCACAGGTATGGGAGAGCTGCCAATGCTGGATGGTCGCCCACAGTGACAAGGTTGTCCAGCTTCCCACCAAAAGGGGGTGCTCAGACACTGGGACACTCAGCACCCACTTCCTGGGGTTGGCACACGATTCCTCTACATTGCACTACAGATCTCACTGGCCTGGGAAAGGAAGTCAGGCCGTGAATTGAAACAGTGCTCCAGAAGCCAATGCCACTGGATTAGGTTTGCAGAGCACCTTGTTAACAGTTTTGATAATTTGCACGGTAGTAGTGCTACTGTCACAGTGTAGTTCTGTGATCAATTTGGGCTTGTGAATTATTGATAAATTGTTGTAGTCAGGAGTGGGATGAAAGTTAACCCCACCCCCCACTTCCTTTTCTCCAGACAGTTGTGAGTGCCTTTTGGCTACTGCCTTTAGAATTTCTCTTATTATATGTAGCCGTATAGTTAGGTTGCACAGAACACTGTTGTGGTGTTAAAGTGCTGAGGATGTTAGGACTGTTTTCCTGTTGTTATAAAAATATCCTGTCCTCTTTGTTCATGAACCTGGAGCTTCTGTTAGGCTCTTAATGTGTTTTTCCTGCTCAGTATAGTATGTAGAGCTGTTTTCAGCTCTGCAGGCTTTCCCCTTTGTTAAATTACTGCCTTTATGACTAATTGTGAGGGTTTTATAAAAGTATACCCCTCTGTTCAGAACATTGTAAGGCACTGTTTAAATACGTTTAGTTTTAGCCCTGTTTGTTCTTATTGTGCTTTCAGGGCTGGACTGTGCCTTTTAAGTTCGGAATTGGTATTAAGAACCTTCTGGTTCTCCTCTGTAGTTCTTATTATGTTTGTTTTGTTAAGAACTCTTGAAAATACAGCTTTTCCTGTGGAATATTGCCACTGAGCTCCTGCATGACCGTGCGTACACGAGCATTTAAAATGTTTAGATATGGTAAATAAAATAACTATGTTGTAAATAAAGAAGTACTGTTTGAAATAAAGTACAGGGGTGGGGTTATGAAGTCACCTGACTCCTGCATTATATATAAACTGAGCACCTAGAACAGGTGGTCAGATTGATTCTGGGTCTGGAGTTGAACTCCAGGGAACTTTGGTAAAGTGCTCTAAGGAGTAATACTTTGTTTATTTTCTGTGCTAAAATTGAGAATAAGCTGTCGAACTAGTTCATTGTACTGAATTTGTCCTGCTGCAAACAACTTTTTGAAGAAATGAAAATAAATATGGAACTTTAAAAAGAGCTGCTACATGTGTCACGCTACCCGAGTTGCCCATGTACACCTGCACCCTACCACAGCTACCACCAGTGATGACAGCGACCCGGGTTAGGGAATGGGTCTGGGCTGCTGGAGGGCCAGTTGCAGGAGAATGGTTGAGGGTCCCATGGATGCTCGCCTCCTCAGGGGTGGGTGGGATTCTGGTCTCCACCACAACACTGCCCCTTGGGTGACCAAAGCTGGCAGTGTCGCAGAGCCAGTGAGCAGGAGGGAGCATTGGCATTCTGATGTCTTGGCATCAGGCACAACATCCTCGTGATGCAGGGAAGAAAAGTGTAAAATCCCTGACTGTGCAGGCTGCCACCTGCAGATCCACACCATCAACTGAGGCTCCTTCTCCTTGACTGACACTTCAGCTTTACTCCAGAGTGAGAGGTGGCCCCCAGGCAGTCCTTCCCTTTGTGGGGGTCATCCACAGGGCAGCGCGGGAGAGAGGTAAGTCCCAGAGAAGGAGGATGAGAGGGCTGAGCATGGCCGAGGGACTGAAGGTGACTGAAAAGTACGGTAAATTAAAAACAAAAGCACAATAAATACCCCCAGTTACCCACCCCAGAGGTATTTAGATGGCTGGACTGAACAAACCAGTGTATTGCTCATGCCTTGGATCAGACTTATTCAGAATACAGCGTTGTAGGTAAAAACAGATTATAATACTCAAAGTAGGAATCCCACCTCCTGGTTGGCTGGAACACACGTGACTGCCTCATGGTATTCACATGGGTCTCCTGCATGCCCTACCATTGTGTGAAGCAGGATGTGTGCACAGGAGACATGGAGGTGAGTTTTTATTTTTATTTTTTTAAAGAAAAGCAGCTATTTGTTACTTGTCAAGTCATTTTTTTTTTTTAGCAATAATGTATTTCTAGTAAAAACCATCAGTATACCCATTTATATGTTGGCTTGCCATGCTTGCGCGCAAGCCAACATCTTAGGAGAGTGCAGATTTAGGGGCGTGGCCGCTGTTGGGCGAATGCAAGGCACTCATCAGTAGGTGCGTCCCTCATTCCCCAATCAGCCTACATGCCCGGTGCCACACCATGCATACATAATGGGGCGAGCACATCTAAGCAAAGGTCTGCTGCAATCCGAGCAAAGCTCGTCATACGCCGAGGTCCTTTGCTTGCCGTGTTCACTGCCATTATGAGCATGGTCAGCGAGTGGCTTATGGCTGCCGACATCGGGGGTGCCCAATCCCCTTGTCGGTAATCCCCCCCACTGTTTTACTGTGCCGATGGGGAGCCCACTCCCGTTGGCATACCCCCAAATGTTGAATGCCGGTGCCCAATCCCCTCGGCTCACAGGCCCCCGTCTTTGTACACTGACAGAAGCCCACTCCCCGTGGCATCACCCCTATTGTTGAATGCCGATGGGGTGCTAATCCCCATGGCATTATTTCCTCCCCCGTATTGTGTGCCGACAAGGGTGCCCAATCCCCATTGGCTACTGACACCCCCAAAAACAGGTAGCATGAGGGCCCACCCCAGCATGCCAAATGCTTACACAACACAAAACTGTCCACTTAATGGTTTCCTTTTTTCCCTGTAATGAAAACCGTCCCTCGTAGTCTGGATGCCCCTCCCCACCCACACACCCACCCTGCGCACCCTGCCGCCTCACCCCCCATCCCATACTTACCTTGAGTCCGGCACGGCGATCTTCGGTGGACGGGGAACATGTCTGCACTCTCCAAAGCCGACCGCGAACTGAGGAAATGCCAGTGAGCTGTATAATGGAGTGAACAGGTTTTTTTCAACTTTGCTGCATATCTCGGGCATTTCTTGGAATTTTGGCACCAAATCTTCAACATGGGGTTTTTGGGACCCCTCCTCATGAATTCTATCACTGTCATGGCGTTAATGTCGGCCTCGAAGACGTGATTTTGCAGTCACTCGTGAAATCACCTTTGGGAACAATGGCAAGCAGTGCCAATGTTCATGGTGGTCTCTCAAAAAGCCTACAGTATGTTCCAATTTGGTGGAAAAATCCAACAAATGCCTGTTTCTCGTGCGTGCATTGCGCAGTTGTTACACATGCTTGTAACTCCGCGCATTCACAATATTTTAATGCCGGATTTTCAGCATTGTTATTTTTGTACACCTCCTTGTGAACAGTGCAGCTGTCATTTTCCACATCCTGCCCGAAACGTGTTTCCGCACTTCCGGCGCACAATAGCACAGTCGCTCTGGGAAATCAGTGTTTGGGCCAGATTATGAAACTGACAGTGACACAGTTCACAAGCAGAGGCCCTAAAATGCCTATGTTGAAAATTTGGTGATGATACTCCATAAAATGACTGTGTTACGAGCGTGTGTTGGCAGATTGCACATACGCTCATACTGTCGTGCATTTGTGATATTTTCACTCTGGATTTTCACCATTGCCATTTTCCACCTCTTGATGAACAGTACAGCCTTCATTTCATATATCCTGCCCAAATGTGTTTTGCTTGCTTCCAGCGCCCAGAATAGCGTGGTCGCTGTCGGAAATCACTTCTTAGAGACACTTTGAGAAATAACAGTGACACTGTATATGAGCAGAGGTGCTAAAATGCCTATGTTGAAAATTTGGTGCAAACATGCTTAAAATGGCAGTGTTGCAAGTATGCGTTGCATATTTCCCACACACCCTTGTAACTTCACAAATTTGGTATATTTACATGCCACATTTTCAACACTGGCATTTTTTTACACCTCCTTATGAACTGTACAGCTGTCATTTTTCACATCCTGCCTGACATGTTTTCCTGCACTGCACTACCAAACACTCAAAGGGACACCCTAATGCCTGTAACTCTCTGCAGGGTGGAGGTGGGTTGGCATCAGTTCAATACTTCACTGCCATTCCTATGATGCATTTCTCTAACTCCTGCACTACTAATGCCAATGCCAGCAAGCCAACATTCGGCATTGACAAATGCTTTTTCTTTTTGTTTTATTTCTTTCCTGAACTTAGATATGGGATTTTGCCATTTTTTACATTTCCGCTCCCATGATGCCTGACAGGAAAAGATGAAATATTGCGGTACCATGCTGTGCTGTTTGCCATCTGAAACATGTGGTAGCACCCTCCTAATAAAGCCACAGCATAAATCTAGTATACGTATTCAACAGATAACTACAGCGCAAGAGATTTTTTCAAATTGTGAGTGGTGGCCATCTTTAATGACATGATGCATTAATTACAAAAGCAGCTATAAAACCTGTTCTACAACATCTGAAAATATACATGAAGATGAATTTAAGGATGTCACAAATCATTTTTTTATAAAAAAAAAACTATATGATGAAATATTAGCCGACTAACAAATACTGCTGTTTTAAAATAACTTACTGCATTTTACAATAACAGTAAGGTGACTCAGGGGCGTGGGGTTGTTACCAATCACACCTCTTGGCGAGCAGCCCTCGCGTTCAGCTCATGCTGTTAGGTGCAGAGTGGTAGTAGCAGCTGATAACCCACCCCATACTGTGCTTTACCATTTAAATACTAACAGGAGTATATATTCCAGTTTATAGAAACGCACTATTCAAAATGCTTATTAAGATTATTCGGTATTGGGAATATTACAGTATTCGGAATACTAAAACCATGTAAAGGTACTGAGTTTTGAATCCTGCTCTGCAAGTTAGGTAGATAATCAATAAAAATGACTTTCTTTTTATAAAACTTCATAATTTCTTGACCCCTCTGTGGTGAAAGTGCTCCACGCCTCCTGGAGTTTCTGAAGGACCCGGGTTTCCTCAAAGTTAGCAACTTGTTGGAAGGCTGGAGGAGCTCCCTGACCATTTTTCAGCAAGTCAAGTCTGCTTTGAGTATTCCCCTAGTTTTACTTCATCTGTTACTGTCAAATCTGTCACTGGTTACATTCTGCATATTGCTCTCTCCCTATCACCCATTCCTCATCCTCAACTGAATCCCAGCTATAGGCTGTCCACCACATCCTCTTGGGGCCTTATTTTGCTTGCTATCTCCATTCTCTCCGAGGCTCTGAGCTGCAGATCTGGAGACCTGGGTTTGAGTCCCACAGTCACCTAGGTGCATACTGTGTGATCCTGAGCAAGTCACTTAACTTCCTTGTGCTCCCAGGTAGCATCTGGAAACAAACTTCAGCTTAGTGTGCTACTCCTGGTAAAACAAAGTTCCCTTTCCTTTCCTTTCTCCCATATCTCAGATTTTTTTTATGCTCTGAGTGACAGTTAGGTCCAGGATATTTGTAAACTGACAGAACTGAAGGACCAATGTCAACTGGTCAAGTAAGCTACTTGGCCTCTCACATCACGGTAACCTGGTTTGTAGCAACCTTACTGACTGCTCATAGAGGTTAAAGGTTGACGGCGCTCTCTCTCAAATGGTAAAAGCGTTTCAATAGGCATGCTGCAAGGCTCATTTCTCATCCCCCTCCTCTTTAGTCTATTCATAAACAGACTCCTGGAGGCCCGTCTGACATCTAAGGTGCTTCTATATGCTGATAATGCTGTTATCTACACCAGTAGTGCACAACAGGCGAAATTATGTACTGAACTCCGAAACAACTTTGAGTCCTTGGAGAAATGGTTCACGCTAAATAAGCTGGTCGTAAACTACAAGAAAACCAAGACCATGCTGTTCTCAGTGTTGCAAGTGAAAAAAAAAAGATCCCTCCCTTAGTCATCCTAAATGGCAAAGGAGATAAACTGGAACAGGTCAAATCTTTCAAATATTTAGGTGTTACCCTGGATAACACTTTTATCATTCACTCCACATGTGGATAATGTTAATCTTGCCAACAGAAAGTTAGGCGCACTATTCAGGAATTGCCTGAACTTCACCACTATAGCCAAGTGTCTTGTAGTATCCTGCATGGTCCTACAAATCCTGGACTATGGCCTCCCAATCTACACAGCAGCTAGTGACTCCGTACTTAACAGAATTAAGGTAGTGATTAATAAGTCACTTTGCCCAGGCTTAAGTATCTGGAATCTGGTGACAGAGCAGGTACATTACTTGCTCTTATGCTTAAGCAACTGGAGTCCAGTAGGTTTATTGCTACTTTAAGTACTGGTCAGCAGGGCTCGTTAGTTAAAGGACCCTAAGGAAATTGTTGCAGTGTTTCAGCATTATTTTCAAAAGTTATATACAACTCCAGTAACAGATAGGTCAACACCGGAAGAGATCCAAAATTTTCTAGACATGGTTACCCTTCCTCGGATCTTGAATAAGGACACTGCTCCCCTCGAACTTCCTATTCAGGAGTGCGAAATCAAGCAAGCAGTTGCTCAACTTTCTCCTGATAAATCCCCAGGACCAGATGGTCTTTCCACTAATATGTATAAAGTCTTCGATATGGAGCTTGTACCCATTTTAGCAAAGGTTTTCAACGTCTGGTACACAGAAGTTTTTTCCGAAAATAGTTTTCTCGAAGCACTTGTTATCCTCATTCCTAAGCCGGATCGAGATCCTTTATATCCAGAAAATTCCCATCCATTTCACTATTAAATGTTGATATCAAAATCTTATCCAAAGTATTATCGAACCGGCTTAGCCCGCTAATGAATAAGGTTATTAGTGATGAACAAATGGGCTTCATGGTTGGTAGAGCCTCCAACGATCATGTGCGTAGACTTTTACACTTAATAGCTCATGTCATAAACATAGATATTCCAGCAGCCCTGTTAGTGTTAGATGCAGAGAAAGCATTTGACTGGGTCTCCTGGGATCTTCTTTTTGATACTTTGTCTCTCTTGGGTTTTTCTTTCTTTTTTTTTTTTTTGAGTTATCTGTTTTTGGCCCCTGTCATGCTCAGGAGCTGCCTCTCCTTCGAGCTGCCATGACCCCTCAGACATGCCTCCTGCTATCTCCACACAATCCACATTACCTCATATTTGCAGCCGACCTCAGTATAGCTCGGCGTAACCCTGTACCGGGTGGGTCCCTCTCTTCTGAGGGGGAAGGCACCGGCAGGAGGAAACCGGCACACTATTTCTTTCAGTCCCGGGCGCTGCTGAGACTTTGCGTGGCCTCCGGGAGGCTTTGGAGGTGTCCTTAGGCCAGCAGCCGTCATCTGGCCAGTCTCCAGAGCGGTATTTCCGTTTTTCTGGTGTTTCCCCTGAAATGCTCCCCCAGCAATGCTCCCAGTCTCCACTGGGTGCTGCTGTAGAGCGACCATGCGTCCCTAACCCACCCCAGGGGAGAAGAGCAGTCCTGCGGACGCTCAATCCTTCCCCTTCCCCTGCCAACCCCCGGTGCCAGAGTCCGTTCCCAAACCCGGGTCACTGGTGAGGTAAGAGGTAAGGCGCCTGCACCTCAACACTCTATGCCACCGGGCGAGCTCAAGGGTTTTTTAAAAGGGTTTTTGAAATGGGTGAAACTGCTATATGACTCTCCAACTACCCAAGACTGGTGTAACGGGGTTCTCTCTGAGTCATTCCATCTTTTCCGGGGTACTAGACAGGGTTGCCCTCTCTCCCCTCTTCTATTTAATTTCTATTTGGAGCCTTTGATTCAAAGATTGTTAATTTCCTAGGATATCCATAGAATATCGATCGGTGACAAACGACATCTAATTTCCGCTTATGCAGATGATTTAATGTTGCATATTGAAGACCCTGCTATTAGTATTCCTGCTGTATTACAAGAAATTGAACAATTTTCTAAAGTATCAGATTACAAACTTAACATTTCTAAAACTAAACTCTTTCCTTTAAATGGGAGATGTTTGTCAAGTGTAGCCAGGAAGCATGGTCTGAACTGAGAATTTAGATCCCTGACATACCTGGGAATTAAGGTATCAAGAGACATGGCAACAATGGTAAAAGAAAACCTCACCAAACTGCTTATCACAGTAAAATAAGATCTGGACAGATGGAAATTGTTTCCCACATCCTTGTGGGCTAGAATTCACACAGTGAAAATGAACGTGTTACCGATAATTCTTTATCCTTTGTGTATGTTAGGGTTCTATTTACCCAAATCATGGTTTTCTCGACTACAAAAGCTACTAAATTAATTTATATGGAAGGGGAAAGGAGCCAGAAGAGCTTACTCTGAACTCACAGTATCAAAAATACAAGGGGGCCTTGCTCTCCCATCCTTCTTCAAGTATTATGTAGCTGCACATATTAGTAAGCTGGCATACTGGGTTCGGTCACCAAATTCAGCAGACTCCAGTACATACTTGCCCCCTTGGATAGCAATTGAGAAAGCCTTAGTAGCTAAGTCCTCTTGTACCCTTCTCTCTCTCATGTTTATGTCACCCCAAGGTGTATTCTCAAGCTATTAAGAAACACACCTATCGGCAGGTCTTTAAAAGTTTTACATCAACTTCAGATTTCGCTCAGTATAGACTGGCATAAGTCTCCAAAACAATCTTTAGTACATAATCCACATTTTCAGATTCAGAATGTTCCTATCCCTTCAACGTTCTGGGCTCCATTGGTGGGGTTGTGTTTGGAAGACACAGCCCCACAGGGTAAAGTCTTATCTTATATACAATTTTGTCATAAGGTTCCAGCGGCTAGTGGGAATGCCTTTAAATACTGGCAAATTAGGCAAGCTGTGATTGCCTTCTTGCAAAATTTGAAAAATAGGGAACCTAGTAAGATAGATTTATCCTCTCTTTTACAATTAGCGGATCAATCACACGCAGTGTCTAAAGTATATCAGGAATTGCAAGCGATGGACCCAGAACTGCCGCAGGGAGTTTGTTTTTATTGGGTTCAGAAGTTATCCATTAGTAACAATCTGAATTTATGGCATCAAATCTGGAGTAATACATACAAATTCATAAAATAGGACAGGCTTAGGATGCAACAATTTAATATTATGCATAACTTGTACTTTACTCTGGTTAAACTTCACAGAATTACCAAACTCCCAACTTCTCAGTGCCATCGATGTATAAGAGGATTATGGAGATTTATATCATATGTTATGGGCATGTTCTAAAATTCAGCTATTTTGGAAAGTTATACAGAAGTCTTTAAATCCCCTTTTGGGATTGGAGTCTTTTTTCTCTCCTGAAATTTGCTTAATTAACCACTTCCCCAGTGACATGATCAAACAGAGGAAGGCTTACAGGGCTGTTATATCGGCTACAGCCAAATTGATAATTATGAGACACTGGCTTGATGACTCAATGCCATCGGTGCTTGAGTGACATAAAGAAATATTGCTTGCCTTGCAACTTGAGTGACATATAGCTAAGATGAATAATAGGTTAGAATCTTATAATGCTAAATGGGGCCCCTTGGATGCTATGCTTGCAATTCGGAAACCTTAATGTGATAACCAGGTGTGGCTTGTGAATAGTTTGGATCCTCACTGTCTTGTTTAAGTAATTTCTCTTTTTATTCAGTTCCTGTCAGTCCGGTTTTATAAGGGTTGGATGTGGGATACAGATTTGGAATTTTGTTGCATTATCTTAAGCATATAAAGTTAAGTAATGCCTGATGCTGTATATTGTTAGGAATCCAGGTACGAAAATGTCTTGTGTTAATGTAACATCAGGAGGCTTTACTGTTATTATTAATACCTATGTATTGTGACATTACGAATAAAACATAATACATAAAAACAAAAATAAGTCACTTTGCATTTGGGGATCACATGGTTACCCATAGCTGCTCCCTTTATACCCTGACTAACTGGCTCCCCCTCTATGAAAGACTAAGATATCAGATCTGTCTGTATGCAAAAAAGTACTATTGGGCCTTACCCCATTAGCGATTCGTAACTTTTTCCACCCAATTAACAACCAGTACACTACCGGGTGTATGGTTAGGAATGCTCTAGAAATATCTCTCCATAAAACTAGCTTAGGCAAGAGCTCCTTTGCAGTAAGGACACCTTTATGGCTCAACAACTTGTTTGAAACCCTTGTAGGACTCCCTAAGATTGCCCAATTCAAGAAAGCGCTGAAGACAGAACTCACTAAAAGTTCTAAATGCACCTGTTAAAGCTAATTTGGTCCCCTTGGCTCATTTTATCCTCCCAATTGCATATGAACTAATTTGTGCTCATACAGGTACCTACAGCTTTCAACGCTTTCTGCTGATTATTTGTCCCTGGAGCTGCTGTTTACTAGTTACTGTATTTGCCCAGATCTTATTCCTACGTTCTGCTGACTATGCTCTACTTGAGCTGCTGGTTTGTTCTGCTGACTACACTCCACGTGAGCTGCTGTTACCGTATTATTAACTGTAATGAGCTCGAGAGGACTGTTTTATGTATCCTTTTCTTGACTCAAATGTGGAAACCTTGCAAATGAGAGATGAGCACTTTTGCTCAAAGGTGTAATCTGAATGATGAAATAAATAAATACATACATACATATACAGTACATATATACATACATACATACATACAGCATGATGGTGGGTGGTTACTATGAGGCAATCCCATTCCCCACCCGTAAAACCACATGGGCCAAAAGTGAGTGTGATTTGCCGTGAGGGTGGGTTTACCAATGGGTAAGTCACCCCCACCTCCCCGAGTTACCTTTTTGCTAGTATAAAACATGGTTAGACATTTCAGCAGTTATTTTTTGTTCGTTTTCAGAAAGAAAAAAAATTACTGTCAGCTCTTGTGTTTGCATCCCTGGCTGGCTATGGGTGAAAAACAGACTGACAGAATTAGACCGAACCAGATCGTTAAAAGCTGGATTGTGGACCAGTGGCATCTTACACAAATTTTTCTGGTCCAGCCAGTCTGTCCGAATTGGCCAGTCCAGCTTTTATTGACCTAGTCCATTCCAGTTCAAGCAGTAAGGTTTTCATCCATGCCTAGGACTTAGTGAGAACTGGACTGTCAGAACTGGACTGGACTACTTTGGTAAAAGCCAGATGGACTGGTCCAGCTACACTGGCCAAACCATTAAAATTTATGCAGCTTGTATCCGGTTCAGCCAGTTCAGCCAAACTAGCTAGTGTGTTTTTTGTCAAGCTGGCCAAGTCCTTTTTTCAGTGGTCCAGTTTTCACCAAGTCTGTCCCTGAACACATACGCTATGCCTCTTATACTACTAAATACAAGTACATCAACTTTAGATTCAAACATCATAAAGGCTCATTGTAATTTGCCATAATGATAACAAAGACTGAATGTAGTCTTTGCTGGGTAGATTAACATGCTGCCTATCATAAAGGATTGTATTCATCCACTGTAATGATAAAAATAAAATAACCCTTAGCTAGGTGTCATTCCCTTTCATGTTTTTATGAAACCAAAACAGACTTGCCAAGGCTATCAACAGAAGCCCCATTATAAGTGAAAGTCAGGTAAATTGCTTATTATCGATAGCACATAAAAAATACAAATTGCCTCACACAAACAAAGACATATGCTCACACATATTGACTTGGCTCTGTGCCCCTAGGTCAGAGTACAGTGTTTGCAGACAGCAGATGGCCCGACTGAGACAACGCAGGTCTATCTGCTCATTATGGAAATAAACAGCAGGGCTGCAATTGGATTAACCTACCAGCAGACTGACAAGGGATGATAAGAGGCAGGGATCTCTACTGCTGACTGCACTCCACCTCAGTGGGGTTAATACACCCTCACCCAAGTTTTTTCCAGTCCTTTCCAGAAACACAGGAAAGTGGACAGTACTGGCCTTTGGCTGCCTAAAAACCTGCAGTCACTGGGGAAGGGGTGTCATGCTCATAGGGGGTCCCTAGCCAAAGCAAGTGCTAGCCATCAGTCTTTCAAAAAATTAAAAGTCACATGGCCCGTGGTTGTAGCAGAAGGGATACCATTCGTGATGCTGGTCACCCCAGTTCGGGGAAAAAAGTGTGGATCCCTGCAGGAAGGAGGATGGTGCATCCCAGAAGGGGCTTTCCTCTTTCGGGAGAGGGAAAGCAGCTGACTTCAAAGTAGCCCTGCCCCTCCCCGGGTGAACACAGGTAGCAGTGCATACAGAGCAACTCACAGGGTGAGGGAACGTTGGCTGGTGATGTATTCCGCACAATTGCATGTGCAAGCTTGCATACCTTAAGCTGCTGGTGACCCAAGGGATGAGTAGATGATGGTTCTCCTTTGAATGTACTCCCTCTCCAATTTCAGACTGTGCCCTGTCATGATCCACACCCCCTTCAATCTGAAAATGCCCTCAGTATTAACCCTATTTATGCCCTTTATGAGTCTGAAGGGCTCAATCATATCCCCTCTCTCCCTTTTGTCCTCCAGGCAATACATGTTGCGCTCCCTCAGTCTCTCCTCATAGGGCTTTTCATCCAGGCCTCGGATCATCTTTATCGGCCTCCGCTGCACCCCCTCCAACAGTTTGACATCCTTCCTTAAATAGGGGCACCAGAACTGCACACAATACTCCAAGTGTGGTCTCAACAGTGACATGTACAGTGGCAGGATGACCTCCTCACTCCTTAAGGTGATTCTTCTGGCAAGGCACCCCAGCATTTTATTAGCTTTGGCAGCCACCTTCCTACATTGCACAGAACGTTTCATGTCCCCTGTGACTATAGCACTCCTAGATATTTTTCCTCCTCTGATGTGGCTATCTGCACACCTCAGCCAGTAGCTAGTCCCTGGGTTTCTGGTTCCCAAGTGCATGACCTTGCACTTCTTAGCATTGAACCCTAATTGCCATATAGCTGACCAGCGCTCAGGCTTTGCCAGGTCCCTTGGAGTTCTTGCCTCCTTCTTCCCTGTCCACCCTTGCACAGATCTTTGTGTCGTCTGCAAACAGGCTTATTTTACTCTTGATCCCATTTTCTATGTCACTAATGAAGATGTTAAATGACACTGGACCCAGTACTGAGCCTTGTGGGACCCAGCTGGTTACAGCTGTGGGACCTGAGAGTTTTCCCTCTACTGTTACCCTCTACTACCTATCCTGCAGCCAGCTCCTAACCCATCCTACCAGTTTGTCCCTGGCTCCCACGTTCCTCAGTCTACTAAGCATCCTTCCATGTGGCACTGAGTCAAAGACCTTGCTGAACTCCAGATACAGGACAACCACCTCACAGCTCCTACTGGAAGAACAATGGGGAATAATAAAAACTGCCATCACAGAGGTAACAAGCCTTTGTGTGAAGCAAATAAACAAAACAAAACGATGTAAGAAACCACAATGGTTCTCAAAAGAAGTGGCAGTGAAGGTTCAAGAGAAAAAGAAAGCATTCAGGAAGTACAAGGAATCACAGAAGGAGCAGGACAGAGAACTGTGTCAGTTAAAGCAAAAGGAAGCTGGGAAGGCAGTCAGAACAGCAAAGACCCAAACCGAGGAAAAGATAGCCAACTCAGTTAAGAAGGGGGATAAAACCTTTTATAGGTACATCAGGGAGCAGAGGAAGAACAAGGGAGGTTAGTGAGGCTTAATAAAGGGAGGAGGGTGGGCAGAGGGTGACTGTGAAAAGGCAGAGATACTAAACAAATATTTTTGCTCAGTATTTACAAAGGAAGAGGGGGAGGTACCTAAAACAAACGGTAGAAACACTCTGGATACAGAAGTTGATACCAGCCCATTTACAGAAGAAAGGGTTCTGAAAGAACTCTTAAAACTGAAGGTGGACAAAGCAATGGGGCCTGATGGGATTCATCCCAGAATTCTAAAAGAACTAAGGGTAGAACTAGTGACACCACTGTCTACCCTTTTTAACAAATCATGGGAGGATGGGGTGGTACCCGAAGACTGGAGGAGGGCAGATGTGATTCCCCTTCACAAAAGTGGGAGCAAGGCAGAAGCAGGAAAATACAGACCTGTAAGTTTAACCTCAATGGTAGGGAAAATGATGGAATCACTTCTGAAGGAAAGAATTGTTGAGTATCTAGAGGCCAGAGGGGCACAGGACCCCAGGCAGCATGGATTCATAGCGGGAAGGTCATGCCAGACAAATCTGATAGATTTCTTTGACTGGGTGACCAAAGTAGTAAACCAGGGAGGGGCTGTGGACATGGCCTACTTAGACTTTAGCAAGGCATTTGACACAGTCCCACACAAGATTAATATGCAAGTTAGCCAGCCTGGGGTGGGTCCCAAGATGACAGCCTGGGTAAGAATTGGCTGGAGAATAGGACACAGAGAGTAATAGTAAATGGAGTCCACTCTGAAGAAAGGGAGTTACTAGTGGGGTACCGCAGGGGTTCAGTATTAGGACCGGTCCTCTTCAATGTCTTTATAGGCGACATTGCAGAGGGACTGGAAGGAAAAGTATGTCTCTTTGCAGATGACACAAAGATCTGCAACAGAGTTGATGCACAAGGTGGAGTGGAAAGGATGAGAAGGGACTTGGCAAGGTTAGAGGAATGGTCAAATGTATGGCAGCTTAGATTCAATGCTAAGAAGTGCAAGGTAATGCACACCTGAAACAAAAACCCAGGGGAAGAGTATACAATTGGGGTGAGATACTAACAACAACAAAATGGAAAGAGACCTGGGGGTAGTCATATCAGATGACCTAAAGGTGGGCAAGCAATGTGAGAGGGCAGCAAGGAGGGCTGGGGGGATACTGGGATGCATAGGAGAGGCATCACCAGTAGAAAACAGAAAGTTATTATGCCTCTGTACAGACAGCTGGTGAGACCCCATCTGGAGTACTGCATGCAGTTCTGGAGACCCAATCTCCGCAAAGACATAGACAGGATGGAAGCTGTCCAGAGGAGGGAAACTAAAATGATGCAGGGTCTGCACCGGAAGACATATGAGAGAGACTTAAGGAGCTTAATATGTATAGCCTTGAGGAAGGGAGGAGAGGGGACATGATAGAAACTTTCAAGTACCTCAAGGAATCAACAAAGTCCAAGAGGGTAGCATCTTTCAAAAAGGAGGTGTGGAAGAACAAGGGGCACAATTTGAAGATGGGGGATGGCTCAGAGGTAATTTAAGAAGTATTTTTCACAGAGAGGGTTGTGGATGCATGGGGCGGCCTTCCGGAGAAGGTTGTGGAGTCAAAAACAGTGGTGGAATTCAAGCATGCATGGGACAGTCATAAGGCAATTCTAGGGGGTGGGGCTAGGAAGAAGTAGGCTGCTGGTTAACTAGGATCTGCAGCTTATCCATTAGGTAGGGAAATGGGCAGACTGGGTGGGCCAAGCAGTCTTTATCTGCCGACAAAATCTATGTTTCTATGTTTCTATGTTACTGAGTGACTTTGTCACCTGATCAAAAAAATCAATCAGGTTGATCTGGCAGGATCTTCCTGAGACAAACCCTTGTTGCCTTTGATGCAGGAGACCATTAATTTCCAGAAAGGTCACTAGCCTCTCTTTAAGAATGGTCTCCATCAACTTCCCTACAATTGAGGTAAGAGTGACCGGTCGGTAGTTACCTAGCTCGTGCCTGGGTCAACTCTTGTGGAGTGACATCACATGTGCCATTTTCCAGTCCAGGGGCATGCACCCTGTTTCCAGAGAGGTGTTAAACAGGTGTGCCAGAGGGCCTGCTAAGATCTCCGTCAGCTCCCTCAGGACTCTTGGATGCACACCGTCTGGTATCAGTGCCTTTTCCACCCGCAGGGACCTCTGTCCCTCCAGAACTCTGTTCTCCGGGATTACCCTATCCATTACCCCTGCTCCTCCTGTGTCCATTCCTCCCCTCTCCTGTAGCATAGGCCCATCCTTTTCCCTGGTGAACACCGAGCAGAAGTACTCATTGAGTGCCTCTACCTGGTCCACCCCCTTTTCTGCCCATCCCCTTCCCTCTTAATCCTTACAATCTCATCTTTGCAGCTTCTTTTCTCTCTATTTTCTCTCTAATATACTTGAAGAAATCCTTTTTCCCTTCTCTGATCCCCCGCTCTAGCCTTAGCTATCTTAAAGCCTTAGCTGCCCTGAATACTCTACTCACCTCCCTGGATTTCTTTGAGTACTCTTCCCAGTCCTCCTCACATTTAGATCTCTTATGCCTACTGAAGGCAGCCTTCTTCTCCCTAACTTTCTCTACTACCTCTTTGCAAAGCCAGCACAGTCTTTTGGTCCTGGCCTTCTTGCTCTGGGACTTTGCATACGCGTTAGTAGCCTCCATCAGACCCAGCTTGATAATGAACCATTTCTGGTCAGCATTCATGTCTGGGCAGATCTTGGCAAGATGCTCCACTAGTATGTCTCTCATCCTACCAAAATCTGCTCTTCTGAAGTCTACCACCTTTGTCTTGGTCTTTGCTGCCTCCTTACCTAAATTTAGGAAGAACCACACCATGTGGTAATCACTTCCTGCCAGGGGGTCTTCTACCCCTATGTCCTGGACATGCTCCCTGTCCGTCATCATGAGGTCCAGTATGTTACCCTCCCTAGTTGGCTTCATTACCCTCTATACCAGGAAGCTGTCCTGAAAGGCCTCCAGAAGGACCTGTTCTCTGGCACTAAAGGTAATTGGGATGTGCCCGTCAACACCTGGCAGATTGAAATCCCCCACTATAACAGTATTGCCCTTACCACTGTGCCTTGTAATTTTCTCCACAAACTCCCTGTCTGTTTCCTCATTCTGTGGGGGTGGTCTGTACACTACCCCTAATCTAACCTTCCTCCCCTTTGGGTTTTGGAGCTGTAGCCATAGGGCTTCGGCCCTGCCCTCCTCCCCCTCCTCTCTTCTGCATTATATCCCTTCCTTTACATAAACAGCCACTCCACCCCCCACTTCTCTGTCCCTATGGTACAACCTGTACCCAAGGATCATGAGGTCCCAGTCCTGGTATTGGGTAGCCCAAGTCTCTGTGATGGCTGCTATGCCTATCTCTCCTTCCCCTGTCAAGTGCCTGCAGTTCTACTGTCTTGTTAACCAGACTCCTTGTATTCAAGAATACCACCTTTTAGCTTGACTCCTTACCTCCTTACCCCTTCCCTCTCCTCTACTCCCTCCCTTTTTTGAATACTCCTCCATCCCCTCCTAACTAGTTGGGGGGGAGGCCTTTCAGACTCCCTTGCCTAGTGTCTCTGTTTTATGCACACCTTTTCACCTCCCCCCCTTCCCTAGTTTAAATTAATTTTAGTTGATGTGTATTCACCTAGTTTATGCTTCAGGACCCCTGAACCCTCCTCACTTAAATGCAGTCTGTCTGGTGCGCATAGTTCCTTGTTCTTCCACGTCCTTACCCACCCCTCCACCAGACCATACTCACGGTCACACACCATTCCCCCAGCCACTTGTTGAATTCCACAGTTCTTTGCTTTCTAGCAGTACTAGCCCTACGGACCGGAAGAACCTCAGAGAACCATGTGTAAGTATCTGCCAAATCAGGAAAGAACAAAATGGGGGATATGCAGCGACCAATAAAAGAAGAAAAACCCTGACCTGAAAGCAATGGAATCTTTCTGCTGTAGCTGGGAGACAAGAGGCAGTATAATACCAAAGTGTGCAAAAAATACAGAAATCAGTCTTTTTTTGTTTGTACTTTTTTCCCCTGGGCACCAATCTGCTTACCTCACACTTCCAGGCATCCTCCTGAGGTTTTCAGCCGCTGTCCCAAGGACCTCCAGCCCCATATTCGGGCCCGTGGCATACCCACGGCAGGGAGGTGGAAAGCCCCCCTCACACCAGGAATGGATCCAGTAGAGCCATGCACCCTCAGCGCCGAGCGAGTCCCCTGCGGAGACAGCCATCAAGCCGCCGTGACTGGTGCCCATATTATTCCATTCTTCTCTCCCTTTCGGCATCTGTGGTTTGATGATGCCAAGGGACAGGAGCACACAAGCTACCGCATGCACCCCTTCCCGGCATCTGCCACAGCACGTCCCCCAAGTCTGCCCATGGCCTGCCATCGCCCTCAGCCACCGCTAGAGGCCATTAGGCCACCGAGGCATCCCTCCCCCCCTTCCCGTAGAAGGAGAGCAGTCCTACAGACGCATGATCCTTCTCCTCCCCTGCCAACCCCCAATGACCCAGGCTCATTCCCAAACCCAGGTCACCAGCGTGGTGCGAGGTGTGGCGTCCAGCACCTCAACCCTCAGCGCCACCGGGCCGGCTCTAGAAATCAGTCTTAATTAACTTATCAGAGACAATCTGTTGCCAAGCATGTATCATAGTTTGTATGACGCTGTTATTGTAAATTTGTGTGATTTGATGCTGTGGTGCTGAAAATAAATGTGCATGAGAGAGGCAAAAGACCTGTGCCGTTAGTTCCAGAGTGTTCCAATGGACTGTATAATTTCCAGGCATCCAATATATAGCGGTACAAAGTTGTGCCACTTCAAATTATAGTTGTAGATTCATCAGGGGAGTATTTTTTCAGAAGAGAAAATGTGCCAGGACAAGACAGCATGCAATTAAGTTGGAATGGGGAAAATTTAGGGGGATGTGAGGAAGTACTTCTTCACCAAAAGAGTGGTGGATACCTGCTAAGTCTTTCAGCAGAGAGTGGGAGAGGAAACAGTGGAAGGCTACAAGCATGCATGGGATAAGCACATAGGAATCTCAGTAGGAAAGCAGAGGTAGTAGCCAGAGATCAGGTGGGGTCTGCTGTGACGGTATTGGAAGGGACAAACTGGGCAGACTGGTGAACCAAGTGGTCCTTATCTGCTGACAAATCCTAGGTTTCTATGTTTTGTTCAGTAGCTGTAAAACTGAATATCTAATGAGGACATATTTACCCTCCCATAGGCCTAGACTGCATTCTAAATGACAAAGGAAGGCTCTGCTAATTCTGTTAATCAAAGAATGTATGTAAAGAACTACTTTTTACTATGTAAAAAACAAAAACAAGGTGCTGCGTCAGCATGTGGTCTAAGAGCAAAACAAAATGGTTATATTAAATGCACGCTGAAAATAGAAAATAGAGTTAAAAATCTACCTTTCAACTTTAGGTCTTCTTCAGGAAATATCTAAAAGAGAAAAAAAACAAAGTTAGTTTCTTTTTACTATGTTGGCTCGCGATGCCCAGCCAACATATTGCGGAAGTAGCAGATTTGGAGCCGCGGTCACTGTTGGGTGAATGCAGGGCATGCATCAGTAGGTATGCCCCTCATTCCCCAATCAGGCAGCATGCAGGCACCACATCAGCAATTTGGAATGTGGCCACCAGATCTAACAAAAGGTCCCCTGCTTTTGTTGTGTACAGAGGGGGGTGCCCAATCCCCCTCGGCTCATATCTCCCCTTTGGAGATATGTCCACGGGATGCCCGATCTCGTCGCTACAGCATCCCCAAAAGGTAGGCATGCTGGGAGCCCGTCCCAGCGTGCCAAATACCTTGTGAAAAAAAAGTCCTGCAATGTTTGTTTTTTTTAAACCTGTAACAAAGAAAACAGTCCCTCGCGGTCTCCCTGCCCCCTCCCGAAACCTGCGCCCACTCTCTGCACACCCTGCCTCTATACACCCCTCTCACCCCATACTTACCTCCGGAGACCGGCACGATGATCTTCGGTGTACCAGGAACGCGTCTGCACTCTTCAAAGCCAACAGCGAACTGAAGAAACGCTGGTAAGCTGTATAATGGCATAAATAGGGTTTTATCAACTTTGGTGCATATCTCAGGAATTTTGGGGAATTTTGACACCAGATTTTCAACATGGGGTTATTGGGACCCCTCCCCATGAATTCTGTCACTGTCATGGCGTTATTCAGTCCCGAATGGTGATTTTGCAGTCACTGCGCGGAATCACCTTTCAGGACCAATTAACAAAATGACAGTGCCACTGTTCATGAGGGGGGCTCTCAAAAAACACATGTTGCAAATTTGGTGGAAAAAATCCCAAAAATGGCTGTTTTACAGTGTAGTTATGAATTTCCATGCACGTCAGAACTTTGTGAATTTGGTAATATTTTCACTCAGATTTTCAATATTGCCATTTTTCCACACCTTCTTATGAACAATATAGCTGACATTTTCATATCTTAGCTGAAATGTGTTTTCGCGTGTCAGCGCGCTTAATAAACGATGAGTAGCTCGCATAAAATCATTTTTGGGAAGTTTCAGGAAATGACAGTGACACTGTTCATGAGCAGAAGTCCTAAAATGCCTATGTTGAAAATTTGGTGACAAAATTCCATAAAATGACTGTATTACAAGCATGCGTTGCGCAGTTTCCACACACCCCTATAACTTCACAAATTTGCAATATTTTCATGCCAGATTTTCAATACTGGCATGTTTTTACAACTCCTTATGAACAGTACAGCTCTCATTTTTCACATCCTGCCCTGAATGTGTTTTTACACCTGTGGCACACAATGGCGTGGTCACTGTGCAAAATCAACGTTTCGGACACATTAACAGAATCACACTGCCACAGTTCATGAGGGGAGGTCCCAAAATGCCTATGTTAAAGATGTGGTTAAAAAAATCCCAAAAATAATTGGGTTACAGACATGTGTTGCACAGTTTCTATGCATGCTCATAACTTCACCAATTTTTCATATTTTCACTCCAGATTTTCAACGTTGCCATTTTTTTACATCTCCTCATGAACAATACAGTTGTCATTTTCCACAACCTGCCCAAAATGTATTTTCGTCCCTGTGTCGCCAAATGGCATAGCTGCTGTGCAAAACCACCTTTCAGCTAACATAGAGGATAATGTGTGGTCCTCTATCAGTAACGGTCTGTTAACCATCGAGAGGTTGCCAGGATGACTGTGTAAACCTTGAGAGCGAAGCTCAAGAGGTTTATGTCGCCATGGCAACCTCGAGACAGTTAACATTAACCGGTTACCGATAGAAGGACCATACATTGTTTTTTATAGTGTATGGTCCCAAGAAAAAGGGAAAATGGTTCCTTACTTTACGAAACAGAGTCACCGCCATGGCGCTCAGTCCTTCCCTTACTGCGCGCATCTGCCGGTTTCTGAGAGTAAAAAGGCACGATACGCGAGATCGATCTGCAGTTAACCTATCGGCGTGACGAGCATCGATAGGTTAACAACATTTCTATGTCACATTGATGGTATAACAACCTTAGGAAATGATGATTTCCTAAGGTTAACAGTGTTCTACCATACATTATAAACTAATAGTGCCGCTTTTCGTGAGGTGGGCTCATAAAAAGCCCATATTGAAAATTTGGAGTGAAAATACCAACATACGCCTACGGTGTTAGGGTTTCCAACTGTAGCACCCCACCCTGTAGAGACTGACAGGCATCAGGGGTGTGACTTCGGATCATCGGATGTAATGCTCATGCCATTCCACCCCCACCCCCACCCCCAGCCTGCAGCCAGTGACAGGCATCGTGGTGTGCCTTGCACTGTTCGGCCACAAAGTTCACCTCATTCTCCTATACTGCACCCACCTCAGCATATTTCCTTATGGAAAGGGGTAAGTATAACGCCCAAAGACCCCAAAGCACACCATGACATTTGTCAGTGTCTACAGGGTAGGGTGAGACGAAATGGCATGAGCGTTACAGCTGATGACCCAAAGGCACACCCCAATGTCTGTCGGTCTCTACAGGGTGGGGGTGGGGTTGGTGTCATTGTAATACTTCACTGCCATTCCTATTATGTGTCTCTAACTCCAGCACTACCAATGCCAATGCCAGCAAGACAACATTCAGCATTGACAAATGCTTGTTAGAACTTGCCACTAGAGATGATGTGACATTTTATTTCACTGGTGAAGTTCCGATAAAGTTGTGAAAATCCACTTTCATGAAAATCTTTGTGAATTGCCCAATTTTCCATTTCGCGATGAGTTTTCCTGGGGGAAAAGGCACTTTTTCAAGCAAGGTTATGGTGAAATTGCAACTTTGCCAGTAAATTTGCATGACTTCATTTCAAAAAGTAACACTTCACCTGCCGAAAACTTTGCAAAGTCAGCACTTCATGAATCTGGCAAACTTTGCCGATTAATTCACAACGCGAAGGTTGACAACTTCTCACATCTCTACTAGCTACCATGAAATGCATTTCTGCATCCTTCACTGCAGAGCTTGATGATTGTTACCAATAATGGGAACTCAATTCCTCTTGCAGTAGGAGAAATACCATCTTATGGCATGTTTAAAGCAAAGTTAAATGCATTTTATAACAGCAGTTTAAGTTATACGTGCTTTTGAATTGCAGTGACATTCTTATGTTGCATATTTGTAATGTGTTATATTCTTACACTGTATTTTTGAAATTTTGTGTCTGAGTATGCAGTCCCAGATCATTCATGTAAATGGAGTCTGTGTACCTGTGAACTTACCTGATTAACAAAAACAATAAAGGAAGGTATAAAAGATACATACTTCATTGTTACTGTGCACGATGTTTGATTTCTGTCGCTGCCCTAGATGGACACCTTTGTAAGTGTTATTTATTTATTTGTCCAGGAACAATTTCTTTGAGCTGAGACTTATTTACAATATAGCCCTGGTGCAAAAAGCCAGTGGTTACAACATGTGTGACAGCCATGAGTAACATGCATTGTGGGATGGAGCACATTGCATTATAGAGTTCGACGAGGCAACAAACAGTAAGTTGCATTACAGTTGACCTGATACGTGGTGTAACAGTGTTTACCTAATGCAGCAGGGCTTGGCTTGAGATGTTGGTCTCTAAGAGTTAAAAATTCAGCTGTTTCTGTTCAGAATGTTATTGCACCCAATGAAGGGACCTGTGTGGCCCCAAAAGCGTGTTTTCTATACCATCTCTGTACAAGACATATGTTGGTCCAATAAAAGGCATCAAACTAGCCAGCCTCTCCTGTTTTCCAAAGACCAAGACCAATACAGCTGAGATCTCTTTTTAATTCTCAGTCTCAGTGGCTCAACAGGTAGCACACTTGCCTGAGGGGCTAAAAAATCATATGGCTTTGGGTTCTAGCCACACCCTAGGCACTTGTGGTAATGCCCATAATTAAGACTGTAGTGCAGTTTGAGGGGGGTACTGCACTGGTGAGGTGAGGTGATGTCTGTCAGATGAGATGTTAAACTGAGGCTCCTTCTGCCCATCTCTGGTCACTGTCCAGGTGGAACTAAAAGATCTCATGGTGCTTATCAACAAAGAGTAGGGGAGTATTTTACTGAAGTAAATCATGCATCACATAAGGACAGAAACCACAAGATACACTTAGAACACATCTAACAAAGGACTACAGGACAGCAGACAGCATGGCTTCATACGTGGCAGATCCTGCCAAACCAACCTGGTCGAGTTCTATGACTGGGTAACTAGGCAACTGGACAGGGGCCATGCAGTGGATGTCCTGTATCTGGACTTCAGTAAGGCATTCGACTCAGTGCCACATGGAAGGCTGGGAAGGAAGTTAGTAGGCACAGGGGCAGGTGCAAAGCTGGTGAGATGGGTAGGAAACTGGCTGCAGGGAAGGCAACAGAAGGGGGTGGTGGGTGGGGCTCTCACACCAAGGGCAGTGACAGCGGTGTTCCACAGGGCTCGGTGTTGGGACCAGTGTTGTTTGGGATATTCATTGCAGACTTATCATGGGACATCAAGAGCAAGATCAGTCTGTTTGCTGATGATACCAAGGTAGGCAGTGGTGGATGACCTAGGGGATGGCAGGGGTTGCAGGATGATCTGGCAAAGCTTGAAACCTGGTCAGACACCTGGCAACTGGGCTTTAATGCCAAAAGTGCGGTGCCGGATTGGGATGAAGAACCCAAGGAGAAGTTACCAGCTAGGGGAGTGCAGCTAGCCCAGACAGAGGAGGAGAAGGATCTGGGTGTGCTCATTACAGGGTCAATGAACAACTCAGCACAATGTGGGAAGGCAGCTGCAAAGGCCAACAAAATGCTGGGTTGTATTGCAAGGGTATATCCTCGAGGAGGAGGAGGTGATTCTGCCACTGTATAGGTCATTAGTTAGACCACACCTGGAGTACTGCGTGCAGTACTGGCATCCGTATCTGAAGAGGATATTAAGTTACTGGAGGGTGCAAGCGCAGAAGCGACAAAGATGATCAAGGGCTGGGGACTTATATGAGAGGAGGTTGAAGGAGTTGAACATGTACTCACTGGAGGAGAGGAGGGACAGGGGTGACATGATTGAAACCTTTAAATACATGAAAGGAATAAACAAGACGGGTACAGAGGGCTATTCAAAGTAAGGGAGGAGAGGGCCACCAGGGGCCATGATATGAGACTGGAGCAAGGAAGGTTCAGGAGGGAGATGAGGAGACACTTTTTTACAGAGAGGGTGGTGGCTGGGTGGAATGCGTTACCTGCTGAAGTGGTATGCAGTAGAACAGTGGACTGCTTCAAACGAGGATGGGACAGGACAAGGGGGAGGGTTAATGAAGGGGAAGGGTGGAAGGGAAGGGCAGCTGCAGAATAAGGGGTGCTAGCTGCACATTCGAGCAGACTTGATAGACCTCTAGGCCTTTATCTGCTGGCAAATTTTGTATGTTCATATGTTCGTATCTCTAGAAGACCCAAGAAAACAAAAAGATTACCCAGACAGTGACATCATAAACCCAGTGACATCATGACTAAGTTTCTCATACTACAAAAGCAGTATTAAAGGTCTACTTCAGCTAACTTTCATAAAGTTTTCAGGTACTGTATATTCAGATAGGTTTATTTACCTTTGTTTTACCAGGACATACACACTAAGCTGAAAGTTTGCTTACAGGTGCAACCTGGGAGCACAAGGAAGTTAAGTGACTTGCTTATGATCACACAGTATTCAAGTGGGGGACGTGGGATTCAAACCCAGGTGTCCACATTTGCAGCTCAGAGCCTTAAACCACTGCACTATACTGCCTATGTTTCACTTGGTTACAAACTAAAGTTAACAATTCTTGCTGTGTTAGATACTTTTGTTGCAAGACCAAATTCAGACTTGCCAAATATAGTATTTCAGAACCCCACATAACATTCTCAATGTACTAGGGTGATATTTGGTCCATTGGCCAGTGTACACACCTAAAATAAATAACTTCATAAGGGATAGTCTTGAATTCAGCACATTTTAGACTGGTTGGCAAAAGGTTCCAAAAGGTGGTAACATATGGGCACGTAAAAAATAAATGATCTTGTGTTTCTAGAATTAAGTTATAAGTATCAATATCTTTCACTAAGTGGTTTATGTTTGTGGTTATCATGTACCCCTATCTGGCCATGGCATGTAAGCCAAACTACATCCCACATTTGTTTGGGTACCCGTGTGTCAACTTATTATTGTAAAGTAACAGAAGCAGTCCTATCTGTACCACCTGGCAACTGTACTGGTGTTACTATTTGGGAATCTAGGATGAAATTATACAGTGCTTTCCTAGGCAGTGTACTACACTGCTGCATTGTAACTTTCCACTGTTTAATTTTAGCCAAAACCGAAGTAACGTACTTTGTGGTCCTTTCTTTCCTGGTTTTAGTATGGAAGTGCCATTTCTGAACCTCCCACACTGAGAATTTAGGAAGGAAGCATGCCTTTATCCATATGGCCCAGTTTTTGGTGGTATTCTGGTTATTACTCCCAAATTTACTGACCAGAAAATTGTATGAAAAAAAAGTACTGGGTTGACCATACCCAAACCTCCCTTGTTAATAGGTAAATAAGTAACCTGCCTATGAGTGGAACTGAGTCTACTACCCCAGAATGCCCAAAAGAAAAGACTAAAAAGCTTGGTTTCCAACTCCAAAGATCCACCCCTACAGAAGCCCCACTTGAGGGCTGAAGCACAGAGCTTGGTTCTCTGAGGCATCCTGCCAGAATAAATTTGCACTTTGCATATCTTCACCTTGAAAATCGAGTGCTGTGTCGTCTTCATTTTGGTGTTGTATTACTAAGTTGGCTGCTTTTGTTCTTGTGCACCACCAAATCCCTGAGCGCGCCTGTACTAAACTTTACTTCCCCAGATAACCTGAAAGAAAAGACTAAAAAGCTTGGTTTCCAACTCCAAAGGTGGGGGGAAAACACAGCTCAAATGCAAAAATATAGGAATAATTAAAGTTTTGACTAATGAAACTCTTTAAAGTTTCTAAATTTGCATGGATTTCCACAAACCTACTTTCCTCTCCCCTTCTTGCAATTTGGCATTTCAATTAGCCGGAGCCACATCCTCTGCCCCAAGCCTTATCCCTAGAAGAACTACTTCTGAGTCTACTGGAATTCCATTTACCCAAGTCAAACTCAATTGACGGAACTGTCCGGGGCAGACAGCTTTACGCTTCTCAATATTCACGTTAGCACCTACAAGTTGTGGATAGTCCTGTATACCAATCATTGCCACTATAAATGCTTGAACATCCTCCAAAAATAAACACAGATCATCTGCATCAGCGGAAATCCTAAGAGAGGGTACCTCCCTGGACAAAGTCAAACCTCGGATCTGGGGTGTTTGATTTATTTTCAAAATCAAAATATTAATACAAAAGATATAAAGTAACGGGCTCAGGGGACATCCCTTCCTGACCCTCCTTGCTATATTTACTTTCTGACCAACATATCCATTTAATAGTAAATGAAAATTAGCTTTAGGGTGTAAAAGGCCTATCATGTAATAAACAGTGGAGGTATGCCGCAAAATGCTAAGACCTTAAATAGATATTCATGAGGAACCCAGTCAAAGGCTTTCTGCTGGTCGGAGGAGACCACCAAGCCTTGTATCATGTCTAGGTGACTTCTCTCAAATGCTTCCTTGATCTGCAGGAGGTTATCCCTCATGGACCTCCCTGGTAATCCACAAGTTTGATTGTGGGCTATGACCTTGGTAGCCACATTACTCAAACGCTGGCATAGAATATGGGTTAATATTTTAAAATCCAAATTTAATAAGGAAATTAGTCTCCAATTATGAATATCCAGTTTATCTCCTCTTTTGTGTAACAAAATATGGTAGGCTTTTGTCAGGTTCTCTGATACTTGCATCTGTTGCAACATTTCATTCAAAACCACTGACAAAGGTGGTACCACAATACTAACATACTAAAATGCCAGCAGAATAGGCCTAACGGTCTTTCGTGTCTGCTTGTTTGGTCAGTCCCATCCTGGGAGCTGACCTTGCTTCCCCCCTCGTCCTCTCTGGCTTCTCCCTTCCCAGTCTCTGATATTCTCGCTGCACTGGACTTTGCTTACAGAACCCTTCTGCTGTACCTGTCCCACCCCCTCTTGAACCCCTCCACCATCTCTGCCTCTACCAGCCCCCTGGGCAGTGCATTCAATGGCTCCACCACTTTCTCAGTGAAGTAGCACCTCCTCCTTTCTCCCCTCAGTCTCCCCCCCACTCCAGTTTCCACTCATGCCCTCTAGTTGCCCCCCTCCTTCCTTTGGAGCACCCTGCCTGCTCCTCCCTTTTTTCCCTTCTTCATGTACCTGAAGACCTCTATCATGTCTCCTCAGTCTATTCTCTCTTCCAATGTGTACATATTGAGCTCTTTGAGCCTCTCCCCATATGTCCTGTCCCCCAAACTCCAAACAATTTTGGTTGCCCTCCTCTGGACCCTCTCCAGGAGTTCAATGTCCCTATTTAAGTGTGGCTTCCAAAACTGCATGCAGTATTTGAGGTGCGGCCTCTCAAAGCAGTTATACAGAGGGAGTACCTCTTTCCTCCTTCTGGAGGTGATCCTCTAGTGATGCATCCCAGCATCATGTTGACCTTGGCTGCTGCCCTCCTACAAGTCTCTGAGTTGTTCATCTTGACATCCACCACCACCCCCAGGTCCCTCTCAGCTATTGAGACTTGTAGCATTCCCCCCCCCAACCCGGGTGTACACTTGGCCCGGATTTCTGGCTCCCAGGTGCAGCACCTTGCATTTCCCTGCATTGAACCTCAGCTTCCACTTTCTAGACTACGTTTCCAGATCCTCCAGGTCCCCCTGTAGGGCCACCCTCCCCTCTTCCCCATCCACCACCGCCCCCAGTTTTGAGTCATCCGCAAAGAGACTCATCTCACTCCTGATACCCTTCCTTATGTCAGAGACGTAGGCGTTGAACAGGAGGGGCCCAAGGACTGATCCCTGAAGAAAGTTTGATAGAAACCTGTATTAATACCATCCGGCCCCAGGGCTGCCTCTGGCCATAACTTCTGAATCATAGTTGTAACTTCCCCAATAGTAATAGGTAGTAACAATCCTACCTGCTCTTGTGGATCTAAAACCTCCAGCTCCCTCTAGTGTAAAAAGGTCTCCAGTTCCCCATGCCCTTCCAAGGGTTCTCCAAAATCCTGGCCTAACTTTTCTTCTATTATTCTCATCATGTCTGGCAAAGTATTACCCCTTGTGGGTCTTTAATGGCAGAAAAGTGTTTCTGGACAACACGATCTTGGCGTCCCTTATAAAGGTCCTTAGATACTTTAGCACCATGTAGGCCATAGGCCTGTTCTGCTTGTAAAGTTTTAGCCCTATCATACAAGAAGGATTTCATCTCCTCCTTCTTGAGTAGGGAAGTCTGCTGGGCATACTGGTGTTTTTCTGTATGTTGAAGGGAAATTAAATGAAACAACTGTGACCTCAATTTTAAAAAACTGAAAATAATTATCTCTCCCTTTTGTCTTACCAATTTTCTGAAAGAATTTCTGTAGATGAATTTTGGTATCGTCCCACCACTTGGTCAGCTTATCATCGAGAATCCCCACAGTGGCCCTAGCCTTCAGAATTTCCTCCACTTTTGTCCTAATGACTGGATCCTTTAAAACAGCTGTATTTAGGTGCCAGTAACCAGGCCCAATCTTAGAGTCTTGGAAACCACCTACTGTAACTAATAATTCAAAGTGATGTGATGTGGCCATAAGTTGAGTTACTGCCTCCAAAATTTTCCAATTTTTGAAACAAAGATAAAATGTATTCTGGAGGAGAACCCCCCCCCCATCTTACGTATGGTCCCCCGTCTTATGTAAAGCCCTGTATGCATCTTGCATCTCAGCTGCAGACATAATTTGTGTGAGTACGTTTGTGTCTCAAATAATTTGGTAGTTCCCCCTATTTTATCACCCAACTGTAGAGGGCAATTAAAATCTCCCTGTATTATAATCTTCATTGTCGTATGTAAATATGGTTGTAATTTCCAAAAAAGAGTCACCCTAGTGTATTTAGTCTGAGGGGCATATATTGCACCCACTCAAAGAATTTGTCCCTGACCTTGAATATCCACTAAAAGAGCCCTCCTGGAGTCGATAGCTAATATTTTGGCTATTTGTACCTGACAGGATTTAAACAAAATCCCCACCCCAGAACAGGGATCTTCCCCTAGCGACCAAATAGAAGCACCCCAATGCCATGCCTTTTGTGCTTGGTGGATAGCAGCAGTAGTTCTTAACCTAGTGTTCTGCAACAGAATAATCTGAGCCTTAGTATTACTTAAAGCCCAAACTGTCATACTTCTCCTGTTATGGTTCTTTATTCTATTGACATTTAAAGACAAGATGTTTGTATTGTCATAGGAACAGATGTTCATGACTACAGTCAAAAGGCACTACATGGCCTCTGCATTGTTTTTTCCTTGTTTTTTTCTTTGCTTTTAATAATTCCGCAGCATCCACTTCCATATCTGATAGTTCATTTTGGGAGGATGCCTCTAAAGAGGATTCTGAGTCCCCATCTTCCTCCTCAGTCTGTTTTTGTAATGCGATGAAGGTGTTCTGTGGCTCCACAGTCTCAGTCTTTGTTAACTTGTATTTGGGAGTACTCCTTGTGGAACATCGTTTGCCTTTGACTACTTGACAATCATCCTGGGGTTGGGGGAGGCATTGCCGCACACTGCACTTTAATCGTGTCCATAGTCATGTCATTTGTGATGGATGATGAGGGTGGCTGTTGCTCCTCCATAACCTGTCCTCGTTCATCAGCTTCCCTAGTATCAGGACCCCGTGGGTCTCCAGGTGGGCTATCAGCAGGGGCGGCATGTGCAGCTGCGTCAGCCTGGGCCTCCTGATCAGGCTGCTCTTCCTTTGTTTGCTGTTCTGAAAGTCTTCAGATTGGTTTTTAGCTTGTCTGGATTGGGCCTCATGAACCATGTCTGCCTGATCATAGAAAGAACCTTTATTGTGAATAGCCCACAGGCACTGCATGAATAAATGGCCAGTTTCTTCACACCAGTTGCATTTTACTGGGTTAGGACAGTACATACTGGTATGTCCAGCTTGTAGGCAAAAATTGCACACCACTGTCTCACAAACACTGCTCAAGTGGGACAGGGACCCACATCAATGAAACATCTTGGATTGTCCAGGATAAAAGCAAAAGCCACAGTCTTAACCAATGTAGAAGCAGCTTGGCAAATGCACAGGTCCACTTTCCAAGGTGCGTAATCATATTCTGATTTTCCACCCTCCAGTCCAGATGGTTTCAGAATCCAGGTTTGGGGTGGGCCTATCAATTACATCAGCCCTTTCCCTGACCCAGTATAAAATGTTACAGACATAGACACTTTCATTCCAGAACAACACTGTAATATTCTTTACTGTAGGTTTTGTCAAAGGTATGGCTATAAATGGAGCCCACAAGGGGTTATTGTGAAGTTGTTGGTACTTTTACCAGAATCTCTCCAACTGTTGTGAAGTGTTGAAATTAACATCAAACTGTTTGTCAAATGGCCACCTGAGGCTGAAAGAGTGGCAAAAATGTAATTTGCTGTAAACTGCATGGATTCCTTAAGCAATCATCTCCCAACATAAACTCTAACCAGAGGTTCATCCAGGCCCCCTCCCCCCTTATGTAATCCGGACAGCATTTCGTCTGGTAGCAGGTTTGCCTAAGTTGGAAAACAAATTAGACATTTATTTATTTGTTTGTTTATTCGGAATTACAATCCTTTGAGTCAAAGACTCCTTTACAAAGGTTCCACATCAGTTACAGTAACAATACATACAGCAGACATTAGAATACAACAGGGTAAGACAGGTACAATTCATATACATGGTGAGCTTACTGTATTACATTATATACAACATAAAGGGCAAAGGTACATAGCATCAGAGGCATTGCTAGGTACAAACTTAGGTGCAGATAGAGAAATTTTGAGGGGAATGATGGTCTGGGCATAGGGCCAGACAATGGGTAGGAGCCAGAGATCTGAGATTGTAAGACGGCTCAGCGGGAGACTGTGTGGATGGTGGTGGTAGGGAATGATAGACAGAGTGAAACAGGAAGGTCAGAGGCTGGACATAGTACATTGTCAGATAAGTGGGCAGGAGAGAGTGGAGAAGGGAAAGAAGGAGAGGGCTAGATGTGTCCATATTACAGCCAGAGGGAATAAGGCCAGGAGAGTAGGATACTGGGCATTGTCAGGCATGGAGGAGTTAGGGACAGGTACAGGAGCATGAGGATTGAAGGTGGGAGCGCAGTAGGAATTTAAAGTGACCAAGCTTAGGTTCTTCCGCAATGTGTGTGGGAGTGAGTTAAGCCATGCTGGAGCACGATAGAGAAAGGAGCATTGGCCCATGGATGTCTTTAGTCTTGGCACCTGATGAGATGGTTTGAGGGAACTCCTGGTGAGCTTTGCATGTGGAATTGATTGCAGGAGAGTGGAGAGGAAAGTGGCCGTGAGCCCAGCGGTGCTTTGTTTGGCTAAAAGGCAGGTGTGGTACCATAGTCTACCATCAAAGTCCAGCCAGTTTATTTGGTTGTTGAGGGAGCAGGTATATGTGGTACTGGGGCAGCCCAGAGAGAGGTGGCAGGCTTTGTTGAGCGATATTTTGACCCTTTTAGGGTGGTGGTGTCAGCTGTCCCATAGATAACAATGCCATAGTCAATCACCGATAGTACTGAGGAGGAGATGACAAGTTGGAGGGCTTCTGGGGGAAGACATTGCCGATGACAGTAGAGGAGCCCGATACGGGAGTTGAGATTTGAACAGAGTTGATGTATGTGGTCGTGGAAGGTAAGGGCAAGGCCTAGTGTTATGCCTAGGTATTTAAAGGAGCGGACCTGTTCAAGGGGCAGAGCAGTGGATGTGCTGATGTTTAGTGGGGTGTGCTTAAGTTTGTCCTGGTGGTGGGTGAAAGCATACTCTTAGATTTCTTTTGATTAATGGGAGGGCTTTAAGCCTGTGGTTCGATGGGCGGAGCAACAACGTCACTCCCCCATCGAGTTAAAAGGTCACAAACATCCTGGGCCTCCCCAGGATTCTTTATCGTTGCAGCTGGAGGCTAGGTCGGCTGTACATGCTCTCTGACTTTCCTCGCTGCTCAACTCCTCGATATCTGCCCCTTTGGTGTTTCAGTGCCCTTCTCCTGCCCGACTCGTTCTCCTTCCCTCCTACCTCACTTGTCCCCTCCCTGCTCCTTGTGAGCTGCTGTTCATTTTCCTGTGTCCCTGTCTCGGCGCTTCTCTTCTCCGTCATGTTGCATTGCCCTGTTCTCAATCTGCATTTTCAGGTGCCTCACCCCCGCCACTCATTTGCGGCCCTTTGTTTGTTCCCACTGTGCTCCCTCCAGTTTCTCTGTCTTGTCCTTTTATTGCTGCCCAATGCAGTTTAACACAAAAAAATATATATAATTTCCCCCGCTCCTCTGGAGCGGTTTTTCTGCTTGCCTCCTTGTCTTCTCTTCCACTTCTCTGCCTGCTGTTATGCCTATTGCTCCTCGGGGCCCCTCTTGATCTCTGCCTCTGCTTCTTCTGTTGCATCCACACACTCAGGCACTCCCTCAGTGCTTGGACCATGAAAGCCACGCTTGTTGCTGGTGGACCGGCTCTAGTGGATGTTTCTCGACCCCGGCACTGTACTTGGCTATTGGGCCGGCATTGCCTGTAGGTTTCCTCCTCTGGACAAGCATTTCTTGTCCTTGTTTTGTTTAGCGGTGGTATGCCTGGCAGTACCTCACTGGTTGTGTGTCAGCCCCCGCATATCGCTCCATTTCCAACTTTGGATGCACTAGTCCCGATCGTCCTCACACTTTCGGCATGCCTGGGGTGACCACCGTGAGTCCTCCGGTTGGGAAGTCAGCTAACTTTTGCTTCTGCATTTCTGGTTTGTGCTTCTGGACTGTGAGTAGAGCTGGTTCTTTTCTCTCCTGGGTATGCATGTTTATTTTATCTTCCGTTGTCCTATATCCCTGCCTTTGGTTTCCTTGTCTTTCTTCCTGACCTCATGTTTTCCTTATATTTTGCCCAACATTCTAGCATACTGAGGTGGGCTATCTATTTTGCATGCTTCCTCACAGCTCATTTCCCATTTTTTGTCTTCCTTGGTCATGACACTTCACGGCATTGTGGATACCTCTTTCTCTTTACCATGTGACCTGTCGTTCTTTGATGTCTCTGCCAGTCCTCTGGGTTTCCTTCCGATCTTTATCTCGTTTGTCCTTCCTGTGGGTCTCTTTCATCGCTTTCCTCCTGTGCTGGCCATCCAGGCTTCACTCCCTCATGGCCTGCATTCAGTGTTTCTTTTGGGCCTGCCTATCATGACTCCTGTACCCCCTCATCATACCGCTGCCCTCCTGCTGTGTGTTCACTGTCCTCATCCTCGGGCTTGCCGGCTGACTCAGTCTGGCCGGCCATCGGCATTTCTTTTGGGCGTCCCTATCCTGCCTCATATGCTGGCTTGTTCAATTTGCCTCTCAGAGTCCCTTCTTTCATTTCTCCCTGTAGTGGGTCCTTTCAAGAACTGTCATCCGTCATCGATCCATCCATCTGATCCTTCGACTACATAGCCCTCTCAAATCCTCAATACTTCATCCTCGACCTGCTCATCTCATTCGATCTCTCACTCAGTATGCCTCTGCTGACTCCATCTTGGCCTGCTATCATTGCTTCTTTTTGAGCATGCTTATCATTCTTACTGTGCCAACTCATTGACCCACAGCCCTCATGCTGCATGTATCAGGTTCATGACTCTGGTCTTCATTCACCTCCTATTGTCTCGTACCACCCATCAATGAATCATTCCATCATAGCTTCACTCTATCATCGACTCACGGCCATCTTCCCGCTTGTATCGAGTTCATCACGCCTGTTTTATTCGCTCCTCCTTACCTCACAGTTTATCTATTTACATCACTTAATCGAGCATTCCATCACTGATTCCGATGCTACTCATCGTTCACCTCTTCAGGATAAATAATCATTCCCATTGCATAATCATGCCTTTTTTCTCGGCCTCAGTATCTACTTACTCACCTCGCTCGATCACTCCTGTCTCTCATTGGTCCTTATGCCCATCACTCATCCGACCCCACGTGGGTCTCCTCCTTCCCCTTGACTACTTGAGTGTACCCCTATTGGGTCTGTTCCCGCTGATATATGGCAGACCCAGACCCTGCCCGCCTCAGTACCTTTTTCCCCACCATCCAGTGTGCATCAGTAGCATCATCGCTTTCATTGTCAGAGCCACTCCTTCACTCTCTCCCTGGAGCCTCTGGTTCTCCTTCCCTCCTTCTACCCTCATGGTCCATCTATTTCCTTCCCTCACTCAGTATACCTCTCCTCATCTGGCATGCCTCTCCTTGGCTCTATGCTCCTTCACCAAACCATTGCACTTAGCTCTCCTGCTGCATTCCTCTCTGTCCCTACGTTCTGGCCTGATCAACTTGTCAGTTGCCATCTCATCGCCCTCACGTTCCGGCCATCGCGGATTGGATTCGCCCCAACTTAGGTCTGCAATTGCTGTTTCTCTTTGGGGCATGTTTGTCCTGAATCCTATTCCTTCTCCTCGAATCTTCCTGCCGCATCTGTTCAGGTTCCTGACTGCAGCCTTCTCACCTGTTCTCCATGATTCCTTCCACTACAGGCCTACAATTGACATTTCCCATTCCAGCATTCCTGGCTTCTCTCCATCTTTGCCCATCGTCCGCTTTGCTCCTCTTGCTCGCTCATGCCTTCCCTTCTGTCCTGCATACTCGTCTTTGGGCCTCATTGCCTGCTTGCTCTGCCAACCACATCATTTGGCTGTCTCTGGCTGTCTTCCTCTGGCCTTTGCACGAGTCGGGCCTGATGTTGGTCTTTCTTTGGGCTTGCCTATCATGCTTCTTTGCTGTGGTTCCTGACATCAGTCATCATTCACCATGCCTTCTCACGCCTGTAGTCCCAGGATTCTCTCCGTTCATAGCTTCCGGACCTCATTGGCCGCCACAGATTCCCTCCGATCATGGCTTCCATCTCTCCTTTTGTCTTTTCATTGCCCCACTGCGCTTTTGCGGATTTCCTCGTCTTCAGTACTTCCGTGCCAGCCATCTCGGATCTTCTCCAATGGCACCTACCTCCTCCAAGGAGTCTCCTTTCTCCATGTCATTTGTCGTAGCTCCCTTCATTTGGGTTCTTCGACTCCATTGCCTCCACTCCTTGATACCGCGCCTCGCCCTGCTCTTCTGTGTTCCATCACTCTATTAGCATGCCTTGGCATCGTTCGCTGCCCTGTCTGCGCTTTTTCCTTCTGGCCCACCTACTCCGTATCGCCCCCTGCTGTTCTCATCCCATACCGGCTAGGTCCTCTGCCGCCTATTGAACTCCCTTCCGTCCTTTGCCCATTCATACCTCGCTTTCCAGTTCCTGCCTTAGTAACGTCAATCCCTCATCATGCCTCTTTCGTTCCTGTTACCTTTCTCAACCTAGCGCTTATTCTCATCCTACCCCTCATGGATTCTTTCCCCTCTTGGCTTCCCTCCTCCTCTTCCATCATCCGATTGCCTCTCCTTGCTCATCGTCCTGAGCTTGCCCCCTGGTTCCTGATGCGCCTTCTTCCACTTGTGGCCCGTCTTCACTGTTCTTTTGGGCATTCCTATCATACCTCCCATGCCTCCTATCAAACGCAGACGTCCTGCCAATTGTATCAAGTTTATAACTCCAGTCATATCGTGTTCCTATATCCAGTTGTCGTTCCCTCCGCATTGCCTCAAGGTTTCTCTATTTACATTGCTTACTCAAACATTCCTATCATTGAATTCCATACTACCTCATCGATTACAACCTCAGGGTCTAATCGTTCAAGGTCTTATAGTTCACATCACGTAATCAAGCATGCCTCTTCAACCTCATTGTCTGCTCACTTGCATCGCTCAATCAAGCGCATCACTATATCAAGCTAGTCTGCATTATGATCGGTCTCCTCATCAGCACTTCTGGATTCACCTCGTGAGCACATCTGGATACCCCTTGTTCCTCTGACTCCTACATGGATTTCCTCCCTCCCATCCTTGCTCCTCTTATCTACTATCTCTCATCAACTCCTCAAGCATGCCCTCCTTGGGTCCCTGCTACCTCCCCATCCTTCTTTACTCTGTCCTTCTTTGGAGTTTTTTCCCTTTCCCGTCATCATGCCTCTACATGGGTCTTCTCCTTCGCATCGACTGCTCGATCCATGTGTTTCCCTTCACCTCCTCAGCTACACCTGTACATTTCTTTTGGGGTTTCCCTATCCTGCCATGCTTCGGCTGACTCAGCCGGGTCTGCATACCAGCCTCCATAGCATTACGCTTTGGCCATTCCATCTGACCTCCTCCGACTCGCCCTATTGCAGTTTTCTTCCTACCGGTGGTGTCCTTTGCTAACCTATTGCATCCTTACTGTCCTTCGGTCTTTCATACTTCGCTTTCCCACTCCAGCCTCCATGGCTTCAATCCATCTTTGTGCCTCATCCATTCCTATTTTTCTTTCCTCAGCATAGCGCGCTCCAGGCATGTCTTTTCTAGTGCCAGTCAGCAGGGATTCACTCCACTCATGGTCTCATTCCTCATCCATCACTGTTACCTCAATTTGACTCTACCTCCACTCAAGAGCCATGCCTTCCTGTCCGTCGCCCCTTGTTAAGGGCTGGCTCGAGGCTCTCCACCTTCATTCAAGTTCCTTTCACATTCCTTTCCAAATCTACCTCCTTTCAAGGAGCCTATTTATTCACATTGCTCTATTCATTCTGAATCTACCTCTTTTCAAGGAGTCTACTTAGTCACATTGCTCTATCAAGCATATCACCATCTAGTCCGCATACTCTCTGGTTCCAGAAATGTCTTCTTGGCCTCAGAGTATGTCTCCTTTCGAGAAGCCCTATTACTGCATCACTCTTTTCAATCCTATGATATTCATCACCCACAACATTAGAGTCTAATTGTTCACATCGCATGTTCATGCTTTATCAGCCTCTGTGTCTACATCCTCACCTTGCTCAATCAGGAGTACCTCTCATTCAATCTTATGCTACCTCATTGTCCTGCCATCCTCTTGTGGCAGTTATCATAATCCATATTCATTCTTGCCTCCGTTCCTTCGAGATGTGCGCAGCCTCATGTTCTATATTTAATCATGCTTTCTTTCAAGGAGTTTCCCTATTTCATCATCATCCTCCCTACTCATGTCTATTTCATTACTCTTCACTACTTAGATCCCTCATCTATGAACCATTCTCTTTACCGACTCACGTCCTCAAGTCGAACGTCATCAGCCTGGAGGGAAGGCTACCTATGCCTTGGATCCCCAGAGATTTTCTCCTCCAATGGGGTTTTTCTCTCTTCCGTGCCAATGGTCATAATATTAGTTAGAGTTAGTGCTTTCTTCACGTTAGTTAGTTATGTTCTGCTGTGGGATGGAGGCGGGTGGTGGCCCCGGCTTTCCCCTCTCCTTAGGAAGTTAGCCCTTCTCTTCACAGAATTCATTCATCATCCTCACCTCTTCAAAGCTTGACATCTTGGGTATTCTTTTTGGGCTTCTTCCTAACCTACCTTTAGCCAATGCATTCATCCCCAGCACCTGTGGGGGGAACCCTCCTCTAGGGTTCCTTGCATCGTACCCCTACAGGGTGGTACCGTATATCCCATGGATAGAGAGGCGGAAAGCCAAAAAGCAAATTAAGTTACACAAGCATCATCTCATTATCTCATCCAGTTGCATAAGCACATCAATTGGGAGGGCTTTAAGTCCGTGGTTTGATGGGCAGAGCAACAATGTCACTACCACATCGAGTTAAAAGGTCACAAACATCCTGGGTCTCACCAGGATTCTTTCTCGTCACCCACCATCCACCCCTTCTCCTCCAGCGGCTCATCTCTCTTCCCCATGGGCTTCATCCTTACCTACCTTTAGCCAATGCATTCATCCTTGGCACCTGTGGGGGAACCTCCTAGGTTCTCATGGCCGCACTCTATAGGGTGGTATATCCCATGGACAGAGAGTGTAAACACAAAGCAAATCAAGTTACACAAGCATCATCTCATATTATCTCATCCAGCTGCGTAAGCATATCGAAGCTAAGTTTGTGTTTGGAGAACCAGTACTCTGCCTCCGTAAAGGAGGTTTGGAGGGAGAGTTCTGGTTGGGAGGGGTTGGGGTGAGATGCAAAGAGGACAGCAACATCAGCGTACAGCAGGATATTTCTGGTGCAGGCTTTGGGAAGAGAATTTAGGAAGAGGCTGAAAAGAAGGGGACCTAATATGGAGCCTTGCGGTACTCCAGAGCGGACAGGGAGCGGGCTCAAGGTGGTGGAGTTGATTTTCACCTTTTGGGTCCGGTTGTACAAGTAGTCGGTGAACAAATTCAAGGGGTCCTGGGCGAGGCCCAGTTGAGACAGGGTGGAGAGGAGAAGTGGGTGATTAACAGTGTCGAAGGCCTTTGATAGGTCCAGGAAGACCGCACCAGCCAGCTTGCTATTATCCAGAGCAGAGTGTATGAAACTAGTGAAATCGAGGAGGGCAGTAGTTGTACTATGCCCTTGCCTGAAACCATGTTGTTCAGGAGTCAGGAGTTTGTATTTGGATAGGTACTCAGTGAGCTGATCCACAACTATACACTCGAGGGCCTTGGAGAGTGGGTGAAGGATAGATATGGGACGGTAGTTACTAGGGGAAAGACGGTCACCAGATTTGCATATGTGGGTTATAAGAGTCATCTTCCATAGTGAGGGGAACTTACCTATGCAAAGGGTGAGGCTGAGTAGTGAGGTTAGAGGGGAGAGGACCTTGTCAAGGCTTAATCGCAGGATTCTAAGGTCAATCGTATCACTACGGAAGCAGGCCTTTTTAAGGGCTTTGATAAGGTAGGATTTTGCTTCCCGAGGGGTGACGGTCCAGAAGTGGAAGGGAGGAGAGGTTGGGGGGGATGAGGGCAACGGGGTTTGACTGAAGACGTTAGGGGGGAGAGTAGTGCTGAGGTCTGAGAAGGTGGAGTTCAGCGCTTCAGCCACTATGTGTGGGTTGTTTGAGATGGAGCCATTTATGTTGAGTTGATTGGGGGGGAGTTTGACTTTCCACTAAGGGACTTCAGATTGTCCCAGAATTTGCGCCCGTCCCCCCAGGTAGCAGTTAGGGCGGCTTTGAAGTGGTCAGCTTTAGCTTTTCTAGTGGGCCATGTACAGCTGTTGCGAGCAGTATGGTAGAGCTGTCTGTCTAAGGAATTGCTAGAATCAAGGGCTTTTTTCTATACTTCATCATGCCGCCTCATGAGGTCCAGCAGGTGAGATGTGATCCATGGGGTGTCGTAGGCTCTTACTATCTTTTTTTTTGAGAGGCGCAAATTTGTTGCAGGCTCCATTGAACACGTTAATAAAGTAACTAAGGGCTATGTCTATGTTCTGACTGCAGTAAAGAGGGGACCAGTCATGGTGCATTAGGTGTGTTCTAAGATTCCTGAAACTGCTGGGTTTGAGCGGTCTAGAGAAAATTGTCTCAGAGGGTGGTTTGGGTAAATTACAGGACCACTTGAAGAGGATAGAAGAGTGGTCGCTGAGGGCATTTGAGAGGACGGAGAGGTCCTAGATTTTATGGAGGCAGTTGGAGAGGACTAAGTCAAGTAAGGTGGCTGTACCGGTGTTGTGGTTTATGCATGTTTGAAATTTGATTTATTAGGTGTGTAGTCATTGCCTTTGTCAGTGAAAGAGTGGGATTTTGCCTTTTGTCTGTCTTGAATGGAAAAGCTGGAGTCAGACTGTGCTGCAGAGAGCTGTTTTTTCCCTGCAAACCCTTGCTGCCCATGTGAGGGACCTGCCTCACTCCTGTCCATAATATCAGCCCAGGACGTGTTTGGGGAGAGTCCTGATGTAGCCATTTCAACTGGTGGTCTAATCTCTTCCATATGGGGTTTATTCAGAATATTTGTCACACGCTCCACAACAGACTAAGTCATAGTATGGGACGTGTTATCTCCGTGGTCACACAGGGGCACATCTGTATGTACTGTGCCCAGGACACTTGAAGTGACCCATCACGAGGCAGTGGGGGAAAATACTAACACTCCCAGAAGCCACCGACTGAGCTTCAGTAGTAGTCGGCAATACAGATTCTCACTGAAAATTACCACTACAAACAGTCTCACTCACCGTTGGATTGGTGTAATTCATCATTGTTTCCGGAGCAGCAGTTTCGGGAGCAGTCATTCATAAGGTAGAAAAAATGGGCAGACTGGATGGGCCTTGCGGTCTTTATCTGCCGTCAACTTCTATGTTTCTATGTTTCAGTCATAGCAGCACCATCCACACGGGACTGACCTGTTGGCAACCCTGCATCCGGGTGTACCGCTCCCATAGCAACCTTTCTGGTAGACATTGTCGATCCTGTTTTAACTTGGATATTTAGGGGAATTGTAGACAGACAATGTTTTATCTTCACACCAGCAGTTTTTTTGAAGACTAATGGCTGTGATCCTTCTGGACTACAATAATTTCTGCTGTAGGTGTTGTGCCTGCATCCCAGCCCTTTCCATCAGGCATCCCCTTCCACCCAGCATCCAGTAACACTCTTTCCAGAGACCAAGGCAATGGGTTCTCCACTTCTCTCTGTTCCTGTAAGTCCAGAATATCCATATTTTTAGTAGCGGCATCCATCTGTATTGCAGGGCCAATAACCTGGATATGATGCTGAGGATTCTCAGACCCTCCTGACAGCCCTGCAGCTGCCTTGTCTTCTGTCAGCATTTTCAAGAGCCATGCTTATCTTTCCAAACTGTTCACCAGTATCTGAAGTCCTGCCATTCTGTCCTGAGAAGTGCTGTCTCAGAACTGTCCCTTGAAATCCATTCTCTGCCTCAGGCCTTCACCAGCCGGTGCCTCCACCTCCATAAACATAATGCTAGGTAAGTCATTACCATCCATCCGATCTACAATCACCTCAGTGGCAGGTATTTCCATCGATGTTGAAAAAATAATGTTCTCCATTCCCTGCTGAGATTCGATCCTCTGTCTCTCTGCACCTCCACCTTCACCTCCACCTCCTGGGTCAACCATCTTGCTGAACACCACCAGCAGCAGCTCTCCCTGCTGAAGAGTAGGGGAATTTCCCCGGTGTCATGGCCAACATTTCCCCATCAATAAAACAGGTCAATAAAACCTACCCCCAGGATGCACCTGGAAACATGCTGTAATAGCGTAGTGTGCCTTTCCTGGTCAAAAGTTACAAATAGATAAATAATACTTGAGTAACTAAAGCCATGGGCTGGAGCAGATGCCCTGCTTCACCTGGGGAAGGTTGGTGCGGGATTTCAGTGTCACAGTGACACCTGCAGGAGAGCCAAGGAGCTTGCACCCCCTGCAGTGTGTCATTCATGTACAATACTTACAGGCTCTCACTCACGCCATGGGGAGGAGGCAGAGGCAGGCTTCAGGAGAAAAACAGGGAAAGAAAATCGTCACCCATTGTCAGAATGAGGACTTCAGCCTCAGGCAGGGTATATCCCTGGAATCAGGGTTTACACAATGTACATTAGCACTGTTTCATTCAGATAAAAGCGCTCTCGGTAACATGAAATCCTAGCTGACTATGGCTGGCAGTATAGCCTAGAGGTTAGTGTAATGAGTTGCAAATGAGCTTGGTAAGTCCAGAAGACCTGGGTTTGAGTTCCACAGGCTCCACTGGCATAATGTGTGACTCTGAGCAAGTCACTTAACCTACCCACTGCTCCTGGGTCACCCCTGAAAACAGGCACTTGTGTCTAATGGGACTTACCCAGTTCCCAAAGAATTAAAAAAAAAAAAAAATTTGCATTTATCTAGGAGGGTACATAAAAGTTGTTATTCCTACAGCGGGGTATGTCACTCTGCCTGTGTATTGCTGAGTGCTGAGACTTGCGGTGTGCTGAAGCAAGAGTTGGCACAAGGAAAGGATTCACAAAGATAAAAAATACATTTCATAGCCACCATCCCATATACCCAGTATATCCCTGGAATCTTATCAAGGTACAGCATGTCTTTGTCAGATGGGTCACTGGTCTGGGGAATGAACATCAATAATAACAAAACAGACAAAAAAAAATCCATAAATACAAGCTTGTTTCTGTATCTACTATTGTCTAAATCACACACACACTGTAAAGCCCCAAAGCTTCATGGGTACCATTATGCAGATCCTTGCATACAACAAGCTTCTTGCAAGGCTTCACTGGGATCAAAACTAGCATAATAAAAGGTGTTTGCAATTATTCCAATTTAGGCTGAGAGCGACAAACTACGAATATATATTTAATCTTCTCTAGGTCTCCTCAGTGCAGTGCAGTCATGCACTGTCTCGGCCAAGTACCAGGTCAGAACAGGCTTTTTTGTATTTTGAATGAAGGACCCTGCAGAAAATGATATTGTATTCCATTGTTACTTATCTTTCAGTTCTCAGTCAAAATGAGACCAGTCCCCACCCCCAAACCACCCACACAGGTGGTGCATGTATAGAAGAACAAAAGCGGAGACAAGAGTTATTTAATTACGCAGAATCTGAAATAGACGTGATTAGTTGGGTCAGTGTAGGGCAGCCAGATGGATAGTCAGAGCTACATCTGCTACATAATGATAACCCCCCATGCATAATCCAGGCACATCCAAGAAGGCCTTGTGCAGCAGCACACCTGCAAATCCACAGTGGACTTCAGAGTCACTGGCTACCCTCAGGCAAACTGACTGCACTCAGCTAGGAACATGTCAATTGCCTGCTACAGCTCAGAAAGAGCCCTCTGTTACACCTCTCTTCCTGTTGCCTTAGTTATTGCTGGCTTGTGGCAGGAGAAAGGATCCAGCAAGTCAGATTCTCCACTGATGTGGTGGTGTGAGTGAAGTTTGAATGAACTCGAGTGTCTCTGCAAGCCCACACCCCCCCCACCCTACATACACATGTACAATAATGAATAAATTAGCTAGGCTATTTCAGCTTGTACAGTATGTTCAACACAGCAGTGCAAGAAAAAAAATTAAATCCTCTTTAATTTGATTGCATCAGGTACCCCTTCTCACATCTTAATGATATGAGTGGATCAGAGCCTTGTTTTTTGTTTTTTTTTGGGGGGGGGTGGTATAGAAAATAGAAACGTAGACAATGGCAGCAGAAAAAGACCCGTGGCCCATCCCCATACCCTATTTATTAGATTCTGTTTTACCATTTTGTTTGTTTGCCACCCCTTCCCCAGCAGGTAAGCCACTACCTTCATAGTTGGCACCAGTGTTGAAAATGAAAAACATTTACAAGGAAGCCCTCCAACTTTAATTGGGGGGGCAACGCATGATGGCACGAGGTCCATATACCCCCCAGGACCTGAACACCATTTTCACCACAGAGTGCTTGGATCCCAGTCAGCCCTAATAATTTGCTATGTTTGGTCTGTGCATTGCTGGACTCCATTTTGTAAGCTGCTGTATTTATCAGTTTATTTTTCACTTTTTGTCTCGATGGATTTGCACGGTTCCATGTCATAATGGCGTTTACGTTACGGTGATCGCCATTATGGAGAGTGTATATCGCTGAAAAACAATTTGATGATATACACTTGCAGGAGACTGGGCACACACACAATAAACTAAGTGTGTTTACAGGGGGGTCTGTGCCCCTCTCCCCCCATGCCCCCTGCACCCCCCCACCCGATTGTGGATTGTCAACTCCAGGGGGGTGCATGTCAAGGAGAGGGCACAGCCCAGTTTAAAAAAAAAATGTAAGTCCCACAGCTGTCAGAACAAAAAAACTCTTCCCAGCCCCAAACCCAGGACCTGCTCTGTCAAAGCCAGCTTCCCTCCCACCACCACCCACACAGCTTGGGCAGAGCAGGCACACTAGAAGGTAATAACCCTCTTCCTATCCATCCTTCCCTTTGTACCTTTTCTGCTGCCCTTCCTTCCCCTCGCAGTCACAGTCCTCGCTACTCCTGGAAGGTCGCATGATAATAGTGTTGTAATATGGGTCACCATTTGGATGGTCGCCCATATACAATTGCTATTATCACTGGATACCAATTTGCACAATATGCAAGCATATTTCTAGTTTTCTCCAGCATGAGATTTTTGTTCAGTAGCAATACAGCAAGAGCATCCACTTCTGAAATTGTTTAATGTTTGTCGGGCTGGCTGCCCTGGGCTGCAACAGGTCCTTGTTCAGCATGCCTTCTTTTGTTTTTTGGCCCTAACATGAGTTTCTGGGACTCCTGGACTCATAGAATTTGTTGGCAGATAGGGACCGCTTGGACCAGCCAGTCTGCCCATTTTTCCCCTGCCTATACATTCACCGCAGACTCTACCTGATCTCCGGCTACCTCTACCCACCCCCTGTTTCCCAGTTAAGATTCCCTTGTGCCTATCCCATGCATGCTTGAAGCTGACCACTGTTTTCACCTCTGCTACTTCCACTGGAAGATAGTTCCAGGCATCCACCACTCTTTCAGTGAAGCAGTATGTCTCACAACCCTCCTAAATTTCCCCCTTCCAGCTTCACTGCATGCCCCCTTTTTTTGTGCACTTTCTCCTCTGAAAAATATTCCCTTCCCACTGACTCCAGTAGCATTTAATTGTTTCAGAAGTAAAACTAAAGTACATGGCCTGGATTTTAAAAGAATTCTGCTGTTAATTGTGATGCAACTGCATTACTTGTAACATGATAATTAAAACACCGAAGATGTGGTCTAATTTTATGCCGCATGTCCCGCAAGCTGAGCATCAAAAATGACGCATGCATAATTTTTCTGCTGTAAAATGAGCAAAGTATAGCAAATGAGTCAAAATGTTTGAAAATCACACACAAATATTTGGACACATTTGTAATGATACAGCTGCGACAGAAATACTGCTGCAAGTCCTGCATCAAGATATTTGAATATCAAGGGCCAGGGTTCTGTTCCTGATCCTTCCCACCTCCCCTTTTCTTTCACTACTGTAACCCCAAATGATGCCCTAAGTGCTCTCCTCGCCATCATCCCCTCTAAAGGTGCCTATCCCGATGGCCTTGACCCAAACCTCTTCTCCCTCTCCACTCCGGCCATTGCCTACCCCATCTCATTAATCCTAAATCTCTCATTCTCTACTGCCTCGGTCCTCTCTTCATGGAAACATGCAGTGGTCCCCCCTCTACCCAAAGTGGGTGACCCCTCATCCCCTGGCAACTATCGTCCCATTTCTCTCCTCCCTACCCTTGCCAAGCTTCAAGAACACATTGTCCTCTTCCTAATCACCTCTTTTCTACCTCACACTTCCTTTTTTACCCCTTTCCAGTCTGGTTTCAGGAAAAACCACTCAACTACCACCTCTCTCCTCTGGCTCACAGACTCCATCCTAACCGGGATGGACAATGGCCAAATTACCTCTGACATTTTTGTCAACCTTGCCAAGGCCTTCAACACCATTTCTCACTTCCTTCTCCTCGACTCACTCCCAGCAGCTGGCCTATCTCCCTCCACCACAAACTGGTTCAAAGCCTACCTTACTGGAAGAACCCAATCAGTTAAGATCTTGGATGCCACTTCACCTCCCCTCCCAATTAGCACTGGCATCCCCCAGGGCTCTGTATTTGGGCCCCTCCTATTCTCCATCTTCTTAAACGACCTTCCCTCTGTTTGCTTCCCCTCCACCACTATACATATGTTTGCCAATGATAGAGTCCTGTATGCATCTGGCTCCCGTTCTGCTGAGGTTACAATCAGCTTACAGCGAGACTTTGACAAGATTCAGCTCTGGTTTGCTAACCATCAAATTTTCCTCAATGCCAAGAAGACTGTCTCCATGACAACTGGCACAAGGCAGAGAGTCTCTAGGCTTCCCTCCATACCAACTTTCCACACCCTTGATGGGACTTTTCTGGAGGACACATCCTCCTTCAGGTTCTTAGGTATTTGGTTGGACCAATACCTAAACTTCTCTGGAGATATTGATGCCATCCAGACAAAACTGTGCCCCAAGCTTGGTGCCCTGTTCAGTAACCATAGTTGCATCCCTCCTACGGCTAGGTGTGAACTTGTTCAGAAGATGATATTGCCAATTTTCAACTACTGTGACTTAGTCTATGGTACTGCTCCTACGTCCTCCCTGGCGAGACTGTACACCCTCTTCAATTCCTTCTGCCACTTTGCCCTGGATACCCTTCCTCGCGCTCACCACTGCAATCTTTATTGTACCCTATTCTTCCCCTCTCTTACAAACAGGTGACTCTCTCACTGTGCTAAATTCACCTCCAAGCACTGGTTAGGTGAGCTCCCTTCCTACCTAACCTCCTCATTTATAACACCCCCCCCCATCCTCCCATTACCTTAGATCAACCGACTCCCGAACTTTGGTAGTCCCCCACAGATCCACCCTAATTGGCCAATCTGCTTACTCTCACCACCTCCCAAAAATTTGGAATTCACTCCCCATTCAAATATGGCACTCGTCCTCTGCCTACTCCATCAGTTGTGCCCTCAAAAATGACCTTGCACCTAGCTGTTCCTGCTATGTCCCTCCCTAATTCCCTCCTATAAGCCATGGATAAACCCTACCCTTCTACCGACAGCTTCATTTTACTCTATGCACACTCACCCCCCAAATTTCTAGCTCTCCTCCCCTTCCCCCAAATTGCTCCCCCTTACTGGCTTCCCTTGATCTCTCACAGAATGTAAGGGACACCAAATGCTCTCCATAGGTCCCACTCCTACCCCTCCCTGGGGCTTGTATCCCTCATGTACTCCCCTTCCCCTACATCCCTCCACCTCACTCCTCCCCCTCCTTTCATCCTTTTCTTTAACGTAAGCACTTGTTTACTTACTAACCCAGCACTTATTATTGTTCACTTTTTCTACATATTATGCACAACTCTGTTTTAACACTATTTGTAGCACCTGCCTTGCAACTGTATGTTAATGTTGATCGTGTAACTTAAATGTAACTTGAACATGACTCTTCTCCCTCCCCCACCTTACCCCTCCCTCTCCTTTCCCCCTCTCACCACCCCCTTTTCTTTTCTTTTACATAAGCACTTGTTTACTTATTAACCCAGCACATATTATTGACCACTCTTTCTTCCTGTTATGCGTAACACTGTAATACCACTGCTTGTAACACCTGCCTTAGAACTGTATGTTAATGTTGATCTTGTAACTTAAATATTTAATGTTTCACTCCTATTGTACCCCTTCCCCCAGGTCGCACCAGGAGAAGAAGCGACTTGTCACTCAGTGTGCCATCCTGGTGAAACATTTCAATAAATAAATAAATTAAATCCTCTCCTCTTCTCTGTCTGTCTTCTCCCTTTGGGGCAACACATTTTTAGAGCTGCAGTGGGCGGAGCCCTACAGACCTATTGCTTTCAAAAAAAGGACTCTGCATTCCTTGCATTCTTTGCGAATGAACAACATGCTGAAATGTCAACACAGTCGCTTCCGAAACCATGGTGAACACACCCTACTCGCTGTTGGCAAGAAAGTAGCCCTTTGATATCCCACCACCTGACCCTCCCTGTCAGCATCCCCCCAGAAACATAAAAGTGATACTGGGGGTGCCCAATTCCCCAGTGTCCCAATGAAGAATCCTTTATGTTTTATTTTGTTCCCCCACAGCGTCCCCACGACTGCATGATGGGTGATTTCTTCCTCCTCTTTTTTTATGTATTGATATCCCTCCACCCAACCCTCCTCTCAGCATCCATCACCCATACCCTCCAGAAACATAGCAGTGACACTGGGGTTCCCAGTCCCCTGTGTTGCCCTGAGAATCCTCCCTGCTTTGCTTTTTTTTCTTTCAAACTCTGTAAAGGCGTCCCCACACTACCGTGCATGCACAGTGATTTCTTCCTCTTCTTTTTTTTATTTTTATATATAGGGATATCCTCCCCCAGCCCTCCCCTCTCAGCACCCCTCCCCCAGAAACATAGCAGTGACACTGGGGGTGCCCAATTCCCCAGTATCACATTGAGGAATCCTCCGTACTTTATTTTTTTATGTCAAACCCTGTAAAAAGAAAATGGTCCATCGATGTCTTTTCTGGCCATAACTGCCCCCACCTGACCCTCCCACTGAGCACCCACCACCACACCCCACATCCAAGCCCTTACATACTGATCAGGAGTCCAACGCCGTAATCCTCTCTGGACTGCAGCCACGTCTTCACTCTTCAAAGCTGGACCGGGAACTGAAGAAACAGGTATACTGTTCAATGTATTTAAATGGGGTTTTGAACTTAATGGCATAACTTGGGGATTTTTGCATATTTTTGGCCCCAATTTTCAACATGCCTTCTTCAGAACCCTCCCTCATGAACAACTGAACTGTCATTAGGCAGATCTGTCCCAAAAGGTGATTTTGTGGTCCCTGCACAAAGTCACCTTATAGGCAGGATTTTAAATTTTTCTCTACCCTTGTTCATGAGGTGAGGTCATAAGAAGGCTGGCTATGTTGAAAATGTTGTGTATAAATGTTAAAAAAACAATAAAGTTATGAGCCTATGTAAAATTTTGCGAATGCAGGTTCGTAACTTTGATAATTTTCTATATTTTTAACCCAAATTTACAACATAGCCATATCTTTACAGTACCTCATGAATGTGACAGCTGTCATTTTTCATATCCTGACCAAAATGGGTTTTTTTTACATCCCAGAAGGTGATTTTGCTGTCCCTCTGAAAAATCACCTTTCAGACAGGAATTGTAATTTTTTTCTGCCATTGTTCATGAAGTGGAGTCAAAAGAATGCTATGTTGAAAATTTGATGTAAAAATATTACAAAACAACAAAGTTATGAGCCTGCGTTGATTTTTGCAAACACATGCTCTTAACTTTGGTAATTTTCAATATTTTTCCCCCAAATTCACAACATAGCCATATATTTATAGTACCTCATGAGTGTGACAGCTGTAATTTTTCAATCCATGCCTAAAATGTGTTTTTGGTATCCGGAAAGTTGATTTCACTGTCTCTGCGTGAAATCACCTTTCAGGCAGGAATTGAACATTTGCACTGCCCTTCCTCGCGAGGCAGGGTCATAACAAGGCTATGTTGAAAATTTGGTGTACGAATATTACAAAACAACAAATTTAGGAGCCTACATAACATTTTGCTAACGAAGGCTTGTAACTTTGCACATTTTGAATATTTTTACATCAAATTCCTCACCGGCAGCCCTGTTGGCTCTGGCCAGAGTTTGTCTTCTTTAGCCATTACATTTAGGTGGATGACTCCCAACTCTACATCTCCTTCAACTCTTTTCTTGACCCCTCCCTTCTTTCCATATTATCTTGCCGCAACCACATTAATGCCTGGCTCTAACTAAATTTCCTACAGCTCAATGTGCCTTAAACTGAGGTCCTCCTCTTTGGCGAGAAGAGTTTCTTAATTTCAACTCTGCCTCCTTCATCTTACTCCTCAACTCTGGATCTTTGTCTTTTCTCCAACTTCCAGAAGCCATTCTCCTTAACCCTAAACTCTTCTTTCTTACCATATCTCTAGGCAGGGTTCAACCTTAACCTTTTTTTTGCACTAACCAGTAGGACAAATTGATTCAGAATTGCTGTAGCCCGCAGATGGTTGCTCTAGCCAACAATTATAATGGTAATTTTGAACACTTACACAGGAAAAAATGCAAGCCAAGAAATACTCTGATTATTGCACATGTATCCTGCTCCCACACTGCTTTCTGCCCCAGCAAAAAAAAGCTTGCAGTGCAATCACACACAATGTGTTACCCACCCCCCACACACACACACATGCTCCATTGTTTTGTACCATGGCCTTCTCTCTTCCTCTTTCTGTGCCCCCCCCACACACACACACGCCAAACCAGAGGATACCACAACAGCAAATGTTCAGTCAAGCAGTCCTAGCTCTGCATACGCAATAGGTGATGTCATCACGAAGCTCACCACATTCACACTCACACCCCACCCACAGCGCAAAACACAGAGTCAGGCAGAGAAAGACACTCTCAGCCCCCCCCCATCCTTGATCATCTGGAGACCTGCACTTCTGGAAGTTTTTGTACAGTGTCAAGTGTGCCAGGGCCACATCTAGGATTTCTTTGGGAAGGGGGTACGCAAACCTAAGGGGCTTGGAAAATGGAAAACTTTATGAAATTTGTATTTATATATACTGGGCACAAAAGTATTGATTTTAACATGCTCTGCCCCAACAATAATAGATGTTTTTAACATTGTCCTTTCATCAGCCCAAGGGAAAGAGTACCCAGGCATGAAGCTCTACTAACTCTGTTCCTATTTGGGAGGACCTGTGCACCACAGGAATGCATATTTTAACCTTTCAAATTATATATTTTATTAAGGCTTATTTTTTTACCATACATGCTCCAAAACATTATTTTTAGGATGATGGACATGTTGGGTGGGATAAGGGTAGGACTACATAGATGAAATTAACTGGTGGGGTCCATTAAGAAGAGCTGGGGACCCCTACACTGGCCAATAATCACAGCTACGGGTTTATGGATGGTAATTTCAGAGTCTGGTCTGCAGTGGTGTCCAGGGAAAGTACAGAGTTAAGAGAGTGGGAGGGGAGAGGGAGCAGCTATGGTGAAGCTGGGAAAAAACACACCACCTGCAGAGCAGACCCTATAAACCTCTTAGCATTTTGTAAATAAAAAATATTGGATACAGACACTCAAAATGCAGGGAAATGAGGGGCACTGGTCTTAATAATGAGGGACAAATCATTAGACAAAGACAAGTTCAGAAAACTCTACCCTTGATCACAGCCTGGACACTAGCTGAAAGTCCTAACAGTAGAGCGATAATTACTTTGTTCACGTGGCAGGGAACTTCATTGGTCCTGCCCCCATCGGTTCTGCCGCAGCTTGAAAAACACTTCAGATGAGTGTTCATATGGACAGGGTATTTAGGTGTTGCAGGATAGCTTCCTGCACTGTGTGGTCTTCCGGTATGGTGGGAAATCTGCTTAAGTTTGTATGCAATCATTGTCATTAACTAATCCGGGTCACTCCTGAAAAAGGGACCCTGGTCTCAGTGGGCTTACCCGGTTATCAAAATTTAAATAAATAAATAAATAAGAAGCTGAAGCCATCTGACAAGCACTCACTACTGCAACTGCACATAATCCCCCACCTGCCCTTTACCCTCACCCCTAGGCTGGGTCTGCCCTGTCTACTTTTGCTGTATATGCCTGGGGTCTCAGGCAACATCTGCTGACTAATGTAATAAAATATCTTTGGTTGCTACCTGACGTGGTACTCATATACCTATATTATGACTACTGTGATCTACCTATTACCAAGCTTGTACCACCAGTGAATGCCTGTAACACTGGTTGCTTTTTTAATCTAAGCGTTAAGTACTGTACTGTACTGTACTGTATTGTTTTGTTTGCTGTGATGTACTGCTCTCTTGATGAGGTGCCTTTGTAAATGAGAGGTTGAAGGAACTGAATATGTACTCCGTGGAGGAGAGGAGGGAGGAGAGAGGATATGATAGAGATATTCAAGTATCTTACAGGGAGGAACAGGGTACAGGAATACACTATTTTTAAGCAAAAAAGATGTTCCAGGACTAGAGGGCATGGGATGAAGTTGGAGGGAGGACGATTCAGAGGAAACGTGAGGAAGAAGTTCTTCACAGAACAGGTGGTGGACAAGTGGAACACCCTGCCAAAGGAAGCGGTGGGGGCTGAAACAATCACGGGATCTAAGAATGCATGGGATAGACATAAAGGAATTCTGGAGGTCAGGGTTAAGGGGCAACAGACTTCTAGGAAAACATAAAGTGAACTTACAAGCTCAAGTGGGCAGACTGGGTGGGCCATAGGCCCTTATCTGCCGACACTGTCTGTGTATCTATGTATCTATGTATCTATGATTCAAAGGTCTGTAAACCGATGATCTAACAAATAAAATAAATAAATAAGAAATTACTGGGCACAGTTGTGAGTGGTGTCAGCTGTTCACACGGCCACGCAAAACACCAACAACACTACTTAATCCCAAGAAAAGAGGGATTGTGGTGAAATGAAATGTATGCAGATACTGCAGTGCAGATTGCATTCATATGAGTGAGGCAGCAATGCTGTAACAGCTTTGCACCAGTCATAAAGGTGCAGAACATGCCGTGTGAGCGAATAACGGTGCAGAACTTGCCGTGTGAGCGAATAACGGTGCAGAACTTGCCGTGTGAGCGATCCTAATGACTCACACTGAGTCTTTTGTAGGATTCCCCCTCTTGAATTTAAAAATATCTGTAGCTTTTAATGAGCTGTTAATCACACCACGCCATCTGGAACACTAAATGGGATTAGCAGGAAGATTAGAGCCTGCTAAATTAAGGATTTTTTAACTTCATTAGCAGCCATGGACTAGTGGAGGGTTAGCTGCACTAGTCCTGGTCAGTTTGCACTAGACCCTGGACTAGTAAAACAATGCTAAAATAGACCCGTCTCTAAGGTTTGTAAGTCTGCACAATATCACATCCATAACATCTCTTGTGTCAGTCACTGTATTGACTCCTCCTCTGCTGAGATCCTCATCCATGCAGTCATGCCTTCTACCCTCGATCACTGCAACTCCCTTCTCTTTGTTCTACCTAACCCTCAACTGTGGAGACATCATTCTGTCTGTAATGCTGCCCACCTACTCACTTACACCAAGAAGCAGTATCACATGACTCCTGTTCTCCGTGACCTCCACTGGCTACCAATTCCTCTCTTTGTCCAGTTCAAAATTGCACTTCTTGTCTTCCAAATCCTCCATGGTTCTGCCCCTGCCTACTCTCTGGCCTTGTCTCTTGCTATTCTCCTGCACGCTCACTTCGCTCCTCCTGTGCAGCACTTTGTTTGTGCTGCCCACAAACTAGCCACTGTTGGCAGAAGAGCCTTTTCCTCTGCTGCCCCACTGTCTGGAACAGCTTTTCACTCTCCTCATCCTCACTGGCTCTCAATCCCTTTTCGAATCTCATCTCTTGTCTCTTACTTTCAACTCTTAGCATGATTGCAGGGCTTTACCCATGGTTCAATGGGGCAGCTGGTGAGGCATGCACACTATGCCCCAGTCGAGCAGCTCTTACACCATGGGTGCCCCAGGCACCCTTCGGATACTTTGTTTTGTTGCAGCAGCTGTCTGGCTGCCTGATTCCTCCCCTGCCCACTCAGCTGCACCTTGATTTTGACTCCTCCTCCACCTCCTCCTCCTTCTCTATGGCACCCCTTCACTCCCCCTTTGACATCCTTCCTTTACTACCAGCCACTGCAACCCGGTGTGCATGTTGCTTCCACCTGCCAGCTTGCTGGGTGATTTTCTTTTGCCAGTCCTGCTCTTCTGCTGCCTGCTTACACCTGGTTGGTGGTCTGGCCTTGCTCCTGTGACCACTCTGACCTTGCTCCTGTGCCCCTCCAGCCTGGGTGCTGGGTTCTCCTTTGCATCACTGATCTCTCTAGTAACGGTGCTGCTCCCTTCTTTTCCTGGCATCTGTATGCCTTCTGCTCTGTATCAGTTCAACATCCTCCTTTCCGTTCTGTCTGCCCCTTTGCCTGCTCTCCTGGCCTCAGCCCATCCGTGCTTTGGCTCTCTGCCTGCTATTTCTGTTGTACTACCCCTATCACCCCAACTGGCCTTATCTGCTTCTGCTGCTGCTGCTTCCCTGCCTAGCTCCTGGGCATCCCTTCCCATTTCTTCTCCTGCACCCCCTTCTCCTGTCTGCCTCTACACAGCCTTGGTCCCTGCAGGTCTCAACCATACCTCTAGATAGTCGCTGTTGTGGCCATGCTCTGCCCATTTGTGTTTCTGGCCCTTTCACTTGCATTGGACCCTCAGCCTGCCACTTTGTGCTTATTATTACATCCACCAGACTTCCTTTGCAGTCATTCAGGTCCTCCCCACTGGGGCTTAACATTCATATTATGATCATAGACCAGCAGGGTAGAATGGATGAGGGGAGGTTGCAGCTCTGAATATGTATAGCCTGGAGGAGAGGAGGAAGAGAGAGCGATAAAGAGAGAGAGAGGACATGATTAAGACCTTCAAGTATTTGAAGGGAATAAATAGGGTGAATAAGGAGGGTCACTTTAAGATTAGTGGAAACCAAAACATGAGGGGAAACAGTCTCAAGTAGTGGGGTAGGTTTCGGAGGGAGGCTAGGAGGCACTTCTTCACAAACAGGGTGGTGACTGGTTGGAATAAGCTTCCAGAAGAGGTGGTTTCATTGGAGATGGTGGGCAGCTTCAAGAGAGTCAGGAATAGAGTTAAGGGGAAAATAAGGGTCAAGGGTGGGGCAGACAGAGGGGAAGGGTGGATTGGGGGGGCAGGGTTAGCAGCTTAAGTTGAAGACCCTGCAATATGAGCACACTAGATAGACCAAATGGCTGTATTCTGCTAGCTTCTTCATATGTTCATATGTAACCCTCACCTTGGGGCTTAACACTCATATTATGCAACCCATATGCTTTCCTTATCATATTGCTTACCCAGGCTTCACACACCATATCATACTACCTAACTGGGATTCGCCTTCCCTTACATCCCTCTCTACTTTCCACATCATACCCTACCTATAGCTTCTGCTACCCCGGCTCCAACTGCCCTTATAACTCAGTCTCTCCAGTGATTACCTGCTTCTCATCCCAATGCTCTTCCGTCCCTCAAAGACTCATCTACCTTGGGCCCATGGATGTAGGAACGCATATGCAAAGTAAGCCACCGTTTAAAAGTTCATTGGAGAGGGACGGCATTCTGGGTCCTGGCCATTGATTGTGATTACTCCCACTGTCTGCTCTTTGCCTTTGCTGGTGTGATAATATGAATGCTGTGCTCTGTTTAAAGAAAACATAATGCTAGATGAATCAAACTACTGTAAGTACTGCTGTATTTTGTTGTTGCTGTTAGTATGCAGTTCCTGAAGTAAATATGGGGCATACAAGGAGTCTGGGTAACAAGCATAGGCATGTCAACAATTGAGTGGCAGCAAAGAGGCACCAAGAGGTTCTTACTTACAAAATTATATTTCCCTACCTTGGGCTTTGCCCCTCAAAGTCTTGGATACAACATGATCCCATCAGGCTTTGCCCCTCAAGTTCTTGGTTCCAATGTTACCCCATCAGGCTTTGCCCCTCGAGGTCATGTTTCCAACATTACTCAGTCAGACTGTGCCCCTTGGGGTCTTGGTTCCAATGTTATCACATCTGACTTTGCCCCTCAAGGTCATGGACCCAGCTTTACTCCATCAGGCTTTGCCCCTCAAGGTCTTGGTTCCAATGTTACCCCATCAGGCTTTGCCCCTCGAGGTCATGTTTCCAACATTACTCCATCAGATTGTTCCCCTCAAGGTCTTGGTTCCAATGTTACCCCATCATGCTTTGCCCCTCGAGATCATGTTTCCAACATTACTCAGTCAGACTGTGCCCCTTGGGGTCTTGGTTCCAGTGTTATCACATCTGGCCTTGCCCCTCAAGGTCATGGACCCAGCTTTACTCCATCAGGCTTTGCCCCTCAAGGTCTTGGTTCCAATGTTACCCCATCAGGCTTTGCACCTCAAGGTCATGGACCCAGCTTTACTCCATCAGACTGTGCCCCTCAAGGTCTCGGTTTCAATGTTATCACATCAGGCTTTGCCCCTCAAGGTATTGGTTCCAATGCTGTTCCATCAGGTTTTGCCCTCTCTAGGTCTTTGTTCCATTATCCCATAAGGCTTTGCAGCTCAAGGTCTTGTTTTCAACATTCTATCTGTGGGCCTTATTCTCACAGGAGAGTATCAGTGTGGCCATACTTCAAACAGCTGTTAGTAAGTCTCCCTTCCTCTGGGTTCCTTCAGTAATCCTGTCATAAATTTGGCATCAAGCTTCAGCCTCCTAGTACTTCCCCAAGGGTGGAATCCATCTGGATACATACTCATTCCATATGGTAAGTTCACTTAAACAGCACTTATAATAAACCCGATATACCAACTTAGGGTAGCTGGTTCATTCCACTGGGGTATGATTCAGACGAGGCACACTGATGAGTCCTGGTAGGATGAAACACGTATCTGTGTCTTCTGTTGGCACCGTTTGCAGACTGTGTGAGAGGCCTTTTGGCACCATGCATTTCTGCTTAAAGTTGAACCAGCACAACATTTTGTGGTGATTTGCATATACAACCCATGATGCTTTGCATTATGGGGGTATGTGTGATTTTGTTTTTCTTTGAAACTTGGCTTAATGCCCTTTGGGGTAACCCTTGCCTCAGTGCTTACACACTAAGGTTGTTTATCTTTTAGCTTGATTTTTGTTTTTATTGGGCTCACCACAACCCAAACCCAATAGACCAACTTAGGGTAGCTGGTTCATTCCACTGGGGTGTGATACAGATGAGGCACACTGACGAGTCCTGGTAGGACAAAACACGTGTCTGTGTCTTCTGTCGGCACCCTTTGCAGACTGTGTGAAAGGCCTTTCGGCACCATGCATTTCTGCTTAAAGTTGAAACAGCATAACACTTTGTGGTGATTTGCATATACAGCCCATGATGCTTTGCATTATGGGAACATGTATGATTTTGTATTTCTTTGAAACTTGGCTTCCCGGTCAGTGCCCTTTGGGGTAACCCTTGCCTCAGTGCTTACACACTAAGGTTCTTTGTCTTTTAGCTTGTTTTTTGGTTTTATTGGGCTCATCACAACCCAAACCCGATAGACCAACTTAGGGTAGCTGGTTCATTCCACTGGAGTGTGATATAGACGAGGCACACTGATGGGTCCTGGTAGGACAAAACACGTGTCTGTGTCTTCTGTTGGCACCCTTTGCAGACTGTGTGAGAGGCCTTTCGGCACCATGCATTTCTGCTTAAAGTTGAACCAGCATAACATTTTGTGGTAATTTGCTTATAAAGCCCATGATGCTTTGCATTATGTAGGTATGTGTGATTTTGTATTACTTATAATGAGGGGTGCTTCCAATACATACTGTACCATCACCACTTCAAAACTGAACAATTGGAGCACATATAACTAGACTGGAGTATTTTCAAGCTTCTTTTTTTATTTAAAACATTTTTTTATTTATAACTTTAGTTTCTGGCTTTTTTTTTATTTACTATTTTTCCTTCCAGTTACAGTGCATTGGGGCCCCATCGGCCAACACTGCCCTGTTCCCGTCCAGCTGTGCTGCTGTATAGCTGGAGACCTGTTCCCTCATCCCACCCATGACTCACCTGTGAGGTGCCCCCTCCCCGGTCATGACTCCCCCCCCTCGGGGCACAGCGGCCATCTGCTCCTCAGCAGACATCCTTTCTTCACGCAGTACCAGGCACAGGCAGAGGTGGAGGATGGGAGTGCTCAGGTCCAGAAAGCAGGAGTCAGCGGAGGACGTGGTGGGCTAGTGAGGCGTCTTCCTCCTAATGTTCGGGGGTTTTCCTGATTACGTGATTTCCCCCCAGAGGCACAGACATGCAATGACATCCAGCATGGGTACAAGTGCGCTCCTGCATTCCTCCTGCGGATGTCCGCTGTCGCCTCCTCCCGACCCCTTGCATGGCCCTGGCTGTGTACAACACACCTCCACATGGTGTCGCTGCTGTCAGGCATCCATGACCCACCCCTCGCCAAGAGAGGAGAGCTGTCCATTGGATGCTTAGTCCTTTTGGCCCCCGCTAACCTCCAGTGACCCGAGGTCACTTCCGACCCTGGGTTGCTGGCATGGAAAGGCTCCAGCGCCTCAGCCCGCTATGTCACCGGGCCAGCATTTTAGTTTCTGGCTTGTCATATTGGCTCAAAAGGACTACGCAGTAGGCGCTGTTGCAAAGGCACTTACATATTCAGGAAGAACAATAGCTGTAGCTGTTTATGACAGAGACTTCAACTTTAAACAAAACCATCAAAATGCTGTATAAGATTAAAAAGTTGGGGTCAATTTTACTGAAATGAAGCTTACTGCTGCTTGAGATTCCAAAGGTGCAGAGGTGGTAGGCAATCAACCTTCCACCTCTACTCCTTTTTATGCAGTTCTTGAAGTACAATACAGGATGTACAATGTGACCAAGAGGAGGAGAAACATAGAAATCTGTCAGCAGAAAAGAACCACTTGGCCCATCTAGTCTGCCCTTTTTCCTTCCAATGGCTCTATTGCCATATTGACCTTATTCCCTTCATTACAAGGAGGTTGAAGTTTGGTTTCTGTGGATTGTCTGTGCTGCTCTATCTGAAGTGTCTGCAAGACTTTCTGTTTGACTTAGCGTGTGCAGGAGGAATGCAGATATCTTCATATACAGGATCCAGTAATGTTGCCATGACAAACAGGGTGTCCAGTCGAATCCTTTGAAATCATTCTTCAGGTTGTGTAAGAAGAATTTCTACTACTTCACCAATAAGGATTGCATCCTGCTTCAGCTACTGCTGAGATGATGAACTGGTGTCACCACTAGAGAAGGGCAAAGTTGGCCAAATTTAGTCCGTGAATTAATCCATGAATTTCATGCAATATACAGAATGTGAATCCATCTGCAAAGTGCGCATTTCCAGCCGTGAAGTGCAGAAGTGCACCCATGAATGACAGAATTTTGCCCATGAATGGCAGAATTTTGACCTAAATTGTAGAATTTCGCTATTAGTTGGGTGGAATTCTGCCATTCACAGGCGAAATTCTGCCAGTCGCGGGTGCAATTCCACTGTTTGCGGGTGAAATTCTGCACTTCATGGTGAAATTTCTGGCAAAGTCACATTGGCGAACTTTCAGCCTCATAGCAAAAATGTGCAGATTGCTCCATGGATGGGTGACTTTGCTGGAATTTCACCAGCAAATGAAAACTTCCCAACATCTCTAGTCACCACCGTCACCAGCACCACCACTTTGTCCAGCACTAATAATATCCTGATCACCATTACTCATGTCATTATCATCACCTCCATCACCACCAATGCCACAACTACCACCACATCTACCAGGATCACCACTGTCATCACCACAACCAGCCTTGCTTTGTTGGGTTGTTGTTGTGGAATATCTCATATAACGTTGTGTGTGTCATTCAAATAGACTCACCATAGGCAGGACCATGCTAAGAGTAAGCGGATTCAGCAGGCAGGTCTTTGGTTGCCTGTCCATAAGGTCTTAGAAGCTGAACCAACCTTTACAGCACACACCACTGCACTCAGGACAGGTATCCCCACAAAGCACATGTAACCCCTAGGTGGCGCTATCCCAAAGGCTACTACCCCTGCCTGCTTGGCTAGTAGCAGGTTAAGGGGCCTGAGTTCTGAAACGGGTGCCTCCACCCGGAGGTCAGAGTTGGTAGTGGTCAAGATAACCTGGGCACAGCCTTCTGGGATGCTGTAACCCCACTCTTTCTCCTCTAGTGGCCTGAACACTGTACAATAATCACTTTCACAATACCCCTGGTACACCACACAAGTACCCACACTGTTTGCACTTACCACCAGGGCTGGTTCCTCTGACTTGACCCTGGAGACCCCCTGTAAAACAAGGTTAAGCACAGCAAATAGCAACAGTACAGTACTTGGAGCACTAACTAGAACCACAGTCAGATTACATGCAGAAAAAGTTAGATCTGATTTATTCAGGGGACTTGAACAAGGGAGGGGCAAAATCAGGTTAATTAGCTTAAAGATTATATCAATTGAGCAGTTATGCATGCGCTTTGAGTCCCCCCCACACAGTCTACCTCTAGGTACCCAGGTAGAGAAGAGATGGGTTAGCCAGGACAGTTGCCCGGGGTTGCAGCTGGTTGGGGCCCTGTGATGGAAAACACAACATGCACAGTACACAATATTTGCAATCCGGAGCCAGAGGGCTCAGTTTGTAAAAGAAACAAAACAATAAGACAATCAGATGACACCATAAGATTAAGCTGTTGTTGTAGGGTGCTACCCTGGTATTTATTCACGATACCCAAGACTGGACACAGGCTGGACGAAAATCGAGACTGCAGGTGGTTGATCTGGAATGCCAGGAGAAGCAGGGCCCACACAAGTTGCAGAGGCATCATTCCTGTTCAAGCACGGAGCAGGGGGCTGATCCCCAGGCAGGTCTCTCGTCGATGGCTTCTCTGTGCAGTGGGTAGTCTGGCTGGGCCAGTCTGGCAAAGTCCAGACCACATGGAGACAAGTTCAGAAGCAGTCCATTTCGGGCTGGATACAGCTTCCAGCAAGCAGAACACAGTTCACACAGTGAGGAACTAACTCACAACCCACTAGCAGCTCATAGCACATTTAGACGTAAGGGAATTCTACTGTACCGGGCAAAGCGCTCCCCGGGCACAATCGCAAAGTGTCTGCACACACCAGGAGCTTAGGGGTAGCTGGAACTCCTGACAGGCCGATCGCATTCAGCAAAATCTTCAGTCTTCTTCAGGTTGAGCCTGGTCCACTTCAGTAGCTTGCTTTAGTCACACAAACTTGGATTTAGTCCAAAATAATTCTCTTCTCTCCCTCTCAGGAGCAGCAGGCAGACATGGAGGTCAAACTCTCACCCTTTTCATAGTTCTCCCATGCGAATCCACTCAGGATTGCTCTCAGAATCACTTCAGAATCACTTCAGCTCCTCTTGCTCAGCTTCCGGCTTAGTTCTAACTGAAAACTGCAAGCAGCCCGGGACTTCCCCAAGATCCAGAAGATTTGGTTGGCTGATTTGGCTGTCAGTCAAAGCAAGAGCTCCCCCTTCAGTTGCAAAAAAGGTGCAAAAAAAGCTCAAAACTACAGTTCCTACAGATTTTGAATTCAGATAGCTCCTGTAGTCCGGCTACATTTTAGGTCCCACCAGTACTGTTTGGTCCAATTTGCAGTCCAGGACCAAGATAGTGGAGACAACAAAACAGTCCTTGCTACAAAGAAAGCAGGTTAGACAAACTACATTATCATTATCACGCTAAATGATTTTCAGTAAATAGTTACATCTTTCAACAGAGCTCCCTCTCAGATTACTTAAGTTGCAATTAGGCAGCTCTTAAAGAGACAGTACACAGAGGCTATACAAGCTCTGGTAATCACATTTAAACTGCTAAAACGCAGGACACCAGCCTGGCAGTGAGCATTTAGGCAAGCTCAAGAAAGACTTTTTGGGAACCCCCATTTGCAGGGGGGTTACACGCATCATCAAATTCCATAGCCTACAACACAGCTTTTTGTTTCACCAGTCATTCCACAGGCTTTCACCTCCTTGCCATGTCCTTAATCAAGCAGTATTGCAGAACATTGTGCTTCTGTTGGTAATGTTGGAGGAGCTCAGCACATTTGGGGGAACAATAGGAATATCTTGTAATGTCTTGAACAGTGTCCAGTATTTCTTTTAACTGCGCGTGTTTCTCAAGCACATAAGTCACCACCAGATTTAGTGCATGTGCAAAGCAAGGTGCATGGCAGAGACCCCATCATTCGTGACCTTCAGCATGTTACTCCCACTGCCTGTCACAAAAATTACCACCTTCAGGTTACAAGGGTATATATCCAGATGTCCAGCAGTGGTTGTATGAAGCACAGAATGTTCTCCCCACTGTGTTTCCCCTCCATGACTGACACATTAAGTAATGCACTCCCTACAGCACTGTTCCTCTGTGAGGCTGTCTGCTTCACGATAACTCCTGTAGGGGCTGGTGTTGGTGGTGGGGATGGGGCAGTGGTGATGCTGTTAGTGCCTGACACAACCCTATGAGCAGTGAGACTCAGGGAGCTTTGGTCTGCAGTACAGCTCTAGATGTCACCAGTGAAATGCACATATCCCCCTCTGCCTGCTTCAGAAGGGTCACCATCTGCGTGTGTACAGCCTCATACACAGCGGAGAGAACATGCTAAGAAAACATGAAGCATGATAGAATGCTGTATTTGGGTTTTAGCTCATATAACAATCTATGAAAGCCGGCGTCTTCCACCATGGAGAATGGCTGAAGTTCAAGTGCCATCATCTCATCAATGGAGTGAATCGCACAGCAGCTGGATGACTAGGTGGCATTTTTGTGTGGGCATGCAGTGACTCCCAGAGTGTGTTGTTTTTTTTTTGGTGGCAATAAATTCTAGACTAGCACTGGTGCTGCTACCGTGTCCACTACCACTATTATCTCTGCCTAGTGGTGGTGCTGGTGTTGGTTGGAGTGGTGTTTTAGAAGGAGCTAAACTAGTATAAGTTGACTTCGGCTGCTGCTGCCATGGGGGCTGCACAGTTTGAACAAACCATCTGATCCTGGCACCCATACATGGCTGCTGCCGGTGCCAAGTCTGACCTGTGTGTGGATTGTGAAGGGATGTGACTCTTACCAAGATGCCTTGTTCATGCTTTAGATGATCAGCCAGAACACTGGTTCCCAATGTCCACGTGGATTGACCCTGGCTGATCTTTTTCTCACATATATTGCAGCATGCTCTCAGCAGATTGGTGTGGCCATCCTTAAGATACTCTTGTACTGTGGAAGATCTCTTGGCTTTCTTAGCTATATGACCACCAGACTGAAGGATCAGGAGGGCCTTATAAGAAATAGGATGAACAATGCAAGATTAATTTTTCCTAGTCATGGGAAAGGAATTATGTGGTTACACCACATCATCACCAGAAGCAGCAGCAGTAGTACGAGATTTATCAGGTGGAACTGGGAACTTGGCCTGGGATTTGGACTTCCCTGCTTTATGAAGTACGCTTTCATTCTTTTCTCTTCTTCATTGCTTTTCTTACTTTGCCACTCTTGTCCTCCCTTACTGGTGGTGGTGGCCTCCACTCATCAGAATCATAGTCCTCATCGGTGGAGCTTGTTGTAACTGACAACAGACTTTCAACCTCCACTTCCTCTTTCCCTTCTTCTGCTTCCCTTGCTAAAGCTTCCTGCTTCTCCTCCGCAACTTCTTCCCCACCTGCCACCACCTCACTCTCACCTGATGCTTCATCCTTCCCCTGCCCTTTTCCTGTGGTTCTGCTTCCCCCCTTCTCTATCACCAGCACTTCTCCCTCCTCTGGCACCTCCATTTCAAAATCCTCTTCCTCTGTGGCAGTCTCTTCCAGTGCAACCAGCTGTGCTGGTGGTGGACATGCTACTGGTTGCTTTTATAGAAAAGAGGGGTTGGTATACCATAATCAGCACCTCACCCATGTACACCAACAAATTATTTTTCCTCAGGTGACAGGATAACAGTAGTGTCACACCCCAAGACTCGCACCCTACTTTGGGGCCTGTGGGTACACTTGGAGATGGAGCATCATATAGTTCCTCAGGTCAGTGGCAATGGGCAAGAAATTGCCCATGGTGCTCACCCCCATGTGGTGTACAGGTTACTGAGTTGGCACCCCACATGGCACTGCCAGCTGCTGTCATGTGATTTGCATAAGACACACAGAGGGAGAGCTTGCCTGTAGACATTGGGAATGGAATGGCAGATCCCTGGGCATTAGATCACCACCACTGATAGTAGGGGACAACAAGGAACTTGGAGGAGGAGGAGGAGGACCATGAACAGTGGAAGACCTGTGTGTTTCTGCTTCACTTTAGATGGCTTAAGCAACACCAGATGCACCGCTGAATACTGACTGTGACTGACTGGGAAAGCTCCTGCTAAGAGTGTGCATACAACCAGCTGACTTCTGCAGGCTAACAAATCCCCATGGTTTCTTTGAATGCACTATTATATATCCAGTCTTAGTACACCTTTCAGTCTCAGACCTGCCACTACCACTACCACCAGCACCAACACCAATCCTGTCTCTGTCCTTCTCCCCGTAACACCCATGCATATGCTTCACCCCCACCACAAGCTACACAACTACCACTGATGTTCACAGAGCTGCTACTTGCTGTGGGGACAGGGTACCATATCAGAACCTTTCCCTGATCCTCCTCCTTTCCCAGTCCTCCTTGCTTCCCTTTCAGGACATCTTTTCTTCATCTTTATGGCAGTTATAGGCAGCTTGCTGCAATCAGACAAAGTTTTTAACAAAAGGGGGCTCACAGGTACCCACTCCCACGAAAACTACACTGCAGCTGGATAAAGTGCTTAACAAGATTTAGGCAGTGGGGGGGGGGCTCAGGCAAGCACCCACTGCCATCCAACAAAACTTCACTACAATTGGATAAAGTCTTTCACAAGATTTGGGGGGTCTCAGGCATAGACCCAGTGCCACCCACCAAAACTACCATGCAATTAGATAAAGTGTTTCACAAGATTGGGGGGGGGCTCAGGCAGGCACCCACTGCCACCCACCAAAACTACACTGCAATTGGACAAAGTTAAAGCTACCAACAGTCCCTATTTTCCCAGGACAGTCCCTATTTTAGGCAGCATGTCCCAGTGTCCCCACAAGTTTTGCAAAATGTCACTTTTGTCCTGGTTTTTGCTTACCTGTCCCAGTTTTGCCCCCCCCCTTTTTTTTTTTTTGCGCTAACTGCTAATCCGTGAGTGACAGTTATTTCAGCACTACTGTGGCGCTGCTTGGGCTGGACAGCAGTTTTCAACTTCAATCCCTGTGCCTGTGTTGCGCCACAAGCATGTGAGTGGGAGCACAGTAAAGCGTGTTCCTTCCTTCCTGTTAGGTTAGACTGGGTAGTAGAGCAAACAAGTGCATGTGGACGTCTGCCTGCCAGCAGCTGAGAGGGACTCCAGACAGAGAAGAGGCCGGCAGCAGTGAACTAAGGTACCCAAACCTGATCAGCTGTAGGGAAGTGTGTGAAAACAATCTGGTGTGGTGGTGGGAGTCACTGAAGTGAAGTTTGCTCAGCAATTGAGGTGAGTGCAAGCGGATTGGATGGGACTGTCAGGAAGAGCAATACATGCAGCTCGAATGTCTGATCACAATTGAATGCAGGTTTGCTTCCTATTAACTTTCTGTACATCATGATTTGGAATTTGCTGCAGCAGAACGATGTATTGTTTTAATCTGGATGTTTGCTACTGGTGTTACTGTGGGGTGGCACGGCCCGAGCAAGCAGCAAAATGTAATTGATTGTGTGCAGCGCTGTCTCGTGTGATGCCCGTGGGAGTGACACAGTTGGGGGGGGATCATGGCCAGGATGGACCGTCGCAGTTTTAGGCCTCAGAAAGTTGGTAGCTTTGGACAAAGTACTTCACAAGATTTGGGGGGATCATTAGGCAAGCTGGCACCCACTCATCCACTATCACCAAACAACCCGATAAAGTTATTGACAAGATATGGAGTTTAGGCACCCACTATTAAGAAAACTACACTAAATTAGATAAAACTTTAGAAAAGATTTGAGTACAACAGAACAACTTAGCACAGTACTGCAGGTCTCTCTTCCTTCCCCGATTGCTTTTCAAACAAATATATAAGTGCTCCTCCCACCCCTTTCCCTGCCTGCCTTAGGAAAAAATAACTGTAGAACCGGCAGCTTGCAAGCAACTACTCTTTTTCTTCAAATGACAAACTTTGGAAGGTTTTTCTGACAAAATGCGTATGGCACAACAAAGAGGCTTTCTTCCCTGACATCAGAGCTGCAGTGGCACACAGAGCTGCAGAATGCTCGGTTTTGCCGAGATTCTGTGCCTCTGATTGGTTGCTGAACATCAGTTTGCTGCCAGAAAGTTGCACCTGTTCAGTGTGTGCTCTGTTAAAAAAAAACATTGTGTTATGCCCATGGAAGAGCCAAAGTGAAGATGCCAGTCTTTGTACCAGCTTCGCCAGCTACAAATCGCCAAACTTCAGCATTTTACCCAATGCCCCTTCAGCTTCACACTTACCTGTAGTGGAAGCCTCCTCAAGAAGCTTGCTGTGTCTTTACGGCACCTCGAAAGGGTGGTAGTCCTTGAAGCAGGGACAGAGAGCACATAAGCCAAAGCTGCAATCTGTTTTACACAAGCATTCCAACATACTATCCTACAGCAACTGTACTCATTCATTAACTCCTTCATTACAAAAGTACTCAGTACCTGCCAACCTAACCTACTTTACTACCTATCCTGCTATTTATCAGTCCTTCCAGCCTCCTGACAGTTTTTATAATTCTGCCGATCGATCCCTTTACAGTGTGTTGTGTTGTGGTGTATTGCATTGCACTGTGTTGCATTGTGGTGTATTGCACTGCACTGTGTTGTATTGTGGTATATTGCATTGCACTGTGTTGCATTGTGGTATATTGCATTGCACTGTGTTGTGTTGCATTGCATTGCATTGTCTTGTGTTGTGTTGCATTGTAAAGTATCGTGCTGTACGTATTACATTGCACAGTAGGGTACTGTTTTTTACTCTGTTGTATTGTACTGTATTTTATTATATTGCATTTACTGTACTGTGTTGAAATTATTTTGCATTATACTGTAGTGTATTGTATTGTATTGTGTTGCACTGTACTGCATTGTACTGCATTGCATTGTATTGTACTATCATATACTGTAATGCATTGTATTGTACTGCATTGCACTGCAGTGTATTGCAGTGTATTGTGTTGCATTGCCTTGTATTGTATTCTACTGCCCTATACTGTACTGCACTGCATTGCAGTGTAGTTTGTTGCATTGTATTGTATTGTATTGTGTTATAGTCTGCTGTCCTATGCTGTACCGTACTGCATTGCACTGTAGTGTGTTGTATTGTATTGTATTGCATTGTACTGTATTACATTGCACTGAAGTGTATTGTATTGTACTGCATTGCACTGTAGTGTATTGTATTGTACTGTACTACATTGCACTGCAGTGTATTGTATTGTGCTGCATTTTCACTGTAGTGTATTGTACTGTACTGTATTGTTTTGTATTGTATTGTACTGCCATATACTGTACTGCATTGCATTGTATTGTATTGTACTGTCCTATACTGCATTGCATTGTAATATATTGTATTATATTGTACTGTCCTATACTGTACTGCATTACACTGCATTGTATTGTATTGTACTGTCCTATATTGTACTGCATTGCACAATATTGTATTGTACTTCATTGTACAGCATTGTATTGTTTTGTACTGACCTATACTTTACTGTATCGCATTGTATTATATTGTACCGTATTGTATTGTACTGCATTGTGCTGTAGTGTATTGTATCATATTGTATTGTGTTGTATTGTACTGTGTCGTGCTGTGTTATATTGTATTGTACTGTACTGTACAGTGTTGTATTGTATTCTAGGGCACTGTGCACTGTGATTTTGTTACAATGACTGCACACAATCGATCCAACTCAAATGGTAATTTAATAACTGTGGCAGCATATCCTATAGCACCCCACACTCCCATGGCTTCCAATGGCAGGGAGCAGGAGATGAAACAAGCTAAGTCAGGAGAGGTTAAAGGACAGCAGGCACAGGGTATTAAATAGGTAGTTATCTTTTTCACACAAGCAACATTCTTTTTGAAATAGCTTGTTAACAAAGGATAGCCCAGCTATGATTAAACCAAATGCCATCCCTGTTATGAGGAAGCCTGCACGCTCTGCTGGCACCATGTTCTACTTTCCTCAGAGTGTGGAAAAGCCCATGATGTACTGTCAGTGGATAAACAGATGATTCAGTCTCTGCTGTTAGTCACCTTACCTTTCAACAGATTTTTTTTATCCCTTACACGTATGCAAATATTTACTGGGTGAGTCACACTGAAATGCAAAAAAAGGGTATTTTGTGCCCAGGAAAATTTTGGAGGGGTGATCAGGTCATACTCGTAAATAGTACAAGTGGCAGTATTTTTGAGTAGTTTTTTTTCTTTGTGCTAGGGAAAGGAGGAATAGGCAATTCTGCCGATTCTCAGCCCCATGGGGGTGGGGATATTTATTTATTTAACCCATATTTTACCAGGTAAGCAAAGAGACCAGGGCTTGTTTCCAGTTGCGACATGGGGAGAGGGGGGTGATATGGATTGAGAGGGTACAAATATACGTTGGACAAGCAGCATGTCAACAGTTACCACACAGAGAGTAAATGATACATTCAGGGTAGGAAACATATCAGAAAGCAGCAGACATGGATGCAAACCAACTGAGGAGGCAGTGTAGCGTAGTGGCTAAGGGCACTGAGCTGCAAACCTGGAGACCTGGGTTTGAATCCCATCAGCCCCCCCTTGCATACTGTGTGACCCTGAGCAAGTCACTTAACTTCCTTGTGCTCCCAGGTTGCACCTGGTAACAAGCTCTGGCTTAGTGTGCCTTTCCTGGTTAAATAATTTCCCCTTTGAATTTAAACCAGATTAAGCTGTCTATGATATGTTAGTGAACAAGGGAAATTTTGGCCAGGGCACTGGGGAAATTACCCTGCTCTCCTGCAGGAGTCCTCTAGCCATCTGGCGTTCTGCCAAGATGGCTGCTGTGGTGAACGATGTTGTGAGGCTGGCTCTGAGGGAAACTGGGAAGCCAGCCTCCTCCCCTGTTTCTGTTTTGCCTGAGGCTCCACTTTCTGGAACTTCCAGCTCCGCTTTCACCAGATGTGGTAGCGAGAGGATTGAGCTCTGGACCCACCCATTGAAAATATCGAAATAAATCATCCTGCTCGGTGACCTGATCCACCAGAAAATAATCTGTACACAAAACACAAGGAGGATGGCTGGAAGATCGCGCCAGAAGGACACTCTTTTAGAGTATTTAAAGCCAAACAAACATCCGGAGCCGCAAAAGACACCGGGGCCCTGAGCCATACCAGATTAACCTCATCAGTCCCATGCTCACACCGTGAAGGTAGCAAAGAGGAAAGCAATGAAAACTTCACACTAACATCCAAAAGGCTGTTCACAGAACTGAACAAAATCAGCAATACCTTCACAAAGCTGGGAAAAGTGGTCTCTGACAACACTAAAGGCTTACAGGAAGTAACTCAGCACACATCAGATTTTGAAACAGGCCTGACAGAGACTGCAGAGATTGTTGACTGCCATGACAATGTCCTCCTCTACCTAGTGAAACAGGAAAGAGAAGGTACTGAGAAGCTGGATGACCATAAGTTATAGTTTAAGAAACAGAGGCGTTCAAATCGGAGAGTTGGTGCTCTAGTGACTACACAACTGACATAGAGAGGAAAAGAAGACACTGCACTCACCCTCATATGATGTTACAGTCCTTGGCTAAACAAGCAAACAGATTTAAAGGCCTTTAAATCTGCTTGCTTGTTTGGCAAGGACTGTAACACCATATGAGGGTGAGTGCCATTACTTCTTTTACTCTCTTGGCCATGAGTTACGTTCACAGAGAGATAACCTTAGGTTATATGGGTGCCAGAGGACATCGAAAAAGGGCTAATGGAACCCCTTCTGGAGTTGTTCCTGGATGAAATATTGGGCCTGCCTACTGAGAATCCTCTCAACATAGAAAAAGCGCATAGGGCCCTTGCAAAATGGGCAGCCAACCCCAAAGCTAATCTGCACTCTATCGTGATGAAGTTCCTGGATTACAGGACAAAATCAATGGTGCTGCAGAAGGCGTGGTCCAAAAAAGAAATAACTTTTGGTGACTGGAGACTTTATTTTGATCAGGATTTTATGCTGCTCATGCAACAAAAGAGGAGCACCTTACTATCGGTCAAAACGTTTTTGGCGGGGAAAGGCACTAAAATGCACCTACTAGCTCCAGCACAAATGAAAATATTTTTGCCAAAACGTCCAGAATTCTTCTGGACACTCGTGGAAGCTAAGCCAACACTACAACAACTGGGAGTCCATCCGGATCTTTATGCCAGGCCAGAAGACCCTTTAGCAGATGCCCTGCCAGATACTAACCCTTGAAAGACAGCAGCTGGGCTGACTAAGAAGCATACAGCCCCACAACAGCAGAACTCTCGCAGTCCCAAACAGGAGGATCTCCTAGGAACAATGCTGCTGAAACCTGATGTGAAATAAAAATTATTTTGCTCTCTTGATTTTTCTGCTTCTTTTGTGATGGCTGTGGAGGAGGAAAATCCATGCGGCAAGACAGAAATGTGGCGCCATCTTGAAATGAACTGCAGTTGGGTTCAAACAGGAGGTATTAATAATGATGCCTCCAAGGGTATTTTGTGTAATGAATTACATCCTTTAGGGCAATTGGGGTGGTTGGATTGCTGATTGGGACTAAGCAAACATGCACTAGAGTGGGGATGGGGGGGAACCAGGTTTACTCTTGGCGCTTACAGTACTAATGGGCTGATATTTCTGCTTCCCCTAACCCCTTTTCTTTTTCAGAGGTCCAGTTTTTCCCAGCCTTCCTCCCTGCTATCCTGCAGGATGTTCCAGGTGACCAGGTAGCCATGGCATCACAAGCCACTCCATGGGCGAAGAATGGAAGGAGGAGGACAGCCAGAAACCTAAGGCCTCATGGCCACAACAAACGTACCGAGCCCTGTCTCACTTACTGGTCTGCGACTGCAAGACTCCCTGAATTCCTCTGTAAGGCAGTCAGGTAAGGAATAATTATACCAGTGGAAAATAGAGAGGGAAGGGGGCTTACGGGAAGCAGACCGAGGAGTCGTGTGACCCAGAGAGGATGAGGTGAATCTCCCAGAAGGAGGGCTTATGCCCCCAATGAATTGTTACACCAAGCCCACGAGGCACTGAGGCGGGAGGACTCTATATGGGCCAAAAGGCCTATCAGTGACTGCAAGGGGGCAGGTCCTCAGATGTGGGCTAGGCCAGGACTCCTGCGGTCGGATGCCCCTTCATCCCCATGGCTTGGAGCCCAGCTTGAAAACAGTTGCTCAACTGCAGGCAGATTGCTAGCAATCGGGCACACATGTTGGAGGGCTCTCCCCTGGGATATAGTGCATACTAGTACTACAGTTAAAAAAAAAAAAGTTGATGGGAAGACACAGAAACACAGAAACATAGACTTTGATGGCAGATAAAGACCACTTAGCCCACCTAGTCTGCCCATTTCCCTACCTATTGGATAAGCTGCAGATTCTAGTTACCTAACACCCTACTTTCTCCTACCCCTCACTATAACTGCCTTGTCTGTCCCATGCATTCTTGAATTCTCCCACTGTTTTTGACCCCACGACCTCCTCAGGAAGGTGGTTCCATGCATCCACCACCCTCTGCATTAAAAAAAATTCTTCCTCACGTTGCCCCTGAGCCGTCCCCCCTCTATCTTCAAATTGTGCCCCCTTGTTCTTGCACATCTCTTTTTTTGAAAGATGCTCCCATCTTGGACTTTGTTGATTCCCTTGAGGTACTTGAAAGTTTCTGTCATGTCCCCCCCTCTTTCCTCAAAGGTATGCATGTTAAGCACTTTTAGTCTCTCTTCACATGGCTTCTGTTGCAGACCCTGCACCATTTCAGTTGCCCTCCTCTGGACTTCCTCCATCCTGTCTCTGTCGCTACGGAGATGGGGTCTCCAGAACTGTATGCAGAACTACAGATGGAGTCTCAGAGATAACACCTTCCTGTTTTCTACTGGTGATGCCTCTCCCTGCCCATCCTAGTATCCCCCCAGACCTCCTTACTGCCTTCTCACATTGCTTACCTACCTTAAGGTCATCTGATATGACTACCCCCAGGTCCCTTTCCATTTGTGTTGTTGTTAGTAACACCCCCCATTGTGTACTCTTCCCCTGGGTTTTTGTTTCCCAGGTGCATTACTTTGTACTTTTTTGCACTGAATCTAAGCTGCCATATTTTTGACTATTCCTCCAATCTTGCCAAGTCCCTTCTCATCCTTTCCACCTCCCTTGTGTATCAACCCTGTTGCAGATCTTTGTATCGTCTGCAAAGAGGCATACTTTTCCTTCCAGCACTCTGCAATGTCTCCTATAAAGACATTAAAGAGAACTGGTCCCAGTACTGAACCCTGGGGTATCCCACTAGTAACCCCCCTTTCTTCAGAGTGTACTCTGTTTACTATTACCCTCTGGGTCCTGTTGGTAGTAATAAACCTGTATCTGTGGCCGGCCCGGTGGCGCTGAGGATTGAGGCACTGGACGCCACACTCAGTTACATGGGCCACCCATGTTCGGAACCGGGCATGGGTCGCCGAGGTTAGTAGGGCGGGAAGGACAGAGCATCCAATGGACTGCTCACCTTCCGGGGAGGGGGGTACTGCAGCATCAGCACCCGAGTGCCCTCTGGCGGAGGCTGGAAGGGCAAGGTGATGAGTGTTAGCGTGAGGGGAGCCGAGTGCAGATGCTTCAAGGAGAATGCGCACAGGACCGTGTGTGTTCTTCCCCTAGCTGGCATCATTGCATGCACTCAGCTCCAGAGAGAGCATATAAAAAAAAAAATCCAACTCTGCTCCTCTACCTTTCAACCAAAACTGTGTTTGGGGCACCTTGGCCAGTGCCGTGGCCCCTGCCCTGGGGTGCAAGCCAGGGGGCTAGGGTAAGCAGCCTATATAAGGGTGAGGGGCGATGGGGACCATGACTGATTCCTGAAGCCAGGATGACAAAAAAAAAAAAAACTGTATCTGTATCACTTGCTGGCCTGCGACCGCGAGACTCCCTGAGTTTCTCAGTGGGGCAGTCAGATAAGGAGTAATTATACTACTGGAAAATAGAGGGGGGGCTTACAGAAGCAGACTGGGGAGTCTTGTGACCCAGAGAGGATGGGGCGAATGTCCCAGAAGGAGGGCTCATGCCCCCCCCGATGAAGTGTTACACCAAGCCCACGAAGCACTGAGGTGGAAGGCTTCCATATGGGCCAAAAGGCCTATCAGTGACTGCATGGGGGCAGGTCCTCAGATGTGGGCTAGGCCAGAACGCCTGCAATTGGATGCCCCTTCATCCCCATGGGTTGGAACCCAGCCTGAAAACAATTGCTCAGCTGCAGACAGATTGCTAGCAATCGGGCACACATGTTGGTGGGCTCTCCCCTGGGATATACTGCGTACTAGTACGACAGTAAATGAAGGCAATGGGTAGACATATCTAGACCCATGGGCCACACGGAAAGCTATTTATTTTTGGGGTGTTGAGCTTGGTAACCATAAAAACCTATGGGGTAGCTGGGTGTGTCAGTGCTCCCTGAAGTGCACATACACCCATTCCAGGGTGGGAAAGGGCAGTATGGAGAGGGACTCCAGCACCTGGTGAGCCCTGGAATGGACTAGCTTCAGGTAAGAAGAGGCCTGCAACACACAAGTTACCCATGAGCTGTCCAGGTGTAAGCCAGCAGAGGAAGGGATGGGAGAGGAATGGTAATGAGTCCACGGCCTTAATAGGACTCTGGCATCAACAGTCATGAGCATTTGGGAAAACAGCTGCAGGGGAGAGGGGGCACAAAGAAAAAAAACGATGATGAATGACAAAGTCTATGTGAATAGACATGTTTGATCTGTAGCTAAGTGCAGGGGTGTAACAAAACATACAAGGTCCTAATAAAAGGTTTGAACTGACTCCCACCTTGTGGCAATGGTGCAAAAATGGGGCGGGGCAGGGGGAACTAGATATAGTTGACTATATACTTAAGCTGAGATAATGGAAAGGCGAGGAGAATGGAGCTGCCTCCCGAGAGGGGACAGAAAGGTAGCCCTCAAATGGGCTTATAGTGTAAGGCCCACAATTGAAGGGCCTTATCCATCCTTCCTCCTGCCATCTAAATGGGGGATGGGTACCTAGTGCAGCTGAAGCAAAACCAGTTCAAATGTTTGAACAGAGATATTTGTTATGTTGTAAATAGTTTATTAAGTTGTATGCATTGATAACCAGGATCAATCAAGAAAGCCAACTTCATAAAAACCAAAAATGGCAGATGGCAAGATAATCACATGTAATGTATGAGGCATTCATAACTCTATAAAAAGAACAAGGGTTCTTGCAAAGCTGAGGAGTCAGGAAGCAGAGATAGCCTTTTTGCAAGAGACACACTTTACACACAGGAAGAGGCACAGAAGCTCAAACGTTCATGGGTGGGGACAGTTTGTCATCTCATTCCTGGCCCAACCCCATAAGAGGGGGCCAGCAATACTGATACACAAAAACTGCCCACTGGATGTGACAGATGTTCAGTCAGACCCCATGGGTAGATATGTACTTCTTAGGGGTAACTACAGGTTACCTGCTTCCTGCTTAACCTCTATGCTCCAAATCAAGAGAAAGAAAATGCAGAGTTCCTAAAGCAGGCTGCTGAAACATAGAAACATAGACTTTGACGGCAGATAAGGACCGCTAGGCCCATCTAGTCTGCCCATTTCCCTACCTACAGGATAGGCCGCAGATCCTAGTTAACCAACAGCCTATTTCTTCCTACCCCCCGCAAGAATTGCCTTATGTCTGTCCCATGCATTCTTGAATTCTCCCACAGTTTTAGACCCCACAACCTCCTCAGGAAGGCTGTTCCATGCATCCACTACCCTCTCTGCAGAAATAATACTTCCTCACATTGCCCCTGAACCGCCTCCTTCTATCTTTAAATTGTGTCCCCTTGTTCTTGCAAGTCTCTTTTCTGAAAGATGCTACCTCTTGGACTTTGTTGATTCCACTGAGGTACTAAAGTTTCTATCATGTCCCCCCTCTCCTTCTTTCCTCAAGGGTACACATATTAAGCTCCTTTAGTCTCTCCTCATACGGCTTCTCTTGCAGACCCTGCACCATTTAGTTGCCCTCCTCTGGACTGCCTCTATCCTGTCTATGTCCTTGCAGAGATGGGGTCTCCAGAACTGGACACAGTACTCCAGATGGGGTCTCACCAACTGTCTGTACAGAAGGATAACAACTTCCTGTTTTCTGCTGATGATGCCTCTCCTATACATCCCAGTATACCCCCAGCCCTCCCTACTACCTTTCACATTGCTTGCTAAACCTTAAGGTCATCTGATATGATTACCTCCAGGTCCCTTTCCATTTTGTTGTTGTTACTACCTCCCTACCCATTGTGTATTCTTCCCTGGGTTCTTGTTTCCCAGGTGCATTATTTTGCACTTCTTTGCATTGAATCCTAGCTGCCATACTTCTGACCATTCCTCCAACCTTGCCAAGTCCCTTTTCATCCTTTCCACGCCTCCTTGTGTATCAACCCTGTTGCAGATCTTTGTGTCATCTGCAAAAATGCTTAATTTTCCTTCCAGTCCCTCTGCAATGTCACTGATGAAGACATTAAAAAGGACTGGACCCAATACTGAACCCTGCGGTACCCCACTAGTAACCCCCCTTTCTTCAAAGTGGACTCCATTTACAATTACCTTCTGTGTCCTGTTGTCCAGCCAATGTTTTACCCAGGCTACCACCCAGGGTCCCACTCCCAGGCTGGGATGCTGAGATTCTCACCCCCACCTGTACAGCTGTGCCTAATAGGTGGCAACTTCAATGCAGTCCTCAACATTTCACTCGACAGGCTGGGCCTCAGTGCCTCTAGTCAAGGGACGGCTATAAAGTGCCTGGGGGCTTTGGCGAAGGAATTGAGCTTGTTAGAGGTATGGCGCTTTTTTTATCCAAAGGTTTGGGATTACTCTTGTTGGTCTGCTCCTCACAAAGTTTATTCCAGGCTAGACCTGTTTTTTATTTCAACGGATGGGTACATGCACTGGATTCAGCCCACATACTTCCAAGAACAGTCTCGGACCATAGTGCAATGAGTCTGTCCCCGTGTCTTTCACCCATCCACAAAAATTCCTCCTGGGGGCTAAATGTCTCACTGTTAAACAGGGAGGACTACAAAAATATGGTAAAGTCCTGCTTGGAGGAATATGTTTTCACAAACCCCCCACACAACCCATCAATGGTATAGTGGTGGGATGCCTTGAAGACAGTGTTAATAGGCAGGACAATCAGCCTAGCGGCAGGGATAAAGGTGGAAAACTAGGTTTGCTGGCAAAGGCACCTAGCTTCACCTGAGCTCTTTTCTTCTAGGTTTGCTTGCATGGACAGAGCAAGGAACAACATTATCAGAGCAAGGAAAAAGATTAATGTTTCTTTTGGCTAGGCAGATTTACTGTGTGTTACTATTTTCTTTTGTGCTCACACTTTTTGTTACTGTTTTTTGCTTACATGTTACTGCTTTATTGTTCTCTGATTCAAATTGCTGTTGCAGGGTATACTTTCTGCTGCATTATTGAAGGGTGTGCCTACAGGTTTGTTACTTTTTTGTGCTTACAGATTACTGCTGTAATCTTCCGTGATTCAAATTGTTTTTGCAAGGTATATCTTCCGTTAAAGTGTTCTGCAGGTTGTGCTTGCAAGTGTTGCTACTTTTTTTACTACTTTATTTTTCTCTATAGCAAAGTGTTTTTTGCAGGGTATATCTTCTGTGAAATTGTTACAGGTGGTGCTTACAGGTTTTACAGTTTTATCTATCATTAGGCTAAGCTTTCAGGGCTAATTACAGGAGCACATATGAGATACAGACTGAGGGATAGCAATTGCATTTGATGTTGGTTGATTGTTTCTGCTCTTACCTCCTTGTTTCTTTTGTCTGTGGTTCTTCTTTTTCGGCAAGGGAAGGGCCCAACCACTCACCCCATCCCAATCACCCCATGCTACACTCCTTTTATAGAGTAGCACAGTCGTGACATTTCCTGTAGCAAAGCAGGAAGGGGAGGATCAGAGGGGTATCCACACAGTGACCTCACTTACAGGGGCCCAATTAATTTAACTTGTTATAAAAAGTTATCCAAAAGCAAACAAACAAAACAAACAAAAAAAATGTTAAAAAAAAAATTTTTTGCTTTCATTTTCCTTCAAATTACTCGGAACAGGTTATAAACTCGGAAACTCAACTGGAATGGATATTATTAACTGTAGATACTGTGGGACATTTTTCCAAAGGGCAGTTATACAGGATTTAGGATGCTGTCCTACATGCTGGACCATCGGAGATGCAAGGGCTCAGCTCTGGGCAGCATGGGCAGAGATTGCATGCCTCAAATCCCATATTCAGGAGGAAATATATTACAAGAACTGCCCACCATTTCCCCAATATCCAACTGAAACACCGCGACCGCAGAGGGTAGTTGGTCTAGGAGGTTGTCAGGTGGATAGATGGGGCAAATTGGGTGCCCCATCACTCAATGCTCACCAATGTATCACCTCCACAAACCATTTAAAAACTATAAACAGGTATCTGCCTCTATCTCCGAAATCAAACAAAGGGGCAGAGGACACTGCAGAGCAGGACATTGCAGCATAAGAGCTAGCACAACAAAACTCACCCAAAACAGGGACCGAAACAAAAAAGCAAAAAGGAAATCCAAAACACTTCTGATCATAGGAGACTCCATGATTCGGGGAGTTGATACCTACCTCTGGCCAGGGATAATGGTCAGATGTCTCCCAGGTACATCAGCGTGGAGGGACACTGACCACATTGCTGAAATCATGCAGGAAACAGGACAAAACATTGATGTCCTGGTACACATAGGGACTAACAAGCTTGCCAGCCAGTCAGTTGAGGAGACCAAGGAACATCTGACCAGGCTGGGAGATAAACTGTCATTCATTACATCTGGCATCTCCTTCTCTGAGATCCTGCCGGTCTGGGAGAGGGGGGCAGACTGACGGAAGGTCAGAGAAGGGGAGATAGGGAAGCTAAACATGTGGCTCAAGGGCTGGTGCCAGGAAAAAGGACACAAATTTGTAGGTAACTGGCAACAGTTTTGGGAGCGAAAGTTCTTTAAATTTGATGGACTGCAGCTGACTAAGGAGGGAGTCAGTGAATTGGGGCAGAAGTTTGATGTCTTTGCAGAATATTTAAACTAGCAAATGGGGAGAGGGGTGCAGCACCCGATACATCAAACGGGATGAACACCCCTCTCCCCTCAGCTAGTGATCAAACAGAAGTTCAGCAAGTTTGTAGTTCATTTGCATCACCTGGTAAGGAAAAAGGTCCGGCTCCCCATATGACATGCAGAAGAAATGCCAGACCTCGCCCAACAACTAACGCACCAAAATCTGGCCAATGGAAAATCATGTACACAAATGCCCGCAGTCTGGGAAACAAGATCCCAGACCTGGAGGGAACAATAACAGAGGCTAAACTGGACATAGTAGCCATTAGCAAGACATGGTTCACCAGTAACCACACTTGGGAGGCTTCAGTACCAGCTACGTACTGTTCAGAAGAGACTGAGGTGCAAAAAGGGGGGTAGGGCAGTGATCATTTATGTCAATAAAAATATCAAAGCTACAGAAATTCAGACTACACCAAAGGAGCCAGAAGAATTGTGGGTCACCCTGTAAACAGAAAATGGGACAACCATATGAACTGGGGCTGTCTTCAGGCCTCCAGTCCAGAGGGAGGACATAGATACATTACTGTTAGAAGATAAACAAAACATGACAGCTAAAGGGGAGGTTCTGATAATGGGAGACTTCAACATACCAGATACAGATTGGTCAATATCAGCAGGAACATCCACCAGAACTAGACACGTAGTGGATTATCTGCAGAGGCAGGGCCTCAAACAATTGGTACAACAACCCACAAGAGACAGGGCTATCCCGGATCAGGTGCTGACTAATGGGGAAAGGATCACAGATATCCAAGTAGAAGGTCACCTGGGGGCCAGTGACCATCACATCATATGGTTCAATTTGGCCACTAGAACTAAATCATTCCATTCCAAGGCAAAAATATGGGACTTTGGAGGAGCTGAATTTGATAAGATGGCTAACAGAGTTAAGCTAGCCCTGGCAAGACAAAATACAGGTGAGGGGGTTCAGGCAAAATGAGCAAGCATTAAGGATGCAATACTTGAAGCAACATCCCATTGTGTTAGGGAGAAAAGCAAGAGCAAAAGAAGGAGGAAACCACTTTGGTTCTCAAAAACAGTAGCAGAAAAGATCAGATCCAAAAGGTTGGCCTTCAGGAAATATAAGGGAATGCAGAGGGACGATGATAGGGAGGCATACCAAACTTCCCTAAGGGAAGCAGGGAAGGCAGTAAGGCAGGCAAAGTCCCAAACTGAGGAAACACTAGCATGAACAGTAAAAGAAGGGGACAAGCCTTTCTATAGATAGATTAGTGAAAGTAAAAAGTCCAGAGGGAGTATTGCTAAGATCGAAGGTGATAAGGGGGAGTGTGTGGAGGAGGACCAAGGAAAAGCATCTATACTAAACAGGTACTTCTGCTCAGTATTTACTGAGGAGAAGGCAAGGCAGGGCCCACAGCTCAGCACCATGGACACAGGGGGGAAGTAGGTAAGCATACGTCCCTTCACAAAACAAAGGATCCTACAAGAGCTTGCTAAGCTCAGGGTGGGCAAAGCAATGGGACCTGATGGCATACATCCCAGGGTACTAAAGGAGCTAAGGGTGGAGCTAGCAGAGCCATTAGTAGAACTGTTTAGGGAGTCTCTGAGCACAGGAGAGGTCCCAGAAGACTGGAGAAGGGCTCATGTGATGCCGCTCCACAAGAGTGGTAGCAGGGAGGAGGCATAGAACTACAGACCAGTCAGTCTTACCTCAGTAGTGGGCAAGATTATGGAGACACTCCTTAAGGAAAGAATAGTGCAACACCTGGAATCCATAGGAGCACAGGATCCAAGACAGCATGGGTTTACAACAGGAAGGTCCTGTCAAACTAATCTCATAGATTTCTTTGACTGGGTAACCAGAGTGGTGGGCCAAAGGGGCGTAGCTGATGTCACCTACCTTAACTTCAGCAAAGCCTTCGATATTGTTGCACATAGACGATTGATTAATAAGCTGGGTAGGCTCATGGTGGGTCAGAGGTTGGTCAACTGGGTGGCAAACTGGTTGGTGGGCAGAAAACAGAGAGTGGTGGTAAATGGTATATAGTCAGAAGAGATGCAAGTCACAAGTGGGGTACCTCACGGATCAGTCCTAGTGCCAGTCCTCTTCAATATCTTCATCAGTGACATTGAAGATGGACTGGAGGGTAAGGTTTGCCTGTTTTCAGATGACTCCAAGATCTGCAACAGAGTAGAGGATCCAAATTGGGTAGGCAAAACAAGAAGAGATCTGGAAAAATTGGCAAAATGGTTGGAAAAGTGGCAACTGGGGTTTAACGCAAAGAAGTGCAAGATCATGCACATAGGGAAGACAAACCCTGAAGCTACCTATAGGTTGGGAGGGGAGCTGCTGGAATCACAAGGGAAGAAAGAGACTTGAGCATCATCATCACAGATGACCTGAAATCAGACAAGCAGCCCACTAAAGCAGTAGGTAAGGCTAGGGGAAGGTTGAGGTGTATTAGTAGGGGGTATCACAAGTCGTAAGAAGGAGGTAATCCCTCTTTACAAGACACTGGTTAGGCCCCATCTGGAGTACTGTGTTTAGTACTGGAGGCCGCACCTTCACAAGGACATTAACAAAATGGAGGCAGTCCAGAGAAGCGCAACCAAAATAGTGCAGGGACAGCATCAGAAAACATATGAGGACAGATTAACGTAACTCAATATGTATTCCCTAGAGCAAAAGAGGGAGAGAGGTGATATGATCCCAGTTCCAAAAGTCCTTCAGCTACAGGGCCCCCTCATGGATGAACAGTCTACCCAACTCTCTTGTAAATGAACTTAGACTTGGTCCATTCAAAACCCATATTAGAGTCCACCTCCTGACATCATATGCCTGTGACTGCAACTGAACTCTGTCCTCTTCCCTCCTCCCTTCTCCACTGACAGTGGCCACTGGTCTGATCCCCTCCACACACACACACTTTTGAGCCTAACCTGAGTCTGTCAAGTGTTGATTCATATCCGAGTTCAACCTGTATTGTGTAAGACCTGTACTAAGTAACCTTAGCATTTGAATGTTAGCCTTCACTGTTCCTTGTAACAAAGCTGAAGTGTATCACTGTTCAATCGTTTGCAATGTCTGTCTGTAACTAACCTCTGTGATGTGGAACCTTTGTAAAGGAGTCCATAACTCAAAGATATTTCTGAATCCAATAAATAAATAAAATAAATAAATGATCGAAACATTCAAACATCTTAAGGGCATTATCAAGGTGAAAGAGTTTAACATTTCAATATAAGAAAAATAGCAGGACAAGAGGACACAGCATGATATTAGAGGAAGGCCGATTAAGGGGTAATATGAGGAAGTTCTTTTTCACAGAAAGACAGAAAGGGTGGTGGATGCATGGAACAGCCTACCTCAGGAAGTAGTGGATATGAATACAGTGCAGGGCTTCAAACAGGCATGGGATAGGCATAAGGGAGCAATATAGATGAGTATGAATAGATAGGCCACTGACAGAGCAAAGGCGGATGGCACATTCATAAGGTAAAAAAAGAAATGGGCAGACTTGATGGGCCTTGCAGTCGTTATCTGCCGTCAACTTCTATGTTTCTATGTATCTAAAGAAAGACAGACTCAAGGAACAATCTGACCTCGAAAATGAAATATTTGATCTGGAGATAGTGCTCAATGAAGACGTGAGAAAATCATTGGAAGAACACGGGGCCAAGCTTATCAAATTATTAGATGACAACATTGAGGGGAACCTCCACTACTCCAGATAAAGATATTACGAGGCAGGTAACCAGGTCAGGAGGCTACTGGTCTGGCAGCTGCCCAAAGAGGCAGCCAGCAGGCTGGTCCTGTGAATCAGCAAAGATCAAAAAAATACTCACACAGATTCCGACCCCTGAAAAATCTCACAGCACTTCATATCCTATGCCTGTTCCTGTCTGTACCTTGCTGAATCTGTTACTATTATGTTCCACAATATGTTATTTGCTTGCGCTCTCTGCCTGCACTGGACTGTATCGTAATGACTAATTGTTACCTTGTCTCTGAAGTATTGTTTTGCCTTTGTAATTCTCCCGAGTCGCTCCTGAAAATAGGCACTTGACTGTCTAGTGTGTTTACCTGGTAAACAAAAGCTAAATAAATAAAAATAAATAAATATCCTTTTATAAGAGCATGTACTCTGGGGAGCAGACTTTTAATTTTAAGGAAAAGCTGGAGATTTGTTTTGAAAAACTGACTCTAAAGAAACTAACAACATCCCAGATAGAGGAGATTAACGTCCCAGTAACTACAGAGGAGGTGAGAGCGAGCATAAAGCAACTGAAGCGTGGAAAATCCCCTGGCCCTGACAAGATCCCTTCTGAGTTTTACAAAATATTCCTGGGGGAATTAACCCCTCACCTGACAGAAGTTTTCAAGGCAGTACAAGAGGGGGAGGGAGCTCCTCCATCCTGGCAATATGCCCAGATCTCTGTCATTCATAAAATAGGTAAGGATCCCACGTTATGTATTCTGCCCCATATCCCTGTTGAACATGGATCAAAAAATGTTCACCTTGATCCTGGCCACCAGACTCCAGGTTGGGTCCTAGTTCACCCGGATCAAACAGGGTTCATTACAGGCAGACTGATCCATGACAATATATGCAGGCTTTTAAATCTAATATCAAGGCACAAAAGAAAGGAGAATCTGCCCTGACCATCTTTATAGATGTGGAAAAAGCATTTGATCGGGTGAACTGGGGATTCCTATACAAGACATATGAGGTAATGTTACTGGGCCCCAAATTTCAAGATAGTATTAAAGCGATTTATACTTCCCCACAGGCCACCATCAGAGTGAATGGAATTACATCTCCAAGATTTCACCTCCAGAGGGGAACCAGACAGGGGTGTCTCTTATCCCCCCCTTCCTCTTTGCCCTATATATTGAACCACTGGCAGTGGTGGTGAAGAGTAAAGACACTATTCAGGAGATCACAGTGGGAGAGACGACTCACAAAATCTCACTATATATGGATGACACCATGTTTACATAACTTCCCACAAGCCTCAGTACCAGTGCTGATAGAAACCTTAGAGGAGTATGGGCTAATCTCAAGCTACAAGGTAAACTTAGAGAAATCTGAAGCTAATAAGTTGGGGGGGGGCCCTTCCCGAGGGAAGTGGGTGGGGGACTTTCCCTTCAAGTGGGCCGCAAACAATGAGGTGAGGTACCTAGGAGTCAGAATCTCCCCACATACAGCTTCCCTATTCAAACTGAATTACAACAATCTCTGGGTGGTGATTCAGGGAACAGATGGGATGTCCTGCCATTAACACTGGGAGGCAGAATAGCCACCTTTGAAATGAATATTCTACCGTGTTTTCCTTTTCTTATTCCAGGCATTACCCATCAGAATTCTGAACTCATTTTGGTCGCTATACTAAAATCTGTCTGAAGGGGGGAAGACATAGGACAGCGATGAAAACGTTGTCCTATCCACGGAACGAGGGGTGGGGGGGACTTGTCATGCCCAACCTAAAAATGCATTACTATGCAGCCCAATTAGCACCAGTAGTGACATGGTGCAAACAAAGCAATGAGTCAGGCTGGAGAGAAACAGAAGCTTTGCAAACAGGCAATATTCCCCTCTTCGCTCTACCACATGCCATCCTTAGCCCAGCGGTTCGGAAGAAGATATCAAAGCCCTGAACATGCTGCACATTATGGATTATAACCAAAGTTAGAGTCCTTACGCGCGCACACCTAATGAAGTAGGATCCCTTACAGCAATAACTGGGGAGCCAGGATTCACGCCGGCAAGAACAGACCCTGGATTCCGAAGATGGAATCACAGAACACTGATATTATACCGTTCCCTGATTAGTAACAAGACAATAATGTCATTTAGTGACTTTAGAATAGAAACATAGAAACATAGAAGTTGACGGCAGATAACGACTGCAAGTCCCATCAAGTCTGCCCATTTCTTTTTCTACCTTATGAATGTGCCATCAGACTTTGCTCTGTCAATGGCCTATCTATTCATACTCATCTGTATTGCTCCCTTATGCCTATCCCATGCCTGTTTGAAGCCCTGCACTGTATTCATATCCACCACTTCTTGAGGTAGGCCGTTCCATGCATCCACCACCCTTTCTGTGAAAAAGAACTTCCTCACATTACCCCTTAATCGGCCTCCCTCTAATCTCATGCTGTGTCCTCCTGTCCTGCTATTTTTCTTATATTGAAACATGTTAGACTCTTTCACCTTGATAATGCCCTTAAGGTGTTTGAATGTTTCGATCATATCACCTCTCTCCCTCCTTTACTCTAGGGTATACATATTGAGCTCCGTTAATCTGTCCTCATATGTTTTCTGATGCAGTCCCTGCACCATTTTGGTTGCCCTTCTCTGGACTGCCTCAGTTTGGTTAATGTTCTTGCAAAGATGTGGCCTCCAGTACTGCATGCAATACTCCAGATGGGGCCTAGTCAGCGTCTTGTAATGAGGGATTATTACCTCCCTCTTACGACTTGTGATGCCCCTACTAATACACCCCAACATCCCCCTAGCCTTACCTACTGCTTTAGTGGTCTGCTTGGATGATTTCAGGTCATCTGTGATGATGATGCCCAAGTCTCTGTCTTCCCTTGTGACTGCCAGCAACTCCCCTCCCAGCTTATAGGTGGCTTCAGGGTTTCTCTTCCCTATGTGCATGATCTTGCACTTCTTTGCATTAAACCCCAATTGCCACTCTTCTGACCATTTTGCCAGTTTATCCAGATCTCTTCTCATTCTGCCCACCCCATCTGGATCATCTACTCTGTTGCAGATCTTGGTGTTATCTGCAAACAGACAAACCTTACCCTCCAGTCCATCTGCAATGTCACTGATGAATATATTGAAGAGGACTGACCCCAGGACTTAATCCCTGAGGTACCGCAGAATAAGGTCTGATCTTCCTCACTCAGACTTCCACAGGTTCCTTCAAGTTTGGCACTACCTAAAGCAAAGCAAAATCTACAGTTAAACCATGTAATTCCTAATGTCGACAGAGACCTGACCTGAGTGGAAAACTTTTTTTATTAGTCTGCCAGTCTTAAAGAATCCAAAGGAACCATCTCAGAAGCTTACAAGGCATTACTGGGTGTGGGGGACCAAGTGTTGACGTATTTGAGGATAAAATGGGAAAACGAGGCAGGTACCCCTATTCCTGAAGACAGCAGGAAGAGGACCTGGGAGTAGGGATGGAAGACTATGACCACCCCGAGATGGAGAGAGTTTAAGTGGATATGTATGACAAGGTTCTTCCACACTTCTACAGTGACCAGACACTTTACTGAGGGCAACTCTCCCCTTTGTTGGAGAGGCTGCTGCCAAGTAGGCTCTCATCATAACATATTTTGGTCATTCCCCAAATTAAGACTTCTGGTCCAGAGTGCATGCCGAAATTTCAGCACTGGGGGACACCCCAATCCCACTCAACTCCCGACAGATGATCCTTGGCCTGGGGTTCCCAGGGGGTGGGGGCTCACTGACTCAGGAACCACTCAGAATACTCAGGCTCCCCAAAAGGAAATCGCAGTAAACTGGTTGGGGGTGACTTCTCCCTCTTACGAGTCATGGGTCCATAGAGTAGAAAATACAGAAAGGGTGGAAAGCCTGACAGCCAAGCTTAGACTCCAAGAAGAGAAACATGGAGAATTCTAGAGCAAATGGATTGTAAGGCATAGCTTGGGACTACTAGATACGCTGAGAGAGCGCAAGAAAGTCAGGAGGTGCCAAGGCCACCCCAGCATGAAATGAGGGTGTTTGCCACAAGCCAAAGGTCTAGGATCACAGACACAGATATGTGAGATGGAAGTGAACAGAAAGGTAAAATACCAGTCCTTGGTTATACATACCAGAGTGACTTAAGTTTTTTTTTTTTCCCCCGTTGGTTCCTATGGCATTAGTTATGCCCTCTTTTTCTTTCTTCTTTTAGGGTTTTCTTTTATAGTAATAGTTAACCTCGATTACATGAAGGCTGCAGTGAGCTAAAACGTGGGTTCTAAAGTATTATGGGGGAGGCGGTGGAACTAATGGAAAGGCAGTATGCTCTTGAAGCACAAACACACTAAGGATTGAAGCTTGAATTTGACGACTATTGTGCCAAGAATAAAGTATGGCTTATGAACGAGGAAACTCCGTCCTTCCCAAATGCAAATAGAATGAAATGTACAAGATTGTTTAAGACTTGAAAACATCAAAATCCATGACTTGCATGTTGCAAAATGTCTCTTGTTCCCTAATAAAGCTGAGTTTAAAAAAAAGAGGCTGTATTTTCTTCAGTTCCGGATTTCTCCATGGATTCTTCTGAGATGACTGTTCCTCCCAAACCCTGGGATGCTGTCCCCCCACCTGCTACTGACCTTAATGATGCTGCCACGTTTTAAGAAGAAGACCTCCATTTGAAAGCTGAGCTGCATTCCCACAAGTCCCAACTCCTACAATTAATTGAGGATGAAGAGAAAGCATATTTACAGTGCAAGAAATGGCTAGCTTTGGCATCTTTCACACTCTCGAAGAAGCCCGGCAGTCTGTCCACAACTGCCGAGATGCTTGCTCTAGTTCCTGTTATTACCTCCTCTCTGGTTCTGGACCGTTGTCCTGACACTATGATAGCGGGAGCCACGGCTCCCAGTACCCCATCCAATACTGTTTCTGCAGTGAATTTATGGGATACCATTGCTGCTAAGCAGTGAGTTATGAAGCCAGCAACAGAGTTTTCATTTGCATCCTTGCCTGCCAGCCAGCCTACTTGTTCCACTGAAAATCCTCTTTCTGCAGATTTTACCATGACTTTTTCTCTACCTGCTCCTGGCTTAACCCCATTGCTTCCTTCTGCTGAAGCTTCTGATGTTCCTCCCTTGACTCTTCTGCTGTGTTCTCGGGAGCCCAACAGGATTACCCATGGGGGCTCTACATCACGTTTTTCTGCAACTCCTTCAGGCTATCTCCATTCAGATTCCTCGACTCCTGTGTCTACTACCATCGAGTCTGGAATTTTGGCAGATGTTCCCGATTGTGCTGCCCCACCTGTTATTGTTTCTGCTGCCCCCATATTCTCTACAGCTTCTATTTCTGTGGGTTTTACCTGCAAACATCTGAAAAAATGATAGACTGAAGCTGCTTTGCTGGCTGCGGGATGGGTCAAAGCGGCAGATGGTGTGTCATGGGTCCTTTTGGACCCCTATCCTTTGTCTTCCATGGAAAGCGCCTCTTCACTTTTTCCTGATAGAGTTCAGTGCATGCTGCTTCAACTTCAGGACAAAGTCTTTTGACCTTTACTCTGTTCCTCCTGACCACTCATCCAAGAACACCTCCGCTGATACCAGGCTTTTACCTTAGGGGGATGCTCCCGTTGTGGTCAGTGCAAGTCACTCGGAGTCTGCACCTGCCACCAACATGGACAATAATGGCACATTTAAAATGTTTGATTTATTTTCCCTGTCCAGGGACCCCATCCAATGTAGAAATGTAGTTTGTCTAAGATACAGGGATGCTTTGGATTACGATAGAGCGTATGTTATTAAGTAGCTACTTTATGCTGCCATATACACATTGCTGGAGAGGAGACTTTCGATATTAGCTTCTGTTCTTCCACATTACTTGATTGTTTTTGGTTCAAGTATGAGACTGTTAAGGATTTGCCTCTATGATTTCTGTTTATTGCCATTCCGCTGTCCAAACCCACTATTAAAACGAATACTCTTCTATGTAGGAATGAATGTTTTAATATTACTGATGTCTTATATTGGCTTAGGAAACCATGTGAAGTTTTGGACACTCCTGTTTCTATAACAGATAGTGAACAGGTATGGATGGGAGGTTGAAAGGTCAGGATAAATGTGTCCCAGTCAGTTTCTGGCATTACCCCCTCCCTGGCAGTTTCTATATTGGCAGGGACAAAGGTATTTGTTTTTATCCCCGTCAGCCTAAGACCTGCCACAAATGTGGGTCCCATACTCATTTTAACTCTGTATATGATGCAGCCCAGTGTGGTGACTGCCTGGAGTATGATCACACTACCCCCTCCTGCCCGAATCCCCGTAGGTGCAATGTATGTGAAGAACAGGGACACTCCTTTCAGCAATGCCCCTGGGCCTCCTACAATCATAGTGGTGGCCTTAATCAAGATGCTCTGATAGCACAGGGCCAGTTCCTTGCAGCACAGGAACTGGACGTGCCACTTTTGCAGCCCTTTGCTGACCCTTGTAGAGCCCTCCGTGTCTGGCCCATCGACCTCTTCAACCAATCTTCCAGCTCCCTCACAACTGATTTTGCCCCACACCTTTGCTCCTTTATCTGTGGATTTTCCACAAGGTCCCGAAGATCTTGCACCCCTTGGCGCTCTTGCCACACCACGTACGGAGATGGCACCCCCTTTACCCATTCCCATGGACACTCATATTTTCTGCCCCAGAGAAGGTGTGAAAAACTATAGTAAGGTCAAAGAAATCTGACATAATTTTATGCAACGCTTATACATCCTTGGCCACCTCATCTGAATGGGGTGACACAGAGGACGAAGGGGGCATTTCTGATGCCTCCATTCTTTCTGCGTAAAAATATTCTCTTTCTGAGGTGGAAGAGCCTACCAATGAGCAAATTGCTAAGTGAGTCTGTAGTAAAATACGCTCTCAGTCTCGTGAAGGTGAGAGTATTTCCCCTTAATACTGTACATCTTTACCAACAATGCTCTTTTTCTCTTTTAACACTTAATGTAAATAGTAAGAAATCTCATAAAAAACAATAGCTCACATTCTCTGTTCTATGCACTCTCCCAGGGAGCATACTATTTCTGCAGGTCACCCATATTAACACTAATTTTGAACTGAGGATGGTTCAAAATGCCTAGACGCAAGGTCTGTCCTTTTAGTCTCAAGGCTTGGACACTTGTGATGGTGTTGTCATCCTTTTCCAGGGTTATGATTATAAACTACAACACCGGATTGATGTTGTCCCTGGACAAGTATTGCTTTTGGATTTATTATTTGGTACTATTTCTTTGAAGGTGATTAATGTTTATGCCCCATGATTGAAATCTGTGTAAAATTATTTGGTACTGTTCAACGATTTTTCTACACTAGTAAACTACTTTTTTTTGTGGGGGGTGAGATTTCAATTGTGGGTTGGATTTGTCAGACCGAGGTGGTCAGACCACCAGATTGTTTTGCAATAATTGCTTTCTCGCAGACATGGTAAATATGGCTCTGTTGCAGGATAGTTGAGTGGCTATGCGCAATACCCCCAGTCCACATTCTTCAAAGGCCTTTTGACTACAAGCATTGATTCCTTATTTTCATCCCGCTCTTTTACAGTTACTTATGCAACTGTTTTACCCATCGAGATTTTGGATCATTTAGTGGTTCACTGCGTTTGTTAATTGGGCTCTGCCTCTATTCCTTTACACTGACCTTGGAGATTGAATGTCTCCCTGTTGGCAAACCCTTCCCTTAATCAACATTGGTTACAGATATTTTTTGACAGATGGTCGGTCCTATGAGGATTTTGGGACCTGATGGGATGACTCTAAGCAGATAGTTTTTGTCTTTTTCAAACATTGTGCACATTGTCTCAGCGCTTCAAAGTACTTGCAATACTTAAACCTTCAATTTGCCTTGCTGAAATTGATCTCCCATATGCACTCTTCAGACACTGACCTTACTGCAGACATCATTTCTATATGGTCTTGTATGCTACGCTTTCAGTATGACTGAGCCAGGTCATTAGGACAAGAAAGCAAATTTGGCACACAGGGTCATAGTTGATGTTTGGATGACTTCAAGGCCTGTGCTTCTCATCTCCAGAGCTGATTTATGTGAACTGTGCATCAGACAGCACAGAACTCTCCTGTGGGCAACATCATTGACATTTTAGAACATGTTCTTGCATACGTTACTGAAAAATTCGGTACCCCTTCTCCCCCTCACCTTCAAATCGATCCCTCCTTTCCTTTCCCTATCCCTGAATTACCCCCAGCTGTGCAGGCTTCTTTAACTGCTCCCATTCAACTAACAGAAGTCATTGACACTATCAAATGCTTGCCATCCAATTTAACGCCTGGAGATAATAGACTTCCTCCTGAGTTTTATAAATTGTTCCTTGACCATTTGGGACCCACCTTACATGCATTGTTTAATCAATTCTTGACTACAGGTCACTTGCCCCATTCTTTGACACAAGCATCTTTTTGTATAAAAAAGGTGACAGAACTTTTTGAGTAATTGGCTACCACTTTGTCTTCTGAACACAGATTACAAAATTCTGGCCAAGATATTGGCAGCTAGACTTTCCACCCAGCTCATGTTCTCATTTCCCATACTCAGTGTTGTGCTATACCCACTAGATGGATCATGGATAATTTGATTTTGCTCAAGAACATCTTTGAACAAGGTAACCAGGGTCAATGCCACAGGTTTGTGCTCTCCTTAGATCAGGAGCAGGCATACGATCATGTTGATCACAGTTATCTGTTTAAAGTTCTTCATCGGTATGGGATTCCCCCGTTGTTCATATCTTCGATACAAACATTGTACTCAGAAGCAGTCCTTATTTCTTTTAATAATTCTTGCCTGGGTAGACCTGTTTTCCTGAAATGTGGTGTTAGACAAGGATGTCCATTGAGCCCACTCCTATATGTGTTTTCTATGGATCACTGTGATTTTCTTAATGTGTCCCGTACATTGATTTTGCACACCGACTGCTCCATTGTGTGCTACATGGGCGGAAACACATTTTGGGTGAGATGTGAAAAATGACAGCTGTACTGCTCATAAGAAGGTGTGGTAAAATGGCAATGTTGAAAATCTGGAGTGAAAATATTGAAAATGCGCAAACTTCTGACGTCTTGATAAGGAACTGTGCAAAACGCGATTAAATAAAACAGTCATTTTAGGAATTTTCCACCAAATTTTCAAAATAAGCTTTTGAGAACCCACCTTATTAACACTGGCAGTGTCATTTCGTTAATTGTTCCAGAATGGTGATGTCACGCAGTGGCTGCGAAATCACCCTTTGGGCCCGAGTAACACCATGACAGTGATAGCATTCATGAGAAGGGGTCCCAAAAACCCCATTTTAAAAATTTGGTGCAAAAATTCAAAAAAATGCCTGAGATATGCAATAAAGTTGAAAAAACCCTATCTATCCCATTATACAGCTTACTGGCATTTCCTCAGTTCACGGTTGGCTTTAAAGAGTGCAGACGTGTTCCCAGTCCTTGAAATCATCGCACTGAGCTCTGGAGGTAGTATGGGGTGAGGGGTGTGGGGAGGCAGGGTGTGCAGTGGTGGGTGCGGGTTGGGGGGCAGGAGAAGCACCGAGGACAGTTTTGTATTTACAGGTTTTTCTTTTTCCTAAGACGACGAGGGACTTTGCCACGCTGGGGTGGGCTCCCAGCATGGCAGCTGGAAGGATGTTGGTGGGGGCAGGAGCCGACGGGATTGGTCACCCCCATCGCCATAATATCATTTTGCCACGCTGGGGTGGGCTCCCAGCATGGCACCTGGATGCTTTGGGGTCGTGGAGCTGACGGGGATTGGGCACCCCGTCCGCCTATACAGTGTGGGGAGGGGAAGGCGCATGAGCATGCAGTGTGCGTGCAAGGCACGTGTGTGTGTGTGGTGGAGGGGAGCTCTGCTCACTGAAGCAGAGCTCTCCCTTTCAACTGTATGCCATCATTTTCAGCTGTCATAGACAGCTGGAGCAGTGATTGGTGCACTGCGACCGCGCCTTCAAACACACTGACTGAATTGGAAGAGGCTGACACACCTCTGGAAAACTCGGATGATGGCATTATGTTTCTTGCACATGCGTGCAAGCAAACATAAAAATGATGAATGTTCTTTGCCTGTGTTCACTTTTCATGGTCTGTGGAAATGATTCTGCCCACTGTTCTCCTAATTTTGCAATCTTTTCCTTTGATTGTCATTATAAGTTTCTTCTGTGATAGTTTGTTTGCTATTTTATTTGTTAATAAAATTCCCCTACTCTTTTTAAGAAGGGCCAGGGATCCATATAGCCTACCTGAACTACCACTAGGACAAGCAGACTGGATCTCAGTTTAACATCTCATCTGGAAAACAGTACCTCATTGTCAGTATTGGGATTTTACCCCAGCTTCTTGATAGAAACATAGAAATTGTTGCCAGATAAAGACTAATAGGCCCATCTAGTCTGCCTGTAAACACTATACTCGGTTTCAGCCTCTGACCATCTCTGATATGGGGCTAGAACCTACAACCTTCAATCTTCCAGTCTCAGAGGTGAGTGTGCAATCTGCTGACCCACTGACACCAATTAACAGTTATTAACACATCAATGCTGGTGTTCTGGGGGTCCAAAATTCTCAGAGAATCACTGAGACACACACTCAGTGTAGTAAAGTCATATAAAGCCCCAGATTATGTAAAGATATGAAAATGAACCAAGTTAAAAAATGCGTGAAAGTGCAACAAGAAAAAATTGGTCTGATCACAATTTCAACATGCAATGCCACAGTGAAGATTATTTGGTATTCCTGTGTATGACAAATGGAGCAAGTTCCCTTCAGGGATGGAGGGACGAGCACAGGGATGGAAGGCCTATTCCAGCATTGTTCATTTATTTGTTCATTCACTGCCCCCCCAACCAGAGAGGACCCATACTACCAGGCTCCCACTTTTCTTGGATCTCTGAAGACCCAGTTGCTGGATTAAAAGCATTTGATTCTATGTGGTTCCAACATAGCACCCCTGCCCTCTCCCTCCAAAGAGGATTTAGAGAGGTACAAAAACTCTGCAAGATTAGATTTTTCACAAGGCATGAATCAACTGAAGTCCCCATCTGAATTCTGGCAGGTGGTTTACATGGTTTTTAATCCCCCGCCCCCAATCATCCACTCCAGTCCTCAAGGTAAAAAGCACCATGGTCACCTCCTCTTTTAATGAATATTTTACCTCATGTGCTCTCTTGCTGCAACCTTGTCGCCGCATTCCCCCTATCTCTACCTCCCAAATGCACCCCCTCTCACCACCACTCTCACTGCTGATTTCCTGTTCTCTACTCTCCCCCACCTGATCTTCCCTTCCCCAGCTTCCTTCTCCCTGATCTCCCTTGCTGCTACCCTTACCTCACTACTATTGCTCAGCCCCACCTAAAGTAACAGCTGTGATCCTCCTGACCAAAAGCTCCTGCCATCTCTCTGATCCTGCAATTTGTCCCCTATACTCTGCCTCCTCAACCTCTCCTTTCATCTCAGCAAGGTTCCTGGGGCACGGAAGAGTATCAAATTTTCCCCCACCACAAAGGATGAAACCCCATATTCCATGGGAGTTACCACCCCATTTCTCTTTTCCCTGTGCTGTGCAAAGTTCAGGAAAAAAGAACAGTTACGTACTTACTGTAACAGTAGATCTTCGAGAGAATCTCTTTCATTGGGCTACACCTACGGAACTTATAGCTGCCAAGCGCTAGGACCAGATGGAAACTTTTGCAAGCAGTCAACCAGGGGCCACCCATGATGACATCAGGCATTCTTGTATACATAAACATGGACAGTCCCCTCCCCTCCTCAGTTCCCTGTTTGACATCATACTCAGAGGACCTCTCTGTAGGAACCAGGAGAGAACCCAGCATTCTGCAAGCCAGGTGAGGCACAAGGCTGGAAAATGGCCCAATGGAGGTATGAGCAGCAAACCCAGAGTTGCAGGCCCACAAAGGGAAAGGAGGGTGAATAGCACAGCCTGATTAAAGAGATTCTTTCAAAGATCTACAGCTCCGGTAAGTATGTAACTGTTCAATGATTTCAAAGATATCTCTTTCATCAGGCCACACCTATGGAACAAGTACCAAGCAGTACTGACAGTGAACAGACTGGGGAGCTGGAACCTGTAGGCTTATGAAAGGAGGCCTTGTAGGACAGTTAAACCAAAGTCAACCTGTCTACGAGAGACAATGACCAGACTGTAGTGTTTACTGAAGGTGTGGAAAGTACTCCAGGTATCTGCTGCACACATTTTTGCAGCAGACACATTCTCGAAACAAGCAACCGACATGACCATGCCCCTAGTGGAATGACCACTAACCAACCCAGAAAGTTCCTTACCATACTTCTTGTAACAAAAAGTAATACAGATGGTTAGTCATTTGGGCAGGCACTGTTTAGAAACTGGGGTGCCCTCTTTCCCGGGGCAAATGAAACAAAAAGCTGCAAAACTTTCTGCAGTCTTTGTTATGGTGTGTATAGTACCTGAGTAGTCAACGCATATCTAAAGTAGGGAGCAATGCTTTGAAAATTACACAAAACAATGCGCTAGATGTGTATGCTCTGTGGATCTGCCTTAATCTTTGCAAAAATGATCAAACAGCACTTAAAAAAGCGATACACACAGAGCAGTTGAAAAAACACAAGAAGGAATTTATTTAAACGGCATTGTATATGCATAGAAATAAATTCTTTATTGTGTTTTTTCAACTGCTCTGTGTGTATCCCTTTTTAAGTGTTGTTGGAGCAATGCTTCCCCTGGAGTTGGCATGCTCTGAGAAATAAACTGGAAGGTGGATGGTTTGATTTGAAGTAAACTCAGACAACTTCTTTGGTAGAAACTGAAGATTAGCCTGAAAGACACCGTATCTTTGTGGAAAATCAGATAAGGAGGATCACACATTAGAGCCTGTAGCTCTTAAATCCTTTGAGCAGAAGTGATTGCAACTAAAAATAACACTTTCCAAGAGAGAAAGCAAAGGTCACAAAGTTGCAGCTGGCTCAAAAGGAGCCAAAGTAATATTTTCCAAAATAAATTTCAGGTCCCAAGCTAGGCCTGGATTGTGGCTGGGAGACTTCAAATGTAGATTCTCTCTCAAGAATGTACAGGCCACCTCCAGCTGGGCAACTGTATGTAACCCCCTACAAATGGGGGTTCCTGAAAAGTCTTCCATGAGCTTGCCTAAATGCTCACTGCCAGGCTGGTGTCCTGCTTTTAGCAGTTAATCGTTATTGCCAAAGAGTGCCTGTGTAGCCTCTATGTACTGTTGCTTTAAGAGCTGCCTAGATTGCAGTAATAGTTAATCTGGGAGGGGGCTGAGTGTTGTCATGCTCGAGTCCCGCCCGGGCTGCCAGGTAATCACTCCGTTTCTGCCATCGCTAACTGCGCAGAGGGAGCCCTGTTAATAGATGTAACTGTTTGCTGAGCATTCATTAGAGTAGTAATAATAATGTAGTTTGTCTAACCTGCCTTCTTTCCAGCAAGGACTGTTTTGTTTATCCTCACCATTTTGGCCTGGAACTGCTGAACTGGACCAATCAGTCTGGTGGGACCTAAAATGGAGCCAGACTACAGGAGCTGTCTGGAGTCAAAATCTGTAGGAATTATAATTTTGGACTTTTGGTGCCTTTTTGCACCTGAAGGGGGGAGCATTTGTTGTGACTGACAGACAGATCAGCCAACCAAATCTTTTGGATCTGAGGGAAATCCCCAAGCTGCCTGCTGTTTCAGTCAGTTCTAGCTGGGAAGTAAAATGAGAACAGCTCAAATGATTTTGGGCAGTAGTTCTGTGTAGTTTTGCATGGGAGAACTGTGAAAGGGCTGAGTTTTGGCCTGCATGTCTGCCTGCTGCCCCTGAGAGGGAGAGAAGAGAATTATTTTGGACTAAATCCAAGTTTGTGAGAACTAAGTAATCACTGATTTTTTACCAGGTTCATACCTGAAGACGACCGTAGAGTTTGCTGAATGCGATCGGCCTTTCAGGATTTCCAGCTGCTTTTGAATCCCCGGTTTGTGCAGAGACTTTGCGATTGTGACCGGAGAGTGGTTTGCCTGGTACAGTAGAATTTCCTTACATGTAAATGTGCTGCGTATTGAAAGTGGGTCGTGATTTGGTTCCCCACTGTGTGAACTGTGTTCTGCTTGCTGGAAGCTGTATCTAGCCCAAAAAGGACTGTATCCGAATTTGTCTCCATTTGGCCTGGGCCTTGCCACACTGGCCCAGCCAGACTACCCACTGCACAAACAAAGCCATCGATGAGAGACCTGCCTGGGGATCAGCCCCCTGCTCCACGCTTGAACAGGAACAACACCTCGGCGATTCGTGTGGGCCCTGCTTCTTCTGGCACTCCAGATTAACCACCTGCTGTCTTGATTTTGTCCAGCCTGTGTCCAGTCTTCGGTATCATGAGTAATCATCAGGGTAGCTCCCTGCAACAACAGCCTAATCTAAAAGTGTGTCATCTGATTGTCTTGTTTTCTTTTCACTAACTGAGCTTCCTATTTGACAGTCTCATAGGTGTGTGTTTCTTCGACCTTTAGGACAGTTGGTTCTTCTCCTATTTACTGGACAGGCACCAGTCAGTCCAAGTAGATGATGCTCTATCCCCACTATTACTTCCACTGTCTCGGCTGGCAGTCTGTGCCTTAGGTTCACCTCCCTCTGGGAGAAGTCCTTCCTAACATTACTCCTGAATTTCGCACCTCCAAGCTTCAGAATGCATCCCCGCAGCTTGCTGAGGACACCAGATTGAACATCTTTGTTCAGTCTGGTTGACGGCCTTCAGTATATGGAAGACTGAGACCTTGTCCCCTCTCAGTCTCTTTTTCTGAAAGATGAATTTGCTAAGAGCCCCCAGCCTCTCCTCATGTACGCGCCTGACTGTCTCAATGTCCTTTTGGTATCAGGAGCTCAAGAACTGCTTGCATTAATACAGGTGGGGCCTGACCAGACCCTTGAAAAAAAGCAGATAACTTTGTCAGCCCTGCTGGTCACCCTGTGGCTGCACACTGCTTGTTGTGCTCCGTGCCCTTGCTAACATGACCCTGAGGTCCCTTTCCTCCACTGCAGTAAGAGGAGTCCTATACAGTGTGTAGGCCCTACCTCTGTTTTTCCTCTTCACGTGTAGTACCTTTCTAATGGCTACATGGAATCTGAGACTCCAGGAGTCTGACCAATCGCATAACTTGTTAAGGTCTTCCCAACGATTGTGCCCATCTTCAATGGAGTCCACCACTCTGGCCAGCCTAGTGTTATCAGTAAATGTAAGCAGCCTGCTAGAGACCCCAGCTTCCTGACCACTGCTGAAAAAGTTGAACTGCAGTGGCCCCAACACTGACCCCTCAGGGACAGTAAGTAAGCAAGCATTTATTTTAGGCACCCAATCCCGGAGGCTCTGGGTGCAGTACATAAAAATTCAAGATCATAATTAATAAAATACACAGTAAAATGTCAACAGTTCTTAAAACAGACAGTCAGTATTAAATAATATCATCAGAAAATGCTAACTTAAATATGTGAGTTTTTAGGCCCCTCCTGAATGCCTCCACCATAGGGGCCTCCCTCAAAGATCTCAGGACAGAATTCCAGAGGACCGGGCCGGCCACCCCAAACGAGCGATCACCCGAGGTGTTCAGCCCAGTCCTTGGAATCACAAGGTGGCCCTGGGTGGAGGAACGGAGGGATCAAGTCAGAATGGCAGGAGTAAGGAGGTCTGACAAGTAGCCAGGGCGCAGTCCGTATAGGGCCTTATAGGATGTCACTGAGTACCCCTCTCCACTCACAGTATACCTTTTTTTTTGTAAACTGTATTTAACTTTGGAACATTACAAACATACTGAAATATTGACAACTTATTTTGTGATGGACATCTCTCAGGAGGTCAGCTCACAGGCTACCAGGGATAACACACACAGACCTGTATAACAATGTACTGTACATAATGTAGCTTATACATGTATCTAGTTGGCACAGTAATAGTTTTTAAGCCTTCTTCTATTCCACTATGTACTGCAGTCACCTTTTTCCAGTTCCCTCCACTCTGTTGGTGCAACTGTGTGCACCTCATTTCCCTTGACTGTTATTCCAAATATGGGTAGGAAGAATGCTGGCTCCTGATTTGCTAAGAGATACTTTCAGCCAGGCTGTTATCCCAGCAGACCAGCCTGGCTGAAAGTAGCTCAGCAAAAATACGTTTAAAAAATACATCCAATTTACTAAAAAGGACCCATTTCATAATTGCAATAAGACACTCCAGGAAGTGCATTATGGTGGGCTAATGGCCCTTCTCAGGTGATAGAAGCATTCAGCTTCGCCACATGCTTCAACCCACCTGAGGTGGGCCATGATCCCACCATAACGTGCCCCCGTCATGCCTTATTGTTTAATTTGCCTCATGTTTTTGATCAGGATTCAGCTATCACATGTTCCCTCGATGGAGGTAATCTTCAGCCAGGGTATTTTCAACAGGTCTATGGGGGAACCAAGCTGATTCCACTTTCAAATAAAATAGTCATGTTCAACTAACGTTTTAGCAAGTGTGCATGAATTATGTAGTAGATGTGAGCACTGGGATGGTGGTGCTTCTCCAAAAACAGTGTATATTTAAAGTCTGGTGGAGAGCGCTCACCCTTGCCACAGAAATGTTGAACAAAGCAGTCCCGACACACAAAAGGTGTGCATGAACCTTTTCCTTCATGAAACTGTATGTATGGCGTTACCCAAGTCCACTTCCCTGGTCAGCCTTTTGAAGATGTAATCAGCTGACCTGGCGTGATTGGCCTCTTATAAAGCTATACTTAGAGTGAGCATGCACCCCAGCATCAACCTAATGCTTTGTTATTCTGTCCTTAATAACAGCTTCCAGGAACCTGCCCAGTACTGATGTCAGGCTGTATGGCCTGTAGCTGCCAGATCTGACCTTGCCCAGAACTGATGTCAGGCCAGACAGCATGTAGTTGCGAGGATCTAACCTTGCCCAGAACTGATGTCAGGCTGAATGGCCCACAGCTGCCAGGATCTGAACTTGCCCAGAACTGATGTCAGGCTAAATGGCCTGCAGTTGCCAGGATCTGATCTTGATCCATCCTTGAAGATGGGGACCACACTAGCCACTCTCCAGTCCTCTGGCACCACTTCTATCTGGAGAGGCTCCTAAACAATTATTGCAAGTGGCATCACCAGTTGTTCCCAAAGCCCCAATGTGATCCTGGGGCATATCACATCTGTCTCTTGGAACTTACTTCACTTGATCGTCAACAAATTCTATAATGTAAGTATTCTATGTGAAGAAGTTACATTTTGCATTAAGTATCTGTTACCATATAACTGCAGGGCAAGTACTGTTTAATTATATGGAACGGAGGTAAGGTATATTTACACATTTGTTGCAGATAATTATCTTTTAGTTACAGAAACTTACACCGTAATTACATTGTAATTATAGTGTATTTACAGAAACTTAAAGTGGCAGGTCACAAAACAATGTTAATGTGACAGTGCTTACGAACAACATGGAAGCAAACATAAAGTCAGGGTTTAAAAATAGGTAACCCACTGTCACCCAATTGCTTATGGACTTAACTCCGTGTGTTAATAGAAAATAATATATGAGCAGTAGTGTATTATATGCTTTTTTAACACTCAGGTGTGTGTTGCTAAAGAAACCAAGAGAGTGGAGCGCAAGTGATTTCTAAAGCAGCTCACACCAAGGGAGTGTACAAAAACAACAAGAATATCTACTGCCCTTGATATATATTTTTTTATGTTTACTACTGTAGTTTTGAAAACAAAGGTACAGATGCAGCGGTGAGCTTTGTTGCAAAAGAGAAACTGAGTTTTGCAATGGCGCTATGGTTAAGTTAGCGCAGGAGAGGAGATGTGTTTTGACAAACTTGATAATAAAGAGGAAATAAATACAGAACACTGGATGGGCAACCATGCACAACCAGCCTGTGCTGCCACCGAGGGATTCTGATTCACTCTGACCTCGAGAGCGAAACTCGAGAGGTCCGAGGGAATCGGAGCTCTGAGGTAGCAACACGGGTTAGCTGTGTGCAGAATTGCCCATCCAGCATTGTTTATAGTGAATAGTGCCCCCAAAGAATCATTCAACATTACAGACATTTGGATGTGATACTGGGAAAGAAAAAAAAATGTTGTTTACGGATGTTTTTTTTTTTCAATTGTTTAACCAGGAGTGGCACTCTAAGCTGAAAGCTTGTTTACAGGTGTGACCTGGGAGCAAAGGGAAGTTAAGTTACTTGCTCAGGGTCACACAGTATGCAAGTGGGGGCTGCGGGATTCAAACTCAGGTCTCCAAATTTCCAGCTCAGAGCCTTAAGCAACTGCACTATACTGCCTCATTTTCTCTTCATGCCGCTTCAGTCCGAAATAAACTAAGATGAAAAGTTATATTTCTTCTTACATTAAAAAAGTGTATTGTTAGCTGATTACCTTTTCAATTATAGAGTTCATGTTAAGTTTTGACGATTGTGGCTGTGCACGATCTTATATTGACTGCTTTCTGAATACTTTTGATAAAAATGCCACCGCCATCATGACAGTAACTTTCTTTTTGTGCTATGTGACATGCACGTAGCAGTTTTCTCTTCGGAGTAACAGGTGGCTCATGCAATTATAAAAACAGCTGAAACTGTGGTGTACCACAGAATGGTACAACCACATTCTATCACCTTTGAAATCTTTGAACGACAAGGTTTCGGCTGGCATGGATTTCCACGCAGAACAAAGCCTCACTATGCACTGTTACACACTCTTGTATCTTGTTGAGTTTGAAAGCTCTTGGTTACAGTGTATTGCAGTATTTAGACCAACCAGTAATTACTGTGTCTCATACCATCAGATATAATATTTTACTAATATTATTACAGAACAATTAGCTAGGTAAATATAACATGTGAAGTTAGGATTGTAACTTATAAGCAACTATGGGAATGTGGGCCACAAGTCTATAAACTTTCAGTGGCCATGTGAGAGGAACTGGAACTGACTGACCCTTCAACATGCTGCAGCCCTCCTTTTCCTGTTTGGACCTTGCAGTAACTGGAGGTTGCTCAGGCACTGTCAGCCCTTTTCATCATATTATTTCTTGTTGAAAACCATTTTATGATTGCCTAGCTTCTCTATAATCCATTAATGTTGCTGGCTGTTTTACCTGCCTCCTTTCTTTTTTGTCTTATCCTTTATCCTCCCTCCTCCCCCAGCCTGCCACTCCTTCTGGCAGCTGCTTATCATCCTTGTTGCCCACCAGTTCATTCCTGCTACCAACTCCCACTACCTGAATCCCCAAACTCACCTGGGCACTGAAGAGTTCTGGCATATCCCTGCTGGGGGGCCCTCCTCCCCCAAGGGGTGCGCAAGGAGAGGGGAGTAATGAACACTGAGGTCCTCCAGGACAACAGGGGTGGTGGGACAGGAATGGTGCACTGTGAAGACTATGGTGTGAGTGGGCAGGGCCACTGTCATCCGGCCTGCCTGAGTCTGACATTTTTCTGATTTTCAGCCCTCCCACTCCCCCAACCCACCCTTGTATGCCTGCAGCCGTGAGGACATCCTAGCAGCAGGGGTGCTTGATGCTGTGTGATTACTCACTCCAAAAGCATCTCTGCTAAGCCACCACCAGAAGCTGCTATGAATGCAGGTCGCAGCAACCCACCCTCCAGGAGGCAAGCATCCAAGGGACACTCGAGTCTCCCTCCCTTCCTCTGGCCTCTGCTCCTGGCATCCTGGCTCAGGGCATGAACCTGGCTCGCCAACATGTCAAGCGATGTCTCATCACTCAGTGCCATGGAGCCAGACAGCCTCCTTTCTTACAGAACTAAAATGCATGCGAGTGGTGTAATCGTACTCAACCTTGTTTTGTCTCAAATCCTTGATCTAGTCTGACTGCGTACTTTTAGAACATTAGGAATACCCTCAAAACAGTGCAGTCGCTCATGGTGCCATAATCATTTCTCCTCCCATTGCATCATGACTGGCTGCACAGTGCTGGAAATGTTCCGAAGTCAGGGAAAGATGCAGTGGGAGTTGATCAAGGACTGTAAACAAGCACACATAGGTGTGGGTAACACTAGTATGCTGGGCAGTCTATTTTGTACTTTTAAAAAAGAAAAAATGAATCAGAATCAAACTATCAGCTGCATCAGCAGTCTCTACAGAATGTGACCAATTATAATGTGTTATTTAAGCTAGTGACATTTTGAGGCTTGCAGGGGTTGACAGTGTCCCATTAATATGTGTCAGCATGGCTCAGTTGGTAGCACATCTGCCTCTGGACCAGAAGGTCATGGGTTCTCGTCCCACATCGGGATTGGACTTGCACCTAAAAATCACTGGCATCTGAGTGCAGTATTGGGGGTGCTGTATTGCTGGGATGTGCCGTCCCTCAGATGAGTCGTTAAACCAAGGTCCCTTCTGCCCATCCTGGTGTTGCCCTGCTGGGTGTCAGGTGGAAGCAAAAGAACCCAGGGCACTCTTTGCAAAGAGTAGGGAACATCCCCGGTGTCCTGGCCAACATTCCCCCCTTCCATAAACCGGTTCATGCAATTATCCAGGCTGTGCATGTGTGGGTGATGATGTGTGACATGGCTGCCGCCACCGCACATTCAGTCACTTCACTACCAGTCTAGCATTGTTTGTAAAGTGATTTGGGATGTATGAAAAGCACTATATAAATGCTGATTCTTCTTCTAATATCAGTGGGTACATCTCCTCTCCTCTGACTGCCTAGCTGTTGATTGAATGGGTTCCCTAAATATACTGGGTTCAGATGCATTGGATTCCTGTAGGTAAGTGTGTTTGTGTTCAGCAGACATGGTGAAGGGCATTGCCATAGCTCGGCTGCTCACAGTACATCAGACCATGCTAACGCAGCTTTCCTTTATAGTATGAGTGAAAATGTTATTACAATTGTTAAACACCACCTTTGAGTTTTCTTGCTTTTTCCATAAACAGTAATATCAATGCATGTTTATTTATTTATTGAATTCTCAGATTAAAACCTTTGAGCTAGCAAGCTCATTTACAAAGACTCCTTGTCAAAATGGTACAGACAGCAATAGACATTAACACTTAACAAATACAGGTACTATGGTATACAGCGGTAAAAATTCAAACAGCGAGTTTGTATATCAACAGTTATGTACAAACAGTTTGTAAGTGATACAAAGTACAACATTTGAGAACTGTGTAAAAATGATCTAAAGGGAGAAACTAGGGAAAGGGAACATTGTTTAACCAGGAGTAGCACACTAAGCTGAAGCTTGTTTCCAGATGCTACCTGGGAGCACAAGGAAGTTAAGTGACTTGCTCAGCATCACACAGTATGCACCTAAGCAGCAATGGGATTCAAACCCAGCAGCTCAGAGCCTTAATCCACTGCGCTATACTGCCTCCAAAGGGAGAGACTAATCTCAGAGGTTAGAAGGATTTGAGCCTAAGACTGCTGAGAACAAAAGTGCTTGGTTCAGGTAAAGTTCTAGAGAGGGATGGTTTAGAAGTTAGTGAGAGGGAAGAGGAAGAGATAAAATAATATGGGTGGGGAGTAGTAGCAGTAGGGAAATCCACCCAGTGGGTTTCGTAAAAAGGTGAGGATCGGAAACAGGTTATTTGGTGATACGGGAGGGGGGTGAGAGAAATAAGTAAGGGGGGAGCCCCGGAAGGTTATGATAGTGTGGTATCAGTGTTTTAATCAATGTTTTTATAAAATTCATTCATTTTTGGGGTAGTCAAACTGAATATTATTTTCTCCCCTTTTTTCTGCTTCTCCGTGTACCCATACCCACTCCAACAACCACAGTTGCCACGGCTGCAAACTTCATTGAGTTGAGAGGGCAAGCGAGTGACAGCCTTCATAACTGATGCCAATTCCATCTATGCATTGTCCAGCAGAAGGCACATAAATCGCCCTGCTGTCCTGGGCAGCCAGCCTCCTCGTACCCGTGACATGCTCATCTCCCAGCATGCTCCACTGTGGGGATCCTGGGACCTGCACTTCAACCTGGCTCTCAAGTGAGGCAACACAGCGTGCTGCCTTCATAGACAGACCCAGCAAGGGGTTCGCCTCAGGACAAGTGGTGTGTTAGGGCAATGCCATAAAAGGGCCAAGCCAAAGGACTTCGCACACGCCCTACCAAGAACCAATGCCAAAGACAATACAAAGTGCAAGTGCACAATTTATTATACACACATTCTGTGCAATAACATGTTGGTTCATGGTAGGGCGTGTGTGAGGTCCTTTTGGTTTGGTGCCTTTAAAGATCCCAGAATATATCCAGTTGTCAGTTCTGCAGACAACTGAATGTATTTTCAGTATTACTGTTACTCTGCTGCAGTGTGTGAGTACATGTCCCCAGTGCAACACCCCTTCCCCATCATTACTCCACTGCAGTGAATTAATTCCTATCACTAGTTCAGCACCCCTCCCACACCATTACTCCACTGCAGTGTATGAATCCTTATCCCTAGTATAGCACCTCCCCCACTATTACTCCACTGTAAGGTATAAGTTCATGTCCCCAGTGCAGTCCCTTCCCCTACAATTACTGTACGGCAGTGTATGAGTCCTCACCCTTAGTACAGTATCCTCCCCACCATTACTTCAGTGCAGTATATGAGACCTCATCCTTAGTACAGTACCCCTCCCCCACCATTACTTCAGTGCAGTATATGAGTCCATGGGCTCAATTTTCGAAGCCACAAGTATGACGCAAGGTGACTGCGTCAAACATAATTGATGCAAGTGGTACCCTGCATCAAAAGATGTGGCAATCGCAGTTTTCATATGAGGTCTGCATCGAAAAGGGGAGCCATTGTGCCAAACTGGCACTGCGCCAGCACTGCAACAGAAATCAGGGTGCGTCAGGTCCCAAAGGGGCTTGCACTATGGCGAGGATGCAACATCCCCTTTTTTCCAGTTTTGGAAGCCCCGCCATGGATGCAGCAAGGGTTTCCACTTCAACCAATCAGGAGGTGGTCTAAGGGACAAGAACCAGTGCCACACACTGTGGTGAAGAGGAGCAGGGGTAAAACTGTCCTGCAGGGGTGCCACTTTTGGGGGGTCTAGCAACAGACATTGACATGGCCCCAGGAGGGCACAGCCCTGGCAGCTGCCCCATAGGTAGTTACCTTCTCTGGGTACCACAACAGTCCCCTCATACCCACCCTACCCAGTTTCACCTTGTGCAAAACATTGTGGCAATCTTGATATTTGAACACAGACTGTGTCAAAATCGAGATGACTTATGCCAAAGCTGTCCTGTGCAACACCTTCACCACCCCTGTGCCAGAAGTTGCAGTGCACCAGGTCGTAGGGGGCTTGTGCCACAGCACGGCTGCAGCATCCCCTTATTTGGGATTTTAGAAGGCATGGCATGAACAGATAAGGGGACTGACTTTAGACAGCCATGATCTGGTCTAAGGGCCCTGCGCCACTGCCTCAGAGGGAGGTGAGTGGGGGGGCCTGCAAGGTGGGGACTAGGGGCAGATGGACCAGTGGGGGTGCCATAGTGGGCAATGGGGAAATGGTGGCAGTGACTGGATGTAGAGGTGGCACCCAGCGGAGGTGCCATGCCCACTGAGACAGGGCCGCTCAGCCTGGGAACACAGAGATTGACACAAATGAACCCTGTCCTAGACCCAAGGTAGCAACAACCTTGACACCTGCCCCAGGGGTGCCACAGGCCCAGACATGGGGCTGAGAGCAGTGGCTGCAGGTTACGGGGTGCAGACAGTGGACAGGAACTTCTCCCAGGCACTGTGACGTGCCACTGGTATGCAGCCCACCGCGTGGAGGCAAGTTGATGCCCAACTACACTGCTGGTGCCTGTGGCACCCCTGGGGAAAGTGCCTGGTTTGTTGCCACCTCAGGTCTGGGACAGGGTCTGTCCATGCCAGTCCCTGTGTTCCCAGGATGGATGACCGTGTCCCAGTGGGAAAGACATCTCCGCTGGGTGCCACTTCTACATCCTGCCACTAACACCATTCCCTTGTCACCCACTGTGGCACCACCATTATTCCCTCTGCCCCAGTCCCCACCTTGCACACCTATCCGCCCACCTTTACTACTCTCCTAGGGTTGCGCTGGGCTGGGGGTGTTGACAGGACCCTCCGTCAAAACCTTAAGGTGCATCACAGGTTTGACACAACCATGCAGTTCTGGCAACTCTCAGGACTTTGGTGCAGGACCCCATTTTTCTAGAACAGGGCACAGGGTTCCTGATGAACCTGGAGTTTGCTGCAGCCATGAATCGGTGCACCTTGCACTGATCTAGCGGCTCATTGAATATCGAGCCACATGTTTCCAGTACAGCACCCCTCTCCCACAATTTCTCTGCTGCAGTGCATAGGTCTACATCTCTAGTAGAGTACCCCTCCCCCTCCATTACTATACTGAAGTGTATAAGTCCATGTCCCCAGTGCAACACCCCTTCCCCACTATCATTCTATTGCAGTGTATGAGTCCATGTCACCAATGTGGCACCCATTCCCCCATCACTACTCCACTGCAGTTTATCAGTCATAGTCCCCATTACAGTACTCCTCCCATACCATTACTCCATTGAAGTGTATGAGTTTGTGTCCCCAGTGCAGTTCCCCCACCATTGCAGTGTATGAGTCACTGTCCCTTGTTCAGCACCCTTCCCTACCATTACTCTTCTACAGTGTATATGTGCACATTCCCGGTGCAGTACCCCTCTGACACCATTACTCCACTGCAGTGTATGAGTCCATGTCCCTAGTGCAGCACCTCTCCCCAACTATTACTCCACTGCAGTACATAAATTCATGCCCTCAGTGCAGCACCCCTCCCCAACCATTACTCCACTGCAGTGTATGAGTCCATGTCCCCAGTGCAGCACCCCTCCCCAACCATTACTCCACTGCAGTGTATGAGTCCATATCCCCAGCACAGCACCCCTTCCTCACCATTACTCCACTGCAGTGTATGAGCCCATGTCCCCAGTGCAGCACCCCCTCCAACCATTACTCCACTGCAGTGCATGAGTTTGTGGTCCCAGTGCAGTACCCCTTCCCAAGCATTACTCCACTGCAGTGCATGAGTTCATGTCCCCAGTGCAGCACCCCTCCCCAACCATTACTCCACTGCAGTGTATGAGTCCATGTCCCCAGCAGAGCACCCCTCCCTCACCATTACTCCACTGCAGTGTATGAATTTGTGTCCCCAGTACAGCACTCCTCACCATTGCTGTGTATGAGTCCCTGTCCACAGTGCAGCACCCCTTCCCAACCATTACTCCACTGCAGTGCATGAGTTTGTGTCCTCCATGCAGCACCTCTCTCCCAACCATTACTCCACTGCAAGTATGAGTAGAGATGGGTGAAGTGGCCTCAATTAGCTCCGTGGAGTAATTCGCGGAGTAAAGGTGAATTTGTGGAGTGCCTCGCAATGCGAAGTGGAGTACTTCGTGTTATAATGGGCAACGCGAAGTCCACAGAAGACAAATGACTTTGTGTTACTCCACCTTCCCAAACCACTACTCTACCAAATGTTAAGGCGAAGTACATTGAGAACAATGTACTTCGCCTCACTTCACCTTGTTTTTAAGCTCCAAAGGCAAATTTTGCAGAGATTCATGGGATTTCAGGTCACATGGGCTCTAGATAGTTCTGCACAGCCTCAGTTCATGAGAGCGCTCTGTGATTCAAACCTTCTAAAAGCTGTTAAATTCTATTTGAGTCATTCTTTTTTGCTGAAACTTTAGTTCATAGTTTGTAAGAAACCCTCCTGTGCTCATATCATCGAGAGTTTATTGTTTGTGTGTGGATTTTGAATGTTAATGTATAACATTCAATCTGAGTACTGAGAGACAATGGAAGTGTGCTTTGGTGGAGGGGCGTATCTGGTGTAGGTAGATTTAAGTTGGAGAAAAAGGGAGTTCTTTGTATAACTGACTGTGTTAATGTACACCCAGTAATGTTTTCAGTAACTGTTGAAATGTTTTTGCTGATTGTGTGTGTTGTGGTCTGGAGGGACCTGGTGCAGCAGTGAGGTTGTTTAAAATACATCGTAAATTACTGAAGTTTTAAATTTGCTACCCATTACATGTTGACAAATTCTGTGTGTGGGTGTGTGCGGTGCATGACATGACATCAAATAATACACCTTTTATTGTGCCACAGTGTAATTGCAGGCGCAGCAGTGTGAACCTACTATCCACTGCAGCTGCATGATTTTGTACTGCCATTGTGATATCTTTTCTTGGTTTTGCACTATTGTAAGCTGCAGTCAGTGCCCCCACCGCAAAAGGTATTCTTTTCCAGATTGGATTGTTTGTGACTTGAGAACAGCACTGGTTAGTTAAGGTGTTGTTGAACTTGTTGTGACTTCATGCTCTGTATCTGTTGTTGAAGCCACAGTTATTTTTTGGCTTCACATCCAGCATCACCCCACCCCCGGTCCCCACCCAGAGTGAACGCCCAAAACCTGAATTTGTTTAGAATATTCCTATTGATCCCCCAAAATGCCCACAAAAAGACGTGCAAGCAAAGCTGTTTCTCGCCATGACACTGCTGCCAGTGGTAAGATTGTCTGTGGGCGTGGTAGTAGTACGTAGTCACACAAGTGCTTTGCTAATGTGAGGAAAGGTATTTCTCCTTCAATGTATTTTACAGCACAATCAGTAGCTTCACTCATAATTGGAGGAGATGATGTTGTCCCAGCTGGTGGTGGTGGTATGAGTATTGCTGCCTCAAGTTCCACTTCTGACTAGTTTACTGTGTCCAAAAATATAGTGGAGTGTGAAGTAGTGGCAGTGAGTGACAGTGTATATGTCATACTGCCCAGTAACATCCCAGTAACTGAACATGAGGATTCTGATCATCATGTCAATGATAGCACACAAAGTGACATTTCTTCCACCTCGGTTCAGGTCACGCATTTGCCATGCAGTGATTCACAGTGTGGTGAAAAAATTTTGGGTGATGGTGATGCTGATGATGATGATGTTGCTGTGGTTGCAACATGCAGTCCATATGCCAGCATCCAAGCAGAAGATGTGGATGATGTTGATGAATATGATGATGTCAGTGACCCCTGTTGGGAACCAGAGAAAAAGAAACTCAAGGTGGCTGTGTCTGGGTCTGTTTGCAGTTCCCCCTCCCGTAAAAAGCTGTGATTTACCAGTTTCAGTTGATGATGATGACCCAGTAATAATGATAATTAGTCATGGTGGTCAGTTGCAGTCCAAGAGTGTTTTGCCTGAAAAATCATGTAGCACCCCCCCCCCCAATAATTAGCATCAGGGGGTACATGTTAAAACTAGAGCATCAAAATCCCTTGTTTGGGATTTTTTTGTGGAAGATGCAAATGATGAGTCAGCTGCAACCTGCCAGGTTTGCCAGGTGCGTGTGAGTCGAGGTAAAAAGGGGAGCCATCTGGGCACAGGAGGACAGCATATACATCTTAAGAATAGGCATGTGGCACTGTGGACTCAGCTCAAGATGGCAGCTAATATCTGCACCACAGTGGGGCCTTCACCCTCGTCATCAACCATAACAAGCATGTTATCCCCTTCTATGACTGTAGCATCAAGTAGAAAATTAAATCTGTGCAGTAGTGATGAAATAACAGCAGAGGATTACTACAGGCATGATGAGGTGGAAGAGCAGAATGATTTTGAAGTCTTGTCTAGTGGTGGTGAGAGTAGCAGTTTTGTTGGTGGTGGTGGTCAATGCAGTATGTCTAGTGAAACTGGTACATCAACCCCTGTTCCTAAATCTGGGAAAATAACTGCATTTCTGGGTTTGTCATCACCTGTGCAACCGTCTTCATCACATGTACATACTCCACCCCCTGCCATTCACAGAGCAGAACCATTTGTCATCACACTCCGTGTAAAACATTTAAGTCAGCCCACGTTACAGAGTATATTTGCGCATAAGCTGAAGTACCCACCCAGTCATACAGTGTCCCGTGAACTTAATGCTGCTGTAGCTGAAATGTTGGCAACTGATCTTTTGCCCTTCTCCTTTGTGGAGAATTCTGGGTTCCTGTGGTTTCCTGCACGTGCCTGTCCAAAATGGAATGTCCCATCCAGGACATGCTTTTCGACCCATGCTGTCCCCAAGTTGTACCGTACTGTGTCCGACTCAATAAGACATGCCCTTCAACATTCTTCCTCTCCATTCATCCATTTAGGTATGGATATGTGGACAAGTGGCAAAACAGCGGGGAGTTCATATTGGTGGAGAGATACTGTGGGTTAAGCTGGAAAGGAAAATGGGGACAGCCATCCGCACAGGTGTGGTCTATAGACCACCAGCCCAGGAGGAAGAAACAGATAGGGAGCTGATGCTAGCCATCCAAAGGATGGTAGACAAGGGTGAGGTAGTACTGGTTGGAGACTTCAATATTCCAGATGTGGACTGGAGCATCCCAGCAGCAGCATCAACTAGGAGCAGATTTCTCCTGACTCCTTCAGGGTGCCTTCCTCAAGCAACTGGTCATGGAACCAACTTGGCAGAAGGCAATACTGGACCTTGTGCTCACAAACAGGGACAGTGTGATGGGGGTAACAGTGGGGAGCACCTGGGAAACAGTGACCACCAGTCATTGTGGTTTGAAATCACAGAAAGAGCAGAACCAAACCACACAAAACACTGATCCTGGATTTTAGGGGGCAGACTTTGGGAAAATGGGGAGATACTTGAAAGAGGCATTAAGGAATGGGACGAGAATCAGGGGTTGAGGAACAGTGGCAGTATTTAAAATGGGGATTACAAGAACAACAGAATTATGTATTAAGCAGGTTAGCAAGAGGAAAGGAAGAGGAGACCATTATGGTTTTCCAAAGAGGTAGCAAAGAAAGTGAAAGCCAAAAGATTGCATTCAGGCAATACAAAAGACACAGGCAGAAGGGGATAGGGAGAAGTACCAGGAGAAGCAAAGGAGGCAGGGAGGTCAGTAAGGGAAGCCAAAGCTCAGACAGAAGAACACATTGCAAAATCAGTGGGTAGAGGGACAAAACCTTTACAGGTACATAAGTGAAAAAAGAAAGACAAAGAGGAGGGATAGTGAGACTGAAGGGGAGGATGGGGTCAAGGTGGAGGATGACAACAGTAAAGCTGAACATACTGAACAGGTATTTCTGCTCAGTCTTTACTGAGGAAGAGGAGGGTAATGGGTCTGAAGGGGGTACAAGGGTGAGAATGGTGCGAAATGGACACAAGTCCCTTTACACGAGAAAGGGTCCTGAAGGAACTGGAAGCAATAAGAGTTGATAAAGCAATGGGGCCAGATGAGGTGCACCCAGGTCCTTAAAGAACTAAGAGAGGTGGTGGCTGAACCTCTGGCTATCCTGTTTAGCCGATCACTGGAAACAGGGAGGTACCCAAAGACTGGAGGACAGCAGATGTAGTCCCCTTATACAAAAGTGGGAACAAAGAGGAAGCAGGGAACTACAGACCAGTCAGCCTCACCTCGGGTAGTGGGGAAGATCATGGAAGCACCATTGAAGGAGAGATTGGTGGAACATCTGGTTATCAATGGACTACAGGACCCAAGGCAGATGGTTTCTCACCAGGGGAGGTCATGTCAGACCAACCTCATTGAATTTTGACTGGGTGACTAGGAGGTGGATCAGGAGAGGCAGTGGACATGGCCTATCTGGACTTCAGCAAGGCCTTTGACAGTGTGCCACATAGAAGACAATTACACAAACTGGGGAATATGGGTGTGGGCAGGACAGTAGTGTGGTGGGTAGGTAACTGGCTGGGTGGCAGGACACAGAGGTGGTGGTAAATGGCTGTCACTCCACAGAGGAAGAGTGACCAGTGGGGTACCACAGGGATCAGTGCTGGGACCGGTCCTATTCAACATCTTCATCAGTGACATGGCTCAGGACCTAGAAGGCAGAATTTCACTGTTCGCTGATGACACAAAGCTCTGTAACAGAGTAGACACACCAGAGGTGTAGACAGAATGAGAAGGGACCTGCAGAAACTTGAAGAATGGTCAGGGTTTGGCAGTTGAAATTCAATGCAAAGAAGCAAGATAATGCATATGGGCAAAAACCCAGGCACAATATATCAGTTGGGGAGGTGAGGATATAGCATGCACCAAGCAGGAAAGGGATCTTGGGGTTATCATCTCAGATGACCTCAAGGTAGGAAACAGTGTGACAAGGCAGCAGGTAAAGCAAATAGGATGCTGGGATGTATAGGCAGGGCATCACCAGCAGGAAAAGGGAGGTCATAATTCCAGCTATACAAGACACTAGTGAGGCCCCACCTGGAGTACAGTGTACAGTTCTGGAGACCATACCTACGTTGGGACATAGACAGGGTAGAGAAGGTTCAGAGGAGGGCAAACAAAGATGGTGCATGGGTTGCATCACAAGTCCTATGAAGACAGTTGAAGGAACTGAACATGTACTCCTGGAGGAGAGGAGGGAGAGGGGATATGATGAGACATACAAGTATCTTACAGGGAGGAACAGGGTGCAGGAAAACACAATTTTTAAGCGAAAAAGATGTTCCAGGACTAGAGGGCATGGGATGAAGTTGGAGGGAGGACGATTCAGAGGAAACATGAGAAAGAATTTCTTCACAGAACGGGTGGTGGACAAGTGGAACACCCTGCCAGAGGAAGTGGTGGGGGCTGAAACAATCACGGGATTTAAGAATGCATGGGATAGACATAAAGGAATTCTGGAGGTCAGGGGTAAGGGGCAACAGACTTCTAGGAAAACAAACCGAACTTACAAGCTCAAATGGGCAGACTGGGTGGGCCATAGGCCCTTATCTGCCGACACTGTCTATGTATCTATGTCTATGTGTATAACTGCACACTAGGCATAGGCACTGGGGGTTGTTTGTGCTGTTGGTAGTGTGAATAATCAGTGTAGTAAGGTGGAGTGTCATGGTAGCAATCTTCCAGTTATTCGACAGCATACAACGACTGCTATGCACAATGTGACCTGTTCACACACTGGTGAAAACATGTTGGACCTGGTACTGACTGAAATTGACAAGTGGCCGAACCCCCAGTCCCTGAGAGCTGGGTTCATAGCAAGTGACAATGGGTCAAATTGGTGAAATACATCGCAAATGGTGGCTTTTTTTGGGTTCCATGCATGGCCTACTGTTTAAATCTTGTGGTGCAGGAGTTTTCTGCAGCACAAAGAAAATGCTGACAGTCGCACACCTTATCTGTTCTTACTTTTCACGCTCTGCAAAGGCCCGTGACCAGCTTCGGCAGTTGCAGATCCAAAACAGGCACCCGCAGCACCGCTTGAAGCTGAAAGTTGTTACCTGGTGGAACTCCACTTTATATATGGCAGAGAGGTTGTATGAACAGTACAAAGCCATCTCAGGATATCTTATTATGCACACTAGCTGTGACAGTTCCAGGGCCTCCATGTCTATGTCGACTGAACAGTGGCACCTCATGGACTCTGTAATAAGAATCTTGAGGCCTTCTGAACATGCCACACAGGCAGTGAGTGGTGAATCTGCCTCCATTAGCCAATTAATTCCACTGCTGCAGGTGCTGCGGCAGACATTGGTGAACGTACAGCATAGCCTTGATGTTGCCGGAGACAGTGCTAGCAGTGTGTTGCTGAAACACATGCTGACAGTATTCGACCAGAATCATCACATCTTGAGCATTCAGCGTAGTGACAACTTCTGTTATGTTTAGCTGTGTTGCTTTCCTCCAATATGTATTTTACCAGTTCACCCTTCTGTGTCTGCATTGCAGCTGGCGAGTGGGTTCATGCTGCAGTCATGTGGTGGGTGGCCATGTGGTGTGCCTGTGTCATTGGGTGGTGCATGCATGCTGTTGGCATGCCCCTCGGTCAGTGGCTGTGCCATGGCGTGGCCCTGGGATTGCTGTTCAGGTTGTGTCGCATGTGTGTATGGTGTGTGCCATGTGTTGGGGTGTGGCCGGTCATTGGCCAGGTGGCCATGTGCCCATCGTGTGTGTGGTGGTCTAGGGTGCCTGCACCTGTATGTCAGTGCCACCTGTGCCCTGCATCCTCTGGGGGGGCACCGCTGCATGCTTGCACTCCATGTGCAGCAGTGGGCTGTGTACTGGCTGTGTCCCTGCCAGTGTGCCTGGCCTGGTGCTCCCACCATCTTGCACTGTTTCCCCCTTCCCCCTTGCTTCTCTCTCTCTCTCTCTCTGCTGTGTACCTGGCTGTTCCTGCTGTGCCTTGGCACATCGCCCTCTGCCCCTTGCGCATCCCTGGTTGCACTATGGCACATATCTGGTTGCTCCCTGGTGTACCTCTCACTGCACCATGGCACAGTGCCTGCGATATTCAGCCGTGTTTCACCAGTGCATGTTGCGGTGTGCAGCTGTTGAACATTGCAGTCACTGTGCCATTGCACAGTTGACTTGTGCTGCACCAGGGTTGCGCCTGCCTTTGGCGCATTTCTGAATATCCAGCCCTATGTCTTACTGCTGCAATCAATTTGTAATAAGTTCTTCATTTCTATTTTTAGCAAACTTCCAGATGTTTTATTGTGTCATAGTTGCCTTATCCAAAGAACTTCTTCAACATCATGCCCCCCCCCGGACTGGGGCAGACATGCAACAAGCAGAAGTAATTTCAGTCGATGACCATGACCATCATTACTGGACTGGAGAAGGATACAGATGAAATCTGTGGAAAAGTAACAAAATAATAAACCATTGATGAGACCTACTTGCAAATATGCTCCCCTCCCCCCCAAAAAAAATACTTACCTTCATTGGCTTGAAAGTATTCCATTTCCAATGTCAATGCCAACATTTCTCATTAAGCACTGGAATGTGCACACCAACAGTATGTGACCTGTGATACAAAACAATACAATGAGTACATGCGGCGGCAGAGTCAGGTTTGGGAGCGTTTGGGAGCCAGGGGGGCCAATCAGTCAATCACGGGCTCCACAATGGGCACTAAACAGTGAATAAAGATGGTGGCAGGGCACTGCTACTCACACTGGGGCAGCCAGGAGGGGCAACCGCCCCCCCAGCCCACTCTCTAGCTCCGCCACTGAGTACATGTGTATATGTCAACCCCCCACCTAGAAAATACATATATATCAACTCACCAAGGCTACTATTAGCATACACACAGAGGGCACCCTTCCATCTGGTTTAGGTGATTGCATCGCATTCACGGAAATCGCAGCACACTTTGGACCAGCAACAGTTCTCTCACGGTCATCATTTCTGATGGAACACTGAATGGATCCATGTCATGTTATCCCTCCTTCACATGGTTTGGCAAGACACTGTGCATCATGACATCATCATCACAGAGTATGTAAATTTTCTGGACACAAGACAGCTGCATTTTGGGGATGCAGAAAAATTCTGGGGACTCTGTGTGACCACTGTGCGCATAAGTGACTGCGTAATAAATTCTGGGGGACTTTGTATGTGGTGTAACACTCCCATTTCACTTCATCAGCACTTGGGAATTTTCTGGATACAAGACAGATGCATTTTGGGGATGCAGAAACATTCTGGGGACTCTGTGTGACCACTGCGCGCATGAGTGACTGCACAATAAATTGTAGGGGACTTTGCATGTGGTGTAGCACTCCCATTTCACTTCGTCAGCACTTGGAAATTTTCTGGACACAAGACAGATGCATTTTGGGGATGCAGAAAAATTCTGGGGACCCTGTGTGACCACTGCATGCATGAGTGACTGTGCAATAAATTCTGGGGGACTTTGCATGTGGTGTAATGCTCCTATTTCACGTTCTCAGCACTTGGGAATTTTTCTGGACACAAGACAGTTGCATTTTGGGGATGCAGAAAAATTCTGGGGACTCTGTGTGACCACTGCATGCATGAGTGACTGCACAATACATTCTGGGGGACTTTGCATGTGGTGTAATGTTCCCATTTCACTTTGTCAGCACTTGGGAATTTTCTGGACACAAGACAGTTGCATTTTGGGATGCAGAAAAATTCTGGGAACTCTGTGTGACCACTGCACGCACGAGTGACTGCGCAATAAATTCTGTGGGACTTTGCATGTGGTATAACGGTCCCATTTCACTTCGTCAGCATTTGGGAATTTTCTGGACACAAGACAGTTGCATTTTTTGTGTTGTGATTGTGAGCACATAATGTCATACTTAAATTATAAATTAAAGCAGCAGTGCAACAATGTGGTGAAAATTTTGACCTATACGTGTTTATGCTATTTTAGATTGACAGCCACTAGTTACCTCCTGGCTTGTATGATACCCTTCTTTTCTCAGTGTGTCTGCTTTACTACTTTTTCTCATGTCTGAAAAAATAAAAGGAGCACGCCTTTTAAAATGGCTCTGACCAGGTTTTCATCACTATTTGCAGCTGTTTTTGAACAAATATTGTTCTGTGAGGTCATAAAACACTGCCTGCTGCATATTTGTTAATTTTACAACAGAAGTAATAAACAACTGATGGAGAAAAACAGCAGAAAATACTGATGAAGACCTGGTCCACACCATATTAGAAGGAGTGCTCCTTTTATTATTTCAGATATGAAAAAAGTACTAAAGCAGACTCAAATACTGGAAAGAATGGTATCATACAAGTCAGGAGATAAGTAAAGTGGCAATGCAAAATAGCATAAAAAAGTATAGGTCAAAATTGTCACCAGATTGTTGCACTGCTGCTTTAATGTCTATTTCAAAAAAGAAATATTTCTGGAGCCTCAGTAATGTTTACTTTGTGTCGGAACTCGTGAAGTGTTTCGTAAAAAGCAGGACTGAGCAGTGCAAGTATGTTGTGCTAAACTGCATGTGTGCCATCAGTGTTCTTTCCTGTGTGTGCAGACATTGTCCAGCTTTGTGCAAACATATATATGGTGCGACTTGTTGCAGTATGTAAAGAATAAAGATAAGAAAGAATATATGATGTATATTTTATTTGTACCATCAGCACCAGCGGAGTAAGTGATATGATATTTTTTCAGGGGTATTGGGTCACTGTACACCTCAGTCACTCACAGTGCACACATGACTTTGTGGAGATCATGTCACAAAAAACACATGCTCTCCTAAAAGTCATGTGTGCAGTATGTGACTAAGGTGCACTCTGGCCAGACACCTCTGAAAAAATATCATATCACTTAGTCTGCTGATGATGGTGACAATAAAATATACGTTATTCTTATCTCTATTCTTTATACTATAAACACTGCAATAAGTCAGCATATATATGTTTGCAAGAAGCTGGACAATGTCTGACGTCACACACACACACACACACACACACACACACGAAACAACACTGACTGCACACATGCAATTTGGCACATCATATTTGCACTGCTCACACTAGCTTTTCCACAACCACTCCACAACATTACAAACATTACTGAGGCACTGGATTATAATAACAGGGCAATAAGGAGCATGTATGTCTGTATGTGTATGTATATATTTAAAGGGAAGCAGTCAGCAACAGGAGCTCCTGCCCTCTGCAAGGCTTACCCTCTGGTTAAGCCTTTTAAGTATGTTGCAGTGTTTTTCTCGCGCCGCAACATACTTTATTTTAATAAAGAAAAGTCAGTGATCCGGTAGTATGGCGGGGACGTATGGAGCTCCATTATGTGTAAAGGAAAGATGCATCAGCGACACACCATGTGCATCAATACTTTGTATTAGCCAGCGCGCGTCTTGTCGCCGTTGCACTTTACACATAATGGAGCCCTGGCGTACGCCATGCTTCTAGGTCATTGACTTTTCTTTATTAAAATAAAGTTTGTTGGGGGCGTGAGAAAAATGCCGCAACATACTTAAAAGGCTTAACCGGAGGGTAAGCCTTGCAGGGGCTGGACCGCCTGTTGCTGACTGCTTCCCTTTAAACTAACACTGTGGCCTTCCCTCTGTCTGTTATTAAACATAAACAAAATACAAAACACTACAGCAGTGGGGGGAAGGTGTGCTGAAAAAAAAAAAAGCTAATGAGGGATCCCCTGATGTTCCAGCAGCAGATGCAGCATCGACACAATCTCTAACTGGTGTTGTTCAGTCTGCTCCACCTGTTGCTGGACAGCACCCACCCTCTTGTTATTTTCCTCCACCGCGGCCCACAAAAGTGCTATGTCTGTCTGAGTTGCAGGCATTGTGGGGTCCACTGGTGCGGGGGGGGGAACCAGGTAGTGGTGGTGGTGAGGGTGGTGCTGGTAGCAGTGGTGGTGGTGGAGCAGCTGCTGCTGTGGCTCTCCTTCTGCTGTGGCAATGCACAATAGCAGCACCCTCTGACACTGCCACAGAAGGGCCAGCAGGTGTAGGCCTGGCCAATTCGGTGGCAGCCTGCCACTCCACCTTGTGGTGGTTCAGCATATGTGTGTGCTGGCCCCCAGTCCCCAGATGTGTCCCCCAGAGGCCATGGCACACCTGCACACCACAAAGCAGATACATCACAAGGCTGCTGTCCCCTCTGACACAGATGAAAAACTGCCAAACTGGGGAGCTGCGGGAGGGGGGACCAGGCACAGGAGGAGCAGATGCAGTGCCGGCAGCATGGTCACGCACCTGGGGCTCCACCTGCTGCTGTGGAGGTGGTGCTGTTGGAGCTCCTACAGCTGCTACTGGTGGTGGTGGTGGTGGCGGACTTGGTGGATGTGGCGGTGGCACTGATGGTGCTGCTACTTCTGGAGGGGGCAGGACCAAAGAGTCTGGAGTGGCCCAACACCACCCAGCTATGACTCCCACACGTGTGCACTCCCCTCTGGCCACGGGCCACATACTGTCCCTGGTCCATTGCACAAAAAAACACTCCTTCCCTCTCTGACACGACGAGCGACTTCACACACACTCACACAAAACAAAACTTATAAAACAAAGAAATTAGTCACCAAAAATAACTGACAAAACAGTACAAAAAAACCTAAAGAATTAGCTTTTAAAAAAGCTTTTGAGTTTTTGGAATTTGCTCAAGAAAGAAACTTGTTAACACAAACTCTCCTTTCCTACACAAGATGCTTCCTCTCTCTGCCTCTGCAAAGGAGAAAGTGAAAGTATCTGCCTGTATGACTCACTTCCTTCCTGCCTGGCTAAAGCATGTGACTTACAGTACTGTAAGCCATGTGATGTGTGGGGGGAGGCTGCCTAAAGTGCCTATATTGTTGTCATTCTACCTTACTTCGTGTTAAGGCGGAATAACAACGCAAAGTCATAATAACAAAGTGAAGTGAGCACTTTCCAATGGCTACTTCGCGTAGTGCAATGATAACGCAAAGTGGCAACTTCGCGTTCACTTCACAGGTGGAATTTAATTTTGCTGCATCTCTATGTATGAGTCCATGTCCCCAGCACAGCACCCATCCTTCACCATTACTCCACTACAGTGTATGAGTTTGTGTCCCCAGTGCAGCACCCCTCACCATTGCTATGTATGAGTCCATGTCCCCAGTGCAGCACCCCTTCCCAACCATTACTCCACTGCAGTGCATGAGTTCATGTCCCCAGTGCAGCACCCCTTCCACACCATTATTCCACTGCAGTGTATGAGTCCATATCCCCAGCACAACACCCCTCCCTCACCATTACTCCACTGCAGTGTATGAGTTTGTGTCCCCAGTGCAGCACCCCTCACCATTGCTATGTATGAGTCCATGTCCCCAGTGCAGCACTCCTTCCCAACCATTACTCCACTGCAGTGCATGAGTTCATGTCCCCAGTGCAGCACCCCTCCCACACCATTACTCCACTGCAGTGTATGAGTTTGTGTCCCCAGTGCAGTACCCCTCACCATTGTTGTGTATGAGTCCATGTCCCTAGTGCAGCACCCCTCCCCAACCATTATTCCACTGCAGTGCATAAGCATGTGTCCCCAGTGCAGAACCCCTCCCCAACCATTACTCCACTGCAGTGCACAAGTTCTTTTCCCCAGTGCAATACTCCTCCCCAACCATTACTCCACTGCAGTGTAAGAGTTTGTGTCCCCAGTGCAGCACCCCTCATTACTGCTGTGTATGAGTCCATGTCCCCAGTGCAACATCCCTCCCCAACCATTACTCCACTGCAGTGCATGAGTTCATGTCCCCAGTGCAGCACCCCTTCCCAACCATTACTCCACTGCAGTGTGTGAGTCTGTGTCCCCAGTGCAGCACCCTTCCCCAATATTACTCCACTGAAGGGTATGAGTCGATGTCCCCAGTGCAGCACCCATTTCTCACTATTACTCCATTGCTGTGCATGAGTCCATGCCCCCAGTGCAGCACCACTCCCCAACCATTACTCCACTGCAGTGCATGAGTTTGTGTCCCCAGTGTAGTACCCCTCCCCAACCATTACTCCACTGTAGTGTATGAGTCTGTGTCCCCAGTGCAGCACCCTTCCCCAACTATTACTCCACTGAAGGGTATGAGTCAGTGGCCCCAGTGCAGCACCACTCCCCAGCCATTACTCCACTGCAGTGCATGAGTTTGTGTTCCCAGTGCAGCACTCCTCCCAACCATTACTCCACTGCAGTGCATGAATTCATGTCCCCGGTGCAGCACCCCACCCCAACTATTACTCCACTGCAGTGCATGAGTTTGTGTCCCCAGTGCAGCACCCCTCCGGAACCATTACTCCACTGCAGTGTATGAGTATGTGTCCACAGTGCAACACCCCTCGCCATTGCTGTGTATGAGTCCATGTCCCCAGTGCAGCACCCCTCCCCAACCATTACTCCAGTGCAGTGGATGAGTTTGTGTCCCCAGTGCAGCACCCCTCCCCAACCATTACTCCACTGCAGTGTATGAGTCTGTGTCCCCAGTGCAGCACCCTTACCCTACTATTACTCCACTAAAGGGTATGAGTCGGTGTCCCCAGTGCAGCACCCATTTCTCTCCATTGCTCCACTGCTCTGCATGAGTCCATTTCCCCGGTGTGGTACGCCTTCCCAACCATTACTCCACTGCAGTGCACGAGTTCATGTCCCTAGTGCAGCACCCTTCCCTAACCATTACTCTGCTGCAGTACATGAGTTTGTGTCCCCAGTGCAGCACCTCTCCCCATCCATTACTCCACTGCAGTGTGTGAGTTTGTGTCCACAGTGCAGCACCCCTCGCCATTGCTGTGTATGAGTCCATGTCCCCAGTGCAGCACCCCTCCCCAACCATTACTCCACTGCAGTGGATGAGTTCATGTCCCCAGTGCAGCACCCCTTCCCAACCATTACTCCACTGCAGTGCATGAGTTTGTGTCCCCAGTGCAGTACCCCTCCCCAACCATTACTCCACTGCAATGTATGAGTCTATGTCCCTAGTGCAGCACCCTTCCTCCACTATTACTCCACTGCAGTGTATGAGTCAGTGTCCCCAGCGCAGCACCCCTCCCTCACCATTGCTCCACTGCTGTGCATGAGTTTATGTCCCCAGTGCAGCACCCTTCCCCCACCATTACTCCAATACAGTGTACGAGTTTGTGTCCCCAGTGCAGTATCCCTCCCCCGCCACTACTCCAATGCAGTGTATGAGTTTGTGTCCTGAGTGCAGCACCCCTCACCATTGCTGTGTATGAGTCCATGTCCCCAGTGCAGCACCCCTCCCCACCATTACTCCACTGCAGTGTATGAGTTTGTGTCCCCAGTGGAGCATCTGCTGCCACTGCTGTGTATGAGTCATGTCCCCAGTGCAGCATCCCTCCCCCACCATTACTCCACTGCAGTTTATGAGTTTGTGCCCCCAGTGCTTCACCCCTCTCCCACATTACTCCACTGCAGTGTAAATCCATGTTCCCAAGGCAGTACCCCTCCCCCACCCTTACTGTACTGCAATGTATAAGTTATGTCCCCACTTCAATCCCTCCACCACCCTTACTCCAATGTGTGTATCAGTCCATATCCCTTGTACAGCACCCCTTCCCCACTCTTACTCTACTGCAGTGTGTAAGTTACGTCCCCACTTTGCCCCCTCCACCACCCTTACTCCACTGTGTGTATGAGTCCATATCCCTAGTACAGGACTCCTTCCCCAATCTTACTCTACTGCAGTGTATGAGCCCATATCCATAGTACAGTACTTTAACCATTGACCTCCTGGGCCAGAAGGCAATCAAGAAAGTAATAAGTCATGACAGGATATGCATTATAAGATTTCAATGCGCACCCCAGGGGTGTAGTAAGGCATGAGGCCAAAAGCCCATTGTTCTTACTCCCCTGGGTAATGCATTAAAATCTTATGATGCACACCATGCAGGGGCTTATTACACTTAGAAAATGTCTGTAAGTAGGTTTTCTGGGAAGGAAAATGAAATTTGACACCTGACCGTGCATTTATGGAGATTTAATGCATGGTTGGTGACGTCTCTCAGCCAATGAAATTTCTAGATTTTTTCTAGTCATTTTATAACTCAACCTCACTAACGCTATACAGTGGCAGTAATACAGAGAATCCCACTTATACGCACACTCTGTATGGGCACATCTCATATATATGCATTGTTTTTCTATTTTCCAATTTTTACATGCTCAGGCATTAAAATGTCCTGATAAATGCACACCCAAAAAGCCAGCCCGGTGGCGCTGAGGGTTGAGGTGCTGGATGCCTTACCTCATGCTACACTGGTGACCCATGTTCGGGAACAAGCACGGGCCACCTGGAGTCGGCAGGGGAAGAGAAGGATCAAGCACCCAATGGCTGCTCTCCTTTTCTGGGGTGGGGGGGACGGCAGACCTCGCTCACATCTCACCGTGCCTTTATCTCATTGGCCATCCCAGTGCGCTGACATCTGCAGGGGTGGGAGAAAAACAGGAAACACCAAGCAGGGACACCAGTAGATGGGTCCCAGCACCGGCAATCAGAGGAACCCTGGGGAGAAAGTGCAAGGTGCATGCTCAGCTACAGGTCTGGGGGAGTTAAGGAGTACACCTCCACCCCAGCCGGAGGGTTATCTGATCTGCTCGGGTCCAGGAGCAGGGCACCCATATGGGCTGAAGAAACTCAGGGAGAGCTCAGACACAGGGATTCATTGGGTCCCCAAAGAGCGGGGTCACTGTGAGAAGGTAGGAACATAAAGATCGGATAAAATAAATGCACACCCAATAAGTCCCCTTGAGGTCTCCTGTGTCCCAATTCGTCCAAATACCTGAAAGCCCCAGACCAAATATGGTGGCTCCCATTTAGATACATAAGCTGCAAGAAAGCATGTTAAAGCAAACACTCTAAATATAACAGCAGATCAGAAACAAACATCCACAGTAACAGCTCTAGCTCCCTCTGCTTAACTATTGACCGCAGAGTGGAGCAAATTAGAACAGTACCTGGCTGGTCACAAGCTTTGAAACACTCAAACCCAGCCCAGACCACTGATTGTATACATACTGGCAAATGTCTTAAAGCGACAGGCGCGGAGACACATCATGGCACTCTCATGCAAAGCAACAGAATTAAACAAATGACCATAGATTTACTATCTCTGCAGGAGGTCTGCCTGGCAGTGGGCATGGCTGGAGCCCCAAATTGGTAGGGGGGGCTGCACATGGAAATTTTATATTACTTAAATAGTCATGATAATACAGTACTAAGGTATATCATAGTTGGCAGGCATGCTCAGTGTACTTTACAGAGTACAGTATAATCTGAAAAATCCAGGGGCTACACAAGCCTCAGGCCAGGGCAACAAACACAAACAGAGAAAGAGTAAAATAAAAAAGCTGCATTTTCTATTCTAGTACCTGAGGTTTACCCAGTAGCTAGCAAGTACTCATGTGAAGTTATGAGTGATCACTGTGAGTGGAGGTGGGATTTTGGCTATGTGCTATATGAGTTGGACCCCCATACGGTTTGTTCCTTTAGACCTCTGTAAGGCTGTCTACCCTGATGTGGTACAGTGGCTTATCACAATGTATCCTAAACACTGTAACTCAAATGCAGCCAATTTCTGTCTGATTGGCAGTGTGTGTGTGTGTGTGTGTGTGTGTGTGTGTGTGTGTTAGATATAATAAAATGTGAATCTGTTAGGATCATTGGCTTACTACACATTGTTAACTGAAATGGTGGGGTGAGGCAATGTTTTTCCTAGAGGGGAGGCACATCTTTTGGTTTGTGTTTGCATAAAGGGGAGCAACAGTTCCCTCAACTTGTGAACACAAGCTTAAAATTCCTGGCTACACTCCTGAGGTATATAAACAAACATGATTATGCAAATAAGAATTCTTAGTAAAGAAGTGCAACCCAAGGGCAGGAACACCAGATAATCTTGATACATACTACGAAATGGCTGCCAAAGGACAAAGACAAATCTTAGAGGGAATGGACTTCTAGAACCACGGAGCAGAATGGGCAAAGCAAGATTCCCCAGCCCTAGTTTTAAGTTTGGGAACATGGAGCAAGGCAGTTACCCCAGACCTTAAGGGGCAGACACTGTGAAAAGGTTTGAGGTGTGTTATAAGGGATAGAAGAAGACGGTTATGGAGTATGTTGTAGTGATGCTTGGACAGTGCCTCTGTGGATCCGATTGTGATCCATTGGATAGTGACAATATCTGACCAGAGATCCGACCTGGGATCCAACCAAGTCAGAGGTCAGATCCCAGGTCGGATCCTGCACTATCTGATGTTGGATCCAGGGATCCGACATCAGATCCTGAACTTTCTGACATCAGATCTAGGGATCTGATGTTGGATCCAGGGATCCACTGTCAAATGCAGCAATGGATTTAGGGATCTGATTGTAGATCCAGGGGATCCAACTTGGATCTGAGATGGTTGGATCCACACTTGGATAGTGCTACTGTCCAATCAGATCCACTATCCGGCCAAAAGACTGGTATCCGGTGGTATCCTAATAGATACGATACTATCTGAGCAACACTAGTGTGTTGAAAATTACACCCTCAAGGGTGTGGTCATGAATCTTCCAGCTGTCCTAAAGACAGGAATATGATACAACTTTTTATTGGTTTGCTTCACCAAATCAGTGTTTGTACCTAGCAAAGAGGCAGTGGGTTTTCTCTCAGCCAGGACAACATCTAAAAAGATATGGTGGGGGGCATCCAAGCATCTGTCCTGTTTTGAGGAAAAACAAATTTCTTTCGTTCGCTGGACTTGAGTACCATGCAATCTGTCTTGGTGGATTTTAAAATTGTATCCTATATCCACTTTGTGCTTCACACAAAGTAGTTCAGACACACTGCCCATTGTACATTGTGTGTGGTTCAGATACTGCCCTGGATATTTGTTTATTTAGTTTTTAAATTTACCAGGCAGGTGCACAAAACAATCAAATTTAAAAACCATAAAGAAGACCGGTAAAAATCTGTGCATAACAATATTTTAAGGCACACTGCTTTAATTATTTCGGACTTAAAAAAAATATATGCTAAAGCAGTTTCAAAATGGGGGAAGGGTCATTTTACCAGACAGGAGAAAAGAGGCAGTCTACAGAAGAATACACAGAAACATAAATGTCGGCAGAAAAAGACCACTGGCCCATCCAGTCTGCCGTATTTTACCTTATCCTACAGTAAGTACCCTGAGGCCTACTGTCTAGTCGGGGTTATTGCCCTTGCCTTCCTCTTACCCCACTGCTTCCCCTCAAGTAACTATTAAGCCTTTTACTCAGTTCCAGCTGTGTTTGAACCCATTAATGGTTCTTGCACCCTCCACCTCTGCTGGTAGGCTGTTCCACAGCTCAGTCACTTTCTCTGTAAAATAAAACTTTCTCAAGTCCCTTCAGCATCACCCCCCACCAACCATGCTCTTGATTCACCATTCCTGCTAAATATTTCCTCACAATCTACCTTGATCATTCCTTTCAGGAACTTTATGGTCTCTATCATATTGGCCCTCTTTCTTCTGGTCTCCAGCGAGTGTTTCCAGCGAGTACGTGTTCAGAGCATTAAACCAATCCTCGTAGAATCTGCCCTTCTGGCCCTGAATAATTTTGGTTACCCTACCCTGCACCATCTCTAGCCTATCTTTGTCTTTTCTTGGGTGGGGACTCCAGAACTGTACATGGTATTCCAGATGTGGCCTCACCAGTGATCTGTAAAGCGGTAGTATCACCTCTTCCCTCCTGCTGGCAAACTCTCTCCCAATACACCCCAACATTCTAGTTACCTTGCTGTATGCCATGTTATGTGGGTTATTTTGTTTTGGGGCATACAAATACAATTGGTGTGGGTCTGTCCAACATTTTCATTGTGACAGGCACTGCTGCTTTCATTGGGGGTTAAATTGGGCAGGAGACTACAGCACCACCTCTTGCAACATTTGTACGAGAATTCCAGCACCTCTGTTATCTTTCCCAATTGAACAATATAGGGAAATTTCCTCCACCTAGAGATGACAGTTTCACTACCTCCAAATCTAGATGTGAGGGTTCTGCCACCTTAACGTTTCCATATTAACTACTGGCTTTCACATGGTGTAGCTGTGACAAAGGCTCTAAAGAGATTCACTAAAGCAACCCCTAGAAAACACACCTGTACCTGGTATGTGACTAACAAAATTTCATTGGTAGATATGTGGGGGTTGACTATAACTACAGCATCTTTTGCACTAAGCAGCAGGACACATTAAATGGACACTGTCCATCCCCTTAGGCCTCAAAGTATCCTTAGTTTAAACAAGCATTTGTCAATGCTGAATGTTTGCTTGCTGGTATTAGCATTGGGAATGCAGGAGTTAGACAGATGCAGAATAGGAATGGCAGTGAAGTATTGACCTCACGCCAACCCCACCTCCACCCTGCAGATAGGGACAGGCATTGGGGTATGCATTTGGGTCATTGCCCATAATGTTCATGCCATTTCACCTCACCCTATCCTGCAGATACTGACAAATGTTGAGGTGTGCCTTGGGGTGTTCGGCTTTACAGTCACCCCATTCTAGAAGGACATTCGCTGAAATGGGTGCAGTATAGGAGAATGGGGTGAACTCTGGGGCCAAAAAGTCCAAGGCACGCCTCGATGCCTGTCACTGGCTGCAGGGTGAGGGGTGGGGGTGGAATGGCATGAGCATTACAGTCGGCAATCCAAAGGCACACCCCTGATGCCTGTCAGTCTGTACAGGGTGGGACATTATGGTTAGAAACCCTAACGCCCCGGGTGTTTGTTGGTATTTGCACTACAAATTTTCAGCATGGCCTTTTTTTGACCCACACCTCATGAAAGCATTTGGGACCTCTTCTCATGAACAGTGGCACTGTGATTTTGTTAACGTGTCCCGAACTTTGAGTTCCCACAGTGACCGTGCCATTCTGCGCCAGATGTACGAAAACACAGATCGGGCAGGATGTGAAAAATGAAAGCTATACCACTCATAGGGAGATGTGAAGAGATGGTTATGTTGAAAATCTGTAGTGAAAATATTAAAAATGCTTGAACTTCCGAGTATACATGATTTAGTGGAACTATTTCACCAAATTTTCAACATAGGCATTTTGTGACCTCTGCTCATGAACACTGTCACTATGATTTTCTTAATCTGTCCTGAACATTAATTTCCCACAGCAACCACGCTATTCTGCACCAGATGTGTAAATGCATATCTCAGGCAGGACAAGAAAAATGAGAGCTATACTGTTCATAAGGAGGTGTGAAAAAATGCCAGTGTTGAAAATCTGGAGTGAAAATATTACAAATTTGCGAAGTTATGAGGGTGCATGGAAACTGCGCAATGCACGCTTGTAACACAGTTATTTTATGGACTTTCATCACCAGATTTTCAACACAGGCATTTTATCACCTCTGCTCATGAACAGTGTCACTGTGATTTTCATAATGTGTCCCGAACACTGATTCCCACAGCAACCATGCTATTCTTTGCCGGAAGTGCAAAAACACATTTCAGCCAGGATGTGAAAAATGACAGCTGTACTGTTCATAAGGTTTGATATATCTGAAATAAGACAGCGTATCCAGAAACTAAAACCTAATTCATCTCCAGGACCAGATAGAATTTCAACTAATATGTTGCAAATCATGATTGATTACATCACATTGCCGTTAAAGATCCTTTTCGAGCAATCAGTAAGGACAGGAGAGATACCTAGGGATTGGAAACTAGCTCAAGTGGTGCCAATTTATAAAAAAGGGGATAGGGCGAATGTTAAGAACTACAGACCTATTAGTCTGACCTGTACAGTATGCAAAATAATGGAGGGGTTAGTTAGGGATACATTGCTCACCTCACTCGATTTGTTAGACTCATGGATTTAAGAAGGGCAGGAGCTGCACAACAAACTTTTTGTGCTTCTATGAAAATGTGAGCAAATCATTAGATAATATGGTTCCTTGTGATGTGATCTTTTTGGACTTCAGTAGAGCCTTTGATCTAACCCCTCATGGGGCCATTATAGATAAACTCAAATTATTAAAAGCTAATCCTTATTTGATAAATTGGATAGAACAGTGGTTGGCAGATAGCGAACAGATGGTCCAAATTAATGGTCAATTATCAGATATTGGGGAGATGTCGAGTGGGGTCCTGCAGGGTCCCGTGCTGGGGCCAGTGCTATTTCAGATATTTATATCTGATCTAACTAGGAATCTAAATGATTGGGCCACTAAATATGCCGATGACACAAAGATAGGAGGGCCTTGTAGTACTCAGGAGGATATAAGGCACATTCAGAAGGACTTGGATAGTGTCACTAAATGGATTGGTAGATGGGGTGTGTCCTTTAATATGGATAAATGTAAAATTATGCATCTGGGAAGACAGAATGCTAGGGTGACCTATACATTGTGTGGTCCTATCCTGCAGAGTTGTTTCTCTGAGAAGGATTTGAAATACTTTCTATCTGATACCTTAGAAAGAAATGAGCATACACAAGATGCAATTAAAAAATTTAATAAAATCATCTGGTCTATTAAAAGAAACATAGTAAGTAGGGAAAGTAACATAATGACGCCCTTGTTTCGAGCATATACATCCACAATTGGAATATGCATCTCAGATCTGATTTCCATCAAGAAAACAAGAAAGACAGAAACTAGTACAGGTCCAGAGGAAGTCCACTAAAAGCATTTCAGGTATGGCTGATCTTGGCTATCAAGAGAGAGACTGAAAAAGCAGAATTTAATGTCCATCGAAACCGGAAGGATAAAAGCTGATCTTCTATTCCTGTACAATACTATGCAGGATTATAGGCTGTTAAATGACGTAGGGATAACTTTTAGACAGGATGAATGTAACACAAGGGGTCATCCTTTACAATTACAAAATCAAAGGTTTCATACAAACAAAAGGAAATACTTTTATACAGCAAGAATAGTCACTTCCTGGAATGAGTTACCTGAAAGTGTGATTATTAGTAAAAACAGAGCTACGTTTAAGTCCAGACTGGATCAGCATCTTTTGAATGGTAAAATTCCACAATATTATTAGATGTACACAAGGAGCATATATGGGCAGTTAGCCTACTCGCTCCAAATCCTCCTCAGTATGAACTGCAGTATGAACCTCAGGTCTGAAAAAATGCCAGTGTTGAAAATCTGGAGTGAAAATATTACAAATTCGTGATGTTACAAAGGAGCGTAGAAACTGCACAATGCATGCTTGTAAAACAGTCATTTTTTGGATTTTTTTCACCAAATTTGCAACATAGGCTTTTGGAGAGCCCACCTCATGAACAATGGCTCTGTCGTTTTGTTAATCAGTCCTGAAAGGTGATTCCGCACAGTGACCGCAAAATCACCTTTCAGGACCAAGTAACGCCATGACAGTGACTGTATTCATGAGGAGGGGTCCCAATAACCCCATGTTGAAAATTAGGTGGCAAAGTCCCAAAAATGGCCGAGATAGCCACATATGTTGAAAAAACCCTATTTATGCCATTATACAGCTTACCGGCATTTCTTCAGTTCGCGGTCGGCTTTGAAGAGTGAAGACGTGTTCTCGGTCCACCGAAGATTGTCACGCCGGCTCCGGAGGTAAGTATGGGGTGAGGGTGTGGGAGGTGGGCATTAGAGGATGGGCATGAGTTGTGGGAGGAGACACGACAGACCGCAGAGACCGCTTTATTTCAGGGACAAAAATAATAAAAGGGGCATCAAGGGAAGGTTTTTTTTTTTCAGGCTTCATTTGTGCACACTGGGGTGGGCTCCCAGTGTGCCGCCTAGATTTTGGGGAAGGGTGGACTTAAGCCTACAGGGATTGGGCCTCTCATTGGCAAATAAAGACTGTTTGGGGGCATGATGCCGAGGGGGATTGGGCACCCCCTCAGCACACAACAAATGGGGGAAACATTATGTTGATGGGGAGTGGGCTCCCCCTTTGGCAAATGAATTGGGTCATTGGCATGCCCGTCAGCTTACATGGGAATGTGAGGTGGTGGCATAGCCGCTGCCATGTTCACAGAAATGTTACACCAGGCAAGGTACCACCCTGCAATGACGGGTCGATCCCTCATTGCAGCGGAATGGCTGATGCTGCAAGGACAAGGTGGCCCCTCATTGCAGCGGCCAAATCGTTTCAAGTTGGTGGCACTTCTATAGAACCAGTGTCATCAGGACACTGGGCCTGCACTGGGTGCATACCGCCAAGCCCACAAATGCAGTGCTGGCATTGGCCATCACACTGCTGCACCTCCACAACCTGCTTCTCTCCTAAGTTGCCGCATAATGTTTCTTACACATGCGTGCAAGCAAACATAAAAACACATAATTGCTCATGTTCTACAGAGACTGCTGATTCAACTGGTGGTTTGATTCTGATTCTTTTTTTTTTCTTTTAAAAAGTGAAAAACTGTCCACCATACTGGTGTTACCACACAAAAATGTGTTTGTCTACATTCTTTGATTCACTCCCGCTGCATTTTTCCTGGACCTGGGAACACCTCCAACATAGTCTAGCCACTCATGATGCAGTGGGGTTAGAGAGACTATTGCATCATGAGTGGTTGCACTATTTGGGGGTGTTTGTAATGTTCAGGATGCATGCAATAAGAGTAGGTCAAGGACTTGAAACAAAAGGTTGGGTGTTACTTAGCATGCATTTCAGTTCTACAGAGCAAGGAGGCCAATAAAACAATCAGTAACATCAATTAATTTTAAGAGAAGGTAAGCAATCATAAAATGTGGGGTTTTAACTAGAAATAATATAATGCAAAATAGGTTGACAGTGTCCCTTTAATAAAAAAATTGCACTAGCCTGCAGGTGCTTGCCTACTTTGCAGTCACAGCAAACTGGAGATTTAACAAGACAGTCAACGAGTTCAGGAATCATATATTCTTGCCCAGGACATTTAAATACATAATTTAATTTTAACAGCTTATTAATAGCCGCTCTTAGAAGTGATTGTGCCACTCTCAGAACCGAAGAGTAGGAACTGTGGCAAAATTTTACACAATAGCCACCACCAACAAGTCTGGAGGTAACTGCACTTGCCAGGAGCAGTTGGCACTATACCCCAGACAACTAAATTAATAATTCTTATTCTTTTTATTCTTTTTTGGTAACCAGGTAAGGCTCAAGGGCACAAGTGCCTGTTTTCAGGGGCAATCCAGGAGCACTGGGGTGGTTAAGTGACTTACTCAGAGTCACACAGTATGCAAGTGGAGTTTGTGGGACTCAAACCCGGCTCTTCTGGATGTACCAAGCTCTTTCATAGCATGTTACTCTAACCTCTAGGTGTACTGCCAGCCCTACAATAATAAACTCAACCTGTATGGCAGATAATATATGGAATAATGTATGGTGACCATACACAACAAACCTGTGTTTCCATCGAGGGGTTTAGATAACAACATGTGGACCTTGAGAGCTTCATTCTCGAGGTCCAAGATACTAACATACTAATAACATAACATACTAATGCAGCACCCTACACTTCCCTGCATTAAACCTCAGTCCCCACCTCCTTGACCACTCCTCCAGGGTATCCGGGTCCCTCTGACCTGTCTCTCTCGCTTCATCCCCATCTGCCAGTGCTCCCAGTTTTGAGTCATCCGCAAAGAGGCTCATCCTACTCCTAACCTCCCTCCCCATATTCGACACATAGGCATTGAACAGGAGTGGCCCCAGTACCGAACCTTGGGGACCCCACTGATGACCTTCCTGGGGGAGGAGACTATCCCACCAACCACCATCCTCTGTGTTCACCCCGTTAGCCAATTTTCTACCTATCTGAGCAACTGCCCTCCTACCCTCATCCCGCCAGCTTTTTTTAGCAGCCCATTGTGGGGTACCGAATCAAACGCCTTACTTAAGTCCAGGTATAGGACGTCCACCGGCCTATGATGGTCCAGGGCCCCGACACTCAGTCATAGAAATCTATGAGGTTGGCCTGACACGATCTCCCTGGGATGAAACCATACTGTTTGTCATCCAGGTGCCCCAATCTTTCCAACTGCCTTCCGAGCCTCTCCTTGATAATGCCCTCCATTACTTTGTCTACCACAGACATTAAGCTGACAGGGCTATAATTCCCCATCACCTCTCTAGATCCCCCCTTTGTGGATAGGCACCACATGAAACCACCCTCCAATCCTGAGGCACCCATCCTGTCTGCAACGGGGTGTTAAAGAGTGCAGCCAGAGGAGCTGCTAGCTCATCTGCCAGTTCCTTCATAACCCTCGGATGCATTCCATCTGGCCCCAGTGCCTTATCAGTTTTTAGCATCCGAAGGGCCTCCCTTACCCTATCCACTGTGATTCCTGCCTCCCAGCCCACCCCCTCATTCAACCCCCTATCCCCAGCCTGTACCCTTGTCTCTTTCTGTCCCCTAGACTCCATCTTACCTCTCGACTCTGCTGGCTCCCCTTCCCTCCCGTCGGGTTGGAGGGATCCCCTGCCTCCTACTGTAAATATCGAGGCAAAGCACTCATTTAGCACCTCAGCCTGCTCCCCCACCTCCTGAGCCCATCCCTCCCCAGTCCTAATCCTGCTGATCTGTGCCCTCCCTTTTCTCTTCTCCCCTATGTACTGTACCCTTAGAATCCCTCCCCCCCCCCGGATATCCCTAGCCAGGTTTTGCTCCATCCTCGCCTTGGCTCTCCTCACCACTCTGGTGACCCTCCTAGCCACAACTCATAATCAACCCTCTCCCTAGCCCCCCTAGAGCACTTAAATGTGCATAGGCAGCCTTTTTATCCCTCACTGCCTCCTGCACCTCCCTGGTCCACCCTCTTCTTAATGGTCTCCCACAAGCTACCCGCATCCATGTCCGGCCTAATCTTGTCCAAGGTCCCCCTTAGAATCCTACCCATGCCCATGAAGTCTGCTCCCCTGAAGTCTACTACTACAGTATTAGAGCGGTGTTCCTCCCCCCTAGGTACAGCAGGAACCAGACAGTGGCGTGGTCGCCACCTGCCAGCAGGCTGCACACCTCCAGGCTCTTTATCTGGTCACTGTCTGCTAGAACAACATCCAGTATCTACCCCTCCGTAGTAGGCTCCCTCACCTGCTGAACCAGGAAGGCATCCTGAAATACATCCATCAGTCTCTGTTCCCTGGCCACAGAGGATGTCATAGTGTCCCAGTTTGCCCCCGGCATATTGAGGTCGCCCATGACCACCACCCTACCCTTTCCAAGGTCACAGTGACCCTCGATGTTCTCAACTAGTTTGTCCTCTAAGACCTCTAGCATCATGGGGGGTCTGTACACCACCCCTACTTTCAATCTTTTACCTCCCCTCTTTTGCAGGGTTATACAAATTGCCTCCACCCCCCTCCTACAGCCTCCTCCACTCCAGTAACCACTATGTCATTTTTGACTATCAGTGCTACACCCCCTCCTCTTCCTTCTCCTCTATTCTTCCTGAATATTTTGTAGCCCTCCAAATTTAAGTCACAGTAATTTTTCTAGGTGGCCCATGTCTCAGTAATTGCTGCCACATCCGCTGAGCCCTCAACCAGCATTGCTTGGAGCTCGGGCATTTTATTGCCCATGCTTCTGGCATTGATCAGAACTGTCCTCCACCCTGACCTCTCCCCCTTCTCCAGTCGTCTCTGCCCAGTGCCCTCCCTAGTCGTCATTCCCTGCACAGTTCTGGATGGATCTGCAACACAGTCACCTGTCCTCTTTTCTTGACCTAGCCCTGGATCCTCAAGCAGCCCTCCTGGAGCTATTCTTTTACTTAATCCTACCCCCCTTTACAAGTTTAAACCCCACCTCTCGGCTATGAATCCAGTAAGTTTTAGTTTCAAGATCTCCCTCCCCTCTAAATTGAGGTGTATCCTATCCCTGGCATACAATGCCTTGCCCTCCCATGTCTCCCCCCAGTCTCCCACCAGCCCACACCCTTCTGCCCTGCACCAGTCCCTGAGCCACTGGTTCACCCCTCTGAGTTTATGCTTGGTCTCCCCGGATGCCCTAGGTACTGACAGAATCTCAGAGAAGGAGACTGAGCTTCCTATAGAGTGGCAAACCCTGGCCAGTTCCCGGAATCTCACCTGGATTTCAAGTTCACTATTCCCCTCCAAGTCATTTGTCCCCAGGTGTACTAGAAAGTCTGGGGATCCCCCGCATTCCAATGCTATCAAATATAGTTGGAATTTGGCCTTGTGTACGGATAGGCCTGGGATACATTTAGCCTCAACTGGGCTGCTTGTTCCCTCCCCCGGCCCCCTCCCACTGGATGCCCCTGGCCATAGAGTCACCCAGCAGAATCACCCTCACCCCCCACACACACTTTGCTGGCCCTTTTGATTCCTTTCATGCTCTCCCTTCTGTCATCCACCCCCAACTTACTCCTCCTGCCCCCCCCTCAGCCTGGGGATCACCAGCCTATGCATGCCCTACCGTGCTCTTTCTTCTGCCTGCGGCTCCCAGCTTGCTCCTCGCAAGTAGTTATCTCAACCCCAAGATTGAAATACAGGGCAAGTTTTGTATAGTTGCCCACATTTTATTTGTTAGAGTATGTGGTTTCTGACAGTTTTTTTGATGAGTTGAACATTACCCTTGTGTGAGTGAGCAGAGTACAATGTTCCTGTGTTGTTTATTGTACAATACCTTGTGTTCCAACTGTTGCACAATCTTACAATGTTGTATTGTTTGTACTACCAACATGATGTTGTAAGTTGGTCTGATCATCCTTCACAACCCTATGTAACCCCTCCCCCCAGGTTGCACCGCGAGACGAGCAATTTGTTGTTCAGTGTGCCCTCCTGGTGAAACATTTCAATAAATAAATAAAGTGAAAGCAGAGGGAGTGAGTGTGAGGGAGGGAGGAGGGAGGAAACAAGTCTGAAATAATGGTGGGGGAGGGGTACGCTATCATTTATTTTTGACTTGCTTTAGGAGTTTAGTGAAGTGGCATGAGCTGTGTGTGAGGCATGGCATCAGTTGGCAGCTGGATTGGTCATTTCTAAGATGTTAACGACCAATCCAGTAGCCAATCGGGAGCCTCAGTAGGCTCAGGCACATTTAATGAGAGTTTTATATATATTTATATACAATTTATTTATATTATATTTTGCAATTGTGTCATGAGTATTGCAGTCTAATGTCAGAAAAAGCCTGATTAACAACAACCCACGATTTGCTGGGAACGTACAAATTCCAGAACCTGATACTGAGCTAATTCCTCAATGTCATGAAGCCAGAATGTGCTTCAGTTAGAAATGCCATCATAATTGCTTCCTGATTTAAAGACAGGGATAACTTTTGCAACATTCCTTGATGCTGGAAACTGACCTGAAGATAAATACAAATGAACTAAGCCAAAGGAACACGCAGTATATCTGCTCATTTTCCATGAAGTGAGGTCTATAGAGATCCTTACTAGTAATTTCAATGTTTCTTAATTTCAAAACCTCCAACAGTTGGATTTTCCTAAACTTACATTTCAAACATTAGGATTTAGGGCATGTTTGGTACTGAGGCCACGTAAAACATAAAGACAAGCTGTGGTGTTGCAACCCACAGAAGGAAGAACTGCCGAGTGTTGCAGAAATTAAATTTTTTTCCATACAGGACTGGACCCAGAAAACATGAGTGATCATTCAACCTGAGGGCTTTTAAAATGATGCTGCTTGTTACTGGAGCCCCACACAAGGCAGGCTGCCAGTGGTTCCATGCTGAGTCAGACATGTCCCTCCTTGAGCCTTCTTCTAGCTGTACCTAATAATGCTAGCTGTGCATTCTATAATGGGCAATCCATAGGTAAGCAACAACAGATGTGGATTCCAAAGTTGCACACAGCGCTCCTCCAGGTGAGGCAGAAGCTGGAACTGGGCACCTATGAAGTTCCATGCTGGTTGTGTCCACTCCTTCAAGCTCCCTCCAGCTCTTCCTTGGAACTTTTCTGCCAGCTGCCTGTTCAGCACTGGTATGACACAGAACTGATGGCATTCAAGAGCAGGGCTTTCCTTGCAACTAAGAGCAAGTATATGCAGCAGGTTGTGCTAAATGGGCCTATTAACATCCTCATTCCACCCTGTTAATGGGATCATGTTCTGGCAGCTAAAGATAAAGCTGATCGTGGACCTGGCTGAAGATACCACAGCATCTTAAAAAACAGAAATATGTCCGTCCCAGTGGAGCGGAGGGCTGAGGCATCACACTTTGCTTCCTACCACACCGGCAACCCCTGTTCATGAGTGGACGTGGGTCGCTGGAGGTCGGCCGGGAGGGGGAGGAGAGGACTGAGTGTCCGGAGGATAGCTCTCCTCACCTGGGGGGGGGGGTGCCTTGGCAGTCCTGCTGCTTGACTGCCCCCAGGTGGAGGCCTGAGGGTAGGATGGGTCAGGGATGCCAAAACAAGGGAGGGTGCTGCAGGACTCCATAAAGTGGACATGCCTCCACGTAAGCACATTGACGTGTCATGCCTCAGCAATGGGAAGGGCAGGGAGAAAACAGAGGAGAAACCTTCCTGGGTAGCAGGATGATCGACTGACCCTCCGAAGGCCCTGCACCAGTGGCTGGGCACAACCACAGTCCTTGGACTGAGGATGAAGGTGCAGGTAAGCCCCAGGTAAGCCAGGTGACAGGGCATGGGGGGGGTTAGTCAAGAAGGGGGCCACCTGGGAGACTAGAGGAGAAAATACAATATAAAAAAAAATAGAAATATAACAATGTGTCAGCAGAAAAAAGACTTGTATTCCAGCTTGCCTGCCCATTTTCCTACCTGAGCCATACCATGCCACCACTAGATGTGACTAGGCCGAATGCCTCAGTGGCAGTTCAGCTCCACTATTCCTTACCCGCTTCCCTGCCTTTGTTTTCACTCAACCCTTTATAGCTGCCCCACACTTTTTTAAAACCCATCACCATCTTGATATTAACCACCTTCTTTGGCAGATTGCATCATCTACCCACCACTCTTTCCATGAAGAAATCCTTCTTCATGTCCTTCCTGAACTTACCCCCCCAAGTTTATGTTCATGCCCCCAGATGATGATCCCTCACCACACTTGAATTGGTTGTGACATTTTACCCAATTTATCCCCCTCAGACATTTATAGGCAGGGGTTAACCTGGGCAGGAGACCTCAGGAACTCATTTCCACCACCACTTAAAAAATTGTATGACAGTTCCACCACCTGTGTCATCTTTCTTCATTAACTATTATAGGAGAGTTCCACCACCGAGAAATGACCGTTCCACCACCTAAACATCTAGATATTATAGATCCCCCACCTAAACATTTTCTGTGTAACCACTGTTTACAGGTTTCAGTCATGTTTCCTCTCTCTCGACTCAGCTTCCAACAAGTAGACTAGCTAGGTGTTTCTCAAATGATTTTCCTTGCTGACCCTGTGTGTCGTCTTTGTAGCCCACCTTAAGGCAGATTCTGTACAGTCCTTTGTCTTTTCCAGGTGTGAGCTCCGGAACTGGTCATGGTACACCAGGTGTGACGTTAACAAAGACCCATACAGGGGCAACAGTACGTTCTAATGAAGAACCCCCTCCCTATCCATCCAAGCATCCTGTTTGCCTTCCTGGGTACCTTGGTGCACTGGGCCATTAAAGTGAGGCTATCATGAATAACGACCTGTAAATTCTTTCCCTCAGTAGAGTTCTCTTTATGTTTTGACCCCCTCTTTTTATCTACCCTGCCATGGAATTGTGTGTGATCTGAAACGAGACACATTTTTTCCATAATCCTTTCTCCTATGCTGCTGATGAACACATTAAAAACTACTTGCCCCAACACATACCCTGAGGGACCCCACTTATGACCTCCCTGATCCCTGAATGTACCCCACTCACTACCACCCTTTTGGGTCCTCCCTCCCAGCCAATTTGCTACCCACCTAGTTAGCTTTGCACCCGTCCGCAGCTTCTTAACAAACCTTCCACAGGGCACCAAGTTGAAGGGCTTGCTGACATCCAGATACAGCCCATTGACTACCTGGTCCTTGTCCACGCCATTCATTACTGAGTCAAAGAACTCAGTCAGGTTAGTCTGGTAAGACTTTTCCTTCACAAAGTCATGTCGCCTTTGGTCTTGGAGCCCGTTCACTTCCACAGATTCCACCAGTTGCTCCCTGACGACATTTTCCAGGAGCTTTACTATTATACAGGTCAAATTAACTGGCCTGTAGTTTCCCCCAGATCCTTCCTTCTCCTACTCTTAAGCAGGCAGCCCACATCCACCTTCCCCCAGTATCCAGGGAGCAGTTAAATAAATCCTCCAGGCATCAGGGAATCTTGATAAATAGGCAGGGAGAGGGAAGAGTCAATGGAGACTAGGTAGGGTCTGTGGAGACAGAGTAGGCAGGGATAATCTGGACAGACTGAGTGCGCCAAGCGGTTCTTTTCTGCCGACAATTTCTATGTTATTCCAGAGGCCCTGCTGGTTCCTGCCCCTGTACCCTCAGCAATCTGGGGTGCAACCCATCTGGTCCTGGAGATTTATCCACCCTAAATGCTCAAAGTCACGTAAGTACCTGATCCCCCTAGCACTGGTCCCAATTCCAGTGCCCACTGTCCCCACTCCTTTAGCCTGCCTTCCACTGTTAGAAGTGGGCCACTTACCTCCCCGGTGAAGACTGAGTGGAAATACTCATTGATGATGTCAACCCTTTTTCCTACTTAAAAAACAAAATATGTGCATGTTAATGGGGACTGGCAGCCATAAAAAAATAGCAAAGCCCAAAAGAACATAAAAGGGTGAGGCACCCCAGTAAGCCAGCACTAACAGATCCCAGATAGAGACATAGCCGGTATCCAGTGAGTATAGCGGCTGAATATGAGCGACCGTCAAAATGGTGACTCATATTCAGTGCTATCCTCATGGGCTACCCTGCAAGGGTAGTGACCCTTCACGAAAGCGAGCATAGGGAAGGGTGACAAGAAAGGGGGGATAGTGAGGGAAGTGGGGGATAGGGAAGGGGTTTGTAGGGGAGTGGAGAGCCTGTTGCAGCCAAGCTAGCCACATGGTGTGGTGGTGAGGGTGGCTAGCTCTGGCACAGCAGGTACTGGGTTCGGGGCTGGGGACCAGGAGACAATATTTTGCGGCTGCCTTTATTTTTTGTGTGCCACAACTGGATAGTCACCTCCTCCCCAACATGCAGCCCCCTGAAATTAGGAATCTATAGTCAGGGGGGTGCGGGGGGCAAAACCCTCCTGCAAAAACACTTAATGTTGTTGCCGGATGTTGGGTCGCCAGCATGTGTATAGCGCCGATGTGCTTTTTTGGCGATATATACTCGCCATAATAGCCATCACTATTTTGTGATCGCTATTATGACATGGAACCCACATAGCTAGCACAAGATATAGCTGAAGCTAAAACAGCATGTAGCTGTATGACCGAGTAACTAACCAAACAAAATTAAGTACTGCAAAAGAAATGTATTCAGCATACATGTTTAGTAACAAGTGAACAAAAACAGAGGTAGCACTGACAGTGCCTGATCCAGGATCCCAAGGGGCTTGTATCTCTCATTTACTTTTTCCCCCACCATCTTAAAGGGGTCTCTCTGGGACACTGTCTTTCCCCTTCTCTCTGGTCCCCCCCCAGTCCCCTTGTAGGGTTCCTCACATCCTGAAGGGGTGTCCAGGGGCGGGGCATGACTCTTTCTCCTCCACCACCTCACCCCTCCCTCCCCTTTCCCCTTTTCTTTCATGTAAGCACTTGTTTACTTATTAACCCAGCACTTGTTATTGTCCCCTCTTTCATCATGTTATGCACAATACTGTTGTAACACTGTTCGTAACACCTGCCTTACAACTGTATGTTAATGTTGATCCTGTAACTTGAATGTATAATGTCTCATTCCTGTTGTACCCCTTCCCCTCAGGTTGCACCGGGAGACGAGCGACTTGTTGCTCAGTGTGTCTTCTTGGTGAAACATTTCAATAAATAAAATAAATAAATAAAAAAAGGTTCCTGCATCAGTTATGAATGAGAACAGACGTAAAGGGGTTGGAGCGTCAGCAAGCAGATGGAAACTTCTGTACCTATTTTCTTGCACTTAACATACTGTAACTCTTAGTAGTGGGTCATGATAAAAGTACATCTTTGTTGTTTTGTTGTGTTGGAAATAAACTATGTTGGATTGGTTCTGTGCCATCTAAATAACAAAGAAGGGCCCTGCAGGATCTTTAGTAATGTTGGATCTGCCACTGGGTAATGAGTACCCCGGCACTTTGGATCCAAATGAACTTTTCACACGTACTGTTTCAGCCTCAGCTATATGCCTGATTGACGTCTATTAGTGCTGGCTTGCTAGAAAAGGTGCCTCGCCTTTTGTGTTTTCTGCCTTCGTTTCATCCTCCTCTACCCAATTATTTTCCAGTTTTAACCTCACTATGCCCTTTTTGGTTTTCTTCTCTCTGATACATCAGGCCTTGTCATTATCTTTCACTCTCTTGGCTATCCTCAGTTCTGTCTCTGCTTTTGCCCTTCTTATAACTCTGGTTACCTCCTTCAGTTTGCCTGATTATGCTTCTTTAACATATTAAAGGGGCATCCATTTTTTTCAGTGGATATGGGCAGTTATTATTTGCCATAATAACTAGCCAGCTGTAATGGTAAACACGCACACAGCAGAAAGCAAGTAACCGCACTTGAGCCTCACTCGAGTCTCTCTTAGTCTCCAGTGGAGCGTAATCTCTCACAGCAGCTTGAAGTGATGGCTGTCAGTTTAGAGACACAGCAGGTCATAGTCAAAAGGAAAAGATTGAAAAAAGTTACAGACCTGCTTCAGTGATTGGAGTGATGAGTTATCCCAACATCATTTTAAAACTGAAAGTGGTCCAGCGAGCGTGTTTTCGATGCAAACTGTGGCGCTCACTACCAACGTTCCTGAGGAGAGGAGCAGACAAAACTGATGGCCAGGGAGTATATAAAATAAAACATGGAGTGATGTGGTTACTCAGATTTAATACACACCCTTGGTGTGTACTTCTTGAATAAACCTCTCTCTTTTTTTTATCATATTTCTATTTATTTCACCCCCTGCGGAACAGACTCCTAGTGATCTCAGTCGCCAGCACCAGCACCCCCGGACCAGGTCTGACGCATGGATTTATACACCCCATACACACAGGGCCAGCCTTTCATCACTCTGCACCCTGGTGAAGGTGCCTCTCATGACTAGGGGCACAGGGCACAGCTATCAGCCACCGAGATCACCCCCCCCCTATTTTTCCGCATTACTTTTCCCCTGGGGAGCCAGATGTGCAATGGCGTCAGAGCACATCCATGCTGATGCCTGCCACACTCCCCCCCACTTGTTATGCACGCAACTGCAGTGCAGCTGGCCTCATCCAGTCACCGCTGCAACGTGATGCATTGCCCCTACCCTCCCCAGAGGAAGGAGAGCAGTCATGGGATACTCAATTCTTCCTGTCTCCTGCCAGCCCCCGACAGCTCGAGTCCGTTCCCGAACCCAGGTCAGCGGCATGGCGCGAGGTGTGGCGTCCAGCATCTCAACCCTCAGCGCCACCGGACAAGCATGAATAAACCTCTCAAGTTTTGCTCTCAGGGTTTAAGTAGCATCACACACCACAGGTGTGCATTGAATTCTGGTAATGCACCCCACCCCATGTAGCATTCTATATAGAATTATGGGTGAGCTCATGATTTGACTGGTCAGACAGCACATTCTAATGCTGTAATAACTGGCTGGATATTATCAAATGGAACCTGGTTATTATGACATGGGTGTCAGCCAGTCAAAGTGAAAGTGGAAGCCGCTGCTGTCTTGTGCTCATAGAAACAAAATGCCACAGAAAAGGCAACAGGCATTTTTTTTAAACACACCACACTAACCCAACCAGCAATTATATAAAATAAAGAATGGAGTGTTACATTATTTGATTTTTTACACACCCTTGGTGTGTAATACCATCACAAACCACTCATGCTTCGTACTCATGGTTTATGTGGTATTACACACCTCGAGTGTGTAAAAAAACTCATAATGTACAACACCCCATGGAGTATTCTCTATGTACTGCACTGTATTGTACTGTACTGAAGAAATTATTATAGTATCATAAGTAGAGGATCACGATGTCACACGTAGACCAACAACAGCAGCAGTGGATGAAGTCCAGAGGATAAAGATCCTGTTAGGAAACAAATTTCTTTAGCAATAAAGAACAAAGACGAGCTACACACAGAACATCTATGAAACATAAGCTGAACTGTCTAAATACAGACACTTCCATACCTCTCAACCTCCTGCCTCATAAATCAGGGACAAGGCTTAAAAATTTCAGGGACAAAGGACCAAAATCAGGGACGCATTTTCAAAATTGGTGATATTCACTCAGGAAGCTGATAGAGTAAGGGGCTTAGTGTAAAATGCATTTTTTTAAGGAAGATCAAGTCTGTAACTTTAATGTTTGAAATTATTTTGTGCTTACAAACCCCAATGTTTGGTCAATGAAACACAATTTTTAGGGGGGACTGAGTAAAGTTTTGAGGCAAAATCAGGGATGCCCTGAAAATCAGGGACAGTTGAGAGGTATGGACACTTCCCCTGTCATCTTTGCAACTATTTCAATAAACTGTAAAATAAATAAATAAATTAAGGACCCTGGCAGCTGCAGTCCTTTGTCTAAACAGACACACACACACACACACACACACACACACACACACACACACACGTGCACAACTCCCCCTCCCCCCAACAAGGGCTGTGCCTGCTTTGGCATGCTAATATCAGGAATGTGTTCATTTCCTCCTCTGTCTACAATACAAAGCAAAGTGGTAACGGCACCAATTTGCTTCTCAGTATCAGATCACAAAAGGTCCCCCCCCCCATGCTTTGTTCTAATTCTCTCCTCTGATCACCTGACCATGTCAGTGCTTTTCTGTCTCTGTTAGAGAGGTATTTAGGCAACTGTGGAGCGGGACTGGAGGTGTGCTTATCAAAGGCGAAGAATCCCCCCTCTGCCTCATGCACAGACTGCTCCACTGAGCTTCAATTCAAGGGACGGGGGATGGGGAGAGCAAAGAGGAATCTTTTTGTATTTTTCCTCAATTCTTTTTCTGGCTACCCTGGCCTGGGCAGGATGTACCTCTTATTTGCCCACAGACCCCCTACTCACCCCCTTCCCCAGCACTTCCCATGGCTGCCTGGTCTGGGAGGACAGTGACTTCTTTCCCCTCACAGAGGGGGGCTCCCCTTGGAGAGAGACGGAGATCACCCTAGAGCCCCAGCTGAGCCTTACGTCTGGGTCGTTTCAGCTATGCGGTGATCGTGGATCCTGGGCTTCATACTGTGGCCCGCCTGGAGGGTTTTTTATTTATTTTATTTAAAATTTTGGTAACTGGGAACGGCACATTGAGTGAAAGCTCCTTTTCAGGCTCTGCCCGGGAAACAGGAAAACAATACATACATGAAATACAAAAATCAGAGCAGTTCTGCAATATAATAGTTCAATAATAGATTACAAGTGTAGCAGTATAGGACATCTCGAAAATACATGAGAAGCAGTCTGTGCAAGTAAATACCTTGTGCAGCAGTATTATAAACCAGTTTGAGTCAGGGGGAGGTATTGGGGGGGCAGGGGGTGTGGGGTGGAGGGGAGGCAGAGGAGGAGAGGCATGAGCACTGATTGACAGGGAGGGAGAGTTTTCTCCATAGTGTTTTCCCTGGAGACGCTGATGTGCAGTGATGTCAGCACATCGATGTGCAGGCTCCAGTGATGTCAGCACATTGATGTGCAGGCTCCAGTGACGTCAGCGTATGGATGTGCAGGCTCCAGTGACGTCAGCACATCGATGTGCGGGCTCCAGTGACATCAGCACATCGATGTGCAGGCTCCAGTGATGTCAGCACATCGATGTGCGGGCTCCAGTGACGTCAGCACATCGATGTGCAGGCTCCAGTGACATCAGCACATCGATGTGCGGGCTCCAGTGACGTCAGCACATCGATGTGCGGGCTCCAGTGATGTCAGCGTATGGATGTGCGGGCTCCAATGACGTCAGTGCATGGACGTGCGGGCTCAAATAACATCAGCGCATGGACGTGCAGGCTCCAATGACGTCAGCACATGGACGTGCGTGCTCCCACGCACATCCTGCAGGTGTCTGCTGTCACTTCTGCCATTTTCTACATGGTCTCAGCTGGTGTACATCCACTCTCCACTGGGTGCCACTCATGCGCCGGGAGCCCATGGCCCCCCACACCAGAAAAGGAGACAGTTCATGGGGCAGTCATCCTGCTCCCCAAGCAGGCCCTCTGATGCTCTAGACTCATTCCCAAAACTGGGTCGTCACCATCGTAAATGATCGTGCTACTGCTGTGCTGGCAGGTTGGCGAAAAATATTTTTCTTTTAATTCTACTGGATGTAGATGACTGATGAGTGAGTGATTGATTGATTGATTGACTGATTGATTTAAAACTACTTACACTGTTTCAGACTCTATGATTTTTATAACAATATGCACCTTGTAAGCATCCCTAACTGGGGTGAAACATGTATTTATTGATTAATTTATTTATTGTTGACAGGGTAAATTCATGGGGAAATAAATCCCCTTTTGCAGGTGTGGCCTGCATACATTAACAAGCATTTGTCAATGCCAAATGTTGTCTTGCTGGCATTGGCATTGGTAGTGCAGGAGTTAGAGAGATAGGAATGGCAGTGAAGTATTGAACTGATGCCAACCTCACCTTGCAGAGACTGACAGGCACTGGGGTGTGCCTTTGGGTCATCGGCCAGAACGCTCACGTCATTTCACCTCACCCTACCCTGCAGACACTGACAAGTATTGCGGTGTGCCTTGGGATCTTTGGGCCTTATGCTCACCCCATTCCATAAGAAAATACCCTGAGATGGGTGCACTATAGGAGAATGGGGTGAAATTTGGGTCTGAAGACTCCAAGGCACACCTCGATGCCTGTCAGTGGCTGCAGGTTGGGGGTGGAATGGTGTGAGCATAACAGCTGAAAATCCCAAGTCACAGCTCTGACACTTGTTAGTCTCTACAGGGTGAGGCATTACAGTTGGAAACCCTAATGCCCCAGGCGTTTGTTGGTTATTTTCACTCCAAAGTTTCAACATGGGCTGTTTGTGACCCCACCTCATGAACAGTGGCACTATAAGTTTGTTAGCCGAAAGGTGATTTTGCACAGCGACTGCACCATTTGGTGCCACATGTGTGAAACACATTTCAGGCAGGATGTGAAAAATTACAGCTGTACTGTTCATGAGGAGGTGTAAAAAAATGTTGACTTTGAAAATCTGGAGTGAAAATATGGAAAACTGGTGAAGTCACAAGCATGCATAGAAAGTGGGCAACAGATGCCCGTAACATAATTATTGTGGGGATTTTTGTAGCCAAATTTTCAACATAGGCATTTGGGGACCTCCACTCATGAACAATGGCATTGTGATTTTATTAATGTGTCCTGAACATTGATTTCCCACAGCGACAGTGCCATTGTGCACCAGATGTGCAAAGACACATTTCGGGCAGGATGTCAAAAATGACAGCTATACTGTTCATAAGGAGGTGTGAAAAAATAGCAATGTTGAAACTCTGGAGTAAAAATATTAAAAATTCTCGAAGTTACGAGTGTGCGTGGAAACTGCGCAATGCATGCTCATAACACAGTCATTTTTTGGAATTTTGTCACCAAATTTGCAACATAGGCTGTTTGGGAGCCCACCTTGTGAACAGTGGCACTGTCATTTCATTATTAAGTCCTGAAAGGTGAGTCAAGCGCAGTGACACATAAAAATCACCTTCGGGGCGAATAACAAAATGACAGTGATTGATTTCATGAGGTGGAGTCCCAAGAACCCCATGTTGAAAATTTGAGTCAAAAGTAAAAAATGGTTGAGATATCCACCTAAGTTGAACCCCCAATTTATGTAATTATACAGCTTACCAGCATTTCCTCAGTTCGCGGTCGGCTCTGAAGAGTCCAGATGTGTTCCCACTCCACCGAAGATCACGGCGCTTGACCTCTGGAGGTAAGTATGGAGGTCAGTGTCAGTGGCTCAGCAGGTGTCAGTGTCAGTGGCTCAGCAGGTAGTACACTCGCCTCTAAGGCTGGGAGATCAGAAGGCTGTGGGTTCTATTCCCAAACCAGGCATTTGGGTTAATATCCCAATACTGACATTGTAGTGCAGCATGAGAGGGGTGCTGCACTCCTGAGGTGCCGTCTTTTGGATGAGACGTTAAACCAAGGTCCCATCTGCCTGTTCAGGTGGACATTAAAGATCCCATGGCACTTCTTGAAAAGAGTAGGGGAAATTTACCCAGTATCCTGGCCAAATTTCCTTCATTCACTAGAAATACCACCAACAGTTTAATCTGGTTCAGTTTCAGTTGATTACCATCTGATCTCCACACCCGGGTCGCCCCTATAAAGGGACTTCTAGTCTCAGTGGGCTTACCCGGTCAACAAAATTAAATAAATAAATAAAAAAAAAAGTATAGGGTGGGGTGTGGGGAGGTGGGGTGTGCAGAGGGTTGGTGCAGGTTAGGGGAGGGGGCCCCGCTGACAGCGAGGGATCGTTTTCTTTGTTTCAGGTTCTAAAAAGAAAAAAAAGAAGAGCATAGACCATTTTCTTTCTTTACAGGTGTATCACAAATGTTGGGGACACTGGGGTGGGCTCCCAGTGTGACTCACAATGGGGTGGGTGGGGGCAGGACACGATCGACTTCCAAACACAGGGAGGCACACTGGGGTTGGGTCCCAGTGTGCCACACAATCTTGAGGGGGGACATGCTGACAGGGGGATTGGGCACCCCCGAAGTCAGCTTGCTGGGGATTGTGAGAGGCAGACGGCGAGAGCCGCCGCCATGTTTATTGAAATGTTTCAGCGGGCAAAGCACGCCCTGCAATGACGGGGCACTCCCTCATTGCAGCAACAAAAATCTTTCATGTTGGTGGCACGCTTCTGAGCTGCTGTCATAGACAGCGTGCTCATTCATTGGTGCCATAGAGACCAGCCCAAGAAAGCAGTGATGCCATTGGCCACAACCCAGCCACACCTCCACAACCTGCTTTTCCAGCAAGCTGTCACAAAATGTTGCTTGTGCTGCACGTTCAAGATAACATAAAAAGGGGTTACATATATGCAGTCAGTACATGGACCTTCGGTCTCCTTCTGCTATCAGATTCTAGGTTTCTCTTTGTCTATCAAAGACCATGTTCTATTGTATACTGTACATACTGTATACTGTAACTATTGTATACTGTACATATTGTATACTGTAACTATTGTATACTGTACATATTGTAAATTGCTTATAGTATACCTACTGTTTTGGTTTTATTTGCATCACCCGATCCCTTCTCCCCCGCACACATCTGTAAATGAGATTCCTGTTTATCTCTCTATGTTTTTTCATCATTCTGGGACCACAGTATAGCCTAGAGGTAAGAGTAAAAAACTGTGAATGAGCTTGGTACATCAAGCAGACCTAGCTTTGATTCCCACAACCTCCACCTGCATACTGTGTGACCCTGACCAAGTCACATAACCGCCCCAGTACTCCCAGGCTGCCCCTGAAAACAGGCCTTGTGCCTGGTGGGCCATACTCAATTACCAAAAGAACTAAATAAATTTTCAATAAATAAATAAAACTGTATACTGAGCCAATCTGCTCGTTTCCAGACTTGTACCCATAGAAGCCATTATCACCATAGTAACAAGGTGTTGAGTTACCAGAGAGTTCTTCTCGGTGAGGTATTTTTATGTTGCATGTAATACACAAATCAGCCTGTTTCACAAACATTGACATTCACAAACAAAAAAGGAATGCATACTGAGAGGGTAGTGCCCCTTTATGCATTGTTGTGTAAAACAAGGCTCTGTGTATTTTTTTTTTTGATATTGAGGTGCCATTGTGAGAGTCTGCTCTTGAGCTGAACTGTTCTCACGTGCCCACGGTCCAAGCCATCAGTCTGGTTGATTTGGAGCACAGCACTGATTAGGGAAGCTGAGTGAAGAAGTAACTCACATTCCAAACTGTGAATTATTTCTCTGAACATTCTGAAGTGTGTATTATAAGGTTTTGAAAATACTGATGAAACAAGTTGAATGTGTGTTTTATGTATATATATATATATATACCTCCCAGTTAAAGCTGTATACCTCCAGAAATATTTAGCAGGACTGGCAAGTCAAGAACACAGGGACATGAGTGGAAGCTCGGGGTGGGGGGTGGGAGATTCAGGAAGGATGTTAGAAAGTTTTACTTCACAGAGACAGTGGCTGAGCCATGGAACATCCTACCAGCAGAGTTGGTGAGAGCAAGAACCATTAATGGTTTCAACCATGTCAGGGACAGAGAAAAAGCTTAGTAGGTGCACAAGGGGAAAGCCGTAAGGTGGGGAGCAAGGTGGGGAGAGGGCAACAAACATGACTAGACGGTAAGTCCCAGGGTAGGATAGCGAAACAGGGCAGACAAGCATAGGGTGCCAGAAACTGTGGGGCAGTAGCCACTCCACTTTTTATTTCTGTATGGCAAAACTAGAATAGAAAAAGTGCCTCTTTGTACTCTCATAAGTGCCCTTTGATTCTCAGCCCCCTCAGCTTTTACCATCTTCCGGCACCCTTGCAGACAAGATAAAACAATGGTCTTTTTCTGCCAACATTTTCCGTGTTTTCATGGAAGACAGGCTGTATACCCGTGGGGGATAGCTGCATACCTGTTAAAAGAAGCCTTAACACTGTGGGAAAATAGATAAACAGAGCAGCATTTAAACAATGACCAACCTGTTAAGAGAAGTGTTGCCACATGGAAAAGATTAGAATAGATCCGTACTTTTAATAGTATGCTACAATGGAATGCAATTCAGTACAGTTTCAAAGGTTTATTTGTTCAACTTATTTATTTAGTTATTTATTTTTTTAATTTATTTCATCTAGGATTACAATACCTTTGAGCCGAGGCTCTTTTACAAAGGTTCCACGACAGCGTGTGCAACAGTCATCATTTTTAGTTACAGACATATAGTCATTGACTTACAGACATGTAATAACCAGTACAAAAACATGAGCTATGAGCAAGACAAGGGAAGGAGGGTTGGTGGGTGGGGGAAGTGAGGGTAGGAGATCGAGGGGGTAGGAGGTCAGGGGTAAGGGGAATACAGGAGGTGGTTGGAGCAAGGGCAGGAGTGGAGATACGAGGGGGTGGGCAAGGGCGGGAGACAGTGCAGCTAGGGGGCTTTGTTGAGGGAATATGACAGGTAAGGTGCTGGGGTGCAAAGACTGATTGTAAGTGCTGGGTGCTGGGGCATGTGCAGCTGGAACGGTGGAAATGTTAAGATGGGCAATCGAGGGATACAAGCAGTGAGAGGCGCAGCTTGGACTTGAAGAGGCCGAGTGTTGGAGCGATTACCATGTCGCTGCCAAGAAAGTTGAGCCAGTTGGATGCCCGATAGGTGAATGATCTTTGTCCTTGGGTCGTCCGACATCGTGGCATATGTGGGATATGTAGTGGGTGGGAATTGGATCTCCTTGTAGTGACGTTCCTATGTCTAGGCTTAAGGACGTAACTGAAAATTAAACTATTATATAATTAACTATTATCAACAAAATACAATAAAAGATACATTACACATAGTGTAAAACACAAATATAGAATAGGACAAGAAGCATGTACCCTACGCATTATATCAAAGGGGTAGTAATAAATAAAACGTAACCCTCATACATCTACTGTATGTTAATAATGAGGATAGCAATTACTCATACTTTGTCATCATTCATGACTGATCATACCTTCAACAGAGCAATCTTATTCTGAATTATTAACTTGTAGAACATAGTAAATTATTATACTCTCACTCGTAATCCCACTGAGGCTGTTTTTATAACAGACAGTGAAAAAGTCACACATATGTTTCAGCCCAGCCAACAAGGGCAATTTTCCAGGTCCAAAAAACCTGCAATGAAAATACGCAGTGGTCAGGTAGAAAGAGCTTAATCAAACATGCATCTGTTGCTATAAGATAATTGCTTTTCTGATACTCTTCCAGAGCACACCATATCATATAGGTACTACATGCATTACCTGGGCTCCTAGAAATATAGAGTCTTATAGTACGGTAATAAGGGTAAAATCTCCATCACACCCTAATTCCCTTGGGCAGTATTAACTAGAATAGGCCAAGGTACTAGTCTGTCCGGGGTGCAGATTTCAAGACTGACTTTCCGAATGGCCATTTTTGGTCCTAAACCACCAAACTTGGGGAAAGGAACCCTGAGTAGACCATTGGCTAGGTGGGCACAGGATAACCATTGGTCTTATTTATTTTTTTATTTATTTAGTTTTTGTTGACCGGGTAAGTGCACTAGACAGATTCTTGCCCATTTTCAGGCACGACCCGGGAGGAGGGGGATACAGATGAATGCCAGCTGAACTTGAACCAGATTAAGCAGTTGGTGGTATTTTTAGTGAATGGGGGGAAATCTGGCCAGGGCACCGGGGAAAATTCCCCTACTCTTTTTTGAGAAGTGTCATGGGATCTTTAGCATCCACCTGAACTACCACCAGAACAGGCAGATGGGATCTCGGTTTAACGACTCATCCAAAAGACGGCACCTCAGGAGTGTAGCACCCCCTCATGCTGCACTACAGTGTCAGTATTGGGATATTAACCCAAGTGCCTGGTGTGGGGCTAGAACCCACAGCCTTCTGATCTCCCTGCCTTGTGGCAATATGCACCTTATTTCCCTATTGACAATGCTTTGCCCCATGATTTCCATACGTAGCAGATCATGACAGTAACCTGTAATATCTAACAAAGAGCACTCTCCCCTACTCTGAGTAAAATCATAGCATTAACCTGACTCACATAAGCTACACTTGAAAGAGGAAGTAAAACGTAGATCAGGGCTCAGTCAAGCCTGCTACCCAGTGGTCAAAACTGAATTTAAACAAATCCATTATAATAGCCTAGATAACAAACCATGTGGATAAGAGCAAGAGGTCTGATTTCCATAACAATCATATGTAGTTTGAACTATGATAGTTCTTTATGCCATCCCTGCTTAGAATTTCAAGTACTCTAGATCCTTTTAGCGTATGCATGCAGTATATCAAAACACAGGAATGCATAGGTCACATTCTCACTTTTTCACACATGGAACAAATAATTAAGAATTTACTAAACAATGAAATAACAGTAACTTAAATTTAGATAAGAAGTCCCTCAGATTTTGGCCTTTTGGTACTTCCAACCCTTTAAAAATGTTTTCGAAAAATACTAAGTTTAACACAGGGTAAAACAATGAAGTCCGGCCAGTTGTAAGTCATAAGGCTCCAAGTAGATGCTGGAGTCCTCAAAGTTATGCAGCACCAATTAATTAAATTCTATGCTCGGAGTCAAAGCTCTGTGAGTATTGGTGCCACAACTTGCTTCTCTGTCCTGCTTCAAGATCAGTTGAACAGAGATATTCCTGGGTTCTATAGACTCGTCCTAGAAGCCTAGGTTTTTAGGCCCTTGCTTGACATAGAGAAAATGTTACCTCCATGCAGGGGCATAATGTTGTCCACCAATGTTTGGGCACACCTTGTCTGATATAAAGGGCTCAGAGGGCAAACACTCCCCTCAGGAACAGATTCCAACAGTTTAGTGCTAGTTTGTTAGCCCATTTTGTATTTGTTCCTTCATAACTAGATTTTCACCATTGTCAAGATTCCAATTTCTTTGTAATGAGCTGAAAGACAAAAGAGAATCACTCTTCGGATCATAGCATATTCTAACCCATAGTCAGCAACCAGAGATCCCCAGCCCAAAGGTATAGCTGGCATACCTGCTTTAAGTTAAAAAATGCTTACCAGTGCAGTATGTGTGTACAGATGTTGATGTTTCCCTGGAGCTTTCTCCTTCTTCTTCTTCTTCTTCGTTGCTCGACAGAGTGTTTCCTTGAGCCAAGGTCGACATTCCCCATTCCATTTGAATTGTTCAGGCTCAGGCAAACTCCACATTATCCTTTTAAATGCATTCCAACAGAAGACTGACTCAAAGAACAACCATTATGGACAGTGCCTCTTAAACAATATAAGTCCGGGGGATTGTACTATAAATGACAAGTTCCCCATTGCTTAAATATTTTAGATTTTTTTTTTTTTTGAGGTCACAAACTGGTCAGTCAAGAATTCAGCTCTTTAACAGTGGCTTTGGATTTAGTGAAGCACATTACAATGTTACCTCTGCTCCTAATGTTTACTCTCATTTCAGCGTCCTGCTATCACTGACAATGGTGCAGGTAAAAACTCAAGGGGTGTCCAAAGTCAGTTCCAGGAGCCAGACATTGTAAGGTGCATGAGGTAACGCTGCTGCAGTGCTCCATGAGGTTTTCAGCATACAACTACTCAGTTTGCTTCAATTGCTGCCTCGGCACTTACCAATCTAACTTTATGGGTTATTTATTTATTTATTTATTTCACATTTTGATAACTGGAAAAGGCACACTGAGCTAGGGCTCGTTTCCAGATGATCCGGGGAAAGGGGAGTGGGATATACAAGGCAGTACAGAGCAGTATATTATCACATCAAGTGAGACAAAGTGAGGCAAATCCATAAACATGAAGATCCAGAACAAACATACAGTACAAAAAGAGAGTGGGGTATACAAAGGCAGTACAGAGCAATATAATAGCACATCAAGTGAGCCAAAATAAGGCAAATCCAAACAAGAAGATCCAAAATATACAATATGATTTCCATAAACTGCATTTAAACAAATCTAAAATGTCAATAGTGCAATAAGAATACAGAAGAGGGTGCTATGGCCATATGAAGAGGTAGCGGCCGGCGTTATAGAAGCAGAGATAGTGGGGATGACGGTGGGGTAAAGGGTGGCTAGTGAAAGAAGGAGGGATGGCTAGTGGGGGTGGAGTCAGAAGTCAATTTAAGCAGTTACAACTGATGTGTGATACGTTAGGGGGAGGAGCGTAGAGGAGGCTTCAAGGAGGGGGAAGCAGAAACAGGGGAGAAGGGGGAGACACTTCAGTTCGTGTTTTAGTGCAGACTGAGTCAGGGCAAGGTGGGTGGAGAGGGCGAGTTTGTTTCATAGAGCTGGTAGTCTGTAGGAGAAGGCTTCTTTGCCCGCTTGAGAGTGCGGAAGAGGGATATGGAATGATTGACAATCACGCGATCTGAGTCCATAGCCGGATGAGGGAGAAGGGGAGAAGAGTACTGACAGGTAATGGGAGGGAGGCTGACCAGTGCTTGCCAATGAATGTAGCACAATGAGCAAGGCGGCGAGTAGCAAGAGAAGGTAGTCCGACGGCTGAATAGCAGGAGCAGTGATGGGTGCTGAAGGGGAGGCTGGAGGCAAAGTGACAGAAAGCATTGAAAAGAGGGTTAGCTTGGAGAGGGAAGATTGTAGGGCTACACGGTATTCAATATCTGCGTAGTTAAAGGTGGGAAAATGAGCTTAGTGACTAGTTCTTTTTGGATTGTGGGAGAGAGGCAGTCTTTGATTCTATATAGGGCACCCAGTTTAGGTTGGAGTTTGGCGTGAACAGCGTCAAGGCATTCGGAGAGATCTAGCTTAGGGTCCAGCTACGCCCAAGATACTTAAAGGACTGTACCGTATCAATCAGCATGACATCCAGAGAGAAGAAGGAGGGTGGAGATGATAGTTTGGCCAAGCGCTGGGGGATGCCAAAGGCCATAGCGACATTTTGTTTGGTATTGCACCTCAAGTCATTTGCCTCGAACCACTTTAGGGCTTTTGTAAAGGTCTCTTGGAGGGATGACTGGGTGGCGGAGAGTGAGGGACTGGAGGCAAAGAGGACCGTGTCATCTGCATACATGTGAGTGAGTGTAGGTGAGCAGATGGAGGGGAGGTCGTTGATAAAGATGGAGAAGAGAGTGGGGCCAAGAATAGAGCCTAAGGGATTGCCCAAACAGATGGGGAGAGGGGAGGACTTGCCCTGCCCAAGTTGCACATACTGGCTTCTACCCATAAGATAGGATTTGAACCAGGCTGTGGAGGAGGGGGAGAGCTCTAAGGATAACAACGTGCCTAGGAAGAGGTTGTGGGAGACTGGGACACTGAGTCGAAAGCTGGGAGACTGAATTGAATGCTTTGGCGAGATCGACGAAAATTACTAGAGTAATATGTTCATTGTCTATGGCAGTGTGAATATGATTAGTGAGGTGAAGCAGGGAAGAGGAGGTGGAATGGGCACATCTGAAGCCAGATTGGAAGGGGCTCAGAGAGTTGGAGGCATCAAGGAAGGAGTTTAGTCTGGCTGAAATGAGTTTCTCCTGGATTTTTGAGAGGGCTGGTAGGTGTGATATGGGCCTACAGTTGCCCGGTTGGGAGGGGTCTTCTCCTTTGTGGAGGGGGATGAACTTGGCTAATTTACAAGTGCTCAGAACAGTGCCCTGAATGATAGAAAGGTGGAGTAGATGGGTGAGTGGGAAGGCTATGGCAGGGGCAGAGATCCTTAGAAGGTTCAAATGCACTTCTACTGCAATCCACAAGCTGAGTGAAGGCATACCAGACAAGCATTTGTCAATGCCAAATGTTGCTTGCTTGTATCTGCTGTTTAGGTGTTTGGTTTTCTCAGTGCCGAGGTCAGTTGGTGCTTTTGAAAAATAGAATAAAAAGAAAACGCTCCACTGAGCATAGTATTTTCTTGGTGAGGTGGCACAACACAGAGGAAAGGTAGTGCACTTTGTTGTGGGGTTAGAGAGTGAAAAACTAATTCAGTGGGTTACTATGGCATTTTATCAGGACTGGGTATCCAGTCATTATAAGGGGGTCACTGGTTATTATGAAACAATACAATACGATAGACTACGTACAATACCATACGCTATGATGCAATACGATACGATACAATACAATATAATACAACACAATGCAATACAATACAATGCAATTTACCCGTTTCTGGATCTGGTAGCAATGCTGTGGGCAGTGCTTACTTTTTTAAGTAAATAAGAAGGAGAAAATTGTTATATTTGTACGTGAGAAAAGTGGATTTTATGCCTGCACTCCTTCCAGAAGCACACAACAGAGGTCCCCAAACATTGGTCAAACTGAGGTGCTGTAATCTTTTCCTAGGGTAATTCTGGTTACCCTGGGGGTTTTGATTTTCTGCAGATTCTCCCCATCCATCTCTTTCTCCCTGCACTCTAACAACCCTTACTGACACTCTTCTCAAAAACATGTACCTGCAGCTACATTTGCCATCTTCTCTTCACATGACAGCAACTTATGCCCAGGCCACCCCACATGCACTGTTACCCACGTTGACTGTTACTCTACTGTATCGCTTCAAAGTTAGAGTACTCTGCAATTTTAATTTTATGCCGCCGTGATTTGGTTACAGATACCTTGCAGTACATTGGTGATATGCTCCCCAGCTCTCTTCCTGGCTTTGTACACTTTTTATGTTGTTTTTAGTTTTTTGTCTGGAATTTATTACTTGCCCCTTGTTTTTATTGTTCACATACATGCACCTATTGTTGTAACTTTGTTACTGCGGTTTCACTCCCTGCTGTATCCTCTCTCCTGGGTCGCACCTGGAAATGTGTTTTGGTTCAGTCTGCTTGTCATGGGCACCAAATTATAAATAAATAAATAAATAAATAACCCTGCTCTTAGAATAGGTGGCATTATATGTCAGTGTGACTCATCAGTACCTTCCAGACTCATCTGCCCTCGCACAGTCCTGGCTGCTTGACAACACGTTTCTACTCAGTTGCAAAAAGGCTAAGGCCATACTGATTGGCTCCAAACCCCGGGCTCCATTCAGGTGCCCCTTGCCTCTCCATTACGTGTGCTGATGTTTCCCTTCTAGTGGGAGTTGTCAGTTTTAAATATTTAGCGGTTACCCTTGACCCATCACTAGATGTCTCTCATCATGGTATGTCAGTAGGCAAGGCTTTAAATTTGATACTGGGCACGGCCCGTAAAGTTAAACACTGCCTCTCCCCCCCAAGGGCTCTGCCACTCCATCACTCAAGGTGTGTTGCTACCAAGCATCACATGTGACCTACTGGCCAACCTTAGCACTGCTAAACTAGCCTTAATAAGTGAGGTGTGACTTACAAAAATATCATCTGTTTTGCCCTTTTTACTCCGGACTCACCCACCACTGCCTACTCTACTCAGGGTTAGACTGATTATTCCAGCCTAGTCTGTGCTCCTATCCCTACAGGTGTTTCACTGACAGACTTCTCAGAGCTAGATCTTCTGTTGTCCTAGCTGACCTCCTGCGATATCATTCAACATCTTACAACCTACAGTCTACTGAGTCACCAGTTCTCCTAGAGCATAAATGTGCCGTGAACCGTGGCCTACTTGCTTTTGCCCACTACTCAGACGTGACTGAAAAAGGGCTGTTTCCAGTTCACATCCTGGTAAAAAATAAACTATACTCCTTGGAACTTCCTGCCCCTTCTGTGTAGAACTTCACCAGTCATCTGCTTGTTTGTAATTCACTTAGTGTTCTTACTTTGGTCCACCTCCTACTCCCACACATAACCTACTGTGCTGTATATATTCACATATAAGTAACCTATTGTACTGTATATGCTCACGTATAAGTGACCTACCATCTTCATTTTTCTTGGGACCATACACTATAAAATGTAATGCATGGTTTTTCTATCAGTAACCGGGTTTGTGTTAACCTTCTCGAGGTTGCCATGGTGACGTAAACCTCTCAAGCTTCGCTCTCGAGGTTTACATGGTTACCCCGGCAACCTCTCAACGGTTAACAAACCGGTTACCGATAGAGGACCATACATTATCCTCTATGTAACTGCAAATACGGTTATCTTCCTGCTCGTTATTGTATTGTTATGTATTTTACTTCTCACAATCCTTGTCATTGCACATCTGTTATTTATGATGCTTGTTCACCTATTGTTGTATCATTGTTATTATTGTATTATTGTTATTATTGTATTATCGTTCTCAGTGTTTCTCAGTGTTCTCCCTTTTCCACTCCCCCAGGATACATCTGGAAATGAGCTGTTACTAGCTCAGTATGTCTTTCCTGGCGAAACTTTTGAAATAGATAGATAGATAGATAGATAGACAGATAGATAGATAATGTGTGATATTTTCTAATTACATGCCTGTACTACAGTATCTTGTAGCCATTTAGCTGTAATATTATATTATTGTGTATTGCTCTGTCATTCTTCCAGGTTAGGCTAATAATAGGCATCTGTATGCCTCGTGCACATACCTGGTAAACAACAGCAAATAAATAGAAACACAGAAGCATAGACAATGTCGGCCGAAAAAGACCACTGGTCCATCCAGTCTGCCCAGTTTTGCCCTACTCTACCCCGTGACCTATTGTACAGATAGGGTTTTCACCCTCCTCGCCCGCCACACTCCCTGCCTTACTGCTACCTCTCTGAGTAACTATTAAGCCCTTTACTGTGTCCCAACTGTGCCTGAATCCAGTAATCATTTTTCCACCATCTCTTCTGGAAGGCTGTTCCATGGCTCAACCACTCTCTCGGTAAATTAAAGCTTTCTAGCATCCCTTCTGAATTCCCCCCTCCCACCACCACCACCACCATCAGCTTACATTCATGTCCCCTGGTTTTAGAACCGCCCTTCCTACTAAATGGTTCCTAGCAGTTACCATGTTTATTTCTGTCAGGAACTCGAAAGTCTCTTTCATGTCCCACGTCACACTTCTGGCTTCCAAGAGAACACCTGTTCGTGTTTAAATAAATATGATGCCTTGGGTATGGAATGCTTTGAAGAATGAAAGAGAAAGAAATATATATGTATATATATATATATATATATATAAACTGTTGGTATGTATTTGGAACTTTGTAAAGATTCTAAATTTGTAACAGCTACAGGATCACCATGAAAACAGGCCTTGTTCAAGACCTATGGTGAAAAAATTTATTGCTCTTCAAACATTTTCTGCCTGTATAAATAAAAACATTTTTACTACTACTACTTTACTACTGTGAGTACATGTTCAGTGTACTAAGCCAGTCCTCAAAGGATCTGCCCCATTGGCCCTGAATAATTTTGGTTACTCTATGCCACACTGACCCCAGCCTGTCTCTGCCTTTCCGCAGGTAAGTACTCCAAGTGGGGTCTCATCAGTGACCTATGGGACAGCAGGGGAATCCTGTGCTGTGCCAGCCCACACAGTACTTGTTGACTGTGGCGCAGGAGTCAAAAATATGCTAACATTTCAAATAAATAAATAAATAAGTGCCACCTGTGCTGCACAGAAGTTCTGTTTTACTTCCCTCACTGGTGATCTCTTGGAGATATGACACAAGAGCATGCTGGGAAATGCAATACTTTTGGTGGTGGAGGGTGATGGCAGGGTGGTCACACAGTTCACCTTTCATGCATATAATAGATACAACATACAAATGAAGGACGGGAAGGGTGTCTTTGGATGGGGTGTGGAAGCTGGTGGTCCCTTAAACTAAGGGGGACAGCGGTCACCTTACATAGCAGAGTCTGGTCTTATTTTATTGTGTCACAAAGAACAGTAAGATAACAGGGCAGGATCAAAAATTACTTTTGTTGGGGAGGGGGGCAGGGGACCCACACTAATGATAAGGCTCACTCTCTTCTCATCATATTTCTGTCACAAAGAACAATTAGATTGTCAGGACAGATTCAAAAATTGGTTTGAGAAGCGAAGGAGGGGGCAGTTCCCTACACAATGGGCCCAGTTGACTCTGTTCTTATTATATTTGTGTAACCCCCCTACAAATTGGAATTTACTATAATGTCTTCCTGGGCTCCTTAATGCCCACTGTCAGGATGGTGTCCTGTCTGTAGTAGTTCTAATTGTCTGCGTGAGAGTGCTTCAGTAAGCCTCCGTGCCTGTCCCTTTAAGAGAGCACCTATGCTGTGTCAGAAAATCCATCTGGGCTGTTTCCGAGTGAATTAAGACTCGTGACCAGCCAGACAGTCCATTATTTTGCTCCATTCTGCAGTCACTGCTTGCACAGAGGGAGTCCTATTAGGGAAAGTGATTATTTACTGTTTATCTGCTGTAATAATAATGATAGAGGAGTTTGTCTAACCTGCTTTAAACTGCAGCTTGAGCTTTGGAATAGGAGCCACCATTTTGGTTTTGGACTTCCAGTGTTGGACCAATCGAACCTCAGGAGACCTAAAATGGAGACTGTCCCTAGCGGTCTTGTGGGAAGGAAATTCTGCAGTATTTGTAGTTTTAAGGATTTGGCACCTAAATGAACCTGGAGGGGGAGCCCTTTCTGTGACAGACAGTTCTCTTAGCCAACCGAACCCTCTGGATCTCAGAGGAAATGGCCAGAACTGCCTGAAGCAGAGGTCAGTTGAAAGTTGGAGGTTGAAGAGTGAACAGCTCGAGCTGTCAAGCAGCTGCTCCTGTAGGAGCACAGGTGAATAGGCGGGAAAGCTCTGCTGGCCTCCCGTCACGTTCTCCAGCCTAAAGTATCGCCTTGTGTGTGAAAGTCAGATTTTCCGATCACTGGTTGAGACCTGTATCTGAAGAGAGAAAAGTGTGTTATTGCTACTTGTGAGTGGACTGAAGACTTGCTCCAGAAGCGATCGGCCCACCTGATGTCAGAAGAGAGCCTCAGATTGAAAGGTTTGAGCAGTAAAGCTGTAATTGGCAAAAGGACTTCATCTGAACTGTGACTGAAAAAGCTAAGTGTAGTGTATATGCTTAATGTGTTTCGTGAGTCACGATTTGGTTCCCCACAGCCAGTTCTGTTATGCCAGCTGGGGGCTTTTCCAGCATCCAACCATGGACATTTTCCGAACTGTTCCTTCTGCCTGTGCCTTGCCACCTTGGCCTAGGCCGCTGCTCCCAATTCAGAGATATTCTCAGCGAAAGACCCACTTGGGGATTTGGCCCCCTGGTTAACACGACTGAACAGGTAGTGACCACCAGGAGGTGAGTCATGTAGGCCCTGCTTTCTCTGGCAATCCAGGGCATACCTCTCAACCTGTTGCCTCATGAATCAGGGACAAGGCTTAAAAAAATCAGGGACAAAGACCCCAAATCAGGGACACATCTTAAAAAACTGGTGCTGTTCACTCAGAAAGCTGACAGAATAAAGGGATTTGTGTTAAGATGCATTTTCTGAAGAAGAACAAGTATGTTACTTTAATGTTTGACATTATTTCCTGCTTTTAATCCCCACTGTTCCATCACAAGAACACAAATTCTACGAGGGACAGCAGAACATTTTGAGGCAAAATCAGGGACGTCCCTGAAAATCAGGGACACTTGAGAGGTATGATCCAGGGCAACGCCACAAGGTCTTCATCTTGCCTGTCCTGCATCCTGGTCTGGGTAGCGTGAGTAAAAAACAGGGTAGCTCCCTGCAACAACAGCTGCAATTATTGTGTGCCATCTGATTTTCTTGTTTTGGGTTTACTACTAAGGACTGAGACATCTGGCTCCGGATTCTAAATATTTGGGTTGTGTGCAACTTAACTGTTTTTCCTTTCTATGGGCCAACAGCTGCAATGCTGGCTTACCATGGGCAATGCTTCAGACTAGCCTGTTTAACATACTGGGTACCCAAGGTTGTGGGACTGTGTCAAAGGGACTTACAGTGCATGCTGAATCCATCTGAATCAAATCAGAAGTGCCAATCATTTGCTAGATTCACACCGCACCCTTGTTCACGTCCCCTAAATAAACCAGGTTGTTGGTTTTCATGTTTTACCTGGCTAGTGTGTACCTTATTGGCTGGGTTGCAGCTTTATTACTGTTTTGTTGCATCACTGATCTTATTTTCCAGGGGGTCTCATGGACAGTTGCAGAAGATCCAGCCCTGGTGGTAAGTGCAAGGAGTGTGAGCATATGATTACTGTCATTTGTTAAATGTGAATCTTCTTTTGCTAAACTGTCTAGGCCACTAAGAAGGGTTGATGGGTGGTTATAGCATCCCGAAGGGCTATACCAAAGCAGCTATGTTACCCCAATACATTTCTTCCAGGTGGAGGCACCCGTTCACCGAACTCAAGCACCTCAACCTGTGCATAGTCACGCAGGCAGGGGTAGCCCATAGGACAGTGCCACCTAGGGGTTACATCTTGGAGGCATCGCTGGGATTTGCTCCCTCTAGTGGTCAGAAGCTGAAATTGCAGCCAAGTACAAAATTGAGAAAACATACTAACATACTATTTGCCAGCAGATTAGGCCTTACGGTCTATCGCGTCTGCTCGAACCTCAGATCCCTAGTTGGGTGCCGAGGCCCTCCCCCCTTGTGTTCCAGAAACCCCTATCATCCATCCCCAACCCCCTGGGACAAGCCATCATCTGATACATCCACTTTCTGTGTCTGTCCCACCCTTTCTTGAAGCCCTCCACTGTGGATCTCTGAACCAGCTCACCAGGCAGTGCATTCCAAGGGTCCACCACCCTCTCAGTGAAAAACCTCCTCCTCTTTCCCCCTTTCACTCTTCCACCTTCCAACTTCAAATCGTGCCCGCTGGTGATACCTCCCTGCTTTAGTCTAATGATCCCCTCCATGTTTACCCTATTTATTCCCTTGAGGTACTTGAAGACCTCAATCATGTCCCCCATCTCTCTCTCTCTCCTCCAATGAAAACAGGCAGAGCTCCTCAAGTCTGTCCTCATATGTCAAATCCCCTAGTCCTCATATCTTCTTAGTTGCCCTCCTCTGTACCCTCTCCAGGAGCTGTATGTCCCTCTTCAAGTGTGGTCTCCAGTACTGTACACAGTACTCAAGGTGTGGTCTAACCAGTCCCTTGTACAGCGGCAGAATCACTTCCTTGCTCCTAGAGGTGATCCCCCTTGATGCATCCCAACATCCTGTTTGCCTTGCTAGCCGCTCTCCTGCACTGCTCAGAGTTATTCATACATGCATCCACCATGACCCCTAGGTCTTTTTCCCCTATTGAGGCCTCCAGCACCTCCCCTCCCAGGGTGTACCTGTGTTTAGGGTTTCCCCGTCCAAGATGTAACACCTTGCACTTGGTGATATTGAAATTTAATTTCCATGTGTGAGCCCAGCTTTCCAGGGTGTCCAGGTCCCCTTGCAGGGCCAACCTCCCCTCTTCTCCCTCAACTACTGCTCCCATCTTGGAGTCATCAGCGAAGAGACTCATTTACATAGATACATAGATACATAGACAGTGTCGGCAGATAAGGGCCTATGGCCCACCCAGTCTGCCCATTTGAGCTTGTAAGTTCAGTTTGTTCACACCTTATACCCTCCCTGATGTCCGATATGTATGCATTAAACAGGATCGGACCCAGGACCGAGCCCTGCGGTACCCCACTACCAACCTCTCTAGGGTTCGAGAGCTCCCCACTGACCACTACTCTCTGGATGCGTCCAGCTAGCCAGTTTTCAATCCATCTGACCATCAAAGGGCCTACTCCCAACCCCATCAGTTTCTCCACCAGACCATTGTGGGGGACAGAGTCAAACGCCTTGCTGGAGTCCAAGAATAATACATCCACAGGCTTTCCCCTGTCCAGTTCTGATGTTACCCATTCATAGAACTCCACAAGATTGGTTTGACATGATCTACCTGGCACAAACCCATGTTGCCGACTATCCAGACCTCCTACCTCCTCCAAGTACACCCCAATCGTTTCGTTAGTATACTCTCCATTAATTTTCCCACCACCGAGGTCAAACTGATGGGTCTATAGTTATCTGGTACTTCCCTCGACCCCCCTTTATGGATTGGCATCACATGTGCCTCTCGCCAATCCCTAGGTACCCTCCCTGTCTCAAGTGACCTGTTGAAGAGCTCCACCAGGGATGTAGCCAGTATGTCTGCCAATTCCCATAGTACTCTCGGATGAGTGCCATCCGGCCCAGGAGATTTGTCTTTCTTTAGGGCCTTGAGGGCTAACCACACCCTTTTGGCAGAGATAGCATCATCCATCCCCTCCACCTTACTGGCCTTTTTATCCTTATCCTGATATGACACCCCTGGGGTACCTCTCCCTCCCTCTTGCTCCATTTCTGTTGCTCCCCTGATCCCACTCACTGCCGCTTCTATCCCCATCATGCCGTGCTTTGTAGATATCCCATCCCCCTCCCTAGTGAACACAGAGGCAAAGTACTCGTTAAATACCTCTGCCTGATCCCTCGCCTCTTCGACCCACCCTCCTTCTGATCTCAATCTGCTGAGATGGCCCTTAGTTTTTCTCCGCTCCCCAATGTACTGGAAGAACCCCTTTTCCCCTCCATGTATCCCCTGTGCCAGCCGCTGCTCTTTACTGGACTTTGCCCCCCTCACCATCCGGGTGACTTTTATAGATGCAAGATGGCACATTTCCTTATCCCATCCCCTCTTGTTGTTTTATATTTTTTGTAGGCCGCCTTCTTTTCTCTGACCGCTACCTGAACCTCACTGGACCACCAGCATGGTTTATGTGACCTTGCTCCCTTACGTTTCACCTTAGCACAGGTCCTGACTGCCTCATGAAGTCCCTGTTTTATGACCTTCCATCTCCTTTCCACATTTGTCATTGATGTAATCCCCTTCAAGTGATCCTTGAGAATATTTCTCATGCCCACAAAGTCTGCCTCCCTGAAGTCCACTGCCAGTGTCCTAGATCTCATCCCCCCCATGCTTATTTGAAAGCAGACAGTATTGTGGTTGCTCCCAGTCAGGGGATCCTCTACAACCAGGTCCCTCACCAGATCCCTATCTGCCAGAACCACGTCCAGGACATGCCCCTCCCTTGTGGGCTTCATCACATGCTGTGTTAAGAACACATCCTGGAAGCGGTCCAGCAGCCTCTGCCTTGGCCACCTTAGAGGACATGGTTCCCCAGTTTGTACCTGGCATATTAAGGTCCCCATCAACACCACTCCTTCCCCTTTTGGTCCACACTGGGCAATGATGTTGTCCAGCAAACCATCCTCCAGAACATCACCCATCCCGGGGGGCCTATATACTACACCCAGCTTGACCTTATCTCCTGCTGGGGATCATAAGGTGACCCATAAGGCCTCCACATTTCCCTCTGCCTCTTCTACCCTAGCAATTTCTATGTCATCTCTAATGATCATAGCCACTCCACCCCCTCTGCCCTCCTTTCTATCCTTCCTAAGCATAGTGTACCCCTGCATGTTTAGGTCCCAGTCATGGTTTTTGTTGGCCCATGTCTCCGTGACCACCACCACATCCACCCCCACCTCGAACAGCATGGCCTGGAACTCTGGCAACTTGTTTCCCAAGCTCCTGGCATTTACTAACACCAACCCCACCCTTATCCCTGATCCCCTTTGTCGAACTCCACCCAGGTTCCTTATACTTCCATCCTCCCTCTGCTCCTCCTGAAACCTCCACCCCCAGTCTGTTTCCCTCCCCTTGGGTTTGAAGGCTACTCCCCTCATCTGGAGGAGAGGGCTTCTGGTCAGCCCCTCCCTTATTCCCCCCCCTCACAAGTTTAAACCCCACCTTTCTTGAATGTAGTCAGCCATCCCCTGTTTAAGGACTTCCTTTCCTAATGGGGCAAGATGAAGCCTGTCCTTGGCATACAGTCCCTTATCCTCCCAAACTCCTTTCCAGTTCCCTAACACCCCCAACCCACTCTCTTCACCCCACTTCCTGAGCCAGTCATTAACCTCTGTGATCTTCATTTTTTTCTCCACTGAGGCCTTTGGTACTGGCAATATCTCCAAAAAAGAAATGTTGCATCCATTATCCTGACAGACTCTGGCAAGTTCTTGGAACCTTGCTTGGATTTCCAAAATGCTATTTCCCTCTACAGCGTTAGTTCCCAAATGCACCAGGAAATCTGGTTTCCCTCCACATTCCCTAACCAGTTCGTACACCATGAACTTTGCTCTGTGCACTGTCAGCCCAGAGATACTCACTACCTTCACCTGGCTATAGCATCCACCCCCCTGTCCCTCCCACTGGATACCCCAATCATCGAGTCTCCCAATAACAGAACCTTAACACCGCCATCATCCTTATGGTTGCCTCCATTATGCACTCTCAGCCCCCCCTTTATTCGTTATCTCAATTCCATGGGAGTCTTCCTGCCTTATTAGAGACCCCCTTGTCACCCTCCCCTTTCTGCCTCCCTCGTTATTTTGCCCACTTAACTCAGACCCCCTCTCAATAGGTGTCCCTTTAACCCTCTGTTATCTGAGCCATTTATCCTAGCCCTGATGGTTTCCCCTTCTCCCACACCGCCATCCTCCCCCCTTGTAATAGTACCCCTACCTCCAAAGGCTCTCTGTGGGTCCCTTTACCTTGGAGCCCCCATCCTTGGTAACAGACCCCCTGCTGAAGGGGCCTCCCACCTCCTTGTCTCCCAGTTTCTCCAGTCATGCTCTCCTCCCTCATGTCTGCAATAAGTTGCATCTCCCCCATCTGCTTAACATTTATGTTTCCCCTTCTCCCTCTGAGACTATTTCTATCCTTTCCATCGCTGGTCTGTGATGCCCTATGGCTATCTGACTCCCTCCCCCCGGCCTCTGTATCAGTTTCCTCATTTCCACCAACCCTTTCGTCCCCCTCTAGGTTGCTTAGTAGCTCACATTTATTGTGACATTCTATGCCAGCCTCCATCAAGTAACCAGAGTTTCCCCTGACTGCACCTCTAAACTGCCCCTCTTCCTCCCCTCTTGCTCTGTTCTTCTTAGGAGCTCCCTTCCCACAGTCTGCTGTTTTAGGCTTCCCCACCACAGCCCCTCCCTTCTCAATGTTTGCTCTACTAGGCTTCCCCACAACAGCCCCTCCTGACTCTTCCCCCTCCACTCTCTTTGTATTCGGAATGTTCACCCCGTACGCTTTCCCCTTAGCATCAACATCCCTATCTAAGGGTCCTCTGTCCCTAATATACCCCCTCCTGCTTGCTGTAACATAATGTCCTGTAATTTCAGAGCATTGCCCCAGCCTCCCCTCAGCCCCACCCTTCTGCTGCCCATATCCACACCCCTTATCCTTGGACACCCAACCCAACTCCCCCAGCTTACTTCTTAACCAATATACTTCACTCGTGATAGAAGATAGCTGTCTACAGAGTGGGCAGCCTCCCTCTCTCCAGGCCCAATTGAGAATTATTGCCATCCCACAGCCTGTGCAGCCTACAACCCTTCCGAAGATGCCTGCCATGGTGGAATATGACCACCCTGTTTGTCCCCCTCTGTTTATAATGGCACACACCCCTTTTCTCAGTCCCTTCCCCCTGGAATACAGTTTCTCTCTATACTGACTGCAGTTATTTACAAACCCAATTTCAACCCCACCAATAAAGTTCCCAAGTCTCACAAACACACACAGTCCAGTGTGTGTCCAGTCCCACTAACAGTGTGTGTATGCAGACATCAGGTACCGTATGATGTCACAGGCCCACCAGTTCCTGTTGCTTCAAATTTCAGTCACCAACAGAAATACACAGCCCTTCAATCACAACCCCCAGTGGCTTTTCAGTATTTAAGAAAGCCTGCAAAACAGGGTGGATGGGAGGGCTCTTACCAACACCAGGCAAACATCACATTTAAATTTCACTCTAATTATCAGTGCCAAACAAGTGTTCCCAAGCCCCAAAAGTTACAATATCACAGCCCAAGTAACAGTTCTAACTCAAAGTAGTAATTTTTAACACACAGAACTAATTTCACGTACAAAACTATTCAAATATTTCAGTTAAAACAGAATATAAACATAAACCTCTGTCCTTACCAGCCTCCTGCTTATGTTCCCAAGTGAACAATGAAAGACAAGATGATTCTTGTTAATTTTCCCTCCCCAACACCAGGCAAACATCACATTTAAATTTCACTCTAATTATCAGTGCCAAACAAGTGGTCCCAAGCCCCAAAAGTTACAATATCACAGCCCAAGTAACAGTTCTAACTCAAAGTAGTAATTTTTAACACACAGAACTAATTTCACGTACAAAACTATTCAAATATTTCAGTTAAAACAGAATATAAACCCAAACCTCTGTCCTTACCAGCCTCCTGCTTATGTTCCCAAGTGAAAAACAGAGACCGGAATTGAAATGGAGATGCTTATCATGCCCAAATGGAAAATTTCCCCCCACGAGCTGACTGTGCACCACATGATGGGGTGGAGTGAGGCTGAAGGGATCGATCCCCACAAGGCCATACTGTTACTTGATATCCTGCTGAGGACCTCTAATGAAACTATTGAAGAACCTGTGGTGAAGGTTATGTGTCTGGGAAAGGTTGATGTACGAGGTGGGACTCAGATCTGTTTGACCAGACCTTGGTGACTCTCCTTTCTTGTAGCCTCCCCATAGACCCTGAAAAGTTACCCCTGTTATCATGCCTGAAGGGTCCCAGAAGGGGTGGAGAGTTATTCATTTGCATAGTGACCAGTCTTCCCCGGGGGGGGTCCCTGAGGATGGAGGAGTTCAAAGACAAACTGTTAAGGCTGCTAGCTGCTGAAGGCCAGACAGCTAAAGAATTGTTAATGGTTTGGGGGGGTTCGGAGAAGACCACTCCCATAAAATCTCCTCTGGCCTCTCCATCTACTCCCAGAGCATCCCCTGTTGTGACCTCCCCCATCGTGATACCCTCTGTACACCTGGACTCCTATCGCTGGCTCAGTCTGTTCTCTGGTGCAGTCCCAGTTCCAGTGGGGGAGGACGACCTTGAGATATGGATGGACTATGCTACTCCACTGGTCCAAGAGTGGTAATGTTCATAGGGAGAGAAGAGAAAAAGACTTATGGAAAGCTTAAGGGGCCCTGCACTTGAAGCTATCCGATTTCTCCAATCCACTAACCCAGATGCCACTGCAGCTGAGTACCTCTCTGAATTAGAAGGGATGTTTGGCAGCACGGAATCTGGGGAAGACTTATTGTGGAAGTTCAAGTCTGCTAAACAATGGAAAAATGAAAAGTTGTCTGCTTTCATCACCCGGATTGAACGGGCCTTGCAGAGAGCCCATAGAAAGGAGGGTGTCCCAGCTGGTGAACTGAACCGAGTCAGGCTGGAGCACATTCTCAAATCTGCCCATTACTCTAGTGTACTCATGCTTAAGTTGAAGTTTCAAGACAGGAAAGCTAACCCTCCCGAATACTGTTGGCTAATGAAGGAGATTCAAGAAGCTGAGAATGATGAGGATGGATGGGAGCCCTATGCAGGGGTTGCCCACACCAGCCAAATCTCAGACCAATCTGAAGAAAGAGAGGAATCTGTTGAGGCCCAGCAGATTAGAGAATTGCTCAAAGAGATAAAGGAGATGTGAGCCAATCAACAAGCCACGGCTGAAGCAGCCAGAAGCTTCCACCCTTGTTCGTTGCCAACTGAGACTAGAAGTGAGGTTCCACCTGGAGGTGTGGGGGCCCATGCCATCGCTCCTGAACCCTGGGCTGAGTCCAAATTGATGGAAGAAATGAGAGAGCTGAGAGCACTAGTGGGGGACCTCATACACACCACCTGTACTTCTGCCCGCTGAGGGAGTGGTGGGGACCGGGAACCTGAGCCAAAGTCAAAGGAAGACAGTAGAACTCCCTCATCCAACTGGCATAAAGTTCAGGAAGCACCTAGCCACTCCAGTGATTCTAGGGAACAGGTGTTCTGCTACCAGTGTGGAGAAGATGGGCATACCAAACGGGGCTGTAACTTTCCGGAAAACCTGCAGAAAGTCACGGCCAAACTGCTAAACTTGGTTCATCAGAGCAATATAAAGCCCCAGCCAGGCCCACCGAGAAAGTCTTTTTCCTCCAAAACTGCTGTGGGCCAGTCTGCCAAACTGACCTCTCCAGACTGGTCTGAGATGGTAGGCCCCTCCATGGAGACCACAGTAACAGTTAATGGCATTTCCACTCATGCTGTGCTGGACAGTGGCTTGCAGGTCATCATTATATTTCAAGATTGGTGTGGCCAGCACTTATCTGACCTCCCACTCCAACTCCTCGAAGGACTGCATGTATGGGGGTTGAATGAGAAATCCTACCCTTACCTGGGATATGTACAAATTTGGTTGTTCTTCCCTACTGCTGTAGTGGGCGTGGATGAACAAGTGGAGACCCTGGCCTTGGTGTGCCCACTGACTGGACTGTATGACGGTGTCCCTTTACTAATTGGTACCAATGCACATATGTTTGGCTGGTTAGACCAGCTTTGTCAGGAAAAGCAAGCCAAGCAGAATGGAAGGTCCCTGTGCATTCTGGCCCTAGTACAGTGAGCCTATGATTTACAGATGCGAACACAAGGATTGAGAAATATGAACCCATGGGGGTAGTCTGGAAAAAGGATCCTGACTCACTGGTACTGCCTCCCAATGCTCAGTGCACCTAAAAACAGATGTTAAAAATAAAATTCTTATGCTGGATGCCCCAGAAGAGGGGAAGCTGCCCAAGGGACTATTGGTCAAGCATAGCATTCTACTTGCTTGGGCCCATGCTTACGCCCAGTGGGTAGTAGTGTAAGTCCAGAATATGTCAGATTGAGAGGTTCAGGTGAATCAAGGGAGCACCCTAGCCACTGTATATTGTGCAGATACTGCTGTGCTGCCCAACAAGAAGTGCCCTGGAGAGGGTGATAAGGTGACCCCTGATCTGTTTGACTTCAGAGAGTCCCCCCCTTCCTGTAGAATGGAAAGCTAGGATCAGCCAGAAGTTGGCTCAGAGAAGCCAAGAATTATCCTTGAAGGAGTGGGACGTAGGTTGTGTTACAGGGGCTGAGCACTACATCCGTCTTTATGATGACAGGCTGTTCAGAGAGATGTCCCATTGCCTTGCACCTGCTGACATAGACAATGTTAGACGTCACCTTCAGGAAATGCTGGCCACAGCAATTATCCAAGAGTCTTGAAGCCCATATGCCTCCCCGATTGCGGTAGTCTGGAAGAAGAATGGATCTGTGAGGATGTGTGTGAACTACTGGACGCACAGTCGGAGAACTGTCCCGGACCAATACACCATGCCTCATATCTAGGATGCCCTTGACTGCCTCAACAGGGGCCAGTGATTCTCAGTACTCGACCTTCGGAGCGGGTATTATCAAATCCCGATGGCCCAGGAAGACCAAGGAAAAACATCCTTCATCCGTCCCCTGGGTTTCTATGAGTTCCTACGTATGCCTCAAGGTATTTCGGGTGCACCCGTCACTTTCCAATGGCTGATGGAACAAGCAGTGGGAGACATGAACATACTAGAATGCCTTGTATATCTTGATGATGTCATTGTGTTCGGTCAGACTCTTGAGGAACATTAAGCTCACTTATTCAAGGTTCTTGATCGATTAGAGGACTTTGGACTGAAGTTATCAATAGACAAGTGTCAGTTCTTTCAAACATCTGTGAAATATGTTGGTCACACCGTGTCAGCTGACGGGATTCAGACAGACCCTTGAAAAGTGGAGTCCTTGACTGCCTGGCCTCAGCCTAACAACTTAAAGGAACTGCAAAGATTCTTGAGGTTCTGCGATTATTACCACTGGTTCATAAAAGATTACACCAAAGTCATCCACCCTTTGCTCAACCTAATGCAAGGCTATCCTCCTACAAACAAGAAGTATAAAAAAATTGCAGTTAAGGAGGAAGACAAAGTTTACTTTCCGACACATGAACCTTTTGGAGCCAGGTGGACTCCTGAGTGTGAAGCTGCTTTCTATGACATCATCCATCAACTCACCTATGCCCCTGTGCTTGCATATGCCAATCCTACCAGACCCTATATGCTATACACTGACGCCAACTTGAAGGGACTTAGTGTTGTTCTGTATCAAGAGTATAAAGAAGGTTTATGCCCAGTGGCATTTGCCAGTCGGAGCCTGACCCCAACCAAAAGAAATTATCTGGTACACAAGCTTGAATTTCTTGCATTGAAATGGGCTATAGTGGACCAATTCCATGAATACCTTTATGGTGCCAAGATTCTGGTCAAAACTGGCAATAATCCTCTCACTTATGTCCAGACCTCAGCTAAATTGGATGCCACAGGGCATCACTGGTTATCTACACTTTCCACTTATGATTATTCAGTGTAGTATTGACCGGGCTTGAACCACACTGATGCCGATGCCCTTTCCAGGAGGCTTAACTCTAATACAAATTGGGTGAGAATGTCCGAACAGTTTGTCAAAGTCCTTTGCAAAAAATTCAACAAAGATGAGCATCCCTCTCCTGAAACAGTTGATTGCCTAGTAGACTGTTTAGGTCTTCCTGACACTTGTGTTTCTGAAGTCTACTGGCATCTTGCCGCCTTAGACCTCAGCGCATTGCCTCAAGTTACTGCTGACAACATACAGTGGGTGCAGGCTCAAGACCCCATGATTATGCCCGTGCTCAATGCTATACATGCTGGGAAAGATGTGTTCAGGCTTCACTCCTCAGATCCATGAACTGATCTGCTGTTTAGAGAGGGGCACAGACTAAAATTGTGTAACCAGCTACTTTATAGACAGACTATAAACTGGCAAGGTCAAACTGACAAACAGCAATTAGTGTTGCCTGCAGCTTTCAAATGTGTAGTTCTACGGTCCCTCCATGACCAGATGGGGCACTTGGGTTGTGACCAAACTACAGACTTAGCCCATGCTCGATTCTGTTGGCCCAAAATGAGGGCTGACATTGAGACTCATATCAGGACTTGCAGCCATTGTCTCCAAAGAAAAGCTCAGCCCCAGAGGGCTGCACCCATAGTCAACATTTCTACAAGTGCGTCAATGGAGCTTGTGTGTCTTGATTTCTTGTGCTTTGAGCCAGATCAAAAGAATATTGGCAGTGTGCTAGTGGTGACTGATCATTTCACACATTATGCCCAGACATACCCAACTAAAGACCAGAAAGCATCCACAGTGGCCAAGGTCCTAATTGAGAAGTTCTTTGTCCATTATGGTGCCCCTCAGAGAATTCATTCTGATCAGGGGAGAGACTTCGAAAGTCATCTGATCAAGGATGTGCACTCACTCTGGGGAGTAAGAAAATCCAGAACTACCCCCTATCACCCTCAGGGGGATCCACAGCCTGAAAAGTTTAACTGAACACTGCTGGACATGCTGGGTACACTCCACCCCCGGGACAAGTCAAAATGGAGCCAACAGATAAGCACCTTGGTACATACCTATAATTGCACCAAAAGTGATGCCACTGGATTTTCCCCCTACCGTTTGATGTTTGATCAGGAAGCCCAGTTGCCCGTAGACAGTTGCTTCGATGTGTCCTCAGATGGAGTCAAAGAAGAAACCCACCTACAATATGTTCAAAAGTTAACAGCCCAGTTAAACCATGCTTACCAACTAGCATACACCATGGCAGCAAAGAGAAACTTGGCAAATAAAGAAAGGCATCAGAAGCATGTCAAGTCTCAGGACCTGCTACCTGGAGACTGAGTTCTGTTACAGAATTTGGGACTGCATGGAAAACATAAAGTTGCTGATAGGTGGCACCACCTCCCCTACGTTGTTCTCAATAAGTTGGAAGATCTGCCAGTCTATAAGGTATGCCCTGAAAATGATTCACAAGCTACCAAGACAATGCAAAGGAATTATTTGCTGCCCATTGGTCAGATAATCATGGACTCTACAACCCAAGACACTGCCCCTCCTGGGCCTGTAACTAGAGCTGCAGCTAAAAAGAAATGGATGACCCCTTCTCCGGTTGTCAAGGATTCAAGACCTTTCCCCAGGCAGGCCCAAAATGACATTGATTGCCAGTCTGAATCTGATTACAGTGAGTGTGGAGCATCCTATTATCCCTCTTATGAACTGAGTTGGTTGTTCCAAGGAAACCCCCATGTACAATTTCGGAGATGAGGCTGGACCTTCAGGACTGCCTAACCCTCCAGCCTTCTCCACAACCCCTGTGCCCCACGAAAGCAAGGTGCAAAGTGTGACTTCTGATGTAGCTGACTGTGTCTGGTAGAGCTAATTGAGTTCAAAGAAGGAGAGCCCGCAACAGAAAGCATCCCTGGTGACATACCAATAAATACAGAACTGTGTGAAAATAATGATCCTAAAAATGCTATGACAGATGGCAATAATGAAGTAAATGATGTTGAGAGTATTAGTCCAGTGTTGCAAGATTTAAATTTCATGGAATTCCCCCTAGGTGACAAATCTAGGCTTCCTTCAGACCCCAGTACTGAGAGTAATGCTGTTGAACCAGAGTTAACAGAACAAGGAGCTGAAAGTACTTCCAATATAGAACAAACAGCCAGTGCAGAGGTACCCCTTTCTTTGGATGCAGATCCAAACATGCCTGTTGAAAGAAATGAGCCTATGTCTGTTCCTCCCAGAAAGTCTGAAAGAACCACCAAACCAGTGATATGCCTCAGTTATGACTCCCCTGGGAGGCCTGTGGATCTTTCCTTACATCTTGTATATCTCTGAAAGCTCTCTCTCTCTCCAAGTTGAGCTGTTCTGCTACTTTCAAGTTACTAGTTAAGCACTCAAACCCTGGTGCCCTTGCCCCATGCAGCCCCAATATAGCTGATAGGGATAGGCCCCAAGCCAAGTGGATTAAAGTACAGGAGGTAATACGGACTTGAATGGTCAGAGTGATGTGGTTATCTGTTTGAAACTGTTTTGAATATGCTAACATGTTTATGAAAATGTATGGAAATATATCCTTACGGAACTGTCATTGCTAAAATGAAAAAGTATAGCTATACTGTATTGTTATGACCATTCTATTTTTACTGATGCATCAGTTTTCTTTTACGGTCTACCAAATGAAACATGCATGTATTTCACATATAGTATTTTATATAGAATATTATAGTAAGTATAGACTTGACTCAGATGCCAAGTTTTCCAGGCAGGGAAGAGTGTAACCCCCCTACAAATTGGGGTTTACTGTAATGTCTTCCTGGGCTCCCTAATGCCCACTGTCAGGATGGTGTCCTGTCTGCAGTAGTTCTAACTGTCTGCATGAGACTGCTTCAGTAAGCCTCCGTGCCTGTCTCTCTTTTTTTTTTTTATGGTTATTTTCCGCCTCAGCCCTGGCAGGTGCTTCAGTCCTCCCAAGGGAGGAACTCTGTCTCAGGTCCCACCACACCACTATCAGCCAATCCCCCAATATTTTCCCTTGCAGCTTTCCCCCTGCGGTGGGGTCGAGGAGGTGGTGCCCCCTCCTCAGAGACCCAATCCAGAACCACCGGGGTCGGCCCGTGGTGCAGTGGACCATCATTCATGGAGCTCTGCCAGGCTCATTTTCCTCTTGGTTTTCTCCTGCCCCCCCTTTTTGTTTTTAGTTGTTTAACCAGGAGTAGCACACTAAGCTGAAAGCTTTTTTACAGGTGCGACCTGGGAGCACAGGGAAGTTAAATGACTTACTCAGGTTCACACAGTATGTAAGTGGAAGCTGTGGGATTCAAATCCAGGTCTGGTCTGCTGGATGTCACCAGATTTGCAGCTCAGAGCCTTAAACCACTGCGCTATACTGCCTCCCTTGTAATCACGTTGGAACGCACCTCCCTACCCGTATTGCCCTCTAGTCACCACCAGAGGGCAATCAGCAAGTGGGACAATGTGTACCCTCCACCCTGAGGTTGAAGAGTGAACAGCTCGAGCTGTCGAGCAGCTGCTCCTGTAGGAGCATGGGAGAATCAGCGGGAAGGCTTTGTTGGCCTGCGTGTCACATTCTCCAGCCTAAAATATCCCCTTGTGTGTGAAAGTTGGACTTTTCTGATTACTGGTTGAGACCTGTACCTGAAGAGAGAAAAGGGTGTTATTGCTACTTGTGAGTGGACCGAAGACTTGCTCCAGAAGCGATCGACCGGCCTGATGTCAGAAGAGAGCCTCAGATCAAAAGGATTCAGCAGCAAAGCTGTAATTGGCAATCAGACTTTATTCGAACTTTGGTTGAAAAAGTTAAGTGTACTATATGTGCTGAATGTGTTTCATGGGTCACGATTTGGTTCCCCATGACCAGTTCTGTTACACCAGCTGGGGGCTTTTCCAGCATCCAACCATGGACATTTTCCGAACTGTTCCTTCTGCCTGTGCCTTGCCACCTTGGCCTAGGCCACTGCTCCCAATTCAGAGATATTCTCTGCGAAAGACTTACTTGGGGATTCGGCTCCCTGCTCAACACCACCGAACAGGTAGCGACCACCAGGATGTGAGTCATGTAGGCTGTGTTCCCCCTGGCAATCCAGCGCAACACCACAAGGTCTTCATCTCACGTGTCCTGCATCCTGATCTGAGTAGCATGAGTACAAAACAGTTCAAGTTCAAGTTTATTGTAGGAAAACTCCATTGAGCAAGCTCATTCACAAGGAGGTCCTTTGACACAGACAGGTAGTTACAGATTGCATAATTGAAAAAACAGTACAAATGCAACTACAGAATTATGGGCAAGCATTAACACGTTGCATAAAAATGACAATGACATAGAAAAATACAAGTACAGAAAAAAGGTACTAAGTGCGTGCTTCGGAGTAACAAGGCAGCTAATTTCTAGGAAAGTAAGAGGAAGCAGTGGGCTATGGTTAGAACAGTGAGCTAGGATTTAGAAGCAGCTGCACGTATCTTTTACTTTTGCTGCAACCAACCTTTTAGATAGGCTGACAGGGACAGTACCCAGAAGCTTCAGTACACCTTGGAGCTGGTTCCAGATAGTTGGGAGTATGCTCTATATGGCCCACTTGCCAAGTGAGGTGCGAGTTCTCGGGTAGCTCCCTGCAACAACAGCTGAAATCATTGTGTGCCATCTGATTTTCTTGTCTTGCGTTTATTGCAATGGACTAAGCCATCCAGCTCCAGATTACAAATTTTATTTATTTTTTATTTATTTAGCTTTTGTTAACCGGGTAAGTGCACTAGCCATAAAATGACTATTTTCAGGCACGACCCGGGAGAGTACAGACATGCAGAAACTTAACAGGATAACAAATTATAAGTGCTTTATATACAATGAGTTAAAGAGGATACAATATATCAGAACATACAAAGTAAAGCGCTTTACATACAATGAGTTAAAGTGGATACAATATATCAGAGACATACAGAGTAGACTATTCATAAGTTCATAGGTGCCTACCTATGCAATGAATAGAGAGGACCTTGGACAATAAATTATCAGGTGACATATCATATGAACAGAACAAGGTACACAAAATAAAAACAGGTAATACAAAAGGAAGAAATAACCATTAAGAGCAGGGTGTCATTATGAAAAGGTTGGTAAGTGAGGAAAAGGGGAGCAAGCCATGAAATTAGATTATATGAGTGTATGTAAGTGTAAGGAGATGCTGCAGTGCAAGATTGTATATGGGCAGGGAAAGGGAGCCGGGACAGGCTGAGGCAGTACGAGGGTTATATAGAGGTGAGGAAATACTATTGTATGGCCAGAGACATCAATCATTAGGTAGGGTGAAAGCAGGAACAGGTATCAGCAATCAGCAGATTTGAGCACAGTTTTCTCTTAAAGCATGTGTGGGAGCTAGAAAGTCTAATGTCAAGGGGAAGGGAATTCCACAGCTGTGGAGCCGCATGCTCAAATGCAACAGTTCCTTTCCTAGCGTGGCACCTCGGCAAATTCAGAAAGGATTTATCAGCTGATCGTAGACCATGGAGTGTGTCCTGAGGAACAAGCATAGCTGCAAGACACCTAGGGGTTTGATTTCGAATTATCGAATCAGTAAGAGAGCCAAGGTAGTATTTCCTACTAGCTAATGGAGACAGCCAACCAAGATCATTATAAAGCTGACAGTGCTGTTTAGGCCGAGGAGCAGAAGAGGCATAGCGACATATGTTGTTATACGTAATATCCCATCTGAGTAGGTCAGTTTTATGAGCAGCCCCAAATAAGGGAGCCCCATAGGTTTGGGTGGGGAGCAGAATCCCCCTCGCAATGGCCATTTTAGCCAATGGCATGAGCATACTGTATAACTAGTCTTATATGCAACACCCAGTTTGGAGCGACAGCTCTGCAAACAGACTGTACATGAAGATTAAGAGCAAGAGATTGATCTAGCAGGATGCCCAGGTATTTGAAAGAGGTCACACATTCCAGTAATTGACCTTCTAAGTCCTGCACTGGCCAGTGCTGTTGTGCAAGTTCGAGCTTTGGGGCTAACCCAAGCAGCATGGCTTTAATTTGCTAGTGTTGACAGCCAATTTTGTGGTCGGTAGCCAGTTTTGGATATTGTTAAAGTCAGAGGAAAGGGTTGTGTTGATAGTGTCTATATTAGTAGAACTTGTATAGATGACAAGATCATCAGCATATAGAATAGCAGAGCAGGATTTTAGAGCAGCTGCAATGTTATTTATATAAAGAGAGAATAGGAGGGCCCTAGGATGGAGCCCTGAGGTACACCAATGTTAATGGTGGTACTGTTGATAGAGAGGAATTAAATTTCACCACTTGAGTTCTATTTGTCAGGTAGCTTTCATACCAGTCAACAACAAAGGAGGAGAAATGCAGGTGTCAAGCTGAGGAGAGAAGCAAAGTGTGATCAACAAAGTCAAAAGCCTTTGTGAGGTCAATAAAGACAGCCCCAATCAAATTGCCAGTATCCATTTTTGAAAGAGTGTCTGTGGTGAATTTAAGGAGTGCAGTTGTTGTGTTATGTCCTTTTCTGAAGCCATGTTGGGTATCCGAGAGCAGGCTGTGCTTAAGTAGATAGTCAGTTGTCTGAGTTGCGACAATTTTCTCCAGGATTTTGCTCAGTAACGAGAGTATGGCAATTGGGTTGTGTGCATGTTAACTGTTTTTCCATCTGAAGGGCTCCAACAACAGCTGTAACGCCAGCCTACCCTGGGCACACTTCAGGCTAGCCTGTTTAACATACTGGGTGCCCAGGGTTGTGGGACTGTGTCAAAGGGACTTACAGTGCATGCTGAATCCATATAAATCAAATCAGAAGTGCCAATTATTTGCTAGATTCACGCCCCACCCTTATTCACTTCCCCTAAATAAACCAGGTTGTTGGTTTTCATGTTTAACCTGGCTAGTGTGTACCTTATTGGTTGGATTGCAGCTTTATTACTGTATTGTTACATCACTGTTCTTATTTTCCAGGGGGTCTCCAGGGCAGTTGAGGAAAATCCAGCCATGGTGGTAGGTGCAAGGAGTATGAGCATATCACTACTGTCATTTGTTAAATGTGAATGTTCTATTGCTAAACTGTCTAGGCCACTAGAAGGGTTGGTGGGTGGTTGTAGCATCCCAGAGGGCTATACCAAAGCAGCTACGCTACCCCAATATCATTCCTCCAGGTGGAGGTACCCGTTCACCGCTCTCAGGCCCCTCAACCTGTGCATAGTCATGCAGGCAGGGGTAGTAGCCCATAGGATAGTGCCACCTAGGGGTTACATTTGTATCACAAGGAATCTGGAATGAAGATGGCCAGCATCTAGAGAACACTGACTGGATACAGATCTGAGGCTGCCAGCCAAATAAAACATTCAAAGTCTGTTAATACGGCATCATCCTGGTGAGAACAAGCCAGAGAGGCTAGAAATCCCAGCAAGCAACAAAACACCAAGGCATGTCTCCACTCAGTAGTGAATTTCAGCACTGGAGTGGAGCAAATGCCTCTGAAGTCAGCAGCAGCACAGTCCACGTCTGAGGGGCTGTCAGTTACAAGTCAGCTGCCAGCAGAGTCTTGGAAGTGAGCAAAGAAGTACTGGACAGCTAGTAGGGAGAACTGTTGGCCAAAATGAAGAAGGGGTTCTCCTTGGTTCATGAGAATTCAGTGGCCACACAGTCCAGAGATACTCAGCTCACTGCTAAAATTGCAGACCTCGATCACTGCATGGAACAAATACAGCACAGAATCAGCTGCAGCGAGGATAGCCTTGGACCCCTCGCAAAGCTCACCATGTGGCAAGAAAAAGAGATCTCAGCCCTGCAAAACAAAATAGGCCAACTGGAAAATTGTAGTGGGTGCAAGGATATTAAAATTGTGGTATTGCCAGGGAGATTGGAGAGGGAACATCCCAAGAAGCTTTTTGCTATCCTCTTCACATAATTCCTCAAGCTAGAGGACATTAAAGGTAAAATGGAGATCGATCGGGTGCATAAAGTCCTGCGAGTACATCCAGCCCCAGAGGACAAGCCATGTTTTTCCTTGTCAAAGTCCACAACTACTCTATAACAGAATGGGTTTTGCACAAGGCAAGAAAAGATAGGGGAGTACAGTATAAGTCTCACAATCTCCAGTTGTTCCCAGATATAAGTGCAGAGCTGTTTGTAAAAGAAAAGTGTCTGCTGCAGTAAAGGAAAAATTGAAATACTCCCTGTGCACTCTAAATGCCAACAACACTAAGAATAATCCAAAATGGAAAGCAGGTCTTCTTCACTGACCCTAAAAGAGGCTAAGAATATATCATTTTTTTTTTGGTTTGTAGACATTCTTTATGCTCCTTCTCTGGCCACTCAGACTCTTCTCTGGTGTGGTCACTCGGTTCAACCCATCCTGCCTGCCTGAAGTCCCCAGCCTTACCTCACCAGTGGGAGAGTCCTTTGTTCTGCTTCTCTGATCCACCGACCCCCCGGATCTAAGCCACTCTGTGGCAGGACCACCGACTCCTCATGGTGTCCTGTCTGAAATCTCCTTGGTGACCAGGAGTGAGTGGAGCACTGGAGGCAGGCTGCAGGACCCAGCAATGGGGGTTGGGGTTGGCCACTGGACCCACCTTCACCTACTGAGGGCCAGGGCCATGTTTTTCTTGTTCTGTTCCTCAGCTTGGACGTGCAATACATCCAATGCATGCATGCGCACTTCTGCACATGCACACAGGCCACCACCACAGCCAATCCCCTTGCAGAGGATCCCAAGGGATGTTGTACCCCTGGTCACCACTGGAAATCACCCAAGTCTAGGATCGAAGACCACCCTCCCTCCCAGGAGAAGAGAGCAGTCCTGTGGATGCTCAATCCTATCCTCCCCTGTCGACCTCCAACAACCAGAGCTTGCTTCCAAACCTGGGTTGCCAGCATGGCATGAGGTGTGGCATCCAGCACCTCAACCCCTAATGTTCTGGAGGTATGCAATGAGAGGATTTGAAACAAAACAAAAATGGGTATAATTACGTCATTATCATGCATTTCAGTTCTAGTAAGAAATGAGACAGATAACACATCAATGAATTTTAGAGAAAGTAAGCAATCATAAAATGCGGAGCTTTAATTGGAAATAATATGATGCAAAAAAGGTTGACAGCGTCCCATTAAATTAGAGTGTTTTTATGATGATTCCTCTTCATTGCTGACATATCAGATGGGATTAGGAGTAAAATCAGCCTTTTTGCAGATGACACAAAGATTGTTGTAGAGGTGGATAGTGTGGAAGGGGGGCAGGTACTCCAAGAGGATTTGGCAAGACTTGAGTACTGGTCAGACACATGGCAGCTGGGGGTTCAACACTAAAAAGTGCAAAGTCAGGCACTTGGGGGCCAGAAACTCTGGGAATTGCTACTGGTTAGGGAGAGTGCAGTTATCTCAGTTATCTACTTCAGTGGAGGAGAAGGATCTGGGGGTACTAGTCTAAAGGGACATGAATCACTCAGTGCAGTGTAGGAAGGTGGCAGCCAAGGCTAATAAGATGCTGGGATACATTGCCAGGGGAATTACTTCTAGGAAAGAGGAAGTAATTCTGCCACTGAACAGGTCACTGGTGAAACCTCACTTGGAGTACTGTGTGCAGTTCTGGTGCCCCTGTTTAGAGAAGGACATCAAACTACTGTAGGGGGTTATAAGTTGGTAATAAATTACCTTCTCAGATTCTTGGTGGAACGACACAAAAGGAAGAGACACCAGACAAATGGTACTCATGTAATAAATGGAATTTATTACAGATCAGTAATACAGGCTTACTACCAACAGTGTAATCATTGGGAGAACTACCAGTTTTCCTTACCTAGGTAATGCAGTCTCTCTTCTTAGAGATGTTACATGCTACAAAGGGTCTTATACCCCAATAATCACTATGGTAACAGCAAAAGAAGATGCATAAAATGTACATAATTGGCCAAAACAGGTGGCCTGAGTAACCATCCTAACTAGCATAAGAAGTTGCATAGCTTGCAGAAGATAACACAATACAATGGGACCACTTATTATCCCAAGGTCAGTTGTACTTACAATGGTGCACAATTACTAAAGATGGCAGTGTTGCCTTACTTATACAGAATAGAGTAAAAAGCATCTCTCATGGCTAAATATAGCAGCAAAACATAATACAGCATAATATGCATTAGCAGAACACAGATCCTGACACTTGTGTTTATATAAGTGTCTTCTCCCTAAGGTTAGTACATGTACCTATACATATGTCAATGCACATGAGGTGGGGGTACAATCAGGGGTGCTGGACCATGGATAACATTCCTCCCCTTGTTGCCTTCAGAAGAAAAGGCAACAACCACAGGAAAGTAGTGGGATGGAGCTACAAAAGTCATTTACAAGCCCGATGCACAAGCCTTGTAAAGGAATTTGAGTTGTTCTCGATGTTGTCATAGAGCACATCACAGACAGCAAAGGATTAGTATCAGAAAACAATCAAAAATGCTTGGATAATAACAAAAGCTTTAAAAGTTAATTCTAACCGAGTATTGGATAGAGCAGTGCTTAAATCACCGTCATGAATAAGATCATTAAGAACATCACCAGCCTTAGAAACATTATTGCTAATATAAATCAAATGCGAATCCTTTCTAGCTAAAAGAGATAGCAAGGATAGTGTCAAAGGGTTAATGTGCACATGTGCACATTTAACAGGGGGTAAATATTGAGACAAAGCAGATACTCTATCTGCAGTGGGGGTGTGGAGATCAATCAACAGGTGTTCAGGTAATCTCATGGCTCTACCAGTCATAACCTCATATAGTGTGTACCAGGTAGTTGCTGCAGGAGTGCCCCTAATTGCCATTAATAGTAGTGGCAAGAGGGAATCCCAATCCTTGGGATTGTCATTGATGTTTTTGCATAACATGTTTAATTCTTCTGTTTGCTCTTTCTACCTGGCCTGAGGATTGAGGATGGTATGGGATATGACATTTGTGATCTACTCCAAGCATTTGGAGTGTCTGCTTCATCAGCTCAGCTGTAAAACTGGTTCCCTGGTCTGAGTCTATCTTAAAGTGTAGGCCCCACCTGGAGAACAATTGATCCACCAGGATCTTAGCAGTTGTCTTTGCCATGTTATTCTTAGTGGGGAATGCTTCTACCCCCTTAGAAAACAAATCTGTGACAATAAGTGCATACTTGTTGTTCTTGCTGGAGTTAGTTAGTGGGCCAATGAAATCGATTTGTATCACATTCCATGTTCCAGATTGCCTTTGTGGCAGTAATTTGGCATTTCTTTTCACCGAGATTGGGTTGATCTGGGCACACACTATGCAGCTGTCCACATAGTGCTCCACATCCTTGGTCATGCCAGGCTGAAAGATGACAGTTTTAAGTCTCCGGATGGTATTATATGTCCCCTGGTGTCCACCAGTGGGGGTGTCATGAACCATATGAATGAATTTGGTTTGCAAAAAATTGTGGTGCAACCCACAATTTGTCACCTGTCTCCTCCTTTCAATACCAGGTAAGTTTCTGATCACTAGACAAGTGTATGTTGTCAGAATGTCTCTTGTATGGACTACCAGTAGATAGTTCCTGTTCAATTCCTTTGTCCAGGAATTTGAACACTTCTTTTAGTTCTGGGTCAGATTTCTGTGCAGCAGAAAGGTCCAGTGGAGGTTCTGGTTGTGGTTTCTGCCTGGTGTTGGCAGCTAAGAAAATGGCTGCCACAGCTACTGGGTGAGTCATTGACTATGTGTCCCCCCCTTCAAGCGCCTGCTTTGGCAGGCGAGTCCCCTCGGTCATTAAAGACATGGTAAGAGTCATATCTGCAGTGAACCTTTAACTTGTGAATGTACAGTTTGTGAGTAAACTGTTGTGTCAGGGTGTGTATATACACAAACAGATCCCCGTACTTAACAGATGTACCATCAGAGGATGTAAAGTTATTTTTCTCCCAGAATGGTAGAAATTCAGTAAGGGAGGAGCAGACCCAATTGGAGTCTGCAAAGATGATGGCATCCTTGTCACCATGGGGCATAACCTCTAGAGCACAGGCCACAGCTGCCAATTTGGCATGCTGTGAGAAGATGACAATGCATTTCCTAGAAATGTGCCTGAAATCGGCATCTTGATCTAGTATTAGCACCCCAAATCCTGCTACCTGCTCTCTGTCCACATAGGAGGTGGGGCCGTCTGTAAAGAAGCTATAGATACTGGCATCCTGTAAAACATCTGGTGTAGCCAGTAAGAATGGTCCCAGCTCAGGTAAGTCAGGAGGTTTGAGTTCACAGTTGTGGGGCTTACCTGTGTAGAGTAGGACATGGGCCAAGATGGATGGTATTTTTGCAGGTAGTACTTTTGTGTTCCTGTCCTGCAAACACAAAGACCAGTGGGTGAGTCTGGTGTTGGAAACTGAACCATCTTTCACTTTGTTTGAAAGCAAGAAGTTGGTTGGGGTATGACAGGTATGCAAGACAATAGGTACATACCCAATTATGTACATGAAATGTTTGACAGCCCAGTATGTTGCCAAAAGTGGTTTTTCACATAGACTGTACTCTACTCTCTCTACTGGGGACAGCATCTGAGAAGCATAGGCAATGGGTTTGAAGTACCCATTGTACTTTTGTGCCAGCATTGCAGACATGGCTACATCAGATGTGAAAGTTTCCAAATGGAATGGAATATTTGGGTTAGGATTGACCAGCGCTGGGGCTGAGGCTAAGGCCTGTTTGGGCTGTGTCACAGCTTCAGTATGAGTGGGGCCCCATGTCCATGGGCATCCTTTTTCAGGATTTCATACAAGGGAGCAGCCTTCAAGGCAAAGTCAGGGATAAAGTCTCTGGAGTAGTTTACCATTCCTAAAAAGCATCTGAGTGTTGCCACGCTGGTAGGAAGTGGCAGATCTTGCAAGTCCTGGATTTTCTTGACAGCTCTGCTCCTGCCTTGGTCTGTAATGCATAGGCCAAGGAAGATTACCTCTTTTTCACATAGTTGTGCCTTGGAGGGGTTGCACTTAAGGCCTGCTCTCTTGAGAAGAGACAGACGTTCATCTAGAAGGATCTTCTTTTGTGGTGATTGCTAAAAGCAAGTCATCCACATAATGCAGAAGACACTGGGGTGTGAAGAACCCCTGCACAGCATCCCTCATGTGTAGATGGGAGAGGGAAGAGCCGCTGTGAAAGCCCTGAGGAAGGCAGTTCCAGGTGTACGGATGTCCATCAAAGGTGAAAGCAAATTGGTATTGGCTTTCCTATGCTAATGGGAGTGACTAGAACCCATCAGAGATGTCAAGAGCTGTGAACCTCTTTTTGTCAGATGTCAACAGCTTGAGTACATCAGATGCTGATGCTACTTTTGGGGCGCAGCCAGGGGTTAATTGATTAAGTTTCCTGTAATCAACTGTGAGTCTCCAAGCTCCATTTGGCTTTTTCACAGGCCAAATGGGTGAGTTGACAGTGGAGACACAGGTCCTAATTACTCCTTGTTGAAGCAGTGATTGGATAGTCTCCCTCAGTGATGGCAAGGCTTCAGCAGGGAATAGGTACTACTTCTGCCTCACAGGGTTAGACCCTGTGATTTCAGTGGTAGTCTGCATCCTACTACAGTTGTGCTTGTTGGTGGCAAACACATCAAGGTGTTTTTTGGGTTTTTTTTGTTATACTTTTTTTCCCCCTTGGCCTACCTGATCTGCTCCCATGTCTCGGCATCCTGTGTGAGACTCCGGACGCCATCTGTATCTACACACTCCCAGCCTTGCCTTCTAACTCCTGTGGCTTTCCCGCTGCAGCCGGGTGGTGGGGAGCCCTCAACTCACCCACCCTGTACGGATCTAGTTCAGGCGAGGCAGGAGCGATCATGCGGACGACCATCAAGCTGCGTTGTCGGGTTGCCATCTTTTTCTGTTTTTTTTCTCCCTCAGGGCAGAGGAACGTGCAATGCCATTGGGGGACACAGTGCTTCCAATGGCAGCTCCTCTGCCTTCCCTAGTAGTTTCAGTGTCAGTGTGCTTGCCCCCAGCCACTGCTAGGGGCCAGGCAAGCACTGACATCTGAGAGACCCACCATCCCAGAGAAAGAGAGCTGTCCAAGGATGCTTCATCCTTCTCCACCCCTGCTGACTCCCCGTTGACCTGTGCTCGCAACTGAACATGGGTCATCGGCGTGGCACAAGGTAAGGCATCCAGCGCCTCAGCTCTCAATGCCACCTGGTCAGCCTGTCAAGGTGTTTTTGCAACAAAGGTGCAAGCTCAGAAAACAGGTCATGACTTTTGAACAAAGCCATGACATCATACTCCTTGTTGTTATGGGGAGATGGCTACCACCACGTGCAAGTCTGGGATGGTGACAGCATGACATTGTCCTTTGATCTGAATGAGTAGCCTGTTGTCTAAATCCACTACATAGCCATGTAATGCTAGGAAGTCAATTCCCAGGATGCTGGGGTGATGATATAGAATCATGAGTTGAAAAGCAAAATCAGTCCTGAGGTAACCTACCAACACAGGTAGAGGAATAGATTGGTAGGTGTGTAGCTGGGTACCATCTACACCCTTTGCACTGGTCTTCCAGATCGTAGACCAGTCAGATGAGACTGGGTCTTCATCATGGAGGACTGACATGGCTGCTCTGGTATCCAGAAGCATGGTAAAGTTGGTGGCTCCCAATCGTGGTCTTTATACAAGGCCGTCCATTTGTGTCAACATTCAAATCACTCACAATCCGGACTGGGGCCTGTAACTGTCAATCAGTATTTTCAGAATCAGCATCATCATCCTGTTCCTGAAACCAAAGGCCTGCAGGGTCTTCCAAGGCCTTCTGTATGTCTTGCAATGGATACAGATGTACCTGTGATGTCACAGGCGCTGAGACGGCCTGTATGGGTAGTTCCTCCTTGTATGTCGCATCAGCCTGGCCAGTAATCAGTGTAACAAAAGGATTCCCTCGGCTTTTCGAGCATTCAACAGCTGGTGTCAAGAAAGGATTTCCTTGGCCACTTGTCCATTCAGTGGTCAGGGTTAGGGCTGTTATAGTTCATGGAGCTTTAACTTCCCTCTCGGCACGGATCTCCTCCAACAGCTTGCGGAAGGTCTCGTTTTCATCTTTGATCCATTGATAGCTAGGACCATTGTGGTTCTGGCCATACTGTTGGGCATTTGGATTTTTCCAATTGCTTCTGTCTTTGTTTCTGTTGTTTCTATAGTTTCGGTCCCCCCTCTTGTGTGACTGCTTGTCGTCAGAAGGGGTGTCATTTGTTTGATTGTTTCCCTCTACTGTATAGTGGGTAGGGGTGTGAGGGGCAGGCTGTACTGCAGTGACTTATACTGTAGCCGACTTGTTGGATTTGCCGGAAGTAAGGGTATGGAGGTAGTCCTGATAGGCACGCTTCATCTTAGTGAGGATAGCCCGCAAACATATCTGTACTTGAGTAAACATTGAGATCAACCTTTTCCCTCAAGGTTGGAGTCATGTTCCGTATGTGCAAATTATTGTACTCAATTTGGTCTTTGTCTGCTTCCTCATGTGCAAGGCCTTTGCCAGTGCTGTATGTGAGCCATAACCGTTGATGGTAGGCCGCGGGACTTTCCTTTGCACTGTGTAGGCCAAGCAAGCTCCTAAGACACCCAGGGAACTTGCAGATATAAGGGCCACTGAAATTTCATCATAAGCAAGGGTGTCAGAGTTATGTACTGTCTCTGAGAGTTTGGCCCAGAGGGAGGGTTTGATCACCTACAATAAGACTTGAACCTGGTACTCAGGTTGGAGGGGGAGCTTCTCACAAAGGGAGAGCGCACTTTCTCCAAGTGGCAACTGAGACTGTCAGTTGGACCCATCTGTCTGAAGCTTTGTGCAATATGCTGGACAGAGTGAGTGACTTGTAGGGGGTTGGATGTGTGCATAGTTGCATTTAGTTCATTACAATCCCAAGCTCTGCGAAGTGAAGCTTTCACTGCCGCATCAGCGATTGCTTTGTACATGTGATCCTGATTAACAGAATGTTTTAGCATTTTGTCAATTTGGTCCTGATTGACCTTCTTTTGGCCTTCCAGGACAGTGATCCAACTAATCACATCATTAATCAGGCTGCATATCTCCGGCTCATCTCCCCTGGTGAGAGGAGCGAGTCATGGGGGCCGCCATCTTGGCATTGTATGTGGCCTCCACCATGTTTTTGTAGACGTGGAGATGCAATATGCATGCCGACATCAGCGCCATCTTGTGGATGGCTGGTGGAAGTTGTTCCACCACGGAGGTTGGACTTCCATGTCACGTGGCATGCCTCATCATCAAAGTCAGAGTTGTCATCACCGGATGACACAATCTCAATGGGTGTATACTGAAACCCGTTCATGGCCTTAACATGGCCGGCAAGAACCTCCCATTGATGCTGCAACTTCACCATCTTTTGTCTACATTTCTTGTGACAGACTTTTGCAGTGCCCTGCTCAATACCTCTCTCAACCTCTCTCTGTAACACTCTATACCCAGCACCCAATTCAACGTTTTCCCTAAGCTCTTTGTCCAACTCACAACTCACAAGCTTGTAATCTTCTTTCAGCTCATCATTCTCCTCTCTCAAATCTTCATTCGTATCACTCAGAATATCATTCAGATATGCCAACTGTTTCTTGTCACAGTTCAATCATTTACAATCATCTGTTAATAAACATCTCTCTCACTCAGTGTCTTGAGCAGTACAATGGAATTAGCATCACGGAGTGACTGTGTCTCCTCTGTTAGTTTCTGTTAATTTCTCTGTAACTCCAATGCCTGCAAGCCCATCTCTTTTTTTAGAGATGCATTTTGCAGTTCAAGGGAGGTACACCTCGCTGTGAGACTGTCAACAGCAGAATGTAGAGCCACAAGCAAGAGACCTTTAAGGTTGTATTTCTCGGCTGTTTGTTTGGACTCTAGGTATTGGTCAGATATTAGCAGCAATGGTTTGTCAGCAGATTTTGCATCCAGCATGAAATCTGTCCATCCACCATGGGATGTGAGGTAGTTTGAGACATCAAGTCTCAGTTCTGTGCAAAGGTCAGACATAACACAAAAAGGGTATACAAACAAACAAATAAGCAGTTGGAAAACTGGCCAAAATGCCTCATCGCCATCACCAACCACTTTTCGGTCCCTTGCGGGCAAACGGTGATGCCAAGGTGATACACTGTCACTCACAGAGGAAGTGTAAGGGGATCCGGTGTAGGTCTGCCATGCCCGAGACCAAGACAGTGTGGGTCCACCACAACTGCTACCACTGTAAGCACGAGTATGTCCAAGTAGGCGAAAGTTGCACTATACTACTCGACATTCAAAATAAACTGAATGTGAACCTTTCTTTGTACCCTCCAACCTGCACACGCTCGCCAAATGTACAGTAAGTTGGTAATAAATTACCTTCTCAGATTATTGGTGGAATGGCACAAAATGAAGTGACAACAGACAAGTGGTACTCATGTAATAAATGGAATTCATTACAGATCAATAATACAGGCATACTACCAACATTGTAATCACTGGGAGAACTACCAGTTTTCCTTACCTGGGTAATGCAGTCTCTCTTCTCAGAGAAGTTACATGCTACAAAGGGTCTTATACTCCGATAATCACTATGGTAACAACAAAAGAAGATACATAAAATATATATAATTGGTCAAAAACAGGTGGCCTGAGTAACCATCCTAACTAGCATAAGAAGTTGCATAGCTTGCAGAAGATAACACAATACAATGGGTCCACTTATTGTCCCAAGGTCAGTTGCACTTGCAGTGGTGCACAATTACTAAAGATGGCAGTTTTGGCACTGTTGCCTTACTTATACAGAATATAGTAAAAATAGAGTAAAAAGCATCTCTCATGGCTAAATATATCAATAAAACATAATAGAGCATAATATGCATTAGCAGAACACAGATCCTGACACTTATGCTTATATGATAAGTGCCTTCGACCTAAGGTTAGTACATGTACCCATATATATGTTGCTGCCCGTGAGGTGGGAGTACAATCAGGGGTGCTGGACCATGGATAACAGGATCCAGTGCAGGGCAACAAAGGTGCTCCTTGGTCTGGGAGACAAACCACATGAGGAAAGACCGGAGGAGCTCAACATGTATTACCTGGAGGATAGAAGGGAGAGAGGGGATATAAATCAGACCATCAAACACTTAAAGGGCATGAATAGGGTTAGTACTGATGGCATGGTTAGATTAAGGAGGAGGGACACAAGGGAAACCAGTCTGAAACTGAAGGGTGGAAGATTCAGAAGGGAAATGAGGATGCACTACTTCACGGAAAAGGTGATAGCGAGGTGGAACACACTGCCAGATGAGGTGATATCATTGAAATCTGTGGGCAGTTTTAAGAGGGGGTGGGATAGGGTCAAAGTAAAGGTCAAAGCTGGGGAAAAGATGGGGAGCTGGGAGTTGGCAAAAGGGGACAATAAAGCAGATGGACGGGCAAGGGGTGGGGAGGGGCAGCTTCAGTAGATTAGACTGGGAGCTGTGTACTTGAGCAGACTCAATAGACCGTATGGCCTGCATCTGCTGGCATTTTTGTAACCCTTAGTGCCACCGGGGCTGGCTATATCAATTCTGTAGTGCCGCTCTTCATTTGATTTCTTTGGGGGTCTGGCTCCAACCCACATTCGGTTTCTGCTCGAGGTACTGAATCCTCCATTTCGAGATTGAACTGCTGCAAATTAGCGGAGCTGTAATGAAGTCGGCAAGTCTGCTTTGCTTCAGTGGTGCTTCTAAAGCCCCCAGGACACTGAACTTGATTTCCTAACTGGGAACTGGACATTATGTCTTTCTCTATGTGGCAGAAGGATGGAATTAACAGTGTTGTGTCACCCTATTGATTACGGCCAGCAAGTTATGCGAATGGCGCAATGCTCACTGACTAACGCTTCCCGCCATTACTCTATAATCGTAGTGCTTGATGCTGCAATTCAAGATGGCTGCCACTCATAGCAGTTTTAATTGACTAATCTTCCTACTTGCAGACATTCATCTTCCTCCTGGGTTTTTTTTTTCATGCAAAGGGACCATGCTTAGGCAAGCACAAGTGAACTGCTATCCTCACGACGAACTGTGGGGATGGTTTGCCTCCGTGACTTTGTTTGTTGAGTGGATTGGGGGAAAATGATTTTATTTGAAATGTCAGCCTGATATACTGTATGATTGATGCTAACAGTGTCTGCAGACAGAGGAGCCTTATAAGATGGATATATGGGCATTGTTGCATCATTATAGAACATGGGGACAGTGTACACAGAAAAAGAAGGGAGTTATGCAGAGGATTGTAGGCAGCAAACACAGACCACAATACGGGGAGGCAGAATCGTATGCCAGCATTTGTCTCAGCTATTTTTTCTGAGCCCTGATGTGTATAGGGGTTGGGATTTTGGCCACAATGTGTTTTGAGAATTGCAGACCACAGAGTACCTTAAATATTTTTGTTGCATGGTTTAAAATAAGGAAAATATGGCAGGGCATATATACGTCACCTGCACATCAAGGAGCCCTTCTATAGTGAAATATTTTACTGCTTCTTGGAGTCTTTAGCTTTTATCCCTATGGCTTAAAGAGACTGGTTACATTTACTTCATTTAGCTCTCTCTCAAGAGTTGCATTTACACAGCTGCCTGGCTTACCTTGCACTGCTGCTCCTGTGCTGCTCCAACTTTACACTGCGCTTGTGTTGTGGGTTGACAAGGCCCCTCTCAGCACTGTTGCAAGATGCATTAGTAAGGGGCTGTGACCCAGAGGAAGCTCACCTGCTTCTTGACTTCACGTTACAGTGAGCGACTCAACCTGTCCACATAGCTACTTAAGCTGCTCACTCCTCCCAGAACCCTCAGGAGTCATGCAGATCCCAAGGCAGTGTAGTGAGCAACTTATCGTGATCCAGTAAGTGTCTACACGGCTGCCTTTCTGCCACAACACCACAAGAGCTTGCATAGCTCAGGTGCAAATGTGACCGTGTCAAAGGGGACTAAGAGTAGAGGCTAATTACACTTAAGCGGTTGATCTGACAGTGTTAGGTTTGTGTTATGCTTTCAAATCACATTAGACCCAGAGGGCAGTGAGAGGACTTAGCAGCCAAGTAACTGCCCCCATGTTTAGGTGGTCCCTATCAGGACCAGGTTGAATTGTTTCAGGTTATGGTAGTTAATTTTATGATATGGATTGTTCTTATTTCTTTGCTCTCTACACTGTCTATTTATTTATTTATTATGATCTTGGATTAACACCTTTGAGAATAAGGTCATTACATAGGTTCCACATCAGAGGGTATACAAGTGAAACAATGTGTTGAATGAGGACATCTACAATACACTTATACGTGAAGGATTATAAAATGTAAAGAGTGATGGAGACGTACGAGTAAGACTAGGACACATTTGAATAAGCAGTGACAGACATCCAAGTCAGCAGCGCAGAAATATTAACAGTACTACAGAGGTCGAGAGTCAGTAGGAGACATACAGACACTACAGCGGGAGGAAAACATCAGCCCAATAGGCTTCGTCACGTTGCCAAGAGAATGAAGTAGGAAAGCAAGAGGCTAAGGAGTAGGTGAGGCAAAGGGAGAGCCCAGGCTGATAGTCCTTAGAGTGAGCAGGATATGGGAGATAGGATGGCGTATGGGGGGGAATCAAGAGGAGATGGGGTAGAAGGTATGATGGTCGAAAGCTGTGTGCATACATAATTCAAACAGAGGGAAAAAATAAGTGCAAACAGACGGAAATAAGAGGCTGAAACAGTAGAGAACTATGTTATGGAAAGCAGTCACAACTGGAACTAGCAACTAGCTGTTTCAGTTTTCTTTTGAAAAAGCCTAATGAAGTAACCAAGGAGATGTTGGGGGTGAAGAGAGTTCAGCCAACATGGTGCATGATACGCAAAATAACTTTGACCCATGGAGGTCCTACAGTGGAGAATTTTGAAGATTTGACTTTCCAAACTGCGGGTGCAGCGTCTGTTGTCACATGGGGAGCGAAGATTCTGTACCCCAGTGGGCATCCAGCCTAAACTAACTTTTTTAGCCAGAAGACAGAATTGGAACATGAACATGGAAAAAAAAAAGGCAAAGGCAGTAAGGACAGGAATGGGGCTAAAAGGGCTAAGGCCATCAAAAAGTGGAGGATGATGAGTAACAATATATACAGTCTGTGTAACAAGCTCCCTGAACTGGTGGCCTTGATGGAAGAGGGTTGCATGGATATTGTAGCAGTCACAGAAACATGGTACACAGAGAACCATGACTGGGATGTCAGCATACCAGGATACACAATCTACAGGAGGGAAAGGAAGGGTCAAAGAGGAGGAGGAGTAATTCTCTATGTAAAGGAAGGGATCAAAGCAACAGAACTAAAGAGTAAACAGGGAGCAGATGAGGCACTCTGGGACACCCTGGAGACAGAAAATGGCACCACAATCTGCATGGGGGGTTGTATACAGACCCCCATCTCAGGGGGAAGGAATGGACAAGAAAATGATAGAAGGCATCCTTAGAATGGCAGAAAAAGGGGAGATATTGTTGATGGGGGACCTGAATATGCTAGATGTTAACTGGAGCACCTTTGCTGCAGGCACATCCAAGAGCAGGGTCATTCTTGATGCCCTACAAGGGGCATGCCTCAGACAGCTAGTATTGGAATCCACTCGGGAAGGAGCAATCTTAGACCTGGTACTCTCAAATGGGGATGGAGAAAGAATCTCAGATTTAGAAGTGAGTAACCATCTGGGAACAAGCAACCACCAAACAGTGTGGTTCACGATAAACACAGCCATACAATCAAGTCATACAAAAGCAAGAGTATTGGACTTTAGGAGGGCTGACTTTGGGAAAATGAGAGAGTGCCTCAGAAAAGCACTAGCAAACAGGCAAGAAGGAGGGGTGGAGGAACAATGAGGAGCAATCAAAACAGCCATCACAGAGGCAACAAGCCTTGTATAAAGCAAATCAACAAAACACAAGAAAAACCTATGGTTCTCAAAAGAGGTGGCAGGGAAAGTTAAGGAGAAAAGATAGCATTCAGGAAATATAAGGAAACACAGAAGGAGCAGGACAGAGAACTTTATCAGTTAAAGCAGAAAGAGGCTGGAAGGCAGTCAGAATAGCAAAGGCCCAAACCGAGGAATGGATAGCCAACTCTGTTAAGAAGGGGGATAAGACCTTTTATAGGTACATTAGGGAGAAAAGAAAGACCAAAGGAGGGATACTGAGGCTTAATAAAGGAGAGGGAATGTGGGTAGAGGGTGACAGTAAAAAAGCAGGGATACTGAATGAATATTTCTGCTCAGTATTCACAAAGGAAGAGTAGGGGGAGGTACCTAAACCAAACAAGAGAAACCCTCTGAAGACGGGGGTTGATACCAGTCCATTTACAGAAGAAAGGGTTCCAAAAGAACTAATAAAATTGAAGGTAGACAAAGCAATGGGGCCTGATGTGATTTACGCAAGAATTCTAAAAGACTAAGGGTAAAACTAGTGACACCACTGACTACTCTCTTTAACAAATCATGAGAGGATGGGGTGGTATCTGAGGACTGGAGGGGGGTGGATGTGATTCCTCTTCACAAAAGTGGGAGCAGGACAGAGGCAGAAAACTACAGACCAGTTAGTTTGGCCTCAGTGGTAGGGAAAATGATGGAATCACTTCTGAAGGAAAGAATTGTTGAGTACCTAGAGGCCAGTGGGGCACAGGACCCAAGGCAGTATGGATTCACGATGGGAAGGTCGTGTCAGATGAAGCTAATAGATTTCTTTGACTGGGTGACCAAAGTAGTAGACCAGGGAAGGGCTGTGGACATGGCCTACCTAGATTTTAGCAAGGCATTTGATACAGTCCCACACAAAAGATTAATACACAAGTTAGCCAGTCTTGGAGTGGGTCCCAAGGTGGTAGCCTGGATAAACAATTGGCTAGACAACAGGACGCAAAGGGTAGTAGTAAAAGGAGTCCACAGTAAAGAAAGGAGGGTTACTAGCGGGGTACTGCAGGGTTCAGAACTGGGACCGGTCCTCTTTAATGTCTTTATAAGTGACATTGCAGAGGAGCTGGAAGGAAAAGTATGTCTCTTTGCAGACGACACAAAGATCTGCAACAGGGTTGATACACAAGGTGGAGTGGAAAGGATGAAGGGACTTGCAGGGTTGTAGAAATGGTCAAATGTATGGCAGCTCAGATTCAATGCAAAGAAGTGCAAGATAATGCACCTGGGAAACAGAAACCCAGGGGAAGAATACACAATGGGGGGTGAGATACTGACAACAGTAAAAATGGAAAGGGACCTGGGGGTACTTATATCAGATGACCTAAAGGTGGGTAAGCAATGTGAGAAGGCAGTAAGGAAGGCTGGGGGGCTACTGGGATGTATGGGAGAGGCATCAATAGTAGAAAACAGGAAGTTGTTATCCCTCTGTACGGACAGTTGGTGAGACCCCATCTGGAGTACTGTGTGTAGTTCTGGAGACCCCATCTCCGCAAAGACATAGACAGAGTGGAGGCTGTACAGAGGAGGGCAACCAAAATGGTGCAGGGTCTGCACCAGAAGACATATGAAGAAAGACTAAAGGAGCTTAATATGTGTACCCTTGAGGAAAGAAGGGAGAGAGGGGACATGATAGAAACTTTCAAGTACCTCAAGGGAATCAACAAAGTCCAAGAGGGTAGCATCTTTCAGAAAAAGAGATGTGCAAGAACAAGGGGGCACAATTTGAAGATAGAGGGGGACGGCTCAGAGGTGATGTGAGGAAGTATTTTTTCATGGAGAGGGTTGTGGATGCATGAAACAGCCTCCCTGAGGAGGTCATGGAGTCAAGAACAGTGGGGGAATTCAAGAATGCATGGGACAGACATAAGGCAGTCCTAGTGGGGAGTAGGAGGAAGTAGGCTGTTGGTTAACTAGGATCTGCAGCTTATCTGTTAGGTAGGAAAATTGGCAGACTAGGTGGGCTAAGCGGTCCTTAACTGCCATCAAATTTTATGTTTCTATGATTCTGCCTGAGAACTGTAGCCAGTTAGTCTGCACATATAGATCGCAAGTGTGTGTCAGTCGATCGGATCCCATAACGAGCCAGCAGGCTTTGTATAGGGCAACTTTTATGCAATGAAGGGCGGTGTCAGGCTGACCCATAAATTACCAGCCCACAGTCAATAAGTGATACCAGAGAACTGTAGACAGCTAGTTTAAGTGCCTCAGGGATCATACTATGCGTGTATCTGTGCAACCATCCAATGCACGTATTGATGGCCTTAGCAACATGTATACTTGGAAGAGCAATATAGGGGACTCCCCTTGCCTGAGCGGAATATGGCTTGAGTATTACACGTATTTGTTAAATTTGACAAATGGATGAACCTACCACCGTTATGACATGGGATGTGAATGGCCTCAACCATCCCATCAAACTTAAGAAGGTCATTAACTATGTTAAAAAAGAAAACGTTCAGGTTGCCTTTCTACAAGAAACTCACCTGAACGAGCATGAGTATAGGACATTTGATCAGAGGATGGGTTGTGCAAGTCTTCTATGCCTCTTATACCAGTCATGCTAGAGGGATAATGATTTTGATAAATAACAGCCTCCCTTTTAAGGCCCTTAAACTTCTATGGATGCCACAGGCAGATGTTACATGGTGTCTTATGCAACCAACCTATTCCATTTCTGAACATCTATGCTCTCAATTATGATGATTCTGTGTTTTTTCAGGACCTCATCTTATTGCTCAGTCGGACATAGGGGTCAGCTATATTGAGTGGTGACTTCAATATAATTCTTGATGATATGCTGAATAGGTCTTCCACTCACCCATATCAACTGAAAAAAGCAGCAATAAATGACAGATTAGAGTATAGTCGATATCTGGACAGTCCTACATCCTATGGTGAAGGACCATTCTTATTACTCTCCAGTAAATCAAACACACGTGAGAATGGATTATTTCACTGTCTTGAAATCTTTAATGAGGGAGGTATTGCAAGGAGATTATCTCATCTTATTCATATCATAACGTGCACTATTGAAATTGAGCATTCAATCAATCAATCAATCAAATTCTTTATTTATCCAGGCGAACACCATTGAGCAAGCTCATTTGCAAGGTGACCCTATATTACACAAGACAATAATGATACATTTATACACAAGGAGATATATACAGTAAAAGCTAGTGTGCACAATCTATAAAGGAAGAAGAGAAGCAGAGAAAAATGCATTTTTGGTACAGGGTATAACAAATAGTATAGGGTAAGTCAACCAAGGGTTACACCAGGTACAACAATATACCTACTTTACTTGTCCTGTACAATAAGAGTGTTACAGAGCAACGTGGGGACTAGCTGAGGTGGGTGTAAAAGCTGAGGGGGCATACCTAGTCCTTTATGAGCCCTCGGAAAGATGGGGTGCGCGACGTGTGTTGGAAAGAGTATACAGCCAGTATGGGGGGGCACTGATGTTAATAAGTGTTAGGAGCAATAGGATGCACTGCTGGGGGTGTATCAGCCAGTGTGGGGAGGAGGGTCTGAAGGTGACGATTATCAGGAGCAAGTGGATGCACTGTTGGGGGTGAAAACTGACAGGATGGTATGGGGAGGGTGAGGTTTGGCGCTGTGATAAGTAGGGGGGTGCTGGGACTAACTGCGCAGGTAGGGAGGTAGTAAGGAGGAGGCTGAGGTCGCAATGGAACAGATGCAGGCATCTGAGAGGTAGCTTGACTGGGGGTCTACCACAGCAGATTAACAGTAGCCTTTGGGTTCAGTGGAGTCTTAAGCGCATTCTGGAGCTATGATCATCAGAAGCAGTTGCAGGCTACTGTAATGTATTTAGAATAAAGGGTCTTGAATACTGTAAGACTAATGGGAGTCCTTAATTTCAGCGATTTCTGTAAGGTGTTCCAGAGAGATGGTAGAACGAATCCTATAGCAGCTCTCCCAAAGCGCGTTAGGGCTTTGGGCACTTTCAGGGAGATCATTGATCAGCTTCTTAAGGCATAGGTTCCATGCAAGTTGAAGGTCAGGCAGTCAACAATGTACTGCGGTAGTTTACCAGTTATAGCTCTGTATGTCCAGAGTGCCACGTTTTTATTTCATCTGTAGCGTAGGGAGGTCCATCCTACAGCCGCATATAGAGAGCAGTGGTGCATGGAGTATGGGAGACCAGTGATAAAGTGCAGGGCTCTGTGGTATAGTATATCCAATTTACCAAGGTATGGAGTAGCACACTGGCTGTATATTTATTTTATTATTTAGTTTTTTTTTTTGTTGACCGGGTAAGTGCACTAGACAAATCCTGCCTATTTTCAGGCACGACCCGGGGGAAGGGGATACAGATGAATGCCAACTGACCTTGAACCAGATTAAGCTGTTGGTGATATTTATAGTGAATGAGGGAAATTTGGCCACGACACCGGGGAAATTCCCCTACTCTTTTCGATAAGTGCCATGGGATCTTTAACATCCACCTGAACTACCACCAATCCAGGCAGATGGGACCTCGGTTTAACATCTCATCCGAAAGACGGCACCTCAGAAGTGCAGCACCCCTTTCATGCTGCACTACAGTGTCAGTACTGGGATATTAGCCCAAGTGACAGATGTGGGAACTGAACCCACAGCCCTCTGATCTCCTGGCCTCAGATGCGAGTGTGCTATCTACTGAGCCACTGACACTTATATATAATGTCAGCATAGTCAATTAGGGAAAGGAACGTAGACTGAACTAGCTGTTTCTTGGCCTCTGAAGTTAGTAGTTGAATAGGGAATGAAAAAAACAGGGGGCCCCAATATGGAGACTGGATCTTCATTTAGTAAATAATGAGGACTTTCTGAACCAACTCGGGGGGAGGGGGATCAAAAATCAAAGAATGTTGGCAAATGAATAAAGGGTCAGTTGATGATATAGGACTAGTATGGGACACCCCCAAAACCTTCATCGGGGTAGAGCCATTGCCTACTCGGTGAGACTGAAGATGGAGAATAAGGCCCAGGTAGAAGACTTAGAAACTAATACAGCAGAGGCAGATTGAAAAAGAACTTAAAACAGGGCATGATGCTGATAAATATTACTCCCTGACCAAATTAAGGATGGCCTATAACGAAGCTGTGTCAGCTGAAATCGAGAGGGCCCTCTCATACCAAAAGGCTAGATTTATGAATTGGGGAATGAACATGGGAAAATGTTAGCCTACCAGACTAAGAAAAGAAAAAGTACAGCCAGCCCATGGCCTGTGATTCTGGATTCAGCTTGCGACACTGTGACCTGGGTTGAGGATGGACCTGGGTCATGACCACTGAAGGGGAGAAGGATTGAGCATCCCATGGACTGCTCTCCTTCTCCAGGGGGAAGGTGTGGGGCATGTCCACTGCTGGAGAGACCCCTGGCGGAGGCTAGGGGTGCCACAGCAGCCAGTGTCAGTAAGTTCCAAGGGGCGGGATGGAAGCAGGCGTCATTTCACGCTCCCACTCCTCCCTTACAGGGGGAAAAAAATCACCACTCCAGCACCTTGATGGTGCCCGCCTTGCCATGCCCACAATTGCTCCCAGGCCAACTCCCCTCAACCTATCCCGTAGTCTGCGGCACTTTGGGGCCAGTGCCACAGCCCCGCCCTGGGGGAAAGCCAGGGGGCATTGAGGGGAGTAGAGGCTCATGTGGGTAGCGAGAGACGGCAAGACAGAGGTACCGGCGATGGATGGGGCCAAAAAAGTTATAAATAAAAAAAGAAAGAAAAAGTACAAAGACATAGTGACAGTTATTACCACAAGCACAGGGGAGCTACTGCTGAAACAGAAGGAAATCAATGAGGAATTTGTGCGGTTCTGTTTGGATTTATATACATCTGGGTATCATAGCCCCAGAAGCAACTCCACTAGACCTTTTTATAATTTTCATGAAGAGTTGCCCCAAACCACAGAGCAAGATAAAGAACAACTGGAGGGACCATTCACTAAACAGGAGGTATTAGCAGCCATGATCTCACTTACTTCAGGTAAAGCGCCAGTGGGGCAGCACCAAAAGGGTTGCCCAGAGAGCTGTATGAAAAATAGCAGCAGACATATTAGGCCCTTGTTTGTTACCTTACGGGCCACGAGTAAGAAAGGGAGGCTACCTAAATTATTCAGGGAGGTAAGGGCTCTCCATTCTCCCTAAACCCCTTAAACCCAGAGGTCAGATTTCTTCATACCACCTCATATCACTGCTAAACGCAGATTTCAAGATGTATGCCAAGATACTCACATTTAGATTAGAAAAGATGCTCCCCCAGATAGTTTCCACAGACCAGTCCAGCTTTGTAGGGGGCAGGGGACCACATATGAATATTAGAACCCTGGCTCAGATTCTAGCCAGGAGACAGTAGGATTGTATGGGGCGGCTGCTGGTGGTCTCACACGATGCTGAGAATATTTTTGACTGGCTCGAGTGAGGCCACCTTTGGCACACCATGAGCCATTTTGGCTTTGGGCCTAAATTTATACAGTTAATGCAGGTTGTGTACTGTATGAGAACCCCACAGCTCCAATACAAACTAACGGATGAGTATCTAAGCAGTTATCACTGGCCAGGGGCACCCGTCAGGGTGCCCCCTGTCACCACTTCTCTTTATTAATACAGTGGAACCCTTCTCTTTAGCCATACAGGTTCATCCAGACATATCCAGAATTGGCACAGGTTCTATTACAGCCCCAGTTACACTGTATGCAGATGATATGTTAGCAAGTGTAATTCACCCTGAGAAATCTTTGCCTGCCCTGAGAGAGGTTCTTGAAGCATTTGGAGCTGGGGCTGGTACAAAATAAATATATCTAAGACCTATAGTGATGCCCCTATGTACCTGTGACAATCAAGATACACTGCCCTTCAAAATGGACTACTGAGGGGTTCAGATATTTAAGGGTTAATATAACTAGATATTTATGTAACCCCCTTACAAATGGGGGGTTCTGAAAAAGCCTCTATAGGGCTTGCCTAAGTGTTTCCCTGCCTGCTGGCGTTCGACGTTTAAGCCGTTAAATGTGGTTCCAAGTGAGTGCTGTTTGAGCTTCCATGTACCATCTCTTTAAGAGTTGTCTGCTTGCAGACTTAATTTGTTTGTATGGAAGGACCGTGTATTTAATGCTCGACTCCCGCCCGAGCAGCTGTCAATTCGCTCCATTTCTGCAGTCGCTAAGAGCGCAGAGGGAGCCTAAATGAAAGATGTAACTGTTTGCCTGAACCCAGTTAGAGTGTTGAGTAAAAATGCAGTTAGTCTAACCTGCCTTTCTAGCAGCAGGGACTCTGTGTGTTTTGCCCCTCCATTTTGGATCTGAACTGCTGAATGGGTCCAATCGGTGAGAGAGGGACCTCTAAAATGGAGTTTGTTCGGACCAACCAGAATTCGGACTCTCCTGGGAGCTGGCTTACAATTAGGAGCTATAGCTAGTAATTCTGGGAAGTGAAGTTCTGGACCTTGGCGCCTAATTGCACCAACGGGGAGAGTTCTGAGTGATTGACAGCTGAGCCCACCAACTGGACCGGGTGGCACCCGAAGAGAATACTCTGCCTTGCGACTTGGAGGGCAGATCAGCTGTGACCGTGAGGAGAGAAGGAGCTCCGAGCTTCTACGCCATATAGTTTCGCGCGGGAAGCGCATGAGAGGCCTAAAGTCAGGCTGTTGTGTTGCCAACCTGACTCGGACTGAATCCGAGACTACGGAGAGAAAGAGAGGCTGAAAGAGTGGAAATCAGGCTCACCCTGTAGAAGACTGGAGAAATTGCTGAATCGCGCTCGGTCTGTCAGGAATTGAAACTGCAGTGTGAACTCCCGGGTGTTTGCAGTAAGTGCGATCGGTACCTGAAAGCAGCTGCCTGGTATAGTAATTTCCTTTACATATAAATGTGTGGAATGCTTGTGAGGAATAGCTAGTCTGGCTCTCTTGTCACCGTGTGGTGTAGACTAAAAGCCAAGCTGAATGTATTCAGACTGAATCCGTCTGCTGTTCAAAGCTGTGTAGCCTGGATTGTAGAATCTCATCTCCCTGCTGTGTGTGTCTGGCAATCCAGAACTACCATCAGCGCCAGGTTTTCAGTGTGGGTATTGTGAGCACCAATCAGGGCATCCTCTGTGTCTGGTTAACCATCAACAGTGTTTCATCTGATTCTCTTCCTTCATTTTCAAAATTGAGCCATCCGCCCGGATTACAATTGGGTGTTGTGCATATTTTTCTCTACAGGGCCCCATCCATCTGCACCTGCCGGCCAACCCCGGGCAATGGACCTGGCTAGCCTCCCAACCTGGGTACCCAGAGTGTGACTTTTTTAGACCCTGTAAAGTGCACAGTACTGTGATTTAATTCTACCAATTAACCTGATCTCCCCCTCCCATGTTTTAGTCCCCCTAAATAAACCAGATTTGATGTTGTTAAACTTTAAACTGTTTGAAGTGTCAGTACCTACATAACAAGCATTGTATTGGTTGTTGTATGCTGATTAACCTTATTTTACAGGGGGTCCTCAGAGATGAACCTCAGAATCAGTCTCGAGGGTAAGTGGTACTCTATGATTGAACAGTGTGTACATGTGGGGTGTTGGGATTGTAACTTCTGTGCATTGTGTGGGCCACTAGAGGGAATAAAAGGGGGTCTCAGTGTCCCAGAGGGCTGTGACCAAGCTAGTCTAACCACTACAAAACCTGACCTCTGGGTGGAGGCACCCATCATAGAACCTAGGCCCCTTAACCTGTCAGTAGTCAAGCAGGCAGGGGTAGTAGCCCTTGGGATAGCGCCACTGGGGTTACATCTTGGAGGCACTGCTGGGATTAGCATCCTCTAGTGGCCAAGTGAAGGAAGTACCCCATTATGTTTAACTTAAAGGAAAAAATGGAAGGGACTACCACGCCCAAGTTAAAACTTGACCCCCTTAAGATGATAGTACAGAAATTGATGGGGTGGTGTGAAGCTGAGGAAATGGACTCCCAAAAGTCTGTTTTAACGTTGGATGTCCCTTTGGGGACTAAAAGCGCTGACATTGTCTCTACTGTAGAACATGTTAAATGTATGGGCAAGGTGGAAGTAAAAGGGTGATATGCCAACTTGCTCAAACAAACCCTGCAAGTGCTGCTTTCATGCAGTATCCGGATAGACCCTGAGAATGTGCCCCCTGTGATTTTTCTTGAAGGTGCCCAGAAGGGATGGAGGGTTATTCACACACGTAGTGGTTTGGCCAACCCAGGTGGCACATTCTAGTACCAAAGCCAATAAAGAAAACTACTCAAACTGTTAGCCGCAGAAGGGAGAACCGCCAGGGACTGGTAAAAGTATTAGACATCTCGGACGATCACACTCCCCTGCCTTCTCCAGGTACATCTCCCAGGTCCTCTAAGAGCTCCATACTAGCCACACCCTCTATGGTTATTCTCCCCATTCAACTGGATTCCTATCGGAGATTAAGACTTTTCTCCGGTACTGTTCCAGTGCCTTCAGGGGAAGATGATTTGGAGACTTGGATGGACTATGCTACCCCTTTAGTACAAGAGTGGCAGTGTTCAGAGGGGGAAAAGAGAAAACGTTTGATGGAAAGTTTGAAGGGTCCTGCAGTGGAAGCCATTCGATTCCTATGAGCCACTAGTCCAGAGGCCACTGCAGCAGAATATCTTTCCACAATAGAGGGGGTATTTGGCAGCACAGAAACTGAAGATGATCTATTATGGAAGTTTAAGTCAGCTAAACAGTGGAGAAATGAGAAATTTTCTACTTTTTTTACCAGGATGGAAAGGGCATTGCAGAAGGCCCACCGAAAAGGGGGAGTGCCTGCCCAAGTGCTAAACCAGGTCCGACTAGACCATATATTGAAGTCAGCAAGATTTTCAAGCGTAATATTGCTGAAACTCAAATTGCAAGACAGCAGGGCCAACCCTCCTGAGTATTGCCACTTGATAAGAGAGATCCGTGAGATTGAAACTGATGAAGAAGGATGGGAACCCTCTGCTGGGGCTGTGAACCCTATGCTGGGGCTGGGAACCCTATGCTGGGGCTGTGAACCCTATGCTGGGGCTGGGAACCCTATGCTGGGGCTGTGAACCCTTGTCCAACCCCTGAAAAGAGTGAGCCAGATGAGGCTCAACAGCTGAGAGGTTTGATTAAGGGGTTGACTGAGACCTACAGGGAACCAGATCTGTATCAGGCTCTCCCTGAGCCTAAAAGTGGAGTGGGAGTGCATGTCATTTCCCCTGAAACCCGGATTGAGAGTAAACTGAGAGCAGAAATAAGGGACTTAAGAGAGATGGTGAGGGAACCGCAATGGGCTGCTCTCACCCCTGATAGAAGTGGAGACCCAGAGGTCCAACGGGGTAGACCCCCAGTTCAAGAAGAGCCTTGCAGGGCCCCAGAGATGCCCAACCAGGTGAGAGATCCCCCTTCCTCCAAGGACAACAGAGACACTAAGTTCTGCTACCGTTGTGGAGAGGATGGATACTTTCAGTCTGCTTGTCGGGTGCCAGAGAACTTGAGAAAAGTTGCTAACAGGATAGTGGCCTGGCATCACAAAACCTATGCCCGGTCACCAGGGGGAGCCACCCGGAAAAGTTTGCCACCAAGGCCAATGCCAGATCAACATCCCAATTAATGCCCCCCGAATGGTCCAAGGTGGTGGGCCCCTCCATGGAGGCTATTGTGAAAGTGAAAGGGGTACCCACAAGAGCTGTGTTAGACAGTGACTCCCAAGTGACAATTATGTTTCAGGACTGGTATCAGAAGCATTTGTCTAATGTACCCCTGCAACCCTTGGAAGGACTACATGTTTTGGGCTTGAGTGAGAAGGCCTACCCTTACTCTGGCTATATTCGAATTTGGTTGTCCTTTCCCACCTCTGTGGCTGGAGTGGCAGAGCAAGTGGAGACCTTAGCCTTAGTGTGTCCCCCTACTGGACTGTATGATGGGGTTCCGTTGCTGATTGGAACTAATGCACAATGTTTGGGCGACTGACACAGTTGTATTATGAAAAACAAGAGTCCCGGACTGGTAGGGCCCTAAGAATTCCGGCTTTGATCAAGAAGGCCTATGAGGCACAGAGAGATGCTGACAGAATGGAACCAGAAGAACCAGTTAGGGTTGTCTGGAAGAAGGATCCAGAATCTCTACTTTTGGCACCAAATTCCCAATGTGTTCTGCAAGGAGAGGTGCGTACGTAAAAGGATATCAAGAACAAAATATTAATGCTGGATGCACCAGAAGATGGAAAGCTACCCGAGGGGCTGCTGGTCAAGCCCAGTATTCTGCCTGCTAGAGCCCATGCTTTTGCCAGAAGAGTGATGGTTCAAGTTCACAATGTGTCTGACAGGGAGATTCGAGTAAACTGAGGTTGCACCTTGGCTACTGTACATTGTGCGGATACTGCCGTGCTACCCAGTAACAAGAGTTCAGGAAAAAGAGATAGAGTAACGCCTGACTTGCTTGATTTCGGTGACTCCCCATTGCCAGCTGAATGGAAAATGAGGATCAGTAAGAAGCTTGCACAAAGGGACCAGGTGTTCTCTTTAAAGGAGTGGGATGTCGGCTGCATGCAGGGGGCCGAGCACCATATCTGGCTGCATGATGAAGGGCCATTTTGTGAGAGGTCTCGACGTCTTGCACCTGTTGACATAGACGATGTGAGGTGACATCTGCAAGAGATGTTAGCTGCTGGAGTAATACAAGAATCCCAAAGCCCATATGCCTCTCCCATTGTGGTAGTGAGAAAGAAGAATGGGACTGTGAGGATGTGCGTAGATTATTGCACCTTAAACAGGCGGACTATCCTTGATCATTATACGATGCCAGGCATTCAAGATGCTTTGGACTGCCTGAACAGTAGCAAGTGGTTTTCCGTGCTGGATCTTCGCAGCGGGTACTATCAGATCCCGATGGCCCCAGAAGACCATGAGAAGACAGCCTTTATCTGTCCGCTTGGTTTCTATGAATTCATGAGGATGCCTCAAGGGATTTCCGGTGCCCCAGCCACTTTTCAGCGGTTGATGGAGCGTGCAGTGGGGGACATGAATTTATTGGAGTGCCTGGTGTATTTGTATGATGTTATTGTGTTGGGCAGATTGTTCAAGGTGTTGGACCGACTAGAAGACTTTGGCCTGAAATTGTCCATTAATAAGTGTCAATTCTTCCAAACATCCATAAAGTATGTGGGGCACATAGTTTCTACTGAAGGGATAGAGACAGACCCGAGTAAAGTTGAGGCCCTGACCACCTGGCCACAGCCCCGAAATCTAAAAGAACTGCAAAGATTCCTGGGTTTCTGTGGTTATTATCAGCATTTCATCAAGGACTATTCAACAGTGATCCGCCCTTTACTTAACCTCACTCAAGGGTACCCTACGACCCACAAAAGATACAAAAAAATCAGCGCCCCTTGAGACTGAGAAAGTGTATTTTCATCCAAATGAAGTATTTGGGGCCCACTGGACTCCTGATTGTGAGACTGCTTTTCATGAGATCATATATCAACTTACCCACGCTCCAGTATTGGCCTATGCAGATCAAACAAAACCTTATGTCCAGCACACTGATGCTAGTTTGCAAGGTTTGGGGGCTGTTTTGTACCAGGAGCATGAGAATGGCCTGAGACCAGTGGCCTTGGCCAGTAGAAGCCTGACCCCATCCGAAAAGAACTATCCTGTACATAAGTTAGAGTTCCTAGCTTTGAAGTGGGCCATTGTTGACCAATTCCACGAGTACTTGTATGGGGCTAAGATACTGGTGAAAACTGACAACAATCCCTTGACTTATGTCCAGACTTCAGCTAAATTAGACGCCACTGGCCATAGGTGGCTTTCTGCATTATCTACATATGACTACGCTGTTGAATACAGAGCAGGCCTGAACCACATAGATGCTGATGCTCTCTCATGGAGGCCTGTCCCCCAGAATGACTTGGTCAGACTGTCAGAATCTGATATTTGAGCACTCTGCCAGAAGTTTGACAGGGAGGAACAAATGTCCACGGACGCAGTGGACTGTATAGTGGATTGTTTGGGACCCTCTGAAAATTGCATGCCTGCTGCTTATTGCCACTTCTCTGCCTTGGACACTAGTGCTTTGCCTCAATTCGATAATGACAGTATTCAGTGGGCTCAATCCCGAGATCTCATGATCAAATCAGCTCTAGAAGCCCTCCAAGCAAGGAAAGATGTGTCAATGTTACGTTCCACTGATTCGAGAACTGCATTGTTATACAAAGAAGGTCCTAAGTTGAAATTGATCAATGGACTGTTATATAGAGAGAGACAGTAGACAGAGGGGGACAAATAGACAAGCAACAGTTAGTTTTGCCTACTGCCTTTCGAGACTTGGTGCTGAGGTCCCTACACAACCACATGGGACACCTTGGCATAGACAGAACACTTGACTTGGTGAGATCCAGATTTTATTGGCCTAAAATGGAGGCTGATATGAAACAACACATTATAACTTGTAGTTGCTGCTTACAGAGAAAAGCTTTGCCACAAAGGGCTGCCCCTCTTGTTAACATCACCACCAGTGCCCCCATGGAACTGGTCTGTATTGACTTTCTGAGTTGGAGCCAGATCGAAGAAACATTAGTAATGTGCTGGTGGTCACTGACCATTTCACCCGATATGCACAAGCTTTTCCCACCAGGGACCAGAAGGCCTCAACTGTGGCCAAGGTACTTATAGAAAACTTTTTTGTTCACTATGGGGCACCACAAAGAATCCATTCTGATCAAGGAAGGGACTTTGAGAGTCGTCTGATCAAAGAGGTGCTTTCTCTGTGGGGAGTGCGAAAGTCCAGAACCACACCTTATCACCCCCAAGGGGACTCACAGCCTGAACGTTTCAACCGTACTCTGCTAGATATGCTGGGCACCCTTCACCCCAAAGATGAGCCTAGATGGAGCCAACAAATCAGCACACTGGTACATGCCTACAACTGCACTAAAAGTGATGCCACTGAGTTCTCCCCCTACCGCTTGATGTTTGGAAGAGAAGCCCGACTGCTGATAGATGTGTGTTTTGGAGTTTCCCCGGATGGGGTTCAAGCAGCCAATCATTTACAGTATGTGCAAAAGTTAAAGGCCCAGCTAAATCATGCGTAGCAACTGGCTCAAACCATGGCTGCCAAAAGAAATCAGGCCAACAAAGAAAGGTGTGATAAAAAAGTGAAAGCACTAGAACTCCAGGAGGGAGATCGGGTGTTGCTAAGAAATCTGGGACTGCATGGCAAACACAAGATTGCTGATAGGTGGCACCATCTCCCCCACATTGTGGTAGACAAACTAGATGATCTGCCGGTGTACAAAGTAAGGCCAGAGAATAACTCAAAAGATGTGAAAACCATGCATAGAAATCATTTACTACCCATTGGACAAATCTTGATTGAGTCTGAGCCCCCAGAAAATGCCCCCTCTGGACCAGTGACTAAAGCGGCTGCTAAGAAAAAAATCAAGAAAGTCTGCACCAACAGAAGCTGAGTTAAAGTGTTCCCCTCCAGAAGTCCCAGTTGAGTATGACTGTCAGTCCATGTCAGAGGAAAGTGAGTGTGGTTTTGAATACTACCCTTCTTACAAACTGAGTCAATTGTTTCGGGGCAATCCCCCAGTCAATCCTGGAGATGAAGCTGGGCCTTCTGAACTGTCTGAGCCCCCAACTTTGCCCCTGGAGCCAATGCTCCCAGAAAGTGAAGTGCAAAGCATCAAGTCAGATGATATGGAATCATTGTGTATGGTTGAACTGTTTGAGCTTTCAGAGGAGGAAAATGATGAACGGGAACAGACTGGTGATATACCAGAACAAGAAGAGTGTGTTGAGTGCCCTGACAGTTCACTGCCAATGTCAGAAAGCTCTCCATGTGAGCCAAGTGTTGTGGACTCAGAGACTGTAACTCCTGGAGCTGAAAGTGCCCCAAGTACTAGCCTCTCTACCCCAATGGAGACTCCCCTAGCAAGTAAAGACAGCGCTGAAAGTCAGTCTCACAGTGCCGAGACTGTAACAGTTCCCCCTAGAAGGACTGGTCGAGCTTTGAGGCCTGTGGTACGTTTAAGCTATGAGTTCCTGGGCAGACCTGTGGATCTGCCCCTCAACGTCATCCATAAGGGAGTGTACGTGACCCCGAGCTTGTTGCCCAAACTAAGCCTGGGAAATAATTCCAGATTACTTGTCTTGTCCTCTGAGTATGGTGCCTGTGCCCCGTCCAGCCCCAGGGTAGCTGATAGGGAAGGGCCCCCTCTTTTCCAGTTTCATGTGCAGGAAGGGTGACCTGATGCTGAAATGTTGTTGTATACATAATATGGCAACCTGTGGTAAGCTGTGAAATACAGAATAAGTACTTTTGATCAAGAGCTAACCTATGATTGTGATTTATAGAACGTAAATCTAACTGTTAGTAATGTAAATATATTTAGTAGTTGTTTTAAAATTACTATAAGGGTAACTACTTGACTCGGACGCCAAGTTCTTTTCAGGCCAGGAAGGGTGTAACCCTCTTACAAATGGGGGTTCTGAAAAAGCCTCTATAGGGCTTGCCTAAGTGTTTCCCTGCCTGTTGGCGTTCAGTGTTTAAACCGTTAAATGTGGTTCCAAGTGAGTGCTGTTTGAGCCTCCACATACTGTCTCTTTAAGAGTTGTCTGCTTGCAGACTTAATTAGTTTGTATGGGGGGACCATGTATTTAATGCTCGACTCCCACCCGAGCAGCTGTCAATTCTCTCCATTTCTGCAGTCGCTAAGAGCGCAGAGGGAGCCTAAATGAAAGATGTAACTGTTTGCCTGAACCCAGTTAGAGTGTTGAGTAAAAATGCAGTTTGTCTAACCTGCCTTTCTTGCAGCTGGGACTCTGTGTGTTTTGCCCCTCCATTTTGGATCTGAACTGCTGAATTGTCCAATCAGTGAGAGGGGGACCTCTAATATGGAGTTTGTTCGGACCAACCAGAATTCGGACTCTCCTGGGAGCCGGCTTACAATTAGGAGCTATAGCTAGTAATTCTGTGAAGTGAAGTTCTGGACCTTGGCGCCTAATTGCACCAACGGGGAGAGTTCTGAGTGATTGACAGCTGAGCCCACCAACTGGACCGGGTGGTGCTCAAAGAGAATATTCTGCCTTGCGACTTGGAGGGCAGATCAGCTGTGACCGTGAGGAGAGAAGGAGCACTGAGCTTCTGCGCTGTATAGTTTCGCGCAGGAAGCGCGTGAGAGGCCTAAAGTCAGGCTGTTGTGTTGCCAACCTGACTCGGACTGAATCTGAGACTACAGAGAGGAAGAGAGGCTGAAAGAGTGGAAACCAGGCTCACCCTGTAGAAGACTGGAGAAAATGCTGAATCACGCTCGGTCTGTCAGGAATTGAAGCTGCAGTGTGAACTCCCGGGTGTTTGCAGTAAATGCGATTGGGACCTGAAAGCAGCTGCCTGGTATAGTAATTTCCTTTACATATAAATGTGTGGAATGCTTGTGAGGAATAGCTAGTCTGGCTCTCTTGTCACCGTGTGGTGTAGACTAAAAGTCAAGCTGAATGTATTCGGACTGAATCCGTCTGCTGTTCAAAGCTGTGTAGCCTGGATTGTAGAATCTCATCTCCCTGCTGTGTGTGTCTGGCAATCCAGAACTACCATCAGCACCAGGTTTTCAGTGTGGGGTATTGTGAGCACCAATCAGGACAACCCTGTGTCTGGTTAACCATCAATAGTGTTTCATCTGATTCTCTTTCCTTCATTTTCAAAATTGAGCCATCCGCCCGGATTACAATTGGGTGTTGTGCATATTTTCTCACAGGGCCCCATCCATCTGCACCTGCCGCCAACCCCAGGCAATGGACTTGGCTAGCCCCCCAACCTGGGTACCCAGAGTGTGACTTTTTTAGACCCTGTAAAGTGCACAGTACTGTGATTTAATTCTACCAATTAACCTGATCTCCCCCTCCCATGTTTTAGTCCCCCTAAATAAACCAGATTTGATGTTGTTAAACTTTAAACTGTTTGAAGTGTCAGTACCTACATATCAAGCATTGTATTGGTTGTTGTATGCTGATTAAACTTATTTTACAGGGGGTCCTCAGAGATGAACCTCAGAATCAGTCTCGAGGGTAAGTGGTACTCTATGATTGAACAGTGTGTACATGTGGGGTGTTGGGATTGTAACTTCTGTGCATTGTGTGGGCCACTAGAGGGAATAAAAGGGGGTCTCAGTGTCCCAGAGGGCTGTGACCAAGCTAGCCTAACCACTACAAACCCTGACCTCTGGGTGGAGGCACCCACCATAGAAACTAGGCCCCTTAACCTGTCAGTAGTCAAGCAGGCAGGAGTAGTAGCCCTCGGGATAGCGCCACCTGGGGGTTACATTTAGGGGTTAATATAACTAGAAACTGGTTATGCTTGACAAATTTAGCCACCTAAAAACTGGTATGCCTGACAAATTTAAACACCAACTGCATAACTCTAAATGTTTTCCCTGTTGCTAATTGCACTGCTGCCGCTACTGTGATACTTGTAGCCCTCATCCTTCCTCCTACCCTCATCCCTCCCTTCCCCTTATTCTTTGTGCCTCCTTACATTTCTATCATTCTTCCTAGCAGGCCAACTCCTATATTGCCACATTGCATATATTAAGAACTATTGTTTTACACGTATACTTATTGTATATAATTCTTTATTTTGTTGTACTCGGAGTTGTATTACCCTTTGCTTTAACATGTTTCAGGTTGTCTATGTTATCCTGTTGTGCTGACTTCTGTTATTGTTGTTCTATTGAATCACTTATGTGTACTACCCAGGCCCACCTTGCAAATGAGCTCACTCAGTGGTGTTCCACCTGGTTAAATAAAGATTGATTGATTGATTGATAACTGTGACTGGTCTCTTCTTGACTCTGCACCTAACATTGACGCAGCTCTCTACTATTTTATTTGCACCTTCAACCATGCCTATGATCTGTTTGTCCCCTTTACTAAGCATACTGTTAAAGTGCTGGACTCCCCTTGGATCACAAAGGCCCTCCTGGACAGAATGCGGCATTGAGATAACCTCTGACATAAGGCCCTTGATTCTGGCCACCCCTCTGACAGACAGTTGTATAGGGTTGCTAGGAATCAGTGCACCAGGGAGATTAGACAGGCCAAGGCTGACTACTACCAAGAAACCCTCACCTCCACCTGAGGCTAGGGACCTACATTCTGGAATAACCTAAAGGAGCTAAATGGGTCTTCCATGTGTTCCCCCCTCGCTGTTTAATATTAATGGTACCCCAACCAAGACCACCAGTGCATTGCTGACTCACTGAACTCCACCTTCTCTGACCTTCGCTCTAGCCTTCCCTCTAACTTCTTTGACTCCATTTCTTCCCTCCCCCTTCCCCACTCCTGACATTCCCCCTTTCCATTTTAGAGCTATTTCTACCCATGAGGCCAAATCTTATCTGTCCAAGGTCCTAGGAAAATCCCGGCATAGTGGGGATACCTTAGATCTAACGCTCCTACATCTGGCCATTGATGCAGTCCTCGCTCCTATTACAAAATTCTTCAATCTCTCCCTGTTCCTTGGTCAGTTCCCCTCCCACTGGAAAGCTGCTGTTGTTACCCCTATCCTAAAAGGTGGTGACTGTACTCTACCTGATAACTACTGGCCCATTTCTATCCTGCCGCCTCTCTCCAAGACTCTTGAAAAAATAGTTGCTAACCAGCTGGCTGACTTTCTCTCTAAACACAACCTACTTTGCCCTGAACAGCATGGCTTCTGTAAGGACCACAGCACCACCACTGCCCTTCTGGAATATACCAATTTCATCCACCAGGCTCTCGATAAAGGACACCTTGTCGGATCAGTGTACGTTAATCTGATTAAGGTGTTTGACACTGTAAACCATACCCTCCTCAACAGATTCCTCCTACCGGTGGGGTTTTCGCAAGCATACCTCTCAAGTGTCCCTGATTTTCAGGGATGTCCCTGATTGTGCTTCAAAATTTTACTCTGTCCCTCCTAAAATTTGTGTTTTTGTGGCTAAACTGTGGGGACTGTAAGCACAAAACAATGTCAAGCATTAAAGTTATAGACTTGTTCTTCTTTAGAAAATGCATTCTGCACTAAGCCCCATATTCTACTAGCTTTCTGGGTGGATATCTCTAATTTTGAACATGTGTCCCTGATTTTGGTCCTTTGTCCCTGATTTTTTAAGCCTTGTCCCTGATTTATGAGGTAGGAGGTTGAGAGGTATGTTCGCAAGATGCCTCCTGCTGGTTTTCAGACTACCTGTGGGACAGGTCCCAGAAAGTCCATGTGAATATGTGGTGGGTTGAAATAATCAGGTCACTCAGGAGTCAACATGTAAGGGTACAACATACCTAGAAGGTATGATTATAAAATAACCACATAAGAAACAAAATCAAAACAGCTTAATTCAGCATACTTCGAGATATAAAACAACAACAAAACAATAAAATAAATGAAATTAGCACAACTCCTCTGCCATAGTTCTAGCAGGAGAACATCACATTGTGCATACCATCAGAGAGCAGGAGGTCTTTTCAGGAATTCTCCCTAACCGCATCTAACTTCATGTCTGAGATAGGCTTCATTTAAAGGATAGAAAATCTGCCTCTACAATGAAACCACTCCCATCTATTAATAACAATTTTAGTAGAAATAAAACGACTAAAATACAACTTACATTAATATGTTTAACCCATGAATATGGCTTTGGAGGTGACTAAAAACAAGTCAGACCTAAATAATCTTTAAATTTCAAGAAAATGGGCTAACTTAAGTGAAACTCCTCCCATATTCTAAATCAAATGCCCACGGTTGCCATATAAAAGGAGACAAATAGATGCCGCTGACCCCCTATAGGAGAAGACAATGTAAGAACCAAAGCAGTGATTGGGTCTAACAGTTTGCAACACTCACAGGTCTGTGTTCGATTTGTTTATACATTATACAAATCTGTATAAGTTTTGGATAGTGTTTTATAATGTCCCTCCAGTTTCCAAGATGGCAGGGCGCCGAGCTAGCAGAGGAAATCATTATAAAGTCGGATCCATGCGTACAAGTAAGCAGTTCTTAAGGAATTAAAAATAAATGAAACCCTCCGTACAATAGGGTAATTATGCCACATATTTTCCACATTATTCTCACTTATTTGCAATATCCTAAGAGCTCTTATAATCTCTGTTCAGGACCAACTTACATGATTAACTTTAATCTGCAGCCGTATTCTAAAAAGGATCTCTGGTTTAGCACAGCGGTGCCGGAGGCATTTGATTTACATGCTGTCGGGCGCTCAAACTACTAAGCGGTTGTTTTCTTCCACTTCATTTCTGGACTGGGTTAACAGGGAATACAAGTTAGGAAGGGACTTAGTCCTTCTTATGTTATGTCTTTTTTTCTTGAGTCGTGTCCCACTACTTTATGAATGAAAAATAAAGGGGGGGTTTGATATAGCACCCATATTAGAGAAGAGAAATGAACAACAGATAAACAAGAGTATACACAGCAGGTGGCCAGTCTGACTTCGTAGACAAGGACTACACATAACTGAAAAGAGACATTAGATGACAGATAATAGCTAGGATAGAAGGAGAAAATAAAAATATAATGCTGTTGCTCAACAGACTTAAATGGAAAGTTTAGAAATAAAGCTGCTATGTGTACCCCTTATTGCTAAGATAATGGGGGGGGGGGTCATCTACCACAGAATAACACTCTCTCCACCAGCCTTCCTGTGAGGTCGGGGGTTCCCCAAGGATCCATCCTTGGGCCTCTCCTGTTCTGTCTGTTCCAGAACTCCCTCCCTAAGACCTGCTCTGAAAAACTCCTACTCTACTCAGATGACACCATTCTCTTCTACAGCCACCCTGACCACACCCATCTCCAGCTTGCCCTTCAACATGTTTTCTTGGAAGCAGAAACCTGGCTCTCCTCCCATAAGATGGTATTTAACTACAGGAAAACCAAGGTCATGTTTTTTTCGCACCACCAAAATAAACAACAGGGTTCCCTCTTGCAAATCCGTAACTCTCACAACCAGTACCTGGATCAAGTCTGCTCCTTTAAATACCTTGGAGTCACTCTCAGTTCTCCCCTCAACTTCTATGACCACATCCACCAACACTGCACTGCCATCAACACCAGAATAGGGCTTCTTTTTCACATCAGGCACTGTCTGCCCCCTGATGTACCTCGCCTGGCAGTCACTTCCTCAGTCCTCTCCCTTGTGGACTATGGTATCACTATCTATGGAGCCGCTGACCACACTGCCCTTCGTAGGATTAAGGTGTCACTGAACAAAGCCTGTTGTCTTGTCACTGGTTGTGACAGATGTCTGCATACCTGTGACCTTTATAGTCTGTTCAACTGGCTACATTTTAATGGCAGACTAAAATACCAAGCCTGCCTTACCGCCAAACAAATCTCATCAGGCCCCCCCCGGGCTCTGCTCTCTCCTGCAATCCACCCACTCGATTAGAGCAATTAGAAGCTCTTCCAAAGCCCCCATGCAAGTTCTCCGCTGTAGGACCAACAAAGCCAGTGATCTTTCCTCTATAGGGCCCCCCTTTGGTTCAGCTCTCTGCTAGCTGCCATCTCTGCTGAACTGAAACTTGGTGCCTTCAAAGCTCTCCTCATGGAACATACCATTTACATCTGTCTTGTGACTGCCTCTAACCTTAAGATTTTATTCCGGGCTGGCCTGGTTCTCAGCGCTAATGACTCAGATTATGTTATTTAATTTAGCTGGCATGTTCATTTTTAACTGTTGCACAATTTGTTTTGTTACCTGTTTTCTGACTTTGGATAGTTCTATTCAGTATTATACTGCTTGTTGTACATGTCCTCTTTCCTTGTCATATGCTGTTTGATTGTTGTACCTCCCTGACGTAGAGCCTTTGCAAAAGAGTCTTTGACTCAAAAGTTTGTAATTCCAATTCAATAAATAAATAAATAAATAAATAGAAAGAGCCAGGATCCCTCTATGAAGCCAACTCTCCGCCTTTATTGGCCAACACGAAAGAACTGCTTGTCAAATGGAAAACCCTTCCACTATCTATAGTAGGTGAAGCAAGTGTGTTAAAAATTATTATTTTGCCACAATTTATATACCTTTTTCAGGTCCTGCCAGTTTATTTGCTGCCCAAATTCTTTAAGCAACTGAAAGCGTGTTGCATAGATTGGCTGTGGTCAATTCTGACCAATTCACTCTATTGCCAGGGGAGGAGGGGGGGTGCTAGGCATTCCCCACTTTGAGAAATATTATTGTGTGGCCAGCTGGCAGGGCTTAGGGCTGGTATGAAGTTGGCTGTGTTAATGAAGGGATTCTTTTAGAAAAGAAGCTTACACAGTGCAGTAGGCTAAAAGATTTACTGTACTCCTCAAATGGAAAGAATTAAAGTGTGGCCAAGGACAACTGTTTATAGCGCACTTCCAAAGAACCTGGCATAAGGTTCATAAATTGATGGGAGTGGTTTCAAATGATACTATGTTAACACCACTTTGGAGGAATCCTTAAAAGACCCAGGATTTAACTAATAGGAGAGCTCAGAGGGCCGGAAAGCAGATCCTGAGGATTGCTAGTGCAGCAGGACAAGAGGCAGAGCTATATGTCATTGTCCACCTAGGGACTAATGATCTGGCCTGGGGTGAGGTTAGGATAGTGCAAGAGGAGTTCAGAGAGTTGGGGAGGAATCTCAGTGACCTTTTCTGAGGTACTACCTGTCTACGACAAGGGGAGGATAGGGTAATCTGTTCCAGGAGCTTCAACCAATGGTTGAAGGCGTGGAGCAGAGGGGAGGGATTTGGCTACATTGGGGACTGTAGTCCCACCTAGAAGGATAAAGACCTATACAAGGGAGATGGCCTGCATCCACCCAGGAGGGGAACAAAAGTCTTCATTGAGCAGTTTAAATGTTACATAGGTGAACATTTAAACTAGCAGAGGGGGGGTGGCAGAAGGAAGCAGGGAGACGTAGACTGCCCCCGACAGCTGAAGTAGTCAGTAGCAAGAACCATAGGAATAGCAAATCCCCAAGGGTATCTGATATTAAGAAAAACAAAATGGTAGGTATGAATAGGGATGGAAATGAGGGCAGAGTGGGTAAAGAAAGAAAGCAAAAGGGGAAAGAGAGGGTTGGCAAGCAGGGTGGTAGCAGTATATGGAAGGCCATGTGTGCAAATGCTAGAAGTCTGGGAAATAAAATCCCTGATCTAGTGGCTATTATGACCAAGGCTGATCTGGATATTGTCGCCACTACTGAGTCATGATGCAATGAGAATCATGACTGGGATTTAGATATACCAGGATATAAACTGTTCAGGAAGAATGGGGTGGGTCAGAAAGGAGGAGGAGTTGCTCTTTACATAATGGATAGAATAAAAGCAACAGAGATGCAGGGAACAAAGGGAGGGACAGAAATTGTGTGGGTCACCCTAGAAAAGGGGAATGGAGCTGCTATTTGCACTGGAGTGATCTGCAGACCTCCAGCACGGGGGTGGGGGGGGGAGATGGACAAGATTCTGGTGGAAGCCATCAAAAAGATGGCTAATAAAGGGGAGGTGCTGCTGGTGGGAGACTTCAATATGCCTGATGTTAACTGGAGCATCCCAGCTGCAGCTTCAGGTAGGAGCAGGGACGTCCTGGACACTCTGCAGGGGGCATTCCTCAGGCAACTAGTAGAAGAGCACACTCATGAAGGAGAAATATTGGACCTTGTGCTCACCAATGGGGACAGTATTGCAGATGTCAAGGTGGGTGGCCACCTGGGGAGCAGTGATCACCATATGGTGTGGTTTAATATAAGAACTGTGTCAGAAGTGAACCACACAAAAGCGAGGGTCCTGGATTTCAGGAGGGCCAATTATACAATGATGGGAGAATGCCTCAGGGATGCCTTGGCAGGGAGGAGGACTTGGAAGGAATGGAGGAACAGTGGGCAAAGCTAAAAGGGGCCATAGTGAATGCAACAAACCTCTGCATCAGGCAGATAAGCAAAAGGAAATGGAGACCACTATGATTCTCAAAAGAGGTGGCTGGGAAGGTAAGGACAAAAAAGTTAGCATTCAGGAGGTACAAGGAAACACAGAGGGAGGAGGATAGAGAGGTGTATCAAGAGAAGCAGAGGAAGGCAGGGAAAGCAGTCAGGAGTGCAAAGGTACAAACAGAGGAGAAGATAACACACAGGCAGTAAAGAAAGGGGACAAGACATTTTTCAGGTACAGTATGTTAGCAAAAGAAGAAGGACTAGGGTTACCACCTGTCCTGATTTTCACAGGACAGTCCTGATTTGGGCAGCTGTGTCCTGCAAAAAAACATGAAACATTCTAAATGTCCTGACTTTATAGTAGAAAAAATATTTTCTAACTTTGCACTAAATGTTGCAGAAAACTAGAATACCTTAACTAAAATACTTTAAAATGATAAGAAACAATAGAAGCAACTAAGAAACTACAATACTTAGCCTTAATTCTGATTACATAGAGAAAACAAGTCTGTCACATTTGTCAAGGTGCCTACTGTCCTGCGAAAAATCATGTTTCAGTAATAAATGTCCCACTTTGGGCTTCTTAAAAGGTGATAACCATCAGAAGGACCAGGGGATGGATTTTAAGGCTCAGGAGGGAAGGGGGGATTGTGTGGAAGGGGACAAGGAAAAATCAGACATCCTGAACAATTATTTTTGTTCAGTTTTCACAAATGAAAGGGAGGGTAAGGTTCCGCAGATCTGTGTCAGGGGCATCAAAGGAAGAGGAGTGGATACTAGTCTTTACAGAGGAGAGAGAGTCCTAAAAGTACTTTCAAATCTAAAGGTGGACAAGGTAATGGGGCCAGAAGGGATACAGCCAAGGTTTTTGAGGGAGCTCAGAGAGGGGCTGATTGCACCTCTAACATTCCTATTCAACCACTCACTGGAAACTGGAGTGGTCACAGAGGACTGGAGGAGGGCAGATGTAGTATCACTTCACAAAAGTGGGAGGAGGCTGGCAATTACAGGCCAGTCAGCCTGACTTCAGCGGTGGGGAAACTAATGGATTTGCTGCTGAAAGAAAGGATTGTGGAATATCTTGAATCCAGTGGCTTACAAGTTCTGAGGCAGCATGGATTCATGAGGGGAAGGTCATGTCAAACCAATCTTATAGATTTCTTTGACTGGGTAACCACAGAGTAGAGCACGGTGGAGCAGTGGATGTGGCCTACCTAGATTTCACTAAGGCCTTCGACATTGTTCCACATAAAAGACTCATAAACATGCTGTGCAGCCTAAGATTGGGGCTAAATGTGGTAAGCTGGGTAAGAAATTGGTTGGAGGGTAGGCAACAGAGAGTAGTGGTAAACAGAGTTCACTCTGAGGAAGGCAGGGTGACCAGTGGGATACCACAAGGATCAGTACTGGGACCAGTCCTCTTTAATATCGATTAAACATTAAATATTTAATATCACATATTTAATAATAATATTCATTAATAATTAATTATAATTAATTAGAAATGTTAAATATTTAATGCCTTTATAAGTGACATAAATTTAAATTTTAAAAATAGTCTGTTCTGTCCTTATCTGACATCAAATTCTCTGTTTCTATGAGTAAAAAGGAATATGTCTGCTGGGTCATCTATTTGTGAATGGGAAACTCAGGTCATTTCAGGAGCTGGTACAGATGTATGGCACTCCAAAAGCCCACTCCTTTAAGTACGTGCATATCAGACACTTTTTAGGAACTCTTGGGCCCCACACTATCCTTATAGGAACCCTCTGGTATAGCGAGTATTCTGTACATTGCACGGGATACTAAATGGTTAGTTTCTAAATTATACAGGCATCTGATAGTGGGGATCCCAGGTAAGAATGCCTCTCTCAGAGATAAATGGCAAGCTATGTTAAATGCTGCAACTGCCGAGGAAGACTGGGCAGATATTGTGCGGGAGGGATAGAGAACCCTGATACAATGTAGATTTAAGTTGATTCAGTATCTAGCACTCCAGCAAGCTTATTACACCCTGGATCAGTTGCCCAAATTTTCCCCCAATTAGGATGGCTTATGTCCCCCAATGTGAACACTGAAGAGGGGATTTGATACTTACAATGGCCACAAGCCAGTAATTGATAGGGTACTGGCAAGTAATAGAAGGAATTATCTCACAAGTGGTCCCCAACCCCGTTACATTTTTTTTTAGTTTTTTTTTTTATTTTAGTCTTTGGTAACTGGGTCAGGCCCACTAGGCACAAGTGCCTGTTTTCAGGGGCGACCTGGGAGCACTGGGTGGTTAAGTGACTTGCTCAGAGTCACAAAGTATGCAAGTGGAGGTTGTGAGAATCAAACTCAGGTCTGGTCTACTGGATGTACCAAGCTCGTTCACACCTCGTTCCTCTAACCTCTAGGCCATACTGCCAGCAGTATCCCTGCTCAGTATGCCCTGAAATTAGATCCTTGAATGATACTGCTGGGAGATCTGGAGAGTATAGAGGATATTTGAGAGGTGCAAAGGAAACTCATATATACTGCTATAATTTGTGGGAAGCTAGGAATTCTCATGAGTTGAAAAAGCGAGGGTTCCCCTCTAAGCCAGGTATGGTGCAAATAATTGGGAGAACGTGTAACTAAGCAGAAATTGGTATATGGAAACAGGAGTAATATGGCCACTTACAATAAGTGCTAGATAGCTTTCAAAGAATTTTTGAGCAGGAGAAATGTTGCAGTCCAAGCTAGAGAAGAAGCAGATCCTGAGTGTGTGTGTGTGTGTGTTGGGGGGCAGTGTTGGGGGGGGGGGGGTCATCAGACCAATTGCAGCTTGTTTCTTGTGGGAAACATCCAATATTTAGAATGCACTTTAGTAGCTACCAGCTGATGTTTTAATTACTGTATCTTGTTAATTATTGTTAGGGCCTTCTAGCATAATTTTAAATATGTTGTCACTGCTTATTATTACACTAGCAAAACTTAACGGAAAAGGAAGACGTACTGGGGAGTGGTGCTCACAATACAAATCAGCTTAAAAAGCCATACAATCAGGTACTTACTACCTACATAAAAAACACTTACTCCACATTTTATTATAACATAAGCACGTGCAAAACTGTATTAGTGCCAGATATAAAATGCTAAAAAAATACCTGACGCATTTCGAAGAGGTCTCAATAAAATAAAAAAATAAAAAAAAAAGAACCCAGAATGTCTCCTACTGGTTCCTGGCGAAGACTAAGTTATATCTCCCATTCAGATGTGCACTGAGGAGCAGGTGAAAGAGAGAGACAGAGACAACAAGCGAGAGAGACAGGGATAAAGACAGAGAGAGAGAGAGAGAGAGAGAGAGAGAGAGAGAGAGAGAGAAAGAGAGAGCAAGATGAAAGAGAGAGAGAGAGCAAGAGGTGCAGGTTGAGACGTGATTGATGACTGAAATAGTTTAGGTAGCCATATGTGCTTCCACCCCTCAACACACACGCACACACATGCACATACACACTCATGCACATGCATGCGCGCACACACACACACACACACCTTTTAACCTTTTGTCACTGAAATGAGGGACACGAACACTCAAAATGAGAGACAATAAGGGTCACTGACCCTCATAGTGAGGGACACATCCTGAAACATGGAAATACCAGCTCAGAACACTGTGGAAACCATTGTGTTTACTTGTACAAAGTTTTAGTTTTGATTTAGCCCCTCAGAATATAATAAATTGCCTCTTAAAGAGTGAATTTACAGCACAACACCTTTTCCGTGAGGGACGGGCAAGGGACAGAGCAATGGTGAGGCGTAAAATGAGGGACATCCATCATAATCAGGAACAGTTGGGAGGTATGCGTGTGCACACACGCTCACACACACTCACTTCATCCATTTAAGATCTGGGTTTACTTCTGGGTGGGTGGATGAGGGGAATCTGCCTCCTGTTTAACATGTGACTATATAGAATAGAGAGCAGTGCATGGCTGTTATGTTATGTTACAATCATTCCACTGCAAGACCATCTGACTTCACTGAAGAGTGTGTTACCATTTTATAAGATACACAGAGGATATGTACAGTGCTGCCTGTACACCTGACAAAGGGACCTGCGTGGTACCTGAAAGTGCGTGCAGCATTCCATGTGCAATATCTCTGTTGGTCCACTACAAGAAATCACAACTGAACTGGATTTTATTGATTTGGGAACAGGGTGAGTACACCAAAATTAAATGTGCCTATCTTCAGGCACAGCCCAAGCCCTGAGACAAGAACAAAGGGCCCCATATAAGGTATGAATGTATTTCATTTCCTACACATTATTATCTTTGCATCAGCTAAGACAGCTGTGGGTTTGTAAGCATGACAGCAGCTGTGCTGCGCAGGTGGGCTGTTGAGCCAGCACCGGCTGGCCTTTAGTCTACAATAAATACACCTTTCCAAGCACTAACATGGCTGCAAGAATAGAGACAAGGGACAGCTTACCCATTTCCCCCAGTACACCTGCAGTCTCCTCAGATCGCATGAATTTGACCAGCCCATTGCCTCTCCTGTAGTTACAAATAAACATAGTAATTTGAAGTCTAAAGAGACTCTAGGGCCACCAGCTCCAGCACTGCTTCATAAACAGGGAATAATAGTATGCTAAACAAACATGTGCTAATTTGTATGGACCCTCCTTCTATTCAGGGTACCCTGCAATTCCTTTGCTAATCTGGAACTTGTCCAGGTTTACCTTAATGGTTTGTACTACCCTCATGTCCACTGGTATGCTGTTCAATATATTCACCACCCTCTGGGAGAAGACATTCCTCCTACTGCTACCCCTGAATTTACTACACAATATATAACAATGCAGCTTTTCATAACAAAATATGAATGAAGTACAGTACAATTCTGATTATCCAAACAACCTGCGAGACATGGCAATAGCTCAGATAATCGGGGGTTTCAGATAAACGTGGAGTCGGATAATCCAGAGGATCAGATAAACAGGGACCTGATAATCAGGGCTGTACTGTATGGTTACACGGGAAACATGATAGTATACATTACCATAAAAAAGGCAAGATATATGGACAATAAAAGGCATCTGAATGAGCGTACATCGAAAACTACCAAATCACATCATATGTGCTGTTACATTTTAATATATTTAGATATTGTTTATCATCCTGTAATATATAATGTAATATATACCTGTACAAACATAATATATACTGGGACGGTAGTATAGTGTAGTGGTTAAGAGCACTGAGTTACAAACCTGGTGAACTGGGTTTGAATCCCACAGCCACCACTTGCATGCTGGATGACCATGAGCAAGTCACTTCACTTCCCTGTGTTCCCAGGACCCACCCAGAAACAAGCCTCGGCTTAGCATGTCTTTCCTGCCCAAACAATTGCAAATAAATAAACAAATAAAATCATTTGGCAGCCCTGCATTAATCAGGGTTGGACTGGGGTACAGGGAGCCCACCTGGAAACTGGATACAGGGGCCCACCTGGAAAATCGATAGAGAAGAGCTCAGGGCAACCCACTCATATCAGTATTTCTCTTACATCTGATACACTAGCTCTGTGTTTGCATCTTGCATTTATCTACAGTGTCTCAAATACCTTATTTAATTAGAAAAAAGATGATAAATGCAAAGATTTTCAGAGTTTAGAAGGTGGCCAGGTACCCAGCTGAGGTGGGGCTACCTGGAAATTTCCAGGTATCCTGGTGGGCAAGTCCGACTCCATGCATTTATCACACAAACAGCAATTTAGCTGCTGAAATTACACATTTCTTCAGAAAGCGAAACATAATCATAAGGGCATTGGTTGGCATCAAGAGGAACTTTGACCTAATATACAGATATATATCTATATCTGTCTGTCTGTCTGTCCATCTATTTATACATGTAAGGGGTTAGCTGACATCAAGGACATGACCAATCTGAGCTTCAGTGCACAGCTCACTGTACTGCTGGAGGACACCAGATCAAACATCTCCATCTGTGCAACCTTGGGGATACCCTTTAGCATGCGGAAGACTGAGGTCATGTCGCCTCCCATGGTCTTTTTCTCCTCGGTGAACACGTTAAAGCAGCAATGCAATGAAAAAGTGTTTTCCCCAAAATCTAGTTTCAGCTACCATTAATAAAAAAACATTAGCATACCAGTCAAATCTATTTTTCAAGGTACCTCCAATTCTGCGCACCATGAGTTTGTTGTGTTTTATCAGTCCTAACCCTTCCCAGGTCTACAATACTATTTCTAAGCCAAATGTGGCAGGCATCTTTTTTTTTTTTCTTGAGAAAAAAACTGCATTAAAACATTTATAAAATATGCAAATTTTGGTGGACTGAGAAAACGTTACCACCAAATAAAAATGGAAAATGCTTGGAATCTTTTATAGTTAAAAAAAAGGTAGGGTCAACATTTTGCCACGTCATTGTACTGCTGCTTTGAGGGCCTTGTTTTGCCTCATGTCTTTTGTCCCTGAAACCCTAATTAGTTTCAATTGTATCAATGTCCTTTTTGTATTGCAGAGACAGGAAGTACATGCGACACTCCAGACAGGGTCTGACCAGGGTCTTGTGAAGTGGCAGGGTTTCTTGCCTTCCCCTGTACCGCTGCTCACCCCTTTTGATGTACTCTCAGGGTCAAAGTGGGGTGGGGGTGGGACTACAGTGCAGTGCCACATTCAACATCAAGTCATTCATTTAAAGGGGAACAGTCAGCACAATGGACCCCACACTCAAGCGTTGGGCTGCTCCCAATGTGCACTTTGTCGGCAAAAACATTTTGGTTTACTTACACTTTATTGCAGTATAGTAGAGTATATCAAATGTTGCTTAGGTGTAGGCTGACATCTTCTGTTACTAAAAATCCCAGAATCCCCTGAAGCTGACATCAGCAGAGTAGAGAGCGGTCGGAGATTCAATAGCCTGCAGTGCATGTTAGAGCTTTTATAATCCCCGATAACATGTTTCCTGGGACTGCTTTTCTCCAGGGGCTAAGTACAATCCTCCAAGACTGTACATAGCCCATGGAGGACAGCAGGACCAGCAAACAAAAGATCAGAGCTTATATAAACTCTAACATGCACGGCTTCTCACTGCTGCCTACTGCTCCAATGTCTTCTGCAGGGGATGCTGGGATTTGTAGCAACAGAAGATGTCAGCCTACAACCAAGCAAAATTTTATGTAATTTACTATACTACAGTAAACCGTAAGTAAACCAAAATGTTTTTGAACACAAAGTGCACATTGCGACCAGACCCACACTTTAGTGAGGGGGCCTTTGGTAGTGAATGTTCCCCTTCAATATGTGACCTTATGTTGATCTCACGCATTGAAACATAGAAGTTGACGGCAGATAAGGACCGTGTAGCCCACCCAGTCTGCCCATTTTGCCTACCCATTTCAAACACAGATCCTAGTTAATCTGTAGCGCACCCTTTCTTTCCTGTCTCTATAGTACCCTCATGTCTATCCCATGCATTCTTGAATTCCCAAACTGTTTTTGCCCCCACCACCTCCTTTGGGAGGCTGTTCCAAGCATCCACCACCCTTTCAGTGAATAAATACTTCCTTGTGTTGCCCCTGAACCTCCCCTTCAACTTAATTTCATGCCCCCCCTTGTTCTTGTACATCTTCTATTTTGAACGATGCTACCCTCTTGCACCTTGTTTATGCAATAATACTCCCAGTTTTATTTGATTTATTTAGAAAGATTTACCTGGAAAGACATACTGCACTGAAATAGCTTGTTTCCAGATAGGTCCTGGAGGAAAATTTTGACACCTGTGCACCCTAGCATTTTGCTGGACCACCTGACTGAGACCAGGCACTATGTGCCACATTTCAGCCAATATTTAAGCAATAACAACTAAGAAGCCAGTCATTTCCAAGGGATTGAAGACTGGTTGGGGAGATGGGTGGCCCAAGACTCTGCTGAGGGCCACCTCTCTCCAGCCATCGCTAATCCAAGGAAATGACTGGCTTTGAGGTTGTTATTGCAATTATGAGTCTAATCACAATGACAATTTTCTTTTTTACCATTTATTTTTAACTTTCTTAAAGTTTTAAGCAGTGGTATGAGCCGTGTGTGCCGCACAGCATCAATCGGCAACTGGACTGGTAATTTCTAAGACATTAATGACCAATCCAGTAGCCGATCACGAGCCTCTCTAGGCTCATGAATATTAATTAGACTTATAACTATTATTATCGCTTGGTCCTTTTCCCACTCCACTGCAGTAAGAGGAGTCCCACACAATGTGTGTAGGCCCTACTTTGTTTTTTCCTCCCTGCGTAGCACCTGTCGCTAGCTACATTGAATTTGAGACCGGGGTGGATTTTCAAAAGGGTTGGATGCGGATGTGAATGTATGCTGTGTCTGTGTCCATTTCTTTGCATCCAAGCAGGGCCACCGTGTTAAAGCCCTTGCTGAAGTCCTGATAGACTATGTCTAGGGCCTGATTCCTGTCCACCCCCCAAAGGAGGTGATCAGTTTGGTTTGGCACAATCTGCCCCTCAAAAACCCATGCTGCAAAAGGGTAAGACTATTTATTTATTAATTTGTTTTTCTTGTTGTTGACCAAGAATGGAAGGTTAGGCAATTCTGCCTAGTTTCAGCCTTGTCCCAGGGGAGGAGGAGATACGAAAGTAAACTGACATACTGAACCTGAATGGGGGAAATTTGGCCAGGACATGGGGGAACTTCCCTACTCTTTTCAATAACTGCTAAGGGATCTTTAACATTCACATGAACAAGTATCAGAACAGGCAGATGGGACTTCGGTTTTAACGTCTCATCTGAAAAACGGCACCTTAAGAGAGCAGCCCCCCCTCACATGCTTCACTGCAGTGTCAGTATTAGGATTTAACCCAAATTGCTAGTGTGGGGCTAGAACCTGCAACCTTCCAATCTCTTGGCCCCAGAGGTGAGTGTGCAACCTGCTGAGCCACTGAGACTGCTATCGGCTGCAACACTGCACAGCTTCAATCAAGATCTTCAAGGCTGCCCAGTTGCCTAACAGAAGCACCACACGCTTCTTGTGCTGACAACCCGGAGTCATGAGTAAACTCGGGAAGTCAGTTGGGGGGGGGAGCTGGGGACATGCTGCCACATGGCAGTGCTCCTAACCAGGGGAAGGAGGCACCTTGGTTCCAGTGACAATGTGACCTCTGTGGTGGGCAGAGGTAGCTTTTCTCCACTGCAGGACGTCACTATCTGCGACCGAGGTGACAGGCATGTGAGCACACATCTTTAGCCAGGCTGATGGTGAGGGAGAGACCAGGGGGAAAAAAAAAGCAACAGAAAATCCACTAGTGCCGGTAGCCATCAATGATGGCGCTGGTAGCCTTTGGTCCTCCCCATTTGAATCTCCTCTGGAGGGACAGCAGGAGGAGGAGGAGTGATTGGGACTGGGGGTGCAAGAAATAAGCTTGAAGCAGGGATGAGGAGGCCACCAGTGGCTAAAAAGCAAAGTAAAAAACACATAAGATCTTCTTTATTCTGTCCTTGAGAATGAACTCCAGCACCTTGCCCAGGACTGTGGTAAGCTGACCAATCTATAGTTGTCATTACAAACAAACGAACATATGAAATTGCCAGCAGAAAAAGGCACACAGGTCTATCAAGTCTGCCCGATTGTGCAGCTCTTAGTTTCATATTACTACAGCTGCCCCAGCCCCACCCACACCCTTCCCTTCCGCCCCTTTCCTGATCTTCCCCCCTTTGTGTTCTTGTCTGTACTAATCCTGCCCTTGACTCTATCCCAACTCCACTTAAAACTATCTGCTGTCCTCAGTTCGATTAACTCCTCCGGCAGTGCATTCCATCTCACCACCACTCTCTATAAAGTAGTACCTCCTCATCTCCCTCCTGAACCTTCCCCCTTCCAACTTTAGACTTTGCCCCCTAGTGACCCTTCCCCCCTTTAAGCAGAACAATCCTCTCTCTCTCCTTTGTTTATGCCTTTCAAGTACTTAAAGGTCTCTATCATATCCCCTCTGTCCCTTCACTCTTCCAATGAATACATGTTGGGCTCCCTCAATCTTTCCTCATACAGCAACTCCCTCAGTCCCATGATCATTTTTGTAGCCCTGCGCTGCACCCTCTCCAGTAATCTCACATCTGTTTTGAGGTATGGACAGCAGTACTGCACACAGTACTCCAAGTGTGGCCTCACCACTGATCTATACAAGGGCAGGATGACCTTCTACTTTCTAGAGGTGATCCCTCTGGCAATGCACCCCAGCATCCTATTTGCCCTTGCTGCCACCCTCCTACACTGTGCTGACACCTTCATGTCCCCTGTGACTATTATCCCGAGGTCTCTTTCCTCCACTGAAGCTGTTGCCTGCACTCCCCCCAAGCCAGTAGCTGGTCCTGGGATTTCTTGCTCCAAGGTGCATGACCTTGCACTTCTTAGTGTTAAACCCCAACTGCCACTTCTTAGACAAGTGTTCGAGTTTAGTTAGATACTCCCTGAGTGCCTGCCTCCCTTCCTCATTGGCCACTTTTGCACAAATCTTAGTGTCATCTACGAACGGGCTGATGTTACTCTTGACCCCCTCTGCAATGTCTCCCGTGAAGACATTGAACAAAACGGCCCAGCACTGAACCCAGTGGCAACCTACTTGTTACTGACCTTGGCTTGGATGTCTCCCCCCTTACAACTACCCTCTGTTGTCTGCCCTGCAACCAGCTCTCAACCCACCCCACCAGTTTCTCCTCCACCCCCATGTCCCTCAGCTTGCCCATTAACCTCCCATGGGGTACCAAGATGAAAGCCTTGCTGAAGTCCAGGTACAGATACAGGACATCCATAGCATGGCCTTCATCAACCGCTCTAGTAAACCAATCGGAGAAGTTGATCAGGTTAGTTTTTCACAATCTTCTCGAGGCAAACCCATGCTGTCTCTCATCCTGTATACCATTACTATCAAGAAAGGTTATCAACCTCTCCTTTAGAATGGTTTCCCATCAAACTTCCCCACTATGGAAGTCAAGCTTACCAGTCTGTAGTTGCCTGGTTGGTCCTTGGGTCCACTGTTGTGAAGGGGCACCACGTGAGCCATCCTCTAGGCCCTGGGTACCTTCCTAGTTTCCAAGGAGGTGCAAAAGAGGTCCATCAAAGAGCCTGCCCAAACCTCCGCCAGTTCCTTCAGGGCCCTTGGATGTACACTGTCTGATCCTGGTGCCTTGTCCGCCCGCAAGACTTTAAGGCCCTTCAAAACTCTGTCCTCTTTGATGACCCCATCATCTCTGCCCCCCTCATCATCTTTGCCCCTTTCCCCTTCGGTATTGGGCTATCCCTTTCTTTTGTGAACACCGAGCAGAAGTACTCATTGAGTGTCTCTGCCTGTTCTTCCCCTTGTTCCTCCCATCCCCCATCCCCCATCCCTCTTGATTCTAACAATGTCATCTCTACAACTCCTCTTCTTCCTTATGTATATAAAGAACCCCTTTTCCCCCTTTCTGATCCTTGAGCCAACTTCAGCTCCTTTGCTGCCTTGGCTGCCCTAACTGACCTGGTCACCTCCCTAGATGCCTTTGTGAACACCCCTCTATCCTCCTCATGCCCCAATTTTTTGAACTTACTGAAGGCCTCACCTTCCACTCCACTTCCTTGCTGAGCCAACTAGGTTTTTGTGGACCTGGACTGCTTACCCTGAGATTTGGCACATGTGTTCGTGGCCTCATTCAGCTCCTTACTAATGATTGCCCACTTCTGTTCAGCATCCATCACTGAGTTAATTTTAGCTAAATACCCCTCTAGGATGCTGCCCATTCTGGCAAAATCTGCCTCCCTGAAGTCCAACACTCCTGTCCTGTCTTAGCTGACTCCCCCCTGTGTTGAGGAGGAACCCCACTTTGCAGTGGTCATTTCCTGCTAGAGAGTCCTGTACTACCACATCCTGGACTTGATCACCATTTGTTAGCACCAAATTCAGTATGTTCCCCTCTCTAGTAGGTTCCATCACCCCTTGCACTAGGTAGCTGTCATGGATAGCCTCCAGCAGCACCTGTTCCTTGGCGTGTGCTGTATTTTTATTTATTTATTTATTTCAGTTGCAGATTAATACCTTTGAGCCAGGATGGCTCTTTTACAAAGGTTCCATGTCAAGTGGATGCAAGACAAAACATTACATAAGTAGATTGCCGAACAAACCAAGAAGGCAATTAGTTACAAGCAGATTAAATAAAAAACAAGTAGGCAGTTACATTGACTATAGTGGTTACATTAATTTAGAAGTACATTAAGGACATTGTAAAACAAGATACACTAAAATACAGAGATCAATCTGATGCTAAGTGCAAGGTAACAAGGAGGTAGCCTGAGAGGGCTTTGTCTCGAAGTAGGAACATGGGGTGAGGGGAGGGGGACTGTTGCAAAGAGTAAGTGTTTGGAGACAGCCACCAGGGGGCTTTGTCAGCAAGGGGGCAGGACAGAGGGGAGAATGGGAATAGGAAGGGAGAGAAAAGAGGGAGAGGGGGAAGGTCTCTCGATGTGATGGTGGTAGCCTGCATTTCGGAACTGCAATCACATTGGTTACTTTGGGCCAGGAGGATTTGCAAGTCTCTTTTAAAGGAGCCAATTTTCTTATGCTCCAGGGTGGTAGTGTGGAGTTCATTGAACCATGTGGGCCCATGGTAGGAGAGTGACCATTGTGCAAGGGAGGTCCTTTTGAAAGGGACATGGAGCGCTCCCTTAGCCGTTCTCCTAGTGACTTTTGAGAAGAGGTTGTGCTGTAGTTACTGTCTGCCAGTCAACCCCAGGTAGGTTGAAGTCCCCACTATAACTGTATTTCCCTTGCCACTGACCTTCCTGATATGCTCCTACAGCTCCCTAGCCACCTCCTCGCTGTGTGAGGGTGGCCTGTACACCAACCCCTCCTTAGCTTCTTACCTTTGGGACTTTCGAGCAATGTCCATATTGCTTCTGGTTTCCCCTCATCTCCCTCCTCTCGGGTACACAGTGTCCCCTTCCTGACATAAATAGCCACCCCTCCAGGCCTTCCCCCTCCTGGTCCCTGCAGAACACCTTGTAACCTGGGATCGTAAGATCTCAGTCATGGTATTGGGTGGCCCAGGTCTCTGAGATGGCGACAATATCTACCTCTCCCTCTACCATCATTGTCTGGAACTCTGGCACCTTGTTTGCTGAGCTCCTTGTGCCCTACCCCTCCTCTTCTCATCTCTCCCCCTTCCACTTTTGTCTTGGTAACTTTCCCTCATTCTCCTCCTCCCTCTCTGGGGAGGGATGCCTTCCAGTCTCCCCTGGAAGGTGCCTCCTCCCTACTATCTGACTCAGCCCTCCCCCCTCCTCAGTTTATTTATTTATTTTTTTTATCTTCTTTATTCAGCAGATCGACTGTCACACATCTGCCCTGGCCATGGTCCTTAGGGGCTTCAACTGCCATCTGTTCCTGCCAACGTCCCCCAGTCACCCCCGGCTTACCCCCCGGAGGGTGGGGCCGTGGCGACGGACCCCTATCCGCACCACGGAACCAGTAACTAATCGGGGGACTACAGCAATGGTGGTTGATCGAAGCCCCAGGGAGGGCTTCACTCAGACAGTGGATCTTGCCCCAACTACTCTTTTTCCCTGTATTTCTTTCAGAGGCAGGGACGTGCAATGACGCCAGTGTCCGCCCTGTCTCCCTGAGAGATAAGTGTCGGTAGCGCAAGTGTCTCCCGGCCTCCGCCAGGAGTCCTCAGCGCACCGAACACTTCCCTACCCACCCCCCCGGAGAAGGAGAGCTGTCCATAGATGCTCCATCCTTCTTCCCCGGCCGTCCCTCCAACAACCCGGGTCCGTCTCAACCCGGATTGCCAGCACCACAAGGGAAAATCTAACCACTGCCTCAGGCCGGCCCCCCTCCTCAGTTTAAATCTATGTTGTTCTTAATTTAGTGTCAGTAGCTCAGCAGGTAGCACACTCGCCTCTGAGGCCGGGAGATCAGAAGGCTGTGGGTTCTATCCCTACATCAGGCACTTGGATTAATATCCCAAAACTGACACTACAGTGCAGCATGAGGGGGAGTGCTGCACTTCTGAGGTGCCGTCTTTCAAATGAGACGTTAAACCGAGGTCCCATCTGCCTGTTCTGAAGGTAGTTCAGGTGGATGTTAAAGATCCCATGGCACTTCTCGAAAAGAGCAGGGGAATTTCCCCGGTGCCTTGGCCAAATTTCCCGCATTCACTAAAATACCAACAGTTTAATCTGGTTCAAAGTCAGTCGACATTCATTTGTATCCTCCTCTCCCGGGTTGTGCCTGAAAATAGGCAGGATTTGCCTAGTGCACTTACCCAGTCAACAAAAATTAAAAAAAAATTAAATAAATAAATAAATTGTACTTCTCCAGCCTCTGCCCAAATGCCCTTGTACCCTCAATGCTGATATGTAGCCTATCCTTTGCATAAAGCCCCTTATTGTTCCATGTCTTGCCTCACTTCCCTACTACCCCATACCCCATTTCTTCACACCACCCCTTCAGCCACCCATTAAACTTCTGTATTGTTAGCTTCCTCACCGTGCTTCCCTAGATACTGGGAGTACCTTGGAGAACATCACAGAGCTTCCCACCCGCCTGCAGATACCCCCCACTTCTTTGAACCTCTCCCGTACTTCTTCCACTGTACTGCCCTCTAGGTCATTTGTTCCTAGGTGCACAATTATATGAGGCTTCCCTCCCACCTTCTTCACACATTTCTGAATGCACTGCCCTACTCTCCCCACTGTCATACCTGGCATACACTCCACCCAGGTTCTGCTCTTCCTTGCTCCCTTACTTCCCCATCTCACCCCCCTGAGCATAGAATCCCCTAATACAAGTACTTGCTCCCCCATCCCTTGCACCTCCCCCATAGTTTGCCCTTCTATGAGCCCCTTTTCCTCAGTGTCTTCTCCTTCCATACACTGCCCTTTTCCCCCTCCCTTCTCCTTCAATTGCACCTCAACCTGCTCTCCTCCTCCTCCTCCGTCCCTTCTGTGCTCACTCCTTTCCACAACCCCCTCCCCTTCCACTACATGTACCTCCTCCCTCTGCCCCTTGCATTGTGACTCCCCCTGCCCCCCCAACATGTTTTGGCCTTCCCCCTTTATTTAGTGTGTTTGTGTCAACTCGACCTGCTTCCCTGCCACTCCCCACTTCTACCCCACAGTCTTCCCTCTCACCTTGTACCTTGTATTTCCCCATTCCTCCTAGTCCCCTGACTCTTATTCTGTGGTGCCTTCCCCAACCTTCTGCTCTGTTTCATTAGCCGGTACTGCATACCTGTTTGTTGTCTCCAACCTCCTGTCCCAGCCCTCCCCAGTAATCCCTCACTGCCTCTGCTTACCCTGAACCTCTTTTCTACTTCCTTTCTGTCTGCCCATGTTCCCTACCACCTACCACCTGCCAGCACCCCCTTCTGGAGCTCCCAGGACCCTGTGGACTTGGTCCCCTTGGCCAAGTGCCCCCTTCTGGCCCCTGGCAGCCTGGTCTGTCCTGCGATGGAGCCCTTCCTGCCCCTCTGCCCCCATCTCCTCCTCACCCTCTCATTTCTGTCCCCTCCCCCCATTTCTCCTCTCAAGCTCTCTATCTCCAGCGTAAGCTGTCTGAACAACCTGCACACTGGACCCCCACCTTCCACCAGGTTCCCAGAAACAGTGCTGCCCCACACCCATTGCAGCTCACAACCCTCCCAGCCTCCCAGTGCCCCCAACCCCAGTCATCCCTACCCCTCCACTCTCTCCTCCCACTCCTCCAGCTGCCTCCTTGCCCTGGCCTCCACATCTTCCCTGTTTTCACTAGGCTCTAAATATTTCACAGATCTTTACAATTGCGTCCGTATTTCTTAAAAGCTGTAAAGCTGCATTTCTGTCAAAACACTGTCCCCAGAATAGCCAGTAGAACCACTACAGGGGGTGGTCCACTTGCCTATTTAATACTGGTAGTGGTGGTTGTGGTGGTGGTGTTGGTGGTGGCGTGACGGTGGGAGGGTGGGAGAAACCAGGCCACAAGTCCTCCTCCCATCCCCAAGTTTAAATCTGTTTGCAGTTTGATTTTATAACTGGGACCACTGGTCAAACCATGCCTCTTTCTTAAAGATGGGGACAACACTGGCCCCTTTCCAGTCCTCCAGCACCCCACGTATACAGACTCATGAAAGATTAAGGTGCTTGCCAACTGTTTCTCTAGCTATCCTATAACCTTGGGGTGTATCCTGCCCGTACCTTGGGAATTACCAGTTGATCTTCCAGCAGCCACCTAATTGCTTTCTAACTGTATAGCAGTAAAGTATTTCCACCCAGTAGTGTAGCTGGGGACTGAATTTAAAGGAACACTCGCAGCTTTATTTTGAGATTTTTTTGCCCTGAGGGACCACTGTACGTATTACAAATGACATGCATGCTGATATCAACTGTGCTCCCTGTCATTTACTCTAGATTTTTTTATATGTAATTTCATAACAACAACAAAAAAAACACATAGTTTGATGTGGCCAGGGCCTTACCCTTGTCAGCTCATCCACCCAACGCCTGAATGTGCACCTGATCAGCAGAGAATGCGCCTCTGCAAAACATGGCCCTCATACTGCCGTCAGACTCGTGCATGCATGCATGAATTAAGCATTTGTTTCAAGCCTGCTGTATTAATATCTGGCATGAAAGCTATCATTCTTCTCATGTTGGCAAAGTGTTTACAATTTAATAATGAGCATAGCAACCCTATAAAAAAATGGTTTGAAAACTGGAACCATGACTCGGGGCCTGCAAACCTGTGTGATATTTTCTTCGGTTTTCAAGCACTGCTGACAGTGTCCCTTCTCCCTGTAAGAGGTACATATGCAGTCAGAATATCAAAATATACCATGGACTCAGATCTTTTTACACAAAAAAACAATGATCCTTTTTTTGCCTTAGTGTCCTGTTTTCTAAGGACTGAAGAGAGGCACAGCTGAGGCATAGTCAGTGCTGGTTGAACAGCCCACCTGCGCATTACAGCTGCTGTCACTGCTTACAGGCCTATGGGTGTCTCAGCTTGTACAAAGATAGAAATGTGTGCACAAAACAACGTATCCCAAACAGTATTTGGAGCACTTTTAAAAAAAAATTAAATAAAGAACAGTCTGTGCCATTAGACAGGGAGCAGCTGGTGACTCTTACATAGAGGGGAGGGGAGGGGGGTACTGGCTAGGGATTCCGATTACAATCTGCTCCCAATGGACTTCCAAATATTTGACTAATGTGAGTGGAGTTGGCTGGGAGTGTATGTACTTGTGTGTGTACGCAGAGGGGAGGGAACATAGGGGGAATGCCTGCCAGCTGTCCTTTCAAATAAATCCTGTTTAATCACTGTTAAAAGATCTATTGTCCCTAGTAGGAACCAGTCATAACAAAACCTACTCTGCCATCTGTCTACCCCCCACCCACACACACCCATCTATCCACCAGGATCCCTGTACAAATCTGTCTGTTTTTGAAGGTTATTCTTTTATAATTTCTAAACATACAAACATGGAAAACCATTGCTCTCCAAACAAAAATAACAAGGTTATGAAAGGAGGATTAACACGGAGCATGGTGATTACAAGGACAGAGCTATATAAAGTAACACATTGGGGAGCGGACTATAAAAAGTAATGGATTCGGGGAGGGGGCCGCTAAGTAAACAATAAGATCCAACAGGACACAGGGTGTTGGGTGATACCCACATGCCCTGGTGCATAGTGAGGCCTGACACCGCAGGCAGAGGATCTCACATCCCTTGGAAGTGCGGGGTCCTGGTGAATATTGAGGCCCAACACCACAGGTGGAGGATCTTACATCCCCTGGAAGTGCAGGGCTCTGGTGCATAATGAGGCTGACACCACAAGCAGAGGATCTTATGGACCAACACCACAGGCCAAGGATCTTACATCCCCTGAAAGTCCAGGACCTTGGGGCATAGTGAGGCCTGACACCACAGCCAGAGGATCTCACATCCATTGGAAGTGCAGGGCCTTGGTGCATAGTGAGGCCCGACATCACGGGCAGAGGGTCTTACATCCCCTGGAAGTCCAGGGCATTGGGGCATAGTGAGGCCTGACACCACAGCCAGAGGATCTCACATCCATTGGAAGTGCAGGGCCTTGGTGCATAGTGAGGCCTGACATCACAGGCAGAGGGTCGTACATCCCCTGGAAGTTCAAGGCCTTGGGGCATAGTGAGGCCTGACACCACAGCCAGAGGATCTCACATCCATTGGAAGTGCAGGGCCTTGGTGCATAGTGAGGCCTGACATCACAGGCAGAGGGTCGTACATCCCTTGGAAGTCCAGGGCCTTGGGGCATAGTGAGGCCTGACACCACAGCCAGAGGATCTCACATCCATTGGAAGTGCAGGGTCCTGGTGCATAGTGAGGCCCAACATCACAGGCAGAGGGTTGTACATCCCCTGGAAGTCCAGGGCCCTAGGGCATAGTGAGGCCTGACACCACAGCCAGAGGATCTCACATCCATTGGAAGTCCAGGGTCCTGGTGCATAGTGAGGCCCGACATCACAGGCAGAGGATTGTACATCCCCTGGAAGTGCAAGGCACTGGTGCATTGTGTGGTCAAACATCACAGGCAGAGGATCTTACATCCCCTGGAAGCGCAGGGCCCTGGTGCATAGTGAGGCCCGACACTACAGGCAGAGGATCTTACATCCCCAGGAAGTGCAGGACCCTGTGGGATAGTGAGGCCCAACACCACAGACAGAGAATCTTACATGCACTGGAAGTGCAGGGCCCTGGTGCATAGTGAGGCCCGACACTACAGGAGAAGGATCTTACATCTCTTGGAAGTGCAAGGCTCTGGTGGATAGTGAGGCCCAACACCACAAGCAGAGGATCTTACATCCCTTGGAAGTGCAGGGCACTGGTGCATAGTGAGGCCCGACACTACAGGCAGAGGATCTTACATCCCCAGGAAGTGTAGGACCCTGTGGGATAGTGAGGCCCAAGACCACAGACAGAGAATCTTACATGCACTGGAAGTGCAGGGCCCTGGTGCATAGTGAGGCCCGACACTACAGGAGAAGGATCTTACATCTCTTGGAAGTGCAAGGCTCTGGTGGATAGTGAGGCCCAACACCACAAGCAGAGGATCTTACATCCCTTGGAAGTGCAGGGCACTGGTGCATAGTGAGGCCTGACACCAAAGGCAGAGGATCTTACATCCCCTGTGTAACCCCCTTGCAAATGGGGGTTCCTAATTTGCCAGCCTGTGCTTACCATAGCCGGTTTTGTTCTGTTCTTCTCCCAACTTGGCCCCTAATTTTTCTGGCTCCCTAGGTCCTGTTTGCCGCCTTAGTGCACCAGCCTTCAGCCCGTATGAAAATCCAGCCCCTCGGGGCTTAAAACACTGACTGCGATCTCCCGCTGCAAAAGTGCTGCCTCCAGGGCAGCAGGAGTCATGTTGGTGCACTGAGCGCCTTTGATGTGGAGCCGCTTGTTTTGCAGTCACCTCAGGGACTGTACCGTGGGTCCCGGGATCCCTTCCACCTATTTGGGACCCGGTGACCATGGACAGCCGGCTGGGACACCGCTTGTCTTAAAATTGAGGGAGTTTGACTGGGGCTCCATTTAAGTATGCCTGAGCAGGGCCCCGGTCAGCTGAATAAATAATAACTTGTGTCTGGCTGCCTCCAGGATAGCTATGTTCGGCTTCAGCCGAAAAGTAAAGGAAGTAAATGTTTTAAATGTAGTAACCTGTTGCTGCATATTGAGAACATACTGTACATGTGGGGAAAGTGTTTAAAGTTAAAATTAATACTTTTTCCCAGGCAATTCCAGTATTTTGGGACTCTTGTGTGTCAGCCTGTCAGCTGCTGCAGGGGGAGCTTGCTAGGTGCAGTAGCAACAGGAAAACTAAAGGAGCCACCCCTTTCATCTGTGCAGCGACTGCAAGTACAACCTTTAAGCTACAGAACTATGGGGCATTTGGGGCAAATAATTATTTCTTTCTGGCTGCACCAGGACATTGTTCAGGACTGTATCTAATCTGCTATAAGAGACAGTGGGTTAAGTAGCCATTGCCAGCAGCACAGCCAATTGGAATGCCAGCAATAGAAAGCCAGGACTTGTGGGACATTCACTGCACCTCATGGGTAAGCACCCAAGTGCTCATGGGGACTTACAGGGACATTATTTTAGGTGCCAATTCCACAACCCAATTGTGCCTCGAGTGTTCTGATTGACAGGTCCCTCAGACACTTGGAGACATGTCACCCCATCTCTGCTGTCAATCAGGAGTCGAGCTAGGAGCTCTATAAAGAGACAGTGTTGCCAGTTTGTCTGGAGATTCAGAGATAGATTCAGAGATTAGAAAGAGAGCAGCCAGAGCAGGCTCCAGCCTGCTTCGAGCCCCCCACAGGGGTGGGGGCTCAGGCTCCATCATGCCACCAGGCCTGGGCCACTTAACCCAGGCCCCTTCAGTCTTCAGGGGGAATTTATTATTTTCTTAAGTTAAAGTAATTGTAGATCCTGCAACAGCTAGTCTGGAGGTTGCCAGTTATGTCCTCCAGAGGCTAGCCCTCCCTCCCACATCAGAGAAAGATATGGACCGAAGATCAGATGTCCAGCAGTGGTGAGAGCGCTGACCAAGTACCTCAGCGGTGAGAGAGCTGAAGAAGTCTTCAAGATGCCTTCGATTGTGGAAGAAACCCATGGAGGACCTGAGTGAGTACCCTCGTACCCCCCCAGTGCAAGAGAGAAGCTGAGCAAGTAATCTTGGGGGCCTCAAACCCCGCTAAGAAATATGTGCTGTTAAGTCTGAAGTATTGAAGTTATCAGTCTGGCTACTAACCCCATAAGAGACTGCCTAGTTCAAGTAAATGGATGCATCTTGTCTGTGGCCCAAATGGCTAAGTTGCAGGTGCAGCAAGATGCCTGGCTAGTAAAGCTTATAAATGTGTTGCAAGTTGTTGTAGCTAGGGATTAGAGTCCTGCCATCGTGGAGCTGGCTGCCAAGCCGCGTTTGCCACTTTATGAGACAGGAGGCCCTAGAGCATTGCATATGCAGCCCATGATGCTTTGCATTGTGGGGGCATGTGTCGTTTTGTATTCGTACAGCATATTATGTCTAAGATACTCTAAAGAGAATTTACTTGTGTCTGACCAGAATTTCATCTGAGAGCGCTTGGGACAAGTGTACAATGTCTAGACGTGCTGGATAAGACTGCTTGTGAATAATGTTCTTGGTATATAAAGTACTGGATGTGACTGCCTGCAACTAAAGTATTGGATGCTTGGTAAAAGTGTCGCTGCCAGCTTACTTTGAATGGATGCCTTTTGGTATACAAAGTACTGGATGTGACTGTGTTTAAATTGCATATAGGACGCTTGACAAAAGTATCCCTCTTATTGCATTGGCTGGGACTTTCGAATATTGTGCTGAATGTTCTGGATGTAAGAGCCACATAGCTTGTCTTGGAATGTTCAGAAGTCTGCAAGTACAGGGCAATCCCTGCTATGTCTGCTAGAGTGCAAGGCAATGCCTGCTGTGGTTGTAAATAGTAATTTGTCATCTTATTAGACTCTTTTTCCAAGTTGCCCCCACCCTCAGATCAATAGCCGGCCACCTCGACCAGCTGCACCGTACTTCAGGCCTGCAACATCTTGGACTGTGGTTATCTGTTTAACCAGTATGGTATGAGATTGCAGGGTTTCTGCCGTATCTGGGACTGTTACCAGTGTGGGTATGAATAATAATTATGTTTAACATCTGATTTGTCAGCAGCTAGATAGACCCCAGGGCTCTGGAGGTCTTAGGTTGAATGGTAAAATGTGATTTATGTCTGCCTATTAATACATAGAACCTCTGTGCGCAAACACTGAGGAAAGGGTTACCCCAAAGGGCATTTGGCTGGGAAGCCAAGTTTCAAGAAAATACAAAATCACACATGACCCCACAATGCAAAGCATCATGGGCTGCATATGCAAATCACCACAGAATGTTATGCTGGTCCAACTTTAAGCAGAATTGCATGGTGCCGAAAGGCCTCTCACACAGTTTGCAAAGGGTGCTAACAGAAGCACTTCTGTTGGCATCCTTTCAAACTTCTTCTTTCAGCCTAATACAATTCTAACAAGTGGACCAGCACTCTTTCGTGTTGCATATCTGTATGATATGAAGACATGTGTGTTGTATTTTCTAATGTCTATAGCCACCCAGCAGGATGGTTCACCAGCTAAAATCCAAATAACTCTGTACATTTTGGTAAGATAACCTCTACTCCTCCGGTTTCCCTTTCCTGGCTCCTATATTACCCCCTAAATAAATATCTTGTTATTTGTTGTTGAAATTCTGGTGTGAGCATATTATTAGAGAGAGACTTTGAATCAAAATGTGGAAATGTGGGGAACTGTGTATTGGGGCATGTCTGGGGAAGGTGGAGGCACTGTGCAAAGATTTTAAAAAATGTTATTAGCTAGCGAACCCAACCCCCTCAACCTATGTCCAGCGTAGTGCTGCAGGGGTGCAACACTGGGGGATAGCGCCACCCAGGGGTTACACCTGGAAGTGCAGGGTCCTGGTGCGTTGTGAGGACTGACACCACAGGCAAAGGATTTTACATCCCCTTGAAGTGCAGGGCTCTGGTGCACAGTGAAGCCTGACACCACAGGCAGAGGATCTTATGGACAGACACCACAGGCAGAGGATCTTACATCTCGGGTTCAGGTCCATCTTGTAAATGAGCCCTGCTCAATGATGTTCACCTGAATAAATAAAGATTTGATTGATTGATTGATTGATCTCCTGGATGTGCAGGGACCTGCGGGATAGTGAGACCCTACACCACAGGCAGAGGATATTACATCCCCTGGAAGTGCAGAGCCCTGGTGCATAGTGATGCCCAACACCACAGGTGGAGGATCTTACAGCCTGACACCACAGGTGGAGGATCTTACATCCCCTGGCAGTTCAGGGCCCTGGTGCATAGTGAGACCCCACACCACAGGTGAAGGATCTTGGGCCCTGGTTCATAGTGAGGCCCAACATCACAGACAGAAGATTTTACATCCCCTGAAAGTACAAGACCCTGGTGCATAGTAAGGCCCAACACCACAGACAGAGGATCTTGGGCCCTGATGCATAGTGAGGCCCTATACCACAGGCAGAGGATTTTACATTCTCTGGGAGTGCAGGTCCCTGGTGCCTGACACCACAGGTGGAGGATCTTACATCCTTTGGAAGTGCAGAGCCCTGGTGTATAGTGAGGCACGACACCACAGGCAGAGGGTCTTATATCCCCTGGAAGTGCAGGGGCCCTGATGCATACTGTGGTCCAACACCACAGGCAGAGGATCTTACATCCTCTGGAAGTGCAGGGCCCTGGGGGATAGTGAGGCCCAACACCACAGACAGAGGATTTCACATCTCTTGGAAGTGCAGGGCCCTGGTGCAGAGTGAGGCCTGACACCACTGGCAGAGGATCTTATATCCCTTGGAAGTGTGATGCACTATGGCATAATGAGGCCCGACACCACAGACAAAGGGTCTTACCTCCCCTGGAAGTGTGGATATCCCCAAAAGCCCACGCTCTGGAGGGTCTTTCTGACTTTAACAGTGGTTGTGTAGTAACATAATTTAGAAAAAAGTATTTTAAAACAAAGTCCTCATTCTATCCAATGGGGACAGAATCACAGAAGTCTGGGTAGAAGGTCAACTGGGGTCCAGCGACCACCACATAGTGTGGTTTAGCATGGGGACAGGGCCACAGTCTAGTCACACAAAGGCAAAGGTCTTAGATTTCAGGAGGGTGGATTTTGCTAAAATGGGGAGATGTATCAAAGAGGCCCTGGTGAGGAGGAAGATAGGAGGGAGAGTTGAGGAGCAGTGGGGACACCTGAAAGGAGCCCTAGAAGAGGTGACAATGCATCAGGGTGGTAAACAAAGGCAAGGAAAGGAGGAAACCCCTATGGTTCTCGAGGGAGGTGGCAGACAAGGTAAGGGCCAAGAGGGCAGGTTTCAGGAAATAGAAGGAGTCTCAAAGAGAGGAAGACAGAGAGGTGTACCTAAAGAATCTAAGGGAAGCAGGGAAGGCAATTAGGAACGCAAAGGCAAGGACTGAGGAAAAATTAGTGCAGATGGTGAAAAAAGGGGATAAGACATTCTATAGGTACATCAGTGAAAGAAGGAAAGCCAAGGGGAATTGTAATGCTCAAGAGGGGGATACAGCTGGGAGCGCAAGAAGGAAGACCTGGAAAAGGAGGAAATACTGAACAAATACTTCTGTTCAGTATTCACTGAAGAGGGGGAAAGTCAGGAATCACAGTTGGGTAAAAGATACGTTGTAGGGGGAGGTAAACATAAGTCCATTCACAGTGAAGAGAGTCCTGGAGGAGCTTACAGACCTGAAGGTGGACAAAGCAATGGGGCCAGATGGCATACACCCGAGAATATTAAGGGAGCTGCGAAAAGAGCTAGCAGCACCTCTGGCAGTCATGTTCACCAAGTCAATCAGCACAGGAGTGGTTCCAGAGCGCTGAAAGAGGGCACATGTAGTCCCTCTACACAAAAGTGGTAACAGGGAGGAACCAGGGAACTATAGGCCGGTCGGGCTCACCTCAGCAGTGGGTAAGATCATGGAGGCACTACTCAAAGAAAGAACAGTGGCACACTTGGAATCCAACTGTGCCTGGGATCCAAGGCAACATGGATTCACAGCAGGAAAGTTGTGTCAGGCGAATCTGATAGATTTTTTTGACTGGGTGATGGAGGTAAATCAGAGGGGGTGGTGGATGTTGCCTACCTCAATTTCAGCAAGACCTTCAACAACATCCCACATAAAAGGCTGGTTAACAAGATGGGCAGTCTGGGCATGGAACACAAGATGGTAAACTGGGTTAAGAACTGGTTAATGGACAGGAGGCAGAGGGTGGTGGTAAATGGGATCCAATCCCGGGAGAGGGGGTGACCAGCGGGGTACCTCAGGAATCAGTCCTTCGGCCAGTCCTGTTCAATGTCTTCATTAGTGGTATTGCAGAAGGGCTGGAGGGAAAGGTCCACCAGTTTGCAGATGACACCAAGATCTTCAACAGAGTCGATACTCCAGACGGGGTGGCAAAAATGAGGATGGATCTGGGGAAGCTTGAAAAATGGTCAGACGTGTGGCAACTGTGGTTCAATTCAAAGAAGTGAAGAATAATGCACCTGGGATGAGGGAACCCTGGGGAGAGTTACAGGATGGGGGGGGGCCGAGAGTTGCTTATAATCACCAAGGAAGAAAGGGATCTGGGGGTTATCATTTCAGATGACTTGAAGATGTCAAAGCAAAGTACAAAAGCTACAGGAAGGGCCAGTGGCATGCTGGGGTGCATAGGCAGAGGTATTACCAGCAGAAGGTGGGAGGTGGTGATGCCATTGTATGAAAAACTAGTGAGACCTCCCCTGGAGTACTATATGCAATTCTGGAAGCTACACCTTCGTAAGGATGTTGACAGGGTGGAGGCGGTACAGAGAGGCCGACAAGGATGGTACAGGGCTTACATCAGAAAACATATGAGGAAAGATTGAAGGACTTCAATATGTACTCACTGGAGGAGCGGAGGGATATGGGTGACATGACAGACACATTCAAGTACCTTAAGGTCATGAACAAGGTGCAGGTAGCAACATCTTCCAATATAGGAGGAGTACAAGAATGAGGGGACATGAAATGAAATTGGAAGGTGGCAGGTTAAGGAGAAAAGTGAGGAAGTTCTTCTTCATGGAGAGTGTGGTGGACAAATGGAATAGTTTGCCACAGGAGGGGGTGGGAGCGAGCACAGTAGAGGGATTTAAACATGCCTGGGACAGGCAAAAAGGGAATCTTAGAGGTGGGAAGGAGTGGTGAAAAGCCATTGACCAGGTAGGGTCAGCGGCAGCAAACAAGTGTAGGGCTTACAGGCAGACTTGATGGGCCTAGCAGTCCTCATCTGCCGACAATTTCTATGTTTCTGTGTTGGTAAAGTGTGCTCCCAGGACTCACCTGGAAACAAGCCTCAGCTTAGTGTGTCTTTCCTGGCCAAAAATTATAAAATAAAAATAGCTAACTAACCAACTAACTAAATAAATAAAAAGTGACAACTTTTTTTTTAAGCTCTGTTGGATAATCAACATGTGGAGTTGGAATACTGTCAGCCAATCAGATTTAAAGATTTTCTGAACCCATTTTCAAATACTGATTAGCAGCAGAAGTGATGCATCAGGGTTAGTTAATATTTGTTGCAGCAGAAGTAAAGCATTGTGCAGTTAATATTGGCCAATGACAGAAGTAACACATTGTGGGGTGGGTTGGTTAACATTAATAAGTGATGCATCAAGCAGTTAATATTGATTATACAATGGAAAGGGAAATCCTGGCTTCTGATTGGCTGGCTGGCACGATTTACACATTGTAAATCGTGGCATCACCCCACAGGAAAAAGTGCTAGCCAGCCGCATCTAGAAAGCCCTGTTTCAAATCAATCCATCCCACCCACAACATCCGAGCCTAAACTCCATACTTAGCTGCTGGGAAACCACACCACTGAACACACACTATCCCCATTCAGCTAAGGACACATTTTAACAAAATAAGGAATGCTGAACTGTGGAATGTCTTTTTTTAATGAAAAATAAGCACTAGAAGTTACAGAAATCACCAAAATAAACCGAGCCGTGATTCTGGACAAGAGCCTATGCATATGCGCATGCCCAGGCTTCACTTTATTTCTGTAACTTCTAGTGTTCGTTTTTTCATTAACAAAAATGTTCCATTGTGCAGTGCTCCTCATAGTCACAGTTCAAGTCACTGTAACATAAACATCCTTTTTTCTCTCTCTGCTGAATACATTATCTCTTATGGTAACCACTCCCCTCGTCTGATAGAGCCACCTCACCTGCTGCTCGCTCTTCGCCCACACCACATCCCGCTCTCTCTCCGGTCGTCTCTCAAGTACAATCCAGCGGTCCAACTCATGCATCACTTACAGACAAACCCCCTCTCGCCCGGTCCTTTCCCATTCTGTTTCTCCACTCCATTCCATTTCTTTATATGCTCCTTTTACAGTCTGTCTCACATTCTCCCAACTACAAAAGCCACACAAAAAACGGTACCGCTACAGACATGGCAATCCCAGAAACACACAAGGGTAACCTCGGTACTCGCAGTGCGCCCCGCACTGCATTCTCTGAAGATTTTCCAAGAATTGCAGGCTGTCTGCTAAGAGCAAAATTTAAATTGAAGCCGAGTATCTCTTCCTCTAAACAAACGAATGATTCGGTCACAGCGGAGTGCGTGGAGAATTAAAAAAAAAAAAAAAAGCTAAACCTCATATTCTTTATAACTAAACATATGGGGAGGGGGTGATTATTCTACTTACCAACAGAGAACTATTTTTTTCCTGTTGCTTAAAATATCTACTAATATCTATTAATCCTTTACTGAGCTAAAATGGGTAAGCTTCCTCTGAGTACCTTACCACACCATCTATTTATTTATTTATTTATTTGTATTTTGGATGACACCTTTGAGCCGAGGGCTCTTTTACAAAGGTTCCACATCAAGGCAATAAGGACAATAAGGTACGAAACATAATATGATCATTACAATGGAACTTACAAAAAAAAAAGACAAATACGGTTACAATAATAGCAGCCAAAGGCATTGTCAAGGAATTGTGTTGCGAGTTAATTATACAGTACAAGTCACAGGCGGCTCAGTGAAGCTTTGTTAGTGGGTTAGTGGGAAAAGAGAAGGAAGAGTGGTGGTGAGGGGGTGGTATGGGAGACAGAGAGAGGGAGGAGGGGAGAAATGGGGAGGGCATTGCATTGGGTATGTGGTAGATGGGAAACAGCAAGGGAGGAGGAAAGGGGGGATGAAAAAGAAAAGGAGACAGATTCATCCTATACCCAGTAATGGAGGGTAGGAGAGGAGGAGAAGCTGAGGCCGTGAGGAGATATTACTCAGTCTCACTGGAATCTCTTACACCAACAAAAAGCAACCTATCAGTAAGGTTTTCGACTGAAACTTGCACTATGACACGAGCTGTGTTACTGGGAATTTCTTCAACGTCACTAAGGGGCCATGGTCTCCTTTCTAGATCCTACCTCTCCTCAATGACTGGGTTTTGTACAGCACGCATTCCCGCGTCCCTACTCTATCTGATCCCATCATTCTTCTCATACTACACAAAAAAAATGAAAAGGAGCCACTGCACTAGAAGGTCAGTTAAACTATCCTCAAAACTCCAAAGAGGCTACCTTCTTAGGATTGCTTTCTTGTTGCTTCTACTATCCAGCAGGATTCACCCTAATCCAGGACCTGTTGGCCTGACTCCAAATGGTGTCCACTCCAAGCAGGGCACTATTAACTTGGCCACTGTCAACATTTGTAGTCTGCTGTGCAAAAGTGACAACCTTAAAGTCTGGGTCTCACAACATGACCTTGACATACTGTCTGTTGTTGATACTTGGTTGTCCCCCAAAATATCTGACACAGCTGTTGCTCTACCTGGATATACCATTTTCAGACTGGATAGGACATCCAAACGTGGTGGCTGCACCATCTATCTAAAAAACACACTAAAGGGCCTGGTCTTACCTGAGACTGACCTCGGATGCCCCACTCAAGCACTTGCAATTAAAGTACTACTGGATGCCCATAACAAAACAATCACAGTCTTAACAGTCTGCATACCTCCTAAAGACCCTACCTCTGTCTTCAAAATTTTCTGGACCATCTCCATGCCAAAATCACCTTGCTGAGACAATACTTATGGTTGATTTCAATACAAACTGGCTATCTCCAGCCATTGCCCCTATAAGGATGCCTTATCAGTTCTACACCTATCTCAACTCACCAACACGCCAACCAGAATAAACTATAAGACTGGGACAAGCACCATCCTGGACTGGATAGTCTCCAGTCATCCTGAATGCATCTCCAATGTAACCATACACCCTAACTCCCTTAGTGACCACTCTCCCATTACCTGCAGCTGGTGCAACAAATTTCACACATCCCCACTCCAAACTATCTACAACAGAGTGTTAAGACGTGGCCACCTTGATCTCTTAAAACAGCAGTTACGTAACCATGACTGGGTCCTACTTGACACCACTGATGACATCAGTGTAGCCTAGGAGCACTTCATTAAGGTCTTCAGCATTGCCTGTGACACTCATGCCCCATTAAAAAAGATGAAGGTTCGTGGTACGGTGCACTCATGGATAACTCCTGAACTCATAACTAGCATGAAACATTGGGACCATCTCTGGCACCATGCTAAAGCCTCAGGGAAACACATGGATCTTCAAGCCTATAAAGCAACAAGGAATGCATGCACATGGGCTATTCGTCAGGAGAAAAGTAAGTAGCATCGAGAATTACTGGCTAACGCTTGGGGAGACAGTAGGAAATTTTGGTCAAATATCAAAGGTATCACTGGTAAAGATCCAAAGGTGTCACTCTCTTTGCTAAACCTGGATGGAGCCCCCACCTTGGACCCTCTTAAAATTTCAAATACTTTTAATGATGCCTTTACTAACCTGAGCAGTATTCTATCACAGGACTTCTTTGATGATACCACTACAATGGCCACAAATCACAATGAGGACAAGAACCGTGGACATCCTCCATTCTACTTTAAGAAGGTCTCAGTGACCCAGGCCAGAAAACTCCTGAATAAAGTGTTTGGAAAATCTAGGCACAGTGGGGACTCCCTAGACCTCAAACTTATCGCACTTACCCTGGGGGAAGTAATTCTACCCATAACAAAGATCCTTAACCTCTCACTAACCCTGTCACAATTCCCGCACGTCTAGAAGACGGCCCTGGTGAACCCAGTACAAAAATCTGGAGACTGTGCCCTGCATATCAACAGTAGGCCAATATCAATCCTCCCTCCTCTATCTAAAGTGCTGGAATGCACTGTCACTAATCAGCTTGTTGATTACCTTGAAAAGTACTCCATCCAATGCCCACAACAGCACGGATTTAGAAAAGGGCACATCACCACCACAGCACTTCTTGAATTCACCAGCTTCATTCAGCAATCATTTGACCAAGGCAATCTGGTAGGTGCGGCCTTTATAGATTTAACAAAGGCCTTTGACACTGTTAATCACCCACTTTTCCTCCATGAACTAACGTCAATTGGTCTTTCCCACAAAACATTGCACTGGTTCAGAAGCTATCGTGAAGATAGATCCCAGCGGGTGAAAATATCTAATGTAATCTCTGAACAGCAGGTCATCCTATCTGGAGTACCACAAGGATCAATCCTGAGTCCCCTCCTCTTCAGTGTCTTCCTGAACTCCCTGCCATCCTTCTGTTACCAAAGAATTCTCCTATATGCTGACGACGCTGTCATTTTTTCATGTCACCCTGACCTACTTGAAAACAACCTACAACTCATCTTCAAGGCAGTAGAGGAATGGTTTAGTGCACACAAATTGGTCCAAAACTATAAGAAAACAAAAGTTATGTTGTTCACCTCCTCTCGTAATAGATACAAGAACCATGCTCTTACCATTAGAAATAACCTGGGAGTTACACTTGAACAGATCCAACATTTTAAGTAGCTAGGAGTAACTTTGGATAGTCATCTCTCCTATGTGCTTCACATCAAAAATGTTGCCAAGGCCATCAATATTAGAACTGGGCTCCTCTATAGACACAGGAGGAGTCTGTCACCAGAAGCCCTCAAGCTTGCAATCTACAGTTACGTGTTGTCAATCATCGATTACAGCTTGGTCATATATGGGTTTGCTACCGCTACCTCACTCAAAAGGCTGTTTGTTGCACTAAACAATGTGTGTAGACTTCTCACGGGTGCCACACGTCTCACACACATGTGTGAGCTATATGCTCAAACTGGATGGCTTCAACTAAGTGGTAGGATCAAATACCAAACGTGCCTGCTAACAAAAAAGAACATTAATTGGGCTCCTTGGACTTCTGAACCAATCTCACAGGACCCAACACACTCGCACCTCTACCACCCAACTCCTCCAAGTCCCTAGGTGCCAGACAACTCAATGCCAGCCCTCTCTTTCTTATAGAGCCCCACTTTGGTTCAATGATTGGCACACTGAATTAACTAATCTGCCCAAACTTGGCCAGTTTAAGCACTCACTCTGTCAGCATCTCATATCCGAAAGCTCCCGTGATTGTTCTGCCTAAGTAAAGTATGCCTGTCCTGTCCCTAACATCCCATTTGAGTGCATCTCTGCTCACCCCCCCCACTCTGATTACATCATCAGATAATCTGACAAGGCCTTGGCTGCTACCCCTTTCACTTGGTCATAAAACCCTTTTCCCCCTCTTCCTCGGTTGTTCTCCCTCCCCTACTCCCTGCTTCTCCTTTCAGCAATACTGACAAAGCCCCTGGCTGCTACCTCCTCTTTTCTCTTTCCATTTATTTGCTATCTTTCTCCAATTTTGAACAGTGCTAATTATTTATGATGTATTAGATGCTGTTACTGTAGGTCAGAAACTCAATTGTTAGTTCTTCCTATGTCTGTTTGTAACACCCCCATTGATGTGGAACCTTTGTAAATGAGCTATGTTGTACTCAAAGGTATTTTGTAATCCGAGATTGAACAAATAAATAAATAAATAATAGGTTGCAGACGTGAAGCATCACAAACAGTTAACATTGATTGGTGGCAGAAATAAAGCATTGGGGTAGTTAATATTGAGTGGTGGCAGAAGTAAAACATTGGGGCAATTAATATTGATTAGTAGAACAAGTAAAGCATTGGGGTTGTTAATATTGATCAGTGGCAGAAATGAAGCATTGGGGCAGTTAATATTGATTAATGGCAGAAATGAAGCATTGGGGCAGTTAATATAGATTAGTGACAGACATGAAGCATTGGGGTCGTAAATATTGATTAGTGGCAGAAATGAAGCATTGGGGCAGTTAATATTGATTACTGACTGCCCTCTCCGCTCTTTTGGAGGTGGTTCTCTTGAAGGTTCCCAGATCCCAAAGTTGTCTGGGGGCCTTGCCTTTGCAGTGGCTGGAACCAGCTACTGCAAGAGCTTTGAAAGGCCCTCATGGTTGTCAGTTTTAAGCAGAGGTTAAAACATTATCTTGTTATAAGGGATTACCATGCTGCCTCTCAAATTATTGGACTTAAAGTACAATTTACTGAAAGATATTCATTATGCTGCTATTATTTGTATTTGATTTGTTTTGTAAGGCACCCAGAGCCTGCAGGATTGGGTGCCTAAGAAATATACTACTACCACAGTGTCTTAAAAAGATAGATCTTACTTTGAGGGGGCTCTTGCAGCAGGTAACACCTTTAGGACTGAAGCCAGCAGGCACCAGGACCCCACGGAAAACTTATAGCTAGCAGTATACAGCAGGGGGTCACCCCTTACGTCAGCCTGCCCCCTTCGTCACATATGGTATAAAACGGGCAGTCTCAGCGCCCAGCCACAGTTCTTTTCTCGTCGACCTGCGCAAGTTGGACCTCCGCGGATGCCTTCAGCTAGTCAACTGCCATTTTGAATCGCTTACCTGAGTTTTGTTATTTTTTTCCTAAAACAATTTTTCATTGAAGTTCATCTTGCATGTCTTCTCCATCTTCCTCAGTCAAGAGGTGGCAATCGAAGTGTGTGTGCAACAAGCATATCCCTCACAAAGACAGCCATTCAGTTTGCTATTCTGCCTAGGCCCAGACCATGACATAGAGGCCTGCCAGCATTGCCAAGATTTCAATCAGAGCACTTGGCTCCATCACGAGAAGACCCTTGAAGCCTTCTTGCTTTCCAAAAAGCTAACCGAGATGGAGAAGGAACCTCACCGAAAAAGTTTATCTTCTTTCCCGGTTTCCAGGGCCTCTGCCTCCTCTTCTTCCCACAAGGAGAGAAAATCGAGTGGCAAACACAAGCACTGGGAGAAGCATAGGGAGAAGCCACAGTCAGCTTCCCGCTCCAGGTCCCCAACTAAGTCAGTGACCATTTCTGGGTCTGCCCCCCATGGGGGGGTCGGCTCCAACCACCACAGCAGCCCTCTCTCCCTCTGTGCTCTCGGTGGCCAAATCTTCCTCCCTTCTTACTGTATGGGAAGGAGGTCCTACTGGGCTCATGACTTCTTCCCCCCGCCTCTCAGCCACTCAAACTTAGGCCCCTGGTCCCTGCGGGCTCTAAGTCGAGTGATTCGGCTGGTGGATCTTCAGGTGGTTGGCCTTTGCCTATTGCTCTCCCAGCCAGGGTGTCTGCCAAGTTCTCCCTGACATCAGCGGCCAACTCCAACTGGTGACACCTGGGACAGATGCCCTCATCCCACTCGGGAGTAAGCTCCCCGGTTCCGGCGACTCCTCCTAGACGGACGCCTGCTGAATCACCAATCGGCACCCACCTACACCAGTGCCTTCGATGCCAGTTTCTCTGATATCTCCTCCAGTGACCCAGTCATCACCTATCCCTCCCAAGTCACCGGCCGAGCCTGATGCCCACCTTCAACCGACGCCCGAGGGCCTGACGCCCGATGGCCTGACGTCTGGTTCAGACCGTCCAACACCAGATGGTTCTGTCCCTCAGTGACCTTCACCAGGTAACCCAGATCAGCCTACTCCAATGCCCAAGTTACCCCAGCCTGATGATCAGATGCCAGGGCCCTCTAAGCCTAGCCCCCAATGCTGGAAACACCAGCTCTACCGTTCCATCCTCCACAGGCCTTGAATGAGGTTTTTTGCAGCCTAGTGGGCCTATTTTAAAGACAAGGAAGCCCCTAAGGAACCTTGCAAGCCCACTCCTCAGGGGCCACCTCCTGACAAGCCTCCGGTTCACCCACCTGCCCCTCCACCTAGGGGGTACACGCTGACTCCGGATGGCATCGGTACAACCCCACCAAAAGGGCGGCCATGCAAACATCCCCATTCTCCTTCACCCTCCCTGGATCCTAGGGAATTGGATGGATACTCCTTTTCCTCTTCAGACAGCGATGATGCAAACCTTCCATCAGAGTCTGACGGTGGTAAGAACACCCCTTGTTCCTTGCCCAATGACCCAATTTTCATGTACATAATGCAGCACATCCAGCAGTTGAATGGCCGGGACACAGAGGAGCGGGATTTGGAGAGCTGTTGGTTAGCTTTCTTTCTCAGGAGGAAGGACACCCAACCCATGGCGGTTCCCCTCCTTGTTGAGACCCACAAAGACATCAACAGGGTGGCCTGGAAGTGCCCCTTTTCTATGCCTGCAGTCTCCAAAAAGTTAGACTGACTGTATTGTGCTCCCAGAGATTATCCCTTTTACAGTGAGCGCCCAGAGGCAGACTCCATTGTTATCAGTGCTGCCCAGATGACCTAGACACCTGAGTTTATAACCTCTAGATAAAGACTCCAAGCAATTTGACCAGTTGGCCAAAAAGGTTTATTCCTCGGCCACTTGTACTATACGGTCTTAAAACTTCCTCACTCACATGGTCCAATACCAGAACACCCCATGGGACAAGGCTGTGGAGGTGGCTCAGGCCATACCTGACTGCCCTGACTGGTAAGGCAGAATTGCTGGCCATCTTAAAGTAAATCTCGGACATCGGCAACTATGTCCTCTGAGCCTCTTATGATACGGTGGACTCTGCAGGCAGGGCTGCAGCCTCCGCAGTCTGTTTTCATCACTGTTCATGGTTGAGGGTCTCCAGTTTTGCACCGGACTTATAATCCAGAATCATGGATGCCTCCTTCAGAGGCCTGGTATGGTTCAATGAGGACTCATAAAATATTATTACTCACCTGCAGTAATCAGGAAAGGCTATCAGATCCATACACAGCATGTACAAACCTCAGCACAAACTACATCCTAAGTAGTCCTTTCAGAGGAATGCCAGACAGAACCCAGAGAACAGCAGCAGAGAGCAGGATTCAAGCTCAAAGCTTCCACCCTTGCTTCAGGAGGTTCTTCTCCTCGGGCTCCTAGGATGTCCCAGGCTGTGCTACACCTCTCCAGTTCCTCAGCCTGACTCATTGCCCGACCCCCTTCCCCCAGCCGAAGCCCTGGTGGGAGGAGGTGGTGGTGGGGGTTCGAGTCTCCTTGCACATAGACGGCTGGTGCTAGATAACTTCAGACCAGTGGGTCCTGCAACTAGTAGAAAAAGGGCATACTGTGGAGTTCACAGAGATACCCCCAGACAACCCATCGGCCCCCTCTATTTATTCTCAGGCTCACAGCGCCCTCATCGAAGAGGAGATCACAGATGTAGAAGTGGGTAGCCATCTGGGAACTAGCGACCATCGAACAGTATGGTTCACAATAAACACAGCAATGGAGTCAAGCCATACAAAGGCAAAAGTACTGGACTTTAGGAGGGCTGACTTTGCCAAAATGGGTAAGTGTCTAAGGAATGCACTAGCAAATGGGCAGGAAGGAGGGGTGGAAGAACAATGGGGAATAATAAAAACTGCCATCACAGAGGTAACGAGCCTTTGTGTGAAGCAAATAAACAAAACAAAACGATGTAAGAAACCACTATGGTTCTCAAAGGAAGTGGCAGTGAAGGTTCAAGAGAAAAAGAAAGCATTCAGGAAGTACAAGGAATCGCAGAAGGACCAGGACAGAGAACTGTATCAGTTAAAGCAAAAGGAGGCTGGGAAGGCAGTCAGAACAGCAAAGGCCCAAACCGAGGAAAAGATAGCCAACTCAGTTAAGAAGGGGGATAAAACCTTTTATAGGTACATCAGGGAGCGAAGGAAGACCAAGGGAGGGATAGTGAGGCTTAATAAAGGGAGGGAGGGTAAGAGGAGACTGTGAAAAGGCAGAGATACTAAACAAATATTTTTGCTCAGTATTTACAAATGAAGAGGGAGGTACCTAAAACAAACAGTAGAAACACTCTGACTATAGAAGTTGATACCAGCCCATTTACAGAAGAAAGGGTTCTGAAAGAACTCTTAAAACTGAAGGTGGACAAAGCAATGGGTCTGATGGATTCATCCCAGAATTCTAAAAGAACTAAGGGTAGAACTAGTGACACCACTGACTACCCTTTTAACAAATCATGGGAGGATGGGGTGGTACCTGAGGACTGGAGGAGGGCAGATGTGATTCCCTTCACAAAAGTGGGAGCAAGGCAGAAGCAGGAAACTACAGACCTGTTAGTTTAACCTCAGTGATAGGGAAAATGATGGAATCACTCTGAAGGAAAGAATTGTCGAGTATCTAGAGGCCAGAGGGGCACAGGACCCTAGGCAGCATGGATTCACAGCAGGAAGGTCATGCCAGACGAATTTGATAGATTTCTTTGACTGGGTGACCAAAGTAGTAGATCAGGGAGGGGCTGTGGACATGGCCTACCTAGACTTTAGCAAGGCATTTGACACAGTCCCAGATTATTATACAAGTTAGCCAGCCTGGGAGTGGGTCCCAAGATGACAGCCTGGGTAAAGAATTGGCTGGAGAATAGGACACAGAGAGTAATAGTAAATGGAGTCCACTCAGAAGAAAGGGGGGTTACTAGTGGGGCACCGCAGGGTTCAGATTAGACTAGTCCTCTTCAATGTCTTTGTGTTACATTGCAGAGGGACTGGAAGGAAAGTATGTTCTCTTTGCAGATGACACAAAGATCTGCAACAGAATTGATGCACAGGGTGGGGTGGAAAGGATGAGAAGGGACTTGGCAAGGTTAGAGAAATGGTCAAATGTATGGCAGCTTAGATTTAATGCTAAGAAGTGCAAGGTAATGCACCTGGGAAACAAAAACCCAGGGGAGGAGTACACAATGGGGGTGAGATACTAACAACAACAAAAATGGAAAGGGACCTGGGGGTAGTCATATCAGGTGACCTAAAGGTGGGCAAGTAATGTGAGAGGGCAGCAAGGAGGGCTTGGGGGATACTGGGATGCATAGGGAGAGGCATCACCAGTAGAAAACAGGAAGTTATTATGCCTCTGTACAGACAGCTGGTGAGACCCCATCTGGAGTACTGCGTGCAATTCTGGAGACCCAATCTCTGCAAAGACATAGACAGGATGGAAGCTGTCCAGAGGAGGGCAACTAAAATGGTGCAGGGTCTGCACCGGAAGATATATGAAGAGAGACAAAAGGAGCTTAATATGTATAGCCTCGAGGAAAGGAGGGAGAGAGGGGACATGATAGAAACGTTCAAGTACCTCAAGGGACTCAACAAAGTCCAAGAGGGTAGCATCTTTCAAAAAAAGAGGTGTGCAAGAACAAGAGGGCACAATTTGAAGATAGAGGGGGGGCAGCTCAGAGGTAATTTAAGGAAGTATTTTTTCACAGAGAGGGTTGTGGATGCATGGAACGCCTTCCGAGGAGGTTGTGGAGTCAAAAACAGTGGTGGAATTCAAGCATGCATGGGACAATCATAAGGCAATTCTAGGGGTGGGTAGGAAGAAGTAGGCTGCAGGTTAACTAGGATCTGCAGCTTGTCCAGTAGGCAGGGAAATGGGCAGACTGGGTGGACCAAGTGGTTCTTATCTGCCGTCAAATTCTATGTTTCTATGTTTCTATATCCAGAACCTGCTGCAAAAGAGGGCCATAGATCCAGTCCCTCTGGCACAAAGGGGGAAAGGGTTTTGTTTCCACTTTTTCCTGGTGCCAGAGAAAACCAGGGACCTGTGTCCTATTCTTGTCCTCAGCCACCTGAACCAATACATGGAGTATAAAAGGTTCACGATGGTCACTCTGCTAGGTGATCTTCTTCTTCTTCATCATCATCGAAGGGATTGGGTATGCTCCCTGGACATGCTGGATGCATACCTCCACATTCTGATTTTCCAACCCCACAGGAGGTTCCTTCGCTTCCACTTCCAGCAAAGTCAGTACCAGTTTTGGGCTCTGCCTTTTGGCCTATCCTCAGCCCCCAGGGTTTTCACCAAATGCCTCGCAATAGTGGTTGCAGCTGTAAGGAGATAGGGAAATTATGTTTTCCTTTACCTGGATGACTGGCTGTTGACTGCTCCCACCAGGGACCAGCTACTCCACATCATGCAGATCACTTTCTCCCTGTTTCAGGACCTAGAGGTTACCTTAAACCTCCCCAAGTTCTCTCCTTGGCCAAGCCAATGGCTGCAATACATGGGGGAAATCCTGGATACGGCACAAGGCAAAGCCTTCCTTACTCAAGACAGAGCAGAGCGCCTTCAGACGCATGCTCAGCAGATCTCCTCCTCTCGCCAGGTTCAGGCCAGGTCTGTTGTAAGACCCTTGGGACACATGACAGCCATCATCACCACAGTCCCCTTGGCCAGGCTGTACATGAAGGTGGTCCAGTGGAACCTGAAAGTTCAATGGGACCAGCATTCAGACGACCCGGAGTAGCCTGTCTTGGTACCGAACCCTGTTTGACAGGTGTTAGCATGATGGCTGAATTCTTCCAACCTTTCCAAAGGAGTTTATCTGTGGAAGGAATCTCCCAGTCAGATCCTAACCACAGACATATCGGGTCAGGGCTGGGGAGCCCACTTGGGAGGTCATCAGAGGGCCCAGTACGAGCTCCATCTCTATATCAGTGTCCTGGAAACGAGGGCAATTCGGTATGCCCTTCAGGCCTTCCAGACAGTCTTGCTATCTGGCCCTCTGTTGATCCAAACAGACAATATGTCAGTGGTCTTTTACATAAACAAGCAGGGTGGGGGACTCATTCTTATCCCCTCTGCAGGGAGGTCATAAGAGTCTGGTCATGGGCAGTGGACCATCACTTGGACTTGACAGCAGTCCATGTTCCAGACATCCAAAACACCCTGGCCAACAGTCTAAGCCAGTCTTGTTCAAGGGCCCACCAATGGGAACTTCATCCCTTAGTGGTTGAAGACCCCTTTGGCAAATGGAGATGTCCAGAACTGGATCTATTTTCCTCCCATCCAACGCAAAACTGCCCAGTTTCTGTTCACTAGATCCATGGCCTGATGTTTTCTGGTGAGACACGTTGTCCCTCTCCTGGACAGGGAGATTCCTTTACACGTTCCCTCCCTTCCCTGTACTGCAGAGAGTTCTTCTCAAGCTGCAGTCCAAGGGAGCAGAGATGATTCTGGTGGCACCCTTCTGGCTACACCAGGTTTGGTTTCCACTTCTTCAGCAACTTGCAGTGGAACCTCTGATTTCCCTGCCCCTGTGCTCAGACTTGCTCTCCCAGGAGCAGGGAACCCTGGTCCATCCGGATCTCAGATCTCTAATCTCCATGCATGGCTCCTGCAGACCTAGCTGTATCCAGATTTGGGGTTTCCCCCAGGGTAGCGAATGTATTGGTGGCTGCTAGAAAATCTTCCACTAGGGCCACTTATGCTATGAAATGGAAGTGGTTATGCATCTGGGCCACCGCTCGGCATTTGGACCCCTTCGCCTGCCCCATGAATTCAGTGCTTGAGTCTCTCCTCTTCCTGTCAAACTCAGAACTGAGCTACTCTTCACTAAAAGTGCACCTGTCTGCCATTTTGGCCTACCATACACCTACTGAGGACAAACTCTTGCCCAGACAGAGCTTCCCTGTACATTTTTATGGGGCATTCTGAATCTGAATCCTCCCATCAAGACCCCGTCCCACCACGGGATCTGTTGTTTATTTTAGAAAAGCTTACCTTGCCTCCCTTCGAACCTGCTGCAAGTTGCGAGCTACACTTTCTGTCATGGAAAGTGGTCTTTTTAGTTGCCATTACTTCTGCTCAAAGAATTTCCGAGCTTCAGGCTCTGATGTGTAAAGAGCCTTATTTGGTTTTCCACAAAGTCTTTGAGAACTAATGCTAAGTTTCTTCCCAAGGTGGTGTCAGAGTTTACACTGAATCAAGACATCCACCTTCCTGTCTACTACCCAGAGTATTCGATTTGAGGGGAGGCACTTCTTCATACTCCGGATGTTCATAGGATGCTTTATTATTATTTGGAGTGCACCAGAGCTATTAGAAAGTCTGACCAGTTGTTTATGTCTTTTACCCCCAGAATGGAAGGGGGTGCCTATTTCTGAACAGTGTTTATCCAAATGGTTGGTTCACTGCATTGTTTTCTGCCATAACAAGTAAAAGAAGTCTTTACTAGGCTCGGTAAAAGGTCACTGTACCAGGGGCAAGCAGGCATGGCTGCCTCTTTTGCCTACTTGAGGAATGTGTCAGCCGACGACATTTGTGCAGCTGCTACTTGGAGTTCCAACCACACCTTTGTTAAACACTGTAGTTTGGACACTGCATCCAGACAGAGAGCAAGCTTCGGACTGGCAGTCCTGCAAGGCCTCCACTTCTGAACCTCTTTCAGAGACTTCTACCTCCACCCAGCTGACCGGGGTCTCTCGTTTACTGCTTAGGACTCAGTCTTAAAGGTGTTCCCTGCTGCAAGAGCCGCTTTGAAGTAAGATAGTAGTTATGTAAGAACTTACCATAACAGTAGATCTTTGAAAGGAGCTCTTGCAGCAGGTGTTATTTTTCCCTCCCACCTTCCCCCTGGTAGCTGCTTCTTCACCACGGTTACCTTTGAATTTCCTCATCTAGAGAGACCTCCTCGGTTCTCTGACCTTATCTTTTGCTGGGTCTCTGGTGGGAGAACTGAAAGATGGTCTGGGGGACTGCCTCTTTTATATCATAAGTGATGCTGGGAGTGGGCCAATGTCAGAGGGTGGTCCCCCACTGTGTACTGCTAGCTAGAAGTTTTCCGTGGGGTCCTGGTGCCTGCCAGGCTCAGTCCTAAAGGTGTTACCTGCTGCAAGAGCTCCTCTCGAAGATCTACTGTTACGGTAAGTTATTACATAACTGTACTTTTCTTTCTCAAACTACAAATTCTGAAGCTCAAAGGGATTTAGATGCTAATGAATTATAGATGAAGTATTAACCACTTCTACACATCTCAAATACAGATTGAGAAATAAACAATGTGGCCTGACTGGGATTTGAACCCATGCCCCAAAATACCACCCCACTGCTCTGTCTGCAGAGCAATCAGGACAATGACACTGCAATATGGGACTAGAAGAAAATACATTTCCAGAGTGCTAGGTGAGCCTGCCTGCAACATGTTGACATGCATCAGAGCAAAGCTTTGTCAGAGGTGTACAACAGATATAACATACTACAAGTTGAGAGGTTGGAACAGATTCAGTGCCTTGGCATGTTGTGCAACTTGTAAAATATTTATGCAAGGTCCACCTGAGAAATATGTTTGGACTTTACATATAGGACAGAAAAACAGACTTATTTACATGCCAGGACCACAGGAATGCTCACTCACACCCTCCGTTTCATTATTTGCGTTACAATTTTATCAGCATTTTTTTTGTATGCGAATACTGCCATGGAGACCACTCTTATGGTTACAAGAGTGATGTAATGAACATTCTTATGGTATGAGGATGGTAAGCCGAAGGTGAGCAGTTCTGATATACCCCATGGATATAAGTGAGACCACTCTTACAACTACAAGAGTGGTCTCGGCAGTGATAGTAATTAATATATTACTATAAAATGACAAGACAAATTCCTGGGCTCTGATTGATCAGTGCTGACTTTCAACAGTGATGTTATCCAAGCACAACATCAGATCTATTTGAAAAGCAACTAAAAATACATGTTATTTGTTTTTTTAGAAGCAAACCACATTATAATTGTGATAAAGCATTCCAGGGTGTGTGTTGTGGGGATGAAATCTCTTCTTGGGTGTTGAATGCACTTGTTGTGCCCAGCCACACAAGGTGTGATGTTATCCCAGCAGACACACACCCTGTTGTGCATTATTGCTTAATTCATTGAGATCCATCAATAATATATGAAAATAAAAAAATTAAAAACTTCCCCAAACATGCCCATTTCCAGGGCAGCTGCGTATGAGACACTTTACAGAATAAGAGTCTCTTACAAGCAGAGGAAAAAAGCCCTCCTATTGGTTGGGAGTGCTCCTTCAATCTATATTATTTTCTAGTTTATTTGCCTAAAACAGCCCAGCTAAAATGCAAGATCTCAATTACAGCAGGATCCCGTACGTCTGTGTAGACTGAATTAAGCCTCGAGGGGTTAAGTGACTTGCTCAGGGTCATGCACCACTGAGTAAGTTGCTCTGCTAGGATTTGGTCCCGGGCCTCCTGGCTTGCAGGCCACCATGCTAACCACTAACCCACACCACCTGTCAAATGAGTTAGTGACTGCAGAGTAATGATACAGAGACAGTTTGGGAGTTGTGGCCCATTTCGCAGACACAAATTATTAAGAATGACGCACATTCCCTGAGGGAAATCACAGAAATTCTGCTGGGTCCAATAGTTGTGCTTTGAAAGTAATACAGAAGGCTGGGTGATTGAGCAATTAAGCCAGTGAGTGGACTGTGAACCAAAGAATCCATTTGTGAACCCTTCTTCATTGCTGCTAACTCACCGTATAACCCTGAGCAAGTCATTCAACCTCCCGGTGCTTCAGTGAGTCTGCCACAGCTGTAAAACGAGGTTGAAACTGGACCCCAACTGAAAATGAATGAGCTGTTCCATTTCAGCTGGGCTATCCTGTCAGGCCGTGCCAGTTCCTTGCAAAGCAGTTCCAGTCTTGCCTCCCTTCCTCCCTCCCTGCAACCAAAAACATGCTGGAGGAGATTGCTTTAATACGCAGAATCTGAAATGACCATCCTTACCAGAATAAAGTCCTCACTCATCAAGTGCTCAATAAACAGGATTATCATTGGCCAGCTCGTCCGCGTAGAAGTAGTACTACGGCTCACAATGCCAGCGATAGGGGTTCAGGAACAAGCCAGGATCATCAGTGGTCAGCTGGGGGGATGAGGAGCGAGCATTCTAGAGGACACTCCTCTGGTGAGAGAGGGCAGCCAGCTCTGCTGCTGGACTACCACCTGGGTGACCACAGATGGCAGTACAACCAGAGCAGTTTAGGGGAAGGGGACACAAACTGTGCCACGCTATGCACACTCGCATCACCTGAGTCCCAGGGTTGGGACAAAAAAGGTGGAAATGCCCCAGCAACAGGCGGGATGACATTCCAGCCTCATGGAAGCCCCAGACCAGTGACATGCCCCTCCCTCAGTCTGGATCCCGGTCTTGCTGTGATATGGTGTGCCATGCTCCCCACCACAGAGGAAATAAACAAGCTGACAAGCAATTGCGGTAACGTATTAACTAGTACCTGTTGTAAGAAAAGAAATAATTTTAGTACCTCCTGTTGTGCCTCCAAGGTGGTACATGGCGTTATCAAATTAGGTCATATGATTCTAACGTATTGTATACAAGGAATGGGTTCACAGTTCTCAGACCCTCTGATAAAGCCCATTTAGCATGGGTGAAATGTTAGTCTTGTGGCATAACTATAGCACAACACTACTCTTTAACGTGAAAAGCTTTTTACTCGCTTGCTTTGAGCTCTTGTTAAATTCAATAAATTTGATACATGATTTTCCAGTTTGTGCAACAAGGTCTCCTTACTCCGCATCATGCGAGATGATAATTGAGTGCGAGTCTGCCATTCACCAGTATGCCTTTTGCTTTACTACGGTCATACAAACTGGGACATTAGTGTAGAGCAGCTAACCAGTTTCTTGTTTGCTTTGTGGCTTCCTGAGGTGGATGAAGTAGAAGTAAACCCACGTGAAGTCAGCTGACGGCCTGGGGAGGCTGACACAATTGAGGCCTTGACGAAGGGAAGGGGTAACAAAACATTACCAAAATTACCTTTATTTACATCACTTAGACAGCATACTGCATGCCAGCCCCTTCTCGTGACTACTGCTTGAGTATTATTTACTAACAAAAGAAAAACCTCCACAGGGGGTGCAGCCTTACCAGATATACAGTACCTGTGCACTGAAATATATTTCAAAAGGGAATCTTTGATGAAGCCCTCCCCTCCCAGGTGTGAAATGTTTGGTTGGCTTGTGAAGGTGCGGGATAAAACAGACACAGCAAACCAGAAGTCAAGTGCATAAAAACGCAAACGTGTGTTATTTTATTCAAATCAGAAAATAAAAATAATAAACATACAGAAAGCAAAAGGTTATTCAATATCCAGTATCCAGCAAACTTTCTAATCTTGAAAATTTAGCCTTTGCAAATAGAACAGTGTGGAAACAAGCAAACACTTCTGAGGTCCTCCTCACTTGGTAGGCAGTATTCAACTGATTCCCCCAATCTATATTTGTTACTCCAAGTGGTGGGTTTTTATACCTTTCATGGATGACATCACCATCAGGTGATCCACCCCTTTTTTGCTAAAACCAGTACAAACCTCTTATTCTCAGGCGTTCCCCATCAAACAGTAAATACATACATGTTCATACATGTTATCTTTTCTAGCCTAGACTCAGCTCCTCTTTCTTGGTTAAGGGGGTTTTATGTTTCCATTTTGTTTCATCTCAAAATATATTTTTAATAAGATAGTAAGCCCATGAGGGTTCCACTGGGTTTTGCAAGAGGAACAGGAGAATGAGAGTGCCCTCCTCTTCTCCCTTTTCCTGCCAAACCTTGGAACTCATCATATTCTTTTCTTTTTATTTCCATTAAATCATTAAATGTGATGCCCTAAAATAGACAAGAATACAGCAAACGTAATTCATTTCCATTCTCAGCGCAAGTGGCTGTCTCACTATCGCTGCAGAGAGAGGGTGAAAGTGAGTACTTTAACATTAAAATTTTAGACAGCTGCTCCCTGTCTAACAGAAATAAAGAGTGAAAGGAATGGGGGGTGTCGGATACCTTACACATAGGTATCTACCTTAGATAGGGCTCACCCTGTCACACACACCCCTGCACACGAGGGCAACAGTCCTTACTGTTGGCAATCACCCCTCCAGAACCCTGGAAGGGTTGGAGCTTCCGCACACCCACACTAGAAGCTCTGCCTCAGGGACCCTATGAATCAAAATGGCCTCTGAATCCTGCCGTGCTAACATCAGCTGATACCATTTAATTCCCTTTAGTTTTCTACACAGGTTTTGTAATACCTGTATAGACATCATCTTTCATCTACACATCTAAATATTTATTTTCATTCAGGGTACAACGTGTACTTCATTTATTATCAGCATTTGTCCCATAATGGTACAGAAAGTCAGCATTCTGGTATTGGGAACCTGCCCTATGTTTCACAGAAAATCAGTACGGCTGTAGTGCTAAATACCAATGCATTATCCTTGAGTATTTATCCTTCATCTGGTGGAGCCAGCTCAATGGATCGTGATCCGTTAGCACGGTAAATTCTATACCCTACTGATAATACTTAAGGGCTTCACTGTCCCATCTCATGGCCAAGCATCTGTATTGTGGAGTATTTGTGCTCCCTGTCATGGATTTTTCTGCTGATGAATATCACTGGATGCTCCTCTCTCTTGCTCTGCTGTGATAAGATAGCCCCTGTACCTGGGGGTAGTCATATCAGATGACCTAAAGGTGGGCAAGCAATGTGAGAAGGCAGTAAGGAGGGCTGGGGGGATACTGGGATATATAGGGAGAGGCTTCACCAGTAGAAAACAGGAAGTTGTTATCCCTCAGTACAGACAGCTGGTGAGACCCCATCTGGAGTACTGCATGCAGTTCTGGAGACCCAATCTCCGCAAGGACATAGACAGGTTGGAGGCAGTCCAGAGGAGGGCAACTAAAATGGTGCAGGGTCTGCACCAGAAGACATATGAAGAGAGAATTAAGGAGCTTAGTATGTATACCGTAGAGGAAAGGAGGGACGGGGAGCATGATAGAAACTTTCAAGTACCTCAAGGGAATCAACAAAGTCCGAGAGGTTAGCATCTTTCAGAAAAAGAGGTGTGCAAGAACAAGGGGGCACAATTTGAAGATAGAAGGGGGACAGCTCAGAGGTAAGTATTTTTTCATGAAGAGGGTTGTGGATGCATGGAACAGTCTTCCTGAGGAGGTTGTAGAGTCAAAAACAGTGGGGGAATTCAAGAATGCATGGGACAGACATAAGGTAATTCTAGGGGGTGGGGTAGGAGGAAGTAGGCTGTTGGTTAACTAGGATCTGCAGCTTATCCATTAGGTAGGGAAATGGGCAGACTGGGTGGTCCAAGTGGTCCTTATCTGCCATCAGATGCTATGTTTCTATGTACCTGTGTCTGAAGCATCAGCGTGTACCTCAAAAGGGGCCTGAAAGCCTGGGCTAACACTGGGGAGGAACATAGAATAGCCTTAATGTTCCTGAATGCCTCATCACACTGCAAGGTTAATTGGACCTTGTTCGGGCATTTGTTCTTAGTCAGGTCAGTAAGGGGTGTGACTATGGTGGTAGAAATGGGTATGAACCTCTTATAGTAACTGGTCAACCCAAGGAAGGAACGTACATGTTTATTTGCACTGAGAATGGGACTGCTAGCTACGGCCTCCACTTTACCCACATCCGGCTTAACCATACTTTTACATATGACAAATCCCAAATACTTAGTTTCAGTTCGGGCCACCGCACATTTAGTGGGGTTTATAGTCAGGCCTGCATCTTTGATGGGTTGTATCACTGCCCTAAGGTGTTCTAAGTGTGTGTTCCAAGCTGCACTATAGATGACTGCATCATCCAAATAAGCGGCACAGTACTGCATATGAGGTCTAAGTATTTTGTCCACATAGCGCTGAAAAGTCACAGGGGCACCATGGAGGCCAAAAGGCATGGTGGTAAATTGGTAGTCTCCTATTGGTGCACTAAAAGCTGTTATTTCCTGTGCGTGTAGTGCCAAAGGGATCTGCCAATATCCCTTAGTAAGATCTAAGGTGCTAATGTACTGTGCGTTCCCTATTTTGTCTAAGAGGTCATCAATGCGGGGCATGGGGTAACCATCAGAGGTGTATATTGTTTTAATCTTTTGAAAATCCAGACAGAGCCAGATACCTCTTTCCTTTTTATCTACCACCACCACAAGTGAGGACCAGGCACTACGAGAGGGAACAATAATTCCTAACTGTTCCATTTTGTGGACCTCTTCGATAACCTCCTGGCTGATCTTTTTGAGCAGCTCATAGGTTTCTGGTATATAGGTTTCTCTTGGTTTACTTTGATAGTATGTACTACCCCTTTGGCTCTCCCTGGCATGTAGGTAAAAGTTGTCCTGAACTGATGTAATAGCTTTTGCACCTTCTTCTTCTGCCCTGCGTCTAGCTCAGGATTAATTTGTACCTCTACCATTTCTTTTTCTTGTTCTAGTCATCTATAAGCTTGAGGAGGCAGTATAGCGCAGTGGTTTAAGGCTCTGAGCTGCAAACCTGGAGACCTGAGTTTGAATCCCACAGCCCCCACTTGCATACTGTGTGACCCTGAGCAAGTCATTTAACTTCCTTGTGCTCCCAGGTGACACCTATAAACAAGCTTTCAGCTTAGTGTGTCTTTCCTAGTTAAAAAAAAAAAAAAGCAATCTCCAATGCCGTGTCACCTGCTCTGGGTGTACATCAGGGTGGGCATAAAGGTAGCATTGTACCATTTACATAAGAGATTGGCATACAATTTTTTATGGGGCCTTCGTCCTGATATCTCCAGTTCATAGTTGACTACTCCTGTCTGACAAAGGATGTTATAGGGGTCCTGCCATTTCATGAGAAGCTTATTGTCAGAAGATGGCATCAACAATAATGCTTTGTCCCCAGGTTGGAAAGATTTACCTTTAAGACCCAGATCACTGCCCAAGGTCACTAGGTCACTGTGCCACTCCTCTAGCCTTTTCTCCCCTTTTCTTTACATCCCCACCCCTCTCCTCAGGTCTCTCCAAGGCTCACCTTTCTCCCTTTTCCTTACCCCATTATTCTTCCACTTTTCTCTTTCCTTACCACCCTCACTCCCCCCTGCAGTTTCTCCTCTTGCTTAAATCAACTCTGAACCACTCCTTAGCTATGACAACGTCTAGTTTTAGACTGTTCCTGCTATATTTTTGAAACTTGCTGTACCTTTATACCCTGTACCCAACTGACAATGTGCATTTTCTCAACTGCACCAGCTGTGTTGATCTATATTATGTCTACACCTTGTTCAAAATGTAACTTACAGCATTTACTAGGTGATGTATTTAGTGTATTACCTACTGTTTGTTATATGTCGACCTGTGTTATCTTGTCTGTTCAATCTGACGTGGAACCTTTGTAAAAGAACATGTGGTTTAAAGGTATTTGTAATCCTAGTTATCAGTAAATAAATAAGAACTTATGTTTCTTTCTATTCTACCTGCCTCTGGGACACATTTCTATGGGCCAGTTCCACATACTTAATCAATCGTTGTCGCAAATGTGTCATGTAATCGACAATATTAGTCTGACCCACATTTCTTCCTTCTTCCCAATGTTATTCCTCCCATACAACAGCAAAAAAGGGGAAAACCCTGTGGTGGTTTGGGGCACCTCCCTATAAGCAAATAGAAGGTAGGATAAATACTTGTCCCAATCTTGGCCTTCCTTCTGCACATACTTCTTCAACATTCGTTTAAGGGTCTTATTAAACCATTCCACAAGGCCATCAGTCTGCCGATGATAGGGAGATGTTTTAACTGCTGACACACTTAGTAGTCGGTATAGTTCTTTCAGGGTGGAGGAGGTGAAATTGGTACCCTGATTTGTTAAGATTTCTTGGGGTAAACCCATGCTGCTAAAAATCTTGGTCAACTTCTCTGCTATATGAGGGGCAGTAACGGTACCAAGGGGTATTGTCTCAGGGTACCTGGTGACATAGTCACAAACCACCAAAATGAACCGGTTCCCCTTTGAACTTTTGGATAAGGGGCCACTACATCCATTGCTACCCTAGCAAATGGAGTCATGATAGCTGGTATAGGCTGGAGGGGTACTTTATCCCTTCCCCCCTTGTGCCACCAACTGATGCTCTGGACAAGTATGGCAATACTCAGACACATTCTCATGGATGTTAGGCCAAAAAAATTTAGTCAGCAACCTACTAAGGGTACGGTCTCTCCCTTCATGGCCAGCCATGGGCAGGTTATGGGCAGGTGAATCAACCTCTCCCTATATATCTGGGGCAACATCAGTTGATCTGTACATTCATTAGTATTTGGGTGGATACATACACGATATAAAATGTCATTTTTAATCACATATTGTGGTTGTCCCTCCGCAACCACTTGATCCACCTGGGGAAAAAATGGGGTTAACGTTATGCCCTGCAGTTGTTCTTTTTTAATATGAAACCCTTGCAGGCTTGTTCCCAACTCAGGTATGCCATCCTGGTGTGTCTCTCTCCAAAGTCTTTTCAAAGTCTTTTTCATGTTGGCTCGTGCATGCACAGCCAGCATATTGCGGTACTAGCAGATTTGGAGGCGAGGTCACTGTTGGGCAAATGCATGGCATGCATCAGTAGGTGCATCCCTCATTCCCCAATCAGGCAGCATGCAGACGCCACATCAGCAATTTGGAATGTGGCCACCAGATCTAACAAAAGGTTCACCACAACACACCTCCTGACGTGCACGCAACACTGCCGCCACCTCCTGTCAGAATGCCGACGGGGGAGCCCACTCCCCATCGGCATAATAACTCCCCTCCCATTTACAATGTATGCCAAGGGGGTGCCCAATCCCCCTCGGCATCATGCGCACCCCCCAACAGTTTTTCTTTGATGACGAGGGCCCCAATCCCTGTCGGCTTCAGTGCCCTAGTGATGTTGCCGACGGGGGAGCCCACCCTGTCGGCATTATGTAACATCCTCTCACTTTGTTGTGTGCTGACGGGGTGCCCAATCTTCGTCGGCTACAGCTGCTCCTCCCAAAAGAGTCCGCTGGGCACCCGGGAGCCCACCCCAGTATGCCACATGCCCTGTTAAAAAAACACGGTCCCGTGTTGTGTTTTTTTTATTTATCCTGTCAAAAAGAAAAATGCGTCTCCCTACCCCCTCCCACAACCCGCACTCCACCCACTGCGCACCCTGCCTCCTCACACGTCCCTCACTCCATACTTACCTCCGGAGTCAGGTGTGATGATCTTCGGTTGACTGGGAACACGTCTACACTCTTCAAAGTCGACCGCGAACTGAGGAAATGCCAGTAAGCTGTATAATGGGATAGATAGGGTTTTTTCAACTTTGATGTATATCGCAGGCATTTTTTGGAATTTTGGCACCAAATTTTCAACGTGGGGTTTTTGGGACCCTTCCTCATGAATTCTGGCACTGTCATGGCATTAATTGGCCCCGAAAGGTGATTTTGCGGTCACTGCGGAGTCACCTTTCAGGACCGATTAACGAAACGGCAGTGCCAGTGTTCATGAGGGGCTCTCAAAAGCCTATGTTGCAAATTTGGTGGAAAAAATCCCAAAAATGACTGTTTTACGAGTGTGCATTGCACGTTGCGCAGTTTCCATGCACGCTCATAACTTTGTGAATTTGTAATATTTTCACTCCAGATTTTCAAAATTGCTATTTTTCAACACCTCCTTATGAACAGTACAGATATAATTTTACATATCCTGGCCAAAATGCATTTTCGCATGTCCGGCGCAGAATAGTGTGGTCGCTGCGTGAAATCAGTTCTTGGGACAGTTTCAGGAAATGACGGTGGCTCTGTTCATGAGCAGAAGTCCTAAAATGCCTATGTTGAAAATTTGGTGACAAAATTCCATAAAATGACTGTGTTACAAGCGTGCATTGAGCAGTTTCCACGCACCCTTGTAACTTCACAAATTTGCACGATTTTCATGCCAGATTTTCAAAACTGGCATTTTTTTTACACCTCCTTATGAACAGTACAGCTGTCATTTTTCACATCCTGCCCCTAAATGTGTTTTCAGACCTGTGGCGCACAATGGCGTGGTCACTGTGCGAAATCAACATTTCGGACACATGAACAGAATCACACTGCCACTGTTCATGAGGGGAGGTCCCAAAATGCCTACGTTAAAGATGTGGCTAAAAAAATTCCCAAAATAATTGGGTTACTGACGTGTGTTGCACAGTTTCTATGCATGCTCATACCTTCACCAATTTTTCATATTTTCACTCCAGATCTTCAACGTTGCCAATTTTTTACATCTCCTCATGAACAATACAGTTGCCATTTTCCACATCCTGCCCAAAATGTGTTTTCATCCCTGTGTCGCCAAATGGCATAGCCGCTGAGCAAGACCACCTTTGAGCTAACAAACTGATAGTGCTGCTTTTCATTAGGTGGGCTCACAAAAAGCCCATGTTGAAAATTTGGAGTGAAAATACCAACACACTCCTATGGTGTTAGGGTTTCCAACTGTAGCACCCCACCCTGTAGGCATCAGGGGGAGTGACTTTGGATCATCTGCTGTAATGCTCACACCATTCCACCCCACCCCCAACTGCAGCCAGTGACAGGTATCATGGTGTGCCCTGCACTGTTCGGCCACAAAGTTCACCTCATTCTTCTATGCTGCACCCACCTCAGTATATTTCCTTATGGAATGGGGTAAGTATAATGCCCAAAGACCCCAAAGCACACCACGACACTTGTCAGTGTCTACAGGGTAGGGTGAGGCGAAATGGCATGAGCGTTATAGCTGACGACCCAAAGGCACACCCCAATGCCTGCCGGTCTCTACAGGGCGGGGGTTGGGTTGGTGTCATTTTAATACTTCACTGCCATTCCTATTATGCGTCTCTAACTCCAGCACTACCATTGCCAATGCCAGCAAGACAACATTCGGCATTGACAAATGCTTGTTTCCTTTCTGGTCTTTCTCCTCTTCCCCGGGCTGTCAAATAATCCTTCCTCGAAAAGGAATACCTGCTGTGATTGTTCTAACTTTACTTGGGCCCTGGTGGTTACTGTGACCAGATTTTTACAAGTCTGTTGGTTTTTCATCAACTGGTCAAAATTTGGGAAGTCTTGGTCTATAATAATGGGTGCATGGAGTCTGGGTACTATCATCATGATGGATGCAATAGGGTGCTGATGGCTGTCCCCGTGAACACAAACAACTGTGGCATTAGGCCCAGAATTATCCAGTTCTTTCATCAGGTCTGCCCTGACCAATGTCTGCCGACTCCCTGAGTCTAATAACCCCAGCATTTATTCATTTCCATTCTACAGTGGTAACAGATCCCCACTTAGCTAAAGTTAGATCAGCAGGTTCCCTTCTTTTATTCAGGCAGCTTCTGGTGATATGTCCCTTCCCTGGGCAACTGTGGCAAATCACATCAGCTGACTAGTTCTTTCCCCCGCTTTCATTTCTCCAATAGGGGAAGATCATGTGTGATAACTTTTTTATGTGCCTTTATTTTCCTTTTTGAAAGCTTGGCAGTTTTATTTTTTAACAAAAAGCTGCTCCACTTCTTGTAAGCACCACTGCAATGGCTGAGACCGTGGCGGCAGCATGAAGACATTGCACTTATGCTGCAGTGTGCAGAGTCGGACTGACCCACCAGGATACCTGGAAATTTCTAGGTAGGCCCTCCTCAGTTGGATACCTGGCCACCTTCTTAACTCTGAAAATCATTGTATTTACCATCTTTTTTTACAATTAAATGGAGTATCTGGAGAATTGTAGGTAAATATAAGATGCAAACACAGAGCTAGTGTATCAAACTGAAGTGGAATACTGAGATGAGCATGTGAGCCTGGGCCCTCCCCTACTGATTTTCCAGGTAGGCCCTTATATCCACTTTCCAGGTGGTCCCCCGTTACCTCAGTCTGACCCTGGCAATGTGTATAGTCATTGGTGGTTGCAGTGGCTGATTTGAAAAAATCTTGGCCAATACGGTGGCTGGTTTTAGCAAGTGGGGAGCGGGAGAATTTTTCCTGGTACAGAGCGGGCAACACTGAACTTCTTATGTGGCAAAGGTAATTTTTATAATTTCACAATCCATTAGATCCCTTTGACCGTTTGATTATCCATTTCATCATATGGAGAGGTTGTGGAGTTTTCAGGAGTGAGCAGCAAGTGCAAGCGGCATAGGAGAAAGTGAGGAACCACGAGTGCAGTTTCAGTGTTTGTAAACTAAATTTAGGAGAAAGAACAGTACTTGAAAGAAATTAGTCTTCTTCTGTGTGAAAGGATTTAATGTAATGGTTGGACAGGCAGAGAGTGACAGATAAAGTGATGGGCGGCCTGTTAGGCTGGTACAGGAAAAAGCACTGTGTATGTGTTAGAGGGAAAATGAAAGCTCTGAAACAGTGCCAACACCTGGGGGGGGGTGACATACTAAGTGTGTGGGGGTGCCACTAGACACCAAGGAAACATGTAATGGGTATGTTTTTGGTTGTGAAGGGATCCTTTTCCATATGGCAGAATTATTTTTCTGTATGGCTATACGGAAACTGCAGAAGCGAGTCACAAAGAAGGACATACAAATAAAAACATTTGGGGGGTCATTTTAACAAAAGTAAAGTGCTGAATCCACCTAATGAGGTCCCGATAAAGAACATACATGTGTTGGTGTCTGTGCAGGCTATCATTTTGGGGGAGTTTGAATTTTTTTTTTTAAACAGAAAACAAGATGGTGGCAAACAAAAAAGGATTTTTCCCCTGACGAAAAAGCACTGACCCCAAACGAAAAAGGATTCTTTTTCGTTTCATACGGCTATTTTGAAGTGCTTACTGAGCATACTTAGAACCCGAAATTTCAAAATTAAATAACTTTGGAATGGATTCATATTTTTTTCACCAAACCAGCAAAAGGCACATCTGTGGGCCATCCCCTTTCTATCCTGAAAATTTTAGACTAAAATTCCAAACCGTCTGGGTGCTACGCTGCTGGTCAAAAACAGCAAAAAATCCCAGAAAAATTCACTTTTGCACTATCTGGATCATGCAATCTGCATATCTGACCAGAATGGAATTTGATACATCAGGAGATCTACATCACGAGACTGTACATGTAAAATTTCATGTAAATCTATCAAACGGTTGCAAAGTTATTAAAGTGCAAAATGTGGGGTTTAACAATAAAGTGCCTACTCAACCCTAAATATAGTGGTGTTACCATGCCACTATAATAAATAGAATAAATGATAGGGGACTGAGTATTACGAGGCTATAATAGCATCGAGAGGTTCTGGGGACATGTGAACCTCGAGAGTGAAGCTCGAGAGGTTCCAACATGTCCCCAGAACCTCAAGATGCTTATTTAGCCTCGTAATACTCAGTCCGCTATTATTTATTTTTGTAATATATGGATCCGAGGCATTTTAAATGTTTTACATTTGCCTGTTAGCAGTAGTCATGCCTGTATCGCAGCACTTTCTTTTCCGTGGTTGCCAGCGGTTGCTGTTGATGCCATTGCGTCAGACGCATGTAAAGTGCACAGCGTGGTGTTCTGATTGGCTGTAGATGTGTTTTCACAATTTTCAAGGGAAATGGTGGCTTGTTTATGCGAGCGGCTTGAGAGGTGTCTGATGGTTCAGCATGCGGAGTTTGACTGATTGGAGAGAGGAGAGGAATTATTCCTGTGTGGTTTAAGGTAATACTCTGGGGAAAGTTTTGATGTTTTGGCTAGCAGCGAGTCGCCCTATTCTATGCGCAGACGGTTACAGTAAAGCCGCCCGAGTCTGCACGAGACAGTCATGCGCTTGCGCTTTGGAGTTTTGGTGATAATACTATAGTTCAGACTGCAGCGATAGTATTATCAGCTCTGAACGATAGTATTATCACCAAGAAACGATGGTATTATCACTTGAGCAACGGTGGTATTACCAGAACTGAAGTACTGTATTATAGGGAAATTTTTGTATGGGATAAGATAGTATTATTATGGCTTATCCATATATTACATATACACTATTCCATCAAGGGATTCTGGTGACATCATAAACCACAACAGCAAAGCTTTATGATGTAACAAGAATCCTGAGAAGGTATGACAAGCCTGGTTACTGCTGGTTTCATGTTATTTTTTGTAATATATAGAACTCTGTGAACGTTCCAGCTTATAATACCATTGATGTGAAGTCAGAATGATAGTACTGTATTATGACTTTCTGATGTCAGAGCAATAAGTTTTGGTGTCACTGATTCCCTATGGGAAAAATAACACCCATATATTAAATATTTATCTGTCTATAACTGTGTGTGTAGAGAGAGAAAGAGACTGACTGAATGATGAGTATGTGCTGTGTACAAGGAAATATACCCACTGAGGGGGCTAATAAGATAATAAGGACACAAGTCCGAAGGTCAAGTGATTATTATCTTAGTAGCCCTCAGAGATGGGTATATGGTCTTGTATGCCAGACATACCCATCATTTGCTTTATATAATACATGATTTAATCTGTTTTTGTACCTGATGTGTTGGCTGGGTCAGTTTCTTGGTGAGTAGTGGTTGGAGCCATTTTTGTGTCTGCCATGTTGTTTTTGGCCACAGTGTACTGACATATTGGTAGTGTTTGTCTGCTTGCTTGTTTGTTTGAAAAGTTTCACCAGGAAAGGAATACTGAGCTAAGACAGCTCATTTCCAGATGCGTCCTGGGGGGGAAGGGGACAAGGGGTAAGTACAACTGATTTTTACAATAGACTATGCCCTCTTGTCCATTCACCTTATTTCCCTCTCTCCCTTCACTACTCCCCCCCCCGAATAGCCCCTTGACAATGTCTTTTGACAGCTACCTCAATCCTGTACCTTTATCCAAGCCATATTTGATATATGCAACCCTTTCTGTGTATTATGATGTATAACTCACTCTCTCTCAATTTTACGCTGAATGATTACTCCATATTGTCAATGTCGTATTGACTGCACTGTACTCCTGTAACTTATCTACTTCCCCAATTTGTTGAGCATGACCCTAATTTGTCTTTGCTGTTCACTGTGCTGTATGCTTCTGTTTCCATTGATTTAGCGTTACTTGTACAGTGCTCTGCACTTTGTGTTTGTATTCTGTATCTCAACGTGGAGCCTTTGTAAATGAGTCTCTGACTCATAGGCTGTATTTCCAAAATTCAAATGAATAAATAAAATACAAGTAAAGCTTCATAAAATAAAACTTCATACAGCAATTAAATAACATTGAACAGCTATGTACAAAAGGTAGGTATATACACTAGACAAACATGAAGGAAATAAATATTGAATCACAGGCAAGGTATGGGAGGCATGTCCCATAGTAACAGAGGAATGAACAATTTTAAAGAGGAGGACAGTACAGATAGTGGGCAGAAGGGGTGAGTAGGACATAAGACGTAGAGGGGGAGTAATAGTGTGGCATGTAATAGGAAAAGGAGGAGGGGAGAAAAGACGGAGAGGCAAATCAACACCCCTTTGGGATGCAGACCCCACAAGAGCAGGACACGGCTAGATGCACATGGCACTAGGTCATAACAGCGCTGTCAAGAACAGCACAGTATAAACAGCGCTGTCAACAACAGCGCCACTACAAAATGCTGCACAGGAAAAACAGCGTCAATGGCAGCAGTCAGAAAACACACTGATGACCACTACCACTGAAAAACAACAAATGCTACATTTTATTTTTGCAGGGTGCTCTGCTTCCCGCACCCCCTGACGTGGAGGGCTCTGCTCCCCACACCCACCATTAATTTTATAACAAACTCCGAGGGGGTGAGGATCAGGGGAAATTTAGTAACTTGGGGGTGAGTCATTTGTTGTAGGGGCATATAAAAAAGTATAACACACTTCAGCTGGTGGGGGGAAGGCAAAAAAGGCATGACTCAAGAGACTGGGAACAGAACCCTGTTTTTTCTGCTCTCTGCTGCCTGAGCTGCTTCTCCCTTAATCCTCTCTGCCACAGGAGCAGCTCAGCCAGCTTCTGCATTTATTACTGCCTTATCCAGTTCTACTTGAGACATTACCTTGATAGCTACGGCGATAGTGGTATTTAACATTCCCTATACTAATCCCGGCCCAGTGGCATGGAGGGTTGAGGTGCTGGACGCCACACCTCATGCCACACCAGTGACCTGGGTTCGGGAATGGACTCAGGTCATCGGGGGTCGGCTGGGGAGGGAAGGGATTGAGCATCCAGAAGACTGCTCTCCCTTCCCGGAGAGGGTCTCGGGTAAGCCTCGCTCCAGAGCAGCCCCTAGTGGAGACTAGGGACCCCACAGGTAGCGTGGCTCAATGTAATGTCAGGGGGTGGAACGGCAGTGGATGGCTGCACATTAGGTGCACTGCTGTCATTGCATGACTGCCCTTCGGGGAGTAACTTACAGAAATACCCTGGTGCCTAGTGGAGGCAAAGGGGGTCCCAGTGACCTGCCCACATCCTGACGTCAGACCTACCTCCTCAGATTTCCTCTCAGTCCTACAGGACTCTGCAGCTGTCCCTCTAATAGCAGAAAGGCCGCTGATGGTGAGCAGGCCCTCCCCCGGGGGTTGGACAAGCTGTGGAACTGAAGGAGACCAAGGGTGGAGGTTTTAGGCAGGGAGCAGAGGCAGTAGTCGAGTTGTTACCCTGGAGAGATGTCCTAGGCCAACAATGAATAAAGAGAATTGACAGAAAAAAAAAAAAACATTCGCTATACTACCCCTGTCGCTATTCAGATATCCGTGGGTCCTGCAGCGTGGTTTAGACGGCACTGTTCAGGAAGCACTGTTCTAACTGGGTAGGACGCACACCCAGCCCGCGTCTGGTTTCCTGGCCTGTGTTAAAAAAGGGTAGAAGAGGAGAAGGGTGTGAAGAGGGGGATTTAGTGTTGAATGTAATAGGATGAGGAGTACCAGGAGGAAAAGGTGGAGGTGGAGTGTGGTAGGGAAGGAGAGGCAAAACATCGTTCCACTGAGATGCAAACCCCACAAGGGCCAGGCACAACAGGGTGCACACCCAGCTCATATAAACTGGTTTCCTGGCCTGCAATGAAGAAGGGTAGAAGTGGGGAAGGGCAAGGAGGAAGAGAAGCAGGCAGGACGGGCGGAGGAGTTGGGTAGGAAAGGGAGGAAGGGGAAGAACGTAAGGGAGAGCAGATGGTTAGGGGAGAGAGTTTATAAGTTTAAGAGTAGGTGATGGGGGAGTAGAGGGACGGGGAAGGCAGTGGGTACAAGTGGTGGAGATCAGTTGCAGTTACAGGTGGGGGATGAGAAGTTATGCAGTAGGGAGGCTAAAGAGTGCAGGGAGAAGGCAGAGTGGACGGGTAGGGGGGAGAGCGTTCCAGAGCTTAGGGAGTCGGTATGAGAAAGCAGCCTGGACAGCTGAGGAGGACTTAGGGGGGAGAGCTAGGGAGCAAGGGAGTACAAGTGGGAACTGTGCAGGGCATAAGCATTAGGGGAACTGGGAGAGGACAGAGGAGAGGTAGGAAGGGAGGGAACCAAGCCAGAATTTGGCAATAAAAGAGGAGCAGTGGCCAGGCATCAGGCTTCAAGAGAGGAAAAGGAGAGTGAGGTGTAAAGAGTGTAGTGGTGAGTGCAGGGTGGGCAGTCCAGAGCAAAATGGTAGAAGGAGAGAAAGAGAGAGTCCAGTCTGGATAGGGTGGATTAGGAGCAGCGCTGTAGTATCCCAGTAGTCAAATATGAGGAGGATCATTTTCTTAACAAAAGCTTGGTGGGCCAGCAGAGGGATGTAGCCATGGTAGTGGTACAAAGCTCCTGATTTGGAGTGCAATTTTTTGCAAATGGCATCCTTGTATTCAGAAAAGTCAAGGTGGCAGTCAAGCCAGACTCTGAGGTACTTGATGGATAATATATCCTCCGTGGTGGCCAGTTCCTGTGAGCGTTCCTTGATCTATGCTGAGCTTGATGGAATCTTCCTTCCTGTATTTGTTCTGAAGTTGTACACTCCCTGGTCAACAGGTCGTGCCTGAAAATAGTAATTTATGTCTAGCGCACTCACCAGGTAAACAAGCACTAAATGAATAAACAGAGGGTCACAAAGCAGTTCCTTGATGTGTGCCGAGATGTTACTATATTGCTCTGCTATCATGAATGGAAACTGCTGTTACTGTAACGGAATATGCTGGGCACTGTGCTGCCATTTAAACTCTGCACCCGCTAACTGCTTGCACTGTGGTCACTTTATACCAAATGTTTGCTCAGTTATGTAACATTTTGTTTTTCGTATCACTTAATGTTTCACTTATGGATGTAACTACTCACTGTTCCCTGTAGTTTTCATACCTGTTTTTTTGTTTACCTTGTTTGTCCCATTTTTGTGGCCTGGGTTGTGAATGACAACGGTCCCTGGGATCAATACATCCACCCAGTTAACAAATAGAAAAATAAGATTGGAGGGTGTTGCACAATAGTGCCACGTGCTAGTTTTGTATCCTTAGAGGATGGAAGGATGTGCTAGGAAGGAGGGGATTTGAAAAAATGGTGTTGGGTGGGGGGGCAGAGGGCTGGTAAGATGCCACTAATTTTTTTTATTTTATTTCCCCTGGGAGGACCGGGGGGTGGGGGTTGAAGGGAGGGAGATGGTATGGATGGGGGGGAGACCATGGGGATAGCCTTGCACACCTATGAAGGAGCAATATTTTTTTTACTTCCAATTTTTAACCAATTGCTAGTCAAACACCAAATACTGAATAATGAATCCCCCTTCCCCTGAGAAATTGTTGGCTCCAAGTAAGGCTACTCACAAGTCCTGTTTAGAGTGCCTGATCTGCACTGTTGTGAGAGGTGCAGGTGACTTGTATCAGTGCAGGTCAGACAGCGTAAACATCATGGGGAGCGCTGCAGGTGGCTGGACTGTGGCGCTGAGTGATTGATGTTTTAGTTGGGTGCAGTACAGGTGCAGGCATTTTTGCTGACATGTAAACATGCCATTCCGCCTACAACAGTGGAACCCCACAACACACCACATCTTGATGCATCGTTCCCCTCCTACAGCTGACAACTTTACTGCTTACTTTTAAATGTGTAAATATGCAAATCTATAAATATGTTAATACGTATGTTCCCTACCTATGGTAAGGGACTTTATGAATACCTGCATCACAGCAACTGCACAGCAACCATTCTTGGTACAAAGCAGTGTCTGTGGCATAGAAGGCTGCAGATTCACCTCTGAGGCTGGAAGATCAGAAGGCTGTGGGTTCTATCCCCACACCAGGAACTTGGGACAAATCCCAATACTGACACTGTAGTGCAGCTTTTTTTTTGGGGGGGGGGGCTGTACTCCTGATTTGCTACCTTTCAGATGAGATGTTAAACCAAGGTCCTGTCTGCCTGTTCTGGTGGATGTTCAGGTGGATGTTAAAGATCACATGACACTTCTCAAAAACAGTAGGGAATTTTCCCAGTGTCCTGGCCAAATTTCCCTCATTTCACTAAAAATACCACCAACAGCTTAATCTGGTTCAGTGTCAGTTGGTTTTCATCTATATCTCCCACTCCTTGAGATGAGGCTGAAAATAGCCAGAATTGTCCCAGGTTTGAGATCCATTCTCTGACCCATGACACATTTTGTTGCTGGAACCGGCGACTGCAGTATGAGAAACTAAGGTAAATGCTGTTCAGTGTATTTTAATGGGGTTTTCAACTTTGATGCATAACTCAGCCATTTATTGACATTTTCACACCAAATTTTCAACATAGCCTTTTGGGGATCTCCCCCCCAATGAACGATATCACTGACATTACGCAACTCCTGCCCGAAAGATGATTTTGTGGTCACTTGGTGAAATCACCTTTTGGGCATTATTTGAAACTTTCCATTGCCTTTATTCATGAGGTGGAGTCATAAGAAGGATATGTTGAAAATCTGGGGTCAAAATCTATAAAAATGGTGAAGTTATGCTCATGCATTTACATTTAACTAAGCTCCTTTGTAACGTCAGTAATTTTCAACTCACATTTTCAACATAGCCATTTCTTTACTCCACCTCATGAATGTGACAGCTGTCAATGTTCAAATCCTAGCCAAAATGTCTCTTCTCGCCTCTGGCATTGGATGATGTTGCAGTGGTGCAGAATGATGTTTTGGCATGGATTTGTAAATTCTCAACCCAGTGTTCATGAGGTAGACTCATAACAAGGCTATGCTGACAACTTGGTTGCTGTTTCAGCTGTGATGTTTCTATGGCAACATACATGTATGCATCTATGGAAGGATGGAAGAGCAGGGCCCAGTGGGCCCTGCACTCCCACACGCCAATAAGGATATGATTATGGATTGATGGGACAGGGAAATAAGGATATGATTACACTAGCTCACAAATTATGGATAGATGGCAGATCAGGGCCCAGAGGGCCCTGCGATCCCACAGGCAAATAAAAATACAATTATACTATCTCAGAAAGTAAGGAAATTCTTTACTAAAAAAAAACTTCATTAATGCACTAGTTAGGGTTCCAGTGACAAAAGTAGGGAAATGTGCTGTTGAGATTTCTAATCCTAACACCCCAGCCCCGCCCTGCTGGCAGCAATAGGTGTGGGGGGTATGCCTTGGGGTTCTCAACACTAACGCTCACCCTGTTCTCATATACTGTACCCATCTCAGCTTATTTATTCATGGAATGGAGTGAGCATTAGTGCTAACAACTGGCAGTGAAATTAAGTTAATTGGGGTTGTCAACACTATTGCCCACCCACTCCCCTGAACAAACAAGCTCAGATATGATGTCTTCACACAGGGCACTACATGAAGAAAGCTACAGCAGATTATGTTGACCATACTGTATCACTATGAGGCACTAGCTTGGAGTTGTACCTTGTTCTTCAGACAGGAGGCTATGGGCTGGGGGGAGGGCATTTGGGTTGACAACCTCAAGGAAGACCCCACCTCTGATTTGGTAATACTCTAAAGACCCAAAACCCTAATCATTTTTCTTTTCCCTACTTTGTGCACTTCACTTTCTTCAATCCTAATGTCTGCCTTAATGCATTTTTAAAATGTGTGTGGACAGTACTCAAGCGAACAAGTGCGACACTCATGTCTTCAAGAAAAGTTTGTTTAATTATGGTCACTCTGCCTTATTTCAATGACTGCATGTGGTAGTTGTGTAATCCAAAATATACCGATAGTTCATCACTTGTAAGCTTCAAAAAATGGGACTGGAAGTTACGCTATAAAAACTGTTATGGGGGTAACATAGTGTCCATGTTGTCAAATGTACTGTTTTTCATAATATAGTAATTTTGCAATTTCAATGCCTCTGTCTTCTATTATGGTGTTCTAGTTTGCAATATTTAATCATTTGTTCTTAATCCACACCTGTGGGTCATTACTCACCCTCCAACGTAGGACACCATTATATCACAAAAGGATTTCACAGTTTAGCTGTATCATGCATATATTGGTTTTCTTAGACTACCGTTGTTGCACAGCTAAGAAGGTCTATAAGCAAAAGACATGCAACAACAAATCATTTAGTCAAATTTTTTAATTTTTTATTTTGTCAGTCTTTACTAAGACTCAATTTATGAGTAACAAGCACACCATCATAACAATCTGACACTATATAAGTATGATACATTGCATATAAGTACATATGCGCTCCTTATAACAATGGAATATTTATGTTCAATCAAAAGGAATATATTCCTGCATTTTATTTGCATAGTTCAAAGGATGTTAATCTGAAATGCCTTGTAGTGACAGAGATGAGAATGGACAACAGAAGAAAGAGGAATTCGACAGTTGGAACACTTTTCTATCAAGTTATTAAAATAATGATTCAATTCACTGGACCCAATCACATAATATTTAAGTAATACAGCCAACAAAGACTAGTAAATGCAATTGTCTCAAACATGGTATGGCTCATAGACACCCTGGAACCCAGGCAAGGTTAAACCAGATGCTACCAATATGATATGCAGACAAGGTGGTAGATGCACACATGAGAACATGGTGCCAGGCCTCACTCTCCCCAGATTCAACACCCCAGAACCGTGACATGAAAATGATGGCAGTTGGACAATGTGACAACAAGAGGGCAGAAGTGTACAAGCTCCAAGGATGTCATATGCACATGACAGCACTGTATTATGTCTCCCTCTCACCGGTTTCAACACCCCAAGACTGTACTATTTATTTATTTATTTCAAAAGTTTCACCAGGAAAGACATACTGAGCTAAAAATAACTCATTTCCTGATGTGTCCTAGGGGAAAGGGATGAGGGATAAGTGCATAATAGAACAATACAATAAATTATACAATAGCACAAAACATTGTACAGAGATTTGAATTAAATGGCATAAGATTTTGTTCATTAGGAGTGTACAGAAATTAAATATCAATATCACAGGCCAGGGCAACAAACCTTATATTGGTGAGGACAGTAGTGGACAAAGCATAGAGGGGAGGAACAAGGGAAGTAGAGAACTAGTGTAGAAGGGAACAGGAGAAGAAGGAGAGAAGTGAGGGAGAGGCAAAGGAGAAGGGTAGGGGTAGGGAAGGGCAAGGAGTAGGAGAAGGGAAAAAGTAGAGCAGGGCTGGGCTCCAAACTAAGGGCATTTACAGGAGGGAGCGGTGTGGACATGGAGTAGAGAGGAGAGAGAGAGTATTTAGAAGATGTGGAGTGAATAGTTAGGGGGAAGAGAATTCCAACATCTAGGAAAGTGGAAAGAGAAGGCAGCCTGATCAGCAAAAGATTTGTGAGAGGAAAGCACCAGAGAACAATAGCTTGCATTTTGGAGGGAGTATGAGGAGGGGGTTAAAGAGGAGAGTAGAGAGATGAGGTGGGGAGGAGAGATGTCCAAACATAAACTGAGGGTTTAAAAGAATAAAAAAAAGGAAGGGAGAGGGAGTGACAATGGGCTGAAGTTGGGAGGGTGCAGTTTAACAATCTTGCTGTACCCCATTAGCACATCTAGGCGTTCCTTTTTGAACTGGTCATCTGAGCCACATAGCACAACAAACTATTGCACAAGCTCTCTGTTAAAAGCTGTGACATGCACCTGAAAACAACAGATTGACATCTTGTGGTATTAACATTACAACTTTTGGGGTAAAATGGATGCAAAACTACAAAGAAAGGGTGATGAGGGGACAGAATCCTGTGCATCACAAGGACACCTCCAGTGCAGTATCCTTGTAATGTACATGAACTCACACAATTAAACAGTTACAACAGAAAACAAGCATTTGTCAATGCCGAATGTTGTCGCACTGGCATTGGCAGTGCCGGAGCTGGAGACGCATAGCACTGTGATTTTGTTAATGTGTCCCAAAAGGTGATTTTGTACAGCGAGCACACCATTGTGTGCCACAGCTGCGGAATGCGTTTTGGGCAGGCTGTGAAAAATGGCAGCTGGACTGTTGATAAGGAGGTGTGCACAAATGCCAGTGGTGAAAATGTGGCATGAAAATATTGCAGATTGATGAAGTTACAAGGGTGTGTGGAAACTGCGCAATGCACACTTGCAACACAGTCATTGTATGGACTTTTGGCACCAAATTTTCAGTATAGGCATTTTAGGACCTCTGCTCATGAATAGTGTCACCGTCATTTCCTCAAACTGTCCCAAAAACTGATTTTGCACAGTGACCATGCAAATCTGCGCCGGACATGCAAAAACACATTTCAGCCAGCTGTACTTCTCATAAGGAGGCATAGAAAAATGCCAATGATGAACCACTGGAGTGAAACTATTACAAATTCACAAAGTCATGAGCGTGTGTGCAAACTGTGCAACACATGCTCATAAAACACTAATTTTTTTGACTTTTGTCCCCAAATTTTCTACATAGGCATTTTAGGACATCTGCTAATGAACAGTGTCACTGCCATTTTCATAATGTGTTTCGAACATGGGCTTTCCACAGTGACAGCGCTATCATGCATCGAAACTGTGAAAACAGATTTTGGTCAGGATGTGAAAAATGACAGCTGTACTGTTCATTAGGAGGTGTAGAACAATGGCATTGTTGAAAATCTGGAGTGAAAATACTATAAGTTTGTGAACTTACGAGCGTGCGTGCAAACTGCGCAACGCACGCTCATAACATAGCCATTTTATGGAGTATTATCACCAAATTTTCAACACAGGCATTTTAGGACCTCTGCTCATGAACAGTGTCACTGTCATTTTCGTAACGTGTCCCAAACAGTGATTTCGCACAGCGACCACGCTATTCTGCAGTGGAAGTGCAAAAACACATTTCGGCCAGGATGTGAAAAATGACAGCTGTACGGTTCACAAGAAGGTGTGGTAAAATGCCAATGTTAAGAATCTGGCATGAAAATATTTCAAATTTGCTAACTTACAAGCGTGTGTAGCAACTTCACAACGCACGCTCGTAAAGCAGTCATTTTTTGGAATTTTCCCACCAAATTTGCAACATAGGCTTTTTGAGAGCCCCCCTCATGAACAGTGGCACTGTTATTTTGTTACTTGGCCCAAAAAGGTGATTCCACGCAGTGACTGCGAAATCTCCTTCGGGACCAAATAACGCCATGACAGTGCAAGAATTCATGAGGAGGGGTCCCAAAAACCCCATGTTGAAAATTTGGGGCCAAAATTCCCCAAAATGCCTGAGATATGTAGCAAAGTTGAAAAAACCCTATTTATTCCATTGTACAGCTTACGGCATTTCCTCAGTTCGCGGTCAACTTTGAAGAGTGCAGAGCGTGTTCCTGGGCCACTGAAGATCGTCGCGCTGGACTCGGAGGAAGTAAGTATGGGGTGGGGGGTGGGAAGGCAGGGTGCACAGTGGGTGGGTATAGGTGGGGGACAGGAGACTATGGGACCATTTCGTTTACAAGTGAAAAAACATTGCGGAGACAGTTTTTTGTTTCAGGGGATTGCTTTTCACTGGGGTGGGCTCCCAGCATCCACCTAAATGTTCAGGGGTCTGTAGCCAATGGGGATTGGGCACTCTCGTCAGCACACAACACAGGGGTGAGGATGTTATGCCGACGGGATTGGGCACCCCTGTCAGCACACAAAGAAAGCGGGGGGCCGAGATAAGGGGATTGGGCACCTCCTCATCATTTTACAAAAGGGGGCTCTTTATGCTGATGGGGAGTGGTCCCCCATGGCACACAAAGAAGCAGGTGGGACGAGTCGAGAGGATTGGGCAGCCCCTCGGCATTTAACAATGGGAGTGCTTTTGCCGGGCAAGTGCTCCCCCATCGGCACATTCATAGGGGAGCAGGTAAACTGACAGGGGGATTGGGCACCCCCGAACTCTGCAGATTGGCAGCCAGTGTGCCGCCATGTTCATAATGTGGCGAGCACGTCCAGGGAAGGTCCGCTGCATCTGATGAGCTTTGCTCAGATTGCAGTGGACCTTTTCTTAGATGTGCTTGCCACATTATGTATGCATGGTGTGGTGCTGGCATGCAGGCTGATTGGGGAATGAGAGACGCACCTACTGGTGCATGCCCTGCATTCGCCCAACAGCGACCATGCCTCCAAATCCCCACTGCTGCAAGATGTTGGCTGCGCAAGTATGCCAACATAAAAACTGCACCACAGACAACATAAAGCAATGGGATATAGTACTGCACATTGCAAGCCTTGCCCAAGCCACATCCCTTTTTTTGCCATCAGTTTTACCCTGTAAAGTCCAAACTGAACTACATGGCACACCAAACAATTGCAGAGGCTCACTGATAAAAGCTCCAAAATACACCCCAAAACAATAGCTTGACATCTCTTGATATTAACATGATGACAGTGTCTGTTAAGATTAAGTAGACAGATAACTTTATTAGAAGTAGAAGGGGTCTTATTTAGGGTTAAAAAAAAGAAAGAAAAGAAAGAAAGTTAGTGTGTGTTCTGTGCAGTGAAGGGTACTGTATCAGCTGACTTTGCTAAACCAGTAGGAGGAAAGAGAGCTTACCTGGGGGTGTGGTTTAGACACTATAAATAGCAGGTGAGTCAAATTACAACTTCCTGTTGCTAGCCTTTTTTCTTACTAATTGCCCTCTATCCCACCCACCCAAAGCCAGTTCTACTTTTATAGCCGCTGGATTTGACAGTCAATAGGAACTTCCTGTTTGGCAGTAGGAAGGAAAGGATCATAGAGAAACATTGGTTTTGTCAACCCTAACGTAAAAAAAGTAGCTCACTCTCCCCCCCCCCAGCTGCTGGTGGTCTGATACTAAGCAAGGAAGAAGGAGGCTACTGAAGAAGATAGGAAGTTGCTGTCCCAGAACAGGAAGGGTGAGAGTTGTAAGGAGAGGAGAGAATAAGCATCCAGAGAAACAGTGAGAGACACAAAATAAGACATGATAGGAGTGGTGCAGTGCAATGGCTGTGGGGCGCAGTGTTCTGGGAGACATTCTGAGGCTGTGATGCTGCCCTATTTGCAGGCACCTCTCTGGTCTGAGAGAAGAGGTTGCCCGTCTCCAGGCTGACCTGGCTAGGATTCGTGAAACCTCCTCCCCCACCCAGGGACCACCAGGGCCAATGCCACTACCTCAGAGATTGCCAAGAAAGAGGAGAGGCTGGACCAGGGTGGGCTCAAGGAGGAAGAGGTTGGTGGAACAGAGTTGCATCCCTCCAGCTGTACCTCTTCACAATTCATTCGCTCTTCTGGTGGATAGTGGTTCCTCTATGGAGGCACCTGCAGTGGAGACCAAGGAGGATGCTGGAAACCTTCACAAAGGAGACCCACAGGAGGGTGGCCTGGGACCCCACAGGGGAAGGAAACAACTCCTGGTGGGGGACTCAATCATTAGGGGGGTAGAAATGGGGAGGAAGGGAGGGGAGGGCAGCCTTCCTGGCACCACAGCTTGAGGGACAGGAAGTAATCCTCAGGATCGTGGGAGGAGCTGCACGAGGAGGGAGTTGGATGTCATTGTCCACCTGGGGACAAATGACCTGGCTAGGAATGGGATCAGAGCAGTGCAAGAGGTTGTAGAGGTTGGGAAGGGGCCTTAGACAAGTAGGCATCTGTTGTAGCACTTGGAGGTGCTGCCTGTCTATGGCAAGGGAGATGCTAGGACACTTCTCATCAGAATTCAATGAGTGGTTGAAAACTGGTGTGGAGCTCAGGGTTTTGGCTTCATTGGGGACTGGGGAGCCACTTGGAGGATGCAGACCTATACTGGTGTGATGGTCTGCATCTATCCGAGAGCCAGGATCCTAGGTGGAGGTTTAGATGCTTCACTGAGCATTTAAACTAGCTAAGGGGAGGCACTGAAAAGGAGCAGGGAATCTGAGCCTCCCAAAAAACATGGTGATTAGTGAGGTAAACATCAAGGTACAGAAGTTATTAGGAGCAGAACACATTAAATGTAAAAAGGCAAAGGCAGTAAGGACAGAAATGGGCTAAAAGGTAAGGCTATCAAAAAGTGGAGGGTGATGAGTACCAATGCCCGTAGTCTGTGTAACAAACTCCCTGAACTAGTGGCCTTGATAGAAGAGGGTTGCCTGGATATTGTGGCAGTCACAGAAACATGGTACACAGAGAACCATGACTGGGATGTCAACATACCAGGATATACAATCTACAGGAGGGACAGGGAGGGTAAAAGAGGAGGAGGAGGAGTAGCTCTCTATGTAAAGGAAGGGATCAAAGCAACAGAACTAAAGAGTAAACAGGGAGCAGATGAGGCAATTTGGGTCACCCTGGAGACAAGAAATGGCACCACAATCCACATGGGGGTTGTATACAGACCCCCATCTCAGGGGGAAGGAAAGGACAAGGAAATGATAGAAGGCTTTCTTAGAATGGCAGAAAAAGGGGAGATATTGTTGATGAGGGCCCTGAATATGCCAGATGTTAACTGGAGCACCTTTGCTGCAGGCACATCCAAGAGCAGGGTCATTCTTGATGCCCTACAGGGGGCATGCCTCAGACAGCTAGTATTGGAACCCACTCGGGAGGGAGCAATCTTAGACCTGGTACTTTCAAATAGGGATGGAGAAAGAATCTCAGATTTAGAAGTGGGTAGCCATCTGGGAACAAGCGACCACCAAACAGTGTGGTTCACGATAAACACAGCCATACAATCAAGCCATACAAAAGCAAGGGTACCAGAATTCAGGAGGGCTGACTTTGGGAAAATGAGAGAGGCTCAGAAAAGCACTAGCAAACAGGCAAGAAGGAGGGTGGAGGAACAATGGGAGGATCAAATAGCCATCACAGAGGCAACAAGCCTTGTGTAAAGCAAATCAATAAAACACAACGAAGGAAAAAACGCTATGGTTCACAAAAGAGGTCGAGGGAAGGTTAAAGAGAAAAGGACAGCATCTCGGAAATATAAGAATCACAGAAGAAGCAGGACAGAGAACTTTATCAGTTAAAGCAGAAAGAGGCTGGGAGGCAGTCAGAATAGCAAAGGCCCAAACCAAAGAAAGGATAGCCAATTCTGTTAAGAAGGGGATAAGACCTTTATAGGTACATTAGGAGCCAAGAAAGACCAAAGGAGGGATACTGAAGCTTAATAAAGGGAGGGAATGTGGTAGAGGTGACAGTGAAAAGCAGGATACTGAACGAATATTTCTGCTCAGTATTCACAAAGGAAGAGGAGGGGGAGTTACCTAAACCAAACAAGAGAAACACTCTGAAGACGGGGGTCAATACCAGTCCATTTACAGAAGAAAGGGTTCTGAAAGAACTAATAAAATTGAAGGTGGACAAAGCAATGGGGCCTGATGGGATTCACCCCAGAATTTTAAAAGAACTAAGGGTAGAACTAGTGACACCGCTGACTACTCTCTTTAACAAATCATGGGAGGATGGGGTGGTACCCGAGGACTGGAGGAGGGCAGATGTGATTCCTCTTCACAAAAGTGGGAGCAGGACAGAGGCAGGAAACTACAGACCAGTTAGTTTGACCTCAGTGGTAGAGAAAATGATGGAATCACTTGAAGGAAAGAATTGTTGAGCACCTAGAGGCCAGTGGGGCACTGGACCCAAGGCAGCATGGATTCACGATGGAAGGTCGTGTCAGACGAATCTAATAGATTTCTTTGACTGGGTGACCAAAGTAGTAGACCAGGGAGGGGCTGTGGACATGGCCTACCTAGATTTTAGCAATCATTTGATACAGTCCCACACAAAAGATTAATACACAAGATAGCCAGCCTTGGAGTGGGTCCCAAGGTGGTAGCCTGGATAAAACATTGGCTAGACAACAGGACGCAAAGGGTAGTAGTAAATGGAGTACACAGTGAAGAAAGGAGGGTTACTAGCGGGGTACCGCAGGGTTCAGTACTGGGACCAATCCTTTTTAATGTCTTTATAAGTGACATTGCAGAGGAACTGGAAGGAAAAGTATGTCTCTTTGCAGATGACACAAAGATCTGCAACAGGGTTGATACACAAGATGGAGTGGAAAGGATGAGAAGGGACTTGGCAAGATTGGAGGAATGGTCAAATGTATGGCAGCTCAGATTCAGTGCAAAGAAGTGCACGGTAATGCACATGGGAAACAAAAACCCAGGGGAAGCATACACAATGGGGGGTGAGATACTGACAACAGTAAAAATAGAAAGGGTCCTGGGGGTAATTATATCAGATGACCTAAAGGTGGGCAAGCAATGTGAGAAGGCAGTAAGGAAGGCTGGGGGGATACTGGGATGCATAGGAAGAGGCATCAATAGTAGAAAACTGGAAGCTGTTATCCCTCTGTACAGACAGTTGGTGAGACCCCATCTGCAGTACTGTGTGCAGTTCTGGAGACCCCATCTCTGCAACGACATAGGCAGAGTGGAGGCTGTTCAGAGGAGGGCAACCAAAATGGTGCAGGGTCTGCACCATAAGATTTACGAAGAAATACTAAAGGAGCTTAATATGTATACTCTTGAGGAAAGAAGGGAGAGAGGGGACATGATAGAAACTTTCAAGTACCTCAAGGGAATTAACAAAGTCCAAGAGGGCAGCATCTTCCAGAAAAAGAGATGTGCAAGAACAAGGGGACACAATTTGAAGATAGAGGTGGACGACTCAGGGTAATGTGAGGAAACATTTTTCACTGAGAGGGTTGTGGATGATGAAACAGCCTCCTGAGGAGGTCGTGGAGTCAAGAACAGTTGGGGACTTCAAGAATGCATGGGACAGGAATAAGGCAGTCCTAGTGGTGGGTAAGAGGAAGTAAGCTGTTGGTTAACTAGGATCTGCAGCTTATCTGTTAGGTAGGAAAATGGGCAGACTAGGTGGGCCAAGCGGTCCTTATCTGCCGTCAAATTCTATGTTTCTATGGGGAAAAACTAGTGCAAAAATGTAAATAGAGGGTGTTGAGGGGTCAGTATCCTGTGCATTACAAGGACACCTCCAGTGTGGTGTCCTTGTAATGCATATGAAGCATTACAGTTAAAGAGATAGAACTGTTAAAAAACTGCACTGCAAACTTCATAAATACAAAGGGACACAGTGCTGAACATTGCAAGCCTTGCCTGAGCCACATTCCTCTTTTTGCCATCAGTTTAACCTCATAAAGCCACACTGTGCACAGCCTGACCTACATGACACACTAAACTGTTGCAGATGCCTACTAATAAAAGCTGTGATGTGCACCCCCAAAATAGCAGTTTAATGTCTCTTGGTATTAACAGGATGGCTTTTGGGGTATAATTAATGCAAAAATGTAAAACAGGGTGATTAGGCCCCAGAAACCTGTGCATTACAAGGACACCGCCACTGTGGTGTCCTTGTAATGCACATGCAGTACTACATTTAAACAGATATAAAAGTAGTCAAAAGCAGCCAAACTTCCCCAGAAATGGCATACAGTAAAGGGACACAGTGCTGACACTGTATGCTATGTCTGAACCACATCCTTTTTTTGGGTCATCAGTTTTACCCTGCAAAGCCATGGGACCTGTCCCCCAACCCCACCCTAAAAAGATCCCTAATGCATGCCTAACAATATTATGCTTTGACTCCATATACTCAGATGGACAGAAATTCAAATATTTCAATTCAAACAAGTTCATTATTAGATCATATCACATATCAGTGTGTGCATAACACTGAGCCACATTCTAGACACCGCAGTTTTCTCAAAGTCCACCACATTGTAGAAGGGACAAACACACATGTAGCAAATGGATTTATGGTGCAAGGGAGCACCTAAAGCAAACACAGTCATCCTCTTCTGGGTGACGGTTGGGGGGATCAACCAACAAACTGCTCATTACGTGGGTAACGTGAGGACACCATGGAGACAACCTCACTTTAAAGGCAAAAGTCTCTGAATCAAGAGCAAAACCTGACTGAAACCCTGTGCCAGCTTGCTGGGGAAGGGGCAATCCACTGCCATGTAAAAATGGGGGCTTAATTAGAAGCCTGGAGAGAAAAAAAGACAATAAAAAAGGGCAGAAAAAAACTTTATTGGACACCAGAATGCTACAGTTTAAATATTGGGGGGAAAGAATATTTGTGCAAAATAAACTGATATGCAGGCGTATATCTGGACTACCTGGGTGTATATGAAGCACAATAAGGTTAAGATAGTGCTTCATTTACAAACAGAATTAAGGCCATATAATAGCATAGGCAAGCAATGTCATAAAATAGAGACAGTTTTTGGAGCTCTATTCCACAGTTTAAATGGGGTCACAAGAAAACAAAAAGACATACACATGTGTGTCTTTAATAGATAAGCTACGGAACTGAACACAAATTCAATCATTTTATTATTTTGTAACAAAATTACAGAGCTCTACTTAACAATACGTTAGTCTCTTGATTACTGTTCACACACACATATACGTACAAATATAAATATATATATATGCACACACACAAATTTATACAACATGTTTCGGGATATCAATAGAGATAAGAAGTACTATCTGAGGCAGACATTAAAGATATCACATATATCTCCATGTTCCTATATTCACAGTGATATCTTTATGTTCCTATACATCAGACTGTTTTACCGTACAAGCACTTTAACTTTTCTTTCTCTCTAAGGTAGCATGACAGAGTGCTGTAAACAGCGGTAAATGGCACGCTAGTAGAGATTTAAAATAAGGCACTGTCTGTTCAAAAAGTGAGAAAACTATTTTTTTATCTCAAGTTTACTTAGTTTTGTGTAAAACAAGCTGCCAACTGTAGAGAGAGATGAGAGCGAGTGAGTCAGTGGCTTCAGAAAAGTAGACACAAGCCCGAGTGACCGTTGCTATAGCAACACACGCTCACGCTTGCGTCTACTTTTCTAAAGTTGCTGACTCCCTTGGTCTGTTCTCGTGCTCCTCTAACTACAGTTAGTAGCAGCTTCTTTTACACAAACCTAAGTAAACACAACATAAAATAAATAGTTTTCTTACTTTTTGAACAGAGAGTGCCTTTTTATGTTGGCTCACGCATGCGCGCGAGCCAACATATTGCATTAGGAGCAGGTTTGGAGGTGCGGTCACTGTGGCGAATGCAGGGCACGCATCAGTAGGTGCATCCCTCATTTCCCAATAAGACAGCATGCAGGCACCACACCAGCAAGACGTAATGTGCCGACCACATCTAAGAAAATGTCTGCTACAATGAGAAGCAAGCTTCTATTGCAGCGGCACAGCCTCCCCATGTAAACATGGTGACGGGGTGCCCCATCCTCCTGTCACATTCCCCAATCCATTTCGTTTGCCAACAGGGAGTCCACCCCCCATTGGCATAATGTGTCACCCCCCCATCTGTTGTGTGCCGAGAGGGGGGGTGCCCAATCCCCCGTCGGCTACAGCCCCCCAAAAAAAATCCATGCGGAATCACCTTTCGGGACCGATTAACGAAATGACAGTACCACTGTTCATGGGGGGGGGGCTCTCAAAAAGCCTATGTTGCAGATTTGGTGGAATAAATCCAAACAATGGCTGTTTTATGAGCGTGTGTTGTGCAGTTTCCACACACGCTCGTAACTTCATGAATTTATAATATTTTCACTCCAGATTTTCAAAATTGACATTTTTCCACACCTCCTCATGAACACTATAGCTGCCATTTTACATATCCTGGCCGAAATGTGTTTTCACGCATCTGGCGCAGAATAGCTCGGTCGCTGTGCAAAATCAGTTTTCAGGACGGTTTGAGGAAATGACAGTGACACTGTTCATGAGCAGAGGTCCTAAAATGGCTATGTTGGAAATTTGGTGATGAAAGTCCATAAAATGACTGTTACAAGCATGCGTTTCCATGGGCCCTTATAACTTCGCAAATTTGCAATATTTTCATGCCACATTTCCAACACTGGCATTTTTTCACACCTTCTTATGAACAGTACAGCTGTCATTTTTCACATCCTGCCCAAAATGTGTTTTCGCACCTGTGGTGCACAATGGCGTGGTCGCTGTGGGAAATCAATTTTTGGGACAGATTAACAAAATCACAGTGCCACTGTTCATGAGGGAAATTCCCAAAATGCCTATGTTGAAAATGCGATTAAACAATCCCAAAAATAATTGGGTTACGGATGTATGTTGCACACTTTCTATGCATGCTCATGACTTCACCAATTTTTAATATTTTCACTCCAGATTTCAACGTTGCCATTTTTTTACACCTCCTCATGAGCAATACAGTTGTAATTTTTCACATCTTGCCCAAAATGTGTTTTCATCTCTGTGTCGCCAAATGGCATAGCCACTGTGCAAAACCACCTTTCAGCTAACAAACTGATAGTGCCGTTCTTCATGAGGTGGGGTCACAAAAAGCCCATGTTAAAAATTTGAAGTGAAAATATCAACACACGCCTACAGTGTTAGGGTTTACAACTGTAGCACCCCAACTTGTACAGACTGACAAGCATCAGGGGTGTGACTTGAGATCATCGTCTGTAATGCTCACACCATTCCACCTCCACCACCACCCTGCAGCCAGTGACAGGCATTGTGGTGTGCCTTGCAGTGTTCGGCCACAAAGTTCACCCCATTCTCATATGCTGCACCCACCTCCGCGTATTTCCTTATGGAATGGGGCAAGTATGATGCTCAAAGACCCCAAAGCACACAATGACACTTGTCAGTGTCTACAGGGTAGGGTGAGGTAAAATGGCATGAGCGTTATAGCTGATGACCCAAAGACACACCCCAATGCCAGCTGGTCTCTAGAGGGTGGGGGTGGGGTTGGTGTCACTTCAATATTTCACTGCCATTCCTATTATGTGTCTCTAACTACTGCACTACCAATGCCAATGCCAGCGAGACAACATTCGGCATTGACAAATGCTTGTTTATATCTCCACCAGCATGTAATTTTCTGCTGTTGACAGCACTCTAACATGCTACATTACAGAAAGAAAAGTGAAATTGCTTGTTCCGTAAGACAGTGTGAAAATGGCAGGATCAACCAGATAAGTTTTTAAATAACATATGTTGTATAAACACAACATGACATGGCCTGACTGAAGATGATATATTTATCTTCACTCGAGGCCAATGACATCAAGATATCTCACTCATGGCTTTGTCACTCGTGATATATCACGCTATCATTGGCCTCTTGTGAAGATAAATATGGTATCTTCAGTCAGGCCATGTCATAGGCCCTATTTATGCAACACTATTGAGGATAAATTTTGGCAAATATTTTTGATATTTATAGGGTCGTCAGACCTAGAGTGAGGATATTGCATTTATGCTCACTCTAGGTTCCCCGTGCTAGAATATAACCACATCATAGGTAGCTATTGGTTGGAGCTGACAGCACAAGCAGCACAATTAGAATGCACCTGCTCAGTTGCATACCGGCTCTAGCTCACTGATATATTTATCTATATCTATATCTATATATATATATATATATACACACACACACATATACATATATATATATATATATATATATATATAGATATATGTGTTAGAAAGAAAGGGAAGTGCAAAAGAGGAAGAAAACCACCTTGGTTCTCAAACACAGTAGCAGAAAAGGTCAGAGCCAAAAGGCTGACCTTCAGGAAATATAAAGGAATGCAGCAGGATGAAGATAGGGAGGCATACCAAACTTCCCTAAAGGAAGCAGGGAAGGCAGTAAAGCAGGCAAAGTCCCAAACCGAGAAAACACTAGCACAAACAGTAAAAGAAGGTAACAAGACTTTCTATAGATACATTGGAGAAAGGAGAAAGTCCAGAGGGGGTATTGCTAAGACCAAAGGGGATAAGGGGGCATGTGAGGAGGAGGACCATGTAAAAGCATCTATCCGAAATAGATACTTCTGCTCAGTATTTACTGAAGAGAAGGTAGGGCAGGGCCCACAGCTCAGCACCATGGACACAGGGTGGAGGGAGGTGTGCACTAGTCCCTTCACAAAAGAAAGGGTCCTACAAGAGCTTGATAAGCTCAGGGTGGACAAGGCAATGGGACTTGATGGCACACATCCCAGAGTACTAAAGGAGCTAAGGGTGGAACTAGCAGAGCCATTATCAGAACTGTTTAGTGAGTATCTGAGCACAGGAGAGGTCCCAGAAGACTGGAGAAGGGCTCATATGATCTCGCTCCACAAGAGTGGTAGCAGGGAGGAGTCAGGGAACTACAGACCAGTCAGTCTTACCTCAGTAGTGGGCAAGATTATGGAGGCACTCCTTAAGGAAAGTATAGTGCAACATCTGGAATCCATAGGAGCACAGGATCCAAGACAGCATGGGTTTACAGCAGGAAGGTCCTGTCAAACTAATCTCATAGATTTCTCTGACTGGGTAACCAGAGTGGTGGACCAAGGGGGAGCAGTTGATGTCGCCTACCTTGTTTTTAGCAAAGCTTTCGATACTGTTCCACATAGAAGATTGATTAATAAGCTGGGTAGGCTCGGGTGGGTCAGAAGTTGGTCAACTGGGTGGCAAACAGGTTGATGAGCAGAAAACAGAGAGTGATGGTAAATGGTATACAGTCAGAAGAGATGCAAGTCACAAGTGGGGTACCTCAGGGATCAGTCCTGGGACCAGTCCTCTTCAATATCTTCATCAGTGACATTGCAGATGGACTGGAGGGTAAGGTTTATCTGTGTGCAGATGACACCAAGATCTGCAATAGAGTAGATGATCCAGATGGGGTAGGCAGAATGAGAAGAGATCTGGATAAACTAGGAAAAGGGTCAGAAGAGTGGCAACTGGGAGTCCGGCCTGGTGGCGCCGAGGGTTGAGGCGTTGGATGCCACACCTCATGCTATGCCAGCGACGGAGTTCAGGAGGCGAGATCAGAGGCGTGAGGGGTCCAGCGAGGGGGTGGGTGAGTATTGAGGCGCCCGCTGGGCTGTTCTCCTCCCCAGGTGGGAGGACGGGTCATCGCTCAGTATGCTAGCGGCTCCCGGTGGAAACTGGGGGTGGTACAGCACGCAGGGCAGCATGTACATAGCGTGGCTGATGCTTGGCAGGGTTGCCGTGTGCCGTAGTGTCAGGGACGTGCACCACACGCAGAATGCCTGAGAGGCTCTGCAGACTGCGACCGGAGACGAAAAAATAGGTAAAAAAAAAAAAAGAGTGGCAACTGGGGTTTAATGCAAAGAAGTGCAAGATCATGCACATAGGGAAGAGAAACCTTGAAGCCACCTATATGCTGGGAGGGAAGTTGCTGGCAGTCACGAGGGAAGAAAGAGACTTGGGCATCATCATCACAGATGACCTGAAATCATCCAAGCAGACTACTAAAGCAGTAGGCAAGGCTAGGGGGATGTTGGGGTGTATTAGTAGGGGTATCACAAGTCAGAAGAGGGAGGTAATAATCCCTCTTTACAAGACACTGGTTAGACCCCATCTGGAGTACTGTGTGCAGTACTGGAGGCCACACCTTCTCAAGAACAGTAACCAAATTGAGGCAGTCCAGAAAAGGGCAACCAAAATGATACAGGGACTGCATCAGAAAACATACAAGGACAGATTAACGCAGCTCAATATGTATACCCTAGAGCAAAGAAGGGAGAGAGGTGATATCATAGTATCATTGTAAAAGTCAGCAGAATAGGCCCCATGATCTACTGTGTCTACTCAGAAATTAGCCTCCTGCTGGGAGCTCGCTCCTCCACTCCCAGTCCCAGAGGTGGCCCTCCCTGGCCTCAGCTTCCCCCTGTACCTGTCCCAACCCTTCTTGAATCCTTCCACTGTGGTCTCTTTCACCAGACTCCTGGGCAGTACGTTCCATGGTTCCACCACCATCTCTGTGAAGAAGTGTCTCCTGCGCTCCCCCCTATACTTCCCCCCTTCCAGCTTCCACTTGTGCCCCCTAGTAGTTCCCCCCTTCTTAAGCCTGAACACTTCCCTGGCTCCACCCTTATTAATCCCCTTTACATACTTGAAAGTCTCTATCATGTTCCCTCTGTCCCTCCTCTCCTCCAATGCATACAGATTGAGTTCATCCAGTCTCTCCTCATAGATCCTACCCTCCATGTCCGGAATCATCTTGGGCGCCCTCCTCTGGATATGATCGAAACATTCGAACACCTTAAGGGCATTAACAAGGTGAAAGAGTCTAACATGTTTCAATATAAAAAAAATAGCAGGACAAGAGGACACAGCATGAGATTAGAGGGGGGCCGATTAACGGGTAATGTGAGGAAGTTCTTTTCACCGAATAGGTGGTGGATGCATGGAATGGCACACCTCAAGAAGTGGTGCATATGAATACAGTGCAGGGCTTCAAACAGGCATGGGATAGTCATAAGGGAGCAATACAGATGAGTATGAATAGATAGGCAACTGACAGAGCAAAGGCCAATGGCATATTCATAAGGTAGAAAAAGAAATGGGCAGACTGGATGGGCCTTGAGGTCCTTATCTGCCATCAACTTCTATGTTTCTATGTTTCTAAACCTGAAAGCAAGCAAAATGATATGCTCATTTATCAGTCGTGCATTTTGGTTTGCTCTTTTCACATGATACCCCTTCCAACAAAGTCTGATTGTATTGCAATTACGTGTCAGTGCAGGCATTATTACCTCAGTAGTTATGTGTGCTTCCATTGGCCTATCAGGAATGTTGTCAGCCACATGCCAAGTATGATACATTATTACATAGAATGGTGTCCTAGAATCATAGAAATTGACTGCAGATGAGAACCAATAGTGTTGTACAGTGTGTCCATTCTCTCTACTTACTGTAAAAGTTGCGTACCCTACTTGATATCTGACTTTACTTTCTCTTTCCTGTCACTACTGTTTTTCTTTGCCAGTCCCATACTTTATTAAATTCCCCACTGTGTTGTCCCCCACTTCCTCAACTAAGAGTTGGTTCATTCTAGGCATCCTCCACCCTTTCCCTGAAGAAATACTTCCTGATGTTACCTCTGAGACTACTCCCTTCCAAACCCATGTCATGCCCCCCCCCCATGAACATGTACCCTATGAAGATGCTATCCTCCGATATACTGTTTATAACCATTAGATACTGGCAGGTTTGTATTATGTCTCCTCTGTCTCTCCTCTCCTCCAGGGTATACACAGGGGAGGTTTCTCAGTCTCTTTTATTATGAATTTTGTTTTAATCCATGCACCATCCTTGTTGACCCTATTGGAACTGCTTCCACACTGGGAGATGTGGCCTCCAGAACTAGATACAGTACTCCAAATGAGGCATCACTAATGATCTGTACAGTGGCATCACCACCTCATTTCTTCTGCTGGAGATACTGATCCCTGTGCATCCCATCACACTGACTCTCCCCGCTGACTTACAATATGGTTTGTTTGCTGTTAGGTCATCAGGTGTGACTATCCCCAAATCCCTTACCTGCTTGATGACCATCAATATCACCCCCCCATCATGTAATCCTACTCTGTCTTGCACCCCAATTTCATGATATAGCACTTTTTTGCATGGAATCTCAGATGCAACACTGTACACCATCATTCCAGTTTACCTAGGTCCCCCTCGTTTGTCCCCCATTCATGGAGTGTGCACCCGCTTGCAGATATTACGGCCATCTTCAAAGAGGCACACCTTCCCTTCCAGCCTCCTCCCCAAAATGTCACTTCAGAAGCCATGAAATAGAACTGGCCCCAGAAGAGATTACTGTGGCACTCCACTGCTCACCCTGCTTTCCTTAGATTGACCTCCATTTACCACCACCCTCTGTTATCTATCGCTCAACCAGTTCCTAACCCGGTTTATCACCTTATGAAGCACTCCCTGGCTGCCCAGCTTGTTCAGTACTCTTCCATGTGCAGTGGCATTAAAGGTCTTGCTGAAATCAAGGTAGGTGTTATCCACCGCTTCCTCCCCCCCATCCACCTCCCTTTTCACCTAGTCAAACATATCAATTATATTTGTCTGACGTGTCCTTCCTGCTGTGAAGCCATACTGTGTCAGGTCTGGTGCTCCGCTGGTTTCCAGGTGTTGAACAATCCTTTCCTTGAGTAGTAAAATCCCTACTTTTCTGCACTATTGAGGTTCTGCTGATTGGTTTCTTCTTTCAAGCCTCCTCACTACCCCACTGTTGTGAAGAGGGACTACGTCTTCCCTCCTCCTGTCCTCTGTAAACACTCCCATAACAACTCATTCATTCAAGATCCATTGGTTGTGTTGGTCGTTTGCAAGCCATGCAATTGCATGTGGGCAGCGAGGGCTGTCTGCTGTGGTGAGTGTGACTAACTATGGAACATTGCGTATTTGAATTAATCAGCAGGCTGGCATGAAATTAGAATTAATGCACCTGTTGCTATGATGACGGGCCAAGCGGAGTTTGACTCACATTTGCTCCCACTCCAGCTTCACACAGCTCTCCCCAGAATGGCATAATAGAATGCCTGTCATCCCAATTTACCTGTGTCATCAACCTATCCACCCGCGTTCCCTCCCCATCCTTGCAGAAGATGTCTGGATTGTAGTTGCTGGTCAACCATTGAAGTGTTATGATGTATGGGCTGGCAGTATAGCCTAGAGGTTAGAGTAACGAGCTGTAAACGAGCTTGGTACATCCAGCAGACCAGACCTTGGTTTGATTCTCACAACCTCCACTTGCATACTGTGTAACTCTGAGCAAGTCACTTAACTGCCCAGTGCTCCCAGGTCACCCCTGAAAACAGGCACTTGTGCGTAGTGGGCCTTACCAGGCTACCAAAGACTAAATAAAAAGCATTTGCTAATGCCGAATGTTGTCTCGCTGGCATTGGTACTGGTAGTGCAGGAGTTAAAGATGCATAATAGGAATGGCAGTGAAGTATTGAACTAACGCCAACCTCACCCCCAACCTGCAGAGAGTGATAGGCGTTGGGGTGTGCCTTTGGGTCATCAGCTGTAACGCTCATGCTATTTCACCTCACCCTACCCTGTAGATACTGACAAGTGTTGTGGTGTGCTTTGGGGTCTTTGGGCCTTATACTTACGCCATTCCATAAGGAAATACATTGAGATGGGTGAAGTATAGGAGAATGGGGTGAACTTTGGGGCTGAAAACTGCAAGGCACACCTCGACGCCTGTCACTGGCTGCAGGTTGGGGGGTGGGGGTGGAATGGCGTGAGCATTACAGCCAATGTTCCCAAGTCACACCCCTGATGCCTGTCAGTCTGTACAGGGTGGAGTGTTACAGTTGGAAGTCCTAACGCCATAGGCGTTTGTTGGTATTTTCATTCCAAATTTTCAGCATGGGCTTTTTGTGACCCCACCTCATGAAGAGCAGCACAATCAGTTTGTTAGCCAAAAGGTGATTTTGCTCAGTGATGGTGCCATTTGGTGCCACAGGTGCGAAAACATATTTTGGGCAAGATGTGAAAAATGACAACTATATTGTTCATGAGGAGGTGTAAAAAAATGGCAACGTTGAAAATCTGGAGTGAAAATATGACAAAATGGTGAAAACATGAGCATGCATAGAAACTGCGCAACACACGTCCGTAACCCAATTATTTTGGGGATTTTTATTTAACCACATTTTCAACATAGGCATTTTGGGACTTCCCTCATGAACAGTGGCACTGTGATTTTGTTAATCTGTCCCAAAAGTTGATTTCCCACAGCCGACCATGCCATTGTGCACTACAGGTGCGAAAACACATTTTGGGCAGGATGTGAAAAATGACAGCTGTACTGTTCATAAGGAGATGTGAAAAAATGCCAGTATTGAAAATGTGGCATGAAAATATTGCAAATTTGCGAAGTTACAAGGGTGCGTGGAAACTGCGCAATGCACGCTTGTAACACAGTAATTTTATGGACTTTCATCATCAAGTTTTCAACATAGGAATTTTAGGACCTCTGCTCATGAACAGTGTCACCGTCATTTTCTCAAACTGTCTTAAAAACTGATTTCGCACAGCGACCGCACTATTCTGCGCCGGACATGCGAAAACACATTTCGGCCAGGATATGTAAAATGACAGCTGTACTGTTCATAAGGAGGTGTGGTAAAATGCCAATTTTGAAAATCTGGAGTGAAAATATTGCAAATTTGCAAAGTTACAAGGGTGCGTGGAAACTGCACAATGCACGCTCGCAAAACAGCCATTTTTTGGATTTTTTCACCATATTTGCAACACAGGCTTTTTGAGAGCTCCCCTCATGAACAGTGGCACTGTCATTTCATAATCGGTCCTGAAAGATGATTCCGTGCAGTGACTGCGAAATCACCTTTTGGGACCACTTTATGCCATTACAGTGACTGAATTCATGAGGATGGGTCCCAATAACTCCAAGTTGAAAATTTGGAGACAAAATTTCCAAAAATGGCTGAGATATGCACCAAAGTTGAAAAAACCCTATTTATGCCATTATACAGCTTATTGGCTTTTCTTCAGTTTGTGGTCGCCTTTGAAGAGTGCAGACGTGTTCCTGGTCCACCAAAGATCATCGCGATGTGCTCCGGAGGTAAGTATGGGATGAGGGGGGGTGTGGGGAGGCAGGGTACACAGACGGTGGGCGCGGATTGGGGAACAGAGCAGAACAGACCGCAAGGGACTGTTTTCTGTTTTACAGGTTTAAATAACAAAAAAAAAACACATCACAGGATGTTTTTTTTTTTCTGGGGCATTTGGCATGCTGGGTGAGACCCCAGCATGCCATCTGAGTGTTTTGGGGATGCTGTACCCAACGGGGATTGGGCACCCCATCGGCACATAAAGAAGGGGCAAGAGCTTAGGGGATTGGGCACCTCCTCGCACACAACGGGGTGGGGGCATTATGCAACAGGGAGGGCCCCGTCAGCAAATTAAACTGGGGACTGTAACAAACGGGGATTGGGACTTCTGTCAGCAAGAAAGACTGTTGAGGCGCATGATGCCGAGGCGATTGGGCACCCCTGGGCACAGAACTGAAATGAGGGGTTATTGGCGCCGACCAGGAGTGGGCCTCTGCCGCACATGAACTGGTTGGGGTACGCCGATAAGGGGACTGGGCACCCCCGAAATCGGCATTGTGGCAGGCAGCGGCAGTCACTACCGCCATGATTACTGGATCACTTTCACCAGGAAGGACACGTTGGGAGGCGTGTTCCGGTGCCGCTGCATGGCGATCTTGGCTTTCATTGCAGTGGACCTTTTCTTAGATGTGCTCAACTCATTAAATATTGCTGGTGTGGTGCCTGCATGCTGGCTTATTGGGGAATGAGGGACACACCTACTGATGCGTGCCCTGCATTCGCCCACAGTGACCGCAACTCCAAATCTGTTACTAATGCAATATGTTGACTGGCGCACATGCGCAAGCCAACATAAAAACAAAGTAGTGGTGCTTGAATAAGCCCTTAACATGTCACAGACCATTAAAAAGAAGCTATAGACTACATTTAGAATACAAGACCACCACACTTTATTAATTTATCTTAAAGAAAGACAAAAAATAAAAGTTTAAATATATCCCAACGTTGACAGCTAGTACTATTTCTATTTTATATGGTGGGAGGTCAGGAGGTCAAAGAGTGGACCCAAAAGAAGACCAATATATCTTATTTACCACCCTTCAAAACATAATTGTTCTTATGTTACTAAAAGGAGAGCTAAGTGTCTGTAGGTTCAAGGATTTTTAAAAACCGATGTAACTAAATATTTAATGATGCTGATAAGTGTGTTGATGGTCCCTCAAAGGGAGGTCATAAGGTCACTAAAGATGATAAGTGATTGTCATTTCTAATAGATGGTAAGTAGTTTTTGACATGTTTAAACATTATATTTATACAGGAGGCAGTACATACGAGCTACTCTCCATTCATTTAATAGTGTGCATAAATATATTTTCGATTGCTAAAAGAGGAGGTCAAAAGGTCACCCTTAACAAAATATGCGCTGGATTATAATTTGCTTATATCTTCTAAAAAGCACATTTCTGCGATGTGGTGTATGAAAATATATAAACTTATTATCCTCCTTGTTCCTCAGTGGGAGGTCAAAAGGTCACACGAAGTGACCGTATGTTTTTTTTATAGTTATTAGCTTGTTTTTTAGAAAGAACCAAGTAATTCCTAATACTCATGTATATATTCCTACCGATAGGTCTATTTAGCACTGCCTCATATTCTCGAATTACAGTGGGAGGTCAAAAGGTCACACACAAGGTGACCGAGTGTGCTTATTAAAAATTGCCTATTTTCACTAAGAACTAAGCAGTTCCTGATGTTTGTGTACATGTTAACACCACTGAGTTTGTTAGGGATGCCTCAATGGGAGGTCACAAGGTCACAAAAAGCAACCAAAAGAAATATATGTATAGATATATTCATACATGAAAGGTCAAAAAGAGCTATATCTCTAAATCATATGATGAGGTCTCCTTTGGTGCCATCCCGTCCCACCAGATTCTGCCACCTGAAGTTCTGAACTGTTGGGAATAGTTTTTAGAATGATAACTGAAAAGGGTAGTATAGAAAAACCTGATATTGTATCCTCAATGCATACTTTAACTTATAAATATCATGAAAATATAATAATCAGTTTTTATCTATGGTCAATCTTAAACATAAAAGATAATACAGGAGACCAATGCAATAAATGTTTCCGAATCTCATAAGCATGTTTTAGATCAACTCTGTCATAACGGAGTACATCATACGAACATGGACACTTCCTAAGGGATGCAAAATGAAGTGCTAGGAAAACTGGTAAACAAGGTCATTTAAAAATAAAACAAGCATGTGTCAATGCCGAATGTTGTTGCGCTGGCATTGGCAGTGGGAGTGGTGGAGCTAGAGGCGCATAGTGCTGTGATTTTGTGAATGTGTCTCAAAAGGTGATTTTGCACAGCGAGCACGCCATTGAGCGCCACAGCTGCGGAAAGACGTTTTGGGCAGGCTGTGAAAAATGGCAGCTGGACTGTTGATAAGGAGATGTGCACAAATGCCAGTGGTGAAAATGTGGCATGAAAATATTGCAGATTGACGAGGTTACAAGGGTGCGTGGAAACTGCGCAATGCACGCTTGCAACATAGTCATTGTATGGAGATTCGGCACCAGATTTTCAACATAGGCATTTTAGGACCTCTGCTCATGAATAGTGTCACCGTCATTTCCTCAAACTGTCCCGAAATCTGATTTTGCATAACAGCCATGCAATTCTCTGCTGGATGTGCGAAAACACATTTCAGGCAGCTGTAGTGTTCATAAGCAGGTATGGAAAAATGCCAATGATGAACAGCTGGAGTGAAACTATTACAAATTCACAAAGTCATGAGCGTGCATGGAAACTGTGAAATGCACGCTCATAAAACACTAATTTTATTGACTTTCGTTCCCAAATTTTCAACATAGGCATTTTAGGGCATTTTCTAATGAACAGTGTCACTGTCATTTTCATCATGTGTCTCGAATGCGGGCTTTCCACAGCGACCACGCTGTTCTGCGCCGGAACTGCAAAAACAGATTTTGGTCAGGATGTGAAAAATGACAGCTGTACTGTTCATTAGGAGGTGCAGAACAAAGGCACTGTTGAAAATCTGGAGTGAAAATATTAGAAGTTTGCGAACGTACGAGCGTGCGTGCCAACTGCACAACGCACGCTCGTAACACAGTCATTTTATGGAGTATTGTCACCAAATTTTCAACACGGGCATTTTAGGACCTCTGCTCATGAACAATTTCACTGTCATTTTCATAATGTGTCTCTAACACTGATTTCACACAGCAAAAGCGCTATTCTGCACCAAAAGTGCGAAAACACATTTCAGCAAGGATGTGAAAAATGACAGCTGTATGGTTCACAAGAAGGTATAGTAAAATGCCAATGTTGAGAATCTGGCATGAAAATATTGCGAATGCAGTAACTTACAAGTGCGCGTTGCGCAGTTGCTACGCACACTCGTAAAACAGTCATTTTATGGAGTATTGTCACCAAATTTTCAACACGGGCATTTTAGGACCTCTGCTCATGAACAGTGTCACTGTCATTTTCATAATGTGTCCCGAACACTGATTTCACACCACGACCATGCTATTCTGCGCTGGAAGTGCAAAAACACATTTCAGCCAGGAAGTGAAAAATGTTGAGAATCTGGCGTGAAAGTACGAGCTTGTGTTGCGCAGTTGCTAGGCATGCTCATAAAACAGTCATGTTTTGGATTTTTCCCACCAAATCTGCAACATAGGGTTTTTGAGAGCCCCCCTCATGAACAGTGGCACTGTCATTTCATTACATCGTCCCAAAAGGTGATTCCACGCAGTGACTGCAAAATCACCTTTCGGGACCGAATAACGTCATGAGAAGGGGTCCCAAAAACTCCATTTTGAAAATTTGGGGCCAAAATTTGCAAAAATGCCTGAGATATGCAGCAAAGTTTAAAAAACCCTATTTATTCCATTATACAGCTTACCAGCATTTCCTCAGTTCGCAGTTGGCTTTGAAGAGTGCAGGTAGTATTCCCGGTCCACGAAGATCATGGCGTAGACTCCGGAGGTAGAGTATGGGATGAGGGGGGTGGGGAGGCAGGGTGCACAGTGGGTGGGTGCAGGTGGGGGAAGGGGGAACGGAGACTACGAGGGACCGTTTCCTTTACAGGTTCAAAAGAAAAAAAAAAACATCACGTAGGTTTTTTTGGAGGATTTGCATGCTGGGGTGGGCTCCCAGCATGCCATCTAACTGTTTGGGTGTCTATAGCCGGGGGGATTGGGCACCCTTGCCGGCAAACAACATGGGGTATTTAAGCCAACGGGAGTCGGCCCCCTGTCGCAGGCACACAAAGAAAGGTAGGCAGGGTAAGAGCAGAGGAGGATTGGGCACCCCCTCGGCATATCATAAATGGGGATGCTTTATGTCGACGGGGAGTGGGCTCCCCCATTGGCACATTCACAGGGGGCAGGGGCAGCCAACAGGGGGACAGGGCACCCCTGAAGTCGACAGTTCTGTGACCAGTGTGCCGCCATGTACATAATGGCAGCGAGCATGGCAAGAAAAGGACTGCTGCATCTGACGAGCTTTGCTCGGATTGCAGCGGACCTTTTCTTAGATGTTCTCACCACATTATATATGCATGGTGTGGCATTGGCATGCAGGCTGATTGGGGAATGCGGGACGCACCTACTGTTGTGTGCCCTGCATTCACCCAACAGCGACCGTGTCTCCAAAGCAGCACTGTCCCAAGATTTTGGCTGCGCAAGCACGTCAACATAAAAAAGACTAAAAAAGTCTTCATGTATACTTCTGACTTCATATGGAACATAAGTAGTCTAAAATGTCCATAAGTTCATTGAATACTTTTAACTGCATATATGCCAATTGGTTTCAGTGTTCATACCAATATTGCTATCTAGGGTATGCATATGAAAAATCCACTTAATCTCAGCAGCTAACAATGCATCTCTCAGACACCCGCCTCTGGGTGAAACTGTAATTTTTTCCAATCCCCAAAATCTAAGTGAGGCGCCATTGTGGGATGCATCATTAAAGTGTTTGGCTACTGGAGAATTTTCGTTATGATTCCTAATGTCTCCCTTGTGTTCTTGAATCCTGCGGCGTAATTCTCTACTGGTTTGGCCTATATATAACACGTCACAAGGACACGGAATAAGATAAACCACCGCCTCAGTATTGCGTGAGATATGCTGTCTTATATCAAATTTCTGTTGTGTGTGTGGGTGAACATACGTTTGCTTTTTAGAAGTGTGGTTACATACACTGCATTTCCTAGATTCCTGGAACAGCCTTGAAACAGAGGTGGTGGGGTTTGAGAATGCATGGGATAAGCACAAAGGAATCAGTGGAATGGAAGGGGAGGGAGAAAGAGCTGTAGATGCAGCATGGTCTGATGCAATAGTGTAGGTAGAGAGAAATGAGCAGACTGGATAGGCCAAGTTGTCCTTATCTACCATCAAATTCTATGTTTCTATGTCTTACAGTATGTATGAGTACCTGTAGCTGCAGAAGCACTGGTCCCACAGGGGCCAGTGCCTCTGCAGACCAATGTAGTGTTGCAATTTGGGTATCATGGATTTGTATCTGTGACTGCAGGGACCTTTGCTTATGTAGACAGAAGCAGTATTGTGATTTGAGTATCGTGGATTTCTATCTGCAGCCCAAAGTGAGTGTGTAGGTCTTACGGTGTGCTTGCCACAGATCCAAATCCACACAGGTAGCACATCAATATTACTGCATTTGTGTTGTCAGGAAACAGTTGTATGTTGGTTGTCTTACCTGATGATGGCTGTTTATGGTTGCGGGTGTGATCCTGTCCTTTTGCTGCTTGGGGGAGGGAGCAGTTAGGCTTGGAAACCCTAATGGAACATTTCCCTACATTTACAGTGTTAATTTGAACCTTAACTGGTGCAATAATGAAGTTTTTTGCAACGGATATGTATTATACAGGCGCAGTCATGCCTGTATATAAGGGCTGAGTGAGCATTTTAATGTTAAACCCTAGCCATCCCATGGACACTGAGAGCCAGTGGGAAATCAAACAGGGGTTCCTGGAAGCTACCAAGGCTTGCACGAAGGAATGGCACAAGTTTGGCAGAACAAGGAAGCTGAGCTGGTGTAGGCACAGGGGCGGGTGCAAAGCTGGTGAGATGGGTAGGAAACTGGCTGCAGGGAAGGCAACAGAGGGTGGTGGTGGGTGGGGAGCTCTCACACCCAAGGGCAGTGATGAGTGGTGTTCCACAGGGCTCAGTGTTGGGACCAGTGTTGTTTGGGATATTCATTGCAGACATATGGGACATCAAGAGCAAGATCAGTCTGTTTGCTGATGATACCAAGATAGGCGCGGTGGTGGATGACCTAGGGGATGGTAGGGGTTGCAGGATGATCTGGCAAAGCTTGAAACCTGGTCAGACACCTGGCAACTGGGCTTTAATGCCAAAAAAGAGGTGCTGCATTTTGGGATGAAGAACCCAAGGAGGAGTTACTAGCTAGGGGGAGTGCAGCTAGCCCAGACAGAGGAGGAGGAGAAGGATCTGGGTGTGCTCATTACAGGGTCAATGAACAACTCTGCACAATGTAGGAAGGCAGCTGCAAAGGCCAACAAAATGCTGGGTTGTATTGCAAGGGGTATATCCTCAAGGAGGAGGAGGTGATTCTGCCACTGTATAGGTCATTAGTTAGACCACACTGGAGTACTGCGTGCAGTACTGGCGTCCGTGATCTGAAAAGGGACATTAAGTTACTGGAGGGTGCAGAGCAGGACAAAGATGATCAAGGGCTGGGGGACTTATCATACGAAGAGGAGGTTGAAGGAGTTGAACATGTACTCACTGGAGGAGAGGAGAGACAGGGTGACATGATTGAAACCTTTAAATACATGAAAGGAATAAACAAGACTGGTACAGAGGGCTGTTCAAAGTAAGGGAGGGAGGGCCACCAGGGCCATGATATGAGACTGGAGCGAGGAAGGTTCAGGAGGAGATGAGGAGACACTTTTACAGAGAGGTGGTGGCTGGGTAGAATCGTTACCTGCTGAAGTGGTATGCAGTAGAACAGTGGACTGCTTCAAATGAGGATGGGACAGGACAAGGGGGAGGGTTAATGAAGGGGAAGGGGTGGAAGGAGGGGCAGCTGCAGAATAAGGGGTGCTAGCTGCACATTCGAGCAGACTTGATAGACCTCTAGGCCTTTATCTGCTGGCAAATTTTGTATGTTCGTATGATACATTTGTCAGGAAGGTCACCAGGGCAGTGAGGTCGGCTAAGGCGAGAGCGAAGAGGAGACTGGCTCAGGTGATAAAAAGAGGAGGAAAGGTTTTTTTCAGGTATCTCAGGGAAAGGAGGAAATGTAATTTTCAGATCAGTAGACTGAGGGCAGGGGATATGTGGGCGGAGGAGGCAGGGGAGCAGACAGAGGTATTTAATGAATATTTTTCCTCAGTCTTCAACAGGGAGGAGGGTGGGGTGGCACCGCATGGGGAGAAGCAGGGTGGACCTGTGGAAGGGGGGGCCCATGAATGTTGAAATTCCCATTGATAGGGTGTGGGAAGCCCTGAAGGCCCTAAGAATGGAGAAGGCTCCAGGCTCGGACGGTCTCCACCCATGGGTGCTTAAGGAACTGGCTGATGTCCTGGCTGCACCTCTGGAAGATCTCTTTAACTCCTCCCTTCAGTCAGGATGACTGCCTCAGGACTGGAGGACAGCCCACATTGTGCCCATACACAAGGGGGGCTCATGGGAGGAGCCTGGAAACTACATGCTGGTAAGCCTGATGTTGGTGGTGGGCAAAGTGATGGAGGTCATCCTAAAGGAGAGGCTGGAGGTACTCCTAATGTCAAGGGGCCTCCTCGATGACTGCCAACATGGCTTTGTCCAGGGCAGATCATGTCAGATGAACCTGGTGGAGTTCTACAATTGGTTGATGGGGGCACTGGACCAGGGCAGGCCAGTGGATGTTCTCTTTCTGGACTTCAGCAAGGCATTTGATTTGGTACCACACCCCGGGCTGCTGGAGAAGCTGATGGAAATGGGGGTGGGGTGGGGGTACGGACAGTCCAGTGGTTAGGGAACTGGCAAACAGGGCATTTTCAGAGGGTGATAGTTGGAGGGGGTTTCATCTTCCAGGAGGGTCATCAGTGGGGTCCCTCAGGGGTTGGTGCTGGAGCCACTCTTGTTTAACGTTTACATAGCAGATATCTGGAACAGTATCAGGAGTGAGATGAGCTTCTTCGCTGATGACTCGAAGCTGGGGGCAGCAGTGGACAGGGCGGAAGGTAGGTTGGCCCTTCTGGGAGACCTGGAGACTCTAGACCAGTGGTCCTGCAGCTGCAAACTGTGGTTTAATACAGAGAAGTGCAGGGTTCTCCACCTAGGGGCCAAGAATCCAGCACATGTGCATACCTTGGGAGGGAAGATACTGTAGGCTACTGGGGAGGAGAAGGACCTCAGGGTGGTTGTGGATGGCAAAATGAACAACTCAGAGAAGTGTAGGAGGGCTGCGGCAAAAGCAAAGAAAATGCTGAGGTGCATAGCCAGGGGGATAACCTTGAGGAGCCGGGAGGTGCTCCTCCCATTGTATAACTGCCTGGTCAGACTGCACCTCGAATACTGTGTGCAGTTTTGGAGTCCATACTTGAAAAGGGATATTGCCTTCCTGGAGAGGGTCCAGAGGAGGGCAACCAAAATGATACAGGGTCTTGGAGAGAAGTCCTATGGGGCAAGACTAGAGGAGCTCAACCTGTACTCACCAGAGGAGAGGAGGGACAGAGGGGATATGATTGAGGTTTTCAAATACCTCAAGGGGTTTCACAGGGTGGGCTGGGATAGGGTGTTCCAGCTGTGGGAGGATTGGGCAATAAGGGGTCACCCACTGAGGTTGGTTGGCAGGAGACTCGGGGGAGGAGATTAGGAGATGCTACTTCACTGAGACAGTGGTAGAGCCCTGGAATGCTCTGCCCTTGAAACTGGTGGCTGTAACAACTGTGGAGGGTTTCAAGTGAGGCTAGGACAGGTACAGGAGGAGGTTGCATCTTAGAACACCGTCAGAGGAGGAGGGTGGAGGACTGTGTGGGGAGGGTGGGGGAGGCCATAACAGGGCGCTGATCCCCGAGCAGACTCAAGAGACCATAAGGTACCTGTGACACCCTATGTTAGACTTACATTGGTCTGTATTGACCTTTACCTGTATTATGTTGTTGCTTCCGATTCTTTGCAACTATGTCTATGTATTGTATTGTTTTTTTGTCCAGGACCACTTTGAAAACGAGCTTGCTCACTGGAATTGATGCCTGGTTAAATAAAGTTTGATTGATTAATTGATTGATTGACTGATTGATAAGAACTACTCTACTGGCTTCTTAGTATGTATGTTCAACCAATCTGCCCAACATCTGGTAGGTGTGTAGACTGAGTCAGGGTTTCAGGATCTTAAAACTTTTGTGCCAGTCAGTTGGGGGGGGAGGGTGGCAAATTTTCAGTGGTGCAAAAATGTTAAATTCACCTAAATTAAGACTTTTTTCCTCATCTATACCTTAAAAACCGTTTTTTTTTTGAAGTGGAATGTTTTTAATTTATACAGTTTTTTAAAATTTAAGTAAAAAAAAGTACTATTTTCTGAGCATGCTCAGTAGAAATAAATACCTGTTTGATCAAAAGTGATTTCCTTCACACTGCCTTCATCGGCTGCAGCTGGCAAAAGCAGTGTGAAGGAAGCCACTTTCGATCACATTGTTTCCTGTCCTATCCTATCTATAGAACCTCTCCTTCCTGACCCACCTTTACATGTGACCTGGCGGCTGGTTATTCTCCCCTTCCCACATTACTATATTCTGCAGCTGAACGGTGGGTGCCCAGTCCCTCCACTGGTATCCCTCCCTCCTGACCCACGTTTTGATTTAAGTGGATAGTAGGTGCCCAGTAGCACTGCTATTATCTGATCAGATGTTTGTTTTTCATTTTCTGACACCAGGGTGCCCAGCAGTGCTAGCTACCATACCCCCAAATTGATGCAGATGTACATGTAGAATTCCCCTATCGTGGTTTCCATGATGTTTAGCCCATCCATTCCGAATGACACTGTGGTGCCCAATCCCGGTGCCGATAAACAATCCACTAACAGACTGGGGTGCCCAATCCCCAGTGTCGATATTTCTGTAAAAAAAGAAACTTGTCCCTTGAAGTTTCTTTTTTTTTTATTTTTGTTAACGTTAGCATCTGGAAAAAAAGGAAACTGTTTTTTGCCGGTGTCTGACCCACCAACCCTCCCAACCTCACCCACTTACTCCACCCCCACTCAACACCTCCCGCACAACCCACGTCATTCACTCACCCAGAAATCGCCCACTGCTGCTCTGCGAAGAATAACATCCTCCTTCTCCTGCAACTGAGACTGGGAACTGAAATACATAAGGTAACTGCAGGTAATGAATTTATTTATTTTTATTTTATTTTATTTATTGCAGATTTGGATTACATAAACTCTGAGCTAGAGAGTTCATTTACAAAGGTTCCCCAAAATCAAGGAGCAGAGATACTTTAGAGTTACACACGTACACCAGTTTCTCAGTGAATCAAACAAAGTTGTACAGACAATTGTGGGTAGTACATAGGATGAAGAGGTGCAGGTACAATAGGACATAAAGGTGCAGGTAAGCAGCCAACATGGCGTTCTTATGTTTTATTTAAGTGCTATAGGTTAGAAGAGAAACTTCAGCTAGGTTTTGGAGGTTGGAGGCAGGCTGTACTGCCTGTGAGAGGGGGAGGCTGGGTATAGCAGTTACCAGCATTTCAATGTGTTTTAAACTTTTACTCATAACTTTGTCATTTTTATGTTGGCTTGCGCAGCCAACATATTGAGGAAGTAACAGATTTGGAGGCACTGTCACTGTTGGGCGAATACAGGGCACGCATCAGTAGGTGTGTCCCTCATTCCCCAATAAGCCAGCATGCAGGCGCCACACCAAGGATACATAATGTGGCGAGCACATCTAAGAAAAGGTCCACTGCAATGACAGCCAAGCTCATCATGCAGTGGCACCAAAACATGCCCTCCCTACAAGCCTTTCCTGGTGAAGCCCTTCCATTAACATGGCAGTGCTGACTGCCGCCGCGCAGAGTGCCAACTTTAGGGGTGCCCAATCCACCTGTTGGCATGCCCCAATCCATGTCATTTGACAACGGGGGTGCCCACTCTCCATCAGCATAATGCAACCCAGCCTCCATTTAAAGTGTGTGCCAAGGGGGTGCCCAATCTCCCTCTGCATCATGTCCCCCCTTCCCGGTTTCATTTGTCAAAGGGAGAGCCCACTCCCTGCCAGCATAATGCCCCCCATTTGTTGTGTGCCGACAGTGCCCAATCCCGTCAGCTGCAGAACCCCCAAAAACAACTTAAGTGGCACGCTGGGAGCCCACCCAGCATGCCAGATTACCCTGTAAAAGAAAACCATCCCACTATGTTTTTTAAACCTGCAAAACAGGAAAATGGTCCTCATTGACTCCGGTGGCCCTCCCAGCCCACGCCCACCATCTGTGCACCCTGCCTCCCTGCACCCCCCACCCCATACTTACCTCCAGAGCATGGTGCAACGATCTTCAGTGGACCAGAACATGTCTGCACTTTTCAAAGCCGACTGCAAACTGAAGAAAAGCTGGTAAGCTATATAATGGCATAAATATGTTTTTTTTAACTTTGGTGCATATCTCGGGCATTTTTGGGAATTTTGGCACTGAATTTTCAACATGGGGTTATTAGGACCCCTCATCATGAATATAGTCACTGTCATGGTGTTACTTGGTCCCGAAAGGTGATTTTGTGGTCACTGCACGGAATCACCTTTCGGAACCGGTTAACGAAACGACAGTGTCACTGTTCATGAGAGGGGCTCTCAAAAAGCCTATGTTGCAAATTTTGTGAAACAAAATCCAAAAAATGGCTGTTTTACGACTGTGTGTTGCACAGTTTCCATGCACGCTCATAACTTCGTGAATTTGTAATATTTTCACTCCAGATTTTCAAAATTGGCATTTTTTCACACCTCCTTATGAACAGTTCAGCTGCCATTTTACATATCCTGGTCGAAATGTGTTTTCATATATCCAGCGCAGAATAGCGTGGTTGCTGTGCGAAATCAGTTTTCAGGACAGTTTGAGAAAATGACAGTGACACTGTTCATGAACAGAGGTCTTAAAATGCCTATGTTGAAAATTTGGTGACGAACGTCCATAAAATGAATGTGTTACAAGCATGCGTTGAGCAGTTTCCACGCACCCTTATAACTTTGCAAATCTGCAATATTTTCATGCCAGATTTTCAACACTGGGAATTTTTCACACCTCTTTATGACAGTATAACTGTCATTTTTCACAGCCTGCCCAAAATGTGTTTCCACACCTGTGGCACACAATGGCATGGTCGCTGTGGGAAATCAACTTTTGGGACAGATTAACAAAATCACAGCACCACTGTTCATTAGATGAGGTCCTAAAATGCCTATATTGAAAATGTGGCTAAAAAAATCCCCAAAATAATTGGGTTACGGATGTGTGTTGCGTAGTTAATACGCATGCTCATGACTTCACCGATTTTTAATATTTTCACTCCAGATTTTCAACATTGCCATTTTTTTACACCTCCTCATGAACAATACAGTTGTCATTTTTCACATCCTGCCCAAAATGTATTTTTGTCCCTGTGTTGCCAAATGGTATAGCCGCTGTGCAACACCACCTTTTGGCTAACAAACTGATTGTGCCGCTTTTCATGAGCTGGGGTCACAAAAAGCCCATGTTGAAAATTTGGAGTGACAGTACCAACAAATACCTATGACGTTAGGGTTTCCAACTGTAACACCCCATCCTGTAGAGACTGCCAGGTGTCAGGGGTGTGACTTGGGATCATTGGTTGTAATGTTCACACCATTCCACCCCCACCCGCACCCTGCAGCCAGTGACAGGCATCGAGGTGTGCCTTGGAGTGTTCGGCCCTAAAGTTCACCCCATTCTTCTATACTGCACCCATCTCAGCATATTTCCTTATGGAATGGGGAAAGTATAAGGCCCAAAGACCCCAAAGCACACCACAACACTTGTCAGTGCCTACAGGGTAGGGTGAGGTAAAATGGCATGAGCGTTATAGCTGATGACCCAAAGGCACACCCCAATGCCTGACAGTCTCTGCAGGGTGGGTGTGGGGTTGGCGTCAGTTCATTACTTCACTGCCATTCCTATTATGCATCTCTAACTCCTGCACTACCAATGCTAATGCCAGCGAGACAACATCTGGCATTGACAAATACTTGTTTATATTTTTCACTACATTTTCACCATGGCCTTTTTTGGACTCCATCTCATGAACAAGGTAGGTGAAATTTTTCAAATCTTGCCTGAAATGTGATTTAGCAGATGCACCATAAAATCACCTTTTGGGCAAGAACTGAAACCTACCAGGTTCATGAGTTTTGGTCATAAGAAGACTATGTTGAAAATTTGGTGAAGAAATATGTGAAAATGACCAAGTTATGAGTGAGCATTGACATTTTTCAACATTCACTCAGCACTGGCAATTTTCAATATATTGACCCCAGAATTTAAACATAGTCATGCTTTCACATCACCTCATTAACTTGACAGGTGTCATTTATCAAATTCTGCCCAAAACGTGTTTTCACAGTTGCAGCGCGAAATGACATTTCGCCCAGTATTTTATAATTGACATCTGTCATGTTCAGAAGGGAGATCATAACACAACTGTGTTGAAAATTTGAAGTTAAAATGTAAAAAGGGGGGGCGTGGCTTAGCAGCTAAACTGAATGGCAGCTTAAATTTTTGAGTTGCTGTGTGTGGGCGTTTAAATCCGTCGATCGGCATCTGGAAAGATTTTGGAACGACTGTAAGAACCGGGCAGCGAGTATAAAGAGCTCTGGTGCACGACGTGGGGGGAATTTTTAAAAGTAATAGCCGAAATCACTAAGAAGTCCCTTTTACTAATATTGCGGCCTGTAAAATGGTGGAGGCGCCAGCTCAGGGCTCGATCTCGTATATTTCAATAGCCTGTTTGAGAAGTTACTGCTTAGGATGGATGAGGTATCGGAGGTGTCACATCACACTGTTGAAGCAATTAAACAATTAACAGGGCGCATAATCACAGTTGAACAGGGAACGAAGGTGCAAGAGTCCCAAATTGAAGAGATTAAAGGAACACAGAGAGATCAACAAGGGACAATAAATATGCTTTTGGCCAAAGTGGATGATTTGGAAAACTGAAGCAGAAGGAACAATTTACAGGTAATAGGGTTTCCAGAGGGTGTGGAAAAAAAAGACACTGGTCGGTTCCTTCAACAAACCCTCCCTGAGATTCTCGGGTTGCAGTCAGATTTTCGTTTGGAAATAGAAAGGGCGCACAGAGCTACTATCCCAGTGCCAGGTAAAGGAGGCAAACCAAGGGCCATTTTATTTAAACTACTATCATTTACCACATGGAAGGCTTTGCTGCAACGGGCCAGGGAGGTGGGTCGCCTGAGCTGGCAAGGACACCCCTTATCATTGTATCAAGACATTTCTAAGGAGTTATCATTTAAGAGAAGAGAATATACTCCCTTACGACATAAGATGCAAAAATTGGGGATTCAATATTCCCTAAGGTACCCCTCCACCATGCAGATAGTACATAATGGGGCCCCATTTTTCTCTGATACCCCGGCAGCCCTGGAGGACTTCTTGAATAGACACCTAGGTGAGCCGTTTACTTTCACTGCATGCCCAGAACCTTTGGAACCAGAAGAGATGGCGACAGACCCGGAAATACAGTTTGAATCTGCCACTGACCTTCCTCGTCGGAGCAGGAAAAGAACTGCAAGGGATAACCATAGGCGAAGAGATCACCCCCATATTAGAACTAATCTGCATACTGAAACAGCAGATCGGGAGGAACAACGGAGCGAAAGTACGGCCCTGGTGCGCTACATGACTCGTAACCCCTATGAAGTTCTGAGATCTCCCCCCCCCAAGGGGCATCTTGAAGAGGGATCCTCTAGGGTAAAAGAAGACTCCCAGGTCAGTTGTATCACGGGAAGCGAGGTGGGTGAGGAGAGCAATGGCAATGAAGAGCCGCAGAAAGAACAGCACTCCACAGGCGCAGCATCCGAAGACCGCGAAGGAGACCAGGCCGTTGAAGCAGCAGCATCAAGGCACCAGAGCTTAGGACAGGAGCAGTAACTCCGGATGCTGATTAGATAAGTAGCGTCTCTGTTTAAGTACGGGGCAATAAGAGGTATCCAGGTAGAGCAGATACTACCTGGGTTGGGGTGCTATGTATGGTTTGTCTAAACCGGCCCATGAGATCACGAGGACACTGTGACTTTTGACCCTTTCAGGGTATATTGATCTCAGGGCTGGAAATAACTCTATGTGGGTGTTAATTCTATGTGGGTGTTTACTCGAGGGTGGGCAGTGGCAGTTACTAAACAGAAGATAAATTGTACATGCAAACTGCACATGGGGTATGTTAGAGGCAATTGTATAGTGCGCTGTTCAGGTGCTTTAGTATGTTAATTTAGCAGGGGAAGGGAAGTATAAGGGCCTGGGCATCATTAAAACGTAGGGTCGAGCAGCTGTTGTTATATAGCTGGGCTGGGAAATCAGAACCAGCTTATCACTGGTAGAAGGGCTGGTAGCTGGGTGGGATAAAACGATACACTTTTTTTTTAAGGGCCCTATTGCTGCGATATATTGCAAGATATTTCAATGATGCTGTGGGAGGGGATACAACACCAAGGAGTGTGCCACCAGGATTTTCCCGTTTTAGATAATTCTGGCCTGGTTCTATAACAATCGATTGACAGCTAGGCTATAGAGGGTGTTCCAAGGATGCAAGTTGGATCCTGGGGTACGTCTTGGCACGCAGCTCTCCCCCCCCCCCCGCTTTCTTTTTCAACGGCTAAGATTTTCGATATACAGAGTAGAACTGGGCTGAGCCATGCCCAGACGGCTACGACCCCCAGAACTATTCTGCGGATCAGGCCCCTATTAGGAAGACAATGATCCTATATGCAGGATGGCTCCAACGGAGCACAGAAGTGCAACATGTAAATAGGTTTAGTGTGTGGTTGTTTTGTGTGGTAGTGTTTAGGATTTTAGGGGGGTACTTGTTTGATGTGCCTTATAGTATAACCTGGGTGTCAAGGATGGGCAGGGGTATGTATAAAGATGTTGGGAGCCTGGTTGCACAAGGTAAAGGGGGTTTAATAGTATTATGGGATCTGGAATCCCAATCCAGGAAGGGCCATGGGCATTGGTGTGTGGCAAAGTGGCGCCCTTCCATCTTCACCGGCGGTTCTAACCTGGCGTTTTATATTTCATTGCTTCTCAAGGGGTATGACTATGGCTGAATTGACCTGTATCACTTGGAATGTGAGAGGTATGAACACGACGGTAAAGAGGAAGAAGGTAATGTCATACCTGAAAAAGATTAAAGCCCAAGTGGTTTTCCTCCAGGAGACCAAACTGGATGGGAAGGGCCATGGGTTACTGAAAAGGGATTGGGTAGGTATAGAGATTCATGCTCCAGCTGCAACAAAAAGCGTGGAGTAGCTATTTTAGTACACAAGCAACTACACTGGTCACTTACCACCTCTAGGGCAGACCAGCAAGGCAGATGGGTGATGGGTACATTTCAGACTCTCACCGGGCCTATAGTATTGGGGAACATTCATGGGCCAAATGAGGATGATGCAGCCTTTTTCCACCAAACCTCCTAAGTGCTTTTAGACATGAATAAGAATAATATGCCCACTATCGTTGGAGGTGATTTTAATTTAGTGCCAGACCCTATGATGGATAAAACTCCTAAAAAGGATGATGCAGCGCATGGGAAGGGTAGAAGAGCTCTGGTTAACTGGATGGGTGACCAAGGCCTGATAGATATTTGGCGGACACTGAATCCAAGGGGGAAAGAGTATTCATTTTATTCACCGGTACACAACTCATATAGCCGTATTGACTTCTTCTTAACATCCCCACAGATTACGCAGGCTGTTAGGGAGTCTAATATATTTCCCATCATAATTTCAGACCATGCTCCGGTGCACTTGTCTGTAACATGGGGCCCCTGTTCCCCTATATCTACATCTTGGAGGTTAGATCCCCTATTGATAAAGGATGTAAAGTTCCTAGTATGGGCTAAGGAAGAGGCCCAGAGATTCTTCATGGAAAATCCAGCACAGGACACCATAGCTGGGGTCAGGTGGGAAGCTTTTAAAGCCACCATGAGAGGCAAGATTATTGTGTATGCAGGGGCAAGAAGGAGAGACAGGGAACAAAATTAAAGCACTTAGAAGGAGAGCTAAAAAGTACAGAGACAGCATAAGGAGCAGAAAGGAAAGCAAGGCATGATTCTCTTCAAGAAAGATAGTAGGCCTTGAAATGGAGATAAATTCTCTTTATCAAGGAGCGGAATTATCAATATTGAGGTTGAAGCATAAATACTGGGAAGGGGGAGAGAAAGGGGGGAAGGTGTTAGCATATAGGCTAAGGAAACAGCAAATGGATCGATATATAGCTGGGCTGAAAGACACTGCAGGATGGATGTGTACTAATAGTGGGGAGTTAAAAGCAGTCATGGCAGAATATTATCAAGTCCTGTATGCTTCATCCAGACAGGGGGATCCCCAAGTAATTCAGGATTTTTTACATACAGTGGAACTCCCCTATAACCTCACAGCAGGTCAATTATTGGATGCCCGTTAACTATAGAAGAGATAAACAAGGCTTTACTTTCTCTTAAACCAGGGAAAGCCCCGGTGGGGATGGTTATTCAGTGGAATTTTGGCAGTCGCTAGCAGATGTTACTACTCCAATACTTCAACAAGTATATGCTGAAACAGAGGTGCAAGGGATGCTTCCGTCCACGTTATGTGAGGCGGTTATTACTGTATTGCCCAAAAAAGGGAAAGATCCCACTTCACCTGGTAGCTACAGGCTGATCTCACTCTTAAACGTGGATAGTAAGATATTTACCAAAGCACTAGCACTAAGACTGGGTTCTCTGTTACCACAATTAATACATCCCTCTCAAGTAGGGTTTGTCCCTGGTAGGTACAGTGCAGATCATCTTAGAACCCTAACCAACTTAGCCTATATTGCTTCTCAACTACACACTCCAGCGGCTGTGGTAGCTATAGATTTCGAAAAGGCATTTGATTCCCTGGAGTGGGATTATCTCCATGAGATATTGGGTAAACTGGGAATAGGCCCTCGTTTTCAATCCTGGGTAAAAGCCTTGTATACTTCCCCAACGGCCAGATTACTGACCAATTCTACCTTATCCCCACCCTTTTGTTGGAGCGGGCACCAGTGCTGCCTCTCTCTCCACCCTTTTATTTGTGTTAGGTAGAGCCACTAGCGGCGTTCTTCGGGCAGTCAGTCTATAAAAGGGATAACGGCTGAAATATAGAATACACCACCCTTTATATGCTGATGACCTCCTGGTCCTAGTAGAAGATGCAGGTGAGGCATTATCCTCTATACTTGCTACCCTGTGCCACTTTAAGGAAATTTCTGGACTTCAAATAAATGCTACCAAAACCGAAGTTCTCCCTCTTAACTCCAGATGTCAACCTTCGGTACTAGGGACACGGGCTTGAAGTGGCTGGTGGAGAATATCATATTTAGGTATTCGCTTTTCTGCCGACCTCTCGAAATTATGGGATTATAATCTCCGCCCTCTATTGGTGGAAATGCAAGAGGATATGTCCAGGTGGACCAAACTTCATTTAACCTTAGTGGGTAAAATAGCCATGATTAAGATGATCTTGGCCCCCAAAATTTTTTATTTCCTGGCACATATTCCTCTTGAATTTCCACAGGGCTGGATCCAGAAGGTAGATAAGGCAATAGGGAGTTTTCTGTGGGAAGGGAAAACCCCCAGGTATAGTAGGAATAAACTGCGGGCACATTGGAAGGTAGGTGGGTGGTGTCTGCCCTGGTTTACAGGGTATAAGTGGTCATTTCACCTAGCACAGTCCATGCGCTGGTTAGGATTAGACTCCTTCCCTCAACCACAATGGGTGGACATAGAGCAAGCTGTAAGTCAAAAGTCTCTCTGTCATTGCTTATCTATAATAATCCCCCCATAATTTTAAAAAGCATCCCACGATAGGGGCTGCTTTGCAATGTTGGGAGAAAGTAAGGAGGAAGTTGAAGGTGGACCTGGCACCTGTTAAACTAACTCCGTTATGGGGAAATGGACACCTGTGTATAGATAAAAAAGCAGTGTATTGGAAAAGCTGGGTAGATAAGGGCATTACCAGGTTGGAGGATATATTAGTCCCGTCCGCCCTGGTAGTGGATTCGTTTGCCAACCTGCAGGTCAGATGGTCAATTCCGTCTTCCGATTTCTGGAAGTATTTACAAATACGGAGTGCGGCCCAGACGTATCTGACCCAGGTGGAAAAAAGAGGCACCTTAAGTACACCTCCCTGGATAACCAAAAAAAAAGGGTTTGGCCAGTTTAATTTATAATGCACTCCGGGAATTATTACCCTGCCAGAGTGAAAAATCTAAACAAAAATTGGAAAAGGCATTAAAACTGGAAATCACTGATGCACAATGGAAGGAATGCTGGTAGGGGGCTCAGACACACTTTATAGATGTGAGAAGTAAGTTAATACAAAATAAAATTTTACATTCTTGGTACCGCACACCGGTAGTGTTGAAAAAGGTGTAGGTGATAAATTCTAATCTATGCTGGAGATGCAACTCCCACCCTGGGGACTTAGCTCACATTCTCTGGTCTTGCCCAATGATACAACCAGTATGGGATAACATCTGTGAAGTAGGAGCCAAAGTGTTAAAAAAAAAGCATTCCACAGTCTCCCCTTTTGCTGTTACTGGGTATAAAATCAGAAGCTCCCCACTTAAAGAAACTGGAACACCGTTGGCTGGCCCTATGGGCCATGCAGGCGAAGAGGCTCCTTGTATGCAGATGGCGGACTACACTGATACCTAGTACCCAAGAACTCCTCGCCTCCATGGTTCACATTGCCACTATGGATAAGCTTTCCCACTTGATAAGTAACTCACTTGCAGTATACGAGGAGTGTTGGACCCCCTTGTTAGATATGCTACCCTAAGACTGGTGTGGGCTGAACTGTGCAACCAGGATCTCGAATAAGGCAACAAGACTATGGAAATGAACTGTAAAACTTAGCTAACCAGGGTTGGATATATAGGTGGCAATAAAATGCCTCCTTACTCATATGCAAAGTACCTAACAATTTATAGAATAGTGATTCTTTGTGTTTGTTTGTTTACTAACTAGGGTGCCAGAAGCCTGGATAGCACCTGAGATGCAAAATTTTTTGTTATTTTGTTCCCTGTTATGAGGTATGAATGAGGAGCATGGATGCCTTGCCTCCATTATTTCAAGATAATGAACCGTATATAGTGGGGTAAGTACAGGTCATGTAACATTGTTTTTTCTTTTTTTTTTTTTTGCTCCTGTGCTGAGTTGTATATGTAACTAGCAACTCACTAGTACATCCTGTTTTAGTATAAGGGTTATCATTATTGTAAAGAAACTGAAATAATAAAAAAAAAATTTTAACAGCAAAAAAAAAAAAAAAATGTAAAAAAAAAAGTTATAAAGACACATTGTGTGCAGGAATGGCCATTGAGGCAACAGTAAGCGTGATGCGGTCCCGTGCAGGTTAGCTGAGTTTGGGGACCAGCTCAGTGAGCCAGCTGGATGGGTCAAGGCTGGGGGGAACAGCACTGCCATGCAACAGCTCTCTGAGCCTGGGAAGGGATGGTGCAGTGTTTCCCACATGGGCAACAATTAACCATTCAATGAAGAGATCTCTTCTCTTGGCATTGGACCCAAAGAGCCCTGTACCTCTGCATCCATAGCTGTATGAAAGTGCAGGGCCCGGTTTCCACAGCCAGATGGGCACTTGGTCCTGTGTGTGTGCAACTGTGCCCACATGGAAGCACGGGGCTCAGAAGGTCCTGCACTTCTCTTGCTGCAGGGCATAGAGGGCCTTGTGCATCTACAAAAAGAATGGAAATTTATCGCAAAAAAAGTGTGTTAATGCAGACATCAGGGCTGAAGAAAGCACAGCGAACAAAGTCAGGAAATGAAAAACATTAGGGTTTGGAGTCTCAGGAGTCTTGATAAATTGGTGGTGTGGTGTGGTGTTCCTTGGGGCTGTCAATCCTAATGCCCACCCCTGAGTGAAAAAACTGATCTCGTGCTTCACACAAGGCATGCTGGGTCCTACGTGAGGAAAGCTATAACTGATTCAGTTGACCACATGTGGCGAGATAGAATTATCTACTTCTAAAGAGTATATGCCTATGAGGTACTGGCTTTGGACTGTACCTTGTGCTTCAGGCAAGAGACTATCGGCTGGGGGGAGGGATGGGCATTGGGGAAAAACTACACCTCCAATCCACCAAGGTTCCAATCTCTAATGTTTTTGATATCCAGACTTTGTTCACTTTGCATTCTTCAACTCTAATGTTCATGCTAACATATAGATACATATATATATATATATATATATATATATATATATATATATATATATATATATATATTTTATATCCTTAAAGTGTTGCTGTGTGTTGCTTTGTTTACTGATGTAACCCCCCCTCCACCAGCCCCTTATTTAACCAGCAGGCACACCTCCCATAGTCTAGGGGAAAACAGCAGGGTGGGGGAACAAAGCACTACTTAAGTTTGATATGCAGATGTAGAAGAAAATACAGAATTTCTGTGGTTACAAGACATACACATGGACCAATGCCCAACCCAGGTCCTGGGGAGAGAACATCTGCCAAGAGCTATGCTAGGTTTGTACTTCTGGACGGGGTACCCAACTAACTCCACACGGGAAGCAATAACAAGAATGTCCATACCAGGCTGGGATTCTAGAGTGTGGCTTTATTCCTGAAACAAAGTTGGAATAACACAAAGCAAGGATGGACCCCCAAGGGTTTACACACATGGTAACGGCAGACATCTGAAGTACAGAACTCCAAATTCCCATTTAGCATAGGATTCACTCTGGACATGTGGAACTAGCCACTGGTAGACACACCAAACTCCTTCAAAATGGCACACGGCCAGTACTTGGACACTTCCCATTTAACATAGGATAACTGTGGCACTCTGACCACGATGGAGCACTCAAGGCTCAATTGAAAAAATACCACTCACTGGGGTAGAAATTCTTCAGGCATTGGCCACATGCACTGACAGAAAAGACACAGGTGCCCTTCAGAACCCGGAGTGCTAAACTGGTCACTCCAGACGGTGGGGTCTCCCACCTTTTGTTTCCAAGTTCATACTCAGCCATCCCTTCAGTAATACACCTCACATTTATCAAAAATGTCACTGTTGATGCTTTCTAGAAATGTATTTCACACATAACATAACATCAGTCACACCACAGAGGTGTATAAAGTTAAAGTTCTGCTAACATTGCAGGCCACATACTGGACTCCACTGTGGTCAGCCAACTTTCTTTTATTTATACTTTTGCACCCCCTCCTCTCTCTCCATGGACGTCAAGCAGTCACGGACCCCTCGTACTGACATCCCCACATAGGCCGTACTCCGGGACCCCTGGTTACCCCCCAGGGTGAAGACATGGCACCCATCCCCTTTGGGTGCCACAAACAACGGGATAGGGCGGGAGTCAGCCTGGGGAGCCGATAGCAGCCTGAAGGGCAGGCATCATTTAGGCAGCGAGAGGTGGGCTGAGATTTTCTCCCCTTAGAGGGGCGGGAACATGCAATGACGCCAGCCTCCATCCCACCCCTTGGAAACCTTGCTGTCCCATATGCTGAGGTACTCCTGGCCTCCACCAGGTGTCCCCATGCATCGGCGACATCCCACACCTTCCCCCCTGGAGAAGGAGAGCAGTCGTGGGATGCTTGATCCTTCTCCCCCCAGCCGGCCCTCCGATGACCTGAGCTCGTTCCCGAACCCAGGTCGCCAGCGTCGCAAGCAGAAATCCAACCGCTGCGCCAGCGGGCCGGCCCTAGCCAACTTTTAAAACTTCCAAGGTGACAGGGTCCCTTTGTCAGAGAAAAGTCACCTCCAAAACAAAAGCAGGTACTCCTGGGTAAACTTGAAACAAATGTTACTCACAGATCTTGACCAAAAAGCAGCTTCACAAAGTTCTGGGTTGGATCAGGGGATCGCCCCCGAAATCCACAGCAGTCCCCTTCATCCCCCACTGGGACAAAGAACAGGAATCCCTGGAGACGGTTTCCACCACTTCCCTAAAGCTGGAAAGTCTGTCCTCCACTTGGGTGAGAAAACTGGTACACACTCCTCCACTCTGCAGACTCTGGTGCAGACTGACAATAGAATTCTAAGATCCCCACTCACAGCAACTGCTGTGTGGCTTATGCTGCTGTCTGAGTTCTATGGTGACATCACCTCTCCAGCTCTCAGCTGAGGCTAACAACAAAGAGGGACAGAGTGAGAATCCATTTACTGAGTAATCACTAGCTGCCTTCCCTGCCTATCACTGACTCTAATGGGATTCTAGTAACCTCAGGGAACAGGAGAGTTACACTGACAAGCACTGCTATATACTTTTGGTTCATTCATTTACTCAGTTACCTAACCCCATATCCCAGTTTGTAACACCAATAGCATTGCCTCTTCCTTACACTGTAATTGGTATTATTTACTGTCTAATGCCTACATTTGTACTGTCCTGGGTCATACCGTTGTACACAAGCATCTCTTCTCATTTTCATTTTATGTGTTTACTGGGATAACACACTGAGCCAAACGCCCTTTTTCAATTGTCTAGTGTACCTACCATGTAAACAAAAATCAAATTTAAAAAATATTCATATTTCTCCCTCTCTGGTCTTTTATTATGTCTCATATTAATAATTGTACATTCTCCTTCATGTAGTACTTATCTTTTCCCAGCATGAAGTGCCTCGAGATATGTTTGAATGAAAGTCAGAATATAAATGTGTATTGTATTGTAGTGTACTGCACTGCATATTTAAATTGATAAGCTGTTCACGGCGACTGCTCACCATTTCCTGAACAGCGACACAATTCTACAACTCATGTTGCCTGGAATTTGGGAGTGTTCTCTCTTCCTTCCTGAAAAACGTCAGATTGCCTAAATGTCAGCTTGTAAATAATACAGACTTTTTGATGGGAATCCCTCTGACAAAAGAAGAGCAGCACTATAGAGGGCAGATGTGAGAGATACAAGGAGGGTGTGGATTCAGTACATTCCCACCATCCCATTTCCTGTCGGCATCCTGTGTAAATACTGTTGAATCCAGCAGAATTCCAGTTACTTTACGAAAGGAAATGAGTGCAGTGAAGGGTGTTGTGATTGACAGCTAGGAACTCAGTAGGAGCAGACACCTCACAGCCATCTCATAAGGCATGTTTACTTTACACTCACCTTATACTTTATTCAGCTGCCAACTGTGATTCGAAAAAACCTCGGCTGCACAACTGGCACTTCCCATAGGTGATCGAGGTAGTCAGACCTCCCCCCCCCAAGTCCAGAAGCATCTCCACCCCCAAGCCCACTCCAAAAGTCCTCCTATAGCTTGACATACATATCTGTTTCAATTTACTTATTGGAAAGCAGGTTTAGCACAGGTCTCATTTACAACTGCATCCAGTACAGCTGAGAACAATGACAGCGCATTATCACAATAGGAACAGGAATAAATAGAGTAACAAAGCATGCGTTGTTGTGATAAGGTATTCATTTGAAACATTCACAAAGATTAAACAAGGTATTGTGGTTCAAAAGCTCCTTGCAGTACTGGCCCACTGGTGCACACGGTAGTGCTGCCGCTTGCAGTGCCGACTATGCGGTTTCAGGAACAAGCTTGAAGCATCAGAGGGTCAGCTGGGGGGAGGAGAATGAGCATCCAGAGGCTGTATAGCTTAGTGGTTAAGAGTACTGAGCTGCAAACCTGGAGAACTGGGTTTGAACCCCTTCAGCCCCCACTTGCATACTGTGTGACCCTAAGCTAGTCAGTGAAATTCCTTGTGCTCCCAGGTCACACCAGGAAATAAGTTCCAGCTCAGTGTGCCTTTCCTGGTTAAACAACTTCCCCTTTCCCTTTCTTCAGGGGTGGAAGGGTCAGGGTGGAAGGTAACAGTCTAACTCCTAGCAAAAGCTACAAGCTGATGTGCCTAGCACCCTGTGCACGTGAAGGTCAGGGGCCTGGCAAACACTGGCATGTTTGTGCATGGGAGTGTGCGTGGTGTGTCTGACACCATTGCACATCTGAGCCATGGGGAACAGCCAAGGAAAATCCCTCTCACCAGGCAGCAGCATGAAACTGGGGACTCTGGAATTCCTTCGCTCCGAAAATACCCTAAGGTGTAAGTCTTGGCCGGGGCTCTCAGGGTGATGCTGGTCTCTCCTTATGGTGAACCCCTCCATGAGGGGCAAGTCATGGTCCTCCTGGACCAGGCAGCTGAGAGGGAAGTGCTAGGACTGAGGGTTGTTTCAGAGCCCATGGGTTGATATGGGATACATCCCTACCGTGGCAGGAATGCCAGAAAAAGAATTCCAAAAAACAAAAGCTCCTTGCATGGTCTTCAATCACCCAATTCACAATGAGTTGAGAGCAACAGGTTCATTGCCTAGGGGGCCCGTAACTATAGTATCTTGTCTCATGTCAATTACCCAGCATGAAACCATCCATGAAAATGCCTACCCCAGCCCCCATTTTTTACATACGGCAGTAGCCACTGTGTCAATGTCTTTACTGTCCTGGAGTGTTTAATAATCCGGGGGGGGGGTGGCAAAGGGTCCAAGTGTCTTGTAGCCTGACTGCTCCATCAATGCCCTCCGACTCTCAGCACCCTGTAACAGCCTCTGAAGTGTGTGTGTCTTGGGGGGCTGCTGCTTACTGAGTACCAGTGCAGAACACTAAATAGGTTATAATAGAGTATATTCATTCAAAGCATTTTGACCCTGGTGGTGGTGGTGGAGGGGTCCCAGCTTTTGAAGACTATAACAAAAGGTAGTCTGAAGAATCTAATTACCTAATGAACATTCTAACTCATGGCATTATGTCCCCATGAAGACATGGGTTGGGATTTAAAATCTCTTATTTTAAACAACAAAAACAATGTCTTACTGTATTGTTCTACTTTTTATTTTGCAACCAACTGCCACTTGAACACTAAGTGGCATAAGCAAGTCACGTAACCCCTCCCCCAAAAAAAACAATTTGCACTTTCTGGTGGCATGTGATTATTGGTCTGTAAATATCCACCCCAACACTATGGCTATTAAATTTCCTGGGTACGAATAATAAAATAGAGACTTTATCTACTCCCCCAAAAGTTGAGTCTCCCCACTTAGTCTGAATTACCTTTCTTTTCCAAAATGTAGTTACATCCCTATAGAAGGGCACTGTGTTAATATAGCGCAGATAAAACCGCACATGGGATAACTTGGATAGAATAGCGTGACTGGCTGTACAGCCACAGGGGTTCTTTCAGCGTGTGGAAAGAACCACTACCCCTATCGCTGTAGGCTGCCTTGCAGGAACATGAAGGACGCTGCTGGGGCAGTGCCTAGCTGAGCCGCTCCCATAGTGGAGTGGCTAGAGCACCTACCTGCAGTGGGGACTTGGGGCTGCAGTTCACTTCTCTTCAGGTCCCACTGTAATGCGGCTTTTTTCTTTTTTATATAAAAAGTTTTCCCCAGTCTGAGTTTTCTGTCTTCCCCGAAGTCCACAACCCCCTGGAATTGATTGTGATAAGTCTGGGCGGTGTGGGGGGGGTGCAAAAACAAAGATATTCCTCCTGTGTGTGATTTTATAATTTGGTCGGCGTGTTGTGCTGACATTATTTTGCCACATACTGATTTGCGTATGGCATTTCTGATATGAAGGGTTTTCACCGTGACATCATGACCCCATGCAGATGGGGAGAGTGTATGCATCCCAAAATGAGGATTGTTGCAAAAGCCCTGCATGCTGCAGTAGTTCCTGTAGAAATAAGCATACAGAGCCGCCTTCAAGATGAAGTGCAATATCACTGGTTCTGCTGGCGATATTTTGCAGGATCCTGCAGAAACATGATGTAATTAAATCACAGTTACTACAGTTCGTTATGCAAGAAACTGAGACATCCAATTACAGAGTGCTTCACCCTGTGGGTGGCACACAGCTGTCCTGCATTAAATGGTATGTCCCTCGCTTTATCCCTCCCTAAAGCCAATACTGTAGGCAGTACAGCCTACTAGTTAGAGCACAAGCCTGTGAACCTGTAGACTCAAGTTTGAATCCCACAACCATGACTTACTGCATGAACCCGAGCAAGTCACTTAACCTCCCTATGCTTATTTTTGATTTCTGTCTTTCTCTCGCCCCCCCCCCACTTCTCTCTAACTAATCACCTGACCTTTCTTTACCCTCCTGAGTGGGCTTAAAGGTTGCTGCCAACTGTTCATGGATTGCGAAGTGCTTTGGGATACAGTATGTATGAAACTCGCTTTATAAAATCAAATTCCTTTTCTTAATGGCTTCTGTTTCTCTCTCTCTCTCTCTCCTGCTTCCTCCTCCCACCCCCACACCCCTGACCTTTCTTTACCTCCTGAGTGTGCTTAATGGTTGCTGCCAACTGTTCGTGGATTGTAAAGTACGTTGGGCTAGAGTGTGCATGAAAAAAGGAGAAGAGCAGCACTATAGGGGGCAGATGCGAGAGATACAAGGAGGGTGTGGATTCAGTACATTCCCACCATCCCATTTCCTGTCGGCATCCTGTGTAAATACTGTTGAATCCAGCAGAATTCCAGTTACTTTACTGAAGGAAATGAGTGCAGTGAAGGGTGCTGTGATTGACAACTAGGAACTCCACTGGAGAAGACACCTCACAGCCATCTCGTAAGGCATGTTTACTTTACACTCACCTTATTATACCTTATTCAGCTGCAAACCATGTTTAGCAAAAACCTTGGCTGCACAACTGGCACTTCCCACAGGTGGTTGAAGTAGTCAGACATCCACCCCCCCCCCCAAGTCCAGAAGCATCTCCACCGCCAAGCCCGCTCCACAAGTCCTCCCATAGCTTAAAATACATATCTGTTTCAATTTACTTATTGGAAAGCAGGTTTAGCGCAGGTCTCATTTACAATTGCATCCAATACAGCTGAGAAAAATGACAGCGCATTATTACAACAATAGGAAAAGGAATAAACAGAGTAACAATCAAAGCATGTGTTGTTGTGACAAGGTATTCATTTGAAATATTCTCAAAGATTAAACAAGGTATTGTGGTTCAAAAGCTCCTCGTGGAGCTGGCCCCACTGGTGCACGCGGTAGTGCTACCACTTGCGGTGCCGACCACGCGGGTTCAGGAACAAGCTCGAAGCATCAGAGGGTCAGCTGGGGGGGAGGAGAATGAGCATTCAGTGGCAGTATAGCATAGTGGTCAAGAGTACTGAGCTGCAAACCCAGAGACCTGGGTCTGAATCTCTTCATCCCCCACTTGCATACTGTGTGACCCTGAGCAAGTCAATGAAATTTCTTGCGCTCCCAGGTCACACCTGGAAACAAGTTCCAGCTCAGCGTGCCTTTCCTGGTTAAACAGCTTCCCCTTTCCCTTTCTTCAGGGGTGGGAGGATCAGGGCGGTAGACAACAGTCCAACTCCTAGTAGAAGCTGCAAGTTGATGCACCTGGTACCCTGTGCACATGGAGGTCAGAGGCCTGGCAAGCATTGGCATGTTCATGCATGGGAGTGTGCGTGGTATGTCTCTGACACCATTGCACATCCGAGTCACGGGAGGAACAGCCAAGGAAAATCCCTCTCGCCAGGCAGCAGCATGAAGTCAGGGACCCTGGACTTGCTCCACTCCGAAATGACCCTAAGGTGTAAGTCTTGGCTGGGGTTCTCAGGGTGATGCTGGTCTCTCCCTATGGTGAACCCCTCCATGAGGAGCAAGTCATGGTCCTCCTTGACCAGGCAGCTGGGAGGGAAGTGCCAGGACGGAGGGTTGTTTCAGAGCCCATGGGTTGATATGGGGTACAACTACCCCGGCAGGAATGCCAGAAAAAGAGTTCCGGAAAAGCCATGCACTGCTCACTGTTTGGAACAATTTACAAAAGTCCCTTAAACTCGCTACTTTTGTCAGCATGGCTAAATTCAAAACCCATGGTCAGTCAGACCTTGCAGGATGCTTGTACCTGTTATGTATAAGCTCCACCTTAGTCTCCTTTAAGATAATCCTCCCTCTCCACAAGTCATGCTCACTGTGTCCCATATAGAAACATAGAAACATAGAATTTGATGGCAGATAAGGACCGCTTGGCCCACCCAGTCTGCCTATTTCCCTACCTAATGGATAAGCTGCAGATCCTAGTTAACCAGCAGCCTACTTCTTTCTACCCCCAACCCCTAGAATCAGGAGTGTAGCCAGAAAATTCCATTTTGTACACAATCTTCAACAGTTACACCCCCCCAATTAAAAAATGTACACATCCTTTCCAAATGGCACCCCCTTCCAAACAAGTCAGATTGTTGCCAGATGACTTCTCTGCTCTCTAAAGAGGTTATACATGTATTGGACACTCCTCAGTGGCCTACACTAACCCAAATACTACAGATTAGAATGATAATATTAACAGAGTGGCTTATGGTTTGTGGCAAGCACTCAACAAAACTGTACACAAATGTGTACAATGAGTATGCCTGTCTACACCCTTGCCTAGAATTGCCTTATGACTGTCCCATGCATGCTTGAATTCAACCACTGGTTTTGACTCCACAACCTCCTCAGGAAGGCCGTTCCATGCATCCACAACCCTCTCTGTGAAAAAATACTTCCTTACATTACCTCTGAGCCGCCGCCCCCCCCCGCCCCATCTTCAAATTGTTCCCCTTGTTCTTGCACACCTCTTTTTGAAGATCTACCCTCTTGACCTTTGTTGATTCCTTGAGGTACTTGAAAGTTTCTATCATGTCCCCTCTCCTCCTTTCCTCGAGGCTATACATATTAAGCTCCTTTAGTCTCTCTTCATATGACTTCTGGTGCAGACCCTGCACATTTTAGTTGCCCTTTTCTGGACAGCTTCCATCCTGTCTATGTCCTTGTGAGATTGGGTCTTCAGAACTAGTGCAGTACTCCAGATGGGGTCTCACCAGCTGTCTGTACAGAGGGATAAGAAATTCCTGTTTTCTACTGGTGATGCCTCTCCCTATGCATCCCAGTATCCCTCCAGCCCTCCTTACTGCCCTCTCACATTGCTTGCCCACCTTTAAGTCATCTGATATGACTACCCCCAGGTCCCTTTCCATTTTTGTTGTTGTTAGTATCTCACCCCCATTGTGTACTCTTCCCCTGGGTTTTTGTTTCCCAGGTGCATTACCTTGCACTTCTTAGCATTGAATCTAAGCTGCCATACATTTGACCATTCCTCTAACCCTTGCCAAATCCATTCTCATCCTTTCCACCCCACCTTGTGCATCAACTCTGTTGCAGATCTTTGTGTCATCTGCAAAGAGACATACTTTTCCTTCCAGTCCCTCTGCAATGTCGCTTATAAAGACATTGAAGAGGACCGGTCCTAATACTGAACCCTGCGGTACCCCACTAGTAACCCCCTTTCTTCAGAGTGGACTCCATTTACTATTACCCTCTGTGTCCTATTCTCCAGCCAATTCTTTACCCAGGCTATCATCTTGGACCCACTCCCAGGCTGGCTAACTTGTATATTAATCTTTTGTGTGGGACTGTGTCAAATGCCTTGCAAAGTCTAGGTAGGCCATATCCACTGCCCCTCCCTGGTCTACTACTTTGGTCACCCAGTCAAAGAAATCTATTAGATTCATCTAGCATGACCTTCCTGCTGTGAATCCATGCTGCCTTGGGTCCTGTGCCCCTCTGGCCTCTAGGTACTCGACAATTCTTTCCTTCAGAAGTGATTCCATCATTTTCCCTATCACTGAGGTTAAACTAACAGGTCTGTAGTTTCATGCTTCTGCCCTGCTCCCACTTTTGTGAAGGAGAATCACATCTGCCCTCTTCCAGTCCTCAGGTACCACCCCATCCTCCCATGATTTGATTAAAGAGGGTAGTCAGTGGTGTCACTAGTTCTACCCTTAGCTCTTTTAGAATTCTGGGATGAATCCCATCAGGCCCCATTGCTTTGTTCACTTTCAGTTTTAAGAGTTTTTCAGAACCCTTTCTTCTGTAAATGAGCTGGTATCAACTTCTGTATCCAGAGTGTTTCTATTGTTTGTTTTAGGTACCTCCCTCTTCATTTGTAAATACTGAGCAAAAATATTTGTTTAGTATCTCTGCCTTTTCACAGTCACCCTCTGCCCACCTCCCTCCCTTTATTAAGCCTCGCTATCCCTCCCTTGGTCTTCCTTCGCTCCCTGATGTACCTAAAAAAGGTTTTATTGCCCTTCTTAACTGAGTTGGCTATCTTTTCCTCGGTTCGGGCCTTTGCTGTTCTGACTGCCTGCCCAGCTTCCTTTTGCTTTAACTGATACAATTCTCTGTCCTGCTCCTTCTGTGATTCCTTGTACTTCCTGAATGCTTTCTTTTTATCTTGAACCTTCACTGCCACCTCCTTTGAGAACCATAGTGGTTTCTTACATCGTTTTGTTTTGTTTATTTGCTTCACACAAAGGCTTGTTACCTCTGTGATGGCAGTTTTTATTATTCCCCATTGTTCTTCCACACCTCCTTCCTGCCCATTTGCTAGTGCATTCCTTAGGCACTCACCCATTTTGGCAAAGTCAGCCCTCCTGAAGTCAAGTACTTTTGCCTTTGTATGGCTTGACTCTATTGCTGTGTTTATTGTGAACCATTCTGTTTGATGGTTGCTAGGTCCCAGATGGCTACCCACTTCTACATCTGTGATCCTCTCTCCATCTCCACTATGGTTCTCAAAGGAGGTGGCAGTGAAGGTTCAAGATAAAAAGAAAGCATTCAGGAAGTACAAGGAATCACAGAAGGAGCAGGACAGAGAATTGTATCAGTTAAAGCAAAAGGAAGCTGGGAAGGCAGTCAGAACAGCAAAGGCCCGAACCGAGGAAAAGATAGCAACTCAATTAAGAAGGGCGATAAAACCTTTTTAGGTACATCAGGGAGCTAAGGAAGACCAAGGAGGGATAATGAGGCTTAATAAAGGGAGGGAGGGTGGGCAGAGATGACTGTGAAAAGGCAGAGATGTTAAACAAATATTTTTGCTCAGTATTTACAAAGAAGAGGGGGAGGTACCTAAAACAAACAGTAGAAACACTCTGGATACAGAAGTTGATACCAGCCCATTTACAGAAGAAAGGGTTCTGAAAGAACTCTTAAAACTGAACGTGGACAAAGCAATGGGGCCTGATGGGATTCAGCCCAGAATTCTAAAAGAACTAAGGGTAGAACTAGTGACACCACTGACTACCCTCTTTAACAAATCAAGAGAGGATGGGGTGGTACCCGAGGACTGGAGGAGGGCAGATGTGATTCCCCTTCACAAAAGTGGGAGCAAGGCAGAAGCAGGAAACTACAGACCTGTTAGTTTAACCTCAGTGGTAGGGAAAATGATGGAATCACCTTGAAGGAAAGAATTGTTGAGTATCTAGAGGCCAGAGGGCACAGGACCCAAGGCAGCATGGATTCACAGCGGAAGGTCATGCCAGACAAATCTGATAGATTTCTTGACTGGGTGACCAAAGTAGTTGATCAGGGAGGGGCTGTGACATGGCCTGCCTAGACTTTAGCAAGGCATTTGACACAGTCCCACACAAAAGATTAATGTACAAGTTAGCCAGCCTGGGAGTGGGTCCCAAGATGACAGCCTGGTAAAGAATTGGCTGGAGAATAGGACACAGAGATTAATAGTAAATGGAGTCCACTCTGAAAAGAGGGGGTTAGTAGTGGGTACCGCAGGGTTCAGTATTAGACTGGTCCTCTTCAATGTCTTTATGTTTACATTGCAGAGGAACTGAAGGAAAAGTATGTCTCTTTGCAGATGACACAAAGATCTGCAACAGAGTTGATGCACAAGGTGGGGTGGAAAGGATGAGAAGGACTTGGCAAGGTTAGAGGAATGGTCAAATGTATGGCAGCTTAGATTCAGTGCTAAGAAGTGCAAGGTAATGCACCTGGGAACAAAAACCCAGGGAAGAGTACACAATGGGGGTGATACTAACAACAACAAAAAATGGAAAGGGACCTGGGGGTAGTCATATCAGATGTCCTAAAGGTGGGCAAGCAACGTGAGAGGGCAGCAAGGAGGGTTGGGGGATACTGGGATGCATAGGAGAGGCATCACCAGTAGAAAACAAGAAGTTATTATCCTCTGTACAGACAGCTGGTGAGACCCCATCTGGAGTACTGGCGGCAGTTCTGAGACCCAACTGCAAGACATAGACAGGATGGAAGCTGTCCAGAAAAGGGCAACTAAAATTGTGCAGGGTCTGCACCGGAAGACATATGAAGAGAGACTTAAGGAGCTTAATATGTATAGCCTCGAGGAAAGGAGGGAGAGGGGGGACATGATAGAAACTTTCAAGTACCTCAAGGGAATCAACAAAGTCCAAGAGGGTAGCATCTTTCAAAAAAAGAGGTGTGCAAGAACAAGGGGGCACAATTTGAAGATAGAAGGGGGCGGCTCAGAGGTAATTTAAGGAAGTATTTTTTCACAGAGAGGGTTATGGATGTATGGAACGGCCTTCCAGAGGAGGTTGTGGAGTCAAAAACAGTGGTGGAATTCAAGCATGCATGGGACAGTCATAAGGCAATTCTAGGGGGTTGGGGTAGGAAGAAGTAGGCTGCTGGATAACTAGGATCTGCAGCTTATCCATCAGGTAGGGAAATGGGCAGACTGGGTGGGCCAAGCGGTCCTTATCTGCCGTCAAATTCTATGTTTCTATGTTTCTATTTGAGAGGACCAGGTCTAAGATTGCTCCCTCTCGAGTGGGTTCCAATACTAGTTGTCTAAGGCATGCCCCCTGTAGGGCATCTAGAATAACCCCACTCTTAGAAGTGGCTGCTGCAACTGCACTCCAGTTAACATCTGGCATATTCATGCCTTACTTTTCCCACTTCTTGAGATAATCCACCCTCTTCTCATTTCATGCTCACTGTGTCCAATACGCCTTACTTTTCCCGCTCCTCTGACCCATCCATAGTGGGCCTTTTTTTCTGGTTGCACGGACTGCACTTGTTTGTGGTGCTACCTTCCACAACTCTTTTTGTTGTAACACCAGTTAGTATGTTACTGTCAGTGTATAATTGCTTGAAGGATTGTGCTAATATAAGTTTCATATCTTATGTTCGATCTTCCAGTATCATTGCAATAGAAGTTGACGGCAGATAAGGACCACAAGGCCCATCCAATCTGCCCACTTTTTTCTACCTTATGAATGTGCCATAGGCCTTTACTCTGTCATTGACCTATCTATCTATTCATACTCATCTGAATTGCTCCCTTATGCCTATCCCATGCCTGTTTGAACCCTGCATTGTATTCATATCCACCACTTTCTGAGGTAGGCTGTTCCATGCATCCACCACCCTTTCTGTGAAAAAGAACTTCCTCACATTACCCCTTAATCGGCCTCCCTCTAATCTCATGCTGTGTCCTCTTGTCCTGCTATTTTTCTTATACTCTTTCACCTTGTTAATGCCCTTAAGATGTTTGAATGTTTCAATCATATCACCTCTCTCCCCCTCCTTTGCTCTAAGGTATACATATTGAGCTCTGTTAATCTGTCCTCATATGTTTTCTGATGCAGTCCCTGCACCATTTTGGTTGCCCTTCTCTGGACTGCCTCCATTTAGTTAATCTCCTTTTGCAGGTGCGGCCACCAGTACTGCATGCAGTACTCCAGATGGGGCCTAACCAGTGTCTTGTAAAGAGGGATTATTACCTCCCTTTTACAACTTGTGATACCCCTACTAATACACCTCAACATCCCTCTAGCCTTACCTACTGCTTTAGTGGTCTGCTTGGATGATTTCAGGTCATCTGTGATGATGATGCCCAAGTCTCTTTCTTCCCTTGTGATTCCAGCAACTCCCCTCCCAGCCTATAGGTGGCTTCAGGGTTTCTCTTCCCTACGTGCATGATCTTGCACTTCTTTGCATTAAACCCCAGTTGTCACTCTTCCGACCATTTTGCCAGTTTATCCAGATCTCTTCTCATTCCGCCCACCTCATCTGGATCATCTACTCTGTTGCAGGTCTTGGTGTCATCTGCAAACAGACAAACCTTACCCTCCAGTTCATCTGCAATGTCACTGATGAAGATATTGAAGAGGACTGGCCCCCAGGACTGATCCTTGAGGTACCTCACTTTTGCCTTGCATCTTCTGACTGTATACCGTTTACCACCACTGTCTGTTTTCTGCCCACCAACCAGTTTGGCACCCAGTTGACCGATCTCTGACCCACCCCAAGCCTACCCAGCTTATTAATCAATCTTCCAGGCTGTCTCAAGGCATCAAGAAGGGGGAGAAGGAATTCTTCGGGTACATCACGGAGAAAAGGAGTTGTAGGGACAAAACAGTAAGGACTAAGAGGGATGGGGGGTGGGTGGAAACAGGGGTAGAGCAGGCAGAAGCACTTAATAAATACTTCTACTTGGTGTTTACTAAAGAGAAAGGAGGGGCACTACCAAGGGGGGGTGGGAGATCAGGCTCAGGGGGGAGGAGGTGACAGATGGGGAATCACAGAAGGCACGGGAGGGCCTGAGGGCACTGAGGGTGGACAAGGCACCAGGGGACGGATGGCATTCACCCCAGGGTACTGAGAGAGCTGGCAGAAGTCCTGGCGGGGCCCTTGGCAGACCTGTTCAATTCCTCCGTGGTCTCAGGAAGTCTATCTCAGGACTGAAGGATGGCTCACATGGTACCCCTCCATAAGAGCAGTCCCAAAGATGAACCGGGAAACTATAGGCCGGTAAGCCTCACATCCATCGTGGGAAAACTGATGGAGACAATTATGAAGGAAAAGCTGTTGTTCCTTCTGGAGAACAATGGGCTGCAGGACGTTTGGCAGCATGGGTTTGTCACGGGCAGATCCTGTCAGACCAACCTGGTAAATTACTATGACTGGGTAACCAGACAGTTGGACAGGGGCCTTGCAGTGGATGTCCTGTTTCTGGACTTCAGTAAGGCATTCGACTCAGTACCATATAGGAGGCTGGGTAGTAAGCTGGCAGGTACAGGTGCAGGGGCGAAAATGGTGGGATGGGTAGTAAACTGGTTACAGAGAAGGCAGCAGAGGGTGGTGGTGGGAGGGAAGCTCTCATCTCTGAGGATAGTGACAAGCGGAGTACCACAGGGCTCAGTGCTGGGACTGATGTTGTCTGGGTTGTTCATATCAGACATCTCAATGGGCTTCAATGCCAAAAAGTATGAGGTGCTACATTTCGGGGCACAAAAAACAAGAAGGAGCTACCAGCTGGGGGGGGGTCAGCTAACTGTGCTAGAGGAGGAGAAGGATCTGGGGTGTTTATAATGGGCTCAATGAACAACTCAGCACAATGCAGGAAGGCAGCTGCAAAGGCCAACAAAATGCTGGGTTGTATTGACAGGAGTTTATCTTCAAGGAGAGGGGAGGTGATTCTGCCATTGTATAGGTCACTGGTTAGGCCACACCCGGAGTACTGCATGCAGTACTGGCAACCATACCCGAAGAGGGACATTAAGTTACTGGAGGGGGTGCAGAGCAGGGCAACAAAAATGATCCAGGGACTAGGGGACATACCCTACGTGAGCAGGCTGAGGGAGTTGAACATGTACTCACTGGAGGACAGGAGAGACAGGGGTGATATGAGTGAAACCTTCAGGTACATGAAGGGAATAAACAAGACAGGCATGGAGGGACTATTCAAGTGTAACCCCTAGGTGGCGCTATCCCAAGGGATATTACCCCTGCCTGCGTGACTATCTGCAGGTTGAGGTGCCTGAGCTTGTGAAAAGGATGCCTCCACCCAGAGGACAGGGTTAATGGCAGCACAACTGCTCTGAGTACAGCCCTCTGGGACACTGATACCCCCCTCTTTCCCCTCTAGTGGCCAAAGCAAGTCTGAGATAACACAATCCCAATACACACTGTAATGCACTGTTAACCTCTCTTGTAACACACTTACCACTAGGGCTGGATTAGCTGGAACGGCCCTGGAGACCCCTGTAAAACAAGGCCTGTAACAGTAAACAGCAATATCACAGTACTTTCTTTACAGAGGTACACCACAATAAGTTTGGATGCAAAAAGATTTAGATCTGATTTATTGGGGGGGTGAACAAGGGAGCGGCAGTAATCTAGTGATTGATTTTAGATCTGAATGGTTCAGGTTATAAAGTATGCACTCAAAGGTCCCTGTAACACAGTCACACACACTCTGGGTACCCAGTTGGAACTGCAAGCTAGCCTGAAGCATTGCCAGGGGTAGGCCGGCATTGCAGGTGTTGTTGGGGACCTTTGGAAGAAAGAGAACACAACATGCACTTTAACCCTTAATTTGTCATCCGGAGCCGGATGGCTCAGTCCAAAATGATTAGCAACAACAATTAAATCAGTTGACAAGATTGTTAAAACAAATGAATGTTATTGTATTAAAATTTTTTGATCATTTTAGGTCATTTTTGAACACGCTTTATGATACGCATTGTAATTGTTTTGGATGAAATTTGTACTTTATCTACACTGTCTTGACTATTTATGTGTTATGTTTTATATGAAATAACTGTGTATGTTTGTAAACCTGTGGTTTGTATGTTATGAGATGGATTCAATTGTAAAGGAGATTTTTATCTCAATTTGATATCCAATAAAGTTGAAGTTGACACACTTTGATTTGAGCTTTGTTGCAGGGAGCTACCCTGGTGTTTACTCACGCTACCCAGTTCAGGATGCAGGATGGACGAAATGGAGACCTCAGGATGAAGAGCTGGATTGCTAGGAGAAGCAGGGCCCACACGATGCACCGTGGTGGTGTTCCTGTTCATTGATGTTGAGCAGGGAGCTGAATCCCCAGGCGGGTCTCTTGTCGGATGTAACTCTGCGGCGTGAGCGGCAATCTGGGCTGAGTTGGTGAGGCCCAGACCAGGTAAACAGTTTGGATACAGTCCGGTAAAGCACTGGATGCAGCTTCCAGCAAGCGTGACACATTAAGCAAGGTGGGAAACCAGATCGTGACCCACCCTCCGCATTCAGCACACTTACAGTAAAAGCCAGTAAATACCAGAGTTCGGATGACAGTCCGGTTCCTATACACAGTGTCTCTGCGCAAACCGTATGCTCTGCGGCAGTCTCAAGTTCAGACAGGCCAATCGCTACTAGGCAAATCTTCGGTCCACTTCAGGTGAAATTCACTTTGTCACAATTCAGGTTCCGATTGCAAAAACTGCAATTTTGGATAAATTCTGATTTCAGCTCAAGGTCTCTTCACTTGGAAAGATGGCAGCAGGCAGGCCAGACACAGCCTTTCCACCGATTTCCCCTGCGCACCACACAGGATCAGCTGCTCGAATCTCTCGAGCTGTTCACTCTTCCAACTCTAACTCCACACTGACTCTCTGCTGCAGGCAGTTGGGGGCCTCCTAGTGATCTAAAAGGTTTGATTCGTTGATCTATCTGTCTGTCTGTCACAGCAAGGGCTCTCCCTCCAGGTTCATTTAGGCGCCAAAGGGTGAAAACTACAATTCCTACAGAAATTCACTCCCATAAGACCCCTGGGGACAGGCTTCGTCTTAGAGCCCCCAAAGGTACTGACCGGCCCAAACTAGCAGTCCAGAACCAAGATGGTGGTGCAATACAGAAATGTCCATGCTGCAAAGGAAGGCAGGTTAGACAAACTGCGATACTATTATTATTAATGCAGATAATTAGCAAACAATCACAGATGGCAATAGGACTCCCTCTGCACAATTAGCGATGGCAGAATGGAGCAATAATGCTGCAGCCTGGGTGGGACTCTGGCTTGCAACTACTTGGCCCCCACCCAGATTATTTATAACTAAGAGATAGGCAGCTCTTAAAGAGACAGGCATGGAGGCTAGCTAGGCACTCACATGCAAACACTTTTAAACTGCTAGGACACAGGACACCAGCCTGGCAGTGAGCATTTAGGTAAGCCCAAGAAGGTTTCTGGGAACCCACATTTGTAGGGGGGTTACACAAATTAAGGGTGGGTAGGGACACGTGAGGTCACGCTCTCAGATTGGAGGGGGGAAGGTTCAGGAGGGAAATGAGAAGACACTTTTTTATGGAGAGAGAGTGGTGTCTGGGTGGAACGTGTTGCCTGCAGAAGTAGTATCCTGTAGAACAGTGGACTGCTTCAAAAGGGAATGGGATAGGGTAAGAGAGAGGGTCAGAGGAAGGGAGAGAGGGGCAGTTGTAGTATAAGGGTTGCTAGCTGCACGCTCGAGCAGATTCGATAGACCACAAGGCATTTATCTCCTGGCAAATTCATATGTTTGTATGTTCTGTGTGGAACAGTATCGAAAGCTTTGCTGAAGTCGAGGTAGGTGACATCAACTGCACCCCCTGGGTTCACCACTCTGGTTACCCAGTCAAAGAAATCTATGAGATTAGTTTGACAGGACCTTCCTGCTGTAAACCCATGCTGTCTTGGATTCTGTGCTCCTATGGATTCCAGGTGTTGCACTATCCTTTCCTTAAGGAGTGCCTCCATAATCTTGCTCACTACTGAGGTGAGACTGACTGGTCTGTAGTTCCCTGCCTCCTCTCTGCTGCCACTCTTGTGGAGCGGGATCACATGAACCCTTCTCCAGTCTTCTGGGACCGCTCCTGTGCTCAGAGACTCACTAAACAGTTCTGATAATGGCTCTGCTAGTTCCGCCCTTAGCCCCTTTAGTACCCTGGGATGTATGCCATCAGATCCTATTGCCTTGTCCACCCTGAGCTAAGCGAGTTCTTGTAGGACCCTTTCTTTTGTTAAGGGACTTGTGCAAACCTCCCTCCCCCCTGTGTTCATGGTGCTGAGCTGTGGGCCCTGCCCTACCTTCTCCTCAGTAAATAATGAGCAGAAGTATCTATTTGGGATAGATGCTTTTCCTTGGTCCTCCTCCACACACTCCCCCTTATCCCCTTTGATCTTAGCAATACCCCCTCTGGACTTTCTCCTTTTACTAATGTATCTATAGAAAGTCTTGTCCCATTCTTTTACTGTTCATGCTAGTGTTTCCTTGGTTTGGGCCTTTGCTTGCCTTACTGCCTTTCCTGCTTCCCTTAGGGAAGTTTGGTATGCTTCCCTATCTTCGTCACGCTGTGCTCCCTTATATTTCCTGAATGCCAACCTTTTGGCTCTGATCTTTTCTGATACTGTTTTTTGAGAACCAAAATGCTTTCCTCCTTCTTTTGCTCTTGCTTTTCTCCCTAACACAATGGGATGTTGCTTCAAGTATTGCATCCTTAATGTTTGCCAAGTTTGCCTGTACCCCCTCACCTGTATTTCTTCTCGCCAGGGCTAGTTTAACTCTGTTGGCCATTTTATCAAAGTCAGCTCCTCTGAAGTCCCATATTTTTGCCTTGGAATGGGATGGTTTAGTTCTAGTGGCCAAATTGAAACATATCATGTGATGGTTACTGGCTACCAGGTGACCTTCTACCTGGAGATCTGTGATCCTTTTCCCTGTTATTCAGTACTAGATCCAGGATAGCCCCGTCTCTTGTGGGTTGTTGTACCAGTTGTTTGAGGCCCACCCCCTGCAGGGAATCCACTATGTGTCTAGTTCTGGCAGATATTCCTGCTGATATTGACCAATCTGTATCTGGCATGTTGAAGTCTCCCATTATCAGAACCTCCCCTGGAGCTGTCATGTTTTGTATATCTTCTAACAGTAATGTGTCTATGTCCTCCCCCTGGTCTGGAGGCCTATAGACAACCCCAGTTTGTATGGCTCTCCCATTTCCTGTTTCCAGGGTGCCCCACAGTTCTTCTGGCTCCTTATGTGTATCATGAATTTCTGTAGCTTTGATATTTTCATTGACTTAAAGGGCCACCCCCCCCCTTTTTGCACCTTGGTCTCTTCTGAACAGTACATAGCCAGGTACTGAAGTCTCCCAAGTGTGGTTACTGGTGAACCATGTCTCTCTAATGGCTACTATGTCCAGTTTAGCCTTTGTCATTGTTGCCTCAAGTCTGGGATCTTGCTTCCAGACTAAAGACATTTGTGTACATAATCTTCCATTGGCCAGATTTCGGTGCGTTAGTTGTTGGGCGAGGTCCGGCATTTCCCCAGCGCGTCGCATGGGGAGCCGGACCTTTTTCCTTACCTGGTGATGCAAATGAACTACAAACATGCTGAACTCCTGTTTAATCACTAGCTGAGGGGAGAGGGGTGTTCTCCTGTGCGATGTATTGGGTGCTGCACCCCTCTCCCCAATTGCTAGTTTAAATATTCTGTAAAAGCCAGCCCAGTGGTGCTGAGGGTTGAGGCGCTGGACACCACGCCTCGGGCTACGCTGGTGACCCAGGTTCGGGAATGAGCCTGGGTCATCGGGGGTCGACAGGGAAGGAGAAGGATGGGGTGTCCGTAGGACTGCTCTCCTTCTCCATGGGGGGGGTTGCCATCGGTGCTCTAGCGGCCTTTGTTGGAGGCTGGGGTGACTGTAGAACACTGGTAGGGACGTGGGAGGAACATGCTGGGGCAGACGCTTGGCTTGGAGTGCGTGCAGATGTGTGTGTACTCAGGGCCTTAGGTGTCATTGCATGCCTCATCTGTTGGGGAGAAATAAGTGAAAATTAGGGGCACTAGTCATGGCGGCATGATGGCCATCTCCAGAGGGGACTTGATTGGCGCCGAGAATGCGTGGCATTACTGGATCCTGATCTGGGAGGGTTGAGCTTGGGGGGCAGCTCCCCTCCACCCTGCCGTGGGGGGCAAGCAGCGGGGGTTGCTGCAGACCCGAATATGGAGCCGGAGAGTAGTACCAGGAGATGGCGGCCTGAATACCCAGAGGATGCCAGACGTGTAGAGGTAAGGCAGACTGGTGGCCCCTAGGGAGAAAAAGTATATAAAAATATATATTCTGCAAAGACATCAAACTTCTACCCCAGTGCACTAACTCCCTCCTTAGTCAGATTCAGTCCATCAACTTTAAAGAACTTTTGCTCTCAAAACTGTTGCCAGTTACCTACAAATTTGTGTCCTTTTTCCTGGCATCAGCCCTTGAGCCACATGTTTAGTTCCCCTATCTCCCCTTCTCTGACCTTCTGTCCATCTGCCCCCCTTTCCCAGACTGGCAGGATCTCAGAGAAGAAGATGTCAGATGAAATGGATGACAGTTTATCTCCCAGCCTGGTCAGGTGTTCCTTGGTCTCCACACCTGACCAGCTAGAGAGATCTTTAGTCCCTATGTGTATCAAAACGTCGATGTTTTCTCCTGCTTCCTGCATGGTTTTAGCAATGTGGTCAGTGTCTCTCCACGCTGATGTACCTGGGAGACATCTGACCATTACCCCCTGGCCGGAGGTAGGTATCAACTCAATGAATCATGGAGTCTTCTATGATCAGAATTGTTTTGGATTTCCTTTTTGCTTTTTTTGTTTTGGTCCCTGTTTTGGGTGAGTTTTGTAACGCTAGCTTCTGTGCTGTAATGTCCTGCTCTGCAGTGTCCTCTGTCTCTTTGTTTGATTTCAGAGACAGAGGCAGATACCTGTTTGCAATTTTTATATGATTTGTGGAAGTGATACATTGGTGAGCACTGAGTGATGGGGCACTGGATTTGCCCCTCCTAACCACCTGCCAGCCTCCCGGAACAACTACCCTCTGCGGTCAAGGTGCTTTAGTTGGATGTTAGGGAAATGATGGGTGGTTCTTGTGATATATTTCCTCCTGAATATGCAATCTGAGGCACGCAATCTCTGCCCATGCTGCCCGGAGCTGAGCCCTTAGATCTCCGATGGTCCAGCATGTAGGACAGCATCCTAAATCCTGTATAACTGCCCTTTTGAAAAGTATTCCACAGTACCCACTGTTAGTAATATCCATTCCAGTTGAATTGCTGAGTTTATAACCTGGTCTGAGTAATTAGAAGGAAAATGAAAGTAAAAGTTTTTTTTATATATTTTTTTTGTTTGTTTGTTTTGTTTCTTTTTGTATAACTTTTTATAACATGTTAAATTAATTGTGCCCCTGTAAGTTAATTTACTGTGTGGATACCCTTTTGATCTTCCCCTTCCTGCTTTGCTACAGGAAATGTCACGACTGTGCTACTCTATAAAAGGAGTGTAGCATGTGGTGGTTGGGGATGGGGTGGGTGGGTGGTTGGGTCCTTCCCCTGCTGAAAAAGAAGAAGAACCACGGACAAAAGAAACAAGGAGGTAAGAGCAGAAACAATCAACCAACAACAAATGCAGTCGCTATCCCTCAGTCTGTATCTCGTATGTGCTCCTGTAATTAGCCCTGAAATCTTAGTCTAATGATAGATAAAACTATAAAACCTGTAAGCACCACCTGTAACAATTTCACAGACAATATACTTTGCAAAAATACTTTGCTACAGAGAAAAATAAAGCAGTAACAGAAGGTATACCTTGCAAAAAACAAGTTGAATCAGAGAAGATTACAGCAGTAGTCTGTAAGCACAAAACAGTGACACAAAAACCTCTTTAAACCAGATGGGCTTCATCTTAATACAGCTGGTTCTAGGATCTTGGGGCATAAATTAAATAAAGTAATTGATTTTCATTTAAACTGGCACAAGGGGGGGCAACCTATATTGAAAACATCTCACTCAATAAATAATAAGCAAGCTAATGACAGAAGGCTTGAGTGGAAGGTTGCACTTATTAATGCTAGAAGCCTTATTAAACAATTTGGAGAACTTAAACATTTTCTAGAAACACATCAAATTGCCATTGCTTGTGTTACTGAAACCTGGTGGGATAAAAACGACAAATGGGAAAAAACAATCCCAATATACAATCTTTATCAAAAGTCACGCACCCATAGAAAAGGTGGGGGTATAGCAATATATATTCATGATTCTATAACTAGTATTCAAATACCTGAAGAAGGTTTGGATATAGAAACAATGTGGATCAAGCTATTACCACCGATGGTCCTAAAATTATAATAGGCCTTGTTTACAGACCTCCCTCCACCCCACCCAATAATGATACCATTCTTCTTAAACAACTTGGGAAACTAAACCCTGCAGATCAGATACTAGTTCTGGGAGATCTTAACCTCCCAAAAATGGATTGGGAGTTATTAAAAGGGGGCAAATACCTTGAAAATGAGTACCTGGATGTATTTAGTCAGACTGGATTAGAACAGATGGTACATGACAATACCAGGAGCAATAACATTCTGGATTTAGTGATACAATAAATGGCGTTAAGGTTCTTCCTCCACTGGGAAGTAGCGATCACTCTGTAGTTATATTCAACCTAACAGGGATAGCTCAATTAAGAACCTATGAAGGGGCTACTAAATTAAATCTATCAAAAGCCAATTTTGATCAACTAAAATATAATTTAGTACAATGGGATTGGATAACTGATTTAAAGGAAAAAGATACTGAAAATATGTGGAAAGTACTTATTGACAAACTTAATGTATTAATAAAGGAAAATGTCCCCATAATTCATAAATGCAATAATAGCAAACGAATATTACCATACTGGTTTAACAAAAAAATGAAACATTTAATAAACAGGAAAAACAAACTATTTCAAAAATACAAAAATAAATCAAACAAAAACTACCAAAAATATATGAAAGCAATTAAACTAGTTAAAACTACCATAAAAAAGGCAAAAGCCCAACAAGAAATTAATTTGGTAACCAAAGTAAAGAATAACAAAAAATCATTCTTCTCATATATCAACAAAATGAAAAGCAATACATCAACACTAGGACCCTTTAAAAATTTCTCGGGCGAACTGGCAACTGATATAGAAGCTGTCAACATTCAGAATGAATATTTCTGTTCAGTGTTTAACTCTGGTAATATACCTCATACAAATTATAAATTGGACACTTTAATAGGGGATATCACCATAAAACAAGAGGAGGTGAGATCAAGACTAAAGAAATTGGACATCAATAAATCCCCTGGCCCAGATAACATACACCCCAGGTTACTTCATGAGTTAGCTGATCCCCTGACACCCCCAGTGACCTATTTATATCAAACATCTTTGGACTCTGGTGAATTTCCACAAGACTGGAAAACTGCAATGGTGGTTTCTATCCCCAAAAAGGGTACCAGGACAGAACCATCTAGTTTTGGACCTAATAGGCTCACATCGCTTATAGGTAAAATTATGGAGGGAATTCCGAAAAGTATTATTATAGAATACTTAGAAGAGAATAATATAACTGACCCTGTACAACACGGATTTACCAAGTCCAGATCTTGTCAGACAAATTTGCTTACTTTGTATGAAAGAGTTAACTATGAGTTGGATAAACACAACGCAATAGATGTGATTTACATGGACTTCGTCAAGGCATTTGATAAACTTCCTCACATGGAATTAATCAAACTTTTATCAAATATAGGAGTAAATAAAAATATTACAAGCTGGATATCTGAGTGGTTAACAGGGAGAAGGCAGAGAGTTGTGGTTAGAGGTGTGGTGTCTGACTGGGCAGCTGTGACAAGTGGGGTGCCACAGGGGTCGGTCCTGGGACCATGTCTCTTTAATATTTACATTTCCACCTTGAGACTAGGATCTTCCAACATATGGATGTCCAAGTTTGCTGATGACTGTAGGGTTGGTGCATTAGTAACAAATGATGATGAGGCTTCTATATTACAACAAACTTTAGATGACATTTATTCTTGGACTATTAATAACAAATTAGAACTTAACATCTCCAAATGTAGGGTTATGCACCTGGGATACCAGAATAAGAAATATCAGTATAAAATCAGGACAAATATCCTAATGGATACAACTACTGAGAGAGACTTAGGAGTCAAAATAACTTCTAGTTTGCAGTTCAGCGAGCACTGTAATGAACAAGTAAAAAAGGCAAACCAGTCCTTAAACTGCATACTGAGGCATATATCCAGTCGAAGTAGGGAGGTGTTGATGCCATTATATTGATCCCTGTTTAGACCACACCTGGAGTATGGTGTCCAGGTGTGGGCACCCCAGAAAAGAGAGGATGTGATCAGAGTGGAGGGAGTGCAACGTAGAGCCACCAAATCCATGACGGAATTAAAACAACTGGCTTATAATAGAAGAATGGAAGCCCTAAATCTTTATTCATTAAACTACAAAAGATTCAGAGGGGATCTATGTATGATGTATAACACCATCAATGACACAGCATTAAGGGAAGCTTTAGGAATAAACTTCAGATCTGGCTGGACTAGTGACAGAAGACATAAACTCCAACTTGAACTACCTAAATGGAATACAAATCTAAGAAAAAATTGGTTTACGATTAGGGTAATTACAGCCTGGAATGGACTACCAGTATCAGTAGTAGAAAGTCCAAGTATGGATACCTTTAAGCGAAATCTTGATATTGCCTTTTCTGATAAAACTACATTGTAATAATTAATTGGCAAGCATTATGGACGAAAGTCTCACAGCTTGGAAACACTAATGAAACTTATGAAATAACCAACCTGTAGGCACACCCTGTAATAATGCAGCAGAAAGTATACCCTGCAACAACAGTTTGAATCAGAGAACAATAAAGCAGTAAAATGTAATCAAAAAACAGTAACAAAACGTGTGAGCACAAAAGAAAATAGTAACACACAGTAACTCTGCCTAGCCAAAAGAAGCCTTAATCTTTTTCCTTGCTCTTATAATGTTGTTCCTTGCTCTGTCCTTACAAGCAAACCTAGAAGAAAAGAACTCAGGTGAAGCTAGGTGCCTTTGCCAGCAAACCTAGTCTTCCACCTGATCGTCCTTACGTTATTTGAGCCTCCAGGCCCACCTTGTAAATGTGAGTTTCTTAATGGTGTTCCACCTGGTTAAATAAAGATTGATTGATTGAAAAAAAAAGCTCCTTGCGTGGTCTCCAATCACCCAATTCACAATGAGGTGAGAGCAACAGGTTCAATGCCTAATGGGCCCATAACTATAGTATCTCGACTCATGTCAATTACCCAGCATGAAACCATCTATTAAAATGCTTACCCCAGCCCCCATTTCTTACATATGGCAATAGCTACTGTGTCAATGTCTTTACTGTCCTGGAGCATTTATAATCGGGTAGGGGGGCAAGGGGGTCCAAGTGTCTTCTAGCCTGACTGCTCCATTGATGCCCTCCCACTCTCAGCACCCTGTAACAGCCTCTGAAGTGTGTGTCTTGGGGGGCTGCTGCTTACTGAGTACCAGTGCAGGACACTAAATGGGTTATAATAGAGTATATTCATTCAGAGCATTTAGGTCCTGGGTGGGGGGGGGTCCCTGCTCTTGAGGACTATTACAAAAGGCAGACTGACGAATCTAATTGCCTAATGGACATTCTAACTCACATCATTATTTCCCCATAAAGACACGCTCTCGAGGTCAGAGGGAATCAGAACCCCTCTGTGGCAGAACACACTGGTTGTGCATAGTTGCCCATCCAGTATTCTCTATATAGTGTATAGTGGAGTGTTGTTCTGTGTAGAATTCCATCCCTTTCAAAATGTTATTGTTCCACAGTTCAAAAGTCATGGAATGTGATTCTACTCTACTGTAGTAGAACAGCATTCTAGAACCTCTAGAGACTGCATGAGTCAGTTTCATTTTGAAAGCAAAAGAACTCACAAACACATATTTCACACAATACAGAGACACAATACAATGCACTATTAAAGGAATAATGCATGACAGGGTGTGTGTCGTGCTGGGATAACGCCACGCCTGGGGAGGTTGGGCAGGAGGCCGCATAATGAAAGGTATCCACGCCCCAGGCGTGGCGTTATCCCAAACGACACACACCCTGGAGTGCATTATTCCTATTATACAATGGCTCATTGTTATACAGAATAAAAAAATAATTTTAAAGATGTTTTTGTGTGGAAAAATATTTTTGTTTTTAAGAGAAGATGAAACAATCAATCAAAGGCTCAGTAAAACAGTCAAAGGCTCATCTACATGGGTTCACAGTGCTGAGACTAGACCTGTGGCAACATGCTGGGATAACATAATGGGTCCAGCCCCAAACTGAGCAATCACAGTCCAAGATTCTTTCTTGCTTTGTATAATAAAAAATACAGGATGAGCAACTCTACGCACAACCAGTGTGTTTTACCACCTCAGGGTTCTGATTCCCATGGACTTCTCGAGTTTCTCTCTCAAGGTCAAAGGGAATCAGAACCCCTCTGTGACAGAACACACTGGTTGTGCATAGTTGCTCATCCAGTATTCTCTATGTTCTATTTTTTATTTTTATTTTGTAACCAACTGCCACTTGAACACTAAGTGACCATGAGCGAGTCACATAACCTTCCTGTGCTCCCAGGATGCAACTGGAAATGAGATTCAGTTCAGTGTGCCTTTACAGGTCAAAAATTCTAAAAAAAAAAAAATTAATAAATAAAATGCACTTTCTGGTGGCTTGTGATTATCAGTCTGTAAATACCCACCCCATCATTATGGCAACTAAATTTCCTAGGTACGAAGGAGTTTTTTTTCTTTTAAACTTAGTTACATCCCTAAAGAAGGATGGGGGGAGTGTGTGCATTCCAAAATGAGGATTATTGCAAGAGCCCTGCATGTCGGAGTAGTTCCTATAGAAATAAGCATACAGAGCCGCCTTGAAGATGAAGCGCAGTATCACTGGTTCTGCCAGTGATATCTTTCAGGATACTGTGAAACTACAATGTAATTAAATGGCAGTTACTGCGTTAGTTATTCAGGAAACTGGGACACCCTGTTACAAAGTACTTCACCCTTGTGGGCGGCACACTGCTGTCCTGCACAAAAGGGTATGTCCCTCATTTTATCCCTCCCTAAAGCTAATAAAGTAGGCAGTACAGCCTAGTGGTTAGAGTACAAGACTGTGAACCTGTAGACTCAAGTTTGAATCCCACAACCATGACTTACTACATGACCCTGAGCAAGTCACTTAACCTCCCTGTGCTCATTTTCTATTTCTGTATTTCTCTCACCCTCCATTTCTCACTACCGAATCCCCCCTGACCTTTCTTTACCCTCCTGAGAGGGCTTAATGGTTGCTTTTAACTGTTCATGGATTGCAAAGTACTTTGGGATACAGTGTGCATGAAATGCACTGTATAAAGCCAAATTCCTTTCCTAAATGGCTTCTGTTTCTCTCTTTCTCTCTCTCTCTCCCACTGCCTCTCTTTACCCTCCTGAGCAGGCTTAAAGGTCACTGCCAACTGTTCATGGATTGCAAAGTGCTTTGGAATACAGTGTGTATGAAATGAACTATGTAAAATAAAGAGAAAGAGAGAAAGCAACATAGTACCTCCTCTGCTCTGGCCATCTTCACCAGTCATGTACTGAGGAACATGGATCAGGGCAAACCCACAGATGCGGTCTTCGCTTTGATTTGTCAAAAGCATTTGACCTGGTCAACCACCATGTCCTCCATTCAACCCTGCTACTATTTGGCTGCTCCACCAGACCTGCTGCTTGGTTCCGCACCAATCTATCAAACCGGTCCCAGTTGGTCATCATTGGAAAACATCCTCTGCTCCCCTCCCTGTGCTCATCGGGGTCCCCAGGAATCCATACTTGGACCCCTGCTTTTCTCCATGTTCATTAACACACTCCCCAGGGACAACCTTCGTTGTAATGCTCTTCTCTGTGCTGACGATCTAGTCCTCTAGCACAGCAACAAATCCACTGACTCCATCTCCTCTGCCCTTACACAGAACTATGGCTCCACCCACCAGTGATTCCTCTCCAACAAGCTCCTAGTCAACGAAAAAAGACTAAAGCCATGGTCTTCGGATCAAAATCCTTCATAGCCAAGGCCGCCAAAACCAATTCCTCCCCTCCTGGTACTCACCTCAGCTGCCCACTTCCCCCTTGAAAATGTCACATCATTTAAATACCTAGGAATTACCCTTGACCCCCCCCCTCTTTCTGTGAACAGGTCAGTCATGACACGAAGAATTCACCAGAAGTTAGGCGCTGCTTACTGGAACAAACATTACCTGTCTACTGAAGCATGACTTGCTATCGCACGTGGTAACCTACTACCCTTCCTGGACTACTGCTCCTAGGTCTACTCACACCTATCCTCTACCCTGCTCTCCCGGCTAAGCACAGCTTATAACTCCACATGTAGATCTGTCCTTCTAGCTCCTTTCTGTTCCCATCACTGCTCCCTCTACCAGACCCTAGGCTGGCTCCCACTTCAAGGTTGATTTGAGTATGCTATGTGCTGTCCGGTGGACAACTTACTCTGAAACCAACACATGTCCCTCTACTCCCCATTTCTGATAGCAAGAGTGGTCTCTAGGACCCTTAAGGCTTCCATAATCCCCCCCCCTGCTAAAAGTACCCCGCATCACCACTACCATGGGTAATTGAGCCTTCTCGATCACAGCTCCCTCCCTATGGAACAAGCTCCCTCTGACTGTTCATTTGACTCCCACCAACCAGGCTTTTAAACAAAACCTGAAAGCCTGGCTCCTTACAGCTGCAAACTGCAACTGCACAGTGCAAAGATGCTAGTGCCTCCATATTAAATGCTCTTCCATGAATAAGCAGCACTTACTTCCCTCCTCACCTCTGTCCTCCCCCCACTCCCTTATAATGCTCTAGCCTCACCCCTAGCCCCTCAATCACCCCTGTCTCTGATCCTAAATCATACTAGGAAGTCATTGATTTGTTTAGAATTGCACAGTTTATTGTTGCTACAACTGCGCGGAACCTGATCCATTGCAATTGTATACTGTTGTTATATTTATTTTTATTAATTTTTTTCTTGACCAGGTAAGTGCACTAAACAAATCCTGCCTATTTTCAGGCATGACCCGGGGGAGGGGGATACAGATGAATGCCAACTGACTTTGAACCAGATTAAGCTGTTGGTGGTATTTATAGTGAATGAGGGAAATTTGACCAGGACACCAGGGAAATTCCCCTACTCTTTTCGATAAGTGCCATGGGATTTTTAACATCCACCTGAACTACCACCAATCCAGGCAGATGGGACCTCGGTTTGACGTCTCATCCAAAAGACAGCACCTCAGAAGTGCAGCACCCCTCTCATGCTGCACTACAGTGTCAGTACTGGAATATTAACCCAAGTGCCAGATGTGGGAACTGAACCCACAGCCCTCTGATTTTCTGGCCTCAGAGGCAAGTGTGCTAGCTACTGAGCCACTAACACTGCCATATTGTAAATTAGACCATCTGTTCTTATCACTTGTCTATGCCCATGTACCTATTACCCTTGTATAACCTACTAATCCTTTATATACCTTACCCCGCTACCTTAAGTGGGATGTGCACTGTATTGTATTTCTTGTGTGTACCATTTGCATCTGTTGCTGTGTTGCCACCTTGTGGCCCAGGTCATGACTGAAATGGTCCTCTGGATTAGTGTACCCACCCAGTTACCAAAGACATAAATAAATTAAATAAATAAGTAATTAAATAAATAAGTAAATAATAGCTTATGACACTCTGGCTCTCCTGCTTCCTTCCTCCCTCCCTTCCTCTCTCTCTCTCTCTCTCTCTACCAAACCCCCTGACCTTTCCTTACCTCCGGAGTGTGCTTAATGGTTGCTGCCAACTGTCCATGGATTGTAAAGTACGTTGGGCTAGAGTGTGCATGAAATGTGCTATGCCAGATTCCTTTCCAAATTTAATAGGGAATTTACAATACTCAACTACTGCATATGGACAATATAACTGCCGAGCATATCATGGAAGAGCAGCTTGGATAATTCATAATCCTGGCAGTTCTCGACTTTTACTACTGAATAGTTTTGATTTTGTTAGCGTAATAGGTTTGGATAGACTCCTCAGAGATTTAAATGGATATTGACTTAAGTCAGTTACAAATACATTTCCTTTTGTTCAAGTTGGGAGGTCTCGTGGAATCAAAGTATTATTTAATGAAAATGTAACCCCCTTGCAAATGGGGGTTCCTGGAAGCCCCCGGAGCTTGGGTAAATGCTCCGTGCCTGATTGTAGTTCGGCGCTAAAGCTGTTTAATTGGGTAGCCAGTGAGCACTTTAAAAAGCCTCCGTGAGCTCTCTCTTTAAGGGCTTCCTTTTGCAACTGTAGGTAATTAAATTGGAAGAGGGCTGTGGGGTTGTATGCCCGAGTCCCGCCCGGGACGCTGAAATAATAACTCCCTTCTGCCATCACTAGTGGTGCAGAGGGAGTTCTGCTGAAAGCTGTACTTGTTTGCTGAATATAACGTAAAACAATAATAATAATGCAGTTGTTTAACCTGCCTTCCTTTGCAGCAAGGGGCTGTGTCGACTGCCTCCTCCATGTTGGACCAGAACTGCTAAATGGGCCAATCAGCACCTTGGGACCTTACAGGGCTGACTGACCAATGGAGGGACTGCTTGTAATTTGGGAAGGCATTATGGGCTGTAGGCGCTGCTACCACTGAAGGCTAGAGAAATGACTGGCATGTTCAGCCAGCCAATGGCAATGGGTGGCGCCCGATCTGGAAGGTGCTTAATGCCAGCTTCCAGATGCGTTGTGGCTGGTGAGGTGAGCTTCTGTTAGCGCTACTGCGCTGGGGAATTGGCCTTGGAAGCGTAGTGGAAGGCCTAAGAGTGGCCGTTTTCTCTGCAAGCAGTTCATTTCTAAATCCACTGGCGGGCAGTCAGAGGAGGCTGTGCCCTGTACAGCTACCCACCAGGCTCGACCTGTAGGAGGACTGGAGAGAATTGCTGAAGTGCGCTCAGTCCGAAGAAAAGTGGAAGCTGCCGTTGCAGTATCTCTGTGGCTGTGAGTTTGTGGGAGCATTGGAAGCAGCTGCCTGGTGTGGTACCCCTCTGTTGCTGTTTGCCATATAAATGTGTAAGAAGACTGGTGAAAGTCAGGCTCCATCCTGGTAGCGTTGAAGGAATGCGTCATTTGCTGGGGTTGTAAGTACTAATTCAAGTCGGCTCCTGGTGTGTCTATGCAGTGGTTTCAGTGCCAGTTAACCGGATTACTTAACTGAACTTTCCTCTTACTTGGACCTGCTCAGGTACTGTTACGTTTGTGTGTGCTGAGGGCCCCAACCAGCTGCCACGTGTGGACTAGCCGCTAGGGCTTGGGTACCCCGGGACTATAAGCTGTAGGGATAGGCCTGTGCACAGAGCCCTAGGTAGATGAGTATAGTGATAAACTAATCAACTTGATTCCCCCTGTCCTTGTTGTTTTCCCCCTGAATAAATCAGATTGTTTTTGTACAGCTACATCCTGGCTATTGTGTACATTAATGGTGAACTGCTGCTTGATGATTGCAACATAACTGTGCCTTGCTTGCACAGGGGTCCCCGAGAGGAGCTGGATTATATTTCCATTGGGGTAAATGTACTGGTGAATAGAATTGTTGGTACCCAGTGGGAGTCACTAGTGGGACGAAAGGGGGGTTGCCGTAGCTCAGAGGGCTGTAACCGGGGTAGTCTTAACTGTGCTAACCCTGACCTCTGGGTGGAGGCACCCGTCAACGGATCTGGGCCCCTCAACCTGCCTCTGTGGGGCAGACAGGGGTAGTAGCCCTAAGGGTAGCACCCCCTGGGGGTTACAAAAAGAGTAATAATTTACTGGTTTGCTGCACAGCCCATTTTCACCAGCTCATCGGCAAAGATTTACCTGTTGGTAGGATATTTCATAGAATCCTAGACTCTGATGACTGAAAATGACCAGCTGATCCAGCTTGTCTGCTGTTTTCTGCCTAACGGTTGCTGCTAACTGTTTGTGGCTTGTAAAGGACTTTGGGATATAGGGTGCTCTTACAATAATTGGCCTTAGAAAAATGAACTCTTGGTTCTGCCTTATCAAAATTATGGTCTAAGTACTTGTAAACAGTATACTTTTTTAGTTTCTTTTTTGGGTTGATTTTTTTTTATTATTCTGTCTGAAAAATATTACATTACAAATGTACAACAATACAAATTTTGATAAAAAAACTGGCTCTCCATTCAGAATTCCTCCATCCCACGTGAAACCTGTGCTGCTCACATTGAGAATGTTCTAACTCACATTGCAAACTCATGCGTTGAAACAGAATTTCATAATAACCTATAATGCTACTGTAAGACTGGTGCCCCAATCAGGTACATTCAAGGCGCAGTCCACAACAACCTTAATTGCTACCAAGCTGTCGGAGATGTCAGGGTGGCTCCCGGGCTTGTTAGATCTCCCTAGACCAGCGATGAGGGTGGGGTCATATTCGTTGCTAGAAATAGTGTGGTATCTCCACCAGAGAAAGATTCCAGTGAGTTTAGGGATGCCATTCCTTCCCGCCTCCCCACTGTAGTCATGCCTCAATAAGCATGCACTTAGCTTTAAACAGATAGCAGCAGACACATAAGGGTTAAATGGCAGTAAGAGGTAGCTGGTTGCAAGGGACTGGTCTTCAGTTATCCTACATAGGCCCAGAACAATAACAGTAACCGTTGTCCACATACCCTATGCAGGTGCAGCCAAATTAAACATTCTCCTGGGCTGTATCTAACAGTGCCCTCTTAGGCATTGCCCTATCATGCAACCTGCTTCCTCACTGCATTGGACAGTACAGGATTACTCATGCTCTCCTGTACTGGAGAAAATATGCTCTCCCCACTAGCACCAGTGTATTTCCCATTTAAACCTTTTAGGGAGCCCCCAACTTGTTACTGGGCACTCAGATGCTGGTGTAGGCTCGCTGGTGTTGTATCTAGTGGTTGTCCATAGTGCACTTCAGACTAAACAATCAACAATCCTCAGTGAATGCAGTTAAAGCCCAATCCCAAAGGCCATGCAATTGCAAATACTGGCTTAATCTCAGTTGGAGGTATTTGTAACTCCACAGTCAGCTGGCAGAATCCAGTAAATGGTTTCACAACTAGCCCTAGCAGGAAGTGACCACTGCACAGTGTGGTTCTTCCTCAACCTGGGGAAGGATGTAGCCAATACAAAACCAAGAGTGGTGGACTTTAAGAGGGCAGACTTTGTAGGATGGGAATCATCTTAAAAGGGTACCTAGACAACATCAGCCCGGACATGGATGCAGGGCAGAAATGGAACATCATAAAAAGGGGTCTGGCAGAGGTCACTAGTTCTTGCACTAAGTGCCAAAGCAAAAAGGCCAGGAACAAGAGACCTAGCTGGGTGAATGGAGAGGTAGTGGAAAGGGTGAGAGAAAAGAGAGAGGCCTTTAGAAAATATAAGAGATCCTGCCGTGAAGAGGATAGGGAGGAATACGTGAAGAAATCCAGGGAGGTGAGCAAAGTAGTGAGGGCAGTCAAGGCTTCAAAAGAACTAAGGCTGGTGCAGGGGATCAAGGAAGGGGAAAAAGGATTTATTTAAGTATATAGGGGAGAGGAGGAAGTGAAAGGACCAGATTGCAAGGATTAGCAAGGAGGGAGGGAGGGAGGTTGGGTGGGTAGAGCAGGGGGCAGAGCAGATGGAAGTACTAAACCTGGGATGGGACCTGGGAGTAGTCATATCAGATGACCTAAAGGTAAGCAAGCAATGTGAGAAGGTAGTAAAGATGACTGGAGGGATACTGGGATGTATAGAGAGAGGCATCACCAGTAGAAAACAGGAAGTTGTTATCCCTCTGTACAGACAGAGGTACCCAAAGACTGGAGGACAGCAGATGTAGTACCCTTATACAAAAGTGGGAACAAAGAGGAAGCAGGGAACTACAGACCAGTCAGCCTCACCTCGGTAGTGGGAAAGATCATGGAAGCACTACTGAAGGAGAGATTGGTGGAACATCTGGTTGTCAATGGACTACAGGACCCAAGGCAGCATGGTTTCACCAGGGGAGGTCATGTCAGACCAACCTCATTGAATTTTTTGACTGGGTGACTAGGGAGGTGGATCAGGGAGGGCAGTGGACATGGCCTATCTGGACTTCAGCAAGGCCTTTGACACTGTGCCACATAGAAGACTATTACACAAACTGGGGAATATGGGTGTGGGCAGGACAGTAGTGTGGTGGGTAGGTAACTGGCTGGGTGGCAGGACACAGAGGGTGGTGGTAAATGGCTGTCACTCCACAGAGGGAAGAGTGACCAGTGGGATACCACAGGGATCAGTGCTGGGACCGGTCCTATTCAACATCTTCATCAGTGACATTGCACAGGATATAGAAGGCAGAATTTCACTGTTCGCTGATGACACAAAGCTCTGTAACAGAGTAGACACACCAGAGGGTGTAGACAGAATGAGAAGGGACCTGCAGAAACTTGAAGAATGGTCAAGGGTTTGGCAGTTGAAATTCAATGCAAAGAAGTGCAAGATAATGCATATGGGGACACAAAACCCTGGCACAATATATCAGTTGGGGGTGAGGATATAGCATGCACCAAGCAGGAAAGGGATCTTGGGGTTGTCATCTCTGATGACCTCAAGGTAGGGAAACAGTGTGACAAGGCATCAGGTAAAGCAAATAGGATGCTGGGATGTATAGGCAGGGGCATCACCAGCAGGAAAGGGAGGTCATAATTCCGCTATACAAGACACTAGTGAGGCCCCACCTGGAGTACAGTGTACAGTTCTGGAGACCATACCTACGTAAGGACATAGACAGGGTAGAAGGTTCAGAGGAGGGCAACAAAGATGGTGCATGGGTTGCATCACAAATCCTATGAAGACAGGTTGAAGGAACTGAACATGTACTCCCTGGAGGAGAGGAGGAGGGGATATGATAGAGACATACAAGTATCTTACAGGGAGGAACAGGGTGCAGGAAAACACTATTTTTAAGCGAAAAAGATGTTTCAGGACTAGAGGGCATGGGATGAAGTTGGAGGAGGGCGATTCAGAGGAAACATGAGAAGAATTTCTTCACAGAACGGGTGGTGGACAAGTGGAACACCCTGCCAGAGGAAGTGGTGGGGGCTGAAACAATCACGGGATTTAAGAATGCATGGGTTAGACATAAAGGAATTCTAGAGGTCAGGGGTAAGGGGAAATTGACTTCTAGGAAAACAAACTGAACTTACAAGCTCAAATGGGCAGACTAGGTGGGCCATAGGCCCTTATCTGCCGACACTGTCTATGTATCTATGTATCTATGTAGACATCTGGTGAGACCCCATCTGGAATACTGTATGTAGTTCTGGAGACCCCATCTCCACAAGGACATGTACAGGATGGATGCAGTCCAGAGGAGGGCAACTAAAATGGTGCAGGGTCTGCAACAGAAGCCATACAATGAGAGACTAAAGGAGCTTAATATGTATACCCTTGAAGAAAGGAGGGAGAGGGGGGACATGATCGAAACTTTCAAGTACCTCAAGGGAATCAACAAAGTCCAAGAGGGTAGCATCTTTCAGAAAAAGAGATGTGCAAGAACAAGAGGGCATAATTTGAAGATAGAGGGGGGACGGCTCAGGGGCAACGTGAGGAAATATTTTTTCACAGAGAGGGTGGTGGACTCATGGAACTGCCTTCCTGAGGAGGTCATGGGGTCAAAACAGTGGGAGAAGTCAAGAATGCATGGGACAGACATAAGGCAATTCTGCTGGGGGGTAGGAGGAAGTAGGCTGTTAGTTAACTAGGATCTGCAGCTTATCCAATAGGTTGGAAAATGGGCAGACTAGGTGGGCCAAGCAGTCTTTATCTGCCGTCAAAGTCTATGTTTCTAAATGAGCACTTCTGCTCAGTGTTGGGCTGGGAAGGATGGACCTATACCTCGGGGTTGATGGGGGTCAGGGGAGAGGAGTTGACAGACGTGGAGGTCCCAGTCAAAAGGGTGTTAGAGGGCCTAAGGTCCCTAAGGGTGGATACGGCACCTGGTCTGGACAGAGTACATCCTGGGGTACTCAGGGAGTTGGCATGGGTCCTGGCAGGACCACTGTCAGACTGGTTCAACACTTCCCTGAATACTGGATGCATGCCCAGAGATTGGAGGATGGCACATGTTGTGCCAGTCCTTAAGAGTGGGCCCAGAGATGAACCTGTGAACTACAGACCAGTGAGCCTTATGGCCACTGTGGGAAAGCTGATGGAGACTATACTCAAGGAAAGGCTGGTGTGTTTCCAGGAGGAGAATGGGCTGCAGGATGACAGGCAACATGGGTTTGTGTCTGGGAGAGTATGTCAGACCAACCTTGTTGACTTTTTTGACTGGGTGAGAAAGCTTACTGGATAGGGGCCATGCGGTTGATGCCCTATAACTGGACTTCAGTAAGGTGTTTGACTCCGTGCCCCATGGAAGGCTGAGCAGCAAGTTAAGTAGCCTGGGAGCAGGGAGGAAGCTGGTTATGTGAATAAAGAACTGCTTGCAGGACAGGCAGGAGAGGGTGATAGTTGGGGGAGAGCTCTCAGCACCCAGGGCGGTAACCAGTGGGGTACCACAGAGGTGGGTGCTGGAACAGGTACTATTTAACATATTTATAGCAGACATAGCAAAAGAGACAAGGAGCAAGATCAACCTCTCTGCAGATGACACTAAGATCTGTGTGGAGGTGGATAGTGAGGAAGAGGATAAGGTACTGCAAGAGGATTTGGAGACACTTGAGTGCTTGTCAGCCACATGGCACCTGGGGTTCAATGTCAAAAAATGCAAGCTCTTGTACTTGGAGGGTAAAACCCCAAAGAACAGCTACTGGCTGGGGAGGAGTGCAGTTGGCCACTTCAGATGAGGAGAAAGATCTGGGAGTGCTGGTGACAGGGGACATGAAACACTCGGCACAGTGCAGGAAGGCAGCTGCAAAGGCAAACAGAATGCTGGGATGCATTGCCACAGGAATCATCTCTAGGAGGGAGGAAGTCATTTTGCCCCTGTACAGGTCACTGGTGAGGCCTCACTTGGAGTACGGTGTATGGTTTTGGTGCACATATCTGAAAAGGGACATAAAACTATTGCAGGGAGTCCAGCATAGGGCGATGAAGATGATCCTGTGAATCGAGGACAAGACATACGAGGAGAGATTGAGGGAGCTCAACATGTACACCCTAGAAGATAACGCAGAGAGAGGGGATATGACTTGAGACATTCAAGTACCTGAAGGGCATAAACAGAGTTAATTCAGAAAGTTTGTTTAAGTTAAAAGGGGGAAGGGACACCAGGGGACACAGCCTGGAATTTGAGGGAGGAAAGTTCAAGAGAGAGATGAGGTGGCACTATTTCACAGAGAGGGTGGTCTCGAGGGGTTTGGTACTAAATCCCATGCTGAAAAATCCCACTTTAAATTATACCGTGTGCAATTTCCCATTTCATTAGGTTACCGACATTCAATATTCTCGTCTCTAGAAATACCGATCGCTGTCATTCTGCATTATTCCCGTCTGTAGAGATGCCGCTAGCTGTCATGGTTTAGCATCTTACCTGTTACTGCTTACTATAGTAACAGATGATGTGCAGGTGTCCAGGTGTTACCACGCAGATGCAGGAATGCAATCCGGGCTACATTGCAATCCGGGCTACATTTAGTAACCCGGTTACCACTCCCTGCTTTCTCCCCATTCATTTTCTGTAATGGCTGAGGCTACAGCTCAAGTGTGCCATGTTGTCCCTTCACAGAAAGGATGGGATAAACTCTGTGTCGACAGATACCTTTTAGTTACTGAAAAGGTCCGTGGTGAGTGGCACTATTGGTGTTGCCAGTATCGAAAATCTAAACACTGCCACGGATGTGCAATTACAGACTTGCAGGGAAGAAAGCATCTTTTGGTGAGTGAAGCTTCTCATAATTACTTTCCAGATGGTGCCGATGCTCCCTTGGCTGAGGAAATGTCAGCACTTAAGCAGAAGGCAGTGGACACTCAGGATAACCCTGCACAGTTAGTGCAGGAAGCAATGTCCACTGTCCCTCCTGAGTTGTGCCAAAGCATGCCACGCAAACAGGCACTCCTTCAAGCAGTTAACCGTGCAAGAACTGCCAATAGAACCGCTGAGCCTAGAACTATAGCGGAGCTCGATTTTCCTTGTGGTTTGACTATTTTGAATGGGCAACAATGGTTGATAAGGACTCTGCCATTGGGGATGAGCGTTTTCTTCTTTTTCCAACTAAGGCTAACACTGAGCGCTTTGCACAAGTGAAGTTTTGGATTATGGACGGAACATTCCATACTATCCTATCAATTTTCAGACAGTTATAGTAAATTCATGCACCTGTAGGCCCAGAAGACACCTCCGGAATTGTCCCTCTGCTTTTTGTCGGAATGACTTCAAAATCACAACACAGTTACCAAAGACTGTCTCAGGACATGCAAGACCTGGCAGATGAAGCAGACCTAATTTTGGCACCTGGGTGCATAACAACTGATTTTGAGCAGGCAGTGATAAATGCTTCAAAACAAGAATTCCCAGACACAATAAATAAAGGGTGCCTGTTTCATTTGGGCCAGATAGTGTGGAGACGAATTCAGGCATTAGGATTGGCACCACAGTATGGGGCTGATTTAGAATTTAGCCTGCTACTGAGACATGCTGTTGCCGCCAGAGGAAACAAAAGCAGCATATGGGGAACTTAAAACCATAATGCCACTGAATGCAGAACCACTTTTAGCATGGTTTGAGGAGAATTACATCTAGGGCAACAGACCTTCTATCAGAAGGCCACCCATTTTTCCACTAGAGTTCTAGCCAGTTCATGACCAAATAGAAAGTGGGATTCCCAGAACGCAAAACAAGGTGGAAGCGTGGCACCGAAGACTAGGTGCTTTAGTAGGCTCAGTTCACATAGGAACATATCGCTTCATTGAATACCTGCAAAAAGAGGCCCTGCTGGCAGACACCGCCTGTGAGAAAATATTGAGAGGTTTGCCAAGGTTGCTGGTAAAGAAGCCGTATTCCAAGAGGGAGGAAAAACTTGCTAATGTGTTAAGCGTTAAACAGTAGCACTCAACTTTCTAATTTTTGCGTGGGATAGCACATAATCTTAACATATAAGTAACTTCAAATTATATTTCTGCGTGGTTCAGAATTTTAGCAATTTTAGCATTTGAAATAAAGTTGGAACTTTTAATGGTTGTCGAATATTGGACTGTTGGCTTTGCATTATGGATTACAGGAAGCCGAACTTGAAAGGACATTGTTACTTCTTTACTTCGTAATGGTGAGTACAAACTAAATTAAATTCAGTTCAAAATTGTGATTTTCGGAATTATTTTATTTCTGTCTTTTGTTAACTTCTGGATTTTTGGGGGGGAATTTTTAATGCAAAATTTTTGTTGGAGGGATTTAGGACAGATCCCGATCTCGAGCAGACTAGATAGACCAAATGGCCTGTATCTGCTGGCAATTTTGTATGTTCATATACAACTATTTTCCTGTGTCCCAGCTGCAGGGTGAGCTCTGAAGTTACTTACAGTTCTGGTGCTATCAGACCTCCTTCACACAGCAGGGCTCCACTGTTTCAGTTCACCCTAATCCCTCTCAGTAGACCAGTCAGTCCCTCGGGTCACTCCCACCTGCCATTTCTCTTTTATTTATTTATTTATTTGTAAAATCAGTTTACAACCTTTGAGCCAGAGGCTCGTTTCCAAAGGTACCTCGTCACATTAAAGACATACATAGAGTCTTAGGTTACACAGCATAGGTTTGCAAAACAATAGGCGTTCAACAGAGGCGCCACGTCACACTGAGGTCAGACAAAATACATTTGGTTACAGGGTACATGTAATTGAGAACAGGTGTTACACAAGTTGGTATCAAAATTGAGCAATCTAATAGGTATACAATGAAACAGCTGGCACTGGCCAGGTTAGACATAGGCACGGTGTAGCGGGAAGCGATGATGGGGATGGCTAGGTGGAGAGCCGCTCGGTGGGCGTTGTCATGAGAAGTCGGGGTGGAGGCTACTTTCAGAGACAGGAGCAGCTACGAGTGTTGACAAGTTGGTTTCGAAGGGTGGTTTTGAACTTGGAGATGGTGGTGGCATTGTTGATGGGGGCAGGGAGAGAGTTAAACCAGGATGGGGCTCTGTAGCAGAAGGACCTCTGGCCACAGCTGGTTCTTGATCTGGGGACCATTAGGGTGGTCTTGTTGGATGACCGTGTTGCAATAGTGGGAGGGCTCAGGTGGATGGATGCCGTTACCCCAGGAGGGGAGAGCCCAAGTAGGGTTTTTTTTTGTGAGGAGACAGGTTTGATAGCGGAGCCGTTCATCCAGGGTAAGGAGTTTAGCCTCGTCATACAGCCGACAGGTGTGTGTGAGCCTGGGGGCACCAGTAATCAATCTGCAGGCTTTATTCAGGGTTAGGTGAATTTTTTTGAGTGCAGTCGTGTCGGCAGCACCATAGACTGGTAGACCATAGTCTACAAGGGACAAAATGGATGACGTAACAGCGAGCCGGAGTGCATTTGGGGGAAGGCAGGTTCTATGGCGGAAGAGGATGCCAAGCCGTGTGTTAGTGGTGGATGTTAGGGCATCTATGTGGTTGTGAAATGTGAGGGCTGAGTCGAAGGTAACCCCAAGGTATTTGTAGGAGCAGACTTGTTCCAGTGGCTGATTGGTACTAGGAAGAATATAGAGTGGGTGGTTGCTAGCTTTGTTTTGGGGTGGGAAAAGAGCATAGCTTTGGTCTTTTAAGGTTGATGACGAGTCTGCCTCCTTAAACCAAGCTCGCACTATTGAAAGACTGCTGTAGGGTGTCCTGAAGGGAGACGGATTGCGGTGGTGGCAAAAGGACAGCGCATCTGCATACAGGAGAATTTTGCCAGGGCATGCACTGGGCAGGGTGTTCAGATAGAGCGAGAAGAGAAGGGGGCCCAGGATGGAGCCTTGGGGGACCCCAGAGTGAATGGGACGGGTATCAGAGAGTATCCCATTGATTTTTACACACTGTGATCGAGAGGCAAGATAGCTTGTGCACCATGCTAGGGGGCCAGCCGAGAGACCAGTGTGACAGAGAGCATTCAGCAGAAGTGGATGGGAGACGGTGTCAAAATCCTTTGAGAGGTTGATGTACACTGCACCAGCTAGGGAGCTGGTATCCAGGGAGGAGTGTAGGAAGTTGGAGAATTCAATTAGTGCAGTGCTAGTACTGTGACCAGCATGGAAGCCATGTTGCTCTGGGCATAAAATGTTATGCTTAGTCAGATATTCAGTGATTTGAATGGCCACCACTTTTTCCAGGGCTTTAGAGATGGGGGGGGGGGGGATGGAGATTGGCCGGTAGTTGTTGGCCGACGACCTGTCGCCCCCTTTATGAATTGGTGTGATTATGGCTGCTTTCCAGGCCGTGGGAAATTGTCCCAGGCAGAGCAATCGGTTAATTAGGCTGGTGAGTGGGGCAAGGACTTCATCTAGCACCAGCCTGAGGATACTGGGGTCCAGTGAGTCACTGCCAGGACTGTTGCTGTTTAAAGCTTTGATTAGGATGGGTCTGGCTTCCTGGATGGAAATCTTGCGCAGGTGGAAGCTGGGGTGCTGGAAGACAGGGGGAGGTTGGTTGGGGGGAAGGTCAAAGAAATTACTAGGGAGGACTGAGCTAAGGTCAGTGAAAGTGGTGTTGAGCCAGTTAGCTATGGTGGCAGGCTCGGTGGTGGTAGTGCCATTTCTAGTGAGCTGGGATGGGGCAGGGGAGTGAGATTTTCCATTTAGTTGTTTAATATTATCCCAGAAAGTCCGGGCCGAGCCCCAGGAGGAGGTAAGGGTGGCCTGGTAATGGTCGGCCTTGGCTTTCTGGATGGTCCAAGAGCACTTATTCCGGGCTGCATTGTAAGCCTGCCTATCAGACAGACGACCCGTTTCAGTGGCAAGGTGCCAGAGGTTATCCCGATTTCTTAGTAATTGTAGAAGGGCAGGGCTAACCCAGGGTGCATTCTGCTTTTTGGACCGGATTTTGGAGAAGGGTGCAAAGAGATCACAGGCCATGTTGAAGGTGTGTGTGAAGAAGGCGAGGGCAGTGTCAATGTCGGTTGCACGATGAATGGGGGACCAATTTATCTGGGTGAGGAATACTTTAAGGTTTTTCAGCCCACCAGGGTGGAGGCGCCTGCGGAGGGTGGTCTGGGCTTTGGGTTTGGGATTGGGGACTGCCCAATGAAATAGGATAGGGGAGTGGTCACTTAGGGAGTCTGGTAGGACCTGGATGTTTTGGATTTTTTGGGGTCGGTTGGTTATAATAACATCCAGAAGGGTGCTGGTACCTCTCTTAGGGTTTATTTTCGTGGGCTGGGTGACGAGTTCGTCAGGTCTTGGGCGACAAATGAGTCTCTGATAGTGGAAGAGGAGGTGCTGAGCCAATCTACATTAAGGTCACCAACTAGGAGTTGTTCCGCCTATGGTGGAGGGAGGCCAGTAGTCAGTTAAAGATACCAGGGCCAGGTGCTGGTTCTTTGGGGGAACGTAGGCCGTGGTGAGATAGAGAGGGCTCCTAGAGGGGTCCGGGGTGAGTTTGAGGGTGAGAGCCTGGGCCCCATTTACAAGGGCAGGGGTGGGGAGTGCATGTCCAAGTATTGTATCCCTAGTGTAGATTGCACAGCCTCCCCCTCGTTTGCCTACTCGGTCCTCCCGGTATAAGGTATAGCCTGGAAGGGAGACAAATGAGTCAGGGGTGGATTTGGACAGCCAGGTTTCAACCAGGGCTATGATGTCTGGTTGATGAGCCAAGGCCCAGCACTGTAGGGCGTCAAATTTTTTTCAGCAGGCTGCATATGTTCATGGAGGCTACTTGAGACCAGTGGGCTGAGTGGGTGGGTGGGAGGGCAGGGCCTGGGTTGGGATGTATGTTCCCTGTCAGGAGTAGAAGGAGGAGAACTGCTCTGGTCAGAGGGTGGCAGATGGAGTTCACTTGGGAGGCGATAGGATGGAAATGGGGTTTCATAGCACAGGGGATGGGTAGGGCAGCACAGGCAGAGAAGGCTTGCGTGATCAGATGCCCAAGGAGCCGGGGAGGAAAGGTAATATCTGGATGGGGGGTGAGGTGGAGAGAAGCATATGGGGTGTGTGGAGGAGGAGGGAGGGGTAGGAGCAGTGGTAAAGGAGGAGGGGAGGACAGGAGGGTAGGTAGGAACACTGGAGTAGCGAGGCTGAGAGTTAATAGGGACAATAGGGTTGGTGGAAGGCAAAAGAAGGAGGAGGAGGAGAAGAGAGAGGTCAGTGGGCAGGAGGTGCACATGCATAGTTGGTAAGGGTGGGAGAGCTGAAGTGAAGAAAGAATGGGGGAACTAGGATGATAGAGGGGGAGATAGTAGTGAGGGGTCACCTCTAAGTGTAGTTGCTGCTTTGGTACAGAGGCAGAGCTGGTGCTTGAAGGGCACTAGGTTCAAGTCTTGCCCAGGGTAGCAGAAAGGACCCCAGCCAGTGGCTGTAGCAGCAGGGAGTTGGGTTCGAGGTGTGCAGAAACAATCAGATAACAATTTTGCAGTGTCTGAGGGTTAGAGTGTTTTTTAGAGTTTGAAATCCTGCAGAAATAATAGACAGTTGTGTTAGCTGACTGGTGGAACTGCTGACTTTGACAGTGAGAGTGCAGGATTCAAAGCCTGCAAAGGCAGCAATAAAGAAGTGGTAAACTTATATTTTGGCAGGTTTGGGGGGGGGGGTAAGAGACTAAAAGGCATAGGAAGTAGGAATAAAATAGGTAGACAAAGTGATTAAGAGGTAGAGACTCTTGACTGCAAGGGTACTGGGTTTGAGCACAGCTTAGGGACAGAGTGTAGAAAGTTTTTTAATTCAGAAAAGGAGGGAGGAAGGGTTAAGAGTTTGAAAGTAGAGGAAGATGCTGGCCTGGTTCATTGGCTTAGCGGTTAGTCAGTAGAATTTGGAAAAAAGGGTACCAGGTTTGAGGCTGCTGGGTGTTTAGTGGTGGGCTGATGGGAGGAGTGAGGAAAGTAGGTGGCAGAAAGGATTCAAAGGGAACTGCAGGGACCTCTAGTGGGTAGGTTTGCAAACAGTTGTTAAGAAGGGGTGGAGAGTTGAAAGAGGAGCTAGTGTGGAGAGTGCAGTAACCCCTTGTGGTTGGTGTCTATAAGCTGCAAATGGGAAAGTGGACACTTAGTAAAAACAAGGGTAGGTCACGTGATGTGACATGTGACCTGCCAGCAGCAATAAATGAAGTGCTGACCTGGGGTGGCGCAGGCGGGAAGTGCTACACAACAGTCAGGCTGTAGTGCAGGACACTTTGCCCCTTACAGGCTCTGGCAATCCCCAAGTTCAGTCTCCGCTGCTGGCCAGAGTTCTGAGAGCTCTTCATCTATTCCAATCTCTCCCAGTGTGTCTGTGAGATTTCCCACAGATCTGCCATGAGGGCAGCTGAGCCCCTGCACTTCACGGGGACAACAGAGAACCCAATTGGTCAATTTGGGCTATCAGCCAGGATGGGCAGTCCTGGAGATCTGTCACACCACCGGCAACTGGCCACTACAAAGGCACCTGAATTAGATTCGCTGTACACCATGAGTGACTGTTGTTCCCCAAGCTGGCAAAATATCCCTGACTGGTTGGCTTGAAGCCCTTCAATCCCATTGCCATGGCAGTGAGGGTCAAAGGGTGGCAACATGGATGCTTGTTTTGTAATCTCAAAAACAGTTTCCACAAAAGTCTGTATTCACACAAACTGTCCACACCACTCGCCAGATCACACCCTAAGGCCGTTCTGTGCCAGTGCACACTCACGTCCAGTGTAACCTGATAGGTGGATTGGGTGGGTGATTCCCGATCCAGTCACTGCCGTGGCAGTGCCAGCTCCATCAGCAGCTGCTTATGCCTTTGATGTCTGAGCAACTGGGGTGAAATTGACAGGAGGCCACAGGAACTCAGTTCCACCACCTCTTACAAACATTGTATGAGAGTTTGTGCACCTGCCATCTTTCTCCAGTGAATAATATTGGAGAGTTCCAACACCTAGAAATGACAGTTCCCCACCTACAAAATCGATATGTGAGAGTTCCCCCACCTAAACATTTCCAATTTCTTTACTGCTGAGCAAGGAAAATAGTTTTAAAGGCATAGTACCCCATGGTGTGGGGTTACACTAACTCAAAATTCAACTTCACTCAGGTACAGCAGCACTACAGTAGTCTCCACGGGTGTCTTCAGATTAGATCTTCATGCTGGATGATGTGCTGCACATTTGCATGCCAACGTGCCACCAGGCCTCTCAGCTATCTCCCATGAAAAATTCCTGACCTGTGGAGAGTAACTTTGCTGGTGACTGTCTATAAAAAGGGCAAGCCTAAAGATATAAATATTTACCAGCCCATCCCCATTCCGTCAGTGTTAAACAAACGCATAGACAAAGTGGTGTCTGCTCCGCTAACTGACTCCCTATGTAAGTGCAATCTTCTATCTCCAGATCTACATACTTTTAAGCAAGGGCATAGCATTATTACAGCTATGATAAGACTCACGACATTTACAACATTTACTTGGTCATGGACACAGGAATGCTAACTGGGGTCATATCTGTTGATTTGACTAAGGCTTTTGAACCTGTGGACCATCCGCTATTGTGTGATAAAGAACTGGGACTCTTCCCCCACTGCATTAATCTGGTTTAGTAAGTACCTCTCCCAGAGAAGGCACTTTGTGAAATATGGACAGGCAACTTCAGATGTTGCTTGTGCCCTACTGGGTGTCCTGCAGGGGTCCAGCCTTAGTCTCTTGTTGTTCTCACTTTATATGAACTGTCTGCCCCTTAGTGTTTTCCACGATGCCTGGCTTCTGTTTGCAGACAAACTTGTCCTCATATACAGTTCAGACTGTATCAATGGCTTCAACAGATGGATACATCAGGGTTCTAATTCACTTCAAACTTGGTTCATAAAAATAAATTGGTTTTAAATACTCGTGAAACTCATATCAGATTGTTTGGGTCTGCATCAGAAATTGTGATAGCCTTAATGAGTTCACAGAGAAAAGGGTCCAGGGTGGGTTCCCTTCTTATTACGTGTAGAAAACCTTTCATTCAGGGCTGGTTAAGACTGAATACTCCAGGCAGTCCAAAATCCAAAATTACCAGCCACGCTCAAAAAATTATTAATGTTGCAATCTTTTTATTGTTCCAATATTTTCATAAAACGATCCCCTGGCCATGCCCAACATTTCACCCTGCATGGGCTTCTTCAGAGGCTAGGATCTTGTAAATAAGTGCTTTCAAAGTGAGGTCAAATGTTCAGTATGCATTAAGAGGGAATGATGAGTCTCATTTCAAAGTGGATGTTCAGTACAATGAACCCTGTGGCAAAATCCTGAGGTACAGGTGTGGCTGGTAATTTTCGATTTTGAACGGCCTTGATAAGCTGTGCATCTCCTGCCTTGATGGCTCTCTGCTCGAGTATTTATTTATTGATTTTATTTATATATTTATTTTTATTGTAAACATATTTTACCAGGTCAGCAAGCAGAGTCCAAACACGCTTGTTTCCAGTTGCAACCTGGGGGTGGGATGGGAAACAGGGAGCAAACAGCAGGGTTATGAAACACAGTAATTGGTAACTCTTTCATGTACGTAGGTGTTACCTTTGACCTCACTCTTGATTTCACCCTTCATGAAAATATGTTATGTAAACCTGTTTTATTCTGGAGTGGGCCCTGCATGCAGAATCAGTCATAGTTTGACTCCTTCCCTGGCTCATGCGACTCAGCGACCTGTGACTGTAATTAATCCCACACACATACTGTTGCCACCCCCCACCATAATTACAGAGACAGTTGTTACACAGGAGCCTACTCTATCCCGGTAAATTATCCTGTAGCAAATGGTTAGTATGATGCTACCCCCCGTCCTGTGTCCCCCACTGTCCTGCTAATGCGACTCTGGGTCCTCCTCCAAGATCCTACGAAGCTGTATCCTGTACTAGCACTGACTAGGAAACTTCTCTATGCTCCCAGTTGATGTGATCCACAATATAAGCTATAACCTGGACTTTCGGTCCTTGTATTATTACAAGATACTTGTTTACTTGTGATACCTGTATATATCTTATTCTTGTATTTTACTCTGTAGTTTTACTTTTATTGACGTGGAGCCTTTGCAAACGAGTCTATGACTCAAAGGATTGTAATTCTGATTCTATTCAATAAATAAATGTGGCTATTGCACAAAGCATCATGCTGCCCAAATTAAACCACGGAGCCTTAGTCTGCTTCAACACATCCAAATCGAATATTATACAATGCCAAGAACATTTCTAAGAAGTTCATTGGTAAGTGCCCCTGGAGCAATGATGTTGTCTTTAACCAGGAATAGCACACTAAACTGAAAGCTTTTTTACAGGAGCGGCCTGGGAGCACAAGGAAGTTAAGTGACTTGCTCAGGATCACACAGTATGCAAGTGTGGGATTCAAACCCAGGTCTGGTCTGCTGGATGTCACCAGATTTGCAGCTCAGAGCCTTAGACCACTGTGCTATACCACCTCCCACTGCTTTTACTGCCTCTGACAATAAATCACTGGATCAACTGTCTGGAGGCTCCGGGGAGCATACTGTCACAGGTGATTTCAACCAGGATTGGCTCTTCACCTTCGCAAAGACCACCCTTGCCAAAGTTGAAGCTCTCAACCTAACCCAACTGATCAATGAACCCACCCAGTATAATCCCCACTCCTCACTGTTAGACTGGATTCTCTCCACCCACCCCCATCGAATCAGTAGAAGGGATAGGAAATGTGTGCTAACTGGAAGCTGTTTATAAAGCTGTTATTCTCAGAAATGATATGCATTCCCCTAAATTATTCATATTTACCTGTACCTTAATAAAACATGATAAGAAAATCAGTATTTTGCATTGCTTTGTTTTTACGGGCAGCATTCTGCTACAGTTCCTTTCATGGAACCGGCAGTTTGGAGTTTTTACGATGTCATGGTTTGTGTACAGAATGCTAATCATGAGCTGTTGTTCTATCAGAACTATGCTTAGAGTTCTGTGCACAAACCATGACATAGTTAAAACTCCAAATTACTGGTTCTATGAAGAGAACTGCAACAGAATGCTGCCCATTAAAACAAGACCATGCAAAATACAGCTTTTTATATCACTTTTTATTCAGGTACAGTTAAATATGGATAATTTAGCAGAATGTATGTACCCCCCTACAGATGGGGGTTCCCAAAAAGTCTTCCTTGAGCTTGCCTAAATGCTCACTGCCAGGCTGGTGTTCTGCGTTTTAGCAGTTTAAATGTATTGCCAGAGAGTGCCTGTATAGCCTCTGTGTACTGTCTCTTTAAGAGCTGCCTGGATTGCAGTCATAATTAATCTGAGAGGGAGTCCTGTTAGAAGATGTACTTGTTTGCTGATCATTTGTTAGCGTAGTAATAATATTGCAGTTTGTTCTAACCTGCCTTCTTTGCAGCATGGACAGTTCTGTTTGTTTCCATCATCTTGGTTTTGGACTGCAGAATGGGCCAATCAGTACATTTGGGACTCTAAAATGGAGCCTGCCTACAGGGGCTTGGTGGGGCCAAAACTTGTAGGAATTGTAGCTTTGGCCTTTTGGCACCTAAAATAACCTGGAGGGGGAGCCCTAGTTGTGACTGACAGACAGATCAGACAATCGAACCTTTTGGATCTTGGGGAAAATCCCACACTGCTTGCAGTTTCAGTTAGATCTGAGTTGGGAAGTGAAGAAGTAACAGCTCGAGATAGTTCAAGCAGCAATCCATAGTGGATTCGCACGGAAGAACTGTGAAAAGGCCTGAGTTTGGCCTGTATGCCTGCCTGCTGTTCCTGAGAGGAAACTTGTGTTTTTTTTTTTCGCACTGAATCCGAATTTGGAGAGCGAATTAAGCCACTGAATTGTGACCAGGCTTTAACCTGAAGAAGACCAAAGATTTGCTGAAAGCTATTGGCCTGTCAGGACTTCCAGCTACCTCTGAACTCCTGGATTGTGCAGAGACTCTGTAATTGCAACCGGAGAACCATTTGCCTGGTATAGTGGAATTTTCTTACATGTGAATGTGCTGTGTGCTTATTGTGGATCGTGATTTTTTTCCCCACTGTGTGTCTGAACTGTGTTTTGCTTGCTGGAGGCTGTATCCAGCTCCATGGACTGAATTCATATTCGTTTCCATTTGCCTGGGCCGTGCTACACTGGCCCAGCCAGAATGCCTGCTATGCAGAGAAAGTCATCGATGAGAGACTGGCCTAGGGATCAGCCCCCTGCTCAACACCTTGAACAGGAACGATGCCTCAGTGATTTGTGTGGGCCCTGCTTCTCCTGGCACTCCAGCTCAACAGCCTGCAGTCTCGATTTCATCCTGCCTGTGTCCAGTATTGGGTATCATGAGTAAACATCAGGGTAGCTCCCTGCAACAACAGCTAAATCTAAAAGTGTTGTCATCTTATGGTCTTGTTGCCTTTTCTTTCAAGAAGTGAGCCCTCTGGCTCTGGATTACAAATAGTGTGTGTTGTGCATGTTGCTTTCTTCCATCACAGGGCCCCAACCAGCTGCAATGTTCCTGGCTAGCCCACCATTTCCTACCTGGGTACCCAGAGTGTGTGACTGTGGGACTCTGAACTGCATGCATAACTGCCTGATTAATATAGCCTTTAAGCAAATCAACCAGATTACGCCCCTCCCTTGTTCAAATCCCCTGAATAAATCAGATTTAACTTTGTTTGCATTTAACCTGACTGTGGTTCCAGTTTGTGCCAAAAGTATTGCACTGTTGCTATTTGCTGTGCTTAACCTTGTTTTACAGGGGTTCCCAGGGTCAAGCTAGAGGAACCAGCCCTGGTGGTAAGTGCAAACAGTGTGGGTATTTGCCTGGTGAATAAGGGTCACTGTAAAAGTAATTAGTGTATATTGTTCAGGCCACTAGAAGGGAAAGAGGGGTGGTTACAGTGTCCCGGAGGGCTGTGCCCAGGTTAGCTTGACCACTAACAACCCTGACCTCCAGGTGGAGGCACCTGTTTCATTTCCCAGGCCCCTTAACCTGCTACTAGCCAAGCAGGCAGGGGTAGTAGCCCTTGGGATAGCGCCACCTGAGGGTTACATGTATATAATTTCTGAGAATAACAACTTTATAAACAGCTGCCTGTTATAAATTATTTCCTGTCCTCTTTAGCTCCGGTGTGTTGTCCGATGCACGCTCCCTTGCTTTAGCTCTCTAAGTGACCATTCTCTCTGGATTTGACAACTGTTATGTAGAGAACTTCCTATGGATTGTACTGTATGATATAACCCCAATGCCTAATGATTGTATGTTTATCATTTTTTGAACTATTTGTATATTCCTTTGTTTCGTATCATTACTGTTATTAATGTAACGTTGTTTGTATATCTCCTTGGGTTGCTGGATCTCTGTACATTATCTGTGAATTGTCTGACTGCTCAACTGTTTGTAATGGATCTACGATCGTCGTTGACAAAAATGTTGTTGAACAACCGAACAGCGAAACCTTTATGTCGACTGCTTTTGCGGTCGGCATAAAGAATCTCACTGCCTACCATGTTTTCTTCATGGGGCTTTGCCTCCGAACCCCCCACATGGGGGGATGTGCCCCTTGCACACCCCCCCCCACTAAATATAATCAACTCCAAATCTGAGCTGATTAGGGGAAGGGGTGCAAGACCACCAGAACACAGTGCTGGGGTCCAGCGCCGACACTACAGCAACCTGGTGCTGTAGTCGCTGTAGTGTCAGTCGATGTTGAAGTTTTGACGTCGGGGTGGTATACCGATTGTAATCTCCTGGGTAGTCTCTGAAAATAGTCACTTTTGTGGCTATGGCACCTACCCGGTTAACAAAAACTAAATAAATGAAAAAATAAAAGATGCCACCATCCATGGATCTCGGCCCAACTAATTGACCGTGTAAAGTGCAAGGCAAAGCATGGGCGCACTGCAAATGCAAACTGACCCCTCAAGCCTGTCATCATTATTAATTCCTTTGTAACAACTGTAACAAGGTGATCTGCTGTGCTAAATCTGAGTACTTTAGACTGCACCTACAACCCAACTGTACATCCCCCCCTCCTTTCTGGACTATTGTACACTCTCTATTAGAACCCCCCGCCCCAATCAACTTCACCAGTCCTAAAACAAGATGGCCTATCCATCTCTGACCCTTTCAGCATTGCGGAACTTCTCAACAGATTTTTTTACCACCTGCACCCTTCCAGACCCCCTCCCCAACCCTCCCTGTCTCCCTCCACGAAGGGTTCCGCTTCCCTTCTGTCACAAGACAAGAAGTCTTCCAAGCTCTAAACCCTTTAAATCTGAACAATTCCAGACCTGACGGCTTTCATCCAAAACTCCTTCGCCTCTCTGCCCCGGCAAACACTGACCCTCTAACCCACCTCATATATCTTTCCTTTTCATCTGGCAGAGTGCCCAAGGCTTGGTAGGTGGCAACAGTAATTCCCCTCCACAAAGGCAGAGACCCTTCCTCGCCAGATAACTACTGCCCCATCTCCCTCCTTCCCACCCTTGCCAAACTGCAGGAATCTCTTGTCCTCACCAGACTGTCCGATTACCTGTATTCCTCGGGCTTCCACTCACCTTTCCAATCCAGTTTCTGCAAATACCATTCGACCATCTCATCCCTCCTACGAGTCATGAACCATATTCATTCTGCCATAGACCATGGCCATCTGACAGCTGCCATGTTCATGAACCTGGCAAAAGCCTTTGACTCAGTCTCCCACCCCCTTCTTCTCACTAATCTTAGTGCAGCCAGCCTGGACCCCCCCATATTGTCAACCGGTTTGGTTTGTAACTTGGCGACAGACAGCAATCAGTCCAGGTGGGAGGCTTTTGTCCCCCTCTTCCAATCTCTGCAGGTGTACCCCAAGGATCCATCCTAGGTCCTATATTGTTCTCATTCTTTATTAATGAACTCCCCACTGTATACTCCTAACTCCCAGATACATACATATGTGGATGATACCATCCTTTTCACCTCCGGCCCCTCCATCTTGGATATTCACACACACACACCCCCAAACAGGACCTAAATAAAGTCCAGTTGTGGTTCCTAGCTAACAAACTAAAAATAAACACTTCAAAGACAGTTACTATGCCATTTGGCACATCACAAAAACTAGCTAAGCAAACCTCTCCGCCACCTTTCTTCACCTTAGATGGCACTGCACTTAACCAGGTCTCCATTTACAAATACCTAGGAGTCCAGCTTGACTCAAACCTAGATTTCTTGACCCACATTGATGCCATCTCAACCAAGTTCCATCCAAAACTCTGTATTCTCTACTGAAACAAAGACTGCCTCACTCTCCTAACCTATCGAGAGCTAGTTACAAAGATGGTTATTCCCATCTTCAACTATGCCAGTGTAGTTTACAGCACTGCCCCAGCCTCCACTCTCTCCAGACTTGACACCCTGCTGAATTTGTTCTGCCACTTTGCATCCAACTCCCCCCTCCCTCCCTGCACACATCACTGCAATCTCTATACCTCCCTAGGCATCTTGCCGCTATTCCATAGATGCTATATTCACGTGCTCGCCCTCATCGCCAAATTCTGGTTTGGTAAACTCCCCCCCATTTCTCCACCATACTATCCCCTGCTCCCCCCAACTCATACAATCTGTGCATCAGGGACTCCCACTGTCTCTCACTCCACTATCCCCCACTTGGTACCCAGCCAGTCCGCTTTCTCATATAGACTTCCATCCATGTGGAACCATCTCTCTCCCCTCCTCTGAAACTCTCCCTCTCTCTTATCAGTCAAACAACACTTACTGTACATCTCCTTCCTCCCTTTTTGTGTTCCTGCTTCCCTAACTCTTCCCTTCTTCCTCACTACACCCTTACCCCTAGATGTGAGCAATCGCTCCCCTTCCAATGTCTCTATCTTGCCCGTTCTCTCCAAAGTGCTGGAAAACTTATATACAACCAACTAAAAAATCACCTCAAAGCACACTCACTCCTAAACCCGGCCCAATCTGGCTTCAGGTCGAAGCACAGTACCATCTCAGCCTTGGCTAAAGTCTCTAATGACTGGATCCATGCTATGGACACCAAGAAGGTTACTGGTGCAGTCTTTCTAGACCTCAGTAAGGCCTTCAACATGGTAGACCATCACCTCCTAATCACCTGTCTTGCCTACATAGGTGCCACTCCACTTACCTTACAGTGGTTTAATAGTTATCTCATGGGAAGGATACAAAAAGTCAAAGCTGATGGCCTAATATCTGCCCCCCTTCCGATTGCCAGAGGGGTCCCTCAAGGCTCCATCCTAGGACCAATCCTTTTTTCCCTGTACATCAACAACCTTGACTCCCACATAAAGAACTCTAGCATACATTTCTTTGTGGATGATACGGTTTTGTACGCATCAGGCTCGTCCTTAACTGAAGTCAGGGAAGCACTCCAAGCTGACTTTATCCAGTTAGAAAGCAACCTTATCAATGCCAAGCTTCTCTTAAATGCCAAAAAAACCAAGACAATGATTTTCTTGAAACTTGCCTTGTCTGGTGCACTACCTACCCCACCTAAAAACTTCATAGTTACCTCCCTAGGTGAACCCTTGGAAGTCGTACCTAAATTTAAATATCTAGGTATCTGGATAGACAACAAGCTTTCCTTCAATGACCATCGAGATCTATCAAAAGAAGGCAATACTGCGCTTGGGTTTCTTCTTTAGAAATAGGACCCTCTTTTCTCTCACGACCCACAAAAGACTTGTCCAAGCAACATTCCTTCCCTTGCTTGACTATGGAGACATTATCTTTATCTCCTCCCCAACCTTGAGCCTATCTAAACTGGAGGTACTCTATCACCGTGCTCTTCGTTTCAGTACTAACTCTGCGTACAGGACCCACCACTGTGATCTTTATGCAGCAGTTGGGTGGACCTCTCTTGCCACCAGACGCCTCCTGCTGGCATTTGGACCCTCAAATTACTACTCCACAAACTGCCTATTTAGCGTCTCTCGTACACATCTCGCATAGTGCCTACTCCCTAAGGAAATCCGACCTTGTCCTACTAGATATTCCCAGGACATGTACCACAGCTGGCCAAAGAGCTGTCTCATACACCCCACCCCCAAACATTTGGAACCAACTACAAGCCATGCTGAAGTTAACCAGCATCGTATCAATTAACTCCTACAAAACACTAGCTATCTCTAAATTAAAAGACATATGTAGGTGCTACTAGGCCCCCAATGCCAAGTCAACTTTCTAGGTACCAACTGACCCTCTACTTATTAAGCTGAAATGTGTTGCATAATTTAGGGCAAGGTTAAAGCTGGAATGTACTGCATATATAGCATAAGGACTTCTATTGTGTATACCTCTTGTATTATATATATTTTTTTCTTTGTTGTTCTACATTTTATGTCTCCTGTCTATGTAATTGAGAACTGTATGCGTATGTGCCTCAGGACCTCCTTGTGAATGAGCTTGCTCAACGGAGTCTTTCCTGCAATAAACTTGAACTTGAACTTTTAACCCTGATCAGAATGTTTCTAAATGTTTGCCTGTAAATAATGTATATATTTTTGCAACCAAGTTTATCTATTTTGCCAAACCAATTGTATCAATTGTGTCTCTTATAATGTTTGTATTTTGTACTTTTATCCTTGTCCCAGGGTCGTACCTGCAAATGAGCCCAGACTCAGAATGCTTTTACTGGTTACCAAAAGTTTAAATAATAAAAATAAAATAAAAACACACATGAACTACAGTACTCACATTCAGAAAGCAGGTTTCATTTCTTCGTGAACCCTGTATCTTATATACTTGTTTTTGTTTTTTTTACCTTGTATGTGCCATCTTTATGGCCCGGGTCATGCCTAAAAATGGTCCCTGGGGTCAGTGTACCCACCCGGTTAACAAATTAATAAATAAATATCACTGCTCACGCTGTCAGCCCCAGACATCCTTTACTTTCACTTTCCCCCCACTCTTCTACCCACACATAGCCACCACAAGCATCCAGTATGGCCCTGACTTGGTTAACGATAAATAAAGTAAAAATAAAACAAAGCTACAACTTCAACAGCTCCAAACAGCTTTTCATATCCCCCCACTCAGCACCACGATCATTGTAGCACGTGCGCACTTCAGGACCACTGTGCTCACTCCACTGACCGACTGGCCTGGCAGTCAGTTTGAGAAATGGCTGCTCTGCTTAGCTTTAAGAAATAGCCATGTTGCTTCTTAATTTATTTCAAAATAACACAGATTGTTACACAAGATGGGCAGGTGGGTGGGTGGGGGGTAACTGACAATGTCAACATAACGACAGTGAGACAAAATCAGAAAAATAAGACACCTGGGGAGGGGGGAGGCAGCATTTTTTAGCCGCACCACCTAGTGGACAAAAATGCACATTGTGGACTTTTTTAATACATATACCTGAACATACAAAAATAAAAATGTATATTTTGTACTTTTTATTTTATTTTTGCTAACAAGCTATTGTATAACAGCAATAATGCACTCCAGGGTGTGTAATGGGAATTACGTCACTTCTCCGGTGGTGACAGCACTCAGAAGGTGGCCTTGTGCTTCAACCCACCCAAGACATTGTGTTATTCCACAATGACACACACCGAGTCATATATTATTGCTTAAATAAATAACATTTGTTGCTTTACTCTAGCTACCACCCACCTAACACATCACTGTTTACTCAGGACCAGGGTGGCTCCTCTGCTGCACCGCACACCTTTAATCTTGAATGCTTTATTAATAAAGTTCTGCACCTTTAGACCCCCCCTCCTCCTTAGCCACATTCTTTACAAAACCATCCTGTGACCACACCTTTCGTTCCTTAGATCAGGCTGTACTGTCAATCTCAAAATGCCATACAAAAATGTGGGGGGTGGGGCCTTGGATTTCCTTTTTTGCACCGAAGCTGTGGAACTCACTTCTGCTCAGAATTCATGGTGCCACTACTAACCAACCACTCAAGAATTAACTTAGGAAATATTTATCCCTGGACAATTCCTGCTCCTGTGCCTGACTGTACCTCTTGACTGGTCTTTTTGTCATGTTCAGCTTGTTGCCTGGCCCTAAAGCTATGTATTCCGGGTAGTCCCAGTATTTTCCTGTTACCTCACTTGTATTTATCTATATCTGTATCTAACTGTTGCTCATATTTGCTAGTTTTTTGTAACTTGCAATCATTGATTTGGTTTTTATTGCTGGCATGGGGATTTCTAAAACATCTGCTGAAACAGTTGTTTGGTCTGACCATTTTGTCCTGCGTTTTGAGATGATGAGCGAGGTAATCACTACTTCCCCCGCTAAAATGATCTGCTGTCATAGTTGGAGGAGTAGTGAACCAGATACTTTTGGGGCTCATGTGGACATTTCAGGGATTTTGGCCACCTCCTCCAGGGGGTGTAGTGTGGCAGTTCAGGCTTACAATGTGGCTGTCCTTGCTGCAGCTAACTTATTAGTGCAGGTCCGCCTTTCTCCACATCTTGGAAGTTGCAGCTCTCCTTGATATAATAGTGAGCTGAGGGGACTGAAAAGATAGAGACGGACGCTCAAGAGGCATTGGAGGAGATCTGGCCTGCTCTCTGACAAACTTGTCATGAGCTCTCATTATCAGAGTTATCAGGAGACAATGACTGTGATGTGAGGAAACGATTTTATTCCTCCCTCACCACAGCCGGGAAAAACAGACCCGCAGCTCTCTTCAGACTGGTGGCTAAGATTCAAAATCCAGACTGTTTTGCCTCTAAGCTACAGCTAAACTCAGTGGAGAGATGTGAGTATTTATTTGAATTTTTTTGCCGTCAAGATTGCAGAGATAAGGCGAAATATCTCCTCTGCTGGTCCTAGCCACCAGGGCAGTACTCGAGAAGCTGCTGTATCTGAATGTCGGGTGCTGTGGATGGACTTTCAGCCTGCAGATTATGTAGAAATCTGCCAGATGCTGTCAGCAATGTGCCAAATCCTCTTGCATCTCATTTAGCCCCCGACCCCTCCCAGTTGGTTTAGGTGGGCAGGCAGATGCTGGTGCTTGTGTTTGCAGAGACTGTGAGTTCTTCTTTGAGAGAGGGTGTCTTCCCTGACCCCCCCTTAATGATCTATTGTGAAGACCCTCCTCAAGGAGCAAAATACTTCGATCCAGATCATCTCACAGACTACAGACCTATTTCTAACCATCCTTTTATAGGGAAGGTTACACAGAAAGTGGTGACAATTCATCTGAGGAAATACCTGGTGAAATTTGAACTCTACAAGCCTCTCCAGTCTAGTTTCCATTCTCATCACAGCACGGACACCACTTTGTCCAGGTCATGAATAATCAGCTCCTGGTGAAGGATCGAGGAGAACTGGCTGTTCTGGATCTCCTCGACCTGTCATCAACATTTGACGCTGTGGATCATGGGGAGTTAGTTGCATGCCTGAGGTGCATCCATGGATTGACTGGCACAGTGTTACACTGGTTCAGATTTTTCCTGGAAAATCATCACTAGACTGTGGTGTCGGGCAACTGTCAATCTGCCCCTTCTCTGGTTGTATGAGGCATCCCTCAGGGCTCTATACTCTCTTGTAGAGCCCTGTATATAGTATATATGTCTCCACTGGGAGAAGTGATCCAAAGGTATGGCTTGAGTTTTCACTGCTACGCAGATGACACTTGGCTTAATGTTTCATTTAGATGCGGTCAGGGGGATCCAAGGCATGTAGTTGAGAAGGCCATTATGGAGATCAAGCATTGGGTGTGTGCCGGCTGGCTGAGACTCAGTCCCAGAAAAGCAGAGTTGCTTCTGGTGGGCTCAGATCGCTTCGTGTCTGCAGGAAAATCTTGCTCTACCTCTATGTGATGGGGAGATATTGCAGATTAAAGAGGAACTTTGCAATCTGGGAGTCATCTTTGATAGTCAGTTGAATCTTACATCTCAAATTACTGTTGTCTTTAGAAGTGTTTTTTATCACCTGAAAAATGTAGCCAGATTGCATTTCTTCCTGACCATAGCGATCTCCACACACTAACGCAAGCTTTTGTTGCCTTGCAAACTGACTACTGCAAGTTGCAACGCATTCTACCATGGCCAGCCAGCAACTCAGCTTCACCGTCTGCAGCTACTGCAGAATTCAGCAACCAGAATGTTAACTGGTATTTCCAGATGAAACCATATTACTCCCGCGTAGCAGCAGTTGCACTCGATGCCAATTAGATAGCATTCTGAATTTAAAATTCTGTTGCTGGTTTATAAGGCCATAAATGGACTGGGCCCCCTCTACATTCATCAGTTACCTGCAACCCATCAGGGGGGTTATTAGGGCACCAGAGTTCTCTGCTCGGATACCCAGGGGCTCTTGTTAGTCCCAACAGCATGATTAAGATCTGCTGGGGACTGAGCATTTTCTATAGCTGCACTGAGACTCTGGAATATTATCCCAAAATCCATACGCACTGCCCCCTCAGTGGAAAGTTTTAAATCACAGTTAAAAACCTGGCTGTTCAGATAGGCTTTCTCAGCTGATTGATAAACTCAGTTCTGCTGTGTGGAATATGTTTGTACCTAATTTGTAATTATGAACTGGGATTATGTATTACTTGTAACTTGAATTAATACTTGTATTGTAAAGCACTTCGAGGTCTGGAAAGGCTGGCAGTGTAGCTGAAAGGTTACAGTAATGAGCTATGAATGAGCTTGGCACAGCTAGCAGACCTGGGTTTGATTCCCCAACCTTCACTTGCATACTGTGTTATTCTGAACTAGTCATTTAACCTCCCCAGTGCTCCTGGGTCATCCCTGAAAACAGGCACTTGTGCCTAGTGGACCTTACCCAGTTACCAAAAAAAGGAAAGGTGCTGTATAACTGAAGTTCCTATCCTAGTCTTGTGACACTGCTGCACTTCTTAACTTGCCTGTTCATAGTGAAACTCATCCACTCTTTTTCCCATATTGTACCCTCCTAGGTTGTGCCTGAAAATAGACAACTACAGTACGTGTCTAGTACACTTACCCAGTCACCAAAAATGAAATAAATAAAAAAATAAATTATGACAGACGTTTCCTTTTCTGCTTCTCAAAATTGCTGTGTCCCACATTGAGAAGGTACTCCCCACACAGAGATTGTGCCATAAACAGTAATTTATAATATTCTGAGAAGCTAAATGAGAGTTAAATGGTGCACAAAGAAAGACACAGGCCTCCACTGTGTTCTGAGCTTGTATTTCGGTGTTTGATGATGTGTCCCTGTGGCTGCCAGTGATACGGTGTCCCACATTGTCCCACATATTGAGTGTCTGTGTCCCTCATTTCAATGACAAATGGTTGAGAGACGTGTTTCCCATATTTCAGTTTGAAGTTTACAAGGCCGCAATTGCACTACAGCAGCTGACCGCTTGGGTTGCTGTGGTGCGAATGCGGCCATGTGAACGCTCACCTGATCATGGTCAGCTGTTCCCTGCTGCTCTCCCTGAACCGCTGCTGAGAGGGGGGATGCATTTGAGAGTGAGCAGTGTAAGTGGCCATGTGCACAGGCTGTGCCACTCACTCCAGCACAGGAGCTGCCAAAAGAATCACCACGGAGCAGCCATGTGTAACCCCCCTGCAAATGGGGGTTCCCAAAAGTCTTCCAGGAGCTTGCCTGAGTGCTCCAGGTCTGGGCGGCATTTGGTGAAATGCTGTTTAAATGTGGGTGCCGTGAGTGCTTTAGAGCCTCCATGTGCTGTCTCTTTAAGAGATGCCTCTTGCAGTCATAATTAATTGAAATGGGGGGACTGTGTGTTTCAATGCTCGAATCCCGCCCGGGGCTGCTGTCGGATCGCTCCACTTCTGCCACCTCTGCTTGTGCAGAGGGAGCCCTTTGGAAAGATGTAACTAATTATTGGTGATCCATTTAGCAACAGCGGAAATGTAGTTTGTTTAACCTGTTTTCTTGCAGCATGGACTGTATCTGTTGTGCCCTCCATTTTGGTCCTGAACTGCCGAATTGGACCAATCTGTTGGGGGGACCTTTAAAATGGAGCCTGTTTTTGGCGAATCAGAACTTGGACTTTCATCTGGAGCCTACTATAAGGATGCTGTATGACCGGTGCTTCTGGGAATTGTAGTTTGGACCCTGGCACTTTTTTGCACCAATAGAGGGAGCCCTGTTGTGATTGACAGACGAATCAACCAACCAAACTTGTGTGGGTCTGAAGGAAAAGCCCTGAACTGTTGCTGGCAAGCCACATTCAAGGTGGCTGTGAAAGGAGAAGGAGCTCTGCTCTGTTGTGGTGTGTAGTTTGCACAGGAAGCACATGGAAGGCCCTGGAGTTGGCCTGCAGCTGTTAGTGAGTGTAAGTTCAGACTGAATCCAAGTTTTTGAGGAGGAAGAAGAAGCAGAAGTGTGGGAACCAGGCTTAACCTGAAGAAGACCGAAAGTTTGCTGAACGCAATCGTCCTGTCAGGGACTGCTGATGCTGTGTGTGCACCTGGGTATTTTGCAGTAATTGCGAACGGGATCGTTGAGCAGTCTGCTTGGTACAGTACTTTCCTTTACAGATAAATGTGCTTTAAGTTGGAAGGAGATTGCAATCTTAATTTCCCTCACTCTGCAGTGTGAGCTGAATGCTGGAGACCCAGAAACACCACCATTCACCCTGAAATCTGTATTGGGTATAGTGAGTACAATTCAGGGCCACCCCCTGCAACAATTTGTGAATCAAATGTGTGCCATCTGATTAATTTGTGCTTTCTTTTTCCTGAACTGAGCCTCTGCTTTGGATTACAATTTGTTTTGTTTTTTTTGTTTGTTTTTTTATTTAATGTATTTTATTACCAATTAGAACCACAAAATCACTAGAAAAAGAAAGAAGCAATGAAATAACATAATTTGTAAAAGAATGTATATCGTGTCAGAGATTCCCCCCTTCCGTAATTTCCCCCCTCCCTACGCTGTGATGCATTTTAATTACCATACATATAGCTATGTAAATCATTGCGGCAACAAAAGGAAAGGCATCATAAGTCATCCGCAGAGTAACAATGAGGTCTCTTCCTCTCAACTAGTGGAAAGAGAAGTAATTGAAGGAAAATAAGGAACATAGAAACATAGAAGCATAACATTATGGAGAGTCCGTAGCCTATTTTACACTTAGACCTTAGTTAAAGTAGAGGCATACAATTTAATTCCATTTTTAGTAAAAGAAGGTAAACGGCGATTTACTTGCGCTTATCAGATTCTCAGCACTTAAATGCAAAAGAGAGCTCATGAAGCCACTCCGAGATATCGCTAACTTAACTTGGTCTTTCCAGTGCCTAAGTACTAATTTTTAACCGCCATTGATATTAAAGCCAAATGATATCTCCTTTCTTTCACCTGAATTTCTGAGTAATCACCAAAAATACAAGTTTTAGGGGAAAATAATCCATGTAATCCTAGCACTGGATCAAGATTAGATTCTATTTGTTTCCATAAAGCGGATACTAATTCACACGACCACAAAATGTGTAGCAAAGAGCCCTCCTCTTTGTTACATCTAGAGCATGTTGACAAAGATATACATTTCATTTGCACTAACTTAACAGGGGTATAATAAAGATTATTCAAAATACAGTATTGCGTAATCCTGTATCTATCTTGGGTATGATAAATATAGAGGTCTCTCCATATGCTGCGCCATGGATTACAATTTGGTTGTGCATGACTTTCTTTTCTTTAGGGCCCCAACCAGCTGCACCAGCCGGCCATCCCTGGGTAATGGACCTGGCTAGCCCTCCCCCATCCTGGGTACCCAGAAAGTGTGACATTTGGACCCTAAATTGCATGCACAGTACTGTGATTTGTATGTTTACTGCCAATCAACCTGATTCCCCCTTCCTTGTTACTTCCCCTGAATAAATCAGATTTATGTTTGTGAACTATATCCTATTTGTGGTGTCAGTACTTATAGCAGAGAATATTGCTTAATTGCTGTGGCATTGTCTAACCTTATTTTCCAGTGGGTCCTCAGGGACATGCTGCAGAATCAGTCCTGAGGGTAAGTAGGTACTGTATGTGTAATGAGTGTGCATATGTCGGGTATTGGGAAGGTAACTCCTGTGTACCATGTGGGCCACTAGTGGGAACAAAGGGGGGTCACGGTGTCCCAGAGGGCTGTACCCAAGCTAGTTTAACCACTACCAACCCTGACCTCTGGGTGGAGGCACCCATCACTGGACCTAGGCCCCTTAACCTGTCACTAGCCATACAGGCAGGGGTAGTTGCCCTCGGGATAGCGCCACCTATGGGTTACACATGTAAACATGGCTAAATGGATGAGGGGTATGAGTGTGCCTCGCACAATGGGCAATTGAAGAGGTACTGCATTCCACTATAGTGCCTGCAGAAAGCAGAGCCCTGCCTACTGCAAGCTTTTCACATACCACTTAATCTAATGTCAAGGAAATGTAGGACACCGAGACTCAAAATGTGAGAAATGTGGAACACACTGGCCCTCATAATGTGGAACACCTTCAAAATGAACATAAAAGCTCCTAGCGCCCTTCGATTCTGGCTCAAACATTTGTTAAACCGTTTGGTACTCTGACCCTTTCTGAGCTGTACCTTCCTCAGCTCTGCCTAAGTATGACAGGGTTGAATAGGACCCTGTCCCAGTTGTTATGGTGAGTTTGAATGCAGGAATCTGGTCTGTTCTTTCCTTTCCTGTCTCTTGTCTGTCTGGTTGCGCAACCAAATTTTCCTGTGAGACCTAGTATTTGATCACCCCAACAGTCTCGCAATACTTTGCCTGTCACTGTCTCTGTCTCTCAGTCTTCCCTTGCTGTTTCTGTCTTTTCCTCCCTTGCATATCTGCTGGTATGAAAATATATGCAAATCATTATGTGGAAATGTAACTGATATTGGGATCCCTTTGTTTAGAAATTATGTAGTGTTACTGTTGAAATGTATATAATTATAGTTTGAGATGATTGCATAAAGCTATTTGGAACGTAAGCGGTTAATCTGAGATGCAATTTTTAAGCTTTCTGCAGAAGCTGAAAACAAGAACTTAGTTCTGGATCACAATCTTCTTTTTTGCTGCACCTGCATGAAAATGACAAAAACATTGGAAATTTACAAGAACATTGTGAGAAGCATGTTATTTTCTTAACGAGCTCCTGGACAGGCTTATGAAAAAAGGAGCTGCAATGTTTTGCAAAAAAGAGACACAGAGATCAAAGGAAAACTCACATGGAGCTTCTCTGTTTATTCTGCCTTTGTAAATAGTTATTCTGAACAATTTTATTATGTTGATTGCGCACAGCGCAAGAAACATATTGCAGCAGCTTTCTCAGAAGCAGGTTGTGGAGGCATTGCACTGTTGTGGCCAATGCCCCCACAGCCTGCAAAGGCTTATCTCGCTTCCCCCAAACCCCTTGCACGCTGCTGCTGACACAAGTTTGGAACCTTGGCACCAACTTGAGACAATTTCGCCACTGCAATCAGGGGCCGCCTCGTCATTGTAGCATCAGCCATCCACTACAATGAGGGAGAGACCTGTCATTGCTGGGCGGAACTTCCAAACCCTGATATTGTTTGTGAACATGGCGGCGGCTTGCTGCCATGTTCACAAACAATATAACCCCCCCACCATGTTTATTTGCTGACGGGGGCTCCAATCCTGATTGGCTTTTGTGCCCCCGTGTTTCTGTTGCTGATGGGGGAGCCCACTCCCCGTCAACATTCTGTAACCCCCCACTTTTATTCCTGCCGACGGGGTGCCCAATCCCTGTCAGCATAATGATACTCCCCCTTTGTGTGCCAATGGGGGTGCCCAATCCCCCGTTGGCTACTGTTGCCCCAAAGAAAGCCTTTGAGCATGCTGGGTGCCCACTCCAGCTGCGCACATGCCCCAGTAAAGGAAAAACCATCCCACAATGTCTTTTTTTTTGTTTTCCTGCAAAAAGGAACAGTCCTCGTAGTCTCCTGCCCTCACCGAACCTGTACCCACCCACAGTGCACCCTGCCTCCCCACACCCCCTCACCCCATACTTACCTCCGGAGCTCGGCGCAACAGTCTTCGGTGGACCAGGAACACGTCTGCACTCTTCAAAACCAACCACGAACTGAGGAAATGCTGGTAAGCTGTATAATGTAATAAACAGGGTTTTTTCAACTTTAGTGCATATCTCGGGCATTTTTAGGAATCTTTTCACCAAATTTTCAATGTGGGATTTTTGGGACCCCTCCTCATGGATTCTTGAACTGTCTTGGCGTTAATCAGGCCTGAAAGGTGGTTTCACGGTCACTGCGTGGAATCACCTTTCAGTGCCAATTAATGAAATGACAGTGCCAGTGTTCATGAGGTGGGCTCTCTAAAAGCCTATGTCGCAAATTTGATGGAAAAATACCAAAATATGACTGTTTTATGAGCGTGCGCTGTGCAGTTGCTATGCACACTTGTAACTTTGGGAATCTGCAATATTTTCATGCCAGATTTTCAACATTGGCATTTTGTCACACCTCCTTATGAACAATATAGCTGTCATTGTTCACATCCTGCCGGAAATGTGTTTTCGCACTTCCGGCACAGAATAACATGGTCGCTGTGGGAAATCAGTGTTTGGGACAGCTTAAGAAAATGACAATGACACTGTTCATGAGTAGAGGTCCTGAAATGGCTATGATGAAAATTTGTAGCGATATCCATAAAATGACTGTACGTAGTTGCAAGTTTAGTTTGAAATTATACCGTGAATCCTCGCTGAATTATAATATTTTCACCCAGATTTTCAACATTCCACTTTCCACACCTACTTATGAACAGTGCAGCTGCCATTTTTCCTATCCTGGCCAAAATGTGTTTTCGGACTTCAAGCGCAGAATAGAGCGGTCGCTGTGGGAAATCACTGTCCGGGACAGATTAAAAAAATGACAGTGATACTGTTCATGAGCAGATGTCCTAAAATGCCTATGTTGAAAATTTGGTGATGATAGCCCATCAAATGAATGTGTTACAAGTGTGCATTGTGCACTTTCCACGCACCCTTGTAACTTGGCAGATTTGTGATATTGTTATGCCACAATTTCAACAGTGGCATTTTTTCACACCTCCTTATGAGCAGTACAGCTGTCATTTTTCACATCCTGACTGAAATGTGGTTTCACAGCTGCGGCACCGAATAACGCGGTCATTGTGGGAAATCAGTGTTCGGGACAGATTAAGAAAATGACAGTTCATGAGCAGAGGTCCTAAAATCCATTTGTTGAAAATTTGGTGATGATAGCCCATCAGATGACTGTGTTACAAGTGTGCATTGCGCACTTTCCACGCACCCTTGTAACTTTGCAGATTTGTGATATTGTTATGCCAGAATTTCAACAGTGGCATTTTTTCACACCTCCTTATGAGCAGTACAGCTGTCATTTTTCACATCCTGACTGAAATGTGGTTTCACAGTTGCGGCACCGAATAACGCATAGGAAAAACCTGGAGCAGTTGTAGAATTCACAAAAAGTGTTTATTAGTACTAGCAGTAACATAAAAAAATAAGCATTTGTCAATGCCAGATGTTGATTGTGTTGGTGTGTTGAGCTCGCTCACTGCCCCTCTGTCACTCGCTCAGTCTGTGTCTCCCGGTGCTGCAGGCTGCTCTTTTGTACTGGGCTCCTGCCTGCATTTGCACCTTGTTCTGCCCACTAACAAATCTGCAGCTGTCCCGACAGAGCTCCATTGAGGTGGCTCACTCCCCCTCTCTCACTCACTCATTCTGGTTCTCCTGGCGCTGCAGGCTGCCCTTTTGTACTGGGCTCCTGCCTCTGTTGGTGGCTTTTTCTGCCCACAAAGAAATTTGCAGCAGTTACAATAGAGCTCCGTTGAGCTCGCTCACTCCCCCTCTCTCACGCACTCATTCTGGTTTTCCCACCACTGCAGGCTACCCTTTTGTACTGGGCCCCTGCATGCATTGCTGTCTTTTTCTGCCCACAAACAGATCTGCAGCAGTCCCAACAGAGCTCCGTTGAGCTCACTCACTCCCCTTCCCTCACTCGCTCGTTCTGTGTCTCCTGCCGCTGCAGGCTGCCCTTTTGTACTGGGCTCCTGCCTGCATTGGCGGCTTGTTCTGGCCAGAAAGAAATGTGAAGCAGTCCCGACACAGCTCCATTGAGCTCGCTCACTCCCCCTCTCTCACTCACTCACTCCGTTTCTGCCGGCGCTGCAAGCTGGCCTTTTGTACTGGGTTCCTGCCTGCATTGCCGCATTTTCTGCCCACAAAGAAATCCGCAGCAGTCACAATACAGATTCGTTGAGCTCGCTCACTACCGCTCTGTCACTCACTCATTCTGTTTCTCTTGGCGCTGCAGACTGCGCTTGTGTACGTTGCTCCTGGCTGCATTGGCACCTTTGTCCACAAAGAAATTCGCAGCTGTCCCGACAGAGCTCCATTGAGGTCGCTCAGTATCCCTCTGTCATGTGCTCATTCTGTTTGTCCTGGTGCTACAAGCGGCCCTTTTGTACTGGGCTTCTGCCTGCATTGGCACCTTTTTCTGCCCACAAAGAAATCCGCAGCAGTCCTGATAGAGCTCCGTTGAGCTCACTCAGCCCCCCTGTTTCACTCACTCGTACTGTTTCTCCCACCGCTGCAGGCTGGTCTTTTCTACTGGGCCCCTGCCTGCTTTGATATCTTTTTCTGCCCACAAAGAAATCCGCAGCAGTTCTGACAGTGCTCCTGTGAGTTCGCTCACTCCCGCTCCCTCACTCGTTCTCTCATTCTGTTTCTCCCATGCTGCAGACTGCCCTTTTGTACTGGGCTCTTGCGTTGCGGCCTTTTTCTGCCCACAAACAAATCCGCAGCAGTCCCGACAGAGCTCAGTTGAGCTCGGTCACTCCTCCCCTCACTCGTTCGATCTTAATCTGTCCCACACACTGATTTCCCACAGTGACCATGCTATTCTCCAGCATGAGTGCAAAAACATTTTTTAGCCAGGATGTGAAAAAATGGCAGCTGTACTGTTCATAAGGAGGTGTGGAAAAATGCCACTGTTGAAAATGTGGCATAAAAATATTACAAATTTGCGAAGTTACAAGGGTGTGTGGAAACAGTTCAATGCATGCTTGTAACACAGTCATGTTATGGAGTTTTGTCACCACATTTTCAACATAGGGATTTTAGGACCTCTGCTCATGAACAGTGCCACTGTCATCTTCTTAATCTGTCCTGAACACTGATTTCCCACAGCGACCGCGTTATTCTGTGCCGCAACTGTGAAACTACATTTCAGTCAGGATGTGAAAAATGACAGCTGCACTGCTCATAAGGAGGTGTGAAAAAATGCCACTGTTGAAAATCTGGCATGACAATATTACAAATCTGTGAAGTTACAAGGGTGTGTGGAAAGTGTGCAACGCACACTTGTAACATGGCAATAATGTGAATGCCGAAATGGGGACCCACGGTTGGGCAAAGCACATCACGAGGGCGACGTCGGAGCGGGTATTAATCCACGATACCCGCCATGCTCAAAAGTGAACTACTACCGTCAGCCAGACAGCTAGGTTAGCAGCACTGGACGCAGGTGGGGATTGAGTTTCAGAGAGGCAAGTGTGGCACAGGGAGAGGGAGACCAACAAGACGCAGACTGCAGGACACCGGAAGGCAGCACACCGGAGAGGCAGTAGCAGCACACGCAGCAGCAGATGCACTGCCTGACATCGGACGAGTCTGTGAGAAGCAAGGGGAAGTGACCCAGCCTGCATGTTAATTTGTGACCGCATCGCACACCGCGGCGAGGGAGCCGTCCACCGGAGATCTACAATGCCTGGCATGAGAGAAATACCCACGTACATCAGCACAGTATTTGGACTGGCATGTGAGCCGCACTGTTTTCTTTCATTACAGCTACTGAATGTTTTGACCACATCAGCATGTTAATGCTGTTTTGTTAGACGATTTGTAAGTGCAGTAAAAATCTGTGATCAGCACACCGACTCCCTGTGCAATGTTTCTGTCATCGGGCGGCCCATGTTACAAGCGCATTAAGTCACTCTGGCGGTGGCATCTAATGCGATTAATGCATAGTTGGGCTGTTGTTCACCCTCGGCCTCCGGCCTCGGGCCACAACCCTCCCAACCATGCATTAATCCAGCATTAGATGCCACCTTCGTCGTGGCTTAATGCTTACTTGTAGCACAGTCATTTGATGGGCTATCATCACCAAATTTTCAACATAGGCATTTTAGGAACTCTGCTCATGAACAGTATCACTGTCATTTTCTTAATCTGTCCCAGACAGCGATTACCCACAGCGACCGCTCTGTTCTGCGCCGCAAGTGCGAAAACACATTTTGGCCAGGATGGGGAACATGACAGCTGCACTGTTCATAAGTAGGTGTAGGAAAATGGCAATGTTGAAAATCTGGAGTGAAAATATTATACATTCGCGAAGTTATGAGCGTGCATGCAAACTGCGTAACGCACGCTCGTAACACAGTCATTTTATGGAGTATTGTTACCAAATTTTCAACATAGCCATTTCAGGGCCTCTACTCATGAACAGAGTCACTGTCATTTTCTTAATCTGCGCTGAACACTGATTTCCAACAGCGACCGCGCTATTCTGCTCCAGAAGTGCGAAAACACATTTCCACCAGGATGTGAACAATGACAATTTATTGTTCACAAGGAGGTGTGACAAAATGCGAATGTTGAAAATCTGGCATGAAAATATTGTAAATTCACGAAGTTACGACCGTGCCTAGCAACCACGCAGCGCATGCTCATAAAACAGTCATTTTTTTTATTTTTCCCACCAAATTTGCAACATAGGCTTTTTGAGAGCCCATCTCATAAACACTGGCGCTGTCATTTCATTAATCAGCCCCAAAAGGTGATTCCACACAGTGACCGCGAAATCACCTTTCTGGGCTGATTAACTCCATGACAGTTGACTAATTCATGAGGAGGGGTCCCAAAAACCCCATTTTGGAAATTTGGTAAAACAATTCCCAAAAATGCCCGAGATATGCACTAAAGTTGAAAAAACCCTGTTTATTACATTATACAGCTTACTGACATTTCCTCAGTTCGCGGTCAGCTTTGAAGAGTGCAGATGTGTTCCCGGTCCACCGAAGATCATTGTGCCGAGCTCCGGAGGTAAGTATGGGGTGAGGGGAGTGTGGGAGGCAGGTGCTGCAGTGGGTGGGTACAGGTATGGGTGGGGAGGCTGGGAGACTACTAGGACCGTTTCCTTTTTACTGGGGTAAAAACAAAAAAAGACTTTGCGGACCGTTTTTATTTACGGCTGCATGTGGCACGCTGGGTGGGCCTCAGCGTACACCGAGCCTGCTGGGCAGCGTAGCCGACGGGGATTAAGCACCCCTTGGCAAACAACAAAAGGGGGATCCTTCTGCCGACGGGATTGGGCACCTCTGGTCGGTAAACAACAAAGGGGAATTCCTTTCTGCCAATGGGAATGGGCACCCGTCCGGCAGACAATGAAAGCGGGGGGTTACATTATGCGATGGGGGTGAGGCTCCCTCGTCAGATGATAAACATAGTGGATGGGGAATGTTGTTGTGAACATGGCGGCGAAGCCGCCACCATGTTCACAAACAATATCAGGGTTCCTACATCCCGCCCTGCAATGACTGGTCACTCCCTCATTGCAGCGGATAGCTGATGCTGCAATGACGAGGCAGCCCCTGACTGCAGCAGTAAAATCGTCAGAAGTTGGTGCAAACATTCGAAACTGCTGTCACCAGCAGCCTGCAACGGCATTGGGGATGCGGGATGGTTTTGCAGGCTGTGGGGGACACACAAATAGTGCTATACGCCCACAACCTGCTTCTGAGAAAGCTGCCGCAATATGTTTTTTGGGCTGCACGCAATCAACATAAAAAGTATACTTTTCAAAATGTACTCCATATTCTATTGGGTTTAGCAACACAAGCACTGGTATATTTTACATGCATAGCGATTTATGTAAAACATATATTATCATATTCTACCATTTTGAACTGTCTGTAGTGTTTATCCTTTTAAGTTGTACCGTTTTTCCCAAGTTCACACCAGGAAAAGAGATTTGACTTGTTCCTTCCACAATTACCAATTTTTTAAATAAATGAATAAATTAATTACTTGTGCAAGTTTAATTTTGCTTTTGGTGTGCCATGGATTTCCATTCAAGTCTGAGTTTGCAGCATATATTATTATTATTTGTGTGGGCAGCACCTTTCTAGGTGGGATAAAAATCATACCATTCAACTTGTCCCTGATTTTGCCTTACAGATTTCCTTTGTCCCGCTTATTTATTTATTTAGCTTTTGTTTACCAGGTAAGTGCGCCAGACAAAACATGCCTATTTTCAGACACAACCTGGGAGAGTTACAATAGCAGGTAGCAACAAATGCAGCAAAATATAAGACACAGAGGAAAATGGCCCACTCCTAAAGATGAAAAACTCCCTAATTTCTGATCACCCCTCCATCGCTGCTTAATTCAATAAATATTTCACCTCTTGTGATTCCTCCCTTCTCTCATCCCTCCCTCTCAATCCCCCACCCAACTCTGCCCCTACCTCCTCTACTCAAACAACTCACCCAACTGCAGGGAGTTTCTCCTTCCTCCTAGTATCTCCTCCAGAAGTTCAGGAAGCCCTCATTCCCCCTCAACCCAGCCAAAGGACGGTCCCCTGACCACCTGGACCCAAAATTACTCTACCTCTCTGCACCTGCGATCTCCTCCCCCATAGCTGCCCTTCTTAACTTCTCTTTCACCCTTGCAGCACTTCCCTCAGAATGGAAACATGCTACTGTTATCCCCCTACCTAAGGGCGTTAACTCCTCCTCACCAAACAGTTACAGGCCTATCTTGCTACTACCAGTCCTGGCCAAACTCCAGGAGAACCTTGTCCTTGCCCAACTCTCTACCTTCCTCTCCGAATCCTACTTCTTCACTCCTTTCCAGTCTGGCTTCAGGAAAAACCACTCCACTTCTACATCCCTCCTTAGACTCACTGACTCTGTCCTCACAGGTATGGACAGTGGGCAAATCACCTCGGCCATTTTTGTCGATCTTGCCAAGGATTTTGACACAGTCTTTCATCCACTACTTCTCCTGAATCTGACTTCAGCTGGCCTGTCCGTCTCTGTCACTTACTGGTTCAGAGCCTACTTCACAGGTAGAACACAATCGGTCAGGATAGCTGAAGCTCTGCCCCCCCCTTCCAAATCCACACTGGTGTGCCACAAAGCTCTGTTCTAGGCCCACTGCTTTTCTCCATTTTTATCAATGACCTTCCCGCAGACTGCTCATCTGTGCCCATTCATATGTATGCGGATGACACAGTCCTGTATACCTCTGGCCACAGCTCCACTGACATAGAAGCCAGACTCCAGCAGGACTTTGACCAAGTTCAGCTCTGGCTTCGCTCACACCAACTCTTTCTTAACGCCAAGAAGACCGTCTCCATGATCTTTGGCACAAGGCAGAGACTCTCTAGGCTTACCTCCTCTCCTTCCTATCACACAATCAACAGGACTTTTCTCAAGGACACATCAACCGTTAGGTATCTTGGGGTCTGGCTTGACCACCACCTCATTTTTCTGGTCACATTTACACCATCCTGTCAAAACTGCACCCCAAGCTAGGTGCACTATACAGGAACTGTAAGTGTCTTCCACCTACGGTTAGGCCTGAACTGATCCAGAAGATCATCCTATCTATTTTTGACTACTGTGATGTAGTCTACAGTGCTGCCTCCCAAGTCCTCCCTAGCCAAATTTGATACCCTCTTCAACTGTTTCTGTTACTTTGCTCTCACTCTTCACTGTGACCTCTATTACTTGCTTGGCCTCCCTTATCTGAGCAACTGACGTCTCTCTCTCTCTCTCTCTCTCACTGCACTAAATTCATCTCTAAATTCTGGTTCCACTCTCTCCCTTCTTACCTTTTTTCCTCCTTAATACTACCACCAACATCCCACCACTGGCTCAGATCCACTGATGCTTGCACCCTATTCATCCCTCACCGATCAACAACCATAGGTTAATCAGGGTTCTCGCGCCACCTCCCTAAAATCTGGAATGCGCTCCCCTCCCCAAATTCGCCACCCTCAATCAATGCATCCATTTCATCTGCCCTACTTAACTTCTACTCCACTAACTACACCTGTACATATCTTCTCCATCCCTACTGTCTGGCCCTGTTCACACTGCACGATCTGAAATGGTTCTCAGGGGTTAAACCATTTCAGATCAGTGCCCGCACCCTTTGCATTCACACCTATTCTGCCTCAAGTCACGTTTTCAAGAACTGTGCTAAAACCCTGATCAGACCTAGGCTATTGCACGGTTCTTGAAACGTTTGCACACACGACACGTTTCTACTCACAATGCGAACAGTCTTCCTTCTTCATCCACGTTGACACTGCATCCATGTTCCCAGAAGCCCACTAAACATGCTGCAGAACCGAGTTACACTTAATATGGATTGAGATAACAATGCGGACAAAACAGAATGAGGTAATTAAATCAAAACATGAGACGGATCACTCAGTGCGAGCACTGCAGCACCGTAAGACATATTCCATTTTTAATACCTTTTCTTCTTACTGTGCTGTAGTGTGAACAGGGTCATAATCCTGCCACCACCCAGTCAACAACTCCAAAGCATTTAACAGCTCCTTGTGTATTAGCTCTTTTGACAGACCGATTGTACAGACCCTTGCTCTCTTTGACTGCATCTAGGACAAACCTGTTTTATTGACTTACTATACTCTAATTGTAACTGTATTGTATGTGTGTGATTAACTGTTGTATTGGCTCTATAACCTATTTTATCAATATTATGTATCCAGCATTCATATATGTATTTTGTACCTGTTATGGCAATCGTATGTGTATCCTTTCCCACATGTAACCTCCCCACCCCAACAGGACGAACCGTGAGCCGAGCAATTTCAATTGCTTAGTGTACTTTTCTGGTGCAACTTTTCAATAAAATAAATATATAAATGGACAGTAAGTGCAAAGTTTCAAACAGCAGCCATAGAAAAGTAGCATGGGCTGGAACAAGTTAAAATTGTACTCTCTGTCACTAAAAAGTAGGGATTGGAAACGTACAATTATGCCGCAAACTGTGCTACAATCTGGATTTCTATCAGAAAATGGATTTTAATTGTTCTAGGCCACATAATGTAGTAGGCTTTTAAGATGACATTATCATTCTTTTAAGATATATTCCAATTGTTTAAGCCCTATCTCAGATTTGCAAGGCAGGAGCCGGAGGTTGCAAAGTATAGGCATAACTGAGCTGCCTGCGAGGCTTGTGCTGTGCTCAGTGCGTGTGCTTTTGTGTGTGTGTGCGCGCGCGCGCGCGAGCTGTTGGGCATGCTGTTTGATTCCATGGGGAACCTGAAACTGTTACATTCCTCGCATTCCTGCCTCTCTCGAACAATCGGCTCCGTCTCTCTCTCTCCCTGTTCACAGCAGCAGCCTGTGAGTGTGTGAGAGCTATTTACCGGCTGGAGGAGGGCAGGCTCAGCTCAGACCACAGCAGAGAGGCAGGAGGAGCAACAATAGAGAGAGAGCCAAAGAGAGAGGGAGCACCAGAGCAACTCGGCGGCAACCGGAGACACATCAGCACAGAGAGGGAGAGAAGAGCTGCGAGTCGGCGTAAGGGATCGGAGCTGGGATTGCTTTGGCCACCACCGCTGCTAACCCAAACAGGAGCTTAACAACTAAAAATACAAAACACGAGTCTTATCAGGGACGGAGCCCCAGAGCTCATCTGCTATGAAGTGGTAAGTTTAGCTTTGTTTAAACAAACGATTTTTTCTTCAATCTCAGCGCAGAGGCTTGCATACCTCTCCACCGTTCTTCACTGAAATATGTGACATATCATGGGTTATGTATGGCACTGCAAGCACAGCACACTATGGCTATCGGTGCACCAGTGTTCATAATGTTTGCCGATTAAGCATAATTGATTATTATGAATTTGTGCTTTAAAGCCTCAGTGGGAAATGTGGACTGTCACCTTCCCCATGTGGGACAAAGGATCTTTGAAAGGTAAAAGGAGTGCGTCCGTCGTAATGTGTGACACAGGTCAGAGGTATGGAGACTTGTTTAATTATCGAGCGGGGGATTAATTGCCGAACCGCTGGTGTGTTGATGAGTGATAATATCACAATAAAATTGCTTTGGGATCTTCGGTTTTATTTTTATTTTTTAGCTGAAAAATAGATCAGCATTTTACAATCCATTACACCCTGCAAGTGAACGATCTCCGGTAGAAAGTTCAGCTGACGTTCACTTTTTAATACACAACCTTTGCAAATAGTTGTGGGCATTACAAAACAATACGCTGAGACTGTGCATTCTTTTCTGATTTTACTTTGGGAGAGCATATTTGCCAGATTATTGCATCCTGGGAGCTCGCATGTGTAGTTTTGGACACTGATCAGTTCCCTCTGCTAGTAAAGGAATACTTTTTTTCTCTTTTGCAGTTATTAAGCGCACATTTAACAACTTGGGGGGGGGGCAGGGGTCACCCAAGGAACAGGGGTAGATAACTTGCGAGGAGGCTCGCCACAAATGGGCATACTGGGTGGGCCAAGTGGTCCTTATCTGCCGTCAAAGTCTATTCCCCGGCCGTGGCCCTGACCGAGTTTGTGGTGTGCTGCGATGATCTCGCTGGCATGCAGCAGTGAGAGGGAAGGTGCAGGCTGGCGCGCCTCCTTTTCCTAGGAATGCAATTTGCGTAAGTTTGCGAGCTGTTGCCGAGCCCTGGGTCGTCTGCTCAGGGCCAAAGAATGTTAATTGCACAGCAAACCCCGGGTGTGTGATGTCAGTGGAGAAGTATTTGGAAAAACAAAGAGAGAGCAGTTACAGAAAGAGGACTAGTCAGCAGCCTATAATGCAGGGCTGCATGCTTATCCTAATCAAGAACAGGATGCCATTTCATGTTAACCCCCTTCCCAAAAATACAGTTTGGGGGGTGATGACCTCAAGGGTTGTACGCTGCTCCATACCTGCCTCCTTACTTCAGCTGAAGTGTGGGGTATTTTGTGGGGGGAAGGGGCATGGTGGATTCTTTGGGGGTTCCAAGATGTGGGACGCAGTATCATGTCACAGAGTATCAGTATGAACTGTCTGGATCAGTATGGACTTTTGCTTTTCAAAACACTGGGGGCACTTTGGGGGTCCAACCATGCGACACATTATGATGTCATGAAGAACGAACCTCAGAATAACTGGTTTCATGTTCCTTGGGACAGTTGTTGTCTGGAACACTATATTACAATGCTTTAATGGTGACCTGTTTGGGAGGGGGTTCAGCATGTGGTACACGTGGTGTCATAGAGAGGGAAGCACAGAATAAATGATTTTATGTTCATTGGCTCAGTTGTCTGGATCAGTAAGAAGTTTTTCTTTAAAATTTCCAAGGAGTGGCAATACGGGCAGCACCTTCTCCACAGGGATGGTGCACTTTGGAGTGCTGAGATAAGGGGCATCCCTTCAGCAGAGTGGCACGGCCGAGGGTTATGGAGCTGGACAGAGTGGTTGCGAGAGGTAAAAAGGAGAGACGTCTCTCCTAATGTGGGACAGTTGAGAGGTATGGGCAGATGGCTTCTGAGGGGTAAATTGAGGGATGCCCTCCTAATGTAGGATAATTGAGAAGTATGGACAGAGGTATTCTGAGGGGTAAAATGAGGGACATCCTTCCTAACATGGGACAGTTGAGTGGTATGGGAGGGTTTTTTAGGGGGAAATGAAGGATGTCCTTCCTAAGGTGGGACAGTTTTGAGAGAAAGAGAGAGGGTACAAACGACTTTATTCCTCTCTCATGATAAGGAACAGATGGGACATGTGAATGGAGAGAAGGAGAGACTTCTCTCGTTTTATCATTCAGAACTCCTCTGTCCGTACCTCTCAACTGTCCCACGTAGGAGGGATGTCCCATGGCCCTCATTTTACCACTCCAACCCCCTTCGATTTTTCCTGAGCACAGACATGACAGTATCCAGCTGTACTGAGATACATCTCAAAGTGGGATGTAAGGCATGAGGCAAAGCTGAGTTCTTTCCACCACCTGGGAAGTGCAGTTATTACAGAATAATCTGCACACTCTGCAGTGTGTGATGCTTAGAAAAACTGGCTTAAAGGCTGCAAAAGCTCAAAAGAAACTAATTTTAACTAACCTGTGCAGGACTAATTGCATGGTCACGTGAACTGTATTCCAGCAGAGTAGATTTCCTCTTACCCATTTTTTTTTTAATACAGATATTTATCTATGTATGTAACTGTAATATATATCCGTGTAATAACTGGTGACTCTTTACCGGACTGATTATCAATGTGCTCAAACACCGTAATAACTGAGTATGACATCATATTCAGTTATTTTGGCCTTTGCAGTGCTTCTGCTCCTCGTTTCCTTTCTGTAGTTGAACAGCGGGAAACTTCACTAGCGTGCCAAAATACACAAAATTATTGTCGCGCTGCTGAGGTTTTCAGTGTTTTTTTTAAATACCCATGTCCCTGCGCCAGTCATCATATAAAAAACTGAGTGTGCTTGTATTTTTACACACTCTCAGTGTGTGATGACCTCATAAACCTCTCAAGCTTCACTTTCAAAGCTTATGGGACATCGGACACCTTGGGTGTGTAACAACAACAACAAACAAAAAAATTACAGTCACCTATGCATTATTCCCTTATATCTGCATACCTTTAATGGTATTCATAATGTCAGAAAATTAATTGTGCATGCAACATAGGTTAGAAAGGAAAGGGTTTCTTTTCTGTTGCATTCCTTTATTGTTATGGGACTCTGTGCACAGGTTGGAATGTGACTTTCTCCCCTTGGGACAAACTGGCTAGGTGAATGAGTGATTGTTGTGAAGTGATCTCAAGAATGTTGTCTGTTGTGCAGATTTCTGACCCTGCTTTGTGTAGGCATTTCAGTCCTGGGTGGGAGGGAAACTATTATAAATCGCTTACATGATTTCAGCCAATCAGCCGCTCGGAACCTAAGGCTTTCCCTGGCATACAGTTGCTGTCTCCTGGGGCCCCAGTAATGTTAAAGGAGCATTCCATTTGGGAGGGGGTGTTTACATTTTGTTGTGTGGGGGGGGGGTAAAGTAAATGTTATTACTCTGGCTGACTCAAGTTATAATTTTATAGGTGGTGTAAGAGCATCAGGACATCCTCTCCTGTAGTTTGGACAGAGACCTGCAGAGCTTTCCCCTCACAGCACTCTTACCCAAACTGCAGGAGATGATATTCTTTTACTGTAATAAATTTCTCGTACAGCGCCTATAAACCTTAAGTATTTCCAGTGGTGTTTGTGAGTGTGTATGTGTGTATTGTACACAGAAATGCTTAGAATAGGAAATTGTTACCTCGTTCCCATTTTGAGAGTTCCGTTCCACATGTATTTTGTTATATACCAGGAAGCCATGCTAGCCTGTGGAAACTATGTATTTTCATATAAATCTTTTATTGGACCAAGCTGTATATTTAGTACAGATATGAGGGGTTGAAATTAAGATTTGCAGCCACTAGCCAGCCAGGCTTGTGACTAGGAAAATCCACTAGCCCCACAGACTTTTCCACTGGTCCAGTTGTACTTGCTGAAATGTTACCTTCTCCAGTTTAAGCCTGCATGGATAGATAAAGGAAGATCTTACATACCCGATACAAAATCTACCAGTATTTGGCTAGTGGGCCAAGTAAGTGCCAGATTTGACCCATGAATATGTTACAATACACAGGATTACAGGGCCATCCAGCTCGCCACAGATGTGGGGAATGGTGTGACTCCCAAAGCTTGCGCAATGTAGCATCTTTGTGCAATAAAATGTGTTGGTAAAATTACAGCTATCAAACTATGTAACAGTTTTAAGGCTAAGGGGAAACATCAGAAAGGACTGCTTCACACAGTGGGTGATCAGCATGTGGAATAGCCTGCCTGGTGAGGTAGTGGAAGATAGCACTGTGCCTTCTGAAGGAGAATGACATTGAGGGTTACGCAGCATGAGTAGGGGACGGGGTAACATCCTGGCAGTCGAGCTTGGATAGTTGTCAAACGGGTATTTTCTTGGCTGTGTGGCTAGAGGGGTGGACAAGATGGCCCATGCTTTCCACTGACCGTTGCTACAGTAAATCTGTTACTACAGTATGTGGTGCCTATACGCTAGGACACCCCTCCATTTGTTGGCCTAATATCTGAGGCCAGCTTCTCATGGCTTTGGTTATTCCCCTACCAGACAATAAGGCACGCAGTTGGGTAGGGGGAAACGAGACAGACAGGCTGGACCAATGTTCGTTTTCTAGTCTGCCAACGTTTTCTGTGTTTCTGCCTAGTCTTGTTGTTATGGTGGCAGTGAGTGCCACAGCAACAGCCAGAGGACCCCTTCCTTTCTTTATTTTATTTTACCAAAACTCTTGATCAGATCAGCCGAAAACCCAGCATTTTTACATTTTTCACCTTGACTGCTCTTAAAGGGGAAAAGTCAGCACCGACAGCTCTATACCCAAGTGTGTGGCTGGCCCCACTGTGTGGAAAAACATCATTTTTTTTTCTTTACTTACTGTTTCCTGCAGAATAGTACATTGTATCAGGCTGATTCTGTTGACTTGTAAATTGGACATTTTGTCTAACTGCAAAACCTAGAATCCCTGCTGCTGATGTCAGAGCTGGGCTACAGCAGTAAGAGATTCAACAACCTGCACTGCATATTAAAGATTTTATAAGCTCCAGTCAGATGTTTGCTGGTCCCATTGCGTAGCACCCCTTGTGGTCGACACCCCGACTGCGAAACACAGAAAAAGACCATAACGGCGACATTCGTGGTAATGGTCCTTTTTCCACGTTTCGCCTTCCCCCGGTGTTCCACCCCCTCTTCTGACCAACTCCGACCTGGAGTTGGAATCCTAGAGTCTGGAGGGTGCGGGGGTGCAGCCTCCCACAGAAAACAACGATAGAAAAGGCAGCACAGTACCTGTGTCAGTATTGTGCTGTCACTGTGTGGGAGGTTGGCATTCTCGCCGACGAGATATCTTGGTGCATCCGTCCCATTGTTCTCTTGGGGCTAAGTACAGTCTTCTGTGATCGTATTTATCCCAGGGAGGAAAGCAGGACCCTCAACCAAAAAAATTAAGGGAGATTTGGGAAAGTTGTTAGTGCTGCCACACACACGTTTTAAATTATTTGTTTCTTTGCTGAATCACTTTACTTGTTTATCCTCCCTGGGCAGCTGCTTCAACCTCTGCCCCGCTTCCACACCACTGGTGTCCATCTCCCCTGGGACTTAACTTGGCTCTGTCTCCACGGATTATCCCTCCATGGCAGGGTGGAGAGGGAAGCCTCCCCCCACCAGGTGTGCATCCAGTGTGTCCCGCGGTATCCAGGGCAATGGTGTGGGTCTGCAGTGAGCGAGCTGGGTGTCATGTAGCCCAGGTGCCATTTGTTTGCTCCTGGTCTTACTTCCACATCCCTCCCACCACCCTGCAATGGCAGGCACGGTCTCTGGTGACTTGGACAGCAGCAGCGTGCTCTAGGCATGTGGCCCTCCTTGCGAGGGAGCAAGCTGTCTGCTTTGTTGTAAGGGGTCCCTGCTGTGCCAGAACCCAGGTCACTAGCATGGAAACACGGAGTGCATCCACCAAGCCATTGGGCAGCTTTGCTGTATTACGTTAGAGAACCCTTTTTGTCTTTTTGCAAAATATGGAATCCTACAGGAATGAAAGTTCAGTATTTTGTCCAGTTGAAAAGCGTGCTTGTTTTGGTACAGAGCTTGGCAAATCATCGTAAGGGCTTCTGGTTTGAAGGCGTTTGGTGTAGCATGTTGCTAAGAGGCCAAGTGTCTGATTAAAGCCCGTAGGCGAACCTAGGTCAGTCCAACTCTTGTGTAATCCTGAGTTTTCATATGCTGATTGGCAAACTAAGAATTGCTGTGTTGGAGGGGTTACTCACTGTCCACTGCATCAGACTAGAGAGAAGAACTTCCATCTGGCTAACATTGACCAGCTGAGCCTTAGCTGCAGCTGCTCTTCTTCCCCCCCCCCCCCCAAACATTCCTGGCCTCGGCAGTTGCTAACAGCTGTATGCTCTGACTAGTTACGGACTGCTGGACTGAGTAAGGTGTGTGTGTGTGTGTGTGTGTGTGTGTCTTTGGGGGTGTATATGGAAGGCCGAGTGCAATGAACTGTTGGGGGGGGGGGGGTCTTCAAAGAGCCCTTAGTAAGCTACAGACTGATAACTGATTCTATAACAGAGTACCATCCAGAACATGTCCGGTTCTGAGACTTTTGGGTTGTTATTGGATCCAGTAGTTGAAACCCAAAGAGTCTGCTCTGTCCTTACTATGTAAACGGATTATTGGAACAAGGGTTCCCCTCAACAGCATTTTGGCCCCTTCCCCATAAGGAAGCTAGTGGGTTGCCTTCAGGTCATGTCAGGTTTTTCCTAGTCAAAAGCCCTAGGCTGGGGCATCTTTTTTTTGGGAGGGGAGTGGTAACCAGAATTCAGTAAAGGCAACTAAAACAGTTGGTGTGACATCAGTGTCTAGTCCTTCATCTTCTGAAATGCTTCCAATATTTAGGGATTTTCTCTCTGGGTCCCTTGTGAACAGTTCAACAGCCCTAATGCTAGTTTATTACCTTTATTTGTTTTTCTGTTCATCTTCCTCATTGGAAGCCACAGTGATGTGTATGGAACCCATGGCTTTTATCTCTTTTTTTTTTTTTTTTTGTTGGTGACTGTGTATTTGAGGTGTGGATTAAATACTGAAAAGAACAGCTCCGGTACCAAGTCCTGGTATTTGGCTTCATAAGTGGAGCTGCCGCACTTGGAGAACAAGTCCAGCCTAAAGAAAGAGCCTGCTGTGATCAGGATCTCATGTAAAAGACACCCGTAATAAAAAGGGGAGCGCCACCATGGCGGGCAGCTGACTGGCTATAATGGGGGTTGGCACAATAAAACAGTGAATGTTCCAGCCACAAAAATTGCCTCCGAAGAGGCTGTACTCCAAAACCTGTTTTAAAATGGGTTTGAAAAGACCTAGGAATCCTAGACATCTCATTGGTTAAAACTTACACGTGGCTTTGCATTAATTTCCTAGATGTGCATGGCTGGTAACCTAAAGCGACCTCTGCCTAGTAACAACCTACTTACTGAGTCAGAGACAGCAGTAGTGGGCTGTATTAAAGGGAAGGTCCCCTTAGTCTTTCTTTCTGCTTCCCTGTGTAGTTTGTAATCACAAACAATGATTGCCTCTATTGCATCCTCCCAATTTCATCAGAATTTAAATGTACAGGAAGGTACTTAAAGAGCAGCTGACACCTTTTTTTGTTCTCTCCAGGTAGGCGACTCATATGTGTAGTTGCCTGTCCTAAGAACTCTTTAAGCTATAAATTGATATTTTCTGCGCCTTGGTTTGAAAGAGATTTCCCTCATAAAGCCCAGCTTGTAACTTCCTGGTATGAGCCAGACAAGGGCGATCAATGAGTGCTGTAGCCCCAAAATAAAATAGCATAATTATGATACAAGGTCAGGAATGGGGCTGCAGACACTTTATGGAGAACGCAATGGAATTGGGGGGGGGGAGGGGCGCTGCCTTTAATACTAAGATTATCTTTGCTGGCATGTTTGCATGTGTGGGGCTGATTAGCCCCATACATGTAAACATGTCATGCCCCATACATATTATACATAGAAACATAGAATTTGACCGCATATAAGGACTGTCTGGCCCACCTAGTCTGCTAATTTCCTTACCTACTGTATAAACTCCAGCACCTACTTTATCTGTAGCCTACCTCCTCCTTGCCACCCCTAGTGCTACATTCTGGCCCCATGCATTCTTGAATTTGCCTACCGTTGTTGTCCCCACAGCCTCCTCTGGGATGCTGTTCCATGCATCCACCACGCTTTTTGTGAAAAATACTTCCTCGTGTTTGAGTCCCCACTCCAGCCCCTTGTTTCTTGCACATCTTCTTTTCTGAAAGATGCTGCCTCTTGAACCCCTTGAGGTATTTGAATATCTCTATCATGTCCCCCTCCTTTCCTCCAGTGTGTGTGTGTATGTATGTATATATGTATGTGTGTATATGTGTATATATGTGTGTGTGTGTATATATATATATATATATATATATATATATGTATATTATATTAGTGTGTGTGTGTGTGTGTGTGTGTTATATGTGTGTGTGTGTGTGTGTGTGTGTGTGTGTGTGTGTGTGTGTGTATATCCCTGAATCTCTCCTCATATAGTTTCTGGTGTAGCCCCTGCACCATTTTCATTGCCCTTTTCTGGACTGCCTCCACCCTGTCTGTGTCCTTTCAGAGACGAGGTCTCCAGAACTGTACACAGTACTCCAAATGAGGCCTCACCAACTGCCTGTACGGCAGCATCACCTTATCCTGTTTTGTACTGGTGATACCTCTCCCTATGCACTCCATCTCCCCCCTTCCCGACTTTCCTCACTGCCGTCTCACATTGTTTGTCTACTTTTAAATCATCTGCTATGACTACCCCCAGGTCCCTTTCCAGTTTGATTGTTGTTAGTATCTCCCTCTCCCCATCATGTATTCCTTCCCTGGGATTTTGTTCACCAAGTGCATGATTTTACACTTCTTGGCATTGAATCAGAGCTGCCACACTCTTGACTACCTCCAACTTGACTAAGTCTCTCCTCATCTTCTCCACCCCCACCGCCAGAATGTCAACCCTATTGTAGATCTTGGTGTCATCTTCAAAGAGGTATGTATACCTTTCCTTAGAGTCCCTCCACAATGTCGCTAATAAAGACATTAAAGAGGACTGGCCCTTGTACTGAACCCCGTGGCATCCCGCTGGTTACTCCCTTTTCTTCAGATTGAACTTCGTTTACCACCACCCTCTGTGTCCTGTTGCTAAGCCAATTTCTGACCCAGTTTACCACCTTGTGACCCACTCCCAGATTACCCAACTTGTTTACTAACCTCTTGTGCGGGACAGTGTCAAATACCTTGCTAAAATCTAGGTAGGCCATGTCCACTGCTCCTCCCTGATCTACTATCCTGGTCACCTAGTCAAAAAAAATGTATCAGATTTGTTTGACAAGACCTTCCTGTTGTGAATCCATGTTGCCTTGGGTCCAGTGCCCTGCTGGTTTCTAGATATATCACAATCCTTTCCTTTAGTAGTGATTCCATCATCTTACCTACCACTGAGGTCAAACTAACCAGTTTATAGTACATGCCAGCAAAGATAATCTTAGTATATTCAGGCTGCCCCTTCCCCGATTCCATTACATTCTTGCCTGCAGCCCCGTTCCCAACCTCACATCATAATTATGCTATTTTCAGGGGCTATGCTGTGGCATTCGGTGATCACACAGCTCGTACTAGGAAGTTAGGAACCAGGCTTTACGAGGGAAAATATTAATTTTATAGCTAAAAGAGCTCCTAGGGCAGGCAACTACATGTGTGAGTTGCTTGCCCGGAACGTGTCAGCAGCTGTTTAGGTCTGGTGTGAAAACCTGCTTGACTCATGTAAGGCATCCTGTAATTTTTTGATGTTTTAGTGCTAAAGCCTACAGCTGTTATGCTGTATTACTTAGTGCTGTTGTTGGCTAATGCAGTCCCTGTGTTCGTGTCTTATGCTGGCCATGAAACTTTTCAAGGCATAGTAAGTGCCCTCCTCTCTTCTGTAGTTTAAAGTATATCTTGAGTTACAAAAAAAAAATGATTTTGGAGAATACAGGGACTTCACAGGACATATCTGGCTGAGGGTATAACATCTGCAAGCTGAGTGAAGGTGCCATGAGATGTTCCTGTCAGAACACCTGTGGTGGCCCACTTGTTGCACTTCGTGTTCCTGCCATGGAAGTCCCTTTTCCAGTATAGATTTACTGTTCTAACACTATTCTGCCATGAATCACCACTCAAGTGAAATTCTGAGAAAAGAATAGGTGAGGAGATGTGTGAATTCAGACCCACAACCTCTTGTTTATGAGGCTGTAGACCTTTCCACTACACCACAAACCTGACACAGCAATGATGCCGAGCTCTTTAGCTATAGAGATTAAGATTGTGCCAGGAGGTTCCTGACAGGACAGTATCATTGCTAAGAGGAGAATGTTGTTCCTGACAGGAAAATCTCATTCCTGAGAGAAGAATTTCCTGACAGGAAAATCTCGTGGCACCTTTACAATCATACCTATAACATCTGCTGGTTTGTGCGGCTGTACGTCAACTCCTGTGATGCTTTGCATGAGTGGGGTCCTGACCTTCACAAGGAGACAAACACGTTTTTACACCAGGGCAAAAGAGAGTGAATCAACCTCATTCATATTTAAATTAGGATGAAATTAGGGGGATGCAAGAGAGGGAATTATTGTTTATGCCTACGAACTACACAGGTAGACAGAACATAGGATGAGGGGACTTTCCTCTAATCACTGTTCATCCATTTAATAAGTGCAATAGCCCATTTACTCATTTTATAAGTGTAGTAATCTACTCCAGGTCGTACCTTTTTGTTGGGACTTGGTGTCCTTTCCTGGTGGCTGAAGGGCACTCGTCCATTGGCCTTGTGCCTCACAATGCACCTGGGGTGGTATTATTTCCCTTGAGAAACATGCCCTGTCAAGGGGTATTGTTCATCTTGTGGGTGAGATGTTAAACCGAGGTCCCTTGTGGCCATCTCTGGTCACTGACCAAGTGGAAGTAAAAGATCCCATGGCATTTACCAAAGAAGAGTAGGGTAGGTTCCCGGTGTCATGGTCAACATTCCACCAACAGTTAAACAGGTTCATGTAACCAATCCTCCAGGATGCACCTGGAAAAAAGTTGTCACAGCTTAGTGTGCCTTTCCTGGTCAGAAATCACAAAATAAATAAATTAAATAAATGAAATTGTTTTTGTATTAGCAGCAGCTTTGTGTTCAATCCCATGGAAAGCAGTAGAGAGCTCTGTCTCTCTACCTTAGTTTGCCAGTTGTGATTGAGTCTTAGTGTAGTGTAGGACTTGTATGCAACCAATTGTAGTAGTTATGCAATTAATTATTGGTGCCCCTTCATTTAAAATACATTTTTTTTTTCCCTAGGTTGTGCTGAGATTATCAACCTTCTGCTTGTTTAATATCTGGGTTGGTCTTTCCATTTGTCAATTGCAGCGAGATGAGAACGGCAGAGGACTCATCTGGCACAGTCCTTCACAGACTCATTCAGGAGCAGCTGCGATATGGGAACCTCACGGACAACCGCACCCTGCTGGCGATCCAGCAGCAGGCGCTGAGGGGAGGTGGAGGAGGAGGAGGAGGGGGTAGCGGAAGCCCTCGCACCTCAGTGGAGAACCTGACGCAGGAGGAGGGTCAGCTGTTCCAGGATTCCAAGCGGCAGGAGCCTCAAGGTCAGGAGCACCAGGGAGACCATTACAGTTTTGAGGGGGACTTGCTGCCCCAGTGGTACCCCCTGATGCACAAGGGGGAGGAGCTTCCCACGTATGAGGAAGCCAAGGTGCATTCTCAGTACTTTTCATCGCACAAGGGCCAGCAACCAGTCCAGGTGCCCTCCTTAGAGATGGATGGCAAAAGGAACCCATCAAAGGTCTGCCAGGTGGGCAGTCATCTGGATGAAGGACTCCGGGAGTTGAAGCATGGCCATGTTCGGTCACTGAGTGAGCGCATCCTGCAGATTTCATTGGAGAGGAATGGGGCCAAGTCACAGACACCCTTCAGTTCTTCTCACAGCTTTCCTCAGCTCCAGAGACATTGCTACCCCCAGCGGGTGCCCAGTGACTGCCAGCGACTCACACCCCAGGCTGCCAATCACCGAGGACCCCCTCCAGAATACCCCTATGTTGTAAGGTCACCTGGAGCCATGCTGAGTCATTCCCAAGAGCATGGGCACTACTACAACGATACCCCTTCTTCATTCTGTTATCCTGCAAGCAGGTAGGTTTCTGCCACGTTGCATCATGTCTGCCATGGTCCTGATGTACTGTTACTATGAGAAACCGGGGGAGTCTAGAGTTCTGGGGTAATTTGGTAGAAGTCTGCTCTGTACTTAGATAAATTGAGTTTAGCTAATCTCTTTCTGTTTGAAAAGGCTAGAGATCTGAGCTGTTTTCCCACGGATGGAGAAAGTCCCTACAGACAGAGCATTGTAGTTCAGGGGTTCAGTTAATTTGACATTATCTGGGGGGGGGGGTGATCTTCAAAAACACCTATGGGTCTAAATCTGAATAACATTCCAGGTATTTAGAAGTTAAAATACCTCTGAACTCACACATTTTGGAAGTTAGTATTCCATGGAGAACCATTGTTGATGGTAATATGAAACGTTATTAAAAAAACATGCTCTACATTTTAAGGCCAACCAACTCCTTTGGACACAGCATTCCATGTCACCTCATTTTCTTTCTTCTTGCTGTTTGGAGCCAAAGTCTTCCCCTTCAGTTTGGAAGTTCTGTACCTCATTTATGGACATGAGATACAGTACCGGCAAAATGGAGTTAACTGAAGTGTTGGTGTAGTCTGCCTCACCTTCTCAGTTCCTTGTTATATACGACTTGGATTAAAGAGGTACTCTGGCCAGCATATTTATCAGACATTTTCTGTTACCCCTTCTTATTCATCTGTATGTTAATATGCCAGCTGAGACCACTGTTTCTGTCAGAGTGGTTTTGTGCATATTCCTTGAGTACAGAATCGCCAGCTGAAGGTGAGCAGTTCCGAGTCCTTACAAACGTGAGACCACTCTGACAACCGTAAGGGGTGGCTCTAGGCTGTAGTAATAGTATTGATTAAGATCACTCAATAATGTATCAAAAAAATCCCCCCTTCCGAACTTTCCTGTTTCCATGACACTCTCGCACAAGACACTCTTTACAGAATAATTGTGTCTTGAGCACAGGAGAGAGGAGCGCTCCACTGTGTCTGAATCACTCCCTCCATGTGTAATGGGCTGTATAATGACAGAATGTCCCAATAAAATTAGCCATATGATGTCCCCATATTGAGTGTTGTGCTGCTCTGTTACTGTTGATACTTGCCTCTGTGGTATGTGTACACTGGGATGTTTGTCTGTCCCAGACTTCTCTAGACTTAATAAAAAAAAAAAGTCCTCTTCCTTCTCACTTTCTGTGTGTGAGGGGAGGGGGGAACAAATCATCATCGTCATCATATTGTAAAAATGGTCATGTGAAATTGTGTTGAAAATGGAAAGGGCTTCACAACTAAACAGATACAATAAAGACCGCTTTAAAAACAATCGGGACAAATTTATGGGTTTGACTAATAACTCACAGAGAAGTTGGGTTGGGGGGGTGGTGGTAATTATGGATCACCAGGCCTAACACTACCGCAAAAGACATTAGTGTAGACGAGGGGAAATATCCGATCCACAATTAATATAAAAACATACACATTATCCACCCTCCATTTACCCACTATTGGTTTCGACTTTTACTTTCAGTGCTGATTGCATTAAAGGTTAGGCACATGACCGCGTTTAAATCCTATCGTACTATTATCGTGGAATGTGAACTACATGGGGAAGTGTTCTTTGAACCTATTGTACCAACGTAGTCTCTGGTCTGCATTCCAAAATAATGCCCAGTGTTGTACTCGGGTACACAAGGGATAACACGTGATGGGGTGTGTGCTCATACTGTGGTGCCTTGTGAGGCACAGGGTGTAGCCAAGTGACTTTATCCATCCAAGAATAGTGTATAGTGGAATGAGGCTGAAAACCCTGGAGCGCTATATCCCACTTATAAAATGGCACAAACTATAAATACATAGACAAATAATGAACAGTATGGTTATAAGAGATTATACCACAGCTGCTCATGTCTCATTGGCTAATGTGGTCTCTGACATTGCTGAACAATCTACGTCCCACTGTGTGTACAACTTAGCAAACATTTAATGTCCCATTGTGTAAGTTGAAGTTGTTTTTTGTTTTTTGTTTTTTTTTCTGGAACCCACTGATCACCAGTCAGAAATCTTACTGGCAAAGGAAAGGGCAGTGGTAGGGGTGGTGGTGGTGGTGAGGGGGGTTGCACTTTATGTTCTATGTACTAACTGATGTGTTTCTCCAGTGCCTTCCAAGCATGGGCCAGTCCCACTTAAAAAAAAAAAAAAAAAAATTACAGGGAATAATTCTGCAGTTAGGCTCTTCTTATCACAGCTGCGTTATTTTTTTCATGCAATTGTGGTAAAAAGTGATGACATGCATTCATTTTTCCCCCAGTTTGGTGCTTTGTACTGCAATTAAACTCTTCTGGACTTGGAAAAAGGTATAGAAATGGGGGAAACACTGGGTTCAGACTCAGCTGGCTAAGGGAAGAATTGGGGATAAAGGCACTTCTTATTCAGTTTAGTGGTTCTCTGCTGGTTTTAGGAATCCCCTTCCCCCGGGATTCCACACCCCCATATGTAACCCTGCCAGTGGAGGGAGGTACTTTTGTTAATAATTCATGATCTAGGCAGTAGAGTCATTTCAACAGAATCATAGTGGTTGCAAAACTCCTCCACCCACCACGTGTTGTGTTAAGTGAATGGTAGGGAAACCGTGTTTTAAGGGTTTCTAGGGGTTGCAAAGAAATCATTGCGGTCTCAGCAGCAACCCCTGGCTACCCCTGAATGATTCCTCTGGGTTTAGGAATTAGTACAGTAAAACTAAGTGTATTGTACCTTGGATATGCAAAACACTAGATACACGCTCCACATTGACTTTGAGACTTAACCAAAACGTTTGCAGAACAATTACAGATTTTCAGGCCATAGGTTTATAATTTAGAATTTTTAACAGATTTGAAGATAAATTTAAGGTATTATGTCAGGTTTATAGAATATTGGAGGGGGCAGCTTTCAGAGAGTGTGTGTGTGTGTTGCAGAGGGGTAAATCAGTTCCCAAAAGGCCTCTGTAGTTGAGCCTTGAAATGGTTAAACCGCCTTGTACAGTTGAAAGCAGCCTCTCTGGTATTTATTGCCTGACTAGTAAAGGAGTTGGAATGTAGGCCAGGAATGTTAGACAGAGTGCAGTACAAAGGGCAGTGCAGATAATCTCTCTTGCTCTGGATTAGAGCCACAAACACCACATTCTTATGGCATGCATAATCTGAAGTGCTCACCTCTACCAAGATCAGTTCTATACAGGTTCATTTGTTATGGGAGTTGGCCAACCAGCAAAATGGCTTAGTGTTATTCTTTTTATTCTGTAGTGCTACATGATTTTGCAGGTATGTGGTTTGTCCAGTCAACAAATTGGGGGTTGGGGAGTGTGTTGCAGAATAACTTTATTGGCTAAGAAGGGATTTCATTGTTCAATTATAATATACCTCTTTTAAGGATTTACAGTAGGAGAACAGTGGCCCCAGAAAGCTTGACTGGCCAGTTGGCTTACATACATACAAGATATTGGTATGTATATAAGCCAACTGATAGTTCATTGCTGCTGGAGCACTGGCACGATATTGGATTGGGGAGCTGTGTTTGACTCCTACGTGGCAGCACATTCATTCTTCTCACTGGTTGGTTCCCAGTGCCTGGCAGTACCTTTCCCTGACTTCCTTCCCTGTGGTTAGATTACAATTGCAGTCTGGATCATAAAAGCCTTGGCACTGAATATTGCAGTGTAGGACTTGTTTTATCTCCCTGCAAGCCAGACATTAGAAGATCAACAATGGCAACAGGTATTTCGTTTGGGGTGGGGGTCTGTTCTGTAACCCTTCTAACATGAGCCACCTGCATCATTTTCTTACTGTTTTATGTTCTCTAGTACAAAGCAGATCTGCTTTAGGATTTAAAAGGTGTGTGTGTGTGGTGGGGGGGAGTTATTGCTTTTTACACGTTATTTACCCACTGTAGCTGGGTGGATATGAGAACCTCGTGAAGTTAAGTGACTTGCTCAAGGTGACACAGTGTGTGTTTGGCTCTAGTAGGGTTTATAATCTGTTGGTTCTCAAGCTGCCACTACAAGCCCTACTAGGTCTTAAGCAGAGCCAAAAGATTTATCGCATTTGATGCACTGTAGATGCCCGTCCTCTCTTGTGTGGGGGAGGGGGAGGCATTTGTACAGACCATGCGTCTGGCTTGAAGCAGCAGCCCAGCAAGTGAAGATTTAAAAAATTCCTTTGTATACTTTTGTTTACCAGGTAAGTCCGCTAACCCAAGACACAATGCACAATATTCTTTTTTCTGGGACTTGGCTTCAAAAAAGCACAATACAGTACAGAAAAACACAATACGGTACAAAAAAAGACATGGAAATGATAGAGTAACAGTAATCATATGACATTCACATCAGTACCGTATGTCATATTTAAAAACTTTGACAAAAACAAGCAATATAATTAAGTTTTTATGTAACCTTATAATAAAAGAAAGAATATTAAACCAAGTCAAGTAATGTATCTGTCACCAAAATACTCTCAAGCAAACATTTTCTTTTAAGATCTTACCACACCAATCTTCAAAGTTCCAAGACTATACTCTTTCCCTAAGGTGACATGGCGGACTGTTCCATAGTTTAGGGACTGAATAACAAAAGGCTGTCTGCCCCGTCACAGTGTTGTTCTTGGATGATGCCGAAAAAACTTGGTTACTAGATTGTAAGGCCCTAGAATGATCACTAGAATGTTAGTAATACATAAAAAGAGTTTAAACAACAAAAAAATAATCACTTTATCAGCAGAAACAAACAAAAACCTCATCACAACCATTTGATTTTTGTTTTATTTAATTTCTGGGGTGAGCAAAGTGTTTTATTTGACTCTTTCAGCACATGGAGAGATTCTGGATAAGGGAGAAGGAAGACTGACACAGCAAGGGGGTGGGATTACAGGCAGCAACATTTATTCACCTGCCCCCCTTCCCGGCTGTTTTGACTGTCCTGTGGGGCTGGAGTTGCGGGATTTGGAGTTTTGGGTGGGAGGTGTGAACTGACTGAACAGGCAGCCCCCCCCCCCCGATCTTTTCCCACTTAATATTTAAATGGGGAGGGGTTGACCTAGAATTGCTTTTTTACTTATTGAAAAAACGATCAGAATTCAGGACAGTTGGAGGATTTTGGGGGGGGGGGGTGTGTATCACAATTTGTAGTCCTGGCTCACTGCCTGCTGTGGCTGTTTTCATGAACTCTGTGAGTGGGTGGTGGACACTGGTTATCATGCTGAGCGGCATTCTGTGTCTACTGGCAGGAAGAGATAAGTTCAGACAGGAAGTGGAGCCTATCTGAGAGAACAAAAGGGGCCAGGAGAAAAGGCAGAAAAGTTACGCAAATTCTAACTTCTTATTCTTGGAACTATTCAGTCTCTCTGTACATAGTTGTCTTGAAAGGATCTAATCAGGGGCTGCCTTTGAGACTGCCATCCCAGTTCTACTCCGAAACACAGCATGGCTCAGAAGCCTGTCCGGTGGGGGTGGGGCACCATGAACTGAAGGAAGAAATTTGGTTTTATGTAGTACCTTTTATACATACTTTTTCCCAAAGCACTGTACAATCTGTGGTCAGCTGACAACAGCCATTTCACACATGGAGGTTACGTGAGACTAAGTGCAGGAGCTACTGTAGGGTGAGCAAAGCGGGGAGTGGGGTTAAAGAACGGAGAAGGGAAAAGTATTTCAGCGCTCAGAGGTTAAGTACTTGCTCAGGATCACGCAGAAGGTAAGGGGCAGCAGTAGGATTTAAAACCTGCGTCTCTACAGTCATAACTCTCAGTTCTAACTGCTAGGCTATGCTACCTCTTTACCAAGCGGCTGGCACGGCCAGCTGATTCAGAGCAGACCCCATCCAAGAAGAACGTAAAACATGATTGTCCAGTTGAGGTCTCTGTCAAAATGCCTGTGACAAGCCGTGTTGGGTGTCCCACGGAGCAGATCTGCCCACTTTAGTAGATGGAGGGAAGCGTGAATATTTATTTCTTGTTGGCCCGGAAAGGAAGGCTAGATAATTTTGCCTGTTATCAGCCCCCTCGAGTGAGGGGGTGGATACAGATGCAAACTGACATATTGAATCTAGTTAAGCTGCCGGTGGTATTTTTAGTGAAAAAAGTTGACATTCACAGCCCTTGAAATATCTTTTAAGTGAACAGCTGTCGAGGGTGTGTGTGTGTGTGTGTGTGTGTGTGTGTGTGTGTGTATATCTATGTATGTATAAGCTAAATAAATGGGAAGACACAAGCATCTGTGAATTAATAGTATTCCACCCTGTTCTCCTGGTGAGGCTCCATTTCCTATCTGAGTTTACCTCCTCTTGCCATAGGTTGTACAGTACTTTGGGATATAAAGTGTGTATGGGAGGTTTGTTAAACCGAGGTCCCATCTGCCTGTTCTGATGACTGTTCAGGTGGACGTTAAAGATCCCATGGCAGTTCTCGAAAAGAGAAAGGAAAATTCCCTGTTGTCCTGGCCAAATTCCTGCCATTCACTAAAAATACCAGCAGCAGCTTAATCTGTTTCAATTTCAGCTGAGTTTTCATGTGTACCCCCCTGCCCTCCCCGGATGAGGCTGAAAATAGGCACAATTGCCTAGCCCTCTTCCAGTGGACAAAAACTAAATATACACACACGCACACACACATATCCTTGTGTTTTTCCATTTGTAACATGGAGGAATGATAGAATTAAAGATGATCAATCAGTAAGAAAGTTGCTGTAGTTGTAGAACTCAATATTTTTGTTCCTGTCTATTTTTGTGTTTAGGATGACTCAGGCCCAAATGCCTCTGACTTTCCAGCAGCTCAGCCCCCTGGCGTCACTCACCCCAGCTGGCATGGGGGGTCCCATGCCAACCCAGGACGTGTCCGCTAGCAACCATATGGACCAGATGGAACGGCTACTGAAGGAGAATGAGATGCTGCGGAAGGAACTGGAAAGTTACGTGGAAAAGGCCACCCGTATTCAGAAGGTAAACCATGCCAAGAGTCCCCATCTTTGGGGCCAGGACCTAGAAGACTGTATTATAGCCCTAGAGGTTAGAGAAATGAGCTGTGAATGAGCTTGGCACGTCCCACAGACCTGGGTTTGATTCCGACAACCTCCACTTGCATACTGTGTGACCCTGAGCAACTCACTTAGCTGCCATGTGCTCCCAGGACACACCTGGAAATGAGCCACTGATGCAGTGGTGTATACGTTTCCCTACTTAGTCAATATATCGTATGTAATAACTTTGACCAAGCAAAAAGAAACCAGCGGTATGGGACAGCGAGATGGTGCAAGCTACGAATGGTTTATGCATGGTATTGCACCTCTCGCTGTCCTATACTGCGCTGTTTCTCTTTCCGGGAATGGATCTGTGCACAGTACTGCACCCTCTCACTGTCCCAGGCAGAGGATAAGACCTCTGCTGGAACAGGGGTCCACCGAGCAGTTGCAGTGGCTCAACAGGATGAGCCACCTGCAGCAAGGGAAGCAAGCAGTGTGTTTGGGACTGGGTTCGAGTCCCGGTCCCAGGTACATGGAATTTTTCTTTCTTTCACACTTTGTGCAGTATTTACTTTTAACCCCCCTAAAGTTAGTTATTTTTGTTTGGGAGGGTTCGGGGGTGCAGCCCCCCTTAACGGGGTGCTGGGGCATAGCCCCGTCAAAAACAAGACTTATGCAGCATTCAGTATATTGCACTGTACTGGCAGCGCAGTATATTGCTGCAGCATAATGTCTTGTGACATTAGTCCGTGTGCCATATGTTCTTCATGAATGAAGAATAAGTGATCGATTATTATTGCAGGTAGGCCCAGAACTTTCAGTTCTCCATCTCTATCTCTTTCTCGCTACCATACTTGAGTGGGGTGGGGGAGGGTTAAGCATAAGTGACAGTAAAACCCTGCTGCGCAAACCATACCTCCTCTCCTCCCTCCCCATCCCCCATTATTTCGGCTCTCCAGCCACACTAGGATTTACCCATTGTCTGCCTCCAGACATGCAACCCCCAACCCCCTTTGGCAGTCTGCCTGGAAGTTGCCTGGGAGGGTGGCCTGTGTCTTACCCCTCAAGGCAGGACTGCCCAAGGAGAGAGATCGAGAGCTACCATGTGGTCCTGTTTGAGACCCAGGCTTGGTATCTTTTTGGAGCTGGAAAGGAGCCAGCCCGCAAGTGTCATACTGCACTGCTGTCGAGGTTTTTGTGACTTGTGTGTCCCCGAGGATAGGACATGCAGTGACTTCCTGGTGATTGGATGTGCTCCTAAGTGCCCCGAGGATAGGATATGCAGTGACTTCCTGGTGACGTTGGATGTGCTCCCATGCCCGCTGCATGGCTATCCTCCAGTCCTCTTCTCTTGCAGTCTCTGGCTCATTCACTCCCAGCCAATGCTAGGGGTCAGACTGTCACCGAGCACCACAGCCCACCCACCCCGGAGGAGAGCTGTCTGCTGGATGCTTGATATGCCTCCCCTTGACTGACCTTCCGACACTCTGGGCTCGTTGCCAAACCCGGGTTGTCAGTGTTTCAAGCAGTAGTGCTTCCGCTTGCACCAGTGGGCCAGCACTACATCTTCAACCGGTGTACAAATGGCAAGTTAAACCTCGCTGGGTAACTCATTGCTCCCTCAGCTGCTATATCTGGGCAGCGTTAGTAGAAATTTAATATACTTCAGCTCTGTTTTTGCAGACCAGTTTTCAAAGTGGAATACCATTTTCATCACACTGGTATTCTGATGGGAATACCACTTCTCCATGCTGCTGCTCTGCTGTTCAAGCTTTAGCACTGCTCTTTTGGATAGTCAGAATACCCGATGCTGAGATAGAATACCAGATCTGGGGTGTTGGTATTCTGCCTCCCATACCAGATTATTTTTTTAGTTTCTACCCCTGGTAGGGTAAAAATAAGGGGGAAGGTAAACCTCCGTGAGTAACTCTCATCTCCCTCAACATGCTGTCAGGAGTAAAAGTAAAGGGACACCAAAACAACAAGTGCTGCAGAAAACGATGTGATAGTTGCACAGCAAACTGGAAATTAGAAGCTAAAAGCACCAAAATAAGGAAAGTTGACTGGAAAGCTTCCGAAAGTGCTGCCAGGCAGACAAAACAGAACATGGAAAAGACAATACTGAATGGTAATGTCATTAGACATACTAAAATATTGAAAACCTGAAAGGCTAGCCCCTTAAGACGCCATATATAAGGAATGGTAAAACGCTGGAGCAAATGCATAAAAAGAAATGAAAATTTATTTAAGAAGAATTGCCTGCAGTTTTTTTTTCTTTTTGTGAGCCTCCCCTGTGATCAGTAAAAATGAGGGGGGGGCTGTAATACCCATCTGTGAGCCCACCTCTAACCCAGGCTTAGGTAGACAATAGTTAAGAGAGTAGTCAGACCCAGCTGCAGAAGTCACCAGACATCGCCCTCAGCCCACATGGAAGCACAGAAGTGTAGAAAGCAGGCAATCAGCAGATTCCTTCGGAACACCATTTCAGGCATGACTAAAGAGCAGGATCTCAGCTGAGAATAGCCGATTCAGCAGCCTCTTCCAGTTTTATGGGAGACCACTTCTTTTTACTTGCATGCGACGCATTTCGGAATGTCTGAGCACCTTGGTTCCGTGCAAACTAACATTGCTTGTGCTAGTATGATATTCAGACAAGTATCAGAGAACATTCGTGACTCGGATCACAGACTTATTGGAAAGAAGAGACTGCAGTGTTTGAGGGTTCTAGCTATTTCACTCTATACTTCTGGTTTATTTTTAATGTACTTAATATGTGGATGTAATTTACACAGTTCAGGTGGTGCAAGGGAATTCTATTCCTTCAAGGATACAGGAAGAATTCCTCACACTGCTGATTAATTGGACCAATCCTGCTAAAATATTTTGAAATGGCCATGCCATACACATATCATAAAAGGGACTTTTTTTGGGGGGTCTGGAAAAGCCTACTTAGTGTTCTAACAAGGAGGACATTTGTTTTTCCTTTTATATAGTGCCTTTCATGCACACTGTATTCCAAAGCGTTTTACAATCTGTTAAACAGTTAGCTGCAACCCTTAGGCAGATATGGAGAGGTTAAGGTTAAGCGGGGAGAGAGAAGTCCGCACAGAGAGGTTTAGTGACTTGCTTGGTGTGACGTAGTGACTAAGTGGTAGTTGTTAAGAGTCAAACCTGGGTCTCCCAAGTTCACAGTTTTGTGCACAGACCACTAGGTTACACTCCCTCATAGGTGAGCTGTATCATTAGTTACTGAAGTAGGACTGGCATATCTATTAAGATGCCACTCCACTTCCTTGTTTTTCAGGCTGGCATCAACAGACAGCGCCAGGTGCTGTGTGCAGTTAAATCCACAGAGACTGGTTAAAGCCTTTGTAGAAAGTAGGAGGTGGGGCTGGGAAGTGATCTGGAGTCTTTGACTCAAGACTCACCGAGATCCAGAGGCATTGTTAGACATAGGCAGTAGTGGTTTGAGCCGCAGAACTTTCAATATGGGTCCCAAAATGTTCTCTGTGAGGGGGAGGGTGGGGGTAGAAGTTGCAAGATGCATGGCTGTACCAGTAACTCACCTATGCTTCACAGAGCAGCTGTCTTACAGGATTGCATTGTACGCAGAAGGCATTTTTGCCGTGGCTTGTTATGGAAAATAAAAAAGTGTGCTTGGGGGGAGGCGGTGCTCAGACTGCCCTGTGAGACTTTAGAACTCCTGCTGGCTTATTTACCATGGAGAGGGACAGGCTTCCTCACAGCTGTAGCTCTGGAAAACAAGGATCCATTCGTCATGAAACAGTTGTTACAAGGACTAGAAAGAACTCTTTCACTATATTGGGCATCCTGACATTGCCCCTCGTAGACACTTGTATCAGGCTTACTTCTTGTCTTAGATCTGCAGCATAAAGTGTCTTTTGTAACCCAGGACATGCACAACAAGGGCCGTTTCACAAGGCCTCACCTAACAAGCATCAAAAAAATAAGACACCCTTCACCTCACCCCAGACCAAATGTCGAACCAAAAATTCCTCAGAATCCTAATGGATTAACTCAACTTGTACACAAACAAAACCCATTTTGTGACATGGGACTTATGGTTTGGGGTTGGGGGGGGGGATCAAGAAGGCTTCCCTGCACAACAACCTAAAAATACCCTTGGGAAAGCAAAATAAACATGTTGATGTGATGACTGTTGTGTAGTATGCATGTGGAGGCCCTTTGTTACTGTTCTGTGGTTTGGGAAGATGGGGCTGAGCTGGGTTTGCACATTCCTTGCAGGTTTAGGTTTCATTTAAAGTGCTAAGACCATCTCTGGGTAAATCTTTCTGTTGAGGCACACTTCAGCTTCTGTTTCATATATTTGTTTATTCCCCTTTAGTCGGGTGTTTGCCCTCTGGCTTCATCTGCTTCTGCTGCTTGTGTGTGCGTTTTTTTTTTCCCCCTAAGATGAGTCTTTTTCTTTCTTTGCAGCTGGAGAATGAGATCCAGAGGATATCGGAGGCATACGAGAACCTCATGAAAGGGTCTACAAAGCGCGAGTCGCTAGAGAAGGCCATGAGGAACAAAATGGAGGGAGAGATGCGCCGGCTGCAGGACTTCAACCGGGATCTGAGAGGTACTAGCAGAACCTGTCAATTTTACATCCAGTGCAACCAAATACACACACATGCGAAAAGCTGTGGGTTCATAGTCCCCTCATACACTTCCTTTTACTGTATCTTGGTTATACACACACATACTGTGGTCCTGTAATGTGCTTTTCATGCTGGATACTGATGCCCCAGTTGGGATGGTGGGGTTCCTAATTGGGCTAGCACTGACAAGGGATCCTGATGTGGCAAGTTGACCCTTTAGCATCATAGCCCCTCCCACTACCAACAGCTCTGTAGTGAGGCACGCAGAGACTCCCTAGAATGAGAAAAGGCTTTGAACATGAAGGCAGATGTACATATAACACACACACACACACACACACACACACACACACACACGCGCACAATGTATTGGCCTGCTGTGGGGAGGCCTTGCATAGTTTTAATAGGAGTATGCATCACTCCAGTAGGTGTAGCATATTATGCACAACACTTGTGGATATGGGCATGACGCCAGTTCACTGCAGACTATTTCAATTAAAAAGGTCCAGTGTATAGAAACCAAGATTAACTTTAAATGTTCCAGGACATAAGAGATGGGGGGGGTGGCATATATCCCCAAATAAGAATACCTCTGTTCTGCATCTGTGCCACTCAATTATTCCATTCAGGACACACTTGAATCTACTGGCTGGCACACTAAACTGAGCCGGCTGATCCCACTATAAGTCTCACATCATCAGTGTGCCCACTGTGTGACAGGGCTTATTCCTTGCCTTCAGTTCTCTTACGGAAACTGATATGGTGTCTAACAGCTGGACAATCCCTTGGGAGGAACCTCTGTATTTTATTTTTTATGTACAGTAGGTGGGATGTCCGACTGTTTAGCAGAATCCCTTATGTGACGCCTATAGAAGGAATTGGATTGAAGGGAACAAACTCTTCCATTCTAACTCTCCATCTTCTCTCATTTTTCTTTCATCCACCAGATCGTCTGGAAAGTGCCAATAAGCAGCTAGCGAAGAAGGAGCTGGAAGCCGCTGATGACAGTCAAAGCAGTGCGGGGAAGCTGATGGCTCAAAGTTAGTACCACACGCGAATCCAAAAATTGCTGCTTTTGTATTTTAACAAGATCACTTTGCCGTGTCTGCTCACCTCCCGCCCGTAGCGTGCAGATATTGTGATCTGCTCTTTGTGCACAGGTGTGAGATGGAACCTTGGCACTGGCAAATCCGAATGGAAATCGGACCGGATTGGAGGGGTGGAGGATGGTAGGAGAGGCAGGTCAAAAAGGGGCCTGGATTAACACCACATGAGCAAAGGGTCATCTGGCAGGAGGGAGAGAAAACGCTAGATAGTTGGCATGCAGTGCAAGTGGTACTGGACCTGAGATGGCGTGTCCCTCTGGGGTTGGGCAGCCTTGGTGGTGGTAGTTGTAGTGGCTGTGAGCAACATCTCTATGGTCTGAATTTCACAGCCACCAGCGGGTTTATACACCAGTGGCTGAGAACCACATGTGGGTGGAGGGACAATGCAGCTTATCTGTGTTCAGTCAGGAACTCCTTGTCGTCCTAGCAGTGGGTAGTTTAAAGAACTAAGAACACAAGGAGAAGCAGGGGTCGAAATTTAGTTTTGCAACCACCATCCAGGAGGGCTAGTGACTGGGAAAAATCCATTATTTTTTTTTTGTTCATTTAAACATTTGGTGACCGGGAAAGGCACACTGAGCCAAGGCTCGTCTCCAGGTGCGACCTGAACTAGCCCCACAGGCTTTTCCACCGGCCCATCTGGTGTACTTATTGAAGTGTTACCTTCTCCAGTACAAGCCCGTAGGGCTAATTAAAGGAAAATCTTACTAGCCTGATAAAAAAAATCTACTAGCATTTGGCTAGCTGGCTGGTGCTAATTTCGACCTGAGAAACCATGTTGTTCCTGTGGCTAAGAGCACAGAACTGTAAACTACTAGCAGCAAAGTAGTTGACTTCCCAAAATAAGATATTAAAAAAAAAAAAAAAAAAAGTCCAAAATAAGTGGAGGGGGTGAAGACAACACAGCTTTTCCTCACTTTCTTACTTACCCACTGCAAGAATGATGAGGAGTTACGATTCTGTAAATGGGACGCGTCCTAATAATCGTATCTTGAGGTTGGACACGCTCACTTTGGGAAGGTTGGGGAACAGTTACTGAAGACACCCAGCGAAACCCTGTGCTCGCTCACGTGGGGAAGGGTTGTTGACTTTCCTGGTGCTTCATTTACAGAATCCCCAAGGAAAGCAGGTGCTGGAAAAACAAACCGTTTCTTGTTGAAAACAATGTCACAAAAGCATATCTGCGTGAAATTCAAATGTTTCCAAGTCCTGGGTTGCATGGAACTGGCTTTCAGAGAAAATCAGCAGCCTGACTGGTTTTGCAAGTCAGTGCTTCTTTTCTCGTGGTCCTTCCCTGAACACGATACAAATATTTGTGAATGTATGAAACAAAAACACACTCAAATGAGGGTAATCAGACTGACTGTAACAGTAGACTACACTACATATGGCAGGGCTGCAAGCAGACATCCCACCTGAGCCTGAGGATTTAGAAGTGGCTTAACTTTCCTGTTGGGAGGTATCTAGGCTGCTGATTGGGGGGGCATTTGTAATAGAGTCATTTCAGAGTGGATGTAAGTTGGGAGGGATGAATTTGCTTGAGTTGTGTGCTGCCTGGTCATTTGTGTGACATGCCTTCAGATAAAGACTCTTCTCTCTGTATGGAGTTGGGGGGGGGGGCACAAAACATGAAACTTTTTGAGGGGCAGTTGAATGCTCCACGGTTGTGTCTAGAACTAACAGTGGACACAGCACTGCTGGTCTTCCAGGAATGGAGTCCTGTGTCCATGGTGCCTCCAGCGACACTGAGACCCTCCAGCTGCAGCACAGCATACCGCTTTAAAGAGTGAAAAGGAACACAAACAGGCTCTGAATGTGGGCCGCAGCAGGATATACAATGGAAGAGTCAGCTTGCTTTGCCTATGCCCCCCAAGAGAGCAGAGCTGCTCCTGGCAGCTGCACACCACTGATTGCTCCCAGCAGCCAGCAGCGGTGGCCTGAATTCTTGGCATTCCACAAGGCTGTTCCAGGGCTTATCCTGCACACCCTCTGCTCAGCTCAGGCTTCTCTCTCTCTCGACTCATGTTAGGAGCTGGAGAGAACAGAGGACGAGTGAACTGAGGCAGCATTTTATAAACTTAGCAGACTGTGCAGCACAAAATCCATTTTAAGTTAGTAAAAGATTCCCTTGCAACCTTAAATTACCGTTTCGTAATTTCATGTTCTTTGGTTTTTGTTTTTCTTTACTTGTAAGATTTTCTTGCTTCTTTTTTTTTTTTTTGCTACCGCTTAGTCTTTAGCTTGGTGTGTGTGTGTGTGTACTGTGCATATGCAGGGGGGGGTGGTGGTGGATCATCAGTAATATCATGCTCATTAGGCAGATCAAAACATTGCAATATTCTTTCTTTATTCTGACATTGTGCTTCTCATGGCCCAGTGATAACCAGTTAGAGGTACAGCACCCCCTCTGGTGCCATCCTGAGTGCAGTTTGAACTATGGATGCAAAAAGTGGATCTGTGGTCAACTCAGAGCCCAATAAGAGTCCAAACAATCAAAGGACTTCAACTGCGGCAGCTGCTACAAACTCACGGTGCAAGAACACAACCCTTAAAATTCCATCTTCACTGAGATCCATCTGGCAAGCCCAAGGGTGATGTGATGTGCTGTCCCCTCCCCCCCCCCCTAGAATTCTCGCAGCATGTTCTGGTCCCCAAGTTGGATTGCAAATAGGTGGTCAGTATGGCAAACGTAAATGAGTCCCTGGCAACCGGGAAGAGAATAGTTGCTATCGATCCTAATGGGACTGGCATTCTTTTGTTTCATGTGGGTTGCGTGAGGAGAGTGCGTGTGCGTGTGAGACAGCCACCTGCCTTCTTAGTGCTGGGAGCACGTTTTGGAAGGAGTGGCACAGACATAAAGAGCAAGTATCCCTTCATATGTTCTTTGTGATCCTAAGCAAAGAATTTTACCTTCAGTCCCATTAGTATCTAAGCAGATGTCCCTGGCAAGGAGGGCTAAACTAAACTCTTCAGCTGCCTCTGAAGAAGATCAAGATACACTGGGTGAAACCTTTAAACATGAATTCTTCATTGCTTGCCCAGTTGTCCCTTTTCTCTGAGCTTGACTCAAAGAGGTGTGTGTGTGTGTTCTTGCTAATAAAGGCCTATCTTGTTGATAGTGGTCTTGTATGAAATGTATTGTGGCCAAATGTTGCAGCCAGGGATATGTACTTAAAGCCTGTGACTTTTCATTGTGTCTTGAATAAAGCTGAGTTGAAAAAAAAGAATAAATAAAGGCCTGTGTTGAAATGGTGGAACTCCACTGATTGAGGGACAGTTTAAAGCCCCCCCCCCCAACACTCACACATTTACAACTACCTAAACATTGCTCCACAGACTCCTAGCAGGGCCCTTCCTTTCTCGGATTTTGAAACAGTACATTTGGAGGTCTCATTACAGAACATCTGATAGGATTGCTGCTGTGGCCAGGGTATGCAGTGCTGAGGAGGGTACTTATCCCTGGGTATGCTGTGCCTAGCAGAGTGCTCCCTTATCCCCGAGTATGTAGTTTCTAGTGAGGTACTCCCTTATCCCTGGGTATGCATTGCCTGCGAGATACTCCCTTATCCCTGGGTATGCATTGCCTGCTAGATACTCCCTTATCGCTGGTTGTGCAGTGCCTAGCAAAGTACTTCCATATCCCTGAGTATGCAGTGCCTAATGAAGTACTTCCATATCCCTGAGTATGCAGTGCCTGCCGGAGTACTTCCATATCCCTGAGTATGCAGTGCCTGGCGGAGTACACCCTTATTCCTGAGTATGCAGTGCCTGGCGAGGTGCTGCCTTACCCCTGGGTATGCAGTGCTTGGTGGGGTACTCTCTTATCCCTCAGTATGCAGTGTCTGACTGAGTACACCCTTATTCCTGGGTATGCAGTGCCTGGCAGGGTACTCCCTTATCCCTGGGTATGTAGTGCCTGGCAGAGTACGCCCTTATCACTGGGTGCACAGTGCCTAGCGAGGTAATGCCTTATGCCTGGATATGCAGTGCCTGGTGGGGTATTCTCTTATCCCTCAGTATGCAGTGCCTGACAGAGTACACCCTTATCCCTGGGTATGCAGTGCCTAGCAAGGTGCTGCCTTATCCCTGGGTATGCAGTGCTTGGTGGGGTACTCTCTTATCCCTCAGTATGCAGTGCCTGATGGAGTACACCCTTATTCCTGGGTATGCAGTGCCTGGCAGAGTACACTCTTAACCTGGGTATGCAGTGCCTGGCAGAGTACGCCCTTATCACTGGGTGCACAGTGCCTAGCGAGGTAATGCCTTATCCCTGGATATGCAGTGCCTGGTGGGGTATTCCCTTATCCCTCAGTATGCAGTGCCTGACAGAGTACAACCTTATCCCTGGGTGTGCAGTGCCTGGCAGGGTACTCCCTTATCCCTCGGTATGCAGTGCCTGGCGGAGTACACCCTTATCCCTGGGTATGCAGTGTCTGGCAGTGTTCTCCCTTATCACTGGGTGCACAGTGCCTAGCGAGGTACTCCCTTATCCCTGGGTATTCAGTGCCCAGTGAAGTTCTCTCTTATCCATGAATGTGCAGTGCCCAATGAAGTACTCCCTTATCCCAGGGGGATTGGAATCCGGTGCTGTATAGTATTTTCAGGACCATATGTGCTGCTTCTGTTTCTCTTTTTCTTTAAACTATTTGTACAAGAAAGTTGAAAACGTTTGCAGATTGCAGGATGCAAATCGAATGAGCGTCTCTTTTTTTGGGGGAAGGGGGTGACCTAACCAGGAGCAGGAAACTAACTCCAGCTGCAGAACTTTTATGGCTTACCTACTGACCTCTTTGTTTTAGCTCAGCCTTCCTAATCTCTCAAAGTGCTGAAGGAGTTGGATTGAAGCTCTGCAGAAATATATGCGCTACGCTAACCATAACCCCAAATCGAATTCCTCACCCGTTCCTTCTTCCAAACTGTTCCAGAAACTAGCAGTCAGATTCTTTTGTTAGATTCCAGAGGTTTACAGCAGGAAATGAGAGGCCTGGTGGGTCAAACACACACACACACACACAGCATACCCTGGAGGCACCTCAGTGTGGGGTGGGATAATTAGAAATACATTTTTTTACTTCTCTCTTCTAAAGGCTGTTCTGTCAGGAGGCATATTTTAGGGAAGTATGCATCTTACATCTGGTAAACATCTTGGGTCGGAAGTCTGCACTGGACCCATTTGGATTTCTAGAACCATTCTAATACAGGAGACCTCCCCCAGCATCTTTCAGTCCTGTAGAACTAGAGCTGCACCCCCGTCCCTTTGGTATTAGCTGGAAAGATGCAGCGAAGTGACTAACATTTTCGTTAAACAGCCGTACCAGCAATTGGCTTCCAAGTTGAACTCCTACCTGGTTTTGACATTATAGTGATGTTTGTCTATTTATGTAGATACATGTATAGCTACCGCATATATTTTATTTCTAGTATTGCATGGTAATTGCAATATTTTTGTTTTGTTTTGTTTTGATCATGAATTGGTGTCTCTGGGGACTATTGTGGCAAATCATCATACTGATATATCTTGAAATCCCTAATCTAAACGTAGTGTGTGTGTGCGTGAATGCGTGCGTGCATGTGCACGTGCCTCTCTCCCCACCCCCGCCTCGAGCTTCTGTCAACTCAATCTTAAAAGTAGTTGACTTCCAAGAAAAGGAAATAACTTCCTAAATAAAAGGACAGAAACTACTGTATTAGAGTCCCAAAATGGACAGCATTGAAGTCAAAATGGGTTTGTTTTGGGTTTATTTTCTAAAAGAGAGTATTAGTCCTGCAGCATTCTATATTGAAGCAGCAGTATTTGTTAATCAGTGAGAGTATTTCATCATATAGTTTATTTTTTAGTATATTTCAAACACAGGTAGATTCATTTTTTGTTTTATTCTTTAGTAATCGGCTAAGGCCTGTTAGGCACACATGCCTGTTTTCAGGAGTGACTTGGGAGCACTGGGGAGGTTAAGTGACTTGCTCAGTTACACAGTATGCAAATGGAAGTCATAGGAATCGAACCTAGGTCTGCTGGATGTACCAAGCTCATTCACAGCTCATTTATTCTAACCTGTAGATTATACTGCCAGCCCCAGTGCAGTTAATTCTCAGTGTCTTCTTAATTTTCTCAGATATTTTTTATAGCAGGTTTTGGAGTGAATTTTGTAATTAACGGCTCAAGTCACTAAAGATGGCAGCCACTCCCAATTTAAAAACATTTTTTTTGTAGAGATGAACATACATACAGTACTAGATGCATATTGTGGATGTATTAGGCTGGAGCTGCCACATATGTCTGATGATAAACAGCACAGCACTGTACCAAGATATTTAATTTTTTCATAGCGGTCACTGCACGGGAGCATGAACTTTATTAGAAGTTCAAAATCCCATATCTCAGTACAGGAAACAAAGAAAATTAAAAGAATACTGTGTCTGTTTATGATTTTGCCAGAAAACGATTATTGCTGGAAAAAAAACAAATGCTACTTAGAGACTAGCAAATACAGCTGCTTTAACTTACAAAAATTAGTTTGCCATAGAATGCAAACGTTTATAAGTGGGATGTATTGGGGCTTCCAAAATCCCGGAATGACTTCAAAATTTAGACCTATGGAAGTTTTTGACTTGCACCAATTACCTGAACACTGCTGGTGGGTATAAATTATCATGCTTATTTTTGAACTGTGTTCACAGGTAGAGAGCACCAGCAAGAGAAGGAGAAACTGGAACGGGAGGTCTCCCTCTTATATAGTGCCAACGAAGAGCTGCGTCGACGGGTGGAGCTGCAGGAGCAGGCCCTGAGCGGGGCTCAGGCCAAGGCTGTGATGATGGAGGCCGAGCTCCGGAAAAAGCGGGCCTACGTGGAGAAGGTGGAGCGCTTGCAGCACGCCCTGACCCAGCTGCAGGCTGCTTGCGAGAAGCGGGAGCAGCTGGAGCTACGACTGCGCACTCGGCTGGAGCAAGAGCTCAAAACCCTGCGGGGACAGCAGGTACGGAGGAGGAGGAGGAGAAATTCCAGAGGGTCAGGGGGAGCTCCGTCGCAGATGTGTGGGGATCAGTGGGGTCATCAAGGGCAGGCGCCATTGTTCTGGGGTGTTTGCTGGTCAAATGGGCCAGAATTTGGAGAGGTGAATTTGATTGGATTGCACTAGGGCATGCTAGTCTGATTTCTAGCTCTCACTGGGATTCTAATACATAGCATTTATGTGTAAGAAATAAATATAAAGGTCGAAAGCTTGCAATAAATACAATAAATAAGATAACGTCCAATGAAAACACTGCAGGAAGTACTGTAATTCATAGCAAAATACACTTGGAAGTACCACTGTGGCACAAGTGCCAAATTATGTGAAATTCTGAGGACTTGTACTGGGGTGCAGACAGTCATGCTGTTACATTTTTCTTTCACCCCCAAAAAAAATCACTCGCATAATGATAATTGGAAATAATAGGCAGCATCAGTGAATAAATATTCCAGAGTTCTGATGTTTTAAAAGTGGATTTTTATTTTTTCTGTCACCGTAAATCGGTATCCTGTGGCCATAGGTGTGCGAGCAGTGGTCTGGATCTATACTAACCCCTCCTCAGGGTGGGACAAATCAGGTGGCCAATGGCTACTTAAAAAACTGGTTTGGCTACCAGATTTTGAAAGTTATTGGCCTGGTTACCTGCCTAAAAAGTGATATTGAGCCCTTAAAAAAGGATGATCAGTACAAATATTGGTTTGGCAATCAGATTTTGAAAGCTAGTACCAAACTGACCACCAAGTTAAAAACTGATTTGTCCCACCCTGCTCCTCCTGCTGCCTCCATGTGATGCTTCTGGTTTCTGTTCTTCATAGCTGGCCCTTGCCTTACAGTGATCACTAGCCCAAGAGATGGGGCATACTCCAGTTTCAAAAAGCAGTAGCCCAAAAAACCCCAGCCAACAGCCAGTCGGCTATCCCACACTTTTGCCTTGACGAAGCCACCATTACTGAAGCACAGAATCTGCTTTCGTATTGGTGGTCCCATACTACAGATTTACAAACATTCTTGTAAACTTGCAGCTTTGGCATTCATCAAGCTCTGCAGAGCTATGGTCTGTTTTGACTGCCACCATTTTAAGCATTGAGTTTTGCAGAAACACATTCCTGTATTTTAATTCTTTGTAGTCCATGTAGGCTATCAAAAGTTGTGACTATGAATCTTGCAGAGTTAGTAGCCTAGCTATCAGTCCACTTCCCTCTTCCAAAAACGCACAAAACGTAATTTATCCTGTTCTTGTTGTCTCCTTTTGATCACATTGTAGAGACAGTCCCTACCTCTGAATGCCAACGCCACTGAGCACAACGGCCCAGCCCTGACAGAACTGCTAAGAGAGAAGGAGGAACGGATCTTGGCCCTGGAGGCTGACATGACCAAATGGGAGCAGAAGTACCTGGAGGAGAGCACCATGCGGCAGTTCGCCATGGATGCTGCCGCCACTGCTGCAGCACAGCGGGACACCACCATCATCAATCACTCCCCCCGCCACTCTCCCAGCAGCAGCTTCAATGAAGACCTTGAGATGGTCAACCATCGGCACCAAGAAATGGAGAACAGGTATGTGCTGTCTTCTCTAGTCCACCAACACTTAACCGATACATTTTATGCAAGGGTTGAGGTAGAAACATAGAATTTAACGACAGATAAGGACCACTTGGCCCACCCAGTCTGCCCATTTATCCCTGCCTCTCCAATCCTGTCACCACAGAACCTACTTGCTCTCTGGCTCTCAAACCCCCACCCCCACCCCCACGCCCACTTCCCAGCTAAGATCCCCTTGTGCCTATCTTATTCATGCTTGAAGCCCACCCCTGGTTTTGCCCCCACCACCTCTGCTGAAGACTGTTCAAGACATTCACCACTCTTTCAGTAAAGAAGTACTTCCTGACATCTCTTCTAAATTTTCGCATTTCCAGCTTCATTGCAAGCCCCCTTGTTTTGGTGCATCTTTTCCTCTGAAAAATACTCCTTTCCTGTACCTTACTAAACCCTGTGAGATATTTATAGCACACTATCGTGCCTCCCCCTTTCCTCCTCTCTTCCAGGGTGTACATATTCCGGTCCTTTATTCTCTCCTCATAAGGCTTCTGATGCAGCCCCTGCACTATTTTAGTTGCCCTCATCAGGACAGCTTCCACCTTATGTCCTTCCTGAGATGTGGTCTCCAGAACTGGACACAGTACTCCAAGTGAGGCCTCACTAGTGATTATACAGAGGTAACACCACCTCCCTCTTTCTGCTGGTGATACCCCTCCCTATGCCCTGCACCCCCAGCATCTCATTGGTCCTACCCACTGCATTTTCGCACTGTCTTGCCACGTTAGGGTCATCAAACATGATTATCCCGGGTCACTTTCCTGTTTGGGGGGCCATCAATACCTCTTCTCCCATACTGTACTCCACCTTTCAGTTTATGTGCCGTAAGTGCATGATTTTTAATTTTTTTTGTATTGAAACCCACCTGCCGTGCCCATGACCACTCCTCGAGTTTTCTCGATCACGTATGCAACCAGACACATTCCAGCATTCTCCCCTTAAATGAACTACAATCTGATCTAGTTGCTTTCTCTTGTGGATGTAAAAAAGTATTATTGTTGCAGTGCTGTTTGCATGTGAGACACTCTGCAATAACAAGAGTCATATAATGCTGAGAAATTGTAGCAGCAGCGCCCTCTAGGTGTGAGAGGCTGATAGTAGTGTATAAACCCAAAGCATGATCTCACCTAGCGGTTAAAGGGGACATGTACAGTAGGTGCGCTGGGTCACTCATAGTCTGAAAGCCTACAAAAGGCTCTTTCAATTGAGGTATTTGACTTGCCTCTAGGTATCAACTGTTCAGAGATATCGCTGTCTAAATCTGTCCTGTATTAAATCAAGGAGGCAGTCATTTCGTTGAACTTTGAGACTGAAAGTTGGGCAAACCAAGTTATATCTTGTTAAGCACAGCTTTCCCTCTGTGACATCACTTCCTGTCTCAAGATTCCATGAAGTGGCCTTTCCCTTGATTTAAGATTGGAAAGATTTTGGCAAGTATATTTCTGTACTGCTCATACCTACAGGTAAGCCCAGTATCTCATTTGAAATGTTAGTTACAGCTGCTAACTTTGGTGGGTTCCCTGTTTGATTGCCTTAGAGGATCCTCTGTGAGCCTGCCCACGGAATGGGATGGATATCACGGTGGTGACAAGGATGAGGCCTGAAGAGTTCCTTGGCTGTCCCAGTCTAATGTGGATAAAGAAGGGTTCTGTTGTTGACCGTCCATAAACCTCTGATCCCTAACCCCCTAGTGTAATTGGGATCTAAACAAAGAGGCCCTTTGGGTGAGGGGGGATAGGCCAGGTTATCTTAACAGATGTGGTGAACTGTCATTTTTTAAAATTAAAATAAAATGTTTTTTGTATTTTTTTGAAAGGATAAAAGCGCTCCATGCCCTGATCCTGGAGAAGGATGCGACGATAAAGGTCCTGCAGCAGCGTTCGAAGAGAGAGCAGGGAAAGGTGGAGCCAGCAGCCCTGCGTCCTGCAAAGTCTGTCCCATCCCTCCTTGCAGCGTCAGGGCTGCAGTGCTGGCAGACCCCCATCGGCAGTTCCGTCTACCAGCTGGCCAATGAGAGACTGGCTGATAAAGCACCCCGGGGAAGCACAGGTAAGGAGCCCTGGCTAATGATTTATAACCATGTGAATGCAGCTGTAGAGTGACAAGTTTGTTTTCTGTGAAATGCCTGCAAGTGAAGTTTATGTTTCCAGGGTTTGAGTGGGGACCCCTTATATTAGCACCTTACTTGTTTCTGTGGCATGTTTATCAATGCCTGTGAAGTGGGGGCGGGGTGAGACTGATACATCTAGAGTCCCTTATGATCCTAAATTACAATATTGCTTTTTATGTTACCTTACTAAAGACGGGGGGGGGGGGATACCTCGCCTCCTGGGGTTGGAGGGTAATTCAGACTCCTGTCTCAGTTCCTTCTGCTCCTTTTTGAGTGAAGGTGGTCATATTTGCCCACTACAGATTGAACTGAGACTGGCATACTTTTTGTACCCTCTGCGGAAATGAAAAGCTCGCAGTTAAGTGGTCAAAGGCCGGGATGCTCTACTTCACGCTGATGTGGGTCAGACTTGTTTTGCCTTCTGCATGGGAACCACAGTTTTGGTAGAGAACTCTAGCACTTCTGTGTTGCAGGCCGTTGCTGGTACACCTACGGCACACAGCACGGGATGTGCTAAGTCTTTTGTTTTGTGGAGCAGCCCAGTGCCACGGCGGCTGCCTATTAAGCTGTCTCCTCTCCTTCCCCCTCAAGATGCCAGCATTCTTATGCGAGAACTTGTGCAGGCTAGCAGGGCATCCCAGAGATGTGGCAATTGGCTCACAGGGAGGGAGAAGCAGCATGGGCCTTCCAGTATTTCTAACCACCAGCCCCGCCTACAGTCCAAGAAGTCACATCGGCATCTGCCAGGAAGGCTACTTCTCCCTGATCTCCTGACCAGAGGAAGTTGTTGTTGCAGTAACCTAAGTCAGAGTGATTGGGGAGATACAGATAATTACAAATATATATTTTTCCCCTCTGATACAGCAACAGGTGTCCAGATGGCAAGAAGTGTCTTAGAGGAACAGCGTGCCACTTCTGCCCCTGCCCCCTCACATTCGAAGCATAGGAGCAAAGACGGGAGTACCCAGACGGACGGCATCCAGGATAATGATCTCTCGGACCTGGGCCAGTCTGGTGATAAAGCTAGATCAGAAAAGAGAGAGGAGGCCAACACTAGAACAGTAACCCACGGTAGGCAACCAGTCACAATGTGCTCATATTTTAAAGGGCAGTTTCTTTTTGTACAGTGCATGTTCTCTGCTTCAGGAATGCCTTCCAGTGCTGTATGGATTTTTTTGTTACAGTACTTCAGCCTTCCCTTCCTTCACTGTAGGTTGATGGTATAGCCACCACATCTCTCGGCCTGGCCACCTTATCATTCATTTATCAGAAAACAAAGCACAGATGTTTTGTTAAATTTTCTTATTGAGTTTAGATAATACACAATTGTGAGTTCATATTCCTGGAAGGAAGCAAAGTGAATTGCTCCGGAGGGACGAGAGCCGAATGCAAGCCATACACATTTTTTTGACTTGTGAATGGTATAAAAGGCTTGGTTCACTGTGCAATAGACTGTTCGCTTTACACAAGTTTGTTTTGTTTAAAAAAAAAAAAGTAAAATGCAAGTTCAGCAGTTATTACACAGCGTGATAATCTGCAGCAGAGTACAAGGGTATAACTGTTTATGGGCTGCTCTAGTAGCAGATAAGCATTGTATTTTTTTTTTCCCTGCACCTCACTCAGCTGGCCTGGGCCCCCACTCTGGGCCCTGCAGTACTTGAACCCTGTCACACCTGCCATCTCCTAGGGCTTGCCTTTGTTCCCTAACATTGCCTCCGTGGCTTGCCCCCAACACACACACAGTGGGGCCCTATCCCTTGGGCACTCTGTCTAGTCGCCAGGGGAGAGCCAGGTTGGTGGAGTGTGGGGTCTGCTGACGCTGCAAGACCATCATCCTGCACGGCTGAGGTTTATATTTCTTTTTCTCCCTCTCCACAGACGCACAAAAAGCATGAGCACTGTGTGCATCAGTGTCCTGCTCCATCCAGTCAGCATCTCCACCCTCCCTGACTGCACTCCGCCTGCACCGCCACCTGTGGACACCAACATGGTGGTCGTACAGCGGTAGCGAGAACCCTCCCTCCCCAGAGGAGGAGAGCATCCTGTGGGCTGCGGGATCTTTCTCCTGCAAGCTGGCCTACCGATGATTCGGGCTAGCTCCCAAACCCGAGTCGCCAGCGTCTCAGTCGGTAGCACTACTGCTGTGCCAATGGGCCAGTCAGAGCTGTGGTTTCTAATTATGGAAGAATGGAGTTGTAGATACATATGAACAGAACTCTGAAATTCTCTGGTTCTGCAGCCGCAGAGATCGGCACTCTTCCGCAGCATTTCCTTGTTACTGTAGAATACACCATTTGTGGTGATTTGTATTTACAAAATACTGCTTCCCTGTAATTCCAGGCCCCCCAGCTCTGCTCTTTGTTTATCCTGAAGCCCCTCCCCCACGGTCTATATCTGATGTCATCCATGACATCGCTGTGATGTCATAACAAGTGGGTGGACATAAATCTACCAAAGCAGTAAATGAATTCTGCTGCAGCAGTGGGGAACAGAATCAGTTGCTGCCGCTGCAGCAGCAGGGAACAAAATCGGCCACAGCAGCAGTGGGGAACAAAATCAGCGGCTGCAGCAGTGTGGAACAAAATCAGTTGCTGAGGCTGCAGCAGCAGTGGGGAACAAAATCAGTTGCTGCAGCTGCAGCAGTGGGGAACAAAATCAGTTGCTGCAGCTGCAGCAGCAGCGGGGAACAAAATCAGCTGCAGCAGCAGTTGGGAACAAAATCGGCTGCAGCAGCAGTGGGGAACAAAATCAGCAGCTGCAGCAGTGGGGAACAAAATCAGTTGCTGTGGCTGCAGCAGCGGGGAACAAAATCTGCTGCAGCAGCAGCGGGGAACAAAATCTGCTGCAGCAGCAGTGGGGAACAAAATCGACTGCAGCAGCAATGGGGAACCAAATCGGCTGTTGCAGCAGCAGGGAACCAACTCAGCTACAGCAGCAGCAGAGAGAAAACTCAGCTGCAGCAGCTGGAAACAAAATTTGCTACAGACAATTAGAAGCTCTGTTATAGAATAAAAAATTAGGCAGTATGTAATGAAAAGAACAAAAGGATCTTTAGTTCTTTTAATTATCTACCACATTGTTTGTTACGCCATCTACCGGTCAGCCCCATGGCTTAAAAACAATATGCCACAGGCATTAACTGTGCAGTTGTACTAAATTCACAAATAACTATTCAGCTTTCCACCTCCCATCTGGGGGGTGCCGAGTACCTAGTACCACTGAACAAAACCACACGTAATTGACTGAATTTTGCATTTATCATAGCTGTTGCAATTTGGGCTGCTCGGAACTGCGGATTCAGAATCATCCGATTCTGATCCTTTTATTTTGGAATAAAGAGTTTAATTGCAGACTGAAAATCCTAATTCCAAAATTAAAGGTAAAACAAATATTTTTGTATTGGAAATGGGGATTCCAATTCTAATTCCAGTTCTAAGCTCCTTACTGGAATCATCATTAAATCTGATTCAGAACTGGATGTTTCGAAATTCCTTTTTTTAATAGTATAGTCCTACTGTACATTACTTAAAGGGGAGTGCTCAGTTATGTGTAAGGCTGCTCTCCATGTGCACCAGCAATAACAGCTCCGTCATTTTCTGTATTTAGGTATGATTCCCATCTATATCAAATAATCCTGTGCCCCCCTCCGTGATGTAATGAAAACAAATGTTGCTTCTGCAGCACTCCAGCCCCCCCCCCCCAGCCATAGAACGTCGAATTACCGGAATCCCAGAGCTTTGCTAATCTATGACTCACCCTATGTCAGTTCCTCGCTTCCCCAGGCTTTCCGCAGATAGCGTAAGTGCAGGTCGTGCTAACTGTATTCCAAGTCTCTGCAGGAGCACATGCCCTCAAAGGGTGTGCACTCCTCAGTTGCTCATGTCCTTGATACCTGCGGGGGTGGGGGGCTTGGATGCCACAGAAGTGGTGGCTGCCTACATTATGGCAGGTGGAGGCTGCAAAATTGGCAAACGTAGAAGAAAATCATTTTCGGTATGAAGAAAGTGACCAAATTCCGAATAGCTAAGACCATGCACATCAGAACAGCTCCACACATTAAGCTAAGCGTAGGGTTGCACAGACGAGCCGTCCTCTTTAGCACAAGCTGTGAGTTCCTCTAACATTCTGTCTCCTGGGAGGTTACATTCCTTACAGTGTGTATTGTACAGAACAACAGCAGGACACGATGCACGGCTTTGTGTGCTAGCATTTCACCATCTTTTACTTGTGCCATGTGGGCTCACATACTTGAGAGCTGAACAGGAAGCTTCAGTCCCCCCATGGTAATAAATAATCTCCAGGAATGCTAACGATGCGGCTTAAATGAGATACAGGTGGTGCCAGAGCTCTGTGAAAAATGGAAGGTCTTGCTTGAAGTACCAAGGGGATTACAAAGCAAATACATATATAGTGTGTGTATGATATATACACATATACACATAGTGATATCGAGATCAGATATATAGCTTTATATGTGTAGAAGTCTGTACTCCAGTGTCACTGAATATAATGACACTCACTAAGTGGTTATTTGGTTTATTATTAGGTGTAAATGCTGCTTCTGGTCTACAAAGGTCATGAGAAAGTAGGTGCAAATGGATTAAATGGGGGTTTGCACACTTCAGTGCACTCACTAAACGTAATATTCCAGTCGCATTTTATATAAGCTGGGGCGCAGACGTTTCTCTTATGAAAACATGAGTGCCCCATATGCAAAAAGTATGAAAACATGAACCTTTTTCAGTTCTAAAGTTATTAAAGGGATGCTGGCTCTTTTTCTAAGAGTGGAAATAACCGAAGACCTAGGTTGTACTGATTGAAAGGATAGTAGGAGAACATGAGTGGTTGTCTAAAGATCGTTTCCTATTAAATGACCGTTCTCTCTCCTCCCCCTACACACACACACACACTTACATGTACATTTATTATTAAGCAATAAGGCATGACCAAGGGTTATGTTAATGGTTTGTTAATCACCTTCTAGGGGTGTACTGTGGCACGAGGTGTAGCAGAGTGCCACGTGCCCCTAGAGGGTGATTAACTGACCATTAACATAATCCCTGGGAGCGCCTTATTGCTATTATAATAAAAAATGTTTTTAAACAGTGTTAAACCTTGTTCAGCATATGGTTAAACTCTACATGTATGTTAATAACAGATTAACATAAGGCTACTAGAATGTTTGCAGCCTATCAGAAAGTTCCATTTCTCAGGCCCTTTTTATCATTTTTTTTTAATGTAGACTAATGAAAATCACTTTCCTTCTGTTACAGAATGCCTGCAGTGGTCCCCTCACGCTGCCACAAACTCCACCATAACGCTGGACTCATCTGGGAGCGAGATGGTGGAAATTCTTATCTGAAGAATTCCAGGACTTTTTTTTTTTTATCTTTCTGCTTCTGAACATAGCATCTGGAACTCATAAGTGCCTCCCCTGCTGAGGGATGTCATTCCAGACTCCGCTGGATCCGGAGCCAACTTTGTGTCTCCTGAAACTGAGCTTGGTCTCTCCGGGGCACGACTGCCGAGCCTGGAGGGACAAGACTGTAAGCTACTGAAGAGCAAGGAAGGAGCGCATAGAGGCAGCTTACTAACTGGTCACCAGTTTGAAACTGGGACATTCAGTACCTGTTTGCCATTATCGTGTCCTTTAGGACTTTTGGGACTCCCCAGTGGATGTTGATTACAGCAGAGGGCCAAGTTGACTGTCATCTTCTGAGTTTAGAAGCTCCTGCTGGTGTCTTTGGGCATTGCCACCCACCAAACATCTTAAAGACATGCAAAAATGACTGGGATTAGCATGCTTTCTGTTTTTCACTTGGCTCACAAGCGATGCCGGCATGTTGGAGCTTAGCTGATCAGTGTGTCTTCTCAGAAGAGCTGTGCTACAGAGAGACACTTGGTGGTACTTTATGTCTGCCCTATTGCAATGCTGTGAAGCTGTCTAGAACCTCCGACTTCCCTGTTGAACTGGCAGTCAGTGTTCTGTTCTTTGCAGCTAGTTTGGAGCACTTGCAAGAGTGCTTGTACATGGAATGTTACAATTGTAACTGTTTTAATCTATTTATATATTTCTGTTATTTGTATTATGTGTGAAATCTGTCATTTTGCAGACCTCCTGTGCCCAATTTCTACCTTGAGGTTTCATCTTTGCTCTCTTCCTTCCTTTCCCCAGTTCCCTGTCTTGCATATGTTGCATCTGTCACCTGTTCAGCAGTCAGGCTAGCCACAGAATGAAAGCAGTGATTGCCAGCCTTCTGTTGGTAGGTTGTAATCGGCAGTCTTTCCTGAGGCTCCCATCCTACCTTTGGCCACACCTCCGCTGAATTTCCATCAATGTTGCATCTGTCACCTTAAAAAAATATGCATTTGGGAGGGGATGTTGAAGACAACAAAGTTGGGGGGGGGGGGACAACTGAAAATTCAACAGCAGAAATTACATTCTTTGGCTTATATTAAAGTTAGTGGTCAAGAAACCTGAATGCCTGCACTGTTGCAGGGGGTTTGCTGCTCACTTTTAAAGCTCTGCCACGACACTTAAAACACCTTGAACATACATATCTCATTGTGAGTGCGGCATGCTTCCATCTGGCTTTAATTAAGCACGACCCTTTCAACTTGCCCTTGATGGAAATGAAACTGAATGATCTCTACTAGAGATAGGTAGAACCCGTTTTGGTGTGTGGGGGCATAGAACATGGTCAGTTATGAAATTAGGAAGACTTAGCAGAGCATCCTGTAGCCAGAAATGCACAGATCTCAGCCCGTACAAAATTCTTCTTTTCTGGTTTTAACCCTTAGGCTGCCAACAGAATTAGAATGCATAGTCAATCTGTACTGATATATCAGTCCACGGCACAGCAAGGGGTAAACCCACTGTGCAATATTGGGTACCCGCTGTCCATGCCTGCAGAGGTATATTGAACTTTAGGAGACTTGAGAGGGGAAGAGAGGACAGTTTAGAGGTATGATTCCAGAATCCTGGCCCGAACTTAGAGGGACACCACCTTGTGGTCAGTACGGGCAGGATGAGTCCTTTCAGACAGTATTGTCAGGGTTCTCTACATTCACCCCCACTACACACACTGCTCGGCTGGTGTAGCAGTGGACCATCAGGGTCATCACAATTACTTCTGCTGTGGATGGGTGGGAGATCATGCCCTGGAAACTGGCCATGGACTGCTGTGAAATATCTTAAATATGATCAAAATAACCATTCATGGCCCCACCTGGTACGTGGCTTGTATATATTTGTGTGTTTGTGTGTATGTATATTTTGTTAAGTGTAAATGTCTGTATTCGTGTTAGCATTTCTCTCAGAACCATTCCCAGTGAGTCCCAGCTGTCTCAAAAATACCTGTTTCTATGGTCACCCAGTGCAAGGGCTGGTTAATACAGAGCTGCAACTTTGCTGCAGATCTGTTGATGGGGTGGAAGTGGTTGCAGCCATAAATCAGTTAACTAAGTTCTAGTAAATGGTAGATTAAATGGGAATTATTGCAGCTCGCCAACAAATACATATATTTAAACAATGAAGGAGAGAGTCTAGCCTTACCAATAAATGATTTATTTCCTCCTGTAAATAACGAACCTACAGTGAAGATAAATCATTTTGCTCATTGGAGGGTGCATCACCAGCACGTATCTCCAGTTCAGATAGGACACCGTGGAACCCTTCATTCAGCCCTGCAGCATAAATACGAGTTGAAAGGTTCTGTGCTTATCCGTATTCAAAATGGCCACCCAGAGCTAAGAGAATACGGAAGAGCAGCTTATACAATGCCCAATGACATTATAGTTGCCTCTGACATACTCAAACAGCACTGAAGTCCAACAGTTGCATCTTCATCAAAAGAACTAATAGATTTACCATTTAAAATGCATTGTATAAATTGGAAACACTGTGATCTGACTTAGAATATGCCATTTATCATCACTTGTGAGTGGGCTTTGCCAATCATGAATTATTGTCCTGAACTCCTACCATGAAGATTCATGGCATATTCTGAGTTAGTTGATTGCCCCTCTCCCCAATATATATGCAATCGGGATCAAAAATAACAGTAACCATCCAAATATGTTCTATAAATTAAGCGATAGGCAACTGTGGTACCTATCATTTAATTTACACAAACAATAGACAGCTGTGATGTATATGGAAATATACCATTGAGGGAAGTCCATGGGTAATTGCTGATGACCACCCTTTGGCCTTGTGGCTACTTACCTCATCTCCCATCAGCGGTATATTTGAGCAGTAAGTCATGACAGGGTGCAATATGGTGGGATAACAGCCCATCTCGGGTGGGTTCCACCACCCGAGATGGGCCATTAGCCCACCATAATGTACCCTCTGGCATGCCTTACTGCGATTATGAAATGGGTCCTTTTTAGTAAGTTGGATGTATTTTTTAAACATATTTTTGCTGAGCTGCTTTCAGCCGGGCTGTTTTGCTGGGATAACGGCCCAGCTAAAAAAAGTAGCTCTTGGCCTATCAGGAGTCAGCATTCTTTGTACCCATTTCATAATTCCTTGTATACCACACTTGTCTTTAAAGACGCAGTTGCTGTGCTGGTGCTAGTTATGGAGATTGTATCCTGTTTCTTCTGTTGTCACCAAGCACAGTACTACAGTACTTGAAATGATCGTAGTTTAAGTGGGGAACTGAAAAACCATCAGAACATGTAGGGTATGTTGGGTTGTTGATTTTTTTTTTTCACGTCTTTAAACTTAAGTAAAAAATGTTCATTATGTTTACCCTTTTTTGCATTGTTTTGTGGGACAAATATGGGTGTAATTCTACAGCACAGATTTTCCAAGTCTAATACTTAGTATAATGTTGCATTAACTTTTCAACTGAGGGAGCTCTGAGGGGCGAATATCACATTGTTCTAATATATCTTTACACAAGTTGCTCTGTTTGTCTTCTGAGCTACTATGATGTCATCCCACCCCCAAAAAATATTCACCCTTGGGAAACACAGCCAATGCTATATGTGTCCAGCTTATCATTGATGCAGGTTTCCAAGGCTTTCCCCTTTACACATATATTTTTTTTTTTATTAAATTTTCTAATATGGTGCATTTGCTGGACAATGCCTTTTCACTTCAGAATGCGTTCCATTACTCCTGCTTCTGTTTACAAATGAAACAAAAATGCAGAGAATGAAAAGAAAAAAAAAAAAGAAGAAAAGCATAATATATTTTGTATAAATATTTTGTATTCTTTTGTTGTATTTTTTTAAAAAGTATTTAGTGCCGTGAACCTGAATGCCAAAGAACCAGAGTTCCATTATTAATAATAATATTATTATTATTTATGTATTTAAATGTAAACATGGCTGTTTGCATTATGACACACTATGCCGATATATTGCTGTAGCAATATGCATGGTATATCGATAATTAAAAATAGTGCTGTGAACTTCTCTTCCACTGTTCTTTGTTTTTTTTTGCTATATTTTGAAATGTCAGTATACATTTCATTAATAAAATGGAAATCATTAATATATCTGAGCTTTCTCTTTGTGCAGATTCATTGCTGCAGTTTGTATATTATTGCTATTATAAAATTGGAGTGTGTTGAGAAGAATGTGAGAAATAGAGAGGCATTCTGAACAATGTCTATATGTAAGCAATAAACAGGGTGTGCATTTCTAGAGAATTAGCGCACACCCCGAGTGGATTGGAAGGAACGAGAGCGATGGGCAAGTGACTTTCAGTGCACCCGGAAAGTGTATTGTGTCTCAAGAAACCCAAGCCCTGCAAGCGTTATAGAGCTCATAAAATAGATTTTTTTTAAATGGAAAAAGGTTTTATTTTCATTTAGTTAGGTTGCTAGGTAAAAATAAGGCTGGTTGTTGCTAGGTAAAATAGGTGAGTTTAGTAACAAAGGCTATGTGCCTTAGAATAAGTCCAAGAACTGCATTTATTTAGAAGACATCTATGCCCTGTCATGGGTTTTTATATTTAAAAAGCTGAAGAATAAATTATTGTAATGGAAAGAGAGTTTCTTGTAGGTAGATTAGGGCAGGTTAGTTACAAACTGTGCAGTTCCTAGATAAATAATCAACAGTCAAGTGTTATGTAATAAGCAATGAAGTTGTTCGAATTTGTCAGTTATTTTATACCGTTTAAAAAAAAAAAAAAGCATAATAACCCACACCAGGGTGTGCAGTAAGGCAGATCTTAACCACAATCCCCATGTGGTTGAAGACACTTGGTTGCACCTCGTGCTTCAGAACCCCTCTACAAATTTTCTTTGAGGACATCCTCCTCTATTGGACCACAGCTTTGGAGCTGGAAGCTGTCAGAGTCAGCACCACTCGGAAACTTTAGCTAGCCAAGGCCAAGCACAATGACGTGCAACATCAGCACCTATATAATTGTGGGCGGCCCTGTAGCTCTTCAGTTCCTTCTCCCATCATTAACCACTCATCAGACTTGTGGAGAAACAACGCCTTCATTTTCTTCAGCTTCATTATTGTATAACATTGCTTTTCTGTTTTCGACTTTGTCCTTTCATGCCATCGTCCAAACTTAATTTATGTTTTGTACCTGTGACTACAAGATTTACAAGGACGACGTTCACACAGTTTGTGTTTGCTGTTTGGGTTGTCCCATAATGTCCAGGCCTGCAAGATCTGCCAGGGATTTGAGCAGGCCACAAGCAGATGCTAAAAGAAGGCTGTCAAAAACCTTCATCACCATTAAGGCCATGGAAGCTCAAGCCAAGGCTTCTCCCTCTTGTTTGATTGCCTCTGGGAAGGACACTCCCCAGCATTCACTGATGCTGTCACTGCCACAGTCCTCTAGGGTTAAGACAAAGACAAGGATAAATCATTATCAAAGGCCTCCTCGTTCAGCCATTACCATAAGGATAAGGCCCATGCTTTGCCTGTGAGCTGAGGTCTCCGTTTAAGGAGGGTAAGCCCTCATCGTTGTCTGCGTTAGAGGTGACAACTACAGCTCTCCCTGATTCTCGATGAGACACCAAGGTCAGGTCTAGCTCTGGCACTGCTGTACCTACTGTCGGGTTCTACCCCTTCAACGTTGGTTGTCCTGGGCCCTTTACTGGATGCTGTCAGCCCCCAGGTTGTGCTGGTGTCATTCTATGAACTATTTTGACGCCTGTTGCCTTCTGTCCTGCTGACGATAATGGTTAGGCCATCAACAGGGCCTCTCCTGTTGGCATCATCATCATCGACAGGATCCAGAAGCACACCTATTATTTCTCTGTTGCAGCTGCCGCCTCTGCCACCAGTTCCACCATTTGCTTCTGTCTCATTCCAGCTGATGAGGTGGAATGTAGTGCTGATCTCCTTATTTTGGAGATGGATTTGGAGGCTGATGAACAGCACAAGCATTTGTCAATGCCAAATGTTTGCTTGCTGGCATTGGCAGTGGTAGTGTAGACGATACAGAGCTGCATAATAGGAATGGCAGTGAAGTATTGAACTGAAGCCAACCCCACCACCACCCTGCAGAGAGTGACAGGCATTGGGGTGTGCCTTTGGGTCGTCAGGCATAACGGCCACACCATTTCACCACCCTACCCTGCAGACACTGACAAGTGTCACGGTGTGCCTTGGGGTCTTTGGCCCTTATGTGCACCCCATTCCATCAGGAAATACGGTGAGATGGGTGTGGTATAGGAGAATGGGGTGAACTCTGGGGCTGAAGAGTCCCAAGGCATACCTCGATGCCTCTCACTGGCTGCAGGGTGTGGAATGGTATGAGCATTACAGGCAAGAATCCCAAGTCACACCCCTGATGCCTGTCATTCTCTACAGAGTTGGGCATTATGGTTGGAAACCCTAATACCTCAGGCATTCGTTGGTATTTTCACTCCAAATTTTCAACATGGTTTTGTGACCCCACCTCATGAACAGTGGCAATATCAGTTTGGTAGCCGAAGCTGCTTATGCACAGCGACTCACGGCATTTAGCACTACAGGTGCAAAAACATTCGAACTGGATATAAAATGACAGCTGTACTGTTCATGGGAGGTGTAAAATAGCAATGTTGCAATCTGCAGTAAAATATTAAAAACTGGTGAAGTCACGAGCTTGCATAGAAACTGTGCAACGTGACACCCATAATGTAATTAGTTTGGGGATTTTTTTACAGCAGATTGTCAACACAGGCATTTTGGGACCTCCGATCATGAACAGTGTCACTATGATTTTCTTTATCTGTCCCAAACAATGATTTCCCACAGCGACCACGCATCTCTGTGCTGAAAGTGTGAAAACACATTTCGGCCATGTTGTGAAAAATGACAGCTGTACTGTTCATAAGGAAGTGTGGAAAAATGCCACTAGTGAAAATCTAGACTGAAAATATTACAAAGTCATGAACTTACAAGGGTGCGTGGAAACTGTGCAATGCTCACTCGTAACACAGTCATTTTATGGACTTTTGTCACCAAATTTTCAACATAGCCATTTTAAGACCTCTGCTCATGAACAGTGTCACTGTGATTTTCTTAATGTGTCCCATACATTGATTTCGCACACCGACTGCGCCATTGTGCGCTACATGGGCGGAAACACGTTTTGGGTGAGATATGAAAAATGACAGCTATACTACTCATAAGAAGGTGTGGTAAAATGGCAATGTTGAAAGTCTGGAAGTGAAAATATTGAAAATTCGCGAACTTACAGTGCGTGAAGACACTGGCACTGCGGCAGTAAAACAGTCTTTTTGGAATTTTTCACAAATTTTCAAATTGGCTTCTTGAGAGCCCACCATGGAACACTGGCAGTGTCGTTGTTAATCGGTCCCGAAAGGTGATTTCATGCAGTGACCGCGAAATCACCTTCGGCCCAAATAACGCCATGACAGTGACAGCATTCATGAGAGGGTCCCAAAACCTCATGTTGAAAATTTGTGCAAAATTCCAAAAATGCCTGAGATATGCAGCAAAGTTAAAAACCCTATCTATCCCATTATACAGCTTACCGGCATTTCCTCAGTTCGCGGTCGGCTTTGAAGAGTGCAGGCGTGTTCCGGTCGCCCGAAGATCATCGCGCCGAGCTCTGGAGGTAAAGTATGGGGTATAGGGGTGTGGGGAGGCAGGGTGCACAGTGGGTGGAGTGCGGGTTGTGGAGGGGGCAGGAGAAGCCCGAGGGACAGTTTTTTTATTTGCAGGTTTTTTTGTAAATGACGATGCAGGACGTTTGCCACGCTGGGGTGGTCTCCCAGCGTGGCACAAGGATGGCTGGTTGGGGGGGCATGGAGCTGACAGGGGATTGGGCACCTCCGTCGGCCATAGCATCTGTTGCCATGCTGGGGTGGGCTCCCAGCGTGGCACCCTGTACTCTGAGGGGGGAGGACAGTGGAGCCGACGGGGGATTGGGCACCCCCGTCGGCTGTCGATGAGTTGTCACACTGGGGTGGGCACCTGGCGTGGCATGTGGAAGGCTTTGGGGGATGGCACAGCTGGCGGGGGATTGGGCACTCGGTCAGCTATACAGGTGTGTGCGTGGGGGTGCAGCACGCAGTATGTGTGTGTGTGTGTGTGTGTAGTGGATCGCTCACACAGCAGGCGATATCTTACCGCTGCTCACTGAAGCGTGAGCCCCTTCAACTGTACTCCACTGCATTTTGGAGCTGTCATAGACAGCTCCAGCAGGCATCGGAGAACTGCGGCCGCGCCTGCAAACACACTGCCTGAATTGGAAGAGGGCTGCCACACCTCCGAAAACTCGGATAGTGGCACTATGTTTCTTGCACATGCGTGCAAGCAAACATAATAATGATCCGTATGAGGGGGGGTTTGCCTTCCAGCTCTGCCCTCTCCTGATGCAGTGAGGACTCTGGTGTATATCCCCAGATTTCCTCCTGAGGATCACTCTTTTCACGCTTGACTCGGACAAATCCAGAAAGCCATGGAATTTGAAGTTCAGAAGAAGGACTGCAGTAAGAAAAATGTAATGGAGTCTTTGGACCTTCCTACAGTGACCTCCGTTATGTTTCCTCCTGTATATCCTGTCTTAGAGGATGCTACCTTTGCTGCCTGGCATAGGCCTAACAGCTTATCTGCAGTGCCTAGTAATGCTGATAAAAAAGTACCCAGCTCCGTCTGTTAAGCCTTATTATGCTTCCCAGCTTGAAACAGATTCTGTTGTTATAATGGCTGTTCACGACCACTCCAGAGCCCCTAGACACATGAGCACTTTGCCTCCTGGCAGATAATCCAGGAGGTTGGATATTAGGGGCAAAAGAACTTGTTCCTCTGTATCCTTGAGCCTAAGAATTGCAAACTATGAGGCACACGTGATTAAATGTCAGACTAGCCTGCGGAAATCTATGTCTACCATTCAGCCTCTACCTGATGGTCCTGCCAAGGCTGACTATCTTAAAACTGCCTTGGCTGGTGTGGATGTTGGAAGCCATCTTTAACATAGTCCCCATTCCAACATGCACTATGCACTTTGCTTTGATTATGTCTATCCACCATATCATTGCTGTATATACACTGCTATTTTGTGTTTCCACTCCATTTGCTGCTACCATTGTATTTGTATGCCTATATACACATTTCGATGTGTAATTTGTATCCATATTTTGCTATGTAAGTTGTTTCTCCTTATTTCCCTTCCCCCGGGTCACATCTGGAAATGAGCCTCGGCTCACTGTGCATTTACTGGTTACCAAGTTTTAAATAAATAACTAAAATCTGTTATGCTCTGCATATGATGCTTCTGATTCCAGGGCTGCTTCCTCTGGCATTGGCCTTAGGAGATATTCCTGGTACAGACTAGCTGATGTACAACAGGCTGTGCTGAATGTCCCTTTTAGAGGCTGCAGGCTATTTGGGAGTGATGTTGAAAATGCTCTACGTAAGCTTCAATCCTTTAGGATCACTAAGGTCACTCAACTCTAACCACGCAACCTGCCAGGGGGTATGGTAAAGGTTTGTTTCACAAGCCTGCTGCTCATGGAGGCCATGCCTTCCAACAGCAGACATGTGCACAAAACCATGGTAGTATGGTCCTTCCACCAGGTGCCCATGCAAAGGCACCCAAAGTTATAGGTGAAAGCAATGACCCCAGTACTTTCTGACTCCCACTTCCTTTCCCTCCACTGTTGCCTCCAGGGGTGTAAATGGGGGAAGGATCTCCCTTCATCAGCCAAAGTGGAAGGAAATCATGCCTGATGAGTGGGTCCTAGAAACAGTGGAAAAAGGACAAGCTCTGGAGTTGCGGTGAATCCCTCTAGATCTTACTTCGAGAGGGCTTTTGCAGTAGGTAATTACAAATAGGACTGAAGCCGTCAGGCGTCAAGACCCCATGGAAAAATTTCTAGCTAGCAGTCTCTGGCGGGGGACCGCCCCCACGTCAGGTGACGTCAGTGTAAAGGGGCGGTCCCCCACCCCACCTTCCAGAGGGTCGTTGCCTCTGCTGCTTGTTTCTCAAGAATGTGTCAGCGGCAGACATCTGTGCGGCCGCAACTTGGACTTCTGACCATACCTTTACGAAACATTACAGTTTGGACATTGCTTCTCACCATAGAGCGGGCTTTGGGTTGGCTGTTCTGCAAGGTCTTCTTTCCTAAGACCTTCACAGCCAGAGGGTCTACTTTTGGGTAGCTTCCTCTTCCCGTTTGCTTCTTCTTGTTCCAGACTGCTTGGGACTCAGTCCTATTTGTAATTACCTACTGCAAGAGCCCTCTCGAAGTAAGATAGTACAGTTACATAAGAGGTTACCGTAATACTAGATCTTCGAGAGAGGCTCTTGCAGTAGGTAATACCTTCCCGCCCTCCATCCTCCTAAGCTTTTTCAGCTCCTTTTCCAGTGAAGGAAATGCCTGCTTCTCTCTCATCTAGCCTTTTTGGCCTTTGGCGGGAAAGAACTGGAAGGCGGGCGTGGGGGACTGCCCCTTTATACTGACGTTGCCTGACGCCGGTCACCTGACGTGGGCAGTCCCCGCCAGAGATCAGTTAGCTAGAAATTTTCCGTAGTCCTGACGCCACCGCCTAGACCTATTTGTAATTACCTCATTGCAAGAGCCTTTCTCGAACATCTACTGTTACGGTAAGTTTTTACGTAACTGTACTTTCATCCTCCACCTCTTTATCACTATCCTCCAGGACACTTGTCCCTTCTGCTAGAGAAGGTTCATTTGCTTATAAACAAGTTGGCTTGTGAACCTGTTTCTCCCCAAGAGACATGAAGAATTATTTTCTAGATACTTCCTAGTTTCAAAGTGGACAGGAGATCTGTGTCCTGTACTGCACCTGAGAGACCTAAACCTGTTCATTGAATACTAAAAGTTTTGAATGGTATCGCTTCAGGCTTTGATCCCCCTGCTGCAAAAGGGGGGGACTGGGTTTGTGTCCTGGACATGAAGGATACATACCTTCATATCACGGTTTGCAAATGCCATAGGCATTACCTCCACTTCATGCTGGAGGGAAGCCACTGTTAGTTTGGAGTCTTGCCTTTTGGTTTATCCTTGGCACTGTGGGTATTTACCAAAGGTTTGGCGGCTGTGGCAGCTGCCCTTTAGAGGGAAGGGCTTTATGTCTTCCCATTTCTGGATGATTAGTTGCTGAAGGCCCAGTCCAGGGAAGTGATCCTGTACACATTGTCCAGAACAAGACAATTTTTCGAGGAATTGGGTGTCACATAGAAACACAGAATTTATCAGCAGAAAAGGACCAGTTGGCCTACCCAGTCTACCCAGATGATCTCTGCCTAGTCTATGAGGGCGGTCCTGCCAGCCTAACCTGATTGACTGCTTTGACTGGTAACCAGGACAGTGGACAGGGACCAAGCGGTAGATATCCTGTATCTGGATTTCAGTAAGGCCTTTGACTCTGTTCTCCACAGGAGATTAATCAGGAAGCTGGAAGACCTGGGGGCAGGGGGGAAACTGTTTGTGCAGGTTAGAAACTGGCTGCAGGATAGAAGTCAGAGGCTGGTGGTTGGGGGGAGTTCTCGGAGGTGCTAATGGGGTTCCACAGGGCTCAGTGCTCAGTCTGTTGTTTAACATCTTCATCAGCGATATTGCAGATGGGATAAAGGATAAAATGTGCCTGTTTGCAAATGACACAAAGCACTGTGGGAGAGTAGACACAAGAGGAGAGGACCTCAAGGAGAACCTGGGAAAGCTAGAGGAATGGTCACTTATTTGGCAAAAGTAATTTAAAGCCAAAAAGTGTAAGGTAATGCACTTGGGGGCAAAGAACCAGAGAGCAAATACTGGCTGGGGAGTGTGCAGGTTACCAGGTCAGAGGAGGAAAGGGGCTTGAGATTGATCATCATGAATGTCCTGAAGCACTTAACACACTGCAAGAAAGCAGCAGCCAAAGTGAATTGGATGCTGGGCTGCATAACCAGAGGTATAACCAGCAGGAAAGCAGAGGTCATTCTGCCACTGTACAGATCCCTAGTTTGGCCACACCTGAAGTACAGTGTGCAGTATTGGTGCCCATACCTAAAGAAGGACCTTAACCTGCTGGAGACAGTCCAGAGAAGGGCGACCAGAATGATCCGGGAACAGCAAGCAGAACATACGAGGAGAGACTCTTGAGATTGCAACATGTACTCCCTGGAGGATAGAAGGAGAGGGGTGATACGACTGAAACCTTAAAGTACCTTAAAGGTTTCAATAGGGTGAACTCTGAGAGTCTCTTCAGCCTTAGTGGGAATAGGACTACTAGGGAGTACTGTCTCAAGCTGGTGGGGGTAATTCAGAAGAGAAATGAGGAGGCACTTTTTTACAGAGAGGGTGGTAGCTAAGTGGAATGAGTTGCTGGAGAAAGTAGTGTCCCTGAAGACGGTGGACAGCTTTAACAGTGGCTGGGACAGAGCAAAGGGGAAAGATGCATGTAGAATAGGGAGGACATCAGCAGAGAGGAAAGAGTAGATAATGGGGGGAAGGGCAGATCCCTGAGTAGACACTGAGAGGTCTAGTAACTCGAGCAGACTGGTTAGACTGCAAGGCCCTATTCTGCTGGCTTGATTGCCTGTTCGTATGTCTCCGCAGACCATAACTGGTCTCCGACAACCCCCCTCCTCTCTGCCTATTTACCAATATTCCCCTATGTCTGTCCCATGCTCATGTGGAGATCCCTCAGTCTCTCCTTACAGGTCTTTTGGTGCAATCCCTGCACCATTTTAGTTGCACTCCTCAGGACTGTCTCCACCCTGTCTTATACCCTTTCTGAGATGCAGCCTCCTAAACTGAAGACAGTACTCCAGGTGAGATCTCACCAGTGAGCGATAACAGTGGCAATAGAAGGTAGATTAGTGTGATTGTAGTTACCTTTTGATGGTAAGGGTAAAGAGCTGAGATAGAAATGTATGTATTTTTGAATGTTATAGAAGCCAGAAGGGGAAGGAAGCATATTCAGTTCAGTGCTTTACAGTAACTGGTAATTGCTGTTTTTCTTTTAGACTTGGATTGTGGGCTTTTGAGTGACACTGTACTTTCTTTGTTGTCTTTACTTAGAATTGTTTTGGGCTGTTGAGGATTTAAAATGTAGTGGTGGTGTATTTCTTTGCTGTCTTTGGTTGCTTGCAATTTTACTTCCCCTTCCCCAACTCTTGATTATATGTCCTGTTAAATCTGATTGACAGGAGCTAAACACTGGGTATAGTAAGGGGTGTGAGTAGGAGGGGCATACCAGGAAAGGAACAGCAGCAAGTGAAGAGGTGACTGCTGTCTCAGTGGAAGGAAGTAAAATGCAAATCTAGGAGCTTTCATTATTACTTCTTCGCATTGATATTGCATTGGGGAAAGGAGGTAGGAGTTTGAAGAAGGTTGTGCAATGGCTACTAAAGTCTGTTTTGAGTGTGGATAGGAAGGATAGGAATATAAAAGCAGTTGCTCAATATATCTAACGTGTGCAACAAAGGAGGTAAGGAAATAAAGAAAATGTTTTGCACTAATAGAGAGGAGGAGAGGAGACTTGGGGAGTGTTTGGTATCCTGCATCTGGAAGGATGGGGAGTCGCCTAGTGGCAACGACAGCAATGGGTAGGTGGTGGCTGGCAACACCATGGGTACCAATCTTCTTAAAAATTGCCTGGAGCGTGGAGGATGTTTAGTGCAACCACATAGAAAACTTAGAAAGGAGACTGAGGGTCTGCAGGAGGAACTAAGACAGGCAAAGCAGATTGGGGTGGTTTAGCCCAGTACTGGAGAGAGAGGAAGAAGGGAGATGAGGGAGGCGTTTAGCCAACAGTGGTGAGGAGAGGTCAGAAGAAGGGAAGCAGAGACAAAAGGGCCCAGGCCAGAAGAACAATTGCCAGGAAACCAGGTCAGGAGACAAAAGACAAATGGAAGGAGGAGATAGGGACTGTGAGGGAGGCGAAGAAGTGGCAAAAGTCATGGAGTGGAAAGGAGAGAACAGGTTACTATGAAGAGAGAGGAGCGGCATTTGTGAAGGGCCTTTAGAAAATAGTTGTGCACTGCTAGAGAGGAAGAAGGTGGAGGAGGAAATGATGAAATTAGAGGGTAATTGATAAAGCTGGGACCAAATTGGAGCGGGAAGTTCTGCTGGAGAATTGCAAAAGGGTAAAGGAGGAAATAATGTGCAGGAGGAAGAAGAGGAGCTGGGAATGAGAGAGAGAGATGAATGGAAGCAAGCAGGGAGTAAGAGGTTGGAATCTTAGTGCTGGGGGACTCAATACTAAGAGGAGTTAGGTGGGTAGCAAGGGGAGAGTCATAGTCGCAGTTTGGGTGGAGGCCATGCCAGGAATGACAGCTAAAAGGTGGGACAGTCTGTCTTGAAATAATGCTAGAAGGGTAGGGACAAGCCTCATTTAATTATACATCTTGGGACAAACGACCTGGCTGACAAGACAGTAGATACAGTCCAGAGGAGGTTTGAGGAAGTAGCACAATTATGTGAGGGCAGGAAGATCAGTAACTTTTCAGAGATACTTCGTTAAGAAGGCAAAGCACAACAAAAAGCTGAGAATAGAGGAATTTAACGGACGGCTAAGAACCTGGTGTTGTGCTAAAGGCATGGGCTGTTGGGGGGTGGGAGGACCTGGAGGACAGTAGTCTCTATGCCAAGGACAGACTACACTTGAGTGAGGAGGAAAAAAGTGTTGAAACAGAGGATGGAGGAGTACATAAAGGAAGTTGGGAATTTAAACTAGGAGTGGGGTGGCAGTTGGGGAAGAGATATGCAGAGACCACAGGTTGGGAAACCATATGAGCTTACTCCCCATAACAGTGACAAAGGACAAATAGGCAAGTACTGTTGGTGATGCTAGGAAAGAGGAGGGCAGGATGGGAGGGGGAAAGGGTGGAAGGTGGTTACCCTTAATGCTAGGAGCCTGGGAGGAAAACTGCAGAGTTACAGGTTCTCATGGCAGAGGGAGAGGTGGACATTGCAGTCATCACAGAACATGGGCCACCCAATACAATGACTGGGACCTGTCTGTACCAGGGTACAAGTTATTTTGTGGGACAGGGTGATTGGGAAAGGAGGGGTGGCACTATGTGAAGGAAGGTCTGAACTGTATAAGGGAGGAAGGGGAGGAGGGTAGTATGGAGTCACTTTGGATGCAAATCCAGGATTCCAAGAATAGGATTCTTAGAATGGGAGTGGTGTACAGGCCACCATCTCAGACGGAGGAGTTAGACAGGGAACTAGCGGGACAGATCAGGAGGACCTCGAGAAGGGTAGTGTGGTGATTGTGGGGGACTTCAACATGCCAGGGTGGACTGGAGCACCCCAACAACCAGGAACAGAGGGAGCAGGTACTGCTAGATGCCTTCAGGACAGCTTCCTGCTGCAAATGGTCAGTGAACCAACCAGGTTAGGAATACCCTTGACCTTGTGCTGGCAAATGGGGACTTTGTGGGAGAGAACTTACAGTGGAGGAACCGCTGTCAGGAGTGACCACCACTCAGTATGGCTCACATTGGATAGGCAGGAAGGGTGGAATCTGGCACAATAGTGCTGGACTTCAGGAGGGCCCGACTTTGGGAGGATGGGGAAGTGGTAAAAGGCTACCTGGCCAGAATTCAATCTAGTATGGACACTAACCAGAGGTGGGAGCTCATAAAGCTGGGGATATGGAGGCAACAAAACCTGCTGCAAAGCCCAGAGCAAGAGGCTAAGGCTAAGAAACTGATCTGGTTGAGCAAGGAGGTCATGGAAAAGGTAAGGAGGAAAAGAGATGCCTTGGAATACAAGAAAACAGGAGGGGAGGACAGGGAGGGTACTTGACAGAATCGAAAGAGGTGACAAGGGCAGTAAGGGAGCCAAAGCATCTATGGAACTCAGGCTGGCACAAGGCATTAAGAGGGGAGAAGGACTTTAAGTACATCAGGGAGAAAAGGAGCTGTAAGGACCACATAATGGGATTAGGAAGGACGGAGTTGGGTGGAAGCTAAGGGTGCGATAAGGCGGAAGCACTAAATGAGTACTGCTCAGTATTTACTAAAGAGAGGAGGGGTGACACCGGTGGGAGAAATGGCAGAAGCAGGTGGGAAGTGGTGACAGATGGGAAATCATGGAGAGCAGAGTTCAGAGGGTTTGAAGGCACTGAGGGTGGACAAGGTGCCAGGCCCAGATGGCATCCACCCAGTACTGAAGGAGCTGGCAGAGGTCCTTGCAGGACCTTGGCAGACCTATTTAATGCCTCACTACATTCAGGGTGTGTACCCTCGAGACTGGAGGATGGCTCATGTGGTGCCCCTCCACAAGAGTGGCCCCAAGGATGAACCGGAAACTACAGACCAGTGAGCCTCACATCCATCATGGGTAAGCTAATGGAGACTATCCTGAAGGAGAGGCTGGTGGCCCTCCTAGAGGCCAAAGGACTACAGGACAGCAGACAGCATGGCTTCATACGTGGCAGATCCTGCCAAACCAACCTGGTCAAGTTCTATGACTGGGTAACTAGGCAACTGGCCTGGGGCCGTGCAGTGGATGTCCTGTATCTGGACTTCAGTAAGGCATTCGACTCAGTGCCACATGGAAGGCTGGGAAGGAAGTTAGGCAGCACAGGGGCGGGTGCAAAGCTGGTGAGATGGGTAGGAAACTGGCTGCAGGGAAGGCAACAGAGGGTGGTGGTGGGTGGGGAGCTCTCACACCCAAGGGCAGTGATGAGCGGTGTTCCACAGGGCTCGGTGTTGGGACCAGTGTTGTTTGGGATATTCATTGCAGACATATCATGGGACATCAAGAGCAAGATCAGTCTGTTTGCTGATGATACCAAGGTAGGCAGCGGTGGTAGATGACCTAGGGGATGGCAGGGGTTGCAGGATGATCTGGGAAAGCTTGAAACCTGGTCAGACACCTGGCAACTGAGCTTTAATGCCAAAAGTGCAAGGTGCTGCATTTGGGATGAAGAACCCAAGGAGGAGTTACCAGCTAGGGGAGTGCAGCTAGCCCAGACAGAGGAGGAGAAGGATCTGGGTGTGCTCATTACAAGGTCAATGAACAACTCGCACAATGTAGGAAGGCAGCTGCAAAGACCAACAAAATGCTGGGTTGTATTGCAAGGGGTATATCCTCGAGGGAGGAGGGAGGTGATTCTGCCACTGTATAGGTCATTAGTTAGACCACACCTGGAGTACTCGTGCAGTACTGGCGTCCATATCTGAAGAGGGCATTAAGTTACTGGAGGGGTTCAGCGCAGAGCGACAAAGATGATCAAGGGGCTGGGGGACTTATCATACGAGAGAGGAGGTTGAAGGAGTTGAACATGTACTCACTGAGAGAGAGAGAGACAGGGTGACCTGATTGAAACCTTTAAATACATGAAAGGAATAAACAAGATGGGTACAGAGGGGCTGTTCAAAGTAAGGGAAGGGAGGGCCACCAGGGGCCATGATATGAGACTGGAGTGAGGAAGGTTCAGGAGGGAGATGAGGAGACACTTTTTTACAGAGAGGGTGGTGGATGGGTGGAATACATTACCTGCTGAAGTGGTATGCAGTAGAACAGTGGACTGCTTCAAACGAGGATGGGACAGGACAACAGGGAGGGTTAATGAAGGGAAATGGGTGGAAGGGAGGGGCAGCTGCAGAATAAGGGGTGCTAGCTGCACATCCGAGCAGACTTGATAGACCTCTAGGCCTTTATCTGCTGGCAAATTTCGTATGTTCGTAACACCACCTCTCTCTGCTCCTGCTAGTGATACCTCTCTCACTGCATCCCAGCATTACATTGGCCCTACCCACTGATTCGTCACACTGCCCTGCCACTTTGAGGTCATCAGATATGATAACCCCAAGGTCCCTTTCCTGTATAGTGCCTGACAGTACCTCGCCCAATCCTATACTCAGTTCCTGGGTTCCTATGCCCTAGGTGCATAATTTTGTATTTTTTGGCATTGAACCCCAACTGCCATGTTTTGACCACTCCTTGAGTTTCCCAAGATCCTTACACATTCTTTCCACATCCTCCTGATTGTCCACCCTAATACAGATATAGGTATAATCAGCAAAAAGTCATACCTTCCCTTCCAGGTCATAGAAACATAGACTTTGATGGTAGATAAGGACCACCTGACCCACCCAGTCTGCCCATTTCCCTACCTATTGGATAAGCTGCAGATCCCAGTTAACCAACAGCTTGCTTCCTCCTGCCTACCAGAATTGCCTTATGTCTGTCCCATGCATTCTTGAATTCCCCCACTGTTTTAGACCTCACAACCTCCTCAGGAAGGCGGTTCCATGCATCCACCACCCTCTGTGAAAAAATACTTCCTCACGTTGCCCCTGAACCTTTCCCCCCTCTATTTTCAAATTGTGCCCCCTTGTTCTTGCACATCTCTTTTTCAGAAATATACTACCCTCTTGGACATTGTTGATTCCTTGAGGTACTTGCAGATCTGTATCACGTCCCCACTCTCCCTCCTTTCTCCTTTCTAGAGTATACATATTAAGATCCTTTAGTCTCTACTCATATGGCTTATAGTACAGACTCTGCACCATTTTAGTTGCTCTTCTCTGGACTGCCTCCATCATGTCTATATCCTAGCGGAGATGGGGTCTCCAGAACTGCACCCAGTACTCCAGATGGGGTTTCACCAACTGTCTGTACAGAGGGATAACATCCTCCTGTTTTCTACTAGTGATGCCTCTCCCTATGCATCCCAGTATCCCCCAGCCCTCCTTACTGCCTTCTCACATTGCTTGCCTACTTTTAGATCATCTGATATGACTACTCCCAGGTCTCTCTTCATTTTTGTTGTTGTTAGTATCACCCCCCCACACACACACACACACACACACACACACACACACACACTATATACTCTTCCTCTGGGTTTTTTGTTTCCCAGGTGCATTACTTTGCATTTCTTTGCATTGAATCTAAGCTGCCATACTTTTGACCAGTCCTCCAACCTTGCCAAGTCCCTTTTCATCCTTTCCACCCCCTCTTGTGTATCAACCCTGTTGCAGATCTTTGCGTCGTCTGCAAATAGGCATACGTTTCCTTCCAGTCCCTCTGCAATGTCACTTATAAAGACATTAAAGAGGACTGGTCCCAGTACTGAACCCTGCAGTACCCCACTAGTAACCCCCTTTCTTCGTAGAGGACTCCGATTACTATTATCCTCTGTGTCCTGTTGTCCAGCCAATGTTTTACCCAGGCTACTACCCTGGGATCCACTCCAAGGCTGGCTAACTTGTTTATTAATCTTTTGTGTGGGACTGTGTCAAATGCCTTGCTAAAGTCTAGGTAGGCCACATCCACAGCCCCTCCCTGGTGTACTACCTTGGTCACCCAGTCAGAGAAATTAGATTCATCTGGCATGACCTTCCCACGGTCATCTGCAATGTCACTTATGAAGACATTGAAGATGGCCAGTCCCAGTACTGAGCCCTGCAGCTCCCTGCTGGTCACTCTTCCATCCTTAGAAAGAGTGCCATTAACTACCACCTTCTGTTGCCATCTGTTAACCAATTTCTAACCCAATTCACCACTTTGGATCCCACTTCTGGGCTGCACAGTTTCTTAATCAACCTCTTACGTGGCACAGTGTCAAAGGCCTTGCTATAGTCCACAGAGGCCACATCCAATGTCCTGCCCTCTATTTACCTGGCCACCCAGTTAAAGAAATTAATCAGATTCGTCTGGTGTGACCTCCCCTGTGAATCCATGCTGTCTTAAGTCTTGCAGCCCATCATATTCAAGATACTTAACCAACCTTTCCTTTAACATTATTTCAGTTAATTTCCCCACCACTGAGGTGAGGCTCACCGGTCTATAGATGCTATCCTATTCCCTGCTGCCTCTGTTATGTAGAGGGACCATGTCTGCTCTCCTTCAGTCCTCCGGAACTATGCCAAATTTCAATGGGCTTTTGAATAAGGCCATCAGTGTGGCAGCCAGCACCACCCCAAGTTCCTTTAGTAGCCTTGGATGTATGTCATCTGGCCCCATAACCTTTTCCACTTTAGAACTGCAAGTCGCTTCAGTACTCTTTCCTCTAAAAAAATGAACTTGGGTTCACCTCTCCCCTTTGTTCCTGCTGCTCTCTGGTGGTTCATCCCCACCTCCCTCCACTGTGAAGACTTAAGCGGAAGTACCTGCTCAGGATGTCTGCCTTTTCTTGGTCCCCTTCTATGCAGTCTTCCTCTGCTGCCCTCCTTATCTTCACTATCCCTCTCCTTGCTTTCCTCTTGTCACGTATGTGCCTGAAGAAAGTCTTATCCCCATTTGCTACCCCTTTGACTATCCTTTCCTCTGTCTGTACCTTTACCCCCCTCACTGCCTTACCTGCTTCCCTTTGTTTTAGTTGGTACAGCTTCCGTTCTTCTTCCTCCATGTTTCCTTATACTTCCTGAATGCTACCTTGTTTTCCTTCATTGCCATGGCCACTTCCCTAGAGTGCCATAACAATCTCAAAGGGAATGTATCGAAATTCAAACGTGTCCCTTGTCGGTGCTTCTGATGTATTGGTGTAGCGCCCTCCTGCCTGCAGACAGGGCAGAGTCTCTTGTTGCACAGGCCCAGCTGATACAGAGAACTCGTTAAGTGTCAGCTGATACAATGTTACATATCCTGGGGCTGGTGGCTCATGGCTGCTGCCATCATGGTTCTCTTTGCCCATTTCCATATGTGCATACCACATTGGACTCTTTGGGTACAATGGGATCAGCTGACAGACAAGCTGGAACAAATCATCCTCTGAAGTCCACACTTTGCTGTGCTCTAGTACGGTGGATCGACCACTAGAACCTGTTACAGGGTGTTCCATTTTTTCCCCAGCTCTTGTGCAGATCCTCCCAACAGATGCCTCAGGGTCCAGTTGGGATGCCCATCTTGGATCTTGTCAGACCCAAGGCTCCTGGACTGTTCCGGAGTCAGATCTCCATATAAATATCCTGGAGATGCAGGCTGTTCTGCTTGGTCTCCAGGCTTTCCAGGAGCAGCTCTCCCAGTCCCCTGCTAATTCAGACAATGTCAGTGTCATTCACTACATAAACAATCAAGGGGGCACTCTCTCATCCCTTGTGCAGGAAAGCGATGAGAGTGTGGTACCGGGGGATGTCTCACAGTCTTCAGCTATTGACCTTGTTTCTCCCAGGTGTCCAGAACATCTTGGCGGATAGGCTAAGCAGGTCTCAGTCCCTGGTACATAAATGGGAACTGCTAATCTCTGTGATAAACTACCTCTTTGCAAGATGGGGTCATCCAGAGCTGGACTTTTTTGCATCCCCACACAATGAAAAACTACTGTGTTTTTGCTCACTCCATGGCTTGAAGTTTTCTAATGAGACACATTGTCCTTCTCCTGGAAGGGGAGGATTCTTTATGCCTTTCCTCCAATCCCTCTCATTCAGAGCATTCTGCTCATGCTGCTGGCGGAGCATGCCACCCTAATACTGGTGGCTTCTGTCCAGCCTCACCAGATCTGGTTTCCACTTCTGCAGCATCTGGCAGTGGAGCCTCCTGTTCAGCTCCCCCTTTGTTGGGGTCTGCTGTCACAGGATCAGGGATCCCTGGTCCATCCAGACCTGTGGTCCCTGCATCTGCATGCATGGCTTCTGAAACATAGCCATTGCCCATTTTGGGGTGCCCCCTAGGTGGCTGACATCTTGCTTACAGCTAGAAAGTCTTCCATGAGGCACAGCTACTCTTTGAAATGGAATTGCTTCTCCATATGGTGTGCTTCCCATTCAGTGGACCCATTTACATGTCCTGTGAATAGTGTACTGGCCTATCTTCTGTTCCTGTCTGACTCCAGTCTCCATCTCTCTTCCATTACAGTACACTTGACAGCCACTTCAGCTTTTCCTGCCTCTATAGATCTGTACACGGTGGCACACCCAGAAGTGTCCCTTATATTTTTGAAGGATCTTCTGTACATGCATACCCCTATTCATATACCGGTTCCACCTTGGGACCTCATTTTTTTATGATTGACTTCAGCTCCATTTGAGCCTGCCATGAGCTGTAAGAAGCAATTTATTTCATGCAAAACACTGTTTTTGTTGCCATGACTTTTGCTCTTATGATTTTTGAGCTTCAGGCTCTGATGCATCAGCCTCATTATTTGATTTTCCACAAAGACAGGGTATGTTTGTAGATCAGTCCTAATTTGCTGCCTAAAGTGGGCTCTGATTTCACATTAAATCATTCACCTTCCTGTGTCTTATCCTGAGTATGCTAACAAAGGTGAGGCATTGCTCCGTACCCTTGATGTACATAGAACACTGCATTTCCATCTTGATTGCACTAAGTACTGCAGAAAGTCCTCGAAGCTTTTTGTTTCATTTGTCCCAAGGAAATAGGATGCCCCAGTGTCTAAACAGTGCATGTCCTATAGTTGGCTAACTGTTACGTTCTGTTATAGGTAGGTATGGTAAGGAACTTCCTGTGCTGTGTGTGACCACTCTACATGTAGTATGGCAACTTCTTTTGCTTGCCTTCAAAATGTTTCTGCATTTGACAGATGTGCTGCGGCCACACGGGTCACTGTATAATCTTCCACTAAGTACTAATCTTGCAGTGTTGCAAGGCCATCTGTCTTGATTGCATATCCCTGTGTACTTTGTACTGCCTGTGAATATTATAAAGGTGTGACCCAATGGAGGAGATGTCCTCAATGAAGATAAACCAGTCACTTACCATAACAGTAGATCTGTGAGAGACTCTCCTCCATTGGGCCACAGCACACCCAGCCTCCTTCCCCCTTTCTGAGGTATAAGATGGCAGGTTTGTCCACTGCCTTGTTTGGCTATGTCCTTAAGTGCCTTATGCCTATCTGGACTTCAGAAAGGCCTTTGGCACTATTCCACATAGAAGGCTGTTTAACAAACTGCACAGCCCTAGGGTCGGTCCTAATATAGTAAAATGGTGGACTGCTGGCTTGCTGGCAGGAACCAAAGGGTGGTGGTAAATGGGGTACACTCTAGAGTGGGAAGGGTGATGAGTGGGGTGCAGCAAGAGTCAGTTTTGAGACCAGTCCTCTTCACTGTCTTTACTGGTGACATTGCAGAGGGGCTGATGGGGAAGGTATGCCTATTCGCATATGAGACAAAGATCTGTAATAGGGTGGACATGCCGGGGTGTCTGTGAAAGGATAATGGTGGACCTTAAAAACCTGGAGGAATGGTCTAAAGTTTGGCAGCTAAAGGTCAGTGCAAAAAGTGTAAGATCATGCATATAGGGCACAGAAACCCGAGAGCAACATACCAACTGGGAGGGGAAGTACTGACAGTCTTGAAGCAGGAAACAGACCTGAGGGTTATCATCTTGGATGACCTAAAGGTGGCCAGACGATGTGACAGGATGGTAGGAATGGCTAGTCAAATGCTCAGATGCATTGGGAAGGGGTATCACCAGTAGAAAGAGGGAGGTAATAATACCCCTGTATAAGACACTGGTACAACTCCCCACCTTGAATACTACATACACTTCTGGAGGCCCCATCGTGGTAAAGACATAGGGTGGAGGCAGTGCAGGGGAGAGCAACTAGAATGGTGCAGGGCTTACATGGGAAGACCTATGGGGATAGACTGAGTGGCTTAAATATGTATTCCATGGAGGAAAGGGGGAGAGAGGGGGGTATGATTGAGGCATTCAAATACCTTACTAGTATAAACAGAGTACAGGAAGGGGGCATCTTGCAGAATAAGAGATGCTCAAGGACCAGGGGCATAGTATGAAGTTAGAGGGGGGGAAGGCTTAGGGGTAAAGGGAGGAAGTACTTTTTCATGGAGAGCATGGCGGACGCGTGGGATGGCCTACCAGAGGGGGTGGTGGGGGCTTCAACTGTCACAGGGTTTAAAAATGCATCAGATTAACACAAGGGTATTCTGGAGGCCAGAGGGCGGTGTTCTGGAGTTCCAATAGGGCATCAGGCATCACAATAGGAAAGGGTTTGAAAGGGCAGACTAGGTGGGCCAAGAGGTCCTTATCAGCCGACAACATCTGTGTATCTGTGTCTGTATACTATATTCCGAGTCTCATGCCTCTCCTTGTGTACGTGGTTCTGGTTTGGTCTCATGCTTCCTCACCGTAAGAGGCCCTCTGAGCTTATCTCCAGTGAAGAACTGAGGAGCAACAGGGCCACCCATGATTATATAGACACTGGTGTTGCATGTCATTATGGGTGGCCTTTGGCTAGCAAATGTCTCCGAGTTATCCTGACACAGGCTGTAATTACAGTTCCAAAGGTGTGGCCCAATGAAAGAGATTCTCTTGAAGACCTACTGTCATGGTGAGAAACTGTTCCTTTTACCACATACTCAGTTGTGGGTTATTGCTTACATATTGCAAAAAATTATGTTAATGCACCAGTCAGGGTTCAACTGTATGCCACAAAAAGTACAGAGCTCTGGTGTTAGGGTTGTGGCGAGACAGGCCTATATCCTTTATTTATGTTCCTATTGTATGTGCTGTAATGTACTTTAGAGTTAAGACACTGTCTCTTTAAAAGGCTTTTAAGAGTAAAACATAGTCAAAAGTTCTGCAAAAGCTAGGGTGGGTCTGGTACATCTCCAGATAAGGGACAGATGGGTTTATGACTCAAAAAGTCCTACACTATTAGATAAAACTGGGAATGTAGTTTCCAATGACAGGAAAAGGTAATGTAATGGCCTACGGGTCAGGGGTCAAGCCAAATGCATGAACCAGATGTTACTGGGGTTGACATGGAACCTGATATGGAACCACAGTGACACCTGCAGGAAAAGGTAAACTGTTGCACCCAAAACCACATCACAAAAGTGATGGGTGGGGCTTGAAAATGACCAGACTTTATCTAATAGACCCATGTTGAACATAAGGGCAGTTGAGCAGTTTTAGCTTGGAGTCAGGAGCCTGAGTGAACACTTGGAGAATCTCAGAGCTAACCAAGCTGGTATATACTTTTAAACCAGAACGTATATGTGTAGGCCTGGAAAGAAACCGCTGAAACCAGACCTGAGTGTGTGGAAATTAGACTTTTCACGTACTGAACAGAAAATTCTGATTTTAAGTCAGAATTTTGGAAACCAAGACTTTTCACCAAGGAAACACCTGGAGTCTTTTTAAAGGACATTCATAGCACTGACTTGGATCACGAACTGGCTACAAACTCTGTTGCTTAACGAACTTCCACCTACAGAGAGAACATTTTCATATCCACAAGGAGACACATTTAATCTTTCTGGACTCTAACATCAGAATATGGTATAGTTTAGAGCAATAGTTCTCAGACTTTGTTACAGTGAGCCTCCTCAAATCCATGGAAAATATTTTGAGCCTCCCCCAAAAACCAAAATAATCTTGGGCCTCCCCAAAGAAAAATAACATACAGTACTTTGCACAGTACACCATGAATACATTGAAATCCCTCGGAGTACTTGGCTCACATCCAGTTCTTTGTCTTATACAAACGTGGAACCTTTGAAAAAGAGCTCCTGTGCTCAAAGGAGTTATCTGAATAACAAGTAAATAAAATAACAAATATTATTCAGTTTATTGTAACACCCGGCCAGCCTACTTCCTCCACTATTTTCATTCTTGAACCATTGTTACCCCTTGTTGCAGTACCTTCATGGGTCAGACTACTTTTTCTGTTTCCTCTCTATATGGAATAATCTTCCTACTTACTTTGCCTCTCTCCCTCCGTCCCTGCCCATAAGCAACTTCTCTATGATTACTTTGCTCCTTCCTGCTATTGCTCTTAGCACTTCTATGCTCAACCCTTGTATTTGGACTGTTCTGCTATCAGTCTACAAATCGATCAATTACCACTACTCATTATTAGTTTATTGTTCATATTTGTCTGCACTATTGTTCACTGTACATTTCTTGATTGTTTTGAAGTTACCTTTTGAAATCTATTCACTCCCTACCCTTCCCCGGGTACACCTGAAATGAGCTTTGGCTCATTCACCTTCCCTTGTCACCTATTAGTAAATAAATACATTTTATGCAATAGGTGTGAGACCAAAAGCCATTGAATAAATCCATTTATTTCCACATATGTGGAATAAATCTAACCATCCTAGATTTATCCCACATATGTGGGATAAATGTAAACTGTCAATCAAAGCTTTTTTGTTCACTTTTTTGACAAACAAATGTGAATAACTTTAAAACGAAAAATGATAGCATAGTACAGTACTGTGAGCACGAAAAATGTTCTGGACAAAAATATCTACAAAATGAGTGGTGTTTCATTTATAGATACCTTTTAGTTTTTTATAATTAGCAAAAACAGCAAAAATCCTATTTTCTTTTCACTTTTCAGACAAACAAATATAAATAACTTTAAAATGAAAAATGATAACATGGTACTGTGAGCACGAAAAATGTTCAGCATAAAAATATCTACAAAATGAGTGGTGTTTCATTCAGCATAAAAATATCTACAAAATGAGTGGTGTTTCATTCAGAGATACCTTTTAGTTTTTTCAAAATTAGCAAAAAACAGCATAAAATTCAGTTTTCTTTTCACTTTTTCAACAAACAAATGTGAATCACTTTAAAACTAAAAATGATAGCATGGTACTATGAGCAAAAAAATGTTCAGCATGAAATATCTACAAAATGGTGGAATTTCATTAATAAACACCTTTTAGTTTTTTATAATTAGCAAAAACAGCATAAAATTAAATTTTGTTTCACTTTTCATCAAACAAATGTGAATAACTTTAAAACAAAAAGGTAGCATGATACTGTCACCATGACATTTGTTCAGCAAGATGTTCTCTACAAAATGAGTGGTGTTTCATTTAATAGCAACCACCCCGCTAGGCGGACATACACCAGGAAAGTTAACCAAAAGTCCCAGAAAGTCCCAGAAATTGCCATTTAAAAAAAGAACATAAACAGTCAAAACCAAATGTTCCCACACTGATAAAAAGCATCCCTATTGCATAAATGAAATACACAATGGTGAGCTGTCAGATAAATGATTTATCTACACTTGTACTGTTCGACCTCGGACACCTCACTCGTGGCTTACGCCACTCGTGAAGTTCTCCGAGGTCAAACAGCACTTGTGTAGATAAATCATTTATCTGACAGCTCACCATTGTATATCCCATATAAATTCACCTACTATTATCCTCTTTCAGTTTGCTTCATTTCTTCACACAAAATATATAAAACTCAAAATTTAAATACAGTTTCTTATCAGACTTGCTTGAGCCTCCCCTTGAACAGGTTGGGGCCTCCTCAGGGAGGCTGGCCTCACCATTTGAGAACCACTTGTTTAGAGCATCAGTATCTAGTGTTTTCTGTAAACCACCCAGTGTTATTTTTGGTATTGTCTGCAGTTCAAAGATCTTCCAAATTGTCGAATGTACTTTATTGTTTATATTAAGTAAACTTTTATGATTTTCTTATCAAATCTGCCTGGGGTCTGATTGTGTGATCTAACATTTTAACAAAAGGGTTTCGCAAAGACTGTATGCCTTGATAATGAAGATAGTGACCGCTCGGCTGTCCTACAAAGCTATTTAGGCAACAGACTGCCAGTGGCAGTGGTGGGATTCAGACCCCTAATGTAATACAGAGTCAAGGGAACTCGAAACTACAGTTTCCACCCTCCCACTGGGAAAAGGAAGGTTGGTGATTCTTCTTGAACCCTACAACTGCTCACAAGTTCTGTAAAAGGAGAAAGCCTCTCTGTAAACAGAAGGTCCTAACATGCCTTGGGGGCTGGGCTCATGACAAGGGTTCCCACCTCCAACTCCCCACCCCCCCCCCGAAGCAAAAGGACAAGACCACACAAGAAAGCACAGATAGTCATCATTAGTTAAGACAAACAACATTCTACCATTTCAAAGTGATGCAAATGTAGTAGCACTGACGTGCTATCTTGAAACAATGGCATACAGCATGCTGCATTTTAAAACACCATACTCCTGCACTGCCGTTTAGAAATGCAGCAGTGTGGGTGTGTACATGTTGCAGTGTGCATGTGAATCTGCAGGGGCCTGCTGTTCTGCAGACAGAAGCACTGTTGTAATTTGGGTATTGTGAATTTGTATTTGCAGCCATTGATAAACACGGACACTAAGACATGCACAAGAAATACACAGCCACTTCTGGCTGCAGATAAAAACAGTCCTTCTGGCTGCTGAAGTGCTGTCCCCGTACACACATTGACAATGCAAGACATACATTGCCACTTCTAGCTGCAGATAGAAATCTGTGATACCTAAAATACAACCCACTTCTGGGTGCAGCAGTCATGCTTGATGTGGGTGTGCAATCTGTGTAGGGCCTGAATACCATACACCATCCTTACGTTTATTACCTTAAAGGGAAATCCTCACCTCCCCTACAGTATTGCTGTGAGACCTTAAAGTCCCGATTAAGAAAAAACGGAGTTAAAGTAGAAGTTTCCATGTACTTACTAGTCTGTAATTTAATTTTGTATCTGGTTGATCCTGTGACCCTCCACTTGCCATGTTTAATCACTACATGTTTTAGTGTCCCCTGTGGCCAGCTTTCTGATGATGTGACTGATGGACTGAGCTGTAGGGGATCTCTATGTGCCGGCAAGTCAGTTAATAGCATTTTGGTATGAAGGAGCGCATGATTGCACGTATTCTACTGGTACTGATTGTGCTGCTAAGCTTAGCATGATTGGTACCAGTAGGATAAGCACGATCATGCACTCCTTCATACTAAAACACTCTTTTTTTTTTTTTTATTTTATTTCCCCCCAGTCGCAGCCTGTGGGGGCATCTCTCTGGCATCCTGCCTGATCCTGCCCACCTGAGGTCCCCCTGAACCTGTGCCTCCTCTCTCCCCTACCCCTCCCACAGTCAGCACCCCCTGCTTAACCCCTCCGGGGTGGGGCTGTCCCTCCTTGTTAGGTGCTTATACACACATAGACTCCGGCTGTGGGAGTGGGCCCTTAGTGGAGGACCTGGAAGGCTGGCAAGGTGGATCTGGCGGTGAGCATGGGGGTCAGGTGCTGCCGCCTCCTCCACAGAGCCGGGTTTTTCCGTGTTCATAGTGCCCCTCTTCCTACGTGGTGCACCCACTTTCTAACTCAGGAACCAATTGATATTTTTTCACAAAACCTTCGAAAGGCACACCATTGTGCCAATCCCCTTGAATTCTGAAACTATGGAAACAAAATTCCAAGCAGTCTTTGATCATCAGGTGAGCAAAACAAACAACCAAAAAAAATGGCCAGAAAATGCATACTGAAATGCTTTTTATAGTTCTGGATCTCAGAATCCAGATGAGATGCCATCAAAAACTTCCCTTGGTTTGAGAACGTGCCATCTAGATCGTGTATGCAAACATTTGAGCAATTTCATCAAGTTATTACAGTGCAAAAAATTCAGATTAACATTAAACAGCTCAGTCCTAACTATACTTGCTCTACCATTTCAGCTCCTGGCTTTATACTCTGGTTAGCCTATTCGAAGGGTTTAGTTCCTTTTCTAAAATGAGGTATTAAACACTATTTAAAAGACAAAGAACCTCTGTGCACAAACACTGAGGCAAGGGTTACCCCATAGGGCATTTGGCTGGGAAGCCAAGTTTCAAGAAAATACAAAATCACACATGCCCACACAATGCAAAGCATCATGGGCTGCATATGCAAATCACCACAGAATGTTATGCTGGTCCAACTTTAAGCAGAATTGCATGGTGCCAGTCACTGGCCAGTCTGTACAATTTCACTGGTTAAAACATGATATGTTGAGATATAGAGATATATTATGTCAATCAATCAATCAAAATCTTTATCCACGTCATGAATACATCAAAGTACAGTGCAGATGCAGGTATATAAAAAGCAATACTATACAAAGAAGAAAAAGTATATACAGTGTATACAGTATAGTGCAAGGTTGAAATAAATATAAAAAAACAGCATTATTTTACAATTGAAGAAGTCAGCAGATGTACATTATATATATAATACAGGCTAGTTTGCACCTTATGTTAGGGATGAGTAGGCACCTTAATGTCAAACCACAGATGTTGCACCTTAATAACTTTGCCCCGTTCAAGTGATTTACTTACAATTTGGAATGCACGGAAATGGTGCCAGTATCTCTGGATGCAGAAACTTGCGTGGGAATCAGTTCTCAGGGGCAAGGTTACAGAAGGGCAAACCCCTCCCCAACCCCAAAAATTACATCAAGACCTTTTCAGTTTGCTCACCTACAACTTACAAAAACTAGGGTGATTTGAAACCTGAAACTTGCAGGTTTGCTAGAGTTTGGCCCAAGGTACTCACTCTTGTTATTTTTATCTCCCAAACTTAAGTAGTTTTTAAAGTATTTAAGAAAAAAATTCAATTTGTGAGCATGCACAGTTTAAAATAAATCAGCATTCTACAGACGGATGAAGTTTGTATATAATGAAACATGAGTTTGTATCAGTTAATGAGTGTGTTTGAATGAGTTAGCAATGCAAACATAGAGAAACTGCAAATATTTGTTCACTGGGAAACAAAAATAAGACAAACTGTGCTTTACCATGGTGTGCTTTTTGTATTGAAAAGTTACGAGTGCAGTATTGTGCTGTTTAACTGTATCTGTTGAGTATTTATACTTTCTTCTGGTTTTGTTGAATATAGTGTGATACAAATACCTACCCACTATTATCACATGCTCATACCTAGAAACAGTGTTGTAGTATGCCATGCTTAGGTGTTCATATGAGTTAGCGATGTGAACACATGAAAACATTAAATGCTGGTTCTTTTATAAAATAAAAATAGGGAAAACTGTTCGTTCCTAGTGTGTGTTTTTGTTGAACAGTACACATGACTTATTTATTTTCATTTTTGTGTCATTTTATTAATGATTAATCACATTTTTTATTGAATGTAGCGCGATAGAAACACATAACAATTATTGTTTACGAATGTGTTGTATCTTTGCCAATATTTTCAGATGGTTTAGTGATGTGGAGACATGCAAGTTTCACATCATTGAATCATTGATGTTAAAATAAATATCGGAACTGTCATTTCAAATCATTTCAAGGCATGGTGTTTTACATACTAGAGGAGTCCAACATGTGGCTGTCTGTCTGTGTTTGTTTCTGTCAGTAATTTAGTTTTTGTGGATTTTCATGTGCTTCTGCTTGGAGGAACTGGACTGTTCTTGGACATGACATCTATGAACGTTTCCTGGACTAAGAAACTTTAAAACATCACCACCAGATATTAGCATTCTCATCATAAATCAACTGTTTTGGAAGCCATCAAAAGCAAAAGTAAGGTCAGTAAATCTGTTATACAAGCTCTGAGTTGTGGAGTGCTGCATTGAATCCACATTTCCGTCTGACTTGTTTCTAAAGGATCTGTGCATGTCTTTGAGATCTATTCACAACCATTTTGGAGAACAAAGGGAAGACACTAACAAAAGATTTTTATATCCTCCATATGCCCCAGCCCAATGTTCATCACTTTCAAGAATTTAACACATTCTGCATCTTTGATCTACAGTAACAACAGTTTACTGGTCCCCAGTAGTTCACCATTTCCTGTGGATTTGATTATTTTTCATCATTTGACTTCTGGTACCTTGGACAAGATTACTATATTACATACCCCTGAACATAACTGTCTGCATGGTTTAATATTACTACATCAAGAATGTAACCTAACCACATGAGCAGGCCAGGGTATACCAGGCTGAAGGAAAATGGCTTGAAACTTGCTACGAAAGAATATCTGTAGCCTAATTCCAAAGATGCCTCAACTGCAGGCGTGGGCCACCCTACATAACCCTGATATACTTTGCCTGACTGAGACCTGGCTATCCACGTGGGTCAGGGATAATGAGATAGTGCTCCCAGGTTACAATACTTTGAAATGTGATAGGAATGGGAAAAGAGGTGGCAGCTGTCTCATTTATTTACAGAGCACCCTACAAGGCGTTGTGCTCCCCATCACAACCTGCAGCATTGACCATGAGCTCCTTGTAGTTAGAATCATTTTTGGCGAACATAAAAATCTTTGGTCATTGCATGTGTCTACCTCCCACTGAAAATGGCCAAAGACAGTCTAATTAAACTACTAGGGTCCTTGGCTGGCATTAACAACAACTGTGAGCTCATCGTGACTGGAGACTTCAACATCAATTGGCTCAGTAATGAATCGACCAACCAGAAGGATACTATAGCCAGCTCCCTCCTCACACAATTAGTCATGGAGCCCACTAGAATGAACCATAAGACCGGTAAGCACACGTAACAGGATTACCGATGTCTTGGTACTACTGGATTTGCTAAGTGACCACTCCCCTTTCACCTTTCTGTGGTCCAATAAATTCAAAAAAGTGTCACCTGTCTTTGTGAACAGCAGAATTCTCCATAACACTCCAGTATTTTATTGTTAACTTTAATAGCGTTTGTGACAGATTTGCTCCGTTCAAAAAAAGAAAAACACACAGCCATAACAATGGGCACATTACTAGCGACCTTCTAGATCAAATGAGGGCAAGGGACAACCTTTGGTATCAAGCCAGGGCCTCCAATAAGCCCAGTGACCTTCAAAGATACAGGGCAGCCAGAAACAAATGCACAGATCTCATCAGGAATGCTAAGGCTAATTTCTACAAGGATCAATTGGAAAGAACCTGGGGTGATGGGAGGAGGTTTTAGGACAATATAAAGGCACTCACAAGGAAGGACGACAAAATACAGCCATCACTGCTAAACATTAATGGCACAAATACCATGGACCCCCACACCATTGCTGAAGAGTTCAACTCCACCTTCACGGATCTTAGCTCTGTTCTACTGTCTGAATACCTCAAGCCTATCAAAGCTGATAGTAGATGCCCACCAGACATCAACTCGCACCCTCAATTTTACTTCAAGAGAGTCACTGTCAAAAAACACTGGTTTATGTTAAAAAGACCCTGGGGAAAAACCAGAATGGGGTCTGACAACATTAACATGAAACTGCTGGTGCAGGCAATCAATGAAGTCATCTCTTCCATCACTACGATTTTCAATAAATCCCTCCAGCTTGCCAAATTCCCTTCTTCTTGGAAACAAGCGCTGGTGACCTCGGTACATAAGGGAGGTGGTGACCGCAAACTACAGGCCCATCTCTATCCTCTCCCTCCTCCTTTCTCTCTAAAACACTGGAAAGGATTGTGGCAGACCAATTTACTGACTATATTCACAAATACCAGCTGCAATGTCCCCAGCAACATGGCTTAGGAAATTCCACAGCACAGGCACTGCACTGGTGGATTTCACTGAGTATCTCCATAAGGCATTGGATGAGGGGAAAACTGGTTGGGTCCATCTTCATTGACCTAACAAAGGCATTCGACACAGTCTGCCACCCACTCCTCTTGTCTCAACTGCATGTCCTTAGTGTTTCCCCAAATGCCACTCTATAGTTCCAAGACTACCTAACCTCCCGGTCTCAAAGAGTCAAGATAGGTCACTCCGTATCTGCATTCAAGGAAGTCTCACTAGGGGTGCCTCAAGGGTCCATCCTGGGTCCACTGCTCTTCAGCATCTTCTTGAACGACCTACCCGATGCCTGCACTAGCAAAGTCATTCTATACGCCAGTGATGCTGTCCTACTTAGCTGTCACTCTCGCACAGATCACGTGCAGGCAGAACTACAATCATCCTTCCAGCAACTGGAGACCTGGTTCTACTGCCAAAGGTTGCTACTAAATTACAAAAAAAAAAATCCTTTGTATGCTGATATAGACATTAATAGCATGCCAAACTGCCAGGAGTTAGCAGCTGTTAACGGTAGTAAGAAAACTGTGGTTGAAGGGACCCAAAATATTGCACATACAAATGCACATCAGCCATGTACCCATTACATGGTCAGAATCCTGTTGCTAACAATCTAGAACTGTTCCAAATGAGACAGATTGAGGACGCACCTGTAAGTATATGGGATACAACCTTAGAAGCACAATGTTTTCCCAATTTGTTCCCATAAGGCACAGGATGTCAACTTGACGATCATGACTTACGTGTTCCTGGGGCTGAATACAGAGCCTCTAAGATATTAAGTTGTAATGGAGCATTCAGACGTAATATAAAATATTTGTTCCACTTATTGAAGGAAAGCAAACTTAGCATACTTTCAGCTAGCATTGCACATACTGCTTATGACAAGCAACCTTCATGAAATGACAGCTGCTGGTCTTTTAGATAAATTTACAAAGAAAGATGAATTGCAGGTGAATCTTGGATCCATATTAGCTCACATGTGTGGTACCAAAGAGTGCTTAGTCTACAGAAACTCTGAGGTTATGTGTATACCGAGAGACTATGGATCCCCTATGTGGTTTCTGACTCTGAGTTATGTCAGATACAGTTGGGATGAATCAGCTGATCTACTCGCATGGGCAAACATAAAATCTGATTGCAGATAAGGACCTCTTGGCCCGCCTAATCTTCCCAATTCCCTACCTAACGGATAAGCTGCAGATCCTAGTTAACCAACAGCATACTTCCTCCTACCCTCCACTAGAATTGCCATATGTCTGTCCCATACATTCTTGAATTCCCCCGCTGTTTTTGTCTCTACGACCTCCACAGGAAGGCTATTTCATGCATCTACAGCCCTCTCTGTGAAGAAATACTTCCTCACATTACCTCTGAGCCGTCCCCCCTCTATCTTCAAATTGTACCCCCTTGTTCTTGCACATCTCTTTTTCTGAAAGATGATACCCTCTTGGACTTTGTTGATTCACTTGAGGTATTTGAAAGTTTCTATCATGTCCCCCCCTCCATCCTTGCCTCGAGGTTATACATCTTAAGCTCCTTTAGTCTTTCTTCATATGTCTTCTGGTGCAGACCCTGCACCATTTTGGTTACCCCTTTCTAAACAGTCTCCACTCTGTCTATGTCTTTGCAGAGATGGGGTCTCCAGAACTGTACACAGTACTTCAGATGTGGTCTTACCAACTGTCTGTACAGAGGGACAACAACTTCCTGTTTTCTACTGGTGATGCCTCTCCCTATGCAACCCAGTATCCCCCCAGCCCTCCTTATTGCCTTCTCACATTGCTTTCCCACCTTTTAGGTCATCTGATAGGACTACCCCCAGGTCCCTTTCCATTTTGTTGTCAGTATCTCACCCCCATTACGATTACTCTTTCCTGGGTTTTGTTTCTAGTTCATTACTTGCAACTGAATCTAAGCTGCCATACATTTGACCATTCTTCCAACCTTGCTGCAAGTCCTTTTCATCCTTTCCACCCCAACTTGCATATCAACCCTGTTGCAGATCTTTGTGTCATCTGCAAAGAGACATATTTTTCCTTCCAGTCCCTCTGCAATGTCACTTATAAAGACATTAAAAAGGACCGGCCCCAGTACTGAACCCTGCGGTACCCCACTAGTAACCCCCCTTTTTTCACTGTGGACTCCATTTACTATTTCCCTCTGTGTCCTGTTGTCCAGCCAGTGTTTTACCCAGGCTACCACCCTGGGACCCACTCCCAGACTGGCTAATTTGTTCTTTAACCTTTTGTGTGGGACTGTGTCAAATGCCTTGCTAAAGTCTTGGTAGGCCATGTCCACAGCCGCTCCCTAGTCTACTACTTTGGTCTCCCAGTCAAAGAAATCAATTAGATTTGTCTGACATGACCTTCCCACTGTGAATCCATGCTGCCTTGAGTCCTGTGCCCTGGCCTCTAGGTACTCAACAATTCTTTCCTTCAGAAGTGATTCCATCATTTTCCCTATCACTGAGGTCAGACTGACAGGTCTGTAGTTTCCTGCCTCTGTCTTGCTCCCACTTGTGTGAAGGGGATTCACATCTGCCCCTTCTCCAGTCCTCAGGTACCACACCATCCTCTCACAATTTATTAAAAAGTGTAATCAGTGGTGTTACTAGTTCCTCCCTTAGTTCTCAGATGTCTGTGAAATAAATTCAGTGACACTTGGAGAGATGTGTTCTATTGATTGACTCAATGTCATGACATTTTCATCATTGGTTCCATGCAGGTTCTAGATTTATCTTTTCGAAGGACAATCCTTGTATCGGATATGTAGACCAACATTTCTGGAGCATAGCTTTCCAGTCTTGAGGGGTGCTGTATGTGCATATGTTACTGTGGGTCAAGGATGCTCCAAGGATTGGTGAAGTGGTCAACTCCCTCATGAGTCTGAAAGTCCAATTCATATAAAATTGGTTGAGCAGTATCAGCTTCGCAAATGTAACACCTATAGTGAGACATAAGTGAAAACTGACTCTCATGGGTGCTACAGATGTTGTTTTGGCTTGCCAAGAAAAGTATCAAACTGTGCAAAGTTGAACGACTTGTTCTCTGCCATACATCATCTCAAGGCAAAGTCAACAAAGAAAATATATGACTTGCTGAGCTTTGACAAAGAAGTTGACATTAATGATTATAATCCTGTACTTACTTTGATGCGGCAGGCAACTACTGATGTGCAGTTTGTTGCCGTTCATTCTAGGGCACTTGCATAATTTGTCACATCAGGTGCAAGGAAGCATGAACAAACAGGTTTGCAAGATCCGTGGGAAGAAATGCCTGCCACAAGATCTCTAAATGCCAGGCTGTGGTCTTTAGGCTTGAAAACACTTTCATAACAGCAATGTGGAGCATATGAAGCTGTCAATTGACTTATCTGAATAAACCTTTATGGAAAATCTACTGCCATCAGATATGTTAACGTCAACTACAAAAAAATAAAAAATGGAAAGGAGTATTAAAGACATACAGTCAGATTGAAGAGCTAGCAGCTCACAAACCTGGGTCAACATACATACATAGTGGTAATTTATTTATTTATTTTATTTGAGTTGTGATGATCAGGTAAGTCCACTGAGACAATTACAATCCCTTTTTCAGGGTTGACCTGGGATTGAGTACAATACAGCAGTAATACAGTAAAACAGAGCGTCAAATACACAATTGAACAATAATTGTCAAAAAGACATTCTACCAATACGCTAGTGAGTATGAGCACAAGATACGAGATAGAAACAAATCCTGTGTTTTCAACTGTATTACAAAATACCAATGAGACATGGGGGTAATATATAGAGGAGGGTGGAGGCAGGGTCAGACTGGGGTACAGAGGGTCCACCTGTAAAGAAGATACAAGGGCCCACCTGGAAAATCAGTAGAGGAGGGCCCAGGTTGACACACTAATATAAATATTCCATTTCAATCTAATACACTAGCTCTGTGTTTGCATCTTACATTTATCAACATTGTCCCAGATACTCCATTTAATTAGAAAACAGATGATAAATGCAAAAGTTTTCAGCGTTCAGAAGGTAACCATTTACCCAACTGAGGTGGGGACCCACCTGGAAATTTCCAGGTATCCAGGTGGGACAGTCTGACCCTGGGTGGAGGAGGAAAGGATAGGGACAGAGAGAAAGGAAGGAGAGTAACAGGACAGGGTAGGGTAGGGTAGGGTAGGGTAGGGTAGGTTAGGAGGGGGAGCAGAGAAGTGGTAGAAGAGAGTAAAGGGAGTAACATCAGTGGGACCAAGAGCAGGATGAGGAGGCAGTCAAATTAGACTGAAACTGAGGAAGAGAGGCGCAGAACAGGATGGGGGGAGGTGTTCCATTCATAGAGAGCGACAAACGAGAAAGGTCTCCTGGAGATGGTAATCTTGTCGACACTGAGTATCCTAAAATACATGACCTACTTGGAAACAGTTGCTTGTTTGAAATTGCACAGTGATATGATTTTAAACAAGATGAAAATGAGACTCACCAGAAAGGAATTTACAAAGTAGAAAGAGTACAGAGTTTTGTAGTTAAAAGAAGAACACCGTGGCAGATTGGTCATCTCCAGCTCTCTTTGAAAACTCTAGAGAAGAAAGAGCAGTACTGTTTTTCACTGCTATTTCTTTTCAAGCTGTGGAGACATGAATCTGAACATAAGGGTGATTATTAAACTTACGAAGCTGCTTTAGAAGCTAGTTTTGAAAGTTTCAAATTAGAAAAATGTGAGAACTACATAACACAACCACAAGCAGAAAAGGAATTAGAAGGAAAAAAGGGCATAAATAGTTGAGGGTGCACCCACAACCTCACAAGAACTGTGTGCAAAGGAATCACATGTAGTTATTGGTAATCCAGTCCCTATGAATGATGCCACAGTTGCAATGACAGAGGTTGAGGCTGCCATGGAACAAAGGTATGATTGTGAAAATAACATCTCAGATTTAGAAAAACAGATGATCAAAAAAATGGTATGTAGGATGGCCTGGAGAAGCTGAGGGTTGAGACACTGGACGTCACACCTCACACCACTCTGGCAACCCAGGGTCAGGAGCAACCTCAGGTTGCCAGTGGTCGGAGGGGAGGAAGACAAACGAGCATCCTATGGACTGATCTCCCAAGGAGGGGTGGGCTGCCATCCCACTCCTTTGCTGCCCCCTAGTGGAGGCTGGAGGGCAGCCCTGGAGTCAGGGAGGCAGAGGAGCACGGGTACATGGCATGCGCGTGCCTTCACATGCACACGCTCACGCTGTGAGGGGGAAGGTGGTGGGGCAGAAAACAGAAAATGGTGTCGACCGGCAGGTCCTCAGCAGGCTCTGCACCCAGCCAGCTGGGAACTTCTGTGCCATTGAGGTAAGTCCTGGTGGACACTGGGGTGACGAGGCTGGGGGGCCGGTTGACACAGGAGGAGGAAAAATTACAGATAATAAAAAAACAAGCATTTGTCAATGCTGAACGTTCGCTTGCAGGTATTTGCATTGGTGCTTGGCATTTATGCAGGCCCCACCCCAGATGTATCCATGTCCCTTTAGCATCCATATCCCAACAGAGTACCTCTCTGCAACTCCTCTTGCATTGGATCAACATTTCACCCTCATGCTTCTTAAGTATCTGTCATAGGAACCCTAACACCCTGGGTGTGCTCAAGGGTACGAGCCTGCATGGTAACTGCGCAACCCGTGCTCGTAACACAGTCATTCAGTGGAATTATTTCACCAAATTTTTAACATAGGCATTTTGTCACCTCTGGTCATGAACACTGTCACTATGATTTTCTTACTGTGTACCAAACACTGATTTCCTACAGCAATCACATTATTCTGCACTGGAAGTATGAAAACACATTTCAGCCAGGATGTGCAAAATGACAGCTGTACTGTTCATAAGGAGGGTGGGAAAATGCAAATGTTGAAAATCTGGAGTGAAAATATGACAAATTTGGCGAGTTACGAAAAGGCTGTGGAAACTGCGCAAGGCACGCTTTTGTAAACAGTCATGTTTTGGAATTTTGCACCAAATTTTCAACATAGGCATTTTAGGATGTCTGCTCATGAACAGTGTCACTGCGGATTTTCTAACTCATGAATAATATGATTTTCTCACATGCCGCGCTATTTTTACGCTGGAAGTGCGAAAATACATTTCGCCAGGATGTGAAAACTGACAGCTGTACTGGTCATAAGGAGATGTGGGAAAATGGCAATGTTGAAAATCTGGAGAGGAAATATTAGAAATTCACAAAGTTACAAGTGTGCGTAGAAACTGCACAACATACGCTCGAAACACAGCCATTTTATGGACTTTTGCCACCAAATTTTCAACATAGGCATTTTAGGACCTCTGCTCATGAACAGTGTCACTGTGATTGTCTTGCTCTGTAGCGAACACTGATTTCCAACAGCGACTGTGCTATTTTGTGCCGGAAGCTCGAAAACATATTTTGGGCAGTATGAGAAAAATGACAGCTGCACTGATCATTAAGAGGTGTGGAAATATGCCTATGTTGAAAATCTAGAGTGAAAATATTACAGATTCGAAAACTTACGAGTGTCTGTGGAAACTGCGCAACGCATGCTTGTGAAACAGCGATTTTTTGGAATTTTTTCACCAAATTTGCAACATAGGCTATTTGAGAGCCCACCTCATGAACACCAACACTGCCATTTCATTAATCAGTTCTGAAAGGTGATTCCATGCAGTGACTGTGAAATCACCTTTCAGGGAAAGAATAATGCCATGACAGTGACTGAATTCAGGAGGAGGGGTCATAATAACCCCATATTGAAAAAGCGTTGCCAAAATTCCCAAAACTGGCCAGATATGCACCAAAGTTGAAAAACACTATTTATGCCATTATACAGCTTACGGCATTTCTTCAGTTCAGAGTTGGCTTTGAAGAATGCGAGATGTATTCTAGTCCTCCGAAGATCTTACTGCGGGATTGGAGGTAAGTATGAGGTGAGGATGGGTGTTGGAGGTGGAGTGCGCAGAGGGTGGAGTGGGTTGGTGGGAGGACAAGGACTCAGCGAGGGACCGGTATCTTGTTTTACAGGATTAAAATAAAAAAAAGAAAATGGAGGCTTTTGGTACGCTGGGGTGGGCTCCCAGCATGCCACCTAGATGAGGGTGTGTGTGTGGGAAGGTGGGAGCACAGAGGGTGGGCGTGGGATGGCGGGCGGTGGCGAGGGACAAAAGAGATGCTGCTGGCATGCTGGGATGGGCTCCCAGCATGCCACCCTCGTGTTGCTGGGGGGACTGGAGCCAGCGGGGACTGAGACTCCGCTGGCCCTACAGTGCGTATGTGTGTGTGTGGGGTGGGGTGGGGTGGGGAAGCAGAGCGCAGGGTTGGGCTCCCAGCATACCACCTAGATGAGGATGTGTGAGAAGGTGGGAGCACAGAGGGGTGGGGCGTGGTTGGCGGGGCGAGACAAGGACAAAAACGATGCTGCTGGCATGCTGGGATGGGCTCCCAGCATGCCACCTATGTGTTTGCTAGGGGGGGACTGGAGCCAGCGGGGACTGGGGACCCCCACTGGCCATACAGTGCATATGTGTGTGTGTGTGGGGAAACATGAGCATACTGGGGTGGGCTCCCAGCATGCCACCTAGATGAGGATGTGTGTGAGAAGGTGGGAGCACAGAGGGTGGGCGTGGGTTGGCGGGCGGGGGTGAGGGACAAAACGATGCTGCTGGCATGCTGGGATGGGCTCCCAGCATGCCACCTACATGTTTGCTGGGGGGGGGACTGGAGCCAACGGGGACTGGGGACCCCGGCCATACAGTGTGTATATATGTGTGTGTGTATGTGTGGGGAAGCATGAGCATGCTGGGGTGGGCTCCCAGCATGCCAACTGGTTGTTTGTTTTTTTGGGATGGGGGGCTGCAGCTGACGGGGGATTGGGCACTCCCGTCAGCCACACAGTGTGCTAAGGGGCCCATGAGCTGAGGGGGATTGGGCACCCCCCTCAGCACACAAGGTGGGGGCCAGGGAGAACAGGAAGGAGGAGGACATTGGCAGAGGGAGGAAGCGGGAGGGCTTTGAAGCCAAGCTGTCCATGACAACAGCTTGGCTGATGTGTATGCTAATTGCATACATGCTACCGCCACTGATTGCAGCGGACCTTTTGTTAGAAGTGAAGACCAACACAGCCGAACTGCTGTCATACACAGCTCGGCATGTATTGGTCCACTAGAGTCATGCCTGCTACACTGAGCACTACATTGGGGAGGAGGGTCTCACACCTCCAAAAGGCACACTGTTGCAAGACGTTCCTTGTGCATGTGCACAAGTGAACATAAAAAAGAGTACATGATACTGTAAATGAACAGGTGTTGCATGGTGTCAGACATGATGCACATGAATGCAGCTGTACTGATTATGAACCACTGTGCTTATATGATAATATAATATTATAATATTTAATGCCTCACTACATTCAGGGTGTGTACCTCAGGACTGGAGGATGGCTCATGTGGTGCCCCTCCACATGAGTGGCCCCAAGGATGAACCGGGAAACTACAGACCAGTGAGCCTCACATACATCATGGGTAAGCTAATGGAGACTATCCTGAAGGAGGGGCTGGTGGCCCTCCTAGAAGCCAAAGGACTACGGGACAGCAGACAGCATGGCTTCATACATGGCAGAGCCTGCCAAACCAACCTGGTCGAGTTCTATGACTGGGTAACTAGGCAACTGGACAGGGGTCATGCAGTGGATGTCCTGTATCTGGACTTCAGTAAGGCATTTGACTCAGTGCCACATGGAAGGTTGGGAAGGAAGTTAGTAGGCACAGGGGCGGGTGCAAAGCTGGTGAGATGGGTAGGAAACTGGCTGCAGGGAAGGCAACAGAGGGTGGTGGTGGGTGGGGAGCTCTCACACCCAAGGGCAGTGATGAGTGGTGTTCCACAGGGCTCGGTGTTGGGACCAGTGTTGTTTGGGATATTCATTGCAAGACATATCATGGGACATCAAGAGCAAAATCAGTCTGTTTGCTGATGATACCAAGGTAGGCGGTGGTGGATCACCTAGGGGATGAGGGGTTGCAGGATGATCTGGGAAAGCTTGAAACCTGGTCAGACACCTGGCATCTGGGCTTTAATGCCAAAAGTGCAAGGTGCTGCATTTTGGGATGAAGAACCCAAGGAGGAGTTACCAGCTAGGGGGTGCAGCTAGCCCAGACAGAGGAGGAGAAGGATCTGGGTGTGCTCATTACAGGGTCAATGAACAACTCGGCACAATGTAGGAAGGCAGCTGCAAGGCCAACAAAATGCTGGGCTGTATTGCAAGGGTATATCCTGGGAGGAGGAGGAGGTGATTCTGCCACTGTATAGGTCATTAGTTAGACCACACCTGGAGTACTGCGTGCAGTACTGAACTCCGTATCTGAAGAGGACATTAAGTTACTGGAGGGTGCAGCGCAGGCGACAAAAGATGATCAAGGGGCTGGGGACTTATCATACGAGAGGAGGTTGAAGGAGTTGAACATGTACTCACTGGAGGAGAGGAGAGACAGGGGTGACATGATTGAAACCTTTAAATACATGAAAGGAATAAACAAGACAAGTACAGAGGGCTGTTCAAAGTAAGGAGGAGGGACACCAGGGCCATGATATGAGACTGGAATGAGGAAGGTTCAGGAGGAGATGAGGAGACACTTTTTACAAAGAGGGTGGTGGCTGGGTGGAATGTTACCTGCTGAAGTGGTATGCAGTAGAACAGTGGACTGCTTCAAATGAGGATGGGACAGGACAAGGGGGAGGGTTAATGAAGGGGAAGGGTGGAAGGGAGGGGCAGCTGCAGAATAAGGGGTGCTAGCTGCACATTCGAGCAGACTTGATAGACCTCTAGGCCTTTATCTGCTGGCAAATTTCGTATGTTCGTATGAAAGTGTTGCAGCCAGTACTGGGAAAGATCTTCTGATTCCTTTTATTTGTATCAGAATCAGAAAATACACTGGGACTGCAATGCTATGTGCTGTCACAGCACCAACTGGTCTGGCTGCATATAACATTGGTGGAGTCACACTGCATGGATTGTTCATGCTACCAGTTGAAAATGGCAAATCTGACGAATAGCAGAAATTGTCATGGGAAGCAGCTACAGAACTTAGAGAAACATTTAGAAAAACTCCAGTGCTCATAGTGGACAGAGTCAGCATGGTATCTAATGTCTTGCTAGCATTCATGCCCCAGTGCTCTTAATTCTCCCCCATCATTTGAACTTACTCCACCCCCCTTGCCTTGCCCTGCCATTCCCCGCCTCCCCACTTCCCCATCTCCCATTTGTACCCCCAACCATCCCCCACTCACTTCCACCTGTTTTTTCCTTCATCTTTCTACCATCCTGTGCCAGTTTCTCTACCTCTGCTGTGATGACAAGGCCTCTTGGTTGCCTCCTCTCTTGTTAGCTCTGATATTATCTATTTCACTAATGATGCTTGGTTTATGTTGTCGATTTATAGCTACATCATACAGTTTTTTCGTAAACTGCCTCTACTTGCTAACTAACTTGTACGTATTACCTTTGTATGTTTGTCACCCTTCCCCACTGACGTAGAGCATTTGTAAATTAGCTGTTTTTGCTCAAAGGTATTGTAATCCAAGACTGAAAAAATAAAAAAATAAAACAATAAATATGCTTGCAGGAGGTAACTGGTACACATGAGGATATGCCTTTTGCTGGTAAGCATGTGTTTGTCTTTGGAGATCTATAGCAGCTCAGTCCTGTCAATGGGAGTCCAATATTCCAGGAACTAACAGCTGCTGAAGTTAAGAAATACACAGGCCGCATAGGCAGAATCAGTTTATGGGATCTCTTTAAATATGAAGAACTCACACAAAATATGCACCAGGGTGGGGATGCTGCGTACCGTATCATTCTAAGTGAGGTTAGAATTGGTAAAGTGTTACAATCAACAGCCAGTCTTGAACAGCAGGTTGATAAAAACTGAATGTGACGATCTTCAGGCAGCAACGCAGCTTTTCAGTGAATTTACTGTCAAATTTACTGCCACTGTTTGACATATGGGAAAGTTGGCAGATTGTGATAAAGTCAATGAAATGATGTTACAAAGAGTGAGCCACAGTTTGGTTACGTTACCTTCGATTGTTTTAATTGATGGAGTACGTATTGGCAGGAAGTTCATGGAACAAATAACAGATAAACTGGGAGAGATGAATGTAGATGTTTCAAGAACAACATAACTTGAATGAAGCGTATTATTTGTATATAAAAATGCATGTATCATGCTTAGAAGGACTAGGAGCTTATCTACTGAATTTGGACTAGTGAAGGAGCAATGGGACATACTGTTGACTTTATTTATTTATTTTATTTATCTAGTTTTTGTTAACCAGGTACTGTAGGAACACTAGACAGAAACTGTCTATTTTCAGGTACGACCCAGGAGAGTACAACAAACAGGAATACAGTACATGTGTATGAATGGATACAACATACACAAGTGTAGTTAGTAAGGGAAAACAGAAACACTTCCATCATATAAAAGGTCATATTTACAGAAATAAGTACACAGTATAACAACATGACATGAGATGAAGTTCAGTGCAAGAGAGTACAGTATTTAGCATCACAGTTGGCAATCTACCTGTTGGGGAAGCATTGACGTGTGGTGATATGTAAGAGGTGCTCACGAAACGATTTCTTAAGCCCCCATAAGTAGCAGAAGTGCGGATGCCAGGTGGTATAATATTCCACATCCTAGGGGCGACATTTTGAAATGCCACTATTACCTTATTGGGTCTTTATTTTAGGCACAGTAAGCAATCCAAGGTCTGAAGAGCGAAGAGGATATGGATTAAAGTAAGACGTAACTGGCCAAGTTGTTGAGGTTGCTGATTATTGACAACTCTGTAAATAATTCTGCCTAGCGTCAATTCACGTGGAGCATTGTGGGGGCAGTCTAAGTTTGCATATAATTCGCAATGGTGAGCAACTCGGTTTGAGCAAAGTGCAAAACAGCAGATGTTATTGTAGGTAATATCCCACTTTCTGAGTGCCAGTTTTGATGTGGAAGGTGCATATACTGCCATATTATGTGTGAGCTTGGGGAGTAATATGCTACGTGCGACAGACAGACATGCGTGTTGCATTAGGTTATGCCCAATTCGATAGGCCAGGTCGAGTCTAGCATTCACTGCTTTACAGGTCTTAGTTATATGCAGTTGAAAACCAAGAGAAGGGTCTAGCGTGACTCCTAGGTAATTTAAGGAATATGCTTGCTCAAGGGGGTGCCATCTAGATACGTGATCTGAAGTGGCTCTTGACAGTTTCTAAGTTTTGGGGGGGGGACCCAAACTGCATGGTCTGAGTTTTCGACACGTTTAGGAGTAGCTGGTTATTCTGTAGCCATTGTTGTACTGCTTGTACATCATTCTAGAGCATCTGGGTAATTGTGCAGATAATTTTTGGAGCTGGTAACAAGTACTAAGTCATCTGCGTATAATATGGGTGTGCTGTATTTTAGGCACTCTTGCAGGTTATTGATGTGCAGCGAGACTAGGAGTGGACCCAGAACTGAGCCTTGGGGAACTCCAACTTCAGATGATAAAGGTTCTGAGTGGGATGTACCTAATTTAACCAGTTGCTGCCTGTGTTGGAGATGACTGTTAAACCAACTTAGAGTAGCTGTTGACAAGCCAAAGTCTTTTAAGTTTAGTATAGAGTAGGGTATGATCCACAAGGTCAAAGGCCTTTGTGAAGTCTATGAATACAGAGCCTGTGTATTCCCTTCTATCAATTGCAGTTGAAATACGAACATACAAACATATAAAACTTGCCGACAGAAACAGGCCTTACGGTCTATCAAGTCTGCTCGTATGTGCAGCTAGCACCCCTACATTGCAGCTGCCCCACCCCTCTACTCACCTCCTAGAACTGCTCAGTGTCCTTTACCCAGCCCCCCCTTCCATGCCCTGTCCCTTGCCCTTTTGAAATGCCCTACTGTCCTGCATGCCACCGCCTCCTCTGGCAGAGCATTACATTTCAACACAACCCCCTCAGTGAAATAATGCCTCCTTATCTCCCTCCTGAACCTGCCTCCCTCCTATCTCAGCCCATGGTCCCTTGTGTCACTTCCCTTCCTCTGCCTAAACAGCCACTCTGTGCCAGATTTGTTGATCCCCCTCAAGTATTTGAAATTCTCAATCATGTTCCCCCATCCCATCTCTCCTCCAGGGTGAACAAACTCAAGTGACTCAGCCTTTCTTCGTAGGTTCTGTCTTCCATCCCATGTATCATTTTCATCACCCTGTGCTGCACTGCTTTGAGAAGCTTAATATCCTTCTTCAGGCACGGACACCCATATTGCACGCAGTACCCCAACTGCAGCCTGACCAAGGACCTGTGCAGAGGCAGGATCACCTCCTTGTGCCTGGATGAGAATCCCCGTGCGATGCACTCCAGAATCCTATTGGCCCTAGCTGCAGCTCTCCTGCATTGAGCAGAGTTATTCATGCTCCCCGTTACTATGACCCCCAGGTTCTTCTCCTCCTCAGTGACCCCTAACCGCAATCTACCCAGCCAACATTCCCTCCTCTGGTTCCTCGGCCCAAAGTGCATATCTTTGCACTTCTTTGCATTAAAACCCAATTGCCATCGCACTGACTACTCCTCAAGTCTCCTTAGATCACCCTGTAGCCTCTGCCACCCCTCTTTGTCATCCACTACTGCTCCCATCTTGGTGTCGTCTGCAAACAGACTGATTCTGCTCTCAATCCCGTATGCTATATCTGATATGAACAGTCCAAACACCACCAGCCCCAGCACAGAGCTCTGTGGCACACCACTGGTCACTGGCTTGGGAGATGAGAATTCTCCCCCCACCACCACCCATTGCAGTCTATCCCCAAACCAATTCCTGATCCAGCCAGCCATCTTAGCCCCCACCCCTATGTATTCTAGTTTTGCCCCCAGTCCCCCATGAGGGACCAAATCAAAGGTCTTGCTGAAATCCAAATGTAGGACATCCACTGCATGGCCCTTGTACAATTTCCTTGTTACCCAGTCATAGTATTCTATCAGATTGGTCTGGCATGATCTCTCTGAGACAAACCCATACTGCTGCCCATCCTGGAGATCATTGACCTCCAGGAAGAGTACCAGTCTCTCCTTCAAGACTGATTCCATTAGTTTTTTTTATTTATTTATTTGTTTTATTTATTTAGTTATTCGGAAAAGACCTTTGAGCGAAAGCTCTTTTACAAAGGTTCCACGTCATAGATTGCAAAACAGAGTACAATAGGAGCAAGCAAAGGTACATCATAATGAACGACACAGCTTGGATTCAGAACTTACAGAATTACTCAAAGCATAGGTACAAGTTAAAATAACAAGAAAAAACACTTTATGAGGGTAGAGGGGGGAATAAGCAGCCACAAAGTGCTTTGACAGTAGTTCAGAGGGACGGGGATAGCTGGCAGTGGGGTGAAGAAAGGAAGTATGAGAGACAGGTAGGTACTGCAGTGGAGGTGAAGGGTGGAGAAAGAAGGGCAATAATGTATAGGAAGAAATGGGGGGTGAGGGGAGGCTGAGTGGAAAAGACATGCTAGAGTAAATGGTTGGGTGTGAGGGGGCATGGTCAGGCACCCTGCATTAATAGTGACTGTTAGGGAAACTCACAGGACCTGGCAGTTGGAGGGGGAAGGTGGGTGGTGAGTGTCGAAGGAGTATGACACAAACTGATTGCTGAGGCAAGTCATAAGAAGAGACAGAGGGGGGGTACCTGAGGCCTGCCTAGTGTTTGCTGGGGGGCAGGGAGAGCAGGTGTGGCTGAACTTAGGGGCAGGTGCACTTAGAGTGTTATTAGGTGCTGTTTGAGATCAGTTTTGAATTTGGCCAGACAATTGGTGGCCAAGAGGTGCCCAGGGAGTTCATTCATCCACAGGGGGGCCCAGTAGACAAATGCACGTTGTCCAAGTGAGGTGCGATGGAAGGGGATAGCCAAGGGCCCTCTAGTCCTCCCTCTGGTGACCTGTAATGAGTTGGCCGCCTTGATCAAATTGCCTGTACAAGGTGGTGTTTTACCCAATAGAGCCTTCTTTCCTAGGATGCAAGTCTGGAATTTGACCCTGTTTCTTAATGACAGCCAATTTGAGCATTCGTACAGAATTCAGGTGTGAGTGCCATGCTCAGCACCAGGGTGAGTCTGCAAGCTTTGTTGAGCGTAGTCTGAACCCTCTTGAGCACTGTCTTTATTGAGGCCCCGTAGACCACTAGTCCATAGTCAATAGCAGATATAATGGAACTGTGGACTGAGAGGCGGAGGGCCCCCAGTGAGAGGTATTGCCTTTGCCTGTACAGGAAACCAATCTTGGTATTGACTGTCTTGACCAGAGAGTCAATATGGTACGCAGACATGAGGGTATCATCTATTATGACCCCCAGATACTTGAACAAGTGGACTTGTTCCAGCGACTCACTGCATGAACTGAAGATGATGAGGAGGTGGTGCTTATTTTTGTTGTGGGGGCTGGACATAAGCATGACCTTGGTCTTCTTGTAGTTTAGTAGCAACTTATGACTACAGAACCAGTTCTAGAGTTTGGAGAAGGAGTTCTGCAGCTCAGATTGTAGGGCAGCCTGAGACGTGCTGCTGCTCAGGAGCACATCATCGTCTGCATATAGTATGAGTTTGGTGTCGCAGGCTCTGGGAAGGTCATTTAAGAAGAGGCTAAAGAGTAGGGGCCCCAGTATTGATCCCTGGGGTACCCCTAATGACACCTCTCTTGCACTGGATACTGTTTGCCCAATTTTGACACACTGATTTCTCTCGTATCAGGCAGTCTTGGAATCAGCAAAGGACACTGGGTGCCACACCCATGTTTTGCAGTTGGGTCAGTAACAGAGTGGTTGACTGTATCAAAGGCTTTGGTGAGGTCAATAAAGACAGACCCCACCAGTTTGCTTTCATCCAGGGCCTTATGTGCATAGTTCCTGTAGTCTAGCAGGACAATGGTGGTACTGTGATTTTGTCTGAAGCCATGTTGGTTGGGGCGTGGTACATTATACTTTTTGAGGTAGTCGATGAGTTGACCTGCCACAATCTTTTCCAGTGCCTTGGATGGGGGGGAAGAGGATCGAGATGGGTCTGTAGTTGGCTACCAGAGACTTGTTGCCTCTTTTATGCACTGGCGTAACTAAGGCCTGCTTCCAAACTGCCGGGAATTGAGCAAGGGCCAGGGACTTATTGTACAGCATGGTGATTGGCACTATAAGAATGTCCAGGGTGAGGGATAGAAGTTTCATGTCTATCCCGTCACTGCTCAGTCTGGTCTTACCTAGTACTTTCTTGACCATAGTTAGGGCCTCTTTCACCATCGCCCTTTTAAAGTAGAAGGTCGGGTGAGAACACTCGGTAGATACGCTGTTGGAATGGTTCAAACCAGGTTGAAAATAGGCAGGTAGTAGCACTGGGGTAAGATCAGTGAAGGCCTTATTGAAGGCTTCTGCAATAGCTGGCGGGTCTGTAGTGGGGGTGTTACTGATACTGAGCAGCTGAGGGTGCTTCTTGTCCTCCTTTCCAAGGATGCTTTTGTTGTTATCCCAGAATCTTTTCCCATCACCCCAAGAATTGCAATGCTGGGTCTTATGATAGTTGGCTTTGGTGAGCCGGATTAGCTTGGTGCAGCATTCCTGGCTGTACTGTAACACTGGTAGTCATGCTTGCTACCTGTGTTTCTGGCCTTTTCCCAGAGTATGTCCCTTTCTTTCAGGTGGGAGAGGAGCTCCCCATCAATCCAGCCATTTGCCTGCCCCAGAATATTTATTTTTGTGAGTGGGGCATAGAAGTCACAGATGGAGCTAAAGCCCTTAATGAAGTAGCTGAGGGCCCGATCAAGGGTAGGTGCTAGGTCGATAGGAGTCCAGTCATGCAGGGCAAGGGCTGATTTGAGGGCTCCAAGTTTACCTTTCCTCAAGAACCTGCTTTCAATGAGGTTGGGTGGGCTTTTGGTAAATTTATTAGACCACAGGAAGGTGATTGGGGAGTGGTCACTTAGCGTGTCTGGGAGAACTTTGATCTCAGAGATCCAGGATGATGAACTTGCTAGGACCCAGTCAAGGAGGGTACTGTTTCCTGTCTTATAGTTCTTCCTGGTGGGGTAGGTGACAAGTTGTGTCAGGTTGGAGGTGGCTGTCAGATCCCTGAAAGGGGCAGCCTCCTTTCCATCCCAGTTTATGTTAAAGTCCCCTGTAATGACAAGCTCCATCCCCTTTGGAAGGGTGCTGATAACGTCCATAATTGTGGGAAGACCTGCTGTGGCTTTCTTAGGGAGTAGGTAGATTGTGGCAGGGATGAGAGTTTTGCCATTCTGTCCAACCTGTGCCTTTATCACTATTATCTCATGGTCCTCAGCCACCCTTGTTCCAGGGAGGATGGAGCACTGCAGAGAGTCCTTGGCATAGATGAGGCATCCCCCACCTCTCTTGCCTATTCTATCAATCCTGTATGCCCAGAAGCCTTTGAGGGCAATTTCGCTATCTTTAATCCTACTGGTCAACCAGGTCTCCGTTAGGCAGAGGATGTCAGGGGTATGGAAGGCCATCCATGCCTGTAGTTGGTCAAATTATGCAGTTAAACTGCAGATGTTCAGTGAGGCTATTTTTAGGCCTTTAACCTTATGAACATCAGGGCCCGCTGAAGTGAGTGGGCCTGGATTTGAGAGAATGTTGCCAGAGAGGAGCAGGAGCATAAAGATGATCTTTCTGGCACAAAGGTTTAAGCTAAATTTGGCTCGTACCTTCCGCCGCCGAGGCTTCAGATGATTCAGGTGGCTGTACACTGGTTTAATTCTTAGGGTATAGCTAACCGTTACTACCCCTATGCTAGGGGAGGGCATATGGCCACCCATGTTTGTAGGGTAAGGCCGAGTGAGTCGCTGCCCGCAGCCAAGTTAGGCAGTTTCTGAAGGTGCGTTTGACAGCCATGCAGTACCCGGCAGTGGTTCAGAAGGGGGTAGCAGTGGCCCAGCTAGGCATCTGGTGCCGGCTGTACCAAGCCAGGTAGCAAGGAGCAGAAGTAGATTACACTCTTTGATAGGGGACATGGCAGCTTGATTCAGTCATCAAGCCTGACACACTGGTGCCAAAGAGTGGCTGTACAGTTAACCACTGTACTTGGTGGTTTTTAGAGAGAGCTAGAAGGAGGAGTTACACTAGATAGGGAAAGTGCTTCACAAGAGACAGTGATGCTGTCACTTTAAGCTTGAGCAGCTGGCTGGCAGTAGCCTGTAGAAGTGAGCTAGTAAGCCGGGGCGGGGTTTAAGTGAATTTAAACAAGACCGGGAGTGGAAGTTGGTGGGAGGGGGGCCAAAATATCAGGCAGCTAGGGCTCCCTTCCTGGAGGAAATCAGTCCCTGAGGTCGAGTCCATACCTGAGCTTCTGTGAGGGGCTGGTGGCTTCAGACCTGGACCACGGATGGCAGTCTGGCAGGTCGGGTTCATCAGAGAACCATGGCTGTGGCTCTCGGACTACCTGAAAAGAGAAGGACAGAGGGAAAGTAAATGAGAGGCAGGGGAGTGGGGCTGCTCGCAGAGCTAAAAAGAAATGCAAAATGGCTTAAACAGGGGGATGTTGCAGACCAAAATGTTAAGCAAGGTGCCACAAGGTCTGAGAGAGCAAGAACAGGGCTAATTAAAACACAACACCAGAGTAAAAGGTGAAAGGAGCGAAGGAAAATAATTCAAGGGAGGGATAGTGAGGCTTAATAAAGGGGAGGGAGGGAGGTGGGCAGAGGAGACTGTGAAAGGCAGAGATACTAAACAAATATTTTTGCTCAGTATTTACAAAGGAAGAGGGGGAGGTACATAAAACAAACAGTAGTAACACTCTGGATACAGAAGTTGATACCGGCCCATTTACAGAAGAAAGGGTTCTGAAAGAACTCTTAAAACTGAAGGTGGACAAAGCAATGGGACCTGATGGGATTCATCCCAGAATTCTAAAAGAACTAAGGGTAGAACTAGTGACACCACTGACTACCCTTTTTAACAAATCATGGGAGGATGGGGTGGTACCCGAGGACTGGAGGAGGGCAGATGTGATTCCCCTTCACAAAAGTGGGAGCAAGGCAGAAGCAGGAGACTATAGACCTGTTAGTTTAACCTCAGTGATAGGGAAAATGATGGAATCACTTCTGAAGGAAAGAATTGTCGAGTATCTAGAGGCCAGAGGGGCACAGGACCCTAGGCAGTATGGATTCACAGCAGGAAGGTCATGCCAGATTTATCTGATAGATTTCTTTGACTGGGTGACCAAAGTAGCAGATCAGGGAGGAGCTGTGGACATGGCCTACCTAGACTTTAGCAAGGCATTTGACACAGTCCCACACAAAGATTAATATACAAGTTAGCCAGCCTGGGAGTGGGTCCCAAGATGACAGCCTGGGTAAAGAATTGGCTGGAGAATAGGACACAGAGAGTAATAGTAAATGGAGTCCACAATGAGAAAGGAGGGTTACTAGTGGGTGCCCATGAGGTTCAGTATGGGACAGGTCCTCTTCAATGTCTTTATAAGCGACATTGCAGAAGGACTGGAAGGAAAAGTATGTCTCTTTGCAGATGACACTAAGATCTGCAACAGAGTTGATGCACAGGGTGGGGTGGAAAAGGATGAGAAGGGACTTGGCAAGGTTAGAGGAATGGTCAAATGTATGGCAGCTTAGATTCAATGCTAAGAAGTGCAAGGTAATGCACCTGGGAAACAAAACCCAGGGAAGAGTACACAATGGAGGTGAGATACTAACAACAAAATGCAAAGGGACCTGGGGTAGTCATATCAGATGACCTAAAGATGGGCAAGCAATGTGAGAGGGCAGCAAGGAGGCTTGGGGATACTGGGATGCATAGGAGAGGCATCACCAGTAGAAAACAGGAAGTTATTATCCTCTGTACAGACAGCTGATGAGACCCCATCTGAGTACTGTGTGCAGTTCTGAGAACCCAATCTCTGCAAAGACATAGACAGGATGGAAGCTGTCCAGAGGAGGGCACTAAAATGGTGCAGGGTCTGCACCGGAAGACATATGAAGAGAAACTTAAGGAGCTTAATATGTATAGCCTCGAGGAAAGGAGGAGGGGGGACATGATAGAAACTTTCAAGTACCTCAAGGGAATCAACAAAGTCCAAGAGGGTAGCATCTTTCAAAAAAAGAGGTGTGCAAGAACAAGAGGGCACAATTTGAAGATGGGGGGCAGCTCAGAGGTAATTTAAGGAAGTATTTTTTCACAGAGAGGGTTGTGGATGCATGGAACGGCCTTCCGGAGGAGGTTGTGGAGTCAAAATCAGTGGTGGAATTCAAGCATGCATGGGATAGTCATAAGGCAATTCTGGGGGGTGGGGGTAGGAAGAAGTAGGCTGCTGGTTAACTAGGATCTGCAGCTTATCCAGTAGGTAGGGAAATGGGCAGACTGGGTGGGCCAAGCGGTCCTTATCTGCCGTCAAATTCTATGTTTCTATGTTTCTAAAAGGGGGGGGAGTTCAAGACCTGACCCGAGATCACTACTGGGTCTTAAGAAGGAACACTCTACAGGCACTTAGATTAAATCAGCGAACTTGAACTCTAAAATGCTAGCAAGACAGCATTAACAGAAATCAAAATCAAGTATAATATAATTCAAGCATTAACAGTGCAGAGCTATGTGGAGCCAATCAGAGTGCTCCTGGGGCTAACTGCAGCCAATGGGTCACAGCAGTAACAGATGCCAGATTTAATCCCAGAAACAACTGTCCTCATGTCAAAAAGAAAAATCAGGCAGCTAGGGCTCCCTTCCTGGAGGTAATCAGTCCCTGAGAGCGAGTCCGTACCTGAGCTTCTGTGAGGGGATGGTGGCTTCAGACCTGGACCGCGGATGGCAGTCTGGCAGTTCGGGTTCACCAGAGAACCACAGCTGTGGCTTTCGGACTACCTTAGTTTACCCACTATGGAAGTGAGACTGAAAGGTCTGTAGTTGCCCGGCTCATCCTTTGGGCCGCTCTTGATTAGGCACCACATGAACCAACCTCCAGTCCTGCGGTACAATCCCATGTCCAGGGAGGTGTTGAACATGTCAGTCAGCGGCTCAGCCAACACCTCCACCATCTCCCTCAACACTCTAGGGTGAATGCCATCAGGACCTGGTGCCTTATCCACCCTAAGTGCCTTCAGACCTTCCAATACCTTACTCTCTTGAATCATTTCATCAGTCACCTCCTCCTCCTCCCCCCCTTCTAGTCCATGAAGGTAGTGGACCTCCTATCTCCTTCTTGAACACAGAACATAAGTATTCGTTCAGCACCTCTGCCTGTTCCCCCTCCTTCTCCACCCACCTCCAGCCCTTCCTAATCTAAACTATCCGATCCCTACAAATCCTATTTTCCCTCACATATTTAAAGAATTCCTTCTCCCCCTCCCTTATGCCCTGGGCCAGCCTCAGCTCCTTGGTGACCTTGGCCTCCCTTATTAACTTGGTTACTTCCCTGGCCCTTTTTGTGTATAAATCCTTGTCCTCCCACCCTCCCAGTTCTTTTCATTCTCCTAAAAGCAGCTCTCTTGGCCCTCACCCCCTGCAACACACTCTTGGTCATCCAGCACGGCACCTTGGCCCTGGACTTCTTGCTCAGAGTCCTGGTGCATGCTACAGTAGCCTCTCTCAGGCCAGACTTTATGATCTCCCACTTTTGGTTCATGTCCATCTCTGACCTAATTCCCTCAAGGTGTCTTCTCAATATTTCACACATTTTTCAAAAGTCCACCCGTCTCAAGTCCAGTGTGTTTGTTGCTGACCCCACTGCCTCCCTGCTCATGCTGAGCCTGAACCACACCAAAAGGTGGTCACTCCTGGCTAGTGGATCCTCCACCCGTAGCTTCCTCACCATCTCCCAGTTTGATAGTACCAGGTCCAATTTGTTGCCCAGTCTGGTTGGTTCACCAACCAACTGCACCAGGTGGCTATCCTGGAATGCATCCAGATGTACCTGTTCCCTGGTGCTAGAGGTGGCATGTGGTTGGTTAGTGTACGCAAGGCTGTTGTGGTACTATGAACAGTTCTAAATACATGCTGGTTGGGGATAGCAGTTTGTGGGTGAGCAGATATTCAGTTGGCTGGACAGTGACCAATTTTTCTAAGATTTTATTCAGGACAGGAAGGGCAGAAATTGGCCTGTAATTGTTTGTGTTTTTGGGGTCCCCCTTTTTGAACACTGGGACAATGTATGATAGCTTCCAGGCAGAAGGCACAGCACCGTTTATAGGAGATAGGCTGAATAGCCTGGAAACAGCAGGAGCTATCTCAGATGCAGCAACTTAGAGAAGTTTAGCTTCAAGTCCATCGGAGCCGCCAGACTTAGATTCAGAGATGCTTTAAGTAGTTTGTGCACCTCAGACACTGCAGCAACTTTGAAGTAAAATGGAGGATGATCAATTAGCTTCTCATTGGTGGGGTTGACATATTCAGAGGGGGGTTAGTATGGCAAAAAAGGTCTGTATACTTGGACAGATTACTGAACTGCATGTTAAATATGCTGACGGTAGTGGTGGGATTATTGCAGTTTGCACTGTTGATGTTCAGATCAGGTGGAGCAGGGGTATTATTCTTACCTAGAATGTGTTTTATTTGCTTTCAATAATGTTGTGGGGATTTTACAGTGGCAGAGAGGAGATTTTTATAATAATTGCTTTTAGTTAGTTTAGTTGTTTTTTTTTTTGCACTGTGTGCATAATTGTCTGTATTTTTCCCACTCTGCTGAGCTGCCAGTGGCTTTATATATTTTCCATTGTTTATCTCTTTTCTTTATCAGAGCTAGCAGACTTTGGTTAATCCATTTGTTTGTGAACCCCCTAATTCTTCTGGTGGTTAATGGTACATATTTGTCTTGGAGTCCCATGAAAATTGTATTGAAATCTGTTATGGTATCACTGACATTGTCAATGTGGCAAAGACATGACCCGTTTGTGCATTTAATTCTTGTTTTAAAGTAGTCACAGAAGCTAATTAATCTGGGGGAGCATGAATTTTAGCCTTCAGACACAATAGGTGGGATTATAGATTGAGGGAGCGCTCCCGACCAATCGGAGTGCTCCTTTCCCCTGCGTGTGAGGCACTCTTATTCTGTGAAGAGCATCTCACGGGCAGATGCTCTGGAAAGGGGCACATTCTGGGAAGTTTTAAAAATATATATATACATATATATATATATATATTATTGATCGCTCTCGATCAATAATATGTTAATATGTTCCCTGTTGCCACTTGTTGCTGAAAAGGAGTGGTTTCATTTGCCTTCAGCTTGAGCCAGAACAGCTCAGCTTCACTTTGCTGTTCTCGCTCAGCTGAAGGTGCATGAAACCACTCGTTTTCAGCAATGAGTGACGACGGGGGACATAGTAACACATAGAATGGTCGCTGATTGTGTCAGGAGGATGCCAGATTGGAGGATTCTATCTCTTCTTGGTGTGATGATCCAGTCCATTAAGGAAGCTGTAGTGCCACCCTTTGCTATTCTGGTGGGATCTTCAATAATTTGCGTAACATTTAATTTACCTAGGTGGTGTTCCACAGATGCCCTATTTTTACCAAGCCAATTTATGTTAAAGTCACCTAGAATTATAAATTTCCTGTTCTTGACTTGAGCAGTTACTATATTGTCTAGCTTATCTATAGCATTATTGCCACCAATGGGAGGTATGTATACACATAACAAATGCAGTTTCTTTGTCTGGCCCAGTAGTAGTTCGATATAGCAGAATTCCAATTTTACATCCTTGTTAGGTGGGAGGAGGGGGCACTAAGGTGAAGTTTAAGTGATTCCTTTTTTTTCGATGCACGTTTTCTCCTCTCCCCAACTGCCCCCTTCAGACTGACCCCACAGCCCCATCACCCCAGTGTCACCAGGACTTTCCTCTGCCCAGTCGCCGGGTGCAGAGCCTGCAATCAGTCGTCACCCACTGCTGGGGCATTTTCCATTTTTCTCCCATTCCCATCCCCATGCTGGGACGCACACATCCAGATGTGCGTGTGTGAAGGCATGCTCACGTCAGCGGATGTCCTTCAGCTCCCTCCCCTTCCAAGTACCCAGCAAACCCACACTACCCATAGGCATCTACCCCGGGAGCAGTCATTCAGTGAGAGCACCAGTCCTCCCTCCCCGGGAGAGGAGAGAAGTCCTCCAGATGCTGGATCCTTTCCCTTCCTAGCTGACCCCTGGCAGCCCACTCGCACCACAAACACAGATCGCTGACATGGCAGGAGGTAAGGCCCATTTTTCTTAGCCCTCCACACCACTGAGCCAGCTGATTTAAGGGATTCTTGATGTAAAATAGTGTACCTCCCCCTCATTTAGATGTTGAGCTATCCTTCTGGACACGTGTACGTAGGTAGGGAGCACACATTGTCTGAAACGGTGGGTTTAAGCCAGGTTTCACAGAGTGCTAGTACATCAGGCTGGTATTGTTGTACCCAGGTACAACTCAGGTTAGGGAGCAGACTTCTGATATTAAGGTGGGCAATTCTGAGTCCTTTTATCCCTGCCCACAGAGGCGGGCAAAGGTTTGGAGGAAGGCCAGAGTTGGGGCCTGGGTTTAATTCAATGTCTCCTGAAGTAAGTATTAGCAACATGGCCATGACGATAAAGCAGCAATGTTTAGGGCTCTTTGGACTAGGGATTATGCTCCATTGTATCTGTTTTCATGCCCTGGCTGCAGTAGGCATTAACCGTACTGTAAGGGATATGTTATGTAGGCATGTTTGCCTGGAATGTATAAGTTAGTCGGACATATAAAAGTTTGTGGTATTGTACTGGTTGTGATCTGGAGGTGTAAGAAGGGGTACAGTTAAAGTAAGGGTTGTACAGCTGTGCAGGAATATAAGTAGTGGAACTGGCATTATTACTTGTAGTAGAGTCACATTTGTAGTAATTAGATTTGTTAGGAAAGATGCTGAGAAGATAGCTGTTGTTCTAGGCGGAATATGGTAATTATTTACTGTGGTAGACATTTATGTCGGTGGATTTTATGCTAGTGTCTGAAAGAGTAGAAGGTTATGTTGTAATAAAGTGGCAGTGGGAAAATTTGCAAGGTTATCCTTGATTGTATGGGTGGGTTACCTTTAAGGCGATCTTTTGTTTTGAGTGCATTGTGCAAAGATTGGATATGAGGTATAGTCACGTAGCTGCAGCTTTACGTTGCAAGCTGTTGGCATTTACCAATAAAGGATAATACTCTCTATAAGTGGGCAATGCAAGGGGACAGATGCTGAGCGTACACAGGATCTGTACTCGAACTATATAGTTCCACATTGCATGAGGGCAGGTTGGCACAGTGTATGTTCGTCCTTAAGTAATGGATGAGATTAATATGAAGTAGTTCTGCTGGTGATTTGTATCCTGTTAGATGGTAGTGGGCGATATCGCTAGCAGGTACAAGTTTTAGGTGTAGGTAATTAGCCGATGGACAGGATGGGCTAGGAGAGGGGATTTAGTGCAGTTGAAGGGTGGGAGTCGTGGGGGTGAGGGTACGTGGGATACACCACTCTGGAGCGGTTGTGCTTCTGAGACAATCTGTGGTATTTGGCGACTTTATTCGGCCGACCTTAAAAGTCCCAAAGTTAATGCCCTGAGTCAGGCAGTAATGGTGCTGGATGCCAAATTCCTCGTGGTCCTTCATCTGCAGTCCTGTTCCTCCTGGTGATGACGAGCCCGGGGGGGGCTAGAGGCAGCACCGTCCCAATGTGGAGCAGCCCCTGGGAGTCCTATTTTAAATTTGACCAATGCAACATGTCTATTGAATACATAGTTATCAAATCTGATAATATTTGTTTATTTCAGAGATCAGAAATACCTTTGAGTCATAGACTCCTTTACAAAGGTTCCACGTCACGTGTAATAGATACAGATACACAATACAGTTAGTGCAGATACACAATATAGTAAATGTTACAGACTCCTTCACAAAGTATTGATACTGTTCAGTTAAATTCTAACTGATAAAAGATGTATATGTCATGCGCAAACAGTTCAGGAAATTATTACATTTCATGGGGGGATAAGGGGGATCAGCATAGTAATCCCTACATACTAGATAAGGCATTTAACAGCCTAATCTGGATTTACATACTCTATTCTATGTAATTCTTCATTTATTTGCGTTTGCTTATTCAAGCCAGTGGCACCATGGCTTATCGGAGACTTGGGGTTTTCAAACATTGTGAGACCTGCAGGAGGGTGATGAGACCCTCACCCTTAGGCTCATATTGTCCTAACTGTGTAACACAATCTTACATGTTGATTCTTATCCCCCAGTTGAACCCCCGAGATAGGAGGGGGATGCACCTGGGATACCAACTGGCAGTGGCAAGGCTGAGTTCTTCAAATCCTTTCTATTGCTCCTAAATGAGCTACTGAGCCCTGATATTCTAAAAGGACATCCCCAACAACACACCTGAGCCCAAGATGGGCCCCTCAGGTTGGGGTGTGGGGGTTCATACAGGCATGTCCAGGTGTGCCAGAGCAAGATGATCTCATTGAGATCTGCAGGCAACCCCTGACCTTAACTATGCAGAGGGTCAAGATGACGATACAGGGGACCATGAGGAAAATCTGACCTGAATGTACTTTTTGATGAGGAAGAGGATCCCTCTGAAGAGGAGGAGGAAGATGAGTGGACAGAGGCTAAAAAAAGATTATGATCCCTCCCCTGTTTAATACAAAGTCTCTGTCCTACCTCATAATGAAGGCTTGTAGAACATTACAGTTGAAGGAGGTGCAAGTCATGGAGGCACTGGACGTGAATCCGATACTGTCCTCATTCTCCACTGTGCCAAAGTGCTTTCCAAACCTGTGCACTGCAACCATATTACTGAACAGGAATGGGCAGGTGCGGACCACACAAAACATCTACCCTGGCCACAGGTGAGATATTATCCATTTATGGAGGAGAACTCCCAGAAGTGGCCTCCACCCAGCAGATAAGGCTGTTAGGCATACAACTATACCAGTTGAAGGATCTCTGGCCCTAACCAATACTTTTGGACAAAAAGGGCAGTGCATCAGAAAGGGGTGCTCAGGATAAAACCATAACAATGGCATACAAAATCCAGCACTCACCACCAATGTATAAGTAAAAACACTGCTCTCTGTTATTCAAAGTGCAAAATGCCAAATTGTATTCCAGGTGACAGATAAAAACATACATTCTGACATGTTTTGGAGATGACTCCTTTATCAAAAGTTGTGCTTCACATGTAATACAAGCTCCTCATATACCAGGGATGACAACATCAGTAATGGACAGTCACATGATATCACACACATGATTACAATAAATATGTACAAAATACTACATAAAAAATGTATTTCTTATTAAAATCCTATTGCAATAAATATTAAATATCCCCAAATCCCAAAAAGACCCCTGATTTATTATTATCTTAATTGCCAGAAGTGCAAATAAACATCTTTGATAATAAGGGAATACATGATGTCAAGGAGTTTGATATATGATATATCTTAATGAGTGGCAAGTGAGCTTGGGGAATATCACAAGTAGCAGAGGGTAGCGAAACCACGAGTGATTGTTCCCCAAGCTCAGCCTTGCCACGAGTTAAGATATATCATGTATCAAACCCCTTGACATCACGTATGTGTTTTATATAATAGGGGTTATTATTTTGAATAGTTTTAGGGTTATTTTTGTTGTGTTATTGGTTTGTTTTACTTGTGCTTTGTTGTGCTTCTTTGTTTTTCGGTGTTGTTCCATGATGTTCTTCTTCATTTTGTAACTGGCTATTTTAGTAGTTTGTAATTGGTCAGTTTCTTGAATGGAGTGTTACTGTAGTGTTTTGATTGGGAGTTGTATTTGTGTACCCCTTGTTGATTGGTTTGTCATGTTTCTCTGTGTTGTGATTGGTGTTTCCTTACTTGATGTTTCCAGTTTCGGCGTTGTCTCACTTTTAGTTGCAGTTCTTTTTGCTTGAAAAATAACTTTTTATTTGGGCTATGCTTTACAAAGTTAACTTTGTTATGTTTGACTTCACATGTGATAATATTTTGTTAAGTATATTTGACTTTCGACTAATGTTCATGGCGCAAGGTATTGGCACCGGGAATGACCAGTACCTCTGTACAGCATACATTAATACTGGAAACAAACTATGTCAATATTATGTTGTTAATATTCCGGTTCTTTTTACTGGAGTTTTTGATTATAAAGAACATAAGATATTTTTAATAAGGCTTTCAAAATGTAGTTCGGCAGCTCAGGTAGGCGATGTGTAGACACTATTGTTATTTGTTTGTGACGTGTACGCAGTATGTATATCTGGTGCTTTTGTCTTCTGTATACACATCATATATCTATTATCAGTATGGGGTGGAGAGATGGAGATTTAAGTGACGACATATCACTTCACCCCTATTATATAATAATGTGTTGAAGACTCTGAGTACTCCTTTGTAGTCGCCACCACAGGAGCAAATCGATATCTTACTAACATACTATTTGCCAGCAGATTAGGCCTTACGGTCTATCGAGTCTGCTCGAACCTAGATCGTTAATTGGGTGCCGAGACCCTCCCATCCCTTGTTCTCTAGAAACCCCTATCTTGGTGCTGACTTAAATCTGTAAGAAAAAAAACAAAACAAAATGAGCAACATTTATATATAACAACAAATATGTATACATTTATTTATATTTTTGCTTATTTACATTTTCTTTTTAACCTTTTTACTTGTTTACATTCTCATATAGAAAAACATTACTGTTAATACTGTTAATAAAGATACCCATGATAAGTGAATGGATGCCACATGCAGAAGTGCCTTTGCATCAAATGGGGTAACTCTTTGCACCTCCTACGCATCTTTCATTGTCTCCAGAGCCCTGAACTTGTGGATTACATCTCTGGATAGTTTCATTTCCCTGGACTCTGAAAGGGCAAACATTTTACAGTTGGCATCCACATCTTCTGCCTTTCTAGGGGATGCCACAGTAGACAATCTATGAATGTCAGCATGCACTGTTTATCACATTGCATCAGTCATGTAAGGTGTATAGCTAAGACACTGGGTTGCAGATCAAAGCCTCGAAGGCCAAACTGTTTAATTTGTCCTTTGAGGGAGGACTATATTTAGATTTGGCTTGGATGACATCTTTAAAGACATCCAAGATAAGAAGGGATACCTCCCTGTGTCAAAACAGCCACATAAACCAAGTTTGATGCCAAGGGGTTGAGGAGACAGCTGCCACTGGCAGCCTCAAAGCATTTTTTGTCCCTTTAGGAATTTCAGAAACCAAATGAATAAGACAGCCTATTCTGGATTTAAGGGCAACAGTGAATCCTTTGCCCATAGGCAATGGGACTGCAGCACATAGAGGAGGTAACTCCCAATAAAAGTATGCAGTCCCATCTCTGCGTCCCTTGCCTTTGTGGAAGACTGCAGAACATTTATATGAGATAGGCCTAAATGACATCAGACACATGTGAGATACTGGCCCTAGGTTATACAATAAAATTAGCAACAGTACCTACAATGGGGCATTTCCTGCAATCCCCTGTGCTAAAAGACCCAGTGAAGAGACAGGCAGTGTCTCAAACCTTGGATCCCCTGAGACAGATTGGGGCAGTTGTTCGGGTGCCCTCCAATGAGGAAAGTCAGGGATTCTACTCAATTTATTTTGCAGTTCCGAAGAAGTTGGGACGTTTTAGACCAGTCCTGGGTCTGAAACACCTAAACAGGTTTGTCAACCACATGACCTTCAAGATGAAATCCCTGGGTTCAATCATAAGGGCTGTCCAGTCAGGGGATTATCTGGCATCCATAGATCTGAAGGATGCATATCTCCAAATCCCCGGTAGCCAGTCTCACCAGATGTTTCTCAGGTTCATGACACAGGGGCAACACTTCCAGTGCAGGACTCTCCCCCTTGGGCTGGCAACAGATCAAAATGGGATGAGCACCATTGCATTTAATTGCATCAACTAAACTAGTTGTCACCCTCTTCCAGGTGCACTTTCCATTGGTTGTCCTTTATAAAACTGCAAACAATCTGACCCGTACTTATTTATCTGGAAGGCTAATAGTTCCTGTCCACAAATACAGCCACAGAGATGTGCCTCAGCATAGTTTTTCTTTGCCCAAGTTCCATACACACTTCGGGAAAGAAAGTTTTTCATACGCAGCTCCATTTTCTTGGGATAACTTGTCTCCTCAGCTTAGACTGTCACCTACCCTTGGCATTTTTGAACATAGTTTGAAAAGATCGTTGTTGTAGGAACAATCCATTTGTAGTTGTTATTAGCTGATTTTGTGCATATTAGTTTATGTTGTTTTGTTATTATGATTTGGGACGGTCTGTAAATGAGACTTGCTTCTCATAGAACTCATTCTGTATCTTGTGCAATTTTTAAATAAAAAGTAAAAATAAAGAAAAAAAACAGCACCCAGGATGTTCTCAAAGGTCCTGATAGTACTTGTGGAATAACTGAGACAGGAGAGTCATCACGTATATCCCTACCTGGATGACTTACTCATCCAAGCATCATCTGTCAAGATGGTGAGAAAATCCATGTCCAGGACCCTGGAGGTGCTGGGGTTACACAGCTGGGTAGTCAGTCAGGAGAAAAGCTCCCTCAACCTGTCTCAGAGTCTGGAACATTTGGGCAGGGTGCTCCGGAGAGATGACAGGAGAGTTTTCCATTCTTCAGCCAGAAAAGGGATCCTGAGATAGAAGATTCAGTGGCTGAGAAGCCAGTCATTGGCCTCTGCTCACAGATTGCTCTGAATTCTAGTACTTATGATGGCAGCAATAGATCTCGTGACATGGACATGCTTGCTTATGTGGCACTTTCAGATCAGGGTGCTAGCAAACTGCTCATGGAGTCACTCACACAGACCACCCCTCCTCACTCCCTACTCCTGTTCCAGAGACTCTGGCACCTCATGCTCCATAGCTCTTATTCCACTAGCGGTTGCGCTCTCTCTCATTTGTCTCATACCTCATTGCCCCTCTCTCTCACTCTCACCCCCTTCCCTCACCCCCTCCCACCCCCGTTCTCTCCATCAATCTCCACTCTCATGATACCTCCCTCCTCTGCTTGGTCTCTCCCTCCTTCCCTCTCTCCCCTGTCCTCTCTCTCCCCTCCCCCTCTTTCTTTCTCTAACCACCTTCTCCCACCTTACCACACACTCTCACATGCACCATCCCCAGCTTCTCAGCTCCAAAGCTGTAATGCAGTGTGGCAATGCTCCTCCTGGGCTGCTCTATCCCCATGCTCCATTCACTAACCACTCTCTCCCTGTCCCACATTTTCCTCTCTCTCACATACTTCCTTATGCCATACAGCACTTACTATTAAACCCTTAATGAAACTTATAAGAAACTCTTAGCTGTTTTCTACGTCTTTGCTGCTTCCTGTACTGATATTTCAACTATGTCTGTATTTGTACAGTGAATTCAATTATGTCTGTATTTGTACTGTTTAAAGGATGTGGACCCTTTGTAAAGGAGTTCTCACTCAAAGGTTGTTTCTGAAATTCCAATAAATAAATAAATAAACCTGGCATCAGAAGACTACCAAGCCCAGATCATACTTCCACAATCAGTCAGACAGTCGCTGATTTGGTGGGAATGTCCCAGGAACCCGAGCAAGGGGTTCCTCTTAGAAACCCTGCCAGAGCTAATCTTGATGACTGATGCCAGCCTGTTGGGCTGGGGAGCAGTCCTGGACCAAGGTCCAGTCCAGGGCATTTGGACTCCACAGGAACAACAACTACACATAAACGTATTGGAGATGAGGGCAGTATGGCTTGCTCTTCTTCGTTTCCACAATCTGGTATGGTCAAAAGTCATAAAAGTAAGATCAGACAATGCCACCACAGTGGCATACATAAACAATCAAGGGGGCACAAGATGCAAGGAGATGTTAGCAGAAGCAACCAAAGTGCTGTTGTGTGCAGAGGAGAACTTCTGTCTTTCTTGGCAGTTCATCTGGTAGGAGAACTGAACATCCAGGCCAACTGGTTAAGTTAAGAGACTGTTCATCTGGGGTAATGGATGTTGAATCTTGAAGTGTCCGACCTGCTGTGCAGAAGGTTCAGTCAGCCTCAGATCAACCTGTTCATCTCAAGTCAAAATGCTCAGGCACCAAAGTTTTCAGTCAATACCAGTGTCCACAGATGGAAGCAGTGGGTGCTCTGTCCCAGATTTGAGATTTCTTCCGCACATATTTGTTTCCTCCTCTGACACTTCTCCTCAAGGTCATTCACAAAATAAGACACCCAAAAGGACATTTTCTTGATAGCACCAAAGTGGCCAAGAAGATCGTGGGTCTCTTATCTAGTAAATCCAGCTTGACACATGCAGTTCTGACTCACACTGATGTTTGAAGGTGTGCACATGTGTGATTTTACTATTGTTCATGTATTAAAATTTCATGTTTGCTTAAGAGAAAATACCTTCATAACAATGATAAAATGTACTAATGATGTTAATGAAGTACAACGAGGCAGATCACCTGTATAAAAAGGGAGCCCTATAGAGACAGTTAGAGAGAATGTGAAGCTGCTCTGAGAAGTAGGAGGCTCTTCAGCCTGAGCTCTGAACTGGAGAAGGGAAAGCTGAGTGAAACTCACCAGAAGGAGAGAATACAGCAACCAGGGAAAAGGTTATTTCCTCAAAGAGCCAGACAGGCATTACAAGTAAGAAGGAAATCTGCCTTGTTGTCTTTTCAAGTGCTTTTTTTTTCACAAAAAGACTTTATCCTGACAAGAACTAACAATCATGTTGCCTCCTGTTCTATTTATTATTTGAATAAACATACATTTAAGGGTGTTTACACTTTATCACTGGTGTACTGCTATCTTTCATACCCACGCCCCTATGAGAAGCAGTATTTATTGTTTCATTTGCACAGCAATTATTTTATTTTATTAGTCTCTAGGATTACAAATACCTTTGAGCAATTGCTACTTGTTTAAAAAGGTGCCACATCAAAGGATGGAGGGAAAACATACATACAGAGGTAGACCATGGTTACAAGTATAACACAGCGAAGGTAAGGCTTTAAATTTAAAGTACATAATGGGGAGACATATTGAGCCAGTTTATGAGAGAAAGATATTTCAGTGCAGACAGTACATTATATGAACAGATAGTGGTTGCAAGGTAGTAGGGTTAAAGAAAGGGGTGGGCAGGCTGAAGGAGCCATTGTCAGAGGGTAATGGATGGGTAGCGTAAGTGCAGGGTAGGTAGGGGTTGGGGGACCCGAAAATCTGAAAGTTCCTACAAGAGGGGAGGTGGAGGGTAAGGCAGGGTGGTGGTGGAGAAGGGGTGGGGTGGAAGGAGGGAAGCAGGTGACAGGGGAGAATGCCGGGGGGCAACAGGTCACCTTAGACTGGGGTGAGAGAGGAGGCTGCCACTAGGAGAAGCAGTCACATTGCTTGGTTGATGTTAGGTATAGTCGGAGTTGCCTTTTAAAGGGTCCAAGTGTTGCAGGTGTAAGTACTTCATTGTTGAGGGCATTGTACCACTGAGGAGCTCTATGGGTGAATGACCTTTGGCCCATTGTGATCCTGCATCTAGGGACCTGGAAGGTTTGATGTTGAGCATTACGTGTATGTTGGGTACTGCTGTATGCAGTGAGGAGCCTTTGAACATCTGGTGGCATGAGACCCAAGAGAACCTTCTTGGAGATCAGGCATGTCTGATACTGAATTCTGCTATGAAGAGGAAGCCAACCAGCCTGTGTGTACAGGTCACAGGTGTGACTTCGGCAGGCAGTGCCAGTTAGGAGCCTGCAGGCTTTGTTGAGTGAGACTGATATCCTGCGGAGTGCAGTCAGGGAAGCACAGCCATAGATAGCTAGACAGTAGTCAATGATGGAGGTGACAGAGCTGTAGATAGCCAGTCTAAGGGCATCCGCAGTCATGCAGCATTTGTGCCTGTGGAGCAGACCGATTCATATGTTGGCAGCTTTTGCTACGTTGTCGATGTACCGTGCATAAGAGAGGGAGTTGTCCAGTATGATGCCAAGATATTTAAACTCGGGTGCATGTTTGAGTGAAGTCCCAGACTGGTTCTTAATGATGAGGGACTGAGATTTGTACTTGCTCCGTGTGTTGCAGAAAGTCATGACCTTGGTTTTGGTATAACTTAAGACAAGCTTGTGAGATTTGAACCATTCTTCAACATGACTAAAGTCTCTCTGCAACTGGCTCTCCAGGTGTTTGATGTCATGATGATTAGTAAACAGGACTGCATCATCCATGTAGAGTAGTATTTTCTGGTGGCAAACACTAGGGAAGTTATTCAGGAAAACAGAGAAGAGTAAAGGGCCAAGTATGGACCCCCTGCGGATCAATTTTAATTGATGGCTGCTTAGTTAGATATTTATAATCATTAACATGTGTTAATTGCTCATTTACTTTCAGTTACTAAGATTTTTTTTTAATTTTGCTTAGTTACGTTAATTCATTTTTGTTTTGATCAGGTAGGTGTTTTATATTTTGTGTGTGGGAATTTTGTGTTTTTGGTGAGATTTTTAGTTGTAGTGTTTGAATTTAATTGAGGTGGCATTTAAGTGTAATTGCTATTATATTACTTTCAGAGGTGTCATATATGGGGAGATAAATTATGGTTTTCATAATGGGATCTGGGTCGCATCCATGAGATAGACAGATAGATAGATAGATAGATAGATAGATAGATAGATAGATAGATAGACAGACAGACAGACAGACAGACAGACAGATACATGTGATTGATAGATAGATAGTCTATATTCAAAAATGATGTACAAAACGTAAATATGTATATCACCATCAATGATGATGAACAGTGTTACTAATTTAAAATGAGTCAATATTAAATATGGTGATATTCATATCACAGTTTATGGTACAAATTTCTTCTATGCAGAAATCCATGTCTACAATAACCTTGTTGCACTGCACTAGCTGTGCTATTTTGCTAATGTTGTGCACTACATACATAGCTACTAAAGTACAACAACATGAAACATATTCTTGTACCTTTAACAATCAAGATGTTCGTGGAATTGCTACTGTTGAGCGAGTGAAACTGACACTTTTAAAGCTGAGACACTGGAATCAGATCTTAGAATGACACGCTACTCTCAAAACAAGTGAGTAATAGCAACGATTTATTCAACAGCAAAAACAGAGTTGTTTTCTTGACAGTGTGTTACTACCGTCATGCAGACTAACAGCAGTGATACTAAAATGCTGATATCTTTGGTGCTGTTTTAACCCTTAGGCTGCCGACAGAATTAGAACACACAGTAATTCTGGACTGATATATCAGTTTGTGGCATAGTAAGAGTTAATATGTTAATAATTTGATACATTTTACTACGTGCCATAGATCATTAATAGTCAGATATCACAATAGACTAATATATCACTGTAAAAGTTTTCTATGTCTCAAAAATAATGATAAAAATAAATACCTAACATTCTGTCTTGTAACTATTATTCTTTCTCTTATTCCCATGGGCCTCAGTCTAACTCAAGAACTCCATCAAGATGACCAAGATGGGGGGGGGAGCTGTGGAGCCCGAGCTGTGCAGCAGCAGTTTTTTACAGCTCCATAAGATCTTAGCGGAAAACATAAAAATATATTATTTTTAAGCCCTTGAGTACATTTTGAGTAAGACCAGCAGCAAGAGCGACCTCGACTTTGGAAAAATGGGTAACCCCAAGAAAGAAAAGGCCGCCGGTGGAGTGGACAGAAGTAAGGGAACTGGCAGGGCCTTGCGATCGGGTGCAACACTGCAGGCCGAAAATAGATCCTGGCTCAACCAAAACCATGGCGACACTGGGCCAAAACTACAGAATCTGATTTAGTCTATCTCTATCCTGAATCAAAAGGTGGATGATTTTAGCGGTCGAGTTTTAGTACTCGAAAATGCAGTCGATGGTCTCAACGGTGAAGTGATGGATATTCAAAAACAAATGGATGCCAATTCTACTACAAATGCCGTAATGGAGAGGGAAAATCAACATCTCCGAGCCAGGCTTGAGACTCTGAAGAATCAGGCTCCGTTAGGGAACATTCGGGTCATTGGTCTCCCCAAAGGTAGTGACGGAAACCACCCGATAATGTTTATTCATGAATGGCTTACAGAAAAGTTACTACCGGAGGAGGATGATGTATCTTGGGATATACAAAAAGTTTATCACATTACACCCAGTGGTCGTCCACAGAACTTGGAGGAACCGTGCACATTAATGATTGTGACTGCAGGGATTGGAACTAGAGATCGTATACTGCGATATGCCCACCGAGCTAGCCCAGTCTTGCAAGAAGACTATCAGATTTATTTCTTCCCAGATTTAAGTTACTCTACCAGGCAGAGAAGGAAGAAATTTGATGGTGTGCGATGAGACTTGAGGGAAGTGGGAGTAACTCATGCTGTAATTTTTTCAGCCAGACTCTGGATTACACACCAAGGGAAAGTATATTTATTTTCAGATCCTGTGGAGGCTGGTAAGTGGGCCAGTCAGCTAGTGGCAGTAACCAGAAGGCAAATAAAGGAAGATGACAATGCCGAAGATTATGAGGACACTTAAACAGATGGGACTGCAAGTTGGACTAGTGTCCCCTTTTTTTGTCCTAACCTCTTGATTCAAGAATCAGTTGTTGTTTTATAATATTACAGTTTTTGACTGTATCGTTGACCTACTAAATATTAAGGGGGTTCAAACAGACGAAGTATATTTTTTGTTAGTTCCAATGCTGTACATATCTTGAATGTTAATCCTGTGGCCACGCTTGTTCTTACAATTCTAGATCAGGAAACTGGTTCAGGATATAAGAAGTGGGTTTTTCTCAATTTCCCAATTCTAAAGCTGGCGCTAATTCTTAGCTTAAAAGTTGTGGGGCAAAATTTTTCATTTTTAGCTGTAATCTAATTCTGCTGCAGAAATTTGTGTTGTAGTATTTTGTTATACTAAGGTTAACACATCGCAACATCTGCCCCTAATGGGGTGCGTTTTCCTTTTTAGGCTGGACACTACTGGAAAATCCTTTGCTTTCGAAATTGCCATGTTGCTCATGGACTCTAAACATAGCAAAATACTGGATTTTTATTTAGAAATAATTATAGAGTTACTCTCTGTTGATGTACCATTATATAGTAAATGCCAGTTGTTTATCTATCCTTGGATTAAGGGGTATTCCCACAAATGGAAATGTACTAAATGGTCTGTTCACTGCTGTATATGTACCACATGTTGCCATGCAATATGATACAAGCATTTGTCAATGCCAAATGTTTGCTTGCTGCTATTGGTATTGGTAGTGCAGGAGTTAGAGAGATGCGTAATAGGAATTGCAGTAAAGTATTGAAGTAACACCCACCGGCACCCCGGGATCCGTACGATTTCCCGACTCATACTACCCCGACGACTGACTGCCCGCAACCAACTTCCCTACAGATGCCGCATCCCATCAATGCTAATCCCGTCCATTGTTTGCCCGTCAATAATTAAACCCCATCTCCTAAACCCCCGACTGCAACTTCTGTTAAGCTTACTGAATGAAGTACAGGTATCTTTATGTATGCTTACATTTGGTGGCGATCCCAAAACGAAAATCCAAACTGCAATATGTGATAAACTTGATGAACTTATATTAAAGTGCTCAGTCTCAGTCTTTAAGTTCACACTGCAGACAGCTTACTGAATGAAGTACAGGTACCTTTATGTGGGCTCAAAACCCAAACTGCAATATGTGACAGCTTAACTTGATTCAGACTCCCGACATGCTTACATTTGATGGCGATCGGCTCAAAACCCAAACTGCAACTTCTATTAAGCTTACTGAATGAAGTACAGGTACCTTTATGTATGCTTACATTTGGCAGCGATCCCAAAACGAAAATTCAAAACTGCAATATGCGATAAACTTGATGAACTTATATTAAAGTGCTCAGTACCTTTATGTAGGCTCAAAACCCAAACTGCAATATGTGACAGCTTAACTTCATTCAGACTGAGACTCTGAGCTAGGAGCTTACTCAGTTTAAATTTGACTGAAGTTCACACTGCACGATCTCTTAAAACTGTGCAGGCAGCTTAACTTCATTCGAGCTAGAGGATCGGGAAAAATAACGCTTTAGCAAACACAACAGACAACGAGATGAGGCTTACCTTTACCTGTGCCTCTGATGAACCTCTGATGCGCTTGACTCGAGAAGTTTAATTAATTAAAAGCAAACGCAGATCTCGCATAAGTTCCATTATTAAAACTCGAATGAAAAAGTAACTTTATTTATTTCCAAAGTTTAAAATTTGAGATCTACTTAAATAACCATATTGTGTGCCACTCCTTGAATAAAATCCATAACAGAGCGCTGCTCCATGTCTGAAACAATGTTTGTTATCTTTTCCTCTCTCTGAGCATATTTCTTTTTGATTGGTGACTTTGGCAACCCTCGGTTAATTTTTTCTATCATGCTCTCGGTGACAAGTTGTTCTTTATGTAGCTCTTCAACAAACCGGTTTATCCCTACGTGTGACGCTCCAATCAAGGTACCTAGGCGTCGATGCCATGCCTCCACTTTGTTTTGTGTTCTCGGTACACCCTGAAGCATTTGGTCATGAACAGACCAAAACTGAGGAGGAAACAGAGGTGGTGTTCTAACAGTGGCATTATTTCTCATTCTCCTCCGCACTCTTCCCAGAACATATGTTTCCTCAAACCACTCCACTATGCTTGCAGCCTCTGCTGGCATGGCATTCTTTACATCTTCAAAAACATCAGGAATTTTTTCTGGACTTAAAAAAGCAAGGGCAACAAGTTGTCCAAGTTTAAGGCTAAATTCAGGATCAGTTCCATATTTGTGTGCTAGCCCACATCCTTGTATTTTGCGCTCTGAGTCTGAGTTAGGGCACAGTGCATAAATTTAAGGTTGCTGAATGAATTAAGTACATGTGACAACACAGGAGAGTATACTTTCGGCTGGTAAAAACTTTGCATATTCATCAGTGCACAGCTTTAGTGACCTGCACCAGCATTTATGGTTGTATGTGCTTGCTGTTCAATAGAACTGAAAATTGTATTGATTTGAATTCTCACTGAACTGACACATTTGTTACAGCACTGCTAGTACAGTTCTCAGTCTCACTCAATCATTGTTAATGCTCATATATGTCTGTGAGGCTTTACAAAGGGACTGCATTTCACCAACCATCTGCTGTGATCCAAGGGTAGTTGTTACCCTCAGCTCAGATTTTCCTGATCGGTATAATTTCGGCTGGTAAAAACTTTGCATATTCATCAGTGCACAGCTTATCATCTACGTAAGTTACGGCGGGTAGATGACAAACGGGGAAATGGTATGCCGGGGAGAGTCTCGTCGGTAAAAATAGCAGATCAGGAAGCTGGTTTACGGGAAGCTATACTCGGGAATGTAAACATCGGTCAGATAAGTGACGAGAAATCATACTAGACCCGCCACCCCCACCCGACAGAGACTGACAGGCACTGGGGGTGTGCCTTTGGGTCCTCGGCCATAACACTCATGCCATTCTACCTCACCCCACCCTGCAGACACCAACAGGTGTCACAGTGTGTCTTGCAGGCTTCGGCCCTTATGCTCACCCCATTTCAAAAGGAAATAAGCTGAGATGGGTGCAATATAAGAGAATGGGGTGAATGTTAGGGCTGAAGACCCCAAGAGACACCTTAATGCCTATCAGTGGCTACAGGGTGGGGGTGGAATTGGTTGAGCATTTTGGCTGAGGACTCCAAGTCACACCCCTGAAACCTGTCAGTCTGTACAGGGTGGGCGTTATGATTGGAAACCCTAACACCCCAAGTGTTTGTTGGTATTTTACTCCAAATTTTCAGCTTGGGCTTTTTGGGAGCCTGCCTCATGAACAGTGGCAGTATCATTTTGTTACTCCATGCCAAAAGGTGATTTTGCATAGCGAGTGTGCCATTTGGTGCCACAGGTGTGAAAACAGAGTTCAGACAGGCTGTGAAAAATGTCAGCTGTACTGTTCATAAGGAGGTATGAACCACATCTGGCACTTGGATTAATATCCCAGTACTGACACAGTAGTGCAGCATGAGAGGGGTGCTGCTCTTCTGAGGTGCAATCTTTTGGATGAGACGTTAAACCGAAGTCCCATCTGCCTGGATTGGTGGTAGTTCGGGTGAATGTTAAAGATCCCATGGCACTTATTGTAAAGAGTAGGGGAAGTTTATTAGACAAAAAACATAACATCGCCAGATAATACAGAGTCAATATACAGGATTGTACAACAGTAATCTAAAAGTTAGCAAAAAGACATAAAAAGTTAAACAAAAAAATGATTCCAAAAAGAAAGAAACTTAACAGCTGAAAATTTCTGCTGGTCTTTGGATTTAACAGACAATAAACCAGCCTCTACTTGAGAAATTATCGTAGAAGAAGGTACTAATTGTTGTTGAAAAATAAATTGACATCTGGCTTGCCATAAATAGAACTCTATAAGTGCAAAATAAACATTCAAAGTACTAGGATGAAAAGTTTGCCAAGGTCCCATATAATCTCCTAAAATTAGAGTGTTGTAAGTTACATGTGACAATATAGACACCCCCCAATGACCAGACGCAGCAGTCCAAAAACTGTGAACAAAGGGACAATCAAGAAAAAGGTGCGTAAGACTTTCTTCAATGGAAATACAAGACGGTCTCAAACAATATCTATCAGTTAAAGGTTTATACTTAAGGTTACCGTGTACCCCCAACCTACCATGAGCAGACATCCAGACAATATCCCATACATAGGCAGGAAGTCTAAAATCAGTCAATTTGTGTAAGGCAAACGATATCCTAGTAGGAGCACATTCTGGAAAGATCAAAAGTATACCTTGTACTGTAAATACAATGTAATTATAAAAGGATTTCCTAGTACGAGACAAAAGAGTAGAAAACAGTAAATTCCACTGTCTGCATTTCTTCAAAGTAGATACCCCATAAAATGGTAACTGGTCCTGTTGTAAAACTTTAGGTGGATATGTAGTCCATTTCTGAAAGAAACGATTCCAAACAAAATGAGACCATACCTGCCAAGGCAGGTAAGTTTGACAAGAAAACTAAAGGAATTAAATAAAAAAATCGAATGGAAAAATATAATTGGATTAATCATGGCCAAGCCACCCTTTTTCAGTAGATAGGTAATATCCCTCATTGGATTCAATCGATTCCCCAAATCATTTGAAAAAACACACTATAAAGTCTAGTTTCTAATGAGACCGGAGGTGGGTACAGATAACTAAGATATAAAAATACAGGGATCAAAAATTTCTTGACAATGAAAACCCCTTTTTTTTTTCCAAATTTCCAATGTTTCCATAAATTAACTTTAGCTTCACCCACACATAATTGTTGTTCCCAATTAAAAGTAGCCATATCACCAAAGCCAAACCAAACCCCCAAGATTTTACGCGGTGCAGATGCAAAAGGTATACCCACTGTGTCAAAAAGACAAGCCTGATCAGGGTGTAAAGAGAAAATAAAACTCTTAGTTACATTGAGTTCTGATCCAGAAAACCGTCCCCAGGTCTGAAAACAATGTAAGGCAGTCTGGAAGGAGGTCTCATTTTGCATGAATAAAGTCACATCATCTGCATAAGCTGAGATTTTCACCTTTGGTAAAGAAATATCAGGGGCAAGTCCAATGATACCGCAGTGACCCTGAATATAACGAATAATGGGATCTAGAACAAATGTATATAAGAGAGCACTCAGTGGACAGCCTTGCCGAACCCCTCTAACCACTGGAATTGCAGATCCCATTAAACCATTCACCAATGGATGAACTGCTGCATCAGAATACAATAAAGAAATCCAATGTACAAAAGGCCGTGGAATATTATAGGACAACAATAAATCAAATAAGTAAGAATGACGAACTCTATCAAAGGCCTTAATCTGATCCAATGCTACAGTAAATCCTGACTCTCTTCCCCCACTACTATTCTCAAACAAATCCCTCAAAAGGTATAAACTGTGCTGAATCTTTCACTGAGCAATAGCACAAGACTGTGCCGGATGTATAAGTGAGTCAGAAACCAAAGCTAATCTGTTTGTAAGAATTTTAGCAAATATCTTGTAATCGCTATTAAGGAGACTAATGGGCCTCCAATTCAGCCAGTAATGAAGAATCCTTTTATAAATAAACTTTAATAGAGATACTGAAATCCGGAAAACTTAAACCCAAGGTCAAAATAAAATTAAACACCATGGGGAGGAAGGAACACATAAATGGCAAAAATTTCTTATAAAATTCATTCGGAATACCATCTAAACCCAGGGATGTTTTAGATTTAAGTGACCTTATAACCTTTTCTACTTCCAAGGAAGAAATGGGCTGCAATAAAAGGGTTTGATATTTGGCATCCATAACAGGAAGAAAAGTCAAAAACTCAGCTGGCAAGGCATCACTGTTACCGGGATCCCCCCCAAAGGAGTCAGAGACAAAAGATTGGACAACCGACATCATATCCATATCTGAGGTAACCATAGTACCATTTGAAGATAATAATCTCGACATCAGGGTCTTATCAAGGCGCTGCTTGCAGGCCGAATAAGGATCAGAGGCTGGCTGTGATTGTACTCCATACCTAAACTCCATATCAAGATTTAGCCTATCATATTGAAAAGGGACATCTGTTTCTTAATTTCAGTGATCTGAGTTTGAAAACGTTTATCATCAGGGAAAGGACATTAGTTTATAGAACTGATTCCGATGCTGCAAATAAGTAAGATACCGAGAATTAGCTTTAGATTTCCTTTAGAAATTAAAGGGATCTAATCTCGGTTAGTATCAGACCACCACGAAAAAGGATTGTCACAAAGACAGAGGGTAGAATAACGTGCTGCAAATAGATCCTGCAAATCAGCTACACAATCTCCCTCCTCCAAGAAGGACACATTTAGGCGCCATCTAGGGCCTGCGGATGGTATTTTGGGTGGTATCCCAGCTAAACTTAAATGCCCAGTCAGGAGGTGATGATCCGAAAACTCAGCTGGTTTTACTTGAGAAAAATAAGGTTTCAAAAACTTGGAAACAAAAAGAAAATCAATACGGGTAGAAAAAATATTCCTATGATAGGAAGCACCACTTGTAGCATGTAATACCCTAAAAACATCCGAAAGGCCCGCATTTTTGACAATCTGTCGTAAAGCAAGGGAATCACAATACATTTCTTTTTGAGAGTCCCCTTTAAATTTAAAATCAATATCACAATTAAAGTCACCTCCCCAAATGATGTGTCATCTGGTATAAAGAAAAGGTTTAATGTCCTCAAATAATTTAATTCGTGCAGACTTTGTTTGTGGAGCGTAAATGTTTATAAGGCGAAACTCAAAGTCTCGACAAGTGCAATCCAAAAGCAGAGCACGCCTGGGACAGAGATCCACTAATTTGGAAATCCTAAAAAAGGTAGAGGTAAAAAGAATACCTATACCATCGGCTACATCCGGTCCAAACGTCCAAAAAGAAGGTCCCCACACCCACCTTTTCTGTGCTTGAGTAATTTCGGCAAGAGAAGACAATCTAGTTTCTTGCAGAAAAATGACATCAACTTGTAAAGTACTAAAAAACGAAAGGAGTGCAAGTCTTTTCTTAAAATTTTTAATACTACACACGTTGAAGGAAGCTATTTTAAGCGTAGCCACGATTTAAAGGAGTAAATTCAGGACCCAGACTTCTGAGAGAAACTCGCCTTCCTTTTTTTACCCTTCTTTCCCTTTTTTTCTTTGGCAAGTTCAGTAGTTTTGCTATCCTCCTTATCTGAAATTAATTCTGAGCGGTGAGAGGTATCCGACTCCAAGTCCGATTCCCTCCCCTCTCCTTCCAAAGGAGAGAAAAAATTTTCAACCAAAACAGGAGTAGCAGATGAGTGTTTAATAGAAGCTCTAGTAAATCTTCGGGGCTTAACGGTCTCAAAGGGAGGGGGCATAGAGGAAGATCCCAGTTGAGAATCTGATTTATCAGAAGGAACAGAAGGCACAGGAACTGTAGAAACAGCACCCACAATTGAGGGGGCCACCTCAATATCAGTCGAGAGGGGCCTATCCTTAGATTCCTGTAGTAGGCCACCATCCCCTTCAGTTGAAACCAAAGGGTTATCACCAACACCCCTTTTGGCCTGAGCTTTATGAACTAAGTCATCAGGGTCCCAACCCCCTGATTTATTGTGCGTGGCCCACGGGCATTGGTGAAAGGCATGACCTTTCTCATCACATAAATTACATTGGAAAATATTTTGACACCTGTCCACCGAATGCCCAAATCCCCCACACAGAGAACATTTCAGTAGGTCACAGGGAGCTGCTGAGATGAGTTCGAGCACCACATTTATAGCATGCATGAGGTTGTCCGCTATAGAAGCAGACTCCCCTATCCTTACCTAAAAAAAAACTATTAGGCAAATGCACTACATCACCATCCACTTGAGTCAGTTTTACCTTAAATTTCCAACTTCCCATCCAAATGCCCTCTAAGTCTAAGATGGCTTCAGAGGGACCCAGAACCTCACATTGTTTTGTAACCAGTGATAAATATTGCCAACATTCACCCTTCATTTCTAAACATAACGTGATGTATCTCATCATGGGCTCAATGGTGCAGAGCATAGAAAGGAACCCAGAGGGGAAGATTTCAAAGTAGAATATTTATCCCAGAATTTTTCAAACCACGAGATGTCTTGAAACTTATATCAAAGGAATCTTCACCTGAAATATGAATCAGTGCAAAATATCAACAGGAAAGAAATTCATTGAGCCCTTCAGTAAAGTATTAGCAACATAATATCTATCAGGGTGCGTTTGTAAACCACCCCTATAACGCAGACGAACTGCGTTTCTCCTAGGAGCTTGTTCTAGTTTATTTTTAAACAGTTCAGACATTGTAACTCTAGGTTGTTGTAAGCTAGGCCAAGCTTCTGAAGAAATTGAAGAGGAATCATCCTGTACTATAGGTATAAGTTTTTCCTTACCCCCCAACGAGCTTGGCCTAGAAAAGGCCAAAGAACATTCACTTAAATGCTGCACAGCTATAACAGCGTCCCACCCCCTTCTCATGGCAGTCCATACCTGAGCTCAGTGATGTAGTAACGTTGGCATGCATAGAAGAGGTTTGTGAGCAGTCTTTCCAAGCAGGATCAGGGATCCATTGCCCTGTAGATGTCTGAATCCATCCCGAGTCCTGAAGAGCTTCCTCCGACGACCAGTCCATAGAGGGATACGAGTGTTTGCGTTGTGGCAACCCAAACTGTTGCCTGATCATCTGAGAAGTACTTGGTTGAGCAGGGGAAGCAATAGAGATCACATCCTGATCGATCGACAAACCAGACAGCGAGTGCACTCCCGAAAGAATCCCCTCCGTTGTTTCCGGTGGTACGCTAGCGTTATTCAGTCGACCCGCATCCAGCGGCTGTAAAGTTTGATTCGTCGCAGGTTTTAAAGAAGGCAAGGCGAAAGAAGTGGATTCCATCGAATTTTCAAGGTCAGTAACCCCCAAATCAGACTGTGACTCAGTCTGAAGCTGCTCCGAAGAACGTTGAGTAAAATTAGTGTCCTGTAAAGAAGTCTCCTCGATAACCGTCATATCTCTATCAGACTCCAACGAGCCTGACACAGCCACTTCCTTCTCCATCGTAGAGTGAGAGAACACTGAGCAGCCTCTCCAGGCTGCACAACAGCGCTCTCTCTCGTCAGCAAGACACAACAGAGCAGGGGAATTTCCCCAGTGTCCTGGCCAAATTCCCTCATTCACTTAAAATACCACCAACAGCTTAATCTGGTTCAAGGTCAGTTGGCATTCAAATGTATCCCCAACCCCCGGGTCGTGCCTGAAAATAGGCAGGATTTTTCTAGTGCACTTACCCGGTCAACAAAAAAATAAATAAATAAATGGCAATATAGAAAATCTGGAGTGAAAATATGAAAAAGTGACAAAGTTATGAGTGTGCGTAGAAACTGTGCAATGCACGTTCGTAATGCAGTCATTTTTATGTTGGTTGTGAGCATGTGCAAGAAACATATTGCGGCAGCTTTCTCCAGAAGCAGGATGTGGAGGTGTGGCACTGTTGTGGCCAATGCCCCTACAGCCTTTAAAGGCTTGGCCCGCTTCCCCCAATGCTGTGGTATGCTGCTGCTGACACTAGTTCAGCCAGCGTGCCATAACCTTTTAAAAATTTAGCCGCTGCAATCAAGGGCTGCCTCGTGATTGCAGCATTAGCCATTTGCTGCAATGAGGGAGCGACCCATCATTGCAGGGCGAAACCTTGGAACACTGATGTTGTTTGTGAACACGGTGGCCTTGCCACCGTGTTCACAAACAACATTAATTTCCCTGCAGAGGGGACCCAATCACCATCAGCTTCAGTGGCCCAAGATATATGTTGCAGGCGGGTAGCCCACTCCCCGTCGGCATTATGTAACCCGCTTTGTTGTCTGCTGCAGGGGTGCCCAATTCCCGTCGACATAATGCCACCCCCCTTTTGTTGTGTGCCCTACAGGTGCCCAATCCCCATTGCTACCTGCCCCAAAAAATAGACTCTGTTGGCATGCTGGGAGCCCACCCCAGCGTGCCACATGCCTGTAAAATCCCAAACAGTCATGCAATGTCTTTTTTTTTTACCTGTAAAAAAGGAAACGGTCCCTCGGCGGTCTCCCTGCCCCCCTCCCACAATCCGCGCCCACCCACTGCGCACTCTGCCTCCCCACACCCCTTCGGTGGACTGGGAACATGTCTGCACTCTTCAAAGCTAACCGCGAACTGAGGAAATGCCAGTAAGCTGTATAATGGAATAAATAGGGTTTTTCAACTTTGATGCATATCTCAGGCATTTTGGAATTTTGGCACCAAATTTTCAACATGGGGTTTTTGGGACCCATCCTCATGAATTCTGGCACTGTCATGGTGTTAGTCAGTCCCGAAAGGTGATTTTGTGGTCACTGCATGGAATCCCCTTTTGGGACTGAGTAACAAAATGACAGTGCCAGTGTTCATGAAGTGGACTCTCAAAAAGCCTATTCTTCAAATTTGGTGAGAAAAATCCCCAAAATGACTGTTTACCAGCATGCGTTGCGAAGTTGCTACTCACGCTCGTAACTTTGCGAATTTGCAACATTTTCATGCCAGATTTTCAACACTGGCATTTTTTCAGACTGCCTTGTGAACAGTACAGCTGTCATTTCCCACATCCTGCCTGAAATGTGTTTTCGCACTTCCGATGCAGAATAGCACGGTTGGTGTGGGAAATCAGTGCTCAGGATAGATTAAGAAAATGACAGTGGCACCGTTCATGAGCAGAGGTCCTAAAATGCCTATGCTGAAAATTTGGTGACGATACTCCATAAAATGACTATTACGAGTGTGCGTTGCGCAGTGTGCACGAATGCTCGTAACTTCACGCATTAATAATATTTTCACTCCAGATTTTCAACATTGCCATTCTTCTGCACCTCCTTATGAATAGTACAGCTGTCATTTTTCACATCCTGGACGATATGTGTTTTTGGAGTTCAGGCGTAGAATAGCGTGGTCGCTGTGGGAAATCTGTGTTCGGGACACATTATGAAAATGACAGTTACACAGTTCATTAGCAGAGGTCCTAAAATGCCTATTTTGAAAATTTGGTGACGAAAGTCCATAAAATGAGTGTGTTACGAATGTGTATTGCGCAGTTTCCGCGTACGCTCGTACCTTCGCAACTTTGCAATATTTTCACTCCAGATTTTCGGCATTGCCATTTTGCCACACCTCATTATGAACAGTGCAGCTGTCATTTTGCACAACCTCGCCAAAATGTGTTTTCGCTCTACTGGTGCACAATAGCACGGTCACTGTGGGAAATCAGTGTTCGGGACATATTAAGAAAATCACACTGACACTGTTCATGAGCAGAGGTCCTAAAAATGCCTATGTGAAAATTTTGTGATGAAACTCCATAAAATGACTGTGTTACGAGCATGTGTTGTGAGGGTTCCATGCACCCCTGTAAGTTTGCAAATTAGTAATATTCTCACGCCAGATTTTCAACACTGGTATTTGTTCACACCTTCTTATGAACAGTACAGCTGTCATTTTTCATATCCTGGCCGAAACGTGTTTCCGCTGCTTCTGGCGCAGAATACCGCAGTCGCTGTCGGAAATCAGTGTTTGGGATAGATTAGGATCGAGTGACTGGGGGAGGGGGGAGTGACCGAGTTCAACTGAGCTCTGTCGGGACTGCTGCGATTTCTTTGTGGGCAGGAAAAGGCAGCAACGCAGGCAGGAGCCCAGTACAAAACGGCAGCCTGCAGCACCGGGAGACACAGAACGAGCGAGTGAGGGAGGGGGGGTGAGTGAGCTCAACGGAGTTCTGTTGGGACTGCTGCAGATTTCTTTGTGGGCAGGAAGAGGCAGCAGTGCATGCAGGGGCTGAGTACAAAAGGGCAGCCTGCAGCGGTGGGAGAAACCGAACAAGCAAGTGAGAGAGGGGGAATGAGTGAGCTCAACAGAGCTGTATTGTGACTGTTGCAGATTTCTTTGTGGGCAGAAAAAGGCGCCAACAGAGGCAGGAGACCACTACAAAATGGCAGCTGCAGCGCCAGGAGAAACAGAATGAGTGAGTGAGACAGGCAGAGTGAGCAACCTCAACAGAGCTCTGTCGGGACAGCTGTGGATTTCTTTGTGGGCAGAAAAAGGTGCCAATGCAGGCAGAAGCCCAGTACAAAAGGGCAGCCTGCAGCGCTGGGAGAAACACAACGAGCGAGTGAGAAAGGGGGAGTGAGCTCAACGGAGCTCTATCATGACTGCTGTGGATTTCTTTGTGGGCAGAAAAAGGCAGCAACGCAGGCAGGAGACCAGTACAAAAGGCTAGCCTGCAGCACCAGCAGAAATGGAACGAGCAAATGAGAGAGGGAAAGTGAACTACCTCAACAGACCTGTGTCAGGACTGCTGCAGAATTCTTCGTGGGCAGAAAAAGCCACCAACAGAGGCAGGAGCCTAGTACAAAAGGGCAGCCTGCAGCGCCAACAGAAACAGAATGAGCAAGTGGGGGGGGGGGGAGTGACCCACCTCAACGGAGCTCTTTCAGGACAGCTGTAGATTTCTTTGTGGGCAGCAAAATGTGCCAACGCAGGCAAAAGCCTAGCGCAAAAGAGCAGCGTGCAACACCAGGAGAAACAGAATGAGTGAGTGAGACAGGTGGAGAGAGCGACCTCTACTGAGTTCTGTCGGGACAGCTGCAGATTTCTTTGTGGGCAGAAAAAGGTGCCAACGCAGGCAGAAGCCCAGTACAAAAGGGCAGCGAGCAACGCCGGGAGAAACACAATGAGCGAGTGAGAGAGGGGGAGTGAGCGAGCTCAACAGATCTCTATCGTGACTGCTGCAGATTGCTTTGTGGGCAGAAAAAGGTGGCAACACAGGCAGGGCCCAGTACAAAATGCTAGCCTGCAGCACTGGTAGAAACAGAATGAGTGAGTGAGAGAGGGGGAGTGACTCACCTCAACAGAGCTCTGTCGGGACAACTGCAGATTTCTTTGTGGGCAGAAAAACGTGTCAATGCAGGCTGGAGCCCAGTACAAAAGAGCAGCCTGCAGCACCGGGAGAAACAGAACGAGCGAGTGACACAGGGGCAGTGAGTGAGTTCAACAGACCAATGCAATCAACATTCGGCATTGGCAAATGCTTGTTTGAAATGTTTCTACCAAATTTTCAACATGGTCTGCAAACCAAGTAGATTCATTGTTATCCCTCCCCCAATTGTTTGGGCTAACTAACCCTTCCCCCACTGTCCATGCAGGTGTTTGTGCCCTCACCTGACCCAAGATTAATTTTTTCTGTGTTGTATAGCAGCACAGCACACCACTAGCCATACTACCACTTTGGTTACAAGAAGAAGAAGAGTCAGCATTTATATAATGTTTTTCATACATGTGTTTCCCAAAGCACTTTACAAGCAATACTAGGGTGGTACTGATGGGATTTAAGAATGCATGGGATAGACATAAAGGAATTCTGGAGGTCAGGGTTAAGGGGCAACAGACTTCTAGGAAAACATAAAGAAAACTTACAAGCTCAAATGGGCAGACTGGGTGGGCCGTAGGCCCTTATCTGCCGACACTGTCTATGTATCTATGTATCTATGATGTGACTGAATGTGTATTGGTGGCTGTATCGCATAACAGCCACACACAGCCTGAACATCTGCATACAACATTGCATTGTGACAAGCCTCTGTACCACATCAAGGTAGCCAGTCCCACAGAGGTCCATTCACACGCCACTATACATATTACTACCAACAGTTGTCAGACTAACAGACTGGCTTTTGGTTACAGTATTGCACTGTGACACGCCTCTGCACCACATCAAGGTAGGCAGTTCCACAGAGGTCCACTCACACACCACTAGCCACAGCACCAGTTGTCAGACTAACAGATTGGCCTTTGGTTACAGTATTGCATTGTGACAAGTCTCTGTACCACATCAAAGTAGCCAGTCCCATGTGGTGATGTCATAATGCTGAAACACAGCTGCACCTGGAAAAATCAATACATCATCACCAGTGCGATATAAGACAATATAGCATGAATTGCAAAAAAACCTTTTCATCCTTTTCTACTGCCAAATTAGTATTTAGGTAGGATGGGGCAGTGTGTACCCATGTGTTTCATGTGCTTGAAAGCTTTGTTACATTTTTACCCATATTTATCTAACTGAACAAGGCAGACAAGAGTAGCTGCCCAGTGCCCCAAGTATTTTCCTTTCAGCCGCAGAACTACTACTAGCCAAAGCCATATGCAAACAGGTTGGATGACTGAACACCACACAGAAGTTGAACACTGCCAAACCCCCAAAGTAATGGAGGAATGAGGTTATACTGCCCTTGTACAGGTCCCTGGTAAGGCCTCAGCCAGTGTATGGAGTTCAGTGCTGGTGCCAACACCTCAGAAAAGGACATTAACCTGCTGGTGAAGGTCCAGAGGAGGGCCAGAAAGATGAGAGTGGATGAGTAGGGTAAGGCATATGACTGAGGAGAGGTTGAGTGCACTGAATATGTACTCCCTGAGAGAGAGAGAGAGAGAGAGAGAGAGAGAGAGAGAGAGAGAGAGAGAGAGAGAGAGAGAGAGAGAGAGAAACAGTACTTGAAAGGGATAAATAAGGTGGATAAGGACTGTCTCTTTAAGAAGCACCTATAACATAAGGGGCACAGTGTGAAGCTGGAGGGTGGGAGGTTTCAGAGGGAGATCAGGAAGCACTTCTTCACAGAGAGGGTGGAGGACACTTGGAATGTGCTGTTGGAAGAGGTGATCATGTTGAGGACACTGGGCAGCTTTAAGAGAGGCTGGGATAGTCATAGGAGGATGGTAGTAAGGATCATTGGTGGGGAGGTAAGGCAGGGACAGGAGCTCTAACTGACTAGATAATCCAAATGGCCTTTTGCCGGCTTCTTCATATATTCATAAAATAAAGACTCCTTAGCACTGACAAAACCTTATTAGGTGCTAAAAGCAGCAGAGAAACCACACTTCTCAGTCTAGGAGCAGTGCTCAAAACCATAGTTCAGCTGAATAAGATGCAAAACAAATATGTTCCTCTGCCACGGTCTTCATTCATTTTCAAGAAGCATTCAAAGATAGTGATGGATGCCTCATTTTGGCTGCCTAAGTGTGCAGCTGTCAGCACTGGGATAATGCTTTTGTAACCCCCCTGCAAATGAGGGTTCCCACAAGTCTTCCAGGAGCTTGCCTGAATGATCCAAGTCTGGGTGGTGTTCGCCATTTAAGCTGTTTAATGTGGTTCCAAGTGACTGCTATTTGAGCCTCCATGTACTGTCTCTTTAAGAGCTGTCTGCTTGCAGACTTAATTAGTTTGTATGGGGGGACTGTGTATTTAATGCTCGAATCCCGCCCGAGCTGCTGTCAATTCGCTCCGTTTCTGCCGTCACTACATGTGCAGAGGAAGCCTTATTGAAAAATATAACTATTTGCCAGAAATCATTTGGAGTGACTGAGAAAATGTAGTGTGTCTAACCTGACTTCATTTTAGCACAAACTGTTTCAGTGTAGCTCTTTCATTTTGGTCCTGAACTGCTGAAATGGACCAATCAATGGGGAGGGGTTCCTTAAAATGGAGCCTGTGGACGAATCAGAGCTTGGACTCTCAATTTTGAGCCAGCCACAAGGGGATTGTATGGGCAGTGACTCTGGGAAATGTAGTTTTGACCTTGGCGCCTTTTTTCACCAACAGAGGGAGTATCATTGTGAGAGACAGCTGAACCAACCAACAGAATGGTGTGGAGCTAAAGGAAATGCCCTGCTCTGTGACTGGAAAGCTCAGATCAGTTGTGACAGTGAAGATAGAAGGAGCTCTGTGCTTCTGCAGTGTATAGTTTCGCGCAGGAAGTGCATGCGAGGCCCTGAGGTTCAGCCTGCAGCCGTTGTAAGTGCCAGTTCGGACCGAATCCAATTTGTGAGGAGAAACAAGGAAGTCTGAAGAGTGGAAACCAGGTTCACCCTGTAGAAGACTGGAGAAATTGCTGAATCACACTCGGTCTGTCAGGAACTGAAGCTGCTGAGTGTGCTCCCGGGTATTTTGCATTAAGTGCGATCGGGATCGAGGAGCAGCCTGCCTGGTATAGTACTTTCCTTTTACATATGAATGTGCGTAATGCTTGTGGGGAATCGCTATTTCCAATCCCCTGTGCTGTGTGCTGTGTGTTGAAGCTGGAAGCAAACCCCAGCTTGTCTTGGACTAAATCCGTTTGCTATCTACTGCAGTGGGGTCCAGTCACAAATTCCTTGCATCCATGCCCTGTTGTTCTGGCAACCCAGAAGAACATCCACCATCCGGTTCTCAGCTTGGGCATTGTGAGTACAAATCAGGGTATTCCCCTGCAGCCTGTTTTCAATCACAAGTGTGTCATCTAATTCTTGTTGTTTCACTGCTTCATGGATTGAGCCATCCTGCTCAGGATTAAAATTGGGTGTTGTGCATATATTTTCTTCTACAGGGTCCTGTCCATCTGCACCTGCCGGCCAACCCCGGGCAATGGACCTGGCTAGCCCCCCCTCAACCTGGGTACTCAGAGTGTGACTTTTCAGACCTTGTGTGTGTGCACAGTACTGCGATTTAATTCTGCCAATTAACCTGATTGCCCCCTCCTGTGTTACTGTCCCCTAAATAAATCAGATGTGTTGTTGTTATACTATATACTGTCTGTGGTGTTGGTACTTATGGAAACAGTATTGTATTTTGCTGTTTATGTTGTTTAACCTTATTTTACAGGGGGTCCTCAGAGATGTGCTGCAGAATCAGTCTCGAGGGTAAGTGGTATCTATATGAGTGAACAGTGTGTATACGTGGGGTATTGGGGCTGTAACTCCTGTGTACTGTGTGAGCCACTAGAGGGAATAAAAGGGGGTCTCAGTGTCCCAGAGGGCTGTGACCAAGCTAGTCTAACCACTACAAACCCTGACCTCTGGGTGGAGGCACCCGCCATAGAACTTAGGCCTCTCAACCTGTCAGTAGTCAAGCAGACAGGGGTAGTAGCCCTTGGGGCAGCGCCACCTGGGGGTTACACTTTGTTACTGTAACTGTATTAAAATGAGCACTTATTTCTTAATAATAAAAGTAATTATTTATCACATTTTGCTTAGGCTAATAACCAGGTCTTCATGGGCAGCATTAACAGCAGCAGCTTTAATCATCGGCCCTATAAGGTATTATTTTATAATGTATGGTAGAACATTGTTATAGGTAGAAATCTACCTTTTTATAACAACGTTTTACCATCGATGCAACGTCACGATGTTGTTAACCCATCGATGGTACGTCAAATTGATGGGTTAATAACAGGGAACAGTCTGGGCATAAGCGTAACTGGATTGGATGGCTTTGAAACGGCCACGGCGGTGAGAGCACAGTGGTGACATTAAAAAGCTGCAGTAAGGAACTGCTTTCTTTTATAAAAAATATAAACGGTACCATACACTATAAAATATAATGTATGGTACATCGATGGTTAACCAGTTTTTTATCCCATCTCGAGGTTGCCATGGCGCCATTAACCTCTAGACCTTCACTCTCGAGGTTTACATGGTTAACAAATCGGTTAACCATCAATGACTATACATTTATCCTCTACATAATGTATGGGGAGCCCTTATTATTAACTAAAATCAAGCAGATTGCAACCTTATAGTGCACAGTGGAACATCGTTGTTCACTGAAATGTAGCACTCTCAAAATGTTGTTCTGCTGCACTAGTGACATCCGCAGTGCAGCAGAACCAAAAAGTGATGTCCGCAGGACAGCAGAATGACTTTTCATTCTGCTGCAGTGCGGACATCACACATTGTGTCCTCGAGCAGCAATCTGACAGTTAGTCTGATTTTAAAAAGAACAATGTGTTAATGTTTTTTTTCTTCAGGGTGGACGTTCCACTATACACTATACAGAACAGTGCATGCATAACATTTAATGGCTGGCTGTTCTTTCATCTTGTTGGTACTATGATGACGGATTACCTCTCGAGCTGTGCTGTCGAGGTAATCTGTTGTCATAGTACCAACTCATTGAAAGAATAGCCCTGTTGTTAACTGTTACTAATGCACTATCCTATATACAGTATATGGTTAGGGTTTATTGTGGATGGAAAATGATGGTTTTCCAAATCCTGTTGTAGGACAGTTCAAAGGTCAAAAAAGTTGTTGTACTATCGTTCTGACATCACAACGATAGTACAACAACCTCTTAACCTTCAACTGTTTCCCAATTGGCTGAAACATTGACTTTTCAAAAAATACTGTACAGCATGGCCGCGCTGGTAAAAGAGCGGTTGAGCATCAGCTTTTCAGATAGTTTGGACATGGACTGCCATAGTCGGCACCCTGTTGTCAGCATTTTTTTTTGTTTGTTCTTTAATAAATCAGTGGTCCCTCTGTACAAAGCTAAGCCGGACGACAGTGAGCAATGGTACCTTCGGGGTTGGCAGTGGAGCGGAACTGCAGCGAGGACCGGGAGAAAATGGCAGTGTCTGGACAAGGTACAGAAACTAACGAATCCTTGTGAAATTAATGTGGTACGGTTTGTGGGGAACCATATACTATACAAAATAACAGACAGGGAACTGTGCACGTCAAGGCTGTGTTTCCATCGCAGGTGTTTGATAACATCATAGAGACCTCTCAAGCTTCTCTCTTGAAGTCTATGATGTCATCAAAACCCTCGATGGGAACACAGCCTTGTTGTGCACAGTTCCCTATCCATTATTCTATATGTTATGCCACTGTTATGACAGTACTCCGTTAGTTACCCTTCTTGAGTATGTGACATCATATAGGATAGTGCATGGGGAACAGTTAACAACAGGGCTATTCTTTCACCGAGTTGGCACTCTGATGACGGATTACCTCGAGAGCGCAGCTCGAGAGGTAATCCATCGTCATAGTGCCAACCAGGTGAAAGATGCTCTGTTGTCAACTGTTCCCCATGCACTTTTCTTTATAGAGTATGGTGGAACGTCATTTTTTTTGGGAAAAAAATCAGTACAGCATGTTTCTGCTTCAAAAAATTTTTACTGGGTTACTAGAAGGAAAAAAGAACTTTACATTTTGAACGTTTTCACACTTGACATTTTAACTGCTTAAGAACTTTACACTGTGAACGTTTTAACGTTTAACATTAGTACTGCCGCCAACATTGCTGCTTTCGCTATGTGTCCTGTCTATGGAGTGAGCCATGTCAAATGCTGCTCGGGGACACAGTGTGACGTTCGCAGTACAGTAGAAACCATTCTGCTGCACTGCGAACGTCACTAGTGTGTGACTACAAGGTTTCAAAAACGATGGATTTCGGTGGAGAACAACGTTTCACCATATACTCTAATAGTATAACAAAACAGAATGCTTACAACAACCAATATTCTAACAAAATGGAATGCTGACAACAATGTTCTAACAAAACGGAATGCTGACAACAATCAGTGCTACTACCACAAGATGTTTCTTGCGCATGCACGCAAGTAAACATAAAATGGGATTTTAAGTCACACCTACTTTCACATTACAGTCTTTTTTATTGGAAATTGAGTTTAAAAATAAAATGTTCTGTTTTGCAAAACAGTAGAGAAACCCCTGTGTGAAAATGAAAGTGAGTTGAGGCAGTATAGCCTAGGTGTTAGCTAGTGCTGTAAAACCTAGGTTTGAATTCTACAATCCACAGCATGCAAAGTGTGTGACTTTGAGCAAATTTATTTATTTTATTTTTTTTTATTTATTAGATTTCAGAATTACAATCTTTTGAGTCAGGGACTCATTTTCAAAGGCCCCACGTCAGAGGACAATACAGAGGTAGTACAATTTTAGAACAAGAGTTTAACAGGTAAAATAATACAGAATACGAGAAAACAATGCAGACATAGTAAAAGTGTTGCACCAAGCATTAATGTACGATAAAGATAACAAATGCCTACATCGAGCATGTATACTTGAGGCAAAAGCAAATCACAACCAGCCTGCGATTCATTCTTTCCCGGGTCCCACCTGGAAAACACAAACTGCTCAGCGCACCTTTCCAGGCGTTTAAAACATCATATCTTTTTTGTACCTCTCTATTAGCTTAGCATTAAGACACCCTTGTATGCATACCTGCAATGTTAAATAAACATTTCTAACAATCGGGGGGGGCAGACAGATAAATAAATAGTGTCATGCTCTTATTTGCCAACATGCTCCTATTGTAATGCTTTAGAATTGCTTTAGGTCTTTTAGGACAACTTTCCCCTTCCTAAAACACAAGTTGGGGAAACTTCTTATAATTTTTATAGGCTAACTGGCTTTCTCAAAGAGTATAACCTTTAAGGGGAAGGTGATCGAGAAAGTAGTGACCATACAACTGGAGAACCACTTGACCATCCATGATATCTATGTGCCTCTCCAGTCCGGTTTTCGGAAGAGGCATAGTACTGAGACGGCGCTGGTTCGGGTGCTCAATGATCTCCTGATGGCTAGAGAGCAGAAGAACTGCTCCATCTTGGTTCTCCTCGACCTTGCTTCAGTGTTTGACACTGTGGACTATGGGGTTTTGCTCGACTGCTTGAGGTTCGTCTGTGGCCTGTCAGGTATGGTCCTCAGGTGGTTTTCATCTTTCCTCACTGGAAGAACTCAGAGGGTGGTGTCAGGGATCTATTCCTCTGATCCAGTTCCGTTATCATGTGGGGTTCCTCAGGGATCGGTGCTATCCCCCATGTTGTTTGCAGTGTACATGCTACCCCTCGGAGACATTGTAAGAAGGTGTGGGCTGAGGTTTCACTGCTATGCTGATGATACCCAGCTCAATCTTTCCTTTGCACCTGACCAGGATAGAGCTCTCTCAGTATTTAATAACTGCCTCTTAGAAATCCAGGAGTGGATGAGTTTGAGCTGGTTGAGGTTGAACTCAGAAAAGACTGAGGTGCTGGTGGTGGACCCGGGTCGCCGGATAGGGCGTTGGCGGTGGGATCAACCTCTGGACTTTTTCTTGAGGATTTGCCACTCCTGCCCTCTGAACGGGTGCAAAACCTGGGGGTAATTTTTGACGAGGGACTGACACTGCATTCACAGGTGTCGGCCATCATCAAATCCTCTTTCTACCATCTCAGGAATATCTCCAGAGTTAAGCATCTTGTTCTGTCCAGTGACCTTCCTACATTGGTCCATGCCATTGTGTCCTCACACCTGGATTATTGCAATGCACTATACCTAGGGCTTGCTTCTGGGGGTGTGCATTCGCAGCTTGCAGCTGATGCAGAACACAGCAGCCCGGTTGTTGACAGGAACCCCTCAGTCCTGCCATATCTCCCTAGTGTTGTGCAAACTGCACTGGCTGCCAGTATAGTGGTAAATTACCTTCAAAGTCAGTCTTCTGACTTATAAAGCCCTACACGGACAGGGCCCAGACTACCTGAAACAGCTCCTGGTCCCTTACTGCCCTGGGAGATCACTCCACTTGACTGACGAGGGGTTGCTAGAGATCCCATTGGTTTGTTCAAAATCTTACGGGGCTCATGCATTTCTGCACGTGAACCCCACCCTTTGGAATTCTCTACCCTGTCAGTTACGTGAGTGCACGACTGTGGAGGGATTTAAACAGGCCCTAAAAACCTTTTTATTGATCCAGGCATTTGGGGAATAATTGGAATATTGTTTTATCTTTCCCCATTTTATACTATTTATAATGTATGTGATTTACACTGCAGCTGTTTTAACTGTTTTGTGAGGCACCTTGGTATTTGGAAAGGCGCAATATAAATAGAACTGATTTGATTAGATTTTTTTTGAAGTGTAACGTTCTGTGGAGCGGGCAAACACAAATCATGGGTCTGAGAGTAAAAATAGGACCCACTTTTATTAGCTGTGTTCATCTTCAAGCTTTGCTGTTTTTATCCATTTTCAAGTATATATGATGCAATATTATTGTTTTACATTATCTACAGTGTGTATGTGCTGATGAGTTCTCCTGTCTGTCTATCTATATAGCTATCTAGTGATAGAGTTATCTATCTTGAGTATTTTCACCTGTTTTCAAATTGTTAAAAAGCATAATGAGGACTTAAGTTTAGCTTTCCCTATTTTATTTTATTTTCATGTCAGTAGTATCTGGTTCCCATCTCTGTCTGTAGGAGATGGTCTATTTCTGTGTAAGTTAAAACTGAGTACAAGATGTTTTTTAACTGCCTCCTGAATTATTTACGAATTTAAAAACTGGTTGTTTTAACCAGTTTCAGTTCCGTTGTTGCGTTATTTTTTAAGTATATTTGGGGAAATACGGGTCATTGAAATAAAGTAACCGTAAGCATTTTGGAGTCTGTAACTTGTGCTTTTATCTCCCTAAGTCTTACTGCTGGTGGGTCACAGTGCGACTTGGGCAGGACAGTATTTTATCTCATTACTGCTCTTTTGTTTTAACTTACAACAAAAAATAAGTGAGGAGTTGTTTTGCAAACAGAGGGAATGGCAGAGTTCAAAGATCTGGTAAAGTGTACATAGAAAGGAACAAAGGTCTACGAAATCTTCCCTAATGTCTACCAAAAGGGAATGCAGGGCGCAGCAGCCCTAACCTTTCTGAATCCCAGCCAGTGTCTACTGTATTAAGGACGTACCCCACAATACATCCTGGCTGGCACACTCTCACCAAGGAAGGAACGAAGGTAGGATTTGTAGGCATCTGCAGAAAATGTGTAAAAAATTGATACTCAAATGGATGTAGGCCTTTGCACTAACATACTAACATACTACGTAGCCAGCAGATTAGGCCCCATGGTCTATCGAGTCTGCTCAATGGTCAGTGCTTTCCCAGGGCACTGTTAGTAGTGCCTCCTTGTTTCCCCCCTTCAGTCTCCCCCAGCCCAGCTTCATTGAATGTCCCCTGGTGGCCCTCACCTCCCTCAGCTGAAAGACCCCCTCAAGGTTTACCCTATTCATTCCCTTGAGATACCTGAAGACCTCTATCATATCCCCCCTGTTCCTTCTCTTCTCCAGTGAGTCCAGGTTGAGCTCCCTCAGTCTCTCTCTCCTCATAGGGCCTTTCCCCTAGCCCCAGTACCATTCTGGTCACTCTCCTCTGCACCCTCTACAGTATTGCACAGGACAGGTCCCAGAAGACTGGAGAAGGGCTCACGTGATCCCGCTCCACAAGAGTGGTAGCAGGGAGGAGGCAGGCAACTACAGATCAGTCAGTCTTACCTCGGTAGTGGGCAAGACTATGGAGGCACTCCTTAAGGAAAGGATAGTGCAACACCTGGAATCCATAGGGGCACAGTATCCCAGACAGCATGGGTTTACAAAAGGAAGGTCCTGTCAAACTAATCTCATAGATTTCTTCGACTGGGTAACCAGAGTGGTGGACCAAGGGGGAACAGTTGATGTCACCTACCTTGACTTCAGCAAAGCTTTCGACACTGTTCCACATAGAAGATTGATAAATAAGCTGGGTAGGCTCAGGGTGGGTCAGGAGTTGGTCAACTGGGTGGCAAACAGGTTGACGGGCAGAAAGCAGAGAGTGGTGGTAAATGGTATACAGTCAGAAGAGATGCAAGTCACAAGTGGGGTACCTCAGGGATCAGTCCTGGGGCCAGTCCTCTTCAATATCTTCATTAATGACATTGCAGATGGACTAGAGGTTAAGGCTTGTCTGTTTGCAGATGACACCAAGATCTGCAACAGAGTAGATGATCCAGATGGGGTGGGCAGAATGAGAAGAGATCTGGATAAACTAGCAAAATACAGAAGAGTGGCAACTGGGATTTAATGCAAGAAGTGCAAGATCATGCACCTAGGGAAGAGAACCCTGAAGCCACCTATAGGCTGGGAGGGGAGTTGCTAGCAGTCACAAAGGAAGAAAGAGACTTGGGCATCATCATCACTGATGACCTGAAATCATCCAAGCAGACTTCTAAAGCAGCAGGTAAGGCTAGAGGGGTGTTAGGGTGTATTAGTAGGGGTATCACAAGTCGTAAGAGGAAGGTAATAATCCCTCTTTACAAGACACTGGTTAGGCCCCATCTGGAGTACTGCGTGCAGTATTGGAGGCCACACCTTCACAATGAAATTAACCAAATTGAGGCAGTCCAGAGAAGGGCAACCAAAATGGTGCAGGGACTGCATCAGAAGACATATGAGGACAGAGTAACAGAGCTCAATATGTATACCCTTGAGCAAAGGAGGAGAGAGGTGATATGATTGAGGCATTCAAACACCTTAAGGGCATTAACAAGGTGAAAGAGTCTAACATGTTTAAATATAAGAAAATAGCAGGACAAGAGGACACAGCAGGAGATTAGAAGGGGCCAATTAAAGGGGAATGTGAGAAATTCTTTTTCACAGAAAGGGTGGTGGATGCATGGAATGGCCTACCTCAAGAAGTGGTGGCTATGAATACAGTGCAGGGCTTCAAACAGGCATGGCATAGGCATAAGGGAGCAATACAAATGAGTATGAATAGATAGGCCACTGACAGAGCAAAGGCCGATGGCGCATTTATAAGGTAGAAAAAGAAATGGGCAGACTTGATGGGCCTTGCAGTCCTTATCTGCTGTCAACTTCTATGTTTCTATGTTTCAGTCATGTGACTTTGGCTAATTTAGTTGTGTGGTGTTTCTTGTGGATCTCAACACTAATGCCCACCTCCCCAATTTCATAGCCTTGTGACCCAAGTACAACCTACAGGTCTGGGGCATGCCAGACCGAGTCTCACCTTGCTGCAGGGCCTATAGTTTATCTCTGAGTTCTTACAGCTGTCTCTCATCTGTGACTCTGTTGATACATTAATCATGTTTATTATAATTTAACTAATGAAAAATATATTTTGAATGATCTGTTGTTTGATGACTGAACTCATTCAGACCTCACAAAATCATAAGTGGACTACATGCAGAGCATTCTCTGAACTGTATTGACATAGTAGTCATACCTCTCAACTTTTCTTCACCAAAATGTGTGGTATGATGTGTGACAAATGAACAAAATGTGTGACATATCATCTAACATGTCACTGCAAGCTCAGAACACTATAGCTATCGGTGCACTAATGTTCATAATGTTTTTTTGATAACTGAGCATAATAGATTATTATGAATTTCTGCTTTAAAGTCTCAGTGGGGAATGTGGAATATCACCGTCCCCATGATGGACAAAGGGTTTCTGAGAGGTAAAATGAGTGACGTACCTCATAATGTGACAGTTGAGAGGTATGATAGCAGTTAGTTTCTTTGTATAGAAGCCTCTATGACATGTTGTACTTAGGCGCACATCACTGCTATAATAACACATGTGTACTGGTGTATTAATGTCCCAGAAAAGAGTTACTGCTGTCGCATATGTGCACAGATCGCCATGTCCTGCTCCAATTTGGTAACTCTATATCTGTTCAGATCTTTAGATGGACTGGTTCTTTAAGTTGGAGGGCTTTGTGGACCTGCACCATGAGGTACTCTTCATAAGACACTTGCTGAAGAGAGCTCCGTAATTCCACAGTGACACAAACTGCTACCTTGGGAATAGGGGAGTTACAGCCACTGTGCATGCACATCCAAGCACACTGTGTTCTTTTCATGCCCCAGCAGGCCACCTGCAGATCCATAGACTGACATAAATGTAGAACTGTGACTGATGTGAATATTCAAAGCTGCACTAACTGTTCTTTTGTTGAAGTCCATGAGTGCCCATGTGCAACTGCAGTCAGGTCAGTAGTTGACTTACAGAGTTCTGCGGGACCCTCACCTGTGCTGCCGTACAAACTGTTGTCTTGGCACAGGGGACAGAGAGCAGTTTTTCAAGCCACACAGATGATGTGCTCCCTTGGCATATGAGACTTTTGAATTTGCCTGTGACAGAGTAATACTTTCTTCACTTCAGCTCTCTCACCCTTACCAATTATGCATGTGCACCTCCTGCCCACCTGCCTCTCTCTTCTCCTCCTCCTCCTTTTGCCTTCCACCAACCCTATTGTCCCTGCTAACCCTCAGCCTCACTACTCCAGTGCTCCTACCTACCCTCCTGTCCTCCCCTCCTCCTTTACCACTGCTCCTACCCCTCCCTCCTCCTCCACACACCCCATATGCTTCTCTCCACCTCACCCCCCATCCAGATATTACCTTCCCCCCCCGCTCCCTTGGGCATCTGATCACTTAGCATTCTCTGCTGTGCTGCCCTACCACCCCTGTGCTCACGAAACCCCTTTCTCTTCCTATTGCTCCCGCGTAAACTCTCCTTCTGCCACCCTCTGACCAGAGCAGTTCTCCTCCTTCTGCTCCTGTCGGGGAACATACATCCCAACCCAGGCCCTGCCCCTCCCACCCACCTACTCAACCCACTGGTCTCCAAATAGCCTCCATGAACATATGCAGCCTGCTGAAAATGTGATGCCCTACAGTGCTGGGCCATGGCTCATCAACCAGACATCATAGCCCTGGTTGAAACCTGGCTGTCCAAATCCACCCCCGACTCATTTGTTTCCCTCCCAGGCTATACCTTATACCGGGAGGACTGAGAAAGCAAACGAGGGGGAGGCTGTGCAATCTACACTAGGGACACAATATTTAGACACGCGCTCCCCACCCCTGCCCTTGTAAATGGGGCCCAGGTTCTTACCTTCAAACTCACCCCGGACCCCTCTAGGGGCCCTCTCTATCTCACCACTGCCTACGTTCCCCCAAAGAACCAGCACCCGGCCCTAGTATCTCTAACTGACTATCTAGCCTCCCTCCACCATAAGGCGGAACAAATCCTAGTTGGGGACCTTAACGTAAATTGGCTCAGCATCTCCTCTTCCATGATCAGAGACTCATTTGCCGCCCAAGACCTGATGCAACTCGTCACCCAGCCCACTAGAATAAACCCTAAGAGAGGAACCAGCACCCTTCTGGATGTAATTATCACCAACCGACCCCAAAAAATCCAAAACATCCAGGTCCTACCAGATTCCCTAACTGACCACTCCCCTATCCTATTTCATTGGTCAGTCCCCAATCCCAAACCCAAAGCCCAGACCACCCTCCGCAGGCGCCTCTGCCCTGGTGGGCTGCAAAAACTTAAACTATTCCTCACCCAGATAAACTGGTCCCCCATTCATCGTGCAACCCGACATTGACACTGCCCTCTACCTTCTTCTCACACACCTTCAACATGGCCTGTGATCTCTTTGCCCTTCACCAAAATCCGATCCAAAAGCAGAATGCACCCTGGGTTAGCCCTGCCCTTCTGCAATTACTAAAATCGGGATAACCTCTGGCACCTTGCCACTGAAGATGTCGCTGCGATAGCAGGCTACAATGCAACCCGAATAAGTGCTCTTGGGCCGTCCGAAGCCAAGGCTACCATTACCAGACCGCCTCACCTCCTCCTGGGGTTCGCCCGGACTTTCTGGGATAATATTAAACAGCTAAATGGAAAATCACGCTCCCCTGCCCCATCCCAGCTCACTAGCAATGGCACTACCTCCACCGAGCCTGCCACCATAGCTAACTGGCTCAACACCGCTTTCACTGACCTTAGCTCTGTCCTCCCTAGTAATTTCTTTGACCTTCCCCCCAACCAACCTCCCCCTGTCCTCCAGCACCCCAGATTCCACCTGCGCAAGATTTCTGCCTGGGAAGCCAGACCCATCCTAATCAAAGCTTTGAATAGCAACAGTCCTGGCAGTGACTCACTGGACCCCATTATCCTCAGGCTGGTGCTAGATGAAGTCCTTGCCCCACTCACCAGCCTAATTAACGATCGCTCTGCCTGGGACAATTTCCACGGCTTGGAAAACAACAATAATCAGCCCATTCATAAAAGGCGACGGGTGCGTCGACCAACAACTACGGCCAATCTCCATCCTCCCCCTCTCTAAAGCCCTGGAGAAAGTGGTGGCCATTCAAATCACTGAATATCTGACTAAGCATAACATCTTATGCCCAGAGCAACATAGCTTCGTGCTGGTCACAGTACCAGCACTGCCCTAATGAATTCTCCAACTTCCTACACTCCTCCCTGGATACCAGCTCCTAGCTGGTGCAGTGTTCATCGACCTCTCAAGGCTTTCGACACTGTCTCCCACCCTCTTCTGCTGAATGCTCTCTGCCACACTGGTCTCTCAGCTGGCCCCCTAGCATGGTGCACGAGCTATCTAGCCGCCCAATCACAGTGTGTTAAAATCAATGGGATACTCTCTGATACCCATCCCATTCACTCTGGGGTCCCCCAAGGCTCCATCCTGGGCCCCCTTCTCTTCTCACTCTATCTGAACACCCTGCCCAGTGCATACCATGGCAAAATTCTCCTGTATGCAGATGACGCTGTCCTTTTTGCCACCAACCGCAATCCCGTCTCCCTTCAGGACACCCTACAGCAGTCTTTCAATAATGCTGAAGCCTGGTTTAAGGAGCGCAGACTCACCATTAATCTTAAAAAAAACAAAGCTATGCTCTTTTCCCACCCCCAAAACAAAGCTAGCAACCACCCACTCTATATCCTCCCTAGTACCAAACAGCCATTGGAACAAGTCTGCTCCTACAAATACCTTGGGGTCACCTTCGACTCAGCCCTCACATTTCACAACCACATTGATGCCTTAACATCTGCCACTAACACACGGCTTGGCATCCTCTTCCACCATAGAACCTGCCTTCCCCCAAATGCGCTCCGGCTCGTCGTTACGTCTTCTGTATTGTCCCTTGTAGACTATGGTGTACCAGTCTATGGTGCTGCCGACACGACTGCACTCAAAAGAATTCGCTTAACCCTGAATAAAGCCTGTAGATTGATTACTGGTGCCCCCAGGCTCACACACACCTGTCAGCTGTATGACGAGGCTAAACTCCTTACCCTGGATGAACAGCTCCAATATCAAACCTGCCTCCTCACAAAAAAAACCCTACTCGGGCTCTCCCCTCCTGGGGTGACGGCATCCATCCACCGGATCCCACCCACTATTGCAACACGGTCATCCAACAAGACCACTCTAATGGTCCCCAGATCAAGAACCAGCCGTGGCCAGAGGTCCTTCTGCTACAGAGCCCCATCCTGGTTTAACTGTCTCCCTACCCCCATCACCAATGCCACCACCATCTCCAAGTTCAAAACCACCCTTCGAAACCAACTCTTCAACACTCGTAGCTGCTCCTGTCTCTGAAGGCAGCCTCCACCTCGACTTCTCATGACAATGCCCACCGGGCGGCTCTCCACCTAGCCCTCCCACCACCTCTTCCCGGTACACCATACCTATGTCTAACCTGGCCAGTGCCAGCTGTTTCATGGTATGCCTATTAGATTGTTCAATTTTGATACCAACTTGTGTAACACCTGTTCTCAATTGCTTGTACCCTGTAACCTAAATGTATTTTGTCTGACCTCGGAGTGAATGTGCAGAGAGTGAATGAGAACAGTTGTCTTCACTATATGGTAGCCAGGCCTGTCTGGACAACCCTGCAGCTTGCATTCCCTGGTCAGGGGAGGAAGGTGCCAGGCCTTGCACTTCTGTAGGTGGACAGAGTCTTCCCATGGTGCACGGACCAAAGGGCCCTGTGCATCTGTACCTGTTCATTCAGCTCCAAAATGGACCTGTGTGAATGACGATACAATTTCACTATCTCAAAAAGAAAGGAAAACCTTTGCAGAAAACTTCATTAATGCATCAGTTATGGTGACAACACCACAAAAGTAGTGAAATGTGTGTTAAGGGTTCCCAACCCTAACTCCCCAACTCCAAAGCAGCTAAAGGAAAAAACATTAGGGGTTGGGTCTCTGGAGTCTTGGGGAATCAGTGGTGGGGTCTTCCTTGGGATTGTCAACCCTAATACCCACCCCATTCCCTGAGCAAACAACATCTCACATGATCTCCTTTCTTTACACAGGGCCCTGCATAAAGAAAAGTACAATAAACTGTGCCGTCAACATGTGGTGAGACATACTTCTCTACCTTGGAAGAGTGTGTCACTATGAGGCTGGGGGGAGGGGGGAGCATTAGGGGTGACAACCCCAAGGAAGACCCCACCTCTGATTCACCAAGACTCCCAAGACTCAAAACATTAATGTTTTTTCATTTTGCTGACATATATATATATAATTTTATTTATTTATTTAATTCTTGGACTACAATTACCTATGAGTCAGAAGACTCTTTTGTGTAGGTTCCACATCATACAACAACAAGTAACAATGCAGGCAAACAAATTACCAAAAACATCATCATATGGATAAATACAATTTCAGTAGACAGATTAGTGTATCATAGTCATACAGAGCAAAGGCTACTTGAGTAAACTGAGTAACATCTAAACATATATTGCACATAATAGTTAAAAAAAAATAATGCTACCCCATACAGGAATGGCAAACAGCTGGAGGCAGACAGAAATGGCTTTAATGGCGTGAGCTAGTCCGCCTTAAAATAAGGCTACATCCATGAGGTGTGGAGGGGGTGGGAGCAATCATAAATGGGGTTGGGGGAGAGTTAGAGGGTATATGGGGGCTAGGTGGGCCCCACATACCTTCTTATAGCTACCCAAATTAATAAATTGGTTATTATAGCTTTTGGGTATTCAAGTGGAAAAATAAATGTTTATTCTCACTTGGATATGCTACAATGCTTTGTATTTGGCACTTGGGTACAACACATTGATTGACATACCTAACCAACCAATCTGCTGCTTACTTCCCTTTCTCTAACAGCCAATCATTTCACTCTTTTGCAACAGACAAAAAGCATTTCCACCCCCATCTTGTTTACTCGCATTTGCAAGAAAGCTGCCATATTACAGCTCGATTGAAAAAAAAAAAGCATTTGTCAATGCTGAATGTTTGCCTGCTGGCATTGGTATTGGTAGTGCAGGAGTTAGAGAGATGCATAATAGGAATGGCAGTGAAGTATTGAACTAATGCCAACCCTCACCCCCACCCTGCAGAGACTGACAGGCATTGGGAGTGTGCCTTTGTGTCATCAGCCATAACGCTCACGCCATTCCACCTCACTCCACCCTGCAGACACCGAAAGGTGTTGCGGTGTGCCTTAGGGTCTTCAGCCCTTACCGCTCACCCCATTCCATTAGGAAATAAGCTGAGATGGGTGCAGTATAGAAGAATGGGGTGAACATTAGGGCTGAAGACCCCAAGGCACACCTTGATGTCTGTCACTGGCTGCAGGGTGGGGGTGGAAAGGCATGAGCATTATGGCCGATGCCCCCAAGTCACATCTCCCGACGCCTGTCAGTCTCTACAGGGTGGGGCATTACAGTTGGAAACCCTAACACCCCAGGTGTTTGTTGATATTTTCACTCCAGATTTCAACATGGGTTTTTTGGGACCCCACCTCATGAACAGTAGCACTATCATTTCGTTGCTCAGTCCCAAAAGGTGATTTTAAAAGTGACTACGTCATTCTGCACCACAGGTGGGAAAACACATTTCAGGCTGGATGTGAAAATGACAGCTGTACTGTTCATGAGGAGGTGCAAAAAATGGCAATGTTGAAAATCTGGAGTGAAAATATGAAAAATTGGTGAAGTTATGAGTATGCTTAGAAACCGTGCAACGAGTGCCCGTAGCGCAATCATTTTTTTGAGCATTTTCATCAAATTTTCAACATGGGCATTTTGGGACCTCCCCTCATGAACAGTGGCACTGATTTTGTTACTCCATCCCGAAAGTCATTTTCCACAGCAAGCGCACCATTCTGCACCACATGAGTGACAACATGTTGCAGGCAGGATGTGAAAAAATGACAGCTGCACTGTTCATAAGGAGGTGTGAAAAAAATGGCAATGTTGAAAATCTGGAGTGAAAATATTAAAATTTGGCGAAGTTACAAGCGTGTGTAGAAACTGTGCAACTAACACTCATACCACAGTCATTTCTTGGAATCTTTTCACCAGATTTGCAACATGAGTTTTTTGGGATGCCACCTCATGAACAGTGGCACTGTCATTCTGTTAATCAGTCCAGAAAGGTGATTCATCGCAGTGACAGCAAAATCACCTTTCAGGACCAAGTAATGAAATGACAGTGACATGTTCATGAGATGGGGAACCAAAAACCCCATGTTGAAAATTTGGGACCGCACTTCCTTAAAATGGCTGCGATATCAAACTAAGTTTAACCTTTCCCCCCCATTGACTCCCATTATACAGCACTTACCCAATTCCTCAGTTCACAGTTCGGCTTTGAAGAGTGCAGATGTGTCTCAGTCCAGAGAAGATCGCTGCTTCCAACTCTGGAGGGTAAGTATGGGTAAGGGGGGATGCGGGGAGGCGGGTACTCAGTGGGGGAGGAGAGGGAACTGGGGAGATGATGGTGGATCATTTTCTTTTTTACAGGGGAAAAAAAACACGCCAGTGGGGATGATTTTATTTCTTTTACAGGTTTAGAAAAAAACATTTTAGCACACTGGAGTGGGCTCCCAGTGTGCCACGATAGTGGTGGTGCTGGGGGGGGGGATGCCGACATGAGGATTGGGCACCTTGATGTCAGCAGATTGCAGATGGATTTTGGGGGGGTGCATCCAACACTGGAAGAGGGCATCCCGGTGGCAGAAACATTCTGGCACACTGGGGTGGGCTCCCAGTGTGCCACATTAATTGAGGGAGGAGGAATACATACCGACACGGGGATTAGGCACCCCAATGTCGGCTTTCCTTGGACTGTGTGGTGGGCAGCAGGAGCCACAGCTCATTACTTGTTTCATCAGAAAAGTTGTTGATGGAGCAAGGGCCGGGGACAGAGTGCTTGGCGGCAGGAGCCAATAAGGTTGCAAGGGAGGGGCGAGGTGCCGCTGCAGTGACAAAACTGTTCGTGATTGCAGCAGCAGATTCATTTCAACTCCTTAGCTCTCTTTGAAGCTGCTGTCATCAGCAGCTTTCCCATTGATTGGTGGCTGAGGGACACGCCCAGTAAAGCATCCGCTGCATTGGCCACAACAGTGACACACCTCTGAAATGTGGTACTGTCGCAAGATGTTTCTTGCGCAAGCAAACATAAAAAGTCATCTTCACATTTCTTCTATCTGTTAACTCTCCACAATATAAATTTAATTTCCAGTCAGACTTCTCAGTTGTAAGTCGACTCGCAGATGACTGAGTTCCATTCTTTTATCATCTGCATCTGTCCGCTTGCCTGACCACTTAAACAAAACTCCCATAAAACATCAATCACTCCCTTTAAAAAAAAAAAGCAAGCAATCTTTTTGCTGGCATTTCATTTCATTCTTGCCTCACATCACTACTTGAAATATAAGCCACAGTAAAGTCCAGTTTTTAGTTACACATAGTGTTCCCTCATGTGAACGGTACACATCAGTATTTCCAGCACGGAACAAATTCCTTGGAGCCACAGAGCCATGCACATGACCACAACTGGCAAACACATTCTCATTAAAGCTCTATCAGGAAAAATGGCATCTGACCTAATAAGGACTTCAAAACTGAAGAAATGGCACACACAAATGGATGGAACCACCCGTGTTAAGCCAGATTTATCAGTGGGGGGGGGCACAGCATAAACAAACAAAAGAACAAACTAAGGGGGGAAGATGAACAGCACAGCTATTCTAAAAAAAAAGAAGCAAATTTTCTCTCCTGTGCACATTAAATTTTTGTATGGCAAGAGATAGATTCTTTCAATGAAAGTTGCCTCCAGGGCTGACTTGGAGGCAGACATTACAGACATGGCTGCCTCCCAAACAGGACTTTAACCTCTGCTGTGCCAGCTTGGTGGTATAGTGGTTCACAGCCTGATCAACAAGTGACGGTGAGTTTGAATCCAGACAAGATCCTGTCGGTTTACTTTTGTACGAATTTCACTAGAGTCGTGATCCATGGTGGAGCGGAGTTAGAATAGTAAATACTGTATATAGAAAAAGGGACTAAAATGTGAGAACTCCAGCAGGAGGCAGAGGTCCAATGGAGCGGGGCTAAGTAAATTTTGTCTATTTACTGTGTGGAATACAGGGGTGTCTAGTCTTTAGGCAGCTTGGACAACTTAGGGAAGATATAGCGAGGCTGAGATGGGGGCTGGGAGGGAGGAGGGGGAGCGGTGGGGACGTGAGCAGTGGGGGATGGGATGGGGATGTCACCACCGGGCGGCGTGGAAGGTGGACCTAGGACAGAATCTAGGAGGGTGGCCTGTGGTCCAGGAACACCATTGCCATGGAAACCAGAAGGGAATGAAGCGGGGAAATGGTAGATGGTGAGGGGTAGATGCTGGGGGGGCAAGGCAAGGAGGAAGGACGGGAGAGCAGGGAAGGGAAACAGTGGGCATTTCAGACCTATACCTAGAGGTAACATGATAGAAACTTTTAAGTACCTCAAGGGCATAAACAAGGTACAGGTGGGAGATCTTTTCCAATGTAGAAAAGATACCAGAACGAGGGGGCACATTATGAAATTGGAGGGGAAGGGAGATTAAGAGGTAACGTGAGGAAGTTTTTCTACACAGAGAGGGTGGTGAACGCTTGGAATAGTCTACCAAAAGAGGTGGTAGGGGCATGCACAGTGGAGGGGTTTAAACATGCCTGGGGAAAGCACAGGGAAATATTGGGTGGGAAGGGAATGATGAAAAGCCATTGATCACTTAAGGTGACTGGATGCATACTTGTATAGGGCCTATGGGCAGACTGGATGGGCCTAGTGGTCCTTATGTGCTAAGAATGTCTATGTTTCTATTTCGGAAAAAGGGAATAGGGCACCAAACAGGTTCACAGTATTGCAGAGTGTGGATGATCAAGGGGAGGGGGTTGAGATGAGGGTGAAGAGGAGACCAGAGATCAAGTATAGCAATGGGGGACAGAAGAGAAGGGGAAGGTCAAAAGTCAGGAAGAGAACCAGTGACAGGAGGGCATGCAACCTAAGTGGGGGGGAGTCAAGACAAGCAAGGGTAGTGGATATATGAAGGAGGACAGCATGTGCAAGGCAAAGGCATTTCCAGGAGGGGAGACTGGGGGGGGGGCATTGGGCCAAGGGGAGAAGCAAAGCAGGGGATAAGCAGAGAGAGGGAGGAAGCTAAGTATAAGGGAAGAAGTGAGGCACTACTAGGGGTTGATCAAAAAGGAGGGAATTATGAGAAGGTGGGGCAAAAGGGTGGGCATTACAGGAGGGAGAGGCAGGAAAGGGAGAAGAGGGTTGTAACATTGGGAGACTTAATACTGAAGGGAATAAGATAGGAAAACAAACACATGAGGAAAAGCAACAGGAGGATGGAGTGTATGCCAGGCATGACTGCAGGGAGAGTGGGAAATATTATACCAAAGTGTGTGGGCAAGAAAAGGGGAAGCCTCATTTTGTGGTCCATTTGGGCACCAATGATCTGACAGGATGCGAGGTGAAGGTGGTGCAGGAAAGGTTCAAGGAGTTGAGCAAGATCTGAAAGGGGGTAGGAGAATCGGTAGCTTTCTCAGAGGTACTGCCAGTCCTGAGGGCCAGTACTGTGAGAAAACTGAGAATAGAGGGATTTAACTCATGGCTAGAGGATGGTGTGAGGCAAATGGGTACAGGCTGGTGGGAGGGTGAGGCAGGACCTGAGAGCGCAAGGACCTATATGCACCAGACAGACTACATCTAAGTAAGGAAGGCACATGGGTCCTGAAAGACAAACTGGAGAGATACTTGTCAAAAGAAGAGCTGGTCTTTAACTGAAGAAGGGGGGGGCAGAGGGCAAGGCACTTGGCACCAAGAGAGGGGGCCTCAGGGACTCCCCTCCAGTAGGAATTAAAAAGGAAGGGAGGGAGCACAGAGAGGGGATAGTAGGGGCAGAGGAGGAGGAGGGACACCAAGGGATGGTGAGAAGCAAAGATGGAAAGAGGAAGCGCTAGAAGGTAGTGTCCTTAAATGCAAGGAGTCTGGCCATCAAGGCGGCAGATCTGCAGGCGGTGATGGCAGAAGGTGAGGTGGACATAGCTGCCATCATGGAGACGTGGGCAACCCAGTACCATAACTGGGACCTCATGATCCTGGGGTACCAATTGCTCAGGAAGGACAGAGAAAAAGGGAAGGGAGGTGGAGTTGCATTGTACATAAGGGAAGGGATTATGTGCACCGGGGACTAGGGGGAGGAGGGTTCGGCAGAAGCACTATGGGTATTTCTACAGAACTCCAGTGGGGGAATGATTCTTTTGGGGGTTGTGTACACACCACCCTCTCAGGGCATAGAATTGGACAGGGAGCTAGGGGACCAGATATGGTAGGTAGTGGGGAAAGGAAACGCTATCACAGTTGAAGACTTCAATCTACCTTGAGTAGACTGCAGCACCCCAGCTACCGGAGCACTGGGAGCAGCTCCACCGGGATGCCATCCAGGAGTGTTTCCTGGCACAGGGAGTCACAGAGCCAACTAGGGAAGGGGCCATACTAGACCTAGTGCTATCAGATGGGGAGCTAGCAGGGTTTGATCGGAGGGTGTATTCAATCCAAAAAGGAGGGTACTACGAGGGAGCATAGCCTGAAACTGGTGCGAGGTAGATTTAAGAAGAAACTGCGGAGACACTGTTTTATGGAAAGGGTGGTAATGGTGGAACGATATGCCTGAGGAGGTGGTAGAGGTGAATACAGTAGACAGCTTCAAGGAGGGTGGGACAGGTGAAAAGAAAATCAAAATTGGAGGAATCGGTTCTGGGAAGAAGAGGGGAGAGTGTATAGTGGGGGAGGTGGATGACTCCAGGAGGAGTAGAGATGGGGGGCAGCTCCAAGGATCTAAACTGAGCTGCACAATCGAGCAGACTAGATGGACCATTATGGCCTGTTTCTGCTAGCAATTTCATATGTTCGTACGAGAAAGAATAAGTGCAACAGAGGCAACTTTCATTGAAAGAATCTGTCCCTTGCCTTTCTGTGTGTTTGGGGAGAGGTCCACATCACCCTTCCCTGGGAAGACAGAAGTGCTCCTTCATGGGCCACCATTAAAAGTTCCTTAAAAACACACTTCTTTAACTTAAGTTTTGGCCTGGACTCTTGCTCTTAAAAGATTTACCGCTTTTATTTAATTATAATTACTGGTGACCTATTTATCAACCAGATTATGAGTGCTTTCAAATGCCGTAATGAGGTGTTTTCAAACTTTTTCCTTTCAGTAGCGTGTCATCTGGTGTCACTTGCTAGATGCGTGCCACCTCACTGGCTCTTCAGCTGTGCGTGGGTGGGCCGAACACTTAAAAAACATGGCTGCTCCGGTTTCTTGCTCCAGAGAACTCTCACTCTCCTTTGAGGTAGCGCACTCTTTTACTCGTCATCTGCTTGTTCCTGCCTTTATAACTGAAAAAACAAGAAAATAAAACTATCTGGTTGATTCTGTTCTTTGAGCACTTCGGGTGTGTGATGCTGTGTTAGACAACGAGTCAGCTTGGGAACGGACTTCTGACTGCTGTCTTCCTATTGAGCTTCCATGCTGGCTCCACAGTACATCTTTAAAAAACAAAAGAACACAAAAAAAGTCTCTAGAAAGACACAGTGTGTGTGTGTGTGTGTGTCCCCCTCTTCACAGAACTAATAACAGTGTTGACATAAAAAAAAAAAAACTCCCTGTACCAGTAATTACAAAAAATTAAGTATAGATAAGTGCAGGTTTATAGATTTTTTTTACACCCCTCAGCGTGGATTTTGAAAATGGCATTTGCGGTGGGGGGCCCCAAAAAGATAGGGCTGTCATCCTCAGGACCCAACTAGGTAAACACAACAGTCAGTGTTTACCTAGGGGGTCCCAAATTTAAACGCCAGGCATTTTTCTCTCTGATTAACTGAAAACAAGATGGCTGTCACATGACAGTAAAAGGGCCATTTGCAACAGTAAAATGTAGTGGCGGCAGCTTTCGAGAGACAGATATTTTTTTCCCCATTGACTACAGTGGGAAATTTGCTTTTTGAATAACTTTTGAACAGTTTAATATTTTTTCACCAAATCTTTGAAAGGCACATCAGTGACCCAGACTGCATGTTCCCTGAAGATTTCAGACCAAACGGACAATGTCCGGGCTGTAGCTACACGCAAAGAAACGCGCAAAACTCTGTTTTGTTTCATTTTTGGCCGCTCCACAGTTCCACAACCGCTTATCCAACCATAATGCAACTTGTTATATCCAGAGAACTATGGTACCAGACCGTGCATGCAAAATTTCACGCAAATCCGTCGTACAGTGGCAAAGTTATTAAAGTGCAAAATTTGGGTGTGTTTATATATATGTATATACAGTGCTCCCTCTCTATAAAGAACCCCTCTATGGCAAACTCCCTGTTGTAGTGGACATCTTTGAAGACTCCCATTGTTACCAAAATAAGCATATTGACACTTCACTATAGTGAGCAACTAGCTATAATGAATGTCTCTGCTGGCTCTGGAGGTGTTCACTATAGAGAGGGACCAATGCATACTTTAATGAATGTGTCTTTTTATCAGCGATGAAAACTGGAGAGTATCATACAGGACATCCTGTCTTCTGTTAAAGAAGGCTGAATAAGGATAGCAACAGGACCCCTATACACCTGAAAAGTTTTGTTGTACGGCTGTACTCTGGTCTATCTTAAATTTCCATGTAAGTAGTCTAATGGCTGTTCTAAGATTAATATGGCCAGGCCTGTATTAAGATGTAGACCACCCAGGCCATTGCCTTGGCTCCCCACCTGTCATGGGGTCCCAGCCCTGATTTGGATGTTCCCTAATCACCCCGTTTGTCTGTATTCAACTCCCCCATAAGCTGAGGAGCCCAGGTCAAAAGGAGGACAACAAAAAGGACACTGAGCTGTGATAATGGGAGTGGAGGAAGTGCACATGAGAGGACAAGGCTGAGTAGACATCTGCAATACAGGATGCATAGCAAAGAAAGATTCATGTCCTGAGGTAAGAGGTGTGTTCTGGGGGTCCAATGGGGACCCTGGATTTTTCTTTGGGCTTAGGGCCCATGGTAAACTTAATCTTATCCAGAATACGGCATCTGTTCATTACTTTCCTCACCTCCCCCTGTGACACAACTGGAAGCAATTCTTTCCTCCCTGTAACTCTCAGTTGGCATTTTCTGGTCTAAAAAAATGTTAAACCTCAAATATTCAGCTATTTCCACAGCACGCCTCTTCTGGGGCAGGTTGGGGCCTCACTTTGGGAGGATGGCTTTGTAGCTTGAGAAACATCTATTTCTGCTACATTGTATGAAATGATGACAGACTAAGCGTCACAGCACCGTTGACATTTTAATAACGTTTTACTTGCTGTCCGAGAGAGAGGCAGATGCCAAACTTAATTGATTTACAGTTTTTTAGTGAATGATCTGTGTAGTGGTTGCTTTTTCCTGCCCCATGTTGGTTGTACTGTGGCAGCAAAGTGATTTTTTTTACATGTGACACTTGCAGAATTGTTTCATTCAGCATTGCACACATTCTGCAGCCTTATTTAAAAAAAGGGACATTTTCACTTTTGCTTGCATGCTAAGTTGTTAGAATGCAGGGATGACACACGTTTGCTTTGTTTTCCTTCATTCTATAGTGAATGTTGACTTATTCAGTGAGAAAGTCTACAGTAAGCAGCCTGCATTTCTCAAGTTTTACATAGTCCATTCACGGAAAAAGTATGTGATGCCGAAAAGAACTTCCCAAAATGCGGATGTAACCCCTAGATGGGGCTATCCCAGGGGCTACTACCCCTGCCTGATTTGCCACTAACAGGTTGAGGGGCCTGGATCCAATGGAGGGTGCCTCCACCCAGAGGTCAGGGTTTGCAATAGTTAAACTTACTTGGTCACAGCCCTCTGGGACACTGCAACCCCCCTTTCTTCCCACTAGTGGCCCACACAGTATATCAGAATTACCTTCACAGTATACACTTACCCCCAGGACTGGTTCAGGCACTGGGACCCCTGTAAAATAAGATACAGTGCAACAATCACAGTACAATACTTTAACATAGACAAATACCTCAGGCAGTATAACTTTGCTGAAACAAGCAGCTCTGATTTATTTAGGGGGATATAACAAGGACAGGGGAAATCAGGTTAATGCTTATCACTTTACTCATCCACCCTATGGCTCTGTACAGGCCTATCCCTACCAGTTACTGTCCCTGGGTACCCAAGCCCTAGTGGCTAGTCCAAACCATGGCAGCTGGTAGGGGCCCTTTCACACAGAGAAAAGAAAAATTAGTTAAACAGTCAGCAGTACAGTAATTCCATTTGGATTTAATGTGGCAATTCAACAGGGAGCGACCCTGAATTAGCACTCACGACCTCCAAACAAGATAGGGTCCTTCAACGTCAGCAGGGCTACTCTTGAGCTCCACGAGACTCCTCGCACATTTATATGACAAACTGCAACAGGCAAAAGTCCTTTAATGGCAGCAGGATTCACTTGAGCTACACAAGCCTCTTCACACATTTATATGGTAAACAGTAACAGGCAAAAGTCCTTTAATGGCAGCAGGATTCACTTGAGCTGCACAAGCCTCCTCACACATTTATATGGTAAAAAGTAAGTACTATACCAGGCAGGCTGCTTCTCTATCCCGATCGCAATTACTGCACAATACCCGGGAGAACACACAGCAGATTCAGTTCCTGACAGACCGAGTGCAATTCAGCAATTTCTCCAGTCTTCTACAGGGTGAGCATAGTTTCTACTCTTCAGACATCCTTTGATTCTCTTCACAGGACGGATTCAGTCCTAACAAGCAGTTACACAAGCTGCAGACCGGAACTCTGGGCCTTACACACGTTTCCCGACTAAAACTGCACACCGAAAAAGCACAGGGCTCCTTCCCTCTTCACTGCCAGAGCTCAACTGAAATTCCAGCAGACAAAACCGGGCACTTCCTTTGAGTTCCTCCCAGTTCTTGGCTGGATTGGCTGTCACTCACAATAGACTGCCCCTGTTATTCCAAAAAGGCGCTGAAGTCCAAACTACATCTCCCAGAGTCACTGCCCATACAATCCTCTTGTGGCTGGCTCAGATTACGAGTCCAAGTTCTGATTCGTCCAAGGCACCATTTTAGAGCTGCCTTATCCCACACTGATTGGTCCAGTTCAGCAGTTCAAAACTAGAATGGGGAACTAGGCAAACACAGTTCTGACTGCAAAGAAAGCAGGTTAGACAAACTGTATTTTCATTATTACTCTAAACGATTTCTGGCAAACAGTTACATCTTTCAGATAGGTTCCTTTGCACTCTAGTGACTGCAAAATGGAGTGAATTGCAGCAGTTCGAGTGGTACTCAAGCAGAGAAACACACAGTCCCCCCATATAAACTAATTATGTCTGCAAGCAGACAGCTCTTAAAGAGACAGTACCAGAGGCTCTAAAAACACTCACAGATAAATGGCTTAAACCCCAAACACCATTCAGGCTTGGAGCATTCAAGCAAGCTCCTGGAAGTCTTTTGGGAACCCCCATTTGCAGGTGGGTTACACGGAGATTTGACATTTTGTGAACTTTTGCAAAAGAAAAGCCGAGAAATTTTGTATGGATCCAATCTGCAGCATTTCACACCCACTATGACTTAAGTTTAAATGCAGATAACCCAGTCAGATGTCGGCCAGCTGAGCTAGCGCAGAGTTTGTACCTACTAATACCCTGCCTACCAACAGCCACACGGTCCCAAAATAGAATAGTGCCAGTTGCTGTGTCATAGGCTACACCCCTGGCCAGTGGCACAACAGCCATAAATGTCCCACCCCCTGCACCCCTAACCTTATAACACTTATGGAATATTCCAGTCGCTGTTCCATCAGTCATCCCTGGAGGTTCATTGCACACACCCCCATCATTCCCTGCAGTTAATCCTTGTCTTAGGTGTTTACAGAACATATCCCCATCACCCTTCCCTTCCATCTTTGGAGTTTAGCAGCTCTGTGACATGCAACTGTGGCTGCAGAGGCCAATGAGGGGATGAGCAAGGCAGAATGGCTTATTACCATGCCGGCCTCTGAATTTATTTGACTGGCCCCACCCATTTCCCATGCAGTGGCAGCATATTTAATCACACTGGGAAAGGTTTGCAGACCTGCACAATAGGGCACAAACCAGCTGATGCAAAGCGACCATTGAGACCACATTGCAACAGTAACTGGCCCCTGTGCATGTAGCCAAGATGGGCTAAAACAAAGGTTTGCTGTCTTTAGCCTGCAGGACTAGTGAAGGGAAAATTTATTGTCCCAAAAGACAGCTCACTGGCCCAACACTTATTTAAATGTTGCCCACTCTAGTATTAGCCAACAGGACTAAGGACAGAAAAACCTGCTGTCTCAAAAGATAGATCACTGGCCCAACACTTATTTAAATTCAGTAGAGAAGACCTAACTTTTGGTTCATTAAAGCTCTAAACCAAAAGCTAGGTCTCCTCTGTCGAATCTGCCCCTTCCTCACTTCTGCCTCCTGCCTTAAGACTGCTGCTTCATCTCTTCTTCCTCTCCTCACTTACGGTGCTCCCTTACTGCACTCGACTAATTCCTCTACCCTGTCTCTCCTCACTCAGGTCTACCATAAGGTAGGTAGGTTCGTCTTGTGGGGGGTCAATGCCCATTACTGCCATTGTGACATCCTCTCGTCATTGGGTCGGTTGCCCTACAACTCAAAACTGAGGTATATCACTTTATGCATAAGCTGATCCAGAAATTCACACCTCCCTGCCTCAGTGAGACCATACGCCTCAGACGAGCGTCAAGAACCCTCAGATCTGCATCCCTCCCCCTTCTCATAAAGCCATCACTGCGACTAGCTACAGCCCACCGGTCCTTCTCTTTTGCTGCAGTGTCTGACTGGAACTCCCTTCCTCCCTCTGTACTGTTTGTCCTGTCCCACTCTTGCCAATTTCCAGTCTAATCCATTTGTCTCCCTTACAGCCTCTATAAAATGCTCCTGCTTCTGCTGATATCTGTTTATTTTTTCCTCGCTCTATTCCTCCCCCAGCTCCTACCCACCCTTTAATCCTTGCTTTTTTTGACCCCCTACCTCCTCATACAACCTCTTTCGTCTACCCCCCCTTCCATTACTTCTTGAGACTTGATTCTGCTACCTGTAATCTTATTTTTTGTACAAAAAAAGTTTGATTGAAGTTCTCTTCTGCAGTGTATATATGCCTCTGTTTAACTGCTATCTTTGGGCTGTATTCGTATATCTATACCTTGACTTTTGCTGTATATTCACACCATGCTAGCATTACATGTTCTTTGTGCTACTGCACTGTCCTGTATTGTCTGCGGCAATACCGGGTTGCCCCTGAAAAAGGGGCTGCAATTTGTCTCAGTGGACTTACCTGGTTACCAAAACTCAAATGAATAAATAAAATGTTACCCACTCTAGTATTAGCCAACAGGACTAGTGACGGGAAAATCCGCTGTCCCAAAAGATAGCTCACTGGCCCAACACTTATTTAAATGTTACCCACTTTAATATTAGCCAGCAGAACTAGTGACATGAAAATCAGCTGTCCCAAAAGGATATCTCTGTGGTCCAACACTTATGTAATGTTACCCACTTTAGTATTAGCCAGCAGGACCAGTGATGAGAAACTCTGCTGTCCCAAAAGATGGCTCACTGGCCCAACACCTATATATGGTTTTGCCGAGTATATTTATGTGGTATTGCTGGATCTTCCTTCTTTCTCTTTTGTTTTTTGTTTTACTGCCTGTCTACAACCCGTAACTGACTTGCAATATGTAATCTCCAGAGTGTATATATTTCTTCTTAATGTTATTTGTTAAGTTTATATTTTTTGACTGTAATGTTAACCCCTTTGCTTATCACTGTAACTGCATTTTCTTGCTGAATTAGCACTGTACTGTATTGACTTTTGCTGCATTCCTGGGTTGACCCTGAAAAAGAGACTGTAACTGTCTCGGTGGACTTATCGGTTACCAAGACTCAATAAATAAATACTTATTTAAATGTTACCCACTCTAATATTAACCAGCAGGCCTAGTGATGAGAAAATCCACTGTCCCAAAAGGATATATCACTGGCCTAACACTTATTGAAATGTTACCCACTCTAGTATTAGCCAGCAGGACTAGTGATGGGAAAATCCACTATCCCAAAAGGATATCTCACTGGTCTAATGCTTATTTGAATGTTTCCCACTCTAGTATTAGCCCACAGGACTAGTGACGGGAAAATCCGCTGTCTCACTGGCCCCACACTTATTTAGTTAATGGAAAAATGTTACCAGGCTGATGCAAAGTCTACCAGCATTTGACCAGTAGGCTTGTGCCAGTTTCCACACCCAAACAATGTATGGACATAGTGAGATTCAGAACAGGGTTTCAGCAAAATCTGTTTTGCAACTATTTAGTTTCCAAAAGTGAAGTAAAAATGTTCAAAATAAGAAGAGGTTTTTCAGCTCCCAAATGGGGAAAAAAACAGTTGACTTGCTTCCAGTTTCAAAGGCATAAAAGTCAAAATGATTGAAATATTTTGCAAACTAAGGGTATTTTATCCAGTAACATTTTTATCTCTATCCAAAAATTTTGTTTGTCTTTAATTATTGATTTCTGAATTCTGGGACCTAGGGAATGTTTTGACTTCCGCCAACAAAACATGAACTGACTCCACCTGATTCAGAAGGTGAAGGTAATGTTAATGATTCAAATTGCTGATCAGGTAAGGCAGTAGTAACTTTTTAACATACTAACATACTAAAATGCCAGCAGAATAGGCCTAACGGTCTTTCGTGTCTGCTCATTTGGTCAGTCCCCAACCTGGGTGCTGACCTTGCTGTCCCTCTCGCCTTCTCTGGCTTCTCCCTTCCCAGTTCCGGATATTCTTGCTGCATTGGATTTTGCTTCCAGAACCCTTCCCCTGTACCTGTCCCACCCCTTAACATTTAGGGAACTGTTCTTGTTTAAGTCTCAGGGTCGCATGGGATGTAAAGCATTTATTCAAGTAAACAGCAAAACCCTTCTTAAAAACACTGGATTGCCCAGCCCATACTCCACCAGCCCCCCCAACCCCCTCTGGATGCCCACTCTGCTGTCTTTTGGAAGAGATAGCTAGCCTGGGCCAGATCTGCCACACGGGAATGCATGGGGGACAAACATATAGAGAATAATGGTTATGCAGCTATGTGTCATGAAATTTTTTTACACACCCAAAGGGTGTGATGACCCATAAACCTCAAGAGTAGAGCTCAAGAGGTTTATGAGGTCATCACACACCTAGGGTGTGTAAAAAAAATTCCAATAACACAACAGTTGCATAACCTTTCTTTTTCATAATTGCTGATGACCCCCCCTTTTTGTTTTTTATTTAAACTGAAACAAAGACACAGAACAGAAAACCGCTGGTGCAGCTTCAAATGAAGTGAAGGACGGTGCCTGACTTGACGGCTAGCTGTTTGCCAACAGACAACCATAAGTGTTGAAAAAGCTTCTTGAGACAGTGCTTGTGGTGGGTGCGCACACAGCTGTGCAGGAGTTTTACTCAGAATGCCGTAATAATCAGGCAGCTTAATTATTACAGTGTTTGAAAGTGACACTGCACACATGCATAAAAAGGGGTCACCAGTAATTATAAAGATTTAGAAGGAATCTTGTTGTAATAATTTCTTTCTTATATGAGCATTCTGGGATTTCTGATGGGCTGTGTAGTACTGTAAATATGTGAAGCACCAGGAGAAGAACAGAAGGACCCCAGCATCTCACATTCCATTCCCCCCAACACACACACACACACACACACACACACACACACACACACACACTCTCTCTGTTTTCTTGTACAGGTCTCCAAGCTACACACACACACACACACACACTAAAGCCTCCATCTTAGTGCAAGGCATCATGGGTATGCAAATCCTTGTGCAAGGCATGCTGGCAAGACTTCACCAGAACAGATACTGACTTTTATACAGGTTTGTACATCTGGTCCAGTATAGGTTGAGAATGATCAGACATGTGGATGTGTTCTTAACACAGCACATGATGACGCCCACAAGGGAGGGGCATGTCCTGGACGTGGTTCTGGCAGATGAGAATCTGGTAAGGGACCTGGTTGTAGAGGATTCACTGATTGGGAGTGACCACAATACTGTCTGGTTTCAAAGAAGCATGGGGGAGGGGGGAGAGATCTAGGACACTGGCAGTGGACTTCGGGGGGCAGACTTTGTGGGCATGGGAAATATTCTCAAGGATCAAGTGAAGGGGATCACAACAATGACAAATGTGGAAAAGAGATGAGAGGTCATAAAACCGGGACTTCATGAGGCAGTCAGGACCTACGCTAAGGTGAAACGTAAGGGAGCAAGGTCACATAAATCATGCTGGTGGTCCAGTGAGGTTCAGGTAGCAGTCAGAGAAAAGAAGGCCGCCTACAAAAAATATAAAACAATGACAGGGGATAGGAAAAAGGAACGCCATCTTACATCTGAAAAGTCACCCGGATAGTGCGGGGCAAAGTCCAGTAAAACAGCGGCTGGCACAGGGATCGATGGGGAGGGAATAGGGTTCCCTCCGCACATTGGGGGAGTGGAGAAAAACCAAGGCCATCTCGGCAGGTTGAGATCAGAAGGAGGGTGGGTGGAAGAGGCAAGGGACCAGGCAGAGGTATTAAATGAGTACTTTGCCTCTGTGTTCACTAGGGAGGGGGATGGGATATCTACAAAGCAAGGCACAATGGGGATAGAAGCAGTAGTGAGTGGGATCAGGGGAGCAGCAGAAATGGAGCAAGAGGGAGGGAGAGGTACCCCAGAGGTGTCACATCAGGATAAGGATAAAAAGGCATGTAAGGTGGAGGGGGCAGATGATGCTATCTGCACTGAAAGGGTGTGGTTAGCCCTTAAGGACCTAAAGAAAGATAAATCTCCTGGGCCGGATGGCATTCATCCGAGAGTACTATGGGAATTGGTGGACATACTGGCTGCACCCCTGGCGGAGCTCTTCAACAGGTTGCTTGAGACAGGGAGGGTACCTAGGGATTGGTGAGAGACACATGTGGTGCCAATCCATAAAGGGGGGTTGAGGGAAGTACCAGGTAACTATAGACTCATTAGTTTGACCTCGGTGGTGGGAAAATTAATGGAGAGTATACTAAAGGAACAATTGAGGGTGTACTTAGTGGAGGTGGGGGGTCTGGATAGTCGGCAACATGGGTTTGTGCCAGGTAGATTGTGTCAAACCAATCTTGTGGAGTTCTACAAATGGGTAACAACAGAACTGGACAGGGGAAAGCCTGTGGATGTATTATTCTTGGACTTCAGCAAGGCGTTCGACTCTGTCCCCCACAATGGTCTGGTGGAGAAACTGACGGGGTTGGGAGTAGGCCCTTTGATGGTCAGATGGATTGAAAACTGGCTAGCTGGATGCACTCAGAGAGTAGTGGTCAGTGGGGAGCTCTCGAACCCTAGAGAGGTCGGTAGTGGGGTATCGCAGGGCTCAGTCCTGGATCCAATCCTGTTTAATGCATGCATTTTGGACATCAGGGAGGGTATAGGGTGTGAAATGAGTCTCTTTGCTGACGACTCCAAGATGGGAGCAGTAGTTGAGGGGGAAGAGGGGAGGTTGGCCCTGCAATGGGACCTGGACACCATGGAAAGGTGGGCTCACACATGGAAATTACATTTCAATATCACCAAGTGCAAGGTGTTGCATCTTGGGTGGGGAAACCCTAAACACAGGTACACCCTGGGAGGAGAGGCGCTGGAGGCCTCAACAGGGGAAAAAGACCTAGGGGTCATGGTGGATGCATGTATGAATAACTCTGAGCAGTGCAGGAGAGCGGCTAGCAAAGCAAACAGGATGTTGGGATGCATCGTAAGGGGGATCACCTCTAGGAGCAGGGAAGTGATTCTGCCACTGTACAATAGATTAGTTAGACCACACCTTGAGTACTGTGTACAGTACTGGAGACCACACTTGAAGAGGGACATACAGCTCCTAGAGAGGGTACAGAGGAGGGCAACTAAGATGATACGAGGACTAGGGGATTTGACGTATGAGGACAGACTTGAGGAGCTCTGCCTGTTTTCAGTGGAGGAGAGAAGAGATGGGGGGACATTATTGAGGTCTTCAAGTACCTCAAGGGAATAAATAGGGTAAACATGGAGGGGATCTTCAGACTAAAGCAGGGCGGTATCACCAGAGGGCATGGTTTGAAGTTGCAAGGTGGAAGGGTGAGGGGGGAAAAGAGGAGGAGGTTTTTCACTGACAGGGATCCTTGGAATGTGCTGCCTGGTGAGCTGGTTCAGAGATCCACAGTGGAGGGCTTCAAGAGAGGGTGGGACAGACACAGAAAGCGGATGTATCAGACCTGGGCCGGGGGTGGGGATGGATGATAGGAGTTTCTGGAACACAAGGGGGGAGGGCCTCGGTACCCAACTAGGGATCTGAGGTTCGAGCAGACTCGATAGACAGTGAGGCCTAATCTGCTGGCAATTAGTATGTTAGTATGTGTTTCATCCTGTTGGAACTCCTTAGTTTAGTGCAGTGCACTGTAGTATAATGTAGAGTCATGCAGTGCACTGTAGTGTAGTGCAGTTTAGTGCAGTGTAGTATAGTTCACTGTTGTGTAGTGTAGTATTGTACAGTGCAGTGTTGTGTAGTGCACTGCAGCAAAGTGCAGGGTAGTACAGTGTTGTGCAGTGAAGTGCAGTGCAGTGTAGTGTAGTGAACTGCAGTACAGTCTATTGCAATGTAGAGCAGTGCAGTGTAATGTACTACAGTGTACTGCAGTGCAGTGTAGTGTAGTGCAGTGTAGTATAATGTAGTGTAGGCTCACCCTTGATGTCACTTTACCACACCTCACTAAAATTCTTAACCTCTCGCTATGCCTTGGTCAGTTTCCCTCTACCTGGAAGAGAGCCATAATCACTCCCATTCTGAAGAGCGGTGACCCCACTAACACCAGCAACTATGGACCTATCTCAATACTTCCACCTCTCTCCAAAGCCCTGGAAAGAATAGTCTCTGACCAGATAACCGAACACCTAACTAAACATAAGCTTCTCAGCCAGGAGCAGCATGGTTTCCGCTCAGGCCATAGTACCATCACCGCACTCACAGAGCTCACCACGTTCATACATGAAGCCCTCGACCATGGCTCAATTGCAGGGGCTATATACGTGGATCTAACCAAGGCTTTCGACACGGTCAGTCACGAGCTACTGCTTCATGTCCTCCCTAAACTAAATGTGGTCTCTGAGACTTTGGCCTGGTTCAAGGATTACCTCTCAGGCCGTTCACAGCAAGTCAGGATAAACACCACCCTCTCCACCCCCAAAACAGTTTGCTCTGGGGTCCCACATGGGTCAATTCTGGGCCCACTGCTGTTCACTCTCTTTCTAAACTCCCTCCCTAAGGCATGCAGCGGTCATTTGCTCCTCTACGCCGATGACGCGGTTCTGTTTTGGAAACACCCCCACCCTACTGCCCTTCAGCAGGCCCTTCAAAGTCATTTCTGGGAACTAGAGACCTGGTTCACTGAACACCGCCTAATTATCAACTATAATAAAACTAAGTCCATGATTTTTGCGCATCGCCAAAGTCCTCATAGTCAGTCTGCTCTCCTTATCAAGAACACACTTGGTGCCCCTCTGGAACACGTTACCAACTTCAAATACCTAGGTGTCACACTAGACACCTCCCTCTCCTACCAGAGGCACACCCAAATTCTCTCCTCCGCTATCAACACTAGAGTAGGCATCCTGTACAGGCTCAAGCACTGCTTACCCACACAGGCTATGCAGCTTGCAGTCACCTCCTCCATCCTCTCCCTAGTGGACTACAGGATTACTATATACGGCTCTGCAGAACCCACCTCACTTAACAGTATAAACACTGCCTTGAATAAAGCCTGCCACCTAGTCACAAGCTGTGATAGACTAACCCACACCTGTGATCTTTATGCTTATTTGGTTGGCTAAACTTCCAACAAAGATTACAGTTCCACACCTGCATCCTCACAAAAAAGATACACCTTCACCTAGCCCCTGTCGGCCTGTTCCCCTTAATCAGTTCAGCACCTCACAGGTGCAATACAAGGCTTGCTGCAAGCTCTTCTTTCCTGGTCCCCCTATGTAGAACTTCCCTTGGGCAAAGATCCTTCCGCTAGCGAGCCCTTCTCTGGCTCAATGCATTACCACACTCAAAGGCTCATCTTCTTGAGAGCTAAATGTGACTGTGGCTAACATTGCCCACCCAGTTGTGTGCCCATCCCCCCCCATTCTCGACTCAGGGTCTCTCAAGGCCCCATGTATTTCTCAAAAAAATCCCTGGCCTGGGATGCCAAGATTGCTGCCTAATTGCCTTCACCGGTTTATAAGTTTTGCCTGGACTGCTCCTCTGTTCAGTAACTGTAAATACTGCCTGTTTATGTATGTCCTCTACTGTATTTGTTTACCCTCCACCCCCTGTAACTGACGTGGAGCATTTACAAAAGAGTCTGTGACTCAAAGGTTTGTAATTCCGATTGTATTCCAATAAATTGAAAAAAAATTTGAAAAAAAAAGGGCTGCCAGCTGCCCTTCTTGTTCCTTCTGCCTGCAGCAGTAGTCTTGTGGAGTGCATTGCCTGATTAGGGGGAACATTACGTGAGGGTCCCATCCTCAGGGAGCCGCTGATGGCGACACTACATAAGGGTCTTGACAAGCACAGGGGAGTGAGGCAGGATACTACTTGAGGGTCCAGCCCCAACCTGCTCCCCTGTCAGACTGTTTACTTGTACAATGTTTATGTTTGATTTAGAGTCTGAATTTACAGCACATTCTCTGTGCAGGCAGCACCTTTTGTGCTTGTACTGTCCCTTTGTATACTTTTGTTTTGTTAAATGACTATTAGAGTCATGCCAAGATGTTAGAGGAAGAAACCTATGATAACACACGCTTCTTTGTCGACGTGCTAGTATCATAGAGTGCAGAGAAAGGAAAATTCATTCCTGAAAATAAGCATACTACTTGTCTAGTGTACTTACCCGGTTAAAAAAAGCTAAATAAAAATAAAGGGGTATCATGACATAAATTCCTGAGAGTATGGGAGCGATCATAGATCATGACCAGCCTCTAGGGATGCACAGAGTAAACTGGAGACTGACAATCATAGCCAAGGGCTTGGCTTCTGGCACGCCAAAATTTACAATTGTCCATCAGCCAATAGGATGGCAAAGGATAACCCACTTGTGAAGAATGGATGAGCACTAGAAAGGTTGCAGGGGATAATGCATGATTTACAGCACCACTAATGACTGGAGATGAATAAACCTCTTCTCTGCAATGCAGCAATGTATGGCGATGTGAACATTTGGTACCCGTACCTCTTTATACAATTAGTGTGAGAGTGTTTTCTAAGAGATAAATCTGTTTATCTCACTGCCTTAGATCCAGATAATGTTTATCTGGACCCAAGGGATGGCACCATGACAAAGCAGTATTCTACAAAGAAACAGAACATAGCAAACCTGAACATGCTGCCAGTGCTATTTTCCATTGAAGCAGTGTGTTCTAAAACTGTTTCATTTTGTTTAAAAGTAAATGACATACAGATGTATGTACCCTGCTTGTGCATGCATTAAAATGCACTCTTTCTTTGCCTTTCAATAAAAAACCCACTCTTCATTTCACCACCTTCTCATTATAAAAATATGTAAAAAAATAAAATAAAATAATTAAATAGGTACCATCTAGAAGAGTATCTGCCTTCATGCTCCCTACCACCCATGCTGTGAAGTTGAAACCATTAGTCTGTGCATTTATATGGAGATGGCTACTGTAGAATCTAAGAGATAAATGCTCAATGTTATTACAAAAGACCCAAGGGAAGCCAAAGTTTTGTAATATAGCATAAGCCATGTTGAATGCTGTTTTTTTTAAAAGAAAAACTGACTGTAGCAAATAAGTCTTCGAGCTACCGACAGCTCAATCATATTCTCTCCCCCTTCCCCACCAGGAATCATAACTTTTAAAACAAGCATTTGTCAATGCTGAATGTTGTCTTGCTGGCACTGGCATTGGTAGTGCAGGAGTTAAAGAGATGCATAATAGGCATGGCAATGAAGTACTGAACTGATGCCAACCCACCCCCACCTTGCAGAGACTGACATGCATTGGGGTGTCCCTTTGGGTGCTTGGTAGTGTAGAGCGGGAAAACATTTTGGGCAGGATGTGAAAAATGACAGCTGTACAGCTCATAAGGAGGCGTAAAAAAATGCCAGTGTTGAAAATGTGGCATGTAAATATAGCAAGTTTGCGAAGTTACAAGGATGCGTGGGAAATATGCAACGCACGCTTGCAACACTGCCATTTTATGGGCGTTCGGCACCAAATTTTCAACATAGGCATTTTAGCACCTCTGCTCATGTATAGTGTCACTGTTATTTCCTCAAAGTGTCTCAAGAAGTGATTTCGCTCAGCGACCACGCTATTCATTGCGGGAAGTGCAAAAACACATTTTGGGCAGGACATATAAAATGACAGCTGTACTGTTCATCAACAGGTGTGGAAAAATGGCAATGGTGAAAATCCAGAGTGAAAATATCAGAAATGCACAACAGTATGAAGTCGGCTGTTATTCTGCCAGCTTTACCTCGTAAACAGTCATTGTATGAGTATCATCACCAGAATTTTCAACATAGGCATTTTAGGACCTTTGCCCATGAACTGTGTCACTGTCATTTTCATTATCTGGCCCAAACACTGATTTCCCACAGTGACTGTGCTATTGTGCGCCGGAAGTGCAGAAACACATTTCAGGCAGGATGTGAAAAATGACAGCTGCACTGTTCACAAGGAGGTGTAAAAAAATGACTATGCTGAAAATCTGGTGTTAAAATATTGTGAATTCACAAAGTTACGAGCCTGTGTAGCAACTGCGCATCGCACACTCGTAAAACAGGCATTTGTTGAATTTTGCCGCAAATTTGGAACATAGGGTTTTGAGAGGCCACCTCATGAACACTGGCACTGTCATTTCATTAATGGGTCCCGAAGGTGATTTTGCACAGTGACTTCTGAAATCACCTTTCGAAACCGATCAACACCATGACAGTGATATAATTCATGAGGAGCCTCAAAACCCCATGTTGAAAATTTGTGCCAAAATTCCAACAAATGCCGAGATATGCAGCAAAGTTGAAAAACTATTTATTCCATTATACAGTATACGAATTTCCTCAGTTCACGGTCGGCTTTGAAGAGTGCAGGCGTGTTCCTGGTCCAGTGAAGATCGTCGACGGACTCTGGAGGTAAGTATGGGGTGAGAGGTGTGGAGGCTGGGTGCACAGTGGGTGGGTGCGGGTGGGGGACAGGGAGACTACAAGGGACCGTTTTTAAGTTACAGGAAAGAAAAAAATTAAATTATAATTTCGCGGACAGTTTTTTTTTCAGGGGACTTAACGCGCTGGGTGGGCTCCCAGCATGCCACCTAACTGTTTTGGGGGCAGTTGCTGCAGCCGGCGGGGATTGGGCACCCTCGTCGGCAGATAATGGGGGCTGAATTTATGCCAATGGGGATTGGACACTCCCGCGGCACACAATGACAGCGAGGGGAGGCAAGAGCGGGATTGGACACCCTCTGTATATAAGAAATGTGGGAGGGATGATTTATGCCGATGGGGGAGTGGGCTTCCCTGTCGGCACACAATGAAAGTGGGGGGGAGGCAAGAACCGAGGGGGATTGGGCACCCCCCTCGGCATATAGGAAATGGGGGAGCTGCTGTATGCCGATGGAGAGTGGGCTGCCCCGTCAGCAACTTTGTGTGGCCACAGTAAGCTGGCTGGGGGAGTGGGCACCCCCGAGGTTGGCCGTTGGGCGGCCGCCCGCCATGCTGCTAATGTGGCGAGCACGCAGAAAGGGTCCGCTGCGTCTGACAAGCTTTGCTCAGATTGCAACGGACCTTTCCTTAGATGTGCTCACCACATTAGCATGCATGGTGTGGTGCCGCTGATTGGGGAATGAGGGACACACCTACTGATGTGTGCCCTTCATTCGCCCAACAGCGGCCGTGCCTTCAAAGCTGCACTACCACAAGATGTTGACTTGCACGCAAGCGCGGCAAGCCAACATAAAAATGGAACAGTTTCAAAATGAGGAGATTATTCAAAAAACAATTAAAAATAATTTGCAACATTTGCCAATACTTCTTCTTGGTATAGCACATTATTGCACTGTGCCTGTGTCTGGTCTCAAACAGTTGTGAACAGAGGAAACTAGATGGCTCATTTAACCTGCTTACTAATGTCAGTAGGCAAAGGGAATGAAAAAGCTTGTTAATATAGCACAGTCTTGTTGGTGGCAGCTACAATACTGAGGTGTAAACTGAAAATGACAGCCACTGGGCAGTATCAAAGAATTGGGTCAAAGCTGTTAGAGAAGACAGCTTCCAGACTGCAGTTTCTAAGATGACGGGCAGCCAGGTAACTGAACACTTGTTAAACACATCAGAGGGGGTGAGGGGCTACTTTCTTGACAGATCACATCATGACGGGGATGAACTCCATGATTGCCTATGCTGCTCCGATTCTGCAGCGGCAGTGAGAGGCTGCTTTCTCAACAGAAGTAGACATCAAGGAGGGTGGGCGATCCCAGCTGAGAAATCCATGACTGCCAGTTGTATACTAACAATTACCAAATCCACGTCAGAGGGAGTGAGGCTGCTTTCTCTACTGCCTACTAACCAGAACTTTTCAGGGGGGGATCCCGTTTAAGAACTGCATCACTGCTGCTCGGATTCTGGTTGTCACTATCTCCATGGAGATTACTACAGATGGCAGGCACAAGCCAGTTAGCAGAGGTAACAAAAAACAAGCATTTGTCAATGCCGAATGATCACTTGCTGCTATTGGCATTGGTAGTACAGGAGTTAGAGAGCTGCATAATAGGAATGGTAGTGAAATACTGAAGTAACGCCAACCCCCACCCCTTCCTGCTGAGACCTGACAGGTGTTGGGGGTGTGCCTTTGGGTCATCAGCCATAACACTCACGCCATTCCACCTCACCACACCCTGCAGACACTGACAGGTGATGCAGTGTGCCTTGAGGTCTTCGGTCCTTATGCTCACCCCACTCCATAAGGAAATAAGCTGAGATGGGTGCAGTATAGGAGAATGGAGTGAACATTAAGGCGAAGACCCCAAGGCACACCTTGATGCCTGTCAGTGGCTGCAGGGTGGGGTGGGTGGAATGGAGTGAGCATTATGGCTAACAACCTAAGTCACACCCCAATGCCTGTCAGTCTGTACAGGGTGGGTATTACAGTTGGAAACCCTAACACCCCAAATGTTTCTTGGTGGTTTTGCTCCAAATTTTCAACATGGGCTTTTTGGGACCCCACCTCATGAACCGTGGCAGTATCATTTTGTTACTCAATCCCAAAAGGTGATTTGGCACGGCAAGTGTGCTGTTACACGAGGTCCCTGCACCTTAATTGATACCCTCAGGGGTACGCCATAGACAGCTAATGTTTAGGCATAGGTTATACTAATACATAGGGCTAAGGGCATCTACCGTATAAAAGTAGATGTCAGGATATGAATGCATATTATTGTAACCCACTTTGCTTGCTAATGCACGCACATTATACCATATATTTTCTGTCTATTTCTTACTTGTCAGATGCCAAGACACCTGTCCTTGAAGTCATTGTATTATGTAAGGCAACATTGCCATCCTTTGGTGATGTGCACCACTTCACCTTGTTATGTAAGACTCTGTATAAGAATGTCTTTGTTCTAAAACTGATGACTTTACAGAATTATATAATATTATCTTGGACCGTGAAGCCACCTCTAATTTAGCCAATAGGGCTCATCTCTGTAACTAGAAATGTTTCTATCTTTTAGTAACCATAGTAATTATCACAGGTATATAATGTTATGACAGGCTTTACACCTCCAGAGACCCGAGAGATCCCAAGAGACTACAGAGAAACTTGAGGTGTAGGGAACGCTTAGCACTGGCTCCCGGTTCGTATTGGTAAGAACTGCTTAGGGCAACTGTGATTTATCCTTTTGTAGTAATAAACTTGTTTATTACTCAAATGTAACCTGTTTGTGATTATTTGCATTCCCAATATTGCCCAAGAACCTGAAAGTGAGGTTCAGACCTCTTACAAATTAGCGACGCGGCAGGATATTTGGTGTTTGCAAGTTTTAAGCATGTTGCTATACATTTTCCTTTTCCCACGGGACTGTAGGTGTACACTCCCGTAACACCTCTCCCATCTTTTCTACCAGTTTGTAGATACTTGCAAAGTCTGGCTGACTTTTTGGGTGTGGTCGATGCCGTCTCGACCCACTCCATAGCAGCTTTAAATTGCTAGCCTACAACTTATACAGTAGCCCGGCTGTGTTTAAAGTACTCGTGTTGTGGATCGATACGCAACACGCGGTCTTTTTCACAGTTTAAATTTTCGTTCCCTCCCACACAATGGCCACAGCATCAGATATCTGCGCAAAACTGAGACTCGATGTCTCTAACTTTCTTACCTCCCATGGAGGATGGGCTGACTTCACGCGGGACGCAAGTCAATCCAAAAACCCTGTACTGGGGATTTCAACCCAGTATGCAGAGACGTGACAATCAACCAACACGCGTTGAGCTAAAGGGTTGATGGTCGCCGCTCTCTACGCTGCTTTAGAAGCCTCCAAAGCAAGGTTTCGTACCCTTGATCTGCAGATTGCATCTCTTAAGCAAGAGATGGGTTTACAGAAAACTAAATGTGTTCAAATACAGCAGAACCTGGAGTCAAAACTCCAATCTCTCATGTAACAAAAAGGATTCACTGTTGCATCATTCCACAGGCTGGTAAACAAAAATGTGTACTCTAAAACAGGAATGTGAAAGTTTAAGACAAGATAAAAGTCAGGTTGTGCAAATAAATGATTTGTTGAGTGCTGCAAATGCACAGCTGAGTGATAAAATGGGTGAGCTTCAGGACGAGATCAACCAGGTACATAACGATTTAAAAATAGCCTATAGGGATAATCGCAAATTGGCGCTGCGTACGCGTTTGCAAAAGCAGAAACAGGATCAGGTTGATATAAATGTTGCAAGTGTAAATCATGATAAATGTAAAGCTAAGATGGATAAACTGCGCCATCAGCGAGAGGTTTTGGCTGGCCACGTTAAGGCAATGGGAGGCGTAGCCCCTGCCTTTCACTCGTCATCAAAAGAGGAGCTATCTGATGATGATGTCTCACAGTACAACACCCAGTCACGCCCCTACTATGGCCCAGATTCCCAACCCAGCCATCCACAGTATGGCGGGTCCCCGCCCACTACTCCCCAGGTCACACATCGACGACGTCGTGACACTTATCATGGGAAACGCCATCATGGCGGCGCCCATGATGGGGGGGAGCAGGCCCAAGCCTGGTCCCGACGGCGCCTCTGGTAGCTGTTATTAGTGTGAAAGACAGGCAAGAGATTAAAACCATGATTAATGTACTGTTCATAAAAAGGTGTGAAGAAATGGCAATGCTTAAAATCTGGAGTGAAAATATGAAAAAGTGGTGAAGTTACGAGCGTGCACAGAAACTGTGCAATGCACTCTCGCAACGCAGTAATTTTTTGGAATGTTTTCACCAAATTTTCCACATGGCCTTTTTAGGACCTCTCCTCATGAACAGTGGCACGTGGATTTCATTAATCTGTCCTGAAAGTTGATTTCACACAGCAACTGTGCCATTTTGCGCCACAGGTACAAAAACACATTTCAGGAAGAATGCAAACAATGATAGCTGCACTGTTCATAAGGGGGTGTGACAAAATGGCAATGTTGGAAATTTGGAGTGAAAATATAAAAACGTGATGAAGTTATGAGTGTGCATAGAAACTGCACATTTAATGCCCGTAACGTAGTCATTTTTTGGAGTTTTTTCACCAAATTTGCAACAAAGGATTTTTGGGAACCCCATATCATGAACAGTGGCTCTGTCATTTCATTAATTGGTCCCGAGAGGTGATTCCATGCAACAATAGTGAAATCACCTTTTAGGATTGAGAAACAAAACAACAGTACCAGTGAACCCATGTTGAAAATCTGGGACCAAAACTCAAAAAACTGGCTGAGATATCAACCCAAATTGAAAACCCCCATTCACTGCCGATATAGGGCTTACCGCCATTTCTTCGGTTCTCGGTTGGTCTTTGAAGAGTGCAGACGAGTTTCCAGTCCACAGAAGATCACTGTTCCCAACATCTGGTGGTAAGTGTGGGTAAGGGAGGGTGCAGGTTGGGGGAAGGGGCCAGCAGGAATGATGAGGGACTGTTTTCTATTTTTTCAGGTTAAAAAGAAAAATATGTTGTGGGACTGTTTTCTTTTTTACAGGTGAACTATTACGAAACGGATTTCGGCACACTGGGGTGGGCTCCCAGTGTGTCCAGAGTACTGGAGGGGTCGATGCTGACCTGGTGATTGGGCACCCCAAGGTCAGCTGAGAACATAGGGGTGTGGAGGGGCATGCATCCAACACCAGGAGTGGGCATCCCGGTGTTGGAAACAGAAAAGAAGTATTTTTTGGCACACTGGGGTGGGCTCCCAGTGTGCCACATTGATAGTGGAGGGTGACACATGCTGACATGGGGATTGAGCACCCCGATGTCAGCAGGGGACCGAGAACAGAGGGTGTGGGGTGGGCAGCAGTGGGAGGGAGCTAATTTGTTGTCCTGCTGTGTGACTGGTTGGGAGGAAGGGGGGACTGCCAATGCAATGACAAAACTGCCCCTGATCATAGCAACAGATTTCTTTCAAGTGCAGTGCTCACTCTGAAACTGCCGTCATTGGCAGCTTCAGCATTAATTGGTGGCCAACAGATGTGCCCATTAAAGCGTTCTCTGGATTGGCCACAACACTGGCACACCTCTGAAATGCTGTACTACCTCAATATGTTTCTTGTGCGCGGTGCACGCAAGCAAACAAACAAAATAGTGCAAACTAAAATGTTTCTATTCTTTAACTGAATGGAATTCATTGGACTTTTTTTATCATAGCAGTAGTAGCAGCGTGAAAAACTCTCACACTAATTGTATAAACTGGCCATGTAATGGCCCTACATTGAATAAGGCATTTGTCTATTCTCGTTGGTTTTGACCTCAGTGTGAGGTCACCGAGATCAAAGCCAACTCACGTAGACAAACACTGTATTCAATGTAAGGTCATCTCATATGGCCTATTTAGTCTATTTAGAGTGACCATTTTGTCCCACCTTACAAGCTGTCCTTCAGTCCCATTTTGAATCCACTTTAACATTTTGTTTTCAATATTTGAAATATTTAAAAAAGAAGGGAATCAAAGTGACAACCCTGTTTCATGTTTGCTTGCTGCGGTTCTCTTTCTTCACAGTCTGGGGCTAGATTTTAAAAACTGGAAACACTGTGCACCTTAAGGAAAAGAAGTTAGGCAAGGGAGGATTTTCTTGCACAACTGCAATTTTTTTCTGCATGTGAAACATTTTCAGAAAGGTTGCCTCTTTCCAACCTTTTCCACAGTTTACAACACCTTGCGTATATTTGTTTGTGCTGTTGCAGAAAAATGCTACACCTGGCGCCACAGTTTTTCTACAGCTGCAGAAAAAAAGGAAAATGCCACCCATGCACATAAGATGCTGAAAACTGCATTTTGCAGGTGCAGGATGTTTCCGACCAGGAGTTGTGCACAGGAATTTAGCCCCAGAACCATGTCAGACTCTTTGAAACCTATTCTATTTGTAACCCCCACTATTACATCATCACTGCTGCTCCTCCAGTGACATCGGTTGCAATCAGCTGACACTGAGACTGCTGCTTGTATGGGCTGCTCTGCTGATGGAAATAAAGTCACTCATACATGCTCAATGATACTCAAGGTTTAACAAGTACAACTTGTGCAAGTAGCACTATCAACCTAGTAGCCACTGGCTACTGGCAACCAATAGCACCACTGGTTGCCAGTACTTACAGTAGGCAATAAGCTACATACAGTCTTGCTTTTAAAAACCACAGAGACAGGAAACCAAAAAAAGATAGATGAGCAGAAAAGAATTGGAACAAGCAACTATGATTTTGGATTTCTGCAATATTAGCTTTTCCCTTGAAAAGAAATAGAGACATGAGAACCAGTTCTTTAAATTCAGAACCACCCAGAACCTATGCCGTTTCTGTGAAATACCCTGATAAGAACCTTTTTTATGTATTATTATAATATACTTCCCCAGCAGGTCTTTATCTAGTAAGAAGGTTGCTGGTAGTGGTGGTATAAAAGAGTCAGAGGGAGGTGGAGGTAGTGAAATACCACTTCAAGGTGCTTTTAGATTCCTTTCCCTTCCTTAACAATAGCTTAAAGGTGGACAATGATAGCTTAAACAGTTTTTTGTACTTTAAACAAAAAGGATCTGAAAGTTCTGATAAGGCTTGGATAACTATCAGAACCTTTTAGAACCTCAAAACCATTTAAGGTTCTCCCATCCCAAAAAGGAATTCTCCTTTTAAATTGGCCTTCCTCAGGTTTTCATTAGTATTCACTACTGTTTTGAACACCTGGTCCTGGATATTCAGACTGCACCAGGTAGTGGCACAAGCCTAGGTGCAGCGCAACTGAGATGTGCCAGTGCCAGGTGATATTCCTTGGTGATGCACCATGGCGCAGCACCATTGAATATGGCATGGTCAGCACACATACTGCGCATGGCGCAGTGGCACTGCACCAGCGTAAGCTACAGAGAGGGAGCACGGGGATGCGCCAATGCAAGTGCAGTTGCGCTAGGTGCATCACCCGTGATATTCAGCAGGGGGCATGCAAATGAGGCCATAAAATATGCAAGGCACAAACGGGGCCATTTGCATGTCATTATGGCTTCATTTGCATGACTTGCACAAGACAGCCCAGTGACTTGCGCCTGGCGACCTGCACAGCATGACATGTGCAGTAGGGGATCCGGGCATCCCCCATGCCTATAGCCATGATTGTGTAACTGTATAACACACAATCCCTGTTTGTCTAGTGGCCTCCCCAAAGTCCCAGATTCCCCTGAGAAATGCGATAAAAGACCAACCCTGGTGGTCTAGTGGTCTCCCTCTCACCCAATTCCTGAAATATATAAAATGAGCATCTCTGGTGGTCTAGTGGTCCCCTCCTCCACCCGAGTTCCTGAAATATGTAAAAATGACCATCCCTGGTGGTCTAGTGGAACCCTCACTCATTGCTGTGATTGTGGTAATCCTCCATAAAGAAATACCCTGGTGATCCAGTGGCACCCCCACACGAATCCCTTGCCCACCCCACCCACCCCATCATCGGCATGCGGCTGCAACCTCACCTGCATACTGCCCAACTGCCCACCGAATGATAGGTACAGCAAGGGTGTGAAGCTGATTGGTCCCCAGTGTGGACCAATGGGCTCATAGAGGCATACCTGTACTAGACAGTCCCAAATATGTGAATGACTGTAAAGCCCATATTGTACCTGTCATTTGGCGGGCGCAAGTGGTATGGCAGGGAGTTGAAGCTGCCCACCGTGATGGTGGGGGAGCAGGGTGGACAAGGGTCCAGTGTGAGTGGAGGGTGGGGGGCATACTGGATTACCAGGGCATTTTTTGTGGAGGATTACCGCGATCGTGGGCAACGGCGGGGTTCCACTAGACCACCAGGGACGGCCATTTACATATTTTGGGAATTGGGTGGGGACCACTAGACCACCAGGGTTGGTCTTTAATTACATTTCTTGGGAATCAGGGACCCAGGGGCCACTCAGACTACCAGGCATTGTGTTATACAGTTACGATCATGGCTACGGAAGGAGGGTGCCACCAGACTACCAGGGATGTATATAAACATCGGATACCAGCGATTGGGAACATGGGTGGGAGGGGTGCCACTAGACCACCAGGGTTATGTGGGTGCTTGGTGACAGTGTTCTGGGTGGGCGGTGTCCACCCTCGGCCCGGCTGACTGCTGTGTTGCACCATGCACAAGCAGCTTGCCTGTGGGTGGCCAGAATTTGTTCCCACCTTCACGGGTTCAACTTTGAGTCCCCCATGTCGACGCCCCCGCATCTGTGCTGCATATGATTAAATTGTGCCTTGGTGCATCGGGATTTGCATCAGCGGGCAGCCTTCTCAATATCCTACTGGGGGCGCAATGTGGGGTTGCACCAGCTCACTCTGTTGCACCTGGCGCAACCCTTTGAGTATCCAGGCCCTGCTGTTTATACCATTTTCCTTGTGACTGGGGTGAACTAGTATGCAACAGACATGGTTCTGTACCTTTACGGAATGCTGGGTGTTCAAAATAGTTGAGAACCCTGATGAAAATGTGAATAGTGCTATATTTAAATGAGTACTTATTTAAAGAGCACCCATTTTGGTGCTTTTATCAAGTCCCCACTAGTGCTTATCTGTTTTGGACTAAAACAATCCATATTTTGAACATTTCTGTGGTCTGGTCTATATTTGTAAAGGGAAGGAATCATAATTTATGGCTCGGTGGAGCCAGTCACCACATCCCTTCCCTTTCCTGGTCCCGAACTATAAAAGCTCTGCCCCGTGCCGCCCCCACACTTTTACGTTTAGTGACATAGCAGCTTGTAGAGCACAGGAATGTGCTCCATTGATATCAACTGATAAATTACTTTTTTTATATGTTTTAGAGGTCCACAGGCAGCACAGTGGCAGACATGCAAAATACATTAACCATCTGGGGCAGAGTGAGGGCTGGCTCACTTGAGCATACATTAGACAAGGATAATTTTAGGCACAGAAAGGCAAAATGACAGAATGAATTATATGTGGCAATGCACATACAGGATTTCCTGTCCTCATTTTTTACCTATTGTAACAAATACATCTTGGGTGTCGTAGCAAAATAGTTTCTCCCCAACTAGCCTGTGATTGTCACCAGCTTTCTCGAATCCTTTAGACACCTGCAGTGGTAATCAGTAGCTGCTACCACTTTGCATAGACACTCTTTTGGGGTATTTCTAGGTCTGAGTCCCTCCAGAGCCACTGCTCACACAGTGCCGTGCCCCCTGCTCAGGGGCAGCCGATCCACTCCTCTCTGTCAGAGCTGAGAACTTCTTACTTCAGAAACAGATTATGCTAATGATAGTTTTCTCTTCAGAGGTGAGAACACAGTTTTGTCAATTATAAAACAGCAGTATCCAAAAGGATTCAGTCACAGAAGCCCAAAGTATATGAAAATAATTTTTAATACATCAAAATATTACACATATAATACAGGGCAATACACACACAGACTATAGGGACCAGTAATTCTACAGAAAAAAGAAGAAAATTGTTTTGAACAGCAAGTTACACAGGAAAAAAAATATCTTTCTCTCTCTCTTTCTAGCAAGGTAGGATGGCTTATCACAAGACACCGGTGAATAAGGGCAGACTCAAACCCTTAGATTTCAACTGTTCATAGTCCAAACTCCCAAGCCTGACTGCCTCTTTCAGGCCCTGCCAGACCTCAAGACCTTTAAGTTCCCCATGACACAGCATCCAGTACGTCACTCTGACATCATAGATTCAAAATCCTTTTGTCCTGAGCGGAGTTGGAAAAATAGTTTTATGTGGCCCTTGGACAAATACATTTGTTTTCTATCCCAAGACCTGAGCCCAACAGGAATGTTTGGTTTTGCTAGCCACTTCCTGTTCTCAAAAGACACTTTCTAAGCCCAACTATAAATGGTCCTGGGGTCCTGCCTGAGACTGGACAGCCAGATGGGCAACATTTTCTTTGTTTATTTTGGTCAGCAGGTAAGTCCACTGAGTACAAGTACACATGTTCAAGGATGATATGATGTAAAGTACAAAAGCATACACAAACACAGTTTACGTAACGTACATAGCACAAAGAGTACATTGTCAAGTTAAACCAATATGTGTCAATCATTCTTTAAAACATGTGCATTCACAGGTATCCAGCAAATGCATAGCATTTTTAAAACAGGTTATAGTATCGGCTCTTCTGATCTGCAAGGGTAAGGCATTTCACACTTTAACAGCATTATAAGAAAATTCATTCTGGCCCAGGTGGGTTTTGCACCTAGGTACTGCATTGTTTTGATGTGTGTTGGTTCTGGTGATACCACATCTGGTTTGACTTTGAACTGATAGTGTAAGACTCTTTTGGACAGTAGCATTTAATACCTTCCAAAGCATAGCTAAGAGCACAGTTGACTTAAAAGAAAATGTTCAAACTGAAGAAGTAATTTATATTAAAAAATGAAGTAGAGAGAGGAAACATTATTGTAAACTGAGTTAAAGCAGCGATAATTTAGAGCAGATTCTACATAAGGATTAAACCTAAATTAGTCCAGTTACTGCAGCTCAGAGCCAATGTAAACCTCTCTAAGTTAAAATTACAAAATGTCCAGATTGTGAAATCTCTAGGTTTTGCCCTTGGGCATTTGAAGTTTCATTGCACAATATGTTATGAAATGGGCACTAACGAGCTCTGATCTCACACGTTAAACAGCCAGCTCATTAGGCCCAGGAACACATATCTGAGAAGGAATGCAGGTTTATTATTGAGTCCACTAGGCAAGCTCATTAACTCAATCACTTTCAATGCATTTGTGTTTATTTGTTTTACTAGGAGAGAGCTCCATTCAGCAGTGCTTATTTACAAGGAGTTCTTTGTTAGGAGAGGCAGTAGAGCAACAGATCAAGAACCATAACAAATCAGAGAGATGAAAGGCAGCAAGTAGTCAGTAATATACAGCAAAGACACGGATATAGTCATGAAATATGCAGTAGATGTAAGTCTTCAGAGCACAACTTTAGAGCTAGGTGCCAAGTTTAACAGCATTTGTCAATGCCGAATGTTTGCTTGCTGGCATTATGTGGGTAGTGTAGAAGTTACAGAGCTGCATAACAGGAATGGCAGTGAAGTATTGAACTGAAGCCAACCCCACCACCATACTGCAAAGAGTGACAGGCACTGGGGTGTGCCCTTTGGGTCATTAGGCATAGTGGCCACGCCATTTCACCACACCCCACCCTTCAGACACTGGACAAGTATCACGGTGTGCCTTGGGGTCTTTGGTCTTTATACGCACTCCCATTCCATCAGGAAGCACGTGAGATGGGTGCTGTATAGGAGAATGGGGTGAACTTGGGGTCAAGAGTCCAAGGCATACCTCAATGCCTCTCACTGGCTACAGGTATGGAATGGTATGAGCATTACAGGCAAGAATCCCAAGTCACATCCCTGATGCCTGTCATTCTCTGGCAGGGTTGGGCGTTATGGTTGGAAAACCCTAACACCCCAGGCATTCTTTGGCATTTTCACCCTTAGTAGTAATTAGTGAGACGGTTTACCAGTAACCACACTTGGGAGACTTCAGTACCTGGCTATGTATTGTTCAGAAGACCGAGGTGCAAAAGGGGGAGGAGTGGGCCCATGTTAAATGAAAATATCAAAGCTACAGAAATTCAGAATACACATAATGAGCCAGAAGAACTGTGGGTCACCCTGGAAACAGGAAATGGGACAGCCATAAGAACTGGGGTTGTCTACAGGTCTCAGACCAGAGGAGGACATAGACACATTACTGTTAGAAGATACAAAACATGACAGCCAAAGGGAGGTTCTGATAATGGGAGACTTCAACATGCCAGATACAGATTGGTCAATCACCAGCAGGAACATCGGCCAGAACTAGACACATAGTGGATTCCTGCAGGGGAGGGCCTCAAACAACTGGTACAGCAACCCACAAGAGACAGGACTATCCTAGATCTAGTACTGACTAACAAAGAAGGATCAATAGATCTCCAGGTAGAAGGTCACCTGGGGCTGTGTGACCATCATGATGGTATGGTTCAATTTGGCTACTACATCTAAATCATCCCATTCCAAGGCAAAAATATGGGACTTAGAGAGCTGACTTTGATAAGATGAGTCAACAGAGTTAAGCTTAAATTTTAGCAAAAAAGAAATATGTGAGGAGGTATGTAAGCAAAGTGGGCAAGCATTATGATACAATACTTGAAGCTAAATATCCCATTGTGTTAGACAGAAAAGGAAGTAAAAGAAGAAGGAACCACTTTGGTTCTCAAATACAGTAGCAGAAAAGGTCAGAGCCAAAAGGCTGGCCTTCAGAAAATATAAGGAACACAGGGATGAAGATAGGAGGCATACCAAACTGCCCTAAGGGAAGCAGGTAAGGCAGTAAGGCAGGCAAAGTCCCAAACTGAGGAAACACTAGCACGGACAGTAAAGAAGGTGACAAGACTTTCTATAGATACTAGTGAAAGGAGAAAGTCCAGAGGGGCATTGCTAAGCTTAATGGAGAAAAGGGAGCATGGGAGGAGGAGGACCCTGTAAAGGCATCTATCCTAAATAGATACTTTGCTCAGTATTTACTGAAGAGAAGGTAGGGCAGTCCTACAGCTCAGCATCATGGACACAAGCGGGAGGGAGGTGAGCACTACTCCCTTCACAAAAGAAAGGGTCCCACAAGAGCCTGCTAAGCTCAGGTGTGATAAGGCAATGGAACCGGATGGCATATATCCCAGGTGCAATTTATGAGCTAAAGGAGGAACTAGCAGAGCCTTAGCAGAATTGTTTAGTGAGTCTCTGAGCACAGGAGAGGTCCCAGAAGACTGGAGAAGGGCTCATGTGATCCCACCTACAAGAGTGGTAGCAGGAGGAGGCGGGGAACTACAGGCAGTCCCAGTCTTACCTCAGTAGTAAGTCAGAGGCATTGAGGTACTCCTTAAGGAAAGGATAGTGCAACACCTGGAACCATAGTGAGCTGGAAATCTGGTGTTAAAATATTGTGAATTCACAAAGATTCACGAGCCTGTGTAGCAACTGTAGCGCACACTTTCGTAAAACAGGCATTTGTTGAATTTGCCGCAAATTTGGAACATAGGGTTTTGAGAGGCCACCTCATGAACACTGGCACTGTCATTTCATTAATGGGTCCCGAAGGTGATTTTGCACAGTGACTTCTGAAATCACCTTTCGAAACGATAACACCATGACAGTGATATAATTCATGAGGAGGCCCTAAAACCCCATGTTGAAATTTGGTGCCAAAATTCCAACAAATGCCGAGATATGCAGCAAAGTTGAAAAACTATTTATTCCATTATACAGTATACGAATTTCCTCAGTTCACGGTCGGCTTTGAAGAGTGCAGGCGTGTTCCTGGTCCAGTGAAGATCATCGCACGGACTCTGGAGGTAAGTATGGGGTGAGAGGGTGTGGAGGCTGGGTGCACAGTGGGTGGGTGCGGGTGGGGGACAGGAGACTACAAGGGACCGTTTTTAAGTTACAGGAAAGAAAAAAATTATAATTTAAGCCGGGACAGTTTTTTTTTCGGGGACTTGCGCTGGGTGGGCTCAGCATGCCACCTAACTGTTTTGGGGCAGTTGCTGCAGCCGGCGGGGATTGGGCACCCTCGTCGGCAGATAATGCGGGCTGAATTTATGCCAATGGGGATTGGACACTCCCGTCGGCACACAATGACAGCGAGGGGGGGAGGCAAGAGCCGAAGGGGATTGGACACCCCCTCTGTATATAAGAAATGTGGGAGGGGATGATTTATGCCGATGGGGAGTGGGCTTCCCTGTCGGCACACAATGAAAGTGGGGGGGAGGCAAGAACCGAGGGGGATTGGGCACCCCCCTCGGCATATAGGAAATGGGGGAGCTGCTGTATGCCGATGGAGAGTGGGCTGCCCCGTCAGCAACTTTGTGTACAGTAAGCTGGCTGGGAGTGGGCACCCCGAGGTTGGCCGTTGGGCGGCCGCCCGCCATGCTGCTAATGTGCGAGCACACAGAAAGGGTCCGCTCGTCTGACAAGCTTTGCTCGATTACAGCGGACCTTTCCTAGATGATGCTCACCACATTAGCATGCATGGTGTGGTGACCGCTGATTGGGGAATGAGGGACACACCTACTGATGTGGTCCCTTCATTAGCCAACAGCGTCCGTGCCTCAAAGCTGCACTATTATTAGAAGATGTTGACTTGCATGCTGTTGCAAGCCAACATAAAAATGGAACAGTTTCAAAATGAGGAGATTATTCAAAAAACAATTAAAAATAATTTGCAACATTTGCCAATACTTCTTCTTGGTATAGCACATTATTGCACTGTGCCTGTGTCTGGTCTCAAACAGTTGTGAACAGAGGAAACTAGATGGCTCATTTAACCTGCTTACTAATGTCAGTAGGCAAAGGGAATGAAAAAGCTTGTTAATATAGCACAGTCTTGTTGGTGGCAGCTACAATACTGAGGTGTAAACTGAAAATGACAGCCACTGGGCAGTATCAAAGAATTGGTTCAAAGCTGTTAGAGAGACAGCTTCCAGACTGCAGTTTCTAAGATGACGGGCAGCCAGGTAACTGAACACTTGTTAAACACATCAGAGGGTGAGGGCTACTTCTTGACAGATCACATCATGGACGGGATGAACTCCATGATTGCCTATGCTGCTCCGATTCTGCAGCGGCAGTGAGGCTGCTTTCTCAACAGAAGTAGACATCAAGGAGGGTGGGCGATCCAGCTGAGAAATCCATGACTGCCAGTTGTATACTAACAATTACCAAATCCCGCTCAGAGGAGTGAGGCTGCTTTCTCTACTGCCTACTAACCAGAACTTTTCAGGGGATCCGTTTAAGAACTGCATCACTGCTGCTCGGATTCTGGTTGTCACTATCTCCATGGAGATTACTACAGATGGCAGGCACAAGCCAGTTAGCAGAGGTAACAAAAACAAGCATTTGTCAATGCCGAATGATCACTTGTTGCTATTGGCATTGGTAGTACAGGAGTTAGAGCTGCATAATAGGAATGGTAGTGAAATACTAGGCAACGCCTAACCCCACTTCTTCCTGCTGAGACTGACGGGTGTTGGGGGTGTGCCTTTGGGTCATCAGCCATAACACTCACGCCATTCACCTCACCACACCCTGCAGACACTGACAGGTGATGCAGTGTGCCTTAGGTCTTCGGTCCTATGCTCACCCCACTCCATAAGGAAATAAGCTGAGATGGGTGCAGTATAGGAGAATGGAGTGAACATTAAGGCCGAAGACCCCAAGGCACACCTTGATGCCTGTCAGTGGCTGCAGGGTGGGGGTTGGGTGGAATGGAGTGAGCATTATGGCCAACAACTCCAAGTCACACCCCCAATGCCTGTCAGTCTGTACAGGGTGGGTATTACAGTTGGAAACCCTAACACCCCAAATGTTTCTTGGTGGTTTTGCTCCAAATTTTCAACATGGGCTTTTTGGGACCCCACCTCATGAACCGTGGCAGTATCATTTTGTTACTCAATCCCAAAAGGTGATTTGGCACGGCAAGTGTGCTGTTACACGAGGTCCCTGCACCTTAATTGATAATTTAGGGTACGCCATAGACAGCTAATGTTTAGGCATAGGTTATACTAATACATAGGGCTGGAGCATCTACCGTATAAAGTAGATGTCAGGATATGAATGCATATTATTGTAACCCACTTTGCTTGCTAATGCACGCACATTATACCATATATTTTCTGTCTATTTCTTACTTGTCAGATGCCAAGACACCTGTCCTTGAAGTCATTGTATTATGTAAGGCAACATTGCCATCCTTTGGTGATGTGCACCACTTCACCTTGTTATGTAAGACTCTGTATAAGAATGTCTTTGTTCTAAAACTGATGACTTTACAGAATTATATAATATTATCTTGGACCGTGAAGCCACCTCTAATTTAGCCAATAGGGCTCATCTCTGTAACTAGAAATGTTTCTATCTTTTAGTAACCATAGTAATTATCACAGGTATATAATGTTATGCACAGGCTTTACACCTCAGAGACCCGAGAGATCCCAAGAGACTACAGAGAAACTTCGAGGTGTAGGGAACGCTTAGCACTGGCTCCCGGTTCGTATTGGTAAGAACTGCTTAGGGCAACTGTGATTTATCCCTTTTGTAGTAATAAACTTGTTTATTACTCAAATGCAACCTGTTTGTGATTATTTGCATTCCCAATATTGCCAAGAACCTGAAAGTGAGGTTCAGACCTCTTACAAATTGGCGACCGCGGCAGGACGATATTTGGTGTTTGCAAGTTTTCGCTTGTTGCTATACATTTTCCTTTTCCCCACGGGGACTGTAGGTGTACACTCCCGTAACACCTCTCCCATCTTTTCTACCAGTTTGTAGATACTTGCAAAGTCTGGCTGACTTTTTGGGTGTGGTCGATGCCATCTCGACCCACTCCATAGCAGCTTTAAATTGCTAGCCTACAACTTATACAGTAGCCCGCTGTGTTTAAAGTACCGTGTTGTGGATCGATACGCAACACGCGGTCTTTTCACAGTTTAAATTTCGCTCCTCCCACACAATGGCCACAGCATCAGATATCTGCGCAAAACTGAGACCGATGTCTCTAACTTTCTTACCTCCCATGGAGGATGGGCTGACTTCAGCGCTGACGCAAGTCAATCCAAAACCCTGTACTGGGGATTTCAACCCAGTATGCAGAGACGTGACAATCAACCAACACGCGTTGAGCTAAAGGGTTGATGGTCGCCGCTCTCTACGCTGCTTTAGAAGCCTCCAAAGCAAGGTTTCGTACCCTTGATCTGCAGATTGCATCTCTTAAGCAAGAGATGGGTTTACAGAAAACTAAATGTGTTCAAATACAGCAGAACCTGGAGTCAAAACTCCAATCTCTGCGTAACAAAAAGGATTCACTGTTGCATCATTCCGCACAGGCTGGTAAACAAAAAATGTGTACTCTAAAACAGGAATGTGAAAGTTTAAGACAAGATAAAAGTCAGGTTGTGCAAATAAATGATTTGTTGAGTGCTGCAAATGCACAGCTGAGTGATAAAATGGGTGAGCTTCAGGACGAGATCAACCAGGTACATAACGATTTAAAAATAGCCTATAGGGATAATCGCAAATTGAGCGCTGCGTACCGCGTTTTGCAAAAGCAGAAACAGGATCAGGTTGATATAAATGTTGCAAGTGTAAATCATGATAAATGTAAAGCTAAGATGGATAAACTGCGCCATCAGCGAGAGGTTTTGGCTGGCCACGTTAAGGCAATGGGAGGCGTAGCCCCTGCCTTTCACTCGTCATCAAAAGAGGAGCTATCTGATGATGATGTCTCACAGTACAACACCCAGTCACGCCCCTACTATGGCCCAGATTCCCAACCCAGCCATCCACAGTATGGCGGGTCCCCGCCCACTACTCCCCAGGTCACACATCGACGACGTCGTGACACTTATCATGGGAAACGCCATCATGGCGGCGCCCATGATGGGGGGGAGCAGGCCCAAGCCTGGTCCCGACGGCGCCTCTGGTAGCTGTTATTAGTGTGAAAGACAGGCAAGAGATTAAAACCATGATTAATGTACTGTTCATAAAAAGGTGTGAAGAAATGGCAATGCTTAAAATCTGGAGTGAAAATATGAAAAAGTGGTGAAGTTACGAGCGTGCACAGAAACTGTGCAATGCACTCTCGCAACGCAGTAATTTTTTGGAATGTTTTCACCAAATTTTCCACATGGCCTTTTTGGGACCTCTCCTCATGAACAGTGGCACCGTGATTTCATTAATCTGTCCTGAAAGTTGATTTCACACAGCAACTGTGCCATTTTGCGCCACAGGTACAAAAACACATTTCAGGAAGAATGCAAACAATGATAGCTGCACTGTTCATAAGGGGGTGTGACAAAATGGCAATGTTGGAAATTTGGAGTGAAAATATAAAAAGCGTGATGAAGTTATGAGTGTGCATAGAAACTGCATTTAATGCCCGTAACGTAGTCATTTTTGGAGTTTTTCACCAAATTGCAACAAAGGATTTTTGGGACCCCCATATCATGAACAGTGGCTCTGTCATTTCATTAATTGGTCCCAAGAGGTGATTCCATGCAACAATAGTGAAATCACCTTTTAGGATTGAGAAACAAAACAACAGTACCAGTGAACCCCATGTTGAAAATCTGGGACCAAAACTCAAAAAACTGGCTGAGATATCAACCCAAATTGAAAACCCCCATTCACTGCCGATATAGGGCTTACCGCCATTTCTTCGGTTCTCGGTTGGTCTTTGAAGAGTGCAGACGAGTTTCCAGTCCACAGAAGATCACTGTTCCCAACATCTGGTGGTAAGTGTGGGTAAGGGAGGGTGCAGGTTGGGGAGGGGCCAGCAGGAATGATGAGGACTGTTTTCTATTTTTCAGGTTAAAAGAAAAATATGTTGTGGGACTGTTTTTTTCAGGTGAACTATTACGAAGCGGTTTGACACACTGGGGTGGGCTCCCAGTGTGTCCAGAGTACTGGAGAATTCGATGCTGACCTGGTGATTGGGCACCCCAAGGTCCAGCTGAGAACATAGGGGTAATGAGGGGCATGCATCCAACACCAGGAGTAGGCATCCGGTGTTGGAAACAGAAAAAGTATTTTTGGCACACTGGGGTGGGCTCCCAGTGTCACCACATTGATAGTGGAGGGTGGCACATGCTGACATGGGGATTGAGCACCCCGATGTCAGCAGGGACGAGAACAGAGGTGTGGGGTGGGCAGCAGTGGGAGGAGCTAATTTGTTGTCCTGCTGTGTGACTGGTTGGGAGGAAGGGGACTGCCAATGCAATGACAAAACTGCCCCTGATCATAGCAGCAGATTTCTTTCAAGTCAGTGCTCACTCTGAAACTGCCGTCATTGGCAGCTTCAGCATTAATTGGTGGCCAACAGATGTGCCCATTAAAGCGTTCTCTGGATTGGCCACAACACCAGCACCTCTGAAATGCTGTACTACTCAATATGTTTCTTGTGCGTGCGTGCACGCAAGCAAACAAACAAAATAGTGCAAACTAAAAATGTTTCTATTCTTTAACTGAATGGAATTCATTGGACTTTTATCATAGCAGTAGTAGCAGCGTGAAAAACTCTCACACTAATTGTATAAACTGGCCATGTAATGGCCTTACATTGAATAAGGCATTTGTCTATTCTCGTTGGTTTTGACCTCAGTGTGAGGTCACCGAGATCAAAGCCAACTCACGTAGACAAACACTGTATTCAATGTAAGGTCATCTCATATGGCCTATTTAGTCTATTTAGAGTGACCATTTTGTCCCACCTTACAAGCTGTCCTTCAGTCCCATTTTGAATCCACTTTAACATTTTGTTTTCAATATTTGAAATATTTAAAAAAGAAGGGAATCAAAGTGACAACCCTGTTTCATGTTTGCTTGCTGCGGTTCTCTTTCTTCACAGTCTGGGGCTAGATTTTAAAAACTGGAAACACTGTGCACCTTAAGGAAAAGAAGTTAGGCAAGGGAGGATTTTCTTGCACAACTGCAATTTTTTTCTGCATGTGAAACATTTTCAGAAAGGTTGCCTCTTTCCAACCTTTTCCACAGTTTACAACACCTTGCGTATATTTGTTTGTGCTGTTGCAGAAAAATGCTACACCTGGCGCCACAGTTTTTCTACAGCTGCAGAAAAAAAGGAAAATGCCACCCATGCACATAAGATGCTGAAAACTGCATTTTTGCAGGTGCAGGAATTGTTTCCCGACCAGGGAGTTGCACGCAGGGATTTAGCCCCGGGACCATGTCAGACCCTTTGAAACCCATTCTGTATGTAACGCCCACCCTATTATGCCATCATTGGTGCTCCAGAAGTGACATCATCGGTTGCAATCAGCTGACACTGAGACTGCTGCTGGCATGGGCTGCTCTGCTGATGGAAATGGAGTCGCTCATACGTGCTCAGTGATACTGAAGGTATAACAAGTACAACTTGTGCAAGTAGCACTATCAACCTTAGTAGCCACTGGCTACTGGCAACCAATAGCACCACTGGTTGCCAGTACTTACAGTAGGGCAATAAGCTACATACAGTCTTGCTTTTAAAAACCACAGAGACAGGAAACCAAAAAAAAAAGATAGATGAGCAGAAAAAGAATTGGAACAAGCAACTATGATTTTGGATTTCTGCAATATTGGCTTTTCCCCTTGAAAAGAAATAGAGACATGAGAACCAGTTCTTTAAATTCAGAACCACCCAGAACCTATGCCGTTTTCTGTGAAATACCCTTATAAGAACCTTTTTTCAGGTTCTGATAATTTTTAAAACGTTGATTTTGAGCCTAATATACTTGCCCAAGGTCTTTGTCTAGTAAGAAGGACAGTGGCAGTGGTGGCATAAAAGAGCCTGAAGGAGGCTGGAGGTAGTGAAATACCATTCCAAGGTGCTTTTAGATTCCTTTCCCTTCCTTAACAATAGCTTAAAGGTGGACAATGATAGCTTAAACAGTTTTTTGTACTTTAAACAAAAAGGATCTGAAAGTTCTGATAAGGCTTGGATAACTATCAGAACCTTTTAGAACCTCAAAACCATTTAAGGTTCTCCCATCCCAAAAAGGAATTCTCCTTTTAAATTGGCCTTCCTCAGGTTTTCATTAGTATTCACTACTGTTTTGAACACCTGGTCCTGGATATTCAGACTGCACCAGGTAGTGGCACAAGCCTAGGTGCAGCGCAACTGAGATGTGCCAGTGCCAGGTGATATTCCTTGGTGATGCACCATGGCGCAGCACCATTGAATATGGCATGGTCAGCATACTGCGCATGGCGCAGTGGCACTGCACCAGCTAAGCTACAGAGAGGGAGCACGGGATGCGCCAATGCAAGTGCAGTTGGCGCTTAGGTGCATCACCCGTGATATTCAGCAGGGGCATGCAAATGAGGCCAAAAATATGCAAGGCACAAACGGGCCATTTGCATGTCATTATGGCTTCATTTGCATGACTTGCACAAGACAGCCCAGTGACTTGCGCCTGGCGACCTGCACAGCATGACATGTGCAGTGGGATCCAGGGCATCCCCGCCATAGCCATGATTGTGTAACTGTATAACACACAATCCCTGTTTGTCTAGTGGCCCTCCCAAGTCCCAGATTCCCGAGAAATGCGATAAAAGACCAACCCTGGTGGTCTAGTGGTCTCCCTCTCACCCAATTCCTGAAATATATAAAATGAGCATCTCTGGTGGTCTAGTGGTCCCCCCCTCCACCGAGTTCCTGAAATATGTAAAAATGACCATCCCTGGTGGTCTAGTGGAACCCTCACTCATTGCTGTGATTGTGGTAATCCTCCATAAAGAAATACCCTGGTGATCCAGTGGCACCCCCACAGAATCCCTTGCCCACCCCACCCACCCATCATCGGCATGCGGCTGCAACCCACCTGCATACTGCCCAACTGCCCACTCGAATGATAGGTACAGCAAGGGTTGTAAGCTGATTGGTCCCAGTGTGGACCAATGGGCTCGAAGGGCATGCACTGTACTAGACAGTCCCAAATATGTGAATGACTGTAAAGCCCATATTGTACCTGTCATTTGGCGGGCCAAGTGGGATAGGCATGGAGTTGCAGCCGCCCAACCGTGATGGTGGGGGGAGCAGGGTTGACAAGGTTCAGTGTGAGTGGAGGGTGGGGGGCCTACTGGATTACCAGGGCATTTCTTTATGGAGGATTACCGCGATCGTGGGCAACGGCGGGGTTCCACTAGACCACCAGGGACGGCCATTTTACATATTTTGTGGAATTGGGTGGGGACCACTAGACCACCAGGGTTGGTCTTTAATTACATTTCTTGGGGAATCAGGGACTCAGGGGCCACTAGACTACCAGGCATTGTGTTATACAGTTACGATCATGGCTCACGGAAGGAGGGTGCCACCAGACTACCAGGGATGTATATAAACATCGGATACCAGCGATTGGGAACATGGGTGGGAGGGGGTGCCACTAGACCACCAGGGTTATGTGGGTGCTTGGTGACAGTGTTCTGGGTGGGCGGGTGTCCACCCTCGGCCCGGCTGACTGCTGTGTTGCACCATGCATCAGCAGCTTGCCTGTGGGTGGCCAGAATTTGTTCCCACCTTCACGGGTTCAACTTTGAGTCCCCCTATGCGACGCCCCCTGCATCTGTGCTGCATATGATTAAATTGTGCCTTGGTGCATCGGGATTTGCACTCTGCGGGGCAGCCTTCTCAATATCCTACTGGGGCGCAATGTGGGGTTGCACCAGCACAACTCTGTTGCACCTGGCGCAACCCCTTTGAGTATCCAGGCCCTGCTGTTTATACCATTTTCCTTGTGACTGGGGTGAACTAGTATGCAACAGACACAGTTCTGTACCTTTACGGAATGCTGGGTGTTCAAAAATAGTTGAGAACCCTGATGAAAATGTGAATAGTGCTATATTTAAATGAGTACTTATTTAAAGAGCACCCATTTTGGTGCTTTTATCAAGTCCCCACTAGTGCTTATCTGTTTTGGACTAAAACAATCCATATTTTGAACATTTCTGTGGTCTGGTCTATATTTGTAAAGGAAGGAATCATAATTTATGGCTCGGTGGAGCCAGTCACCACATCCTTCCCTTTCCTGGTCCTCGAACTATAAAAGCTCTGCCCCGTGCCGCCCCACACTTTTACGTTAGTGACATAAGAGCTTGTAGAGCACAGGAATGTGCCCCATTGATATCAACTGATAAATTACTTTTTATATGTTTTAGAGGTCCACAGGCAGCACAGTGGCAGACATGCAAAATACATTAACCATCTGGGGCAGAGTGAGGGCTGGCTCACTTGAGCATACATTAGACAAGGATAATTTTAGGCACAGAAAGGCAAATGACAGAATGAATTATATGTGGCAATGCACATACAGGATTTCCTGTCCCCATTTTTACCTATTGTAACAAATACATCTTGGGTGTCGTAGCAAAATAGTTTCTCCCCAACTAGCCTGTGATTGTCACCAGCTTTCTCAATCCTTTAGACACCTGCAGTGGTAATCAGTAGCTGCTACCACTTTGCATAGACACTCTTTTGGGGTATTTCTAGGTCTGAGTCCTCCAGAGCCACTGCTCACACAGTGCCGTGCCCCTGCTCAGGGGCAGCCGATCCACCCTCTCTGTCAGAGCTGAGAACTTCTTACTTCAGAAACAGATTATGCTAATGATAGTTTTCTTCAGAGGTGAGAACACAGTTTTGTCAATTATAAAACAGCAGTATCCAAAGGATTCAGTCACAGAAGCCCAAAGTATATGAAAATAATTTTAATACATCAAAATATTACACATATAATACAGGCAATACACACACAGACTATAGGGACCAGTAATTCTACAGAAAAGAAGAAAATTGTTTTGAACAGCAAGTTACACAGGAAAAAAAATATCTTTCTCTCTCTCTTTCTAGCAAGGTAGGATGGCTTATCACAAGACACCGGTGAATAAGGGCAGACTCAAACCCTTAGATTTCAACTGTTCATAGTCCAAACTCCCAAGCCTGACTGCCTCTTTCAGGCCCTGCCAGACCTCAAGACCTTTAAGTTCCCCCATGACACAGCATCCAGTACGTCACTCTGACATCATAGATTCAAAATCCTTTTGTCCTGAGCGGAGTTGGAAAAATAGTTTTATGTGGCCCTTTGGACAAATACATTTGTTTTCTATCCCAAGACCTGAGCCCAACAGGAATGTTTGGTTTTGCTAGCCACTTCCTGTTCTCAAAAGACACTTTCTAAGCCCAACTATAAATGGTCCTGGGGTCCTGCCTGAGACTGGACAGCCAGATGGGCAACATTTTCTTTGTTTATTTTGGTCAGCAGGTAAGTCCACTGAGTACAAGTACACATGTTCAAGGATGATATGATGCAAAAATTACAAAAAGCATACACAAACACAGTTTACGTAACATACATAGCACAAAAGTACATTGTCAAGTTAAACCAATATGTGTCAATCATTCTTTAAAACATGTGCATTCACAGGTATCCAGCAATGCATAGCATTTTAAAACAGGTTATAGTATGGCTCTTCTGAGTCTGCAAGGGTAAGGCATTTCACACTTTAACAGCATTATAAGAAAATTCATTCTGGCCCAGGTGGGTTTTGCACCAGGTACTGCATTGTTTTGATGTGTGTTGGTTCTGGTGATACCACATCTGGTTTGACTTTGAACTGATAGTGTAAGACTCTTTTGGACAGTAGCATTTAATACCTTCCAAAGCAGTGCTAAGAGCACAGTTGACTTAAAAGAAAATGTTCAAACTGAAGAAGTAATTTATATTAAAAAAAATGAAGTAGAGAGAGGAAACATTATTGTAAACTGAGTTAAAGCAGCGATAATTTAGAGCAGATTCTACATAAGGATTAAACCTAAATTAGTCCAGTTACTGCAGCTCAGAGCCAATGTAAACCTCTAAGTTAAAATTACAAAATGTCCAGATTGTGAAATCTCTAGGTTTTGCCCTTGGGCATTTGAAGTTTCATTGCACAATATGTTATAAGAATGGGCACTAACGAGCTCTGATCTCACACGTTAAACAGCCAGCTCATTAGCCCAGGAACACATATCTGAGAAGGAATGCAGGTTTATTATTGAGTCCACTAGGCAAGCTCATTAACTCAATCACTTTCAATGCATTTGTGTTTATTTGTTTTACTAGGAGAGAGCTCCATTCAGCAGTGCTTATTTACAAGGAGTTCTTTGTTAGGAGAGGCAGAGCAACAGATCAAGAACCATAACAAATCAGAGATGAAAGGCAGCAAGTAGTCAGTAATATACAGCAAAGACACGGATATAGTCATGAAATATGCAGTAGATGTAAGTCTTCAGAGCACAACTTTAGAGCTAGGTGCCAAGTTTAACAAGCATTTGTCAATGCCGAATGTTTGCTTGCTGGCATTGGCCGTGGTAGTGTAGAAGTTACAGAGCTGCATAACAGGAATGGCAGTGAAGTATTGAACTGAAGCCAACCCCACCACCATACTGCAAAGAGTGACAGGCACTGGGGTGTGCCTTTGGGTCGTCAGGCATAGTGGCCACGCCATTTCACCACACCCCACCCTTCAGACACTGACAAGTATCACGGTGTGCCTTGGGGTCTTTGGCCCTTATACGCACCCCATTCCATCAGGAAGTACGGTGAGATGGGTGCGGTATAGGAGAATGGGGTGAACTTTGGGGCCGAAGAGTCCAAGGCATACCTCAATGCCTCTCACTGGCTACAGGGTATGGAATGGTATGAGCATTACAGGCAAGAATCCCAAGTCACACCCCTGATGCCTGTCATTCTCTACAGGGTGGGCGTTATGGTTGGAAACCCTAACATCTTAGGCATTCATTGGTATTTTCACTCCAATTTTCAACAAGTTTTTTGTGACCCCACCTCATGAACAGTGGCAATATCAGTTTCTTAGCCGAAAGCTGCTTATGCACACTACTGGCATTTAGCACCACAGGTGCAAAACATTCAACAGGATGTGAAAATGACAGCTGTACTGTTCATGGGGAGGTGTAAAATGGCAATGTTGCAAATCTGCAGTAAAAATATTAAAAAACTGTGAAGTCACGAGCGTACATAGAAACTGTAGCAACGACACCAGTAATGTAATTAGTTTGGGGATTTTTACAGCAGATTGTCAACTCAGGCATTTTGGGACCTCCGATCATGAACAGTGTCACTGTGATTTTCTTTATCTGTCCCGAACAATGATTTCCCACAGCGACCACGCATCTCTGTGCTGAAAGTGTGAAAACACATTTGCCATGTTAGAAAAATGACAGCTGTACTGTTCATAAGGAAGTGTGGAAAATGCCACTGGTGAAAATCTGGACTGAAAATATTACAAAGTCATGAACTTACATGTGCGCTGGAAACTAGCGCATTGGTTCTTACATAATGGAAATTTGCATTTGGGCAACTGATGAAAATGACAGCTGTACTGCTCATAAGGAAGTGTAATAAAATGGCAATGTTGAAAATCTGGAGTGAAAATATTGAAAATCCACAAACTTACGAGCATGCATAGGAACTGCGCAACGCACGCTCGTAAAACAGTCATTTTTAGAATTTTTCACCAAATTTTCAACATAGCCATTTTAAGACCTCTGCTCATGAACAGTGTCACTGTGATTTTCTTAATTTGTCCCATACATTGATTTCGCACACCAACTGTGCCATTGTGCGCTACATGGGCGGAAACACATTTTGGGTGAGATGTGAAAAATGACAGCTGTACTACTCATAAGAAGGTGTGGTAAAATGGCAATGTTGAAAATCTGGAGTGAAAATATTGAAAATTCGTGAACTTACGAGCGTGTGTAGGAACTGCGCACATGCGCTCGTAAAACAGTCATTTTGGAATTTTTCCACCAAATTTTCAAAATAGGCTTTTTGAGAGCCCACCTTATGAACACTGGCAGTGTCATTTCATTAATCAGTTCCCGAAAGGTGATTTTGTGCAGTGACTGCGAAATCACCCTTCGGGCCCGATTAACGCCATGACAGTGACAGCATTCATGAGAAGGGGTCCCAAAACCCCATGTTGAAAATTTGGCAAAATTCCAAAAAATGCCTGAGATATGCAGCAAAGTTGAAAAAACCCTATCTATCCCATTATACAGCTTACGGCATTTCCTCAGTTCGCGGTCGGCTTTGAAGAGTGCAGAGCGTGTTCCCGGTCCACCGAAGATCGTCGCGCGAGTCCGGAGGTAAGTATGGGGTGAGGGGTGTGGGGAGGGTGCAGTGGGTGGGGGCTGTGGGAGGGGCAGGTAGATGCGCCGAGGGACATTTTTATTTCCAGGTTTTTTTTAAATGACGACGCTGGGACGTTTGCCACGCTGGGGTGGGCTCCCAGTGTGGCACAAGGATGGCTGGTTGAGGGGCGTGAGCCAACGGGGATTGGGCACCTCTGCTATTAAGCATCAGTTGCCACGCTGGGTGGGCTCCCATCGTGGCACCCCGTACCTGGGGGGACAGTGGAGTTGATGGGGGATTGGGCACCCGTCGGCTATCTATGAGTTGCCATGCTGGGGGTGGGCACCTAGCGTGGCATGTGGAAGGCTTTTGGTGAGGCACAGCCGACGGGGATTGGGCACCCCGCCGTACAGTTGTACAATGTGTGCATGAGGGGGAAGCACACAGTATAGCGTGTGTGTGTGTGTGTAGGGGGAGCGCCGACAGAGCAGGTGATATCTTATCGCTGCTCACTGAGCGTAGCTCCCCTTTCAACTGTACTCCACTGCATTTTGGATCTGGTCATAGACAGCTCCAGCAGCATTGGAGAACTGTGGCCATGCCTGCCAACACACTGACTGAATTGGAAGAGGAGGTGACACACCTCCGAAAACTCAGATGATGGCACTATGTTTCTTGCACATGCGGCAAGCAAACATAAAATGCAAGGAAAACAGTTCATTGTAACAGCAATGACAAATTCCACATGGAGATAGTCCATGCCGTAAACTTCAAATGGCAGCCGCATTTGTCCATACATTGACTTTCATGTAACACCTCAATGAATTGAAGCTGACCAACACACACAGTGTGTAGTGACTTGTTACTTGTTCCAGAGAGTGGGTCCAAGCCAGCTCAGTGTCATTTTGCTGCAGCAGGATAGGTACCTTGAGACATCAAAAAGAATCATATTGTTTCTCCTCAAGTTATACAAGCATGTGGAGCTAATAAGAACAAGCATTTGTCAATGCCGAATGTTACTTGCTTCTATGTGCTGTTTAGGTATTTGGAAGTCATTGGAGTGCAAATTTTGAAAATTCGCGAAGTTAAGAGCGTACATAGGAACTGCGCAATGAACACTCGTAAAACAGTCATTTTTAGTAATTTTTTCACCAAATTTTCAACATAGCCATTTTAAGACCTCTGCTTGTGAACAGTGTCACTGTGATTTTCTTAATGCGTCCCATACATTGAGTTCGCACACTGACTGCGCCATTGTGCGCTACATGGGCGGAAACACATTTTGGGCTGGAAGTGAAAAATGACAGCTATACTTCTCCCAGGAGGTGTGGTAAAATGGAAATGTTGAAAACTGAGTGAAAATATTGAAAATTCACAAACTTCTACGCCATGAGGAACTGCGCAAGCACGCTGGAAAACAGTCATTTTAGGAATTTTTCACCAAATTTTCAACATAGTCATTTAAGACTTCTGCTAATGAACAGTGTCACCGTGATTTTCTTAATGTGTCCCATACATTGATTTTGCACACCGACTGCGCCATTGTTCGCTACATGGGCGGAAACATGTTTTGGGCAGGATGTGAAAAATGACAGCTGTACTGCTCATAAGGAGGTGTGGTAAAATGGCAATGTTGAAAATCTGGAGTGAAAATATTGAAAATTCGCGAACTTCACGGCGTGCGTGAACTGCTGCAATCGCCTATTGTAAACAGTCATTTTGGAATTTTTCACCAAATTTTCAAAATAGGCTTTTTGAGAGCCCACCTTATGAACACTGGCAGTGTCGTTTCATTAATTGTTCCAAAGGTGATTTCACGCGGTGACCGTGGAAATCACCCTTCGGGCCCGATTAACGCCTATGACAGTGCAAGAATTCATGAGGAAGGGTCCCAAAACCCATGTTGAAAATCTGGGGCCAAAATTCCAAAAATGCCTGAAATATGCAACAAAGCTGAAAAAAACCCTATCTATCCCATTATACAGCTTACTGGCATTTCCTCAGTTCCCGGTTGGCATTGAAGAGTGCAGACGTGTTCCCGGTCCACCGATGATTATCGCGCCGAGCTCCGGAGGTAAGTATGGGGTGGGTGGGGGTGTGGGGCAGGGTGTGCAGTGGGTGGAGTGCAGGTTGTGGGTGGGGACAGGGAGACTTTGATGGACGTTTTTATTCACAGGTTTTTTTTTACTCAGGCAGCGGGCGTTTGCCACGCTGGGGTCGGCTCCCAGGGTGGCAGCAGGAAAAAGCTGTTTGGGGATGTGGGCTGACGGAGTTGGGCACCCCGTCAGCAAAATAAGATTGCCACGCTGGGTGGGCTCCCAGCGTGGCACCTGGACTAACTGTTGGGGGGGCATGGAGCTGGCGTGGATTGGGCACCCCTCGGCCATACAGTGTGTGCGTGGGGAGCGCATCAGCACGCCAATATGCGTGCTTGCGCGGCAGTGATGTGTGCGGGTGGAGAGTCTGCTCATTGAAGCGAGCTCCCTTTCAACCTGTCGCCACTGCATTTTGGAGCTGTCATAGATAGCTGCAGCACTCATTGGAGAACTGGGGCCACGCCTGCAAACACACTGACTGCATTGGAAGACAGGCTGGCACACCTCCGAAAACTCGGATGATGGCACTATGTTTCTTGCACATGCGTACAAGCAACATAAAAATGAGCATAATTTTGTCCCATTGCCTTACTTTGTAATCTCCAGGGTCATTCCTGAAAATATGCATTGTAATTGTCTAACGTGCATACCTGGTTAATAACAAACATTTGTCAATGCCGAATGTTGATTGCGTTGGTCTGTTGAGCACGCTCACTGGCCCTCTGTCAGTCGCTCAGTCTGTTTGGTCTGGCGCGGCAGGCTGCTCTTATGTACTGCCTGCATTGGCACCTTGTTCTGCCCACTAAGAATTCTGCAGCTGTCCCGACAGAACTCCGTTGAGGTGGCTCACTTCCCCTCTCTCACTCGTTCATTCTGTTTCTCCTGGTGCTGCAGGCTGCCCTGTTGTACTGGGCTCCTGCCTCTGTTGGTGGCTTTTTCTGCCTGCAAAGAAATCTGCAGCAGGCCCGACACAGGTCTGTTGAGCCTGCTGACTCCACCTCTCTCACTCACTCGTTCCATTTCTGGTGGCGCTGCAGGGTGGCCTTTTGTAGTAGGCTTCTGCCTGCGTTGCCACCTTTTTCTGCCAACAAAGAAATCCGCAGTAGTCACGATAGAGCTACATTGAGCTTGCTCACTCCCCCTCTCTCACTCACTCATTGTGTTTCTCCCGGTGCCACAGGCTGCCTTTTTGTACTGGGCTCTTGCCTGCGTTGGCACCCTTTTCTGCCCACAAAGAAATCCACAGCTGTGCCGACAGAGCTCCATTGAGGTCGCTCACTCTCCCCCTGTGTCACTCACTCATTCTGTCTGTCCTGGCGCTGCAGGCTGCCCTTTTGTACTGGGCTCCTGCCTCTAGTGGCACCTTTGTCTGCCCACAAAGAAATCTGCAGCAGTCCCGACAAAGCTCCATTAAGCTTGCTCACTCCCCTTCTCTCACTCACTCATTCCATTTCTGCCAGCGCTGCAGGCTGCCCTTTTTTATTGGACTCCTGCCTGCATTGCCACCTTCTTCTGCCCACAAAGAAATTTGCAGCAGGTACAATAGAGCTCTGTTGAGCTTGCTTACTCCCCCTCTCTCACTCGCTCATTCTAGTTTCCCCGCCAGTGCAGGCTGCCAATTTGTACTGGGCCCCTGAGTACATTGGCACCTTTGTCTGCCCACAAACAAATCCTTAGCTGTCCCGACAGAGCTCTGCTGAGGTCGCTCAGTCTCCCTGTCTCACACACTCATTCTGTTTGTTCTGGCACTGCAAGCAGCCCTTTTGTACCGGACTCCTGCCTGCATTGGTGCCTTTTTCTGCCCACAAAGAAATCCACAGCAGTTCTGACAGAGCTCCGTTGAGCTCACTCAGTCCCCCTGTCACACTCGTACTGTTTCTCCCACCACTGCATGCTGGCCTTTTGTACTGGGCCCCTGCCTTCATTGATACCTTTTTCTGCCCACAAAGAAATCCACGTCAGTCATGAAAGAGCTCCGGCTAATTTGCTCACTCCCCCGCCATAACTCGCTCTCTTGTTCTGTGTCTCCCAGTGCTGCAGGCTGCCCATTTGTACTGGGCTCTTATGTTGCACCCTTTCTCTGCCCACAAACAAATCCGCAGCTGTCCCGACAGAGCTCTGTGGAGGTCACTCAGTCTCTCTCTCTCACATGCTCATTCTGTTTGTCCTGGCGCTGCAAGCAGCCCTTTTGTACGGGACTCCTGCCTGCATTGGCGCCTTTTTCTGCCCACAAAGACATCCACAGCAGTCCTGACAGAGCTCCGTTGAGCTCACTCAGTCCCCCTGTCTCACTCACTCGTACTGTTTCTCCCACCGCTGCAAGCTGGCCCTTTGTACTGGGCCCCTGCCTGCATTGATGCCTTTTTCTGCCCACAAAGAAATCCATAGCAGTCCTGAAAGAGCTCAGTGAGGTTGCTCACTTCCCTCCCTCATTACGCCTCTAGCTCCTGTTTCTCCCAGTGCTGCAGGCTGCCCTTTTGTACTGGGCTCTTGCGTTGGGCCTTTCACTGCCTACAAACAAATCTGCAGCAGTCCCGACAGAGCTCAGATGGTGGCGGTCACCCCCCTCTTGTTGATCTTAATGTGTCCTAAACAGTGATTTCCACAGCGACTGTGCTATTCTGCGGCAGTGCAAAAACACATTTTAGCCATGATGTGAAAATGGTAGCTGTACTGTTCATAAGGAGGTGGGGAAAATGCCACTGCTGAAAATATGGTGAAAATATTACAAAATTGCGAGTTACAGGGTGCGTGGAAACAGTTCACACACGCTTGTGACACAGTCATGTTATGGGGTTCGTCACCCGATTTTCAACATAGGCATTTAGGACCCCTGCTCATGAACAGTATCATTGTCATTTTCTTAATCTGTCCGAACAGTGATTTCCCACAGCGACTGCGTTATTCTGTGCGGAACTGTGAAAACACATTTCGGTCAAGATGTGGAAAATGACAGCTGTACTGCTCATAAGGAGGTGTGGAAAAATTCCACTGGTGAAAATGTGGTACGCGACAATATTGCAAATCTGCGAGAGGTTACAAGGGTGCATGGAAAGTGTACACGCACTTGTACCACAGTCATTCGATGGCCATTATCACCAAATTTTCAACATAGGCATTTTAGGACCTCTGCTCGTGAACAGTATCACTCTCATTTTCTTAATCTGTCCCGGACAGTGATTTCCCACAGCGACCATTCTATTCTGCACCGGAAGTGTGAAAACACATTTCGGCCAGGATGGGAAAAATTACAGCTTTACTGTTCATAAGTAGGTGTGGGAAAATGGCAATGTTGGAAATCTGGAGTGAAAATATAAATTCGCAAACTTACGAGTGTGCATGCAAACTGCGCAATGCATGCTTGTAACACAGTCATTTTAAGCAGTATCATTACCAAATTTTCAACATAGCCATTTCAGGACCTCTACTCATGAACAGTGTCACTGTCATTTTCTTAATCTGTCCCGAACACTGATTTCCCACAGTGACCACGCTATTCTGTGCCGGAAGTGCGAAAACACATTTCAGCCAGGATGTCAACAATGACAGCTGTACTGTTCACAAGGAGGTGGGACAAAATGGCCATTTTGAAAATCTGGTGTGAAAATATTGCAAATTCATGAAGTTACAAGCGTGCGTAGCAACTGCGCAGCGCACGCTCGTAAAACAGTCATTTTTTTAATTTCCACCACCAAATTTACAACATAGGCTTTTTGAGAGCCCACCTCATGAACACTGGCACTGTCATTTCATTAATCAGCCCCGAAGGTGATTCCGCATAGTGACCGCGAAACCACCTTTCCGGGCCGATTAATGCCATGACAGTTCAAGAATTCATGAGGAGGGGTCCCAAAAACACCATGTTGAAAATTTGGTGAAAAAATTCCCAAAAATGCCTGAGATATGCACTAAAGTTGAAAAAACCTTATTCATTACATTATACAGCTTACCGGCATTTCCTCAGTTCGAGGTCGGCTTTGAAGAGTGCAGATGTGTTCCCGGTCCAGCGAAGATCGTTGCGCCAAGCTCCGGAAGTACATATGCGGTGAGCGGTGTGGGGAGGCTGGGTGCGCAGTGGGTGGGTGCGGTTGTGGGGGCAGGGAGACTATAGGGATGGCTTTTCTTTCAGGTACAGGAAACGGAAGAAAACGTTGTGGGACTGCTCACATGGGCATGTGGCATGCTAGGGTGGGCTCCCAGTGTGCCACCGAGTCTGGGGAAGCTGCAGCTGATAGGGATTGGGCACCTGTCGGCAAACAACAAAAGGGGGGATTATTTATGCCAACTGAAGTGGGCACCCTCATTGGCAAACAACAAAGAGGATTATTTATGCTGGCGGGATTGAGCACCCGCGCAAACAACAAAAGGAGGGGGTTTTTCTGCCAATGGGATTGGGCACCCTGTTGACAAACAACAAAAGGGGGATTCCTTTCTGCCAACGGAATTGGGCACCCCATCGGCACACAATTAAATGGAGGGGAGGTGTCACATTATGCCGGTGGGGAGCGGGCTTCCCCGTTGGCAAATAACATGGGGGGGTTAGATATTGTTTTTGAATACGGCGGCAAGCCGCCGCCATGATCACAAACAATATCAGAGATCCTACATCCGCCCTACAATGACGGGTCGCTCTCTCATTGCAGCGGATGGCTGACGCTGCAATGACGAGTGGCCCCTGATTGCAGTGGCTGATTTTTTAGAAAGTTATGGCACGCTGGCTGAACTAGTGTCAGCAGCAGCATGCCACAGCATTGGGGGACGGGGGACAAGCCTTTGCAGGCTGTGGGGGCATTGGGCACAACACTGCCATGCCTCCACAATCTGCTTCTGGAGAAACCTGTCGCAACATGTTTCTTGCGCATGCACGCAATCAACATAAAAATGAACTTAATACAGTAAAACCTGTTATCCAAAACTCTCAGTTATCCAAAACTGTGGGGCATCTCCCAGCTTAATAGACTTCATTGTAAAGTTCCCCTCACTTATCTGAAACTCCATTTATCCAAACAATTGTATTGTCCCCAATCAAATTCAGATAAATGAGGTTATACTGTAAATAAATAGGCACTTTAAAAGATTGTGGCTGACCAGGTCACAGAGTACCTTCAGAAGTACAGTCTACTGTGCCCACAACAGCACGGATTCTGTCAGTGCCATAGCACAGCTACGGCCTTAGTTGAATTCACAGACTACGTTCACAAGGCCTTGGATGGGGGCAGCCTGGTGGGATCTATCTTCATACTGTAGATCTCACCAAAGCCTCTGATACTGTCAACCATCACGTCTTGCTTGACCAGCTTCAGCACCTCGGGCTAGACTCTGAAACCATCCTCTGGTTCCAGGATTACCTATCCAGCAGAGCACAGAGTGTAAAATTGGGACAGCTATCTCTCGTCTGGGGATATATTACTGGTGTCCTACAAGGGTCTATATTGGGCTCCGCTTCCTCTTTAGCTCTGTTCATCAATGGCTTCAGAGGCCTGCAATAACTAGATTATTCTGTATGCAGATGATGCTGTCATCCTTAGTAGCAGTGCCCAGCTTCAGCACCTACAGGATGATTTGCAGTACTCATTTCGCAGCTTGGAGGACTGGTTTATCTCTCAGAAATTGGTTCTCAATTACAAGAAGATGAAGATGATGCTGATAACTACTCACCAGCACAAGAGATCTCTTCTGCTTCTTACATATTACTAACAAAAGGCTGCTCCACTGAGCAGGTCAGCTCTTGTAAATACTTGCGTGATCATTGATGACGCCCTCTCTACATGCAGCACATCGATCAGGTCATCAAACAGTGAACACCAAACTTGGAGTTCTCTACAGGCACAGACAGTACCTAACTCCTGAGGCCCTCAGGTTGGCAGTCTCCTCTTCCATTTTGTCTTCCATTTTGTCTGTTATTAACTACAAACTCGTGGTCTAGTGGTCTGCATCTGACACTGTCTAAATGAGTAAGCACAGCCTCAACAAGGCCTGCAGGCTGGCTCTTAGGGGCTGACAATCTCCTACACATCTGCTCCTCTACGAGCGCATTAACTGGCTCAGTCTTGCCAGCAGAATCAAATACCAAATGTGCCTGTTTGACATGAAATCTCTCCTAGGTAAAGCTCCACTGGCCTCAAAGAACTGCTCCAGCAGGTAGATCTGGGTACCACACACAAGAAGGCAACTCGATACCCACTTGCCACTCTCTTCAGAAAAATGGCACTTGGCCAATGGTCCTTCGCATACAGGGCTCTTTTTTGGCTAAATGAGATCCCAGTATGTCTTTTACTCATCAATAGCCTCCCCGTCTTCAAGGCAGAACTAAGACATCACCTGGCCAAGGCTGAGGTCTGTAGCTGCAGGTAACCTGTAGTACTATCACCCGGTAGCTTGGAGTCAGCCGCTCCTGGGCTGCATTCTCTGATTTGTTACCCTGCTGCCCAGTAACCCTGAGTTTAAACTCCTACTTCCTCCTACTACTTGCCAGCCCTCAACTCTAGCCTTCCTTAGCCACAGCCTGTCGATGAGCCTTCTATCTATTGTCCTTAACTCTGCACTCTGTTTTAAGTCCCTGCCCTGCCACTGACCCTGCACAAATGTAATTCTCTCAAAGCACCTGTCTTCCCCAACTTATTCTGTATACGGTCCTCCCTCACATTGCTCCCTAATATGTTCCTACTAGGTCAGTCCTGCACAGAAAATTACCCCCCAACTAGAATTAATGACAAAGCCTCCTCTTGGCTGCCTTATTGGGTTAAAAGTAGTAAATCAGAGACTGGGAGCTCTCAGGGAGGCTATCTGAGTCTTGCCTAAAGAAGCCATAGAGAAGCTTGTTAAACAAATGCTGATTCTGGTACTGGAATTTTATTTTTTTTTATTTATTTAGTTGTTTAACCAGGTATAGACACTAAGCTGAAAGCTTTTTACAGGAGGCGACCTGGGAGCACAAGGGGTTAAGTGACTTGCTCAGGGTCACACAGTATGCAGGTGGAAGCTGTGGGATCTAAACCCAGGTCTGGTCTGCTGGATGTCACCAGATTTGCAGCTCAGAGCCTTAGACCCACTGTGCTATGCTGGAGCATTGATCTATATGAACTCTACCCAGGAGTATTAAAGAAAGTTAACCAAACATTTTACAGATTGGTTAAATTTATCATCAAAGGTAAATATAAAATACATCATTGTATAATATTAATCAACTGCACTGGCTACATCCCGATGCTCAAGGAAACTATACGTGGTTAATAAACTGTCATAAGATTATGTATGGGAAAAATAAACATCCTTTAGCTAAGTATGTTGTGTTACAACTACCAGATAACCAAAGTGTTTGTACAAGGAATTTAGATAACAGAATCCCAATACATAAATACTGTAGTAAAGTAGGGGAGTTAAAGTTGCAAAATAGAATAGCTACTTATTGGAATCATTTGCCTAAATATTTAAAAATCATATCTTACCTGTCCAGTTTTAAAGTAAAATTGTTTGAACATTTGCAAACTGTATGTACATGTTTTGGTTGATGTTGTTGTATGTCTAATTGTATAGTTTTGAGTATGTATGTTAATTGTTGTATTTTATTGATGGACTTACATTATTACACAGGATCTTGGTTGAAAACAGTGCCTTGGCACTAATCATTTGTTCCTGTATAAAATAAAGTTTTAGCATAACATAATATTAACATACAGGGTGTAAAGCTTATGAGTTGAGGTTGAGTTCCCCCCCCAAGACTTTACATGAAATAACAACAATGCTCTCCCTGGCTACTTTACCTCCTACTAAATTAGTTTCTTAAACCCACAGCACTCACCATGTATCTTGGGCTGTACTAATTTTTGTAAGCTGTACCTCTATATGAGATAGCGTACAATTGTAAATAGTCAGATCGATTGCTGTTATTTCTTGTATTTTTGTCTCTGTACTTGTGCGCCCATACTGTGTAACTACCTTTCTGTGCTGTCCTCCTGTCAAGACTGGAACCTTTGAAAAGAGCATTCTGCTCAAAGGTTATATCAAATGATGAAATAAATAAATTAATTAATTAATAAAATATACAGAGGAAACATGTTTTGAAGGATCCGTTATGCCCATGTATACAGTTTTTTAACCTTCTGGTGGTAAGTGAGGGCCTGCCGACGGCCACATAAAGAGTACAGTGATGGGTCCTAGGAGGGAGGCTACTTATAAAGTGAAGTGCTGTATGGTACTGTGCTCTATGGTACCGTGTGCACCCAGTTTGACTGGCTATGAGGCAGTGGCACTTGTGTAAATTAAATCACTATAGTCAAGTACTGGCAGGAATGTGGCTTGCACTAATCTTTTTCTCATTCAACAGTGAAGCAGTATTTGTTTCTGAAGTAAAAGCCTAATCACAGAACATTAATTTGTTGCACAAATTATCGATGTGCATACAATCTAACGAGAGACACACATATTAAAATGTAGCCAACAGCTCCAACTTATCACCTCTAAGTTGCGGACAGTTATTATTCATGGAATCCATCAAAGTTTTAAACATGCCTAGTTTCTGGGTTCAGATTCTTCATATAGCTATTGACACCATCATATAGCAAATCAAGTGAGTGCTCTTAACTAATCAGAGCACTCCTTTCCCCTGTACGTAAGACACTCCCATTTTATGAAGAGTGTCTCATGCACTGTTGCTCTGGAGACCTTTAAGTCTTGCTTAGGGTTTCACATGTGCATAAGCCTGGGTTCAATCCCAGTGTGAAACATTTTTTTCTTGCCGCTCCTCTCAAGGAACCTTAGTTCAGTGGTAGACCTACAGAGTATCACACAGTGGTGGCTAGGGGGCTCGTGTTCGATCCCTGGTGTGGAACATTTTTTTTTCTCACTACAGTTTGTGTAGTATGAGGGAAATTGTTAGATACCATTGCTGATGTTAGTGATGCTAGTGATAGAGTTTCTGCACATAGGAAGCAGTACAGCATAGTGGTTAAGGGCACTGAGCTGCAAACCTGGAGACCTGGGTTTGAATCCCACCAGTCCTCACTTGCATACTGTGTGACTCTGAGCAAGTCACTTAACTTCATTGTTCTCCCAGGTCACACCTGGAAACAAGCTCCAGCTTCGTGAGCCTTTCCTGGTTAAACAATTTCCCCTTTCCCTTTCCCCTCTGCACTATTTGAAGTTCTGTATTGCTGATAACTTTAAAAAGTCCAGCTGATACTTTGAGGTTTGAATGCAATTTTCAGGGAGTGGTCTGCACTCACTGCTGGATATCCTTTACCACAACATGCCTCTTCTGTTTAGGAAACTTAATACAGCAGTATTGCTACAGGCTACCAAGCAGTAGTGTGGAATATTTTTTGCAGCATGCTCAAACCTGCTGCCAGTATTCCACCTCCATATGACCCAGCTTTCATCCCCACTTACAATCTGACACCAGAATGCCCACCCATGGTGCCGACTAACCTTCCCAAACAAGATGCAACACCAGGGTGCCAATCCCCAGTACCCCAAACATTCCAGAAATTTTTTTTTCCTTCTGTTTTAGATACTTTAAAAATAAAGTCATTGTGGTGCAGGTATTAATTAGAGCACAGAGACAAAAGGTACTGGTGCCTGCCACAGCTACTGACCCAATGATTGGAACGTTATGGGTTCTAGTCCCACACCAGGAATCTGTGCTTATACCTAATACTAACAGTAAAAAGGTCCCTGTAATCTCCTCTATGGACCTAGAAAGTACAGTAGCTATCAAAACTCATTGGTCAGAAATTACCAACAACTAAAACTAATGTGACCTCCTGTGTTTTGTCCCATCAGCTGTAAATAAGAGTACTGTAAACTTATGTTTCTCTTTCTTTATTCACTTTGTTGTTATTGGTCTAATAAATGTTTCAGGTAATGTTTATCCATGGAATTGCACTGTTACTGCCATGGAGGTTATGTTCTTGGCTTAGGTCATGCTGTATGTGAAAGTTGTGAATGCCTGAAAAATGGTTTTGTTATGTAAATCGTTTCAGAAATTATGAAAAACATTCAGCCCTGTGAATTCCATGAATCTTCCAGCTAAAAATAGGATAAAGTGTCACCCCCATGGATGTAGTGCCCTACCAGTCCTGAAAAGGCCTCTTGTGGTGGCCTACAGGACGAGAAACAGTAAAAACAGTATCAACTAGTGCAGCAGGCTACTCCTGGTGTTCTGCACAAGCAAAAATGAAAACCCAGCTACCACCAACACAGTGGGCCTCTCCCAGAGTCAAACAGGAGCACAAAACACAGCATCTGCTGGCATGCCGGGCCTCTCCTGTTATCCTGTAGGAGCTGGTGCAAAAAAAAACTTTCATCCACTGGCAGGCAGACCCCTTTTGGTGTCCCGCACAAGAGGGAATGGAAAACATGCATCTGCTGGCATGATGGGCCTTTCTTAGTGTCCTGCCCATTAGTGGAATGTAAAACCCAGCATCCCCTAGCTGGATCGAGCAGTGGTTGTGTCACTGAGTGGCACTGAGGGGCTCTAGAACTTGCCAGATTTAAGGCAGTAAAAAGCAGTTACCATGGTACCCTCGCCTGTGTCCTGGTCTCCAGGTGACTCCAGACCAACATCACTATCAGATAGGCAGGCACTATCTATTTTAGAGTGCCAAGTGGGAGAGGCTGTGTCATCTACGTGAAGGACACCCTCCAAGGCAGAGTACTCCTATCCCACCAATAGGGGATGCTCACAACTGCTTGCAGTCCAGCTAGAACTGATGCCCATGGTAAGTGTGCTTTACCCTTATATCGTGTACATTCCCTTAAGGATCAGGCCTCTGGTTTCAGACTTGCCCTTGAATATCTATCTGAGGTATGCAATAACTCGGAAGTTCTAATGCTAGGGGACTTCAATATAAATTGGTTATCCCCTGATGCGGCATCATATAAGGACTCCATCGCAACTATTGACATGGTCCAACTCGTTCAGTCCCCCACACGAGTAAACTATCACAACAGTACTGGCATGCTTATAGGCTGGATTCTAACTAATCAGCTGCAGAGAATTACTAATACCATTGTGCTAGCTGACATGATTAGTGGTCACTCACCTGTGTTATGTACCTGGACCAACAAGGCGCCAAAAACCCTGCCCAGAACCATAACCTTAAGAGTACTAAAACAAGGGCAGCTTGCCTACCTCATAGCTTACCTTCACATGCAAGACTGGACAGGGGTCTATGCTGCCACAGATGTGGATACACATCAATGCTTTATTTATAATTTCTTTTTTCCAATTGTTTAACCAGGTGAGACACACTAAGCTGAAAACTTTTTTATAGGTGCAACCTGGGAGCACAGGGAAGTTAAGTGACTTGCTCAGGGTCACACAATATATGCAAGTGGGGGCTGTGGGATTCAAACCCAGGTCTCCAGATTTGCAGCTCAGAGCCTTAAACCACTGCGCTATACTGTCTCTTATTTTTAATAAGGCCTGCAATATATTTGCCCCCTTTAAAACGAGGAAGATGAAAGGGTCCAGCAAGACATGGATCACAACACAGCTTATTGATTTTATGAGGTCCAGGGACAACCTGTGGCACATAGTTAAGAGCACTGGGTCATAGAGTGACCTCCAAAATTATAAAGCAGCCCGGAACAGGTGCATCAGCGCTATTCGCCAGGCCAAGAGATCCCATTTTAAGCATGAATTACACAACTCCTGGGGTAATAGCTGCAGCTTCTGGGAAAACATCAAATCCATAACAGGCAAAGCAAGTAACACCCCCCTCACTACTCAATACCAATGGAGTAACTATCCAGGATCCGAAAAACATCGCAGCTGCTTTCAACAAGGCCTTCGCAGACCTAGGTGGAGTGCTTCCACTGGATTTTCTTCAGCCTATGGATAATTCCAGCCTAGGCAACAACAAAGCCCCATCAGCAACTCCAAATCCACCCTTCTACCTAAAGATTCTCACCACAGCCGAGGCTAGAAAACATCTGTCAAAAGTCCTTGGGGAAAACTAGATCCAGTGGTGACTCGCTTGACCTCAAAATCTTAGTGCTCACCCTAGATGTACTACTCTAACCCCTAAGATCCTAAACCTCTCACTTATTACAGGCAAGTTCTCACAACTCTGGAAAGCAGCTGTGGTCACCCCGATCTTTAAAAGTGGTGACAGAACTAAACTTGTTAATTACCAGCCAATATCAATTCTCCCCAAAGCCTTGGAGAGGATAGTCTATGACCAGTTAGTTGAATACCTTGACAGGTACAACCTTCAAAGCCCACAGCAGCATGGTTTTCGGAAGGCCCATAACACTACCAAGGCCTTGGTGGATTTTTACTGCTCATATTCACGATGCACTAGATGGGGGGCTCCTGGTGGGGGCTCACGTTTATTGACCTCACCAAAGTCTTTGACACAGTTAACCACAATCTACTTCTAAACCAACTGGCTATAACTGGGATATCGGCTGATACATTAGGCTGGTTCCAGAGTTACCTCTCCAACAGAATGCAACAGGTCAAGATCCTTGACCTATTGTTAGACCATCGGAACGTCACCACTGGTGTGCCCCAAGGCTCCACATTAGGCCAATTGCTATTCAGCCTGTTTTTGAATGAACTCCCTAAAATATGCCAGAACATAATCATCTTATATACAGATGATGCTGTGCTCTACACTTCACAGTCAGCACCAGATGCTCTAGAAGAATTGATGCAAACCAACTTTAGCATGGTGGAAAACTGGTTCCTTAACTCAAGACTCTTGCTTAACTATAGAAAAACTAAAACAATGTTGCTTGTTTCGCATCAAAACCGCTTTAAATCCTATCCACTCAAAATACACAATATCAAGCAAGAGATTCTAGATACAGTCAATAGTTTTAAGTAGTAATGCACTTAAAGCATAAGAACTACATGAAACATTGGTGGAGGGGTGCTACTGTTGCCCATGTTGAATTTTAGCTTTTTGTATCAGGAATAAAAGCATGCTTTAACTTGAGACTTGGTCTTAGGTCTTTTTCTGTTCTGGCTGATCTAGTGCTCTGCTCCAGAGATGTGCATTACTGTTTAAATTCGCAGTAGCACAGACTGGTCTCGAGTAGCCACCTCCTTTCTACAACAGTAGTTTTAAGTACCTAGGTGGTCACCATGGACTGCTCTCTTTCATATGGTATACACATCGACCACGTTGCTATGGCAGACAGCACCCGTATAGGCCAGCTTTATCGGCACATGCATTGCCTCACAGAGAGGGCCTTAAAGCTTGCTGTTAACAGCTCGGTTCTGTCAGTCATAGACTATGGCCTGGTTGTTTATTGGGCAGGCTCGGACACTGCCCTTAAGAGAATAAAGACTGTCCTCAACAAAGCCTGCAGACTCGTACTGGGCACACACCACTTGACTCACACCTGTGAGCTTTACTCTAGCACCAGAGGCTAAACCTGAACAGGATTCAATACCAGGTTTGTCTGCTAGCTAAAAAATCTCTCTTGGTCATGCACCCAAAGACCTGCAAAAACTCCTCAACTGTTCCTCCAACCACAGACAAACCAGGGGGTCTGGCAAAGCTGTTTTCCACATTCCTTTTTGTCGCACTTCGCAGGGGCAGCAATCCTTTGAGTAAAGGGCCCCCCTTTGGCTAAACTCTCTCAGTGAAGATCTGGCCACGGAACAAAAACTAGGCCCCTTCAAAACCAAATTACAAAAGTACCTGGCTGCTCTCAACGTATGTGACTGTGACAGATAACCTTGTCTTTGACAGATAACCTTGAAACCCCTTCCCTCCTCCCCTGTCATCCCCTCTTCTATCTTAATTCCCAACTCAATAGCTCACTTTTCTCTTTTTCTCTCTGTTTACCTCCTCTCCTCCCTGATCATCCCTTCCACTGATACCACACTACATACATTACCCTCTGGGCTACCCCCTCACTTATTTCTCTCTCCCCCCTCCGTATCACCCAATGACCTGTTTCCATTTCCTCACCTTCTTACGAAACCCACTGGGTGGATTCCCCAATTGCTACTACTCCCCACCCATGTTATTCTATCTCTACCTCTTCCCTCTCACTAACTTCTAAACTATCCCTCTTTTGAACTTTACCTGAACCAAGCACTTCTGTTCTCAGATGTCTTGGGCTCAAATCCTTCTAACCTCTGTGACTAGTCTCTCCCTTTTGATAATTTTACACTGTTCACAGATGTTATACTTATTACTTTGTATCACCTACAAACTGTTTGCACATAACTGTTGATATACAAACTCGCTGTTTGAATGTTTACCGATGTATACTACCTGTATTTGCTAAGTGTTAATGTCTATTGCTGTCTGTACCATTTTGACGTGGAGCCTTTGTAAACGTGCTTGCTAGCTCAAAGGTTTTAATCTGAGAATTAAATAAATAAATAAATAAGTGAATGCGCATCCATGAAGATTCTCCAGCACCATCAGCAGAGAGTGAGTAGTGATGGTGAAAAACATAAATCTGACTGTTACAGTCACCCACTAATTTAATCAGTTATTTGGCTGATTTGTATACAGAGTTGGGGGGGGGGGGGACAAACACATTTTGCTAGGGGAATCTTGAGGTCTAAGGTTGACCCTGTTGTGCAGTGAGAAAATTAACCCCACTGTTTGCCTATGACCCCTTTCAAATTTTGTTAATGACTAATGGCTTTGCCATGTGTTCCCTTTATCCTTGTTACACTCTGAGTCCTGATAGATGCTGTGTGTCAGACCCCAACCCCTGAGCCACTTCCCTTTTTCATTGCCAGGGGAAATCTGTCAGACTTCTTACTGGCCACATAATAATTTCACACCTTACAGACCTTTTTTGCTGCCTTTAGTACCATTGGTACTTTGGTTTATTTTGTGAGGAGGTACTGTGGGAGCTGGGTGCTTAGAGGGTTTGGGAAGGGAGGATTTTGCAAAAAACTTGCACTGCTTGCTGCATTAGGGGAAGGAGGGTAGGAGAGGGATGTCATGAGGGTGGGGGAAAGGGGGTCTAATTATAATTTGGGGGGCTTTGGGGTTATAGGGGTAAAATGAGGTGGGATGGGGTACATTAGTTATTGCGTGGGCGGGGGAGATAGCTGTTTCTTTTTGCAGGTTGAAGCTTACTGTTGGTAGAAGAGAGAGGAATCTGTCCCCATGCTGCCTGCCTTCCCGGTCATTGGTAACAGCAGGTTTCAGCTGCAAACTGTGTTTTGTTACATCCTTGCTGCAAACCATAGTTTGCAGTTGAACCAAAATATCCAACTCTGAATATCCTTTATATTGGATCACCGAATCCAAATACTCCCCAAATAGTAATATTCAAAGAGTCTCACATCCCTAAATCATTCCATTAAAAAAACGAAATAAACAAACCAGAGAATTAAGATTGAATAACATCAGTAAATCTGACTGTCACATCTCCTTGGTCGAATCTGTTTCCGTCTTAAACAGTATTGTATCCCTGGAGTGGACTGTACATAAGCAGGAGGAGAGGAAATGAACAGAACATTTCAGTAGAGAAATATATGTAGCCGTAATGGTCCTTGTACAAAAAGATGAACACCCCCCAAAACAAGCAATTCAAGATAGAGGGGAGTTCTAAATGTGTATCCCAGAATGTTGTCTATTACATCCAGTACAAGAAGTGTCCACATACAGGCTACATGGGGGAACCGGTCAACCCCTTTGAACCTGAATGAACTCACAGAGGCATGACATAAAAGTAAAAAAGACTGAAAACTAGTGAACATCATTTCTCTCAATCTGATCTCTCCCTTTTTATGTTGATTGCGCATGCGCAAGAAACATATTGCGGCAGGTTTCTGCAGAAGCAGGTTGTGGAGGTGTGGCACTGTTGTGCCCAATGCCCCCACAGCCTGCAAAGGCTTATCCCCCATCCCCCAATGCCGTGGCACGCTGCTGCTGACACTAGTTCAGCCAGCATGCCACAACTTTCAAATCAGCTGCAATCAGGGGCGCCTCATCATTGCAGCATCAGCCATCTGCTGCAATGAGGGAGCGACCCGTCATTGCAGGGCGGGATGTAGGATCTGTGATATTGTTTGTGAACATGGCGGCAGCTTGCCGCCATGTTCACAAGCAATATGTACCTCCCTCAATGTTTATTTGCTGACAGGAAAGCCCACTCCCGTCATCATAATGTACCCTCCCGTTTAATTATGTGCCGACGGGTGCCCAATCCTGGCGCGCAGAAAGGACTCTCTTTGTTGTTTGGCCACTGGGGTGCCCAACCTCTGGCGGCAGAAATAAATCCCCTTTTGTTGTTCGCCCACGGGGTGCCCAACTCTCCGCCAGCTGTCCCCCCAGACTCCAATGGCACACTGGGAGCCCACCCCAGCATGCCCCATGCCCTTGAAATGTTGAAAGCATCCCGCGACGTTTTCTTGTACCTGAAAGAAAGGAAACAGTCCCTCGTAGTCTCCCCACACCCCTCCCACAACCCGCACCCACCCACTGCGCACCCAGCCTCCCCGCACCACCCTTCACCCCATACTTACCTCTGGAGCTCAGCGCGACGATCTTCACTGGAACGGGAACACGTATGCACTCTTCAAAGCCGACCGCAAACTGAGGAAATGCCGGTAAGCTGTATAATGTAATAAATAGGGTTTTTTCAACTTTAGTGCATATCTTGGGCATTTTGGGGAATTTTTTCACCAAATTTCAACATGGGGTTTTTGGGACCCCTCCTCATGAATTCTTGAACTGTCATGGCGTTAATTGGCCCCGAAAAGTGGTTTCGCGGTCACTGCACGGAATCACCCTTCGGGGCCGATTAACGAACGACAGTGCCAGTGTTCATGAGGTGGACTCTCAAAAAGCCTATGCTGCAAATTTGGTGGAAAAAATCCAAAAAATTACTGTTTTATGAGCGTGCATTGCGCAGTTGCTACGTATGCTCGTAACTTCGCGAATTTACAATATTTTCATGCCAGATTTTCAACATTGGCATTTTGTCACACCTCCTTGTGAGCAGTACAGCTGTCATTGTTCACATCCTGGCCAAAATGTGTTTTCGCACTTCCAGTGCAGAACAGCATGGTCGCTGCAGGAAATCAGTGTTCAGGACAGATTAAGAAAATGACAGTGACACTATTCATGAGTACAGGTCCTAAAATTCCTATGTTGAAAACTTGGTAATGATACTCCATAAAATGACTGTGTTACGAGTGTGCGTTGCGCATTTGGCACGCATGCTTGTAACTTCGCGAATTTCTAATATTTTCACTCCAGATTTGCAACATTGCCATTTTCCCAGACCTACTTATGAAAAGTATGGCTGTTATTTTTCCCATCCTGGCCAAAATGTGTTTTCGCACTTCCGGCACAGAATAGAGCGGTCGCTGTGGGAAATCACTGTTCAGGACAGAGTAAGAAAATGACAATGGCACTATTCATGAGCAGATGTCCTAAAATGCCTATGTTGAAAATTTGGTGATGATAGCCCATCAATTGACTGTGTTACAAGTGTGCATTGCGTACTTTCCATGCACCCTTGTAACTTCGCAGATTTGTAATATTGTCACACCACATTTTCAACAGTGCCATTTTTTCACACCTCCTTATAAGCAGTACAGCTGTCATTTTTCACATCCTGACCGAAATGTGTTTTCACAGCTCTGGCGCAGAATAACATGGCCACTGTGGGAAATCAGTGTTCGGAACAGATTAAGAAAATTACAGTGGCACTGTTCATGTGCAGAGGTCCAAAAATCCCTATGTTGAAAATTTGGTGATGAGACTCCGTAACATGACTGTGTTACAAGCGTGCATTGAACTGTTTCCACGCACCCTTGTAACTTCGCAAATTTGTAATACTGTCACACCACATTTTCAACTCCTTACGAACACTACAGCTGTCATTTTTCACATCCTGGCTACAATATGTTTTTGCACTCCTGAGGACAATAGCACGGTCACTGTGGGAAATCACTGTTTGGGACAGATTAAGATCGACCGAGTGAGAGGGGGGAGTGTCCGAGCTCAACTGAGCTCTGTCAGGACTGCTGCGGATTTGTTTGTGGCAGACAAAGACCCCAACACAAGAGCCCAGTACAAAAGGGCAGCACTGGGAGAAACAGAACGAGAAAGCGAGTGAAGGAGGGGGAGTGAGCGAACCCACTGAAGCACTGTCAGGACTGCTGCACATTTCTTTGTGGGCAGAAAAAGGCATCAATACAGGCAGGGGCCCAGTACAAAAGGCCAGCCTGCAGCGGTGGGAGAAACAGTTTGAGCGAGTGAGACAAGGGGACTTGGTGAGCTCAACAGAGCTCTGTCAGGACTGCTGCGATTTCTTTGTGGGCAGGAAAAGGCACCAATGTAGGCAGAAGACCCGTACAAAAGGGCAGCTTGCAGCACCAGGACAAACAAAATGAGCGATGAGAGCTCTGTCAGGACAGCTGCGGATTTCTTTGTGGACAGGCAAAGTTGCCAACACAGCCAGGAGCTCCATGCAAAAGTGCAGTCTGCGGCGCCAAGAGAAACAGAACGAGCGAGTGACAGAGCAGTAGTGAGTGAGCTCAACGGAGCTGTAGTGTGACTGCTGCAGATTTCTTTGTGGGCAGAAAATGCGGCAACGCAGGCAGAAGCCCAGTACAAAAGGCCAGCTTGCAGTGCCGGCAGAAACGGAATGCGAGAGTGACAGAGGGGGAGTGAGCGAGCTCAGTGGAGCTGTGTCGGGACTGCTTCAGACTTCCTTCTGGCCAGAAAAAGCCACCAATGCAGGCAGGAGCCCAGTACAAAAGGGCAGCCTGCAGTGCCAAGAGACACAGAATGACCACATGAGGGAGGCGGAGTCGGTGAGCTCAACAGGGCTTTGTTGGGACTGCTGCAGATTTGTTTGTGGGCAGAAAAAGGCAGCAATGCATGCAGGGGCTCAGTACAGGAGGGCAGCCTGCAGTGGCAGGAAAACCAGAATGAGTGAGTGAGTGAGTTCAGCAGAGCTGTATTGTAACTGCTGCAAATTTCTTTGTGGGCATAAGAAGGCAGCAATGCAGGCAGGAGCCCAGTAGAAAAGGGCAGCCTGCAGTGCCGGCACAACAGAATGAGCAAGTGAGAGAAGCAGAGTGAGTGAGCTCAACGGAGCTTTGTCGGGACTGCTGCAGATTTCTTTGTGGGCAGAAAAAGACGCCAACAGAGACAGGAGCCCAGTACAAAAGGGCAGCCTGCAGCGCCAGGAGAACTGGAATGAGTGAGTGAGACAGGTGGACTGAACGAACTCAACGGAGTTCTGCCAGGACAGCTGTGGATTTCTTCATGGGTAGAAAAAGCCACCAACACAGGCAGAAGCCCAGTACAAAAGGGCAGCCTGCAGCACCAGGAGAAACAGAATAAGTGAGTGAGACAGGGGGAGTGAGCCACCTCAGTGGAGCTCTGTCAGGACAGTTGCGTATTTCTTCCTCGGCAGAACAAGGTGCCAATGCACACAGCAGCCCAGTACAAAAGAGCAGCCTGCAGCACTGGGACAAACAGACTGAGCCACTGACAGAGGCCCACTGCGCGAGCTCAACAGACCAATGCAATCAACATTCGGCATTGACAAATGCTTGTTGTTTATGCTCTCCATCAAGCCTTTAATTCAGACCATTATACACTCACCAAAGATTTTTGGAGAGGGGTTGGAAGTGACTAAGGACACTACTGGACGGAACTAATAAGAAACACACAAAAGTGAAAAGTCAGCAAACCAATGACTGCATATACGTCATAGGTATAGAGATAGACCAACGCTAGGTCACGATAAACAAGTGCTTATTTCAAGATCTTGAAAAAGTGTCAAAGACCTGAAACATTGATAGTGGAGGGGGGGTGCTACAGTGGTGAATGGCATCCATGTGTGGTTTTTAAGTGTAATTTAAATGAAATAAGCACGTGTTTATTGTGATCTAGCGTTGGTCTATCTCTATACATATGGGCGTATATGCAACCGTTCCTTTGCTGACTACTCACCAAAGATACATGGAGGTAAAACTGGAAAGATGGAGCAGACTATATTTGCATATGCAGATGATCTCTAGTTAACACTTAGTAGACCTTTGGACTCTTATGTTGCACTTGAAGCTCTTCTTCAATAATTCAGTGCCATCTCTGGACTCACAGTAACTGACTAAAACTCAGTTAATGCCTCTCTTGTGTTCAAACATTTTAGAAATCAGTTTTAAAGTACTATTCTAAAAGCCAAAATTAAATGCCTTGGAATAACCTTAAGTAATAATCTTAAATTAATAAAGGACCTTAATATCCTGCCTCTCTTAAAAGAAATACGATGGGATGTGGAGTCATGGACCAAACTTATCATAGATAGGAAAAATCAATTCTATCAAAATGATAGTTGCTCTCAAATTATTTTATATAGTTCAAAACCCACCAATAAATGTAAAAACACTATTGGCTTTCGATACATGCTATTTGTTCAGAGGTGGTCAAAATAAATGTACCATTTTCTCCAGATCTGTTTATCCTAGCCATTATACCTGATAGCATTACCTTAAGAAACAGCCAAAAACGTTGAATACTGGCTGCCTTTTAGGTGCAAAGCATTTAATCTTATCACACTGGAAGTCAGACATAGTTCCATCTGTTGAACAATTGTACAAATATATGGGAACGACAGCTAATAACGAAATCATTTGTTATGCTTCTTGATAAATTGGGTCTGTTTAAACAAGTATGGGACCCTTTTTGAAATTAAATAATACATAAGTAGAAGACTGAATATGAACAGTGACACCCATATTCAGATGTAGTAGTTACATATATGTTATTTGTACTTGCTGTTATTAACCTAGGAAACTGTTTATTTAACTTTACATTTTTTGTATAGACTTTAATTGCTGTTATTGTTACTGTATTTATCATCCTATCTTTGAATGGAATTGGTTGATAATTTATTGTTTGTTTGTTTTGTTTGTTTGTTTATTGTAAGGTTAAGTCCATAGAGCAACGCTCATTTAGAATGGTGACCTTTGCATACACAGAATATACAACACAAAAGATAAAATATACAATAAATACAAAAATACAAGCATCATGGCCAGCCCGTCAACGCAGCAGTTGAATTTCTGCTTGCAGCACCAGTGACTTAGGTTCGGGAACGAGCCCAGGAGCTGGACGGCCAGCCAGGGGGAGGAGGCTTGAGCATCCCCGGGACAGCTCGTCTTCTCCAGGGAGGGAGGAGGGCAGAGACTTGGCACTTTACTGGCCCCAGACGGAGGGCTGGGGTATAGCAAGCACTGAGGCAGACATCGGGGGAGGACGTTATGGACAACGGTGCTAAGCACCTTGACGTTAGGCACAGGTGATGCCCAAAAGGAGGGAAAACACCCTCCAGCTCCGAGGAGACAGAATGCCAAGTTTGGCCCTGATGTCCTTCCGCCTGCCTGACTACCCTGTGCCCAACGAGACATGGAATTATTTGGAGTGTACGGGCCCCACCTCATCCCCGTCTGGGGGGGGAACTGTGGCTGGATGGTGGAACAGGACAGCGCAAGTAAGGCAGGTAACAGGGGTGGAATCCATATGCACTCCTGAGGATACAGAACTGGTAAGGACGAGAGGCGAGATAAATAGAAATAAAAAAAATACAAGAATCATACAATAATATAATACTTAGAACACATACATATACGAGCATTCCATTTAAAAGCAATTACATTGTCATTTTGCGTGTTTCTCTGAAATTTAATAAAACATTTTATTTTAAAAAAATGATCACATCACCTCTGACCTCTCTGTCCTGGTTCCCAAAGGACACTTTAGAAATACACAAGAAAGGTGGGCTTATGAGGTTGTACGTATTATGTTTGCTTGCGCGCATGCGCACCGTGCATGCGCAAGAAACATTTTGGAACAGTACGACATTTTAGAGGTGTGTGAGTTTCTGCCCAATGCAGTTGATGCTTTATGGGGCTTGTCTCTCAGGCACCAATGAATCAGCGAGCTGTCCATGACAGCAGTTTGAGTGTAGTGGTCTTCACTTGAAAGAAAAGTGCTGCTCCAGTCAGGGATGGTTACGAGTTGACGCTTTATGGGGCTCGTCCCTCAGACACCAATGAATCGATGCGCTATGACAGCAGTTTGAGAGAGCAGACTGTACTTGAAAAAAATCTGCCGCTGCAATGAAGGGACAGTTTCCTCATTGCAACAGGACCTTCCTCCTCCCTTGCAACCAGGCACACAGACATACCTTCTCTCTGTTGGCAGCAGCTGACAAGACTCTGGCAATGCGCATTACAGTGCATATTATGTGGCCGGGGATTCTTTTTGTCGGCTCCTGCCGCCGAGCCCCTTGTTTGTTCTCTGTACCTTTCCTGGTGAACCATTTCAATAAATAAACGAGCCGTGGCACAGCTTTCAACATTGGTGGCTCCTGCCGCCCGCCACACACTCCCCAGAAAGGCGACATCAGGGTGCCCAATCCCCGTGTTGGCATGTATCTCCCCTCCCCCCATTACCAATGCCAATACCATCAAGCAAATATTCGGCATTGACAAATGCTTGTTTTTCTTCTCACAGTAAATAGTGGAATGAATGTGGACCTTAGTTTCTGACCCATTACAGAATTTAAACTGACAACTGCCTTTTGTCTTGCCTCAGGTACAGGTACATTTCCTGTGCATATTATTATTATTATTATTTATATATTATCTCTTACATTTGATTTATATATTTGGAGTGCCTTTATATCTTAACATAGTTCTATTTATATGTTTGATCATACTTTACATCTGCTGTGTTCTTACAGATGTGTGTTTATGCAGCATAAATATTCATTTAAGTGCCTCTGAGCTCACACACACACACACACACACACACACACACACACACACACACGGTTTGCTTCTAGGAAGGCTTTTAGAACATCAGCATTTTGCAGTTTATAAACCCCCTGCTGTCACATTCCATTTGTGGAAAGGATCTGAGTTATACCCAACTAGGATTTCAAAGACTGTTTTTATTTGCCTCTGCCCAAATCCAATTATTTGCTTCCTTATCATCAGAACTGTCATATCCTGGTGTAAAAGTTTTTTCTATTTTTCAATCAGTTCTACCCACTGTTTTTAAGGTAGCTTCTTTGTATATCCTGTCATTTCATCTGATGAAGGGCTCTGTGTAGCCTGAAAACTTATATTCTGTAAATCTCTTGTTGGTCCAATAAAAGGTATCAAATCACTCACTTTGTTCATTAAAGCATTTCTGGTAAGAGATACTCCCTTATTTTAATGCATACTATCCTCCAGGTTGACAACACCACTCCACACCCACAGGCTGGGAATTATTACTATTTTATTTTTCAGTGCAGGTAAAATAATGCAAAGACATTATTTAAGATGAATCATGTAGTATTCAGACACTAAATGTCAAGACATCTCAAGTCACCTTTGAAGTGCTTTCCGATTCAGAGTCTGATACAGTGATGCTGAGAGAGAAACACACTGTCAGTTCAAGGTATATGGGCATTTCTTACATACACCGCTAGGGAAGTTTATTAGTATTATCATTATGATTATTATGATTATTAGTATTACAGCATGGTTCACAAAAGTATCAATGTGCTGTACATCACAAAAATACAGAAATGTCAATACAAGTAAAAACAATAAAAAAAAAGAAAACCAATACAGATGAATAAAAATTAAGTTTTAAGAGCACTGAAAAAGCTCAAAACACTGGGACATATGTAAATGTGAAGGGGCAGAGAATTCCAAATAATTTTTCCAACCCCAAAAAAGAAAACTTGCGCTGCTAAAACCAACATAAATTTGATTTTGGGACTAGTAATAAGCACGCTTTAGAGAAATGAAGTGGGCAGGAGGGTACATGCCACTGAAGGCAGAAGGCAAGACAAACCAATTGCTCATTATGCGGTGTCAAATAAACTGAAACAAGAACTAAAAATTTAAAGCCTGAAATGAAATGGAAGCCAGTGTAAAGATTTAAAAAGGGGGAGTAACGTGTACACAACAGGCGGCGCTGAAAGTCAGGCGTGTGGCTACATCATGAATGTGCTGCAAAGGGGCCAGTTTTGAGGCAGGTAAACCAGTAAACATGCTGTTGCAATCATCAAACCAGGAAATGACCAGGCTGTGTATAATCATTTTGGTAGGAGTGAAATATTTCATAATGCGCATGATATTAATTAAATAAAACCAGCAGGATTTAGAAATGGCTGAGATCTGTGAACTGTAAGAAAAATCAGAATTCTTACAGATACCCTAAGTTCCTAGCAGTAGTCAAAGCAATAAGCTTAAAGGAAGCATGGCTAAGTAGGACCCTGACTGGCTGACAAAGGGGGAAATAAGGACCTCAGCTTTATCTACGTTAATGTTGAGGGACATTTTAGGAGCACCGAAATGAAATCACAGTTAAAGGAAAACATATGCCTTAGACTGCAGCAGTTGCTGTAGAAACACCCGATTAGGGCCTTTTGACAATAAAAAAGATTTGTTGATACCTGTGACAAGTAGTTTTACTTCTGAAAAGAACCACACCAACTTTTCGGTTTCCAGCCCTGACCACGGCCATCTCATGCACACCTGGCGGTGGCTTCCTACCTGCTGGATATGCTAACTGGTGCTGTTAACTCTGCCTAATAGGTAGCATTAATTAGCATGTCCAGCATGAAGGAAGGTGCTGGGTGTGCACGAGATGGCTGCAGTCAGGGCTGGAAACTGGGAAGTCAGCGCAGTTCTTTTCAGAAGGAAAACTAATTGTCACGGGTATAGAAAAAATGTTTTATTGACGAAAGCCCTAATCAGGTGTTTCTGCAGCAACTGCTGCAGTTTACGGCATGACCCATCTTTTCCTTTCAACACTTATCAAGACTTCTCAGCAATTTGATGAATGGGGTATTACCCTGATACACAGCAATTTACAATTTTATAGTCTGGATACTATAAGAAAAATATAAAGAGTTTTTGAAATACTTAGTTATGGTGAGTGGGCCCATTATTCCAATCTGTTCATGCAGCAGAAAAAAATTGGAAAGGAAAAACACATACCTGGGTGTCATCTGCATGATTCTTAAAGGAAAAATTACAGATCTGGGGCCTGATATTCAGAAGAGCGCGCTAGCACAGTCATTGTGCTGCACCTGCAATAACGCTTGTGCTGGCCCCTTACAGTGCCACATTCAGAGACATCGCACCGGTTCTAAACCTACAGAGCAGAATGCATACCATGCACAAGACAAGTGCTGGTGCAGCACGATGCAGCAGTGGAGCTCTGAATATAGCACCAAGGATCACATTGAACACAGGGTGGCCAGAGCACCAGGTATAGAACTGAACACTGGGGGTGGTTGTGGGTGTGAGAGGAGGGCACCAGTGATGGACACATGACACTGCAGCGTAGGTATCAAAATTTAACTTTACTGTACAAATTGGGCAACAAGCTGTACAAAACAAACAAAGGCAGCAACAACAACAGCAGTATATACAGACAGAACAAGAAGTAAAACAACATTGGGGGAAGGGGTGCAGAAGCAAAGGAAAATGGGCATCCTCCTGGAACAAAGGGGAGGAGTGAGTCACTGAACAGAAAATGGGTGACCACACCATAAAAGGGGGGGCATAAAGGCATAGATCAGGAAGCATAGTCAGGCAAGAAAAAGTTATAAAATTTGCAAGTAGTGTTTTACTGTTATCAATAGCAATAAAACAATAGCCTCTTCTCCAAAAGTACAAAGAACTTAGAAATAGGGTATAAAACCAAGTTAGAATAGCCAAGGCTAATTACCAAAAAAAAAAAAACAAGCAGTATGCATCCATCAACTCGCCTAAATCTCTTTGGAAAGGAATTAACGATATCCTAGGTAATTCACACAAACCGTTCCCACACTCCATCCTTACTTGTGGGTCCCTAATAGAGGGTGATGTGAATATAGCAAATACCTTCAACAGCATGTTCAGTGACCTCTCTACCTACACTACAGCACCCCCAAACTCCCCAAGGAATCCAACCCCACCCCTGCGAAGGATTCGCACCCCAAATTCTACCTTAAGAGATTAACCTAGGCTGGTACATACAAATATCTTAGGCATACAAAAATATCTACACGATTAAGGCCAGACAACATCGACATGAAACTCCTCAAACATGCCATACAAGAGGTTACTTGCTCCCTTCAGCTCATCTTCAACTTGTCTCTCTCAACTGGGTGTGTGAAGAAAACCTGGAAAACAGCTCATGTTATCCTAGTACATAAGGGTGGCGTCCAAAACTACTGCCCCATCTCAATTTTATCGCCCCTCTCTAAAACACTCAAAAAAATTGTAAATGATCAACTTACCCAGTACCTGAGCCAATATGACCTTCTTTCATGTGAACAGCATGGTTTCTGCAAGAACCACAGTACCATCACCGCCCTACAACAATACACTGTCCATCTTCATTGTGCCCTGGACAAAGGAGAACATGCTGGCTCCATATTCATTGACCTCACCAAGACATTTGACCTTGTCAATCATGCTGTGCTCTGCCACAAATTAACCAAGCTAGGCCTCTCAGTGGAAGCCACCAACTAGGTCAAAAACTATCTCACAGATAGAACCCAAGCAGTCAAATAATGGGCCACTCTGTCTGACTTCTGGCCTGTGACAGTGGGGGTCTCCCAAGGATCTATCCTTGGTCACCTTCTGTTCAGCCTGTTTGTCAATGAACTCCCAAAAACCTGCAACTCCTCTTACACGTTGATGATGCAGTCATCACGGCAATGCGCATCAGTCCAGCCTATATCTGACACAGCCTCCAAACTGACTTCACTGCTATCTTTGACTGGTTCTCTAACAACCTCCTTGTCCTGAATTCAAAGAAAACAAAATCCATGCTCTTTCACACCAGGTGTAAAATCCCCCCCACCCTGGTTATCACATCTGACTCAGGTGTGCCAACAGAGCAAGTTGCCACTTTCAAATATCTGAGGATAACACTTGACTCGGGCCTATCCTACTCGGCTCATGCGGACACACTAGTTAAGAGATCCCGCTCCAGACTCGGCATGCTCTACAGGCACACATCTGCATTCCTCCCTGATGTTAAGCAGCAACTTGTCAGAAGCTACATCATCAGTCTCATAGATTATGAGCTGGTGATCTATGGTGCTGCCTGTAGCAGAGTGCTCAACAGAGTCCAAGGCTTAACGAATAGGGCCTGCCACTATGTTCTCAACCACACATGGGACTCCCACAAGTGCACCCTGTACAGCAACCCAGGGTGGCTTAATCGTGACTCCAAACTGCATTATGCTACCCTTGTCACAGACAAAAAAAGCCTTGCTTGGATTACTGTCCCCTGGCATGCTCTCACTCCTGAACCCTATGGCCTCAAGGTACACAACCAGAGGTGTACAACATAATTCCATGATGCTACCACGAGGAAACCCTCCTTGGGAGAGTCATGCTTCTCTTTCAGCTTCCCTAAACTATGGAAGTCAATTACCCCACCATTCAAAACTGCAAGCTCTCTCTCTCCAACTTTAAGTCCCAGCTCCTAGCCTTTCTCACCCCTCATGGGCAATGTGGCTGCTATCACACACCTGCCCACTGAATCCCTTAGCCTTGCATGTACTCTGTGCTTTTTTCTCCTCCCCTACTGTAGGCCACTGGTGCTACCCACTCGTAGCCTGTGCTCCTATGTTGTGACACTCTGCTGCATCTTACCCATATTAAGTGAAGTGCGCCATTATGTCAAAATACTGTTATTGAAGCAAACAGCTATTTCATATTGACATTTCCTTCTGTATGGTTTACGCTGTACCACTGCCATAACCCTGCTGTAAATATGTATACCTGTAACTCCTCTATCCACTCTAAGCTGTATCCTGTGCACCAATGTTGTCTAACTCTGCCACTTAATAATATGTCAGACACTACTGTAAATATGTAAATATGTATTATTCTTGCACCTATACTAAACTGTTATGTATGACCCTAGACCCTTTGCAAATAGGTTCTGCCTAAGGATCTTGTGTGTAATAAATGAATAAATAAATTCTCTACTTAAAAGATCTTGTGTGTAATAAATAAACTAAAAAAATAAAATTGTACAGAATAGATCTTCACAAAGGCATTATAAACAAAGAAGTCTACCATCTGAGTCTTTTTGGAAAAACATTGCTCTTATTATATAAGATGTTTTTGCCTGGCAGTTCAAACTCTGCAAGCTGTTCTTGTAAATTACATTTCCTATTTTTCACAAAATGTATAAAAACGTTGTCATTGTTCTACTTAAGGCCAGCCTGCAGAAGACTTCTAGACTTAATAGAATCAACAAAAGAATACATGTTGTCCCAGTGCTAGTTTCCTGTTGACAATTCTGTAAACAGGCTTGTGTTCCATATTATCTTTTCTAATGAACCCAAACAGCTTTCTGCAATCATTTCAACAATATAATTATATACATTTGCAAATCAAGGGATCAAAGTTTCACATAAAGAGTCACATATTTTTTAACCACAGAGAAGCAAAGAGAGAAAGAAAAAAAATAGAAACAGCAAGTTAAAGAAGAGAAATAACAGGGGCCTCGTGGGCCATTGGAGTGGCCAATTCCTAGGTGCCACAAAATTTTTTTTATTGTGCAGTCAGACAGGCAAACGACAGACAGGTGGCAGGATAGGAGAGGACAGAATAGATCCTTGCTTTTAACTCTCTCTCTGCATAACAAATGGGACAGTGTCTTACCCAGCCCTGTCACAGGGAACAGTGGGCAACTGCCTATATCAAGGGGGTGGGACAGGGGCAACTACACTTAAAAAGAAGGGCAACAAAACAGTGAGCAACCGTCTGTGAAAAGGAGGGGGCAACAAAACAGTGGGCAACTGCCTGTAAAAATGTGGGGGCAGCAAAACAGTGGGCAACTGCCCATACAAAGAGGGTAGGAAAACAAAACACAGGCAACTGCCCATACAAAGGGGGGAACCAATATAACAGGGACAGCACTCATTTGCAAGTGTCAACTCGACATCGCAGGTCCTCCATCGATGGTGGTAGCAGAGATGGGTGTTATGGATGCTGTAGCACTGCTGCAAGGTCTCAAATGGCCGTGGCGTTCTCCTCCACCCTCCTCACCATCAGCCAGAGGAGGCGGCATTGTCGCTGCAGCAGATCGTCATGACTGTCTCTGCTCAATACATCTGGATGGCAACTTTCTGCTTGACGTTCACCAATGCAAAGCAAGACACAGAACTCAGCCAGCAGAGCATGCAGGACAAGGGACACAGGATTGGCAGTACATGCAGAAGAGAAGCACAACCAGCTGGCTCATGAACTGCCATGTCACACATAGTTGGAGGGAGTCAAACAGCCACAGCAGAATGGTCGTGGCATACCAGAGACAGCGCTGTGGACTCCACAGTAGAGGTCTGCACGTACAATGGGCGTGCTGTGCTGCTACACAGAAGGACACAGCTGTGTGAGTGATAGTCAACACAGGCATGCAACACAAGCAACTGCAGCACCAAGCCAGGGTGCAATAGGCTGTGGAAATTGCCGGGGCTGCAGGGAGCCACACACACACCCTGTGCCCTGCATACCCACCATGCAGCAGACAGTCCATGACAGGTGTTCAGAAGAACAGACAACCATGAGTCGCTCGTGTCAGCTGAAGGGTCTGGGCCAGCCATACACATGTTACACACAGTACAGCCATACACATGTTACACACAGTACAGCAATACACACGTTACACACAGTACAGCCATACACATGTTACACACAGTACAGCCATACACAAGTTACACACAGCACAGCCATACACATGATACACACAGTACAGCCATACACACGTTACACAGCCATACACACGTTACACACAGCACAGCCATACACATGTTACACACAGCACAGCCATACACACGTTACACACAGTACAGCCAGACACATGTTACACACAGCACAGCCATACACATGTTACAAACAGTACAGCCATACACACGTTACACACAGTACAGCCATACATGGATGACACCAGTATGCCACACTGTGTGCAGCAGCTAGAGTACCACATGAGTGCCATGGTGTTGTACACAGGTGGGGCACTGTACATACTCCCCTTGGTGGCACAACACTGGTGTGGGAGGCATACCCACCTGGATGTGCCCTTCCCCACCTTGAAGATATCGACACAGCTCTAGGTACAGGGCTGCCATTCATACAGAGCCAGTGCAGGACAGTGGCCCTGCAAAGACCTGGTTGTGTCCAAATGTACGCATGACTTCTCCCATGTACAGTGCAATCATCATACCCTGGTCATTACTGTGTTGGTTAGACACCACTGACTGCATAACAATGTCAGTCACATATGGTAAACGATGTGCACTGCCCACTAATGTCTATTCCTGCTGCCAACCCCATGACATATATGCTAGGCTCTGTTACGCCACAAATCACTGCAGGTGGACTATAATGGTTGCTGTAGAATGCGCACAGCAGGATATGGTGGTGTATCAGTACTACAGTGTAAGGGGTTGGGTATTGCAAGGAGGGGCATTGAGGGGAGACAGGAAGGTAGATGCAGCTGGTGGGAAGCTGATTTGGGCAGTGGGGACCAGGGGACACCCCAAACTGAGGAGGCAATTGGAGCAGGGTTGCCTGTGTCTTATCTCCTTGCCCAGGGAACCCTCCAGACCATGAGGGCAGGTAGCTGAGGGACCAGCCTCAGCCTTTCATCCCTTCAGGCAGTGTTGTGCAACACCAGGTTGAGGAGGCAGTATAGCGCAGTGGGTTAAGGTTCTGAACTGCAGATCTGGAGACCTGGGTTTGAATCCCACAGCCGCCCTGGTGCATACTGTGTGATCCTGAGCAAGTCACTTAACTTTCTTGTGCTCCCAGGTCACATCTTGAAATAAGTTTTGGCTTAGTGTGCTACTCCTGGTTAAACGATGTTCCCTTTCCTCTGATGGTGAACTATAATGGTGGAACTTGTTACATCTGTTGATCTGGCATGCATCACGGAGACCTAGCTAGGGGATACTTCGGGCCCTGTGCTAGAGGCATCTGTCTCAGCCAGGTTTACCATGGTTAACTGCCCAAGGAAGGAACACAGGTGTGGGGGGTGACCATTTGTTTTAGGCAGGAGCTGGGCCTGGTGGTGCACCCAGTGGGGGGCACCAGCTCTTTTGAGTGAGTGGTGGTGTGGGGTTCTGGGTTCTTCTGGTCCACCAGCCACCTGGGTGGGACCAGAGTTTCCTGTAGGAGATGTCAGCCTTTGTTGCCAAGAGGGTGTTGGAGTCACCGAGGTGGCTTATTTTTGGCGATTTCAACACCTGGGTGGGTGACGAGGTGTCATCTGAGGCCAAAGACTTCCTTTTAAATATGGAGGCTCTGGGCCTCTTTTTGATGACCATGGCCAGGACCCATCGATCTGTCCATGTGCTCAATCTGGTGTGCTCCCTGGGGCTCAAACCTGACATGGTTGAGACTGTTTCAGTTGCTTGGTCGGATCATTGCACCATCAGGTTCAGCTTCAGAGACCCCCTAAATGTCCCTTCCCCTGTATAAATGGTTCAGTTCCGAGGGGATCACGTGATGCAGAGTGCTGAGTAGAAGCTCCTTCAAGAAGCTCCTGCCTCCCGATCACTAAATTGTCTTTTTTGGACATCTGAATTTTTCCATTTCCTCTGCTTTTGAGATTCAGTGCTGTCTGAACACTTTGGAAGCCTGGTTTGAGTATTAGATCGGCGGATGGAGGCTTACATGAAGAAAGCCCCACAGAAGCACATACCCTCTGCTACTCCAAAAAAGGCCTCCAAAAAATCCAGGGCCTCAGGCGGGCCTGAAAGGCCTGATCCTCCTAGTCAATTCGGAGAACAGGAACCTTTAATGCTCGCTAGGTTCCTTGAAGAGTGTAAGCCCTTTCGTGAGGAAATGAAAGAAATGGCAATGGATCTGAAGTCTCTCTCTCCAGAAAATTAGATGAAGTCTCGCTAACTGTCTCCGATAACACAGCTCGAATAGTCTCAATGGAGAAAAAGTTAGAAAATCTCGATCCCAGTCTGGTGTCTATGTGTCAGAAGTTATCTCTTCTTGAAGCCAAGCTCCAAGATCTAGAGGGCCGCAGCCGCAGAAGCAACATTGTGATACTTGGGTTACCGGAAGGAGAAGAAGGCCAACAGGTTGTGGCATTTGTGCAGAAGTTGGTGGAGTGGGTCACCGGCCCCTCTCCCTTTGGCTCTGTCTGTATTATAGAGCGAGCTCACAGGTCCCTACGGCCTAAGCCTTCTCCGGAGGACCCCCCCCCCCGTCCCATTATCTGTTGGTTTTTGAACTACCTGGAGAAGCAGCTTTTTCTGCAGAAAGTGAGAGCTTTGCAAGAGGTTCACTGGGAGAACATGAAACTCAGAATTTCACAAGATTTGCCTGGCTCGGTTCGTCTGAAGCGGAAAGCTTTCCATCCTATTGTCTCTAAGATAATTGTGGCAGGCCTGAAATTCAGGATGGGATACCTGGCCAGGTTACAGGTTCTAGTAAATGGATCCTGGTTCAACTATGATGATCCTGCAGCTGCCCTGATGAGCCTTAAATCTACGCTACCAGATCTATTTAGGGAACCTGAGATGCTGTGTTTGCAGGATGAAGAGCTGCATGGAGCTGAGAATTGGAACTTTTGTTTTTTCCCTCTTTGAGAAACCGTTCAGTGCAAATGGGAGGAGAAACTTCCCCTACTTTGTTTGGACTGGGGGGATCAGCGCAGGGCGCGCTTGGTAGTAGTTTCTTTGGCCCCAATTGCAGAGGGCCTACACCGGTTAAGGGCAAAGGACACTTAGGGTCTCAGGGTTTGTTTATGGGGGGAACAATGTTTCAAGTTTCAGTATTCTCTGTATGGTAAACACAATAGAAAGGGGAATTGGTTTTGCTGAGATTTAGGTTCATGTTTATTTAATCTGGATTGGGAATTTGAGCGGTCTTGGGCTTTCTCTGCAGCTCGCTTTCACTCTACCATGACCTGGAATTGGCCACCAGAGGGCGTACCAAGCATTAATAACTCACGGGGGTGCCGCCCTCAATTCAAGGGGGATCTCTCTGAATCTTCTCATTAGACTCGAGTGCAGGACAATTAATTCTCGCACGGAGAGCCATTGCACTTGGAGGCTGGTTATCTCTGGGAAGATGCATTTTTTCAGTCTTCCTTTCCTGAGATGTGGTTACTATCTCTTTCTCGATTCTTGCTCTCAGTCTGTGGCAGAGGCCACTCCCCCTCACTGGGTTCCCGATCTGGTTTTAGTTCTTGCATAACTGCCTCACGAGGCAAGGATGATTTCAATTCTCTCTCTCAGTTTCGTTTGGATTTCCATGGCTACCTGGGTTGTATATGGCTTTTGCTGCGACCCTTTTCTAATAGGTTCTCATCATGTTAACACTTTGGTGTGGTGGCATTGAAAGCCCAGGATCGTTCTCTCTTTTTCTGGGGGTAACCAGCACCGTTTTGTTTTCTATATGAGGATAGAGGAATGTAAGATTTTTCATTAATAGAGGTGCATCATCGGGGGGCCGGAGATGAAGGAAAAGCACCAGTACTGTGCTGGACGTTGTTTGTGACAGCTTAGAGGGTTGGGGGGGCGGTTTCGGGGTATCGTTGAGGTAGGGGTGGGTAGGGGGGATGGGATGGACTTAAATGTGTGGGGGTTAGGGAGGAGGGAGGGCTTTACTGCAGTAACCATGGGTGTAAGGTTGCAGGTATTATGTATCCCATGTGCTGAGCTGAACACATTAAGTCTAATAACCACTACTAGATGGCTAAAGAAATAACTTTTGCGACTTGGAATGATCAGGAAAAAGCACAAACAATATCAGGCTCTTAAACATTTAAGCTTATTAAGCTCTCAGATAACTTTTCTACAGGAAACCCATTTATTAGAAGTGGAAGCTTCACAGTTAAGGAGACAACAGGTGGGTCTGGTTTACAATGCCCAGGATCTACAAACAGCTGTGGGGTCATGCTCATGATTAACAGGGGTATTCCCTTTGTTTCTACCCAGGTTATTAAAGATCCAGAGGGAAGGTTTATCCTTGTTAAAGGTACTCTTGTCTGTTCCAGTATTACTTGGCAGTATCTATGGCCCTAACATAGATGACCCAGGATTTTTTATGAGACTTATATCTGCTATTCTCCCAATGTTTCCCATCAGGATTATTTTAGAGGGAGATTTTAACCAAGTACTTGAGTCTAATTTGGATAGGTCGGGTAGAGGTCTGGGAGGGGTCACTCTGGGGCAGAAGGCTTTTAAAGATCTATTGGATCAATGCGGGCTCTGCGATGTCTGGAGCGTCTTACATCCTGATTCTAGGGAGTTTATCTTCAGGTCAATGGTGCACGGCTCGCAGTCCCACATTGATTACATACTTATTTCTCAGTGCCTATTACCTGGGGTTAAGACTTCCTTGATTCAACCTGGCCCAATCTCCGACCACTCACTAGTATTGTGTAAATTGGTATTGCTTAATTTACCTAACAGGGAAACCAGATGGAAACTTAATGAACAACTTCTCAAAGATGTTAAATACTGCAAACTTATAAGGGAGCAAATTGAATCCTTTTTTTCATCTAACCCTTTAGATAGTGCAAAGCCGGATATTTTGTTGGGGGCCTTTAAGGCCTTCATGAGAGGGCATGGTGGTAGGCAGGAAAAGGGCACAGGAGAAGGAATTAATATCGATACTATCCCAAATTAGATCACTTGAAAATAATTTCTCGATTAATCCTCCTGACGAGGATAGGAGGAAACTCTTAGTGCTGAAAGATAGATATTTGGAGTTACTCCGAGACAAAGCAGAATTAGCTATTATTCGTACAAGAGCTAGTTATACTGACCAGGGAGAAAAGGCAGGGCGCCTACTGGCACTGTGTATTAAGCAACAAGAATCAGTGAGATTTATCCCTCCTATCAGGGTAAGGGCTGATGGATCCTTAAAAATATCTCCCACGGAAATAGTTAAAGAATTCGCCCGATACTATACAAACTTGTACAGTGACATGGAGCATCCCCTTGCCCTGGGAGTACGGAGAGTTACCTGAAGGATTCTCACTTGCCCTCTCTCTTTGACCGACACAAGGATTTTCTGGTTACTCCTATTTCTCAGGAAGAAATTGTCGAGGTTATTAGTGAATTGCTGGCAGACAAGGTCCCAGGCCCCGATGGTTTTTCCTCCTTATTTTATAAAGTTTTTCGGGACCTTTTATTACCAGTACTTTGCCGTTTATTTCAACATATTTTAGCTGGGGCGGAGACCGACTCTCACCTTTTTGAGGCCTTGATTGTTCTTCTCCCCAAACCAGATAAAGATCCTGAGCTTGTCCAGAGTTACAGACCTATCTCACTTTTAAATCAGGATATTAAAATTCTCTCCAAAATATTAGCCAATAGGTTAACGGTAGTTCTTCCTGAGTTGATAGGTATAAACCAGATAGGATTTTAGAAAGGGCGTTCATCTTCTGATCATTTACACACCTTATCACATGTCTTCTTGGCTACCAGGGATGCCGAGTTCCCTGCAGGACTGTTCTCCCTGGACGCCGAGAAGGCATTTGATTGAGTGAACTGGAACTTTCTGTTCCGAGTTCTGGAAGCATTTCATTTTCCTTCTCTGTTCATTTCCTGGATTACCACACTTTATAAAAACCCTACCGCAAGAATCTCTGTGAATGGGGCATTCTCCAAGCCCTTTTCGCTCCATTCAGGGACTAGGCAAGGATGTCCCTTATCTCCTTTGTTATTTAATTTATATTTGGAACCTCTCATTCAAAATATTCTCAATAATGTTTCTATACAGGGTGTTAAAGTTGGGCGGCATGAAATCAAAGTCACTGCATATGCAGACGACCTGCTGATACACTTATCTCACCCTGTATCCTCTGTTCCGGCTTTACCAAGGGAAATAGCAAAATTTAGTGACCTGTCCAATTACAAACTGAACGCTAGTAAATCTTTATTTTTCCCATTAAACCATAACGTTTTCAAAAATGACATTAGTTCTTTTGGTTTATGTTGGACTTCCAGGTCATTTAAATATTTGGGTATTAAGCTTTCTCGTAACCCTCTAACATGGTTTAAGGAAAACCTGGATTCCCTCTCACAGTTGATAGCTCACGACCTCGAGAGGTGGTCCAAACTTCCTATTTCATTATGGGGCTGGATCAACATAATTAAGATGAACATATTTCCTAGAATTTTCTATCCATTATCTCTTCTCAACACTTTTATTCCTTTGCTCTGGTTTAAAAAGACATAGGCATATTCACCAGATTTATCTGGGCCGACAGATATCCTCGGCTGGCTTATCATAAGCTGGCAGCCCCAAAACTGGAGAGGGGTTTACGAATTTCCCATCTGGCTATATATTACTGGGCTAGTCACTTAGCAAAATGTCTGAGATGGGTATCCCCCAGCCCAGAAAAAGAGCAACCGGTTTGGCTTAGAATAGAACTGGATGCAATCAAATCCAAGAATCTGGACCCCCTTACATTATTTTTCCTTAAATTCCCCCAGGTACGTATGACCGAGGAGTGCCCCATAATATTGAGTTCTTTAAAGATTTATTCACAAATGTGTTCATTTTTGCAATATTCCCCTCATCAGGACCTAGCCCAGTCTATCTGGAATTCCTCATCTTTCACTATTAACAAGAACCAGATTTCCTGTCAATGGTTGTCCCAATTGGGAGATGGGGGTCCATCCCTTTCAAGCTTCTTTCTCTTACGGATGAAGAGGGGCATTGGTTATCAGTGGGAGATATTATTAAGAAATTTCTCATTCTGGTTTCCTCTCATTTCAAAGTTATACAATTAAGGCATTTACTTGTAATTAACTTCGGTAATACTCCTTCCTCCCAGACCATCACTTCTCTGATACCTGAGGTTTCCTCACTTTCCGGATCTTCAGGTGTAATTTCTAAACTATATCAGGTTTTGTTTCACAAAAATATGGGTGTCCCTTTGGACCTACAAGATTCTGGAATAATTTTTTCCCTCAACATTATTTGGATTGGCATTCTCCGTGAAGATCATGTCATAAACATATTTCTCAAGACAGACTGCGTCTCATGCAATATCATATTTTACATAACTTGTACTACACCCCAGTTAAATTACAGAAGTGGGGTTATCTGAATTCTAATATATGCAATAAATGTTTGCAGGAAGCAGGAACACTTCTCCACATGTTTTGGTCCTGTCCTAAAATCTCCCCCTTATGGGATTCAATTAAAAGTTTCCTGGACCCTCTGCTGGGCCTTCAGGAGTACTTTACTCCTGAGATCTGTCTGTTAGGGAACTTATCATCTATTAGAGTTAAAGTACGTAAGTTTCACATTTCCATGATTGCCTTATCAGCTAAGAAGCTCATTTTACGCCACTGGAAAGATAAGTCCTCTCCATCTGTCCAGGAATGTTTAAAATAAATTTTGTCCAATCTGAGTACAGAAAAAACGATTGCCAGTCTTCACAATAGATTGGCAGTTTATACCAAAATCTGGGATCCCCTTCACTCTCTAATTTCTTTGGCTCAGGTCTAAGTATATCTCAGGCTACATTGTCATGTAAGACCTTAAGTAAAGTGCTTGGCATTTGACGGGCATTAGGTTGGGTTACTGCAGTAAGGGGAGGGAGTGGGTCAGGCAGTTATCCATTTACATTGTATCAGAATGTCAATGTCACTGTCACTTAAACTGCCTTTTATTGTGGAAAATGTATCAATAAACTTTAAATTGAAAAAAAAAAGAAATGGTTCAGTTCCATCCTTTGAAAGGTTAACAAAACCAGAGGGACTAATGGTGGAGCTGGACATTTCGTCTATGCTTGAGACTTGCACCGATAACCTGGAGGTTGCTGTGGTGGAGTATAATAGGGCTGTTGCCAAGTTTCTGGACCTCCTGGCACCAACCCGTGTATGTCCCCTGGTTTCTCGTCTTGGCTCACCATGGTTTGGTGTGGAGCTGAGAATGTTGAAGACTAGGGGGCAGAGGCTGGAGAGGCATTGGAAGAAGACCAGGTTTGCAGAGGATAGGCTGGTTCTGATTACTCATTACGATGAGTATCAGAATGCAACTGTCCAGAAGAAGGTAGCTTTTATGTCTGGGATGATTGCAACTGTGAAGAACTGACTGGCTCAGCTCTTCCGGGTTGTAGACAGGCTATTACATCCTGCCTGTTTGGAACCCGTCAGAGCAGTTTCAGCTCACAAGTGTGAGGAACTCACTCAGTTCTTCTCAGACAGAGTGTCCTCCATGAGGGCTGGGATTTCTCCTAGTGGAATACCATCCTCCAACAGTGGCGGCCCTCAAGTGAACGGACATGCTAGGTCACCTTGGGGAGAGTTCTGGCTGGTGACGATAGTGGAGGTCTGTGGGGGGATCCCTGGGCTTAGACCAACATTCTGTGACCTTGACCCAGGTCCAACGTGTCTACTGGTTGGCTGTGTCAAGGTTCTGGGTACGTTTTTTGCTGAAATTGTCGGGAGTTCCTTGTCAGCCGGAGTTTTTCCAGAGTCTCTTAAACAAGCTCTGGTTAAGCTCCTGCTGAAAAAAACATAATTGGACCCCAACATTTTGGTGAATTACTGGCCTATCTCGAGCCTCCCCTTTTTGGGGAATTTTCTTAAGAAGGTGGTCATGGAACAGCTCGAGGGTCACCTCACGGACTTCCCTATCTACAAACCTTTCCAGTCTGGATTTAGGGCCTTGCATAGCATGGAGACCGCATTGGTTAGGGTGCTAAATGACCTGCTCAGGACAAGGGATAGAGGAGAGCAAACAATTCTCATTCTCCTTGATTTCTCTTCAGCATTTGACATTGTGGACCATGGGGTGTTGGACAGGCTGAAGAAGTATGCAGGACTGGCAAAGTCATCAGCTGGTTTGAGTCCTTTCTGCAGGGCAGATCTCAGAGGGTGGCACTGAAGAATTACTCCTTGGTCCCAAAAGACCTACCCTGTGTAGTTCCCAAAGGTTCTCTCCTCTCCCCCATGTTGTTTGCAGTGTACATGGCTCCTGGGCAAGGTCATAAGGCAGTATGAGCTGAGTTTTCATTGCTATGCCAGCTCTACCTGTGCTTTGCACCTGGAAGATCAGACGCAGTAGATGTGCTAAATGAATGCTTGGCTGAGATCCGGGCCTGGATGTCATTAAACTGGCTGGGACTTAACCTGGGGAAGAATGAGGTGCAGGTGGTTGAGCCAGGTCAAAGGGGAGGAGTGGGGGTCCCTGGTGATAAGTTGGGGCTGTTTATTGGCCCCACTAAACTGGAGGCCTCCATAAAGGTGAAAAATGTGGGTGTTGTTCTGGATAACGATCTGAAACTTGATGATCTGGTGTTGTCCATTGTCTGAACCGGGTTTTACTATCTCCAGAACATCGCCCAAATTAAGTCCCTTATCCCCCCTGATGATTTGGCCACACTGGTACATGCTTTCATCACCTTTTTTTTAAGTCTTTTTCCCTCCGGTCACGGCTCGAGGGAACTCTCTCAGGCATCCTCTCCTTGTGCCTGTCTGCCTGAGGTCCTCTGCGGTCTTGTGCCCTTCTCTCCCCCCCCACTGCTGCCAGCACCCCCAGTTTGACCCACCCGGTGAGGGTAGCACAACTCCTTCCTTGGGATCTCTTATTAAGGCAGACTCTGGTAAGTAGGTGGGGCCTGGGTGGAGGAGTGATGAGGTCTGGCCAAGTCGGACCCAGCGCTAGGCATGAAGGATAGGTGCCATTACCTATCCCAGTGAGCCAGGTTTTTCCTTGTTCTATCCCTCTCTCCCCCCCGCGTGCGCACCCCCCTGATGCTTGGTTCATGGCAACCCTGCCAGCGTCGGGCACGCTGTTATGTGCCACCTGCACTTCTGCAGCGCCCCCGATCTCCATCAGGGGCCGCTGGAGTGGCAGGCATCCCAAAATCCTCCCCCAGGACAGGAGAGCAGCCCACCGGGTGCTTAATCTGATCCCTCCCTTGCCGAGCCCCGGTGCCCGAGCTCGCTCCCAAACTTGGGTTGCTGGCGTGGCGTGAGGTGTGGCGTACAGCGCCTCAACCCTCAGCACCACCAGGCCGGCCCATGCTTTCGACACCTTGAGGCCTGATTACTGTTATGTACTCTACCTCAGAGTCAGAGGAGGTGCAATACGGAGCCTGCAGAATGCTGCAACCCGGATGTTGACTGGACATTCAAGATTCAGTCACATTACGCCGGTGCTGCACCAACTGCATTGGCTGCCTGGTGTGCTGGAGCATCACCTTTAAAGTAGGTCTTCTGACCTATAAGGCCCTACATAGTTTGGGTCCGGGCAATCTAGAAGAGCTCCTGAATCCCTACATCCCATTTCACACTCTCAGGTCGGCTGGAGAGGCCCTCCTAGAGGTTCCCCGGGCAAGATTAAAATCTTCTGAAGACCAGGCATTTGAGGTAGAAGCCCTGGTCCTCTGGAATTTGTTGCCAGGGTGCCTCCAGGAGGCGCCCTTTGTAAATATCTTTAAGAAACAGTTGAAGACCTTCTTGTTTGACCAGGCCTTTGGGACCTGATATAGCTCCTGATATAGTGAATGACATAGATCAGTTCAGAAATCAGTCTGCTTTTAGATTTTTAGTGGGTTATGGAAATTGTTATGGATTTTATGCAGACTGCTGTATACTGTTCTGTATTTTATGCAGACTGCTCTGTACTGTTCTGTATGTTTGTATTTTTATTGTAAGGGAGCCCTGAGTCTGTGGGGAAGAGCTCCCTGTACAAATAAATTCTACCACTGCTACTACAGCGGCCCATGCCTACCTCCTGAAGACCGACACACATACATAGCCCCAAGCATCTGGCAGTGCCGACCTGGCTGACATTGATGGGTTCACAACCGGTGCTGTGCACAATACTACCAATGCCCTGTGGCCCCTGGTCAGTAACACAGAGGACACACCACTGCATGGTGTAGGCATGCCATGGCATGATAGACACAGGGCACTGTGCCAGCAGTAAGTAGGTGTACAGCAGCAGTCTGCACAGACCATGACAGACCATGGTGTCATCAGTGGGACAATGCCCCAAGTGCAGGGTGTGTGTACCCTACCACAACTGCATAGGTGAAGACCCCCTCAGGCATGCCACACATAGACGCCCCACTCTGGCCACTAAGGCATGCAGCATAGTGTAGACACAGATGGCAGAAGAGTCGGAACAGTGGTAAGGACAAGGGTGTCGGGGTAAGAGTCACCCCCTCATTGACTGAGTCCACCCACACTCTTACTGTGTTCTCAATCACATGTATGAGTTGTGGAAAAACTCCCCTTTGTTGTCCCCTTCTGAAGATCAGGCCTATCATTGTCATTATGAAAGCTGGACCACTGTGCCATAACTCAGTGGAATTTCAACCCAGCCCACCCCATCAACAATACTCAGGCCTTCACTGTCAGCAGTACGGCTGTCACACTGCAAGCCCCCAAGAGGGTGAGTAGTAGGTAACACTGGTTACAGCACATGATGCATTTGAAAGGCACAGTCCTCCATAGTAATATACCATGATTGCAGAAACTGATCAAGCCGGGCCCTACCACTTATGACAGTGGTAGGGCCATGGCCACAGTGAGTGGCCCCACCTGTCCTGGCACCCATGAGTGAAGATATGCACCCCGGACGTAACACATGACGTGAGACACTTAAAGGCTGCCTGTTCCATGACCCTTTCCACTGGGCTCCATCATAGCCTGGCATGTCTCCTGTTTGGTCTGCCCTGTGACTCTGCTGTTCTTTGGCCTCGGCCAGGACCTGCAGACTGCTGAGGTCTGTAGAGAAAGGAAAGGGAGATGTGATCAGTGTCCTCAGTGCACCATTCCATAGACCCTACACAGTATACACACCCATACGCCTGTACGGTGCACCAGCTGCCACATGTGCACGATGCAGATGGACAGGTCTGAGTAGGTCCGCAAGGTACCTGTGTGACCAACTGTGACACCGCACATGAGTGCCATTGCCTGGCCGCAGCAAGTGTGAGAGATCCCCCGGTGGTAGGCATGGCTTTGAACTGTGTACACTGACCCGTGCAGTGCCTACAGCCTGCCATCCCCTCAGCCCCTGTACAACAGACCCATACATGTCGGCTACAGGTCCTGCACACAGCATAGTATGCATTGGTATGCATGGTGCACCAGATCACATACAACATGGGCAGCAAAGGTATACCAGTGCAATGGCTTGGGGGGCAGCTTCTGTAGATGTTGCCCTTCATAGTGACCGGTACATGCCCGTTCCCCACTGCACAGTGAAATAGTATCCTATTCAGTACCTGGCATATGCAGACTGCTCACATGGTGCATCATGGACAGTGTGTATGACCCAGACAGTGGCCACATCCTCATCCTGATGGCTGCAGCTACCAGTACAGCTACATGTAGTACACATGTGATAACCTCCTGGTTCATTCCTGGTAGAGGGCAGCTACATGTCTGGGTCACCATATCCAGTAACCAAACCCTGAATAACGTTTTATGACACTATACATGGTTCTGTCATGCACCCGCACACTGCTGCCATGACAGTGTAGTAGCCCACAGCCACGCAGCCCTGGCAGGTGCATGCCTCAGGAAACCATGGCAGGTCCTGTTAAGTGCAGGGCATGGGGATATCATGTGGGACAGGGGGCCCAGACATCTGCATATGGACAGGCATGCCATATAGTGGGACAGGTCTCATAGGACAAAGCGGAACAACAGGGACACACAGGTATAGTGCACAGTCCCTCAGGGACAGTAACCCTGTTACATAGTCTTATGACACAGGACTGCACACAGGATGTTGTACACAACATACATAGAGCCATTTGTACTCACCTGGCATTGGTACAGTGCCACCATCCACCATCGCCCTCAGTTGCTGCAGGCGGCGCACTTCCCTCTTCTGGAGGCTGTTGTATCAGTGCCAATACTGATCACTGGTGCAGGTGACTCCAGTGCACTGGGTGAGGTGCCACCCCACAGGTGCCCGCACCTCACTCTGTGGCATCCTCGCTCCATGGCCTGTCTGACCCTGTCCCTTCCCCCAGCAGCTGGTCCTCTCTGGCCTCCACCAGGTCGACCAAATTGGCCAGCTCAGTGTCGTACTACTATTGGTCCCACTGAAGCACTGCACTGCACTGCTCTGTCTGCCTGCCATGGTATCACCCTTAACCCAACTTAACCTTGTTTCTCCACTTCCCTTTCTGCTCTAGTTGTCCCCCCCTCCCCTTCCCTCCTCACTGGATTCTACCCTCACATCTTGGTATACCCAATGCTGCACTTTTCACCCTCTTGCCACCCTTCCTACATTCCTTCTCCCCCCCTACCCTCTTCCCTCTCCCTATGACTCTGGCACTTCTTATCTGTTGTCTATTTTCTCTGACAAATGCCGCTGGCTGCTTTGTTCCAATGCTACCCTTGAACTGTATTAATCTGTACTCTGTGTGCAATGTCCACATTGCTGTAATGCCTGTCTTGATGTTCCCCATAATTTGTATTTCTCTGACGTGGAACCTTTGTAAAAGAGCCATGGCTCAAAGGTATTTGTAATCCTAGACTTGATAAATAAAATAAAATAAAAATAAATAAGTGTAGGCCTTGCACTCCCACCATGGTCTTGCCAGGTTCAGGGCTGCCTGAGTGTGTCCTGTCATTTTGCATAGCATGTTGCCATGGTAACACCATTCTAATGTTGTGTTGTGAAGTACAATGTGTATTTCTGGGGCATTGTAAAAGGAGCATGCACCAGGCATGGGGAGGCATGTGCACAGGGCATGCACATGCTTTGTGCATGTGTGCAGCCCTGCAATGGGCTGCACACTGCAACTGTACAATGGCACAGGGTGCAGGGCCTCGTTGTGAGATGACATCACATGCAGTATGTGATGTCACGCCTGAGCTGCATACCGATATTGTGCAAGTGCAGGCACCATCCAACAATGCATGCTAGTGCAACCACATTAGCATGGGGGTCAAAATTACAATATTCAGCCAAGGCATGCAAATGAGTCAATGTCGCAGTCCATAGGCAAACACCCACATTTGCATGTAATTTCTGGCAGGTATGCATACATTAGCAAGCTTGAGCGCACCTGGAGCATCTAAAGGTGCACAGTGCATCACCTAGATTCCACAGTGGAACTGCAGGTGGATAGAGGTAGGTGTCCATGGAATGGCCTAGGAAGGGACATGGGTGAGAACTGAACTGTGTGTATGTTTTGTACAGTGGTACACTGGACATGTTGAGATAGTGGACCACACCATCTACATGTAGTGGTGGTGGTGTTGTTGTTGTTGTGTCTCAGTAGAGGCCCCCTCCTATGGTTGTCGATGGTGCACAATGACAGAGGATGCAACTCCATCACATTCATGCATACATGGTGGTGGCCCTGGGTTCCTTTTGGCCCTTACCCTTTGCAACCCCTGTCTGTCTGTGACTGTGAACATGGCTGTGCCCGTACATGGGCAGGCCTGTGTCAGGCAGGATGCTGGCTATGTTAGGACTTGCATTGCTGGGACACCAATGTGTCCCTAAGGGGGGCTCCCCCACAGTACTGTTCAGCTATGTTCTGCTTTGTGTAAACCCTGGTCACCTGTATTCCACTCCCCTGTCCAGCAGATACCATGAAGAACATGGACAGACTATGGGTCCATTGTTTCTCTAAGGGGGAGTAGCAGGCACTGGCACAGGCTTACATGGCCAGGGAGAATGTCTTGTCCCAGAGGAAGGGCACAAATGTCCAGGTACGGCAGTCCTGGATAGAGATCACAGATGTGGTCAATGCCATTGGTGGGAAGAACAGGTCAATGGAGGTTGTTCAGAAGCACTTCAGGGACATGAGGAGGTAGACAAAGAAGGTCCTGTGGATGCAACACAGGGAGATGCATGCGACAGGCGGGGGCCCATGGCCACTGATGGCTGCATGTACCCTGGATCCTGCAGAGGAGGAAATAGCCTCCACCCTACAGCCCATGAGAGGTGAACAGCACGCCAGGTAGCAGTTATGAGAGCCAAGCGGGACTCGCCCAGCCACGTGAGTGACTGACAGTGCAACGTCCCGTCGGCTATACATATATATATATATATATGCAATAGAAGCGAACATAAATCCTATGTGATAAATCTGAGCTACTATGTGTATAAATGTGAAATCTCACATTTATACACATAGTAGACACATCATCACACATTTATACACATAGTAGACACATCATCACACATTTATACACATAGTAGCTATGTCTCAATAACTCCAGAACTCATTTAGAATGTTCGGACTCAGTACCAATACTAATCATATTCAAATGCAAAAAAAATGAGTGGTGTTTCATTTAATAGCAGCCACTATGCTAGGTGGACAGACAGTACACTAGGAAAGTTAACAAAAAGTCCCAGAAATTATCATTTAAAAAAACATAAACAGTCAAAAGCAAATGTCCATGCACTGACAGAAAGCATCCCTATTGCATAAATGAAATATACAATGGTGAGCTGTCAGATAAATGATTTATGTACACTTGTGCTGCTGCCTCGGACACCTCACTCGTGGCTTACGCCACTCGTGAGGTTACCCGAGGTCAAACAGCACTTGTGTAGATAAATCATTTATCTGACAGCTCACCATTGTATATCCCATGAATATATATATATATATATATATATATATATGTATATACGCATGCACATGCCAGTGCTGTGTGACACAATGGGTGTAGACTGTACTGTTGCTTCCATGTTTCCCAGGGTGCAGCCATCTGTGTGGTTCTCCATGACTGTGCCCCATGTCTTGTCACCCATGTACTCGCTGGTGCTGGGATGTGTGCTCACTGATTCTGGGTTATGTGCTCACAGATGCTGCAGTGTGTGCTCCCTGGTGCTGGGATGTCTGCTCACTGGTGCTGAGGTGTGGGCCCCCAGGTGATGGTGTGTGTGCTCCCCAGTGTAGGGGTGTGTGGTGTGTATGGACATGGGTGAGGTACAGGCAGTGCACGACACACATAGCATGAATGGTGTAACACCATACACCAGGCATTAATGCTGCCTCAGCCAGCACACAGCTATGTATGGTACATTGCTATGTAACTCTCCTCTCCTCTCCCAACAGCACACCATGTCATATCGGACATGGCAGAGGATACGTCAAGTCCATCTGGGCAGCGGCTGTCCCTACCATCCACCTGTCTGCACATGCTGATGAACAGCAGTGAGGAGGATGTGAATGAAGAGGATGACAAGACTTTCACTGAGGGCTGGGGGACAACGGAGGTATGCCCACAACCAGAATGAATTGCCCTCCCCCATACCAATGGGACCCAACCACTGTCCCGTCGCAGATCTGTGGTCACAACAGTGCAGCCCCCCACTGCCCCACTGGCTCAGCCACTGCTGTGCCACTGATACCAGGGAAACCTTTCCCCATGACCTGAGTCTGGGTACAGGCAGGCCTGGCAAAAGCATTCCAGCCAAAACTAGCTACTAAAAAGGACTTTAGAGAAAACAAGGCCTCAGCTCTCTAAATCGCATTTCTAAAAGTATAAAAATGCAGAGCTTGTCTAACAGACTAACAGCTAAGCCACAAACTAAATGAGGAAGATGGCTAAACCTCAGAGAAACAATTTAATTCTGTAACAGACTCCCACTTCCGTGCATTAAGGAAGCCATAAATGATTTACATTCTCAATTAGTTTTTGATAAAGGACTGGGTGTAGTCTGAAAGTTAAAGCACCTGTTTTCTTTTGTAACATCTATGTTAGTCTAATAAAAGGTATCAAATCATCTTTTTTTTTTCAGATCTTACATTCTCAAATAATTTTTGCAAGTGTTTTTAGTAACTGAAAATATTGTGAAACCTTGTGGGCTACTTCATTACCTCACAGGTATATTTATTAAACCACCTGAGGTCATTTATTCATTGATAAAGAAGAGGGTGAGGGCAATACCAATGCAAAAAGACTTAGGTCTTTGTTCACATTTCAAGAAAAGTAAATGGCTATCATTAAATAAGCAACACGTTGGTTGTGAAGAGTATCGAAAATTATTTAAAAATCCACAGTGTAGGAAATTATTTGCAAAATATGAATTTGAATATTATGATAGTCAAAGACTGAGTCACTGGTTCAAAAAGAAGAATTCTGAAAGTATTTGTAAATGCAAAAAAGGGGTGGATGATCTTACACATCTCCTGATCTTATGCCCTCTACACAATAAATATAGGCAAAAATTCTTGCTAGACATTTTGGCCTCCATGGAATTTGAACCATGAAATATGGTTATGCATTTATTCAAATCTAACTCAAGGAAGGTATTGGAGTTAGTGGTATATTCTTAAGATCACTGATAACAAGAAAATTGCACATTATCAAGGAATTGTAAGAAATTTAAATATGACTGTTTTGGTACTGCACCTCATACCTCTCAAGTGTCCCTGATTTTCAGGGATGTCCCTGATTTTGCCTCTGAAATTTCTTCTGTCCCTCCTAAATTTGGCATTTTTGTCACTGAAGAATGGGGATCTGAATCACAAAATAATGCTAGCCATTGGTGTTACAGTCTAGTTCTCATTAAGAAAATGCTATTCATACTAAGAAGCACGTTGCACACAGCTTCTGGAACTAATATTACTATTTTTTCAGCTGTGTCCCTGATTTTGGTCATTTGTCCCTGATCATTTTAAGCCTCGTCCCTGATTTGTGATGAGGGAGGTTGAGAGGTATGCTGCACCTTAGCACTTTTGCTACTATTCATAATGGTGGTTTTAGTTTTTATATATCTTGTAGCTTGAAACTCATTGTAACTGTGCATGAATGATTTTATATTGTGATAAAAAATGTTGAACAATAAGAAAAGAACTGAACAGTTTCATTCTATTCTATTCTATTCAATTCCATTCTATTCTATTCTTGGCTACAATGTGATGTTTTCTTCCAATGTTTTTATGTGAGAGAAAAACTCTTTTTTTTTTTTGTAATTCAGAAAGTCCCAAATTTTCGGGCCCAGTGTCCAGGTAATAACAATCCTCTCAAGAAAACTAGGTAATAGTTGTCTCCTCAAATAAGCTCTCACAAAAAAAGAATTCAGAAAGCCCCAAACTTTTTGGCCTGGCAGCTATGTGATGGCTGTTTTTCCAAACAAGTCCCTGCAACAGTAAATCTTCTAGTTTTTGGACAGTGGAGAGGACGCTCCGGGCAAGCTCTTGAAACATGGTTGCTGTGTGAGATAATCTCAGTGAGTACCAGCTGAGCATTGTTGATGGGATGCAGAGTGGTAAGAAATTGGGATCAGCTCTTAGCTTCTAGCATTTTGACAGTCCTCTCATCCTAATAGTCAGGCTATAGATCACTAAAGACTATTTTAGGGGGACAGTTGTTCATAATCTATATATACAAGTAGCGTGACATAAATTAGATTGGGACAGTTGTTCTATGTGTAACGTGTATGCATGTATTTCATTTAGGAAAGTTTTTTTCTGGCACCCTAGAACCAAAAGTATGAGTTGCTAAGAAAACAGCCAGGCATGTTTATTTATTTGAAAACGTTTCACCAGGAAAGGCACACTGAGTTAGAACAACTCGTTTTTAGATGCATCCTGGGGGGAGAGGGAAGTGGGTAAGTACAATAGGTTTATGCAACAAGTCAAGTCAGTTTTATTGTTCAGCTGATTACGCCACTACAATGTTCTTACAGCAAATACAAATGGGCGATACTGAAGGATTACGGCCAGGTTGCGTCGCTGCGCAGCATTCAGAGACTATTCGGTAATGTGTCTCTTGAAGCTGCGCGAGCGAGTGATACCAGCTGGAGAGCTAGTGAAACTCCGTGCACTTTCACACAGCAGGCATGGCACTAAATGCAGGCAAATTATTTTTACAGAAAAATACAGAATTACCACTGAGGACCCAGGGGGTGTGGGGGGCGGAGTGCCCCTCAAGAGCTCAAGCTAGGCGTGACAGTAAATGCAGTGAAATTAGGAGGCTGGGGGTGTGGGGCAGGCGCCTCACAGAAGAAAGCAGCAATCAATAGTGAGCCTTTTTTTTTTTTTTTTACCTAAGCAAGACAATATTTGTTAGTTCTTTTTTATAGGGGCGCTCTGCCCCACACCTCCGGATCCTATGACTTAAATTATTGTTGCTATGTATCCCTGAATATCATCTTTATTTTCCTTTAGTTGTTTAATGAACTGTTTATATCTTCTGTGGGGGCGCTCTGCCCCCCACACCCTCTGGGTCCAATGTGGTACTTTGCACACACTGTACTGTACATTACTATAACTATTCTATGAACTATGCTATATTATATGACTATTCGGTGACTTGGGCATAGACAGAAAGAGGCGTGACAGAGTGGCGTCGCTGTAGACGCAAGTCTCTTACCGTAATACTTTCTTGTTTACTTGCGCAACTGGCCATAATTCTTCAGTATCACCTACAAATGTACCCGATTACAGTATAAAACAAAATATTACAGTTGGACCTTCTACATATGAACATTCATTTTCCATCTGGCTCAAATAAAAATACTTACTTCCTAAATGTAGTAAGTTCATATTCATCTTATACGTTTTACTTATATGTCTTTGTTATAATTCACCTGACAAAATTTCTTAAAACTATCCTAATAGCTTCCCAGATCCCTTTCAAACCATTACCTATCCTGTATCCTGCTATGTTACCAAGCCAGGTCGAATGGGCCATCCACAGGCAACTTTAAAAAACATCCCCAGGAATCCAGGTCCAGGCCTATCCACAACACCCACCCTATGTCTCCAAACATACAACCAATCAGATTTTTGTAATCAATATTCTGTCAAGTGAACCTTTGCATTTCCAGGGATTCCACTGAATCCTGGATCCCACTATATATCATTATTTTGCTCTATAAATTTACTCCATAACTTCTCACCTTATTGTCTATTTTAGACTCTAACTACCAGTTTTCAGAAATAAAACTCAAGAACACTCATAGTGTAAAAACAGAGGAAACCAAGAGAAGGTCCTGTCCCCTTATATGCAAACCTGGTCGCTTGACATCCATCCAGTCCATACTCTCTGTTTAGGTATGAATGACTGGGACACAAGTGTTTGTGTAGATGTGCCCCACCCATCCCCCGGCAGAGATTAAAGAAGTGCCCCTGGCTAGGCCCATCTACCCTAGCCAGGCACAAACCAGGCACCACATTTATGGAAATGATTAAACAGTTGCCTGTTTAAGCTAGAATATCCACCTACCCTTTTAAAATAATATACTATTTAGCAGAACTCCTGTTTCAAACCACCTTAGTCCCTCACTTAACCCCACTCTCCATGACCTTTTGCAGTCCTGCCCTTCCCAAGTCGGCTCAGCACTTGCAACTTGATTGTTTACCTCGGCTACCTGCTGCCTCACACACTCTACCTGTTGTATCCCATACTTCAATTTCCACCACCCTACTTCTACCTATCCTATTCCAACCCTTCTTTCAATTTCTTTCCTAAACCTCCTTATAATTACTATAGTATTACTGCTCATGGTTTTTCTTACCCTACTCTGACCAACATGTGCCCTAATGTTGGTATGTATTTGTTTTTATCATGTATGCATTTCTGACAATGTTTATCATATAATTATCAGTGTTTCTTTGTTACGTGTCTGCATCAATTTTTTCTTGTCAAAATTATCAACCTGTAAAGTCATTGTTACTGATGTTACTGTTTCTGTACTCTCCCGGGTCGTGCCTGAAAATAATCATTTTCATGGCTAGTGCACCTACCTGGTAATCAAAAACTAAATAAATAAAAATAAATACCTAAAAACATCTGTTTATACCCACAGATCAAATATATATATATATATATATATGCTGACAATTATAATACACAACTTCAAATTTAAACTAAACAGCAATAATAGATACACAGCTTAAAAATAATACGTACAGCAACCTAATGAAATGATTTCTGTATTTGCACACAAAAGGCGTGTGTATTATTTAAATTTATGACTTCATTGACTCATATGAGTTCAATCACTGCTTCCTTTTTTTTTTTTGGCAGTTTTAGAACTGGTTTAAGGTAGTGCCATCATACATATCTTACCCTCAGTATAGAATGCATATCTAAGGGATTCGCTTCTCACAAATGGCGTACTTCAATTATAAAATAAAACAGTACCTCTGCTAATGGCTGTAAAAGAACAGCTTCCCTTTAAAATTCACACCAACCTCAAAGAGTTAGCATAAAACAAACTCCAGGGTAACCAGAAGCATTCACTTTAGGGTATTTTCTGTTCACTAATTCCTACTCCAGTTCTCAAACCAGTTCTTTATCCCCAAAAGTATCTGTTGGATACATTCCGTTCAACATTTTATCCCAGGATCCTTTAAAAACCTCCTTGGAGCACACCTAGAAGACAAAAGAACATACGCTCCACTGAGCGTAGTAAATTTCAAAGGAGTAGAAGTATTCATCCAACCAAATCCTCAGCAACGCTGGCATACCTTTAATAGTAAAAACACATGCCTGTAAATTTTGTATTTTGCTCCGGGCCTCCTCAGCTCTTGGCTTCAATTCCGTGTCTAAATACATGCTAATCGCAGTTCTACAAATCTCCAAATCACCTCAAACAAAACGAGAAACGCCACCGATGACTCTGGGTGATAGAAACCAGTTCATCCACTTAGTGGCAGAGAGAAGATTTTTAGCAGAGACCCCAGCACACAAAGTAAACTGTTTAGGCTCACAATGAGTTTAGGCTAAGGTTTTCTTTTTAAAAACAGGGACACAAAACGCAGCCGTTAAAATATCAAACTGAGCTCCCAGATCCCGGACCCTTGGTGCTGGAAGCTAAAAGCAGCGGCGTTACGACAAACTAAGGCATGATTAAAACGGACTTTCTTTCACCAGTTGCTACTGGATAAAATACCAGCTTTTTAGGGAAAAAAGAAAACTTTCAAACACTGTAGCAGACTACAGCAGACGGAGGTGCAGGGAGCGGAGCAGTGTTGCGGCCATCTTGTTGCCCCGCTCCCCTATGCAACAATAAAATACAGTAAGTGAGGGTTCAGCACTGTACAGTAGGGCGGAGGAGTGGGGGAAGCAGAAGAGTCAGTTGGGAGGGAAAAAAGGTAGATAAAGGGAGAAAAGGCTAGGAACTGGGGGAGAGGTATGGGGGAAGGAGGGATTGGGGAGGACTAGGAAGAGAGGAATAGCATTGGCATCAAAAGAAGTGGTCAGGTACAGTTGCAGGAAGGAGGAATGAAGTTGCGCAGAAGAGAGGAAAGTGACCGAGGGGATAGGGAAGAATGGATAGTTAACGGGAGTGAGTTCCAGAAATAAGGGACGTCGTAGAAGAAAGCAGATTGACCTGTGGTGGATGATCTTGCAGGAAGACCTAGGGTACTGTAGTCAGAATTATGGAGGAAGTAGGTGGGAAGACAGGGGGTGGAGAGGACAGAGGAGAGGTAAGAGGGGAGAGAGCTAAGCCAGTACTTCCCAACAAGGGAGGCACAGTGGGCCAGGCATCTGGCTTCAAGTGGGGGGAAGGAAAGAGTGGTATAAAGGTCACAGTTGTGAGTACGGGCTGGACAGTACTCTAGAGCATATGAAATAATTATTTTGCTTACTGCTTTTAAACATATGAAATAGTTATGTTGCTTGTTGCTTTTGATGGGTAAAGAGAGGAATAATTTTTGCCACAGCAGTTCTAATGAATTCTTCTAATATAAAATAGAAATATAGCTGGTCAGCAGGGTAAGGCATATGAGGAGAGGTTGAGGGCACTGAACATGTACTCCCTGGAAGACAGAAAAGAGAGAGGGACCATAATTGGGATCTTCAAGTACGTGAAAGGAATAAATAAGGTTGATAAGGAGAGTCTCTTTAAGCTGAGTGGCAACCATAACACGAGGGGGCACAGTCTTAAGCTGGAGGTTTGGAGGTTTAGTGGGGGAGGTCAGGAAGCACTTCTTCACAGAGAAGGTGGTAGATACTTGGAATGCGCTGCCAGAAGAGATAATGTCATTGAAGACAGTGGGCAGCTTTAAGAGAGGCTGGGACAGACATGGGAAGGGTAAAGGTCATGGGTAGAGAGGATGGGAGGAGTGGGGAAGGGGCAGAGACATTAGCTCAAGCTGTGAACCCTGCGGCACGAGCAGACTTGACAGACCAAATGGCATTCTTCTGCTGGCTTCTTCATATGTTCATATATAAAACTGTACACATGTGTTTCTGCCAAGTTTGATGATATCATAATAAGAATGCTTGGTTAGGCCAAAGCGCTCCAGATCTGTGATATAGCTATAAAAATAGGGTACTCATATTGTGTTACACGAACCCTGGCACTAGTGTTGTTACTGGTTCTGGTACTGGTTCTAATACTGGCTGTGGTTCCAGTTCTAGTTTTCCGGTGGCACCACCCTATAACCCCACCTTTGGCATGACCATCACCCTCCTGCCCCGGACAATAATACAATGCCAGCCAGTGCTTATTAGGACCCATCCTCCAGTACGGCCACAGCCTTGCCGCCCATTGCCCATTCCTCTGGGCCAGCCACAATCAGCCCACAGTGCCACAATGGACCTCCGCACTGACAGTGGTGCAGCCCCGACCATACAATGGCCAAAGGTGCAGCGTGACCCTCTCCCGTAGGACAGTCCCCGGCGACAGCGGGATGCAGCTGACAACCGTCAGCTGCTGCAGTTGGCCTTGGATGCACAAAGTATCGTGCAGCAGAAACTGACATGCATCAGCCACATGCTGCATGAGGACATGCAATATGCTGAGGAGCAGGCTGAGGCACATCATGCGGAGCACATGGTGGCCCTATGCAACCTGCGCCAGGATCTGGCCTCCAGCATGGAGTGCCTGTGTGCCACTGTGCTGGAGGCTGCAGCCATGGTGGCAGGCACTGCCAGGGCCAGCCACAACCTGGGCCTGTCCAGTGGGACTAGTGTCTCCCCCTGGTGGACAACATGGCATACACCCACTCCATGCAGTTCTGGAACAAGAACATCCAGCAGACTTTGGACTCCCTGGACACTGCGAACACCAGGCCGGGGTCAGTACATGGCCTGGGGCAGATAACACTGTCCCCATGCTCATCCCCCATGTCATGGGTGGTGACCCCTCAACCATACTGGGTACAGCACAGAAATACTGTCTATACAGAGAAGGTGGTAGGGGTAGGGGACACATGTAGATTACGAATCGCCAACCTTCGCCACAATGTGTCCCCTCTCCCCCCACCCAGTATCCATGTGTCACCATTCTCTGCCGCTGTGACCTAATTCAGTCATTCCCCCCAGCCTGGATGTCCATCAACCACCCCTTTTGGACCTCTCCCCAACCTGGCTGGCATGTACTTATGTTTCCACCCCTTTGGAACCCCCCTACCAGACTGGACTGTATATGTGTGTGCGTCCTATTTGGCACCTACCTGCCTGGATGGACTGTATTTCTGTTACTCTCCTTCTTGATACTCCCCACCTGGATTGTCTCTATGTATGTACTGATATTGTTAAGTAAGAATATGCTGACCAAACACATTACAGTCCATCGTATGGTCTGTACTCACCTTCCCTGTCTGAAAAGGTCTGTTATGATGCAGGCTCTGTACTCCTGGGCCCTCCTTGCCAATCCTGGCATCACACCTGTCGAGCTGCTCCTGTATCCCCTGGTCCTCTGGCTCTGAATCCACTGCAGGTTGTTCCTCCAGGGCTGACATATCTCATGGCTGAGTGCCATGATGTGCAGTATACAACAAACAAGGAATATGCCACAGGCCTTCTGAGGGGTGTACTGTAGGGCACCAACAGAACGAAGGCACCTAAACTGCATCTTGCACATTCCAAAGACATGCGTGATGATGTTGCATGTAGCACTGTGTGCCTCATTGTACTTGTCCTCTGCAATGGATGTGGGCTGTAGGATAAGTGAGAGGAGGTAGGGATACAGGGGATATGCACTGTCCCCTGTGTAGATAACGGGCTATGGTTAATGTCACCATCTGCAACATACATAGATACATAGACAGTGTCAGCAGATAAGGGCCTATGGCCCACCCAGTCTGCCCATTTGAGCTTGTAAGTTCTCTTTACATTTCTCTAGAAGTCTGTTGCCCCTTACCCCTGACCTCCAGGATTCCCTTATGTCTATCCCATGCATTCTTAAATCCCGTGATTGTTTCATCCCCCACCACTTCCTCTGGCAGGGTGTTCCACTCGTCGAAGTGGGGAGGGGGGAGGACTTTGGGGTATACTCACTGAAGAGTTGGCCAGTAGTGATGTCCCCACTTTCAAACCTCTGGCACAGGGTGGAGTTGTGCCAAATGAAGGTATGATGAGCACTGCTGGGTACCATGCCAGGACACTGATGATGAACACTCCTGGGTACCATGCCAGGACACTGATGATGAACACTGCTGGGTACCATGCCAGGACACTGATGATGAACACTGCTGGGTACCATGCCAGGACACTGATGATGAACACTGCTGGGTACCATGCCAGGACACTGATGATGAACACTGCTGGGTACCATGCCAGGACACTGATGATGAGCACTGCTGGGTACCATGCCAGGACACTGATGATGAACACTGCTGGGTACCATGGCAGGACACTGATGATGAGCACTGCTAGGTACCATGCCAGGACACTGATGATGAACACTGCTGGGTACCATGGCAGGACACTAATGATGAGCACTGCTGGGTACCATGCCAGGTCACTGATGATGTGCCCTGCTGCATCGCTCACCACCTGGCAGTTCATGGAATGGTACCACCTCCTAGTCACATGGGTATCCACTCCATCACCAGTAAGTGCCAGGATGGCACCAGCAGTCAGTCGCACCGAGTACAGCTGATAAGTGCTTGACTTGATAGAACTGCTGCATGGTTGCTGTTCGCTCTGCTGGTATGCTGGTGAACATGATGAGTTCCCTAGCATGGGCCAGAAGGGCATCTAGAAACTGGCCCAACAGCTGCAAGGTGGCTGACAGTGAGATATCTAAGGTGTCCCCCACTGGCATCTGGAACATTCTGGTGGCAAAGAAGCACAGTGCAGCCATCACTTTGAGCTCCACAGACATCGCTTAGCTGTTCTTGGTGTCCAGAGCTGGTCATCCAGAAGCTGATGCAGATGCCTGAGCATGGACCTGTTTAGCCGGTCAACAATCTGGTCATCACTGAGGACTTTGAATGTGACTCATGGATGGTACTGTCTGTTTGCAGCACAGTGCCTCAGTGGCCGTGGCCTGGGCCTAGGGTGGCCATTAACCCTCTCCCCATCCTCCATAACCTGCTGCATAAGGTACACAATGTGTGCTACCATGTCAGCCATCTTGGTGTGTGGCCTGCAGTGTCTCCCTCCACCTCTGGCATTTGCCCTGGCTTAAGGCAGCCGTAGGCAGTATTTGTGTAACATTACGTGGCCTGTGCAATCCCGTTTGTGCAGCGCTCACATGCTGAATATTGCACTGTGCATGTTATGCCCCCCTGTTTGGGTGCTGCATACATTACCTCTGTGCCAGAGCCCTCTGAATATGGAATACTAGTGCTATTACATGTGCAGCACAGGTGCAAACACTTTGCGCCCGGGCAAGGTTTTGAATATTTGGGCTCTGATTACTTAAGGGAGCAACATGCAAGCAAATAAGAAGGGACTCTGTAATGGACATATAATAACTGGGGATCGTTTTTTCCCTAAGGGAACTCATGCTATAATTCACCGTTATAACCTGCAGGTTATAGTGGCAAACACGCGCCGGGTTTCCCTAGCAGTGCGCATGCCCCAGCAGCAGCTCTTCCTTCACTCCGCACAAGCCGCCACTGCATGGCACCAGATCTGCTACTCGTAGGTAAGTTTATTTAAAAAAAATAAAATAAAAGAGCACTTCAGGAAATAAAATTAATATTTTGTTTTAAATAAATACAAAAAAAAAGTAAGTGACGCCTTTTCCTTCGACTGCTTTCCTTTCCAACCGCATGGAAACATAAAAACATAGACTTTGACAGCAGATAGGGACCGCTTGGCTCACCTAGTCTGCCCATTTCCTTACCTAATGGATAAGCTGCAGATCCTAGTTAACCAACAGCATACTTCTTCCTACCCCCCCCCCCACTAGAATTGCCTTATGTCTGTACCATGCATTCTTGAATTCCCCCACTGTTTTTGACTCTACGACCTCCTCTGGAAGGCTGTTCCATTTATCCACAACCCTGTCTGTGAAGAAATACTTCCTCACATTACCTCTGAGCCGTCCCCTCTCTATCTTCAAATTGTGCCCCCTTGTTTTTGCACATCTCTTTTTCTGGAAGATGCTACCCTCTTGGACTTTGTTGATTCCCTTGAGGTATTTGAAAGTTTCTATCATGTCCCCCCTCTCCCTCCTTTCCTCGAGGCTATACATCATTAGTTCCTTTAGTCTTTCTTCATATGTCTTCTGATGCAGACCCTGCATCATTTTGGTTGCCCTCCTCTGGACAGCCTCCACCCTGTCTATGTCTTTGTGGAGATGGGGTCTCCAGAACTGTACACAGTACTCCAGATGTGGTCTTACCAACTGTCTGTACAGAGGGCCAACAACTTCCTATTTTCAACTGGTGATGCCTCTCCCTATGCATCCCAGTATTCCCCCAGTCCTCCTTACTGCCTTCTCACATTGCTGGCCCACCTTTAGGTCGTCTGATATGACTACCCCCAGGTCCCTTTCCATTTTATGTTGCTTGCAGCATGTGCAAGAAACATAGTGCCATCATCGGAGATTTGGGTGTGTCACCTCCTCCTCCAATTCAGTCAGCGAGCTGGCAGGCTGACCCTGTAAGCAATGCATTTTGGAGCTGTCTATGACACGCTCCAAAATGCAGTGGCATACAGTTGAAAGGGGAGCTACGCTCAGTGAGCAGAGATAAGGCTTAGGCTCCCCGACACGCAGGCATGCGCGCCTATACATGTACTGTGTAGCCGTGGGGTGCCCAATCCCCGCTGGCTGAGCTGCGCTCCTCCCCCAGCTTGTAGGTGCCAGGCTGGGATCCCACCCCAGCGTAGCAATCAGTCCATAGGCCGAGGGGTGCCCATCCCCGTCGGCTGAACACCAGCGTTCTTGTGCCACGCTGAGAGCCTATCCCAGCGTGGCAAATGGTCCCACGACGCCTTTTTTTATTTTGAACCTAAAAACGAAAACGGACTCTGCCGGAGCTGCCTCCCACCCCCTCCCACAACCCGCACTCCACCCACTGCGCACTCCAGCCTCCCCACGCCCCTCACCCCATACTTACCTCCGGACTCTGGCGCGACGATCTTCGGTGGACCGGGAACACGCCTGCACTCTTCAAAGCCAACCGCTAACTGAGGAAATGCTGGTAAGCTGTATAATGGCTAGATAGGGGTTTCAACTTTGTTGCATATCTCAGGCATTTTGGGAATTTTGCAAATTTTCAACATGGGTTTTGGGACCCCTTCTCATGAATGATGTCACTGTCATGGCGTTATTCGGGCCGAGGGTGATTTCTTGCAGTGACTGTGCAGTGACTGTGAAATCACCCTTTGGGCCTGAATACCACCATGACAGTGACATCACTGTGAAGGTCCCAAAAACCCCGTGATTCAATTTGGTACAACGTCCAAAAGACTGTTTTCTGGCATGCGTTCTAGTTTCTACGCAGGGCTCAGAAGTTCGCTAAATTTCAATATTTTCACTCCAGATTTTCAGCATTGCCATTTTACCACACCTTCTTATGAGTAGTACAGCTGTCATTTTTCACATCTCACCCAAAATGTGTTTCCGCCCATGTAGAGATGGCGCAGTTGGTGTGCGAAATCAATGTACAGGACAAATTAAGAAAATCACAATGACACCGTTCATGAGCAGAGGTCTTAAAATGGCTATGTTGAAAATTTGGTGAAAAAATTCCTAAAAGTGACTGTTTTACGAGCATGCGTTGCGCAGTTCCTACGCAGGCTCGTAAGTTCAAAAATTTTCAATATTTTCACTCCAGATTTTCAACATTGCCATTTTACCACACCTCCTTATGAGCAGTACAGCTGTCATTTTTCACATCCTGCCCAAAACATGTTTCCGGCCATGTAGCGCACAATGGCGCAGTCGGTGTGCGAACTCAATGTATGGGACACATTAAGAAAATCACAGTGACACTGTTCATGAGCAGAGGTCTTAAAATGGCTATGTTGAAATTTGGTGAAAAATTCCTAAAATGACTGTTTTATAAGCGCGTGCTATGCAGTTCCTACGCGACGCGTAAGTTCAAAATTTTCAATATTTGCACTCCAATGACTTCCAAATACCTGAACAGCACATAGAAGCAAGCAACATTCGGCATTGACAAATGCTTGTTGTTATGTGTCAGTATCTCATCCCCCATTGTGTACTCTTCCCCTGGGTTTTGTTTTCCAGGTGCATCATTTTGCACTTCTTTGCATTGAATCTAAGCTGCCATACATTTGACCATTCCTCCAACCTTGCCAAGTCCCTTTTTATTCTTTCCACCCCACCTTGCATATCAACCCTGTTGCAGATCTTTGTGTCATCTGCAAAGAGACATACTTTCCCTTCCAGTCCCTCTGCAATGTTACTTATAAAGACATTAAAAAGGACCGGCCCCAGTACTGAACCCTGCGGTACCCCACTAGTAACCCTCCTTTCTTCATTGTGAACTCCATTTACTATTACCCGCTGTGTCCTGTTGTCCAGCCAGTGTTTTACCCAGGCTACCACCCTAGGACCCACTCCCAGGCTGGCTAATTTGTCTATTAAAAACTTTTGTGCTGGACTGTGTCAAATGCCTTGCTAAAGTCTAGGTAGATCATGTCCACTGCCCCTCCCTGGTCTACTGTTTTGGTCACCTAGTCAAAGAAATCAATTAGATTCATCTGACATGACCTTCCCCGCTGTGAATCCATGCTGCCTTGGGTCCAGTGCCCCACTGGCCTCTAGGTACTTAACAATTCTTTCTATCAGAAGTGATTCCATCATTTTCCCTACCACTGAGGTCAAGCTGACAGGTCTGTAGTTTCCTGCCTCTGTCTTGCTCCCACTTTTGTGAAGGGGAATCACATCCGCCAAAACTCGACCGGACTACACAGGAAAGTGTTTTTTTAATATATATAATTGCTGTGGTGAAAAAACAATCCCCAGCAATTATATAAAATAAAACATGGGGTGGTGCGTTTAACTCAAGATTTTACACACACCCCTCAGTGTTGGATAGCACCTCGGGTGTGTGTAAAATCTCGTTAAACACATGACTCCATGCATTATTGTACAATTATAAGTTAAAAACAACTGCAGCAAATTTGATTGACAGCTAGCCATGCAGTAAGACAAATCTTAACTCAGGGTCATGTAATGTGGTTAGCCAATAACCTCCTTCCTTTTCTCACTGCCATTTTATCACTGTGAATAATTCGTACAGCTGAAATAATATAGCTTGTTTTCCAAGCCAGAGTAACCTTTCACAGCCACAGACAGTCTCAATTGCATTTGATGACTCTGCGTTCACATTTTTTTAGAACTGAGTCATGCTTTCTACTATGGTATCACTGGTGGAGATTATAGGTTAAAGAATTTTCATCTAAAACTGAGCAAATAAGGGGACAATAAAACCCTAAACAACAGAGCAGGCGGTGTAAAGCTGAGTGACCTGCCAGTTCAAGAGGGGTCACATTCTTCCAGATCTCACAGATGAGGTGGCGAGAGCTGATAAAACTGTTGGTTATGTCCATCTGAAACAGCGTGACCCAGAAGACTTCTTTAGTACAGCAGTAGCTATTAATATAAAGTGTTGGATCTCAGGAAGTGGAAACCTGATGTGCATAACCGATAAACTCAGCAGCACTAGGAGATTGCTTGCATTTGCAGGTTTGGCATTCTTCACATAATTCCATAGGAAATGCTTCACACATATTTACCATGGGCTACGTGGGCCTGTTTGCTTAGTAGAGGCACTGTTCTACTGACACTGGCACCTGTAACATGGGGAGGAAGGAGTAGCTGGTCAAGAGAGATGAGCATCTCACCTGCACAAGTCCATAAGTTCACACCTGGGTACTGGGTCTAGTTCTGGTCATGCGGAACAGAAAGAGCATTGAAGTGTTGCAGTGATTCGGCACTGGGACACTAATATACTTCGTGGCTTTATTTATTTAAAAATTGGTACCCAGGTCTGGCCCAGTGGCTTGGAGGACTGAAGCACTGGCACATTATCTCCTGCCACACTGGCAACCCATGTTCGATGGTGAGCACGAGTTTCTGGGGGTTGGTTGGGGAGAGAGAGGCTCGAGCGTCGGTAGGACTGCTCTCCTCTCTCGGGGAGGGTGGATTGTCATTTCCGCTAAATGACTGCCACCAGGTGGAGTCCTGGTGGTAGTGCAGGTCTGGGATGACAACAGAAGGGAGGGTGCTGAGGGACTCTGCGTGCGCACCTCCACATATGCACACTGATGTGTGCACCCCAGCAATGGGGAATAGAGAAAAACAGAAAAAGGGACTCTGGCAGGGTTCATGACGCCCTGAGTGGTTGAACAGAGCTGTCTCAAGTAAGGGAGAGCTGAAGCTGCACTCGGCAGCATCCCAATGGGAGAAAAAGCTCAGTGAAAAAACAAAATTGATAGCCGGGATAGATTAACTGTGCCAAGTCTCATTTCCAGGTGCCACCTGGGGGAAAAGGAGTACAACAAAAAAGCATACATGGTATTAATGAAGGGTACAAAATAAAGTGCAGTCAGTGCACAATGTTAACACGGTACAAGTGCAATAAAAAGAGCCAAACGATGGCCCTATAAGCAGCTTTGATGAGCAAATAAAGTGACCAGAGCAGGTGGGAAAATGGCAGTGCAGTGCTAGTTGGGAGGAGACTGATTCAGACAAAGGTAGAACCCAGGAGGAGCCCAACAACAGGGGGTGGAAGGGACTCCAACACGGTAGGGTCAGGTAGAGGACTGACAGGGGCAGGAGGGGATTGGGAGGAGTTTTAGCTGGTACCTAATGGTGATGGGGGAAGGAAGACAGAGAGAAGAGGGGAGCAGATTCCAGAGGGAGAGAGGGAAGGTGACAGGAAAAGGCTGATTGCGCAGCAGGGAGGGTGAGTGGGGAAGGGAGAAAGTATGAGGATCCCTGGAGGGGATGGAGTATGTGGCAGAAGGAATGGGTGAGAGCAGTGAGGATAAGTAAGAGGGTAGGGACCCAGGCTTGGATGGGAGGCAAGACCTGTGAGGCAAGGCCAAGCATACATTATGTAGCTAGAGTAGGCTAAGGGGGAACATGATCACAATGTTCCAGATACTAAAAGGGATAGATATGGAGAAACGTACATCTGTTTGAGCTGGCAGTGCAAGTTGAACTTGTGGGTTAATCACATGCTATACCTGGTGAGGTAGTAAAATGCATCTCAACTGTTCCCCATTTTGCGGGACATCCCTGATTTTGCCTCAGAAATTTCCTTTGTGCTGTCTAAATTAAACATTTCTGACACTAAAGAGTACAGATTTGAATTCTAAAATAGGGTCAGTCATCAGTATAACAGTTCATTTCTCATTAAGCACCATATTGATCTTTTATTTGCTGGTCCCGCTGTCCAACCTTGGCTAAGTATTGTCACAGAGGACTGTACTTAGCCCCGGGAGAACAGTTGGACCAGAAAAACATCTGATCTGAGCTTATAAAAAGCTCTACCATGCACTACAGCCTGCTGCAAAGTAATGCACCTGGGAAACAAAAACCCAGGGGAAGAGTACACTGTGGGGGGTGAGATACTAACAACAACAAAAATGGAAAGAGACCTGGGGGTAGTCATATTAGATGACCTAAACGTGGGCAAGCAATGTGACAGGGCACTAAGGAGGACTGGGGAGATACAGGGATGCATAGGGAGAGGCATCACCAGTAGAAAACAGGAAGTTATTATCATCCCTCTGTACAGACAGCTGGTGAGACCCCATCTGGAGTACTGCGTGCAGTTCTGGAGAGCCAATCTCCGCAAGGATATAGACAGGATGGAGGAGTCCAGAGGAGGGGAACTAAAATGGTGCAGGGTCTGCACCAGAAGACATATGAAGAGAGACTTAAGGAGCTTAATATGTGTAACCTCGAGGAAAAGAGGAAGAGGGGGGACATGATAGAAACTTTCAACTACCTCAAGGGAATCAACAAAGTCCAAGAGGGTAGCATCTTTCAGAAAAAGAGGTGAGCAAGAACAAGGGGGCACAATTTGAAGATAGAAGGAGGACGGATCAGAGGTAATGTGAGGAAGTATTTTTTCATGGAAAGGGTTGTGGATGCATGGAACGGCCTTCCTGAGGAGGTTGTGAAGTCAAAAACAGTGGGGGAATTCAAGAATGCTTGGGACAGACAAAAGGCAATTTTAGAGGGTGGGGGTAGGAGGATGTAGGCTGTTGGTTAGGATCTGCAGCTTATCCATTTGGTAGGGAAATGGGCAGACTAGGTGGGCCAAGTGGTCCTTATCTGCCATCAAATTCTATGTTTCTATGCATCTCCCACTGCTGTAGCTCTGCTCTGATGCTTGAGATATACCACCTTTTAAGAAGCCCAAAGTGGGAGATTTCTTAGTGAAAGATGATTATTTGCAGGACAATATGTAACCTCAATCTATGCAACAGATGTGTTTTCTCTAAATAATCGGAATTAGGACCCTGTGTTGTTGTCTTTCAGTTGTTCCTATTGTTTCTTACTATTTTAAGGTATTTTAGTTAAAGTATTACAGTTTTCTCCAACATTTAGAGGAAAGTTAGAACATTTTTTTCTACTATTTCTACTATTTTTCTACCTCACTCCTCAGCCCTCCTATTCTTTGTTGCTGTCTCTCATCCCCACCTTCAACTATCCCTGCGCTCCCTCTCCTGTGCCCCCTTCCCTGTCTAGCTTCTCCCCTCTCCAACCTGCTTTTTCCCCAGTGCTCTCTCTCCACTACTTCCTCCCTGTCAACTAATCATGCACCCTGCCTGTACACCGCACCCTCTTCTCCTCCTCCTCCTCCTCCTATTTTCTCTCTTTCCACTACTCCAGCCTCCCAGAGCCTGCTTCCCCTCTGCCCCAATCAGTTACCTACCCATTTCTACTTATCAACACCTAGGTACCCTACATCTACAACTCTGCCACCCGCCCTGGGCTGGGGCCCACAGGGACGCTATAGCAGCAGCTAACTTCACCCAAATGGTTGACTCCCCTACCAGAAAAAACTATAAAACTGGAACCTGCACCCTTCTGGACTTTATCCTAACCAGCCACCCCACCCAGATTACAAACACCACTGTTCTCCCTGACTCTCTCAGTGACCACTCTCCTGTTAGCTGCTCCTGGTCAAACAAATTCTCTAACCCCCAAAAAAAAAAAACATCACCAGCAGAGTTCTACCTCATGGACAACTAACACTCCTTAAAACCCACCTTCTCCTACAGGACTGGTCACCAGTCCTCACAGCCACTAATGTGAACACTGCCCTGAACCATTTCATCAGCATCTTCAATGAAGCCTGCAACATATTTGCTCCACTAAAAAAGCAAAAAGTAAAGGCTCTCTGTAACCCCTGGCTCTCAGGTGACCTCCTAAGGCGATTAAAGGCAAGGGACCATCTTTGAGAGTGCGCCAGAAACACTGGAAGACAAATCTCGGTCGATAACTACAAACGCATCGAATGACTGTACTCAAATCTATCCGCAAACAAAATCTGCTCTTCTTTTAAAACGCTTTTGCAAGCTCCTGGGGCAATGGAAGAGATTTCTGGAATAACATAAAAGAAGTCATTGGGCAGCAGTCCAAATCCCCCCCATCTGTACTCTGCATTAATGGTATGACCACTCAAGACCAGAAAATCATTGCTGACACATTCAGTGCTGCTTTCACAAACCTTAGTTCTATACTTCCACCTGATTTCTTCAAAGATGACACTCCTAATTCCCCAACCTCCCCTGCCCCTACTAGCCACCCTCCTTTTTACTTTAAATTGGGCAAGATGTATCAGGTGTGCAGCTATGTTACCAAAGCCATTAGTAAGTCCAGGTCTATCAATGACTTTCTTGACCTTAGACTTCTATCACTCACCCTTGAAGAAGTACTCCTACCTCTGACTAGGATTTTCAACCTCTCCCTCAGACTTAGCCAGTTCCCGGACAAATGGAAATCTGCTACGGTAACCCCCATACATAAAAGTGGCGTCAAAACTGCACGAGAACTTCTGTCCAATTTCCATCCTACCTCCACTCTCTAAGGCCCTGGAACGTATAGTTGCAGACCAGCTTACCGACTTCCTGGACATGCATAACATCCTGTGCAGGCAGCAACACAGCTTTAGAAAGGGTCATAGTACCACCACAGCACTACTTGAATTTTCCAGCACCATCCACCGCTCACTGGATAACGGACAACAAACTGGGTCTGCTTTCATTGATTTAACAAAGGCCTTTGATACAGTCAACCACCGTCTCCTGCTTGTCCAGCTACAGTCTGCGGGACTCTCACCCAACTCTGTGAACTGGTTCAAAAGCTACCTAGATAACTGGTCCCAAAGAGTGAAAATTGCGGACACTCTCTCAGATGCCAGACCTGTCCGCTCTGGTGTCCCTTAGGGTTCTATATTGGGCCTCCTCCTCTTCGGCATTTTTTTGAACACACTGCCAGACTCCAGTCCAGAACAAATCTTGCTCTACGCTGATGATGCTGTTATCCTAACCTCCCACCATGATTCTAATCAGCTACAAGAGAACCTCCAGTGGGGTTTCACTGCAGTCGAAAACTGGTTCTTAAAACACAAACTGATCCTGAACCACAAAAAAAACAAATACAATGCTTGTCAGCAGCACAGGCAGCAAGAATAACCAGTATCACCTCTACATAAAAACCAAGCAAGGAGTCACCCTAGAACAAGTCCATACCTTTAAATACCTTGGCCTAACCCTTGACTCCAAACTCTCCTATGCTGACCATATTAATAATGTGGTAAAAGTGGCTAACACCAGACTGGGCCTTCTCTTCCGCTTTAGGAAGCATCTAACCACCGAAGTCCTGTCTGTTGCCATCCAGAGCTCTATTGTTAGTATTATAGATTACGGACTCATTATCTATGGCTCTGCCACTGCCACATCGCTCAAACGTGCTTCTACTTCCATGAATAATGCCTGTCGATTCATCACTGGAGCCCACTGTTTAACTCATACTTGAGACCTCTACTCCCAAACTGGATGGCTGCAACTCAACAACCGAATAAAGTATCAAACCTGCATCACAGCAAAGAAAATAATGATGGGCATTGCTCCCCCCAAGGGTCCGCTCTCTCCTCAAACCCAGAGTCAACAACTGTAACACCAGGAGCTCAAAACTCCTAACCCTGCAAATCTCCTACTGTCGCACAACCCAAGGCCAAAGGTCCTTTGCATATAGGGCCCCTAGCTGGCTAAACAGTCTCTCAACTGACATCTCTAACTCTCCTACTCTGGGCACTTTCAAGGCTAAGCTCCGCCTCTCATTAGCAGGCTCAAGCACCTGTGAATGCCCTGGTTAATGCAACACTCTCCATGCTACTGCCCATAGTCCCTGATGTCTGCCGTGGCCAACCTACATAGCACTTCACCCCTGCTATGCCCAACATTTGCTCTTACCCGTGCTCTGTCTTGACAAAGCCCCTTTGGCTGCCTTTCTTTGTCCCACCCCCACCCCCTTTCCTAGCTCCTCCTCACACCAACATTTTCTTTGTCGCTTTCTTCTTCCAGTGTTTCCTGTAAAGTCCTTGTAATAACATGTTATGACGATTGCGTTACTGATTGTTTTATAATGTATGTAACCTGTATGACCTGCATGCCTGTTACTTACTGACGTGGAACCTTTGTAAAAGAGCTGTGGCTCAAAGGTATTTGCAATCCTAGAATCAAATAAACAAACAAATAAACTATAAGGTCAGGATATGTAGTATTTTTCATGACTTTTTGTGGGACACAGTTGCCCAAGTCAGGATTATCCTGCAAAAACCAGGACAAATGCTAACCCTAGTCAGAGAGACTGTGAGACTTACACTCCAGAGTCGTGTGGTGTGAGAAAGCAGAGTCCAAAATAGATGAATACTCTGCTCAAGAATTCTTTTTATTTTCAAAAATCCATAGACACTTGCAATTGTAACTCACACCAAATTGATAGCCACAAACTGTGACCAGGTTGCCCCCGTGTTTCGCTGCATTAGAGCTTCATCAGGGGGCCAGGTCATCTTTTCTGGACTCTGCTTTCTCACACCACATGACTCTGCAGTGTGAGTCTCACAGTCTCTCTCAGTTCAGCAGGGTGATTGCCCCTGACCTGCACCCTGCCTCTGCTACCAGTGAGCATACCTCTCAACTGTCCCTGATTTTCAGGGATGTCCCTGATTTTGCCTCAAAAGTTTACTCTGTCCCTCCTAAAAATCATGTTTCCATGACCTAACAGTGGGGGTTGTAAGCACAAAATATTGTCAAACATTAAAATTACACACTTGTTCTTCCTTAAAAAATGCATTTTACACAAAACCCTTTATTCTACCAGCTTCCAGAGTGGATACCACCAATTTTGAAGATGTGTCCCTGATTTTAGTCCTTTGTCCCTGATTTTATTAAGCCTTGTCCCTGGTTTTTGGGGCAGAAGGTTGAGAGGTATGCCAGTGAGCACTGCACGTCTTTGTTTTGGGCCTACCTGCTCTGATGTCAGCTACAAGGGATTCTGGGATTTGCAGTTACAGAAAATGCCAACTTGGAAGTTAGCAGAATCAGCCTGATACAATCTACTAGACTGCAGTAAAGAGTAAGTAAAAAAGTGTTTTTGTACACAAAGTGCAAATTGGTACCAGCCACATGCTTGGGTGTGGGGCTGTTTGTGCATACTGGTCCTCTTTAATTCTACATAATCCACCACCCAGTTCAAGCCTAGAAATTAACTTGGGCTTTGTGTGCCTTCCTGGTTAAAATCTGTGACTAAATAAATAAATAAACATGCAGACATACAGGGACAGCAATTTACATAACAACATGAGGGCAGGAGTGCAGCTAGAAATGTCAGTATTGTACTCACTGGGTGGGATATTCAAAGGGGTTGTGCATAGCGCAACAGTGTTGCACCATGCACAACCCACTGATATGCCCTGGTGTGATATTCAAAAGGGGATGTTGCGCCGTGTAGATCCCAATGCGCCAGGACGCACTCAGTAATGTATGCGGCGCAAGTGCGGGGGGCGTGCCCATGCATATTCCGCATATCCCGATATTCAGCCTGGGATGTGAGGTGCATATGCTGGTGCAACCTTTACTTGCGCTGCACACTGGTGCTCAAAGTTGAGCCTAAAAGAAATAGGAGCAAGGGCTGGCCACCCACAGGTGAGCTGCCGTATTGCAGGGCACAACACGGCAGCCACTGGCTCTGGGTGGCCACCCGAGCTCCGGAGACAGGGTCTGTCGGCGTCGCGCTCCCCCACGCCTGATCGCGGGCAATGTAATGGAATCGATATCCCTGGAGGTCCAGTGGACTACCTCCAGCCCGATCGCAGGCATGACTATAGAAAAACAACACGTCCCATATCCCTGATGGTCCAGTGGACCGCCTCCAGCCCGATCATGGGCATAACTATAAAAAAAAAAAAACCACGTCCCATATCCCTGGTGGTCCAGTGAACCACTTCCAGCTCGATCGCAGGCATAAGTATAAATAAACATATGCTACTATCCCTGGTGGTCCAGTGGTACCCCCCGCCCCACCTGCCCACTGACCCCTGCCACCCTGCTCTCCCCCCGATCAGCGGCAGGCGACAGCTTCCATCACAAGCCTCCAGCCACCCGCTGACTGACTGTACAATGCGGCTGTAAGCCATTGGTCCACAGCGTGGCAATGGCAGACCAACCGCATTACACAGTCCAGATATGTGAATGGATGTGAGGTTCAAGAATACATGGGACAGGCATAAGGGAATCTTAATGGAAAGGGAGGAAGGGAGGGAGGGAGGAGAATGAGCCAGAGATCAAGTAGGGTCTGCGGTGAATATCATAAGTAGGGGAAAAAAGTGCAGACTGGGTGGGCCAATCAGTTCTTATCTGCCGTCAAATTCTGTTTCCTTGTAAGGGTTAGGATCCAGAAAATAAAAATAAAACAAAACGATGCTGCACAGCATAGGACGTACCTAGAAAAGTAGATTTTACATGGATGACAGTATATTTATTCAGCGTAGCTGTAACTAGCTTTCTAGAAAAACATTTTTCGCTGCACTGCTTCTTTAAAAGTGTGAAAGTCACTAAACAGTAGTTCCTTTCAAATACAGCAGTGATATATTCTCCAAAGCAACGATATGATATGGGACAGGTGCTTTAATTGATGTGTACCGTGAGTATTCCTGTGCCCACACCCTTGCACAAAGTAAATAAAATGCTTGAATCATGGTGTCATGCTGAGCACATTCCCCTACGGCTCTGCTGAGTTAGTTATGTTCCCGAACATCTCCACAGGGCTAAGCTGGACCTCTCCATGGGGCTCCAAGCTACCCTCCACAGAGTAACTGTTGCAAACTTTCTAGCCTCTTCTGGATGTTGTGTGTGTGTTTGGGAGGGGGGAGATACAGGAGTTATGGATTCATATTAGATCAGATTAATCTGTTGGTGGATTTGAGAAGGGTGATAAATTTGGCCTGGACACTGGAGAAATCTGCTTACTCTTTTTCGAGGCATGCCATGGGATCTTTAAGGTCTATCTGAATTACCCACAGCACAGATGGAACCAAGGTTTAACATCTCATCAAAAAAATGGTACCTCACAACAAGTGTCCCCCCCTCCCCCCACACACACACACAGCACGTTGGGGCATCATTTTGCTTCCTTATAACAAAAGGAGGCGTGCCCCATACAGAGCTACCAGCTCCATTTTCTGTAGCACTTAGTGTTGACTGGAAGTTTCCCATCTGACTACTGAACCGACCCTGCAGCTTCTGTGTTCTGACAGGACCTGGCTCCATGGCGGTAAAGTTGCAGGCCATAAAAGGGCTGATGGCTCCCTATGATGGTTTGTCCATTTCATGGCCTGTTTGTCTAAACTATCTGATAAAGCATTATGTCATAGGTGGAGCAGCAAACATCCAGAGAATGGAATGCCATTAATACATTGGGTGTGACAGCATGGCTCAATAAGCATTCCATCATGCAGGGCGTACAATAGCATTGCATCGGCACGCTTAATGAAGTAGTAACATTCTAGCAGTTACTTTACCAAACATGAGCAACTTAAATCGAACAACAAATAAAACACAATCTCTAATGTTCAGGCAACCTCAATTTTAGCTTGTTTCCTCCTTGTGTAAGGTCGGTTTTAAATTTCTGCTTCGTTTGAACAGGTAAGTAGATCTGATGACCGCAAGGTAGCAAGGCATTGTGGCAAGGCAGTATGCAGGGTGAGCGGAAGGAGGAGCATCACCAGCAAAAAGAGAGGTGGTGTTACCACTGCAATGATCATTGGTGAGACCCCACCTGGAGTGCTATGTCCAGTTCTGGAAAGCACATCTCAGAAGGTCATAGAAATGGGTAGAGGCTATCCAGAGGACAGCAACTAAAATGGGGTAGGGGCTGCATCAGAACTTGAAGCTCTACGAGGAGAGATGTAGGGATCTCAATATGTACACCCAGGAAGAGAGGAGGGAGAGGGGGACATGATAGAGACTTATAAATACCTCACACGGGTAGATAAGGTACAGGAGGGGAGTATTTTTCCAAAGAGAAGATGTCCAGGAACAAGAGGGTATGCAAAGAAGCTGGAAGGGGGGAATTTAGAAAGGATGTAAGGAACTAGTTCTTCACTGAAAGAGTGGTGGACACCTGTAACAGTCTTCTTGCAGAGGTGGTGGGGGCACAGGCAGTGATGAGCTTCAAGAATTCATGGGATAGGAACAAAGGAATATTGGTAGGAAAGCAGGGGGGAGGGGAGAGTAGCCGCAGATCAGTAGGGTCTACAGTGACAGTATAGGCAAGGAAAAATGGAAAGACTGGGTGGGCCACACAGTCCTTATCTACATACAGATTCTATGTTTCTAGAGGCACAGCTGTCAAATATCAATGCTCATTGGGCCACCCAGTTGCCCAGCGTATTGTGCTACTATGCAGGTAATCCGGGTTTGGCGACAAACTCAAGTCGCTGAGCTGAGTGGCAGGCCAGGTGGGGAAAGCCGCCTTATGGCAGTGAGCCTCGGCTAGAGAGGTTAATGGTTAGCTCTGGCACCTCAGATACCTACTGCAGCTGTGAAAGGGAGGTCGATGGTTAGCTCTGGCACCACAGCTACCTACTCTGGCTGAGTCAGGGAGATCAATGGCTTGCTCCTGCACGACAGTAACCCACTGTGGCTGTATTAGGGAGATCAGTGGTTATAGCTCCAGTACCACAGTGACCCACTGCGGCAGGGCCAGGAAGGTCAATGGTTACAGTTCCACTACCATGGCAACCCACAGAAGGTCAGTGATTATAGCTCTGACACCACAGCGATGCGCTGCTGGGCCAGGGAGTCAATGGTTAGCACCACAGCGACCCACTACGGTTGAGCAAGGGAGGTCAATGGCTAGCTCTGGCATCTCTGTGACCCACTGCAGCTGGGCCGGGAAGGTCAGTGGTTAGCTCTGGCACCACACCAACCCACAACAGCTGGGCAAGGGAGGTTAATGGTTATATCTCCGGTATTAAAACAACCCACAACGGCTGGGCCAGGGAGCTTGATGGTTAGCTCTGGCACCTCATAAACCCACTGCAGATACACCAGGGTGATCAATAGTTAGCACTGGCACCACATCTACCCTATGTGACTGAGTCAGGAGGTCGATGGTTAGCTCCAGCGCCACAGTGAACCACTGCAACTGAAACTGGGAGGTCGATGGTTATAGCTCCAAAACCATGGTGACCCACTTCGACTGAGCCAGGGAGGCCAATGGTTAGTTCTGGTACCACAGCAACCCACTATAGCTGTGCCAGGGAGGTCGATGGTTAGCACTGGCAACCAGCTACCTACTGTGACTAGGTCAGGGAGGTTGATGGCTAGCTCCTGCTCCAAGGTGATCTACTGTGGCTGGACCAGGGAAGTTGATGATTATATCGCCAGCACCACAGCGACCCATTGCAGTCGATGGTTACAACTCCGGCACAACAGCAACCCACAGAAGGTCGATGATTTTAGCTCTGGCTCCACAGTTACTCACTGTGACTGGCCCAGGAAGGTCAATGGTTAGCTGCAGCAGCTCAGTGACTCACTGTGGCTAAGACAGAGGTCAATGGTTAGCTCTGGCACCATAATGTCCCACTGTGGCTGGGCAAAGAGGGGGTCAATGGTTAGCTCTGGCACCATAATTACCCTCTATGACTGGGTCAGGGAGGTTAATGACTAGCTCTGGCAACACAGCAACCCACTGCAGCTGGGCCAGGAAGGTCGATGGTTAGTTCTGGTATGACAGTGACTCACTGTAGCTGGGCCAGGTAGGTCAATGGTTATAGCTCCAGCACCACAGACACCCACTGTGGCTGGGCCAGAGAGGTCAGTGGTTAGCTCTGGCACCTCAGCAAGCCACTGTGGCTACACCAGGGAGATTGATGGTTAGCTCAAGCACCATAACTACCCTCTGTGACTGGGGTAGGAAGGTCGATGGCTAGCAGCAGCATCAGTGACTCACTGGGGCTGGACCAGAAAGGTCGTTGATTTGCTCTGGCACCCCAGCCACCCATTGCAGCTGAGCTAGAGAGGTCAATGATTAACTCCATCACCACGGTGACCCAATGTGGCTGAAACAGGGAGGTTGATGGTTATAGCTCAAGCACCACAGCGACCCACTACGGCTGGGCCAGGCAAGTCAATTGTTAGCTCCGGCACCACAGCTACCTGCTGTGGCTGGGCCAGGCAGGTCAATGATTAGCTCCGGCACCACAGCTACCTACTGTGGCTGGGCCAGAAAGGTCAATGGTTATAGCTCCGGAACCACAGTAACTCACTGTAGATGGGCCAGAGAGTTTGATGGTTACAGCTGTGGCAGCACAGTGACCCACAGAAGGTTGATGGTCACAGCACTGGCACCACAGTGACCCAGTGCGGTTGGGCTGAGAAGGTCGATGGTTAGCTCCGGCACCACAGCAGCCCTCTGTGGCTGGGCCAAGGAGGTTGATGGTTACAGCTCTGGCACCACAGCTATCCACTGTGGCTAGGCCATGGAGGTCGATGGTTAGCTATAGCACCACACCGACCCACTGCAGCTGGCTCAGGATAGTCAATGGTTAGGTCTGGCACCACAATGACCCACTGTGGCTGGGCCAGGGAGATCAATGGTTACAGCGCCAGCACCACAGCTATCCACTGTGGCTTGACCAAGGATGTCAATGGTTATAGCTCTGGTACCACAGCTATCCACTGTGGCTAAACTAGGGAGGTCGATGATTAGCTCTGGCACCACAGCGACCCACTGTGGCTGGGCCAGGGAGGTTGATGGTTATAGCTCTGGAATCTCAGCCACACACTGCAGCTGGCCATGGAGTTCGATGGTTATAGCCAGGGCCCCTACTTTTCTGCAGCACAGTGGGACCAAGTTCTGCGGCAAGACTACCATTTGCTGCAGAACTTCTGTGGTTTGTAATTTCTGCGGAAGTTCTGCGGCACTAACAAACTACCACATCACAGTGTCAGCTTGTCATCCTGACTTCACTTTCATGGCAGTGGTTATAGCAATCAGGATGGTGGAAAGCACAGTAACACTAGTTCAAAAAATAACAGACTTATAAAAATAATTTTATGCCTAAATAGGCAAAACAAATGTCTCTCCCTTAAGGTCCTAGCCTGTTGCATAAATGACATATGCAGAGGGGATCTTATGTGATAAATAAGGTATTTCTATATGCATACTATCTATCCCACTAATGAGGTTTCCACTGTCTATCACTTACATATTTGTATGTGCTTTCTACACCACTCATGAGGTTCCCACTGTGTATCACTTATATATTTATATGCAATATGTAACATACATACAAATATGTGTGTGTGTGTGTGGTGAGAGAGACAGAGATACTGTATATGTGTGTGTGTCTGTGTGTGTATATATATATATATATATTTTTTTTTTCCATGAACTTGCATCCTCATTTATACAGGTCCCATTGGAAATGGAATAGAGGAGTTATTGCAAAACTCATTTTTCATGTCAACCTGCTTACCCTGACACACTACATAACGCTATCAGGCCATGACATGCACGTGAAACAATTGTGAGATAGAGCTCTCTGGCCTATCACAATGTGTCCACCATGTGACAGAACACTGCACCATACCTTCCCAGGCTCCGAGCAGTGATGTGTTCCACCAATCCTTGTGCTGCCCAGACAGCTCCCAGAACTAATCTCTGAACCTGAGTTACCAGCATGAAAACACAGCATTCTACCCTCTGGCCCAACAGCTGTCCCTGCACACAACATTTCTCAATAACTTTTAGGTGATTCTATCAACCAATGACAATATGTAATCAATAACCCTGGCAAAAATGCATACAGTGCAATTATTTATTTAACAGGTCTATTCTTTCAACAGGTCTACACATTATTATATTTCACTTTTCTGGGCATAATTACTTTATTTTTCTTAAAAATTTAGACAGTTACATTCATTTTACCAGTTATTCATTTCAGATAGCGTCTCTATACCTTAAAAGCACAAACAGGTTGTACAAAGTGAGGTATGAACTTAACAGGTCTGTGCTATTGACAAGGTTTTGTTTAAGTTGGCCCTAGTGCAACAATGTAAGACTGAAAATTGTATTAGGCAGTAGTGCAGGTTAAGCAAATATCATCATGCATGATGTGCTGTGCCACCGTCTCTGGCAGTGGGAGCTGTGGTAGATAAGTGACTGCTTATTTCTGTTGCAGAATGCAGCCATTTCATTAGCTAATGTATGATGTTATAGCAATGATAACATCACATTCTGAACATATGGGGGGGGGTTGGATATAAAAAGAGGGCAAGGGAACCAGATTCTATGTATAAACAGAAATATTAATAAAAAATCACCAAGAAGAGTGAATTCTGCGGCATCGCAGAAGTTCTGCGGTAGATTGCAAGTTCTGCGCAAAATTCTGCGGCCGCAGAATTCTAGGGGCCTTGGTTATAGCTTCAGCACCACAGTGATCCACTGTGGCTGGGCCAGGGAGTTTGATGGTTATTGCTCTGGCACCAAAGTATCCCACTGTGGCTGTGCCAAGGAGTTAGACGGCTAGCTCAGGCACCACAGCGGCCTACTGTGGCTGCACCAGGGAGCTTTCTCCTGCCATAAGGACATGCTATGTGTCTCCAAGACCACTCAGAAGGCTGCACTCACATTTTGGGAAGTGGTATATGGGAGTGATCTAAACGGCTGAAAAACCCATATCTGTCTGAGTCTGGGTTTCTGGCTTCTCTTTAGTCCTAGCGCCAACCACCACTGGATCTTCATCCACACATTGTACTGTCTCGGAGGTGGGAGGAGAGCCCTTTCCCACAGCCCCAGCCATGCAGAAGAGAGCTTTGGGGATAACCCATGGGTTACTGAAGCCTGAGGAGACAGGGGACGCAGGCATGCACTTGGTGTAACACACTTTGCATAGGGTCCCAGAAAGTCTGAAAGTAAGCAATAATACCCAACAGGGTGGGTGGTATTGGGGAATACCAGACCGCCCTGGGAAAATAATGAAGTCCGATGCCGCAGGCAGAGGGCCTTACAGCCCCTGGAAGGTCCGTTATTCCCCAGTACTGCCCACCCTGGAGGGTGTTATTGTGCTTAGAAAATTGCTAATTTTTCACATTTTATATTGGAATTTTAAAATACTGTGAAATGTGAAAAGTAAGGAAAAAATAATAAAAAAAAACATTAATGTAAAGTAGTCCCTCCACAGCTGTGCCTAGCTGTGGAAGGGCACTCTGGCAGGTCACAGTCAGTAGGCAGTTGAAGGTTACTTCCCTTTATGTCCCCTCATGTTTTCCCCAGCTGTACACCCATTGTAGTGTTTTGTTTTATTTAGATTGCATAACAGATACAGTGTAACTACTAAGGTATTAGCCTTGCCCGTTGCGTGCTGCCAGCTTGCGGATCACAATTTAGCAGCCAACACTATGCTGTGTGAGGCACACCTGGTTGGCACAGACATTTGTAGGGTTGGTACCAGTTGACAGTCTTTCTTTTTTATTACTGGACCCTTTATGTTGCTTTTGGGATTACTTTGGGTTGTGCATTTGTTGGGGGGGGGGGGGCAATGTTTCTTACTTTGTTAAACTCCAGTATCGGGACAAACTAAAAGGCAGGTCTAACATTCTGAAACATTGACTGGACCTTTAATGTGGGTGCTGCTGTCCTTGGCACCGACTCTTTTAAAGCCTGGGCTCTGTTGTCTAATAGACAACCACCTTGGCAAGCCTATCAGCCAATCTGAGCCCAGGGATTTCTTGGCCTATTTTCTAAGTCTATGATCACCAAATGTTTAAATGAGGTATTAGGTTTGCATGTAGAGGTCAGCAGTCTGGAGATATCATCAAATTCAATATATGGACAGAAAACGATATCTTGGTTGGGGGAAGCTGTACTTACTAATGCTGCTGTCTACATTTAATATATATCATTTAATAGGGGGTTGACTCAGACATGGATAACTCTAGACAGCTAACACCTACAGGTAAGCCACCTACCTTGTTTGAAAGAGCTTTTCATGGGCTTCTAGACTATAACAGTCCATGCACCCCTATGCTTCTCATAAGCCGTGTTTACATGGCTGATGTGCTGTGACTTCTGCTGCGCTTAAATTTGCATCAACAGCTGGAGATTATAAAAATTTGTGTCCTCATGGCCCCTATCAGTGCTGATGCGAACTGTGCTGGAGAGGGGCGCTAGACTGTGAGATTGACAGGTCTGTGGTGATGTCAGCAGTGATGCATCGGATGACATGCAGGCTGCTGATGTCATCCCACAGCATGCTCAAACATGAACGAGACAGACAAACTGTAGGGCTACAGCTACCCACGGGCTGCGTCCAATCCAACAGATAAAGCCCAAAACTTGAGTCCAGTGTCACTGTACAAGTGAGAATTAGCTGGGTATGCAGGAAACATAGAAACATAGACTTTGACGGCAGATAAGGACCGCTTGGCCCACCTAGTCTGCCCATTTCCCTACCTAGTGGATAAGCTGCAGATCCTAGTTAACCAACAGCCTACTTCTTCTTACCCCCACCACCAGAATTGCCTTATGTCTGTCCCATGCATTCTTGAATTCCCCCACTGTTTTTGACCCCACAAGCTCCTCAGGAAGGCCGTTCCATGTGTCCACCGTCCTCTCTGTGAAAAAATACTTCCTCACATTGCCTCTAAGCCGTCCCTCCTCTATCTTCAAATTGAGTCCCCTTGTTCTTGCACATCTCTTTTTCTGAAAGATGCTACCCTCTTGGACTTTGTTGATTCCCTTGAGGTACTTGAAAGTTTCTATCATGTCCCCTCTCTCCCTCCTTTCCTTAAGGGTATACATATTAAGCTCCTTTAGTCTCTCTTCGTATGACTTCTGTTGCAGACCCTGCACCATTTTAGTTGCCCTCCTCTGGACCGCCTCCATCCTGTCTATGTCCTTGCGGAGATGGGTCTCCAGAACTGCACACAGTACTCCAGATGGGGTCTCACCAACTGTCTGTACAGAGGGATAACAACGTCCTGTTCTCTACTTGTGATGCCTCTCCCTATACATCCCAGTATCCCCCAGCCATCCCTACTGCCATCTCACATTGCTTGCTTACCTTTAGGTCATCTGATATGACTACCCTAGGTCCCTTTCCATTTTTGTTGTTGTTAATATCCCCCTCCCCCCCACTGTGTACTCTTCCCCTGGTTTTTTGTTTCTCAAGTGCATTACTTTGCACTTCTTTGCACTGAATCTAAGCTGCCATATTTTTGACCATTCCTCTAACCTTGCCAAGTCCCTTCTCATCCTTTCCACCTCCCCTTGTGTATCAACCCTGTTGCAGAGCTTTGTGTCATCTGCAAAGAGGCATACTTTTCCTTGAAGTCCCTCCACAATGTCACTTATAAAGACATTAAAAAGGACCAGACTCAGTACTGAACCCTGTGGTACCCTGCTAGTAACCCCCCTTTCTTCGGAGTAGACTCCATTTACTATTACCCTCTGTGTCCTGTTGTCCAGTCAACTGTTTACCCAGGCTACCACCCTGGGACCCACTCCCAGGCTGGCTAATTTGTCTATTAATCTTTTGTGTGGGACTATGTCAGATGCCTTGCTAAAGTCTAGGTAGGCCTTGTCCACAACCCCTCCCTGGTGTACTACTTTAGCTACCCAGTCAAAGAAATCTATTAGATTCGTCTGACATGACCTTCCCGCTGTGAATCCATGCTGCCTCGGATCCTGTGCCCCGCTGGCCTCTATATACTCAACAATTCTTTCTTTCAGATGTGATTCCATCATTTTCCCTGCCACTGAGGTCAAGCTAACAGGTCTGTAGTTTTCTGCCTCTGCTTTGCTCCCACTTTTGTGAAGGGGAATCACATCTGCCCTCCTCCAGTCCTTAGGTACCACACCATCCTCCCATGATTTGTTAAAAAGGGCAGTCAGTGGTGTCACTAGTTCTCCCCCTTCGTTCTTTTAGAATTCTGGGGTGATTCCCATCAGGCCCCATTGCTTTGTCCACCTTCAGTTTTAGGAGTTCTTTCAGAACCCTTTCTTCTGTGAAAGGACTGGTATCGACCCCCACCTCTACCTCCTCTTCTTTTGTGAATACTGAATGGAAGAATTCATTTAGTATCCCTGCTTTTCACTGTCCCTCTCGCCCACCACCTCCCCTTTATTAAGCCTCACTATCCCTCCCTTGGTCTTTCTTAAGCTCCCTAATGTACCTATAAAAGGTTTCATCCCCCTTCTTAAAAGAGTTGGCTATCTTTTCCTCAGTTTGTGTCTTTCTATTCTGACTGCCTTCTCCGCTTCCTTCTGCTTTAACATAGAAACACAGAAACATAGAAGTTGACGGCAGATATGGACCGCAAGGCCCATCCAGTCTGCCCATTTCTTTTTCTACCTTATGAATGTGCCATTGGCCTTTGCTCTGTCAATGGCCTATGAGGAGGCAGTATAGCGCAGTGGTCTAAGGCTCTGAGCTGCAAATCTGGGGACATCCAGCAGACCAGACCTGGGTCTGAATCCCACAGCTTCCACTTGCATACTGTGTGACCCTGAGCAAGTCACTTAACCTCCTTGTGCTCCCAGGTCGCTCCTGTAAAAAAGCTTTCAGCTTAGTGTACTATACCTGGTTAAACAACTAAATTAAAAAAAAAAAAAATTACTGGTACAGTTCTCTGTCCTGCTCCTTCTGTGTTTCCTTATACTTCCTGAGTGCTATCTTTTTCTCCCTAACCTTTCCCGCCACCTCTTTTGAGAATCATAGTGTTTTTTCTTTTGTTTTGATTTGTTTATTTGCTTCACACAAAGGCTTGTTGCCTCTGTGATGGCGGTTTTGATGTTTCCCCATTGTTCCTCCACCCCTTCTTCTAGCCTGTTTGCTAGTGCTTTTCTATGGCACTCTCCCATTTTGACAAAGTCTGCCCTCCTAAAGTCTTGTACCCTCACTTTTGTATGGCTTGACTCTGCGGCTCTGTTTATCATGAACCACACTGTTTGGTGGCCACTTGTTCCCAGATGGCTACCCACTTCAAGATCTGAGATCCTCGCTCCGTTCCCATTTGAGAGTACCAGGTCTAAGATTGCTCCATCCCGAGTGGGTTCCAGCACTAGCTGTCTAAGGCATGCCCCCTCTAAGGCATCGAGAATGACCCTGCTCTTGGACATGGCTGCAGCAAAGGTGCTCCAGTTAACATCTGGCATATTCAGGTTCCCCATCAACAATATCTCCCCTTTTTCTGCCATCCTAAGGATGCCTTCTATAATTTCCTTGTACATTTTCTCCCCCTGAGACAGGGGTCTGTATACAATCCCCATGCAGATTGTGGTGCCATTTCTAGTCTCCACGGTGACCCACAGTGCCTCCTCTCCTTCCTGTTACCCTTTAGTTCTGTTGCTTTGATCCCTTCCCCTATGTAGAGCTACTCCTCCTCCTCTTCTACCCTCCCTGTCCCTCCTGTAGATTGTGTACCCTGGTAAGTTGACATCTCAGTCATGGTTCTCTGTGTACCATGTTTCTGTGACTGCCACGATATCCAGGCGTCCCTCTTCCATCAAAACCACCAATTCAGGGAGCTTGTTAGCAAGACTATAGACATTGGTACTCATTACCCTCCATTTTTTGATGGCCTTACCCCTTTTTGCTCCATCCCTGTCCTTACTGCCTTTGCCTTTTTCTCCATTTACCCCTGCCCTTCTCCCTATCGACTTCTCTATCTTGGTATTTACCTCACTAACTATCCTAATTTTTTTGGGGGGGCTAGGATTTCCCTGCTCTTTTTCAGTGACCCCCCCCCTTTGGCTAGTTTAAATGCTTGCCAATGAAGCATTTAAACCTGTCACCTAGGATCCTGGTTCCCCTTCCGGACAGATGCAGACCATCGTGCCAGTATAGGCCTGCATCCCTCCAGGTGGACCCTCAGTCCCCAATGAAGCCAAAGCCCTGAGCTCTGCACCCATTTTTCACCCATTGAATGAGTCCCATGGTGCAGAGCACCCTAGCCTCACCCATGCCATAGAGAGGCAGGACCTCTGAGAAGGTTACCGTGCGTGCTACTTGTCTAAGGCCCTCCCAAACTCCACAAACTCCTCTTGCACTGCTCTGATCCCTTTCCCAGCTGGGTCATTTGTCCCTAGGTGGACAGTGGCACCAGCTCCCTCCTGTGTGGCTGCTCCCGTCCTGAGGATTCCTCCTATCCTTCTAACCATGGCAGCAGAGCAGGCACCTTGCCTCCCTCTCCCCCACCCCCAGTTCCTAGCCCCTATAATTTGAGTCCCCACCAGTAGTTGTTTCCTTCCCTGTAGGGTCCCATGTCACCCTTCTGTGGGTCTGCTTTGTGGAGGTTCCCAGCATCCTCCTTGGTCTCCTCTGCGGGTACCTCCATAGAGGAACCACACTCTGCCAGAATGGAGTACGAATTGTGGAGAGGTACAGCTGGAGGGGTGTGCCTCTTTTCCACCACCCTCACCCTCTCTGAGCCCACTGTGGTCCAACTGCTCCTCTTTCTTGGCAACCTGTGAGGCAGCAGCGGCAGCCCTGGTGATTCCTGGGTGGGAGAGGAGGTCCCCCTGAATCCTGGCCAACTCAGCCTGGAGACAAGCAACCTCCTCCCTCAGCCCAGAGAGGTACCTGCAGATGGGACAACACTGTATCCTCCAGAACGTCTCCCGGAAGACTGCTGCTCCACTGCCACTGCACTGCACCACTCCCATCATGTCTTAGTTGTGGCCCCTCAACTGTTGTTTTGTATGCTTACTCTTTCCTCCCTCTGTTTATTTTTTATTCTCTCTACTTTCCTACTGCCTCCATGCCCTTACAGCTCCTGCTCTTCCTGTTCTGGGACAGGAAGTTCCTGTATTCCTCAGTGGTCTTCTTCTTACTTGCTCAGAGTCAGACCTCCAGCAGCTAGAGGAAGGGTGGAGAGCTACTCTTTTCCTTCTAGGATGGCGAGTCTTTTGTGCCTTTGTGATCACTCCTTTCCTGCTCCAAACAGGAAGTTCCTGTTGTCAGTCAAATCCTGTGCCTATAAAAGTGGAACTAGCTAAGGGTGGGGAGGGCTATATAGTCCCAGTAGAGTAGTAAAGTTCTAACAGTACCTCCTTCCTCTTGACGTTCTCTGCCAAAAGCTATCTAGGGTAGTTTTAAATCCAAACACCTGACTTCCTGCTGCCTAAGCCACTCCCTCTAATTCACAGTTCCCTTCTTCATCTCGCTAACTGCACAGATAACAGTTAATAATAATAATAATAATAATAATAAAATGTACTTGTATGGCTTCTTCCAATTTCAAAGCTGTACAGGTCACATAAAAACAGAACACAACACATATAATATAAAATCAGAAGATAGAGAAAATGCTTTCCCCATAAAAAAGTCTTAGGGCCTGCTTAAAACTCCCGTCCTGCGCTCCCAGCTGGCGGGGCAGAGAATTCCAGAGGGTAGGTGCCACGAACCCGAAGGCGCGCGCACCAGATGACTTTAGGTTAACCCTCGGAATCTCTAGCAACCCCTCATCAGCCAAGCGGAGCTGTCGCAGTTCTCTTCACCAACTCAGTCAAACACACTAACTTTTGTTTTTTTATTTGTTTGTTTGTTTTTACCCTAAATTGAAGGTCCCAGTGTTAGAGTTCTAGTTCTTAAGTCCCAGTAGAGTAGAGGAATAGAGGAGCATTCTGGGAGCATCTGTCAGAGTGAGCAGTGTAGTCTGTCCCCACAGCAGCTTAAAACTGACCACTCCTGAACACGTTCCCAACTCTGCTGCGGCTGCAAGAGCGGACTAATGATCAACTTGTATCCTGTCAAGTTGCCAACTGAATTTTGGTGCTGCAATTAGGGCATCGCAACAAGGGCGAGAGTGACAGGGGCAATCTTGATTTTTGGTCATCCTGCAATCACATTGTCTTTGGCGCCCTAACAATGTTCCTCCCTTTCAGGGCATACCCACCCCAGAGTTTGTTATATTTAGTTGCTGGTGGTGCGAAGGATGAACCCCGATACTGGGGGGATGAGGGAGCAAAGCCCCCCCCCAAAACAGGAATGTTTTTTCTGGACAGCACTTTAGCGCTCTTGCTCCAAGGAGGCACAATGCCTGGTGTTGCACAGCCAGGTGGCATATTGCCTACACCAGTATCGGTGTGAGCAAAATGACTGTTGCACCAATAGGGACAAACTTGATCAACTTACCTCAAATGGGTAAGTGTCCACTCTGCCATGTTTGTATCACTGCAACCCGAGCACTCAGGTTGCTGCGGTGCAAATGTGGCAATGTGAGCAAGCCTATAAAAAAATAAAAACCTCCGGCGTCCTCAGATTGCGTAACAGATACAGTGTAATTACTAAGGTGTTTAAAAGTCAGCTTTAACTTATTTCCTTATAGAATGTCAATTTTAAATTTCTGTTTCATGTGAGCAAATAAGCAGTGACAACACAGTCTATTAATAAAATTCATAGAGCACCTGAAGTTATGGGTTGCGTGTGTGGGGGAGAGACTATGGCAAGAGCACCGTGTGTACCTGGGGCACTGCACGGGGCATAGCACCATGGGACTGGCACTGTGCAATGAATAGTCCTCCACAAGTGGCATTTCCATTGTTAGTAGCCAAAAACTCCATTTGTGACAACTAATGTCTGGAGACCATCACAATAAAGACCCCCCCGAGCAACTAAATTGTCTTTTTGAGTATGGCTTTTTTTGGTGATAGTGCATATGGGAGCCTGATTCACCTCGAAATTGTGTCACCATCAACTGCAGCTGTGTACCAGGTCCCCAATCTGTATTTTGCTCCATTTTTGGCCTATTAGTAGGACAAATAAAAATGTAACTTTAATTGGCAAAATTCTGGTAAAATTACAAGTTTGCTTCCATGGAACTGTGTGAAATTTCCATGAACATTTTACAAAATAGTGCAAAACTTAATTTCAAGCTATCCTTATCTAATTTTAAAACTATACTTTCAAATGTCACCAGATTTGGCATGCTTAAAGTCCTTTACCGAAAGACTATGTGGGCCAATACGCCCATCTCTAGTTTTAAAGGAGGCTGAATTATAAGCAGACAAGCATATTAATGACACTTAGCAAGTACTTAAACTGTGTAACTTTAAGCCCCAACTGACACTGACCTAACCTCTTTCCGAACACCACTGAGGGAGGTTACTCCCCTACTCCTTAAACTATGGGCTGACTAAGAACAGCTATACTGCCTGACCCATCTTCCACATGGTATCAGATGACTAGCACCTGCAAACTACTCATGAACTTGTAGGGTCAGTAGCTGGCTCACTAACCCCTAGACCTCAGAAATACTCAGTATAAGTATCAATTATGAATAAATGACATGGGGGGGTAACTGTGAAATGTGATTGTGAAACTTACCTGAGCACACAAGTGCCATGTTATTTTTGCTTCTGTCGGTGCTCCTCCACCAAACTGTTTATAATCTGTAAGCTTGTGTCCCGTGAGGTACTTCATGCATTGCTTCTGCTGGGTGACTCCAAAAAAACTGCACATTGTTTGCACCTACATGCCTCCAGTTTCCTGTAAGCATGGACTCGAGGAGTTCCTGGCTTTTCTCCCCCAGGCCACCAAAAACAATGAAGTAATTTGTCTAGGTGACTTCAATCAGAATTGACTTGGCCCAAACCTCCCTGTTCTCGACTCTAATATAAGCAAGGTTAACCTAACTCAGCTTGTCTCAGTGCCTACACGACATTCCAGCAATGGTAATAGTCACACCCTCCTTGACTGGTTACATACCAACAGGCTGGACATAATCTCTTCCGTGACCGTGCTACCAGACTCCATTAGTGACTATTCACCTGTCACCTGTGTCTGGAATGCCAGCCCCCCCACCCACCAAAATCATCTCTATGTTTGACTTCTTTGCCCTCGACACCTCAGCTTTTCTATCTTCAGCATGTCAACTAGTCCCCCTTATTCATGACAAATAACATTGACTTGGCTGTAGAATACTTTACCAACTCTCTGCTCTCCTTGCAGTCCAAGCACATTCCTTCCATCAAGCGCTGGATATGGGGTCTGCCTACCAAATGGTTAACTAGCCCTCTTCTACGTATTCTTAAAGCATGGTACAAACTCTGGACCAGATGGAAAACCTCCTCCCTGCTCTCTGACTTCATCACATATCACTCCCTTCATAACTCTTGTAAGGAAGCACTATGGACTGCCAAAAACAATTACTATAGAGGCTTTCTTCACGCCACCTCTAGTAACCCAAAAAGGTACTGGGCACAAATAAACCACATAATGGGATGCTCCACATCCCAAACCCCCCATGACTTTCTAATAAATAACGTCTCCTGTAGCAAACCTAATACCATAGCTAATGCTTTCAGCTCACTCTTTACCGACCTCCCTAGTTTTGATGCTGACGGTCCCCCCTCGCACACCTCTCCCTCTGACCTCCCCCATCCCATCCTTCCCTGATTCTCCACCCGGTCTCCAGGCTGGATGTTCTACGAGCTCTCAACATGATGTCTCCCCATGGCAGCGAAGGCCCTGATGGACTGGAACCCAGAATTCTCAAATCAGGTGCGTCTCTTCTTGCCACCCCCATCATGTGATTGTTCAACCTCTCTATGAGCTCAGGTACTGTGCCCCTCTCCTGGAAAAATGCCAGGGTTATCCCAGTCTTCAAAAAGGGTGATCCAAAAAACCTAACAAACTACCATCCTACTGTACTCTTGCCGACTCTCAGTAAACTCCTGAAGAAGCTTATCCATTGCCAGGTGTCTAACTTCATTGCCAACTTTAATCTGCAATCTCCTGCTCAGCATGGCTTTAGGCCAAACCACAGTACCACAACGGCCATAGTGCAATTCACCAGTGACATCAAATCTGCTATGGACCAAGGTCAGCTTACTGGGGCTGTTTTTATTGACATGTCAAAGGCGTTTGATTTGGTTAACCACAACCTGCTCCTGCATCAACTAGGCTCTATTGGCGCCTCCCAATCCACACTTGCCTGGTTTTCCAGCTATCTGCGGAGCCTCTCCCAGTCTGTCTCCTGTCATAAAGTTCTCTCTGCCCCTGCCCTGCTTAGTTCAGGCATCCCACAAGATTCCATACTTGGGCCCCTGCTCTTTTCTTTGTTCATCAATAACCTACCTTCTGTGCCCCCCCACAGTCTCTCATTACTCTATGCCGGTGACTTGGTTCTCTATGTCTCCTCCAGCTCCATTCATGAAATTAACTCCCACCTCTCCTCTGATCTTCATCGTATTAAAACTTGGCTTATGTCCCACCGCCTGGTGCTAAATGCTGCCAAGACCCAGGCTATGCTCTTTGGGTCACAAAGGAAATCTGTCACTTCAACTCCATCTCTCCAGGTTTCTTGTCTTGATGGCTCCCTTGTGGAAGTAACTCAGTCCTTCAAATACCTAGGAGTCACACTGGATCCATCTCTTAACTTCTCTCTGCATGTCAAAGCTGTCTGAAAATCAGTCAATGCTAAAACTGGACTGACTTACCGAGTCGGTCAGTTTCTGACCCCTTCCGCCAAGATCTCTGTCTCCCAAGGCTTTCTCCTCCCTGGACTCTGCTACACTCTGTCTGTCTTCACTATGGCACAGACAAGCATCTTGCAGATGTAGGATGTTGCCTACAACGTCTGTAGATTTGTGCTATCTGCTCCTTGTCTTAAGCACCACTGTACTCTCTACTCTGACCTCCACTGGTTGTCTCCTTCCTCACGTCGGGCTCATTCATTAGATTGTTTGACTGACAACATTATTTGTTCTTCTATCCCCTCCACACTCGCTGCTATGCTCACCCCCATGGACTGCCCTCGTTCCCTCCGTTACATGTCTTTAGCTCTGTTATCTGTCCCAAAATGCTCTACCAGGATGGGTGAACTTGCCTTCTCCTTCTATGCCCCCAAATTTTGGAACTCTCTCCCACTTGATGTTAGGCACTCCAAATCCCACCACACTTTCAAGAAAGGCCTTTCCAATTACCTTGCCTCCCTTGACATTTGCAAATGTCCCTAGCTTCACGAGTCATGCAAATCTGCTATTGTGCTGCACTTACATTTCCCTGTGGACTCTTGATTCCTCCCATCCCCATTCTGTCTCTGCCTGGGAACTGTGTCCTTGCTGACTTACCAACAGCACTGTCATGTTTCGTACATTATTAACAGTAAATTGTGCCTTTTTGTCAGTTTTGTTCCTATTGTACTGTGTGATACGTACCTGCTCTATATACTATGTAACTTGTACCTCTGTATAACTGTTTGGAATCTCCTATTATACCATGGACATAAGTGAACAGCTAATGAAATCGCCAGACTGGCAGTTTACCACCAGTGTAAATCCTCTGATAATCAACGGCTGTTGATGAGTACCTACTCCTACTCCTAATCCAAATCATCTGCAGCCCAGGAATAAATACAATAAAAATAAAAAAACAAAGCAACCTCTTTAATATTTGTATTTTATTATAGCAAAAAAATGAACCTTCATATAATTGTAATAAGCCACTCAGAGGATGTGGGTTATTGGGGGATTTACCATGACTGGCTGCGCCTCAAGGGCAAACCACTCCAGCCTTGGTAAATCGCCTGATAACCCACACCCACTCGTGGCTTATTGCTTAATTGTACAACACTGTATATGTATTTGTTTTTACCTGTTCCTTGATTTGTACTTTCCCGGGTCTCGCCTGAAAATAGGCAGTTCTGTTTAGTGCACTTACCCGGTTACCAAAAGCAAATAAATAAACAATGTGTTAGTGGTCAGACCTAGAACTTCAGAATAGCTCCCTGGTCTCCTTTTATACAAATGAAATACTGTTGCTCTTCGTCTTCTCCTGTTGTTGCATCTGCACTGTCACCTGACTCTACCCGGTGGGTTTTCCAGCAGTTCCACCACGGAACAGCAGGAACAGGTGGGAGAGGGGAGATGGATTCAAGTCCATTTTCAGGAGAAAGAGTCCAGAAGAGACTTACGGCTTTGAAGGTGGGCAAAGCTATGGGACCAAATAGGATACACTCAAGGGTTCCAAAGGGACTCAAGGAGGTGCTAGCTGGTACTGGAAACAAGTGTGGTTCCAGTGGACTGGAGAAGAGCTGACGTGGTCCATCTACATAAAAGTGGCAGCAGGGTGGATGAAGGCTAGAGACTAGTGGTCAGTCAGTCTTACTTCAGTTTTGAGGAAGTTAATGGAAATGCTGCTTATAAGTAAATTAGTAAGTAAATCTTTATTTCTCCAGTGCCCAATCCCAGAGGCTCTGGGCGCTGTACAAAAAGGTGTAAGAGACATACAAAATTACAACACAACAAATACATACGGGATCTATAAAATATATACAACAATAAAAATCAATAATAATAAAATCAGTGCTGTAGCTAGCTAAAAAAGGCTTCTCTAAAAAGGTGTGCCTTCAGACCCCCCTTAAAAGCCTATACCCATGGAGCCTCCCTTAGAGATCTGGGGAGCAAGTTCCAGAGGACCGGGCCAGCCACTTCAAATGCACACTCCCCTGAAGTTTTCAGCCTGGCCCTCAGAATCACTAGGAGGTCCTTGGCAGAGCAGTGGAGCGAGCACACTGGGAGAGTGTGGGTCAGGAGGTCACTCAGGTAGCCAGGGCCAGAGACGTATAGGGCCTTGTAGGTGAGCAAGCCCACCTTGAAGATGATCCTCCATCTGACGGCCAGCCAGTGCAGGTCCCACAAGACCATGGTCATGTCACAGGACCTGAGAAGGCCCGTCAGCAACCTGGCCATTGCGTTCTCCACCAGCTGCAGTTGATGGAAGTTCCCTCCACTGACCCCGAAGTAAAGAGTGTTACAGTAGTCTAGCCTTGATGTGACAAAGTCATTTACCAGCACCAGCAGGTCACCAGGTGGGATTAGGAGTTTAATCTGGGTGATATTCCTTAAGTGGTAAAATCCATTCTGGATGACAGATGACACCTGAGCTTCAAGCATCAAACCATCGTCAAGTATGATGCCTGGATTTCTCACCTTAGTGGATGCCACCAACGGAGTAAGGCCAAGGAACAACCCTTTTCCTTATCTGGCAGCAGCCACAACATGCTGGTGACCAGGCTCAATCACCATTACCTCTGTCTCGTTGGGGATCAGTCACAGCCAGTTAGAGGATATTTAATCTTGGATATCGGTTAGGCATTTATTTAGCACTTCTGTGGCATTACTTGTCCCAGGGGCAAAGGACATGTACAGCTGGGTATCATTTGCATAGCAGTGAAAACTCAGACTGTAACATCTAATGAGTTCACCCGGGGTTAGCATGTACATGGCGAACATTATTGGTGACAACATCGAGCCTTGAGGAACCCCACAGAGCAGGAACTTCGGAAAGGAGGAAAAATTCTCCATCACTGCCCAGTTGATGACAGTACCAGTGAGTTCACAATACTCTTTAATGCAGTCTAGAAGCACAGTGTGGTCCACGGCATCAAATGCTGAGGAGAGATCTAGGAGAATGAGGATTGATCGATCTCCTCTATCTCTGACCCTGAGGAGGTAATTTTGCAGCCTGACCAACGCTGTGTCAGTGCCATGCCTTGCCCTAAACCCAGACTGGAATGGCTCATAGATGCCAAAGGCTGCGAAGTGTGCCTTGAGCTGCAGAACCACTACTTTCTGAACGCCCTTTCCGAAAAACAGGAGGTTGGAGATAGGTCGATAATTCGCCAAGATGTTAAGGTCTGGTAATGGTTTCTTCAGAAGGGGCTTCACCAATGTCTCCTTCAAGGCATCAGGGAAGAACCCCCCACCCACCCCAGAGAGTGAGCACTGGCTTGTCTCAGTGAACACTGGACCAACGGACTTGGCACATCCCACTAGTAGACAAGTTGGGCCAGGGTCCAGTTCACAAAATGTGTGCCGCAACTTTGAGATTACCTCAAGGACCTCAGCCACTCCCACTGGCCGAAATTTACCCCAGACAGTAAGAGTGCCTCTGCCTATGCTAGGCCCACTACTGCAGGGCTGATCTTGCCCCATTGGAGAGATCCCAGACCAGATGGAGGATACCCTGTCAGAGAAGAACTGAGTGAACTCCTCGCACAGAGTGACTGAAAATGCTCTTTTCGACTGCAGACAGGCAGGATGAAGTAGCCTGTCCACAGTCCGAAAGAGCAGAGCTGATCTGTCCCTACCTGCAGCAATCTCCCTGGACATGAACTCTGCCTTTTTACAGTTGATTGCTCTTTGATAGTCACCACAGTGAACTCTCAAAGCCAGTTTATCTTCCTTGGACCAGGTCCTCCGCCAGCAATGCTCCAACTTCTGACCCATGGTCTTCATCTCCTTGAGAGCCCTATCAAACTATGGGGGTCTCATGCGAGAAGACCTGGCTCATATACAGACCAGTGTAATGATGTTGAGCACCTTGGAGACAGCACTACTATAGGATGTCACTGCCTCGGCCGTGCCAACCGCATATGCAGCACTCTCACAGAAAAGTCCACTACCACCAAAAGTCCCTCTGGGGACAATCCCCTCAATTAGCGATAGCGGACCATCTCAACAGAGGAAGGACTATCGGGGGGCCCAAAATGAGAACTCCACCATGCAATGATCGGTCCAAACAACAAAATCAATCCTGAGGTCAGCAATCTCAAGCCCCAATGAGAATACCAAGTCCAAGGCATGACCATGGTGAGTCGTAGAAGCAAACGCTTGTGCAAGGCACAGTGTTGTCATTATCTGGAGGAAGTCATGATGAAAAAGCAAGAGTTCATCATCAATCCAGGCGTTGAAGTCACCCAGAATCAACCATCTGGGTGACTCCAACATCCTATCAGCAACGAAGTCCGTGACTTCCTGCAGTAATTCTCCCCCATGCCCAGGGGGCAGTACACTAGGAGAATCCTGCAACCTGCACCTAGACCTACACTCAGCCATGCATTCAAACGATGAAATAGGACCCACTGGGAAAGACTGGTAGAGTATCTTGAATCCAATGGGCTGCAAGACAACAGACAACATGGATTCACGAGGGGGATGTCATGCCAAATCAATCTGATGGATTTCCTTGACTAGATGACAAAGGAAATCGATCAGCAGGTGACAGTGGCTATGGCCTACCTAGTCTTCAGCAAGGCCTTCAACACTGTACTGCACAGGAGGCTGATAAAGAAACTAAGCAGCCTGGGAGTGGGATCTATCCAATGTGGTCAACTGGGTTAGGCACTGGTTAATGGATAGGAGACAGAGGATGATGGTTGTGATAAGCTGGAACCCGAATGCTTCGGAGTACTTACTGTGCATGTTTCTGAGGCGTGGGCCCGGCTTACCCACAAATAAGCTGAGGCAGGCTTCTTCAGAAGGCTCCTTCTTTATTAGCAACTCAGGAACAGGAACACTGAAGTACTACTGCAAAACACTGGTGAACTAGACAGCTAATGCAACAGGTTACTAGAACCAACAGTTCCCCGCCACAGCAACTCTTATTCTTAACTAGACAGACAGCAGCAAGCATGTATCTGGCGTCTCACACACTACATAGTGAGGGCTTCCCTGCACTGCATATATATATATATATATATATATATATATATATAAATAAGATTCCGTGAGACTTGCTGTCCCACATTGAAAACTGCCAGATGGCAACCGTTTACTACAGTGGTAAATAGAACTTACCCAAATAATGGTGGCGCGATTTGCCGTGTGCCACAGAGTTCGGTACTGGGGCCCATCCTCTTCAATGTCTTCAGGACAAGCTGGCAATGGGGAAGAACTCAGGAGGAGAAGGTCACCTCCACAGTGGCTGCAGAAAGCCACTGGCAGGGACATGATGGTCCACAGAATGTGAGGATGAGGTCTGGAAGTACTCTTTGTGGCAGCAAGAGGAGAGTCATGCAGGCACAGGGAGATATTGAAGGTTAGAAGAAGTGGGCTGATGGTAGGCACAGGAGGAGAAAAAATGCATGAAACAAAGAAAAAAAGAGTCTGTGTGTATCATAGGCCCACCTGATGAAGCATTTGGGATAGCATAACTCAAGCCACTGGAGTTCAGTCAGTGTGTGTCTCTCTCTTTTGCTCCAATTTACTTTCCTTAAATAAATTCCTATTTGCTATTATTATCTGACTTGCTGGCTTGTGTATGTGCCTTTTCCCCTTTTTGTCTCAGGCCATGATTATTTCTTTTATTTATTTATTTTTTGATAACCGGGTGGGTGTGCTAGACACAAGCTGTGACTATTTTCAGACACGACCCGGGAGGTTACAAAGTTACAAACAGTGTTACATCAAAGTAATACAGTTACAGATTAGGAGCATCAACACAGTACAGTACAAACGATGGTATAGTAAAGTATACAAATTAACAGTTACAATTGGTCATAGACAAAAATTGACATCACAAAAATTGTGTGTCAGGATTTTGAAAACAAATGGTGATACAAAGCAATAGGCAGACATAGTAATTAAGGCAAGTGCTATAACAGTTGTCAGCAGAGGGCCATGTTATACAGCATATATACACGAGTCACCACTGACTCAGCGCCAACTGGGCAAAAACATAACTAAATGGCATAAGAATTGGTTTACAGATAACATCATAAGTACTGTGAGAAAACCCAGTGGTAGTAACAGCGGAAAGGGAAGGAGATAGGCATAAGTAGGGAGGGGAGACTATAATCCAGGTGGCAAGGGAGGCAGGTGTTTGGAGGAGGATGTGAGTGATAGGGTTGCAGATTATTACCTTTAGCCTCTGTCTCCAGCTCCTTCACCAAAACCGTGGGAGGATCCATGCATCCCTCCCCCCATCCGAGGCAAGTCTTCCTCCCCGGGATCAGATAAGGGAACACAGAATCTTAGGAGCACAGGCAAGTCATCGGCATGTGGGAGAGGAGAGGGCATCAGCCTGTTCTGCTCTGATCCATTTTAACCTTTTTGTCCAACAATACCACCACGCACACGATGGTACCATCCACACTACACAAAGCCTTCCAGCAGGGGGCAGCACTGTGAGGTCTCCCACAATGCCAAAGCCACTCCACTCTCCCCAAAGAAAGTGGTTATTTTTTTATATTATTTTTTATTTATTTGTATTTCGGATGACACCTTTGAGCCGAGGGCTCTTTTACAAAGGTTCCACGTCAAGGCAATAAGGACAATAAGGTACAAAACATAACATGATCATTACAACGGAACTTACAAAAAAAAAGACAAATAAGGTTACAATAACAGCAGACAAAGGCATTATCAAGGAATTGTGTTGTGAGTTAATTATACAGTACAAGTCATAGGTGGCTCAGTGAAGCTTTGTTAGGAGTGGGTTAGCGGGAAAAGAGAAAGAAGAGTGGTGGTGAGGGGGTGGTATGGAAGACAAAGAGATGGAGGAGGGGAGAAATAGGGAGGGCATTGTGTTGGGTATGTGGTAGATGGGAAACAGCAAGGGAGGAGGAAGGGGGGGGATGAAAAAGAAAAGGAGACAGATTCATCCTATACCCAGTAATGGGGGTTAGGAGAGGAGGAAGAGCTGAGGCAGTGAGGAGGGATGCTTGAGGGTAGTATGCCTGGAAGGGATTATAAGAAGCAATCACAGAAGGCACTAGCCATGAGGTGTTAAGCATTTCCTCCTCCCCACTAGACATGAGCAAATCCTAGGCTTTTCCAGCACAAGGAATGGGAATTGAGCTCAGGATGTAAGCTGGTTCTCCCACATGATGGTGCAACACCCTGCCCACAGTGGCAGGGGGATGTGCAGATTTTTTTTGATTTTTTAGGTAATCAAAGTGGTAGATGCCCACTTTAATATAAGCATGTCTCACACATGTCCATGCCTAACTCACAACCAGGTAATATGCTCTGATACTGAACAGGGCATTAACAAGGTGAAATAGTCTAACATGTTTCAGTATAAGACAAGCATTTGTTAATGCCGGACATTCGCTCGCAGGTATTTGCAGTGGTGTTTGGCACGTATGGTGCTTTACCCTAATGCCCTGTGCGATTGCTGGTATTTGCACTACAAATTTTCAGCATGACCTTTTTGTTAGCCCCACCTCATAAAAGCATTTGAGACCTCTGCTGATGAACAGTCCCACTGTTATTTTGTTAATCTGTCCTGAACGTTGATTTTCCACAGCGACCACATCATTCTGCTCCACATGTGCAAAAACACAGTTCGGGCAGGATGTGAAAAATGACAGCTATGGCATTCATAGGGAGGTGTGAAGGGATGGCAATGTTGAACATCTGGAGTGAAAATACAATTTCTCGAATCTACGAGCGTACATGGAAACTGAGCAATGAACGCTCATGACACAGTCATTTTGTGGACTTTTGTCACCAAATTTTCAAAATAGGCATTTTGGGACCTCTGCTCATGAACAGTGTCACTGTGATTTTCATAATCTATCCTGAGCATTGATTTCTCACTGTGACCACACCATTGTGCGCTGGATGTGCAAAAATGATTTTCAGCATGTGAAAAATGTCAGCTGTACTGTTCATAAGGAGGTGTGAAAAAATGCCAGTGTTGAAAATCTGGAGTGAAAATATTTCAAAGTCTCGAAGTTACGAGTGTGCGTGGAAACTGTGCAATGCACGCTCGTAATACAGTCATTTTTGACATTTTTCACCAAATTTGCAACATAGGCTTTTGGGAGCCCACCTCATTAACAGTGACACTGTTGTTTAGTTAATCAATCTCAAAAGGTGTTTTGTGCAGTGACCATGAAATCACCTTTGGGGACTGAATAACTCACATGACAGTAACTGAATTCCATGAGGTGGGGTCCCAAGAACCCTATTGAAAATGTGGTGCCAAAATTTGCAAAATGCCGAGATAGCCACCGGAGTTGAAAAAAAAAAACATTTATGCCATTATACAGCTTACCGTCATTTCTTCAGTTTGCGTTCGGCTTTCAAGAGTGCAGACGTGCTCCCACTCCACTGAAGATCATTGCACCTGGTTCCGGAGGTAAGTATGGGGTGAGAGGTGGGTATGCAGAGGGTGGGTGTGGTTGGGAGGGGCACACACAGCGAGGGATGGTTTTCGGTTTTCACAGATTTTAAAAAAAAAAAGATGTTGCGGGACAGTTTTCCATTTACAGGGACAATGGGCTGCTGGGTGGGCTCCCAGCAAGTCACCTGGGTGTTTGTTGGGGTGGCCTGGAGACAATGGGGACTGGGCACTCTGTCTGCACATACAATGTGTTTGGTGGGGCAAAAGGGCAGGTATGAGACAGCAAAGGGAGGAAGTGGGAGGGATTTTATTAGCAGCCAGAGGGAAAAGGGTGATGTCAATATGCTAAATACACACACGTTACCACAGCTGATTAAAGTGGTGCTTTTCTTTTAACTGAAGACCACTGCAGCCAAACTGCTGTCATAGACAGCTCATGCATCCATTGGTGCAGTAGGGTTGCACACGTTACACTGAGCACTGCATTGGACAGGAGGGTCACACAGCTTCAAAAAGTCGTACTGTCCCAAAACATTCCTTGCACATGCATGCAAGCGAATGCAAAAATAAACAAGCATTTGTCAATGCCGAATGTTGCTTGCTTCTATGTGTTGTTTAGGTATTTGGAAGTCATTGGAGTGCAGCTATTGAAAATTCACAAACTTACGAGCGTGCATAGGAACTGCGCAACGCACGCTCGTAAAAGTTATTTTTAGGAATTTTTTCACCAAATTTTCAATATAGCCATTTTAAGACCTCTGCTCATGAACAGTGTCACTGTGATTTTCTTAATGTGTCCCATACATTGAGTTCGCACACCGACTGCGCCATTTTGCACTACATGGATGGAAACACATTTTGGGCAGGATGTGAAAAATGACAGCTGTACTGTTCATAAGGAGGTGTGGTAAAATGGCAATGTTGAAAATCTGGGTGGAAATATTGAAAATCGCAAACCCTACGTAGCGCGAGAGAACGGCGCATGCACGCCAGAAACAGTCATTTTTAGGATTTTTCATCAAATTTTCAACATAGCCATTTTAAGATCTCTGTCTAACGAACAGTGACACTGTGATTTTCTTAATGTGTCCCATACATTGAGTTTGCACACCGACTGTGCCATGTGCTACATGGGTGGAAACATGTTTTGGGCAAGAGGTGAAAATGACAGCTGCACTGCTCATGAGGAGGTGTGGTAAAATGGCAATGTTGAAAATCTGGAGTGAAAATATTGAAAATTGCAAACTTACAACCGGTAGGAACTACGAACGCACGTCAGAAACAGTCATTTTAGGACTTTTTCACCAAATTTTCAACATAGCCATTTTAAGACCTCTGCTAATGAACAGTGTCACTGTGATTTTCTTACTGTGTCCCATACATTGATTTCGAACACCAACTGTGCCATTGTGCGCTACATGGGCGGAAACACGTTTTGGGCAGGATGTGAAAAATGACAGCTGTGCTGCTCATAAGGAGGTATGGTAAAATGGCAATGTTGAAAATCTGGAGTGAAAATATAGAAAATTCGTGAACTTATGAGCGTGCGTAGGAACTGCGCAATGCACGCTTGTAAAACAGTCATTTTTAGGAATTTTTCCACCAAATTTTCAAAATAGGCTTTTTGAGATCCCACCTTATGAACACTGGCAGTGTCATTTCATTATTCATTCCAGAAAAGTGATTTCACACAGTGACTGTGAAATCACCCTTCTGGCCCGAATAACACCATGACAGTGACAGCATTCATGAGAAGGGGTCCCAAAAACCCCATGTTGAAAATTTGGTGCAAAAATTCCACAAAGTGCCTGAGATATGCAATAAAGTTGAAAACCCCCTATCTATCCCTATTATACAGCTTACCGGCATTTCCTCAGTTTGCGGTCGGCTTTGAAGAGTGACGCGTCTTCCCGTCCACCGATGATCGATCGCACCGAGCTCCGAGGTAAGTATGGGGTGGGGTGTGGGGAGGCAGGAGTGCGAGTGGGTGGGTGTGGGTTGTGGGAGGGGTGGGGAGACAGCGATGGAACGCTTTCTTTATTTGGTTTTTTTTTATTCAGACGACGTTGGACGCTTTGCCACGCTGGGGTGGGATCCAGCGTGGCAGCAGGAAAGTTGTTTGGGGGTGGAGCCGACGGGGATTGGGCACCCCATCGGCCAAAACAAGATTTGCCATGCTGGGGTGGGCTCCCAGCGTGGCACCAAAGCTTTGGAGGGGGGGGCTTGCAGACTTGGATGTATTTTGTTTCGGCAGCTCATACAGAGGCGCTGCCAGCACTGATCGCAGTGGTGGTTTTCTTTGAAGTGAAGACCACTGCTGTCATACACAGCACCCGCATCCATTGGTGCAGGACCGCCACGCCTGCTTAATGGAGCAGTGGATTGCACAGGACAGTCACACCTCCAAAGTGTCCTATTCTCCCAAGTCGTTCCTTGCGCATGCGCGCAAGCGAACGTAAAAAAATGGGCAGACTGGATGGGCCTTGCAGTCCTTGTCTGCCGTCATCTTCTATGTTTCTATGTAACTCGGTTTACCTGTTGATGATTTTTAGCAAATGGGGAAATGTAGCCAGGGCACTGGGGAAATTCCCACTCCTTTCAGCAGTTTCAGGAAAAAATTAGTAGTTGATTTAGGTTTAGTTAGCAGACTGGTATCATCTTCCTGTTTTTTCTATATATATTTTTTTACTACTTTTTTTTTTTTTGTAATTTTTGACTTGTATGATGGTTCTTTTTGTACACATTTTCCAGTATTTCCTTATTTGTATGCCTCTGTATTGTTGCTTGTACTTTAAACAAAATACCCCCACTCTTTTTCAAAACCTGCCAGGGGATCTTTAATGCCCTCCTGATCAATCACCAGAACAGGCAGACAGGCTCTTGGTTTAACAGCTCATCTGAGAGATGGCACCTGAGACAGCACAGTGTCCCCTAAACACCATGCTGGGGCATCAATACGGATACCTTTAACCAAAGGAAGAGCACCTCCTGCAGGACTACCAACACCCCTTCCTCTAGCAACTTGCTTTAATTGGAGGTCTCCCATCCTACTACTGATCGGGCCTGACCCTGCTTAGCTTCTGAATTCTGATAGGCTCAGACCCAAAGGTGATAAGGCTGAAAGATTACTAGAATTTATTGTTCATGTTAATTTCTTGATAAACGACAGGAATTTGCAGCCCAATAACCAGTGAGTTCCTACATCATTTCCTTTTATCAGCAAGTTCTGAAGTAAGAACTCATTGATCGTCATACACCAAATGCCTGCAACCCCACTAGAGCCCCTTTCACACCAGTTTGGCACAGAACCCCACCCTAGTCTGCCCCATTCTTTGTCCTTTGCCTCCACTCGCCCTTTTTTTTAGTTGGCACACCTTAGCCACCTGGACCCATGAGCCTTCTCACCAGTCCCCTTAGATCAAGCCAAGGCTGACTGCTCGAACCTCAGGTGGAGCCTTATTTATCATTTTTTGCCTTATTGCTTCTCAGTATAAGGAAGGATTACTTCACTCCGACAAGCTAGAACAGCTGTTTTTTTCGATAGGATGGAAACCACAGAAATCCGCAAGAACAGACTTTTCACAGTGCACCACGGTCACTTATATTTTAATAAATAGTGCTTTTGTTGGTCTTGGGGGGGGGGACTAGCAGCCCCGCAAGAAAAGATACACCACACAAGACTCCTGCCCCAGAAAACTTTTAAAACTGTTAAAAAATAGTTCTATTTTTTTCACTTTTCCATTTGGAATAACTCTTACAATCAATAGAATTCATTGTCGAGAAGCAGCCTGTGTGTTTTGGAGTGATTCTAGCTATTCAGCCAAGAACCATGCCTCAAAGGAAGGAAGGAGGGAGGGAAAATGAAAGGATCTGCACCCACTACAAGAAGAGCTAAGGATGGGCACTCCATGGATGCCAGCCGGGGGGATCTCAAGGCTACAGTTCGGGTGATACTTGAGGCAATCAGACAGCTTGACAAGAAGTTAGAGGCTTTTAATACCTGACTGACAGTAGTCGAGATGAAAGTCACCACTATGGAATCTGACCAAAAAGCGATGGCAGACTCTGGACAAATCAAAAGTGGTGGTGAATGGCGTCTAAAAAAAACAAGCTGCTAAGGGAATGCCCAGAGCATTTGGAGAGTGAGTCCCGAGCATCTAACCTCTGCTTCTTAGGCATACCGGAGAGCCTTGAGGGACATGATTCCTTAGGATTTATAATTAAAATGATTTCAGACCTTTTCCAAGTTCCAGCCAACACCATAGTACTCCAAGCATACGGCATAACCCCTGCCACAAACCCAGCAACCCGGATCTTGCAAAGAATTTCCTAGTCACCACAACTAAAGTTCATGTGAGGGATATATTCCTTCAAAAAGTTAAAGTTGCAGGATCTTTGGCCCTACCTAACGGAACTACTGCACACTGCTTTCCTCATCGCAGTTGTGCCGTGCGCATGAGGCGTCGCTGCTTTGATGCAGTCCGAGCAGGGATGAAGGAGCTGGGAATTTCACATGCCATCCAACACCCAGCTCGGTTAAAAGTCATGTATTCAGTCAAGATGTTTCTGTTGAATGATTCTACAGATGCAGGTCACAAGTTTGAAGCAATCCATAAGGATTTTGCTCAACAAAACGCAACACAAGATGCAGGTGTAACCCCCCGGTCCCCTGGGGTTACTAGAGTCCCATCAGCATCAGTGCTAGGTAGGGATGGCAGCTGGTGAATAACTAGTTAAATGGATTTTCACCTGCTCCCTCTCTCTTCACTTGGTCTCAGCTGAGAGGAGAGAGGTGATGTCATTTAGAACTCTTGCAGAAGCATAAGCCACAATAGCTAGCTGTGAGTGGGGAGTTTTAGAATTTTCAGTGAGTCACTGTCAGAGAGTTTTAGTTCAGAGTTCAGTATTAGCAGTGGAGGAGTGAAGAGCTGCAGTGTGGGCTCTGAGGAGAGCCTACTTTTTCTCACCCTAGTGCTGAGAACCATCTGCCTGCCTTGTAGAAGTGGCGGAAACCGTCTAGCTGGACTTCCTGATTTCCTCATCTCCGGTGAGATGAGGAGGACTGCAGAATGGATCTGAGGGGAAATCCCCTGATTTGATCCAGGACATTGAAGCTGCCTTTTGTTTCACAACTGAGTAATTCTGATTTTGGGTATCCCAGGAGGAATTTACCTGCCTTGTTTTCTTTGGGTTGTTACTCTGACAAAGGGACCCATGCACCCAGTTCTGTTTCAGACTGTTCTCATGCCTTTTCCTAAAGTTGGCTGACAATCGTGGAGTCCCCAGTGAGACAAGACACACTGTTCAGGAGTTTAACCTGCACTCAGAAGTAGTGTATTTCTAATGCCGAATGTGAAAGCCATTCCAAGATGCATAGTTCTACAGTTTTACTTAAATGTTGAGGTGTAACTCTGAAAGAATGGCTGGGTATGGAATGAGGAAGCAAAAGGTGGGCAACCCCCACTCTGGAGTGACCAGTTCAGCGCTTCAGGTTCTGTAAGGGTGCCTATTTTTCAGGTCATATGGCCAATGCCTGAAGAAAACGTTTACCCTCTGGTGTGGGTTGTGCTGCTTTGAGCACCAATTTGCTCCGTTGTGGTTTGTTGCCACATTTTCTAGATGTGTACTCCTATGCCAGATGGGAAATGTTCTGTGTAGTGGCCCTTGCCACTAGAAGAAATTGTATGCTCCACTGTGGCCATTGCCACCAGAAGAGATGTGTGTTTCGGCTGAGGCTATGATGCTGAAAAGAGTCCGAAGTCCTATGCAATATGGGAAGTTTAGAGTTTTCTGTCTGCTACAGATGTTGTTGTTCTGCATTGCCTTGTGCCATGAAGTGTAAACCCTTGGGGGTCCACCTTTGCTTTTGTGAACCATTTGTAGGAATAAAGCCACACTCTAGAACTCCAGCCTGGTTTGAACATTCTTGTTACTGCTTCCTGTGTGGAATTACTGGGTACCCCTCCAGAAGTGCAGACCTAGCATAGCCCCTAGCAAAAGTTCTCTCCTCAGGACCTGGGTTTAGTAAAGGTAATTTTGTGTTTCAGTACTTACTTAGTTCTTTGTACCCCCATCCCTCTCTTTCTCCTAGACAGAAAAGTATAGGAGGTGTGCTTACTAGTTAAACAAGTGGCTGGTGGGGGGTGGGGGGGTTACACAGGCAAGCAGAATGAATAAATGTGAGTGACTGGAATTGTTTCTGTTTACGGATTTTAAAACTTTATAGTGTATAGTGACCCCTTGTTACATATAGAAATCCATCACAGTCAAAAGGTTGTTGTACCACAGTTCAGAGTTCATGGAATGCGTTAACACCATACAGTGGTACAACAACATCCTGGCTGTTATTGAGAGTGCACAAGCCAGCAGTTTAAAGAATGGGTTAGGAAAAACCACCACGTGCACATCTCAGAATTCAAACATTTTCTCACAGGGTGGTGGCAGCATTTTTTTTCCGAAAGTGGCAGAGGAGCACATTAAATTCGAATGCGTTTCATTTTTTTTTTATTATTTTTGTTGCGTAACTTGCGAGGTCGCTATGCACTACAAAAAATACTGGCTGGGCAAACCGTGCCCAACCATCGTGAGCTACCACCTCGAGGGTTCTGATTCTGTGTGACTTCTTGAGCTTCGCTCTCAAGGTCTAACAGAATTAGAACCCCTCGATGGCAGTACAGGCTGGTTGCACACAGTTGCCCAGCCAGTATTCTCTATATTACCAAAGTTACCATACCTTTGTGACTCGATCAGATTTAGTCTGAATCATTTGAACTAATGTGGTAATTGATGGTTTGAATGTGCTTTTCATAGTGCTCGCTGTCTTAATTTACAATGAAAAAAGTTTAATAATTTAAGTAATCAGGCATTAGCAGTTTTTGGCTATCCGCCCAGCTTGCCAGCCTATCTCAAGGGCACCTCAGCATGGTAGAAAATGGTGGAAGCCATGTGGTTAGAGAGGCACAGGTTGTAAAACCTCGCTCCCTGTACCAGAACAATTAAACATGGCTCGAGAGGGCTCAGGCTCTTTTGGTGACTTGATGGTCAGGTAAGCCCCTGTCATCAGGGGGGTGTATCCCTTCTTAATTTTTGGGGGGTTGGCAAGATGTGGGTGCACTGTTTCCTTAAAAAACAAATTTTGTGTGTAACCCCCAGGTGGCACTATCCGAAGGGCTACTACCCCTGCCTAACTGACTACTGACAGGTTGAGGGGCCTGGGTCCAATGGCGAGTACCTCCATCCAGAGGTCAGGGTCTGCAGTAGTTAAACTAACTTGGTCACAGCCCTCTGGGACACTGTAATCCCCCTTTCTTCCCACTAGTGGCCCACACAATGCATCAGGAATATCTTCACAATGTACACTTACCCCCAGGACTGGCTCTGTCGACCGGACGCTGGGGACCTCCTGTAAAACAAGATGATACAATGCAAAAGCCAGAGTACAATACTTTAACATAAACGAATACCTCAGCCAGTGTAACTTTGCTGAAACAAACATATCTGATTTATTTAAGGAGCTGTAACAAGGAAGGGGGAAATCAGGTTAATTAGGTTAAACACATTAATAATCACAGTACTGTGCACATAGTCAGAGTCCCAAATTATCACTTTCACTGGGTACCCAGGATGGGGGGGGGAGCTAGCCAGGATCGTTGCAGGTGGTTGGGGCCCTGTGATGGAAAAACACTGGCCCGATACCCAAATTGTAATCCGGAGCCGGTTGGCTCAGTTCGTGAAGAACTGAAAAAAAAAAACAGCAATTAGATGACACACTTGCAATTCGATAAACAGATGGCAGGGAGCTACCCTGCTCTGTACTCACAAACTCAGTGCTGGGAACTGGATGGAAGGCAGATTGTCCTGGATTGCCAGGAGGAGCAGACCCTGTGGACAAGGTCCTTCTGACTGGACCCCACTGCAGTTTAGAGCAAATGGATGTAGTCTGGATTAAACTGGGGTTTACTTCCAGCTTCATGCACTCAATTCACTGTACAAGGGATTTGAAATGCGATTCCCCACAAGGACTACACACATTTATATGTAAAAGGAAAGTACTATACCAGGCAGGCTGCTTCTCTATCCCGATCGCAATTACTGCACAATACCCGGGAGAACACACAGCAGATTCAGTTTCTGACAGACCAAGCGCGATTCAGCAATTTCTCCAGTCTTCTACAGGGTGAGCCTGGTTTCTACTCTTCAGATCTCCTTGATTCTCTTCACAGGTTAGATTCAGTCCAAACAGGCGCTTGCACAAGCTGCAGACCAAAACTTAGGGCCTTACATGCGATTCCCATGCTAAAACTACACACCGAAGAAGCACACAGCTCCCTGTCTCTTCACAGCCCAAACTGATCTGATCTTTCCAGTAGACAGAGCCGGGCATTTCCTTTGAGTTCCTCCCAGTTCAATTGGCTGGTTTGGCTGTCACTCACAATCAGACTCCCCCTGTTGGTGCAAAAAGGTGCCGAAGTCCAAACTACAATTCCCAGAGACATCTGCCATACAGTCCCATTGTGGCTGGCTCAACTTAAGAGTCCAAGTTCTGATTTGCCAGCAGCAGGCTCCATTTTAAAGGTCCACCACGCTGATTGGTCCAGTTCAGCGGTTCAATTCCAACATAGAGGGGAAACACACACAGAGTCCCAGCTGCAATAAAACAGGTTAGATAAACTGCAATCTCACAAATGCTGCTAAATGATTATGGGCAAACAGTTACAGCTTTCAGATGGTCTCCCTTTGCACTCTTAGCGACTGCAAAAATGGAGCGAATTGGCAGCAGCCTGGGTGGGATTTGGGCATTAGAACACACAGTCCCCCAATTAATTATGGTCACAAGCAGGCAGCTCTTAAAGAGACAGTACCAGAGACTCTAAAAGCACTCACACTCAAGCAGCTTAAGCGCTGAACACCTCCAGACTTGGAGCATTCAAGCAAGCTCCTGGAAGACTTCTGCGAACCCCCATTTGCAGGGGGGTTACACGTGCATGTATACTCCACTTATTGATTGGGCTAGTAACATGAAGAATGTCTTAAAAAAAGTATCTGATATCAAGTCTCAGAAGACTGTAGTAGAACAGAACCTGATATATGTACACCCGTTTTTGTTTTTTTAGTGTTGCAATGCTTTAAAAGTTTTCAAAATACTGAATGTGTGGCCAGCCCAGTGGTGCCGAGGGCTGAGGTGCTGGATGTCTTACCTCACGCTACGCTGGTGACCCATGTTCGGGAATGAGCATGGGCCACTGGGGGTTGGCAGGGGTCGAGAAGGCTTGAGCATCCGATGGACTGCTCTCCTTCTCAGGGAAGAGGGGTCCTCACTAGTCAGTGCCTGGTCACCCCCTGGCAGAAGCTGGGGGCAGGGCACTGGGTAGCAGCTTGGGGAGGAGTTTGGGGCTGATGCTTGGAGGGACTACGTGCGGACACATGCGCGCTTTCCTCCACCAGTGTCATTGCATGCCCCAGGCTCCAGGGGATAGAAAAAAGTGAAAAAGATGGCACCTGTTTGCATGGCTTGATGGCCGTCCATGCGATCGCCAGGACCAACGCTGCACCCAAAACTGGATCTGTATAAGGTGGGGAGTTGGGGGCTCCCTGACACCCTGCTATGGGGGTAAGGCGCAGGAGTTCTAGGGTGATGGCGGGAGTTGCAGTAGAGGCAGATGGTGTCTGGATTCCTACCACAATGCGGGGACATGGGAGCAGACCAGGATGCCAGGAGGAGGTAAAAGTAATAGCAAAATACTGAATGTATTATCTCTCCATCAGAACAGTAGCTTGCCTGTAATATCTCTGGGGGAAGGGAGGAGTCACACAAGGTTGTGTGCCAATTTATGACAGGGATAGTTGTCAGCAAATAATATGCTACACGGACTCCAGGGCCAGCTCATAGACAGGGGCCCATCTCCATTGAAGGGATTCAATCAGTGGACTTTAAAAACAAAATATTGTCAGATGGTCATTGATGGTCTTGCTGAAAAGGCCCTTCTGTATTTGAATTCAAACTTTTTGTGAGACTTTTAGGAACCCCCACAGTGCAGTACCACAGAGTGACGGGCTTAGTATTACCTACTGTAAAATTGCAAATACTGTAAATATTGCAAAGATTGTAAATACTGCAAAATTCTGGAAAGTTATCCACTCCATCTTTGAGCCCCCCACCCAGTCCAACCACCACCACCCCCCGTCCTCATGGTGGATGGCTCACCAGACTCTGACCCTTCCTCTGTCACTGCTCATCATAATACTCATAATAATAAGCTCTACTTTCACCCTCCTCTGCTCCTCTGCCCCCACAAGTCCCCTCTGCCTCCTCCTCCACTATCACCTAAAGCCTTCTGTTTCCCCCTGTCTTCCCCAATTAAGTTTTCCTCACCCGAACCTCACTCAACCCCTCTAAGTCCAGCCCTGATGGACCCCAAACTCCTAGGTATCTCAACACCAACCATTGCCTCCATGCTAGCTCACATTCTGAACCTTTCCTTCTCCCTCTGCACTGTCCTCTGAGGCCTGGAAAGTTGCTAAGGTGCTACCCCTTCACAAAGGGGGTGTCCCCTACTCCGCTGGAAACTTCCGTTCCATCTCTCTCCTCCCCTCCTTTGCTAAGCTCCAGGAGTCTCTTGTCTACCCCAACTCCCCAACTTCCTTTACTCTTCTGACTTCCTGATCCCCTTCTAGTCTGGCTTTAGGAATCACCATTCCACCGTATCCTCCCTACTGCATTTTACTGACTATCCTCACTGGGATGGATCAGGGCCACATCACCTCAGCAACATTCATAGACCTGGCCAACACTATTGATGCAGTGTCCCACCCTCTCCTCCTTAATAAACTGTGCTCCAATGGCCTCTTAGCAAACCATGTTGACTGGTTAAGTTCATACCTCATTTGCCATGAACACGCGGTACAGGTGGATGGTGCCCCCCCGTCCTAGCTGGAGTCCCACAGGGCTCCATCCTGGGTCCCATCCGCTTCTCAGTTTTCCTCAATGACTTCCCATCTGCATGTATCTTCTTGTACATTCACATGTACACAGATGATGTGGTCCTCTACACTTCTGGCCCCACAGCCTCAGACATGGTTGGACTGTTCCAGCAGGACTTCCACAACGCACTGCGCTGGTTCCATGACAACCAGCTCGAGGTCAACATCAAGAAGAAGGTGTCCATGACATTTAGTACCTGCCAGAAACTGGCCAGGCTTTCATTCCTCCCCCCCACACACACACACTTTCACAACTTTGGATGGCACCCCATTAGAAGCAGTTCCTGCATTCAAGTACCTTGGCATGTGACTTGACAGTAAGCTTGATTTCTCTGTCTACATGGACACCATCCATGTCAAACTCCATCCCAAATTAGGTTCCCTGTACTGCAATAAAGACTGCCTCTCCCTCCAGGTCCACAGGGAATAAGTAACCAAAATGGTTCTCCCAGTCTTTGCTTATGCTGACATAGTCTATGGCATCGCCCCCTCCTCCTCACTTGGCAGACTAGATACCCTGTGTGATGCCTTCTGCTATTTCACCACCAACTCTCCCCTCCATACCCACCACTGCTCCCTCTACTTTTCCCTCTCCATCTTCCCCCTGCTGTCATGTAACCAGGCTCAGTGTGCTACATTCATCGCCAAATACTGGTTTGGATCCCCCTCTTTCTTCCCTGATCTCCTCCCCGCCCCCTACTCTTCCTACTTGCTTCACTCCAGGGATTCCCACATCTTCTCCATTCCTCACCCTCACTCTTCTGCTGGCCTAGCTACCTTCTCCTACCGCCTCCCTTCCCTCTGGAATCTGTTCACCTCCACCCTCCACCTCTCCCTTTCTCTCCCTGCTGTTAGACACCTCCTAAGGCAACTTCCTCCACCGTTCTGTTTATGTCTTCCCCCTCCCTAACCCCATATCCTCTTCCTCGTCCTTCTCCTACACAGCCCCCTAGCTTGATGCCTTCTTCCATTTTACCCCTACCCCAACGCGCACTATGCACTTTGTCTCACACTTGACTGTTCATGGTTCATTGTTGCATAAAAACTGCTATTGTATTATGACAGCTCATTAGCAGATGCCTCTGTATGTACCTGTTATCCTGTAATGTAACGCTGCAACAGTACATCCCCTTCCTCGTACCTGGAAACGAGCCTTAGTTCAATGTGCCCTTCCCGGTTACTAACTTTTAAATAAATATTACTGCACTACGCCCATGCCTGGAATCCAGTTTTGTGCTTGTTTGTTTACTGAAAAATGAATTAACATAACATTTAAAAAAACATAAATAGTTCTGTTTATTTGCTAGATTTATTTCAAAGTAAGCAAGGTTAAACAGTGCATTCAGGAAAAAACTATGAAACTGAAAGTTTTAAATATTAAGCACAAGGGAAACAGCTAGACTGATTTAGACTCAAAGTTAGAGAGATATGTTAGCCAAATAGGAAATAGGTGACCAGTTCTTAACCAATAGAGACCTTTTCTCTTTATCAATGCCTCCCACCAGATAGTCTGGCTACATCCACACTACCTGCCTTCTTCTTCTGTATTTTTTGGCAGAATGAGTAGCTTGGTGGCTCCGTTCTACTCCCCTCACTTCCTCTCTGCCCCTCATAATTTCATTTTATTTCCAGAGATCAAAAGGACTCCCTCTCGCAAGAATTATGGCTGTGTTTGAAGTGTTATGAGTTGGGCAGTGGTGTCAGCTCATGTCCTGTCTCTGGTTCCAATCATGTGCCACTCCCCAGAGAGGCCCCGTTTCCAGAGACAACACTTTTAAAGTTTAGACCACTCTGTCACCTTCGAGATAGAGACTGCAGGATATTAACCCTTCAGTAAAATTCCCCACTTTGTGACATTCCACTGCTTTAGCCAGTACTTATTTTTCAGAATAAAAATTATACACATGTACGGCACACAGATAATAAGGATGTAAACCGTGAGCTCCCATGTCACTGCTGCCATGTGCGCCAAAACATAAAGTTAAACGCCACAGACTGTTGATGGCATTGCATCAGGAAGAGATAGACTAGCAACTGAAAAAAAAAACAACTTTAAAACAAGTAAACCATATAACAAATAAAATACAATAAAAGTGTTCATATGATGCTGCAGTGATATCGGGGGAGGGGGGCTTCTGGTGGCAAATATGAACCAATGATACTTTCCCCTGATAGTTTATACATAGTTTATACATGTCTACAGAACCTATCATTGCCGTTAAAGCCTTGGGTGTACTTTATTCATAGAAACATAGAAACATAGAATTTGACGGTAGATAAGGACCGCTTGGCCCACCCAGTCTGCCCATTTCCCTACCTAATGGATAAGCTGCAGATCCTAGTTAACCAGCAGCCTGCTTCTTCCTGCCCCCTTCCCCTAGAATTGCCTTATGACTGTCCCATGCATGCTTGAATTCCACCACTGTTTTTGACTCCACAACCTCCTCCGGAAGGCCATTCCATGCATCCACAACCCTCTCTGTGAAAAAGTTGTATTCCTTACAACATTGTTAATAATTTTAGAAATAAAAATATCAGTTGGCCATAAAGTGTGAAGCTGAATGTTGGTGCTCTGTACAGGCCTGCAACTGTGGAAACCAAAATGCCTGTGTCAGTAGCTCAGTAGGCAGCACACTCTCCTCTGAGGCTGGGTGATCAGAGGGCTGTGGATTCAGTTCCCACATCTGGCACTTGGGTTAATATCCAGTACTGACACTGTAGTGCAGCATGAAAGGGGTGCTGCACTTCTGAGGTGCCGTCTTTTGGATGAGACGTTAAACCGAGGTCCCATCTGCCTGGATTGGTGGTAGTTCAGGTGGATGTTAAAGATCCCATGGCACTTATCAAAAAGAGAAGGGGAATTTCATCGGTGTCTTGGCCATATTTCCCTCATACACTAAAAATACCACCAACAACTTACTCTGGTTCAAGGTCAGTTGGAATTCATCTGTATCCCCCTCCCCCGGGTCAGGCCTGAAAATAGGCAGGATTTGTCTAGTGCACTTACCTGGTCAACAAAAACTAAATAAATAAAGGCTGGCCAAGCTGCATGATCTGACATTAGTGGTATCGGTATGGGTGAAAACCAGAACTGATCCAGATTCAGAATGGTTTCAAAAACTGACTATAGCTGGAACCAGAATGGTAAACACTGAATCAAGCTACAATGAGAACGCTTCCCAGAACTAAAATGGGTTAGGAAGTTTCAGCTCTATTTTATTTTTCAGTGTTCTGGTTCTGTGGAATAGTCTGGTTCCAGAACCATTCCAGTTCCAGCACTATCCTGGTTTCAACTCTGTTCAGTTCCAGGTGGATTTCAATTATGGTACCATTACAGTTTTTACCTAATCTCTAGAATTAGTGACAGACTTCATTCTGCTGGAAAATGAGCTGAGACCATCAAAACCCTTATCCCTTGAGAAGATTCAAAGGACAGATCTGCAGGTAGCAGACAAAGGCCAGTGTGTTATCCTTCTGTAGGCCAATTAGTCCCCTATTCATCTTGATTACCTTCACTCTCCCCTCCCCCCCCTTGCCTAAGTGAAGCACCTCCCTGTCATGGAATGTCAAACACTCCAAACACCAGCAGCACTCCCTGTGACTATCAAATTGCTAATAAGGTTCAGCCAGGGCTCACAGAGTTCAGAGGTTGTGCAATATCTGTGGCTGAGTTAGCAGGTGACTAGGGCACTGCCACATGCCTTGCATTCTGAGACTAGAGCCTACAGGGCTGTGCACGCATGATGTACCTAATTAGGTGCAGGAGAATGTGTGCAGGGTAGTCATTACACTAAGTGTTGGGGAGTTTCTCTTTCTGTCTCAGCTTAGGTTGCCGCCTGCCATTTGCTGGTTTCATAATGGCCAGCTGATGCTCTCAAACTGTTTTTTTAAACATACTCTTTTGTTCCCACTCCAGCAGTATTAACCCACAAATTCACTGCCAGTCCCTCAAGCTTGCCATTCCTACTGGGATGTGGTCACAGGGTCCACAAACGAACAGCAACATCCTTATGGCAGTGTCTCAAGGATCTACAGAGCATTATAAATCTAATTAATTATTCATAAAAGCATAGACTTTGATGGCAGATAAGGACCACTTGGCCCACCCAGCCTGCCCATTTCCCTACCTATTGGATAAGCTGCAGATCCTAGTTAACCAACAGCCTACTTCCTCCTACCCACCACTATAATTGTCTTACGTCTGTCCTATGTATTCTTGAATTCCCCCACTGTTTTTGACCCCACAGCCACCTCAGGAAGGCCATTCCATGCATCCACCACCCTCTTTGTGAAAAAAAAAAAAACTTCCTCATGTTGCCCCTAAGCCATCACCCCTCTATCTTCAAACTGTGCCCCCTTGTTCTTACACATCTCTTTTTCTGAATGATGCGGCCCTCTTGGACTTTGTTGATTCCCTTGAGGTACTTGAAAGTTTCTATCATGTCCCACCTCTCCCTCCTTTCCTCAAGGGTATACATATTAAGCTTCTTTAGTCTCCCTTCGTATGGTTTCTGGTGCAGACCCTGCACCATTTTAATTGCCCTCCTCTGGACTGCCTCCATCCTGTCTATGTCCTTGCAGAGATGGGGTCTCTAGAACTGCATGCAGTACTCCAGATGGGGTCTCACCAACTGTCTGTACAGAGGGATGACAACTTCCTGTTTTCTACTGGTGATGCCTCTCCCTATGCATCCCAGTATTCCCCCAGCCATCCTTACTGCCTTCTCACATTGCCTGCCTACCCTTAGATCATCTGATATGACTACCCCCAGGTCCCTTTCCATTTTTGTTGTTGTCAGTTCCTCCTTCTCCCCCCACTGTGTACTCTTCCCCTGGTTTTTTTGTTTTTTTAGGTGCATTACTTTGCACTTCTTTGCATTGAATCTAAGCTGCCATACTTTTGACCATTCCTCCAACCTTGCCAAGTCCCTTCTCATCCTTTCCACACACCCCCATATGTATCAACCCTGTTGCAGATCTTTGTATAATCTGCAAAGAGGCATACTTTTCTTTCCAGTCCCTCTGCAATGTCACTTATAAAGACATTAAAGAGGACCAGCCCCAGTACTGAACCCTGCGTAGCCTGCTAATAACCCCTCCCCTTTCTTCAGAGTGGACTCCGTTTACTATTACCCTCTGCATCCTGTTGTCCAGCCAGTTTCTTACCAGGCTACTACCCTGGGATCCACTCCCAGGCTGGCTAACTGTTTATTAATCTTTTGTGTGAGACTGTGTCAAATGCCTTGCTAAAGTCCAGGTAGGCCATGTCCACAGCCCCTCCCTGGTCTACTACTTTGGTCACCCAGTCAAAGAAATCTATTAAATTCATCTGACATGACCTTCCCACTGTGAATACTCGCTGCCTTGGGTCCTCTGCCCCACTGGCCTCTAGGTACTCAACTATTATTTCTTTCAGAATTGATTCCATCATTTTCCCCACCACTGAGGTCAAACTAACAGATCTGTAGTTTCCTGCCTCTGCCTTGCTCCCACTTTTGTGAAGGGGAATCACATCCACCCTCTTCCAGTCCTCAGGTACCACACCATCCTCCCATGATTTGTTAAAAGGGGTGGTCAGTGGTGTTCCTAGTTCTTCCCTTAGTTCTTTTAGAATTCTGGGGTGAATCCTGTCAAGACCCATTGCCTTGTCCACCTTGAGTTTTAGGAGTTCTTTCTGGACCCTTTCTTCTGTGAATGGACTGGTATCGATCCCCCTATCCAGAGTGCTTCTTTTGTTTGGTTTAGGTACATCCCCCTCTTCTTCTTTTGTGAACATTGAACAAAAGTATTCATTCAGTATCTCTGCCTTTTCACTGTCACCCTCTGCCCACCCCTCCCCTTTTTAAGCCTCACTATCCCTCCCTTTGTCTTTCTTTGCTCACTAATGTACCTATAAAAGGTTTTATCCCCCTTCTTAACTGAGTTGGCTATCTTTTCCTCGGTTCAGGCCTTTGCTATTCTGATGGCCTTCCCCACTTCCTTTTGCTTTAACTGGTACAGTTCTCTGTCCTGCTCCTTCTGTGATTCCTTATTTTATTTATTTTATTATTTATTTTATTTATTTAATAACATTCAGAATTACAACTCTTTGAGTCATAGACTCCTTTACAAAGGCTCCACGTCAAACAACAATAAGGACATACATACTGTATTAAGCAGTACAGTGTTCCAGTAATAGATACAAGAGAGAAAACAAGTAATGGAAATTATGCATACAAAATATTATACAATATTATAAGTACAGTGACCATGGATGAAAGATAATGCACAAAAACACACAGACGGGGGATACTGAAACAACAGTCTTTGGGAGAGGAGGACCCAGCATTATCCATAATATGCATAATATTTAGGTAGTGCATGAATACACATTTTGTTTTCCATGTATATCATAACATTTATGAGGCAGATTTATACTACAGAGCCCTGCCAAGAGGGGGGAGCAGGAGGAAGAGAGGGTTAGGGACAGTCACAGGCTGAAGATTCTAGCAGATTAGCTTTGAGACTGGTCTTGAAGGGACCAATCCTGGGCTCCAGGGAGACAGAGGGAGGAAGGCTGTTGAGCCAAATGGGGGGCTCTGTAGAAAAAGACTCTTTGTTCAAGGGAAGTTCATCAGTGGGGGACTAGTAGGAAGGTTCCAGTAGAGCTATGGGAGTTTCTGATCAGCGGGGTGGGTTGGATGAGGCTATGCAGACCAGGCGGGGCTTGACCAAGGTGGATTTTCTTGGCCAGGAGGTAAGTATGGTACCTAAGACGGGCGTCAAATGGCCACCATTTGGCAGACTTGTAGAGATCACAGGAGTGTGTCCACCTGTCACAACCCGTGACCAGTCTGCACGCTTTGTTTAGGGCGACTGTGATGAGTCGCAATGCTGTGGGATCAGCAGTGCCATAGATGACAATGCTGTAATCTACCAGGGAGAGGACTGAAGAGGTAATGGTCAGGCGGATAGCCATTGGGGGAAGGCAGTGTTTATGGTGGTACAGAAGCCTAAGTTTGGAGTTGATAGTGGAGGACAGTTGTTGGATATGTGCACGGTAGGTGAGGGATGTGTCATGGGCAACACCTAGATATTTGAAAGAATCAATCAGCTCAAGTGGGGATCCTAGTGAGTTGGTGATGATCAGTGGGAAGATACGATGAGGACTCTGGCGGTGGGCAAATATCATTGATTTTGTTTTCTTGTAGTTCAGAACTAAGCAGTGAGAAGTGAACCAGGGCTCAGCTTCAGTGAAAAAACCCTGCAGGGTACGCTGGAGAGAATCAGGGCTGAGGTGGCTCTAGAAAATTACCATGTTGTCCGCATAGAGCAGAATTTTTCCAGGGCATGAGCTGGGGGGGGGGGTTAGGAAGAGGCTGAAGATGAGGGGTCCCAAGATGGAGCCTTTGGGTATTTCTGAATGGACCTGGAAGCTGGTAGATACAGTGGAGTCAATTTTCACCTGCTGGGATCTGTCAGAGAGGTAACCTTTGAACCAAGTTATTGTTTTGGCTGAGAGCCCCAGGGAGGTTGGTATCGAACACTTTTGTGAGGTCAATGTATACTGACACCACTAGGTGACCACATTCGAGGGCACTGTGGATGTAGGAGGAGTATTCTAGGAGGGCAGTGGTGTTGCTGTGGCCCTGGCAGAAACCATGCTATTCGGGGCACAGTAAGTTATATTTAGACAGATGGTCCATCAGTTCAGCCATTATTTTTTCGAGGGCCTTGGAGAGGGGAGGTAGCAGGGAGATGGGACAATAGTTACTGGGGGACAGGCGGTCGCCACTCTTGAAAATAGGGACAATGACAGCTCGTTTCCAAAGGGCAGGGAATTGAACTAAGCTGAGGGACAGGTTCAAAAGTTTGGTGAGGGGTTGTAGGACCTCCTCAAGGGCTAGCCAGAGGAGCTTCAGGTCAATGGAGTCACTGCTAACGTGGGACTTGGCAAGGGCTTTGGAGCGGTATCTTCTAGCCTCCCGCTTTGATATGATTCGGAGGCGAAAGTGTGGGATATTTGAAGGTGAACTGCAACCGGGGATGGGGTCTAGTGGGGCAAAGAAGTTGGGGGGTAGGACACCACTGAGATCTGAAAATGTGGTGTTTAGGGTGTCTGCAATGGACTGGGGGTCCTGTGTTAGGTTACCATTAACCGAGAGCTGGGCGGGGGTGGGGGCTGATTTCCTATTAAGTTCCTTTATGTTTTTCCAGAAATGTCTTCCTGAGCCCCAGGTAGAGGAGAGTGTCTGTTGATAATGGGTTGCCTTGGCAGGTGAATGGTCAAGGGACATTTGTTTCTGGCCTCACAATATCATTGTCTATCCAGTGGGAGTTGTGAGTCTAAGGCCTTATGCCAGAGATTATCACGGTGTTTCATTTGGTCACACAACTATTGCGATATCCAGGCAATATTACGGTTTTTAGTGACTTGCTTCGAGAAAGGGGCAAAGATGTCACAAGCGGCGCTGAAGGTATTTATAAAGTGGGAGAGGGTGGTATCAATCGATTGGGTGCTATACATGGGGGACCAGTCAGAGTTAGTTAGGTAGGTTTTGAATTGGTGAACATACTCTTTTAAGGTGTCTATGGTAGGAGACAGTAGGGGGAGCAGTGGTAGTTTCATTGGACCATACACAGGTTATTGGGCAATGGTCGCTAAGGGTGTCAGGGTGTATTGAAACATTTGTGATGTTGTTGGGGTGATTGGTGAGGATAAGGTCCAGCAATGAGGAGGTGCCTGATTTGTCATTTGGCCTGGTAGGAGATTGTATAACCTCAGTGAGGTTGAGTGCAGCAGCCGAGTCCTTATAGGGTACAGAGGACGGGGACAGCCTATTGACATTAAAGTCCCCCATGGCGAAAACTTCACGGTTGGATGGGAGTTGAGAGATACAGGACATGACTGTGGCGAAGGCAAGTCCCTGATTTCATGGCGGGATGTAGACAGCCATGACATATAGTGTTTTGCCAAGGTCGCCAAGGATTATCTTGGCTGTGAGTGTTTGGGCGCAGTGCTTTGGGGGGGAGGTGATCTGGAAATGATTGGAGAGTGTTCCTAATGTAGAGGGCACAGTCACCGCCTTGTCTATCTAAACTGTCGGCATGTAAAAGGGAGTAGCCAGGTAGGCTCATGGCCGAGTCTGGGGTGTCATGGGACAGCCATGTCTTGAACAGTGCCGGTACATCTGGGGAATGCAGGGCTAGCCACACCTGGAGTAAGGTGAACTTTTTTTGCAGGCTACATATGTTAACTGCAGCGACTAGGAGCCCGTGCGTCCTGTTGCTAGCTGGGGAGTATGGGAGAGTCGGCTCTGGATTAGGGTGAACGTTTCCTGATAGGAAGAGGGCGTGCTGCAGAAAGGCTGCTTTAGCAAGTTTGCATTTTGGGGGGGGACTTCTGAAGGGGAGGGGAGGGTATTGAGGCAGAGCAGGGGGTGGGAATGGAGAGAGATGCTGTCTTTTTCTCCCTAATCTTCCCCTCCACCTCTTTTGAGAACCATAGTGTTTTTTCCTTCATTTTGTTTTGTTTATTTGCTTCACAGAAAGGCTTGTTGCCTCTGTGATGGCAGTTTTGATTTTTCCCCATTGTTCCTCCACCCCTCCTTCCTGCCCTTTTGCTAGTGCATTCCTTAGGCACTCTCCCATTCCGCCAAAGTCAGCCCTCCAAAAGTCCAGTACCTTGCTTTTGTATGGCTTGACTCTATGGCTGTGTTTATTGTGAACCACACTGTCTGGTGGTCGCTTGTTCCCACATGGCTACCCACTTCTAAATCCGAGATCCTCTCACCGTCCCCATTTGAGAGTACCAGGTCTAAGACTGATCCATCCCGAGTGGGTTCCAACACTAGCTGCCTGAGGCATGCCCCCTGTTGGGCATCGAGAATGACTCTGCTCTTGTATGTGGCTGCAGCAAATGTGCTCCAGTTAACATCTGGCATATTCAGGTCCCCCATCAACAATCTCTCCCCTTTTTCTGCCATTCTAAGGATGCCTCCTATCATTTTCTTGTCCTTTTCCTCCCCCCGAGACAGGGATCTGTATACAACCCCTATGCGGATTGTGGTGCCATTTCCTGTCTCCAAGGTGACCCACAGTGCTTCCTCTCCTCCCTGTTTTCCCTTTAGTTCAGTTGTTTTGATCCCTTCCCTTATGTAGAGAGCAACTCCTCCTCCTCTTTTACCCTCCCTGTCCCTCCTGTCGATTGTGTACCCCATAATGTTGACATCCCAGTCATGGTTCTCTGTGTACCAGGTTTCTGTGACTGCCATGATAGCCAGGTGTCCCTCCTCCATTAAGGCCACTAGTTCAGGAAGATTATTACCCAGATTACAGGCATTGGTACTCACCGCCCTCCATTTTTTGATGGCCTTACCCCTTTTAGCCCCACTCTGTGCTTACTGCCTTTGCATTTTTCTCCATTTACTCCTGCTCTGCCCACTATTGACCTCTCCATTCATGAGCCTAGCAAGGCTTCTGATTGACTACTGGATCAGTCATTAACGTATTAGAAATGATTGATCCAGCTCCCAACTGACGTTGTGTGCCACTCCACTCAAAACCAGAAAGTAAGTAAAAAAACTGAAAGTTGTTATTGTGATTAGACTTATAATCATGACAACCTCAAAACTGGTAATTTCCTTGGATTAACGACCGACTGGACGGAACCATTCTCCACAACCGCTTATTAATCCCTCTGAAAGGACTGGCTTCTTGGTCATTATTGCATAAATGTCAGACATCGGTTGGTGTCCTCTAACCATCCTGAACTTCCACCCAAAACTCTCCCACTGGATACCTGGGCCTAATGGGCTGTAATGTTTACCCACAAGGTAAGAGCCCAGCCGGGGCATCCACTCCACCCCTACACGGATTGGCATATTGTCACCCCTGAGTCACAGGGAAGGGGGTACTCATATCCCCTCAACTTCTCTCACTTCCCAGAAGGCAGTAAGCATCTTGTGGAGCACTCCAAGAGCTTCCAACCAGACAAGCAGTACTGCCTGTCTAGAGATGCAAACCTGGGTACCAAGCGTGTCCAGCAGCAACTCCACTGCTTGAGCCCCGAGTCAGCCCTGCTGTCCTCATACTCTGATTATTACATGGACAGCACCCCCTTCCTGGTTGTTCTTTTTGTACCAGGTGGCAAAAAGGGTATGTGAACAGGCAAGTAGCTTGGTAGGCTTCGAGCCTGGGGCATCAGGTTCACAGCTCTGTGTTCTGGGTAAGGTTAGAGTATCTACATATTTAAAGAAGTCACTAAAACTGGAACATTTATATTACTGATTTACCACCAATGAAAAATCTAGGCTTGGAGTGTCAATTTCAAGTGAATTATTTTTTATTAAATTAAAAATTATCATTTTTATTTCAGAAGTTTTACCAGGAAAGACATACTGAGTTGGTAACAGGTCATTTCCAGATGTGTTCTGGGGGATGGGGGAAGTGAAGTACAGTCATTCTTGACAATGATGTGCAATACACAAGACTCCATAATATAAAATAATATAAAAAAGCAAGTTGCAATGGACAGGTGCATTGAATAATAGATTCGGCATAGACCATGAGCAAAAATATTCAGTAAGATTTACTAGGGAGAAATGGGAAATTGTTTAATCAGGAAAGGCACACCAAGCCAAATCTTGTTTCCAGGTGTGACCTGGGAGCACAAGGAAGTTAAGTGACTTGCTCAGGGGCAAACAATGTGAAAGAGTGGGCTTTGGGATTCAAACACAGGTTTCAGGCTTGCAGCTCGGTGCCCTAAACCACAGCACTATACTGCCTCCTAAGAAGGGAGATTGCTGTGCAGTCACAGGGCAGGGTTTTGAGGGAGGAAAATGGAGGTGGCAGAGTAGATAAGAGTGGGAAAGGAAGACCCAAGCATAGGGGGCCAGAAGGAGAAATCAGCGTAACCTGCAGATGATCTCATGTAAGGGAGGGTGAGGGGAAAAGGGTCAACGTTATGACAGTTATGAAGGAAGTATCCATTGCATGCATGTTAATACTGCTGCCAAGACCACTCTTACAATTGTAAGAGTGGCTTGTGCATTTTAATGGTATGAGAAGCTGAGAACAGTGAACCAAAGGTTCCGATACCTTAAGGATGTAAGTGAGAGCACTCATACAACCATGAGAGTGGCCTTATATTATTGATTGGGATTGATAAATAATACCTTAACATTTAAAAACACCTGCCCTAAATGTGGCCGTCTCCAGGGCAGCTTCGTGAGAGACACTCTTCACAGATGAAAGGAGCGTTCCAATTGGTCGGGAGTGCTCCCTCGATCTATAATGCTGCTTGTGCTTCATCTCCTTTCTCTCTTACTCTCTTTCGCCATATGTGTCCCCCTCCCCAGCATTCCTTAACCTACCTTCATCTCATCTAACCTCTCTGGACCCTCCTAATGGCTGCTGCTGATTGTGGAATGCTTTAGGATACAGTGAGTAGGAAAGGCACTATATACGACTAAATGCAATGAAACAAAATTCCCTTTTTTTCTCAATGTTAAAGCAAAGCTCTACAAATGCAAAGTAATAACACACAACAGGGTTAGCTTAATGCCAGTGCCCCGATCCCTGCCCAGTTCACATCCCTGCCATCCAGTGGTGCTCCTCCCCCTCACTAACTTCATTCCTGGAGCTCGACGTGAGCTTCTTTGACCCCTCGCTGATTTTTTGGTTACTTCACAACTGTCTGTCTCATGTCAGTTGCTTAACCTCCCCTGCCAAACTGCTATCAGCAGTTCTACAGGCTGTGAGGTGCTGTGGCGTCTGACCAGGCTATGCATCGGCGGGTGCCAAGCATCTGTGCCCGGCACAGGGCTTCATTAACATGTCCCACCCCTTTCCTTTTGCTGGCTCATTGCCCACTGCGACAGTGCAGGGCAATACTTGTGACCCCTGCTGTGTATATTAAATGGGGCAAAACAGAACTGTGTTCATTCTTACTACTTTGCATCACACAGCTGCGATGACTGTGTATGGGGCCCCAGATAAGGAGGAGGTCAGGCGATTGTCTTTTGGAATCATGTTCTAAAGGCCAGAAGCAACAATTGAGAATGCCTGGTCGCAAGACTTTCAGTTTAGATTGTGGCAAAGCTAGAAGCCCGTGGCCAAATACAAGGTAAGGCCATTTTATTTGTTCTGTGTACTGTTCCAATGGCTCAAGGGCACTTCACAGTAAAAAAAAAATATATACATCCAGTTAAAATACAGGCCTGAAATATTGCAATTTTTAAATAAATGAATAATTAAATACCAAGCATAACAGAGGTAAAGTTATTAAATAATCTGTCCATGCTGAAAGCATGTGAAAAGAAACAGAATTTTAGCCCCTTCTTAAACACTTCCCCAGAAGGGGAACTCTTAAGATGAAGAGGCAATGAGTTCCAGATTGTCAGGGATGCCATTGAGACTACCTGGTTTCCTGATTGCTTCATGTAAGATCTCGAGATGGCCCGGTAGCAGCTCCTCGGTGAAGTAGAGCAAGCAACCAAGATTATAACAAACCAAGAGATCTGTTAGGTAGGAAGCCTAAACAAGCATTTGTCAATGCTGAATGTTTGCTGCTGGTATTGGCATTGGTAGTGCAGGAGTTAGAGAGATGTATAATAGGAATGGCACTGAAGTATTAAACTAACGCCAACCCCCACCCCCACCCTGCAGAGACTGACAGGCATTTGAGGATGTGCCTTTGGATCATCAGCTATAATGCTCACACCATTCCACCTCACTCCACCCTGCATACACTGACAAGTGTTGCGGTGTGCCTTGGGGTCTTCGGCCCTTACGCTCACCCCATTCTATAAGGAAATAAGCTGAGATGGGTGCAGTAGAGGAGAATGGGGTGAACGTTAGGGCCAAAGACCCCAAGGCAACCCTCAATGCCTGTCACTGGCTGCAGGGTGGGGTGGGGGTGGAATGGCGTGAGCATTACAGCCAATGACCCCAAGTCACACCCCAATGCCTGTTAGTCTCTACAGGGTGGGGCGTTATTTTATTTATTTATTTTGCTTTTGTTTACCAGGTAAGCCACACTAGACAGCCAAGTGCCTATTTTCAGGAGCGACACGGGAGGTTACAAAGGTAACAGATATAAACATTACAGGGAACAATGCCATCAGCATTTAGAACATTACAGGGAACAATGCCATCAGCATTTAGGCAGAGACAAGGTAACATACAATAACATCAAGCACTGACAGATTCAATTGATAGATAAATAACATATATACAGGCATGGTCATTATCGTTCAATCAGGGGTTCAGCCATAAATCCTAGGGGTGCAGAAGGGATAGGGAGATTAGGAGGAGTGGGGAGGAGAGAGACGGGAAAGAAATGGGAAAGGATTTTGCTAGATAAACCCTCAGAGAGCAGTCAGGGCAGGGAGTGGACCCCGTGCTTTGGGATACAGTTAACACAGCTAACTGAATCAAGAAACCTCAGCGGAGGAAGTGCAAATTGGCAAAACAGGATTTTCACCCCCCAGCAAGTTGAGCTGGGAATAAAAGAGCCTCAGCCCTGGGTCTAGTTCGCACAGAGACAGTCAGAGGCCAATTTAAGGAAGCTCCATAGGGAGGTTTTAAAGCAAGGATGTGAGGTGGCGGAGCGGGTGGCGGCAGGAAGAGAGTTCCACACTCTGGGCGCGTAAGTGGCAAAAGCCCAATCACCCACAAGGGTGCGGGTTTTTGGGACCAGTAGAGCCTGTAAGTCACTGGACCTTAGGTGGTAGGAGGAGGTTCCATGTAGGAGGCACTGGGCGAGAGCAGTACGGGTAGTGGTTCGGGCAATGTTGTCAATAAAGCTGCCAAAGACATTTATGGTTGGAAATCCTAATGCCCCGGGTGTTTGTTGGTATTTTTGCCCCAAATTTTCAACGTGGGCTTTTTAGGACCCCACCTCATGAACAGTGACACTATCATTTCATTACTCAGTCCCGAAAGGTGATTTCGCACAGCAGCTACGCCATTCAGCGCCACAGGTGCCAAAACAATTTTGGGCAAGATGTGAAAAATGACAGCTGTACTGTTCATGAGAAGGTGTGAAAAAATGTCAATATTGAAAATCTGGAGTGAAAATATGAAAGACTGGTGAGGTTATGAGTGTGTGTAGAAACTGCACAATGCATGCCTGTAACGCAATCATTTTTTGGAATTTTTTCACCAAATTTTCAACATGGGCATTTTGGGACCTCTCCCCATGAACAGTGCCACTGTGATTTTGTTAATCTGCCCCAAAAGTTGATTTCCCTCGGCGACCACACCATTCGGCGCCACAGGTGAAAAAACACATTTCGGGCAGGATGTGAAAAATGACAGCTATACTGTTCATAAGGAGGTGTGAAAGAATGGTTGGCTGGCACTTCTTCTAGTTTGGTGATAGAAGGATTTACATGTACTGTAAATTGTGCCAGCCAGCTAATCAGGAGCCAGTATTTTTAAAGTCATTGTATCATTTACAGTATACCACGGTCAAAAGTCATGGTATTGATTCTGTGGGCAATTTCCAGGATGGCGATAACTGTGGTTCATGGTATACCATGTTATTCAGACCTTTCAACTAATTTTTATTTTCAGGAACAACTGACCCTTCCTCCCCAACTCTCCCTGATACAAGAGTTTGAGGAGGCTTCTGTTTCGTACAAAATTACTTCTGTAATACCACAGTATAAAAGTAACTGCAGTATTACATGTAACAGTTATCATACCGTCAGAATTTCATACCATGACATCCCTAGCTGGAAAGCGTTCCTCAGGTACCAACTTTAGTCTCATCCTAAGATAAACATATTTTAGAGGTTTGAAGCGATTTGCAAAGAAAGCAATAAGGCCTGGTTTCTCACTTCCCGAAGCATGCCACTATCCATAGGTACACACACCCTGGGGTGCTGCGATTATAAAATGCCTCCCCTGATTTTTAGCTTTAAAACTGAGTAATGAGGTTAAGAAAATTAAAGGAGTTCTATGGGATCAAATGAGTGCATGTCAGTGCGATCAAGTATACTGTAATGTTACCCCTTTTCCACACTCCCTTTGAAATAATATACTTACGTATAGAAATAGTCCTAAATGTGAACTTGGATTTTGGCAGTTCTGTGTTAAACCATCTTTATGCTTGTTTAGATGCAAACTGGCAGCCTTGGTGGGTGTGCTCTCTAAATCGCACATATTTGTGATATCAGATTATGCAGCGCTGTTCCAGCACAACTTCTTGCAGTACCTGTATGAACACAGCACGCCTTATCAGAAATTCAGCAGTAAATGACTATTTACTGGACTTTCACACTAATTCTTTTTTTTGTGTGTGTCAATGACCAGTTCTAAAATTAGAGAAATTATTATCTGTAGACCGATCTGCTTGTGTAACCGAATATTTTTTTCTGATATTGTTCAACAAATATGGACCAGTATTTACGCATGTGTCTTCTTTAACATCACTTGGTTTTTTGCTTTTCTTATTTCAGTGTTTCCTCAATTAATGTTTTTATTTACATTTTTGACCTGTGATGTTGTGTTGCAATAACATACAGGCACATAATCACTTTTGACCAATCACATGTCTCGGTTGCTCTTACCCATTTTATGAAAGAAAAGACGTAGAGGGCCTCAGCTGCATCCCTGATAACCATTAAATTGCATGTGCATGAACTGGTTTGGGTTGAGATTGTGAACCCTACACCTCCCCACACTATGCCTCAGATTAGTTTGGATCATCAAAGTGAAATGTTTGCAGATGTGAGCCTCTGTTGCTCTTAACCTAAACTGGGCCACCAGTTGGTTGCCTATCCTGTAATATATGGTATTGCTCACATTCCAATCCAGCACCCTATCAAAGGTGGGTTTACTCAGACTGAACCATATCTTCTGGGTCAAATTCTGGGAGATCCAAGCCAGAATCAGAACCAGCTCCCAGATGCCTGGCCCTGGCCCATATCTACCTTAAAGGATGCTCCTGGACCGTAAAGCCAAAGTATTCTTTTCAAACCTCATCTTCTATTAGTTTAGCTTTTATATGACATAACCCTTTTTGGTCCCATTTTTAGTCTACATGGTGACTCAGACCCTTCCATATCTTTTTTGCTCCATCCTTGTAAACCTCCTGCAGCATTTTTTTTTAAGCCCTGGAAGCATAAAGTAAGCAGGCTCTATCAGGCTCTGAGGCCATGGACTGGTTCTCTGTAGCTCTCTGCAATGTTCCAGTTCTTCTGAAGATCTATACCAGTGCTGCTGTTCCTCTCACTCAGACCGAAGCCCTTCAAAGTTTGTTCAAGTATGGAGAGGTCTATAAGAGTCACTGAGACCCATCACTGCCTTTGGATTTTGTAACCAGCCTAAAATGCTCACGTGAATTCCTTCTGCCTTTTCTCCAATTCTTCTCAACATTGGTGACAGGGTGGCAGTGGTTAAACTGGAAAGGTTTAGGTTAGGGAACTCTCACATCTAGATTATTTAGGTGGTAGAACTGTCATTTCTAGGTGCTGGAACTCTCCAATAGTATTCAATGATGAAAAATGATAGAGGTGCAGTAACATTTATACAATTTTGTAAGAGGTGGTGGAATTGGGTTCCTTTGGACTCCAGCCCAATTTAACCCCTGCAGGGTGGTAGTTACTTTCACTAACACTGGAGCTTCTTGCATTGTGCAGCGGAACCATTGTTCCTTCTAGTATACTGTCAAGATTGTGACAGAATAGATGCGTGGTTGAGAACTGTGCAGTCAAAACAGTGTGCACAGCCAGCCTGGTGGTGCTGAGGGTTGAGGCGCTGGACGCCATACCTCGCGCCACGCCAGCGAGCCAGGTTCAGGAATGAGCCCAGGCTACAGGGGGTCGGCGCGGGGGAGGGGGAAGAGATTGAGCATCTGTAGGACTGCTCTCTCTTCCCAGGGAGGGCAGGGTGAAGCGTTCACTCCTGGACCGGCCTCTGGTGGGGATTCAGGGGCACCTAGCATGGCAACCCAGTGGATGCAGAGGGGCAGAGTTGCGGCATAACGTTGCCTTGCTTGCCGCACTCCGAGGGGACAAGAAGAAAGCCAGAAAAAGGCTTCTACGCCATCGGTGAGATGACGGTGGCCTCGGGAGATTTTGCCCACATCCCAAATGTCGGCCAAACGCACCCAGGATCTCCCTCCATCCCCACCCAACGACAGCAGGTAGGCACTTCACGCTTAAGGAGCCATCCGCCGAGGGAGGGTGGAATCAGCCCCAGAGATGGTACCAGAGGTTGAGCCTGCCTGGGGTCGTTTGGGGGAGGAGATCAAGGGGAGACACAGGGGTTCAGGCTGGGAGTAGGGTGGATTCCGAGTGGACACTCCTGAAGGATGCCTGAGGTGTAGATGAAGAAATAAAGTTAAAAAAAAAAAAAAAAAAACAGTGTGCACAGTTCGGAGTTAATCTAGCATGGTTTTCAACTGTGCTCTTTCTAGGGTGTCCACATAGCACTCTTTTTGACAGTGTGGGTTTTGACCACACGATTAACATGAAGAACCATTCCTTCTACTCCTTTCCTCCCTTGAAGCATCTCTCTCACTGTGTTTCCTTTATTGGCAAATTCTTGCTTGGCTTTCTGTTCCTCCCTATCTTACCTCCCTCCTATCATCGCCCTCTACTCCCACTTACTCCCTCTGTAACATTGACCCTAGATTCCTCACCCTTCCTTACATGAAATCTGTAGGTAAAGCTGCTTTCTCATTTCGGTTCCTGTTCATTAAGCTCTGGTCTTCCCTTCCTCCTGCTATCTGGTCTGCCTCCTCCTCCTCCTCCTCTTCTTCAGATCCCTTCTTTGTTACTCCTCTACTCACTCCTGTGACTGCCCTCGACAGCACCATGACCTGGCATCCTCCCGCATTTCACTCTCCCGTCTAGATGCCATCTCATCTGGGTTTTTGTATGTGGTATGTGCCAAATCTATCATTCAATGCATCAGTTAGTTTGGTTATAGCTATGATATATTTATTCCATAATAATTAATGGGCTTCCCTTTTTCCCATTGGGAAACTGTGGCTTAATTGCCGTTATAAAGGAGCATTTATAATGGCAACACGTGCACGGTTTTCCTCAAGATCAAGCGCGATGCCTCTAACTTCCCTCGCTCGCTGTGTCCTGCCCAAACCAGAAACCCTACTGCAAACACACCATAGAGAGAGACAGACTGCCACGGACACTCGGCAGTAAGTAAATTGTTTTAAAGTACTTCAGATGTTCCACTCGACTACTGGATGGACCCCATAACAATAATTAAAATAAAGTGAAAGCGGACCTCGTGCGCTGACCTAATCTGACTGTGTTGACACAGCAGTCTTTTTTTTATTTTTATTTTATATAATTGCTGAGGTGAAAAAGTGAAGCCCAACAATTATATAAAATAAAATATGGGTCTCTGTGTGTAAACTTGAATTTACACACGCCCTCGGGGTTTGATGCTATGCATAAACCCCCATGGGTGTGTGTAAATTCTCATTACACACCAAGACCCATACTTTATCTTATATTTTATGTTTACCTCATCTATTAACTGTATATTACTGTTTTTTTTTTCATATAGGTTGTATCCTTCTCAGACGTGGTGGGCTTGCCTCCCTTCCACCCTGTCCTCGCCATCCACCACCATTTACCACCCTCACCAGAATTTATCTTCAGTCCAGAGCTTCTTCCAGGCTGGTCTCAATGGTAGAGTTGGTGAGGGACAGCACACAGGGCTTCATACAAGTCCGCCTCTCTGCCATTTTCCTCCGGTTTTCTCCCAGCCCAGTGCTGGGGTGCTCATATCAAGTGTGCACATGTGGAAGCATGTGTACATTGCAGGGTCCCACAGCTCCCTCTCTACGTTGCTGGTCCTGTCCCTAGTACCCCAGGCCTCCACCTGGTGGCAGTGGCTCGGTGGATCCAGCAAGCCACCCCCCCCCCAGGAGAGGACAGCAGTTTGTTGGTCACTTGATCCTCTCTCCCCAGCCAATTCTGTAACCTGAGATCATTCCCGATATTGAGTCGCTGACATGGTGGGCAGAAACGCTATTGACACACCACCGGACTGTATATTACTGTTTTTATTTTTTTTTATATTAGTTATTTATTGCATGCTGTTATCAGTTTTACTGTACTTCACTTCCACTGCTCCTGCACACATCTGGAAACAAACTGTTGTCAACTCAAAATGTCTTTCCTGGTAAAACTTCAGAAACAAATTAATAATACATACATTGGTTTTTCAGGGTCTGCAAACCATCTTTTGTTTCTGATACCATAACACATTTGATGGGCTAGCGGTGTTTACAAGAATTTCACCTGACACATAACATATTGTAGTAACATAGCAGTATAAGGTCAGAAGGGACTCTGGGACCATCATGTCCCCAGCCCCCCATAAGCAGGGATGATCAGTATGCTGAGCAATCATTTACTAATTTATATGGAGCAAGCCCAGAGCATCAGTGGGTCAGTCAATGGGAGGAGGATATGCATCCATCGGACTGCTCTCTTCCAGGGTGGGTGGGTGAGGATATCGGCAAAAATCTGACACCTAGCGGCAGGTTGGAGGCAACTTGGGGTCCAACTTGATATGGGATACATCCCTCCACTAGCCAGAGAGCCAAAAAGAGAATTCAAAAAAATAATTTCAAGGATACAGGGCACAATGTATGAAGCTCTACCGGCCATATGGCGAGTAAGGCTGGAATACGCACATCCTGGGTTTCCGATGGACACCCGTGGACGCATTAACAATGTGCACCTGCTCTGCACCCCTGCTTGAGCTTGAGCATGGGGGAACCCTCAGAACTATACAGCCAGTTTGGGCGTGCGGCAGGGAGTGAGCATGCCTGTGAAGGTCCAGCGAAGCGCGGCATGCACAATGCCTTTTGCACTCTGCCAGACCAGTATCAGAGGGGCTTTCCATTATGCCAGCCAGAGAGCTACCATAATGGCTGCATACCCCTCAGACTGGATGGCACAGGGTGACATGGTGCTGTAATACAATGGACCCCTGTCTCTCTCAAATGCAAGTTTGAAGGGCTGGTACATGGTGGCAAGCTGCAGGGCAAACATTTCCGTAAATCAGTAGTTTTGTTTTTGACAGCTGGGGACATTGCAGCTCATATGCAGCCCACTATGTACCACGATCCACTGCTCCCACAGAGAAGGGGATCCACTGTAGGGTCCTGTCAGAGTTTCCTATTGTTAGCCCCCAGTCTGGCCCATATCTGTTCTCCCAGGCTGGCTCCATCCCTTGCACGGGGCTACACAGCCATGCTCCGGCTGCCCAGGGGGTTATACACACTGGCCCATGCATCCCACAGGGGCCAGCTGTGCGGTGTGAAATTGTGTAGCCCAGTGTATACCCCTACCAGTGCGTACCAGGCTTCAACATGCAGAGGGCCCACCGTGAGAGAACTACTGTCCACATTTTGGGGTTTTCAGTGTCTTCCTCCCTACTGCATACATTCTAAGGCTGTCACCTCTGCAAAGGATCATGGGTAGGAATATGCTCATCCTTATGAAGGGCAGGATGACATGGCTTCACCAGAGTGAAGATTTCCAAAAACAGACTTACACTTTTGTTCCAGTTAAGACTGAGCGCAACAAACCAAAGACACATTTCGTTATTCTAGGCGTTGTCAGTATAGGACAACAGTGAGCTGCCGCTTCGCCAGTTGTTAATCTCAGTATTAGCACCAGTGTGGCAGCTTTGTCTAAAGTGCAGTCAGAGACCAGCAGCAAAATGGCACAAGTTCAAAATAGAGGTGAGTGAATCTTGGGTTAGACTTTGAGCTGGACTGGCTGACACTCAACCCCCAGCTCAGATCTGCATTTTGCCACACTGTGTCTTTAGCGTTAAAAAAAATCTTCTCAAAAGCTGTGTTTACACTACCAGTGCAAATCTAGCTGTGTAAACAGCTACGGGAGCATTACAAGCTGCTCTGTCGCAGCACAAAGCGTTCCCTGTTTTGGTGGGCATGCATACCGTGCAGGCGTTTTCTGCATGTATGTAAGCATGCCACTTTGTCTCCACCGGTGCAGCCCCTCAGCATACAATGCCACTCCCACCGTCTTCCTCGGAATATGAGAAAGGGACAAGCAAATCATTTTTTTTCTAATTTTAATTAAGTGGAATGCCATCTTTTGCCACTAAACATCCTTTCTCCTCCAACAGTGCTGCTCTAGCAGATTGCAGGAGGAGCATGATACCCGTATATCGATCACTAGGTCATGCTGCTGTATCTGATAATGAAGGAAATGAGATCCCAGACTCACATTATTTGTATTTTAATGAATATACGTGTTTGTGATTGTGATCTTGTTCTTACAGTAGTGGATACAGCAGCAGGACCTTGCAATATAAGGGCAACCCATCCCCCCTCTCTAATCTGGAAGCTCAGTCAAAATGCAGGAACTTTACTGGCAACGATGTAAACTGCTGCCATGTAAATGGTGTAACCCCTAGATGGCGCTATCCCGGGGGCTACTACCCCTGCCTGATTTGCCACTAACAGGTTGAGGGGCCTGGATCCAATGGCGGGTGCCTCCACCCAGAGGTCAGGGTTTGCAATAGTTAAACTAACTTGGTCACAGCCCTCTGGGACACTGCAACCCCCCTTTCTTCCCACTAGTGGCCCACACAATATATCAGAATTACCTTCACAGTATACACTTACCCCAGGTCTGGTTCCGCACTGGGACCTCCTGTGAAATGAGATACAGTGCAACAATCACAGTACAGTACTTTAACATAGACAAATACCTCAGGCAGTATAACTTTGCTGAAACAAGCAGCTCTGATTTATTTAGGGGGATATAACAAGGACAGGGGGAAATCAGGTTAATTAGCTTATCACTCTAATAATCTAGCTATGGCTCTGTGCACAGGCCTATCCCTATCAGTTACTGTCCCTGGGTACCCAAGCCCTAGTGGCTAGTCCAAACCGTGGCAGCTGGTAGGGGCCCTTTCACACAGAGAAAAGGAGAATTAAACAGTCAGCAGTACAGTAATTCCATTTGGATTTAATGTGGCAATTCAACAGGGAGCGACCCTGAATTAGTACTCACGACCTCCAAATAAGATAGGGTCCTTCAATGTCAGCAGGGCTCACTTGAGGTACACAAACCTCTTCACACATCCATATAAAAGAAAGCACTATACCAGGCAGGCTGCATCTGTATCCCGATCGCAATTACTGCACAATACCGGAGAACACACAGCAGATTCAGTTCCTGACAGACCGAGTGCAATTTTCAGCAATTCCTCCAGTCTTCTACAGGGTGAGCCTGGTTTCTCTCTTCAGAGATCCTTTGATTCTTTTCACAGGACTGGATTCAGTCCTAACAAGCTGTTACACAAGCTGCAGACCGAACTCTGGGCCTTACACACGCTTTTTGACTAAAACTGCACACTGAAAAAGCACAGGGCTCCTTCCTTCTTCACTGCCAAAGCTCAACTGAAACTCCAACCGACAAAACTGGGCACTTCCTTTGAGTTCCTCCCAGTTCTTGACTGGATTGGCTGTCACTCACAATAGACTGCTGCTGTTGGTCCAAAAGGCACTGAAGTCTAAACTACATCTCCCAGAGTCACTGCCCATACAATCCTCTTGTGGCTGGCTCAGATTATGAGTCAAGTTCTGATTCGTCCAAGGCACCATTTTAGAGCTAGCTTACCCCACACTGATTGGTCCAGTTCAGCAGTTCAAAACTAGAATGGGGAACTAGCAGACACAGTTCTGACTGCAAAGAAAGCAGGTTAGACAAACTGTAATTTCATTATTACTCTAAATAATTTCTGGCAAACAGTTACATCTTTCAGATAGGTTCCTTTGCACCCTAGTGACTGCAAAAATGAAGTGAATTGGCAGCAGCTTGAGTGGTACTCAATCAAAGAAACACACAGTCCCCATACAAACTAATTATGTCTGCAAGCAGACAGCTCTTAAAGAGACAGTACCAGAGGTTCTAAAAACACTCACTGATAAATGGCTTAAATGCCAAACACCATTCAGGCTTGGAGCATTCAAGCAAGCTCCTGGAAGTCTTTTGGGAACCCCCATTTGCAGGGGGGTTACAATGGAATGTGGCAACAGTGCAGATGGAAGGGCTGTCGTGTGGTGCAGAGTAAAGCATGCCACTCAGGTACATGTAAATGCACTTAAGAGAAAGGGTGTTCCTAAATTCCCTGCTCCCACAGAAAAGAAACATACAGGCTTTGGCTAGATATTACAAAATATTTGCACGTGCAATTTTGCTGCTCCTGTAACTTGTAAAACGCTCTTTTGGGGGGCCGGGAGGAGATAAATGACTGTCTACTCTGTCCATGTATACACCCAAAATTTAAGGGGACACAGAACAGCCTACCAGCTGGAGCATGGAGCAGCCTCCCAGCAGAAGTGGTGGGAGCAAGTCAATGAGGGAATTCAAACCTGCATGAGATAGACATAGGGGGATCCTAGCAATTCAAAAGAGGAGGTAAAACCAGAGATAAAGTAGGATCTCCGGCACTTTTAGTAGATAGGGAAAAAGGGCAGACTGGACGAGCCTATCGGTCCTTAGCTGCTGTCAAATTCTGTGTTTGTATGTACTGTCAATGACCCATTCCAGTGTTGCTGTAAGTATTAATTTAGGCATCAAGACCCCCACAAAAGTAGTAAAATAAGAGTATTAAGCCCCTCTCCGCTGCTGCTCCATTGAGAGCAATGGCATTTGCAACATCACAAAACTGGGTGGAATACCCAGGTAAACCTGTGTAACCCCCCTGTCAGGGGTTTACCTGAAAGCACCCAAAAAAGACTAGTTTCCCCTGGGGTTTTGGTTCCACCACCCCATCTCTTTTTTTAGGCACCATTTTCTGTACCAATGAGGCATTGAGGAAGCCTCATACATATTAACTTTTGCCAAAGGACAGTGGCTCCAGCCAATGGAGAGCGAGGAAAGGGCTCCCAATAAAAGCAACGACATTTGGGTTTTGAGTCAGTTCAGTGGGAGCTCCTCTGGGGGGGGGGGGCTCTTGTCCCTGGAGAGATTGGGGCTGTGAGATGGGCCTGCCTGGGGACTGCCAGCAATTTGTCCCCCAGGGCAGGGAGTGCCTGCCACATCAAGGAAAGGAAGAAGCAGCTTGACAGAGAGAAAAAGGGAAAGCTGCAGGATGCTGAAAGTTCTGTGTAGTTCTGAAGTTGCACCACAGCGGTGAGAGAAGCACAGCTCAAATGGAAAAGGGAAAGCTGCAGATTGCAAGAGATCGGTTGTGTCCTGAGCTAATAAAAGGACAAAGGTTGAGTCTAAGCCTGGGAAAAGACCAAGATTGCATTCTGAGCTTGGGAAAAAAATGAAGGTTGCATCTAAGCCTGGAAAAAGACGGGACTATAGAGGATGAGGAACAAGAGAATATAAATGTGATGAGAGAAAAGGAGGAGTAAGCCTCTTCGATCCAGTATCAGCACAATGAGAAACGGGACTATGAGTGCAGCAGATGATGTGAGAGTTGCTGTATTGAAGTCAAGAGACTGTGAAAGCAGAAGGATGGACAGGTGCCTTTCTGTTTCAAGTATGTGTTGTCTGCTCCTGATATACAGCAAGGAGAAGAGAGAAACAGATTGCTGTGGCTACACACCGTGGCAGAGAGATAAGAGAAAGAAAGAGAAGCAGAAGAGAACGTGCTGATGGTTTCTCCTGGCACCCAGGGCCAGGTGGGGAACTCGCTAACCTCCATCAAGTGGGGTCTGCTGCTGCAGGGGATCACGGGTCTTGTGCCCAAGTGCTAGGGGCTCTGATCGGAGGGAGTTGGGCCGTGGAGCCACTCCCCGGTCTGGGTCCCCTGTAGTTGGCAGGCCTTGCATACGTGCCCTGCAATGGGGCCTGTAATGAGCCAAAGGGGACAAGCTGCAAGATCTGCAAGCAAGATGAAGTAAGAGCAAGCTGCAGTCTCTGTGCCCCCTGTTTAAGCAACGTGCCCAGTTCTGCTTGTGGTGCCATCAGTCCCCAGGACTTCAGTGAACTGTGCCATCAAAGGACTGATTCCGTAGAACCAAGAGTAAATTGCAGGAACTGCCCTGCACCTGGGGAACTGTAAATATGTTGGCCCACTAGGGCAAGAGGTAGAGCTAAGGACTAGAGAGAAAATGTAAAGGTTTAGCTCTAACCAAAAGAAAGAAATGTAAAAAGTTAAAGTTTAATTCAAGTAAGCACGCCAACACCGGCTACCAGCTGCACCTCAGGTCTGCAACTAGAATCTGGATACCCAGTGAAGGACTGTGGGGTGTTAATGGACTGGGACCTGTGGGTCTGGGTTTGGGCACCTGCAGCTGTTAGCTAGTTAGACAGATATGATGGCTGCATTGATTGAAACACAGGATTGGAATTGAAAAAGGGAAATGTGATTTGGGAAATGCAAAGTGAAATGCTTACTTGAACTCTATTCCATTTACCCCATTCCTAGAACTCTCCCCCGTAAATAAATCATGGAGTTGTTGTTTTGCAGCAGAGATGAATCCAGAACCTAATTTTAATGAGCCTGTCTATTGGATGAAATGAAAAGAAGAAGAAGAATCAGCATTTATATAGCGCTTTTCATACACAGTGTATCCCAAAGCACTTTACAAGCAGTGCTAGACTGGTAGTGAAGTAACTGAATGTGTAGTGGCGGCCATACATCCAGTCACTTCACTACCAGTGAAGCATTGCTTGTAAAGTGCTTCGGGATACACTGTGTATGAAACACGCTATATAAATGCTGATTCTTAGAAATGTTATAACTGAATGTGGGGAGGTTTGAATCCTGGTAAGTCCATGTTAGGGTAACTGTTGGGGAGGTGGGTTGGTACGACATCACAGGGGGTTGTACTGCAAATAATCAGACCCCTTAAAATGTACTCTGGGTGGAGGCACCACCATTTTATTTTAACTTTTTGGGAAAGGACCCCATAGGTCAGCTTATGGGAACCCAGGCCACTGGGCCTTGTAATGGCCGGCAAGCCAGTGTCAGTGGGCCTCTCCAGGATGGCACCGGAGAGGGGCTACACTTGCGCCCACTCAATGGGGACCCGGCTGGCACTTCCGCATTCGCCGAAAAGTTTCAGCAGTATTCTAAAATGTGCAAATTTTTCAAACGATGTTACCGGCAGCAGCCTCGGACTCCCGCTGGAGCATACAAAGATATGTGGGACGGGAGCGGGCTGCACAAGTTAATTTGCAGGTCACCTTTAATCTACTCTTGTTGCGTACTTATGGAACATAAGAAACGCCCCCCAAACAGTGCAGTCACTCATGATGCAATAGTCTCCTCTACTCCCGCTGCATTATAAGTGGCTAGACTATGTCGGGATGTTCCTAAGTCCAGAAAACATGGAGTGGGGGAGCATACCTCTCAACCTCCTGCCTCATAAATCAGGAACAAGGTTTAAACAAATCAGGGACAAATGATCAAAACAAGGCACATATCTTAAACATTTGGGATAGCCAGTCAGGAAGCAGGTAGAATAAGTGGCTTAGTGTAGAATTCATTTTGTGAAGCGCAAGACTGTAGCATTAATGTTTGTAGCTTTAATGTCTGATATTATTTTTTGTTTACAACTCCTACTGTTTGGTCAAGGAAGCACACATTTTAAGAGTGACAGAGGAACATTTTGAGGCAAAATCAGGAACATTCCTGAAAGTCAGGGGGTAGTTGAGAGGTATGAGTGGATGCTGATCAAGGAATGCAAACAAAGGTTTTGTGTGGTAACACCAGAATGTTGGGCAGTCTGTTTTTTCTTTTACTTTTTAAAAGAACAAAAAAGAATCAGAATCAAACTACCAGCTGCATCAACAGTCTCTACAGAATGTGAACAATCGTAAAATGTGTTTTTTAAACTTGGGACACTTTGAGGCCTAAGGGGGTTGACAGTGCCCCTTTAAAGCTCTTGAAAATTGTAGTAATGTTCCTAGAAATTCTGGACAGGTATTTTCTGCCCCCCACACACACACACACACACCACCACCACCACAGCAGTATTTAAATAATTGCTATAGCCACCAAATTGCATGTACAAATACTTTGAGTATGGAGCCCATTATAACATTCTTCAGTACTATTTGTCCTTTCTAAATACAGCTATTCATCCAGTCACTCATTCACTCAGATGACCTCAGGGCAGAATAGGGTGTAATTTTAAGTGAGTCTGCATTCCTCGTGCCCTAACACCATAGCAGACTGCGAAAGGGAGTAATGACGATGATATGTTTCATAGCTTTCTCATGGAGACAATACGGTGCAGGACAGCTTAATTACATTGCTTAAAGCAGCAGCGTAAAAAAATTGGACGAAATATGTGCCCTTGCTTTTTTTCACTGTAAAAGATTCCAGACATCTTCCAGTTTTATTTTTTGGTAAATGTTTCTAGTTCCATCAAAATCTGAGTATTTCATAAATGGAAACATAGAAACATAGACAATGATGGCAGAAAACGACCAGTGGTTCAGCTAGTCTGCCCATAGTTCCCTATCTGCCTCAGGAACTATTGTCCACATGGGGTTCTATCCCTCTCTGTCCACTCGCCTGCCCCCCTCCCTACCGTTACCGACCTGAGCAGCCACTAAACCCTTCACTCTGTCCCAGCCATGCTTGAAACCAGTTACAGTCTTGGTGCCCACCGCCTCCTCTGGCAGGCTGTTCCATGACTCCACCACCCTTTCTGTAAAATACAGCTTCTTCACATCCCTCTTAGTAGTAGTAGTAATACATTTTATTCATATAATTATAAATGGAAAAGATGTTTCAAAACTCCATTGAGCAAACTGTTAATTTCCAAGGAGGCCATTTATACTATTATGTCGTTGCCTATACATAAAGTCATAATAAGTATTTTAACAATGTATACAATACATCACTAAATTACAATAGCAATAATACAAATCACCACAGACATGGAACAAAGTGCATGGGATACATATCATTATCTAATTACCATATTTAAGTTATACTTTCAAGACAATATTGAGATGGTGCCATAGCCCTACCATAAAACCACTGTTTTATTGGGTCCAGGCCAATAGTTAGATTCACACCTCGTAATCTAATAGGCATGGAGTTCCACAGTACAGGCCCTCTGAACCACGGCCAGATTAATGGATGTGGGGGCCCTACTCCTTCATATTTTGTGTCCCGGGAGGCCCCTAAATGCCAACATCCCACTCTTCCGCGGTGCTAGGCTGGCAAGGTGGCAATGACTAGGGTACTCCAGAAGGATCTCCCTGCACATGTGTAACCCCCAGGTGGCACTATCCCAAGGGCTACTACCCCTGCCTACTTGACTACTGACAGGTTGAGGGGCTTAGGTTCTATGGCGGGTGCCTCCACCCAGAGGTCAGGGTTTGTAATGGTTGGTCTAGTTTGGTCACAGCCCTCTGGGACACTGTGACCCCCTTCTAATCCCTTTAATGGCCCACACGATGCACAGGAGCTACAGTACCAATACCCTATGTGTACACACTGTTCATTCATAAGGTACCACTTACCCTCGAGACTGATTTGCAGGTTCGTCTCTGAAGACCCCCTGAAAAATAAGGTTAAGCAGCATACTCAGACCAATGCAGTGCTTGGCATGAAGGTACTGACACTTCAGACAGTTTAAAGTTTAACAACAACAAATCTGATTTATTTAGGGAACAGAAACACAGGAGGGGGAAATCAGGTTAATTAGGGGCATTAAATCACAGTACTGTGCACACATACAGGGTCTGAAAAGTCACACTCTGTGTACCCAGGTTGGGGGGGGGGGCTAGCCAGATAAGTTGCCTGGGGTTGGCCGGCAGGTGCAGATGGATAGGGCCCTGTAGAAGAAAATATATGCACAACACCTAATTGTAGTCTGAAGCCTGATGGCTCAGTCCATGAAGCAAAGAAACAACAAGAATTAGATGACACACTTGTGATTGAAAACAGGCTGCAGGGGAATACCCTGATTTGTACTCACAATATCCAAGCTGAGAACCGGATGGTGGTTGTTCTCTGGATTGTCAGAAACAGCAGGGCATGGAGACAAGGTCCTTGTGACTGGACCCCACTGCAGTTGACAGCAAATGGATTTAGTTCAAGACAAGCTGCGGTTTGCTTCCAGATTCAACACACAGCACACGGCACAGGGGATTGGAAATAGCGATTCTCCACAAGCACCACGCACATTCATATGTAAAAGGAAAGTACTATACCAGGCAGGCTGCTCCTTGATCCCGATCGCAATTACTGCAAGATACCTGGGAGCACACATAGCAGCTTCAGTTCCTGACAGACCGCGCGCGATTCAGCAATTTCTCCAGTCTTCTACAGGGTGAGCCTGGTTTCCACACTTCTGGTGCTTCGTTCTCCTCACAACTCGGATTTTGTCCAAACTGGCACTCACAAAGACTGTAGACCGAAACTCAGGGCCTCACATGCGCGTCCTGTGGGAAACTACACACCGCAGAAGCACACAGCTCCTTCTCTCTTCACTGCCACAACTAATCTGATCTTTCCAGTCACAGAGCAGGGCATTTCCTTTAGCTCCACACTATTCTGTTGGCTGATTCAGCTGTCACTCACAATAAGACTCCCTCTGTTGGTAGAAATAGGTGCCAAGGTTAAAACTGCATTTCCCAGAGTCACTGCCCATACAATCCTCTTGTGGCTGGCTCAAAACTGAGAGTCCAAGTTCCAATTCGTCCACAGACTCCATTTTAGGGTCTCTCTATCATCCTGATTGGTCCAAGTCAGCTATTCAGAGCCAAAATGAAAGAGTTACACTGAAACAGTTCGTGCTGAACTTAAATAGGTTAGACAAACTACATTTTCTCAGTCACTCTAAATGATTTCTGGCCAACAGTTATATCTTTCAACAAGGATCCTTCTGCACATGTAGCAACGGCAGAAACGGAGCGAATTGATGGCAGCCCAGGCAGGATTCGGGCATTAGAACACGCAGTCCCCCCATGCAAACTAATTAAGTCTGCAAGCAGACAGCTCTTAAAGAGACAGTACATGGAGGCTCAAATAGCACTCACTTGGAACCACATTTAAACAGCTCAGATGCCGAACACCGCCCAGACATGGAGCATTCAGGCACGCTCCTGGAAGACTTTTGGGAACCCCCATTTGAAAGGGGGTTACACCTGCCTCCTTGAATATCTATTCTCTCTGCCAAAACCAAAAACCTGAAGCATGTATTACTGAAGCAGTCAGTGGGGCTTACAGCTCCCATCATCTCCCTGCTCAAGATTCCTTTAAGCTCCAAACCTGAGACATGCTCAAGCTCCTTGCCTCCATAATGCATCTACCAAAATCTCCCTCTGCAGCTATCTTTGTCCTCAATTCTCTGTGTTCTCCCACTGTCTCCTCCGTCTCCATTGTCACTGCTGTCAACTTAAATGTTGCTTTGCTGCTGAGTTGCCATCCTTGCCCCTACTCCAAGTCATTGATACCAAAGCAGCTAAAGAGAGTTGTGCCAAGACTGAGCCTTAGGAACCCTGCCGGTGACTGTAGTCACTTCAGAGATTAAGTTTCCTAGAGTAACCTGCTGCAACTTCCCAGTAATATATGACTCAAACCAAGACAAAACGGTGCCAGCTAGCAAGTCCCACATAGCCCCTCATAGTTAGTTCCTCAGGTGACTTATCAGCACGACAGCACCCCATGGTCCACTGTGCCAAACTCAAATTTTATTAAAGACTCAGTACTTGGGTTACTGAACACAGACCACAGCTTAGTTGGTTTCTCCAATAACTTATTTCATTCTGCAGCACAGTGGCTTGGACACTGCAGCACGCAGACTAGTCAACATACCTGGTGTGGCCTGCCTTGGTTGGCCTAACTGATGTGAGATTACTGTCCTGATGATTGGACTGGAGGAGGATAAATGGCAGCCTCAGTCTGGTGGTGGACAGATGTCCAAGATCCTTTCCTCAAGATCATGCAGGAGGCGAAACTACTCGGCCCGGCACAGGAGGACTCCTCACAGCAGGGCCAGAGGTCCAACTTAAGTAGCACTGAAAGACCCCGGCTACACCGAAAACACCAGCAGCATGTGACGCTGCACACCAGGTGGCAAAGCCAAATCTGACTCTGGGCAACCCTCCATGGTCTGTTCTCTTTCTCTCTACTATTGTGTCTTTTTTAATCGAGATGAAGACGAGACTGACCACCAGTACCGACGAGTTGACTGACCATCAACGTCCACAGCTCTCTCGTCCTCCTCCTCCTCGACTCCTCACTGCTTGGCCCTGACACACCCCCTGATGCCACGCACATGCACACACGCACACACTGATTCCCTCTCCCCAGTAGCCACATCTTCAGAGGACCTCTGATGGACATAATTGGTTGTGTGGTGGGTTAGGGTGGATCAGAGGCAGAGCCGGAGCCACCCGTCGGAGAGACTGAGAGGCTTGCTCGGAGTGGCCATGGGGGGGGGGACCAGGCTGACTTAGTCCGAGGATGAGAGAGGGGCACCACTGGACCAGGGGCAGGGGCTGACTCTGAGGAGGGGGATGTGCTTTTTGGGCAATCTGGCCGGTCGGCAACCGCAGTGGTTCGCCCAGTACAGGGATTAAAGAAAGTAAATAAGTTAACAGTGGGGGCCCTCCTGAACCATGGGGCCCTGTGTCATGGTGTGATTTGCATACAGATTAATCAGGCAATGCTCTGAACCATGCTGATGACCTCCCAATTCCTAGATTGCATTGTGGAACTGAATATTCTAAGCCTTATACTGATCTGAAGGACTCTCTAGCAGCTCCGATTTTGAAAACATCCAATACATACCTGGGTAAATTTTCCTTTTGCAATTTTAATGCATATGTCAAGAGATGCCAAGCTCTCCTTTCCTCCAGCTTCAGCCAGCTTAAGGGTCTATACAGGGCACAGTGATGTGTCCTCCTGGGAGCACTGAGAGTAAAGCGAGCCGTCCTATTATACATTACATCCAACTTGGCTAGCTCCATCCTCAATGCCACAGCATAGACAGCATTTCCATAATCCAATACCAGAAGCACCATGGCATTAATGATTTTTAAACATATTTCAGGAGTCATGTAGTATTCCGGTCTGTGCAGTATTCCTAGTTTTTTACCCATATGTTTTGGTAAGGTCTCAAGGTGTGCTTCCCAATTTAATTTAGCATCCAGCACAACTCCTAGGTACTTATATTTTTGTTACTTGTTGTATATGTACTCCATCCAGAGACTGGATCACTACGGGGGGCATCACTTTATCAACATGAAACGAGTACTGACTGGCGTTTTCAGATTTACATAACTTCATGCTTCCCAAGAAAGTTTTGAAAATGAGAAAACCTCCTTCAGTTTATGTTGTATATCACCATTTGTTTTTCCCTCTACATAGATCATTGTGCTGCCTGCATAAATATGATAGCTTAAATCACCACCACCCCCCCCAACAGTTTCCACTCATGACCTTGGGTTCTTGACTCTGTACTCCTGCTAAACAGTTTCCCACAGTTCACTTTGTTGAGTCTCTTCAGGAACTTAAATCTGTCTATCATATCCCACCCCCCTCCTGCCTGGTCTCCTGCAAATACATTTTCAGTGCCTTGAGACACCATTCTCATATGATCTGCTCTTTTGGCCCTAATCATCTTGGTCACCCTCCACTGCACAATTTCCAGCCTTTCCTTGTCCTTCCTTAGCTGAGGACACCAGAACTGAGCACAGTATTCCAGGTGCGGCCTCACCACTGACCTATATAGAGGTAGTAATTTTTACTGCTGTCCTGACCCCTTCTGATGCACCCTAGCATCCTATTAACCTTACTATAGGCCTTGTTACACTGGCTTGATTGTTGAGGGAATCACTAATGTTGACTCCCACGTCCCTTTCCTCTGTCGTAGTGTTCAGTTTAACCCCTCCCATCCAGTACTCTGCCCTGGGATTTTGTTCTCTAGGTGCATAATCTTGCCCTTTTACCTTTGTAGATCCATTTGCATCTTCCAGATCTTTTCATTGCTATCAACCCTACCGCAGAGCTTTGTGTCACCTGCAAAGAGACACAACGTTCCCCAGATACCCTCATCAATGTCGTTGATGAACATATAGAAGAGGACAGGACCCAGGACAGATCCCTGAGGCACCCCACTCATGACCTGCTTCTCTTCCAATTTGACCCCATTTTTCTGCCACCCTCTGCTGTCTCTCCTTCAGCCAGTTTCCCACCCATCTAACTATGTCTCTAGCTGCACTCAGGTCCTTCAGCTTCCTCAGCACTCTTTGTGTGGTACTGAGTTGAAAGCCTTGCTGAAATTGAAGCAGAGTAAATCCACAGTGTGGCCCTCTTCTACTACCTTTGTTACTTAGTCAAAGAAAAACATCAGGTTGGTTTAACAAGACTTCCCCACCATAAACCCAGGCTGTTTACTATCCTGTACACCGCTGCTGTCTAGGTAGTCCACAAGGCTCTCTTTCGCCAGTGGCTCCATCAGTTTACCCACTACAGAGGTAAGGCTGACAGATCTGCAATTTGCCGGTTGCTCCTTGTCCCCCTCTCCCCCCGCCTTGTGTAGCAGGACAATGTCCACTACCCTCCAGTCTTTCAGAGCAACCTCTGCCTGAATTAAGCTATTAGCCCTACTAATGGTTCAGCCAGTTCTGCTGCCAATTCCTTGAGCATCCTTGCAGCATCCTGTTCAGCCCTGGGGCCTTATCTACTTTTAGAGCTTCAAGACCCTTCTGGACCCTTCCTCTAGTAAAAACTGTCTGCCTCATTCCCGGAATGCCCCTGACAGCTGTCTTGATGCCACCTTCAAACAGAGGCTCACTGTCTTCCCTTTTGAAGACAGAGCAGAAATAATTGTTAAGGATGGCTACTTTATGTTCATCTTCCTCTATAAACATTCTCCATTCTTGTAGCCTAACAATAACCCTTCTCCTGCGTCCTTTTTTTCCTTAATATATCAGAAGAAATCTTTTTCCCTACCCTTGACCCCCTCTGCAATATACAATCCTGCGTCTGTCTGCCTTTGCCTCCTTGACCATCCCCTTGGCATCCCTGGTCCTCATTTGGTACTCTCTCCATTCCTCCTACCCTTGCTTTTCCTTGTACTTGGTGAAAGCCTTTTACTGGGCCCTCGCTGCTTCCCTGGCCCTTTCCGAAAACCATATTAGTCTCTTGTATCTGTTTCATTTTGTAACAATTCTCCGCATGACTTAGTTGCCTCAAGAATGGTCTCCTTGATTGCTCCTTCTCTTTCCTCTATGCCTCTAATGTTGTTCACCCTGTTCATTGTGTCTTGGACCAGCTCCTTCATCTGGTTGAAGTCAGTCAGGCTCTTGTGAAATCTAGGACTTCAGTTTTTGATAGGGACATTCTGGTTCCGAGGGTCAGCCTGAACCAAATGGAGCTGTGGTCGCTGGTCCCCAGTGGCTCCCCTACCCTCACGCCACCCACCTTCTCCGAATTGGTGAGCACCAAATTAAGAATGACTGCCTGTCTAGTGGGTTTCTTAAACGGCTGCACCAGCAGACAGTCCTGCAATGTATACAACAGGGCCTGACTTCTGGTGCACCTTGCTGCTGGAATGTTGCAGTTGATATCCAGCAGGTTCAGATCATTCATCATCGATACGTCCACATTCTTTACTCCCCTTGCCAGCTCTTCCCTGAGCTCCCTATATCTCTATCTCTCTTCCTCTTGTCCTTGTGGTCTATAGGTCACCCCACTGATATTTTCTTGCCTGAGGACACCATGAGGTGAACCCACAGTGGCTTAGTTTCCCCTTTGCTTCCCCTGATGTGTCCATCCTCCATGGCTTCTGTGTCCCTCCCTGATATATAGGGCTATGCCCCTCCTTTGCCTTTCCTGCTATTCTGTCTAAACATTGTGTTACCTGGGACTGACAAGTCCCAGTCATTATTCTCTGTGGACCATGTTTCTGTGATGGCTACTAGGTCCACCTCAGTGTCTGCCACCAATACATAGAGTTCACTGATTTTATTATCCAGACAGGGCATTAAAGTAGACACTCTAGTTCTAACTAGCGCCACATGCCATTTTGCTGTTTTTGTGATTGTATGCCTACATTCTTTCCCATTCTCCTTTACTTCTTATTTTTCCTGCTGCTTGCAGACCATGAGAGCCTTTCCCCCTTAACCTCTTCCACTACTCCTGTTTGAACCTCAACCTTATTCTTACTCACCTTACTGTTACTAGTGCTCTAGTGGGAGCACTATCTACGTTCTGCTGCCTCACTCCCTTTTCTGTGGTTCTCCTAGTCTCAATGCCCCTGTAGTCAGTTTAACTGTCCAATGTAGATATCAAACTTCTGCCCCAAAACACTGATTACCTCGCTTGTCAGGCGAAGGCCATCAACTTTTAAGAACCTCCTGTCCTGGGAGTCCCCCAAGTCCACCACAAACTGGTACCCTTTCTCCAGACACCATTCCTTTAACCACCCATTTAACTCTTCAATCTCCTCCTTTTTACTCTATCTTCCTCCAACCTCCATACAGGGAGGACCTCGGAAAAGGCCAATGAGGCCGAGTGTGCCTGCAGTCAGCCCCGCCACTGAAAGTTCCTTTTCACTTCTTGCACAGACTGGTTCTCCAGGCTGTTGGAACCCAAGTGTACCAGCAGCCCTAGTCCCCCGCTATCCTACCTATTCTGTCTATGTCCTGGATGGCTGATGTCCCAGTAAGGCACCTGACCATTCCCTACCCATCCTACCCCTTCCCACCACCCTCTCTACTCCCCTATTCATAGAATCTCCAACCATTCCTAGCTGCCTTCTTCCTACTCTCACCCCTGGGTGTCACCAGGTCTTCATTTCCATTTCCCCCAACTGACCCAGAGTCTCCCCTCCTGTAGGAGGTACATGGTGTGCAGCACAGGAGGTACATGGTGTGCAGTATAGGAGGTACATGGTGTGCAGCACAGGAGGTACACGGTGTGCAGTATAAGAGGTACATGGTGTGCAGCACAGGTACAGGTTGTGCAGCACAGGAGGTACATGGTGTGCAGCACAGGAGGTTCATGGTGTACAGCACAGGAAGTACATGGTGTGCAGCACAGGAGGGACATGGTGTGCAGTATAGGAGGGACATGGTGTGCAGTATAGGAGGGACATGGTGTAGCACAGGAGGTACATGGTGTGCAGCATAGGAGGTACATGGTGTGCAGCACAGGTACAGGTTGTGCAGCACAGGAGGTACATGGTGTGCAGCACAGGAGGTTCATGGTGTACAGCACAGGAAGTACATGGTGTGCAGCACAGGAGGGACATGGTGTGCAGTATAGGAGGGACATGGTGTGCAGTATAGGAGGGACATGGTGTACAGCACAGGAGGTACATGGTGTGCAGCACAGGAGGTACCTAGACAATTTTATTTGACAGGTATGCTATTATTTTTATAAATTGCAGCTCAAACTAGTTTTTTGGAAAGCCGTTTTCCATTTCACAGCTGCTTTAAAGATGAGTCACACATGATTTCACTAATTCTCAACAGCATATTGCTTCTAGTCACTCCATTGTCAAGTCTGTAATCTAACTCTGGGCATCCTCACTTATTATTCATAGCCATGCTCATGGGAATCACAGGTTTGAATCCCACCAGAGCCAGAACTGACTCACTGAGTGACCTCATTCATATCACTGGAGATCTCTCTATGCCAGCCTGTCCAGCTGCAAAAGTGGGTAGAAACAAGACCCCACTTGAAAAAAAAGATCTTGCATCTCAGTCTAACTATCCTTAGTAAAAGAAAAATGGTAAAGATATGACTCTTTTGGGGCTTGCAGATCTAGATGTACTTTCATCTGTGCCAGCTTTTCAACCATTTCTGTTATCGAGGGGGGGGGGCATAAGGCCGGTATGACATTGCCATCCAGTCTAGTGTCTGCACACTTCCTGTTCCATGCCTGTATACATAACCTGTCTTATACCTATTCTGTGCCAGCATACATACCTGTTCTGTGCCTGTATACATACCTGTCTAGTGTTGCTCAGATAGTGTTTTGTGGACCCTACCACTATCTGTCAGATAGTGCTGGTATCCTACCTAGGATCCTAACAGAAATCCTACAAAAGACAGATGTTGGATCCGGGCGTCAGATAGCGATGGATCCTAGGTAGGATTCAAGGATCCTAGGTTGGATAGTTAAGATCTAGGGTCAGATAGCGATGGATCCAAGGTAGGATCCAGGGATCCAAGATCAGATCCAGGGATCCTAGGTCAGATAGTTAAGATCTGAGCTGGATCTGTTGGACAGTACTGTGGATCTGTTGCTAGGATCCACAGAATTCACATTCGTTGCTAGGATCCATGTACTGGATCCTAGAGGGTGGGATCCATGGTCAGATATCACTGCTCTCTTACTACAGCAACTATCTGGCTAAATGGGAGGTATCTCGGTGTCCTCGTTTCTAGGATACTATCTGAGCAACACTATGCCTGTCTTATTCTGTTCTGTGCAGTTCTATGTGATAATGGTGAGCACTGAACGGCAACCCGCATTATGAAATGGAATGTCAGTTTCAAGCCATCTCATTGGATGCCAGCAGTGTGTTAAAGTTTCTAACACACACAAGCAAGATCAGGCAATGCCAGCTAGGCACTGATCCCAGTGAAGTGCCCACATAGAATGTTCACAAAATAAACTCAGCCATCTTTTTTTATGCCACCACTTGGAAGGAATAGTAAAAATAATCAGACGTGAGAAATACCTGTCCACTATGTCTGACGCCTTAGCCTCGGTCTTTGAAGGTTTCTTTTTGAAATCCATCTGCCTGTCTCCTCATGGATGCAACATGTAGTAAACGAAAAAAAAAACTGCCATGATCTCTCTCCCAGCCTGCCCGCTCACTCGCTCTCCATTCTAATCAACAGCCGACTACCGAGCTGCTCGCAACGTCCTTCCCTTAGCCTCTCACTTTAACAATAAAACATTTTGTGCCACAAAAGATAACCTTCTTCTCTTCCTAGAGTCATCACATAAGAAAAAACTACTGCCACGATATCTCTCTCTCTCTCTCTCTCTCTCCCTGCCCGCCTGCTTAGTGCCTGTTCCAATCAACTGCTAACTTGCCAGCCAGTCACAACTTAATAATAATAATAATACATTTTATTTATATGGCACCTTTCTATTTTCAAAGCACTGTACAGTTTAAAACAATTAAAACAACCATTATAAAATCCAATAGTACTTGATACAGTCAAAAGTTCATATCAAATAAACACTTAAAATCTCCAAGAAAGCTTTTTGCCAAAGAAAAGTTTTAAAACCATTCTTAAATTCCTCCACAGAAGTGTACTTCCGTAACCAATGGGGTAGAGAATTCCAAAGGGTGGGAGCAGCATAAGAGAAAGTTCTAGCACCAGATGATTTCAGATTCACCCTTAGAATCTCTAGCAACCCCTCGTTGGCCGGGCGGAGTGATCGCTCTGGGCAGTAGGGTACCAGAAGTTCTTTCAGACAGACTGGACCCTGACCGTGTAGGGCTTTGAAAGTCAGTAAACCAACTTTAAAGGTGATCCGCCACCATATTGGCAGCCAGTGCAGTTTGAGGAGCACCAGAGTAGTATGGCAGGATCTACTCGAGCCTGCCAAAAGCCGGGCTGCAGCATTCTGCACTAGCTGCAGGTGACAGATTTCAACCCCTGAAAGCCCTATATTCAAGGAGTTGCAGTAGTCCAGGCACGAGGACACAAAGGTGTGGACCAAAGTTGGAAGGTCATCAGATGGAACCAGATGCCTAATCCTGGCAATGTTCCTGAGATGGTAAAAGGAGGTCTTGATGACAGCTGACACCTGCGACTGCAGTGTCAGTCTATCATCAAGAACCACCCCAGATTCGCAGCACCCATTCGGTCGGGAGAAGCATGCAAGAATAATTCCAGAAGGCGCAGCAACACCCGACCACCCCATCTGGCGACCCAGGTCCACAACCAATACCTCTGTCTTTTCCGAGTTCAACTTCTGCCAACTAGAATCCATCCACTCCTGGATTTCTTTCAGACAGTTGTTAAATACTGAGGGGGCTCCATCCTGGTCAGGTACAAAAGAAAGATATAGCTGGGTATCATCTGTGTAACAGTGAAACCTCAGCCCATACTTTCTTACAATGTCTCAAAGGGGCAGCATATACACCACAAATAACATGGGTGGCAGTACTGAACCCTGAGGCAGCCCACATAACAAAGCAGTTGGGTCCAAGGAAAAGACCCCAGACACAACTCTTTGTGATCCCCCCGTGAGGAACGAGGTGAACCATCTTAAGATAGTTCCCTGTATTCCACATCTATGCCTCAGGCATTCTATCAACACCACGTGATCCATGGTTTCAAAAGCTGAGGAAAGATCGAGAGGAACCAAGATGGAATGGCTCTTCCGATCTCTCGCTATCAGGAGATCATTGAGCACCCGAACCAGCGCTGTCTCAGTACTATGTCTTTTACGAAAACCATACTGGAGGGGTTCATAGATGTCATGGATGGTCAAATGGTCCTCCAGTTGAGCTGCCACTACTTTCTCAATCACCTTCCCAACAAAGAAAAGGTTAGAGATCGGTCTGTAGTTTGCAAAACAGTCTGGGTCCAGAGTAGCTTTCTTCAAGAGTGGTGTCACCACCGCTTCTTTCAGGGAGCTAGGAAAGTCACCCGATTTCAAGGAGCACCAGACTATCTGCGCAAGGACTGGATCGATGATATCACTACAACCCAAATTTAGGGAGGTCGGTCCGGGGTCCAAACTACAGCACGTACAACTTCCCTCGCAGAGCGTCTATTTTCCGATTTCTGTAAAACTAATTTATTTACTGTGTTGCTTTCAGCATGTCACTCAATAAACAATGCATTTTCAAGCTGCAAACGGGGAGGGCGGTGAATAGTGCCATGACAACCAGGCCTAAACTACAGAAGCATTTGTAGGACGAAATTCTTTCAGTCAAAAAAAAAAAACATAGGACACTTAGGCAGAGGAGCTATTTTATTAAAAACTGACACAAACATACCTATTTTTACCTACTTAAAACTGGGAATTTTACTTACCAAATGTAGTTGCACAACAGATAGCCATTTCGTAAGTGCAATAAGCCACTCCAGGTTGTATGTCCGACACTTTAACACACGGCTAGGAGGCTGGACGCACTCGGCCAATGGCCTTGTGCCTCACTATACCTCCCAGCCATGTGTTAAAGTGTCTAACACACACCCTGTCATGTCTTATTACTTACTTATCATGATGTCAGGGTGGTGAAAACAATTTTGCCACCCTGATAATCCTCGGCGCATGGAAGAACGGCGCCGGGGACTTAAACCATTTTCTTTCTGTTGGGGGCTGTGCCTCCCCACCCCCATGCGAGGTGTTTTGCCTCCGCACCCCATACTTAAATATTCTCAACCCAGGGGTGCATGTTGAGGGGGCGAAAGCAAAGAACAAGTTTTGGGCCAGGCGCAACAAAACCAAAGTAACGCCCGGACCCAGACCCAAACCTGGAACCCCAGCACCGCAAGCTGAGGCCAACCCCCGATACCATGACGCAGCTCAGCAGCCGACCACAGCACCACCCCCTATGTCCCCTCTGCCCCGTCCCAGGCCACGCTTGCCGTGCTCACTCCCCCCACCCGCGCATGTACATACAGTATAGCGACATTCTGTCACTACTGTCGCCCACCCACCACATCCAGTTGCCTTCCCTCCCCCCTCGACATTCAGGCTTTCGACCACATCGCATCACCTTTTCAGACAGCACCTTCATTCAGGTGCCCACCTCACGTGCAACCATTTTGTGCTTGTATACATACCCATCTTATACCTGCTTGGTGCCTATATACATACCTGTCTTATTTCTGCTTGGTGCCTGTGTACATACCTGTCTTATTTATTTATTTATTTATTCAAAAAATTGGATTTACAGACCTTTGAGTCAGGGACTCATTTGCAAAGGCACCTCATCATGAGAAACACAGCATACGAACATACGAAATTTGCCAGCAGATAAAGGCCTAGAGGTCTATCAAGTCTGCTCGAATGTGCAGCTAGCACCCCTTATTCTGCAGCTGGCCCTCCCTTCCACCCTTCCCCTTTATTAACCCTCCCCCTTGTCCTGTCCCATCCTCGTTTGAAGCAGTCCACTGTTCTACTGCATACCACTTCAGCAGGTAACGCATTCCACCCATCCACCACCCTCTTTGTAAAAAAGTGTCTCCTCATCTCCCTCCTGAACCTTCCTCGCTCCAGTCTCATATCATGGCCCCTGGTGTCCCTTCCTCCCTTACTTTGAACAGCCCCTCTGTACCTGTCTTGTTTATTCCTTTCATGTATTTAAAAGTTTCAATCATGTCACCCCTGTCTCTCCTCTCCTCCAGTGAGTACATGTTCAACTCCTTCAACCTCCTCTCGTATGATAAGTCCCCCAGCCCCTTGATCATCTTTGTCGCTCTGCGCTGCACCCCCTCCAGTAACTTAATGTCCCTCTTCAGATACGGATGCCAGTACTGCACGTAGTACTCCAGGTGTGGTCTAACTAATGACCTATACAGTGGCAGAATCACCTCCTCCCTCCTCGAGGATATACCTTTTGCAATACAACCCAGCATTTTGTTGGCCTTTGCAGCTGCCTTCCTACATTGTGCCGAGTTGTTCATTGACCCTGTGATGAGCACACCCAGATCCTCTCTCCTCCTCTGTCTGGGCTAGCTGCACTCCCCTAGCTGGTAACTCCTCCTTGGGTTCTTCATCCCAAAATGCAGCACCTTGCACTTTTGGCATTAAAGCCCAGTTGCCAGGTGTCTGATCAGGTTTCAAGCTTTGCCAGATCATCCTACAACCCTGCCATCCCCTAGGTCATCCACCACCGTGCCTACCTTGGTATCATCAGCAAACAGACTGATCTTGCTCTTGATGTCCCATGATATGTCTGCAATGAATATCCCAAACAACACTGGTCCCAACACCGAGCCCTGTGGAACACCGCCGTCACTGTCCTTGGTGTGAGAGCTCCCCACCCACCACCACCCTCTGTTGCCTTCCCTGCAGCCAGTTTCCTACCCATCTCACCTGCTTTGCACCCACCCCTGTGCCTACTAACTTCCTTCCCAGCCTTCCATGTGGCACTGAGTCGAATGCCTGACTGAAGTCCAGATACAGGACATCCACTGCATGGCCCCTGTCCAGTTGCCTAGTTACCCAGTCAAAGAACTCGACCAGGTTGGTTTGGCAGGATCTGCCACGTATGAAGCCATGCTGTCTGCTGTCCTGTAGTCATTTGGCCAGCAGGAGTGATGTTTTTTTTTGGGGAGGAATTTTGACAGCAGGAAGAGAGAGGTATTACTACCTCTCTATAGCTCACTGGTGAGGCCACAGCTTAAGTATTGTGCCCAATGATGAAGTCCTCACCTGAGGAAAGACCAGGCCAAGCTGGAGATAGTGGAGTGTAGGGTAACAAGAAAGATTTAGAGCCAGCAGGGCAGATCCTAGGAAGACCGGCATCGGGCACTGAACATGTACTCGCTGGGTGCCGGATGAGAGGGGGCGGTATGATAGAGACCTTCAGGTTCCTGAAAGTAATAAATGAGGTAAACAGTGAGGAATTATTCAACAGGAATCATGAATCTGGAGCACAGGGACATGAATGGAAGCAGGTGGGGCAGGTGTGTTGTCTTGCTTATACTCCCCTCCCCCGGGGTCGCACCTGGAAATGAGCCTCACCTCAGTGTGCCTTTCCCAGTTGCCAGTTTTCAATAAATAAATACATACATTATGGAGGGATGCATGGAAGTTTTATTTCACAGACAGAGTGGTCAAGCCATGGAACAGACTGCCAGCTGAGGTGTGGGGGGCCAAACCTATTAATGGCTTCAAGCACAGCTGGGACAGAATTAAGGGCTTAGTACTACTGGGGGCAGCAGTAAGGCAGGGAACATGTCGGTAGGTAGGTAGGTAGGTAGCAAAGACCAAAATGCCATGTAGACAAAGGTTTCTGGGTAAGATGGGTTATGAAGGGCAGACTACATGGACCTATAGTCTTTTTCTGCCATCGTTGTTTATATTTCTATGTTTCAGAGCATACTAGAGCATGCTCTTTTCCTGGGGTGGGTGGACAGGTGATGTCACTCTGCCAGCAATACTTGGGGTGGCCCAGTAGTGGTGCCATGGGTCGCATGGGTGGCCACATATTGCCTAGCTCAGGCCCACTTAGAGCAGTCATGCAGATGTAACCTCTAGGTGATGCTAACCCAAGGGCTAGGAGCTGTAACAAGGAAGGGGGGAAATCAGGTTAATTAGGTTAAACACATTAATAATCACAGTACTATGTGCATATTCAGAGTCCCAAATTGTCACTTTCACTGGGTACCCAGGATGGGGGGGGGTGTTAGCCAGGATCGGTTGCAGCTGGTTGGGGCCCCTGTATGGAAAAAACACTGGCACAATACCCAAATTGTAATCCGGAGCCGGTTGGCTCAGTTCGTGAAGAAATGGAAAAAAAAAAAAAAAATAGATGACACACTTGCAATTCGATGAACAGATGGCAGGGAGCTACCCTGCTTTGTACTCACAAACTCAGTGCTGGGAACTGGATGGAAGGCAGATTGTCCTGGATTGCCAGGAGGAGCAGACCATGTGGACAAGGTCTTTGTGACTGGACCCCACTGCAGTTTAGAGCAAATGGATGTAGTCTGGATTAAGATGGTGTTTACTTCCAGCTTCATGCACTCTATTCACTGTACAGGGGATTTGAAACAGGATTCCCCACAAGCACTACACACATTTATATGTAAAAGGAAAGTACTATACCAGGCAGGCTGCTTCTCGATCCCGATCGCAATTATTGCACAATACCCAGGAGAACACACAGCAGATTCAGTTCCTGACAGATCGAGTGCTATTCAGAAATTTCTCCAGTCTTCTACAGGGTGAGCCTGGTTTCTGCTCTTCAGTTCTCCTTGATTCTCTTCACAGGTTGGATTCAGTCCGAACAGGCGCTTGCACAAACTGCAGACCGAAACTTAGGGCCTTACACGAGATTCCCGCGCTAAAACTACACACCGAAGAAACACACAGCTCCCTGTCTCTTCACAGCCCAAACTGATCTGATCTGATCTTTCCAGTAGACAAAGCCAGGCATTTCCTTTGAGTTCCTCCCAGTTCAGTTGGCTGGTTTGGCTGTCACTCACAGTAAACTCTCCCTGTTGGTGGAAAAAAGGCGCCAAAGTCAAAATTACATTTCCCAGAGTCACTGCCCTTACAATCCCCTTACAGCAGGCTCCAGAGGAGAGACCAAGTTCTGATTCGCCCAGAGCAGGCTCCATTTTAAAGGATCCCCACCATGATTGGTCCAATTCAGCAGTTCAGAACCAACATGAGGGAGCTACTCTGCACTGTCCTTGCTACAAGAAAGCAGGTTAAAGCAAACTGCATTTGCATTATTACTCTAACAGGTTACAAGCAAACAATTACATCTTTTAAGAGTGCTCCTTCTGCCCACTTAGCGATGGCAGAAACGGAGTGATTTGGCAGTAGCTCGAGCAGGACTCAAGCAGGAAAACACAGTCTCCCCATACAAACTAATTATGTCTGCAAGCAGACAGCTCTTAAAGAGACAGTACCAGAGGCTCTAAAAGCACTCGCAGATAAACACCTTAAACGCCAAACACCATTCAGGCTTGGAGCATTCAAGCAAGCTCCTGGAAGACTTTCTGGAACCCCCATTTTCAGGGGGGTTACACACGTGCACACCCAAAAGCACCTGGGGTGCTAGGACAGTCATAAGAAGAAATAGCTTCTGGTTGGAACAGCACAACGGGGGCAGCCAGTTGCAACCCATGCTTGAGGCCCTCGAAAGGCTGACACCTCTCCTAGTGCTGATACTCCTGGAACATCTTCCCTCCCTCCAAATAGGAAGTGCTTGGCTGAATGGAGGGGGAGCCCAGCTACTGGAGATGAACCACAGTCATCTGATGCATCCAGATCAGTCAGGGACGGAGGTCTGTCAGCATGACTAAAAGGTGACCAATGGCAGGTAGCAGAGGTATACTGATAGGAGGATTAAAAGAACAAAGAAGAAAAACAACACAATTTTTTATGTTGCAGATACAGTAATCTTTACAAAGCAAGAGAGAGAGAGATGGCTCATTGCACTGGGGAGGATAGGAGTGGGGAGGTTGGCATAGAGTGTTAAGGAGGATCTGGGTGGATACTCTCCTACTGGGGAGGGTGCTGTAGTGCACTACTCAGAGAGCAATACCAGGGGGTGGGGGGGACAGGGCTTTGTTTGGTATGGGTGAACACGCACCATCTGACTCTTCCTCCCAGAGCACTGACATGATGCATGCTGCTAGGGTGGAGGGAGGGGCCTACAAATGTAGGAAGCTGACCCACTTAGCATGCCAGATGACAGCCTCCCTCAGTCCCATCCCCCATGGAACCAGCCTTCTCCTTGCTCTGGTCCCCACCACTGGCTACCTTCATCAACGTTCAAGGCTTCCTCCTCCATAATGCTTCAGCCATAGATTGGAGGGGGCCCCCCTGGCAGAGATAAGCCAAAAGCTTAAGGACAGACTGACACAACTGGGGACTCCAGAGATGGATTCCCAGTAGCAGGAGGTGAGTCTGCTTGGTAGATGGGGGACTACTAAAAGACCCAAAGGAGTTGGGCACTGAGGGGCCTGGGGAGGAAAGAAAAAGCTGCAGAATTTCCAGAGGCAGGCTGCTCTTTTTTTGTTGCTATCATACTGCCTGAAACATCCTACAGGAATTTAATAGACAGATGGAAAATATGTCAGCCAACCCCTTGTGGCCTTTTCCCAGGATTTCCAATTTCAGACAATGAATCAAATAATGTGAGAACACTAAAGGAGTGAATGTTTGCACTAGAGATGAGAAGTTGATTCAGTGCTGAGTCAGATGTCCTAAGTCCAAACTTAGTCTGGTTTGCAAAACTCAGTTCAGACTGAGGTGAAAAAAATCTCCTCTACACACCCCCTAGATGCCAACTCCACCCCTGACCAAAAAACATTCCAGAGTCTAAAAACATAAATTTAAGACCAGATCCCATTCTCCTCCCATCTGATGACAGCATTCCCTCACTCCAGTGTACCTTTCCATTGAAAAGAGTAATCACATGGAAAACCCTACTGCTATGTGACTCGTCCATGGCCTATTGCAACAGCTGCCTCCACTCTTCGCTCTCTCTGAGAACCATCACTTCTGTTAGGGAGGTGATGCAAATGTGACTTTCTTGACATTGAAAAACAAAACAGGAACTAGGATGGTAAGTGTGCCAGATCCATTAGATTCTGAAAGCCCATGAAAAGATCTTTCAAACAAGGTACTGGGCTTACCTACATGTCAGCAGGCCATGTCATAGGGTCTTGAGACAGAAAGTGGACGGCACTAAGGGGCACAATTAGGCAGGAGAAAGGGTAATTTAGTGGCTGAGTCGTGCCCTGCTGTCCAGTGACCTCAAGCTAGTGTTTTATTTCTGTGCTTGGTGGTGTGTTTTAAAATCCTAAAAACTACACAAATACTGTCTGTCTTCATCTCGTAGGCTAGGCAAAGAACTCTGGGCCGCTGGAGGACAGAAGGTCAGTCCCTCCAGCAAAACTATTGTTTAACTAGCTTTAACAAGCATTTGTCAATGCCGAATGTTTGCTTGCTGGCATTGGCAGTGGTAGTGTAGAAGTTACAGAGCTGCGTAATGGGAATGGCAGTGAAGTATTGAACTGAAGCCAACCCCACCACCACCCTGCAGAGAGTGACAGGCATTGGGGTGTGCGTTTCGGTTGTCAGCATAACGGCCACGCCTATTTCATTCACACCCCACCCTGCAGACACTGACAAGTGCACAGTGTTCCTTGGGTCTTGGCCCTTATGCGCACTCCCATTCCATTAGAAAATATGGTGAGATGGTGTGATATAGGAGAATGGGGTGAACTTTGGAGCCAAAGAGTCCAAGGCATACCTCGATGCCTCTCACTGGCTGCAGGGTGGAATGGTATAGCATTACAGGCAAGAATCCCAAGTCACACCCCTGATGCCCGCTATTCTCTACAGGGTTGGGCATTATGGTTGGAAACCCTAATACCTCAGGCATTCGTTGGTATTTTCACTCCAAATTTTCAACATGTTTTTTTTTTTGTGACCCCACCTCATGAACAGGGGGATTATCAGTTTGTTAGCCGAAAGCTGCTTATGCACAGCGACTACGGCATTTAGCACCACAGGTGCAAAAACATTCCGAACAGGATGTAAAAAATGACAGCTGTACTGTTCATGGGGAGGTGTAAAAAATGGCAATGTTGCAAATCTGCAGTAAAAATATTTAAAAAAATGGTGAAGTGACGAGCGACATAGAAATTGTAGCAACGCACCCGTAATATAATTAGGTTGTTTTTTTTTTATAGCAGATTGTCAACTCAGGCATTTTGGTGCCTCCGATCATGAACAGTGTCACAGTGATTTTCTTTATCTGTCCCGAACAATGATTTCCCACAGCGACCACGCATCTCTGTGCTGAAAGTGTGAAAACACACTTCGGCCATGTTGTGAAAAATGACAGCTGTACCTTTCATAAGGAAGTGTGAAAAAATGCCACTGGTGAAAATCTGGACTGAAAACATTATAAAGTCATGAACTTACGAGGGTGCGTGGAAACTGCGCAGTGCTCACTCGTAACACAGTCATTTTATGGACTTTTGTCACCAAATTTTCAACATAGCCATTTTAAGACCTCTACTCATGAACAGTGTAACTGTGATTTTCTTAATCTGTCCCAAACATTGCTTTCGCACACCAACAGCACCATTGTAACGCTACATGTGCGAAAACACATTTTGGGCGACATATGAAAAATGGCAGCTGTACTGTTCATAAGGAAGTGTAAAATGGCAATGTTGAAAATCTGGAGTGAAAATATTAAATTCGTAAACTTATGAGCATGCATAGGAACTGCGCAATGCACGCACGTAAAACAGTCATTTTGTGGAATTTTTTCACCAAATTTTCCACATAGCCATTTTAAGAACTCTGCTCATGAACAGTGTCTCTGTGATTTTCTTAATGTGTCCCATACATTGATTTCGCTCATCGACCGCGCCATTGTGCGCTACATGGGCGGAAACACATTTTGGCCAAGATATGAAAAATGACAGCTGCACTGCTCATAAGGAGGTGTGGTAAAATGGCAATGTTGAAAATCTGGAATGAAAATATTGAAAATTCACGAACTTACGAGCGTGCGTAGGAACTGCGCAACGCACGCTTGTAAAACAGTCAGTTTTAGGAATTTGCTCACCAAATTTTCAACATAGCCATTTTAAGACCTTTGCTAATGAACAGTGTCTCTGTGATTTTCTTAATGTGTCCCATACATTGATTTCGCGCATCGACTGCGCCATTGTGCACTACATGGGCGGAAACACATTTTGGCCAAGATATGAAAAATGACAGCTGTACTGCTCATAAGGAGGTATGGTAAAATGGCAATGTTGAAAATCTGGAATGAAAATATTGAAAATGCGAACTTACTGAAAGGCATGAGAACTGCGAAATACACTGTAAACAGTCATTTTTAGGAATTTTTTCTCAAATTTTCAACATAGCCATTTTAAGACCTCTGCTCATGAACAGTGTCACTGTGATTTTCTTAATTTGTCCCTACATTGATTTTGCACACTGACTGCACCATTGTGCACTACTTGGGGAAACACGTCTTGGGTAAGATGTGAAAAATGACAGCTGTACTACTCATAAGAAGGTATGGTAAATGGCAATGTTGAAAAATCTGGAAATGAAATATTGAAAATTTGCAAACTTACGAAGGCAAGAGGAACTGTACAACGACGCTCAGTAAACAGTCATTTTTGGAATTTTTCACCAAATTTTCAACATAGCCATTTTAAGACCTCTGCTCATTAACAGTGTCACTGTGATTTTCTTAATGTGTCCCATACATTGATTTAGCACACCGACTGCGCCATTGTTGCTGCCATGGGCGGAATATGTTTTGAGTGAGATGTGAAAAATGACAGCTGTACTGCTCATAAGAAGGTGTGGTAAAATGGCAATGCTGAAAATCTGGAGTGAAAATATTGAAATTTCGCAACTTACAGCGCGAAGGAACTGCACAACGCACGCTCAGTAAAACAGTCATTTTATGAATTTTTCACCAATTTTCAACATAGCCATTTTAAGACCTCTGCTCATGAACAGTGTCAGTGTGATTTTCTTAATGTGTCCCGTACATTGATTTACGCTACCGACTGCGCCATTGATGCGCTACATGGGTGGAAACACTTTTGGATGAGATGTGAAAAATAATAGCTGTACTGTTCATAAGAAGGTGTGGTAAATGGCAATGTTGAAAATCTGGAGTGAAAATATTGAAAATTTGAACTTACGCAATGTAGGAACTGCGCAACGCACACCTCGTGAAACAGTCATTTTTAGGAATTTTTCCACCAAATTTTCAAAATAGTCTTTTGAGAGCCTCCTTATGAACACTGGCAGTGTCGTTTCATTAATCATTCGGAAAGGTGATTTCGGCGCGGTGGCTGCGAAATCACCCTTCGAACAGTAACACCATGACGGTGCAAGAATTCATGAGGAGGGTCCTAGCCCGATATACAACTTACCGGCATTTCCTCAGTTAGCGGTTGGCTTTGAAGAGTGCAGACGTGTTCCCGGTCCACCGAAGATCGTCGCGCCGTGTCGGAGGTAAGTATGGGGTGAGGGGTGGGGAGGCAGGGTGCGCAGTGTGTGGCTGCGGGGTTGTGGAGGGGCTGGAGACCGCGTGGGACCATTTTGCTTTTCAGGGTTTTTTTTTTTAAAAGATGACGCGACATTTGCCATGTTAGTGGGCTCCCAGCTGGCACAAGGACGGCTGGGAGTAGTCGACGGGGATTGGGCACCCTTCACAAGAGAAGATTAGTTACGCTGGGTGGGCTCCCAGCGTGGCACCCGGCATTTCAGGGGGGACGGTGGAGCCGACGGGGATTGGCACCCCCATCGCTATATTTATATCTCTGCCATGCTGGGGTGGGCACCCAGCGTGGATTTGAAGGCTTTGGGGGAAGCGAAGACAGCCGACGGGGATTGAGCACCGGCTGCCAGAGTGTGTGCGTAGGCACGCACTTTGCGCGGTGTGTGTGTGTGTGTGTGTGTGTGTAGGAAGGGGATATGCATGAGCAGGCGATATCTTATCGCTGCTCACTGAAGCGTAGCTCCCCTTTCAACTGTATGCCATGCATTTTGGAGCTGTCATAGACAGCTCCAGCATGCATTGGCAGAGAGGGGCCGTGCCTGCCAACACACTGACTGAATTGGAAGAGGGGGTGACACACCTCCGAAAACTCGGATGATGGCACTATGTTTCTTGCACATGCGTGCAAGCAAACATAAAAAGGACTCTAAAAGAAGCAGCTATCACCCACGAGCTACTTTTCGCAGGTTGAAAAGGCTGCACATAGCTAGGGAAATCCCAGTTTGTGTTTTTAAAAGGTTCAAAATTCCATTTACCAAACTGGAAACACCGTGGTGTGGCACTTCCAGTCTATCATCTACATTAACTGAGTCCCCAGTGAGAGTCAGCAAGCATATGCAGAAACGTCACGGGTAGAGGCAGCATGTGTCTCCCAATGTCAGCCAGTGAAAGCCAGTAGTCTCTGAAATTTCAAACTGAGTAATTATTTACTTTTTCTTTTACCTATTGACTGAGTACACACACATTATGGCCGTAGATACCATCATTACCCTAGATGGCGATGGGAGATTTAAATGCAATGGATGTTTGATGTACAAGTTAATAAGCACAGATCGTGTCCATAGGGAATGACACATGAAAAATATAAGCTAAATGACAAATTGACCAATCAAATTAAACCTATTAAGAGAAAGGCTGGACTAGTTAGATAACAGTCTAGACAATATGGAGAAAGAAATGAATGGAGGGAGGAATCCAATTGGAAAGGAGAGCCACATGGGCACTAACAGTAGAAGAATCAGACGAAAATGAATTTCATGGAGTAGGGAATCAAAGCAGGTAGGGAAAAAAGGCAAAAGTGAGATTGGAATAGACAATGAATGGTGCACAGTACAGGGAAAGAAGGGAAGGGAAGCAAAAGCACTTCTGATAAGCCGTTGTGATCCCTATCCCCAAAGGAGGTCCTAGGGAATCCATCGGTAACTACAGGCTAATCTCACTGCTTTGTGCTCTAGCCAAGATTCAGGAAAGACTAGTATACTGTCAACTCCATGACTACCTTGAGGCTAACCGGTTACTAGCCTCCACGCAACACGGCTTTAGGCAGAACCATGGCACTGATACAGCCCTCAGAAAATTCTCAACCGACGTCCTAGGGGCCATGGACAAAGGACTACCCACAGGAGCTGTTTTTATCTATCTATCCAAAGCCTTTGACCTAGTGGACCACAAACTTCTGCTATCCAAACTTGCCTCCTTTGGCTTGGATCAACATTCCCTTACCTGGTTCACCTGCTACCTATCTGGTCACTCCCAGTAGGTCAGGTGGAAGACTGCGACCTCAGATCCACTCCCCCTAAGTGAGGGGGTGCCTCAGGGTTCCATCCTCGGTCCCCTCCTCTTCTCACTATTCATCAATGATCTTAAATCCCACTGTGGTGACAGCTTGGTCGTTCAATACGCAGATGATGCTGTTATCTATTGGTCCCCGAGCAACCCATCTGACCTGGGACCCCATCTCCAAGCTGACTTTGCCAAGTTAGAGTTCTGGTGTACTGAGAATAAACTAGTTCTAAACACCACAAAAACCAAGGCAATGCTATTTGGTCAGAGAAACCTAGGCGCAGTCCGTAGTACCTTGCTCCCTCTGACTTCATCCTCAGGCTACCACATCTAGGTTGTGAGTTCCTCAAGTACCCGGGGCTAACCCTGGATCAAGGGTTTACCCACAAATCTCACTTAGACCAGGTAACCAAAGCTATACACTGTAAATTGGGCCTGCTGTACTGCCTGAATGACCAGCTAATCCCTGAGTCTAGAATCACCATTGCCAACAGCCTACTCCTACCAACACTGTCCTTTGCTTCCGCAATTTTTCAGGGGTTGGTTAAACAAGAGATGAATAGGCTACAAGTTCTCTACAACAGAGTAGCTCAGTTTGCGTCACAGTCCTACAAAAGACGGCATCACTGCGAAGCCCTTGCTGCCCTACAATGGCCCTCCCTAGATGGTTGCCTCCAGTGCCCTCTGCTGTGAAATGCGTACAAGCTCTAACACTGCAATCCCTCTGACAGCCTGACCAGTCTCCTGGTTCCCAAGTGCTCGGCACGTACCCTACAAACCACTGGGCGTAACCTTCTAGTTAAACCCAGAGTTCGTACCACTACCGGCAGTAAATCCTTTGCCACCATGGCCCCTGCCCTATGGAATAAGCTTTCTCCCCTCCTTCAGGACCCCCCCTCCTTTGAAAAATTCCATAAGGGACTTCATGCTCACCTACTAGAAGCTAACATCTGCTCCTGTCAGTGAGGGGCCCAACCTTAGGTCAGCTCCTCACTAACCTAAACATGCACTGCTGTATAAAGTATTACCTTCCCCCCTGATTGCTACACTCCTACCCAAGCATATTCCTGTAATTGTCATCCCCTGTAAACTAATTGTGGCACAATGTCAGCACTGTTTATCCAAGTATTTACTCTCCTTGTATTGCTCTGTACTTGTTTCTTTGTTGTACCTGTATACCTCTGTAACCAAATCCGGGTCGCCCCTGAAAAGGGACCTTCGGGGCTCAGTGGGCCTACCCGGTTACCAAAATTGAATAAATAAATAAATAAATAAAATAAATAAGCATTGAATCAGAAAACCAATTTAACACAATAACAGAAATAGAGGATTCAACAGATAAAACCCTGCTGCTAACACAGTTACCACCCCAACCACCCCAACCCCAATTAACCTGAATACTACATAAACAATAGTGGAGGACAGTTCCATACTGCACTACACTGACACTACCATCTGTAACACCAGAGGGTGTACCCAAGTTACATGCCTTCCTGGTGCGAGGGTAAGGGATATGAAAAATGTCATAGAGATGTAACCCTCCTCCCTATAAATGGGGGTTCCCAAAAGTCTTCCTTGGGTGTGCTTAAATGCCCACTGCCAGGTGGGAGTTCTGTGTCTTTACAGGTGTAAAAGTGCTTGCATACAAGTGCCCTGTCAGCCTCCATGCCTGTCCCTTTAAGAGACATTATGTTTGTAGTGTATAATTAATCTGGGTAGGGGCCGAGTGTTTCCAGGCTCGAGTCCCACCTGAGCTGCAATAATATTGCTCTATTCTGCCATTGCTAATGGTGCAGAGGGAGCTCTATCAGAACTGGTAATTGTTTGCTAATTAGCTGCTCTAATAATAATGGTATTATAGTTTGTCTAACCTGCCTTTCTTTGCAGCATGGATATTTCTGTATTGCACCAATCAGTACCTTTAGGGGACCTTAAAATGGAGTCTGTCCCCAGCGGTCTTGTGGGAGTGAATTTCTGTAGGAATTGTAGTTTTTCATTTTGGTGCCTAAATGGACCTGGAGGGGGAAGCCGTTGCTTTGACAGACAGATGAGTCAACCAACCAAACCCTTTTTGGATCAGAAGAAAGTCCAGGTGCTGCTGCTGCTGCAGCAGAGAGTCTGTCTGAGTTTGGAGTTGAGAGAGTGACATACTCAAGATATTTGAGCAGCTGCTCCTGTGTAGTAGCACAGGAAGCTGGTGGGAAGGCTGCGACTGGCCTCCCTGCTTCATCTTCCCTTCTGAGGGATCTGCTAGTGAAATCATTCAGACTGAATCTGAACTGGCTTGTGACCAGAAATACCGAATTGTGACTGCCCTGTTACCTGAAGAAGACTGAAGATTTGCTGTAAACGATCGGGCTTTCAGGATGTCTGAATCACCTCAGAGATCACGGTTTTGCTCAGGAAAACTGAAATTGCAACTTGACTGTGGTATTGTGTTTTGCTTTACTATAATTGTGCTGTAAGCTGTCAGTGGGTCACGATTTGGTTCCTCACTACTTAAGCATGTCACACTTGCTGGAAGCTGTCTGCAGCACCAATCGAACTGAATCCAAACTGTTCACCCGGCCTGGGCCCTGCCACCTTGGCCCAGTCAGTTACTTCAGTCAGAGAGATCACCATCAACAAGAGACTCGCCTGGGGATCAGCCCCCTGCTCAACATCTCGAACAGGAACGACACCTCGGTGAATCGTGTGGGCCCTGCTTCTCCTGGCATTCCAGCTTGTCGACCTACAGTCTCCATTTCATCCCTCCTGTGTTTCGTATTGGGTTGCATGAGTAAACACCAGGGCGGCTCCCTGCAACATCAGCTAAATCAAAAGTGCTGTCATCTGATTCATTTGTTATTTTCTTGTCATGAACTGAGCCTCCAGGCTCCGGATTACAAATTGTGTGTGGTTGTGCATGCTCCTTCTTTCCATCACAGGGCCCCGACCAGCTGCAATGCTGGCCTACCCCAGGCAACGTGGCAGGCTAGCCCACCTTTGTTCCAACTGGGTACCCAGAGTGTGTGACTCTGAAGGGACTCTAAAGTACATGCATGACTGCCTGATTGAATCAGTTACAGAACTAATCAGCTAAATTACGTCCCTCCCTTGTTCATTCCTCCTGAATAAATCAGATCTAATTCTTTTTGCATTTAACTTGACTGTGGTTCCATTTTGTACAAGTAGCACGTTACTGTTGTTACCTGCTGTGTCTAACCTTATTTTGCAGGGGGTCTCCTGGGTTGAACTGATGGAATCAGCCCTGTGGTAAGTGCAAACAGAGTGGGGTTTTGTATGCTGATCAGGGGTTATTGTAACTGTGTCTGTTGTTCATTGCTTAGGCCACTAGAGGGGAAAGAGGGGGGTTACAGTGTCCCAGAGGGCTGTACCCAGGTCAGCTACGCTACCAATAACCCTGTCCTCTAGGTGGAGGCACCCATTTTCAGTGCCCAGGCCCCTTAATTTGCACCTAGTCATGCAGGCAGGGGGAGTAGCCCTTGGGATAGCGCCACCTAGGGGTTACAGAGAAATTGATGAAAACAGAAAAAACACCATCAATGGTAGTGCATGTGGGGACAAAGGATGTGGGTATAACCAATGAAAAACACAATTAAAAAGAAATTTGAGAAAATGAGGGAAATTCTGAGAAAAAACAACTGTAAAGCTATTTTCTCAGAAATGCTACTAGTAGCTAAGGTAGAACAAGCTGGATTAGCTACAACCAGTAAGATAAACCAGTGGTTAAGAACTTGGGGCTCTGTTCTGGAAACCTACATGCCTCATATATGCAGTGCACAGGCTTCTGTATATTCACTCCCACCATACAGCAGGGGTGGCATTGGACCCCAGCACATTCACAACGGGGACCCACCACACCCTCGCCTCAGTCTGACTGGCTGGCTCTGCACGCGGCCTGGCTGGGAGTGTGGCCGAGGGTGGGGCATGGCTATATGCTGTGCACAGCTAGTTCTGCAGCACAGAGCACTGGTGGAGGGGGAGCCAGCTACCCAGTCCGGGACCCTACAGCAGCCAAGTACATGCCTCTTCCCAATAGCTACAGGAAGCGATGTCATGGCACCGTCCTCCCCAACCTGCTACCCCAGCCCTCTGATCATACACTGAGGACCCAGGGCATGGTAGAGCACACCGGTGGACCAGTAGGTGCCTTTAAGGGATCCAGCAGTCCTGGGAGGACTGGCTGTATCCCAGATTTCCCCACTCCACATGGAGTGGGGAATCTAGTTGGCTTGCAGACAGGCCATACAATTGGATGGCTGCCATCAATTGCCGCGCCACCACCATCACATCCTCTAACATCCCCCCTTCAACTACGCAGGTGGGGGGTGGTACCAGGTATGTGGGGCTATGCTTCATGCATAGCCCACAATGTGCGCTGAACAGTTAATGTAGGGCGCCGAGGTCCAGGTAGGCTCATTTGGAATGTACCCGAGCCACCCTGATGAATAAAGCCCTTGGTCATCAAAGAAGGCTTTAAATTTGTAAGAAGCTGGGGAACATTTTTTGGGGAGACATGACTTATACTTTCAGAATGGGCTGCAAAAAGTGGGGCAGACGGAAACAAAAGATGTCAATCTACAAATCGAAACTGTCTGGGTGGAACTAATTGGAAATTATATAACTGAGTCCAGAAATCTGTCATTCTGATTGGCTGTCTGGAACTTTTGAGAGTGGGTAAATCCTATGATATACAAACAGAAGAGAGAAAGAAATAATTGCCTTAGCTGGGACTTAAACCCAACCAACCCAGAATACCATTCTGGTTCCACTAGCAGCTGCGCCAAGGCAACTGGAACCTGGGCTGTCCCAGAGCACATTACTCTTTCTCCGATGCATAGCCTGTTGCTGTAATGATAATTTCACTCTGCATTCTTGTGATTGAAAATGTAAGGAACTAGAAGGGGACAGGATCAGTTGTGTTCCAGTACAGTAGCTGCTTCTTGTTGTTTTTACGGGGTTTCTTGTGGATTTTACTTGGTAGAAGGTTATTTCTTTTCTTTCTTGCTTCTAAGGGACTAGCAGGGTATTGTTTTTGGGGTTGTTGGAAGTTTGGAAACTGGTTTGGTGGCTGTAAGGGGGCTCATTTGTTGGATGTTTCACTGTGTAACAGGCTACGCTGGTGAAGGCCTATTTCTACTGATTTAAAACCTATTTATTGGGATTTGCTTGAGGCTGGTTCATTGGTTGCAGGGCTTAGAGGGGCAGACACAGGGCTGATATACTCTCGAGAGAGAGAGAGTCGGTATAGGCCTCAATCTCAATCTCCCCCCCCCTCCCTCCCAGAGCTCTGCTTATTTATAGGGGAACACCTGCCCTGCAATTGGAGGAAAAGGCTGCAGGTGCAGTTCATATAGTTCTAGCCACTGGGGGTTGGATTTAAAGGCTGGGAGAGAGGAACTTAGGGAGTTGTTCAATTCCCTTGTAAGTTTACTGTGTTGTACTGCACCTAGTAACAGGGTTACCGGTTTACTGTGGGACTGTATCTAGGATTAGTGGGTGACCTGATTAGTCAGTAGGGGTGTATCTTGGACCAGTGGGGAGCCTGGTGGCTCACCCAAGGAAACCTACTTGGAGGGGGATGGGAACACACGTCATTAGGGCCGGCATCTTTGGGAGGGTGGTGGGGTGCACAGGGTGTGGGGCAGCCATGATACTGGACTGGGCTTGGAAGTTCGGTGGTTGCCCAGTGTACTACCAGCTGGCACAGCTTAGGGAGGAGGCTGTGGGGATTAGGAGACAGCTGGGGGAAGGGGGGAGGTATGGTGGTCATATAGGGACCCTGGCAGAGGGGGTCCAAAAGGAGGACACTACCAAGGAAGCAGGCAGGTAACCGGGGACCTCACAAAGGGGCCAGAGGGACAACATTCTTACGAAGTAGGTGGATGGCTGGGCTGACAGAAGGAAGCAAGGCGGAGGTGTATCTGGATCTTACGCCAGTAACTGCTTCAATTCTTCTGCTTGAGGATGAGGGGGTGATGTAGCCATGACAGGGGTGGTTAGAGATGGAAAGGGAGTGGGGGCAGGAGGCGGGGCTCGATAGCAGGAGGAACAGGGGGGAACCTGAAATGCAAGAAAGTGGGGGAAGCAGTGGATCAGAGCAGGGGGAAGAGGGAGGAAAGCGCAAGGAGAAGGACCAGTTGGGAGGAAAGTGCAAGGAGAAGGACCAGTTGGGAGGAAAGGGCAAGGAGAAGGACCAGAAGTACAAGGAGGATACAGAAAAGGAAGCTGAGGGTTTAGGCCAGGGGAGCACGACAAGCAAGGAGGGACTAAATGAAACAGGAAGGAAGGAAGGAAGGAAGGAAGGAGGACGAGCCAGGCTAGTTTAGTGGATGGGGAGAAGGACCAGTCGCAAACAGTGAGGGGGGAATTAGCAGGTACAGAAGGATACCGGGAGGAGGAGAGGCAGGATCGAGGCAGGTGGCCAGGGTAAATATGAGAAGGTGGCATGTGTACCTCAGATAGGGGGAGGAACAAGGAGCCAGCTGGGTGGAGGGGCCGGTAGAAAGGATAAGGGACATGGAAAGGGGGGAAATGGAGTAAAAGGAGCGGTCAGAGTGTTCCTGTTAGGGGATTCAATAATCAGGAGTATCAAATGGGATAGGGAGGGAGAGTTAAAACAACATGTTTCCCTTGACTAACGGTGCACAGGGCCAGGCACGAGGTATATCAGCTGGCAAAGGATTGTGGGGGTTTCCCGGACATACTGGTCCACCTGGGTACCAATGACATTGAGGGAAATAGTGAGCTAGAGATACAGGCAAGGTTCAGGGAGCTTGCCAGGGTCTGTCATGATATAGGATGCACAATTTCCTTCTGAAATCCTGCCGTGCCAAGGGCTAGTGGGGAACACAAAAGGAAGATTTGGGAGATAAACCAGTGGCTCAGGAGATGGTGTGAGGCCAGAGGGTTTATGGGTTGATGGGGATTGGGGAGACCTGGGAGGATAAGGAACTGTATGCTAGAGACAGGCTCCATCTCAATTTGGAGGAGGGGAATCCTTAGTTGAAAAATAGAGGGTTCATTGGTGAAAAGGGGTTTAAACTGTGGAAGGGGGAGGATGGGAGAAAGGCTGTCGAGGGGGTCCGATAAAGGAGGGACTCTGTCTCCACCCCCCCTGGAGAGCTGAACAAATGCGGGAAAAGGCCGACTGGTAAAGTGCAGACCAGGGGAAAATGGAATCCCCATGGGAACACAAGCAGAGGAAATGGAAGTATAGGGAAAGGGTGGAAGGTAGTCCTGCTAAATGCCAGGAGCTTGGGCAATAAAATGCCTGAGCTCCAGGCGATGCTAACTGAGGGAGCGGTGGATGTGGAAGCGGTCACTGAGACCTGGGCCACCGCAGGACACGACTGGTACCTGAACCTGGAGGGTTACACTATGTTCAGGAAGGACAGGGGTGAGGGAAGGGGTGGACGGGTAGCAGTAATAGTCAAAAACTGCCTTGGCATGGGGGAGTAGAGGAGGTGGAGGGAACCGTGGAGGCGATTTGGGTCACCTTGATAATGAAGGGGGGGGGGCAAGAGAGTAAAAATAGGAGTGGTGTATAGATCCCCTGCGCTGGCGGAGGAGCTGGAGGAGAGTCTGGTGGCAGATACTGGGAGACACTGCAGATTGGGCAGAGGAAGGGTGGTGGTGTTGGGGGACTTAAACATGCCAGGAACAGACTGGGAGACTATGACATCCTCGGTGGCCATGGAACAGAGGTTGTTGGATGTCTTTCAAGACGCATTCCTAACTCAGCAGGTGGGGGAACCGACCAGGGAGGCGCAGGTACTGGATGTGGTTCTGGCAGACAGTGACCAGATTGGGGGCCTGGAGGTAAGGGACCCGTTGGCGGGGAGTGACCATGCCACGGTCTGGTTCTGCCTGGACCTAGGAGGGGTAGAAGGCTGCACAAAGACAGAGGTAACTGACTTCGGGGGTGGATTTTAAGGAAATGGGAAGGATCCTTAAGGAGCATTTGGATGTGATTGGATCAGATATGGACGCTGACAGTAGGTGGGAAATCATGAGGAGAGGGGTGCAGGATGCTACCAGCACCTGTGCAAGAGTAAGACAAAAATGCAGTAGGGCCCAAAAACCCTGCTGGTGGACCAGGGAGGTCCAGGAGGTGGTGCGGGGAAAAAAGGCAGCCTATAGGCAATTCAAGTGCTCAAGGTGTGAAAGGGATCGAGGGGAGTATGAACTGATGGCTAGAAGGGCCACTAGGGTGGTGAGGGTGGTTAAGGCAAGGAAGGAGCAGAACCTGGCCAGGGAAATTAGGAGAGGGAACAAGGGTTCTTTAGATACACTGGGAAAACGAAGGGTGAAGGGGCAGATTAGCAGGATTAAAACAGGGAGAGATGGGCACAAGACCCGGGGGAGTAGGCTGAGGTACTAAATGAGTTCTTCACCTCAGTTTTCACCAAGGAAAATGGGGGTGCTGCATCATACATGGGAGGTGACAGTGATACTGAGGAGGGGGGGACCCTTACCGATCGGCGGATCTGGGGAGAGGGGGAGGCATCACTGGCAGGAGGGGGGAAGGCTAAGCAGGTAGAACAGGTAGTGGAGGTGGAAATCACAGCAGAGAGAGTGAGGGAAGCCTTCAGGTCCTTTAAGACGGAGAATGCACCGGGGCCGGATAAATTACATCCCAGAGTGCTGAAGAAACTTGCGGATGTCCTGTCGAAACCCCTGGCAGAGCTTTTCACCATCTCCCTGAGGACAGGGTGGGTGCCCCAGGACTGGAAGGTGGCGTATATGGTGCCTATCCACAAGGGGGGCTCAAGGGAGGTGGCAGGGAACTACAGGCCTGTCAGCCTGACATCAGTGGTGGGTAAGATGATGGAGGGCATTGTCAAGGAGAGGCTGGGGGGGGACCTGAAAAAGTCAGGGTGCCTGGACGATAGACAGCATGGATTCATCCCAGGGAAATCGTGTCAGACAAACCTTGTGGAGTTCTATGACTAGGTGACGAGTGCCTTGGACCTGGGTAGACCAGTGGACATTCTTTTCTAGACTTCAGCAAGGCATTTGACTCTGTTCCTCATGAGGGCCTGTTGGATAAGCTGGGAGAAATGGGGGTTGGGAAACAGATGATCATATGGATAGGCAATTGGCTCCAGGACCGGACCCAGAGGGTCGTAGTTGGTGGGATAGTCTCATCCCAAGGAGGGTCATTAGTGGGGTCCCACAGGGATCAGTCCTGGGCCCTCCTGTTCAACACCTACATCTCTGACATAAGGACAGGTATCAGGAGTGAGATGAGTCTCTTTGGATGACTCAAAACTGGGGGCAGTGGTGGATAGGGAGAAGGGGAAGGTGGCCCTACAGGGGGACCTGGAGGCTCTGGAAAGATGGTCTAGAAAGTGGAAGCTGAGGTTCAATGCAGGAAAATGCAAAGTACTGCACCTGGGGGCCAGAAACCTGGGCCAAGTGTACATCCTGGGGAGGGGAAATGCTACAAGTCTCGATGGCTGAGAGGGACCTGGGGGTGGTGGTGGATGTCATAACAACTTGGAGACTTGTAGGAGGGCAGCAGCCAAGGCCAACAGGATGCTGGGATGCATCGCTAGGGGGATCACCTCCAGAAGGAGGGAAGTGATACTCCCTCTGTATAACTGCTTGGTGAGGCTGCACCTTGAGTACTGCATGCAGTTTTGGAGGCCACACTTAAAGAGGGACATTAAACTCCTGGAGAGGGTCCAGAGGAGGGCAACCAAAATGATTTGGGGCCTGGGGACAGGACCTATGGGGAGAGGCTTGAAGGAGCTAAATATGTACACACTGGAAGAGAGAAGGGACCAGGGACGTGATAGAGGTCTTGAGGTATGAAGGGGGTAAATAGGGGAGGAGCAGTCAGGGTACTTTGAAGGAAGGAGGAGGGGGCAACTAGAGGGCATGGGTGGAAGCTGGAGGGGGGGAAGATTCAGGGGAGAAAGGAGGAGGTGCTACTTCACTGAGGGGGTGGTGGAGTCATGGAATGCACTGCCCAGGGGGCTGGTGGAGGCAGAGATGGTGGAGGGGTTCAAGAGGGGGTGGGACAGGTACAGGGGAAGGGTTCTGGAAGCAAAATTCAATGCAGCGAGAATATCCGGAACAGGGAAGGGAGAAGCCAGTGAAGGCGAGGAGGGCAGCAAGGTCAGCTCCCTGGATGGGGGCTGACCAAATGAGCAGACGCGAAAGATCATTAGGCCTATTCTGTTGGCATTTTAGTATGTTAGTATGTTAATTATCTGTGCAGCACCAGGGTGTGCACTGGAGAAAGAGTAATGTGCTCCGGGATAGCCCATGTTCCAGTTGCCTTGGTGGTACAGCTGGTAGCACAACTGGAACAGTATTTCAAGCAGCCTAGATTCAAATCCCAGCTGAGGCACATATTTCTTTCTTTCTCTCTTCCGTTTGTATGTGTTTTATAAAGTGCACACCGCACTCTTGTAATTGAAAATCCTATGACAACCCACTCTAAAAGTAGCAATCAGTCACTACAGCTGACATTTTTTCTCCCGCTTATGGTCGATAGTAAAAAGAACTCATCCATTCTTACACATGCCCACCTGTACCTGTCCAAAGATACACTGCTAAAGGCCCATTCCTAAAAAAAATGGTGGCTCAAATATAGAGAAACTCATACTGGGAAGCTACTCACAAACTGTAAGCCAGTCACACCTCCTCCCACACATACACACACACACACACACACGACCGCTTTTTTCAAAACTTTTTAATCATGCTGCTGCCACACTTTATACTCAACTCTCCTGCCAGTGCAATACTCAGTTCTAGCAGCAACAACCACTGCAACAATGATAACCCAAGTGACCCCTCCCCTTCCCACGAACCAGACATACAGGAAAAGCACACCTACAACCGGGTTTTAGAAACACTCAGGACTCACAGAGCTGTTCCCACACTGTTCTGCAATACCTGAGTTTTGATCGAGGCTCAGGTCGATAGTGACTATGTCTCCACTCGCTCCCATCAACACATGGCTACCGCCAAACTACAAGCTTATCAGGGATCACTTTATCCCATTCTACTTGCAATTATTTCTGTGCTTTATCCCTCCCAGTGTCTCCACAACAGCTCCTCCAGAGCCTGACCCAACAAAATGTCAAGCTGCAGTTCTCTATTTCCACTCACTCATGACTATCTCTCTCTCACTCTTTCCCCTCACCTGTGCCTCTACCCCTGCCCATCCAACTACTTCAACACAAAATAACTTTAAAAAAAAGTTTCAAAAGTTCTTGTTTCTACAAACATTGCTTTGTTACATAAAATACACATTTCTTATTCGATTTTCTGCATAGTATTCAGTACAGAAAAATATCTACTTTTTCCTGAGTATTAATATTTTCACGATTGCAGCATAAAAAAATAAGTTCCATCATTTTCCTTGTCTTATAATTTTTTTCAGTCTGTTTTTCAAATTGTATAATTACAATAATGCACTCCAGGGATGTGAGTTACTGTGTGATTTACCCACTTCTGGTGGGCTTCATGACACACCACACCAAGCATGGGTAAATCCCACAACAACTCACACCCTGTCATGCATTATTGCCTAAATAATCTACCATTACTGGTACCTGCTATGGACCACCAGCCAATAGTCTAGAATGTGCAGAAAGACTGTTTGATAATATAATGGATAGGGTGTGATGGGAAGAAGGAAGTTATTATTCTCAGTGATTTTAATATCGGAAACATCAATTGGGACAATTTACCTTCAACTTGCAGTATTAGCTCTACCTTGCTTGAAATAATTAAAGAGTTTTGCCTGGAAAAACTTTGTATGGCCCCGTACAAGAGGAAGTAAAATATCAGACTTAGTACTAGTGGTGCTTGGATGGTGCTTTTTTTGGATTGGAATACTCTCCATTGGGTGGTGCTGATATCCCCCTCCAAATCCAACTGGGATCCAACCAAAGTCAAATTTCAGATCCATAATCAGATAATTGTGGATCTGAGGTTATATCCAGGTATCTGACGACACCTTGTGTCAGTCTCAAGTTTCAAACAGTGTTTGCAGCACCACTGGGACCCTTCGCACCAGACTGCCTTTCACTGGGCCTGCTGTCATCCACAGTTGTGTTTGGATTTAAAACTGCCCTAGATAGCTTTGGGCAGAGAACAGCAATAGGAAGGAGATCCTGTTAAAATTTTACTACTTTACTGGAAGTTAAGAACTAGAACTCTACTACTGGGACCTTCAATTTAGGGTTAAAAACAAACAACCAAAAAAACAAACAAACAAGAGTTAGTGTGTTTGTCTGAGTTGGGTGAAGGGAACTGTTATCTGTGCAGTTAGCTAGGTGAAGAAGGGAACTGTGAATTAGGGGGAGTGGCTTAGGTAGCAGGAAGCCAGGTGTTTGGATTTAAAACTGCCCTAGATAGCTTTTGGCAGAGAACAGCAAGAGGAAGGAGGTTCTGTTAGACCTTTAGAGGGACTATAGCCCTCCCTCCCCACCACCCCACCACCCTTCGCTAGTTCCACTTTTATAGGCACAGGATTTGACTGACAACAGGAACTTCCTGTTTGGGAGCAGGAAGGGAGTGATCACAGAGGCACAAAAGACTCACCATCCTAGAAGGAAAAGAGTAGCTCTCCACCCCCTCCCCCCGCCCCCAGCTGCTGGAGATCTGACTCTGAGCAAGTAAGAAGGAGACTACTGAGGAATACAGGAACTTCCTGTCCTAGAACAGGAAAAGCATGAACTGTAAGGGCATGGAGGCAGTAGGAAAGTAGGGAGAGAAAAAAAAATAAAACTAAAAAATAATAAATAAATAAACACAGAGAGAAAAGAGTACGCATACAAAACAACAGTTGAGGGGCCACAAGTAAGACATGATGGGAGTGGTGCAGTCCAGTGGCAGTGGAGCAGCAGTCTTCCAGGAGACGTTCTGGAGGATATGGTGTTGTCTCATCTGCAGGCACCTCTCTGGGCTGAGGGAGGAGGTTGCTCATCTCCAGGCTGAGTTGGCCAGGATTCGGGGGACCTCCTCTCCCACCCAGGGACCACCAGGGCCGCCACTGCTGCCTCAGAGGTTGCCAAGAAAGAGGAGTGGCTGGACAACAGTGGGCTCAGGGAGGGTGAGGGTGGTGGAATGGAGGCGCATCCCTCCAGTTGTACCTCTCTACAACTCATACTCCATTCTGGCAGAGTGTAGTTCCTCTATGGAGGCACCCACAGTGGAGACCAAGGAGGATGCTGGGAACCTCCACAAAGGAAGCCCACAGGAGGGTGGCATGGTACCCCACAGGAGAAGGAAACAACTTCTGGTGGGGACTCCATTATTAGGAGGGTAGAACTGGGGGAGGGGGGGAGAGGGAGGTAAAGGGCCTTCCTGGTGCCATAGCTTGGAGGGACAGGGAGTGAATCCTCAGGATCATGGGAGCAGCTGCATGGGGGAGGGGGCTGGATGTCATTGTCCACCTAGGGACAAATTACCTGGTTGGGAAAGGGATCAGAGCAGTGCAGGAGGAGTTTGAGAAGTTGGGGAGGGGCCTTAGACAAGTAGCATGCACAGTAATCTTCTCAGAGGCTCTGCCTGTCTATGGCACGGGTGAGGCTAGGGTGTTCTGCACCATGGGATTCAATCAGTGGTTGAAAAACTGGTGCAGAGCTTAGTGTTTTGGCTTCATTGGGGACTGGGGGTCCACCTGGAGGGATACAGGCCTATACTGGCACGATGGTCTGCATCTGTCCAGAAGGGAAACCAGGATCTAAGGTGATGGATTTAAATGCTTCATTGGTAAGCATTTAAACTAGCCGGGTGGGGTGCACTGAAAAGGAGAAGAGAAATCCTAACCCCCGCCCCGAAAATCAGGGTAGTTAGTGTGGTAAACACCACAATAGAGAAATCAATAGGGAGAAGGTCAAGGGTAAATGGAGAAAAAGGCAAAGGCAGTAAGGACAGGGATGGGGCAAAAAGGGATAAGGCCATCACAAAAAGGAGGGTAATGAGTACCAATGCCCATAGTCTAGGTAACAAGCTCCCTGAATTGGCGGCTTTGATGGGAGAGGGATGCCTGGATATCGTGGCAGTTACAGAAACATGGTACACAGAGAACCATGACTGAGATGTCAACATACCAGTGTACACAATCTACAGTAGGGACAGGGAGGGTAGAAGAGGAGGAGGAGGAGGAGTAGTTCTCTGTGTAAGGGAAGGGATCATAGCAATGGAACTAAAGGGTAAACAGGGAGGAGGGGAGGTACTGTGGGTCACCCTGGAGACCAGAAATGGCACCAAAATCTGCATGGGGGTTGTATACAGACCCCCATCTCAGGGGGAGGAAATGGACAAGAAAATGATAGGAGGCATCCTTAGGATGCTAGAAAAAGGGGCGATATTGTTGGTGGGGGACCTGAATATGCCAGATGTAAACTGGAGCACCTTTGCTGCAGCCATATCCAAGAGCAGGGTCATTCTCGATGTCCTGCAGGGTGCATGCCTCAGACAGCTAGTGTTGGAAACCACTTAGGAGGGAGCAATCTTAGACCTGGTGCTCTCAAACAGGGACAGAGAGAGGTTCTCAGATCTACAAGTGGGTAGCCATCTAGGAACAAGTGACCACCAAACAGTGTGGCTCATGATAAACACAGCCGCAGTCAAGGCATACAAAAATGAGGGTACTGGACTTTAGGAGAGCTGCCTTTGTCAAAATGGGAGAGTGCCTCAGAAAAACGCTGGCACACAGGCAAGAAGGAGGAGTGGAGAAACAATGGGGAAACATCAAAACCGCCATCACAGAGGCAACAAGCATATGTGTGGAGCAAATAAGCAAATCAAAATGAAAGAGAAAACCACTATGGTTCTCAAAATAGGTGTCAGGGAAGGTTAGGGAGAAAAAGATAGCATTCAGGAAGTATAAGGAAACACAGAAGGAGCAGGACAGAGAACTGTACCAATTAAAGCAGAAGGAAGCGGGGAAGGCACTCAGACTAGCAAAGGCCTAAATCAAGGAAAAGATAGCCAACTCGGTTAAGAAGGGGGATAAAACCTTTTATAGGTACATTAAGGAGCAAAGAAAGACCAAGGGAGGGATAGTGAGGCTTAATAAAGGGGAGAGTGGGTAGGCAGAGAGAACAGTGAAAAAGCAGGGATACTGAATGAATACTTCTGCTCAGTATTCACAAAAGAAGTTGAGGGGGAGGTACCTAAACCAATCAATAGAAGCGCTCTGGATAAGGGGGTCGATACCAGTCCTGTCATAGAAGAAAGGGTTCTGAAAGAACTCCTAAAACTGAAGGTGGACAAAGAAATGGGGCCTGACGGGATTTACCCCAGAATTCTGAAAGAACTAAGGGGAGAACTAGTGACACCACTGACTACCCTTTTTAACAAATCATGGGAGGATGGTGTAGTATCTAAGGACTGGAAGAGTGAGGATGTGATTCTCCTTTACAAAAGTGGGAGCAAAGCAGAGGCAGGAAACTACAGACCTGTTAGCTTGACCTCAGTGGTAGGGAAAATGATGGAATCACTTCTGAAAGAAAGAACTGTTGAGTACCTAGAGGCCTGTGGGACACAGGACACAAGGCAGCATGGATTCACAGCAGGAAGTTCATGTCAGACGAATCTGATAGATTTATTTGACTGGGTGACCAAAGTAGCAGACCAGGGAGGGGCTGTGGACATGGCCTACCTAGACTTTAGCAAGGCATTTGACATAGTCCCACACAAAAGATTAATAAACAAATTAACCAGACTTGGAGTGGGTCCCAGGGTGGTAGCCTGGGGGAAAAATTGGAAGGACAACAAGGCAGAGAGGGTAATAGTAAATTGGGTCCACTCAGAAGAAAGGGGTGTTACTAGTGGGGTACTGCAGGGTTCAGTACTGTGTCCAGTCCTTTTTAATGTCTTTATAAGTGACATTGTAGAGAGATTGGAAGGAAAAGTATGCCTCTTTGCAGACGACACTAAGATCTGCAACAGGGTTAATACACATGGGGGTAGAAAGGATGACAAGGGACTTGGCAAGGTTGGAGGAATGATCAAACGTATGGCAGCTTAGATTCAGTGCAAAGAAGTGCGAATAATGCACCCGGGAAACAAAAACCCAGGGCAAGAGTACACAATGGGGGGAGGTATTAACAACAACAAAAATGGAAAGGGACCTGGGGGTAGTCATATCAGATGACCTAAAGGTAAGCAAGCAATGTGAGACAGCAATAAGGACGGCTGGGGGGATACTGGGATGTACAGGGAGAGGCACCACCAGTAGAAAACAGGAAGTTGTTATCCCTCTGTACAGACAGTTGGTGAGACCCCTTCTGGAGTACTGCATGCAGTTCTGGAGACCCCCATCTCCGCAAGGATATAGACGGGATGGAGGCAGTCCAGAGGAGGGCAACTAAAATTATGCAGGGTCTGTAACAGAAGCCGTTCAAAGAGAGACTAAAAGAGCTTAATATGTATACCCTTGAGGAAAGGGGGAGCAGGGAACGTGATAGGAACTTTCAAGTACCTCAAAGGAATCAACAAAGTCCAAGAGAGTAGCATCTTTCAGAAAAAGAGATGTGCAAGAACAAGGGGACACAATTTGAAACTAGAGGGGGGACGGCTCAGGGGCAATGTGAGGAAGTATTTTTTCACAGAGAGGGTGGTGGGCTCATGGAACAGTCTGCATGAGGAAGTCATGGGGTCAAAAACAGTGGGGGAATTCAAGAATGCATGGGACAGACACAAGGCAATTCTGCTGGGGGGTAGGAAGAAGTAGGCTGTTGGTTAACTAGGATCTGCAGCTTGTCCAATAGGTAGGGAAATGGGCAGACTGGGTGGGCCAAGCGGTCCTCATCTGCTATCAAAGTCCATGTTTCTATGTTCTGTGTTTTTATGTTTCTGAGGTCAGGTCCATCTGATCCAACCTTTAATAGCTGGATCCAATCGTTGTCTACCTGGATCCGATGGTTAGATGCATTCAATCCTGGTCAGATCCATAGATACCTCGGATACTCACTGTGGATCCTAGGAGGTCGGATCCTTGCTCGGATGTCTGTGCCATGTGAGGATATATGAAATCCAACCAAAATGATGGTGTCCAATGGGTTCTGACCTGGTAGGATACTATTCTAGTAGCACTACTTGGTACTAACTAATATTAGAGATAAAACTAATTGAAGCACAGTAATTGAACCCTTGGGAACAAGTGAGCACTGTATGGTGGAGATTGCATTCACTAAAACAATAACTAGAACTGTGGATAAGGTTATGCTTTTTAATTATAAGGCTGCCATTTTTGTGAAAACTATCAGAAACATGGGAACGTGAGTTTGGGAGAAATTAACCAAAACCCAAACCTCATATGTCACACGGGGCTTGATTTTCAAAGGGTTAGGACTGACACAAGGTGCTTGCATCAAAAAAACATGACGCAAGAGGCACAGTGTGGTGCACCTCGTGTCAGTCCCAAGTTTCAAACAGTGTTTGCGGTACCACCGGGACCCTCCGCACCAAACTCCATTTCACCAGGCCTGCTGCCATCCACAGGCTGTGCCAAGGGACTGAGGGGGCTTGCTCCACACCACGGCTACACCATCTCCTTTTTTGGGATTCTGCAAACTAGTGGGAGCAAGCAGTGCTTAGGCCAGCCAGAGCTGGTCTAATGGACCTGCGACACTGGTGCAGCAGTGGAGGAAGGCATGGGGGACATCCACATCATGGGGGCAGCAGGGATAATGGGAAGAACCATGCCACACATCGCCACAGCATGAGAACAGCCACCACTGGCAGCTACCAAGATGCCACCGGTGCACAGGTAAGTCACACAGTGACATGCCAGTAGCCAGGTAGCCACAGTGTCACACATTGTGCCCAGAGCTCCTGCACACCAGGATGTGGTTGCCCACAGCAATGGGGGAGGGGGGCACAGCATTATGACAACAGCCAGGTAGATAATACACACATACGAATCTGCCAGCAGAAACAGGCCTCATGGTCTATCAAGTCTGCTCGAGTGCGCAGCTAGCACCCCTAGATTGCAGCTGCTCCACCCCCTCACCTCCAGGAAGTTCTCAGCACTACTTACCCAGACTCTCCCCCATGCCCTGTCCCATGCCCTTTTAAAACTACCCACTGTCTTACATGAAATTGCCCCCTCTGGTAGGATGTTCCATTTCGACACCACCCTCTCCATGAAGTAATGTCTCCTCATCTCTCTCCTAATTCTGCCCCCTCTAATCTTAGCCCTTGCCCTCTTGTGTCCCTTCCCTTCCTCAGCTTAAATAACCCTTCCATGCTAGATTTGTTGATCCCCTTCAGGTACTTGAATGTTTCAATCATATCCCCCCTATCCCTCCTCTCCTCCAGGGTGTACAAACTCAGATCTATCAGCCTGTCCTCGTAGGTTTTGCCTTCCATCCCCTGTATCATTTTTGTCGCCTCCGCTGCACCCCCTCTAGCAGTTTAATATCCTTCTTCAGATATGGACGCCAGTACTGCATGCAGTACTCCAAGTGCGGCCTGACCAAGAACCTGTAGAGGGGCAGGATCACTTCCCTATGTCTGGACGAGAATCCCCTTGCAATATACCCCAGCATCCTATTAGCCTTAGCTTCAGCTTTCCTGCATTAAGCAGAGTTGTTCATGCTCTCCGTTACTATCACCCCTAAGTCCTTCTCTTCCTCGGTGACCCCCAGCCTCACACTCCCCAATCAATATTCCCTCCTCAGGGTTCTTGGCCCCAAAGTGCATAACCTTGCATTTCTTCGCATTGAAGCCCAGCTGCCACTTCACCAACCATTCCTCCAGTTTGGTTAGGTCCCCCTGTAGTTGTTTCCACCCATCAACTTCATCCACTACTGCCCTCATTTTAGTATAATCTGTGAACAGACTTTTATTCGCTCTTCATTCGCTCTTGCACCCACTGGGTACATGCCCCTCTCAGGTCTCTCTGGGGGTGCAATGCACGGCCATCAGCAGCGAAGATTGCCCTACGCATTTTCCACATTTTTCTTTCTTGTGGAGAGCCAGACTTGCAATGGCGTCCAAGCACACAGTGCTGATGCCCGCCGCGCTCTCCCCCCGCTATTGCATGCCACTGTAGTGTGGCTGGCCTCCGCCAGTCACCGCTACTGGGCAATGCAAGCCCCACTACCCACCCCAGAGAGAGGAGAGCAGTCATCGGACGCTCAATCCTCCCTCTCCCCTGCCAGCCCCCGGTGGCCTGAGTCCGTTCCCAAACCCGGGTCACTGGCGTGGAGCAAGGTGTGGCGTCCAGCGCCTCAACCCTCAGTGCTACCAGGCCGGAGAAACCTCTGAAATTAAAGTCTCCTGTCAGTCATGCTATGTTCAAGACCTTGTACGTAAAATATTTCACAGAAGCCTGTAATTGCTTCACACAGCCATAGCTTGCTTATGCCTGCTCTTCTCATACACCCTTTCCTAATTTTCATTTCATGCAGCTTGCCTGGACTCCAAGCACTGAGTGTTGTGAACCCTCCTGGGCTCAGCTCATCCGACGTAGGAAACATCGGCCACAGGGCGGTTGGCTCCTCTGAAGCCACCGCCCGAGACCATTTGCCTAGACTCCGAGCATTGAGAGAAGTGGATCCTTCTGGGCTCCCAGCTTATTCACCACAGGAAACTGCAGTCTTCAGGCAGTCAGCATTCTGAAGCCACCACCCGAGACCACTTGCCTGTTCTCCAAGTGTTAAGAGCTGTGATCACTTCTGGGCTCCCAGCATATCTGCTGCAGGAGACCGTGGCTACCAGGCAATCGGTGCTTCCGAAACCGTCGCCTGAGACTTCCTGCCTGGACACTGAGCACCAAGAGGTACAGCAAAGTCACAATCCACTCGGAGTGCGAGTGCCTTCCCCAGGCCTGTCCCGATTGGTCCTTCACCTCTGCCTACTGTTTAATGCTATTTGGGCAATAAGGAGCTGTTTTCATGAAAGTTTTATTATTACTTCGTAAATTTTTACTGTATTCAGAACTGCCCTAGATCATTAGCTCCTGCAAATAGCTCTCTTTGAATTGTGCAAAGTGTCATAGCCCTTCTCAGCCTCTGTAGTTGTAATCCATAGCTTGGGGCGCCAAGGAAATCGCTCCTCTTTTAATGGCAAATTTAGCACTGCTCTGTTTCACTCTTTCTTCATGTCCTGCACCAGTACTAATTGGCTCCACCTTTTTCCTTCCCCTTCAGCCATGAACCATCCTGGGCTTCCAACTCATCCGACACAGGAAACTGTGGCTACCGGGTGGTTGTCGCTTCCAAAGCTGCCACCTGAGACCACTTGCCTGAACCCCGCGCGCTGAGTGGTATGGCAAAATCGCAATCCAATCGGAGCGCGAGCGCCTTCCTCAGGTCCACTCTGATTGGTCCCCCTGACCTACTCTTTAATACTATCTGGGAAAACTCACTCTTGCTTCTCGTACCAAACCAATAACCCTTGATCACCACACACACCTGCCTACCTGCTACTCCCCAGCCTGTCAACCTACCCCCCAGTCATATCTACTATACCCCAAATCTCTCCCCACACCTGCCTCCCCAAATCAATCACGTCTTCATAGTAAATTATATGTTGCCAATGAATCAACATGTCTCAACCTTTTCTGATCACTATCCATGTGTATATTAGCTCAACCCAGTATTATTCAATATGTGATTGATATATGTTGTAGGCTCTCCTACACTGTTGTATTCTTTTTATCGACTGTTCTATTACTGTATATAAATGTATTGTTATTTGACCTTGTACAACACAGGTCCACCTTGCAAATGAGCTTGCTCAATGGTGTCCGCCTGGATAAATAAAGACTTTGATTGATTGATTGATTGATTGATTTATCTGCACTATTTGTTCCCTGCACTTCTTTTTCCCCCCTCACATATCTAAGAAAGTCCTTCTCTCCTCCCTTAATGCCTTGAGACAGCCTGGTAGTGTAGATCCCAACTTCATGAAGCAGTGTACGGCCATGTGTCAGCTGTGGCAGGGCATGGCCACCACATGCCACCATGTAGCGGCCATGCCACAGGTAGGCATGTGTCACCAATGGTGTCTTGGGGCAGTGGGGCTGTGTGGTGAGTACAACAGGTTCCTGCAGTGGTATGTATCCAGTATGCACCCTCCTTTGTAGGCAGCAGCCTGTAAGGTCGGCTGCCATTATTGGTGCTGTCCCGGTCTGGCAATGTGGCCAAGGAGCAGTACGAGTTGTTGTTCATGAGAGTCATGTGCCAGGGCTTTGCCAGGGAGACTACACAGGGCACCATTTCACCCTGTCTGCACCTACACTGTCCATCCCAATGGCAATAGCATTGCTCCAGACATCTCACTGCCCTTAGTGCCCTATGGCATGTTAAGTGTACCTGCTATCCCGCAAGGAGCTGGACCACCATGTTATGCCAGCCAACCACTCCTGCTGTGGCAGACACCGGCTTTCCTGGTCTGCCATGGTCCCAGGCTACTCAATGCGGTCTGTTTTCCCCAGTCCTGTTGTCGCGATGTCCATGGGGAGGGGGGTTGGCACATGCCTCTGGCACTGTAGCGGCAGATGCCAGGAGTACTGATGAGCGGGGGGCTGCTGGTGGCCTCTGCCATTCCTCTCCCATGTGCCAGTTATTTGACACATGTGAGAGCTTAAGGCAACCTCAGGGGGGTTGGTGCCAGCACCCCTCCTGTATCAAAATCAGGTGCAGGGTCCCTGGTGCACCCAGAGTTGCCGAAAGCAGGGGATTGGCACAGAATGTGCCAATCTACATTGTTTTTGAAAATCCAGCCCAGAGTGTGCTATCAAGAACAATCTATTTTCTGTTCTGAAGAGATGGGTCCCCTAAGGAAAAACAAATATAATAACAGGGGAGTGAGATCAAAATGGATGGTGAAAAAGATCAGTAGATGGATTAATAAGACTAGAAGGACATGTAAGGCACTCAAAATGGATGACAATGATGTCATTTTCATAACATATGAAAGCAACCTCAGCAAATGCAAAAATGTAGTTAAGAAAATTAACAGCAAACATTAAATGAAATTGGATCCCGCTGTAACAAAAATCCAAAATAATTGTTTGCTTATATCAGTTCACTAAAAGAAAGAGGATCTGATATTGACCATTTGATAATAAATGGCAGTATAGCCTAGTGGTTAGACTAATGAGCTGTGAATGAGCTTTGTACATCCAGTAGAACTGGGTTTGATTCTTGCACCCTCCACTTGTATATTGGCTTTATTAATGGGCCATGTACCCAGTGGTCCTTACCTGATTACCAAAAAGCCAGTAATGATAAACCAGCTGATGCGACAGAAATTTTTAATAGATGTTTCATCTCTGTTTTCAACAAAGATAATAGCGCGGGGGTCACACTAGTAACTGACGACATCACTAATGGTCTTGAAAATCTGTTATTTATGGAGGGATGTGTTCCTGACAAGCTCAAAAAACTGGACATCTGCAAATACCATGGGACAGATAACATTCATCTCCAACTTCTCAGAAATCTTGAGGTAATCTTAATCAACCATTATGTGATCTTTTACCACGTCCTTTCTCACCAGAGAAATGGTGCCAAAGGCCGCACGGCTTGCCCCCCTCCACCTCCTCTCCTATGACTGGATTAGGGCAGAGTGATGAGAAGATATCAAGACATCAGCAGGACTGTGTCCTGAAGTCCCAGGTGGCTGTTGCAGGTATCTCTGGTGTAATTTGAGGCTTGTGTGGGGGGGACTGGCTCTCAGTGGGTAACCGGCATCACCATTCCTTGTTGGGGATGCTACTGGAGGGTCCCGAACCTGGGCGGGGGGTAAGGCAGATGCAGTGTGAGGGTCTGCCTCCCCTGAGTCCTGCCCACGATGAGCATTCTAGTGTGGTAAAATGTTTGCCTCCAGGCTGAGTGCTGCTTCTTGCCGGTTCCCAAGCTAAATATGGCTCTGTGCCCTGAACGTGTGAAGTGCTTGGACCCCACAGCAGAGTGAACATACAGAGATCCTAACCTCATGCTTGCATTATGAATTTCTTATTAAATCCATTATTATTATTATTTTATTTTTTGAAAACTGCATAGAACAGGAAAGTAGCCTGCTTCAGAAGCATCACTCATGTAGACGACGTGCCCAGCTAAATAGAAAGAGGTAGAATAATGATTATGAAGGTAATACTTGTCATTTTTGAGGGAGAGCAAGGTTGATTGTGACCAGCTCTCAGAGATGCACGAGTTAGACTGGAGTTTTCGGCTGGAGTCAGGGGGCTTGGCCTATGACAGCCAAAAGATTTATGATTGTGCATCTGCCAGTGGGATGCATGAGGATACCCAGTGGTTATGGTTCTCTGAGCACTAGAAAGGTGGCAGGGGATGAAGACAAGATACAAGCTGAGGTTGACATGCTAAGTGATTGGTCTGCAAATTGGGGGATGGAGTTTAACATTGATATGTGCGTCATACTGCACCTAGGCCAAAACAATAACTATAGATCTTATAACCCTGGGGGCAAAACACCTTTGGACACAAGCGAGGAAAAAAAATGAACTTTGTGATTCAGTCCAGTTTCAGATTTACTAGCAATAAAAAGAATGCCAAGAGCAAAGGCATTAAGAATTCTTGGTTTGTATTAAAATGAATTTCACTAGCAGGAGTAAAAACATCATTATTCCCCTGTACCAAACATTAGCGAGACCCCATCTGGACTATTGTTCCCTGCTGTGGTCACAATATCTATATGATGAGACTAATAGTCTAGAAAGGATCCAGAAAAAAAAATTACTAGATCAATACATGGACTATGGGATTTGAGCTGCAATATAAGCCTGAAGATTGAGGATACTTGGCTTGTACAGACTAGAAAGGAGACAGGTCTGGTGGGGAGGGGGGCCTGCTTCATCCATATACACTTCTGAAGGATGACCTGCTGTGTGCAGAAATGGGTCTAGAATATAAATAAATGAGCATTACACAAGAGGACATACACAACAACTCAAAGGTGGATTATATAAAACCAACAAGAGAGTATGTTTTTACACACAGAGGGCCGTGAAACTCTGGAACAGCTTCAAAATCTGGTTGGATTTTTTTGTGGACCGGACAGAGAAACTGGCAAGGACCAGTGAACAGTGGGAGGTAGTCTATGTTGGCCTTCTGGCTTACTTCTACCTCTTTTTATGTTTGCTTGCACGCATGTGCAAGAAACATAGTGCCATCATCTGAGATTTCGGAAGTGTGTCGCCCCCTCTTCCATTTCAGTCAGTGTGTTGGTAGGCGCAGCCCCTGTAAGCCAATGCATGCTGGAGCTGTCTATGACAAGCTCCAAAATGCAGTGGCATACAGTTGAAAGGGGAAGCTACACTTCAGTGAGCAGCGATAAGATATCGCCTGCTCATGCGCAGCTCCCCTATCACACACACACACACACACACACGCACGCACGCTGTGTGCTGCCCCCCCCCATGCTCACACTCTATAGCCAACAGGGGTGCCCAATCCCCGCTGGCTGTGCTAAATTCCCCCAAAGCCTTCAAATGCCACGCTGGGTGCCCACCCCAGCGTGGCAACTAAGATATATAGCCAATGGGGTGCCCAATCCCCGCCGGCTTCACTGTCTCTCCCCCATACATCGCCCGACGGGGTGCCCAACCTCTGCGGCTTCACTCTCCCCCACCCGAGTACATGCCACGCTGGGAGCCCACCCCAGCGTGGCAACAAATGCCATGGCCACGCTGGTGCCCAGTCCCCGGTCAGCTCCACACCCCCCAGCCGTCCTTCTGCCACGCTTGGGAGTCACCCCTAGTGTTGCAAATGTCCCGTGTCTTTTTTTTAACCTGTAAAACAAAAACGGTCCCACTCAGTCCTCCTGCCCCCCACAACCCGCACTCACCACTGCGCACCTGCCTCCCCACCCCTCAACCAATACTTACCTCTAGAGTCTGGCGTGACGATCTTCGTTGGACCGGGAACACGCCTGCACTCTTCAAAGCTGACCGCAAACTGAGGAAATGCCGGTAAGCTGTATAATGGGCTAGACAGGGTTTTTTCAACTTTGTTGCATATCTCAGGCATTTTTTGGAATTTTTGCACCAAATTTTCAATATGGAGTTTTTGGGATCCCTTCTCATGAATGCTGTCACTGTCATGGCGTTATTCGGTCCGAAGGGTGATTTGCAATCACTGCGCAAAATCACCTTCGGGACCGATGTCAATGACGACACTGCCAGTGTTCATAAGGGTGGGCTTAAGAAGCCTATTTTGAAAATTTGGTGGAAAATTCCAAAACAACTGTTTTATTTAGCGTGCATTGGCGTAATTCTTACGCACGCTTGTAAGTTTGCAAATTTTCAATATTTTTACTCCAGATTTTCAACATTGCCATTTTACCACATCTTCTTATGAGTAGTATAGCTGTCATTTTTCACATCTCACCCAAAATGTGTTTCCGCCCATGTAGCACACAATGGCACAGTTGGTGTGCGAAACCAATGTACGGGACAAATTAAGAAAACCACAGTGACACTGTTCATGAGCAGAGGTCTTGAAATGGCTATGTTGAAAATTTGGTGAAACAATTCCTGAAAATGACTGTTTTACGAGCGTGTGTTGAGCAGTTCCTACGTACGCTCTTAAGTTCACAAATTTTCAATATTTTCACTCCAGGTGTTCAACATTGCCATTTTACCACACCTTCTTATGAGCAGTACAGCTGTCATTTTTCACATCTCACCCAAAATGTGTTTTCGCTCATGTAGCGCATAATGGCGCAGTCGCTGTACGAAACCAATGTATGGGACAAATTAAGAAAACCACAGTGACACTATTCATGAGCAGAGGTCCCCCATCGGCTCCACGGCCCCCCCAGCCATCCTTCTGCCACGCTGGGAGCCCACCCCAGCGAGGCAAACATGCTGTGTCATCTGCTGACGGGACTGCCCAATCCCCATCGGCTCCACGGCCCCCCCAGCCATCCTTCTGCCATGCTGGGAGCCCATCCCAGCGTGGCAAACATCCCACGTCGTCTATTTTTTTTTTTAAACTGTAAATTAAAAACGGTCCCACGGCGCTTCTCCATGGCCCCCCTCCCACAACCTGCACCCACTGCGCACCCTGCCTCCCTACACCCCCCCACCCCATACTTACCTCCGGAGCTTGGCGCGACGATCATCACTGGACCGGGAACACGTCTGCACTCTTCAAAGGCGACCGCGAACTGAGGAAATGCCAGTAAACTGTATAATGGGCCAGATGGGGTTTTTTCAACTTTGTTGCATATCTCAGGCATTTTTTGGAATTTTTGCACCAGATTTTCAACATGGGGTTTTTGGGACCCCTTCTCGTGAATTCTGTCACTGTCATGGCGTTATTCGGGCCCAAAGGGTGATTCGCAGTCACTGTGCGATAACCTTGCAGGCCCCAGTGCTTTCAACGACAGTACCAGCGTTCATAAGGTGGGCTCTCAAAAAGCCTATTTTTCAAATTTGGTGGAAAAATTCTAAAATTACCGCTTTATGAGCATGCGTTATGAGTTCCTACGCAGGCTCGTAAGTTCACAAATTGTCAATATTTTCACTCCAGATTTTCAACATTGCCATTTTACCACACCTTCTTATGAGTAGTACAGCTGTCATTTTTCACATCTCACCAAAACGTGTTTCCGCCCATGTAGCACACAATGGCGCATTCAGTGCGCGAAATCAATGTATGGGACAAATTAAGAAAATCACAGTGACACTGTTCATGAGCAGAGGACTTAGAATGGCTATATTGAAAATGTGGTGAAAAAATTCCTAAAAATGACTGTTTTACGAGCGTGCGTTGCGCAGTTCCTACGCACGCTCATAAGTTCGTGAATTTTCAATATTTTCACTCCAGATTTTCAAAATTGCCATTTTACCACACCTTCTTATGAGTAGTACAGCTGTCATTTTTCACATCTCACCCAAAACGTGTTTCCGCCCATGTAGCGCACAATGGTGCAGCCGGTGTGCGAAATCAATGTACGGGACAAATAAAGAAAATCACAGTGACACTGTTCATGAGCAGAGGTCTTAGAATGGCTATGTTGAAAATTTGGTGAAAAAATTCCTAACAGTGACTGTTTTACGAGTGTGCGTTGCGCAGTTCCTACGCACGCTCGTAAGTTCACAAATTTTCACTCCAGATTTTCAACATTGCCATTTTACCACACCTTCTTATGAGTACTACAGCTGTCATTTTTCACATCTTGCCCAAAATGTGTTTCCGCCCATGTAGCACACAATGGCGCAGTCGATGTGCGAAATCAATGTACGGGACACATTAAGAAAATCACAGTGATACTGTTCATGAGCAGAGGTCTTAAATCGGCTATGTTGAAAATTTGGTGAAAAAATTCCTAAAAATGACTGTTTTATGAGCGTGCGTTGTGCAGTTCCTATGCATGCTCATAAGTTTGCGAATTGAATATTTTCACTCCAGATTTTCAACATTGCCATTTTATTACACTTCCTTATGAACAGCACAGCTGCCATTTTTCATATGCCACCCAAAATGTGTTTTCGCACATGTAGCGCACAATGGTGCTGTTGGTGTGCGAAAGCAATGTTTGGGACAGATTAAGAAAATCACAGTTACACTGTTCATGAGCAGAGGTCTTAAAATGGCTATGTTGAAAATTTGGTGATAAAAGTCCATAAAATGACTGTGTTACAAGTGAGCATTACACAGTTTCCACGCACCCTCATAAGTTCATGACTTTTTAATATTTTCAGTCCAGATTTTCACCAGTGGCATTTTTCCACACTTCCTTATTTACAGTACAGCTGTCATTTTTCACAACATGGCCGAAGTGTGTTTTCACACTTTCAGCGCAGAGATGCGTGATCGCTGTGGGAAATCATTGTTCCAGACAGATATAGAAAACCACAGTGACACTGTTCATGATCGGAGGCACCAAAATGCCTGAGTTGACAAACTACTGTAAAAAAAATCCCCAACCTAATTATATTACGGGTGTGCATTGCACAGTTTCTATGTACGCTCGTGACTTCACCATTTTTTAAAATATTTTTACTGCAGATTTGCAACATTGCCATTTTTTACACCTCCCCATGAACAGTACAGCTGTCATTTTTTACATCCTGTTCGGAATGTTTTTGCACCTGTGGTGCTAAATGCCGTAGTCGCTGTGCATAAGCAGCTTCGCTAACAAACTGTTATTCTCCTGTTCATGAGTTGGGGTCACAAAACCATGTTGAACATTTGAGTGAAAATACCAACGAATGCCTGAGGTATTAGGGTTTCCAACCATAACGCCCAACCCTGTAGAGAATGACAGGCATCAGGGTGTGACTTGGGATTCTTGCCTGTAATGCTCATACCATTCCACACCCTGCAGCCAGTGAGAGGCATCGGTATGCCTTGGACTCTTGACCCCAATGTTCACCCCATTCTCCTATATCGCACCCATCTCACTGTATTTCCTAATGGAATGGGGTGCGACATGGACCAAAGACCCCAAGGAACACTGTGACACTTGTCAGTGTCTGCAGGGTGGGGTGTGGTGTGGTGAAATGGCATAGCCATTATGCCTGACGACCCAAAGGCACACCCCAATGCCTGTCACTCTCTGCAGGGTGGTGGTGGGGTTGGCTTCAGTTCAATACTTCACTGCCATTCCTATTACGCAGTTCTGTAACATCTACACTACCACTGCTAATGCTAGCAAGCAAACATTCGGCATTGACAAATGCTTGTTACCATAGTAGTAATCACAGTAGTACTGCAATAGCATGCAGCTTGCCCCTCAGTCACATCACTCAACCTGGCTCTAGACTCCATGAAATAGCTACTCCCTTGATTTAATTGACAGATTATTTAGAAATTTAGATCTCAGAACTCCTGACACCTGCAAGTACGCCCACTACTTCGTTTGAAAGATCGTTTCATGGGCTTTCAGAATTTGAGGGATTCAGCATATGTACCTTCCTGTTTAAAGTAATAAAAAGTTGTTTTTTAATTGCAAAGTGACCCATAATGAGTGGTTGTGTAAAATGTATGGTGTTGTGACTGTGATCCCTCCAATCACAGTATGGGATTTTTCTTGCCCTTTTCACATAATTACATTTTTACGTTCGCTTGCGCGCATGCGCAAGGAACGTCTTGGGAGAATGGGACACTTTGGAGGTGTGCCCCTCCTGTGAAATCCCTGCTCCATTGAGCAGGCATGGCGGTCCTGCACCAATCAGATGCGGTGCTGTGTATGACAGCAGTGGTCTTCTCTTCAAAGAAAACCACCGCTCTGTGCTTGCACCACATCACGCCCCCCCAAAATCTTTGCTGCCATGCTCTGAGCCCACCCAGCGTGGCAAACATCCCGCGTCGTCTGCCGACAGGGGTGCCCAATCCCCCATCGGCTCCACAGCCCCCAGCCATCCTTCTGCCACGCTGGGAGCCCACTCCAGCGTAGCAAACATCCCGCGTCGTCTGCCAAAGGGGTTGCCCAATCCCGTCGGCTCCACAGCCCCAGCCATCTCTGCCACGCTGGGAGCCCAACCTGCATGGCAAACATCCTGTCATCTGCAGACAGGGGCTGCCCAATCTCCGTCGGCTCCAAGGCCCCCCCAGCCATCCTTCTGCCACGCTGGGAGCCCATCCCAGCATGGCAAACGCCCCACGTTGTCTTTTTTTTTTTTTAAACTGTAAATTAAAAACGGTCCCACGGTGCTTCTCCATGGCCCCCATCCCACAACCAAGACTCACCCACCCACCGCGCATCCTGCCTCCCCACACCCCCACCCCATACTTGCCTCCGGAGCTTGGCGCAACGATCACCGCTGGACCAGGAACACGCCTGAACTCTTCAAAGGCGACGCGAACTGAGGAAATGCCAGTAAGCTGTATAATGGGCCAGATGGGGTTTTTTCAACTTTGTTGCATATCTCAGGCATTTTTTGTAATTTTTGCACCAGATTTTCAACATAAGGTTTTTGGGACCCCTTCTCGTGAATTCTGTCACTGTCATGGCGTTATTCGGGCCAAAACGGTGATTTCGCAGTCATTGCGTGAAATCACCTTTCAGGCCCGATTAACCAAACGACAGTACCAGCGTTCATAAGGTGGGCTCTCAAAAGCCTATTTTGAAAATCTGGTGGAAAATTCCTAAAATGACCGTTTATTTAGCCGCATGCTATGCAGTTCCTACGCAGGCTCTTAAGTTCGTGAATTTTCATTATTTTTACTCCAGATTTTCAACATTGCATTTTACCACACCTCCTTATGAGCAGTGCAGCTGTCATTTTCACATCTTGCCCAAAACATGTTTCCGCCCATGTGGCGCACAATGGCACAGTCGGTGTCGTGAACTCAATGTATGGGACACGTAAGAAAATCACAGTGCCACTGTTCGCTGAGCAGAGGTCTTAAAATGGCTATGTTGAAAATTTGGTGAAAAAATTCCTAAAAATGACTGTTTTACGAGCGTGCGTTGTGCAGTTCCTACGCACGCTCGTAAGTTTGCGAATTTTCAATATTTTCACTCCAGATTTTCAACATTGCCATTTTACCACACCTCCTCAAGAGCAGTACAGCTGTCATTTTTCACATCCTGCCCAAAACGTGTTTCTGCCTCATGTAGCGCACAATGGCAAAGTCGGTGTGAGAAATCAATGTATGGGACACATTAAGAAAATCACAGTGACACTGTTCATGAGCAGAGGTCTTAAAATGGCTGTGTTGAAAATGTGGTGAAAAAATTCCTAAAAATGACTGTTTTACGAGTGTGCGTTGTGCAGTTCCTACGTACGCTTGTAAGTTCGCAAATTTTCAATAGTTGTACTCCAATGACTTCCAGATACCTAACCAGCACATAGAAGCAAGCAACATTCGGCATTGACAAATGCTTGTACTTCTTGGTCACTGATTTTTTTAAGCCATGTCCAAGTGCCAAATACCACTGCAAATACCTGCAAGCGAACGTTCGGCATTGAGAAATGCTTGTTTGTATCTTGCAAGCATATTCTGTGCCCTCTATCTTTCCCCTAGAGCTCTTGCTAAATCCAGCTTACAGCATGGGCTGAACATAATACATACAGTATGTGAACCCTCCAATCTGTTTATATATCGTTTAAGCCTGAAGCCATAAAGCAACCTGACAGGTCATGAGACACAAGCCATTCTGCCAACTGTCAAGTTTGGGCCTTTTAGCTGTAACATTTCTGAAGTGGGTCCAGGGGAGACCATTTGCTGTTGCGAGGAGAATACAAACTTTGTACAGCTATGCAGGCAAATAAAATGTATTTATTGAGCACCAGTGGTGATACATTTTCCATGATAAAGTTGTTTATCATACTGACTAACCTCCAAATAAATATTTTTCTGGAGGTTTATATGTCAAAATGACTACCTTCAACATAATACCCAATAAGAGGGCAGCTCTCACAGTACTGATAACATCACAAAAGCCTTGTCCTGCCCTAAAGACAGCTGCTGATTTCAAAGAAAAACATTTAAAACTTCACACATACAGCTTATTTCAGAGCTATAGCTTTCAGCCCGATGCTGTATATAATGAATTTAGACTGGCTTGACTCACAATATACACTTGAGGCCCACTTCCAAAAGCTCATAGACTGACTCAAGGCACTTGCCTCAAACAACAGTGATGCACTCTGCACTTTGCATCATAAAATGTAGCAATCCCTATTCCGAAAAACGTGGTCTGTGTCAGAATGGAATGCCGCTGCTGCAAACTGGCATTGCGCCATCCTTGCAACCTGCATCAGGGTTCACCAGGTAGCAAGGGGGCTTGCGCCATGGTGGGGCTGCAACATCCCCTTATTTGCGTAACCCCCAGGTGGCGCTATCCCAAGGGCTACTACCCCTGCCTGCCTGACTACTGACAGGTTGAGAGGCCTAGGTTCTATGGTGGGTGTCTCCACCCAGAGGTCAGGGTTTGTAATGGTTGGTCTAGTTTGGTCACAACCCTCTGGGACACTGAGACATAGAAACATATAATTTGACGGCAGATAAGGACCGCTTGGCCCACCTAGTCTGCCCATTTTTCTACCTAACAGATAAGCTGCAGATCCTAGTTAACCAACAGCTTACCTCCTCTTACCCGCCCCTAGGACTGCCTTATGCCTGTCCCATGCATTCTTGAAGTCACCCACTGTTCTTGACTCCACAGGCTCCCCTCAGAGAGGCTGTTCCATGCATTCACAACCCTCTCAGTGAAAAATACTTCCTCACATTACCCTGAGCCGCCTCCCTCTATCTTCAAATTGTGCCCCTTGTTCTTGTACATCTCTTTTCTGGAAGATGCTACCCTTTGGACTTTGTTAATTCCCTTGAGGTACTTGAAAGTTTCTATCATGTCCCTCTCTCCCTTCTTCTTTCCTCAAGAGTATACATATTAAGCTCCTTTGGTCTTTCTTCAGTATGTCTTCTGATGCAGACCCTGCACCATTTTAGTTGCCTCCTCTGGACAGCCTCCACTCTGTCTATGTCTTTGCGGAGATGGGGTCTCCAGAACTGCACACAGTACTCCAGATGGGGTCTCACCAACTGTCTGTACAGAGGGATAACAATTTCCTGTTTTCTAGTATTGATACCTCTTCCTATGCATCCCAGTATCCCTCCAGCCTTCCTTACTGCCTTCTCACATTGCTTGCCCACCTTTAGGTCATCTGATATAATAACCCCCAGGTCCCTTTCTATTTTTACTGTTGTCAGTATCTCGCCTCCCATTGTGTACGCTTCCCCTGGGTTTTTGTTTCCCATGTGCATTACCTTGCACTTCTTTGCATTGAATCTGAGCTGCCATACATTTGACCATTCTTCCAACCTTACAAGTCCTTCTCATCCTTTCCACTCCATCCTGTGTATCAACCCTGTTGCAGATCTTTGTGTCATCTGCAAAGAGACATATTTTTCCTTCCAGTTCCTCTGCAATATCACTTATAAAGACATTAAAAAGGACCGGTCCCAGTACTGAACCCTGCGGTACCCCACTAGTAACCCTCCTTTCTTCACTGTGTACTCCATTTACTACTACCCTTTGCCCCCTTCTAATCCCTCTAAGGGCCCACACGATGTACAGGAGTGACAGTACCAATACCCCACATGTACAGACGGTTCATTCATAAGCTACCACTTACCCTCGAGACTGATTCGCAGGTTCGTCTCTGAGGACCCCCTGAAAAATAAGGTTAAGCAGCATACACAAACCAATACAGTGCTTGGCATGAAGGTACTGACACTTCAGACAGTTTAAAGTTTGACAACAACAGCAAATCTGATTTATTTAGGGAACAGTAACACAGGAGGGGGAATCAGGTTAATTAGGGGCATTAAATCACAGTAATGTGCACACATATGGAGTCTGAAAAGTCACACTCTGGGTACCCAGGTTGGGGGGGGGGGGCTAGCCAGGTCCGTTGTACGGGGTTGGCTGGAAGGTGCAGATGGATAGGGCCATGTAGAAGAAAATATATGCACAACACCCAATTGTAATCCAGAGCCGGATGGCTCAGTCCATGAAGCAAAGAAACAAGAATTAAATGACATACTTGTGATTGAAAACAGGCTGCAGGAGAATACCCTGATTTGTACTCACAGTACCCAAGCTGAGAACCGGATGGTGGATGTTCTTCTGGATTGTCAGAAACAGCAGAGCATGGAGACGAGGTCCTTGTGACTGGACCCCACTGCCGTTTATAGCAAATGGATTTAGTTTGAGACAAGCTGGGGTTTGCTTCCAGCTTCAACACACAGCACACAGCACAGGGGATTGGAAATAGCGATTCTCCACATGCACTATGCACATTCATGTGTAAAAGGAAAGTACTATACCAGGCAGGCTGCTCCTCGATCTTGATCGTAATTACTGCAAAATGCCTGGGAGCACACACAGCAGCTTCAGTTCCTGACAGACCGAGAGCGATTCAGCAATTTCTCCAGTCTTCTACAGGGTGAGCCTGGTTTCCACACTTCTAGTGCTTCTTTCTCCTCACAAATCAGATTCAGTCTGAACTGGCACTTACAACGGCTGCAGGCCGAACCTCAGGGCCTCACATGCACTTCCCGCACGAAACTATACACCACAGAAGCACAGAACTCCTTCTCTCTTCACTGCCACAACACAACTGATCTTTCCAGTCACAGAGGAGGGCATTTCCTTTAGCTCCACACCATTCTGTTGGCTGGTTCAGCTGTCACTCACCATGAGACTCCCTCTGTTGGTAGAAAAAGGCTCCAAGGTTAAAACTACATTTCCTAGAGTCACTGCTCATACAATCCCCTTGTGGCTGGCTCAAAATGGACAATCCAAGTTCTGATTCGTCCACAGGCTCCATTTTAGGGTCTCCCTATCATCCTGATTGATCCAAGTCAGCTACCAGAACCAAAATGAAAAGCTACTGAAACAGTTCATGCTGAAAGGAATACAGGTTAGACAAACTACATTTTCTGTCATTCTAAATGATTTCTGGCAAACAGTTACATCTTTCAACAAGGCTCCCTCTGCACATGTAGCAACGGCAGAAGTGGAGCGAATTGACTGCAGTCCGGGCGGGATTTGGGCATTAGAACACACAGTCCCCCCATATAACCTAATTAAGTCTGCAAGCAGACAGCTCTTAAAGAGACAGTATGTAGAGGCTCAAACAGCACTCACTTGGAACCACATTTAAACAGCTCAGATGCCGAACACCGCCCAGACTTGGAGCATTCAGGAAAGCTCCTGGAAGACTTTTGGGAACCCCCATTTGCAGGGGGATTACACCCTTCCTGGCCTGGAAAAACTTGGCATCCGCGTCAAGTAAGTACTCCCATAAGTTTCAATATAAACATATACATTTACATCAGTATCACATTAGGCTTATACATGTAATCATCAGTCAACATATCACCTTACCAGAAACACATTTCTGAAACTTTTCTGTGCATCACTTTTTACACAGTATTATACACACATTGTACCATAACTCTGGTTATTACCTCCTGTACATGAAACTTGAAAAGAGGGGGCCCTTCCCTATCAGCTACCTTGGGGCCGGATGGGGGCAGGGGCACCATACCTAGAGGGCAACACAAGTAACTTGGAGTTAGCACTGATGTTCAGTTTGGGCAATGAGCGCGGGGACACATACACTCCTTTATGGACAACACTTGGAAGCAAGTCCACAGGTCTGCCAGGGGATTCATAGCCTATGTACCACAGGCTTCACAGCTCGATTCAGTCCTTCTAGGGGAACTGTTATAGTCTCTGTGTTTTTATCCCCACTCTCAGCAGTTGTTTCTACTTTGTCAGAGGAACCTTCATTGGGGTAGAGAGAGTAGAACTGGGGACATTCTCAGCCCAGGAGTTGCACCCTGAATCCATTATACTTGGCTCACCTGTAGTTTTCTGATACTGGCAGTGAACTGTCAGGGCACTCAACACACTCTTCTTGTTCTGGTATATCACCAGCTTGTTCCAGTCCATAATTTTCCTCCTCTGAAAGCTCAAACAGTTCAACCATACACAATGATTCCATATCATCTGACTTGATGCTTTGCACTTCACTTTCTGGGAGCACTGGTTCCAGGATAAAGCTGGAGCTTGACAGTCCAGAAGGCCCATCTTATCTCCAGATTGACATGGGGATTGCCCCAAAACAATTGACTCAGTTTCGTAAGAAGGGTAGTATCTAAGCCACTCACTTTCCTCTGACATGGACTGACAGTCATGTTCAACTGGGGCTTGTGGAGGGGAACACTTTAACTCAGCTTCTGTAGGTGCAGAGTTTCTTGACTTTTGCTTAGCAGCAGTTCTAGTCACTGGTCCAGAGGGGGCATTTTCTGGGGGTTCAGACTCCATAAAGATTTATCCAGTGGGCAGTAAATGATTTCTATCCATTGTTTTCACATCTTTTGAGTTATTCTCAGGCCTTACTTTGTACACAGGCAGATCATCTAGTTTGCCCACTACAATGTGGGGGAGATGGTGCCATCTGTCAGCAATCTTATGTTTGCCATGCAGTCCCCAATTTCTTAGCAATGCCGATCTCCTCCTGGAGTTCCTAGGCTTTCACCTTTATCATCCCTTTCTTTGTTGTGAATTTACCGCTATGGTTTGAGCCAGTTAGTACGCATGATTATGCTGGGCCTTTAACTTTTTGCACATAAATGGGGCAGTTGTCAGCCGAACCCCATCAGAGAAACTCAAAATATACATCTACCGCAGTCGAGCTTCTCTTCCACACATCAGGCGTAGGGGAGAACCCAGTGGCATCACTTTTCTGCAGTTGTAGGCACAAAATTAGGTGCTGAATTGTTGGCTCCATCTAGGCATGTCCTTTGGGTGGAGGGTGCCTAGCATATCTAGTAAAGTACAGTTGAAACGTTCAGGCTGTGGGTCTCCGTGGGGGTGGTAAAGGGTAGTTCTGGACTTTCGCACTCCCCACAGAGAAAGTATCTCTTTGATCAGGTGACTCTCAAGTCTCTCCCTTGATCAGAATGGATTCTTTGTGGATCCCCATAGTGAACAAAAACTGGTTCTTGGTGGGGAAAGCTTGGGCATATCTCATAAAATGGTCAGTGACTACCAACACATTACTAATGTTTCTTTGATCTGACTCCAAACTCAGAAAATCATGGGTGCACTGGTGGTGATGTTAACAAGGGGGCAGCCTCTAGGCAAAGCTTTGTGTTGTGCTACTACAAGTTCAATGTGTTGCTCAACATCAGCCCCCATCTAGCCAATAGAATCTGGATCTCACCAAGTCAAGTGTTCTGTCTATACCAAGGTGCCCCATGTGGTTGTGTGTAGGACCCCAGTACTGAGTCTCCTAAAGGCAGTGGCAGCACTAGTTGTTGTTGTCTATTTGTCCACCTCTGTCTACTGTTTTCTGCTATAACAGCCTATTGATCAGTTTCAACTTAGGACCTTCCTTGTATAACAATGCAGTTCTCAAACCAGTGGAGCGTAATTTGGACACATCTTTCCCTGCATAGAGGGCTTCTAAATCTGATTTGATCATGGAATCTCAGGATTGAGCCCACTGAATACTGTCATTGTCCAGCTGAAGCAGTGCACCAATATCTATTGCAGAAAACTGGCAATAAGCAGCAGGTATGCAATTCTCAGATGGTCCCAAACAATCCACCATATAGTCCACTGTGTTCGTGGACATTTGTTCCTCCCTGTCAAACTTCTGGCAGAGCGCTCGCATATCAGGTTTTGACAGTCTGACCCAGTCATTCCGGGGAACAGGCCTCTGGAGAGAGCATCAGCATCTATGTGGTTTAGGCCTGCTCGTATTCAACAGCATAGTCGTATGTAGATAATGCAGAAAGCCACCTATGGCCAGTGGCATCCAACTTAGCTGAAGTCTGCACATAGGTCAAAGGGATTATTGTCAGTTTTCCTTAGCATCTAGCCCCATACAAGTACTCATGGAACTGGTCAACAATAGCCCACCTTAAAGCTAGGAACCTAACTTATGTACAGGATAGTTTTTTGGATGGGGTCAGGCTTCTACTGGCAAAGGTCACTGGTCTCAGGCCATTCTCATGCTCCTGGTATAATATTAGCCCCTAGCCTTGCAGGCTAGCACCAGTGTGCATGACATAGGGCTTCAGCTGGATCTGCATAGGGCAAGGACAGGAGCGTAAGTTGATATATAATCTCATGAAAAGCAATCTCACACTCAGGTGTCCGCCTGGCTCCAAATACTTCATATTGGATGGAAATACACCTCTCAGGCTCAGAAGAAACTGACCCTTGTATTTTTTTGTGGGTAGGAGGGTAATCTTGAGTAAGATTGAGTAAAGGACGGATCACTCTTGAATAGTCCTGATGAAATGGTGATAGTAGCCACAGAATCCCAGGAATCCTTTGCAGTTCTTTAGATAAGTGGGGCTGTACAGTGGTCAAGGCCTCTACTTTACTTGGGTCGGTTTCTATTCCTAGGAGACTATGTGTCCTACATACTTTACAGATGTTTGAAGAATTGACATTTATCGATGGACAGTCTTGAAATAAAGTCTTCCAGTCGGTCCAACACCTTGAACAATCTGCTTCATGTTCCTCCAGTGAGCTGTCAAACACAATAACATCATCCAGGTACACCCAGGCACTCTAATAAGGTCATGTTCCCCCCTGCACGCCTTCCATCAGTTGTTGAAAAGTGCTGGGGCACTCTGAAATCCCTTGAGGCATCCTCATGGAATTCATGTAGCCAAGTGGACAGATGGGAAGGCTGTCTTCTCACAGCTCCGGGGCCATCGGGATCTGGTAGTACCCATCATGCTAAGATCCAGCATGGAGAACCATTTGCTACCATTCAGGCAGTCTAAAGCATCCTGGATGGGGCATTGTATACCGATCTGGGGATAGTCCGCCGTTCAAGGTGCGATAATCCACGCACATCCTTACTGTCCTCATTCTTTTTCTCAGTACCACAATAGGAGTGAAGCATATGGGCTTGGATTTTGTATTATACCAGCAGCAAGCATCTCTTGCAGATGCCGCCTCACATCATCTATGTCAGCAGGTGCGTTAGGCGCCGGAGACCTCTCACGAAGTGGCCTTTATCACGCGAGTCGGATGTGGTGCTCAGCCCTTGCACACATCCTATGTTCCATTCCTTTAAAGAAACACCTGGTCTCTCTGGGCAAGCTTTCACTGATTTTCATCTTCCATTCAACTGGTGGCAACAAGGAGTCACTCAAATCAAACAAGTCAGGCGCGCACTCTGTCATTCTCCCCTGAACACTCTGTTACTAGGCAATACTCGCAGTATCTTCTCAGTTAACTATACTAGCCAGGATGCAACCTCTATTTACTCAAATCTCTCTATCAGACACATTATGAACTTGGACCATTACTCCGGCTGGTATAAGGCATAGGCTCTTGCAGGCAAAATTTCGGCTTGACCAGCAGTCCCTCTGGCAATTTCCATCTGCCTGGAGCATCCAACATGAGGATTTTATTCTGACATCTTTTCTGATACTGACCTCTCCCTGTAAGGTACACTGGGCATTTGGTGCCAGGATCAGGAGACTCAGGATCCTTTTTCCAGACACTCCAATCAGTTCCTCTGGTTCCACTTTTGTCAGTATCTCTCTGGGCATCATAGGGTCTTCTTGATCAATGCTGGAATTCCTGTAAGCTGTTTTAGTTCTGATCCCTGTTTCACAACACAACCAGCGCCAACCCGCCCAAACACATGCCATTCATCCCACTAGTAGCGGAACCCCATCACACAGTCCAGTAGGGGACACACTGGGGCCAAGGTCTCTACTTGCTCTGCCACTCCAGCCACAGAGGTGGGGAAAGACAGACAAATTCAGATATACCCGGAGTAGGGGTAGGCCTTCTCACTTAACTCCCATACATGCAGTCCTTACAATGGTTGTAAGGGTACGTCTGACAAATGCTTCTGATACCAGTCCAGGAACATAATTGTCACTTGGGAGCCACAGTCTAATACAGCTCTTGTAGACACTCCATTCACCTTTACAGTGGTCTCCATGGAGGGACCCACTACTCTGGACCAGTCTGAAGAGGCGGTAGCGGGGGTCTGGGCAACTGACCTTACCACAAAGGGACGTGAGTTAGCATTTTTGGGACACTCACTGGGATCATTTTGTGCACCTCTTAACCACTGATTTGTTCTCTGAAGCTCTCCTTGTAGCCTATATACAACTTTGTCTGTGTCTTTTGGGGACCAGCATTCTCTCTTCATGTGCTCATCCTTCCCACAATTATAGCAAAACATACTTTCTGGAGTTTGAGCTGGCCGAGGCGTCACACTGGGAGCCAGGACAGGGGTACTGCTAACTGGACACACCTGGTGCCATCTAGGTTGTCAGAACTAGTCAGAAAGATTCGAATTCTCCTGAACCCGGTGTTCGAGTTTTAACTTTAGAACCCTAACACTGAACGTTCGCAAAGGTTTCGAATCACCGCGAGACGCGAGACGCCATCGGGGTCGAGGGGCAACGCGAGCTGCGGGATCTGTGGGGCTTACAGAGATGCGCCACGAGGAGGAGCGCCATTTGACTGAGGATCATCGCAGAGAGAGGCAGCAGCAGCAGGCAGCACCAGCAGCCCACTAAACTGTAGCAAAGCAGTTAGCTGGTCCGCTACTTTTGTTCAGCAGTCGTATTACTTCTTCTCCTGTGAGACCGGAGCGAGAACAAGAAAAGTGCTAAAATCGGGGACTGGGACGGGAGGGAGTACTAGGGGCCGGTTCAGGACAGAAGGAGGAATCGGGACTGGAGGGATTAATCAAGATTGGGGAGTGGGGAATAGGGAGGGATTGATGAGAGACCAATATCAGGAGGAGGACTGGAGGAGGACTCGACAGAAAAGAACCTTTGTGAAGTGGTGATTATTTGAAACTGCAGCACACTGCACACCTCAGCAGCTGCCAGCAACAAGCATACAAGGGGGAAATAAAAAGGCAAATAAATCTGATAAATCTAAATAAGTCTGAACCCTAGTGTGTGTGTCACAGAGAGAAGCCCATGTGTGCCTCCTGATCTGCACTGTACTGTACCCTACCCAGTGTGTGTTACAGAGAGAAGCCCAGTGGCCAGTTGTGTGGTGGCATTAACTCACATGACAGAAACGAGGGGCAAAAAAGGCAACAAATCTTTCTGAACCTCTAGTGTGTGTGTGTGTCACAGAGAGTAGTTTCTCCAGTGTGTGTGTACTGTACCCACCCAGTGTGTGTTATGAGAGAAGCCCAGTGGCCAGCTGTGTGGTGGCATTAACCTTACATGACAGAAACGTAGGGGGCAAAAAGGCAACAACCTTTCTGAACCCTAGTGTGTGTGTGTGTGTGTCACAGAGAGAAGCCCAGGTGTGTGTACTGTGTGACCCACCCAGTGTACTACAGAGAGAAGCCCAGTGGCCAGTTGTGTGGTGGCATTAACCTTACATGATAGAAACGAGGGGCAAAAAAAAAAGACAAATAAATCTTCAGTTTGAACCCTAGTGTGTGTGTGTGTGTCACAGAGAGAAGCCCAGTGTGTGCATACATGTACCACCAGTGTGTGTTACATATGAGAGAAGCCTCCAGTACAGTTGTGGTGGCATTAACCTTACATGACAGAAACGTAGGGGGCAAAAAGGCAATAAATCTTTCTGAACCCTAGTGTGTGTGTGTGGCATTAACTTACATGACAGAAACGTAGAAATATAATTCTATTCCTGGTCTTGCGATGTGACTCGCCTCCTGTGGTCAACATCACCCCAAGTTGCCAGGTGCCTTTGACTGCACTGTACCCGCCTCCAGTGTGTGTGTTACTAGAGAAGCCCAGTGGCCAGTTGTGTGGTGGTATTAACCTTACATGACAGAAACGTGAGAAATATACTCCATTCCTCGGTTTGTGATGTGACCTGCCTCCTGTGGTCAGTCAGCCCATCACCCTGCTGCTGTGTGTTCCTTTGACTGCACTGTACCCTACCCAGTGTGTGTTATTGGAGAAGCCCAGTGGCGCAGTTGTGTGGTGGCATTAATTTATATGACAGAAACGTAGGGGGCAAATAAATCTTTCTGGAAACCCAGTGTGTGTGTGTGTGTGGTATTAACCTTATATGACAGAAACGTAGAAATATAATTCTCATCTCTGTTTAGTGAGTGACTGTTTCTCTGTGGTCGGTCAGCCCATCACCCTGCTGCTGTGTGCCTTTGACTGCACCTGTACCCTACCCAGTGTGTGTGTCGAGAGAAGCCCAGTGGCCAGTTGTGGTGGCATTAACCTTACATGACAGAAAATGTAGAAATATAATTTTCATTCCTGGTTGCGAGCATGACTCAGCCCTGTGGTCAGCCCACCTGCTGCTGTGTGCCCTTTGATTGCTATGTGTATGCTCTATGCCCAGCAGCCCAACTCATTCTGTATGCCTTGAACCTGGGATCCTTTAGTTGCAAACTGTCATATTCTTCAATTACTTTCAGTCCACGTATCACAGTGTCGCACCAACCAAAATAAAATTTTGTGAGTTGTAGCCAGCATTACAGATCAGCATTGCTTTGTTACATGGTGAATTGTTTGGGTGATAAGGTGTTCACTGCGGTATACTGGACTGGTAGTACTGGTACTTACTGTCTGTTAGGTATGACACCACAATATAGATGAAGCCATTTAGTGCTGGTGTTGGAGCAGGTGTTGGTGGTAGTGGTAATCCTGCTGGTGCTAACAGAAATAACCAAAAATGTTTCATCGGATAAAATTCAACAAACAGCAAAAGAGCAACAGTGAAGTGTGTGGTAAAGGGGACCTTTTAAGAAAAACCTGTACAGCTGTTGGGGTCACACGGAGAGGCACCATAAGGTATGCCATTCATGCCAGCTAAGATCCCTGTGACTAGCAGTAATAATGCAAGTGACAGTGAGTCCCTCTCGACTCAGATAGTAGCTCTTTGTCTCAGTCCCACACTGTTGTGTCTCGTGACAAATCATTATCTCTCAACAAAGTGAAATGAGTAAGTCTGTTGACAATGAATCAGGTAGTGCACTTGCAAATACATCCAGCACTGTTGGCAATGAAAAGGACATATCCATTGAATCCACCACTCTTGTGTTGGCCAGCAATGAAAAATCCATCAGAGTCTTCGTCCACTCTTCTAGCACCAAGGAGCATGTCCCAGGTCTCTGTTAGGACAGGTGAAAAGACACAAACAGTCTTTAGCTATCTCTCCTAGCACTCAACAAAATCTGTCACATCTGGAGGTGTGTGGAATTATTTCAGTCAGTAAACTCGATCCATGCAGAGCAATTTGTCTCTGTGTAAACAGAGTGTAAGTCATGGTAAAGTTGTGTCATGCCCTGGCACTACAGCTCTTAAACGCCATCTGAAAAAGCATTCGGTTTTGCTTGATCATCCAAAACCAAAACCCATGTCCTCCATCTTCCAGACCGCACGTGAGAAGGGTCAGGATCAGGAATCTGAAATGGATACTGAATTGTCTGAACTGATGCAGGCAGAACCACTGCCAGCCCTAGGATCACTGTTACCACCAATGCCAGCACTTATTAGTACCAGTTGCACATCCAGTGATGGCACTGGAATGTGGTAAGTCCTAGTCCACCATCTCATGCGCTCCATCTGCCCATTGAAGCACGGTGTATAATAAACCAGCAGGGACATGTTAAACAGCTAACACTGTCTCAGGCATTTGAGTGCGAAGAATACCTTACTAGAAATCATCCAAAGACCCCTTCATCTTAATCAATTTAATTGGTGAACTTTGTTAGCCGGAGCCCTTCTCCCATACTCTTGGTGGATCATGAGGATTTTAGGGAGCTCATGGCATTAGCAGAGCCTCACATAATGTTCCTCATCGATGGTACTTTTTCCTATGTTGAAATACCAAACATTTATCAGGCTTTAAAAGTGACAGTGATGCTTGCACTAAAACTGCAGAGGGTGGGGTTATTCCATGTCACAACAGATATGTGGACCAGCACTCAAAACATAGATTACACGCTCCCTATCACTATTGGGTCCGCTTTCTTGTGTTTCTTCAAAAACAAAGACTTAAAAGATGGCGCTTGCTGCATATAAAGAAGTTTGGGCAAGTCATACTGCATGCAAACATCTTGCAGGAACTAAATGACCTCCTTGACGAATGGGTTTATTCTCACGGCTAAAATGTGGTTTATAGTAAGTGACAATGGAGCCAACATCTTAAAAGCAATACAGGATGGAGGATTTCTGCATGCTTTTGCTTTGCACATTGCTTACACTTAATTGTCACCGGATTTCAGCAACGAAACACAAGTGGATGGTAATGATTGCTGTTTGCAAAAAATTGTGACTCACTTTTCACATTCAACTAAGGCTATATGACATTGTCCAACTGCAAAAACACAAGCTGCCCGAAAGCAAAGGTTGATTCAAAATGTTTCCACCGCTGGAACTCAATGCTTTATATGTTGCAGCACCTTTGAGCAAAGCAAGCTGTACATGAGTACTGCTCCAATTACATTATTGAGATGCATTATGCTGTCTGTGCTGCAGTGAGAAATTAATGGAGACAGTGTGCTGTATCCTAGCTCCTTTGAGACAGCTACAAGGGACATGTCTTCTGAAGGTGCATCTGTGAGTCAGGTTATCCCACTCATAATGCTCATTTCACATCATCTTAGTGTTCTAAATCTACAAATAGAAAAACAGATCTCGAAGCGCAGACAACAACATGTCGCCATATCATGGGAATCTCAGAAAGAGAATGAGCAAGCACTCAAAACCAATGACAAATTAGTTGCAATGACGTAAACAGACACTACATCCTTGCAACTTTCTTAGATCCCTGGTTCAAGGCTATACATCTTCCAAAACAGATGATATAGAGCAGTGGCTAAATGTATGCTAGGATGAGCTGCAGCACTCACAGGAGTCAAACACAGACACGCACAGTACCATCAGGTTGTCATCACCACAACATGCGGTGTTCATCTTCACAAAGGGATACAGAACTGAAAAGTCACCAAACATTAACAGTAGTTGTTCCACAACTGCCACTTCTTCAGCCCTTAGTAGCAAGCTAAATCTGTGGCAAAACTTCTCCTAAATTGCTGCCATACCAGCTGCTTCTGCTGATTCTCTTCTGAGCGGTCTCTGTCCAACATGGTAGACAGTTACCTGCAAGAACTGCTTATCTCTTGATGCATGCCCTTTGAATACTGGAGATCAAAAGTCAATTTGGACAGAGCTGTGGCGATGAAGCCTGTAAATATCTTGGTTGTCCTGCAACAAGTGTCTCCTTCAGAACGCATGTTTAGTACAGTTGGCACTATTGTGACAGACACCAGAAATAGGTTGCTGCCAGAAATGTACACACGCTAACTTTATTAGTTAATAAGTCAAGATTTTCGTGATCCCTCACAAGAGTATACAAACTGATCCTGAAGTGATTGATGTTGTGGATGTTGATGGTGATGATGACAACTCAGATGGTGGTGGCTGGTAAAATAGTGGGACGGAGTCTCTGCACCAAAAAGGAAACTTTACAGACCAGATGATCTCTGGTTGTCGCCTCCTTTCTCGATCTACTACCTTGACTATATACCTCTAAAACTTTCACCATTTCATGGCAAACTGCTTTGTAGCTAGGGTCTAAACTAAAGTCAATCAAGTTTTATATACAGGGCAATTTTTAATATCAGTGGGAATAGGCCCAATTTTATATAAAAGGACACTGTCACTCAATCCTTTCTGTATCATATTATTTATAGTTAGCTAAAACATATTTTGGATTTACCTTTCAGACTTTGTGGGCGCATCAGCATGGCTGGGACAGGAGACGGTCTATTTTTCAATTTTAAAGAGGACAAAACAATGAGTTCTAATTGGTAGCTGTTTATTATTTTTTCAATTACAGAAATGTTAAAGTAGTTAAAACGTAAAATGGATGCTAGTACATGGAAGTAGGGGTTAGGGGTTGGTTTTAACATGGGTGGGAGTGGTATGGGTGCTACTGCACAGATGAGGAGGTGGAAGAAAAAGTGGAATGGTGATGGGGTGAAAGGTGGGTGTTGTTTTAGTTCTTTCATTTACAGAGTTCAGTGATCAGCTGGGAGCAAGAGGGAAAAAATGATGACAGACCGAACTCTACTGTACACATAATATATATTCTTATTAAATACATTGCAAACTGCTGCCACCTAGCACAATTGTCCTGTCCCTTTAAAAAGAATAAAGAATCAGAAATAAAAGAAAATCTGCATCAGCAGTTTTCACAGAATGGACGATCATAGTGTTTTGCTTTATAAGTAGTGATACTTGATACATAATGGGGTTGACAGACGCCGTCCCAAACATCACATGCCAACTGCTGCAGCTACATAAATGTTCCTTAGTAAATTAGTATGTGGTGAGGAAACCACTGTTTTTATTTATGTGACTGAAATACAGATTTTATTGAAGTATCAGCTGCAAAATGCATCATCTTAGAATTTTTGTATATATTACTTCAATTTGCCAAACAAAAATGTTGGTATATGTATGCATTACCTTAGAAAATTGCTATGCATTTTGCCAGCAACAATGACTGGCATATTATTTTTATTAAGAACATGATATTAGCACTTATTATTAGGCAAGCTTATTCGATAGATCGCAGTACAGAACGTTACGTAGATAAATAGCTTAAACAGACAAAAGACCTTTGTCTGTTTAAACTGTTTTGTCCTGCATGCATGCTCTGTACTGTGATGTGCTATCAGTTAAAACGCACAATACAGTATATTTTTGAAGTGTTGGGCGCCATGCCTTTTGTTCTTGGTGTTCAGCTTTTCACAGGCACAACTTAGGATTGAGCACCTTCTTGTGGTTTCTGCAAATATTTTTTATTCCAATGTCTTGACTGAATATGTTATGACATAATATGTTTTGTAACAGTTCCACATGTTGCTGCTGTAGTACTTGGCTTGACTTTGTTATAAAAGCTTTTTAAACATAGCAACTTTGATTCACTCATTTAAACAGAAAGCAGCAATATGAAATTAGGTAATATCAGTTATTTTTTCCTAATTCATGACGATGAGTATATATAGCTGAGTACATAAATGGCTACTGTGCTCTTTCTTTCACTAAGGAACTAGTGATGCAGCTGCAGGAAAACTTTTAACATATGGGTGGGTGGTGGGCCTGTTACATATTAAGCTGTTTAATTTTAGCAAACAGAAGAAACTATAGATAAACCTAGTTGTATTCCTATCAATGTCACACAAGATAATTTCTCCCTTATTTTGGAACAGTTTTTCTTTACATGTATTTTATTACTATCTTTGTTACTGGCAGCACAATAAAAAAATAGGGTTCGAGTTCTAAAAAGTTCTAAAAAAGATTAGAACACTAGAACTTTTTCAAAAGTTCTAGACTAGAACTAGAACCCAGAACTTCAGAGGGTTCTGACAACCCTAGTGCCATCTCTGTCTGTGGCGTGATAAGCATTTGCAGACATCTCGTCAATTTCCCCACTTCCATGGCCAAGACATCGAGTTTTGAGCTGTTGTCAGCAGGAAATGCCTGGGTGGGTACCCCCACACCCATAGCAGATGCAGTCGGATATAGGTCGGGGCCTGTACTAGCAGGTGCGGCCTTCATAAAGAGACTGTTTTTGAATTTCCTGATCTCTCTCTCAGCAGTCCACCCCATGGTGGCACACCCTCATTGGTCCCCACTTCACAAGGACCTTCCAATGCTGTGATCATTGGGCTGAACTCACCCCAGAATTAGAATCCCCCTCCTCATCTTCAACTTCCTGAAGTTCTTTTATTAAGTCACAATAGTCCGGTGTGTTACCTCTTCTGTCTGGGAGCCTTAATTGAAGGAGTTGCAATTTAGAATGCTTTGCATGCTGTAGTAGGTGCTCCAGCCTTACACAGTTTAAGTCACTAGCAGCTACCCCACCTTTTTGGTAAGCCTTCTGCAGAGCTGTTTCCAGACAAGTAACATATGCAGAAAAACTTTCCCCTAGCCACTGTTTTGTACCTTGAAATTTCCACATCAAGCGCTCCCCTGACTCAATGCTCCCAAAATTGCCTTCAAGCACAGATAGGTACTTCTGGGCAGATGCATCAGGATTTGTGGACCTCAAAATTTGTAGCGGCCTCAGGCAGGACCCTCAGACTTTTTATAATTCTTTCATTTCTCAGCCTCCACACACTGCCATTCAGGTATCGGGGACAACACAACTATCCAGGTGTCCAATCATCCTCCCCCTGGGGTGGGAGGGTACCAGAGAAGATCCTCAAATTTGGTAAGAGTCGTGGACTAATGGCAGGTGAAATAGGAGCCTGTATTGGTTCAGCCACCATAACGGGTACTGGAGCGAGAGGTGTTGGGGAGGAACACCCTCAGGTGGCAAGAATAGTTTCTTCAAGTCCTCCACAGTTTCCCCTTCCTCCCGCAAGAATTTAGCAAATTTCTCCTCAAAAGTTTCAGATAGTGGGGGGAGTTCATTTCCTGCCGGGTCTCTACTGTCCTTAATTATCACTCTCCAGGCAGTGAGGGCTCCCTCTGGGGTAACAGTCTGTGGCACTTTGGAGCTATCTGTGAGGTCCTTATACTCTACTAGGGCCATGAAAGTGTGGGTGATCAGATCAGCATGTCGACCCACCACCACAGGGTTTTGTAAACCTTCCACCTTGGAAAGTACTCCCTGTACAGTGTCCGTATTGATACCCAGGGGGATGTCCAGGATAAGCATAGCATTTTGGGGGTCGATCTCCTCCCCAGTACACCACTCCACCAACCAGTGCACAACCACTTCTGTCAGGGTACCCATTTATTTCTTTTAACTGTGGTTCGTAAATGTGGCCACTAGAGGAGACACAATCTCAGCAGTGAGGCTCCAAGATGTAACCCCCAGGTGGCGCTATCCCAAGGGCTACTACCCTTGCCTGCTTGACTACTGACAGGTTGAGGGGCCTAGGTTCTATGGCGGGTGCCTCCACCCAGAGGTCAGGGTTTGTAATGGTTGGTCTAGTTTGGTCACAGCCCTCTGGGACACAGACCCCCTTCTAATCCCTCTAATGGCCCACACGATGCACAGGAGTTACAGTACTAATACCCACATGTACACACTGTTAATTATAAGTTACCGCTTACCCTCAAGACTGATTCGCAGGTTCATCTCCAAGGACACCCTGAAAAATAAGGTTAGGCAGCATACACAAACCAATACAGTGCCTGGCATGAAGGTACTGACACTTCAGACAGTCTAAAGTTTAACAACAACAACAAATCTGATTTATTTAGGGAACAGTAACACGGGAGGGGAAAATCAGGTTAATTAGTGGCATTAAATCACAATACTGTGCACACATACAGGGTCTGAAAAGTCACACTCTGGGTACCCAGGTTGGGGGGGGCTAACCAGGTCCGTCGCCCGGGGTTGGCCGGCAGGTGCAGATGGATAGGGCCCTGTAGAAGAAAATATATGCACAACACCCAATTGTAATCTGGAGCCGGATGGCTCAGTCCATGAAGCAAAGAAACAACAAGAATTAGATGACACACTTGTGATTGAAAACAGGCTGCAGGGGAATACTCTGATTTGTACTCACAATATCCAAGCTGAGAACCGGATGGTGGATGTTCTTCTGGATTGTCAGAAACAGCAGGGCATGGAGACAAGGTCCTTGTGACTGGACCCCATTGCAGTTTATAGCAAATGGATTTAGTTCGAGACAAGCTGGGGTTTGCTTCTAGCTTCAACACACAGCACACAGCACACAGCACACAGCACAGGGGATTGGAAATAGCGATTCCCCACAAGCACTATGCACATTCATATGTAAAAGGAAAGTACTATACCAGGCAGGCTGCTCCTCGATCCCGATCGCAATTACTGCAAAATACCTGGGAGCACACACGGCAGCTTCAGTTCCTGACAGACCGAGAGCAATTCAGCAATTTCTCCAGTCTTCTACAGGGTGAGCCTGGTTTCCACACTTCTAGTGCTTCTTTACTAACATATTAAAATGCCAGCAGAATAGGCCTAACGGTCTTTCGTGTCTGCTCGTTTGGTCAGCCCCCACCTTCTCTGGCTTCTCTCTTCCCAGTTCCGGATATTCTTGCTGCATTGGATTTTGCTTCCTGAACCCTTCCCCTGTACCTGTCCCACCCCCTCTTGAACCCCTCCACTGTCTGTGCCTCCACCAGCCCCTGAGGCAGTGCATTCCATGGCTCCACCACCCTCTCAGTGAAGTAGCACCTCCTCCTTTTCTCCTGAATCTCCAGCTTCCACCCATGCCTCTAGTGGCCCCCTCCTCCTTCCTTCAAGCACCCTGACTGTTCCTCCCTATTTACCCTCTTCATGTACCTGAAGACTCTATCATGTCCCCCGGTTCCTTCTCTCTTCCAGTGTGTACATATTTAGCTCTTGAGCCTCTCCTCATAGGTCCTGTCCCCAAGCCCCAAATCATTTTGGTTGCCCTCCTCTGGACCCTCTCCAGGAGGTTAATGTCTCTCTTTAAGTGTGGCCTCCAAAACTGCATGCAGTACTCAGGTAGTGCCTCACCAAGCAGTTATACAGAGGAGTATCACTTCCTTCCTTCTGAGGTGATCCCAGCGATGCATCCCAGCATCCTGTTGGCCTTGGCTGCTGCCTCCTACAAGTCTCAGAGTTGTTCATCTTGGACATCCACCACCACCGCAGGTCCATCTCAGCCATCGAGACTAGAGATTTCCTCCAGGGTGTACACTTGGCCTGCTTCTGGCCTCAGGTGGAGTACCTGCATTTCCCTGCATTGAACCTCAGCTTCCACTTTCTAGACCATCTTTCCAGAGCCTCCAGGTCCCCGTGGGCCACCCTCCCCTCCTCCCCATCCACCCACCGCCTTTGATTTGAGTCATCCATAAAGAGATTCATCTCCTCCTGATTTCCTGTCCTTATGTCAGAGGCGTGGCGTTGAACAGAAGGGCCAGAGGACCTGATCCTGTGGGACTACACTAATGACCCTCCTTGGGATGAGACTATCCTCCCAACTACGACCCTCTGGGTCCGGTCCTGGAGCCAATCGCCTATCCATCTAATCATCTGGTTCCCCACCCCCATTTCTCCCAGCTTATCCAACAGGCCCACGTGAGGAACAGAGTCAAATGCCTTGCTGAAGTCTAGAAAGAGGACGTCCACTGGTCTACCCAGGTCCAAGTCAAATGCCTTGCTGAAGTCTAGAAAGAGGACGAGGTTAATGTCCCTCTTTAAGTGTGGCCTCCAAAACTGCACGCAGTACTCAAGGTGCTTTCTCCTCACAAATCAGATTCAGTCTGAACTGGCACTTACAACGGCTGCAGACTGAACCTCAGGGCCTCACATGCACTTTCCGCATGAAACCATACACCACAGAAGCACAGAGCTCCTTCTCTCTTCACTGCCACAACACAACAGATCTTTCCAGTCACAGAGCAGGACATTTCCTTTAGCTCCACACCGTTCTGCTGGCTTGTTCGGCTGTCACTCACAATGAGACTCCCTCTGCTGGTAGAAAAAGGTGCCATGGTTAAAAGTACATTTCCCAGAGTCACTGCCCATACAATCCCCTTGTGGCTGGCTCAAAATTGAGAGTCCAAGTTCTGATTCGTCCAAAGGCTCCATTTTAGGGTCTCCCTGTTATCATGATTGATCCAAGTCAGCTATTCAGAACTAAAATGAAAAAAGCTACACTGAAACAGTTCATGCTGAAAGGAAGACAGGTTAGACAAACTACATTTTCTCAGTCATTCTAAATGATTTCCGGCAAACAGTTATATCTTTCACAAGGCTCCCTCTGCACATGTAGCAATGGCAGAAACGGAGCAAATTGACAGCAGCCTGGGTGGGATTCGCGCATTAGAACACACTGTCCCCCCATACAAACTAATTAATTCTGCAAGCTGATGGCTCTTAAAGAGACAGTACATGGAGGCTCAAATAGCACTCACTTGGAACCACATTTAAACAGCTCAGACGCCGAACACCGCCCAGATTTGGAGCATTCAGGCAAGCTCCTGGAAGACTTTTGGGAACCCCCATTTGCAGGGGGGGTTACATTTGGGATTCCAAATGCCCTGCCATGGCCTTAGCAAGGGGCTCACATCAGACTAGGCAGGAGGTGGTCTACACCCCTTGAGTTATTGCCCCACAAGGTGGGGAACTAGTGGGGGGGCTCTGTATGTGGTGACTTGTCACAGAGGTCACAAGGGTGTGCTACAGGTGCATTGGGGAGCAAGTGGATATGCCGGGGGGGTAATTGGGTACCCTGTGGGGGTGCAGTTATAATAACTTATTACACGCAATTACCACAATGGTTGTATGAAAGGCACCCCCACCGGCTGCCTGATCACCCCCCCCCAGCATGGCCACTTGCTCCCCAACACCCTCTTTGGCATCCCCCATCCCCCATGCCCCTTGACCCCTCCTGACATTCATTCTTATGTTGCACCAGATGAGTGGGGGGGAAGACCTCTGCAGCAAGTCCTGCAGATGTGCCTTTTGTTTGTCACTAGCCTGCGAGTGTGGAAAATCCTGGGTTTTTGGCACAGGGATCCCCCGATTTTACAGAATCAGGTGCAGGGTCCCTGATACACTGGGAGTGCACCGCAGCCCTAGATCGCCACGGTTCTTTCAGAATTGGGCCCTTTATTTTCATTTTTGAGGGGGCCAGGACTGTCATAACTCACTCATGATTTTGACGGTCATGAGTTATGGTCCTGGCTCCTCACTCATGGGGATAATTTGCATATTGTGAGTTAGCCATTGTGCATTCCCTATATAAACTACAGAAACATTGACTAGTCTTCAAAAGAGCCTTGCGCTGTCATCTCCACCCCCCCACCTGACTGCTAACCATACTCTGACTCTGTTAACCCCTAACACACTGTTTCATTCAGCCCACTACTCCTTCTCCACCACCTCACTACAAATCTAGTCCTGCACTTGCGCCCAGTTTTCTGTTATTTAATGCAAACCAGTTTTCTCAGATTGTCACTATTATTGTATCAATAATTTTGTATCATGTATTAAGATTTTAGTCTTGTAAGAGAAGGAATTCCATGTGGCCAGGCAGTGATTTTATTTATTTCTTTATTTACATCGTATTTCATCAGGTAGGCAAGCAAAGCCCCGAGGCTTGTTTCCTGTTGCAACTTGAGGGGAGGGGGCATGGGGTAAGGGGTAGTTAGGGAAGGAATGCATCTACATACAAGTATGAGGCTACGATTGTGAGGCAAAACTTGCTGTTATACAATGCAGTATGAGGCTCACAGTTGTGAAGAGACACATACACGCGATTCGATTCGATGTGGTTCAAGTCAAATTTCACTTGCAGAGTTGAGTCCTGTTTGTTAGGGGCACAACAATTTCAAGAGATCACAATTGCAAGAGAGGGTACTACACTGGGTGCATATGAGTGGGCTAAGTTAGGTTGCAGCACGGGTAAATGCTTGACAGTTACCAGAGATGCATAGTTTGACGTATTTTCATAGTGATGGATAGCTCAAGCATCCTGGCGAAGAGTCAGAAGCAACTGTGATGGAGAATGCCTTCTTACCCACAGATCTGAGCATTCTTGGGACTTTCAGAAGCTCTTGTTCTGAGACCTTAGGAGTAGAGGTGGACGAAGTAGCCAAAACTCGCCTGAAACAATTTGCGGAGTAATGCAGAATCCGGGAAGTAATCTGCAATGCGAAGCAGAGTACTTCATGTTATAATGAGGAACACAAAGTCCATTAATAACAATGACTTTGCGTTACTCTGCCTTCCCCCAACCACTTCTGCACCAATTTTAATGTGAAGTACATAGAAATCAATGTACTTCGCATCACTTCATCTTGTTATTGAGCTCCAAGGTGAACTTTGCAGTGACTCATGGGATTGCAGGTCACATGGGCTCTAGAAGATTCTGCACAGCCTCAGTTCTGTGTAGTGTGTGTGTAGTGGTAGCTGGAGACAGTTTGCTCTCAGAGCTCTGTGTTTCAAACCCTCTAAAAGCTGTTAAAAAAGCCTCTTTGATCCATTTTTTTGCTCAAAATTTAGTACATCGATTGTAGGAAACCCTCCTGTGCTCATATCATCAGGTGGTTTTTATGTTTGCTTGCACGCATGTGCAAGAAACATAGTGCCATCATCCGAGTTTTTGGAGGTGTGGCAGCCCTCTTCCAATTCAGGCAGTGTGTTTGCAGGCACAGCCGCAGTTCTCCAATGCCTGCTCGAGCTGTCTATGACAGCTCCAAAATGCAGTGGCGTACTGTTGAAAGGGGGAGCTACGTTTCAGTGAGCAGCGATAAGATATCGCCTGCCCGCGCCGCCTCCCCCTACACACACACACACACACACGCTTCCCCTATAGACACTGCGGTATGCACGCACACTGTGTGCTCATGCGCCTTCCCCACACTGCACGGCCGACGGGCGCCTAATCTCCGGCCGGCTCCATGCCCCCCAAAGCATCCAGGTGTGCCACGCTCGGAGCCCACCCCAGCATGGCAAAATGATGTCATGGCCGACGGGGTGCCCAATCCCCCGTTGGCTGCACGCCCCCCCAAGCATCCAAATGCCATGCTGGGAGCCCACCCCATCGTGGCAAAATGATGTTATGGCTGACTGGGGTGCCCAATCCCCAGTCGGCTCCTGCCCCCCACCAACATCCTTCCAGCTGCCATGCTGGGAGCCCACCCCTGCATGGCAAACGTCCCTCGTCGTCTTAGGAAATAAAAAAACTGTTATACCTGTAAATGCAAAACTGTCCTCGGCACTTCTCCCTGCCCCTCCCACAACCCGCACTCCACCCCTGTGCACCCTGTTTCCCACACCCCTCACTCCCATACTTACCCGAGCTTACGCGACAATCTTCAAGCGGACTGGGAAACACGCCTGCACTCTTCAAAGCCGTAATCGCAAACTTATGAAATGCCGGAAGTTGTATAATGGGATAGATAGGGTTTTCAACTTTATTGCATATCTCATGCATTTTTGGGAATTTTGGGCCCAAATTTTCAACATGGGTTTTTTGGGACCCTTCCTCATGAATTCTTGCACTGTCAAGGCGTTAATTGGACCCGAAGGGTGATTTCACGGTCACTGTGTGAAATCAACTTTTCGGGACTGATTAATGAAATGACACTGCCAGTGTTCATAAGGTGGGCTCTCAAAAAGTCTAAGTTGAAAATTTGGTGAAAAAATTCCTTAAAATGACTGTTTTACAAGCGTGCATTGCGCAGTTCCTACACACACTCATAAGTTCACGAATTTTCAATATTTTCACTCCAGATTTTCAACATTACCATTTTACCACTCCTCCTTTTGAGCAGTACAGCTGTCATTTTTCACATCCTGCCAAAATGAGTTTCCACCATGTAGCCACACAATGGCTAGTCGGTGAAAGTAAATCAATGTATGGACAAATTAAGAAAATCACAGTGACACTGTTCATGAGCAGAGGTCTTAAAATGGCTATGTTGAAAATTTGGTGAAAAAATTCCTAGAAATTACTGTTTTATGAGTGTGTGTTGCGCAGTTCCTACGCATGCTCGTAAGTTTGTGAATTTTCTATATTTTCACTCCAGATTTTCCACATTGCCATTTTATTACACTTCCTTATGAACAGTACTGTTTTTTACATGTCGCCCAAAATGTGTTTCCGCACATGTAGCGCACAATGGTGCAGTCGTGTGTGAAAGCAATGTTTGGGACAGATTAAGAAAATCACAGTTACACTGTTCTCCTTCTCACATTGAAGGAGCTAATTGCTTTTCCTCCCACAGCTCTTCCAAAGGATTAGGTGTGTATGTGGGGTGGAGCTGGCAAACTGTCAGTAATTTCCAACAGAAAGAAGGGTTAAAAAGTCAGGTTAGTTGATATCTTGGAGGTAGAAGACTTGGTTTGCTGGCCAAGGCACCTAGCTTCACCTGAGCTCTTTCCTTCTAAGACTGCTTGAAAGGCAGAGTAGAGAAACTTACCAGAGCAAGGAGAAGGATTAAGACTTAGTTTGGCTAGCAGATTTACTGTGTGGTGGTGTTTTTATTTTTTACTCACAGGATTGCTACTGTTTGTCGCATAACATTTCATTGCTTTATTTTTCTGATTCAAATTGTTGTTGTTGTATACCTTCTTCTGCATTATTACAAGGTGTGCCTACAGGTAAGTTAACAGATTACTGCTGTAATCTTCTGATTCAAATTGTCTTTTGCAAGGTATATCTTCTGTTACTGCTTTATTTTTCTCTGGAGCAAAGTGTTTCTTACAGGGTATATCTTCTGAAATTATTACAGGTGGTGTACAGGTTTTACAGTTTTATCTAACATTAGGTTAAGCTTTCAGGGTTACTGCATTTGTTGTTGACTGATTGTTTCTGCCTTACCTCCTTGTTCTTTCGTCCGTGGTTCTTCTTTTTAGGCAGGAAGGGCCCAGCCACCCACCCCATCCCCAACCACCCCACGCTACACTCCATTTATAGGGTACCACAGTTGTGACATTTCCTGTGGCAGAGCAGGAAGGCGGATCAGTGGGGCCTCCACAAGGTGATCTCATTTACAGGGCACTAGTAATTTAACTTGTTATAACAAGTTAAACAAAGCACAATTAAAACCATTACTTGCATTTTTTTTCCTTCTAATTACTCTGACTAGGTTACAAACCCAGCAACTTATTTGGAATGGATTTCATTAACTGCAGGTACTGTGGAACAATTTTCAGAAGGACATTCTTACAGGATTTAGGACACTGTCCTACATGCTGGGCCTTTGGAGATCTTAGGTCTCAGCTCGGCAGCATGGGCAGAGATTGCACGCCTCAAATTTCATATTGAAGAGGAAATACATTATAAGAACCACCCGCCATTTCCCCAGCATCCAACAGAAAAACCTCAACCGCAGAGGTGTAGTTGGTCCAGGAGGTTGGCAGGTGGTTAGGAGAGCAAATCAGGTGCCCCATCACTCTCTGCTCTCAACACATTACTCCAAAACCATATAAACACTACAAACAGGTATCTGCCTCTATCTCTGAAATCAAATAAAGAGGCAGAAGACACTGCAGAGCAGGACACTGTGCACAGGAGCTAGCACAACAATACTCACCCAAATCAGGAACCAAAACTAAGCAAGCACAAAGGAAATCCAAAAATTCTGATCATAGGAGACTCCATGATTCGGGAGTTGATACCCATTTCCAGTTGGGGTGATGGTCAGATGTCTCCAGGTACATCAGCATGGAGAGACACTGACCGCATTACAAAATTGTTCACAAAGCAGGAGAAAACATTGATGTCCTAGTACACATAGGGACTATCGATCTCGCCAGCCGGGTCAGTTGTGGAGACCAAGGAACACCTGACTAGGCTGGGTGACAAACTATCATCTATTTCGTCGCATCTCCTTCTGAGATCCTGCCAGTCTGGGAGAAGGGAGAAGATGGACGGAAGGTCAGAGAAGGGGAGATAGGGAGCTAAACACATGGCTCAAGGACTGGTGCCAGGAAAAAGGACACAGATTTGTAGGGAACTGGCAACAGTTCTGGGAGCGAAAGTTCTTTAAATTTGATGGACTGCATCTGACTAAAAGAGGAGTCAGTGCATTGGGGCAGAAGTTTGACGCCTTGCAGAATATTTAAACTAGTAAATGGGGAGAGGTGCAGCACCCTACACGCTGAATGGGAAGAACACCCTCCCCCAGCTAGGTGGTCAAACCGAAATTCAGTGTGTTTGCCGCTCATTTGCATCACCAGGTAAGAAAAAGGTTTGTCTCCACACGATGGCACAGGGTAATGCCAAACCTCACCCAACAACTAACACACCAAAATCTGGCCAATGGAAAATCATGTACATAAATGCTCACAGCCTGGGAAATAAGATCCCAGACCTGCAGGCAATAATGTCAGAGGCTAAACTGGACATAGTAGCAATTAGTGAGACGTGGTTTACCAGTAACCACACTTGGGAGACTTCAGTACCTGGCTATGTATTGTTCAGAAGAGACCGAGGTGCAAAAGGGGAGGAGTGGCCCTGTATGTTAATGAAAATATCAAAGCTACAGAAATTCAGAATACACATAAGGAGCCAGAAGAACTGTGGGTCACCCTGAAACAGGAAATGGACAGCCATAAGAACTGGGTTGTCTACAGGCCCCCAGACCAGAGGGAGGACATAGACACATTACTGTTAGAAGATATACAAAACATGACAGCTAAAGGGAGGTTCTGATAATGGGAGACTTCAACATGCCAGATACAGATTGGTCAATACCAGCAGGAACATCTGCCAGAACTAGACTCATAGTGGATTCCTGCAGGGGAGGGCCTCAAACAACTGGTACAGCAACCCACAAGAGACAGGGCTATCCTAGATCTAGTACTGACTAACAAAGAAGGGATCACAGATCTCCAGGTAGAAGGTCACCTGGGGGCCAGTGACCATCACATGGTATGGTTCAATTTGGCTACTACATCTAAATCATCCCATTCCAAGGCAAAAATATGGGACTTCAGAGGAACTGACTTTGATAAGATGGCCAACAGAATTAAGCTAGCCCTGGCAAAAAGAAACACAGGTGAGGAGGTACAGGCAAAGTGGGCAAGCATTATGATACAATACTTGAAGCAACATCCCATTGTGTTAGACAGAAAGGAAGTGCAAAAGAAGGAAACCACTTTGGTTCTCAAATACAGTAGCAGAAAAGGTCAGAGCCAAAAGGCTGGCCTTCAGAAAATATAAGGGAACACAGCGGATGAAGATAGGGGGCATACCAAACTGCCCTAAGGGAAGCAGGTAAGGCAGTAAGGCAGGCAAAGTCCCAAACTGAGGAAACACTAGCACAAACAGTAAAGAAGGTGACAAGACTTTCTATAGATACATTAGTGAAAGGAGAAAGTCCAGAGGGGTATTGCTAAGCTTAATGGAGAAAAGGGAGCATGTGAGGAGGAGGACCCTGTAAAGGCATCTATCCTAATAGATACTTTGCTCAGTATTCACTGAAGAGAAGGTAGGCAGGGCCACAGCTCAGCATCATGGACACAGGGGGAGGGAGGTGAGCACTACTCCCTTCACAAAAGAAAGGGTCCTACAAGAGCTTGCTAAGCTCAGGGTGGATAAGGCAATGGGACCTGATGGCATACATCCCAGGGTACTTAAGGAGCTAAAGGAGGAACTAGCAGAGCCATTAGCAGAATTGTTTAGTGAGTCTCTGAGCACAGGAGAGGTCCCAGAAGACTGGAGAAGGGCTCATGTGATCCCACTCCCACAAGAGTGGTAGCAGGGAGGAGGCGGGAACTACAGACCGGTCAGTCTTACCTCAGTAGTGGGCAAGATTATGGAAGCACTTTAAGGAAAGGATAGTGCAACACCTGGAATCCATAGGGGCACAGGATCCAAGACAGCATGGGTTTACAAAGGAAGGTCCTGTCAAACTAATCTCATAGATTTCTTTGACTGGGTAACCAGAGTGGTGGACCAAGGGGAGCAGTTGATGTCGCCACCTTGACTTCAGCAAAGCTTTGACACTGTTCCACATAGAAGATTGATAAATAAGCTAGGTAGGCTCGGTGGGTCAGAAGTTGGTCAACTGGGTGGCAAACTGGTTGACTGGCAGAAAACAGAGAGTGGTGGTAAATGGTATACAGTCAGAAGAGATGCAAGTCACAAGTGGGTACTCAGGATCAGTCCTGGGGCCAGTCCTATTCAACATCTTCATTAGTGACCTAGCAGATGGACTAGAGGGTAAGGCTTGTCTGTTTGCAGATGACACCAAGATCTGCAACAAGTAGATGATCCAGATGGGTGGGCAGAATGAGAAGAGATCTGGATAAACTAGCAGAATGGTCAGAAGAGTGGCAACTGGGATTTAATGCAAAGAAGTGCAAAATCATGCACATAGGGAAGAGAAACCCTGAAGCCACTTATAGGCTGGGAGGGAGTTGCTAGCAGTCACAAAGGAAGAAAGAGACTTGGGCATCATCATCACTGATGACCTGAAATCATCCAAGCAGACCTCTAAAGCAGTAGGTAAGGCTAGGGGGTGTTAGGTGTATTAGTAGGGTATCACAAGTCGTGAAGAGGGAGGTAATAATCCTCTGTACAAGACATTGGTTAGGCCCCATCTGGAGTACTGCGTGCAGTATTGGAGGCCACACCTTCACAAGGACATTAACCAAATTGAGGCAGTCCAGAGAAGGGCAACCAAAATGGTGCAGGGACTGCATCGAAGACATATGAGGACAGATTAACGGAGCTCAATATGTATACACTTGAGCAAAGGGAGGAGAGAGGTGATATGATCGAGACATTTAAACACCTTAAGGGCATAAACAAGGTGAAAGAGTTAACATGTTTAAATATAAGAAAATAGCAGGACAAGAGGACACAGCATGAGATTAGAGGGAGGCCGATTAGGGAATGGAGGAAATTCTTTTTCACAGAAAGGTGGTAGATGCATGGAATGGCTTACCACAAGAAGTAGTGGCTATGAATACAGTGCAGGGCTTCAAACAGGCATGGGATAGGCATAAGGGAGCAATACAAATGACTATGAATAGATAGGTCACTGACATAGCAAAGGCGATGGCACATTTATAAGGTAGAAAAGAAATGGGCAGACTGGATGGGCCTTGCGGTCCTTATCTGCCGTCAACTTCTATGTTTCTATGTTTCTATGTTTCTATGTTCATGAGCAGAGATCTTAAAATGGCTATGTTGAAAATTTGGTGACAAAAGTCCATAAAATGACTGTTTTACAAGCGCGCATTGCGCAGTTCTTGCGCACGCTCATAAGTTTGCGAATTTTCAATATTTTCACTCCAGATTTTCAACATTGCCATTTTATTACACTTCCTTATGAGCAGTGCAGCTGTCATTTTTCACATCTTGCCCAAAACGTGTTTCCGCCCATGTAGTGCACAATGGCGCAGTCGGTGTGTGAAATCAATGCATGGGACACATTAAGAAAACCACAGTGACACTGTTCATGAGCAGAAGTTATAAAATGGCTATGTTGAAAATTTGGTGAAAAAATTCCTAGAAATGACTGTTTTACGAGTGTGTGTTGAGCAGTTCCTACGCACGCTCATAAGTTTGCGAATTTTCTATATTTTCACTCCAGATTTTCCACATTGCCATTTTATTACACTTCCTTATGAACAGTACAGCAGCCGTTACATATGCAAAAATGTGTTCAAGACATGTAGCGCACAATGGTGTGCAGCTGCAGCGAAAGCAATGTTTGGGACAGATTAAGAAAATTACAGTTACACTGTTCATGAGCAGAGATCTTAAAATGGCTATATTGAAAATTTGGTGACAAAAGTCCATAAAATGATTGTGTTACGAGGGAGCATTGTGCAGTTTCCACGCACCCTCCTAAGTTCATGACTTTGTAATATTTTCAGTCCAGATTTTCACCAGTGGCATTTTTCCACTCTTCCTTATGAACAGTACAGCTGTCATTTTTCCCAACATGGCCAAAATGTGTTTTCATACTTTCAGCGCAGAGATGTGTGGTCACTGTGGGAAATCACTGTTTGGGACAGATAAAGAAAATCACGATGACACTGTTCATGATCGGAGGTCCCAAAATGCCTGTGTTGACAATCTGCTGTAAAAAAATCGCCAAACTAATTACATTACCGGTGTGCGTTGCACAGTTTCTATGCACGCTCACGACTTCACCAGTTTTTTAAATATTTTTACTGCAGATTTGCAACATTGCCATTTTTTACACCTCCCCATGAACAGTACAGCTGCCATTTTTCACATCCTGTTCGGAATGTGTTTTGCACCTGTGGTGCTTAAGACGTAGCCGTCGCTGTACATAGCAGCTTCTGCTAACAAACTGATATTGCCACAGTTCATGAGGTGGGGGTCACAAAAAAACCATGTTCAAAATTTGGAGTGAAAATACCAACGAATGCCTGAGGTGTTAGGGTTTCCAACCATAACACCCCATCCTGTAGAGAATGACAGGCATCAGGGGTGTGACTTGGGATTCTTGCCTGTAATGCTCATACCATTCCACACCCTGCAGCCAGTGAGAGGCATCTAGGCATGCCTTGGACTCTTCGGCCCCAAAGTTCACCCCATTCTCCTATACCACACCCATCTCACCGTATTTCCTGATGGAATGGGGTGAGCATAAGGGCCAAAGACCCCAAGGCACACCGTGACACTTGTCAGTGTCTGCAGGGTGGGGTGTGGTGAAATGGCATGGCCGTTATGCCTGATGACCCAAAGGCACACCCCAATGCCTGTCACTCTCTGCAGGGGGGTGGTGGTGGGGTTGGCTTCAGTTCAATACTTCACTGCCATTCCTATTACGCAGCTCTGTAACTTCTACACTATCAATGCCAATGCCAGCAAGCAAACATTCGGCATTGACAAATGCTTGTTTTTTGTGTGTGGATTTTGAACGTTAATTTAGAACATTCAATCTGTGTACTGACAGACACTTGAAGTGTGCTTTGGGGGAGGGGCGTATCTGTGGTGGAGGTAGATTAACTGGGAGAAAAAGGCAGTCTTTCTGTTTTGGTTATATTTTTCTTGTATAACTGTGTTAATGTACACACAATAATATTTTCAGTAATTCTTGGCATTTTTTTGCTGAACTGTTGTGGTGCAGCAGTGCATAATTCCAATTTGTTTAATAGATTTGGTTATATTACTGACGTTTTCAATTTGCTATGCATTACTTGTAGTGTGTTTGCGATGCATGCCATCCAATCAGACACAATTTACTGTGCCACACAGTAATTGCAGCAGTGTGAACCTGCTATCCACTGCACCTGCATGATTTTATACTGCTTTTTTTTTATTTTATTTTACTGAAATCTAGGATTACAAATACCTTTGAACAGGAACTGCTTGTTTACAAAGGTTCCGTGGTGAAGGAATGGGGGGTATACATACATACAACTTTGGGGGTTATACATACAACTTTGTTGTATCTTGATTTTAGACTGTTACTGCAGTGCACTGCACATACACACACACACACACACACACACAACCAGCAAAAGGTATTATTTTCCAGATTTGATTGTGACTTGTGAGCACTGGTTAAAGTGTTGTGACTTTGCATCTGCATCTCTTCTTGATTGTGCAGTACAATTGTAATTTGTCTGCGCTTTTGCATCTGTTTAGTGCCCAATCTCCATCTGCAAGTCACAGTTGTTTTTTTGGCTTCACATCCACTAGCACAGATTAAAAGTTCAGTAATCTAAATTTGTTTAGAATTTTCTTGGTGATCCCCCAAACTGCTTGCAAAGAGATGTGCAAGCAAAGCTGTTTCTGGCCATGGTACTGCTGTCAGCGGCAAGATTGTCTGTGAGCGTGGTAGTACGCAGAAGTGCATAGCTGATGTCAGTAAAGGGATTTCTCCAGCAATGTTTTTTACAGCACAATCTGTAGCTTCACTCATAGTTGGAGGAGATTAGTTCAAGTTCAAGTTTATTGCAGGAAAACTCCATTGAGCAAGCTCATTCACAAGGAGGTCCTGTGATATATAGACTTACACAACATACATACATAAATAGTTACTAAACAATATATACATAAATGCAAGCGTCACATAATACAAGCAAGATATACATACAAGGACACCACATAGGATGACCGCAGGTGGTAATCAACTAATGTAACACAGGGTAGCGACTTATAGATACTGCAGCATACTGATAATTGAAACATGGTAACTGGTGTTTGCAATGCATACATTTTGGCAGATGGGACAAACAGCAGAATAAAATGGATAAGGGAGGTAGGAATGGTTTGATAGTGTGATCAGAGAAGTATATACGTAGACAGAGCCAGGAGTAGGAAGAGAAGGGATAGCAGGAGTTGGATTGCTGCAGCAAGGTAGCAGATATAAGTCAGGAGCCGGTGAGTGAAATAGTGTCTTAATATAAATGAAAGTACAAACAATAAGTAGTTAATATGCACAAAGCAATTATGGTCTTACCAAAGGATGCACATGGCACACATGGGGATAAGAAGAGGCTTAATGACAGTTGCAAATATCTTTTATTTTAGCTGAGCTTAGTACTTTATAGAAGTTAATTGAAACTGTGCTAGTTAGTTTCAGTACGGTCTGTAAATGGTTCCAAATACAGGGAAGGGCATGCATAATAGCACGTTTACCAAAGGAGGTCCGCATCCTCGGAATATCAAGCATAATAAAGTCAGATTTTCTTAGCGAGTATGCACTATGTGAAATACTAATGAGAGATGAAAGATAGCTTGGTAATTTGTGCAGGAGCAGTTTAAGAGTCCATAGACCAGGATGGAGCAGGCGTCTAGTAGTGAGAGATGTCCATCCAACAGCTGCATATAGGTCACAATGGTGCGAACGGTAAGGGGAGTTGGTAATGAACCGTAATGCACGGTGGTAAAGGATGTCCAGTTTACTTAGATTTGCGAGAGTGGTAGAGGAGTAGATTACATCGCCATAGTCAAGAAGGGGGAGAAAAGTGTCCTGGACGAGCTTATTTCGAATTTCAAGGGGGAAGAGGGGCCTATTTCTAAAGAAGAAAACCTAGTCTGGCTTTTAGCCTTCTAGAGACGTCTTCAATATGGTCATTGAAAGAGAGTTTGTTATCAATCCAGATACCCAGGTATTTGAATTTGGTGACAACTTCCAGAGGCTCATTTAGCATGGTAACAATGAAATGTTGGGGCAGGGTATTGAGGGTACCTGTGGCAGCACTACGGGAGAATATCATCACTTTAGTCTTCTTGGCATTAAGCAGAAGCTTTGCCTTTATTAAATTATGCTCATGTTGTGCAAAGTCCACTTGAAGCACTCCCTTGACTTCAGATAGAGATGAGCCAGAGGTATACAGCACGGTATCATCTGCAAAAAAGTGCAGATTGAATGTAGATATGTTGGAATCAAGATCATTAATGTATAATGAAAACAAGATAAGGCCTAGGATGGATCCTTGGGGGACACCTCTAACAACTGGCAAGGCAGCAGAGAAACAGCCTTCTGCTTTTACTTTTTGGGATCTCCCAGTTAAGTAACTAGAGAACCACTGGGTAGTATGGTATGTGGCACCCAACTTTGCAAGGCAATTGACTAGTAGGTTGTGATCAACAGTATCAAAAGCTTTGCTTAGGTCCAAAAAGACTGCTCCAGTTACCTTCTTTGCATCTATAGCAGAGATCCAGTCATTGGTTACTTTTGTTAATGCAGAGATTATGCTGTGATTTGCCCGGAAGCCAGATTGGGCTGGGTTAATGAGAGAGAAGGTTTCCAAGTGAGATTTTAACTGATTATGGACCAGTTTTTTGAGAACTTTAGAAAGGATAGGTAATGTGGAGATAGGCCTGTAGTTATGTACATCGCACGGGTCACCAGATTTGAACAGAGGGAGGATATGTGCTGATTTCCAGCAGGACAGCACAGTAGCAGATGTAATGGAAAGATTGAAGATGTGGAAAATTGGGGCAGTGAGACGGGCATATCCTAACCTTAGGAAAAAGGGTTCCAAGCCATCGTTCCCTGCACTTTTTTGGTGTCTAAATTAAGGAGAGAATCTTCTGCTTCTTTAAAAGTTATCTTGCGCAGTTGAAAAGGGCTAGCTGCAGGGCTAGATATGGGGGGTTGGGGTATGCTGGCTCACCGCAGAACCAGCGTAAGGTGAAGAGTCAAAAGCTAGTCCAGCTGTGGCAAAGTGGGAGTTGAGTTCCTCAAGGATTAAGGACTTGTTTTCCACTATCTTGCCACTTGCAACTATCTTTGTTGGGATGGAAGGGGCCGTGGGGCGCCCCTCTATAGATTTAATTGTCCTCCATATTTTATGAGGGTTACCTTTTGCTTGTTCTAGGGTAGAGATGTAATAGTCAGCTTTAGCAGAATGTATACTTTTCACACAGGTATTCCTGGCTGTTCTAAAAGCCTGCCAATCCGATGATTTTTTAGAATGCCTAGCTTTTGCCCAGAGCTTGTCTTGGGCTATGAAGGCTGCCTTAAGATCTGAGGTGAACCAGGAGTTAGAGTTGTTCCGTACACCTACTTTGATGAAAGGAGCATGCTTATTTACCAATCTAGTAAGATTGTCATTAAGGGTGTAAGCTGCCTCATTGACATCTTTGGCTAGGTAGAGGTCTTGCCAACTGATCATGCCCAGGTCAGAAAGGAAGCTTACTGCACTGAACTTGCGAAAGGACTGTTTTGTTATAAAGATGGGCTGCGGTTGGGCCTTAATTTGAGATCTTATGCAAGCAACAATCCCATGATCACTCATGTCATTGTGAAACACTGCTGAGTGAGATATTTTATGTGGGTGAGTGGTTAGTACCACATCTAGGATGGAGCTGTTGGCAGTATTTAGAACGTTATTCCTAGTAGGTTCATTGACTAATTGCCCAAGACCTAGCTCGTCGCAAAAGGATTTGAGGCAATGTGAGTTAGGTGTTAGCCAATCCATATTTAGATCCCCTAGAAATATTGTTTCAGTTTTTGCATCTGCAAACATGGATTTCAGAAAATTAAGGACTACATCGCCACCAGACGGAGGTCTATAACCACCTATAATAGTAATGCATTCAGAAGAGGGGAGATGAAGGTTCAGAGAGACAATCTCAAATTCCTTAGCTAAAGATTTGCAGCTAATATTAGTGACTGAGTACTTAGATTTGGCGTAAATAACCACACCCCCACCTCTAGAGTCTCTGTCTGCTCTAAATAGTTTGTAGCCCTGTAGTGAAATTTTTTGATCAGTATTTGTCTTTTTTAACCGTGACTCAGTAATTATGATAAGGTCAGGGTTGATATGCGCAGCCCAGGCTTGCAGTTGTACAAGTTTTTTGGGCAGGCTTAGATTATTGACCATCATCATCTTGAGACTCGTGGCCACAGCAAAAATCAATAGGCGAGGTAAGTTGTGGGGGCAGGGTTTAGCTCCACTTTACCTGAGCAGAGAAGAAGCAGTAATATAATTTTCTTTAAGGAGCTTATAAGGATGGAGACTGCTTTTTTATTTCTTCAAGGTTGCCCATAACGTACTGTACAGGAGGTAGCACCACTGTAATGACAGTTTATCATGATCAATGTGAGTGCTCGCATGGACATAGGTGAGGGCAGCAGTAAGGGGGGGTGGTAAACTGGGGAATAGGCTAGAAGGGGGGATGAAGTAATGGCTGCACAGGAGCCCGTCATGACATGAGGTATTGATAAAGTGTATTGGAGAACTGGTTTGCATTGAGGTACTTCGGGATGCACTGTACAGTATTGTTAGGTACTCTGTACATTAGGAATAATAATAGCACAGTAAGGAATGCCATAGTACCAGGGTGGGTGGTCTTACGACTGGTATTGGTACAGCGTTTTCCTGGGCGAGTAGTTGACCCACGGAGGTACTCACTTAAAACCTAAAGTGAGATATACAACAGAAAGGGGAACAAGAGCAGGAGCAGATCAGTTTAGTGGCTAAAGCTCAGAAAATATTTGCACGGGGCAGGCTTATTGGACACACTCAGCTACCAGTCATAGGTTGGCAGCAAACAATATTAGGCCGATGAAACAGCAGAGTTAGGGAAAGGCGGAGCATAAGTGTATTTAAGGAGGCCTAGGAGTGGGTGGTGGGGCTGGAGAAAAATTCAAGTAAGAGCTAAAGCTCAGAAGTCGAGATTCAGAGCAGAGAACACTGTATAAGTCTATAGAAAAGGCGCTCCAACCAGAGCGAAGCAGGCAAGCGGGTGGACCAATCACAATCCCTCTAGGGCAGCACCGCACCAATCATGGGCGCCCAGATGTGCCGGCTGTCGGAAAAGGTTTTATCGGTTAGTACCTGTGTGGCGATCCGTGCTCCGATACCCTTACAACGGTAAGGGCTGTTGGAGGGAGTCGGTGGTGGCAGCGGCCATAAGAGTGGCTGTTGCTGGCTGCCTTTTCACCCGCACGCCTTCAGGCGTGAATCCTAAGGACAGGAAGAGAGCTAGATCAATATTTATAGGGACAGACAGTGCTTCATGGGTGAGAAAGCAGGGAAGATGGCGGCAGTTCGTCAGCAGGGGGTCGTTGTGATAGTGGAGGACAAAGGAAATGATTAGAGGGGCTGGGCAGGTAGGACAAAGAAAATGGCTGGATGGTTAGGAAAGGAAGCTGGGGAGGATGTACTGTCTCGAGGAGAGGAGCAGCTGCCAAAAGCACGGCAAATTGTAATTAGTTTTAGGGGGGGGGGGGTTACAGCAGGTCAACGCTAAGTACTGGAGAAAAGATGAAAAAACAGTGGGGTTCAGAGGACAAAGCAAAAGTTTACACTGTAAAATACAATCACAGGAGTTCAGAGGACAGAGCTAGAGCTTACACTATAGGATACAAGAAGGGGAGGGTACAGCTTAACTCGCTAAACATACACTGCTTAGGTTTACAATTTGGTAACAGTCTATGCTAGGCAGGACACAGTAAAAACTTGTAGCCTTAACTTAACCCAACTTCACATACAGTTTCACTTTTTTGTACAAAATTCAAGTAAGAGCTAGAGCTCAGAAGTCGAGATTCAGAGCAGGGAACACAGTATAAGACTATAGAAAAAAAGCTCCAATCAGAGCGAAGCAGGCAAGCAGGAGGACCAATCACAATTCCCCTAGGGCAGCGCCGCACCAATCATGGGCGCCAGGCATGCTGGCTCTCGGAAAAGGTTTTAGCAGTTAGTACCTGTGTGGCGATCCATGCCCCGATGCCCTTACAATGGTAAGGGCTGCTGGAGGGAGTCGGTGGTGGCGGCAGCCGTAGGAGCGGCTGTTGCTGGCCACCTTTTCACCAGCATGCCTTCAAGCGCAAATCCTGTGCGGGCGATCCATCGCCCCATGCCTTACAATGGTAATGCTGAAGGAGTCGGCGGCAGCAGCCGTAGGAGTGGTTGTTGCTGGCCGCCTTTTCACCGGCACGCCTTCAGGCGCGAATCCTAAGATTATGTTGTCCCAGCTGGTGGTGTTAGTGCAGTTTTTGCTTGCATGAGTATTGCTGCCTCAAATTCCACTTCTAACCAGTTAACCGTTTCAAAAAAATATAGTTGAGTCTAAAGCTGTGACTGACAGTGCAGATGATGTCATAATCCCCATTAACCTCCCCATGGTAGCTGAACGTGATTCTGATCCTGGCGACGATAACTTACAATGTTACATTTCTTCTAGCGCTGTTGAGGTCATGCCCTTGCCATACAATGATTCTAAGTGTGGCACAAATATATTGGGTGACGATGATGCTGTGGTTGGAACATGTTCTCCACAGGACAGCATCCAAGCTGAAAATGTGGATGCAGATGATGTTGATGAATATGATGATGATGTCAGTGACCCCTATTGGGAACTGGAGAAAAAGAAAGTCAAGGTGGCTGTGTCTGGGTCTGTTGGCTTTAAATCCTCCTCCTCAAAAAAGGTTGTGATTCAGCGGTTCCTGTTAATGATGATGATGACCCAGTAATAATCAAAGGTGGTCATGGAGGTCAGTTGGAATCCAAGTGTGTCCAGCCTGAAAAATCATGTAGCACCCCCCCATTTCAGGGGTTAAAAAAATGGAGTCCAATAAGCAGCATAAGGGACACGTTAAAAGTAGGGAATCACAAACCCTTGTTTGGGATTTTTTTGTCCAAGATGCAAATGTAACCCCTGGGTGGTGCTATCCCAAGGGCTACTAACCCTGCCTGCTTGGCTAGTAGCAGGTTAAGGGGCCTGAGTTCCGAAATGGGTGCCTCCACCCAGAGGTCAGGGCTGGTAGTGGTCAAGCTAACCTGGGCACAGTCCTCCTGGACACTGTTACCACCCCTCTTTCCTTACTAGTGGCCAGAACAATACACAATAATCACTTTCACAATACCCCTGATATACCACACAAGTACCCACACTGTCTGCACTTACCATTAGGGCTTTCCTCTGGCCTGGCCCTGGGGACCCCCTGTAAAACAAGGTTACACAAAGCAAATAACAGCAGTACAGTACTCTTGCACAAACTGGAACCACAGTCAGGGTAAATACAAAAAAGAGTTAGATCTGATTTATTTAAGGGATTTGAACAAGGGAGGGGCATAATCAGGTTAATTTGCTTAAAGTCTGTATCAATCAAACAGTTATGCATGCACTTCAGGGTCCATAAACAGTCACACATTCTGGGTACCCAGATGGAGAATGGTGGGCTAGCCAGGAACGTTGCAGCTGGTTGGGGCCCTGTGATGGAAGAAAACAACATGCACAACACACACTATTTGTAATCCAGAGCTGGAGGGCTCAGTTCATGAAAAGAAAACAACAAGACAATCAGATGACATACTTTTAGATTAGGCTGTTGTAGCAGAGATCTACCCTGATGATTACTCATGATTCCCAAGACTGGACACAGGCTGGATGAAAATTAAGACAGCACGTGGTTAATCTGGAGTGCCAGGAGAAGCAGGGCCCACACGAATCGCCAAGGCGTCATTCCTGTTCAAGCGTGGAGCAGGGGGCTGATCCCCAGGCAGGTCTGTCATCGATGGCTTTCTCAGTGCAGCAGGTAGTCTGGCTGGGCCAGTGCGGCAAGGCCCCGGCCAAATGAAGACAAATTCGGATACAGTCCATTTTGGGCTGGGTACAGCTTCCAGCAGGCAGGACACAGTTCACACAGTGGAGAACCAAATCACGACCCACTAACAACCCACAGCACATTTACATGTAAGGAAATTCTACAGTACCAGGCAAACTGCTCTCAGGTCATGATCACAAAGTCTCTGCACAGACCGGGAATTCAAAAGCAGCTGGAAATCCTGACAGGCCGATCACATTCAGCAAAATCTTCGGTCTTCTTCAGGTATGAGCCTGGTAAAAAAATCAGTGGCTTACTTTGTTCTCACAAACTTGGATTTAGTCCGAAATAATTCTCTTCTCTCCCTCTCAGGGGCAGTAGGCAGACATGTAGGCCACAACTCAGGCCTTTCACAGTTCTCCCACACAAAACTACACAGAACTCTTGCCCATATCACTTGAGCTGTTCCTTCTTCACTTACCAGAGCTAAATGAAAATTGCAAGCAGTCTGGGAAATCCCCCAAGATCAAAAAGGTTTGGTTGGCTGATCTGTCTGTCAGTCACAACAAAGGCTCACCCTTCAGGTGCAAAAAGGCACCAAAAGCCCAAAACTACAAAACCTACAGATTTTGACTCCAGACAGCTCCTGTAGTCCGGTTCTATTTTAGGTCCCACCAGAACTGATTGGTCCAATTCACAGTCTAGGACCAAGATAGTGGAGATAAATAAAACAGTCCTTGCTGCAAATAAGGCAGGTTAGACAAACTACATTATGATTATCATTCCAAATGATTTTCAGCAAATAGTTACATCTCTCAACAGAGCTCCCTCTCACATTACTTATGACTGCAATCCAGGCAGCTCTTAAAGAGACAGTGCACAGAGGCTATACAGGCACTCTCTGGTAATCACATTTAAACTGCTAAAACGCAGGACACCAGCCTGGCAGTGAGCATTTAGGCAAGCTTGAGGAAGACTTTTTGGGAACCCCCATTTGTAGGGGGTTACACAAATGATGAGTCAGTTGCAAGCTGCCAGCTTTGCCATGCATATGTGAGTCGAGGTAAAAAGGGGAGTCATCTGGGCACAGGGGGCAGTATACATATCTTAAGAACAGGCACATGGCACTGTGGACCCGGCACCAGATGGCAGCTAATGCCATAGTGGGGCATTCACCCTCATCATCAACCTTACTGAGCATGTTATCCCCTTCCATGAGTATAAGACCAAGTAGGAATGTCTGCAGTAGCAATGAAATAACACCAGATGATTACTACAGGTATGATGAGGGGCAGGATTATGATTCAGAAATCTTGTCAGGTGGTGGTCAGAGTAGCAGTGGTGGTGGTGATAGTCAATGTAGTATGTCTAGTGCAAGTGGTACATCAACCCCTGTACATAAAATGGGGAAAATAACTTCATTTGTGGACTTGGCACCTGTGCACCCCTCTTCATCACACGTCCACCCTACACCCCCTGGCCATTCACAGATCAGAGCCATTTCTGTGCAAAACATGTAAGTCAGCCCACACTGGAGAGTCTTTTTGCCAGTAACCTCCTGCCTGCCTGCCTGAAGCATGTGACCTACACTGTGTAAGCCATGTGATGTGTGTGGGCTGCCTGTGAATTCTCACTCCGCCTTAAAGCGGAATAAGGCAGAGTGCACAACGCGAAGTCATAATCACAATGCAAAGTCGAGAAGTGGGTGTTTAAAATGGGCACTTCATGTAGACGAAAACTAACGTGACGTGGCCATTTCACATCACTTTGTGGGCAGAATTTTTTTTTGTTGCATCTCTACTTAGGAGATACATTTGGGTAGGTCTGGTTGGTTAATAGGCAGCAAAAACAGGGTGGGTGATGTCCAAGTAAATATTTGCAAATTTGGGAGGCCCCTTTAAGGTCATTTCTCTTCTATGGGAAAAAGAGACCTAGATCAGAGTAAATGAAGATGATAATGGGTAGTTTTGTCACATCCAACTGTGGGGCGGCATGAACTGTTGAAAGCCATTGTGATTTTGTGTAGGATTAAAGTATTTTGCTATTCGATAGATTTTGCTCCCATATTCAAGCACAGGCAGTACAGATTGTCAGAGGAGTAATGTTTGGTTTAGGCAGGTCCTGTTGCTGTAAAGTAGACCAAGCATTTGATGAGTGTATCTGCCCGCCCCCCCCCCGTTGACATGTTCTGTATAGATTAACTGTGGAGCAAACCAAATACTGAGGTGTTTAGAACTGCACCCGTTCCAGTGGTATGCCAGAGTGGGGGGATATTGTTAATGCATCGTCTGACTTTCCATTTAATGGGATTGTTATAACTTTGTGGAGCAAGAGACAACTGGTATCCATACAGGCCTGTTTCGCTGCCTTCTGTGATGGCGCTGGCATTGGAGTAGATGACACTGTCCTCTGCACAGAGATGGATCCTCATTTCTGAGTTGAAACAGAAAGAGGGAAAGTCATTGATGAGGAAGCTAAAGAAAGAGGAACCCAGGATGGCACCCCCATGGGACGTCAAGGCTGAGAGGCTGTGGAATGGAGAGTATGGCAATTAAACTACTGGTGGCCTGGCACACAGATAGAGAGAGGGAGGTAGACAGAGTTTTTAATCCTTGATAGCAATTTGGGTGTTTAACTCATATACACTGCTTGCTGTGTAGGATGTGATGGTTTACTGTGTCAAGAGCTTTGGTGATGGCACTGACAATGACTCTAGTAGTAAGATAACCTTCATCTAAAGTTGTTACTAGGTCATTTGCTTATTTTAGAAAAGCGTTACTAGTGGAATGGTTCTGCTATTGTGGTATGTTAGATATGCGTAGGGATGTAAGTTTGTCATGGATGAGGTTTTAATGACTCATTGTTTGTTCATGAAATCATTAGTAAACAGTAGTAAAATGTGGCACTGTCATCACTGCTACATTCTGATTACACTAGTGAAAGTCATGGAAGTCCTGAATAAAGATCAAACGTCATGGAATCAATGACGTGTATGACTGCCATGACAAACTTACATCCCTAGATATGCGTCATCTTTGTTAAAAATCAGGTATCTATAAGGTGCTCCATTTTAAAATGCTTATGTATCCGTAGCTAAGGAGGGCAAAAGACAAAAGACACCCAGTGGGTAGTTACTATCATGGTGCTCGCATAGCACTGAAATCAACCTTCTGAAAGTACTTTCTGGTCTTTCCTTTAGTTCTGACAAAGGCATTTTCCTTTCCTTCCTTTCCTTCCTTCCTTCCTTCCTTCCTTCCTTTCCTTTCTTTCTCCCTTATTCACCCTCCCTACCCCCCTTTCCCTTCCCTCATTCACCTTCTCTCAAAATTCAATGAATTATTGATTGGTTGATAATTGAAAACTGGATTGAGAGAGTATTCCATTTTCAAGCACATCCTCCTGGGACCAGCAGCAGTGCGGCAGTAGCAAAATCATATTCAGTGGAAACATGTGTTGGTAGTATTCACACTAATGCACATGTTTGTGGAGCAAATACCAAATATCACAGGGAAGGGTTAAACATTACAATTGCAAGTGGATTCCAACATCAGTTATCTCGTTAACTCAACCTTGAAAAGGCAGGGTATTTGCTGTCTTATCATAGTGGGGGGGGAGGAGTTATTCTGTTGGGTAGGTCTAACATAAGTGAATGCAAGCTCATGCTGCAAATTGTTCTAACCCTTAGGAAAGGTTGCAGTATTGGGGGTAATGTATTTAATTACTGAAATATTTATACCCAGGAAAGAAAGATGCATTGAGACATACACAACCTCATTCGCAACAGTACCAAAAGCACACAAATTGCATTCAATATGAATAAAATTAACCCCACGGTTACATTAATTTGTCATATATACCTGCCAGTCGTTAAAGTATTTTATATAGGGTTTTATGCACTGGACAGTTATTCCCATCCCACCATAAACAAACAAACTGCATTCATATAAATAAAATTAACTCCACAGTTACATTTACATGTCATAGATACCTGTCAATTGTTAATGCATTTTATGTAAGGTGTTATGCTTTGGACAGTCAACCCCATCCAGATCTGCTACCTGCCATTCCCAACTTATCTTCACCTATTGTATGTGGGGATCCAGTGGGAGCGTGCGACCCAAGACTACTAGAACCATAATCCTACTGCTTTTCTTCTCTTTGCCCCCCTCTCCAACCTCCCTCCACCTACTGGTGTTGCCCTGGTGCCCTACAGTTTATTTATTTCTTTGGTTTTTGGTAACCAGGTAAGTACGCTGGAAAGCAGTATGCCTATTTTCAGGTATGACCTGGGGATTACATTTCACAAGCACAATAGCAAATAATAGTTTACATAAACATTTCCACGAGGGCAGATTACAGGTCTGAAAACACTGCATAGTGATAGCAGTACATTTCAACAGTTAAGTGCAGGAAACAGGTTGATTATACAGATAGCTCTGATTTTTACAAACAGTTGTACAACAGCTGTAAGGAGAGACTTAGAGACAGTGGTTTATACTGAGTGGTACAGGGTGGATATTTGCGGACACCCAGAGAGTATCCATGCATATCCAAATTTTTCTTGCGGGCAGTAGGGCAGTGCTGGAGAGCAAAGAGTGTCTGAAGGTGTATAGTCTGGTAGTTCTCAATGATATATGGATAAGTGCAATGGCTGGAGCTAACTTGACTACAATCAGTCAAGAGGGCATTACTGCACACAGGCCATGTACTGACTACCAGTATGGAGGAGACAGTGCCAGGGTCCATCACAGGGGTTGCAGCAGCAGCAGCAGAACACAGCGCCATCCTCCCCTTGTACTATGACACACTGCCAGTGGCAACAGTTTCCCTAGCCCCAGGCACCTGCCTTCAGTGCTCCATAGCTGTTCCCAAACTTATGCCACCAGACTGACAATACAACGCGCTGCCACTTGCCCAGCGGGCAGCATATATTTCAAGTCTTTTTAAAGCAGCAGCATTTGTTAGTCAGCAAACATTTTCATCAGATAGTTTTTTATGGATGTCTGATCGTCCTCCCTCTGCCAGCCATCCGATGTCAGGACACATTCATGAATCCGGGCTTCCAGTGCTGCAAACAGCAGAATTGATGCTGCACCAACAGGCCACACAACTGTGCCATTTTTTTTCAGCTCAGAATCACCAGTACTAAACTTTTTCCCCATTAGCAAAAAGTGTTGCCCCCTCCTCATCCTTTCCAAAATATGCACTCTTGAGAAAATTACAGAGACCCTCTGTGACTCTTTGAGAACCACTTTAATCCCTGGCCAGGCAGGCTTCATTTCACAAAACCTGCTCTGTATTTGCTTTTGGCTAAGCACGATCAAGGCCGCTAGCCTTCCTTATCTGCACAAATAGCTGGAGCTTATTAAGGTCAATAAACAGTTATCGCTGGCCGCAGCCCCAGAACTGGAATGTTTCTCAGTGGGAGGAGGGGACAGACCTATAAAACAGTGTTAGCACAGTGCACCGGACTTCGAAATATGACCTTTGTAAAATGTTCCTGTCTGGCTTGAGCTTTTTGTAAAGGACCTGATTTGAAACTCACGAGTGTGCGCAGAGTAGGACTAAAGGGAAACTGCCTGGAAAGCAAGTACTGGGAGCCAAAACTGACACACTCATATCAGCATACTATTTCAGTTTGATTACAGGCTCTCATATGTTTCAACTGTCCCTAATTTCCAGGGATTCTCTGGACAGTGTCTCATAAATTTCATCCTTGTGTCCTAAACTGGCATTTCTGTCACTAAAGCATTTGGATCCAAAGCACAAAATATTTTCAGCCATTGGTTTTGCAGTCTAGCTCTCCACACAAATATGCTTTATACCGAGCCACTTCATGTAACAGACCTTTTTTGAGGTGATATTAGAATTTATTAAGAAGTGTCTCTAACTTTGGCCATTTGCCCTGGATTTTTTTAACCCTTACAATACAGCTGGTATATATATGTCCAGAATCTAAATATGTTTCAAACATATTCATCAGTCGGCCTCATCTTTGATTCGGGAGGTGGGGGAGGATGAATGCTGGTGCTATGTTTGCATTTTATATTAACTTGCAGAAAAAACCTACTTTAGTTGTTAAATGGATGTAATATGAAAGGATTATTTAAGCACATGTATGCCATGGGACAGTGAGATAGCCTCATGAAATATTCTAGAACATTTTCCAAGGATTTCCAAAGTACAGAACTCGATAGACAAGACATTACAGTATATACATTCTTTATTATTTGTTTACCCAGGATAGCCCAGCTGAGATATAACATTTCATTTCCAGTGGGGTCCTGCTTCGACCCATTTCAGCAGCCATGTGGACTGGAGCACTGAAAATGAAATGACTTCTGTAACACTTTGCTATGTATGCCCATTACCCATATAGACAGAACAAAATAAAAAAAAAAACAGTATCAGTTTGTATTTATCAGCTGAAGGAACAAAGTTTGTATTCCTTGGAAAGGTCAAGCTTTTTATCAGAGACAGTTCAACAGTCTCTGAGGGAAAATTACTATCTCCACTGTCCTGTATCATGGCAGGACCACTGGATAGTTAATGTGAGTGCTTTAAAGGAAAGATGTACTGTATCTTTTCATGTCAAAAAACTGATGTAAGCTAATGACTGATGCAGTCACCTCTACTGGGACAGACAGGGCTCAGAACAATGAGAAGCTTTCTGAATCCACAAAAATCCAAGAGTTCAGTTTGGGCCAGTTTTCCAGATGGGAGGTTTTCCAAGACAGAAAAGAGGTACCGAATCTATGACATCAGAGTGACATGGTGGATGACGTGTCATGGGGGGCCGGCAACTCTAGGGTTTTGAGGACTTGCCGGATCCTGAAAGAGTTAGTTAAGTTTTGGACTCCAAACAGCTGTCATCTAAGGTTCAGGTCTGCCTTAATTCACCAAGAATCCTGTGTGGTAAACTTTTTCTACTTTGGGAACATTAAGTAGTGCAGTTAAGATTTTTCTGTGTGTTTTCTTTCTGCTGTATGTTACACATTTTCTTTTTACCTCTGTAGAAGTACTGTTCCCCATAGCCTAAGTGTAGTATCCTGTATTATATGTGTAAATATCCTGAAGTATTAAAATATTGTTTTTTATATATTTCATGTTTCTGTGACTGAGTCCGTTGAGATACAGATAACGGGTGTATAACTGACAAAAACTCTGTTTCTGCCTCTGAAGTGAAGGCTGCAGTTACCATAGTTGGTTTCTAAAGTAAGGTCTTCTCAGCTGTGACAGAGAGGAGTGGGTCATTTGCCCTTTGGCAAGGAGTGCTGTACTGTGTGAGCAGTGGCTCTGGAGGGATTCAGACCTAGAGATACCCCGAGAGGGTGTCTGTGCTGAGTGGTGGCAATTACTGAAGTAACCTTGCAGCTGCCTAAAGAGTTGAGAAAGTTGGTAACAGTGTGCGGGCTGAGTCTGGGAGAGACAAGTCTGCCACATTTGCCCAAGGTCACACAGTGAGTGTTTGGCTCTAGTGAGGGTTGAAACAGTGTTCTCCCGGTTCCCAAGCCTGTGCTCTAACCACTAGATCACACTGCCTGTCATAGAGTTACAATATTTTAATACAGGTTAATCTTGAATAGCAGCGCTGTTCAGCAAGGATAGGTGCCCCACCTCCCTCCTCAACAAACTACAGCATGATTTCTGCCACCTGCACTACTGGTTCTCCACTCACAGACTAATTCTTAAAGTCAAAAAAGACTAAGCCCATGATTTTCTTTGGCCCCAGTAAAACCTCTGATTTTGATTTTACACTCAGAGATAATGATGTCAACTCCATTGAGACAATCAACAAATTTAAATAACTTGGCATCTACCTGGACTGTCACCTCTCCTACAAACACCACATCACCCACCTTATTAATAAAATACACCAAAGACTGGGTATAATCTACAGAATTAAGCAATTCCTCATCCCCAAAACTTGAGCACATGTAGCCAACAGCTTTCCCCTCCCTCTTCTTGACTATGGTTCTGTCAGCTACACCTCTACCTCATATGAGAGAGAGAGAGACTATGTGAAATTGGTGTTCAGGAGGGACCCCTTAAGTGGATGAAGTCTTATTTGGCAGATCGGGGACAACGTATAGTTCTAGGGGAAATCGTTACAGAGCAAGGAGAAGTTTTTTGAGGGGTCCCACAAGGATCAATTTTAGGTCCCCTTATGTTCAATGTATATGTGAATAATCTTCCAAGATACATAACACATTGTGATATTAGAATGTATGCTGACGACACAGTATTGGTAGCATCAGCAGATAATTTTGAACAACTGGGTTACAAACTGCAAGAGGATGTATACCAAATGGAAACATGGTTGGATAGTTCAGGTTTATTTCTAAACACAAAAAAAGACACAATGTATGGTTTTTAAAAGGGGAAGTATTAAGAAAGGAGGACCAAAATTACAAATTAAAGTAGGTGAAAATACTAAGATTAAAAATGTTTTTAGTTATAGATATTTAGGTGTACAAGCGAACTCTGGCCTAACTTACACAAAGCATGCTCTCTTACAAGTTAAAAGGGTGCATCAAAGACTGGGGGGTATTGAGAAGAGTGGCAGGTAGTTTGTCTTTAGAAACAAGGGAGAAAGTGGTTGGACAGTTGTTGGTTCCACTTTTGGAATATGGATTAATGCTGTTTGTAACATGGAAAAGTTAAGAAGTAGGTAAAGGAGACAAATCACTGGACAAAATAAATCACATGTCCATATCTCAACATGGCATTATTTAAGCAATAATGCCATGCTGAAAGTGAAGTACCTTCCGAATCCATGGAAGAGAAAAACCACTGTTCACAAAAGGACATGGCAGTGTATTACAAAGTGCTTCTCTGTCCCACCCACCGACCCAAATGCTCGTAACTGTCGTAGGAGATAGAAATGCACAACAAAAGAGACAAGAAAATGCAGAAACAGATAGAGCTGAACAAGTATTATCAGAGAAACCACAATTAGCATAATTAAATAAAAAAACAGTCACACCTGAAACCAGTAGTAGTGCCACTGAGAAGAGCACTCCGCAACAAGCAACAGTTCCGGAGCACACCGCAGCGCTAGAGGTGCGACAGGTGGAAATGCTTATCCCATTGCAGCTTTAGTCATTCACGGTACATGAAACCGTAAATTGTAATTATTGCAGCGCACAGTCAAAGAAGTAGGCAGACACACCGATACAGAATATTGGGGGACAAGAAACAGGCAATAGAAATCAATACAAGGATGCGAGATGGAATGGACACGCAACAGCTGAACACAAGGTCAGACAGTATGGTAATGAGTCTAAAACCAAACTGTGTAAACTGACACAGGAGCATATCAGAGACCTCCCAAGCATGCTATGAGAATAATAGCTGTGCAGATTTACACAATCTACTTTAAATTACTTTAAATAAACCCTACTCTGTCAGTATCTGAAATGTGTTTTCTATAACATCTGCATGTTAATAAGCATTTCTTCACGTTTTCAAAAGTACACCAAAGAATTGTCTGCAAACAAAACAGCATCTTTATAGTATGAGTTAGATAATGATATCTATATTTCTAATGTACTCAACTATCAGAGGACCATGCTACAAGCACATTAAGCCACTCCGAAGGGGGCATCTAATGGGGAGTTAATGCATGGTTGGACTGTTGTAGGCACTCGGCCTTCGGCCTTGCGCCACAACAGTCCCAACCATGCACTAATTCCCCATTAGATGCCACCTTCATCGTGGCTTAATGCTTACATATGCATTCTACTAAAACATCATTAAGTAAAGTAAATCAAGCGTATTATAAAATGAGTACGTTCATAACAGGAAGTTGGCATGGGGCACACCATTGTGACCTATATAGTAAATTAAATTGGTTAAATCCAAGAGAAAAAGAGTTTACATTTGGTATACACACTGTTATCAAATATTAAAAGGAAAATCAAGACATTGTCTACTGAACTATATGATAAGTGAATGTAATAGTGATTTAAGAATTCATACCAGATCCTTTATTCAGAAAATTCCTATGACCAGATCATACATCAGATTTGGTGACATAACTTTGCAGAATAGTGTTGCACATTCTTGGAATATGTTACCTTACGAATTGAAGTCCATTGACAGCCTGCCTAGTTTTAAGAAGAAGTTACAGGAATATTTGAGTTTGACCTGTACTTGCTTTAAGTAATCATCATTGGTATTGTTTTGTTGTTTGTGTTTTTGTATGGATTGTCTACACTGTAACACAGGACTTTGCTGAAAATGGGACTTGTGTCCCAACAAATGAAATTCCTGTATAAAAATACATTTTTATCAAATAAAATACCTTAAAATGCTCAGCAAGCTTAACACCACCTATCATTGCATCATCAGGTTCATCACTGGACTCCCAAAAGCACCCATCATTGCCACCTCTACTAGGCTGCTAACTGGCTCTCACTCGAAGATATAATTAATTCACAAATCCTGACCTTCTTCTATAAAGTTCTCCACAGTCTGCTCCCCCTCAGTATCACCTCGTGCTACCAGAAGCCAACCAAGACCCGTATCGCCAGACCCTCCCCTCAACTTTCCTTTCTTGTTACTTTCAACCAAACCACTTATGGACTCCACTCCCTCTCCTCCAGAGGGATCAGACTCTTCAACTCCATCCCAACCTCACTCACCCACTGTACCTCACTTGGAGCCTTCAAACATAACATTAAGCACTACCTCCTCGGTAAGTCCAACTGTTTTTGTCTCCGACTCTCCCCCTCTCACACTCCTTACCCCTCCCTTTTAATTTTCTCAATACCAAACTTCAAGTAAAACATGATTTTTTTACCTTTATTATGTACTTGTAATTGTACCCTCCTTACCCCCCTACTGTTTATTCCAGTGTCATAGTTCATGTAAAGTATTCATCCTCATCCTTATTTCGTACACGTACAGTACTTTTTCTTACCACCTGACTAATGTATGTTTCTACACCAACTGGACACTTGTGAAAATGGGCAGTACTGCTTGCATGCCTTCCTGTATAAAAAATAAAAATGAAATGAAAATAAAAGATGCATTTTATTAAAGGGAACACTTTTCCTTATCTTTTTTAATATAATTGGAAGTGTGTGTGTGCAACCTCCATAAACTAGTAATGAAAAGGAAGGGCACATGCGTGTCACCAAGAGTGATGGCCACTTGACTGCACTGCTCTGAACAGCGACTCAACCTATTAAATGACATCTGAATTTAATGCACTGAACTGTTAATGCAAACACAGTATTTCATTAGAGTTCATTCTGGGGAATCAAAAGAACTAACCTTTGTGAGGTAAATCTTTTTTTCCGGGTGGCATGCATCAAGTGAAAATTGTGGCCTTTTTCATAAAGCTCCGATGAATGCTTATGGCCTGACACTTGGAGCTTCAATTTTAAGCACAATAGACAGAATAGCAATGAAACGTCTCGGCGCTAGCTATGGCAAAACGGATTCCAAGAAAAGTGGGAGGTACTGTCTACTATGCATGAAACAGAAACAAGGACATAACAGCTTTAAAAACAGCTGTTCTCAATACATATAAGGCATTAGATCTTTTGGTGCTCGGATGGATGTGCCAGAAATAACATATGACAACCATAAATATGGCACAGCACAGGTTAAAAGAACAGGTGGATTATCATGAACAAGCACTTGGAAATACTGTGGGAGAGAATTGAGTTGCCGGGTATTCATTGCCGAAGAAACAATCTGAGAATTGTTGGGGTTCTAGAAAAGGTTGAAGGAACCAACATGGTAACATTTCTGGAAGAACTCATCAGTAATTTGTTTGGTCCACACCTTCCTTATTCGTTACAGATTAAAGGGATGCACTGCTTTGCTGGCCTAGCCTGACCCAACAACACCCATCCCAGAACAAATAGTTTCCTATTTTCTAAAATTCACAGCTACAGCAACAATTCTTCAATGTGTTATAGAAGCTGGACCACTAACCTAGAAAGGAAATTTATTTTGCAAGACTGTTCAGCAAATATGGTGGCTCAAAGAGAGGAATACACTCCTATCCGAATTTGTCTTAGAAAACTGAACATTAAATACAGGTTCAACTTTCCCGTCCGAATGATCATCAGTATTAATGGTGGCTCTCACACGAGTAACACTCCGGATAAAAGATGGCAATTTATGATGAAAAGATGTCCGGATGTTAAAGCCAGATAGGCCTATATCCTTAATTAATGTTCCTATTGTATGTGCTGCAGTGTACTTTAGAGTTAAGACATTGTCTCTTTAAAAGGCTTTTAAGAGTTAAACAAACTAGCCAGAACTTCTGTAAGAGCTAGGTTGAATCTGGTACTTCTCCAGATAAGGGACCAACAGGTTTATAACCCAAAAAGTCATAAACTATTAGATAAAACTGGGTATATAGTTTCCAATAACAGGAAAGAGGTCAGGGGATGGCCTAAGGGCCAGGGGCTAAAGCCAAATGCATAGACCAGATGTTACAGGGGTTAGACATGGAACCACAGAGACACCTGCAGGATAACGCTAAACTGTTGCACGCCCAATCTCTGTATTGCTAGAGGTCACACCCCATCACAAAATGGTGGGTGGGACTTGAAAATGACCAGACTTTATCTAATAGACCCATTTTGAACATCAGGGCAATTTTAGCTTGGAGTCAGGAGCCTGAGCACTTGGTGAATCTCAGAGCTAACCAAACTGGTAAATACTTTTAAACCAGAAAAGTACAGTATATGTGTAGGCCTGGGAAAACTTCTGCAACCAGACCTGAGTGTGTGGAAATTGGCCTGATCCACATACTGAACAGAAAGTTCTGATTTTAAGTCAGAATTTTGGAAACCAAGACTTTTTCCCCAAGGAAGCACCTGGGAGACTTTTTAAAGGACCTTCAGAAAACTGACTTTGATCACAAACTTGCTACAAACTCTGTTGCGTAATGAACTTCCACCTACAGGGAGAGAACCTTCAACTCCACAGGGGCATTTAATCTTTCTGGACTCTAACATCAGAATATGGTATAGTTTAGAACAACAGTATATAGTGTTTCTGTAAACCATCCAGTGCTATTTTTGGTATTGTCTGCAGTTCAAAGCTCTTCCAAATTGTAGAATTTACTGTGTTGTTTTATTTAAGTAAACTTTTAAAATTTTCTTATCAACTCTGCCAGGGGTCTGATTGTGTGAGTTAACATTTTAACAGAAAGATTTTGTAAAGACTGTGTGCCTTGATAATGAGGATAGTGACCACTCAGCTATCCTACAAAACTACTTAGGCAAGAAGCTGCCAGTAGCAGTGATGGGATTCAAACCCCGAATGTAGTACAGAGTCAAGGGAACTCAAAACTACAGTTTCCATCCCTCAACTGGGAAAAGGAAGGTTGGTGAATCTTTCTGAACCCTACAACTGCTGATGAGTTCTGTAAAAAGGAGGTGCCCTCACTGCAAACAGGAGGTCCTACCGTGCCTTTGGGGGTTGGGCTCATGACAGATGCTATTTTGGATTTCAATGATTCCAGGGTTGCTACCAGGTGTCATAAAAATGGTAGATCCAGACTGTATAACAAATTGTTTTATGTCCCTGATGGTGCTTCAGCAATGTTGCATTCTCAGATGAAATGGCAGGGCTCTCAACATCCCTCCTTTTCTATGTGGAGAAAAAACTGGCAGACTGTTCCTCTGCAGAGAGCAAGTGGCAGGGAAGACAGCGTGGCAGAGACAGAGATCACACTTCTAACAGAAATAGGTTCAGTATACTAAAACCAGGAGCTGTAGCAGAGGTAGCAGGAAAAGTCTGGTTTCTTGCCAAGTTTCTAAGTCTTCTTCATCTGGAGATCCTATGCCACCACTGGAAGGATTCGAACCAACAGCAATAACAACCACACTTCATCCAGAGGCAGCTACAGCTGTGGAAGAAATTCGATCCTGGGCAGATGCAGTATCTAGTGGTGTAGATGATTCGCTTGCTATGTCAGTGACCCGAAATGCTGCATTTAACACATCAGTTTCACTACTCAGCTACAGAAGAAAATGCCTCTCACTTGGAGTCATAAGTAACTCAGTTAGTAACGGTGCACGTATGCAGTCTCACTAACACCTATCAATTAATTAAGTGGATATTCCACCTACCTAATGCTATTCCTTTGCCCCCCCCATCCCCATGTAAAATGTCAGTCCAAGTGTTTTCTGGTTCACATCCTGCTCCTGCTACTGCTCCCCTCCCCCCTGGCATGTTATCCTAGCCACTAGTTGTGTTGTTGCCCTTCCCCCTCAGATATACATACAGTGTCTATAGAAACACTGTTTCCCTTCTATTTTCATACTGATGTTTTTTTTTTTCTCCAAAGGGCAGCGACTTGTTTTTTTGTATTTCTGACCTTAAATAGTTTATTAAACAGTTGAATGCTAAAGGGCCTGATGCCATGGCAAAGAGTTGCTTAGAACTGGTGCAACAAGTTAGTTAGGAACGTTTTTCCCTCAGATAAGAAGTGTGTATTGTATTTGTAGTACTGCCCCAGATGGTCTGCGGATGACTATGCTTACCGAGTTAACTGACTTGGTTTATAGTACACATCTCCGATACCCTACGTTGGTTCACTGTTCTACTTTCTTTACCTTTATTTAGTCAGCATTGTACTATAGTCAATAGATGGTATACAAGATTCTTCACTTAGGTGGTTCTGTCACAGAAGCAGCCAGATATGTAAGCAGTTCACTACCATGCCAGAAAAAATAGTACTTGTGTGTAACGTATAACCGCGTAGCTAGCATCATCTGTGGTATTTGTTAGTTGGCGAAAAATTTGATCATATAGTATTTTAGCAAACATGCATTTCTAACATCCTTAGATTCATATTCAGTGTATTTTTAGTTTTCTCAGATATTTTTAAAACAGCTTTTATAGCTAATGTTGAAATGAATGACATATCATTAAAGATGGCCGCCACGCACAATTTTTAAAAAGCTCTCCTGCTGAAGTTACATGTTGTATATACACGCTAGATTCATGATGTGGATGTATCAGAATAGTGTTACCACATGTTTCTGATTATAAACAGCACAGTACGGTACTGAGATATTTATTTTTTTTATGGTGGGCAAGGCACAGGAGTGGAAAATAAAAACTTCAAAATCCCGTATTTGGTTCAGGAATGAAAGAAAATGAAAAGGAAATGAGTATCTTGCTATTTTTTGCCAGGAAAACATTACTGTTGAAAAAAAAAAACTGTATGCTGACTAACAAATACTGCTGCTTTACTATGCTGATTTTTTGCCATGGGACTGGAAATAATCTACACATAAAAATTTACGTACGGGAAGTGCAGCTTCTAAATGGTGACTTTTCAGTAACCAGATTAAGATCTGGGCTTACTTCATATACCTATCGACCACCATGCTTTTTTACAACTTCTAGACTATTGAAATGTAATACAACAACACCTTTAGGTCAGCTAAATCAAGAGACTGTGCGTGAAAACCTTCTGGACTTTATGTTAATAATGTAGTATAGGTTTTACCTACTCCCACTATGGATAGGGTCTGTCTTTAACTTACGCGACCAGACTCTGGAATTCGCCGCCTTTGGATGTCCGAGCTGCCCCCTCCTATCTGAGTTTTCGAAGTTCCCTGTGGGGTTTCCTAAAACTAGCATCAGAGTGTGACTGCCCCAAACCTCCCTAGAGTAAAGTGTCAAATGGTTTTGTCTGAACCTCCCCAGGGTGTCTCCATTGAATTCCTGGAGATATTTTCCCCACTGTATCAATGACTTCTGACTACTCCTGCCTAAAAAGCCTTGGGCATTTTTACACCCATTATTGCTCCACGGTCATAGGCTAACCATGACATATTGCACCTTGGTCACTTGGTAGAAACTTGTACTACCAAGTGTTTCTGTTTCTGTCGAACATGTGCATATTTAGAAAAATGTGATGAGCTGTATATACCTGTCTGTGATCCAACTAGCCTAGGGGGTGTATACTAACAATGTTATAAGTTATATTATGACCAATTCAGTCCTTGAGCTATGCTCAACTCCTATGTATGATGACCTGTATATATCTGTCAGTTGAACTAGCTAGTCTAGAGTGTATAATCTGAAATGTGCTTTCTACTATATGTTTCCCCTAGCGTCAAATGATGTATTTCCCACGTTTGTTTACTGTGACAAAAAACTGTACTCTCTTTGCCGTGTCTCCTTGACTGTTGTTCCTCATGTTGTATTCTCCCGGGTCATTCCTGAAAATAGGCATAATACTTGTCTAGTGTCCTTCCCGTAAAACAAAAGCTAAATAAATAAATACAGTCACTGCATGACTATATGTCCTTTGCATGCCCTTATCACGAGTGTCTCAATTAACCATGGAGTTAAGATAGCCTCCTGGAATGTTAAAGCTTTGAATCATCCCATTAACCATAAGTGTTATCTTATTTAAATTCTAAAGGCTGAAATAGCTATGATTCCAGACTCTTCTTATCACAGATAATATTTAAAGGAGTCATAAAAACTGGGTTGGCACAGCAGTTTATAGTTCTGCTAAGGTCAACAAGAGGCAAGTTACTATTTTATTTCCTAAAAAACTGCATAGTACAATTCTTCATCCTCACGTAGATGAAGGGAGATGGGTGACTGTATAGGTGAAAACTTGTTCTAAAGCATTTTGGATTGGAAACATCTATGCCCCAGACTGTGAGGATATACATTTTTTCATAAGATAAATCAATCATTATATAAGAATGTTACTACTGATGGGCCAGTTATTTTAGAAGGGGATTTTAATTAGCTCTTGATGAGCTGCTGGATTGAAGTAACTGAAAGACGGAACCACATAAGAAAACAAGAGGAGGGTTACAAATTAATTGCTTGTGTGAGAATGGAATCTAGTAGACATACAGAGAGTAGAAGACCCAAGTGATAGGAATTTCTCTTTTTACTCATTCCCCCATGACTCATATAGTCACATAGAATTCTTTCTTGCTAACAGACAACCTTTAACAGGAATCGAGAGCAACCACATCAGACTCATAGCCATATCTCATATGGGCCCCCATTTTCGGAAGGTTTGTGCCACGCTGAGAACTGAGTGCTGGCTGTTGGGGTGTTGCCATATTCAAAGGCCACCTATGCATGGTGCATTCCTGAGAGCACTGTCGCACACAACATTGTGCTGCACCTATGCAAATAAGGGATCCCTCATGCATATGTGGCCCAGCACAATACCAAACATTTCAGAGGCACTAAATGGCCACCAGTGCCAGCACAGATTAACACTTCTGAAACCCAGCCCTTAACAGTGCGCAGGAGGGAGTGGGTGCCCCACACCCCATCGGTGCACTGTCAAGGGCTGGGTACCCCGGTGGTCCAGTGGTTCCCCCATACCCCAATCCCCATGTATAAGAAAAATAAAGATATATCCAGCCCTAGTAGTCTAGTGGCCCCCCCTTGTCCTGATCCCCATGTATAATAAACAACAAAGAAGCAATCAGTCCTGGTGGTCCAGTGATCCCTCCTCCATTCTCCAATCACCATCCCTGTTGAATAAATCTCACTCCCCATGTGCAGTGGTGCCTCCCCCTCCCCCATTCTCTGATCGCCATATTAACATACTAATTGCCAGCAGATTAGGCCTAATGATCTATCAAGTCTGCTCGAACCTCAGATCCCTTGTTGAGAACCGGGCCCCCCCCCTTGTGTACCCAGAAACCCCTATCATCCCTCCCTACCCCTCTGGGCCAGGCTCTCATCTGATACATCCCCTTTCTGTATCTGTCCTACTCTCTTTTGAAGCCGTCCACCATGGAAATCTGAACCAGCTCTCCAGGCAGCATGTTCCAAGGATCCACAACCCTGAATCCATCCCGAGGAAATCTACACCACCCTGGTGGTCTAGTGGCCCCCCACCCCAGAAGGTAGTGGCCCACCACCCTGCTTCCCCCCCCAACCTGACCGTAGCCAGCGGCTGGCACAGCCCACCTCACACCACCACAGCCAGCCACCAGCTGAACTGTACAGGAGCACATACAGGATACAATACATGCCCATTGGTTGACCAGTCAGCCTAGGATAGCTGGATCTCTCAGATCCACTGGATCCTGGGCAAATCCACAGGACCTCAAATAATTACCATGGATCCTAGGAGGTTGGATCCTTGGTGGGGTGTCAAGGCCATCTGAAATCCAGCTCAAATGATATCCGATTGTATCCAACTTGGTAGGAGACTATCCTAGCAACACCAGTCTACATCCTCAGATGAAAAAGAACTATATAGTAAACACCACCAAAGAAACATGAAAAAAGACAGTGTGTTAAAAAGATAAAAGCAAAACACCATGAATCGAACAATATCAAGCAACAATGAATATGGGGTGGATCTGGGGGCAGTGAACATGGGATAGAATCTGTCTTTTTCAGGCATCCTCATTTGCACTTGCTGCTGGCAGATTACGCCAAATTGGAGGCATGTTCTCCACTATTTGCCCAGAGGCAGCATGGCCCCAAACCCCGTTAAAATACATAGACCCTTGCAACCCTTTGTGGCATTTGTAGATACACTTCGGTGAAGATACTAATCAGAAGTCAGTACTGGGCAAGAGGCAGGCAGGTCCAGGGAGGCTAAGAAAAGCTTGAATGCATTCTGCAAAAGAGTCATTTGTATTGTCTTTTGCTAAGGACATCTTTTTTTAAATTTATTTTACAAAATGCATTCAGGGTTTGCTTGGCCCAGTCCTGCCTGCACCTTGTTTCTTGTTGACATCTGGTCAACGTCTATTTATTGTACTGTGATGTGGTTAATGTTTTTTTTAATGACCTTTTGTATAAGTTTACTAGCTTATATCTGGTTTTTTTGGCAGTACCTCCTTGAAACTGAATTGATCTTACTGTGACAGAACAAAAAGTGCACATATGTAACATTTCAGACTACCTTAGGCACTGGTTGTGCTGTCTAGATAAGGGCATGTTATACACACTCTTTCTCTGGATACAGTACGTGCATGCCAGAATAATGAGGATGTCATTAGTGCCATATTCCTGGCTGTAGACGTCAGAATGGGACTAACACAGATTGGTGTATGCTGTGGCTACAGTCACACTGCTGCATAGAAACATAGATTTTGATGGCAGATAAGGACCACTTGGCCCACCCAGTCTGCTCATTTCCCTACCTATTGGATAAGCTGCAGATTCTAGTTAACCAACAGCTTACTTCCTGCAACCCCCCACTACAACTGCCTTATGTCTGTCCCATGCATGTTTGAATCCCCCCACTGTTTTAGACCCAACAACCTCCCCAGGAAGGTGGTTCCATGCATCCACCACTCCCTCCGGGAAAAAAAATTTCCTCACATTACCCGTGAACCTTCCCTTCTCTATCTTTAAATTGTGCCCCCTTGTTCTTACACATCTCTTTTTCTGAAAGATGCTACCCTCCTGGACTTTGTTGATTCCCTTGAGGTACTTGAAAGTTTCTATCATGTCCCCCCTGACCCTCCTTTCATCAAGGGTATGCATATTAAACTCTCTCAGTCTCTCTTCACATGGTTTCTGATGTAGATCCTGCACCATTTTAGTTGCCCTCCTCTGGACTGCTTCCATCTTGTCTATGTCCTTGCGTAGATGGGGTCTCCAAAACTGTACACAGTATTCCAAATGGGGTCTCACCAACTGTTTGTACAGAGGGATAACCACTTCCCTTGTTCTACTTGTGATGCCTCTTCCTATGCATCCCTGTATCCCCCTGGCTCTCCTTACTGACTTCTCACATTCTCACATTGCTTACCCACCTTTAGGTCATCTGATATGACTACCCCAAGTCCCTTTCCTTTTCTGGTGTTGTTAGTACCTCCCCTGCTATTGTGTACTCTTTTCCTGGGTTTTTGTTTCCCAGGTGCATTACTTTGCACTTCTTTGCATTGAATCTAAGTTGCCATATGTCTGAACATTCCTCCAACCTTGCCAAGTCCCTTCTCATCCTTTCTACCCTCCCTTGTGTATCAACTCTGTTACAGATCTTTGTGTCATCTGCAAAGAGGCATACCTTTCCCTCCAGACCCTCTGTAATGTCACCTATAAAGTTGTTAAAGAGAGGACTGGACCCAGTACTGAGTCCTGAGGAACTCTACTAGTAACCCCCTTTTCTTCAGAATGTGTTCCATTCACTATTACCTTCTGTGTCTTGTTGTGCAGCCAGTTTGCTACCCAGGCTACCACCCTGGAACCCACTCCCAGGCTGGCTAACTTGATTATTAGTCTTTTGTGCGGGACTGTGTCAAATGCCTTGCTAAAGTCTAGGTAGGCCATAACCACAGCCCCTCCCTAGTCTATTACTTTGGTCACCCAGTCAAAGAAATCAATTAGATTCATCTGACATGACCTTCCTGCTGTAAATCCATGCTGCTTTGGGTTCTGTGCCCCACTGGCCTCTAGGTACTCAACAATTCTTTCTTTCTTTCAGAAGTGATTCCATAATTTTCCCTACCACTGAGGTCAAACTTACAGGTCTGTAATTTCCTGCTTCTGCCTTGTTCCCATGTTTGCGAAGGGGAATCACATCTGCCCTCCTCCAGTCCTCAGATACCACCCCATCCTCCTACGATTTGTTAAAAAGTGTTGTCAGTGGTGTCACTAGGTCCTCCCTTAATCCTTTTAGGATTCTGGGGTGAATACCATCAGTCCCCATTGCTTTGTCCACCTTGAGTTTTAGAAGTTCTTTCAGGACTCTGTCTTCTGTAAATGGACTGGTGTCAACCCCCCTACCCAGAGTGCTTCTATTGACTGGTTTAGGTAACTCCTCCCCATCTTCTTTTGTGAATACTGAGCAAAAGTATTCATTCAGTATCTCTGCCTTTTCACTGTCTCCCTCTGCCCACCTCCCCTCTCCTTTATTAATCTTCACTATTCCTCCCTTAACCTTTCTATGCTCCCTGGTTTTTCTCATTCCCCTGGGCACTTGCACTTAGGACATACGTCCAGGCTTGGGGACATGCTGACGCATGCTGACAGCCACGCGCATAACAGCGCCCCCTGACTCCAGTAGAGCTGCTGGTGCCCCAAAAGCCCATGCATCCACCGGCTTCAGGGGCGTCGGGTGCTAGAATCACCCCTGGTATCCCACCCCAGAGGGAGGAGAGCATCTGCAGAGATGCTCAATCCTCCCTCCCCCCACTGACCCCCAGCAACTCGAGTCCGTTCCTGAACCCGGGAAGCAGGCATAGCGCAAGGGGTGATGTCCAGCGCCTCAACCCTCAGCACCACCGGGCCGGTGTTTCATTTGAATTATGATAAGCCTGACCACTGCAACAAAGTGGCCTCCTGATGCCATTCTGAGCTGTAGTTCTCCTGCTTTCTCTATATCTTATGAAGAATCCACTCTCTGGCTTCATTGATGGGCTGAGCTTGCCAAACCCTTTTTACTGAACTGCATGCAGGAGAACTGTGGCCATTTTCCTTTGTTCTGTTTTCCCACCCCCTATGCTCCTTGACAGGCGTTCTGTAGCTTGTCCAATACTGTGGCCAGACAAGGCCTTTGGCAAACAGGCTGGCCTTCAGGGCTAGCAAGCCCACAGCAGTCTCTTTCCTCTCTGCACTCTCTGGCTGCAAACTCAGGAATCCCCCTTTGGCAGGCAAACAGCCCCTTTAATCAGTTTCCCCAGCAGCGCCTTCTGATTGGCTGCTGCAGCTGTCCAGTAAAAGGGGTTTGGCAGGCTCAATCCATCACATTTACAATATATGTTTACAAGATTTAAAGTGGTGCACCTGGTGTGTGACCAAACAAAAGCATACAATTAAGGTAGCAGGACTCCCCCCCCCACCACCACCACCACGCTGCTGCTTTAAAAGCCTGCAATGTTTTCAAATAACACCAATATTTTTTCTAGTTTTAGATTGTCAGAGGGGTTCTTGGTCTCATGTTTCGGTTAAATTATGATAAGCCTGACCACTGTGACAAAGTCACCACCTCATCGGTCAAGAAAAAGGCATCACATTTGACCTTGCCATTCTGAGCTGGGGTTCTCCTGCTTTCTCTATATCTTATGAAGAATCCACTCTCTGACTTCATTGCTTATATCATGTGCCCTGGCCCATTAGAGGTTCACTGGGGAACTCACCAATTAGGAGAAGGCCACAGTTCTCCTGCATGCAGTTCAGTAAAAAGGGGTTGGCAAGCTCAACCCATCACATTTACAATATATTTTTACAAGATCTAAAGTGTGACCAAACAAAAGCATACAATTAAGGTACCAGGACTCCCCCCCCCACCACCACCACCACCACGCTGCTGCTTTAAATGCCTGCAATGTTTTCAAATAACACCAATATTTTTACTTGTTTTAGATTGTTAGAGGGGTTCTTGGTCTCTTGTTTCAGCTGAATTATGATAAGGTTGACCACTGCAATGGAGAAGGCAAATTAAAAACAGGTTATTTCGTTCTTTGCTTTTGGCAATGGTTTTGTCTTTGTAAAGCATTTAAATACAATACATCCACCCCTCTGGACTGTCCAGTTAACCTCACTGGGCACTCAGGGTCTAATTAGGTGCAGGCCTGAAGCCCTGTTGTGGGCGGCCAACACTGCAGCTGGTTGGGGCCCTTAAATAAAGAAATGGTTATTGATTCTTGTTATACTTGGCTGTAGCAATTATAAAACAACTTTTGAAAACCCAGCAACTGGTATAGTACAAACCAGCAGTTTATATAATATATTGATTTTGAGTCTTGCACTGCTCTCATTTTTTCTTGGCAATCCCTCCTCTTCATAGTACCCAAGTCAGAGAACGAGAGTCAGCTAGAAGTTTAAACACTGTAGGAATAGAACAAGTAGTGATGTTTTGTGTTTCAGCTCCTACAGTACTGGTACATATTGGTATACTGTGTAGTGATTTATATACCTAGAGATCTGCTGAAAGATAAATGCAAGCTGGGTTTTTGTTTGTTTTTTTTATTGTGGTTCAAAATGTAATCATTACTTAATTAACCAGTAAGTATGGTGCTGGTTGTTTGTTGTTTATGGGAGCTATTCTTACTCACTATTGTTATTCTTTAGTCTATAGAGTGTGTTAACCTTTAACGTAGTTAAGGAGATTTAGATTTTCTGCTCTTCTTATACTTTATTACACGTCCTAGAGAGCTTAGGTGTGGTCTTGGTTTATTACTGTATATAAACTGACTGATACTCCTCTGCTCATCTTAAATATTATTACAATGTTCCTGTTAATAAGTTTGTTGTTAGTTATGGTTATTATAATAGTTAGGGAGATCTATGATAAATGGTACCATGATATTCTCCTTATTCCTTTACATATTCCTGCCCCCAAATGTATTATAACCATAAGCCATTCATTTTTGATCTGTGATATCTACCTCTCTTTTGTTCAGTGCATTGAAGTCCAGGCTTGGAAGCCATTACCGTTTAATCAGTTTAATGTCTGATTTAATATTAGACACATGGAACGTTAAGGGCCTCAATGCACTGAGCAAACGTAAACAAATCTTAAACCATCTTAAAAGAAAAAAGCTCATATTGCTTTTTTACAAGAAACTAAACTGTTAGAGGTGGATAATGACAGATTAAAACGTGACTGGGTTGGTCAAGTTTATGCTGCATCCGCTACAACCAAGAAATGTGGGGTTGCAATTTTAATTCACAAAAACTTAAAATGGAAAGTATTGAATATAAAGAAAGATCCTGATGGCAGATGGCTGATCGTTACCTTTAGATTCATAATCTGGCCTATTAACACTTGTTAATATTTATGCCAAACTATGATACACCCGAATTTTTTCACAATTTGGCCTAACAACTATCCTCTTTAAATCTAAATATCCCAATTTTAATAGGTGGTGATTTTAACCTTACATTAGAGTCATACCTTGACAGAAGCAACGCTTCGCTAGATTCTCATCCGAGGAGTATAGCCACACTTTCATTATTAATGAAGAATCTAGGATTAGTAGATATATGGAGACTCCTTCATCCTAGAGATAAAGAGTATACATTCTATTCCCCCACACACCAGACATATAGCAGAATTGACTATTGGTTAACCTCAGCCACTATTACAGCTAATATTGTAGATTGTAATATTTTGTCCCTTTTAATTTCAGACCAGGCTCCAGTTAAGCTTCATTTATTATGGAATTCTCCTCCCTTGAAATCACCTTCATGGCGATTAGACCCACTCTTACTTAAAGACTCAGAATTTATTCCCTGGTTAAAAATACAAACTCAGGAATTTATTTTACATAATAATCCCAAGGATACGTCTATGGGTAACACGTGGGAAGCACTCAAAGCTACTCTTCATAGTAAAATTATTAGTTTTTCTGTACACAGGAAAAGAAAAAGAGAAAAATAACTTAAAGATCTTGAGAACTTACTTAAATCTAAAGAATTGCAATATTCAGCTACCCCACACCCTGACCCTAACTTTCCTTTACATCATGAAATCCTCAGGCTTCATATGCAAATTAACGAACTAATCTCTCGGAAAACCAAAATTGCACTTCTTAGAATTAAACACAAATATTGGGAAGGGAGTGAAAAAGGTAGTAAGCTACTGGCTTATAGACTTAGAGTACAACAGTCGGAACAACACATTTCAGGTTTAAAAAACTCTACGGGGCAAATATGTACTGATAACCCTAGCATTAATAAGATTGTGTCTTCATTTTATAAAAAATTATATACATCTACTACTTTCGCGTCAAAAGTGCAATTCGACAAATTTCTCAATAATTTAGCACTTCCCCAACTCACATCTGATGCAATAAATATCTTAGATAAACCTATCACAATAGAAGGAGTCCATCATGCACTTTCTTCCCTCAAAACTGGTCGTGCGCCTGGTGGTGATGGCTTCCCAGTGGAGTTTTATAAAAATATGGTTGATCACTTTGCTCCTTATTATGTAAGGTATTTTATGAATCTATAACTTTACAAAAATGACCTCCAATCTTAATGGATGCTATCATTACAGTGCTTCCCAAAAAGGATAAAGATGTCACTCTTCCCTCTAATTATCGTCCTATATCATTACTTAATGTAGATGGCAACATTTTTGCAAGTCTGTTCGCCATTTGTCTCAAACCTTTCATTCCCCGACTAGTCAATAAGTCTCAAACAGGTTTTGTTAAAAGTAGGATGGGTGCAGATCATCTTCGTTCTTTATTCAAGCTTATGTATAAAGCTAAATTGCTAAAATCACCTGCAGCAGCAATTGCCATCAACTTTGAAAAACCTTTTGATTCTTTGAATTGGAATTTTCTTTGTTCAGTTTTATCCCGCTTTGGCTTTAGTGACCGCTTCTGTTCATATATAAAATTACTATATACCTCCCCTACAGCAAGGGTTCTTACTAACTTTACTATATCTCAACCCTTTGAACTAAATAGAGGCACCAGACAAGGTTGTCCCTTATCCCCAGCCCTTTTTATTTTAGCCTTAGAACCCCTGGCAGCCGCTCTCCATCAATCTGACAAAATTAGAGTTATGTCGATTGGCAATACACAATATACATCCTTATCCTATGCTGACGACATGCTAATTCTACTAGAAGATCTAGAATTAGCTGCACATCCACTAATACAATTACTAAATACATTTGCGGAACTCTCTTGTCTTACAATTAACTATAAAAAAACTGAAATACTACCACTCAATGCGTTGTGTAAACCTTATATGAATAATGTCCTTGGCTTTGACTGGGCATACCAAGGTATTTCATATTTGGGAATTAAAATCTTAACGGATACTGAAAAAATATGGGAGGTAAATCTTAACCCTATACTTTCAGAAATTAAAACAATATTTGAAAGATGGAAAAATCTTAACATTAATTGGTAAAATTAATGCAATTAAAATGTCTATTACCCCTAAGATTTTATATTTGTTCTCTAACATACCGTTAAGTTTACCCAATATCTTTATCTCTCGAATTGATAAATTGATAGGGAATTTTATTTGGGAAGGTCGAATTCCAAGATTTAGTAGAAATAAGTTACGTACCCATTGGTCCCAGGGTGGGTTTACCCTTCCATGGTTCTTGGCCTATTTATGGGCATTTCATGCCTCTCAAACTACAAAATGGTTTACTAAACCTAATAATGAATCTCCTTTATGGCTCAATATGGAAGCCTCTTGGGCTCCGGGAAATATCCTTACCAATTTCATTTACAATCCTTTGTCACAAAATTAAAAAACACCCTACAATCACTCCATCAATTCAGTATTGGCTCAAATTACATAAATGGTTAAAAACAGACCCTGCTCCCATATTTTATTCTCCATTATGGGGAAACCGATGTATAACCTTAGATGACCACCCTTTGTTTTTCCAATTCATGGAAACATAAAAACATAATATTTCTGGGTGATATTGTAATCAAAAATAGTAATATTTTGGATTCCTTTACAAATCTACAAACTATTTGGGATATAAATAAAAAGGATCTTTGGAAATATCTACAAATTCGAGCGGCATTATCTCCTATATTATGGCTTAAACAAAGAATAACATACTCAAACATAAATGTTACTTCATGGGTGAATACTTCATCTGGACTAGTTAGCAAAATTTACAAAATGATCAGAGATAATATACCAAATCAATCAATCTCAGCCAAAGCTAAATGGAGTTTAGCATTACAACAAAATATAACTGAATCTCAATGGAGCCAGTGTTGGGTTACCTGCCATAATGCATATAGAGATGTGCGTAGTACCGTTATACAATATAAAATTCTTCACTGGTGGTACAGAACACCAGACTTATTACATAAAATGGGAGCTTCTCCAAATGACATATGTTGGAGGTGTCATTTATCTAATGGTAATTTTTTCCACATTCTGTGGCTTTGTAGCCCCATATCCGCATTATGGCATTCGATCCATCATTTGGCTTCCAATATTGTAAAATGCCACTTACCCTTTGACCCCAAGTACTTTATTCTAGGAATTATTGATAAAAGTATTAATATATCTAGACACCAACACAGATCGCTACAAGTATTATTTATGCAGGTTAAACGGTTGATTTTAATTAACTGGAAGTCACAAGCCAATACCTACACTTACTGAAATTCTTAACAGTTTAACTGAAATTGCATCCCTGGAATGTATGTCTTACTTGACTTTAGACTGACTAAATGTATATAAATTGTGTTGGCAGGACTATTTAAATTTTCTGGAATCTGGAGGATTAGTAAATACCAGTAGATCTTTTGTTTAGAAGGATACTAAATATTTTATAGATTAGATGGATTGTATCTCCCTATAATATAGTTAGGATATATTGTTATTTAGTATAGTAATATGTTTATCTTATATACTGTGCTGAAATAAGAATCAAGGCAATATATGCCAATACATACCATGACTTGTAGCATGAAAGTGTGTACATATACATATGTATATGCATGTGTATATATATATATATATATATATATTTATAAAATAGGTAGGGAAATTGTTCTTGCTCCATTGGATCCTAAGCATCACATGACTGTGCGTATATCAGAGTGCGACTGCACACCTGCACTTTACCCCAAAAAACAACTTTGACATTTTATGAATAGATATACCACTCTGAGGTGTGCGGTCGCTCCGATACGCATGCCTGGGTGGTTGACGGCCCTGCGCCTCATGTATAACGCACACCAAGGCGTATATCAGAGCGATCAAGACACCTCAGGTGGTATACATATATATATATATATATATATATATATATATATATATATGTATGAATATATACAATCATAATCATTATGTTAGTCTTTGATCCAATTTTATTTAATCAAATGTGCATTATGTAAATGCCATACTACATTTTGTATTGTATTTATGTATGCATGATATTATTATGTTATAATATGGAAAATGTCTTTTATTTTCTAATAAAAAGATTAACTGCAAAAAGAAAACCCAGCAATTGTAATTCCCAGGCCGAATGGCCTGAAAAGATCAATCTGAATCATCAAGTAACCTTGGAAGGCAAATCAGTTGGAAAGAACAGGTTAATTGGTATTGCAGGGTAGAACCCTATTTTACTCACTGAACCTTGGACCTCGGGATCTGGGCTGATTTCCAGGATGGCTCTCCTTGAGGCAGGATGTGGCTGCAGGATTTCATCCTCTCTGGCAAGGACCAGGATACAGGGAACGGAGCTGACGCGACTCACCCCCTCATCAAGGCGTAGCCCCCAAGGGTGGCCACTACCCATGATGATCTTCTCCGCAGGAGTTGATTCCCTTCTCTGGTCATCTGCCAGCTTGGCTTTCACAGCCAGCAACAGTCTCTCAGGCACATTACTTGGAATCGCAGGCTCAGATTGGATACAGTTCTGTAACAGGCCACACAGCTTACCCACTTGCAGAGTGCAGTCCTTTGTCTGTAAGCTGGCACACAGCAATTCAGGTCTCCCTCTTTGGCACATGGACTGGAGACAATTCTGGAAAGCCCCAGATATTAACTTTGGTGCAGTCCCTGAGGTAAAGCAAGTTTCTCTCACCAAGATGCAGATGGGAATGTTTCAGCAGCTTTGATCCCACCTTCAGTCTGGAAATTAACTCTGGGGAATAACTTTTCTGTTTCTCCCACTTTGGGGAATTGCAGCTGGTTCTGCAGACTTTGCTGTCCCAATTAATCAGCAGGTGTTTTGCCCGAGAAGAGGCAAAACAGGCCTCTCCCCCAGTTCCCCAGAGCTGCAGGGAGCCTCCTCACTCTTCAGGTGCTCCGGCCATACTGACTCAAACTGCCCAGATTCAAACAGTCCCTCTCAAACTGAAAGGCAAAATTCTGTAATCTGATTGGCTGTCCAGGCTGATAATCACAGTCCTAGTCCTTTAATTGGACAGCATTTTGGCGCCTGGATTTGTACCTCCTTTTTCCCACAAAATCCATTTGTACAGTCCTAAGAGTCCCTTTGTTAAATGCTGGCTGCTAAGATGATGACTGTATATACAGTTTTAGTACAGTTCATATGGTGTCCCAAAGTTTTAAGTCGTGGTGCAGCCAGTAAAAACACTTTATTTAAATAATAGCCCCACAATTATTTAGCCCCTTTTCTGCCCTCTCAAATGCTTTTATTTATTTAATCTGACTTTCCTTAGTGTGGCTGTTGCTGCTGCCGAAATGCTGTGCCCCAGGTGACTGGCAGCTACCTATCAGTATTCATGCAGGGCTCATTAATATTCATGAGTCCCACTTTTTGCCCCATTCAAAAACTTTATTTATTCACTTGAGGGGGCTTCTCCTGAACCCCTTTGAGGTCAACGGTCCCCATTTAGCTTAGTAGGGGGCACCAGGACCAAGAATCACCCTTCGGAGTGACCGCAGTACCAGCGGTTGGTAAATCAAAGCGCTTATGGGTGCATGCACAGTCGCCGTCTCCTCAGAAATGCCACCAGCTCACGATTATATGCTGAGCCCAAACTGGGCCCAAATCAAGTACACAGGCATGTATGAAGAACTTGGGGCAAAGCAGGGAGCACAGTGGACTTGGGCCAGGCGACTGAAAATGCCATGGGAGAACAGGACACCAAGGAGGCAACGGGAGCAAACCGGGAGCCAAAAAAAAGGTAAGCCCCATATGGGTGGGGGGGGCGTTACACTCTCCCCTGCCTAGGAAAGCTTGGCATCCATGCCAAGTCTATAAAAGACTGGCATCCATAATAAGCACATTACTATACAGTATACACATTTTGTTAAGGATAATACTTATATTGTATATCTTTTGGTTAACACTCTCATAAACATACAGTACACTGTATATCTGAATAGTATTTCACTATATACAACCTAGCTAGGAGCATAGCAACTATTTACAGTGTAGTATGCTATCATGTTAGTCTTACTTAGATATTGGACGTCCTATAATAACTTTAAAGCAATGTTATGGCATTTCAAATTCACTTGGCATAGTTCAGAAGCTTAGAATCACATTTCACATCAGACAGTTAGAATTACATTTTAGTAAAGTTATGCTTTACCGCTTTTTATCAGAGCATTTCACCTTATTCCCCTCTTTTTACCGCTATACTTCTTGTTATACTGAATGGGCACCTTAACTTGGGTGGAGGCTTTGATTTTTGTGGAGGCAGTGAACACAATTTTAGGCAAGAAGTTAGGGGTAATATATATCCCTTTGTGCACAACATTCATGGCCAAGTTAACTGGTTCTCCTGGAGTATAAATCAATCAAAATCTTTATTTATCCAGGTGGGCACCATTGAGCAAGGCTCATTTGCAAGGTGGACCTGGTCATGAATACATAAAGTACAGTACAGAAGCAGGTATACAAAAAGCAATAATATACAAGGAAGAAAAAGTATATACAGCGTATACAGTACAATACAAGGTTGAAATAAATAAAAAAAAACAGCATTATTTTACAATTGAAGAAGTCAGCAGATGTACAATCAACCATAGGCATACAGGGGTTATAAGCAGAGATCTTTTGAGTGAGGCAGCTGGCAACTACACATATAGGGGAAAGAGGCCGTGTATGGGGTGGCAGGTTAGAGAGGTAAAGAAGAGGAGGGATATATTACCAACGACTGGGGCAAAAATTGAGCTAAAACCACAGAAAGTGACAATGCCTGTTGTGTACTTGTTTATTATGATAATGATGGAGGAGGGGTAGATAATTGGGACACTACTATGGATGGCGGGGGGACATTAGCCAGGCTGGAGTGGACAGGGAAGGGTGGGTGCAGCAGGAAGAGTTAATAGGGAAAGAGTGAGAGCCAGGGGTAGAAACATAGCGGATATCATACGTGAGCTTTAAGACTGGTATCACAGACCTTTCTGAGCGACGCGGCAAGGTTGGCGCTGGCCCTTGCACTTCCGCTTCAGCATTCGAGGTGATTAGTCTCGGTTCATTGTCCAGCAACGAAACAGCTTCAGAAGAAATGGGTTCCGCTGCACTTTCTTGTTGTTCAGTACTAGTTTCAGGCTCTTTGGCTTGAGCACCACTATCACTCTCAGGTTCTTGAACGTGAACATCACTGTCACTTTTCAGTTCTTTAGGCTCGCTTTCATCTGTCAGAGGTATTTCTGCAAAGTCAGAATCATCCAGGACCCATCTCTCAGGTTCTTGAACATTACTATCATTAGAATGAAAGTTTACTTAGCCCACTTAGTTCAGCAACACCTTCATGGTCACTTGTAGGTTCACTACTTGCAGTGCTGGGTAAGTTACTTTTTTCTATTACTTTCTATTACGTTTGAAAACTTGTTCCAGGAAGCTCTGTGCAGTCGCTAACAAGAATGGAGAAGTACTAGAAAAAGTAATACACCTTACAGTTATAGTTACTTATTTCTTTTTATACAAAAACAATACAAAAATAATAAATAACTATAACAGATTATATTTATTTGAAAGTAATAGGTTAGTTACTAGTTACTTTCAAATAAATATAATCGCTTACAGCTACATATTTCTCTTATATAAAAAGACATAAGTAATTGTAGCTGCAGGGTGTATTGCTTTTTCCAGTACTTCTTAATCATTCCTTGCTAGTGACTGCAGAGAACTTTCTAGAACAAGTTTCCAAATGTAACAGAAAGTAATAGAAAAAGTAACTTACCCAACATTAACTACTTGCTTCATTGTGTTCATGTTCATTGATTTCCGATAATTCCACCATACAAAGGGAATCAGCTCCTTTAAGATTCACACTGTGGGCATAATTTTCTGGAGGTTCAGGTACAATTGATAAATTAGAATCAGTTCAAACTATTGGATTTTCAGTGTCATCACCTTGGTTAATGGAGGAAAATCCCTGGAACAATCTTTCAAGTTCAGTGGATGGGTAGAAAGCAGTACAAAATTCGTATTCATCATCACTTTCAGATTCAGTAGTTTCAGTATTTACAGTGTTTGCAGGATTGGAGACATTACTGTCAGGAGCAACAGGCTGGGAAGCAGGAGTTTGCTGATTTTGTTGCTTGGCCTTAGTAGCAGACCTAGTCACAGACTGCTGAGGGGATTTATGTTATAACGGTGATCGCCGTTAGGGCGACGGCACATCGCCGAAAAATTATTTTGGCGATGTACTCCCCTGTGCACAGCAAAATGGTGCCAGGGAGTTGGGATTTTCTGCTTTATGCAGGGGACTTTGCCCCCCCATGCCCCTCTACTTAAGGATTCTCTACTCCAGGGGGGTGCATGTTGGGGGGGTGCAGATGTGGAAAAAATAAAAATTCGGGCCAGACGTAACAAAAAGGACCTGCGCCCAGACCTGAACTGAGCATCATTCCCACCCCAGCCTTGAACCCACCCAGAATGCCATGGAAGCAGCTCAGCAGCTCACTGCGGCACCATCCCCTACAACACCTCCTTCCCCTCCTACCCCACGCTCGGTGTGTTTGCTCCCCCCCGCACGTAGGCATGTAGTGGCAGAATGTCATTATTTCGCATGCACCCTCATCCAGTCACCCACCTTCCCTAGTTGCCCTGATGACAGGCACCGCAATTGAGTCGCCCTTTTGGTAGGCATCCAATCACAGTCACCAAAGTCATGGGATACCATGCTGTGGAGCTTCAGTCTCTTGAATGTACTGATTATAATTTGGCCGATAGGTAAAAGGTGATTTCTATGAATGGTTTTGACAATACGAGGGTCCCTTCCGGATGCGCTTTATACACAGGCAAATCATTCAGCTTACTAACTACAATATATGGGATGTGACTCCAGTGGTTGGCTGTTTTGTGTTTACCTGAAAGTCCAAAGTGTCTCATTACTACCCTGTCACCTGGTTGGAGCTCTTGGGCTTTGACACGTTTGTCATGGCAAGTTTTGTTGGCCAGGTTTCTCTTTGCTGCCATGGTATTTGCAAGCTGATAGGCATGATCTAATTGAGCTTTTACATTTTTAACATACTGCAGGTAGTTTTCTGATTGAATACCATCAGGAGACACTCCAAAACAAACACCCAGTGGGAGACGAGCTTCACTGCCAAAGATAAGGTGTTACGGTGAAAAACAAGAAGCATTGTTCTTCGTGCAATTATAGGCATGTACAAGTGCACTTATCTGTTGGCTCCGCTTTGGCTTGTATTTTGGGTGTAGGGTGTCAAGCATATCAAGTAAGGTGTGATTAAACCTTTCTGGTTGTGGATCTCCTTGTGGATGTTAGGAGGCTGTTCTGGATTTTCTTGCACCCCATAGGGAAAACAGTTCTTTATTAAGTCTGCTTTCGAAATCCTGGCTTTGATCCAGATGGATATGTTGGGGGGCACCGTAATGTACAAAAAACTTTTCAGTGAGAACTTGGGCTACAGTTGAGGCCTTTTGGGCTTTGGTTGGATAGGTCTGTGCATACTTTGTGAAGTGATCCATGGCTCCAAACTAAGAAAATTGATGCAGACGAGTTCCATCGGTGCACTTGTAGTAATATTGACCAGAGGGGCTGCTCTTTGTGGTTGAGCTTTGCGCTGAAGACACCTACTGCAGATTTTAACATATTGCTCGATATCTAGGCCCATCTTAGACCAGTAGAAGTGTGAATGGCTAGATCCAGAGTGTTTTCACTACCCATATGTCCCATTTGGTCGTGCAAGGCTTTTAATTCAACATATTTGAACTTAGATGGCAATACTAGCTGTCTCCTCACAACTTCACCTTGGCTGTCAGTAAGCTCTCTGTACAATAACTGCTCTCGAAGCTTGAGTTTAGGTCCTTCTCAAAGAAGTAAAGCAGTTTTGGGATCACTGGACCGCATTTTGGAGACTTCTTCTCCCTTTCTTAAAGCGTCGACTACTGGTCTGATCATTGGACCATAGTACTGTTCTTTTCGGAAGTCAGCTGGAGTTATCTGTGGTAAAGAACTTAAGTCTAAGGCTGAAAAATTACAGTAGACAACTGGCATACAAGTCTCAAGCAGTTTCACGTAATCTCCCAGACAGTTTACAGCTTTGGAGGACAGGATTTCTTCCCAGTCGAACTTGTGACATTGTGCTTTTACAGATTGTTCAGAAATATGCATCCACTGTCGTTCAGAAGCAGGTCTTCATGAGAGAGCATTGGCATCAACGTGATTTAAGCCCAGTTGGTACTATACCACATAATCATATGTTGCTAGAGTGGAAAGTCATCTGTATCCGGTAGCATCTAATTTGGCTGTTGTTTGGACATATGTTAATGGATTGTTATCTGTTTGACTAAGATTTTAGCACCATACAAGTATTTGTGAAATTGGTCGACTATTGCCCACTTGAGAGTGAGAAATTCAAATTTATGTACCAGATAGTTCTTTTCCGAAGGTGTCAGACTTTTACTAGCAAAAGCTACTGGACATAATCCTTCTAGGTATTCTTGATAAAGTATGGCTCCGAGGCCACTCAGGCTGGCATCTGTGTGCAACACATATGGCTTTGATGGATCAGCATGAGTGAGTACAGGGGCATGAGTTAATCTGTACATTATGTCCTCAAATGTAGTGCCACAATCTGGAGTCCATCTCTGTCTGAACGGCTCACTGGGTCTGAAATAGGTATTTACAGTCTCTTTGTCAGAACCTATCTTAAGCTTTTTGTGAGTAGGTGGATACCCTTGAGTTAACTGAGTAGGGGGTGGATTACCTTGGTGTAGTCCTTGACAAATCCACGGCAATAGTCGCAGAATCCAAGAAACTTTTGAAGCTCTTTTAAATTGTTGGGCTTTGACTAGTTGGTTAATGCTTCCACCTTATTGGGGTCTGTTTGTGGTGCACCCCTTCAGGTCAACACCCTGATGGTGAAACACGAAAAAAGGCCATTATGGCGACAATCGCTATAATGGTCCTTTTTCCATGTTTTGCTTTCCTTCAGTGTTCTGCCCCTCCCCAGACCAACTCTGACCTGGAGTTAATAATCCTAAAGTCTGAGGGGTGCGGGGAGCCGAGCCCCCTGCATGGGGGTGTGGGGGGTGCAGCCCCCCTCAGAAAACACTTGAACAGGCGGCACAATACCTGTGTCGGTATTGTGCCGTCATTGTGCAGGAGGTCAGCATTTTCACTGTCGACCTCCCTTGGTGCTTCCATCTGTTTGTATGCATTCTGATGACACAATGTGGCCTACATATTTGACAGAGCTCTGCAAAAACTGGCATTTATCAATTGATAACTTTAGACCGAACACCTTGGGTCTGTCTAACACTTTGAATAAGCGAGCCTCATGCTCCTCAAGAGTTTTGCCAAAGACTATGATGTCATCAGGGTAGACGAGACATTCAAAGAGTCATATCTCCTATGGCACACTACATTAGTTGTTGAAATGTTGCTGGTGCACCTGATATGCCTTGGGGCATGCGAAGGAACTCATAGAAACCCAAGGGACAAATGAATGCAGTTTTCTCTCTGTCCTCTGGAGTTGTTGGGATTTGATAGTATCCGCTACGGAGGTCGAGGACGGAGAACCATTTACTCCCATTTAGACAGTCCAGGGCATCCAGCATGTGTGGAACTGTATACTGATCAGGCACAGTTCTTTTGTTAAGGGTCCTATAATCAACACACATATATACAGATACATTCTTTTTCTGCACCACAACAATTGGGGAAGTGTACAGGCTGCGTGATTCTAGTATGATGCCAACCACTAACATCTTTTGTAGGTGACATCTGACATTGTCGATGTCGGCAGGGGCTAGACATCTAGACCTATTCCTGAAAGGTCTCTGGTCATGCAGGTGAATGTCGTGTTCAGCACCCATGACACACTCAACATCCCATTCCTTGAGTGAGAATACCTTGGTTCTCTGAGCCAGCTTTTTACTCATCCTGGCTCTCCAGCTGTTTGGGATAGGTAAATCTCCAAAATCGAACATGTCAGGTGATACCTCACACCCTTTTTCAGTTTTACACTTGGATGGGAGCACAACAATGTCGGCACAGTAGACTTTAGCCAAGGTACATCCTCTGTGTACCGTGATGCCTTGGTCAGTAACATTTTGTATCTGTACCACCACTCTTCAGGTGTAAGCATGAGTCCGGGCTGGAAGCACATTGGGTTTAATCAGCAGTCATTCAGGTAATTTTCCCTTGTCTGTGGCATCCAGCATCAAAATTTTGTTTGTCACATCTTTTCACAGCCACTCTTCACCACTGATGCTGCATTCTGCATTTGGAGGTAACGTGATAGCAGCAGGATCTTTTTTCTAGATCATCCCAACAGGTTAATCTTTGTCACGCTCCTCGGGGTGCATTTGTTTCTTATAGGTCTTTTGGATCATAGCATGAACACATGGGGCTCTTCCTGTCTTCTTCTTCTTCTGCCTTTCTTCACATAACTGGGCCAGGCGCCCGAACATGTGGGCATTGGTGCCAATTAGTACAGGGATACCATTGTAAAGTCCAGTGGAAGGGCAGACCAGGGCTAGCATCTCCACAGAATCTCCCACACCAGCCACAGAGGATGGAAAAGAAAGCCATACTTTTAAGTAATCAAGATATGGATATGACTTTTCACTCAACCCCTCCCCCATACATGCAGTCCTTCAAGCAGTTGTAGTGGGTGGTCAGGTTAAGTGCTGATCATACCAGTCTTTGAAGATTATCGTAACTTGGGATCTGCTGTCTAAGACTGCTTGAGATGGGATTTCATTTATATGTACAGTGGTGTCCATGGAAGGGCCTATCAATTTTGACCAGTCCAGTGGTGTGTTTTCAGGAGCATTAACAGATGACTTGGCAACAAATGACTTGGATGAAAGCCTAGCAGATGGTTTAAGATTGTTTTGTTTGACTTGACTGAACAATTTTGTGTGCACGCTTCTTATGTTTTCAGGTGACTGGCATGTTCTCTTAGTATGACCATCCTTCCCACAGTGATAACAGAAGTATCAGGCCTAGGGTTCTGTGAACAAGGTGATTCTTTGGTTGATTTGCCACTAGGATAGTTCCCTCACTTAGGTTCTTCTTGTTGCCAATAGGGGCGCTCATACCTACTAGGCCTCTGCCAGGGGGTGCCTTGGTTGCACGTTTGAACAAGGTCACTTACTAGGGATCTCAACTCTCTTACCTCCCTCAGCAGGTTACTATTAGCTTCCTCCTTAGGGGCTTGGACACTGGCCCTGATTGCAGAGGACTGGGCCTCACTGGACACTTTAGCATCATTAATTCAGGCGGTCTGGCCTGTTACCATTTCTACAGCACTTTGAGCACTTGTCTTCAGTTCTCCTATTTCTTTCAGCAGCTCTGCCCATGGTGGGATATTTCTCACTGAGCTCCTTAGTGCTGGTGCCAGTTTTTAGTTCCCTGATCCCTTTAAGTAGTTCTTGGAATTCAGGACCATCAGGGACTGACCCCTTGACAAGGGCAGGCGCCACAGTAGCTATGGCTATACAGGGATCCTGGGAGTCTTCTTCCTCCTTTTCTGTTTTACGTACTTTTTGTAACAAAGGAATATAAAAGGGAGGATCTTCTTTACGGTCTCTCAGTCTTAATTTGAGCAACAGGAGACTGGAATACTTGATGGACTTCAGAATCTGGTCCAACCTGGTTCGGTTCAGTTCACTTGAGGTCACAGCTCCCCTCTTAAATGCTTTTGCAGAGCCTTCTCTAATCTGATCAGATAAGTGGACAAGGTCTCCCCTCTCTGTTGCTGAGTGCTCCTGAACTTCCACATAAGGTCTTCACCATCCTGTAAGACACCAAAAATAATTCTTAAGACATCCAAATACTCTTGTGCAGAGGCATCGGAATTGCTGGACCTCAATGCTTGAATGACATCCAGTGTAGGCCCTTTGAGGCTTTCACTTAACCTCTGCCGCTTCTCCACCTCAGGACATCGCTAGTCTCACACTAGTGGAGCAATATAGTTTATCCATGTCTCCCAATCATCTTACCCATTAGGTGTGGGCATAGTACCAGAGAACACTTTTAGCTTGTGACAATAATTGTGACTGACTGAAATTACCATTGTAGGTACAGATACTGGTGCAGGTGAAGAGGGTGGGGTACCTTCAGGCGGCTTGAATAAGTTTTCTAAGTCCTCAAGGGTTTGACCCTCATCCAGTAGCAATTTGGCAAGCTTCTCCTCAAAGTTCTCAGATAAGGGTGGGGGTTTGGGTTCTGAGGGATCCTCACTATCTTTAGTTACCACCCTCCAGGCAGCCGGGGACCCATCAATGACAATAGTTTTAAGGCACCTTAGTGCAGTCCACGGGGTCGCTACACTCCACTAAAGCCATTAGAATTTGAGCAGACAAATCCGCTTGTCAGCTTACCACTACAGCCTTTCCCAGACATTCAGTTTTTGAAAGTGCCCCCTCTATGGTGTCTTTACTAGTGCCCTGGGGTATATCTAGTATCAACAAAGCATTCTGGGGTCAATTTCATGCCCTGTACACCAACTAACTAACTGATGCACAACCATATCTTCTGTGATCCCGATAAAAATTCTAGTTGCAATTTGTTTTGTCCACTAGGGGGTGCCAATCCCAACATTGCCTCCAACGGTGTAACCCTGATGCCATTATACCAAGGGCTACTACCCCTGCCTGCTTCCCTGACTGCAGGTTGAGGGGCCTGAGTTCGCTATTAAGGATCACTGTGGTGTCACTATCAACAGTAAAACTACAAATATGGTGCCTCCACCCAGAGTAATGATTTAGGGGGTTAGAATCTGAACTGATACAGCCCTCTGGGAAGCTATACCTACCCACAGCCCCACCTAGTGGCCCCACACTTGCAGTTTCCCAAAATACCTTACTTTGCATTCAATTCACAATTTATGGAAAGTAGTAGTAGTAGTAATAGTTTTTATTCATAAAATGTATATGAAAGGGATAGGTGGTACAAGCTCCACTGAGCTAAAGCCAATTTCCGAGGAGGTCCTATTTTTACATATATAATATCGCACATATAAGTTACAATAAGTACAATACATACAAAAATTCAACATATATCACAAACTGCAAACTTAAATACATCGTACATACAACCTACAGGACAGTGAAAAATATGTAAACTTAACAAATTTGAAATATAAAATATATCTCTTCAAACACTGTGCTACTCCCTGCAGCAATGTAAAGGCATTGCTGATTTCTCGCAATACCATCTTTTTATTGGTGCTATATCTATAGTGCAATTTGCATTGCGTAGAGGAATAGGCACAGAGTTCCACAACACTGGTCCCCTATGCCAAACCGCTGACCTACCTATATTTAAACCATATTTTGGAATGATATATTCTAAACCATAAGCAGACCTTAAGCTTTCTCTTGTTTTCCTTATTGTAAAATGTTCCTGAATATAGGGAGGCGCTTTTCCTTTCTGCACTTTAAACATACATGCTAGGAGATGCCACTCTCTCCTATCCCTTAATCTCATCCAATTTAAATGTAAATGTAAACTTTATTTTTTAAGCACCTTTCAAGTACCAAGGCACTGTACAACAAAAAAAAAAATCAAACCATACAATCAGATAAACATACATTAACGTTATTAAAAACCTTCAGAAAAAATTTTAAAAAACAAATAGGTCTTGAGCTCAGATTTAAAACTCGAGACGGTCAGGCATTCTCTTATCCGACAAGGTAGAGAATTCCACAGGGATGGGGCAGCATAAGAAAATGCACGTGCCCTAGATGTTTTTAACCGAACCCTGGGAATCTCTAGCAATCTCTCATCGGTGGATCAGAGTGAGCGGGAGGGGCTGTAGGGAGTAAAGAGATCTTGCAGATACTAGGGTCCCTGCTCATGTAGGGCTCTATAGGTCAGTAACCCGACCTTAAAGGTGATCTGCCACTGAACCAGCAGCAGTGCAGTTCACATAGCACAGACGTAATATGACTAGTCCTGGATGTACCCGTCAAAAACCTGGCCACCGCATTCTACACTAGCTGCAAGCAACGGATATCAACCCCCGGAAGCCCTAGGTAAAAGGCATTGCAGTAATCAAGGCGGGTGGTTGCAAAGGCATGGACCAATGTAGGAAGGTCAGCCAGAGGAACCAGGTGTTTCACCCGGGTGATATTCCTAAGATGATAAAAGGAAGATTTGACAACAGCAGACACCTGCGATTTCAGGGTCAAACCGTCGTCAAAAATAACGCCCAGGTTACACACCCAGTCTGAGGTCAAGAGCTGGATGCCATCAAGCCATAAACCTGATGGAAGCCCAGCCCTAAGTCCCGCCTCAGGGTGCCCCGGGTCCATGACCAACACCTCAGTCATATCCGGATTTAACCTCAGCCAGCTAGTGCTCCTCCAATCTCTGATTTTGGCAAGACAGCTTTTAAGCACAGAGATTACATCATCCTGTCCGGGAATAAAGGACAGATACAGTTGGGTATCATTTGCATAGCAGTGAAAACCCAAACTGTATCGCCTAATGATATCTCCCAATGGCAGCATATAAACGGAGAACAACATGGGGCCAAAATAGAGCCCTGTGGCACCCCACAGGACAGGGAGATGGTGTCAGAGGAATAAATTCCAGTGATAACCCTCTGTGTCCTGCCTGTAAGGAAAGATCGAAACCAGCATAGAACTGTACCAGACAGTCCACAAAGAGTCCGCAGGCACTCCAAAAGCACACCATGGTCCACAGTATCAAATGCTGCAGAGAGATTGAGAAGGACTAGAATAGTACGAGCCTTTTGATCTCTCGCAATTAGGAGATCATTTAAGACCCGGACCAGTGCGGTCTCAGTGCTGTCTTTTCATAAACCCAGATTGGAAAACATCATAGGCATTGTGGATTGTAAGGTGGTCATCCAGCTGCATCGCAACCACCTTCTCAATAACCTTGTCCACAAAGAGTAGGTTAGAGACAGGTCTATAGTTACCTAGACAGTCTGGGTCCAGGGAGGGTGGAAGCTTTTTTAAGGAATGGTCGAACGACCACCTCCTTGAGGGGATCAGGAAAAAAACCCTGCTTCAAGGACTTCCAGATAATTTCAGCAAGGATGGGGCAGATAACATCTACACAACCTAATAATAGCGGTGTAGGGCCCGGATCCAAACTACAGTTGGTTGGTTGCACAGTCTGGACAATCCTCACAATGTCCATGAATTCTGGCCTACTAAAGTCAAACCAGATAGCACGGGCACTCGACACCTCCTGCCGATCCCCGCTATCCCTTATAGAGAGAGTTGAGTGGATACCCAACCTAATGCTTTGCAGTCTTATCTGAGAAGAATCAGGCAAGCTCGACACACTTTATTTTTGAAAAATCTCTTCCAAACTAAAGACAGACTGGATTGCACAGTCTGTCCACAGTCTGGAAGTGCTGAGCCAGTCGATTCCTTGCAGCAGCAATCTCCCCGGACAGGAATTCTGCCTTCTTACAGATGATTGCTGATTGATAGGCCACATAATGGTCCATCAACCTAAGCCTGTCAGCATCCGGGCCGGATTTCTGCCACGCTCTCTCTAGTCTTTGCCCCACTCTTCTCAGCTCCTTTAAGGACCCATCAAACCAAGGGGTCCTCGGGCGCAGAGTGAGTGGATGAACACGAACAGGAGCAATTAAGTCCAGGGCATCACCCACCACCTTATTATAGGCAAGTACAAGATCCCCTGGACTCATGCATTCTCTTGATAAATCCGATAGATCCAGCACCGCTGATAGGCCCTCTGGGGTAACCACCCCTCAAAGGGCGATACTGGACCATCTCCGTAGGGGCAGGCCTATTTGGGGGCACCCTGAAGCTGAACCTTATGGTGTGATGATCTGACCAACCATTTGGTTCCACCCCCAATCCCATGATCTCCATTCCCAGGAGAAACACAAGATCCAAAGAGTCACCCCCTATATGGGTAGCAGAGGTAAGCACCTGTGTAAGGCCCAGCATAGTCATAAACTGGAGGAGATTATTTCCAAATTGCGAGAGTTCATCGTCAATCCAGGTATTGAAGTCACCCAGAATTAACCATCTGGGTGACTTCAATGCCCCATTGACAATGAAGTCCGCAAACTCCATCAGGAATTCTCCACCATCACCGGATGGACGGTAGATGAGGAGTATCCTGAATCCTACACCTGCTCCCAGAATACACTCAAAGGATTGAGTGCATCCCACTGACACATCCACAAGGCCCAGCTCCGTTTTAAACAAAATGGCTACACTCCCGCCCCTACGATCCAATATCGCGCAGTGTATCACCGAAAACCCAGCTGGAACAGCAGATGCCAAAATGGGGCCAAGCAATCTCTCACTTCCCCTGGCCATAACCAAAGTTCTCACTCTAAGACTCTGCTCTCACCAAGAATCCGAGGGAAAAATACAGTAAAAAGAGAGAATTGCAGACCAGTACAATGTAGGCAGCGTTCTCAAAGATGCTGAGACTTAGTAGCAAGTAGTAATTCCACATCCAGGAACATTAATACTTCAAAACCCAGCAACGTGAAGGGAAAATAACCACCTCTGCAAGAGGTCACTGCCCCGGGCAGGTCCACAGTAACTGCCCCCGGCCCAGTATCCACTCACCAGCAGATCCCCCCGGTAAGCCTAGGAGACACCGGTAACTCACATCTGCCCTTCAGCAGGCCCGAGACTGGCGTCACCCACCCCAAACCCATCCAACAACAGCGGCCACCTCTGGTAGCTTACCCCAAGATTCACGTTACCTCTAGTAGTCCAAAATCCAGATTCTAGTGCAGGAGGATTAGCAATAAACAATGCCAAAAAATGGTCACGAAACACTCCAGGGAACCAACGAATCCAGGCTCCTCTCTCCCAACTCTCCAGCAATCAAATCCACACCAGTCTTCCACTCATAATGCATACTGATCATGACCCAGTACCAACAAATATTCAGAGCCCGGTTCAGCTCCACCAAATAACGTTCCCACCATGAACAGTAAAGCCCTTGTCACTCATCCAATTGGGGCAATGCTGCCATCTAGTTAATCCAACCACGGAGGATCTCCAAGACAAAAATATTGGGCTGTTGAGCTATTAAAAAATCATCAGACCACTAGTTACAGATAAAACAATTCTGTAACAATACAATAATGGTGCAGTCAGCGACCGACAGCGAATAAAATAAATGAATATAACAAACAAGCGATAGACGACTTTGCAAACTCTAGCAGCCAAAAATAAAATAAAATAACCAAATTAAAAGAGCTCAAATTGAACAACGAACAAGCACAGTACAATGGTTAGCCCAACGTGGCCGCCATCTTGCTTGGTAAGCAGCAATGATTTATACAGTTCACAGTGATGAGTTCTCCTGGAGGCATCGAGGATGAAACGAGCCAGCCTATTATATATAGTATCCAGTTTGGCTAGTTCCACCCCGATGCCTCCACACAGAACATATCTCCATAGTCCAATACTGGGAGCACCATGGTGGCTACTACCCTCCGCCTTGTAGCAGAAGACATAAAATATTTCAGTTTATACAACATACCCATTTTTTTACCTATATTCAATATTAAGGCCTCCAAATGTAATTTCCAGTTCAGATTTTCATCTACAATAACTCCAAGATACTTACACTTACTAACTTGTCGTATCTGGACCCCTTCTGAAGAATAAATCTTTAACTCATCTTTCTTATTTCCATTAGCGAGTGAATAACATTGATTGTTTTTTTTTTGTATTTAAACATAACTTATTGTAACCCCTTTGTTACCCGGGGTTACTAGAATCCCAGTAAGACCTAGTGGTAGGCAGGGAAGGCAGCTTGTGAAACTCCAGTTAAATGGATTTCACACTGTCTCACTCTGTCCTCAGTCACAGCTGAGACTAGAGGGATGACATCATTATAGAATTGTCACAGCTGCATGAGCCACATTTGGAATCTTCAGCTCAGAGTAAGTTAGAATCTTGGGAATTCAAAGTGAGTCTTGGTTTGTCCTTAAGCAAACAAGAAGGACACCAGTAGTGTCTGTTTACCCCCTCCCTCTGGGGAGGTGAGAAAAGTTCTTTGTGGGTTCCAGGGCAATCCCTTCTCCCACCTTGGGAAGAAACTGCCTGTTTTAATTTAAGTTCAGTCTGTTCATGTATAACAGCAAAGGTTACATTTCTTCACCTGTGGGGCACCTGCAACGAATAGGTAAGTGTTTGGCCTCATTGGAAGGGCAAACAACTTCTTTTCTTCAGTTGATTTCAAGTATTGGGACTGCTATTTGGGAGAACTATGTCAACTAGGACAAACAAATAGAGCAGTCATCTGTTTAAAGTGTTAAAGTTCATTGTAGAGAGGGTGCTTCAGGTCATCCACCGTCAATCTACAGTTTAAAGTCTAAAGTTCTGTGTGTCCAGAGAAATGGCTGGGTATGGGCTGTGGGAGCTGGAGGTGGATAGATCCCCATCTTTAGTAACCAGGTCCACTTCTACGGATTTCTTCTGTGTTTTTGCTACTTGCCTCATGCGCTTGGCCAGTGATGGGGTGGGTACCCAGACGTGGGTCGCAACTTGAAAATCTCTCTAGGAGTCGTAGACTTCAAGTGGTGTGGGGAGCCACAGGATGGGAACATACTTCTTGTTTGATGGGAGTCTCCCTGTTTGATGGGAGTTTCGAATTGGAAGTACGAAAACAAAATCTCTCTAGGAGTCGCAGACTTCAAGTGGTGTGGGGAGCTACAGTTTGGGAGCCTCCTTGTTTGATGGGATGTCTTTCCAAGTAGAGTTTGGGTTCATTGCCAAGTGGACCGTCAGTCGAGTGGTCGGCAGGGGAGCCAGGCCAGTCGGGTTGTGTATCCAATGCGCATGCAAAGTCCGGGCTGAGTGCCTGGTGGGTCCAAAGCCAGACAACTGTTGTAGTGTTCATTCCTCAAATGGACCGCTGTGTTTAACCTCTAATCTGCATTACAGTTACGTAGCCCTGTGGAGGACCATACAGAGCTTTGTTTATGTTCAGTGAGTTAATAAATAAAGCCACACTGTAAAACCCCAATTCTGGTTCTGGACATTACAGTTATTGCTTCCTGTAGTTGGATTTACTTGGGAGCCCCTGTGCAGAGTAGTCAAACCTAGGTCTCTTGTGCCAAGTAGCCTCATCCTTCCCCGAACCCGTAGATACCCCTATGTATATCCATGCTACAAATGTGGACGCATAGAGGGGTTACAAAAATGGAGGCACCGCTTTGGATTTGTTTGGGAAGGAAGGTGTTTGGGCAGGTAGGCTAGCGTTTTGGCTATCTGGCAGTCGGTAGTCCAAAAAAGTTGAAGCAATTTCCCTAGTGTGTGCTCTGTGCTGTGAATCTTGTGCTACTGTTTAAAAAATGCCAACTGTTTACCAAGGAGCTGTAAAGCCAAAGTGTGTGTCCTTGTCCTGCATCAACATAGTTTACAGCGTTTGTCAGTTTTAAAATAAAGTTCTGTGAAGAAAAGTGTGGAAAACTAGGGGTAGCAACAGAGAAATTATGCCCTGGACGTTGGAAATGCTTTCTGTGCAATACTAGAGACTGCAGAGTTAATGGCAATGTTACATGGTTGAAAAGGGCTCCCGCCGTGGAGTCAGTTGAAAAAAAAAAAAGTGCATCTTTTCAGTTTAAATTTGCCTGCTTGACAATCGCCATGAGGAGAGGAGTCCTCATGAGGAAGAAGAGGCTCATTTGCATGGCATCGTGTGGTTGGTCAGTTTGCCATTAGTTCCGCCCCTCAGCCAGCTCTTCAGTGTCTGCTTCAGCATTCGAGAAGGAGACAGAGAGTAGTGCGTGTACTGGCAGTGGAGGAGCATTCGCGAAGTGTTCAAAGCGCTGTAAACAGTGAAAAGTGAGTTTTCTAGTTCAAAATCGGGCTCAACCCACTTATCGGTCGTGGGATCAGTGAACTGTGTGATTAATACTACGATCGCGGAGACTGCCCGCCCGTTTGAAATCTGAGGCCTAAAAAAAAAAAAATCTGTCTGCAGGCCGTTTTCCTCCATCGCAGCAATCTGCTACAATAACAGTGAGTAAACGATTTAAAACTGCTCAAATCAGTGATTTTCAGTAATGCCATATAAAATGTGAGTGCAGCTGTATAGTCGCTTTGCAAGTAGCGATTGTGTGATATCCTGCTGGCAAGTGCAAGTCTATAAAGCCATTAAATGTGTGCATAGCAATGAAAGTAGCCTCAGTTTAAAGTTTGCAGCCAGAGAGAGACTGTGGGTTGTAAAATAATTGCAACACTAGTAAAAGCAGGCAATCCTGTGGTGAAACCTGAAGTTTTAAAAGGGACTGTAATTAAATAAATGTTGTCAGCATGTGAAAAGTCCAAGGAAAATCATGTAAATGTGAGAACAGCCAGAAAAGAGCAAGTTGTGCAGTTTGAAATAAAGATATTATTAGTAGCTGATGTAAATCGGGTGCGCGGTAAGCTTGACCCAGAGTCTGAATGTTGATGCACAGAGTGCTGCCGCCGCCATTACAGGATGGGGTAGTAAAGTAAACACAGCAGCAGAGGAGCCATTTTAAAGCTACAGAGTGTGTTCATTTAAAGTGGGACTTTCAGTTACAGTGAACTTTTGTTTGTTTTCTGCAGTTATGGCCTCAGGACCAGCTCGTTACCGGATCATGCCGGGTTGCAGTAACAACAGCAGTAAATAGATTGAGAGACATTGAAAATTGGTGCTATAGATGGCAACTCCGTCCTGATGTGGCAATTCCTAATTATCCAGTGCGTGTATGCCAGATGTGCTTTAGTGCTGGAAGGGATGTCTTCATGATTCCTCACTGTGCTGGTTGTCTACAAAAATATGGCTTGTATAAAGTGCCTCAAATTCGTTTGGCTCCCACATGGACACAACTTCAAGAATCTGCAGTTGGCAGCACACAGCATCAGGCGGAGCCTGTGGAGGAAGGTGCCCCGGGGGAGTGTGGTACAAAGTTAGAGAGTGCAGAATTAGAGACTGAATCTGAAGTTGAAGTTTTGGATGCTGGATCTCAGAAGGCAAGTTCAGATAAAGCATCAATAGACCCCTGGGTGGGGGGGCCTAGCCCAAGTCTCGAAGGTGAAGATGAGATGCAGGAGGCCGTTGAATGGGAGGTGTCAACCTCACTCCTAGTGATGAATGGATAGTCTCGGGGTGAGAACTACTGCTCACTCCTGGGCTCAGATCCTCAGTGAAGAGGAAGATGAGGAGGAACCTAAGTGGCCTTGTGAGATAGGAGCAAGTGCACAGCCTCAAGATCTTGCCTCGGAGGAATGTGTTCAAGAAGGTGGTGATGCCACTGCCCTGGCTTCACCAGAAGAAGAAGAGTCAGGGATCCATTTTAATTTCGTTGGAGGATGCGAGCTGGCAGAACCAGGACTGGCCACCCCCAAGCCAGGCCAGTGGTCTCAGATTGACCAAAGCAAGTAAAGAGGAGAGACTGGTTCGTAGAAAGGCCAATGAAATCTTTGGTATGACCTTTCCTACCTTTCCTCGGAGAGTCTGGGAGGAGATTGAGAACTGCAGGAAATCCTGGATCTGGGATGAAGCAATGAAACATGTGCATCCTGGGGCTAACCAGCATGTAAAGAATAGACTGTTCCACGAAAAGTATACACAGTGGAAGAGAGGCAGGACACTGTTTATGGACACAGTGAGAATTGTGGACGGAGAGGGACGTGAAGTCTCCCACTGTGTGAATGTAATGCGTCCAGATGGAGTAATAATTCAAGCCCCTGACCCCCCTACTATTGGCCTTCAGTGCAAGGACCTCCCAGTAATTAAGCCCGGGTCTACAAAATGGAGAGCCGAGCAGTGGTAGTCAATACTGCCACATCTACACTGTGAAAGTAACCATTGAACTGACAATATGAATAAACAACAAATCAGGTGCTCCATTCTTCAGTCCACAGTGTACTGCCCTAATCAATAACCATCTACTGCTACCACCAGATGACTTCAGATCCAGAGGACACCAGCCCAGCTGTTTGCCTGTTCATCGCCTGGTAATCGGATGGCCTCGGACCAGCTGTTTCTCTTTTGTTCCTGTTCTAAGGTTCCTTCTCAGTTATGACATCAGCCCAGCTGTTTCCAGATGTGCACTCCTGTGGGTTCCGGAAGATGTCCGCCCAGCTGTATCAGAAGAAATGCTGCCAGGAGAGTCTTGGAAGGGACCAGGTTTGCTTAGTTCGAATACTTCAAGAGGCTGGTGAGTCACAATCTTTTATTCTATCTTTATGACATTGCAATACACACTTACACTACAGACTTCAAACAGTGTGAATTGTCCACAAAGACTCTCCTTCAGGATTATGGCCTTAAAAGACTATGTTCACGGGGCTCCGGCCCAGGAGAGACTCTTTAATGGACTGGCCTTCGGGCCTTGTAGTCACTAGTGGGACATTTAGGGCATTCCATCCCCCCAAAAGGTGTATTGTTATCAATGTCATTTCTGTACTTAATGTATATACTGACTTTTCTACTTTTCTAAAAAAAAAATATATTTTTTCTTTTTGGGATTGTTTAGTGTTCTGTTTTTCCTGTATGGTAAGGGTTGTTGCTGTTTTTGTCACTGTTGCTGTTTAGGTAGATCGTAAATGCAGATTAGGGTGTGTTTTTTTGTTTTGTTTTTGTCTTTTCTTACAGGTGTTCCTGGAAGACAGAAGAGAAGACAAGAAGAGGAGGAGGGGCTCATCGGAGTTCCTCGTTTCAGTGCTTATGTGTAGAAATTAAAGTACTGTTTGTGTTTCTAATGTTGTAGTTGCAGGCTGCCCAAGGTCGGGGAGGTCCCCGGGTTTTGTTTTTGTTTGGGATGTTATGTTAGAGGCAGATAGGTTTCCCCTAGAGGGTTAGGGGGGATGGACAGGCTGTGGCCCTGACCTGCAGTAGGGGCCGCAGTGCTGATCTATCAGGGCTATGCTCTGGCGGTTCTACCAGAGCCACTAGGTGTCCATAGTAAGTGGATAGAGTAGAGGCTGATATGTCAGCTGTAGGCCTCTGGGCCCTTAGTGTGCCTACCTGTGCCGCACATGGTAGGAGGGCCTGATCACCCCCCTCATGGTAGCACATAGGGTGGGATGGCCTAAGGCCGGGTGCATAATGACTGGGGACAGTCATTTTCCTGGTCAAAGCAGTGTAACCCCTTTGTTACCTGGGTTACTAGAATCCCAGTAAGACCTAGTGGTAGGCAGGAAGGCAGCTTGTGAAACTCCAGTTAAATGGGTTTCACACTGTCTCACTCTGTCCTCAGTCACAGCTGAGACTAGAGGGATGACATCATTATAGAATTGTCACAGCTGCATGAGCCACATTTGGAATCTTCAGCTCAGAGTAAGTTAGAATCTTGGGAATTCAAAGTGAGTCTTCGGTTTGTCCTTAAGCAAACAAGAAGGACACCAGTAGTGTCTGTTTACCCCCCTCCCTCTGGGGGGAGGTGAGGAAAAGTTCTTTGTGGGTTCCAGGGGCAATCCCTTTCTCCCACCTTGGGAAGAAAGCTGCCTGTTTTAATTTAAGTTCAGTCTGTTCATGTATAACAGCAAAGGTTACATTTCTTTGCCTGTGGGGCACCTGCAACGAATGGGTGAGTGTTTGGCCTCATTGGAAGGCAACATACTTTTTCTTCAGTTGGATTTCAAGTATTGGGGACTGCTATTTGGGAGAACTATGTCAACTAGGACAAACAAATAGAGCAGTCATCTATTTAAAATGTTAAAGTTCATTGTAGAGGGGTGCTGGGTCATCCACCGTCAATCTACAGTTTAAAGTCTAAAGTTCTGTGTCCAGAGAAATGGCGGGTATGGGCTGTGGGAGCTGGAGGTGGATAGATCCCCATCTTTAGTAACCAGGTCCACCTCTACGGATTTCTTCTGTGTTTTTGCTACTTGCCTCATGTGATTGGCCAGTGATGGGGTGGGTACCCAGACGTGGGTCGCAACTTGAAAATCTCTCTAGGAGTCATAGACTTCAAGTGGTGTGGGGAGCCACAGGATGGGAACATACTCCTTGTTTGATGGGAGTCTCCCTGTTTGATGGGAGTTTCAAATTGGAAGTACGAAAACAAAATCTCTCTAGGATTCGCAGACTTCAAGTGGTGTGGGGAGCCACAGTTTGGGAGCCTCCTTGTTTGATGGGATGTCTTTCCAAGTAGAGTTTGGGTTCATTGCCAAGTGGACCATCAGTTGAGTGGTCGGCAGGGGAGCCGGGCCAGTCGGGCTGTGTATCCAATGCGCATGCAAAGTCCGGGCTGAGTGCCTGGTGGGTCCAAAGCCAGACGACTGTAGTAGTGTTCATTCCTCAAATGGACCGCTGTGTTTAACCTCTAATCTGCATTACAGTTCGTAGCCCTGTAGGACCATACAGAGCTTTGTTTATGTTCAGTGAGTTAATAAATAAAGCCACACTGAAAAATCCCAATTCTGGTTCTGGACATTACAGTTATTGCTTCCTGTAGTTGGATTTACTTGGGAGCCCCTGTGCAGAGTAGTCAGACCTAGGTCTCTTGTGCCAAGTAGCCTCATCCTTCCCCGAACCCGTAGATACCCCTATGTATATCCATGCTACAAATGTGGATGCATAGAGGGGTTACATTATATTCTCTAAAGAAGGCCTGCAAATGATTAAAGCCTCTTGTAACTTATATTGTATGTCAGTGGTATTTTTCCCCTCTACGTAAATCACAGTGTCATCTGCGTAAATGTGGTAATTTATTGTAGAGTCAAAAAAATTGTAATTGTTTATATATATGGTGAAGAGCAGCGGGCCCAAATTGGATGCTTCTGGTACCCCTGTTTTAATGTGTAATGGTACAGACCTGTATTTGCCCAATTCTACCACTTGTTCTCTGTCCAACAAATAAGTTTTAAACCATTCATACTCTATATCCCTCACCCCTATTTCGTGGAGTCTGGACAGGAGAATGCCGTGGCGCAAAGTATCAAAAGCTTTAGACAAATCTATAAATACAGGACCTATGGACATTCTCCTGTCCAGACTCCGCTATACATCTCCCACTACCTTCACCAATGCTGTATTTGTACTATGTACAGATCTAAATCCTGACTGATAATCATTCATTTGTTTATTGTATTGCAGGAAAAATTTAAATTGTGACACCATTTTCATAGATACCACTGGCAAAAAAGAAATAGGGCGGTAGTTATTAATATCATATTGCTGTTCTCCTTTAAAGATTGGTACCACCTTAGATAATTTCCAACTTTTAGAAAACTCACCAGTGGTCAATGAAAGATTAAACAAGTATGTTATTGGGTATGCAATACATGGGACTGCATATTTTAGCAATTGTGTCTGTATATTATGCAATCCTGTGGCTTTTTTAACATTCAGCTTCAAAAATTCATCCCTAACTTCATGTACCCCAATACTTCTAAACTTAAATGTTTTAGACCCATTCAAAGATTGAAAAATTTCTTCCTGAATTTTTTCTCTATTACTAGAGGTATTAGATTCCAAAATGTGTGTACCTACTGTACTTCTATAAAGAAGGTGTTAAATGCATTTGCCACTGTATGATTTAAAGAAAGTGCTAATAATATGCTCACAGTGACCACACTTACCAACAGGGTCTGGGACTCTGCACACACCCTGTGTGCCTGTAAAGAGATAGTTACCAGCGGCCCCATAGTACTTTTCAATTCTCTGACTTAACCCAGCACTCAGTAATAATATGCTCACAGGCCAAAATAACATCAAACAAAAATCTGATTTATTAGGGAATTGAAACAAGGGATGGGGAATGCAAATTAAAACTAGATTATTTAGTTCTTTGCTTCTGGCAATGGTTTTGGTTTTGTCTTTGTAAAGCATTTAAATACAATACAGTCACCCATCTGGATTTTCCTGTTAACCCCACTGGATACCAAGGGTCTAATTAGCTGCAGGCCTGAAGTGTTGCTGCGGGTCGGCCGGCGTTGCACCTGGTTGGGGCCCTCAAATAAAGAAATGATTATTGATTCTTGTTATACTTGGCTGTAGCAATTATAAAACAACTTTTGAAAACCCAGCAATTGTAATCCCCTGGCCCGATGGCCTGCAAAGAACAGTCTAAATCACCAAGCAAAACTGAAAGGCAAATCAGTTGGAAAAACAGGTTAATTGGTGTTGCAGGGTAGAACCCTGTTTTTGCTCACTGAACCTTGGACCTCAGGATCTGGGCTGATTTCCAGTATGGCTCCCCTCGAGGCAGGATGTGGCTGCAGGAGTTCATCCTCTCTGGCAAGGACCAGGATACAGGGACCAAAGCTGACATGATTCACCCTCTCATCAAGGTATAGCCCCTAAGGATGGCCGCAGCCGACGATGATCTTCTTTGCAGGAGCTGATTCCCTTCTCTGGTCATCTGGCAGCTTGGCTTTTGTAGGCAGCAACAGTCTCTCAGGCACATTACTTGTCATCACAGGCTCAGCTTATTCACTTACAGAGTGCTGTCCTTGGTCTGTAAGCTAGCGCACAGCAGTCCAGGTCTCCCTCTTTGGCAAATAGACCGGAGACAATTCTGGAATGCCCCAGGCATTAACGTTGGTGCAGTCCCTGAGGTAAAGCAAGTTTCTTTCACCAAGATGCAGATGGGGATGTATCAGCAGTTTTGATCACACCTTCAGTCTGGAAATTAACTCTGGAAATAACCTTTTCTGTCTCTCCCACTTTGGGGAATTGCAGCTGGTTCTGCAGACATGGCTGTCCCAATTAATCAGCAGGTATTTTGGCTGAGAAGAGGCAAAACAGGCCTCTCCCTCAGTTCCCCCAAGCTGCAGAGGGCCTCCTCACTCTTCAGGAGCTCCAGCCACACTGACTCGAACTGCCCAGATGCAAACAGTCCCTCTCAAACTGAAAGGTAGAATTCTGTAGTCCGATTGGCTGTCCAGGCTGATAATCACAGTCCCAGTCCCTTAATTGGACAGCATTTTTGCACCTGAATTTGTACCTCCTCCCCCAAATCCATTTGTACAGTCCCAAGAGTCCCTTTGTTAAATGTTGGCTTTTGTATTGGCTGCTGGCTGCTAAAATGGTGACTATATATACAGTTTTAGTACAGTTCATACAGTGTTCTAAAATTTTAAGTCCCGGTGCAGCCAGTAAAACACTATTTAAATAATAGCCCCACAGTTAGTTAGCCCCTTTTCTGCCCTCTCAAATTCTTTTATTTATTTAATCTAACTTTCCTTAATTTGACTGTCACTGCCACTGAAATACCGTGCCCCTAGGTGGCAGGCAGCCACTCATTAATAGTCATGTGGGGCTCATTAATATTCATGAGCCCCACTTTTTGCCCATTCAAAAACCTTATTGTTTTGCTTCAGGAGGCTTCTTATGCACCCCCTTGCGGTCAACAGTCCTCATTTAACTTAGAAGGGGCACTGGGACCAAGAATCACCCCCCGAAGCGACCGCAATACCAGCGGTTGTTAAATCAAAGCACTTACGGGTGCATGCGCAGTCACCGGCTTCTCAGAAGTGCTGGCGACTCGCGATTACATGCTGAGCCTGAACCGGGACCAAAACAAGTATGGGGCATGTTTGGGGAACCTGGAGCAAAGCAGGGAGCACAGTGGACTCGGGCCAGGTGACTGAAATTGTCGGGGGAGAACTGGACACCAAGGAAGCAACAGGAGCAAACTGGGAGCCATATAAAAGGTAAACCCCATGTGGGGGGGGGGGTGTTACACTAGGTTATTATGGCTGATTCGAGCTGCAATTGCTTCCCTACTAATTTTTTTTCCCACTGCTGTGGCTATCAAATTGCCCCACATTATATCTTTAATTGTGTCCCATACAGTGTTGGATAAGTTACTTTTTCTATTACTTTCTGTTACGTTTGGAAACTTGTTCCAGGAAGCTCTGTGCAGTCACTAGCAAGGATGGGGAAGTAGTAGAAAAATTAATACACCTTACAGTTACAGTTACAAATTTCTTTTTATACAAAAACAATGCAAAAATAATAAATAACTGTAACAGATTACATTTTTTGTAAGTAATAGGTTAGTTACTAGTTACTTCCAAATAAATGTAATCAGTTACAGTTACGTATTTCTTTTGTATAAAAATACATAAGTAATTGTAACTGTAAGGTGTATGTCTTTTTCCAGTACTTCTCCATCCTCGCTAGTGACTGTACAGAGCTTTCTGGAACAAGTTTCCAAAAGTAATAGAAAAGTAATAGAAAAAGTAACTTACCCAACACTGGTCCCATAGGATGCTTGGAGCTGTGTCTGGTGTACCGTTATCACGTACTGCCTGCTTTATAATCTTTTGCATATATTCCTGGACCTCCCAAGGGCTGGCATATGATGAGGCTAACAGCTAGACTGGAGTATGATAGTGCTAAGACCGAACATTCCAGGGGATGCACTCTGTTTCCTGGGATAGAGGGAAGCCACTCCTGCTGCAATATGACCACATGGGGCAAACACTTCCTGAAGTAGTGGCAGAGTCCATCAAAACATAGAACTGCTGAGGTCCCAGTTGAGAAACACTTTATGCCGTTCTGTTCCTCTTTTCCACTTTAAGGAATACATTGTACGTATCTTGCATCTGCCAGAGCAAGCAATCTTTTTTCGATAATCCTTACCCTAGATGGTGCCTGTAGGAATGAAAAGCCTACTGACCCATCCCTTTTAATGACACCAATTCTGCCTGTAGGCTGCAAAAGTATTCCAGTGCCCTGGTAGCCAATATCCACTTACAAATAATCAGTGGCCTCTACAAATAATAGATAAGTGGCCATATGATCATTAGGGTTGGAGTGCCTACACTATAAGATTTGCATGAAATGGCTACCAGCACTAAAATATTTGATCTTGTGGTCAGCTGATCACCAAATGTGATGCATTTCACACCTCCTACATCAACCAGGCTGACATTGGTGGTGGTAGTGGGGGGGGGCAGAAAAGCAGGTAATCAACACTGACATTGTGGCAACTCCTGTAGACCTTTCTGATGAATCTCATCATTCAAGTAACATGGCAAAGGCAAAAAAATGAATTTTTTTTCAAACCAAAGAGAATTCGCACTTTGCCACATGTCTGGAGGGCCAGTCAGGCTTGACTATGGTGACTTACAAATGTCAAGATTGAAGAGAATTGTTTGTAGCTGTACTGATCCTTGCACAAGTAGGTGAACAAAGTCAGTGATTTCATACCTTTTCCTGGACCAACAAGAAGTTTTCAGTACTCAAGCTTTCAGGCCAGGCCAGCCTGTGCAGCACAGTGCTACCACTACCATTTGCAATGCCAACAACACAGGTTCAGAAGCAAGCCTGGAGCATTGGAGGGTCAGCCAGGTGGAGGAGGTTCAAGTGTCTGATGGACATCCCACTTCCTCTGGGGTGGGTGGGTGAAGGAACCCAGAGATGGGTTGCCCCTTTTTGGCAGTCAGGAGACAATGAGCTTGGGGACCTAGCAAAGGTTGAGATTCATGTGACACAGTGGATATCGGCATGTCAAGCATGGGAGTATGTCTGATGCTCCATGACATCATTCCATGTCTGCACCCACCAGGGTAAACACAAAAGCAGATAAGCCACTGGTTGGGCAGGTAATGTTGCTCCTTGCCACCATGCCCACCACCAAATCCTGCTCACGTGGTCCTTGACACACACCCAGGCCCTTCACCTCTGCCTGCCTGTGTTAATGGATGAGTTTACAAGAGTTGCCATGGAGCAGGAGGTGTGTCCCCCCCCAGGGAGCAAGCCGAGGGGGCCGGCCCAGCAGGAAAGTTGTGGGTGGACAGGGGAATGAAGGAAGTTACATTGGGACAATCTCGGCAGGGTAGGAACAGGTGCTAGAGATGACCAAAGGAGGTTCCAGTTAATGGATTGTTGAGGACAAAAAGCAGAGCTGGAAAAAAAAGCTGTCAGGCCTACACAGAGCCCTTCTTCAGATAAAATGTGAAAATTGGAACCCATAAAACAGAGCTGTCTTGCATAGTGCTTTACTAATCTCATTGGGTGTCAGCGTGGCTCAGTTGGTAGCACATCCGCCTCTGGACCAGAAGGTCGTGGGTTCTCGTCCCACACTGGGATTGGACTTGCACCTAAAAATCACTGGCAGCTGAGTGCAGTATTTGGGGTGCTGTACTGCTGAGATGTGCCATCCTTCTGATGAGACGTTAAACTGAGGTCCCTTCTGCCCATCCTGGTGTTGTCCAGGTGGAAGTAAAAGAATCCAGGGCACTCTTTGCAAAGAGTAGAGAACATTCCCGGTGTCCTGGCCAACATTCCCCTTCCCATAAACTGGTTCATGCAATTATCCAGGCTGTGTGTGTGGGTGATGATGTGCGATATGGCCGCCACCACACATTCAGTCACTTCACTACCAGTCTAGCATTGCTTGTAAAGTGCTTTGGATGTATGAAAAGCGCTACATAAATGCTGATTCTTCTTCTTCTTCTTGTAGGTACTCTGTCAAGGGAAAGAATTCTTCTGTACCCCAATCAGGAAAACAATTTTCTAAGAACCATAGCAGATTGTAATAAAGTGGATTTTGGGGAGGCTTAAAACTCATTGGAACAGCCAGCTGGAGAACCCTTCTCTCTAGACTTATTTGCGACCATTGGTCATACTCTTCTTGTGACTGCAGCTGTTTCAAGAGAACGCAACGTTATTTCTGAATATGATTTTCTCAAAGATGGTAATATAATTTCTTCTAAGGAGAATGACTCACGGCATTTCCTTCTTTCTCTTTGTTTGACTTAAGGCTTCATTGGAAGTAAATGTTTATAATCTTTCAGGCTGAAATATGAAAATACCTTTTTTTAAATCAGAAGTAAAGGTCATCTCTCTTTAATCAGTGAGTAATTACAGACGTACTGCACATACTGGAGCAGTCATATTCCCACACTAGAAAGGAAGGTTACATGAGGGAGAGCGTAACCATTCTGTGGATTTGGTCATCAAAGGAGGGAATGTTTATACAGCACATTTTCTAAGGAGATGTTTTTTCGACAACTCAAATCTATAAGTTGCAAAAGACATTGGCTCCTTGTCCAGTGGGCTTTGGCTATTACAGGAAGCCCCAAGGGGCCTTTGAAAAGCCAGGGAAACCTTTGCTGGGCTCCTTTCCATAAGATAACAGCTTTAAAGTATAGATATGCAGTATCTATTTTCTGATAGACATGGAGAATATAATTTATCAGATAGAGATGACATGTACTGTGACAGAGAAGTTGACACATACTTACAGACGGTACGGAGAAGCGTTTGACTATAAATGGGCCCTAGGAGATGATTTTTATTCCATAGGGTGCATAATGGTTTTCTTTGAGGGAACAGATCGGAGGAAATAGTTCAGAATACAGAAGATTTACGAGGAGATGTGCATAGTTAAAAATTAAAGGAGGTACAGAAAGAGAGTTTTGAAAAGGCTCGTGTTGGGTACATTTTTTTTCAGGAGAAAAAAATCACACAAACCCCTGTTTTCATGTGAAAAGTAGTACAGTGAATATATTAAGGACTGGGTTATTTTTCTGCACTGGCCAAATTGTGTGGAAACTAAGGGAGAAATCACCTATTTTCAAATGAAATGACTATGCTTGTGTGACAAATCACTGCTTATCGAGCAAAAACAACACTTGCACTAAATCTGGGATTTTCACTTGAAAATGGCAATTTTTCTTTATGTACTTTTTCCCAGAAAAATAGCAATTTTCCCACAAGTTCAGTTACCCAACCCCAGGGTTTTTTTTTTTGTTTCTTTGTTTGTTTTTAAGTTCAGGTAAGAAACGTCCATGGTTCCACACCTGGAAGTCATTTCAATTTTCTAGAAGTCAAAATATTTTCTGAGTCCAGATTCTGGGAGTCAAAATTGTTAAGGGATAAAGTTTAGGGAGTTCATATAAAATATTATTGGTAAAATAAACTTTTCTTCAGAAAAAAAAATCAGCCATTTTTGAGTTTCATGCCTAAAAAGCTGGAAGTCACCTAATTTACATTTTTGCCATTTAGAAGTCAAATACTTCCTTCTCCTTAATTCTAGAAATGTTACCTTACGCTTGGAGGTTAAATACTGCCATAATGGAGTTAACCGAAACACTGACCAGCCCTAAATAAGACCTATTGATCCAGGCAAAGGATTTTCTTTCCTGAACTTTTTAGACACATTTATGATTATAGTTCACAGATGTTCTGTAGGTGACCTCCTTTCTTTTTATTACTGTATATATCCTGAGACAAGGATCACTGCTCCTTAGGTTATTCCTGTTCTGGTTGCTGTTCTGCAACTGACATCAGTATGCTTTGCTTATGACATCACTGTCTGTTGCTGTAGAAATGGTTATGATGCCCAGAGCAGATGAGCAGCTAGAGCCAATGAAATCCAGGGGACATGACAACATACAATTTAGGGTGGGAAGGGACTCCAGTACCACCCTACTCCCAGTACCTCAGCCACCTAATGCAATGTGTCAGAAATGCACAGTACAAACCCTATTGGCTGCATGAGTCGCGAATGCACTTATCGTTTGGCTATTAGGTAACCCCATTTCTGGCACTTTAAACTCTTAAATTATTCTGTTGCACACAGAGAGTACCTTATTTGCAAAGAAGAAGAGAATGCATTCAGAGAGAAAACACCTCAGGCAATAAGTCTTTTGCTTCAGCCACAAGGTCTTCCCTGAGGAAGAACTTGCTGTCGAACTGTTGGAGCTGTTTCTCATCATCACTCTGATCATACTGTCAGTGTCAGTGGCTCAGTAGGTAGCACACTCGCCTCTGAGGCCGGGAGATCAGAGGGCTGTGGATTCAGTTCCCACATCTGGCACTCGGGTTAATATCCCAGTACTGACACTGTAATGCAGCATGAGAGGGGTGCTGCATTTCTGAGGTGCCGTCTTTCAGATGAGACGTTAAACCGAGGTCCCATCTGCCTGGATTGGTGGTAGTTCAGGTGGATGTTAAAGATCCCATGGCACTTATCGAAAAGAGTAGGGGAATTTTCCCGGTGTCCTGACCAAATTTCCCTCATTCACTAAAAATATCACCAACAGCTTAATCTGGTTCAAGGTCAGTTGGCATTCATCTGTATCTGTATCCCCCCCTCCCCCCGGTCGTGCCTGAAAATAGGCAGGATTTGTCTAGTGCACTTACCCGGTCAACAAAAGCTAAATAAATAAAATACTGGAATAAATGTTTACAAAAGACTTATTGCCTGAGGTGTTTTCCCTGTTAGTGCATTCTCTTCTGTTCATGGACATTTAGGTTAGCTACCCCTGACTGCGCCAATGGACCATTGGTCTTGACTGCGCACCTGCACCTGCACTCACAGTTCTTTATCTGCAGGGCACCTGGTTGTCAGTGCCACATCTGCCCTTAGTTTTGTAGCTGGGCTCCTGGACATCTAAACAGATTTGTTGCCCTTCTAGGGCAGGGATTATTGACTTCTGTGACAGACAGCTGTCCTACCATTTGCAAACATACTGCATGATGCAATGACAGAGCCTAAACTCTACCATATTAGGGTGTAATCAAACTAAAAGCTTAGAAATGGTGGAGCGATGGACATGGCCTATCTATATTTCAGTAAGGTGTTCAACATCATTCCACATAGGAGACTAGGAAGCAAGCTGGGTAGCTTATAAGTGGGTCCAAAGATGGTAAACTGGATAAGAAAATGGTTAGGGGTTCAAATCAAATCAAATCAAACTTTATTTTTATAGCACCATTCAAGACCAAGCCACTGTACATAAAATCAAATACAAACAAATGTAAATATAAGTTAAAACAACAATAAAACAAGTTAACCATAATTAGGGAAGGCCAAAGTGAATAAATAAGTTTTCAACTCAATTTTAAACCTATCAACGGTCAGATATTTTGTTAACTGATGAGGTAGAGAATTCCACAGGCTTGGAGCCAAAAAAGAAAAAGCACTGGCACCAGATGTCTTCAATCGCACCCTGGGAATCTCTAGCAATCCCTCATTGGCGGATCGGAGAGGGCAGTAGGGTACCAGGAGGTCTTGCAAGTAGAAGGGTCCCTGATCATGTAGGGCTTTAAAGGTTAGCACGCCAACCTTAAATGTAATCTGCCACTGAATAGGCAGCCAGTGCAGCTTGTGGAGCACAGTCATAATATGATTGGACCTAGAGGTCCCAGTCAAAAGCCTGGCTGCCGCATTCTGCACCAGCTGCAAGTGGCGGATATCAACCCCTGGTAGCCCTAGGTACAGGGAATTGCAGTAATCAAGGCGAGTAGTGACAAAGGCATGGACCAATGTTGGAAGATCATCAGGGGGAACCAGGTGTTTCACCCGGGTGATATTCCTCAGGTGGTACAAAGAGGATTTGACGACAGCCGACACTTGAGATTTTAGTGTCAAACCATCATCAAAAATAATGCCCAGGTTACACACCCAGTCTGAGGTAGTAAGCGGTACGCCAGCAAGCAATAAACCCGATGGCTGTCCAGCCTCTAAACCCGCCCCTGGGTGACTAGGGTCCACTACCAAGACTTCAGTCTTATCTGGATTCAGTCTCAGCCAGCTGGTACTCATCCAAGTTCTGATCTCAGTAAGGCAATTATTTAGCATGGAAAGTGTATCATTCTGTCTGGGTAGAAATTACATATACAGCTGAGTATCATCTGCATAGCAGTGAAAACTCAGTCTGTATCACCTGATGATATCTCCCAATGGCAGCATGTACACTGAAAACAACATGGGGGCTAAGATGGAGCCCTGCGGCACCCCGCAGAACAGGGAGTGGGCGCAAGAGGAATAAATTCCAGTGGCAACTCTCTGAGACCTGCCCACGAGGAATGAATGAAACCATTTGAGGACTGTACCAGACAGCCCACAAAGATGCTGCAGGCACTCCAATAGCACACCATGGTCTACAGTGTCAAATGCAACAGAGAGATCAAGAAGGACCAGAATGGTATGTGCCTTTCGATCTCTTGCCATTAGGAGGTCATTCAATACCCTGACAAGTGCAGTCTCCGTGCTATGCTTCTTCCTAAAATCAGACTGGAGGGTATCATAGACATTGTGCGCTGTAAGGTGATCATCCAATTGCAGTGCAACCACGTTTCCAATAACCGTACCAACGAATGTCAGGTTAGAGGTAGGCTGATGGTTAGCTAGACAATCTGGATCCAAGGAGGATTTCTTAAGGAGTGGTCGAACGACCGACTCCTTGAGGGGGTCTGGAAAGACCCCCTCTCCAAGGACTTTTAGATGATTTCAGCAAGGATCGGGCAGATAACATCTACACATCCCACTAAGAGGGATGTAGGGCCCTGCTCCAAACCACAACTGGTTGGGCGCAATGTTTGACCGATCTTCACAATGTCCATGAATTCCAGCCAGCAGAAATCTGACCAGACAGACCGAGTGCAGCCACTTCATGCCGATCTCTACAATCCCTCATAGGGGAGGTCGGGCCGATGCTAGACCTGATGCTGGCAATCTTATTTGCAAAGAATCAAGCAAACTCCTCACATTTAGACTGAGAAAAGGCTTCTCTGGGCTGGAGACAGATTGGATTGCACAATCTGTCCACAGTCAGGAAAAGCTGAGCTGGTTGATTCCGCACAGCAGAAATCTCCCTGGACAGAAATTCTGCCTTCTTATGGGTGATTTCTGATTGATAGCCATCATAATGTGTCATCAACCTAAGCCTGTCAGCATCAAGGCTGGACTTCTGCCAGGCTCTCTCCATCCATCGTTCAACTTGCCTCAACTCCTTCAAGGAACCATCAAACCAAGGGCTCCCTGGGAAAAGGGTGAGAGGCCAAACATGAACAGGAGCAATCTTGTCCAGAGCATCTCCCACAGCCTTATTATAGGCAAATACGAGATCATCTGAACTCATGCATTCATCCGACAAACCCAATAGGTCCAGCATCGCCGATAGATCAATGGGGTAGCTCCCCTTAATGGGTGGTACTGAACCATCTCCATAGGGGTAGATCTATTGGGGGGGTGCCCTGAAGCTGAACCTTATAGTGTGATGGTCAGACCAGCTGACTGGTTCCACCCCCAAGTCAGCTGTCTCCATACCCAAGAGAAAGATCAGATCCAATGAGTGACCCCCTACATGGATCAAGGAGGTAACTACCTATATGAGGCCCAGCATCATCATCAGCTGGAGGAGGTTTTGACCAAAATGCAAGAGTTCATCGTCGACCCAGGCATTAAAGTCCCTCAGAATTATCCATTTGGGGAACCTCAACACCATGTCAATGATGAAGTTCACTACCTCCTGCAGGAATTCTCTGCCATCTCCTGGTGGATGGTAGATGAGGAGTATCTCACAGCCTACACCCTCTCCCAGGATATACTCGAAGGATCTGGTACTTCCCAATGGCACATCCACAAGGCCCAGCTCAGTCTTAAATATAATGGCCATGCCCCCGCTCCTACAACCCAACCTTGGGTGGTGTATCACCGAGAACTTGGCTGGAACTGCCGTGGCCAATACAGGGCCTGCATTTTCATCCAGCCAGATCTCGGTGATGCAAGCCAGATCGGTTGTTCCAACAAGATCAGCTATAATAGTTGTCTTGCTGCATAACACCGCCCAAGTAGGATGAGCTGTCGGGGAAGACCTTGGCACCTGCCTGCTAGCCTCAGAACCCTTGGTTATGGAGATGGGTGACAGAGGGTGGTGGTAAGTGGAGTTCACTCCAAGGAAGACATGGTGACCAGCAGGGTGCCTCAGGGAACAATGCTGGTACCAGTCTGCTTTAATGTCTTTGTAGGCGACAGTCCAGAGGAGCTGGAAGAGAAGGTCTGCCTCTTTGCTTCCAATAAAATGCTTTTTTATTTTTAAATAATTTGCCAAGTGTTCACTTTAATACAGAGGTGGTGAGTACCCGAATTTTTTTGCTGTAATAGTTGTCTCTTTGTTCAGAGCCCCACCGTCCTTGTGCTGCTTTTTTCTGTGTTTGAAGCTGGAGGGAGGTAGATTCAGGAGAGATGTGAGGAAGAACTTCTTCACAGAAAGAGTAGTGGATTCCTGGAACAGCCTTCCAGCCGAGGTGGTTGGGGTGAAAACAATGTAGCAGTTCAAGAGAGCATGGGATAAGTGCAACAGATTCATAGTGGAAAGGAAAGGGGGGGGCCAAGAGCTGTAGCTTGGGCACGGTCTGCAGTAATAGTGTAGGTAGGAAGAAATAGGGAGAAATGGGCAGACTGGATAGGCCAAGCAGTCCTTATCTGCCGTCAAATTCTGTTTTTCTATGTTCTATGTTTCAGTGTAAAGATAAGTACTGGCAAAAGTGTGGCAAAATTAGGTGACCTTGAATTGACAGATATTTAAAGGAAAACAAAGGTTAAGTCTGAAACTGCAGCAGCTGCAACAGAAGCACCCGATTTTTTTAAATACCTCTGTCATAACTTTTTATTTCCAAAAAAAAAACACACCGACTATCCTGTTTCCAGATCCGCCCGTGACCATCTCATGCACACCCGGTGACTTTCTGCACATGGGATAAGCTAATTAGTGCTACCAACTCTGCAGGAAGCTGCCAGGTATGCGCAAGATGGCTGGACTTTCCCCAAGGATTTGCATACCCATGATGCCTTGCACAGGAATTGAGACTTTAGAGTATGTTTGTGGTGCGGTGGAGAAATGCAAAAACAAATCTGGATATTTCATCTCCCCTCACATCCTTTTACGGATCCCCTGCACTACTCTTCCTGCAAACTGCCTCTTCCGTATGCTCACTCCGAGTTTTTTAAATGACTGCCTTTCAGCCCTTTATGTTATATCTTTTATCTTATACTATTCATCGCATAGTATAATTGTTATGCAGCTAAAGTAAAGCTTACCATAGCATACCGAAGTACATGACCCATAAAAATTGGTAGCCAAAAGTGTGCATGCCAATGGGCAAAATACCTTTAACAAAGGCTACAGCCATATTCCGAAAGCCACTGGATCAATGTTGATGTTGTGGTAGCAATCCCCGGATTGTGGACTCAACCAATTTGAGGGACTTGGGTCTGTTAAACTTCTAATTGGGGGGGGGGTGGTAATATCCAAAGTTAGAATGAAATAGCGTGGTCCAGCCCAAACCCAAACCCAAATGCTCTTAAGCCCCAAGGGGTATTTGTGTATCTAGATAAGATGGCACAGTCCATCAAATGCATTCCCAAACTATTATGGGAGTCGCTGGATAGTTTGATACCTTTCATTGCACCAACAGATGTCTTGTATAAAGATAGTACAATACACAGATAGCATACTATACCGTCTTTGTACAAGACATCTGTTGGTCCAATAAAATATATCAAACAATTACCCCTGTTTCCAAGGGCCAATATGGCTAAAATCTCTTTTTACCAAACTATTATACAAAGTGGAGTTGTTGCAGAACTGGCTCTAAATTTTCTTATGGTTCTCCCCAACAAGGAGATTGACTCTGGTGCACTGGGGTGATGGCGCAGTTTGCAGTGAGTTCCTCTCTGGCTGATTCCACCCTCTCTCCTTCCTTTCCATGGGTCTTGGCTGTCAGCTTGCAAATGGTAATTTCTCTTGTTCCAGTCAAGTCTCTCCTAAGCTCTGTATTCAGTAGACGATCTTCCTGTTCACACAAGGCTGCTCCATCTGTGAAACCCGATACTTCCCAACCAACACACCTGTCCTGGCATCCAGTCTCTAGTCTGTTGTAGTAACTGGGATGGGGCTGTGGTAATGACTGGGTGGCTTCCCCGACTAGGTGCGATCACGATTCAGCTGTTCAGGTTGCAGCACAGCAGAGGCTCTCAGCAGATAGCTGCAGCCTTCAGCCTGAGTTCACACTAAGCTAATGCAGCATTACCTCCTCCTCCTCCTCACAGAAGGCACTGCTTCACTGCTCTTTCACTCAATCAATCTCTGGCAGACATGTGGTCTGTCTCTTTCAACAGTTTCAGTCAGGTCTCTCTCAACTGTCTTGCTTTTCGACTGTATTTCAGTCTTTCAGCCATCATTCTTTTCAGCTGTGTTCTGGTCTCTCTCAACCTTCTTCCATTTTGCTTGTCCCTTTCTGGCTACAAAAGCCTTCCATTGGCCTCCTGTCCCTTGCTGTGGAAACTCAGGCACGCCTCAGATGCCCATTGCTTTAGGCAGCAACTCTTGTCCTCCGAGCTGAGCTGCTTGTGGCTCCCTCTCCAGGCTTGACAGTCTGATTGGCTGTGGCACAACTCCTAACTCTGTTGCTGAAATGATGGTGGACCGGGGTGAACAAGATGGTGCTGCGCTGTTTGTGGTGTGGGCACTGGGAGTGGCCCCAAAGTCTTAGTTTGTGAAGGGTTTCTGTCATTGAACATATGTTCTGTGTACCCTAGTGTTGAGCGCAATTGCGATTTGCAGTCTAGTTAGCTCAGGGCGATGACTGGGGAATCCCCGCAGCAGTCTGAAGTACTGAGGCATTCAGACTATCAGTGGCAGGTGGTCACCTTCAATATGTACGGCAGAAGTCGAGTATGAATAGAGCCAAAGAAATCATGAAGCTCCTAATCGTTCCTGCTGCACAGTCCCTTGGGGGACTGGAAAGCGTTGCTGGCAGCTTGGTGACAGGGTATTGCTCAGGTAATCCTTCAAGCTTTAGGGTGGGGGGTTACATTCCACTTAGCCATTATGGAATAATCAACTAATAATGAGTTCAATAATCGACCACGGCCTGGGGATCCAGGTACAAGAGGCACAGAAAATGTATCCCTCCGTATCGACCCATTCCTAAAACTGCTTAGTTAAACCATTTTAACATGTCCATACCTGAAATAAGGGATGAATGGAACTGTATTCCACACAGTTGCTGTAGTTCAGTTTCACAGTTCTGTTCACATCCTGGTGCATTATGGGAATTCTCATGGTGACCCATGAGAATTTGAAGAACCATTCTCTACAATGATTTCCCTCTCCCTATCCAGACTGTTAGAGAACTGTTTTCACTAAATCAGTTCAGTGTCAAACCAATCTCCATTACCCCCAACCCCGAGGTGGTCTACAGATCGGGTCTCAAAAACATTTTTTTGACAGCCATGATACTGTAGATGCTAACTGATTTAGACACCTATAAACTGGTTTAACTTCTACTAAAGAGATTTAGAACTTCAGATATGAACTGGCTTGTAACTGATGTGTGCATGGCTAGGAACCTATAGGAAGCATAGGCCGTCGGCAAACCAACCAATGTTTTTTCCCCCATTCTGTAGTTATGCTCCTTTGTGATAACTGGGCTCCATCAAGCACCCTTGGGTGACATCCCAGCCTTGTGAGCCATTAATCTGATCCTGACGCTTCCCTCCTCCCAATGGCAGAGCCTTTCAGGGCACCACTCCTACCCAGTTCACAATCTAAGTGAATCAATGTAAGGCACTGCTCGGCCAAAGAATACCCTGGGTTGTCATTCTCCATTTTATGGCTGGTTGCTTTTTCTCCACTAGATCAGAAATCTCTGAAAAAGTACTGCACACTAGTTAGCTGCACTTGCAAGGCCCTGGCAAGCACTTAGGGGATTAATGTTGGGAGTATGCACAGGTGTGCTGGATAGTACCTACAAGAGCCATAAGTGGTATTGGCAGCTCTCTGTGTTTGGATTCCAAATGAAAGGAGGACTCTTCCTTAGAATGAATGAAGGAACTGACTCTCGCCCCTCCCAAACGTATTGTATGCTTTGTAGTCACAGGTGTACTTAGAGCTGTCTTTCTATTTATCTAGGTCTTTTTGAAAGTAATTCTGAGAGTTCCAAGGGAAAAAAAAATGGAAAATATATTTGCATAGTAAAGGCAATTTCGGTCTCGTAGCCAGTTGTTAAACAGGTTCCCACTGTTTCCCAGCTGTGCAGCAGCGTGGGAAATTCCCTAGTGCCCACCTAGCCATGTCTGCTGAGCCAAGATAACTGCACCCTCCTGGCCCACTATCCTGATCAGCAAGAATTCTGAGAAGCTGCTGCTCCTTCGCTTATTCGAGCAAACAAGCTGCTCTCATTCGGGCTACAGTACAACAGAAAACAGATGGACACTTGGCCCAGTAAGCAGGCACTATAAAAAGGAACATAACACATGATACACTGTGCATAAGTCTTTATTATCCATGCAACAAAAGCACATTATCACATTAATCACATTATAAAAGTCATAAATATGAATAAGTACAGCAGGACGTGTCAAAAATGTATTGACATCAGAGTTCATACAGGGTAGAATCATAGGTAATGACAGCACAAAAAGACCATGGTGGGGGTCAAAGATTTGGCGTCTGTTTTCTGGATGCAGGTGCACACCTCCGTCACACGTTAGACTGCAAAACGTTGGTCCAATGTTTGTGACAGAAGTGCGCGTTTGCATCTGGAAAATATTCGCAAGTACCGCAGTTGTGGCCAAAAGTGCCATAAACTGCGGAAAACATCACAAATACGTCAGACTGTATAAAAGTAGGACGCTCTCATCCTGACGCAGTTGCATGTATGCAGCAGCCATCTGCAGTACAGAAGCAAGTGCTGGCTCTGGCTATTTAAAAATCCCACCAAATTAGTCCATCCAGTCTGTCCTGTCGTACCCTCTCCTACTCTGGATCTGTTGTCTAGATGGGGGTTTATCAACTCCATCCTTGCCCCCTGCCTTACCACCACCTCTTAGTAACTAGTAGGCCCTTAATTCTGTCCCAGCCATGCCTGAAACCATCGATGGGTTTTGCGACCACCAACTAACCAGCATGCTTTTCCATGGCTCAACCACTCTATCTATAAAATAAAACTTTCTTGCGTCCCTTCTGAATCCCCACCCCCACCAGCTTCCACTCATGTCCCCATGTTTCTCAGTCACTGCTCCTGCTGAACGATTCCTACAATTTACCCAGTTCATCCTTTCAGGAACTTAAAGATCTCTATCATATCACCCCTCTCCCTGCTGGCATCCAGCGAGCACATGTTTGGTGCCATAAGCCGATCCTTACTGGATCTTCCCTACTGGCCCTGAATCATTTTAGTTATCCTATGTAGACCCGTCTCTAACCTGTCTTTGTTTTTTCTTATGTGGGGGCTCCAGAACTGGGCAGACTTTTCCAGATGGGGCCCCATCAGTGATCTATAGAGAGGTAGTATTCCCTCTTTCCTCCCTCTGCCATCAACTCCCCCCCAATTCACCCCAACATTCTCATCACCTTACTGCAGGCCTTGTTATTCACACTGGCAGTAGTGCTCAGCCTCTTCCCTCCCTTCTTTTGTTTTACTTTATTTTAGTCTTTGGTAACCGGGTAAGGCCCACTAGGCACAAGTGCCTGTTTTCAGGGGCGACTTGGGAGCACTGGGCAGTTAAGTGACTTGCTCAGAGTCACACAGTATGCAAGTGGAGGTTGTGAGAATCAAACCCAGGTCTGGTCTGCTGGATGTACCAAGCTCGTCCATGCCTCATTCCTCTAACCTCTAGGCTATACTGTCAACCCATCTAATATTCAGTCCTTGGATTCTTGTTCCAGAAGTGCATCTCCATTCACTTTTTGGCACTGAATTTTAACTACTAAACCTTGGACCGTCTCTCCAACCTTTGCTGATCCCTCTGCAGCTCCCTCAACCCCTCCTCACTGTCCATCCTGCCACAGAGCTTAGGGTCACATGCAAAGAGACACATCTTGCTCTGTATTCAAATAAACTGCTTTCTCAAACTGTTTTTGATGAAAGTGTCTGAAGGAGAACAATGACAAGGGAATTAATTCAGCAATTCACAAGATATACCCAAATGTCTTTGCAGCTCTGGGGGGGCCTAAAGAAGGATTCATAGAAATGGCACTATCTCTGTCTTGTCATGTAGCCTTGGTGAATTAGTTGCTCCCAATATATGTATACAGCAGTTTCCCCGTGTCTCAGTAACCTGTCTCAGTCCCCTCCTCTTGCAGGTTTTGGTTTTGGTGCTTAATAATGGCCTGCCCAAATCAATGTAAGGACTTTGACCCACTTATTGATTCACACAAACTTGTCAGGACTCTGAATTTAGAGGGCATTCTTTGAACTCTGAAGTCCGCAGCTTTTTGATTTGTCCAACTGTTTTTATTCCTATTTATGTCTTTTTTTTGCGCCATCATTAGTTGCTGCTTGCTGTGTCAATTTTTGCAATTTTTTCACATTATTAGGTGGGAGGTCACTGCACTTGACTCTGTTCATATTGACATCTGAAATGGACTTTGGTGTGTATTCCTTTACATTGTGAACTGCTTAAGATGATGTCAATATCAGAGCCAGTTTGCCTTTGAGAAATTTCCAGTCAGTGGAGCAAAACACATCAGATGGGTTTGCAGGGGGGCATTCAGCCACTTTATGCTGTGTACGTTTTTTTTATTCTTTGATAACTGGGTAGGGCCCACTAGGCACAAGTACCTGCTTTCAAGGGGAACCCAGGAGCACTAGGGTGGTTATGTGACTTGTTCAGAGTCACACAGTATGTAAGTGGAGGTTGTGGGACTCAAACCCAGGTTTGCTAAATGTATCAAGCTCATTCACAGCCCATTACTGTAACCATCTGGGCTATACTACCAGCCCAATTACTTGCTTCTTTTGCATGAATAATTAAGTGATAATGCATGACAGGGCATGCTTGGATGATGTCACACTTTGGGTAGTTGGGTATTTGGCTTCGGACCGAATGTGTCCAACACCAAAGAAGTGATGTTATCACCACAACACATGCCCTGGAGTGCATTATTGCAATCTCAACAAATGGCTTGCTTGTAAAAAAAAAAAAAACAGGTGAAAAAATACATTTTTAAAATACATTTTAGTTGCTTTTTGAATAGGCACGATGTTGTACTGGGATAACAGCACTGACCAAGCAGAGCCCTGGAATTTTTTTTGTGTGCCCATTTTCTAACAAAGGCTTGCACACAGTCAAGTGTGTGTTTTCTGCTTTTTATGTCGATTGCGTGCAGTGCAAGAAACATATTGCGGCAGCTTTCTCAGTAGCAGACTGTGGAGGCGTGGCACTGTTGTGGCCAGTGCCCCCACAGTCTGCAAAGGCTTGGCCCGCTTCCCCCAATGCCGTTGCAGGCTGCTGGTGACAGCAGTTTCAAACGTTTGCACCAACTTCAGACAAATCAGCTGCTGCGATCAGGGGCCGCCTCGTCATTGCAGCGTCAGCCATCCGCTGCAATGAGGGAGCGACCCATCATTGCAGGGCGGGATGTAAAAACCCTGATATTGTTTGTGAACATGGCGGTGAGTTGCCGCCGTGTTAACAAACAGTATAACCCCCTTCCCACCGTGTTGTTTTGCCGACCGGGACCCCAATCCCTGTCGGCCTTGGTGCCCCTGTGTTTCTGGTGCCGATGGGGGAGCCCACTCCCTGTTGGCATTCTGTAACACCCCGCCCCCCTACTTTTCTTCCTGCCGACGGGGTGCCCAATCCCTGTTGGCATAATGAATCCCCTTGTGTGCTGACGGGGTGCCTAATCCCCGTCAGCTGCTGCTGCCCCCCAAAAGAAAGACATGGGCACGCTGGGAACCCACCCCAGCGTGCTACATACTAGTAAAGGAAAAACGGTCCCGCAAAGTCTTTTTTTTTTTTTTTTCTTGCAAAAAGAACGGTCCTTATAGTCTCCCTGGCCCCCACTATGAACCCGCACCCACCCATTGAGCACCCTGCCTCCCCACACCCCCCTCACCCCATACTTACCTCCAGAGCTCGGCGCGACGTTTTTCGCTGGACCGGGAACACGTCTGCACTCTTCAAAGCCGACCGCGAACTGAGGAAATGCCGGTAAGCTGTATAACTTAATAAACAGGGTTTTTTCAACTTTTGTGCATATTTTGGGAATTTTTTCACCAAATTTTCAACATGGGGTTTTGTGGACCCCTCCTCATGAATTCTTGAACTGTCATGGCGTTAATCGGCCCCAAAAGGTAATTTCACGGTCACTGCACGGAATCACCTTTCGGGGCTGAGTAACGAAAGGACAGTGCCAGTGTTCATGGGGAGGGCTCTCAAAAAGCCTATGTTGTAAATTTGGTGGAAAAAATCCAAAAAATGACTGTTTTACGAGCATGCGCAGCGCAGTTGCTACGCACGCTCGTAGCTTCGTGAATTTGCAATATTTTCATGCTAGATTTTCAACACTGGCATTTTTTCACACCTCCTTGTGAACAGTATAGCTGTCATTGTTCACATCCTGGCGGAAATGTGCTTTCGCACTTCCGGTGCAGAATAGCATGGTCGGTGCAGGAAATCAGTGTTCGGGACAGAGTAAGAAAATGACAGTGACACTATTCATGAGTAGAGGTCCTGAATTGGCTGTGTTGAAAATTTGGTAACGATATTCCATAAAATTACTGTGTTACGAGCGTGTGTTGCGCAGTTTGCATGCACGCTCGTAACTTCGCGAATTTATAATATTTTCACTCCAGAGTTTCAACATTACCATTTTCCCACACCTACTTATGAACAGTGCAGCTGTCATGTTTCCCATTCTGGCCAAAATGTGTTTTCGCACTTCCGGCGCAGAATAGAGCGGTCGCTGTGAGAAATCACTGTCCAGGACAGATTAAGAAAATGACAGTGATACTGTTCATGAGCAGAGGTCCTAAAATGCCTTTATTGAAAATTTGGTGATGATAGTCCATCAAATGACTGTGTTACAAGTGTGCATTGCACACTTTCCACACATCCTTGTAACTTCGCAGATTTGTGATATTGTCACGCCAGATTTTCAACAGTGGCATTTTTTCACACCTCCTTATGAACAGTACAGCTGTCATTTTCCATCCTGTCTGAAATGTGGTTTCACAGTTGCAGCACAGAATAACGCGGTCGCTGTGGGAAATCAGTGTTCAGGACAGATTAAGAAAATGACAGTGACACTGTTCATGAGCAGAGGTCCTAAAAGCCCCTCGTTGAAAATTTGGTGACAAAACTCCATAACATGACTGTGTTACAAGCGTGCGTTGAACTGTTTCCACGCACGCTTGTAACTTCGCAAATGTGTAATATTTTCACGCCACATTTTCAACAGTGGCACTTTTTCACACCTCCTTATGAACAGTACAGCTGTCATTTTTCACATCCTGGCTAAAATATGTTTTTGCACACCTGCCGGAGAATAGCGTGGTCGCTGTGGGAAATCAGTGTTTGGGACAGATTAAGACAGAACGACTGAGAGGGGGAGTGACCGAGATCGACTGAGCTCTGTCGGGACTGCTGCAGATTTGTTTGTGGGCAGAAAAAAGCCCCAATGCAAGAGCCCAGTACAAAAGGGCAGCCTGCAGCACTGGGAGAAACAGAACGAGAGAGCGAGTGAGGGAGGGGGAGTGAGCGAACTCACCAGAGTGCTGTCAGGACTGTTGCAGATTTCTTTGTGGGCAGAAAAGGCATCAAAGCAGGCAGGGGCCCAGTAGAAAAGGCCAGCCTGCAGTGGTGGGAGAAACAGTATGAGTGAGTGAGACAGGCGTACTGAGTAAGCTCAAGTGGAGCTCTATCAGGACTGCTGCGGATTTCTTTGTGGGCAGAAAAAAGCTCCAATGCAGGCAGGAGCCCTGTACAAAAGGGCCGCTTGCAGTGCCAGGACAAACAGAATGAGCGCGTGACAGAGGGAGACTGAGCGACCTCAACGGAGCTCTGTCGGGACAGCTGCAGATTTCTTTGTGGACAGACAAAGGTGCCAACGCAGCCAGGAGCCCCGTACACAAGCGCAGCCTGCAGCACCAACAGAAACAGAACGAGTGGGTGACAGCGCAGTAGTGAGCGAGCTCAAGGGAGCTGTATTGTGCCTGCTGCAGATTTCTTTGTGGGCAGAAAATGCGGCAACGCAGGCAAGAGCCCAGTACAAAAGGCCAGCTTGCAGCACCAGCAGAAACGGAATGAGTGAGTGAGAGAGGGGGAGTGAGCGAGCTCAATGGAGCTATGTTGGGACTGCTTCAGATTTCTTTCTGGCCAGAACAAGCTGCCAATGCAGGCAGAAGCCCAGTACAAAAGGGCAGCCTGCAGCGGCAGGAGACACAGAATGAGTGAGGGAGGGAGGGGAGTGAGTGAGCTCAACGGAGCTCTGTTGGGACTGCTGCAGATCTGTTTGTGGGCAGAAAATGGCAGCAATGCATGCAGGGGCCCAGTACAAAAGGGCAGCCTGCAGTGGCGGGAAAACCAGAATGAGTGAGTGAGAGAGGGGGAGTGAGCGAGCTCAACGGAGCTCTTTTGCAACTGCTGCAAATTTCTTTGTGGGCAGACGAAGGCGGCAATGCAGGCAGGAGCCCAATAGAAAAGGGCAGCCTGCAGCGCTGGCAGAAACGGAATGAGCGAGTGAGACAGGGAGAGTCAGCAGACTCAACAGACCTGTGTCATGACTGCTACAGATTTCTTTGTGGGCAGAAAAAGCCACCAACAGAGGCAGGAGCCCAGTACAAAAGGGCAGCTTGCAGTGCCAGGAGAACCAGAATGAGTGAGTGAGCGAGGAGGAGTGAGCCACCTCAACGGAGCTCTGTCGGGACAGCTGCGGATTTCTTAGTGGGCAGAACAAGGTGCCAACACAGGCAGGAGCCCAGTACAAAACAGCAGCCTGCAGCACGGGGAGACACAGACTGAGCGAGTGACAGAGGGACAGTGAGCGAGCTCAACACACCAACGCATTCAACATTCGGCATTGACAAATGCTTGTTTTATGTTGCCTTGGTATTGGGTTTTGTACTAGGTTTTGTTTGTTAATGTGCTGTTATAATTTTGGCCAGCAGCACCGACACCCAGGAAGCGTCCCTCATTCCTGCTTGTTTCTGTCTCATACCTGAAAGATCCTCCTTACCTTATATATTATGTGGTCCACCTTCTCTGCTCCACCAAGCCAGGTCTGGTGACAGTCCCACCACCCACAATCATGACTAAAGTAGTTTAGAGACAGGACCACCCTTGCTTTTTTGAGTACTTTGCCTGACCTCCTGCGGTTATACTCCTTAGAAGAGGCATTTAAAAGGACCTAAGATGTATTCTTTTTCAGTTGGCCTAGGTAGACTGCCCCTGGTATCCAGGAGTTGGAATATTCTGATGTTCTGCACTCACACTTGTACCATGTATTAGCTAACCCTTTTATACTGTTTATTTGTATTGTCTGATCCTTATACTGTGTATGAAGTACCCTAAGCCCCCCGGGAAGGGCAATGTAGAAATAAAACTAGCCATACCTTGCTATGCTGAATACTCGGCTACAATAAGATAGTTACTTAAAAAGGAAAATTTATGAACGCTGCCCAAAACAGTTTGAAAGTTCAGGACAAGATCTTTTATATGAGGAGTCTGTCTTACCTGTAGCTGGTAGCTGTCCAGAGATATCGACAGTTAAAGTCTGCCCCATGTTGATTCTACGCTGGCACCATTTTTAGAGCCTTGTAATGCTACTGATAATCAAGCTGTGCATGACTACGATGTGGCTAGCCAGAGCTTAATCATCACTGACACCACAAGGTTCTAAGAATGGTGGCAATGTAGTATTAATGTGGGGCAGAGTTAATCATCGATATCTCTGGACCACTGCCAACTACAGGTACCCAATACCTCATTTAAAAGCGCTTTCCATGGGCTTTCCGACTGTGTCAGGCACGGTCCATGAATGTTCCTTTTTAAGCAGTGATAGTTAATACAGTGGGTGTTATGGTCTGATAATGTCCAGCACTCTGGCAGTGGAGTGCCCAAGCCTTAACAGATGGGGCATTATTTGAAGATAAGGTCTAACCTTGGAAGTCAGTGTTAGTTGTGATTATAAACCAGCAAAACTGGGAAAACATTTTCTTGTATACAGATTTCTAGAAGTAAATAAAAGTACACAAAAACAAAAGCAGAGCTCTCCACTGGCACAACAGCAGGGAAACCAGTGATCCGGTGTCAGGAGCGACCCAGGACACTGAAGGGCCAGGGGGAAGGAGGTTTGAGCATCCCACAGGACACTTGTCTCCTTGGGGTGGGAGGACAAATGTTCCCCGCTGCTCAAGTGCCTCCAAGGGCTACCCAGAAAAAATGAGCCAGTCAGGGATGACAGTGGTACAGGAGACACAGCAGCTTTAAGGGGCCCATACCTGTTGCATAGCACAACACCACACATTCACAGCATAGTTCATCTGACGGGGAGGAGAAAACCAACCAACCAACTCCCACCCACCCCCGTCACAGCAGGATGGCGCGCACACTTGAGCATACATTGGCCACCACCCAGCGAAAAGACCCCCTGCCACCAATGGGACCCTTGAAACCATAGCAGCTGACTCTATGGGTGCTTGGGTGCTCAAGCACCCACAAAGCTGACATAAGCACCCTCAATTTTTCTTGGGCAGCCTGTAACAAAGGACTACTAGGGAACATGGTCGTAGGAAAAATACTACCTACTGGCAGTGAGAACCCACAAAGATTTCATAAAAGTTGGCATTCCTGCTTAGAACCCCCTTATAGACCAGGTGACTGTTCCAAGAGTTCACTAAACCCTTCTTCTTAGTCTCAGAATGGGCCCATGGATACCACCTTGTAGAGGAGGGTCCAAATATGTGTACCCGCAAAACCCTTTACCAGTTTCCCTGGAATACATAGCATTTCTTTCAAATTTTATTGTGTGTTTTCTTATCTGTTACTGTTGGCATTACATTTATAGGAAAAGAATGAATACTGTCACCACTGCTGCATACTAGCGTACCTTCCCACCAGCACTGGATGAAAGGGCTGTGCCAAAACAACATCACATGGCCTTCAGTATGCATTCCAGGAATCAGGCAGGGCGATTGAGTAATTGGAATGTAATCTTTCCAATCTTGCCTGCAAATGTGGGTGTGTGAAGATGAATCTTTGAATGTGCTTGTAAGTGCACTGGATATGTTTGCTTACATGAGGGTGCACTTGTGGCTGCGTTTCTGTCAATGTGTGTGCTGTTGCTGTACGTATGTTTTGTATGATGTTTCTGTGTGTGCCCTCTCATACAGAGAAGCCTATTGTTTTTGACATCAGAAGTTTTTCTGCCCCACTCTGACTTTTAGATGTGTAGATTCAGACCTATACCCAGTTTTAGCGTTTTGGTCAGATTTATATCTTATACAATCTGATATGTATCAGTGTGGCTCAGTTGGTAGCACATCCACCTCTGGGCCAGAAGGTCGTGGGTTCTAGTCCCACACCAGGATTGAGCTCATACCTTAAATGCTGGTACACAGTACAAGGTGGATACTGTACTGTGAGAGTGTGCTGCCCTTTGGCTGAGACATTAAACCAAGGTCCCTTCTGCCCATCTCTGGTGCCACCCTCTTGAGTGTCCAGGTGGAAACTGTATGTATTTATTTGAAAATTGGTAGTCGGGGAAAGGCGCACTGAGCCAGAGCACATTCCCAGGCACGACCTGGGGGAAGGGATATGGGAGAAACCTGTTCAAGCAGTTGAGACTAAAAAACAATGTTCGTATGTACAAACACAAGAGTAGAAGAACCCAGAGCACTTTTCACAAGAAGGGGGGAGGATTTCCCCTGGCCAGCATTCCTCTTTCCATAAAACTGGTTCATGCCACTGTCCATGGCTGTGTGTTAATGTGCCAAATGGCTGCCACTCCGCACTTGCAGTCTCTTCATTACCAGTCTCTCATCACTTGTAAAGCGCTTTGGGATACAATGTGCATGAAAAGGCTATATAAATGCGAATTCTTCTTCTTTGTCTTCAAACACTCATTCCCAGTGTTTAAAGAGGGAATGTTCACTGCATGCTAAAATACAGATTTAATTTTGGGAAGTCAGTTTCTTTTTGCAGAATTCCAACATATTAGTCCTTTGTCTGCACTTCTCTGATGTGTGGTTCAAACAGTTCCTGCAGTCCAGGTCTCCTTCCCTTATTTATGTCACAGCGTTGAACTCATTACATCAGACGACTGGCGACCATAACTAAAGTTTGAAATATGAGATTGTCTGACTCCCAGGAAAATGCACTGGGTTAGAGCAGAAAAGGGCAGCCTGCAGCGCCGGCAGAAACGGAATGAGCAAGTGAGAGAGGGAGAGTGAGCAGGCTCAACAGACCTGTGTCAGGACCGCTACAGATTTCTTTGTGGGCAGAAAAAGCCACCAACAGAGGCAGGAGCCCAGTACAAAAGGGCAGCCTGCAGTGCCAGGAGAACCAGAATGGGCGAGTGAGCATGGGGGAGTGAGCCACTTCAACGGAGCTCTGTCGGGACAGCGGCAGCGCCACTGCCTTTGATGCCAGTGACCTGGATTCAGAAATGAGCCTGGGTCATCGGACAGAGGGCCAGGGGGAGGATCACTGAGTGTCCCATGGACATTCACCTCCTCAGGGGAGGTGGGAGGGCTTCTGGTCTATAACGTAATACTGTCAACTTGGTCACCCCGAGTGACAGTACTGGCTGGAGCCAGCATCAGGGAGGGGGGCATTGTCGCTGTGATGCCATGGTGTCTGTTGCACTTCCTCAACAGCACTTGAGGGGGGGAGTGGAAAAAGATCCCAACTGCTCAGGATGTCATCCACCACCCTGCCGCAGGCCCAGCCCTGCTGACCATGGCTCTCGCTCCTCCCACAAAGCTCAACTCTGTCTAGGGGTATGAGGAGAATCCCGGGCAGCCCTTGGCATGTGGAGTCATCCATGGGGAACAAGGTGCCAGGTTCGTCCCACAGAGAACAGAAGGGGGCCAGTCAGGAGCTCAGGGGAGGAAGAAAAAAAAACTGTTGAGCTACGGAAATATGATTGTTTATTGCTGACACATGCTCACCTAATGATATGTTGATCATAAACAACAGGACTGAACAAACTCCCAAAAAAGAGTTGATTTAGTTCATTATGGGTAGGTGAATGTCAGCCATTCCTAGACCAACTGAGGGGATTGAGTATATGTGTGTGTGTGTGTGTGTGTGTGTGTGTGTGTCCTTGTACACACTATGCCTTCAAACCATTTTAACTCTGTTAAAACAGTTTAAAAGAGTTGTGTCCAGACTGTTGCATGGTGAAAAAAAATGGTACAGTTGTGCTCTGAAGCAATGTTGTAAATTAATCCTGCTCAGAGGTTGGCTATAGCATGGTTTCAGAGCAACGTGGTTTCCATAACCTGAGTTTGCTGTGGTGTGAACTTGCAGCATGCTCTAACTTGGACTAAGGAAACCGTTCGCAAGTTACAACCTTAACAAGCATTTGTCAATGCCGAATGTTTGCTTGCTGGCATTGGCAGTGCTAGTGTAGAAGTCACAGAGCTGCGTAATAGGAGTGGCAGTGAAGTATTGAACTGAAGCCAACCCCACCACCACCCTGCAGAGAGTGACAGGCATTGGGGTGTGCCTTTGGGTCATCAGGCATAACGGCCACGCCATTTCACCACACCCTACCCTGCAGACACTGACAAGTGTCACGGTGTGTATGAGGGTCCTTTGGTCCTTATGTGCACCCATTTCATTAGGAAGTCTGGCGAGATGGGTGCGGTATAGGAGAATGGGGTGAACTTTGGGGTCGAAGAGTCCAAAGCATACCTCGATGCCTCTCACTGGCTGCAGGGTGTGGAATGGTATGAGCATTACAGGCAAGAATCCCAAGTCACATCCCTGATGCCTGTCATTCTCTGCAGGGTTGGGCGTTATGGTTGGAAACCCTAATACCTCAGGCATTCGTTGGTATTTTCACTCCAAATTTTCAACATGGTTTTTTTGTGACCCCACCTCATGAACAGTGGCAATATCAGTTTGTTAGCGAAAACTGCTTATGCACAGCGTCTGACATTTAGCACCACAGGTGCAAAAACATTCTGAACAGGATGTAAAAATGACAGCTGTACTGTTCATGGGAGGTGTAAAAATGGCAATGTTGCAAATCTGCAGTAAAATATTAAAAAACTGGTGAAGTCACGAGTGTGCATAGAAACTGTACAGCACACCGTAATGTAATTAGTTTGGGGATTTTTACAGCAGATTGTCAACACAGGCATTTTGGGACCTCCGATCATGAACAGTGTCACTGTGATTTTCTTTATCTGTTCCGAACAACGATTTCCCACAGCGACCACACATCTCTGTGCTGAAAGTGTGAAAACACATTTCGGCCAAGTTGTGAAAAATGACAGCTGTACTGTTCATAAGGAAGTGTGGAAAAATGCCACTGGTGAAAATCTAGACTGAAAATATTACAAAGTCATGAACGTACGAGGGTGCGTGGAAACTGTGCAATGCTCACTCGTAACACAGCCATTGTATGGATTTTTGTCACCAAATTTTCAACATAGCCATTTTAAGACCTCTGCTCATGAACAGTGTAACTGTGATTTTCTTAATCTGTCCCAAACATTGCTTTCACACACCGACTGCACCATTGTGCGTTACATGTGCGAAAACACATTTTGGGTGACATGTGAAAAATGGCAGCTGTACTGTTCATAAGGAAGTGTAATAAAATGGCAATGTTGAAAATCTGGAGGAAAATATAGAAAATTGCAAACTTACATCGCTGTGACGAGGAACCGCGCAACGGACGCTCAGAAACAGTCATTTTATGATTTATTAAATTTTCAACATAGCCATTTTAAGACCTCTGCTCATGAACAGTGTCACTGTGATTTTCTTAATTTGTCCCATACATTGATTTCGCACACCGACTGCGCCATTGTGCGCTACATGGGCAGAAACACATTTTGGGTGAGATGTGAAAAATGACAGCTATACTATTCATAAGAAGGTGTGGTAAAATTGCAATGTTGAAAATCTGGAGTGAAAATATTGAAAATTCGCAAACTTACGAGCCTGCGTAGGAACTGCGCAATGCACGCTCGTAAAACAGTCATTTTGGAATTTTTCCACCAAATTTTCAAAATAGACTTTTTGAGAACCCACCTTATGAACACTGGCAGTGTCGTTTTGTTAATCATTCTGGAAAGGTGATTTCACGCAGTGGCTGAGAAATCACCCTTTGGGCCCGAGTAACGCCATGACAGTGACAGCATTCATGAGAAGGGGTCTCAAAAACCCCATGTTGAAAATTTGGTGCAAAAATTCCAAAAAATGCCTAAGATATGCAATAAAGTTGAAAAAACCCTATCTATCCCATTATACAGCTTACCAGCATTTCCTCAGTTCGCGGTCGGCTTTGAAGAGTGCAGACGTGTTCCCAGTCCAACGAAGATCGCCGCGCCGAGGTCCGGAGGTAAGTATGGGGTGGGGTGTGGGGAAGCAGGGTGTGCAGTGGGTGGGTGCGGGTTGTGGGAGGGGCAGGAGAAGCGCCGAGGGACAGTTTTTTATTTCCAGGTTTTGTGTTTTTAAATGACGGCGGGACATTTGCCACGCTGCGGTGGGCTCCCAGTGTGGCACAAGGACAACTGGTTGGCAGGCGTGGGAGCCGACGGGGATTGGGCACCTCGGCCGGCCTTTAAGATCTGTTGCCATGCTGGGGTGGGCTCCAGCATGGCACCCAGTACTCTCGGTGGGGGAGGGGAGGACAGTGGAGCCAACGGGAGTTGGGCACCCTGTTGGCTATCGATGATTTGCCATGCTGGGGTGGGCACCAGCATGGCATGTGAAAACTTTGTGGGGCGCAGCACAGCCGACTGGGGATTGGGCACCCCGCTGTACAGTGTGTGCGTAGGGGGCGCACGAGTATGCCTGCGCAAGGCAGGTAGTGTGTGGGGGGAGCGAGCAGGTGATATCTTATCGCTGCTCACTGAAGTGTAGCTCCCCTTTCAACTATACTCCACTGCATTTGGAGCTGTCATAGACAGCTCTAGCATGCATTGGAAGACTGGGGCCGCGCCTGCTAACACACTAACTGAATTGGAAGAGGGGGTGACACACCTCCGAAAACTCGGATGATGGCACTACGTTTCTTGCACATGTGTGCAAGCAAACATAAAAATTGGGCGTAACAGCCACAAAAAGGAAAAAAAAAGAAAAAAAAGATCAGGAAATTCATAATAAGCTAAAGATATAAGCAGTCACTTTTTCTGTAATCTTCAGTGATACGCCCAGTCCTGAGTATCCCAGCTTGAACTACAGCACCCACAATGCTCTGTGTTGATACCGCAGTGGTGCTTGGGTACTCACTCGGGAGTAGTGGGGAAGGCACAGCGTCAGAGCGCAGTCTGGATGCTCCAGATCAAAGTACTTAAATAAGATTTAAAAAATGTGTTTCTGAAATGTTTATTAGTGTGTACTGGACGTGTGTATGTATATGTGTGTGTGTGTGTGTGTGTAATGGCAACTCCCAACTGTTCATGGATAGTTAAACACTGTAGGATATAGTGTGCATGAAAGGCACTTCATAAAACTAAGATCCTCGTACACTGTGACCGTAGGGAATGCACCCACACTTCCCCCGTTCACAGATCGAAACCCTGTCTAGATTACTACCTTATTGGCTCAGAAAGTCTCAGTGAAGTTCGTGGCTGTGAAATTTCCCGAGTGGTCTCCGACCACTCACCTGTACGGCGATTATACAGCCTAATAACCACACACAGCAAGACAAAGTACGGCGAGTGAACAACAACAAATCAAACGACCCTACAACCCTAGAGTAAATTAAGGAGGAGGTATCCTTATTCTTTGCGGAAAATCAACACTCATTCACAACAAAAGCTATGCTAGTAGGGCACTTTCAAATGCACACTCCAGGGAGAGCTTGTCCGTCTTGCATACACAAGAAAAGCAAAAAGGGAAGCAGAAAGTGCATGCTTACTGCAAGAGATTAGAAACACAGAGCTACACATCTCGAACTCCTCCTCGGAGGACGACTGGCTCTAGCTCAACACATACAGAGCCAAACTGAGAACGGTCTCAGGGAACAAGCAGAACATGACATTTTTAGGGCCAAAGTGGAATACATAGCTCAGGGAGAAAAGGCAGGAAGACTCCTTGTCATGAGGCTTAGACAATAGGAGATGTCAAGAATAAGTAAGGGTGTCAGTGTCTCAGTCCAGGAACCCCTCCTCATAAAGCCCAGAGACATATTTTAAAGCGTCTGTTCCAACTTGCTGATTATGCCCTACTGCGCAGAGACAGACCCTGGGGAAAAAAGGGGGCGGTGCTGCCATGTTTGTAAAGGAACCTCTCTCTGCTTCATCCATCCTTTGTTTCGACAATGATTCCACCAGTGACTGGCTCATTGTCGAGCTGTTGCTGGGATCTACCAAGAAACTGTATCTGGATTGCTGTTACAACCCCCGCAGGGGGATGTAGCAGGTCTTCAAAGCCTACTAACTGGATATGGGTCTCTCTCTCCTACCAGGGATACTATCATTCTTGGAGACCTCAACATCAGCTGGCTGGGTGCGCGTGAAACTGAATACACCAACATGCTTAAGGTGCCCAACCTGACTGAAATCATTACCTTCCCTACGTGACTCAGCACTCGGACCTCCACCCATTCTCTAATCGACTGGGTAATTTTTTTTTTTTTTTTAGTCTTTGGTAACCGAGTAAAGCCCGCTAGGCACAAGTGTCTGTTTTCAGGGGCGACCTGGGAGCACTGGGCAGTTAAGTGACTTGCTCAGAGTCGCACAGTATGCAAGTGGAGGTTGTGAGAATCAAGCCCAGGTCTGGTCTGCTGGATGTACCAAGCTCATTCACAGCTCATTACTCTAACCTCTAGGCTATACTGCCAGCCCAATTACCAACAGTGAGGAGAGAATCACTCAGGCAGGCACCCTGTCCTACTCCCTGAGCAATCACTCCCCTACCTATGCCATCTGGTCCACCGAGGCCTCCCGCCACCCCCAAGTACCTGTGCTTTCGCAACTTTAATTGCCCCGACAAGTCCCTCCTCCTCCTCTAGGATATTAAGGCCGTCAATTGGAAGGGCCTATATGTCCTTACAGATACCAGTACTGTTGTGGCCTACTTCACTATTGCTCTCCTAGACATCCAGAACTGCCACTTCCCTATTACCACTAGGCGAGTCAGAGGAGGGTGCACATGCTGGATAACCCCCAGACTCCTCACACTCATGAAGGAGAGGGATCGTAAGTGGGCTGCCTGTAAATCAGCCTCCTCCCCGGTCCTGTGGCATGAATACCACTGCCTGCGCAATCAATGCAAACACTTGATAAGGTCTCTAAAATTGAACTATTACCTCAAGATGCAGAGGGACCATTTCAGCAAACAAAGGAAATTCTGAGACTCCATAAACTCCATGCTTCAACCCCGCACCAACAGCCCTAGCCTACTCCTAAATTCCCTCACTGGTCTACTGACCCACCCCTCAGATGTGGCTAAGGCACTTAACTCTCAATTCACTGACTTGTCGGCCCTTCTCAGCAAACTCCCTTACAGTAACCCACCTCCTCTTGGGCCCTTCACCTCCTGCACCTCCCCTCCCCCCCACCCACCGCTAGTCTGCCCTCTAACCTGGCGTTAGCTCTACCCCCAACCCTCTTCTGGTCTTCCATACTCCTCCACCCTCCACCCCCATTCTACTTTAAGACCATCTCCCCCAGGGACACCAACAACCTGCTACAGTGCCTACACCATCAGGGTAGCCCAGGCGCTGATGGCCTCTCCCCATGTTTTCTAAAACTTGCCTCCTCAATCATCTCCAAACCGCTTACCTTCATATTTTATTTTATTTTATTTATTTATTTAGCTTTTGTTGACCGGGTAAGTGCACTAGACAAATCCTGCCTATTTTCAGGCACATATTTAATCTCACTCTGTCCCCCTCCTCCAAACCCCACTCCTGGAAGGTTGCCAAGGTGGTCCCTATTTTTAAAGCTGGTGACCCCCAACTATCAGCTCATATCTATTCTCCCCCCACCTTAGTAAACTCCTTGAAAAGGTCATCCACTGCCAGCTATCTGAATATCTCAGCAAACATAATTTTATTTATTTAGTTTTTGTTGACTGGGTAAGTGCACTAGACAAATCCTTCCTATTTTCAGGCACAACCCGGGGGAAGGGGATACAGATGAATGCCAACTGACCTTAAACCAGATTAAGCTGTCGGTGGTATTGTTAGTGAATGAGGGAAATTTGGCCAGGACACCGGGGAAATTCCCCTACTCTTTTCAATAAGTGCCATGGGATCTTTAACATCCACCTGAACTACCACCAATCCAGGCAGATGGGACCTCGGTTTAATGTCTCATCCGAAAGACGGCACCTCAGAAGTGCAGCACCCCTCTCATGCTGCACCACAGTGTCAGTACTGGGATCTTAACCCAACTGCCAGATGTGGGAACTGAACCCACAGCCCTCTGATCTCCCGGTCTCAGAGGCAAGTGTGCTAACTACTGAGCCACTGACATAACCTCCTGTGTGCCCAACAACACCGCTTCCAAAAGTATCACAGTACCGCTACGGCCTTGGCTGTCTTCACCAACCACATCCTCTCTAATATGGATCGTGGCTGTGCCACTGGTGCCATCTTTGCTGACCTATTTAAAGCTTTTGATCTTGTCAATCATACCCTCCTCCTCTCTAAACTGCAATTGATTGGCTGTTCTGTTGAGACCACTAAATGGTTTCAGTGCTATCTTTTTAACTGCTCCCAATCAGTTTGTATTGGCTCGGTCTCATCTCCTGCCCTGCCAGTCACCACCGGGGTTCCCCAAGGGTCCATCCTGGGCCCCCTACTCTTTTCTATCTTCATTAACACCCTTCCTTCTGACTGCCTCAACTGCAATATGCTCCTCTACACTGATGACCTTGTCATCTTTCATAGTGACAAGTCTCTCCCTCATGTATCGACTGCCCTCACCCAGAACTACAGTGCTGCTCACAGCTGGTTCACTTCCAAACTACTGCTGGTAAATGCGAACAATACCAAGGCAATGCTATTTGCATCTAAACCACTCCTTGCCAAATACCTTGCAGACAACTCTTCTCTCCAAATTCTCTCACCCAATGGCCCTGCTCTTAAAAATGTCTCTGCCTCTAAATACCTGAGGGTAACGCTCGACCCCTCTTTCTCCTTCATTGACCATGTCAACCTCGTTATCCATAAGATTAACCAGAAACTTGCTGCTGCTTACCGTATAAAACCCTATTTGTCCAATGATGCTCACCTGGCCATAGTCAGGGGTAACATTCTCCCCATACTGGACTACCATTCCCCTATATACTCTCATGTCTCTGCCCCCTTGTGGACTAAACTGTCATCTGCCTACAATAGTGCTTGACGCTTCGTGCTGTCCACCCCTTTCTCCACACATCACTGTGACTTCTACAGCTCTATCAGCTGGCTCCAAGGCCGTTTCAAATTTACCCTGGGCTGCTTTGTAGACACAGTCATCAGAAATAGTGTTGACTCATCTCTCTCCAACCTCTGTAAGCCACTTACTTCATCTAGGTCCCTTCAAGCCTCTGCTGTCCCTCCCATTGCGGTGTCACGAACCACAACCAAAATGGATGGGAATGCCCAATCGATAGCAATGCCCACCTTTTGGAATGGGCTTCCCGCCCCCCTCAGATCTTCTAACATCCATCTCTCATTTAAGTGCCATCTCAGATCCTGGCTATTAACCAATGACAGCTGCAACTGCCCACCTAGATAGCTGCCCCTAACTGCGTGGTGCTTCATCCCCATTCTCACCCTCCCTGCTCCTAGCTGGTTCCATCAAGCTTGGCCCTGCTGCATCCATGGGGGGGGGGAAACCGTTGTTGTCTGCTCTATCCAAGTCAAAATTTGTGCCATCTGGTACTACTTCCTTTTGTGTTAATCCCCTTATCCCTACATCTCCCACCCCTTCCCCCCACTCCCCTCTACTCCCCTTCTCTGGGGATCCCCCTACCATGTCCAGGGGCAACTGCTCTGCTTATCTGTTTGTCCATGTACTATTAGTGAGTGTTGCTTGTTATCTCTGCCATTTACTGTAAATCAGAATTTATTTGGAGGCAGTATAATGCAGTGGGTTAAGGCTCTGAGCTGCAGATCTGGAGACCTGGGTTTGAATCCCACAGCTGCCTAGGTGCATACTGTATGATTCTGAGCAAGTCACTTAACTTCCTTGTGCTCTCAGGTTGCATCTGGAAATAAGTTTCGGCTTAGTGTGCTACTCCTGGTTTGACCCCGGAGCCGCCGTTGGCAGTCGGAATCGTCGGCCACAATTCAAGGCAGTTGCAGTTAGCTGCAATTGCCCTGAGTTGCAGTCGTAAGTGAGTGGAGTCCTGCTTTTGTGAAGTCGACGACTCCACTGTAAACTTGCTTGCTCGCCTGACAGTCTCCTTCCTTCCCCCCCACCTCCAGAGTAGAAAAAATATTTAAGAGGCATGTGAGCCCACCCCGAAGCCACCCTTAACTGGCAACAGCTTTTTTTTCCCCATCTCCGTCCTCCCCACTGCCCATCCCATGCGAACAGGGCAGAGCAGGGTTTTTGTTTTAAGTCTGAGTGCGGTTTTGGATGGACAGCCTCAGCCACCAACCAGGCTGTGCCTCCACTCTGTTCTTCATCATCAGTCACCCAGACCTCCAGTAGTGTGAGAGAGAGGGAGGTGCCAGGAGATGTGCGCGCTGCACATGAGCTGTCGGGCAAGTAGAAAATGAAGCGGCTGTGGCAGACGTGGACCAGAGGAACTAATTTGCAGCGCCGCCGGACTGTGTTCTGTTCAGGTTTGCTGGTCTTGACCATCATCCACCAAGAAGCAGGAGACACCCTGCGAGACAGTGATGGAGAACGGGTCAGGAAGGATGGAAAAGGGAGGAAGTTGGACTCGGTCCCGGAGACAGAGGAGGGAAGCTGAAGCCTAGAGAGAGAGGGAGAACATTCCGGGAGTGGCAGCAGCGTGGACTGGGAATGGGCCAGGGCCTGGGCACTGGAGAGTGGGGATTAAGACAGACCATGAGGTGCTGGTGGGGGTCTTACTCAAACCCGTACTTGAGTGGTGGGTTCTCCGGGGATTCCAGGGAAAAATAATAGAGGCAGAGGCAGGCCGCAGACCAGGTGTTGGCAAGGATGACAGCCAGTGAACTGAAGGTAAAACCACAGCAAGAAAGAAAGAACAGTGTGTGGGACGGGAGAGAGCAATAACCAGGCAGAAGGAAGTACATGGCAAGGCTGAACCAATGGTAGGTAAGTGTCAATTTGATTACTTTGTGGCCTAGCTCACCTGATGTGAATTTGAGAAGTGGCCAGAAGGTTTCAGTCTAGTGGTGGTGGAACAGTAGCACATATTTTTAAAAGCCCCCCTCCCTTCCCTGTTGTCCTATGAGAAATGTGTGGATTGTTGAAATGTCAAGAGAGAAATATACTGGTTAGTGCCTTGGTAGGACAGATTAGAAACGGTGTAAATGTGAATTCAAAAAGCACTAAAGCTTGGGGCTGTGCATCCCTAAACATTCAATACCTTGTGCTGTAAAGTAGGGCATCCCAACTGTCACCCCCATTAACCCCTAGTTAGTTTCACTTTTTTCAGATTCAACCTCCTGGCTATCCTTTCTTGGTGGTGGTGTTGTTTTTATTGGTTACATACCTAGCTGATCCCCAAACAGACTCGAAAGACCATATGGCCTACTCTGCTGACTTCTTAGTATGTTAACACCATCCATACAGTCCCACCTTACATTCCCACCCTTATCCCACCCAGCTAAACAAAGCTTTAGATCATGTCTGGTTCCCCCCTCCAAAAAAAACCTTAATAAAATACATAGTTTGAAAGGTTAAAATAGACATTACTGGGTTGCATAGATCATCCTATATAGAAATAGACGTTGTATAGCGTCATGCCTGTACGCTGTTTCCCCGGACGGATAAAAGGGTGAAAGGACACTGTTAAAGAAAATGTATTTTGTTGGGGCAGAGTAAAGTAAAATCAATGCTTTTATATTACCCCTTAGGTTTGTGAAGCCTCCACCCAAAGGAATCTTAGATGTGCACCGGGCTCACTGTACAAAAACTTACAGAAGTGCATGTCTCCAGTTGACTACGGGGGGGGGGGGGCTGAGCAGCATGTCTTTCTCTGCCAAGCTCTGTTCATTGCCCTTTGGATGGTGGTGAGAGTGCGGTGAGGAGAATGATGGTGTCAGCTGTTGTGTGTGCAGAGCTATGTCTTCTTGACTGAACATTTGCAGTTGTGATGTCCTCTGGTTTTGGGGGGGAGGGGTTGTGAAGAAAGAGGAAGATATAAGGCCATGGTACAAAACAATGTGGGGATCACTGTGTGTGATGGCACTGCAGACTTTTTTTTTTTGCAGATGGGGCTGGAGGGAATAGGGAAACATGATATATGTGCAATAATCGGGAGTACTTCGTGTCTTCAATAGTTTCCTGTATAAATGATCAAAATTGTTGGCTACTGCAGCCATTTGTGGGGTACTGCAATTTTGAATCACCTTGCCCTGCTGGCTAGTACAAAAAAAAAATTAAGGTTGACCCCTGTGAGTGGCTGTGATGTGTGTACAGAATCGGATGTAAACCAAAGTGTAATTTATTAAGCAATGAGGCATGACTAGTGATTAACTGTCTGTTAATTACCCCCTAGTGGTGTAATGTGGCACGAGATATGAAGTAAAAAAAGTGACAAACTACTACATAAGATTCAACGATGGTGAAAGTTGAAAAAATTGGTTGGATTTTCTTTAGTTAGTTGAAGTCACAAATTTCAAACTAGTTGAAAAAATCAGTCATAATGTGTGGTAAGTCAGTCAGAATTTTTTTTCAACTGACTCCGGGGTCTACTCCTGGTTAAACAATGTTCCCTTTCCCATATTGTATTTTCAAGCTTATATCTTGTAGAATATTATATTCTTGTTTTTGTCCTATTTTTAACTGACTGTTGTTCTATGTACTGTGCTTACAGCTTACTTCAGTGCCATTGTATGTGGCCTGGGTCATGCCTGAAAACAATCCCTGGGATCATGCACCTAGCCGGTTACCAAAGTCAATATAGCACAAGCCTTGTGGGAATACTATAAGAATTTCTACACAGCAGAACATCCCAGTGCACCCCAGCACACATACACCTACCGGGCGGCCTGGGTTCAAATCCTAGCTGAGGCAGTTACTTCTTTCTCTCCTCTGTTTGTATGTGTTCCATAAATATGGACACCACACCCACATGATTGAAAAATGAAGTAATTATTTGTGCAGCACCAAGTTGTGCATTAGAGAAAGAGTTGTGTGAGCTCTGGGACAGCCCAGGTTACAGTTGCCTTGGTGGTGCAGCTGGTTAGTGCGACCAGAATGGTATTCCGGGCGGCCTGGGTTCAAGTCCCAGTTGATGCACTTACTTCTTTCTATCCTCTGTTTGTATGTGTTCCATAAATATGCACACCGCACCCACATGATTGAAAAACCCATAGACCTTTTTCATTCAGACCAACCTTCCTAAGCTTTTCCCAGACCAAGCCACAGACTTAGATAAGGACATAACAGAGACAGAAGTAATGATGGCAATACACAGCCTAACTCTGGACAAGATTCCAGGACCAGGTGGATTCTCCCCAAACCTGTATAAGGCCCTGCAGAATGAGCTAGTCACACTCTGCAAGGAAGCGAAATCTGCCAATAAAGTACATCACTCACAGAAGGAAGCTCACACTGCTGTCATCCCTAAACCTAATGAAGATCTAGAATACCAGCCAAACTACAAGCCAATCTCCTCCCTCAACCTTGATATAAAATCCTGGCTAAGATGCTGGCCAACAGAGTAGGCAAGGTATGGTCCACACTGATAGGTCCTGATCAGGTGGGCTTCATGCAGGGGAGACTCTCCACTAACTGCTTCAGAAAAGTGGCCCACATCCTCTCTTGTGCCAGGGACTTAAAGGCTCCAGCTGTGCTCATGTCTCTAAATGCAGAGAAGGCATTTGGCAGAGTCTCCTGGGACTTCCTCATCCAGTTTCTTAAGGAATTTGGATTCCCGGACAGCGTCCTGCGATTTTATTTATTTAGCTTTTGTTGACCAGGTAAGCACACCAGACTAAAAATGCCTATTTTCAGGTACGACCCAGGAGATTACGTAGAAGAAGAAAATTATACAAACAGCATAACAATATTTATTTATTTAATTATTTTTGGGTGACCGGGTAGGTGCACTAGACACAAGAGTGACTATTTTCAGGCACGACCTGGGAGGTCAACAACACAGAGAGATAGAAGTACATAGAAATCAGTGTCAAGAAATATGCAAATACATCACAGTCAGAGGTGAGACACATTTAAGACAATATTTGTACTACGGCACGTAGAGATGTAATTATACAATTAGAAGGTAAGCGCCCATGTGTAATCAGTAGTAGTATTAACAACATTTAAAGTGCAGAAAAAAAAATGCCACAGGGTAACATTACATCCGGCTGAAACTAAAAACAGCTAATTGGAAGGAGGTGGGGAGAGAGGTAAATGCTGAGAAACAGCCTAGTAAGAGAGGGGAGGTGCTAAGGAGAGGGATGGGAAAGAGGAGGGAGGATAGAAATAACAGGGAGACTGAGGGGAGGAGAGAAATTACTGGGGAGGCTGAAGAGCAGGGTGCCAGCTCACACCACAGAAGGGAAGGAAAACAGTGGGCAACTGGGGCAAAGGGAGTTAAGATCTACGGTGGGTTGAAGCAGGTGCAACGATCACGTGTGGTAGAGAGGGAGTGGTGCCTTTTCTTAAAAGTAACATGATTAGGGGCCAGGTATACATCTAGGGGCAGCAAATTCCAATAAAAGAGACCTACATGCAAGAAACTTGATTCCCCTTTGGTAGTTCTACATCTGGGGATAGTAAGCAAGGAAAGGTCAGAAGCTCGGAGACCGTCGGAAATGGGCTGGGGGGTCAGCAAGGAGGCGAGATAGTTAAGCATACTGGATCACAGTATACTGTCTAGAAGGTTCCCCAGAGAGAGGAGCCAATGTGCAATGGGGGATGGCCAATTTAGGTCTGAATACAGTAGGCAGTGATGTCTGAGTGTATAGGATGCAGAGGCATAACGGCATAAACTGTTGTAAGTTGTGTCCCACCTATGAAGAGTAGCCTTAGATGTGTTAGTATAGACTACGGATCCGTAAGAGAGTGACGGGAGTAGGATTCCTCTTGCAATAGCTGTCCTAGTAGAAGGGGTAAGAATATGGCTTGTTTTGTAGGCTAAGAACAGTTTGGCATTTACAGCCTTACATGAGGAAGTTACATGAGTATCATAAGTGAGGGATTCATCAAGCAAGACACCCAGATATTGAAAGGAGATTACCATCTCCAGTGGGGAGCCATCAGTCCAAGAGACCCGGAAAGATTCACGGCAAAGTTTTAGTTTGATAGAGGATCCAAAGAGCACGGCCTGGGTCTTACCAGCATGGAGAACGAGCTTGTTTTTGGTGATCCAGAAGTGAGTATTTCGTAGGTCCACAGAGAGCTTATGATTAATAGAATGGACATTATCAGAGCTAATGTAAAGGTCAAGGTCATCGGTGTATAGCAACGATGAACAGGAGGATATATTTTGTGTTATATTATTAATAAAAATCGAGAAGAGGAGGGGTCCAAGGATAGATCCCTGTGGTACACCAACATTTATAGCTGCTGTTTCGGAGATGGCCAAATTGAATTTTACAGCTTGAGTTTTGTTCGATAGGTAGCTATGGAACCAAGTTATGACTCCAGTCGAGAAACCCATGGTTTCGAGATTAGCAAGCAGAAGAGGGTGGTTTACAAGATCGAAAGCTTTTGTCAGATCGATGAAAACTGCACCAGTTTGCTGACCCTGATCCACGGATCCATGATCATTTGTCAGCTGTAGTAGAGCAGTTTGAGTACTATGGCCTTTTCTGAAGCCATGTTGGTTAGTGTGGAGGAGGTCATACTTTGTAAGGTGTTCTGAGATCTGAGCTGAGACGAGCCTTTCCAGGACTTTACAGTATTTAGTACTGACAGTATAGCTATTGGTCTGTAGTTGGCTATATCTTTTTTGTCGCCTTTTTTAAACACTGGCGTTACTCTGGCCAATTTCCATATATCGGGTACCACGCCTTCACACAGGGACAAATTGAGAATCCTGGACAGTGGACCTGCAATGAACAGAGCTGCAAGCTTTAAGAGTTTAGGTTCAAGGCAGTCAGAACCAACGGCGGTACTGTCTGATATGGAATTAAAATGTTTGAAGACAGCCTTCTTAGAGGTGACTTTAAAGTAGAAAGGAGACGTCTTTGTAGTGACTGTTGAGGTGGGGGATCTAGGCATGAGGTTATCGGAAGAGATCGCAGAGGTATAACTGGAGAGGTCAGAGAAGTGAGAACTAAATGCATTGGCAATTGTGCTCGAGTCATTACAGTGAACACCTTTCAGTATCATATCATTGTTTAGGAGAGTTTGTTTAGATCCGAGGAAAGTTTTGATATGGGACCAAAATTTCTGGCAACTGGGGTTTAATGCCAAAAAGTGCAAGGTGCTGCATTTTGGGATGAAGAACCCAAGGAGGAGTTACCAGCTGGGGGGAGTGCAGCTAGCCCAGACAGAGGAGGAGAAGGATCTGGGGATGCTCATTACAGGGTCAATGAACAACTCGGCACAATGTAGGAAGGCAGCTGCAAAGGTCAAAAAAATGCTGGGTTGTATTGCAAGGGGTATATTCTTGAGGGAGGAGGTGATTCTGCCACTGTATAAGTCATTATTTAGACCGCACCTGGAGTACTGTGTGCAGTACTAGCATCCGTATCTGAAGAGAGACATTAAGTTACTGGAGGGGATGCAGTGCAGGGTGAAAAATATGATCAAGGGGCTGGGGGACTTATCATATGAGAGGAGGCTGAGGGAGTTGAACATGTACTCACTGGAGGAGAGGAGGGACGGGGGGGACATGACTGAAACCTTTAAGTACATGAAAGGAATAAACAAGACAGGTACAGAGGGGCTGTTCAAAGTAAGGAAGGTGAAGGACACCAGGGGCCATGATATGAAACTCGAGGGAAATGAGGAGACACTTTTTTACAGAGAGGGTGGTGGCTGGATGGAATGCGTTACCTCCAGAAGTGGTATCCAGTAGAACAGTGGACTGTTTCAAAAGGGGATGGGACAGGACAAGGGGTAGGGTCAATGAAGGGGAAGGGTGGAAGGGAGGGAGGGGCAGCTGCAGAATAAGGGGTGCTAGCTGCACATTCGAGCAGACTTGATAGACCTCTAGGCCTTTATCTGCTGGCAAATTTCGTATGTCATATGTTCGTAATAGCATGAGATAGAGATGAAAAAACTGCACCAGCAAACATCGTGGCAAACATAAGTAATGGCAAAGGTGGTTCAATCCACGAAGCAACGATTAATTCTAAAATGTTTCCGCAATACCAAGAGGGAGATGTTCTGGATTTGTTTTTAAAATCATTTGAAAAGGTTTGTGGGCAATTTAAATTAGATAAGACTTTGTGGATGATCCTTGTGCCTTGTGTGCATTTGCTCAAATGGATGATAATGATTGCATGAACTATGATAAAGTTAAAAGAATGTTATTAAAAAATTTTGAACTGACTCCTGAGACTTATAGACGGAAATATAGAGAGTTAAGAAAAGGCCCAGGAGAAAGCTATGTAGAACTTCATGTCCAAATGTGTGCTTATTTAGACCACTGGGTAGATGGAGCTAAGGCAAGGACTGTAGAGCAGGTTAAAGATTTAATTTTAATGGAATAGTTTCTTAAAATTGTACCTGATGGCCTGCGCATTTGACTACCGGACCGGGCATGCAACTCCACAAAGGAGGCAGCAGAAAGTGCTGATTTGTTTGTTGCCAGCAGACCACATTTGCAGCGTAAGAACTATGGGAGGAGGGGTAGCATATGATTTTAAGACCCACCTCCTGGGTCTGTGTGGGTGGCTGTTTATGTTTGTCTGTGTCTGTAGCTTAGTTTGGGAGGATTTACAAGATTTTCTGCTTGGAGCAACTGCACCATTCTTGCTCACTACATCTGTGAAGGTCTCCTGGACTGAATTTCTGCAAAACATCACCACCTGGTATTTGCATTTTCAGTTTAAAATTAACTTTTTGGAAGCTATCCCAAGCAAAACAGAAGTCAAGCAACTAAGTGTAGCCCCTAGGTGGCGCTATCACAAGGGCTACTACCCCTGCCTGCTTGACTACTGACAGGTTGAGGGACCTAGGTTCTATGGTGGGTGCCTCCACCCAGAGGTCAGGGTTTGTAGTGGTTAGACTAGTGTAAACCCCAGGTGGCGCTATCCTAAGGGCTACTACCCCTGCCTGCTTGACTACAGACAGGTTGAGGGGCCTAGGTCCTATGGCGGGTGCCTCCTCTCAGAAGTCAGGGTTTGTAGTGGTTAGACTAGCTTGGTCACAGCCCTCTGGGACACTGAGACCCCTTTTTATTCCCTCTAGTGGCTCACACAGTACACAGGAGTTACAGCCCCAATACCCCACGTATACACACTGTTCACTCATAAAGTACCACTTACCCTCGAGACTGATTCTGCAGCACGTCTATAAGACTGCAATTCCCCGCCACCACTAGACACATTTATATGTAAAAGGAAAGTACTATACCAGGCAGGCTGCTCCTCGATCCCGACCGCAATTACTGCAAGATAGTTCCTGACAGACCGAGCGCGATTCAGCAATTTCTCTAGTCTTCTACAGGATGATCCTGGTTTCCACACTTCTAGTGCTTCTTTCTCCTCACAACTCTGATTCAGTCCCAACTGGCACTCACAAAGGCTGCAGACCGAAACTCAGGGCCTCACACGCGCTTCCCGCGTGAAAATATACACCACAGAAGCACAGAGATCCTTCTCTCCTCACAGTCACAACTCATCTGATCTTTCCAGTCACAGAGCAGGGCATTTCCTTTAGCTCCACACTATTCTGTTGGCTGATTCAGCTGTCACTCACAATAAGACTCCCTCTGTTGGTAGAAAAAGGTGCCAAGGTCAAAACTACATTTCCCAGAGTCACTGCCCATACAATCCCCTTACAGCAGGCTCCAGAGGAGAGTCCAAGTTCTGATTCACCCAGAGCAGGCTCCATTTTAAAGGATCCCCACAATGATTGGTCCAATTCGACAATTCAGAACCAACATGAGGGAGCTACTATGCACAGTCCTTGCTACAAGAAAGCAGGTCAGAACAAACTACATTTTCCTTACTACTCTAACAGGTTACAAGCAAACAATTATATCTTCTGAAAGAGCTCCCTCTGTGCATATAGCAACTGCACAAATGGAGCGATTTACTCAGTGGCCCAAATGGGACTCGAGCAGGGAAACACACAGACCCCCCATTTCAAATTAATTATACTGCAGTTTGACAGCTCTTAAAGCAACAGTACATGGAGGCATTAGGCACTCTCAGTCAATTATTTTTTAAATCAGCTGAAATACAGGACACCAGCCTGGTGGAGAGCATTTAGGCTCACCAAACGAAGACTTTTTAGTGACCCCCATTTGTATGGAGGTTACACCAGTCTGACAAATTCAGTGACTCTTGGTCCTGCTTGAATCCACATTTTCGTCTGGCTTGCTCCTAAGGCATGTTTGTGGGCTTTTAAACAACCTCTTTAAATAACAAAGAAAGCGTAAAGACAAAAACAATTTCACATTCTGCACTTGAGTAAGTGTGCCCCAGGCTATCAATGTAATGAGGCAGGGGAGTGCATGCCTGAAAGCTCTTGCACAGCCAAAGCTTCTTCTCGAATCCCTGCCTAGCTGTGACCCTGGGTGACCTCTGTCATGAATTTACCAATAGCCCAGGTGGCACAGAAGGAAATCAGACTGTGCATTTCTTTGTTTGTTAGCTGTGTCAGCAGTGGGGGAGTGGGTCGCAGTTGGCAACCAGAAAAAGGAGAGCGGAGAGCTGCGTAGAGCTGTGGCTGTAGTCGGCAGTGGGGTCGCAGTCAGTGACCAGAGGAAGGAGAGCTGAGCTGTTTGGAGCTGAACTAGCAGGGGGTGCAGGTCATAGTTTGGTGACTGAAGCAAGGACGGCTGCCCAACCGCAGACCGTGGTGTAGGATCGGGCCAATCAGGGAGAGAGGCACCAAGATGGTAGGTTTTAAAAAAGCCAGCCAGACCACAGAGCTGAGAGCTCTATTTGTTAGCTGTCTCAGCAGCAGGTGAGTGGGTCACAGTCATCGACCAGAGAAAAGATAGTGGAAAACTGCACAGAGCTGTGGCTGCAGTTGGCAGTGGGGTCGCAGTCGGCGACCAGAGGAAGGAGATCTGAGCTGTTTGGACCTGAACTAGGAAGTGGCACAGGTCGCAGCTCAGCAACTGAAGCAAGGACAGCCAGCCAACCGCAGTCCATGGTGTAGGATTGGGCCAATCAGGGAGAGAGGTGCCAAGTCGGTCAGGCTTTAAAAAGTCAGCCAGACCACACAGCTGAGAGCTGTGTTTGTTCCCGTCCTCCCTCCTCAACCCCTATTAAATACAGAGGAGAGGAGGAACCATATATGAAGTGGAGGAGCTAACAGGTCACAGGTCTACAGGTGGAGGAACTCACAGGTCACAGGTCTACAGGTCACTTGATCTTGGACTACTGACACTGGAGATGCTGGGGACTTGGACTTGAACTTGGTGTCTTGGACTTGAACTGGGTGACTATGGTTATAAATTCTTGATGCCTTTGGTTTGCACATGCTTTATTATTTCTAAAAAGTCTTGACTGTGGGTTGGGACTGAGGAGAGGCCCAAAAATACATAAGGTGTGATTTTAGGATTGTATTTGAGTATCACAGAAGAAATGGTACGGCAGCGCAGAGGGAGGGCGACGAGGGGTCTTTGGCAGGGTGGTGGGGTGCAGTGTCTGTGGAACGGCTATGATCCTAAATTGTGCTTGGAGGATGGGGGGTTGTATGATGTGTAAGCAGCTCACTCAGCTGAGGGAGGAAGCGGCGAGGCTAAGGTGGGGGTTAAATGGAGGGGAAAGTTGGGTAAAGGGGGTAGAGAGACAGAGACGGTATGAGCCAAGGAATGAGTGGGAAGAGCTGAGTGGATTCACTGGAGGATCAGATACACTATTCCGGAAGTCAAGAGCTTGAAGGAAGAGGATTGAAAGGGATCCAGAGGGGATAGACCAGAGGTGGTAACAGACAACAGCAAGTCCAGAGTTGGGACAGGGATACCTGAGACAGGAGGAATGGGGTCAGTGGGAACTGACAGCAGGAAGTCTAGAGGCACAAAAAAGATGCCTATAGCTAGAGAAAAGGGGTCAGCCGGGGATCAGGAGGAGTGGAAGTCAGTAGGCTCAGGAAAAGGCAAACGGATGCCCAGCATGAAGGATTACATAGGCATAGATGAAATGGGCCAAAAGGTGGAAGTAACAAATAGTTTTGCCCCCCTTGGTATCCTAGTCGAGGACATTTTGGAGGAAGGGGTCCAGCAGGGGACATGGGGAGGGGGGCAGAGCGGCTGAGGGACATTGGGGGGAAGATCTCAGGTGCAGTGGAAGGGGGGGAGGAGGAGGCAGGCACATTGCATGCAGGGGAAGGGGTGGAGGAGGGGGCAGGCACATTAGGGACACACCAGAGGGCGGCACTAGGGGCACTGTGGCATAAGAAAAGGGGCAGGAAGGAAGCACTGGAAGAGCTGGGGTTGAGCTCCTGGGAGGCTGAAAATGAACGGAAGGAAACCCTGCAGGGCAGGAACTGCAGTAGGAGGCTGGGGCATGTGCCAGGCAGGGTACAGGAGAGAGGAAATATGCAGACAGGGCAGGTGGTGAGGAGGAAGACTTCCCCAAGTGGGGTACAGTGCTCAAAACCTTCTGCAAAGATGGGCGGGACAACAACAGTTGGAAGGGGATCAAGCAAAGTTGGCACAGTCTCACACAGTGATGCAGACAGGGGAAGGCCAGGAGCAGATAGAGGGGGGTCAGGTGAAGTTGGCTCATGCTCAAGCAGTGATGCAGGAGTGGTTTGCAGGGATGAAGAAAGCCAGGCGGAAGTACATGGGATGAAGAGGTACGGGGGGGGGAGTCTGAGGAAAGGCTAAAGGGAGATGTTGAAGAGGGACAGATGCTGGGTGTGGGTAAAAATCAGGTTAGGTTAGGTGATGGGGGACAAAAAATGAGCAGGGGCAGAAACTAGGTCAGGATGGAACATGAGGAGGAGTCCAAAGGGAGCCAAACCCCATGACATAAAGCTAGAGGCCAAAAGGACACCCAGGAAGCAGGGGGCAGTAGGGTGGCACTCTTGGGGGACTCAGTAATTAAGGGGCTAAAATGGGGAAGGAAGGGAGCAAAAAACAATGCAATATGAGTACAGAGCATGCCAGGGATGACAGCGCTGGAGGTGAGGCATCATATTCCTTCCCGGGGTAAGCAGCAGGATGAAAGGACACATCTGGTGTTTCACCTGGGCACAGATGACTTGGAGGGGAACAGTCTGATGGAGGTACAGGCAAGGTTCGAGGAACTCACTAGTTTTGGTAGGAGCAACATTGTTTTTCCTTTCATTTCCTTCTCTGAGGTATTGCCAGTACCAAGATCGAGCACACCCAGAAAGGAGAAGATAAGGGCATTCAACAATTGGCTACAAGGTTGGTGCAGTCAGATGGGGTTCAGCTGGATAGGTGACTGGGGCTCTACATGGGAGGAGGAGGAGGGGCTGTATGCCCAAGACAGGCTGCACCTGAACTCTTCAGGGGCAGCTGCACAAAAGAGTAAACTGGGGGACTTCACGGCAAGGAAGTTCAATTTAAACTAAATAAGGGGGGGTGGCTAAGGACAGGGCCAGCCTTATGTGAGGCAGAGCAGAGAGGCTATCAGCCTCCCACCCCAAGTCACTACACTCATCAAGGGAACAGTTAGAAGCAGGGAAGGATGGGATGGGGCTACATGTTGGAGGGCTTTGGTTGCAAATGCCAGGAGCCTGGGGAACAAAATGGGAGAACTGGAGGCCACCATGATGGAGGAGAACCTAGACATTGTAGCAGTGAGTGAGACTTGGTGGAATGAGCACCACGCCTGGGAGACGGTGATCTCAGGGTATTGTTTGTTTAGAAAGGATCGGGAGGGGAAAGGGGTGAGGGGTGGCATTATATGTCAGGGAAAGGATTGGGGCCATGGAAGGGCAGGATGAGGAGGGGGAAACAGAGATAATGTGGGTCACCCTAGACAGGGGACAGGGGGAAAACCTGCGCATTGGGGTAGACTATAGGCCTCCTATGCAGGGGGAGGAAGGGGATAGACACTTTGTGGAATCCATAGCGAGAATGGCATGGAAAGGGGAAATTGTGCTAGTTGGAGACTTAAACCTTCCGGACATCAACTGGGAGGCCCAGACAGCAATCTCCACAAGGAGCAGTGGCATCTTAGAGGCTCTTCAGGGCATATTCCTGCAGCAAAGGGTCAGTGAGCCCCCTAGAGGTGTAAACCTGTTGGATGTGGTCCTCACAAATGGGGACAGTGTGGAGGAGGTGGAAGTGAGGGAAGAGCTTGGCACCAGTGACCACAGGGGAGTCAGGTTCAGGGTGACAGTGGGCAGGGTGAGGGTTAGAAAGAGAACCAAGGTAATGGACTTCAGGAAGACTGACTTTCATGGAATGAGGAAGGTAGTTAGGGAAGAAATGTTGAGGATAGGGGATGTGCAGGGGGTGGAGGAATTTTAGGTATCCATCAAGAGAGGGGTATTTAAAGCCATGGACTCATGTATAAGAAGGGTAAGAAAGAATAGAAGACAGAAAAGACCTCTATGGTTCACTAGAGAGGTGGTGTTAGGGGTCAAGGAGAAGACTAGAGCATTCAAGAGGTACAGGAGGACACAAAAGGACGAGGACAGGGAAACCTACAGGGAAAAAAGAAAGGAGAAAGGGCAAAAGATAAGAAGGGCTAAGGAGGCCACTGAGGAGAGGATAGCAAAGCAGGCAAGGAAGGGGGACAAAACCTCCTTTAGGTACGTTGGAGAAAGGAGGAGGGCACAGCATGGGATTGGGAGGATAAGGGGGAAAGTGGAACATTACTGGAAGGGGATTTCGAAAAAGCAGAGGCATTAAATAGCTATTTTGCCTCAATCTTCACAGAGGAAAGAGAGGGCAGGAGACCAGGAAAGGCTGGGGTGGGTGACAGCCACAGGCAGGTAGGTGTGGCAGAATTCACAGCTGAAGGGGTAAGGGAAGAGCTTGGTAGACTTAGGGTGGACAAGGCAATGGGGCCTGATGGAATACACCCAAGGGTTCTCAAGGAGGTCTAGGATGAACTGGCGCCGCATCTGGTGAGGCTGTTTAACTTGTCCTTGGTCACAGGGGTGGTGCCAATGGACTGGAAGAGGGCAGAGGTGGTCGCACTACATAAGGGGGTGGTGGAAGGATGAGGTCAAAAACTACCGTCCCATTAGTCTAACCTCAGTGGTGGGAAAGGTAATGGAAACACTACTTAAGATCAGGTTAATAGAATACTTGGAGATGAATGGCATGCAGGATGACAGGCAGCATGGCTTCACCACGGGAAGGTCCTGTCAGACTAACATGATAGAGTTTTTCGATGGGGTGACACAGATTGTGGACCAGGGAGGAGCGGTGGACATGATCTATCTGGATTTCAGTAAGGCCTTCAACACCGTTCCGCATGGTGGAATGGTGCATAAGCTGGACAGATTAGGGGTGGACCTCAGGATCACCAGGTGGGTGGAAAACTGGTTGAAGGGAAGGAGTCAGATAGTGGTGGTAAATGGGACACATTCCAGGGAACGGGTGGTGACCAGTGTGGTGCCACAGAGGTCAGTGCTAGGACCAATACTTTTTAACATCTATGTTAGTGACCTAACGGAGGGTCTGGAAGGACAGGTGTGCCTGTGTGCAGATGATACAAAGGTCTGCAATAGGGTGGATTGACCTAGTGGAGTGCAAGCCATGAGGCAGGACCTGGAGAGGTTGAAGAGGTGGTCTAACACCTGGAAATTGTAGTTTAATGCACAAAAGTGCTCACTGATGCACCTGGGGAGGAGGAACAGGAGGGAAACTGGAAGGTGGGCAATACAGAGGCAATGTCAGGGGCAGTTTTTCAATGGAGAGGGTGGTGGAGGCCTGGAACAAGCTGCCGGAGGAGGTAGTGGCAGCTGAAACTGTGGAGGGGTTCAAGAGGGCTTGGGATAGATTTAAGGGGTTGGGAAAAGAGGGTGGAAGCATAACAGAAGGGGGGGAGGTGGGGTGTTGGGCAGACTAGATGGGCCGTGGTGCCTTTCTCTGCCATCACATTTCTGTGTATTGTGTATAAGGGGACCCAGGGAGGGCAGCCTAAAGGAAACCAGCCTGCACCCAAGCCCGAAACAGAATGCACCATTTCTAAGGGGAACAAGGCGCCTGGGGTAAAGGAATGCTGGATTTGCCAGAAAAGGGGGCATCTATACTATGACTGCCTTAAAAACAGGAGTAAAGGGCAAAAGCCTGGGGGAGAGGGTGACCAAGACAGTACAAGCAGTTGGTAAACTGCGCACACACTGTAGTGTCACCAAACTCCACCAAGCATATACACCCTATTCTAGTCAATGGGGCAGTAACACAGGGATTGAGGAAAACTGGTGTCTTCATCTCCATGATAATGCAGGATCTGAACCAAGACAGTGCTCCAAGATTCAGGGAGTCACAGGTTCAGTGGTCCAAGTGCCAATGGCTCAGGTCTTCCTGAGCTGAGAGGGTGACCATGGGGTACAAGAGGTGAGAGTTGTACCTGATCTCCCTGTGGATGTGGTCATGGGGAACAATTCCAGCCACAGGGAAAACCTGGTATGTGTTATTACCCATAGCCAGGCAAAAGGGCAAGCTTCTGAGGGGGAGGAGGTGGGGTGACACAGCCTGTGCAGACCCATCATTCAGCAGCTGAGGAATGGCTAGTGTGGGTGAAAGGCTAGCTAGGAGTAGCAGCCCTGAGCCCCAGCTGCAAGAAGAGGAGGGTTGCTACCAGGGTCAGCTTTCCTCCTGAAGGGGAACTGTGGAGGGTCAGATGGGAGGAGCTGGGCAGGGCACAGAGAGCTGATCTTACCCTCCAAAAACTGAGAGACATAGCAGATAATGCCGAGGCCTTGCAAGGGAGTAAAAAGTCAGTTTATTGGAAAAATGGGCTGTTATACAGGGAGTGTACACCACAGAGGGGGCTAGAGGGAGAGGTACTCCAGCAGCTGGTAATCCCTGGGACTACCAAAAGCAGCTTCTGGCCCTGGCCCATGATATTCATTTTTCAGGCCACCTGGGTATTAACCGCACAAAAAAGTGGCTTGCCAACAATTTCTTTTGGCCAAGCATGTACACAGACGTAGCAAATTACTGTCGGACTTGTCCACAGTGCCAGCGGGTTGGGAAGGTCGGGGACAAGGCTAAGGCAGCTTTGATACCCCTGTCTGTTATCGATGAACCCCTTAATAGGGTAGCTTTGGACATAGTGGAGCCCCTGAGTACCCCAAGTCGCATGGGTAAATGATACATACTGGTTGTGGTGGATTACGCAACCAGGTACCCCGAGGCAGTGGTCATGTCCTCCATTGAGGCAGAAAAGGTGGATAATGAGCTCCTGGGAATCTTTAGCTGAGTGTGATTTCCCCAGGAGATTTTTTAGACCAGGGGGAAAATTTCATGTTGTCCTTGATGACCAGTTTGTGGAAGAAGTGCAGGGTGAAACAGCTCCCTGCTTCACCCTATCACCTTGAGACAAATGGCCTGGTTGAGTGGTTCAATAGAACCCTTAAAACTTTGCTCAGGGCATTTGCTGACCAGCACAAAAGGGAGTGCCCCACCTCCTGTTTGCATACAGAGAAGTCCCACAGGAGTCCACAGGGTTCTTACTCTTCAAGCTCCTGTTTGGTCACAGGGCAAGGGGGCCCTAGATTTGGTCAGGAATAAATGGGAAGGTGACCATGCTGCCCATGGAGAGTCTGTTGTAGAGTACGTCCTAAATTTCAGGGCCAGACTTCAAGAGCTCATGGGGCTCACCCAGGAGCACTTAGCCACTGCACAACAGCAACAGAAAGCCTGGTATGACCACAGGGCCAGAGCCCAGGAATATGAAGTTGGACAGCGAGTAATGGTACTCATCCCTGTCCGACACAATAAACTGCAGGCAGCATGGGATGGCCCATTCTCCATAATCAGGAAGCTGAATGATGTTAACTATATAGTAGGGCCGCCTGACAGAAGGCGCAGGCAGAGGGTATACCATGTGAACATGATGAAGCCCTACTATGATAGGGAGGAAATGATCCTCACCTCATGCAGCAAGCCAGAGAAGGGGAACGAGGCTGATTCCCTAGTGGACTTCCTTGGGGAAGCCTGGGAGGGATCCTCAGTGAATAGCCTCACCCTCTCAGGACAGTTGACACCGGCCCAGGCTGAGGAGATGATGTGGGTGCTGCGAGAATTTGGGGACATGTTCACAGGGAATCCACGTGTAACCCCCCTGCAAATGGGGGTTCCCAAAAGTCTTCCAGGAACTTGCCTGAATGCTCCAAGTCTGGAGGTGTTCGGCCTTTAAGCCGCTTAAGTGTGAGTGCTTTTAGAGCCTCTGGTACTGTCTCTTTAAGAGCTGCCTGCTTGTAGCCATAATTAATTGAAAAGGGGGGACTGTGTGTTCTAATGCCTGAATCCCACCCGGGTTGCTGTCAAATCGCTCTGTTTCTGCCGTCACTACGTGTGCAGAGGGAGCCTTGTTGAAAGACATAACTGTTTGCCAGAAATCATTTAGAGTGACTGAGAAAATGTAGTTTGTCTAATCTGTCTTTATTTCAGCACAAACTGTTTCAGTGTAGCTCTTTCATTTTGGTCCTGAACTGCTGACTTGGACCAATCAGGATGATAGGGAGACCTTAAAATGGAGCCTGTGGATGAATCAGAACTTGGACTCTCATCTGGAGCCTGCTGAAAGGGGATTATATGTAGAGAGCCTCAGAAAAATGTTGTTTGGACCTTGGCACCTTTTTGCACCAACAGAGGGAGCCCTGCTGTGATGGACAGCCCAACCAGCCAACCGAAATGGGATGAACTCAAAGGAAATGCCCAGCACTGTGGCTGGCAAGCTCAGATCAGTAGTGACAGTGAAGAGAGAAGGAGCCCTGCTTCTGCTGCGGCATGCAGTTCGCACGAGAAGCTCATGGGAGGCCCTGAAGCCAGCCAGCAGCTGTTTGTAAGTGCTAGTTCGGACTGAATCCGAGTTTGTGAAGAGAAGGAAGCAGTGTGTTTAACCCGGCTTGCCCGTAGATGACCGAAGATTTGCTGACGTGCGATTGGCCTGTCGAGGACTGCTGATGCTGTGCGTGCTCCTGGGTAATTTGCAAGTGTTTGCGATTGGGATCGAGAAGCAGCTGCCTGGTATAGTACTTTCCTTTTACATATAAATGTGTGTAGTGCTTGTGGGGGATCGCAATGTTATTTCCCCTTTTTCTGTGAGCTGCATGCTAAAGCTGGAAACAGATCCCAGCTTGAGTCAGACTGAATCTGCTTGCTATCAACTGCAGTTGGGTACAGCCACAAGGACCCTGTCTCCATACCTTGTTGTTTCTGGCAATCCAGCTAGAACATCCTCCATCCAGCTTTCAGCTTTGGTATTGTGAGCACAAATCAGGGTATCTCTATGCAGCCTTTATCGATTACAAGTGTGTCATCTGATTATTGCTGTTTCATTTCTTCACGAACTGAGCCCCAGGGCTCCGGATTACAATTTGTGTGTGCATGTGTTTTTCCATCAAAGGGCCCCAACCAGCTGCACCGACTCTGGCTAGCCCCCCACCATCCTGGGTACCCATAGAGTGACATTTTGGACCCTATATGCATGCACAGTACTGTGATTTGATTATTTCCTAACCAAATCAACCTGATTACCCCCCCTCCTTGTTACTGCCCCCTCTAATAAATCAGATTTGTTGTCATTGAACTATATGCTGTCTGTGGTGTCAGTACATGTAGAAAAAGCATTGCATCGTGTGTGTGTGTGTATTGCATAACCTTGTTTCACAGGGGGTCCTCAGAGACATGCATGCTAGACATCAGTCCTGAGGATAAGTGTTACTGTATGGGTAAGAAGTGTGCATTTGTGGGGTACTGGGAAGGTAACTCCCTTGTATTGTGTGGGCCACTAGAGGGAACAAAGGGGGGAGTCACAGTGTCCCAGAGGGCTGTACCCAAGCTAGTTTAATCACTATCAACCCTGACCTCTGGGTGGAGGCACCTGTCAAAGAACCTAGGCCCCTCAACTTGTCAGTAGCTAGGCAGGCAAGGGTAGTAGCCCTTGGGTTAGCGCCATCTGGGGGTTACAAATCTACACCACAATGGCTGAACACCATGTGGACACTTGGGGCCCAGGTTACGCTGAGGCAGTCCCCTGACAGGGTACCCAACGGCATTAAGAAGACCTTGCTGGAGGAACTCAGAGAGATATTGTCCCTTGGAGTGGTCCAGAAGTCCAGTAGCCCCTGGGCTTCATCTGTGGTTCTCATACCAAGAAGGACAGTACCACACAATTCTGTGTCGACTACCGGAGGCTCAACAGCTGTACTGAGTCTGATGCCTATCCCATGCCCAGAACAGATGAGACCTTGGAACAGCTGGGTGGAGCCCGGTTCCTGACCATGACAGACCTGATGAAGGGCTACTGGCAGGTGCCGTTATCCCCTGCAGCCAGAGAGAGATCTGCTTTCGTTACCCCATATGGTTTATTCAAATTTAGAGTAATGCCATTTGGGATGAAGAATGTACCCGCAACCTTCCAGAGGCTTGTGGATCACATCCAGGCAGGGGCAGGTGAATACGCACTGGCTTACGTGGACAAATTCACCATTTACAGCCAGACAGGGGAGGATCATGTCAGGTACATGAGGGAAGTGTCCCGCAGACTGAAGGCCACAGGGCTGACAGGTAAGGTGGAAAAATGCCAAGTAGGTATGGCTTATGTGTCCTACCTTGGGCACCAGGTGGGCAGTGGACGCATCCGTCCAGAGCCAGTGAAGGTTGATGCCATCCAGGCCTGGCCTACCCCTGCCACAAAGAAACAGGTAAAGGCATTTCTGGGAACAGCCGGGTACTACAGGAGGTTTGTCCATCACTACAGTGCTGTGACCAAGCCCCTGACAGACTTGACGAAAAACAGAATGCCTGAAAAAGTTTTCTGGAGAGAGGACTGTGAGTCTGCTTTCCAAAGGTTGAAGGAGGCATTATGTGGGTCACCCGTGCTTGCTAGCCCCAGTTATGACTTAAAGTTCATAGTACATGTGGATGCCTCAGACCATAGGCTGGGCGCCATCCTGAGCCAAGTTACACTGCAAGGGGAGGAACACCCCATAATGTACCTGAGCCAGAAGCTTCTGCCCAGGGAAGAGTCATATACTACAGTGGAGAGGGAATGTCTGGTGATAGTGTGGGCCCTTCAGAAGCTGCAGCCATATCTGTATGGGAGGGAGTTCACTGTGGTCACTGATCACTTATTTATTTGTATTTATTTATTTATGACTTTGGTAACCGGGTAGGTGGACGGAATCTAGGGACCGTTTTCAGGCATGACCCAGGCCACATACAGTGGCACAGAGTAAAACACAAACAACAATGCCTAGAACAGTATACAGGATGTAATGTAGCAAAATACATAAATCCACATGATACAAGGTGATGTAGTACATAACTCTGATGTGCATATACATAAAAAGAAATATATATATATACTGCATATACAAATGAAATTGATATACAACAAGTTGCATAGAGGATAACCCCTTGACATGGCTCCATAGGAGTAGTGGGCAAGTCACAAAGTTATTGCACTGGAGTTTGGTACTACAGCCATATAACATGATCATTCAGCACCGACGTGGGGCGCAGAATGCCAGTGCAGATGGACTGTCGAGGCAGGGCTAGGTGCATAGCATATTCCTTTAGGTACTCCCCAGGTCTTACATGAATAGCAGTGTCTCTTGGGGGTTGCCCAAAAGAGACACACCTTCATTTCTTGGGGGATGGGGAAGGATGTGACGGGAAAGGGGACCAGAACCATGTATTCCTTTGATTCATTTATTCTTTTCTGAATATGCATCTGCTTCAGGTACAAGATGGCTACCAGATCACATGATCAAGTAGTATTTGACAGCTTATGTTAGAGGTCTGATGTTCTCATGGGAAAGTTAACAGGAAAGCCAGGGAGGAGGCAATAAAGCAATAGACCCAGTTGGGGTGTCTTTCCTGGAGATGTTCCCATGTTGAATAAAGGACCCAGGTGGACGTCATTATGGTAGCAAGGAGGTGCTGAAGGGTGAGTGGACACACACACACACACACACACACACACACACACACTCTCAAAGAGGGCTGGGACAATATGGAACTGTCACTCAAAGTGAGTGAGACCCCTTCCCACAGAGAGGAGAAATATATTGAGGGGCTGTAAGCAGGCTCTTTCTCTTAGGCTGGAACATCAGACAATGCCAGAGCCCCTGCCATACAAAGATTAGCTGACTGGTAAGACAGCACAGTGAGGGACAGTAATTCTGTAACTAGGGCAGGTGAAGGATTTTAGATAAGGACAGCTCAGAATTTTGCTGTACACCAACTATTAACTTGCTCTATTTTCTGTTTCTTAGTAAATGTGCAACCCTTTTGTCTTGTTGTAAATGCATCCTGTTGTAAATACTTGTAGTATTTTAGTAAAGATTCTATTTTTATAGAAGCAGTGACTGCTTGCTTAATTTAAAAGGGTCATTTTACTATTTCTGCTGGACTCTGTTTGCAGTCTATCTCCAAAGGGGCACTCTACCCACAGTTGTTGTGTTGACCTTCCTGACCTTGAACAAGGAGGAGGAGGTAAAAAACAGGTTTCTTGGTTCCTGTTGGTAAAAATCTTGTGGTGGCAGTGAGCTGGAAATCCCTGGTGAGTGGGATTTCCATTACAATGTGTTTTATGAAAAGTCAATAAAGTTGACTTGTTTAGGAAAAAAAAAACATGAGCACATCAGTCTAAGGGTGTGAAATAGATGAAGTACTTTTTGCCTTGTCTTGACTAGCATCCCCTCAATGTGAGAGAAATTAAATAGGAGCCCCATCTCCACCCACAAAAAATGTTTCAGGCACTGAATTTGGAGATCCCTCCTACTGAGATCTAAACATGAACTAAACTCGAATCCAGAGCCAAATACTTGGCCCTGCACTGCGTTCACTCCTCGTAAATACTGCTAGCTGAAGGAATAAATAGCAAGCCAGACAGAGCAAAATTATGGGGTAGTGATGAATAAGAGAACACATGTTGCACCAACATGTTGTGTATTACTGTCCGAATTCCAGCAGGTATGAGTCATAATCAGTAAACAGTTTAGTAGTTAAAGCATGAGACTCGCCACGCAATCACATTCCTATCAAAGGACTTCCCCTTCTTACTCTCTCATGCTGTCTAAGTGTACGGGTCAGACACTCTGAATTACATTTATTTTGTTTGATAAAAAATGTTGCCCACCAAAAGGATGCCCCATGGCCCAGCGGTAGTTATAGGTGGTAATGCAAGGGGTCAGGGGGTCAGCAGACCCCTCAGTTATTTTAACAGGAGGGCAGTCAGAAGATGCATTTTGACCCCTCGCATGTCAATCAGCAGAGCAGCTTTAATTTAAAGGATTTGGGCTAGTTGAAATTCATAGAACAGCAGGCAGGCTGCTTATAAAATGTTTCGTACTCTATATACAGGGAAAATGTAGATGACAGAAAGTAATTTTTGAAATAAAAACTTCAGTGAGTTGCACTATGTAGTTATTTGGGGCTTTCTTTCTTCTCTCAAAACTGTCTCAAAGTTCCACTGCTTGTCCCTGTTCTGCTTTGATACTCATGATTAACCCATACATTTCTGTGAATAAACCCTGGATTAGTCATGAAACCATGTGGATAATTCAGGATTATAAGAAGCCAAGTAGGTTGACTGAATTCTATTCAAGCAGGCACTTATTTTCCCTGTGACCTGGGCTGAAATGTTGTATTGCTCCACTGCCTGACCTATGCAGTTCTGACCCCTCCCCCTAGTTTTTCATATGCTCCACCCCCACTGGTGGTAGTGCATCACACTGCCATGCTAGCGACTCGTGTTCAGGACTGAGCCCAAGGTTTGGTGAGTACAGGTCAGATCAGAGAGGGCCTTTGACAGCCCACAGCACCAACAACCCCTGTGGTGGCCTTTGGGATGTGCCCCTCAATCCACAAGGATTCTGGAATGGCATAACATTTTTTTTTAATTCTTTGGTAACTGGGAAAAGTCCACTAGGCCCAAGACCTTTTTTCAGGAGCAAGCCGGAAGCACTGGGGAGGTTAAGTGACATGCTCAGTGTCACACAGTTTGCAAGTGGAGGTTGTGGGATTCAAACCTAGATCTGCTGGATGTACCAAGCTCATTCACAACTCGTTACTCTATCCTCTAGCCTATGCTGCCACCCTGCAATAGTGTGGGTCCGCAAAACACTAAGAGGGGAGGTGGGTGGCAAGAAGAAAATGAAGAGTTGGAACCCATGGAGTTGTACCAGTAATGGTTTCCCCTCTTGCACCCTCAGATCCTGAACCATTGATCACTGGCTGAGCTGGGACAGTACCTAGGAGTTAGGGGACCTGAACCGCATCTGACTGAGAAAGGTAGTAAGCAGCCCCAGGTGGGGTCAGAAACTTAATAAAAGTTGATCTGCCTACAGTGCATTGTTTGTCAGCAAACTCGGGGTATTGGAAGGTTGTCAGCAGGAGAAGAATAGAGCGTCCGAAGGACTGCGTTCTCCTCCTGAGTGAGAGGATGCAAAGAGCCCAGCGAACGCCTAGCCCTCAGTGACAGCTGGAAGAAAGTCAGCTTGGCCATCAGAATTGAGAGGGGTGTGTGGCAGTCATCAACACACATCTCACAGGAGAGCATGACATGGCGTCATGACAGCACTGCAGACCGCGCCTCCAGGGGAGTAAAATGAAAAACTTCCAGCTGGCAGCACGATGGCGGTGACCTGCAGGACCTGGCACCTGACCAGCCAGACAGCCAGCCTAACTGGATCTATTTGGCAGGGGTTGTGGAACCCTGCCGGGTGGGGGAGACAAGCCCTAGGGAAACTGCTGGAGGTACAAACCAGTGGATGTTGCAGTGTCGGACTGGGGCGTCTGGGAAATGGGGTCCATCTGATCAGGGGAGGAAAAATAGAAACAAAAAAATAAACAATAAAAATAAACAAATGTTGCCTGCCATGATAGCCTCATGAGATGGAAACATAGAAACAGCAATTTAGAGGCCGATAAAGACCCTAGGTCCATTCAGTCTTCCGAATCCATACCTCGGTCATGGTACCAGTCTAGTACTGGCTGGACCATATGCTACCTAGACAATACCCACTTTCTCTGGGGCTGTACCTGACTGCCTCTGACCCCTCCCCCTTGCTAATACACTCCTGAGTCCCATGAATCTGTCCCCAACCATGCTTAAAAGCATTAACTGAACATTAACAAGCTCCTGTGGTAGGGTGTTCCAATTGTCCACCACCCTCTCCATAAAGTAATGCTTTCCCATGTCGCTCTTTTTTTTTTATTCTTTGTTTTATGGCCACATTCTGTGCCTCTGCCTCAACTTCCCTTAGGATCCCCTAGGTGACTGGCTATCCCCTGCTCAGAGTCCATAGAGCCACCTACCTCCATAATGCTGCGACTTTCCCCCAGGTGTGGAAGAAGGGAAGGTACCCCCTACCTGAATGATCCTTGTCCAACTGGTCAGCTGAGGGTTTCTGAGCCAGTCCCCCTTCTGTTCATCTGGGCCATTGTCTGTTGGGCAGTGGGGTCTTTCCTGGCTTTCTCTCCAGCCACATGGATGCAGACGCGCATGGGAGGTCCAAGGCACGTGTGCAAATTGAAGCATGCCGCCGTAGCGAACTCATGGCCTGCATTCATTCCTCATACGGTGTCCTTGACTGCACTTCCGCCTGTGGTCCCCAAGGTGACAGGATTGCAGCGAGATCGACAAGCCGCCTTCCTAGAAGAAGGTGAGCATCCCATTGGATGCTCAGTCCTCCTCCCCTTGGCCACCTCCCAATAATCCAAGCTTGTTCCCAATCTCAGGTCACCAGCGTCATGAGTGGTAGTGCTGCCACTGCACCAAAGGGCTGGCCCCTCCTCGTGTCCCTCTTGAACTCATCAGTTTCAGTCTTTTTTAATTATTCTTTTTATTGAAAGTTTAGGATTACAATAACGCAAACATATGTACAGTTCTTAATCTGTATAATTCTCTATTACACAATCACATACACTGCAGCATTATTATAATTGTTAATTAGAACAGCTGTTCGTGCATTTAATTTCCCTAGGAATGTGTCCAATTGCTTTTAAGCTGATCTAATTTATTTAGTATGGCATGACTTTATTTGTTCATCCTTAGCTAGAGTACTCCTGCCGCCACTCATCAGTATCTATAGGGTCATTATCCAGTTTCGTAAAGGAATTATTTTCAGACATAAAGCAGCGAGTAGGATCCAGATCTTTTATGATAAGGGATATAATGAATTAATTCAGTGTTGCCTAAGATCCAGAGTTCAGAGTTTAGAGGAAGTTTGGGTCCAGTAATGTCTGAATTAATGCAAAGAGTAGTTACCTACCGTAACAGTAGATCGTTGTTTTGTTTTGAATCGGGTGGACTCGGCTTTGTTACCGTGAATACCGTTAATTTCATATTTCAATGAGATTATTTTGTGCAACAAATGTGAATTTTTCTTTGGGTCAGATTTGTGTCCTGTTTCTAATTTGCTCAGTTATTCATCTTTAAGAATTTTTTAGGCTGCCGGCCCCATGGAGCTGAGGGTTGAGGCACTGGAAGCCACGCCTTATGCCACACTTGCGACCCGGATTTGGGAGCGGACTCGGGCCACCGAGGGTCGGCAGGGGTGGGAAGTGACTGAGCATCCGGAGCACTGCTCTTCCCTCCCGGGAAGGGATCTGGGGTTAGCGTTGCTCCGGTGTCACTCCTGGTGGTGGCCAGGGGCAGTGCAGGAAACATGTGGTGCTTGCAGGCACGGGGGAAGAGCATTGGCCACGTCAGCGTGTTAGCACCATGGACCCATTGCACGTCCGAGCTCCGAAGGGGTGAAACCTAATAGAAAAACCCTGGAGGACCGGGGAGGCAACGGGGCCCCAGGGATCTGGCCCCATGTCCCCGGTACCGGACCCTTCCTCTGACGGTCCCAGGTGCCACCTACAGGATGGACCCTCTAACTTCAGAAAGAGCCACCAGGTAAGTGAGACGGGCCCTCCCCAGCGGGTGATCTAGGGGGCTGAGAAGTCCTGGTGGGGGGGGACTAAGGTGGAGGGTCTCAGCAGGGAGTAGAGGGCAGATCGAGAAGGCACCGCTGAGAGATGCCCTGGACCAAAGGTGATAAAATAAAGTTCACAAAAAAAAAAAAATTTAGGTTTCTTTCTTCTGAATTGAATAGGAGTTAATAAGTCCTCTCGGTGAGGTTTTAAAAGCATCCCAGACTATGACACTTTTGACCAGTTTGAGGAAGTTTGGGAGGTAGTATAGCATAGAGGTTAAGAACACTAAGCTACAAACCTGGGGGAACTGGGTTTGAATCCCACAGCCACCACTTCTATACTGTGTGACCATGAGCAAGTCACTTAAACTTCCCTGTGCTCCCAGGATGCACCTGAAACAAGCCTTGGCTTAGTGTGCCTTTCCTGGCTAGGAAGGAACAAACTAACTTTATTTATATAGTGCTCCTTCCTGTAGGCTTGGAGCGCTTAACAATATTAATGTAACCTCTAGGTGGCACTATCCCAAGGGATACTATCCCTGCCTGCGTAACTAATTGCAGGTTGAGGGGCCTGGGCTCGTGAAAAGGGTGCCTCCACCTGGAGGACAGGGTTGATGATGGTGTGACTACTCTGCGTACAGCCCTTCAGGACACTGATACCCCCCACTGTTCCCCTCTAGTGGCCAGAACAAGTCTGAGATGATACAAACCCAATACACTTAACAATGCACAGTAACTCCCCACTTGTAACCACTTACCTGGGACTGCCTGGAATGCCCTGGAGACCCCCTAGGGAACAAGACCTGAAACAAGGAAACATGCAGTGACACAGTACTTTTAGCACAAAAGTATACCACAACCAGTTTAAATGCAAAAAGATTCAGATCTGATTTATTTTGGGGGACGTGAACAAGGGAGGGGTGTAATCTAGTGATTGATTGATTAAATTGCTGATTTAGTCAGGGTATAAGGCATGCACCTAAGAGTCCCTCTAACATAATCACTCACACTCTGGGTACCCAGTTGTTGGTGCAGGCTAGCCTGAAGCATTGCCCAGGGTAGGCCGGCACTGCAGCTGGTTGGGGTCCTGTGATGGAAAGAGACATGCATGCACTGTAATCCACAATTTGTAATCCAGAGCCAGATGGCTCAGTCCATGGCTCAGTCAAAAATGATCAGCAACAACAATTTAATCAGATGACACACTTTAAGTTGAAATTTGTTGCAGGGAGCTACCCTTATGATTACTCAAATTACCCTAGACCAGTCAATTCTCCGATGAAATAAGACTGATAGACACTGTGGATGCAGATGGAGGTGAAGTTCCTCTTGGTCCTCGTCGACGATGCTGGTCTTCAAAATGGCAGATCAACGTGAATAAGGCCGAGGAAAACATGGAACTCGAATGGTTTCGAACTACTCGACCATGCAGCACTTTGCACAACTCGCACACATTTATATGTAAAACTGAACTTGGCTCCGTTCTGGTCCTTCCAGGCAGGATGCAGGCTGATCTTCTCTTCTAGAGGTATAGAATCAGATGGCCTGCAGCTCTAGGCAGCAGCTACCCAGTCTGGAACAACTGGACCCGCAGACTGGATGGCCAGAAAAAAGTCTAGGCCAGGTTGGCCTAACCCCTGAGAGCTGGCAGGCTCCCCAGAGGCACACACACACACTAGCTCTTGAGCTGTATCTCCCAATCTGACCTGTTTCAGCCAGAGCCCCCTTTTATATGGGGCAGAGTTCCAAATATCTCATTGGCTGCTGGATCTGTCTTGAACAGTCCCCAGATATTAACTGGTTGGTGTTTTGGCACCTAGAAATTATCCCAGCTCATTTCCCACAAATCTCTGGTAAATCCCCAGAAGCTCTTTTGTTAAAGCCTGGCTCCCAATTGGTGGCAAAGCACTAAAATGGTGGCTGCAGACAGTTTTCCAAGCAGTACAATTCACTGTCTCCATATATAATGTTCTGGTGCAGCCAGGATTATCTTCAATCTTGTTTAAATCCCCCACTGTGCTATAGCCCCAACAGTTCTCTGTTGAAGGAGTCCACTGATAATAAAATAATCAATCCCCCTTGGGAGTCGCAGCTCCCATAACCCACTACCCCAGCAAACACACAGAGCTCATAAATATTCATAAGGGCTCTCCTATGCCCTGACATTTGCCGCTTGACCTTTTTGGTGCCCTGGAGGCAGCGCTTTAGGCAAATGCCTATTTACTTATTTAAAAACCTTTCATTTTTATGAATCAGGTCCCTGGTGCCTATTGTAACTTAGCAGGGCACTGGGAACTGAAGACAAGGCGCAGTCTGCTTTCTAACCACAATGGTGGTGTAATGCGCATCTCGCCTCCTTGAATGTGCAAGGTGGCGGCTCTGTGAACATGCCGGCCAGTCACAAGATGAATGCCGAGCCCCGCAGGGCTCAATTAGGCAGGGGGGGCACTGGAGAAATGGCAGTGTGCCACGAAAATGGGCAGATGCCAGGGAGGCAGCGGGAGGCACCCAGAAGCACAGCAGGTAATCCCCCCCAAATGGGGGGAGCATTACATTAATACATACAAATATAAACTAGCACATAAAACTCATGAACCAGAGATTTTACAAATTTCACCCCATCCAATCAACAGTATACAATATATTAAAAATGCAGATTAATTATAATTCTAAAACACAGCCAATAGTCAGTGGTTCACTCAAATCAGCAGGAAGGTTATCAAACCAAATTAAATGCTTGCTTGAAGAGCAGCATTTTTGGCCCTCTTTTAAAGACTTCTGCCAAGGGTGACTCCCACAGATGTCATGGTAAAGAGTTCCACAGGGCTGGCACGGCAACCAAGAATGCTCATTCCCCAGATTGCCACAGCCTAGCCCTGGGAACCACTAGGAGACAACCCTCGGTGGAACAGAGAGCTCGAGATGGATGGTGAGGAATCAGGAGATCTTACAGGTAGGCTGCTCCCCTCCCGTGTAGGGCTTTATAGGTCAGCAACCCGGTCTTGAAGGGAATCCTCCACCTCACTGGCAACAAGTGCAGTCCCCGGAGGACAGGTATAACATGGTCAAATTTAGAAATGCCAGTCAATAACCTCGCCGCCACGTTCTGCACCAGCTGCAGCCGGTGAAGGTTGCCTCCAGATAGCCCCAGGTACAGGACATTGCAGTAATCCAGCCTGGATGTGATGAAGGCATGCACCAGCGTGAGCAGGTCGTCAGATGGTATCAGGGCTTGGATCCGAACAATGTTCCTCAAGTGATAGAAACCACTCTTAATGATGGCCGACACCTGAGCTTCATGTGTCAGGTCGTCATCCAGGACCACTTCCAGATCCTTCACCCGAGTGGAAGGAAGCAGAGAAGTGCCCCCTAGTACAAGTCCAGGTAGATCCCCTAATCCCCTCCCATCACAATGACGACCTGGTTACACCACTAGTACCTCCATCTTGTATGGGTTGAGTTGCGGCTAGTTGTGTGTCATCCAGTTCTGGATCTCATCCAGGCAGTTTTAATCCTCAAGGCCACCACCTGGTTTTTGGGTGCACAGGACAGGTATAGCTGGGTATCATCAGTGTAAAAATGAAAGCCCAGCTGATACCACCTGATAATATCTCCAGTGGAAGCATATATACTGTGAACAACAAGGGCGGAAGGACTGACCGCTGAGGAACACCACAGGAGAGTGGCACCGGGTTAGATGACACTAACCCCATCATCACCCTTTGCACTCTGTCTGTGAGGAAGGAACAAAACCAGTTGATGACTGTTCCAGTTAGTCCAACCCAGTTCCAAAGGCAGTCCAGCTGCACCTCTTGATCCACAGTATCAAACGCCACCTAGAGATCGAGGAGGATTAAGATGGTACACCCTCCCCTATCTCTCACCATCAGGAGATCATTTAGCACCCTTACCAGGGCGTTCTTGGTACTATGCCCAGCTCTAAATCCCAACAGGAAACACTTAAAAATGGTGGAAGAGGCAAGACGTATCTTGAGCTGACAGGCCACCAGTTTCTCTAGCACCTTCCCTAAAAATGGGAGATTCGAAACCAGCCTGTAGTTGCCAAGACATTCTGGGTCCATCGAGGTTTTTTCAAAAGGGGCCTAATCAACACCTCTTTCAGAGCCCTAGGAAAGATCCCCTTCTCGAGGGAACTCTGGACAATCCCGGCAACCACAGACCCTATCAGGTCCACACATCTGACCAAATGTCGGGTTGGACCTGGGTCCAGATGTTGGCCATAGCATCAAGATTATGTCTGCCACCTTCTCCATTTCAACCTATTCAGACTCATCCCAGACAGGAGGGGTGCCCTGATATGGCTCAGGATGGACCCGCAATCCCTTTGAGTGGTACTTCCAGAGATCTTGGCCCTGATAGAGGACGCTTTTTCAGCAAAGAACAGAGCAAACTCATTACGTCTTACATTTTAACCAGCTCCTCCCACATGGAGACAGACCAGATGTAATAGCCTATCTACCATGCGAAAGAGTTGAGCTGATCTGTTCCCTGCTGCCGCAATCTTCCTAGACTGAAAATCTGCCTTCTTTCAGAGATTACCCCCTGATAGACACCACAATGCATCTTCAGGGCCAATTTGTCTTCCATCAGGCCAGACCTCCTCCAGCACTGCTCCAACCTCCAACCCTTACTCTTTAACTCCCTAAATTCACTATCAAACCAAGGCGGCCTTCAGCAAGTAGACAAAGGTCAGACAGGGATGGGTGCAATCGAGTCGAAGGCCACAGCGACGGCCCCGTTATGAGCCTCCACCACCTCCTTCAGCCCGATCGCACATGCACTCTCCACACCTGATAGGTCCAGTATCGCCTGTAGTCCTATTGGGGATAACCCCCTTTAAGGACAATACCGAACCATCTCCACAGAGGCCGGACTCCCGGGGGGGCTCAAATGTGAATCCTACAGTGCTATGATCCGACCAAGTGATCGGATCAATCCTGAAGTCATCAATCCCAAGGCTCAGAGTGAACACCATGTCAAGAGTGTGGCTGCATGAGTGGGTCACAAAAGTGACAATTTGTGGCAGACCCAGGGCCTCTATAGTCTGAAGGACGTGAGTCTGACCGATGAGAGCCCATTGTCAACGCAGGCATTGAAATCCCCCAGAATTAACCATCTGGGAGACTTCAACACTGGGTCGGCAACAAGGCCCTCGAACTCCTGCAGAAATTCCCCCCTTCCCTACCAGAGGGGGAATAGACCAGAAGGATCCTGTAGCCTATGCCCAGACCCCTCCCCCCCGCACAGCAACACATTCAAATGACCCGGTAGAGCCCACTGGTAGCACCACTGTCTCTGAAACAGATGGCCACACCCCCGCTCTGCGATCATTCTTCAGGCTGTGTATCACAGAGTGCTCTGCCGGTACTGCTGCCTCCAAAACAGGTGCAGCATTTTTATCCAGCCTAGTCTCCGTAATGCAAGCCAGGTCTACTGAGGAAACCAAGTCCGCAGTTACCACAGTCCTGTTCCTGATCGACCTGGCATTGCATAGCACAACCCAAGTAGGATGAGGGAGGACTGCAGAAGCAGCCTCCTGCCCACCAACACAGGTGGAGCCCTTGGGTATGAGAATCAGACAGTGAGGACCCCTCTCCAATTCCCATTTTGCCCCAGGGCATTCCCTGAACCTCACCACCTGAATCGCAGACTCCCCGGCAACCACTCGTGACCCCATGAGCCCCCCTCCCACACGGGCGATCCCCAAGGCCTGCATCTGCGTAAGTTTCCTCAGACAGTGGAAGAAGCTCAAAGAGATGGAGGCTGTAGCTGGGCCACCGAGCAGGTGCATACTGGCCCACAGCCCCAACACATACTGACTGTTGGTTCAATATAAATTAATAAAAAATTCTACAATAATATATCTCCAATACACACTCTTTTTCAGCATTCAAACCAACATTCACACCACACACACACACACTCATAAAACTACCCATCCTCCCAACCCAACCCAACCCAACTAGCAACATCTTTCTTGTCCCAAGCAGTCCAAAATTCTTGATTAATCCTCAGTGCACCAGTATATCAAATAAATTCAGTCTCTATAATGGCAGAGAATTAGTTTTGTAGGGCTCTCACCGCCCACAACAATGAAACAAGTTTTTTCTGAGAAGTTTTTCTGAAAAGTCTGGGGGGCTCTCACCCCCTCCAGTCAAAACAGAAACAACAGATGAAAAATCCAAACAGTTGTCCCAACATAGGCTCTCTCACAGCCTCAGTAGATTAGTCCCTGCACATCCCAAGCAAATGATCCAGTAAAACCGAGATGTAGTGGACAGTACCTTTCAGGGCCACCCCATATTTAGCCTCTTTTCCTCAGTCAGTTGAGATTGTGCCCTTTGTACTGTTGCCCTTGCAGAGCCTAAACAATCCTTGGAGGTCCACCCTGTTCGTATCTTTCAGGTACTTAAAGCAGCAGTATGTGTTTATTAGCAAAAAAATTAATCATATAGTATGTTAGCAAAAAGGTATTTCAAACATGCAAACATTCATTGTCAGTGTATTTTTACTTTTCTCAGATATTTTTAAAACTACTGTTACAGCAAATTTTATGATGACTTATGTCATTAAAGAAGGCTGCCATTCACAATTATTAAAAATCTCTTAAGCGGTGCCTGTCATTATGGTGATTCCGAGATGAAAACACAACCTTGGAGTGGTTGTGGCGACAGTGGACACCCCCGCTGGATTCCACATCACTCCCATAATGCCTGCTGTCGCCATGACACCTCCTTGGTATAGTTGCAATTAAGTTTGATGATTGTATTTATTTATTTATTTTATTTAGTTTTTGTTGACCGGTAGGCTACCAATATGGATTGCAAATAATATCAGCTTTTAAAAATGTAATAATTTTCCATCCCCCCAATAGACACATATAATTCCTCCAAAGATACAGTACAAAGCACTGCTTGCTATTCTGTATATACACATACCTAGCAAAACCAATCACCAGCTTCCCAAACGTTTAGCAGCCACAGTCCTAGGGCCCCCCCCCGTGCCCCTTCTGCCCTCAGACCCCTCCTGGCAAGCATGTTTCATCACCCCCCCAAACCATCTCATCCCCTCTACTGTTGCGTCAGGTGGGGGTGGGGGTCCGTATCCCTGTGGCTATTCCTGCCGGTATGCCAATTATTTGGCACTAGCCTGCGAGTGCAGCAACTCCCAGGTTTTTGGTGCAGGGACTCCTGATTTTACAGAATTGGGCACAGGGTCCCTGACACACCCGGAGTTCACTGCAGCACTAGATCACTGCAAATTGCGGTGATCTACGGGCTCTTTAAAAATCGAGTCCATAGAAACATAGAATGTGTCGGCAGAGAAGGACCATTAGGCGCATCTAGTCTGCTCTGTTTTCCTTGCCTGACACTGCACCCTGGACTTTATTTGGTCACAGGTGTCCCTTTCTCCTTACTTACCTCAGTTCATTATTGATGCCCATGTGCTTATCCCATGCATTGTTGAAACTCTCCACTGTCTTCGCCACCACTTCCTCTGGCAGGCTGTTCCATGTGCCCACCACCCTTTCTTTGAAGAAATATTTCCTCACATCCCTCTTAAACTCCCACCAAGCTTTATAGCATGCTCCAGTGCTCTTGCGCTCCTCCTCCTACTAGAGAGACTCTCCTCCTGCACCTTGTTCATCTCCACGTGGTGCTTATAGGTCCCAAACATGTCCCCTCTCACTCTCCTCTCAGCTAGAGATTATGAGTTGAACCCCCACAGCCTCTCCTCATATGGTTTCTCATGCAAGCCTCATACTATGTTTGTAGCCCTCTTCTGGACTGCTTCCACCCTGTTGATGTCCTTGAGAAGGTGCAGCCTCCAGAATTGGACACAGCACTCCAGGCAGGGTCTCGAAATTGAGTGATACAGGGGCAGCACCACCTCCCTTCTCCTGCTAGAGATCCCCCTCCCCATGCACCCCAGCATCCTGCTTGCCTTGCCTGCTGCCCTGTCACACAGCCCTGCCAGCTTGAGATCATCAGATATGACCGCCACAAGGTCCCTTTCTTGCTTCTAACTGTAAGTACCTCCCCTCATCTTGTATCTCTGCAAATGTCTCCCTTCCCTGTTGCTTATGTTCCCTAATCTTTGCCCTTTCTGTACTCTAGCTGGGTATCCCCACCTGCCTGTCCTGGTGTTATCTGATGTTATTCTGATGTTATTTCTTGTCTGTTCCTTATTGATCACTATGTTTTGACTCTGTAACGCTTAACCTATACCTGACTGTCCCTTGTTGATTGCTGTGCCTTGACTTTGTACTGGAGAGGAGACGACAGATGGATGAATTGAGGCAAGTAGAGTCCTAGAAGGACTGAGGGCACTGAAGGTAGAAAAGACACCAGGGCCTGATGGTATCCACCCCAAGGTACTGAGGGAGATGGCGGAGGTGTTGGCGGAGCCACTGGCGGATCTGTACAGCACTTCACTGGAGTCGGGATGTGTGCCACTGGACTGAAGGATGGCACATGTAGTACCATTACACAGCTGCTGAGACACAGAGAGACAGAAAGCAGCCAGAGCTTCCTTAAATCAAGGAGGTTATTTTCTAGACTCCACTGAACTGAATTATTACTTTTTGGACCTGTGTAAGTAACTAGTATTGATTCTGTTTTTGGGGTGGACTTGTCTTAGTTTTAACTTTAATTTGCCAGGGAGGAACTGTAGCTGGGAGATATTTGCAGTCATTTGTGACTAGACCTGGTACTTAACCTCTGTGAAATAGGTGTCTGAAAGGAAGGAAGACACTCCCTGGGGTGGAGGGTCAGAGTTGTAGTTGATTGTTTCTGGACAGCATAGGTTTACTCCTCCCACCCTTCCCCACCCACCCACCCCAAGCGATAACTTCCTTTATAGCAGGGGTTCTGACATCACTTCCCCAAAACTGCTAACAACATATACCTGTTCATATCCTTAAAGGTACAGCACACTGAATAGGGAGTAGAGACACTCACAAGCTTGCACACACTAAAATAAGAACAAAAAAACAACAAAAGAAAAGCATCTGTAACAGAAAGGGACACAGACTTGTGGGGAGTGGTGCAATGTACTGGCTGTGGAGCAGCAGTCTTCCAGGAGACATTCTGGAAACTATGTTGCTGCCCTATTTGCAGACACCTCTCCGGTCTGAGGGAAGAGGTTGCTCATCTCCATGTTGACCTGGTAATGATTCAGAAAACCTGCTCCCCACCCAGAGACCACCCAGGCCACTGCCACTATCTCAGAGGTTGCCAAGAAAGAGGACTGGTTGGACCACGGTGGGCTCAGGGATGGTGAGGGTGGTGGAACAGAGGTGTGTCCCTCCAGTTGTGCCTCTCCACAGTTCATTCACCACTCTGGTGGAGCATGGTTCCTCTATGGAGGCACCCACAGTGGAGACCAAGGAGGATGCTGGGAACCTCCACAGTGGAGACCCACAGGAGGGTGGCACATGACCCCGCAGGGGAAGGAAACAACTCCTGGTGGGGGACTCAGTTGTTAGGGATGTAGAACTGGGGGAGGGAAGGGAAAGGGAGATAAGGTGCCTGCTCAGTGCCATGGCTTGGAGGGACAGGAAACAAATCCTCAGGATCGTGGGAGCAGTTGCAAGGGGGAGTGAGCTGGATGTCATTATCCACCTAGGGACGAATGACCTGGCTGAGAATGGGGTCAGAGCAGTGCAACAGGAGTTTGTGGAGTTGGGGAGGGGCCTTAGACAAGTAGCACATATGGTAACTTTCTCGGAAGTGCTACCTGTCTATGGCATGGATGAGGCTAGCATACTCCGCACCATGGGATTCAATGACTGGTTGAAAAACTGGTGCAGAGCTGAGGGATTTGGCTTCACTGGGGACTGGGGACTGGGGCTCCACCTGGAGGGATGCAGGTATATACAAGCACAATGGTCTGCATCTATCCTGGAGGGGAACCAGGATCCTAGGTGATAGGTTTAAATGCTTCATTGGCAGGCATTTAAACTAGCCAAGGGGGGAGGCACTGACAAGGAGATGGGCAATCCTATCCCCCCCCAAAAGTCAGGGTAGTTAGGTAAACAACAAGATAGAGCAGTCAATAAGGATAAGGGCAGAGGTAAATGAAGAAAAAGACAAAGGCAGCAAGGACAGGGATGGGGCAAAAAGAAATAAAGCCAGAAAAAAATGGAGGGTAATGAGTACCAATGCCCGTAGTCTAGGTAAAAAGCTACCTGAAATGGTGGCCTTGATGGAAGAGGGATGCCTGGATATTGTGGCAGTCACAGAAACATGGTACACAGAGAACCATGACTGGGATGTCAACATACTGGGGTACACAATCTACAGGAGGGACAGGGAGGGAAGAAGAGGAGGAGGAGTAGCTCTCTATGTAAGGGAAGGGATCAAAGCAACAGAACTAAAGGGTAAACAGGGAAGAGAGGAGGCACTGTGGGTCACCCTGGAGACTAGAAATGTCTCCACAATCCGCAGAGGGGTTGTATACAGACCCCATCTCAGGGGGAAGAAATGGTCAAGGAAATGATAGAAGGCATCCTTGGGATGGCAGAGAAAGGTGAGTTATTGCTGAGGGGGGACCTGAATATGACAGATGTTAACTGGAGCATCTTTGCTGTAGCCACATCCAAGAGCAGGGCCATTCTCGATGCCCTACAGGGGGCATGCCTCAGACAGCTAGTTTTGGAACCCACTCGAGAGGGAGCAATCTTAGACCTGGTACTCTCAAATGGGGAAGGAGAGAGGATCTCTGATCTTGAAGTGGGTAGCAATCTGGGAACAAGTGACCACCAAACAGTGTGGTTTACAATAAATTTAGCTGTAGAGTCAAACCACACAAAAGTGAAGGTACTGGACTTCAGGAGGGCTGATTTTGTAAAAATGGGAGAGTGCCTCAGAAAAGCACTAGCGGGCAAGAAGGTGGGGTGGAGCAACAATGGGGAGGCATTAAAACTACAATCACAGAGGCAACAAGCCTTTGTGTGAAGCAAATAAATAAATCAAAATGAAAGAGAAAAACAATATGGTTCTCAAAAGAAGTGGCGGGGAAGGTAAGGGAGAAAAAGATAGCATTCAGGAAGTGTAAGGAAACACAGAAGGAGCAGGACAGAGAACTGTACCAGTTAAACAGAAGGAAGTGGGGAAGGCAGTCAGAATAGCAAAGGCCCAAACTGAGGAAAATATAGCCAACTCATTTAAGAAGGGGGATAAAACCTTTTATAGGTACATTAGGGAGCAAAGAAAGACGAAGGCAGGGATACTGAGGCTGAATAAAGAGGAAGGTGGTTGAGCAGAGAGCGACAGTGAAAAAGCAGGGATATTGAACGAATATTTCTGCTCAGTATTCACAATGAAAAGGCAGGGGGAGAGCCCTAATCAAGTTAATAGAAGCACTCTGGATAGGGGGGTTGATATTAGTCCTTTCACAGAAGAAAAGGTTCTGAAAGAACTCTTAAAACTGAAGGTGAATAAAGCAATGGGGCCTGATGGGATTCACCCCAGAATTCTAAAAGAACTAAGGGAAGAACTAGTAACACCACTGACTACCCTTTTTAATAAATCATGGGAGGATGGTGTGGTACCTGGGGACTGGAGGATGGCGGATGTGATTCCCCTTCACAAAAATGGAAGCAAGACAGAGGCAGGAAACTACAGACCTGTCAGTTTGACCTCAGTGGTAGGGAAAATGATGGAATCACTTCTGAAGGAAAGAATTGTTGAGTACCTAGAGGCCAGTGGGGCACAGGACCCAAGGCAGCATGGATTCACAGCAGGAAGGTCATGTCAAACAAATCTAATTGATTTCTTTGACTGGGTGACCAAAGTAGTAGACCAGGGAGGGGCTGTGGACATGGCCTATCTAGACTTTAGCAAGGCATTTGACACAGTCCGCACAAAGATTAATAACCAAATTAGCCAGCCTGGGAGTGGGTCCCAGGGTGGTAGCCTGGGTAAAACACTGGCTGAACAACAGGACACAGCGGGTAATAGTAAATGGAGTCCACAGTGAAGAAAGGAGGGTTACTAGTGGCGTACCGCAGGGTTCAGTACTGGAGCCAATCCTTTTTAATGTCTTTATAAGTGACATTGCGGAGGGACTGGAGGGGAAGGTATGTCTCTTTGCAGGTGACACAAAGATCTGCAACAGGGTTTATACGCAAGGTGGGGTGGAAAGGATGAAAAGGGACTTAGCAAGGTTGGAAGAATGGTCAAATATATGGCAGCTTAGATTCAATGCAAAGAAGTGCAAAGTAATGCACCTGGGAAACAAAAACCCAGGGGAAGAGTACACAATGGGGGGTGAGATACTGACAACAACAAAAATGGGAAGGGACCTGGAGGTAGTCATATCAGTCGACCTAAAGGTGGGCCAGTAATGTGAGATGGCAGTAAGGAGGGCAGGGGGGATATTGGGATGCTTAGGGAGAGGCATCACCAGTAGAAAACAGAAAGCTGTTGGCCCTCTGCACAGGCAGTTAGTAAGGCCACATCTGGAGTACTGTGTACAGTTCTGGAGACCCCATCTCCTCAAAGACATAGACAGGGTGGAGGCTGTTCAGAGGAGGGCAACCAAAATGGTGCAAGGTCTACACCAGAAGACATATGAAGAAAGACTAAAGGAGCTTAAGATGTATAGCCTCGAGGAAAGGAGGGAGAGAGGGGACATGATAGAAACTTTCAAATACCTCAAGAGAATCAACAGTCCAAGAGGGTAGTATCTTTCAAAAAAAGAGATGTGCAAGAACAAGGGGGCACAATTTGAAGATAGAGGGGGGACAACTCAGAGGTAATGTGAGGAAGGATTTCTTCACAGAGAGGGTTGTAGATGCATGGAACAGCCTTCCTGAGGAGGTCATAGAGTCAAAAACAGTGGGGGAATTCAAGAATGCATGGGACAGACATAAGGCAATTCTAGTGGGGGGTAGGAGGAATTCTAGTGGGGGGTAGGAGGAAGTAGGCTGTTGGTTAACTAGGATCTGCAGCTAATCCATTAGGTAAGGAAATGGGCAAACTAGGTGGGCCAAGCGGTCCTTGTCTGCTGTCAAATTTTATGTTTCTACAAGAGTGGGCCAAGGGATGAATCAGGTAATTATTGTCCGGTAAGTCTCACTTCCATAGTGTGCAAACTCATGGAAACGATGCTTAAGGAAAGACTGGTGTCATACCTGGAGGACAATGGCCTCCAGGATGTGAGGTAGCATGGGTTTGTTTCAGGAAAGTCTTGTCAAACCAACCTCATACAGTATTATGACTGGGTGACAGGTGAGATGGATAAGGGTCATGCGGTGGATTTTCTTTAATTGAACATCAGCAAGACCTTTGATTCAGTGCCTCATGGGCGGCTTGGGGGGAAGCTAACTGGTGTAGGGGCAAAATGATGAACTGGATTACAGGCTGGCTGACTGGCAAGCTGCAACTGGTGGTGGTAAGAGGTGAGCTCTCAACTCCCAGGCCGGTGACAAGTGGGGTGCCACAGGGCTCTGAGTTGGGGCCGGTATTGTTTGGGTTCTTCATATGAGACATTGCAGATGGGGTGGTGAGCAAGGTAAGTCTGTTTGATGACATCAAAATTGGAGCAGTGATGGATGGAGAGGAGGGATGGAAGCAGCTGCAGGGGGACCTACACAAGCAAGAGGAGTGGTCGGAGAGGTGGCAGCTGGGGTTCAATGCAAAGAAGTGTAAGGTTATGCACTTTGGGGTGAAGAACCCAAGAAGAAAACACTGGCTGGGGGGTTAAGCTGGGGATCACTGAGGAGGAGAAGTACCTAGGGGTAATGATAACAGGGACCATGAACAACACCTCCCAGTACGGGAAAGGCTGCAAAAGTGAACGAAATGCTGGGGTGCATAGCGAGAGGGTTTTCGTCCAGGTGAAGAGAGGTGATCTTGCCCCTCTACAGGTCACTGGTAAGGATGCACTTAGAGTATTGTGTGCAGTTTTGGAGGCCATACCTAAAGCATGATATCAGGCTACTGGAGGGGGTGCAGAGGAAGGCAACAAAGATGATATGTGGAATGGAGAGGAGAGACTATGACAGCAGTCTGGGAGGCTTGAATATGTACACCCTGGAGGATGAAAGGGCTGGGGGAACATAATAGAGACATCCAAGTATCTGAGGAGGAATCAACAAGGATGGGGCAGATGGGGCCTTTAAGTTAAGGAGGGGAAGGGCCACCAGGGTGCATGGGCTAAGAATAGAGGGGGGAAGATTTATGAAGGAAATGAGGAGACAGTATTTCACAGAGAGGGTGGCAGCAAAATGGAACACCCTACCAGAATGGGTGGTATCATGTAAATCTGTGAACAGCTTCTAAAGGGCATGGGACAGGGAATGGGGGAGAGTGAGGGTGGGGGACGTGGGGGTGGCAGTGGGATGACAAAGGGGAAGGGGGTGGGACAGCTGCAAGCAAGGGGTATTGGCTGCACACTCGAGCAGACTTAGATAGACCTGGTGGTCTGTTTCTGCTGGCACATTCATATGTTCATATTGCCTGTGCCTCGTAAGTCTCCTGTGCCTTGACTTTGTACTGTTATTTGCCTGTGCCTTGTAATTCTCCTGGGTCGCACCTGAAAATAGGCACCTGACTGTCTAGTGTACTTACCTGCTAAACAAATGCTAAATAAATAAATACATAGCCCACAGGTTTCCCCTTCCTAGGTGCACAACTTCTTTTTAATACTAAGAATAAAGTTCTCCTTGTGATGTCAGAGCCTCTTTAGGTGGTCCTGGCCCTTGTCCCCTCCTTAGATCCTTGTATTTCACTGCAAAAATGCTTAGTTCTGGCCCTTACCCCATGGCATCCTGGAGAATTCAATCATGGGACTACAGTGAACAAGGGTCCAGCACAATAATAAACTCTTATGCGACAGGCCTCTTCATGTGGGAATTATTTTGGTTGTTTATTCACTTTTAACTTCCCTCTTCCATGTCTTTCGCTCTTTTATATTACATCTAGTAGGCTTGCCACCTGCCCCTTTATTTCCACAGCTGTGCTCACCACATCTGCTGCCGCCTTCTTATTATTTACCATCTACATTCTTCGCATTGTTATCGTTTAGCCACATAAGAGGAATCACTATGAATGACCTTAGAACAGAAATCAGCAGCCGGCCAGTTAAATGTGCTGAAACAACACAAACCTGGGGGAGAGAGAAACAGACACAGACAGTGCAGTACTGGAAATACGAAAGAGAGCCATATCACAGAGGTGGGAGCAACATGTGGATGAGGCTGTTCAGGCCCCACAACCATCCGTGGAGGATGAGCTAGGCAGGCATGTATACCCTACTACAGAGGTACCCCCTGGCATAGCATCTGCACCCTCCTCACTGCAGAAGTGCTGGGGGATCATGTGGATTGTGACCCCACCCCAGTTGTCTATGTAGTGCCTCAGGTGGAGTGCGATCGGGTGCGAAGAGGCAGATGCCCAACACATGACTTCTTCTATGACTGCCATGAGCATAGAGCACTCTGCTATCGACGGCCCTCTCACCTCTGCAGGTCTTTTGTGGTTTTGTGGATACAGCATCATGCCTGTAAATTTAAGGGAGCACACTCTTATGGAATTTTTATTTATTCTCATGTGAGATGAAAGCAACAGAATTTGTTAGTCATCATGTCACTGTTTTCTAGCAATTTTGAATTTCTGGCAAAAATATCGACATGGCAGTGTTATTCTTTTCTTCATTCCTAAATTGAAATGCATGATTGTGAAATGTTTAAAGTTTCTGCTCCCTTGCAATGTCCACGATTAAAAAAATTTAAACATCTTGGTGTGGTGCAGTGCTGTTTAACATCAAAACATGTGACAGTGCCATCACAATACAACCACAGCATGAATCTAGTATGTACAATCAAAAGGTAACCTCAAGAGAAGAGATTTTAAATAGTGAAGTGGCAGCCATATGTGTATATATATATATATATATATATATATATATATATATATATATAACACACACATATACATTCTTTGCAAAAAGTTGTATTGAATACACCAGTTAGGGTTAAACCAGCCTTACACAAAAAGAAGGGAAATGTGGAGTTAGGGTTTCAAACCCTAACTCCCCACTGTCCTACCCCCTCCCCCAGGCAGCAAAAGGAAGAAGCATTAGGATTCTGGGTCTACGGAGTTTTAGCGAATCAGTGGTGGGGTATTATTTGGGGTGGTCGATCCTAATGCCCACCCCAGCCCCTGAGTCATGAAGTCAGGGTATACGTTAACACCAGGAGCCTGGGTAATAAAATCAGTGAGCTCCAGGCACTAATGATAGACACTGAGGAGTCCTTGTGGCCATCACAGAACTGTGGGTTTCAGAAAATGATGACTGTGATCTGACAGTCCCTGGGTACTCAGTGTTCAGGAGGGGCAGAGGAAAAGATAAAGGGGAAGGAGTAGTGAAAAATAATGCACTTGGGGCATAGAAACTCAGGGCAGAGTACAAAATGGGGGGGGGGGGGCAGTGTTACTGATGACCACCAAGCAGGAGAGAGACCAAGGGGTTATAACCTCCGATAACTTAAGGGAGGCCAGGCAGTGCAACAAAGTAGTTGGGAGGGCTAGTGGGATGCATATGGAGAGGTATCACCAGCAGAAGTTAGCAGGTGGTGGTGCCTCTATGTAGATTGATGGTAAGACCTCACCTAGAATACTGCGTATTGTTCTGGAGGCTACATCTCTGGTGGGACACAGAGTAGAGGCATTCCAGAGGAGGGCAACGAAAATGGTACAGGGTCTGCATCAAAAGTCCTACAAGGAGAGATTAATGGAACTCAATATGTACGCCCTGGAAGAGAGGCGATGGAGGGGGGATACGAGAGACCTTTAAATAATTTAAGGGAGTAAGTAAGGTACAGAAGGGAAGTATTTTTCAGATGAAAAGGTGCACAAGAAGAAGGAGTCATGCTATAAAGTTGGAAGGGGGTAGATTCAGGAGAGATGTGAGGAAGTACCTCTTAACAGAAAGAGTGGTGGATTCCTGGAACAGCCTACCAACCGGTGTGGTGGGGGTGAAAACAGTGATGGGGGTTGAAGAATGTATGGAATATGCATAAAGGAATCTTAATGGAAAGGAATAGGGAGAGGCAGAAGGAACTAGAGATCAGGTAGGGTCTATGGAGATACTATAGGCAAGGAAAAATGTGCAATCTAGGTGGGCCAAGCAGTCCTTATCTGCTGACAAATTCTGTATTTCAGTTAGGCTTACTTATTTTGTGTTATGTTTGGTGAGTGGGATAGGCACAGTGAGGCCTGCTAATTTCTAGGTGTCACATGGGGGGACAAGAGGGAGTAAAATAAGAAAAAACATAATAAGTACAATAGTACATAGCAACAGCAACATACAATATGCATAATTACATAGCTAAAATCATAATTCACATTATAGGGTAGTTATGAAGTTCAAGATCCTTATGAAAAATGTGGCAGTTCTAAGCAAGTACTAAAATCAGGAGTGTCTGTAGAAGCAGGAACAGATGTGAAGCACTGAGTAATGTAACAAGACTGATGTCACTGTTGGACCAGCTGTGCATAAAGCAAGATGTCAGGTTTCACTCCCTGGCAGACACAGAGGTCCCACAGGGAGAAATGTAGGTCCATGGAGAGGGGGAATAATTTTGGCACCACTTAAATGTTTTTTTAAACAAACTTCATCCACACAAATGCAGAGGAGGCAGAAGAAGCAGAAAAGCCACAGCCAGGAAGTGCTTCTTCCTCCACTCAGCTCTGCACATTCATCATCACAGGGACTTTTGTGTACTATGGGGGAGCTCCTTTAATGGCTAGTGACTGTTCTGGTGGCAGTTGTTGGGGTATTCTAACCTCAGTGCAATGTTGCTGCCACTTAGGGACCCACCAACAAACTTCCACAAGGAGCAATGTAGTACCTACAGCAGTACTGTACTGAATGCACTTCCCTTCTCCCTGCTTTGACATCATGGACAATGCCCTGGAGCTGCCATTCCAGGGGCCGCCACCACGACATCGTCCACATATAAATAATTAAAACATTTATTGATGATGCTTTCAATTTGCAGTAAGTGATATTTCACTTATATCACTCCATAAAAAATTTAGTAAATCACTTTAACAAAACAGCTTGCACAACATATATCACTTTATGACTTAATGTTACATGTGTAACCCCCCCCCCCCAAAGACATTTTGGGGGATTAATCATTTTTGACAACTGTGCTGATTTGTCCTGTCCAGAGTAAAGCATTAAATACTCCAGAGATATGTGGGGTAAATAAGTTGTTTACTTCCCCTAAGAAATCCTAGTAGCGTGTACATTTCAAACTACATCCTGTGCCTATGTTCCTCCCCGAGACTCCTCTCAGGTTTGGTTGCCCTGCTCTAAGGGGTTTAAATACGGGACCACTGCCTAAGTGTGGTAGTGGCCAATGAGTATAGGACCCAGGGTGAAGACAGAGAGGTTGCCCCGTTGCTGCACTGTCTGTTACAGGCCAGAGGGGATTCACAAGGCTTGGAAATTGGTAGTTGAGTCTGACCGAGTACTTGTCCTCTCGGGGCCTAGTCTCCCGAGCCTGATTTCTAGGGGAAAGATCTCCACTGGGATGATAAGGCCCTGTAGGTGGTTTCCCTTCAAGGAGTTCTTCCACCCATGGATCACAGCTGCACAAAGGGAAGGGTCCTGAAGCAAAAGCTGGCAGAAGCAGAATGTGCTCAGTGGTCTCAAATGCTAGAAGTATTCCCAAATCTATAGTGTCACTCAAGTCCAGGAGTGAAGGCATGTGGGTAACAATCTTCTTTGCATCATGCCTCACTGAGTACTGCCATGTAAAGGGTAGAAGGGTAAACAATCTGGAAATCACTATCACTGCAGGCTGACGCTTGATCAACAAGTGTCATCAGTCATCTGTACTGGCTTTTTCCATCTGCGAAATATTGCCCAGATCAGACCCTAACTGGCACTCAGTGACTTGTTTATGATAGTCCATGCCTTCATCACATCCAGGTTGGGTGACTGCAACGCTCTCTACCTTGGGTTGGCTGGGAGTCTAATGCGTTGTCTGCAGCTGGTCCCGAACGTGGCTGCCCATCTGATATCTGGTACCTCTCAAAGAGATCATATCACAAACTGCACTGGCTGCCAGCTCAGTGGCACATCAGCTTCAAGTTAGGTTTGTTGGTTTACAAGGCTCTACATGATATGGGACCCAGCTACCTGAAAGATCTCCTGACTGTACCATCCCTCTCCACTCCACTCCACTGATACAGGCCTATTAGGGGAAAGGGCAAATTGTTTAACCAGGAAAGGTACACTAAGCCGGAGCTTGTTTCCAGGTGCGACCTGGGAGCACAGGAAGTTGAGTGACTTGCTCAGGGACACAAAGCATGCAAGTGGGGGCTGATGTGATTCAAACCCAGGTCTCCAGGTTTGCAACTCAGTGCCCTTAACCGCTACACTATACGCTAATGATGCTCCAGTCCAGACTGAAGTTGTCTGGGGACAGGGCATTTGTGGGTGGCAGCACCAGTATAATGGAAATCCTTGTGTTCCATTCAATCTGCCAGCACAGTGAAGGCTTTTAAAGGGGCTTCAAAGTTCTGTCTGTTCAAATTGGCTTACTCGCTCACCAGATGTTTTGAATTTGTAGTTTACTAGGTGTTCAGTTTGTTGGAATGTTTAATTATTTACTTATTTACTGCTGACCTATTTATTTGCTTTTTTTTCCATTTATTTATTACTTTGCTTTATTGGTTTGGCTATATGTTTTGTACCCTGTATGGCACCCTGAGCCTCTGGGACGGGCTCCTAAAAATAAAAGTGGCGTGCCTAGCCCTGCCTTGCTATACTGTGTGAGGTGATGGAAATAATGCGGGCAACCCTACACGGGGGGTCAACAGAGCCATCCCTTGGGCAGGTAGCCCTCACCCTGTAGCTGCAGGTGATAATGTTAAACACTGACATGTGACCAGTAACCACCAAATGTGACTTACTGGCAACTGGGCCACTTATTTATTTATTTAGTTTTTATTTATCAGGTAGGTGCATTTGCCAAAGCAGTTGCCTGTTTTCAGACATGACCTGGGAGAGCACAACAAGGGAACAATGTACAGCGATTCGACAACAAGCACAGTGATGGAATAAACAAATGTCCATGCTGACAAAGTAGCAACAAAGCAATAAACAGGGAGGAAATATCAAAAACGGTGAGCATGGCGCAGGTATAAAGCAAGGTACACCGTTATCGGATTTTAAAACAAGGTTCATACAGCTTGAGTTAATAGGCAGGATATTCACAAGGGCCACACGGCACTTGACGAGTACCTCTCTGAATGTAGTGTGTCAGCGCGGATGCCAGTACAAATGTTTATTTTGAGGACACAAGCCTGTGGTTGTCCTTGCTGTAAATGTGTTCTTTGGGCCCAGAAATGAAGTTCCATGTCCTATTTGTTCTAGTCTAATGCTAGGGGACAGACAGTGCAAGGGATGGTGGGATTTGTGTAAATGTCGATTTATAACTCGTATAAGGGGAGATCAATCTGTCATGCAGAGCAGGAAGCCAGTCATCTGTAGTGAAACGTGCTCATCTGCAGTTCCGGTAAACATTGGAGACACCCTTTATTGCCAGCCCCCATTCTCCCTAGGGATGCAACTCACCAAGACCTAATGGTTACTGATGTATGTAATCCACCTTGCTCAGTTGTCCCTTAGCGCTAGAGTGCCCTAGGGTGCGCTCCAATTTTTCAAAGATGGAGTCAAAGAACTATTTATTTTTTGTTGCTGTGAAATCAAAAGAACCCAGGCTGACCCCCTACATGTAAAGGGACATGTTCCCGTAGGACCCTGGTACAGCCCCTGGACCACAGAACACCCCCCACTTTGTTCGGGCAAGGACCCATCTGCATCACATGAATGGCTGCTATCTTAATTAAAGAAACAATAGATTTAGAAAGAGATGTCTCAGGGCTTCTGACACCTATAGGGAAGCACAATACCTCATTTGAAAGAGCATTTTATTGGCTTTCAGAGCGTCAGGGATTCAGCACACCTGCATTTCCCCATTAACTTTAGCGTGTTTGTAATGCCAGTGAAGAAAAACATTGTTAAGCTCTGACTGTCACTACCACTGATTATTAACGTAAGCACAAGTAAATTAGTTGTGGATACACTGGGGTCAGTGAGATGTGGTCTAGAGCAAAGACAAATTAAGTGTTCAATAAAATGTGTGTGATGAGTTAGAAGTACAATGCATTCTTCGCTGCCAAGGCTCTGAGTAGCTGTCTAACCTTGAATGGGGATGCATGCCTGAAGTATGTGATCTACTGTTGTAGTCTGTTGTCATTTTTCTGTTTTGCAGTGCACCTTGGATACTGAGCATAACATCCTAAGGCAGACTCTGTCACAGTATGCATCGTCTTTGAAGTGTGTTGTTCAAAAAATATTTTGAAGAACTGCTTCACACCCAGATTACCACATTTTTAATGACAAATTCCTTTTTGATTTCTCAATCGTCTGGTTTTTCAGTTTTCCCACTGCACAGCTACTACAGTGTTCAAATATCAGAACTGGGGAACAATGAGATCTCAGCTTTAAATTCCAGCACCAATCATTGAATCACCAAATCGATGTGTGAACCTGTTTGACCCACACATGCTTCAGTCTCTTCCCTTCAGCAGAATGGGTGAGAAACAAGAGCCCGCTAGAAAGCAGACCCTTGATTTTAGTTGGGATATCGGGGCAAAAATATTGAACCAAAACATTGCTTTTGTGAGAAGGGTATGTAATATGACACACCTATTAATTAAAATGGCAGCTGAGATTTTAAACACTGTTTCCCACCAGAAATTACATCATTTCTATGGAGAGTTTTATTTATTTATCTGAAAATTGGTGACCGGGAAAGATACACGGAGCGAGGCTCATTTCCAGGTGCGACCCATGGGGAGAGGGAAAGGGAATACACTGTATCAGTGCAATGGTACAAAGTAAAGCGTAACCTTGGTGTTATGTTTGACAAAGGCTTGACCCTGAGGGCGCAGGTGTTGGCCGTAGTCAAATCATCCTTTTTCCATCTAAGGAATATAGCACTGGTAAAACACTTGGTTCCATCAGAGGACCTTCCTACCCTGGTCCACGCCTTCGTTGCCAGTCGTCTTGATTACTGCAATGCTCTCTACCTAGGGCTGCCGGGAGTGGATATTCGCCGCTTGCAGCTGGTGCAAAATGCGGCAGCTAGGTTGTTGACTGGAAGCCCGAGATCCAACCATATAACACCTGCGCTGCGTGAGTTGCACTGGCTGCCTGTACAGTGGCGGATCACTTTCAAGGTCGTTTTAGTGACCTATAAAGCCCTACACGGTTTGGGACCCCACTACCTGAAAGAACTCCTGTCCTCTTACTGCCCCTCCCACCCCTTCCGATCCTCTGGTGAGGGATTGTTAGAGATTCCCAGGGTAACCTTAAAAACATTTGGTGGAAGAACGTTTGCCTTTATGGCTCCTACCCTGTGGAATTCTCTACCTTGCCAGATATGTAATTGCCTGACTGTGGAGGGGTTTAAAAAAGCTCTGAAGATCTTCCTATTTAATCAAGCATTTTCGGAAATGTAAATTCTGCTATGGATAAGATGTTATTTATTACTGTGGTTTTAAAGCTGTATGTGAAATTTTGTAAAGGCGCCCGGAGCTTAGGAAGGGTGCCTTAAAGAAATACATTTTTACTTACTTACTTACTTACTAAAGTGTGAGTGGTGTACAATTCAACAAGGTACATGCAGTAACAATAAGGTGCCAAATGACGATGCTATGAGCAGCTTTGATGCACAGTTAAAGTGATCAGACCAGGATGAAAAATTGCTGTGCAGTGGTAGCTGGAAAAAATGACTGGTTCATTAAAGTGGAACGCAGGAGGAGGCCCAACCATAGAGGTGAAAAGGGCTTCAATAGTGCAGGGTTAGGTAGAGGGCTGACAGGAGCATAGGGGGAAGGGAGGAGTTTTAACTGGTGCCTAAGGGCGACGGGGGAGAGATGGAGGGAGAAAAGGAGCTGGTTCCAGAGGAAGGGAAGTCGATAAGGGAAGGCTGACTGCCCAGCAGAGGAGTGAGGGTGGGACAGGGAAAAGGTGTGAGGATCCCTGGAGCAGAGGGAGTAGGAGACAGAGGGTCTGGGAGAGAAGAGTGAGGATAGGTAAGAGAGCAGGGATCTAAACCAGTATTTGGAGATGAAGCAGGTGCAGTAGAATTGGCAACATGAGAGTAGGGGGGGAGGAAGGATAGGGAGGAGTAGAGGGAGCAGTGGTGAGTATGGAGGGAGTTGGTAGCAAAGCGACAAAAGGCATTACAGAGGGTGTCCAGTCTGGCAAGAGAAGAGGAGGTGGTGGTGCCATAGACCATATCTGCATAGTCGAAAACCGGGAGAAACGTCTGGGTCAAAGCATGGAGTGGATGGCATCAATGCGGGTTGAGAAGTCCAGCTTACTATCGAGCCACACACCAAGATACCTGAAGTAGGAAACCTCTTCAAGTGGGTAGCCATCCATGGTGGAGAAGATGGGGGGGGGCGATGAGCTTGGCCAGTTTCTGGCTGGTGCCAAAGGTCAGGGACATTGTTGTTTTCAGTATTGTCCTGAAGCTGGTTGGAGTGGAGCCAGCACAGGACATTGTAGAAGTCTTGCTGGAGCAAGCTTTCCACCGCCACAGCTGAGGGGCCTGAGGTGTAGATAACGGTGTCATCTGCATACATATACATAAGTGAGTTGGTGCAGACAGAGGGAAGGTCATTCAGAAAAATGGTGAAGAGGATGGAACCCAGGATGGAGCCTTGTGGGACCCCAGACTGAACTGGTAGGGGAAGTGACAGGACACCTTCAAAGTGTACTGACTGTTGATGACCCATGACGTAAGAACAGAACCAATCAACAGCAGGAGCTGAAAGGTCGGCAGCACTCAGCTTGTCCAGGAGAAGAGGATAGGCCACAGAATCAAAGGCTTTGGCCAGAGAAAGAAGGTGGGAGGTAGAGCCCCTGTGATGGTCAAAACAAAGGATAATTGCAAAACAAAAACCCAACAAAAAAAAGCCTCTACTTTCATATGAAACGAAATGGTGGAGGGATTCAAGAGAGTATAGAATAGACATATGGGGTTGGTTAGAGAACAGAGGATAGGTTCCTTGTGCACTGGTGACAAGTAGGGGAAGGGTAAGATGGGCAGACTGGATGGGCCAGGATGGTCCTTTTCTGCTGACACATTACTAAGATACTATGATGAAAATCTTAAGTAGCACAGACAACCTTTATACGTGTAATCCCCCCTGCAAATGGGGGGGGGGTTCCTAAAAGTCTCCTAGTAACTTGTCTAGTGATCCCAGACTGGATGGTGTTCGGCCATTAAGCCGTTTATAAGTGAGTGCTTTTTAAAGCCTCAAGTACTGTCTCTTTAAGAGTTGTCAGCTCGAAGACTTAATTAGTTTGCATGGGGGACCGTGTGTTCTCCTGCTCGAGTCCCGCTCGAGCTGCTGACAAGGTGCTTCGTTTCTGCCATCGCTAAGCGGGCAAAGCGAGTACTTCCCGGGGCTATAATTGTTGGCTCGAAATATGTTAGAGTGGTAGTGGAAATGTACTTTGTCTAACCTGCTTTTCTTGCAGCTGGGACTTTGTGTGCTTTGCCCCTCCATTTTGGATCGGAACTGCCGCTTGGATCCTATCAGGAGGGAGGGACGCTTAAAATGGTGAGCAGCCAACCAGGATTAGGACTCTCTCAGGAGCCGGCTGCCAATGGGGAGTATGGCCAGTGATTCTGGGAAGAAAAGTTCTGGAGTGTGGTGCCTTTTCGCACCAATAGGAGAAGGTGTGAGTGACTGGCATCTGAAGCCCTCCAACTGGGTCGGGTGGTGCCCGAGTGTGATTCCCTGCCCAACGGCTGAGAAGGCAGAGTCGTCATGGCCGTGAGTGAGGAAGGAGCTCCGGGCTTCTGCGCTACTGAGTTTCACATGGGAAGCACATGTGGAGGCCAAAAGTCGGGCGACTCGTTCACCGTGGTGATTCGGACTGAATCCGCTGTGTACAAGGAACAGAAGAGGCTGTGCAGCTAGCAGCCAGCAACCAGGCTCACCCTGTAGAGGACTGGAGAATCTGCTTCATCGCGCTCGGTCTGTCAGGAGAGAAGTGAAGCTGCACTGTGACTTCCCGGGTTGGCAGTAAGTGTGGTCGGGATATGAAAGCAGCTGCCTGGTATGGTAACCTTCTTTTACATATAGATGTATGGGGAGTGTTCTGATCACAGGCCTGTGTCCCCCTGTGGTGTGAAAGGTATTCCACCACAAGAGTCGTGAGTAAAAATCAGGGTAGTTCCCTGCAAACTGATCCACTGAGTTGCAAGTGTTTCATCTGTTTTCCTCTCTTGCTACACGAACTGAGATTACCAGCTCTGGATTACAGTTTGGGTATTGTGCAAGTGTTTTCATCCTCAGGGCCCCAACCAGCTGCACCGATCTTGGCTAGCCCCCTCTTTCCTAGATACCCAGCGACAGTGACTTGTAGGGACTTTAGCCCTGTGCACAGTGCTCTGAATATTAGTGTGATTGAATCAATTAACTTGATTTCCCCCTGCCCTTGTTACTCTCCCCTAAATAAATCAGATTTGGTTGTTTTGCAAAGTTACACTGTCTGAACTGCATGTCTATGTTGAAATACTGTACAATGGTTATTGTATTACTGCATCTTACTTTACAGGGGGCCCCCAGAGTCAATCTGATCGAACCAATCTTGGGGGTATGTGTATACTGCGAAGGTACTGTTATTAACTTGTGTGGGCCACTAGTGGGAAGAAAGGATGGTTGCAGTGACCCAGAGGGCTGTGACCAAGTCATACCAGACTGTCTTAACCCCGACCTCTGAGTGGAGGCACCCACCACTGGACCTAGGCCCCTTAACCTGTTAGCAGTTACGCAAGCAGAGGTAGTAGCCCTTGGGATAGCGCCACCTGGGGGTTACATATGAAACCTAAGAATAGAGTAAAGATGCCATCAATGAGACCTCACAGCAAAATCTCACCCCCATTTATAATTAACTATAAGTGTATCGTAAGTTGCACTTGATCTTGCATTTTATTTTTACACTTCATTTACCCAGAACAGCTCAGTTGAGATGCAGCATCTCATTTTTAGTGGAGTCCTGCTTCTCTTCTACCCATTTCCACAGCTGAGTGGCCTGGAGCACAGGGAGGTTAAATGATTTACTCAGGTATTTGGCTCTGACAGGGTTTGAACCTGTGACCACCCTGCCTCCACAAGTCACCCATGATTTATTTATTTATTATTATTTTTTTTAACTTTCGTTATTCACCAGGCCCCATAGGACTCTCTCAGACAGGACCTAGGTACGTACCCTATAACCACTCACCTGAGACCTCCACATCTTGCCTCTGTCCTGGGTGTCCCTCCTCTGCAACTCTGACTCGCCATACCCCTGGCTCTGAACCCCCCCCAAGGTAGAGCCACCAACTCCTGACCAATGCTCTTAGAGAGCAGGGAGAAACCAGAGGCCAGCTAGGTAGGTCCAGAGTAGAGCATGTTGGGTGGTCCTATTCCTGTCGTCACCTTCCCGGGGGCACGGGGTTTTCTGCCTTGAGTTCCCTACCCCCCAGCAGTGCGAATGTGCAATGACATCCAGCGTGCGATCGGCGTGCTCTCATACCCTCCCAGAGGATGTCCGCCGCCACCTCGATCCCCGTTTCTGGACACCTGCTTGCTGCACTACCCCCAGCCTCTGCTAGGAGCCACGAGTGCAGCAGGAGTCGAACCCACCCTCCCAAGGAGAGTAGAGGAGAGCAGTCCTCTGGATGCTCAATCCCCTCCTGCCCCTGCCAACCTCCGGTGCCCCTAGTCCATTCCCAAACCCAGGTCGCTGGCATATGTCGTGAGGTATGGCGTCCAGCTCCTCAACCCTCAGCACCACCGGGCTGACTTCAAGTCACCCATGATGATATACATCTTTTAAGGTGGCTAATTTATTGAGGAAATGTCTCCCATAATGAACAAAACATAAGGATTATGCAAGTCATGTGCAAGAGATGCAAAATCGAATTTAATGTAGAGTTTTACAAGGAAAATTCAAGGATCTATGCAAAATCCTTCTATACATTAGAAACATAGAACCATAGAAATTGACAGCAGATAAGGCCCACTAGGTCCACCCAGTCTGCCCAATTTTAGGGCTGCAGTGGGCATAGCCCTGCAGACCTCTTGTTATTAGAAAAGGACTCTGTGCATTCCTTCCGACCAAACAACATTTTGGAGTTACACCACAGTCTCCTCCGTGTCTGTGAAGCACTCTGCTTGTTGTCTCCAATGGAAGGAACACGGCACTATTTTTACAGCGTTGGTGGTCACAGCAGAATATGGCACACTCTGCAATGTCCAAGATGGCTGCCAAACCGCATTGCACATTTGTGATTACTAGCGCATGTGCAGTGGCGCTCAGTGGCCAACTTGGTCACAGCTTAGTGTGCCGTGTTCCACTGTGAACACCGAAAAATTGTTTTAAATTATAAATATCTTCCCACCGGCCACTCCCTCTCAGCACTCCACCCTCCAGCCCCAGAACATCGTGTGACACTAGGTGCCAAATCCCCGTGTCAGAAAACATACGAAAGTGATAGATTAGGGGTGCCCAGATCCCAGTGTCAGAATCGACATTTGCTTTTTCTTTTTTTTTAATTAGATATCTCTCCTCACTGACCCTCCCTCTCAGTACCCCGTAGCCCCCAGAAACATATGAGTGATACTGGGGGTGCTCAATCCTCCAGTGTCGGGAAACATATGAGGGACACTGGGAGTGCCCAATCCCCTAATGTCAGGATCAGCATCCTCGTATTTTTTTTTTTAATTAAAGATATCCCCTCCACCTGACCCTCCTTCTCAGCACCCACCACCCCACTCCCCCCTCAAAAAATGTAGTAGTTACACTGGGGGTGGGTGCCCAATCCCCCAGTGCAGACATCCTCTCTTGTTTTGTTTTTTTTAACCTGTAAAAAGAAAACCATCCATCGATGTCTTTTGCACCATTATTGTTCCCCCCACTAAACCTTCCTACTCAGCAACCCACCATACCACACCCCCTCCAGGCCCTTACTTACCCATTGGGGGTCCAACGCCATAATTCTCTCTCTGGACCACAGACACATGTTTGCTCTTCAAAGCGGACCATGAACTGAAGAAACAGATATGCGGTTCAATGTATTTCAATGGGGTTTTGATGTTAGTGGCATAACTTTGGCAGTTTTGGATATTTTTGGCCCACATTTTCAACATGCCTTCTTTGGGACCCTACCTCATGAAAAATTGAACTGTCATAAGGCAGATCTGTCCCAAAAGGTGATTACGTGGTCCCTGCATGAAATCTCCTTTCAGGCAGGAGTTGAAAATTTTCTCTGCCCTTGTTCATGAGGTGGTGTCATAAGAAGGCTATGTTAAAGATTTGGTGTACAAATATTAAAAAACAAATTTATGAGGCTATGTTGAATTTTGCAAACGCAGGCGTGTAACTTTGATAATTTTCAATATTTCCCCCCCAAATTCACAACATAGCCATATCTTTACAGCACCTCATGAGTGTGACAGCTGTAATTTTTCAAATCCTGGCCAAAAGCGAAATCACCTCTTGGGCAGCAGTTGAAATTTTTTCTGTGCCATGGTTCATGAGGTCAGGTCATAAGAAGGCTATGTTGAAAATCTGGTGTAAAAATATTAACAAAACATTGAAGTTATGAGCCTGTTGAATTTTGTGAACGAGGCTCATCATTTTAGTAATTTTCAGTATTTATACCCCAAATTCACAACATAGCCATATCTTTACAGTACCTCATGAGTGTGACAGCTGTCATTTTTCAAATCCTGGCCAAAATGTTTTGTTTTTTTTACATCACCAAAAGGTGATTTCACTATCCCTATGCAAAATCACCTTTTGGGCAGGAGATGAACATTTTCTCTGTCCTTATTCATGAGGTGGCATAATAAGAAGTCTATGTTGAAAATTTGGTGTAAAAATATTTTAAAAACAATGAAGTTATGAGCTTACATTGAATTTTGCAAACGCAAGCTCGTAACTTTGGTAATTTTCAATATTTGCAACCCAAATTTACAACATAGCCATTTCTTTACAGCACCTCATGAATGTGACAGCTGTCATTTCCTAAGTCTGGCCCAAAATGTGTTTTTGCGTCCTGAAAGCTGATTTTGCAGTCCCTGTGCAAAATCACCTTTTGGCCAGGAGTTGAACATTTTCTCTGCCCTTCTTCATGAGGCAGGGTCTTAACAAGACTATGTTGAAAATTTGGTGTAAAAATATTAAAAAACAAATTTTCAATATTTTTACCCCACATTCCTTAGCTGCATCCCTGTCAGCTCTGGTCAGAGTTTGTTTCTACCTGCTCCAGAAACCACAGACCCAACTTGATCTCTAGCTTTGATCTCTTTCCTATCACTAGGGTTCCTTACGGCTATCCCATGCATTTTTGAACCATGCCTCTTTTAAGAATAATCCTTGTATTTGTTGTCAGTAAAAGCAAGTCTAAAGAAGGCATTACATACAATTCGTTCCATTTTCATCCATGCATCCTCTGCAGTTCACAGGTTTTGAGGAATGTGCCAACGGCTGGTGGGCCAGCTGTTTTTAAAACTGAGCCCAACTGATTTGTCATCAGAATGAAAACCTTTCATACTAGCAACCAGAGAGACTCCCTGAGGGCCCTACACTGGGTCCCCTGCACATTGAGCTTCATACCAATGCTAATCACAAGGACATTTCAGTTCCACCCCCCCCCCAACACAAATGTTAAACTATGTGCAGATGACACTATCCTCTAGAGGTCTTGCAAAACCCTACAGGAAATTTTATCCACTTTTACAATCTGACTTTGTGGTTTAACAGCACTGATTAATAAACAAGATGCCAGTCCAAATTCTGTGAAAGCATTGTTTTCTGCCATGAGCCCCAAGCTACAGCTATTTACCCAGCTGTCCTGAACTTAGATGGTGCACATTCTAATGGTTGAACCTCAGATATACAGAGGTGTCATTAGGAGGTAACTGGGGGTAATGCTGAGATTCCTATGATTTCATTGCAACCCCTGTGATGTTCCTTGCAACTCCTAGGAACCCCTAAAATATGATTTCCCTAGCATTTATATGTATAAAATGAGGTATGTGGCCGGTCCAGTGGTGTAGAGGGTTGAGGCGCTGGCGCCTTACCTCATCCCACGCTGGCGACCCGGGTTCGGGAATGGACTCGGGTCGTCGGGGGCTGGCAGAGGCGGGAGAAGATCGAGCATTCGTAAGACTGCTGTCCTCTCTTAGGGGTTGGTAGTGGGTTCTTGTCACGCCACAGCGGCCTCTGGCAGAGACCAGGAGCACTGCTGACGCATGCAAGAAGAAGGGAGTAACTAGAAAATTGGAAATACCACTTCACGGTAGCCGGATGATGGCTGCCTGGCACTCTGAGGCCATCAAGGTCCTACTGAGCTCTCCATCTCAGCAGCATCCCTGGGGCTAAAGTGGAGCGCTGGTCTACCCCCCTTGGCTGGTGCCTTCCCCCTTGGAGGAGGGGGACCCATCCTGCGAAGGGTTACTCCGGGTCACCCTGGGGATCAGCTGCGATCTGAGGCAGAATCTCGGAGGATGGATGGGTCGGAGAACTTCCTTGGTAAGCCCGAAGGAGTGGCTGCCGTGGAGCACGTAGGGGTAGAAAGAAATAACGAAAAAAAAAAAAAATTAGGTATGTGGAGGAGCTTTGCAACCCCTATGATTCTGGTGAAATGACGCTACTGTAGATACAGTTCAGTCCTTGACTGTATCAGCCCGGGTATCAGCCTTTTAACTTTGATGTATATTTTAATCCAACAACAAGAAGGAAAAATTACTCACTGTAGTAATGTTGCTTCTTTTCAGGGATCCATCAATCTGATTTACAATCAGCATCATTCTCCAGCCAGTGTGAAGCCCCAGAGACAGAACGTTATACTAAATACAAAACTTAGAATACAAGTTCAATTTCTGCACTGTGGTCACACTGCCCCTAGTGTTCTAACGTCAGATTTGTTTCTACAACTAGGGGAGCTGTGACCATTAGAACTAGCTGACTGGCTACCAAAAATTTCTAATAGTTTTATTTAAAATTGTTGGAAAACACCAGGCAATTTCTTGGGACAGACAACAGTAGAAAGCACATTAAACTGTCCACATTTTAGCAATTGCTAAGGACTGCAATAACACAGGCTCAGGCAACCTTGAGAAAGAACTGATTCTTGTATGAACCTATTTTCAGATTATGGAAGGGGAGGCAGGGTCCCGGATTGTAAGTCGTTTTGATGGATCCCTGAACAGAAACAGCATTACTAAGGTGTGTAATCTTTTTTCTTCAAACAACAGAAATCCATCAGATATGCTTTACAACAAGCAGACTGTCTAGCAGTACCTTGGGATGATGGATCCAGAACCTGCTTAAGAAAGAGGTTCTGCAAGGCAGCAGTTCCAATACTGGCATCCCTCTTGGACTATATGTCCAGGCAAAAATGTTTTGTGAAGGTGTGCACTGTCTTCCAGGTAAGTGCTTTACATACATTTAGAAGGGGAATACCCCTTGTAGCTGCCACAATGGCTGAGGTGCCCCTTGTGGGATGTGCCCTTAGGCCTCTGGGGGTATTTTTCCTGCTTTTTCATAACAAAACTGTATGCAGAATCTATCCAATGAGAGGTAGTCCTCCTAGTTTCTGGCTTACCTCTGCCCACCTAACCATAGGTAATAAAAAGCCGTGTACCCTGCAACCGGACATTATAAAATGGGTCTTGAAAATCCTGTACCCTCATTGGTCAAAACATGTCACATGACCATGTGTACATCCTGCAACAGACAATCAGTAAAGATCCCGGTAATCAAATGTTTACTTTTTTTGAATCTAATGCATTTTTATTTCAATTTTTAATAACAGATTTATTTTATAATCACAATAATGCACTTCAGGACATGAGTAGTAGTGGGATTTATACACTTCTTGTATGGTTAAAGTCACTTGGCTGTGCCTCGTGACACACCACACAAGGCGTGTGTAAATCCCACAACAACACATGCTCTGTCTTGCATTATTGCTTAATTCTTCATCCGGTCCAGGTGGTGAGCTAGTGCTCTTCCTACATCCAGGCAGTGCACTTTTTGTATACCTGTACTTGAATGTTCAGGGTATTTATTTAGTTATTTGAAAATTGGTGAATGGGAAAGGCACACTGAGCCAAGGCTCATTTCTAGGTGCAACCTAGGGAAGGGACTAGAGGATGCACTTACACAGTACTGACACAGTACACAATTAAATGCAGTTACTGAACATGGCACCGACAGTTCATAGTTAAATGCAGTTACATAGCACTGACACAGTACACAATTAAATGCGGTTACTGTACATGGCACTGACATGGTTCAGTTAAATGCACATACATAACACTGACACAGTACACAGTTAAATGCACTTACATAGCACTGACACAGTACACAGTTAAATGCACTTACCTAGCACTGACACAGTACACAGTTAAATGCACTTACCTAGCACTGACACAGTACACAGTTAAATACTGTTACATAGCACTGATACAGTACACATAAATGCAGTTACATAGCACTGACACAGTACACAGTTAAATGCAGTTACATAGCACTGACAGTACACAGTTAAATGCTGTTGCATAGCACAGACACAGTACACATTTAAATGCAATTATATAGCGTGGACACAGTTTACAGTTAAATGCAGTTACATGGCACTGATACAGTACACAGTTACATAGCACTGACACAGCACAGTTAAATGCAGTTACATAGTACAGACACAGTTCACAGTTACAGTAACATGGAATAGAGTACATGATTAAAACAGGAGTAAGTACAATAAGAGCAAACAACAAAATCAGGTGATTCAGGCACACTTACACCAAGGCAGGGGAACAAATGTATGGGGAGCAGTCAGCTAGAGGCAGGGGCTGGGGGAGGTAAGGAGTTTCAGCTGGTACCTGAAGGATGCAGGGGAGGTGGTGAAGTGGGGGGAGGATGGGTGTAGGTTTCAGAGTGAAGGGAGATGATAGGAAAAGGTTGAATGCCCAGCAGAGGAGTGGGGATGAGGAATGGTGAAAGTGCGAAGAAACCTGGAGCAGAGGGAGCAGGAGGCAGAGGATATGGAGTAGAGGAGTGAGGAGAGGTAAGAGGGAAGGGACCCAAAACAGTATTTGGATATGAATGAGGCAAAGTGGTTTTGGCAATGTGAGGATACAGGAAGAATGGGATAAGGAGGTGTAGAGTGAGCAGTAGTGGGTACAAGAGGGGGAGTTGGTCGCAAAGTGGCAGAAGGAGTTGCAGAGGGTATCCATTCTGGCCAGGGAGGTAGAGGGAGCAGTGGCATAGACCAGTTCCTCATAGTCCAAGACCGGGAGCACCATTTTGGCGAGAAGCTCACAGCATATCTGCAGAGACAAAGTCTTTATTGTGGTACAGGACACCAAGTTTAAGGCGGAGCTTGGTGTGGATGGAGTTAATGTGGGCAGAGAAGTCAAGTTTGCTGTCTAACCAAACACCGAGGTCTTTGAATGAATGAACCACATTAAGTGGGTGCTATCTAAGGTGGAGAAGACAGGCAGAGCTGGGAGTGTGTCCAATTTTTGGCTGGTTCCAAAGGTCATGGACAGTTTTTTTGTGTTGACCCAGAGTTAGTTAGACTGGAACCAGCACAGGACATCATGGAAATCTTGCTGGAGCAGCCCTTCCATGTCTGTAGTGGAGGGACTGCAGGTGTAAATGACTGTAGCACCTGTACGCATGTGGATATGCAAGCTGACACAAGCTGAGGGGAGGTTGTTAAGGAAGATGAGAAAAGGATGCCTCCCAGGCTAGAGCCCAATGGGACCCTGACCTAGATGGGAAGTGGAGGTGATAGGGCGATACCAACCTGTACTATCTGCAGGCGGCACAAGTGGTAAGAACAGAATCAGTGTACAACAGGAGCTAAGAGACCAGCAGAACTCACATTTCCAGGAGCTGGGACAGCAAGTCAAAGCCTTAGCCAGATCAATGAAAATGACAGCTGTGATGTGCCCCTGACCCTGAGAAGATAGAATCAGTTACACGCAGCAGGTAGGAGACAGTGGAGTGATGTTTCTGAAGGCCCAATTGGAACAGGGAGAGGAAATCAGTGGAGTATAGAAAATCAGAGTCTAGTGTAGACAACCTTCTCTTGCAGTTTAGCAAGGGAAAGGAGGAAGGAAACTGGCTGGAAGTTACCCGGGAAGGAAGAGTCCCCCACTGCCTTGTGGAGTGGAATAACTTTGGCCAACTTCCAGGACTAAGAGACAGCACTGAGGGAGAAGGAGAGATTGAGTAGGTGAGTCAGTGGATGTGCTATGGCAGGTCCAGAGATATGGAATAGTTTAGGATCAAGTCTGTCAGGACTGGATTTGAGTAGGTTGAGGGAGTAAAGGGCAGTAAGGGCTTCCTGGGCAGTAACAATGGGAAAGAGGAAACCAAGGAGATAAGAGGGAACTGTGAGGAGGAGCAGATGAGGCTGGAGGGTGCGTGGAGTGGTGAGAAACCATTGAAATGAGCAGCAACAGAGGAGGGGGTCGGACACTGATGAACCGTTTACTAGAAGGATGGGGGTGAACTGGGTGGGACGGTCAAAAAGGGATTGAATTACCTTCCAGATCTTTGTGGGGGCATTAAGGTTGTTCTGAAGGCTGGCCCTGAAATACTGTGATTTTGCAGCCTGGGCAGCTTTAGTACAGGAGTTCCTGATAGTCCCATATAAGAGGAGGTCAGGAATGGAGTGATATAGTTTGAAGCGTGCCCAGGCAAGATTAGGGGACTTGCACTAATCAGTGATTTCAGGAGTAATCTGGGGTGATGGAGAGTTTTGACTCTGGATTTTCTGAGCTGGGCATGCTTGTCCTAGACTGAGGAGAATTTGGAGTGAAACAGGGAGAGGGCAACACTGATATCTGTGGCAGAGAATATGGCTGTCCAATCTGCAGCAGCAAGGTCACTCAAGAGAGACAAGGTGTTGAGTGACCAGAGGAACCTGGTCCCAATATATTTAGGGGAGGAGGGTAAATGCTAGGTTTTCATGACGCAAAATGTCATGCAGTAGTCACTGAAAGTGACCTGCAGGATTCCTGTTGCAGCAATATGGTGGGGTTGGGAGGAAAGAGATCAGTCCAGGAGGCAATGGTTTTGAGAGTGGGGGCTGAGCTGGGTGGGTTCAGTGATAATTTAAGTGAGATTTAGGGACTCAGCCTTGTGGATGATTAGCCTCAAGGCCAGGGAGAACCAATTTACACTGAAATCCCATAGCAAGATGAGTTCTCCAGCAGCAGAATGAGACGTGAGGGTAGAGAGGGGTAGAGCACAGGAAGAACAACTGACTGCTTCAGGTGAAATTCTGACACCACCTTAGGTAGAAACTCCTATTAGTCTTAAGGACTACCTTATCCATGTGGAAGATAATGTAATTTGGATCTGCACAGAGGGCTTGCAGGTCACTTACCCTCCTGGCAGATGTCATCACAATCAGGAAAATTGTTTTCTACATGACTTATTTTAGGTCAGCAGTAGCCGTAGGCTCAAAGGGAGCCTCCAACAGCTGGGCAAGACAGATATTCAGGTACCATGGAAGAACTGGGTCCCTTGCAAGGGATTACAGATGACTGAGACCCTTAAAGAAACATTTTTGTTTTACAGTTAGATGCTTTATCCCCCTGCCATGGCACAGCCTTCTATTCTACTAACCTCTCCATCCTCGCCACCGGAATCCAGGGATTTACCTCACCCAATGTCCTCCATGGCTTGTGCTCCCCTGGAGGGGTTCGATGGGGCACCACACCACCAGTGAAAAGGATCTAGTGAGGGCCCTCCTTTGGCCCTATGTTGTCTATGGCTTAGCCCCCATTAGCAGGGTCTGACAGCAAGTGCCACCCACCAATAACATAGATCCGTTGTGGGAGAGGGGTCCCAAGGTCCAGCACAGAGCCCAGGAGAGGCTGGCATCATCCTCACTATGCCCAGCCATTTTCCACTTTTCTCGAAGGGAAGGACAGTTGTGTAATACCGAAAAGACATACCATGTAGGCTACCGTGCATGAGGTGTGGCCGGCTGCCATCCCTCCAGCCCTGAAGTCACACTGGATTGCCCCCAGTCTCCACTAGGGGTTAGACCAGTACTGAGACCCAACAACCCTCCCTCCCCAGCAGAGGAGAGCATTCCTCCAATTGCTCAATTCTCCTGTCCCTGGCCGACACCTCTGCGACCCAAGTCCGTTCCTGAACCCTGGTAGTCAGTGTGGGAAAAGGTAAGGTACCCAAGGCACCTCAGCCCTCTCCGCCACTAGGCTGGCACTTAAAGAACCTTTAAAGCCTGGTTATGAGGCCAAGGACTTGTCCTTAACAGGCAAAGAGATGAAAGCCCCCTGAGGAAGACCCACATGGCTGAAGCGCTGGGGATCTTCTCTGTTCGGGTCTATGTTCGCCCAAGGGCTCACACAATAAATGGAGTAAAGTACATCCAGGATTATTGTTTATTTCTTTTGAGTGTCACTTCATCGATTTTGAAGGACTTGTCCTTGCCTGCTGATGTGTAGGCTGACACTGCCGCCAGCTGTATCTTCAGGGTTGAGGGTCTCAGACCTAAGAACTTTAGGTGTACTAGGTAGTCCAGAACTGTTGGCAGCCCTGCCTGCACTGTGATTATCTTTCTGGGGGCACACCAGTATAAGAGTCTTTTCCACTTGGAGGAGTATTCTTTCCATGTTTCTGGTTTTCTCAAAACCTTCAGCACTTTCAGCACCTCCTCTGACAAACTTAGGCTACAGGGCCCCCATTTTCAAAAGAGATGAGCAGCGCATCCCTGGAACAAATGGAGATGAGCTGCTCATCTCACAAGTTGCTCCAAACTCCCATATTCAAAGGAGGGAGATGGGGCACCCCGGGTGAAATGGGCCACAGCCCAAAGATAATGTATGCGGCCCAAGTTGAGGGGGCGTGCCCATGAATATCCCGCACAATAGAATATTCAGAAGAGATGGGCCGCCCAAGTGCAGAAGATGAGCGGCGCAAAGTTAGGCATGGAGAAACCATGCCTAACTTCTGGCCACCCACAATCAGGCTGCGGTAGTGCACAAAGCAGCAGAGCAGCCTGCCAGCCCCTGCAGCCCAGTGGCACCCCCCCATGCCCCATGCCATGATGCACCACATTAAAAAGCACACCCCTTCCCCAATGAGCAGTGCAACCCCCCCCAACTCGATCCCCAATAGCTTTGTATAATGTCTACTACCAATATAAAAAAATATCTGGCCCACTGAATGTAAAAAATAAACTGGACAAGCATCATCCTGTTAGCTACACAGTTAAAAATGTGGAGAGCTATATAGATGAGCAATATGAATAACACAGGATAAACTACAGTCCCAAGCTCGATAACATTCCCAGACCTCAGAACATTATGCCTGAGCACATCGTTCTGGAGGAGTTAGAATTCACGGCCAGGATATTTGAAGGTGGCATTTGCGCGGTGCATCTAAAAGTTGTGACAGCACAACAAAATGCTATATTTAAATAAGATGCGCAACCCCACTGGATCACGTATCCTGTCCGAATATAGCAACCATTGTGGGTGGCGCAAATAGGAGCAGCCGACAATGTCACCAATGAGCGTGTCATCTGTACAGCAGAGATCGTGGTCCCTATCAGTCGACAGCTGGCTGTGGCAGGGTGAGGAGGGCTGTGCCAGTCACTGGCATAGATATGGTTTTGGCGGGTGCGGGAATGGGGTCACCTACTGGGTGGCGGGCCACTACACTATGGAAAATATCTACAATGGGACTTTATTCCATATGGGACTATTGGACTGGGGCGCATGCATACTGATATTCATCGGGGCTCGGGGTGGGGGGGGTCCACTGCACTACAGAAAGGGGGTTTAATGTATTACATGCTTAGCTGCCATATCTGGGACATGTAGAGGAATTGGAGTATTGAGCTTGGGATTGTAGTTTATCCTGTGTCATTCAAACTGCTCATCTATATAGTTCTCCACATTTCTAACTGTGTAGCCAACATAATTATGCTTGCCCAGTTTATGTTCTACGTTCTGTGGGCCAGATATTTTTGTTATATTGGGAGCAGGAATTATATGTGGCTATTGGGGATCGGGGCTGGGGGGTTGCACTGCACATTGGGGAAGGGGTTTATTTATTTTATTTATTTATTGAAGCCTTGGATGACACCTGTGAGTAGATGCTTGTTGAGAGATTCCACGTCCGATACATTAATACAAGAAAACACAATATAGTTACAGTAAATTATACATACAGAGTACAAAAAATTCTACAGTACATGGGTTGCAGTGACAAGCAGTTCACAAATTCTGCTGAGGCATTGTACATTGTATGCCAGCATCCTGCAGAAGAGAGAGAGAGAGGTAGAGGCAGACTGTTAGGGTGAGGTAGAGGCAGGGGGGCAGTGGGAGCCAGGATAGGGAGGGCAGAGGGAAAGAAAAGAGCCCAGGGGTAAGGGGTGGGAGATAAGTGCTAGGGCAAAAGGGGTGGGAGGCAAGTGCTTGGGCAAAGACTTAACCTGGTGGGCCAGGAGTTGGAAGTGCTAAAGCAGACTAAAGCTGCGGGCACAGACTAGCGGGGGCGCCTACAGGTACTATTGTTGGTGAGGTGCTGACGGAGTTTGCGTTTAAAGGAACTGAGGGTTGTGGCTCTGGCGATGTTAGGTGGTAAACCGTTTGTCCACAGAGGGTCCCAGTGAGCAAAAGGATTGCTGGGGATCGGGAAGGGGTCTGTCCTTATATACAGCCATTGGGACACAGGGATGGGGCGACCTGTCTGGCGCCTCTTGCTGGGTGCAGGCATGACAATGAGCCTATAATGGGCATGCATATGGCCGTTTGCACTTTGCATGCCTAATGGGTCCATTTGCATATCCTGGCTGAATATCGCCGTTTGGGGCACAGCACATCTGGGATGCACCGGCACATCCCCCATTGCTGATATTCTGCCCATCCTCTGGGATGCGAAGGAACATTTCCAGGTGCCTCCATTTGCTCCGCCTGCAACGGTTGCTATATTCAGACAGGATGCATGATCCGATGGGATCACGCATCTTGTTTAAAGATAGCATTTTGTTGCACCGGTGCAACTTTTTGAGGGGTGCATCTGGATGCGCCGTGCAAATGCCCGCCTTCGAATATCCTGGCCGAAAATTCTAAATCCTCCAGAACCATGCACTCAGACATAATATTCTGAGGTCTGGGAATGTTTTCCTGCCCTGAGATACAATCAATAGGTTGTATCGCAGTAGTGGATTGATTGGAGTCTTGCTGAACAGAGTCAGGAGCATTGAATACCAAACCTGTGTGGCACAGTCCAGGACTGTCAGAATCACTGTTGCTGGCTCTCTCCTGAGCTTTATAAGCACTCTCTGTATGAGTGGAAATGATGGGAAGGCATACAGAAACCTCCTTTTCCAGTCCAGAAATAGGGCATCCTCTGAGACAGTGCTCCTTTCTGGTGGCCTACAACACAACTGTGGGAGATAATTGTTCTCCCAAGAGGAAAGCAAGTTTATTTATTTATTTACTTACTGAAAAGTTTCACCAGGAAGGCACACTGAGCAATCGGGATTGCTTGTCTCCCGGTGCATCCTGTGGGAGAGGGAGTACATAGGGAAGCATTGGTACAATTACCAGAGCTGGCTAACATGGTATACAAAAATATATTATTAAATAATACAGTACCTGTACAAGATGAGAATAGGATATTGCTCAATTAATGAACAATAAGGACAAATTGTTTTGCACAGTTAGGACATTTGATTGTGTTGATAAGTGCTGAGGTTGGGCAGAGGTAGGGTAGAGTGTGATGTACAACATTAGTGTGAGGGTTGAGGGAAGATTGATTAGTAGCAGGAGCAGTTAGGAGAGAAGTAGTTTAGTAGGGCTGAGAATAGAGATGATGGGGATGAGGAGTAACGAATGTGGGGAGGTAATGAGTTCCCAAGTTTAGGGAAACGATATGAAAATGCAGATTGTCCTAAGGTTATGGAGCGACACGGTACCAACATGGTGTGAGAGTCAGTAGATCTGAGAGAGCGATGAGGGGGAGGGATGTGTGAAGGATAGCAGTGAGGTAAGAGGGTATAGTGCCAAGCCAGTATTTTAAGATAAATTTGGTGCAGTGGGAGAGACATCTACAGCCCAGAGATTGGAATGCCAGAGAGCGGTAAAGGTCACAGTGGTGAGTCGGGGGGGGGGGTGTCTAAAGCAAAATGACAGAAAGAGTTAAAAAGAGTGTCCAGTTTGGTTAGGGGGGACTTGGGTGCGGCACAGAAAACCACATCACAGTAGTCAAAAATAGGTAAAATCATTTTCTGAACAAGTTCACGCCGAGCTGTAAGAGACAGAGTGCTACGGTTCCTGTAAAGGGCGCTGAGCTTGGGGCACAGTTTTTTCAGGATGCCGTCGACGTGATGAGAGAAATTGAGGTGTTTGTCAAGCCAAATCCCAAGGTACCTGAATGAAGATGTGCCCTCAATTTTTTGTCCCATCAAGGGTGTGGAAGAAGGGTAGGGGGTGTAATCTGGAGAGTTTCTGCCTTGTGCCGAAGGTCATGGAGACCATCTTTTTGGCATTTAGGTAAAGCTGATGAGAGTGAAGCCAGTGTTGATCCTTGTTAAGTCAAGTTGGAGTCTAGTTGCAACATCAGAGGGGGAATAGCCAGAGGTGTACAGGACAGTGTCATCAGCATACACATATATGGAAGAAGATGAACAGACTGTCGGGAGGTTGTTTAAGAAGATGGAAAATAAGAGTGGGCCAAGCACTGAGCCGTGGAGCACACCCATGTGTATTTGGAGAGGGAGGTATATAGCATTGGCTATCCTGACCGATTGTGTCCTACCTACCAGGTAGGCTCTGAACCAGCTGGTGGCAAAGTCAGACAGGCTGCCTAAGGTAAGGGTGTTGAGATGAAGGGAGTGGGAGACCGTGTCAAAAGCCTTGGCGAGATCAACAAAAATGGCCAAGGTAATTAGACCACTGTCCATCTCTGAGAGGATGGAGCCTAAGAAGGGAGATAGTGATGGAGTGTTTTTTTCTAAAGTCAGCTTGGAAGGAAATGAAGAAGGAGGAGGAGTCGGATAGATAGAAGGAGAGCTGGGATAGGACAAGGTGTTCCTGGAGCTTAGCCAGGATGGGAAGAAGTGAAATTGGACGATAATTACTTGATGTGGAAGAGTCACCTCCCTTAGGTAGGGGGAGGACCATAGCATGTTTTCAGTCCATAGAGACAGTTGCAAGAGAGAAGGAGAGGTTGAAAAGGCGGAGAGAGGAGAGGAAACAGCAGAAGCTGAGAGATGTAACAGTTTTGAGTTGAGGCCATCTGGGGACCCTCCTTTCGAAGGGTTGAATGCACAGAGTTTCACAAACATTGTTTGAGGAGACAGGAAGGAATGAGAAACTCCCAGCCAGTGGGTGAGAGGAGAGCGAGGAGGGGTCTGGGGAGGAGGGAGGGAAGGTTTAGAGGAGGAGGGTAGCGCAGGATGTGAAGTAGGAGTTGAATTCAGTAGCGATTGAGGTGTGGTCGTAAATGAGAGGGTTATTTATGTGCAGGAGTGGGGTGTGACATTTAGACGAGGGAGAGAAAGGAGAGTGCACAACCTTCCAGAACCTGGATTGATTTGCTATGTTGGTTTGAAAAGAGGAGCAGAACTGTTCAGCTTTAGTGAGCCTGATGGCTTTTGTACAAGAATTACGTAGTATACGATATGTTGTAAGGTCATTTTGTAGCTTGGACACATTGTGTGCTTTTCAGGCCTGGTCTTGGGCATGTTGACAGGCCAGTAGTTCAGGGGTGAACCATGAAAGGTGGTTTCCACGGACTCTAGAGTGTCTTAGAGGGGCATGCTTGTTCCAGGTATTGAGGAAGTTATTCTTAAAATAGACCAATGCTTGGTCGATAGAGTTGGCCGATGTGATCGACGACCAATCTGTTTGTGTTAGGTCATGGTGTAAGGGGGCAAGGTTGAGTGATTTGTAGGAGCAGGTCAGATGTATTTTGTGGGAACTTTTGGTCTATGTATCTTGTGAACCCAGAAGATCATATGATGATCACTGAGAGCATCAAGGAGAAGGCCAGATCGAATGACACGGTGAGGGTGAGTGGTGATGACCCAGTCAATCAGGGAGTGATTTAGGGTTTTGTGGTTGAGCCGTGTAGGTTCATGGATTAGCTGTGTATGGTTTAGGGCCAATAGCCTTTTCCAGCTTTTCCTAGGGAGGGGGACAACCAGTTGAGGTTGAAGTCACCCATTAAGTAAAGTTCGCCTGACGTTGCGTGCGATGTGATAGTGGTGACAAGATCAAGGGTGACTGAGGGATTGAGGCGAGGATGGCAGTAAATTCCTGTGACATAGATCAGGATGGAGAACATCAGGGATAGTCTTAAACTAGTGCCTCGTAAGTATTGGAAACAGATAAGGATAGGATAGTAGTGACTTGTAGTGCGGAGGAGGTATAGATTGCCACGCCGTCACCTCTGGAAGCACGGTCTTGATGGGCCAGAGTATAGCCTGGAATAGTGATGGAGGTGTCAGGGATCTTGTTTAACCATGTTTCAGACAGAATGATGATGTCAGGGTTTAGGGAAATGGTGAGTGACTGGAGCAAGTCGAGCTTTGGAAGGAGTCTCTTTCTGGAGTGCCACATCTTCTGAAGAGTGAGGTCAGCACTTGCTGGTTCAGTGTCCACTCATGGTTTTCCTAGCTGATTTTGCTTAGGGAGTCCTTTCCTGGCAGATGTACCACAGAAGCCTTTGTATCTAGGGTATAAGGCAGATCCCAGATTCTCATGGCCTCTGTACACAGATTTGAGGATCTTGTTCCTTCCTGCTTGTTTATGTAATACATCGTTGTGTTGTTGCCTGTTTGCATCTGAACAGACCAAGCTTCTAACTGGGAGGAAAAGCCAGAAATACTGCCCTGATCTCCTGGAGACATGCTGTGCTCCTGAGTCTCCTGTGGGCTCCAGATTCCACTCACTGTGAGGTTCTCTAGGTGGGTACCCCACCCTAGGAGTGAGGCAACTGTTGAGAGGATAATTGTTGGGGATTGCTGAAGGAAGCGAATGCTCTCTCAGAGGTTGCTTTTGTCCTTCCACCACTCCAGTGCCCACACAAATGTCTTTGTCACTGGCACAAGACTGGAGAATGGATCCCATCTTTAAGACAAGTGGTCTCTTAAGTGATACTGAATGTCTCTCATCTGAAATCTGGTCCATGGCCCCGCTATACTGTGGATGAGACCATGTGGCCTAATAACTGCAGGAAATCCCTTGCAGGCCTTGGTTAGCCCACTGTGAAGGATTGTGCAGTGGCAATCAGATCCGATACCCTTTCTTGTGGAAGGAAAGTTTTCCAATGCAGGGTATCCAATTCTGGGCCTATGAAGCCCGACACCTGAACAGGTTCTGTTTGGGACTTCTGCAGAGTTGTCAGGAACCCCAGGTTTTCCAGGGTGTTTTTCTGTCTCTGGATAGAGCATCTTATCTCTTGTTTTGTTCCCCCTGAGACTAGTCAGTTGTTCAGTTAGGGAAAAAAACACCACATCTTGCCTTCTCAGATAAACTGCCACCATAACTAGGCACTTTGTGAAGACCCTTGGTGCTGAAGTGAAGCCAAAGGGAAGGGCTATAAACTGGTACTGGCAGTTTCCTAGCCTAAACCTGAGGTATTTTCTGTGTGTAGGTCTGACTGGAATGTGAAAATAAGCATCTATCAGATCCAGTGACCCTAGCCATCCCATGATTTCAAGGACAGTATCACTGTGCCCAGTGTGACCATCTTGAATCTTTCCTTTTTGATATGCTTGTTCAGATATCTTTGTTCTAAAATGGGTCACCACTCCTCATTTTTCCTGTGAGTGAGGAAGTATCTTGAGAACATGTGCTTGTCCCACTATGAGGTAAGGAACTTTTCTACTCCTTTTTCCACAGCCGTTTCTTTACTTCCCTTTCTGGTAGACTTATTTATGTCGGTGAATGAGCTGAACAGTTTCTTTGTTTCTGCCATTTTGGAAACCTCTCAAATTGCAGGGACAATTCCAGACTGTCTACTTCCAGGACCCACTTGTCTGTGGTAATTGTTACTCATTCCTGGAAAAAGTGGGACAGTATTCCCCCCACTAGCAATGGTTGATCAACTTGGGCAGAATTGTCAAGGTTTTGTTTTGGCTGTGGCTTGGGGCTGGTGCTGCAGCAGCATGTCTGGAGCCCCTCCTGCCTCTGCCCCGTGATCACCTCTTTTGGTTGGTACTCATGGGGGTGTAAGATCTTGGCTAGTAGCCCCTACCCCTGCCTCCCTTCCTTCCTTCCATAAGGCCTGAAGGAAGTGAAGGCCTTTTCCTTTTCAGTGTTAGTTTTGTAGGTGGTTTTATACTCATCCAGTTTTTCATGTACAGTATGTCTCTGTCTCTGTCTTGTCACCAAATAAGGAACTTCCCTCAAAGATGAAATTTATGGCCCTAGACTGGGTGTCCTAGGAAAGGATGGTAACCTTAACCCAGGCAAATCTCCTCAATGTCATTGCATGGGCTAGGACCCATGAAGCAGAGTCATTGGTATTGACAGCCATATGGAACTGGTATTTAGTGGCATCAGTGGCTGACTTCCTGGAATCCTTCTCAGGGTGCTGTGCAGAGAAAGACACCTTTGTCTTCTCATAAGCAGCTGCTTGCATCACTTAATGATCAGAGTGGGCATACAGGTATCCCACCCCCTGTTTATCCACCTGGTGCTTCTTTTCAATTTTGTTGTCAATGCCGCAGCTGCACTGGGTGCTTGCATGATTTCTAAAGTAGCCTTTTGGAGTGATTTGTGGACGGGGACTAGCAGCCTTCTTGTAGGAGTTATGCCCATCACATCCATAAACTCCATTTCCTCCTTATCTTCCTCTGTTTCACGAGAGGGGATGTTGATGGTTCTCACCATCGGTTTGATGGAAGAGGAGTACGAGGTATATCCTCTGTAGGCCTAGGAGTGGACCCAAACTCTTGTGCGGGTGAACCATCTGGTTCTATAGGTTCACTTTCCTCCTCCTCATAATACATTTCTCTTCCTCTGCTGGCAAATGGTGTGGAACCTGAGCCTAGGGATGGGGGACAAGCATAGTAAGGAAGTTTCACATGGTCTGGAAGGCCTGGAAACACTTCCATGCTTTGGCCATGCCCTCTGTTGAGGGCATTTGTCTTGGATCCACTGCCTGTTCCTTTTCCTTTGCAGAAGGAGTGGTGTGGACATTATTTATTTTTTTTTTATTGGCAGGCACTGGTTCCAATACCTGCTCTGAGGCTCTTTCATTTGTATTTTTGCTATCATTGGATTCAGGGTACCCCCATTCAGATGCCCTGGTATCTTTACCATCTTTACCATGCGTATCTGATGGATGGACAGCTTCATCTTTGTTACCTGTCCCCTTTGACAGGGACTGCAGCTGTTTATGAGGAGATGAACCCTCTAATGCATGCTTTCCACCATCATTAGGAACTCATTCAGAGCCTTTATTCTGTTTTGGTGACAGAGGCAGACTTAGAAGCTACAGCATCTTGTCTTTTTCATCCCTTTTCATTTGAATTTTGGCGCAAAATATTTTACAGAGCTGACAATTGAGAAAATCAACATCTGGACCTCGGCACCTTAAACAAAGCTCATGTCAGTCTGCCCTTGCCAGGATAGGGAAACAATCTGTACAGCTTTTAAGAGAACCTTTCTTGATGCTAAAAACTAGAAACAGGGAACTCACTTACATTCATTGGGAGCTCCTCCAGTATGCTTGCCAGATTTTTTTAACTAGCCCTCAAAGGAAGAGAAGGGATTGTAAATCACCTCCGAGGGGCTGGCCGCACAATCCCTTTCTTCTTCCTGTCTCTCTGAACCACCGCCACACTCTGACATTTTGTAGCATCTTTATTTTTTATTTTTTTATTGTTTTCCCTCTTTTTGCCCCCACAGCCGGCCCCTGTACATCAGCCTGGTCACGGCTCCCCCGTGCTTCCATCTCCTGGCCACTTATGCTTCTTCACCCCAGTACTCCTGGCTTACTCCCCAGATGGCAGGGATGCGGCACCCAAGTGCCGCATGACTAGTAACTGCCTGGGGAGAGCGGGACCCAGAGGCTAATCAAAGCCGGGGGCAGATTTCACAAGCGTGGCTAGCTGCGAGGAGTTTCCTTGCTTTGACAGGGGTGGGGATGTGCAATGACATCCAGCATCCGCCCCGCCCCTAAGATGTTGGCACCGGTAGTTGCACGAACCCCCAGCTTCCACCAGGGGTCCGTCAAGCACCAAGCGTGACCCGTACCCTCCCTTCAGAGAAGGAGAGCAGTCCATGGGATGCTCAATCCTACTCCCCCGGCCAGCCCTCCAGTAACCTGGGTCCATTCCCGAACCCAGGTCGCTGGTGTCACAAGCAGAAATCCAACCACTGTGCCGGTGGGCCGGCGGCTTCTGGCATCTTTATAGGGCGAGCATGGGGGGGGCGTGCTCCATTCACTTGAATGGAGCATTTTTTTCAAAGGTGATGTCTAGATTTTAAATCGGGCTTTGGTATCGATTGATGCCAGAGTTCTACTAACAAGGATCTTGCACTACCACTGTTTTAAATGAATTTCTGCTCTTGTTTGCACAATGCACTTTCAAGTACTGCCTTTTGGTGTCTGTACCTTTAATTGTGCAGCTTAAAATGAGTCAAGGGTAGTGCAAGGTAGTCTCTTGAAAACGCACATGTGCGTGAAACATTGAGACCGCATGCCTGTACGCCTCTCTCCTACTGGGTTTTTATGCTGAATTATGCAGAAATTAAGCTTTGCATCTGAGTTTAAGCCTGGGATCTCTTTCAGTCATGCTGGCAAGAGGCACCATTTCTTTTTTCTACCTACTGATCCAGTGGCACTGCTTAGATTGTTATTTATCATATTATATGTAGTAACATATTGTTTCTAGGTTCTACCAGGAAAGACACACTGAGCTGATAACAGCTCGTTTCCAGATGTATGTAGTAACAAACATTTTTACTATACAGGACGTACTAGCTTTATGATGTCCCTGACGTCTCTGTAGTTTGACTAATTGTGTCTTAAAGTAACAGTAATTGTTACACACTGTAGATATCCATACCTGAGGGAAGTGTTGTCGACTTTCCGCTTGCTTTGCACTTTCTTAGCACTTTGAGCACATTGGTAATTTATTGTAGATCTCTTCTAAATGTGTGAATTGTGGCCTTTAGCTTTAGGTACTGTGTATAAATAGTGGCTACCAGGTGGAGCTGATTTTATCTCTTGATAAAGTGATGAGGATTGTGAAATGTCAACTGTATCGTGGTTGAGTGTTTTTAGCACTTTGTGCTCTAAGGTTCTGTTGTACCACTGCAGAATAAACTTTGTCAGTTTTACAGTTTGGAGACTTACACTTTTCTTGTTAAATGGGTGCTGATCTTCTTCTCCTGCTTGTGGTTGTTTTCAGCTCAGGCACTATCACTCCCTGAATGTACCTCTCCCTTTCCAACATTGCCTTTCTGTACCACTGATCACGAGGATTTTTCTGCTTCTTTTGTTGTGTGTTTTGTACTGCCATTTCTGCTCTCGTCTGTTAGGCTGACTCACCAAGAGCTAGTGATGGGAGTCAGACTGGGAAGCCTGAATCCTAAAGGCAAATAGTTCTACTGTTCGGCTAAAGATGAACCGTCCCTTAGAGGTTGCAAGAACTGAGCTTTCAACCTACCCAGCAGTTCAGCCATTCACATCTAGAGGGCGCTACTGTTGTAACTTCTCAACATTAAAGGACTCCATTTGTGCAATCTCTCCCATTTAGAGGGTACATCTTGCAAACATCCACAGTTTATCAGCACGTTTCTTGTAGTTAAGGTGAATTAACATGCAACAGACGCTCATCTCTAACCTTATGGGACAAGTAGCAGTCTACCGTAGTGGTAACTACCGCTGAAAACCTGGTAATAGCAATATTTAAGCAAGCATATGTCAATGCTGAATGTTGATTGCGTTGGTCTGTTGAGCTCGCTAGGTGGCCGTCTGTCATTGGCTCAGTCTGTTTGTCCCGGTGCTGCAGGCTGCTCTTTTGTACTGGGCTGCTGTCTGCATTGGCACCTTGTTCTGCTGAGGAAGAAATCCGCAGCTGACCCGACAGAGCTCCATTGAGGTTGCTCACTTCCCCTCTCTCACTTGCTCATTCTGTTTCTCCTGGTGCTGCAGGCTGCCCTTTATACTGGGCTCCTGCCTGTATTGATGCCTTTTTCACCACAAAGAAACCGCAGAAGTCCTGACAGCTTTTGGTGAGTTTGGTCACTCCCTCCCTCACTCGGCTCGATCTTAATCTGTCCCAAACACTGATTTCCTAGAGTGACCATGCTATTGTCCGCAGGAGGCAAAACATATTTTAGCCAGATGTGAAAATGACAGCTGTAGTGTTCATAGAAGTTATGAAAAATACCACAGTTGAAAATGTGGCTGACAGAATTACAAATTTGCGAAGTTACAAGGGTGCGTGGAAACAGTTCAACTCACGCTTGTAACACAGTCATGTTATGGAGTTTCGTCACCAAATTTTCAACATAGGGATTTTAGGACCTCTGCTCATGAACAGTGCTACTGTCATTTTCTTAATCTGTCCCAAACACTGATTTCCCACAGTGGCCACATTATTTTATAGAAAAAATGAAACAGGGCAAATTATTTTCACCATAACATGTACTGCAGCTTTAACGTACCATTCCACCAGAGCTCTTACACTAAGAGACCCATTTCATCATGAGGCTCATTACTGAAGTACACCATCTTTTGTAGCCAAGTTTTGATACTATCAGAACTGAGATCTGTAGCTCTTCTTTCATCTATGTAACTAGTATCCACCCCTAGTCACAAGCTAGTCTATTAAAGGGCACTGCATGTTAGGAACGTCATAATATTAGAAACATTTCGTCTAGTTCTGACTGCAATTTCTTAAGTAATGTGCAGCCTGCAAGTTCCACTGTACTTCGGAAAAGAAGAAATGAATAATGCCCTGCTGAACTCTGACCACGAACATGAGGCATCTGCCAGTAGAGGTGTAACTCCTGTTAATCATCACTTAGATGATAAGAATCACCTTCAGACAGCATTGTCTGAGAAAGGTGCCCTAAGGTTATTTCACATTCATGACCATTTCTATAAATATACTTGATTTTTCTCAAGCTAGACAATGATATTTTACATACCATATAGTTTTTTTAGGGTAGGAACTTTTAAATGTCTGAAAAAAAAAACGATAGGAACTTCTAAATGTCTGGCACTCATGTAGACATTACCAGACAGTTATCGTTTTGTAGGGAGGCATGTGAGTGTGAGCGTATACATTGTGCATTTTTTTATAAAACCACCAAAATCCAGCTTGGCCCTCAGATCCATCAAGGCATCTCCTGCAACAGAAACCTTGCATCTCATATGAACATACGAACACACGAAGAAGACAGCAGAATAAGGCCATTTGGTGTATCTAGTCTGCTCATATTGCAGGGTCTGTGGCTTAAGCTACTGACCCTGCCCCCCTCCCCAATCCTTCCATCCTTTCCATCTGCCCCACCCATGATCTTTACCTTCCCATTATTTTTTTTTTTTTTTGTAATTCATATTTTATCAGAGGTTTTTCAAAATACATACAACAGAACAGTCAAAAGATAAGTGGACCTTCACATTACATATTTATTTATTTAGTTTTTGTTGACCAGGTAAGTGCACTAGACAAATTCTGCCTATTTTCAGGCACGACCCGGGAGAGGGGGATACAGATGAATGCCAACTGACCTTGAACTAGATTATGCTGTTATTAGTATGTTAGTCTTCATATAACAGTGACTATCTTAAATCTCATTTGCTCCCGGTGGACATTTTGGGTCCATTCCAGCAATGGATGGTTCTGACACCATGTGGCGTCTATGGGAACAAATGAGTTAAAAAAAATATATATCATGCATCCTGCATTTAGTTATGAACGTGACTGTGACTGCACTTTCTTTTTTTTTTTTTTTTTTTATTTTATTTTTTTTTAATTTGCATTTTTTCCACCTCCTCCTAGCTGCCGGCCACCCAATGTTCAGCCCGGTCACGGGCCAACGGCCCCACCCCCCACATCGGCCTCGGGTCCTCCGATACCCCGTGGCTTGCCCCCCACGGCGGGGCTGCGGGATGGGGAGAGCGAGGCATCCCGCAGAGACCGTAATTGGTCGGAGGACTGGCCTGGGGGCTAATCAAAGCCGGCCGGGCTTCATGGAGGTGGCCGCAGCCGCCCATTTTTTCCTTTCTTTTTCCGGGAGTATGGCCGGTAATGACGCCCAGCATCCGCCCCGCCTCCCACAATCTTTGAGCTGCATGCGGTGCTCCTTAGCCTCCGCTAGGAGTCCCCATCGCCCGGATGCTACCCCATCCTCTCCCCGAGAAGGAGAGCAGTCCAACGGACGCCAATCCTTCTCCCGGCCGCCCTCCCACGACTCGGTCCATTCTCGAACCTGGCCGCCCGCCGAAGCGGAAATCCAACCGCTGCACTGACGAGCCGGCCGTGACTGCACTTTCTAATTACTCCACACACACACACACTTCTGACCCCGGTCTTATTCACCTTTCAGGTTATTACCATCTCCTCACTACTCCTACTTTGTTCTTCTACCCTGAATTGTCCCCATTTTTGCCCTGCAATACCCTGCACTCTCCTCTCCCACCTCCCCCTAAATAGTCATCATGCCCCCCCCCCACTTAGTGCCCCTACTCCTTCTCTGGATATGTATGTATACCCACCCTTTACGACGTGTGAACCTTTGTAAAAGAGCGTCTCCAGCTCAAAGGTATTGTAATCCAAGATTAAATAAATAAAAAAAACCAAAAAACATAATAATGAAGCTACTATGGGGAAGGGGAAACTATGGTGTTCTAAACCTATTAATTACTATGCTTATTAAAACAGACAAAACTGCAAATAAGAGATAAGGGTTCAATTACCCATAAGAAAACACGACAACGTTTTGTAACCTAAAATAACAGTACAGACTTATTCTTTTAAGAATTTTAAAAAAAGTGCCCAAATATCACAATATTTGTCAACCCTATTAATGTTAAGATATGCAACTCTTTCATAGCTGGCTCTTATTGAGAGGTCTTGCAACCATTCTCTAATGGTGGAAGCAACGGTGCGCTTCCAATGCCTTAAAACAATGTTCTTGGCTGTAGTCAAGGCTGCATGAAGTCATAGCTTTTGAGCTATTGAGCAACAGGGAATATTAGAGTAGATGCCCAGAACTATTATTTTAGAAGTAAAAATGAGGTGGGACTTGGCTATATTTTCACACGTTACCTTCACCCCATTCCAAAACTAACTCAAAGAGGGACATGACCACAGAATATGTGAAAGGGTACCTTTGTCAGCAAGAAATCTCCAGCACAAATCAGTGCCTCACAAACCTAAATCTGCAAGTTTACAGGGGTTATAGTACCATCTGTGGACCACTTTGTATTGTGGCAATCTTCCTTTGGCTTCTCTACATGCTTTAAGTGTTGTAGGCCACATTTGAGACCATTCATCCTGTATGATATGGACTTGCAGTTCCTCCTGCCATTTATTTTTTTAAACCGAGTCAAGGTGTCAGCTTTAGAATTAATTATCAGTTTGTACAAGTGCCTATGACTGTGGTTAGTTGTGCATATCTGGTCCAGCATGTGGGCTGCTGGGAAGATTACATATTTGATTACTGTGGTTCTAAGCACATCTCTAATCTGGAGATAGTTGTGAAACTCAGTTCTTAGAAGCACAATTTTTTGAGAAATCTGGGCAAAGAGCATTGGAAGCTGACTCTGCATCTAAAATGTCATCTAGAAAGTGAATACCTCTGGGTTTCCATGCGGGTCAATCAAGGCATTTTCCAGTTAGGCTTAGAACTCGATTACCCCATAGTGGGCAGTGGGTTGAGGTATTGAGGTCCCATTTTAAGGCCAAAGCTACTTCTTTCCATGACTTGTTTACCTGGCATAATACTGGGTTTGCATTGAACAATCTATTGGAATTGGCAACTAAAACTGACCTCGGATGGTGCCCCTTTAGCAATGATTTTTCTAGTCTCACCCAGCCCGGAGTGTCCTGTTTATTGTTTAGCCAGAGAGATTTAACACATTAGGTGGCAGTGAAAGCACTGTGTCTGATTTTGAAGTGTGGCAGCCCCAAACCACCCGTATCAGTAGACTGTTGTTGCCTTACCTTCCCCTAATGTCTGTCCCAGCCTCTCTTGAAGCTGCCTGCCATTTTCAATGAGACCACTTCATCTGGAAGCATATTTCAACTGACCACTACCCTCTCGGTGAAGAAGTGCCTCCTAATCTCCCTCCTAAACCTCCCCCCTCCAGCTTAATACTGTCTCCTCTCTTGTTATGGCTGCAACTTAGCCTAAAGAGACCCTCCTTATCCTCCCTATTTATCTCTTTCAAGTACTTGAAGGTCTCAGTCTTGTTCTCTCTCTCCCTCCTCTCCTCCAGGGAGTACATGTTCAGGACCCTCAACCTCTCCTCGTATGCGTTACCCTGCTGACCTGTGATCATCTTTGTTGCCCTTCTCTGGACTGTCTCCAACAGTCTAATGTCTTCTTGAGGTGTGGGCACCAGAACCGTACTCCATACTTCAGATGTGGCCTCACCAGTGACTTATACAAGGGCAGTATAACCTCCTCTCGCCTATTGCTTATCCCCCTAGCAATGCATCCCAGCATCTTATTTGTCCTTGCAGCTGCTGCCTTCTTGCATTGCATGGAATGCTTCAAGTTGCTAGTGATCATCACCCCCAGTTCCTTCTCCTCTTCCACTGCAGATACCTTGACCCCTCCCAGGAAGTATTCCATCAGGGGATTCTTGGCTTTAACATGCATAACTTTGTATTCTTGGCACTGAAGCCAAGCTGCCAGATCCCAGACCACTTCTCAAACTTTTTTAGATCATCCTGTATCCCTTCAGCTGTGTCCCTCCTCCCACAGAGCATGGTGTCACCCACAAACAGGCACATTTTGCCCTTAATGCCATCCCCAATGTCATTGATGAAAACACTGAACAACACCGGTTCCGGCATTAAGTCCTGTGGGACATCACTGGTGACCTCCTTGGTGCCTGATAACTCTCCCCCCACACCACCTTCTGGGTCCTATTCCTCAGACAGTTTTCTACACATCTGGTCATCTTTTCTCCTAACCTGATATCCACCAACTTTTTTGATCAGCCTCTTGTGGGGTAAAGAATCAAAGGCTTTGCTGAAGTCCAAATATAGGATGACCACCATTTGGCCCCTGTCTACTGCCTTAGTGACCCAGGCAAACAAGTTGATTAGATTCGTTTGACACAATCTTCTTCCCACAAACCCATACTGCCTCTCATCCTGGAGACCATACCCCTCTAGATATTCTACCAACCTTTCCTTAAGTTTGGTCTCCATGAGCATGCACACAATTGAGGTCAGACTGACTGTTCTGTAATTCCCTGGGTCATCATTGGGACCACTCTTGTGGAGGGGCACCATATGTGCCAGTCTCCAGTCCTGAGGTACCATGCCTGACTCCAACAAACCATTGAATATGTCCACCAATGGCCCTACAAGCTCGTCTACCAACTCCCTCAGCACCCTTGGATGTATGCTGTTAGGGCCTCGTGATTTGTCTACCCTCAGTGCTAGCAGTCACTCCCTCACTGTCTCCTCCTCTATCAAAATATCAGTGCTCTTCTCCCCCTGTAGGCACATGTCCTTTTGTCTCCTTAGTGAAGTCGGAACAGAAGTATCCGTTCAGCACTTCTGCTTTTCCCCCATTCTCCACTCACTCTTCCCCTTTCCGAGGCCTAACAATCCTGTCCTTCTTGTGTCTTTTCTTGCTTATGTAGTACAAAAGGCCTTCTCCCCTTTCTTAATTCCCACAGCTATCTGCAGTTCCTTCTGTGCCTTACCCCTCCTTACTACCCTACTTGCCTCACTAGCCAACTTTAGGTAATTCTCCCTATCCACCTCTCTCTTGGTCTTTCTGAATTTCCTATATGCTTGCCTCTTTTCCCTTATTGTCTGTGTGACCCCAGAACTGAACCAGCTAGGTGCTTTGGCCCCAGAGTTTTTCCTCGAGTCTAATTCTACACCCACTCTGGTACCCTTTCAACTGAGCTTGTCTGTACTCTCCCATTCTCCTCTTGGGATGGCTGGCAACACCTGAAGAACCATGATAGGGTGGTGTATGTTCACCTGTTGCCGTTCTCAACACTGGCTCATATTACTTCGCTTTGGGACCTAAGACAGAATCATTGCAATAGACTGTGCATTAAACGTCTAAACAACTCTGCCTTAAAACAATTAAGATGGTGCATTCTGAAGCTTCTGCTACTCCTGCTGCTGCTATCTGGGAATGTTCACCCAAATCCTGGGCCTAAAATTCCTTGCTCCGGCCATCAGTCGAGGCACCCTGGGGATCTCACCCTTGCATCTCTCAACATCTGCAGCCTTCTGCCTAAATGTGATGCCGTGCAAATATTCACTAACAAACACAACCCTGATATCCTTGCAATCGTTGAAACCAGGCTATCACCCAAAATTCCAGACACAGCTATTGCCCTGCCAGGGTACAATGTCTTCAGACTTGAAAGGAGTACAAAAAGAGGGGGAGGCTGTGCTGTATGTCTCAAAGACAGCCTCCTGGGTCACCGCTTACCTTCCTCCTCTTGGTTTCTTCTACACAGATCCTACCAATTAAAATTCTGTTTGGGGCTCACAACAAAGCACTGACTATTGCTGCTGTTTACATTCCTCCAAAAGAACAAGGTAAAGGCCTCAACTCAGTCTTGGACCTCATCCGTGCCCAACCTTCTGACTCGGAGTCAATCCTAATGGGTTATTTTAACATCAATTGGCTAGCCGCTGACACGGGGGGGCCTCAAGGATGCCATCTCAGCAGCCAACCTGGCACAGCTGGTAGTCTCCCCCACCAGACATAATCATAAAACTGGTGCAAGCACTCTCCTGGACTGGATACTGACCAGTCATCACTCCCTCATCTCGCATGTTTCTGTCCTTCCAGATACACTAAGAGACCATTCCCCAGTCATGTGCGAATGGTCGAATAAATTCTGCAAGCCCCCCCTAAATTAATCAATAGTAGAGTCCTCCCATGCGGTCAGTTGAAACACCTCAAATCCCACCTCCGACAGCTCGACTGGTCTCCTATATTCAACGCTTCTGATGTCAACTCGGCCTTGGATTTCTTCATCAACTCCTTCAGTGCTGCCTGTGACGCTTATGCCCCTTTCAAAAGGCATAAAATCAAAGGCCTTTGCAGTCCTTGGCTTTCCTCTGAACTACTTACAGATCTGAAAGCAACGGACCTCCTCTGGCTTCAGATATGGGCCACTGGCAATCAAGCCGATATTCAGAACTACAAACGGGCGTGAAACAACTACACTAAATCAATCCACCAGAAGAAAAATGCATACTACAGAGATACCCTCACAACACCTGGGGAAAAGGGAAATACTTCTGGGACAATCTTAAAGAAGTAAGTGGGAAGCAGCCAAAAACCTCACCTACTACGTTGGTCATTGATGGTGGCATAACTCTCGAACCTATCACAATTGTAAATACTTTCAATACTGCATTCTCTGACCTCAGTAGTGTTCTCCCTTTGGACTTCTTCATTAATGACCACCCTCCTTCTCCTACCCCCAGCCCACAACCCCCTCCCTCCACCCGCCCACCATTCTACTTTAAGGAAGTCAGGCTGCATGAGGTCCGTATATATATGTCTCTAATGCAATCGCTAAATCCAGAACTAGTGGGGACTCACTCAACCTCAAGCTGGTGTCCCTCACCCTAGATGAAGTGCTACTTCCACTAACAAAAAATTTCAACCTCTCCCTCGCCCTCAGCCAGTTCTTCAACAGATGGAAATCAGCCACAGTAAACTTGGTCCACAAAAGTGGGGACAAGGACCTGCATGTGAACTACTGACCTTTCTCCATATTTCCCCCCTCTCTAAGGCCATTGAATGTATGGTGTCTGACCAGCTTACGGAATACCTGGATAAACACAACATCCTCTGCCCCCAAAAACATGGCTTCCATACAGGTCACAGTATTACATCGGCCCTCCTTGAATTCACTGGTGCTATCCACAGCTCGTTGGACAACAGCCTCCTAACCAGGTTGATCTTCATAGACCTGACCAAGGCTTTTGACACTGTACATCATAAACTATTAATCACACAGCTACGTTCTGCTGGGCTCTCAAGTGAGTCCACTAATTGGTTCAAGAGCTACTTGGAGAATCGCTCCCAAAGAGTGAAAACAGCTGATGTTCTCTCAGATGCATGTCCTGTTCACTCAGGAGTTCCTCAAGGCTCCATTCTTGGGCCACTTCTTTTTAGCCTGTTTCTGAATGATCTTCCACACTTGTGTCCTGTATAAATCCTCCTTTATGCTGACGACGCCGTCATCCTCTCCACTCACAAGGATCTGGGCCACCTTCAAAAGAATCTACAGTTTGCCTTCACCTCAATTGAAACTTGGTTTAGTACACATAAATTGGTTCTCAACTATAAAAAGCCAAGTCCATGCTCTTCTGCTCCCCACACAACAAACACAGACTCAGTCCCATCATGATCAAAACTGCCTTGGCGCAACCCTCAAACAGGTTCAATCCTTTAAATATCTAGGAGTTACCATTGATTGTAACCTATCATATGCTACGCACATTGACAACATTGCCAAGGCTGCCAACACTCGCATTGGCCTACTCTTCAGGCACAGGCAATGCCTTACCTCAGATGCCATAAAGACTGCAGTACAGAGCTCAGTAATCTCAATAATCGACTACAGCCTGCTCATCTACGGCTCTGCCTCTGCCACCGCCCTCAGGCGCATATCCATTGCATTAAACAAAGCTTGCCATCTCATAACTGGCACCCATTGCCTCACCCACACGTGTGATCTCTATGCACAGTCTCTGTGGCTTCAACTTTTAAACCAGATCAAGTACCAAACCTGCCTTCTGGCAAAGAAAATAACACTAGGCCTTGCTTCCCCACATGTCCAAGTTCTTCTCTGCCCAGTGTGAACTACTCGCATCACCAGGGGCTCTGAATCCCAACTACTGCATATCCCGCATTTCTGCACCACCCAAGGGCAAAGATCCTTTGCGCACATAGCTCCCAGCTGGTTCAATGGTCTCAACATTGCCATCACCTTAATGCCAAAGCTTGGTCCATTTAAATCCAGTCTCTGTCACATCCTGTCTACTTCTAGCTCCTGTGACTGTCCTTCCTAATTGTTCTCCCCTCTCCTCTTTGCTCTTTCCACCTAGCACTTAACCCTCTCCCTCCTCAACTCCCTCTCCCATACACCCACTCATCCTCCCCGCCCCTCCCCTCACCCACCTTCCCTACCCCCTCGTAGCACTTTAATTGATATTTGACAAGTGCCTATGGCTGCACCCCACTAGTGTGTCTGTCTTCCATACTGTGTTAATCCTGTTACCAGACCTCCTTCTGGCATTTTGCCACTGTATTGAATGTATAAAACTGTATGTAACTGCCTGTAACCCACTATTATTCAATTTTTTGTTTGAATTGTGCCTCATCAGGGTTTGAATCCCACAGCCCCACTTGCATACTGTGTGACCCTGAGCAAGTCACTTAACTTCCTTGTGCTCCCAGGTCGCACCTGGAAACAAGCTTCAGCTTAGTGTGCCTCTCCTGGTTAAACAATTTCCCCTTTCCCTTCCCTTTCATCCGACATGCAACCTTTGTAGAAGAGCCTTGGCTCAAAGGTACTTGTAGTCCTAGATTCAAATAAAATAAATAAAAATAAATTCACTCCACTGTGGTGACCTTTAGTCCCTTCTTAATGATGAACCACCTTTGGTCCACCCCCATACCTGCTCTGATGCCTGCCAGGTGCCTCTGTAGCACCTCACCCATCTTCCTGAAGTCCACCCTCCTAAAATCCAAGATTTTGATCTTAGTGGGGATGTTTTCCCTGCTCATATCCTACAGGAACCACACTGTGCTATGGTCACTTCCACCCAGGGGCTCCATGACCATTATTTCTTATACGTGCTCCCCATTTGTGAGCACCAGATTAAGGATTTCCCCCTTCCTGGTGGTTTCTGTGATGCCCTGAGTTAGGAACCCATTCTGCAACACCTCCAGGATCACCCAGCTCCAGGCACATGTTGTGGCTGGTACCCTCCAGTCTACCTTAGGCAGGCTGAAGTCCCCCACTATTACCACCTCTCCATTCCCTGCAGCTTCCAATATCTGTGAGCTCAGTTCCCTGTCCCATTCCTCATCCAGGTTAGGTGGTCTTTAAACCACCCCCAACCTCACCTTTCTCCTTCTATTGAACCGTAACTGAACCCACAATACTCCCAGCTTCCCCTCTTCCCTTGTGCATGTTATACCCTCTCTGATATAAACTACCACCCCCCCTTCCCTAACCCCTGTCCCTAACCCCTGTCCCTGCTGTATAGTTTGTATCCAGGGATTGAGAGGTCCCAGTCATGGTGTGGTGTGGCCCAGGTCTCAGTTACTGTTACCATGTCCACCCTCCTTTCTGCTAATAGTGCTTATAGGTCATTCATCTTGTTTCCAAGACTCCATGCATTCAGAGACACCACCATCCATCTAGAAGCTAAACCTTCTTCTCTGGCAGCTCAGACCTACCTCAGCCCACATAAAGTCATCTCCAGCTGCTGAAACCAATCTCAGCACCACATCCAGGCATCTTCGGCAGCTGAGACACAACTCAGCACCACATCAAGGTATCTTCAGCAGCTGAGCTCTAACTCAGCACCATGTAACCACACCTCCATCAGATAAGACCTATTGCCACACCATGTCAAGGCACCTCCAGCTTCTAAGACGTGACTCAGCACCACGTCAAGTCAACTCCAGCAGCTAAGCTCAAACTCAGCACCCCATCAAGTTAACTCCAGCAGCTGAGACCTAACTCACTGCCACACCAAGGCATCTCCTGCAGCTGAATCCTAATGTAACCTCTAGGTGGAGCTATCCCAAGGGCTACTACCCCTGTCTGCTTGGCTACTAGCAGGTGAAGGGGCCTGAGTTCTGAAACGGGTGCCTCCACCCGGAGGTCAGGGCTGGTATCGTTAGTCACACAGCTCCTCGGGACACTGTAACCCCCTCTTTCCTTACTAGTGGCCGGAACAATACACAATAGTCACTTTCACAATACCCCTGATCATACCTGTCAAGTGTCCCTGATTTTCAGTGATGTCCCTGATTTCACCTCAAAATTTTACCTGTCCCTCCTAAAATCTGTGTTCCCCTGACTAAACAGTGATGAATATAAGAATAAAATTATTTCAAACAATAAAGTTGCAGACTTCTTATTCTTCAGAAAATGTATTATACACGACTCCTTTATTCTGCTAGCTTCCTGAGTGTATATCACCAATTTTAAAAACGTGTCCCTGATTTGGGGCCTTTGTCCCTGATTTCTTTAAGCCTTGTCCCTGATTTATGAGGCAGGAGGTTGAGAGGTATGCTCCTGATACACCACACAAGTACCCACACTTTGCATTTACCACCAGGGCTTTCCTCTGACCTGGCCCTGGGGACCCCCTGTAAAACAAGGTTATACACAGCAAATAACAGCAGTACAGTACTCTTGCACAAACTGGAACCACAGTCAGGGTAAATGCAAAAAAAAGAGTTAGATCTGATTTATTTAAGGGACTTGAACAAGGGAGAGGCGTAATCAGGTTAATTTGCTTAAAGGCTGTATCAGTCAAACAGTTATGCATGCACTTCAGGGTCCAAAAACAGTCACACACTCTGGGTACCCAAATGGAGAGTGGTGGGCTAGCCAGGAATGTTGCAGATGGTTTGGGCCCTGTGATGGAAGAAAACAACATCCACAACATACACTATTTTTATTTATTTATTTAAGAGACTTTAGAATTACAACTTTTGAGTCAGGGACACATTTACAAAGGCTCCGCGACAGAAAAATAAACATAAACACTTAATACATATAGACATAGAATGGCAGCTAAAGGTTACAGTTCTTTTAGTTATACAATATTGCAGAATCAAGATCAGCTATACATTGCATAGAACGTGTTACCGAGAGCTGTATTTTACAATTTTCAAGAGAACAATAAGTTTGCTGATAGAGGGAGGGAGTAACAGGTTTGATATTTACAGCAAAGCAGAGAATTAGACAGATGCCTTGTGAGTGCAGCCAAAGGAGGCATTGTTAATAGGTAATGTTTGGTAGCTCTATCGGTAGGAGCTCAGTGGTGAGGTGGTCCGTAAGATGATAGATAGATGACCAGCACTATTGTGTACATTGTGAAGGAAGCAAGAATGTGCTCTTTGAGGGCTGACTTGAAAGGTCCTAATTTGGAGATGGAGGAGACATCAGAAGGGAGTTCATTGTACCAGGCTGGGGCCCTGTGTGGGAATGACCTTTGGGCTAAGGAGGTACTAACCCTCGGGATGGACCACACTTGTCGGTTGGCAGTGCAGACATTCACCGAGGCATGGGAGGATAGGAGAGAGGTAGAAACCCCCAAGGGGGTAAGCCCCAGGTGTATTTTGTTTGTGAGGAGGCATGTTTGATAAAATAGCCTTTCATCCAGGGTAAAGAGATTTGTCAGGGCATGTAGAGTACAGGTATGGGTACGCTTGTCTGTCCCGGTGAGGAGTCTGCATGCTTTGTTTATGGCAAGGTGGATTTTATTAAGGGCTGTGTGGTCAGCAGCTGAGTAGATAGTGAGCCCATAATCAACTAGGGAGAGGACTGAGGAGGTGACAGCCAGATTAAGGGCTTCCGGAGGTAGGCAATCCTTGTACTGATACAATAGGCCTATACGGACATTTATGGCTGATGATAGAGTGTCATTGTGTGAATGGAAGGAGAGGCTGGAATCAAATGTAAGGCCCAAGTATTTATATGTATGGACCTGTTCTAGAGGAAGGAGAGAGTGGGAGAGGATTGTTAGCTGCGCATTCTTGGCCTTATTCTGTCGATGGGCAAAGAGCATAGTCTTTATCTTTTTTACATTGACCACAAGTCTTTGGTCTATGAACCAGTTTTCAATCTGGTTAAATGCGTGTTGGAGGGAGGACTGCAATGCTGTGGGATCTGGGTGTGAGGCAAAAAGAACCACGTCGTCCACATAAAGTAGTAGGTTGCTGGAGCAGGAATTGGGCAAGGTGTTTAGGTAGATGCTAAATAATAGAGAGCCGAGGATGGAGCCCTGGGGAACCCCAGAGCAGACTGGCAGGGTAGTTGAGAGGGTGTTGTTTATTTTGACACATTGTGATCTAGCTGTGAGGTAACTGGTAAACCAGGAGACAGGTCCTTGGGACAGACCTATGTGGCAGAGTGTGCTTAAGGGTAAGGGGTGGGAGATTGTATCAAAGGCCTTTGATAGGTCAATGAAGACAGCTCCAGCTAGGTGTTTTCTATCCAGGGCAGAGTGAATAAAATTGGAGAACTCAGTAAGAGCCGTAGTTGTACTGTGCCCAGATCTGAAGCCATGCTGCTCCCTGCAAAGTAGGTTATGAGCAAGTAGGTACTCAGTGAGTTGGGTGGCTATAATTTTTTTGAGGGCTTTCGAGAGTGGTGGGAGAATGGATATAGGATGGTAGTTATTGGGGGAGGTGCTGTCACCACTCTTCAGTATTGGGGTGACTGTGGCAGTCTCCCAGGCTGCTGGGAACTTCCCCAAACTTAGGGAGCGGTTAATGAGGTCAGTCAGTGGGGAGAGGACTGTATCTAGTACTAGATGTAGGATTCTCATATCAAAAGAATCTTTGTAATAACAAGAGCCACTGAGTGCTTTCATGAGAAAAGGACTTGCCTCATTCGTAGAGATCACCCTGAGATGGAAGAGGGGATGCTGGGTGTTTGGGGGTGGGGTTGCAGGAGTGGGGTCAAAGAAGTTATTTGGAAATACTGCACTAAGGTCAGAGAATGATGAGTTAAGGCAATTGGCGATGGCCAGCGGGTCGGTGGTAGGGACATTGACGACAGTTAGTGAGGGGGGGGGAACGGGATTTGCCATTGAGTTCCTTGATATTGTCCCAGAATAACCGAGCATTCCCCCAGGAGGAGGCAAGGATCGTTTTGTAGTAGCCCGATTTGGCCTGTCTAATGGCCCAAGTGCATCTGTTACGAGCCGCTTTATAGGCTTGCCTGTCCACCTGCGTGCCGGATGCGACCGCTTTATGCCAGAGATCATCTCTGTGCTTTAGCTGTTGGAGCAGTGCAGGCATGACCCAGGGGGCATTATGTTTCTTGGATTGCACTTTTGCTAGTGGGGCATAGATGTCACATGCTTTATTAAAAGAACAGGTGAAATAATCAAGGGCTTCATCTATAGTAGGGGCCTGGGAGATGGGGGACCAGTCCCATTGAGTATAGTATTTTCTTAGTTTTGTGAGGCCTCCGTGTGATAGTTGTAACCCCCAGCACCACAGGACATTACTCTCCTCTTTACCCTAATATTCTCTCAAATCTACTGCAGTAGTAATTTCTCCACTGTCCTTTGTCTTATTTCACATTTCTACCGTGAAGGGGTGGCCTCCCATCATGGTATCTCTTCTTTTCTACCCCTCTAATGTTCTGTGTTGTCCCTGTGGTGCCTGTGTTTTGAAATGTAAGGTTACCATTGTAAACAGGAATGATAATAAAATAAGCAGCCCCAATTAGGTTCAAAAACAAGCAAGCATCTCAGCATATAGTCATGCTGTAGTTAAATAATAAAATGAGGTACCTTACAAGAAATATAAGGTTAAATAGTTATTTTCCTTGCGTGTTTATGTAAGAAATGAAGCCTTACCTGGTCCACTTGCTGTCTCACTTGCTGCAGGTACTGCACTCTAAGGAGCCAGTGGCAGCCTCGACATATATTTATAGGGTACAGGTGTGGCAAGTCAGCACCAGAAGGGAAGGGTTAAACCCTTGAGTTTTAATTACGCTTTGTTTCTGTCTTGTGAAACTAATTAAGAGGTGGTTCATTCTGGGTATAATCAAGCCCAATCAATGTATTTTTTTTATGGTCAGGCTGATCCCCCTACTTAATGTATTAGGGTAGAGATTAAATGTATTAGAATAGGGGGTGGATCAGCTGATCAATGATGTCAGAGTGTTCACCTATATAAGGTGGAGATTTGTGCAAGACAGCAGATAGTATAGGAGCACAGAGGATAGTAGATGTGCTGGGGCTAAGCTCATCTACTCTGTGCATACTCAAGCTGTTAAAAAGTACTGATAGTCTCAAGTTGAGAGAAAGCCATTTTTTTTTCATGTTGTTGGCTTTATTTTCTTTACAGTTAATTTCTGAAAAGTTGATTTTGAGTTTTTTGTAAATAAATTTCACACAAAGTCTTGTGTGTGTTATAAAAAACGTCTGTGTCTGCTTCTCACTTCGCCCGTTCACAAAGTGGTGTCAGAAGTGGGATATACTGGTTGTCCAAGCTATATTGGAGAACCAGCTTGTACCAGACCTGGTACTGTGATAAGAAAGGACAATGGCAACTGGCACAGATGATACTAAAACGATGGGAGCTGTACTCGGTCACAGACAGAGAGAACCGTGCAGCCCTTACATCCTGGTTTGGAGACTTCAGTAAGGCAAAAGTTACCAAAGGAGCAGTCCACTAGTGATGGTGAAGAAGAAGAGCGAAGCAGAGATGACCAGAGTAAATGACAGACCTCCTGAGGGCCTTTCGATCTACATTGGTTGGCAGTTCGCCAGTTGAACGAGCCAGAGGGACATTGATGCACAGGAAAGAGAGAGAGTGCCGGCCAAGATATGAGATAGGCAGAAACTTTACAACTAATTCAGACCATGGGGCTGGACAGGGAAATGGGAAATAATAACACTAACTCAACAATCCCGAGACATTAAACAACTAGGATGACTGTCAATGAAGATATTGAGTCATACCTTACCACGTTTGAGAGAGTTGCTAAAGCATGTGACTGGCCTAAATCCCAATGGGTAGTGTGATTAGCCCCCAACCTCTCCGGGAAGGCCCAGTTAGCATACGGGAATATGGATCCCCGTCTTGCAGAGTACTATGACATGGTGAAACAGGAAATTCTTAAAAGATATGACATTAATGCTGAGACATATCGGCAGCGTTTTCGTGCCTTGAAACAGTCCCCCCATGATCCTCCTCGGGAAACATATATAAGACTCAGAGAACTATGTAATAAATGGATTCAGCCAGAAGGAAAGTCTCGAACTGACATTATAGAACTTTTTGTACTGGAACAATTTTTACAAATCTTGCCAAATGAGGTCCAGATCTGGATCAGAGAACATAATCCCGAGTCAGCTGAAATAGCTGTGACACTGGCTGAGGACTTTCTGACAGCCCATCAACTTTTCAGAAAAGGAGGACAGAGACAATCTGAATCCCCAACAAAACCACAGACTGGTCTGGTAAGAAATGTTCAGAATGCCTATACTAAAAAGGAAGAGTGGGAGAGAAGAGGGAGGAGTGGACAAAGAATAAGAACTGTTCCATCTAACATTGTATGTCACAATTGTAAAGGACTAGGACATATTGCCCGTTTTGTCCATCAAAGAAAACAGATATGGCACACTAGCTTTACTAAATTCTGGGTATATGTTTCTGATATTATTATAAAGGAAAATGTCATGGGACTTTTGGATTCTGGTAGTAAGAATACTCTGATTAGGGAAGATTTAATATCTACAATGCAACGAGGGGCTCTATGCATGTTATTTGTGCATGGTGATTCACAACTCACACCTCTGCGACCTCTGTATAGGAATATGGGGTGTAACATCTGACATTTCTGCTGGTGTAGTCCCACATCTCCCTGTCCCGTAGTGATTGGGCATGACTATCCTAGGTTTGCCTCACTACTACTGGAACAGAAGCTGTCTCAGCTGTAACTACAAGGGCCCAGAGTAAAGAGGAGTTGTGCTAGGAAAGTGTTTCCTTTGAAGGAGAAGTAGTCAATCCCCTGGGAAGGATAGAAAAACCCGTAAAGCAAAGAAATTATTAAAACACAAGTGGCAACACAGGAACAACAGGGGTGAAGGTGAAAATAATCCTGTATTTGTTAAGGCAGAAATGAAAGAGCAACAGAAAAAGGATGTCTCTCTGCAACCATTTTTTACAGGTGGGAAAGAGAGAAGCAGGTACCCTGAAATACAGGAGAAAAATGGGTTATTATATAGAGTTTGTACCAACCCAACTACCAGAAACAGTGGACCAATTATTAGTGCCCCAATGTTACAGACAGGATATTTTAGCACTGGGGCATGATGTTCCTTGGACTGGGCATACAGGAGAGCCAAAACCTCCAGTAGAATACTGCAAGATTCTTTGGCCTGGGATACATGGGGACATAGCTCGATACTGTCAGGAATGCCCTAAATGTCAAATCACCGCCCAAGCCACTAGAAAGGAGGTAATGCCACTTAATCCCTGCCACTAGTGACTACACCTTTTGAGAGAATTGGAATGGACATTGTGGACCCTGTTGATAAAGTAAAAGGAAACAAATTCATCTTGGTGGTGTGTGATTATACCACCAAGTATCTGAGCTATACCCATGAGCAGTCACGACCAAAAATCACAGAGGAACTGGTAAAACTCTTTAGCAGAGTTGGAATACCTAAAGAGATTCTCACTGATAGAGGGCTAACTTTAACACTGAACTACTAAAGGAACTATACCGCCTTCTGGGGATAGTAGCTATAAGAACATCTCCTATCATTCCCAGGCGGATGGTTTAGTTGAAAGGTTTAATCAAACCCTTAAGCGTATGATAAAGAAATTCCACACAAGAGGGGCATGATTGGGATTTATATCTTCCTTCCTTCTCTTTGCCTACCGGGAGTTTCCCAAGCATCCACAGGGTTCTCACCTTTTGAACTTTTATTTGGAAGAAACCCTAGGGACCCCTGGATGTAGTTAAAGAGTGCTGGGAGGACAACACAGAACTAAAATCTCTAGAATAGCAAAGTATATGAAGCAATTAAGACAAAGATTGGTGCTATATACTGAAAAGGCTCATGAAATGGGAGTTAAGCACAAATCCAGCAAAAACAATACTATGATCAAAGATGCGGCAAAAATAAATCCTTCTCTCCTGAGAGACAGGTATTGTTACTTTGCCCACTTCTACACATAAGCTTTTAATGAAATGGCAAGGACCCTACAAAATAATTAGACAAGCAGGGCCTGTTACTTATGAAATTGAAACCCCGGACAAAAGACAAAAAAAGGAAATTTATTATGCCAATCTATTGAAATGTTGGCACGAAAAAGGAACTACAGGGGGTGAGTCTCTCCGTAATTCCAGAACCCAGAGAAACTGAAATAGAGTTGGCATATGGCAGACTGGAAAAGAAAACAGGAGTAGATGATGTTATTATAAACCCAGAACTTAATGTACAACAAACACAGGCAGTAAGGTCCTTGTTGAATGAGTTTAGCAAAACATTCACTAATACCCGGCATGGCTAAAGGTGTAGAACACCACATATGTACTGATGCTAAACCCATAAGGAAAAAGGCATACAGACTCCCAGAACACCTTAGAGAGAGGTAAAAAGGAGATACAGAAACTAAGATCATTACAGATTATAGAACCTTCTAAGAGTCCATGGGGTTCCCCTATGGTAATTGTCCCAAAAAAGGAAGGAGGAATTAGACTGTGCTTGGACTTCAGGGGCTTAAATCAGGTGGCACAGTTTGATGCTTATCCTATGCCTCGTGTAGATGATTTAGTGGATAGAATTGGCAAAACCATTTATATCTCTACACTAGATCTCACAAAAGGCTATTGGCAGATCCCCTTAGAAGAATCTGCCAAGGAGAAAACTGCTTTTAGTACTCCCATGGGTCTTTTCAGTTCAGAACCATGCCGTTTGGGCTACATGGGGCCCCGGCTACCTTCCAGCGGTTTATGGACCAGGTATTGGCACCTCATAACACCTATTGTGCAGCGTACCTGGACGACGTGGTTGTCTTTAGTTCATCCTGGGAAACTCATTTACAAAATCTTCAAGCAGTTTTCTCTTCTATCCAACAGGCAGGACTAACTATCAACCCCACAAAATGTACTATTGCCATGAAAGAGACAAGATATCTTGGTTTCATACTGGGAAATGGTCTTATTAAGCCAGAGATATCGAAGGTGGAAGCAGTAGCCCAGTGTCCCATACCCAGCACCAAGAAACAACATGCGGTCTTTCTTGGGTCTTGCAGGTATTACAGAAGATTCATTCCAACTTTGCTTCTGTTGCTTCTCCATTGACAAATTTAACTAAAAGAAGTTTGGAATCAGATAAAATGGGCTCCTGAATGTGAGGAAGCATTTAATAAAATTAAGGCAGCCTATGCTCCTCCCCAGTCCTCACGTAGTCCTAACCTCACATACCCATTCGAGGTACATACAGATGCCTCAGGATCAGGTATAGGGGCAGTGTTGGGCCAAGCGATAGATGGAGGAACATCCTGTAATATACATTTCAAGGAAACTCCACGATAGGGAACAAGTATGCTACCATCGAGCAAGAATGTCTGACAGCCAAGTGGGCCATTGAGTCCTTGAAATTTTATTTATGGGGTGCCCCATTTACTTTAATAACCGATCACAATCCTCTCTGCTTCCTATCACAAAATGAAGGACAAAATAATAGAATCATGAGATGGTACCTGGCCCTGCAACCTTATAGTTTTACAGTACAACACAGAGCAGGCTCAGCTCATATGAATGCAGATTTTTGTCCAGACATGGGGCAGAAGTAGGTACCACCAGCCCTAAAATAGATAATTGAAAACTGTATCAATGTTTAACACATAGGAAAGAAGGTTAAGAGATACAGTCATGACACCCAGGGCTATTTAATAAATGTGGACGTTTATGCTTTTGGACGATTCACATCTATCTGTAAAGATAATTCTAATGTTTGAAATGGGTGCCCTGGGTTGGAGCTTTCAAAGAGGGTGGGTGAAAGCTCCATCCTACCCTCAGGGATTGGGTAGGTTGTCTTGAAACTCCGGGATTTATTGGAAATAAATGGTGGTTTATCGCTGACATTGAGGTGTGATAGTTGTAACCCACCCAGGACATTCTCTCCTCTTTACCCTAATATTCTCTCAAATCTACTGCAGTAGTAATTTCTCCACTGTCCTTTGTCTTTTCACATTTCTACCGTGAAGGGGTGGCCTCCCATCATGGTATCTCTTCTTTTCTACCCCTCTAATGTTCTGTGTTGTCCCTGTGGTGCCTGTGTTTTGAAATGTAAGGTTACCATTGTAAACAGGAATGATAATAAAATAAGCAGCCCCAATTAGGTTCAAAAATAAGCAAGCTTCTCAGCATATAGTCATGCTGTAGTTAAATAATAAAATGAGGTACCTTACAAGAAATATAAGGTTAAATAGTTATTTTCCTTGCGTGTTTATGTAAGAAATGAAGCCCTTACCTGGTCCACTTGCTGTCTCACTTGCTGCAGGTACTGCACTCTAAGAAGCCAGTGGCAGCTTCTAACATATATTTATAGGGTACAGGTGTGGCAAGTCAGCACCAGAAGGGAGGGGTTAAACCCTTGAGTTTTAATTACACTTTGTTTCTGTCTTGTGAAACTAATTAAGAGGTGGTTCATTCTGAGTATAATCAAGCCCAATCAATGTATTTTTTTTATGGTCAGGCTGATCCCCCTACTTAATGTATTAGGGTAGAGATTAAATGTATTAGAATAGGGGGTGGATCAGCTGATCAAAGATGTCAGAGTGTTCACCTATATAAGGTGGAGATTTGTGCAAGAGAGCAGATAGTACAGGAGCACAGAGGATAGTACATGTGCTGGGGCTAAGCTCATCTACTCTGTTGCAGTAATCAAGCTGTTAAAAGTACTGATAGTCTCAAGCTGAGAGAAAGCCATTTTTTTCATGTTGTTGGCTTTATTTTCCTTACAGTTAATTTCTGAAAAGTTTATTTTGAGGTTTTTTTTGTAAATAAATTTCACACAAAGTCTTGTGTGTTATAAAGAACGTCTGTGTCTGGCTTATCACTTCCCACGCCCGTTCACACTCCGGGTCGGAGACATCGGGCAATATAGTTTGGTTTGAGTTTCTGCTGAAGACACGACCAGGAAAAGAGGATGGGTGAGTGATCGCTTAAGGAGTCTGGAAGTACCACCAGGTCAGAGATTCTGTGGGGACGGTTGGTGAGGAGAAGGTCAATCAGGGTGCTAGAGCCATTAGTGGGGTTCACCCTGGTAGGTTGGCTGATCAGCTGGGTCAGGTCCAGTGCAGCAAAAGTGTCCTTGGAATGGGAAGCCGAACTGGCAAGCTAGTTCACATTAATGTCTCCAACTATGATGTGTTCTGTTTTGGGGGGGAAGCCAGAGATGTAGTTAGCAAGGGATTGTATAGCAGGAGCTTGGTTTCTTGGGGGGACATATGCGACAGTAAGAATTACAGGGGCTCTGTAGGGATCTGGAGTAAGTTTTAATGATAAGACTTGGGCACCGTGGTCTAATGGAGGTATTGGAAGGGCTTGGCATATCATGGAGTCACGGACGTACACTGCACACTTCCCACCATGTTTGCCCATTCTGTCGGCTCTGTGAAGGGTGAAGCCAGGGAGGGCAACCAAAGAGTCAGGTGTTTTTTTGGAGAGTCAGGTTTCTGTCAGTGCTAGCACATCTGGCTGATGTTGCAGTATCCAGCAATGGAGACCTGCTGTCTTTTTGGTTAAGCTACAAATGTTCATTGCAGCTGTTCTAAACCCGTGGTGCAATAAGCTAGGGCTGGGCAAGATGGGGCCTGGGTTAGGATGAACATTTCCTGAAATTAGTAGGAGTATGGCAAAGACTCTGAGGAGAGCAAACTATCGTTGCCTTATTGTCAAGGATAGCTGCCGCCTAGTTATAGTGCGGGTAGTATAAGGGATGGTGAGGGTGATAAGTGTTGGAAAATATAGGAATGTGATCCGGCATGGAGGTTGATGGTGGCACATGACTGCAGGGAGCTATGTGGGGGGGATGAGGGATGCAAGAGAGGTAGTGGCAGTGTGGGTGGCAGTCGGTGGTGGTTCGTAGGGGTGGGAGGTGCGAGAAGAAGACCCTTGAGGGGAGGGCTGAGGAGTCTGAGAAGTAGGATAGTAAGAGTGATAAGTAGGAGCCTGGGTGGTCCGCGTGACAGTGGGTGCACAGCAAGTAGCGATAAGGGGGAAGTGGCCCAGTGTCGGTATAATGGGGGCATTTCGATACCCATAATTGTGGTGGTCTCTATGGCACAGTGATAGGGTGGCTGACTATGGTTTGTTAGGGTGTAGTAATTTGCTTTAGGGAAGAAGGACCCAAGACGAGAAGTGCTTAGGGGAAGAGCAGTGGGAAAAGGAATGCAACCTCCAAGAGTTGTTGCCCTCTAGTGGCTTTGCAGTATAATTTGCAAATGGAAAAGTAGACAAAAGCAGTTGTTGTATTAAAAAAGAGACAGCTCAGGAATGGTAGAGTCAAGAGCCAATAATAGGAGGGAGAATAGTGTTTTGCCTAATCAGAGCCAGTAGCAGTAGTAGTGCAGCCAAATGGCCTGAAAGGCAAAAGCGCCAAGTTCAATCCCGTTGGTAGCTGTGAGCTGCTCTTCCAAATCTGTACCCGTACCGAGAGGCAGGCGGGTCAGTGCAGAACAGCCGTTGGGTTCAGAGCAGCTCCTGCGGCTTGCAGGAGGCGGCAGTCACCCGTACTGGACAGGATGCCTGTGGAATGGAGAAGGGTCTGTTAATTTAAGGCCAACAGGGACAATGGGCACTAGAAACCTCGGCCCCAAGCAAACAAGGAGATAATGGCAGGGGGAGGTTTCAGGGCAGGGCAGACAGGTTATTAATGCAGCTGAACAACACCTTCACAAAAGAGCTGTTACATTTGGGGGTGCTTACTGTAGCTAGCTGCAAAGCCAGGAAAAAAAAAAACACAGAACATGGAGCCATAGCCGGAGGTCTCATTTCATGAAAAGAAAACAACAAGACAGTCAAATAACACAGTTGTAGATTAGGCTGTTGTTGCAGGGAGCTACCCCGAAGATTACTCATGATACCCAAGACTGGACACAGGCTGGATGAAAATTGAGACTACAGGTGGTTGATTTGGAGTGCCAGGAGAAGCAGGGCCCACACGATTCGCCAAGGCGTCATTCCTGTTCAAGCATGGAGCAGGGGGCTGATCCCCGGGCAGGTCTCTCGTCGATGGCTTTCTCTGTGCAAAAAGACCAAAACTACAATTCCTACAGATTCTGACTCCAGACAGCTCCTGTAGTCCGGCTCCATTTTAGGTCCCACCAGTACTGATGGGTCCAATTCGGCAGTTGCGGCCAAAATGGTGCGGATAAAAAAAACAATCCTTGCTGCAAAGAAGGCAGGTTAGACAAACTACATTATCATCACTCTAAATGATTTTCAGCAAATAGTTACATCTTTCAACAGAGCTCCCTCTCAGATTACTTATGACTGCAATCCAGGCAGCTCTTAAAGAGACAGTATGGCAAATGTATGGCAGCTTAGATTCAATGCTGATAAGTGCAAGGTAATGCACCTGGGAAACAAAAACCCAGGGGAAGAGTACACAATGGGGGGTGAGATACTAACAACAACAAAAATGGAAAGGGACCTGGGGGTAGTCATATCAGATGACCTAAAGGTGGGCAAGCAATGTGAGAAGGCAGCAAGGAGGGCTGGAGGGATACTGGGATGCATAGGGAGAGGCATCACCAGTAGAAAACAGGAAGTTATTATCCCTCTGTACAGACAGCTGGTGAGACCCCATCTGGAGTACTGTGTGCAGTTCTGGAGACCCAATCTCCATAAAGACATAGACAGGATGGAAGCTGTCCAGAGGAGGGCAACTAAAATGGTGCAGGGGTCTGCACGGAGAGGACATATGAAGAGACTTAGGAAGCTTAATATGTATAGCCTCGAGGAAAGGAGGAGAGGGGGACATGATAGAAACTTTCAAGTACCTCAAGGGAATCAACAAAGTCCAAGAGGGTAGCATCTTTCAAAAGAGGTGTGCAAGAACAAGAGGCACAATTTGAAGATGGGGCGGCTCAGAGGTAATTTAAGGAAGTATTTTTTCACAGAGAGGGTTATGGATGCATGGAAATGGCCTTCGGAGGAAGGTTGTGGAGTCAAAATCAGTGGTGGAATTCAAGCATGCATGGGATAGTCATAAGGCAATTCTGGGGGGGGGGGTAGGAAGAAGTAGGCTGCTGGTTAATTAGGATCTGCAGCTTATCCAGTAGGTAGGGAAATGGGCAGACTGGGTGGGCCAAGCGGTCCTTATCTGCCGTCAAATTCTATGTTTCTATGTTCCTATGTTTCTAGGATACAGAGGCTATACAGGCACTCTCTGGCAATCACATTTAAACTGCTTAAATGCAGAGCACCAGCCTGGCAATGAGCATTTAGGCAAGCTTGAGGAAGACTTTTCGGGAACCCCCATTTGTAGGTGGTTACACCAACTCATTGCATATCAAGGCATCTTCTGCAGCTGAGACCTAACTCTGCCACATCAAGGCATCTTTTACAGCTAAGACCTAACTCAGTGCATATCAAGGCTTCTGCGGCAGCTGAGACCTAACTTATCAGCACGTCAAGGCATCTCCAGCAGCTGAGATCTAACTCAGCACCACGTCAAGTCAACTCCAGCAGCTGAGACCTAACTCAACACCACATCAAGGCATCTTCTGCAGCTGAATCCAAACTCAGTGCATATCCAGGCATTTCCAGCAACTGAGCCCGAACTTGGTGCCACATCACACCAGGTAAAACTTATCCACACAGCTCTGTAAAGAAGATCTCAAAATGTTTTAACTGAGTCATGATCAAATATGCAGAAATAAAAGTGGATATCCCTTAAAAAGCACTACTGAAAATAACCTGATTAAAATAACCTGGACCCTAGCTCAGGGACATTTTTTTAAGGTAAAGGTTCAACATAGGATTGGTTCATGTTTGTGGAGTTGTGACAATTAAAGAACATAAACACAAGGGAAGATTATTATCTGAAGCTCTCAGACTAAAGACCATTCTCAAAACTAAAACCATTGTAGGGACCAGGGTTCAGGACCGAGTTCAGGATGTAAGACAGCCAGGGAAGGTGGTCTGGTGCCACTGTTCTACTACGGCAAGCTGGGGCACCACGGGTGGCAATGCGCAATGGTGCAGCTGCTTCAAGTGGGAGGACATTGACGGGCAAAGCATAAGAATACTTGCATGCGCCTGCGTGGAATCTGGCTTGTTGGTAGCCTATAGGAGAGGACAATTCTAGGAGGAAGAAATTGGACTGTGCAGCAGCTATGAACCCTGCAGTGCTGCAGCCTGGGAGCCGGTAAGTGAGGCTTTCATTGGGCTTTCCTGATGGTCCCACAGTGGCAGGCACAATCGTGGAACTAGGCAACCATCAGGTTAGGTTAATGTTGGGGCTAGCTGGTCACCCTTCATGACCACAGCTGAGCAGAGTAGCTGAATCAACAGGGAAAAACAGGTACAAATAAAATGAAAGTGAGGCTATTTATTAACAGGACAACAAAGATTAGCAATGAACCCTAATCTATATACAAACAAAAGCATATCCAAATTACATGGGTTTCTGTAAATACAAGCAGATCTGAACATCATGGGCGTAGGTGGACAATGACCTTAACCAAATTAAAACAGATCACCACATTCTAGGCAGGGATGATTAGACAGCATTTACTGCATTTAAGTTCAAACAGCTCTGTATATTTATCGGGTATAGGGAGTAGTAGTAAATCATTCTCCATATTTCCAAGGATACTAGCTGAACATACAGCAGAACATGGCACAGTCCATTGTGTCCAAGATGGCCACCGAAGCTCAGTGCATATGCACAAGTCATCACGCATGTACATGGTGAAGTCGCACATGTGCGATGACTCGTGCATGCGCAGTGAGCTCGAGCGGCCATATTGAACTCGGCAGACTGTGCGATGTTCCGCCATGAGTTCCGTGAGCTTGGTGGGTGATGGTAGATAAATTATAGTGCCTGGGAGGGGATGAGTGCACGGATTTGGAGTTGTGAAAGGAAATACTGCAACTCAAAATCGGCTTGCTTTAACTTTTTTAGTATTTGCAGTCCTTTCTCCCCACCCGCCACTACCAAGCTAGGTCAAACTGTGTCCTCCTACTTTAATTACACTACCTGCCTCACCTGCCTTGGCTTGCCTTACCCTTTTGGTACTTAGAGTCCTTTCTCCCTGCCCACCACTACTAGCTAGGTCCTTTATGTCCTATTACTTTACTCTGAACACTCCTGGCTTAGTCCTCTAATGCTTTGGTGTTACTACTCTAATATTTTAGTGTAACCCATGAACCTCTCTATTAACATCTTCTTGCTCTAACCCTTTTAGCATTCAATGTATTTAGTGCAACCCAGGAACCTCTCTATTAACATCCTTGCGTTTTCCCTATCTGGCCCCAGACCTTGGGTGACAAAGCATTCCATATTATTTATTTATTTGCTTTTGGTAATGGGGTGGGTGCACTAGACATAGAGATGCCTATTTTCAGGCACGACCCGGGAGCATACAAGTGAAAAATACATGAGCAGTACAATGTGACGCAGCACAAGGGAGAGGTAGACAATGGGATTATCTGCGATACAAACAATATTGGCAACTGGATGATATACAGAGATTAGACAATGTCAAACAATATAGACAGTACAGCTAGGAAAAAGTAAAATTAAACAATACAAGTGCCAACAGGTCTGTATTGGAGCTGTCAGGAAAGTGCAGAAAAACAGTACGTGCCATCACATGGCGCAATATAGAGAGAAAAAGAGGGAAAAGAGGGAGAGGGGGAGGAGGGGGAGCTGGGAGATGAGGTGAAAAGGGGTGAGAGAGAAGAAGGTGAGTGCAGGAAAGAACAGGGTGGAAGGTAGAAGGATTGAATGGGCTAGGGTGGATGGAAGCATGTGCAGGGATTTGAGGCCAGTAGATGTTCACGGTGGAGTCTCTTGAAACCGGCATGGGTGGGAGCTATGCGAATAGTTTGAGGGATAGAATTCCAGTACTTAGGTGCAGAGTAAGAGAAAGCACATGCACCCATAATGGTTTTACGTCTAGGGATGAAGAGATGGGCATAGTCATTAGATCAGAGACCACAGAAGGGGGGTTGGGAGTGTAGCAAGGAGGCGAGGGATTTGGGGAGACCTGATCTAGTTATACCATCAAGTAGGGAGCCAAGGGCTAGCAGACGGTGGGCAGACGGGCTGGGCCATTTTAGGTCATCGTAAAGCTGACAGTGATGTTTGAAATGTGGCGATCTGGAGGCATAGCGGCCGATGCTATTGTAGGTGGTGTCCCATCTATGGAGCAAGGTCTTAGAAGCTCCTAGGTATGTGACCGAGCCATAAGTCAGGGCCGGAAGCAGTAGGTCTTGAGCCACAGCAAGCCTGGTAGATGGCGTAAGGGCATAGCTTGTACGGTAGGCACCACCGATTTTTGCGTTGATCGATTTGCAGGTGGTGGTGATATGGAGGTCAAAATCCAGGGATTCATCAAGGAGGATACCCAGGTATTTGAAAGAGCTGGTGCTATATAACGGGGAAGCATTGGCACACAAAATTTGAAAGGAGTTGAAAGTCGATTTGAGTCTGGCTGGAGAGCCGAAAAGCATGGAGTGTGTTTTGCTTGCATTAAGAACAAGATTGTTTTCAATTAGGCAGGATTGAATACTGAGGAAGCCATCAGTTAGAGAGCGGTTAATATCCACGACATTACTTACACTACGGTAAATGACAAGGTCATCCGCATACAGCAAGGAAGAGCAGTCTTGTGCAGCCGATGGGAGGTGATTTATAAAAATAAAGAAAAGTAGCAGGCCAAGTATGGAGCCTTGGGGAACTCCCATAAGTATGGGAGAAATATTGGACATAGCTGAGTTAAAAGCTATAGCCTGCATCCGGTTGGTTAGGTAGCTATTGAACCAGGCAACTGTTTCAGTGGAGAAACTGAATGAGCAGAGTTTAGTAAGGAGAAGGGTGTGGTTTACCAGGTCAAATGCCTTAGTTAAGTCAATGAAGATAGCACCTGTCAAGAAGCTGGATTCAATTGCCTTATAGATGTCATTTGTAAGTTTTAGGATGGCAGTGGTAGTACTGTGGCCTTTGTGGAAGCCATGCTGGGAACCTGCGAAGAGGTTATGCTTCTGTAGGTATGCTATAGTTTGGGTTGCCACTAATTTTTCCAGGATTTTGCTGAGCACAGAGAAAATGGCAATAGGTCAATAGTTAGATATGTCTTTAGGATCACCTTTCTTAAGGATGGGAGTGATTCTGGCAATCTTCCAGATGTTGGGAATCGTGCCATGACATATCAATAAGTTAAAGATTTTCGTTAAAGAGGAGGCGATGAGAGGGGCAGCAATTTTTAGTAGCCTGGGTTCCAATCCATCAGCACTAGGGCTAGTGCTATCGGAGATGGAGAGTAACAGCTTTAGAGCTTCTTTTCTGGGGATGGTCCGAAACCAGAATGGTGGGTGAGAGTGCCGGTTCTGTGTCCATGGAACTGGAAGTGGGGGCACCGGTGGGAAGGAGGCTGAGTAGCTCAATAGATCAGAGAAATGTCAGTTTAGCGTGTTGGCTATGGTCACCGGATTATTACAATGTATGTTTATCAACATGTCATTACTAGCGGATGTTTTGTTGGCTCCAAGGAGAGTTTTTATGATGGATCAGAATTTCTTGGTGTCACTGGCAGATTTCATTAATAGGTCCTTACAGAAAGAGTCTTTTGCTAGGCAAATATTCCTTTTGCAGGAGTTCCTCTGGACTCTATAGTTGTTAAAATCTGCTCGAAGCCCTGAGGCCTTGAAACGCCACCAACTTTTATCCCTTGCCCTGAGTTGAGTAAGAAGATCTTTGGTAAGCCACTTTGTTTGTGTTCCCCGTATGCGGCATGTGACTCTGGGGGCATGGATGTCCTGTAGGCATCCAAACCTTGCCAGGAAGTAGTCAAGGGCTGATTGAGCATTAGAGGAAGCAAAGATGGGAGACCAGTCAATCATTGAGAGGTCAAGCAAAAAAGTGCCTGATTAAGATTAGCCAGATTACAGAAAGGGATGAGTTTGGGAGGAGGAGATGGCAGTCTAGCGGAGCGCCAGATGCTGTAAATTCGGGAGTGATCACTTATAGCGTCTGCCAGGGTACCAGCAGAAACTATGCTGTCGAGGCGGTAAGTAAGAGCCCAATCTATTAGTGTACTAAAACGATGGGGGGGGCCAGAACCCTCGTAGGGTCAGTGATTAGTTGGTGGAGGTTATGGCCATTTACTACGGTGTGGTAAGACTGATTTGATTTGCTAATCCAGTTGAGATTTACATCTCCCATGATGAGGACCTCATTTCGCCAATGGCTGTATCCACCTGGGATAATAGTTCTTTGAGCCTAGCTATGCTACCAATAGGGGGGTTATAGGCACACACTATGTGCAGTTTCTTAGAGCCTAGTTGTAGGGTAGTATGAATAGCTTCACAGTGAGAGAGGGTGAGAGAGACATTAAGGTGTAGGGATAGGTGAGTTTTAAAGAGGATTGCAACACCACCACCACCACGTTTAGATGTGGACTTATCTTGCCGGAGTATTTTGTAGTTAGGTAACATGCACAGGTGATCAGAGGTGGAGGGTTTTAGCCAGGTTTTGGAGAGACACAAAATGTCAGGCTTATACTGGGTAGCCTAGGCCTCTAGTTCAGTTAAGTTGTGGGAAAGACTCCTGATATTCAGGTGAACAATACGCAGCCCTTTTAAGTCCTTCCAGGCTGTAGCATGGTGGGGGATGTTATCAGCAGGTCCTGGGTTGAGTTCAACATCTCCTGCTAACATTAATGATAGGAGGAGAAGGTACCACAGTTTACGATGAAAGAATGGGGTAGGCAGTGAGGTGATTGGAGGAGGGGAGTTATGGAGCGTATTAGCAACGTGGTAGGTGATCCTGTTTGAGACAAAAAGACGAAAGGTGGCAAGGGGCAAGTGGGATAGTGTAAGCATGTTGGAAGAAACAGTAGGGCAAGAAGAGACGCCGTCCCAGGAGAGTGGGCAACTTAACAGGGGCATCACTGAGAGTGGAGCAATAACAGAGACTAATAGAGAGATTGCATAGGGATTTGGGGCCCTATTGTTAGAAAAAGTGAATGCCACAGTGAGGATAAAGTATGTGACAGCGAAATAGCTATTTGAAAAGGAAAAAATTCTGCAGGTATCAGAGGAATCTGGACAGAAAACACTAATTGCACACCAGATTGCAGACCAAGAAGTGAGATACAGATATCATTTAGCAGGTTTCTGAGAGCCCTCTAGTGGCGAAGAAGTATAGGCTGCAAATGAGAAAGTGAGGAGATGGTTAAAAACCTCACATACTTCCCCACAGTAGGTGGGGCAGATGACTGCTATATAGCAACTGCCAGGAAAGGGTGGGTGTGGTGAGGCGGGGCGGGGGAGCAGCAGCGTAGCGACTGTGGGACAGAGAGCTAAGCAGCAGGGGTAATTAAGATTGGGGCCATGAGATCTCAGTGGAGCTGCAGTTTTGACTGGGCTGCCTGGGGACTCCGAGTGCCAGAAAAGCCCTGCAGATCTGTTGAGAGTGCTGCTATACTTTTAAACGTATGCCCGATACCACACTAGCTCTCTACTGACTGTGTTTAGGAGGTATATTTAAAATGTTAGGTCCACAAACGTCTTGTGAGCAGGAGGAATGGTCGCAGTTTACAATTCAGCAGCAGTTTACAATCTTAGCAGACATCCAAGTTTTAGAGACTGGCGCCCGATTTTACAGTAGCAGTGGAAATGTAAGGTCCAAAAAGGCGCCAAGATTTAAACTAGAGACAAAGGCTGATGAGTTATGGCATGGCATTGTTCAAACGGAGCAAACAGCAGATGAAATTACCTTGCTACAGTTCGGTCGGCGGCACAGCTTGCTCCAGGGCAGAGTACCCTCCAGTAGGGCTGGGGAGAGAGAAGAGTGTGCAGTTTAAATAGGGTTCACAAATAATAGGAGGTAGGTAATAGGAGGAGGTAGAGAGAAGATGGATGGGGAAAGGAGGAGTTTGGTAGAGCAAGCAGAAAGGAAAAAAATCACAGTGAAGAAGTAGTAGGTATGATGCTAATACAACTGTTTGTACAATTATACATCATTTCGGCAGCACATAACACGAAGAAATCCCTCAGCAATACACAAGTAAAAAACAGTTAAAATATAGGTAGAGTAACAAAGGTTCAGATACATCCCAGGCTATTAAAATCATCTAACTTGCAACTAGCACAAAACTCTTTCAATAATTCATTTTGGTCCACCGTCTGCTCCCAGGAGTGAAACTGACCCAAGGGGACCTAAAACTTGGCCTTCTGTGTTGCTAACTTGAGACCCCCTGCTGGCTCTGCCAGCCCCATTGTCTAGTAGCCTAACCTTGTTGTTAGGACATGTAAGTGGCAGTACCTTACCTTAAGTTTACATTATGAGAGGATCCCCGTGGCTCCTCTTACTGCTGCTTCTTGCTGTGGTGCTGGTTGGCCCTCTCCAGCCGTCCCAGCTGCCACCATACACTGTTCTCGACTCCCCATTGTGTCATAGTAGCCTATCCCTTGATTGTCTATGTGATCCTGAGCATGTCCTGCTGCAGCCTTACCCCCGGCTTAGTTGTTTTGGTAGGACATGTACTGAACTCCCCCCCCTACAGGGTCCTCCTCCTGCTGAACCTAACTTTGACAACCCTCTGCATGTTGCAGTTAGAGTGTTAGTTTTCGCACTGCTAGGCCAGAATAGCTACAGTGTAAAAGCTCTGTACGTCAGATCTAATAATTCTCATAGACGTGATAAAACTAGGAATCTCAAGCTAACTTTAGCCGCTCTTAGAAAATTATTACTCATCCTTCTACTGTGCTCAGGCAATGTTGAACTCAATCCTGGCCCTCTTGATACTATAGCCTCACCAGCTGATCTAGCAAGCGTCAAAGGCATGAGCTTCTTGCATATTACTGTATGCAGCTTGTTAAAATAAGCTTACTATGATCCAAGCCTGGATTAGTCACACCTCTCCTGATGTACTAGTAGTTTTGGAATCCTAGCTTAGACCAGCCACCTCAGACAGGGAGGTCATATCCTTAATTATGCCTTGTTTAGAGCTGACAGGCAAGCCAGAGGTGGAGGGGTAGCCATTTATGTTAAGAACAAGTTTGCGGCCACCTGTCTTGACTCATCCTCTGTTGCTAGTGAATTTGAATTCTTGTCTCTCAAAGTGGAGGTTTCACAGACCAGTGTGATCCGAGTATAGGATGCTATAGACCTCCATCCGCAGGTTTACAGCTTCTGTCTCACCTTTTTGCGAAGCTGGAACAAGGCTCCCTAGAAACAATCATCCTAGGAGACTTTAACCTTGATTGGTTATCTAATGCCTCAGCTCCACTCGCATCCTTCTATGATGATCATGGGTTAACACAACTTGTTGCTGAACCGAAGCGCACCAATAAAAGGAACCCTAGCAACAGCACCTTACTGGACGTTATCATGGTGAGTAAACCTCATCTCTTTACCCATGCTGGCACCTTTTTTCTGATGTCAGTGACCACTACTTCATTGCTGGAGTAAGAGCTGCCAGCAAACGCCCCTCCACATCAAAGTTCACTGTGAAGAGATCAAGGCGTAACTTTGACTTGTTTGCTTACTTTGACGAGCTTAAATATTCCTTGCGTTGGCAGGATTTCTACCTGACGAAAACAGTCATCTCCGCGTATGACATCTTCCATATCTTGTCAGGAGCTCTCAACAAATACGCTCCACTGGCCAAAATCCATGCAAGGAATAAAGACTGTAGATGGTTCTCCCCTGAACTCAAAACTATGTTGCTCGAAAGGGATAAACTTTGGAAAAAAGCTCATAGATTCAATACCCCTTCGGACTGGAATCAGTTTAGGAGATTACGAAATGTCTGCTCGAAAATGGTCAGAGAATCAAAGGCTGCCTTCTTTTGCTCAAATTCAAGTCTGCTGCCAAGAGCTCAGCTAAATTCTGGAAAACTGTCAAGGACTTGTCCGGCCATGCTTCTGGCAACTCCCTCCCGACTAAGATCAACTCTGGGAAGTCAACCATCACTGACTGGTCGGAGATCTTACATTCGTTCAATAATCATTTTGCCACCGCAGACCTAGCATTTGATATTTCCCCAGCGTGCTCCCTACGTACCCAGGTTGTTACCCCTTATCCTGATTCCCCAGCCACAGACCCGGCATTCTCATTCCAACCTGCTTCACTAAAAGAGGTGGAGGATCTCCTTTTGCAGATGGACACCAGGAAAAATGCTGGTACTGACTCCTTGGACTCTTACTTTATAAAGATTGCCCATGATATACTAGCCTGCCCATTACCCACCTATTTAATCTATCTCTGTCTTAGTGTATTCTGCCACCTGTATGAAAGACTGCCCATGTCATTCCCCTGTTTAAATCAGGGGACCCCTGTGATCTTAACAACTACAAGCCAATCTCATTCCTTCTTGTATTGTCTAAATTACTGGAGAAAATAGTGAATGCTCAGCTGCAGCCCTATCTTGAAACTATGAATCTACTAAACCCAATGCAGTCTGGCTTCAGAGCTAATCAGCACTATCACGGCCCTTGCCAAAGTAACTAATGATTGGCAGAGGGAGTCAGACATCAAGAATTATGTCTGTGCTGTATTTCTGGAATTAAGTAAGGCCTTTGACACCATTGATCATAGTCTGCTCCTCCTCTCCCTGCAAACTATAGGCATGGACACTCCATCGTTGCGTTGGTTCGCTGACTATCTAACAGGATGCCTTCAGCAGTCAAAGCCGAAAACGAATTGTCACCTCTTAAACCTCTCCAGCAGGAGTGTGTCCCAGAGATCTATATTAAGTCCCTTACTGTTTGCGATATACATTAACAATATCGACAATTGCATAAACAAGGCCAATATTCATCTGTTTGCAGATGATGCTGTCCTCTACTTAAGCCGCCCAATGCCAGAAGCTGCCTGTGAAGACCTCCAATACGAATTCAATCTACTCCAGAGCCAACGAATTCATAAAAAGCTTCTCCTTAATGCCAAAAAAACATAAGCTATGCTCCTCTCCCCATTTACCTTCTCAATTAATCCTGCAACTATTGGTTCAGTCCCTCAGATTACCACCTTGTTAGGAGAAAAGTTGGAATATGTCACAAAATTCAAGTAACTGGGAGTGTGGCTAAACCACAGATTTTCCTTCACTGAACACGCTGAGAATCTACTAAAAAGACTAAGGCAGAGGCTGGGAATTTTCTTTAGAATTAGTCAATTCCTAACAAGAGATGCTAAGACACGGCCGGTCCAATCCACATTTCTATCGTTGGTAGACTACGCAGACTTCCTATACAGCCAGTGTCCTACCTCTTGCTTGACAAACTTGGACACACTTTATCACAGAGCTCTGAGGTTCATAATGGGATTTCCCTTCAGCATGCACCACTGCTCTCTGTACATGGCTGTAGAATGGACCTCCCTTAAGTCCAGGAGAGAAAGAAATGCTGCACTTTGGAGCTTCAGAGCTACTTCAAAAAAACTGCCACATTATATTAGCAACTGTCTTCCTCTAGGCACAACAAGTAACTACGCACTAAGACGTTACTCATATAGCTCACTCAAGGTATCTATGGCTAAATCTCACTTTGGCAGAGCAACCATAAGCTTCGTGCTGCCCTCATTATGGAACAAAATTCAAAAAACTCTTAAATTGTGCATCCCTGTCTGCCTCTCTGCCTTTAAGTCTCTATGTTTCCACTCATTCAAAGAAGTATGCAATTGTTTTTCCCTCCCAAGAGCTGCATCAGTGTCTTTCATAGTACCTCATCCCGCCCTGCACAGTACTCAAAATCTCAAGAACTCCTAGTACTGTCCACCGCCTTTCTAAGCCCTAGATATTCCATTATCTCCTTTCCCACCCCTCCCTGACTTGCTTCCCCCCTAATCTTCTGTCTAAGTCTCCCATCTTCAGGGTAGGAATTGCTTGTACCCTCTGGTTGAGACCGTCTCCGTGCCCCCTCCCTTGCAACTCTCTCACCTCCCAATGGTCTCCTCCACTACCCCTTGTTTACACCCTTCTCCTACCCCATCTGTTCTCTCCCTCTGCACCCCTATTTATCTCATCCTCCCTCCACTCCTCGCTATTCTGACTTCCTGCTGCCCATGCTGCTTCTCATTCTACTTTCTTCTCCTCCTCTCTTTCTCTTTTCCTCTCCTCCATTACTGTGCCCAGGTTAAATATATGTACTTGCTGCTTTTTTGCACTTCTGACTTGAATTGCTACAGGTCTGTATGTTCCATTGTTTTTGTTGACCTGTTTTCAATATATATTTGTACTCAATTGCATTACCTTGTATTGTTATGTTCACTATATTGCACCTAGGTATATCTCGCAAATGAGCTTTGTTCAACGATGTCCACCTGGATAAATAAAAATTTTGATTGATTTTTTGTTTGATTGAAATGTGTTCTATATCCCTTTTTTGAGCAATAGGTAGCAAAACCGCTGCAGGCTCCGCCCACTGCAGTCGGAAAGATGAACTAAACATCAAGTATTGGGATAAAGGTCCTGCCACTCACTCAGCACCTTTACTCTTCTGAGTGGACTTTCTGCTGCAGATTGTAGAGCCGTACCCTCCGACACAGATATCGACGTTGCCCTCTCCCTGTTTCATGCCAAATTCTCCTCTCTATGGGACAAGCATGCCCGCTCAGAAAATGCAGGGTCAAAAATCACCATCACCCTTGGATTACCCCTGAAATCATTGATCAGTGCAAGTCCCATGACCTCACCTGGGCACACTTTAAACTATCTTACTCTTTTCCTGACCTCTTCTTACACAGGACTATCAGGAATTCCTGTACTGAGGCTGCCCAGGTTGCAAGATTGCAGTATTTCAGGGCCAAACTTCAAGAACAACCTTACCACCCCCTCAAAGTTCTGGGAAGTAATTCATTGCTTTTTTGACCCTCCCACACAGCTCGTCCCTCAAGTCCTTCTTGTAAATGGTTCACCAGTGTCCAGCCCCACGTCTGTTGATGCTCATTTCACTGAGTTCTTTACCACTTGTACTCTTCTTCCACTCACCCTCCAGCCAGCTCAGCTCCTCCTCAGATTCCCTCTAATCTCCCTTCAATGGTTTCCTCTTTCCCCATTACTACCCAGGAAAACTTACTGCCCTTTACTCCCTCAACCTGTGCAAATTCAGTTCTCATGGACCAGATCCTAAACTAATCCATGTCTCTGCACCTGCCATTGCACATCCACTGACTCACCTACTCAACCTCTCCTTCTCCCTCAGTATTGTCACTTTGTCCTGGAAGCTGGCAACAGTTCTTCCACTCCACAAAGGGGAAGGGGGGGCATTCCTCCCCGGGTAACTTCTGCTGAACCTCCCTCCTCCCTACCCTTGCTAAACTGCAAGAGAAGCTTGTCTACACTAGACTCTCATTTTCTATGCTTCACCGATTTCTTTTCCCTCCCCATTCCAGTCTGGCTTCTGGAAGCATCACACCACCATCTCTTCTCTGTTGTGTGTAACTGATTCCAGCTTCTCAGGGGTGTAGCACAGGCACAACATAGCTGCCTTTTTCATCGATCTGGCCAAGGTCTTTGACTCAGTGTCCCACTCTCTCTTCCTAGATAAGCTGAGTTCTACTGGCTTCTCAGCTCCTGCTGTAGACTGATTCCATCCTTACCTCTTTGGCTATGTCCACCTGCAGTCAGTACAGGCAGGTAATGCCCTCTCACCTACTCTTCCCATGCAGGCCAGGGTCCCACAGGACTCCATCCTGGGGCCCATCCTATTCTCCATCTTCCTTAACAACCTCCCCACAGCTGGTACCAACTCACATATCCACATGTATGTAGATGACACAGTCATTTACACATCCAGTCCCTCCACTACAAATATGGAAGGTCTGCTCCAGCAAGACTTCCACAATGTCCTGCACTGGTTTCAATCTAACCAAGTCCAGGTCAGCACACAAAAACCTATGTCCATGATCTTTGGCACCAGCCAAAAGTTGGCCAGACTCCCAACTCTGCCTGTCTTCTCCACCTTGGATAAGACCCCTCTTAAAGTGGTTCATTCATTCATTCATTCATTCATTCATTCAGATACCTCACTATGCAGTTAGACAGCTACATAGATACACAGACACTGTCGGCAGATAAGTGCCTATGGCCCACCCAGGCTGCCCATTTGAGCTTGTAAGTTCACTTTATGTTTTCTAGAAATCTGTTGCCTCTTACCCCTGACTTCCAGAATTCCTTTATGTCTATACCATGCATTCTTCAATCCCATGATTCTTTCAGCCCTCACTACTTCCTCTGGCAGAGTGTTCCACTTGTCCACCACCTGTTCTGTAAAGAAATTCTTCCTCATGTTTCCTCTGAATCGCTCTCCCTCCAACTTCATCCAATGCCCTCTAGTCCTGGAACATTTTTTTCACTGAAAAATAGTGCACTCCTGCACTCTGTTCCTCCTTGTAAGATACTTGTATGTCTCTGTCATATCCCCTTTCTCCCTTCTCTCCTTCAGGGAGTACATAGTCATGTCCTTCAACCTGTCCTCATAGGGCTTGTGATGCAATCCATGTACCATCTTTGTTGCCCTCCTCTGAACCTGCTCTACCCTGTCTATGTCCTTACGTAGATAAGGTCTCCAGAACTGTACACTGTACTTACTAGTGTCTTCTATAGTGGAATTATGACCTCCCATTTTCTGCTGGTGATGCCCCTTCCTATGCATCCTAGCATCCTATTTGCTTTACCTGCTGCTTTGTCACACTGTTTCCCTACCTTGAGGTCATCAGAGGTGATAACCCCAAGATCCCTTTCCTGCTTGGTGCATGCTATATCCTCTCTCTCCCCAACTGATATGTTGTTTCAGGGTTTTTGTGCCCCATATGCATTATCTTGCACTTCTTTGCATTGAATTTCAACTGCCAAACCCTTGACCATTCTTCAAGTTTCTGCAGGTCCCTTCTCATTCTGTCTACACCCTCTGGTGTGTCTACTCTGTTACAGAGCTTTGTGTCATCAGCGAAAAGTGAAATTCTGCCTTCTATATCCTGTGCAATGTCACTGATGAAGATGTTGAATAGGACCGGTCCCAGCACTGATCCCTGTGGTACCCCACTGGTCAATCTTCCCTTTGTGGAGTGACAGCCAGTTACCACCACCCTCTGTGTCCTGCCACCCAGCCAGTTACCTACCCACCGCACTATTGTCCTGCTCACTCCCATAATCCCTAGTTTGTTTAATAGCCTTCTATACTTAATATGTACACCCTTGAGGAAAGGAGGGAGAGGGGGGACATGATAGAAACATTTAAGTACCTCAGTGGAATTAACAAAGTCCAAGAGTGTAGCATCTTTCAGAAAAAGAGATGTGCAAGAACAAGTGGACATAATTTGAAGATAGATGGGGGACGACTCAGGGGCAATGTGAGGAAGTATTTTTTTCACAGAGAGGGTGATGGATGCATGGAACCGCCTTCTGGAGGAGGTTGTGGGGTCTAAAACGATGGGAGAATTCAAGAATGCATGGGACAGACATAAGGCAATTCTAGTGGGGGTAGGAGGAAGTAGGCTGTTGGTTAACTAGGATCTGCAGCTTATACAGTAGGTAGGGAAATGGGCAGACTAGGTGGGCCAAGTGGTCCTTATCTGCCATCAAAGTCTATGTTTCTATGTTACTTCTGTGTGGCACAGTGTCAAAGGCCTTGCTGAAGTCCAGATAGGCCATGTCCACTGCCCTCCCCTGATCTACCTCCCTTGTCATCCAGTCAAAAAATTCAATGAGGTTGGTCTGACATGACCTCCCCCTGGTGAAACCATGCTACCTTGGGTCCTGTAGTCCGTTGGCAACCAGATGTTCCACCAATCTCTCCTTCAGAAGTGCTTCCATGATCTTCCCCACTACTGAGGTGATTCTCACTGGTCTGTAGTTCCCCGCTTCCTCTTTGTTCCCGCTTTTGTATAAGGGAACTACAGCTGCTGTCCTCCAGTCTTTGGGTACCTCCCCTGTTTCCAGTGATCAGCTAAACAGGATTGCCAGAGGCTCAGCCACCGCCTGTCTTAGTTCTTTTAGGACCCTGGAGTGTACCCCATCTGGCCCCATTGCTTTACCAACTCTTATTCCTTCCAGTTCCTTCAGGACCCTTTCTTGTGTAAAGGGACTTGTGTCCATTTCTGCGCTGCTCCCACCCCTTGTACTTCCTTCAGGCCCATTACCTCTATCTTCCTCAGTAAAGACTGAGCAGAAATACCTATTCAGTATGTCAACTTTACTGTTGTCATCCTCCATGCAGCCCTTATCCTCACCCTTCAGTCTCACTATCCCTCCCTTTGCCTTTCTTTTTTCACTTATGTGCCTGTAAAAGGTTTTGTCCCTACCCACTGACTTTGTAATGCACTCTTCTGTCTGAGTTTTGGCTTTCCTTACTGACCTCCCTGCCTCCCTTTGCTTCTCCTGGTATTTCTCCCTATCCCTTTCTGCCTGTGTCTTTTTGTATTGCCTGAATGCAATCTTTTTGGCTTTCACTTTCTCTGCTACCTCCTTGGAAAACCATAATGGCTTCCTCTTCCTTTTCCCCTTGCTAACTTGCTTAACACATAATTCTGTTGCCTTGTAACCCCCATTTTAAATATTGCCCACTGTTCCTCAACCTCCGATTCCTGCCCCATTCCCATTAATGCCTCTTTCAAGCATCTCCCCGTTTCCCCAATGTCTGGCCCCCTAAAATCCAGGATACGTGTTTTTGTGCAGTTTGGTTCTGCTCATTCTGTGACGTCAAACCACAGTGACTGGTGGTCACTGTTCCTCAGGTGCTCCCTCACTGTTACCCCATCACACTGTCCCCGTTTGTGAGCACAAGGTCCAGTATTGCCTTCTACTGAGTTGGTTCCATGATTAGTTGCTTGAGGAAGGCACCTTGAAAGGAGTCCAAGATAAATCTGCTCCTGGTTGATGTTGCTGCTGGGAGGCTCCAGTCCACGTCTGGAATATTGAGATCTCCAACCAGCACCACCTCACCCTTGTCTGCCATCCTTTGGATGGCTAGCATTAACTCCCTATCTGTCTCTTGCCCCTGGGCTGGTGGTCTGTAGACCACCCCTGTGTGGATGGCTGGTCCTATTTTCCTTTCCCGCTTAACCCACAGTATCTCTCCCCCATTTTGTTCCTCCTGGATCTCTGTGGCCTTTATGCCATCTTTCACATAAAGTGCCACTCCTCCTCTTCCCACCCATCCTACCTGCCCTGTCTCTTCTGAATATGCTGTAGCCAGGTATGGCCATCTCCCAGTCATGGTTATCATTACACCAGGTCTCTGTGATGACCACAATGTCCAGATTCGAATGCACTATGACAGCCTCCAGATCCTCCATCTTGTTGCTAAGGCTCCTGGCATTGGCACACATGGCTTTCCATGATTTGAACTCCTTGAACTTTTTTTTTTTTTATTTATTGAGAGATTCGGATCATACCTTAGAACACAAGCTCTTTTACAAAGGTTCCAAGTCAAACAGTGATAATGAACAACAATAACAAACAGTTTATATACAATACACGAATAGTAGGTTGGTAACATACAATAAGGTTACAATGTCATTAATAGTACCAGATTGATAGTACAGCATCAGGAGCATTCAATAGAGTACAGAGAACAGTGTTTATATGGAGCAGAGGAGATACAGAGATGTGAAACTGTGCTGGCTGAGGTTTAAACGTGAACCCCAGCTTGCCTTTTTGGGTTTACTCCGTGTACGTAGGATGACCTTTCAGCCTTACCACTACCTTTGGGAGCAACCACCCCATTTAGAAATTTTGCTTGAATAGGAAAGTCTAACCGGGTGTGCATGTTAGCATGCACGTGACTGCGTCTTCAGTTAAAACCACACTACCTCAATCATGGTCTAGTCTATTTGTCTGATTAAAGTTACCTTATCCTAAACCTTTATAGTTATTTTTCTTTTAATATTTTTGTACTACTTATATATACCAATAGTTACAATTAAGCTTTACCTTTGTATTGTAGGTCTACAACTTTATAAGTAAAAATATTTAACTGAAAAGAAATACCAGGAAATGTCACATTGTCTTAATTCTTTACTTAAAACTGGTATGCAGAATTAACATTATTTGGATCAGTAGTGCAAGCAAACAATGTGTGATTAACTGGAGAGGAAGTCTCTCCTACTTTTAGATACAATCATACAATAAAGTAAAAATAAACTAACATGAAATGTAAGTATTAGCCTTTTTTGTTTTATATTAGAGATAATAGTAATTTATAATACACAGTGCCATACTTTGATGACTCAAATGAAGTCCTGGGCAGAAGGACATGCTGTCACAGTTCCTTTTTATGTTGATTCCACCCATGCTCAAGAAACATATTGCGGCAGCTTTCTCCAGAAGCAGGTTGTGGAGGTGCGGCACTGTTGTGGAATGCCCCCCACAGCCTTTAAAGGCTTGGCCCGCTTCCCCCAATGTTGTGGCACACTGCTGCTGACACTAGTTCAGCCAGCGTGACACAACCTTGTAAAAATTTAGCTGCTGCAATCAGGGGCCACCTCGTCATTGCAGCATCAGCCATTCACTGCAATAAGTGAGCAACCCATTATTGCAGGGCGGAACCTTGAAACACTGATATTGTTTGTGAACATGGCGGTGTCTTGCCACTGTGTTCGCAAAGAATATTAACCCCTCGGCAGCATGTGCCCCCCCACAATGTTTGTTTGCCGTCGGCTTCAGTGGCTCAAGGTTTATGTTGCCGATGGAAGCCCGCTCCCCTGGCATTGTGTAACCCCGCTTTTGTTGTCTGAGAAGGGTGCCCAATCCCTTGGCATAATGTCACGCCCTTTTGTTGTGTGCCGATGGGGTGCCCAATCCCGTCGGCTACAGCTGCCTCCAAAAAGACTCCATTGGCACATTGGGAGCCCACCCCAGCATGCCACATGCCCCTGTAAAATCAAAAGGGTCCTGCAATGTCTTTTTTTTAACCTGTAAAAGGAAACAGTCCTCTGCGTTTTTCCCTGCCCTCCCCACAACCCACGCCAGCACACCTCGCACCCTGCCTCCCACCCCCACCCCATACTTACCTCTGGAGCCCGCGCAACGATCTTGGTGGACCGGGAACACATCTGCACTCTTCAAAGTCGACCGCGAACTGAGGAAACGCCAGTAAGCTGTATAATGGTAGAAATAGGGTTTTTTCAACTTTGATGGATATCTCAGGCATTTCTTGGAATTTTGGCACCAAATTTTCAACATGGGGTTTTTGGGACCCCTCCTAATGAATTCTGGCACTGTCATGGCATTATTCGGCCCCAAAAGGTGATTTTTGTGGTCACTGCACAGAATCCCTTTCATGACCAATTAACAAAACGACAGTGCCAGTGTTCATGAGGTGGGCTCTCAAAAAGCCTATTCTGCAAATTTGGTGGTAAAAATCCCCAAAATTACTGTTTTACGAGTGTACATTACGCGGTTACTAAGCACGCTCGTAACTTTGCGAATTTGCAATGTTTTCATGCCAGATTTTCAACACTGGCTTTTTTTCAGACCTCCTTGTGAACAGTACAGCTGTCATTTTCCACATCCTGGCCAAAATGTGTTTTCGCACTTCTGGCGCAGAATAGCGTGTTTGGTGTGGGAAATCAGTGTTCAAGACAGAGTAAGGAAATGACAGTGGCACTGTTCATGAGCAGAGGTCCTAAAATGCCTATGTTGAAAATTTGGTGATGATAATCCATAAAATGACTGTGTTACGAGCGTGCTTTGAGCAGCTTGCATGCACGCTCATAACTTCACGAATTAATAATATTTTCACTCCAGATTTTCAACATTGCCATTCTTCTGCACCTCCTTATGAGCAGTACAGCTGTTATTTTTCACTTACTGGCTGAAATGTGTTTTCGTTCTTCCGGCACACAATAGCGCGGTCGCTGTGGGAAATCAGTGTTCGGGACATATTAAGAAAATCACACTGACACTGTTCATGAGCAGAGGTCCTAAAATGCCTATGTTGAAAATTTTGTGATGAAACTCCATAAAATGACTTTGTTACGAGCGTGTGTTGTGCAGGTACCACACACCCTTGTAAGTTTGCAAATTAGTAATATTTTCACGCCAGATTTTCAGCACTGGCATTTGTTCACACCTCCTTATGAACAGTACAGCTGTCATTTTTCACATCCTGGCCAAAATGTGTTTCTGTGCTTCCTGCGCAGAATACCGCAGTTGCTGTCAGAAATCAGTGTTTGGGACAGATTAGGATCGAGTGACTGGGGGAGGGGGAGTGACCAAGCTCAACTGAGCTCTGTCGGGACTGCTGTGGATTTCTTTGTGGGTAGGAAAAGGCGCCAACACAGGCAGCAGCCCAGTACAAAAGGGCAGCCTGCAGTGCTGGGAGGCACAGAACGAGCCAGTGAGAGAGGGGAAGTGAGTGAGCTCAATGGAGCTCTGTTGAGACTGCTGCGGATTTCTTTGTGGGCAGAAAAAGACAGCAGTCCATGCAGGGGCTGAGTACAAAAGGGCAGCCTGCAGCGGTGGGAGAAACAGAATGAGCGAGGGGGGGGAGTGAGTGAGCTCAATGGAGCTGTATTGTGACTGCTGCAGATTTCTTTGTGGGCAGAAAAGGGTGGCAATGCAGGCAGGAGTCCAGTACAGAACAGCAGCCTGCAGCGCTAGCAGAAACGGAATAAGCGAGTGAGACGGGGGAGTGAGTGAGGCCAACAGAGCTCTGTTGGGACTGCTGCAGATGTCTTTGTGGGCAGAAGAAGCCACCAACACAGGCAGGAACCCAGTACAAAAGGGCAGCCTACAGCAGTGGAAGACACAGAATGAGCGAGTGAGGGAGGGGGAGTGAGTGAGCTCAACGGAGCTCTGTTGGGACTGCTGCGGATTTCTTTGTGGGCAGGAAATGGTGCCATTGCACGCAGGGGCACAGTACAAAAGGGCAGCCTGCAGCACTGGGGGAAGCAGAATGAGCGAGTGAAAGAGGTGGAGTGAGAGAGCTCAACAGAGGTCTATCTTGACTGCTACGGATTTCTTTGTGGGCAGGAAAAGGCGGCAATGCAGGCAGGAGCCCAGTACAAAAGGCCAGCCTGCAGCCCCAGCAGAAATGGAACGAGCGAGTGAGAGAGGGGGAGTAAGTGACCTCAATGGAATTGTGTCGGGACTGCTGCACATGGCTTTGTGGGCAGACAAAAGCAGCAATGCAGGCAGGAACCCAGTACAAAAGGGCAGCCTGCAGCAGCGGGAGACACAGAATGAGCGAGTGAGGGAGGGGGAGTGAGTGAGCTCAATGGAGCTCTGTTGGGACTGCTGCGGATTTCTTTGTGGGCAGAAAAAGGCAGCAATGCATGCAGGGGCCAAGTACAAAAGGGCAGCCTGCAGCGGTGGGAGAAACAGAACGAACGGGTGATAGAGGGGGAATGAGTGAGCGAGCTCAACGGAGCTGTATCGTAACTGCTGCAGATTTCTTTGTGGTCAGAAGAAGGTGGAAATTTTTATTTATTTACTGAGACATTCAGAAAGACCTTTGAGTCAAAGACTCATTTACAAAGGTTCCACATCAAACATAGAGAGGTACAGGGATAACATTACTTACAGATTGCGGAACATTACCTTACATCACAGTGCAGGATATACATGGTACAGAGAGTGACTGATAGACAAGGATCACATGAATTACAGTATTATAGCACAGCCATATAAAGAAGCAGAGAGGCTGTTTGTCAAATTAGCAGGCTCGGTGGAATTAGGTCTGGCGACTGGCGAGTAGCTGGTCTAGGTCATCGGAGAGGGAAGGGGTCGGGGCAGTCACATAGGTTTGCAGCCTGAAGATGTTTCCTTAGCCTGGATTTAAAAGGGCCTAGTCTTGTTTTGTTGGTTATTAGACTTGGGAGTGGCAGGAGCCCAGTACAAAAGGGCAGCCTGCAGCACCGACAGAAACTGAACGAGCGAGTGAGAGGGGGGAGTGAGCGAGCTCAACAGAGCTCTGTCGGGACTGCTGCAGATTTCTTTGTGGGCAGAAAAAGGCACCAACAGAGGCAGGAGCCCAGTACAAAAGGGCAGCCTGCAGCACCAGGAGAAACAGAATGAGCGAGTGAGAGAGGGGGAGTGAGCGAGCTCAACAGACCTCTGTCATGACTGCTGCGAATTGTTTTGTGGGCAGAAAAAGGCGGCAACACAGGCAGGAGCCCAGTACAAAAGGCCAGCCTGCAGCGCTGGCAGAAACAGAACGAGCAAGAGAAGGGGAGTGAGCTAGCTCAATGGACCTGTGTCAGGACTGCTGCAGATTTCTTTGTGGGCAGAAAAAGCCGCCAACAGAGGCAGCAGCCCAGTACAAAAGGCCAGCCTGCAGCGCCAGCAGAAACAGAATGAGCGAGTGAGAGAGGGGGAGTGACCCACCTCAACAGAGCTCTGTCGAGACAGCGGCATATTTCTTTGTGGGCAGAAAAATGTGCCAACACAGGCCGGAGCCCAGTACAAAAGAGCAGCCTGCAGCACCATGAGAAACAGAATGACCGAGTGACACAGGGCAGTGAGCGAGCTCAACGGACCAACGCAATCAACATTCGGTATTGACAATTGCTTATTCTCTTTTGCCCTCCTTTAGCTTAAATGAGACTAAATTTATATGATTTTTGGATGTACCTCGTGTTACATTTTTGTAGAAGTGTGTCTCGTGATGTACTTTTTGTACAAGTATACCCCGTGACACATTTTAGTTAGTTCCAAATAAGACATGCAGATATATTTTTTCTTTTAAACTGTAACCTGTTAATAGCACAAAAAACCTATAATGTATCTTTAAACCATTCATTAGAAATAATACACACTTATTTTATTATAAGATAAACAGAAAGTTAAGGCTAAATTATGTTTGCAACTTAAACATGCTAATGATACAGCTTATTTGCTACAGAGGAAACTGTGGATTAACCTACGCTGTTAAACATGGAGCTGTCTTGAAGTGTTTTCTTTTTTTTACTTCCTCAAATAAATTTCCCCGTTCTACAGTCAGTTTTAAAACTAGATATTTTCTTTAAACTGTAAACTGTTAATGTTACAACTAAATATTACAAAGAAGCTATAATCATTCTTGTTTTAAATGCAACTTTAAACTATTTTATAATAAGACACTCAATTTATTAGCTAAACAGAATTATGCTTGGCAATAAGGTTGTATTTAATTCAATTTAGGAAATGCAGAAGTAAAGCATTTTTCAATTGTCATTATTTAATTTAGAGAAAAGTGAATAAGTCAGATCTATTTGTTGATTTGTTTCTGGGAAATAGCGGGTTCTTGCTCCATCATGTTCTCTAGTTCTAGGAAAAGCTGCTTCTTTAGAATATTTGGATCAGGCAGTTCAAATAGGGACTCAAGGGGATTACGGGTTTTGCTTCTTTAGAATATTTGGATTAGGCAGTCCAAATAGGGACTTGAGGGGATTGCAGACTCTGCAAAACCAAGGAGAGAGGCAGAGAAGGAGTGAAGGTGGGGGGAGGGAGACAGGGTGGGAGTTGGCCAGCCAAAGTAGTGGCTTTGTCTGGGAGGTAGGGTGGTTAGTGGTTGCAGGTTGGCTATAAGGGTGATCCAGTGGGAGAAGGAGCGGGAGAGGAAGAACACAGGGATCAGGCAAGGAGGAAGAGTGGGGGTGAAAGGGAAGGGATGGAGAGTGGAGGGTGGGGGTGGGCACTCTTGGGTGTTAGAGTCCTCAGAGGCAGTCACAAACTGTGCTAGTTAGAAGGTTTTGCCTAAGTCCATTTTTGAAGTGCGAAATGCATCGAGAGTTTTAAATGTGCACTGGGATTTCATTGAGCCACAGGGGGGCCCTATAGGCGAAAGCACGCTGTCCCTGCACAGTTCGACAAAAAGGTGTTGATAGAGCCCCCCCTCATCCTGCCTCTGAGGACATAGCTGGTAGCACTTGGTGTTAGGATGCTAGAAATGCAAGGGGGTTACCCATGAACGCCTTTTTTCCAAGGAGTCATGTTTGGAATAATATCCTTTTCTTTAGTGGCAGCCAATTAGTCTGGTCATACAAGGAGCAGGTGTGGGTGTTTTGATCTGCAGCCAATGTGAGCCTACAAGCTTTGTTGAGGGCAATGTGAATCCTTTTTAGTGCTGTGTCTGCTGCTGCACCGTAAACCACCAAAACATAGTCACTGGTAGAAAGGATGGAGCTGGAGACTGAGAGATGGAGGGCCTCTGGGGTGAGATACTTTTTAGCTGTTCTACTCCAGCCCCCTTCCTGGTTGTCCTTTATCTCTAGTTCTCCCTGCTGTCTGCCCTTCTGTTGAATTTTGCCACCTTTCTGCCTATCCACCTCTTGGGTGCTTATTTCCATCTTCTGCACACTGCTTTGTAGAGTTATCCATTCCTCCTGTTCACTGGTTCCACTGCTAGCTGTGGGGGTGGGCAGTTAGGTACCCTCCTTGTTGGCCTGCCACCCCCCCTTGGCTAGTTTAAATGCTTGTCCATGTACCATTTAAACTTATCATTGAGTGCTTGGATTCTCCTCCAGGATGGGTGCAGGCCGTCAGGCTTGAACAAGCCTCCATCCCTCCAGGTGGGTCCCCAGTCACCAATGAATCCAAACCCTTCCTCACAGCACCAGTTCTTCAACCATGAGTTAAAGTTCCTGGTGCATGTGCCCCTATGCTCTCCCATGCCTCTCACAGGTAGTACTTCCAAGAAGGTGACAGAAGTAGCTACTTGCTTGAGACCCCTCCCCAATTTCTTAAACTCTTCCTGAACTTCCTTGGGCTCCCCATTTGCCAGGTCATTAGTACCTAGGTGGATAATGACATCCAGCTCACCTTCCCGTCTTGCCTTCCTGGCAATCCCCAGGATCTTCCTCCCATCCCTCCATGCCGTGGCACCTGGTAGGCACCTCACCTCCCTGTCCTCCCCCTCCTGTGTTCCTAGCTGGATCCCTCTTATGATAGAGTCCCCCACAAAGATTCACTTCCTCCTCCTCCTCCTCCTCTGGGGTCCACTGATCTACCCACTGAGATCACCTCCTTGGTTGACCTCCACATCCTTCCCTTCCACTCCTCTAGGTACCTCTGTTTGGTTGTCACCATTTGCCAGTGCAGCATATGAGTTCTGGAGTGAAATAGGATCTCGTATGTGCCTCTGCCTGACCATCCTAGCAAGCTAACTTGACTTCTCTGCCCACATTGATGCCATCCACGCCAAGCATGACCCTAAACTTGCTGCCTTACACTGCAGTAAAGACTGTCCGTTTCTACAGTACTCAGTGAGCTTGTCACCAGAATGGTGCTCCCAGTCTTTGGCTATGCGGACATGGTCTGTGGCACTGCACCCTCAACTTCCCTGGCCAGACTGGACAACTTCTGCAATGCCTCTGCCATTTTGTTACCATTTACCCCTTTCATACTCACCATTTCTTACTTTACTCCTCCTTATCCATTCTTCCTCTACCCTCACATCACCAGAACCGCTGTGCCTCATTCATATCCAAATGCTGGTTTGGGTCCCTTCCCCTCTTACCTCTCCTCACTATTCTCTTCCATCCCTCTGTCTCTTGCTACCTCTGCTCCAGGGATCCTTTCACCTTTGCCAGTCCTCATCCCCGCTCCTCTGTTGGGCAGTCAGCCTTTTCCTATCATCTCTCTTCACTCAGGAACCTACACCCCTCCTCCCTCCTTTTCAGTACTTCCTTTGTTTCCCTCGAGTACCTGCTAAAACTCCTTCCTTCCCTCCCCCCTGCTCCTGTTCTTCCCCTACCTGACAGCCCCCTTACATTTGCCTCCTACCCTGGAGTGGGCGTGGCTGAATTGCTTGAGTTTTTGTGCTTGCTCTTATTGAAATTATTCCTGTTTTAATGTACATTATTCCACTTCACTGTAACTGTGAACAATGTCAATGCTGTGTAATTGCATTTAACTGTGTGCTGTGTCTATGCTATCTCTTTGCACCCCTTTCCCTTCCCCAGGGTTGCAACTGGAAATGAGCCTCAGCTCAGTGTGCCTTTCGCAGTTACTAACGTTAAGCCCCCCCTCCCCAATGTCTAGGGGTATCCAGACGGTAAAAGGTGGGAGGGGAACTGTACAACCTAAGCAACCACAGTCCAAGGAAGTAGAAACAGAAACAGCTCTTTACCTGGTTCGTTGATGGCAGTGACTGGGAGTCACAGGACTAGGGAGCAGGCACCATCTTATGGCAGATCTTACCAACCTGTAGGGGCAATGTTCATTAGCAGACAACATGCATATTCCATTGACTAAGTTCACTGTCCAGAATCAAAAGAGCAAAACGTTTTAATTAACTTTGAACAATAACAACCACTCCGTGGAGCATGTGGGCATTTCATTCGGTGGGTTTCCTTCACAGACATAGCTGGAAAATGTACTGCAGCAGTCTCTTGGGCTAAAAGACTGACTTATTTTCATGCAGATCTCCCTTAAGCCATGAGGGCTAAATTCCTGGCAGCACTTTAGAAGAAGAAGAAGAATCAGCATTTATATAGCGCTTTTCATACACAGTATCCCAAGCGCTTTACAAGCAATGCTAGACTGGTAGTGAAGTGACTGAATGTGTGGTGACGGCCATATCGCATATCGCACATCATCACCCACACACAGCCCGGAGATAATTGCATGAACTGGTTTATGGGAAGGGGAATGTTGGCCAGGACACCGGGAATGTTCCGTACTCTTTTGCGAAGAGTGCCCTGGGTTCTTTTACTTCCACCTAGACATCCACCAGGACAACACCAGGATGGGCAGAAGGGACCTCGGTTTAACATCTCATCCGAAGGACAGCACACCCCAGCAGTACAGCACCGGCCAATATTGCATTCGGATGCGAGCGATTTTTAGGTGCAAGTCCAATCCCGGTGTGGGACAAGAACCCACAACCTTCTGGTCCAGAGGGGGATGTGCTACCAACTGAGCCACGCTGGGGTCAAATTAAGCCACTCCATGAGGTAGTTCTGTACTGATTCACTCTGTCATCTCATAGCGTGTTCCTTAACTTCACTTCCTCAGCAATTACAATTTCTCCATCAGGCTCTCTTCTTATCATCATTCCTACACTGTGCATAGTGCTCACGACAGCACGAGATGTTTCTACTGTCCCAAACCCCTTCAGTCTCCCTTGTTTCCTTCTCATCTGCCTTGCCACACAACTTCTCCACCAGGGGGCTGATAACATATGGAGCATACCCTTCTTCTCCAAATGGTGTTAATTCTGTTTCTTATTTGATGGTCCTTTAGCAAGAACCGAACCACCAGAGACCCTTTCAGACATCCAATCACTGATGCCAATGCTCGGCAGCTCAGCCTTATTCCAGGCAGTTGTGGGTACCCTTTTCCACTCATGCAGCGATTCCAACCTCTGAACCAACTCATCGGGGGACCTCTGCCAGTGCCACACTGGAGCCCCCGATGGGCTGCCACCCCTCCAGGGTCCCAAACATCACTCTCCCAAGTGGACTTTTCCCTTCCCCACAGGCTGCTCAACTACAGAGTCCTAACTCTGCAGCTGCCACCAACCTGGGGAATAGGAGTAGTGCTGCCACCACCACACCCTCAACTGCTCGGGCTGCCACCTCCGAGCCATGCCCCAGGCCCCATTGCCATAGCAGGCCCACTCACAGGTTACCTTCTGACCCACTGCTAAACTCACCCATGGGCACACATTTCTTTGGGCTACAGGCCCTGTCGGTGCTTACCCTACCAAGGTGCCGAAGTTCACTTGGCAGGCCTACATTTTCTTTGTCCCCGGGCTCCCCAATGCACTGACAGGCCCCTCTATTTGCTTCATTGCTCCCCTTTGCGCCACTCCTGAACTGTTGCTTCTCACCTCACGGGTCTTCAAGGGTGGAGAGTCTGGGTGGCAAGTGGCCCACCCTGGCTCTGCCACTGCTCTCCGGCCGAACTTGTGGGCCGAGACCCCCGACTTCTCTCCTCGTGTCTCCCCCCGGGTCTCTCTCCTATGGGGCCAAAACCCTTCTCTTTTATATTTCAAGGGAGGGGTTCCCTGCTGGCAGGAAGCAAGCCCTACCTCCCAGACTCACAGGCACCACAGTTCCCAATTCCTCCTTCTGTACATGGTTCTCATAAATTTAACTAGTAAGTACCCAGAGGGTGCTTACACGTTACCCCCACTGAAAAAGTTCACCTTCTGGTGAACGCCAGCTAGACCACACTACCGACCCAGTCAGAAGAGAGACTCCCCCCCAAAGATCAGTGCACAAAACCAGTCACCCGCCAGGGTGATGAATTCATTGCCATTTATTTCCTACTGTTCTACCTTCACATATTCTACTACTCACACTAGGGCTAGGCTAGGCAACCCACCACCTGCTCTCACGGTCACTTGCCAGGCACTGTGGGAGCAGTGTTCCTCCCCCATCTAATTTAACCCAATTCATTCTTCACTATCCTTTGCCATAGGCTATCTGGTACTGCCAGGGATGGGAAAATTCTACTCAGTGTACCCCCAGTAATAAGACCTTTTAAACATTGTAACAGTCACCAAAAGATGCATTCTTGTTGTTATTGTTTTCAGCTGCCTATCTAGGAACATAGCAAGTTACTATCAACATGAATCTATCATTGACAATAGCTATACATTCCCCCTCAGTCACGTAATAAGCTTTCTGTAAATTCCAGATGCTCTACATGAGTCCCTTAAATAAGCTCAATGATCCAAACTTCTGTAGTCTTAAAGGGACACACTCCAGTTCAGCCTCCTTTAGGTACAATATGTTTAAACAGCATCCTGATCTAGTAAAATAAAATAAAACTTTCTCTTTTCGCAATCACAATAATATAAGTTGCTTTAATGTAACCCAACATGATTGTAAGCAATGAACATGGTTGATCTTACCCAATTTCCCATGGTAGGAGTTTGTGGCACACATGTCCCAGGTACCCAAACCCTATGGAGAAAAGAATGTTAGTCTAAGAAAATTATGGTCCTGGGAATCATCATGGGTTAATAATATTTTGGGTCCGGCTTGGTGATGTCTTCATTAATGGAGTCTTTGGAAGGAATGTACCACTTGATTCGCTAACCATTCTCCTCTTGCACCAAAGCAAATATCTCAAAGAGGGTAACCCCAGTCCAAATCGAAAAATCATACATTCTCCTGGTTCTGCGGAAAAAGCCTATTCCTCACTCTTCGGCTAAATTCATAGTCCGAATCCTGGCAGACCATCATAGTATTTACAGCCTTCTGAAACATCCACGTTTCCCATTTCTCCTCAATGATCTTCCATATATTTTCTGACACATAAGGATACTCGCATGCACAGTACTCCATCTTAATGCACTCTCTCTTCCAACACTCTGCACAGGACCACTGGATCTCAACAGGCCTCCCGGATTCCATCTTTCTACAGCCAGGGGCTAAACAAGTAGTCCAGTACACAAGGGTGTTTAGAATTCAGTGCCTCCATCCATAGGCATCTATGTTTACACAGATCCGGCAACTGCCAGGGGGTCACATCTAAACCATCTGGAGGCAAATCATAAGGTTGTGGAATGTCCCCCATGATACATGGATCAATAAAGGAGAACCCCTGGGCTTGGGTCTAGGGGCAGCAGCCACAGCACTGTTGTCTGAGCCAGCGGTGCAGATCTCCAGCGATGGGATAGTCTCTCCATCCTGGGGGTCTGGGGGAGAAATGGTGCTAACGAATGCCTCCAGATCCAGTTCCTGTGATTCCACCACTATGGAGGGGTTACCAGGGTGAGTAGGCCTAGCTTCAGCTGGAGACTGGGCCCCTCCACAGCCTCTCCCGCTGCCACAGGAAGACATGGAATCCACCAGTGGGGAAAGGCTAGGGAGAAATCTGTTGCCATTCCCTGCATCCGCCCTTCTAGATTCCTCAGTACTCACCTCATCTACTACGGTATCAGTACTCCCAATAAGGAATCCAGTCTGTCGCTAGAGATGGGAGCAACTTGCCAGCCCCAGCTTTCCAAATAGGGCAGGAGAGCATCTGTGGGATAAGGTACAGCTCCATCAGAATAAGCCAGGCACACTGGTAGACATACCAGTCGCTCCTCCGTAGTATGGCAGACCACGCCTCTCTTCCACAATGTACATACAGAGGTCCTTTAGTCTCATCATAGGGCTTTTAATGCAGACACTGCACAATTTTAGTTGCCCTCTTTTGGACCACCTCCAGCCTGTCTATGTCCTTTCAGAGATGCAGTCTTGAGAACTAGACATAATACTCAAGGTGGCATCTTACCAGTGATTTACAGAATGGAAACACCACCCCCCTCTTTCTGCTGGTGATACCCCTCCCTATACACCCCAGCTTCACACTAGCCCTCCCAACGGCCTTGTTGCACTGCCGGGTCACCTTTAGGTCATCTCATATGATTACTTCGAGGTCTTTTTCCTGCTTGGTGGTCATCAATACTACACCCAGTTTATATTCCACCTCCAGGTTTCTATGCCATAAGTGCATTATTTTAAATTTTTTTGCATTGAAACCCAACTGCCATACTCTTTACCACTCCTCAAGTTTACTCAGGTCTCCGGTCATTCTTTCCATGCCCCAGGGGTGTCCACACTGTTGAAGATTTTACTGTCATCTGCAAAGAGGCAGACCTTTCTTTTCTGCTCCTCTGCAATGTCACATATAAAGACATTAAAGAGGACCAGTCCTAGCACTGATCCCTGAGGCACCCTGATGGTCACCCTTCCTTCTCCGGAGTGAACGCTGTTTATCAACACCCTCTGTCACCTATCCCCTAACCAATTTCTTTCCTAGTTTACCACCTTTGGACCCACTTTTTAGCTGCCAGCTTGCTTACTAGTCTCCTATGTGGAACAGCATAAAAAGCCTTACTGAAATCTAGGTAGGCCATGTCAGCCTCTCCACCATGATCCAATTCCCTGGTCATACAATCAGATTCATTTGACATGACCTCCCCCACCCATGAATCCATGCTGCTTCAGGCCTTAACCTACTGGATTCCAGATGTTCCCCTTCAGCAGTGTTTCCCACCACCAATGTCAGGCAGACTGGCAAATTGCCAGCCTTCTACCTGCTACCATTTTTGTGTTGTGGAACTACATCTACCCTCCTCCAGTCCTCCAGAACCACTCCTGTTTCCAGTGACCTGTTAAACAGAACTGTCAGAGGTACAGCCAATACATCCCTGAGCTCCATGAATACCCTTGGATGCTCCCCTATCTGGCTCCATTGCTTTGTCCACTTTCAGATCAGTGAGCCCCTTCAGGACACTTGCCTCTGAAAAGGAGTAGAATCCACCTCCCACACATAGCTCCTGTTTCTTTTTTGTAGTCCCTCCACTTCTCCTTCCTCTGTGAACACTGAGCAGAAGTATTTATTCAGGATGTGTGTCTTTTCCCATTCCCCCTATGTACAGTCCCCCTTCCCTTCCCTTTTTAACCTTACAGTCCCTCCCCTGGTCTTCCTCTGTTCGCTTACATACCTAAAACAAATGCCTTGTTCCCTTTTGTTACTGCCTTGGCTATGCTCTCTTCAGTTTGTGCCTTCATGCTTCTTACCGCTTTTCTTGCAACCCTGTTTCCCCTGACCTCCCTATCCTCCTCCCTCTGTGTCTCCTTATACCTTCTGAATGCTACCCTTTTAGCCTTTACCATTTTCCTCACCTCTTTGGGCACTATAGCAGTCTCTTTTTCCTCTTGCTTTTGCTCACTTGCTTGGGACAGGTTTGTCACCATCACTATATCCCCATTTAGCTTTGTCCATTGTTCTTCCACCCTACCAGGTCTTCCACCCTGCCAGGTCATCCCACGAGGCATCTTACCTTAATATCTGCAACACTGTCCCTGTTAGTGAGTAGCAGGTCCGGTATTACCCCATCACGAGTGGGTTCACTGACTAGTTGCCTGAGTAATCCTCCCTGCACGGAGTCCAAGATTTCCCTGCTTCTAGCTGAAGCTGCAGCTGGGATGCTCCAATCTACATCTTGCAGACTGAAGTCCCCCACCAGCAGCACCTCTCTGTTTTCTGCCATTTTGCTTTTGGCTTCCACCAGTACCTTATTTAACTCCTCCCCCTGTGCCAGAGGTCCATAGATCATGCCAGTGTGAATAGTGGCCCCATTCCCCATCTCCAGGGAGACCCACTGTACCTCTGCTTTATCTGTATTCCATGTATCTCCAGTGCTTTTATGCTTCCCCTCACATAAAGCACCACATCCCTTCCATTCCTTCCCACCCTTTCTTTCCTGAACACAGAATAGCCTGGTATGACCATGTCCCAGTCATGGTTTTCAGTGCACCATGATTCAGTAATGGTCACAATATCCAGGTCGGCCTCAGCCATGATATAGTCTCTAGGTCCAGAATCTTTCTCCTTGATTTCTAGCATTCACACAGATGGCTTTTAGTTTTTGTTAGCACTCCGTTTGTTACCCCCCTTTTTTCCTTTTTGGCCCCTCTTCCCCCCTCTCTTTTTAATGCTCCCAGTCCCATCCCCCTTTGTTTCTATCACCCTGCTTCCTTTATTAATTCCCCACACAAGGCACTTGGGTTAATATCCCAATACTGACACTGTAGTGCAGCATGAGGGGGGGTGCTGCACTCCTGAGGTGCCATCTTTCAGATGAGACATTAAACCGAGGGCCCATCTGCCTGCTCTGGTGGTAATTCAGGTGAATGTTAAAGATCCCACGGCACTTCTCAGAAACAGTAGGGGAATTTTTATTGTAAGCAAAACAAATCATAACATGTTATATATAAATCAGTATTACACGTTACAGAAACATAGAAAAAGAAAAATTCAAAACATAAATAAGTATTAATTCATATCATAACCCCAAACAGAAAAAAACATTATAACCAACCCCCTCCCCTTCCCCACTCTAAAAGTAGGGGAATTTTTATTGAAGCCATAACAAAAATATAAAATCAGTATTACATCATACAATTCATAAGGAAGGGGAGAAAAGAAGAAAAAACATCATAATAAATATTATTTTGTACATTAACCCCAAACTTGAGAAAAACATTCTATCCTAAACCCCCTCCCACAAAAAGAGTGGGGGGAGTTTATTAAAGTCATACACACATCAATATTACTCATATCTAAGATCCCTAAAAGCTGACCTCCTTTCTTCCACAACTTTAGTGTGGTTTCTTATTCATCCTAATAATTTCTATAGATCAATAATACATCATATTAAGTTAAAAGATGAAAATCTAATACATATTCTAACTTAATATTTATAAAGTCCATCATTGTCTTAAACCTTTAACCTATACAATCATAAGACTGCCATAAACTCTTCCAATATTTAGGTGTAAATATTGATTTCTCAGTTAATTTTAGTCTACGTATCTCTCTTTCTAGCATGTAAAATAGATTAATTGGCATAATTTCTTGCTGCTATAATAAAAGTCTACATCTACTAATGCATATCCAGTATAAGAAGGAAACATGGATTACTTGTAATGCACTGAGGGAATCTTGGGATATGTCAGCATCAAATAAATGATAATATAGGTTCTCAGCAGAAGGAGGAATCGATAAACAGCTCTTCCATCAATATTTTACAATGTCCCAAAATTCCACAGCATAACGACATTTAAAATATAAGTGCTCCATTGTTTCGAAAATTAACATGCATTTTTTTTTTTTTACTAATTATTTTACCAGGTGAGACACACTAAGCTGAAAACTTGTTTGCAGGTGCAACCTGGGAGCACAAGGAAGTTAAGTGACTTGCTCAGGGTCACACAGTATGCACGTAGGGGGCTGTGGGATCCAAACCCAGGTCTCCAGATTTGCAGCTCAGAGCCTTAACCCACTGCACCATACTGCCTCCATTTTCTCTTGGACAGTAACAATCTTGTATAGTTTTATGTTTTTGATTATTTCATACATTTATTTTACCATGACTCCCCAACCATGCTGTGTCCCACATATGCAGCGGGACACGGGGATTAGAAATATATTTTGAAATGTTCAATCAGACAACTGTTGACAAAGTTGAGAAAGGGAAGTCACAAAAATATTGTTGTAAAATAATATTATACAGTATAACTCCTTTCGGGAGATACTCCTAACCACCTCCCAACTAATATTCCAACCTTTAGTCTTGTCAAAAATTCCATTCCATCTATCCACCAAGCGAGGACACCTTTTATTTTTGTGCATAAAGTTTGCAGTCTTCCATTCTTGCATCACTTCCTGTAAAAATGTGTTAGCTAAGGACCCCCAAATTTTAAAACTATCCCTAACTATAGGTACCAAAGTTGAATATAGAAAAGTCACAAAAAAAAAAGGATTGGATTAATCATTTTCAAACCCCCTGATTTTGTGTCCAAATACAATATATTTAGTTTGATCAGATTTAATCTGCTTCCCCAAACACCACAAAAAAAATCTCAATAATGAGGTTTCCAAATACTTTGGTATAAAAAATGTTGCTTAAATACAAAAAAAATGGTATTAAAAAGGATTTTATTAAATAAATTATTTTCTTTTTTAAGAGTTTCCATCGGTTCCAACAGGTACTCTTAGATTTACCTTCTTGTAGGGCCATCTTCCAATTATAATCTGCACTATCTGTTCCTCCAAAATATATACCTAATATCTTACAGGGTTGACGTTCAATCGAAAATCCTCCCACCATAGCAAAGTTATCTGGAAAACCTGTAACGCACAGACACTTCGTTTTTGATTTATTTATCTGAGCTCCCATAATGGTCCCCAGTACAGTTATAATCATGCAAGCTATCCTTATAGAAGCCTCATCAGAAAGTAATAAGAACAAATCATTTGCACAAGCAATTATTTTTGTCTGGAATTTTTGGTCACCAACAATTCCTATTATTAAGGGGGACCAGTTAATTATCCTCAATAAAGGATCTAAAGCCAGAACATATAGAAGCAGACTTAAAGGACATCCTTGTCGGACCCCTTTTACTACTCTATCTTTAGCACCTCTCCATCCATTTTCTAGCGGAATGACATATGCCAAAGCATAACACAACCACAACCATTGGACAAATATATCAAGAAGACCATACACCAATAGACAATTCCATAAATATTCCTGAGATAATTCATCAAACGTCTTGGCCTGATCCAAACTTACCAAAAATCCTTCAGTCATACACAATCTTTCTGTCCCTTTTTCCATAATTTCTCGAATATAAATTAATGCATCAGAAATCTTTCTCCCTGAGACTGAACAAAATTGAGAGTCACTAATTAGATCCAGCATAACCAAAGACAATCTGTTCCCTAAAAGTTTTGAAAAAATCTTAAAATCAACATTCAGTAATGTTAGCGGCCCCCAATTTCCTATATCTGTGTGGACCCCTTTTGTAAACAAAAAAATTAATAAACCCTCATACATTTGCAAAAGTAAAATAATTTCTGAAATAAAAAAATATACAATGCCAATAATTCTTTAGGCATCAATTTCCATAATATTTTATATAATTCTCTGAGTAATCCATCTGAACCAGGAGAAACTTCATTGTTAAGGGAAAGAATCACTCTTTCCAATTCCATTTTAGTAAATTCCAACACCATTGATGTTTGCAAATCCATAGCCAAGCAACGGAGGTCCTCTGCTTGCAAGAACTGAGTTATAAATTCAGAATCTGAATTCCCTGTCCCAAAAGTATTCTCTGTATGGTTATCTAAGAATTTCATAATTCCTGCATTATCAGAAACCACCTGATTATCAAAACACTTTAAACTTGTAAAAAGCCTTTTTTCTTTCCTGCTGTAACAGGTTAAAAAGGGATTTACCTGCGCTGTCTTACCTCGCATTCCAAAGGACTGTTCTTTAATGAGAGATCGTAACCTATCTGACTGATAAGATGCCATATCCTGTTTTATGTTTGTAATGGTGTCAGAAAAATCAACCCCACTTTCAAATTGTGTAGAAATCATGTTTTGTAAATTATTCCAAAGAAACAAATATTCGTCTTTATGAGTTTGTGCATGAGATTTAACATAGGCCTGAAAATAACCTGTCAAACATACCTTAAATGCATCCCCCCAACAAACTATATTATCATGTAAGCCAATACTAGAAATCTGATCCCTAATGATATTTTCCAAATCAATTAACACGTCCGGAAATAATAACGTTAAAGCATTTAGTTTCCAAAAACCAGGACCTTTCTTTCTATGTGGGGGATTATCAATATTAATGCCAATCAAAAAATGATCCGACGACTCTATTGGGTCATAAATTAAACTGGAGATTACTAAAGTTTTTTGCACAAATATAAAATCATTACAGGACGATAAGGACCCTTTAAAAAATGTAGGTTTGGCCTTAGTACGTCCTAGTTGATGTGAATCGCTCAAACCAGCTAGAGAAAGCAGGGATTTCAAAAAATTTTTATTGCAATACTGTTTCCCAGTTTCTTTTTTTTTGTTGAAAATTAACATTAAAATCTCCACAAAAAAAATAATTGCCTGCTAGTGTATATGTATGGCTGAATCTTTTTTAACAGAGTAATTCTGAGAGCTTTTGTCTGAGGACCATACACTGAGATTAATCTACACTGTAGCCCTTTAACATAGACATCCAATAAAAGCGCCCTACCCGGTTCAATATCAACTAACCTATGAATCTTAACATCAGAAGTGGTAAAACAGATTCCCACTCCTCTACACGTATCCTCCTCCAAGGACCAAAATGATTTACCCCAATGCCATTCTCTAGCACCTATGGAAATTTCAGACATTGTATGAAGATATGTATCTTGCAATAAGAATATATCATAATGCAAATGTGAAAGCTCCCCAAATGTCATCTGCTGTTTATATTGTGATTTTAAACTATTCACATTCAATGTTACAATTGACAATGTAGAAGGGTTTAAGGAAGGGGTTTAGGGGTTTTTACACTGGATCTGATAACTCGTTCTTGAGGTTCTAGCTGTGGTGTCCTAGATGGTAGTTCAGGGCTGGTTATTAACATTACCGAACCATCAGAATTAATTTTAGAATCTAGCAAAGGGTGATCCTGTTCTACTTGTTCACTCCACAAAGAAAAGACAGCAAATCTGTTAAGTGGCAGTGGGGAACGAGGCACATTCTGGCTGTCATTAAATTCATCTACCCCCTGGGAGAAGAAGGAGGTAACATATCACTCTAAGAATCAAGATCCTCTTCTGGCACCTCCTTATCAACTAATTCTAAGAAACTGGGCAAACCTTGAGAATCAATGCCCACAGATTTTAAAAGCTGTTGAGGAGAGCATTGGGGGGTCATGAATGGAGTTTTTCTTTCTTCCCTAGTGACTTTCTGGGGAGAATTTAAATCATGAACCACAATGTGAGACAGATCGGGAATTAGCTCATTGGACTGTATATCAATACGAGAAGCCAAGGGTTGGAATTGTCTGCTGTCTCCACTAGTTCCCCCCGGGCCTGTGCCTCTCCGTCTGCCTCTAAATAAATTCCCAGTACCAGACCCATCTGAATCTTGATATGATGTTTTCTTCTGGGCTAGAAAATACTCCTGATCAGAGGAATCATCTATGTCAGTAGTTCTCCTTGGACAATCTGCATAGAAATGATTTGTTTCATTACATAAATTACATACTGGGGGGGGGGAGCTACACACTGAACTACTGTGTGTTCCAACATTCCACACTGAAAACATTTTATCTGGTCACAAGAAGTATTTAAGTGTGTTAGTGAACCACATTTAAAACAACTTTTAGGTTGGCCAGCATGGAATATAATACCCCTATCCCTTCTCAAAAAAAAGAGCTTGGCAGGTGTTGAATGCCGTCTTCAGTCTGATTAAGTTGTACTCATACTGACCATCCACCCGTCCAGAAGCCATTCACATCCATAATGGGCTTGGGTTTATCGTACACTGAACATCTCTTTTCCAACCAGAAGAGAATATTAGCAATATTTACCCCTTCATTTTGGAAAAGAATAGTCACAGTTTTGATGGTAGGTTTAGTAATAGGATAGCCTGGAAGTCTCTCCAAATCTCTTGATCTTTAATTTCATAGTAGAGTCTCCAAAATTTGTCTAGTGAGATAATAGAACAAAAACTTATGTCATAGTTGTGGTCACCAGGCAGGTGTATGAAGGCATACACCTCCGCCTGAGAAAATGATATCAAATCAATTAATAATATTTTCTCCACCCATATTCGGTCTGGAACCACTGGAGCTTTTCCCCTGATATCTTAATCGAACCAGAAATCTGTGCTTAACCGCTGCAGCCAGCTTCTTGAATAAACCTGCATTAGATTTAGGGCCCAAATTTTCTGACTGATCGGCAACCGATTTGCCTTGTACTTCAGAGTCCACTACAGGGTTTAAAGTTTGATTATCTAGACTTACATTCTCACTTCTTTTTGTAGTTGGGGTTGTTGAAGAAAGGTCCATAGAAACATCCTGGTCTACAGAAGTAGATGTCAGCTCTGTGGAATCACTTTGCACTTTAAAACAGTGTCTTGCGAAGCCGGAAAGTTAGCAGCCTCTCCTTGAATTTGAGCATCCGTAGTAGAACCATCAGAGGACTTTGAGTGAGAAATAGTTAAGGATGCAGTAAATAAAGTTTTTGGAATAACCATTTCGCCTTGTGTTAAAGTAGACATACCTGGAATAGGGATCATTGGGTCCAGAATCCATTTATCAACTGCCAAAGTGAACCTGCTTGTCTAAGTGTATCTCCTGGGGGCCAAGTAGTTAAAGTACAGGTCTGGGAGAAAGAAGTATCTTGTAAAAGTTCTCCATTCTGTTTTCCGTTATTATCTTGTAAAACATCTTCGCTCTGTAAATCATGCTGATCGGACGACAAACGTTTCCTCCCTCTTTAAATGGACTAGCAGGGGAAAGTTTTCATTTGTTACATTCAGCCTCTAACTTCTGTCTACAAAAATTATAATCTTGTTCAGCAATTGTAATTAAATCCAGTAATTGATGTTTTTTTCCTCTCAAGTTCTTGCTGCAGTTTTATTTCTTCTGCCATCATTTCCCCATCCATTGACTGGGAAGTTGTAGAATTAACAGGTACCAGAGCCATTTCTTGGTCAACACTTAACACAGAATCTTCTGATTATTGAACTGAAATATCCAAGAAGTCAGGTGCATTCACAGCATGACCGCTGTCCTTCACAGTCTCCTCCAAACTGGGGTCCTCCATCTCTGCAGACAGATGGACAGCACCACCTGCCTACAGAGTAGGGGAATTTCCCCGGTGCCCTGGTCAAATTTCACCCCATTCACTAAAATACCACCAACAGCTTAATCTGGTTCAAGGTCAGTTGGCATTCATCTGTATCCCCCTCCCCTGTGTTGTGCCTGAAAATAGGCAGAATTTGTCTAGTGCACTTACCCGGTCAACAAAAACTAAATAAATAATAATTTTCACCCTTGGGGGTTCCTCTCGCCTCAGATTCTCCCTACTCTCTACTACAGCCTGTAGGGTGGCATTTTCTGCCTCCCCAATTTCTTCTGTCACCGCCTTTGACTACTGTAAATGTTCAAGGTAACATTTAAACCAATCACTAAAGACTGCGGTTCCCCTCCCAGATGGATGCAGGCCATCACCTCTGCATAGACTCTTATCCATCCAGGTGGATTTCCATTCCCCAGTGTAGCTGAACCCCCTCCTCTCTGCACCATTCCTTCAACCATGAGTTGAAGCTCCCGGTACAGAGATCCCTCTCCTCCCCCCTGTTGTAGACAGGCAGCACAGCAGTGAAAGCCACTGAGCATGCTACCTGTCTATGACCATTCCCTAGCTCCCAAAACTCCCCCACACAATCTCAGTCCCATCCCTAGCCAGGTCATTGGTCCCCAGGTGAACAATAACATCCAGCTCCCTCTTCCGTGCTGCTGGCATAGCGATCCCCAGGATCAGCTGCCCATCCCTCTGGGCTGTAGCGCCACATAGGCACCTGACCTCCCTCTCAGCCCACCTTCCTATTCCAAATCTATTCCCTTAACAATTGAGTTCCCCACCAGAAGTTGCTTCCCCCTCCTCCAGGGTCCTGCTGCCACACTGCCATCGCCTGCTCGCTGGACCCCCCCCCCCCTACAAAATTTAAAATACTGAAAATGTGTTTGCGGATTTAAAATGGACAGCCTTGCATTGCAATAAAAAAAGTTTGGCTATGGGCTGCTTTGCTTAATTTGGCCGCAGCTTCCTGCATGGCTAATGCAGCCTGCTGTGCCACCAGTGCCTGAGAGTTTGTTACGGCCCCGATCCGACTGGCAGATGGTGAACACAGCAGCCTCTGTCCAGATGCTATGCTTACATCTGAAGCCGCTGCCTGCCCTCTGTTTGGCCTTACTGAGCCCATTTAGAAACATCTGCTTATATACAGCTTTAGTGCCACCTACTGGCAAGCTGGCAAAACTAAACTGCCCAATTTGGACTATTTTACATTTTCTTTTTATGTTTGATTGAAATTTTTTAAGCTTTGTTCTTCTAAATTTACTAATACAAAGTATTATTAAAAAAAATTCTATTTATTTAAATGGAGACATTTCATAATCACAATAAGGCACTCCAGGAGGTGCACCAAGTAAGGATTAGCCCACAACAGGGCATGGGTTTACTTGGCATTAAAAAATCCAAGTATCTGATTAGTTTTCACACCCCAGATACAGTGATGACATTGAGCAATAACATCACTGTATCTAGGGCTGGCAAAAACTGACCTTCTCACTTCTGACAGAAAACAGCTGAATCACTTCCCAGCTGACTTACCACACGACTGTCATGAATCTGTCAGTCAGCTTCGACCTGCTGAGAGAGAAAACGATTGACAAAATGTTCAGGCCAGACACTGAAAAAGAGCCACCAACTACCTCTTCCAGTTCTGTGGCAAATGTAAGTAAAGTACTGGAAAGAGAAAAAGCGACATTTAAATTTACAGCCTGAAGCAATCTATAAGCTAGAAGTGGACCGCAATTAAATAACTACAAGGCACCAAACAGCCTGAGCGATCTGTGTCTTTAACGACTGGCTCGCGGAGAAGGAAATAGCCTGCAACTCCAAGCAGTGTCCCCACAAGAGCAGAAAACAATTTTGAGAGATTTCTATAGCAGTGTCCGTAATTCTAATTCTGAAGAATATTGCATCTCCAGTTATGTGGGGCTCCACGCGGGGCTGAACCACTTTATCGACGAGCTGCCAAACAGCAGGTCCATGAATATTATAGCAGACAGTGACTTGCAGCCTGCCAATAATGTCTTCATGGGGCAGCTGAAAAATATTAGGAGAAAAGGGAAAGATCTTGGTAGCCACCACCCTACAATCACAAAAAGTCATTTAAAGAAAGTGCGAGAGTCTGAAGCCCTTAACCCTGAAACTGCCGCAGGGCTAGTGCGGTGAGTTTGGTTGGAACTACAACTCCATTTCACTCGCAGAGAGTGTGAGGGTCAAAGGGCTCTGAAAACCACCTCCTTCTCCACGAAAACCATGGAAGAGGGCTTAAAGTTTGTGACCATGGCGTTTAGCAGGAAAACCAAAAATCATAACAAGGTGCTCGAGCGGGACCAGGAAAATCTCCATGGCACAATGTTCCAGCTCCCTGGTAAACTGCTGTGCCCTGTCCGGTGCTTTGAAACCTACCTAGCAAAATTGCCTCCCAACGCACCCTGCCTATCCCTGCACTACAAAAGAAAGTCACCTCTAGAACTGCAGAATGAAGCAGAGTGGTACACCCTCGAACCTATGGGGGGTGAACTACTTGTCCTGTATGCTGCTATGTACTCAAGCTCGCAGACTTAAGCACCAGGTATACAAACCATAGCCCGCGAGCAATGGCCGTGCAGCTACTGTCAGAGGCAGGTCTCCAAACACGAGAAATAATGTCCATTACAGGACATAAGAATGAAATGTCTGTAAAATCTTACTGGCAGCCAAACTCAATGACAGACAGCAGGGAACCACAACTTATTCCAAGCAACAGAAAGGCAGAGCAGCAATGAATTCCACATGTTGACCGCCGAACCAGGAAGAGACCTGCAGGGAGGAAGTAACACCGAACCGGGAACATCAGCTCCTAACCCAGCAACGAGCAGCACGAAGAACACAGCCCTGCTAAGCAAAGACTGTTTTAATATCCAGGGCACAGCATGTGTGTGTTTAATTTCTACAAATAAACACTTTTTTTAACAGTGCCCTATTTAAAAACAGGAGAAGCAGTTTCAGTTACAGTTCATCATTTACTGTTTTAATTAGCACCAGTTCAACTTCATAAGTTACAGTTGTCAAATAAGCTCGTGTTTAAAAATGGGTTTCAAATAGTAAAAAAAAAGTTTTAATTGGTAATAAAAGTTAACAAAATACAAGTTTAAAAATGTTAAAGTTATTCCATGTAAAACACTGTTTCCCATGATTCTGAAGGGACTATTTTATCTCAAATGCAAAAACAATTAATTTTCTTCAAGTAAATTTTTTTTAAAACCAACTATGTGTATGTGTAATAATTAAGCAAGGTCCAACAAAATAAATACAGACCGAGCCATTGTATAAGAGCAATAAGGCACTCCAGGGTGTGTGTTATTGTCTAATAACGTCACTCCTGGGGTGGTGGAAGCACTCGACTTCGCCTCGTGCTTCAACCCACCCCAAGAATGACGTTATTAGACAATAACACACACCCTGTCATGCCTTACTGCTTAATTAATCCACGCCGGGGGGGGGGATCATGAGGCATGAGGCCGCAGGCTGAGTGACTTCAACCACCCAGGTTTGGATTAATGCTTAAGTAAACCCATGCCTTGGAGTGAGTTAATTCACTTATAAAATGGGAAACTTTATGTTAGAGGTTTACATAAATAAATATTAAATAAAAACACTGTGTACATTTATCTGTAATAAAATAATTCTTCTGCCAAATTGGTTTGGCCTAGTGAGGATGCTGTAGTTGTAGTTCTCCACTAGGTGGATTTGTCCTAATGAGGATGCCTAAGTTGTAGTTAGAGATGTGGCGAATTTCACCTGTGAACAGCAGAATTTTGCTCTTGAATGTTCACAGGTAAAATTCAGCCATTTGCAGGTGAAATTCTGCACTTTTGGGTGAAATTTGACACATCTCTAGTTATAGTTTTACGTTTCTCCGGTGGAGTGATCTGAAAAGGTCACTTTACATTGCTGTCACTCAGGATTTTGTAGTGTGGCAAGGCAACTGTGGGCTTGCAAAGGTTTAAACCATGGTCAGGTGACCCATTTTGACAACTCAGAATACAGGCTTTACAGAACCCATTTTATAAGGTAGGATAACGGCCCTTCTCGGGAGGTGGAAGCACTTGGCTTTGCCTCATGCTTCAACACACCTGAGTCAGGCCATTATCCCACCATTACACCCCCCCATCATGCCTTATTGCTTAAATTTATATATGCTTTGTATTTCCTTATCATCTTATTGGCCCCCTTCTGATAGCATTCCCCAGCCCTGTTACCTGCCTTGTCCGGAACTTACCCACCACTTACCCAGTACCACTATGTGGTGGGTGGGTGCCTCAGGCTGTCATTAAGTGGCCAGTGAGGTTGCTGCTATCATCCTGCTGGCCATGGTGTTTTCCTCCCAGGTTTTTGCTTCCTCTGTTGCCCCCGAGGTCAAGCCACGTGCAATGATGCTCGTGCATGTGCTAAGCACTGACGCATGTGCCCAATACAGGCATCCATATCATGCCTTCTAAATGAGGCTTCTGCATGCTGTAACACCCAGCCACCACTGGGTGGCAGCCAATCAGCAGGAAGCACTGCTCCCCCCACCCTGAAGGAGGAGAGTAGTCCATGGGATGCTCAACCCTCCTTCCCCCAGTCACCCCTCGAGCCCATTCCCAAACCCAGATCACCCATATAGCAGGCAGTAGCGCTACAGTCATACCACGGGCCGGATATGCAACAGTGTTTTTCAAAGGGACAAGCTGTCCAAGCAGCATCAGCCAGACAGATTCATACCTTTTATAATGTGATCTAGAGGCCTGCAGGCACCATTCATGCGTTCATTTTTTTCTGACTTTTAATACATATTTCCAACTGACAAATAATAGAATAAGTAAGGTTCAGCATTTGACAGCTGTTCAAATCTCCATTCTGGCTGTAAAAGTGTCTTTCTGGGCCTGAAGAGGCCCGTCAAGGGTCCCTTTAATGAAGACAAGCCTCAGGGGTATTTATGTTTGTATTACCTTTGGCCCACTTCATGTGTGATTTTGCCCAGAGGGAGAGCCAAGAATTTTTCCTTTTGGACCTCACTGCAGAGGAGAATGAAAACAGACTGTGAGCATTGATCGTTTCCCATTCCTATCTGGCAATGCAGGCTGAAGAGACAGGCCTAAAGGAATAAACCCATCTGACACTGCAACTAACCCTCTGCATGCCAGCTGGATTGTTTTGCATGGGAATCTGTTCATGATTGAGGATAATAGCTGGTTCCTCCAACCAAACACGTCAGATACATTAATGTTAATGTGTTCATTTAGTATTTGTGTTATAGTTGGGTCTTACAGCTACACCCTAGCTGGGTGAGAGGGCAGTTGGGGAGGCAAAAAAGCAGACACAGAACTGCATATTGTGGAGGGGGTAATGAGTGGAGAAAGAATGTTCTTAGGAAGGAAGGAAGGAAAGAAGGAGAGGGAATCATTAGGTTAGGAGAAGGGGGTAGGTGTAGAGGATGGGCAAAAGGCCGCCATCCTTAATGATTACTTTAGCTCACTTTTCACTAAGGAGAATGGTGGACTCTTGCCAGAGTGTGGCACCAAGGCATCCACTAAGAGGGTTCCGGATATGAGTCGGCCAATATTTACAAACAAAAGGATACAGCAAAGTTTGGCAGCACTAAAAATAGATAGGGCCCTCGGACAAGATACTGTAGGTTGCATCCAAGGCTACACTGTCGATTGGCTCTACTTCAACTTCAGTAAGGCTTTCAACTTGGTGCCTCACAAATGCTGGCTAAAGAAGATGAAGGCTCTGCGAGTGGCTCAGGTCATAATAAACTGGGTAGGTAACTGGCTAAAGGGGAGGCAACAGAGGGTTGTAGTCAACAAGGTCAAATCTGCAGAGAGTGAGGTCACGAGCAGGGTACCACAGGGATCTGTTTTGAGACTGGTCCTCTTCAATATGTGCATTATCAACACTGGTGAGGGTATCTAGGGCAGGCTGTGTCTCCTCGCAGATTACACTAAGCTCTGTAGGAGGGTGGATAGGAGCAAGGGAATTGGGGAAATGCAGAGTGATGTACAAAAACTAGAGGGGTGGTCTAAGGTTGGCAGTTAAAATTCAACATCAAAATGTACAAGCTAATGCACCTAGGGAACAAGAACCCCAGGACAGAGTACTGGAGGGTGGGGTGAGACTTAGTACTACGGCTCAGAAACAGGACCTTGGAGTTATCATCAGTGACTCCCTCAAACTATTGAGTCAATGTAACAAGGCCTGTAGCAAAGGCGAGTAAGATGCTGTGATGTTATCAGAAGGGGTACTGATGACAGAGGGAGAGAGGTAATACTACTCCTTTATAGAGCTTTGGTGAGGCCACACCTGGAGTACTGTGCCCAGTTCTGGAGCTCTCACCTCAGGAAAGACAGAAACAGGCTGGAGATGGTTCAGCAGTGTGTAAAAAGTCAGGGCCAACAGGGAAGGTGTTATGAGGACTGAATATGTACTCACTGGAGACCAGAAGGGAGAGGGGAAAGAGAAGAAGGAAAAGAAGTATTATTTTGCAGAAAGGGTGGTGGAGCTGTGGAACAGTCTTCCTTTCGATGTGGTGGGTGCTAAAACTGTTGGTGGGTTCAACAATGGCTGGGATAGAATGAAGGGTATGTGGTTGCTCACGCCAGCAGAAGCTGGGAGGGGAATGGGGAGAAAATGGGGAGGGCTAAGACCCTGAAGGGAACAGTAGGTACCAGGGCTAAATAGGGAACTTGGGCAGACTAGATGGACCATCGGTCTTTTTCTGCCATCATTGTCTATGTTTCTAAGAGTGTATCATCAACCATCAAAATCATATCATTGACTTTCCCTGTCAACAACCGAAGATGTCACTGATGTGTTATGATGGGCCAAACAGCACCACCAAGTATGCCATCTGCATGAGTCTCCTGTCTGGTGTTCCTGTAACACTACAGCTTCTTTTTTTTTTTTTTTTCATTTTTCTCCCTACTCCCGAGGCCACAGCATACACATGCGTGTATGCACGCGTACACGCACACACCAGGATACAGTGGCCCTTCCGCCTTCCCTGACTTTTGCCAGCTCTGTACCGCCTATGTGCCCACCGGACTCTACGCCGTGGAGCCGGACTACGGACGGGCGGGCATCCACCCCTTTGGAGGGGAGAGCTATGGCTAAATTCCGCTATAACCCCCCTCCCGAGCCAGCACCCCAGTGACCTGAGGTCATTCCCGAACCCGGGTCGCCAGCGTAGAGTGAGGTAAGGCGCCAGCATCTCAGCCCTCTGCCCCACCAGGCCAGCTTAACACTACAACTTCTGATGAAGAACTCTGTGTAAGTTTCAAAAGGCTTAAAACATTCTGTGAATATTTTGTTGGTCCAATAAAAGGTATCAACTCACCCATTTTGTTCATGTTTTTTCAACACTACCAGGCAGGAGTTCAATTAAATCAACGGGCACATACTGTATACAGTATGTGCTCCATGACAGCTCAGTCGGTGGCTGGCCGTGGTGGTGAGAGGAGGGCTATGCCAGTCACCAGCTCGGGTTTGGGGATGGGGGAAGTGCGGTGGTCGGGCACTACCTGCCGGGGTGTGGGGTCCACTAGACCACCAGGGATATGTTAATTAGTATTTTACAGGACATGGAGATGGGGAGGATCAACTGGACCACCAGGGAACTTTAAGAAATATATAATGGGATGGCAATTGGCGATTGGGAAGGGGAGGGACCGCTGGACTACCAAGGTGTTTTTTTTTTTATATGGGGACAGCGATCAGAGCATGGGAGGGGGGAAGGACCACTAGACTTCTAGAAATTTATTTTATTATATGAGGACGGTGACTGGGGGAGGGAGTACTTGGCTAGAGACTGGGGAAGAACTTAAGGAATTCTATAATTACCTTAATAATTGTGCAGAGTACTTGAAAATTGTAACCAGTTTTGATGTGCATATTATTAACTTTCTGGATCTTTGCATGTAAGGGACCCATTTACATACAAAACTCTTCCAGAAGGGCACTGACCAAAATGTACAGCTCCATACCAAAAGTTTCCTCAAGAATGATACAAAGGACAGTATTCTTATGGCCAAATGGTCAGAATAAAAAGAAACTGTACTAAAAAAGGGATTATGTGGAAAATGCAAATGAGCTAGAGGAATGCTTCATGGACTGGGGGTATAACCCTAAAATACTGAAATAGGCGAAAGAAAAATGTAGCATGCACCAGAGAACAGATCTGCTTAAGATGAACAAGAATCAACCTGGAAATCCGGAAAGAACAACACTTGTAATTGATCATTGTGACGAATATGGACAAACCGTATCCGTCATTTTAAAACATTGGCATATTCTGCAAGCCAATGAAGCAGAAGGCAAAGCTTTTAGAGATAAACTTCTGATAACAGTAAAAAGGTAAAAAATATAAATGACAGACTATGTCGTTCATGCCATAAAACAACAGAAAAGGAATATGATGTGTTTCAAGGGAGACAGCCAATAGTGGGACATGATCCATGCGGCAACTGCCAAAATTACCACAACACCCGCAAAACCAAAACGGTGTACAACCCCTTTAGATGAGAAGAAATACAAATAATTCATCATGTGCCGAATGGAGCAGATAGTGTATCTTCTTAGATGCCCCTGTGACTTGGCACATATTGGTAAGACCATGTGACCATTAAGAATTAGGCTGAATGAGCAAAAAAGTGACATTGGAAGGGGAGATGAGTCATTTGCAGTGGTATGACATTGTAAAAGCTGCAACCATAACATTTCAACACTTAGATTTATAGGACTAGAGAGGGTAACTATGCCACTTGGGGGGGAGATATGAACAAGAAACTTTTGAGTATACTGGATAGATAGGTTTGGGACACTAGATCCCAAATATGGGCTAAATGAAAAATCTCATGAGTGGAATTTATTCATTTCATTTCACTTCATTATGTCGTCTTGCATGTGTGCAAGTGACATCTTCTGGTAGTGGGAGAAATGCAGAGATGTGTCAGTGTTGGTGAATGCAGGGCACGCTTTAGTAGGTGTGTCCCTCATTCCCCAATGAGCCAGCATGCTAGCACTGACACAAGTATATGCAAAGTGCTACCAACTTGAAACAAACATGCCGCTGCAATCGGAGGCAAGCTCATGATGCAGCGGCACAGATGACATGCTTCCTGTATGTAAAACATTTCAATAAACATGGCAGCGGAGCCACCGCCACACAATCCCCAAAGAAAGCCAATATTGGGGATGCAATCCCCATGCTGGCATGTCTGCCCCCCCACACTGTGTAGCACACAGGGAGCCCACCCCAGTGTGCTGCTGCTCACAGTAAGCCAACCACGTCTGCATGTTCCTGTCCTCGCTCCACCCCATTGTGTGGCACACTGGGAGCCCACCCCAGTGTTGCCAAGAATCAGGCCCCCTAGAAAGTCATGGGGCACACATGGAGCACACTGGGAGCCCACCCCAATGTGCCCAACATTTGTTTTCTTTCATTTGTAAAGAAAGAAAACTGTCCCACGGCACAGTGTCCGTTTTTTTTTGTACCTGAAAAAAGAAAACGGTCTGTTGTCCGCGGCACCCCCCCAACTCAAGACTCCACCATCTGTGCACCCCACCTCTCCACACCCCCACACCATACTTACCTCCGGAGGTCAGGCACTGTGATCTTCGATGGAGCGGGAACACGTCTGGACTCTTCAAAGCCGAACTGCAAAATGAAGAAATGCCAGTAAGCTGTACAATTACATAAATGGGGGGAAGGGTTCAACTTAGGTGGCTATCTCAGCCATTTTTTTGAAATTGGCTCCAAATTTTTAACATGGGGTTCTTGGGGCCCCGCCTCATGAACATATGCACTGTCAACTCGTTATCTGGTCCCAAAAGGTAATTTCGCGGTCACTGCGTGGAATCACCTTTTGGGACTGATTAATGAAATGACAGTGCCACTGTTCATTAGGGTAGGGTCACAAAAAGCCTATGTTGCAGATTTGCTGAAAAAATTTCAAAAAAATGATGGTGTTATGAGTGTGCATTGTGCAGTTTCGACGCACACTCATAACTTCGACAATTTTTAATATTTTCACTCCAGATTTTCAACATTGCCATTTTTTCACACCTCCTTATGAACAGTACAGCTGTCATTTTTCACCTCCTGCCCACAATGTGTTTTCGTACATGTGGCTCACTATGGCGTGGTCACTGTGTGAAATCAACATTCAGGACAAATTAACAAAATCACAGTGACACTGTTCATGAGCGGAGGTCCCAAAATGCCTGTGTTGAAAATCTGGTTAAAAACATCCCCAAAGGCTGGCCTATAGGCGCAGCAGTTGGATTTCCACGTGCGACACCAGCAACCCGGGTTCGGGAGCGGACTTGGGTCGCTGGAGGGCCGGCAGGGGGAGAACGGCTTGAGTGTCCCACAACAGCTTGCCTTCTCTGGGGGGAGCATGGGGGCCAATGCCACTACTTGTCTCTGCTCGGGGTACTGCAAGCCCCACAGGGGAAGGGCAGCCAGAACACGCAGTGGACATCGGCGCGTTGCGTCATGACATCAGGGCTACACTGTGTGGGGGGGGAGAAAATGGGCAAATGCCTGTCGGCTCCAGGAAGATGGACTGCCTGGAGCGTGCCTCCGATGTGCTCCCACTCACCCAGCCACCTCTGACCTGATGAAAAGATACTAGCACGGGGTGTCGTGCCCCACATTGTCCCCGCTCGGAGGGCAAACCAAAACTCCATGGGGCCTGGAGGTAGGTGCGGGTAGAGTGGGAGGGAGGCAAGAGGATGACTCCTTGGCTGCCCTGAAGGGTCGGAGCCGGCAGGATGCAGGGGATGAATAAATTGCAATTTCAAAAAAAAAACAAATAATTGCGTTACAGGTGTGCATTGCTCAGTTTCTAGGCACGCTCATGACTTCACAAATATTTCATATTTTCACTCCAGATTTTCAACATTGGCATTTTTTTTACACCTCCTTATGAACAGTAGAGCTGTCATTTTTCACATCCTGCCAAAATGTGTTTTCACACACATGGCGCACAATGGTGCGGTCGCTGTGGGAAATCAATGTTCGGGACAGATTAACAAAATCAGTGACACTGTTCATGAGCAGAGGTCCCAAAATGCCTATGTTGAAAATTTGGTCAACAAAATCCCCAAAATAATAGCGTTACGGACCTGTGTTGCGCAGTTTTTACACATGCTCGTGACTTCATCAATTTTTTATATTTTCACTACAGGATTTCAACATTGCCATTTTTTTACACCTCCTCATGAACAGTACAGCTGTCATTTTTCACATCCTGACCAAAATGTGTTTTCGCACCTGTGGCGCCAAATGGCGTAGTCGCTATGCAAAATCACCTTTCAGCTAACAAACTGATACTGCCATTGTTCATGAGGTAGGGTCACAAAAAGCCCATGTTGAAAATTTGGAGTGAAAATACCAATAAATGCCTGGGGCATTAGACTTTCCAACTGTAATGCCCCACCCTGTAGAGACTGACAGGCATCAGGGGTGTGACTTGGGATTGTCAGCTGTAATGCTCACGCCATTCCACCCCAACCCTCACCCCACAGCTAGTGACAGGCATCGAGGTGTGCCTTGGACTCTTCGGCCCCAAAGTTCACTCCATTCTCCTATATTGCACCCATCTCAGCGTATTTCCTTATGGAATGAGGTGAGCGTAAGGCCTGAAGACCCCAAGGCACACTCACGACACTTGGTGTCTGCAGGGTAGGGTGAGGAGAAATGGCGTAAGCGTTATGGCTGATGACCCAAAGGCATACCCCAGTGCCTGTCAGTCTCTGCAGGGTGGGGGTTGGGTCGCCATCAGTTCAGTGCTTCACTGCCATTCCTGTTATGCATCTCTCTAACTCCTGCACTACCAATGCCAATGCCAGCAAGACAACATTTGGTGATTGGCAAATGCTTTTTTTTTATTTTGTTACTCTATTTGGGTAAGTACACTAGAGTACAGTTCCGCTTACAGGTATGACCCGAGGTCAGATACAGAGAGTTAAACAAAAATCAAGAATAAATAGGAACTATAAAGTGCCACTTAATTAAACAACAGACAGCAATTTGGTACAGCAGGACAATAACAGATAGGGACAATAAAGTTTTACTTCAATTAAAACTACAATGAATTGGTACAACACATTAAAAGCATTTACATTTTGAAAGTTCAGTCAGATGGGTTGATAGTGCTATAGAGAAGCATTGGAACTAGGCAGACACCTGATGTGAGGGGTATTTTTTTTTTTTAATTTTTTAATTTAATTGTTTAACCAGGTATAACACATATTTCATTCTAGGGGGTTGCTGCAGAGTGCACAAATGAGCTTTGGGCATTTACAGTGTGCACAAATGGTACTTTTAAAAGGTGTAAGTCTTGTGAGGCACATGAGTTGGAACTTGGTACACAGTCCATGAGAGACTTTGAGTAGGTAAGGTGCCCAGTGCTGGGTATGTTACTTTTTCTATTACTTTCTATTACTTTTGGAAACTTGTTCCAGAAAGCTCTGTGCAGTCACTAGCAAGGATGGAGAAGTACTGGAAAAAGTAATACACCTTACAGTTACAATTGCTTATGTCTTTTTATACAAAAGAAATATGTAACTGTAACTGATTACATTTATTTGAAAGTAACTAACCTATTACTTTCAAAAAATTTAATCTGTTATAGTTATTTAATATTTTTGTATTGTTTTTGTATAAAAAGAAATAAGTAACTATAATTGTAAGGTGTATTACTTTTTCTAGTATCTCTCCATTCTTGCTAGTGACTGCACAGAGCTTCCTGGAACAAGTTTCCAAACGTAATAGGAAGTAATAGAAAAAGTAACTTACTCAACACTGAAGGTGCCTCCCTGCCTTCCAGATCCTGTAGACAAGTTGGGACAAGGAAAGCTTGTAATTTAAGGGGACAGGAAGCCAACCCACTCTTCTACTTCTAAGTGTCTCACAATGATGCATCATATTTGGGGCTGATAGTGAAAATCTCTATCTTATGAAGGATGACTGTCTTTTTAGTCAGTATATTTGCAGGGGCCGTGTCAGTCACTGTAGAAGCATAGTTAACTAGAGGTAGTACATTTTGGTTAACAGTCACCATTCTGGTTTCAGGTGTTAGAAAGTTTTGAATTCTGTATAGAGTAGCAATTTTTGCATGAACTTTTGACGTAACTTTGTCCATGTGTGGTCCAAAGGTCAGAGTGGGGTCCAAGGTTACCCCAAGATAATTAAAGGAAGTGACATTTTCATACGTTGTCCCATCAAGTGCCACCACGCTTACACTGTTACCATGGTCTCTCAGCCTGGAATGAGTCCCAAAGACTATTATCTTGGTTTTAGTTAAGAACCATGTTATTCCTACATAACCAGTTCTGTAGTATACCTAGTTCTCATGTCAAAACCACTTCCAGTTCAGTAGCTTTTTGTCAGTAGGAATTTTGTACCTGGTTTATCCCAATTGCATACAAAAAGTGGTAATTCCATTCTACATCGTTTACTATTAAGAATAGTGTCCTACATGCCATAAAATAATATTCAGAATTACACTACTTTATCTTTAATACTAGTTTCCACCCCACACCCGCACACAATCCCCTCTCCCCCACCCATCCTACCCACCCACTTTTTTTCTGTTTTTTTTTTTTTATCAGTCCTATGATTCCTGCAGTCATTCACTTTCTTTTGAACGGGGATCCTTTAGTGGCCAAGGGCTGCCCTGTTCAGTCATTTTTGGCAATTTGGATAGAGATTTTTATTCTGGGATGGTCAACCACTGGCTTTCCATGAACACACTTTGGCTAGTAAGTATCTCCGGTGGCCATCACAATGTCCTGCTTGGGCTGGGTGGGTTGGGACCAAGGGCTTGCCATTTGACATGAAACTGGTCCCAGTTTGGTATCTCTGATCTGTATTGTTAGCAGCACTTGAAATTTAGTGCAAGCCTATATTTGAAATACAAGTCCAGCAATAGTGATACTGATTGCATAAATATTCGAATATAGTGGTAACATGAGAGTACTGTTAAAATGTGAATTCATTCTCAAATTGGAAACAAATAGGGACATTTATAACTGATGAGCACTACTTTGTAAGAAAAGAAAATAATGTCCAGGAGAAGTGGCAAAACAGTGCTCAGTAATCAGCACCTAGCCACTCCTCCTGTGCAAAATGAACTCTGCCAGCCTCTCAGCTCCCACTGTTGACAGGTTCCGTTCCTACCTCATGGACCATCAACAGTCGGTACAGGTAGAAGGCATCCTGTCACCTCCCCTACTGCTCAGGCTGGAGTCCCACAGGGCTTCATCCTGGTTTCCATTCTCTTCTCCATTTTCCTGAATGACCTTTCCTCTACCTGTGCCAACTCATATATCCATATGCCTGCAGAAGACACACTTGTCTACACCTCCGGCCCCTCGACCATGGCGGTGTAAGACTTGCTTCAGCATGACTTCGACAACATCCTGCACTGGGTCCACTCTAGCCAACACTAAAAAAACAGTGTCCATGACCTTTGGCTCCAGTCAGAAACTGGCCAGACTCTCCTTCCTTCCTTCCTGTTATCACCCTGGATGGCACCCTCCCAGAGTGGTTTCTTCCTACAAAGTATCTCAGTGTGTGGCTAGATATTAGGCTTGACTTCTCTGCCACATAGATGTCATCCACTCCAAGCTCTGCCTCAAACATGGTGCCTTGTACCTCAATAAAGACTGCTTGTCCCCCCGAGATCCACCCAGAGCTGGTTATCAAAATGGTTTTCCTGGTCTTTGACTATGCTGATGGGGTCTACAGCACCACCTCTCCTATTCTCTTGCCAGACTGGACACCATCTGTAACACCTTTTGTTGCTTTGCTACTAAGTCCACCCCTCAAACTCACCGCTGCTCCCTCTACTCCTCCCTATTCATCCTCCCCTACCCACAAGTCACCAGTCCCACTGTGCCTCCTTCATTTCCAAATACTAGTTTGGGTACCTACCATCTTACCTATCTGCACTCCTCTCTCCTATTCCCCTCTGCCTCACACTCCCTCCATTCCAGGGATCCTTGCAACTTTTCCTCTCCCCAGCCGCACTCCTGTGCTGGGTAGTCAGCCTTCTATCACCTGCCCTCCCTATGGAACCACTCCACTCCTCTCTATGTATCTACCCCTCCATGAGGTACCAACTAAAACTACTCTCGACCCCCCCACTCCTGCCAGCCCTCCACCTGACCATCTCCTGCGGAGCCCTCACCATTCCTGATTTTGGGCCCCCTCCTGGTTTCTGCCTCTGCCTGAATCAGTCTCCTCCCATTATAGACCAATAACGCTAATTAACCTGACACTAGGATAATAACTAAAATAATTTCTAACAGATTTAACCAGGTTATTCAGCTGTAGCCCCCCCACACCACCAATTTGGGGCTTGCCTTAAGTGCCTCCCAGGGCTCCAGCAATGCCCACTGCCAGGCAGATGTCCATTGGAAATGATAAATCCATGGTTATTTGGTGACCATATTGATCTGTGTGATAGTGTCATGCTGTGCCTCCCGTGCCTGTCCCTTTAAATGACACTGCCAGTGTGCTGTGAATGGCCTGGGCTAGGGGTACGAGTGCTTCAGAGCTTGCAACAGGCTGGGCATCACGCCAATTTGCTTCACTCTGATATCGCTGTTAGAGCAGAGGGAGCCCTAACTGGTATTGTAAATATTTACTTCTAATTTGCCGTTGTATTTAAATTAGAGATCTTGTTTTAACCTGCCTTCTTGCAGTTTATGCATCCAAATGGGAGCCACCATGTTTGGTCTGGGACTTTCAGGATTTGGACCAACTGGGACACAGGGGGCATCGTGAGATTCTTAGCTCAGTTGCCTCATGGGAAAAAATCTGTAGTTCTTGTAGTTTTTCAGGCTGGCGACTAAACTTACAAATGGGAGCACCAAAACTATGACTGACAGCTCTCTAGCTAACCGGAACCCAGGAAACAAGACTAGTCCTAGAACTGATAGAAAAAAGTGGCAGGTGCTTATAGAGTGGAGAGAGTAAGCAGCTCGAGCCATCGAGAAGCAGCTCTGGGAAAGGAGCTGAGAGAACTGGTAGGGGAAAGGCCTGATTTGCCTCCCTGTTATTATTATTTTCAGCATTAGACTGCCTAATAGCAGTAAAACGGACTAATCCGAGAACTAATTTCAAACTAAGGGGTACAGCTCGAGCTCTTGATGAGAGGAGCTTATGTAAGAGTTCGTACTGAGACTCTGTGGAGTAGGAGCCATTCACGCTTGCGAGGTTCTGGCCTAGGAAAGGCTTAGTTTCCTCTGGCGGGGTGTCTGCAGTCCCGAGTTCGGGAATTGGTGATCAGAGACTTCCTTTTGCAGGTTAAAAGGTTTGCACAGCAGAGCGGCTGTAATTACGAACCGGTCTGAAGCAGAACTAAGAAGTGGATGCTGTTTCCATTAAATGTGCTGAATGTTCAAGGTGGGTCGAGACCTACTAACCAGGAATGCCTGTTTGACACCGGGAGCCAGTTGCCTTGTTCAGCCAAGTTGTCAGCCAGCTGGAGGCATTCACCAGCAAAAGAACTGAACTTAGTCCAAAGTGTTTTATCCGACCTTGGGCTCATGCCAAACCTGGCCCAAGCCATCTATTCCTGCACCAATTACAGTTATCTCAGGGAGAGACCAGCTTGGGGATCCAGCCCCTGCACAGTAAAGTATCGCAGGCTGTGGCCACCTGGAGGAAAAGGCCGTGAAGTGGAGGTGAGTCGTGCTGGCCCAGCTTGCCCATGCTCATCAGTGGTCTGGAACAGGTCTTCGTTTCGGCAGGCCATCTTCTACCTACTGGTGTTGTGAGTAAACTCAGGGTAGCTCCCTGCAACAGTTCCTTAAATCATTCTGTGGTACTATCTGATTTCATTCAGTGTATTATGGGCTTAGGGTGGACTAGGCCAACGGGCTGAGGATACAGTTAACCCAGGTCTGTGTTTATGCATGTTTAACTGCCTTTTCTTTCTATCAAGGACCCCAACAGCAGCTGCAACCCCGGGCAATGTTCAGGCTAGCCACCAACACTCTGGGTACCCAGCAGCTATGAGACTGTTTCAAAGGGACTAAAAGCATGCATGCAAAGCATCCTTGCTAAATCCAGTATAGTAATCACTCATCTAGAGTTGCCCCTTCCCTTGTTCACATCCCCTTAATAAATTAGTTAGATTGTTTCACTGTTACACTGCCTCATGAATATCTCATTGCTGGGTTTAAGGTTAATGTGTTTGGGAGAAAACCATTTAACAGTGCATGCCTGTTTTGAATACTGTTCTACAGGGGGCTCCAGGGTGTTCGCCGAAGACCAGACCCTGGTGGTACGTGCAAGGGGTGTGTGCATATTACTAATGCTCATTGCTAACTGCTGAAAGGGACTGTGTTTATTTTAGTTATTTTTTTGTTGACCGGGTAAGTGCATAAGTGCACTAGGCAAATTCTGCCTATTTTCAGGCACAACCCGGGGGAAGGGGGGATACAGATGAATGCCAACTGACTTTGAACCAGATTAAGCTGTTGGTATTTTTAGTGAATTGGGGGGGGGGGATTTTGGCCAGGGCACCAGGGAAATTCCCCTGGTCTCTTTCAAGAAGTGCCATGGAATCTTTAACATCCACCTGAACTACCACCAGAACAGGCAGATGGGATCTCAGTTTAACATCTCATCCGAAAGACAGCACCTCAGGAGTGCAGCACCCCACTCATGCTGCACTGCAGTGTCAGTATTGGGATATTAACCAAAGTGCCTGATGTGGGGATAGAACCCACATCCTTCTGATCTCCCAGCCTCAGAGGCAAGTGTGCTACCTACTGAGCCACTGACACAAAGGTCCTTGGTCACTAGGTGGGCTTGTGGGTGGCTATAGCTTCCCAGAGGGCTATACCAGGTAAGGTAGATACCCCCACATACTTTAGTCTGGGTGGAAGCACCAAAATATTGTGGTTAGTGAGGGCAGGGAAACCCCGGTAATTATTAAGTTGGAACCAAGGCCCCTCAATCTTTTGTCAAAAGTACAGGCAGGAGTAGTAACCCTAGAGCTAGCGCCCCCTAGGGGTTACACAATATCTAATTGGACCTCTTCAGACCAAGTGCTTAAAACACAGATGTGCTCCCTGATAATGTGAGAAAGGTCCTTCACATCATAAAAAGAGATGAATAGAGCAAGAGCTGAAGAGAGTAATTTTCCTATGGCTATGATTTCTATAGATGCTGCAAAAATATATGTTAGAGTTAACTGGTGCTATTTTTCCAAGGTTCTTCAGATCTATAACTTCCCTATCTGTTTTAGTAACTGGATTAAATTCCTCTACAAGAGCTTGCGTGTCAGCGCAGTGACAAGGTGTCCGCCTGCAATGCCAACATCCTGGGTTCAGGAATGGACCTGAGAGTCAGAGGGCCGGCTGGGTGGAGATGGATTGAGTGCCCAAGTGGCAGCTCTCCTTCCCGGGGGGGGGGTGCCCAGCACATTAGTGGCCCCTGGCTGAGGGATCTGTGGGGACCAGTGCCAGACATTGTGGGAAGTGGGACAGACGTCGGGCATGCCCATTGATGTAATTACATGTCCCGTCTCCAGGGAATAGCATACTGAAAAATCCGGCCCCCATCCATGACACCCCACCTCAGCCACTGCTACCGCTGCCACCTGTATCTGCTGGGGAGGTCCTGTTATCTGTCTCAAAACCCCATAAAACTATACCAAAAATAATTAGGATTTTGAGTATTTTTTGGCAGCTTTTCAAGCTACAGAATAAATAGGTAAAAATTCAGTAAATTGCCAGTGGCTCAGCAGGTTGCACTCTCACCTCTGAAGCTGGAAGATCAGAAGGCTGTGGGTTCTATCTCCACACCAGACACTTGGGTTAAATCCCAGTAATAACACTGTAGTGCAGCATGAGATGGGGGGAAGGGGTGCTGCAGTCCTGAGGTGCTATCTTTTGGATGAGATGTTAAACCGAGGTCCCATCTGCCAGTTCAGGTGGATGTTAAAGATCCCATGGCACTTCTTGAACCGAGCAGGGGAATTTTATTAAGAAGTAGATTTCATTACATTTCAACAAAAAAATTAATAGAACTTATTATGCACATATTTCATCATGGACATAACATATTTGAACAAACAGTTTAACAATTTTACATAATCACGTTTGTAGCAAAAAAACTCCATTTTTGATCCATGACTCTTAATTAATCCATCTGTCACAGTTTATCCAAAGATGCCTAACTCTTTCTTCTGAACAGCACAACATGTCTTTCTGTTGTACTTTCAACAAGGCTTTTTTAATACTAGTAAGTAGTTCTATACAGGAAACAACTTTCTGCTGAAGCACCCACATACACCTAGCTTGCCAGAGATAATACCTCACAATAGCCAAGATTATATAAACATTGTCTGTGTGGCATCTTCCCCAACCTCCCACAGAGGGCCCACACATTAAGTCCACATACGTAAGTGATAAAAAAAGTGGTTCATCCCATTGCGCTGCCAGATATTCCTGAAAGGACCTAGCATACTGGCAATCTAGAAGTAAGTGCTGTTGCATTACCAAAATTTGCACACAAGAAGGTCTGAAACAGTATCTTTCCGATAGCTGCTTATGTTTGGTATTATTCCATACACTTGAGCTCCCATAACTGCCTAGCCAAACACTGTCCCAAACAAAAGGGGGAAGTCTAGGGTTAGTAAGGTGATTAAGTACACTACATAACTTATTCTCAGGGCATAATGGGAAACAGACCTGTTTGACATTCTGCCTGGACCATCGTCTTATATATATATTTTTCCTTTCTGTGGTTTGTATCTGAGTAGGAGTAATCTGTCATTTTATAGTATTCTTCATGCTTATTATTCCATACTGCGGCACTGTATCCGACCTCCCTAACATCCTGGATTTCCCCAGTTCCCATGCCGGTAAGCATGGCATAAGCCATTTCCATACCAGTGGTGTCCATACTTTCTCCCCTGGCTTTAAGGCATTCCCCAAATTGTAACATAAAAAAGGCTGAAGAAAAAGGCCACAGGGTGCATCGTGTTCAGGCCCCCTTCTGGGATCAGACGATATGTATATTCCCTTTTTATTGGATTTAAACAGGAGCCCCAGAAGGCCTGAAATAATGTACTATACAATCTAGTCCATCTTTCCTGGGGTGGTGGAAAAATGTGACTAAGATACAGAAATATTGGGACTAAGAGGATTTTAATTAGCACAATTCTTTTCTTTTTCAACAGCTACTGTCTTTTCCAGCTTGTCACTAGTCTGTTGGCACGAGCCAAGTCTGCCTCCAAGTTGGCTGTCGCTATACCTCCCAGGCCAAACATTACCCCTAGAACCTTGATGGGTTTCTGTGTGACCACTATATCTGCCAGCGCACCAGATATGGGGAGGGGAGCACCTCCCACAGTTACACCCCTGCTTTTCTCCAAATTTATCTGAGACCCTGAAAAGGTGGAAAATTCTTGTAAAGTCTCTATTAGAGTATTTTCACAGTTTTTTGGGGGCCAATGTCATTACTAGACTGTCTGCATATGCCATAATCTTTATTAAAGGACAATCTGGAACAACTGAAATCCCCTGTATTGCATTATTTCTTGTCATCTTACATATTAAAATATCAGTACTAAAGGCATATAGGAGTGGGCTAAGGGGACATCCCTGTGTAACTCCCCTTAAAATCTGGATCTGTCTCCCACACCAGCCATTAACATTTGGAATTATGTTAGCATTCTCATATATACCCCTAAGCCATATACAAACTTATCAGGGATACCAAAAGCCTTTAATGTACAAAAAAGGAATTCATGAGACAGCCTATCAAAGGCTCTTTCTTGGTCCAGTCCTAATACATAGCCCTTCTGATATCCTTGCTCCCCTTCATAAAAAAGTTATCTCGGCACTATCAGATTATCTTGTTATCTCCTTTCTGGTATGGCGCATGTTTGAGTAGCACTAATCAGATATTGGGAAACAGTGGACAACCTGGTCAGAAGAATTTTACTCAAAATTTTGAGATCTGTGTTAAGTCGGCATATTGGCCTCCAGTGTTTTACATCTGATTTGAGTCCTTTCTTGTGCAGTAAGACAAGTAATGCTGTGTTCCTAGAGGAAGCATACTTAGATGTGTTTAATATATAGTTATACAGAATTGCCAGGGTAGGGGCTAACACCACACAGAATTTCTTATAAGCTCCTGCTCCCAAGCCATCAGATCCAAGAGCAGAATCTGTTTTTAGCTAATAGCCCGCTCCACTTCCTCCCTAGTAATCTCATTTGTTAGCTTTTGGGCATCTTGCCCAGAAACCTGTGGCAGTCCTAGTGAACTCAGATATTTTTCTATACCTGACGTGGTAGTGCCGGTTCCCAGTAGGGCTTCTATATGATGCTGAACGACATAAAGCAAATCTTCTGGGGCCGTGACCTTTTGTCCTGTAGGGGAAGTCAATTCAGTAACAACTCTACTATCAGCCCTGGATTCACATTTTTTAAAGGTTCCATAGACCCCTTCTGTACCTGCGTCCCAAACCGAAGCTCTTGACTAAGTGATTTAGCTCTATTGTATTATAGCTTAGCTATCCGTCTCTTGATTTCGCTGACCTGGTCACTATAATCAAAATGTGAAGTCTCGGCTAACGATATTAAGTACTGCAGCTGGTGCCTCAATTGTAGATAGCACAAATATTCCTTATTTGCAATATATCTGGCCCTGTTCTGAAATAGAGTTTGCCAGGATTTTTTGTATCCTCCCACCAATCCAACAGATTCTTATAGCAATCTATCACCGAAGGTCTGGCAGACCTTTCTTGCCTCCACATTCTTTGAACAACTGAGTCTTCCAGTAAAGAGTCATTAAGACGCCAACTATTTTTCTTACACCTTGGGGTGTTATCTCATGTGCACTGTATAACTATAGCAAGATAGTCAGAGAATTCACTGGCCTTAGTAGAAACAGCTAAAATAGTTAATATTGCGGATACAAATATGTAATCAAGTCTTGCCTTCAATGTCCCCCTAAAATAGGTATGCCCCCCAGAGGGGTTCAGACTCCTATATGCATCAACTAGACTGGCTGTAGATACAATGTTTTGTAGGGCTATAGAATCGCAGTACAGTTTAGGAGTTCTAAGCCCATGATCTGTTTGTCCTAACTCACAATTAAAATTCGCTACCCATGTAAGAAGGAGGGAGGTGTGAAGGTACGGTTGTATTTCTTTAAACAGTGCCACTCTTTGGGCTTTAGTTTGTGGTGTCCTGGCCAGATTTCCCCCATTCACTAAAAATACCACCAACAGCTTAAACTCTGGTTCAATTTCAGTTGGCATCCATCTGTATCCCCCTCCCCTGGGACGAGGCTGAAAACAGGCAAAAAATTGTCTAGTCCCCTTTCCCAGTCAACAAAAATGAAATAAATAAATAAAATCCCAGATACTGTCCTTAAATAATCTTTGTACAAAAGAAGACTCCCAGGCCACTGCTTTAGATTGGGCTAATGATGGTATCCAATATCTGGGAATAAAATTATGTAAGTCATATCATACATTTTTAAGAGAAAATGTGTTGAATCTTAAAATAAAACTGTAGATACAAAATTAGAAAGTTGGAACAAGTTACCAGTAAATTTAAGAGTGAGGACTGATTCTGTTAAAATGACTTTGCTGCCAATAATACTTTTTGTTATCTTATGTCACTGACAAATTGCACACTAAAGAGCTGGTCTATTGGCATACAAAAGTCAATGAACAAATGAATTTGGAATCATAAAACTCCTAGGCAAGCTTATTCTAAGTTAACCAGGTCAAAAGAAAAAGGCAATTTAAAATTACCAGACTTTTATCTTTACTACCTGGTGTGCAGGGCTACTCGGTACTGTAACTGGATTCAAACAAAAAAAAAAGATATCCTCTGAGTCAGTGAGGTTGATATACATTGTAACATGGCAATAAATATCACAGAAAATAAGAATCACACATTGGTCGAATAGCAACACATGATTAGAAAGGAATCGTGCATTCATTTTATAGCAATACCCGGTGCTTCAGTACCTATCAAAGCCACTTTAAAATTGCCACTCAACAGTATAAAAGTGAAGCATGGGTTATTTCCTACCCGCCCTCCCTGTGGACCTCTAACTTTCTACACATATAAATATTTCTGCATTGGTAATCTACATGAGCAGCAAGATGGATCATTATAATGTTACCTTTTCCCTGTACGGAGTCATGGAAATCACCTCCTGGGTCAATCAACAGTATGGAGGGGAAACTATTGGGCTCTGCCACTCCTGTTCTGCCTACTTCTCAAGGTGCTGCTCTGAAGACTCGTTCTCCTGCCAGCATACCTCCTCGTGATGCAAGCGGCCATATTTATTGATGATCTAAAAAAAAAAGAGAAAAAGGAAAATATAGAACCAATAAGTTATGTTACCAAAGAAAACACCAGCTCCAGGTATGTTACTCTGTCTAAAGATCAAGTAGATGATGTGGAGTGCAAGAAGTGTGAGCCCAACACACATAAGAATACCGTGCGGGCTTGTAGCGTCTTCTCAGACTGGCTTACAGCAAAGAACATGACAGTCGATATAAGCGTGATCGGCATGCATCAGCTGGCAAGCATCCTGAGAAGTTTTATGGTTCTGTGCACACCACGGATGCCAAGCAGTACAGCATTAGGTCTTTTATTGGTTTTCGTGCTGGCTTAAATAGGTATGTGAACAGTGTGGAAGTTAATCATAAAGTAAACTTCAAATCTTTATTGGATTTCAAATTGAGATTAAATGATCTCGTTTGCAATTGACATTGCCTCCGATCCCGAATTTCAGGCTGCTAACAATGTCTTCATTGCTGTTCTCAAAGAATATCGGAGAGCAGGACGAGACATTACTGTAAACCATCCCCACATCGCAGACTCCGACTTGGAACGTATTCAGAATTGCTCGAAACTGAACCGCGCGTACAGACTCTGGTTCGAGATGCAGTTAGGCCTAGCAAGACAGGGAGAGAGAGCTTCAGAAATTTAAAACATGAGTCATTCATAATAAAAAAAAAGACGAATTTGCCAGAAAATATATTGCAGTAGCATTTAATGAAACTACCAAAAAAAACACAACTCCATAACAGAAAGCATCGAAGATGCACTAAGAGGATTTCTATATTCTCAGCCTGATAGTCCAAACTGCCTTGTCTCTCTCTTGAAAGAATACATTGCCAGATGTCCTTCTAATGCTCCAGATTTTTACCTGTACCCACTGAAACTTCCTCAGAACATTTTAGACACTAAGGACTGTTGCTATAGTAAGCAACCAATGGGGCACAATTATTTAGGAAACAGGATGGTGCAGATTACAAATGATGCTGAACTTAGTGTCAGATGTAGCAATCACTCCATCCAGAGTACTGCAGTAGACATATTATCTGAAGCTGGTTTCTCATCAAGAGAGATATGTCCATCACAGGACATCGATGCGAGACCAGTCTAGGAATTACTGGTCACCATCTCCAAGTGACCGAAAAAAGTGGTCATCACTTTTATCAAAGACGCATCCTTGCACAGTAGAGAAAGACACCACCGGCACTGCAAAATCAAATGGCTCCTTACCAAACTCAGCAGCCTCTTCCAGCCATCAGTGCCCCAAAAATGAAAAAACAGTCACAAAGAAAGAAAGACAAGAGCAACAAAATAACACAGCCACTACAATGCAGATTCCAAAACTTGAGGCAATAGAAACCATGTCTCCCATGACTTCCAGCCCATTTAACCTTACTAACTTTACCATTAATGGGCCAGTTAACTTCAACTACTACTCTCCCGGTGATAAATTAAACCACTGAAAGTGTTCCCAAGATGGTATGAAATAAAGCAGTCACACCACAATGTTTCCTGTTAAGAGCATACAGTTTAAGTAGTTACTCTCACAAGTAGAGTGAACATGCCGCGGCGTAGCTTTCTGTTTGTGTAATGTTGTTCCTGTGAGAGTTTCAGCCCAGTTAATCCACACAGTCATAAATTGTTTGTTTAAAAGTTAACTTTGTTTATATAAGCATAAAATAGTGTTTGTAGTTAAAAGCATTGTCCAGCGCTAGGTTTTTCTACAGAGAGACAGGCGTTAATGCACTCTTTATGCAGATAAAACTGGCGTCCAATCCGAGCATGTATTGCAGAATTGCAAAAAATGTTTTACCAGTATTATTCAAAGAACGTGGACAGTCCCACATTAATATTTCTCAAGCATTTACAGATGTTATATAAATGTTGATGTAGCACTTTCAAAAACTGGTAATATGTAATAAATGACAAAAATGACAACCACAATATTAACAAACATGGTTCCTTTTCTGAAGTGAACCTTTGCAAATATTCATATAATATGTTCAAAACCTCAATAAGTATCTGTGTTTTCTTACTGTATCTCTCTTCTATATCTCTGTAACATCACAATATTTCCTAACCAGTGTTTGCCATGTTACAAGAGCATTAAGCCACTCGTAAGGAGGCTTCTACTAGGGAATTAATGCATGGTTGGGTGGTTGAGGCACTCAGCTGCCAACCCCCCCCAACCATGCATTAGTTCCCTAGTAGAAGCCTCCTTTCTTGTGGCTTAATGCGTACATCACTGATATTATTAAACCCTAAATCAAATAAACAAACAAAAACATTAAAAATGGAATAATGCCGGCCCACTGGTGCAGTGGAAAGATTCACCGTTGCAACGCCAATGACCTGGGTTCGGCAATGGACTTGAGCATCAGAGGGCCAGCTGGGGAGAAAAGGCTTGAATGGCCACTGACTGCTCTCCTCTCGGGGGGAAGGTGGGGTCGAGAGCCCAGTGCCTGCTGACTCCTGGCGGAGGCTAGGAGAGCAGCAGTGCATCAGGGCTCCACTGCCTAAGGGGGGGTTGTCAGACATCAGTGTCTGACATCCTGGATGGCACACCTCCATGGGAGAAACACAGAGGAAAAGGTGCCCTGACCGATCAGATAACAGCCTCCTGGACCCCTCGCCACCGGAGCTCCTGACCACCAATGGCCACTCCAGCAGCACTCAGGACCACTGTAAAGTCCAATACAGATATTTCTCTTCATAGGAAGGGGACCCACCCAATGAAGGGATACATCATGGTACCCTGAAGGTGGCTGCGATGTGGGGCAGTAGGTGGGGGGAGTAGCCCGAGGCACGTAGAGGCCTTGTGAGGACCTGAAGGAGTGACTGGCCGGGATGCGGGGGAGCCAAAAAAATTGAATAATTCTACACTCTGTTAGACAAATAAGCCAGACAACAAATTTACTAGATCCACATTTTTACAAGTTCCCTCAACAACCAATGTGGGGGAACCGCAATATAACTATAGAAAAGAAGCCCATCTTTAACAGCAAATCAATGGAACACAAAATTGGGAAGGTGACAGGTTTAACAGTGGGGAAAATGTGGATGGATCTGTAAAGCTGAAAGATAAATTTAATTTAAGGCAGGATGATATTGACTGATAAGTAAAATGAAAGAAGTAATTAGGTGAGGCTACAACAGAAATGAAAGTTTATTTCATGCTAATGATACACTAGAAACATCTTAATGATTAGTAAAACTATACCTAGTATATCACAATTTTATTTCTTTTTCATAAGAACTGTTAGAAGTTCAAGTACAGATACTTAAAACTATTGGAATACGGTTACTAATATGGAAGTCTCAAACTGGAATTGGGATACAATGTGAACATTACCACACAAAATCTTCTCTTTGATGAATTACAGAATGCTCCATATAAACTGTTGAATAACATCTATACCCCAATGATAATGGGGTCATATTGCCGCAAACAAAAACAGCGTGGCAATGAATGCTGCAAGCAAAATGGCATCCACCGAAATAAGGTCAGGCAAAACACCAACCGAAGTGCACACCACAGTGAACAATGGGACTTTGTATCTTTTGCAGGCACTCACAACCCCGGACTAACAATAACCAACTCCAAGGGGGTGTGGACTTCGGGGATGGAGAGAAATTTGGGAGGGGGAGAATTCTTTTTTTTTCAATAAAGAAAAAAGTTGCACACCAGGAGGTCTGGCAGGAACTAAACCATGATCCCAGGTCTCCAACACTGTCATGTGCCAGTGCCTTAACTACTGCACCATGGGAGCAGTACAACCAGGTACCACGAACATGGCAACTTAATCCCTTCCCAGTGTAAGTGCACAGAAATGCGGGTCGCAGTAAATCCCTACTGCTATTTTACTCTTGTCACTCTAAATATTTCCTTGCTTCTTACACAGTGCAGTTCTGGCTGCGCTGTTTTAGCAGCAGCATATTGACCTGGTACCCACCAAAGCACATGAAAAACATGGGTCATTTCTAGTCAAGTATTGTATAAAATGCGGCAAGGCTGACTCTGATTTAAAACAAATCAAATCAAATGCGGGACTTCCCTCTGATCAAAGAATTTGGGCAAATATCCAATCATTCCTGAGAGAATTACCTAAAATACTTCCTGCTGTCAGCTTTAACTCCGGTGTTATTGTGTTTTTTGTTTTTTTATCCTGCACTGAATTGTTCTTCGTCAGAGAAATGTGTTGCCTCCATTATAGCCGTCACATCCAATATTCTCAAGAAATGGCTGGAAATCTTGCCACCTACTTTAGCAGAGTGGAGAACTGACTTAATGGAGGCCCTAAAACTTGAAAAAGTTGCCCATGAATTTAAAGAAAAATCTAAAAAGTTCAAGAAAAACTGTAACTTCCTTTTGTCTTATTGTACTACTAGTGTGGACTGACCTACTATAGGTGGCTCTTACTTTTATTTTATTTTTTTTAGTTGTTTAACCACAAGTAGCACACTAAGCTAAAAGCTTTTTTACAGGAGCGATCTGGGAGCATAGGGAAGTTAAGTGACTTGCTCAAGGTCACGCAGTATGCAAGTGGAAGCTGTGGCATTCAAACCCAGGTCTGGTCTGCTGGATGTCACCTGATTTGCAGCTGAGAGTCTTAAACCAGTGCGCTATACTGCCTCCCAAGATCTTACTTTTATTGATCACCTTACTCTTATTAAGCAATAAGGCATGACCAGGGGTTAGATTAATAGTCTGTTAATCACCCCCTAGGGGTGTAATGTGTACGAGGTGCAGCCGAGTGCCATAATACCCAGAGGGCGATAATGACTGTGTAATCTAACTCTTAAGGAAATGCTGTAATATAATATAAAAAAATGGTTCCAAAAGAAATGTGTTAAAAGTATACTTTTGAATGTTTTCCTCATTTAGAGGACATTTTAATAAAATAGTTCTTCCACCAACAGTTTAAGAATGCTGGTTCAAAATACATCATTCCACACATTCAGCAGTGCTAGAGGATGGAATGCTGACAGGAAGAATCCATGTGCCATGGTGATCAGGCTGTACATGGCAGTATAACATGGATTAATGTAAGGCTGTTGGAATCCTAACAGCCAATCAGATTGCAGCATTTCTGAGAGCCTTTTTATAATATTCCTTCACCTTTGCTCTTTTCTTTTTATTCATTATGTCTTAACCTAAACCTATCCCTTTTCTTCAGCTGTGCTAAGCCATTTGCCTTTTGTGTAGATATATTATTCTGTTTTAGGGGAAACAATGTCACATTAGGACTACCATTACTGTCTCTTTCTCCTCATTCATTTCTTATTTGCTATGACATTCCTTATTTATTTGGTTTGTAGGATTTTTTATACTAAGATTGCTATGTATCAAGATTTGTCTGATCTTTGTTACATTTTAGGTCTGATGTTTGATGCTTATGTTATGCCCATATGTTATTTATTTTGATATTTTAATTGTATTTATATTTGAAAATGAATAAAAATTATGGAAACATATTATAAAATAAAAATAGAATAAAAGGCCCTGTTGAATGCTACATGTAAAGGGAATTAACCTAGGATGTACCTGTACAGTACAGCATTATAATAGTGTGGGGAAGCACAGGGAAAACGAATATTACTTGAACTGTAGTTAAACATGTGTATTCATTCTGTTGACAGGGAGTGAGGACCAGATAGAAGACAGGGGCTTCATCAGGTAAGTGCTCTGTTTTATGTATTTTTAAAGTACTGGGAAGTTTACATGTGTGTAAGATTTTTATTGCAGAAAACATTATATATTGTCACAACATTCAGTTTCAACAAGCAAAGCTAATAGAAGGATATTACTTTATTATTCCTGTAATAGATACAAGGGAAATAGTTTAAACAAAAAATCTAGCAGAGTTATGCCAACGTAAAATTCATGTGTCACCCTAAAACAAGAAGTAAGTATATGAGAGTGACATATGAAGGAAAACTGGACTCTCTGAATGCAAACTCTTGCCTGCCTGTACAGCACCCAGAGCCTCTGGGATGAAGCACTAGATAAATATAATTTTACTCACTAAGTTTTAAGGTGAGAGAGCAACTCTTGGCATAAACTCTATTAAAACGCTATATATACAGGAATTAACTAGTGCTCTTCTAATTATAGGACACAGAATTGTGATAAGGTCGTATGAGGAAAACTGTGACGTGTTCTAGGTTGGTTAAACAAACCATTATTTTTGTAATATATAGTTTGCACTCCACTGTGTGATGGACTAATATTTCTGTAGTGTGATCTCACTGGTTGTGGCGAATGTTGGATGAAGTAGTAACTGTCACAGACGCACTCCACAGGTCAGGCCCTCTGCTCCCACAGTGCCAAACCTCGAAGTGCAATATGTGAACAGGAGACAAACAGGGTAACCCTCCTGTCTGTTTTGGGTCCCAAAACACCTACTAGTCTCGAGTCCTGAGGTCAAATATGAACCCTTTTTCACTAGCACACCCAGTTAACAGGATCAAATATCGCACCCACTTTGGGGAAATACAGTGCAATACTTAACCCAGTGGACACCCAGCCTGATTCACAATTCTACCCTGTTGACTCAATTTGAGACCTAGGTATTTTCTTAACTTAATCAGATAATAACACACTTAAGCCGTTAACAGTTTGGTCAGAATGATCAAATACTGTCCCAGCATTCACATGCAAAAAAATGAGAAAAGACTCAAGCAGTATTAAGGAAACCAAAAAGTTTACTGAAATAAAAAATAGTAAATTCATACAAAACACTGAACCTATATACATTAATACTTAAAAGGAAATTACCAAACGCCTGGTAACTGAATTATCTGACTACCCTAAGTTTCAAGTAATAAATAGGTAGTTGAATTTACCTAAAGTGCAGTGAGAGTTTGTCAGGAGTCCCACTTATTTATTTATTAGCTTTTGATGACAGGGTAAGTGCGCTAAGTAAGAAACCTGCCTATTTTCAGGCACAACCCGGGAGAGTACAGGTACAGTAATGTAGCAGAAAAGGCAAAATGCAAAGTTTCTCCCAGCTGGCTGATAATATGTCATTACAAAACTCCTCCTCCCAGACGACACAGCTCACAGATGCTGGCTGTGAGGTCAGTCAAATCTGAGTACTTGAATTAATTTATCAGTCACATGTCTCAGCCCACTGTGCAAACATTCCAATTAAAAAAAAATATCTTCTTCTTAATTAGTGAGGCCTTATGACACACAGAATTACCCCTTTGATGTCTTCAGAAACTTCCTGAGGAACTGTATTCATCTATTTAGGAAATCTAACAGGAATCAGTTAAAGTTTCCTTTTCCTCAGAGGTCATAAAATGCATACTTTGTCCCTGCATTTCAAAGTAAATGGATAGTTTACAGTGTGTTATAACCCGGCCTTTGAAGGAAGTCTTTACTTACAGTTTCCACTGGGTCATGTAGAGGTCATCCCTCCTCACCACACTTTTGAAATTCCATCTCCCAGATTGCTGGTCTGCTGTCAGCCATATTTCTCCAAGCAGACATTCAAATAAACATATATTTATATCACAAATATGATACAATATAATGACAAGTAGATAGGCAGAGTGTCACAGTAACAACATGATATTTTCAGTGTAAGAGGCGTTTGTAGTGGTGTATTTTTTATGGTGGCTGTACTTACTTTTTTCTTTAAATTGTACTACTGAATTTGTATTTCTTATACTTGGACATGTATGTACTGATCCTGAAGAAGTGGTGAGGACACCACCACAAAAGGTAGATCTGATTTTAGACAGTTTGTCCTGAGTGCATGTCAGCACTTGATTGGGCTATTTCTGGATAATATATATGTAATAAATAATAAGTGAATGAGTCATTTCTCCTTTTGAGCTTGGTTAATACATGAGAGTGAATGGAGTAGATCCCTCCTTGTTGTCTGCTTTACATTACAGGTGATTAGTGGGCCACACTGGTACAGTGTGTAGGTGGCAAAACCACAGACACTCTCTGACTATGGCTTCAAACCTTATACCAGAGACATGGACTAGTTTTCAAAACTGTCAAAGAAGTGTAGTGCTAGGGGAAGCTAACCTGCTGGAGATGCTATCCTTGTTTATAACCCATGTTTCTAAGGCTCAAGGCATTTAAAACATAATTATTTGTTAGTTAGTGAAAATGTTCATCATAGGGCTGGCCTGCTGGTGCTGTGGTAGTGCTACCACCTGTGATACTTGTGACCCAGGTTCGAGAACGAGCCTGGGTTATCAGAGGGCTGGCTGGGTGGAGGTGGGATGAGTGTCTGCATGATTGCTCTCCTCCTCCCGGGGGGTGGCAGGCTGTGGTTCCTGGCTGCGACTCCCAGCAGAGGCTGGGAGTGCAGCACCAGCATGGGACCATGTGGTCAGGGAGAAGACATCAGCGGACTTCTGTAGGGCATGTGCAAGAAAGCACGTGACCTGTGCTGATGTCATTGCATGCCATGTCTTCTGGGGCAACCAAAAATGAAAGAAAACCAATGATGCAGTCATACAGTAACACCAGTGACCCTTGCAAGCACTGCCTCTAGCCTGCTCTGGGAGATGCTGGGGGGTCAGATTAGCATTTGGTCCTCTCCCTTTGGGTCCTGGGGAGTACCACCATGGAGGGTAAGCAACAGTCTCCCAGATTGCCCCGGGGGACCTGAGAGCCTGCACAAGCCCAGAGCAGATCTGAAAAGGGTCAGCCAGCTGAAATGTGGTACATCCCCATCTTTATAAGGGGAATAAATAGAATTTTTATTTATTTATTTATTTATTGCTTTATTTGTTTCTGCGCCCCCTTGCCAGCCCAGCCACCTGCTCCTTCAGGTGGCCAAGCCTCACCACACAGCTTGTCCAATCACCATCAGCTGCTCCCTCAGGTGCCACTCCTCGACCGACCCAATGTGTTCCTTTGTCAGGGGGATCCCCCTACCCATGGAGGGGACCGGGAAGGGAGACTGTCGTGTGTCCATAGGCACACCTTCAATCCTCGCTGAGGGCAGTGAGAGTACAGTTTGGGATCCCAGCTTTATGGTGATGGAGGGCAGACTGCCATCATCTGGCAGCTTGGGTGGCCATTTTCCTTTGTTCCTGGTTGTCCCTGCCCCACAGGAGCACACGCTGCGACATCCTGGTGTTCGGGCATGCAACATGTGGTCACCCATGCTGCAATGCATGATGCTGGAACCAGCCACCAGGAGCTGCCAAAGGGCAACGCACTCTTGGCCCTCTCCCTGGGAGGAGAACATCTATAGGATGCTCTTGAGCCCACCCTGCTGGCCACCACTCCTGTCAACCTGGGCTCATGTGTGAACCCGGATCACCAGTGTACCAGGCGATACCCTATCACCTGACACCATGGGGGCCGGCTTAAAATAGATTTTTTATTTTTTAAAGTTTATTGTGTATTTTTTAGAAAAAAGGTATTTGTGACATCCATAAAATTCATCATCAGTGTATTTTTAATTTTCTCAGATATGATTAAAACTGATTTTATCATTTTTTTAATTAATCACACAAGCCATTAAAGTTAGCTGCTATTCACAATTTTCAAAATTCTCTTCCACAGAGGTTACCTGTTGAACATACATACTAGATTAATACTGTGGATTTATTCGGATGGTGCTGACACATACATCTGGTGATAAACATCGCAGCACTCTAAGTTTTCCAAGGAGGGCATTGCTGGGGAGAGGGAACTTTTAATTTTTTTCAGAATTTCATATAATCATTCAGGAATTAAAGAAAGCGAAAAGAAGAATTGGTATAATTGATGTTTTTGTCAGAAAAAACACATCGTTGAAAAAAATTACATGTTGATTAACAAACACAGATGCTTTAACAGAAATAAACAACAAATTACACAAGGCAATAAGAGGACGATAAACACAGGGCCTTCCATACAAACTGCATCCCAAGTACTTTACAGTCCCTGAGCAGGAGGGGAGGGAAGGTGGCTGCCATTTTAGGTGTGTGGGGACATTCAAGCAGCAGAGAGAGAGTAGGGAAAGGCTAGGAGGTTATATCCAAGATGGCTATGACTTGCTCAGGGTCGCACAGTGAGCAAGTGGCAGTTTGGGGCTTCAGACCTGGGACTCTAGTTTCATAGCTCGGCATTGTAAGGCCGAACTACTTCCCTAAGGATAATTTTGCAGTTGTGTCTCGGGCCTCTGAACCTTATAAATGTTTTGCTTAGGCACAAAATTGGAAAACAGCAGTCTCTAGTTTGTTGAGTTAACATTCGCTGACTTTTCCATCAAGAATAGGCAACCATTTACTCTCAGTTTCCATACATTCTCATGTAATAGAGCAATCATCCTTTGCAGAGATTTAAACTGAGAAATGCAATAACAAAATCTTCATTCAGTTCCTTTTTGTACTGAAAAGTCTGACTTCCTGCAATTTCACTGGATCTGATATACTCAAAGAGTGCACTGTCAGAGCCTTCGGAGGATCCAGTCCAGTCTACAAACAAGCATTTGTCAATGCTGAATGTTGATTGCTTATATGTGCTGTTTAGGTATTTGGAAGTGAAAGTACCATGCCTACGACCTGTCATGTGCCCCTCCCACGACATCCACTGTGTCTTTCTAGTCAATATTCATAGAAGAGGGGGAGGGGCAAGGGCCACAGCAGTACAGCAGTTGCAAAGGTTATATTCTGGTCAGCCTCACTTCAGTAGTAGGGAAGATCATGGAGACATTGGTTAAAGAAAGGATAGTGGGGCATGTAGAAGCCATCAGAGCCCCGGACCATAGGCAACATGGATTGACAGTGGGGAATCATGTCAGACAAATCTGGTTTACCTCTTTGACTGGGTGACAAAGTAAGTAAATCAGGGTGGGGCAGTGGACAACGCTTACCTTGATGTAAGCAAAGGCTTTGACACTGTCCGACATAGAAGGGTGATAAACTAGCTGAGTAGGCTGGGCATGGAGGAAAGGGTGGTAAACTGGGTTAGAAATTGGGTAAGAGACAGGAGGCAGGGAGTGCTGGTAAACGGGGTGCAGTCTGGGGAGAGGGGGTGATCAGTGGGGTGCCACAGGGATTGGTCCTGGGGCCAGTCCTGTTCAATGTCTTCATTAGTGACATTGCAGAAGGGCTGAAGGGAAAGGTCTGCCTGTTTGCAGATGACACCAAGATCTGTAAGACAGTGGATGCCCCAGAGGGGGTGAAGAAAATGAGGAGGGACCTGGGGAAGCTTGAGAAATCGTCTGAGGACCGGCAACTGAAGTTTAATTCACAAAAGTGCAAAATTATGCACCTGGGACACAGAAACCCTGGGGAAAGGTACAGGATGTGGGGGAGGAAGTTGCTAACAGTCACAAAGAAGGAAAAGGACCTGGGGGGTTGTTGTTTCAGGTGACCTGAAAATGTCAAAGTGGTAAGGCAGCTGGGAGGGCCAGTGATATGCTGGGGTGCACAGACAGGGGTATCACCAGCATAAGGAGGGAGGTAGTGATGCCATTATATAAAACCATGGTCAGGTTTCACATGGAGTACTGTGTGCAGTTCTGCAGGTCGCCCCTTTGTTATGACATTAACAGGCTGGAGATGGTCCAGAGAAGGGCATATGAGATGGTACAGAGTTTGCAAGACAAGACTTATGAGGAGAAATTAAGGGACCTCAATATGTACTGAGTGGAAGAGAGGAGGGAAAGATGGGATAGAATAGAAACATTCAAGTACCTCAAGGGTATAAATATAAGTACTGAGAAGCAGGAGACAGCTGCTATAGGCATATGTGCCAGCTTCTGTGTGATATTCTTTTGTTCTTCTAAATCTGTAATCTCCAGTATTTCAGTAACCACATGACCACACTGCCTTCTGTAGGCAATTTTATGCTGGTTGACGCCTGGTGTCAGATGGCAGACAGAGGGCTCACCAGATTGTGTGGCCATTTTAACAGCTTCATAGAGTGTTATTTTACTGGTAAGCATTTTGGAAAGCTGGTGAAGGTCTCACAATTTTTATTATGATTGTATCTCCTTATGTCTGTCCCCTTTGGTCCCCCCATCCCCACACCCCAACAGTCATCAGTGGCCACAGCTGCAGACTTCTTCTTGCCAAGATGGTGCGTGAGAAACACAGAAACATGGAATTTGATGGCAGATAAGGACTGCTTGGCCCACCTGGTCTGCCCATTTCCCTACCTGATGGATAAGCTGCAGATTCTAGTTAAACAGCTTACTTCCTCTTACCCCCCAGTAGAACTACCTTATGTCTGTCCGTGAGCAGCTGCCTTCAGAGTCTGTGAAGTCTGACGTCTTTCAGTGCTACTAATTGGTCATCTTCCAACACAGGCAAGGCACTGCCAGCTGAAAAGTAACTCAGGACAAGCAGGTTTCAAAGTGGGGAAGAAATGGAGTGAGCAAGAATGAAGTACTCATTCAGATGTGGCGTCGATTTTAAGGTCAGCATACTGGTGTGGACACTGTAAATAGAACCCCAGCTCTTTAAGCAGCCTTATGAAGAGTAAAGGCTTCTCAAAGCACTGGGGTTGTGTTTATTGTACTGTAAGTGGGCTGCATCTAATTCGGTAATTTACTGTACCTTACATCTGGATGTATGGTAGGGCCAACTTTAAATAAACACTGTCCTGAATTAACACATGATGCCACAGAAACATAGAATTTGTCAGCAGAAAAGGACCACTCAGCCCATCCATTCTGCCCAAATGTTCTCTACCTACTTGTAACTACTGCCTGTATATGTTACTGCATGTCTTATTCTTGCTGCGTCCATCAGGACCTCCTTGTGAATGAGCTTGCTTAATGGATTTTTCCTGCAATGAACTTGAACCTACTCCACTTCCATAGCCCTATTGATCTCCGTTGACCTCCTCCTTCCACTTTTTATGGTGGCTCGCACTTGTGCAGCCAACATCTTGCAGTAGTAACAGATTTGGAGGCCCAGTCACTGTTGGATGAATGCAGGGCATGCATCAGTAGGTGCGTCTCTCATTCCCCAGTAAGCGAGCAGCAGGCGGCGACACCCTGTGTAGTTAATGTGGCCACCAGATCAAAGAAAAGGTCCGCTGCAATGACAGCCAAGCTCATGCAAGCAGAACCACTAATATGCCTCGGCGATGCAAATAACATTGCGGCGGTGACTGCCGGGTCCACCGCCTGTCACAATGCCGATGGAAACCACTCCCCATCAGCATAATGTCCCCCCTCCCATTTCCGTTGAACTGCCGGTGCCCAATCCCCTCGGCATCATGTGCCCCCCAGTTCCCGCTGGCTTCAGTCCACCCCTTCTCAGTTCATCTGCTGATGGGGAGCCCACTCCCCATCGGCATAATGTCCCTCCCCATTTGTTGTGTGCCGGGTGTGCCCAATCCCCTTGGCTCTCCCTCCCCACTGGTATTTGCCGATGGGGGTGCCCAATCCCATCAGCTACTGCCCCCAAAACAATCTCAGGTGACACGCTGGGAGCCCACCCAGCGTACAGATTACCCTTGAAAAAAAAAAAGTCCCGCAATGTTTTTTGTTTTTACTTGTACCTGTAAAAAAAACGGTCCTCGCAGTCTCCTGCCCCTCCTGCAACCCGTGCCCACCCTCTCGCAGCCTGCCTCCCCACACCCCCTCACCTCATACTTACCTCCAGAGCCCGGTGCGACAATCTTTGATGGACCAGGAACATGTCTACACTTTTCAAAGCCAACCACGAACTGAAGAAATGCCGGTGAGCTGTATAATGGCATAAATAGGGTTTTTTCAACTTTGCTGCATATCTCAGGCATTTTTGGGAATTTTGACACCAAATTTTCAACATGGGGTTATTGGGACCCTCCTCATGAATTCAGGCACTGTCATGGCGTTATTTAGTCCCGAAAGGTGATTTCGCGGTCACTGTGCGGAATCACCTTTCAGGACCGAGTAACAAAACGACAGTGCCACTGTTCAATGGAGGGGGGGGGGGCTCTCAAAAAGCCTATGTTTTAAATTTGGTGGAAAAAATCAAAAAAACATCTGTTTTATGAGTGTGCGTTGCACAGTTTCCATGCACGCTCGTAACTCCGTGAATTTGTAATATTTTCACTCCAGATTTTCAAAATTGGCATTTTTCTACACCTCCTTATGAACAGTACAGCTGTCATTTTACATATCCTGGCCAAAATGTGGTTTCGCACGTCCGGTGCAGAATAGCGAAATCAGTTTTTGGTACAGTTTGAGGAAATGATGGTGAAACTGTTCATGAGCAGAGGTCCTAAAATGCCTATGTTGAAAATTTGGTGGTGAAATTCCATGCAGTGACTGTGCTACAAGTGTGTGTTGTGCAGTTTCCACGCACCCTTGTAACTTCGCAAATTTGCAATATTTTCATGACAGATTTTCAACACTGGCATTTTTTCACACCTCCTTATGAACAATACAGCTGTTGTTTTTCGCACTGCCATTCCTATTATGCGACTTTCACTCCTGCGCTACCACTGCCCATGCCAGCGAGACAACATTTGGCATTGACAAATGCTTGTTCTAATATACCGCCATGTTTATCCCATGCATGCTTCAAGCCCCCTACCATTTTAGGTTCCACCACTTCTCCTGGCAGTCTGTTTAAGGCGTCTACCATCCTTCAGTAAAGAAATATTTCTTCACATCTATCCTGAATGCGCCCCCCCCCTGCTTCAATTGTATGTCCCTTGGTTTGGGTGCTCATCCTCATTTGAAGGAAACTCCCCAACTGTACCCTCTTTACCCCTGTGAGGTACTTTGTAGGTCTTGATCATGTCACTTCTTGCCCTCCTCTCTTCCAGAGTGTAGATGTTGAGATTCTTCAGCCTTTCCTTGTAGGGATTCCTGTGAAAATTCTGAATCATTTTAGTTGCCCTCCTCTGTAAAACCTCCACCTTATGTCCTTTCTGAAGTGTGGACTCTAAAACTGGACACAGTACTGCAGCTGGGGGTATACCCTGAATATACATGAATATCTTCAAGGCGCTCTACAATTGCTACCTGATAGCACCTTGCAAATGTTTTTCTCACTGCTAGCCCACTAATTCCGCAACTCCCCCTTTCCATCCTGATGCTCACCATGTTTCTACCCCTGGCTGTCACTCTTTCCCTATTAACTCTTCCTGCTGCACCCACCCTTCCCTGTCCGCTCCAGCCAGGCTAAAGTCCCACCCCATCCATAGTAGTGTCCCAATTATCTACCCCTCCTCCGTCATTATCATAATAAACAAATTACCCGACAGCCATCGTCACTTTCTGTGGTTTTAGCCCAATTTTTCCCCAGTCGTGGTAATATAGCCCTCCTCTTCTTTACCTCTCTAACCTGCCACCCCTATACGCCTCTTTCCCCTATGTGGTGCAGCTGCCTCACTTAAAAGATCTCTGCTTATAACACCTGTATGCCTATGGTTGATTGTACATCTGCTGACTTCTTCAATTGTAAAATAATGCTGTTTTTTTATTTATTTTTTTTATTTCAGCCTTGTACTGTACTGTATACACTGTATATACTTTTTCTTCCTTGCATATTATTGCTTTTTGTATACCTGCTTCTGTGCTGTACTTTGATGTATTCATGACCAGGTCCACCTTGCAAATAAGCCTTGCTCAATGGTGCCCGCCTGGATAAATAAAGATTTTGATTGATTGATTGATTGATACCATGGAGTGAGACAATGGCAGCACAACATCTCCCCTCCTTCTACTGGAGATGCTACTCCTTATGCAACCCAGAATCCAATTTGCCCTGCCCATAGCCTTGTAAAACTGTATTGCTATCTTGAGGTCCTCTGATATAATAACCTCAAGGACCCTTTCATGTCTAGTGAGTAACAGTACCTCCCCCCATCCTGTACCTAGCATCGGGGTTCCTATGCCCTAGGTACATGATTTTACACTTGTTGGCATAGAACCCCAAGTAAGTAAGAAAATGGAACTGATTTGAATGAATTACAGGCTTTTAAGCAGCTTTTCAGGGAGTGTGTATGTGTGTGTGTATGGGAGGCTCTGCTACTATAAGTATTTGCTTTTGATTTGGTATAATGTGCAAACAGACAAACCATGCTCCCCACTCCGTGTGCTATATCAGAGATAAAGAGCCCAAATAACATTGGGCCAAGCATTGAGCCCTGCGGTACCCCACTTGTCACTGCTCTGGGTGCCAAGAGCTACCTCATCACTCCCACCACCCTCTGCACCCTTCCCTGTAACCAGTTCTCTATCCATTTAGTCAGACCACCCCCCACCCATACCCCTCCTTCTCCTCACTCTTCTCATCCTTGGCCTGTGTCCCTCCTCCTGGTAGTCCGCAGCCTTTCTCCTCCTTATTCTTCCCGGGTGGTGGTGCCTTCTTGTATTACACTCAGACCACTCTGCCTGCCCCCTTCCAGGGTTACTACACCTCCGCTTTTACTTATATCTAGGGAGGTGAGCACATCAGGCTCCCCTGTCCGGACCTTTCTACCAACCTCAGTCTTTTGATACCCCCCACTCCTCCATTTGTTTAAATTCACCTTAGTAGAGATATACCCCTCTAATCCTGGCTTTTTTATTTTATTTTTTTTACATATATTCTCACAGGGCTATGGTTGGCTTGGTCATCCCCACCAACCCCCCAGCCCTGCCCCCGACATCTGGCCGACCTGCTCACCTCCATGGATTACCCCCATGCTGAGGTGGTGAGAAGCTTCCCAGGTCGACCCACCGGAGCAGGATCGGTTGAGGAGGCTTTCATTGGGGCAGGCAGGGGTTCGGAGCTCATGCTGCACTGCCTGACCGTAGCCCATTTTCAACTTTTCTCCCTTTGAAGAGTGTGGGCGTGCAGTAACAGGCTGGCGTGCCAACATCCCTCCACTCCACCACCCTTTACTACACCGCTGTAGTAGCATCCGCGGTCATCATCAGGGGACGTTACAGAGCGGTGGATCCCGGGATCCCGCCCCAGGATAGGAGAGCAGTCTTCCAAATGCTCAATCCTATCCCTCCCTTGCCAACCCCTGGCAGCCCAGGCTTGCGTCTAAACCCAGGTCACCAGCGTGATGCAAGGTGTGGCATCCAGCGCCTCAACCCACAGTGCCAGTGGCCCGGCAGTAATGCTGCCTTTAATACTCCCCTCCCCTTCCTGCTCCAGTGTACCCTGTCCCCCGCGTACAAGTCACTATTCCCCCCAGACCCTACCCCAGTTAGTCACTAATCCATAATGTTTTGTGTGGCACCAATCCCTTAGCCACTCAAACTCCTCAAGCCTACCCTTCCTCCCCATGCTTGAACATGGTACCGACAGTACCTCCAAGAATGCCACCGACTTCCCCAACCCCTCACACTGCCTGCCAAGTACTCAAACCTCCCCAGCACTACTTCCACAGTGTCCCCTGCCAAGTCATTTGTACCCACATGCAACAGTAAATGAGGTTTGTTCCCCCCCTTGCTGCACGCTTGAGCAGTGCCTGCCCTGCCCCTCCTGCAGTCAACCTGGGGACAGCTTCAACCCAAATATGGCTGTGCCTTTCCCCCTTTCTGCCCCATCTCACCCATTTCAGTATAGAATCCCCCAGGACGAGTACCTCCCTGCCCCTTACACCCTTTCCCTTCTAATGCCCCTTCCACCACCCCAGTATTCGTTCTGTCCTGTCCCTTACCCCCGCCAGCTGCACCCTCTGTGACTTCTGTATCTTTACCCCCTACTTCCGTCTCACCCCCTTTCTCTGCCTTATTCCTCCCATCCCCCTTGAACCCCTTCCCAGCCTCACTACTTCCTACTGGGCTTCCCATGTTGATCTCCCCTCCTCCCCTGCTGATTTCCAACCCCTCTCCTATCCCCGCTGTTGTCGATTTAGAACCCCCATTCCCGTCTACCCTGATAGTGATGCCCCTTCCATCCTTCACCCTTCCCGTAGCCTTCTCTCCTCCAGTCACCACCCCCTCCTTCCTTACTAGCCCCCTTCTACCCTTTTGTCCTCATTATCACTTCCCCTACCTGTTGCCATCCTCTCATGCCCCGCTTGTCCTCCCCCTTCAGTATGTTCCTGCTCCCCTCTCTGTGCGATAGCAGAGTTTTGAATCTATCCCTAGTCGATACCTGTCCTTCATCTCTTCCCCCTATCAATTCCCCCCTCCTAGTTGTTCCCCTCCATGCCACCCCTGGTCCCTCCCTACCTGCAGCCATCTACCCTCTCCCCTGGTACTCCTAGTGGTCTCTCTTCCTTCCCTATCAGGAGGCTCCCCGCCCTAGACTCGGGCATCCCCTTCCTTCTCCTCACTTTTCTGCTAGTGCCTGTGATACTGGGTGTGACCGGGAGCTCCTGCCACTCTTGAGGACTGACCTTTTCTTAAATCTGTTGCAACAGTTCTTCTATTTCTAAACCTAATCTATCCTTTACTATTTCTAGTCCATATGGTTGGCCACCTCTGGGCACCCCCTCCCTCCGTTGACTATGCTACAGTGTCCTCTTTAATTTTCATTTGTCCCTCTCAGATCCTCGTACAGGGGGTTATTGTGGTAACCTCCAAGTATATGTAAAACAGGTTGTGTTAATCATTGTTGGATTTAGTATATAATAGCACTATGTCATAATATACCTTATGTTTATGAAACCTGTAATGTTGAAAATACCATGGCACTAGGTGTTTTTGATAATGGTAAAAAGTACTAGGTGTCTCTATTATAGAAATTAAGCTAGTTGTACTATTTAAAATGCATGTTAAATTGTTGTAAACTAAACAAGCCAGAAATGTCATGGTGATTTGCATATATCCCATGATGCATTGCATTATGGACATATGTATGATCATGGGCTGCATATGCAAATCACCACAGAATATTATGCTGGTTCAACTTTAAGCAGAAATGCATGGTGCCGAAAGGCCTCTCACACAGTTTGCAAAGGGTGCCAATGGAAGACATAGACACGTGTTTCATCCCACCAGGACTCATCAGTGTGCCTCATATGTCTGACACCCCAGTGGAATGAACCAGCTACCCTAAGATAGTCTATCTGGGTTATGTTGTGGTGAACTCAATTAAAACAAAAAACTATTTAAAAGACAAAGAATCTCTGTGCACAAGCACTGAGGCAAGGGTTACCCCAAACAGCATTTGGCTGGGAAGCCAAGTTTCAAAGAAATACAAAATCACACATGACCCCACAATGCAAAGCCTCATGGACTGCATATGCAAATCACTACAGAAAATTATGCTGGTTCAACTTTAAGCAGAATTGCATGGTGCCTAAAGGCCTCTCACACAGTTTACAAAGGGTGCCAACAGAAGACATAAACACGTGTTTCATCCTACCAGGACTCATCAGTATGCCTTGTCTGTCTGACACCCCAGTGGAATGAACCAGCTACCCTAAAATAGTCTATCTGGGTTATGTTGTGGTGACCCAATTGAAACAAAAACTATTTAAAGACAAAAGAACCTCTGGCATAAGCACTGAGCAAGGAATTACCCAAGGGGCATTTGGCTGGGAAGCCAAGTTTCAAAGAAATGCAAAATCACATGACCCCAAATGCAAAGCATCATGGGCTACATATGCAAATCACCACAGAATATTATGCTGGTTCAACTGAAACAGAAATGCATGGTGCTGAAGGCCTCTCACAGTTTGCATTTCGCGCGAGGATTGAACCAGCATATGTTCTGTGTGATTAGCTCGCACCATGATGCTTTGCATTGTGGGGTCATGTGTGATTTTGTATTTCTTTGAAACCTGGCTTCTCAGTCAAATGCCCCTTGGGGTAACCCTTGCCTCAGTGCTTGCACACAGAGGTTCTTTGTCTTTTAAATAGTTTTTTGTTTTAATTGGGTCCACCACAATATAACCCAGATAGACCATCTTAGGGTAGCTGGTTCATTCCACTGGGGTGTCAGACAGATGAGGCATACTGATGAGTCCTGGTAGGATGAAACACATGTCTATGTTTTCTGTTGGTACCCTTTGCAAACTGTGTGAGAGGCCTTTCAGCACCATGCATTTCTGCTTAAAGTTGAACCAGCATTATACTCTGTGGTGATTTGCTTATGCAGCCCATTATGCTTTGCATTGTGAGGTCATTTGTGATTTTGTATTTCTTTGAAACTTGGCTTCCTAGCCAAATGCCCTCTGGGGTAACCCTTGCCTCCGTTCTTGTGCACAGAGGTTCTTTGTCTTTTAAATAGTTTTTTGTTTTAATTGGGTTCACTACAACATAACCCAGATAGACTATCTTAGAGTAGCTGGTTCGTTCCACTGGGCTGTCAAACAGAAGAGGCATACTGATGAGTCCTGTTAGGACGAAACATGTGTCTATGTCTTCTGTTGGCACCCTTTGCAAACTGTGTGAGAGGCCTTTCAGCACCATGCATTTCTGCTTAAAGTTGAACCAGCATAATATTCTGTGGTGATTTGCATATGCAGCCCATGATGCTTTGCATTGTGGGGTTATGTGTGATTTTGTATGTATGTTGTTGTATTTCTTTGAAACTTGATTTCTTGCCAATGACTTTTGGGGTAGACCTTCTTTCAGTGATTCTGCATTGAGATGCTTTGTTTATAGCTTGTTTTGTTTTTCTTCTTTTTGGGCCCCCACTATGTAAGCAAATGAGGGCTTGCTACAGCTGCTATGGCTACAGCTCAACTAGTAAATGGGATCAGAGATTAGTGTTGGTAGGTGCTGGCTAAGTGCAGAGAAAGGACATTCATAGTCTGTTAGTGCAAATTGATGTACTAAAGAAAATATATGCCATTACAAAAGGTTATTTCTTGTATTTTGAATAAACTTCCCACAGAAATTGTGTGTTGAACCTGAAGTTCGGTGTCTGGTCCATCTGTTATCCCACAACCCCTCCACACTGGGATCACTTTCAGTCCTTAATTATTTTTCCTCCATCCCCTATACCCACCTCAGGATGCCTACCATACTTATCTGCCCTGCCACTTACACTCCTCCCTAACCTCCACAGTTACTCCCTCAAACTAGCCAGTCATCTACAGACCATACACCCCCCATCCTCCAAGTCCAGTCCAGGATCATGGCAGACCCACACCCTGTACACCCCACCACCCTTCCAAAGATGCCCGCCCTATTGACATGTGACACCTGCCCCATTTTTGGCCCCATCTTATGTTACAGGCTCTTACTCCCAGGTTCTGTACCCTACTATAACTGTTAGGCCCCTATTTACTCAAATTTCCGTCCCCTCCCACAGTAGTCCCCCTACTGACCCCTTGCCGACCAGGGTAATCCAGTCTCAGATCTCATCTGTTAAATACTGTAGCAATCCTAAAGCCTCCTTGTCCGTTTTTTCACCCCTCAGCTACTATACTTTTTGTTCTCAGCTCTCATATAGTTTCACTCAGCCCAGTTACGAATCCTATTGCACTCCAAGTATTACTCAGCTCAGGTAGAGAAATAAACAGAACAAATAAATATGTATTATTACAGCAATCATAACAGTATAGCTCAGTACTTAGGTCAGTTAGAGAAAGAAACAGAACAACTAAATCTGTATTATTACAGCAATCCTAAAGTATCCAATCATTGCTTTGTCTCCACTCCAGAGACCCTGCTGTAATATAGGACCACAGAGGACCATGGGCAGGGGGGGTGAGCAACTGTAGAGTCCCGGCAGAGCTCCACTGAGCTCGCTCACTCCCCCTCTCTCACTCACTCATTCTATTTCTCCCAAAGCTGCAGGCTGCATTTTTGTACTGGGGTCTTGCTTGCATTGGCGCCTTTTCTGCCCACAAAGAAATCCGCAGCAGTCCCGACAAAGCTCCGTTGAGCTTGCTCACTCCCCCTCTCTCACTTGCTCATTCTGTTTCTCCTGGCACTGCAGGCTCCCCTTTTGTACTGGGCTCCTGCCTCTGTTGGCACCTTTTTCTGCCCACAAAGAAATCTGCAGCAGTCCTGACAGAGCTCCGTTGAGCTCACTCACTCCCCCTCTCTCACTCACTCATACCATTTCTCCCAAAGCTGCAGGCTGCCCTTTTTGTACTGGGCTCCTGCCTGCATTGGTGCCTTTCTCTGCCCACAAAGAAATCCGCAGCAGTCATGATACAGCTCCGTTGAGCTTACTCACTCCCCCTCTCTCACTCACTCATTCTGTTTCTCCCACTGCTGCCGGCTGCCCTTTTGTATTGGGCCCCTGCCTGCATTGCTACCTTTTTCTGCCTACAAAGAAAATCTGCAGCAGTCCTGGCAGAGCTCAGCTGAGCTCACTCTCTCCCCCTCCCTCACTCGCTTGTTCTGTTTCTCCCGGCGCTGCAGGCTGCCCTTTAGTACTGGGCTCCTCCCTGCGTAGGCGCACTGCCCACAAAGAAATCGCAACAATCCCGACAGAGCTCAGTTGAGCTCAGTCACTCCCCTCTCTCACTCGCAGTCTAATCTGTCCCCAAGCGCTGATTTCTGAAAGCGACTGCGCTATTCTGCGCCTGAAGTGCGAAAACACATTTTGGCTAGGATGTGAAAAATGACAGCAGTACTGTTCATAAGGAGGTGTGAAAAAATGCCAGTGATGAAAATCTGGCGTGAAAATATTACTAATTTGCGAACTTACAAAGGTGCATGGAAACTGCACAACGCACGCTCGTAACACAGTCATTTTATGGAATTTGATCACAAAATTTTCAACATAGGCATTTTAGGACCTCTGCTCATGAACAGTGTCACTATGATTTTCTTATTGTGTCCTGAACACTGATTTCCCACAACCGCACTATTCTGCGTCGAAGTGCAAAAACACATTTAGGCCAGGATGTGAAAAACGACAGCTGGACTGTTCTTAAGGAGGTGTGGCAAAATGACAACATTGAAAATTTGGAGTGAAAATATTACCAAATTTGCGAAGTTGAGCATGCATGGAACACCAATACGCTATGCATCGTAACTACCACTCATTTTATGGACTTTGGTCACAAAATTTTCAACATAGGCATTTTAGGACAAATTGGCGGTTAAGAGCGTATGTGAGTAACCGCGCAATGCATGCTCAGAAACAGTAATTTTGGGTATTTTCCCACTAAATTTGCAACATGTTCTTTTTGAGAGCTCATTTATTCAGTCCTGAAAGGTAATTCTACACAGTGACCATGAAATCACCTTTCAGGACGATTAATGCCATGACAGTGGCAGAATTCATGAGGAGGGGCCCAGTAACCCATGTTGAAAATTTGGTGCCAAAATTCCAAAAAATGCCTGAGATATGCAAAAAAGTTGAAAAAACCCTATCTATCCCATTATACAGCTTACCAGCATTTCCTCAGTTCGCGATCAGCTTTGAAGAGTGCAGACGTGTTCCCTGTCCTTCAAAGATCGTCTCGCCAGACTCCAGAGGTAAGTGTGGGGTGAGGGGAGTGTGGGGAGGCAGGGTGTGCAGTGGGTGGGCGAGGTTGTGGGATGGGGCAGGGAGACTGCGAGGGTCAGGGACCGTTTTCCTTTTTACAGGTTTAAAAAAAAAAACATTGCAGGATGTTTTTTCTTTACAGGGACCATTGAGCATGGTGGGGTGGGGTGGGCTCCCAGTGTTCCACCTGAATGTTTGGGGGGGGGCTGTGGCTGATGGGATTGGGCACCCCGTCACACATATGGAGTACTGGGGGGAACAAGACTCGAGGGGGATTGGGCACCCCCTCAGCATAATCTGAATGTTTTGGCAGGGGGATCCATTTTGCCGACAGGGAGTGAGCTCAATCAACATAAAAAAAGTCCCCCTGGTTGACCTTGTTTAAACCTATAAGGTACTTGAAGATTTCTATCATGTTCCCTCTATCCCTTCTCTCCCTGAGTAAGTACATGTCAGGATTCTCCGGCCTCTGCACATACGAGAGCCCTGCTGACCCTGCAGTACTTCTCTACACTGCCTCCAGCATGTTGGTGCCTTTCTTGTGGTAAGAGCTCCAGGACTGCACCAGCACACCAGCTGTGTCAGCACCACTGACCTGTATAACTGCAGCATGACATCCTTCCTCCTGCTGGTGAGCCCCCATCTTATACAACCCAGCATGCTGTCAGCCTTCATAGCACCCCCATGGCACAACTGTTTCTACAATACGCCAGTGCTCAGTCCCTGTCATTCAGACAGCAGACAGCCAGAAAGGGAGGAGGAGGTCTGTTTCAGTAACTGTCTGCAGCTCTGTCTGCAGTCTTGGACTCCCTATTGTTGGGAGTGAGTCACTGGCGGGCAGGAGCTGGGGTGGGTGGGGTACTGAGCCGGGGGGCCAGGGAGGGGGATGGGGTAATGACTAGTATGACAGGGGATGGAGCAGGACAGAGGTACCCCTGGACTGCCAGGGAGTTAAACATTGTTATATTGGGGACTGGGCCAGAAGGGAGTGGGTACCACTGGCACCAGTGCTGCTGGGGGTAGGTGTTACACACCACTGTGCCTATTGATAAGAGTAGGGTTTTGGAAGTATTATATAGTACTGCCTCAGCAGCCTTTGAGCACTTTCAGATACCTCTAAATATACCGCTGGGCCCTGTATGCAAGGAGCTTCCCTCATTTGCATGATGCAGTGGTGTATTGAGCGTGACTGCCATATCCATTATGCGCCATGGTTTGTGGCTGTTGATTATGGCTCCTGCCCAATGCAGACCACCTATGTCCAGTTAGCGTGGCTCTTTTTTATATTTATATTTTATTCGTTTTTAATAATTTAACATATATATACTGGAACAACAACTATTGCTCCTAGTACATAAGGATAGGTTCTAGTCCATTACTGGAGTCTAAGGGACAAGTGACTTTATAATAAAAAAAAAAAACACTTCAGTTTCAAATATCAGATGATGCCCTAAGTCATTATTTTAAAGGATAAAGAAAAATGTTTTTTTCCCCTTCCTCCCCAACTTATTCCATCTATATAACTCTATTTGAATAAACATCTGAATTACTTAAACATGTATATTATTGTTAATGTTCAATGTATCAAAGTTACAACATCAATATCAAAATAAAACGACACACATTATATTGTCTTGAGTTCAATTATTCAACCGTTTTCCATTTCAGCTGCAATAATTGACATCTCCTTATCTGAGTTAATGAATCTGAATTTGAATTTGAGTCCTCTCCCATCTCGTACTGACCACACAAAAAAGAGCTTATCTTGTCAATTTCAAAGAAAACATATGTCTTTCCATTGTGTATAATTTTACCTTTAGCTGGTGGCAACTGCTGGAACTGAGCACCCAGTTCAAGTATTTCTTGGCAGTATGTCAAGAACCGCTTGCATCTTGGCTGTGTCGTATAAGAATAGTCAGGATATATAAAAAAATTGTAATCTTTGTAAATTAAAGGAAATTTTATCCGGGCCAGTTTTATTATATGATTTCTACCAGAATCAAAAGCAAATGAAACCATGATTGTTACTTTAGGGTCTTGAGCTGTTTCTCTTTCGTTTAATTCAGGTATTACGGGTCTCCATTTCTGCACTCTAAATGCTTTAGTTAAGAAAGGAGGGTCATCTTTAGATAGTTCAAAAACTGTTAAGAAAACATCTTTATATAATAGGAGTTTGCTGATAAGCCATCTGATAAAACCCCAGATCACTACTAGAGAGCAAAAATCAATGACGTGTACACAATGGAAAACGGAAGTTATCAGTACTCTCCCTACACAACACCTGATAGCTCCACTGTGTACACATCAAGACGTAAAAGGAAAAAAAACTGGCGCACTACATTTTTATGGTGCTCTGCTCCCCGCTCAGAAAGGTAAACAGCATACCACATAAATATACAGCCGAAATACAAATTAATAAGCAGCAAACCCGTATTATATAAAAGGGATACGTGATGGTTACGTACGCGATAGCTGAATATCAGCACTCTTGTCAAGTGAGCTCGGGGTTCAATCACTCGTGGCTACTCCACTCATGATAACCCTGAGCTCACTTACTACTCATGCTGATATATCAGCTATCACTTACATAACCATCACGTATCCCTTTATTAACCAAGCTATGAACAGATTCAACATTTTTATCCAGGGATATCGGTAAACCAACTAAACATAAATTTTTATAACGAATCTGATTTTCTAGGTTTTCTACTTTTCTCATTATGTTGTGGTTCTCCTTAATGATGTTGTTTCCAGTAGCTTCAGTAGCTAATACTTTAGTTGATATCTTGGAAATTCCTTTTGTATTGCTCTTAACTTGCACCACAAGAGTTTCTAGTTTCTCCCTGTGTTGCTTTGCAACTTTTTTTTTTCTGAACTTTCTTTATGCCCCCTCCTCTCTGGTCCCATAGGTCTCTCTCCAGCTAGGGCTCTGGGACCGACATGTTATCCCGCTCAGCCTGAGACCTACACTAACCGTACCTCCATCTCTGGATACTCCTGCAACCATCACCCAGCTAAGCAGACCCCCCAGCTCTGAACCCCCATGAGGTGGAGCCACCAACTCCTCCAGTGCTCTATCTGAGAATCTAGTGGGCTGCTGGAGTGAGGAGAGGAGCTAGAGGTCAGACGTGATGGGTCCGGTGGTAAGTGTGGGATGCCATCCATGGGCCCTGCCTTTGCCTACCCAGGTGTCAGGGCTTTTTTCCTAGTTCTGGTTCTCCAGAAGCATGAATGTGCACTGACATCCAGCACATGGCGGGCGTGCTCCCGCACCTGCCCACAGGATATCTGCCACAACCTCCACCCTGCCACCGTGCTTCCCACAAGTTGCGATCCCCCTAGTCTCCACTGGGAGTCACCAGACAGCGGGAAACACAACCCACCCACCCACAGGAGAGGTAAGCAGTCCTTCGGATGATCAGTCCTCTCCTGCCGATCCCCGATGACCCGAGCTCATTCCCGAACCCGGGTCACCGGCATGGCGTGAGATGTGGCATCCAGTGCCTCAACCCTCAGCACAACTGGGCCGTTGCTTTGCATCTTGCTGCAGAAAATCGTCTTTAGCACTTAATGAATCAAAGCGCCTGTCATATCTCTCAATGCAGCCAAGTATTTTATTCATTGATTCACCTAATGACTATCGTATGGTTTGGATTGTCTGGCATGGTTGTTGCAGTTCCTTGTGGGTTTCCATGAAAAAACTCGGTTTCAGTTTCAGCTACTGCACTTGCAGATGGCTGTGTTGTGCAATTCAAAATCTGTGTTCCACGGACTCCAGGAGCTGCCTCAGTTAGAGCAGATGCAGATGGAGATCGGAGGGTGGTCACTTCGCCAAGTAGACCGGGTAATTTCCCGGTGCCTGCCTGGCCTCTAGTGCCTACAGCAAGCCTGGATTGTTTCTCAATGGGCCTTATATGGGGAGCAGTAAAACTGTCCTCAGAAGAAGCAGACAGGATTCCTTTTCCTTTCTCCGACATTTTCAGGTTTGCAAGTTAGCTTTGTCTTGTTCAGATTTCCTCTTTCTCTCCCGTTTACCCAGCTACTAACAGATAGAGCTACACCTTGGTGGCCATCTTGTCTCCCCGACCTACAGTTAGCATGACTCTATGCCTGTTAGGGACTTGCTGACCATCTGAATATAAGAGGTCACTAAGGGGGATAAGACGTTCTTCAGATTCATAAGTGAGAAGAGGAAAGCAAGGGGAGGAAGACTGCACAAAAGAGAACCAAGAACAAGCTGACATACTAAACAGGTACTTCTGCTCAGTTTTCACAGTGGAGGGAGTAGGAATGGACCACCAGGGAGTAGCAGGAATTGGGGGGGGGGGGGTAGATACAAGTCACAAACCATTTTCAGAGCAAAGAATCCAAAAGGGACTTGTAGTTCTGAAGGTGGACATGGTTATGGGACCAGACAGGACACCACCAAGGGTACTAAAAGAACTCAGGGAGGTGCTAGCTGCTCCTCTGACAGGCTTGTTCAACAGCTGACTGGAAATGAGCATGGTTCAGGAGGACTGGAGAGGAGCTGACATGGTCTCGCAACATAAAAGCAACAGCAGGGAGGAGGCTAGCAACTATAGGTTGCGCAGTCTTACTTCAGTGGCGGGGCAATTAATGGAAACCACACAAAGGAAAGGTTGATAGAGTATCTTGAATCCAGTGGGCTGCAAGACCACAGGTAGAGTGGATTCATTGGGGGAGGTCATGCCAGACAAACCTGACATATTTCTTTGACTGGGTGACCAGGGAAATAAATCAGGTGGGGGCAGTAGACGTAGCCTATCTGGGCTTTAGTAAGGCCTTCAACAATGTGCCACACAGAAGGCTGATTAATTAATTAATTTTTATTTATTGAAATGTTTCACCAGGAGGGCACACTGAACAACAAGTTGCTTGTCTCACGGTGCGACCTGGGGGGGGGGGTTACATAGGGTTGTGGAGGATGATCAGTTACAATAGTATGTGGGTAGTACAAACAACACAACATTGAAAGATTGTGCAACAGCTGGAACACAAGGTGTTGTACAATAAACAGTAGTAGAACACTGGGTAAATTACAATACATGTACAAAATCATAACAAAAGAACAAATAAATGTACAAAGCAGTAATAATGCGATAGAACCATTTATAGTGCATGAGTGTACCAGGAGCAGGCTCCAGGTAGTACGCAAGTGCTGTTGGAGTAAAGATGGGGTTAGGCTGTGCACACTGGTGACCCAGAAGGGCAGGTGGAGAAGAGAGGGGGACAGGCAAGAACTGAATATGAGGAGAAGTGTTAGCCATTTCCTGATTTCCCCCTTCAGGATGTTGAGAACCCGGCCAGAGGAGGTCATGGTAGGAAGGCAGAAACTGGGGATATGTATTAAGGTGGGTTAAAGCAGGTACAGCTGAGGGAAAGGTAATTGTGTAGGTCAGAGGTAAGAGGGTAGTTGGAGAAAGTGTCGTATTTCAGGGAGAATTCCAGATTTTAAGGAAGCGATGGTAAAACCAGTCTGACCGATGAGGGTGGGCGGCGAGGGACCATCAAGGTGCGGGCATCATTTGATCTGAGAGAGTGGGTGGGGGGAGGTGGAGTGGAGAGAGAGAGGATGAGAGATAGGAGGGGAGCCCCCCAAACCAGAATTTATAGGTTAGTTTGGCACAGTAAGAGATGCGTCTGTGAGATAGTGGAAGGAAGGTTAGAGAGCGATTGAGTTCACAGTGGTGGGAGCGGGAAGGGGAGTCGATAGCAAAGTGGCAGAAGGAGTTAAAGAGAGTGTCCAACTTGGTCAGGAAAGATTTGGAAGCAGCACCATAGACTATGTCACAGTAGTCAAAAATGTGGAGTATCATCTTCTGGACAATTTTGCACCTCACAGTCAGCGGGATGCAACTATGGTTCCTGTACAGAGCACCAAGCTTGGGGCGCAATTTCTTCAGGATAGCATCGATATGCACAGAGAAGTTGAGGTGCTGGTCCAGCTAAACCCCCAGATATCTAAATGAGGAGGAGGGACTGAGCAGCCTTGGGGTGGGATCCAAAGTGGTGAATTGGGTTAAAAACAATGTAATGTAATGGAGTAGGAGACAGAGGGTGGTGGTAAATGGCACTCACTCTGCTGATGAGAGAGTGACCAGCGGGGTACCACGCCACAGAGCACAGTATTGGGACCAGTCCTCTTCAATGTCTTCATAGGGGACATTGCAGAAGAACTGGAAGGGAAGGTATGCCTTTTTGAAGACCATACCAAAATCTTCAATGGAGTGGTCACTCAGGAAGGGGTGGAGAGAATGTGCAGGGATCTTGGAAAACTTGAGGAGTGGTCAGAAGCATGGCAGCTGGGGTTCAATGCCAAAAAGTGCAAAATCATGCATCTTTGGCATAGGAAACCAGGACCTGAGTATTGGATGGTGTGGAGGTACTGACAGTCACTAAACAGGAAAGAGACTGATACCAGGAAAATCTGTTCCCAAGACCTACATCAACATACAGGCAGGCTAAAGCTAAAGCATGCTAGCTAATGCTAGCTTATGAGACATAGCAGTAAGCAACATAATGCTAAGAGTCTGAATGACACGAGCAAAAAGCCACTTCCCACAGACCTGGATTGAAAATCCAAACACAGCTACTGTATGGGGCCTTGCTAGCCTAACAAAGCCCCAAAGCATTTTGGACTGTAGTTATGATAAACCAGAACCAAGCTGAAGCCAGCTAATTGCATAGCTTTCTGGAAAAAATGATAAAGGCTTTTAGCAAGGTAGTGCTACCCGTGTCCAAAGGTGCTAATACAAATGGTGCATCGAAGCCTTGCCTAGAGGCCTCATAGGAGGCACACGTTTTCATTACAGCATCATAAGGCCTCAGAGCTTACCACAAGCTTAGTGAAAAATGTATTTTATAAGAAAGTCATAAATAGCAAGCCTCATGGGGTTTCATATGAGGGATACCAAACTGGGTTGTGATACAACACCAATATTAGTATTCTAACTATGATACTTAATTAGAACATTTCTGAAAGGGTTTTAATATGGCACTGCGACATCCGCAGTGTCGACATCCCCAACAGTGACAGCCGCAATGCCGAGAGTCGGCATTGCACTGTCGGGGATGTGTCTCTGTTATATCGGGGGGCTGCGCCCCCTCACACCCTCCTGACTCTGGATTACTAACTCCAGGTCAGGGCTGTCTCAGGGGAGGGGGCAATCTACCGGTGAGGCAGTCCCGGCACCAGCAGGGACCGTCATAGCGACGCACAGCTATCAGCCAATTCCTGTCGCTGTGATGGTCTTTGTGCACATGGGTTCGCTGTACCATCGGTGGACCCCTGAAAGAGCCTCCCTGGTTACATTATATAGTCCTAGACCTTCATAGGATGAGAGGCCATCTCGAACATTCTCCGGGGAAGAGAATACTGAGTGTCCAGTGGGTCCAGGCTGAACCCTCTGTTCTACCAATCTGTGAGACCCTGTCAATAGGTTTCTGCCTGGACCCGCTGGACACACAGTTTCCTCTTCCTCAGAGCATGTACAAGCAGACGGGGTATAGGCAGTCCAGTTGAGTGTGGCTAAAATGGTGCAGAGGTTGCACCAAAAGCCTTAAAAGGAGAGAATGAGGGATCTCAACATGTACACCCTAGAAAACAGGAGAAAGAGAGGTGACATGCTTGAGACTTACAAGTACCTCACAGGGGTGAACAAGGTGTAGGGGGGAACAATGTTTTTCAAATAGAAACAGAAATTGTCAGCAGATAAGGACCGCTGAGAAAGAACATCAGAATCAGGGATCATGTGATGAAGCTGGCGAGGGGGGAGTTCAAGACAGATGTGAGGAAATATTTCTTCACTGAAAGGGTGGTAGATACCTGCAACAGACTGCCAGTGGAAGTGGTGGAGGTTAAAACAGTGGGGGGTTTCAAGCATGTGTAACAGATATAGGAGTATATTAGAAAAGAGGCAAGGAGATGGGAGGGTCTCTGAAGACCAGAAAGGGTCTGCATAGACAGATTAGGCAAGTAACATCTGAGCAGACTGGGTGGGCCAAGCGGTCCTTTTCTGCCCACAAATTCTATGTTTCTATGAATATGGTGGCCCTATCAGTTTTTGCAGTCATGCTAATGTACGGTATACTTAGGGAGGACTGTGCGTTTAAACCACAGCATGTGCAGTAAACAGTGCTACTTACTAACCACTCCCATTTTGGCATACACAGTGTGAGCAGAATTTTGGAAAGTAAGGCATGAGTCGTGCTGATGGATGGTGGGATGGGTTCAATGCCTGCTGAGTTAAGGGGACACTGTCAACCCCTTTAGGCCTCAAAATGTCTCTGATTTAAAAAACACACTATAAGATTGGCTACCTTTTACAGAGACTGCTGATATGGAGACAGCCCATCACACTGGTGTTTCCATGCAAAAATGTGTTTGCTTGCAATACAATCACCACTGCATCTTTCCCGGACATGAGAACACCCCCAACACAGCCTAGCCAATTATGATGCAGTGGGAGGAGAGGATACTATTGCATCATGAGTAGCTGCACTGTAGGGTGGTGTTCCCAGTGTTAGGAGGTATGCAATAAGAGTAGAGCAAGGATTTGAAGCAAAACAAGGCTGCGTGTAACTATGCATTGCCATGCATTTCAGTTCTCCTATAAAGGGAAGCAGATAAAACAACCAGCAACATCGATGAATTTTAGAGAAGGTAAGCATTCATAAAATGTGAGTTTCAACTAGAAATAATATGATGCAAAAAAAGGTTGACAGTGGCCCTTTAAGGCACAGTGATCAAACTTTAAAAATAAAAAGAAGGGCCAGGTCTTGTTGGGAAGAGGGTGGCATTAAAGAATTAGGCACAGGAGCTGTTATCACTTATTGGGGAGGCGTGCCCCACAGATTTACAAACTTTTGCAAAAAAAAAAAAGAGGGTATGGGTGTGTGAATCCACTCATTGGTAAGAGGATTTACTTCTTACGTCCTTAGTCCTACAACGTTTTGTGACCTGTCCATCACCTATGGCCTCGGCCACTCTAGACACATCTCCCAAACTGTGATATCTCTGAGAAAACTCAGAAGACAAGATAAGGACCCTTATAAAAGGGCAAGCAAGTAAAAACCAAGACAGGTGGCTTCCCTGAACAAAAGGCTTGGGCCGTTTGACAAGTTGGTCACAATGCATCCAAGAACCTGCAGACACTGCAAAATCTCTTCTGTATTCATGAGGTTACAAAGAGCACAGCTCTCCCGCTATCTGAACTGGTTAACTTCCAACATTTGAAATGAGTTAGGGCATGCAGTGCGGGTAAATGGTTATTAGAATGCTGAGCTGTGAGCCAGGACATTACAAGGTTTAAATCCTTCCCTAGGAATTAACTCATTGGGTGACCTCAAGCTTGTCATTAATCCACCTTGTACTTCTATCACCCCCACTCCCCCAGCTATAGAATTAGATAGACTTAAGGGATATTCTAATTAAAAAACGTCAATAAAATGGGTTTAGGTTATTAGATTTGTATCACCTTATCTACGCACAACCTCCTGATGTGCACTGCCTTTATGACTTTTCTGGGCCCAGTGTGCATGTTTTATGCTGTTGTGGGCAGGAATGGGGGTCATTGGTTTGTTGGGAAATAATGACAATTTGTTGCTCTTTTCCTTACTTTGTGAGAGTTATGCAGAGCTCCCAGGATAGTCTGACATTCGTCCTGTAATTCCAGGATGATTTTCTTGTATTTTCTTGTAAACTGCATTATTCCCTATGGAACCTGAATTGCTCTGTTTTCCTATATAACCAAGCACATCTATTGGGAAACTATCTATAGAAAATGGGTTGAAAAAAATTGTGAAACCTGATGGGCTGACAGCAGTTACAAAGCATAAGTTTATCAGGCAATAGAGCCCTCTCAAAAAGAACACGCACTGTTCATGCATAAGAACTATTCTACATATAAAACTTGTTCTTTAAAGGTTTTACAACACTTTGTTTAAAATATTGTTACTGCAAATTCCTAGGTTCTAAGCACAATAAGACCCTACTAGATGTAGGGTGTTTCAGAGAGGACCACACTTCCTGGGACTATAAGGCCCTCCACCTGCGGTGTCCGGCCTCACAATGCCCTGGGCATGCAGCTATTCTCCAACATCCCACACCCTATCAGGTTTTCTCGCTTATTTAGACAGTTCTATTTTCCTGTAAAATACAGGTATCCCTGTGGCTCTGGGGGCCCCACTAGTAGTGCAAAGGATTGAAACAGAATACAGTGGTGAAGCATAAGCGGCAGTCGACCCTATACCAATACTAGCTAAGCAACACCTTTCCTCTCACTATGGTATTTGGAAGCTATGCTTGAAATTATACTAGGGTGCCTGCTTGAACATTCCTGCTGCAACAACTTCAGTGCAGAGTAACAGTTAAGAGCAATCCCAAGCAGGGCTGCCTGATGGCTCTGCTGAAGCATGGCACACTTCCGTGCTGGCAACCCAGGTTCAATAGTGAACTTGGAGAGCCAGGATTAGTGTGACCAGGGCTGGGAAGTGCTCCTGAGGGGAGTACAAGTCAGCCCAGGGAGGGAAGATGTCTGGGTTCTGACACAGTAGTCCCCCCCCGTGATGATCTGGGGAGCTTGCTCCCTCATGGGGTGGTGGCTTCAGCCCAGCATGCACTGCTGTGGGTGACACTGCCAGAAGCATTGCCTGATGTCAGGGGAGGTGGGAGGGCCAAGGAAAGGGGAGAACGTGCACAAAAAAATGTGCATCTCGAGCCGTCCATATGACAGTCGTCATTTCCCTGTGCACTGCACTGTGTGGATCCCCTCTGGTTCAACAGCAGGGAGGAGCAGAAGATGGGGATGGGGTCTGGCAGAGGTCTGAGAGTAGAAGTAGGTGATGGCTCAAGTATTCAAACAACAGTGATCCCAAGAGGCCTTTCTGGTCCTTGATGGAGCTGGTGGAATTCCTATTGCAGAAGGCTTGCATCACCCTGATCTGGAATGTGGCACTAACTCATTCTCAGAACGCAGCAGCATATAACATCATTTTTTCCAAGAATTCAGCTGGGAACCCTTCCCAGCTACAGTGAGGTCTCTTTTTATTGTTACATTACCATTAGGCTTGGGTTTCTCTGACGTCTTTCAACCAGCCTATTGCCAGATTCTTCCTAGCCAGGAACAGCACCAAGCTGAACTGCTGCAGACTGCCTCTTCCTAAATGAAAAAGCTTGCTGGAATGTTTTCTTGAAATCTGGTCTACATTTTATTGTTTTGAGCATGATACCCCATGGTTTAATTCTTGATTACACAGCTATTGTCCTGTCCCACTTACCACAGCTGGAAGCTATTAACAAAATTTCCGTACCCCCAACATCACAGGATGACAACAGTGATATGGGGCAGTTGGGGGGGGGGCTACTGTCAGTGCAGAACTTCAGTATGTACTCATTGGAGGACAGAAGGGAGAGGGGCAATTTTTTTTGAGACATACAAATACATAAGTGGATACAACAGGGTGTGTTTCAGCAAGCTATGCAGAATAAGGTGTCAGTCTAACACTCAGGATCCTAACCTGATGTTGGGGAAGGGGGTATGCATTTATAAAAGGATGCCAGGAAGTTCTCTTCACTGAAAGGGGGTGGACTGATTGGTGGGTAGGTAGAGGTAAGGGCCATTCACTGTTTTTTTCAGTTTTTGCTTATCGTGTAGTTGACAGAAGTACGAACCTAAAGGAGGCCCGTAGAAGGGATCCTATAAACGTGTTTAGAGACAGAAAGCAGGGGGAAGTACAACCAGGTTGCGAGGCACCAAGAAGTACTGAACATAGGGATACTTTACACAGGTGTAGTTAGCAGCCTTTTTGATTGTAGGAGGCTACTACTCAGGGACTGTGCTGCACTCCGTGAGGTGCGGTTACCTGGGTTACTGCTGAAAGCAGTGTTTTGTTTTTTGGTAGCGTTCCCTTGGGAGAGACTTGTTACCTGGATGTTTCCAGGGTAACAGCAGGATCACAGAAAGGTGCAGGATACCAGAGAGTCTACCTGGCTGGTGGTGCACTGAGGGTAGATGGAGAATGGTGTGCCTCCCAATACGCAGGTAGTACCTATAGCAGATAAGGTATTGGAGCAGGGTAGCCAGAAATGCCTGTGCTACAGGGAGGCAATCGCCAGCACTATACAGTGCTGTTTAGTATAAATAAACAATTTTATGTGTTCTAAACTGTTTGGGTAACATTTGTGAAACCGGAAGTGAGGCAGCAAGCCACTTCCAGTCCCAGCCACTACAAGGGAGATGCCCCAAGCAAGTGGGGCGGCGCACAGCTCCACGCGCTGTGTCAGCAGGGGGCACATCACTCTGTTAAGGCAGGATCAAAAGTTTACAACAGCTAGCAAACATGAGTAGTCGGAATGTAACCCCCCTACAAATGGGGGTTCCTAAAAAAAGCCTCCGTGTAGCTTGCCTAGGTGTTCCCATGCCTGCTGGTGTTCGGCGATTAAGCAATTAAGAATGGCACTGTGAGTGCTGGTAGAGCCTCCTCATACTGTCTCTTTAAGAGCTATCTGCTTTCAGACATGATTACTGTTTTCTAGGGGGGCTGGTGTTTCTTTGCTCGAATCCCGCCTGAGCTGTGGGGAAATCACTCCGTTTCTGCAGTCACTAAGAGCGCAGAGGGAGCCTAAATGAAAGATGTAGCTATTTGCCTGAAACCAGTTAGAGTGTTAGTAAAAATGCAGTTTGTCTAACCTGCCTTTCTTGCTGCTGGGACTCTGTGTGTTTTGCCCCTCCATTTTGGATCAGAACTGCAGAATGGGTCCAATCAGTGTGGGGGACCTTTAAAATGGAGTCTGTTTGGACCAACCATAATTCGGACTCTCCGGGGAGCCGGCTTACAATGAGGAGGTACAGCTCGTAATTCTGGGAAGTGAAGTTCTGGACCTTGGCGCCTATCTGCACCAACGGAGAGAGTTTCTGAGTGATTGACAGCTGAGTCCACCAAATGGACCGTGTGTTGCCCGAAGAGAATGCTCTGTCTTGCGACTGGGAGGTCAGATCCGTTGTGACCATGGGGAGAGAAGGAGCTCTGTGCTTCTGCATTGTGTAGTTTCGCGCGGGAAGCGCGTGAGAGGCCTAAAGTCGGGCTGTTGCTGTTGCCAACTCGAATCGGACTGAATCCAAGAGTACCAAAAGGAAGGAAGGCTGAAAGAGTGGAAACCAGTTACTCACCCTGTAGAAGACTGGAGAAATTGTTGAATCGCGTTCGGTCTCTCAGGATTTGAAGCTGCCATGTGAACTCCCTGGTATTTGCAGCAAGTGCGTTGGGACCTGAAAGCAGCTGCCTGGTATAGTAATTTCCTTTACATATAATTGTGTGGAATGCTCGTGAAGAACAGCTATTCCAGTTCCCTTGTCACCACGCAGTGTAAGACGAATGTTGAGCTGAATGTGTTCGGACTGAATCCATCTGCTGATCAAGGCAGTGTGGCCTGGGTGGTAGAATCTCATCTACCTACTTGTGTGTCTGGCAATCCAGAACCACCATCTGTGCCAGGTTTCACCAGCATGGGGTGGCGTGAGTACAAATCAGGGCATCCCCTGCAACCTGTTAACAATCACCAGTGTTTCATCTGATTTTCTTTCTTTCATTGTCTCAAGAACTGAGCCATCCAGCTCCAGATTACATATGGGTATTGTGCATATCTCTCTTACAGGGCCCTTTCCATCTGCACCTGCCGGCCAACCCCGGGCAACGGACTTGGCTAGCCCCCCTCAACCTGGGTACCCAGAGTGTGACTTTTTATGACTTTGTATGCGTGCACAGTACTGTGATTTATTTCTGCCAATCAGCTTGATCTCACCCTCCCTGTGTTTCACTCCCCTAAATAAACCAAATTGGATATTAATGACTTTAACCTGTTTAGAGTGTCAGTACCTATATAGCAGGCATTGCATTATTTTGTGTAAACTGACCAACCTTATTTCACAGGGGGTCCTCCGAGACAAACTGCAGAATTGGTCTCGAGGGTAAGTGGTACCTTATGATTGGATATAGTGTACATGTGGGGTATTGGTATTGCAATCCTTGTATATTGTGTGGACCATTAGAGGGAACAAAAGGGGGTCTCAGTGTTCCAGAGGGCTGTGACCAAACTCGACCAACAAGTACCAACCCTGACCTCTGGGTAGAGGCACCCGTCATAGAACCTAGGCCCCTCAACCTGTTAGTAGCCAAGCAGGCAGGGGTAGTAGCCCTTGGGATAGCGCCACCTAGGGGTTACACCTTGGAGGCACCGCTGGTATTAAAAGTGTCCTCTAGTGGCCACGTGGAGGAAGTACCCCATTATGCTTAACTTAAAGGAAAAAATGGAGGGGAGTACCACGCTCAAGTTAAAACTTGACCCCCTTAAGATGATGGTGCACAAATTGATGGCATGGTGTGAAGCTGAGGAAATGGACTCCCAAAAGGCTGTTTTATTGCTGGATGTCCCCTTGGGGATTAAAAGCGCTGACATTGTCTCTACTGTAGAACATGTTAAGTGTATGGGCAAAGTGGAAGTAAAAGAGTGATATGCTAACTTGCTCGAACAAACCCTGCAAGTGCTACTTTCATACAGTATCCCTATAGACCCTGAGAAGGTGCCCCCTCTGATTTTGCCCAAAGGTGCCCAGAAGGGCTGGAGGGTTATTCACATACGTAGTGTCCTGGCCACCCCGTGTGGGTCCCCTAGTACCAATAGCTTTAAAGAAAAACTGCTCTAACTGTTAGCCGCAGAAGGGAGAACTGCTCAGGAACTGGTAAAGGTATTAGACATCTCAGGCGACCACACACACCCCCCCCCCGCCTTCCCCAGGTACATCTCCCGGGTCCTCTAAGAGCTCCATACTAGCCACATCCCCTATGGTTATCCCCCCATTCAACTGGATTCCTATCGGAGATTGAGACTCTTCTCTGAACTGTTCCAGTGCCTTCAGGAGAAGATGATTTGGAGACCTGGATGGACTATGCTGTCCCTTTAGTACAAGAGTGGCAGTGTTCCGAGGAGAAGAAGAGGAAGCGGTTGATGGAAAGTTTGAGGGGTCCTGCACTGGAAGCCTTTCAATTCCTGTGGGCCACTAGTCCGGAGACCACTGCAGCAGAATATCTTTCCGCATTAGAGGGGGTATTTGGCAGCACAGAAACTCAGGATGATCTATTATGGAAGTTCAAGTCAGCTAAACAGTGGAGGAATGAGAAATTGTCTACTTTTGTTACCAGGATAGAAAGGGCTTTACAAAAGGCCCACCGAAAAGGGGGAGTGCCTGCCCAAGCGTTAAACCAGGTCCGATTAGACCACATATTGAAGTCAGCAAGATTTTCCAGTGTAATATTGCTAAAACTCAAATTGCAAGACAGAAGGGCCAGCCCTCCCGAGTATTGCCACTTGATGAGAGAGAGATCCATGAGATTGAAACTGATGAAGAGGGCTGGGAACCCTATGCTGGGGCTGGGAACCCTTGTCAGACCCCTGAAAAGAGTGAGCCAGATGAGGCTCAACAGTTGAGAGGGTTGATTAAGGGGTTGACTGACACCTACAGGGAAACAGATCTGTATCAGGCTCCCCTGAGCCTAAAAGTGGAGTGGGAGTGCATGTCGTTTCCCCTGAGGCCCGGATTGAGGGCAACCTGAGAGCAGAAATAAGGGACTTAAGAGAGATGGTGAGGGAACTGCAATGGGCTGCTCTCACCCCTGATAGAAGTGGAGACCCAGAGGCCCAACAGTATAAACCCCCAGTTCAAGAAGAGCCCTGCAGGGCCCCAGAGATGCCCAACCAGATAAGAGATCCCCCTTCCTCCAAGAACAACAGAGACACTAAGTTCTGCTACCGTTGTGGAGAGGATGGACACTTTCAATCTGCTTGTCTCCTGCCAGAGAACTTGAGAAAGGTTACCTACAGGTTAGTGGCCTGGCATCGCAAAACCTATGCCCGGTCACCAGGGGGAGCCACCCGGAAAAGTTTTTCCACCCAGGCCAATGCCCGATCGACATCCCAATCAATGCCTCCCGAATGGTCCGAAGTGGTGGGTCCCTTAATGGAGACTACTGTGAAAGTGAATGGGGTACCCACAAGAGCCATGTTAAACAGTGGCTCCCACGTGACAATTATGTTTCAGGACTGGTATCAGAAGCATTTGTCTAATGTACCCCTGCAACCCTTGGAAGGACTACATGTTTGGGGCTTGAGTGAAAAGGCCTACTCCTACTCTGGCTATATCTGGATTTGGTTGTCCTTTCCCACCTCTGTGGCTGGAGTGGCAAAGCAAGTGGAGACCTTAGCCTTAGCGTGTCCCCCTACTGGACTGTATGATGGGGTTCCATTGCTGATTGGAACTAATGCACATATGTTTGGGTGACTGGCACAGTTGTGCTGTGAAAAACAAGGGTCCTGGACTGGTAGGGCCCTAAGAATTCTGGCCTTGATCAAGAAGGCCTATGAGGCACAGAGAAATGCTGACAGAATGGAACCAGAGGAATCAGTTAGAGTTGTGTGGAAGAAGGATCCTGAATCTCTGCTTTTGGCACCAAATCCCAATGTATCCTGCAAGGAGAGATTTGTATGAAAAAGGATGTCAAGAACACAATATTAATGCTGGATGCACTAGGAGATGGAAAACTGCCCGAGAGGCTGCTGGTCAAGCCCAGTATTCTGCCCGCCAGAGCCCATGCTTTTGCCAGAAGAGTGATGGTTCAAGTTCACAACGTGTCTGACAGGGAGATTCAAGTAAACAGAGGTTGCACCCTGGCTACTGTGCATTGTGTGGATACTGCCGTACTACCCAGTAACAAGAGTTTGGGAAAAACTGATAGAGTAACGCCTGACTTGTTTGATTTTGGTGACTCCCCGTTGCCAGCTAACTGGAAAGTGAGGATCAGTAAGAAGATTGCACAAAGGGACCAGGTGTTCTCTTTAAAGGAGTAGGATGTAGGCTGTGTGCAAGGAGCTGAGCACCACATCCGGCTGCATGATGAAAGGCCATTTCATGAGAGGTCTCGACACCTGGCCCCTGCTGACATAGACAATGTGAGGAGACATCTGCAAGAGATGTTAGCTGCTGGTGTAATACAAGAATCCAGAAACCCATATGCTTCTCCCATTGTGGTAGTGAGGAAAAAGAATGGGACCGTGAGGATGTGTGTAGATTATCACACCTTAAACCAGCGGACTATCCCTGATCAGTATACAATGCCATGCATTCAAGATGCTTTGGACTGCCTGAATGGTAGCAAGTGGTTCTCCGTGCTGGATCTTCGCAGCGGGTACTACCAGATCCCAATGGCCCCAGAAGACCATGAGAAGACTGCCTTTATCTGTCCGCTGGGTTTCTATGAATTCATGAGGATGCCTCAAGGGATTTGCGGTGCCCCAGCCGCTTTTCAATGATTGATGGAGCGTGCAGTGGGGGACATGAATTTATTAGAGTGCCTGGTATATTTGGATGATGTTATTGTGTTTGGCAGCTCACTGGAAGAACATGAGGGCAGATTGTTCAAGGTGCTGGACCGACTAGAAGACTTTGGCCTGAAGTTGTCCATTGATAAGTGTCAATTCTTTCAAACATCCGTAAAGTATGTGGGGCTCATAGTTTCCACCGAAGGGATAGAGACAGACCCGAGTAAAGTTGAGGCCCTGACCACCTGGCCACAGCCCCACAATCTAAAAGAACTGCAAAGATTCCTGGGTTTCTGTGGTTATTATCAGTGCTTCATCAAGGACTATTCAAGAGTGATCCTCCCTTTACTTAACCTTACTCAAGGGTACCCTCCAACCCACAAAAGATACAAAAAATCAGCATCCCTTGAGACTGAGAGAGTGTATTTTCATCCAAATGAAGTATTTGGGGCCCGCTGGACTCCTAATTGTGAGAATGCTTTTCATGAGATCATATATCAACTTAACCACGCTCCAGTGTTGACCTATGTAGATCCAACAAAACCTTATGTCCTGCACACTGATGCTAGCTTGCAAGGGTTGGGGGCTGTGTTGTACCAGGAAGATGAGAATGGTTTAAGACCCGTGGCTTTTGCCAGCAGGAGTCTGACCCCTTCTGAAAAGAACTATCCGGTACACAAGTTAGAATTCCTAGCTCTGAAGTGGGCCATTGTGGACAAATTCCACAAGTACTCGTATGGGGCTAAGAGACTGGTAAAAACTGACAACAATCCCTTGACATATGTCCAGACTTCAGCTAAACTGGATGCCACTGGCCATAGGTGGCTTTCTGCATTATCTACATACGACTATGCTGTTGAACACAGAGCAGGCCTGAACCATATAGATGCTGATGCTCTCTCACAGAGGCCTGTTCCCTGGAACGACTGGGTCAGACTGTCAGAACCTGATATTCGAGCACTCTGCCAGAAGTTTGACAGGGAGGAACAACTGTCCACGGACGCAGTGGACTGTATGGTGGATTGTTTGGGGCCCTCTGAAAAGTGCTTTCCTGCTGCTTATTGCCACTTCTCTGCCTTGGACACTGGATCTTTGCCTCAATTCAATAATGACAGTATTCAGCGGGCTCAATCCCGAGATCCCATGATCAAATCAGCTCTAGAAGCCCTCCAAGCAGGGAAAGATGTGTCAAAGTTATGGTCTACTGATTTGAGAACTGCATTGTTATACAAAGAAGGTCCTAAGTTGAAACTGATTAATAGACTGTTATACAGAGAAACAGTGGACAGAGGGGGACAAATAGACAAGCAACAGTTGGTTTTGCCCACTGCTTTCCGAGACTTGGTGCTGAGACCACTACATAATCACATGGGACTCCTTGGTATAGACAGGACACTTGACTTGGTGAGATCCAGATTTTATTGGCCTAAAATGGGGGCTGATGTCGAGCAACACATTAGAAGTTGCAGTTGCTGCTTACAAAGAAAAGCTTTGCCACAAAGGTTGCCCCTCTTGTTAACATCACCACCAGCACCCTCATTGAATTGGTCTGTACTGACTTTCTGAGTTTGGAGCCAGATCAAAGAAACATTAGCAATGTGCTGGTGGTCACTGACCATTTTACACGATATGTCCAAGCTTTCCCCACCAGGGACCAGAAGGCCTCAACTGTGGCCAAAGTGTTTATAGAAAACTTTTTTGTTCACTATGGGGCACCACAAAGAATCCATTCTGATCAAGGAAGGGACTTTGAGAGTCGTCTGATCAATGATGCTTTCTCTGTGGGGAGTGCGAAAGTCCAGAACCACCCCTTAACACCCCCAAGGGACCCACAGCCTGAACGTTTCAACCGCACCCTACTAGATATGCTGGGCACCGTTCACCCTAAAGAGAAGCCTAAATGGAGCCAACAAATTAGCACACTGGTACATGCCTACAACTGCACTAAAAGTGATGCCAATGGGTTCTCCCCCTACCACCCGATGTTTGGAAGAGAAGCCCGACTGCCGGTATATGTGTGTTTTGGAGTTTCCCCTGATGGGGTTCAAGCAGCTAATCATTTACAGTATGTGCAAAAGTTAAAGGCCCAATTAAATCATGCATATCAATCGGCTCAAACCATGGCTGCCAAAAGAAATCTGGCTAACAAGGAAAGGTACGACAAAAAAGTGAAAGCCCTGGAGCTCCAGAAGTGGGATCGTGTGTTGCTATGAAATCTGGGACTGCATGGCAAACATAAGATTGCTGATAGGTGGCACCATCTCCCCCACATAGTGGTAGGCAAACTAGATGATCTGCCTGTATACAAAGTGAGGCTTGAGAACAATTGAAGAAGTGAAAACCATGCACAGAAACCATGTACTGCCCATTGGCCAAATTTTGATTGAGGCTGAGCCCCAAGGAAATGCCCCCTCTGGACCAGTGACTAGAGCTGCTGTCAAGTGAAAACAAAGAAAGTCTGCACCTACCCATGTTGAGTTACAGTGTTCTCCACCAATAACCCCCAGTTGAACCGAACTGTCAGTCCATGTCCGAAGAGAGTGAGTGTGGTCTTGAGTACTACCCTTCTTACAAACTGAGTCAATTGTTTGGGGGCAACCCCCTAATAAATTCTGGAGATGAAGCTGGGCCCTCTGGACTGTCTATGCCCCCAGCTTTGTCCCTGGAGCCACTACCCCCGAGTGAAGTGCCAACTACTAAGTCAGATGATCTAGAGTCACTATGCCTGGTGGAATTGCATGAGCTGCCCGAGGAGGAAAATGTTGAACTAGAGCAGACTGGTGATATACCAGAACCAGAGGAGTATTTTCAATGCACGGATGATTCACTAACGATGTCACCAAACTCCCCCTGTGGACTAAGTGTTGTGGACTCTGAGCTTGCTACTCCTGGCGCTGAAACCGCCCCAAGTTCTAGCCCCTTTACCCCACTGGCAGTCCCTCTGATGTATGAAGACACTGTTGAAGGTGGGGATCAGAACACAGAGACTGTCATGGTTCCCCCTAGAAGGACTGGTCGAGCTGTGAGGCCTGTGGTACGTTTAAGCTATGAGTCCCTTGGTAGACCTGAGGACCTGCCACTTAACATGGTCCATAAGGGAGTATATGTGACCCTGAGCTCGTTGCCCAAATTAAGCCTGGGAAATAATTCCACATTACTTGTCTTGTCCTCTGAGTATGGTGCCCCTGCCCTGTCTAGCCCCAAGGTAGCTGTTAGGGAAGGGCCCCCTCTTTTCCAGTTTCACGTACAGGAAGGGTGAAACCTAATGCTGAAATGTTGTTGTGTATACAATATGGTAACATGTAGTAAGCTGTGAAATACAGAGTAAGTACATATGATTGTGATTTAAAGGATGCAAATCTAATGATCAGTAATGTGAATGTATTTAGTAGTCATTTTAAAAATGTTATAGGGGTATCTACTTGACGCGGACGCCAAGTTCTTTTCAGGCCAGGAAGGGTGTAACCCCCCCTACAAATGGGGTTCCTAAAAAAAGCCTCCATGGAGCTTGCCTAGGTGTTCCCCTGCCTGCTGGGGTTCGGCGATAAAGCTGTTAAGAATGGCACTGTGAGTGCTGGTAGAGCCTCCTCATACTGTCTCTTTAAGAGCTGTCTGCTTGCAGACATGATTACTGATTTCTAGGGGGCTGGTGTTTCTTTGCTCGAATCCCGCCTGAACTGTGGAGAAATCACTCCGTTTCTGCAGTCGCTAAGAGCGCAGAGGGAGCCTAAATGAAAGATGTAACTATTTGCCTGAAACCAGTTAGAGTGTTAGTAAAAATGCAGTTTGCCTAACCTGCCTTTCTTGCAGCTGGGACTCTGTGTGTTTTGCCCCTCCATTTTGGATCTGAACTGCTGAATGGGTCCAATCAGTTTGGGGGGACCTTTAAAATGGAGTCTGTTTGTTCCAACCAGAATTCGGACTCTCCGGGGAGCCGGCTTACAATGAGGAGGTATAGCTCGTAATTCTGGGAAGTGAAAGTTCTGGACCTTGGTGCTTATTTGCATCAATAGAGAGAGTTTCTGAGTGATTGACAGCTGAGTCCACCAACTGGACTGCGTGGCGCCTGAAGAGAATGCTCTGCCTTGCGACTGGGGGGTCAGATCCGTTGTGACCATGAGAAGAGAAGGAGCTTTGTGCTTCTGCGTTGTGTAGTTTCATGCGGGAAGTGCGTGAGAGGCCTAAAGTCAGGCCGTTGCCGTTGCAAACTCGAATCGGACTGAACCCAAGTACCAAAAGGAAAGAAGGCTGAAAGAGTGGAAACCAGGCTCACCCTGTAGAAGACTGGAGAAATTGTTGAATCGCGCCCGGTCTGTCAGGAATTGAAGCTGCTGTGTGAACTCCCTGGTATTTGCAGCAAGTGCGTTGGGACCTGAAAGCAGCTGCCTGGTATAGTAATTTCCTTTACATATAATTGTGTTAAATGCTCGTGAAGAACAGCTATTCCAGTTCTCTTGTCACCGCGCAGTGTAAGCCAAATGTTGAGCTGAATGTGTTCAGACTGAATCCATCTGCTGATCAAGGCAGTGTGGCCTGGGTGGTAGAATCTCATCTACCTACTTGTGTGTCTGGCAATCCAGAACCACCATCTGCACCAGGTTTCACCAGCGTGGGGTGGCGTGAGTACAAATCAGGGCATTCCCTGCGACCTGTTAACAATCACCAGTGTTTCATCTGATTTTTTTCTTTCATTGTCTCAAGGACTGAGCCATCTGGCTCCGGATTACAATTGGGTATTGTGCATATCTCTCTTACAGGGCCCTTTCCATCTGCACCTGCCGGCCAACCCTGGGCAACGGATCTGGCTAGCCCCCCTCAACCTGGTACCCAGAGTGTGACTTTTTATGACTTTGTGTGAGTGCACAGTACTGTGATTTATTTCTGCCAATCAGCTTGATCTCACCCTCCCTGTGTTTCACTCCCCTAAATAAACCAGATTGGATGTTATTGACTTTAACCTGTTTAGAGTGTCAATACCTATATAGCAGGCATTGCATTATTTTGTGTAAACTGACCAACCTTATTTCACAGGGGGTCCTCCGAGACGAACTGCAGAATCGGTCTCGAGGGTAAGTGGTACCTTATGATTGGATATAGTGTACATGTGGGGTATCGGTATTACCATCCTTGTATATTGTGGACCATTAGAGGAACAAAAGGGGTCCTCAGTGTCCCAGAGGGCTGTGACCAAACTCGACCAACCAGTACAAACCCTGACCTCTGGGTGGAGGCACCCGTCATAGAACCTAGGCCCCTCAACCTGTTAGTAGCCAAGTAGGCAGGGGTAGTAGACCTTGGGATAGCGCCACCTAGGGGTTACAGGAAGACTACAACAGTACCCACCATAGGCATAAAAGGCACTTTAGCATAGTGTCATGAGTGTAAAATGTATGAAGAGGGAAGTTATGATACCATCTACATCTGTAATAAATGTATACTACTATCTGACCTATTAAAAGAAGTGGAGGAACTGGCATCTGAGAGTTCAAGTACAAAAAGACAGTAGTATTTTAAAACAATACATTGACCAGGCGGTACTACAAATGGAACAGGAAACTGACATTTCTCATGTGGTTAAAGACAGTCATATAGGGTCACACAGGTGGATTATAAAGATCAAACACCAAACATAGAGGATTGGAGCATAGTTCAAAAAGTAGCAAAGAAAGGCAGAAGGAATATAGGGGAGTCTGGAAGCATTCACTTATAAAACCAGTTCAGTGTACATGCAGAAACAGAGACTGATATCAGTCAGGTTCCCATCACAGAGGTTATATCTTAGGAACCCCAGGTGCAGCCAACTTCAAATACACCAATTACACCGAGGGATGTTTTGGTTATAAGGGATTCGATGCTGAGATACAGTATACAGACCATATCCTTTGCAAACACCGTAATGGCACACCACAGTCAGTGTGCTCCCAGGAGCTGGTACTGGGGATATTAGAAGTCTTCTCCCTGGGCTGTTACAACACACAGTTAAGCCTCTTACCTTGCTGCATGTAAGGGTAAATGATATTGGCAGACAAAAAATGGGACATTTGGAGGGACTTTGAGGAAGTTGGGAAGGAACTGAAGGTATGGGTACATACTAATATTGGAAATCCTTCCAGTTCCCAGTGCAAGTGTAGTTGAAACCAGAGAGATACTACAGTTTAATGATTGGCTCAGGAGATGGTGTTACAGAGAGATGTTCTTATATTCAGCATTGGGACCAATTTCAGAACTCAGACTTATTTGCACTAGATGGTTTACATACAAATAAAAAGGGAAAAATAATTCTTGCTCATAAACTGAAACAAGAAATAGCAAATCATTTAAATTACTAGAAGGGGGGAACGGGGGTGATACAGGTGCTAGGTGGAACCAAAACATTATTAAAACAAGAAAGGAGCAGGGTAATCTGAAATGTCTGCTACTGAACGCCCATAGTCGAACCCAGAAAATGGCTGAGCTTATCTTAAAGCTGAGACAGAGGGAAAATATGCAAATCTGTGCTGTCATAGAAACCTGGTGGAAACACGATGACTCCTGGGATAGGCAAAGCCCAGGTTATTATGTGTTTATAGGGACAGGCTCCATGGCCGGGGTGGAGGGGTGGTACTTTATGTGATGGATAACATCACACCTGAGCAGGTAGATACATCTGCTTGGGGGCCACTTGAGCTAGTTGTGCTTAAAATCTCCCCAGCACACGGTGCCAGTACTAACATAGGTGTGATATACAGGCCCCCATCATACACAGGTCAGGAAGACAAGGAAATCCTGGATTATATTAAAACCCTGTCAAATAAAAAGAATATTGTGTTAGCGGGGGAGACTTGAACTTGCCAGGTATTAACAGGGTTAACTTTGGGACAAATATTACAGATGAACAGTGCTTTATTGAGGCATTTAACCTAGCTGGACTCGAGCAAATGGCAGAAGAAAGCACAAGGGGGGCTAATATGCTGGACTTAGTTTTAAGTAATATCCCGGACAAAATACAGGAATGCAAGGTACTTGAACCATTTGGTTCAAGTGACCATAACATGGTCTGTTTTTCCCTACAAGGGCACATAAGTAAACCCAGTAGGGATACGGCACTGTATAACTATGCAAGGGCTGACTTTGCTAAAATCAGGTGGGAGCTATCCCACTGGGACTGAGAGGAGCAGTTGGCACATCAAACACTACAGGGTATGTGGGACTTACTGAACAGTAAAATAAACAAACTGGTTACAGCCTACATTCCAACTAAAAGGAAATATAATGGGGGCAGGCCGTATACCACCATGGCTGACTAACAGAGTAAGGAAAACTATCAAGAAAAAAATAAAGCTTCCCTAAATACAAAAAAATGTGTGTAACCCCCCCCTGCAAATGGGGGTTCCCAAAAGTCTTCCAGGAGCTTGCTTGAATGCTCCAAGCCTGAATGGTGTTTGGCGTTTAAGCCATTTATCTGTGAGTGCTTTTAGAGCCTCTGGTACTGTCTCTTTAAGAGCTGTCTGCTTGCAGACATAATTAGTTGTATGGGGGGACTGTATTTTCCTGCTTGAGTCCCACTCTGCTGCCACCGCCCCATTTTGCAGTCGCTAAGAGTACAAAGGGAGCCTATCTGAAAGATGTAACTGTTTGCCAGAAATCATTTAGAGTAATAATGAAAATACAGTTTGTCTAACTTGCTTTCTTTTGTAGTCTGAATTGTTTTGCCTAGCCCTCCATTCTAGTTTTGAACTGCTGAACTGGACCAATCAGCATGAGGGACCTTTTGAAGTGGAGCCTGCTGCTGGCAAATCAGAACTTGGACTCTTAAGTTGAGTCAGCCACAATGGAACTGTATGGCAGATGCTTCTGGGAATCGTAGTTTGGACTTCAGTGCCTTTTTGCACCAACAGGGGGAGTCTATTGTGAGTGACAGCCAAACCAGCCAACTGAACTGGGAGGGACTCAAAAGAAATGCCCGATTTTGTCTTCTGGAGTTTCAATTTTAGCTTTGGCAGTGAAGAGTCAAGGAGCCCTGTGCTTGTTCGGTGTGCAGTTCAGCGCGGGAAACGCATGTAAGGCCCCAAGTTTCGGTCTGCAGCTTGTGCTAGCGCTTGTTTGGACTGAATCCGACCTGTGAAGAGAATAAAGGAGATCTGAGGTAGAAACCAGGCTCACCTTGTAGAAGACTGGAGAAATTGCTGAATCCTTTCGGTCTGTCAGGAACCGAACCTGTTATGTGTTCTCCGGGTATTGTGCAGTAATTGCGATCGGGATAGAGAAGCAGCCTGCCTGGTATAGTACTTTCCTTTTACATATAAATGTGTGTAGTGCTTATGGGGAATCGCGTTTCAAATCCCCTGTACAGTGAATTGAGTGCATGAAGCTGGAAGTAAACCCCAACTTAATCCAGACTACATCCATTTGCTCCACACTGCAGTGGGGTCCAGTCATAAGGACCTTGCCCACATGGTCTGCTCCTCCTGGCAATCCAGGACAATCTGCCTTCCATCCAGTTCCCAGCATTGAGTTTGTGAGTACAAAGCAGGGTAGCTCCCTGCCATCTGTTTATCGAATTGCAAGTGTGTTATCTAATTGTTGTTTTTATTTCTTCACGAACTGAGCCATCTGGCTCCGGATTACAATTGGTATTGGACAGAGTGTTTTTTCATCACAGGGCCCCAACCAGCTACCAAATAGAAATAGCGAAATATTGCCTGGAAAACAGGCACGGTGACTTATAGGTTAGGTCAGTACAGTGCTCTAGTATAGACATATATATATATATATATATATATATATATATATATATATATAGATAGATAGATATATTAGAGTGGTAAGCTAATTAACCTGATTTCCCCAGTCCTTGTTATTCCCCTAAATAAATCAGATCTGTTTGTTTCAGCAAAGTTACACTACCTGAGGTATCGTTTATGTTAAAGTATTGTACTGTGGTTTTGCACTGTATCATCTTGTTTTACAGGGGCCCCAGAGTCCAGCTGACCGAACCAGTCCTGGGGGTAAGTGTATACTGTAAGGTAATTCTGATATATTGTGTGGGCCACTAGTGGGAAGAAAGGGGGGTCGAAAGTGTCCCAGGGCTGCTCCGCTAGTTTAATCCATTGCAAACCCTGACCTCTGGGTGGAGGCCTCGCCATTAGACCTAGGCCCCTCAACCTGTTAATAGTTAAGCAGACAGGGGTAGTAGCCCTTGGGATAGCGCCACCTAGGGGTTACATGTGAAAATCAGGCCAGCTGGGATTATTACAAAAAAAATCCTTAGGGCTACCAAAAAAAGTATATACCTAGTGTAACCCCCCTGCAAATGGGGGTTCCCAAAAGACTTCCAGGAGCTTGCTTGAATGCTCCAAGCCTGAATGGTGTTTGGCGTTTAAGCCATTTATCAGTGAGTGTTTTAGAGCCTCTGGTACTGTCTCTTTAAGAGCTGTCTGCTTGCAGACATAATTAGTATGAGGGGACTGTGTGCTTCTCTGTTTGAGTACCACTCGAGCTGCTGCAATTCACTCCATTTTGCAGTCACTAGAGTGCAAGGAACCTATCTGAAAGATGTAACTGTTTGCCAGAAATCATTTACAGTAATAATGAAATTACAGTTTGTCTAACCTGCTTTCTTTGCAGTCAGAACTGTGTCTGCCTAGTTCCCATTCTGGTTTTGAACTGCTGAACTGGACCAATCAGTGTGGGGCAAGCTAGCTCTAAAATGGTGCCTTGGACGAATCAGAACTTGGACTCATAATCTGAGCCAGCCACAAGAGGATTGTATGGGCAGTGACTCTGGGAGATGTAGTTTAGAACTTGGCACCTTTTGGACCAACAGCAGCAGTCTATTGTGGTGACAGCCAATCCAGTCAAGAACTGGGAGGAACTCAAAAGGAAGTGCCCGTTTTGTCTGTTGGAGTTTCAGTTTAGCTCTGGAGTGAAGGGAAGAACCCTGTGCTCCTTCAGTGCAGATTTCAGTCAAAAACGGTGTATAGGCCCAGAGTTCCGGTCTGCAGCTGTGTAACTGCTTGTTAGGACTGAATCCGTCCTGTGAAAAGAATCAAAGGATCTCTGAAGAGTAGAAACCAGGCTCACCCTGTAGAAGACTGGAGAAATTGTTGAATTGCACTCGGTCTGTCAGGAACTGAATCTACTGTGTGTTCTCCCGGGTATTGTGCAGTAATTGCGATCGGGATAGAGAAGCAGCCTGCCTGGTATAGTACTTTCTTTTTTTTACCATATAAATGTGTGAAGAGTCTCGTGGAGCTCAAGAGTAGCCCTGCTGACGTTGAAGGACCCTATCTTGTTTGGAGGTCGTGAGTACTAATTCAGAGTCGCTCCCTGTTGAATTGCCACATTAAATCCAAATGGAATCACTGTACTGCTGACTGTTTAAACTAATTTTCTTTTCACTGTGTGAAAGGGCCTACCAGCTGCCACGGTTTGGACTAGCCACTAGGGCTTGGTGCCCAGGGACAGTAACTGGTAGGGATAGGCCTGTGCACAGAGCCATGAGTAGATAGTAAAGTGATAAGCTAATTAACCTGATTTCCCCTGTCCTTGTTATATCCCCTAAATAAATCAGAGCTGCTTGTTTCAGCAAAGTTATACTGCCTGAGGTATTTGTCTATGTTAAAGTACTGTACTGTGATTGTTGCACTGTATCTTATTTCACAGGAGGTCCCAGTGCTGGAACTAGTCCTGGAGGTAAGTGTATACTGTGAAGGTAATTCTGATATTGTGGGCCACTAGTGGGAAGAAAGGGGTTGCAGTGTCCCAGGGGCTGTGACCAAGTAAGTTTAACTATTGCAAACCCTGACCTCTGGGTGAGGCACCCGCCATTGGATCAGGCCCCTCAACCTGTTAGTGGCAAATCAGGCAGGGGTAGTAGCCCTGGGATAGCACCATCTAGGGGTTACATCTTGGAGGCTCACTGCTGGATTGTGTGTCCTCTAGGTGGCCATATTACGAACCACTGTTAAGAAAAAATGGGTACCCGACAGAAGTGGCTGTGCACCGGCTGGTGGAGTGGTGTACTGGGAGGAGATTGACCCCAAATGCTATGCTTATCCTGGACATCCCCTGGGTATCAATCGACACTGTACAGGTACTTTCCAAGGTGGAAGGTTTACAAAACCTTGTGGTGGTGGGTCGGCATGCTAATCTGCTCACCCACACTTTTCTGGCCCTAGTAGAGTTAAGGATCCCATAGATAGCTCCAAAGTGCCACAGACCATTACCCCAGAGGGAGCCTCACTGCTTGGAGGTGATAACTAAGGACAGTAAAGACCGGGGGAAATGAGCCCCACCACTATCTGAAACTTTTGAGGAGAAATTTGCTAAATGGTTGCTGGGAGAAGGAAAACTGTGGAGGACTTGAAGAAACTATTCTTGCCACCTGGGGTGTTCCTCCCCAACACCTGTCCGCTCCAGTGCCCGTAATGGTGGCTGAACCAATGCAGACTCTATTTCTGCACCTGCCATTAGTCACGACTCTTACCGAAGGTTGAGGATCTTCTCTGGCACCCTCCCACCCCCAAGGGGAGGATGACTGGGAGACCTGGATGAATATGTTGCCCCAAGTGCTAGAATGGCAATGCTCGGGAGCAGCGAAAGAGGGTTAGTGAGAGCCTCCGAGGTCCTGCCGTGGCTACCATCCGTGCTAAGCGGCCCAGTAACCCTGAAGCGACTGCACAGGCCTATCTTGAGGCCTTGGAGAATGTGTATGGGAGCCCAGATTCTGATGAGGACCTATGGTGGAGAGTAAGAAATGCACAACAGTACCAAGGGAGTTGTTGTCTGTGTATGTATCTCGGCTGGAAAAATTGTTGCAAGAATGCCTCAGAAAGGGTAGTTGCCAGCGATTGAACTGGACCGAACCAGGCTGGACAGGATCCTAAGTCTGCCCTTCTCAGAACTGCTGTTGCTTCAGTTCGCCTGGCAAATCGACTGGAATCCCCACCATCCTATGATGAGTTAATGAGAGAAATTCGAGGAGTTGAGAAAAGGCGACCTGGGAGGGACCTGCACCAATAGCTGCGGCTATGACCCAAGTGACTGAGGGTGGCCCATCAAGTGAAGTTCAGGGGCAGAGGTTGGCAGTCAATGAGTGCTCTGATAAGGAAAAAGATATGCCACAATGGGGCGAACTGTTGAGAGAGATCCTGGAATTCAAAAACAGTCCCTTTATGAAGGTCACGCCTGCAAATACGGGCCCCGACCTATATCCGACTGCATCTGCTATGGGGGTTGGGATACCCACCCATGTATCTCCTGCTGATAACAGCTCCAAACTCAATTCCTTGACCATGGAAGTGGAGAAACTGACGAGATGTCTCCAAATGCTTATCACGCCCAGACAGAGATGGCACAGGTTTCCAGTTAGTAATACCCCCCTGGCTCCCAGTGTGGCGCCTCGGCCAGCTCAAACTCCAGAAAGTATGTTTTGCTATAATTGTGGGAAGGATGGGCACATGAAAGGAATGCCGGTCCCAAAAGACACTGACAAAGTTGCATATAGGCTACAAGGGAGCTTGGAGAACAAATCAGTGGTTAAGAGGTGCCGAAATGATCCCAGTGAGGGCACCAAAATGCTAACTCCGCTCCTTTGTGGCAAGGTCAGTTGCCCAGGCCCCACTATCGCCTCTCCAGACTGGTCCAGAATAGTGGGTCCCTCCATGGAGACCACTGTAAAGGTGAATGGAGTGTCTACAAGAGTTGTATAGACAGTGGCTCCCAAGTGACAATTATGTTCCAGGATTGGTATCAGAAGCATTTGTCAGGCGTACTCTTACAACCATTAGAAGGACTGCATGTATGGGGGTTAAGTGAGAAGGCCTACCCCTATTCCGGGTATATCCGAATTTGGCTGTCTTTCCCCACCTCCGTGGCTGGAGTGGCCAAACAAGTAGAGACTCTAGCTTTAGTGTGTCCCCCCACTGGACTGTATGATGGTGTCCCTTTGTTGATTGGAACAAATGCTCATATGTTCGGAAGGCTGGCACAGTTGTGTTATGAAAAACAGGGGTCAAAAACTAGTAGAGCTTTAAGAGTTCCAGCTTTAATTAAGAAGGCCTATGAGGCACAGAGAGATGCTGAAAAAATAGAACCAGAGGAACCGGTCGGAATTGTATGGAAGAAGGATCCTGAGTCTCTGATCCTGGTGCCAAATGCCCAGTGTACCTTACAGGGAGGTCCGTATCAGAAAGGATGTTAAGAATAAAATATTAATGTTGGATGCACCAGGCGATGGAAAATTGCCAGAGGGACTGCTAGTCAAGCCTAGTATTTTGCCGCTAGAGCCCATGCTTATGCCAGAAGGGTAATGGTCCAAGTTCATAATGTGTCTGAAAGAGACATTCGAGGTAAATAGAGGTTGCATCCTGGCTAATGTGCATTGTGCAGACACTGCAGTGCTACCCAGCAAGAGTTTGAGGAAGAATGACAGAGTAACGCCTGACTTGTTTGATTTCGGCAACTCCCCGTTGCCAGCTGAATGGAAAGTGAGGATCAGTGAGAAGCTTGCCCAGAGAGACCAGGTGTTTTCTTTAAAGGAATGGGACGTAGGATGCGTGCAAGGAGCTGAGCACAATATCCGGCTGCATGACGAAAGACCATTTCGTGAGAGGTCTCGACGCCTGGCACCTGCTGACATAGGTGATGTGAGACGGCATCTGCAAGAGATGTTAGCTGCTGGTGTAATACAAGAATCCAGAAGCCCTTATGCTTCCCCCATTGTGGTAGTGAGGAAAAAGAATGGGACAGTAAGGATGTGTGTGGATTATCGCACCTTAAACCGGTGGACTATCCCTGATCAGTACACAATGCCCCGCATTCAGGATGCTTTGGACTGCCTAAACGGGAGCAAGTGGTTCTCTGTGTTGGATCTCCGCAGTGGGTACTACCAGATCCGATGGCCCCAGAGGACCATGAGAAGACAGCCTTTATCTGTCCGCTTGGCTTCTATGAATTCATGAGGATGCCTCAAGGGTTTCAAGGTGCCCCAGCCACTTTTCAACGATTGATGGAGCGTGCAGTGGGGACATGAACTTACTAGAGTGCCTGGTATACCTAGATGATGTTATTGTGTTTGGCAGCTCACTGGAGGAACATGAGAGCAGATTATTTAAGGTATTGGACCGACTGGAGGACTTTGGCCTTAAACTGTCCATTGATAAGTGTCAATTCTTTCAAACACCAGTAAAGTATGTGGGACACATAGTATCCACCGAGGAATAGAGACCGACCCAAGTAAAGTTGAGGCCTTGACCACCTGGCACAGCCCAAAAATCTAAAGAACTGCAAAGATTCCTGGGATTCTGTGGTTATTATCGGGGCTTCATCAAGGACTATTCAAGAGTGATCCGCTTTACTTAATCTTACTCAAGGGTATCCCCAACCCACAAAAATACCAAAGTCAGCGTCCCTCAAGACTGAAAGAGTGTATTTTCATCCGAGTGAAGTATTTGGGGCCGCTGGACTCCTGATTGTGAGACTGCTTTTCATGAGATCATATATCAACTACCCATGCTCCAGTGCTGGCCTATGCGATCCAAGAAAACCTTACGTCCTGCACACTGATGCTAGCTTGCAAGGGTTGGGGCTGTGTTGTACCAAGAGCACGAGAATGGCCTGAGACCAGTGGCCTTTGCCAGTAGAAGCCTGACCCCATCCGAAAGAACTATCCTGTACATAAGTTAGAGTTCTAGCTTTGAAGTGGGCTATTGTTGACCAATTCCATGAGTACTTGTATGGGGCTAAAATACTAGTAAAAACTGACAATAATCCTTTGACCTATGTGCAGACCTCAGCTAAGTTGGATGCCACTGGCCATAGGTGGCTTTCTGCATTATCTACACATGACTATGCTCTCGAATACCGAGCAGGTCTGAACCACATAGATGCTGATGCTCTCTCCGGAGCCTGTTTCCCAGAATGATTGGGTCCGATTGGCAGAACCTGACATTGGGCACTCTGCCGGAAGTTTGACAGGGAGGAACAAATGTCACGGACGCAGTGGACTGCATGGTGGATTGCTTGGGACCTCTGAGAATTGCATACCTGCTGCTTATTGCCACTTTTCTGCAATAGACATTGGTGCACTGCCTCAGCTGGACAATGACAGTATTGGAGGCTCAATCCAGCGATCCCATGATCAAAGCAGCTTTAGAAGTCCTCTATGCAGGAAAGATGTGTCCAAATTACGCTCCACTGATTTGAGAACTGCACTGTTATACAAAGAAGGTCCTAAGTTGAAACTGATCAATAAACTGTTATACAGAGAAACAGTAGACAGAGGGGACAAGTAGACAAACAACAACTAGTGCTGCCCACTGCCTTTGAGACTCAGTACTGATGTCCTTGCACAACCATGGGGCACCTTGGTATAGACAGAACACTTGACTTGGTGAGATCCAGATTCTATTGGCCTAAGATGGGGGCTGATGTGGAGCAACACATTCGAACTTGTAGTCGCTGCTTATAGAGAAAGCTTTGCCCCAGAGGCTGCCCCCTTGTTAACATCACCACCAGTGCACCCATGGAGCTGGTCTGTATTGATTTTCTGAGTTTGGAGTCGGATCAAAGAAATATCAGTAATGTGCTGGTGGTCACTGACCATTTCACAAGATATGCCCAAGCTTTCCCACCAAAGACCAGAAAGCATCCACTGTGGCCAAAGTACTTGTAGAAAACTTTTTGTTCATTATGGGGCTCCACAAAGAATCCATTCTGATCAAGGAGAGACTTTGAGAGTCATCTGATCAAAGAGATGCTTTCTCTGTGGGAGTCACGAAGTCAGAACCACTCCTTACCACCCCAGGGGACCCACAGCCTGAGCGTTTCAACACTTTGCTAGATATGCTTTGCACCCTGCCCCAAAGGACAAGCCTAGATGTAGCCAACAAATTTGCACCCTGGTACATGCTTATAACTGCACCAAAGTGATGCCACTGGGTTCTCCCCTACCGCCTGATGTTTGGAAGAAGCTCGACTACCGGTAGATGTGTGTTTTGGGGTCTCTCGGATGGGGTTCAAGCTGACAACTATTTACAGTATGTGCAAAAGTTAAAGGCCCAGCTAACTCATGCGTACCAACTAGCTCAAACCATGGCTGCCAAAAGAAATCAGCCAACAAAGAAAGGTATGATAAAAGGTGAAAGCACAGGAACTCCAGGAGAGAGATCGTGTATTGCTAAGAAATCTGGGACTGCATGGCAAACACAAGATTGCTGACAGATGGCACCATCTCCCTCACATTGTAGTGGGCAAACTAGATGATCTGCCAGTGTACAAAGTAAGGCCTGAGAATAATTCAAAGATGTAAAAACAATGCATAGAAATCATTTACTGCCCATTGGACAAATCTTGATTGAGTCTGAGCCCCAGAAGATGCCCCTCTGGACCAGTGACTAGAGCTGCTGCTAAGAAAAGATCAAGAAGGCCTGCACCTACAGAAGCAAAGTTAAGTGTTCCCTCCACAAGTCCCAGTTGAGCATGACTGTCAGTCCATATCAGAAGAAAGTGAGAGTGACTTTGAATACTATCCTTCTTACGAACTGAGTCAATTGTTTGGGCAATCCCTAGTCAATACTGGAGCAAGCTGGGCCTTCTGAACTGTCTAAGCCCCAGCTTCATCCCTGGAGCCAATGCTCCCAGAAAGTGAGGTGCAAAGCATCAGATCAGATGAAATGGAATCATTGTGCATGGTTGAACTGTTTGAGCTTTCAGGGAGAAAATGATGGATTAGGGCAGACTGGTGATACACCAGAACAAGAAGAGTATTTTGAGTGCCCTGACAGTCCACTGCCAGTGTCCAAAAGCTCTCCATGTGAGCCAAATGTTGTGGACTCAGAAACTGTAACTCCTGGAGCTGAAAGTGCCCCAAGTTCTAGCCTCTCTACCCCCATGGAGACTCCCCTGACAAGTGAGGACAATGCTGAAAATGAGGCTCAGAGTGCAGAGACTGTAACAGTTCCCCCTAGAAAGACTGGTCGAGCTGTAAAGCCTGTGGTGCACCTCAGTTATGATTCCCTTGGGAGGCCTGTGGATTTGCCTCTCAATGTTGTCCATAAAGGAGTGTATGTGTCCGAGCTCATTGCCCAAACTGAGCATCAGTGCTAACTCAAGTTACTTGTGTTGCCCTCTAAGTATGGTGCCCTTGCCCGTCCAGTCCCAAGGTAACTGATAGGGAAGGGCCCCTCTCTTCAGGTTTCATGTACAAGAGGTAATAATTTGAGTTATGGTACAGTGTGTGTAATACTATGTAAGAGGCGTACTGCAGTGTTTCAGAAATGTGTTCTTGGTAAAATGATATATTGACTGATGATTACATGTGTGAGCCTAATGCAAATGTATATGGTTGCAGTTAAAACTTATGGGGGTACTTGCTTGACGCGGACGTCAAGCTTTCCCAGGCCAGGAAGGGTGTAACCCCCCTGCAAATGGGGGTTCCCAAAAGACTTCCAGGAGCTTGCTTGAATGCTCCAAGCCTGAATGTTGTTTGGCGTTTAAGCCATTTATCAGTGAGTGTTTTTAGAGCCTCTGGTACTGTCTCTTTAAGAGCTGTCTGCTTGCAGACATAATTAGTTTGTATGGGGGACTGTGTGCTTCTTTGATTGAGTACCACTCGAGCTGCTGCCAATTCACTCCATTTTGCAGTCACTAGAGTGCAAAGGAACCTATCTGAAAAGATGTAACTGTTTGCCAGAAATCATTTACAGTAATAATGAAATTACAGTTTGTCTAACCTGCTTTCTTTGCAGTCAGAACTGTGTCTGCCTAGTTCCCATTCTGGTTTTGAACTGCTGAACTGGACCAATCAGTGTGGGGTAAGCTAGCTCTAAAATGGTGCCTTGGACGAATCAGAACTTGGACTCATAATCTGAGCCAGCCACAAGAGGATTGTATGGGCAGTGACTCTGGGAGATGTAGTTTAGACTGCGGCGCCTTTTTGGACCAACAGCAGCAGTCTATTGTGAGTGACAGCAATCCAGTCAAGAACTGGGAGGAACTCAAAGGAAGTGCCTGTTTTGTCTGTTGGAGTTTCAGTTTAGCTCTGGAGTGAAGGGGAAAGAAACCCTGTGCTCCTTCAGTGCACAGTTTCAGTCAAAAAACGTGTGTAAGGCCCAGAGTTCCGGTCTGCAGCTTGTGTAACTGCTTGTTAGGACTGAATCCGTCCTGTGAAAAGAATCAAAGGATCTCTGAAGAGTAGAAACCAGGCTCACCCTGTAGAAGACTGGAGAAATTGTTGAATTGCACTCGGTCTGTCAGGAACTGAATCTGCTGTGTGTTCTCCCGGGTATTGTGCAGTAATTGCGATCGGGATGAGAAGCAGCCTGCCTGGTATAGTACTTTCTTTTTACCATATAAATGTGGAAAGAGTCTGTGGAGCTCAAGAGTAGCCCTGCTGACGTTGAAGGACCCTATCTTGTTTGGAGGTCGTGAGTACTAATTCAGAGTCGCTCCCTGTTGAATGCCACATTAAATCCAAATGGAATCACTGTACTGCTGACTGTTTAAACTAATTTTCTTTTTCACTGTGTGAAAGGGCCCCTACCAGCTGCCATGGTTTGGACTAGCCACTAGGGCTTGGGTACCCAGGGACAGTAACTGGTAGGGATAGGCCTATGCACAGAGCCATAGGTAGATAGTAAAGTGATAAGCTAATTAACCTGATTTCCCCCTGTCCTTGTTATATCCCCCTAAATAAATCAGAGCTGCTTGTTTCAGCAAAGTTATACTGCCTGAGGTATTTTTCTATGTTAAAGTACTGTACTGTGATTGTTGCACTGTATCTTATTTCACAGGAGGGTCCCAGTGCGGAACTAGTCCTGGGGTAAGTGTATACTGTGAAGGTAATTCTGATATATTGTGTGGGCCACTAGTGGGAAGAAAGGGGGGTTGCAGTGTCCCAGAGGGCTGTGACCAAGTAAGTTTAACTATTGCAAACCCTGACCTCTGGGTGGAGGCACCCGCCATTGGATCCAGGCCCCTCAACCTGTTAGTGGCAAATCAGGCAGGGGTAGTAGCCCCTGGGATAGCGCCATCTAGGGGTTACACTAGCAAGAAGGTCATATGAACTCAGGTTGGCTAATACAGTAAGGGCTAATCAGAAATACTTTTTTGCCTATGTGAATAACAAAAGGGGGGTATATAATACTATTGGGCTACTGAAAAATGTGGAAGGCAAGTTAGTGACAGAAAACAGGGGAATGGCCAAAAGATATAACGACTACTTCACATCTGTTTTCAATAACAAATCAGTTCCAACGAAAACACATGTAGCTTCCGAAAAAGAGGACAGGCTAGTTCTCAGCATAGAAGATATTAAGAAAAGACTCCTAAAGCTTGATCAAAATAAGGCTCCAGGTCCCAATGGCTTCAACCCTAGACTCATCAGGGAGTTAGCAGTGGAACTGGCAGGACCCCTGACTATGCTGTTCCAGACATCTCTCAATCAAGGAGAGGTGCTGGAGGTCTGGTGACAGGCAAACATGGTGCCAATCCACAAAAAGGGATCGAGGCAGGAGGTGGGGAATAACAGGCCGGTCAGCCTGACTGCAGTACTGGGTAAGGTATTGGAGGGTGTTATCAAACACGATATTGTGAATAGTATGAACCAGGCAGGGGACATCGACCATACACAACATGGGTTTAGAAGGGGTCGCTCATGCCAAACAAACCTCCTTAAATTCTACAGGAAAATCAGTAACACGCTCGATGATGGTGACCCTGTGGGTGTCATTTATCTTGACTTCTCAAAGGCATTCGACAAGAGTCCCGCATGGGGAACTAGTTGATGCACTTATGGAGCATAACATCCAAGGGAACCTTACCAAATGGAGTGCATCTTGGCTCTCAGATAGAAAACCGAGTCTGTATTATGGGATCCTACTCAGATTGGTCTGGGGAGTCAAGTGGAGTGTCACGGGGGTCAGTGCTGGGACCATGCTTGTTCAACATCTGTATTTCAGCACTGTCCAGTAAAGAGGATATCTGGTTAACAAAATTCACAGATGATACCCGACTGGGTAGCAGGGTGACAAGCTTGGAGGAGGCCGTCATATTACAAAGGGCGTTGGGAGAGATGAAAGATAAATGCGCCTGTGCACGGTAGGTGTGATCCTAGACTCTGGGTGCCCCTGACAGTGCAATTCACTACCAGCTGCACTGTCTAAGTTTTTTCAACAAATGTGCTCACTCTATTACTCTGTTATAACCATGACTGTAACACTGATTGCTAGCATAATTACGCCTTTGCTATGTGACTGTATATATGTATATATGATCTGCAAGTACTATCTGTTATACTTAATGTCATGTTATGTTGTTATATTGCTGTATTCTGACAAGGAGCCTTTGGAAATTAGTCCCTGACTCAAAGGGTTGTAATTCCGATGTGAATAAACAAACAAAAAAAATAAATAAATAAAGAATGGTCCAAAAGATATGGTTTGTCCTTTAATTTTTATTTATTTATAAAATTTTGGTGACCTGGTAGGCCCACTGAGCCCCGGAGGTCTCTTTTTCAGGGGCGACCAAGATTACATTACATAGTAGGATACACAGAGTAAGGCATTCATCACAATTTACAGGCAATAACTTATCACAAGTTTCAATGGCATTCATAAATGTATATGGTACATGAAGATACAATCACATTATTGGTGTAGAGAGCAAAGGGAAACATAGTTCGTAACAGATACGAAGAGAGACATCACATACTGTAGATAATGTTGCCTGGTATAGCATTTGGGAGTGATGGGGGGGAGATCTCAGGTGCCGTGGCAGTGGCATGTGCTGGCTTCAAGCATGTGGGCCTTGAGTCTTGTGCGGAAGGTCTTGATTGAAGGAGCTTCCTGCACCAGGGGTGGAAGTTTGTTCCACAGAAAGGGGGCGGTGTAGGAGAAGGACTTGCCACCCACCTTGGTCCTGACTCTAGGTACTTCAAGAAGTGTTCAGCCTGAGGTCCAGAGGTTCTGGGAATTGTGTTTGGTGGCAATGAGCCAAGTGAGGTTGGGTGGAGAAGAAGGGCTAAGTAACTTAAATGCAAGGCACAGCAGGGGGTACTGGAGGCGAGCATCCAGTGAGGTCCAGTTTAATAGTGATAAGGTGTCACAGTGGTGACTTCTGGAGTGAGCCTGTGTGGCAAAGTGAGCCACCTTGTTGTACAAAACCTGCAGTCTGTTGACCTCTAGCATCGTCATGCCCTGCATGACTGGGGCAGCATAGGTCAGTGTGGGGAGAAGGACACTGGAGGCAATTGAGATCCTAGCTTCAGGGATCAGCTGGTCCTTTAGGCGGTAGAGGGTGCCAAGTTTGCTGTGGATGGTTTTAGTTATTTGGTGAATGTGATTCTTTAAGGTAAGACCTTGATCCAGTGTGAGACCTAAATATTTTAGGGATGCCACCACTTCGATACAGTTGCCTGAAACTGAGGTGAGTTGTAGGGATTGGGTTCTGTCTTGTCCGAGGGATCTAGATCCAAACAGCATGGCCTTGGTTTTGCCAGAATTGAGGACCATTCTGTTCACTTTTAGCCAGGGCCCCAGTGACGTTAGGTCAGCTTGGAGGAGGGGGCCAAGGACAGCCAAGTTGTGCAGGGATCGGTAAATGACAGTGTCGTCCGCATACTGGACAACAGAGCTTCCCCCACAGTGGTTGTTTAAATAGTCTGTGAACAGGGAGAAAAGGAGGGGACCAAGTATTGACCGCTGCGGTACCCCCTCTTTTAGGGGGAGTGGGTCAGATAGAGCACCCTTCCAAATAACCCTCTGTGTGCGACCAGATAAGTAGCTCTCAAGCCACTTGACAGCATGGGAGTCTAGGCCTAGCTTATCCAGCTTAGATAGCAGAAGTTTGTGGTCAACAAGGTCGAAGGCCTTGAACAGATCAATGAAGACCATGCCCGTTGGAGTCCCATTGTCCATGGCTCTGAGTACATCAGCCGAGAATTTAGTCAGGGCAGTATCTGTACCGTGTTTTATTCTGAAGCCATGCTGGGAGGGAGCAAGGAGCTGGTGAGACTTAAGGTAGTCCCGGATTTGTCCATAGACTAACCTTTCCTGGAGTTTTGCCAGGTTACAGAGTAGGGAGATGGGCCTGTAGTTGCCAATGTGTTTCTGAGGGCTACCCTTGTGGATGGGAACCACATGGGCCTTTTTTCACAGGTCTGGAATGACGCCCTCCAGTAAGGATCAGTTAATGAGCCAGGTCAGGGGTCTGGAGAGGGCTGGAGCTCCAGCCTTGAGCAGCCTGGCATTGATCCCATCAGGTCCTCCTAAACCCTTGATTTTCAAGGACTTTAGGAGGATGAGAACTTCTTTTGCCTTGAATAGCCTTAGGTGAAATGTTGGCCGGTTCAGGCAAGGGGACTCTGGTGTTCTGGACTCCATGTATAAGGGGGGGGCAGTCCAGCCTTGCATGAGTCCAGGTTTGTGAAGTGATGGTTGTGGGATGAGGCGATTTGGGGGCCATCGCTCAGCAGTTGACCATTGACCTCGATGGGGCCCGATTCTGACCTGCCGTTTCCCTTGATCAGTTCATTGATGTGGGACCAAAATAGTCTAGGATTGCCTAGGTTGGTTTTCTGAAGGTGAGTTACATATTCTCTTTTCGCAAGTTTTGTGGCGCTCTTACATTTATTTCTAAGGCTTTTGTACAACACAAGGTCAACCGGGAGTGAGGAGTGCTTGTACTTCTTCCAAGCCTTGTCACGGATGATCATCAGGGTCTTAAGTGATGGAGTGATCCACTTGTAACAGCTGCCTTTTGCTCAGAGTTTTTTCAGGGGTGCAAATAGGTTGGCAGCCATCATGAGTGAATTCTGGAAATGGTCAAGAGCCTCAGCCAGAGTTGGGAGGAGCCTTAAAGGGCTTCAGTTGAGATTGCTTAGGTATTTGTTGAATTGAGCAGCTATGAATTTAGAGTAGTCACGCGCTGTGAGTATTCTGGGTTGGACCTTAGCGCTCTGTTCTTCCAGATGCAGAAGATAGGGGAGTGATCACTCAGGGCACCGGCCATGGTGCCGGCTTTCTGGATATTGTAAGGGTTTCACCCATACAGATAAGTGTACCATTATGCATTTCGGGAAAAACAACAAACAGGCATCTTACATGCTCAATGGTAGTACTTTGAAGGTAGTTACGGATGAGAGAGATCTGGGAATTAAGAGTGACATATGATCTCAATTTTAAACATCATAGCAGCATGGTGGTTAAAAAAGCTAGTGGTATATTGCATTGTATTACTAGACATATTAAGAGCAGGGAGAGCGAGGTGCTGGTGTTATTGTATTCCTCACTGGTCAGACCACACTTGGAGTACTGTGCGCAGTTCTGGTCTCCAGGCTATAAAACCCAGATACAAGCAATTGAAAGGGTACAGAATAAGGCCACATGTTTGTTCCCAGAATTGAGGGGTATGAAGTATGAGGAGAGGCTGACAGAGTTAGGAATGTATTCTCTGGAGTTTCGGAGACTCGGGGTGATGTGTCTGATCTGTAGGGCCCTGCAGGATAAGATACTGTGGGAACAACTCGGACTAGTTATCAAGAAATCAGGTTACTGTACTAGAGCTCACCAATATCAAATAGCAGGGGAAAGATTCCATACAAATAAAAGGAAGCAGTGGTTCTCTGTTAGAGTTGCCAAGATATGGAGTGGCCTACCAGTGGAGGTAGTGACAAGTGAAAATATGACCGAATTTAAGTCAAGATTGGATAATCACTTAACTTTTAGACAGATCCAGGGGTATGGAGCGTAATACTCATGCAAGCATCATGGACTTCAGTCTTCACTGTTCTGATTAAACCTATGTAACCTATGCAACCTATGTGGTAATCGTGCCACGAGGTAAAGTGCAGAAGGAATTTAAAGGAAGAGGGACTCAGCAGAAGGGGGGCAGGAGGCAGGCCACTCTACACAATTAAAGGGATGCAGGATTATCAGGAACTAAGGTAAAACAGATTATACTTTAAGCCTGTTTTTATTCCATCGGCTCACAGCACATACACACACCTCAACCATGTTGAGGTGGGCTAGCAGATGGGAGGGAGAGGTAGTCAGCTGCAAGAAATGTGATGCCACTATGTTCCAGAATACACTCTGGATGCATGGAGGGTGCCCCGTGTTTGTGAGAGGATTATGGCCCTGAGGTTGCTTTCCAAAATGCTGAACTCAGGTTCCTGAGAAGCACCTCAGGGGAAGGGCCCCACAGGAGCTGCAGTTCCCTTATGCCAACTCCAGTGTGTAGATGGACTTTGGAGTGGAAGTGTGGGGGAAGGGTGGGAGGTGCACTGCTGAGGGTGTGCATCTCCCAGGGTAGAAGACCTTTAAAAATTAAAAAAGGAACATTTGACTTGGTGAATTGTAAAACTATGTGCTTGTTCTGTTCTGTCCTATTAATACAGTGTGGAGATGTGGAAAAAACACCAAGGCCTAAACAACAAGATTGGATAACAATTACCCATGAAAATGCTACAAGTCTTGTACGCAAAATAGACAAATATAGGGTCTGGGTTACTGGAATGTCTCATGATGTTTTGGCCATTTCCGAGTCTTGGATCCATTCTGGTATTTCCAATGAGGAGGCAGATTTAGCAGGTTACAGATTGATAAGGCAGGATAGGAGGAAAATGGGAGGGGGGGTATTGCTTTATATAAAAAATATTTTAGGCCTATACCAACCATTATTTGCTAAAAATGTGGAAGGGATTGACTGTTTGGTCATAGAGTTGTTAAAATCAAAATTGATAGTGGGAGTTTTTTATGCTCCTCCTAAGGCCAAAATAAGTAAATTTGGTGTCCTGGTTGACATTTTATTGGAAACATTACAAGACCAGTGTGTGTTGTTAACCGGAGATTTCAATGCAGACCGGGGACATACTAGAGGAAATAAACTTAAAACAAGTTTGGAAGTATTGAGACTTCAACAATTAATTCATCAACCAACAAGAAGCCTTAATAATAGAACTACCGGGTCTATATTAGACTTGTTTTTTGTCTCACCAGACTTGAAGGTTGAGGGCTGCAAAGTCCTTCCTTTAAACCTGGGGGACCATAATCCAATTTAGTGTGTTTTATCATTACAAAAAATTTGGGGAAGTGGGAACCATGACTTCTGGGTACGTGATCTGAGAAGATTTAATGTATCATCTTTTAGGGATAGTCTTAGAAGTTTTGACTGGTCAAGGGTATTTTTGATTCCTGATTTAAATCTGGCTACCCAAGAATTTACGGATTCTTTTTTGGACATTGTCCAAATTCATGCTCCAAAAATAAAAAAGAGTAATAATATTAAAAACTTACCATGGCTTCGTGAGAAATTGAAAACTCAGCTATGCATTAGGAACAGAATATGGAAAAAAGCTAAGAGAACAAGATATGGGGAAGATTGTGATTCCTCTAAACGTTGGCGGAATAAATGTAAACGAATGGTAGCTTTAGCCAAAAAAAGATTTTATCAGAATTCTTTTGGTAAAATGCAAGACCCAAAATAAATTTTGGAAGAATATTTCTGACCTAAAAAACCCAGCAAAGTCCAAAAATCCTATTAATTTATTACAGGGAGAAAAGTTGATCGACAATCATTTAGAGGTAGCTGACCTGCTAAATCACTATTTTAAGGACTTACCAGACTTGGAAATATCAACACTAGGAATGGTTGATTCTAGACACACACATTCTGTTATTTCTACAGTTAATAATAAGGGACTTAAACTAAAAAATATTGATGTACAGGACGTAGCCAAAGAATTAAAAAATCTGAAAGTACCAAAGAGAGCAGGGATAGATGGTACTGACCCCAGATTTTTGAAGTCAGGTTTCGATATAATAGCTCCAATAATTACATATCTCTATAACTGGAGTATACAAACTTCCTCTGTACCTGAACAGTGGGAAATGGAAGAAATTGTTCCCATACACAAGGGTGGAGACCATACAGCTCCCTCTAACTATAGGCCTATCACCTTGCTCCTGATTCTATCAAAGATTTTGGAAAAGCTGATAAATTATCAGCTTGGACATTATCTTGACCGACCAAGAAGGGATACTAACGAAGTACCAATGTGGGTTCAGAGAGGGTAGGTCCACAAACACCGCCCTACTTGATTTTGGTGATTTGGTGGCAACATCACTTAATCAGGGTAAATACACTGGGGTGGTGTTTGTGGACCTAAGTAAAGCCTTCGACTTGGGACACCATGAAATCCTTTTGCATAGATTGCTGGATGTTGGGATGCAACAGGAGTCTATGCAATGGTTTAGATCTTATTTACCTAATCGTAGGCAAAAGGTGGTCTGTGGTGCTGCTGTCTCAGGTCTCCTGGATCTACATCGACTTTATATTGGGCCCTGTGTTATTTAACATCTATATAAATAGCCTTGTAACTCAAATAACTAGTACTGATGTCAGACTTTATGCAGATGATATTGTACTGGTTGCATCTGCAGATGATCCCGGAGACCTGGGACAGTGGCTCCAAACAGATTTCTTTAATATTGAGACTTGGATTAGAGACTCAGGTCTTTTAATGAGTACTGGAAAGATGCAGAGTATGATCTTTTCTGTGGGATCACATGTAAAAAAGGATTTTACAGATTTACAGATTAAGTTTCTAGACAGGACCAAGGTTCAGATGGTATCTACTTATAAATATCTGGGGGTTCTTGTTGATCACCTTTCCTTTTCTGAACACATTTTATTACAGATAAAAAAGGTGAATCAAAGATTGGGAGTCTTAAGAAGGATATCAGGATGCCTGACAAGGGAAATTAAAACTAGACTAGTAAAACAATTGTTGTTGCCTGTACTCGATTATGGATTTCCATTATATATGCATTCCTACCAGAAATTTCTGAACAAATTAGATCAGATTTATTATAGAATGGGGAATTACATATTACAGAATAAATTCCGGGCTCACCGATGCTTGGTTTACCAAGAACTTGATTGCTTACACCCGATAGTACGTAGAAAGTATTTATGGTCAGTGATATGTCATGGTTTAATTTATCCTAAGAACAAAAAATGAAATCCATTAAGTCATCTAACATGTTTGAATTCAAACTTGATATACTGAGATAGGTTAAGGAAAACATCTAGGAAATTGCCTGTGATCCAAATTACAAATTGGATGGGGGATATAATTCTCCAGAATAGTCTAGCAAAGACTTGGAATTAATTATCTTTTCAAATTGCTGAGATTTCTGACTTGCACATATTTAAACTTAAATTGCATGATTACCTGAATGTTTGTTGTAACTGTTTTTAGATTGTATGTAATCCTTGTATTGTATGTGCCTATTTATTATTTTGTTTTTGCTACTGTAATTATGTGCCACGAGAATTTGTAGTAAATGAGGATTTAATTCTTCAACAAATCAACCTGTATAAAAATAAACTTTTAAACAAACAGACAAATAAATCAGGAGCTGGTTCAGGCCTCCGGCAGAATCGATTTAGCCTGCTGAATCCAAGAGGGAAGAGGCACCAGGATCCCAGGATGAGGTACCTACACCTGGTAACAGAATGCCAAAGGTGATGTGGCATGGTAGGAGGAAGAGAAGGGTAACAGTGCTGGGGGACTCCATTGTAAGAGGCAACAGAATATTGGTGTGTGCCTCTCACCAGGAGGAAAGACCTGAATGCCAGGAGCAACAGTGAACAGTGTCCTGCTTCAGCCAAAGAAGCTGTTCAAAGATGGGGAGGGTCGAGCCAGACATGGTGATTCACCTAGGAACTAATGATCTGGCAGGGAACATTGTATAGAGAATGTCAATCAATCAATCAATCAAAATCTTTATTTATCCAGGCGGGCAGCATTGAGCAAGGCTCATTTGCAAGGTGGACCTGGTCATGAATACATCAAAGTACAGTACAGAAGCAGGTATACAAAAAGCAATAATATACAAGGAAGAAAAAGTATATACAGTGCATACAGTACAGTACAAGGCTGAAATAAATAAAAAAAAACAGCATTATTTTACAATTGAAGAAGTCAGCAGATGTACAATCAACCATAGGCATACAAGGGTTATAAGCAGAGATCTTTTGAGTGAGGCAGCCGGCAACTACACATATAGGGGGAAACAGCCCGTGTATGGGGTGGCAGGTTAGAGAGGTAAAGAAGAGGAGGGATATATTACTGATGACTGGGGGAAAAATTGAGCTAAAACCACAGAAAGTGATGATGGTTGTCGTGTACTTGTTTATTATGATAATGACAGAGGAGGGGTAGATAATTGGGACACTGTTATGGATGGGGTGGGACTTTAGCCAGGCTGGAGTGGACAGGGAAGGGTGGGTGCAGCAGGAAGAGTTTATAGAGAAAGAGTGAGAGCCAGGGGTAGAAACATGGTGAGCGTCAGGATGGAAAGGGGGAGTTGCGGAATTAGTGGGCTAGTGGTGAAGAAAACATTTGCAAGGTGCTTTCATGTAGCGATCGTAGAGCGCCTTGAAGATATTCATGCTAACAGGGCAGCTCAGCTTCAAGTTCCTTTGTAAACCATTCCACAATGTGGGTAAAGAGAAGCTTAGAGCAGCTTTGTCAAAACGAGTTTTGAACCTTGGAACTTGAAGGGCAATTAGGGAATAGCTCCTTAGAACGTAGGTGCCTAACACACTCCGGGGAATACAATCTGAGACATACGAGGGGAGCTTGTTGGTCACCACTCTGAAGGCCCATAGGGTGGAGTTTCTATTCCTTCTATAGTGAAGGGAAATCCAGCCTAACGATGAGTACAGGCAGCAGTGGTGTGTGGAAAGTGGAAGGCCAGTAATGAACCTGATAGCTCTGTGGTAGAAGGTGTCCAACTTAGCCAGCGCAGAGGCAGTGCAGTGGCTGTACAGCAGGTCCGCGTAATCTATTAAACATAGGAAGGTAGCTTGAACCAGTTGAATCTTGGCCTCCTTTGTGAGCAGGTGGTTAATTCTGTAGAATAGTCCTAATCTTTGCCTTAGTTTCTTCTATAGTTCTTCGAGATGGTCAGCAAAGGAAAATTTATGATCAAGCCAAACTCCTAGATATTTGAATTTAGCTACATACTCTAGTGTTTCTCCAAGAACAGTGGTAATTTGTGGGATAGCTCCCCCCCAGCAGGAACTGCCGCATGCAAGGAGGGGGAGAAGAGCATGGCTTTTGTCTTTTTCGCATTGAGCAAAAGTTTTTTGTTTATGAGCTGGTATTGTAGAAGGTTAAATTCAGCTTGGAGGTCTTCACAGGCTGCTTACAGCGTGGGACGACTCAAGTACAGTGCAGTGTCGTCCCGAATAAAGTGGATGTTGGCTTTTTTGGTGGGATCATTGATGTTGTTAATGTAGACTGCAAAGAGGAGGGGACCAAGGATAGAGCCCTGGGGCACGCCCCTCAGCATAGGTTTTAATGGAGAAAGATCACCTTCAGCTTTAACCTGCTGCTTCCGTTCTCCGAGGTAGTCTGCAAACCAGCACATAGATTTATGGTCCAGGCCTAAGGTGCTTAGGGAGGAAAGAAGCAGGCTGTAATCGACTGTGTCGAATGCCTTATTAATGTAACCCCCCTGTTACCCGGGGTTACTAGAATCCCAGTAAGACCTAGTGGTAGGCAGGGAAGGCAGCTTGTGAAACTCCAGTTAAATGGATTTCACACTGTCTCACTCTGTTCTCAGTCTCAGCTGAGACTGAGGGATGACATCACAATAGAATTTTCGCAGCTGCATAAGCCACACTGGAATGTTGCAGTTGGAGGTTAGAGTAGAATGTTGGGGAATTTGAAGAGAGTCTGTGCGCAGTCTTAGAGAGAGACTGTAGTGCAGCAGAGTGTGAGCAGGCTCTCAGAGCTTTAAGCTCTGTTTTAGAGCTACTTTTGTGTAAGGCGTGTGTTTCCACCTGAAGAGGAACACAGGAACTGGTAATTGAAGTGGTGGAGACCGCTTTCAATGGTTCAGTAGCCCCATCCCTGAGGGGATGGGGGGAAGGTGTTTGCCTGTTTTCCAGGAGCAACCCTCCTGGGTCTGGCTAAGGGAAAGAAGCTGCCTGTTCAAGTTGTGCTGAGGCACCAGAAGCTCTGAGAGGAAGATTCCTTGTGGAGGAAATGTCTGTGGGCCACCTGCAACCAAAGGGTGAGTTTGCTCTGAAAAAGAGCTAAGTGTTTTCACCTGAACAGAAGGAAACTAAAGGGACTGTTACTGTGGGGTCAGAAAAAGACAGTTAAGTACAGCTGGAAAGTGGGGATTGGACTGCTTAATCTGTGGGAGGTCTAGAGTAATGGACAATGCCACTTAATTCAAGTATGTTCAAGTCCAGCACAAAGAGTTGAAGAAAATTGGGGATTGGACTGCTTAACTCAGTGGGGGGTCTAGAGTAATGGACAATGCCACTTAAAAGTATGTTCAAGTCCAGCACAAATGGGAAGCAAGACAAGTAGATGGGATGTGAAATACATTTAGCAAGAATCTACATTGCAAAGCTTTACAGGATGAGGTGTTTACTGTCCAGAGAAATGGCCGGGTATGAATTGTGGGAGCAAGAGGTGGGAGACCCCCATCAGTAGTAACTAAATTCACACCTACGGATTTGCTCTGAGACACCTTTTGCTTTCTCTCAGGTACTTGGCCAGTGCCTGAGGAAAGTACTCAGACGTGGGATTGAAAGGAAGATTCCCTGATAGAGCTGAGGTGCTCTTAGGTGGTTTAGGGAGCCACCACAAAATGTTTCCATGAAGTATGGAGGGTGTCCAAGTGGCTGGCAAGGGAGCTGAGCCAGGGAAAACCCAGAACAGTGTACAAGTTCGGGCTCTGTAACCCAAAGCAGCATGCAAGTCCGGGCTGTGTGCCCAGTGGGTTCAGAGCCTGAGGGCTCAAGTGTTGAGGAAGTGTTCTGGTCTCTTTCAATCTGCATTACCAGGAGTGTAGCCCCGTGGGGGTCCATCTATGCTTTGTTTATTCTGTTTGGATGTGAATAAAAAGCCACACTTTAGAATCCCACTTCTGGTATTGGACATTACAGTTATTGCTTCCTGTGTTCGGAGTTACTTGGGTGCCCCTGTGCAGAGTAGCCAAACTTAGCCTTTGTGCCGAGTGACCTATTCCTCCCTGAACCCAGCCCACCTGGTATTGCTGTCAGATACAAATGGTAGACCGGTTAGGGGTTACACTAAGATCCAAGAAAATGGCACAGACATGCTTCTTGTTGTCAAGGTCCAGGAGCCAATCATTGGTCACCTTAGCTAGGGCAGTTATGGTGCTGTGCTTTGCTCTGAATCCCAACTGAACTGGGTTTAATAGGCTTCTGGATTCTAAGTATACCCCTAGCTGGCCATACACTATTTTTTCTAGTAATTTAGACAGGATGGGGAGGAGGAAGATCGGTCTGTAATTATTTAGATCACAGGGGTCATCTGCTTTTAATAGAAGGACGACATGGGCTATTTTCCATTGGGGGGGAGGCTACCCTGGGAGAGTGACATGTTGAATAGGTGGGTGATTGGCACCGGAAGCACATGGTAGGCACATTTTAGATAGTATGGCTCTATGAAGTCAAAGCCTGCTCCCTTCCTGGAGTCCAGTTGCAGCAATAGGTCTTTTACCTCTTTTAGAGAGACAGGCAGGAGGGAGAAGGCCTCCTCGGTAGTGGGAGACTCATGGGTTGGTGGGCCCTGAGCTGTGTGGAGGTCATTGGCAGGAGAAGTATCAAATGCTAGCCCTGCCATTGCAAAATGGTTATTAAGGGCTTCCAATATCTCTGATCGGTTAGCGATAACGCTGCCACCGGACTTAATTTTTGCTGGAATGGAATTACCAGGTGCATGTCCAGACATGTCTTTTAATGTTTTCCAGAGCTTTGAAGGATTTCTTGAGGCAGAGGCTAGCTCCGAACGATAGTAGGCGGCCTTGGCTGCTCTGACCAACTTGGTGCACTTGTTACCTGCTCTCTTAAAAAGACACCAGTCTGAGTCATTCTTGCTTCTTCTGGCTTTTTTCCATAAAGCATCGCTTTCTAACAGGGAAGCTTTGAGCTCAGGCGAGAACCAATGGCAGGTGCTGCTCCTGACCCACACCTTAACCAAGGGTGCATGCTTATTTAAAGCCTCACTTAAAATATCGTAAAAAATAGTATATGCCCTGTTAACCATTTTGGCTAGGAAGAATTCCTGCCATTGCGGTGAAAGTTTCAAGTCATGGATGTAAGCAAACAAATCAAAGTTGCATTTGCACCTCTTGATAGAGAACTTTGCCACAAACTGAGGGTTGTGCACGGATCTAATCGTGGTGATTATACAATGGTCACTAATGTCTGAGAAGAATGTTCCAACACAAGAGAGCAGGTGTGGCTTGCTAACCAAAATTATATCTAAGAGGGAGCTGTTGTTAAGGTTCTTTTTATTTGGGTGAGTAGGCTCGCCAATGAGTTGCACCAGCCCTAGAGTGTCACAAAAGGATTTCAAGGGAGCTGATGCACTTGATAGCCAATCGTAGTTTAGGTCACCAAGAATAATGGTTTCCAAGGAACTGAGCCCCAGTACGGAACCAAGGTGAGGCAGGAGATGAGGCCCGGCAGAAGGGGGCCTGTAGCAGCCTATTATACACAGTGCACTGGAAGGAGAAAGTTCGATCTTTAGGGTCAAGCACTCAAATTCTTTGGGAGAGGACAATGCGTCTATGCATGTGGCTGAGTATTTGTCCCTTACATAAATTGCCACCCTACCTCCTCTTGATTGCCTATCCGCTCGGAAGAGTAAATAATGATATTGATTTCATTGTCTGGGGTGGCTGGCCTAAGCAAGGTCTCAGTGATCACTAGGACGTCAGGTAGAGTGTGGCTCACCCAAGCCTGGATAAGGATGAACTTTTTCAGCAAACTACAGGCATTAAGATGCATAAAAGACATTCCTTTGAGACCTACCAGGTCTGATGGAGAAGCAAGGGTGTCTAATGGTCCTAGGTTGAGTTTGTCATTGCCTGAGCACAATAGTAAAAGAAGCAAGATTCTTTTTAAGGCAGTGAACTGTAATTTGTAAACACTATTTTTTGAGTGATAGGGGAGGTGGTGTTGATGGGTAGGCCTGTACCCACTCCTGGTGTTACACTGGCCTAGTGTTGCAGCCACTAGTGTCCTGGCAGAAATTTGCCATGAGCAGGAAGTCTCAAGTCTGGATGGGGGAGTAATTTGCAGAGGCAGCTCGGGAGATGTCCCGCTCCCTGGCAGAGACAGCTGAGAAGCCCAATAGTCCAGAATGGCTAGCTGAAAGGAGCTGTTGGATGCAGGACAGGGAGAAGCGCAAGGGTCATTCCACTTTAGGGAGGGATGAGGGTTCCGAAGAATTGAGCTGAGTGCTTGTAAAGCTAGTGACACACTAAGGAACCAGCTGTAATTTCCCAAGGTAGATCTAAACGACACAACAGCAGGCAATAAACACCACCAGAAGCCTAGACCAATCGGTGATCAGGTGTCACAAGTTCAAAATCCTTTTGTTGGCTGAGAGTCGGTTTTGGCACTGAATGTACCTGTGGAGCAACTCTTTGCAGTTGAGCCAGTGAGGTGGTTAAAGTCTACAATCCGGTGTGACAAGATTGGTCTGTAGCTTTTGTTTCTGTTCCTGGCCCTGCTCCACCAGTACAGAATGGGAGTGGGGGCAGGCATTCAAGACTTGCAGCCTTAGTGGATGAGCATGGTTTGGCCTGAGAAACAGGCAGAAAAATCCTGGGGAAGGTCCTCAGAAAGAGAGGTATCCCAGGTCCACTAGAGTTGAAGAGTAAGTAGAAAATATAATGTGTTTCCTCTTTAACAGAAAAGACAGCTATTGTAACCCTCTAGTGACTATGTAGTATAATTTGCTGTTCACTTAGAATAATAGGCAGTGCAGTATAGGTCTAATAATCTTAAGACTCTACAGTTTTACACTCAGAATTAATAATAAAAAGGATTAGGCTGTAGTTTTAGGATATTAAGGAGTGCATAAAAAGGTCAACTTAAAACTCTTCAGCCTTTCACAGAGAATTAATTCTAAAGAGGGATGTAATCACAGTGCATTCAGAGCAGGTAAATCACTTTAAACAATGGCAGTGTAACACTGAATGGTCTAAACTGGATTGGTAGATGTGGAGAGAAACAGTTGAAGGAGGCTTTCATGCCATTCTAGCGTTACAAAAAAGAACAATTTCTTTACAAAAAAAATGAAATTCTTGCTTTATGTAACCCCCCTGCAAATGGGGGTTCCCAAAAGTCTTCCAGGAGCTTGCCTGAATGCTCCAAGTCTTGGCGGTGTTCGGCATCTGAGCTGTTTAAATGTGGTTCCAAGTGAGTGCTATTTGAGCCTCCATATACTGTCTCTTTAAGAGCTGTCTGCTTTGCAGATATAATTAATTTAGAAGGGGGATTGTGTGTTTCAGTGCCCAAGTCCCACCCGAGCTGCTGTCAACTCACTCCGTTTCTGTTGTCGCTAAATGCGCAGAGGGAGCTCTTTCAAAAGGTGTAACAATCTACCAGGAATTGTTTAGAGTAATAATGAAAATACAGTTTGTCTAACCTGATTTTCTTTGCAGTCTGAACTGTTTTGCCTAGACCTCCATTCTGGTTTTGAACTGCTGAACTGGACCAATCAGTGTGGGGGGACCTTTAAAATGGAGCCTGCTGCTGGCAAATCAGAACTTGGACTCTCATTGTGGAGCCAGCCACCTATGTACTGTATGGCCAGTGACTCTGGGAAATGTAGTTTTGACCGTGGCACCTTTTTCTACCAACAGAGGGAGTCTCATTGTGAGTGACAGCTGAATCAGCCAACAGAATTGTGTGGAGCTAAAGGAAATGCCCTGCTCTGTGACTGGAAAGATCAGATCAGTTGTGGCAAGAGAAAAGGAGCTGTGTACTTCTGCGGTGTATAGTTTCACTCGGGAAGCGCGTGTGAGGCCCTGAGTTTCAGTCTGCAGCCTTTGTGAGTGCCAGTTTGGACTGAATCTGAGTTGTGAGGAGAAAGAAGCAATAGAAGTGTGTAAACCAGGCTCACCCTGTAGAAGACCGGAGAAATTGCTGAATTGCGCTCGGTCTGTCAGGAACTGAAGCTGCTGTGTGTGCTCCCAAGTATTTTGCAGTACTTGCGATCGGGATCGAGGAGCAGCCTGCCTGGTATAGTACTTTCCTTTTACATATAAATGTGCATAGTGCTTGTGGGGAATCGCTATTTCAAATCCCCCTGTACAGTGAATTGTGTGCTGAAGCTGGAAGTAAACCCCCAGCTTAATTCGGACTACATCCGTTTGCTATCAACTGCAGTGGGGTGCAGTCACAAGGACCTTGTCTCCATGCCCTGTTGTTCTGGCAATCCAGAAGAACATCTACCATCTGGTCTTCAGCTTGGGTATTGTGAGTACAAATCGGGGTATTCCCCTGCAGTCTGTTTTCAATCACAAGTGTGTCATCTAATTCTTGTTTCTTTGCTTCATGGACTGAGCCATCCTATCTATTGTGGGGTTGGGGGTGGTGTAGAAATTGCCGCCCACTATAAACAGATCCCCTGGTGGGGGGTGCCAACCTGAGGAATACCTCCTTGAGGAGCTCACTGTTTTCAGTGTCTTGGTTAGATGCATAAATGTTAAGTATCATGACACTCTGTATGTCCCCCTGAATATCAGAAATCTCCCTTCTGGGTCCTCCTGTGTGTCAACAAGCTGGAAAGGCCAGTGGCATGCTGGGGTGCATAGGCAGGGGTATCACTAGCAGGAGGCGGAAGGTGGTGATGCCATTGTGTAAAACATTGGTAAGGCCTCACCTGCAGTACTGCGTGCAGTTCTGGAGGCCACACCTGCACAAGGACATAGATAAGGTGGAAATTATCCAGAGAAGGCCAACAAAGATGGTGCAGGGCTTGCACCACAAAACAGATGAGGAGAGACTAAGGGACCTCAATATGTACTCACTGAAGGAGAGAAGACGGGGGCATGATTGAAACTTTCAAGTACCTCAAGGGCATAAACAAGGTGCAGGTGAGGGACCTTTTCCAATGTAGAAAAAGTACTAGAACAAGGGGGCACAACATGAAATTGGAATGAGGTAGATTAAGAGGTAATGTGAGGAAGTTTTTCTACACAGAAAGGGTTAGTAAGTTCCCTCCCTGGCCCTGGGTGAAGAGTCCAAAACAGTGGGGGTCCTCTTGCAGTCCCTGCACTGAGCTCTCAACAAGCAAGGTTTTCCAGGCAGTCACTCCAATAAAGTCCTGTGCCAGTTTGAGTGGGTGCTAGCCTCTGTTACAATCAGTGCCAGTGCAATTCAGCAGGGGAAAACTCAGCAGCAACAACCCCCCTGCACACCAGTCCACACTTTCAGTTTAGTAGTGTCCAAAACCTTTCTTCAGCTGCAGCAAGACCTCAGCTCTCAGCCACTTTAACCAGTTCCATCAGGACCCACACAGTTCCTGGCAAGCACCCCCATGATCAGAGATGCTCTGACTCTTCAAGAAATTCCAATTGCAGTCCCATACAGGCAAACGATCTTTCAGCAGCAACTGTAGCACTCAGATAATCTACTCAGTCCTTTCGTCTAGCTCAGTTTCCCAGTGCAGGGTGTCTGCCACATTTAGTTTCTCCCAACACTCATTAAGCAACTTCTCAGTACCTGGAGAACAGGATCACAGTTCAGTCTCTTTCTGTCTTTCCCCCTTCACAACTCAGTCCTGCAGCAAGCACCTGGGGAATCCTTCAGCAACCACAATCCTCAGATTAGGGCCTGGGTAAGCCCCTGAAGTCCAATGTCCACTTTCACATCACAGTCCTGACTCGTACAGAGCTCAACAACAGTCTGTCCAAATCCCAGAAAGTCCATACTGTATTACTTGGAAACCCAGCATTCTGATTGGCTGTTGAAGCCTTTCAATAATCAGTATCCACAGTGATCAATATTTATTGCTCGTTTATTGGGGCATGATCTAGGCACCAGAATTAGTCCCCTCCTTTTCCCAGGAGTCCCTCTGTCACAGTTTTGGGCACCTAGATCACTGATTGGCTGTAACAAAAGGGGTTAAATGTCACAACATGTCTGCGCCCATTTGTTTATAAGGAGTCCATTCTACTTTTATGCAGTCTCTCCCCCTTCTCCCGTGGCTGCAGACCAACCCAGTACTTCACCTAAGCAAGCACCCCTCCGGATTATAGCCCAAACTACCCCCTGTTAAACGAGCCCACTCTTGCTTCATGCCTCCCAGCAATTCTGTGGTCACTGCCGCTAAAATACAGTCTCCCAGGTGGCAGGCAGCAGCTCTTCAGTATTCATGGGGCCACTTATTAATATTCATGACCCCGAGCGCCCCCACTGTTGCCAGATTCCCCTTTGGTCTCCGGTCCCCAAAGATATTGGGAGGGGCACCGGGACCACAAACAAACTCCCCGCTCCTGGACCACAATGGCAGTCACTATCTTCAAACATTCCAATCTGTTCCCGGAATGTGCTGGACAAACTTGCAGGCCGACCGCTCACACCCAAGGAGTCATACCCCGAAGGGGCAAGAAACAGCCTGCAGGCGGAGGAAACGGGGGGAAAACCCAGCAAACTTGGGGGCAGCAACAGGTAAGCCCCCAAAGGGACTTGCAGATTCAAAAGGGGCCGCACCACCTGGGTGTAGTCCTTTATGAGTCTTCTGTTATAGCCGCAGAAACCCAGTAATCACTGCAAGTCCTTCAGGGTGTGTGGCTTAGGCCAGGTGCTGAGGGCCTCAATCTTGCTGAGGTCAGTATGTATGACTTTCTCTGACGCAATGTGCCCCACATACTTGACAGAGGTCCAGAAGAACTAGCATTTGTCAATGGATAACTTCAACCCAAACTCTTCCAGGTGGTCCAGCACCTTCATCAACCGGGCCTCATGCTCCTCCAGTGTTTTCCTGAACACAATGATATCGTCCGGGTAGACCAAACACTCCAGCAATTTCATATCCCCGATGGCATTCTCCATCAGGCGCTGAAAGGTGGCAGGGGTGCCAGAGATCCCTTGGGGCATTCTCAGAAACTCATAAAATCCAAGAGGGCATACAAAGGCTGTCTTCTCCCAATTCTGGGGTCCATCAGGATCTGGTAATAGCCACTCCGCAAGTCCAAAACCGAGAACCATTGGCTTCCACTTAAACAGGCCAGTGCATGCTGCACTCTGGGCATAGTGTACTGATGCGGCATCATCCACTTGTTCAGGGTGCAGTAGTCCACGCACATACATATGGCCCCACTCTTCTTTCTCACCACCATGATGGGTGACACATAGGGGCCCTGGAATTCCTGGATAATCCCCGCAGCCAGCATCTCCTGCAAGTGCTGCCAGACATCATCTATTTCTGCTGGGGCCAGCCGCGGTGATCTTTCTTGGAAAGGCTTGTCATCAGTGAGTCGTATCCAATGCTGCTCTCCACTCACGCACCCTACATCCCATTCGTGCAGGGAGAAAACATCTGTCCAAGCAGCCAGCTTTTTTCTTACTCTTTTTTTCCATTCATCCAGGATGAGGAAGTCACTCAAGTCAGACAACTCGGGATCAAGTTTAACTGGGATGCCTCTGCTTGCCACAGCAGCATGCACTGCCACGTCGGTGCAATATATCTGAGCCAGTGTCTGCCCTTTCCGTACCACCACCTCCTCATCCATAACAGTCTTCACTTGCACATTCACCCTTTGAACATATGCATGCACGCTGGCTGGCAGAATGCTAGGCTTGACTAACAGTCCAACTGGCAATCCATGTTCATCCAGAGCATCCAACTTCAATATCTGGTTCTTGACATCCTTCTTCAGTCTCACCACACCAGCAATGTTGCTTGCTACGTTTGGCGGAAGCACAGTCTCGTCTCTGTCCCTTCTCCACACTATTCCCACTGGATCATCAGGCTCCTCAACAGGAGATTGCCCCTTCCTTCGATAGGCCTCCCGGACCAGGGACTGTAACTGGTACGCTTCACCTCTTTGTTCAACCACTTGAGCATGACACAGCTGGGCCAGATGTCCAAACATATAGGCATTGGTGCCCACTTGTACTGGCACTCCATTGAAAATGTTAGTGTCAGGGCAATCAAAGCTAGGGTCTCTACAGCTTCACTCACTCCAGCCACTTTAGTAGGGAACGCCATCCATACCTTGACATAGCTGAGATAAGGGTATGCCTTTTCACTGAGGCCCCACACAGGCAGGGTCCCATCTGAGCCCCTCTTTTTAGATGGCATATTGTGAGTCTCTTTGACTATTTTTAATGTGTGTAAGTACTGAATTTCTATATTAAAACTATTTTTCAACATGCAATTTGCTCGTTGAGTGATTTTCATTTTGGGTCTTATTTGTTTTTTTCACTACAGGGAGCGGTGCTGGAGTTTTTGGTGTACTGTTAGTGATTTGCTCTCACTAGCACACTCAGCCAGGTGGGGCGGCTTTTTTGGTTTTGGTTCCCACACAGATATTCCCTCAAACGGCTATATTTCCATATCTGGTAAATGCTGATCACACCAGGATTTGAAGATGATGGTAACCTGGGAGCCGCTATCCAGAACAGTCCGAGTGAGGACCCAGTTGATGGTGATCTTAGTCTCAGCTGTCGGCCCCACTAACTTCCTCATATCCACTGGCGCCATCGTGTTGGTTCTGCCAGATGAGTCTCTTGTGTGAGCCATGGAGATGGACCTGTCAGGGGCTATGGTGAGCTCCTTTACCGGTCACCTCTGTAGTTTCCCTGCTTGTGGGCTGTTAATGAGTGCCCTGTGTCTATTAGATGACCAGTCTAAGGGAGCCCTACATCCCCTTTGTATATGGCCCTTGCCCCCACCTATAACAAATAACAGGTTCCCTAGGCCACGGCCAGTCTGACTGCACCGGACAGGCCCCAGGCATTCCCACTGGGGCGCTCTGAGCTGCATGATTCCAGTCTGCAACTTGTTTATTTCCCTTGGTAGCAACCAGCACCCCCACTCTCTCTAGCTCAGCCCACCCTCTGTACCAATTCCTCCACTTGAGCCTTAACCCTGAGGTCAGGGGGGTGTCTGGACAGGGGAACCAGTGCCAAACATGGTTGGGGCTACATTAGGGACTATACTGCTCATCCAAGGAGCTTCGGAGGTACCTGAACCTACAACTAACTTAGCCAAGGTGACTACATCCTTGCAGTCTCTTAGTAAAGTCTTCAATTCCCATGCCTCATCGGGGGGCACCTCTCGTTCCACCTGCATCACGGCCATGGATACCACGTACATCCCCCAGTGACCCTGTTCCTCCTCAGCCTCCTGGTCCTCCCGAACCAAAACCCAATAGGGAGGGGGATTACTTTTCCTGTCGGCTAAACACAGCTGTAGCACTAGTAACAGGGAATAACAAGCAGCCTTCATCTACATGCTCCAATCTGATACAATTTAGATCTTGCCCTCTCCACCCGGGCCAAGAAAGCAGACAACAGTTACCCATCCCACTGCCCAGTGGTTCTGAACTTCCACATGAGGTCCTTGCAGGTTTCAGGGCTCCCAAATACACTTTTCAAAGCTGAGATATATACCTGAGCTGGTGCTTCAGGGTCTGTGGCTCGCAAAGACCGTATAACCTCTAATGTAGGACTCTGTAAACTCTCCATTATTCGTTTTTGCTTCTCAACTTCAGAACACTGCCAATCTTGGACTAACAGGGTGGTGCTATATATCCAGGCCTCTAGGTCGTCCTCACCATTTGGGGTGGGTTTTAACCCTGAAAAGATTCTTAACTTGTGGTACAACTCGAAGGCCACAGGCATGGAACCAGGCTAGGGTCTCTCAAACTATGGCATCCTAGGAACGGATCCTGCTCCTCGAACCCCTCCCCCTTCCCGGGAGATCACACTGAAGGAGGCTACTATGGGTAGAGCCACAGTAAACCCTCCACCACCAAAACTGCAGGCATCTAACTTGCTTCTATAGGTTGAGTACTCTCTAGCAGCATTGTCAACGTACCTCTAGCTGAGTCAAACATTTTTTCACTTGAATTTTAACTTTTCCCAATCTCTTTATGATGGATAAACAATTTTCAACATCCATCTCTTCCATCTCGGGTGGTACCCCCAGTAAGAGAAAAGACTTTTGGGGATCCATTTTCATTCCCCCACTCCATTCCACCAGCCTCATCTTATCCTCCTCAGTAGGCCTGAACTGAGGCTGGGGTGGAGTGGACTTGGGGTCCCAACATGTTGATCTTCCTGTGCAGACATGGCTGATCAATAGGAGATCCCAGTGGTGCCTCCAAGATGCAGCCCCCGGCGCCATGTGCCAACGGGTTACCCCACTTGTCGACTGTCTCTAGTACCATGCAAGAGGCCTGAGTCCTGCTACAGTGACTATTGGGGGTTCTTTCCCAGAAATATTGAAAATAGCATGGTGCCTCCACCCAGAGTAAAGTATCAGTGGGCCAGATATCCGCTTGGCACAGCCCCCTGGGATACTGTGCCTACCCACCTCCCCAACCAACCACTCTGCACACTATGTCCACTATGTCCCCCAGCACCTTGTCCCATCATAAATCATGTACCTTAGCAATAAACACATGCAATGAAGGTCACTAATACAGCAGATTTAAACAACAAATTCACAGCTTTATTTGGGAGGTAAGAAATAAGGAAGGGGATACCTGGATACAAAGTAGCTGTGAAGGTAAGGAGAAATGTTAGTGAAATGGCAATGTCAACCTATGGGCCCACAGGCCAAGCCCTCTCCCACTGGTACCAGTGCCTCGGTATTGTCCCTAGGGGTACCCACTAGATACAGGCCTGATCAGTGCCGTGGGTTGGCCAACTGTTGGGGCCCTGAAATTGTGAAACTTTAACTTTAAGAACAAAGCAAATTCCCCTTTCCCCGCCCAGGAACCAGGTCCTGGGTATTCACAGTTAGTTGATCTCAGCACCAGGGGAAATGGAGCTCCTTGAATTCATGCAGCACAAAAGAAGCAGGTCGGCCAGGATCCATCCATCCAGATGGAACTTGCTCGAGGATCTTGCAGTTGGTCACCTTGACTGTAGTTCTGACTGCTTGTCACCTTCAGCTGATTCTGGGCCATTGCAGAGCGCTGTGGCAGGATACCAGCCCCAGAAGACCTAGACCTGGGGAGTGGCTCTGCAGCCCGGGCCCCAATGACAGGTCGCAGGTGCCCTAGCACCCCAGCAAGTGCCAGTGACCCTCTGAGACAGCAATTCCCACTTGGAAGGGGTTAGCAAGTTCCCTCCCTGGGCCCTGGGTGAGGACTCCCAAACGGAGGGGGTCCTCCTGCAGTCCCTGCACTGAGCTCTCAACAAGCAAGGTTTTCCAGGCAGTCACTCCAATAAAGTCCTGTGCCAATTTGAGTGGGTGCTAACCTCTGTTACAATCAGTGCCAGTGCAATTCAGCAAGGGAAAACTCAGCAGCAACAACCCCCCAGCACACCAGTCCATACTTTCACTTTTGCAGTGTCCAAAACCTTTCTTCAGCTGCAGCAAGACCTCAGCTCTCAGCCACTTTAACCAGTTCTGTCAGAACACACAGTTCCTGGCTAGCACCCTCATGGCCAGAGATGCTCTGTCTCTTCAAGAAATTGCAATTGCAGTCCCACACAAGCAAACGACCTTTCAGCAGCAACTGTAGCACTCACATAATCTGTTCAGTCCTTTTGTCAAGCTCAATTTCCCAGTGCAGGGTGTCTGCCACATTTAGTTTCTCCTGGAGAAACAGGATCACAGTCCAGTCTCTTTCTCTCTTTCCCTCTTCACAACTCAGTCCTGCAGCAAGCACCTGGGGAATCCTTCAGCAACCACAATCCTCAGATTAGGGCCTGGGTAAGCCCCTGAAGTCCAATGTCTGCTTTTACAGCACAGTCCTGACTCGTACAGAGCCCAGCAATGGTCTGACCAAATCCCAGAAAGTCCACACTGTATTACTCGGAAATCCAGTGTTCTGATAGGCTTTTGAAGCCTTTCAATAATCAATATCCATAGTGATTAATATTTCCTGCTCATTTATTGGCCCATAATCTAGGCACCAGAATTAGTCCCCTCCTTTTCTCAGGAGTTCCTTTGTCACAGTTTTGGGTGCCTAGATCACTGATTGGCTGTAACAAAAGGGGTTAAATGTCACAACATGTCTGTGCCCATTTGTTTACACAGAGTCCATTCTACTTTTATGCAGTCTCTCCCCTTTCTCCCGCAGCTGCAGACCAACCCAGTACTTCACCCAAGCAAACACCCCACCGGATTATAACCTAAACTGCCCCCTGTCAAATGATCCCACTCTTGCTTCATGCCCCCCAGCAGTTCTGCTGTCGCTGCCACTGAACACACAGTCCCCCCCCCCAGGTGGAAGGCAGCAGCTCTTCAATATTCATGGGACCGTTCATTAATATTCATGACCTCCGAGTGGCCATGCTGTCATTGCTCCCTCTGGACTACATCCACAGGTTCTGCCAAATTCCCCTTAGGTCTCCAGTCCCCAAGGATATCGGGAGGGGCACCGGGACCATGGACAAACTCCCCACTCCTGGACCACAATGGCAATCGCTAACTTCAAATGCTCCAATCTGTTCCTGCAAGTGCCGGACGACCTTGAAGGCCGGCCTCTTGCATCCAAGGAGTCATGCCCTGAAGGGGCAAGAAACAGCTTGCAGGTGGAGGAAATGGGGGAAACCCAGCAAACTGGAGGCAGCAACAGGTAAGCCCCCAGAGGGGGGAGTTACACATTATTGTTTCATTCCATAGGATCATCAGACCACCATGGCGAGCAGCTCACCTTTATCGCATTGAAGGTACTCCTCCTCAGTCTCCTCGCCCTCCAGCTCCTGCAGGCCAGAAAAGCATTTCCAAGACCAGTCACTCTATCAAGGCCCACTATAATATGAAATTGGACTGGGCCATATTGGATAATGAACTCTTGTTGGCACTTTGCAGGACAGAGGGAGTATTCTTGCTCCCTCTGTGGCTCCTTCAGTCATTTTGCTCTGCTTTGTCTATTAACTGTGTCTCCTTCCTCTTCCTCCACCAATCAGCCTAGGATTTCTTGTCCATCCAGCTCCTCACCTTCTCTCTCTGGATTGACTTACACAATCTCCAACTCTCGTGCTCGCCAGGATATGTATGGTCATCCCATTAAGTCCATAGGGGGTAAATCCATCTGCAATAACTTCAATGACCAGGGTTGTTCCACTACTGGCTGCTCATTTATGCATGTCTGCAATTTCTGTGGCGAGGCTCATGCCTGTTTCATTTGCCTGAAGCCTCCTAAACCTTCCCGATGACATTCCGCTCATCCTTCTACCTCCATCAGTGTTCATGCCCTGGCTCGGCTGCTGATGTCTCATCCTTCTTGTGCTTTGTGCATCACCTCTTGCTTGGGTTCACCTATGGTTTCCATACTGGTATTTCTGAGCTGCCTACCTCTTTATTTTATTGTGGTAATCTTCAGTCTGCAATCAAGGTACCAGATGTCATCCACCAACTCCTGCAACAGGAACTTCACAAGGACTTTATTTTGGGGCTATTCCAATGCCCACCATTTCCTATCTTCTGTATTAATTCTAGTTGGATGAGGTAATTCTTTTTGGGCCCTCTATTCCCTACAGCTACCCAGCTAACCTACCAAGGGTGGGAACAGAGAAAGGCCAAAGTTCATAAGTATACATAAGGACTACATATTCACCAAACATTGAATGAGAGGGTAAAACCCGAGGTTCAATGTGGGGTAATAGGTCCTCCCACATCTCATACAAAAGCCCTCATCTCATAGCAATTCAGTGCTTAGTGTTTGGAAATCACCCACCGTCCTCCTCCAGCACTCTACTCACCCTTGATGTCGGGTCCTCTATTTCCTGCAGCTACCCAGTTAACCTACCAAGGGTGGGAACAGAGAAAGGCCAAAGTTCGTAAGTATACACCAAAGTTCCTAAGCATACATAAGCACCAAATATTCACCAAAGTCTGAACAGTTTATTCTGTGTCAGCAACTCTTCTTCAGACAGTGGAAGTTCTAATTTTAAGGGAATAGAGGTTGTTTAAAAGTTTTGTGAATTGGTGTTTTCTTTCACTGGGTTTGAACAAAAGAAAATGGTGGCTGCTTTAAAACTGAACATTATACAGGTTGACATAAGGATTTCAAAGAGGTACTGTATCTAAGTTCATAGCCCTTGTTTCAGCCATGCACAGCTACTGACCAATCAGGACACAGGACTTTCCCTTCCCATTTTATAAGGGAGTTTAAGACATGCTTAAAATGGTTAGTGAAGTGAAGAGGGTCTTCTGGGGGGAACTGGGGAGCATTTTAGGAACAGCACTAGTTCAACAGGGATGGCCAGCACCAGAGCATGGATGCCAACAGTGCATTTGGGCAGAAGTTTGATTTTGGAATGTGCAAGAATTTAAACTGGGAAGGGGTCTTTGCTAGAGTACGCAGCACAAATACGCACACATTGGAAGCCTTAAGCACCTTCCTCACTACATAATAAACAAAGGGGAACAGGGCATGGTGAAAACAATAGCACAGGGGATAGAGCAGGTAGGAGGAAGGAGTGAACAGAAGAGGGTCCCAGAGGGCAGGAATAGTAAAAAGACTAAAGGGTCCAGAACAGAGGAAACAAGGGACAATGCAGCAGAAGGGTGTGTCTACCTAGAGGGAGAAGGTGGTGGACAGGAGGAAGACAGGAGTAAGGCAGAAAGTCAGAATATGGAAGGCAGTCAGTGCAAGCAGCCTAGGAAGTAAAATGGGAGAGCTCCGGACGACAACAAAGGCAACGTTAGATTTGTTGGCAATAACAGAAACATGAGTAACACAATACTATACCACAAGAGAGCTCTAGCTATTCCTGCAGACTCACTTTTCAGATGTACAGGAAGCAGAGCAAAGGGGGGGATGAAGCAGTACATAAAAGACAGCATTGAGGCCACAGGAAATCCTGGTGGCCAAAAGTGCACAGAGTCAGGCTCTGGTAGTGGTGACACAGGGGTGTCTACCAACCCATTGATTTAGGGAACCTGTCAGAGAAGGGGCTATACTGGACTTGGTGCTCTCCAGTGGGGACAACATAGGAGAGGTCAAAGTAGAGGAGTCCCTTGGGAGCAGTGGCCACAGCTCACTGTGGTTTACAATCATGCTGAAAACCAAGCACCCACATTCAAGAACAATGGTCCTGGATCTCAGAAGGATGAATTTGGGGGGAGAGGGCAGGTAATTCAGAAGAAACTTACGGGGGTGAGGGAAGCAGATGAAGTTGAGGCCAAGTGAGAACTTATGAAGCAGGGAATTCTGGAAGCAATTAGCTCCTGTTTGAGGCAGGTAAGAAAGAAAAGAAAACACAAAAGACCGTTTTGGTTCTTGAGGGTAGTGGTGAAAGTAATAAGGACAAAGACAGCAGCTTATAGGAAGCACAAGGGTGACCCGCAAATGGGGAATAGGGAACTCTATGTGAAGAAAGCAAGGGAGAGTAGCAGAGTGGTAAGAAAAGCAACAGCAGAGGTCAAGCTGAAAATAGCTAAGGGTAGAAAGGAATTGGGAATGGGGCAAAACTTTCTTCTGTTATACCAAGGAACAGTGGAGTACAAAGGAGGAATCATCAGATTGTACAAAGGAGGGAGCATGGAGGAAAATAATAAAAGTGAACAAATACTTCTGCTCAGTCATCACAGACAGGAGGGACTGCTCCCTAAGGGTGGTATTCTAACCAGGGTCTGGAAGGGACATGGATCAGAGATAGGAGGAACAGCGGCAAGAGAAAACGGCTAAGAACCGTGAAGATGGACAAGTAACCAGGCCCAGATGGTCTGCACCCTATGTTACAAAGGAAGGTTGCCTGGTTCCCGGTGGAACCACTAACTGACCCCTTTAATTGCTACATGGAAACATGGGTGGTTCCAGTGGATTAGAGGAAGGCCAATGTGGTCCTACTCCGCAATAGTGAAAATTGAAAGGACACAGAGAACTACAGACCAGTCGGCCTGACTTGGATCCCAGGACAACTGCTAGAGACCAGTATAAAAGAGTATATAGTGGAATGCGCTCCAGGACGAGGAAGTATGTGTGTCAGGTAGATCATGACAGTCAAACTTAATAAACTCATTTGCCTGTGGCATGAAGGCAGTCCATAAGGGTCAAGCAGTACCAAGCAGTAGACATACTATATCTGGACCTATAAAATGGCAAGGATAAATCCAGAGACCTTATTGGACTATAGCCATCACATGACTGTTAAAATGCTAATGATATGTAGTCAGAAACCAGCTCTCATTGTGAAGGCTAGAAAACCTTATTACCTACAACAAACCATTTTATGAGTGCAATAAGCCACTCCGGGGTTGTATTAAGGGATTAACAATGCACTTCCCACAGGCGTAAGGACACTTGGCCTTCAGCTTCATGCCTTACTACACCCCTGCGGTGTGCATCATTAATCCTTTAATGCACAACCCATCATTGCTTATTGCTTACTTTACCAAAGTCTGCAACTCTGTGCCCCATAAGAGACTTGTGAAAAAGCTGAAGGATCTACAGATGGGAGACACAATAAATAGGTGGATTAACAACTGGTGGGGGGAGTACAGAGGTACTTGTGCATGGGGACTACTCAGGGGTTATAATAGAGGTCCTAGTGTCATACTACAGGGGTTAGTCCTGAGGCAGATCCTTTTCAAAATATTCATCTGGGATAGAGGGGAGGGAATCATGGGTAAAATCAGCCTCTTTGCAAATTATACTTGTAACCCCCCTACAAATGGGGGTTCCCAAAAAGTCTTCCTTGAGCTTGCCTAAATGCTCACTGCCAGGCTGGTGTCCTGCATTTTAGCAGTTTAAATGTGATTACCAGAGCTTGTATAGCCTCTGTATATTGTCTCTTTAAGAGCTGCCTAATTGCAGTTTAAGTAATCTGAGAGGGAGCTCTGTTGAAAAATGTAACTATTTACTGAAAATCTTTTAGAGTGATAATGATAATGTAGTTTGTCTAACCTGCTTTCTTTGTAGCAAGGACTGTTTTGTTTGTCTCCACTGTCTTGGTCCTGGACTGCAAATTGGATCAAACAGTACTGGTGGGACCTAAAACGTAGCCGGACTACAAGAGCTGTCTGAATTCAAAATCTGTAGGAACTTTAGTTTGGAGGTTTTTTTGCGCCTTTTTTGCAACTGAAGGGGGAGCTCTGGCTTTGACTGACAGGCAAATCAGCCAACCAAATCTTTTTGATCTTGGGGAAGTCCCGGGCCACTGGCAGTTTTCAGTTAGCACTAAGCTGGAAGCTGAGCAAGAAGGAGCTGAAGTAATTCTGAGCAGAAATCCTGAGTGGATTCGCATGGGAGAACTGGGAAAAGGCTGAGTGTTTGGCCTGTATGTCTGTCTGCTGCTCCTAAGAGGGAGAGAAGAGAATTATTTTGGACTAAATCCAAGTTTGTGTGACTAAAGTAAGCTACTAAAGTGAGCCAGGCTCAACCTGAAGAAGACTGAATATTTTTGCCAAATGCGATCAGCCTGTCAGGAGTTCCAGCTACCCCTAAGCTCCCGGTGTGTGCAAAGACTTTGCGATTGTGCCCAGGGAGCGCTTTGCCTGGTACAGTAGAATTCCCGTACATGTAAATGTGCTATGAGCTGCTAGTGGGTTGTGAGTTAGTTCCCCACTGTGTGAACTGTGTTCTGCTTGCTGGAAGCTGTATCCAGCCCAAAATGGACTGCAACCGAACTTGTCTCCATGCGGTCTGGGCTTTGCCAGATTGGCTCAGCCAGACTACCCACTGCACTGAGAAGCCATCGACAAGACACCTGCCTGGGGATCAGCCCCCCGCTCCACGCTTGAACAGGAATGACGCCTCTGCATCTTGTGTGGGCCCTGCTTCTCCTGGCATTCCAGATCAACCACCTGCAGTCTCGATTTTCATCCAGCCTGTGTCCAGTCTTGGGTATCGTGAGTACATACCAGGGTAGCTCCCTACAGCAACAGCTTAATCTGAGTGTGTCATCTGATTGTCTTCTTGTTTCGTTTCCTTTACGAACTGAGCCCTTTGGCTCTGGATTACAAATATTGTGTACTGTGCATGTTGTGTTTTCCATCACAGGGCCCCAACCAGCTGCAACTCCAGGCAACTGCCCTGGCTAGCCCATCTTTTCTCTACCTGGGTACCCAGAGGTGGACTGTGTGGGGGACTCAAAGTGCATGCATAACTGCTTGACTGATATAACCTTTAAGCTAATTAACCTGATTTTGCCCCTCCCTTGTTCAAGTCCCCTGAATAAATCAGATCTAACTTTTTCTGCATGTAATCTGACTGTGGTTCCAGTTTGTGCTTAGAGTACTGTACTGTTGCTATTTGCTGTGCTTAACCTTGTTTTACAGGGGGTCCCTAGGGTCAAGCCAGAGGAACCAGCCCTAGTGGTAAGTGCAAACAGTGTGGGTACTTGTGTGGTATACCAGGGGTATTGTGAAAGTGATTACTGTACAGTGTTCAGGCCACTAGAGGGGAAAGGGGGGGTTACAGTGTCCTGGAGGGCTTGACCACTACCAACCCTGACCTCCAGGTGGAGGCACCTGTTTCAGAACTCAGGCCCCCTAACCTGCTCCTAGCCAAGCAGGCAGGGGTAGTAGCCCTTGGGATAGCGCCACCTAGGGGTTACATACTGAAATCAATGGCAGGATGGATTCAGTGGAGGGAATGCAGTCAATGAAAAGGAACCTAGACAGAGTGACAAATTTACTTCAAAAAAGTATAAAGTCATGTACATTGGCAAAAGAAATCTAGAAGCAGAATACTGGTTGAGGGTGAGGGGGGGAGCAAACATTGGAAGAAAGGGACCCGTGGATCATTATTAGTGACAGTTTAAAGTCCCATAATCAATTCCTGAAGGCTGCAGGGAACACAACTAGGACATTGGGGTGCTTGTGTTTTGTTGCTAGTAGAAGGAAGAAGGTGATTCTGCCCCTGCACAGGACTTTGGATCTCACCTAGAGTTCTGTGTGCAGTTCTGGAGCCCACAACTGAAGAAGGAGAATCTGGAATCTGCATCTGAAGGACAGAGACATCTTTGTACCTGTTCAGGAGGTCAACAAAGATGATTCTGGAGCAGCAAAAGAAGACATGTTAGAAGAGGTTGGAGAGTCTTGATATGTTGTACCACCCTTCTACTTCAGGAGATTTTCCCCTACCGAAACCAGGAGATACCTACTCACAGTACTCATCAAGGCCAGGTTCAGTGGTGACTTCTTAGACCTGAAACTCTTCCACCTCTTGGTAGATGCAGTTCTAGTACCCCTCACTAAACTGTTTAACCTATCCCTCACTCTTAGACAATTCCCCTATCTTTGGAAATCTGCCACAGTGATGCCTGTCCACAAAAGTGGTGACAGGTCCCAACTTTCCAACTACCACTCTATATCCATCCTTTCTCCACTATCCAAAGCCTTAGAGTGCATTGTGTCAGACCAACTAATGGAATATCTGGAAAAATATTGCATCCTATCTCCACAGCAACACGGTTTCTGCAAAGCTCACAGCATGATCACTGCCCTTCTAGAATACACAAGTCACATCCACTAGACCCTAGATCATGGTCATTTACTTGGTGCCATCTATATTGACCTTACTAAGACATTTGATACCATTAACCACCAGCTTCTTCTTCACTCCCTCCCTGCTCTTGGCCTCTCACAAGGTGTCATCAGCTGGCTCGGCAGCTACCTTGAAGGTAGAACTCGTCATGTCAAGATATGTGATACTCTGTTCTGCAGCCTCCCTGTTCACTCTGGAGTCCCCCAAGGCTCTATTTTGGGTCCACTGCTATTTAACATCATTATTAATAACCTCCCTAAGGTCAGCAATAATCATATGCTCCTTTATGCTGATGATGTGGTCATTTTCTTGACCCACTCTGATCTTCTCCCACTTACTGCCGACCTCCAATCAGTTTTTTCCTTGGTGGAATGCTGATTTCTTCAACATAAATTACTAATGAACTATAAGGAGACTAAGGCTATTGCTGTTCTCTGGCCCGCAAAATAAATTCAGATCTGCCAATCTTACTATCTGTAACAAACAAAACCTCCCACTAGACCAAGTCAGTGACTTCAAATACCTAGGTGTTATTCTTGACTGCTCACTTACATACCACCTTCACATCAACCTTATCTCCAAAATGATCAATGCCAGGATAGGCACCCTCCATCGTCACCACCACTGCCTTACCCCTGAGGTCTTACGGACTGCTGTTACTAGCTCAGACCTGTCCATTATTGACTACAAACTAGTTATTTATGGTACTGCCCCTGACACTGCCCTAAACCTAATCCAGGTGGTGCTTAACACCTGCTGTCGGCTTGTCACTGGAACACACAAGTGCACTCATAATTGTGAGCTCTATGCCCAGATTGGCTGGCTAAATCTAATGGGGTAGGATCAAGTACTGAACCTACCTCCTCGCTAAAAAGATTTGCCTTAACCCACTCCCGCTTCTATCCATGCATTCTTACAGCTCTCCTCCAACCCATGCCTCACTCGTAGTCTATCAAGCAACTCTACCTTGTCACACGCTGCCGCACCTCCCTGGCCCAGCACTCATTCAGTTTTAGAGCCCCTACCTGGCTTAATTCCCTCCTTGAAGTAACCTTAGAGTTAAAACTTGGCCCTTTCAAATCCAAGTTGCATCAATACCTTATCACTCTTAATCAATGTGACTGCCCCTTCTAGATATTCCGTTCCATGACCCCTCATTCTACACCTGCTCCACTCTACTCTGTCACTTCTGTTTCTTCAACCTCTGATTTTCTCACTACTCTGTTGTCTTCCCCCTCTGCGCGACCCCCACTTCTCCTGTCTCTCCCTCCCCCCCTTTTTCTTCCCTACTTCTGCTGTCCCTCCCATTAGTCCTGCCCCACCCCTCTCACCCTCTCTCCTGTTTCCCTTTTTACTCTTTTCCTCCTGACAAGGCCAGACTCTGGCTGCTCTCATTCCCTACCACACTTTTAATTTTTTTGTCGTTGAATTTCTCTTGTGTATTCAAATTTACCCTCATGTTATTGTTCACTGCTCTACTTGTAAGTAGGGCTTTGCTTGTTTTTTTATTCTCAATCAGATGTGATTGCTCATGTTATTTTGTTTCCTTGTAATTTGTATCTCGACGTGGAACCTTTGTAAAAGAGCCCTGGGCTCAAAGGTATTGTAATTCTGAGAAATAAATAAATAAAATAAATAAATAAATAATTAAAATGTATACACTAGAGGCTAGGAGAGAGAAGGGGAGACAGTCACGTACCTAAGAGGTAGTTATAAAGCGGACAGCAGGACCGTATTCACATGATGTGAACTTAAGATAACAAAAGGCCACTGATAGAAACTGGGGGGGAGCTTCAAAAGGGATGTAAGGAACTTGTTTTCTACAGATAGGGTGGTGGAGAAGTGGAATGCATTGCCAAGGGGGTGGATTCTAGGATACTCCCCCATGTTTGGTTCCATGCCACTGTATAGTGCCATAGTTATGAACAGTACACTGGTGTACTGATAAGTTTTGAAGTTCATATGCATGGGCAGTAGGTCCACATTCAGACTTAGTCAGTTTGCAGAGGTCATGTACAGCAGATAGTGGCCAGCAGTGAGCGGTGAGAAGTGGGTAAGTGTCAGTCACCATCTCAGTGCTGCACCTGGTGGGGGTACTGGCATGAGGATCAGGTGGGATCACCAGACTACGAAGGACGATTGCTCTAATATCGGAAGAGTGATCGGGTGGGTGGGCCACTAGACTGCCAGGAAAGATTGTTATATGTATCACAACAGTTATCAGGTGGTTGGGGCCACTAGACTACCAGGCTTATAAATATTGGTATCCCTACAGGGATGGGGGGATGCACCACTGTGGTAATTAGTACCAGGTTTCGGGAAGCATTAAATAACATGGCACTAATGGCTAGTTAACAGTTCCATCTGAGTATACTAGACCACCTGCACGCAAGGCATATGCCTGGAATACTTTATCGCTGTATTGCTAACAGGCAAATGCTCTGCTAATTGTACCTTTCATTACGGCACTGTTTGCGATTCCCCTGCTTCCTGGATGCAAACCATGGTTATCAAGGCACTAACATGTTAGCAAGTTCTAATTGCTTTGAATAACCTGGTCCAGGCCTCCACTGGCCTAAAGCCCAGAAGTCAGAAATGGTTCTCAAGTCACAGTTTCCACTGGGCTGTTTCTGATCTGCGATTCCTGTGCACACACTACAATAGCGCAACACAGTATCTTTCTCCTCATTTATCTTATGAAAATCTGAAGTCTCTTCTGTAGAGTTCAAGGAGGTACAATCAGTGTCAGTTCACATTCCACACAGAGTGGCTTTAATGAGGAGTGCCAGTTTACCAGAAAGTAAACTGTCTAGCTGTGTGGGTTAACCACTGTGGGTACAGAAATATACAAAGCTGCCAGGGGATTGTCCACAGAACAGTATGTTTTTTTTTCCTTAAAATCAAGGCAATTTAGTGAAATGCCAGCTGTATGAAACAAGACCTGCGGTTGGCAGCTGGAGGATGAGGTCACTGTTGCTATGACAGCTGCTCTCTGACACTAGTGGGATAGTGACACCCCCCCCCCCGTTATCTTCTCCTTGACCCCACTCTCAAGAAGACTACTCTGGCACACCAAGGGAAAGTAGAGTATCTACCTCTCAGAACAACACCATTGCAGGTTCTTGGCCAGCTGCCAGAGGATGTTCACAAGCAGGGTCGGACTGGGGTACAGAGGGCCCGCCTGGAAAGAAGATACAAGGGCCCACCTGGAAAATCAATAGAGAAGGGCCCAGGTTGACACACTCATATCAATATTCCACTTCAATCTAATACACTAGCTCTGTGTTTGCATCTTACATTTATCAACAGTGTCCCAGATACCCCATTTAATTAGAAAAAAAGAAGATAAATGCAAATGTTTTCAGAGTTCAGAAGGTAACCACTTACCCAATTGAGGGGGAGTCCCACCTGGAAATTTCCAGGTATCCAGGTGGGCCAGTCTGACCCTGTTCACATGCCAGGAACATAGTCACCCCACCATAGCCTACATCTCAAGTAGATGGAAAGGACCAGGGGGTAGTCATATCAGACGACCTAAAGGTGGGCCAGCAATGTGAGAAGGCAGTAAGGAGGGCTGGGGGGATACTGGGATGCATAGAGAGAGGCATCACCAGTAGAAAACAGGAAGTTGTTGGCCCTCTGTACAGACAGTTGGTAAGACCACATCTGGAGTACTGTGTACAGTTCTGGGAGACCCCATCTCCACAAAGACATAGAAAGAGTGGAGGCTGTCCATAGGAGGGCAACCAAAATGGTGCAGAGTCTGCACCAGAAAACATATAAAGAAACATTAAAGGAGCTTAAGATGTATAGCGTCGAGGAAAGGAGGAAGAGGGGGACATGATAGAAACTTTCAAATACCTCAAGGGAATCAACAAAGTCCAAGAGGGTAGCATCTTTCAGAAAAAGAGATGTGCAAGAACATGGAGGCACAATTTGAAGATAGAGGGAGGACGGCTCAGAGGTAATGTGAGGAAGTATTTCTTCACAGAGAGGGTTGTAGATGCATGAAACAGCCTTTCTGAAGAGGTCGTAGAGTCAAAAACAGTGGGGGAATTCAAGAATGCATGGGACAGACATTAGGCAATTTTAGTGAGGGGGTAGGAGGAAGTAGGCTGTTGGTTAACTAGGATCTGCAGCTTATCTGTTAAGTAGGGAAATGTGCAGACTAGGTGGGCCAAGCAGTCCTTATCTGCCATCAGATTCTGTGTTTCTGTGTTTCTATGTTAGGCGGTGTCACCACTGTGATGTATTCATATCCAGCATCCAGTGACAACGTTTTTGCAAGGGTTGCAAAACTCCATGTCCCCAAACTCATATGGGCTGCAAAGATCCATTTCACCAAAATCACAGGGGTTTTAAAGCCTCATTTTACCAAAATCATAGGGGTTATAAAGCCTCATTTCACCAAAATTATAAGGTTTAAAGCTCCAAATTTGCTAAAATTATAGGGTCTAAAAAGAAGCATTATACCAAAATTTTAAGGTTTTAAAGCACCAATTTCACCAAATTCATAAGGATTTACATAAGGGAAGGAATAAAAGCAACAGAACAAAAGGGTAAACAGGGAGGAGAAGAAGCACTGTGGGTAAATTTGGAGACAGGCAATGGCACCACAATCCGCACAGGGGTTGTATACAGACCCCCTTCTCAGGGGGAGGAAATGGACAAGGAAATGATAAAAAATATACTTAGAATGGCAGAAAAAGGGAGATATTGCTGCTGGGTGATCTGAATATGCCAGATGTTAACTGGAGTGCAGTTGCAGCAGCCACTTCAAAAGAGTGTTATTCTAGATGCCCTCTGGGGGCATGCCTTAGACAACTAGCATTGGAGCCCACTGAGAGGGAGCAATCTTAGACCTGGTTCTCTTCAAATGGAGATGGAGAGAGGATCACAGATGTATGAAGTGGGTAGCCATCTGGGAACTAGCGACCATCGAACAGTATGGTTCACAATAAACACAGCAATAGAGTCAAGCCATACAAAGGCAAAAGTACTGGACTTTAGGAGGGCTGACTTTGCCAAAATGGGTGAGTGCCTAAGGAATGCACTAGCAAATGGGCAGGAATGAGGGGTGGAAGAACAATGGGGAATAATAAAAACTGCCATCACAGAGGTAACGAGCCTTTGTGTGAAGCAAATAAACAAAACAAAACGATGTAAGAAACCACTGTGGTTCTCAAAGGAAGTGGCAGTGAAGGTTCAAGAGAAAAAGAAAGCATTCAGGAAGTACAAGGAATCGACAGAAGGAGCAGGACAGAGAACTGTATCAGTTAAAGCAAAAGGAAGCTGGGAAGGCAGTCAGAACAGCAAAGGCCCAAACCGAGGAAAAGATAGCCAACCTCAGTTAAGAAGGGGATAAAACCTTTATAGGTACATCAGGGAGTGAAGGAAGACCAAGGGAGGGATAGTGAGGCTTAATAAAGGGAGGGAGGGTGGGCAGAGGGAGGCTGTGAAAGGCAGAGATACTAAACAAATATTTTTGCTCAGTATTTACAAATAAAGAGGGGAGGTACCTAAAACAAACAGTAGAAACACTCTGATACAGAAGTTGATACCAGCCCATTTACAGAAGAAAGGGTTAAGGAAAGAACTCTAAAACTGAAGGTGGACAAAGCAATGGGGCCTGATGGGATTCATCCCAGAATTTAAAAGAACTAAGGGTAGAACTAGTGACACCACTGACTACCCTCTTAACAAATCATGGAGGATGGGGTGGTTCTGAGGACTGGAGGAGGGCAGATGTGATTCCCTTCACAAAAGTGGGAGCAAGGCAGAAGCAGGAAACTATAGACCTGTTAGTTTAACCTCAGTGATAGGGAAAATGATGGAATCACTTCTGAAGGAAAGAACTGTTGAGTATCTAGAGGCCAGAGGGGCACAGGACCCTAGGCAGCATGGATTCACAGCAGTAAGGTCATGCCAGACGAATCTGATAGATTTCTTTGACTGGGTGACCAAAGTAGTAGATCAGGGAGGGGCTGTGGACATGGCCTACCTAGACTTTAGCAAGGCATTTGACACAGTCCCACACAAAAGATTAATATACAAGTTAGCCAGCCTGGGAGGGGTCCCAAGATGACAGCCTGGATAAAGAATTGGATGGAGAATAGGACACAGAGAGTAATAGTAAATGGAGTCCACTCAGAAGAAAGGGGGGTTACTAGTGGGGTACCGCAGGGTTCAGTATTAGGACTGGTCCTCTTCAATGTCTTTATAAGCGACATTGCAGAGGCAGAGGGACCGGAAAGAAAAGTATGTCTCTTTGCAGATTACACAAAGATCTGCAACAGAGTTGATGCACAAGGTGGGGTGGAAAGGATGAGAAGGGACTTGGCAAGGTTAGAGGAATGGTCAAATGTATGGCAGCTTGGATTTAACGCTAAGATGTGCAAGGTAATGCACCTGGGAAACAAAAACCCAGGGGAAGAGTACACAATGGGGGGTGAGATACTAACAACAACAAAAATGGAAAGGGACCTGGGGGTAGTCATATCATATCATAAAGGTGGGCAAGCAATGTGAGAGGGCAGCAAGGAGGGCTGGGGGGATACTGGGATGCATAGGGAGAGGCATCACCAGTAGAAAACAGGAAGTTATTATTAGAGTGGGGGGGTGGCTCAGAGGTAATTTAAGGAAGTATTTTTTCACAGAGAGGGTTGTGGATGCATGGAACGGCTTTCTGGAAGAGGTTGTGGAGTCAAAAACAGTGGTGGAATTCAAGCATGCATGGGACAGTCTTAAGGCCATTCTAGGGAGTGGGGGTAGGAAGAAGTAGGCTGCTGGTTAACTAGGATCTGCAGCTTATCCATTAGGTAGGGAAATGGGCAGACTGGGTGGGCCAAGAGGTCCTTATCTGCTGTCAAATTCTATGTATGTTTCTATGATGCTAAGATACATTTTTGAATCCAGCTTGGCTTTAGGCTGGCATGGAGCTAGGTAGGGAAACGGCAGACTGGATGGACCTCTAGGTCTTTTGCTGCTGTCACAGTCTGTTTTTCTTTCTGTGGTTCACCAAAATCATAGGAGTTTAAAAGCCCCATTTCACCAAAATCATAAGGGTTCATATCACACTTGAAAATATGATTGTTTTCCCTAAGACTTTATCTACTACTGCTGCCTGTCTACACATGATGTCCTAATTGTCTGGTTATGAAGCATCATTGGTTTCCATAGACAAGATTAAGAGGTCATAAGCAGAGGATTATGACATCACACGTAGACAAGCAGAATGATTTGATGACATTTAAAGATAAGGATCCTTTTTCCATGCACATCTCCTCAGTAATAAAGAACTGTAGTTTCGTAATCCCAAACAAAATGGGCTGAATGCACAAATCTGAAGCTTCATTCTACAAACCTCACAAATTCTCAGCAGACATCTTACTCTGTTCGCTGTAGCCTTGCTCTGCTGAAATACACAGGGAACTGCTTCTGGAACAGTTATACAGATTTTACTATGTACTAGCTCCCTCTACTGGTAATTCCCACATTAAACTCCATGAAGCTGGTGGGGCACATTTAAGAGAGAGATGTCAGGAAGCACTTTTTCACAAAGAGGGTGGTGGACGGCTGAAATATGCTACCAGAGGAGGTGGTCTGTGTGAACTTAGTGGGGGGGGGGCACAAAAGAGGGTGGAAGAGATATATGGACTCGGTAAAGACCACTCCAGAAAGGGAGGGGGAGATTGAAAAGTATCTAAGGCTCTTTCATTCAGTATTAGGTAGGAATGGGCAGACAGAATGGGCTAGGGGGCCTGTTTCTGCTGACATATTCTGTGTTTCTATGGTTCTATAAAAACAGGAAATGTAAGAAATGTAACTAGAGCACCGTATGACTTACAAAGTTTTCCAAGACATGTCACCAGTTCTTCAAAGAGCTTGCAGAACCAAAAATAGTAGGCAGGAAATGTTATCATTTTTAAAAAAGTAGCCACTTGTTGCATTTTATTTCTGAAGTAAAAGCAGGACCTCCTTGCAAATAAGCACTGCTCAACTGAGCTTTTCTTTGTAAAAACAAATAAATACAATATTTCTTTCTCCATTGGCTCATTAGGGTTTCTACCTTGTAATATTAGGTGTGATGTGAAGAGAAATACATTACCTAAAGATTGATGTATCCAGTCCCATTCTTCTTAAGCCTTGTCAGCATTGTGACCTTCCTCACTGTGACATCACACGTGACCGCTCTGACAGCAAGTTATCGGCTTTCCTTGGTCAACTGTGATGTCACTGACAGTGAGGTCAATGGGCTGATGATGTATGAGGAGGAAGAGAACTAGTTATGTCAGCCTCCAGGTAGAATACTACTCCACACATCACACCACATTTTGTTGGGCAGAACATGTTGTAATTGGCAAGAGTGAAAAGAAACAATGCTTCAGATATAAGACGTGCTAGTCCACATCTTTTGAAAGTTAATATTAATTTCAGGCAGTATATCGGCTCTTTAAATAAACATTAACATCTATTGCAGAAAGAGGACTTTGCATGCTAAAATTGTTTATTTTATTTTATATCATTTTATTTGATAATTGGTGACCGGGAGAGTCACACTGAGCCAAGGTTCATTTCCAGGTGCAATCAGGGAGGGGAAGGGACAGGAAATATAAATAAAATGCACAGTGGCTTTTCACGGTTGTAATAAAGTGCAGTCAAAGTACAAAGATGAGGTAATTTACTAGTGCACAACCAAGCAGCAAGGCTTGAGCAACATTGAACACCAAAACAGACGCACCTGCACTGGGCTATGTTGGCATTGCAGAGGAACGTCAGGGGGAGGTAAAACAGGAGCAGGGGGAGGAGAAGTTTCAGCTGATACCAGAGGGAGCCAGGGGAGGTAGAGTGTTAGATGAGAAGTGGGTTAATGCACTAATATGCCAAAAATAAGGACTATAAAGCAAAATAAATCTAAAAATACACTCTCTTATGCTTCTAATTAACATATCCATTGTGTTTTTCTTTTTCTGCCTATTTGTAATTATTTCTGTGTCTTTTCACATCCTCTCCCATGCTGTTCAGAGACTCCTAGATCCTCAAGAGGATGTTTCTGCAGTTTATCTGAAATTAATTAAAGGATACTGCAAATAGTGAGATGTTCTGGGAGTTTTGTTTTGTAACTGGCTATAACATTTGGCTGTATCTTCTTGAAAAACACTTATTAAATTATCCTCCAGTTTGGCAGGAACATTCTAATGCATTATTCCTTAGTGGATTTTAGCGTCTCAGCCAGGCAACATGAAGGACAAGAAGGAAAGTAGTAGGAAAGCAATCATTGTGAGGGGATTCATGATAGGGGGGGTGGAGACTCAACTGAGCGACTAGACATACAAAGGTGCTAGTCAGATGCCTCCCGGGGGCCTCAGCAAAATGTGACACCGTTCGCATCAGAAGAATAGCAGAGAAAGAACAGGAGGACTTGAAGATCCTGGTACACCTGGGGGCAAATGGCATGGTGGGCCGTTGGTAGAGGAAGCCAAATGAAACCTAGTTATTAGGAGACTAATTGGCCACTCAAACAACCACCCTGGCCTTGTCTGAGGTCTTTCCTGTGTGGGGCAAGAGCAGTAGCACAGAGAAGATCAGGAGTAAAGAAATTGAAGCATTCAATGAGTGGTTATGGAGCTGGTATCAAGAAAAAGGCTACCACTACGTTGGTGCATGGGAAGACTTCTGGGAGAGGAGGTTCTTCAGGTATGATGGACTGCACCTAATATCATATCATATATCATAACAACTTCATTTAAAAAAGTGCTGTTCCAAAAAGATCAATCAACAGTGAAACCACACAAACATAAATATAAATTAACATCAAACAGTTAAAAGTAATTAAATATAAAATAGCAAAAGCTAGCCATCATCAGAATCAGGAAAAGCTACATGAAACAAATGGGTTTTCAAGGCAGCTTTAAAACTGTCGACAGTCAGGCACACTCTAACCTGGTGAGGTAGAGAATTCCACAGGGCAGGGGCCATAAAAGCAAAAGAATGGGCCCCAGAGGTCTTCTGTCGAACCCTGGAAACCTCTAGCAATCCCTCGCTGGAGGACTGGAGTGAGCAGAGGGAGTGGTAGGGGTGGAGAAGATCTTACAAGTAGCATGGACCCAATCTGTGTAGGGCTTTATAGGTCAGTAACCCAACTTTGAAGTTGATCCACCAATATACAGGCAGCCAGTGCAGGCTGTGGAGCACAGGAGTGACATGGTAAGATCTTGATAAGCTGGTCAGCAGCCTGGACACTGCATTCTGCACTAGCTGCAATCAGTGGATTTCAACCCCGCTAGCCTTAAGTATAGGGCATTGCAGTAATCCAGGCATGAGGTAACAAAGGCATGGACCAACACTGGAAGATCGCCAGGCGGGACCAGGCACTTGATCCAGGCGATGTTCTTCAGATGGAAAAAAAGAGGTCTTAGCAACAGCAAACACCTGTGATTTTAATGTCAGGCCACTATCAAACACAACGCCCAATCAGAGGTACACAACTGGTCACCCCCAAGCCAGAGACTGGATGGTTGGCCTGCCATCAGCCCCAAACCATGGTGACCTGGCTCCACCACCAACACCTCAGTCTCATCTGAGTTTAACTTTTGCCAATTGGCACTCATCCAACCCTGGATCTCAGAGAGGCAGCTGATTAAATACCAAGATTATTCCACTCTGCTAGGGTACAAAGGACATGTAGAGCTGAGTGTCATCTGTATAGCAGTGAAAACTCAGCCCATACTGCTATCTAATGTCTCCCAATGGCAGCATATACACTGCAGTGGAATGATGGAAAGAGTAAGAGCACTGGGCCAAAAATTAGATGTGTGCATTGAGCATTTAAACTAGGGAAGGGGGAGCTGGAGGCAAATGACCATATCAAAGACACCCTAGAAGATAGGAACTTAGCTGTAACTCACACCAAAACAGGAATTAATCACAGAATGCAAAAAAGGGACGAGCAGGAATACAAAAGGAGATAAACAAACACAAATGGAAGTGGGATTCAGTTGTATGCTTACTGGAAAAGAAACTAGAGGTAAAACACAAGGTCAAGGAAGGAAAAATTAAAAGAAGGGTTGACAGACCATGGAAAGCCATGTGCACAAACGTTCGCAGCCCAGTGAATAAAATTGCAGACCTAATGGCCCTGATCTCAGAGGCTGACCTAGACATTTTTGTTGTGACCAAGACATGGTACACAGGGAACCATGACTGGAATAAATAGCTGTGCCAGGGTACAATCTGTTCCAAAAAGATAGTGCAGGAAAAAAAGGGTGAGGAGTGGCCATCTACATTAGGGAGGATATAAAAGCTACAGAAGTACAGGGCATAAGGGATGTAGGGGAGGTAGGGGAGGCACTGTGGATCACCCAGCAAATGGGGAATGGTACTGCCATTTGAGTAGGTGTGATCTACAGGGGGAGGAGTTGGACAATGTGCTAGGGGAAATAATCCATGAAATGGCAGCAAAAGGGGAGATATTGCTGATGGGAGACTTCAGTTTGCCAGATGTCAATTGGAGCACCCATGCTGCAGCCAAAGCAAGGAGAAGAAACATCCTGGAAGCTCTTCAGTGGGCAGGACTCAGACATCTAGTGGTAGAACACACCCACGAGGGGGCAATATTGGGCCTGGTGCTCACCAAGAGGGAAAGGGTAATGGATGTAGAAGTGGGGCATTACTTGGAGTCTAGCGATCACAGTATGGTATGGTTTAACGTGAGGACAGTAGAGAAATCCAGCCACATAAAGGCAAGGGTCATGGATTTCAGAATGGTCGATTTTGCAAAGACGGAGGGATGTCTGAAGAAAGACCAAGGGGGTAGAGTGGGAAATGGGATGTAGAGAAACAATGGGCACATCTTAAGGAAGCCATAACAGAAGCCACGAGCCTTTGCATTAGTCAAATAAGTAAAAGAAAGAGGAAGAAAATGCCACTCTGGTTCTCACAGGAGATGGCAGGGAGGGTGAGGGGAAAAGAACTGCATTCAGAAAATACAAAGAAACACAGAGGGAGGAAGATGGAGGAATGTATCTGGAAAAGCTAAATGAGGTGGGGAAAGCAGTCAGAAAGGCCAAGGCACAGACAAAGGAAAGAACAGTCAAGCCAATAAAAAAAGGAGACAAGACCTTTTTTACATATATTAGAATGAAGAGGAAAACCAGGTGTGGGATTGTGAAACTAAAAAGGGAAGGGAGGGGGTCAGCAGAAGGGGGCCAGAAAGAAGCAGAAATCCTAAATAAATATTTTTGTTCAGTGTTCATGGTAGAAGGGGATGGGGAGGAACCAGAGCAAGGTGTAAGAAGTACCAAGGGGAGGAGTGTAGATACCAGTCCATTCACAGTAGAGGGAGTCCCAAAGCAATTAGAAAAACTGAAAACAAATAAAGCAATGGGACCAGATGGAATACATCACGGAATTCTAATGGAACTAAAAAAGGAGCTAGCAGGCCCACGGAAAGTCTTGTTCAACAAATCTTTAGAAATGAGTGTGGTTCTGAGATCACGTGATGCAGGACTACGAATAACAGCTCTCCATTTGTCTCCCGCTCACTTTGTGTTTTAAACTAAGTAAAGTTCGCTATCCTTACTTTTAATCTCAGTGAAACGAATATATTTCTAGAGCAGATCATCTCTACAATATTTCTCTGCAGTTTGCTGACTTATTATGGATGCAGAGATGAGGCAGGCACTGCCAAAACTTAAGCCGCCTACAACGCCGGAAAAAAACAGTAAAAAACAAGGCCGCAGACTACCTCTGAGGAGCATACCTCTTCAACATCTGACCCGAATGTCTTAACTGTAGAATGGTTCTTGCTGGAATTCAAACTGTTTCGGGAGGAACTCCACTCGCTAACTACAGAGATTAAATCGTTGTCGGCAGCAATGGAAAATATTTCAACGAAAGTAAGTGATAATGAAGTCCGAATTGTTTCTCTAGAAAAACATCTAGAGAGGGTAGACCCAGAATTGGCTCAGATAAGACAAAAGATGGCCCAGCTGGAATCCAAAGCAGAAGATTTGGAAGGGCGCAGTAGGCGCAATAACATTGTCCTTATAGGTTTACCCGAAAAAGAAGAGGACGAAGATACAGTTCTCGTTATTCAAAAATTAGTAACCAAGCTGGCGGGTCCCTCCCTGTATGGTGCCTCCTACTCGATCAAAAGGGCTCATCACTCTTTGCGACCCATCCCTAAAGAAGGTGCTCCCCCAGACCCTTAATTGCTCATTTTTTGAACTTCCTTGAGAAGCAACATGTTATGACCAAGATTCGGGGGTTGGATCAAGTTAAGTGGGGAGAAGCTCAGCTACGTGTGACCCAGGATTTGCCGGCTACGGTCAGACAGCGAAGAGCCCTGTTCCATCCCTTTGTGATCAAGCTTATCCCAAAAGGGATAAAATTCAGGATGCTTTACCCCTCCAAATTCCAAGTAATGATCGATGGTGCCTGGACCAGCCTAGAGGACCCGAAGATCGCCGAGTCTACTCTGAAAATGGCTTTCCCGAACCTGTTTCAGGATCATTGAGTGGTGTGTATTTTTATAGATGCCTAATTCTGCTAAGCAGATTTGTGTATGATGGAAGCGGATTTGGAGCAGCTGATCACTGGACTTGACGAAGAGGCAAGGCAAGACTGACACACAGTAAAGCCTGGGAGAGTAAATTCGTTTTCTATCAGCAGGCTATACAGTGATAGACTCTTGGCGATGCCAACATTTCTGGGGTTCTTTTGTTGTTTAAGGGATAACCAGCAATGCTGTGGGTAAGGGCATAGATCAGGTGATTTACGAGTTGTAAACACAGCCTGTGTAAACTGATTTTGATTTCAAAGGAGGCAATAATCAATACGGACACACGGGGTCGTCCTAGGTAAGGGAATGGGACTTAGTTTCTAGTCCGTGCTAATTTTGTTGTTACCTGAGTTAATCGTAATTTTGGCTGTAAAGAGTTTACTCCAAATGAGGTAAATGTTTGTATGAGATTTTGGTTTAGTGGAACTACAGTAATAGGGACTATAGGGTTCAAGTTGCTATAACCTGAGTTTTAGCCTGTAAATCCAGGATTGATCTGATGTAAGAGCTGCAACTATGATAGACACAAAAGGTTATTTTTTCATGATTAATTTATGTTTGTTTCTCAAACTAATTAATATAGACTGTGATTAAACAGTCTGTTTAAATGGAGATGGTTAGTTACAAGAAGCATTAAGACAGCCCATAGTGACACAGGTTTAGTTATTCTAGGGGACAGGAGATAGTATAATTTTAATTAGCCTATGTTTAGTAGTTATAGGGCTTTAAGGTAGGGAATAGTGCTTACAGTAATTTAAACTCTGGTAGGAGCACTAGTGAGTGGGGGGAGGGGTGTGTGTTTGTTAGCTCTGTTTATCACGCATCTGGAGTATACAGGGATGGGAGCGGGGGTACTGGGGTTGTTTTTGTTTATTAGTACAGGTAAAACTGGACAAAAACTATGTGTCAAGAATCTTTGTTAAAGTCTTTGAGATTTGTTTTGTTCCTGCAAAGGGGTTTAAAAGTGGGTATGGGGGAGGGTTGGGTGGCAACCACGGCTTTAGTATATTATTGTTGGACTGCTGTTTGTGTATAATGTCCTTTATGGTTTTGACACAAATAATATCAGATGGCAAGTAATATAAAACTGATTACATGGAATGTTAGGGGTGCAAGAAAAAGAGTTAAATGTTACCAGATATTGAAACATGTTAATTGTTTAAAGGGAACAATCGCATTTTTACAAGAAACTCATTTGTTAGTTTCGGAGGGCTCGCTTCTTAAAAAATAATTTATTGGGCAAGTGTTTAATGCAGGGGATAGTACCCAAAGTAGAGGAGTAGCCATATTATTTTCTCGTCATGTACCCTTTATTTGTGAGGTCTGTATACAAGATCCGGGAAGAAGATACTTAATTTTGAAAGGTTTATTGGACCGTACAAAGGTGGTGTTGTGCTGTATATATGGACCAAATATGGACTCTCCAGTTTTCTTCTCTAAATTACTTGTGGAGCTACTTCCCTATGTTTCCTTTCCTGTGATTATAGGAGGGGATTGGAATTTGCCTTTTACTCCAGATCAGGACAGATCAAGAACTAACAAATCTGGTCTCTCCCCAGCGCAGAGAACTCTTAGGGACTTAGCTGATCAGCTGGGATTGTTTGATCCCTGGAGGGTATTGTATCCCTCCTTGAGGGAATTTACATTCCGCTCGGCAGTCCATGGTACATCTACCAGAACTGACTATTTTTTGCTTAGTCATAGTTTTCTGCCAAGGCTCATCGACAGTGCTATTGAGCCGGTAGTTATCTCGGATCATGCAGTGGTTTGGAGTTCACTAAATTTGATTTCCAATATTCCTAAAGAAACTAGTTGGAAGATGAGAAACCAACTACTGCACAAAGAGGTAGCCATCAAAAACATTTCAAAACTAATTGACCAATATACAGAAATTAACCTTGGTTCGACAGGTAGAATTGACTTGGAATGATGCGTCTTGAAGTGTGTCATACGTGGGAGGTGATTAAAATAGCTTCATACAGGAAAAAGTGAAGCAACAAAAAGCCCTTACTTTATTAAATCAGATTCATCAACTAGAAAAAGGTTTATCACCTTCCATCCCAGAACAGCACAGAGTTAGATTAATGGGCTTAAGAACACAATATAGCTCCCTTTTACTTGGTAAAGCTAAGTGCGCTATAATGCGCCAAAAGTCAATTATGTGGATCGGGGGAAAAAGCTGGTAAGTTGCTGTCCTTACGGTTGAAATCTCAGGAGGCTTCCAGAATTATTAAAGGCATTTGATCCAGACAGGATAATAAGATACAGGTAAACCCTAAGAGAATAGCCCAGGAATTTGTTACCTATTATCAAGATCTCTATGGTCCGATGGTTAATCCCCCCAAGAAACAGAAGTTGGATAATTACCTGGATAGCCTTTTATTGCAACAATTATCGGAAGAGCAGAGGGAAGGCCTATTGGTTCCTATAACAGATGCAGAACTGGAAAGTATAGTGGAATCTCTCCCTTCAGATAAAGCTCCGGGGCCTGATGGGTTTTCTCCTAATTTTTATAAATCCTTCAAGAAGCAGTTAATTCCTTGGTTAATTTGGTTGTATAAGTGGTTCTTAGAGGGGAAAGAAATGGATGATAGTTTTTTAGAAGCCCATATCATAGTTTTACATAAGTCAGGAAGGGATCCAGAAGAGGTCACTAACTACAGACCTATGTCCTTATTAAATTATGATATGAAAATCATAGGCAAACTGCTAGCAAACAGATTGGCAGTGGTACTGCCTTCCATAATTCACCTGGACCAGGTAGGTTTCATGAAAGGGAGGAATTCCTTGGATCATTTGAGGAAATTATCGTATATCTTCTCTGCGTGTAGGGACTCTGAGGTCCCAGCTGAGTTGTTGTCCCTAGACGCGGAGAAAGCTTTTGATAGGGTTAACTGAGATTTCCTATTCTCTACAATGGATAAATTTGGGTTCCCCAAAGCTTTTATTGATTGGATTGGTTTGTTTTATAAGAATCCCCAAGCTCGTATTTATTGTAATGGAGTTTTTTCAGAGAGGTTCTCTCTCCACTCGGGGACATGTCAAGGGTGTCCGCTATCTCCACTCCTTTTTAACATTTATTTAGAACCTTTACTTCTTAAATTAAGGGGATCCCCTTTTATCCCTGGAATCTCTATGTATGGGCTCGATTTTAAATTATCTGCTTATGCAGATGATATATTGTTACACTCCATTAATCCTGAGGTGGCGTTTAAAGCCGCTTTGCAATTTATTTTAGAATTTGGCATTTATTTTAATTACAAAATTAATTTGGATAAAAGTAGGGTTTTTCTCTTATATTATAGATTACTGAAAACAGACATTTCACATCTAGGATTTCAGTGGACCTCAAAATGTTTGAAATATTTAGGTATTTATCTAACTAGATTGGATTCCCTGATGAAAAAACTCAACTTTGACGATATCCTTCAGATGATTCAGCGAGATTGCTCTAGATGGTTACCCCTCCCTATCTCCCTTTGGGGGTGCATTAATTTAGCTAAAATGAATATCTTACCCAGGATATTCTATTTGTTGAATATGCTTAATGTTTGGTTAACCATGTGTTGGTTCAGGAAGTCCACTCCATCATTTCTTCTTTTAGCTGGGCTGCCAAACCCCAGAGAAGAACTTATTTAAAACTGACGGCAACCAAGATCAAGCATGGTTTGAGACTGCCACATATAGGGGGGTATTATTGGGCTAGTCAGATGGCTAAATATATGAAGTGGATGTCTAGTGAAGAAATACTATCCCGGCAACTATATGTACCACAATGGTTAATTCTGGAAAAGAGAATGCTAGCTATGGAGCATCTGTCTATACCAACGGTACTACACAGTACAGTTAAAAACTTACCGTTAAGTATTTCCTGTTCCCCTGTAGGGATTTCAGTAAGAGCCCATAACCAGTTACGTGTGTAGTTAAAATACAAACACACCCAAGACTGGAACCAACCTCTGATGGAGAATCCGAATTTGAAAATAAGTGGCAGGAAGACTCCTAAATCATGGGTTCCCCAGCTCCAGAATACAAAGATTAGGGACTTCCTAGATCCAGTGGGAAAACTTATTCCGGTTTCTACTATTATTAATAAATATTCCCTAGGATCGGGACAGGTTTTTAAGATGTTCCAAATTTATCATTTGCTAAGCCAACACAATAGTCAGATTGTCATGGAGGATAAATTTTATGAGTTTTTAAAGCCATGGCTGAAGTAGTACATCTCCCTCATGCAATTGCCAAGTATATGGTTCCCTTTCAGAGTTCTCTCCTATTAACCCGGAGAATGCCCCCAAATACTGGGCGAGCCAGTTCCCTGAGTCTATTATTAATTGGAATAAGATATGGGAGGAGACCTACATATATATATCTCAAGATAGATTGAGACTTACGCAATTTCAATTTTTACATAATTTATACTGGACACCCTTAAGACTTTTCAAGATTGGCAAGGTAGCTACTTCGGTTTGTAATAGATGTAAACAGGCCGAAGGCTCGTTAAAACATATTTTTTAGGATTGTCCTCCGGTCCAGTCTCTTTGGGTTGAAATTCAGAATAAAACTGATCCTTTGTTAGGTTTGGAAGACCTTTTAATTCCGGAAATATATCTTATTGGGGACTATTCCAGGACCAAGGTTAAGATACGTAGATATCGTATAGCAATGATTGCAATGACATTGAAAAAGCTTGTATTAAGGCACTGGATAGACACATCAAAGCTCATTTATATGGAGTGGCTTCAAGATCTCTTGTTCAATTTGAATGTGGAAAAGTTTAAAATAGGTCCGGGTTACTCCTCTTCCAAATATAATAAAATCTGGGCTGGTATGCATACAATCTACATGCTTCAAACTGGCGCTTATCCAGATTAAGGAACCCCCAAGATAATTCCCCTTCATAGTGTTTATTTTTGCGGGTAGTCAATAAGTTTGTTCTTTGGTTATCTAAGCCATGGTGGGGTGGTAGGGGAGAGGGGTGGAGGGAGGGGGGACATGTCACTGTTGTCTTTGAATTGTATGTTGTGCATCTTGTTAATCTCCATGTGAGTCTTGTGCCATGTCCTGTTACAATGTTAAAAATGTAATAAAAGGTTAATTAAAAAAAAGAAAGAAATGATTGTGGTTCTGGCAGACTGAAAGAGGATGGATGTTGTCCCTCTCCATAACAGCGGGAGCAAGGAGGAGGCTGGTATTTATAGGCCAGTCAGCCTAACCTCAGTTGTAGAAAAACTGATGAAATCATTACTCAGGGAAAGGATTGTGAAACACCTTCAATCCAGCAGACAGCAGGATCCAAGACAGCATGGTTTCATGGCAGGCAGGTCTTGCCAAACAAACCTGATAGATTTCTTCAACTGGGCTAAAAGGAAGATTGATCAGGGAGGGGCAGTAGATGTGGCCTACCTGGATTTCAGCAAAACCTTCGATACCATCTCATATAAAAGGCTAACAAACAAATTGAGCATCCTGGGAGTCAGATCAGGAGTTGTTAACTGGGTTAGAAATTGACCGAGTGGTATGACACAAAGGGTGGTAGTGAACGGAGTTCAGTCCATAGAAAGGGAGGTGACCAGTGGGGTGCCTCAAGTATCAGTGCTAAGCCCAGTCCTCTTTAATATCTTCATAGGTGACATTGCAGAGGGGCTGAAGGGGGAAGATGTGCCTCTCTGCAAACGACACAAAGATCTGCAATACAGTAGACACACTGGGGAGGGTGGAAAGAATGAGAAGGGACCTGGGCAAGCTGGAGGATTCATCAAATGTATGGTAGTTGAAATTCAACACAAAGAAGTGCAAAATTATGCACCTAGGTCACTGGAACCCGAGAGAGGAGTACTTGATGGGGGGAGGTCCTGTCAGCCACCAAAGAGGAGAGGGATCTAGGAATAATTATATCTGATGACCTAAAGGTGGCCGGATAGTGTGAGAAGGCAGTTAGAAGGGCCAGTGGGATCATGGGGTGCATAGGGAGAGGCATCACAAGCAGAAACACGAGGTGGTGATGCCACTATACAGATCATTAGTGAGCCCTCATCTGGAATACAGTGTCCAGTTTTGAAGGTCGCATTTCAGGAAGTACACAGACAGAGTGGAGGCAGTCCAAAGAAGGGTTACAAAAATGGTATAGGATCTGCCCTTGAAATCATATGAGGAGAGGCTGAAAGACCTCAATATGTATTATCTAGAGATGTGAAGAGAGAGGGGGGACATGATAGAGACACATAAATACCTTAAAGGACTCAATGAGACACAGGAGAGTAGCAACTTTTAGAAAAGAAGACAGTCAAAAGCTGGGGGCATATAAGATGAGGTTGGAGGCATTAAGAATCCGGGGTAATGTGAGGAAGCATTTCTTTACAGAGAGTGTGGTGGATGCTTGGAACAGTCTCCCCGCAGGGGTGGTTGGGGCAAAAATGGTGGGGGAATTCAAAACTGCATGGGACACACACAAGAGAACCCTAGAAAAAGAGAAGAATAGGAAAGCCACAGATCAGCTACAGTCTGCAGCATAAGTTAAAGGTAGAAAAACAGGCAGGCTAGATGGGCCAGGCGGTCATCAGCTGACAAATTCTATGTATCTATGTAATTATGCTTGAGATCTGATATGTGATTGGCTAGCATGTGTGTTGCTATTTATTGAAAGCAATCTATCTGATTTTGATCTAATGTAGCATAGACATTCCTTATTGTCAAGGTCAATGTTTGACTATCAAAAAACAGGTCCCTGCAACCCCCAATCCCTGGACACACCTGGAAATTAGCTGTATTAGTCCGTGTGCCTTTCCTGGTCCAAAATGAACAAATAAAAAACAAATAAAAATGTTTAACTTTGTTTAAAGTAATGAAATTCAATGTTCAAGACTTGAAATTCCAGGACTACACAGGCAATTGCTAGCCTTGTTTCTGCATTTTATCAGTACTCTACTGTCAAATGTTCAGCATGTGTAAAAACAGTCAGAACAAAAGAAGGTTAAATTTACAGCACATTGAAGTAGCAGTACTAGTTAGTTGGTAAACAAATGTTAATCTACCATTTTGTAGCAGTAATATACTGTTGCTGTTCTTAGATTCTTCATTTGGGGTATTTTAATTTCATTCAGCTATTTTTAAGAAAGCATTAAACTGCAGATGTTGCAGTATGTGTTTGAATCTACAGTAAAGATGGCAGCGCTCAGTATCTTTACAAAACTCCTCCCCCAAGGTCACAGGTTAACCGCATCCACTGTATTGATAATGTAGGTCTGTCAAGGTGTTGCCAGGACATGGTTCTGATGACTAACAGCTCAGTACCACTCTTCAATCAATCAATCAATCAAACTTTATTTAACCAGGCAAAATCATCCTTGAGCAAGCTCATTTGCAAGATGGTCCTGGACAAGTAGGACATATGCAACTACAGCAAGCTTTCAGATAAGCAGTGTACACACAATGAGCAAATAAAAGACAGTTACAGAGAAACAAATAAGATCAGGGCTGGGGAGTACATATAGTGAACACTGTCCGGGTTGATTGACTGTATATATAAAGGATTCCCTAATGACATGGGATTTTTCAACCAAAAGTCACAACGTTACAATAAAAACAAGGTATACCAGGGAGGGTAAGTGAGGGAACAACACCCGAAGGCTTATGGGTGGGGGAAAAACAAAGGAAAGGGTCAGTGAGGGGTGAATATAGATGTAGTTAAACAAGTGGGAGTTGGGCAGAGTAATCCCAAGGAGGAAAGAAGAAGAGAAGTGCTAGGGGAATACATGTAAGTGCCAAGAGTTTGGGGGGGGGGCCACAGGAGATGGAGGAGGTGGTTATTTGCAGCATACACACAGGACTCTCAGTTTGAGAGCAAGCAGCCTCCTGAAAGAGTGAGGCCCCGGGAGGGAGGACAGCCTGAGAGTTTTTTGCATGACATTCCAAAGGGTGGACAGAGAAAAGATGATAGCCGCTGAGCCATGTTGTGTCCTTATTTTGGGTAATTGAGACAAGAGACAAACTCCTTAGACCATATGTTCCCTTAGTACACTGAAACAGAGTAGAAATATAGGTTGGTAGTTTATCAGTTAGGGCCCGGTATGTCCACATAAGGGCATTATTTTGCCTCCTCAGATTGAGGGAGGGCCAGTCTAGCACCTGATAGAGCAGGCAGTGGTGGGTACATAATGGCATGCTTAGGATAAATCTCAGCACGCGATGGTAGAGGGTGTCAAGTTTACATAGTGCCTGAATAGGACAGTGACTATAGAGAAAGTCAACATTATCAAGCAGCAGTAGAAAAGTTGCTTGGACAAGTCGTTTCCTTGCTTCAAGTGTAAGGGGGTGCCTTATCTGATAAAACAAGCCTAGCCAGTGCCTTAACTGTTTAGATAGTTCATTAAGGTGAGCCAAGAAGTTGAGCCTGTTATCCAGCCAAACACCCAGCTACATTCATTTTTCTACTAGATCCAAGGCTTCACCAAGCAAGGTATAAATCTCGAGGCTTGAAGATGGTCCTGTGTAGTGGGCAGCACAAGGCGAGATAATCATAGCTTTGGTCTTTTTGGCATTAAGCAGAAGCTTGAGCCTTATTAAGTTGCATTGAAGGATGTCAAAGTCTAACTGAAGCTCCTGGTGGGCTACGTCTAGAGAGGTCTTACTAGTATAGAGCATGGTATCATCAGCGAATAGATGAACGTTACTTGTGCGTATACAGGAGTCTATATGGTTTATATAAATAGCAAAGAGAATAGGGCCCAACATCCAGGATGATAGGCCTGGCAAGGGCAAGAACCCTTAAAAACTTCCAAATTCTGTATCTTGCCTCACAGGTTAAATAATCAAAAAGTAAATCAATATATTGATGCTTTTGTTTGTTCTAAATGCCATATGGATTATTTAAATGTTTGTTAACTAGAACTACTGCTTTAAACAATGTAAAATGAAGTTATAGAAAAATACAAGTTCTATAGATTCACTGATCTGGTAACAAAAAAAAAAACACACCAAATTCTGTGAAATGTTTTCTTTTTGCCGGTATTCAGAAAGTCCAGATTCTGAAGTTTTACCATGTTTTCCGTTAAAAAACAAAAATCAGTGGCCTTGCTTACTGTCACTGCTTTAGTGTAGTAGACTTTTAGCCATGGTGGACTTGCACTAACTACTCAAGCCTCAGCTGCATAATGGGGAACTTGATGGCTCTGTAAATGTTAAAATAAGGAGGCATTATTTTTTTTTATTTATATCTTGGATTACAATACCTTTGAGCCAGAGGCTCTTTTACAAAGGTTCCACATTGGGAAAAAATATGAATACAATGGCATAAAAAAACAATAATTCTGACATACAATTCAATAACAAACAAAATAAGCACAATTCAGGCATGGGAGAATACAGTCATGGTATATTCAGAGGAATAATCAAGTGCAACAAATCATGTTTAAAAAAACAAGGCTAGACCATGGGGGGAAAAATGAACATGAGGTGTGGAGACAAACGATGCTGCCGGAGATGGGCGTTATTAGAGGGTGGGGATGAGGGGTTAAAATGATAGACACATATATGGGGGGGTGGGAAAGAGAGGGGAAGTACAGGCATGATATGAGAGGGGTATGTAGCAAGAAACCATATAGAAAATCAAAGGGGTAGAGGAGGGATTGAGACAGCATGGTAGGGAGGGAGCAACATCAAGAGTAGGTGGGTGGGAGGTGTGGGAGGAAATGATGTAGTGGGTGAGGGAGGTTGAGGTAAGGGGAGCAAAAGTGAGGGAGTGGGGGTAGGGAGTGAGAACAGGAGGGGGAGGGGTGGAGGGGAAGGGGTGTTAAGAGGGTGGGAAGGAGAAGAAAGGTGACTCGTGGAAACAGAGGAGAGGAACCACGTAGTGAGAGAGGAGACTTGTAGTCAGCAGTCACAGCTACTAAGTGCAGTGAGTTGTTTCCTAAGATTGCACTTAAAAGGGCCAGTCCTGGACTACTCCTGAATACCCGCAGGGAGGTTATTTAGCCAGTAGGGTGCCCTGTATGACAAGCAATGCAGCACCTGCAACATGTGGCAAAAAGGCACTTGATATGCCTGCTTAGACATGCAGTGTGGTGAGGGTTGGATGCATGGATTAGGTATTTCTGAGCGACAGGGGTAGACTGACTAAGACTGATTTTTATTTTTACCGGAAGGCAGGTTTAATAGGTGATTCTGTGTATACAGATTGCAAGTATGCGTTAGCCTGTGAGCTCCAATAATCAACCTACATGCCTTGTTGAGGGCTGTGCAGATCTTTTTGAGTGTGGTGCCCATAGCTGCTCCATAAACTACTAGGCCGTAGTCAATGATAGACCTGAACTAATAATGGCAGTCCGGAGTGCAGCTGGGGTCATGCAGTGCCTGTGACTGTATAACAGACCTAACCTGGTATTGACTGCCCTTACAACAAGGTCAGTGTGCATACCAATGGAGAGGGAGGCATCCAGTGTGATCCCAAGGTACCTGAAATTGGGTACTTGTTCAAGCAGAGAACCTTCATTGTTCAGTATGGTTAGTTTGTGCGATTTGTACCTGTTGTGTGGGCTAGAGAAGAGCATGCTCTTGGTTTTCTTGTAATTCATTAGCAGCTTATGGTTTTTAAACCAGGCCTCAATGTCAGAGAAACTAGCCTAGAACTGTGATTCTAGAGGTTGTGGGTCAGGACGATTGGAATAAATGACGGCATCATCTGTGTATAGCAGCATGCTATTTGAACATGTCTGGGGGAGGTTGTTGAGGAAGAGGCTAAAGAGTAATGGGCCCAAGATCGTGCCTTGAGGGACGTCAGATAACACTTGCCTACTATCAGATAGAATGCCACTAATTTTGACCCTTTGAGGCCTACTTCCAAAGTAGTTACAAAACCACCTAACTGTGTCGATCGATAGGCCAGTCTCACAGAGGGCATTTAGGAGGAGGGTGTGGTTGACCATATGAAAAGCTTTTGTAAGGTCGATATAAATCACCCCGACAAGCTGTCCTCAGTCAAGAGCATTGTGTATAAAGGAGGTGCATTCAAGCAAGGCAGTGGTGGTACTACGTGCCTTCCAAAAACCATGCCGTTGAGAGCATTGGATTTGGTACTTCTCTAAGTACTTGTTTAATTGATCCACCACAATACATTCTAGGACCGTCAAGGGGGTGGGGATGGATTGAGATTGGGCGGCAATTACAGTATTCGGCATGGTCACCATTTTTGTGTACAGGCTTAACCTTGGCTGCTTTTCACCATTGGGGGAACTGGCCGAGACATAGGGACTTATTTAATAGCTTAGTGAGAAGTGTTAGGACTTCATCAATGGTTTAACTAATTAGCTTAAGGTCTGGTGAGTCACTAGCTCACTACTAAACCTAGACTTTCCGAGCACCTTTACCAGGTACTTTTTAGTCTCCTTCTCCTTCCTGGAGACTGTCTTAAAGTGGAAAAGAGGGTGACCTTGAGGGGTGTCACAGCTCCATGTGCCAGTTGAGTTGTTTGGAGCACTGAAGAAGTCAGGGGGAAGTATACCACCCAGGTCAGAGAAGGCCAGGTTGAAAGTGAGGGCAATGAGCTTGGGTTCCTGGGTGACTACCCCATTTATCTCCAACATGGAGGGGGGAGAACTTATTGGAGTTGTCTGTGAGGCTTTTGATATTACTCCAGAATTGCCTGCTACCCCCCTCAGGAGGTTGTGAGCTCCTCTTTGAAGTGGTTATTTTTTGTCAGGCAGATCTCCCTGGTACAGACCTTCCTGGCAGCTCTGTATTGCTGCAAGTTGGTTTGCTTGCCAGAGATCTGAGCATGATGCCTGAGGTTATCACTGTTGGTCATGAGATTTAAGAGGGATGGGGTAATCCAAGGGTTAACCAAACCCTTCACCTTATGCTTTTTAACCGGGGCACAGATATCACAGATCGCGTTGGATTTAGCAATGACATATTCAAGGGCTAGGTCTATATTTTGAGCAGTATCGATAGGGGTCCAGTCTGTTTGTAACAAGGAGACCTTAAGATGTTTGAGCTGCCCAGGCTTTAGGACACATTATAAGTGATTAAAGTCATGCTTCCAGAAAGAAAAGCAAAAAAAACATGGTTAGCTGGCTAACCACACCAAAACACTGTGCACAAGCAAAAAATAAACAAATAAAGTCAATGCAGAATCAGAGTGAAGAGCTTGTGGGTTTATTTGTCCATCCTGCAATAAACCCACAAGCTTTTCACTCTGATACCACTTTGACTTTATTTTTGCTGTAGCTAGCCAGCTAACCAATTTTTTTGCCATTCCTCCATCTGTTAGCTGCAGCAGCGTCCGACAGCCATAGAAATATTTAATTTTTCAGCACCCAGGACAAGGAACCAGAGCAGTGCAATGCAGTACAATATTGGAGGTCACACAATCTAGTGGAAAATATGTGGAAACAGCAAAGAAATAGAGGAAACCACATTGATGCAGTAAACAAACTATACGGGATAAAATGCTTTTAAACTGTATAAGGAGGGTCAAAACAAACAGGGCCACAGAGAAACTAGCGAGTAGTACTGACGTCGAAAGGAGGACACAATCAAGTGCAGAACTACGGAAAGCAGAGGAAGTCAAAACAATGGCAAGCCTGAACCCTTCTACAGTAATATATGTAACCCCTAGGTGGCGCTATCCCAAGGGCTGCTACCCCTGCCTGCTTGGCTAGTAGCAGGTTAAGGGGCCTGAGTTCTGAAATGGGCGCCTCCACCCGGAGGTCAGGGTTGGTAGTGGTCAAGCTAACCTGGGAACAGCTCTCCGGGACACTGTAACCCCCCTCTTTCCTTACTAGTGGCCGGAACAATACACAATAATCACTTTCACAATACCCCGATACACTACACAAGTACCCACACTGTTTGCACTTACCACCAGGGCGTTCCTCTGGCCCGGCCCTGGGGACCCACTGTAAAACAAGGTTATACACAGCAAATAACAGCAGTACAGTACTCTTGCACAAACTAGAACCACAGTCAGGGTAAATGCAAAAAAGAGTTAGATCTGATTTATTTAAGGGGCTTGAACAAGGGAGGGGTGTAATCATGTTAATTTGCTTAAAGGCTCTATCAATCAAACAGTTATGCATGCCCTTCAGGGTCCATACACAGTCACACATTCTGGGTACCCAGATGGAGAATGGTGGGCTAGCCAGGAACGTTACAGCTGGTTGGGACCCTCCGATGGAACAAAACAACATGCACAACACACACTATTTGTAATCCTGAGCCAGAGGGCTCAGTTCGTGAAAAGAAAACAAGACAATCAGATGACACACTTTTAGATTAGGCAGTTGTTGCAGGGATCTACCCTGATGATTACTCACGATACCCAAGACTGGACACAGGCTGGACGAAAATCAAGACAGCAAGAGGTTAATCTGGAGTGCCAGGAGAAGAAGCAGATCCCACACGATTCGCAGAAGCGTTGTTCCTGTTCAAGTGTGGAGCAGGGGGCTGATCCCCAGGCAGGTCTCTCATTGGTGGCTTTCTCTGTGCAGTGGAGTAGTCTGGCAGGGACAGCATGGCATGGACCCGGCCGAATGGAGATGAACGCGGATTCAGTCTAATTAGGCTGGATAAAGCTTCCAGCAAGCAGAACACAGTTCACACTGTGGGGAACCAAATCATGACGCACTTTCAATACACAGCACATTTACATGTAAGGAAATTCTACTGTACCACGCAAACCGCTCTCCAGTCACGATCGCAAAGTCTCTGCACAAACTGGGGATTCAAAAGCAGCTAGAAATCCTGACAGGCTGATCACATTCAGCAAATCTTCAGTCTTCTTCAGGTATGAGCCTGGTAAAAAATCAGTGGCTTACTTCATTCTCACAAACTTGGATTTAGTCTGAAATAATCCTCTTCTCTCCCTCTCAGGGGCAGCAGGAAGACATGCAGGCCACAACTGAGGCCTTTCCATAGTTCTGCCACATGAAACTACTCAGACGGCTGCTTGACTGTCTCAAGTTCTTGCTCATTCAGCTCCCAACTGAGATCTGACACAACTGCCAGCAAGCCAGGGACTTTCCCCAGAATCCAAAAGGTTTGGTTGGCTGATCTGTCTGTTAGACACAACGAAGGCTTCCCCTTCAGGTGCAAAAAGGTGCCAAAACTACAATTCCTACAGATTTTGACTCCAGACAGCTCCTGTAGTCCGGCTCCATTTTAGGTCCCACCAGAACTGATTGGTCCAATTCGCAGTCCAGGACCAAGATAGTGGAGATAAACAAAACAGTCCTTGCTGCAAAGAAGGCAGGTTAGACAAACTACATTATCACTCTAAATGATTTTCAGCAAATAATTACATCTTTCAACAGAGCTCCTCTCAGATTACTTATGACTGCAATCTAGGCAGCTCTTAAAGAGACAGTACACAGAGGCTATACAGGCACTCTCTGGCAATCACATTTAAACTGCTAAAATGCAGGACACCAGCCTAGCAGTGAGCATTTAGGCAAGCTCAAGGAAGACTTTTCAGGAACCCCCATTTGTAGGGGGGTTACATATAAAAGAAAAGTGAAAAAAGGAAACTTTGAGAGAAAAAACGTAAGGATGGGATAAGCACCAGGAAACAAAAAAGGGCAAACATATTAAATGATTACTTCAGGTCAAAGTACACAATGGAAAGCATTATACCAGTACTTGACAGCAAAAACCAGTTGCAAGGTAGTGAAAGTAATAGGTCAGGGATGGAGACAGTTACATAGGAATATAGGAATGTGATGGCAGCCAGCAAAGAGGTTATAGGGAGAACTATACAATACAAGATTTTGCATTATTATTATTATTATTATTCCCCAAAGAGACTGCATTCGGTGGGTTATCTTCCAGAAGGGTCTTGCTGGAAATGTAATCAAAAACATGCTAATTTACTGCACATGCTCTGGGATTGTACGCACATATTTCCGTTATGGAAGATGGTGCATAACTTTTGTACGTCTGCTTTTGAGGTCACAATACCATTTACCCTGAAATTTCTGGTATTGGGCATAGATTCAGAGGACACAACTCTCAATATGCAGCAGAGGGCAGGGATTAGGGCCACTGCTTTCTAATTGGAAGATGAAATGTGCTCCTTCTCTCCAAGAATGGTACAGCAAATTAAGTGAGACCATCAACAATGTACGTATAGCGCATGTTATTGCAGGCAAATCCCATCTCTTTGAGAGCACTTGGTCACCAATTTTGGCCATATTGGAAAGTATGTGATAAGTTCCAGTTCATATGATTTTTAAAATACATAACCCCCTTTGTGATCCAGCCTAAAGGATAACTCTATTGGAATGTGGTTTCAAGAGGTATAAGCAGCAAAACGTTTCTCATCCTTGTATGAAAGATCTTTCCTTTCATTCATAAGAGGTATGTATGAGGGTCAAAGAAGAGGTTAGATTGAGGTAATTCATTTCAAACCAAATGTATGTAGAAAGAAGATGACTTCACTACTTACGTGTTATTGATTGTACAAAAGAAAAACTTATGTTCATATGCATGTAATGTTTTCTTTCTAATTTTAAAATCTCAATAAAATCTTGACTGGAAAAGGAATGTGATGGCAGAAAAGGACCGCCAGGCCCACCCAGTCTGCCCAGTTTGCCAAAGTGTCCACTTAGGTCTTAACTATACCCCCCCCCTTCCCAGCAGCCCCCTGTGTTTATCCCATGCCCTCTTGAACCCCCCTACAGTCCTCTCTCCCACCACCTTCCTTGGCAGTACATTCCAGTTTCTCACCACCCTCTCAGTGATGAAGTTCTTCCTAGGTTTACCTCTAAATTCCCCTCCCTTGATTTGTAATTTGTGCCCCCTCACTCTTGGCCGCTCTTTTAGCTGGAACAGGCTCACCACAGGCACTTTATTGAATCCCTTGAGGTATTTAAATGTCTCAATCATGTCACCCCCTCTACCTCCTTTGCTCCAGTGAGTACATACCTAGGTCTTTCAGTCTCTCCTTGTATTACAATTGGTCGAGCCCTCTGACCATCTTTGTTGCTCTCCTCTGTACACGCTCCACCCTCTCCACATCCTTCCTGAGGTACGGCCTCCAAAACTGGACCCCATACTCCAGGTGCAGCCTAACCAGCTGGTGTACAGGGGACGTATGACCTCTTTCCTTCTGCTGGATATTCCCCTCCCTATGCAACCCAGCATCCAGCTGGCTCTTGACATAGCCCTTCCACACTGCTTACCCACCTTCAGGTCTTGTGAAATTATGACACCTTGGTTCCTTTCCTGTTCTGTAACTTGCAGGGATATAACTCCCATCCAGTACTCTGCTTTTTATTTTTCCTGCCTCAGTGCATAATCCTATATTTTGCTGTACTGAATGACAATTGCCATTCCTTGGACCACCTCTCCAACCGCTCCAGATCTCTACGCATCATCTCCACCCCTTCCTGCTTGTCTACTCTGTTGCCGACCTTTGCATCATCTGCAAATAGACTCATCCTCCACTCCAGGCTCTCCTTTATATCCCCTATAAAGATATTAAACAGAAGGGGCCCCAGCACCAGTCCCTGGGGGACCCCACTGATGACTACGGACTCTTCTGAGGGTGCCCCATTGACCAATACCCTCTGTGTTCTGCCCTCCAGCCGGTTCTTAACCCACTTTATCACCCCTTCCCCAACCCCAGGTGATCCATTTTGTGTAGTAGCCTCATGTGCGGCACTGAGTCAAACACTTTTTTGAAATCAAGGCAGGCCACATCCACTGAGCCCCCCGGATCCACCACCTTGATGACCCAGTCAAAGAACTCTATCAAGTTCATTTGACAGGATCTGTCCTCGGTGAACCCATGTTGCCTTGGGTCCTTACAGCCATTAGCCTCCAGGTAACTGTTGATTCTAATTTTGAGCAGCTTTTCCATGAGTTTACTAAACCACGGATGTCAAGCTCACTGGCCTGTAATTGCCAGCTTTCTCCCTTGCCCCCCCCTTATGAAGGCGTACTACATCCGCCCTTTTCCAATCATTGGGTACCACCCCCGATCCTAAAGACTTGTTGAATAGGATAGTCAAGGGAGTGGCCAGTACATCACTCAGTTCCCTCAAAACCCTAGGATGCACCCCATCCAGCCCCATGGCCTTGTCCAGGTTCAGATCTCTAAGTTGCCTCAGGATTTCCTCTTCCCGAAACTGCCTCATATCCACCCCTTCCCCTGTACATCTATAGTTACCCCCTTCCATTCTTCTTCCTTCGTGAATACTGAACTGAAGTATCTGTTAAGCAGTTCAGCCTTCTCCTGATCTCCCACCACCCTCTCCCCCAATCCTTTTTTCAGACTTTGAATCCTCTTCTCTGTCTTCCTCCTTTCGCCTGTATACCGAAAGAAGGTCTTGTCCCCCTTCTTAACCTCCTTGGCAATGTTCTCCTCCATCCTTGCTTTTGCTCGCCTGCCCTCCCTGCCCACCTCCCTCTACCTGGCCTGATATTCTTCCCAAGCTTCCTCCCCTTGCATCATTCTGAACCTCCTGAAGGCTCTTCTCTTAGCTCTGATGCTGTTCTCCACTTCCCTGTTGAACCATAATGGCTTCCTCTTTCTCTCGTTTTTGTTCGCCCTCCTTGCACAGAGGTCATTGGCAACTACTATGGCCCCCTTTATTGAGTTCCACATGTCCTTCACTCCCTGTAGTTCCCCCACTCCTTCCAGAGCCTGATGAGCATATTCCCACATCCTACTTAAATCTACTCATCTGAAGTCAAGCACCTTCATCTTGGTCCAGTTTATGATGGCAGATGTGCGTATAGTGAACCACACAGTACCGTGGTCACTTGCACCAAGGTTCTCCCCCACCCATACATCCCCTACCCTATCCCCATTGGTTAGTACCACATCTAACATCACCCCTTCCCTAGTTGGTTACCTGACCATCTGTCTTAGTAAGGCCACATGAAGGGAGTCAAGAATCGCCCTGCTTTTTGGTGATGCTGCTGACATCATGTCCCACACCAAATCCAGTAGATTGAGGTCCCCTATCAGCAGCACCTCGCCCCTAGTTGCCATCCTTAGTATCTCTTCCATCATCTGGTTGTCCACATTCTCTTCCTACCCTGGTGGCCTGTAGACCACTCCTGTCCACAATGCCTCACCTCTCCCCATGGTTAATGAAACCCACGGTGCCTCTGTGTCCCCCCACCTGCCCTGTATTTCTGTCACCTGAATCCCTTCACTCATCTAAAGTGCCACTCCCCCTTCTTCCAACTCTGTCTCTCCTAAAAAGATTATACCCTGGTATGTTCATGTCCCAATCATGCCCCTCCATGGTGTCACACTTGACCAGCTGGTTCTGATTCCTGTATCATTTTTTGTAAATATAAAAAATTGTGTGATGGACTGTCTGTTAAGAAAAAATGCTGTCTTGCTTAAACTGACACATCAACCCCCCAAGGGTAAGTTCAAAGGATAAGACATAGCTTAAACTGCAGATAGCTGAAATGCAATTACTTTGTTAAGTTTGCTTTGAAGCCAGAAAATAAAATATCCATTCATGACACCCTCAGGGAGATCCTTTGATGTGCACTAGGTGTCCTGAGAAAAGGGACACTGGCCAGTGTTATGGGTAGCCTCCCAGGAAACCAGCTTATTTCATCAAAGATACCTTTGATGTCTGGGGATACCAGGTCCCAGACTAAATTAAGGAGTCCAGTATACATTTGCTTTGAATATACAGTGACTTACATCAAAGAGATTTTTGATGTCTGGGTAAGCAGAGCACAGATCGGTTTGGACAAGTTACAGGAAGAGAGCCGATTAACTTGGTCATCTATTATTTTTTTTTAAATATCTTAATAGGACATCCTGTGTTATAAAATATAAATTGTAATACACCAAGAGTCAGAGTTAGGTGACCTCAGAGAGAAGGCTGGCTCAAGACTGTTTTTAAACCTACTGAGCAAACCTTAGATAGACATTCACATTAATTTTTCTGACTGAGAAGGAACATCAAAGCACTGAAAGATTAAGAAGTAAGGACCTTAGACAAGACTAGTCTGAGTGTATGTAGGAATTTGCACTTTTAAACTGGTTTGTTTTAAGGCTGTATGTGTTGGGATATTTTGTTCTGTATTTTACTGTTTTCCTATTTTTTCTATTTTAAAGTAAAGATATATATTTTAAAAACAGAAACTGCCTGTTGTGCCTTGAGACTTCTTTTTATATAAATGGAGCTTAGAATGGTTATAGTTGACACTGTGCATGTGCTTATTGTGATACCAAACTGGGAAACAGATAAAAGTTCTCTAAGGTCTTTCATTGAGTTCTAAGGGTTCATTTTATAATACCTGATTAGGTGCCCATAGGCAAAGATATCGGCCCCCCCCCAAAGACAGAATGATCTGAGCCCGACAGTTGGGTACTCTAGCAAAAGGTTATCAGTTTGAACCCTCCAGAACTTGGGACTAAGGTGACTTGAACCCACAAAACAGACAAGAGGGTTACCTTGCTCTGCTAAACTGTTCACAATTCTACGCTCAGAGGTTGGCACTTTGGGAGTAGAGGGCTGACCTGCTAAGCGAATCTGTGACACATGGCACCAAGTCTTAGTGATTCCCACCAAGTCTAATCCTGCCTCAGCCATGACCGCTGCCAGGTCCGGGACCTTGTTGACCAGGCTCCTGGTGTTTGCGCACATGGCCTTCCAATCTCCTGCTTCCCTGATGCTCTCTCCCTTCCTACTCCTGCTCACCAACCTGACCCTACCACCCAACTGGGCATCCTACTTTCTGGGTGAGAGGGCCGAGATCCCCCTTGTCAGCTGCGCCGTTGCTGGGATTCGTCTGTAACAACCCCCCATGTCAGTTTAAACTGTAGGATTTTACAATGTACTCCTCCAATTTCCCTTTCAGCACCTCTTTGCCCTCCTTTTTAAAGTGAAGCCTGTCTGTGGCAAATAAGCTTTCATCTTGCCAAGTTGTCCCCCATTTCCCTACCATCCCAAAGCCTTTCCAAGTGGACCATCCAGGGAGCCAGCTATTGAACTCAGCTATCCTCATCTTCCTCTCTGAGCTAACTCTCAGAACAGGCAGCACCTCAGAGAATGCTACAGATCTAAAACTCGGGCTGCTGCAGAACCTTGCCAGTGCCTTGAACCTAGCCTGCACTTCCATCAAGCTGTGCCCTGCAAGGTCATTTTTTTCCCAAGTGGAACACCAGATGGGTTCTCTCATCCTGTCTTTTCCCCAAGGAGGGGATGTGGTGGATCACTTCAACTGCTGTCATACCTGGCAAGCAGCTTACCCAGACCTTACTCTTACTCCCCTTCCCCCCCAGCTAATGCCTCTGACTATAGAGTCCCCAACTATTAGGAACTTATCTTCCACCCTCCTTAGACTGGATCCTCTCCCTGCTTGCTGTCCATCCCTCAACTCCTCCTTTTCTTCCCTGCCTCCTAACTCACCCATCCCTGAGGCCCCTACCACAAGCTTGAAATCCCTCTTCCCTGTCCCTGTAGCCCCTGTAGTCTTCCCTCTCCAGTGGCCACCACCTGGACTCCTCCCTGCAGCCCTTCTGCTCCTGGTGTTCCCTTCCCATTACCACTACCTGTGGTCAGCTCCTTTGCCTGCCCCTCCCCCCATTGCCTTGCTACAGATTCCCTATCCTGCCATGATCTAACTCTCTCCTGTCTTGGGGTTCTCCTCCCCTCTTCTCCCTCTACCTTTCCATCTGAGTCACATTTATCACCACTGAGGTTTGTCAGTGGGGTTCCAGCTAGCTTACCTTCCTGCCCTGGCACCTCTCCAATATCACTGCCCAGTTCTTCCTCCTTGCCTCTGGGCCCAGCTACCTCACCCTCCTGCTCTGGTTCCACATCATTATCACCTCCCAGTGTCTCCCCCTTACTTAAGATACCATGCTGACCTTCACTGCCCACCTTGATTCTAGGCCAGCGTGACCCCTTGGTATTACATTCCCTGCCCTCCTGGACCTGCTTTCCTGAATTAACTCTGTCTCTTGATGCTTCTTCCTGGCTGCTACTACTCTGAGGTAATCTTCTCTGTGTGTACGCCTGCCCCTGTTCCCCTTCTCCCGATGCCCCCTTCTGCTTCCCACTGTCTTGGGGTGCCGTCCTCCTTGTGCGCTTATCTCTGTATTTGCTACACCCCCCCTTTGCCCCTCCTCTATTTTCCTTTCCTCTTGGGACTCTGACTTGTCAACCCCATTCTCCCCACCCTTAACACCCGACACACGAACCTCATCGCCCCCATCCTCATCCTGCATCAGTAGCTCAGCATACCTATTTTTGTGTGCGATACCTCCAACTGCCCATCCCCATCTAAAGCTCCCCCTACTTTCCTCTCTATGAGATTTCTCTGAGTCCACTTGCCCCCCAACCACTTTCCATCCTCCTTCTCCTTTGTCCTCCATGCCACTGGCTTCTCCCCCACTGCTTCCCTGTTCCTCCACCCATGCAACTCCTCTCCAATACTGTTGCCTACTATTCCCGACCAGCCTCTCCCCCTCTATTTGTCACTTGCCATCCTCCTGTTGTCAGGTGCCTCACAGTGAAGTGTTCTGCCATCCTCACTACTGCTTCGACCCTCCTCAACCACTCTCCAATCTCCTCTAGCCCCCTTTTGCCACTCCAATGCCTCAAGGGTCCAGCGTAGTCCCCTTACTTCTTCCCTGATTTGTGCCAATTGCTTGCAAACCATACAACCCCCCACCCTCCACACCAAGTGCAGCATCATGGCCGACCCACACCCAGTACATCCCACCACCCTACCAAACATGCCCCCAGGCCTTGCTGTTTGGGGAGCCAGCCTCCAACCCCAGTCCCTTCTATGCCAATTGTTTCTTTCCATGTACTCAGTATACAGTTTACTACATGAGCTGAAACAGTAGATGGAGATAGAGAAATTCCCCTGGACAGGGGGGCTTCCACGATTTACAGATATATTTCTTGCTTTGGCCAAGTATATTAATGCACCAGTTCAAGACAGGCTTGGAGATTTGGGAAAGCGGCTAGTGCTTCTGCCCCTGGTGCAGAAGGTTCCAGGTTCTATCCCCAGGTGTGGTATATCTGAAATGCCTAGAAAATATCTGGTTGTGGACCTGCTATTCTATTAATAAGTGGTCAGTGTGGGTCAGGAAGAGGCTGGGATTGCAGGGGAATCCAGAATACTTGATTTGCACTCTAGCACCTCCTAGTGGTTGGCAGGTATAGGAAAATTGCAACTTATAAATATGACCAAATGTTCTGAAAATTATGCAAAAACATAATGTGAGCATGTCCTCAGGGCCAGATGGGTTACACCCAAGGGTACTAAAGGAGTTGAGTGAGTCACTGGCAGACCAATTTACCAAATCACTAACTTCAAGGGAGGTGCCTAAGAACTGGAGGGGGAGCAAATGTGCTCCCCCTACAAACCCAGGTAACTGTAGGCCAATGAGTTTGACATTGATAGCAGAAAGGTTGCTGAAATCAATCAGCAAAGACCAGAAAGTGGACTTGCGAACAATAGGGAAGATCTTGTCAAATAAACCTGCTCAATTTCTTTAACACAATGATGTAGATAGTGGATAGGAACCAGGCAGCTGATAACCTATAGCTAGACTTCAGTAAAGCTTTCAATTCGGTGCACCACAGACGTTTTATACAGATGATAGGGGAAATAGGACTAGAGGAAAACAACTAGGTAGGTGGATTGGTAAATGGTTGTCAGATAGGACCCAGAGAGTGGTCTTAAATGGCTAATTCTCAGATGTCATAAAGTCTACAAGCAGAGTGCCTATGGGATCTGTGCTGGGGTCGGTGCATTGCCATATGTTTATTAGCAACATAAGGGTGGCATTGCATGGTAAAGTGAGTCTGCTCATAGATGGCAGAAAACTCTGTGGGGAGGAGGGTGGACACTGATGTAGGGCTTTACAGCATGAAGAGAGATGTGAAAAGTCTGGAGCATTGGTCCAGCACATGGCAAAATCAATGCCAAAAAATGTAATGTTATGCATAAAGTCAGCAAAAATCCACAGCTGAACTGTAGCATTAGTGGGGTCAATATTGAACCCTCAAAAGAAGATAAAAGGACTTAGGCAGAATAATAAACATCATCATGAAATTGTCAACTCAGTGTGTGAAAGTGAGCGGAACATCAACTTAGTATACTGGGGTACATCAGACAGTGTTTCACCTGTGGAAACAAAGTGGTGATCTTGTTGTTGCAGGTCAATGGTTAGACCAGACCGATTGCAGCGTTGGAACATACATCTGAAAAAGGACATGGAGAGGCTGGAAAATATTCAGCATAGGGTAACAAACATGATTTGGGGGTCAACAGAAGAGGACAGCAACTTAGATGATTCAGGGACAATAGGAGGGGACCTATCAGGAGAGGCTAAACATACAGCTTAATCATGTACTCATTAGAGTACTTGAGAAAGAGAAGGCATGATAGAAACTTAAAAATGTTGTACATGCAGTGACATAGCAAGCTTACATCATACTTTTTATGTTTGCTTGCACGCATGTGCAAGAAACATAGTGCCACCATACGAAGTTTCGTAGGTGTGCCACCTCGCTTCCAGTGCCCTGCTCCTTGTCATAGGTACGGTCTCACCGCACCAATAAATGTCCAAGCTGTCTATGACAGCAGTTCAGATGCAGTGGTGTAAAGTTCCAGCGCAAACACTGCCACAACAGCGTGGTAATTCAGTAATTTACCGTCATTAGCAGTATGCAAGAGCCTACACGCTGCACTGTATTGGAACAGCTGTCATGGACAGCTCCATCCCCCACCCAACAAACACCTAGTAGCATGCTGGGAGCCCACCCCAGCATGCTCATGTGCTCCCCCAAACACACTGTATGGCCGATGGGGTGCCCACTCCCATCGGCCCGCTGTCCCCCCGACAGACTTCCAGGTGCCACGCTGGGAGCCCACCCCAGCATGGCGAAATTCCATATGGCCAACGGAGGCTCCCAATCCCCGTTGGCTCCACTACCCCCCAACAACCTTACAGGTGCCACGCTGGGAGCCCACCTCAGCATGGCAAAAGTCCCATGTCATCTTTCAAAAAACAAAAAAAAAATCACCTGTAAGAAAAAACGGTCCCTCGCTGACTGTCTTACCCCCCTTCCCCAACCATGCCCACCATCTGAGTTCCCCACCTTCCCACACCCCCACCTCACCCCATACTTATCTTCGGAGGCTGGCGTGATGATCTTCAGTGGACCTGGAACACGTCTGCACTCTTCAAAGCCGACCGCGAACTGAAGAATTGCCGGTAAGCTGTATAATGGCATAAATGTTTTTTTTTTCCTTTGGTGCATATCTTGGGCATTTTGGGAATTGTTTCACCAAATTAATATGGGTTTCAGACTCCCACCTCATGAACTCAGTCACTGTCATTTTGTTATTTGTCTCCGAAGGTGATTTCGCGTCACCGCGCCGAATCACCTTATGGGACCGATTACAAAATGACAGTGTCACAGTTCATGAGGTAGGCCCCTAAAACCCTATGTTGAAAATCTGGTGAAAAATTCCCAAAATTGACTGTTTTACGAAAGGCAGGTTTAGTTCCTACGCACGCTTGTAACTTTGAGAATTTTTAATATTTTCACCCAAATTTTCAACATTGCCATTTTGCCATACCGCCTTTATGAAGAGTACAGCTGTCATTTTCACATCTCGTTCAAAATTTTGTTTTGCACATGTAGTCACATTGGCTAGTCGGTTTCATGTAAATCAATGTTCGGCATATTAAGAAAATCACAGTGACACTGTTCATTAGCAGAGTTGTTAAAATGGCTATGTTGAAAATTTGGTGACAAAAGTCCATAAAATGACTGTGTTACTTGCGTGCATTGCGCAATTTCCACGCACCCTCGTAAATTCACGAATTTGTGATATTTTCAGTACAGATTTTCAACATTGACATCTTTCCACATCTCCTTATGAACAGTACAGCTGTCATTTTCACACCCTGCTGAAATGTGTTTTCTCACTTCCAGCACAGAATAGCGCGGTCGCTGTGGGAAATTAGTGTTTGGGATAGATTAAGAAAATTACAGTGACACTGTGCATGAGCGAAGGTCCCAAAATGCCTATGTTGAAAATCTGCTGTAAAAAATCCTCAAACTAATTATATTACGGGTGTACATTGCGCAGCTTCTATGCACGCTCATGACTTCACCAGTTTTTTTTATATTTTCACTCCAGATTTTCAACAATGCCATTTTTTATACCTTCTCAAGAACAGTACACCTGTCACTTTTCACATCCCGTTCGAAATGAGTTTTCGAACCTGTGGCACCAAATGGCGCAGTTGCTGTGCAAAATCACCTTTCGCCTAACAAACTGATAGTGTCACTGTTCATGCAGTGGGGTCACAAAAAGGCCATGTGGAAAACCTGGAGTAAAAATACCAGGAAACGCCCAGGGCATTAGGGTTTTCTACCATAACGCCCTACCCTGTAGGGACTAGCAGGTGTCAGGGGTGTGACTTGGGATTGTCAACAGTAATGCTCATGCCATTTCACCCCCCACCCCCACCCTCCAGCCAGTGACAGACATCAAGGTGCACCTTGGACCCTTTGCCCCCAGAGTTCACCCCATTCTCCTATACTGTGCCCATTTCAGCATATTTCCTTATGGAATGAGGTGAATGTAAAGCCCAAACACCCCAAGGCACACCTCGACACTTGTCAGTGTCTGAAGGGCAGGGTGAGGTGAAATGTCATGACCATCATGGGTGACAACCCAAAGGCACACCTCAATGCCTATCCATTTCTGCAGGGTGAGGGTGGAGTTGGCTTCAGTTCAGTACTTCAATGCCATTCCTATACTGCATCTGTCTAACTCCTGCACTTCCACTGCTAATACCTGCAAGCAAACATTCAGCATTGACAAAGGCTTGTTTATTTTTAATTTTTCATTAGTTCTTTTCCTGGCTCTCCGGCCAAAACGGGGGTGTACATGTGACAAGGTTGGGTAAGACCCTGTCCCATTTGTTATGCAGAGAAAGTTAAAAGCAAGGATCTATTTTGTCCTCTTTGATTCTGTCACTTGTCTGCCTCTTGCCTGTCTGATTGCACAATCCAGTTTGTCTTGTGGCACCTAAGAACTGGCCTGCTATTCTTTCTTCCCTTGCTTCTCTGTGATTAAAAAAATATGTGAATCTTTATGTGAAACTGGGATCCTTTAGTTTGCAAATGTATATAATTATATTGTTGAAATGATTGCAGAAAGCTATTTGGGTTCATTAGAAAAGAACAATCTGGAACACAGGAGGTTGACTGTAAGATGCATTTTGATCTCCACAAGCTCGTTACAGAATTGTCAAAAGGAGACCATCTCTGGGACAAAATGTATTAATTTGCTGCATCTGTTAAGACTAGATGTGCTGGGCTGGCCCACTGGCACAGCGGTAGGGCTTCTGCCTGTGACGCCAACATCCCAGGTTTGGAGTCGGACTCAGGAGTCAGAGCGTTGACCGGGGGGGGAGAAGGATTGATTATCCTGGGGACAGCTGTCCTTCTCCAGGGGGAGGGGGGGCTTGAGTGTCCTGTGCACCACTGACCCCTGGTGGAGGCTGGGAGCCAGCAATGACCAGCACCGGTATTCTGTGAGAGGCAGGCCAGATGTTGGCATCAGTGCCTTGGATGTCATTGCATGTCCTGCATCTCGGGGGTCTTCTTTCAAAAATTCCTCTGGGTCCCTTCAGCGAAATGACATTCTCTTTGCCCTCAGGCCCCGCACTACAACTGGTGGTCCCTCGTCCCCTGGTACCATGTCTCAGTCCGACAGGGAACCGGCAGCTCCGCCCTGTGGGGCAAGCCTGGGTGCCTCAGGTACCATAGTAGGAATCCCGTCAGGGAACCGCTGGCCCCACCCTGAGGGGGGAAGGCAGGGTGCTTGTGGAGTGGAGGTGTGTCCCCGGGCTATGAGTGTCAGGGTAGAGCTGTGGGGATGGCGAAGAGGGACCAATGGTGGCCAGCACGGCCCCAATGATAAAAGACTAGATGTACTCTTCAGGGTAGTCTCAGGAAGGAAAATGACAAGATTTTGACACACATTTTGTGAAAAAACAGGAGATGTAACGTACATAATCAAGATGCAGAGTTTGAATTGCCAGGCAAAAACAACTTATATAACCAAAGCCATGCTTTTCCAAGGGGAGACTCAGATGGAGGACTTTTTTTGTTTGTACTGTCTTTATGAAGAACTACCATGTGCAATTTTATTTTTTCCTATTTTATTATTGATAATAAAATGCTACTTGTGAATTTTATAACTTCTCTTGGTCTGCCTATGCTTGCTGACTCATGCCACCATGACAGTACCCCATGTCAGCCCAGGTCTTCTCAAACTTCCCTCCTAGCTGTCTGCTCCAGGAAGACCATGTCTTGCCCCTCATGGAGGAGTTCCCCAAAGGAAGAAAATGATATCATCCTGGGACCACAGCCAAGACTTATGTCGAGGGGTTTTGTTTCAAGGAAAGGCTGCTCTTGGTTCCCCTGGCTTCATTCTGCTACCTGTCAGAGGGTTGTTTTCTTCTGGTGTTTCCCCCAAGACTCAGACATGCCGTGCCATTAGAGGTACATCACGCACGATCCCATGCATGAATGTGCTGACGTCCATTGAGTCCCTGACCCACATGCATAGGGGGTATCAGGCACACTGACTTCTAGACACCATCAGGAGTCAGTCTATTGCTGACCACCTCACTCCACTCACCCTGGAGAAGGAGAGCAGTTCTATAGATGCTCTTCCTCCTCCTCCTCCCCATGGCTGACACATCGACACTCGGGGATCATTCCTAAACCTGGGTCATCAGCACCGCACGCAGTAGTGCTACCACTTACGCCAGCGAGCCAGCAACATCACACTTTCATTATCACTTAAAGATCACATGACCACCAAGAAACTCATCCTCAGACTTGCAGAGGGTAACCTCAGAAAGGACATATGGAAATTCCTTTATGGAAACTTCTGTGGCTAAATGGAACATATTGCACTGTGATGGGATTGATATTAGCATTATTCCAGGGTGTATAACCCAATGAGATCACTTACACGATGGAAATTACAAACAGATGGTAGTTCAGGAGCTCTGGATGCTCCAAATAATTGAGTAACTTTAGTTAGTTATAACGGGTAGACTGGATTAACTTGTTATCTTTCAGTCGTACGCATCTGCGCATGTATGTCTTTGCAAAACTAATATGATAACTAAAAAACGATTTGATTAATAGACCTAAAAGTTACCAACCTCCTCATGAGTGAAAGTGAACACCACAAAATGTTGTTAGGGAGAGCTGGAGGCTGCTGTAATTTAAATAAAAATGAAGAATTAGTTAAGCTTTGTTTGGTGGCTCGGCTTACTCTCCAGTGCACTGGGTATTTGACTTGTTTTGTCCTTGGAGTGGACACACTTAACCTGCTAGTATTTATACTGCAGGTTCCAGAGCCCACTCTAGAGTCAGTATGTTTATTACATAAGGAAGCCCCACTGTGGCCAACAGATAAACCACATCTAAGTTTCTTGGAAGGGGAACCCTTCAAAATCTTTTGAGATTATTATGTTCTTTACTGCGGAGTATTGCATATGCAAGCTCTAACAAACACATTATTGAAAGCATTTCTATTTTGTTCACAAGAACCAATACTGAAGGTCTGATACAGAAACAGCAATAGGCATAGACACTAACTGTAAAACCAGTGGTGTAGCTGGGGGGAGCAGGCTCCCTCCAGTGGATTTTAGGAACCATGACTTTTCTGTGTCCATTTTTTTTATCTTTTTATGTTGGCTTGCCGTGGCAAGTCAACATATTGTGAGAGTGCAGCTTTGGGGGTGCGGCTGCTGTTGGGCGAATGCAGGGCACGCATCAGTGGGTGCATCCTCATCTCCTCAGCAGCATGCTAGCGCTGACACTAACATTATGTGAGGGGATATAACTTCTAACAACGTGCTGCAATCAGACACAAGCTTGTCATGCAGCTGCAATTTGTTTAGAAGTTATATCCACTTTACTACGTGCCGTTCCCCCCCCCCAGTACAGGGTGCCATGCTGGGAGCCTACCCCAGCATGGCAACTGATGCCATGGCCGACAGGGGTGCCCAATCCCCCATCGGCTCCACTGTCCTCCTCCCTCCCGAGTACAGGGTGCCACGCTGGGAGCCCACCCCAGCGTGGCAACTGATGCCATGGCTGATGGGGGTGCCCAATCCCTCGTCGGCTCCACGCCTCCCCAGCCATCTTTCTATCATGCTGGGATCCCACCCCAGCATGGCAAACATCCCGCGTTGTCTTTTTTTTTTTAAAACCTGCAAATTAAAAACGGTCCCACGGCGCTTCTCCCTGCCCCCCTCCCACAACCTGCACCACCCACTGCGCACCCTGCCTCCCCACACCCCTCACCCCATACTTACCTCCGGAGTCCAGCGCATGATCTTCGTGTGGACTGGGAACACGTTTCACTCTTCAAAGCCGACCGCGAACTGAGGAAATGCCGTAAGCTGTATAATGGCCAGATAAGGTTTTTCAACTTTGTTGCATATCTCAGGCATTTTTTGAATTTTGCACCAAATTTTCAACCTGGGGTTTTTGGGTCCCCTCCTCATGAATTCTGTCACTGTCATGGCGTGTATCGGCCTCGAAAGATGATTTTGCAGTCACTGTGCGAAATCACCTTTCAGGGCCCATTAACGAAATGACAGTGGTGGTGTTCATGGGGTGCCCTCATAAAAAGCCTAAGTTCCAAATTTGGTGGAAAAAATCCAGCAAATGCCTGTTTTACGAGTGTGCGTTGCGAAGTTGCTACGCAGGCTCGTAACTTCGGGCATTCACAATATTTTACTGCCGGATTTTCAGCATTGTCATTTTTGTACACCTCCTTGTGAACAGTACAGCTGTCATTTTCCACATCCTGCCTGAAATGTGTTTCCGCACTTCTGGCGCACAATAGATGCAGTCGCTGTGGGAAATCAGTGTTTAGGCCAGATTATGAAAATGACAGTGACACAGTTCATGAGCAGAGGACCCAAAATGCCTATGTTGAAAATTTGCGATGATACTCCATAAATATCTGTGGGTTATGAGCATGTTGCTATAGATTGCACGCATGCTCGCACTGGGGTTTTGCATTTGTGATATTTTCAGTCTGGATTTTCACCATTGCCATTTTTCCACACCTCTTGATGAACAGTACAGCCGCTATTTGACATATCGTGCCTAAAATGTGTTTTGCACTTCGGGCGAGAATAGCGTGGTCGCCAAAGCAAATCACTTCTTGGGACACTTTGAGGAAATAACAGTGACACTGTACATGAGCAGAGGTGCTAAATGCCTATGTTGAAAATTTGTGCCAAACGCCCATAAATGGCAGTGTTGCAAGCGCATTGCATGTTTCCATACACCCTAAGTAGCTTCAAATTTGGTATATTTACATGCCACATTTTCAACACTGGCATTTTTTTTATACCTCCTATGAACTGTGCAGCTGTCATTTCTCACATCCTGCACGATATGTTTTCCCGCACTGCACTACCAAACACCCAAAGGGACACCCTAATGCTTGTCACTCTCTGCAGGGTGGGGGTGGGTTGGCATCAGTTCAATACTTCACTGCCATTCTTATGATGCATCTGTCTAACTCCTGCACTACCAATGCCAATGCCAGCAAGCCAACATTCGGCATTGACAAATGCTTGTTTAACTTTTTTCTCAATGTCTTCTTGCCACAGTACTCATGAGTCTGCAGCTGTCTCTGAATGTTATATCTAGAATAGACGCAGTCTGTGCAATTGGCACCAGTGAGGTGGTAGCCACCTATAATAAGGTGGTTTCTGAAGCACTGGATGTCATCGCTCCAGTTCCTATATGACCCAGATCTTCTCATCTGAGATCCCCCTGGTTTAATGGGAATCTCAAGGCAATGAAGATCACGGGTTGGAAGTTGGAGCGTTGTTGGCGTAAGACCCGGCTGGAGGCTGACAAATTGGTCCTGCATGCTCACTACGGTGAGTACCAGAGGGCAAACTTTCATAAGAAGGTAACATTTTTGTCCAGGAAGATTACAGCAGGGAAGAACAGACCTTCTCAGTATTTTCAGACTGTGGACAGGCTTCTCCACCCTGCCTGTCTACAGCCAAAGAAGACTTTTTCATCCACTTCATGTAAAGAGTTTGCTCTGTTCTTCTCTGACAGAGTGTCGTCTGTTCGGTGAGGAATTCCATCAGGGAGGCAACTGCCTCACAGAGGCCAAACTTGGGGGAACAGAGGCACTCTGCCTGTTTGGGAGGAGTTTGGGCCAGTGGAGGTGTCCGAGGTGACTGGCATGATCTTAGATCTGAAGCACACATATTGTGAACTGGACCGAGCCCGAATGCATTTCTTAATGGAACGCGCCAAGGCTGTTGGCCCGGTGTTCGGCAAGATTGCCAGGTGCTCAATGGTGGAAGGGATATTCCCAGTGGCTTTGAAAGAAGTGCTGGTGAAGCCTTTCCTTAAGAAACCTTCCCTCAACCCTGACATCCTGGAGAATTATCATTCAGTCTCCAACCTGCCATGTTTGAGCAAGGTTGTTGAGAATCTGGTGACACAGCAGCTTGAGGACCACCTAGTGTCCTTTGACATCTATGAACCATTTCAGTCTGGTTTTCTGGCTGGACGCAGCATGTGCTAGACACAGCATAGAAACAGCTCTAGTTAGAGTGCATAATCATCTACGCAGGCCTACAGACAGAGGAGACAGCTCAGTCATTGTGCTCCTCGATCTCTCATCAGCTTTTGACACTGTGAACCATGTTGTGCTTCTTGACTGGCTCTGTGAGTTTTGTGGACTCACCAGTGCTGTCATTAGATGGTTTCAGTCCTATCTCTCTGATAGGGTGCAGCAGGTAGTGATGGGGAATTTCTCCTCCTCCCCAGTGCCCTTGTCATGCAGAGTACCAAAGGGCTCGGTCTTGTTGCCGATGCTGTTCGCAGTGTACATGCTGCCCCTGGGTGAGATCATTTGGCAGTACAGCGTGGAGTTTCACTGCTATGCAGATGACACCCAGCTGTATCTGTCATTTGTACCCAAAACATCCAGTGCTGTTGATGTGCTTAACAGCTGTCTGGCTAAAATCAATGACTGGATGGCTTCCAGCTGGCTGAGACTTAACCCAGATAAGACAGAGGTGCTAGTGATCGAGCCAAGTCACGGGTGTGATGGGTTGTGCTTTTCCTGGGGTCTGCTCCATTGGTGGCTTCCCTGAGGGTGTGTAGTCTCAGTGTGATCTGGGACTGCAGGCTGACATTTGAAGATCAGGTATCATCTGTAGGGAAGAGTGTTTTTTACCACCTGTGGAACATCACCAGGATCAAGCCTCTCGTTCCACCCGAGGATCTGCCGACCCTGTTACATGCCTTTGTGACCTCTAGGCTTGACTACTGTAACTCTCTATACTTCGGGGTCACATGAGGGATCCTCCGCAGGCTGCAGCTGGTGCAGAACGCAGTGGACCGGTTGCTGACAGGCCAATCCAGGTTCTTCCATGTGATCTTGGTCCTACATGCTCTGCATTGGCTGCTGGTCAGATGGAGGGTCCTTTCCAAGGTGGGCTTGTTCACCCATAAGGCCCTATATGGACTGGGTCCTTGCTACCTATTGGAGCTCGTGACACCGGTGACCTCTACTCCCTCCCTCCACTGCTCTTCAAGGGGCCTCCTGGACGTTCCCAGGGTTTGGCTCAAGACATCGGGTGATTTTAGTGTCTCTGGGCTGACCCTGTGGAATTCACTTCCATCTGCAGTCCGGGAGGCCCCCTCGATCAGTGTTTTCAAGCTGAGGCTAAAGGCCCACCTCTTTAGCCTGGCTTTCATGGAGTGATCTCCCAGACCAACCATTTTAAGTAGCAGATGCTAATCTTAAATAGCTGTCATTCTGATTTTGTTTTTCTTGAAAATTTTATTGTTTTCGTTTGTATTTTATTGTTATGTTTGTTAGGCGCCCACAGCCTCGGGGATTGGGGTGCCCAAGAAGCAAAATTTGCCTTGTCTTGTCTTACACATTACAGCCCCCTCCCTCCCCTGTCTGTTTCTTCCAAAACCCCTACATAACAATGAGCTATGTGTGCGACCATGTTGAAGCCAAAATGATCGCTTTGTGTGGTGGCTGAGATCCCCTCCCTTACCCACTCCTGAAGTGGCAGTTTGTTTGGACATATTAACCTGACAAACATGTGCTCTAAATCCCATCTGTCCTGAACTGCTGCCAGAAAAAGACATGAAAAAGCAATCAGTGCAGCAGAGCCAGGATTCGGTACAGGACAGCTGAAGAGAGGCCAGAGCATGATTGGAAATAGTGCCTTAGTCCATGTTGTGTGGGTGACACACAACACCAGGATGAAAGCACTCAGGCAGAAATAATGCTCCTCATCACAAAAAATATAAATGCAAATGCAGTGGTTTATTACATAAAGAGCAAGCCAGAGCTACACCTCACTAACCCCAGCGCTTCGGCGGTTAGGCCTTCCTCGGGGTGTCATTATTTCTGCCTGAGTGTTTTCATCCTGGTGTCGTTTGTACTTGTCGGGCTGGCTGTCCACTGATTAAGCACCAACTTCCTTTAGAGCTGCACAGCAGGTTCCGGGAGCTTTTGTTACTGTGTGTGTGACAGCACTGGAGTAGTTTAAGGGATGTCTTACTCTGCTGCTTGTTTACTGGGAGGGCAGTCATTGCTCCTGTCCCCTTCTGAAGCGCGACTTCAATAGGGAGTTGACTGCTTCACTTGTGGTCCACTCCTCTCTTCCTCCAAACTGTGGTCGGTTAGGTGATGTTGGATCATCCGCCCTGAGTCTGCGCCCATTTCATCCTGCTGCAGGGATCAGTCTGTTGGTGGCTGACTTGGTCTGTCATTTGTTGCTCCAACATCATGGCTCTGGGTCAGTCATTTCCTCAGCAGTGTTAGTTGTGGTTACCTGAGTTTCTGGGCTTCCTGTAAACGAGAAAGAAAAGAGAGGACAAGAGGGGACGCTTTAAAGGAGCAATTAGTGAAGTAGGAGGAGGGACTCTGAACAAGAAAAAAAAAAAGTCTGTATTTGTGTAAGACTAAATATCATTCTCTTGCCCAGCTCACATAAGGCCAGCGATGCGGACTGTAAGTCTGTAAAGGTGCTGGCAAGTTGACCACAATTTCCCAGTGGAGCTTATGTTAAAGGGTCAGGCATGCAGGCAATGGTAATGAAATCTGCAGCATCAGTTGTCAGGGGAAAAGTTATCGCCACTCATTTTATCATCACTGGTGGGATAGACAGACAGACAGACAGATATGTAGGTAGTTAAATAGATAAATAGGTAGGTAGGTAGATAGGTAGACAGATAATAGTGGCGTGGTAGCACCACTATAATTAGGGTTGAGTAAGCGATTTAATGTTAAACCCCTAACTTTGATCTTCAGTAGTTTTACCCCCCATTCAATGGATTTGCATAATATTTTGCATGGGTGGTCTTGGGGCAAGGTCTCTTGATGTGCCAAGTTCCGTTCCTGTCAGATGTGCGGATTCCGAGATCTGGATTCTGCAGTTAGTTTTTAGAAAAAAAGACCCAGAAATGTGTTCTTCAAACATTTTAAAAATCTTGTTTAGTGAGACAATTTTCTTGTTTCATATGGCCTCATGAAACAAGAATAGGGCCATATGAAACAAGATGATGTTCGTACGAAGCAAGAATTAGGTCTTAGTTTTTTCATATTCTTCTTTCATATGAACCAGTCCTCTTTCATGATAATGACAATCTCACAAAAAAGGACTGGTTCATGCGAAACAAGAATTTGGACTTTGTTTTTTCTACATTTTTCTTTCTTATGAACCAATCCTCTTTTGTGAGAATTACACAATCTCATGAAAGAGGATTGGTTCACATGAGAGAAGAATTTGGGCTTAGTGAGTTTTTTTGTACATTTGAACTTTAACAAGCCATAACTCTCTCAATGGGTGCTATGCACTATTCAAAAAATAGCTTATGTGCCATGTAAGTCCAATGAGTAGGCACTCTGCAGTCAGTGCACTTCCCACAAGGGATGCATATACAGGATATGTGTCCCATACGCATCCGAGCCCCGACCAGCTGTGGAATTCCATGGGGGGCTGGGCCAGGGGGACAGTGCGGGAGGGTGCCCACACTCCATGCCATTCACAAAGGTGCGGAATGCTGGACGCTGGGGGCACACACTATGCTGGGTAACACCCAGCCAAAAGGGATACACGCCTCCCAGTGGTGAAGACAGTGGGGCTCAGCAAACACCCCCAACAAGCTGCCCCAGTCCATGGGGACCACAAAGTAGGCTGGGGTCAGCCAACCAGGCACCCACCTGCCCCTGTGCGGCGGGCGCACAGCACACCATTTGACATCATTGGTGCCCCATGGGCGCAAGGGATCCAGTAGCAGACCAGGCCTGGGCATCCCATTGGATGCTCGCCTGGTTCATGGAACAGTTCTCCGTGCACCTGCATGTCGGGGGGTGGGCCAGATGGGAGCCGCACAGCCTAGTGTCATGTCTGTGAATATGGCCATCACGCATCCATCCATGGGTGCAGAGCTGTGTGGGTAGGGTACGCACCTTTGGTACTTACCTTACACCCATTTGTGAATCGTGCCCAATATTTTTAGTTAAGGGACAACTTACAGTACATACCAAAAGAAAGGTATCAATGAGTACTACAACACTAACACATAATACCCTCTAAAAAATTCAAGGGCCATAAAAAAACATAAAAACTTGAAGCTAAAATTGTCATAGGGGCTGGATGCCACACCTCACACCATGCCAGCGACCCAGATTCATAAATGAGCCTGGGTCATTGGAGGTCAGACGGGGAGAGGAGGATAGTGTGTCCCAACGAATGCTCTCCTCCTCTGGGGGGGAGGTAAGAACACTTTGGGCTGTGCTAGTGCCTGTTGTCCTACTGCCAGTGGAAGCATGGATGGCAGTGCGAACATGGCTGTCATGAGTCACAGGAGGAGAGGGCTCTGTTAGACACTTGACTACGATATGTGTCTGCATGTCATCAGTCTGGTCTAATGTCCTTCATGCAGGTGCCCTCTAAGGGTTGGAACCACACAGAAAAAGGTGGAGAAAAACCAAGGACAATTCCCTGTCATCGAGAACCATGATGCCGAGATCTCGGTATGCTGGGACCCAGCTGAATACTGGGGAAGGTGGAGGACATATCCCCAGGGCCGAGGCTAGGGACAAGGAAAAAAAATTGTCATAGGATAATATTGCAACTTTAAGAAGCTGTAATTCCATCAGCCTTTGGAGTTAAGGGACACACAATATATCAAAAGAAAGGATCCAATGAGTAGTGCAATAAAAATACATAACAGCCCCCTAACAAATTCATGGATTACGCAGAGTACCCCAACATTGCAAATCCACAATTAAATTCAAATCATCATCAAAAATGCATCAAGGCTGTACCTCCTCTTGGACTACGGACATACTGACTTTGACACTAAACCAAGAACAATTTACTGACTTATCGGTGAAAAAAACTAAACACATTTTTGACCATATACAGTCAACCGCTGGGATTTAAGAAGCGCAGTTATTGGGTTTGATTTTCAAAGGTTGACGCAGGGCGTGCATCAGGCTCTGCTTCAGCCCTGTTCTCTGTCATAAATGCTACAGATGTATTACCTGCAGCCATTGTAATATTAGGAAGGAATTTATGCACCCAGGGAAGAGTGAAAACTATGAGATCAGGGAGTTCATTAACTGTGATACCACTTTAGTGGTGTATGTTTAATGGTGCCAGTGCAACACTCTTTATATAGGAAGAACTACAAGGGCTCTAAAGTCAAGAATGCAAGTGTATATTAGAAACATTGCGAATGTTAAAAGGGATGCCCCGCTGGTATTGAATTTTTTTTTTTCAAAACCACAAGTCAGACTCCACTGCCCTTAAAGTCATGGGGATTGACTGGCAACCTCCTTAGAGATATGGTGGAGATCGGGTTAATGAGTTACTCAAGAGGGAGAGTGAATGGATTTACAGGTTGCAGAGAGTGAAACCAGATGGTCTTAATGACCAGTGGGATCGCAAACCCTTTTTGAGAAAAAATTGAAATTGTGTACTTAGAAAGTTATAATGGATATAAATAATATTTCTAGGGACGTGGATATGTTGTTCAATCCACACTTATTGGCAGGTTCCTTGCCACTTTAAATGTTGCTGGAAGGTCTTTGAGCTGGCTTCTCCCACCCAGGTGGTAAAACCCTCAGCTCCGCCCCATGATGCCAGACCTTCCTTACCACTTGGAAGCTCAGGTTCCCTCCTTAGCGCTCTGCGTTTTAGGCCTGGATCCAAACTCTTTGGTTAACCTGAAACTAATTTTAAAGTTTATGTGACTTCGCTCTTCATCTTCCCTCGCAGCTGCGATGGACAAATTGACTCCCGGCTTTCGTCGGTTCCCTTGTGTGCAGAAGATGTCCCGGACCGATCCGCACCCCACGTGCATCTACTGCCTGGGGCTTGGTCACAATTCACAGGCTTGCGAATTGTGCAGCTCCTTCTCGGCTTTGGTCTTGGAGGACCACGCTGCTCGATTTCTTGGGCGCCTGAAAATGGTATCCGCCCGGTCATGTCGAAGGAGGCCCGTTGCGGTGTCCATGGCGGCGGGCTCCATGGAACAGTTGGAGCAAATGATCGCCCTCGAGGAGGAGGCAGCTCAGGCCACTTCTTCTTCCTCCTCAGCTGCGGCATTTATCCTGCTCTCTTTGGGCTCCTCCTACACGGCTTCATTTAAGGAGCTTTGCCAGTCCCTCTCCACCAAGGGAGAAGGGCCATCGGGACATTCCAGTCGGTCCAAGAAGTAGGACTCAAAAGGTAAGTCCCACTGTTGACATTCGTGGGAGCAGGAGAGATCCCCTTCTCTGGACCGTCGACTTTCGACTTCGGTCGAGGTTGCGACTAAGGCCACTGGCTTCACGGTGTCCCCATCAGGTCAACAGGCTGAGACAACCATCAACGCGGTCGAGATTTTTCTTGACCCGACGGCCGGTTTCTCGACTGGTAATGCCAACAACCCTACTTCACCGGTTTCCCCGTGATTACCGAGGACTTGCCTGTGCCTCCTGTGCTGGAGTCCCCAGTTAAGGTCCCTGAACTGAAGGAAGGGTGGGCTTCCCCCGTTTCCTCTCTGACCCACCCACAGAAACCCCGGAGGTCTCGATCTTGGTCCTCTTCCAGGTCCAGCTCGTCCCGCCAACGTCGGCGGTCTCAATCTTGGCACCGTGGAAAGCAGCATCACTGCTCATCCTCATCGTCCTCTTCAGAGAATAGGCTCCAGCGCAAGTTGCATTGGTGCTACGAGGATTTAATGTGGCAGCTGCTCTTATAGTCTGGGAATAAGCTGACTCCATCGCCTTCTCCGGCCATTAAGTGGCTGTCACCGGAGTGGCCAAAACAACCCCTCATAGCGGTTGAGGAGCCGACTCCAGTACCAGTTGTTCATCCAAAGCCAGCTGCTCCATCCATTGTGGTGGAACCCCCCGTCTCCACAACCAAAAACTGGGGCCCGATCCAGGATTCTCGGTCGGGTCTGGGCTTGCCCCACAGGTTGTCAGTCACCCTCACTCCCGATCGACCTCGGCAGGTGGAGGGTGGCTTAGGCATCCGGCAGCTGTTTGCAGACTCCTCGGAATTTGATGATGACTCCTCCCTGTTCTCCAGGCTGCTTGACCTGGAGTCTGCGGGGGGTCAGTCAGTGGACGAGAGCCCATCCTCGTTTTTAGGTTTGCTTCAGCTCATCTCAGAGTCCACCGAGATGCAGTTCGAACCCATTTTGAAATGGGCCAAGCATCCCCTCATGGAGATACTGGACTGAGGAGATTCCCCTACGGAGGCCTTTCCCGTGGCCGAAGCCATTGTTGGCCCGGCCCTGGAGTTGTGGCAGTGGCCAGCATCTTGTCCTGCACCTTCGGCCAGGATGGCCCGAAAGTACGCAGTCCCTACCGGCTCACTCTACGGTTTCTTGGAGCATCCCTCTGCGGAGGGGTTAGTGGCCGACAGTGTTTTCTGGCGTTCCGGAAATGCTCGGGACGTGGACAAACCGCCCAATAAAGAATCCAAGAAGCTGGATTACGCGGGGTGGAAGGTTTACGCTGCTTCCTCCCTAGACCTTCATCAGGCTAGCTCAGCACTTCTGATGGCACATTTCTCTCACACGATCTCATGGGCTCCCTGGATGAGGTGATTCCTCATCTCCTGGCTGACCTTCAGACAACGGTCAAGCAGGTGCGGGATCAGGGAAGTGCGGTGGCAAAACAACAGCTCCAAACTTTGTTGGACATTGGTGATTCTTGTGCCCGATCAGTAGCAGCTGCAGCAGCCATGCACCCCAGAACTTGGCTGCGAAAGCTCCACCTTCACGGTGGACACCCAGCACAAGCTGGCAGACATTCCCTTCCAGGGCACCGACTTGTTCGTGCTGGGGGTGGAAGGCCATCTCCAGAGGATTGAGAAGTCCAATGCCACCTTGGACTCGGTCATGTCTGCTCAGAAGGACAAAGGCCACCAGCAGCAGCATAAGCCCTTTCACTCTTCCGCCCCTGTGGCATGTCCGGCCCAGCAGCACCAGCACCAGGGCCAGGGCACATACTTGGCACCCTAACAACAAGTCTGCTGCTTCCTCCAGTAGGAAGCCTGGAGGCAGGGGGCCAGGAGGTCCCTCAGCAGGCCCTTCCTCCAAGCCTGCCCAGTGATGTGTTGAGGGGTGTCACCCCCAACCTCATCACTCCCGCCCGGTTCACCCCCATTTGGGGATGGCTACACCACTTCCTTTCTACCTGGTCCACTTTCATCACGGACTGCTGGGTGCTAGAAGTGGTGGGCCGGGGTCTGCCTCTGAAATTCGAGCAGTTCCCTCTCAATTCATCGTCCCATGGGGGACAATGGGGTCCGCAGCCTCTCTGTTGGCTCATTGAGCCAACATTGCCTTGCTCCTCCAGAAGGAGGTGATCAGCAAGGTGGTAGATCCTCCTCCAGACCCAGGGTTTGTGTCCAGGTACTTTCTGGTCCCAAAATGGACGGGGGGGCTGGTGCTAAGGTAGCGCACCTTCAAGATGGTCACTCTGGTTCAGATCATTCCATCCTTGGAACTAGGCATGTGGTTTTGTTCTCTGGACCTTCAGGACACGTTCTTTCATGTCACAATCCATCCATCTCATCAGCGATTCCTCCGCTTTCGAGCAGAGGGATCTCTTTACCAGTTCCGGGCCGTGCCCTTCAGCCTCTCTCCAGCTCCCAGGGTCTTCACCAAATGCATGGCAGTGGTGACAGCATTCCTGCAGTGCTGAGGGGTCTGGGTTTACCCTTACCTGGATGGCTGACTGATTGCAGCCCCCTCCAGGTTGGAGGTGAAGCAGTCCAAGGATCTGGCCCTCCAGGTCTGCTCTCAGATTGGCCTCCTCATCAATGAGGCCAAGTCGGAACTCGTGCCATCGCAGGTGATTCAGTTCATCGGGGCAGAGCTCGACTCTCTTTGAGCCAGAGCCCGGCTCCCAGCGAACAGGGCCGAGGTCCTTTCCTCCTTTGCCCAGTAATTTCTGATTAGACAATTGTGCCCTGCCTGGGACTTTCTGCACCTCCTGGGCCTCATGGCGGCCTGCACCAGTGTGGTCCATTGGGCCTGCTGGCATATGTGTCCCCTACAATGGGGGCTGGCCCGCCAATGGTCACAGCGCTCTGGTCCTCTGGACCAGCCTGTGGCAGTGACCCAGGAGATGTGGGATGGCTTACAGTGGTGGCTTGTTCCAGCTCATCTGCAGGAGGGTATCCCATTTGTCCGCCCCGAGCCAATGGTCACTCTGACAACCGATGCCTCTCTGATGTGTTGGGGTGCCCATCTGGGGGAGCTCAGAGCCCATGGCCTCTGGTCCCCCTCAGGAGTCTTGATGCCACATCAACCTGCTGGAGCTTTGAGTGGTCTGACTAGTCCTCACTGCCTTCGCTCCGTTTGTACGGAGTCAAGTGGTCCAGGTCCAGATGGACAACACCATGACCACGTACTACCTCAACCGACAGGGTGGGATGCATTCCTTGCCCCTGTGCAAGGAAGCTCTCTGCACTTGGTCTCTCGTGATCAGCCTGGAGGCGGATCTCCTAGCCATTCATGTGGCAGGAGCCTCCAGCAGTCTGGCCAATGCCCTCAGCCGGATAGGCGCTGCATCTCATGAGTGTTCTCTCCTGCCGGAGGTAGCACAAGATCTGTTCTCCCATTGGGCCACCCCTCAGGTGGACCTGTTTGCCTCCAGGGAGAATGCGAAGCTGAGGCTGTTTCACGCCCGCCCCTCTCAGCAGGGTTTGCTGCAGGGGGATGCCTTCTCGAGGCCGTGGACTCCGGGCCTCTTCTACGCCTTCCCTCCATTTCCCTTGATCCACAAGGTGCTTCTGAAGGTGAAGAGGGACAAGGCGCAGGTGATTCTGGTAGTCCCAGACTGGCCCCACCAGTTCTGGTATCCAAATCTCCTCAGCCTCAGCTCCAGGCTCCTGAGGCGGCTTCCAACCCACCCGGACCTGATCTCAGTCAACAAGGGAAAGGTTCTCCATCCGGACCTTCAGTCTCTGCACCTGACGGCCAGGTTCCTGAGTGGCTAGAGTTCCAGGCCTTGGGTCTTTCCAACGAGGTCCTCAACATCATTGAGACATCCGATAAGGAGTCGACTAGAAAAAGCTATGCCTTTAAATGGAAGAGATTCTCCATTTGGTGTCAGGACAAGGGGTTGGACCCTTCTTCCTGTTCCTTGGCTATCATTCTGGACTACCTGTGGTCCCTTTCTCAGCTAGGGCTTTGGTCGACGACCCTTAAGGCGCACCTAGCAGCCATCTCTGCTTATGGGGTGTGGGCCGGCAAGCAGTCGGTGGTGCAGGAGAAGGTGGTCGGGTGCTTTTTCAAAGGCTTTGATCACATATCCTCTCCAGTGCGAGAACCTCCACCTCCGTGGGATCTACTGCTGGTATTGGCTAAGCTCATGGCTAGCCATTCAAACCAATGCACAGGTGTGACATCTCTCACCTGTCATGGAAGACCATCTTCTGGGTGGCTATTACGTCAGCCAGAAGAATGGGAGAGCTCCAGGCACTTTCCATCGAGTCTCTTTATCTCGTCTTCCATAGGGACAAGGTTGTCCTGTGCCCCCACCCGAAATTCCTTCCGAAGGTGGTGTCAGAGTTTCACCTTAACCAGGTGCTGACTCTGCTGGTGTTCTACCCCACTCACACCTCTGAGGCTGAATATAGGCTCCATACTTTGGACCCTAGACGAGTACTCTCTTATTATAAGGAGTGGATGGCTGAAGTTTGGGGAGAGGTTCACCAGCTGTTTGTCACCTACGCTGAAGCCACATCTGGCAGACCTGCAGCCAAGCAGATGATAGGCAAGTGGCTCTCTGCTATAGGTTGGCTGGCATGGAGCCTCCCAAAGGGATAACAGCTCATTCTACCCGCCATACCGCTGCTTCGGTGGCTGCTTCTAGGGATGTCCCAATCCAGGAAATCTGCAGGGCTGCTACCTGGAAGTCAGCACACATCTTTATTTCCCATTACCACATTGACCTAGAGTCACGCCGGGATGCTGATTTTGGGACCTCGGTTCTCCAGTCCTTATTCCCTAAGTAGGGGGTGTGCACCTTGCCTCCCTCTTCCTGGAGAACTGCTAGGAGTCTGCCAATAAGTGTGGATTGAACAACATATCCACGTCCCTAGAAATACAGGTTACTCACCTGTAACAGGAGTTCTAGGAGTGGTATATGTTGTTCATCCACATGACCCACCCAACCTCTCCGGCTTCGACGAGTAACCTGGCTTCCAGCGGGCTAGATCTGGCATCATGGGGTAGAGCCAAAGGTTTTACCACCTGGGTGGGTGGGAGGAGCTAGCTTGAAGACCTTCCGGCAACATTTAAAGTGGCAAGGAACCTGCCAATAAGTGTGGATGAACAACATATACCATTCCTAGATCTCCTGTTACAGGTGAGTAACCTGTATTTATTGAGTGTGTGTCTTATTTATTTTCTATCTTTTTTCTCTTCTTACATATACTGTAGGTTGGAAATTTTTATTTAGTTTTTGTTTACAGGGTAGGCACACTAGACACGAGAGTGGCTAATTTCAGGCGTGACCTGGGAGGTTACAATAATTAAACACGCATGCATACAATAAAGAAATACCTAATAAAATTGATCAGACATACATACAATAAAAAAATACAATAGCAACCGTGTCAGAAATTCAGCAAACATGAAAATTATCAATCAGTCACTCTTTATTTATATAAGGCGCCTTTCTTAAACCAAGGTGCCTGTACAATATTACATAAAACAATAAATAGTTAAAACAACATTAAAATATTCAGAAATCATTATAGGCTTTACTAAAAAGGTAGGTTTTCAAAGCTCCTTTAAACTTTGGACAGTCGGGCAATTTCACACCTGATGAGGCAGAGAATTCCACAGGGTTGGTGCCATGAAACTAAAATATCTGGCCCCTGAATTTTTTAAGCGAACCCTGGGAATCTCTAGCAATCCCTCATCAGTGGATCAGAGAGAGCGGGAGGGACAGTAGGGACAAAGGAGCTCTTTCAGGTAAGCAGGTCCCTGATCATGTAGGGCCTTATAGGTCAGCAAACTGACCTTGAAGGTGATTCACCAGCAAACTGGCAGCCAGTGCAGTCCGTGGAGCACAGGCGTTATATGACTGGACCTAGAAGAACCAGTCAACAGCCTGGCTGCCGCATTCTGCACTAGCTGCAGGCGGCGAATTTCAACCCCCGTCAGCCCAAGGTAAAGGGCATTGCAGTAGTCAAGGCGGGAGGTAACGAAGGCGTGGACCAAAGTGGGAAGATCATCTGGAGGAACCAGATGCTTCACCCGGGCAATGTTCCTCAGATGGTAAAAAGAGGTTTTGACAACTGCTGTCACCTGAGATTTAAATGTCAGACAGTCATCAAACACAACGCCCAGGTTCCGCACCCAGTCTGAGGTAGTCAGCTTGACACCCCCCAAGCCATAAGCCCGAGGGTGATCTAGCTAACAAACCCACCTCCCAGCGACCCTGGCCAATTATAGCACATCACTTCACAAATGAACCATCAAGAACAGTTTATACACAAAAGTGTGAGCAACTACAAAATAGATACAAAGAGATACAGCAACTCAGCAGCATGTTCCTTTTTACAGTAAGTGCTTGTGTGACAAGTAACAGACAGTTTTGGAGAACATGCATCTTTGTAGACCCCCAGGAACTGAGAAGGCACTAAAGGGGTGATCAGATTTAAGCAGTACTCCTCAAAACCTACTAGTTCACGTCCACCCCCCACCCATTCACATGTTTTAAATCCTGCCTTTCTCTCTCTCTCTCTTTTTATGCTTTAAATCTAAGAATAGCAACACGTAATGTATTTCATTCAAAATAACCAAAATCCCCCACCACTACCTCACTATCCTCCCACCCTCAACTTCTATCTTTATGTACAGTATATATAGCAACAATAATATTCTAAGAAAATGATAAAGAAAATAAAATGTATTATACTCATTTAATCTTTAAAGACATTTCTCTATGCCTTTACACATAGGGTTACATTTGCATTTGTTAGATTGCCCAAATGGATAGCTCTAAGCCCCTTTGGGGTAAGATATATTTTGAATTCCATAATATAGAAAGATGGGAATCTGACCTGCTACATTTACTAATTTTTTTTATATTCTTTGCTTGTATATTTTTGTATATGCATTTAATGTATTTTTCCTCTTCAAGTAATGATGTCACTGTGATGTATGTACTTAAGCACAGTGGTGATGTTCTCAAGCCACACCACCTGAGGAAGGCTTGGTCGCTGAAGCGCTGGGGTCCTGAGTGCAGCTTTGGCGTGCCAGAATAAATAGCACTGCATTTTGCACCTTACCTATTTGTGTGGGCATTTATTTCTGCAGGAGTGATGGTTCTTTGGAGTTGTAACACTTTTGGGCTAGTCACCCACTACCAGCCCCCATTTCCTGTGACTGCGCAGCATAGTACTGGACTTTGGTTGTTCTCTGGCAGAGTTGCACCAAACTGCTTCGGTGACATGTTTGCCCAATTTTAGTACATCGGGCGCAGTTGCGACACTTTCTACACTTTACGGCGGCTTGCGCCAAATATTTGGCATAAGCCCCATGAAAAGGGTCCACAGCATGCCGCAGGTTAGACCAGGGGGGAGCTGGTCTAACTTATGGTATTTGGGGCACCACAGTGAAAATCTCTAATGGTGCTGGGAGAATGCTGCAAGTCACGTATGACATATGATCGGTGCACCAGCAGCTTGCAACATTCTTGAGCTTTTGAAAATTGAGCCCAATTTCTTTTTTTCTTGAAGCAGTCCTGACAAAAAAATTATAAGGAAACAGATAAATTGCTTTTATGGAGGAATGGAAGCACAGGATCCAGAAGACCCTGCGCTTGCACACCCACATATACATGTGAATCAATGGAGGTACAGACGTGCAGGGCATGCAGGGCCCTGCACTTCTGTAATTACATAGATGTGTTGGGACCTGTGTGAATGAGGATATGATTCTACTATCTCAAAAAGTAAGGACAGTCTTCACAAAAAGCTGTGTTACTGTAACAGTTACAGTTCAGATTAAAGCAACAAAAGTAGAGAAATGTGGTGTTAGGGTTTCCAACCCTAACTCCCCAACCCCACCCACAAGCAGCAAAAGTAAAAAATAAATATGGTTTTCACTGTCCTGAGTCTTAGTGAATCAGGGGTGGGGACTTCCTTATGGTTCTCTTCAGCTCCCTGTGACCCTATTCACATACCCCATTACTCCCCCCTCCTCACCTCACCTCACCTCTCTCTACAATTTTGACAAAGCCTCTTCTGGTGACTGCATCTTGTCTACTGACCTCTCACTTCTCCTCAGCCCCCAGAGCCCTAGTCTCCCCTCCTTCTACCCTACCCACCTCACATTTGCTTCTCTCCTGAAAACTAAGACAAAGCCTCCATTGTTGGCTGCTAATAGTTTCCAATGACCTTGGCAACCCAAGGGCTATTTGTTAAGCATGCTCAAACACTGTAATCACACTCCTTTTTTGTACAAGGAATTATCACTCTGTAGCACTTCTGTTTACTGAATTCCTCATGATCGCACTGCATGAAACTATTGTTTTGTTTGTTGCTTTCTGTACTCAATGTAATGTTCATGTCTTGACTTGGAACCTTTCTAAAAGAGCCTCTCGACTCAATGGTATTAATCTGAAACTGAAATAAATAAATAAAAATAACAGTTACCCTATTCCATCAGCAAATAAAGTCAGATGTGATCTCTTTTTTTCAGTCAGAATCTACAGGTTGTTCTCAACATTTGGGGAGGCACAGTTCTGTATGTTTGAATGCTATATCACAATGGGGTGAGTGTTGCCATTGGGAACTCTAAGGAAGACCCCATCTATAAACTTACCTGTAGAGTCAAGCCACACAAAAGTGAAGGTACTGGACATCAGGAGGGCTGATTTTGTCAAAATGGGAGAGTGCCTCAGAAAAGCACTAGCAAACAGGCAAGAAGGTGGGGTGGAGCAAGAATGGGGAAACATCAAAACCGCCATCACAGAGAGAACAAGCCTTTGTGTAAAGCACATAAACAAATACAAATGAATGAAAAAAACACTATGGTTCTCAAAAGAAGTGGCGGGCAAGGTAAGGGAGAAAAAGATAGCATTGTGGAAGTAGAAGGAAACACAGAAGAAGCAGGACAGAGAACTGTACCAGTTAAAGCAGACGGAAGCGGGGAAGGCAGTCAGAATAGCAAAGGCCCAAACCAAGGAAAAGATAGCCAACTCAGTTAAGAAGGGGGATAAAACCTTTTACAGGTACATTAGGGAGCAAAGAAAGACTAAGGCAGGGATACTGAGGCTAAATAAAGAGGAAGGTGGTTGGGCAGAGAACGACAGTGAAAAAGCAGGGATACTGAACCAATACTTCTGTTCAGTATTCACAATGGTAAAGCAGGGGGAGATACCTAATCCAGTCAATAGAAGCAATCTGGATGAGGGTTGTTATTAGTCCTTTCACAGAAGAAAGGGTTCTGAAAGAACTCTTAAAACTGAAGGTGGATAAAGCAATGGGGCCTGATGGGATTCACCCCAGAATTCTAAAAGAACTAAGGAAAGAACTAGTAACACCACTGACTACCATTCTTAATAAATCATGGGAGGATGGTGTGGTACCTGAGAACTGGAGGAGGGTGGATGTGATTCCTCCTCACAAAAGTGGGAGAAAGACAGAGGCAGGAAACTACAGACTTGTCAGTGTGACCTCAGTGGTAGGGAAAATGATGTAATCACTTCTGAAGGAAAGAATTGTTGAGTACCTAGAGGCCAGTAAGCCACAGGACCCAAGGCAGCATGAATTCACAGCAGCAAGGTCATGTCAGACAAATCTAATTGATTTCTTTGACTGGGTGACCAAAGTAGTAGACCAGGGAGGGGCTGTGGACATGGCCTACCTAAACTTTAGCAAGGCATTTGACACAGTCCCGCACTAAAGATTAATAAACAAATTAGCCAGCCTGGGAGTGGGTCCCAGGGTGGTAGCCTGGGTAAAACACTTGCTGGACAACAGGACACAGCAGGTAATAGTAAATGGAGTCCACAGTGAAGAAAGGGGGGTTACTAGTCGGTATTGCAGGGTTCAGTACTGGGGACAGTTCTTTTTAATGTCTTTATAAGTGACATTGCAGAGGGACTGGAAGGGAAAGTATGTCTCTTTGTAGATGACACAAAGATCTGCAACAGGGTTGATATGCAAGGTGGAGTGGAAAGGATGAAAAGGGACTTGGCAAGGTTGGAGGAATTGTCAAATGAATGGCAGCTTAGATTCAATGCTAAGAAGTACAAAGTAATGCCCCTGGGAAACAAAAACCCAAGGGAAGAGTACACAATGGGGGTGAGATACTGACAACAACAAAAATGGAAAGGGACCTGGGGGTAGTCATATCAGGTGACGTAAAGGTGGGCCAACAATGTGAGAAGGCAGTAAGGAGGGCTGGGGGGATACTGGGATGCATAGGGAGCGGCATCACCAGTAGTTGTTAGGACCACCTCTGGAGTATTGTGTATAGTTCTGGAGACCCCATCTCTGCAAAGACATAGACAGGGTGGAGGCTGTCCAGAGGTGGGCAACCAAAATGGTGCAGGGTCTGCACCAGAACACATATGAAGAAAGACTAAAGGAGTTTAAGATGTATAGCCTCGAGGAAAGGAGGGAGGGGGGGACATGATAGAAACTTTCAAATACCTCAAGGGAATCAACAAGTCCAAGAGGATAGCATCTTTCAGAAAAAGAGATGTGCAAGAACAAGGGGGTACAATTTGAAGATGCAGGGGGATGGCTCAGAGGTAATGTGAGGAAGTATTTCTTCACAGAGAGGGTTGTAGATGCTTGGAATGGCCTTCCTGAGGAGGTTGTAGAGTCAAAAACAGTAGGGGAATTCTAGAATGCATGGGACAGACATAAGGCAATTCTAGTGTGGGGGGTAGGAGGAAGTAGGCTGTTGGTTAACTAGGATCTGCAGCTTATCCATTAGGTAGGGAAATGAGCAGTCTAGGTGGGCCAAGCGGTCCTTATCTGCCATCAAATTCTGTGTTTCTGTGTTTCCCCTCTGATTCACCAAGATTCAGGACAGCGAAAACTGTGGGTGGGGGGAGGTAGTTAGGACTGGAAACCCTAATGTCTCATTTCTCTCCTTTTGTCACTTTAATCTGATTCCTAACTGGTGCATTAACACAGTTTTTTGCAAAGAATATATAGATATTTATAAAATGGAGTGAGGAAATCCTGGATTCACATTGGTTGTTACCTGTGCATCAAATATATTTGATGCAAAGGTAAAAAAAAAAGATCTAAAAAGCAGAACTGCAGTACTCAAAAAAATCACTCAACTTTAGAATGCACAGGTTTTAAAATCCGACATTTTTTCCATCCATTAGCGATGATAAATCTCATCCACATTAAAAAGTGAAAAGTAAAACATAGCTTGTACATGCGAAAACATATTATATCTCACAAATATCTAACAGTAAAATGAAGTGAAAGTATGTATTACACAAACTTTTAGTTCCTGCCGGTGACAGCATTGCCGCTCCTGCAGCATGTCTTTTCCCTCTGTCCTCACTGATAATTCGGCCCCCATCTCCATAGGTGTTTCACTACCACATTTTAACTAAGACTCAAAACCACCGTGTCTGTTAAAAATCGCGGTCCTACTGTTTTTCAGACAGGCTAACTTCATGTTTACTCCGTTCCCTAGTAGACTGTGGGGAATGAAGGCAGCAATTGATCGTTAAACTCCAAGACCCTTCAGCACTATACAGCAGAGGTGGGGGCAGCGGTACACTCAGTAAAGGAAAAGGGCACTGAATGAGTCCCGAATGATGCGCTCCAATTCTTTATTTTTTTTTGTGTGTTTTATTTTGTATTTTTTTGTATTGATAATTTGTATTAAAGCTCCAAGGTGGCGGTGGGGGAAGAGGCAGAGCTGAATGTCCCGATGTGTGGTTTACACTGAACTTACTTCACACAAACCTCCACACTACAGGTAGTGACACCCTAATGCAATTTCAGAAGGCAGTGGCAAGGAAGGCAGCAGCTAAAAACATCATGCTTGAACCAAAGGGGAAAAAATTACCCCCACTTTCTACTGATCTCCCCCCCCCATTCCCATGACAACAAGTTTGAGATATGGTGCCCGTTACAGAACAGAATACCCCATGGCAAAAAATAAATGTAAGCAGAGGAACTATTTTACAACAAAATGCATTAAAGATTTTAATGTGTTTCTATATAAACATACATTTTTTTCCTTTTTCAATGCATGCAAACTAATGAGGTCCATTTTATAAGTGCAATAAGACACTCCGGGGTATGCATGGAACAGGAGCTGAAGGGACTCGGCCTGCAGCCTCGCGCCTCACTATGCCCCAAGGTGTGTGGTAATATCTGTTCCATGCACAACCCTTCATGTGTTATTGCTTAGAGAGAGAGAGAGAGAAAGAGAATGTCTGATAGCAAAATGTCATATACAAAGAAATACTGCCCCATTATCTTTATGGGACAACCTGTGGGCTGGCAGATAGCCTAGAGGTTTGAGGAATGAGGTGTGAATGAACTTGATGCATCCATCAGACAAGACTTGCGTTTGATTCTCACAACCTCCACTTGCATACTGTGTGACTCTGAGCAAGTCACTTAATCGCCCAGTGCTCCCAGGTCGCCCCTGAAAACAGGCACTTGTGCCTAGTGGGCCTTACCCAGTTACCAAAGACTAAAATAAAAAAAAATAAAAAACTCTTACCCACCCTCTAAGACTGCTCCTCCCTTGGGGACATCAAGAAAGGATTAAAGGCCCTGCTACTTGAGTGTAACAATGTATTTGCCTTTGCTGACATGTTTTCTCCACTCAAATGTGATTTACTATTACAAAAGACTGTATTTTTTTTTTGTCATTTTATTTATGCTCCCCGAGCCCTCAGCTGGCCAATCCTTTGGGCCACCTAGGCCTGTCACCACCTCATCCCTTCACCATCCGCTGCCCCTATGAGTGCCGAGACCTGAGTAACTCAACATATCCCTTCATCAGGAGGGCCCCCCCATGGGGGCAACCAGTAGATGCCCTACAGGAGGCATGCCTCAGACAGCTAGTGTTGGAACCCTCTTGGGAGGGAGCAATCTTAGATCTGGTACTCTCAAACAGGAACACGGAGAGGATCTCAGATTTAGAAGTGGGTAGTCATCTGGGAACAAGTGACCACCAAACAGTGTGGTTCACAATAAATGTAGCTGTAGAGTCAAGCCACACAAAAGTGAGGGTACTGGACTTCAGGAGGGTTGACTTTGACAAAATGGGAGAGTGCCTCAGACATCACTAGCAAACGGGCAAGAAAGAGGGGTGGAGGAACAATGGGGAAACATCAAAACTGCTATTGCAGAGGGAACAAGCCTTTGTGCAAAGCAAATAAAATCAAAATGAAGAAAAAACACACTATGATTCTCAAAAGAGCTGGCGGGGAAGGTTAGGGAGAAAATTATAGCATTCAGGAAGTATAAGGAAACACAGAAGGAGCAGGACAGAGAACTGTACCAGTTAAAGCAGAAGGAAGCGGGGAAGGCAGTGAGAAAAGCAAAGGCCCAAACCAAGGAAAAGACAGCCAATTTCATTAAGAAGGGGGATAAAACCTTTTATAGGTACATTAGGGAGTGAAGAAAGACCAAGGGTGGGATAGTGAGGCTTAATAAAGGGGAGGATGGGTGGGCTGAGGGTGACAGTGAAAAAGCAGGGATACTGAATGAATACTTCTGCTCAGTATTCACAAAAGAAAAGGAGAGGTACCAAATGCAATCAATAGAAGCACTCTGGTTACAGGAGTCGATACCAGTTCATTCACAGAAGAAAGAGTTCTGAAAGAACTCCTAAAACTGAAGGTGGACAAAGCAATGGGACCTGATGGGATTCACCCCAGAATTCTAAAAGAACTAAGGGGAAAACTAGTGACACCACTGACCACCCTTTTAAACAAATCATGGGAGGATGGTGTGGTACCTGAGGACTGGAGGAGGGCGGATGTGATTCCCCTTCACAAAAGTGTGAGCAAAGCAGAGGCAAGAAACTACAGACCTGTTGGTTTGACCTCAGTGGTAGGGAAAATGAAGGAATCGCTTCTGAAAAAAAGAATTGTTGAGTACCTAGAGGTCAGCAGGGCGCAGGACCCAAGGCAGCATGGATTCACAGCAGGAAGGTCATATCAGACGAATCTAATATATTTCTTTGACTGGGTGACCAAAGTAGACCAGGGAGGGGCTGTGGACATGGCCTACCTAGACTTTAGCAAGGCATTTGACACAGTCCCTCACAAAATATTAATAAACAAATTAGTCAGCCTGGGAATGGGTCCCAGGGTGGTAGCCCGAGTAAAAAATTGGATGGAGACAGTGGGTAATAGTAAATGGAGTCCACTCCAAAGAAAGGGGGTTACTAGTGGAGTATCACAGGGTTCAGTACTGGGACCGGTCCTTTTTAATGCCTTTATAAGTGACATTGCAGAGGGACTGGAAGGAAAAGTATGTCTCTTTGCAGATGACACAAAGATCTGCAACAGGGTTGATACACAAGGAGGGGTGGAAAGGATGAGAAGGGACTTGGCAAGGTTGGAGGAGTGGTCAAAAGTATGGCAGCTAATCAATGAGGGAGCGACCAGTCATTGCAGGTCGCTCCCTCATTGATTAAGAAAGTTCAATTCATTGCCTGGATGGTGATTGAATGGTGGTTGGCATCAATAGACACCAGGGAAACAGTGGATCGCTGCTCTTACCACAGCCCACAGCACGTGTTCCAGCTGTGGCTGCAGAAGTCAACAAAGTCCCGCTGTTCTCATACTAAGCATGCTGGCGAAGGGATCCTGTCACTAAGTTGGGCACGGGGGGATTTGGGTGCTCAGAAAAGGTATATCTAGCCCCTATTTACAAAAAAAAATAAAAATAAAACTGAATCTAGCTAAACAGGTTCTGTTTAGCTAGGTTTTGATTCTGATGTCTGTTTTTTAAAATCCTGGCATTTTATGCATTTTCCATGTTTGCTGATCTGTGGAAAAGATCAACAAGATGGCAGTTGGCACGGCACAACAAAATATTTGGTGCTGTGACAATTCAGTGATGCAAAACCAAAAACAGCATTTGCGGCATCAAATGTTTACTTTCGCCATAGAGCCTTATCTAAAAAACCTTACTGCACATGCACAGGTCTGAAAACACTAAAATTTAAAACCTAATAACTCTGGAACCCTTTGATATTTCTTCACCAGACCTGTCAAAGGCACTACCTTGGGACATGCACATGTGCCCTGCAAGTTTGGGGCAACAATTCCTTTTCATGTAGGTTGTAGGCCAGAGCAAAAAAAAAACAATGTTAAGTATAGGAAACAAGGGTGTTTGTTTTTTTTTTGTTTGTTTTTTTCCAAAAATGACACATGCAGATCTCAGAAACTACACAAGCTGCAGTCACAAACATTTCCACACATCAAGACCCTGCCTCCTAGACAACACATACAAAATTTCAGCTCGATTCATCAAAGAGAGCCAAGGATAGTAATGTGCAAAATTTGAGGTTTAATAATAAACAGGCTACTCAACCCTGCCTATAGGGGCACTACCATGCCCCTATAATTTATCCAACACTTATGAAGATATTTGCCGCAGGATATCAATGATATCTTTGAGACCTCTGGACCTAGAGTAAGGATGTTGAAATATCCTCACTCTAGGTCCAGAAGTTACAAAATATCGTTACTGTAGCTCCTGATTGGTCAGTCTGGCCAGCACACAAGCCCAACCACAAAACAATGTGAACTGCTGGTTTCAGTTCACTGCTGCCTCCCAAGGAGCACTGTCGCTTGCAAGCTCCTTCCAGGCCCCTTCATAAAACCACAAAAAATCATGTATTAAAAACAGACAAACAAAGAAACAGTTTCTCCCTAGTCAGCTTGCCACCAACAGAAACAATACTTCTCTGCACCCAAAACATTTCCCCTGCAGCTTACCTCCCTCCATCACCATACTGTAAATCCCATCTCCAGGACCACAACTCTCCTTCAGTCTTAGCCACCAGTCACTGTCTCGAATGACACAGAAAGGCAGGTCTCACCTGCTAGCTGAACCACCACTGATGAACCGCTCACAGCACAATGACCTCATAGGCTGATGCACGGATGTATGCAACAGTCTCATGTATGTCAGTACACGGAAACAACTGCTCGGTCATCCTGAACACCACTCTACACATCACACAAGATAAAAAAAAGATACATTTAAAAAAAATCACAAACGGGAACCAAATGTTGATAATTGAATATTATCATTAGAGATACAGATATCTCCTCATGTACTTCTAGACCTGTGACATCACTTGACTGCACCACTCATGATGTCATAAGGTCAAAGTACACTTGGGAGAGATATCACCAATATTTCTGTATGGAGCATGGCATATCCCTGATATATATATATATATATATATATATATATATATCTATATGGGATATGACAGGGTCTGACTGAAGATATATTTATCTTCATTAGACACCAATGATATCATGATAAGGCTTCGCCACTTGTGAGATATCTTGATATCATTGGCTTCGAGTGAAGATAAATATGATATCTTCAGTCAGGCTATGTCATGTTCTGTTTATACAACGAATATCTTCAGTCAGGCCATGTCATGTTCTGTTTATACAACATATATCTTCAGTCAGGCCATGTCATGTTCTATTTATACAACATATATCATTTAAAACACTTATCAGGTTGATCCTGTCATTTTCAGACTGTTTTACTGAAGAAACACTTTCATTTTCTTTGCTGTAATGTAGCGTGACCAAGCACTGTTAACAGCAGTAAATTACTTGCTGGCAGAGATTTAACATAAGGTACTATCTCTTCAGAAAGTAAGAAAATGTCATTTAAAACACTTATCTGGTTGATCCTGTCATTTTCAGACTGCCTAACAGAAGAAGCACTTTCACTTTCCTTGCTGTAATGAAGTGTGATCAAACGCTGTTAATAGAGGTAAGTGACATGCTGGCAGAGATTTAAAATAAGGCATTCTCTCTCCAAAAGGTAAGAAATCTGTGTTTTTTTATGTTCAGTTTCCTTAGTTTTCTGTAAAACAGGCTGCCAACAGTAGCGAGAAGAGAGTGAGTGCAGAGCAAGCTAGTCAGCAGCTTCAGAAAAGTAGAGGCAAGAGTGAGCGTGTGTTGCTATAGCAATGGTCACTCAGGCTTGCGTCTATTTTTCTGAAGCCGACGACTTGACTGCTCTGTGCTCACTTTCCTCTTGCTACAGTCGATGGTTTCTTTTAGACAAAACTAAGTAAACTGAGCATAAAAAACACAGTTTTCTTACTTTTTGAAGAGAGAGTGCCTCATTTTAAATCTCTATCAGCATAACACATACCACTATTAACAGCGCTCGGTCATGCTACCTTACAGGAAGGAAAGTGAAAGTGTTCATATGGAATGACAGTTGCAACTTGCTGTGAAATCGGATGACGTACTGGAACTTCAAAGATATCAGTATCATGACATATAGGAAAATTGAAGCTATCACTATGACATATAGGAACATGGAGATATCAGTGATATCTTTTCTGTCTGCCTTAGATAATGTTTTTTATCTGTCTTGATATCCCACAACATATGTTATATTTTGTTTTATTTAGTTTTTTGTTGATCGGGTAAGTGCACTAGACAAATTCTGGTTATTTTCAGACACAACCCGGGAGAGGGGAATACAGATCAATGCCAACTGACCTTGAACCAGATTAAGCTGTTGGTGGTATTTTAGTGAACGGGGGGAAATTTGGCCAGGGCAGTGGGGAAATTCCCCTACTCCTTTCGGGAAGTACCATGGGATCTTTTACATCCACCTGAACTACCACCAGAACAGGCAGATGGGACCTTGGTTTAACGTCTCATCCGAAAGACGGCACCTCAGGAGTGCAGCACCCCAACCTCATGCTGCACTGCAGTATAAATATCTCTCTCTCTCTCGCTCTCTTATATATATATATATATATATATATATATATATGTTTAAGAACAAACCAGTTTTCTCGAAGATTGGTTTGGCAACCCCCTTATCCAACTCCCCTACTTAATAGTATGAAGGGGGGGGTTGGTTGGAGCTTTCTCCCACCCACTATGAAAGCTCCACCCCAGGGTCCCTTAATGCAAAACAATAGAGGGATGTTTTACAATAGAAAATATCATACAGACTTACATCCTTCTTTAAAACATACCCTGGGGCTTCAATATACTAGTCACGTCCTAGTATTTTCAACAAAACATTTTTGTACCAGTGTAACCCCCCTGCAAATGGGGATTCCCAAAAGACTTCCAGGAGCTTGCTTGAATGCTCCAAGCCTGAATGGTGTTTGGCGTTTAAGCCATTTATCAGTGAGTGTTTTTAGAACCTCTGGTACTGTCTCTTTAAGAGCTGTCTGCTTGAGGACATAATTAGTTTGTATGGGGGACTGTGTGTTTCTTTGATTGAGTACCACTCAAGCTGCTGCCAATTCACTCCATTTTGCAGTCACTAGAGTGCAAAGGGAACCTATCTGAAAGATGTAACTGTTTGCCAGAAATTATTTAGAGTAATAATGAAATTACAGTTTGTCTAACCTGCTTTCTTTGCAGTCAGAACTGTGTCTGCTAGTTCCCCATTCTAGTTTTGAACTGCTGAACTGGACCAATCAGTGTGGGTATGCCAGCTCTAAAATGGTGCCTTGGACGAATCAGAACTTGGACTCATAATCTGAGCCAGCCACAAGAGGATTGTATGGGCAGTGACTCTGGGAGATGTAGTTTAGACTTCAGTGCTTTTTGGACCAACAGCAGCAGTCTATTGTGAGTGACAGCCAATCCAGTCAAGAACTGGGAGGAACTCAAAGGAAGTGCCCGGTTTGTCGGTTGGAGTTTCAGTTGAGCTTTGGCAGTGAAGAAGGAAGGAGCCCTGTGCTTTTCAGTGTGCAGTTTTAGTCAAAAACGTGTGTAAGGCCCAGAGTTCGGTCTGCAGCTTGTGTAACAGCTTGTTAGGACTGAATCTGTCCTGTGAAAAGAATCAAAGGCTCTCTGAAGAGTAGAAACCAGGCTCACCCTGTAGAAGACTGGAGGAATTGCTGAAAATTGCACTCGGTCTGTCAGGAACTGAATCTGCTGTGTGTTCTCCGGGTATTGTGCAGTAATTGCGATCGGGATACAGATGCAGCCTGCCTGGTATAGTGCTTTCTTTTATATGGATGTGTGAAGAGTTTGTGTACCTCAAGTGAGCCCTGCTGACATTGAAGGACCCTATCTTATTTGGAGGTCGTGAGTACTAATTCAGGGTCGCTCCTGTTGAATTGCCATATTAAATCCAAATGGAATTACTGTACTGCTGACTGTTTAATTCTCCTTTTCTCTGTGTGAAAGGCCCCTACCAGCTGCCACGGTTTGGACTAGCCACTAGGGCTTGGGTACCCAAGGACAGTAACTGATAGGGATAGGCCTGTGCACAGAGCCATAAATGAATTATTAGGTGATAAGCTAATTAACCTGATTTCCCCCTGTCCTTGTTATATCCCCTAAATAAATCAGAGCTGCTTGTTTCAGCAAAGTTATACTGCCTGAGGTATTTGTCTATGTTAAAGTACTGTACTGTGATTGTTGCACTGTATCTCATTTCACAGGAGGTCCCAGTGCGGAACCAGACCTGGGGGTAAGTGTATACTGTGAAGGTAATTCTGATATATTGTGGGCCATTAGTGGGAAGAAGAGGGGTTGCAGTGTCCCAGAGGGCTGTGACCAAGTTAGTTTAACTATTGCAAACCCTGACCTCTGGGTGGAGGCACCCGCCATTGGATCCAGGCCCTCAACCTGTTAGTGGCAAATCAGGCAGGGTAGTAGCCCCTGGGATAGCGCCATCTAGGGGTTACATCTTGGAGGCTCACCGCTGGGATTGTGTGTCCTCTAGTGGCCATATTTACTGAACCACTGTTAAGAAAAAATGGGTACCCGACAGAAGTGGCTGTGCACGGCTGGTGGAGTGGTGTACTGGGGGAGATCGACCCCCAAAATGCTATGCTTATCCTGGACATCCCCTGGGTATCAATACGGACACTGTGCAGGAGTACTTTCCAAGGTGGAAGGTTTACAAAACCCTGTGGTGGTGGGTCGGCATGCTAATCTGCTCACCCACACTTTCCTGGCCCTAGTAGAGTTTAAGGATCCCATAGATAGCTCCAAAGTGCCACAGACCATTACCCCAGAGGAGCCCTCACTGCTTGGAGAGTGATAACTAAGGACAGTAAAGACCGGGGGAATCAGCCCCACCACTATCTGAAACTTTTGAGGAGAAATTTGCTGAATGGTTGCTGGAGAGGGAAAACTGTGGAGGACTTGAAGAAACTATTCTTGCCACCTGGGGGTGTTCCTCCCCCAACACCCTCTCCTGCTCCAGTGCCCGTAATGGTGGCTGAACCAATGCAGACTCCTATTTCTGCACCTGCCATTAGTCACGACTCTTACCAAGGTTGAGGATCTTCTCTGGCACCCTCCCCACCCCCCAAGGGGAGGATGACTGGGAGACCTGGATAGACTATGTTGCCCCCCAAGTGCTAGAATGGCAATGCTCGGAAGGCGAAAAGTGAAAGAGGGTTAGTGAGAGCCTCCGAGGTCCTGCCCTGGCTACCATCTGTGCTAAACGGGCCAGTAACCCTGAAGCGACTGCACAGGCCTATCTTGAGGCCTTGGAGAATGTGTATGGGAGCCCAGATTCTGATGAGGACCTATGGTGGAGAGTAAGAGATGCACAACAGTGCCAAGGGGAGTTGTTGTCTGTGTATGTATCTCGGCTGGAAAATTGTTGCAAGAATGCCTCAGAAAAGGTAGTTTGCCAGCGATTGAACTGGACCGAACCAGGCTGGACAGGATCCTTAAGTCTGCCCCCTTCTCAGAACTGCCGTTACTTCAGTTATGCCTGGCAGATCGAGCTGGAATCCCACCCTCCTATGATGAGTTAATGAGAGAAATTGAGGAGTTGAGAAAAGAGCGACCTCGGAGGACCCTGCACCAATAGCTGCGACTCGACCGAGTGACTGAGGGTGACCCATCAGTGAAGTATTTGGGGCCGCTGGACTCCTGATTGTGAGACTGCTTTTCATGAGATCATATATCAACTACCCATGCTCCAGTGCTGGCCTATGCGATCCAAGAAAACCTTACGTCCTGCACACTGATGCTAGCTTGCAAGGGTTGGGGCTGAGTTGTACCAAGAGCACGAGAATGGCCTGAGACCAGTGGCCTTTGCCAGTAGAAGCCTGACCCCATCCGAAAAGAACTATCCTGTACATAAGTTAGAGTTCCTAGCTTTGAAGTGGGCTATTGTTGACCAATTCCATGAGTACTTGTATGGGGCTAAAATACTAGTAAAAACTGACAATAATCCTTTGACCTATGTGCAGACCTCAGCTAAGTTGGATGCCACTGGCCATAGGTGGCTTTCTGCATTATCTACATATGACTATGCTCTCGAATAACGAGCAGGTCTGAACCACATAGATGCTGATGCTCTCTCCCGGAGGCCTGTTCCCCAGAATGATTGGGTCCGATTGGCAGAACCTGACATTCGGGCACTCTGCCGGAAGTTTGACAGGGAGGAACAAATGTCCACGGACGCAGTGGACTGCATGGTGGATTGCTTGGAGCTCTGAGAATTGCATACCTGCTGCTTATTGCCACTTTTCTGCAATAGACATTGGTGCACTGCCTCAGCTGGACAATGACAGTATTGGCAGGGCTCAATCTCACGATCCCATGATCAAAGCAGCTTTAGAAGCCTCTATGCAGGAAAAGATGTGTCCAAATTACGCTCCACTGATTTGAGAACTGCACTGTTATACAAAGAAGGTCCTAAGTTGAAACTGATCAATAAACTGTTATACAGAGAAACAGTAGACAGAGGGGACAAGTAGACAAACAACAACTAGTGCTGCCCACTGCCTTCGAGACTCAGTACTGAGGTCCTTGCACAACCACATGGGCACCTTGTATAGACAGAACACTTGACTTGGTGAGATCCAGATTCTATTGGCCTAAGATGGGGGCTGATGTGGAGCAACACATTCGAACTTGTGATCGCTGCTTACAGAGAAGCTTTGCCCCAGAGGGCTGCCCCCTTGTTAACATCACCACCAGTGCACCCATGGAGCTGGTCTGTATTGATTTTCTAAGTTTGGAGTCAGATCAAAGAAATATCAGTAATGTGCTGGTGGTCACTGACCATTTCACGAGATATGCCCAAGCTTTCCCCACCAAAGACCAGAAAGCATCCACTGTGGCCAAAGTACTTGTAGAAAACTTTTTTGTTCACTATGGGGCTCCACAAAGAATCCATTCTGATCAAGGGAGAGACTTTGAGAGTCGTCTGATCAAAGGGATGCTTTCTCTGTGGGGAGTGAGAAAGTCCAGAACCACTCCTTACCACCCCCAAGGGGACCCACAGCCTGAACATTTCAACCGCACTTTGCTAGATATGCTAGGCACCCTGCACCCAAAGGACAAGCCTAGATGGAGCCAACAAATTAGCACCCTGGTACATGCTTATAACTGCACCAAAGTGATGCCACTGGATTCTCCCCACCACCTGATGTTTGGAAGAGAAGCTCGACTACCAGTAGATGTGTGTTTTGGGGTCTCTCCTGATGGGGTTCAAGCTGACAACTATTTACAGTATGTGCAAAAGTTAAAGGCCCAGCTAACTCATGTACCAACTGGCTCAAACCATGGCTGCCAAAAGAAATCTGGCCAACAAAGAAAGGTATGATAAAAGGTGAAAGCACAGGAACTCCAGGAGGGAGATCGGGTATTGCTAAGAAATCTGGGACTGCATGGCAAGCACAAGATTGCTGACAGATGGCACCATCTCCCTCACATTGTAGTGGGCAAACTAGATGATCTGCCAGTGTACAAAGTAAGGCCTGAGAATAATTCAAAGATGTAAAAACAATGCATAGAAATCATTTACTGCCCATTGGACAAATCTTAATTGAGTCTGAGCCCTAGAAGATGCCCCTCTGGACCAGTGACTAGAGCTGCTGCTAAGAAAAGATCAAGAAAGTCTGCACCTACAGAAGCAAAGTTAAAGTGTTCCCTCCACAAGTCCCAGTTGAGCATGACTGTCAGTCCATATCGGAAGAAAGTGAGAGTGACTTGAATACTATCCTTCTTACGAACTGAGTCAATTGTTTCAGGGCAATCCCTAGTCAATACTGGAGATGAAGCTGGGCCTTCTGGACTGTCCAAGCCCCAAGCTTGTCCCTGGAGCCAATGCTCCCAGAAAGTGAAGTGCAAAGCATCAGATCAGATGAAATGGAATCATTGTGCATGGTTGAACTGTTTGAGCTTTCAGGGAGAAAATGATAGATTGGGGCAGACTGGTGATACACGAACAAGAAGAGTATTTTGAGTGCCCTGACAGTCCACTGCCAGTGTCGAAAGCTCTCCATGCGAGCCAAATGTTGTGGACTAAGAAACTGCAACTCCTGGAGCTGAAAGTCAAGTTCCCAGCCTCTCTACCCCATTGGAGACTCCCTGACAAGTGAGGACAATGCTGAAAATGAGGCTCAGAGTGCAGAGACTATAACAGTTCCCCTAGAAAGACTGGTCGAGCTGTAAAGCCTGTGGTGCACCTCAGTTATGATTCACTTGGGAGGCCTGTGGACTTGCCTCTCAATGTTGTCCATAAAGGGTGTATGTGTCCCCGAGCTCATTGCCCAAACTGAGCATCAGTGCTAACTCCAAGTTACTTGTGTTGCCTTCTAAGTATGGTGCCTTGCCCCATCCAGCCCCAAGGTAACTGATAGGGAAGGGCCCTCTCTTCAGGTTTCATGTACAAGAGGTAATAACTGAGTTATGGTACAATGTGTATGTAATACTGTGTAAAGAGTGACGTACTGCAATGTTTCAGAAATGTGTTCTTGGTAAAATGATATATTGACTGATGATTACATGTGCGAGCCTAATGCAAATGTATATGGTTGCAGTTAAAACTTATAGGTACTTGCTTGACGCGACGCCAAGCTTTCCCAGGCCAGGAAGGTGTAACCCCTGCAAATGGGATTCCAAAAGACTTCCAGGAGCTTGCTTGAATGCTCCAAGCCTGAATGGTGTTTGGCGTTTAAGCCATTTATCAGTGAGTGTTTTAGAACCTCTGGTACTGTCTCTTTAAGAGCTGTCTGCTTGCAGACATAATTAGTTTGTATGGGGGACTGTGTGTTTCTTTGATTGAGTACCACTCAAGCTGCTGCCAATTCACTCCATTTTGCAGTCACTAGGAGTGCAAAGGAACCTATCTGAAAGATGTAACTGTTTGCCAGAAATTATTTAGAGTAATAATGAAATTACAGTTTGTCTAACCTGCTTTCTTTCCAGTCAGAACTGTGTCTGCTAGTTCCCATTCTAGTTTTGAACTGCTGAACTGGACCAATCAGTGTGGGGTATGCTAGCTCTAAAATGGTGCCTTGGACGAATCAGAACTTGGACTCATAATCTGAGCCAGCCACAAGAGGATTGTATGGGCAGTGACTCTGGGAGATGTAGTTTAGACTTCAGTGCTTTTTGGACCAACAGCAGCAGTCTATTGTGAGTGACAGCCAATCCAGTCAAGAACTGGGAGGAACTCAAAGGAAGTGCCGGTTTTGTCGGTTGGAGTTTCAGTTGAGCTTTGGCAGTGAAGAAGGAAGGAGCCCTGTGCTTTTTCAGTGTGCAGTTTTAGTCAAAACGTGTGTAAGGCCCAGAGTTCGGTCTGCAGCTTGTGTAACAGCTTGTTAGGACTGAATCTGTCCTGTGAAAAGAATCAAAGGATCTCTGAAGAGTAGAAACCAGGCTCACCCTGTAGAAGACTGGAGGAATTGCTGAAAATTGCACTCGGTCTGTCAGGAACTGAATCTGCTGTGTGTTCTCCCGGTATTGTGCAGTAATTGCGATCGGGATACAGATGCAGCCTGCCTGGTATAGTGCTTTCTTTTATATGGATGTGGAAGAGGTTTGTGTACCTCAAGTGAGCCCTGCTGACATTGAAGGACCCTATCTTATTTGGAGGTCGTGAGTACTAATTCAGGTTCGCTCCCTGTTGAATTGCCACATTAAATCCAAATGGAATTACTGTACTGCTGACTGTTTAATTCTCCTTTTCTCTGTGTGAAAGGGCCCCTACCAGCTGCCACGGTTTGGACTAGCCACTAGGGCTTGGGTACCCAGGGACAGTAACTGATAGGGATAGGCCTGTGCACAGAGCCATAAGTAGATTATTAGAGTGATAAGCTAATTAACCTGATTTCCCCTGTCCTTGTTATATCCCCTAAATAAATCAGAGCTGCTTGTTTCAGCAAAGTTATACTGCCTGAGGTATTTGTCTATGTTAAAGTACTGTACTGTGATTGTTGCACTGTATCTCATTTCACAGGAGGTCCCAGTGCGGAACCAGACCTGGGGGTAAGTGTATACTGTGAAGGTAATTCTGATATATTGTGTGGGCCATTAGTGGGAAGAAAGGGGTTGCAGTGTCCCAGAGGGCTGTGACCAAGTTAGTTTAACTATTGCAAACCCTGACCTCTGGGTGGAGGCACCGCCATTGGATCCAGGCCCCTCAACCTGTTAGTGGCAAATCAGGCAGGGTAGTAGCCCCGGGATAGCGCCATCTAGGGGTTACATCTTGGAGGCTCACCGCTGGGATTGTGTGTCCTCTAGTGGCCATATTCTGAACCACTGTTAAGAAAAAAGGGTACCCGACAGAAGTGGCTGTGCACCGGCTGGTGGAGTGGTGTACTGGGGAGGAGATCGACCCCAAAATGCTATGCTTATCCTGGACATCCCCTGGGTATCAATCGGACACTGTGCAGGAGTACTTTCCAAGGTGGAAGGTTTACAAAACCCTGTGGTGGTGGGTCGGCATGCTAATCTGCTCACCCACACTTTCCTGGCCTAGTAGAGTTTAAGGATCCCATAGATAGCTCCAAAGTGCCACAGACCATTACCCCAGAGGAGCCCTCACTGCTTGGAGAGTGATAACTAGGACAGTAAAGACCGGGGGAATCAGCCCCCACCACTATCTGAAACTTTTGAGGAGAATTTGCTGAATGGTTGCTGGGAGGGAAAACTGTGGAGGACTTAAGAAACTATTCTTGCCACCTGGGGTGTTCCTCCCCAACACCTCTCCTGCTCCAGTGCCCGTAATGGTGGCTGAACCAATGCAGACTCCTATTTCTGCACCTGCCATTAGTCACGACTCTTACCAAGGTTGAGGATCTTCTCTGGCACCCTCCCCACCCCCAAGGGAGGATGACTGGGAGACCTGGATAGACTATGTTGCCCCAAGTGCTAGAATGGCAATGCTGGGAAGGCGAAAGTGAAAGAGGGTTAGTGAGCCTCCGAGGTCCTGCCTGGCTACCATCTGTGCTAAATGGGCCAGTAACCTGGGCGACTGCACGGGCCTATCTTGAGGCCTTGGAGAATGTGTATGGGAGCCCAGATTCTGATGAGGACCTATGGTGGAGAGTAAGAGATGCACAACAGTACCAAGGGAGTTGTTGTCTGTGTATGTATCTCAGCTGGAAAAATTGTTGCAAGAATGCCTCAGAAAGGTAGTTTGCCAGCGATTGAACTGGACCGAACCAGGCTGGACAGGATCCTTAAGTCTGCCCCTTCTCAGAACTGCCGTTGCTTCAGTTATGCCTGGCAGATCGACTGGAATCCCCACCCTCCTATGATGAGTTAATGAGAGAAATTCGAGGTTGAGAAAAGGCGACCTGGGAGGGACCTGCACCAATAGCTGCGGCTACGACCCGAGTGACTGAGGTGACCCATCAAGTGAAGTATTTGGGGCCGCTGGACTCCTGATTGTGAGACTGCTTTTCATGAGATCATATATCAACCACCATGCTCCAGTGCTGGCCTATGCCGATCCAGAAAACCTTCGTCCTGCACACTGATGCTAGCTTGCAAGGGTTGGGGCTGTGTTGTACCAAGAGCACGAGAATGGCCTGAGACCAGTGGCCTTTGCCAGTAGAAGCCTGACCCCATCCGAAAAGAACTATCCTGTACATAAGTTAGAGTTCCTAGCTTTGAAGTGGGCTATTGTTGATCAATTCCATGAGTACTTGTATGGGGCTAAAATACTAGTAAAAACTGACAATAATCCTTTGACCTATGTGCAGACCTCAGCTAAGTTGGATGCCACTGGCCATAGGTGGCTTTCTGCATTATCTACATATGACTATGCTCTCGAATACCGAGCAGGTCTGAACCACATAGATGCTGATGCTCTCTCCCGGAGGCCTGTTCCCCAGAATGATTGGGTCCGATTGGCAGAACCTGACATTCGGGCACTCTGCGGAAGTTTGACAGGGAGGAACAAATATCCGCGGAGCAGTGGACTGCATGGTGGATTGCTTGGGAGCCTCTAGAGTTGCATACCTGCTGCTTGTGCCACTTTTCTGCAATAGACATTGGTGCTTTCCTCAGCTGGACAATGACAGTATTCGGTGGCTCAATCCAGCGATCCCATGATCAAAGCAGCTTTAGAAGCCCTCTATGCAGGAAAAGATGTGTCCAAATACGCTCCACTGATTTGAGAACTGCACTGTTATACAAAGAAGGTCCTAAGTTGAAACTGATCAATAAACTGTTATACAGAGAAACAGTAGACAGAGGGACAAGTAGACAAACAACAACAATAGTGCTGCCCACTGCCTTTCGAGACTCAGTACTGAGGTCCTTGCACAACCACATGGGGCACCTTGGTATAGACAGAACACTTGACTTGGTGAGATCCAGATTCTATTGGCCTAAGATGGGGGCTGATGTGGAGCAACACATTCGAACTTGTAGTCGCTGCTTACAGAGGAAGCTTTGCCCCAGAGGGCTGCCCTTGTTAACATCACCACCAGTGCACCCATGGAGCTGGTCTGATTGATTTTCTAAGTTTGGAGTCAGATCAAAGAAATATCAGTAATGTGCTGGTGGTCACTGACCATTTCACGAGATATGCCCAAGCTTTCCCCACCAAAGACCAGAAAGCATCCACTGGCCAAAGTACTTGTAGAAAACTTTTTGTTCACTATGGGGCTCACAAAGAATCCATTCTGATCAAGGAGAGACTTTGAGAGTCGTCTGATCAAGGATGCTTTCTCTGTGGGGAGTCGAAAGTCAGAACCACTCCTTACCACCCCCAGGGGACCCACAGCCTGAAGTTTCAACGCACTTTGCTAGATATGCTAGGCACCCTGCACCCAAGGACAAGCCTAGATGGAGCCAACAAATTAGCACCTGGTACATGCTTATAACTGCACCAAAAGTGATGCCACTGGATTCTCCCCCTACCGCCTGATGTTTGGAAGAAGCTCGACTACCAGTAGATGTGTGTTTTGGGGTCTCCTGATGGGGTTCAAGCTGACAACTATTTACAGTATGTGCAAAGTTAAAGGCCCAGCTAACTCATGCGTACCAACTGGCTCAAACCATGGCTGCCAAAAAAATCTGGCCAACAAAGAAAGGTATGATAAAAGGTGAAAGCACAGGAACTCCAGGAGGGAGATCGGGTATTGCTAAGAAATCTGGGACTGCATGGCAAGCACAAGATTGCTGACAGATGGCACCATCTCCCTCACATTGTAGTGGGCAAACTAGATGATCTGCCAGTGTACAAAGTAAGGCCTGAGAATAATTCAAAGATGTAAAAACAATGCATAGAAATCATTTACTGCCCATTGGACAAATCTTAATTGAGTCTGAGCCCTAGAAGATGCCCCTCTGGACCAGTGACTAGAGCTGCTGCTAAGAAAAGATCAAGAAAGTCTGCACCTACAGAAGCAAAGTTAAAGTGTTCCCCTCCACAAGTCCCAGTTGAGCATGACTGTCAGTCCATATCGGAAGAAAGTGAGTGACTTTGAATACTATCCTTCTTACGAACTGAGTCAATTGTTTGGGGCAATCCCTAGTCAATACTGGAGATGAAGCTGGGCCTTCTGGACTGTCCAAGCCCCAGTTACGTCCTGGAGCCAATGCTCCCAGAAAGTGAAGTGCAAAGCATCAGATCAGATGAAATGGAATCATTGTGCATGGTTGAACTGTTTGAGCTTTGGGAGGAAAATGATAGATTGGGGCAGACTGGTGATACACCGCAACAAGAAGAGTATTTTGGTGCCCTGACAGTCCACTGCCAGTGTCAGAAAGCTCTCCATGCCAAATGTTGTGGACTAAGAAACTGTAACTCCTGGAGCTGAAAGTGCCCCAAGTTCTAGCCTCTCTACCCCCATGGAGACTCCCTGACAAGTGAGGACAATGCTGAAAATGAGGCTCAGGTGCAGAGACTATAACAGTTCCCCTAGAAAGACTGGTCGAGCTGTAAAGCCTGTGGTGCACCTCAGTTATGATTCACTTGGGAGGCCTGTGGACTTGCCTCTCAATGTTGTCCATAAAGGAGTGTATGTGTCCCCGAGCTCATTGCCCAAACTGAGCATCAGTGCTAACTCCAAGTTACTTGTGTTGCCTTCTAAGTATGGTGCCCTTGCCCCATCCAGCCCCAAGGTAACTGATGAGGAAGGGCCCCCTTCTTCAGGTTTCATGTACAAGAGGTAATAACTTGAGTTATGGTACAATGTGTATGTAATACTGTGTAAGAGTGACGTATTGCAATGTTTCAGAAATGTGTTCTTGGTAAAATGATATATTGACTGATGATTACATGTCGAGCCTAATGCAAATGTATATGGTTGCAGTTAAAACTTATGGAGATTGCTTTGACGCGGACGTCAAGCTTTCCCAAGCCAGGAAGGTGTAACCCCCCTGCAAATGGGGGTTCCCAAAAGACTTCCAGGAGCTTGCTTGAATGCTCCAAGCCTGAATGGTGTTTGGCGTTTAAGCCATTTATCAGTGAGTGTTTTTAGAACCTCTGGTACTGTCTCTTTAAGAGCTGTCTGCTTGCAGACATAATTAGTTGTATGGGGACTGTGTGTTTCTTTGATTGAGTACCACTCAAGCTGCTGCCAATTCACTCCATTTTTGCAGTCACTAGGGTGCAAAGGAACCTATCTGAAAGATGTAACTGTTTGCCAGAAATTATTTAGGTAATAATGAAATTACAGTTTGTCTAACCTGCTTTCTTTCCAGTCAGAACTGTGTCTGCTAGTTCCCCATTCTAGTTTTGAACTGCTGAACTGGACCAATCAGTGTGGGGTATGCTAGCTCTAAAATGGTGCCTTGGACGAATCAGAACTTGGACTCATAATCTGAGCCAGCCACAGAGAGGATTGTATGGGCAGTGACTCTGGGAGATGTAGTTTAGACTTCAGTGCTTTTGGACCAACAGCAGCAGTCTATTGGAGGTGACAGCCAATCCAGTCAAGAACTGGGAGGAACTCAAAGGAAGTCCAGTTTTGTCGGTTGGAGTTTCAGTTGAGCTTTGGCAGTGAAGAAGGAAGGAGCCTGTGCTTTTCAGTGTGCAGTTTTAGTCAAAACGTGTGTAAGGCCCAGAGTTCGGTCTGCAGCTTGTGTAACAGCTTGTTAGGACTGAATCTGTCCTGTGAAAAGAATCAAAGGATCTCTGAAGAGTAGAAACCAGGCTCACCCTGTAGAAGACTGGAGGAATTGCTGAAATTACTCGGTCTGTCAGGAACTGAATCTGCTGTGTGTTCTCCCGGGTATTGTGCAGTAATTCGATCGGGATACAGATGCAGCCTGCCTGGTATAGTGCTTTCTTTTATATGGATGTGTGAAGAGGTTTGTGTACCTCAAGTGAGCCCTGCTGACATTGAAGGACCCTATCTTATTTGGAGGTCGTGAGTACTAATTCAGGGTCGCTCCCTGTTGAATTTATACATTAAATCAAATGGAATTACTGTACTGCTGACTGTTTAATTCTCCTTTTCTCTGTGTGAAAAGGGCCCTACCAGCTACCACCGGTTTGGACTAGCCACTAGGGCTTGGGTACCCAGGGACAGTAACTGATAAGAATGAGCCTGTGCACAAGCCATAAATAGATTATTAGGTGATAAGCTAATTAACCTGATTTCCCCTGTCCTTGTTATATCCCCCTAAATAAATCAGAGCTGCTTGTTTCAGCAAAGTTATACTGCCTGAGGTATTTGTCTATGTTAAAGTACTGTACTGTGATTGTTGCACTGTATCTCATTTCACAGGAGGTCCCAGTGCCGGAACCAGACCTGGGGGTAAGTGTATACTGTGAAGGTAATTCTGATATATTGTGTGGGCCATTAGTGGGAAGAAAGGGGGGTTGCAGTGTCCCAGAGGGCTGTGACCAAGTTAGTTTAACTATTGCAAACCCTGACCTCTGGGTGGAGGCACCCGCCATTAGATCCAGGCCCCTCAACCTGTTAGTGGCAAATCAGGCAGGGGTAGTAGCCCCTGGGATAGCGCCATCTAGGGGTTACACCAGATATTATTTTATACAACATTTTTACCATCCATGGCTCCATGTCTAGACAAGAAGTCGGCATTTTTGTGAGCGGTACCTTCTTGATGCTTAACCTCGAAACTATATGGCTGCAAAGCCAAGTACCATCTCATTATGCGGCTGTTTTTGACTTTCATAGACTTAATCCAACATAAAGGATTGTGGTCTGTTATGAGGGTAAACTTAGCACCCCATAAATAGAATTGCAGGGCTTCAATAGCCCATTTTGCTGCAAACGCCTCTTTTTCTTTTGTGGAGTACTTCTGCGCCCTTTCATGCAGTTTTCTCAATATATACCGTATGGGATGTTCTTCCCCATCAGAATTCTGACTTAGTACAGCCCCATACCAGTCTTGGAGGCATCTGTGTGTACCTCAAAGGGTATTTCAGAGTTTGGGCTTTTTAACACCGGGGATGAATATACGGCTGCCTTTATGGTCTAAAAGGCCTCCTCACACTTTTCATCCCATTGTACCTGTTTTTTACACCTCTTCCTAGTTAGATCAGTCAGGAGAGTGGCAGTAGAGGAGACGTTCGGAATAAAACGTCTAATATCCTGCAAGTCCTAAAAATGATCTGACGTGTTTTTTCATGAGGGGGATGGGACATTTGACCACTGACTCTAGTTTGCCTACCTCTGGTTTGACTTGCCCATTACCCAGTAAAAAACCTAAATAGCGGGTTTCATTCCTAGCTATGGCACACTTCTGGGGTTTGATGGTCAATCCTGCTTCCTGAATAGATTTTATCACTTCAGTTAGATGTTTCATATGAGTTTCCCAGTTCGGGCTGTACACCACCACATCATCCAAGTACACTGAACAGTATCCTGTATGGAGTGCCAATATACAGTACATGAATCTTTGGAAAGTCGCAGTGGCTCCGTGCAAGCGAAAGGGCATTGTCCAAAACTCAAATAACCCTACTAGGGTAGTAAAGGCTGTTAGTTCTCTTGCTTGCTAGTCTAGGGGACGCTGCCAGTAGCCTTTGGTTAGGTCTAATGTTGTTATATACCCCGCATTCCCAATTCGATCTATTATGTCATCTATGTGGGGCATTGGGTATGCATCAAATTGTGACACATTATTCGATCTCCAAAAATCAAGACAGAGACGAATACCCCCTTCTTTTTTGGTACTACTACAGTTGGGGACCCCCAAGGACTAGTCGATGGTTGAATTATTTTCAACCGTTACAGCTTCTCTATCTCTTCCTTTACCGCTACCCTTACTCTCTCTGGCAGTCAGTAGGGCTTGAGCTCATTCAGCGCATATACAATGTTTTACCCCTCTTGCTCTTCCAGGAATACTCGTGAACACACTGGGAAAAGAGTTAATCAGATCCTGTACCTCTCTGTCCTGGAGGTCCGTCAGTTTTTCATTAATTTTGATCTGTTTCCCTTCACCAGTCTCCAGCCTTCCACAGGCCACTTCTAGTTCAGACTCCCTCTCAGGTATTACCATCACATCCAAAGTTGCTACTGTTTCCGCTTTGGGTTTCTCAAACCATGACTTCAAGAGGTTGGCATGGTTAATCTTTTGGCCTTCTGTCTGGGGTCTCAATCTTATACGTTACAGGTCCGGTTTGGTTTATTACTGTGTAGGGGTCCTGCCACTTCATGAGGAGTTTCTGTTGGGAGGAGGGTAATAATAATAATAAGACTTTCTCACCAGGGGGAAAAGGTTTTCTCTCCCACCCTGCTGTCATAATGCTTCCTTTGTTGGGTCTGGGCTTCTGCACAATTCTGGTGAGCTACCTGGGCATACTTCAGTAGCCTTTGCCTTAATTGTCCCATGTACTCAGCAGTGGTACCATACTTCAGCTCTGTCCCCTCTTCCCAGCACTCCTTAACAATATCCAATGGTCCCCTTGGATTTTGCCCATATAACACTGTAAAGGAGGAATAACCTGTGGTGGCCTGGGGTACCTCTCTATAAGCGAACAACAGGAACAGCAAGTAGGAGTCCCAATTCTTACCCTCATCAGGCACAAATTTACATAACGTTTAACGTTTGATCGAAATGTTCAGTTAACCCATCTGTCTGTGGATGGTAAAGGGATGTACGCAATGCCACTATTCCCAACAGTTTATATAGTTCTTTTAACAAAGAGGTGTTAAAATTGGTACCTCGGTCTGTCACTGTCTCTTCAGGGATACCCAGACAGCTAAAAACATCCATTCGTTCTTCTGCAATTCGAGGGGTTGTAACAGTCCACATTGGAATAGCCTCTGGATATTTAGTAGCATAATCCACTATAACCACATGAACTGGTTTCCTTTTGAACTTTTTATGACAGGTCCTACAACATCAATCCCAATCCTTTCAAAGGGGATAGTCACTAAAGGGGGGGGCATGAGGGGCACATATCCTTTTTTCCAATCTGGGCAACCTGCTGACATTCTGGGCAATGCTGACAATAATGGGCTACCTGTTCATGCACTCTGGGCCAGTAAAATCTTTGCAGTATCTGCTTAAGGGTACATTCTCTCCCAGCATGACCAACCCATGGGAGCTCGTGTCCTAAAATCAAAAGTGATTCCCTGTACTTCTTGGGCATCAATAATAGTTCCATGTCTTCCCCGGTACTAGGGTTGGTACAGACGCTATAAAAAATACCCTTTTTTAATATTATTTGTGGGGCACCTTTATCTACTGTTTGTCCAACCTGTGAATACAATTTCTGTAAAGTGGCATCATTTTTTCGTTCCACAGCAATATCCACGTTGGCAAAAACAGTTGACATTTGTACATCAGGCAGTTCATATTTAACCTTTTTCCATTCCCTTTGCTGTTTCTTCTTCTGGGAGTTGGTCAGCCTATCCATACCAGGGGGTTCTAAGATTTCATTATCAAAGGGAAAAGTGTCCCCTAATAACTGTTCCTTCTTTTCTGCGCTCTGGTGGTTACTGCAGTTATCTCCCTTTGTCCAGCTATTAAAGAAGAAAAGTCTGGGTAATCATGTCCCAACGCCATAGGAACAGGTAAATTAGAGCCCATCCCTGCTGTAACTAGCTGCTCCTGGCCATTAATATCCACTGTTATGGTAGCCGTGGGGTATTGGTGGGTGTCTCCATGCACACAGACAATACTCATCTCCTCTCCCCCTGTTGGTTCATCTGCCACATCCAATACAAGCTCTGGACATAGATACATAGATACATAGACAGTGTCGGCAGATAAGGGCCTATGGCCCACCTAGTCTGCCCATTTGAGCTTGTAAGTTCAGTTTGTTTTCCTAGAAGTCTATTTCCCCTTAACCCTGACCTCTAGAATTCCTTTATGTCTATCCCATGCATTCTTAAATCCCGTGATTGTTTCAGCCCCCACCACTTCCTCTGGCAGGGTGTTCCACTTGTCCACCACCCGTTCTGTGAAGAAATTCTTTCTCATGTTTCCTCTGAATCGTCCTCCTCCAACTTCATCCCATGCCCTCTAGTCCTGAAACATCTTTTCGCTTAAATAGTGTTTTCCTGCACCTGTTCCTCCCTGTAAGATACTTGTATGTCTCTATCATATCCCTCTCTCCCTCCTTCCTCCAGGAGTACATGTTCAGTTCCTTCAACCTGTCTTCATAGGACTTGTGATGCAACCCATGCACCATCTTTGTTGCCCTCCTCTGAACCTTCTCTACCCTGTCTATGTCCTTACGTGAGGTATGGTCTCCAGAACTGTACACTGTACCAGGTGGGGCCTCACTAGTGTCTTGTATAGCGGAATTATGACCTCCCTTTTCCTGCTGGTGATGCCCCTGCTCATACATCCCAGCATCCCATTTGCTTTACCTGATGCCTTGTCACACTGTTCCCTACCTTGAGGTCATCAGAGATGACAACCCCAAGATCCTTTCCTGCTTGGTGCATGCTATATCCTCACCCCCAACTGATATATTGTGCCAGGGTTTTGTCCCCATATGCATTATCTTCACTTTGCATTGAATTTCAACTGCCAAACCCTTGACCATTCTTCAAGTTTCTGCAGGTCCTTCTCATTCTGTCTACACCCTCTGGTGTGTCTGCTCTGTTACAGAGCTTTGTGTCATCAGCGAACAGTGAAATTCTGCCTTCTAGATCCTGTGCAATGTCACTGATGAAGATGTTGAATAGGACCCGTCCCAGCACTGATCCCTGTGGTACCCCACTGGTCACTCTTCCTCTGTGGAGTGACAGCCATTTACCACCACCTCTGTGTCCTGCCACCCAGCCAGTTACCTACCCACCACACTACTGTCCTGCCCACACCCATATTCCCCAGTTTGTGTAATAGTCTTCTATGTGGCACAGTGTCAAAGGCCTTGCTGAAGTCTAGATAGGCCATGTCCACTGCCCTCCCCTGATCCACCTCCTAGTCACCCAGTCAAAAATTCAATGAGGTTGGTCTGACATGACCTCCCCTGGTGAAACCATGCTGCCTTGGGTGCTGTAGTCCATTGACAACCAGATGTTCCACCAATCTCTCCTTCAGTAGTGCTTCCATGATCTTTCCACTACTGAGAGGTGAGGCTGACTGGTCTGTAGTTCCTGCTTCCTCTTTGTTCTCACTTTTGTATAAGGGACTACATCTGCTGTCCTCCAGTCTTTGGGTACCTCCCTGTTTCCAGTGATTGGCTGAACAGGATAGCCAGAGGTTCAGCCACCACCTCTCTTAGTTCTTTAAGGACCCTGGGTGCACCCATCTGGCCCCATTGCTTTATCAGCTCTTATTACTTCCAGTTCCTTCAGGACCCTTTCTCATGTAAAGGGACTTGTGTCCATTTCTGCACCATTCTCCCTTGTACTCCCTTCAGACCCATTACCCCCTCTTCCTTAGTAAAGACTGAGCAGAAATACCTGTTCAATATGTCAGCTTTACTGTTGTCATCCTCCACGCTGCTCCCATCCTCCCCTTCAGTCTCACTATCCTCCCTTTGTCTTTCTTTTTCACTTATGTACCTGTAAAGGTTTGTCCCCTTACCCACTGATTTTGCAATGTGTTCTTCTGTCTGAGCTTTGGCTTTCCTTACTGATTTTCCTGCCTCCCTTTGTTTCTCCTGGTACTTCTCCCTATCCCCTTCTGCCTGTGTCTTTTGTATTGCCTGAATGCAATCTTTTGGCTTTCACTTTTTTGCTACCCTTTGGAAAACCATAATGGTCTCCTCTTCCTTTTCCTCTTGCTAACCTGCTTAATGCATAATTCTGTTGTTCTTATAATCCCCATTTTAAATACTGCCCTGTTCCTCAACCCCTGATTCCTGTCCCATTCCCTTAATGCCTCTTTCAAGTATCTCCCCATTTTCCCAAAGTCTGCCCCCTAAAATCCAGGATCGTGTTTTTGTGTGGTTTGGTTCTGCTCTTTCTGTGATTTCAAACCACAATGACTGGTGGTCACTGTTACCCAGGTGCTCCCCACTGTACCCCCATCACACTGTCCCTGTTTGTGAGCACAAGGTCCAGTATTGCCTTCTGCCGAGTTGGTTCCATGACCAGTTGCTTGAGGAAGGCACCCTGAAGGGAGTCCAGGATAAATCTGCTCCTAGTTGATACTGCTGCTGGGATGCTCCAGTCCACGTCTGGTATATTGAATCAAGGTATCCTTGCTACCAGGGTCTACTAGCCCAAACATTTTCTTTTGATCAGTCACCACGTTCTGCAGAAAATACCCACCAGATTATAGTGACAAATGGAAAACATCAGCTTTTGGATGATTACAAAATCTGGCAATGTGTCCCTTGCCCTGACAGTTCCTACATATGATATCAGGATTATATGGTCGGGTTGCTGGTCTTTGTCTCTGGTCATTCCTTCTTTGGTATTCCACAGGGGTCCTTGGAACAACAGGTGCTTTTACAGTCTGGGGATCAGGTGCTGTGGGATCTGTTCTATACCCTTTTCTTGTGGGTTGCCTGGCTGCCAAAAAATCGTCAGCTAAGGTTATAGCCAACTCAGCTGTTTCGGGGTTATGCTCCCTTACCCACATTTGTACTTCATGGGGTAAGACTTGTAGATATTGTTCTACCACCAGAATGTCAACAATGTCCAGCACCGTTTTCCCCTCAGGCTGCAACCATTTTAAGCATAACTCTCTAAGCCTGGCAAATGCCTCCCTCGGTATATCGTTGGGGTAATGCTTTAGTGATCGGAACCTCTGTCAATATGTTTCAGAGTTAATGTCATATCACTTAGGTATGTCCTTTCTAATCCTCTCATAGTCTTCAGCATACTGACTATCGATATTGCTGTGGGCCAGCTGTGCCTTCCCAGTAAGGTATGGGGCTAACCTTACCAGCCACTGTCTTTGTTCCCACCCACAAGTTCTGGCTACCCTTTTGAATGTCATAAGGTACACTTCTATATCATCTCTGGGTGTAATTTTCATTAATTTAATGTCTTTAGGTTTGTTACCTATATTTCCTGCCCCTGTATTCCTTGTTCAATCACTTGTAAGGCCCTTATAGTGTCCGCCCGTCTCCAGTCCTGTCGCTCTTGCTGCCTATCCATCTTCACCTGCTTGATCGCCAACCATCTCAGTATTTTATTTATTTATTTAAAAGTTTTACCAGGAAAGACATACTGAGCAGACTACCGCTTGATTCCAGATGCGTCCTGGGGATAGAGGGAACGGGATAGTACATACAAGTAAACATACAGAAATTAGAGAGCAGCAAAAGTTTACATAAGTTGCATACAGTATGTACAAGGTTTTATAATTAACCGTGATAAAAATCTAGAGGTAGTATGTACAGGAGGCAAGAAACAGAGAATGCACAGCATGATGTTAGGCAGAATATGTAGAGAAGGTAATGGCAAGCAAAATTTGGTGGTTAAGCATTTGAGTGGGCAGCATAGATTGCATTTGGTATTCCACAGGTAGATCTTCAGGTGGTGGTTCCTCATAAGCTGGGTCCTCTTCTGTGTCTTCATTGGTTCCTCCATCTTTAGGGGTCTTCCTCCTCATCCCACCATACTCCAATCCTGTCAGAATTTTCTCCCCCATCCTAAACGTCTGGGTGTGGGTCTGCACTCCCGATAGTCCATCTTCTCCTTTCAAATCCTGGACATCCACGGATCCAACTTATGTGCATCCTGCCTTCTGCTTCCTAGGTCTGGACATCAGGGCTGGTGTCTAGTACTGGTCTCCCTCTCATTTATCTGGACAACCAGTACCAGATCCCACTTCTAAAACCAACTGTCACAGCATGTGGGAAATAATCTCAGACAAAGCAAGTTGTCAGGATTTAAAACACACCGTGATATTTATTTACAAAATTTACAAAAAAATAATTAAAATAAAATAAATACTGCAATATTAATACTGCAATATTGCCTTGTTAGGCCACACCTCGAATACTGTGTGCAGTTTTGGCACCCGCGCCTCAGGAAGGATATTCAACTACTGGAGAGGGTCCAGAGGAGGGCAACGAGGATGATCTGGGGTCTGGAGGACAGGATTTATGATGAGAGGCTTGAGGAGCTGGACCTGTTCTCGCTGGAGGAGAGGAGGGACAGGGGGACATGATCGAGGTTTTCAAGTATTGAAAAGGGGTGAACAAGGTTAATTTACACTGGATTTTTCAGAAGAAGGTGGGGGGGGTCACTGGGGGCATGGTTGGAGGTTAGAGGGAGTGAGACTTAGGGGAGAAAGGAGGAGACGTTACTTCACTGAGAGGGTGGTGGAGCCATGGAATGCACTGCCTGTAGAATTGGTGGAGGTGTCTACGGTGGAGGGGTTCAAGAGGGGCTGGGACAGGTACAGGAGGAGGGTGAAGAGGAGGACTGACGGTCAGGGGGTGGGGACCCCTGGCTGGAAGAAACGGGATGGGGTGAGAAATCATGAGAGTGGTTGCGGTGCCCCTTCAGGGTGTTGATTCTCAAGCAGACTCAATAGACCTTTGGGCCTATTCTGCTGGCATTTTAGTATGTTAGTATAAATGACCACTTCTCCTTCAGTGGTTTCTTGCACAACACAGCTATACAGTACAAGATATGTAGAATTTCTACAATCTTCACCTTCTGTAATACCAGTCTACCTGTACTGTAGACCTTCCTCCTCTCCAACCAAGGCTGATCTGCTTGAATATATATGCAGGGAGCTTATATACCCTCTAGGTGTGGTCACCTGACTAAAGCCCTTAACCTAAAATACAAAATATAAAAGCTGTTGGTTAGACTGTCTAACATTTGTGACCCACCAGAGGTGCTCTGGAAGTTTAACTTGCCATCCTAGGAATTATCAGTCAGTAACAGTAAACAATAGATTGTTATTCCCATTTTCACGTTAATTACTAGCCTAATTACCTAGTAACACACCTGGTGTTTCCTTAGTTACGCCATGAGTGACAGAGGACTCACTATAAAAGAGGGGCTTCAGAGGGCGCTATTCCCTAAAGGAAACCTGTTTAGAAATCAGCAGCCAGGTAAGGAGAAGGTTCTCTGTTTGTTTCTACCTGGCTAATTTGTAAATATGGGCCTGCACCCTCTTAGCGATTTAAAATGGGCTCGGTTCAAGCAGTTTAAGTGAACCGAGCAAAGTTAAATGAATGAAAGGCACACTGTGGTGCCTGAATTAAAAATAGACCCCCTTCCCGAAGTTGTAGACAAACACACAGAGCAGTTTCAGGCATGGTGGCATTTGGCAATTGCGACCACCCGCCCGAAAAGTGAAAACATATGAAACTTTTGCTTTTCCTGCATGGTTCGTGCTGCAGGCAAACCGTGCCAATCTTTGTGTTTATTCCTTTTGGGATGGAGAGAACTACTACCAAGAACAGTGCAGAAAGGTAGTAGGCTCCTGGAATCTGCAAATACAGACTCTAATAAAAGATAAGAGTCAGCGGCTGAAGAATTATTGGCAAATTTCAGCCACCTCTCCTAGCATTACTAAGCATTCCCTGAGCTTTGCTTAGTAATTCGACATGCATTAAAAGGACACAGAGCCATTTAATTCTCCTGTTGAGTCGCTAAAAGGGGTTTTTGCTGTGTTATTGACAGTGTAACTGTACTGTACTTTCAATAACTGAGGTTTACAGTTAAAATAAGCAAAATACTGTATGATTCTATAAAATGTTCTGAGAAGGTTCAGGCATATATCTATAGAATATATACATATATACTGTATATATATAACATAGCCAGAGAGCTCCCTCATGGATGCTGACACCACAGGAACGAGTTTGGCATACAGTTTAAAATAACTAAATTATAAACAAACACAAAAAGGCTTCAGTTTAAAGTAAAACAGAGGGTTGCATGACTGCAAATCCTCCCAAGGTATTACGCACCCTAAAGTAACAGTATAAAAGGGTTGCCAGAGCATTTGTATACACATATAAAGTGCCGAGAAGGTGCAGGCCCATATTCACAAATTAGCCAGGTACACCTAAAACATAGAACCTTCTCCTTACCTGGCTGCTGATTTCTAAACAGGTTTCCTTTAGGGAACAGTGCCCTCTGAAGCCCCTGTTTTATAGTGCGCCCTCTGTCACTCAAGGCATAACTAAGGAAACACCAGGTGTGTTACTAGGTAATTAGCCTAGTAATTAATGCGAAAATTGGAATAACAATCTACTGTTTACTGCTACTGACTGAGAATTCCTAGGATGGCAAGCTAAACTTCCAGAGCACCTCTGGTGGGTCACAAATGTTAGACAGTCTAACCAACAGCTTTTATATTTTGTATTTTAGGTTAAGGGCTTTAGTCAGGTGACCACACCTAGAGGGTATATAAGCTCCCTGCACAGGTCTGCAGGCAGATCAGCCGTGGTTGGAGAGAAGGAAGATCTACAGTGCAGGCAGAATGGTATTACTGAAGGTGAAGGTTGTAGCAATTCTACATACCTTGTAGTGCATATCTGTGTTGTGCAAGAAACCACTGAAGGAGAAGTGGTCATTTATATTGCAGTATTTATTTTATTTTTTTGTAAATCTCGTAAATAAGTATCACAAAGTGTTTTAAATCCTGACAACTTGCCTCGTCTGAGATTATTTCCCCACACGCTGTGATTGATACACACACACACACACATATATATATCAGAAAATTAGGTATTGAACAGCTTAGTGGTCCAAGCTGATAGCATCCAGAATTGGGTATTGTACATGCTGTTCCCCTACTTTTCTACAGGTAAAAGAAAGCTGTAAAGCAGCCAAAAAGGTACTAAATGACTGTCAAAATGCACTAGAATGCATCTAAATTATACAGCTCCTGGGGACCAAGGCAGCTCCCAGACATCTGGCTTATTGGAGTTGGTATTTCCAGTAAAAAAAAAGCAGGAAAGACTTTGTGCTGCCCCCCTTCCCAAAAAAAACTACACCCTGTGTGAAAGAAAAATGTTGATGGAAACAAAACTGGATATTCCACGCTGAGTTTCATCCTTCCCAACGTTCACACATTAGACGCCCCATCTGTTTTTCTCGTTATCCAGAGACCTCTCAGTCCTACTTGGAGAGGGTGCATTGTGCTGTGCCATGTTGCGCATGAAGAAATTGCAGTTCCTGCCTTGGAAAATGCTAGGTTTTCCCCTGCAAATCGCATGTGGTATCACTTAACGGCAGCAGCATTGCTGAAGCATGTTGTAATCGTTCAAATATGAAGCGACTGGAATAAAAGGATGAGAAAGCTTAACAGTAACCAAGAGTCAGGCATTCTGTGCATCACGCCCATTTCTACAATTCTGGACAAACCAATCAGGAGACGACAGAGGTTTTGTGAATAAACCCCGCTCTCTCTCTCTCTTGGAAATCTTCCCAGATAGAGCCGTGCTATCGATGTACACCATTTTTTTTATTTGCATAGGGTTCCATGCATGATGTATCTGTAACCATGGCATCACCTATCAGGAAGGGCCGTGATATCTCGGAAGGTTCCCATATAGCTGCTCCAACGGTACTGGTGATGATTTCAGCAGCATGTGCTATTACATGGAGTGAAGTCCCGAACACGTTTGCCTAGAAGTAAATGTTAGGTATTTTACACATGCACACTACCAAACAGTCTGGCAGATGTGATAGATGAAAGCTGCAGTCGGGATCCTTACCTTCTAGGGTTTTGCAAAGAAGCTTCCTCTCTCACAGCTGCAGGTTACCTTCAGTGGCAGGCCAGCATGGTTGGAATAGGGTCAGGAAGACAATTTTGTTTTGCTTTTTTACATTCACATGCCCACCCCACCCAAACTGCTCTGTGACTGAATTTCAGATACTTTTGTTTACCTAATACATGTCAGGCAGCTATGAATGTAAATTTCATTGATTACTTATTATATGTATAAGAACGTCATGTAATTCTATGTAAATTAGAGATTCAAAAATGGTTCTGAAAATGAGAACCTTTTCTATCCTTTTTCTGAACTGTAAAAACATTGCCTATCCTTTCTTTGAGTGTCAAAATAACACACTAAAAACCCCACAGTCCCTACTTAAGTGCACATGTTTAAAACACACTGAGCACTAACATACCATGTACAAACCAAACTGTTCATGGGATTCATAATGTTTGGATACCTCAAAACCAATCCATCCTCCCCTCCCAGTAAGGGACAGTTCTTCAGGCTGATCTGCAATAATGCTTCCTAAGAATGCACTTGACATCACTTATAACTGGAACAGTAGTCTCTGCACTGTAGCAGTATTAACAACCAGAATAAGAGGGAGAGAAAATGTGACAAAATATGAAATATAAGCCTAGCCAAGTTGTGATAAAATATTATATTTCAAAGTTCTTTCAGAAGCATCAGCAGCTCTTTAACATGGCATGGAGTCTTGAATCTCAAGTTCTACCTACTCATCTACTGCTGGCAACTCGTAGGGATTGTTTTTTACGTTCGCTTGCGCGCATGCGCAAGGAACGTCTTGGGAGAATAGGACAGTTTGGAGGTGTGACTGTCCTGTGCAATCCACTGCTCCGTTGAGCAGGCGTGGTGGTCCTGCACCAATGGATGCGGGTGCTGTGTATGACAGCGGTGGTGTTCACTTCAAAGAAAACCACTGCGGTGTGCTGGCAGCGCCTCACCCCAAAGCTTTGGTGCCACGCTGGGAGCCCACAGCGTGGCAATCTTGTTTTGGCCGACGGGGGTGCCCAATCCCCCAATGGCTCCACGTCCCCCCAAACAGCTTTCCCTGCTGCCATGCTGGGAGCCCACCCCAGTGTGGCAAATGTCCCGCGTCGCACTGCTGTGTGCTGGCAGTGCCTAATGCCCCCCCCCAAAGCTTTGGTTCCACGCTGGGAGCTCACCCCAGTGTTGCAAACCTTGTTTTGGCTGATGGGGGTGCCCAATCCCCTGTCGGCTCCACGATCCCCCCAAACAGCTGTCCCTGCTGCCACACTTGGAGCCCACCCCAGCGTGGCAAACGTCCCGCGTCATCTGAATACAAAAAAAACCCTGTAAATAAGAAACGTTCCATCGCTGTCTCCCCACCCCTCCACAACCCGCACCCACCAACTCGCACCTGCCTCCCCACCCCCTCACCATACTTACCTCCGGGCTCGGCGTGATCTTAGCTGTACGGGAACACGTCTGCACTCTTCAAAGCCGACCGCGAACTGAGGAAATGCCGGTAAGCTGTATAATGGGCTAGACAGGGGTTTTCAACTTTGTTGCATATCTCAGGCATTTTTTGGAATTTTTGCACCAAATTTTCAACATGGGGTTTTTGGGACCCCTTCTCATGAATGATGTCACTGTCATGGTATTATTCGGGCCCGAAGGGTGATTTCACAGTCACTGCATGAAATCACCTTTCAGGCCCGATTAACAAAACGACAGTGCCAGCGTTCATCAGGTGGGCTCTCAAAAAGTCTATTTTGAAATTTGGTTAAAATCTAAAATCCGTTTCTGACGTCGCGTTGCACAGTTCCTCACGCAGGCTCGTAAGTTCGTGAATTTTCAATATTTTCACTCCAGATTTTCAACATTGCCATTTTACCACACCTTCTTATGAGTAGTACAGCTGTCATTTTACATCTCACCTAAAACGTGTTTCCGCCCATGTAGCACACAATGGCACAGTCGGTGTGGAAATCAATGTATGGGACACATTAGGAAAATCACAGTGACACTGTTCATTAGCAGAGGTCTTAAAATGGCTATGATGAAAATTGGTGAAAAATTCTTAAAATGACTTTTTAGAGCGTGCGTTGCGCCAGTTCCTCATGCGTTAGTAAGTTTGCAATTTTCAATATTTCCACTCCAGATTTTCAACATTGCCATTTTACCACACCTCCTCATGAGCAGTACAGCTGTCATTTTTCACATCCTGCCTAAAACGTGTTTCCGCCCATGTAGCGCACAATGGCACAGTCGGTGTGCAAACTCAATGTATGGGACACATTAAGAAAATCACAGTGACACTGTTCATGAGTAGAGGTCTTAAAATGGCTGTGTTGAAAATTTGGTGAAAATTCCTAAAATTCCTGTTTACGAGGTGTGTATTGCGGTTCCTCCTTGCGCTCGTAAGTTTGCGAATTTTCAATATTTTCACTCCAGATTTTCAACATTGCCATTTTACCACACCTCCTTATGAGCAGTGCAGCTGTCATTTTTCACATCTTGCCCAAAATGTATTTCCGCCCATGTAACACACAATGGCACAGTCGGTGTGCGAACTCAATGTATGGGACACATTAAGAAAATCACAGTGTCACTGTTCATGAGCAGAGATCTTAAAATGGCTATGTTGAAAATTTGGTAAATTCTAAAATTACTGTTTTACTGACGTGCGTTGCGCAGTTCCATGCACTTCGTAAGTTCGTGAATTTTCAATATTTGCACTCCAGTGACTTCCAAATACCTAAACAGCACATAGAAGCAAGCAACATTCAGCATTGACAAATGCTTGTTTATATTTGCATTGCTTGCATGCATGTGCAAGGAAGCGTTTTGGGACAGTCGACTTTTGAAGCGTGTGACCCTCCTGTCCAATGCAGTGCTCAGTGTAGCGTGTGCAACCCTACTGCACCAATGGATGCATGAGCTGTCTATGACAGCAGTTTGGCTGCAGTGGTCTTCAGTTAAAGAAAAGCACCACTGCAATCAGCGGTGGTAACGTGTGTGTATTTAAATATTGACGTCACCCTTTTCCCTCTGGCTGCTAATAAAATCTCTCCCACTTCCTCCCTCTGCTGCCGTCTACCCTGCTCCCTTGTTATTGCCCCCACCAAACACATTGTATGTGCAGACGGAGTGCCCAGTCCCCATTGTTTCCAGGCCCCCCCCAACAAACACCCAGGTGGCATGCTGGGAGCCCACCCCAGCATGCCCATTTTCCCTGTAAATGGGAAAACTGTCCCGCAACATCTTTTGTTTTTTTAAAACCTGTGAAAACAGAAAACCGTCCCTCGCTGTGTCTTGTGCCCCCTTCCCGAACCCACACCCACCCTCTGCATACCCCATCTCCCCCTCACCCCATACTTACCTCCGGAGCCTGGCGCAATTATCTTCAGTGGAGTGGGAACACGTCTGCACTCTTGAAAGCGAGCATAATTGAAGAAATGACGGTAAGCTGTATAATGGCATAAATGTTTTTTTTTTTTTCAACTTAGGTGGCTATCTCGGGCATTTTTGCAAATTTTGGCACCACATTTTCAACAGGGGGTTCTTGGGACCCCACCTCATGAATTCAGTTACTGTCATGTGAGTTATTCAGTCCCCAAAGGTGATTTCATGGTCACTGCACAAAATCACCTTTTGGGATTGATTAACTAAACAACAGTGTCACTGTGAGAGGTGGGCTCCCAAAAGCCTATGTTACAAATTTGAGTGAAAAATGTCTAAAATGACTGTGTTCTGGCGTGCGTTGCACAGTTTCCACACACACTCATAACTTCGAGAATTTGAAATATTTTCACTCCAGATTTTCAACACTGGCATTTTTTCACACCTCCTTATGAACAGTACAGCTGACATTTTTTACATCCTGGCTGAAATGTGTTTTTGCACATCCAGCGCACAATGGTGTGGTCACAGTGAGAAATCAATGCTCATGACAGATTATGAAAATCACAGTGACACTGTTCATGAGCAGAGGTCCCAAAATGCCTATGTTGAAGATTTGGTGACAAAAGTCCACAAAATGACTGTCATGAGCGTTCATTGCGCAGTTTCCATGTACACTCGCAAGTTCGAGAAATTGTTGTATTTTCACTCCAGATGTTCAACATTGCCATCCCTTCACACCTCCCTATGAATGCTACAGCTGTCATTTTTCACATCCTGCCTGAACTGTGTTTTTGCACACGTGGAGCAGAATGGTGTAGTCGCTGTGGGAAATCAACATTCAGGACAGATTAACAAAACAACAGTGGTACTGTTCATAAGCAGAGGTCTCAAATGCTTTTATGAGGTGGGGGTAACAAAAAGGTCATGCTGAAAATTTGTAGTGCAAATACCAGCAATCACACAGGGCATTAGGGTAAAGCACCATACGTGCCAAACACCACTGCAAATACCTGCAAGCGAACGTCCGGCATTGACACATGCTTGTTTGTGGTGGCGTCCCTCGATGTAACTAACACTCTACTATAACGAACTTGAACTTGGGCTCCAAAAATCGTTTGTTATATCGAGGGAAGACTTAACTGGAATTTTCCAGGCTTCACACCCTCCAGATACTTACTCACTAATTCTGGCATGACCAACACTGGTTCCTGCTTCATCTGCTCATCTCACACGTTTCCACCCTGGGCCATGCCCTTTTATATACTGGCCAAATACTCACACAAAGCAGTTATTTAGTGTCTCTACCAGCCCCTCCCCCTTCCCCACCTCCATCAGTGCCATCCTCCCCTGATAATCAGGCCCCTACCTTGTCCTTGACTCCCTTTTTGTTCCCTATGTATTTGTAGGACCATGAGTAGAGGGGTCAGGTTCACGGTTCTAGCTGGTGCAAATGGCTTTGTTTGACATACCAGAAACAAAACAACAAACTCCAAACAAATAAGTTCATTGTCCCTCTCCAGAAATTGAAGTTGCTGACTGGGATATTATTCACTGCCTCACTTCATGTCACAGTAGCAAACAAGTGAGTTCAGCTACCCCACACTTGGGCACCCAACTTGACAGCCCATACACCCTGGGGCACATTCCACCCTTCTCCTTCATAAAAGTCCACATTTTGCTCCCCTTCTACTGCATCCCGGACCCCATGTGAGGGGGGTACATAAGGGGAAACCCAGCCTGAATGTTTCTGTGTCCCCAACCATTACATCCTTGGCTGGCTGATCATAGGACCTTGCACCTAGGAATGTTTTGTGGTCTCCAGTCATTATGTCCTCAGTTGGCTGTTCATGGGATGATCAGCAGACATTGTCCTCTGTCTGCTGTCCTTATGCTCTTGGTTGGCTGGTTGCAGCACCTTACACCCAGGAATGCTCTGTGGTCCCCAGCCGTTATGCCCTCAGCTGATTGTTCATGAGACAATCAGCAAACATTCTCCTGCGTCTGCAGTCTTTACACTTCCGACTGGCTGCTTATGGGACACCTTGCAGGACACGGTTCCTCCTCTTCTTACCCACATTGTCCTCTAACTAAACCACCGTCTGTAGCCTTCTAAATAAACTTGACTCCTTCACAGCCTGGACAGCACATCATAACCCTGATATTCTGTCCATAATTGAGACATGGCTTTCCCCAAAGATTCCGGACTCAGCAATATCGATCCCTGGGTATACAGTCTTCAGGCAAGACTGGCTGTCCAAGAGAGGCGGAGGCTGTGCCCTTTACCTAAAAGAATCTCTTAAGGGTCATGTTTTCATTGTGCCTCTCCCTGAGAATGACATCCAGGTCCTTGCCATGAAGATACCTCTTGGAGCACAAAACAAAAACCTTACAGTGGCATCAATCCATATCCCCCCAAGCTGACCAGCCAAGGGCTAAACCCCATACCAGACTTCATACACTCATTTAATCAAAATGCAGAAACAGTCCTGCTTGGTGACTTCAATGTGAACTGGTCCTCCCCCAGTGCGAACAAATAGAAGGACACACTGACTGCTGCTAACTTCTCGCAAATGGTCCAATTGCCCACAAGGGTGAACTACAGAACAGGTACTACCACCCTTCTGGACTGGGTTCTCACAAACTGCCTGGATCACATCACAAAAACAGTAGTTCTCTCTGACAGTTTAAGTGACCACTCCCCAATCCTTTGCTCCTGGTCGAACAAATACACTAAGCCTCCTCCCAAAACTATTAACAGCAGGAGACTTGTTCCTGGTCGTCTTGGGTCTCTAAAAACCCTCCTATGAGACCATGATTGGTCTCTGATAGACACAGCCTCCAACATTGACACTGCTCTTGAATATTTTATCCACAGCTTTAACAGCGCCTGTGATGTCCATGCCCCATTCAAAAAATGCAAGATTAAAGGACTCAACAACCCTTGGATTAACTCTGAACTTCTGGAACAATTGAGGTCCCGGGATCATCTTTGGCATCTGGCCAACTTGACTGGTACCCAGGCTGACACCCAGGCTTACAAAGCAGCAAGAAATGCCTGTACTAGAGCAATTCGAAACGAGAAGGCAAGATACTACAGGAGCGCACTTGCTAACTCATGGAAAGATGGGATGAAGTTTTGGGCTAATCTTTCTGAAGTTACAGGGTATATCCCCAAAGTACCATCCTCTATGCTCAACGTAAATGGCAGCCTCACTATGGACCAGGTCACCATGGCTAATACTTCTAATGTGGCATTCACTGATCTCAGTCATGTGCTTCCTCCAACTTTCTTTGACCCCCCCCCAACGGACTCTCCAGGCTTGGACAAAGCAAGAATAACACAGGGCCATCCTCCTTTCTTCTTTAAAACTATTTTGGAGGCCCTAGCCAAAAAACAACTGCTGAGAGTGGTTGGGAGGTCCAGATTCAGTGGCGACTCCCTAGACCTGAAACTCCTTGCCCTCACCATTGACAAAGTCCCAACCCCGCTCATTAAAATCCTCAACCAATCCCTAATGCTTTCTCAGTTCCCCCAAATATGGAAATCTGCTGTTGTGACACCAATTCACAAAAGTGGGGATAAAACCCTAACCTCTAGCTACAGACCCATCTCTATTCTTCCCCCTCTCTCGGAATCACTGGACAGAATAGTTGCTGATCAACTTAAAGAATACCTTGCTAACCACAACCTGCAATGTCAGGAGCAGCATGGTTTTCGAAAAGGACATAGTACCACCGCGGCTCTCCTCGAATTCACCACTTACATCCGTAAAGCTCTGGATCAGGGACATCTTGTCAGAGCCACCTTCATCTATTTGACAAAGGCATTTCACACTGTCAACCACTCCCTGCTATTTGAACAATTATCTTGCCTTGGCCTCTCAGATGACGCCGCACGTTGGTTCCAAAGCTACCTTAGCGACCGAACCCAACAGGTCAGAGTTGGTGAGTCCCTCTCACCCTCCCATCCGATTCACTCTTGAGTTCCCCAAGGGTCCATCTTGGGTCCCTTGCTTTTCAGTATTTTTCTAATCAGTCTTCCTGCATCATGCCCTAATAGACTCCTGTTATATGCAGACGATGCAGTTATTTGCACCTCCCACCCTGACCCCTCCCTCCTACAATTGCAACTGCAAACAAGCTTTACGCAAGTGGAGACATGGTTTAAATCTCAAAAACTCATACTAAATCACCAAAAAAACTAAAACAATGATGTTTCATGGCATCCATAACAAACATAAAAACAAACGTCTGTCTATCACAAACAGTGAAGGAACGTTGCTCGAACATGTTCAACTGTTTAAATGTCTGGGGGTTACCCTCGACAGCACCTTGTTATAAAAGTCATTTATAAAAATGCCTTTCATGTGCGGGCTGAATTAGCGTTGCAACAGTATAATTACTCTATCGCACCTCAACAACCTGTTGTCTCCATATGTTAACAATTTGTGTAGAATATAGCAAACCGGCTGCAGTTTGACAGGCCGCTGTTCTTGTTGAAGGTGATCATGATGTTTAGAATGGCTTGGATCATTCTGTGATGCATTCGCGAACCAAGTCTCTGTCATCACTCCATTCTCAGCACTGTGGGCTCATCCTACTACAACATGTTGCTCCGCCAGGGAGTCACGATAACTCGGTAACGCGTCCTGTTTATAAATAATGACGAGAGGCATCCTGCTGCAAGGTTCCTGATCCTGGCACGTTTTATATCTGGAAAATTAATTCAAGTAGCATTCTAGGCCATGTGCCTTTGGGGAGGCAGTATAGCACAGTGGTTAAGAGCACTGAGATGCAAACCTGGAGAACTGGGTTTGAATCATACAGTCACCACTCACATACTGTGTACCATGAGCAAGTCACTTAACTTCCCTGTGCTCACAGGATGCACCTATAACGCCTCAGCTTAGTGTGTCTTTCCTGGCTAAAAATTGTAATTTAAAACAAATAAAATTCTTTCAGTGACTGAACCTGAGCCTGTCATCGTAATTTTTTAGTACAAATTACATTTATTTAAATTTTTCTTTCTGGACGAGCACATTCTGCCAAAACAGTAACAACAGCAGTTCATACTTGGACTGCAGGAAGTATAAATGCAAGGTGGGAGATGGGACTACTTCCTCTTGAGGGAGCTGAGCTAGAGAGGGAGAAGGAGAAGGGCGTGTTGTAGGGGAAGGATATAACAGTGGGGGGGGATGAGTGACAAACAGGGGGATGGGGAACAAGGGGAGTAGGCATGGGTAGTGTTTTCACAGAGCAAAGATTTCAGGGTGAGAATGAAGGGAGGAAGAGAAGAGGGAGGGAGTACGTGAGGGGCAGTTGAAGTTAGCCCAGAGAAGGGGGAGCTACTAGGTAGAAGAAGGCACAACAACACTCTTGTGCTTCTTCATCACCAGCTACTTTTACATGGTCAGTTTTATTTTATTCATCTATTTGCAAATGCATTGAGCAGATTAAACCAGCAAGCATGTCCTCTGTGCTGTTGGTGCACAAGCAACGACAGAGAATTACATTGTAGTCTTTCATAAAGATAGCTCCCAGTTTCTTGATATGTGTAATGATTTGGTGGCAAATGCAATGATGGTTTCTATTGCATATTCACAGAAAAGATGGAGAGTTATGCCATAAATAAATTGTTCTTTTTCATTTAGTCAGGGTAACTGCTATGCAGAACATACACGCTAAACCAGCAGTTCCCTTTGCTGTTTGCACTAGCATCTAAAACCAGACCGTGGAGTTCGGTACAACAGAACTGAAATAGGCCAACCTCCTCTTCATTAGTGTAAGTGCCCCAAAGGGTGGGGGGGGGCTTATCTTGGTTTCGTGGGGGCCCCAGCAGAAGTGCGGTCACCTCTCTTTACTCCCTCCAGTCCCCAGGGCTTGGACTCTGCAAAGGGAGACCAGAGTGGAGCTTCTGGAGCCAGGCTTCTTTGGCACCTCCTGTGACATCACGGAACCACTGCTCTCCTCGCACATCAAAGGTAGCTGCCTACCGGCGATGGAGTAAGATCCCTGGCAGACCCGAATGGACAACTCAGCACAACCACACAACCTTAACTGGGGCACAGTTGGCTGTTTTGAGGGCAGGATCCTGTATAGATAAATCCTTCAGGGCCAGTGCCTCTGGCCAGCATGGCTGCTGCAATATCAGTGCCCTTGACCATGCTGCTTCAGCCAGTCAAGGGTCAGGAGCCAGTGAAAGGAGCCCGAGACTTGCGGGTCACAGCAGGACCTGTTCATTTCAGTGCTTTCTCCACATCAAATTACTTGTCAAGGATCAGGTCTCCAGGACTGCCTGGACTTGAATGACTACCCTAAGATCTGATGGGAGTTGGACGATCTTGAGTAGGAGAGCAGGAGCTGTGCTGACTATAGGACAGATCCATTGGAGTTCTTGGAGAAGATGTTCTACTGCCCAGGAGGACTGGACTTGAGTTGCAACAGACTGTATGTCTGTGTGAGATAAAGTGCGAGTAAAAGCCATTTTCATGTTGAGGAAGAAACAGTGGCATTCACGTGCTAGCCATCATGGAAGACAATGTTGAGAAGTACCAGCATAGTAAGAAGAAGCTGCAGCAAGGCAGCTGTGCAGTCCATTAGTGGGCACCATAGCCAGGTGTCAGGCTGCAACTGCCCTGAAGGTTCAGAGGCCTTGACGTGTGGATCGGTAAGAACACGCAGTGGTTGAAGTTAAGGAGGCCAGTGAAACCGCCAGATAGAGCCAGTGAAGCAAGTGCAAGAGAGTGAGAGAAGTGGGAGAATGGAGAGGCAGGCCAGCTAATCGAAGGAGACCACAGTGATCCGAAGTCTGGAACTCCTGCAGATTAAGAGAGGATCAGAACTGTAAGATCAGGGCTTGCCCTGCTTCAAAAGGGAAACGTGATTCAATTGGTAATTGTTTTCGAGGGCTGTGCAGAGGCCAGATATTTTTTCTGAATACCAGGAATAATGGGCTATTCGAATATTTAGAAACAAATAACGAATAGCCCACTATTTCAGTGGTATTCATATTCGGCTAGGGTGTTTAAAAAAAAGCAGTTTCCATGATTTTCTTCCTTCCTAGGTGGCCAGTGCTAATCTCCTGGTCAACCCCTTGCTCTTTTAACAGTAAATTTTCCCTGCTTTAACTCTGTGTTTGCTTATTATTAAAAAACAATTTTGAGCAGCCAGCCCGGTGGCGCTGAGGTTTGAGGCACTGGACACCAGACCTCATACCATGCTGGCGACCAGGGTTCGGGAATGAGCTCGGGTTGGCAGGAGCAGGAGAGGATTGAGCATCCAGAGGACTGCTCTCCTTTCCTGGGATGGGGTGGGCATGCTTGCTGCAGTACCAGCGGCCCCCGGTGGAGACTGAGGGCAGCGCTGCTTGCGGCATGCACTCCTTTGTTGGTGGTGTCGGCGGACATCTCACGCAAGGGGACAGGAGTGCTCCCATCACATGCAGGACATCATGGCACGTCTGACCCCCATGGGGGAAACAGAAAACGGATACACCCTGGCGCCTGGATAGGTGATGGGGGGCCCAGAGGACTGCCCCATGACCATTGCCAGATCTGTCCTGGCTGGTTGCTGTCTCTCCTCTACTCCCCGGCTGCCCTTCTAGATTATAGACAGAGTGCCATTGGACTATGGTGGTCCCACCCCAGGGGATTCAGAGTCGGGGGGGTGGTTGGAGGAGTGGGAGGGGAGAGTCGGATGGCAGCAGACCAGCCCTGGGAGGATCTCAGGCAGGGTAGTACAGGCAAGTTCCAAGCGATCTCACTGGAGAAAGGTTTAAGGGGCCAGTGAAGGAGAATAAAGAAAGTTCGGAAAAAATTTTTTTAATTACTGCCAGCTCCACCAGGACCCGACACTGACCTTTCTCCTCAAACAAGCCCCCATATTTCCCAAAGCAGTATATTAATTCTAAAATGCCCCCCTTTGACTTGACTGATAAATTGAGGGGGGTCGTGCTTTCAGTTCCCAGCTAGCTCAGTCGTACCCCCCGGGAGTAGTGTGGACTCCTGTCACCTGCTTTGTAGTTGGCCACCAATCTTTGACATTAAGTTAAAGAGATGCTAGGCAGCCTGATGGGCAGAGGCTGCCTAGCATCACTTTGATACTACCGTCCTGCCCGTTCCTCACAATCATTCACTACCATGCTCGTTCCCTTATGACACTGGCTAGCTGTGATAGGGAGTGAGTGGCAGGAGCCCATGCTACTGTTGGGGGGGGAGGGTTGACTGATCTAGCCAGGAAATAAATGTATGACTAGAAGCCTACCTCTTTGCAGATGACACCAAAATCTGCAATAGGGTGTACACACTGGGTTTGTGTGGAAAGGATGGGCAGAGACCTGAGAAAACTAGAGGAGTGGTCAAGGGTATGGCAGCTGGGTTTCAGTGCAAAAAAGTGCAAAATAATGCACTTAGTGCACAGAAGCCCAGGAGTGGAGTACAAAATGAATGGAGTGGTATTGATGACTACCAAGCAAGAAAGAGACCTGAGGTAATCATATTAGATGGCCTAAAGTTGGACAGGTAGTGCAACAAGGCAGTTGAGAGGGTGAGTAGGATGCTGGGGTGTATAGGGAGGGGTATCACCAGCAGAAAGTGGGAGGTGGTGTTGCATCTGTATAGATAGCTGATAAGGCTCCACCTAGAGTATTGTGTCCAGTTCTAGAGAACACATCTCCGGAAGGACATAGACAGAGCAGAGGTGGTCCAGAGAGGGACAACTAAAATGGTGCAGGGTCTGTATCAAAAACCCTATGAGGAGAGACTAAAGGACCTCAGTATGTACACCCTGGAACAGAAGAGGGAGGGGGGATATGATAGAGACCTTTAAATACCTCACAGGGGTAAACAAGGTACAGGAGAGCCTTTGAAGGGCTTTATTAGTGGCAGCCTGGGAACACATTTGCTTGTTGTAACTGCTCAGGGAGTGTAGTGCCAGTAACAGTTTAACATGGGGTTTAGGACATGCCTGCATGAGGCACCAGAAGACCAACCATATTCGCTCACTCCTTGCACTAACCCCCTTTTTCCCTTTAAGGGTTGCATCTCTAAATAAAGCTTGTGTTTATGTTGTGAGCCATTTCCCATTATTACCTACACTGGTTAACAGTGCATGCTAATTAGGAAATAACTGTCTTCTGTAGAAACATAGACTTTGATGGCAGATAAGGACCGCTTGGTCCACCCAGTCTGCCCATTTCCCTACCTGATGGATAAGCTGCAGATCCTAGTTAACGAGCAGCCTACTTCTTCCTACCCCCACCCCCTAGAATTGCCTTATGACTGTCCCATGCATGCTTGAATTTCACCACTGTTTTGACTCCACAACCTCCTCTGAAGGCTGCTCCATACATCCACAACCCTCTCTGTGAAAAATACTCTTAAATTACCTCTGAGCCATCTTAATTATCTTCTCAACCAGCCTTTGTTCTTGCAATACTTCTTTTGAAAGATGCTACCCTCTTGACTTTGTTGATTCCCTTGAGGTACTTGAAAGTTTCTATCTTGCCCCCCTCCTTTCCTCGAGGCTATACATATCTAAGCTCCTTAAGTCTCTCTTCATGTGTCTTCCGGTGCAGACCCTGCACCATTTTAGTTGCCCTCCTCTGACAGCTTCCATCCTGTCTATGTCTTTTGGAGATTGGGTCTCCAGAACTGCACACAGTACTCCAGATGGGGTCTCACCAGCTGTCTGTACAGAGGGATAATAATTTCCTGTTTTCTACTGGTGATGCCTCTCCCTATGCATCCCAGTATCCCCCCAGCCCTCCTTCGCTGCCCTCTCACATTGCTTGCCCACCTTTAGGTCATCTGATAGGACTACACCCAGGTCCCTTTCCATTTTTATGTTGCTTGCACGCATGTGCAAGAAACATAGTGCCATCATCAGAGATTTCGGAGGTGTGTCACCTCCTCCTCCAATTCAGTCAGTGAGCTGGCAGGCGTGGCCCCTGTGGCCAATGCATTTTGAGACTTTGTCATGACTGCGCTCAAAAATGCAGTGGCTCTGTTGAAAGAGACTACGCTCAGTGAGCAGAGATAAGAAGCCCACTGAAGCGTAGCTCCCCACATGCAGGCATGCGGCCCTTCACGTGCATTGTGTAGCCAACGGGGTGCCCAATCCCCGTCGGCTGAGCTGCGTCTCTCCCCAGTTGTAGGTGCCACGCTGGGGAGCCACCCCAGCGTGGCAATCAGTCCTGGTCGACGGGGTGCCCAATCCCCATCGGCTGAATGCCCCCCCACATCCTTGTGCCACGCTGGAGAGCCCACCCCAACGTGGCAAACGTCCCACGACGTCTTTTTTTATTTTAACCTGAAAACGAAAACGGTCCGCTGAGCGCCTCCCGACCCCCTCCCACAACCCACTCCACCCACTGCGCACCAGCCCCACCCCCCACCCCATACTTACCTCCGGACTCTGGCGCGATAATCTTCGTGGACCGGAACACGCCTGCACTCTTCAAAGCCGACCGCGAACTGAGGAAATGCCGTAAGCTGTATAATGGCCTAGATAGGGGTTTCAACTTTGTTGCATATCTCAGGCATTTTGGGAATTTTTGCCAAATTTTCAACATAGGTTTTTGGGACCCTTCTCATGAATGATGTCACTGTCATGGGCATTATTCAGGCCGGAAGGGTGATTTCATGCGTGAAATCACCCTTCGGGCCTGAATAATGCCATGACAGTGACATCATTCATGAGAAGGGGTCCCAAAAACCCCATGTTGAAAATTTGGTGCAAATATTCCAAAAAATGACTGTTTTACGAGCGTGCGTTGCGCAGTTCCTACGCAGGCTCGTAAGTTCACGAAATTTCAATATTTTCACTCCAGATTTTCAACATTGCCATTTTACCACATCTTCTTATGAGCAGTACAGCTGTCATTTTCACATCTCACCCAAAATGTGTTTCCGCCCATGTAGCGTAGAATGGCGCAGTCGGTGTAAATCAATGTACGGACAAATTAAGAAAATCACAGTGACACTGTTCATGAGCAGAGGTCTTAAAATTGCTATGTTGAAAATTTGGTGAAAAATTCCTAAAATGACTGTTTTACGAGTGTGCATAGCAGTTCCCACGCAGGTTCATAAGTTCAAAATTTTCAATATTTTTTCCAGATTTTCAACATTGCCATTTTACCACATCTCCCTATGAGCAGTACAGCTGTCATTTTCACATCCTGCCCAAACGTGTTTCCACCCATGTAGTGCACAATGGCGCAGTCGGTGTGCAAACTCAATGTATGGGACACATTAACAAAATCACAGTGACACTGTTCATGAGCAGAGGTCTTAAATGGCTATGTTGAAAATCTGGTGAAAAAAATTCTAAATGACTGTTTCTGACGTCGTTGCATAAGTTCCTCATGCCTTCGTAGGATTATAAATTTTCAATATTTGCACTCCAATGACTTCCAAATACCTAAACAGCAATACGAAGCAAGCAACATTCGGCATTGACAAATGCTTGTTGTTGTTAGTATCTCACCCCCATTGTGTACTCTCTTCCCTGGGTTTTGTTTCCCAGGTGCATTACTTGCACCTCTTAGCATTGAATCTAAGCTGCCATACATTTGACCATTCCTCCAACCTGCCAAGTCCCTTCTCATCCTTTCCACCCCACCTTGTGTATCAACTCTGTTGCATATCTTTGTGTCATCTGCAAAGAGACATACTTTTCCTTCCAGTCCCTCTGCAATGTCGCTTATAAAGACATTGAAGAGGGCCGGTCCTAATACTGAACCTACGTGTACCCACTAGTAACCCCCTTTCTTCAGAGTGGACTCCATTTACTATTACTCTCTGTGTCCTATTCTCCAGCCAATTCTTTGCCCAGGCTGTCATCTTGGGACCCACTCCCAGGCTGGCTAACTTGTATATTAATCTTTTGTGTGGGACTGTGTCAAATGCCTTGCTAAAGTCTAGGTAGGCCATGTCCACAGCCCCTCCCTGATCTACTGCTTTGGTCACCCAGTCAAAGAAATTGTTTGGTGTCTGCTGTAGTAGTAATGACAGTGGGAGACAGGCAGGTACAGCATTCCAGGGGGTTGCACTGATCAGTCACCAGGCCCACTTAAATCTTTCACTGGGCGGAGACACTGTGCTGTTTATACTATCTGGATACAAATCCCCCTGACCAGTGAAGGAGAAAAAGAACCCAGGAACCACCAGAACACCTGCGATGACCCAATGGCAGGGTAAGGTAGTGGCGCCCCCTATCCTTAAGTCAACTGAGAGGACACCCACTCTGCAGGGAGCCTTACTTTAGCATACAGAGTGATGGCTATCAGTATGCAGCCCACTGTTCCCGGAACATCAGGACTATGTGTAATCTCTGCATACTAGCAGCAAACGTCTACCTGAACAGCTCCAAAAGAAACAGAAGTTCCTCAAGTCTGTTTCCTCAGTCAGCACCATCATTGGCATCTGTGGTTAAAGCAGCAGTGCATGACACAGTGAAAATGTTGACCTACACTTTTTCATTCTTTTTTATGTTGCCACTTATCTCCAGACTTGTATGGTACTCTTTTTGCCTCATTATGTTGCTTGCACGTATGTGCAAGAAACATAGTGCCATCATCGGAGATTTCGGAGGTGTGTCACCTCCTCCTCCAGTTCAGTCAGTGAGCTGGCGGGCGCGGCCTGGCAAGCCAATGCATTTTGAAGCTGTCTGTGACGCGGCTCCAAAATGCAGTATTGCTTGTTGAGGGGAGCCACGCTTCAGTGAGCAGAGATAAGAAGCCCACTGAGCGTAGCTCCCCCCCACACCGAGGCGCGCGCGCCTCAAGACTCCAGTTGTGTAGCCGACGGGTGCCCAATCCTCACGCCGGCTGAGCTGCGCCTCTCTCTCCCTCCCCCAGCCAGGTGCCACGCTGGGAGCCCACCCCAGCGTGGCAATGAGTCTTTGGCCAACGGGGTGCCAACTCCGCCGGCTGAACGCCTCAACGTCCTTGTGCATGCTGGGAGCCCACCCAGCGGGCAAACGTCCCACGACGTTTTTTTTTTTTTTAACCTGAAAACGAAACGGTCCTGCTGGAGCGCCTCCTGACCCCTCCCACAACCCGCACCCACCCACTGCGCACCCAGCCTCCCCACGCCCCTCACCCCATACTTACCTCCGGACTCCGGCGCGGCGATCTTGGTGGACGGGAACACGTCTGCACTCTTCAAAGCCGACCGCGAACTGAGGAAATGCCGGTAGCTGTATAATGGCCTAGATAGGGGGTTTCAACTTTGTTGCATATCTCAGGCATTTTGGAATTTTCCAAATTTCATCATGGTTTTGGGACCCTTCTCATGAACGATGTCCTGTCATGGCGTTATTCGCCCGACGGGTGATTTCGCGCAGTGACTGTGCAGTGACAAATCACCCTTCGGGGCCTGAATACCGCCATGACAGTAACATCATTCATGAGAAGGAGTCCCAAAACCCCATGTTGAAAATTTGCGCAAAATTCCAAAAATGACTGTTTTATTTAGCGGCGCAGTTCCTACGCAGGATCGTAAGTTCGCGAAATTTCAATATTTTCACTCCAGATTTTCAACATTGCCATTTTACCACACCTCCTTATGAGCAGTACAGCTGTCATTTTTCATATCCTGCCCAAAATGTGTTTCCGCCCATGTAGCGTAGAATGGCGCAGTCGGTGTGCAAACTCAATTTATGGGACTCATTAACAAAATCACAATGACACTGTTCATGAGCAGAGGTCTTAAAATGGCTATGTTGAAAATGTGGTGAAAAATTCCTAAAATTGCCTTTTAATTACGCATGCTGCGCAGTTCCTATGTACGCTCGTAAGTTCGTAAATTTTCAATATTTGCACTCCAATGACTTCCAAATACCTAAACAGCACATAGAAGCAAGCAACATTCGGCATTGACAAATGCTTGTTTTTAGTCTGCTTTAGAACTTTTTTCGCAGTTGAAATAATAAAAGGAATGCTTCTTTTAATGTGGCTCAGACCAGGTTTTCATCAGTGTTCTCAGTTGTTTTTGAACACCCATTGTTTAAGATCCCTTTTCTTTTTTGCCTTCAAGCTTTTTACCCTCAGGGGCAGCTGGTGGCTGCCAGCCTCATCCCCACCTACTGTGACCGTCACCCATCTCCCTTGATCTCAGGGGACAAATCTCCCATGGAATTCCCCCATTGCAGAGTTGGGGGGGGGCCATCCTGCACTGTGGTTCACAAATCCAGATCTCCCCCAACTCGAGGGGCAATGTGGACCATGGGGAAACAAGCAGGGCTTCATGTACATAACCCTCCCCACTTTTCAATTTCTCTAGTTCCCTTTGTCCCCTGCCATAGCACCAGTGCATGTGTGTGGAGGTGCATACATCCTGCACAACTGCGGCCCCCCCTTCAAGTCGCTCACAAGCTGCACTACCACCAGGCCTCCACCTGGTGGCTTTCAAAGGCCGAGATGACTGGCCATCCCTCCCTGAGATGCTCAATCCTCTCTCACCCCGCTGACCCCTGGCAACTGATGCTCACTCCTGTACATGGGCTACCAGCATGGCAGGAGGTAAGATGTTCAGCGGCACAGGGCTGGCTCAAGATCTCTTTTCATGTGACTATAAGAAACTATTATGCAGTAGACCCTGCTCCCTGACCGTATCCAAGCCATACTAAAAGGAACGCTAATTTTATTGTTTCAAATGTGAAAACGAATGCTAAGGCAAACTCAAAATGGGGAAAAGGGGTATCACACAAGTGAGGAGATAGGGGGCCATCTAAAACAGAATAAACAAGCATTTGTCAATGCCGAATGTTGCTGGCTTCTATGTGCTGTTTAGGAATTTTGAAGTCACTGGAGTGCAAATATTGAAAATTCATGAACTTACGAGCGTGCGTAGGAACTGCGCAATGCACGCTCATAAAACAGTCATTTTTAGGAATCTTTTCACCAAATTTTCAACATAGCCATTTTAAGACCTCTGCTCATGAACAGTGTCACTGTGATTTTCTTAATGTGTCCCATACATTGAGTTCGCACACCGACTGCACCATTGTGCGCTACATGGGCGGAAACACGTTTTGGGCAAGATGTGAAAAATGACAGCTGTACTGCTCATAAGGAGGTGTGGTAAAACAGCAATGTTGAAAATCTGGAGTGAAAATATTGAAAATTCGCGAACTTACGGTTAGTAGGAACTGCACAACGCACGCTTGTAAACAGTATGTTTCGGAATTTTTCCACCAAATTTTTCAAATAGGCTTTTGAGAGCTACCTTATGAATGCTGGCAGTGTCATTTCGTTAATCATTCCAGAAAGGTGGCTGCGAAATCACCCTTCGGGGACAGAGTAACGCCATGACAGTGACAGCATTCATGAGAAGGGGTCCCAAAAACCCCATGTTGAAAATTTGGTGCAAAAATTCTAAAAAATGCCTGAGATATGCAATAAAGTTGAAAAAACCCTGTCTATTCCATTATACAGCTTACCGGCATTTCCTCGGTTCGCGGTCGACTTTGAAGAGTACAGACGTGTTCCCGGTCCGCCGAAGATCGTCACACCGAGCTCTGGAGGTAAGTATGGGGTGGGGAGAGGCTTGGTGCGCAGTGGGTGGGTGCGGGTTGTGGGAGGGGCAGGAGAAGCGCCGGGACAGTTTTTCTATTTACAGGTGTGGTTTTTTTATTTAGAGACGGCGAGGACATTTGCCATGCTGGGGTGGGCTCCCAGCATGGCAGCTGAAAGGCTGTTCGGGGCTGGAGCCGATAGGATTGGGCACCCCTGCTATTATAACACATTTTGCCATGCTGGGGTGGGCTACCAGCATGGCACCTGGATGCCTGGGGGAGACAGTGGAGCCGGCGGGGATTGGGCACCCTGTCAGCCATAACATCATTTGCCACGCTGGGGTGGTCTCCCAGCGTGGCACCTGGATGGTTGGGGGGTCGTGGAGCTGACGGGATTGGTCACCCCATCAGCCATACAGTGTGGGAGGGGAGGCGCATGAGCACGCAGTGTGCGTGCGTGCTGCAGTGTGGGGCAGGGGGAGAGCTCTGCTCACTCAAACGGAGCTCTCCCTTTCAACTGTATGCCACTGCATTTTCAGCTTGTCATAGACAGCTGCTGCAGTGATTGGGGAACTGGAGCCGCGCCTGCAAACACACTGACTGTATTGGAAGACAGGCTGACACACCTCCAAAAACTCGGATGATGGCACTATGTTTCTTGCACATGCGTGCAAGCAACATAAAAAGCACGAGTCAAAATTATCATCGCTATCATGCCTGCTGCTTTAAGGCACCTTCTCAATCTGAATCAAAGTTCCAGTAATAGACTGTCAGTCACATCTCACATGGTTTCTTGAAAATGAGCTAGCTTGACAGTCTCAATTCCATTTCTGATATACTTTTTTTCTTCAGTTAATTTCATAAAAGTGTCACCCTTCTTGCAAGATGGTTCAAAAATTTGAAACAGCGGTCACACAGCCCAGGGAATGAGCATAACACTTCATTTTTGGTCAGATACAGTGGCTTCTAGGGCTGCTGTCAAAAGTTCTGGTTTTGATTTAAGTCCTTCATTATGATGCCGGGTACTTGGTATGTGACTAGTGCATCCTTTCATGTTGAGCCATTAGTGCTAGTTCTCAGTCTCTGGAGCACAGCGCTCGTAGTTCCATCATGATTTTGATCATTTGATCGTACACTAACACATTAAGTGCACTACCCTCAGCATGTTGGATATGGCACGCACCTTTCTTTGGAAAGGAATGCAAGGTCAAAGGGATATGTGCTTTTATCGGAATGGTTCCGTCAGACACCATAAATGCTGTGTAACTATGACATTCCTTGGTTAGTGGAATTGCATCTAACCTTCTGGGCCCAGGAAGGACAGAAAAAATATGCTTTCCTGCAACCATCAAAGGATTGCGAATAATTCTGGAAATATGTTTGCCATGGATATCATAGTATAGGCGGGTCACCCCAGCTGAGGTGAAAAAGGGAAATGGTTAAGTCTGTGCTATGGTCATTTAACTGGGGAAATGAGTCAGTACTGCATCAGTGTAAGGAATTTTCTTTTACGTAGCACCTTTCCTACACTCTTGGCTCTGCCCTGGAGAACCTGATGGAGTGAAGTGGAACTGCCTGCTGCTGAGAGGAAGGGATGCAATATGGTGCCACCCAAATTGTAAAAAACAAAAACAAGGCGCTGAGTCAGCATGTGGTCTAAAAGCAAAACAAAATGGTTATATTAAATGCACACTGAAAATAGAAAATAGAGTTAAAAATCTACGTTTCGACCTTAGGTCTTCTTCAGGAAATATCTAAAAGAGAAAAAAAAAAGGCAAGTTAGTGTAGAGGAAGATTGCCACGCTGCCTCCCTGTGCTATAGTGTGCAATATGATGTCAGTAACAGTGGCAGCATAAGATCGATTCTCCTCTGAGCCCTTTGTTATTACTTCAGTGGCACCTGCACTGACTCGGGCGAGGCAATGGTGTACCCAGTGGGCCGCACATACAAATATGGAATGGACAGCTGGGGCGAGGGGCAAACAAACACCACCATCAGGTGCTGCAAGTCACCCCTGCCTCCATCCTCACTTGGGCCCACTGCCGCTGCTATTTGTGTTTGACCCCAAAGCCTATCCTGTGGCCAAAAAGTATACTGTAAACAGTGGCTGTCCACCACTTCTCAGCACAGTCATAGCAACCAGCCCTCCATGCCCCGCAATACCCCTTCCTGGATATCACAGTGGGGATGGACGGGGGGGTTTGACCTGTACGGGATCACAGGCCACACTACCAAGGTGTAACACTGCCTGTGCCAGGAGAATGTACACATAACAGGTTAGCACAGGCAATGAGCAAGCACCCTGCATCAAAGTGCAGCAGACTGCCACGAGTAACTGTGCCTACCGCCACAGTCATGCATGTGGTAGGATTGGTGTGTACAGCCCACTAGCCCAATAAAGTTGAAAGCACTTTATAACCAATGAACAGCTGCAACAGCCTGGTGGTAGCGATTTCAGTAATTAGTGGTACTCCTCCTAATCTGCTGAATCAAGGAAAAGGGGGTGTTTAAAGTTAACAGCAATATAGGAATAAATAGGGAATAATAAGGAATGGGGTACTTATTTTCAAAAAGCACAGACATGCATCAGTACCACTTTATATTCTCAGTGCCACCACCGAGTGCAAGAGTGACTGGTGAGCAGCACAGGGAAGTTAAGAAAGAGAGAGGTTACAGAGGAACAGTCGGCACTAAAAAACTTTCTTAGTGCTGACTGTTCCTCTTTAGCTTGATTCAGCTTTGGGACATTTTCAGTGGAGCTCTTCATGACTACATTCAGCCACTGGTTGGGGTACTTGTGTGCCTGAGATTAATTTCTTCTGTCTGTAACCCCCTCGCTCCATGGACGGCTGTTGTTTCTCCAAGTTCTCAATTAAATGGACTTTTATGGACTTTTTTATTCGGCCAGTTTTACAGTGATTAATCCCCATTTCACCCCACGGATGCTGTAGCCCATCTTGGGCACCCCCTCTGCTAAATAAAGAACCAAGTAACATAGCCATGTGGTGGTTTCTGTGCTTAGAAGTAGACGGCAGATAAGGACCGCAAGGCCCATCCAGTCTGCCCATTTCTTTTTCTACCTTATAAATGTGCCATCGGCCTTTGCTCTGTCAGTGACCTATCTATTCATAGTCATTTGTATTGCTCCCTTATGCCTATCCCATGCCTGTTTGAAGCCCTGCACTGTATTCATAGCCACCACTTCTTGTGGTAAGCCATTCCATGCATCTACCACCCTTTCTGTGAAAAAGAATTTCCTCACATTTCCCCTTAATCGGCCCCCTCTAATCTCATGCTGTGTCCTCTTGTCCTGCTATTTTTCTTATATTTAAACATGTTAGACTCTTTCACCTTGTTTATGCCCTTAAGGTGTTTAAATGTCTCGATCATATCACCTGTCTCCTCCTTTGCTCAAGGGTATACATATTGAGCTCTGCTAATCTGTCCTCATATGTCTTCTGATGCAGTCCCTGCACCATTTTGGTTGCCCTTCTCTGGACTGCCTCAATTTGGTTAATGTCCGTGTGAAGGTGTGGCCTCCAATACTGCACGCAGTACTCCCCCACCCCCCATGGACTTCTCCATCACACCCCTAGACACCGGGGGGGGGCTCTACACAAACAATACTGCAGTCCACAAACTTAAGAGCAGAGTACATCCAGAGTACAGCAGAAACTGAAATAAAAGGCAAAAATCAGCAGTGGTACAGAGCATCAGGTACATAAGTACTTATCAGAGGTCCAAGTCACAAGTAGGGTACCTCAGGGATCAGTCCTGGGGCCAGTCCTCTTCAATATCTTCATCAGTGACATTGCAGATGGACTGGATGGTAAGGTTTGTCTGTTTGCAGATGACACCAAGATCTGCAACAGAGTAGATAATCCAGATAGGATGGGCAGAATGAGAAGAGATCTGGATAAACTAGCAAAATGATCAGAAGAGTGGCAACTGGGGTTTAATGCAAATAAGTGCAAGATCATGCACATAGGGAAAAGAAACCTTGAATCCACCTATAGGCTGGGAAGGGAGTTGCTGGTAGTCAGAAGGGAAGAAAGAGACTTGGGCATCATCATCACCGATGACCTGAAATCATTCAAGCAAACCACTAAAGCAGTAGGTAAGGCTAGGGGATGTTAGAGTGTATTAGCAGGGGTATCACAAGTCAGAAGAGGGAGGTAATAATCCCTCTTTACAAGACACTGGTTAGGCTCCATCTGGAGTACTGAGTGCAGTACTGGTGGCCACACCTTCACAAGGACATTAACCAAATTGAGGCAGTCCAGAGAAGGGCAATCAAAATGGTGCAGGCACTGCATCAGACAACATATGAGGACAGATTAACCGAGCTCAATGTGTATACCCTAGAGCAAAGGAGGGAGAGAGGTGATATGATCGAAACATTCAAACACATTAAGGGCATTAACAAGGTGAAAGAGTATAACATGTTTCAATATACTATAAGAAAAATAGCAGGACAAGAGGACACAGCATGAGATTAGAGGGAGTCCGATTAAGGGGTAACGTGAGGAAGTTCTTTTTCACAGAAAGGGTGGTGGATGCATGGAACGTTCTGCCTCAGGAAGTGGTGGATATGAATACAGTGCAAGGCTTCAAACAGGCATGGGATAGGCATAAGGGAGCAATACAGATGAGTTGAATAGATAGGACATTGACAGAGCAAAGGCCGATGGCACATTTATAAGGTAGAAAAAGAAATGGGCAGACTGAATGGGCCTTGCGGTCCTTATCTGCCATTAACTTCTATGTTTCTATGTTTATTAGGCTCATTCTTGAAAGCTACAGATATGTCTGAGATATCCTGAGATTGGCTGGAAGTGAGTTCCAGAGTTTGGGTGCAAAGACAGAAAAAGCCTGCTCACCCATATTTGCAGAGCGTTTGGGCACCGACAGAAGTGACATACCATTAGACATATCATTAGACCTCAGGGAGTAAGCCTGGTCAGTTTTAATGGTCAGGTTAATTTGTACTAATAATCTTTACTATGGTACACCAAGGGTATGTAGCTGACGTGACATTGGGGGAAGCCATCCTAGGTTTGAATGAAGACAGTGATGGTGAGTCAGTCTGGGCACAAATAGGGCACAGTGGCAGATGTCGTTAAAGCTGGTGTTCCATTATAGCAGGTCATATCGTGCTGCTCTTGTTGACTCCTGCCCTGACATTTGCTGTAGCCAGGAATCCCAAAATCCCCTGCAGCTGACAAGAGAGCAGGGCTGCAGCAGTGGGAGATTCAGCAGCCTGTAGTGCATATTAGAGTTGTTATCAGCTCTGATCATTTGTTTGCTGGCCGCACTGTCCGCCCAGGGCTACGTATAGTCAGAGAGGACTGCACGTAGTTCTGGGAGAACAGCATGGGACTGGCAAATATCTGCGCAGAGCTCATAAAAGCTCTAACATGTATTGCCAGTTACTGAATCTCCCACTGCTGCAGCCCAGCTCTGACATCAGCCATGGGGGGACTCTAGGATTTCAAGTTACAGCAAATGTCAGTTTAGGAGTCAGCAAGATAAGCCAGATTGAAAGCCAGCAGGAGGCAGTATAACACAGTGGTCTAAGGCTCTGAGCTGCAAATTTGGTGATATCTAGCAGACCAGACCTGGGTTTGAATCCCACAGCTTTCACTTGCATACTGTGTGACCCTGAGCAAGTCACTTAACCTTCTTGTGCTCCCAAGTCGCTCCTGTAAAAAGCTTTCAGCTTAGTGTGCTATACCTGGTTAAATAAAGATATGATCTACTATACTGCAGTAAACAGCAAAAATATTTTTTTTAAACACAAGTGGAAATTGGGACCAGCGCTCACTTGGATGTGGAGCTCTTAGCTCTTAGTGGTGACTGTTCCCCTTTAAGGAAAGTGGCGGGATGTTCAGCACAGAGAAATTAGACAGCGATATGGTGATGTTCACCATGTGGTTAAGTAGTTTGCTTGAACTGCACAGTGCAGAATGGCGTCTCAAACTTCGATCTCCAGGTTCACAGCTTTTTCTTGCCATGTAGTTTGTCCTCCCTGTGTCCAGCTCCTCATCCCAATCCCAGCCCCCCAACTGGCTCCCTCGCCTCCCTCAGCCACCTACCTGGTCTTAGGGCTTGCCCATGAGCTTTCCCCTTCCATACAACATATCCAAGGCGGACCCAGTAAGGTGACCGAGTGGCAGTGCAGGCGTGGTGGGATCACCTCAGTATAGTGACAGTTTCAGTTAGGAAAAAGCTGCAATTCAGCCTTAAAGGGACACTGTCAGCTATGTTGCTGAATTTTATGTCCCCATTTCAGATACCGCTTGTACCTGCAGCCATTTACCAGTGCATATCCCCTTGATACATGATCCCAGAATGTCATATCATAGCCATTTGTTGTAATTGTCTTAATTTTACCTTTTTTAGTTGACCCGCTCTCCCACAGCGTTCCGCTGTGCTAGCCATTCACATTTCAACAAGACACCACAGTGCCAGTAAACTAGTTCATGGACAAGTTTTGAATATTTTAAGCACTATCGAGGTTGATTCAGTTTCTAATGTACCAACAAAAGCTTAAAATCTTTTTTTTTGTTTTGTTTTGTCTTTTGTGGGGTCCTGCTTTTACCTAATTCTGCAGCTTGGATGACTGAGGAACAGGAAGCTCAAGTGGCCAGCTCAAGGTCCCACACAGAGTAAGTGGCCCTTCTGCAAGTCAAACCTGGGTCTTCCTGTTCCCAAGCCTACACTCTTAGCACTAGCACACACTAATATACTTACCAGATAGGACATATCAGGGCGTGGATTTTTAAAGCTTTGAGTCCAGGACTTGCAGAGTTGATTTTTCACAGCTGTGGCACTTCAAATGCACTGAAATGTTAGCCTGCGAATTTCAAACAGTTTGTTACATTTGCAATACTTTATTCACTTTATGGCAAACAAATGATGCACGTGTCATATTTTTGATATGCAGCATAGAGCATCTGTAACATGAATGTTAAACATTTTCTGTGGTTTAGCATTCATGCCACAAGTAGCACAGGTGCAGCAGAAGCATGCCTTGAATGGCTGAAAATCCAGTCTGTGACCTTTTTTTGCAGAAGACTATAAATATAGAGAATACTGATTGGGCAACCATGCACAACCAGCCTGTGCTGCCACAGAGGGGTTCTGATTACAGCAGACCTTGAGACCGGAGCTGGAGAAGTCCGACGTAATCAGAAGCCCAAGGTGGTAGCACAGACTGGTTGTGCATGTTGTTGTCCAACCAGTATTTTTATAGTTTATGCTTTTTGCGTGTGTATGTGTGTGTGTTTCCTGTTTTGTTTTGGTTTTGTTTTTTTAAGCAAAACTGCTGAGCCACTAGGTGCTAGTCTTGAGATGGATCCACTATTCCGTTCTCTGGCACCCAATAGCTCAACAGTTTCCTTTAAAAATAAAACAGTATGTACACAGTGGTTCTGAATGCAGATGGCCATATATTTCCGATCAGCTAATATGCTGTTGTACCTCGGAAGGGTACAACCATGTTCCATGACATTTGAACTGTGGTACAACATTTTAGCTGAGAAGGAAATCCATGCTGAACAATGGCCCACTATACACTATACAAGTATTTGTCAATGCCAAATGTTTGCTGGCTAGCAACAACATTGGAAGTGCAGGAGTTAGACAGATGCAGAATAGGAATGGCAGTGAAGTATTGAACGGACGCCAACGCCACCCCCACCCTGCAGAGACAGACAGGCATTGGGGTGTGCCTTTGGGTCATCGCCCATAACGCTTATGCCATCTCACCTCACCCTACTCTCTAGACATCAACAAGTGTTGAGGTGTGCCTTGGGGTGTTCGGGCTTTACGCTCACCCCATTCCATAAGGAAATACATTGAAATGGGTGCAGTATAGGAGAATAGGGTGAACTTTGGGGCCAAAGAGTTCAAGGCACACCTCGATGCCTGTCACTGGTTGTAGGGTGGGGGGTGGAATGGCGTGAGCATTACTGTCGACTATCCCAAGTCACACCCCTGAAGCCTGTCAATCCCTACAGGGTAGGGCGTTATGGTTGGAAACCCTAACACCCTTGGTGTTTCTTGTTATTTTCACTCCAAATTTTCAACATGGGCTTTTCGTGACCCCACCACATGAACAGTGACACTATCACTTCATTAGCTGAAAGGTGATTTTGCACAGTGCCTGCGCCATTTGGTGTCACAGGTATGAAAACACATTTCGAACAGGATGTGAAAAATGACAGCTGTACTGTTCATGAGGAGGTGCAAAAAAATGGTAATGTTGAAAATCTGGAGTGAAAATATAAAAATAATAATAATAAGCTTTATTTCTATGGCGCCTTTCAAGACCCAAGGTGCCTAACAAAGTTTAAAAACACATCGGACAACCCTGTGTCCTAAAAATATAAAAGCAACTATAAAACTAACTGATATAGTCAGAGGAAGAAAAGTAACCATCAAACGCTTGACACCACAAATATGTTTTCAAGGCCTGTTTAAATCCCTCCACAGTGAAGTCACGAGCATGAGAAGAAACTGCATAACGCACACCCGTAATACAATTATTTGGGGGATTTTTTACACCAGATTTTCAACATAGGCATTTTGGGACCTCCGCTCATGAACAGTGGCACTGTGATTTTGTTAATATGCCCCGAACATTGATTTTGTACAGCGACCACGCCCATTATATGCCACAGGTGCGAAAACATGTTTTGAGCAGCATGTGAAAAATGACAGCTGTACTGTTCATAAGGCAGTGTGCAAAAATGACGATGTTGAAAATCTGGAGTAAAAATATAAAAAATTGGCGAAGTTAAAAAGCGTGCGAAGAAACTACCAACACACACTGGTAACGCAGCCATTTTTTGGAATTTTTTCACCAGATTTGCAACATGGGCTTTTTGGGACCTCTCCTTATGAACACTGTCACTGTGATTTTCTTAAACTGTCCCGAACATTGATTTCGCACAGCAACCGCACGCACCATTGTGCGCCAGATGTGTGAAAACACATTTCAGGCAGAATGCGTAAAATGACAGCTGTAGGTGTGGAAAAATGACAATGTTGAAAATCTGGAGTGAAAATATGAAAAATTTGTGAAGTCATGAGCGTGCGTAGAAACTGCACAACGCACACCCGTAATGCAATTATTAAAAATTCTCAAAGTTATGAGTTGTGTGGGAACTGCGTTATGCACGCTCATAACACAGTAATTTTTTTGAATTTTTTCACCAGATTTACAACATAGACTTTTTGAGAGCCCACCTCATGAACAGTGACACTGTCGTTTTGTTGCTCGGTCCCGGAAGGTGATTCTGTGCAGTGACCAAGAAATCACCTTTTGGGACTGAATAACGAAATGACAGTGACTGTGTTCATGAGGTGGGGTCCCAAGAACCCCAAGTTGAAAATTTGGAGCCAAAAGTTGCAAAAATTGGCAAGATAACCACCTAAGTTGCCCCCCCCATTTATGCCATTATACATGTTACCAGCATTTCTTAAGTCCGCCGTCAGCTTTGAAGAGTGCAGAGATGTTCCTGCTCCAACGAAGATCATCACGCCAGGCTCTGAAGGTAAGTATGGGGTGAGGGGAAGTGGGGTGCACAAAGGGTGGGTGTGGATTGGGGGAAGGGGCACTGCAGACAACGAGGGACCATTTTCTTGTTTCAGACACTGGAAAAAAAACACCAGACCTCACAAGACCATTTTCTTTATTACAGGTGAATTCTGACGAATGTTAAGCACACTGGGGTATGCTCCCAGTGTGTCACCTGTGTTATTGGTGAGGGGCAACTAAGGCAGATGGGGATTGAGCCCCCCGTCGGCAAAGAAAGTGTGTCTGTGTTTGGGGGAGCATGATGCCGAGGGGGATTGGGCACCTCTCTTGGCAGACAAATTCCAACAAGGGGGACATTAAACTAATGGGGATTGGGCTACCCCATCGGCAAATGAACTGGGGAGGGGGCATGCTGTCAGAGGGATTTGGCACCCCCAATGTCGACTTTGAGAAGCAGACGGCGACAGCCACCACCGTGTTTCTTGAAATTTTACACCAGGCAAGGCACACCCTGCAATGAGGGGGCATTCCCTCATTGCAGTGGCACGTTTATTTCAAGTTGGTGGCACGCTTCTGAGCTGCTGTCATAGACAGCGTGATCATTCATTTGTGCCACAGAGACAAGCCCCAAAAAGCAGAGGCCACATTGGCCGCAACACTGCCGCACTTCCACAACCTGCTACTCCAGCAAGCTGTCACAACGTGTTTTTTGCGCATGCGTGCAAGCAAACATAAAGAATGTGTGCAGCTGTTGAAGTAAGCTGTCACTAGAAACAGAAGTGTGAACCTTAGTCGTTCTGTATTGTGTATAAGAAAATGGATCTGGCTGACTGAATTTTCATCTCTTTAATTAGAAAATGAACTACGGAGCTTGGCAGCTGATGCCAGATGTTCACAGTTGCATCTTGTTTCAAATTTCACAAGATTTTCACTTTTTGCCAGCTATTCGTAAAAGTTAACAGAGGATAATGAGGTTAAGAAACTCAAAGGCTGGCTTAATTTGTAAATGCCAAAAATAGTGTGATACCTAGTAGAGGGGATATGTGATGTGCGTTTATGTGATACGGAATTTATCTTCAGGAGTGGTCAGTGACCTATCGACTTTTACGAGTGGTGAAGATAAATTCCATACCCTATGTGTGGTTTATATAGTAAACATTAGTATGCTGTGGCAATAGTAAAAGCTACGTTCCCGCTAGTCGCTCGCCACGTCGCTAATGGCGAAGCCACAAGCCCTGTGGCTAAAATTTTATATCCCTGCCACGCCATGGAGGTGAAAGGAGCCAGCCTGCAACCTGCTTTCGCCACTCTCTTGCCACAGACATAGGAGCTACCGAGAGAGTGGCCGAAAAACTACAAAATGCAGCAGTACCCTGTCGGTGACCTTCGGGAGCGCAGTAATGCTGTAATGCATGCTCGGGTCACTAGCAACCATCTGACCACATTAGGAGCGAAAAGAAAACCACATGATTCAATTGTTGGCACGGAGAAGACTGTGTCTAATTGGGGAGATTAGGTAGACATGTCTCCCCGGCCAATCAGTGCAGTTTCTGTGTGCTGGGGACGGGCTCTCGCTGAGAAGCAAGTCACTCGGGCGGCGGTGGTGAGAGGGAGCGGGTGCTTTTACTGTAGCCTCCTCGGGGTCACTGATTCTTGCTAAAATACTTATTTTGCTGGCGATTTAGGTGGGTAGGTAGGAGGCTGCCAGAGAAGGTGAGGAGAGAAGAAGTAAACAGAGGCAGGAAAAAAACACGTGAAGCAGACTTGAAAGTTGAGTGCAAGCTGCAGTGTGATGCATATTAAAAAAACGGAGACAGGGAAAATTGCATTTTTTGAGCTTTGTTTGCTCAGTACTACAGATAAAAAGCAGTTAGTGCAGTTTGATGGGGGAAATAGCAGGAGACAAAAAAAAAAAGCATTTGGAAGTACAAAACCGAATGTGAGGAGTTTAAAGGAGCAGGTGAACTAAAGGCACAGCGCTTTATAGTCCAGAGATGGAAAAAAGCAGGCAGGAAAACAGAATGTAGACAAGGGCAGACAGGAGATTAAAAATAAATTCTTGGATTGAACCAGTGTTGAATTGTTTGTGCAATACTGCAATACTGAAAAAGATATTAAAACAAAATAGAAAGGCTTATGGGGTATTAAGGTACAGACAGCACCTACTATATGGAACTACTGAAGTATTGATGGGGAACAATAAGTGTGTATGCAGATAAAGATTAAGAAAAAGCAAATCAGTAGAAAGAAAAGTGATCAAGAAACAGACAAACTGAGAGGGGGATACAAAAATAAACTTGCCAAGGCAAAATAATTATTTTAAACTGTTCTCTGACTGTAATTTGTGTGGCATACTGCTACAGTACAGTGTGTGTATGTGTGTGTGTTCAGAAAACAATCAAACACACTGGCAGCATGCTGTGTAATCTTTTTGAGAAATGAAACTGTAAGTGCTGAAGCATATCTGGTCCTGTAACCCCCCCCCCCCCCAATTACTGTTGGCCACATAGTGTGTGTGTGTGTGTGTGTGTGTGTGTGTGTGTGTGTTGTGTGTGAAGAAATAAAACTCTGACCAACTGCTTCATTAAAGAACTTTTATTAGTCACACAATTCAAAAAGACATCCGAGTCTGTCATATATTCTAGTGCAAATATCCAGTCGGTGTCACATATATTCTTGTGCAAATATCCAGTCTCATATTCTTGTGCAAATAATATCCAGTCAGTGTCGCATATATTCTTGTGCAAATATCCAGTCTCATATTCTTGTGCAAATAATATCCAGTTGGTGTCACATATATTCTTGTGCAAATATCCACTCTCATATTCTTGTGCAAATAATATCCAGTCGGTGTCACATATATTCTTGTGCAAATATCCAGTCTCATATTCTTGTGCAAATACCCAGTCGGTGTCACATATATTCTTGTGCAAATATCCAGTCTCATATTCTTGTGCAAATACCCAGTCGGTGTCACATATTCTTGTGCAAATACCCAGTCGGTGTCACATATTCTTGTGCAAACCAGTCTGTGTCACATATATTTGTGGAAACATCCAGTCTGTGTCTGTGTATATTCTTGTGCACTGTCCAGTCGGTGACCCATATAAATTCTTGTACAAATATCCAGTCTGTGTCACATATATTCTCACATATCAGTCAGTGTCACATACTGTCATATTCTAGTCTGTGTCACATATATTCTTGTACCATCTACCTAAATAAAAATGTCAGAACAAGCTGCAAATCCTGAAACTGCTAAACAGAGCAGCCGGTGGCCACAGTAAAACAAAGCAAGATAACAGATATTTTCAAAGGCCCAGATCAGCAAGTCCTGTCCCTGAAACTGAGCCAGAATCATGTGGCAGCGCTCTGTAGCAATGAGAGCAGCTATTCAAAAGCTGCAAGCAAGAAAACCAGAGTTTTATATGACAGAGACAGTCATAGGAAATTAAGGATTCCTGGTTTAAAACCTACCCATGGCTCATTCATGACAAAGAAGCTGCAGTATTCTACTGCAGAATTTGCAAAGAAACTGGTCGAAGAAATATTTTCACAGAAGGGAAACCAACCAATAAGCCAAAGGCTGACGATTTAAATAAGCATCAGATGTCCAAAGATCACAAGTGAGTCTTATTACAGATGCCCCACCAGTTTGCAATTCTTCTTGTCTTCTGAATCTGTTGTTAATTGTCATGGTAAATATGTGTTTCTCTTAATTTAATAAGGCTTGCAGTCGAGGCAGAAACTGTGAAAAAGGGAATGACAAAGGCTGTGAGCACAGCTTATTCATCAGTGAAAAGTGCCATCATAGCAGAGATGCGAAGCGTTTATTACATGGGCAAAACTCTGACTGCAAATCATAACATACAGAAACTTTTGGAACTGCAGGTTCACAATGTAAGTATTTTTACTCGCCAATCTCTCGAACATCAATTAAAGTCTCACTTCATGTATCTTATATGGGGGGGCACTGCCTCAGAGTTGCAGATCATATGTCACAAAACTGCAGGCCCAACATAAATAATAGCACTTGCTGTATTGTCATTTCTGAATTCGAATAAAAAAACATTAGCAGTGCTGCAGCAGAGACGTACTACAAGTCACATTGTGGGGGGAGGGGGCCTGGCTCCAAATAACTGACAGACTATTCCTTTTTTCTCTTTTTCTGCACAGGAATCCACTCTGCTAGCACCTATAAAGCAATCAGTCCTCCAAGGCACAGGCATCTACACACATTCTGAGTCCATCAATGACTTTTACAAAGCAATTTCTAAGGCAGTGCAGGATGTTTTTTTAAAGGAATTGGAGGATTCTCCATCTAAAATGTTTTCCTTACAGATTGATGAGGGAACAGATGTAGCCAACAAGAGTACACTGATGGTATACATCAGATTCATTGATTGCAAGGGCTATGTTCAGTCTAAATTTTTAGGTGTGACTGAGCTTGCAGAATGCAATTCAGAAGCAGTATACAATGTTGTGAAGTACATGATCTCTGATAAAAAATTTAGGAGATAAAGAGCTGATAGGACTTGCAACTGATGGGACCTCTGTAATGACAGGATGCAAAAAAGGTGTGACCACTCTAGCCAAAATAGATCACCCATATTTAGTTGCCACTCACTGTCTCGCACATAGACTCGCCTTAGCATCAGAGAAAGCAGCCAACCAACACCAGTATCTGGTCAGCTATATGTGTACAGTGAACCAGCTTGGGAAACTGATAAAGTACTCACCCAAATTTTGTCGAATACTCGATCAGAGCAAAGACATACACGAGGAGCACACTGTGAAACTAAAACAGATTTTTTTCACTAGATGGCTTTCATTTTCTGATTCTGAGAAGGCATTACAAGCATGCATAGCCTCACTTATGTCTGCTTTGTCACAAATGTCAGAGGATAACTATCAGCGAAACCTTGCTATGAGGTGCCTGAAAAAAATGGGGACTTTCAAATTTGTTGCCACTACTTTCTTTCTGGCTGATGCAGTAGGTCTTCTTGCAATTCTCTCAAAACTTTTCCAAAAACGATCTGTCATCTTCTCAGAGGCAAGGCAGCAGCTTGTTAACACCACTGATGCACTTCGTGTACTGCCTGAAAATCCAGGCCCACACTTAAAAGTTTTTGTCAGAGATGCCAAGTGAACCATCAGAAGAGGGAAAATCTATATTTAGAACACATACACTGCTAGATACATGGCAGCAAAGAGAAGAGTTCAAGAATTTGCAAACATCTTATATACAGTCAACAGTTGAACAGCTTGAAAGTTACTTTCCAGAAGGCACATTGTTGGACAACTGGTCGATATTAGACCCATGCAGTGCACCTGATCACATTGAGAGCTATGTAGAACAGGAGATTGAGAATCTTATTGCTCACTATGGTGCCATTAAAAAAAGGACTCACTAACATCCTGCCAGTTAACCAAGATGAAACCAAACTGGAATGGTCATTATTACATAGATTATTCTCGGCACACAAAGAGTCCACTATTGAAGAATTCAATGTCAAAGTGGTAGTCCCAAACAAGGAATCTTGGCCAAACATGTCCAAACTATATTCAGTATGTCTGGCAACCCCATCAACTTCAGTGGAGTGTGAACGTGGGTTTAGTGCATATAACAACATTAAGACTGCCGAAAGGAATCGCCTTAAAGTCTGGAATGTGAACTATCTAATGACTCTTCTGGTTGAGGCTCCTGATGACATGGGAAAGTTTGATTTTGAAACTGCATTTGACATCTGGGCATCGGAAAAGGACAGGCGTGGGTTCCTTCAAACTGTCAAGACAAATGAAGATGCACCTGAGCTCCAAGTTCTTCTCGAGAAAACCTGCAGCAGCTACACTACTGCATAGACCTAGCAGAAGAAAAATAAACTGCTGGCTGTGCTTCTTCTTATGATATTTATTTTGTTGTACTGTAATTTGTACCTACTGCTACAGCAAAATGTGTTAATTGTTTTCATGTTCTCCACTTGACTCTTGTGTAGTCTTCACGAAGCTCAGACACACAGAAAAAAAAATGACTGCTGTTGCCTTGTTGGCAGCAATTCTCATTTAATGCCATGACAGTTTGCTAGCTTCTAATATTTTCAAACAAAACATTTTTCACATAGTTTAAATAACAATAGTTACCAGCGGCATTGAAATACAATTTTACTGCCTTGCTTATGAACCAGGCCCGACACTGATCTGGGCTGAGAGAGGAGCAGTGTGTTAACTGTTACTCAGTTTTTTTTTCTGCTTGTTAAGTGTCTGAGATGGATGCCTGGCTTGCCTTTAGTCACATTTTTTATGGGGCATGGCAGAGATTCCTCAAGTTTTCACACAATGTTATTTTAAACTGGGTTGCTTGTTATGTACAGGCTTTAGTGAGCCTGACCCCGGCATTTTATTGCAGTAATGGGCTGGGGGGGGTGCAGAGATTCAAAATTTCTTCTAGGTACGACTGCCAGGTGCTCAGTCATTTTCACGAAATAATTGACATCTGACTGGTGTCACATATTTAATATGCCATCAAACTGTTTAAGAGCACCCACTATAGTGTTATTGTTTAATTTTTCCTGCCTGAATCTGCCTGGCCTTTAGCATTATTTGTCTCCTGCTTGCCTAATAAAGCAATGTGCACAGTTTATAATAATTGCTGCATTTTTGGGGGTCAAAACTGGGCTGACCACATCTTAAGCTTTGGTATGTATGTTATTGCTGTACACATACTTGCACATCTACTTAATACAAAATAATTTCAAACAATTTGGCTCAAACTGTGAATATATTGTGCCTACCACTACAGAAGTAAATCTTGTCCATAATGGTATTTAAAAACAATGTTAACACAACTTCGTATACATTTTAGCATTACTCACCGTGTGTGGCTAAAGACCTCCTGTGGTGGCTAAAAAATATTGGATCTGTTTAGCCACAGTGGCTAATAATTTTGAAAACCTAGGGGGATCGTAGAAAAGTACTAATTCCTTGTGCAGGCAGGGGTGCACAGCAGTAAGGAGTATGAGTCACACATGGTTGAATTAAGGTAAGTGTATGATGTACCCTAGAAATTGAATACATTTAATGATAAATTTAATGATGTACCCCACTGTGAAGATAAAACATTTATCTAGCTACTTAGGGTTCTGCGTGAGCAATAACCTTTTTATTTCAGTAAATAAATGCTAATTCTGTATACAACAAGCATTTGTCAATGCCGAACGTTCGCTTGCAGGTATCTCCAGTGTGTGGCACTTTTGGCACTAAACTGCAACCCCAGTGAAATGAGGCAGCAGGGTGCACTGTGGATTGTTTATTGGCATATGGCAGTATGCAGTGGCATGGTTATTTCCAGACATGGTGGCATACAGTGGGTGATCAGGGAAGTGAGATAGAAATTGTTTGGGTCTGGTGAGTTATGGGTAGACATCAGCAGGTAGGCCCAACCACCAGTGGCAAGGTGAACTTCTGAGGCTGTGGAAAGAATTACACAAAGGCAGCATGCTTGTTAAGTAATGCAGCAAGATTGTGCTTGGACACAGATGCAAAGCATTATTTTGTAACATGCAGTCAATATAAGAACACCAAACAACTCATGTATCTGCGCACACACACACACACACTCTTAGTTCCCAGATTTTCATATACACACTTTCTGTAATCCTGCATATCTCATCAATACTGTTGTAAGTACTAGGGGTGGGGGGATAACTCACTTTGTCTCCTTGTTGGGGGAGAAAGAGGGCAAATATTTTGAAGGTATTCTCACCAAAGCACTATATATTTCACTGTTTATATCTATGCTGTCATTACCATGAGACTCTGAAGAGGCAAGCAAGAACGGGAAAAAGTATTGTTTCTTGCCTATCTATGCATGTCACTGTTCCAAGACAAGTGGTTCTTTTAATGACAGCTTCGCATTTTGTGAGATGCCTTTTTATCTTTTGGATTTGCAGTGTTAGTAAAGAAACACCATTGCCTTGTACATGTTCTCCATGACAAACTGACATCTGTATCTGTCCCTATCAAACTACAACATTAAGTACTAAGTGCACACGACAACGCGTCTTAATGCGTCGGTTAAGATTCATTTGCATGCGATGTTAATCACTTGGCATTTTGGCAAGCATCTCAGTTCATTTAACTGTTATTCACTTGGTATTTTGGAAAGCATTTAAGTTGATTTAAATAACTTCGCGAACCGTTTTAAAAAGTGTCTCTTGGAGAAAGGAGTGCAACTACTGTGTGGAAGGCAGCCTCTTCATCTTACACACGCCTATTGTATTTACAGTCGATCGACTGTAATTGTTGACTGTATGAAAAATTCCATCCATTTGAAACACTTTGCACTGCATTTATTATACACATGTGTACTGTAGGCGCATTTGCAAAAATCCACTGTAACTCAAGTATTCTTTTCTGGGATCCAGTCCGCTGAACGAAATGACGAGTAGGCAGTCACTAAGACAATGGGGAGGACAGCAACAGGAGGAGAAAGCTGGAGGGATTTTGTTTCGGCAGGTCATACAGAGGCGTCATTATGCTAAACACACATGTTACCACCACTGATTGTAGGCAGCGGTGGTTTTCTTTGAACTGAAGACCACTGCTGTCATACACAGCTCCCGCATCCATTGGTGCAGGACGGCCGCGCCTGCTGAACGGAGCACTGTACTGCACAGGACAGTCACACCTCCAAAAAGTCCTATTCTCCCAAGACGTTCCTTACGCATGCGCACAAGCGAACATAAAAATGGTAATTTAAGATCCAAAGAAACAGCAGGTCCATCCACCCCCTTCCCTGCCTCGTAATCAAGAACCAACTCATAAGCTGTGTAAACATATAGTAATTTATAGAGATTCCCTACCCACCCTACTACTCAGGGAACTCTGCGATTCCCTTGGTAAGTAGATAATTGTCCAGGCTTTTGTGAATTTCCAACAGCCAGGTTTGTCACTGATATCAGCCATGATAAATGTTTGTGTAAAGGTTTTCCGAACATCATAGAGATTTGGGTGGGGTGGGGATGGGTTTGGAAAATCACCAGATTATGATCTGTTAAAATAAAATGGTGAGTAATAAGATCATTCTTCTTAGCCAGTGATTTTGTACAGATCAGCCCTACACAGCTGTATATTATACGCTGGCAGCATTGCCTTTCATTCCAGCTGTCTGTTTCCTGTTAAAAAGACAGGACCAGGACCAACACCCAACAACTATTTCTTCCTTTATTTACAAGTTTCTGCCAGGAAAGCACACTGATGGGAGGATCATTCCCAGGGGGGCCAAGAGGGGGATCGAAGAGGGTTAAGAAAAGTATTACAATAAATAAAAATATTATGCTCAAATGCTTTGGATATATCCACAAAAACAGCTGGGAAATGAAGTCTCTCTGCTCCATAGTCACAAAAATGCCATTGCTTACTGGTACCCAACATTGACAGGCCTACTCTGCTGTCAGTATTTATCTATCTATCTATCTATCTATCTATCTATCTATCTATCTATCTATCTATCTATCTATCTAATATGCTTGTTGGTCCTTGCTTACCAAGCGGGGCAAAGGGACTTGATGGACCCAGAGTCCCTTCCAACCTTAAATTAAATAATTGCTAGAAATTAATTTAGTAGATACAGTCTAAATATAAATGTAAATACTTTGAGAGCATATAATTTACGACGTCTAAAAGCTGAATGACCACTACTCACTGATATATATATTATACTGGCGCAGTAGCTCCAGTATAGGTAGGGTTGATGTGGGTTTTTAATGTTAAAGGGCAATTTTTGTGGGTTCATAAATTTGTAATGGTTCAATTTATTTGCATGAAATTTGGTATGGATAGTGGCCAGTGGTAGGTCTGTGTATGCGGAAAATTTCCAGTGCTGAAAATACAGAAGGTTTACAGGTTTTTGCCACTTTTTTTGTCCACCTGTATCTAAGAAATGGTACTAAGCTGTGCTTTTAAATTTTCAGGGTATAAAGCTTTTACCTCACAGATGTGTCTTTTGAAGAATTGGAAGGAAAATATTAGTCCATTCAAAAGTTAATTTTTGATTTTCCCATTATTTCCTATGGAAAAAAATAAATGTGGATTGCGTGTCAAACATTTTCTTCGATGGAGGATTGTTACTCGATGTTGGATTATTGCTAGATAGGGGATTGTATGCCGTGCAAATGAGTGGTGTCTGCCATTTTGTTGTGTATTTAGCAGTACGTTTAACCGTGGTTACTGTACATATTGTTTTGTGTTTCTTTTTAATTAAGGAAACTTATGCTTGAATTTATAGTTTTTATACTTGCTGAAAGTAGAAACAGTTGTTTATTTCTGTTAAGACAACGCGAATAGGAAAGGCAGCCGGCATATGCAATGAAGAATACTGCTTGATATAGACTTCTAAATGGAACTTGTTTGCATTGTGGCATATGCGATGTAGCATATTGCCTGATACAGATTTCCTAATCGAACTTCTTTACAATTCCTTACATTACTTTATGTACTTCTCTCTCCACCCCCCCAATCACCTTGTATCTGACCATATCCGAAGAATATTGCTCAATACAGATCGCTACAGATTTCTGAATCAAACTTCTTTACATTACTTTCTGTGCTTCTCTCTCCTCACAATCATCTAGTATCTGACTGTGTGCGAAGAATATTGCTCGATACGAAGTTCTGAATCAACCTTGTTAACATTGTTGCATATACGATGTAGCACATTGCTTGATAGATTTCTGAATCGGACTTCTTTGCATTACTTTTTGAGTTTCTCCCCCGCTGCCCCCCACTCACCTTTTGTCCGAAAGTCTTCTGCTCACTTCTGCTGTTCCCTGCCTCTGTTCAGTGTTTTCCCTATCACCTCCACCCCACCCCGCACCCTATATGGTGCATTGTTGTGCGATGTAGAAACAGTTGTTTACTTCAGTTAAGAAGCCAATGTGAATCACAAAGGCAGCCGGGGTATGCCATGAAGAATACTGCTCAATACAGATTTCTGAATCGAATTTCTTTACATGACTTTATGTGCTTCTCTCTCCCGCCTCTCCCCAGTTGCCTTGTATCTGATCATGTGCAAAGAACATTGCTAGATATAGAGTTCTGAATCAAACTTGTTAACATTGTGGCATATGCGATGTACAGCACATTGCTTTATACAGGTTTCGGAATTGAAGTTCTCTACATTACTTTTTGTGCTTCTCTCCTCCTCCCCCACTTGCCTTTTGTCTGAATGTCTGTTCAGTGTTTTTCCCTGCCCCCTGCTCCCCCCAACCCCTATATGGCACATTGTTTGTACGATGGAGGATTGCATGTTGTGTTATTGAGTGTTTGCCATTTTGTTTTGCAGTTAGCAACAGCTGTAATACATGCAGTTTGGACACTGTCGGTGCAAGATGGCCCCTTTTACACACTACAATTAGTTTTTATTATAACAGCCACCATTGGGGGGCCCAAATACCATATGCAGTCTAGAATGCTGTGCAATACAGTTTTGTAATTTGAACTTCCATACACCGTCTATTTTGTGTCCCATACCCCCCCACCTCCCTGTTTGGTATTCGACAGTCTCTGTATATAACTTGTATGCAATGTATGTAACCACAGTGGTACGGTGGGGGACTCCACTCTTATTGGTTAGATATTATTTGCATTTGTTATTGTCCCTGTGTCTTACTTACTTGACAATCTTTGTGGTAACTTTATCGGCTCAAAATTGTGATTGGCAGTGGGCTTGTAATGCCATATGCGGTCTACAATGTTGCTCAAAACAAATTTGTGCTTCAAACTTCTTGACACTGTAACCCCTAGGTGGCACTATCCTTTGGGCAACTACCCCTGCCTGCTTGGCTACTAACAGGTTAAGGGGCCTGAGTTTTGAAACGGGTGCCTCCCCCCAAAAGTCAGGGTTGGTTGTGGCTAGTCTAACCAGGTCACAGCCCTCTGGGACACTGTGACCCCCTTTTCTCCCACTAGTGGCCCACACAGTACATAACAGTAACTTTCCCAATACCCCAGATATGCAAACCACATACACTTGTACTTGACACTTACCTCCAGGACTGGATCCTTCAGCTTGACTCTGGGGACCCCCTGTAAAATAAGGTGATGCAGTACAACAGCAACAATGCAATAACTTTAGCATAAACTGACACCACAGTCAATGTAAATTTGCAGAAACAAATAGACCTGATTTATTCAGGGGTCTGAAACAAGGAAGGGAGAAAATCAGGCTAAATAGCTTAAACACATTAATAATCACAGTGCTGTGCATGCACTTAGAGTCCAACTCAGTCACATTCTCTGGGTACCCAGGATGGGAAGAGGGGCTAGCCAGGTCCATTGTAGCTGGTTGGGGCCCTATGATGGAAAAAAGAACATGCACACCCAATTTGCAATCCGGAGCCAGATGGCTCAGTTCGTGGAAAGAAAAGCACCAACAATCAGATGACACACTTTGATTAAACAAAAGTTGCAGGGAGCTACCCTGGTAATTACTCACAATACCCAGGCTAAACACAGGAGGGCTGATGGCTGATTGGCTGGTTTGCCTGGGGAAGCTTGGCCCCTCGATGATAGATCTTCTGTGCAGCAGGGTAGTGAGGCAAGACCCTCGTGGCATGGCCTGTCTGCGTCAGGCAGCTCGGATTCAGTCTGATTCTTGCTGGGAAAACAACTTTCAGCACTAGCACACAGTCTACAGCAAGTGGGGAACTCAGATCGTGATCCCCTTCCAGCACATAGCACATTCATATGTAAAGGAAAGTTTACTGTACCAGGCAAGCGACTCCTCGGTCCCGATTACAAAAATCACTGCTAAACCCGGGAGCACTTCAGTATCTAGAGTCCTGACAGGCCGATCGCTTTCAGCAAAATCTTTGGTTTTCCACAGGGTGAGCCTGGTAATAAAACAGCAGCTTTCTTCTTTCTCTGCAAATTCGGATTCAGTCCGAAAACATCCTCTTCTCCCTTTCAGGGAAGACAGCAGGCTAGTAGGCTGGGAATCAGGCCTTCCGTGGTTCTCCCACGCGAACTACACCGCAATGGCCACTCCAACACTCACAGCTGTGCTGCTCCTTCAGCATCCAACTCGAATCTGGCTTGCCAGCAGACAGCTCAGGGTCTTTCACTTAGATCCAAATGGTTCGGTTGGTCGGTTCAGTTGTCAGTCACAGCAGGGCTCCCTCTATAGGTGCAAAAAGGTGCCAACAGTCCAGAAACTACATTACCCAGAGTGTCACTCCACATAACCCTATTTCAGCAGGCTCCACTTGAGATTCCCAAGCACTGATTGGTCCAATTCGGCAGTCCGGGACCAAAATGGTGGTGCTAAACAGAAACAGTCCTTGCTGCAAGAAAAGCAGGTTAGAACAAACTACATTTTTACTACTATATAAACAATCTACCAGCAATCAGTGACATCTTTCAAAAGGGCTCACTCTGCACATTTAGCGATGGCAGAAACAGAGTGATTATTCAACAGCCTGGGTGGGACTCAGGCATAGAAACACACAGTCCCCCCATTTAAACTTAATTCTGAATGCAGGCAGGCAGCTCTTAAAGAGACAGTACATGGAGGCTTTAAAAGCACTCACAGGCAACACCATTTAAACGGCTTTAACGCCGAACACCATCCAGACAGTGAGCAATTAGGCATGCTCTGGGGAGACTTTTCAGGAACTCCCATTTATAGGGGGTTACACCCTTCCTGACCTGGAAAAACTTGCCATCCGCATCAAGTAGGTACCCTTACAATAACTTTAAATGCAAATCATCATATATTTATACCATCAACATATTATACCAATCACATTTTAGACATCAGTCAGCATACTTAACCATTACTATACATATTAGGTACGTTTCATGTCACTATACCCATTCTGAATTGTGTCAGATACATGTTACACAGGTAATTTATACACATACTATACAACTTCAGGTTATCACTTCTTACGCATGAAACACAGATAATGAGGGCCCTTACCCATCAGCTACCTTGGGGCTAGATGGGACAGGGGCACCATACCTGGAGGGCAGAACAATTTATCAGGAATTGGCACTTGTGTTCAGTTTGGGCAGTGAGCTCTGGGACACATATACTCCTTTATGAGCCACACTGAGAGGCAAATCCACAGGCCTCCCAGGGGAATCATAGCTGAGGCGCACTATTGGTCTGACATCTCGACCAGTCTTCCTGGGGGGAACAGTCACAGTCTCTGTGCCTTTCACTTCAGTCTCTGCACTTCCCTCACTTGCAAGGGGAGCCTCTATTTGAGTAGATAAGTTCGGTCTTAAGGCACTGTCAGCCCCAGGCTCTGTGGATTCAGGTTCTACAATGCTTTGTTCACTCGGGGAACACTCTGGTATTGGAAGGGAATTGTCATCACACTCAAAATACTCTTCCTGTTCCAGCATGTCACCGGTCTGACTCAGAGCACCTGCCTCTGTCTCAGGTAATTCAAACAGTTCCACCATACTTAATGACTCGAGATCATCAGACTTAACACTCTGCACTTCACTCTCTGGGACCATTGGCTCCAAGGACGTAGCTGGGGGCCTAGGTAGTCCAGAGGGCCCAGCTTCATCTCCATAATTGACCAGGGGGTTACCTTGAAACAGCTGACTTAATTCATACGAAGGGTAGTAACCATAGTTGTACTCACTTTCATCTGAAACAGACTGACAGTCATTCTCAACTTGTGTTGGCTGGGGAGGAACCCGTAGGTCAGTATCAGCAGGTGCAGGCTTTCTCTGTTTCTGTTTTGCAGCAGCCCTTGTTACTGGCCCCGGGAGAGCAATTTCTGGGGTCTCAGATTCAATTAGTATCTGACCAATGGGCAACAAATGATTGAGATGCATTGTCTTGACAGCTTTTGAGTTGTTTTCAGGCCTTACTTTATACATGGGCAGATCATCCAGTTTGCCCACTACAATGTGAGGGAGATGGTGCCACCTGTCGGCAATTTTGTGTTTGCCATGTAGTCCCAGATTTCTTAACAATACACGGTCTCCCGCTTGGAGTTCTTGGAGTTCTTGGGCTTTCACCTTTTTATCATACCTTTCCTTATTAGCTAAGTTTCTCTTTGCAGCCATGGTCTGAGCTAGTTGGTATGCATGATTCAATTGAGCTTTTAACTTCTGCACGTATTGTAGGTAATTGTCAGCTCAGACCCCATCAGGAGAAACGCTGAAACAAACATCCACAGGCAATCAGGCTTCTCTTCCAAACATAAGGCGGCAAGGGGAGAACCCAGTGGCATCACTTCTGGTACAGCTGTAAGCGTGTACTAAGGTGCTAATTTGTTGGCTCCATCTGGGCTTTTCTTTCGGGTGGAGAGTGCCTAGCATGTCAATCAGGGTGCGGTTAAACCGTTCAGGTTGTGGGTCCTCCTGGGGGTGTTAAGGGGTAGTTCTGGATTTCTGCACTCCCCACAGAGAGAGCATCTCCTTGATTAATCGGCTCTCGAAATCTCGGCCTTGATCGGAATGGATTCTCTGAGGGGCTCTACAGTGAACAAAGAAATTCTCCACCAACACTTTGGCCATAGTGGATGCTTTCTGGTCCTCGGTGGGGAAGGCCTTGGCATATTTTGTAAAATGGTCAGTGACCACCAGCACATTGCTAATATTTCGTGGATCAGGCTCCAAACTCAAAAAAGTCAATACAAACCAACTCCATGGGGGTGCTGGTGGTGATGTTAACAAGGGGTGCAGCACTCTGGGGCAAGGCCTTTCTCTGTAGGCAGCAACTGCAAGTCCATGTATGATGCTCAACATCAGCCCCCATCTTAGGCCAGTAGAATCTTGACCGTACTAGATCAAGGGTTCGGTCTATACTGAGGTGTCCCATGCGGTTGTGTAGGGACCTCAGTACCAAGTCTCTGAAAGCAGTGGGCAAAACCAGCTGTTGCTTGTCCACTTGTCCCCCTCTGTCTACTGTTTCTCTGTACAGCAATCGGTTAATCAGTTTCAGTTTAGGGCCTTTTTTATACAACAATGCAGTTCTCAAATCAGAGGAGCGCAACTTGGACACATCTTTCCCTGCGTAGAGGGCTTCAAGTACTGATCTGATCATAGGATCTCGGGATTGAGCCCACTGAAGACTGTCTTTATCTAACTGAGGCAGTGCACCAATGTTTAATACAGAAAAGTGGCAGTAAGCAGCAGGTATTCAACTGTCAGAGAGCCCCCCAAGCAATCTACTAGACAGTCCACTGTGTCTGGGGATACTTGTTCTTCCTTGTCAAACTTCTGGCTTAGTGCTCGAATATCAGGTTCTGACAGTCTGACACAATCACTTCTGGAAGCAGGCCTCCAGGAGAGAGCATCAGCAGCTATGTGATTTAAGCCTGCTCTGTATTCAACAGCGTAATCATAGGTAGATAATGCAGAAAGCCACCTATGGCCGGTGGCATCCAATTTGGCCGAAGTCTGTACATAGGTCAAAGGATTATTATCTGTCTTTACCAGTATCTTTGCTCCATACAAGTATTCGTGGAATTGAGCCACAATAGCCCATTTCAATGCCAGGAACTCCAATTTATGCACAGGATATTTCTTCTCAGATGGGGTCAGACTTCTGCTTGCAAAGGCCACTGGTCTCAGGCCATTCTCGTGCTGTTGATATAACACAGCTCCCAAACCTTGTAAGCTATCATCAGTATGTAACACATATGGCTTTGCAGGATCAGCATAGGCAAGGACAGGAGTGTGAGTGAGTTAGTATATGATTTCATGAAATGCAGTTTCACAATCAGGTGTCCAGTGTGACCCAAAAGATTCATTGGGGTGGAAATGGACTCTCCCGGTTTCAGTGGAGGCCACTCTCTTGTATTTCTTGTTTGTTGGAGGGTAACCTTGGGTAAGATTCAGGAGTAGACGAATCACCCTTGCATAGTCCTTAATGAATCACCAGTAGTAACCACAAAATCCCAGAAATCTTTGTAATTCTTTTAAGTTTTGGGGCTGGGGCCAGGTGGTCAAGGCCTCAACTTTGCTAGGATCAGTCTCTATCCCCTCGGTGGATACTATATGCCCCACATATTTCACTGACGTTTGAAAGAATTGGCATTTGTTGATGGATAGCTTGATGCCAAAATCTTCCAGGTGGTCAAATACTTTAAAAAGTCTGCTTTCATGTTCCTCCAATGAATTTCCAAACACTATAACATCGTCAAGGTATATCAGGCACTCCAACAAATTCATGTCCCCCACTGCACGCTCCAGCAACCATTGAAAAGTGGCAGGGGCACCTGAGATCCCTTGGGGCATTCTCATAAACTCATAGAACCCAAGCGGACATATGAAGGCTGTCTTCTCCCAGTCTTCTGGGGCCATGGAGATCTGTTAGTACCCACTACGCAGATCCAACACCAAAAACCACTTCCTACCGTTCAGACAGTTTAGCGCATCTTGAATACGGGGCATGGTGTATTGGTCGGGGATGGTCCTCCGGTTGAGGGTCCGATAATCCACACACATCCGCACTGTTCCATTCTTTTTTCTCACCACTACAATAGGTAAAGCATAAGGGCTTCTGGATTCTTGTATTATACCAGCCACAAGCATCTCCTGTAGGTGCCATCTTACATCATCTATATCAGCCGGTGCCAGGCGTCGAGACCTCTCACGAAAGAGCCGCTCATCATGCAGCCAGATATGATGCTCAGCTGCTTGCACACATCCCACATCCCATTCCTTTAAGGAAAACACCTGGTCTCTCTGGGCAAGCTTCTTACTGATTCTCATCTTTCATTCGGCAGGCAACGGGGAGTCACCAAAATCAAACAAGTCAGGCATCACTCTGACATACTTCCCTGAATACTTGTTACTGGGTAGCACTGCCGTGTCAGCACAGTGTACGTTAGCCAGGGTGCAACCTCTATTCACTTGGATCTCTGTGTCTGACACATTATGAGCCTGGACCATTACCCGTCGAGCATAGGCATGGGCCCAAGTGGGTAAGATACTGGGCTTAACCAGCAACCCTTCTGGTAATTTTCCATCGCCTGGAACATCCAGCAGGAGTATCTTGTTCTTGACATCCTTTCTCAGTTGGACCTCTCCTTGCAGGGTACACTGAGCGTTAGGCGCCAAAATTAGGGATTCAGGGCCCTTCTTCCATACGACCCCAACTGGTTCATCTGGATCCATCTCTTCTGTATTCTTCCCTGACTCATAAGCCTTCTTGATCAAGGCAGGAATCCTCAAAGCTCGACCAGTCCTTTGCCCCTGTTTTTCGTAGCAGAGTTGTGCCAACCTTACAAACATATGGGCGTTCGTCCCAATCAGTAGAGGAACCCCATCATACAATCCAGTAGGGGGACACACTATTGCCAAGGTTTCCACTTGCTCCGCCACTCCAGCTATCAAGGTGGGGAAAGACAACCAAATGCGAATGTAGCTAGAGTAGGGGTATGCCTTTTCACTTAACCCCCAGATATGCAGTCCTTCCAAAGGCTGTAAGGGTACATCAGACAAATGTTTTTGGTACCAGTCTTGGAACATGATGGTTACTTGGGAGCCACTGTCCAGTACAACCCTAGAAGACACTCCATTTACTTTCATGGTGGTCTCCATGGAGGGACCCACCACCTTGAACCATTCTAGAGGGACAGCAGCAGGGGCCTGGGCAGATGATTTAGCCACATAGGGATTTGCGTTAGGATTCCTTGATCCTGCACTGCGGTCATTACCGGCATTCCTCGGCCATTGTCTCACTTTCCAAAGCTCCTTCTGAAGCTTGTATACAACTTTATCTATGTCTTTTGTGGACCAGCATTCTCTCTCTTCATGTGCCCATCCTTCCCACAGTCATAGCAAAACATACTTTCTGGAGTTTGGGATGGCCGAGGCATCACACTGGGAGCTGGGTCAGGGGTACTTTCAATAGAAAACCTTTGTCCCACCTCTGTCTGTGGTGTGGTGAGCGTTTGGAGACATCTCATCAATTTCCTCACTTCCATAGTCAAGACATCAAGTTTTGAGCTTCTGTCAGCATGAGATGCTTGGGTGGGCACCCCCAACCCATAGCAGATGCAGTCTGATAAGGGTCAGAGCCTGTACTCGCAGGAAGGGCCTTCATAAAGAGACTGCTTTTTGTTTCCCTGAACTCCCTCAGCAGTTTGTCCCAGGGCGGAGCATCCGTAGCCGTCCTTCTCTGGCTGGGCCCCCCTTGGCTAACATGTGGGTCTCGGAATGTGTCATGTGATTTCGGTGATTCCAATCCATCAGCGTCTGACCCCACACCTGGAGCAGAGAATGTAGCAGCTATGACTGCGCAGTGCTCTGACAAATCTTCCTCCTCCTCAACTTCTCGTACTTCCTTCATCAACACATGGAAAGGCAAGGGACCAGATTTCCTTTGATGCAGTTGCAATTTGAGCAACACCCAGCTAGAGTACCGGGCAGAGCAGAGTATGTGATCCAGTCTCACCTGGTCCACTTCACTAGAGGTCCAGCCTTCCTTCCGAAAAATGGTTTGCAAGATCCCCTCTAATTGATCCATGCAGGCAGATAACAATTCCCCCAGCTGTTGTCTATCATCTTTAAGTCTCCATTTCAAGGCCTCAACACTAGTGATGCCCACAAACACATTTTCAAGGGTGACTATGTACTCTTGGGCTTTGGCATCAGGGTCACAGAACCTCAGGGAATGAAAAGTACGTAGGGCGGGTCCTGAGGCTCTCCCCCAGGTGAGCCCCTTTTCCGCCTCAGAGCATTGCCAGTCTTGTACCGCAAGAGTAGCAGAATCTATCCAGGTCTCCAGATCGACTTCCCCATTTGGAGTAGAGCGGATAGCAGAGAATACCCTGAGCTTGCAGTAAGGTCCATGACTACTTGCTGGCTCAGAGGCAGGTATAGAAGTTGGTGAAGGGACGGGGGCTGGAGCGGGTGTGGATAGTGGGGAGATGACACTCCCAGGTGGTAGGAATAGTCTCTTTAAGTCCTCCACAGTTTTCCCTTCCTCCAACAACAATTTAACAAATTTCTCCTCAAAAGTCTCAGATAGTGGGGGGGAGGGAGTTCATCCCCCCTGGTGTCTTTACTGTCTTTAGTTATCATTCTCCAGGCAGTGAGGGCACCTTCTGGGCTAATAGTCCGTGGCACTTTGGAACTATCTACTGGGCCCCTACACTCTACTAAGGCCATAAAACTTTAGGCAAGCAGATTAGCCTGTTGACCCACCACCACAGGGTTTTGTAAACATTCAACCTGGGAAAGTACTCCCTCTACTGTGTCCTTATTGGTACCCAGGGGGATATCCAGAATAAGCATAGCATTTTGGGGATCGATCTCCTGTCCAGTACACCACCCCACCAACTGGTGCACCGCCACTTCTGTTGGGGTAGCCATTTATTTTTAACAGCAATTCGGAATTTTGGCCACTAGGGGACGCTAATCCCAGCAGTGCCTCCAAGATGTAACCCCTAGGTGGTGCTATCCCTTGGGATACTACCCCTGCCTGCTTGGCTACTAACAGGTTAAGGGGCCTGAGTTTTGAAACGAGTGCTTTCCCCCAAAGGTCAGGGTTGGTTGTGGCTAGTCTAACCAGGTCACAGCCCTCTGGGACACTGTGACCCCCCTTTTCTCCCACTAGTGGCCCACACAGTACACAACAGTAACTTTCCCAATGCCCCAGATATGCAAACCACATACACTTGCTCTTGACACTTACCCCCAGGACTGGATCCTTCAGCTTGACTCTGGGGACCCCCTGTAAAATAAGGTGATGCAGTACAACAGCAACAATGCAATACCTTTAGCATAAACTGACACCACAGTCAACGTAAATTTGCAGAAACAAAGATCTGATTTATTCAGGGGTCTGTAACAAGGAAGAGAGAAAATCAGGTTAATTAGCTTAAACATATTAATAATCACGGTACTGTGCATGCACTTAGAGTCCGACTCAGTCACATTCTCTGGGTGCCCAGGATGGAAAAGGGAGCTAGCCAGGTCCGTTGCAGCTGGTTGGGGCCCTGTGATGGAAAAAAGAACATGCACACCCAATTTGTAATCCAGAGCCAGATGGCTCAGTTCATGGAAAGAAATGCACCAACAATCAGATGACACACTTTGATTAAACAAAAGTTGCAGGGAGCTACCCTGATAATTACTCACGATACCCAGGCTAAACACAGGAGGGCTGATGGCTGACTGGCTGGTTTGCCAAGGGAAGCTTGGTCCCTTGATGATGGATCTTCTGTGCAGCAGGGTAGTGAGGCAAGACCCTCATGGCAGGGCCTATCTGCATCAGGCAGCTCAGATTCAGTCCCATTCTCGCTGGGAAAACAACTTCCAGCACTAGCACACAGTCTACAGCAAATGGGGAACTCAGATCGCAATCCCCTTCCAGCACATAGCACATTCATATGTAAAGGAAAGTTTACTGTACCAGGCAGGCGACTTCTCGGTTCCGATCACAAAAATCACTGCTAAACCCGGGAGCACTTCAGTATCTAGAGTCCTGACAGGCCAATTGCTTTCAGCAAAATCTTTGGTTTTCTACATGGTAATAAAACAGCAGCTTTCTTCTTTCTCTGCAAATTCGGATTCAGTCTGAAAATGTCCTCTTCTCCCGCTCAGGGCAGACAGCAGGCTAGTAGGCCGGGAATCAGGCCTTCCACGGTTCTCCTGTGTGAACGACGCCGCAATGGCCACTCGAACACTCACAGCAGTGCTGCTCCTTCAGCATCCAACTCGAATCTGGCTTGCCAGCAGACAGCTCAGTGTCTGTCACTTAGATCCAAATGGTTCGGTTGGTCAGTTCAGTTGTCAGTCACAGCAGGGCTCCCTCTATAGGTGAAAAAAGGTGCCAACAGTCCAGAAACTACATTACCCAGAGTGTCACTCCACATAACCCTATTTCAGCAGGCTCTACTTGAGATTCCCAAGCACTGATTGGTCCCATTCGGCAGTCCGGGACCAAAATGGTGGCGCTAAACAGAAACAGTCCTTGCTGCAAGAAAAGCAGGTTAGAACAAACTACATTTTTACTACTATATAAACAATCTACCAGCAATCAGTTATATCTTTCAAAAGGGCTCACTCTGCACATTTAGCGATGGCAGAAATGGAGTGATTATTCAACAGCCTGGGCGGGACTCGGGCATAGAAACACACAGTCCCCCCATTCAAACTAATTCTGAATGCATGCAGGCATCCTTTAAAGAGTCAGTACATGGAGGCTTTAAAAGCACTCGCAGGCAACACCATTTAAACGGCTTTAATGCCGAACACCATCCAGACAGTGAGCAATTAGCCAAGCTCTGGGAAGACTTTTCGGGAACCCCCATTTACAGGGGGGGTTACAACACTATGTATTTTCTGTCCTAAATCCCCCCCCCCCCCAGTTTGGTACTTGATACTTTCCTTTTTGACAGTCTGTGTCTTTCTAGGGCTCCTGTGCTGTGCTGTGCTGTGGTACATCAGTTGTACACTTTGTGTTAATGTTATTCCTTTCTTTGTGTTTCCTTGTGGGTGACATGTGCATGATATGCAACGACTTTGACAGGTGCACATTTCATTTTTTATTTTTTATACTTGTAAGCCTGATGAGCATTACTGCCCATTTTCATAGGTGACAAGCGACAACAAATATGCACAAATACAAAATATATACATTCACATAGTATAATTACAGCAACAAACAAATTTACAATAACATGTAATATCAAAAAATAAGATCAATCAGCAGGTACATTCCCGTGTTGAAGTTGAAGGTGCCTTTTTAGTCTAGTTTTAAAGGCCCATACTGTTTTACATGTAATGGTCTGATTACACTATCTGCTGCTTACCCCCTCTGTGAAGGTATGAGACACAACACAAGACAATGTCACTTTTTAAAAGCTGTTTAATGGAACAGTACTACAATGTTGCAAGACAATGTCTGAGAATAGGGGTGCATGATATTTGTCTTGTGTATTTCGTTTCATATTTCTGTACTATGGTTACACAATACTTAAGGACTGTAAAGAAACTGTGTAATACTGTGTGAATATATTTTCACATGCACACACAGAAAATATAGGTAATGTCTTTGTTCTTTACATAGAAGAATGTTACATAGTTACACACTGTCAGTTCATATGTGGTAGGTCTGCGTGTTAGTAGTTTTAAAAAAGAAAGGAAATTCTTTTTTTTTTCTATAGGTATTTTAGTTGCTTTCCGTTTTCGCCCCGATCCCAGTACCATTGCTTCCCCGACATGACGCACGTGTGTGGAGGCACACGTACGTCACTCACTATAGGATGCCCCACCCTACCAGTCACTCTGTTACTGCCTACACCTGCCACCAGACCTCCATCCGGTGATGGCAGGAATGCAGATGGGTGACCCTTCCTCCTGGGAGAGGAGAGCCAACACTCGATTCTGCTCCCACCATCCCCCCCGTGCCGGCACACCGGCGACCCGAAGTCATTCCCAAACCCAGGTCACCAGTGTAGCATGAGGTAAGGCAGGATGCCTCAGCCTTCAGCTCCACCAGGCCGGCTCCAAAAAAAGTAAGGTAATTCACTGCAAAAAACTGCATTAATGCACCAAATTAGGGTTGGTGTCATGACTATTAAAGCATGTAAATATGCTGTCAGAGTCTTTCAGACCATATCAACGCGTCATCACTCCCACAAACACCTGCAAGTAGAACACTGGTACTGGGCTTCTTTTTGGAAACGTATGTGACGCACATTCTTTCAGACTCAGCTCAACTCTGTCACATGTGTTACACTGTTTTCCATAGCTGCATGGTGTGGAACACAACAATGGTTTCACTGTCTTCAATGTACTACAACCAGTTTGATAAGTTGTATACAGGTTGTTTCAGTTCATGGGTTACTAATTTGTGATGCATTATGAAACATTATACAATGGTGTGTGAAAATCCTGTAACCTCATTGGTCAAAACATGTCACATGACTGTGAATAAATCCTGCATAATCCACGGCTGAGGAATGGCATTTATAAAAAAACATAATTAAACACGTTTTACATTTATTTTACACATGGATCCATTGTATAATCGTAATAAGGCACTCCAGGGTATGGGTTATTGGGTGATTTACCCACTTCTTGTGTGGTTAAGTCACTCGGCTGCACCTTGTGACACATAACACAAGGTGTGGGTAAATCCCCAACAACCCACACCCTGTTGTGCCTAACTGCTTAAATATAAGTTGTCTTCTGACAGTACATAATCCTTGCAGTGTGTGTGTGTGTGTGTGTGTGTGTGTGTGTGGTGCAGCACTGTTCTGAATTTGACCTTGTCAGTTGAGCATATATTACCTGCTTTCTATGACCATCACTGTGTTCCTCTGTAGGTGTTATGCTTCCAGTTACTATATACTTGCATTGCTGTAAAATAATTGGGCTTCCTGTGTTCTGTAAATTTTTTTATTTTACACTTCTTGTTAATGATACTGTAGTAAAAAGGGAAGATACATGTACAATACTAAGCATGTGCAGTGCCACATGTGTCACAGGTGACACACAATGATGTTGAATCTCATTAAAGACATATTATGTAGCTTAATGTATTACTCAGCAGTAACATAACGTGAAGGAAATGTATCTATTCACCTGTATGAATCCTTCTGTGAGTATGTGTTGTGTGTGGCATATACCTTCAGTTGTCTGTACATGTATTAACACACTATTTAAGTGTAACCCCTGTGCCCTGTTGGCATTAGGGAGGTGCGCATGCAGCTGGGTACTGGCCCAGGTGGCACACGCATTTTATTTTTTTTTCAAAGCGCCAACCATTGCGAGGGTTTTTAGTCAGATGGGGCTGAGTTGGAGGTCGAGAAGGAATGGGAGCACCTGCTCACAGGCCATAGGGGAGGCCTACAGTCAGGGCCAGCGAGGCCTGGGGCTGGGGTGGGGAGATTGCCCCCCAGTCCCAAAAGTAGCAGAGAGACCCCCACAAGATAACGGTGGGGTAACAGCTGTGATGGAGCAGCAAAGTAGCAGAGGGTCACAGAGAACCAGTTAGGTTCTCAAATCCAGTGAGAGTGAGTGGCTGCCATGGAGAACCAGTCGAGACGAAAGTGGCAGTGAGTCTCCTGTAGGGTAGGTGGCAGAGCTACCCCTTTGTTCACCATATCCACTCGTGGTGAAGTGCTGCTGGGTATTAGGACTGTAGGTGCTGGGAGGGATTGGCCATGCCCTGTGAGAACCCTGCCCATGGATCTACAGGTGCAGAGGCCACTAGTGAAAAGGATTGGGAAAGTGCCTGTACAGCTTACCAACATACACTCCCCTCCCTCCATTCTGAGGAGAGTTGTTGCCTGAGATCAGAAATGAGTGCCCTACTCCCACTGGTGGGGAAAGTTAGGATAGTGACAGCTGATGAGGAAAGAGAAAAGGTCCTGAAGTAGCTCGGAGCCAATTTGGCTCAAGTTAGGAACAAAGTAAGGCTTAGGGCCCAGGTTCAAACCCTGATCCCCCAAGAAACTGTGCCGCAGCTGAGGGCCACTGAAATGTGGAAAATGTGTTGATATTAATGAGGATCCTCTGAAATGTTTATGTGTGACAGCTTGAGCTTTTGAAAAGAAAATAAAAGGCTGCCTGATTGCAGTTTACTTCCGTTTGGGACTGAATCATTTTGGAGCCTTAAAATGCTATTACTGTGCTGCCTGCTTAACCAAATGTTTTTCTAGAAAAATTCTGTCTGATCCTGTGGCCACCTGTCGTGTTGGGAAGAAAGTTCCAGCTAACCTGCACTTCAAAAGAGATCAAGCCATCACCTGTGGAATCCCTGTGCTTCAATTATAAGGTACTGTGTTTTGTGACCTCCTAAGTGCTGCCAGTCGAGATAGTACCCCTCCCTTTATCAGAGACTGCTTAACATCCAAACCCCTAGACAGGGAGTGGAGGGGGTAGTTTCTGGAGATTTGATCTGTGCCTGGACTGTAAGCTGCTGCCTGCTCGAAGGGAAGCCCCTGGATTTCTCAAGCAGGAGTGATGACCTATAATGTAAATCTGCTGAATTTAAATAGAAAATTCCACCTGTAAGTAAAGTGCCAGGAGAGTTACATAAGTGTACGTCAATCAAAAACATTTTCATGTAATGTTACTATGCTGCAGCATTATACAGACTGAGGAACAGTTTCGTGCTGGAGCCATATGACAACAAACTTCAGCTTTCTGCACACTGCAACATATATTCTCACTCGCTTGCAGGTGTTTGTGTGGGTGGTAAATGTGGAGTTAGGGTCGGAAAGACAGGATGGTCACTCTGGCTCAGATTATCCCATCCTTGGAATGAGGCATGTGGTTCTGTTCCCTGGACCTCCAGGATGCGTTCTTTCACATCCCAATCCGTCCGTCTCATCAGAGATTCCTCCGCTTCAGAGCGGAGGGATCCCTTTATGAGTTCCGGACCATGCCCTTCGGCCTCTCCCTAGCTCCCAGGGTCTTCACCAAATGCATGGCAGTGGTGACAGCATTCCTGCGGCACTGAAGGGTCCGGGTGTACCCCTACCTGGATGACTGGCTGATTGCAGCCCCCTCCATAGTGGAGGTGGAGCAGTCCAGAGATCTGGCCCTCCGGGTTTGCTCTCAGATTGGCCTCCTCATCAACGAGGCCAAGTTGGAACTCGTGCCGAAGCAGGTGATACTCTTCATCGGGGCAGAGCTTGACTCTCTTCGAGCCAGAGCTCAGCTCCTGGCAGACAGGGCCCGAGGTCCTTTCCTCCTTTGCCCAATCATTTCTGGTTGGACAATCGCGCTCTGCCCGGGACTTCCTGCGCCTCCTGGGCCTCATGGCGGCCTGCACCAGCGTGGTCCATTGGGCCCGTTGGTACATGCATCCCCTTCAATGGGGACTGGCCAGCTAGTGGTCACAATGCTGCGATCCATTGGACCAGCCCGTGACAGTGACCCAGGAGATGTGGAACACTCTCCAGTGGTGGACCATGCTGGCACATCTGCAGGAGGGCATCCCATTCGTCCACCCCAAGCCGACGGTCTCTCTATCGACCGATGCATCTCTGATGAGTTGGGGTGCCCATCTGGGGGAGCACAGAGCGCATGGCCTCTGGTCCCCTCGGGAGTCCTGATGCCACATCAACCTGCTGGAGCTCCAAGCGGTTCACCTAGCTCTCACCGCCTTCGCTCCGTTTCTACGGGGTCAAGTGGTTCAGGTCCAGACGGACAATACCACGACCATGTACTATCTGAACCGCCAGGGCAGGACGCGCTCCATGCTGTTATGCAAGGAAGCTCTTTGCATATGGTCCCTCGTGCGCAGCCTGGAGGCAGATCTCCTAGCCATTCACGTGGCAGGAGCCTCCAACACCCTGGCTGATGCCCTAAGCCGGATAGGGGCTGTGTCTCACGAGTGGTCTCTCCTGCTGGACGTAGTACAAGATCTCTTCTCCCACTGGGGCACGCCTCAGGTGGACCTGTTTGCCTCCAGAGAGAATGCGAAGCTGAGTCTGTTCCATGCCCGCCCCCCTCAGCAGGGCTCGCTGCAAGGGGATGCCTTCTCGAGGCCGTGGACCCCGGGCCTCTTCTACGCCTTCCCCCATTTCCCTTGATCCACAAGGTGCTTCTCAAGGCAAGGAGGGACAAGGCACAGGTGATTCTGGTAGCCCCAGACTGGCCCCACCAGTTCTGGTATCTAGATCTCCTCAGCCTCAGCTCCAGGCTCCTGAGGTAGCTTCCAGCCCGCCCGGACCTGATCTCAGTCAACCAGGGGAAGGTATTCCATCCGGACCTTTAAACCCTGCACCTGATGGCCTGGTTCCTGAGCGGCTAGAGTTCCAGGCCTTGGGTCTTTCTGACAAGGTCCTCAACGTCGTTGAGGCGTCCTGTAAGGAGTCGACCAGGAAATGCTATGCCTTCAAATGGAAGAGATTCTCCATATGGTGTCAGGGGAAGGGCTTGGACCCTTCCGCCTGTCCCTTGGCAAGCATTCTGGACTACCTGTGGTCCCTTTCTTAGCAAGGGCTTGGAGTTGATGACCCTTAAGGTGCACCTGGCAGCCATCTCTGCTTACCGAGCGCAGACGAGGGAAGCAATCGATGAGCGAGGAGAAGGTGGTCGGGCTTTTTCAAAGGCCTTGACCACATTTCCCTCCAGTGCGAGAACCTCCACCTCTGTGGGATCTACTGCTGGTATTGGCCAAGCTCATGGGCGTTTATTTGAACTGATGCACAGGTGCGATATTTCCCACCTGTCATGGAAGACCGCCTTCTTGGTGGCTATCACGTCAGCCAGAAGGATGGGAGAGCTCCAGGCGCTTTCCATCGAGTCTCCTTATCTGGTCTTCCACAGGGACAAGGTTGTCCTGCGCCCCCACCCGAAATTCCTTCCGAAAGTGGTGTCGGAGTTTCACCTTAACCAGGTGCTGACTCTGCCTGTGTTCTACCCCAATCACACCTCGGAGGCCGAATATAGGCTCCATACTTTGGACCCTAGACGAGCACTCGCTTATTACAAGGAGCGGACGGCTGAAGTTCGGGGAGAGGTTCGCCAGCTGTTTGTCACCTACGCTGAAGCCACACTTGGCAGACCTGCAGCCAAGCGGACAATAAGCAGGTGGGTCACCTCCTGCATAAAGTTCTGCTATAGGTTGGTGGGCATGGATCCTCCCAGAGGGATAAGAGCTCATTCTACCCGCCATACCACTACATCGGTAGCTGCTTCCAGGGACATCCCTATCCAGGATATCTGTAGGGCTGCTACCTGGAAGTCGGCACATACCTTTATTATCCACTACCACATCGACCTTGAGTCTCGCCGGGATGCTGGTTTTTGGGGCCTCGGTTCTCCAGTCCTTATTTTCCAAGTAAGTATCGGGGGATTGCACCTTGCCTCCCTCCTCCCGGAGAACTGCTAGGAGTCTGCCAATAAGTGTGGATTGAACAACATATCCATGTCCCTAGAAATACAGGTTACTCACCTGTAACAGGAGTTCTAGGAATGGTATATGTTGTTCATCCACATGACCCACCCAACCTCCCCGGCTTCGACGCACAACCTGGCTTCCAGCGGGCTAGATCTGGCATCATGGGGCAGAGCCGAGAGTTTTACCACCTGGGTGGGTGGGAGGAGCCAGCTTGAAGACCTTCCGGCAACAATTAAAGCGGCAAGGAACCTGTCAATAAGTGTGGATGAACAACATATACCATTCCTAGAACTCCTGTTACAGGTGAGTAACCTGTATATGTCCCTCCCTCCCTCGCACACCACCAAGCTCCCCACAACCTGGTCCATTGGACCCTAGTACCGACTCCGATGATCATCAGTCCTGGGCAAAGTGAAGAGTCTCCCCACTCCTTTTCCCATGGAGGATTCTCTGGCCCTATCCACAGCTGCAGGCTGCAGCATTAGCCACATTGGCACTTCCCATCCCTCCCTCCCAACATTGCTAAGTATATCCAGCACCCCCGGTCCTCCCCAAGTGACTTCAGTAGGAGACATCCAACCTACAGAAAGCCCTGGACAACAGGCTGCATTGCAAGCTGATTTATTGAGAAATCCCATTGAATCCTTTCCCTACTGCTACATCGTGATTTCTACATGCCTCCTACCCTCCCACCTCAAGCCCTAGTAAGTCTCCAGATAATCCATGTGGGACACTCCATCTCCCTGGGACCTGCCCCTGGCGAAACATTGCTCTTTCTTCAGTCTCCTTACCTAACCCAACATGGCAGGTAGCTAGCCTTCCCTTAGATACCTCTCTCTTGACCTGTCAGTGGTGACAGGGCCCTAGGACTAAGCAAGAGACTAGCACATTTACAAATATGCACTAACCTCTTCAGTGTGGGTCAGGAACCAGTCCCTGGGTTAAATCACTCAATTCACTGCACTTGGACTTGATCAGTGTGTCGCCAAAGAAGCACCACTTTTGTGGTCCCTCTTCCTCTAGGCACACAGCTGATACTTGAGCATACCCTTAGGGTTTCCTGTGGACCCTGGAGGATCTGATGAGCTAAATTTTGACAACATTTAGTGCTGGATCTGATCAAACCAACTGTCCCTCAATGCCCCCAAAATGGTTCCTATGACATTTGGCACATGGCAAAGGCTTACCTGACGCACCTCCCTTCCATTATTCCATACCCTTGATGGCGCTGCGAATGAGGATGTCTCCTTTAAGGACCTTGGGGGCTGAGTTGACCATCATCTTGATTTCTCAGCACATATTGGTGCTATTCACCTGAAACTGCACCCCAAGCTTGGAGCACTATGCAGGAATAAAGACAGTAGCCACTTCTTGACTTCCATGAGCTTATACTGAAGATGATATTCCCTATCTTTGACTATGGTTTCATATCTTACAGTGCTGCTCCCAAATCCTCCCTTACCAGACTGGACTCCCTTTTCTGCTCCTTTTGTCATTTTGCCTTGGAGTGTCCCACTTGTACTCACCACTGCTCGCTTTACTCTGCCCTCTTCCTCCCCTCCCTTGGTGCCAGGTACTTTTCCCACTGTGCCCTCTTCATATCCAAATTCTGGTTTGGTTGCCTTCCTTCCTACCTTACTTCCCTCCTATCCTCTCCCCCACTTACCTCCTACCCTCTCATCAGCAAAGATTCCCACTCCCTTTCTATTCCACCCAGGAAGTCTACTGTCAATCAAGCTTCCTTCTCGTGCCATTTTCTTAAACTCTGGTCCTTTCTTCTCCAGTCTATCCTTTCTGCCTCTTCTACCTTCTCCCTCTAGTCTCTTCCTTAAAACTTTTCTACTCCCACCTATTACTGTCCTTGACCCTTTCAGTAAGTGACCCCCACCCCTACACTAATTCCCAGAGCCATGTTTGCTCTCCTTCTGCTCGTATGCCTGGCTGGGGTATTTCTCTTTGCCTCTCCAAGCTCAATTTTTTGTCTACTGCATCATGTACCTTCTTGTACTGTTTAACCCCACACTGTTTAAGATTACACTTCTTTTAATGTACTTTCTTGCTTGTATAGGCTTATATTTTTGCATATCTATTAATGTACTATTTATTTTTCTCCTTTAGTACTATCTTTATACACTACCTCTAGGACACATCTGGAAATATGCTGTTATCAGCTTATTATGTTTTTTGGGATAAAACTGTAGAAATATATAAATAAATAAATAAACACTTGACCTGTGGGTACTGTCCTCATAACCCAGTGGGTGTAGGTCTGGGAGACTTCCTGATGGACTGCCAGGACTTTACAGGTTATCTAATCTCCTGAGTGGCCTGGCACCAGTCCTTGGCCACTCTGTTACTACTTGAGTACCGCTGGAGAATCTGCTCTGCCCGCCTCCTACTCCCTTCCTGTAGGCATCTTCCCACCCTTTCACCCCACGGACTCATGGCTATGGGTTACACTCTATCACCCACCATGGGGATGCGGCTGCACATCAGTGGATGTACCGAGGTCTATACCTCTGTGGAAAGGGGGTTCATTATCTACTCTTCCCTAATTCATCAAGACCATGGATGTGGCCTCCTGACACCTTTTGATTATCTGGGATACCACCGTGCACTGTCTAAAGCCAACCTTTCTGATTTTTGTGTCTGAGATGCCATACTATCCTAGTGTAACCCCCCCCCACACAAATGGGTGTTTCCGAAAAGTCTTCTTTGAGCTTGCCTAAATGGTCACTGCCAGGCTGGTGTTCTGTGTTTTAGCAGATTAAATGTATTGCCAGAGTGCCTGCATAGCCTCTGTGTCCTGCCTCTTTAAGAGCTGCCTGGATTGCAGTCTTAATTAATCTAAAAGGGAGCTCTGTTAGAAGATGTGCTTGTTTGCTGATCATTTGTCAGAGTAGTAATAATATTGCAATTTTTTCTAAAATGCCTTCTTTGCAGCAGGGACTGTTCTGTTTATCTCCACCAATGTGACCCAGGACTGTCAGAATGGGCCAATCAGTACTGTTGGGACTCTAAAATGGAGCCTGCCTACAGGGGCTTGGTGGGGTCAAAACTTGTAGGAATTGTAGTTTTTGCATTTTAGCATCTAAAATAACCTGGTGGGAGGGCTCTTGTTGTGACTGATAGATCAGCCAACCGAACCTTTTGGATCTTGGGGAAATTTCCAAGCTGCTTGCAGCTAGTTTCAGTTCTGAGTTGGGAAGTGAAGAGATAACAGCTTGAATGATTCAAACAGCAGCCCTGGCATAGATTTCCATGGGAGAACTGTGGAAAGGCCTGAGTTTGGGCCTGCATGCCTGCCTGTTGTCCCGGAGAGGGAACTCGGGCCTTTTTCGGACTGAATCCGAACTTGGAGAGCGAAATGAGCCACTGAATTGTGACCAGCCTCCTACCTGAAGAAGACCGAAGATGTGCTGAATGCGATCGGCCTGTCTGGACTTCCAGCCACCTCTGAACTCCCAGATCATGCAGAGACTCTGTAATTGCAACCAGAGAGCCTTTTGCCTGGTACAGGTGTCACCGTGGCTCAGTTGGTAGCACATCCGCCTCTGGACCAGAAGGTCATGGGTTCTCGTCCCACACTGGAATGGACTTGCACCTAAAAATCGCTGGCATCCAAGTGCAATATTCAGGGGTGCTGTACTGCTAGGGTGTGCTGTCCTTTGGATGAGACGTTAAACCGAGGTCCCTTCTGCCCATCCTGGTGTTGTCCTGGTGGGTGTCCAGGTGGAAGTAAAAGAACCCAGGGTATTCTTTGTAAAGAGCAGGGAACATTCCCAGTGTCCTGGCCAACATTCCCCTTCCAATAAACCGGTTCACGCAATCATGCAGGCTGTGTGTGGGTGATGATGTGCGATATGGCTGCCACCACACATTCAGTCACTTCACTACCAGTCTAGCATTGCTTGTAAAGCGCTTTGGGATACTGTGTATGAAAAGCGCTCTATAAATACTGATTCTTCTTCTTCTACAGTGGAATTTCCTTACATATGAATGTGTTGTGTGCTTATAGTGAGTCATGGTTTGGTTCCCCACTGTGGTTTGAATTGTGTTCTTCTTGCTGAAAGCTGCATTAGATAGCAGCAGTGCTGCCCCACAGCTCAGAAAGCTCTCAGCTTTTTTTAGTATAGAACTAAAAATAATTTATTTTTTTTTATTTAAAATTTGGTTACCGGGAAAAGTACACTGAGCCGAGGCTCATTTCCAGGTGTGACCCGGGGTTGAGGTAACAGAAGGAGAACACGTAGTACAGTACAATACAAAAATACAACTTTTCACAGCATACAGGCTTGGTTGGTTACAGGCAGCTTTACAGGGCCATCCCAGTATGAGCAGAATTAAAATGTACATTCACTTCATAGATGTTAGTCACTGGGATCCTGACATCTTAATGCCAGATACCCTGGGTATTATGCTGTTGGGAAGTGGGATGTTCAGGTACATGAGCAAGAGGGTGGGGGGAGGTGTAAGTGCTACTTAATGGAGGGGTGAGAAGGCAGCTTCCGAAGCTGGAGTAGCTGTATATTCCATAATGCTGAGACCCTGTAGGAAAAGGCAGCTTTACCAGCCGATGATGAGGGGGTGGGGAGAGAGAAAGTGCGGGCATCCCTGTCGCGTAGATTATGATGCCAAATTGCTACTGGGAATAGTATTTCTGATAGGTAGGGTGGCAGAAGGCTGAACCTGTATTTGGCTACGAGAGAAACAGAGTGGATAATGTGCCTATGCGACAGCGGTACAAGGCCTAGGGCAGAGTAGATTTGGCAGTGATGAGTCCTAGGGGGCAGTGAGAAGTGAAATGGCAAAAGGAATTTAGTAAGGTGTCAAGGCGGGAGAGCGAGGAGGCCGGGGCTGAGCTATAACCAGGCCTGACAGCAGACAGGGCAGGGCAGACTCTGAGAAAGCGTGTTAGGGGAGTATGTCAGGAACCTCATGTGGTGGCACATGTGGGCACAAATTACCTGGGGGGCTGCACGGTGAAGTTGGTACAGGAGACGTTTGAGGAACTGGGGCAGCCATGTTTGAAAATAAGGAGGTCTGTGACGTTCTTGGAGGTGTTACCAGTCCCAAGGGCAAGCAGGGCAAGAAAGTAAAGGATAGTGGAGTTAAACTCCTGGCAGAGAGACTGGTGTAAAGCACAAGGGTATGGGTTGGTAGGAGGATGGGGAGATACATGGACTAACAGAGAACTGTATGCAAGGGACAGTTTATGTCTGAATGGGGCAGGTAAGGAGGTGTTAAAGAGCAAATTAGAGAATTATATTGTTTCAAGAGGGTATTTAAACTAGGTATGGGGGAGGCGAGTGTGCAGCTAGCATGCAGGGTTGCCAGGTTGGAGGACAAAACGCGCTGTCCCCCCTTGATAACATTGAGGGCAAGGGGAGGGAACCACTGAGAGGAGGGGGGCAGACTAAGGTGCTGAGGGGTGGGAGGACGGATGGGAATGGGTGGAAGGTGATCTCCATAAATGCAAGGAGCCTGTATAATAAAACAGCAGAGCTTCGGGTGGTCCTTGCGGAGGGGAGTGTGGACGTCACTGCAGTGACTGGGACTTGGGCCACCCAATATCATAATTGGAATCTGGCAATCCCAGGGTATAAAATTTACAGAAAAGACTGGGGAGGTTGGGAGGGGGGTAGCACTCTATGTGAGGGAAGAGATCAGATGTACGAGGGATGAGGGGGAGGAAAGGAGGACAGAGGCACTAAGGATGCAGCTTCTGGACTCCAAGGGTAGAAAGCTGAGGCTGGGGGTGGTGTACAGATCACCTACCCAGTCAGTGGAACTGGACAGGGAGTTAGTGGAGCAAATAAGGAGGGTGTGTAGAAAAGGGAGTGTGGTGATTGTGGGAGATTTCAATCTGCCGGGGGTAGACTGGAGCACCCCTGCCACCTCCAGTGCCAAGGAGCAGGTGCTACTGGACGTGATCCAGGATGGTCTCCTGACACAGTTGGTCAGTGGGCCAACATGACCAGGTAACATGCTGGACTTGGTGCTGTCAAATGGGGAGGCAGTGAGGGAAATAAAGGTGGAAGACCCTCTAGCTGGTAGTGACCACCAAACAGTGTGGTTCACTCTCAAGTTGAGCAGGGAATCTGGAGGCACAGTAAAAAAGGTGGTGAATTTTAGGAGGGTGGTCATCAGGAGGATGAGAGAAATACTGCAAGGGAGACTTCAGGATATATTAGGCTAGAAATGGATGCACAGCAAAAGTGGGAAATTATTAAAACTGGGCTAACTAACAGAGGCTACAGAAGCTTTCACCAGGACTAAGAGCAAGAAGTGCAGAACCAGGAAACCATGCTGGCTGAACAGAGAAGTGTTAGAGGGAGTGAAGGCGAAGAGACCTGCTTACCAGAAGTTCAGGAGAACGAGGAAGGAAGAGGACAGGGAGGCTTATGTGAGTTGGTTTAAGGAGGTGACCAAGTGAGTGAGAGTAGCCAAGGCCTCCAGGGAGCTAAGGTTAGCGCAGGGCATCAAGAGAGGGGAGAAGGACTTTTTTAGATATGTTAGGGAAAAGAGGAAGTGCTGAGACCATATAGTGAAGATAAAGTGGAGGAGGGGAGTGGGTGGAAAAGGGAGAGGAACAAGCGGAAGTACTTAATGAATATTTTTGCTCCATCTTCACAAAGGAGAAGGATGATCCACTACCACCATGGACTGGGGAGGGTGAGGGTGGGAGGGGAAGAGATGATGGATGGAATCATCAAGGGGAGTAGAGTACTATAGGGTCTGAGGGCATTAAGGGTGGACAAGGCACCAGGTCCTGATGGCATCCACCCCAGGGTGCTGAGCGAGATGGCAGAGGTGTTGACTGAGCCACTGGTGGACCTGTTCAGCACCTCCCTGGACACGGGTTGGGTGCCTCAGGACTGGAGGGTGGCCCATGTGGTGCCCATACACAAGCGTGGCGCTAGGGATGAGCCAGGAAATTATTGGCCTGTCAGTCTCACTTCCATAGACAGAGAGAGAGAGAGAAAGCAGCCAAAGCTTCCTTAAATCAAGGAGGTAATTTAATAGACTACACTGAAATTAATTATTACTTGCTGGACCTGTGTAAGTAACTCATTTTGATTCTCTGTTTTTGGGGTTGACTTTTCTTAGTTTAACTTTTATTTGCCTGGGAGGAACTGTAGCTGGGAGATATTTGCAATCATTTGTGACTAGACCTGTTACTTAACCTCTGTGAAACAGGTGTCTGAAAGGAAGGAAGGCACTCCCTGGGGTGGCGGGTCAGAGTTGTAGTTGATTGCTTCTGGAGGCCACAGGTTTACTCCCACCCACCCTGCCCCTCACACCACCCGCCCCAAGCGCATAACTTCCTTTATAGCAGGGGTTCTGACATCACTTCCCCAAAACCGCTAACAACATACACCTGTCCATAACCTTAAAGGCACAGCACATGGAAAAGGGGGTAGAGACACTCACAAGCTTGCACACACTAAAACAAGAACAAAAAAAAAAAGAAAAGCATCTCTAACAGAAAGAGACACAGACATGTGGGGAGTGGTACAATGCAATGGCTGTGGAGCAGCAGTCTTCCAGGACACATTCTGGAGACTGTGTTGCTGCCCTATTTGCAGGCATCTCTCTGATCTGAGGGAGGAGATTGTTCGTCTCCATGCTTGACCTGGCAAGGATTCAGGAAACCTGCTCCCCCATCAGGGACCACCCAGATCACTGCCACAACCTCAGAGGTTGCCAAGAAAGAGGAGTGATTGGACCACAGTGGGCTCAGAGAGGGTGAGGGTGGTGGACCAGAGGCACATCCCTCCAGTTGTGCCTCTCCATGATTCATTTGCCAATCTGGCAGAGCATGGTTCCTCTATGGAGGCACCCGCAGTGGAGACCAAGGAGGATGCTGGGAACCTCCACAATGAAGACCCACAGGAGGGTGGCACAGGACCCCACAGGGGAAAGAAACAACTCCTGGTGGGGGACTCAATTGTTAGAGGGGTAGAACTGGGGGAGGGAGGGGAAAAGGAGGTAAGGTGCCTGCCCAGCGCCATGGCTTGGAGGGACAGGAAACGAATCCTCAGGATCATGGCAGCAGCTGCAAGGGGGAGTGAGCTGGAAGTCATTATCTATCTAGGGACAAATGACCTGGCTGTGAATGGGATCAGAGCAGTGCAACAGGAGTTTGTGGAGTTGGGAAGGGACCTTAGACAAGTGGCACACGTGGTAACTTTCTCGGAAGTGCTACCTGTCTATGGCATGGGCGAGGCTAGGGTACTCTGCACCATGGGATTCAATGACTGGCTGAAAAACTGGTGTAGAGCTCAGGGATTTGGCTTCATTGGGGACTGGGGCTCCACCTGGAGAGATGCAGGTCTATATTGGGGCAATGGTCTGCATCTATCCAGGAGGGGAACCAGGATCCTAGGTGATAGGTTTAAATGCTTCATTGGCAAGCATTTAAACTAGCCAAGGGGGGAGGCACTGAAAAGAAGAAGGGAAATCCTAGCCCCCCCCAAAATCTGGATAGTTAGTGAGGTAAACACCAAGATAGAGCGGTCAATAGGGAAAAGAGCAGGGGTAAATGGAGAAAAAGACAAAGGCAGTAAGGACAGGGATGGGGCAAAAAGAAATAAAGCCATCAAAAAAGGAGGGTAATGAGTACAAGTGACCATAGTCTAGGTAAAAAGCTCCCCGAAATGGTGGCCTTGATGGAAGAGGGATACCTGGATATTATGGCAGTCACAGAAACATGGTATACAGAGAACCATGACTGGGATGTCAACATACCAGAGTACACAATCTACAGGAGGGACAGGGAGGGAAGAAGAGGAGGAGGAGGAGGAGGAGTAGCTGTCTATGTAAGGGAAGGGATCAAAGCAACAGAACTAAAGGGTAAACAGGGAGGAGAGGAGGCACTGTGGGTCACCCTGGAGACTGGAAATGGCACCACAATCCATACAGACCCCCATCTCAGGGGGAGGAAATGGACAAGGAAATGATAGAAGGCATCCTTAGAATGGCAGAGAAAGGGGAGATATTGCTGATGGGGGACCTGAATATGCCAGATGTCAACTGAAGCGCCTTTGCTGCAGCCAAATCCAAGAGCAGGGCCATTCTCGATGCCTTACAGGGGGCATGCCTCAGACAGCTAGTTTTGGAACCCACTCGGGAGGGAGCAATCTTAGACCTGGTACTCTCAAATGGGGATGGACAGACGATCTCCGATCTTGAAATGGGTAACCATCTGGCAACAAGTGACCACCAAACAGTGTGGTTCACGATAAAGTTAGCTGTAGAGTCAAACCACACAAAACTGAAGGTACTGGACTGCAAGAGGGCTGATTTTGTCAAAATGGGAGAGTGCCTCAGAAAAGCACTAGCAAACAGGCAAGAAGGTGGGGTGGAGCAATAATGGGGAAACATCAAAACCGTCATCACAGAAGCATCAAGCCTTTGTGTGAAGCAAATAAACAAATCAAAACAAAAAGAAAAATACACTATGGTTCTCAAAAGAAGTGGAAAGGAAGGTTAGGGAGAAAAAGATAGTATTCAGGAAGTATAAGGAAACACAGAAGGAGCAGGACAGAGAACTGTACCAGTTAAAGCAGAAGGAAGCAGGGAAGGCAGTCAGAATAGCAAAGGCTCAAACTGAGGAAAGGATAGCCAACTCGGTTAAGAAGGGGGATAAAACCTTTTATAGGTACATTAGAGAGCAAAGAAAAACTAAGGCAGGGATACTGAGGCTGAATAAAGAGGAAGCTGGTTGGGCAGAGAGCGACAGTGAAAAAGCAGGGATACTGAATGAATACTTCTGCTCTGTATTCACAATGGAAGAGCAGGGGGAGACACCTAATCCAGTCAATAGAAGCACTCTGGATAGGGTGGTTGATATTAGTCCTTTCACAGAAGAAAGGGTTCTGAAAGAACTCTGAAAACTGACGGTGGATAAAGCAATGGGGCCTGATGGGATTCACCCCAGAATTCTGAAAGAACTAAGGGAAGAACTAGTAATACCACTGACTACCCTTTTTAATAAATTATGGGAGGATGGTGTGGTACCTGAGGACTGGAGGAGTGCAGATATGATTCCCCTTCACAAAAGTGGGAGCAAGACAGAGGCAGAAAACTACAGACCTATCAATTTGACCTCAGTGATAGGGAAAATGATGGAATCACTTCTGAAGGAAAGAACTGTTGAGTACCTAGAGGCCAGTGGAGTACAGGACCCAAGGCAGCATGGATTCACAGCAGGAAGGTCATGTCAGACAAATCTAATAGATTTCTTTGACTGGGTGACCAAAGTAGTAGACCAGGGAGGGGCTGTGGAACATGGCCTACCTAGACTTTAGCAAGGCATTTGACACAGTCCCGCACAAAAGATTAATAAACAAATTAGCCAGCCTGGGAGTAGGTCCCAGGGTGGTAGCCTGGGTAAAACACTGGCTGGACAACAGGACACAGAGGGTAATAGTAAATGGAGTCCACAGTGAAGAAAGGGGAGTTACTAGTGGGGTACCGCAGGGTTCAGTACTGGGGCCGGTACTTTAATTGTCTTTATAAGTGACATTGCAGAGGGACTGGAAGGAAAAGTATGTCTCTTTGCAGATGACACAAAGATCTGCAACAGGGTCAATATGCAAGGTGGGGTTGGAAGGATGAAAAGGGACTTGGCAAGGTTAGAGGAATGGTCAAATGTATGGCAGCATAGATTCGACGCAAAGAAGTGCAAAGTAATGCACCTGGGAAACAAAAACCCAGAGGAAGAGTACACAATGGGCCTGCAGCTTGTCTTTCTGGACTGGGATTAGGACCATGATTTTTACTGACCCACAGTATAAGAGTGAGCTCTTGCTCTGCGGTTTTACCACACCTTTTGGTTTTGTTGGGCAGCTGCCAGGTTGCTGTGGGCTGTCCCCATAAGCTCCTTCAGCCTTTCCCTAAACCTAAGGATGTAATCTACTATGAGAGTTCTCTGGGTGGTGTGCTTGCCTTCCCAGTCCTCCTGGATCAAGTCTAGGAGCCCACATACCCTGCGTCCATATAAGAGCTTGAAGGGGGGAAAACCCTGTTGACTCTTGGGGCACCTCCCTGTATGCGAACAACAGGTAGGGAAGGTATTTCTCCCAGTCCCTCCCATGCTGTTCAGCAAATGTTGGAGCATTGACTTAAGGGTACCATTAAATCTTTCCACAAGCCCATTGGCTTGCGGGTGATAAGGTGTCATGTGTCTCTGCACCACCCCACACTTCTCCCACAAACATTTAATCAGGTCCAACATGAAGGAACCCCCTTGATCAGTGATAACCTCCTGCAGAAACCCAACATGGGAGAAAATCCCTAGCAAGGCATCTGCCACTTTGTCTGTCCTCAGTGAGGATAGGACAACTGTCTCTGGGTACCGGGTGGCATAATCCACCACAGTTAGGATGAACCTCTTCCCGGATGAGCTGGGGGTATTTAGAGGCCCCACAATATCCATTCCCACCCTCTGGAATGGCTCCCCCACTATGGGCAAAGGAATTAGGGCAGCTTGGATTCTCTTACCTGCCTTCCCTATTTCTTGGCATTGGTGACAAGACCTGCAATATTCCTTCACCTGCTGGGTGAAGTTGGGCCAATAGAAATTCTGGGCCAATCGCTGTGTAGTGCGCACGATTCCCCGATGACCAAATATGGGAATATCATGTGCAGTCTTGAGTAACTGCTCACAGTACCCCTGGGGAATGACAAGCTGCCTGCCCATCACCCCTCCCTCTGTCTTAGCATCCTGCATATGCATGAGTCCATTTTCCCAATAAATGTTATGTTTCCCATCACCTCCATGTGCTCCGTCAGAGTCTGCCCAAGACCTCAGCTTCTCTAAACTAGGGTCACTTTTCTGAGCAGCTGCAAACTCCTTACACATTCCTAAGGCATGGGACAGGTCCCCTTCAGTATCTACACTAGGGTCCCTAGCTCTAGCATCAGGACATTCAGGATCACTGCCATCCCTAACCCTCTGACTATGGGTCACCCCACCTTCCTCGGAGTAACCTTCTGTAGCTGCTCAGTTAACTGCTACCTGGGGGATTTCTACCCCCCCCTTCATTATTCTCCATATCAGGAGACATAGGCTGGGGAACCAGCCTCCCAGTGGTTTCCACAGGGGCTTCTATGGGGTTCAGGATCTATAATTTTCCCTTGCCGCTTGGCTGCAGGTAACTGCGCACACCATCCCCTGTTTGAGATCGTTGCCAATAATTACATCGAAAGTTTCTGCTATGGCAACCTTTTGTGCAGTCCCCCCTGTCTCACCCCAGTCTAGGAGGACGCTAGTGAGTGGCAGTGTTTTCTCCTCCCCTGTGAATCCCCATACAGTTACAAATTGATTGGGTATAAGCCGATTAGGCTCTAGCAAATCCCCTTTTACCAAAGTCAGGGACACCCCTGTGTCCCTTAACCCATGTGTCTGTACCCCATTCACAGTGACTGGGTGTATGTGTTACCTCATGTTTACCGGCATGCTTTCAGGGACACACAGACAACTCACTTCTCTCCTAGCACCACTTTGTGCACTGCTTATCCTTTTGGGACACTGTCTGACCAGGTGACCAGGTTCTTTGCAAACCCAACATTCATTTCTTTTTTCAGGTAAATCTTTTCTTTGTAACCTGGGGCTACCTGGTCTCAGTGGAGGCAGGGAGGGTTTTAGCTGCCCTGAAGGTGTGCTTTTCCCTTTCTGTGCTGCCACACCCACCCCATTCACTCTCAGAGCAGGTCTGCCCCTGGCATAGTGGTCCAAGAGTTCAGCAGCCTCTTGCACTGTTTTTGGATCTTGGTCCTCCAGCCAGGTTTTCAGCTCTGCTGGGCAGCGGGGCAGGGGCAGAGCAGCAAGATGGCGGTGCTGCTGCTCTGCTTCATATCAGAGCTCAGTGCTGAATGCTGTTTTAAAAGGCGTTTCTACCTTTGTAGCACTTTTTTGTAGTTTGATTAACTCCCGACACTTGAGATTTGCCTTGCAGAATATTAAAAGCTGATGGCATTTTGCTTATTTACCTGGCCATATTTTGAACAAGGCATTGGCATCTGGACTGTCTTAAATTTCTGGAGCTTTGAAAAAGAGCAAACCATTGATAAAGTGATGGCATTTTTACAAAAGTTAAACGTGCGCTACTTCGCTAATGTGTGGCCTTGAAGTTCTGCTAGGAGTGTCTCTGTTGAAGCCTTGCAGAGCTTTATGAAGCCGAACAGGTTCTTGGCAGGTGTTTTGCCTGAAGATATTATGTTGCACTTTGAAAGTGCTATTAAGTGAATTAAACATTTCCTACAGGTATGTTGCCCAAAGTGGACCCCCAATTCAATAACACACCACACCGTTTTGGGATAAAAAAGGCCACAGATCTTTTTACTTAATCAAAAATATGCATTACAGGTAATACTTAACATTCAGTACAGAAGAATATGTACATTACATTCAACAGATATGCACATTACAATATATCTATATACATACATCAAATTCTAATTCAATATACATCAATTATCACCCTCCAGTAAGACCCCTTGGGCAGCCAATTCATGTTTTGCTGAAACCCTGGCTCCTTCATCCAATTATTTGAGAGGAGCTCTGGCCATTTAGTCCAACAGACCTGTTGAGGGCCATGCCTTCCCTCTGGACAGTTCCCCTTCCCATCTTCCCCGAATTTAGGGCCTTCTAGACCCTTGACAAGGAGCATGCCCATCTGGGGCTGCACCCCCCATCTCGGAATCTTGGTTCCCAGCGTTTCGGTGCACACCCCACCTGGATGCCTTCCTCCCCAGGTCCCCGAAGCATACCCATCCTAGAGTCATGCCTCTCCCTGGTGACACCCAATCACAGCTTCTCTTTTTATGTCCAGAGCCTCACTTACACAGGGTCAACCATGGATTACCGCCATTTACATACGGTGCCAACAAGTATCTTCCAGTAATGCCCAAGGGATCTTACTTTTCCCAAATAATACTGTTTCACAGAAATCATTCAGTGTGTTGTTAAAAATGTCATTCCCAATATCTGACAGATGAACCCCGTCATGGCTATATAGGCCCTTATCCATCTTGGTGATAAGGAAATGCCTGATAACCTCCTCCCCAAGTGAGGCCACGAAATGGGACACCTCCCTATTTACTGACCTACGTGCTTTGCCATGGTTCCCACCTTTCAATCCTCACACCACTGCTGGCTTGGTATGATTCTGGTCCATGCCAGAATGGTGCGAGGCAACATTTGTTTTGGCTGGGCCAATCCCCTCTTTTTTTCCTCAATTAATTTAGGGCCCCCCCCAGGGTGACCAGGTCATTCCCTCCCAAGTGGATAACCAGCACGACCGGTGGTAAGCAATGCAGGCCCAATCTGAAGATAGTTTCACACAATGCCCCCCACTTTCCCTGCCCATTATATAACAGCCTGACTTCTTGGAATGCCCAGCTGCTTCATGTAAGGTCATTTATTCGCCCTTGTGTAGGCCTCCCTCATGTGCAAATGACCCATGATCCATATCCGAGGTGTTGCCATAGCCATGCCTGTAAGGCAAACCAGAAAACTGTGAGTATGGTGCTACCTTTTTGCTGTTCAGTTTCCACCTGTGCTGGGTTCCCCAGCATCACTCCCTGACGGGTTGTGCTGGGGCCTGATGTACCCCATATAAGCTTTTGATGCCCATCTGCCAACCCCTTTAATCTGTTCCTCTTTTAACCCACACCTGGCTGCCTCGGTGGCTACTCCAATTCTTAATGAATGTGTGTTGTACGATGTAGGGTTTAGGTCCACCATCCACAAACCCTTTTGCAGGATGGCTGTGAACTGCCGCCTAGTGACTGCTTTACCATCCCCATGTATGAATAAATGCCCAGGGCCTGTTGGCCACCCTGCTACATATTCTTTCATTGATAACCATGGGCAAATATTCCGTACAGGGGCCATAAACAGTGTTATGGTGGTGGAGGGACCACATTGGTTTGTCTTTGATTTGCGAAGCTGAAGACACAGTCTGTCTTGCAGGATGGCGAAATCACTGAACTGGAGATTAGTGTTCTGACCTGTTGAGTTGGACTGTGGTACCATCTCCGACACCCAGAAAGCCCTGAAAAATACACAGATGTACAGGGCCCTAAAATGCTTTGTTTCATAGCCCGAACTACAAGTGACTGACAGTGCGTTCAGGAGGCTGGACAGTTCTGGTAAGCCTATGGGCTTTGTTGTGTTCGCCTTTTTCCCCTGTAAGTCTCACCAAGCGTTGTAACATTTTATTTGTGATGAAATTGTTAGTTGGGTCAGGGAAACCCTCAGCCTTGCAAAGGAATGCAATGCCTGCCAGTTGGAGGCATATAGCCACCGGAGATCTTCTCAGGCTTTCTAAATAGAGAACGTAGCTTTGAACTTGACTTTGGGTATTGGGCAGTGCCACGCTTACCTTGTGACTGCAGAATTCCTGGAAAGACTCATAGCTACTTATGTATTTCCTCCATGTTGAGGGGGCCACAGTGAGCTGTACCAGTTGCTGCAATCTTGGTTCCCAAGCCTCCAGACCACTTCTGGTATCTGTGTGGGGAGTGGATCCGCCCACGGGGCTAGCCGCCTGAAGTGCTCGAGCTGAAATCGAGACAGGGCATCAGCAATAACATTTTCTTTTCCTGGCAAATGACGTGCCCTGAAAGAGATGTTGTACCATAGCCAGCATAACACAAAGACCCGCAGAACCTTCATCACTTCTTCAGACCGAGACATCTGCGAGTTCAATATGTCTGCTACTGCCCTGTTGTCTGTGTGAAACAGCACTTTCTTATTCTCAATTTTGTGCCCCATACCCTTACTGCTACCATGATAGGGAACAATTCATGCAAGGTACTGTTTTTTGTGAGCCTCTTTGTTACCCACTCCTGTGGCCAGTGCTCTGCAAACCATGCCCCTTGCCAGAATGCCCCAAAGCCAATACCACCTGATGCATCTGTAACCATGTGCAGATCCAATAGCTGATCTGCTGGTGACTGCCAGATGGTGATACCGTTGAAATCTTGCAGAAAGAGTTCTCATACCTGCAGGTCAGCTTTTATGCCCTGTGTCAGTCTAATGTGGTGATACGGTTTTAGATCCCCCTCCCATGGCTGAGGCCATCCGCCTGAGGAATGGCTTGCCTGGGTGGATTGCATGGCATGCAAAATTCAAGTGGCCTATAACAGATTGTAGCTGTTGAAGGGTCACCTTCTTTGCTCTTCGCATGTCACCTGACAGTCTGCTCAAAAGGGACACCTTGTCTTGTGGTAGTCGAGAAACCATGGCCTCAGAGTCTATTTCTATGCCCAGGTAGGAGAGGAAGGTGGTGGGACCCTCCATTTTTTCCCAAAGCTAGAGGGACACCGAAATACCCCATGAGTGAGGTGAAACCCCGCAGCGTATCCGCACATGTATTTCATCTCCTGGGACCCGCAAATAGGAGGTCATCTAAATAATGTACTATGTGTGGGGTCTGCGTGTGTCTTCTGGTGGCCCACTCCAAGAAAGTTGAAAATGCTTCAAAGGCTGAGCAGCTTACAGAGCAGCCCATGGGTATTGCCTTGTCCGTGTACCATTGGCCTCTAAATCTGAAACCCAGTAGATCTTGATCACTCGAATGTACTGGTAAAAGGTGGAATGCTGACCTGATGTCACTTTTTGCCATCATTGCCTCATGACCCAGCTCTTGTATCTGACACAGTACCACATCAAAAGTTGAGTACTGTACTGTGCAATCTTCTGGGTCGATACAGTTGTTTGCCGAGGTACCCTTCGAGTAGGACAGGTGATTTATCAGCCTGAATTCCCCTTCTGCCTTCTTTGGGACCAGCCCTAATGGGGATACCCTAAGGTTGTGAACTGGGGGGTAGTCAAATGGTCCTGCCACCCTGCCTGCCTCCACTTCCTTGCCGATTTTCTTTTCTATGATATTGGGAAGTAAGTTTGCAGATTTAAGGTTGTGAGCTGTGGTTTCCACCCTTGGCCCCTTGTATGGTATCCTGAAGCCATGTATGCTAATGTTGCCTGGGGGGAATTGGGAGTTCAAATGATTTTTTGATATAATTTATTGCACTCAGAGAGTGATTGTTTTGTCTGTTTTCAGGTGTATGGATAGATGGCCCAGAGCCCAAAAGGAGAATAATAGAAAAAAGATGTGGAAGTCTGAAGAACCAGTGGAAATAAGTAATAAGGAATAAAAGGTTTCCCTAGTTTCAATTTATAATGGGGGAAAGGTTTGTTCTAGCATTGTTGCAGTGATTTCTTCTAGCTGAATTATTTAGAGACACTGTTACAGCGATGTCAAAGTCTGCTTTAAAAGGTAACCTCCTATAAAAATGTATATTTTTTGTACAAATGTAACCTGAAATGCCCAGCTAAACAAAGAAGGAACAAGGTACCTGGGTTTGGCCTTGACTTTTGTTATTGAGAGCTATCTCTTTAAAAAATTATTTCATTGACTCAAAACCCCGAAAGGGAAGAAACCAAGACTGCGAATGTTATAATGCTATGCAACCTCTTTTGCTTCGATTTTTGTGTTCTTTCTTGTTCATTTTCAGTAGAGTAACTGGAAGCGGCTGTGTGGTGAGACTTTTTTCGTTGAACAGCACTTCCTTGATTCTCTTATTTTTGCTTTTTACTTGCCAAATGTTTTTGGAAAAGTTGGACTCCCAGGTTAACGGAGCACTTTTGAATGAAAGAAAAAAAAATATTAAAAAGGATGGACTCCAGTGCTTAAAGGGAGCCCCTTGGCTGCAAAATTATTTGAGATTTATTTGGTATTCAAGGCAAGTTAACTGTACAAAAATGGGGAAACCCAAACATAATTTATAAATGTGGCAAGCTAAGTAGGAGGTTTTCTTTTATTTTGATATTAATTATATTATGGTTTTGCTTGAATGAAGTTATTTTCCCCATGGATGTGTGGATGGATGCCGACTCAGTGATAAACAGAGCCCACTTGGATGGAGGTTTTTTTTTCCTTTTTTGGCTTCCATCTGTTCTTACTCGCATTGTTTTGGACCCCTGAATATAAGTGGAGCCTTCTATTTTATACATTCATACACGGACCCCCGAGTGAATGGAGCCCGGAATACTGGATTTAGGAACTGGATGGACTCCTTGGTAAAATGGAGCCACAACTCTGTTTAGCTGAAACTATTGTAAAATGTAAGCTCCACTCATGCTCACGTGGTTATTTAATTTTAATTATCTCTGCATATTTTTAATGTTCAGATTGGAATGGAACTACTTTGAAATAAATTTCTAGACTAGCTTTCAGATTTATGTCTGTTTTTATATAGGGGAGAGCTTTACTTAATGTTCTCTCCTCTGTAATGCCATTTTAAAGGAAATAACTGCTTGGAGAAATTGATATTTTAGATTCTATTATATGTATGAAATTTTACATACAGATGTATTGTATTTTATAACTTGTTGGATGATTGAAAAATGTTTTGTGTTTTTGTAATGACTTTTAGTCGAACGAATAAAATGTAACTTTGACTTTGAAAAGGTCTGCTGGGCATGCCCAAAAATATTGCTCTAACAGTACAGCATTTTCAATTTTCTCTACAGAGTTTGTTTCCATTCCTTCCCACCAATGTTTTAAAAACTGACATTGCTTAGTGTCTAGCTTCTTGTAGCTCATGTCAGGGCTTCTCCTGAGCTTACGGAATTTAACTCTGTATGCCTCTGCTGTTAGTTGATATTTATTCAAAAGTGCAGCTTCAAATTTACTGTAATCATTACTGTCCTCATTGTCCATTTGACCCAATGCATCCCAAGCTTTTCCGGTAAGTAGCGGGGATAGCTGGCAGCTCCAGGACCCTCTAGGAATATTTGCCTGAATGCATACTTTTTCAAAGGAATTTAAAAAGGCATCCATATCTTCCCACTCTTTAAATTCAGCTATCAATTTAGAATTTAATTTGCAATCCAGTCCTGGAGTCCCAGTTAACCCCAGGTCACTTACCTGCTCTGGTGCTGGTGTTTGGAGTTGTAGCTTCTCCAGTTCATGTTGCCTCTGGCGTTCACACCCTTCGCGCTCAGCCTCTCACTGCTCTTGCTTCTCTTCTTTCTCAAACTCCTGCTCCATTCTTCGCAACTCCATCTGCATCCTGATCCCTTCTGGCTCCAGAATGCTGGTGACCTTCCCCTGCTGCTGTGGCCCTTGGCTTGCACTGGTCCTGCTGTCCTCCTAAATGGACCTGGACACTGCACTGGATCATGGCCACTCCATGCCCAAGGTTAGGTCTTTTTAAGTCACATACTGTGACATGAGGTCTTGTACATTGGCTGCCTCAAGAGCCTCTACAAGGTGCTGATTTTTGGCTTGGTCCTGGTGCTGGACTCCTCTCTCTTGGCACAACTGCCTCAGTTGGTCTGCATGGTGCTCGCTGTAGTTGGAAGCCATCTTCTTCCCTAACTACGGTTACACTAACTTGTACCCCAAAAAAATAAAACAGGTAGGGAACTTAGACTGTAAGCACAATGATATAGTTCTGTTTACTTTTTACAAATCACTGCCTTATTTTGCATGTGAGCTGTACAGTATTACTCTGACTTACTGGATTGTTAATGCTTACGTTACCAAATACTTTTAAATCACACAGCTGCCAACCAAATCTGTCACAAATGCACTCCACGTGTCAGGCCCTCTGCTCCCACAGTGCTAACCTCAAAGTGCAATAGTGTGAACAGGAGATGAACAGGGTAACCCTCCTGTCTGTTTTTGGGTCCGAATCACCTACCAGCCTCGAGTCCTGTGGGGTCAAAGGTGAACCTTATGCTAGCATACCCAGTTAACAGGCTCAGATATATATTCTCTTCGGGGAAATGCAATATAATCCTTCACCCAGTGGCACAATATGAGACCCAGGTATATTCTTACCTTTAGCAAGATTAGTAACACATTCAAGCCCTTAATAGCTGTCAGAATTAAACACTGGTTCAGCATTCACATGCAAAAAAAACTGAGAAAACACAGGCAGTATTTCAAGGAAAATATTGTTTACTAAAAATTGTAAAATAGGTAAAATATCAAACATAGAACAAATACATTAATAACTGACAGTCACTAAAATAAATGGGAAGTTATAGAACACAAAGACGCCAACCAAAATACTTAAAAGTTCCAACTGAATTAAATTTCTAAAGTGCCTAATTACCAATCCACAGATTATGTGTCTTTGATTTTCAGAGAGTCCTTCTGCATCAAACTTCTCAGATGCAGGCAATATTCAAAAGTCAGTTTTCTCCACCTCCTGGTGATGCCACAGTTAGATCCTCCCATAGACTTAATTCCTACTGTGGAAATCAACAGTCAGCAATTTTTAAAATATGAGTCTCTTTTCAAACATTTCTTTTTAATCTGTCTGCTGGTTTCCTGCTTTGCAAGAATGATCTTAGGTTTACGACTGATAACAAGGTTCTGTGACCAAATGGTCTCTTCCTGCAGGAATCATAGCATTTTATAAGATCCTATCTCCTGGCAGATGGCCAGAGCCCTCTGTTAACCAGAACAGGAAACATTTAATTAGGGTTTCTCATCACTGGTCAGTTTATGACAGCCTGCTGCTTCCTCACACTGACACCTCTGAGGTCAAAGGTCAGACCTCTTACACACTGGCTGACTTGTGTGGCAAGCAGACAGCACAGACATTTATTCATAATACAAATATTATACAATATATCAATAATATGCAGGTGGCAGAGCATCACACAGTTAACCAGAAAATGCTTCTTTAAAAAGATGGGCTTTCAGACCCCTCTTAAAATCCTCCACTGATGGGGCCCCCTCAGGGATCTGGGAAACAAGTTCCAAGGATGAGGACAGCCACCTCAAATGTACGGTCCCCAGTGGTTTTCAACCTGGTCCTCTGAACCGCTAGGAGGCCCTCGGTGGAAGAGTGAAGGGAGTGTACCAGAAGTGCAAAGGTCAGGACTGAGGTCACTCGGGTAGCCAGGGTTCGAACTGTAAGAGACCTTATAGGTGAGCAAGCCCCCTTGAAGATGATTCTCCATCTGACAGGCAGCCAGTACAGATTCCTCAGGACCAGGATCACATGACAGAACCTGGGCAGGCCCATCAGCAACCTGGCTGCTGCGTTCTGCACCAGCTGCAGCTGACAGAGGTTCCCTCCACTGATCCTGAAGTATAGAGTGGTGCAGTAGTTCAGCCTTGATGTGACAAAGGCATGTACCAGTGCAGGCAGGTCATCAGGTGGAATTAGGGATTTAATCCAGGCGGCATTCCTTAAGTTGTAAAAATAACTTTGTACAACAGATGACACCTGTGCATCAAGCGTCAGCCCATCATCAAGGATGAAGCCCAGATATCTCACCTTAGTAGTCACCATCAACAGAGTAGACGAGTGTCAGGAGTCTTATTTTGAGCAAAGTTTTCGAGGATTTCTTATTGAAGCCATTCCTTGAAGCTTACCTGTTGAAGGAGGGTAGTATTTATTTTGAAGGATATTCTGCCTTCCCCAGGCCAGGGTCAAAATAACAGAGGCATGGTCAGAGACAAGTATGTTACCCGAAGAGGTATTCCAGGTGGGGGCAACCACATCTTAGGATACGAAAATAACATTGATTTGACTATAAGTCTCATGAACCAGGGAGTAAAAAGTAAAATTTGTCTCAGGGGTGAACTGTGCACCAGATATCATGAAGTCCCACTTTAATCTGGTTCAAGGTCAGTTGGCATTCATCTGTTCCCCCTCCCCGGGTCGTGCCTGAAAATAGGCAGGATTTGTCTGGTGCACTTACCCGGTAAACAAAAACTAACTAAACTAAATAAATCGTGGCACCAGGACCTGCTGTTCCGTCTTTTGGGACCCCTTCCCTTCCTCCAACTCACCTCCGTGTTGTCCCCTAGCCTTCTCTACCGACATCGTACCTCACAGTACTCTCTGCTCTCCTAACCTGTTCTTACCTTGTTGCAGTACTACTAATCCACTGTTTTGATATTTCTCTAGCAATTCTGAGCTTCTATGCACCTAAATATCCTAGATCATTGTCAGCTTGTATAGCTTGTATGCTCTATGTAAACTTCCATGCACCTACTAATTTAGCCCACTGCCCACTGTTACAGCAGGTGGGCATCTTAGATGGACCTTGAGCACTGAAACTATGCACGTGTTAATTACCTCATCTGGAGGTACATTACCAAATCTTGTATTATATTGTATGTATTGTATTATATGTGTTACTCTGTACTATTGCTGTTTTCGTGCATCATCTCTGTTGATTATGTTATTTTGCATCCGCATCTGTGGCCTGGGTCGTGTCTGGAAATGGTCCAATGGATCAGTGCACTTACCTGGTTACCAAAGACAGACATAAATAAATAAAATAGAGTCACACAGTATGCAAGTGGAGGTTGTGGGAATCAAACCCAGGTCTGCTGCATATAGCAAGCTCATTTATAGCTTGTTACTCTAACCTCTAGGCTATACTGCCATACTTAATGCAGGTCTTAGAAGGCTGTAGCAATCACTATGCAAAACTTAAGGCAGTTCACTTATCTTGATAAATATTGATTTAATTTGCCTGTACTGCCAATAATTGCTGGAAATAAATTGACTTGTATTCCATCAAGATAAGTGAACTGCCTTTAATTTTTCATAGTGATTGCTGCAGCCTTCTAAGACCTGTATTGAGTGTGGCAATTGTTGTCTGTTCTTTGATTTTGTATGGGCCACAAGCCCTTAGCCTGCACCACACCCTAATTCCCTGGTGCAGTTTGATTCTTGTTCACTCCCTGTTGCACAGGCCCTGTGTAACTTTATCGAATGCCTGCCAGCATTGTAATATGCTGGCTGGGTAGTCAGGGTAAAACAAAATTCACTGAACGGCTACTACAATGTCCCGGAGTTCTTTGGCTGCTCAAAGTATAAACTGTTTAGCTTGAAATGGAAGCAGCCAGAAGATAAGGGGTTGGGACTTTAGAGAATTTGTGGCCTTTTCACCTCTTTCAATGCAGTTACCTTGGTCTATCTGGAAATCATATAAATTACAATCCAGATGGAGCCAAAGAGGGAGATTAGTGCACATGTAAAGGATAGGATCATTCCCTTCCAAACCTTCCTTGAGGCTGAGGATTCAAAGGTTGTTTCGCCGGCCTCTCCCTTCCTAATCCTCCAGCTTGGAAGAGAGCTATGCTATCTGGTGTTCTGTGGCTTGTAAGCAAGCATTTTGTTTAGTCTGGGTTTCGGTGACTTGGTTTTCTGTTTTTGTCACCTGTCCAGCTAATGTAAAGAGGGTTTCCTGACTGTCCATAACTGTGTTTATTTTATTTGTTCCATGATTGCTGCCATTTTTTCGATAAGTGAGGCATGAGTCGGGGAAGCTGGATCAAGCAGCACTGACGATCAGGAGCCAGGAGCCATCCCTATCTTGGCCGCAAGCAAGGAACATGCTGGGGGTGAAGTTTCAATCAATTTTCCCATTTTATGTTTGCTTACGTGGCATGCGCAGGAGACATTCGTCACAACAGGAGGCGGGGTTTTGGAGGAGTGCGGCACTGTGGGGGCCAATGCCCCAGTGCCTTTGAGGCTTCATGGTTTACCCAGCGATACGCTGCTGCTGACATTAGTTTAGCCAGCGTACCACCTTGAAATGAATCCACCGCTGCAATGAGGCAGCGACACATCATTGCAGGAGGGTACTGCATCATCGGCATGCCTCCGACTCCAGTTTATTTGTCGGTGGGGAGCCCACCTCATCAGCATACAGTAACCCTCCCCATTTGTTAGTACAAGGGGTGCCCAATCCCCCGCATCATGAGCCCCCAACAGTCTTCTTTGCTGACAGGGCCCAACTCATCAGCTTCAGTCCCCTTTTCCCAGTTCAATTTGCCAACGGGGAGCCCACCCCCACTGGCATAATGTTCCTCCCAATTTATGCCAGGGCCGAGGGGGTACCCAATCCCCTCGGCTTCCCCCGGTATATGCCGATGGGGTGCCCAATCCCCATCAGCTACAGCCCTCAAAACACTCAGATGGTGCACTGGGAGCCTACCCCAGCATGACAATGTCCCTGAAAAAAAAGTCCTGCATGTTTTTTTTTTTTTTAAACCTGTAAAACAGTAAACAGTCCCTCATTGAATTCAGTGGCCCCTCCCACAACCTGCGCCCACCCTCTGCGCACTCTGCCTCCCCACACCCCCCTCACCCCATACTTATCCCCGGAGACCAGCACAACGATCTTCGGCCGGGAACACGTTTGCACTCTTCAAAGCCGACCGCGAATTGAAGAAATGCCGGTAAGCTATATAATGGCATACATAGGGTTTTTTCAAGTTTGGTGCATATCTCAGGCATGTTTGTGAATTTTGGCACCAAATTTTCAACATGGGGTTATTGGGACCCCTTCCCATGAATTCAGCCACTGTCATAGAAGATTCAGTCCCAAAAGGTGATTTCTGCATTCACTGCATGGAATCACCTTCGACTGATTAATGAAACAACAGTGCCACTGTTCACGAGGTAGGCTCAATAAGCCTATGTTGCTACTTCGTGGCAAAAATCAAAAAAATGACTGTTTTACGAGTGTGCATTGAGCAGTTTCCACGCATGCTCGTACCTTCGCAAATTTGTAATATTTTCACTCCAGATTTTCAACATTGGCATTTTTCCACGCCTCCTTATAAACAGTGCAGCTGTTATTTTTCACATCCTGACCAAAATGTGTTTTCGCACTTCCGGTGCAGAATAATGTGGTCACTGTGAGAAATCAGTGTTTGGGACACAATAAGAAGCTCACAGTGATGCTGTTCATGAGCAGAGGACATAAAATGCCTACGTGGAAAATTTGGTCACAAAAGTCCATAAAATGACTGTGTTACAAGCATGTGTTGCGCAGTTTCCACATATGCTCGGAAGTGTGCAAATTTGCAATATTTTCACTCCAGATTTTCAACATTTGCATTTTGCCACACCTCCTTATGAACAGTACAGCTGTCATTTTCATATCCTGCCCCAAAAATGCATTTGCACATCTGGCGCACAATGGCGCGGTCGCTGTGGGACATTAATGTTTCGGACAGATTAAGGAAATCACTGTGACAGTGTTCATGAGCAGAGGTCACAAAATGCCTATGTTGAAAATTTGGTGAAATAATTCCACTAAATGACTGCAGTACAAGCATTTGTTGCACAGTTTCCACGTACGCTCGGAACTTTGAACATTTTTAATATTTTCACTACAGATTTTCAACATTGCCATCTCTTCACACCTCCCTATGGATGGTAGAGCTGTCATTCTTCACATTCTGCCTGATCTGTGTTTTCACACATCTGGCACACAATGGCACAGTCGCTGTGGGAACTCGAAGTTCGGAACACATTTACAAAATCACAGTGCCACTGTTCATGAGAAGAGGTCCCAAATGCTTTCATGAGGTGGGGTCACAAAAAGGCCATGTTGAAAATTTGTAGTGCAAATACCAACACATGCCCGGGGCATTAGGGTTAGGTACAGACTGACAGGCATCAGAGGTGTAACTTTGGATCACCGGCTGTAATGCTCATGCCATCTCACCCCGACCCTGAAGCCAGTGACAGGCATCGAGGTGTGCCTTGCACTCTTCAGCCTCAGACTTCACCCCATTCTCCTGTACCACACCCATTTCAGTGTATGTCCTTATGAAATGGGGTGACTGTGAAGCCGAACACCCCAAGGCACACCTCAACACTTGTCGGTGTCTACAGGATAGGATGAGGTGAAATGCCGTGAGCATTATGGGCAATGACCCACAGGCACACCCCAGTGCCTGTCCATCTCTGCAGGGTGGGGGTGGGGTTGGCATGAGTTCAATACTTTGCTGCCATTCCTATTCTACATCTGTCTAACTCCTGTATGTCCAATGCTAATAGCAGCAAGCAAACATTCGGTATTGACAAATGCTTGTTTTCTCCTGGGGTAGTTGAACAAAAACCCTATCGTTCTGTAGCCAGAGTTATTCTCCACTGAGATTTGCAGTCAGAAAGATGAAAGGCACTGAAATAATCAGTAAATGGCCGGGTTTCTCCTGAGAGGCCAAGAGCTATAGAGTTAAGCAGCCATTGTGCGCAGGTGCACACGTGATCTCCCATAAATATGTGTATTTAATAATAAAATAATACTGCAAAAAAATCATATCAAGACACAGTTACTCCAGTGTGCCTAGCTTCATTCGCTCCAAGCCTGTCTTCCTCCTTACACATCAGACAGGCAAAATGTTTGAAACACTGTGACAATACTGACAGCAAAAGCAAGAATCCCACCCTCTCAAACATCAGCTCACTTCACTTCCAGTCCCAGTTACTAGCAGAGAGCTCAGTCAGGAAAACTGTCTGTATGAAAATGTTTTATCCATTTTTGCTCATATTGGGGCGTATGTACTATAATGAATCAGGTAAGTGTGACAGCCACGTACATGACCCACGGCCACTCAGACAGGCACATATGGCTACCATTCACAATTGCTGGCCACCTCTCTGTGGCCGTGCCCCACTGATGTATAGGAGTGTGGTGGAGATGGGGCAGGACTGAGTGGTGGACACTAGTTGGCATCCAATCGGATGCCCACCGTGCCACCAGAGTGGATGCCCTGCTATGCATGGAGCATGGGAGTGTGGGAAACAGTGGGTCCTGAAGTCCCTTAAAGAGACAAAATTCTGTGTCAGTGCCCTTATGGTTGACCCCAGCCTTCGCTGCAGGTCCAGAAGGCTGGCATGGCTTGGCACAGGAGTCTCTTACGCCTCTACAGACAGCTGTGTCAGAACTGAGGGGGCATGTAGCCACTACAGCAGGGTCCCTGCCCACATAGCCAACACTTCCCTCCTCCAGCATGCCATGCCTTAGTGCATGGCATGGAGTATAGCGCTGCCCCTGTCTACTCCCCCAGTCTGTCGTCACACAGAGATCTGAGGATGGACAAGGGATCAGGTGTGCGTGGGACATGCACCTATTTAATGAATGCCACAGGGGTCAGTGGGACCCCTGATGCATGGTGGCTGCTCGTAGTGAAGCCTATGCACTGCACATATGCTGCACACACAATTTGTGAATACGGGACTGTGTGACCTGCCCAGCTACTCACCCTTTGCAAAGTAGAGCTGACTTTGCTGGTGAAGCACCTCTCATAGTTTTGTAAAATGCACTATGCAACACATTTAGCAAAGTAGGATCACTTAGCAAGGTCTTCACAGAGCAAGAAGTTAATGACTTCACCAGATGTTCGCTGGTGAAGGGAAACTTCACAACATACGGAGACTGTGGCCCTTGGCATGTTCACATTGGAGTAAAGAAGGCTGAGAGGGGACATGATCTCAGTCATCTGCATAATCAGTGATACTGACAAGTCATCACCCAGAGATGCTTGCTCTGGTGCCCTCCTCCAGCAGGATGTGGGGACACGACCTGAGGCTCAGAGGTAGTAAATTCAGGGATAATGTTAGAAGACCCTTCTTCTTCCAGTGGGAGGTATGCCTATGGAACAGACCACCAGCAGAGATAGTCTCTATGAAGACAGTGCAGACCTACAAGGTAAGCCTTGTCAAACTCTGCTTGGCAAAGGAATCACAGGGTATGCTGGGTACTAGAGCGGGTAGGGAATGCCTATAAATTTTATTTATTTTAACAATTTTTGGCCAGGAAAGACACACTAAGCTGAGGCTTGTTTCCAGGTGCATCCTGGGGGCAGAGGAGGTTAAGTGACTTTCTCGTAGTTGCACAGTGTGTTAGTGGTGGCTGTGGGATTCAAACCCAGCTCTCCAGGTTTGTAGCTCAGTGCTTCTAATCACTATGCTATACTGCCTGAGTTCATGTTTGTACAGCATACTTATTTGTTTCCTGCTTATGAAGCAGAGGGAGCTGACGTGATGGACCTAAAGTACCTTCTGATTTTGAATTACTATGTTACTGCTATGTTACCATGTTAAATGAATCACAAATTAACAAAACTCTTTTGATATAAAATATGTCATGGAGATAAGCAATATCAGCTCATTCCTGTCACTATTAAATGTTTTATTCTATATGTACACTGTATCTGTTTATTTATGTATGTATTTATTTATATATGTATAACAGTTGAGGAAGTTATAAGTGCAATAAAAAGACAAAAATAATAAATCACCTGTGATTGATGTGATCCCCACAGAAATTTATAGGAATAACGATACATAGTGGCAGAAATTCTAACAAGGTTGTTTAACTGTGTTAGTTGGTCAACAAAAATTCCTGCAGTGTGGAACACAGCAGAAATAGTTGCACTTTAAGGTGCTCGTGAAGGAAGTACGACAACTCAGTGAAACTCATCTCAGCGCGGTACAAATCAGAGCAGCAAATTCAGCATGCTGGCAGCACCACACTGGTAAAATATATTGAAATTCAACTTGTGGCAACTACCTGTAACAACACCTCGCAGAAAACAACCACAGAACAGCAACACATTTTCTTGAACCATCCATAATTAGTACACTGGCGTTATGAATGTTCACTAGTTTTTAATGGGGGGGGGGCTTCACCACCCTCGAACTCCCCATCAGGGGGCTGCGCCCCTGAACACCCCCTTACTTATATAATCAACTCCAAGGTCATGCATAATTCAAAGAAAGGAGAAAAGTTTCAAACCAGCATGGTTTCTCCGTCCAAGGTGACATCACCCTCACACCACCTTTAAGTGCATATCTGTGTAACACAGCAGCACATACGTAAAATAAAACAGAAAGAAAACTAATTTGATGGAGAGGGCAGAGTCAAACCGTTGTCCCAGTGTAGCACCATCTACTCATATGCTGACACTCTATCCTCTAAGTCACACTGTCAGCTTGGCAATATAGTGCACATCTACATACTTAGAGTGCTTGGATAGGATGGAAGTAGTTATGCCTATAGTGCAATACCAGACATCGCTATTATGTCACCTTAGCGCATAGGTCTTTTGCGCTCTTTGCTGTTAGGGTTACCACCTTTTAAAAAGCCCAAAGTGGGACATTTCTTACTGAAACATGATTTTTCGCAGGACAATATGTTGTCTCGACCAATGCAACAGACTTGTATTGTTTAAATAATCAGAATTAAGACTAAGCGTTGTATTTTTTTAGCTGTTTTTTAGTATTTCATGCCATTTTAAGGTATTTTAGTTAAGGTATTATGCTGTTTTGCAGCATTTAGAGGAAAGCCAGAAAATATTTTTTTCTGCTATAAAGTCAGGACATGTAGTATTTTTCATGTTTTTTTTTGCAGGACACAGCTGCCCAAATCAGGACTGTCCTGCAAAAATAGGGACAGGTAGTAACCCTATTTGCTACGTGGCATTGACCGCGCGTTTATGACACTCGCAGAGCGATCGTGCTACTGCTCAAGAAGACCCTAGTTCATACAGGACAATTTTTCTTCATTGAATATCCCAACAAACCTTCACCAGAATCTTATTAGATAAGTCACAGTTGCTGGTGGAAACAGAAAAGTTATTAAGCAACAACCAGTTTGGATTTTGTGCAGCTCAATCTACTGTCGATTCTATTTTTCTGATTGATTATTTGATTCATAAATATGTAGTTGGAAGGACTCCATTTTCATGGCTTCCTTGGAAATTAAGGGAGCATTCGACAGCTTAATTATAGAAATTCTATGGTCTTCTTTAAGAGTGAAATGAATTGATAAGCATTTCTTGAGTCTGCTAGAGATTTTGCATAAAGACATTACTTTAAAGGTTAGATATTTCCGAAATGGTGATGTTAATGATGATGTTTTGGTAGAAAAAGGAGACAAACAAGGCTATATGTTGGCTCCTCTTCTTTTCAATATATATGTAACCCCCCACCGGCCACTTATTTAACTAGTAGGCACACCTTCCCATACCATTTCTGTCTGGGGGAACAAAGGAGGGGTGGGGGTACAAAGCAGTATGCTGCAGGTGTGTACAAGACACAAACCGACCTTTACAAAACCCAGGTCCTGAGGAGAGAACTTCTGCTAAGGGCTATGCCAGGTTTGCACCTCTGACAGGGGTACCCAGTAACTCCACACAGGAAGCAATAACTAGATTGTCCATACCAGGTTGGGATTCTAGAGTGTGACTTTATTCCAAATGACAGATGGTACACAAAAGCAAAGATGGATCCCCAAGGGTTTACACTTTGAAACACAAGGCAAATGCAGAAAACACGTCCTCTGTACTCTGACAGACATTCGCTACTTCCCATATTGCATAGGATTTAAACCTTTTTCAGCGGCAAGCCTAAGCTGAAAACACTTCTTGTGGCAATGGCCACCGTGGAGTACACAAACATTTCTTCTTCTATGTGGCACTGGCCACGTACTTAGCTGCAGTTCCTATATGGCATAGGCATTTAATGAAGACACTGTGGCATCTTGCCATGACGGAACACACTGGTGCTCAAGACTCGAACAACTCACACCCTGGGGGTAAACTTTACTCTTCATGCATTGGCCATATGCTCTGAATAAAATAGGCACCCTTACAGAACCCAAAGTGCTGAACTGGTCACTACAGATGGGGGGTTGCCCACCTTTTGCTTCCTCGTCCATACCCAGCCATTCTTTCAGAGTTACACCTTAGCTGCTACTGCAGAAGTACCAGTATGCTACTTTTAAATGTTTAGCATATTTAAGCATCTGACACACTACAAGGGAGTGTAACATTAAAGTTCTTAACAAAGTGTCTAGTCACACCTGGGACAGCCACTGCTGTCAGCAAACTTTAAAACAATCTTCTTGAGAACAGTCGCAAAACAGAAATGGGTGAGTTGGGTCCCTTTATCAGAGTGTCACCCCACAAAAACAACAGGTACATATCCTGGGTAACTCTCAGACAGAATCTATTCACAGTTTGTATACCAAAGGCAGCTTCAAAACTGTTCTAGGTTGGATCAAGGGATTGCCCCTCAAATCCTCTGCAGTCACCCTCATCCCATTGGGGATTAGGGCATCAGGGAAATCCTGGAGACGGTTTACACCACTTCACAAGTCAGGCAAAAGATATCCTTAGACTAGGGTAAGACAAACTGGCTCTCCTCACTCCTCACTCCTCACTGCTCACTGTCTGAGCACAGAACTAAAACTCTTGGCTGCTGGCACTGAACTGACCTCAGAATTCTAAACTCCCTACACTCACTCACAGCAAGCTATATGGCTTATGAGGCTGCGAGAGTTCTAAATGACATCACCTCTGTGCTCTCAACTGAAACCAAGCAAGCAGAGAGGGACTAGATGAAAATCTATTTAACTAGATATTCACCTGCTGCCTTCCCTACCTAACACTGACACTGATAAGATTCTAGTAACCCCAGGGAACAGGGGGCCTACATATATATTCATAAATTAATAGAAGATATTGTACAGTTAAAAGCCCCCCCCAAAAAAAATATTTCAGTGAAAAATGTCAGTATAATAATGTGTGCAGATGATGCAGTAGTCAGCCAGAATGGCAATTGGATTACAGAAAATCTTTGATACAGTAGCAAGATATCTGCAGTCACTAGATCTAATGCCATATATTGGAAATTCAAAAATAATGCACGTTTCCAAACAAATAAAAAAAATACGAGCTAGATGTATAACGGTATAAGCATTGAAGAAGTGGATAATTTTAAATATCTTGGTGTTAGAAGCATAGAAACATAGACTTTAACGGCAGATAAGGACCACTTGGCCCACCTAGTCTGCCCATGTCCCTACCTAAGCTGCAGATCCTAGTTAACCAACAGCCTATTTCATCCTACCCCCCACCAGAATTGCTTTATGTTTGTCCCATACATTCTTGAATTCCCCCACTATTTTTGACCCCACTATCTCCTCTGGAAGGTTGTTCCACGCGTCCACCACCCTCTCTGTGAAAACATACTTCCTCGCATTGCCCTTGAGCTGTCCCCCCTCTATCTTCAAATTGTGCCCCCTTGTTCTTGTACATAAAATTTGTTACAGTAAGTAGGGAAAGTACAAATTAGTCTTTGCATATAGAAATTAAAGAGAAGAGAAGCCAGACAAGCAACACTTGGTATTCTTAGAATTGGAAAGTTGTTCACAAAAAACTCATTAATAGCTATGATGCAAATATTTGAGGCAAAAATATGTTTGAGTATTTTGAATGCAACTGAGATTTGAGGTTTTAAAGAGGAAGTAAAAACTTTTTGGAATCAGTACAGAATTTGTTTATTAATCCCTGACGAGTTTCTAGGACTAGGGACTGGTATATGTTCTTTGTCTGTCTTGGCGACCAAAATAATGATTAACTGTTAGCAAAAATGGGAACACATTTTGAGAATACTTCACTTTAGATCTTGATTATCAGAACTAGATAACACGTTAAGATTTTTGGGACTGGATTCCCTTTTTTTTTTTTTTTTTTTAAATAAATAACCAGATTACAGACCCCAGACTCCATGATACAGCTAGACAGGCAGATATCACCCTATTGTCAAGTCCCTCAATATTTAGCTTTTACAGCTCAGTGAATGCTGAGTCTCATCACGAAATGAAGGTTTATTTAAAAACTGTGAGAACATATATCATGTGAAGCTAGCTGCAAGGTTAAGATTTAATTGTAATGTTAGTACAAATACAGCATGTATGAAATGGAATGAAATAATAGAGGGCTGAAGTTGTTCTGCTAATTGTGGAGTCAGGTTAATAACAACAATGTATATGTAATTCGACTGCCAACTTCTGTCATCGTATAAGAAAGATGAACAGATCCATTAGTTGCTGGCAGGGAAACTTTAGATATTTCACAGAAAAGTTTGAATCTTTTTAATAATAAGAGGGTAAGCGCGCTCTATGCTCTTGCAAATTTTGTACAGATGTCTTTGTATTGCTTTGATTCACATAGTAAATCTATTTGTTAGGTATGCTGCATTTACTTATGTAACTTTTATGAACATGTATATGTATATGTATTACCGTGAAATAATTTCCTTATGGTACATCTGTTTCTAATTCTATGCCAAAATGAAATTGGTATGCATACTTTGGATAAATAAAGTTCATTGATTGATTACCAATTAGAAGGAAAAGTACTGGCAACCACCAAACAGGAAAGGGACCTGGGGGTAATCATTTCTTATGACCTGAAAGCAGCCAAGCAGTGTGATAATGCAGTGGGGAAGGCTTGAAAGATGCTTGGGTGCCTAGGGAGAGGTATCACCAGTAGGAGGAAGGGGGTAATATGACCCCTGTTCAGATCACTGGTAAGACCCCGCCTCGAGTACTGTCTCCAGTTCTGGAGACCCCACCTCTGTAAGGACACCGATAAGGTAGAGGTGGTAAAAAAGAGGGATACCAAAATGGTGCAGGGCCTGCATCAAAAGCCCTATGAGGAGTGACTCAAGGAACTGAATATCTACTCTCTCGAGGAGAGGAAGGAATGGGAGGATATGATAGAAACATTCAAATACCTAACAGGTATTAATAAGGTACAGGAAGGTAACATTTTCCATAGAAAAAGAAGCTCAAAAACAAGGGGTCATGATATGAAGTTGGAGGGGGGAGGCTCAAAGGATATGTTAGGAAATACTTCTTCACTGAGAGGGTGATAGACACCTGGAACACTCTTCCAGTGGAGGTGGTATGTGACAGGATTCAAGCATGCATAGGACAGATACAAGGGGAGCTTGGTAGTAAGGCAAGGGAAGGAGATGACTGGAGACTGAGTAGGGTCTGTGGTGGCCCAGTAGGCAGGGAAAACTAGGCAGACTAGGTGGGCCAAGAGGTCCTTATCTGCCAACAACTTCTATGTTTCTATGATTGGTTGAGTGAGGTCAGAGAGTCCAGCTTCCCTCAACTTATCTGGTAAAAGGAGGTGTGTCACTGTATCAAAGGTCTTGGAAAGGTTGATGAAGATGGCTGTGGTAACGTGTCTCTGGTCCATACCTTTCAGGCTGGAATCAGTGACCACAAAGAGGGCAGAGGTGGTAAAACCCATAAGAAAACTGCCCACTTAACAAAAAGTATAATTTATATATATATATTGTTTTGTTCCAAGAGACAGGGGTCTCCAGATGCTAAGGAGGAATTCTTCCAGTTGTAATCTTTTGTAATACCAGACATAGTTGATCCATTTCTTCATACTTTTGGAATGTACTGCTTATCTGGATGTTATAGCCCTCTGTAAGTTATTTACAGACAGTTATTGCTTGTGTTCAGTTTCAAACTTGGAAATGTGATTTGGATGTCCCCTGTCTCTTTGTAGTGCCTGTTAGTAGTGTATCTCTCTCTTTTTCACTGTGATATTAAATATTTGACTTTGCTACTTGCTTTAGAGTTATGATGCTGGATTTGACCTTTTTGTACTATACATATTTACTATATTTTCTGTTTATTTCATTCAGATATTAACACATGAACACAAGCCCCACCTTTTGTAGTGGAGTTAGAATGTAAGTGTGCAAAATGGGTTAACCAGGGTTTCTCTCATTCAGTAGTGTCATTTCAGCAGACTGAATGGGGTTGCAAAGTCCCATTTCACCAGAATCACAGGGGTTGCAAAACTCCTCCACTCACCAAATTTATATAAAAAAATACTAGGAGAAGTCTTGTATTAGGGGTTCAAATAGACAGCAAAAGACATAACAGAGGTTACAAAGAAAATACAGGTCTCAACTGCAAGCCCATGCTGCCCCTAAATGATACCTATGCTATCATCCTGTTATATGCCATGAAATGGGCTCTCACTGTATTATTTAACTTAGAAAATACATTTTGTGGAGTTTACAATTGATATGATGAGGTTACTAGAGTAATGGTTAGTGAATATAAAATTGACACCATGCTTGCAAATTATTTGTATATTTATATTTTGATCAACAAAAGTAACAAGCCTAATTTAGTAATGTATTTTAGATGTAAAACTTTTTATCGTGTCTATCTGCAGATCATATGTAAATAGATATGTTATTTTCATTGCAAAGAACCAGCTCAGTGGCGCTGAGGGTTGAGGCGCTGGATGCTACACCTCACACCACACTGGCGAATCGGGTTCAGGAATGGACTTGAGCCGCCAGGGGTTGGCTGGGGAGGGAGAGGCTTGAGCATCCAGAGGACAGCTGTCCTCTCCTGGGGTGGGTAGTGGGCCATGCATCACTCACCAGTGGCCCCCAATGGAGATCGGAGGCACTGCAGCAGCAATGCCGTACCAAGGGGTGGAGCGGCAATGGACGACAGCACGTCAGTTGTGCAGACGTCATTACACGTCTGCGCTCCAGAGGCAATATCTACAAGAAAAAGCCCTGCTCCCTGGATAGGCGGCAGCACCTCCCGTGCCCCACCACAACACACCCAATGCCAGGTTCATTCCACTGACTCTCCCGATCCCCCAGCCTGCCTTGTTTCCGGCATTGCAGAGGTGCCTCATCAGACCAGGTAGGTAGGGGAGTGCCTGTCCCTGGTTTCTCAGTGGGGTGTCTTCAGGTGGATGGTATTGTGGTGGCAGTGAGTGAGGCTGCCTGAGAGAATTCCAGGATGGCGGAGATATAGAGAATCCCCCCCCCAAAAAAAATAATTTCATTGCAAAGTATTTTCTATTACTTTGTAGCATGTGTTTCATCATTCTAGTATAACTCACGTCCTCAGAAGATTCAACCAACTTATTACCTCTTCCAGCATTCACTAAAGGTAAACTTCCTTGGTGGAGCCCAGTGCTTGGTCATTAAAGCCAGAGCAATGTGGTTGCAAAGAGCACTTTGCTTTGGCACAGACTTTGCGCACAATCACACACCTTTCAATATGCCCACAAACCTCTTTGCAAGCGAATGTGATAGGAGGCAGGGACAGATATATTCACAGCACACTGCAGCTCTCAAACCACTGGCTTACAGGCTGCTGGGAACTGTAGAAGTTTCTACATGCTCAAAGCACTGGACACCGAGGAAGTGGGCCATGAGGTCAGGTGCAGAAAGATCGATCTTGTGACACGAGTGAATGCTCGACACAAAGGGGAGGGGCACTGAAAGCCAGGGATGAGGGAACAAGAGGGAGATGTGGTAGGTGGGCCGTGGATGACTATGGGCCCAGTTCTGCAAAGTTGCCAATGTCTGTGGATCATCACATGCACCAAACAATGCAACACTGTGTTGCATTTGGAATGGGTTATTTGCATTGCATTATACTCATGGGGGGACTCCTCCCCACTGCAACACACAGTGGCCTTTGAATGCAGCAGTATCACATGACAGAGCAAGTGTGGTCATAACACAGCTGCTTTGCCCTGTACCTGACTCTGAATGGGTCACCAGGGTTTTTTTAATTTCCATAGTCCTCCTGACTCCCACTTACTCATGGTGTGACCTTGAGCAAGTCACTTAACCTCTCCATGCTTAACCTCCTCTCTCTCTCTCTCACTCTCTCTTTCTCTTTCTCTCTGTCTCCTTGTTTCCTTAGCTTTCCTGAACAGTCTTTAACACCTCTCGATATCTCTTAGCCTCACAGTGTTCAACAAATGGCTAATGAAAATGTTCACAGTATGTAAAACGCCTTGGGATAAAGAGTGTATGAAACGCATTATATAAACTTAAAATTCCTTCCTTCCTTCCTTCCTTCCTTCCTTCCTTTCTTCCTCTTCCCCTACTTTCCCATTCCCTACACTCCTACAGTTGGTACCTTGCCTCTGTCCCACTGTTGGCGACAGAACATTCTGCATTGTAGAATCAACTCATCTGGAACAGCCAGAACATAGTTCCATTCCTTAGTCTGTCAGCACCTGGTCACTCAGTCTTAGTTCCAATTAATTTCACAGTGCTGACCCCATCATAGTTTGTCCCCCTAATCACACAGCTCTGGTCCCAGTTTACAGCCACAGCCCTGACCTCAGCACTCACAACCCTTTAAAATAGCCTATCAGTGCCTGATTACACATCCGTGAACAAATATGATAGCCTAGCTGTCAAGATTATCACCAGTTATTCAGTTCCAGTTGTGAAAAGCTAACAATTGGCATTTTGATAACAGACAAACACAGATTTTCAGGCTTAGCTATCACCACTTTAAATACACAGATATAAACAAATGTTTCTCCATCCTTCAAGAAAACCTTTAAAAAGTTTATTGATCAGAACAGATAAATATTGTAGGTTGCTTTGGCCTTTTGGGAGTGTTTAAGCACTTAAGAATTTTCAGCCTTGCTGGTTTCCTCCGAGAATGTGTCTTAGAAAGAATCCAATGAAGGCTTGATTTTTTTTGGTGCCAAATTCCAAAAAAGTTATTTTTATTTATTTGACAATATTTGGCCAGGAAAGACACACTAAGCCAAGGCTTGTTTCCAGATGCATCCTGGGAGCACAGCTAGGAAGTTAAGTGACTTGTTCGTGGTCACATAGTATGCAAGTGGTGGCTGTGGGATTCAAACTCAGTTCTCCATGTCTGCAGCTCAGTGCTCTTAACCACTATATGCTGTACTGCCTTCATGAATTATTCCTGTACTTTGGTGGCAGGAAGACATAATATACAGTAGGTGGTGGTGGAAGGTGGGGAGTATGTTGGTTTAGGAGCAGATTTCCAGATTAAAGAACTGATCTTATATGCTGGGTAAAAGAAGGCAATAGAGCTGCCAAGACCAACAGAGAGCACCCCATGAAGACAGAAGTCTTACGACTTTTCCTGTTTTTGTCAGTTCGGAGACATAATGCACTGGGCACTGTGCAATAAGAATTTGAGATTTGGAGCTATGTTTTCACAGCATTTCTGAAAGGCCTCTTTGCTGATGACCTCCCAGCCCCGTCAGCTGCTCCCCCACTGTCAGACTAGTGAGGATCCAAATGGAGTGGGCCCAATGGTACCGGCAATTTCTCAGCCCTATCAGGCACTCCCCCAACTGTTGGACTAGTGGAGATCCACATGGAGAGGGCCCCCGAGGGTATCTGTGATCTCCCAGCCCCATCAGTCACTCCCCCTGTGATCTCCCAGCCCCATCAGTCACTCCCCCAATGTTGGACTAGTGGGGATCCAAGTGGAGTGGGACCTGAGGGTACCTTCTATCTCCCAGCCTTGTCAGCCACTCCCCCTGTGATCTCCCAGCTCTGTCAGCCACTCCCCCTGTGATCTCCCAGCCCTGTCAGTCACTCCCCCTGTGGTCTCCCTGCCCGGTCAGCCACTTTCCCCACCATCAGACTAGGGTAACCCATGTGGCATGGGCCTGAGGGTACTGGCAACCTCCCATCCCCATTAGTCACTCCACCCACCATTGGACTAGTGGGGATCAACGTGGAGTGGGGCCTGAGGGTACCTGTGATCTCTCAGCCCCATCAACCACTCCCCCCACCATCAGACTAGTGGGAATCCATGTGGTGTGGGGTCTGAGGGTACTGGCAACCTCCCATCCCCATCAGTCACTCTGCTCACTGTTGGACTAGTTGGGATCAACGTGGAGTGGGGCCTGAGGGTACCTGCAATATCCCAGCCCCATCAGCCACTCCCTCTGTGATCACCCAGCCCATCAGTCACTCCCCCACCATCACACAAGTGGGAATCAATGTGGAGTGGAGCATGAGAGTACCTGTGATCTCCCAGCCCCATCAGTCACTCCCCCTGTGATCCCTCAGAACCGTCAGCCACTCCCCCACCATCACACTAGTGGGGATCCATGTGAAGTGGTGCCTGAGGGTACCTGCAATCTCCCAGCCCTGTCAGCCACTCCCCCCACATTCAGACTAGTGGGGATCCATGTGGAGTGGGGCCTGAGGGTACCTGCTGTCTCCCAGCCCTGTCAGCCACTCCCCCTGTGATCTCCCAGCCCTGTCAGCCACTCCACCAATGCCGGACTAGTGGGGATCCACGTGGAGTGGGGCCTGAGGGTACCTGCTATCTCCTAGCTGTGCCAGCCACTCCCTCTGTGATCTCCCAGCCCCGTCAGCCACTCCCCCATGTGATCTCACAGCCCTGTTAGTCACTTTCCCCACCATCAGACTAGTGAGGATCCATGTGGTGTGGAGCCTGAGGGTACTGGCAACCTCCCATCCCCATCAGTCACTCCACCACAGTGAGACTAGTGGGGATCAACATGGAGTGGGGCCTGAGGGTACCTGCAATCTCCCAGCCCTGTCAGCCACTCCCCCTACCATCAGACTAGTGGAAATCCATGTGGCGTGGAGCCTGAGGGTACTGGCAACCTTCCATCCCAATCAGTCACTCCGCCCACTGTTGGACTAGTGGGGATCAATGTGGAGTGGGGCTTGCGGGCACCTGCGATTTCCCAGCCCCGTCAGCCACTCCCGCTGTGATCCCCCAGACCCATCAGCCACCCCCACCATCACACTAGTGGGGATCAACGTGGAGTGGGGCCTGAGGATACCTGCGATCTCCCAGCCCCATCAGTCACTCTCCCTGTGATCCCCCAGACCCATCAGCCACCCCCACCATCACACTAGTGGGGATCAACGTGGAGTGGGGCCTGAGGGTACCTGCGATCTCCCAGCCCCATCAGCCACTGCCCTCACTGTCAGACTAGTGGGGTCCACATAGAGTGGGGTCCAAGGGTAATCATGACCTCCCAGCCCTGTCGGCCACTCCCCCCACTGTCACTCCAGTGGGGTTCCACAGGGTGGGGCCCAAGGGTACCCGTGACCTCCCAGCCCCCCCCTCATCAGTTTCCAGCCATGCACCCATGTTCTTAATCTGCTACTCATGGTACGTAGTTCCTTTCAGTTTACCTTGTTCATTCCTTTCAGGAAAGTGAAGGTCTCTATCATATCTCCCCTCTCCCATCTGACCTCCAATGGATACATAGTGCCCTAAGCCAATCTTCGTAAGACCTGCCCTGCTGGCTGTGAATCATTTTGGTTACTCTGCAGTGCACTGTCTCTAGCCGGTCCTCATTTTTTCTCAGCTGAGGCCTCCAGAACTGGGCACAGCACTCCAGGTGGGCCCTAACTGGTACTCTGTAGAGACGCAGTAATACCTATTTCCTTCTGCTGTCAGTACCCCTTCCTATACACCCCAGCATCCTGTTTTCCTTACTGCAGGTTTTGTTACATTGGTTTGATTGTTTTAGAGAGTCACCGAGGAATCACAATGGTGACTCTTAGGTCTCTTTCCTCAGAGGGCATGCCCAACTTTACCCCCCCCCCCCGTACTCTGTCCTGGGGCTCTTGTTCCCTATGTACATCACCTTGCATTTTTTGGCATTTGAATTTCAGCTGCCAAACATTTGACCACCTCTCTACCTTTTGTAAGTTTCTCTGCATCTCCCTTACCAATGTCTACCCTGCCACAGAGCTCAGTGTCACTTGCACAGAGCCACGTCTTGCCCTGGATTCCTTCTGCCATGTCACTGATAAACATATTGAAAAGGACAGGGCCCAGGACTGCTCCCTGTGGTACCTCACAGATGAGCTCCCTCTCTTCTGATCTGACTCCGTTAGCCACAACCCTCCACTGTCTCCCTTCCAGTCAGTTTCTCACCTATCTGTGCTCTTCACTGCACCCAGATCCTACAGCTTCTTCAGCAGCCTTCTCTGAAGCACTTAGTTGAAAGCCTTGCTGAAATCAAAGTAGATGGAAGATGGAAGCGAGGAGAGTGTGTCTGGCAGGTCACTTGGGCAGGTAGCGGGGGGTGGCATTCTGAGGCCCAAAGGAGTGTGGTGCCACTTGTAACAGGAAGGAGGACAAACTAATCAGGCAAAAAAAAAAGAATGCAGGTCCCAATTTATAGTCATTTTTTTATGTTTCCTTGCGCATGCACAAGAAACACCTTGTGGCAGAACGACATTTGAAAGGTGTGTCAGGGATGAATCCAATGCAGAGCACTCTACAGTGGGCTGATCCCTCACAGACCAATGAGAATGCAGCCAGACTGTGACACTAGTCAGAGTTTCACAGCTGGAAACCAGTCTGTAGTTGAAAGAAATGAAGCGCTCCAATGAGAGTGCTTCAGTTCTTTCATTTGTATAAATCCCCCCCACCAACCTCCTCCATCCACTACCGTGCTCAATCTCTCTTGTATATTATAGACCACTGTTGCATGTCTTCCCGGACCCAAAAAGGAATATCTCTCTGCTGACATATATGATTTGTGTACAGAGAGAAAGAGACCCCCCACGCCACCGATGGTGTCCGCTCTCCATCCTCCTTTCACTGAGAGTAGAACATGTGGATAAAGCCAGACGGTTAGCTTTGTCCTTTAGCATAGTTACTGTTACAAGGCAGTAGTCCCTCCCCCTTATGTTTTACTTCTGTAGTTAGAAATAACTGCAAATTGCCAATATTCAGTATACTGCTGTGGGTGCATTTCAGTAACAGTTTAATAAATCTCATTGCCTGATCAAGCATCCCTATTTCTCTACTCATGATTCCCTTATTCTAACAGATGCTACATTTAAATTGCTCTAATCTCCCAACAGGGTCCTATCGCAGATGTTGTCTACTTTCCCCCTCACTGTTTTTTTTCGGCTCTTCTACCATACAAATCTCTCTCTCCCTGCCAAGCTGGTGTTTATTCAACTGGGACACATTTCACACCCTAGTACAAACGGAGTTCTAGGCCCCGCCTTCATTGAAGGAGAGGAGTTGGGGCTGGGCCTACATACACCCTGGAGAGCGGGAAGCAGCATCAGAATCCCTATGGAGTCGTCGCCACCTGAAGGTACTGCTCGACTAGGATGCCATCTCCGAATTCTTCATTTGCTATGTTTCTGTTTTTGCTACCAAAAGCTATGGAATCTGCTCTCGGCTCCAGTGTCTTCCTTTCCCCAGCCCATATGGTCTGCCTCGAGGTTAGCTGGGGCCCCAGCTGAACTGCTTCCTCTACAAGATGTTCCCTTCAAATGAATCAGCACTTAGTCGACACAGGTACTATATAAGCAATAGCCTGTGACAGGGCTTCCGTTTATTTATAATGCCCCAATACTATTATAACTGGATTTTTTTTATTTTTACAGAATCATTTTTATTTTTGTATAGACATTTTCTAGGCAGAATACAGGTATGTCAGTTTGACAGTTATGTAAGTGGCTTATGTTTATTATTTATAGGTAGGTTATTTATAACCCAACCCTGCTCATAACGTTGGTTATTTTCCTTGTATCTCTTTATCCCCTTCCACCCCAGACTTCCCCAATCAAAGCTCTTGTTTGCCTCTGTAGTTTGTTCTGGATTAAATAACTGCAAGAAATGCATATTTTCCCCTAGCTTTCCTGCTCTCTGGAGACCGTGGATTGTTACCAGGAGAGACCTTCCATTCCCTATCCTGCACCCAGCATCAAATTGAACCCTTATGCTCCCTCCCTCTGCATGCTGTCGGCCCCGCACCCTCCGTTCCCAGTCCCGGTAGGTTCCGCAGTACACTCATAGTGGATGGCAGTGCTTGAAAAGGTATGGGGGCAGTGGGTACGGCTGAATCTTAAAAACTGTTCTCGGGGTTGTGCTTTGGAGGCGGAGTGGTGGTTTGTTTTCATTTCCTGTAGCCATAGAGATCAACGTAAACCAACCACCCAAATGTACTGTCTGCTGTGCAGGACATGCTGCTTTGGCATGGACATCACCTGCCTCTTGTGAAGAGTGTAAGATAGTACACGTTTCATTACAATCACTGGGTGGCACATAGCAAAGCAACAAGTTTACTAGCGACAGCACACCCCGGTATAAGACTTGGGGAAAACACACTTCTTTTATGAACCCTGCATTTTAATCAAATGGGGACAAACTCGCCCCTTTTCTGCAGCCTTAGTATCTATGCATCATTCATGTACTCAAATGTGTTGCAGAAACTAGACAATAAAACACATTTCTCACAACAGAATGACAAGCATTTGTCAATGCTGAATGTTTGCTTGCTGATATTAGCATTGGACGTGCAGGAGTTAGACAGATGCAGAACAGGAGTGGTAGTGAAGTATTGAACTCATGCCAATCCCACCTCCACCCTGCAGAGATGGACAGGCATTGGGGTGTGCCTGTGGGTCGTTGCCCATAATGCTCATGGCATTTCACCTCACCCTATCCTGTAGACACCGACAAGTGTTGAGGTGTGCCTTGGAGTGTTCGGCTTCACAGTCACCCCATTTCATAAGGACATACGCTGAAATGGGTGCAGTACAGGAGAATGGATTGAAGTCTGAGGCTGAAGAGTGCAAGGTACACCTCATTGCCTGTCACTGGCTTCAGGGTTGGGGTGAGATGGCACGAGCATTACAGCCGGTGATCCAAAGTTACACCTCTGATGCCTGTCAGTCTGTACCTAACCCCTAATGCCCTGGGCGTGTGTTGGTATTTGCACTACAAATTTTCAACATGGCCTTTTTGTGACCTCCACCTCATGAAAGCATTTGGGACCTCTTCTCATGAACAGTGGTAGTGTGATTTTCTTAATGTGTCCTGAACTTTGAGTTCCCACAGCAACTGTGCCATTCTGCGCCAGATGTGCGACAATACAGATCAGACAGGATGTGAAGAATGACAGCTGTACCATCCATAGGGAGGTGTGAAGAGATGGCAATGTTGAAAATCTATAGAGAAAATATTAAAAATGCTTGAAGTTCCGAGCATAAGTGGAACCTGCGCAACACATGCTTGTACTGCAGTCATTTAGTGGAATTATTTCACCAAAGTTTCAACGTAGGCATTTTGTGACCTCTGCTCATGAACACTGTCACTATGATTTTCTTAATCTGTCCGAAACATTAATTTCCCATAGCGACCGCGCCATTGTGCACCAGATGTGCAAATGCATATTTCGAGCAGGATATGAAAAATGACTGCTGTACTGTTCACAAGGAAGTGTGGCAAAATGCCAATGTTGAAAATCTGGAGTAAAAATATTACAAATTTGTGCACTTCCGAGCATACATGGAAACTGCGCAACACACACTTGTAACACAGTCATTTTATGGACTTTTGTCACCAAATTTTCAACATAGGCATTTTAGGTATTCTGCTCATGAACAGTGTCACTATGATTTTCTTAATATGTCCTGAACACTGACTTCCCACAGCGACCGAGCTATTCTGCATCGGAAGTGCAAAAACATATTTCGGCCAGGATGTGAAAAATGATGGCTATACTGTTCATAAGGAGGTGTGGAAAAATGCCAATGCTGAAAATCTGAAGTGAAAATATTACAGATTCATGAAAGTACGAGCATGCATGGAAACTGTGCAATGCATGCTCATAAAACAGTCATTTTTTGAATGTTTGCCAGCAAATTTGCAACATAGGCTTTTTGAGAGCCCACCTCATGAACACTGGCACTGTCATTTCGTTACTGGATCCCAAAAGATGATTCCGCAGAGTGACCGTGAAATCACCATTCGGGACCGAATAACGTCATGACAGTGGCTGAGTTCATGAGGAGGGGTCTCAATAACCCCATGTTGAAAATTTGGTGCCAAAATTCCCAAAAATGCCTGAGATATGCACCACAGTTGAAAAAAAAACTATTTATGCCATTATACAGCTTACCGGCATTTCTTCAGTTTGCCGTCAGCTTTGAAGAGTGCAAACGTGTTCCTGGTCCACCGAAGATCATCGCACTGGGCACCAGAGATACGTATGGGGTGAGGGGGTGTGTGGTGGAGGCAGGGTGTGCAGAGGGTGGGCGAGATTGGGGGAAGGGCCACTGAATTCAACGAGGGACTGTTTTCTGTTTTACAGGTTTAAAAAAAATAATAAACCATGGACTTTTTTTTTTACAGGGATAATTTGGCACGCTGGGCTGGGCTCCCAGCGTACCACCTGAGTGTTTTCGGGGAGGGCTGTAGCTGACAGGGATTGGGCACCTCGGTCGGCATGGGGGAGCCGAGGGGATTGGGCACCCCGCTGGCCACAACAAATTGGGAGACATTATGCCGATGGGGAGGGCCCTCGCTGGCAAATTGAACTGGGAAGGGAGGGACTGAAGCCAACAGGATTGGGCCCCCCATCAGCAAGGAAAGACTGTTGGGGGGCACATGATGCCCAGGGGGATTGGGCACCCCCTCAGCACACAACAAATGGGGGAAGGGGTTACATTATGCTAACGGGGAGTGGGCTCCCCCGTCGGCAAATGAACTGGGTCGGGGACAGCAATGTACCGCCCTGCAATGATGGGTCACTCCCTCATTGTAGTGGCGGATTCATTTCAAGATGGTGGCATGCTGGCTGACCTAGTGTCAGCAGCAGCGGGCCACCTCATTGGGTAAAGTGGGCCAAGCCTCAAAAGGCACTGGGGCCATTGACCCCAACAGTGCCGCACCTCCAAAACCCTGCTTCTCTCCTAAGCTGTGATGAAATGTTTCTTGCACATGCGCACAAGCAAACATTGAAACAGTAATGACCATTCTCGAAGTGTACAAGTACTAGTACTAAATGGCACCACTTTTAAATTATGTGAGCAGTAGTTCTGTGCTGTGTGGAGATATCAGAGTCTTGCCAATGACCGGCAAGCAGCACAGTGTTAAACTGTCACTAGCCAAATTGCATTTTGTTAAACATTTCTGCATTTAGGTACAAATAACTTTGTCCAAGTTGTCAAACTGCTACAGCCAGACAGCAGACCCAAATTCTGTGATGTTTGTCAGAGTATTATTTGGCTAGTGAATTCAGGTGATGAGTAGCCAAAGTGCTTTAGGGTTTTCACTTTAGGCTTATTGCCTGTACTTTTTTCCACAGTGCTGGCATTTCTCAATTTCCATTTATTCCCCTGTATAAGAACAAGGAAGGATGCACTAAGCAATAAGGGTATCTTTTGCATGCACACAATGAACACAATAATTACATGTGTATAGTAGAGTTTGTTTTTTAAGGGCTGGCCACATTTCTGTCATTGTTCTGCTTTCACAGCCTTTAGTAAATTCAGTGGCTGTCTCCAGTTATGATTTATACACTGGTGGTCAGTACAGTTTTTGAACTGTATGATGTAATTCTGTACCTTTCAACCACAGAGGTAGAACATGAATGCATTATGGCAATGAAGGAAAAGAGCATAAACTGCATCATACAGTCCTACAATGATCCATATCAGCATTGTGTAAATTAGAAAAACCTTGTGAGTTTACTAGTCCTGTAATGATGGAACAGCAGAATGAGAACCATTACTTCAAATTATAACAAGCATTTCTCAATGCCGAATGTTGTCTTGCTGGCATTGGCACTGGTAGTCCAGGAGTTAGACAGATGCATAATAGGAATGGCAGTGAAGTATTGAACTGATGCCAACCCCACCCCCACCCTGCAAAGACTGACAGGCATTGGGATGTGTCTTTGGGTCGTCGGCCATAACGCTCACGCCATTTCACCTCATCCTACCCTGCAGACACTGCTAAGTGTTGCGGTGTGCCTTGGGGTCTTTGGGCCTTACGCTCACCCCATTTCATAAGGAAATGTGCTGAGATGGGTGCAATATAGGAGAATGGGGTGAACTTTTGGGGATGAAGACTCCAAGGCACACTTCAATGCCTGTCAGTGGCTGAAGGGTGGCGTGGGGGTGGAATGGTATGAGCATTACAGTCGGCAATCCCAAGTCACACTCCTGACGCCTGTCAGTCTGTACAGGGTGGGGCGTTACGGTTGGAAACCCTAATGCCCTGGGCATTTGTTGGTATTTTCGCTCCAAATTTTCAACATGGGATTTTTGTGACCCCACCTCATGAACAGTGGCACTATCAGTTCATTAGCCGAAAGGTGATTTTGCACAGCGTTTGCACCATTTGGCACCACAGGTGTGAAAACACATTTTGGGCAGGATGTGAAAAATGACAGTTGTACTGTTCATCAAGAGGTGTAAAAAATGGTAATGTAGAAAATCTGGAGTGAAAATATGAAAAATTAGTGAAGTCACTAGCGTGTGTAAAAACTGCACAACGCACGTCCGTAATGCTATTATTTTGGAGATTTTTTTAACCACATTTTCAACATAGGCATTTTGGGACCTCTGCTCATGAACAGTGGCACTGTGCTGTTAACCTGTCCTGAACACTGATTTCCCACAACAACTGTGCCATTGTGCGCCACATGAGCGAAAACACATTTTGGGCAGGATGTGAAAAATGACAGCTGCACTGTTCATAAGGAGGTGTGAAAAAAATGACAATGTTGAAAATCTGGAGTGAAAATATTAAAAATTGTCAAAGTTACAAGCATGCATGGAAACTGCACAATGCACGCTCATAACATAGCCATTTTTTGGAATTTGTTCACCAGATTTGCAACATGAGACTTTTCGATTCACCCTCATGAACAGTGGCACTGTCGTTTCATTAATTGGTCCTGAAAGGTGATTCCGCACAGTGACCGTGAAATGACCTTTGGGACTGAATAACGAGATGACAGTGCATGTGTTCATGAGGTGGGGTCCCAAGAACCCCATGTTGAAAATCTGGAGCCAAAATTCAAATAAATGGCTGAGATATCCACCAAAGATGAACCCCTCCCCTCATTTATGCCATCATACAGCTTACCGGCATTTCTTCATTTTGCAGTTCAGCTTTGAAGAGTCCAGACGTGTTCCCACTCCATCAAAGATTGCAGCACCAGACCTCCAGAGGTAAGTATGGGGTCAGGGGTGGGGGACTTAAGGGTACACAGAGGGTAGGTGCTTGGGTTGGGGGAGGGAGTGCATGGACAACGGGCCGTTTTCTTTTTTTCAGGTACAAAAAAAAAACAGACCACTCGGGACCGTGTTTTTTCTTTACAGGTGGAAGAAAACAAATGTTGGCCACACTGGGGTGGGCTCCTAGTGTGCCCCATGACTTTCGGGGGGGTTGATGTTGGCCACACTGGGGTGGGCTCCCAGTGTGCCACACAGTGGTAGTGGCCATGGGGCAGAAGGACGAACATGCCAACACGGTCGGCTTTCTTGGAGCGTACACACACTGGGGTGGGCTCCCAGTGTGCCACACAATCTCGGGGGGGGGGTGGCAGACATACCGACACTGGGATTGCACCCCCGATGTCGGCCTTCTTTTGGGATTGTGTGGCAGCGGCAGGACCCGCCACCATGTTTATTGAAATGTTTCACCAGGAAAGGCATGTATAGAAGGCATGAAATCTGTGCCGCTGCATGACGAGCTTGTCTCTGATTGCAGCAGCACGTTTGTTTCAAGTTGGTGGTACTTTGTATAATACTTGTGTCAGCGCTAGCATGCTGGCACATTGGGGAATGAGGGACGTACCTACTAAAGCGTGCCCTGCATCCGCCAACACTGACACACCTCTGCATTTCTCCTACTACCAGAAGATGTTGCTTTCACATGCAAGACAGCATAAAAAGGGTCTCAGAAATATTGCAATCTGATCGGCTGTTAGGATTTCAACAGCCTTACATTAAACTCTGTTACACTGTCATGTACAGTCTGATCACCAAGGCACATTGATTCTTTCTGTCAGCATTTCATCCTCTAGAACTGCTGAATGACTGGAATGATGCATTCTGATTCTGAACCATCATTCTTAAACTCTTGGTGGAAGAACTGTCTTGTTAAAATATTACTCTAAATGAGAAAAACATTCAAAAAGTATACTTTTAACACTTTTTTTTCAGAATAATTTTTTATAATAGCAATAAGGCACTCCCAGGAGTTAGATTAATAGTCAGTTAATCATCCCCTTGGGCCAGTAAAGCACTTGGCTGCACCTCATGCCACATTAACCCCATAGAGGGTGATTAACAGACTGTTAATCTAACCCTTGGTATTGCTTTATTTTTTCAATTATTTAACCAGGTGAGACACAGTAAGCTGAAAGCTTGTTTACAGGTGCAACCTGGGAGCACAGGGAAGTTAAGTGACTTGCTCAGGGTCACACAGTATGCAAGTGGGGACTGTGGGATTCAAGCCCAGGTCTCCAGAGTTGCAGCTCAGAGCCTTAAACCACTGCGCTATACTGCCTCAAAAATGCTTAAGATACTACTATAGAGAACAGTGGCTTGCAGGGTAAAGGCTGTTCTCTGTAAAGCAGAGATGACACTTTGGGTTAACAGTAAATATGCAAGCATTCATGATCTATAAAGGGGCCTCCACGCCCCAAATGCTCCTAAGGATTCAGCGAGCTCCTCCCACCTGCTCCTTAGCTCCACTCAAACCTTTCTTCCCTAGCCCCCCTGCTCTGTATTTCTCCATACAAACCATTTGTTCTCCAGCCCCCTGTTCTGTGTTTCTCATGTCATGCTGACTGGGATTGTCTTCCCCCTGGTCTTAACCCACCCCTGCTCACTCATACCACTGCATCAGGGGACTCAAATTGTCTCAATATACAATTCCTAGCCTGCCAAATGTTATCCTGCCTTTACTCCTGTACATATACTTTGTATATAGTGTATTGCATAATTATCCTTGTACATATTGTTATCATCTACACATCTTGTAACTCTGTTCCACATATGTGTACGCTTTGTACCCGGGTCGCACCTGGAAATGAGCCTTGGCTCAGTGTGCCTTTCCCGGTCATCAATTTTAAGTAAATAAATAATAAATTAATTAATAAAGAGCAACTTTTTAGAGCCCCCAGTCCCTGTTGCCAGCTTATCTGTACTGGAGTTGTTCTCTGTAAAATATTTTTTTTTTCTATTGCAGCCTTTTAGTAGTGGGAGGGATCGTAATTCTGCATGGTGGTGCCTGCTGCCCAATCCCTTCCCCCTGCCTAGTTTGAGTGCTGCACCTTTGTTCTCCAGTATGTGATGTTGAGCTTGGAGAGTACAGGGAGAGGGGGGCACTCCACAGGAAACAGTAAAGACAACTTCTGAATGCCCATTTTCAACATCAGTGCCATCCATTTGGGTCAAATCAAAGCCACCTCACAGTAAACAAGGACCTGGTTAGCTGAGTGGTGGAGTTGCTTTTCCCGCAAGCAAGCTGCTCAGATATTGAAAATGGGCAACACTCCTATTTTTTCCTATGAAGCACTCTCCAAACTCTGACATCACTAAACAACGGGGTGTAGAGTTGAAATGCTTGTACTAGGAAGGGGAAGGGATCGTACGTCACCACGCAGAATCGTGATCCCTTCTCCCACTAACAGGCTGCAATAAAAATCAATGAATCTTTTACAAATGTAACCCCAGGTGGCGCTATCCCAAGGGCTACTACCCCTGCCTGCTTGACTACTGACAGGTTGAGGGGCCTATGTTCTATGCCGGGTGCCTCCAGCCAGAGGTCAGGGTTTGTAGTGGTTAGACTAGCTTGGTCACGGCCCTCTGGGACACTGAGACCCCCTTTTATTCCCTCTAGTGGCTCACACAATGCACAGAAGTTACAGTCCAAATACCCCACATGTACACCCTGTTCATTCATAAAGTACCACTTACCCTCGAGACTGATTCTGAGGTTCGTCTCTGGAGACCCCCTGTAAAATAAGGTTAATCAACATACACAAACCAATACAATGCTTGATATGTAGGTACTGACACTTCAGACAGTTTAAAGTTTAACAACATCAAATCTGGTTTATTTAGGGGGAATAAAACATGGGAGGGGGAGATCAGGTTAATTGGCAGAATTAAATCACAGTACTGTGCATACATACAGGGTCTGAAAAGTCACACTCTGGGTACCCAGGTTGGGGGGGGCTAGCCAGGTCCGTTGCCTGGGGTTGGCCGGCAGGTGCAGATGGACAGGGCCCTGTAGAAGAAATATATGCACAACACCCAATTGTAATCCGGAGCTGGATGGCTCAGTCCATGAAGAAGTGAAACAACAATAATTAGATGACACACTTGTAACTGAAAACAGGCTGCAGGGGAATACCCTGATTTGTACTCACAATACCCAAGCTGAGAACCAGATGGTGGATGTTCTTCTGGGTTGCCAGAACAACAGGGCATGGAGACAAGGTCATTGTGACTGGACCCCACTGCAGTAGATAGCAAATGAATTTAGTCCAAGACAAGCTGGGGTTTGCTTCCAGCCTCAACACACAGCACACAGCACAGGGGATTGGAAATAGCGATTCCGCACAAGCACTATGCACATTCATATGTAAAAGGAAAGTACTATACCAGGCAGACTGCTCCTCGATCCCAATCCCAATTACTGCAAAATACCCGGGAGCACACACAGCAGCTTCAGTTCCTGACAGACCGAGCGCGATTCAGCAATTTCTCCAGTCTTCTACAGGGTGAGCCTGGTTTACACACTTCTGGTGCTTCTTTCTCCTCACAACTCAGATTTAGTCCAAAATGGCACCACGAAGGCTGCAGACCAAACTCAGGGAGCCTACACGCGGTGCTTCCGCCAAACTAGATACAACCGTAGGCACATTGGAGTCTCTCTCTCTTCACTGTCCCAACTGATCTGATCTTCCAGTCACAGAGCAGGGCATTTCCTTTAGCTCCACACCATTCTGTTGGCTGGTTCGCTGTCACTCACAATAAGACTCCTCTGTTGGTGAAAAAAAGGTGCCACGGTCAAACTACATTTCCCAGAGTCACTGCTCATACAATCCCCTTGTGGTTGGCTCAAAATTGAGAGTCCAAGTTCTGATTCATCCACAGGCTCCATTTTAGGGTCTCCCTATCATCCTGATTGGTCCAAGTCAGCAATTCAGGACCAAAATGAAAGAGCTACACTGAAACAGTTAGTGCTGAAATGAAGACAGGTTAGACAAACTACATTTTCTCAGTCACTGTAAATTATTTCTGGCAACAGTTATATCTTTCAACAAGGTTCCCTCTGTACATGTAGCGATGGCAGAGACAGAGCGAATTGACAGCAGCTCGGGCAGGATTCGAGCATTAAATACACATTCCCCCCATACAAACTAATTAAGTCTGCAAGCAGACAGCTCTTAAAGAAACAGTACGTGGAGCCTCAAATAGCACTCACTTGGAACCACATTTAAACAGCTCAGACACCGAACACCACCCAGACTTGGAGCATTCAGGCGAGCTCCTGGAAGACTTTTGGGAACCCACATTTGCAGGTGGGTTACACCAAGAAGAACTCCAGCAAAGGTAATCTGGTTACAAGGGTTCTGGAGGGCAGTGCCATGGTGCTCTTTAAAGCAGCAGTATTTGTTAGACAGCAAACATTTTCATTATATGTTTTTAACAAGAATGTATTTCTTTCATCTTTAAATTCATAATCAGTATATATATATTTTTTAATTATAACTATTTTTGTAATTAATAACTCAAGTTATTAAAGATAGCCACCACTCACAATACTTAAAAATTCTTTGGAGGGCACTTTCTGAGAATTCGTACTGGGTTTATACTGTATGTGTAGTATGATGGTGCTAGCACATCGTATTTCTGATGGTAAAAAGCACCACACCACACTGTACCAAGATGTCTAGTTTTCTTTCATGGCAGGCATTAAAAGGGAGTCAGAACTTTTAGAAACAAGTGATCTCAATTTAGGGATAACAAAAGAAGAATCAAACTGGTATATTGATGCTTTTGCCAGACATACATTTTTGCTAATAAAAACTAACAAAAAAAGACATGATGCCTAACAAACACTGCCTCTTTAGGGAGGAGATCCGGCAGGTAGCAAAAAAAAGCAAGTTGGGATTTGCAGAACTAAACTGAACTACAGTACATTCCCATAACATTCAAATTTCAGGTAATTCTGTTCTTCATCATGAAGGGCATTTCTGTAACAGCAGGAGCTTTTTCCCTTCCAGTCTATTTTCAGTTAAGGCTTCTGGAACTGAATTAATAATGCTCTGCTTGTGACATCACAGTCATTCCCACAGCAGCACACTGAGTCACAAGCAGTGGCATTATGACTTCATTGCTAGGCTATCAGTCTCTGCTGCCCTATAGGAGGACTATACAGTGCAGAGATCTAGTTTTTCAGTATGTGTTCTTCTGAAACAGAATGTAAGCCAAAGTGCTTTTTTCTGATTTCCAGTAAAAGATTCACAGCTGACATCAGCAAAACTCCGCTACAGGCAATTCCCCCAAATCTGAATTTCTGTTTTCCATTTTGTTTCTTACTAGAAGCATTTGCTTGAAACCCATCTCTTTGCCCTTTAAATTTGATCTGTTCCTGCTGCCTTTCCTGGTTTGAAGTCACAATCCTTTGCTTGTGACATCAGAATAATTTCTGTGGCAACAGGTTGTGATGTCACAGCAGAGGATAATGTATTCACAGCAGGAAAAGCAACAGGGACGAATGAATGTCAAAGGGGCAAAGAGCCTGTTTTCCTGTGACTATTTTTAAAAATAAAGACTGGGATATCCTCAGTTGGGGGGAGAGATGATATGAGATTTCTGCCTTGCTGATACCAGCTGGCACTGTTTTGCGGAAAATTGGAAAAATCACTTAACCTGCAAGTGCTTTAGTCTGCCCAGCTGAGTTCCAAAGATAAAGCAGCCATACTGAGAAAGCACACTGACAATTTGTAGAACAATGTGAGACATTAAAGGAAGGAGTGTTCGAAGTTCAGAGGGAGTAAGAGAAGGGAGCAGAGAGTGAAATCAGGTCAGACAGGCAGAACGGAAGTGATGCAAACCAGTACTTAGAGAGCAGTGGACTAGGCACCACCATAATACATGCAGAGTATAAATCCAGTATTAACAGTCAAAAGGTACCCATGACCGAGGAGATTTTCAATATTGTGAGTGATGGCCATCTGTAAGGATTTGAGTAATTAATTACACAAAGTGTTATACAAGCTGCTTTTCTTTTTAAAGGAGGAAATTAAGATGATACTAATTATAAAACTTAGATGGCCAGAAAGGCATTTTTCTAGAAAGAAAAAACAGCTATATAGAGGATTGTGTATGAGCAAGCATACACAACAAGGCAGTTGTGATCGAGAGGTTTCCGTGGTAACCAGAGACCTCGAGAGCGTAGCTCGAGAGGTCCGTTACCACAGAAACCTCAAGATCTAACAATATGATTATTGTAGATTGTTTTTGTGGAATATGTCATTTTTCAGTAAGCCATGCAGCTGATATTATGACTGTTATCAATATTTTTAGCCCAAATTTTCAACATAACCATTTCTTTACAGCACCTCATGAATGTGACAGCTGTTATTTTCATGTTTCCTTGCGCGTGCGCAAGAAACATCTTGCGCTTCCTTCAGAAAACAACATTTCAGAGGTGTGTCAGGGATTAACTCAATGCAGAGCAATCTACAGTGGGCTCGTCCCTCACAGACCAATGATCAGGCACTCTGGTCATGACAGTAGCTTTTATGTTGGCTCGCGCATGCGCAGCCAACATATAGCCGTAGTAGCAGATTTGGAGGCGCGGTCACTGTTGGGTGAATGCATGGCATGCATCAGTAAGTGTGTCCCTCATTCCCCAATAAGCCTGCATACTAGCACCACACCATGAATACATAATGTGGTGAGCACATCTAACAAAAGGTTTGCTGCAATGCAAGCAAAGCTCGTCATAGGCAGCGGCACCTCCTGACGTGCTTGCCCTGGTGAAAAAGTACATTAAACATGGCGGCACACTGCCTGCCATAATGCCGACTTTGGGGGTGCCCAATCCCCTTGTCGGCATGCCCTGACCCAATGTATGTGCCAATGGGGGAGCCCACTCCCCATCAGCATAATGCACCCCCTCATTTGTTATGTGCCAAGGGGGGTTCCCAATCCCCCTCGGCTCTTGCCCCCCGCTTTCATTGTGTGCCACTGGGGGTGCCCAATGCACCATCAGCTACAGCATCCCCCCAAAAAAAACACTTAGGTGGCACGCTGGGAACCTACCTCAGCATGTCAAATCCCCTGAAAAAGAAAACCATCCCGAGATGTTTTTTTTACCCCTGTGAAAGAAGAAACAGTCCCTTGCGGTCTCCCTGCCCTCCCACAACCCGCACTCCACCCTCTGCGCACCCTGTCTCCCCACACCCTCCCCACCCCATACATACCTCCGGAGTCTGGCGCAATGATCTTCGGTGGACCGGGAACACGTCTGCACTCTTCAAAGCCAACCGCAAACTGAAGAAATGCCAGTAAGCTGTATAATGGCATAAATAGGGTTTTTTCAACTTTATGCATATCTCGGCCATTGTTTGTAATTTTTGCACCAAATTTTCAACATGGGGTTATTGGGAACCCTCCTCATGAATTCAGTCACTGTTATGGTGTTATGCGATGCAGAAAGGTGATTTTGCAATCACTGCGCGGAATCACCTTTTGGGCCCTAGTAACAAAATGACAGTGCCACTGTTCATGAGGGGTCTCTCAAAAAGCCTGTGTTGCATATTTGGTGAAAAAATTTAAAAAAATGGCTGTTTTACGAGTGTGCGTTGCGCTGTTTCCACGCACACTCGTAACTTCATGAATTTGTAATATTTTCACTCCAGATTTTCAAAATTGCCATTTTTCCACACCTCCTTATGAACAGTACAGCTGTCATTTTACATGACCTGGCTGAAATGTGTTTTCGCACGTCCAGCGCAGAATAGCGCGGTCACTGTGCGAAATCAGTTTTCAGGACAGTTTTGGAAAATGACGCTGACACTGTTCATGAGCAGAGGTTCTAAAATGCCTATGTTGAAAATTTGGTGCCGAAAGTCCATAAAATGACTGTTACAAGAGTGCGTTGCACAGTTTCCAAGCACCCTCATAACTTTGCAAATTTGCAATATTTTCATGCCAGATTTTCAACACTGGCATTTTTTCGCACCTCCTTATCAACAGTACAGCTGTCATTTTTCACAGCCTGCCCAAACTGTGTTTCCACACCTGTAGCGCACAATGGCAAGGTCGCTGTGGGAAATTAACTTTTGGGACCGATTAACAAAATCACAGTGCCACTGTTCATGTGGAGAGGTCCCAAAATGCCTAAGTTGAAAATGTGGCTAAAAAAATCCCCAAAATAATTGGGTTACGGACGTGGGTTGCACAGTTTCTATGCATGCTCATGACTTCTCCAATTTTTCATATTTTCACTTCAGATTTTCAATGTTGCCATTTTTGTACGCCTCCTCATGAACAATACAGACGTCATTTTCCACATCCTGCCCAAAATATGTTTTTGTCCCTGTGTCACCAAATGGCATAGCCACTATGCAAAACCACCTTTCAACTAACAAACTGATAGTGCCGCTTTTCATGAGGTGGGCTCACAAACAGCCCGCCTTGAAAATTTGGAGTGCTAAAATACCAACACACGTCTACAGTGTTAGGGTTTCCAACTGTAACACCCCACCCTGTAAAGACTGACAGGCATCAGGGGTGTGACTTGGGATCATCGGCTGTAATGCTCACGCCATTCCACCCCCAACCCCACCCTGCAACCAGTGACATGCATCGTGGTGTGCCTTGCACTGTTCGCCACAAAGTTTCCCCATTCTCCTATACTGCACCCAGCTCAGCATATTTCCTTATGGAATGGGGTAAGTATAATGCCCAAAGACCCCAAAGCACGCCATGACACTTGTCAGTTTCTACAGGGTAGGGTGAGGTACAATAGCATGAGCGTTATAGCTGACAACCCAAAGGCACACCCCAATGCCTGTCGGTCTCTACAGAGTGGGGGTGGGGTTGGCGTCACTTTAATACTTCACTGCCATTCCTATTATGCATCTCTAACTCCGGCGCTACCAATGCTGATGCCAGCGAGACAACATTCGACATTGACAAATGCTTGTTTCTTGCCAACTTGGCATGTCCTCTAGTTGAAAGAAATGAAGCACCCCATGAGGCAGTGCTTCATTTCTTTCATTTGTCAACATAATTTTTATTGAGACAGGGAGAATGCGGTACAAAGGACATCATATTACATGTTTGAGATGCACCGTTGCCGGTAGTACATCCTGACATTATTAACCATTACAGTGGAACTAGAGCTTTTTACATAGGTGTTTTCTGTTGTACTAGATCATGTAAACAGTTTCTTATTGTTATACCAATGAACATCACATGGGCAAGAATCACATGTACAAAGTCATCTACTGTATCCACATTGATCTACCCTCAGCACAAGAACCGTGGTAAGGTATTTACATGTATAGCATTCTCCTTCATCATGAAGTAGCTATTTAATTAATAAAAGATGTAGGAGGAGGGTGATATTATCCCGTAACTCATCCCATACACCCTCCAGGCTTAGTTCCATCAGAGAGGGAAAGAGTCAGATTCAATGGCTGCTATCAAAGGTTCCCACAACTCCAGAAATTCCTCATATTTTCCCCAGGCCACCAGTTGTGCCCGTTCTATAGCCATGCACTGTCTTAAATTATTCACCCACTGCTGGATACTGGGAGAAGAGGCCGACATCCAACACTGAGCTATAGTCTTTCGTGTGTTGACCAACGCTAGTGACCATAGGGCCCCGTGCGCCAATCTACTTGGGTGATCTGGCTCTGCCCCCAGGAGGAGCTCCTCCAGGGGTGAAGGGAAGGGAGGAGCCCAAAACACATACCATTATGTCATGCATTTCACTCCGAAAGGAATTTACCTCAGGACAAACTAAGGCCAGGTGAATAAAGTCCACCTGAGGAACCCTCCATATTGGACAGTAGTCAGCTTTTGAGGGGTCCATTTTGTGTAATCTCACAGGGGTAAAATATGCTTGGTGCAAAAAATGTAATTGCACTTGATGTAACTTATTACTCCTTGAGCAAACCATGAAATGTTTGCATGCTTGTTTCCAAAGAGTTTCATTTACATCTTACCAAGATCGCTACCCCATTTGTCAACAATTTTGTTGGTGGCATCCCATTCCCCTCCCTGTAAGGTTTGGTAGTAGGTGGACAGAGATTTAGTGCAGGGTTGTGGGAAAAATAAGCATTCTTCAAATTGTGAGAGTGGCGCCCAACCCTCAGTTGGGCCCAAGATCTGGCCCAGTGTATTCTGACGTTTAAGAAATATAAAAAAATTCCCCTTGGGCATGTTCCAGTGTGTGGAGAGGTAGGCAAAATTCACTATTCGTTCCCCCTCATAAAGCTGAAATACCTATTTGAGTCCCCTTCGTTCCCATTCCTTCAATCTCTGAGTCATAGCCACAGTACAGTGAGCCTTTAACTTGATCGCATCCAGTATTAGCGTCATTTTAGTTGGGGCGGCCCTTCTCCCACTTAGGACGTGTACCTTATACCAAGCATCAATGGTGGAAGACATAGAGGGATTTGGATGTTCTGATGGCTCATTGAACCATAGCACTTCTGCTAGCAAGCCACCCTTAATATACCGGTCACTACCAGATTCCTCAATTTCCAACCATCCCCCCTTCTTTCCCCCCACTCCAGTGGGTAAAGCAGCAAGCTGAGCAGCAAGGTAATAAGACTGAAAATTAGGAAGGCCAAGGCCCCCCAATTTTTGTGGTAACTGAAGAACTGATTTCTGAACCCTGGCTGATTTGCCCCGCCATATGAATCAATGAATAATCGCATCTACTTTCCTAAATGATTTTTTGGGAGTTTAATCAGGAGGGATTGATACAAATGTAACAGTCTGGGCAGGACCATCATATTTATTACCCCCACTCTCCCCATCAGAGTCAATGGTAGGGAAGCCCATCTCTCACAGTCCAATGCTATGGCCCCCATCAGAGGCCTGAAGTTCAGACCATAAGTAGCGTATGCCCTGCCAGAGAAATAGATCCCTAAGTATTTTTTTATTTACTAGTTGCAGGCCATTCAGATGTAGGATGAGAGATTGTCTATCCAAAAAGCCAATTGGCAGGACCTCACTTTTTGACCAATTAATTTTATGGCCCGATATAGACCCATATTCCTGTAAGATTGCATGGACTTCCAGTAGGTTTTCTGTCAGATTCTGAAGATATAAAAGGAGGTCATCGGCATACATAGCGAGTTTATGCTTGCTGTTGTTAATTCGAAAACCTCTGACATCCGGACTCCCCGAATTACGCCTGCAAGTGGCTCTAACGACAAGATATAAAGCAGGGGAGAGAGTGGACAGCCCTGTCTTGTCCCCCTACCCAGGGTAAACTCAGGGGTCATGTGGCCATTTATTATTATTTGTGCTGTAGGCCTCAAATAGAGGGTTTTAATCCATGAAATAAAATTGGGGCTGAATCCCATACCCACCAAAGTTGTGAAAAGATACATCCACTCCACCCTATCGAACGCTTTCTCAGCGTCTAGTGCAAGGACAGTTGCTCCATGTTTACTTTTATATTTCTCCCAACTATGAGCTATATTCAATGTTCTCTGAATATTATACTTCCCCTGCCTACCTTTGACAAAACCCGACTGGTCCGGATGTACTAATTCGGGAAGTAAGGGATCCAATCTAAAGGCCAGTGCCTTAGCCAGCACCTTATAGTCAGCTGTTAGTAGCGAGATAGGCCGATATGAGGCACAGTAGGATGGGTCTTTGCCTGGTTTTGGGAGTACAGTGATAGTCACTGATCGGGTGGAGAGGGGCAGTCGTCCTGATGCCAGGCTCTCAAGCAACATATCACTTAGAGGTTCTAATAGTAGGTCATGACAGCACTTAAAAAGATCAATTGGCAACCCAACAGGTCCGTGTGCCTTCCCACCCTTAAGGCTTTTAATAGCTGAACTGATCTCTGCCTGGGATATAGGAGACTCTAAACTTTTAGCCAGCTGCTCTGAGAGGGTTCTTAAGGAGGCTCTACCCAGAAACTGACTAATTTGCTCAGGAGTCGGGGAGACCTCCGAAGAATACAGTTGTCTGAAGAAATCCCCGAAGGCCTGGCCCACTTCATTAGGACTATCCACCTTTATCCCAGCTGAATTGTGAATTTGGTTTATAGTTCTCTCAGCATCCTCCCTGTGGAGTTGTCAGGCTAGGACCTTCCCTGCACGGTCCCCATCAAAGTATTGGCCAGCTTGGGATAGCAAAATTACCCTCTCCAAGTGAGCTCCGCTTAGCACATTAAATTGCCATTTCAGCTTCTGCAAAGCATTGTACAAAGCTTGATTCAGGTTTGCCCTATGTGCCTGCTCGGTGGCCTCTATTTGCAGCCACACCTGTTCCACCTCCTTAGCAGAGGTCTGTGCCTCTTGAGCTGTATATGATATTGCTTGGCCACAAACTGTATATAGGCCTTCAAAGCCTCCCACCTCATTGTGTGAGAGGTGTCCCCCCTACCACTGAAAGTGAGAAACTCCACAATACCATTATTTATGTACTTCACATGTAACCCCCCTACAAATGGGGGTTCCTAAAAGCCTCCTAGGACCTTGCCTAAGTGTACCCCTGCCTGCTGGCGTTCGGCGTTTAAGACATTTGAATGGCACTATGAGTGTTTGTAGAGCCTCCACATACTGTCTCTTTAAGAGCTGTCTGCTTGCAGACAAAATTAATACTCATGGAGGGGAACTGGTGTTTCCCTGCTCAAATTCCACCTGAGCTGCGGTGTAATTGCTCCATTTTGCAGTCGCTGAAAGCGCAAAGGGAGCCCATCTGAAAGATGTAACTATTTGCCTGTAATCATTTAAAGCATTAGTGAAATTGCAGTTTATCTAACCTGCCTTTATTGCAGCTGGGACTCTGTGTGTGTTGACCCTCCATTTTGGACTTGAACTGCTGTGCTGGGCCAGTGGGGTTAAGGGAGCCCTAAAATGGAGACCGCTTGGGCCAACCAGAATTGGGACTCTCACTGGAGCCGGATTACAAGGGGACTATATGGTTAGTGCTTATGGGAATTGTTGTTTGGACCTTGGTGCCTTTTTGCACCAACAGAGGGAGCTCTGGAGTGATTGACAGCCAAACCCTCCAACTGGACCTGTTGGAACCTAAGGGAAATGCCCTGAACTGAAGCTGGAGAGGCAGATCATTGTTGCCTGTGAAAGGAGTAGGAGCTCTGTATTTTTCTGCGGTGTACAGTTCGCACGGGAAGCACGTGAGAGGCCTTGAAGTCGGCCTACCGCCGCTGTAAGCGATAGTCAGACTGAATCCGAAGTTCCTGAGGAAAAGGAAGGCTGAAGAGTGGAAACCAGGCTCACCCTGTAGAAGACTGGAGATATTGCTGAATCGCGCTGGGTCTGTCACGAACTGAAGCTGCTGTGCGTGCTCCCGGGTATTTTGCAGTAATTGCGATTGGGATCGAGGAGCAGCCCGCCTGGTATAGTACTTTCCTTTTACATATGAATGTGCGTAGAGCTTGTGGGGAATCGCTATTTCTTGTCCCCTATACTGTGTGCTGTGTGGTGAAGCTGGGAGCGAACCCCAGCATGTCTGGGACTAAATCCGTTGGCTATCAACTGCCTAGGGGTCCAGCCACAAGGACCTTGTCTCCATGCCTTGCTGTTCTGGCAATCCAGAAGAATATCCACCATCCAGTTTTCAGCTTGGGTATTGTGAGTACAAATCAGGGTATTCCCCTGCAGCCTGTTATCAATTACAAGTGTGTCATCTAATTCTCATTGTTTCCCTTCTTCATGGACTGAGCCATCCGGCTCCAGATTACAATTGGGTGTTGTGCATATATTTTCTTCTACAGGGCCCCATCCATCTGCACCTGCCGGCCAACCCCGGGCGATGGATCTGGCTAGCCCCCACCCAACCTGGGTACCCAGAGTGTGACTTTTCAGACCCTGTATGTGTGCCAGTACTGTGATTTAATACTGCCAATTAACCTGATTTCCCCCTTCCGTGTTCCATTCCCCCTAAATAAACCAGATTTGATGTTGTTGAACTTTAAACTGTCTGAAGTGTCAGTACCTATAAAACAAGCATTGTATTGGGTTGTGTATGTTGATTAACCTTGTTTTACAAGGGGTCCCCAGAGACGTGCTGCAGAATCAGTCTCGAGGGTAAGTGGTACCTTATGAGTGAACAGTGTGCATATGTGGGGTATTGGGACTGTAACTCCTGTGTACTTTGTGAGCCACTAGAGGACACCAAAGGGGGTCACGGTGTCCCAGAGGGCTGTGACCAAGCTAGTCTAACCACCACAAACCCTGACCTCTGGGTGAAGGCACCCGTCATAGAAACTAGGCCCCTCAACCTGTCCGTAGTCAAGCAGGCAGGAGTAGTAGCCCTTGGGATAGCGCCACCTGGGGGTTACATCTTGGAGGCACTGCTTGGATTAACGTCCTCTAGTGGCCACATGAAGGAATTACCCCATTATGTTTAATTTAAAGGAAAAAATGGAGGGGAGTACCACGCCCAAGTTAAAAATGGGCCCCCATAAGTTGATGGTGCATAAATTGATGGGATGGTGCGAAGCTGAGGCAATAGACCCCCAAAAGGCTATTTTGTTGCTGGATGTCCCTTAGAGACTTGCAATGCTGATATTATATCCACGGTAGAGTTTGTTAAGTGTTTGGGCAAAGTAGAAGTAAAGGGACAAGACGCTGACCTGTTTGACCAAACTTTGATAGTGCTACTCTTATGTAGTTACCCCATAGACCCTAAAAAGGTGCCACTTGTGATTCTACCCAAAGGGGCCCAGAAGGGATGGAGGGTTTTTCATGTACCTAGTGGTCTGGCCACCCTGAGTGGGTCCCCTAGTGCCGATGGGTTTAAAGGAAAGCTGCTCAAGCTGTTAGCCTGGGAAGAGAAAACTGCCCAGGAGGCAGTGAAAGTGTTAGCCTTGTCTGGGGACCACATGCCTGTGCATTCCCCGATCCCCTCTCCTGTGTCCCCCAAGAGCTCCATAATAGCTACCTCCCCTATGGTAATTCCCCCGATACAGTTGGACTCCTATAGAAGGCTTAGACTTTTCTCTGGTACTGTTCCATTGCCTTTGGGGGAAGATGATTTGGAGACCTGGATGGACTATGCTACCCCTTTACTACAGGAATGGCAGTGTTCAGAGGGGGAAAAGAGGAAGTGTTTGATGGAAAGCTTGAGAGGCCCTGTCCTGGAAGCCATCTGTTTTTTACGTACTACTAGTCCGGAGGCCACTGCAGCAGAATATCTTTCTGCCTTGGAAGGGGTGTTTGGCAGCACAGAATCAGGGGATGATTTATTATGGAAATTCAATTTAGCCAAACAGTGGAAAAACGAGAAATTGTCTGCCTTTGTCACTAGGATAGAGAGGGCTTTGCAGCAGACCCACATAAAAAGGGGAGTGCCTGCCAAAGAGTTAAACCAGGTCAGATTAGACCACATATTTAAGTCAGCTCGATTTTCGAGCGTAATGATACTGAAGCTCAAGCTGCAAGACAGGAGGGCAAGCTCTCCAGAGTACTGTCATTTGATGAAAGAAATCCGTGAGATTGAAACTGATGAAGAGGGCTGGGAACCCTGTGCTGGGGCTGTGAACACTTGTCAGACCCCCGAAAAAAGTGAGCTAGATGAGGCTCAACAGTTGAGAGATTTAATTAAGGAATTGACTGAGACCTACAGAGAACCCGATCTGTATCAGGCTCCCCCTGAGCCCAAAAGTGGAGTGGGAGTGCATGTTGTTTCTCCTGAGACCCGGATTGAGGGTAGCCTGCTAACAGAACTGAGAGAATTGAGAGAGATGGTGGGGGAGCTGCAAAGGGCTGCCCTCACCCCCAACCGTAGTGGAGATTCAGAAGCCCAAAGGTGTAAGCCCCCAGTCCAAGAAGAACCCCACAGGGCTCCAGAGGTGCCCCAACAGAAAAGAGACTCCCCACCCTTCCAGGAAACTAGAGACATTAAGTTCTGCTACCGTTGTGGGGAGAATGGGCATTTTCAGTCAGCTTGTCGCTTGCCAGAGAACTTGAGAAAAGTTACCAACAGGTTAGTGATCTGGCATCGCAGGACCTACGCCCGGCCACCAGGGGGAGCTACTCGGAAAAGTTATGCCACCAGGGCCAATGCCTGATCGACACCTAGATCAGTGCCACCGGAATGGTCTGAAGTGGTGGGTCCCTCCATGGAGACCACTGTAAAAGTGAATGGAGTGCCTACAAGAGCTGTGTTAGACAGTGGCTCCCAAGTGACAATTATGTTCCAGGATTGGTATCAGAAACATTTGTCTGATGTGCCCTGCAACCATTGGAAGGACTGCATGTCTGGGGTTTAAGTGAGAAGGCCTACCCCTACTCCGGCTATATCCGAATTTGGTTGTCCTTTCCCACCTCTGTGGCTGGAGTGGCAGAGCAAGTGGAGACCTTGGCCCTAGTGTGTCCTTCTGCTGGACTGTATGATGGGGTTCCTCTACTAATTGGACTAATGCACATATGTTTGGATGGCTGGCACAGTTGTGTTATGAAAAACAGGGGTCCCAGACTGGTAGAGCTTTAAGAATTCCAGCCTTGATCAGGAAAGCCTACGATGCTCAGAGAGATGCTGACAAAGTGGAACCAGAGGAACCGGTTGGCATTGTCTGGAAAAAGGATCCAGAGTCTCTGATCCTGATGCCAAATGCCCAGTGTACCTTACAGGGAGAGGTCCGTATCAGAAAGGATGTCACGGATAAAATATTAATGCTGTATGCACCAGGCGATGGTAAATTGCCAGAAGGACTGCTGGTCAAGCCAAGTATTTTGCCTGCCAGAGCCCATGCTTATGCCAGAAGGGTAATGGTTCAAGTTCATAATGTGTCTGATAGAGAGATTCAAGTAAATAGAGGTTGCACCATGGCTAATGTACCTTGTGCAGACACTGCAGTGCTACCTAGTAACAAGAGTTCGGGAAAGAATGATAGAGTAACACCTAACTTGTTTGATTTCAGTGACTCCCCGTTGCCAGCTGAATGGAAAGTGCGGATCAGTGAGAAGCTTGCCAAGAGAGGCCAGGTGTTTTCTTTAAAGGAATGGGACGTGGGATGTGTGCAAGGAGCTGAGCACCATATCTGGCTGAATGATGACAGGCCATTTCATGAGAGGTCTCAACGCCTGGCACCTGCTGACATAGATGATGTGAGACAGTATCTGCAAGAGATGCTAGCTGCTGGTGTAATACAAGAATCCAGAAGCCCATTGGTTCCCCTAACGTGGTAGTGAGAAAAAAAAATGGGACAGTAAGGATGTGCATGGATTGTCGCACTTTAAACCGGCAGACTATCCCTGATCAGTATACAATGCCCTGCATTCAGGATGCTTTGGACTGCCTGAACGGTAGCAAATGGTTCTCTGTGCTGGATCTTCGCAGTGGGTACTACCATATCCCGATGGCCCCAGAAGACTGTGAAAAGACAGCCTTTATCTGTCCGCTTGGTTTCTATGAGTTCATGAGGATGCCTCAAGGGATTTCAGGTGCTCCAGCCACTTTTCAATGACTGATGGAGTGTGCAGTGGGGGCATGAACCTATTAGAGTGCCTAGTGTACTTGGATGATGTTATTGTATTTGGCAGTTTGCTGGAGGAACATGAGAGTAGATTGTTCAAGGTGCTGGACTGACTGGAAGACTTTGGCCTGAAATTGTCCATCGATAAATGTCAATTCTTCCAAACATCTGTAAAGTATGTGGGACACATAGTCTCCACTGAGGGAATAGAGACAGACCCAAGTAAAGTTGAGGACCTGACCACCTGGCCACAGCCCCACAATCTAAAAGAACTGCAAAGATTCCTGGGCTTTTGTGGCTACTATTGATGTTTCATCAAGGACTATTCAAGAGTGATCCGTCCTTTACTTAATCTTACTCAAGGGTACCCTCCAACCCACACAAAATACAAGAGGTCAACTTCCCCTGAGAATGAAAGAGTGTATTTCCGTCCTAATGAAGTATTTGGGGCACGATGGATGCCTGATTGCGAAGCTGCTTTTCATGAGATTATATATCAATTTACCCACGCTCCTGTCCTGACCTATGTAAATCCAGCAAAACCCTATGTCCTACACACTGATGCTAGCTTGCAAGGTTTGGGGGCTGTGTTGTACCAGAAGCACGAGAATGACCTGAGACCAGTGGTCTTTGCCAGCAGAAGCCTGACCCCTTCTGAAAAGAACTATCCTGTACATAAGTTAGAATTCCTAGCTTTGAAGTGGGCCATTGTGGACCAATTCCACGAGTACTTGTATGGGGCTAAGATACCAGTAAAAACTGACAATAATCCTTTGACCTATGTGCAGACTTCAGCTAAGTTGGATGCTACCGGCCATAGGTGGCTCTCTGCATTGTCTACATACAACTATGCTGTTGAATACAGGCCTGAACCATATAGATGCTGATGCTCTCTTCCGGAGGCCTGCTTCTCGAAATGACTGGGTCAGACTGTCAGAACCTGATATTCGAGCACTCTGCCAGAAGTTTGACTGAGAGGAGCAAGTGGTCCCAGACACAGTGGACTGTTTGGGGCCCTCTGAGAATTGCATACCTGCTGCTTATTGCCACTTCTCTGCATTAGACATTGGTGCTTTGCCTCAGCTAGACAATGACAGTCTTCAGCGGGCTCAATCCTGAGATCCTATGATTAAACCAGCTTTGGAAGCCCTCTACGCAGGGAAGGATGTATCCAAGTTACGCTCTACTGATTTAAGAACTGCATTGTTATACAAGGAAGGTCCTAAGTTGAAGCTGATTAATCGACTGTTATACAGGGAAACAGTGGACAGAAGGGGATAAATAGACAAACAGCAGCTAGTTTTGCCCACTGCCTTTTGAGACTTGGTGCTGAGGTCCCTACACAACTACATGGGGCACCTTGGCATAGACAGAACACTTGACTTGGAGAGATCCAGATTCTATTGGCCTAAGATGGGGGCTGATGTTGAACAACACATTCGAACTTGTAGTCGCTGTCTACAGAGGAAAGCTTTGCCCAGAGGGCTGCCCCCCTAGTGAACATCACCACCAGTGCTCCCATGGAGCTGGTCTGTATTGACTTTCTGAGTTTGGAGCCAGATCAAAGAAATATCAGTAATGTGCTGGTGGTTACTGACCATTTTACAAGATATGCCCAGGCTTTCCCCACCAAGGACCAGAAGGCATCCACTGTGGCAAAAGTACTTATAGAAAACTTTTTAGTCCACTATGGGGCTCCACAAAGAATCCATTCTGATCAAGGGAGGGACTTTGAGAGTCGTCTGATCAAAGAGATGCTTTCTCTGTGGGGAGTGCGAAAGTCTAGAACCACCCCTTACCACCCCCATGTGGACCCACAGCCTGAACGTTTCAACCGCACTTTGCTAGATATGCTGGGCACCCTCCACCCAAAGGAAAAGCTTAGATGGAGTCAACAAATTAGCACCTTGGTACATGCCTACAACTGCACCAAAAGTGATGCCACTGGGTTCTCCCCCTACCGCCTGACGTTTGGAAGAGAAGCCTGACTACCGGTAGATGCTTGTTTTGGAGTTTCTCCTGATGGGGTTCGAGCTGATAACCATTTACAGTATGTGCAAAAGTTAAAGGCCCAACTAAATCATGCGTACCAATTGGCTCAAACCATGGCTGCCAAAAGAAATCTGGCCAACAAAGAAAGGTATGATAAAAAGGTGAAAGCACTGGAACTTCAGGAGGGAGATCGGGTGTTGCTAAGAAATCTGGGACTGCATGGCAAACACAAGATTGCTGACAGGTGGCACCATCTCCCTCACATTGTGGTAGGCAAACTAGATGATCTGCCTGTGTACAAGGTAAGGCCTGAGAATAATTCAAAAGATGTTGACAATGCATAGAAATCACTTACTGCCCATTGGACAAATCTTGATTGAGTCTGAGCCCCCAGCAAGTGTTCCCTCTGGACCAGTGACTAGAGCTGCTGCTAAGCAAAAGCAAAGAAAGTCTGCACCTACAGATGCTGAGTTAAAAGTGTTCTCTACAGCAAGTCCCAGTTGAAAATGACTGTCAGTCCATGTCAGAGGAAAGTGAGTGCAACTTTGGGTACTACCCCTCGTAAGAACTGAGTCAATTGTTTCAGGGCAACCCCCTAGTCAATTATGGAAATGAAGCTGGGCCCTCTGGACTGTCTGAGCCCCCAGCTTTGTCCCTGGAGTCAATGCTCCCAGAAAGTGAGGTGCATAGTATTAAGTCGGATGACATGGAATCATTGTGTATGGTTGAACTGTATGAGCTCTCAGAGGAGGAGGAAAATGATGAACTGGGACAGACTGGTGATATACCAGAACAAAAAGAGTGTGTTGAGTGCCTTGATGGTTCACTGCCAGTGTCAGAAAACTCCCCACGTGAGCCAAGTGTTGTGGACTCAGAGGTTGCAACTCCTGGAGCTGAAAGTGCCCCAAGTTCTAGCCTCTCTACCCCAATGAAAGTTTCTCTGACAAGTGAAGACACTGCTGAAACTAGGGATAAAAACACAGAGACTGTAATGGTTCCCCCTAGAAGGACTGGTCCAGCTGTGAAGCCTGTGGTGTGCTTGAGCTATGATTCTCCTGGAAGACCTGTGGACTTGCCTCTTAATGTGGTCCATAAGGGAGTGTATGTGTCCCCGAGCTCATTGCCCAAACTGAGCATAGGTGCTAACTCCAGATTACTTTTGTCTTGCCCTCTGAGTATGGTGCCCCTGCCCCATCCAGCCCCAAGGTAGCTGATAGGGAAGGGCCCCCTCTCTTCAGGTTTCATGTGCAGGAAGTAATGACCTGATGTTAAGGTGTTATTGTATGTGTAATGTGTGTAACATGTAGTAAGCCGTGAAATACAGAATAAGTGCATATGACAAAGATTTAACATATGACTGTGGTTTAGAGCATGCAAACCTAACTGTTAGTGATGTAAATGTATTTGCTAGTCTTCTTTAAAGTGTTATAAAGGTACCTACTTGACGCGGACGCCAAGTTCTTTTCAGGCCAGGAAGGGTATAACCTCCCTACAAATGGGGGTTCCTAAAAGTCTCCTAGGAGCTTGCCTAAGTGTTCCCCTGCCTGCTGGCATTCGGTGTTTAAGCTGTTTGAATGGCACTGTGAGTGCTTGTAGAGCCTCCACATACTGTCTCTTTAAGAGCTGTCTGCTTGCAGACATAATTAATACTCATGGAGGGGGACTGGTGTTTCCCTGCTCGAATCCCACCTGAGCTGCGGTGTAATCGCTCCATTTTGCAGTCGCTGAAAGCGCAAAGGGAGCCCATCTGAAAGATGTAACTATTTGCCTATAATCATTTAAAGCATTAGTGAAATTGCAGTTTGTCTAACCTGCCTTTATTGCAGCTGGGACTGTGTGTGTGTTGACCCTCCATTTTGGACTTGAACTGCTGTGCTGGGCCAATTGGGTTAAGGAAGCCCTAAAATGGAGACTGCTTGGGCCAACCAGAATTGAGACTCTCACTGGAGCCGGATTACAAGGGGAATATATGGCTAGTGCTTATGGGAATTGTAATTTGGACCTTGGTGCCTTTTTGCACCAACAGAGGGAGCTCTGGAGTGATTGACAGCCGAACCCCCCAACTGGACCTGTTGGAACGTAAGGGAAATGCCCTGAACTGAAGCTGGAGAGGCAGATCGTTGTTGCCTGTGAAAGGAGTAGGAGCTCTGTATTTTTCTGCAGTGTACAGTTCACGTGGGAAGCGCGTGAGAGGCCTTGAAGTCGGCCTACTGCCATTGTAAGCAATAGTCGGACTGAATCCGAAGTTCCTGAGGAAAAGGAAGACTGAAGAGTGGAAACCAGGTTCACCCTGTGGAAGACTGGAGATATTGCTGAATCGCGCTCGGTCTGTCAGGAACTGAAGCTGCTGTGCGTGCTCCCGGGTATTTTGCAGTAATTGCGAATGGGATTGAGGAGCAGCCTGCCTGGTATAGTACTTTCCTTTTACATATGAATGTGCATAGAGCTTGTGGGGAATCTCTATTTCTTGTCCCCTGTACTGTGTGCTGTGTGGTGAAGCTAGGAGAGAACCCCAGCGTGTCTCGGACTAAATCCGTCGGCTATCAACTGCCTAGGGGTCCAGCCACAAGGACCTTGTCTCCATGCCTTGCTGTTCTGGCAATCCAGAAGAATATCCATCATCCGGTTTTCAGTTTGGGTATGGTGAGTACAAATCAGGGTATTCCCCTGCAGCCTGTTATCAGTCACAAGTGTGTCATCTAATTCTCGTTGTTTCCCTTCTTCATGGACTGAGCCATCCAGCTCCGGATTACAATTGGGTGTTGTGCATATATTTTCTTCTACAGGGCCCCATCCATTTGCACCTGCCGGCCAACCCCGGCCAACAGACCTGGCTAGCCACCCCCCAACCTGGGTACCCAGAGTGTGACTTTTCAGACCCTGTATGTGTGCACAGTACTGTGATTTAATACTGCCAATTAACCTGATTTCCCCCTCCCATGTTCCATTCCACCTAAATAAACCAGATTCGATGTTGTTGAACTTCAAATTGTCTGAAGTGTCAGTACCTATAAAACAAGCATTGTATTGGGTTGTGTATGTTGATTAACCTTGTTTTACAGGGGGTCCTCAGAGACGTGCTGCAGAATCAGTCTCGAGGGTAAGTGGTACCTTATGAGTGAACAGTGTGCATATGTGGGGTATTGGAACTGTAACTCCTGTGTACTTTGTGAGCCACTAGAGGGAACCAAAGGGGGTCACGGTGTCCCAGAGGGCTGTGACCAAGCTAGTCTAACCACTACAAACCCTGACCTCTGGGTGGAGGCACCCGTCATAGAACCTAGGCCCCTTGACCTGTCCATAGTCAAGCAGGCAGGGGTAGTAGCCCTTGGGATAGTGCCACCTGGGGGTTACACACAAAAGTCTGGTCTTTCAACAAGAGGGGGTCCAACCTCCATGGTCTATCTCCCAAGGCTACCCCTCCCGAGGATAAATCCACTGTTAGGGATGCGTGGTCTGAAATTAAAATAGGTGAATATCGAGCCCCATTTAAGAGCGGAAGAAACGTGTGGCCAACCAATGTCCTATCAATCCGAGCATATGATATGTGAGCATTCAAGTAAAAGCTATAGTCTCTACCTGCCGGAAACAAGTGCCTCCACGCATCAATCAATCCCACCTCTTGTTCCAGAACCCCCAGTACCCTAGCATTTCTAAAAATCATCGCGGGGGCTGTGCTTGATCTATCCAAAATAACATCCTGCACGCAGTTAAAATCTCCCCCCAAAATCCATGGTCCCGCCCAGGCCACCAGTTCCAGAGAAAGCCTCTGAAAGAATGGGACAGCATTATTGACGACAGAATTTGGGTAATAGAAAAACCTTGTTGTGCTGCAGTAGTGACATAACAATGTTGTTGTGCTCCACTGGCTTTGTCACTGCTGCAGCACAAAATCGAACACTTTCCACGCCAAGGTTTTCTTGAGTTGTGGCTGCCATTGTTAGCATTGACATGCACTAGTTTATGTCAGTGTGTGGTGGCGCTAACAAAAAAAAACATGAAACTATGGCAGCCGCGGGTCAGTCAAGCACCACCACTTCAGACAGGGCAAAGCTTATATCAGAGCAAGAGAACCAACACACATTTAAAAATCCTTACAGTTAAATGTTATGCAGTTCTAGTTTTCAATGCTGTATTAACTAAACATAATGTTTCGCTTCACTTTATCATTTAGTTCAGAAACGTAATAAAAATGCTGGAAATTCTGTTCCCAAATAGCTGATTTATTCCCTTTTTTTTGTTTTTATATTTATAATGCCTGCCCATACACTATAAAAAAAATGTATAAGCAGGTATACACAGACACGGCTGTGCTTGAATCTCGAGGTTTCCTTGGTAACAGGACACCTCTCCAGCTGCCCTCTTGAGGTTTCCTGTTACCAAGAAAACCTCTCGATTCAAGCACAGCCTTGTTGTGTATACCTGCTCATACACAATCCTCTATAAGTTTGAGTTTGGGTTGCTCAGAATACGATTAATGGGATCAGATTCATCATAGTCCAACCTGTTTTGGGATCCAGGATTTTCAGAACTATAGACTGGAAATGCTAGCTCCTAGAAATGGCCACTTCAGACTTGGAATCAGATTCCAAAATCGGATTCTGGAATTCAAAAATCCAATTTTGATTGCATGAAAAAAGTGGGTCTTGTCTGCTAGGATTTGTAGGCTTTTGGATTCCAATTCAGAATCAGCTTCTTAAATCCTAACAAAATCCTGTTAAAATGGATTTTTGCAAATCCGAGAACCCCTCGTTAGAGATGTGCAAGTCTCCCAGAGTTCTGTCTTGCGAACATGCATTTATTTATTTATTTAAAACGTGGTAACCGGGAAAGGCACACTGAGCCAAGGCTCATTTCTAGGTGTGACCCGGGGGAGTGGGGAGAGAGGCATTTACAATGGTAAGAGTAATACAAAAATTAAGACACTCAAGGCTACAGTAAGCAATAAACAGTATTGGCATAACATATATTTAAGTTACAGTGTAGAAGTAGCATTTCTCAAAGTGCAAACAGTACATGTAAGCATTAATCCAGGACAGAAGAGGCTCTACTAAGGGATTAATGCCTGGTTGAGGTGGAGTGGGTGGGGGTTGGTGCACGAGGCCACAGGCTGAGTGCTTCCAACCACCAACCAGGAATTAATCCCCTAGTAGATCCCGATTCTGGAGGGGATTAATGCACTTGTAACATGGGCAATGTGGACATTAGTTGTACAGCATTATTAGCTGTTCTATATTTTAAATACACATACATCAATTGTTTGAGAAAATATGACTTCCAATACTAAATATACAGCGCTTTTGATTTTCTCAGAACCATATTTATTCATATAGTGGTGTTTCTTTTTTTTTTTTTACAAAAATTAACATTTTTTTGAAAGGGAAAACAATTATTTTTGCAAAAGGTATATAGTTTTCTCAAACTAGATGTACAAATTCTTTTTTTTTGATCGGTTCTATTAGCTCTTCTATGTTCTTTGTAAATCGTGCGATGCAACGGTATCTATTTTGCATATTTAGCACATGTCGGCATCGCGATAATTTCACATTTGCTATTCTGTGGCTCTGTTAATCAAATTTTACTGATTCAACCTGATGACTAGTTTATACTACTGCGAACATCCTATTACTGTGACAACACATTTAGAGAAGTTCTTTACAGATTTACAGTATCTGCATTATGCCGGGCGTCAGCACTTCCTACCGCTGCTGCCTTTCGCACAGTGACTGCTTCTTTTCTCCTATTCTATCTTCTTTGCATATTTACCGTATGTCGTGGTCGAGAGAACTTTATGTTTGTCATTGTCTGCCTCTCTTACTGTGCTTCTACTCATTGAAGCGTACTGTGCTTGCGCAGTTCTACATGTTGAGTGTCTGGTGAGCTCCCATTATCAGGGTCAATTGCATACTGTCCACTGGGTGGCTGGGTGGAATACAGTCATTCTTGCAGTCACAAAGCGCATACTGTCACTGGCCACTGTGACTATTGCAAGAGTGGGCATTATTCTATGCGATAAAACTTTATGGTGACTTTCAAAGGAATAGCAACAGCGGGCATTACGTAAGCATTGATCACCGACGTGAGGAGGCTCTACGGTGGATTAATGCCGGCTGGGGGTTGGTGCATGAGGCCGAGGCAGGTGCTTCCAACCACACCAGTGGGCACGTGTCACCGGTGAACCCGGCTGGAGGTGATTATCACTGCCAGCTATGGTGAGTGTGACTACAATATTGTGCAGCCAGTATTTCACTTCACAGGGTCGTATATGAGGTTTATGTATTGTCTGTGTCGTGTTGCTTGCTGAGAGTGGTAAACATGCATGCTGACATTTAGTACTGCACGACATGCACTCTGGTTGCCTCAACAACATTTATTTATCTAACGATTTGTTTTGTGCTACACATACAACTTTTCCCAGTTTGACAGTTGCGAGGACGATTACTGTGCCACTAGGAGAGCAGATCAAATCGAAGCATGCAGTTTGTCACAATTCTCTTGCGACACTGTATACTAGCCAAAAGCTACTTTATCTTTTGGTGCTGCTCTCCATGATTTGCATACGTTTCCCTATGTCACTTACTTTTACCGCTATGAGTCTCGTCTCCATCGCCCCGCGTAGTCATCCTGGACTGATGGCAGTATTCGCTTCAGTCTGTAGAGCGCGACACTAGCGATCCACTTCTGCACATCTGCGACTAGTGGAAAGCTCGCCACAATCGACACTATGAGACCACGCTCGGTTACCGACATATCTTCACCTCTGCAACCACTCCACAGTGCTTCTGGTTACCGGTGACCCTGTGTTGGATCTGCCACGTACTGATTGCCATCTCAGTGCTGCACCGTGTGGCAACATGTGGTAGGGCGCTAGAGGGCTCTACTGCTCGATTAGCACTCTGGACACTTTAGGTACTACACAAGCGGGCTCTACTGGTGGGTTAATCACTGCTCGTTTTTCGTCACATGATGCATTTGCACCAATCTCCACTCTCCATTTGCCTGCTATCTTTAGAGCGATGTTACAATAGGGGATTAATACCTGCTAGATTTTGCTCAGCTGTTGCTTTTCCACCAATCCCGGGGCTCCATTTCACTGACTATTAATTCCCATGTTACAAATAGGGGATATAATTTGGCAAGGGATGATTGGGAAGCCTAACTGTAGACAATGTTGGCATAGTCTATCACGGGGAGGATTCATTTGGATAGGAGCTCTTTGCTGATTGGGAGGGCAAGGCAGTCCTTGATTAGGTGCAAGGCTCCAAAGTTTGGACCGAAGTTTAGAGTGGATATAGTCAAAGTGCAGGGAGAAATCTAGCCTTGGGTCCAGCCAGACCACCAGGTATTTAAATAACTGCACGGTTTCCAACTTTGCACCTTCCAGGAAAAAGAAATCTGAAGGCAGTGAGATCTTTGCCAGCTTTTGCACAGAGCTAGAAGCAATAGCAACTGTCTTTTTAGTGTTACATTTTAGGAGGTTTGTCTTGAACCAGTTGAGGACACTCGAAAAGGCAAATTGCAGGGAACATGATCTGTTGAACCAGATAAAGTTTGTCAAGGTCCACTTCCTTTAAAACTAGTCTTAGTCCCTGCCTGTCCAGCCTGTAATCCATGTACATGATTGCTTTTTTCCATAGTCAGGGAGTTACAAAAAAAACAACACAATAATCCCATAATTCAGTAGGAATTAGTGGTGAAAGCCACGCTGTCCAGCTGCTAGATCTGCCCCGCCCCCCCATCCGACCGAACCTGTATGTCAAATCCCCGGTTGCATGACTTGATCCGAGGGTCAGAGCTTTGGATTCTACCCTCAGGTACTTGTGATTCAACTGTTGCTATGGCAACCTATGCCCCCCAATCGGATCCATTCAGGATGTGAGGAGACTGGACCCATGGCAGGATGCCATCCGTATCCGATGGCATCTGACATCTGGTGACAACAGTGGTATCCACTTGTATGCAGTCCCAACGGTTACTATCTGAGCACAACATATGAGAACTGCTTACTGCGATAACCAGGTTGGCAACAGTAATGTGAATAGGAACAGATTCAACAACAGTTACGCTTGCTGAATCGATTTAATTAAACTGACTTTAAAAATAGTTTTCTCCATTAGGGGCTCTGCAATTAAGCAGCCTCAGTAGACCATAAGGCCATCTCCTGTTGGTTATTTCATATGTTTTATAGTGTGGTCAGGGCCTAAAAAGTTTGTATTTTTACGGTCTGGTAGTAAAGGTACTGTACTGTGAAAAAGTCACGTCAGAACTTCAGCTTCTGTTTAGTATGTTGCATAAAATAATCCACTAGGATCAGACTCCGGTTGCTGGCTTCGTAGCTTGTGACTTAGTTCATTTTCATTTTTCATTTATTTGTTTTATACTGGGAAGCATGTGAGCAATAATGCCTGTTTTCACAAGTGACCAGTTTAACCACACATTGCAAAAACCAAAACACACATGCAATAGCAATAATAAACTGAGGAAGAATACAAACAATCAACATAACTGAATGAACAATTACAGGATGATTGGCCCAATAATAACACTTTAAGTTTTTTTTAAAGACGTAACCTGTCAATCACTGCACTACAGGATGGAACTGCCCTTCACTTCAGTGCAGCTTGCTGGTGTACTGAATGCGTCTTGGGTTACCAAGCAATGGCCATGGTGTTTGCAACATGGTAACAACATCATCTTTGTGTATTTTGAGCAAAAGATTATGGTTCAAATCCTAACATGGACTTAAACTTAAAGGAGAACAGTCAGCATCAAGGGCCCTACACACAAGTTTAGGGCTGGTCCAATTTGCTGTTTGCATGCAAAAACATTTTTGTTTTTGTACTTCGTGTATACTGCGGTACAGTTGGTTGTACGAGGCTGAGTCTGCTGACTCACAAACTGACATTTGCTGTAACCAGAAATCCCAGACTCCCCTGCATCTTGTGTCAGAGCAGGGTTGCAGCAGTCGGAGATTCAGTAGCCTGCAGTGTGTGTGCTAAAGTTTTGATAAGCTCTGTTCTCACTGTCCTTCCGGCGCTAAGTATAGTTGCAGAGTACTTCATTTAGCCCGACAGCGGGACCAGCAAACAACTAATCTGATCTTATAAAAGTTCTAACATGCACTGCAGGCTATTGAATCTCCCACTGCTGCAGTCCACCTCTAATGTCATATGCAGGGAATTCTGGGATTTCTGGTTACGGCAAATGTCAGCTTGGGAGTCGTCATAATAAGCCTTGTACACTCTACTATACTGCAGTAAGCAGTAAGTAAACCAAAGAGGCTTGTATATGGTTCTCCATACGCAAGGCCGTGTCAGGATCAAGAGGTACGCTCTCGAGGTCTCTGGTTGCAATGGCAACCTCTTGATCCAGACACAACCTCGCTTGTGTATGGAGAACCATACACAAGCATCTGTGTTTTACTTACCGTAACCCCCTACAAATGGGGGTTCCTGAAAAGTCTTCCATGAGCTTGCTTAAATGCTCACTACCTGGCTGGTGTCCTGCGTCTTAGCAGTTTAAATGTATTGCCAGAGAGTGCCTGTATAGCCTCTGTGTACTGTCTCTTTAAGAGCTGCCGGGATTGTAGTCATAATTAATCTGAGAGGGATCTCTATTAGAAGATGTACTTGTTTGCCGAACATTTGTTAGAGTAGTAATAATATTGCAGTTTGTTCTAACCTGCCTTCTTTGCAGCGTGGGCAGTTCTCTTTGTTTCCATCATCTTGGTCCTGGACAGTCAGAATGGGCCAATCAGTACATTTGGGACTCTAAAATGGAGCCTGCCTACAGGGGCTTGGTGGGGCCAAAATGTGTAGGAATTGTAGTTTTGAGCTTTTGGTGCCTAAAATAACCTGGACGGGGAGCCCTTGTTGTGACTGACAGACAGATCAGCCAACCGAACCTTTTGGATCTTGAGGAAAGTCCCACACTGCTTGCAGTTTCAGCTAGATCCGAGATGGGAAGTGAAGAAATAACAGCTCGAGATAGTTTGAGCAGCAATTCATAGTGGATTTACGTGGAAGAACTGTAGAAAGACCTGAATTTGGCCTGCATGCCTGCCTGCTGTTCCCGAGAGGGAACTTGTGCTTTTTTCGGACTGTATCCAAACTTGGAAAGCGAATTAAGCTACTGAATTGTGACCAGGCTTTAACCTGAAGAAAACCGAAGATTTGCTGAATTTGATCAGCCTGTCAGGACTTCCAGCTACCTCTGAACTCCCGGATTGTGCAGAGACTCTGTAATTGTGACTGGAAAGCCATTTGCCTGGTACAGTGGCATTTCTGTACATGTAAATGTGTTGTGTGCTTATAGCAGGTCAGGATTTGGTTCCCCACTGTGTGTCTGAACTGTGTTTTGCTTGCTGGATGCTGTATCCAGCTCCACGGACTGAATCCATATCCATTTCCGTTTGCCTGGGCCCTGCTACACTGGCCCAACCAGAATACCTGCTACGCAGAGAAAGTCATCGACGAGAGACCAGCCTGGCGATCAGCCCCCTGCTCAATGTCTTGAACAGGAATGATGCCTTGGTGATTTGTGCGGGCCCTGCTTCTCCGGGCACTCCAGCTCAACAGCCTGCAGTCTCAATTTCATCCTGCCTGCATCCAGTATTGGGTGTCGTGAGTAAACATCAGGGTAGCTCCCTGCAACAACACTAAATCTAAAAGTGTTGTCATCTGATTGTCTTGTTGCCTTTTGTAACCCTCCTACAAATGAGGGTTCCCGAAAAGTCTTCCTTGAGCTTGCCTAAACGCTCACTGCCAGGTTGGTGTCCTGCATTTTAGCAGTTTAAATATGATTGCCAGAGAGTGCCTGTATAGCCTCTGTGTACTGTCTCTTTAAGAGCTGCCTGGACTGCAGTCATAAGTAATCTGAGAGGGAGCTCTGTTGAAAGATGTAACTATTTGCTGAAAATCATTTAGAGTGATAATGATAATGTAGCTTGTCTAACCTGCCTTCTTTGCAGCAAGGACTGTTTTGTTTGCCTCCACTATCTTGGTCCTGGACTGATGAATTGGACCAATCAGTCTGGTGGGACCTAAAATGGAGCCGGAATACAGGAGCTGTCTGGAGTCAAAATCTGTAGGAATTGTAGTTTTGGGTTTTTGGCGCCTTTTTTGTAACTGAAGGGGGAGCTCTTGTTGTGACTGACAGACAGGTCAGCCAACCGAATCTTTTGGATCTTGGGGGAAATCCCAGACTGCTTGCAATTTTCAGTTAGTTCTGAGCTGGGAAATGAAATGAGAAGAGCTCAAGTGTTTTTGAGCAGCAATCCTGAGTGGATTCTCATGGGAGAACTGTGAAATGGCTAAGTTTGGGCCTGCATGTCTGTCTGCTGCCCCTGAGAGGGGGAAAAGAGAATTATTTCAGACTAAATCCGAGTTTGTGAGAACGAAGTAAGCCACTGATTTTCTACCAGGCTCATACGTGAAGAAGACTGAAGATTTCGCTGAATGCGATCGGCCTGTCAGGATTTCCAGCTGTTCTTGAATCCCCAGTTTGTGCAGAGACTTTGCGATCGTGACCGGAGAGCGATTTGCCTGGTACAGTAGAATTTCCCTACATGTAATCAAATCAAATCAAATCATTCTTTATTTATATGAGGCGCCTTTCTTAAACCAAGGCGCCTGTACAATATAACATAAAACAATAAATAATTAAAACAACATTAAAAATATTAAAAAATCATTGTAATCTTTACTAAAACGATAGGTTTTTAAAGCTCCTTTAAAACTTTGGACAGTCAGGCAGTCTCGCACCTGACGAGGTAGAGAGTTCCACAGGGTTGGGGCCATGAAACTAAAAGATCTGGCCCCTGAAGTTTTTAAACGAACCCTGGGAATCTCTAGCAATCCCTCGTCAGTGGATCAGAGAGAGCCGGGGGACAGTAGGGACAAAGGAGATCTTTCAGGTAAGCAGGTTCCTGATCGTGTAGGGCCTTAAAGGTCAGCAAACCGACCTTGAAGGTGATTCGCCAGTAAACTGGCAGCCAGTGCAGTCCGCGGAGCACAGTCATTATATGACTGGACCTAGAAGAACCAGTCAACAGCCTGGCTGCCGCATTCTGCATTAGCTGCAGGCGGCTAATCTCAACCCCGGTAGCCCAAGGTAAAGGGCATTGCAGTAGTCAAGGCGGGAGGTAACGAAAGCATGGACCAAAGTAGGGAGATCGTCTGGAGGAACCAGGTGCTTCACCTGGGCGATGTTCCTCAGGTGGTAAAATGAGGTTTTGACAACTGCTGACACCTGAGATTAAAATGTCAGACAGTCATCAAACACAACGCCCAAGTTCTGCACCGGTCTGAGGTAGTTAGCTGGACACCCCCACGCCATAAACCCGAGGGCGATCCAGCCAACAAACCCGCCTCCCAGTGACCTTGGTCCACAACCAACACCTCAATTTTTTCCGGGTTCAACCGCAGCCAACTCACATTCATCCAGTCTTGGATTTCGGCAAGACAGTTGTTAAAGACCGAAAAGGCAGCATCTTGGCTGGCCACTAAGGACATGTACAGCTGAGTATCATCTGCATAGCAGTGAAAACCCAGACCGTACCACCTAATAATCGCTCCTAACAGCAGCATGTACACATGTAAATGTGCTGTGTATTGAAAGTGGGTCATGATTTGGTTCCCCACTGTGCGAACTGTGTTCTGCTTGCTGGGATCTGTATCCAACCCAAACCAGATTGTATCCGAATTTGTCTCCATTTGGCTGGGACCTTATCACACTGGCCCAGCCAGACTACCCACTGCACAGAGAAAGCCATCGATGAGAGACCTGCCTGGGGATCAGTTTGAACAGGATCGACGCCTCGGCGATTTGTGTGTTCCCTGCTTCTCCTGGTACTCCAGAGTAACCACCTGCTGGCTCGATTTTCATCCAGCCTGTGTCCAGTCTTGGGTATTGTGAGTAATCATCAGGGTAGCTCCCTGCAACAACAGCCTAATCTAAAAGTGTGTCATCTGACTGTCTTGTTATTTTCTTTTCACGAACTGAGCCCTCCGGCTCCAGATTACAAATAGTGTGTGTTGTGCATGTTTTTTCTATCACAGGACCCCAACCAGCTGCAATGTTCCTGGCTAGCCCACTGTTCTCCATCTGGGTACCCAAAGTGTGTGACTGTTTATGGACCCTGAAGTGCATGCATAACTGTTTGAATGATAGAGTCTTTAAGCAAATTAATCTGATTATGCCCCTTCCTTGTTCAGGTCCCTTAAATAAATCAGATCTAACTCTTTTTTTGCAGTTACCCTGACTGTGGTTCCAGTTTGTGCAACAGTATTGTACTGCTATTTACTGTGTATAACCTTGTTTTACAGGGGATCCCTAGGGCTGAGCCAGAGGAAAGCCCTGGTGGTAAGTGCAAACAGTGTGGGTACTTGTGTGGTGCATCAGGGGTATTGTGAAAGTGATTATTGTGTATTGTTCCAGCCACTAGTAAGGAAAGGGGGGGGTTACAGTGTCCCGGAGGGCTGTGCCCAGGTTAGCTTGACCACTACCAACCCTGACCTCTGGGTGGAGGCACCCATTTCAGAACTCAGGCCCCTTAACCTGCTACTAGCCAAGCAGGCAGGGAATAGCAGCCCTTGGGATAGTGCCACCTAGGGGTTACACTTTTCATTCACGAACTGAGCCCTCTGGCTCTGGATTATAAATAGTGTGTGTTGTGCATGTTGCTTTCTTCCATTACAGGGCCCCAACCAGCTGCAGTGTTCCTGGCTAGCCCACCATTTTCCTACCTGGATACCCAGAGTGTGACAGTGTAGGGACTCTGAACTGCATGCATAACTGTCTAATTAATATAGCTTTTAAGCAAATCAACCTGATTACGCCACTCCCTTGTTCAAATCCCCCTGAATAAATCAGATTTAACTTTGTTTGCATTTAACCTGACTGTGGTTCCAGTTTGTGCCAAGAGTATTGTACTGTTGTTATTTTCTGTGCTTAACCTTGTTTATTGTGTACTGTTCAGGCCACTAGAAGGAGAAAAGGGGGGTTACAGTGTCCCGGGGGGCCGTGCACAGGTCAGCTTGACCACTACCAACCCTGACCTCCAGGTGGAGGCACCCATATCAGAACCTAGGCCCCTTAACCTGCAACTAGCCAAGCAGGCAGGGGTAGTAGTCCTTGGGATAGCACCACCTAGGGGTTACATCTTGCTGGCACACCACTTGGATTTTGTGCCTTCTAGTGGCCAAAAAGTATGAATTATTGTTAAAGATTAATGGCCACCCCAGTAGAAATTGCTGTACAACAGTTGGTGGGGTGGTGTACTGGGCAGGATTGACCCCCAAAATGCTCTGCTTATACTGGATATTCCCCTGGGTACCAGTAAGGACACTGTAGAGGGAGCACTCACCAAAGCTGAATGTTTAAAAAACCTTGTGGTGGTGGGTCGACAGGCTGATTTGATTGCCCAAACTTTCATAGCCTTGGTAGAGTGTAGTGACCTCGTGAACAGCTCTAAAGTGCCACAGACTATTGCCTCAGAAGGGGTCCTAGCCTCCTTGAGGGTGATTACAAAAGACAGTAAAGACCCTGGGGATGATGAGCTCCCACCATTATCTAAGACTTTTGAGGAGAAATTTGCTAAGTTATTGCTGGAGGAAGGGGAAAACCGTAGAAGATTTTAAGAAACTATTCCTGCCACCTGGGGGTGTTCCTTTCCCAACACCTCTTCCCACTCCAGCACCTGTTCCTGCCCCACCTTCTGTGCCTATGTCAATGCTGGTCCCTATATCTGTACCTGCCATTAGTCACAACTCCTACCGAAGGCTGAGAATCTTCTCGGGCATCCTCCCCACCCCCCAGGAGGAGGATGACTGGGAGACCTGGATTGACTATGTTGCCCCCTTGGTAGCCGAGTGGCAGTGTGCAGAGGCTGAGAAGCAGAAAAGAATCATAGAAAGTTTGAGCGGCCCCGCCCTTGAAGCCATTACATTTTTTGAGGTCCACGAACCCTGATGCATCTGCTCAGAAGTACCTATCTGTACTTGAAGGCAATTTTGGGAGCATTGAGTCAGGGGAGACTTTGATGAGGAAATTCCAAGGTACCAAACAATGGAAGGGGGAAAGTCTGTCTGTGTATGTTTCTCACCTAGAAAGAACTCTGCAGAAAGCTTACCAGAAATGTGGGGTAGCCGCCAGTGATTTGAACCGTGTGAGATTGGGGCACATACTGCAACATGCCAATCATTCTAAACTGCAGATCATCCAGTTAAGGCTCCAGAATAGGAGAGGTAACCCACCTGGCCACTGTGACTTGATAAAAGAACTCCGGGAGGCAGAAGGTGAAAAAGGAGATTGTAATTATGGGGTGAGTGCAGCCCAAGTGATCATGGCACCGGAAGGCCCTTCCAAAATGGAGACCACTATTAGTGTCCTGCCGTGGGCTAAACGGTGGGGGGAGAAGTTGCTGAAGGAAGTCAGAAAAGTACAACCGGGTGCATTTGCTGAGGTATCCCCTGCTAACATAGACCCTGGCCCCTGTCAGGACGTGACTATTATGGGAGTGGGGTTGCACCCTCAGGCATTCTCTACTAAGAGTGGCTTCCTGGCTGAGCTCAAGGAAGACTGCCACCCGAAAGGAACTTTTGAGACATGGTACACTACCAGCAGAAGTCAGATCACAATCTCCCATCAATGCTTCAGCATCCCCTGCTATTTTCTCCCCAAGGATGCCCCGAGAGCCTGTCATTTGTCACAATTGAGGCAAGGATAGCCATATAAAGAGGGAATGCCGGTCTTAGAAGGACTTAGAGAAAGTGGTGAACCAGCTTCAAGGAGAGTTTCAGAAAACGAATCAGTGGTCAAGGGGTGCACGAAATGACCACAGTGAAGGCTTCGGCCTTCCTAACTCAAACCCCTATGTGGCTAAATCGTCTTTCCAGTCCCTTGCTATTGTCCCTCCAGCCTGGTCCAAAACATTGGGCCCTTCAATGATGACTACTGTGGCTGTGAATGGTTTTCCTACTCGGGCTGTGCTTGACAGTGGGTCGCAAGTGACCACTGTATTTCAGGACTGGTATGACAAACACTTATCTGATGTGCTCTTACAATCTCTGGAAGGCCTACATGTGTGGGGGCTGAGCGATAAGTCTTATCCCTACTTAGGATATGTCTGCCTCTGGTTGTCTTCTCTTGCAACTGTAACTGGTGTAGAGGAGCAAGTAGAGACACTGGCCCTAGTGTGTTCCCCCAACGGACTGTATGATGTGGTTCCCCTGTTAACTGGAACAAACGCCCACATGTTTGGGAGACTAGCACAACTCTGCCATGAGAAACAAGGGCAACTGACTGGATGGGCCTTAAGAATTCCAGCCTTAGTAAAGAAGGCATATGACTTACAACAGAAACCCAATGAAGAGGACCCAGATAAGCCAGTGGGGATAGTGTGGAAAAAGGAACCTGACTCCATGGTATTGGCCCCCAACGCCCAGTGCACAATCCATGGAGAAGTCCACCTAAAGAGAAATGTGAAGAACAAAATATTAATGTTGGATGTACCAGGTGATGGAAAGTTGCCAGAAGGGTTATTGGTTAAACCCAGCATATTTTCTGCCAGTGCCCATGCCTATGCACGATGAGTGATGGTCCAGATTCAAAATGTGTCAGATCGGGAGGTCTGGGTGAATAGAGGGTGCACTCTAGCTTCAGTACACTGTGCAGACATTGCAGTATTACCCAATAACAAGTACTCTGGCCAAAAGGAGAGAGGCTGACCCCGGACTTATTTGACTTTGGTGATTCCCCACTGCCAGCTGAATGGAAGGCTAGTATTAGCAAGAAACTTGCCCAAAGAGACCAAGTGTTTTCGTTAAAAGAATGGGACATTGGGTGTGTCCAGGGTGCAGAGCATTATATACGCCTGCATGATGACTGGCCATTTTGAGAGAGATCCCGACGCCTCACCCCAGTGGACATAGATGATGTGAGGAGACACCTGCAGGAAATGCTTGCTGCTGGCCTGACACAGGAATCAAGGAGCCCATATGCCTCTCCCATTGTGGTTGTGCATAAGAAGAATTGGTTGGTGAGGATGTGTGTTGATTATCGAACCCTGAACTGGCGGACTGTCCCAGATCAATACACCATGCCCTGTATACAAGATGCCCTGGATTGCTTGAATGGGAGCAAATGGTTCTTAGTATTGGACCTTTGCAGTGGATATTACCAGATTCCGATGGCTATGGAGGACCATGAGAAAACAGCCTTTATCTGTCCTTTGGAGTTCTACAAATTTCTGAGAATGCCACAGGAGATTTCGAGTGCCCCGGCCACCTTTCAGTGACTGATGGAATGTGTGGTGGGAGATATGAACTTGCTGGAATGCCTAGTGCACCTAGATGATGTCATTGTGTTCAGACGCACATTAGAGGAGCATGAGACCTGACTGTCCTAGACCAATTGGAAGACTTCTGCTTCAAGCTGTCCATTGACAAGTGCCATTTTTTTGAAACCTCTGTGAAGTATGTAGGGCACATAGTATCTGCAGAAGGGATAGAGATCGATCCCAGTGAGATCGAGTCACTGGCCCCAGACCCATAATTTGAAAGAACTACAATGTTTCCTGTGGTTCTGTGGCTACTACCACATGTTCATAAAAGACTATTCCAAGGTGATTCGCCCAATCCTGAATCTCACCCAGGGTTATCCCTCTACCAACCATAAATACAAGAAAGAGGCTGTCAAAGAACCATAGAAACATAGAATTTGACGGCAGATAAGGACCCTTTGGCCCACCCAGTCTGCCCATTTCCCTACCTACTGGATAAGCTGCAGATCCTAGTTAACCAGCAGCCTACTTCTTCCTACCCCCACCCCCTAGAATGGCCTTATGACTGTCCCATGCATGCTTGAATTCCACCACTGTTTTTGACTCCACAACCTCTTCCAGAAGGCCGTTCCATGCATCCACAACCCTCTCTGTGAAAAAATACTTCCTAAAATTACCTCTGAGCCGCCCCTCCCATCTTCAAATTGTGCCCCCTTGTTCTTGCACACCTCTTTTTTTGAAAGATGCTACCCTCTTGGACTTTGCTGATTCCCTTGAGGTACTTGAACGTTTCTATCATGTCCTCTCTGTCCCTTCTTTCCTCGAGGCTATACATATTAAGCTCCTTTAGTCTCTCTTCATATGTCTTCCAGTGTAGACCCTGCACCATTTTAGTTGCCCTTCTCTGGTCAGCTTCCATCCTGTCTATGTCTTTGCTGAGATTGGGTCTCCAGAACTGCACGCAGTAGTCCAGATGGGGTCTGACCAGCTGTCTGTACAGAGGGATAATAACTTCCTGTTTTCTACTGGTGAATCCTCTCCCTATGCATCCCAGTATCCCCCCAGCCCTCCTTGCTGCCCTCTCACATTGCTTGCCCACCTTTAGGTCATCTGATATGACTACCCCCAGGTCCCTTTCCATTTTTGTTGTTGTTAGTATCTCACCCCCCACTGTGTACTCTTCCCCGGGGTTTTTGTTTCCCAGGTGCATTATCTTGCACTTTTTAGCATTGAATCTAAGCTGCCATACATTTGACCATTCCTCTAACCTTGCCAAGTCCCTTCTCATCCTTTCCACCCCACCTTGTGCATCAACTCTGTTGCAGATCTTTGTGTCATCTGCAAAGAGACATACTTTTCCTTCCAGTCCCTCTGCAATTTCGCTTATAATGGCATTGAAGAGGACCGGTCCTAATACTGAACCCTGCGGTACTCCACTAGTAACCCCTCTTTCTTCTGAGTGGACTCCATTTACTATTACTGTCTGCGTCCTATTCTCCAGCCAATTCTTTACCCAGGCTGTCATCTTGGGACCCACTCCCAGGCTGGCTAACTTGTATATTAATCTTTTGTGTGGGACTGTGTCAAATGCCTTGCTAAAGTCTAGGTAGGCCATGTCCACAGCCCCTCCCTGATCTACTACTTTTGTCACCCATCAAATAAATCTATCAGATTCATCTGGCATGACCTTCCTGCTGTGAATCCATGCTGCCTAGGGTCCTGTGCCCCTCTGGCCTCTAGATACTCAACAATTCTTTCCTTCAGAAGTGATTCCATCATTTTCCCTATCACTGAGGTTAAACTAACAGATCTGTAGTTTCCTGCTTCTGCCTTACTCCCTCTTTTGTGTAGGGGAATCACATCTGCCCTCCTCCAGTCCTTGGGTACCACCCCATCCTCCCATGATTTGTTAAAGATGGTAGTCAGTGGTGTCACTAGTTCTACCTTAGTTCTTTTAGAATTCTGGGATGAATCCCATCAGGCCCCATTGCTTTGTCCATTCAGTTTTAAGAGTTCTTTCAGAACCCTTTCTTCTGTAAATGGGCTGGTATCAACTTCTGTATCCAGAGTGTTTCTACTGTTTGTTTTAGGTACTTCCCTCTTCATTTGTAAATACTGAGCAAAAATATTTGTTTAGTATCTCTGCCTTTTCACAGTCTCCCTCTGCCCACCCTCCCTCTTTATTAAGCCTCACTATCCCTCCCTTGGTCTTCCTTCGCTCCCTGATGTACCTATAAAAGGTTTTATACCCCTTCTTAACTGAGTTGGCTATCTTTTCCTCGTTTTGGGCCTTTGCTGTTCTGACTGCCTTCCCAGCTTCCTTTTGCTTTAACTGATACAGTTCTCTGTCCTGCTCCTTCTGCGATTCCTTGTACTTCCTGAATGCTTTCTTTTCTCTTGAACCTTCACTGCCACTTCCTTTGAGAACCATAGTGGTTTCTTACATCGTTTTGTTTTGTTTATTTGCTTCACACAAAGGCTCGTTACCTCTGTGATGGCAGTTTTTATTATTCCCCATTGTTCTTCCACTCTTCCTTCCTGCCCATTTGCTAGTGCATTCCTTAGGCACTCACCCATTTTGGCAAAGTCAGCCTTCCTAAAGTCCAATACTTTTGCCTTTGTATGGCTTGACTCTATTGCTGTGTTTATTGTGAACCATACTGTTCGATGGTCGCTAGTTCCCAGATGGTTACCCACTTCTACATCTGTGATCCTTTCTCCATCTCCATTTGAGAGAACCAGGTCTAAGATTGCTCCCTCTCAAGTGGGCTCCAATACTAGTTGTCTAAGGCATGCCCCCTGTAGGGCATCTAGAATAACCCCACTCTTAGAAGTGGCTGCTGCAACTGCACTCCAGTTAACATCTGCATATTCAGATCACCCATCAGCAATATCTCCCTTTTTCTGCCATTCTAAGTATACTTTCTATCATTTCCTTGTCCATTTCCTCCCCCTGAGAAGGGGGTCTGTATACAACCCCTGTGCGGATTGTGGTGCTATTGCCTGTCTCCAAATTTACCCACAATGCTTCTTCTCCTCCATGTTTACCCTTTTGTTCTGTTGCTTTTATTCCTTCCCTTATGTAAAGAGCTACTCCTCCTCCTCCTCTTTTACCCTCCCTGTCCCTCCTGTAGATAGTGTATCCTGGTATGTTTACGTCCCAGTCATGGTTTTGTGTGTACCATGTTTCTGTGACTGCCATGATATCCAGATGTTCCTCCTCCATCAAGGCCACTAATTCTGGAAGCTTGTTACCCAGACTACGGGCATTGGTACTCATTGCTCTCCATTTTTTGATGGCTTTACCTTCTGTTGCAGCATCCCTACTGACCTTTCTACCTCGGTCTTTTTCTCATTTAGTACCCTGTTTTGTAGGGAGAGGCTGAGATTTTCCTGCTGTTTATCAGTGCCCCCCCCCTTGACTAGTTTAAAAGCTTGCCAATGAAGCATTTAAACCGATTGCTCAAAAGACTTGTTCCCTTCCTGGACAGATGCAGACCATCCTGCCAGTATAGGCTGGTGTCCCTCCAGGTGGAACCCCAGTCCCCAAAGAAGCCAAACCCCTGTGCTCCACACCATTTTTTCAACCATTCATTAAACTGCATGGTGCAAATTACCCTCGCCTCACCCATGCCATTGACAGGCAGCACCTCGGAGAAGGATACTGCGTGTGCTACTTGTCTTAGACCCCTCCCCAACTCTACAAAGTCCTCCTGCACTGCTCTAATCTCATGATGAGCCAAGTCATTTGTCCCTAGGTGGACAATGATGTCCAGCTCAGACTCCCGTGCAGCTGTTCTCGTGATCCTGAGGATGCGCTTCCTGTCCCTCCAAGCCATGGCACCAGGCAGGCACCTTACTTCAGTTTTCCCTGCTCCCCCCAGTTCTATCCCCCTAATAATTGAGTCCCCCACCAGGAGTTGCTTCCTTTCCCAGTGGTGTCCTCTGCCTCCTTCCTGTGGGCCTCCCCAGTGACAGTTGTCATCAGTCTCCTCTGCGGGTGCACCCATAGGGGAGCTATGCTCCCCCAGAATGGTGTATGGATTGTGGAGTGGAACAACTGACTGGGTGTGCCTCTGTTCCACCATCCTCACCCTCCCTGAGCCCACTGTGGTCCAACTGCTGTGCTTTCTTCGCAACCTCTGAGGTAGTGGTGGTGGCTCTGGTGCTCCCTGGATGGGGGAGGTTCCTTCCTACTGTCCAGTGTGGCCTGGGGAAAGGTTCCCTTACTACTGTCCAGTGTGGCCTGAAGACGGGCAACTTCCTCCCTCAGGGCAGAGAGTTGTCTGCAAATAGGGCAGCATCTCAGCCTCCAGAAAGACTCCCAGAAGACTGCTGCCCCACAGCAATTACATTGCACTACTCCCCACATGTTTATCTACTTTTTTTGTTTGTTTGTTTTTGTGTGTGTGTGTGATTGGTTTGTTATATAGAAATATATATATTATACAATGTGTATGCTTATATTGTCAGTGCAGTGTGCTAGAGAGGATATGACGGTGGTATGCACCTTGCACTCTTGAGGAAATGATGTCAGAACCCCAGGTATGAAGGAACTATTTCCAGGGGTGGGTGGAGTGAGGGGTGGGAAGGGGTTGGGCCTAAACTGTGCCCTCACGAAACAATCAGCTAAAAGCTCTCACCCACCGCTGCAATGAGTGCCTTCCTGTCAGCAAGATGCCCTACACAACAACTTGACAGAGAAAATACCCTGCTAATCAAACAGAGAAAAATCCAGACATCCAAGTCAGGCACAGGTAAACCTCCCCAGCCCCAAAACAGCCTGGTGGTTTGTAGCCACAAAGAAAAATCAAATATGCAGTTATTTCAACCCTTCTGAAGATGCTCACAAGATAAGCAGTTTTGAAAACCCCCTTCCTGAATTAAAAACTAAAATAATTAAACACAAAGCAATACCAATGTAAAAGTAAGGAAAACTTCCCTCAGATGTAAGCAAGAGAGAGATTTGTTGCAGATATCTAGTCCAATATAGTATATCCCATGCAGCTTCTCAGTTGTTTCAAAGCACACCCAGTTACACAACTTGGAAGAAGATGGACTTCTGTCTGAAACAAGATCACACCAGTAGAGAAAGTGTACTTCCACAAAGGTGAACCCTTTGGGCCCCGCTGGACACCTGAATGTGAAGCAGCCTTCCACGAAGTCATATACCAGCTCACCCATGCCCCCATCCTCGCTTTTGCTGACCCTACCAAGCCCTATGTGCTGCATATGGATGCTGGTCTGCAGGACCTAGGAGCTGTGCTGTATCAAGACCATGAGGATGGTTTGAGACCAGTGGCTTTTGCCAGCAGGAGCTTGACCCCGTCAGAACGAAACTATCCTGTGCACAAGCTGGAGTTCCTTGCCCTAAAATGGGCCATTGTTGACCAGTTTCATGAGTATCTCTATGGGGCAAAGATATTGGTGAAGACCGATAATAACCATTTAACCTATGTACAGACTTCAGCTAAGTTGGATGCCACTGGGCACCGGTGGCTCTCTGCTTTATCAACCTATGATTATGCTGTTGAATACAGGCCAGGACTGAACCATATTGATGCTGATGCCCTGTCATGAAGGCCAGTCTCCAAGAGTGATTGGGTCAGGTTGTTTTAACCTGACATCCGAGCATTGTGCCAAAAGTTTAACTGAGATGAACAGATGTCTGCGGACTCAGTGGACTGTCTAGTAGATTGCTTGGGCCCCCCTGATACCTGCATACCAGCTGCCTATTGCCATTTCTCTGCTCTAGATATTAGTGTACTGCCTCAACTTGACAATGACAGTATTCAGTGGGCTCAATCCCAAGATCCTATGATTCAACCCGCACTTCATGCCCTGCGTGCGGGGAAAGATGTGTCTAAGTTGCATTCCCCTGACTTGCGAACTGCCCTATTGTTTAAAGAAAACCCCAGGTTGAAGTTATTCAATCAGTTGTTATACTGAGAGACAGTAGATCATAGTGGCCAAGTAGACAAGCAACAATTGGTCCTGCCCACGGCCTTTGAACACTTGATACTGAGTCCCTCCACAATCACATGGGGCACCTCGGTATTGACTGGACTCTCAACCTGGTACAAACTCGATTCTACTGGCCCAAGATGGGGGCCGATGTTGAGCACCATGTAAAGACCAGTAGTCATTGCCTCCAAAGAAAAGCCCTGCCTCAGAGGGCTGCCCCCCCTTGCCAATATCACTACCAGCACCCCCATAGAACTGGTCTGCATAGATTTTTTGTGTTTAGAACCTGATCAACAGAATATTGGAAATGTGTTAGTGGTTATGGATCATTTCACATGGTATGCACAAGCTTTTCCAACTAAAGATCAAAAAGCCTCTACCATGGCCAAGGTGCTAGTGGAAAAATTCTTCATCCACTATGGTGCCCCTCAGCGCATCCACTCTGACCAAGGCAGAGACTTTGAAAGTAGGCTAATCAAAGAAATGCTCTCTCTGTGGGGGGGGGTGCGGAAGTCAAGAATCACCCCTTATCACCTGCAGGGGGACTCTCAACCAGAATGTTTTAACCGCACCCTTCCAAACATGTTGCACACCCTCCACCCAAAAGACGAGCATAAGTGGAGCCAGCAGATAGCACCTTGGTACACACATACCAAAATGACGCTACTGGGTTCTCCCCCTACCTCCTCATGTTTGGGAGGGAGACTCGCCAGCCAGTTGATGTCTGTTTTGGGGTCTGTCCAGATGGGGTCCGAGCTGAAAACTACCTGCAGTATGTACAGAAACTGAATGCTCAAGTGAACCATGCATATCAACTGGCCCAGACAATGGCCACTAAAAGAAATCTTGCCAACAAAGAGAGGCACAACAAGAAAGTAAAGGCTCAAGAGCTACGGCCCAGAGACTGTGTGTTGTTATGCAATTTGGGACTACATGGCAAGCACAAAATTGCTGATAGGTGGCACCATCTTCCTCATGTAGTAGCTGGAAAGTTGGATGATCTACCAGCATACAAGTTATGCCCAGAAAATAACTCCAAAGCTGTCAAGACCATGCACTGTAACCACTTGCTGCCTGTTGGCCAAGTTATTATTGAAGCTGAACCAGCAGACATTGCCTCCCCAGGGCCGGTGACTCTTGCTGCTACAAAAAAGAGACAGAGTCAACCTACCCTAGTAGTTACAGATTTAAGGTTTCCCCACAGCAGGCCCAGAATGATAGTGACTGTCAGGCCACCTCTGATGAAAGTGAGTATGGTAACGCCTATTATCCCTCCTATGAACTGAGTCAGTTTCATGGAAATCCTATGCAACAGCATGGGGATGAAGCTGGGCCTTCTGGACTGCCTAACCCACCAGATTCATCCTTGGAGCCAATGCTTCCTGAAAGTGAGGTGCAAAGCATCACATCTGAGGTTGCCGACTCTCTGTGTTTTGTGAAACTGTGTGAATTGCCCGAAGAAGGGGCTGATGGTCTGAGTCTTCCTGGTGACACACCAGAACTCGAAGAACAGTATGAGAGTGCTGACAGCCACATTTCAGTACCACAAAGCCTAATTGTGCCTATACCTTCTCAAAATGAGCCAGCTGGGCCCTCGTCAGAAGATAGCAATGAGCAAAGTGTTGTGGAACCAGAGCCTACAGAGCAAGGAGCTGACAGTGCTCCCAGTTTGGACATTCCCATGCATGCAGAGGTACCCTTCACAAGTGACGAAAGCTCCAAAGTTAGTGCTGAAAGTACAAGAATGTGGCTGTTCCCCCCAGAAAGACTGGCCGAGCTGTCAAGCCAGTATTGCACTTCAGTTATGATTCTCCCGGGAGGCCAGTGTATTTGCCTCTTAATGTGGTTTGCAAAGGTGTTTGTATTTCTCAGAGCTCACTATCCAAACTGAGCTTAACGGCCAAGTCCAGGTTGATTGTTCTTCCTTCTCAGTATGGTGCCCCTGCACCATCCAGCCCCAAGTTAGCTGATAGGGAAGGACCCCCTCCTACATTGTTTAATGTGCAGAAAGTTATAACATGAATCAGTATTGTGATGTCACAAGTATGTTAATCATAGTAGAATCAATATTACCTGTATGAAACATGCATAAGTATTGTCCTTATGGAAATAGTATCATGAAGTGTAGTGAATATGTATAGTAAAGTAATAAGTTTATGTTAACTGATGCATGATGGTGCAGACTTGATGCGGACGCCAAGTTTTCTCTTGGCAGAGAAGGGTGTAACCCCCCCCCCTACAAATGGGGGTTCCTGAAAAGTCTTCCTTGAGCTTGCTTAAATGCTCACTGCCAGGCTGGTGGCCTGTGTTTTAGCAGTTTTAATGTATTGCCAGAGAGTGCCTGTATAGCCTCTGTGTACTATCTCTTTAAGAGCTGCCTGGATTGCAGTCATAATTAATCTGAGAGGGAGCTCTGTTAGAAGATGTACTTGTTTGCTGATCATTTGTTAGAGTAGTAATAATATTGCAGTTTGTTCTAACCTGCCTTCTTTGCAGCGTGGACAGATCTGTTTGTTTCCATCATCTTGGTCCTGGACTGTCAGAATGGGCCAATCAGTAAATTTGGGACTCTAAAATGGAGCCTGCCTACAGGGGCTTGGTGGGGCCAAAATGTGTAGGAATTGTAGTTTTGAGCTTTTGGCACCTAAAATAACCTGGAGGGGGAGCCCTTGTTGTGACTGACAGACAGATCAGCCAACTGAATCTTTTGGATCTTGGGGAAAGTCCCACACTGCTTGCAGTTTCAGTTAGATCTGAGCTGGGAAGTGAAGAAGTAACAGCTCAAGATAGTGGATTCGCACGGCAGAACTGTGGAAAGGCCTGAGTTTGGCCTGCATGCCTGCCTGCTGTTCCTGAGAGGGAACTTGTGCTTTTTCAGACTGAATCTGAACTTGGAAAGCGAATTAAGCCACTGAATTGTGACCAGGCTTTAACCTGAAGAAGGCCGAAGATTTGCTGAATGCAATCAGCCTGTCAGGACTTCCAGCTACCTCTGAACTCCTGGATTGTGCAGAGACTCTGTAATTGTGACCGGAGAGCCATTTGCCTGGTACAGTGGCATTTCCTTACATGTGAATGTGCTGTGTGCTTATAGTGAGTCATGATTTGGTTCCCCACTGTGTGCTGTGTGTCTGAACTGTGTTTTGCTTGCTGGAGGCTGTATGCATCTCGATGGACTGAATCCATATCTATTTCCATTTGCTGGGCCCTGCTACACTGGCCCAGCCAGAATACCTGCTACGCAGAGAAAGTCATCAACGAGAGACCGGCCTGGGGATCAGCCCCCTGCTCAATGCCTTGAACAGGAACAATGCCTCAGTGATTCATGTGGGCCCTTCTTCTCTGGGCATTCCAGCTCAACAGCCTGCAGTCTCAATTTCGTCCTGCCTGTGTCCAGTATTGGGTATCGTGAGTAAACATCAGGGTAGCTCCCTGCAACAACCGCTAAATCTAAAAGTGTTGTCATCTGATTGTCTTGTTGCCTTTTCTTTCATGAACTGAGCCCTCCGGCTCCAGATTACAAATAGTGTATGTTGTGCATGTTGCTTTCTTCCATCACAGGGCCCCAACCAGCTGCAACGTTCCTGGCTAGCCCACCATTTTCCTACCTGGGTACCCAGAGTGTATGACTGTGTAGGGACTCTGAACTGCATGCATAATTATCTGATTATTAATATAGCTTTTAAGCAAATCAACCTGATTACGCTTATCCCTTGTTCAAGTCCACTGAATAAATCAGATTTAACTTTGTTTGCATTTAACCTGACTGTGGTTCCAGTTTGTGCCAAGAGTATTGTACTGTTGTTATTTGCTATACTTAACCTTGTTTTACAGGGGGGTCCCCAGGGTCAAGTTAGAGGAACCAGCCCCGCTGGTAAGTGCAAACAGTGTGGGTAATTGCCTGATGAATAGGGGTCATTGTGAAAGTGATTATTGTGTACTGTTCAGGCCACTAGAAGGAGAAAAGGGAGGTTACAGTGTCCCGGAGGGCTGTGCCCAGATTAGCTTGACCACTACCAATCCTGACCTCCAGGTGAAGGCACCAATATCAGAAGCTAGGCCCCCTTAACCTGCAACTAGCCAAGCAGGCAGGGGTAGTAGCCCTTGGGATAGCACCACCTAGGAGTTACACTTACTGTTTACTGTAGTGTAGTCGATTGTATTACTTTCAAAGTGTATGGCATGCTATAAACACTCCATTAATGAATCAGGTTGGTTAAAATATGAATTCTTCATTCAGCCTTTTTAAACTGCAAACATAGAATCACATTTTTGAACATGTGTAAGCGTACTTCATTAACAGTCAGTTCAGTATTTGTCCATGCTGCTCTCGAGATTGCCTCAGTCAGTGCACAGACTAAACAATGCCTTCAGGTGTGCTTCTTGGTCCTATGAATATGTCTGCAGAAAATAAAAAAATAAGAACTGGTTGTAACCCAGTGGCGTCACCACATTGATTTTGGGGAGGCTACAGTCCCCCCAATCTAAGTTAAAGCCCCCCCCAATCATTTTCAGTAAATATTAATAATAGCAGCCATATACTTTTTTTTTTTTTATTGATTGTGTGTCTGTGACTTCCCTGCAAGTTGCGACTCGCTACTGAAGTCTAGGAGGAAAATATCTGACTCCCGAGTCCCATCTGACTCGAGGCGGGACAGAGAAGCGAGTGAAGCAACTCACACAGTCGCAAGGCAGCAGCGAGAGCCCTAACAAGTTTCTGAGAAATGCGCAGCTGAGCTGAGCAAGCTCTCTCCGAGTCCAACTCTCCAATCCTCCGTCCTGTCCTAGTCTCTCTCCTCTGCTCTCTCGGCCCCAACAACATCGAAAAAAAAGTAAGAAACAATGAATGTACTCTGTAGTAATATAAACATTTTTCGTTAGCATCAGTCCATTTAGATGATGTATGATATGATCATCTGTCTGACTGTCGTGTCCGGATTAATATTATGATATGCATAGTGTGTGCGTCTGATTAAGAACACAAGGCAGACACAGTGAATGAGTGAAATGAAATGTCCTTGCAGACTGCAAGGACATTTCATTTCACTCTCAATTACTGCCGATTGCCTTGTGTTCTTAATCAGACACTATGCATATGCATATCATAATATTAATCCAGACAGACAGAAGTTGCAGAAAGAGCGAGAGAGAGCAAGTTACATTTGCAGTTGACCAAGCGGTCAGACACCAGTCTATCTATCCTCACAGATGCTGTTCTGCCAAAAAATGTATTTTTTTAACTCGGGTGCTCAACTACCGATGCTTTCACTTGAAACACAAATGGCCTGTGCATGATGTCATCATCGACCTGGATGTTTTTTCCGGTCGGGTGGGTCACATCTCATCTCGGCGTCTATTGCTGGCTGCCTGGCGGGGAATTTTAGTGGCACTGGATGGCGGCTGGCCTGGCGGCAGCCACAGGCACACAGGTACATCTACTATACAACTTTGTGTGGTGTGGGCTTCGCTTGGCTGGCTGGGGGGGCCCGGGGGCAGCAAGAACAATATTTAATGGCTCTGGAATAAATTCTAATCTTAGGCAGCAGCGAGCAAACAACAAACAAGGGCACTGACTGCAGAGAGTAGACTAGGGCATAAGGGCAGGCAGGCTCAACTTAGACTGGAAGTCAGACTCAGCAGCACTGAAGTGGTTTTGCATTGCAAGGACTACTCCTTGATTCATGTAATCTCATCAGTGATGACTAGGCTTCTCAAACATATTTTTCACCGCTAAAATGCAGGAAAAGCCACCATTTGAAGGTAAAATTTCAAAATGTTCCGGGGGCACTGAGGCACCTAGTTTTCTTAAATTTTCACTAAAGGGTATTAGCCCTCCAGCTTTGTACCCGGTGATGCCCCTGTTGTAACCACTTTTTTAGGGTTAACACTGTACTTATGGTTAAACGCAGGTGTCGAGCATGCGTGCCGCATTTCATGTTGTTGCGCTACCATAGTGACATCACAAGTGCAACACAACAGCATTGTGATTTAGCTACTGCAGCACAACAAGGAGATTCCAGTAATGGATTTCCATCAGCAACAGCCTTCCACCATATACAGTATGTATATTTTTTGTACACAAATTACAACTTGGGAACAGCCCCATGTTTGGGTGTGGGGCTTAGTGATGACTGTTCCCTTTTAACATCTTTTCTTCTTATTTTGCCCTAACTGGAAATTTTTCATGGAACCTTCACTACTTGAGCTGTTTGGATTTTTTTTGCACCACATTTAGTGAGAGTCCACAAAAACTGGACACATGGAAGCTCAACCTGTTCAGCTCTCTGATAGACCCTAACGTCATTGCATCTATTCCTTCTTTACACAAGACTGGATTCTAGCTGCGTCTTTAGCATCTAAAAGAGTAAGCCTAGAAGAATGGAAGGAAAATAGAGCTTCTGCTTTAAGGGAATGGTTTGACGCATTAGGGTCTTTGCCGAATAATGAAAGAATTAGCTATTTGATACTGGACAAAATTGAGGTATTTGATCACATATGGTTTCCTTTTTATGTTGTCTTGCGCATGCAGTGCAAGCAACATTTTGTGGTAGCTTGCTGGAGTAGCAGGTTGTGGAGGTGCCGCAGTGTTGTGTCCAGTGCCGCCACTGCTTATTTGGGCTTATCTCTGTGGCACCAATGAATGAGGAAACTGACTATCACAGCAGCTGAGAAGCGTGCCACCAACTTGAAAGAAATCCACCACAGCAATGAGGGAGCGCCCCGTCTTTGCAGGGCATACCTTGCCTGCTGAAACATTTCAATAAACATGGTAGCAGTGGCTGTCATCTGCCTCTCACAATCTTTAGAAAGCTGACTACGGGAGTGCCCAGTCCCCCTCTTGTCATGTTTATAACCTCCTCTCAAGATTGTGTGGCACACTGGGAGCCCACCTCAGTGTGTTTTGTGTGTTCTGAAGCTGACCGCGTCGGCATGTTCCTGCCCCACCCCACCCCCATTGTGTGCCATGCTGGGAGCCCACTCCAGTGTGGCCAACATAAAGCCCCCAAAGTCATGGGGCACACTGGGAGCCCACCCCAGTGTGCTCAACAGTTGTTTTATTTCACCTGTAAATAAAGAAAACCTTCCTGCGACGTCCATTCCTGAAAAAAAGTAAATGGTCTGTCGTTGAGTCTGGAGTGCCCCTCCTCCAATCTGCAACCACCCTCTGCACACCCCACCTCCCCCCCCCACACACACACATACACATACCCCATACTTACCTCTGGAGGTCCAACACCGCAATCTCTGCTGGAGCAGGAACATGTCTGCCGTCTTCAAAGCTGATCGCGAACTGCTGGTAAGCTGTATAATGGCATCAATGGGGGGGAAGGGTTAAACCTAGGTGGATATCTCAGCCATTTTTTTGACTTTTGGCTCCAAGTTTTCAACATGAGGTTCTTGGGACCCTACCTCATGAAGTCAGTCACTGTCATTTCGTTATTCGGTCCCAAAAGATGATTTTGTGGTCACTGCGCAGAATCACCTATTGGGACTGACTAACTAAACGACAGTGCCACTGTTCATGAGGTGGGCTCCCAAAAAGCCTATGTTGCAAATTTGGTGAAACAATTCCAAAAAATGACTATGTTATGAGCGTGCATGGTGCAGTTTCCATGCACGCTCGTAACTTCGAGAATTTTTAATATTTTTACTCCAGATTTTCAACATTGCCATTTTGTCTCACCTCCTATGTCATTTTTCACCTCCGGCCTGAAATGTGTTTTCGCACATCTGGCGCACAATGGTGCAGTCACTGTGGGAAATCAACGTTCGGGACAGATTAACAAAATCACACTGACACTGTTCATGAGCAGAGGTCCCAAATGCTTTAATGAGGTGGGGTCACAAAAAGCCCATGCTGAAAATTTGGAGTGCAGATACCAACAAATACCCGGGGCATTAGGGTTTCTAACCTTAATGTCCCACCCTGTAGAGACTGACAGGCATCAGGAGTGTGACTTTGGATTGTCAGCTGTAATGCTCATGCCATTCCATCCCCCTCCCCACCCTGCAGCCAGTGACAGGCATCAAGGTGTGCCTTGGAGTCTTCGGTCCTGAAGTTCACCCCATTCTCCTGTACTGCACCCATCTCAACGTATTTCCTTATGGAATGGGGTGAGCGTAAGGCCCGACAATCCCAAGGCACAATGCAACACTTTTTTTTTTTAAATTGTTTAACCAGAAGTAGCACACTAAGCTGAAAGCTTGTTTACAGGTGTGACCTGGGAGCACAGAGAAGTTAAGTGACTTGCTCAGGGTCACACAGTATGCAAGTGGGGGCCGTGGGATTCAAACCCAGGTCTCTAGATTTGCAGCTTAGAGCCTTAAACCGCTGTGCTATACTGCCTCCCTTGTTTGTCAGAGTCTGCAGGGTAGGGTGAGGTGAAATGGCATGAGAGTTATGGTCGACGACCCAAAGGCACACCTCAATGCCTGTCAGTCTCTGCAGAGTGGGGTTGGGTTGGCATCAGTTTCATACTTCACTTCCATTCCTATTATGCATCTCTCTAACTCCTGCACTACCAATGCCAATGCCAGCAAGACAACATTTGGCATTGACAAATGTTTGTTTGGAATATAAAGCTACTTCACATTGGTTTGGATCTGAATGACTAGATTTTAAAAATGCAACTGCTTACTTAAATCAGGGTTAGAAGTCATTTTAGACAAAAGTTGTAACAAACTGAGATTATTTCTGAATAGGTGTTTGGCAATTTATTGTTCTTTTTTCATATTTAAATGTAATGTTGTATGCATGGATGTATCTTTAATTAACTTGACATTTTTAATAAACTTTGAACTGAAAAAAAAACTAACTTGCAGTTCTGCTTTAAGTATGCCGATTTAGACAGATCTGGCGGGAGAATGTCAGGTCATGTACATATAAAGGCTTTAGGAATTCAAAGCTCCTCATGAATGTTCTCTTACTTGAACCAGTGTACTGATAGAGAGCTCTCTAAACTTTGGACTCTCTTATCAGCAACATCTACAGCACTTTTTCATCTCAAATGATATGTTGCCAGGAGTCAGGATGGAAGGTCAGAATCTGCTACAAAACAGAAATTGTTTTCTAAACTGCAACATTTTTTTTTTTATCTTTGATAAGCCATGTAGGACTTGGATGGAAAACCATGTGGGTTTGTCAGAACAAGCCCGAGAAATTCCAGATTCCAGCCATCCTGAGAGAGGTTCACAAGCTGCCAGGAATTCTTTGCATATTCACACTAAGTACTTTATCACTGTTCTGACATACTCAGCATAACTGTGGCTCATTGTACCCTTCCCCCTCCCCCCCCCCATTCTCAAGATGACACATTTGAAGAGGTTTGTGCAAATACTCTGTTTTATTACTCTTATTCCTCACTAAGTTAACCTTGGATATGTGTTTTTCTTTTAACATGGCCGATGACACAGTGATCAAAACTCGTTGCAAACCAAATGGTTGATGTTTTGCAATGTAACTGGCTGAGAGCTCAGCTCATGGTGCCTCAAGTAAGTCCTGACCAAGATGGCAGCACCGATTATGGATGTTACAGGGTTGTGAGAGCAAGGAGTCTAGTAGCCAGATGTGAGATCATAGAACCATAGAACAGAGACAATGCTGGCAGAAAAAGTCCACTGGTCCATCCAGTCTGCCACGTTATACCTTGTCCTACCCTACGACCTATTAGCTAGAGGGTTTTTTTACCTTCTCCTCCCCCACTACTTACATCCTATCTTACTGTTGCCCCTGAGTAACTGTTAAATCCTAAACTCTGTCCCATCCGTGCATGAAACTACCAATGGTTTAAGCACCTACTACCTCAACTGGTGGTCTGTTTCATGGCTCAACCACTTCCTCTGTAAAATAGAACTTACTTACATCTCTGCTGTATCTCTCCCTTCCCCAGCAACTTCTACTCATGTTCCCGTGTTATTGCCTCATCCCTCCTGCTGAACAGTTCCTCACAGTTTACCTTGCTCTTTCCTTTCAGGAACTTGAAGGCATCAGGTGCATGTTTGTGCTCCATGACTGTCAGATGGTGGCCAGCCGAGGAGGTGAGAGGAGGGCTGTTCCAGACACCATTTGGGACCAGCACTTATCGTGGGAGGTGGGGTGGTGATACCTATATGGTCGGTGTGAGGGGAGAACCACTGGACCACCAGGGACTACTGGATGCAATGTGAACAGGTGATCAGGGTGGCGAGGGAAACTACTGGGCCACCAGGGATTATTAGGTACAATGAGAATGAGTGACTGGGCTGGGGAGGGACCAGTGGACCACCAGGTTCATTTAATATATGTAACCTGCCTGAGTGGTGGAGTTTACTTTATTTTTTTCTCTTTGCCCCAGTAATGACTGCCTGCATGTTACGCTTACTCCTACAGTGGAGGCTCAAACCAAGATGTTGACAGGTTCAGGTCCAAGCACCGTTAAACATGTGTAACAAGAGATGTTTATGTCCTGTAAGCTTAGACCATGGCCTTAATGAGTTATGTCAGGTTTCGCCACCTGGCACCATGGTCAGAGATAAAACTAAACTAGGCCTGAGAAAATACAGGGGAGTTTTTATTATTTTAAAGGTGTGAATTTCAGTTGGGTGCTTCTGATTTAAAAGATATGTTTTTGGTACTCTTGACGTTTTGCAATGTACTACTACTCTTTTGTCAGCAGGCTGACACCCTGCTCCTTGGTCACATGCTTTTCGGTTCTAGCAGGAGGGTCAAGAAGATGCAATACAAGATGAGCTCCTCAAATAGCATCGAGCTGGCTGACAGTCAGGGAGAAGGCAGTCAGTCAACTCGGCTATAAGCTCTCATAGTCTGAGGAGGGCTTAGCTACTGGCAAAAGCCACTGAGAGAAGCCTTCCTGGGGCTTCTGCAGCCATTCATCAGGAAATGATGCTGCAGTTTCTACAACCTGTAAAGTACAGAGATGGAATTGTGTGCTTGCTAAATATGTCAAAATGACACCTCATTGGAGAAGAGGACTGTTCCTGTTTTTCCTGTGAAAGGAGGCAAAAGCTTGCTGATCCAGTGTGTCCTAGCCACCAGTCTGCATTATGGACCTGATACTGTGTGTGAGTACTGCTGCATGCATGAAAGCCTGCATCAAGACTGCAGACAGTTAGGAAAATGGTCAGTCAGTGCTACTACTAGGCACTGACCAGCATACCACACTAGGATCCAGAAGCCTAGACATGCATGGGATTGGGATTGGCATCAGGGAATTCTGGAGGTCAGGGGTAAGAGGCAACAGACTTCTACAAAAACATAAAAGGGAACTTACAAGCTCAAATGGGCAGACTGGGTGGGCCATAGGCACTTATCTGTCAACAGTGTCTATGTGTTTATGTATCTACTTGTGTGTGTGTGTGTGTGTGTGTGTGTGGCATGTGGCCCCTGCTCCTTACACTGATCAGTCCCATGGGGAGGGGGGGAGAGAAAAGTCAGAGATGTCCAGATGACTGTGGACACAGAGAGCCTGATCTAAATCCAGAGGCAACTGAGACCTACCTCTTCCAGCTGCCCCCCCCCAAACTGCACCAACTGAACCATCAGCCTGCAAGGACCTTCATCAGCAGGACAGAGAAAGAGGAGCCCCAGTTCACAGGGAAGCTGGCACACTACAACTATGAGTAATCTAAAGGTTTTCCATGCAACCGGGAAAATTTGTACAAAGTTGCCACTAAATCTCCAGATTTGGTCAACTGGCCAAAGTTATAAATACCTCATATGGAGGTTTTGCCATTTAGGCAATTGCACAGCCTGTAGAGTTTGGATTTAACTGTTCTTCTTGTTTTAAAGTTCATCACCGCCGGCCAACCAACTGCAACATCACCAGGCCTGAACCTTTCCTACGGCTGGATACCCAGTGAAGCACAGGGAGCTCCCTTTAAGGTTTAATGGTTAAACTGGTAACAGTAAGTAGTGCCCCTGAACAGTCAGGCTGGTAATACTAACAGATTTACAGCATTATTTGCTACTGCCTTGTCTTGCCTGGTAGGGGATGGGTACTGCTACTGCTGTTTTAAGTGTTTTACTATCCTGCAATAACAGTTCATGAGTCTCTTTCCAAAAACAGTTTTGCTTTGCAGTCCCCCAACCCTTGTGATTATCCCCCAATAAATATTTTGCTGGCATTTTACATCTTGTCTCATGAACATATTATTATCACTAATTGCATTTTTGTTGAATTTGTGGTTGCAGGTGATTTTTCATGTGTAAGGGAAACACTGTGGTGAGGCAGAGAGATACTGCATCCCAGAGGGCTGTACTGTTCTAACACCATGGCCCATTTAAATTTTTCTCTGGGTGGAGGCACCACGCTGACCTTAAATGAGCTGTATTCAAAACCCCCAATAAGGAAAATCAGAACCCAGGCCCCTCAACTTTCTTGAACCTACAAGACAGGGCTAGTAACTATAACAACCATGGCAACATGATTACTCATATGTCTATGGGGCAGTCGGGGGTGGAGAAAACCACTGGATCACCAGGTTTGCTTAACATATATCTACTGTGCAATTGGGGGTTGGGGAACCAATGAACAGGACTGGGTCAAAACCACACCAGCAGAAATGCGTAGTCACAAACTTCACTGCGTGGAGACCAGAAAACAGGCATGGTGAAAAACCATAATAATAAGCTAACTCCAAAACTGCGCATGCTGTTTTGCCTGTGCAAGTTTTGACCATGCATCTGTTCCAACACGGTCTTGACCAGATATCCCGCTGAACCACCAGATACATGTAATACTTATCTACTGGGCAATCGGGGCAGCTTGGCAATCAGAGGCAGCTTGGCACAGGAGCTGTCAGATGCAGTACAGCCGCCCTGCTTTTGGAGGGGTAGGGGCATGGGCTTAGCATCCAGATAAGAAGTGGTATTTGGCAGTGGTAAACAGCATCACTCCGGTGGGCCATTTACCACAGCTGCAAACCTTTGAAAATGCTGCTGCACTGGTATGCATGAGGTGACCCTCTCATTTGCATAGGCGCAGTGGTATAGTAGTGGTTGGGTACTGCCAGGTATGGGGAGCACTCCCGAGGTCTTTGAATATGGCCCTGCCTGGAGTGCAGGTGCAAACCCAGACTAGCACCAGTGCTAACCTTTGAATATTGGGGCCAAGGAGTTGGAAAGCCTGCAGTCTAACCACCTTGGAGCCTGATACCATCAGATCTTTTGAGCTAAGTAGGGTTGTGCATGGTCACTGTAGTCAGCTGGGAAACCTAAATGAATACCATCGGCTGCAGGAAACAGTGTTGGTATCTCTGCAGGGGACACTCTCCCCTTGGTTATAAATAACTATACAAAGTTCAGATATTGCAGCACATGCAGTCCTATACTAATACATCCCAGTCCTTCTGGTGCAGTCCTCATCAATACTCTGTGTCCCAGAAGCATTCCTATAAGGAGCCTGATGACCTTCTGAACCATAAAATCTTAACGGGACACAGTCAACCCCCTTAGGTCACAAACTGTCCCTAGTTTAGAAATCACATTTTACGATTGTTCACATTCTGTGGAGACTGTTGATGTAACTGGTAGTTTGATTCTGTGTTTTTTTTTCTTTTCAAAGGTGAAAAACAGACTGCCCACCATACCGGTGTTACCACACAAAAACAGATTAATTTACATTCCTTGATCAACTCCCACTGCATCTTCCTGGACTTAGGAACCCCCCCCAACACAGTCTATCCACTTATAATGCAGCAGAAGTAGACGAGACTATTGCATCATGAGTAACTGCACTGTCTGGTGGTGTTTCTAATGTTCAGGAAGTATGCAACAAGAGTAGATCAATGATTTGGAACAAAACAAGGCTAGGTGTAACTATACATTGCCATGCATTTCAGTTCTGATAAGCAAGGAAGCATATAAAACAACCAGCAACATCAATGAATTTTAGAGAATGCAAGCAATTATAACATGGGGTTTCAAACAGAAATCATGTGGTATGAAAAAGGTTGATAGTGTCCCTTTAAAATTCTCCATGAAACACATAAAGTGAAAGTTATTTACAAGAAAGAATCCTGCTCTACCACTTCTAAGATGTTTTTGAAACTAGCTGAAGGTAAATGGGGGCACTGAACACCACTGCTGCCACTTCTTTTGTTATTTTGAATCAGCAGAGAGGCATACTGCTGTACAGACTAATGGGTGTTGACACATCATCTTCTCACTGCTAATGCAGCTCCCAGGAACGAAGGCGAGTTCAAGAATCGGGAGTCAAGCAGGATAGTTACTGAGGACTATTACAATAAAAATAAACTACAAAAAAAATGTAATCCAACTGCTATACAAATGGAGCTGATTGGTGGCATGGAAACAGTTAAAATGCATATGAGGCTATAGTGCTCCTTTAAGTTAAAGCAGCAGTGCATGATAGAGGTGAAATTTCTGAACTACTATATATATACGTGTGTGTGTGTGTTGCAAAAACTTTGTTAATGCTCCAGTTAGAGTCAAAGTGACAAAAGTTGGGAAATGAGGCATTGGGGTTTCCCTAACAACCCACCCTCCCAAACCAGGCAGGAGAGCAGGTGTGGGGGTGCCTTGGGCTTCTCAAGCCTAACGCTCACCCCATTCCATCTGTCAGTAAGGTTAGATGTGTAGACTTTATGAGAATGGGGTGAGTGTTAGCTTGAGAAGCCCAAGGCACACCTCACATCTGCTCTCCTGCCTGGTTTAGGAAGGTGGGGTGTTAGGGAAACCCTAACACCTCATTTCCCAACTTTTGCCGCTTTGACTCTAACTGGAGCATTAACAAAGTTTTTTAAAACTTATTTCCTTACTTTTTGAGACAGTAGTATCCTTATTTTGCTGTGGGAGCGCATGGTCCTTTGGATCCTGCGCTCCCATCACTCCATAGATGTGTATATGCGGTATATGTAGCTGTGGGCCCTGCGCTCCCATCCCTCCATAGATGTGTATATATGGCATATGTAGCTGTGGGCCCTGTGCTCCCATCCCTCCATAGATGTGTATATACGGCATATGTAGCTGTGGGCCCTGCGCTCCCATCCCTCCATAGAGGTGTATATGGCATATGTAGCTGTGGGCCTGAGCCCCATCCTCCATAGATGTGTATATACGGCATATGTAGCTGTGGGCCCTGCGCTCCCATCCCTCCATAGAGGTGTATATATGGCATATGTAGCTGTGGGCCCAGCGCTCCCATCCCTCCATAGATGTGTATATATGACATATGTAGCTGTGGGCCCTGCGCTCCCATCCCTCCATAGATGTGTATATACGGCATATGTAGCTGTGGGCCCTGCGCTCCCATCCCTCCATAGATGAGTATATACGGCATATGTAGCTGTGGGCCCTGCGCTCCCATCCCTCCATAGAGGTGTATATGGCATATGTAGCTGTGGGCCCAGCGCTCCCATCCCTCCATAGATGTGTATATATGGCATATGTAGCTGTGGGCCCTCATGCCCCATCCTCCATCGATGAGTATATACGGCATATGTAGCTGTGCCCTGTGCTCCATCCCTCCATAGATGTGTATATAATGGCATATGTAGCTGTGGGGCCCATGCCCCATCCCTCCATAGATGTGTATATACGGCATATGTAGCTGTGGGCCCTGCGCTCCCATCCCTCCATAGATGTGTATATATGGCATATGTAGCTGTGGGCCCTGCACTCCCATCCCTCCATAGATGAGTATATACGGCATATGTAGCTGTGGGCCCTGCGCTCCCATCCCTCCATAGATGTGTATATATGGCATATGTAGCTGTGGTCCCTGCGCTCCCACCCCTCCATAGATGAGTATATATGGCATATGTAGCTGTGGGCCCTGCACTCCCATCCCTCCATAGATGTGTATATACGGCATATGTAGATGTGGGCCCTGTGCTTCCATTTATAGGATGACAGTGACCAAATTGTCAGCATAGCCACCTTATTACCCCACCTCATGTACCCAATACAGAAAATTTTCAAATCCCTGCTAAAACGCAGTTCTGTGCAGCTGCAATGCCATTCCACACCACAGGTGTAAAAACACCTTTGGGGCAGGAGTTGAAAAATGACAGCTGTGACATACATTAGGTGGGGTAATAAGAAAGCTATGTTGAAAATCTGGGGGCAATATACTGTAAATTTCCAAAGTTACGAGCGGTAGTAGTGAAATTGCAAAGAATGGTTATAACTTTGGCATTTTCTTTCATATTTTTCACCCAAAATTTTGAACATAGTCTTCTTATGACCCCACCTCATAAACCCCATAGGTGAAAATTTTCAATTCCATGCCAAAACACCATTCTGCACCACAGGTGCGAAAACACATTTCAGACAGGATGTGAAAAATGAAAGCTGTCCTGTTCATGAGATGGTGTGAAGAAATGTGTTGAAAATTTAAATTCAAAATATTGAAAATTACCAAAGTTATGCATGTGCATAGAAATATTTCAATGAATGCTCATAACTCAGACATTTGTAGGACTTTTTTCACCAGATTTTCAACATGGCCTTTTTGGAACACCACATCATGAACACTGATGGTGAAATTTCATTATTCAGTCCTGAATGGGGATTTTTCACAGCGACTGCAAAATCACCGTCTGGACAAATTAATGAAATGACGGTGGCAGCGTCCATGAGGTGTGGTCCAAAAAAGGTCATGTTGAAAATTTGGTGAAAGAAATCCTAAAAATGTCAAAGTTATGAACATAAGTTCAAAATGCCATTAAAATGCATTATACGGCACTTACCTTGATTCCTCAGTTCATGGTTTGGCTTTGAAGAGTGCAGATGTGTCTCAGTCCACAGAAGATGACAGACTAATAAAAAGATGTTGGGGGACTGTTTTCTTTTTACAGGATAAAATTAAAGAAATATTTGGGGACACTAGTGGGGATTCTCCAGTATCCCACACTGCTGGGGGGCTCTAATGCTGACACGGGGATTGGGCACCCCAATGTCAGCTATTTCATAAAACAGTGGGCTACGTGGGGGCATCCTGCACTGGGAGTGGGCATCCCAGAGTTGGATTATATAAATATCAATAAATAAATAAACCATGGACTAAGGGACAGAGATCAGAGGGATGGGGGGGGTGCCACTAGACACCAGGGAATATATAATTAATTTAGGGGGACAGTGATGAGGGAGTGAGGAGTGCCACTAGACAGCAGGGAAACAGTGGATTGCAACTCACACTGCAGCCAGAAGCAGGAGTTTAGCTGCAGCTGCAGAACTAAAGAAAATCTGTTGTATTCATTCAGAGAATGCAGTGGAAGGCTTCTCTTGCTAAGCTGGGTACCCGGGATTTTGGGTGCCCAGAAAAAAATATTTCCAGCACTAATTGTGAAAAGCAAACACCAGAATCTAGCTAAAAGGGGCCAATTTAGCTGGGTTCTGGTGTTTGATTTGTAAAATAACATTTGTATATATTTTCCACACATTTTAGTTTGTGGAAAAAAAATAAGATGACGGCTCATGAAAAAGGATTTTTCTCTAATGAAAAAGGATTCTAGTCTCATGAAAAAGGAATGGATCTTGTGAGACAGAATCTTTTTTCAGGAGATCAAATACTTTGTCGAACTTTCTCCCTCTATCATGAAAAGTGATCTTCTCATTGAAAACAATGGGAAATGAAAAATTGAATAACTCTGCAGCAGATTAATATTTTTCACAAAACAAAGACATGCCTGTTCTGTTACCCAAGCTGTTTCTACCATACAAAAATCACACCAAAATTCCACACCATCTGGATGCAAGGCAATGAGGAAAAAAAACTGCAAAAAATTTTGACTTTATGACATTTTGCACTGTCCAGATCTCAGAATCCACAAATCCAACCAGAGTGAAACTTACCACATCAAGAGATCTACCCCAAGGGACAGCACATGCTAAATTTTGAGCAAATCCATTGATCAGTTGCAAAGTTATTGAAGTGCAAAATTTGAGGTTTAACATTAAACATAAAACTCAACCCTAACTATGGGGGCGCAACACCGTCCCTAATATATGTATTTTTTTAGGTTGCCCCAGTCTCATGACTTGTATTATATCCATTTTCCACCTTTTGAGTAAGATTTAGCACTTTTTTGTACAGTTGAAATAATTAATTGAGTTTAATATGGCTTGGACAAGGTTTTTATCAGTTATTTTCTATTGTTTTCGAAGACCTATTGTTTAATATCACTTTACATGTGACTATAATGAACCAGCATGCAGTGGATACTGCTTCATGAATTTTTAAGACAACAAGTATACAAAAACAGCTGAGAATACTGATGGAAACCTGATCTGAGCCACATTAAAAGAAGCTCTCTCTTTCTATTCCAGTAATGAGAAACTGTGTTAAATCAGACTGGCATAAGTAGGGTATTATACAATAGAAACATAAAAACATACTGTAGAAAACATTGGCACAAAAGGGCCAGTGGGCAAAGCCACAAGTCAGGAAATAAGGGGCAATCTAAAACAGAATATAAAAGTATAGGTCAAAATGTTCACCTCTGTTATGCACTGCCCCATTAAATGGGACCCAGTCAGCACTAAGAGCCCCACAAGTGTGTGGCTGGTCCCAATTTGCACTTTGTGTGTATCAACATTTGTTTTACTACTGTTTACTGCCGTATAGCAGATTGTATCAGACTAATTCTGTTGACTTGCAAGCTGACATTTTCTGTAACTACAGATCCCAGAATACCCTGCAGCTAACATCAGAGAAGGGTTGCAGCAGTGGGAGATTCAATAGCCTGCCCTACAGTGCATGTTAAGAATTGTTATAAGCTCTGATCTTTTGTTTGCTGGTCCTGTCATTCTCCCTGGGCCACGTACAGTTACAAAGGACTGTACGTAGCCCTGGGAGAATAGTGAGACCAGCAAACATCTCACGGGAGCTTATAAAAGCTTTAACATGCACTACGGGTTATTGACTCTCCCACTGCTGCAGCTCTCCTCTGATATCTGCTGCAGGAGATTCTGGGATTTCTGGTTACAGCAAATGTCAACTTAGGAATCAGCAGAGTCATCCAAATGCGATCTACTATACAGCAGTAAACAGTAAATACAAAAAAAAAATGTTTTTGCGCATAAAGTGCAAATTGGGACCAGCCCCTGAATTGGGTGTGAGGCCAGTCATGGTTTTCGGAGCAGTAGGGTGTTGCATCTCTGAGCAGGAGGAAAGTAGTGCAATTTAGGGACAGGAAAATACAGAAAGAAATTAACCTTTTAGGCCCAGGATGCTGTGAGGCCTCCCCCCCCCCACCCCAAGACCACAAGACCTCTTCCCGGTCTTAGTGTTACAGTCTCAAAGGAAGGATAGTGACAGCCACCTCTACAGGGAATAAAGCATCATAAAGCTATGGTGTATGGGACCAGTAGCAACTCCGGCCTCTATGCTTACCAGGGCTTAGGTGGGGCATAACAACTGGCAGCTAGGGCACAGGTTTGCATATTGTTGCTATGGGAGACTGTGTGCCACCCCCCAACAACAATCAGCAATATTGGCTCCTTTCCCTTTTCTGTATTCTAAGAGATGCAGTGTGCCCCTTCCCCATTCTCTCCCTACAAAATGGAATGGAAGTAATAGGGCCAGGGCCTGTGGCCCTGCCAAAAACCAAAGTTTCTTCCAGAAGGGATTCATCTGAAAATTCATTCATGAAAAATATAATTTTTTAGGTAAACTGCGGCACTGTTTGAAACAGCTAGTGCACTGCCTAAAATTCATCTTAATTTCTAAAAGTAGGCAACTGTTACTAATCAGTTGAATTTTCCACCTGACAATGCAAGGTGTGGTATGTTGAATGGTGACCTACCTAGCGGCGGACATTAAAGTTTTGTTCCCTTTCATGCCTTGTCAGCATTGTGACCTCACTGTGACATCACAACTGGCCAAGAAGAGATAATCACCTGCTGTCAAATTGGTTATTTAGTGATGTCACAGTAAGTTAGGTCACAGTGATGATGAGGTATGAAACTGAATACAACCAGATATAAAAGACAAAGAACCTCAGCAAAAAGCACCTGAGGCAAGGGTTACCCCAGAAGGGCACTGGCAATAAAGTCAGGTTTCAACTAAATAAAATGACACCTCCCAATAATGCAAAGCCTCATGGGAAGTATATGCAAATCACCAGAACCAGTATACATTTTAGTGATGTAATTTGCATATATCTCCCACAATGATTTGCATTATTGGGGCATGATTCATTTTGTACTTCATAGAGACCTGCAGCAGGTATATTAGTTTCTAGATAAAGTGCTGCTGTCTAAATCATGCCTAAGACTATCAGATGGAAAACCTTGTAAAGGACAAAAGGAAAAATAAAAAAATACTTTAGAAAGAAGCAATGGCAACTGACTCTGAAAAATTAACTACATTTCCTTATTTTGCTGCTCCTTGCTCTTTAAAGCAGTAGTGCAACAAAACTCAGCAAAAACTTGTCTTAAGCCGTATTTACACATTTGCACCACAGCAACCCGAGTGCACAGGTTGCTGCAGTGCAAATGTCACCCTGTGGACACTTACCAAATCGCAGTAAGCTGCTCCCTGTGCCACTCAGCAGTCCAGAAAGTCTGGGGACACGTTCAGGAGCGAGCAGTTTAAGCAGCCATGTGGACAAACTGCACTGCTCACTCCCACTTGTGGGCACTTCCATCCACTGACTGCCCCGACTCCCAGCACCTCTCCAGCGCATCTTACATCGGTGCTGAGGGTGGCTGTGTAGAGACATTAGCCACGCATCTTTTGGGTTGGGGCAGCTCTGCACACTCCAAAGAAGGAGCAAGGTGAACCATATAAGCACAGCTTTTGACCCAACCTTTTTTTCACTATAAAAGATTCCAGGCATCTTTTAGTTTCATTTGAAAGCAAAATGTTCTAATTCCAGAAAATCTGACTATTTTATAAATGTTTAATTTAGCTTTTTTTCTCAAGAAAAGAAGATGGCCACCACATTTGACTTAGAAATAGAATTGTAGACCTGGCAAGGTTTAGGATCGAGAAAATAAAAATAAAAAGTCATGGATGCACAGCATAGGAGGTAGATAGAAAAGTAGATTTGACAGGTATGATAATATTTTTATTAATTCCAGGCAGCCTGGGTTCAAGTTCTAGCTAAGGCACTTATATCTTTCTCACTTCTGTTTGTTTGGGTTCCATAAATGTGCACACCGCACTCATGACTGAAAATATAATTATCTGTGCAGTATCTGGTTGTACATTAGAGAAAGAGTAAGGTGCCTCGGGACATCCCAGTTTCCAGTTGCCTTGTTGGTGTAGCTGGTAGCACAACCGGGGTTCACCCATGTTGCTGCGACAATAATAGTTGTGACGGCAATTACAGCGCCAGCTTTCTGCCCATGGTAAATACCTCGATGGGGAATCTGTGCGCCTGACAATATGGGCGAAGTGCGCTAGCATCAAAACCCTGCCCCACACACCCCAGCATACGCTATACTACCCCACACAACAAGATACTGAAAAAATAGTGTATTGCAGGGGGCTCTGTTCCTCACATCCCCCCGAATTAATATAACCAACTCCGAGTCACACTTATGGTGACATGGAGGACTAATGGTGAGAGCTTGCACAGAGGTACAGCCAGGATTCACCCTTTACTGTGGCAGCACAATATGTAACACAAATAGAACTCACACCCATAAAACTGACAGTCGCACATAACAAGCATATAGGTTTTCCTTTGACTGCAGTCCTTATAGCTGCACTGAGCCGTACCAACAGCATACCCAGACACACAGCTGCCTTCACTCAGCAGTGCCCTAATAACAGATGCAAACATAGGTGCCGGAACGGGGGGGGCACTAGGGCCATGGCCCTACCACTTTTGGTCCTATCACTTTTTGCTATCATGGTAATATATTTAATAGGAGAAAATTTACCCCTTACGTCCTTGGCCCTACCACTTTTCAAACCATTTTGGCACCACTAGATGCAAACACAACCCATCTTGTCCGAAACCACCAAACTTCTGAGTGCTCTAAATCCCAAGTTGCAAGAGTGCCAAGCGCACCGAACCCATTGTCGCGGTAATGACTGCGGCAATATTAATTTGCCGTCCTAACAGTATACCCACAACTGGAATGGTATTCCAGGCAGCCTAGCTTGAAGCCCAAGCTAAGGCATTTATTTCTTTCTCTCTTCTGTATGCTTGGGTCAATTAAATGTGCACATCGCACTCTTGTGAGTGAAAATATTTGTGTTAATTGTAGCTGAAACTAACTTTCTGGAAAAACAAAATGTCACTGCACTACTGCTTTAACTGACTTCTAAGAGAGCAGGGAGATAAGACAGCTATATCTGTTCAGGGAAAGTGAACTGAAATAAAGCTACAAAAAACCTATAGTAACCCTATGCCCCAGGGCCCCGCTTGAAATATTTGGAGACTTTTCAAAGAGGAAGTATGCAGACACTCAAGGAGCATTTGTTTATTCTCAGGATTCCAGAACTGTTTCAGATACCACAGAGCTATTTTCTGTTCTAAATAAGTGTGTTTTTTTCCACTGAAGCACTCCTCTTTTCAAATGAATGGAAAACACTCAAACACTGCATGAGATTTTGTTTATCAAAATCATAGTTGCTAATCAACTAGCTGCTAATTACCACACAGCTGAAATCACAACCTAATGAGTTTTGCCTAAATGGTTTGCACGGTATTAAATGATCTTGTTAATCTATCAAAAAACTATTAAATAATATTCTTTCTTGTCTAACCATACAGTAGACTCTATAATTGTACTGTATGCTAATCTTAGTGTTCTGACTGGCTAAGACTGATGCTAAAGCGAGTCTGTGAGAAACGAACTGTCTTATATTTCCATTTTTCTCATGGAGGCGTGATAGCGCTGGAGAGTACGATTTTGGTGCTCTAATTCAAAATGTTTGTTTCTTTTTCTGTCAGTATAACAAATATACAGTAATGGCTGTGGGCTTTACTCGGTAGTAAGTGGACTGTGGGTTTATAAAAAATTCAGCCTATGTCCTCTGTGCTTATTACCCATGGCCCGATTATTAACTCATAAACCACTATACTATTATTATTTAAGTATATATCTGTTTATGTAACATGTGTGCTGTATAAACACTTATTTACCTAAATGATACTTATATAACTGTTTATATAACATGTGTGTGCTGATAAAATAGCAAGATTAAAAGTGGTATATTGCCCCAGCCTAGCAAGATAATATTTAGTAGAGTATGTCACAATGCATACTAAACCAATCAGAGAGCAGCTTTCACAGTGCTGATGACATCACAACAGTCATGTGCAGCACTGAAGCCAGCAGTTGAAATTAATGAGAAAACGTTAAATATTCATATAAACAGCAGATTTAAAAGCTATAGCTAGTAAAGTGATGTGGAGCAATCTGACTATGCAATGATCTAAATCAAAGCATTCAGTTTATTATCTCTTGTAAAGGGGTAGGACTTTCATAACTCACTTGAGGCTCTGCCACAGGTTGAGTTATGGTCCTGCTCTCTCACAAGTGCGGACAAACTGTATAGTTTGAGTCAGTCCATTGCATATCCCCTATGCATATACAAGAGAAAGGTAAACATCACATGATAAAATGTGATATCTTGGCTAGAGATGTTGTGATATAAAATTTCGCTAGTGAAACTGACACTAAATCATCAATTTTGCCGAATAAATATTTTGTGAAATTTGGCCATTTCGCGAAATATTTCACAGGTGTGAAATGTGAAATTTTGCCTGAAAACTGCGAAATTTCACATTTTGCAGTAAACTGTTGCTGGTTTTGGGTGAAATTACACAATTTCCAGGTAAAATTTTGCGGTTTCCGGGTCAAATTTTGCATGTTGCTTCAGCAAACTATTTGGCGAAATGCGTGAATTTTGTGAAATACTTCACGTAACGAAATTTCTAAATTTTGCACAACACTAATCTCAGCTGGCGACCAGAGTAACAGCAAGATATCCAAAATATGTTGCTGTTACTGTTGTCACAGTGGATATACTGAAAGTCAGTATCATCCTAATGGAAAACTGAACCAATCAGAGCGTAGCTTTCACAATTGCATCACTTGTAAGGGGGAAGGACTTTTTTAAGTCATTGGTGGCTATCCCCTCACAGGTGAAGATTTAAGGATTCGGAAAAGACCTTTGAGCACAAGCTCTTTTACAAAGGTTCCATGTCAGGTTGATAGACAATAGACATATTACATCGAGCAGGTATAGAACATACATAGGTTACAATATTACAGTGTTATCACTAGTACCATGGAATTAGTACAGCATTAGTAAGGATATAGAAAAGCAGTGGGGAGCTATGTGGGGAAAGTGTGGGAGGACCACCTTTCGAGTTGCCAGGTTGCACCTGTAAAAAAGCTTTCAGCTTAGTGTGTCTCACCTGGTTAAACAATTGGGGAAAAAAACCTAGGAAGGGTAAGCAGATAAAGGGTAAAAAGATAAACTGCCTATTTTGAGTCAGCCCATTGTATATCCACTATGTGTATTTGAAGTGCAAACATGTTTATGTTTATGTGTTGTTGCATTTTTTTTTTATCTGCCATAGCAAATTCGGCGGTACAATAATATTGACTGAGCATGGCTGGCTGAGTGTTAAGAAAGCTTAGCACTAAACTAATTTAAATATTTTGAAACTGAGCTCTAGTGAGGACTTGTAAATTATTCTCACCAAAGTCAGCATACTGTAGATTGAAACACACATTGCAAAATCAGAGATCGTAAGTACTAACTGAGCATTCACCTGGCCTAGCAAAGATATGGTATTTGAATAAGTTTAACTGGAATAGCATCCTTTTATTTTTATTATGAATCTGAATGATATTTAAGGGTTTTAAAACTATTTTAAAATTACAATGTACATTTAGACAAGGAAATGGCTGTATTTAACATAAGCCAAGCATCATGTATTGGCTCGCTATAAGCTAAAGGCATTCCACCTTTTGAGTGTGTAAATGCAGAACAGAAGTTTTCATGACAATGGAAAACAAAGGTCCGCAAGGGTAGGTACCTTTTCATCAAAAACCGGATGTGCTTAGGCCAAAGGAGCTCTACAAACAGATAGTTAATGTACAATAGAGCTCACAATGCCTGATTAAGATATATGTATAAACTTCTGATTAAAAGGCAGTTGAGTGCTAATTAAGAGCTTAATTTGAGGTCTTGAGTGCAGGTTGCACTCCTTCAGAGTGTTAGTTGGGTGCTCAAACTGATATTTCACAACATTTGGGCATTCCAGTTACTGTACTTGAGTGTTATCTTGTTTGCACGGAACCATTTCAGCTCCCACTCTGCAGAGAAACATGACTGTCCACACTCTGCATTAACCCAGGCAGTTTTTAATTTACTTAATTCAATTTACTTGATCAACACATTTGCGCTTACATCTGTGCTGTTGCCTGTGTAATCACAATATTTTGTAATTTTTCATTAAGTCTCTACGTCCCTTCCCCCCTTCCCTGGGTCGCACCTCGAAACAAGCCTCAGCTCAGTGCACCTTTCCTGGTTAACAAAATGTTTGAATGAAAAATAAATAGAAACACAGAATTTGTTGACAGAAAAAGACTGCTTGGCCCAGCAAGTCTACTCAGATGGTCTCTGCCTAGTTTGTTTCTGCAGACCTTAAAGAGAACCTTTCTGTGCCCTACTGTAACTTTTCCTTTGGTATTGATACTTTATCCTGTTTGATTATTTGTTGAAATGTTGGTATTTGTATTATTTGGTTATTATTTTTGTACTTTTCACCAGTTAAGAGTCTAGACATAGATGTAGTATTCCCTACCAGCGGTAGGGAATGGACAAGGATATGATAGATGGCATTCTTAGAATGGCAGAGAAAGGGGAGATACTGTTGATGGGAGACCTGAACATGCCAGATGTTAACTGGAGCACATTTGCTGCAGCCACATCCAAGAGCATGGCCATTCTTGATGCCCTACAGGTGGCAGGCCTCAGACAGCTAGTTTCGGAACCCACTCGTGAGGGAGCAATCTTAGACCTCATATTCTCAAATGGGGGCAGTGAGAGGATCTCAGATCTAGAAGTGGGTTGCCATCTGGGAACAAGTGACCATCAAACAGTGTGGTTCACGTTAAACTCAGCTACAGAGTCAAGCCATACATAAGTGAGGGTACTGGACTTCAAGAGGGCTGACTTTGGCAAGATGGGAGAGTGCCTTAGAAAAGCACTAGCAAACAGGCTAGAAGGAGATGCGGAGCAACAATGGGGAATCATCAAAACTGCCATCACAGAGGCAACAAGCCATTGTGTGAAGCAAATAAACAAATCAAAATGAAAGAAAAAGCCATTATGGTTCCCAAAAGAGGTAGCTGTGAAAGTCAGGAAGAAAAAGATAGCATTCCAGAAGTATAAGGAAACACAGAAGGAGCAGGACAGAGAGCTGTACCAGTTAAGGCAGAAGGAAGCAGGGAGGAAGTCAGAATAGCAAAGGCCCAAACTGAGGAAAAGATAGCCAACTCGGTTAAGAAGGGGGATAAAACCTTTTATAGGTACATCAGCGCATCGAGAAAGACAAAGGGAGGGATAGTGAGGCTGAATAGAATGAACGGTGGATGGGCAGAGGGGGACAGTGAAAAAGCAGGGATACTGAATGAATATTTCTGCTCAGTATTCACAAAAGAGGAGGGGGAAGTGCCTAATCCAATTAACAGAAGCACTCTTGATAGGGGGGTCGATCCCAGTCCTTTCACAGAAGAAAGGGTTCTGCAAGAACTCCTAAAACTGAAGGTGGACAAAGCAATGGGGCCTGATGGAATTCACCCCAGAATTCTAAAAGAATTAAGGGGGGAACTAGTGAAACCACTGGCTACTCTTTTTAATAAATCATGGGAGGATGGTGTGGTATCCAAGGACTGGAGGAAGGCGGATGTGATTCCCCTTCACAAAAGTGGGACCAAGACAGAGGCAGAAAACTACAGACCTGTCAGTCTGACCTCTGTGGTAGGGAAAGTGATGGAGTCACTTCTGAAAGAAAGAATAGTTGAGTACCTAGTGGCCAGTGGGACACAGGACCCAAGGCAGCATGGGTTCACAGCGGGAAGGTCATGTCAGACGAATCTAATAGATTTATTTGACTGGGTGACCAAAGTAGTAGACCAGGGAGGGGCTGTGGACATGGCCTACCTAGACTTTAGCAAGGCATTTGACTTAGTCCCACACAAAGATTAATAGTCAAACTAACCAGCCTGGGAGTGGGTCCCAGGGTGGTAGCCTGGGTAAAACATTGGCTGGACAACAGAACACAGAAGGTAATTGTAAATGGAGTCCACTCTGAAGAAAGAGGGGTTACTAGTGGGGTACTGCAGGGTTCAGTATTGGGTCCAGTCCTTTTTAATGTCTTCATAAGTGACATTGCAGAGGGACTGGAAGGAAAAGTATGCCTCTTTACAGATGACACAAAGATCTGCCACAGGGTTGATACACAAGGGAGGCATGGAAAGGATGAGAAGGGACTTGGCAAGGTTGGAGGAATGGTCAGAAGTATGGCAGCTAGGATTCAGTGCAAAGAAGTGCAAAATAATGCACCTGGGAAACAAGAACCCAGGGGAAGAATACAGAATGGGAGGAGAGGTAGTAACAACAACAAAAAAGGAAAGGGACCTGGGGATAATCATATCAGATGACCTTAAGGTTAGCAAGCAATGTGAGAAGGCAGTAGGGAGGGCTGGAGGTATACTGGGATGCATAGGGAGAGGCATCAGCAGCAGAAAACAGGAAGTTGTTATCCCTCTGTACAGACAGTTGGTGAGACCCCATCTGGAGTACTGTGTCCAGTTCTGGAGACCCCATCTCCGCAAGGACATAGATAGGATAGAGGCAGTCCAGAGGAGGGCAACTAAAATGGTGCAGGGTCTGCAAGAGAAGCCATATGAGGAGAGACTAAAGGAGCTTAATATGTATACCCTTGAGGAAAGAAGGGAGAGGGGGGACATGATAGAAACTTTTAAGTACCTCAGTGGAATCAACAAAGTCTAAGAGGGTAGCATCTTTCAGAAAAAGAGACGTGCAAGAACAAGGGGACACAATTTAAAGATGGGGGTGGTTCAGGGGCAATGTGAGGAAGTATTATTTCACAGAGAGGGTAGTGGATGCATGGAACAGCCTTCCTGAGGAGGTTGTGGGGTCTAAAACTGTGGGAGAATTCAAGAATGCATATGACAGACATAAGGCAATTCTTGTGGGGGTAGGAAGGCTGTTGGTTAACTAGGATCTGCGGCCTATCCTGTAGGTAGGGAAATGCGTAGACTGGATGGGCCAAGTGGTCCTTATCTGCCATCAAAGTCTATGTTTCTATGTTTCTATGTTTAACACTGCTTGGATTTTTGTAAGTGTACATGCTGCAATATTGTAGTTTGACTTTCTGAGTTGACTTTTCTCAGTTTTCTAACATACCTGAAACAACATAGAGGAAGCTCCCTTACTGCAATAGGAGTTACTCTGTTGCACATTTTTAATTTTTTTTTAAACAGCCCCCAAGGAAGGGAAAGGAAGGGACTTTATTTTGCCCTCAAGTGGATAGCAACACGATCCCTTTTCACTTTCTAGTAGTCCACTCCACCCCTGCACTCTGACGTTTTATGGCATCTATATAGGAACTGCACGGGGGAATGTTCCATTGAAGTCTATGGAGTGTCATCATCATTTTCAAACACTGTTCTTGCTGTTTAAATTGGAGAAATTTGAGTCAGGGGTCAAATAACAGCCTCTTGTTAGTTGACCACTGACTCCAATTTCACTTGATGTCCACTTAAACGGCAAAAAACAGTGTTTGAAAATGACACTCCACAAACTTCAATGGAGCGTGTTCATCACGCCCTCCCTATACAGACATCATAAACATCTGAGTGTGGGGACAGAACAGGTTACTAAAAAATGGCAGGGGATGATGTGGCTAGCCCTTCGGGAGCAAATATGATCCCTACCCTTCCTTGGGGGGGGTGCTGTTTAAAAAAAATTAACAAAGTCCCACAGAGAAACTCCAATTGAGGTAAGGGAGCTTTCTCTTTGTTGTTTGACTGATTAAGAAAGGTTCACTTTAACTGGTCCCTGGTGGCCCTCCCTCTTACCTGCTTATTTACTAATAGTCCCCTGTGTCTATCCCATCCGTGCTTGAAGCCTCCTACTGTTTTTGCCTCCACCACATCTGCTGGCGGTCTATCCCAGGTGTCTAACATTCTTTCAGTGAAGTAGCACTTTTTCACATCCCTCTTAAACTTCCCCCCTCTAGTTTCTTCACATGCTCTCTGATCCTGGTGCTCTTCCTCCTTTGAGACTCCCCTTCCCTCCTGCACCCAGTTTCCTCATGTGAGGTACTTGTAGGTCTCTATCATATCCCCTCTCGCTCCACCCTCTTGCAAGGTGTACATGGTGAGATCGCTCAGTCTCTCCTCATAGGACTTTTGGTGCAGACCCTGCACCATTTTAGTTGCCCTCCTCTGGATTGCCTGTACCATGTCTATGTCCAGAGTCTCACCAGCGAGTGATACAGAGGCAACACCAGCTCCCTCCTCCTGCTAAAAGTACCTCTCCCTATGCACCCTAGCATCCCACTGGCTCCACCCACTAGCACTGGTTGGGCACCTTCTGCATATTTTTCATATGTTAGCATTGCATATATGCCTCTCAACCTCCTCTTACTCTGGCCAAAATGGAACACACTATAGCATGGGAATGGAGCAGATGGGCAAAAATGCAGAGCCCCCATCTTATATGACTGACAGTAATGTTTCAGTCGATTGAGATGAACATAAGTAGCACCACCAGCGGCCTTTCAACATTGTGCCAAATAAGTGACAATCGATGAATTTACTAACAAAGAAGGAGCAGCAGCCGCTAACACTCAATTCCCAGTCCTCGCATCTCTACCCAAGCCAGCTGGAGCTCTGAGAGGGCATTGTAGCTGTGGTACACATGGGCACTAGCACGAGGAGACCAATGCACCAGCGCCCCCTGTACCAAGTGCAACAGTCTGCAGTCTGAGCTTGCTCTTCCAGACTTCAGCCTTTGGTGCTCTGGAAGTATCCGACCTCTGGGGAGTTGGAAAGTGGTAGAAGTTAGGAAAAGAAAAATGTGGAAGTTACACCACTGCTAGTCCTTTACCATAAGGAAAGAATATGAGACAAGCACTAAAGTAAATAAAGTGACAGCAACAGTTAGAGATTAAATTCCCAATCCTGGCATTCCTGCCCAAATTGGCAGAACACCAAGGGTAGTGAAGTTGTGAAGCATATTCCCTGGGTCGCTCCTGAAAACAAGCCTCGGCTCAATGTCCTTTCCAAGTTACCAAATGTTTAAATAAAATAAATAACAAAAAATATGAGCTCTGGTAGGAGGGAAGAGGGAATGCCACTGTGCCATCCCCCCAGTGACCATTGAAACAATCGGTATACTAAGCTTACACATTTCAGATAATGAGGCCTTTAGATCTGTTAGGTGTGGCATAACTGGAGGCAGTATGGCGCAGTGGTGTAAGGCTCTGAGCTGTAAATCTGGAGACCTGGGTTTGAATCCCACAGCCCCCAGTTGCATACTGTGTGACCCTGAGCAAGTCACTTAACTTCCTCATGCTCCCAGGTTGCACCTGTGTAACCCCTAGATGGCGCTATCCCAGGGGCTACTACCCCTGCCTGATTTGCCACTAACAGGTTGAGGGGCCTGGATCCAATGGCTGGTGCCTCCACCCAGAGGTCAGGGTTTGCAATAGTTAAACTAACTTGGTCACAGCCCTCTGGGACACTGCAACCCCCCTTTCTTCCCACTAGTGGCCCACACAATATATCAGAATTACCTTCACAGTATACACTTACCCCCAGGTCTGGTTCCGGCACTGGGACCTCCTGTGAAATGAGATACAGTGCAACAATCACAGTACAGTACTTTAACATAGACAAATACCTCAGGCAGTATAACTTTGCTGAAACAAGCAGCTCTGATTTATTTAGGGGATATAACAAGGACAGGGAAATCAGGTTAATTAGCTTATCACTCTAATAATCTACCTATGGCTCTGTGCACAGGCCTATCCCTATCAGTTACTGTCCCTGGGTACCCAAGCCCAGTGGCTAGTCCAAACCGTGGCAGTTGGTAGGGCCCTTCACACAGAGAAAAGAGAATTAAACAGTCAGCAGTACAGTAATTCCATTTGGATTTAATGTGGCAATTCAACAGGGAGCGACCTGAATTAGTACTCATGACCTCCAAATAAGATAGGGTCCTTCAATGTCAGCAGGGCTCACTTGAGGTACACAAACCTCTTCACACATCCATATAAAAGAAAGCACTATACCAGGCAGGCTGCATCTGTATCCCGATCGCAATTACTGCACAATACCGGGAGAACACGCAGCAGATTCAGTTCCTGACAGACCGAGCAATTTTCAGCAATTCCTCCAGTCTTCTACAGGGTGAGCCTGGTTTCTACTCTTCAGAGATCCTTTGATTCTTTTCACAGGACGGGTTCAGTCCTAACAAGCTGTTACACAAGCTGCAGGCCGGAACTCTGGGCCTTACACACGTTTTTTGACTAAAACTGCACACTGAAAAGCACAGGGCTCCTTCCTTCTTCACTGCCAAAGCTCAACTGAAACTCCAACCGACAAAACCGGGCACTTCCTTTGAGTTCCTCCCAGTTCTTGACTGGATTTGCTGTCACTCACAATAGACTGCTGCTGTTGGTCCAAAAAGGCACTGAAGTCTAAACTACATCTCCCAGAGTCACTGCCCATACAATCCTCTTGTGGCTGGCTCAGATTATGAGTCCAAGTTCTGATTCGTCCAAGGCACCATTTAGAGCTAGCATACCCCACACTGATTGGTCCAGTTCAGCAGTTCAAACTAGAATGGGGAACTAGCAGACACAGTTCTGACTGCAAAGAAAGCAGGTTAGACAAACTGTAATTTCATTATTACTCTAAATAATTTCTGGCAAACAGTTACATCTTTCAGATAGGTTCCTTTGCACTCCTAGTGACTGCAAAAATGGAGTGAATTGGCAGCAGCTTGAGTGGTACTCAATCAAAGAAACACACAGTCCCCCATACAACTAATTATGTCTGCAAGCAGACAGCTCTTAAAGAGACAGTACCAGAGGTTCTAAAACACTCACTGATAAATGGCTTAGCACAAACACCATTCAGGCTTGGAGCATTCAAGCAAGCTCCTGGAAGTCTTTTGGGAACCCCCATTTGCAGGGGTTACGCTCCTGGTCTGGGAAAGCTTGGCGTCAGCGTCAAGCAAGTACCCCATAAGTTTTAACTGCAACCATATACATTTGCATTAGGCTCACACATGTAATCATCAGTCAATATATCATTTTACCAAGAACACATTTCTGAAACATTGCAGATCGTCACTCTTTACACAGTATTACACACATTGTACCATAACTCAAGTTATTACCTCTTGTACATGAAACCTGAAGAGAGGGGGCCCTTCCCTATCAGTTACCTTGGGGCTGGACGGGGCAAGGGCACCATACTTAGAGGGCAACACAAGTAACTTGGAGTTAGCACTGACGCTCAGTCTGGGCAATGAGCTCGGGGACACATACACTCCTTTATGGACAACATTGAGAGGCAAATCCACAGGCCTCCCAAGGGAATCATAACTGAGGTGCACCACAGACTTTACAGCTCGACCAGTCTTTCTAGGGGGAACTGTTATAGTCTCTGCACTCTGAGCCTCATTTTCAGCATTGTCCTCACTTGTCGGGGGAGTCTCCATGGGGGTAGAGAGGCTAGAACTTGGGGCACTTTCAGCTCCAGGAGTTACAGTTTCTGAGTCCACAACATTTGGCTCGCATGGAGAGCTTTCGGACACTGGCAGTGGACTGTCAGGGCACTCAAAATACTCTTCTTGTTCTGGTGTATCACCAGTCTGACCCAATCCATCATTTTCCTCCCCTGAAAGCTCAAACAGTTCAACCATGCACAATGATTCCATTTCATCTGATCTGATGCTTTGCACTTCACTTTCTGGGAGCATTGGCTCAGGGACGAAGCTGGGGCTTGGACAGTCCAGAAGGCCCAGCTTCATCTCCAGTATTGACTAGGGATTGCCCGAAACAATTGACTCAGTTCGTAGAAGGATAGTATTCAAAGTCCTCTCACTTTCTTCCGATATGGACTGACAGTCATGCTCAACTGGGACTTGTGGAGGGAACACTTTAACTTTGCTTCTGTAGGTGCAGACTTTCTTGATCTTTTCTTAGCAGCAGCTGTAGTCACTGGTCCAGAGGGGCATCTTCTAGGGCTCAGACTCAATTAAGATTTGTCCAATGGGCAGTAAATGATTTCTATGCATTGTTTTTACATCTTTGAATTATTCTCAGGCCTTACTTTGTACACTGGCAGATCATCTAGTTTGCCCACTACAATGTGAGGGAGATGGTGCCATCTGTCAGCAATCTTGTGCTTGCCATGCAGTCCCAGATTTCTTAGCAATACCCGATCTCCCTCCTGGAGTTCCTGTGTTCACCTTTTATCATACCTTTCTTTGTTGGCCAGATTTCTTTTGGCAGCCATGGTTTGAGCCAGTTGAGTACGCATGAGTTAGCTGGGCCTTTAACTTTTGCACATACTGTAAATACTTGTCAGCTTGAACCCCATCAGGGAGACCCCAAAACACACATCTACTGGTAGTCGAGCTTCTCTTCCAAACATTAGGCGGTGGGGGAGAATCAGTGGCATCACTTTTGTGCAGTTATAAGCATGTACCAGGGTGCTAATTTGTTGGCTCCATCTAGGCTTGTCCTTTGGGTGCAGGGTGCCTAGCATATCTAGCAAAGTCCGGTTGAATATGTTCAGGCTGTGGGTCCCCTGGGGGTGGTAAGGAGTGGTTCTGGACTTTCGCACTCCCCCAGAGAAAGCATCTCTTTGATCAGGCGACTCTCAAAGTCTCTCCCTTGATCAGAATGGATTCTTTGTGGAGCCCCATAGTGAACAAAAAGTTTTCTACAAGTACTTTGGCCACAGTGGATGCTTTCTGGTCTTTTGTGGGAAAGCTTGGGCATATCTGGTGAAATGGTCAGTGACCACCAGCACATTACTGATATTTCTTTGATCTGACTCCAAACTCAGAAAATCAATACAGACCAGCTCCATGGGTGCACTGGTGGTGATGTTAACAAGGGGCAGCCCTCTGGGGCAAAGCTTTCCTCTGTAGGCAGTGACTACAAGTTCGGATGTGTTGCTCCACATCAGCCCCCATGTTAGCCAATAGAATCTGGATCTCACCAAGTCAAGTGTTCTGTCTATACCAAGGTGCCCCTATGTGGTTGTGCAAGGACCTCAGTACTGAGTCTCGAAGGCAGTGGGCAGCACCAGTTGTTGTTTGTCTACTTGTCCCCTCTGTCTACTGTTTCTCTGTATAACAGTTTATTGATCAGTTTCAACTTAGGACCTTCTTTGTATAACAGTGCAGTTCTCAAATCAGTGGGCGTAATTTGGACACATCTTTTCCTGCATAGAGGCTTCTAAAGCTGCTTTGATCATGGGATCGCGGATTGAGCCCGCTGAATACTGTCATTGTCCAGCTGAGGCAGTGCACCAATGTCTATTGCAGAAAAGTGGCAATAAGCAGCAGGTATGCAATTCTCAGAGGCTCCCAAGCAATCACCATGCAGTCCACTGCATCCGTGGACATTGTTCCTCCCTGTCAAACTTCCGCAGAGTGCCGAATGTCAGGTTCTGCCAATCGGACCCAATCATTCTGGGAACAGGCCTCCAGGAGAGAGCATCAGCATCTATGTGGTTCAGACCTGCTCGGTATTCGAGCATAGTCATATGTAGATAATGCAGAAAGCCACCTATGGCCAGTGGCATCCAACTTAGCAGAGGTCTGCACAGGTCAAAGGATTATTGTCAGTTTTACTAGTATTTTAGCCCCATACAAGTACTCATGGAATTGGTCAACAATAGCCCACTTCAAAGCTAGGAACTCTAACTTATGTACAGGATAGTTCTTTTCGGATGGGGTCAGGCTTCTACTGGCAAAGGCCACTGGTCTCAGGCCATTCTCGTGCGCTTGGTACAACAAGCCCCCAACCCTTGCAAGCTAGCATCAGTGTGCAGGGCGTAGGTTTTCTTGGATCGGCATAGGCCAGTACTGGAGCATGGGTGTTGATATATGATCTCATGAAAAGCAGTCTCACAATCAGGAGTCCAGCGGGCTCAAATACTTCACTCGGATGAAAATACACTCTTTCAGTCTTGAGGGACGTTGACTTTTGGTATTTTTGTGGGTTGGGGATACCCTTGAGTAAGGTTAAGTAAAGGCTGGATCACTCTTGAATAGTCCTTGATGAAGCGCCGATAATAACCACAGAATCCCAGGAATCTTTGCAGTTCTTTTAGATTTTTGGGCTGTGGCCAGGTGGTCAAGGCCTCAACTTTTACTTGGGTCGGTCTCTATTCCTCGGTGGATACTATGTGTCCCACATACTTTACTGATGTTTGAAAGAATTGACACTTATCAATGGACAGTTTAAGGCCAAAGTCCTCCAGTCGGTCCAATACCTTAAATAATCTGCTCTCATGTTCCTCCAGTGAGCTGCAAAACACAATAACATCATCTAGGTATACCAGGCACTCTAGTAAGTTCATGTCCCCACTGCGCGCTCCATCAATCGTTGAAAGTGGCTGGGGCACCTGAAATCACTGAGGCATCCTCATGAATTCATAGAAATGCGGACAGATAAAGGCCGTCTTCTCACGGTCCTCTGGGGCCATCGGGATCTGGTAGTACCCACTGCGGAGATCCAGCACAGAGAACCACTTGCTCCCGTTTAGGCAGTCCAAAGCATCCTGAATGCGGGGCATTGTGTACTGATCAGGGATAGTCCCCGGTTTAAGGTGCGATAATCCACACACATCCTTACTGTTCCATTCTTTTCCTCACTACCACAATGGAAGCATAAGGGCTTCTGGATTCTTGTATTACACCAGCAGCTAACATCTCTTGCAGATGCCGTCTCACATCATCTATGTCAGCAGGTGCCAGGCGTCGAGACCTCTCCGAAATGGTCTTTATCATGCAGCCGGATATTGTGCTCAGCTCCTTGCACGCATCCTACATCCCATTCCTTTAAAGAAAACACCTGGTCTCTCTCTGGGCAAGCTTTCACTGATCCTCACTTTCCATTCAGCTGGCAGGGAGACGCCGAAATCAAACAAGTCAGGGTTACTCTGTCATTCTTCCTTGAACTCTTGCTGCTGGGTAGCACTGCAGTGTCTGCACAATGCACATTAGCCAGGATGCAACCTCTGTTTACTCGAATGTCTCTTTCAGACACATTATGAACTTGGACCATTACCCTTCTGGCATAAGCATGGGCTGTAGCGGGCAAATACTAGGCTTGACCAGCAGTCCTCTGGCAATTTTCCATCGCCTGGTGCATCCAACATTAATATTTTATTCTTAACATCCTTTCTGATACGGACCTCTCCTGTAAGGTACACTGGGCATTTGGCGCCAGGATCAGAGACTCAGGATCCTTCTTCCATACAATTCCGACCGGTTCCTCTGGTTCTGTTTTTCAGCATCTCTCTGTGCCTCATAGGCCTTCTTAATTAAAGCGGAACTCTTAAAGCTCTACTAGTCTTTGACCCTGTTTTCATAACACAACTGTGCCAGCCTTCCGAACATATGAGCATTTGTTCCAATCAACAAAGGACACCATCATACAGTCCAGTGGGGGACACACTAAGGCTAGGGTCTCTACTTGTTCGCCACTCCAGCCACGGAGGTGGGGAAAGACAGCCAAATTCGATATATCCCGAATAGGGGTAGGCCTTCTCACTTAACCCCCATACATGCAGTCCTTCTAATGGTTGTAAGGGTACGTCTGACAAATGCTTCTGATACCAATCCTGGAACATAATTGTCACTTGGGAGCCACTGTCTAATACAGCTCTTGTAGACACTCCATTCACCTTTACAGTGGTCTCCATGGAGGGACCCACTATTCTGGACCAGTCTGGAGAGGCGGTAGTGGGGCCTGGGCAACTGACCTTGCCACAAGGGCGTGAATTAGCATTTTGGTGCCCTCACTGGGATCATGTCGGTGCACCTCTTAACCACTGATTTCTTCTCCGAAGCTCTCCTTGTAGCCTATATGCAACTTTGTCAGTGTCTTTTGGGACTGGCATTCCCTTTCATGTGCCCATCTTTCCCACAATTATAGCAAAACATACTTTCTGGAGTTTGAGCTGGCCGAGGCACCACACTGGGAGCCAGGCGGGGTATTACTAACTGGAAACCTGGGTGCCATCTCTGTCTGCGGCGTGATAAGCATTTGGAGACATCTCGTCAGTTTCTCCACTTCCATGGTCAAGGAATTGAGTTTGGAGCTGTTATCAGCAGGAGATACATGGGTGGGTACCCACCCCCCATAGATATGCAGTCGGATATAGGTCAGGCCCGTGCTTGCAGGCGTGGCCTTCATAAAGGACTGTTTTGAATTCCGGATCTCTACCAGTCATTGCCCATTTGGCATATCTTTTTCCTTGTCAGAGCACTCATTGACTGTCAACCTCTGCCCCTGAACTTCACTTGATGGGTCACCCTCAGTCACTCGGGTCAGTAGCCACAGCTGTTGGTTCAGGTACCTCCAGTCGCCTTTTCTCAACTCCTCAATTTCTCTCATTAACTCATCATAGGAGGGTGGGATTCCAGTCGATTGCCAGGCGTAACTGAAGCAACAGCAGTTCTGAGAAGGGGGCAGACTTAAGGATTCTGTCCAGTCTGGTTCGGTCCAGTTCAATCGCTGGCAAACTACCCTTTCTGAGGCATTCTTGCAACAATTTTTCCAGCCGAGAGACATACACAGACAACAACTCCCCTTGGTACTGTTGTGCATTTCTTACTCTCCACCATAGGTCCTCATCAGAATCTGGGCTCCCATACACATTCTCCAAGGCCTCAAGATAGGCCTGTGCAGTCGCTTCAGGGTTACTGGCCCGTTTAGCACGGATGGTAGCCAGGGCAGGACCTCGGAGGCTCTCACTAATCCTCTTTAAGCTTTCGCCTTCGAGCATTGCCATTCTAGCACTTGGGGGCAACATAGTCTATCCAGGTCTCCCAGTCATCCTCCCTTGGGGTGGGGAGGTGCCAGAGAAGATCCTCAACCTTCGTGTAAGAGTCGTGACTAATGGCAGGTGCAGAAATAGAGTCTGCATTGGTTCAGCCACCATTACAGGCACTGGAGCAGGAGAGGGTGTTGGGGAGGAACACCCCCAGGTGGCAAGAATAGTTTCTTCAAGTCTTCCACAGTTTTCCCTCTCCCAGCAACCATTCAGCAAATTTCTCCTCAAAGTTTCAGATAGTGGTGGGGCTCATTCCCCGGGTCTTTACTGTCCTTAGTTATCACTCTCCAAGCAGTGAGGGCTCCTCTGGGGTAATGGTCTGTGGCACTTTGGAGCTATCTAGGGATCCTTAAACTCTACTAGGGCCAGGAAAGTGTGGGTGAGCAGATTAGCATGCCGACCCACCACCAGGAGGTTTTGTAAACCTTCCACCTTGGAAAGTACTCCCTGCACAGTGTCCGTATTGATACCCAGGGGATGTCCAGGATAAGCATAGCATTTTGGGGTCGATCTCCCCCAGTACACCACTCCACCAGCCGGTGCACAGCCACTTCTGTCGAGGTACCCATTTTTTCTTAACAGTGGTTCGTAAATATGGCCACTAGAGGACACACAATCCCAGCGGTGAGCCTCCAAGATGTAACCCCTAGATGGCGCTATCCCAGGGCTACTACCCTGCCTGATTTGCCACTAACAGGTTGAGGGCCTGGATCCAATGGCGGGTGCCTCCACCCAGAGGTCAGGGTTTGCAATAGTTAAACTAACTTGGTCACAGCCCTCTGGGACACTGCAACCCCTTTCTTCCCACTAGTGGCCCACACAATATATCAGAATTACCTTCACAGTATACTTACCCCTAGGTCTGGTTCGCACTGGGACCTCCTGTGAAATGAGATACAGTGCAACAATCACAGTACAGTACTTTAACATAGACAAATACCTCAGGCAGTATAACTTTGCTGAAACAAGCAGCTCTGATTTATTTGGGGATATAACAAGGACAGGGAAATCAGGTTAATTAGCTTATCACTCTAATAATCTACCTATGGCTCTGTGCACAGGCCTATCCCTATCAGTTACTGTCCTGGGTACCCAAGCCCTAGTGGCTAGTCCAAACTGTGGCAGTTGGTAGGGCCCTTTCACACAGAGAAAAGGAGAATTAAACAGTCAGCAGTACAGTAATTCCATTTGGATTTAATGTGGCAATTCAACAGGGAGCGACCCTGAATTAGTACTCACGACCTCCAAATAAGATAGGGTCCTTCAATGTCAGCAGGGCTCATGAGGGTACACAAACCTCTTCACACATCCATATAAAAAAGCACTATACCAGGCAGGCTGCATCTGTATCCCGATCGCAATTACTGCACAATACCCGAGAGAACACACATAGATTCAGTTCCTGACAGACCGAGTGCAATTTTCAGCAATTCCTCCAGTCTTCTACAGGGTGAGCCTGGTTTCTACTCTTCAGAGATCCTTTGATTCTTTTCACAGGACGGATTCAGTCCTAACAAGCTGTTACACAAGCTGCAGACCGAACTCTGGGCCTTACACACGCTTTTGACTAAAACTGCACACTGAAAAGCACAGGGCTCCCTTCCTTCTTCACTGCCAAAGCTCAACTGAAACTCCAACCGACAAAACGGGCACTTCCTTTGAGTTCCTCCCAGTTCTTGACTGGATTGGCTGTCACTCACAATAGACTGCTGCTGTTGGTCCAAAAGGCACTGAAGTCTAAACTACATCTCCCAGAGTCACTGCCCATACAATCCTCTTGTGGCTGGCTCAGATTATGAGTCCAAGTTCTGATTCGTCCCAAGGCATTTTAGAGCTAGCATACCTACACTGATTGGTCCAGTTCAGCAGTTCAAAACTAGAATGGGGAACTAGCAGACACAGTTCTGACTGCAAAGAAAGCAGGTTAGACAAACTGTAATTTCATTATTACTCTAAATAATTTCTGGCAAACAGTTACATCTTTCAGATAGGTTCCTTTGCACTCCTAGTGACTGCAAAATGGAGTGAATTGGCAGCAGCTTGAGTGGTACTCAATCAAAGAAACACACAGTCCCCTATACAACTAATTATGTCTGCAAGCAGACAGCTCTTAAAGAGACAGTACCAGAGGTTCTAAAAACACTCACTGATAAATGGCTTAAACGCCAAACACCATTCAGGCTTGGAGCATTCAAGCAAGCTCCTGGAAGTCTTTTGGGAACCCCCATTTGCAGGGGGGTTACACCTGTAAATAAGCTTTCAGCTTAGCGTCTCTCACCTGGTTAAGTAATTGGAAAAAAAAATAAAAACCTTTCTGTGCAGGTAGAATGTGGGACAAGTTATGGGAGGAAACATGTTGAGGGGGAATCTGTCATACTACCCATACCCAGGGGGATATAAGGCCCCCCATAGATTGCAAAGCTCCATCCTGATCCTACAGTCGCTTCCTCCGAAGAGAAAGAGAGGCAGCTCTTTCTGCAGGGAGGGCAGCATCCCCAAAATGAGACCTATTCCATGCTAGTTTGTAACTGTGGTCCATAGGTTATGAACCTGAGGCCACCCCAAAAACTGAAGCGGACAGCAAAGAGCATAAATGAAAAGAAAAAGAAGATCTTCTACACAAAGTAACATTTTTCATATAACCTGCAGTTCCCCTACAGCAAACGTCTGAGAGGTTTGGCAAGGTGAAACTTAGTGATACACCCCATGTTCATCTGCAAGCAGGAAAGGGAAAATCAGCTACAAATTAAGCTGAAAAGCCTGCAGTAACCCTACTCCCCATGCTGATACTTGGAGTCATTTCAAAGAGGATGTAGGCAGACACTTAAGGAGTATTTATTTGTTTACGCGCTAAATTCCAAAACTGCTTTAGATACCACAGAGCAATTTCCTGTTCTAAATACGCTCAACATTTTCACAAGAGTGCTTTTGTATATATTTATTTAAAAAAAAAACTTCTCATATTGCAGAAGATTGAGGAAAAGTACAGAATCTGTAAATGCCTGTGTATGGATTTACTTATTAATATTATTTATGTAGGACAGGCCCCACTGAGGACGAACAGCTCGTGCACAGGGGCATCCTGTTAATGGCACCCGGGGTACAGTTCAAAAAGCAGGCAGACTATAAAGACTCCATACATTAAGATACTACAGAGAAAGAATCTTAAGCAAGTACAAGCTGAGTTTTCCAGGGGCCTTATGAAGTTCCTTCAGTTTGTACTGCTTAATACAATGTAGAAATTTATGGATATCTGTGGAGGTGCCTAGACACTTCTTCCAATAACTGCAACTAAAACTGGGTAGAAGCATTGCAGGGGCAACACTACAGTGCTCCAGTGAACTCCTATGAGAAAGTCTGAGGAGCTTGATGCCTGTCCAGAGAGGTTTCCAATTTAAATAAAAATAAATTCTGTATCAGTATACATGGAAAAAAAAGGTGCAAATGCCTAACAGAAACTCTACTGAGAAATTTTGTACAAATTTCCATGGATATTCCACATTGGATGTGAAATGTTAAAGACATGGGCCTCAATATGCAAAAGTGGAGTTTTGCACTACGCAAAACAGAGAACCCCATGCAAAATAGTGCACAGCCATAGGCAAGGCAGATTCATACAGGCAGTGCACTCTGTCCAGAGCACGCTGCCTGTATAAATTTCTAGCTATTGTTGCGCAGTGCAAAGTGCATATGTGAAGTGCACCACAGCCCCTTTCTGGCAACAGGCATCGAGGAGCAAAGGGGGACAGCGTGTCCCAAATGGGATGCACATTTGCTCCTGGGAGCCATATTCAAAGGCAACCATACTAATGACCACATATGACTTGCAAGGCACTAGAGGGCCATTTCAGAAAGAAAAGTTGTATCATGTGCTCTAAATTAGACAGAGTAACTAGCAAAAAGCACAATTTCAAAAAGATACATCTATAAAATGCACAGACATAGAACTTAGAAACAGAATTGTCAGCAGAAAAGGACCAGTTGGCCCATCCAGTCTGCCCTATTTTCCCTGTATCCTATTTGGTCACTGCTGTTCCTTCCTCTGCCCTTTCCTTTGCTTATGCCATGTGCCAATCACAAGCGTGCTTTAAGCTCCCCACTGTCTTCGCCCCCACCACCTCTTCTGGCAGGGTGTTCCAGGGGTCCACCACCCTTTCTGTAAAGAAATATTCCCTCACGTCCCTTTAAGTAAGTATAGGTAAGTCTCAGAGGAAGGACTTGATTGGTCCGAAAGCTTTGAAGACATTGTTTTCTTTTTGTAACATCTATGTTGGTCCAATAAAAGGTATCAAACCATTTGCTTATGGATCTGTTCTCACAGCCCTCTTGAAATTCTCCACTTCAAGCTTCATAGCATGCCCCTGTGTTCTGGTGTTCCTCCTCCTCTGAAAAAGACTCCCCTCCTGTACCTTGTTCATCCCTATTAGATACTTGTAAGTCTGAATCCTGTTCCCTCTCGCTCTCCTCCAGGGAATATATGTTGAGCTCCCATAGCCCCTCCTTGTATGATTTCTCATGCACCCCCCTACCATCATTTTGGTAATCCTCCTCTGGATAGCTTCCACCCTGTTGATGTCCTTGTAGAGGTGTGGCCTCCAGAACTGGACACAGTACTCTAGGTGGGGTTTCACTAGTGAGCTACAGAGTGGCAGCACCACCTCCATTCTTCTGCTAGAAATCCCACTCCCTATGTAATCCAGCGTGTGGCTCACCTTGCCTACTGCCTTGTCACACTGCCCTGTCACCTTGAGGTCATCCGATATGATTACCCCAAGGTCCATCTCTCGCTTGGTGACTGTAAGTACCTCCCCCCATCTTATATACAGCCCCTCGGTTCCACCGCCCCAGGTGCGTGACATTGTACTTTTTGGCATTGAATCCCAGCTGCCACACTCTGGACCACTCCTCTAGATTGCCCAGATCTGTTAACATTCTCTCCACCCCTTCCTGGGTGGATGCCGTGTTGCAGATTTTTGTATAATTCACAAAAAGACACACCTTCCCCTCCAGTTCCTCAGCAATGTCACTTATGAAGAGCAAGTCCCAGTACCGATCCCTGTGGTACTTCTCTGGTCAGTCTCCCATTCTCTGAGTGATTGATGTTTGCCACCACCCTCTTCCTCTTGTCCTTCAACCAGTTTGATACCCAGCTTACAACCTTCTCCCCAACTCCCAGGTTGCTAAGTTTCTTAATTAGCATCCTGTGTGGTACAGTGTCAAAGGCCTTATTGACATCCAGATAGGCCACATACACTGCCTTCCCCGATCCACCTCTCCAGTCACCAGTCAAAGAAATCTATGAGATTTGCCCACCATGACCTCCTCCTGTGAAACCATGCTGCCAGTGGTCCTGCAGCCTCTTTGCCTCCATGTACTTCATCAGTCTGTCCCTCAGCAGGGTTTCCATTAATTTCCCCGCCATTGATGTGAGACTGACTGGCCTGTAATTGCTAGCCTCCTCTCTGCTGCCATTCTTATGCAGAGAGACCACATCGGCCCTCCTCCAGTCCTCTGGAACAACCCCATCTCCAAAGAGGTGCTGAACAGTGTTGCCAGAGGGGCAGTTAGCACCATGCTCAGTTCTTTTAGTACCTTTGAGTAGATCCCGTCTGGCCCCATAGCTTTGTTTTCATTTAGGGCTTCAAATCCACTTCGGACTCTCTCCTCCGAAAAGTGACTTTTGTCCCCTCCCCCGCTCCCTGGTGCCGGCTGATACATATTGGTCCACCCCTCCCCCTCCACTGTGAAGACCAAACAGAAGTACTTATTTAAAATCATAGCTTTTTCTTGATCTTCCTCTGCACAGTCGTCCCCCCACTGTCCTGGTCCTCACTATCCCATCCTTGCTTTCCTCTTTTCACACACACACCTGAAAAAGGTCTTGTCCCCTTTTTCGACCTCCTTGGTGATCCTCTCTTCTTTCTAAGCCTTTCTGCCCTCACCCTCCTTCCTGCCTCCCTTTGTTTATCTAGATATACCTCCCTGTCCCCCTCTGTCTGGGTTTCCTTGTACTTCCTAGAAGCTTTTTTTGTCTTCCTTACCACCTTGGCTACCTCCTTTGAGAAACATTGTGGCCTCTTCTTCCTTTTACCCTTTTATTTATTTATTTATTTATTTAAAATTGGTGACCGGGAAAGGCACATTGAGCTGAGGTTCGTTTCCAGGTGCAACCCGGGTAAAAGTATCACAGTGGCATAACAAACTTACAATATAAGTAATGTACAGAAATTGACAAAAAATTTACAAGAGTAAAATAAAGCATTGGCACAATGTATAGGTAAGGCACAAATAAAGTGAGATAAGAATACATAAGTGTAATTAACAGTTATACAGTAAGACAACTTTTGGCCCCTTGTAGGGGATCTGGAGCAAGCTGGGGCTGAGGATGTGTTGGAGGGTAACCAGCTCAGGCCAACAGAGACCTGTGAATCCAGAGAAGGAGGCTTACGTAGCTAAGCACAATAGAGGTGAGTGGGGGGTTGTGTGCACTGGGACAGAAGGGAGATATGGCTGGAGGTTAGGAGCACTGGGGGCACTGGGGGGAAGGGAGGAGTCGGAGTAGTCTTTTGAGGGATGAGAGAGGGGAGGCAAGATGAAGATCAGTGGGAAGGTTATTCCAGAGGAGAGGGAGGTAGTACGAGAAGGCCAGCTGACCTGCAGCAGAGTGAGGACGAGGGATGGAGAAAATATGTGAGTCTCTGCAGTGAAGAGAGTAGGTTGTGGATTTGGCTGGTGTAAGGTGGGAAGAGAGATGGAGGGAGGGAGCTGGACCAATATTTAGCAATCAGGGAGGCACAGTAGACAGTTCTTCTGTGAGATAGTGGGCAAGGTAGTGGAGCATAAAGGAGACAATGATAATAATAATAATAATAATAATAATGCTTTATTTATTATGCGCCTTTCAAATATCAAGGCGCAATACAGTAAGACAATAGAACACCATAAAAACAGAATCATCAATGATGATCAACAGAATGATGGGTAAGAGGAGGGGAGGTGGTGACAGAGTGGCAGAATGAGTTGATAAAACTGTCTAATTTGGTGAGGGAAAAGGTTGGGGCAGTGCCATAGATCACGTCAGTAGCATAATCTAACACTGGCGGAATAGTTTTAAGTACTAATTCACGTCGCGTGGAGAAAGGGAAGCTGGCTTTGTGGTGGTAGAGGGCTGTGAGTTTGGGCTGGAACTTGGTGCAGATGGCGTTGATGTGTGCTGAGAAGTCAAGGTGACTGTTCAGCCAGACACCCAAGTATTTGAAGGCCCTTAGTTATTTCCTTCAAACAGCTTGACGTTGCCTTAGTTATTCCTTTCTTTATCCTTTTCCACTGTGCCTCCACTCCCCCCCGAGCCATCCCCCTTCAAGGTATTTACTAAGGTTCTCTCCCATTTCTTTAAAATCTGCTCTCCTGAAGTCCAGGACCCTTGTCCTAGTGCGTTTGTTCTCCTGCCCAATCCATATGCCAAACCACACTATACAGGGCTACTCACTGTGATATCTGCAATGCCGTCCCTGTTCATAAGTATCAGGTCCAGCACTGCCCCACCTCTAGTGGGTTCTGTAACCAGCTGCCTGAGAAATACCCCTTGTAGGGAGTCTAGGATGGCCATACTTTTTGTTGTAGCACCAGCCAGAATGCTCCAGTCTGCATCCAGAAGATTAAAGTCCCACATAATCAGTACCTCCCTTTCTTTCCATTCTGCCAATGTCCTCCCCAAAAACCCTCTAACTGCTTATCCTATCTTGGTGGTCTATACAACACCTCCCCCTGAGGATAAAGACCCCAGACCCAGGGATAGATTTTCAAAAGGGTCTGAGACCAAGTCCCATGCCACAGCCACCGCTGCAGAAGGTGCGGAGATTTGTATTTTCAGCTTGCACAGCTGCAGGGGATGTCACATCTGTTCCCACCAGGTGTAACATTTCGGTGCAGCTGCACCCAAAAAATGTCCGTATGCTGCTGTAAATCGGGGAGCCAGTAACAAACCAGCTTCTGCTTTGAAAGTATGGTTCATGCAGGGAAAACTGCAGCTCCACAAGTGAGGCCCCACTTGCGGCAGTTTTTCCCTGCACCTGCACCGATTTCAAGCAGGCTGAAAATCCAGTCCTCAGTCTCTACGCCAAGCCAAAGAACCTCCAGCCCTTCCTTGTCCCCACTGTGTCCCTGTATCTTGAGGGCCTTTATACCTTCCCTCATGTATAAAACAACTGTCCCTTCCTCCCTGCCCTATCCTTCCAGAACATGGTGTAGCCTGACACTCCAGAGCATATTTTGATAAGTCACTCAATTTTATTCACTTTTACAAATTGGTCTGTACAAATAAATGAAAATAGCAAGGCACAAAATCAGCAATTCATTGCACAAAAACAGGGTAGCTGAGCTGTGCAGATATACCGTACCATTAAACTAGTGTACCATAATTAACAGTATTAAGCTGCTCTTGAATTCAAGCTGCATCAATAAAGTGCAACATACCAAAATAGATGTACAGTAGCTTCTAGTTACCCATACTGTAATTGGTCCAAACACCCTCCCAACTTCGGTGCTTTGCTCTTCACGTGCTTTGTCTGGGGGTGTGGTATGGTGGTGGGCTCCTTGTTTAAATAAGGCTTCTATAACCAGGGGTGACCAGAACATAACAGTGCTCTAAAAGACATACATACGTATATATAATCAAACCCTAACACTTGACAATCCCAGTGCATGAGTGTAATACAATAGATATTACATTTCCATGTTAAACATTCACTATACAACAATCAGTATCAGAAATAAAAATGGGAAACTCACACCATCTCTTATGCCAACAGATTCACAAAGCACATAAAAGAAAATTGAATATAACAGGCAACAATAGCTGTGTCCAGTGCCAGTGTTGCAACATTAATTTAACTTATTGCATACATTTTTAAGAATCTTTCTGCACATCATCCAAGGGCCGGGAGTTCTGTCCAGCTCAAACATGCCAAGTGGAACAGCTCTACATATTTTTGTTTGAGTCTTCCAAACCACATATGATGTAGTGCGATGAGTTGCTAGCCCAGTCAGCCTGTACGTGCCGTCCATGGTTCCATGATTACAAATCTCGGACTAACAAACAAAAAGAAAAAGTCATTAAGCACATGATACCGTACACCAAAAAAATACAGCCTAGTGTTCAAATCATTTATACATTTTTAATTCTGCATTTTTTATTTCCTTCTTACATTCACTAACAAAGTGGTAAAGAGTCAGCAATATTAAACACAGAAACATAGAAATTGATGGTAGATGGGGATCAAAGATCCATCTAGTCTGCCCTGAGCCCTACCCCACTCTTTAAGATTTCTGTGAGACAATCTCCTTGTGTCTGTCCCAAGCTGCTTTGAATTCCCCTACTGTTTTGGAGTCAATGACTTAAGCCGGTAGACCATTCCATGGGTCAACCACTCTCTCTGTGAAGAAAAACCTTTGTATGTTGCCCTCGAATCTTCCTCCCCTCAATTTCATTTCATACCCTCTTGTTCTATTGGTGCTATTGACCATAAAGAGCTCCTGGGTGGAGACTCTGTTTATACCCTTCAGAAACTTGAATGTCTCAATCATGTCCCCTCTATCCCTGTGTTGTTCCAGGGGTACATGTTGAGTTCCTGTAACCTGCTTTCATATGGCAACTTATGGAGACTGTGTATCATTTTTGTTGCCCTCCTCTGTACTGTCTCCAATCTATCTTTGTCCTTCCTGAGATAAGGGCTCCAGAACTGGATGCAGTACTCAAGGTGGGGTCTCACCAGGGACCTGTACAGCGGCAGGATCACCTGCTTCCTTCTACTTGTGATACCCCTTCCTGTGCATCCCAGCATCTTGCTGACCTTCTTTGCTGCCTTTTCGCATTGTCCACCTACCTTCAAATTGTCTGATATGATAACCCCTAGATCCCTCTCCTGATGGGTGATTGCTAGCTTCTCCCCTCCCAGGTAGTAGTCTGTCTCTGGGTTGCTTCTGCCCAGATGCATAACTTTGCACTTTTTCACATTAAATTTTAACTGCCACAAGTTGGACCGATGTTCCAGCCTGAGTAAGTCACTTTTCATTTGCTCTACCCCCTGTGCAGTGTCCACCCTGTTGCAGAACTTTGTGTCATCTGCAAAGAGGCACAACTTCCTGCTCAACTCCTCTGTGATATCTCTGATAAAGATATTAAAGAGTAATGGTCCAAGGACGTACCTCTGTGGCACCCCGCTTGTCACCTCCCTCTCCCCTGATGCTGCCCCATTTATTGTCATGGATTGAGTTCTCTGTTCAAGCGAGCTACTCACCCATGCTACCAATTCCTGCCCCACTCCTGCATGGTCAAGTTAGTTTAGCAGCCTTCTGTGTGGTACAGAGTTGAAGGTCTTGCTAAAGTCAAGGTAGATAACATCAACAGCTCCCCCCTGTCCACAGCACTGGTAACCGAGTCAAAGAACTCAATCAGGTTAGTCTGGCAGGACCTTCCCATTGTGAAGCCATGCTGCTTGGCATCCAGTTGTCCAGATTCCTCCAGGAATGTTAGTATCCTTTCTTTGAGCAGTGACTCCATCATCTTACCCACCACATAGGTGAGGCTGACCGGGTGGTAATTTCTTGTCTCCTCGCTGCTATCACTCTTGTGTATGGGGACCACTGTTGCTTTTTTCCAGTCCTGGGGAGCTGCCCCTTCTCTAAAAGATCTGCTAAAAGGATCCTCTAGCAGTGCTTCCAATTCATCACTAAGTTCCCTCAATATGCGTGGGTTGACTCTGTCTGGCCCCTTGGCTTTATCTACCTTTAGATTTTTTAATTCTGTTCTTACTCTCTCTATTGTGAACAGGCTTGTGTCCATTCCCTCTAGGTGGCTTCTGTCCCTCTTTGGGGTGGGTCCATTGCCAGGTGCCTCCTTAGTACATACTGAGCAGAAGTACTCATTTAAGACTTCTGCCTTTTCACTGTCTTCTTCTACCCTCCTCCCATCCCTGCTTATGAGCCTGATAATGCCTCCTTTGTTTTTCCTTTTGTCACCTATGTTCCTAAAGAAGGTCTTATTGCCTCCTTTAACCTCCCCCACTATGTCTTCCTGAGTCTGCACCTTTGCTTTTCTGATCACCCTTTCTGTCTCCTTCAAGCTGCACTTGTATACCTCCCTATCTATTTAACTGTTTGAGCCTTTGTGTCTTTGAAATGCTAGTCTCTTTTCCCTCACTGCAGCTGCCACCTCTTTTGTGAACCATAGTGGATTTCTTTTTTTCTTCATCTTACTAACTAGCCTGGAATATTTTGCAGTAACCTCCGCTAGTGCTTCTCTTATGTTTATCCAACATTCCTCTATCCCTCTGTTGCCTTCTTCTTGAGGATATCCCTAAAGCATATTCTCATCTGTTCAAAGTCTGTTCTTCTGAAGTCTATGACCTATGTCTTAATGTGGCTTGTTTCCTTGTCCTTTTTGACCTTGAACCTGACAGATTTGTGGTCACTTGACCCCAAATGGCTCCCCACCTCCTCCTTCTGGACCTTGCTGCTGTTTGTGAGCACCAGGCCCAGGACTGTGTTTTCTTTAGTGGGGGCCGCAACAAACTGATTAAGTCCAGACCCTCCCAAGGTGTTTAGGAAATTTCTGCTCCTGGTTGTTGATGCTGTGCAGGAGTTCCAGTCCACATCCGGGAGGTTGAAGTCCCCCATCAGCACAACTTCTCCTTTTTCGACCATCTTTACTATGTTTTCAAGCATTGCTTTCTCTCCTTCTGCCCCTTGTGAGAGAGGCCTGTATATCACTCCTAGTCTGAGGGCTGATCATGAGCCCGGTTCAAGAGTGACCCAGAGCATCTCAGGTTCATCGTGGGACCTTTGGACCTCCATAGCTTTTATGTCCTCCCTTATATATAACGCAGCCCCCCCCCACCCCATGTCCTTTTTTGTCTTTCCTGAATAATTTGTAACCTGGGATTGCAACATCCCAGTCATGGCTTTCATTTAGCCATGTTTCTGTGACTGCGACCCAGTTCAATCATGCATCTGCTATTGTGGCTGAGAGTTCTGGGATTTTGCTAGCCAGACTCTGGCATTGATTATCATTGCCTTCAAGAGTCTGTCCTCCTTGATCCTTTGTTTCCTTGTACTTTGTTTAACTTGTACAACCTTCATGCGCTCCTGTTGTTTATGTCTATGTGATTGACGATGGGCACTCTTACAAGGCTTTGGGGGTGAGTGGGCTTCTGTATTCTTGCTCCCATCTGGTCACCATCACCCCATCCTCTAGTTTAAACTCACTGAGAATACGTCAAACTTTTGCCCTAATTCCCTTACCCCTTTCCTGTTGAAGTGAAGGCCATCTAATTTAAAGTAAGTCCTTTGCCAGAAATCTTTCCAGTCACTGATGAAGGTGTGGCCCTTTTCTGAGCACAAAGTGTGGAGCCAAGAGTTCAGTTCAGTCATTTCGGCTTCCCGGACCTTTCCTTGGCCTTTACCCTGCTCCCATACTGGGAGTCCCTCAGAGAAGGCCAAGGTGGATGAAAAAGAGGTGAGTCTATCCCCTAGATTTGAGATATGTGCCTGGCCTGTTCGCTAGAATGATTCGCAATATCGTTAGACCCTATGTGAATGACAATGGCCTTGATGTCTCGCTCCTTTCAGATGCAGTTTCCTATGCAACCTGCATCCCTTTTTGCTGTGGCCCTAGGGAGATGTCTGACCACTATCTCCATTTGGTTGGTCCCATTTAACTGTGATTCGACCCCATGTATCATGGAGTCCCTCACAAGTATCAGTTTCTTCTTTCCTTTGGTGGGAGGGTTTGCCCTACTCGTTATGTCCTGACAAAGTGTTTGGTGCACTGCATCCCATCCCCCTGGCCCAAGTCAGAGTACTCATCCTTCCCTGTCTCAGTAACATGTGGTCCCTTCTTCATGATCCCCTATTGTTTTTTAGGGTGATGCCAGGTTGGTGCTGCTGAGACCTAGCTCTCTGGATTGAGCAGTCACCTGGTTCATTGTGCGTGCTTGCTAGTGGGGCAAACCTGTTATGCAGCTGCATAACTGCCTCTTGAGAGTTGCCCACTTGGTGAGCCTTGCTGCAGTAAGCTTTGCCCCCTTGCACTACCTGCCAACCCCCTGGATGACTTGTCCTTTGCAGTACAGGGTCAGTGGCAGGGTACTGGTGATGCTGGGGCTGTTTCCAAGTCCTTGTGATCTGGCGTACTTCCTGGTTTAGGTGGGATATTGTTGTCCATGCCTCCTGGAGTTGCGGTCAGAGGTCATTTAGGGACCAGCATGTTGGGCAATATCCTGTGTCCTGAACCCAGGCCCTATAAAAGAGTTCTCCACAGTGGTTGCAGAGCACAATATCCATTCCTGTTGGATTGATACTCTTTGCTATGGAAATAACAAGTGTTGGTCCAGCCTGTAGGTAGTTGCTGGAGAGAACTGAAAGGTAGGAAAAAAATGCATTTCTAAAGTTGTTTTTTTTTTGCCTTCTAGTCAGTTCAGGTAGGAAGTGGGCAGTGACATGCAGAACCTATATGGAAGAGGACCCAGGGTGGGTGGGATTAGGGGTGTAAGTGGGGGAGGGCAGAACATTTCTGCTGAAAAAACAATCAGTTTGTTAGGGTCTGCCACTTAGTAGCATACTGGAGACTAGAGGAGAGGAGGTCTCTTTCCCAGTTGGTGAAGATCAGTGAAGCTCAGCAGACAGTAAGGCTAGGGGCTGGACCGCACTTAGCGTATGCCTCCTAGGGTTACCATTTGTGTCTGAACTGTTGCTTCTGGTTGTTTCTGGCTGAGAGCTTTCTATTATCCAACCACTATTTCAGTAGTGGGTACAGCAGACAGTAAGACTAGGGTCTGGACCGCTCTTGGCATATGCCTCCTAGGAGTGCCCTTTGTGTCTGAGCTGTTCAATCAATCAATCAATTAAAATCTTTATTTAGTCAGGTGAACATCATTGAGCGTAGCTCATTTACAAGATGGACCTGAGTGGTCATACAAATAAGAGTACAAGTATTTTTACATAGACAAGAATAACATAAACAGTAGTACAATGACATAAAGTGATAATATACAACAATTTACATATATACAAGGCACAGTAAAACCATTTAACCTGTAAGAAAAAGGGACAATGGGTATAGCAGGCATAATATATAAATTATAGGGCCTAATTGGCTTTATGAGAGTATATCAGGTGACTAGAAAATAGAAGTAGAACTAACATAATGGAACACGGAAAAGGGGGTGGAGGGTAGGTAGGTAGGGATTAGGCCTTATAAAAGCAATTGCAGAGCTCTGGAAATAGGGTGGAGAATAATCTTTTGAAGGATGTTAAAGGTAGAGGCTATTTAGCTTCATGGATTTTTGGAGTGAGTTCCATGCAACTGCTAGTGAGTGGCTGATAAGCGGCCCTCCCAAACTGGGTGCAGGCATTGGGGACCTTTAGTATGATGAGTTTACTGATCCTTAAGGTGTATGGCCTAGAAGTAATCAGGTAAAACAGTCTGTGATATAGGTAGGTAGTTTGCCTGATAAAGCTTTGAATATCCAGATTGCGCATTCCTGTTTCTTCTGTGTTGTAGTGATGTCCAGTTGACTGCCATATAAAAGAGAGCAATGATGGATGCTGGAGGGAAGGTCAGTAATAAATCTGATGGATCTATGATACAGGGTGTCCAGCTTGTTTAAGAGGGGGAGTGAACAATGGCCATAGAGAAAGTCAGCATAATCAATGAGGGATAGGAATGATGCCTGGATTAATCTTTTCTTGGAGTCTCTGTTAAGGTAGTGTTTTATTCTAAAAAATAGACCAAGCCTTTGTCTCAGTTTTTTTAGTAGCTCTTCAATATGGACAGAATAGTCAAGCCTATTATCAATCCAGACTCCAAGGTATTTGAGTTATCAACAGAATTCAGCTTCTCTCCAAGTAGGGTGGATAATTGTAGGGTGGTGGGTGATGGGGTAGTGGCAGAGCAACTCTTTGTGGCAAAGAACATAGCTTTTGTTTTTTTGGCATTTAGAAGTAGTTTTTTTCCAGTAGATTGTGTTGCAGGATGGAGAATTCAGATTGTAACAGCTCACAGGCTTTAGGTAATGAGGGATTGCTGATATATAATACAGTATCATCAGCAAACAGATGAATGTTAGATTGAGTGAGGTTGACATCGATATTATTAATATAAATGGCAAAGAGGATGCTGTTGCTTCCAGCTGAGAGCTTTCTATTAGTCAACCACTATTTCAGCAGTGGTACAGTAGTACAAATGCTGATTTACATACAGCAGCCAAAAATTCTGGGTAAGTGTTCCAACTGCTCCTTATGCTGAGAGAGCAGCCGCTGGCTGAGTCTGAGCAGAGTGGTCAAGGACAGAAGTCTCCTCAGCAGAGATAACAGCCTAGACTGTGCACTCCAATGCGGATTCACCCAGGTAGAATTGCTGTCAAGGAATCCCTGCTTCTGCACCTATCAGAGTCTGCCTTCCCTCTATGATTGGTCTCTCTCCCAGTTAGTGAAGATCAGTAGACAGTAAGGCTAGAGGCTGGACTGTACTTGGTGTATTCCTCCTAGGGTTGCTCTTTGTGTCTGAGCCATTGCTTCTGGTTGTTTCTGACTGAGAGCTTTCCATTAGCTGACCACTATTTCAGTAGTGGGTACAGCAGACAGTAAGACTAGGTGCTGGAACGCTCTTGGCATACGTCTCCCTTGGGTGCCCTTTGTGTCTGAGCTGTTGCTTCCAGCTGAGAGCTTTCTATTTGTCGACCACTATTTCAGTAGTGGTACAGTAGTACAAATGCTGATTTACATACAGCAGCCAGAAATTCTGAGTAAGTGTTCCAACTGCTCCTTATGCTGAGAGAGCAGCCGCTGGCTGGGTCTGAACCAAGCGATCAAGGGGAGAAGTCACCCCAGCAGAGATAGGAGCTCAGACTGTGCACTCCAAGGGGGATTCCCCCAGGTAGAATTGCTATCAAGGAATCCCTGCTTCTGCACCTGTCGCAGTCTGCCTTCCTTCTGTGATTGATCTCACTCCCAGTCGGTGAAGAAGCATATTCTTCCTGAGGATACCGGAGATTATATCAAATAATACTCAAGATGTAACCAAACAAACAAAGCACTCCTCAATTGGAGCAATATATTGGACAAATAAGGGGGGAAATAAATGAATAAAAGGAGAAAGGCAGAGAAGGGCTGTGGGGGCATATGTTAGTGTATAGGAAAGTGTAAAAGAACGGGGGGGTGTTACTGTATTTTGGCTATAATGTTAGCAATTAACTCCCAGAAAAGCAAGAAAAAACTGGAAAACATGGGACTAGTTATTAAACATGATATCGGTGCAGTACAATATAGTCCTAGACATAATTTATACTTTCACAGGCAAGGCGTGAGATTCACAGCAGTTCACTTACTACTCAGTGCAGCAAGACCTCATCACCAGTCCCAGATGTGGCTACTGGAACAAATATAAATTAATAAAGCAATGGTGATGTTAACCTTATGGCACTGGAAAGCAGCAGGGAAATCCTAGCCCCCCCCCAAAAAAAATCACGGTAGTAAGTGTGGCAAACACCAACATAGAGGTGTCGATAGGGAGAAGGGCAGGGGTAAATGGAGAAAGTGACAAAGGCAAGAAGGACAGGGATGGGGCAAAAAGGAGTAAGACCATCAGGAAATGGAGGGTAATGAGTACCAATGCCCGTAGTCTGGGCAACGAGTTCCCTGAGCTGGTGGCCTTGATGGGAAGAGGATGCCTGAATGCTCGTAGCAGTCACAGAAACACATTTACAGGAGAACCATGACTGGGATGTTAACATACCAGGCACATAACCCACTGGAGAGAGACAGGCAGGGAGAAGAGGGGAGGAGTAGCTCTCTATGTAAAGGAAGGGATAAAAGCAACTGAACAAAAGAGTAAACAGGGAGGAGAGGAGGCACTGTGAGTCACCTGGAGACTGGAAAGGGCACCACAATCCGCACAGGGTTGTGCAAGACCCCTGTCAGGGTAGGGAATAGACAAGGATATGATAGAAGGCATTCTTAAAATGGCAGAGAAAGGGAGATACTGTTGATGGAGACCTGAATATGCCAGATGTTAACTGGAGCACATTTGCTGCAGACACATCCAAGAGCAGGGCCATTCTTGATGCCCTACAGGTGGCAGGCCTCAGACAGCTAGTTTGGAACCCACTCATGAGGGAGCAATCTTAGACCTCATACTCTTAAATGGGGGCAGTGAGAGGATCTCAGATCTAGAAGTGGGTTGCCATCTGGGGACAAGTGACCATCAAACAGTGTGGTTCACATTAAACTCAGCTACAGAGTCAAGCCATACAAAAGTGAGGGTACTGGACTTTAGGAGGGCTGACTTTGGCAAAATGGGAGAATGCCTCAGAAAAGCACTAGCAAGCAGGCTAGAAGGAGTGCGGAGCAACAATGGGAATCATCAAAACTGCCATCACAGAGGCAACAAGCCTTTGTGTGAAGCAAATAAACAAATCAAAATGAAAGAAAAAGCCACTATGGTTTCTCAAAAGAGGTGGCTGTGAAAGTCAGGAAGAAAAGATAGCATTCCGGAAGTATAAGGAAACACAGAAGGAGCAGGAAAGAGAACTGTACCAGTTAAGGCAGAAGGAAGCAGGGAGGGAAGTCAGAACAGCAAAGGCCCAAACTGAGGAAAAGATAGCCAACTCAGTTAAGAAGGGAGATAAAACATTTTATAGGTACATCAGCGAGCGTAGAAAGACAAAGGGAGGGATAGCGAGGTTGAATAGAATGAACAGTGGGTGGGCAGAGGGGGACAGTGAAAAAGCAGGGATACTGAACAAATATTTCTGCTCAGTATTCAAAAAAAGAGGAAGGGGAAGTGCCTAATCCAATTAACAGAAGCACTCTAGATAGGGGGGTCGATCCCAGTCCTTTCATAGAAGAAAGGGTTCTGCAAGAACTCCCAAAACTGAAGGTGGACAAAGCAATGGGTCCTCATGGAATTCACCCAGAATTCAAAAGAATTAAGGGAAGAACTAGTGAAACCACTGGCTACTCTTTTAATAAATCATGGGAGGATGGTGTGGTACCGAGGGACTGGAGGAAGGCGGATGTGATTCCCCTTCACAAAGTGGGACCAAGACAGAGGCAGGAAACTACAGACCTGTCAGTCTGACCTCTGTGGTAGGGAAAGTGATGGAATCACTTCTGAAGGAGAATTGTGAGAGTACCTAGAGGCCAGTGGGGCTGGGACCCAAGGCAGCATGGGTTCGACAGGGGAAGGTCATGTCAGACGAATCTAAATAGATTTCTTTGACTGGGTGACCAAAGTAGTAGACCAGGGAAGGGCTGTGGACATGGCCTACCTAGACTTTAGCAAGGCATTTGACACAGTCCCACACAAAGATTAATAGTCAAATTAACCAGCCTGGGAGTGGGCCCCAGGGTGGTAGCCTGGGTAAAACATTGACTGCACAACAGGACACAGAAGGTAATTGTAAATGGAGTCCCTCTGAAGAAAAGGGGTTACTAGTAGGGTACCGAGGGTTCAGTATTGGGTTCAGTCCTTTAATGTCTCTATCAGTGACATTGCAGAGGGACTGAAGGAAAGTATGCCTTTTGCAGATGACACAAAGATCTGCAACAGGGTTGATACACAATGAGGCGTGGAAAGGATGAAAAGGGACTTGGTAATGTTGGAGGAATGGCTAGAAGTATGGCAGCTAGGATTCAAAGCAAAGAAGTGCAAAATAATGCACCTGGGAAACAAGAACCCAGGGAAGAATACACAATGGGTGGGAGGTAGTAACAACAACAAAAAAGGAAAGGGACCTGGGGATAATCATCAGATGACCTTAAGGTTAGCAAGCAATGTGAGAAGGCAGTAGGGAGGGCTGAGGGGTATACTGGGATGTATAGGAGAGGCATTAGCAGCAGAAAACAGGAAGTTGTTATCCTCTGTACAGACAGTTGGCGAGACCCCATCTGGAGTACTACGTCCAGTTCTGGAGACCCCATCTCCATAAGGACATAGACAGGATAGAAGCAGTGTCAGAGGAGAACTAAAATGGTGCAGGGTCTGCAAGAGAAGCCAGTATGATGAGAGACTAAAGGAGCTTAATATGTATACCCTTGAGGAAAGAAGGGAGGGGAACATAGATAGAAATTTTAGTACCTCAGTGGAATCAACAAAGTCCAAGAGGGTAGCATCTTTCAGAAAAAGAGACTAAAGAACAAGGGAAACACAATTTAAAGATAGAAGGGGGTCGGTTCAGGGCAATGGAGAAGTAATATTCTCACAGAGAGGGTAGTGGATGCATGGAACAGCCTTCCTGAGGAGGTTGTGGGGTCTAAAACTGTGGGAGAATTCAAGAATGCATGGGACAGACATAAGGTAATTCTTGTGGGGGGTAGGAAGAAATAGGCTGTTGGTTAACTAGGATCTGCAGCCTATCCTGTAGGTAGGGAAATGGGCAGACTAGATGGGCCAAGCAGTCCTTATCTGCCATCAAAGTCTATGTTTCTATGTTATGTCTACAAATTAAAGTCAGCACAAGCCATAACCCTCATAGTGGTGGAGGGAAAGGCTAAGGGAACCACTGAGAATGGAGAGCAGGTGGAGAACCTAGCTAGAGCTTCCCCCTGAACAGGGGACTAGTAGCAGCAAGACAGGTAACAGGTTGAAGTTCAAATTAGGTCAAGGGAGTAGGCCAATGAGGGAGGGCTGACAAGGCCTGCATTCAACATAAAAAAATAAAAAATAAGGAGACGAGGGAAGAAAAGGGAAAAGAAATAGGAAAACGCAAGAGGGGATCAGGAGAAAGATGGAAAGGGGTCTGCCTTACTGCCAGGAGTCTGAGAAATAAATTGAGTGATCTCCAGGCAATGGTGAAAGACATTGAGATAGACCTTGTAGCCGTCTCGGAAATGTGGGCCACAGAGAATAACGACTGGGATCCGACAGTCCCAGGCAACACCTTGTTTAGATGGGATAGCAGAAAAGGTAAAGGAGGAGATGTAGCCCTATATGTCAGAGAGGGCACAGAGGCAGTGGGGGATGGAAACATCAGGGGAGCTAATGAGGAATATGACCCAGGATCATAATAAATACAGTCAAGATGTTAAATACAATATAATTTACAAACAACAAATATGACATGCAAATCGAACATTAAAAACAATCACAGTTCAAAGACTCTGTATAATGCTGTTTCAACAATACTTTGATTAACAGTTTTTTGCAATAAAGCTGGTATCTTATTCCAATATATGGGGGCATAATTGGAGAAAGCATGCATGCCCAACTTCAATTTAGTCTTTGGAACAATTAATCTTAAGGAGGCATTAGAACGTAGCCATCCCACCATCCCAACGTAGCCAGGTTCTCTTTGATTGGCCAGGCTGCATTTTCTCACCATTTCCCAAACATTTGAAATGCCCTCCTTCCTCTCATCCATCATGCCACCTTCCCTCAGGTCCTCAACTCCCTCCTAATGGACCTCCCCCACTCTTGTAGATGTATTTAAATTTCTACCCTCATCCTATTTGTACTCTGTGATACTTAAATATTAACACATACTATCCGCTAATGTAATTAATTGATGTTTATGGTTCTCCTAGCACTTTTTTCTGGTTGTTAATTTTAATGTATAATTCTAAATTACATTTCTGTTGTCGGTTTGTGTCTATTATTATTCTGTATTCATTGTAATTTGTCTTACTATGTATCCCACCCCCACCCCCCACACCGCAACGCAGCTGGAAATGAGCATTTAGTATGCCTTTCCTGGTGAAACTTTTAAATAAATAAATAAGGGGGTGAACAAGGAGCAACCAGGTATGCTCAATACAGAACTGTCAGTCTTACTTCTTTTGTAGGTGAACCAATGAGGACACTAGTCAAAGAGGATCTCATGAACTACCAGGGGAGCAACGAACTCCGGGATAGTAAACAGCATGGATTTGTAGCAGGAAAGTCTTGTCAGACAAATCTGATAATATTTTTTTGACTGGGTAACGATGGTAGTGGATAAGGGCCATTCTGTGAATTTATTCAATTGAAGTTTCAGCAAGGCTTTTGACTCAGTGCCTCACAGAAGATTGCTGAACAAGCTAGAGAGGATCTGGGTGCAGCAAAACACTCAGATGAGTGAGAAACTGGTTGGAAGGGAGACAGCTGATGGTTGTGGGTAACAATCAAACAAAAAGAAAAGCAGCTCAGGAGAAATAAACAGCAGAGCCACACACAAACCAGCAAAGAATTCAGAAATGAAAAAGTTGACTCACCCAGGACCCCACAGGGGAAGGAAACAACTCCTGGTGGGGGACTCAATTGTTAGCGGGGTAGAACTGGGGGAGGGAGGGAAGGAGGTAAGGTGCCTGCCCGGTGCCAAGGCTTGGAGGGACAGGAAACGAATCCTCAGGATCATGGGAGCAGTGGCAAGGGGGAAGGAGCTGGATGTCATTATCCACCTAGGGATGAAGGACCTAGCTAAGAATGGGACCAGAGCAGTGCAACAGCAGTTTGTGGAGTTGGGGAGGGGCCTTAGACAAGTAGCACACATGGTAACTTTCTCGGAAGTGCTACCTGTCTATGGCACGGATGAGGCTAGGGCACTCCGCACCATGGGATTCAATGACTGGTTGAAAAGCTGGTGCAGAGCTCAGGGATTTTGCTTCATTGGGAACTGGGGCTCCACCTGGAGGGATGCAGGCCTACACAGGCGCGATAGTCTGCATCTATCCTGGAGGGAAACCAGGATCCTAGGTGATAGGTTTAAATGCTTCAATGGCAAGCATTTAAACTAGCCAAGGGGAGGCACTGAAGAGGAGAAGGGAAATCCTAGCCCCCCCCCAATAAAATCAGGTTAATTAGTGAGGTAAACACCAAGATAGAGCAGTCGATAGGGAGAAGGGTAGTGGTAAACGGAGAAAAAGACAAAGGCAGTAGGGACAGGGATTGGGCAAAAAGAAATAAAGCCATAAAAAGATGGAGGGTAATGAGTTCCAATGCCCATAGTCTAGATAAATAGCTCCCTGAAATGGTGGCCTCAATGGAAGAGGGATGCCTGGATGTTGTGGCAGTCACAGAAACATGGTACACAGAGAACCATGACTGGGATGTCAACATACCAGGGTACACAATCTACAGGAGGGACAGGGAGGGAAGAAGAGGAGGAGAAGGAGCTCTCTATGTAAGGGAAGGGATCAAAGCAGCAGAACTAAAGGGTAAACAGGGAGGAGAAGAGGCACTGTAGGTCACTCTGGAGACTGGAAATGACGCCATAATCCACACAGGGGTTGTATACAGACCCCCGTCTCAGGGGGAGGAAATGGAAAAAGAAGTGATAGAAGGTATCCTTGAGATGGCAGAGAAGGGAGATATTGCTGATGGGGGACCTGAATATGCCAGATGTGGACTGCATCACCTTTGCTGCAGCCACATCCAAGAGCAGGACCATTCTCGATGCCCTTCAGGGGGCATGCCTCAGACAGCTAGTTTTGGAACCCACTCAAGAGGAAGCAATCTTAGACCTGGTACTCTCAAATGGGGATGGAGAGAGGATCTCCGATCTTGAAGTGAGTAGCCATCTGGGAACAAGTGACCACCAAACAGTGTGGTTCATGATAAACTTACCTGTAGAGTCAAGCCACACAAAAGTGAAGGTACTGGACTTCAGGAGGGCTGATTTTGTCAAAATGGGAGAGTGCCTCAGAAAAGCACTAGCAAACAGGCAAGAAGGTGGTGTGGAGCAACAATGGGGAAACATCAAAACTGCCATCACAGAGGCAACAAGTCTTTGTGTGAAGCAAATAAACAAATCAAAATGAAAGAAAAAATCACCATGGTTCTCAAAAGAAGTGGCGGGGAAGTTAAGTGAGAAAAAGATAGCATTCAGGAAGTATAAGGAAACACAGAAGGAGCAGGTCAGAGAACTGTACCAGTTAAAGCAGAAGGAAGAGGGTAAGGCAGTCAGAATAGCAAAGGCCCAAACCGAGGAAAAGATAGCCAACTCAGTTAAGAAGGGGGATAAAACCTTTTATAGGTACATTAAGGAGCAAAGAAAGACAAAGGCAGAGATATTGAGGCTGAACAAAGAGGAAGGTGATTGGGCAGAGAGTGACAGTGAAAAAGCATAGATACCGAACTAATACTTCTGCTCAGTATTCACAATGGAAAAACCGGGAAATACCAAATCCCGTCAATAGAAGCACTCTGGATAGGGGGGTTGATATTAGTCCTTTCACAGAAGAAAGGGTTCTGAAAGAACTCTTAAAACTGAAGGTGGATAAAGCAATGGGACCTGATGGGATTCACCCCAGAATTCTAAAAGAATTAAGGGAAGAACTAGTAACACCACTGACTACCCTTTTTAATAAATCATGGGAGGATGGTGTGGTGCCTGAGGACTGGAGGAGGGCGGATGTGATTCCCCTTCACAAAAGTGGGAGCAAGACAGAGGCAGGAAACTACAGACCTGTCCGTTTGACCTCAGTGGTAGGGAAAATGATGGAATCACTTCTGAAGGAAAGAATTGTTGAGTACCTAGAGGCCAGTGGGGCACAGGACCCAAGGCAGCATGGATTCACAGTGGGAAGGTCATGTCAGACAAATCTAATTGATTTATTTGACTGGGTGACCAAAAAGTAGACCAGGGAGGGGCTGTGGACATGGCCTGCCTAGACTTTAGCAAGGCATTTGACACAGTATCACACAAATGATTAATAAACAAATTAGCCAGTCTGGGAGTGGGTCCCAGGGTGGTAGCCTGAATAAAACACTGGTTGGACAACAGGACACAGTGGGTAATAGTAAATGGAGTCCACAGTGAAGAAAGGAGGGTTACTAGTGGGGTACCACAGGGTTCAGTACTGGGGCCGGTCCTTTTTAATGTCTTTATAAATGACACTGCAGAGGGATTGGAAGGGAAAGTATGTCTCTTTGCAGATGACACAATGATCTGCAACAGGGTTGATGCACAAGGTGGGGTGGAAAGGATGAAAAGGGACTTGGCAAGGTTGGAGGAATGGTCAAATGTATGGCAGCTTAGATTCAATGCAAAGAAGTGCAAAGTGATGCACCTGGGAAACAAAAACCCAGGGGAAGAGTACACAATGGGGGGTGAGATACTGACAACAACAAAAATGGAAAGGGCCCTGGGGGTAGTCATATCAGACGACCTAAATGTGGGCCAGCAATGTAAGAAGGCAGTAAGGAGGGCTGGAAGGATACTGAAATGCATAGGGAGAGGCATCACCAGTAGAAAACAAGAAGTTGTTGGCCCTCTGTACAGACCATTGGTAAGACCACATCTGGAGTACTGTGTACAGTTCTGGAGACCCCATCTCTGCAAAGACATAGACAGGATGGAGGCTGTCCAGAGCAAAGCAACCAAAACGATGCAGGGTCTGCATCAGAAGACATATGAAGAAAGACTAAAGGAACTAAAGATGTATAGCCTCGAGGAAAGGAGGGAGAGGGGGAAAATTATAGAAAATTTCAAATACCTCAAGGGAATCAACAAAGTCCAAGAGGGTAGCATCTTTCAGAAAAAGAGATGTGCAAAACAAGGGCACAATTTGAAGATAATGGGGGGACGACTCAGAGGTAATGCGAGTATTTTCTTCTGAGAGAGGGTTGTAGATACGTGGAACAGCCTTCCTGAGGAGGTCATAGTGTAAAAAACAGTGGGGAAATTGAAGAATGCATGGGACAGACATAAGGCAATTCTAGTGGGGAGTAGGAGGAAGTAAGCTGTTGGTTAACTAGGATCTGAAGCTTATCCGTTAGGTAGGGAAATGGGCAGACTAGGTGGGCCAAGCTGTCCTTATCTGCCGTCAAATTCTATGTTTCTAGTTAAGGGGGTTAAAACCCAGTCCACAATCTCAGACACAATAAATAAGCCTTTAATCATAAAAAGGACCAAATGTAGTACATTACAAAAAGCACATAAAGTGGAGTAGCACACCACACAATGCAGTCAACGTTTCACACTGCCCTAGCGCTTTTTCAAGACGTCAAGCTGTGCATGACTTCTGAGGAAAGAGACCTAGGGGTCATCATCAGTGACTCCCTTAAACAATCAAACCAGAGTAACAAGGCCTACAGTAAGGCAAAATGAATGCTGGGGTGTATAGGAAGGGGTACTGACAGCAAAAGGAAGGAGGTATTACTACCTTGCTATAGATCACTGGTGAGGTCCCACCTGGAATACTGTGCCCAGTTCCAGAGTCCTCACCCAAGGAAAGATAAGGACAAGTTGGAAACAGTGCAACATAGGGTAACTAAAAGGACTCCGGGCCAGCAGGGAAGATCTTATGAGGATCAGCTCAAGGCGCTGAATATGTTCTTGCTGGGACCAGATGAGAGAGGGGAGATATGGTAGGGACCTTCAAGTTCCTGAAAGGAATGATCAAGGCAAACTTTGAGGAACTATTTAGCATAAGCAGCAGATCAAGAACATGGGCACAAGTGAAAACTAATGGGGGGAGATTCAAAAGGAAAATGGGAATGTTTTATTTGACAGAAAGGGTGGTGGAGCCATGGAACAATCTGACAGTTGTTGAGGTGGGTGCCAGAACTATCAGTGGTTTTGGAAAGGCTGGATCAGAGGGCTAAGTTGTTGCCCAGGATGGTAGCGGTAGGGCGGAGAGCATGGGGGTGGATAATGTGGGTTAGAACCCTGCATGGACAATAGGTCCTGGGTTTTTTAGGGTTTATGGCCAGACTGGATGGACCAATGGTCTTTTTCTGCCATCACTGTCTATGTTTCTATCAATGGGCCTCAGATACTGGAACAATTTATATCACAGAAAGGAATTAAAATCAAGCTCCTTACTGAGCCTGGATGGTTTGAGGCAACCCAGACAGAAGATCCATACCATCTCCCTTTGTAAAACCTGGGGGCCATTGGCATGCCATTATGTGGTCACTAGGCGGAAACCACAACTCTGGAGGGACATAGACAGAATGAAGCTGTCTAGAGGAGGGCAACTAAAATGGTGCAGGGTCTGCATCAGAAGCCCTATGAGGAGAGACTAAAGGACCTCAGTATGTATACCCTGGAACAGAGATGGGGAAGGATATGATAGAGACTTATAAATATCTCAGAGGGGTAAATAAGGTGCAGGAGGGGAGTCATTTTCCAAAAATAAGATGCTCAAGAACAAGGGGACATGCAATGAAGCTGGAGGGGGCAGTTTCAAGAGAGGTATGAAGAAGTATTTCTTCACAGAAAGAGTGGTGTATGTCTGGAATAGTCTTGCAGCAGAGGGGGTTGGGGCAAAAACAGTGATGGGTTCAAGAAAGAGTGGAATAGGTGTAAGGGAATCTTAGTGGAAAGGAAAGTGGGAGAAAGAGCTAGAGATCAAGTAGGGTCTATGGTGACACTGTAGCTAGGAAAAAAGGGGCAGACTGAGTCGACTAAGTGGTCCTTCTCTACCATCAGATTCTATGTTTCTATGTTTCAAGGCAGAAGGGGGAGCTGCGAGTATGTGATTCTGTACTGCAGACGCTGAATGTACGGGAAGGGAGTATCTGTGATCCTGTACAGTGGACACCTGGTGGGCGGGAAGGGGGAGTCTTGATTACAAACTGCCACAGCCCCTCCATATATTGGGTGAGAAAGCAGGGGGACAAACATTGAAAGACACAGAACTAAAGTACAAAAAAGAACTCACAATGTACCATTTTAAAGATGCAATAAGCCATGTCAGGCTGTGCATTAAAGGATTAACGATGCACTTCCCATGGGTGTAAGGTTACTTGTCCTTTGGACTCATGCCACGCTATGCCTCTGCAGTGTGCATAATTAATTCTTTAATGCACACCCCATCATGGCTTATTACTTACTTAAATACACCTATGTAACCCACCTTTAGGTGGGTTCCCAACCAGTGCTGCCTTCGGCACAGGAAGTGGGGGCACTGTCTATAAAAAAACCTGCTACTCCAGTTTCAGGGCTCCCTGTCAGTACACCCCTTCAGGGGATGTCAAGGAGCTTGCAGGTTTGATAAGGGAGAATGCAGTGAGAGTACAGGAGCTATCACCCTCACGGGAGGGTGGTGGTATCTCTACACAGTGCAGTCAGCAATGTCACCACAGTTTTTGCCCATACCTCTTTTCATGAAGCAGGCATGGACCTCCAGTGGGGGGGGGGGTGCACTTTCTCTGAGGCAGTCTACCTTATTTGGTACACCAGCCTTTAGTCCCTGCTGCCACAAAGACAAATATCTTTCTCAGGACTAACTGGTCATTCCCTCAGTCAAAAAATGTAACTTGTGGCTAGACCATGAGCATGGAGAAAGCTTCCGTCTGGCACTGAGTTAGGTCAAAATGTGGAAGAGGTATAAATGGGGGGGGGGCAAGGCATGCAGATTTATCAACAGGACTGGGAATGTAAAGAGCAGGAAATCGTACGCAGACAGGGCTTGGTAAAATCCAAAATAAGCAAGAGCCCCTTCAGTCAAAAACTTTACCAAAAGCATGTAATAAATTTGCAAGTAGAAACAACTTTATTAGAAAAATGCAATCAAATCTTGGCAGTGGAGTGTCAAGTAACTAATATCACCAATCGCCCTAGTGCTTCGACAAAAGTCTTCATCAGGGGGCAGGCTTCTGGTGATATCTCCTGCCTTAAATACCTGGATGCTATGGTCTCAACCAATTACTGTAGGTGGATCATTTACAACTGATTGGCATTCCAGGATGTGGCGGGATTCAAACCCTTGACTTCACCAGTTACAATACAAGTGATTCAATGGACACTTCTATCTCAAAACTAAAGGAACAGCAGTGGGGGCCACAGTGGCCCCCCTCTTATGCAAACTTGCTGTTGAGATATTGGGAGAAGTCAGTAGTTAACAGGGAATGCAACCCGTACACAGACCGTATTTTCAAATGCCTTTGCTTTATTGACAATGTGGTCTGTGTATGGGAGGGTTCTATGAAGCAGGTGGAAGAATTTTTGACTTGGATTAATGCCAGTGAATTTGGTTTGCGATTTACAGCACATATTAGTAACAGGTGCTTAAACTTTTTGGATATCACCCTTTCTGCCAAAATAGGTGAAACTGTGGAGACTAGGGGCAGGATTCTCAAAACTTTCGGGACCAAAGTCCCACTCTGCAACTGCAGTTGCGAGCTGAAATCGCCCGCAGCTGCGCTGGTTGCAATCCTCAGCCGCAGCAGTTGCAGAAGATGTTACGGCTGCTCCCACCAGCCGTAGCATCTTGCTGCAGCTGAGGAGCTCTCCTGGGCAATACCTCCCGCAAGCAGCTGTATATCATGGAGCTGGTCGTAATCTGGCTCCAGCTTTGAGAATACCAGCCGCTGCCGGACTCCTGCGGCTCCGCAAGTGGTCGCCCTTTGGTGCCAACATTTTGCTGCAGCTGAGGGAATTTGGGGATCTTTGTGAATCCTGCCCTAGGGACCCAAATCGCAAAGGATGATGCAGGACTTGCGCCAAGCCCTGCATCATCTGCAATGTTTGGTGCAGTGGCACCAAAGCACTTTGTCGCAACACAGCCCGATTCAAGAAGGGCTGGTGCATTTACAACCTTTTGCACAGTTTACAGCAGCTTGCGCCAAAGGTTTGGCACAACCCCTGTAAACTAGATCCCCCTTGGATGCAAAGTTAGACCAGCGGGGAGCTGGTCTAACTTGTTGCATCTGGCACACTCAATCATGAATTGCGATCAGTGTCCAATGTCTGCTGCAAGCCCCCTGCACTGTCTGTTGGCGCACTGGAGACTTGCGGCAGATGCAACTCTTCATGACTCGGGCCCTAGATTTTTTAGGAATTCTACTGCTACAAATGCTTTTGTGAGAGCGGATAGTTCTCACCCAAAATTGTTGATTAAATCTATTCCTTATGGACAACTTGTAAGATTGAGAAGAAATGACTGTAATATTACAGTGTTTCAGGAAGAGGCTAAAGAATTAAAAGCATGCCTCAGGACTAGGGGTTACCTAAATTGTGATATAGAAAATGGATTCCAGAGGGCTTACAAATTAAATAGGGCTGAATTGCTTAAACAGAAAAATAAGTATCGTGAACAAAACAAGTGACAAAATATGTTTAGTCACTGATTACTACTTAATAACCGAAGTGTTGTTAAAATACTGTTTTATTTTTGACGAGGGATGTCAAACTGCAGCCGTATTGGGGATACCCAGTTACTTCTTTAAAAGTTCCTAGTATTGGAGGACCAAATTGTGCACAGTGGATTTGTTAAGTCATCCAAGGGTTCCATAACTCGGAGTTGGTTACCTATTAAACCTGCTGGCATGTTTAGATGTGGCAAATGTAATACCTGCAAAAACTGCAGTCGGGCAAAAAGAATTGATATTGCAGAGCTATCAGAAATCTGTAGAAATTCATGAGTTTTATTACTTGCGGGACTGAATTTGTTTGTTTATACCTTCTGGTGTCCCTGCTTTTGCCAATCAATCCATTTTTATTGTTCGACAAGTAGCCATTACACATTTAAAATCAGACTTAATAAATACACAGAAATATACATACATTTAAGTTGCCACTATACAGCAACTTGTTTTAGGCCATAAAACATGTCTACAGTACTTTTCAAAGCTGAATTAAGAATGACATTGTAACAAAGAAACATACTGTATACTTGCATTGTACAATATGCACTTTCTGTTTGTCTCTAATTAATTCAAGAGAGCAAACAAATTATTTGTTCTCATTGAGTGTAAACAGACCTAACTGGAGTCAAAACTAAATGTTTTCTTTCCCCTTGTCTGTAATGTCTAATCTCAAAAGAGAATGGAGATCCTATGTTGGGGTCATTTAGAGACAAGGCACCCGATTCACAAAGATGACCTTAGAGCAGCGCAAGGTGCGTCGGATGCACCGTGCGCCAAAGCCCCCTTCGTCATCGGCAATGCACCCTATTCTGTAAGGAACACATCATACACCAGATGCAGCGCACATGGCATAAGAATGCACAGTGCATCAAATAAATGGCGTAGGCGAAACGCAAGGTGCAGGCAGCATCCAAATGCAAGGGGCGGAGGAATGGCCGAACCACGGAGGATGCAGCAAGAAAAGAGGGGCAGCCAACGCCAGGGTCACGGAGGAAGAAGACTGGGCACTCCAGGAAGAAGAACTTCACAGGTCAGGAGACAGACATCCTCCTGGATGCAATTGAGGCCCAGGTAGGTGTGACAAAGGGTGACAAGAGCACATGAGCATGATGGTCAGTGGTGCAAGGCCCTGACCTGTGTGTGACATTCAATAGACAGACCCGCTACTGTCCCCGGGAGGGGACCAGAATGTACGGACACAGCGGCAGGAGGCATGGGATGAGGCAGCCAGACTGGTGACTGCAGTGGCACCTAGCAGGCGCAGTGTGAGGGAGCTGCAGAAGCGGCACTGGGACATCAAGTGCCATGTCAAGGAGAAGGCAGCCCACAACAGGCGCTGCACAACAACAACGGGAGGAGAACCTAAACAACCACAGCCCCTCAGCAGACATGAGGAGCATGTAGTGGCACACAGGGTGACACTGAGTTAGACCTGTATCGGCAACAACATGCACAAGGTAAGCACCGGGCATGCATGTGGCAGGGTGGCACCACCGTGCAGACAGCCGATGTGGCACCACCAGTGGAGACCAACGCACCGCATGGGTACCAGGGACCCTCAATGGACATGGACCCAGGGGTCAGACTCAGAGGGACACAGTGTGGCCTGGGCCACCATGCAGAAGTATGAGATGCAGGAGGCAACCCCTCCACTGGGTGTCACAGGCTGGACATGTACTGTGGCACTGGACACATACTGGCACTTGGGCACCTGAGGTAATGCACTGTGCACATCTGTCTGTACACCCAGCAGGTGCCCGGACCACACCGACCAGACAGTATGCCACAGCCAGGCAGGCAACACCACCACAACGCGATGCTGTGACCCACAGTGACAGTGAAGCATCGGAGCACAGCAGACACAGCAGCAGTGAAGAGGAACAACAGCAGGCATCCACCAGTGACAGCACAGTGAGCCAGGCCCACAATAGAGTGGCAGATAGTGAGGCAGATGACCAACAGGGAAGTGACACTGACAGCAAAGCCGTGCCGTCCAACAGCAGCAGCACTGTTGGGCATAGCACACCTATGGCCAGAACTGCAGTCCAGCACCTGACCATGGTGGATACTCAGCAGCAGGGGGACAGAGGGGATGGCCCTGTGGCAGGACAGGTGAACATTGCGCTCACCACTGTAGGCCGTGACAGCCAGGCACACAGCACCGCCACACCGGACCATGGAGGTGTAGGTGAGACAGGCGAACATGGTGCAACACCACTGCCACTGGAGGATGACCTTGGGGAAGACCTGTTACGATACCGCCAGGATGTCCTGCTCACCCAGGAGGCAGCACAACGTGAGCTGGCAGGGACACAGGACAGCATATGGGAACACACCACTGCCACGGCTGCATACATGGGACAGCTGCAGCTGACAGTGGCAGATATCCATGCAGCCATCATACATGAGATCCAGGAAGGGGCATGCCAAACAACAGAGACAAGGCTACTCCAAGACATACAGCTGTGTGCCACATGCCAAACGGGCACCATAGAACAGCAGATCATGATCATGGACCGCAGCATAGGGCAGCATTTTGCCCAGACAGAGGCAACAATGGCAATGGCAACAGCACTGCAGGAGATTGCAAGATGCATGCAACAACAAACAGCCAGTGTGGCACCGGTCCCACAGGTATGTCCGGACTGCAATGTATGGCAGCACAACAGAGGGGCAGTAGATGACCACCACAGCATGGGGAACACAGCCAGCATACACAATGCTGGACAGAGCCATGATGGCACACAGCACATAGGGCAGCTGTTGAAGCCTATGGAACAACAGCCAGACACAGTGCTGGCACAGCACATGACATGCACAGCCATGCCTGAGGACAGGGCTGTGGGCAACATGGCAGGCAAACACACAGACAATGGGAAACAGCAGCTGGATGCAATTGCCTCTGAAGACAGACAAGTGGACCCAACAGACATCAGGGATGGGCTGGAGCCACACAGTGATGCTGGTGTGGAAGATGGCCATGGCGCAGTGGGGCACACAATGCAGGGGGCTACAGCCACACAGGGCACAGAAGACATCTGCAGCGACACACCCAGTAACACTGCTAAGGGTGTGCACAGGCACATAGGGGTACTGGAACATGACAGGCACAGGGAGATGGACATCCGCCCACCTGTCAGTGGCATGGAACAGTCCGGACAGGCACAGAACAGTACAGTGATAGACAACATTATGACCATGCCAACAGCCAGTGCAGCATGGAGGCTGGGACAGCACATGACAGGACTGGAGGGGAGGCGACAACAGCTGCAGTATGTCAGGGACCGCTGCAGCACAACAGATACCCCTGGTGACACAACGTTATTCAGAGGCACAGGGTGCACACAGTGCCGCCTGTGTCGGAGGTGCAGACAGGGTGTGCCACACTGCAGGATGCTACACAGAGCAACATCACAGCGGTACAGCCACCATGCACTGCACAGAGTGAGGCACCAGCCACCATAGGCCAGAAGGGGAAGCCAGCACACACACACACACACCGGTAGAATGCATGCATCATGCCAGGCATGCGCATCGAGGAGGGGGACTGACCAACGTTTCTGGCCACCACAATGCCATGGTCCAGTGCGCACACCTGACCATGGGCAGGGACCCCAACACAACACACACCACACATGGATGGGCATGTGCCATGCATACCTGTGCTGCATGCACATGTGCCCCATATCCCCTGTACAGTGCCCATGGCCATGGCACACCCTGCCTTGTCACCACAGCATGGGACACGCACACAAGCCTGCATCCCCATACAGTGGCACCCCCCACATGCCAGCAATATGCATACCACCATCCCAAATGGCACCTACTGGACACCTGCACAGCCCCCAATGCCAGCCCTGGAATAGGTTGCATGCACCCGGGTGTGTACACCATGGCATGCCAAAGACCGCTCACACTGCACACTCACACCTGTGTACCACCAACCAGACAAGCCCCCCCCATGTGACCAGAGGGAGCAGTGGGTGCACACACCATGGCATGGTGTTCCAACACAGGCATGGCCCCTGGTACACATGACACCATACCTGCCCATGGTGCCATGCATACCCCCACACCCAGGCGCATGGCCTCTGCAGGACTGTTGCCTCCCCACTACACAAGGGGCTCCACATACCACCCAGCACCAACACTCACACAGAGTACCCACCATGGGGCACACCACCACGGCAGCCATACAGAGCTGCACACTGCAGTCCACTGGGTGGGCCCTGTGGTATGGCACATACCATGACACACCACCTGGCCCTACACATCTGGTAATGACACATGCAGGCCCAAACCACGGGGTCCCACCTTGACGACTGGTGGTTTGGCTTAACCACTGTGGCATGCCACTGTGGAACTAAGAGGACCCCAACATTGGGTGGCACAGGCCCACAGGGATACAGTGTCCTCACATTGTGCCCAGCGTGTCACATTAACAATACCTGTGTAACAATGCGGTGCATTCCACATGTTGTTGAACTGCGGTCCCTGTTGTCCACATGGTGCCCTGCGTAGGCCCTGTGGGCTGCTACCCACACATTGACTGGCACCAACCAGTACACAGCATAGGCAGGTGTTGAGCATGCACAGTACAGAATGACACACAGACACAGCTTGCACATGGAACAACAATGTATTAGGAACAGAAAAGCAAAACACAACATCAACAGTTAAAGTGAACCAAGAGGTACACAATGCAATGGGCACAGCTCCACACACAGCAATAGTGTTACAACGGTGATGCAATTAACTGCATTGCATGCTCAGTTACTAAATCCCTGAAGTCCCAGTAACCTGTGTCCATAATACCCTATGAGCCCTTTCCATAGCATGTCTGTGATTGCATGAGTGAGGCTAGGACAATGTTGCACTCACATGCCCACCACTCAGTGTCCCCCAATCTGGTCCAGGTAGTCCAGCAGGTCTTGCACTGCATCATGTAGGTTGGTCAGCAGCCTTGCCATGGGCCTGATGCACAGGCTGAGTACCTGAGCAAAGTCACGGAGGGCGTGTGACTGGGGCTGCATGTCGGCATCACTCCTCGTGTCCCTGTCTGGTGACGTGTCCCTTTCAATCATGGGCTGCCCTGGACCATGTTCAGGGGCTGCATCACAACTGCCATGCATGGAGGCATCACCATCCCCAGTCTGGTCAGCACCCACCCGTCCAGCTGTACTACAGGTGTCCCCTGCCGCAGGCAGTCCCACAGCACTGTCGCCTGGCCCTGCATGCTGGTGATGCGTCTGTAGGTCACCTGGGATATCCTTCTCCACCTCCTCCACATTCTCCTCATATGTTGTGTCCTCTGCACCCTGCTGTGGTGCCACCTGTTGCCTGCCCTGGGCCATCATCCAGGTCCTGGTTGTGTACACCCATGCGTCACTCCACTTCAGGCGTCGCATTGCCTGCTCCAGGGATGCCACCATGCACCCAGCCCTGCTGCCCACTCCTCACACCACCATCAGCACCTCAAAAACAATGTGACAGCCTGTGAGTGAGTTCACCATGCACCCATGCACTGCCTCATTGCATGTTGCCCAGAGCGCCAATGCAAGCCCGGTAGGCCATCACCATGCCATGGCACATATTGCATGGGCTGTGACATGCACCGACCATGTCTGGGGCACACACCCACACATGTGTCCATGGTGCATGTGCCCTACCAGCAACCACCAGCCACGGCCACCTGTGTTGGCCCTGCCAGTGTGTGTGTGTGTGTATTTACAACCCTCCTGCCTGCTGGTCCCTACAAAGTAGCTTACACAGCTGCATTCATGTCATGACTGCTGTAAACCTACCTTGGCAATGTTGCTCTCGGTGGGGTCCTCTGCCGTGTCCATCCAGTCTGGGTTCCCTTGGCCTGCCTTGGCCATCGGTGTCACTGCCTTCTCCTGCAGAGACATAATGGTATTTGACATCATCAGTACCCATCTGTGCAGTCATGGTCACTGTAGTGTGCTGTGTGTCATACATGTTACTGGTGTCACATACCTGACAGGTGTGGCCGTCCTCCATGCATCTGGACATCTGACTCTCGTGCCATCCTCCTCAGGTGGGCAAGGAGCCGCCCCTCCCTCCCTCCAGGCCAGGTTATTCCATTGGTGTCTGACCTGCCGCATGGTCCTACTGATTCCAGACACTGCCTGGAGCCTGCTGTCTATGGTGGACCATAACCTCTCCCTGTCTGCTGTGCTCCCTGTGGGAACAGCACCCTCCTCCACTGTTCAACAAGGCTGATGAGAAGCACTGTCTCATCATCAGTGAAGTTAGGTGCCCTGCTCCAGCATGCCATTGCAACTGGGACCATCACCTGCTGTTTGCCCTTGTGACTGCTTTAATCCCTTTCCTCCCTCCCTCTGCAGTGTATTTGGAGCTGCGTCCTGTGCTACACTGTCTTGTGCAGCCTATCATGTGCTACTGAAACCCTGCATGTGCTGGTGGCTCAGCTCCACGTGTTCCCTGCTTTCCCCCACCAGTCACGCGCTGTGGCACACACGTGATGCAGCATGCATCAGCACGCAGCACACAATGCACTGTGCATTGCGAACGGGATAACTCTGTACACAAGTAGCACTGCTGTGGCTGCCGCCCAGTGCGACATGTGTCTTCCCATTGCTGATGCACAGCACAACCTGTGGTGCATGGGTTGTCATCCCCCCTATCTCCGCACACTGTGCTTGTGCAGAGTACCACGGCTGTGCTGGGGGGCATGCCTTCAGTGACACTGTGCCAGTCCTCATGGCTTGCCCTATAGGTGTGCCACAACACAACCATTTCCTGCAGCCTCAGGTGCATTGCACCCACCCATGTGCAACACCTGCAGCTGTACTGCATGGTGTGTGCAGCCTCCCACCCACACAATCCTCCATATCCCCGTTGTGCCTTCCTCTGGTACGCACTGCACAATGACATTGCATGTTGGCACCAGCACCAGTGTGCTGCATGCTACATGACCGTAGTGCTGTTCCCATCTTCTGCAGTCTATGCTGCCTAGCGCTGTGGCTGCTGTGCATGGGACCCCACACATTCCACCATCCCTACATTACACTGCTCATCCACATGTCGCCCCTGCTAGCAATGGACACCCAGCTGCTCATGCTGCTGTCGGTGTCACTGTGCATTGCACCATCTGGGTCGGCACACAGGCAAGGGCACATCTGTGTCAACTGTTCTGCCACTGCTTGTGTGGTGGCCCAGACAGCGACACCTCCGTATCGCCACAGCTGTTCCGGTCCACCTGCAGTGTGTGCTCTCCATGGTGGTCCCTGGGTTCCTGGCACTGCTTTGTTGTTCCCCACAATGCCATGGCACTGCTGCCCGGTGTGCCTGTTGTGTGTGCCGTCGCTGCATGCATGTGGTCTTCCCATGGTCTTGAGGTTGTGGTCCATAGCCAGCACACAGCATGGTGGTGTTGGCGTACCTGTGTCCGTGCACACTGCGCATGCTATTGTATGCTCATCCAAAGTGTGACACAATGAGCTGTGCTCACATTCGTTGTTCACCTAGTGTGTGTTGTGTCTGGCCTTGCTGTTACCAGTGATAGGCAGGCCCCGCTGCCTCCTTCTCCTCCTCCTCCCCCGCAGTGTCGCCATCCTCGCTGGGTGCCTCCTCATCCTCTGCCAGTAGTGTGCCATGTTCAAGTGCTATGTTGTGCAGCACACAACATGCTATGAATAGTTTGCGTGCCATTACTGGTGTATACTGCAGCACACCCCCTGATCTGTCAAGGCACCGGAACCTCATCTTGAGGATGCCAAATGTGCGCTCTATCGCACTGCATATTATTGTGTGGGCACCGTTGTACCGTTGCTGTGCCATACTCTGTGGATGCCTCACTGGTGTCATCAGCCAGGGCTGTTGTAGTTATCCACTGTCACCTTTGGGAAGGGAGGTGTAGGTTAGTGTTGTGCCCACATGCGTCCCATGCCCACCCATGCTGTGTGTGTCTGTGTGTGCCTTACCAATAAGCCAGCCATCTGTGAGTGTCCTGCTCTCAAAGGCCTCATGCACTCCACAGTTCCTGTAGATGTACACATTGTGTGTGGACCCAGGATACTGTGCCACAGTGTTGAAGATCCTGCACCTGCTGTCACTGATGACCTGTACATTCATGGAATGGAAGCCCTTCCAGTTGGCATAGGTCTCTGGTTCATCCGGTGGTGCCCTTATGGCAATGTGTGTGCAGTCTACTGCCCCAAGCACCTGGGGGAATCCTGCCATACTGTAGAATCTCTGCTTGATTGCCAGTTGCTCCTGGGCATCTGTGGGTAGGTGGATGGATTGGTGTCACCTGTGTACGAGGGCATCCACGATTGCCCTCAGGTACCGTGATACGGAGGGCTGTGAGATGCCCACGGTGTCGCTGCTCAGTGTCTGGAATCCGTCAGTGGCCATTACTCATACAGCTGCACATACTGTACCTTCACCTCTATTGGCATGGCATGGCTTCTCTAGGTCCTTCTTCTCAGGTTGGCATCAAGTTCCTGGCATAGCTGTGCTATGGCAGCCTTGCTAAGCCGATATGTGTGATGCACTACTCCTCGGTCAGGCCCATGTGCGCGGTTTATGGATGGTACACACGCATGGCATGCCTCCCATGTCTGGGTTGCTGCTGTCTATGCACCTGCTGTACAGCACCACCCTGTTGTGCATCCTGGCGGGCACATCACCTATGGTGTTGTATGGCCAACTGTATGCCCAGTAGGGCCTGTGGTGCAAGCATCCTCCTGGAAGTCATCTGTCTCTGTCCTGCTGTAGTCCTGTGTATCAGACCTGTTACACTACCCTGCCTCTTCCCTTCCTTTTTCTAAGTCCCCTTGGATCAGCTCTGTGTGGTGTAGCAGGTGTTTGAAATCTGCTGTTTGGTGCACCTTTGTGAACTGCACTCCTGCGTCCTGCTTTTCGTGCCCCATCGCAATGCACCATGCATCATGGCACTGCCATCTGACGCTGTGCTGGCGCATGGGGTGCTTTGACGCAATGGGTCTTTGCATCCACGCATGGTGAATTTGTGAATTCCATCTTGCTTACGTCCTTAGCGCCAGCGCTCTCTGCTTATGTCCTACTGTTTACATTTGACCTTATGCTTGGTGCAGCATTTGAGAATCGGGCCCAAAGACTGCCTGTACACATTTGTGCATCTTTGACATTAGTTTCATCAATTTGCTAATGTGTATATATTAGGGCACCCTGAATCATGTTTTATAAATTAACATACAAATGTAGGTCTAAAATGTTAAAGTTTCAGTGTTTCCAAAAAAGATGTTAATCTTTCTAATACCTTCGTATCCCTTGCTGTGAATAATAAATTTAAAATTTGGTCCGGGCGGAGACTGAGGTTCTGTAATATTGGACCCAGCCAATATTTCCTGGCTTTCTCATAGAAAGGACAAAATAATATTACATGTCTAAGGTCATCAATCAACTTTGTTATTACAGTTACAGAACTCTGAATGTTTGGTCATTTCTGTCAGGAGTATATATAATTACTTCTGAACAGTTCTAACCTGTATCATGTCATGTGTCTGCATTTATGCACATCCATTAAAATGTTAAAATATGGTTCTATGTTATAATTAATTTTAAATTTTTTATACCAAGTATAGTTTTTGTATGTCTGAATTTTCTCTTGGTCTGCTGTAGTAAAGGTGTCTTTTATCCTTTCTTTAATTTTAAAGGATCCCTGTATGGTCTATAATATATTTCATATAATAAAGTGCCTAGTCCCATTGGGAAAAGTTGTTCTGCTGTTATTTTTATGTTTGCTTGCACGCATGTGCAAGAAACATAGTGCCATCATCCGAGTTTTCCAGAGGTGTGTCAGCCTCATCCAATTCAGTCAGTGTGTTTGCATGCGCGGTTGCAGTGTGACAATCACTGCTCCAGCTGTCTATGACAGCTGAAAATGCAGTGGCATACAACTGAAAGGGAGACCTCCGCTTCAGTGAGCAGAGCTCCCCCCTTTAACACGCACACACGCATATTGCGTGCTGGCGCACCCCCCCACACACATACTGTATAGCTAGCATTGGTGCGCAATGCCCGCCGGCTTCACGCCCCAAAAAGCTTTCCTGGTGCCACGCTGGGGAGCCCACCCCAGCGTGGCACACGTCCCAGATGGCCAAGGGGCTGCCCAATCCCCCATCGGCTCCAGCCCCCAGACAGTTTTCCAGCTGCCACGCTGGGAGCCCACCCCAGCATGGCAAACGCCCCGCTGCCTTAGTAATAAAAAAACAACCTGTAAATTAAAAATGGTCTCTCGCAGTCTCCTGCCCCCACCCGCACCCACCCACTGTGCACCCTGCCTCCCCACACCCCTCACCCCATACTTACCTCCGGAGTCCGGGTGATGATCTTTGGTGGACCAGGAACACGCCTGCACTCTTCAAAGCCGCATCGCAAACTGAGGAAATGCAGGTAAGCTGTATAATGTAATAGATAGGGTTTTTCAACTTTGCTGCATCTTCAGGCATTTTTGAATTTTGCACCAAATTTTCAACATGGGTTTTGGGACCCCTTCTCATGAATGCTGTCACTGTCATGGCATTATTCAGGCCGAAGGGTGATTTCGCCAGCCACTGTGCGAAATCACCTTTCAGAAATGATTAATGAAATGACACTGCCAGTGTTCATAAGGTGAGCTCTCAAAAGCCTATTTTGAAAATTGGTGGAAAAATTCCTAAAAATGACTGTTTTACGAGCGTACGTTGCGCAGTTCCTACGCACACTCGTAAGTTTCTGAATTTTCAATAATTTCACTCCAGATTTTCAACATTGCCATTTTACCATACCTCCTTATGAGCAGTACACCTGTCATTTTTCACATCTCACCCAAAACGTGTTTCCGCCCATGTAGTGCACAATGGCGCAGTCAGTAAGCGAAATCAATGTATGGGACACACTAAGAAAATCATAGTGACACTGTTCATGAGCAGAGGTCTTAAAATGGCGATGTTGAAAATTTGGTGAAAAAATTCCTAAAAATGACTGTTTTACGAGCGTGCATTGCAGAGTTCCTACGCACGCTCGTAAGTTCGCAAATTTTCAATATTTTCACTCCAGATTTTCAACATTGCCATTTTACTACACCTCCTTATGAGCAGTATAGTTGTCATTTTTCACATCTCGCCCACAACATGTTTCTGCCCATGTAGCGCACAATGGCACAGTCGGTGTGCGAAAGCAATGTATGGGACACGTTAAGAAAATCACAGTGACACTGGTCATGAGCAGAGGTGTTAAAATGGCTATGCTGAAAATTTGGTGAAAAAATTCCTAAAAATGACTGTTTTAGAAGCGCACGTTCTGCAGTTCCTACATGCGCTAGCAAGTTGCAATTTGTAATATTTGTACACCAGATTTTCAACAGTGCCATTTTACCGCACTTCCTTATGAGCAGTACAGCTACCATTTTTCACATCTCGCCTAAAATGTGTTTCTGCATGTAGCGACAATGGTACAGTCGGTGTGCAAAAACAAAGTTTGGGACAGATTAAGAAAATCACAGTGACACTGGTCATGAGCAGAGGTGTTAAAATGGCTATGTTGAAAATTTGGTGACAAAACTCCATAAAATGACTGGGTTATGAGTGAGCATTGTGCAGTTTCCACGCACCCTTGTAATTTCATGAATTTGTAATATTTTCAGTCCAGATTTTCACCAGTGGCATTTTTCCACACCTCCTTCTGAACAGTACAGCTGTCATTTTCCACAACATGGCCGAAATGTGTTTTCACACTTTCAGCACAGAAATGCATGGTCACTGTGGGAAATCATTGTTCGGGACAGATAAAGAAAATCACACTGACACTGTTCATGATCGGAGGTCCCAAAATGCCTGTGTTAACAATCTGCTGTAAAAAAATCCCCAAACTAGTTACATTACGGGTGTGCGCTGCACAGTTTTTACGCACGCTCGTGACTTCACCAGTTTTTTTAAGATTTTCACAGCAGACTTTCAACATTGCCATTTTTTACACCTCCCCATGAACAGTACCGCTGTCATTTTTCACATCCTGTTCAGAATGTGTTTTTGCACCTGTGGTGCCAAATGCCATAGTCGCCGTGAAAAAGCAGTTTTCCGCTAACAAACTGATATTGCCACTGTTCATGAGGTGGGAGTCACAAAAAAAACATGTTGAAAATTTGGAGTGAAAATACCAATGAATGCCTGAGGTGTTAGGGTTTCCAACCATAACGCCCCACCCTGTAGAGAATGACAGGCATCAGGGGTGTCTTGGGATTCTTGCCTGTCATGCTCATACCATTCCACCCCCACCCACACCCTGCAGCAAGCGAGAGGCATCAAAGTGCGCCTCAGACTCTTCGGGCCCAAACTTCACCCCATTCTCCTATACCGCACCCATCTCACTGTATTTCCTGATGGAATGGGATGCTCATAAGAGCCAAAGACCCCAAGGCACACCGTGACACTTGTCAGTGTCTGCAGGGTGGGGTGTGGTGAAATGGCATGGTCGTTATGCCTGACGACCCAAAGGCACACCCCAATGCCTATCTCTCTCTGCAGGGTGGTGGTGGGGTTGGCTTCAGTTCAATACTTTGCTGCCATTCCTATTATGCAGCTCTGTAACTTCTACACTACCAATGCCAATGCCAGCAAGCAAACATTCGGCATTGACAAATGCTTGTTATAGTTGGTGTAACAAAACCTCTATGGTTGTAGTCAGTCTCTTCTTCTATACAATATCTGGGGATCATATCTTCATGTAGTTGGAAGAGTTGTAATGTAACATTTAATTTCCTTTCTTGAATATAAGCTGTGAAAGGAAGTTGGCCCAGTTCTGACCTCAGAATTGAGGCAGGAACTGACTGTGGGAGGCGTAGTATATAGCGATGCAGTTTGTTTAATTGTTTTTCTAATGTGCTATTTGTGTTAAACCCTCACACTTCTGTGGCATATAATAGACTTGCTCAGATTTTTGTATCCACTGTTTTCAGTAATCCAGTGACTGAACCATTTCCTAACTGTGCTGCAAATCTCTTAAATGCATCTTTACGTGTTTCCATGCTAGATATGCCAAAACATAGCAATGCTGTGTAGTAGATCTACCTGATCGAAACCCATTTTGAAATTCACCAAGTACTTTCTCCTCCTGGAGCCAGTTCTGTAGTCTATTTAATATAATTCTACTGAAAATGTTTTGTGTATTATCGATAAGGCTAATTGGCCTATACATAATCGGATCTAGGGGTGAGCCTTTTTTCTTATATAGAGGGTAGATCATACTACCTCTCTAACTCTTAGGGGGTTCTGCACCCTGTGCTATGTGGTTATAAATTATAAATAAAATCGGACTCAACCATTCTACAAAATATTTATATATTTCCCCTAGGATCTGATCTGGTCCTGGAGCTTTTTTGGTTTTAATGAACACTATCGCTTCCACTATTTTGCTGTTGTGTATAAATACTGGTTTGGGATGATATCTATAATCACAGAAGCTAGTTGTTCTTAATATTTCCTTGTCTAGAGTAGTATAGATCTTTAAAAAAATGTTACCCAAACACAAGGTGTTATTGAAGCCTCTAGCGTTGGTACATGATGACCAAACCCTTGGCTTACAAGGGTCCAAAAGTATTTTGAATCTTTTTTTGTACTGCAGTTCTTAGTTTTGACCACATTGTTTTTTTGAAATTTTAATTACTGTGTTTCTAATATCTTCTTATAATTTTTCCTTTCTGAGTTAATTTATAATTATTTATCTTGTTTCGACATTTTTTAACTACAACTTGATGCAGCTGTTTTTTTGCTCTTCTACAAGTCTGATTGAACCATGTATCATTTTTTTTTAATTTTTAACATCTATGATTCCAATAAGGGTCTAATGTATGTATCGATTTCTTGCCACCTGCCATAGATGTACTCTAACTGGTAACTACCACCCAGTCAGTCTCACCTCCATGGTAGGCAAACTGATGGAAGTCCTTATAAAGGAGAGGCTGGTAAGACACCTGGAGGAGGAAGGGCTAATCGATGACAACCAACATGGGTTCACAGGTGGTAGTCTTGTCAGACCAACCTGATAGAATTCTTTGAGGGTTTAACAAATGTGTATGATCGGGGGGAGTGGTGGATGTGGCCTACCTGGATTTCAGGAACGCGTTCAACTCCATCCCCCATAAGAAGTTGATAAGTAAGTTGGGCAGTTTGGGTGTGGGAGCTAAGCTTACAAAGTGTGTGGAGGACTGGCTGGGTGGTAGGACTCAGAGAGCTGTGGTCAATGGGAAGCACTCCAGGGAACTAGAGGTGAAGAGTGAGGAACCCCAGGGATCAGTGCTGGTCCCCGTATTGTTCAACATGTACGTGGGAGATTTAGCAGAGTGTCTAAAAGGAAAGGTGTGTCTGTTCATGGATGACATGACGGTATACAAAAGGGTGGATGTTCTGGGTGGAGTGGTGCAAATGAGGCAGGATCTAGCCAGGATGAAGGAGTGGGCGGAAAGGTGGCAATTGCATTTCAACGCAAAAAAGTGCAAAAAAATGCACATAGGGCACAATAACCCAAGAGCTGAGTATTGCCTAGGAGAGGAAGCACTGCAGGTCATGGAACTAGAAAAGGACCTGGGAATATGGATAGCTGACATTTTTAAGGTTAGGAACCAGTGCACACGAGCAGCTGGTAAGGCAACAGGAATGTTGGTGTGCATTAGGAGGGGCTTCACAAGTAGAAGGAAGGAAGTGATCCTGCCGCAATTCACAGCTAGAGTACGGAGTTCAGTTCTGGAGGCCCCATTTGCAAAGTGACAAAGATAGGCTTGAGAGGGTCCAGAGGAGGGTGATCAAAATGATCCAGGGGATGCAAGGGAGGCCATATGGGGAGAGGCTGGAGGCGCTTGGTCTGTATACACTGGAGATGAGAAGGGAGAGGGGGGACATGGCGGAAACCTTCAAATACATGAAGGACTAAATAGTGTTAAAGGGGACAGTATCTTCAGACCGAGCGGAAAAAAACGCCAGTGGTCATGCACTCAAGTTGGAGGGGGGCAGATTTTGGGGGAATGTAAGGGGAGGTACTTCTCACAAAGATTGTGGGGCCATGGAATAGGCTATCAGAATGGGTAGTGGGGGCGGATACGGTGGAGAAATTCAAAGGGCATGGGACAACTACATGGGACTAGGTAAATGAGGTGTGAGGGAACAGTGGAGTGGGAGGTAAACGGTGGGGGGGTGAGTTGTTTTTTACAGGCAGACTCGATGGCTGAATGGTCCTTTTCTGCTGAAAGGATTCTATGATTGGTCTGGGTGTGTTAGAATATCTAAGCATTTCTTAGATGGTTCTCCTATGTACAGAATTTCTTTGAATGTATCGGTCGTTTTAACCTTTCATTCAATTCTCTTTAGGTTTAATATTTCAGAATTGTCTTGTGTTCCACTGTTATTACCTCTTATATTGTCTCCTGTTGCCATCTTCATATTTAATTTATTGGAAAGTGTGCTGATTCAACCCAATTTAGGACAGACTATGTTGTCACCTTCCTCATAGCTGAGACATTAGCCCAAATATGGTCTATTAAGGTGGAGCCGTTTGGTCCCGAAAACGTTGTTGCCCCTTCTAAGTCCACATGTATTCTTCCATTTAAGATACAACAATCTGTATCCTCCATTGCTTTTAACAGATTGTTGCCCTGTTCATTAACTTCGGTATCTTTAGATTTTCTTATTTGTGTTAGTCTTGGATTTATAATGTGTATATTTTTTAGGCACTCGAGAGGGCAGATTTGCCATAGTCTTCTCATTTGATACACGTGCATTAAAGTCTCCTGCTAATATTATTTCAGATGTAACATATTGATCAGTAATTTCTTCGATAAATTTTGTGTGTTCTTTCCAGTTATGTTCTATAGATAATGCTTTAACTAGCGGCGGGATGTAGACATTTATCAAACTTAAATTTTGTGTACTATTTACCAGTAAAAGAGGGAGAATGGTTTTAAGGGGACAGTTCCATTTAGTAACCTTGAAATTTAAAGAGGTTTTGACATAAGTTATAGACCCTGCTTTTGATTGGCCACTTTATTTTGTCCTTGTGGCAGGAATTATATATCCAGAATATCCCTGTAATAGGGGGTGTTCTGATCCATCTATCATGTTTCCTGTAGACATATTTTATCATCTGTCATTAGAAATTTCTTTGTCTCTGCATCGGCAAATTTTGAGTTCAGACCCTCTGAATTCCAAGATATTATAGTAAGTTCAGTACCAGTTTTTGTAACAATCTATGACTTTCCTATTTTCCTCTATTTGTCAATTTGAGCTACAGGATTCTAGAATTATGTATTTGTTTTCATTCTCAAAATTAGGAACGTCTTCCAAGACAGATTTCTCCTTAATAAGTGCTCCAAAATCTACAATATGAATGCCTATTTGGTCCAGAATATGTGCTTTATTTGGGACCAGTCTGGCTATGTTTGGATTCCTAAATGTAATGTCTAACTGTGTACATGGTGTTGCATGTTTGTGATTTTTAAACCATTCAATATTGCTATAGACATGGGTGCCTCTGCTGCTGCAAGCATCCGGGCAGGCCTCTTCTATCTGCTGGCTGCCTTCCTCGCTGTACTGTCCGCCAATCACCAGACCGAAGGTGCGCTGCTGAAACTTGGCTGGTCAGAACCATCAGCTCTGCCTGCTAACAGGCTACTGCAGTTCTCTAATTTCTTTGCTACTCCGTCTTCTTCTGGACTTTAAGCTAATGTTTCATACTGGTTGTGGTACTAATTAGGCCTCTCCAAACTGTCCTGTGAATCCTAGTTTAAATGTGAACCTAAGCCTGTTTACAGCAATTTTGCACTCCAAGGGTAGTTTGAAGTGCAAGTTCTTTTAGGCTGCAGGTTTGTAGATTTTAAAATATTACAGCGCTCTTTGTTTTAAGGTCCAGGTCTACCCTGGATCAGAAACTAAGTTTTAAGTGATACAGTTTTTTCTGTTTAGACTAGATTTCATTTGGGTCACAGTTGTAAGCTTTGCCCTGCAAATAATTCAATTTCTGCTTCACTTTCTCTTCTACTGTCTCCTTCCTGCTTGACTTTTTAAGCCCACGCCCCCTTCCGCACCTCCAGCCTTTATTAAATACTCTCCCTCCCCCCTTGGCACTACCCCTAGGCAATCTTCATCCTTCCTTCTCACTAATATTGCAACTCCACTTAAAGATACAGAGTGCAGCTATTAGGCCAAACACTTGTCCTGTCCTCCACTTAAAGACATCTTCCTTGTTAGGTCAGCGCCAAACTGTAAGGTTACACAGCAGCCTATAAGGTCAGAACACCCGCCTAGCTCCATCACATCTTAATCTCTTTTACTTTCCTCCCCCCTTCCGAGACCCTTCTTGCTGTGCCACCACCCGTTTCCAATCTTGGACATAGCAACAAGACTAATGCTAATTCTTATACTCCTGTCCACTCTCTGTTTGCAGCTGCTAAATGACCCTAAATCAGCTGACCCTCTTATCTCGAGGCACCCCTATGGCAACATCTACAGCACTATAACGTCTATGCATAGTTGGAACCCACATGCCAACTGCATGCCTAACAACATACCCTGGCCTACCTGGGCCAGAACGCATCCAGCTTGGCCAGGGCTTCCCCCTCCCACAGTCCTGCCTAAACTAGCCATTCTCTCTGTTAAGCATGCAGCTTGAATGAATCCACAAAGACAGCACAAAGCTAACCTAAAACACTTTAAAAGTTACCTGGTCAGATTGGTACTTCTGTTACTTCTGCTTTCAGGCAACATCCAACCTAATCCCAGCCCCCCTCTATATCAGGGGTTGAGTGCACTGAAACCAGGCACCTTAACCTTTGTGTCACTAAACATCCGCAGCCTCACAGCAAAGTTTGACAACCTTCAAGCCTGGGTAGCCCTACATAATCCAGACGTACTGTCTGTGGTAGAGACATGGCTCACGCCCAAGATCCCCAATGGAGCCATCAGTCTGCCAGGCTATTCGATCTTTAGGCAAGATAGTAAATCTAAAAGAGGTGTCAGCTGTGCAATCTACCTTAAGGACAGCCTTCAGGGTATAGTCCTAAATTTACCCAGCCTATGGTCATTCGCCCAGGCCCTTGTCATTAAGGTTCTTCTTGGGGCCCACAACAAAACTGTCACAATTATATCTGTCTACATCCCCCCAAAGAACTCAGCCTACGGTCTCCATGCCATCATAAACTGTCTTGGAAGCCTAACCCTAAGCTCTGAGGTTATACTCTTAGGTGATTTCAATATTAATTGGTTTGCCCCTGAAGTTAACCAATTCAAGGATGCAATTCAGGCTATTCACTTTACCCAGCTCATTGAAAAACCCACTAGGACTAACTACAGGATGTGCACTAGTACTTTGATTGACTGGGTGCTCACCAACTGACCTGAGCATGCCTCTAATGCCTCCGTCCTCCCGGACGACATCAGTGACCACTCTCCTGTCATGTTCAGTTGGGCTAATAATTTCTCCAAACCACCTCCTAGAACAATCACCAGCAGGGTTCTCAAACCTGGTCATGCTGACCGCTTCAAAATGGATCTCCTCAATGCTGACTGATCCTCGGTTTTTGAGGCTTCCGACATTGATGACGCTCTCGACCATTTCATCCTCCTCTTCAATACAATCTGTGACACCCATGCTCCCATAAAAAAGCGGAAGATCAAAGGCTACTTTAACCCCTGGATGAGCCCTGATACCCTTGAACTAATGAAAAATAGAGACCATCTCTGGCACATAGCTAGAGCCACTAGCAAGCAGTCTGATATCCTGAACTACAAATGTGCGAGGAACAACTCTACCAGGACCCTCTGATTAGCCAAAAACATATACAATAAAGATGCCATAACCAAGAACTGGAATGATGGGTGCAAATTCTGGGCTAACCTAAATGAGGTCACCAGTTGAGAACCCAAAATGGCCCCTACCATGCTCTGCGTTGATGGCTCCCCCATCCTTGACCCTAAATCTATCGCCAATACCTTTAACAATGCCTTCACTGACTTGCAGCATGTTCTCCCCAACGACTTCTTCTCCCCCACCATCCCTGCTGCACCCATGCAATCCCAATTGCATCCCCCCTTTTGCTTCAAGACTATTACCTTTGGAGAAACCAGAAAATATCTGTGCAAAGTGCTTGGAAAGGGGAGATTCAGTGGGGATAACCTCAACCTGAAATTAATCTCACGCTCACTTGAAGAAATCCTGTCCCCTCTCACCCATATCCTTAACCTCTTGCTCCGTCTCGCAGTATTCCCCCCAAAAAGGAAAGCTGCAGTAGTCACCCCAGTGTACAAGAGTGGGGATCGTGCCCTCCCTGGGAATTATAGACCCATCTCTATACTACCACCACTCTCAAAGGCCCTTGAATGAATCGTTGCTGACCAACTTGTCAATTATCTGGGCAAGCACATGCTGCTATGCGCAGAGCAACATGGCTTTAGGGCTGGGCATAGTACCACTATAGCCCTCCTGGAATACACAGACTTCATCCACAAATCCCTCGATCTTGGCCAGCTAGTCAGGGTTATCTATATGGACCTAACAAAGGCCTTTGACACGGTCAACCATGCCCTCCCAATCTAGTTGACCAACTCACTGCCACAAGCCTTGCCCCTGAAGCGGCTGCATGGTTCCGCAGTTACCTACACTGCCGTTCACAGCAAGTCAGGATAGATACCTTTCTCTCTGACACCAAGCCTGTATGCTCAGGCATTCCACAGGGGTCAATACTGGGGCCCCTCCTCTTTAGCCTATTTCTGAATTGCCTCCCTCTAGCCAGTCAGTGCCATATCCTCCTCTAGGCGGATCAGGCAGCTATCTTTTCTAATGTCTCTGACCCCACTGCTCTTGAGCAACAGCTGCAATGTGACTTCACCAGCATTGCTGTGGTTCAGAAATCATAATATGATAATGAACTACAAAAAAACAAAAATCATGTCATTCACCAGCCTTAAGAACAAGCACAAAAACTACCCGCTATCAATATGTGATGGGGTGGTGTTCCTCTTGATCATGTTCATCACTTCAAATATCTCAGAATCACTCTTGACAGCTTGCTGTGCTACACCCTCCACATAGACATCACAGCTAAAGCAATCAACAAATTCTTAGGGCTACTTTATCGCCATAGGCAGAGCCTGACCCCTGAAGCCCTCAGCATAGCGGCCCACAGTTCAGTGAGTTCCCTAGTGGACTACGGACTGCTGATATATGGCTCTGCCACAGATACTGCCCTCTGACATATAAAAACTGCCCTTAACAATGCCTGCAGGCTCACCTTAGGGGCACACCGACTAACCCACACCTGCGATCTCTATGCAAAGGCTCACTGGCTAACGCTCTTTGGTCACTTAAAATATCAATCCTACCTCCTGGCCAAAAAGATCTGCCTTGGTCAGCTCCCGGCTGGGGTCCAGCAACTCCTAGTTCCCAGCACTAATCCCAGGCCCACCCAAAATTCGGAACTGCAGTCCTTTCTGACTCCAAAATGTCGGACAAAGGTCCTTTGCCTATCAGGCACTGTTGTGGTTCAGCTCCCTCCATGAGAACATTATTAGCCTGCCCACTCTGTGGACCTTCAGAAGGAACCTAAAGAACCATTTAATACAGGAATCTCAATGTGTCTGCCATCGCTAGCACCTAGCAAAGGCATCTCCTACCATCTGCCCTTCTGCTAAACAGCTCTCTCTCTCTCTCTCTCTCTCTCTTTCTCTCTCTCGGACACCCTGCACTTGGGGCTCAACCCCCCATCCCATCTCTCCAGCACTTCTATGGGCTAACCCCCTCGTGTTGCTGACAACTAACAGGCTCCCTGTTGGGCACAGTTATTTAGTCTGTTCCTGTATGTATCTGACTGTTTAGTTATTCCGGTTTTAGTTTTCACTGTATTTTTTGCATTCCTTTGTTTAAAGCCCAAATGTACCTAAATGTTCTCATTCTAATTCTATTGCCCTGTTTGTCTCAATCCTCTGTATAATCACCTACTTGTTCTAAATGTACTAACATGGAACCTAAGCAAAGAGCTCTGAGCTCAAATAGTTAATTCGAGATCAGAAATAAATAAAAAATATAAAAAAAATAGTTGATATCTGCGTCTAACATTCTTGATAAAATGAGGCTAATTCACCCTATATTTTTCTCATGGTATCTCTTTCTGAGGTCTTCCAATCAAATATGGAAATGAATTTGTTTACCCACTCCTGGTTCTTTCCTTTTATGTAGTGCGTTATGGTATATTATATTATAGGGGCTGACTGATAACTCATTTGATAAAAATAGCCATTAGTACCACTAAACAGATTTCTTCTAATGACATGTAGACAGGCAACAAGAACTGCAGGTTATGAGCACTGTCATTACGTAGGTGCTGCTATCAGCCCTGTCTACACGTCACTGATAACATCAATGCCGAACTACATTCAGTAGTAATGCTGCTAGTAATGTTTCAGCTGCAGTAAAGCACAAATTAAAGTACGAACTTCTAGCGTAGCAACACAAAAGCACAAATGAAACCCCCAAACACAGCAGAAAACTAGCAAAATAACCACAGAAATACACAACCAACCGACACAATGAAGTCAACCCTTTAATATATAAGCGAATACGTGATGCTGCAGCATCTGATAGCAGTTATATGTACACTGAGGGCAAGTGAGGCTCGGGATTAGCACGCTCTCCCGCTTCGCGGAGCCACTCGTGATAACCCTGAGCTCACCTGCCACTCGGATTGATAAAACCGCTATCAGATGCTGCAGCATCACATATCCCCTTAGTATCTAATGTCTTATTATACCAGTTTCTAGAATCTTGTAAACTATCCTGTTGTTCTTCTGACATAAATGGTACAGCTTGAGGCAAACAAGCATATAGGTCTTTTAGCTCATGACCTAGTTATTTTTGCCATCTCATATCTGCCATAGCTTGTGTTTTACAATAAATCAGGACCCAGTCTTGATGTTCATTACTATGAGGGCGAGTAATGTAATATTTATCTGCAGCATCTGTCTGGTTAATCAATTTAAGTATCCAATCAGCTAGCTTAGAATTTGTTTCCTGATACAATGGGTATACCCCATAAAGTTCAATTAAATATTTCAATGACAAGCCCGTATATTCATTTACTCCATTGGTTTGTTGACCTAGGTTTTCCTTTGAGCAGGTGTCCCTGCTTAAAACTGTATATTGGGAAAACAGTCAGATCTGTCCGTTTAAGGATACAAGAATATCTTAGAGACAGCAGAAATAAATGGGACAAGACCCCTGTGGGGGAACATTTTTTATGCTGTCACAACAGTAACCCAGACGTTCTGCAGTATATGGGTACTGAACATATAAACATTTGTCAATGCTGAATGTTGGCTTGCGGGCTTTGGCATTGGTAGTGCAGGAGTTAGAGAGATGCATAACAGGAATGGCAGTGAAATATTGAACTGACGCCAACCCCACCTCCACCCTGCAGAGATGGACAGGCGTTGGGGGTGTGGCTTCCGGTCGTCGGCCATAACACTCATGCCATTTAACCTCACCCTGTCCTGCCGACACTGACAGGCGTTGTGGTGTGCCTTGGGGTCTTCGGGCCTCATACTCACCCCATTCAATAAGGAAATATGCTGAGATGGGTGTGGTATAGGAGAATGGGGTGAACATTGAGGCCAAAGACCCCAAGACACACCTTGATGCCTGTCACTGGCTGCACGGTGGGGGTTGAATGGCGTGAGCATTATAGCCAATGATCCCAAGTCACACCCCAACGCCTGTCAATCTCTACAGAGGACATTATGGTTGGGAACCCTAATGCCCCAGCCATTTGTTGGTATTTTTGCTCCAAATGTTCAAAAATGGCCTTTTTGTGACCCCACCTCACAAACAGTGGCACTATCATTTAGTTACTCAATTCCAAAAGGTAGTTTTGCACAGCAACTGCGCCATTTGGTACCACAGGTGTGAAAACACATTTCTGAAAAGATGTGAAAAATGACAGCTATACTGTTTATAAGGAGATGTGAAAAAATGGCAATGTTGAAAATCTGGAGAGAAAATATAAAAAATTGGCGAAGTCACAAGTCTGTGTAGAAACTGTGCAACACATGCTCATAACGATGTCAATTTTTTTGAATTTTTTTCACCAAATTTGCAACATGGGCTTTTTGGGACCTCCCCTCATGAGCAGTGGCACTGTCATTTTGTTAATCGGTCCCAAAAGGGGATTCCACACAGAAACCGCGAAATCACCTTTCAGGACTGAGAAACTAAATGTAACCCCTAGGTGGCACTATCTCAAGGGCTACTACCCCTGCCTGTGTAGCTAGTTGCAGGTTAAGGGGCCTGGGTACTGAAACGGGTGCCTCCACCCGGAGGTCAGAGTCGTTAGTGGTCAATCTAACCTGGGCACAGCCCTCCAGGACACTGTAACCCCCCTCTTTCCCTTCTAGTGGCCTGAACAATACACAATGATCACTTTCACAATGACCGTTATTCACCAGGCAATTACCCCCACTGTTTGCACTTTCCACCAGGGCTCGTTCCTCTAGCTCAGCCCTAGAGACCCCCTGTAAAACAAGGTTATGCACAGCAAATAGCAACAGTACAGTACTTTTGGCACAAACTGGAACCACAGTCAGGTTAAATGGAAAAAGAGTTAGATCTGATTTATTCAGGGGACTTGAACAAGGGAAGGGTGTAATCAGGTTGATTTACTTAGACACTATATCAATCAGACAGTTATGCATGCACTTCAGAGTCCCTACACAGTCATACACTCTGGGTCCCCAGCTAGGAGAAAGGTGGGCTAGCCAGGACCGTTGCCCAGGTAGGCTGGCTTCGCAGCTGGTTGGGGCCCTGTGATGGAAGAAAGCAACATGCACAACACACACTATTTGTAGTCCAGAGCAGGATGGCTCAGTTCATGACAGAAAAGACAACAAAGCAATCAGATGACAACACTTAACATTTAGCTGTTGTTGCAGGGAGCTACCCTGATGTTTACTCACAATACCCAATACAGGACACAGGCAGGATGAAATTGAGACTGCAGGTTGTTGAGCTGGAGTGCCAGGAGAAGCAGGGCCCACACAAATCACTGAGACGTCGTTCCTGTTCAAGGCATTGAGCAGGGGGTTGATCCCCAGTCAGGTCTCTCGTCAATGACTTTCTCTGTGTAGCGGGTATTCTGGCTGGGCCAGTGTGGCAAGGCCCAGGCCAAATGGAGATGCAAACAGATTCAGTCTGTTGGAGCTGGATGCCGCCTCCAGCAAGCAGAACATAGTTCAGTACACAGTGGGGAGTTAAATCACGACCCACTAACAGCACACAGCACATTTACATGTAAAAAAGTCCTACTATACCAGGCAGATTGCTATCCAGTTGCAATTACAGAGTCTCTGCACAAACCGGGAGTTCAGAGGTGGCTGGAGATCCTGACAGGCCGATCACATTCAGCAAATCCTCGGTCTTCTTCAGGTTAAGGCCTGGTCACAGTTCAGTGGCTTAAATCGTTCTCACAACTCGTATTCAGTCCAAATAAACTCTATTTTCCCTCTCAGGATCAGCAGGCAGATAGGCAGGCCAAAACTCAGCCCTTTCACAGTTCTCTCGCGCGAATTATGCAGGGGCTGCTGCTTGAATCACTCCAGCTGTTACCTCTTTCACTTTTCAACTCAGACTGACTCAAGCTGCAAGCAGCCTGGGACTTTCCCCAGGATCCAAAAAGTTCGGTTGGCTGATTCCTCTGTCAGTCACCAGGTTCATGTAGGCGCCAAAGCCCACAACTACAATTCCTACAGAATTTTGCTCCCATAAGACCCCTGGGACAGGCTCCATTTTATTTATTTATTTAATTTTTGTTGACCGGGTAAGTGCACTAAACAAATCCTGCCTATTTTCAGGCACAACCCAGGGGAAGGGGATACAGATGAATGCCAACTGACCTTGAACCAGATTAAGCTGTTGGTGGTATTTTTAGTGAATGAGGGAAATTTGGCCAGGACACCGGGGAAATTCCTACTTTTTCAATAAGTGCCATGGGATCTTTAACATCCACCTGAACTACCACCAATCCAGGCAGATGGGACCTCGGTTTAACATCTCATCCGAAAGCGGCACCTCAGAAGTGCAGCACCCTCTCATGCTGCACTACAGTGTCAGTACTGGGATATTAACCTAAGTGCCAGATGTGGGAACTGAACCCACAGCTCTCTGGTCTCCCGGCCTCAGAGGCAAGTGCGCTACCTACTGAGCCACTGACACTGCTTAGAGTCCCCAAAGGTACTGATTGGCTCATTTCGGCAGTCCAGGACCAAGACGGTGGTGATAAACGGAACTGTCCATGCTGCAAAGAAGGCAAGTTAGACAAACTACAATATCTTTACCATTCTAATAGATAATCAGCAAACAGTTACATCTTCTAACAGAGCTACCTCTGCGCTAATAGCAATGGCAGAACGGAGCAATTATCTAGCAGACCGGGTGGAACTAGAGCATAGAAACACTCAGCCCCCTCCCAGATTAATTATAACTGCAATCTAGGCAGCTCTTAGAGAGACAGTACGCAGAGGCTATACAGGCATTCTCTGGCAATAACGTTTAAATGGCTAAAATGCAGGACACCAGCCTGGCAGTGAGCATTTAGGCAAGCTCAAGGAAGACTTTTCAGGACCCCCATTTGTGGGGCGGGTTACATAAATGACAGTGACAAGTTCATGAGGTGGGGTCCCAAGAACCCCATGTTAAAAATTTGGTGCCAAAATTCAAAAAAATGGCTGTGATATCAACCTAAGTTGAAACCCCCCATTGCCTTCCATTATAAAACTTACTGTCATTTCTTCAGTTCGCAGTTCAGCTTTGAAGAGTGCAGACATGTTCCAGTTCAGAGAAGATTGTGGCTCCTGACCTCCAGAGGGTAAGTATGGGTGAGGGTTGTGGAGGAGGTGGGTGTGCAGAAGGCGGGTGGGGAGGAGGGGCGAGAGAGACAGGTGGACCGTATTCTTGTTTGCGGGAGACCACAAAGGAAGGTTTTCTTCATTTACAGGTTACACAAAAAAAAATAGGCACACTGGGGTAGGCTTCCAGTGTACCACAATTCTGGGGGAGGTATGCCAACATGGAGATTGGGCACCCCAATGTCGGCAAGGCATATAGACGGATTGGAGGGGATGCATCCAACACTGGGAGTGGCCATTCTGGTGTTGGAAAGGAAAGGGGAAACTGTTTAACCAGGAAAGATACATTAAGGGGGGGATGCCGACACAGGGATTGGGCACCCCAATGTCAGCTTTCGGAGTGTGTAACGAGCAGGGCCACCATATTCACGGTGTGCCACATAATGTGGGGGGGGGAGACATGCCTACACGGGGATTGGGCACCCCAGTGTTGGCTTTCTGGGGATTGTATGGCAGCTGGCAGGAGCCACCATATTTATTGAAATGTTTCACCAGGAAAGGCACGTAATGGAGTCATGTCATCTGCCACCGCAATGACGAGCCTGTCTCTGATTGCAGCGGGCAGATTCATTCAACTCTTTGGCCTTCTCTCTGAAACTGCTGCCATCGGCAGCATGCTCACTGATTGGTGGCTGAGGGACGCGCCCACTAAAGCATCCCCTGCATTGGCCACAACACAGACACACCTCTGAAATGTGCTACTACCACAAGATGTTGCTCGCACATGCGTGCAAGCCAACATAATAAAACCAGATGCTAGAGGGGGAGATAGAAGAAATTACTCCAGAGAGAGAAAGTTACTGGATTTTCCACTTAGGCTCGTTATCACCTAAAGGTCTCAATCATGAATGGGATTTGAAGCCCTATTTATACTTTTTAATATTGATGAAAGAAACCTTATCTCTATGACCATTGTTAATCTAATTACATTCAGGATGCTTTATCTAATACTGAATTTGCTGTAATCCTTCCTTTGTTCATAACTACAGCATTTCTGCACTTATAGAAATGGAATATGTATGGGCTAATTGTTCTCTGTGAATTTCTTAAAACTGATAATTTGTATAATATGATCCAAGCTTGTACTATCCAGTCAATAGGAAGCAGAACCTTCTTGTTATTTTGAAATTTTGTGATGAATTTTCTATATTTTTATGGTGGTATTTATGTATATTTTTTGTCATTTAACCTGCAGTGTGTATTTTTACTATCACTTGTCATAACTGGTGAAATCACAGGCTTGAATCCCACCACATCCTGGAATCCCAATCAGTTGTAAATGGTCCACCTACTTGGTTGAGACCATGGCATCCAGGTATTTAAGGCAGGGGATATTACCAGAAGCCCGCCCCCTGACAAAGACTTTTGTCAAAGCATCGGGGCGATCGGTGATATTAGCTACTTACGCTCCACTGCCAGGTTTTAATTACATTTTTCTAATAACGTTTTTTCTACTTTTAAATTTAATACATTGTTTAGGTAAAGTTTTTGAGTGCAGGGGCACTCGCTTATTTTGGACTGCAACTGTGGTTTGACTAATCTGCCCTAGCACCTTTTTCTCTGCACCGCCTGAGCGTGAGCCGTTTTCTTGTTTTTCAGACTTGGTAAAATCGCGACTGCCAAACCTGGACTGGTCAAAAATGGTAAAAACCAGAAAAAACAGACTTGGTAAAAATTGCATTGTCTAGCTGTTTCGGCTGTACCAGTCAGTCTGGGTTTTACTAGTTTGTTCTGTCCATTCTGGCTGGTCTGGATTTCATCTAGGTGAGGGTATGGATGAAATCCAGAACAGCAAACCAAACTTTTACCATTTTGGTCTGGTATGAGTCTGGTGGCCTTTTGTTCACCTAAACCCTCACCTAGATGAAATCTGAACCAGCCAGATGGATAACAAGCATTTGCCAATGCCGAATGTTGGCTTGCTGGTTTTGGCATTGGTAGTGCAGGAGCTAGAGAGACACATAATAGAAGTAGCAGTGAAGTGTAGAACCGACATCAACCCCACCCCACCCTGCAGAGAGTGACAGGCATTGGGGTGTGCCTTTGGGTCGCTGGCCATAATGCTCATGCTATTTCACCTCACCCTACCCTGCAGAGTCTGACAAGTGTTGCGTTGTGCCTTGGGGGTCATCTGGCCTTATGCTCACCCCATTTCATAAGGAAGTTCATTGAGATGGGTGCAGCATAGGAGAATGGGTTGAACTTTGGGGCTGAAGAGTCCAAGGCACACCTTGATGCCTGTCAGTGGCTGCAGGGTGGAGGTGGAGGACCAATGGTGTGAGCTGTACAGCAGACAATCCAAAGACACACCCCTGATGCCTGTTAGTCTATACAGGGTGAGATGTAACAGTTAGAAACCCTAACGCCCTGGGTGTGTGTTGGTATCTGCACTCCAAATGTTAAAACATGGCCTTTTTGTGAACCCACCTCATGAAAGCATTTGGGACCCCCTGTTCATGAACAGTGCCCCTGTGATTTTGTTAATCTGCCTCAAACGTTGATTTCCCACAGTGACCATGCCATTCTGCACCACAAGAAAATGTCAGCTGCACCATTGATAAGGAGGTATGAAGAGATGGCAATATGGGAAATCTGGAGTGAAAATATTAAACATTCTCGAAGTTACGAGCATGTGTGAAAACTGCACATCGCACATTCGTAACACAGTCACATTTAGTGGAATTATTTCACCATATTTTTAACATAGCCATTTTGTGATCTCTGCTCATGAACAGTGGCACTATGATTATCTTAATCTACCCGAATGTTGATTTCCCACGGCAACCGTGTGAATGTGCTCCAGATGTCCAAAACGACATTTCAGGCAGGATGTGACAAATGACTGCTGAACTGTTCATAAGAAGGTGTGCAAAAATGGCAAGTTGAAAATCTGGAGTGAAAATATTACAAATTCTCGAACTTACGACTGTGCATGGACACTGTGTAATGCACGCTTGTAACATAGTCATTTTACGGAATTATTTCACCAAATTTTCAACATAGGCATTTTGGGACCTCTGCTCATGAACAGTGTCACTGTGATTTTCTTACTCTGTTCTGAACATTGTTTTTCTACAGCGACTGCGCCACTGCAGGATACACCATATACCGAGAGGATCATGTTGGCAAACATGGGGGAGGCTGTGCTATCTATACCAGGGACTCACTTACTGGACTAGCACTCCCTGCCCCGGTTCTTGTTAATGGGGCTCAGGCCCCCACCCTTAAACTTACGCCTGACCCCACCAGGGCCCCCTATATTTCACTACGGCATACATCCCACCAAAGCACCAAAATCCGGCGATGCTATCCTTAACTGATTATCTTGCTACCCTCCAACACAAGGTTGATCACATCCTTGTGGGGGACCTTAATGTGAACTGGCTCAGCGCCTCCTCTTCCACCACCCGAGATACCTTTGCAGCTATGGATCTGACGTAACTCATCCCCTAACCCACAAGAGTAAACTCCAAGAGAGGTACCAGTACTCTTCTAGATGTAATCATCACAAACCGCCCCCAAAAAATCCAAGATATCCAGGTCCTCTCGGACTCACTTAGTGATCACTCCCCAATCCTATTCTGCTGGATGACCCCCAACCCCCAACTTAACGCCCAACCCACGCTCCGAAGGCACCTCAGATCTGGTGGGCTAAAAAGTCTCAAACGACTTCTTGCCCAGATAAACTGGTCACCCATACAGCATGCTCCTGACATAAACACTGCTCTCACCTTCTTTTCCCAAACTTCAACAAAGCCTACGACCTCGCGCCCTTACAGAACACGTACCAAAAGCTCAGTCGCCCTGGGTTACCCCTGCTCTACGTCAACAGCTCAAGCACAGGGATAACCTATGGCACCTGGCCACTGAAACGGGCCGGGTAGCTGACAGACAGGCTTATAATGCAGCACGGAACAAGTGCACTTGGGCTATCCGTAAAGCAAAGGCCGACCATTACCAGGCCACGCTCACCTCCTCCTGGGGGTGTGTGCAAACTTTCTGGGACAACATTAAACAATTGAATGGGAGTGCTCGCTCCCCACCCAGCCCAAATCACCATGGACGGCTCTACCTCAACTGACTCGGCCTGCATAACCAAATTCCTTAACACTACCTTCACGGCCCTTAGCTCGGTCCTCCCCAGTAATTTCTTCGACCCTCCAGACCGGCCCCTGTCATCCAATGTCCTTGTTTCCACCTACACAGGGTAACTGACCAGGAAGCCAGACTGCACCTGCTCAAAGCTTTAAAGAGCAATAGTCCCGGCAGCGACTCCCTGGACCCCAGCATTCTCCGTCGGGTGCTGGACCAGGTACTTGCACCGCTCACCACCCTACTCAACAAATCCCTCTGCCTGGGGCAATTCCCAACTGCATGGAAAACGGCCATAGTTACGCCCATCGACAAAGGCGGTGACAGATCTAATGCAGGGAACTACAGACCTATCTCCATCCTCCCACCCCTCTCCAAAGCCCTTGAAAAGCTGGTGGCCTCTCAAATCGCTGAGTACCTATCCAAGTACAACATCCTCTGCCCAGAACAGCACAGCTTCCAGGCAGGGCACAGTACCGGTAAAGCCCTAACTGAGTTTTCAAACTTCATACACTCCTCCCTGGATGCCGGTGCCCTAGCTGGTGCAGTGTTTGTAGATCTCTCAAAGGCCTTCGACACTGTCTCCCACCCCCTCCTGCTGGAAGCTCTCTCCCATACTGACCTATCTACTGGGCCAGTCTCTTGGTGCACTAGCTACCTATCTGACCACCTTCAACGTGTCAAAATCAACGGGTCACTTTCCACAACCTGTCCCATCCGCTCAGGTGTCCCCGAGGGCTCCATCCTGGGACCGCTACTCTTCTCAATCTTCCTAAACACCCTACCCAGTGCATGCACTGGTAGAATTCTGTTGTATGCAGATGATGCCATCTTCTTTGCCACCCACCGCAACCCCATCGCCCTCCAGGACACCCTACAACTGGCCTTCAATGATGCAGAAACCTGATTCAAAGAGCACAGGCTTGTCATCAATCTCAAAAAAACCAAAGCAATGTTCTTTTCCCACCCTCAAAACAAAGCCAGTAACTTCCCACTACACATCCTACCCAGCTCCAAGCAACCCCTTGAACTAGTCCGCATGTACAAATATCTTGGCATCAGCTTCAACACAGCCCACTCCTTCCACACCCATATTGATGCACTTGCCTCTGCTACTAATGTGTGGCTAGGTATCCTCTACCGATATAAAAACTGTCTCCCCCCCATTGCCCTCCGACTAGCAGTTACATCCTCGATACTGTCCCTGGTGGACTACGGCCTACCTGTATATGGTGCAGCTGATTCGACCGCCCTCAATAAAATCCGCGTTGTCCTGAACAAGGCGTGTAGGCTTATTGCAGGGGCCCTCAGGCTCACTCACACATGTCAGCTATATGATTTGGCAAGGCTGCTAAATCTGGACGAGCGACTTCAATACCAAATCAGCCTCATTACGAAAAAAAACCTTCTCGGGGCTATCCCCCCCCCAGGCTGACAGCCTCCATCCGCCAAGCCCAACCCTTGGTTAATACCCGAACCTCCTGCAAGATCACCCTTCTGATCCCTAGAACCAGGACAAGCCATGGACAGAGATCTTTCTGTTATAGAGCCACAGCCTGGTTTAATGCGCTCCCTCCAGCCATCTCTGACACCACTACTATCTCCACCTTCAAAACTGCACTGTGGAACCAGCTATTTAATGCACATAATTGCACCTGTTGCTAATTGTGACTTAGTCCACCACATACTGACAAAGCTCGCATGAGTGGCACCACTGTAACCAGAATTGGTTCCTTTCGCTCTACAAGTACTTGTAAATATACATGGTTGTCAATATAATGGTTGTCTTTTTTTATTACAATTTGAAACTCTGTGATGTAACAATGAGCCTGTAATGTAATGTATTTGTCCTCAATGTGATGTAACAATGAGTCTGGAATGTAATGTATTTATCCTCAATGTGACGAGGTACCTTTGGAAATGAGCCTCTGGCTCAAAGGTTGTAAACTGATGTTTCAAATAAACAAACAAACTGCGTGCCAGATGTGCGAAAACACAGTTCAGGTAGGATGTGGGAAATGAAAGCTGTACTGTTCATAAGGAGGTTTGAAAAAATGGCAATGGTGAAAATCTGGAGTACAAATATTAAAAATTATCGAAGTTTCGAGCGTGCGTGAAAACTGCACAATGCACGCTTGTAGAACAGTCATTTTATGGACGATTGTCACCTAATTTTCAACATAGGCATTTTAGGACCTCTGCTCATGAACAGTATGACTGTGAGTTTCTTACTCTGTCCCGAACACTGATTTCCCACAGCGACCACGCTATTCTACGCCATAAGTGTGAAAACAATTTTGGCCAGGATGTGAAAACTGACAGCTGTACTGTTCATAAGGAGGTGTGGAAAAATGGCAATGTTGAAAATCTGGAGTGAAAATATTACAGATTTGCGAAGTTATGAGCGTGCATGGAAACTGTGCAATGCACGCTCGTAAAACAGTCATTTAATGGACTTTCGGCACCAAATTTTCAACATAGGCATTTTAGGACCTCTGCTCATGAACAGTGTCCCTGTGATTTTCTTACTCTGTAATGAACACTGATTTCCCACAGCGACCATGATATTCTGCACAAGAAGTACGAAAACACATTTCAGCCAGGATGTGAAAAATGACAGCTGTACTGTTCATAAGGAGGTGTGGAAAAATGCCAATGTTGAAAATCTGGAGTGAAAATATTATAGATTCGCGAAGTTACAAGCGTGCATAGAAACTGTGCAATGCACACTCGTAAAACAGTAATGTTTTTGATTTTTTTTTCACCAAATTTGCAACATAGGCTTTTTGAAAGGCCACTTCATGAACAGTGGCACTGTCGTTTCATTAATTGGTCCCAAACGGTGATTCCGTGCAGTGACCGCAAAATCACCTTTCGTGACCGAATAATGCCATGACAGTAACTGAATTCATGAGGAGGGGTCCCAATAACCCCATGTTGAAAATTTGGTGGCAAAATTCCCAAAAATTTCCGAGATATGCATCAAAGTTGAAAAAATACTATTTATGCCATTATACGGCTTACCGGCATTTCTTCAGTTTGCGGTCGGCTTTGAAGAGTGCAGACATGTTCCCAGTCCACAGAAGATCGCCTTGCCAGGCTCCGGAGTTAAGTATGGGGTGAGGGGGGGTGTGGGGAGGTGGGGCACACAGTGGGTGGGCACAGGTTGGGGGAGGGGCTGCAGACTGCGAGGGACCATTTTCTACTTTACAGGAAAAAAAAAAACATCGGGGGAAGGTTTCTGTTTTTACAGGTACATTTGACATGCTGGGGTGGGCTCCCAGCACGTCATCTGCAAGTTTTTTGGGGGGAGGGACTGGAGCCCATGGGGACTGGGCACCCATCGGCAAATAAAGAGTGTTGGGGGGGATGATGCCGATGGGGATTGGGCTCCCCGTCGGCAGGTGAATTGGGATGGAGGGATTGTAGCCGATGGGGATTGGGCACCCCGTCGGCAAATAAAGAGTGTTGGGGGAGATGATGCCGACAGGGGGATTGGGCTCCCCGTCGGCAGATGAATTGGGATGGAGGGATTGTAGCCGATGGGGATTGGGCACCCCGTCGGCAAATAAAGAGTGTTGGGGGAGATGATGTCAACAGGGGGATTGGGCACCCCGGCGGCAAATAAAGAGTGTTGGGGGAGATGATGTCGACAGGGGGATTGGGCACCACCAAGTTCGCTTTTCTGGGGACTGTGCAAGGCAGACAGCACAGCCGCTGCCATGTCGCACTGAAACTTACACTGGGAAAGGCACGCCCTGCAAAGAGGTGGGGCTCCCACATTGCACTGGCTAAAACCTTTCAAGGTGGTGGACACACTTTTGCACTGCTGTCATAGACAGCGTACAATCTAATTGATGCCACAGAGCCCAGTCCCAAAAAGCAGTGGCTCCACAGGCCACAACCGGACCGTGCCTCCAAAACCTGCTATTCTGAAGTTACCGCAACATGTTTCTTGCGCAGGTGCAAAACAATGTAAAAATGGTAAAAACCAGACCAACTGATCCAGTCAGAAGAGCGAGACCCTGCAAGTTGCACCTGGTCTGGTTGGTCTGATTTTTACCATATTGAGTCCAGTATTGCGATTCAGATTTCATGCATACCACAGCTACACACAAAGAGCATGCAAGAAGGTAATTATGGTGGTAAAGTGGTAATTTGGATACACTTGGGATAAAAATGGTGACAGCAATAATAATGATACATTTTTAGCTGCATGAAAATGAAGAGTAAGAGCAGGAAAAAGGTAGGGCCACTATGTCTTGACAGTAATAATGAGATGAAAGTTCAGACTATAATGGCTGCTGCAGAGGCATTAAGACTTCCATACGCAAAGACAGCCAGCTGCATGCACAAAACGGTGTGCCACCCAGAAAACATGGACCGTCCGACTCCAGACAGATAGCGCGATCCGAACAGACTGTGCAATCTGTTTGAATATCAGACTCTGGTTGCACTGTGTACAGCAGTGGGTCACCATGTGCGGCACAGCACAACCAGGGTGTGGGGCTGATGACTGCCCATAGGGGTACAGCACAGCACACATTGGTCAGCGCCACAGCCCCCATGGGCGATATTCAGCCCAAACATGCAGATGAGCCCATTGGGCATGCATGGTACAATAGGGCCATTTGCATACCCATTGTGAGAATCATAATCAACCAATGGGTGTATACTGTGTACTGTATGTGCTCTGCCACAGTTCAGTTGGCAGCTGGCCATGCTGGTGTGACCTGGGCTATGCCAGTCACCAGCTCTGGTCGAGTTGGGGTGAGCAGGGTGGTGGGTCACTGCCAAATGGGGTGGGGGGCCACTTGACTACCAGGAACCAGGGACTTTTTATTATTATACTGACTGGGTCTCAAAGAGGAGGGAACCACTAGATCACCAGGGAAAGGGGGAGGGGTGGGTTTTTAATATTGTAACAGTGATCTGGACTGGGGAGGGAGGACCACTAGACTACCAGGGTTACGGGAATCAGGAGGGGTATGTTATTGTTGTTGCACATTGATCAGGGTTAGGGAGGGACCTCTGTACCACCAGGGTACCCAGCCCTTAACAGTGGGCAGCTGGGTCTGTGCACTATTTAGGGCTGGGTTTCAGAAACATAAATCTGCACCGCTACTGGAGGCAATGTTGTGCTTCTGACATGTTTCAATATTGTGCTGTGCCACATATGCATGGGGAACCCCCCATTTGCATAGGCACAGCACAATACTGTCTGCATCGGCGCAGTCAGGGGTGCGCTGCACATACATGCTCTTTGAATATGGGCATGCCCCCGAAAACTGGTGCTCTTCCAGGTTTGTGCGGCACATACCACATGTGAGCCACACAAACCCTTTGAAAATGGGGCCCTAAATGAATACTTTTGTCTTCAGGTTTATGGAAGGAGGGGATGCCTTGCTGCCCATGGATGAGGTATGCACAAGTCATTCAGGTGGAGCCTGATACAATATAAGAATTGGGCTGATCACGACCATGTCAGTGTTGGCAGGCAAATGGAATTTTACATACATTTAAATCGAATTTAAGAATGAAAATTCCATGTGTTTCTCTCAGCCACTGTCCATATCTGTACCTGAAACTCTTGCCATTAGTTGACATCTACCTGTGTAACTCTCCTGGGTCGTGCCAGAAAATAAGCAGTGTTTGCCTACGCATTTACAGTATCTGGTTAACAAAAATGAAATACATAAATAACTAAATCTATATCCTGTGCGTCACTGTATTTTGGTTCTTTGTTTCTATTTGGTATGTTTGCTCTCACCTTGCTCTGTGGCTATTATTGTTCAATTATACTATGATTCACTAGCAATACTTTTTGCCACCATTTATTTCAGGGTATGTTGAAAGTTACTACTGCTTATTGACTGTAACATGGTGAGTATTTTGCTATACTGTATTATTTTGCAACTTGTATGTTGCAATTCTTTTGACTTACTGCTTGTTCTGTACTCTCCCAGGTCGTGCCTGAAAATAGACATTTATTGTCTAGTACTCCTACCTGATTAATAATAAATAAATATATATTCATTTAGATTTATATTATAGGAGCGCAGTCACGCCCCTGTAAATTAGGGTTGAATGGTCTCTTCTATGTTAAACTCAGAATTTTGCATTTTTAATAACTTCGTAACCGTTCCACTGATTTGCATGAAATTTTACAAGTGCTATCAGGGACCAAAGATCTCTTGATGTGGTAAGTTTTGTTTCGGTCAGATGCGTGGGTGAAGCGCTATTGAGTGTGAAAAAAATGTGAAAATTACTGTTTTTTTATTAATTCTTTGTCATCCCGTAGCACAAAAATGGTTTGGAATTTTGGTCTGAAATGTTTAGGGTAGAAAGATGTTGGGCCACAGATGTGCCTTTTGAAGATTTGGTGAAAAAATGTTAATATGTTCCAAAGTGATTAAATTTTAAAGTTTCCCATTATTTATTTTACTTTTGTTGACTGGGTAAGTTCACTAAACAAATTCTGCCAATTTTCATGCATGACCTGGGAGGGGGATATAGATGAATACCAACTGAACTTGAACCAGATTAAGCTGTTGGTGGAATTTTTAGTGAATGGGGGAAATTTGGCCAGAGCACCGGGGAAATTCCCCTGCTCTTTTCAAGAAGTGCCATGGGATCTTTAACATTCACCTAAACTACCACCAGAACAGGCAGATGGGACCTCAGTTTAACGTCTCATCTGAAAGATGGCACCTCAGAAGTGCAGCACCCCTCTCATGCTGCACTACAGTGTCAGTATTGGGATTTAACCCAAGTGCCTCGTGTGGGGATAGAACCCACAGCCTTCTGACCTCCCGACCTCAAAGGGAGTGTGCTACCTGCTGAGCCACTGACACTGATTTCAATGGGAATTTCATTCTCTAGTTAGATGTGTTGCTCGAAAAAGGATCCTTTGTCACAAATGGGTAATCCTTTTTCACAAACGGGTTATCCTGTGCCACAAATGGGGAATCTTTTTCCATGCTGTTGCCATCTTGTTTTCTCTTAGTGAGGAAAACAAAATTAAATAACTGAAAAAAATTATGTTTTCAGAAGTAACCAACACATGTGTTTTGCTAATTGGGACTCATTCCATCGGGACCCATTCTATTAGATTCTGCAGTTATTTTTTTTTATTAATCACCTGGAATTGTGTTTTTTGGATATGCCAGAATCTTTTTTAGCAAATTGCGAAAAACGAAACACAGAACAGAATACTGTTTCACAATTTGTGAAAAAGGATTCGTCTTTTTTCCTCAAATTGTGAAAAGGAAATGCAAAAAAGGATCCTGCTTCACAAATGGCAAAAAAGAGAATTAGAAGTCAGGTTTTCTCTGTCATTCCGCTGTGAAGAAATGGTTAGGAATTTTGGACTGAACATTTTCAGGATACAATGGTCTTGCCTCAGAGATGTGCCTTTTGCTGGTTTGGTGAAAAGATATTACTTTGCTCTAGAGTTCTGCAGGTTCGAATTTTGCTTCATTTCCCATAGGATAACTGCAATGTGAGGTGTACACAGTTGTTTCTTTGTCACTCCGCTGTGAAGAAATGGTTTACAATTTTGCTTTGAAATTTTCATGGTACAAAGGGCTTGCCCCACAGATGTGCCTTTTACTGGTGTACTAAAGAAATGTTAATTTGGTGTGGAGTTATATGGATTTGAAAGTTTGCTTTGTTCCCTGCAGGATAACATTGTAACTAGGCTTCAATAGTGGCCCCCTCTCTTAACCCACGTCCCCCCCCCCGTAGTCAGTGTCCCCTTCCCAAGCTCCCTCCCCCATAGTCGGCTATGTAGGCATGGAAGTGCAGGGTCCTCGAGGGCCTATCTTGATCCTAATCTAGAGCTGGCAGTGGGTTGAGGACATCATACTGCCTCCTAGGAACACAGGGTTCGTGTGTAAGTCCTGAAATCCTACTCTGGGGTATTTCTACAACCCCTGCTGGCTGGCAAAGGAGCAGCCCTGTGACAGGCAGTCCATCAAGTCATGAACTTTGAGGAACACTCATAAGCAGTTCTTGAACATCCATTTAAGTTCAACAAACGTTCTTCAACTCAGTTCATAAACTGTCCCTCAATACAATGTTGATGACACTGCTGCCCTTCAGTGGATCATGAACAGTCAGGATGACAATACATTTAATAACTAATCCAAATACCAGGAGGCGCTGTTTCCAGCTTTGAGGCACATAATTCCCCGTCCCTCCTTGGTTCCTCTTCTCCTTACATTCTTAAATCTATACTATATGAGCTCACAGCACCTGTCAATTCAGCTAACTTCCCAGCCTCACCTTGAATACCTCTTTCCCACCTCTCCTCTACTCATCACATTATGGCCTGCCTAGTTAGCCTGCACCCTGCCTCCTTTCCAGACTGCCTAATTCTCTATATACGTACGTGTGTATGCACGCTTATGAATTTTCTCCCACTGACATTGCTTCGTGTCCTCTTTGTTCTAAACAGTTTATAATTGCTCCATAGACTTATCTTGCTCTGCAGCATTTTTTAATCTCCATATCTGAATTTTTTACTGTGTTTATCATTTTCTGTACTTTATACATGGACACTGTCAGCAAATAAGGGCCTATGGCCCACCCAGTCTGCCCATTTGAGCTTGTAAGTTCACTTTATGTTTTCCTAGAAGTCTGGTTCCTAAAACTTTGTGCTATATTTGATGTTGACTGTTATGTCTGTACATTATGTTGACCTATTGCACTCCCTGCTGCTCCCCCATCTACATGTGACCTTCTCCCACCCCAGGCTCGCACCTGGCAACAACACAAGCTAATATACCCTGCATACCTTTCCGTCCAGAACTTGCAAATAAATACCTAAAGGGATCTAATTAACCACACAATCAAAACTTTCATGGACTTTTATGAGCGTATCAGTTTATGTACATTCCACTGAGCACAGCAGTGCCATTTAAAGACATTTTCACGTTTCCAGTAAAAATATTTACAGTTGGAATCAGTAGAACTGCTACACAAAATTCTCCCAAAATTAAATTTCAGAACCTTCCGTTCTTTATTACAGAAGACATTTTAAATAAAACTGGATCTTTTCCTTCTCAACTTCATCTGTTCCAGTTACTTACTCCTGTCGGGAAATCCTAATCCTGTGCTTGTGACATCACACCTGTTGCAATGGCTATGATTCTGATGTCACAAGCACAGTATTATGGCATCAAAGCAGGAAAATCAGCAGGAGAAAAATACTAAAGTCTAGGGATCACAAGGCAAGGCAAGGGAAGGCAAGGGAACTCTTTTTTTATATGTGCCCAATCCATATGGCTCTGAACGTCTCACATGGAGAAAAAGGCAATATGATACATAACCAATAAATAAATAATAAATACAGCCATAAATAAATAAGAACCATAGGCAAGCTGGAAATAGTAAGCTTTCGGGCACTCTTGAGGGGATCCACTTTGCAGGCCGCACAAATGCTAGGTGGAAGTGCCACAGGACAGAGGCAGCAACCCTAAAAGCTCTTTCCCCTGAAAACTTTGATGGGGAATGAGCAACCACCAGAAGACCTGCATCAATGGAGCGGAGAGAGTGCATGGGTGTGAGGAAGCAGGAGTTCATTCAGGTAGCCAAGATCCATGTCACGTTGGGCCTTGTATGTAAGCAAGTATATTGTGAAGCTGATATGCCACCAAGTTGGCTGTCAGTGCAGACTGCGTGGCACTGGCATCATGTGCTCATTACAAGGTGTTCCAGTCAACAGCCGATCTCCGGCATTCTGGACCAACTGCAGATGGTGCATGAGACATCCAGATAACCCTAAATATGGAGAGTTAAGGTAATCCAATCTCGAGGTGACAAATGCATGTACAATCATCACCAAGTCCCCAGGTGCAAGATGTGGTGTGATCCAGGCTATATTACAGAAATGATAAAAGTCACTCTGAGATACAGACGACAGCTGAAACTCCAGATTCTTTACCACATCCACAGCTTGAAATGCATTGCTATTTAAGGCTGGCATCATGGCATTTACACTTTTCATTGTTGACCGATGGGGGCCAGTTTCGATAAGCAAAATTGTACTGGTGAGTCCGACATAATGCCTTAGGTGGTCCAGTAGCACTCCATGGTCCACTGTGTCAAATTTCAGCGAGAAATCGAGAAGGACCAAGGTGGCTCTACACCCTCTGTCTCTCATAATGAGGAAATCATGGAGCACCTTGACAAGAGCAGTTCTGGTGCTGTGACAAGGTCAGAAGCCCGACTACAGAGGCTCGTAGATGCTATATTGAACCAAGTGATCCTCAAGCAGCCCCACCATCTCCTTCTTGATCACGTCCCCCCAAAAAGGGAAGGTTCAAGACTTGTCTGCAATTCATGAGACAGTCCAGGTCCAAAGATGTTTGCTTTTTCAGAAGCGGTCTTATAACAGCTCTTTTCAATTCTGTGGGGAAAACCACCTCCGAAAGGGAGGTTCACCCATATTGGTGCAACTGTCATTGTGTCGACACCCATACTGGCACAGGCAATATGCCACCTGGCATTTCTGCACCAGGCATTGTGGCTTCTGGGACGGAGCATGCCAAAGCCCTGTCCCGAGAAATAGTCATGGTTTGCAGGGGGCATCGCCCCCCCTCTCCCCCACAACTAAATATAACCTCCCCCAAGGTGGGCATGCCCCAGAGGGGGTAGAAATTGTGTGGGCACAAAGGGTGGCATGACTGAGGGGAGTTCTAAAATCAATATCACCCCTGTCATTGTCGCCCTTATTGTGGTGCCCTAATTGTGGTGACAAAATTCAATCGCCATTCTAACAGTATGCCGAAAGGGAGCACCTGATGCCCCTAACAAAGGTGGTCTCCACGGATTCCTGACAATCAGTAGCCTGGTAGGCTCAGGGTCCAAAGTACAGCAGGGGAGGGCACAACCTAGAGATCCCTCGGAGCACCTCCTTTTCTACAATTGGATGAAACTTCACCCTGAACGTCTAAGCCGCTCACTAGCTGGTCAATACCAGTCCATGACAGGCCACTTGAAGAAATCCCAGCCCACATGGGGGACACCTTGTCAACAAAGAATTGATTAAACTACTCACATTTTGCTGTGGAAAAATTTGTTCGGATTGCTGACAGAGAGGATTTATTGATGAGTCATCGGTGCAGAAGAGCTAATCTGGTACATTCTTTGCCACAACAATCAACCCTGACAGAACTCTGTTTTTCCGGGGTGATTGCCAGCTAATAGACACCATAACGTGCTCTCAGTACCAGTCTGTCTGCCTCCAAGCAGAACCTCTGCTGGAAATGTTCCAACTTCCATCTCTCAATCTTCAACCACCAAAACTCATCACCGTACCATGGTGAACTGCGATGGGATGTCGAGGGATGGAAATAATAAGGTGCCAGGGAGTCTAAGGCAGCTGTAAGTGCTATATTATAGCATTCCATGGCCTTCTAGTCAGCCATAGCAGAAGCTGGCATCATGCCCATTCATAGTTTGCTAGGCTCCAAGTTGAACATCTGGGGTACTGGATCATCTCCACAGGAGGAGTAATGATCTGACCATAAGACCAGATCAACCTTGACGTTGCTTGTATCAAGCCCCTATGAGAAACCCACATCCAAGGCATGGCCATGATGATGGGTACCATAGGATATGACCTGTACAAGGCCCAATAATGACATCAACTGCAGGAACTGTTGACCAAGGGTGAGGCTTCATCGTCAAGCCTGGCATTATAATACCCCAGCACAAGAAGTCTGGGGGCATCCAACACCTAGTCATCTATGAAGTCCGCCTATTTCTGCAGGAATTCACCATCAATGCTTGAATGCCAGTATATGAAGATGACCTTTATCCTACACCTGGCCCTCCTGTAACGGCCACGCATTCAAATGATCTGGTTACTCCCATACGGTATGCCGTGAGTCCCAAAGCAGATCTAAAACAGATAGCCACTCCTCTCCATTGTGCTCCTGCCTCGGATAATGCACCACAGAAAACCCAGAAGGGATAGATGTCTCCAGCACAGGACCAGGGTCATCCTCCAGTTAGGTGTCTGTGATGCAAACAAGATCAGCTGAGGAATCAGCAATGAATGCCTCCATCACCCCTGTCTTATTCCTCATGGACTTAACTTTACAAAGAATGGCCCGAAGGGAAGGAGTACGGTCAGCCAGTTTGACCACAACCTGCTTGCTGACATCTCGCAGCTCCCTGGGTATTGGAACCAGCAGAGAGGAATGCCTACATTCGCTCAGTTTTCCCCTAGGGCATCTCCTAGCCCTCACTCATCTGACCTCATCTTCCCGTTATCTCCCCCCTGACCCCCTCTGTGACCCTTGCTCCACCTTCAAAGGATCCCTAACCCTGCACAGTGATTTATAACCACTGCAGATGGAGCACATTAGGACCACTAGAATGGCCAGACCGGTCCAGGATGTACCAGGAACCTCATCTGAACTCTGTAAATGCTGCTGCCTGCAGCTACAAACACCTCCAATCATGAAAGTGGGAAGCCTTTCTGGGCTAGATACAGGCAAACAACTGGCACACACTGACCAATCAAGCTTCCCTGCTGTACAGGAGCAGTGGTCCCTGGTTCTGACAACAGAACCCATTCAGCCTATTGTGTCTAAGGGGCAAAGAGTGGAATTTCATGCAAATGTTATGAGTAATAAAGAACTGAATATACAGAAATTCAGTCTTTTTAATGCAAGTTTTATCCTCCTTTGTCCGGGGGCAGCTGCTTCAGCCTGATCCCCAGCCCATCAGGCTGGCTCCCACTCCCCTGTGTGTGCCCTAGTTGTAAGTTCTCCCCACGAGTTTCCCTCTCATGGTAGAGCCGAGCGGGGAGAGCCATCCTCCCCTCACCTTTACATCAGCTCCGAGGCAGACAAGGTCGCTTCACCAGGTGGCAGCATGGGGCACAGAGAGGGCTGGGCTGAGCTTCATGAAGCCCCCCGATGTCCATTTTACTCTTGATTTTCTCCCCGTTCCAGCCCTCTTGCGGAGCGTAGGACTCACTCATGCAGGTGTGCCCATCCTACATGTCACCACAGGTCCCTCCCGTACTTTTGTCTCCCTGACCCACTCTACCCTCAGGCCTCCACCTAGGGGCGGCCGAGGCCACCCCTTTCCCGGGAGACGAGCGCAGTCTCTTGGATGCTCAATTATCGCCTTCCTCAGCTGAACCCCAATGACTCAAGTTGGTTTCTGAACCCGAGTCACCAGCGTGGCAGAAGATAGGGTGCTTTGAAGCACCTTGGCCCTCCACGCCACTGGGCCAGCTTCAGAAATTCAAATTTTTAAGGCTCCTATATGATCTGAGGCAAGCCCGACCAGTGCCAACAGAAATTGCTTTGCAGAAACCCTGAAATCTTTTTAATGCTCTTGCAAAATGGGAGGCATTATAGTGTAGTGGTTATGAACACTGAGCTGCAAACCTGGAGAACTGGGTTTGAATCCCACAGTCACCCCTTGCATACTGTGTGACCATGAGCAAGTCATTTAACTTCCCTGTGCTCCCAGAATGCACCTGTAAACAAGCCTTGGCTTAGTGTGTCTTTCCTGGCCAACAATTGTAATTAGTAAATACACAAATGCATACATACACAAACACACACACACATATGCATGCATTCATACATGCACACATACATAAATGGAGAACTATCACAAGCAACGTGATATACAGTGATAACTGTTCATGAAATCTTCAGAACCACTTTGACTGGGAAGAAAGAAGGCCACAGCCATAGGGGTCCCATTTATCAAAGTGGGCGGAAAACAAAGCAAAATAGAGTCAGAATTATAATGGAAAGAAAAACACAGAGAATACATCTGTGGTGGTGTTAAATTCAATATTTTTGGACATTTGCTTTTCAAGTTTTCTCTATATTTTTTTTTTTGTCAAGTGTTAAAACAGTTAATGAGGCAAGACACACTCCAGTAAAGTAGTACAAAGGGCACCTGCAGTAAACTCAATATGAGAAACCCACACACTATCTGGAGGTGTTCCCTTCCAAGAGGTTCCAGCTGTGAAAACAGGGTTGCACTGGCAGATGGTTCTGGAACCCGAGAGGAAACCCAGTGAGCTGGAAACCTTGGTCCCTGCCCCCACTCAAGCTGTTCGGGAAAAAGCAGAACTAGCAGAATGTTTATCAAAACCTTGGAGTGACTGTACTGAAGCTAGCTATCCATCCAGTGCTCTATTATGGAGTTACAAAGGTTTAGCACAGTGTTTCTGAGACTAAAGAGTTTGAGAGGAACTTACTGGGGGTACTGGAATAGTTGGGCACTTCTGAAAATAGGAAAGGGCCTTGGGGGGTTATTTTGAGAAGCTTTCTGGCTACTGAAACTGATAACTCAAAAGCACTCCTTATTCCGGTCATCATCCTGAGATGGGCTACATGACACTTTAGCCATGTTTACATGGCTACTTTTACTCCTGCTGCGGGGCATCTCAGCAGTGCCCTGATCTCCTGAGGTGCTTGCCTTGTGTGTTCACAGGACCCCCCCTCTCAACATCGATGCAGGATGCACTAGAGGTGTGTGATGCTGTGACAGTCAGAGCACTCCACAGCCCCCAGTGAGCCTCTTTCCCTCTCTCAAGCCTTTAGCACCGAGACCGTCTGGACTAGCATCACCACGGTCAAAGTCCCCTCTTTAGCAACAGCTCAGACCCCAGTGCTCTGATGGCCCTTTTGCCACCTTAAGAAACATAGAAACTGTTCACAGATAAGGACCGCTAGGCCCAACCAGTCTACCCGTAGGCCCTATACATGTATGCATCCACTCACCCTATGTGGTCAATGGCTTTACATCACTCCGTTCCCGCTCAAGGTTCCCCTGTGCCTGTCCCAGGCATGTTGAAATCCCTCCACTGTGCTTGCCCCTACCACCTCTTGTGGCAGACTATTCCAAGCGTTCACCACCCTCTCTATGTAGAAAAACTTCTTCACATTACCTCTTAATCCCCCCCCCCTCCAGTTTCATATCATGCCCCCTCATTCTGTTATCTTTTCTACATTGGAAAAGATCTACCACCTGCACATTGTTTATGCCCTTGAGGTACTTAAAAGTTTCTATCATGTCGCCTCTTTCTCTCCTGTCCTCCAGTGAGTACATATTGAGGTCTCTTAGTCTTTCCTCATATGTTTTGTGGTGTAAACCATGCACCATCTGTGTCGCCCTTCTCTGGACAGCCTCCACTTTGTTTATGTCCTTACGCACGTGTGGTCTCCAGTACTGCATGTAGTACTCCAGGTGAGGCCTTACCAGTGTTTTATACCTTCTTTCCACCCTTTAGACTCCCTGTAGTGAGGCTCTGTACTCTTGGTAGGACGCACTCTATTCTCTCAGAGACCTTTTACTATGCACCCTTTTTATTAAGATACTCTTCCCTCAGAGATGCAGCCACAAATAACTGGTTACTCCAGCCGTAAGAAACAAGCATTTGTCAATGCCGAACGTTCGCTTGCAGGTATTTGCAGTGGTGTTTGGCATGTATGGTGCTCTACCCTAATGCCCTGTGCGATTGCTGGTATTTGCACAATAAATTGTCAGCATGACCTTTTTGTTACCCCCATTATGCGCTACATAGGCGGAAACACGTTTTGGGCAGGATGTGAAAAATGACAGCTGTACTGCTCATAAGGAAGTGTGGTAAAATGGCAATGTTGAAAATCTGGAGTGGAAATATTGAAATTCGCAAACCTAGGAGGCGTCGCATTAGGAACGCTGTACAATGCTGCGGCTAAGTAAAACAGTCATTGTTAGAATTTTTTCACCAAATTGTCAACATTGGCATTTTTAAAACCTCTGCTAATGAACAGTGTCACTGTGATTGTCTTACTGTGTGCCATACATTGATTTTGCACACCGACTGCGCCATTGTGCACTACATGGGAGGAAACACATTTTGGGCAGAATGTGAAAAATGACAGCTGTACTGCTCATAAGGAGGTGTGGTAAAATGGCAATGTTGAAAATCTGGAGTGAAAATATTGAAAATTGCAGAACTTACAAGCGTGCGTGAACGCTACCATGCGGCTAAATAAAACAGTTATTTTAGGAATTTGTTCATCAAATTTTCAACATAAGCCATTTAAGATCTCTGCTCATGAACAGTGACACTGTGATTTTCTTAATGTGTCCCATACACTGAGTTCACACAGCGACTGTGCCATTTATGCGCTTCATGGGCAGAAACACGTTTTGGGCAAGATGTGAAAATGACAGCTGCACTGCTCATAAGGAGGTGTGGTAAAATGGCAATGTTGAAAATGTGGAGTGAAAATATTGAAAATTCGCAAACTACGGCGTGCATAGGAACTGCGCAATGAACACTCGTAAAACAGTCATTTCAGACCTCTGCTCATGAACAGTGTCACTGTGATTTTCTTAATGTGTCCCATACATTGAGTTCGCACACGGACTGCGCCATTGTGCGCTACATGGGCGGAAACACGTTTTGGGCAGGATGTGAAAAATGACAGCTGTACTGCTCATGAGGAGGTGTGGTAAAATGCCAATGTTGAAAATCTGGAGTGGAAATATTGAAAATTCGCAAACCTACGAGCATGCGTGGGAACTGTGCAACGCACGCTCGTAAAACAGTCATTTTTAGGAATTTTTTCACCAAATTTTCAACATTGCCATTTTAAAACCTCTGCTAATGAACAGTGTCACTGTGATTTTCTTACTGTGTCCCATACATTGATTTCGCACATCGACTGCGCCATTGTGCACTACATGGGCGGAAGCATGTTTTGAGCAGGATATGAAATGACAGCTGTACTGCTCATAAGGAGGTGTGGTAAAATGGCAATGTTGGAAAATCTGGAGTGAAAATATTGAAATTGCAACTTACGAGCCGCGCAAGGAACTGCAAACGCACGCTCGAAAAACAGTTATTTGTAGGAATTTTTTCACCAAATTTTCAACATAGCCATTTTAAGATCTCTGCTCATGAACCACTGTGATTTTCTTAATGTGTCCCATACACTGAGTTCGCATACCGACTGCGCCATTGTGCGCTACATGGGCGGAAACATGTTTTGGGCAAGATGTGAAAAATGACAGCTGCACTGCTCATAAGGAGGTGTGGTAAAATGGCAATGTTGAAAATGTGGAGTGAAAATATTGAAAATTCGCGAACTTACGAGCGTGCATAGGAGCTGCGCAATGAACACTCGTAAAACAGTCATTTTTAGGAATTTTTTCACCAAATTTTCAACATAGCCATTTTAAGACCTCTGCTCATGAACAGTGTCACTATGATTTTCTTAATGTGTCCCATACATTGAGTTCGCACAACAACTGTGCCATTGTGCGCTACATGGGTGGAAACATGTTTTGGGCAGGATGTGAAAAATGACAGCTGTACTGCTCATGAGGAGGTGTGGTAAAATGGCAATGTTGAAAATCTGGAGTGAAAATATTGAAAATTCACAAACTTACGAGCGTGCGTTGGAACTGCGCAACGCAGACTCGAAAAACAGTCATTTTTAGGAATTTTTTCACCAAATTTTCAGCACAGCCATTTTAAGACCTCTGCTCATGATCAGTGTCACTGTGATTTTCTTAATGTGTCCCATACATTGATTTCGCACACCGACTGCGCCATTGTGTGCTACATGGGCAGAAACATGTTTTGGGCAGGATGTGAAAAATGACAGCTGTACTGCTCATGAGGAGGTGTGGTAAAATGGCACTGTTGAAAATCTGGAGTGCAAATATTGAAAATTCGCAAACGCATACAAGCATGCATAGGAACCACATAACCTGCCTTTAAATAAAACAGTCATTTTTAGGAATTTTTTCACCAAATTTTCAACATAGCCATTTTAAGACCTCTGCTCATGAACAGTGTCACTGTGATTTTCTTAATGTGTCCCATACATTGATTTCGCACACCGACTACGCCATTGTGTGCTATATGGGCGGAAACACATTTTGGGTGAGATGTGAAAAATGACAGCTGTACTGCTCATAAGAAGGTGTGGTAAAATGGCAATGTTGAAAATCTGGAGTAGAAATATTGAAAATTCGCAAACCTACAAGCGTGCGTAGGAACTGCACAACGTATGCTCGTAAAACAGTCATTTTTTGGAATTTTTGCACCAAATTTTCAACATGGGGTTTTTGGGACCCCTTCTCATGAATGATGTCACTGTCATGGCGCTATTCAGGTTGAAGGGTGATTTCCGCGCGGTGACGCTAAAATCACCCTTAGAACCGAATAACGCCATGACAGTGACATCATTCAGAAGGGTCCCAAAACCCATGTTGCAAATTGTGCAAAACTAAAAATGCCTGAGATATGCCATAAAGTTGAAACCCCTATCTAGCCCATTATACAGCTTACCGGCATTTCCTCAGTTCAGGGTCGCCTTTGAAGAGTGCAGGCGTGTCCCGTCCACCAAAGATCGTCGCGCGGTCCGGAGGTAAGTATGGGGTGAGGGTGTGGGAGGCTGGGTGCGCAGTGGGTGGGTGCTGCGGGTTGTGGAGGGGGACTGGGAGAGGCTTGCAGCAGGACCGTTTTTCTTTACAGGTAAAAACAAAAAGCGACGGCGTGGATGTTTGCCATGCTGGGTGGGCTCCCAGCGTGGCAGAAGATGGCTGGGGGCGAGGCCAGAGGGGATTGGGCACCCGTCGGCAAACAACGTTTGCCATGCTGGTGTGGACTCCCAGCGTGACACCAAAGCTTTGGGGGGGTGGCGTGACGCGCGCGGGGGGAGCGCGTGACACGAGGGGGGGCGGCATGACACAGTGCTCAGTATGGCAGCGGTAGTTTTCTCTGAAGCAGAAGACCTCTGCTGTCATACAGAGCTCCCGCACCCATTGGTGCAGGACCGCCACGCCTGTTCAACAGAGCACTGGATTGAAAGGGAGAGGCACACCTCCAAAGTGTGCTACTCTCCCAAAACATTCCTTGAGCATGCGTGCAAGCGAACGTAAAAAAGACTAATTTATTATTATAGTATGGCAAGAAAGAATCTTGGATTCTGATTGGTCGGTGTGTACCTGAGACAGTGATGATATCTCAGTATAACTTCACTGTCATTGATTAGCATTAGTTTTGCTTGCTGTCCTCATTGATTAGCATTAGCTCTTTTTTTTTCTCTTCTGTTAAGAAACAAGATATACTGCCTCACTAAAAAGCTACTAAAAACATTTTTTTAATTTTTTTTTTATTTTGTATAACAATGAGCCATTTTATAATAGCAATAAGGCACTCCAGGGTGTGTGTTGTTGTGTAATAATGTCACTCCTGGGGTGGTGGAAGCACTCGGCTTTGCCTCGTGCTTCAACCTACCCCAGGAGTGACGATTAACACAACACACACCCTGTCGTGCCTTATTGCTTAAACAAACACTGGTTGTGTAAATATAACAGTAATAATCAGATAAAACAGTATTTACACATAGTAAAACAACACTACACATACAGGATTATAAAAGAAAGCTTGCACACCTGTGCAGGTAAAAGCTTTTATCTTACCTATATGTTTATACAGTATACACAGTTACGGTGTCTCTTGTGGCTGTAAGAGTGCATTCTCAAGTTATTTGGGTGAGAGATCTGTGAAGCAAAGTTGAGTACTTCTGACACACAAAGGACTTGAGAAGAAACTCATAACCACAAGAATGTAGTAACTGTTGTAACCTCCTTGCAAATGGGGTTTCCTAGAAATGCCAGTCTTGGTTTACCTTAGCCCGTTTTGTTCTGTCCTTCTCCCGCTGTCTCTCAGGCTTCTCCTGACTTGGCTTCCCAGATCCTGTTTGCCCTCGTGTGTGCCCCAACTTGCAGTCAAATGAAAATCCAGCCCCTCAGGGCTTAAACTGCTTACCACGAAGCCCCGCTGCAAAAGTGCTGCCTCAGGGTAGCGGGAGTCGCTTGCACGCATGCCGCGCCTTTTGATGTGGGAGCCGCTTGTTTTATGGGGTCACCTCGACTTGCTGTCGGTCCCAGGATCCCTTCCAACCTATTTGGGATCCAGTGACCATGGACAGCCTGCTGGGGGACCACTCAGATGAGAATTAAAGGAGTTCTAACAGGGGCTCATTTGAGTATGCTTGTGCAGGGCCCCGGTCATCTGAATAATGCATAACAGTGTGTCTGGCTGCCTCCAGGGTAGCTATGTTCAGCTCCAGCCGAAAAGTAAAGAATTAAAATGTTTAAATAATGGAACTGTTGCTGCTTGTTGGGAATATACTGTGCATGTGGGGAAAAGTGTTTAAAGTTAAAATGAGTACTGTTTCCCTGGCAATTCCAGTATCTGGGACTCTGTGTGTCAGCCTTTCAGCTGCTGCAAGGGGAGCTTGCATAAGTGCAGTAGTGACAGTAAAAGTAAAAGAGCCATGTTTTTCATCTGTGCAGCGACTGCAAGTACAGCCTTTAAGCTACAGAACTGTGGGGCATTTGAGGTAAATAATTACTTCTTTCTGGTTGCACCAGGACATTATTCAGGACTGTATCTAATCTGCTATAAGGGAGAGTGGGTTAAGCAGCCATTGCCAGCAGTACAGCCAACTGGAATTGCAGCAATAGAAAGCCAGGACTTGTGGGACATTCACTGCATCTTATGGGTAAGCACCCAAGTGCTTACAGGGGGGCTAACAGGACATTATTTTAGGCGCAAATTCCACAACCCAATTGTACTTCGAGTGTTCTGATTGACAGGTCCTTCAGCAACTTGGAGACATGTCACCCCATCCCTGCTACCAATCAGGAGTCGAGCTAGGAGCTCTATAAAGAGACAATGTTGCCAGTTTGTCTGGGGATTCAGAGGGAGATTCAGAGATGCAGAGCTGAGTGAGAGAGCAGCAGAGCAGGCTCCAGCCTGCTGGGAGCCCCTCATGGGGGAGGGGCTCAGGCTCCAGCCATGCCATCAGGCCTGGGCCACTTAATTCAAGCCATTTCAGTCTTCAGAGGGCATTTGTTATTTTCTTCAGTTAACTAGTTACAGTAATTGTGCTTTCTGCAGCAGCTAGTCTGGAGGTTGCCAGTACTGTCCTCCAGAGGCTAGCCTTCCCTCCCACATCGGGGAAAGATGTGGACCAAAGAATCAGATGTCCAGCAGCAGTGAGAGCGCTGACCAGACCAGATGACATCATGCAGTGGTGAGAGCGCTGACCAAGTATCTCAGTGGTGAGAGAGCTAAAGAAGTCTTCAGGATGCCTTCGATTGCAGATGAGACCCGTGGAGGACCTGAGTGAGTACCCTCATACCTCCAGATGCGAGGGAGAAGCTAAGCAAGTAATCTTGGGGGCTCCATGCCCCATTAAGAAATGTGTGCTGTTAAGTGTGAAGTATTGAAGTCATCAGTCTGGGCTACTAACCCCATAAGAGACTGCCTAGTTCAAGTAATGGATGCATCTTGTCTGTGGCCCAAATGGCTAAGTTGCAGGTGCAGCAAGATGCTGGGCTTAGTGAATCATATAAATGTGTAGCTATGGGTTAGAGTCCTGCTATCATGGAGCTGTCTGCCAAGACGCGCTTGCCACTTCATGAGACAGGAGGCCCTAGAGCATATTAATATCTAAGATACCTTAAAGAGAATGTACCCGTGTCTGCACAGAATTTCGTCTAAGAGCGCTTGGTATAAGTGTTAAATGGCTAGACGTGCTGGCTAGGACTCCGCTTGTGGATAATGTTCTTGATATATAATGTACTGGATGTGACTGCCTGTGACTAAAGTATGGGATGCTTGATAAAAGTATTGTTGCCAACTTACTCTGGATGGATGCCTTTTGGTGTATAAAGTACTGTATGTGACCGTGTTTAAACTACGTTTAGGATGCTTGACAGAAGCATCACTCTCATTGCATTGGATGGGACTTTCAAATATTGTGCTGAATGTTCTGGATGTAAGATCCACATAGTTTATTCTGGAATGTTCAGAAGTCTGTGAGTGCAGTGTAATCCCTGATTTGTCTGCAAGTGCAGGGCAATCCCTGCTTTGTCTGCTAAAGTGCAGGGCAATCCCTGCTGTGGATGTAAATAGTAATTTGCTGCTTTACAAAAATCTGTTTCCAAGTTGCCCCCACCCTCAAATTAATAGCCGGCCACATCGACCAGCTGCAGCTCCATCAGGTCTGCAACATCTTGGACTGTGGTATCTGTTTAACCAGTATGGTATGATATTGCGGGGTTTCTGCTGTATCTGGGACTGGTACCAGTGTGGGTAATATTAATAATTATGTTTAACATCTGATTTATCAGCAGCTAGATAGCCAGGGCTCTGGATGTCTTAAGTTGAATGGTAAAATGTGATTTATGTCTGCCTGTTAATATGTAGCCACGCAGCTGGAGGGTTCACCAGCAAAATCCAAAATGATCTCTGTACATGTGTAAATACGGTAAGATATCCTCTACTCCTCCTGTTTCCCTTTCCTAGCGCCTTTATTACCCCGAAATAAATATCTTCTTGTTGTTGTTTGAAATCCTGTGTGAGCATATTATTAGAGAGAGCCTTCAATTCAAAATGTTTAAATGTGGGGAGCTGTATCTTGGGGCATGTCTGGGGAGGGTAACTGGTCATCGTGGGTGGTGTAGCAGCTCAGGGGGCTACACCCAGCACCATCTCACCCATGTAAAGCACCCTGAGTGGAGGCACTGCGCAAAGGTTTTAAAAAATGTTATAAGTTAGCGAACCCAACCCCCTTAGCCTATGTCCAGGGTAGTAGGCAGGGGTGTAACACTGGGGGGTGGCGCCATCCAGGGGTTACACTGTATATATGAATAGATTTTAAATCATGTTTGTAACCCCTAGGTGGCACTATCCCAAGGGCTACTACCCCTGCCTGCTTGGCTAGTAGCAGGTTAAGGGGCCTGAGTTCTGAAACGGGTGCCTCCACCCGGAGGTCAGGGTTGGTAGTGGTCAAGCTAACCTGGGCACAGCCCTCCGGGGCACTGTAACCCCCCCTTTCCCCTCCAGTGGCCTGAACACTGTACAATAATCACTTTCACAATACCCCTGGTACACCACACAAGTACCCACACTGTTTGTACTTACCGCCAGGGCTGGTTCCTCTGGCTCGACCCTGGGGACCCCCTGTAAAACAAGGTTATGCACAGCAAATAGCAACAGTACAGTACTTTGAGCACAAACTGGAACCACAGTCAGATTACATGCAGAAAAAGTTAGATCTGATTTATTCAGGGGACTTGAGCAAGGAAGGGGCAAAATCAGGTTAATTAGTTTATAGGTTATATCAATCAAGCAGTTATGCATGCGCTTTGAGTCCCCCCACACAGTCACACCTCTGGGTACCCAGTTGGAGAAGAGATGGGCTAGCCAGGACTTTTGCCCGGGGTCACAGCTGGTTGGGGCCCTGTGATGGAAAACACAACATGCACAGTACACAACATTTGTAATCTGGAGCCAGAGGACTCAGTTCGTAAAGGAAACAAAACAACAAGACAATCAGATGACACACTCAGATTAAGCTGTTGTTGCAGGGAGCTACCCTGGTATTTACTCACAGTACCCAAGACTGGACACAGGCAGGACGAAAATCGAAACTGCAGGTGGTTGATCTGGAATGCCAGGAGAAGCAGGGCCCACACGAGTCGCAGAGGCGTCGTTCCTGTTCAAGCATGGAGCAGGGGGCTGATCCCCAGGCAGGTCTCTCGTCGATGGCTTCTCTGTGCAGTGGGTAGTCTGGCTGGGCCAGTCTGGCAAGGCCCAGACTGCATGGAGATAAATTCGGATGCAGTCCGTTTTGGGCTGGATACAGCTTCCAGCAAGCAGAACATAGTTCACACAGTGGGGAACTAACTCACAACCCACTAGCAGCTCATAGCACATTTACATGTACGGGAATTCTACTGTACCAGGCAAAGCGCTCCCCGCTCACAATCACAAAGTCTCTGCACACACCGGGAGCTTAGGGGTAGCTGGAACTCCTGACAGGCTGATCGCATTCAGCAAAATCTTCGGTCTTCTTTAGGTTGAGCCTGGCCCACTTCAGTAGCTTACTTTAGTCACACAAACTTGGATTTAGTCCAAAATAATTCTCTTCTCTCCCTCTCAGGAGCAGCAGGCAGACATGCGGGCCAAACTCTCAGCCTTTTCACTATTCTCCCATGTGAATCCACTCAGGATTGCTGCTCAGAATCACTTCAGCTCCTTCTTCTTTAGCTTCCAGCTTAGATCTAACTGAAAACTGCAAGCAGCCCGGGACTTCCCCAAGATCCAAAGGGTTTGGTTGGCTGATTTGGCTCTCAGTCAAAGCAAGAGCTCCCCCTTCAGTTGCAAAAAAGGCGCAAAAAGTTTAAAAATACAATTCCTACAGATTTTGACTTCAGACAGCTCCTGTAGTCCGGCTACATTTTAGGTCCCACCAGAACTGATTGGTCCAATTTGCAGTCCAGGACCAAGATAGTGGAGACAAAACAAAACAGTCCTTGCTACAAAGAAAGCAGGTTAGACAAACTACATTATCATTATCGCTCTAAATGATTTTCAGCAAATAGTTACATCTTTCAACAGAGCTCCCTCTCAGATTACTTAGGCTGCAATCAGGCAGCTTTTAAAGAGACAGTACACAGAGGCTATACAGGCTCTGGTAATCACATTTAAACTGCTGAAATGCAGGACACCAGCCTGGCAATGAGCATTTAGGCAAGCTCAAGGAAGACTTTTTGGGAACCCCCATTTGTAGGGGGGGTTACATGTTGAAAATTGCTGTTTTTAAAAAAGGGAATTTTAATTAAAAATCAAAATGTTTCACTTTGTGGAAAGTCATAGAAGGCCCTGTGAGTGGCCATGGACTATGCCAACTGAAATTAGAATGTCAAGGGCCAGATATTCAAAAGTACAAACAGGAGCAATCTTTGCACTTGCCATGATTTGCATCTGCGCCAGGCCCACAGACATTTATATTCAGAGGTGCTAGCTATCTGAATATAGAGTGGATGGCATGCAGCATAAATGTGTGTAGCACACGCAGCACTGTACAATGGCACTGCACTACACATAGCACAAAGGACAGCGTAGCCCAAAAAGGGGGCATGCAAAGGCACAGCCCAGTCCAGGGCACCAAGTAAGAAACTGCATACCGGGGTGACTGTGGGTGTGCAGAGAAGGCACCAAGGACGGACACACAACACTGCTCTTTCAGTATCAAAGCTAACTTTATTAATAACAAATAGCAACAGGCCAGTAAAACAAAGGGAAAGGTGAGAGTAAACAGGGGTGGGGTAGCAACACGGAGTAGGGTGCGTCCATCAGAGGGCATCCGGGAGGGAGTGGCTGTACCGAGGGCAACCTCGTGGTGCTGGTGGGGTGGTGCAGGAGGTGCTGCCAGGTCTAAATGCTGGACCACTGTCACTACCTCCTGGACTGCCTCGCTGAGTTCCTCCAAACAGCATACAATTATGTGCTGCTGCCTCACCAGTTACCTGAGGAGGTCATCCTGACCCTCAGATGTCTCTGGCTGCCTCCACTGGTCCAGACTCCACATATGGACAGAAAGAAAAATAAATCATCCAGCTGTGTGCATCGGATGGGGACGCAGGTCCTGCCTATTGTACGCTGCCACTTTAAATCTAGACAGCACATGAGCTATGATGCCACTCAGGGAGGTTGGGTAGTTATCACTTTGAGTGGACCAGACACGGTACACAATGAACTGCACTGTGGGCCCCTACACTGGAGGGATGCATGGTCTTGGCTGCGCCATGCAGTATATGCGGTAGCCGTGCCATGGCATACACACATCATCAGCGGGCATGGCAGAGGTATGCCAGTGGCACAGGCATCTTACCAGGGTCTGTGGGGCAGAGTCATGTCCTGTGGGCATGGAGGGGTGCCCACACAGCCAGGGGCCACTGGCCAGGCATCTTGCACCCTTGTAAACCCTGGTGTGTTGGACACAGACATCCATGATCCTCCCTGAGTTGCAGCCTGGACAGAGTAGAGCCACACACATGGGACAGACAACACAGCTGCACAAGGGAGGAAACAGCAGGTAGCACTGTGTGCAACCCCATGGTGCATGATACTACCGCAATGGTGTACATGGGAAGACACAGGACTCACCATGCACCTGTCAGTACAACACCAATGTGCAATGTGCTGCATCTCAGTGTGGCCAATGTCTCTGTCATCACTGGTGCAGCCTAGGTAGAGTGTGGCCAGAGTGGCTGAGGCCACCAGGATACCTGGCCATGTCCATGTGGACCCCCCATGGTAGGCACATGGAAATCCTATATATCCTGACAGTCACCACATGTATCAGCTGCACCTGACCTGACCTAGGCTGATAGGTCACTGTAGCCACTGTAACGGTGCCTGCACAGCACCACAGTAGCCCAGTGACACTGCCCATGTGTAAGTCCATGTGTCCCCGTGGCCGTCCCCAGTGATTGGCCCCATAGGTCCCTTGAGACACTGTTTAGTTGTCCCCCTACCCTACACTCACCATGGGTATGTCCACCACTACAGGGCCTGTAGTTCTCATGGCCCCACCACAGCCAACATGTGGCCATTGATCCCAACACTGGGGTCACCATAGCCAAGTTGGCACTGTGTCCCGTGCTATCCACCTGCTGCAGCCTGATTCATGCACACATGGTGCCCAGCATGCACTGCCCACTCAAGTCTCCCCTGACTGCAACCCCATGCCAGTATCATGGCCCACCAGCATGCCACTGGGGCATGCCACATGCCACATATTATGTGGCATCGAGTATTCTGGCAGCACAGAGGGACTACCATAGCAGGTTGCTGGGGCACATGGGTGGCCATGGCAGCGTACTGACCAAACATGGAGAGATGCCTGCCACCGCTGCAACCTGTGTTCACCATCCTGCCACAGGAAGGTAGGGGGTCTACCATCTGTGCAATGCCCCCACCATGGCCGGTGTGCACTATCACTATCCTCCATGGCAGCAGTCCAATAGCATATGCAACTTGCATCTGCACAATTGGCACCATGGCATGGGACAGAGACATGGGCAGCATGCCTGCAGCACGAAGGGGCATCGCAATGCAGTGCATACAAGTTGCGGCGCAATGGCACCAGTCACCTGATGCCCCTATGCATGGTGTGTATCCACTACCCGAATCCCTGATGTGATCCCCCACAGGGTTGCTCCCAGCATAGTGGCTGACATAGAAACACACACGCTGGACACAAGCACATGTGACATAGTGTGCATGTGTAGCAGACAGGGCACATGCCACCACATTGGACATGGCAGGAATGTGGCCCCCCCAGGGTAGTCAGTTATGATGGAGCCTGCCCTAGAGGATGAACATGGCCAGTGCATATCCCCACACTTCCGACAGCGGCCCCCTATCCACACATCTTCCCAAGGTGTGGCATGCCATGGACACTGTTTACGGGCACCCATTGTACCATGCCCCAGCAAGGCCTGACCACAGGCACCTGTGGCTGCACGCCCAGGGGCACTGCCATCCCCTGGTCCACTCTCTCCCATGCTGACACACACATACACATGGTGTCTATACCCCTGGACAGCCCATGCGGCAGTGACAAGGCACAACCCTCCATAGTCCCATATAGCCAAGAGTACACCATGCAGGGCTAGGCCCTATGCCCATGACAGCGGTAGGGCAATGGCGACCATCACACAACCTGTGCTTGCACCCACTCCTGTACATATGTAACCCTGGGTGCTGCACACCTGGCAGTCTTCTCACCAGTTCACCTCCTCTCTGCAGCTCTGCCTGCAGCCCCACCATGGCTCGCTGACCCCTCCCTGGGCACTCTCCTGCATCACTGGGCCTGTGCCTGCTCCTCCTGTCCCTGTCCATGCTGGGTGTTGAGATCTGTGGGGTATAAAAGTGAGGTGTGATTAGTCCCCCACAGTGGTATACAGTGCTCCATCCAGTACACACTACCCAACATAACCATGCCTCTGTCTGCACCGTGGCCCAGCCACAACATATGCCATGCATGGGAGGACTAGACAGACAGGACTGCAAGGTACCTGTAGCACCACCAGTGGCACCACACACAGGCAAACACATCACTTGCAACTGCAATATGGCCCACCCCCTATGTGGTAATGAACACCACCCTGTGCATTGTCTGCAACTCACCAGCCCCAGTACCACTGACGAGACATGGGAGCCTCAGGCCTTGTGTAGGCAGCGATTGCATGGGTATACGTGGTGCAGCATGTAACACACCACAAGGGTGACAGTGCCTACCGGTGTAACCGCCAGGGATCCAGGATGCTGTGGTGTGTGTCCACACAGTGTCCTGTACATGGCTGGCCCATGCACACACATGCCACACCCCATGTAGTAGCTGGCATATGAGGCCATATGATGTGCCACGTACACCGTGTGTGACAGAGCCAGGGGACTGTGCCACATCCTACTGGGTACAGCATCCAGGACAGTCACACATACAACGCATGTGTGCATCATCCCAGCCAAATGTGGCGACGGGCAGTGACACACAAGGGTCCCCGTAGGTGGCTCCCCCTCCCTGCCAGGAGAGCTGTGCCACTATATAGATGGCTGTCATGCCCATGACTCTGCTTCCATGGCCATGTGATGGCCCCCACCATGCTGGAATTGACAGTGCACCCCTCAGGCATCCATGTTGGATCTGGTCATGCACAGGACAGATGGGCAGCCCCTGGGTTAGGGATGCCGACCAGCAGTATACATTTGGGGGGCTATGCTGAACGGCATGTCCCAGTAGTACACAAGGTAACATCGGGGGTGTACAGGTGGTGTGCACAGTGTCTGGTGGTGGGGTTGCCCTAACATAGTGTACCATGCCACAGGCCTGCACCCATGCCTGTACACACACCCATCTGGCACCCAGCCATACCTACATGGCTTGGGCATGTTGCCACTGGTGACCATGGCCTACAGTTCATGCAGTCTGTGCACCTCACTCCATTTCAGGTCGCTGAAGTAATGTCGGCATTGGTCCCTGGAGTGGATGATCCCTGTTATGTGGGTCAAGCGATGGCTCACTGAGGCCCAGACCTCACACTAGGGCCTGTCCGCCCTTCACACCTCCACCAGCAGCTCCTCCTCCCTTGCCACCACAAGGTCCACTAGGTTTGCCACCTTGACTGAGGACCAAATCTGATCTCACTGCAGTACTGCCTGGCATCATCGATCACTCACAGTTGCTGCCTTGTATCAGCTATACAGGCTGGTGCCATGCTGCTTCCTCTTGTAAGGCTCATGCCGCTTTTGCACAATATAGTGTGCTGGTAGTACTGCACAACATGTTGATGTGCTGCACAACATGCACATCTAGAAATGGGGACAGGGCCGATGGCACATGGCCGACGTGGGGTGGCACGTGTATGGTACACACATATGCATGTGGTGCATGCACCCCATTGCGCAGAGCTACACACCTGTGCAGGGTTGCTATGTGCATGGCTGCACAGCCGAATGACATTATAGGCAGGACATGTCATCATGTCTGTGCAATGACCATAGAGTGTGCAACTGATCATGCTGTGTAAATACATGCACAGGTGCAAACCCGGTTAGTGCTGTGGACATCCCTGCAATATTCAGCAAGAGTATGCAAATGTGGTCATTTGACAGTCCCTGGGCAGCCACATTAACATGTCATTACATGCCGTGCTGCATACATTAGCATGCCAAATTGTACCTGTGCTATTTAAGAGGGCACATTTCCCCACCTAGACAGCACAGTGGAACTGCAGGTGAATGGAGGTAAGTGTCCTGTGTAATGACCTAGAATTTGAGGTGTGAGCAGTGGACTGTGTGTATGCACCCATCTCAGCATGTCCCCTAGATGCATGTGGCATGTACAGTGCTCTCAGACTGTTCCGGCAACATTCCTATACCCTAGGGTGCTATACATGTGTTCAAGTAGTGGACATTCATGTCTATGCTAGCCACCATTCCCTACTGTCCCATGTTAGCAATGCAGCTGTCTGGCACATATGTCCATGTGGACACCCATGACACCCTGTAACATACAAGAATCCTGATTGCTCTAGGAGCATTGCATGAAACAAGTGGGGGTGGCAAATTTACTGGGTGTCATGTCATACACATAGCCCTGGAGCCATGGAATGGACTACTGTCCCCATAGTCATTCAGGGGTTTGAAGGGAAAACAAAGCCTGCATGGGGCAATATTCCATGCTTTATGCATCAGGGAAACATGGAACATATGCTAGTGAGCAACAGATTGTATGGTGTAGCAGTATGAGTGCAATGCCACTGTCTCTGGGCCGGGGTGTTCTGAAACCATCGATGTTGTGCTGTGGTGGACATGGTTGGTGATGTCCCCATGGAGTCACTGGACCACCGTGGACACATTGTCCATGGGCACGTGTCCCTTGCCCTGTACATTAAGGAACATACTGTGCAGTTGGATGGGCCCTGCCACACGGAGTGGGCTATGGTGGGGGCCCATCACAGCCTAGTGACTAGGTGTTGTCTGTACTGTGGGGTTGTCATCCATCACCTAGTGGTCTACTTGGGGATATACGATGGTGGTAGTGGTAGTGTCAGCAGGGTCCTAGGGTCATGCCAAGATGGAGGCCCTGGGATGCCTGCGCATTGTACCCTGTGTGTACAATATGTGCAACTGTACCGTGTGTGTATATAGCGGACCATTGTGCTGGCACTCACATCCACTAGTAGTGCTGTTGCTGTGTGTGGGAGGGGGCAACCTCCCTCTATGCTGCACACTGCTGGTGGGGTTGCCCTGCACACACATGCATCCGTGTAGGTGGCCCAAGTGTACATGATCCCATGCCCCTGTCCAACCCTACCTGTCTGTGACCATTGCAATGACTGGGTGTGCACATATTAGGCCAGTGCCAGTAGGCCTAGGGCTGTGGGAGGGTGTGCATTACTGGGACACATCCATGGTGTGGGGTGGGGAGGGGAACCTGGCATCTGTTCAGCTGTGTACCACTGCCTGTACTCCCTGGTCACCCGTCATGCACCCCACTGTCTGGCCGGTGCCATAGAGGATACTGACAGACTGGGGGCCCACTAATTCTACGCTGAGGAGTTGCAGGCTCTGGCACAGGCCTACAAGGCCAGGTAAGATGTCATGTCCCGCTGCATTAACACCAATGCCAATATCCGGTGGGCCTGGGACGAAATCACAGAGGTAGTGAATGCTGTCGGCTGATCGAACAGCATGTTGAAGTGGTGAGGAAGTGCTTCTGGAACTTGAAGAGATTCACAAAGGAGACCATGGCAATGGAGCACTGGGCGCTACATGTCATATGTGGGAGCCCACAGGCTATGGTGGCCACAGGATCCCGTATCCTGCAAAGGAGGCCATGGCATCCACACTACAGCCCAAGGAGATGACTAGTGTGCCAAGTGGTGGATAAGAAAGCCAAGAGGGACCTGCCTAGCCATGTGAGCAACTGCCTGTACAACCCCCCCCCCCCCCATAGGTCATGTGTGTCGGCATGGGTGTCTAGCGGTATGAGTGCATGATGAGGCCAGGGCTAGGTATGACACAGGGTGGTCCCCATCACCCAGTGAGTGGCCATCTGTGTGTGTGCCCACAATAGTGCACATGTGGTTACTCCTGTGCCCTCCGGGGCTGGGATGTGAGCACCTTTGGGTGGTGGGGTGTGCCTGATCAGCTGGTGTTTGTACAATAGTGCTGTGTGTTTGTTCTCTGGTGTTGGGATGTGTGCCTACCAGTGATGGGTGTGTGTCCACAGGTGATGGGGTGTGTACACAGTGGATCTGAGTGTGTGCATGCATGTGTGTGAGCACACTGGTGATGGGGCATGTGGACACTGGTGCTGTGTTGTGTTCCCCATGGTGACAGCATGTGTGTTTCCAGTGTAAGGATGTGCCTCTCCCTGCAGGGTATGAGCTCTGCACTGCACACAACATGTTGGCACATCGCACCATACACCAGGGCACATATGCTGCCTTGGCCTGTACACTACCCTGTTTGGTACATTATTATATAATTTCCCTGTTATCTCCCTACAGCACATGGAGTCAGACTCAGAGGAGAACACTGCAGGACCATCCTGGCACGTGTGGTTCCCTCCGCAAACCCATCCACACTACCCAGAGGACGGCAGCAAGGAGACACGTCAGTGGATGACAATGACAATGAAACCTACATTGAGAGCTTGGAGTAGGCAGGGCCTGCCCAAAATCGGAATAGGCTGTCCCCCACTGCCAGCACCTGTGCCACTGGTGCCCAGCCGCAGTCACCACTCATCCCAGCAGACAGAGGGATGCTGCCAAACTCTGTCCCTGGCACAGTCATTGTCGTGCCACCTCAGGTCTCCTCTACCACCATGACTACCATCCTACCACCCTACCAGGACCCCTCTACTACCATGACTACCATCCTACTGCCCCCTGCCAACACCGCAGGCCCAGCCACTGCAGCACCTCCCCATGATGCCACCAGTGGCACATCCACAGCCATACTACCTCACACCCATTGCAACAGGCCATACACAGCCAGTCTTCTGCACCCACCACGTGCTGCCGCACCTTTCACAGTGTAGCCATAGCCCATACAATGGCTGGGGGTGCAGCCCAACCCCATCCCACTTGACGGTCCCCGATGACAGCAAGATGCGGCCAAGAACCGGCAGCTGCTGCGGTCTGCCATGGAGGCTCAGAGTACTGCACAGCAGGAGCTGACAGGCCTCCACCACATGCTGCATGAGGACGTGACACGCCTCTGAAAATCCTGCATGAGGACATGCAGCGTGCTGAACAGCAGGCAGAGACACAACATGCTAAGGTCATGGTAGTCCTACAGGACCTGTGTGATGCTGTGTGGGAGGCTGCAGCCACAGTGGTGGACAGTGCAAGGACCGGCCATAGCCCCAACCTGTCTAGTGTGAGTAGTGCCACCCCCCCAACAGCATGCCACTACATGGTGCCAGGACACAAACACCCAGTACACCTGGGACTCCCAGGTCACTGAGGACACTGCGCACACCAGACAATGACCTGAACCTCCCCAGGGTAGTATCCTGTGGATCCAAGCCCGGGGCTGGGTGACACACTTCACCACAGACATTCCTCATACTATGGATGAGATCCACCCCCCCCCCACTACCATACAGGGAGTTGGGCAGGCAGTCTGGGGCAGTAGCTGGGGACAGACGTAAGAAGCACATGGCCACTCCCTGCCACCTGGGTGTCCCCAGTACACCCACTGTACCCCTATGACACCTCCAGCTGCCCTCTGTTGAGGCCCAGGCTGTCTGACCCCAGTATGGTTGGCTTGGCTTACAGCACCCACCCCAGCTAGCTGGTGAGTATCCCTGTAGTGCTCCTGTTGTCCCCCCCCCCACACTACATGGCCTATGTTTGTGTGTCCTTATATGCTACCCCCATGCATGGTGGGCCTGTTTTGACTTGCACCCCACAACTTCCCTTGCCTGGATGGCATTTATCTGTATTGGCACCCCTTAGGACCACCTGCAACCATGGACATCCACTTGTGTGTACCCTATTTGCACCCTCTTTTCCAGTAGCATAGCATTTGTGTTATGCCCACCATGTTACCCACTGACCTAGCATACTGCACTGCTTGCATTGTTATTGTTGCTGCTGCTGCTGGTGCCTATTCTGTGTCATAGTACATTACTTAACCATATTACGTGTCCTGTGTGGTCTGTGCTCTCCTGCCATGTCCGTAGCTGTCATGCATGATGCACGCTCTGTACTCCTGCACCCTCCTGGCCATTCTGGAATCACAACTGTTGAGCTGCTCCGGTATCCCCTGATTCTCTAGCTCTGTATCTGATGCACGCGGTACCTCTGTGGTGGCATGCATATCCCATGGTTGAGTGCCATGTTGTGTAGTATACAACAGGCATGGAAGATGGCACAGGCCTTGTAAGGGGTAAACTGTAGGGCACCAATGGAATGATCAAGGCACCAGAACTGCATCTTCAGCATTCCAAAGACATGCTTCATGATGTTTCATGTGGTGGTGTGTGCCACATTGTACCTGTCCTCTGCAACAGATGTGAGACAGAGGACAGGTGCAAGGAGCCAGGGTGGCACGGGATAGGCACTGTCCCCTGTGAAGGTGAAGGCATAGGTTAATGTCACATAATAGCATACACACATGGACAGTGATGACAGGTCACAACCACTGGTCCATCCAGTCCACCCATCGACCCTAGTATACCTAGCATGTGTTGTCCATAAATGGTTCAAACCATCATGTCCCACACGCAGCTGCAGGTGGGGCCTGTGAGGTATACTCACTGACAATGTGGCCACTGGGGATGTCCCCACTTTCGAAACTCTGGCACAGGATGGAATTGTTTCATATCAAGGCATTGTAGGCACTACGGGGGTACCATGCCAGGACGTTGCTGATGTGCCCTCATGCATCACACATCACCTGGCAATTGATAGGGTGGTACCCTTTCCTATTGAGATAGGCATCCACTTCATCACTGGTGGGTGCCTGGATGGCAACATGGATACAGTCAATGGCACCAAGTACAACTGGTAGGTGTACAATTTGAGGGAACTGCTGTTCCCTCAGTTGGGGTGCTGGGGAATACAATAAGCTCACCAGCATGGTCCAGAAGAGAGTCTAGGAACTGTCCCAACAAGTGTGAGGTGGCAGACTGCGCAATACTGGTGGTGTCCCCCACCGGTGTCTGGAATGTTCATGTGGCCAGGAAACACATTGCAGCCATCGCCTTCCACTCAATGGACAATGCAGACTGCATTGGGTATCTGATTGAAGCTGGTCATGCAACAGATCACACAACTGCCTGAGCATGACCCTGTTGAACCTGTACCAACTCACAAGTTGGTCTTCACTGAGGACTTCATAGGTGACTTGTGGACAGTACTGTCTGTGTGCAGCATACTGCCTCCACAGCTTATGTATGGGCCCAGGGTGAGCATCTGCCCTCTCCTCTTCCTGTACAGCCTGCTGCAGCATGTACACTACATGTGTGCTCCCCTGAATGCCATCTAGCAGTGTTGCCTGGAGTGTTTCCACCCACATCTAGGATTTGCTCACATTTAAGTTGGCTCTTTTATAAAGCGGTAATTGTGCGGCACTTAGTGGCCTGCGCTAGCCCCATTGCACTCACTAACACACTGCATATCGTCCTGCACCACTATGCATGGTCCTACCCCTGCCTTTGCACACTGCATACATTTTCTTTGCAAGCACGGACTTACAGTTTTAGCACATGCAACACACCCTTTTGACTATGGAATTTTGGTGCAATCCCCATGCCATTCGTGCACAGTCACTTTGCACAGTGCACTAAGCTTTAAATATCTGGCCCCAGAAGTTCAGAACTATGTGTAACCTGGGCACCACCTCACCCACAGGCTACTACCCAAGCCTGCTGCCCTAGATGCAGGTTGAGCTGGCTGGGTTCTGGTTTGGCCAACAAAAGGGGCTCTTTACCAACAATAATGCTATTTGCACAGTGGGTCCACCCAGAGTGACCTTTAAGTGGGTTCAGTAACAAGTTAGCACAACCCTCTGGGATGTTGTACCTACCCACTGCCTGAACCAGTGGTCCAACACATGGATTTGCACAAACACTTTACCTGGCATTCAATGGTACAATTAATGGCGAGCACTAATAATATGCTCACCGCAGTCCCACTTACCAACAGGGTCTGGACCTCTTGAATACACCCTGTGCTCCTGTAAGGAATGATTAGCAGCAACAACAATGCACCTCTTAGTTCTGTCCCATAGCCCAGCACTCAGTAATAATATGCGTGTGAATTGTTGTAGCATTTAAACAATAAATCTGATTTATCTGGGGGACCTTGAACAAGGGTAGAGGGTGCAAATCAAGATTAATTTTAAATAATTTCTTTTGTGTCATAGGATCATTCAAATACCACATTTAACCCCTGGACAGTCCAGTTACTGCTATCTTGGTACCCAGGATTTTAGTAAGTTGCAGGCCTGAAGCACTGCAGCTGGCTGGGGCCCTTAAACGAATAAATTATTGTTGATTCTTCTACCCTTGGCTGTAAGAACATAAGCTGAAACTTCTGACCATCCAGGAAATTGTAATCCTCAGGCCCAATGCCCTGCAAAACAGTCTAAACCACATCCTGAACTTAGAAGGCAAATCAGATGACAAAACACTTTTAATTTTATGCTGCTGGGGCAAGCCCTGTGATTACTTACTGAACCAGGACATCTGGATCGGAATGACTGCCAGGCTGCTTCCCCTCGAGAAAGAGTTCATGGCTGCAGGCTGCAGGTTTCATCCTTTTTGGAAAGGACCAGGATACAGGGACCAGGGCTAACACAACTCACCCCCACGTCAAGGCCTCTCACCCAAGGGTGGCTGCAACCCACGATGATCTTCATTGCAGGAGCTGACTCCCCAATCTGGTCTTCTATCAGCTTTCTTTTAACAAGCAGCAATAGTCTCTCAGAAAAGTTATTTGGCATCACCTGTTCAACTTCTGGCACAGTCTCAGTTAAGCCACACATCTTACCCACTGCCAATCTGCAGTCTCTGGAGTGTAAGCTAGCACAAGTATATTTCAGATCTCCCCCTTTGGCAAATGTGCTGGAGACAATTTCAGTAGCCACAGGCTTCAGGTTCAGGCCACAGTCTCTGAGGTGAACAAGTCTTTCACCGAGATCCAGCTTAGCGGTGATTAGCTTCATGGACACCCTTCAGGCAGAAATCTCAGTTCAGCGGAAATCAATTCTTGTGAGCCTTGGGACACTATCTGCAGTAACCGGCAGTTCAAACAATCCATGCAGGATCCCTAGATGAGGGGAGGCAGATAGGCCTCTCCCCGAATCCACAGTGCTGAGTGCAGAGCCTCCTCTCTTGCTGGAAGCTCGAGCCTAACTCCTGTTCAGACATTTCTTTCGACTGACTGAAAAAAGGAATCCAGTAATCCGGTTGGCCACCCAGGCTGTCAGTCACAGTTCTAGCATCCTGATTGGTTAAAATGGGTGCCAAGCATACAATTCACAGTTTCTCCCAGCAGCCACTGAGAAAGGACCTATTAGGACTCCTTGTGTTCTGATTGGCCCAAAGCAGGCTCAAAGTATCAAACATGGCATCTGGTTGATCGAAAGTAAACAGTCCAAATTCCAAAGTTCATTTTATACAGAACAGTTCAGATTTAGCAATAAACATTTACAGCATTCAATAGAGCCTCATCTGTACTGGTAAGCGACCGCACAATAGACTCTGTAGGAGTGCCGCCTGGCCAGTCGGGAGCTTTGTTTCACTCAGTCCCATGTAGGCTATTCGCTATGTACAAGGACTGAACCTCTTAAAGGTACAGCACAACAGAACTGATCCACACATTTGCACAGGAATCAAGAATACAGCAACACTTTACATCTGGATTTGTATGTTCATCACAGAATGAGCCAGGTTCAAAAGACAGAACACAGGCTGGGATCATGGCCAGGCAGGGGACAACGCAGTGCCCAGGGAGATGACCCAAGGTAAGCCCACCATTTTTTGGGGGGAGTACATATGTGAATGAGACACCCTGTTATGGTTATAAGAGCACCTGAAATATTTAGAAATGAACACTCAATCCTTACTGGCTAAGAACAATGTCATGATTTATAATACAAGTTACAGAATTATAATTTGCATTTAGATTTATGATTTATAATTTACAAGTCACAGAGTCTTCTTACCTCACTATCCACTAGCCCTGTTTCCTCAACCTCTCTCTCTGCAGACAGGCAGTCTGGCTCCCTCCTTGAACACACAGAATCCCCAGCGGAAAGAGGAAGAAACTATCTTGGTTGGAGAATTTATGCCCTCTCTCTCTCTTTCTCTCTCTCTCTCTCTCTCTGGCGCATTGGTCAAGTGAAGCCGTTGTCACTTCCCTATACCCAAGTTCATCAGACTGGCTGAAACTGCTTCAAGCTTGGAATTTTTGGTGGTGCCTACCTTGTGATATTATCTGTCCTAGGTTTCTCTGGGACCCAGCTTCTTTCTGCAGATTATTTTGCATCTGAATGTATGTGGTCAGATGCCATTGAGACAGACTGTCTCAGATTCCTTTGTTCCCTAATGAACTTATCAATCTTCCAAGAAGCCAATACAATTAAAGTTCACGCTTACTAAAAAAAACTGTTGGGCTATCGAAAATCTCCCAAATAGGCCAGTTTTCTCACCTTTGAACTCTGCCTCCTGCCCCCACCACACACACACACACACACACACACACACACACACACACACACATATATGCACTGCTACAGGAGGTACCAGCATTTGACAAAATAGACCACCAGCAAAGCTTGTCTGGTTATCACAAATGTCCATATACCATCATATACTGAGGGTATGTTAAAATACTCATTGTACAACCCTTACTATATTTTATTCTCTTTAATTACTGGTCTGTGGCATAGTAGGTAAAAAAATGCCAAACATTTTCACTTTCACTCAGTTAATTAACTTGTATTGTTAAAAGTAGATGAGGTGGAAAATAGTAATAGACCCAGGAAATGAAAGCTATTAAAGTAAGTCTTTTGAGTTGTAAAACACTTACTGGTTCACAAATTATGTTGTATGCTCAGCTTGAATTTTTAAAACTTTATGTTTAAGTGCAACAATGTCGTAAACTCAAGTGATAATTCAGTGTTTATTTTCCTTTCGAATTGATTGCATACGTATTTATAATACATGAATGATAATACTCATGCATTGTCACTTGTGTATTATCACTTCTGTCATAATACACAGTGATAATATACATATGTATATTACCACATGTATTATGGGATTTGAAAGTGGTCAAAATCGGGGTATTAAATATAGTGATTAGTAATTATAAACAGAGTAATAGATGAAAGATCTATATTATAAATCTGAAGTTGTGTGATCCCAGGAATCTAATGTCAGAACCAACTGGGGGGTCCAGACATATCATGGAGGTAAGGTGCGTGACACCACAGAAGGGCATGGGCACTCGGCATTCCAACTCCCCCCCCCCACTAACTGATGCAGGATCATCACTGGCATCCACTGTGAAGGTAGCTGCTCTCCCACCTCCACACAGGAGGAAGAGTGCAGTTGTGGTAGTTGAAATCATTGGGGTGTAGACAGGAGGAACCAAGGATGAAAAATGCAGGAAGAAATGAATGTTGCCCATCCACCCCAACCACACACCATGTAAATCACATGGCTGTTGTTCCATCAAGGTGTTTGGATGACTTCACTTTTATGGGTTATTTTGTTTCCAGAATTTCAAGACAAGACTCTGATAGCCTTGTCACCTGAGGGTTCTTTATTTAGCTAATAAGAATGACTGGGTGTATGTCCCTGTGGGCTTTTGCCAAGTCTTGGGTTACTGGCATGAGGAAATTCATGGATTGCCTGATGGTCAACCATACACACACTGACATGCCTTACCACATAAATAAGGCTGCAGTTCCATCGCTAGTGACATCATGTTCTCATAGCTTCTAATGCCACTTGAACCCCAAGATGGAAGCTGACAGCTGTGTTACTTGTGGGTTTTTAATCAATAAGGTGTTGTTGTGGGATCTTGTATCACTTGCATTTGTGCATTGTATTCAAATGTATACTTAGTATTGTATCTTGAACTATGATGCCATTACTGTTATATGGGGGCTGGCAGCATAGCCTAGAGGTTAGAGTAATGAACTGTGAATGAGTTTGGTACATCCAGCAGACAAATTTGGGTTTGATTCCTACAACCTCCACTTGCATACTGTGTGACTCTGAGCAAGTCACTTACCCTCACCAGTGCTCCCAGGTCACCCCTGAAAACAGGCACTTGTGCCTAGTGGACCTTATCTGGTTACCAAAAGAATAAAACACAAAATAAATAAATATTTTGTTCTCCTGTTCAATTGACTGTTGTCATTGTATTGTGTTTCTAGTACAACTGTAACCTACTGGGCCGTGTCTGAAAATAGCAAATCTTTGTCTGGTGCACTTATCTGGTAACCAAAAACTATAAATAAATATCTCGACACCTTGGGTTGTGTGGCATGGGGCAAGTGCATTGAATCGCATCAGAAGTGGTGATATCCCACACAATACATGCCCTGGAATGCCTTATGTAACCCCTAGGTGGCACTACCCCAAGGGATACTACCCCTGCCTGCGTGACTGAGAGCAGAGTGAGGGGCCTGAGTTCTAGGAATGGGTTTCTCCACCCAGAGGATAGGGTCAATGGTAGCATAGCTGTCGTGGGTACAACCCTCTGGGACACTGTTACACCCCCTCTTTTCCCTCTAGTGGCCTGAATGGTTCACTGAATACACAAGTGCAATTAACACATGACAACAGATTTAACCCCACACTTGTTGCACTTACCACCAGGGCTAGATCAGCTGGCTCAGCCCTGGAGACCCCCTGTAAAACAAGATTTACCACAACAACCAACAGTATTTCAGTGCTGTTTGTACAGAGGTATACCACAAACAGTTTAAGTGCAAAAAGATTCCGATCTGATTTATTTGGGGGCATGAACAAGGAAGGAACATAATCTGGTGCTTGATTCTATTACTGATTAAATCAGGATTAAGCAATTAACAGAAGCACTCTGGATAGGGGGGTCGGTCCCAGTCCTTTCACAGAAGAAAGGGTTCTGAAAGAACTCCTAAAACTGAAGGTGGACAAAGCAATGGGGCCTGATGGAATTCACCCCAGAACTCTAAAAGAATTAAGGAGAGAACTAGTGACACCACTGACTACCCTTTTTAATAAATCATGGGAGGATGGTGTGGTACCTGAGGACTGGAGGAAGACGGTTGTGATTCCTCTTCACAAAAGTTGGAGCAAGACAGAGGCAGGAAACTACAGACCTGTCAGTTTGACCTCTGTGGTGGGGAAAGTGATGGAATCACTTCTGAAGGAAAGAATTGTTGAGTACCTAGAGGCCAGTGGGGCACAGTACCCAAGGCAGCATGGGTTCACAGCGGGAAGGTCATGTCAGACAAATCTAATTGATTTCTTTGACTGGGTGACCAAAGTAGTAGACCAGGGAGGGGCTGTGGACATGGCCTACCTAGACTTTAGCAAGGCATTTGACACAGTCCCACATAAAAGATTAATAGTCAAATTAACCAGCCTAAGAGTGGGTCCCAGGGTGGTAGCCTAGGTAAAACATTGGCTGGACAACAGGAAACAGAAGGTAATTGTAAATGGAGTCCACTCTGAAGAAAGAGGGGTTACTAGTGGGGTACCGCAGGGTTCAGTGCTGGGTCCAGTCCTTTTTAATTTCATTATAAGTGACATTGCAGAGGGACTGGAAGGAGAAGTATGCCTCTTTGCAGATGACACAAAGATCTGCAACAAGGTTGATACACAAGGAGGTGTGGTAAGGATGAGAAGGGACTTGGCAAGGTTGGAGGAATGGTCAGAAGTATGGCAGGATTCAATGCAAAGAAAGGCAAAATAATGTACCTGGGAAACAAAAACCCAGGGGAAGATTACACAGTGGGGGGGGGGTAGTAACAACAACAAAAATGGAAAGGGACCTGCGGATAATCATATCAGATGACCTTAAGGTTGGCAAGCAATGTGAGAAGGCAGTAGGGAGGGCTGGGGGTATACTGGGATGTATAGGAAGAGGCATCACCAGCAGAAAACAGGAAGTTGTTATCCCCCTCTACAGACAGTTGGTGAGACCCCATCTGGAGTACTGCATCCAGTTCTGGAGACCCCATCTCCGCAAGGACATAGACAGGATGGAGGCAGTCCAGAGGAGGACAACTAAAATGATGCAGGGTCTGCAAGAGAAGCCAAGTGAGGAGTGACTAAAGGAGCTTAATATGTATACCCTTGAGGAAAGGAGGGGGGGGGACATGATAGAAACTTTTAAGTATCTCAGTGGAATCAACAAAGTCCAAGAGGGTAGCATCTTTCAGAAAAAGAGATGTGCAAGAACAAGGGGACACAATTTGACGATAGAGGGGGGACGGCTCAGGGGCAATGTGAGGAAGTATTTTTTCACAGAGAGTGTGGTAGACGCAAGGAACAGCCTTCCTGAGGAGGTTGTGGGGTCTAAAACTGTGGGAGAATTCAAGAATGCATGGGACAGACATAAGGCAATTTTTATGGGTGGTGGGAAGAAATAGGCTGTTGGTTAACTAGGATCTGCAGCTTATTCTATAGGTAGGGAAATGGGCAGACTAGGTGGGCCAAGCGGTCCTTATCTGGTGTCAAAGTCTATGTTTCTATGTTTCTCTGTTAAGCATGCATGCCTCTAAGAGTCCCTCTATCACAGTTACACACACTCTGGGTACCCAATTGGAGTTACAGACTAGCCTGAAGCATTGCCCGGGGTAGGCTGGCATTGCAGCTGCTGTTGGGGACCTTAGGAAAAAGAAAACACAACATGCACTTTAACCCAATATTTGTATTCTGGTGCTGGAGGGCTCAGTTTGTGACAATCAATCAAAACAATTAAATCAGATGACACACTGATTAGGAGGTAGTTGCAGGGAGCTACCCTGTGATTTACTCACGATACCAAGACCAGGTTGCAGGAGGGATGAAGTGGAGACCTCAGTATGAAGTGCTGGTTTGCCAGGAGAAGCAGGGCCCACACGATTCACCGTGGTTTTGTTCCTATTCGTTGATGTTGAGCAGGGAGCCGATCCCCAGGCAGGTCTCTCGTCGGGTGGTAATCTGCAGCATGAGCGGCAATCAGGGCCGAGGTGTTGAGGCCCAGACAGGTTGAAGGAAACAGATTCAGTCCGGTCAGAGTTACTGGATACTGCTTCCAGCAAACGTGACACATTCAAGCAGTGGGGAACCAAATTGCGACCCACTATTCGCATTCACTACACTTATAGTAAAGGCAAGGAAGTACCACAGTTTGGATGACAGTCCGGTTGCAATTCACAGGATTTTCTGTGCAAACTGTACGTTCTGCGGTCATGGTGGAAGTCCTGACAGGCCAATCACACAACAGTAAGTCTTCGGTCCTTTTCAGGTGAAATTAGTCACAACTCAGGCTGAAAGTCACAGGTTCAAATAAAGTCTGACACTAAGCTTAAGGTCTCTTCACTCAGGAAGATGGTAGGAGGCAGGCCAGACACAGTCTTCCCGCTGATTTCCCTGCGCACTACGCAGGAGCAGCTGCTCAAATCTCTCGAGCTCCTCTCACTCTCATCTCCTACTTCAGACTGACACACTGCTGCAGGAAGCTCGAGACTTTCCCAGTGATCCAAAAGGTTCGATTCTTTGATCCATCTGTCAGTCACAGCAAGGGCTCCCCCTCCAGGTCCATTTAGGCACCAAAAGGAGAAAACTACAATTCCTACAGAAATTCACTCCCGTGAGACCCCTGGGGGCAGGCTCCATTTTAGGGCCCCCAAAGGTACTGATTGGTCCAAACTAGGCACTCCAGAACCAAGATGGTGGTGATTAACAGAAAAGTCCATGCTGCAAAGAAGGCAGGTTAGACAAACTACAATATCATTATTAAGAAAGCAGATAATCAGCAAACAAATCACACTTCTTAACAGAGCTCCCTCTGTGCAATTAGTGATGGCAGAATGGAGCAATTATCTGGCAGCCCAGGTGGGACTCGAGCTTAGGAACTCTCAGCCCCTACCCAGATTAATTATACACTATGAGATAGGCAGCTCTTGAAGAGACAGTTACAGAGGCTAATAGGGACTCGCAGGCAATTACTTTTAAATGGTTAGAACACAGAACACCACTGGACAGTGGGCATTTAGGCACACCCAAGGAAGACTTTTGGGAACCCCCATTTACACGGGGGTTACACCTATAATATGACTAAATTGGAACCCATTTTAAACAGGTTTTTCCAAAGATATAGCAATAATGCAATTTCTTTTTTTTTTTTTTACTATGCTTTTTGTCCCAGCCAGCATCAGGACATCCACCCTGGTCTCGTCACCCGCTGCCTTCTGCTCCCAAATGAGCCATGCTCCCCCGTGCCCCCTGGCTTAGCCCCCAGGGTAGGATCGCAGCACCAGCCAAGGTGTCATGAATGTTGTTCGGGTCTGGCGAGCTGGCTGGAGTACATGGATAGGGTAAGTGCGAGGGCATCATAGAGGCGCTTGACTGGGATTTTTTGTGTCCCCAAAAGGACGCTGTTTTTCCTCAGGGGTGGGGACCAGCGATGATGACCCAAATCAGCCCCACTCTCGATGTCCAGACGCTGTTAGTTGCAGATCCTGGCCTCTGCCAGGGTCCGTAGTGCACCAGACGTTCATCCCCCCTCCCCCGGAGAAGGACAGCAGTCCAAGGGATGCTCCATCCATCTCCCCCCAGCCGGCTCTCTGGCGACCCAGGCAATAATGCAATTCTTATGCACACTGAAAGGAAAGCATGAGTACAGACAGAACTACTGTGAGCAGCAAGTCCATTCTCATATCTGCTCAACACTCACATGCTTACCTGCAGAAGTCTAAATCGGCAGAACCCAATAGATTTAATAGGGTATCTGGAGTTCAGTAGCACTGTGGCCTACATCCCAACCCCCTTCAAACACTATTTAGAGAGAATGGACCAACTTGTCTCAGACACACATTTTCTTGTTCCACTATCCTCCCTTCCTCCTCTTGCATCTCCCTCTCTCCTTCCACTGATCATTACCACACTTCATAAGGTACCTTTACTCAAAGGGAGCCTTGCCCCTGTGGCACCTCCAAGGGTAGAATCCACATCAGGAAGGGTTCCTTTGCCACAAGACTGAGCTCAGTGGTACCCTGAAAGGGTGGTAGTGCAGAGAGAGGAATTTCCAAAGTTTCTGTCACATGAGCATTCAGTCTTCACTCATAACCAATCCTACACATTGCCCGCTGAAATATAGGAATTTCATTTGGCTGGCAATCAGCCAATCAAATAAGATGAACTCATCTGATGTCAGTGATTACCCAAGGAAGCTCAGGTTACTCCAAGGCCCAACCAGGAAGGGGGAGTGCATTTGCTGCAGAGAGTAGGATCAGCCAATTCTGGCACCCTCACAAGGTCACTCAGTGTAGGGTGCACTTACCTCAGGATAGCAAGACTAGGCTGTATCTGTTTGTTTTCATGAATATCCTGGTGGATATTCATTATGGCTCTGGACTTTGGGAATGTAATATAATAAAATAAATGTAATCCCCTCCTTCAGGCAGTATAGTGACTGACCTGTATTACTGCCCTGCATGGGGCGGGCATGGCCCTGAGTAGTCCTGTGTCTAGGGATATAGATGGCCTGCTTGCTGTTAGCCCCAGTTTCCTTGACTGCCTGTAGGAGGTGATGTATGTGGCAACCACTGGGTGTGTGTGAACAAACTACACAAGATGTCTAGGCTTCCTGCACTTGATTTTTTAATGGAGGAAATTTTCTGAGAAGGTACCTTAATACAGAGCACAAGTCACTTGTCCAAGGACCACAATCTACTGGCTTATACACAGTTCATGAGCATAGCTCCACATTTTTCACACACAAGACTTCATTTCAATGTCTTTAATTCTACAGTCTGCAGGCTATGTGGCAGCCACCTGCTGTACTGAATATAAAATCCTTCCTTGCAGACCGGCCCGGTGGCGCAGAGGGTTGAGGCACTGGATGCCACACCTTGCACCACACTGGTGACCCGGGTTTGGGAGCGGACTCAGGTCGCCGGTGAGTCAGCTGGGGGGAAACAGGCTGGAGTATCCCATGACAGCTCGTCTTCTCCGGGGAGGAATCCGTCTGATGCCCGATACTTGCATGACCCCGACCGGAGGCTCGGAGTACTGCAAGTTCCACTAGGGGATGGGATGTGGCCACTGTACAGTGTGGACATCAGCACCATACACCATGACGTCGGGGGAAGTCACACACTGTACAGGGAGGGAGAAACGTGGAAATGAACCTGCCACCACCGGGAAAATGGGGAGACCAAGCCGTGCCCACGATCTACCAGTGCTCACCCGATGGATCTCAGACCGACGAAATGTAAGCTATGGGGCATCTGCACTCCCGCCTCATCCCCACCTGGGGGGTAATCTGCAGCTTCATGGGGCTCAGGGGTCCGTTTGGGTAGGGTTACGGGCAGTGGGATGGCTAATGTGTCTCTCCTGAAGGGTCAAGGGGCAGGATGGGTTAGGAGAGAAAATAGTCATTTAAAAAAAATCCTTCCTTGCTCCCAGCAGTTCAGATTTAGCACACGGTCTCAGAAATGCTCTGTCCCTTCTTTATGTTGTTGGATAGGTATAGATGAACTAGTCACACTTTTTAAACAATGATTTACCAGAGGATTCCCTGCCCCCCCCCCCAATACTGAACTCATGTCTCATCTGTCTTGCCTGCAGGTGCTGTTTCCCCAAATGGTACATCTGCTTGATGGCAGATGCAATATTCTTGGGTTGGCATCCCTTCTTAGGATGAAACTCAGAAACATAGAAACATAGACTTTGATGGCAGAAAAGGACTGCCTGGCCCACCTAGCCTCTTAGACTGAGGAGATTATCAGACTGGCCCAACCACATATTCTAAAATGGGATGCCAGCTACCTCACTAGCCCTCACCCAAACTGTACCTCAATACGCCACTTGGATACAAGCCTGGAACCTGTGATCCTGAGGGCCGGGGGGAAGACCACTGCCACAGAGCCACACTGATACTTTAGTGTCTGGATAAGGAATAATGTATATACAGTCTCATGTAATGCTAGACACAAGGTGCTTCTTTTTATGCAGGTGTGTTCTAGACAGAATTCCTAAAACATTTCTTAGGATTAACCCAGAAATCCTGCAATACATTTGGAGAACATAAAAGGCGGCTCGGGGATATTCCTGTGCAGCAGCTGGGACTGTGGCTGATCATTCCCATTCCAGGGAGAATGAATCCAAAATATATTATACCTGTGGACTGATTTGGCTCAGAACTTTACTCCGTGCTGGTGACTCCCATAAGGATATTGCAAATGTAAAATTCAAGAAAAATCTAATTTTTTTGTTTGGAAATTTATAGACCCTGCCCAAACTGCAACCAAGAAATGTCCCAGACGCAAAAAGCCAATTGACCTTTTCCTGCCTGCAAATTCTGTGTTTCTGTAAGTCTGGTACAGAATGGAAATATAAGCTGCCACCCGCACAGGGTAATTATACAATGGATACAGTGGGCCACCGCCTGAATTAAAAGTTGCAATAAAACTGGTGTCATAATTGTTTTAGGATTCTGTCATACTTTCCACGGGTTTCTGTCTCCGTGTATTCCATTGCACACTGAATGGTGTGGTTTTTCTATGTCCTTTTGACCCCATCTGCTGGACAGCCTGTTATCACAGTCACAGCACAAGGCACACACAAGCATCTTCATAGCAGTACTCCCCTGGGTTTCTGTTGTTTGCTGCACAGTGATTTTACTCTTTTTGTGTGTTTTTAGATTAACTATAGGTAGGTGGAAGCCAAGGTTGTAGCATCATAATAACTTAAGGTTGGAAGAGACTCTAGGTCCACTGATCCACCCACTGCACCCTCACTTCATAAGCAGGCACCCCCACTTCATTAGCTGGTACCACCACTTCATAAGCAGGGATTAATAAGGATGCTGTACAACCATGTATTCATTTATTAGGATTCCCCAACCACGCTTCTATCAAGGGAACCCTGTAATTCCCTGTGGAGACCAGTTCTGTTTGTGCACATTTGACAAGAGTTGCAATGGATAGGGTGCCTTATAACAATGTAGGTGTCAATATTTTACCATAAAGCAGCATCAAATGTCATAAATGTGGTGCAGTTTCAAAATAGTGTTCAAATGTTGCGCGACATTTGTCCTGCAACAGATGCAAAACAAAATTGGATCCAGTGCCTTTGCAGGATCTTCAAAATTCCAGCCCCATGTTTTGATGTAAATGTTCTTAGTACTGAGGAAACCAAAGAGAACTATGCTATATGTTTATATTACAGTTACTGTGTCTTTTGCATATGTTTATATGAACAGTTACTGTGCCTCTTGTATATATTTATATGTACAATTACTGTGTCTGTTGTACAGTGTATGTTTATACTGTATGTACAGTTACTGTGTCTCTTGCATATGTTTATATGAACAGTTACTGTGTCTGTTGTACAGTGTATGTTTATATGTACAGTTACTGTGTCTCTTGCATATGTTTATATGAACAGTTACTGTGCCTCTTGTATATATTTATATGTACAATTACTGTGTCTGTTGTACAGTGAATGTTTATATGTACAGCTACTGTGCCTGTTGTACAGTGTATGTTTATATGTGCATTTACTGTGCCTGTTATACAGTGTATGTTTATATGTGCAGTTACTGTGCCTGTTGTACAGTGTATGTTTATATGTGCAGTTACTGCACCTGCTGTACAGTGTATGTTTATGTGTACAGTTGCAGTGCCTGTTGTACAGCTTATGTCTATATGTACAGTTGCTGTGTCTGTTGTACAGTATATGTTTATATGTACAGTGTATGTTTATATGTGCAGTTACTGTGCCTGTTATACAGTGTATGTTTAGTTACTGCACCTGCTGTACAGTGTATGTTTATATGTACAGTTACAGTGCCTGTTGTACAGCTTATGTATATATGTACAGTTACTGTGTCTGTTGTACAGTATATGTTTATATGTACAGTGTATGTTTATATGTGCAGTTACTGTGGCTGTTGTACAGTGTATGTTTATATGTACAGTTACTGTGTCTGTTGTACAGTATATGTTTATATGTACAGTGTATGTTTATATGTACAGTTACTGTGCCTGTTGCACAGTATATGTTTGTTTGTTTGTTTATTTGTTTGTTTATTTAGGGAATCAGAAATACCTTTGAGTCAAAGACTCCTTTACAAAGGTCCCACATCACGTATAATGCTTACAGAGCTAAAACAAACAATTTGATAGAAAATAAAGTAATACAGGGAAATGTTACAGACTTAATCACATGGGTCTATGTCATATGCAATTAGGACAGAGTTCACAATACAGGTAGTGCATGCTAACAGTATAATGAGTGTTACAGGGTAAGGAAGCGAGGTAACTTTAATAGTCATAGAAGTCTAGCACACCTAAGCTGGTGCAGAGGGGGTGGTTTGTAGGTGTTGGGAGTTTACACCCTGAAGAAGATGGCTAGAGGAGTAGGGAGAGGCAGGCCAGGGCCGTTGTCCAAGTTGTCAGGGCAGGGCCTTGGAATCATTTACAGCTGCAGATGCTTGTGGCCCGAAGGTGTGACCCAGGAGTGCCTTGAACTGTCCAATTCCCTGTTCAAGGCCAGGTGTGCGCGGGTAGGGAGTTAAACCAAAAGGGTGCCCGGTAGCAGAAGGATCTTTGGAATTGTGTTTATACGACAGGAGGGAATGGAGAGCGTAGAGAGTCAGAGTTCACGTGTGTGCTGGGCTTTTTGGTCAATGGTGAGTAGGGAGTAGGGTTGCAGGGAGAGCCCCAATGAGATTTTTTTAGCTAGGACACAAGTGTGGAATTTGATTCTATTGTCGAGGTCAAGCCAATTTGTATCCTGATATAATCTACAGGTATGGGTAAGTCTATCGCACCCTAGTAAAAGCCGGCAGGCCCTATTTAAGACAAGTCTAACGCTAGCCAGAGCTGAGGAGCTTGCCCCGCCAAAGGTAAGAAGTCCATAGTCAAGCAGGGGGAGAACAGAGGAGGAGATAGCGAGCTTAAGGGCCTCGTGGGTTAAACAATGTTTAAAGTGGTGCAATAGCCCTAGTCTAATGTTTAGCGCCTTCGACAGATGTCGAATATGCTCATGATAGGTAAGGCCAGGATCCAAGGTAATGCCCAGATATTTGAAGGAATGGCGAATTCAGGGTCAGAGACCCCGATAGTATTGAGGAAACTACCTATCTTGGAATTTAACTGATCTGTGAAAGCATGCATTTGGTTTTTCTATAGTTAATGACAAGGCGTTTGGAGGTGAGCCAGTTTTCGACCGCTGTGAAAGAGGACTGGAGAGAAAGGTGGAGCTGAGAGGGATCTGGGCTGGAGGTGAAGATGACAGCATCATCCATGTAGAGTAATAGATTGGAAGTGCAGGTAGCAGGGAGGGAGTTAAGAAATAGGCTGAAGAGGAGGAGGCCCAGTATGGACCCTTGAGGTACACCTGAGAGTACAGAAGATTTGGAGGAGAGAGTAGTGCCAATTTTTACTTGAAGAGTTCGATTAGAAAGATAGTTGGCAAACCAACCTACTGCCTCATTAGAGAGACCAAGATTGAGAAGGGAGGTGAGGAGTAGAGTATGGTGGGCGTGTGTGAAAGCCTTGGTGAGGTCGAGTGAAGATGGAACCAGTGATGTGGCCTTTATCCAGAGCTGTGTGAATGTGTGATGTTAGTTGGAGCAAGGTCGAGAAGTGCTGTGGCCTTTCATGGAACCCATGTTGTTGGGTGCAGAGAAGGTCGATTTGTTGAGATGGTTAGTAAGTTGATCCGAGACTATTCTCTCTAAGGCCTTGGAGAGTGGTGGGAGAATGGATATTGGGCGGTAGTTATTTGGGGCAGCGGTTCCCACCTTTGAATATAGGGGTGATAGTGGCTGATTTCCAGATGGCGGGAATTTACCTAGTGAGAGAGAGGTTCAGTATGTGGGTGAGAGAACAAGCACTTTTTAAGGGAGAGTCTGAGGATTCTGAGATCAAGTGAGTCAGCTGGAGTGGCATGGCTAGCGGCGGCAAGGTAGGGTTCAGCAGCCGTAGCTCGAGATCTGTCGAAAGTAGAAGGGGGGCACGTGGGTGCGGGGGGGGCTTGGAGCTAGGGGATCATGGAAGTTAGTGGGGAGAACATGGCTGAGATTTGAGAAGGTGTCACAGAAGACGGCAGCGATAGTAGAGGGGTCAGAAGAGAGGGACCCATTTGACAGGACCTGGGAAGGGATAGGATTAGGGGCTTTCCCGCATATTTCCTTAATATTGTTCCAGACTACGGCCACTACCCCATGCCTAAGTTAAGGCAGATTTATAATATCGTTTTTGCCTCACGGTAATGCCCAGGTGCACTTGCTGTGCGGCCGCTCGGTAATTCTGTCTGTCATGGGGAGGCCAGACTCAATGGAGAGATGCCATAATGAATCTCTGGTTCTCATTAGTGACTTGAGACTATCAGTGAGCCAGGGTACATGATACCCTTTGACCATTCTTTTTGTGAAGGGTGCATAGAGGTCACATATGTTATTAAAGACCCGGGAAAATAGATCCAGTGCACTGTCGATGTTTCCAGAGCGCGAGATGAAAGACCAGTCCATAGTCCTGAGATGCGCTTGTAGTTGTGTCAGTTTGCCTGGGCCCAGTTTACGTTGAATAATTATTTTGGGTGGGGATTTTGGGATTTTCCCGGACCATAAGCAGAGCACAGGGGAGTGGTCGCTGAGGGCATCGGGGAGGATGGACACCTTGGTGATCTTGGATGGGCGGTTAGAGAAGATGAGGTCCAGTGCGGAAGAAGACCCGGAGTGTGGATCCCGACGTGTGGGGGAGGTGACCAGTTGAGTAAGGTCTTGGGCTGTGGCGAGATCAATATATGGGATGGCATCTTTACTTAACCAATTTATGTTAAAGTCACCAAGTACTAATAGTTCCGACCGGGATGGAAACGTGTTAAGGTATGACAGAAGTGCTTGGAAGGAATGTTTTTGGTCTTTTGGGGGGATGTACACTGTAGTTAGGTATATAGGATGTTGGGCTCTACTCAGGGACAGCTTGATGGTAAGAGCCTGTGAACCTGCCCCCAGCTGCAGGGTTTGGAGTAGGTGACCCTGTATTGTATCCCTGGTGTAGAGTGCACATCCACCCCCCCTTTTCCCAAGACTATCTGCATGGTAGAGGGTAAAACCTGGTAGTGAGATGGTGGAGTCTGGGGTCTGAGGGGTGAGCCAGGTTTCCGTTAGGGCTGTGACATCTGGTTGGTGCAACTGCACCCATCCCTGGAAGGAATCCCATTTTTTAAGATGCTGCAAATGTTGAGAGATGTGATGCGTAGCAGTCCCTGAGTAGTAAAGGGAGGGACTTCGCTCTTTTGCGGACCTGGGTTAGGATGTACATTGCCAGACAATAGGAGGAGGAGCAGCAGGAATCTAAAAGGGGGGTGCCTGAAATACTTTCTCCTAGCATGGAGGGTTTTACGAGTGTGGTGTACACCGGGTGGGACCGTAGGAATGGGTAGCGCATGTGAGTTGAGGTAGGCGCGTAATAAATGGCTACGGTCATGGATGTTTGAAGGAGTAATCCGTATAGACGGCAACAGTTGGACATCCCATAGGGGGGTGGCATGGGTAAGCAGGCTAGGATGAGATGTATGGCGATTTTGAGGAGAGTGGACTATTCCCCAAGCACCGGTAATGGGGTCATGGGAGAGGCTCTTGGTGATGAAGAGAGTGACAAAGTGCCAAGCATTCATATAGTAGGCTGAGGTATGGGAAGTCAATATGGGAGGACTCTCCGATGTGGCATGGTGGGAGGCTGGGCAGGGGGGAGCAGCTGGCAAACTAACAGAAGGATAAAAGTAATCATGTCAGATTGTAGAAGTGTTAGATACTGCTAGTGGCAGGGAAACTGGAGAGAGATTCCAAACGCGGCCTCTAGTGGTTGAAAAATATAATCTGCAAATGGAGAAGTTGGCTGATTGGTTAAAATCCGACTACAACTACCTATAAAAGGGAGAGGTCACCCAGGGTGGTGGCGAGCCGACGCCCTGCGTCAGCGGGGGAAGCGCTCAACACTGAAGGGATTCCTCGTGGAGCGCCGCAGGCAGTAACAAATTCTGCCGTTTCCCGTACCTTCTTGCCGGTTCGTGGGGGAGGGCGCCGTAGACTCCGGCCCTCACGACCTCCTGTGCTCTCCTGGTCGGCTGTGGAGAAAGAAAAAGGACAGGTAAGGGACCTTTATACTACCTGGCAGGAAAGGGAGCAGGCTGGGGGAGGGAGTACAACGCAGCACTTTCTAGTCCCACTGCTGAGAACGCGAGTGTGAGACCTGGCATAAATTAATTAAATTACACAAAATTGAGACTTTGCTGGGTTACTGAAACACATATGGATCAAAACAGTACGATAAAAGGAAAGGGTCCCATAAAAACAGTGCCAAGCGTCCGTTGTTAGGGCTTTAGGCTTCGGACGAATCGAGTAGCTCCCGACCTAAAAAAGGTGCCAGTTTTGAAAACCGAGGTCCAACACTGAAGGGATTCCTCGTGGAGCGCCACAGGCAGTAACAAATTCTGCCGTTTCCCGTACCTTCTTGCCGGTTCGTGGGCGGGGGTGAGGGAGGGCGCCATAGACTCCGGCCCTCATGACCTCCTCTGCTCTCCTGATCGGCTGTGGAGATAGAAAAAGGACAGGTAAGGGACCTTTATACTAGCTGGCAGGAAAGGGAGCAGGCTGGGGGAGGGAGTACAATGCAGCACTTTCTAGTCCCACCGCTGAAAGCGAGTGTGAGACCTGGCATAAATTAATTAAATTACACAAAATTGAGACTTTGCTGGGTTACTGAAACACATATGGATCAAAACAGTACAATAAAAGAAAAGGGTCCCATAAAAACAGTGCCAAGCGTCCGTTGTTAGGGCTTTAGGCTTCGGACGAATCGGGTAGCTCCCGACCTAAAAAAGGTACCAGTTTTGAAAACCGAGGTCCAACACTGAAGGGATTCCTCGTGGAGCGCCACAGGCAGTAACAAATTCTGCCGTTTCCCGTACCTTCTTGCCGGTTCATGGGCGGGGGTGGGGGAGGGCGCCGTAGACTCCGGCCCTCACGACCTCCTGTGCTCTCCTGGTCGGCTTCTTGCCGGTTCGAGGGCAGGGGTGGGGGAGGGCGCCGTAGACTCCGGCCCTCACGACCTCCTGTGCTCTCCTGGTCGGCTTTGCCAGTTCATGGGCGGGGTGGGGAGGTCGCACAGACTCGGCCCTCACGACTCCTGTGCTCTCCTGGTCGGCTTCTTGCCAGTTCGTGGGCGGGGTGGGGAGGGCGCCATAGACTCCGGCCCTCACGACTCCTGTGCCTCCTGGTCGGCTGTGGAGACAGAAAAAGGACAGGTAAGGACCTTATACTACCTGGCAGGAAAGGAGCAGGCTGGGGAGGGAGTACAACGCTAGCACTTTCTAGTCCCACTGCTGAGAACGAGTGTGAGACCTGGCATAAATTAATTAAATTACACAAAATTGAGACTCGCTGGGTTACTGAAACACATATGGATCAAAACAGTACAATAAAAGAAAAGGGTCCCATAAAACAGTGCCAAGCGTCTGCTGTTAGGGCTTTAGGCTTCGGATGAATCGGGTAGCTCCTACCCAAAAAGGCGCCAGTTTTCAAAACCGAAGTCCAACACTGAAGGGATTCCTCATGAGCGCCACAGGCAGTGACAAATTCTGCCATTTCCGTGACCTTCTTGCCGGTTCGTGGGCGGGGTGGGGAGGGTGCCAGACTCGCCCTCACGACCTCCTGTGCTCTCCTGGTCGGCTGTGGAGACAGAAAAAGGACAGGTAAGGGACCTTATACTAGCTGGCAGGAAAGGAGCAGGCTGGGGAAGGAGTACAACGCAGCACTTTCTAGTCCCACCACTGAGAGCGAGTGTGAGACCTGGCATAAATTAATTAAATTACTCAAAATTGAGACTTTGCTGGGTTACTGAAACACATACGGATCAAAACAGTACAATAAAAGAAAAGGGTCCCATAAAAACAGTGCCAAGCGTCCGTTGTTAGGGCTTTAGGCTTCGGACGATAAGGGTAGCTCCCGACCTAAAAATGGCACCAGTTTGGAAAACCGAGGTCCAACACTGAAGGGATTCCTCGTGGACGCCGCAGGCAGTAACAAATTCTGCCGTTTCCCGTACCTTCTTGCCGGTTCGTGGGCGGGGGTGGGGGAGGGCGCCGTAGACTCCGGCCCTCACGACCTCCTGTGCTCTCCGGGTCGGCTGTGGAGACAGAAAAAGGACAGGTAAGGGACCTTTATACTAGCTGGCAGGAAAGGGAGCAGGCTGGGGGAGGGAGTACAACGCAGCACTTTCTAGTTCCACCGCTGAGAGCGAGTGTGAGACCTGGCATAAATTAATTAAATTACACAAAATTGAGACTTTGCTGGGTTACTGAAACACATATGAATCAAAACAGTACAATAAAAGAAAAGGGTCCCATAAAACAGTGCCAAGCATCCGTTGTTAGGGCTTTAGGCTTCGACAAATCGGTAGCTCCCGACCAAAAATGGCACCAGTTTGGAAAACCGAGGTCCAGCACTGAAGGATTCCTGGAGCACCACAGGCAGTAACAAATTCTGCCGTTGCCGTGACCTTCTTGCCAGTTCATGGGCGGGTGGGGAGGGCGCCTGAGACTCTGGGCCTCACGACCTCCTGTGCTCTCCCTGGTCGGCTTCTGCCAGTTCGTAGCGGGGTGGGGAGGTCACCATAGACTCCGGCCCTCACGACCTCCTGTGCTCTCCTGGTTGGCTTCTGCCAGTCGTGGGCAGGGTGGGGAGTGCGCCAGAACTCCGGCCTCTACGACCTCCTGTGCTCTCCTCGGCTGTGGAGACAGAAAAGGACAGGTAAGGGACCTTATACTACCTGGCAGGAAGGGAGCAGGCTGGGGAGGGAGTACAACGAGCACTTTCTAGTCCCACTGCTGAGAACGTGTGAGACCTAGCATAAATTAATTAAATTACACAAAATTGAGACTTCACTGGGTTACTGAAACACATATGGATCAAAACACTACAATAAAAGAAAAGGGTCCCATAAAAACAGTGCCAAGCGTCCGTTGTTAGGGCTTTAGGCTTCGGATGAATCGGGTAGCTCCCTACCTAAAAAAGGTGCCAGTTTTCAAAACCGAAGTACAACACTGAAGGGATTCCTCATGGAGCGCCACAGGCAGTGACAAATTCTGCCATTTCCCGTACCTTCTTGCCGGTTCGTGGGCGGGGGTTGGGGAGGGTGCCGTAGACTCCGGCCCTCACGACCTCCTGTGCTCTCCTGGTCGGCTGTGGAGACAGAAAAAGGACAGGTAAGGGACCTTTATACTAGCTGGCAGGAAAGGGAGCAGGCTGGGGGAAGGAGTACAACGCAGCACTTTCTAGTCCCACCACTGAGAGCGAGTGTGAGACCTGGCATAAATTAATTAAATTACACAAAATTGAGACTTTGCTGGGTTACTGAAACACATACAGATCAAAACAGTACAATAAAAGAAAAGGGTCCCATAAAAACAGTGCCAAGCGTCCGTTGTTAGGGCTTTAGGCTTCGGACGATAAGGGTAGCTCCCGATCTAAAAATGGCACCAGTTTGGAAAACCGAGGTCCAACACTGAAGGGATTCCTCGTGGACGCCACAGGCAGTAACAAATTCTGCCGTTTCCCGTACCTTCTTGCCGGTTCATGGGCGGGTGGGGAGGGCGCCCGAGACTCCGGCCTCACGACCTCCTGTGTCTCCTGGTCGGCTTTGCCGGGTTTGAGGGCAGGGTGGGGAGGGCGCCAGAACTCGGCCCTCACGACCTCCTGTGCTCTCCAGGTCGGCTGTGGAGATAAAAAGGACAGGTAAGGACCTTATACTAGCTGGCAGGAAAGGGAGCAGGCTGGGGAGGGAGTACAACGCAGCACTTTCTAGTCCCACCGCTGAAAGCGAGTGTCAGACCTGGCATAAATTAATTAAATTACACAAAATTGAGACTTTGCTGGTTACTGAAACACACATATGGATCAAAACAGTACAATAAAAGAAAAGGGTCCCATAAAAACAGTGCAAGCATCCGTTGTTAGGCTTTAGGCTTCGACTAACCGGGTAGCTCCGACCAAAAAATGGCACCAGTTTGGAAAACCGAGGTCCAGCACTGAAGGATTCCTCGTAGGAGCACCACAGGCAGTAACAAATTCTGCCGCTCTTCCGCACCTTCTGCCAGTCGTAGGGGCGGGTGGGGAGCGCCAGAGACCCGGCCTCACGACTCCTGTGCTCTCCTGGTCGGCTTCTTGCCAGTTACGTGGGCGGGGTGGGGAGGACACCATAGACTCGCCCTCACGACCTCCTGTGCCTCCTGGTCGCCTTGCCAGTTCAGTGGTGGGGTGGGGAGGCGCCATAGACCCGCCCTCACGACCTCCCGTGCCTCCTGGTCGGCTGTGGAGACAGAAAAGGACAGGTAAGGACCTTATACTCACCTGGCAGGAAAGGGAGCAGGCTGGGGGAGGGAGTACAACGCAGCACTTTCTAGTCCCACTGCTGAGAACGAGTGTGAGACCTGGCATAAATTAATTAAATTACACAAAATTGAGACTCGCTGGGTTACTGAAACACATACGGATCAAACAGTACAATAAAAGAAAAGGTCCCATAAAACAGTGCCAAGCATCCGTTGTTAGGCTTTAGGTCTGGATGAATCGGGTAGCCCCTACCTAAAAGGCACCAGTTTTCAAAACCAAGTCCAACACTGAAGTGATCCTCATGGAGCACCACAGGCAGTGACAATTCTGCCATTTCCGAGACCTTCTGCCGGGTTCGTGGGCGGGTGGGGAGGGTGCCGTGAACTCGCCCCTCACGACCTCCTGTGCCTCTGGTCGGCTGTGGAGACAGAAAAGGACAGGTAAGGGACCTTTATACTAGCTGGCAGGAAAGGGAGCAGGCTGGGAGGAGACAATGCAGCACTTTCTAGTCCCACCGCTGGAGAGCGAGTGTGAGACCTGGCATAAATTAATTAAATTACACAAAATTGAGACTTTGCTGGGTTACTGAAACACATATGGATCAAAACAGATACGATAAAAGAAAAGGGTCCCATAAAAACAGTGCCAAGCGTACCCTAGTTAGGGCTTTAAGATCTGACGAATCGGGTAGCTCCCACCCAAAAAGGCGCCAGTTTGGAAAAACCCAGGTCCAACACTGAAGGGATTCCTCGTGGAGCGCCACAGGCAGTAACAAATTCTGCCGCTTCCGCACCTTCTTGCCGGTTCATGGGCGGGGTGGGAGAGGCGCTGACACCCGCCCTCACGACCCTGTGCTCTCCTGGTCGGCTTCTTGCCGGTTCGAGGGCAGGGTGGGGAGGGCGCCTGAGACTCGCCCTCATGACCTCCTGTGCCTCCTGGTCGGCTCTGCCAGTTCAAGTGGGGGTGGGGAGGTCACCATGGACCCGCCCTCACAACCTCCTGTGCTCTCCTGGTCGGCTTCTGCCAGTTCGTATGGGCGGGTGGGAGGGCGCCAGAGACTCCGCGCCCTCACGACCTCCTGTGCTCTCTGGTCGGCTGTGGAGACAGAAAAGGACAGGTAAGGACCTTATACCACCTGGCAGGAAAGGAGCAGGCTGGGGAGGAGCATAACCGCACTTTCTAGTCCCACTGCTGAGAACGAGTGTGGACCTGGCATAAATTAATTAAATTACACAAAATTGAGACTTCGCTGGTTACTGAAACACATTGGATCAAAACAGTACAATAAAAGAAAAGGGTCCCATAAAAACAGTGCCAAGCGTCCGTTGTTAGGGCTTTAGCTCGACGATAAGGGTAGCTCCCACCTAAAATGGCACCAGTTTGGAAAACTGAGGTCCAACACTGAAGGGATTCCTCGTGGGCGCCGCAGGCAGTAACAAATTCTGCCGCTTCCCGTACCTTCTTGCGGTTCGTGGGTGGGGGTGGGGAGGGCGCCTGAACTCGGCCCTCACGACCTCCCAAAGCTCCGGTCGGCTGTGGAGACAGAAAAGGACAGGTAAGGGACCTTTATACTAGCTGGCAGGAAAGGGAGCAGGCTGGGGGAGGGAGTACACGCAGCACTTTCTAGTTCCACCGTTGAGAGCGAGTAGAGACCTGGCATAAATTAATTAAATTACACAAAATTGAGACTTTGCTGGGTTACTAAAACACATATGGATCAAAAACAGTACAATAAAAGAAAAGGGTCCCATAAAAACAATGCCAAGCATCCGTTGTTAGGCTTTAGGCTTCGGACAATCGGGTAGCTCCCGACCAAAAATGGCACCAGTTTGGAAAAACCGAGGTCCAGCACTGAAGGATTCCTCGTGGAGCACCAGGCAGTAACAAATTCTGCCGCTTCCGTGCGACTCTCTTGCCAGTTCATGGGCGGTGGTGGGAGGCGCCAGAGACTCGGCCTCACGACCTCCTGTGCTCTCCTGGTCGTCTTCTTGCCAGTTCGTGGGCGGGGTGGGGAGGTCTACAGACTCCGCCCTCACGACCTCCTCAGCTTTCTCCTGGTTGGCTTCGCCAGTTCGTGGGGGGTGGGGAGGCGCCACAGACTCGCCCTCACGACCTCCTGTGCCTCCTGGTCGGCTGTGGAGACAGAAAAGGACAGGTAAGGGACCTTTATACTAGCTGGCAGGAAAGGGAGCAGGCTGGGGAGGAGGTACAATGCAGCACTTTCTAGTCCCAATCGCTGAGAGAAGTGTGAGACCTAGCATAAATTAATTAAATTACACAAAATTGAGACTTTACTGGGTTACTGAAACACATATGAATCAAACAGTACAATAAAAGAAAAGGGTCCCATTAAAACAGTGCCAAGCGTCCGTTGTTAGGGCTTTAGGCTTGGATAGATCGGTAGCTCCTCACCTAAAAAAGGCAACAAGTTTTAAAACCAAGTCCAACACTGAAGGGATTCTTCATGGAGCGCCACAGGCAGTGACAAATTCTGCCATTTCCGCACTCTTCTGCCGGTTCGGGGCGGGGTGGGGAGGGTGCCGAGACCCGCCCTCACGACTCCTGTGCCTCCTGGTCGGCTGTGGAGACAGAAAAGGACAGGTAAGGGACCTTTATACTAGCTGGCAGGAAAGGGCAGGCTGGGGAAGGAGTACAACGCAGCACTCTAGTCCCACCACTGAGAGCGAGTGTGAGACCTGGCATAAATTAATTAAATTACACAAAATTGAGACTTTGCTGGGTTACTGAAACACATACGGATCAAAACAGTACAATAAAAGAAAAGGGTCCCATAAAAACAGTGCCAAGCATCCGTTGTTAGGGCTTTAGGCTTCGGACGATAAAGGTAGCTCCCGACCTCAAAATGGCACCAGTTTGGAAAACCGAGGTCCAACACTGAAGGGATTCCTCGTGGACGCCGCAGGAAGTAACAAATTCTGCCGGTTCCCATACCTTCTTGCCGGTTCAGTGGGAGGGTGGTGGAGGCGCCGTGACTCCGGCCTCACGACCTCCAGTGCTCTCCTGGTCGTCAGCTTGCCAGTTCGTGGGGGGGTGGGAGGTCACCATAGACTCCGCCCTCACGACCTCCTGCTGCCTCCTGGTCATCTTCTGCGGTTCGTGGGCGGGGGTGGGGGAAGGCGCCATAGACTCCGGCCCTCACGACCTCCTGTGCTCTCCTGGTCGGCTGTGGAGACAGAAAAAGGACAGGTAAGGGACCTTTATACTAGCTGGCAGGAAAGGGAGCAGGCTGGGGGAGGGAGTACAACGCAGCACTTTCTAGTCCCACCGCTGAGAGCGAGTGTCAGACCTGGCATAAATTAATTAAATTACACAAAATTGAGACTTTGCTGGGTTACTGAAACACATATGGATCAAAACAGTACAATAAAAGAAAAGGGTCCCATAAAAACAGTGCCAAGCATCCGCTGTTAGGGCTTTAAGCTTCGACTGAATCGGTAGCTCCCGACTCAAAAATGAGCACCAGTTGGAAAACCGAGGTCCAGCACTGAAGGGATTATCGTGGAGCACCACAGGCAGTAACAAATTCTGCCGCTTTCCGCACCTTTCTTGCCAGTTCGTAGGCGGGTGGGGAGGGCCAGAGACTCCGGCCTCACGACCTCCTGTGCTCTCCTGGTCGGCTTCTTGCCAGTTCGTGGGCGGGGGTTGGGGAGGTCACCATAGACTCCGGCCCTCATGACCTCCTGTGCTCTCCTGGTCGGCTTCTTGCCAGTTCGTGGGCGGGGGTTGGGGAGGGCGCCGTAGACTCCGGCCCTCACGACCTCCTGTGCTCTCCTGGTCGGCTGTGGAGACAGAAAAAGGACAGGTAACGGACCTTTATACTACCTGGCAGGAAAGGGAGCAGGCTGGGGGAGGGAGTACAACGCAGCACTTTCTAGTCCCACTGCTGAGAATGAGTGTGAGACCTGGCATAAATTAATTAAATTACACAAAATTGAGACTTCACTGGGTTACTGAAACACATATGGATCAAAACACTACAATAAAAGAAAAGGGTCCCATAAAAACAGTGCCAAGCGTCCGTTGTTAGGGCTTTAGGCTTCGGATGAATCGGGTAGCTCCCTACCTAAAAAAGGCGCCAGTTTCAAAACCGAAGTCCAACACTGAAGGGATTCTCATGGAGCCCCAGGCAGTGACAATTCTGCCATTTCCTACCTTCTTGCCGGGTTCGTGGGCGGGGTGGGGAGGGTGCGTGGACTCGCCCTCACGACCTCCTGTGCTCTCCTGGTCGGCTGTGGAGACAGAAAAAGGACAGGTAAGGGACCTTTATACTAGCTGGCAGGAAAGGGAGCAGGCTGGGGGAAGGAGTACAATGCAGCACTTTCTAGTCCCACCACTGAGAGCGAGTGTGAGACCTGGCATAAATTAATTAAATTACACAAAATTGAGACTTTGCTGGGTTACTGAAACACATACAGATCAAAACAGTACAATAAAAGAAAAGGGTCCCATAAAAACAGTGCCAAGCATCCGTTGTTAGGGCTTTAGGCTTCGGACGATAAGGCTACTCCCGATCAAAAATGGCACCAGTTTGGAAAACCGAGGTCCAACACTGAAGGGATTCCTCGTGGACGCCGCAGGCAATAGACAAATTCTGCGCTTCCGTACCTTCTTGCCGGTTCGTGGGCGGGTGGGAGGGCGCCGAGACTCGCCCTCACGACCTCCTGTGCTCTCCGGTCGGCTGTGGAGACAGAAAAGGACAGGTAAGGGACCTTTATACTAGCTGGCAGGAAAGGGGCAGGCTGGGAGGGAGTACAACGCAGCACTTTCTAGTCCCACTCGCTGAGAGCGAGTGTGAGACCTGGCATAAATTAATTAAATTACACAAAATTGAGACTTTGTTGGCTACTGAAACACATATGGATCAAAACAGTACAATAAAAGAAAAGGGTCCCATAAAACAGTGCCAAGCATCCGCTGTTAGGGCTTTAGGCTCGGATGAATCGGTAGCTCACTACCAAAAATGGCACCAGTTTTCAAAACCGAAGTCCAACACTGAAGGGATTCCCGTGGAGCGCCACAGGCAGTGACAAATTCTGCCATTTCCGCACCTTCTTGCCAGTTCGTGGGCGGGGGGGGAGGGCGCCTTAGACTCCGGGCCCCACGACCTCCAGTGCTCTCCTGGTCGGCTTCTTGCCAGTTGTGGCAGGGGTGGTGGTGGGCGACCAAGACTCCGGCCCTCACGACCTCCTGTGCTCTCCCTGGTCATCTTCTGCCGGTTCGTGGGCGGGGGGGGAGGGCCAGAGACTCTGGCCCTCACGACTCCTGTGCTCTCCTGGTCGGCTGTGGAGACAGAAAAGGACAGGTAAGGGACCCTTATACTAGCTGGCAGGAAAGGAGCAGGCTGGGAGGGAGTACAACCAGCACTTTCTAGTCCCACTGCTGAGCGAAATGTCAGACCTGGCATAAATTAATTAAATTACACAAAATTGAGACTTTGCTGGGTTACTGAAACACATATGGATCAAAACAGTACAATAAAAAGGGTCCCATAAAAACAGTGCCAAGCATCCGTGTTAGGGCTTTAGGCTCGGATTTAATCGGGTAGCTCCCGACCAAAAAATGGCACCAGTTTGGAAAAACCGAGGTCCAGCACTGAAGGGATTCCTCGTGGAGCACCACAGGCAGTAACAAATTCTGCCCTTTCCTGCACCTTCTTGCCAGTTCGTGGGGGGGGTGGGAGGGCGCAGACTCCGGGCCTCACGACCTCCTGCGCTCTCTGGTCGGCTTCTTGCCAGTTCGTGGGCGGGTGGGGAGGTCACCATAGACTCCGCCCTCATGACCTCCTGTGCTCTCCTGGTCGGCTTCTTGCCAGTTCGTGGGCGGGGGTTGGGGAGGGCGCCGTAGACTCCGGCCCTCACGACCTCCTGTGCTCTCCTGGTCGGCTGTGGAGACAGAAAAAGGACAGGTAAGGGACCTTTATACTACCTGGCAGGAAAGGGAGCAGGCTGGGGGAGGGAGTACAACGCAGCACTTTCTAGTCCCACTGCTGAGAACGAGTGTGAGACCTGGCATAAATTAATTAAATTACACAAAATTGAGACTTCACTGGGTTACTGAAACACATATGGATCAAAACACTTAATAAAAGAAAAGGGTCCCATAAAAACAGTGCCAAGCGTCCGTTGTTAGGGCTTTAGGCTTCGATGAATCGGTAGTCTCTACCTAAAAAGGCGCCAGTTTTCAAAACCAAGTCCAACACTGAAGGGATTCTCATGGAGCGCCACAGGCATGACAAATTCCTGCCATTTCGTGACCTCTTGCCGGGTTCGGGGCGGGGTGGGGAGGTGCTGAACTCGCCCTCACGACCTCCTGTGCCTCCTGGTCGGCTGTGGAGACAGAAAAAGGACAGGTAAGGGACCTTTATACTAGCTGGCAGGAAAGGGAGCAGGCTGGGGGAAGGAGTACAACGCAGCACTTTCTAGTCCCACCACTGAGAGCGAGTGTGAGACCTGGCATAAATTAATTAAATTACACAAAATTGAGACTTTGCTGGGTTACTGAAACACATACAGATCAAAACAGTACAATAAAAGAAAAGGGTCCCATAAAAACAGTGCCAAGCGTCCGTTGTTTGGGCTTTAGGCCCAGACGATAAGGGTAGCTCCCTAAAAAAAATGGCACCAGTTTGGAAAACCGAGGTCCAACACTGAAGGGATTCCTCGTGGACGCCGAGGCAGTAACAAATTCTGCCGCTTCCGCACCTTCTTGCCGGTTCATGGGCGGGTGGGGAGGGCGCCAGAGACTCGCCCTCACGACCTCCTGTGCTCTCCGGTCGGCTGTGGAGACAGAAAAGGACAGGTAAGGGACCTTATACTAGCTGGCAGGAAAGGGAGCAGGCTGGGGAGGAGTACAACGCAGCACTTTCTAGTCCCACCGCTGAGAGCGAGTGTGAGACCTGGCATAAATTAATTAAATTACACAAAATTGAGACTTTGTTGGCTACTGAAACACATATGGATCAAAACAGTACAATAAAGAAAAGGGTCCCATAAAACAGTGCCAAGCATCCGTTGTTAGGGCTTTAGGCTCGGACGAATCAGGTAGCTCCTGACCCAAAAATGGCGCCAGTTTTGAAAACCGAGGTCCAACACTGAAGGGATTCTCGTGGAGCGCCACAGGCAGTAACAAATTCTGCCGTTTCCCGTACCTTCTTGCCGGTTCATGGGCGGGGGTGGGGGAGGGCGCCGTAGACTCCGGCCCTCACGACCTCCTGTGCTCTCCTGGTCGGCTTCTTGCCGGTTTGAGGGCAGGGGTGGGGGAAGGCGCCGGAGACTCCGGCCCTCACGACCTCCTGTGCTCTCCTGGTCGGCTGTGGAGATAAAAAGGACAGGTAAGGGACCTTTATACTAGCTGGCAGGAAAGGGAGCAGGCTGGGGGAGGGAGTACAACGCAGCACTTTCTAGTCCCACCGCTGAGAGCGAGTGTCAGACCTGGCATAAATTAATTAAATTACACAAAATTGAGACTTTGCTGGGTTACTGAAACACATATGGATCAAAACAGTACAATAAAAGAAAAGGGTCCCATAAAAACAGTGCCAAGCATCCGTTGTTAGGGCTTTAGGCTTCGGACGAATCGGGTAGCTCCCGACCAAAAAATGGCACCAGTTTGGAAAACCGAGGTCCAGCACTGAAGGGATTCCTCGTGGAGCACCACAGGCAGTAACAAATTCTGCCGTTTCCGCACCTTCTTGCCAGTTCGTGGGCGGGGGGGTGGGGGCGCCAGAGACTCCGGGCCTCACGACCTCCTGTGCTCTCCTGGTCGGCTTCTTGCCAGTTCGTGGGCGGGGTGGGAGGTCACCATAGACTCCAGCCCTCACGACCTCCTGTGCTCTCCTGGTCGGCTTCTTGCCAGTTCTGGGGCGGGGGTTGGGGAGGGCGCCGTAGACTCCGGCCCTCACGACCTCCTGTGCTCTCCTGGTCGGCTGTGGAGACAGAAAAAGGACAGGTAAGGGACCTTTATACTACCTGGCAGGAAAGGGAGCAGGCTGGGGGAGGGAGTACAACGCAGCACTTTCTAGTCCCACTGCTGAGAACGAGTGTGAGACCTGGCATAAATTAATTAAATTACACAAAATTGAGACTTCGCTGGGTTACTGAAACACATACGGATCAAAACAGTACAATAAAAGAAAAGGGTCCCATAAAAACAGTGCCAAGCATCCGTTGTTAGGGCTTTAGGCTTCGGATGAATCGGGTAGCTCCCTACCTAAAAAAGGCACCAGTTTTCAAAACCGAAGTCCAACACTGAAGGGATTCCTCATGGAGCACCACAGGCAGTGACAAATTCTGCCATTTCCCGTACCTTCTTGCCGGTTCGTGGGCGGGGGTGGGGGAGGGTGCCGTAGACTCCGGCCCTCACGACCTCCTGTGCTCTCTTGGTCAGCTGTGGAGACAGAAAAAGGACAGGTAAGGGACCTTTATACTAGCTGGCAGGAAAGGGAGCAGGCTGGGGGAAGGAGTACAACGCAGCACTTTCTAGTCCCACCACTGAGAGCGAGTATGAGACCTGGCATAAATTAATTAAATTACACAAAATTGAGACTTTGCTGGGTTACTGAAACACATACGGATCAAAACAGTACAATAAAAGAAAAGGGTCCCATAAAAACAGTGCCAAGCATCCGTTGTTAGGGCTTTAGGCTTCGGACGAATCAGGTAGCTCCCAACCTCAAAATGGCGCCAGTTTTGAAAACCGAGGTCCAACACTGAAGGGATTCCTCGTGGAGCGCCACAGGCAGTAACAAATTCTGCCGTTTCCCGTACCTTCTTGCCGGTTCATGGGCGGGTGGGGAGGGCGCCGTAGACTCCGGCCCTCACGACCTCCTGTGCTCTCCTGGTCGGCTTCTTGCCGGTTCGAGGGCAGGGGTGGGGGAGGGAGCCGTAGACTCCGGCCCTCACGACCTCCTGTGCTCTCCTGGTCGGCTGTGGAGACAGAAAAAGGACAGGTAAGGGACCTTTATACTAGCTGGCAGGAAAGGGAGCAGGCTGCGGAGGGAGTACAACGCAGCACTTTCTAGTCCCACTGCTGAGAGCGAGTGTCAGACCTGGCATAAATTAATTAAATTACACAAAATTGAGACTTTGCTGGGTTACTGAAACACATATGGATCAAAACAGTACAATAAAAGAAAAGGGTCCCATAAAAACAGTGCCAAGCATCCGTTGTTAGGGCTTTAGGCTTCGGACGAATCGGGTAGCTCCCGACCAAAAAATGGCACCAGTTTGGAAAACCGAGGTCCAGCACTGAAGGGATTCCTCGTGGAGCACCACAGGCAGTAACAAATTCTGCCGTTTCCCGTACCTTCTTGCCAGTTCATGGGCGGGGGGGAGGGCCGGAGACTCCGGGCCTCACGACCTCCTGTGCTCTCCTGGTCGGCTTCTTGCCAGTTCGTGGGCGGGGGTGGGGGAGGTCACCATAGACTCCGGCCCTCACGACCTCCTGTGCTCTCCTGGTTGGCTTCTTGCCAGTTCGTGGGCAAGGGTGGGGGAGTGCGCCGCAGACTCCGCCCTCACGACCTCCTGTGCTCTCCTGGTCGGCTGTGGAGACAGAAAAAGGACAGGTAAGGGACCTTTATACTAGCTGGCAGGAAAGGGAGCAGGCTGGGGGAAGGAGTACAATGCAGCACTTTCTAGTCCCACCGCTGAGAGCGAGTGTGAGACCTGGCATAAATTAATTAAATTACACAAAATTGAGACTTTGCTGGGTTACTGAAACACATATGAATCAAAACAGTACAATAAAAGAAAAGGGTCCCATTAAAACAGTGCCAAGCGTCCGTTGTTAGGGCTTTAGGCTTCGGATGAATCGGGTAGCTCCCTACCTAAAAAAGGCGCCAGTTTTCAAAACCGAAGTCCAACACTGAAGGGATTCCTCATGGAGCGCCACAGGCAGTGACATATTCTGCCATTTCCCGTACCTTCTTGCCGGTTCGTGGGCGGGGTGGGGAGGGTGCCGTAGACTCCGGCCCTCACGACCTCCTGTGCTCTCCTGGTCGGCTGTGAAGACAGAAAAGGACAGGTAAGGGACCTTTATACTAGCTGGCAGGAAAGGGCAGGCTGGGGAAGGAGTACAACGCAGCACTTTCTAGTCCCACCACTGAGAGCGAGTGTGAGACCTGGCATAAATTAATTAAATTACACAAAATTGAGACTTTGCTAGGTTACTGAAACACATAGGATCAAAACAGTACAAAAAAGAAAAGGGTCCCATAAAACAAGTGCAAAGCGTCCGTTGTTAGGGCTTTAGGCTCGGACGATAAGGGTAGCTCCCGATCTAAAATGGCACCAGTTTGGAAAACCGAGGTCCAACACTGAAGGGATTCCTCGTGGACGCCACAGGCAGTAACAAATTCTGCCGTTTCCTGTACCTTCTTACCGGTTCGTGGGCGGGGGTTGGGGAGGGCACCGTAGACTCCGGCCCTCACGACCTCCTGTGCTCTCCGGGTCGGCTGTGGAGACAGAAAAAGGACAGGTAAGGGACCTTTATACTAGCTGGCAGGAAAGGGAGCAGGCTGGGGGAGGGAGTACAACGCAGCACTTTCTAGTCCCACCGCTGAGAGCGAGTGTCAGACCTGGCATAAATTAATTAAATTACACAAAATTGAGACTTTGCTGGGCTACTGAAACACATATGGATCAAAACAGTACAATAAAAGAAAAGGGTCCCATAAAAACAGTGCCAAGCATCCGTTGTTAGGGCTTTAGGCTTCGGACGAATCGGGTAGCTCCCGACCTAAAAAAGGCACCAGTTTTGAAAACCGAGGTCCAACACTGAAGGGATTCCTCGTGGAGCGCCGCAGGCAGTAACAAATTCTGCCGGTTCCCGTACCTTCTTGCCGGTTCATGGGCGGGGGTGGGGGAGGGCGCCGTAGACTCCGGCCCTCACGACCTCCTGTGCTCTCCTGGTCGGCTTCTTACCGGTTCGTGGCGGGGTGGGGGAGGGCGCCGTAGACTCCGGCCCTCACGACCTCCTGTGCTCTCCTGGTCGGCTTCTTGCCGGTTCGTGGGCAGGGGTGGTGGTGGGCGAAGTAGACTCCGTCCCTCACGACCTCCTGTGCTCTCCTGGTCATCTTCTTGCCGGTTCGTTGGCGGGGGTGGGGGAAGGCGCCGTAGACTCCGGCCCTCACGACCTCCTGTGCTCTCCTGGTCGGCTGTGGAGACAGAAAAAGGACAGGTAAGGGACCTTTATACTAGCTGGCAGGAAAGGGAGCAGGCTGGGGGAAGGAGTACAACCCAGCACTTTCTAGTCCCACCCCTGAGAGCGAGTGTCAGACCTGGCATAAATTAATTAAATTACACAAAATTGAGACTTTGCTGGGTTACTGAAACACATATGGATCAAAACAGTACAATAAAAGAAAAGGGTCCCATAAAAACAGTGCCAAGCGTCCGTTGTTAGGGCTTTAGGCTCGGACGAATCGGGTAGCTCCACCTAAAAAAGGCACCAGTTTGAAACACGAGGTCCAACACTGAAGGGATTCCTCGTGGAGGCGCTTGCATAGGCAATAACAAATCTCCCCGGTTCCCAGTACCTTCTTGCGGTTCGTGGGGGCGGGGTAGGGAAGGCGCCGTAGACGTGGCCTGCGTAGTGGGGTGGGGAGGGCGCCGTAGACTCCGCCCTCACGACCTCCTGTGCTCTCCTGGTCGGCTTCTTGCCGGTTCGTGGGCGGGTGGGGAGGGCGCGTAGTCTCCGCCCTCACGACCTCCTGTGCTCTCCTGGTCGGCTTCTTGCCGGTTCGTGGGCGGGGTGGGTGGGCGGCAGACCCGTCCCTCACGACCTCCTGTGCTCTCCTGGTCATCTTCTTGCCGGTTCGTAGGCGGGGTGGGGAGGCGCCGTAGACTCCAGCCCTCCACGACCTCCTGTGCTCTCCTGGTGGCTTCCTTACAGTTCGTGTAGGCGGAGGTGGGGAGGCGCCGTAGACTCTGGCCCTCACGACCTCCTGTGCTCTCCTGGTCGGCTTCTTGCCGGTTCGTGGGTGGGGGTGGAGGAGGGGCCGTAGACTCCGGCCCTCACGACCTCCTGTGCTCTCCCTGTTAAACTTCTTGCCAATTCGTGGGCGGGGGCGCCGTGAGACTCTGGCCCTCCACGACCTCCTGTGCTCTCCTGGTCGGCTTCTGCCGTTCGTGGGCGGGGTGGGGAGGGCGCCGTAGACTCCTGGCCCTCACGACCTCCTGTGCTCTCCTGGTGGCTTCTTGCGGTTCGTGGGCGGGTTGGGGAGGGTGCCGAGACTCCGGCCCTCACGACCTCCTGTGCTCTCCTGGTTGGCTTCTTGCCGGTTGTTGAGCAGGGGTGGGGGAGGGCGCTGTAGACTACGGTCCTCACGACCTCCTGTGCTCTCCTGGTCGGCTTCTTGCCGGTTCGTGGGCGGGGGTGGGGGAGGGCGCCGTAGACTCCGGCCCTCACGACCTCCTGTGCTCTCCTGGTCAGCTGTGGAGCAGTTACTGTGTCTGTTGTACAGCATGTGTTTATATGTACAGTTACTCTGCCTGTTGTACAGCGTATGTTTATGTGTACAGTTACTGTGCCTGTTGTACAGCATATGTTTATATGTACAGTTACTGTGCCTGTTGTACAGTGTATGTTTATATGTATAGTTATTCTGCCTGTTGCACATCGTGTGTCTATATGTACAGTTACTGTGCCCGTTGTACAGCGTATGTCTTTATGTACAGTTACTGTGCCTGTTGTACAGCGTGTGTCTATATGTACTGTTGTACAGCATGTGTCTATATGTACAGTTACTGTGCCCGTTGTACAGCGTATGTTTATATGTGCAGTTACTGTGCCCATTGTACAGCGTGTGTCTATATGTATAGTTACTGTGCCCATTGTACAGTGTATGTCTAAACGTGCAGTTACTGTGCCCGTTGTACAGCATGTGTCTATATGTACAGTTGCTGTGCCCGTTGTACAGTATATGTCTATATGTACAGTTAATGTGACTGTTGTACAGTCTGTGTTTATATGTACAGTTACTGTGCCCATTGTACAGTATATGTCTATATGTATAGTTACTGTCTGTTGTACAGTGTATGTTTATATGTACAGTTACTGTGTCTGTTGTACAGCATATGTTTATGTGTACAGTTACTGTGCCTGTTCAGTATATGTTTATATGTATAGTTACTGTCTGTTGTACAGCATATGTTTATATGTACAGTTACTGTGCCCATTGTACAGTATATGTTTATATGTACAGTTACTGTGTCTGTTGTACAGCACATGTTTATATGTACAGTTACTGTGCCCGTTGTACAGTATATGTTTATATGTACAGTTACTGTGTCTGTTGTACAGCATATGTTTATATGTACAGTTACTGTGCCCGTTGTACAGTATATGTTTATATGTACGGTTACTGTATCTGTTGTACAGCATATGTTTATATGTACAGTTACTGTGCCCATTGTACAGTATATGTTTATATGTACAGTCACTGTGCCCCGTTGTACAGTATACTGTATGTTTATATGTACAGTTACTGTGTCTGTTGTACAGTGTATGTTTATATGTACAGTTACTGTGCCTGTTGTACAGTACAATCTTGACTATCCAGACTGCTCAGGAGACATGAAATTAGTTTGGAAAATAGGGAGTCCGTAAAACTGGGATTAAAACATTCAGAGAATATTCACATGAGAGATATGCTACCAGTACATTAGATAGGGATGTCCAGCTAATGGGGGTTCATTAGATCAAGACTGCACTGTATATGTTTATATGTACAGTTACTGTGACTCTTGTATATGTTTATATGTACAGTTACTGTGTCTGTTGTACAGTATGTTTACATTTACAGTTACTGTGTTTTTTATATATTTACAATTACTGTGTCTCTGACTTAACTACGTGTTACTGTTCATGTCTGTGTCGCTGTTATAAGGTATGTATTTCTGCAATTGCTAAACACAATGTATGTTAGTATACATTCACCACAAAAGTGTGACTAGATTAACATGTCCTACATCGCCTTACTTTATGCAGGCATGGACAATGAAATTTGAACCTGCAACTGCAGTGACAAGGAGACATGTGCCCTTATATCTATATGGGGTGATGAGCACATTCAGGCCACCCTGAATGGAGCATGCAAGAATATACATATCTATCGCAACATTGCCATGAAACTGCGGGATATGGGGTATGACAGAAATGAGACGCAGTGTCGCTCACATATGAAAGGGCTGAAACACCGCTACATCCATTGCTGTGATCGAAACAACCAAAGTGGAAATGCCAGAGTGGAGTGTAAATTCTATTGGGAAATAGATGTGATACTGGGTACATGTGCTGCCACAGAGCCAATGTTACTGATACAGAGTGGCACAAACATTGTGGAAGAACCAAACGACTCTGATGCCAATGATGAAGCAGCATCTGTGGAAGAAGGCCTGAACTCGACACCATCGACCATAGAGTTACCCCCCTCACAGACACCAGAACCTCAAGTGACACTGGAATCATCATCACATGCTGCCCCACCCATTCCACAAGTGACACGTACTCGTCGCGAATGTGGTGGAATGCCAATGGCTGCCATAACCGATCAATTCATGAACTCTCTGGGGCGTGCCGATGAGAAATTTCTCGAAGCAGAGCGTCGAAGGGATCAGCTTCTGTTAGACGCTGAGCAGCAGCACGTGTCAGAGGAGGTGGGGGCAGAGCGGAATAGTTTGCTGCTTGAGCGACAGCACATGGAATTGACAGAGAGACTTGAGCTTTGGCGGATGGAGCATGAGCACCATATGTTCCAATTATTTATGGATCGCAAACGCCATGCTCCCCCACCAGTGAACCAAGACTACCAATTTCCTGCCACGCCCACTGATTAAGTGATCATTTTGTTCACTACAACTCACCATGCCTGAACCACCTGAGTTTTCCAGTCAGGAATACAATGGCCCTTACTCACCAACATATACTGATATATGACTTTGCTGAACGTAATCTCTTCATGCCAAAGCTGTTCCGTTTGCACACTTATTGATGTCTGTTCTGCTGGTGTAGAAATGAGTGTCTATTGTCTTTCACAGACATATACTGTAATTGTACTGTTCAGACAGTACCCTACTGTTGCTGAAGCACAGTTTACCGCTGTGTTTACTAGTCTTAGTTGAAGGACTGTACTATCAGTAGTAAACAATGGTTCTGAAGTATTAAGCATACTATTATTATGAATTAACCTTGTTTATTTAGTAGTCATGCAAGTGGTTATGAGTACCACTTGTGCTTAGAGTGTAACCCTATGTTTCTAACTGAACAAATGTGGTAGGGTGCTGCTTATGGGTAGCACCTCGACTGTACTTAATTTTAGGACATTATTACACTGGAATGGAGCAAGTACAGAGTACTTGTGCCAACCATGCTGCTGTCTTACAAATATGGCATGCTGCACATGTCACTGTACTGCCAGATTGAACGTGCTTATTCTGTGGTATTTACCACCATGGAAAAAAGTAAAAAAAATGTTTTAGCTATTTTTAAGTGTTATGCATATTAAGCAATCAACATGTGGTCCTTGATTCATCAACAGTCTGACAGTGCCCCAACAATTTTTGACTGTGTTATAACTTCCATATATGCTGTAACTGTGCAAATGCATGCAACTCTCAAGTCCTGAATCACCTAATCCCTGCTGCTGGGACAACCAGCCACTGTCCTGTCCTGTCATGGTTCCCCGGCATTCCTGTGACAATACTTACGAGTGCGAGGGGGTGTATTGTCTGCCACCCTATGACAAGCACCTGTCCTGCCCACCCTCTGCTATAGTGCACCAATGTCACTGTGGTTGTGTGGCCTATAATGGCTGGTCGCCCAGTTACACACTTACAGTTGGTTGCTTGCACCTGCACCTTCCCTGGCCCACCCTCCCCGGAACTCCCTACTGCCTTCTGTTGTGTCAATGCATTCGATGTGTGGGCATGGTATCCTGCACACCAACCAAGTAGATTGCCACTAGGGATGTCTGCCCCCCCCCCCCACACCACTCAGGAGCATCACCATCCTGAATGGTTGCCCATCCATGTTCCAAGATGTGGTGTGTAATGTTGTGTTTGTCAAAGGCGGGTTGGTATTACATCATCTACAGTATGTGTCACTGTCACATTGTGTCATCTGGATCACATGAAAATTGATACTCTGATTTGCGGTGTTGTCAATTGATTCTGCTTGGACATTCATGGCACAGTCTGACTAGCACCGTGGTGCCCCTTTGGAAAGCAAGTCATTGTTGGTTACTACATGATGGATATTTTGCCTCTAATCAATGCTGCCAAGATGGACTTACAGAATTACCTTGAAGGAACCTTGCCGATCATTCCATGGTCTGCCAATACATACCTCAAATTGTATCCTTTCTTGACTGCGAATGTATTCCTTTATTGTGTATTTGTGTTGGTATCATATATGTCTGCTGAGCATCAGACTGTGCAGTAAATAAAAACACCTTTTAAACTATTGTACAACTGAGTGCGGTACTCATGCTGAGTGAACATGACAGCATTGAAAATGGTGTACATTTCTTTACTGAGTGTCAGAGTAACACTTACATTTGCATTATTTTAAATGTCTCTTTGTGACGTCAAATTTATTTGTCTCTGCCCCTTATCGACAGCACAATTGCTACTATGCTGTTTTGAAGATTGCAGTCAAGGTGTGGAGAGGAAGGATTGATCTTCATAGGGGACATGAAGCCAAACATGGCCAGATGCTACCTGGTATCCTATGGATGTCCCACATCTATCAGGAAAGGGAACCTTGGTGCCTAGTCAACAGTTGGAATGCTCCAGCAGAGAGCATTTCAAAGTGCTGAGGTGTAGAGAGCGGAGACATGTTGCTTATGAACAAGCGATCTACACACTTCCCACCAATGGCTCCAGGACAGCTACCTAGTGCAAGGGTTGATAGATCCTACTAGGGAGGGGAACATACTGGACTGAAGCAATAATGCCCGACAGGGTGTGTGTCGAGCTGGGATAATGTCACACTTCAGGTGGTTGGGCACGAGGCCGCAGGCCGAGTGCATCCAATACCTGAGGCGTGACGTTATCCCAAATGTCACACACCCTGGAGGGCATTATTGCTATTATACAATGGCTCGTTGTTATACAGGATAAAAAAAATCATTTTAAAGATGTTTTTGTTAGTGTGAAAAATATTTTTGTTTCTTAAGAGAAGAAGCAAATAGAGCAAATCCAAGTCCAAATACAAACAATCAGTCAAGAGGTTCACAGTGAGGCTGAGACTAGACCCGTGATGTTGTGCTGGGATAACATCACGGGTCCAGCCCAAGAGTGACCAATCAGAGACCAGGATTTTTTCTTGCCATTGTATAATTGGCATTAACAAATGATGTTTATGTCCAGGATGTGGTAGTACAGGACCCTCTAGCAGGAAGCGACCACTGGTCAGTGTGGTTCTTCCTCAACACAGAGAGGGAGTCAGCTAAGATCAGGACAAGAGTGTTGGACTTCAGGAAGACAGACTTTGCCAGAAAGGGGCAATATCCTAGAGGGGTATTTAGCTAAAATTACCCCAGGGATGGATGCTGAACAGAAGTGGGCAGTCATTAGGAAGGGGCTGAATGAGGCTATGAACACGTGTGCCAAATCTCAGAGTAAGCAGTCCAGGTAAAAAAAAACCTAGCTGGCTCAGCAAGGAAGTGGAGGGGAAGGTGAGGGAAAAATTACTGGCCTTCCTTAAATTCAAAAAATCAGGGCGTGAGTAGGATAGAGAGGTCTTCACAAAGGCATCTATGGAGGTGACCAGGTCAGTCAGGGCAGCCAAGACAGCAAAGTAGCTGAAGTTAGCTCAGGGGATCAGAGAGTGGAGGGGGGTAGAGATAACAGATGGAGTCATCCAAGAGGATAGAGTTCTGAAGGGCCTTAAAGCCCTGAGGGTGGACAAGGCGCCAGGACCGGATGGTGTACAATCATGGGTCCTGAAGGAACTGGCAGTGGTGTTGTCAGGCCCTCTGATGGACCTCTTCAACACCTCCTTGGAGACGGGCTACGTACCCAAGGACTGGAGGATGGCTCACGTGGTGCCCCGTCACAATACTGGACCCCAGGAACAACCAGGCAACTACAGACTGGTGAACTTGACTTCCGTAGTAGGGAAGTTGACAGAGACCATTCTGAAGGAAAGGATGATAACCTTTCCCAATAGTAATGGTCTACAGGATGAGAGATAGCGTGCATTTGTCCCATGAAGACTGCGCCAAACTAACCTGATCTGCTTCTTCACCTGGGTCACTATAGCGGTTAACAAAGGCCACGCTGTGGATGTCCTGTATCTGGACTGCAGCGAGGCTTTCAACTCGGTGCCACACAGAAGGTTAATGACCAAGCAGAGGGACATGGGGGCGAGGGAGAAACTGGCAGGGTGGGTTGAGAGCTGGCTGCAGGGCAGATAATAGAGGGTAGTTGTAAGGGGGGAGACATTCAAGCCAAGGCCAGTAATGAGTGGGGTACCGCAGAGTTCAGTGCTGTGCCGTTTTGTTCAGTATCTTCAATGGAGACATTGCAGAGGGGGTCAAGAATAGGATCAGCCCGTTCAAAGATGACACTAAGATTTGTGCAAAACTGGACAATGAGGAAAGGAGGCAGGCACTCAGGGAGGATCTATCTAAACTTGAACACTGGTCTAGGGAGTGGCAGTTGGTGTTTAATGCTAAGAAACGCAATGTCGTGCACCTCAGAGCCAGAAATCCCAGGACCAGCTACTAGCTGGGGGGAGTGTAGGTAACAGATTCAGAGGAGGAAAGGGACCTGGGGGAATAGTCACAGGGGACATGAAGGTATCAGCACAGTGTAGGAGGGTGATAGCAAGGGTAAATAGGATGCTGGGGTGTATTGCCAGAGGTATCACCTCTAGAAAGGGGGAGTTCATCCTGCCCTTGTATAGATCACTGGTGAGGCCACACTTGGAGTACTGTGTACAATACTAGTGCCCATACCTCAAAAAGGATGTGAGATCACTGGAGGGTGTGCAGTGCAGGGCTATAAAAATGAGTATGGGACTAGGTGAGTTGATGTATGAGGAAAGATTGAGGGAGCTCAACATATATTCACTGGAAGTGAGAAGGGAAAGAGGAGACATGATAGAGACCTTTAAGTACTTGAAAGGGATAAACAAAGTCAGAGAGGGAGGATTGTTCTGCTTAATGGTGGCAAGGGTCAGTAGGGGGCACAGTAAGGGGGAAGGTTCAGGAGGGAAATGAGGAGGCACTACTTTACAGAGAGAGTGGTAGCAGGATGGAACACACTGTCAGAGGACTTAATTGAACTGAGGACAGTAGATACCTTTAAGTGGTGTTGGGACAGAGTCAAGGGCTGGGTTAGTAGAGAAAATAAAGCAGGGAAATACTGGGAAAGGGAAGGGAGGGGTTTGGGTGGGGGTGGGGCAGCTGTAGTGATATGAAACTAATAGCTGTACAATTGGGCAGACTTGATAGACCTGTGGGCCTTTTTCTGCCTGCAATTTCGTATGTTTGTACATGCAGACCTACAAGTGGCACACCACAATAACTGCACATGAACAAGAGGGGAAGGAATGCGTAATGTCTAGAGGGGGGAAAAAGAAGGGTGGACAACAGCACATGCACAACAGTACAGTTCTGTCACAGAGAGAGAAGGTGAATCAGAGTAGGCAGCAAGATTAAAGAAGTAGAGGGAAAGCAGGTGCAGAACAAGTAAATGTGGCTAAGTCTTGAACCAGGCAATTTAACAATACGCATGCAAGGAAATTCACAGATATAGCCGTGAGGGATGAAGTTGAGAGGGGAATAATGTGTGAAATTAGCAACATGGCATCTGCTGTTGAATTTCTGTGAATGAGCACATTCAATACGCCATGCATTTACTGAGACCCATGCTGAGCATTTTCAGCAAGAATCACGCCACTCATGGGATCCCTGTTCGTGGTTTGGAGTCAGACAGCTGCCTCACGAGCAAACCATGAATACATCGATTCCTGGCCAGTTATTGACCAATTGGAACACAGTGGAATAAATACAGATGGAAGGGCATGTTTAATCCAGTGGAGACATCATGGTTTGCTTTTGCTTGGGTCAAGGCAGGTAAGTGAGTTGTGAGAGTCTAAGGAGGGGGATGTTGAAATGGCAGAAATGAAGAAGCAACAGCTCTGTTTTGTTTTCACTCAGGGTGCAGAGATTCAATGACTGAACTTTGGGCCTCATTGGCAAATGGGGGTGGGGGGGTGGAGGTGGACAAAAGTACATTCACAGTGCCGACAGTTCAGGAAGAAGTCACAAAGCTGACGCAGGATAACACCATGGGTCATGACAACATACACAACAGGTAATTAGTAATGCAGCGGTAGAGGGCAGTGGCAGTGACTATGGCCACACAGTGTTCATATAGTCGCGTACGCACAGGCATGTTGCCAGAGGACTGGAGGAGTGAACATGTACTGACACTTCAACAAGGTGGAAGTAGGATGTAAGTGGGAAACCACAGGCCAGTTAGCATCACCTCAGTGGTGGCCACGATGATCTAGACACTGATGACATAAAGCATGTTGGTGCACCTTGAATGCACAAGCACCCCTGACCTCAGGCATAACAGATTAACGGCAGAAAGGTGTACTCCAACAAATTTCGAAACAGTACGCCGTACAAAAGTCAATGGGTCCAGTAAGCGTATATTATGACCCCTGTGGGCATCTATTTTTTGCCTCACAGGCTGCACTGCTTGGTACAGTACCATCTCAAGTACTGCACAGTGCACCTCTAATTACTTTTGCACGCCCACCACCTGGACCGAGTTCGGCCAGCTTGGTTGTGTTCTGCACGGGCTGTGACAGAGGATCATCATCATCATCATCACCTAGCATCCAGTCACTGTCAATCATCTCACCCTGACATTCACACAGGTTATGCAAAATGCAACATGTAAAAATTATGGTGGGTACAAACTGTATGCCCAAATCAAGTCTTTTTAGAAGGCATCTCCATCTCCCCTTCAGTCTACCAAAGGCATTCTCCACAACCATTCTGAAATGAGACAGTTGGTGGTTAAAGTCAGCCTCCCAGTATCAGCAAATGGCTTCATCAGCCAGGGCATCAATAGGTATGCAGGATCCCCAAGAATGAGCATTGGAACTGTCACATTGCTGATGACACGTGTCACATTAGGGAACAGAACTCTGGAAGTTGCTTTAGCATACAAAGAGCTGTTGGCTAGAATGCACACATCATGTACTTTACCAGGCCACCCTATATTGATGTCCCAGAAACAGTATTCATGGTCCACCACAGCCTGGATCACAATTGAGTGCCATCCTTTCTGATTGTAGTAGTCAGATGGATCCTGCAAAGGTGCAATAATTGGAATGTGTGTCCCATCAATCGCTCCAGCTGTTTGTGGAAATCCAAAATGATTTTCGAATCCAGCAATAATTTCCTGCAAGCGGGTTGCATTGGGTATTTGAATAAAGTGCTTAAAGGTGGAGATAACAGCAGCACACACGTCCCAGACAGCAACACAGACAACAGAAATTGATACATCAAAAAGATCACCAAAGGAGTGGTACTCGCTGTCACAAACCCACTCAGCAGGTCAGCCCTCTACTCCCAAAGTGCCAACCTCCGAGCATAGTCTAGTGAACAGTTAACAGAACAAGGTAGCCCTCTTGTCTGTTTTTGTGGATTCGAATCAACCTTTAGTCTCAAGTCTTGGAGGGATTCAAACTGTGAACCTCTTGTTAGCATACCCAATGTACAGGCTCAGATAATTCTGTCTTCGGGGGACCAGATATCTTTGCCTACAGGCACCTAATCAGGTGTACAGAAATTAACCCTTAAAAACTGTAATAAAAGACCTCAGATTTCCAGTTTGATACCACCATTCAAACTTATGTACAGTGTCTGCTTTAACCATATATATTCTACTTGTAAAGGAAAGAAATCAAAGACAGACCAAGTAAGCTCTAAAAATAGAGTTTTACTACAATAGATAAAAAATATATAACACATAAAATACAGAACTATTATATCACAAGACATACAAATCTCTTAAAACAGGTTTTAACAGTGCAATTCCTACTACAATACTTAGATTGGTCTCTCTCTCTAAATACCTGCTTAAAGTGCTCATAGATGTTTCTTTGTCAGAGTCTAGATAGAAGTGTCTCTGAAGTAGAACAGAATATTGTCTAAAAGCTGGCTTTGCCCACCTCTTTTGCATGAGGTCACCTAGCTCCTCCCTGTCAGAATATACTTAAAAAAATATACCTATACAAAAACAGGATGCCTTTCAAAGTATTAAATTCCGTAATCCTCAGCACAATTCTTTTTCGTTAAACTGGCATCATACTAGAGCGTCTTGGGAAAATAGCACACTTTGGAGGTGTGACTCTCCTGTGCAATCCACAGCTCCATTGAGCAGGCGTGGCAATCCTGCACCAATGGATGCGGGTGCTGTATGACAGTGGTGGTGTTCAGTTCAAAGAAAACCACCGCTGTTGCTGTCCTGGCCGTTCTCGCGATTCCCCCAAAGCTTTGGTGCCACGCTGGAGCCCCACCCAGTGTGGCAAATCTTATTTGACGACGGGGTGCCCAATCTCCGTCGGCTCCACGTCCCCCAAACAGCTTTCCTGCTGCCACGCTGAGGAGCCCACCCCAGCGTGGCAAACATCCTGCGTCGTCTGAAGTAAAAAAAAACCAAAACCTGTAAATAAGAAAACCTTCCATCGCTGTCTCCCCACCACCTCCCACAACCCGCACCCACCCACTGCGCACTCTGCCTCCCCACACCCACCCTCACCCCATACTTACCTCCGGAGCTCGGCGCAACGATCATCGGTGGACCGGGAACACGTCTGCACTCTTCAAAGCCGACCGCCAACTGAGGAAATGCCGGTAAGCTGTATAATGGGCTAGATGGGTTTTCAACTTTGTTGCATATCTCAGGCATGTTTGGAATTTTGCACCAATTTTCAACATGGGGTTTTTGGGACCCTCTCATGAATGATGTCACTGCCATGCGTTATTCAGGCCGAAGGGTGATTTCGCAGTCACTACGTGAAATCACCTTTTGAGCAATTAATGAAACAACACTGCCAGCATTCATAAGGTGGGCTCTCAAAAAGCCTATTTTGAAAATTTGGTGGAAAAATTCTAAAATAACTGTTTTTTGAGCATCATGCGATGCAGTTCCTCACGCACGCCATAAGTTTGCGAATTTTCAATATTTTCACCCAGATTTTCAACATTGTCATTTTACCACACCTCCTTATGAGCAGTATAGCTGTCATTTTCACATCCTGCCCAAAACGTGTTTCCACCATGTAGCGCACAATGGCGCAGTCGGTGTGGAAATCAATGTATGGGACACATTAAGAAAATCACAGTGACACTGTTCATTAGCAGAGGTCTTAAAATGGCTATGTTGAAAATTTGGTGAAAAATTCCTAAAAATGACTGTTTCTGACGATGCGTTCGCACGGTTCTATGCACGCTCGTAGGTTTGCGAATTTTCAATATTTCCACTCCAGATTTTCAACATTGCCATTTTACCACACCTCCTTATGAGCAGTACAGCTGTCATTTTTCACATCCTGCCCAAAACGTGTTTCAGCCCATGTAGCGCACAATGGCGCAGTCAGTGTGCGAACTCAAAGTATGGGACACATTAAGAAAATCACAGTGACACTGTTCATGAGCAGAGGTCTTAAAATGGCTATGTTGAAAATTTGGTGAAAAAATTCCTAAAAATAACTGTTTTATGAGCCTGCGTTGCGCAGTTCCTACGCACGTTCGTAAGTTCGTGAATTTTCAATATTTGCACTCCAATGACTTCCAAATACCTAAACAGCACATAGAAACAAGCAACATTCGGCATTGACAAATGCTTGTACTTCTTTGTCACTGATTTTTTTAAGCCATGTCCAAGTGCCAAATACCACTGCAAATACCTGCAAGCGAACGTTCGGCATTGATAAATGCTTGTTCCAAATGACATTTCTTTGATCTCATGAGCATCTTCCCCTTCCCAGGACATCAAGGCATCTTTACGATTTCACACCAGTGTACTAAACCTGGTTTCCCCCTTGTAACTTCATAAAAGGGATACTGATTTCCCTTGTAGCAGTTAAAGCTATAATTAACTTAGAAAAACAGGAGATTCCCAATGAAGGCCTTCCTGGTAACACCTTGTATCTTAAACCTGTGTGTGTGTGTGTGATCTCACATGCTGTTTCAGCATTTCTCATGAGAGACAGTCCATAACCCATTTTTATATTACAAAAAATCATACAGCACTCAGAACTGACTGTCCACGTCACAATCCTCCCCACCTAGACTGAATATGTGGGCTCTGTCACCTGCATGGGATGAGCTTCCCAAATCAGTTCACTCCTCATAGACCCTAGACAGCCCATCTGAGTTCTGGTTTTTGGCTCCAGCCCTATGTATGATTGTCAGATCATACCCTTGCAAAGCAAGATTCCATCTTGGCAATCTACCATTGTTTTACCCCATCTGCGTCAGCCAACCCAGGGGGCTGTGGTCAGTCTGCACCACAAAATGCTGCCCATACAAGTATGGCTCTAATTTCTTTAGGGCCCACACTATGGCAAGACATTCTTTTTCCACCATGGAGTATGCCTGCTCCCTGGGAAGTAACTTTTTACTCAGGTAGGCTATTGAGTGATCCCTCCCTTGGCTAAATGTCTGACTCAGTACTGCCCCAATACCCACGTCTGAGGCGTCAGTCTGAACTATAAAGGTTTTGCTATAGTCAGGACTTGTCAAAACAGGAGCACTGCACAGTGCTGCCTTTAGTTTGAAAAAGGCTTCCTCACAGGCTGGGCCCCAGATAATTTTCTTGGGCATCCTTTTCTTTGTCAGGTCAGATAGGGGAGCAGCCAGGGTACTGTACTTGGGTACACATTTTCTGTAGTAGTAATACCCTGTTGTCCCTAGAAAACTCCTGACCTGCTTCTGGGTTTCTGGTCTGGGCCATGCCTGGATTACCTCTATCTTTATTTGGTTAGGATGGAGCTGTACCCGACCTACCACATGCCCGAGGTATGCCACTTCTCCCATGGCCACCTGGCACTTATCGGCTTTGACAGGGAGCCCAGCCCTCTGTATCCTGCCCAGCACTTCCCTAAGGTGGGATAGGTGTTCCTCTCAGCTAGTACTAAAGATGACAATGTCATCCAGGTACGCCACTGGGTACTCCTCAGCACCATTTAACACCTGGTTCACCAACCTTTGGAAAGTGGCCAGGGCGTTCTTCATTCCAAAAGGCATTACTTTAAACTCAAATAAGCTTATCGGAGTGATGAAGGCCAATCTCTCCCTAGCTCTGTCTGTCAACTCCACCTGCCAATACCCCTTGTTCAGGTCAACAGTTGTAAGGTAGATCGACCCCCCCAACTTGTCCAGGAGTTCGTCCGTCTGGGGCATCAGGTGGGCATCTGACTTTGTGACTGCATTCAATCCATGATAGTCCACACAGAAACGAGTAGAGCCATCTGACTTAGGCACAAGGACCATGGGTGAGGCCCACGGGCTGTGAGATCTCTGAATTACCCCTAAACCCAGCATCTTCTCCACTTCCCTTCTAATGTCCTTTTGGACAGCCTCTGACACCCAATATACTGTCCACCGTATAGGCGTTTGTGTCCCTGTCTCCACATCGTGTGTCACTAAGGGGGTTAGTCCAGGCTTGGTGCTAAACAACGGGGCAAAGTCTGCTAAAACCTCCCTTACTTTCTGGATCTGGTCTGGGACCAGCTGGAGAGACAATTTTACTGCCTCCACACAGGACTCCCACTTACTTTCTTCCAGCAAGTCCAGAAGGTGGTCTTCTTCGTCCATTCCCTCCCCAGGACTACATACTGCAAACACCATGTCAGCCCTATTTGCACATGGCTTTATCATGTTAACATGGTACATCCTTTCTGTCTGTCTTTGGTCAGGTAACTCCACAATGTAGTTCACATCATTTACCTTCCTAACCACTTTGTACGGTCCTGCCCACTCAGCCTGCAGCTTGTCTTTCCAGACTGGAATAAGGACCATGACTTCCTGACCCACCATGTACAAGCGAGCTCTGGCTCTGCGGTCGTACCACATTTCTTGTTTCTGCTGGGCAGCTGCGAGGTTGCTCTGGGCTGTCCCCATAATCTCCTTCAGCCTTTCCCTAAGCCTAAGGATGTAATCCAAAATGGGAGTTCCCTGGGTGACATGCTCGCCTTCCCAGTCCTCCCGGATCAAGTCTAGGGGCCCACGTACCCGGCATCGATATAAGAGTTCGAAGGGGGGAAATCCCGTCAACTCTTGGGACACCTCCCTGTATGCAAACAACTGGTGGGGAAGGTATTTCTCCCAGGCCCTCCCATGCTGTTCAGCAAATGCCCAGAGCATTGACTTTAGGGTACCATTGAATCGTTCCACAAGTCCATTGGCTTGTGGGTGATACGGTGTTGTGCATCTCTGCACCACCCCACACTTCTCCCATAAACATTTCATCAGGTCCTACATGAAGGAACCCCTTCAATCGGTGATTATCTCCTGCGGAAACCCAACATGGGAGAAAATTCCAAGTAAGGCATCTGCCACTTTGTCCGTCCTCAGTGAGGATAGGGCGACTGCCTCTGGGTACCAAGTGGCACAATCCACTACAGTTAGGATGAATCTCTTCCCTGAGGAGCTGGGGGTATTTAAAGGCCCCACAATATCCATTCCCACCCTCTGGAATGGCTCCTCCACTATGGCAATGGAATCAGGGCGGCTTGGGTTTTCTTGCCTGCCTTCCCTATTTCTTGGCACCGGTGACAAGACCTGCAATACTCCTTCACTTGCTGGGTGAAGTTAGGCCAGTAGAAATTCTGGGCCAACCGCTGCATTGTGCATGCAATTCCCAGATGACCAGACAAGGGAATATCATGTGCAATCTTGAGCAACTGCTCACGATACCCCTGGGGAAAGACAAGCTGCCTGCCTAGCATCCCTCCCTCTGTCTGTACTGCCTGAGTATACATAAGTCCATTTTCCCAATAAACTTTAATGTCTGCCATCACCTCCCTGTGCTCCGTCAGAGTCTGCCCAAGCCCCCAGCTTCTCTAAACTAGGGTCACTCCTCTGAGCAGCTGCAAACCCCTCAAACAGTCCCAAGGCATGGAACAGGTCCCCTTCAGTCGCTAAAATACGGTTCCTAGCACTAGCGTCAGGGCACTCAGGAGAACTGTCAATCCCCAACCCCTGACCATGGGTCACCCCTCCCTCTTTGGAGTAACCCTCTGTAGCTGTTTGGTTGACTTCTACTGGGGAAATTTCTACCCCTTTTTGTTAGTCTCCCCATCTGGAGACACAGACTGGGGAACCAGCCTCTCAGTGGTTTCCACAATAGCATCTATGGGGTTCAAGGAACTACAATTTTCCCTTGCTGTTTAGCTACGGGTAACTACACATACCATCCCTTGTTTGAGATTGTTGCCCAGGATCACATCCACTGCTAAGGTTTTGGCAACAGCCATCTGTTGCACAGTTCCCCCGTTTCACCCCAGTCTAGAAGTACACTAGTGAGGGGCAATGTTTTTGCCTCACCAGTGAAGTCCTGTACAGTGACGTATTTATTGGGTGTAAGCTGACCAGGCTCTACCATCCTTTACCAAGGTCAGGGATGCCCCTGTGTCCCTTAACCCCTGCGTCTGTACATCATTCACCATGACTGGGTGCATGTGTTCCCTCATGTTCACAGGCATGCTTCCAGGGACACACAAACAACCCACTTCTTTACTAGTACAATTCTGTGTAATATTGCTTGCCTTTTTGGGACACTGTCTGGCAATATGCCCAGTTTCTTTACACAACCAACATTCGCTTCTCTTTTCAGAAAAATCTTTTCTCTGAAACCTGGGGCTAACTGGTTTCAGTGGAGGCGGTGAGGGTTTTAGCTGTCCTGAAGGTGCGCTTTTCCCTTTCTGCACTGCCACGCCCGCCCCATTTGCTCTTGGTGCAGGTCTGCTCTTGGCATAGCAGTCCGAGAGTTCAGCAGCCTCTTGCACTGTTTTGGGATCTCAGTCCTCTAGCCAGGTTTTTAGCTCTGCTGGGCACGCCCAATAAAACTGTTCTAATAAAATCACATTTTCAATTTTATCAACAGAGTTTGCCTCAATTCCTTCCCACCAATGTTTTAATAACTGACGTTGTTTCATATGAACATACGAAATTTGCCAGCAGATAAAGGCATAGAGGTCTATCAAGTCTGCTCGAATGTGCAGCTAGCACCCCTTATTTTGCAGCTGCTTCGTGGCTAACTCCTCGTAGCTCATGTCAGGGCTTCTCCTGAGCTTACGGAATTTAGCTGTGTATGGTTCAGCAGTTAATTAAAACTTTTTTAACAGTGCAGCTTTAAGTTTTCTGTAATCATTACTGTCCTCATTGTCCATTTGACCCAATGCATCCTGAGTTTTCCCGGTAAGTAGCAGGGATAGCTGGAAGCTCCAGGATTCCCTAGGAATTTTAGCCTGAATACAAACTTTTTCAAAAGAATTTAAAAAGGCATCCATATCCTCCCCCTCTTTAAATTTGGCTATTAATTTGGAATTAAATTTGTAACCCAGTCCTGTAGTCCCAGTTAAACCCAAGCCACTCACCTGCTCTGGTGCCACTGGTTAGAGTCATAGCTTCTACAGTTCATGTTGCCTCTGGTGCTCCTCTCTCTTCTCCTCTGCAGCCCACTGGCACTCACGCTCCTCATGGTCTGCCTCCCTCTGTTCTTGCTCTGCCTCTCGGTGTTCTCGCTCTGCCTCACAGCATTCTCACTCTGCTTCATAGTCCACCTCTCACTCCTCTCGCTCCCTCTTCTCCTGGAACTCCAGCTCTTTCCTGCGCAACTCAGTTTGCAGCCTGAGTACTTCTGGATCCAGGATACTGGTGATCTTCCCCTGCTGCTGTGGCCCTTCACTGACAGTGGCCCTGCTGTCATCCTCACCGGATCTGGACACTGCACTGGCCGTTAGCCCTGCCAGACTTTAGGTTTGATCCTTTTCAGTCATGGTCCTTGACTCGCTGCTCTGGGTATCTGCTACCATCAGGGCATCTATGAGGTTCTGCTTGCTGGCTTTCACTGCAAATGGGACTCCTCTGTCCCTGCACAACTGCTTTAAGGAGTCTACAGTGTGCTTGCTGTAGTAGGAAGCCATCTTCTTCCCTCACTACTGCTATTCTGACTTGCACTTTAGGAAAAAAAAATAAAATGGGTAGGAACTTGACTGTACGCCAAGTGATACAGTTCTGTTTCCTTTTTAAAAAATAAATCACTGCCTTTTTCTTTCGTTGCAAATGAGCTGATGGTCTCAGCTGACACATTGAACAATAAAAGCTTGTGATACCAAAATTATCCGCACCGCTGCCAACCAATCTGTCATAAACCCACTCAGCAGGTCAGCCCTCTACTCCCAAAGGGCCAACCTCCAAGCGTAGTCTTGTGAACAGTTAACAGAACAAGGTAACCCTCTTGTCTGTTTTTGTGGATTCGAATCAACCTTTGGTCTCAAGTCTTGGAGGGATTCAAACTGTGAACCCCTTGTTAGTGTACCCAATGTACAGGTTCAGATAATTCTGTCTTCGGGGGGCCAGATATCTTTGCCTACGGGCACCTAACCAAGTGTACAGAAATTAACCCTTAAAAACTGTAATAAAAGACCTCAGATTTAAAACGTTTACCTTTTTCCAGTTTGGTACCACCATTCAAGCTTATGTACAGTGTCTGCTTTAACCATACATACTCTACTTGTAAAGGAAAGAAATCAAAGACAGACCAAGTAAGCTCTAAAAATAGGGTTTTACTATAGCAGATAAAAAGAATGTAACACATAAAATACATCTGTTAGCACCCTTTGCAAACTGTGTGAGGGGCCTTTCAGCATCATGCAATTCTGCTTAAAGTTGAACCAGCATAACATTCGGTGGTGATTTGCATATGCAGCCCATGATGCTTTGCATTGTGTGGGCATGTGTGATTTTGTATTTACATAAAATACAGAACTATTATATCACAAGACATACAAATCTCTTAAACAAGACAGGTTTTAACAGTGCAATTCCTACTACAATACTTAGATTTGTCTGTCTGTCTCTCTCTCTCTCTCTAAATATCTGCTTAAAGTGCTCACAGATGTTCCTTTGTCAGACTCTAGGTAGAAGTGTCTCTGAAGTAGAACAGAATATTGTTTAAAAGCTGGATTTGCCCACCTCTTTTGCATGAGGTCACCTAGCTCCTCCTTGTCAGAAGATATATATAAAAAAGTATATATCTATACAAAAACAGGATGTCTTTTCAAAGTATTAAATTATGTAATCCTCAGCACAATTCATTTCCTTTTTTCAAATGACATTTCTTTGATCTCAAGAGCATCTTCCCCTTCCAGGACATCAAGGCATCTTTATGATTTCACACCAGTGTACTAAACCTGGTTTCCCCCTTGAAATGTCATAAAAGGGATACTGATTTCCCTTGTAACATTTAAAGCTATAATTAACTTAGAAAAACAGGAGATTAGTGATTAAGGCCTTCCAGGTAACACCTGGTATCTAAAACCTGTGTGTGTGTGATCTCACATGCTGTTTCAGCATTTCTCATGAGAGACAGTCCATAACCCATTTTTATAGCTTCCGGACGCTGCTGAAGGGACATCTGCTCAATAGGAGCATATGTCTATGCCACAGTACCTGACCTAGCTCAGCCTCTTGAGCAGCTCACTTGCCCTCCCAACAGCCATCTTGGAAGGACATTTGGTCCTCTTCTCTTTGAAGGGGTGCACTTAGGTCCCTAACTTTTCCCCCTTCCAACCCTGTGTACTTATCAGCTAACCATAGGGCTACAGACGCTGCCCACTATTTCCTGCTGACCTGGTATCTAATCCACTATTTAGGATGCAGAATGCTTAACGTGCTCACTATTTGTTACCTTCATGCTTTCCATGCTTTTGTGTCTGCAAAGATATGTACTTCTATTTTTAAAATACTATTCTACTCTCCAGCCTGTACTGAAATGTTACCTGTATGTTGTTGTTGCACCCGGGTCGCCCCTGAAAAAGGGACCTCTATGGGCCCAGTGGGCCTACCCGGTCATTAAATTCAATAAATAAATAAATAAATAATATATTACAAAAAATATTACAGCACTCAGAACTGGCTGTCCATGTCACACTCATTGTCTGTTGCTAGCCTCACACAGCTAGTCGGATATCTGGAGCCACTGCTGATGCATGCTGGTGTTCTGACGTATGATCAGTGCATGTATTTTGTCAAGGATATAGAAATAAGTTGGCCTGCCCATGCGAAAATTTTCTCTCCACTGGTCCTCCTGGAACGTGGTCATCAAAACAGTCCAAAAATAACCATCGCTCGCTGTGGACCAGACACTTCGAATTCTGGTTTGGCAGCTCATAGACATTGCCCAGAGGAACACAGCTGCCATGTTTCTTCTCTGTGTCGAATGAAACAGTCACATGCATACCTCTCAACTGTCCCTGATTTTCAGGGATGTCCCTGATTTTGCCTCAGAAATTTCTTCTGTCCCTCCTAAATTTGGCATTTCTGTCACTGAAAAGTAGGGATTTGAATCACAAAATAATGCCAGCCATTTGTGCTACAGTCTAGTTCTCATTAAGAAAATGCTATTCACACTAAGCAGCATGTTGTACACAGCTTCTGGGACTAATATTACTATTTTTTCAGATGTGTCCCTGATTTTGGCTATTTGTCCCTGGTCATTTTAAGCCTTGTCCCTGATTTTTGATGAGGGAGGTTGAGAGGTATGGTCACATGATGCCGCGGTGAGGGGCCCAAGCAGCCTTTGGGTCACAGCTGAACGCCGCTGTAGAACATGCGTTAGGATGTCAAGATCCATGGTGTTGTCCTGGAATGACATAGGAATAATTAATTGCAGTGAGCATTGCATCCATTGGGCTGCAAATTATAAGGATTGAATACAAACATAAGAAGACAATGGACGAGCACCTTAACATTTCCCTTGTCTGCCATCGGTTTGTAGGACATGTGTGAGAAATTATGTTTGTTTTGTTTTTTTAACCAGGAGAGTCACACTAAGCTGAAAGCTTGTTTGCAGGTGCAACCTGGGAGCACAAGGAAGTTAAGTAACTTGCTCAGGGTCACACAGTATGCAAGTAGGAGCTGTGGGATTCAAACCCAGGTCTCCAGGTTTGCAGCTCAAAGCCTTAAACCACTGCCTTATACTGCCTCCGTCAAGGGCCTGTGAGGGAAGATTGATGCTTTGGTGAGCTACGGAATACCCACTCTACAGACATCAGCAACAGATGCAAAGAACCACCAATCCACTGTAAGAAAGCTTGTGCCTGGTACAAAACAGAGGAACAGTAAGCAAAAAATCCATCACATGGCTTCCAGTACGCACAAAGTTTTTCATGCGTAAATAGCATACATAAAGTGCCCCAAACCATGAGCTGCAGAGGTGCGGCTTTTCTTATGGCTTGAGGACAAATCTGTATGCTATTTGCAGATTAAATACTCTGACATTTACGGGGCGCATGGGGATGGTATAGTTGGTTCCTGTCACACATCGTCCACAAGCATATAAAACATTGATAATGGGACCGGGAGTTATTGGTCCCCAGTATGTGTAAAGTACTGGGTTAAGCCCAGCGACCATGGCAAGGTTAACTCCCACTGCTGGGTACCGCAATGCTGTTGAGGCACCATTGCGGCCATGAAATCTGTGTCAGACAAGACAGCTGGTTAAAAACTACTAAATGTAGGCACAGAGAGAAAACACTGAGTGTGACATGTACGTGATAAGCACATAATGCTGTGGTGCGCATGCATCTGCACCCCACTGTTCACTGGCTGGTGTGAGGTGTCCATCGCCAACTTCTGCAGCACAGAGTGCAGCTAGTACTGAGACATACAACAAAATCCAGTAGCCACAGGCTGCATGCGCACAGTATCATTCTGTGGCCCCCATTTGTCCTTGCAGTCCATATCTTAATTGAGCTGTTCCATGTCTAGGGGGCACTGAATGACATTGTGTGCATGCAGCATGCCGCTGATCGATGATGTTAGACGTCACAGTACTGGCGGCTCAGTGTGCTGATGAAGTCGGGTGTGGATGCCATGCACCATACAGTGAACAGTGGTGTACAGATGCAGACACACCACAAGATATAAGCATAATCGGGGACGGTACACCATCATGTTTCTTTTACCCTGACATAGAAGTAAAACAAAAAATATTAGGTCAGCAAGACCACACACGGCCGCCTATGCCTCAAACAAACACACACACACACACACACGAATCACACCGCATAAACACCACCTGGAAGCCATGCTGTGCACCCCACAAATTCCAGTGAAGACATGCACAATTATAGTACTTCACATGACAAAGCTGTGATTGGCAGGCTGAATCATGGGGACTGGACAAACAAGCGAAGTGGTAACACAAAGAGCTACCAGCCCCCCGCTCACATAGGCTCACAACAACCCCACTCCACCCTAATACACACACTAGCAGCACAACAAGCTGAGGTGCTTTCCATCATCACACAAGCAACCACTCAGAAGATACAGGGTTGTATGGAAACAGACACAGCTTACTCAGAAAAACTAGCAGTTTTCAGGACAGTGTCTGACAGGACAGTAGGGACATGCACCGGAAGGGGCAAGACATACTCACACATACTCAAACACACAGAGTCACACGCAGGCATTAACCAACACACACACACACACACACACACACACACACACACACACACATATATATATCTGCTCCCAGCAAAGCACATCACTGACAAGGCCAGCTATGGTCTTGCATGAGAAAGTGGCATGGAGGAATGGTTCTGTATGCAGATGCAACTTGGACAGGGCAACAGCAAGGTCTTACTTGAAAAAGTATTAAAAGGTGTGTGTGAGTCAGTGTGTGGGGTTTGGAGGGGAGACACAGTATGTTTGACTAATGACACCGCTTGCACCAGTGCTAGAGGACTACAGTTGTTTGTAGACCACAAACCACAAATGCCATACAACTTTAACATGCAGCTAATGGCAAGCTCAGGCTGTGAGATGTACCTGGAGGAAACCATGTGGATCATGATCCTACTTCTCAGGAGCACCACAGTGTAGTCCCTGAGCCTTGGGAAACTTCAAGCATGGTGTTTACTAGGGCTTTAATGGCCCTGCAATGTAACATTGGCATTTGGGTTACTTCAGCACTCTGTTTTGCACAGAAAATACGTACACACTGCCTGGAGAAAGGGTACCAAGGTTAGCATGACACCAGTGCTTTTTGTGCAGTTGTCAATGCCCTGAGAAACACCATGCCACAGATTCAACTACATTCACAGGACTTATTTTTTATCCTTACATTGCAAACCAATACTTTTGAGGCTTTCTGCTCTAGCCAGAACTGATGCCTTAATAGTTCTTCTCTTAGCAGTGTCAGTGGCTCAGTAGATAGCACACTCATCTCTGAGGCCGGGAGATCAGAGGGCTGTGGGTTCAGTTCCCACATCTGACACTTGGGTTAATATCCCAGTACTGACACTGTAGTGCAGCAGGAGAGGGGTGCTGCACTTCTGAGGTGCCGTCTTTCGGATGAGACTTTAAACCGAGGTCCCATCTGCCTGGATTGGTGGTAGTTCAGGTGGATGTTAAAGATCCCATGGCATTTATCGAAAAGAGTAGGGGAAATTTTTATTCAGAATTCAAAAGCATAACATAAGGACAAATGATACATATCACAATACACATAAAAAAACAAAAACCCAAATAACCCAAATAAACACCTCTCAAAATAGTACAATGTGAATCCCCCTAAATCACCCGAAGACCCCAAAACATGCTTTTTAACTAATCCAACAAATAAATCAATACGAATTACTCCCACATCATATCTACAAATCTGCATAATACTTTCATTAAAAATAGAGAATTAATAGCAGAAGAGAAAAAAAAGGATGTTTTTCTGTCCTTGTTTTTAATTTTTTAATTTTATCCCACCCATCCTACATTCCTCCATAATCTAGAACTCACCTCTTGTCCTAATGTACGAAATTCATAACTATATATTTTATCCAAGTCCGCTTGGATGTTAAACAAAACCTCCTGCTGAGAAATTATTTTACACTGTAAGGAGCATAAGCATCTAGCTTGCCATACTGACCACTTTAAACATGCCAATATAACAAAAGCCGTACTTTTGGCCCGTTTCACCCAAGATATAGATATCTGACCTAAAACTAAAATATCGTATGTCATATTTTTAAAAAGATCTTCCCCCCACCAATCAGCAAGCTGATACCAGAAACCCTGAATATTCACACAGTCAAAAAATAAATGATACATGGTCTCTATCTGCCCTTGACACCGAGGGGCTCCACAACCTCTCTCACTAATTTGCTTATGTTTTTGATTACTGCCTACATTCAATTTTTGATGCCCACACAACCAAACAAAATCCTGCATCTTAAGTGGTATTCTAGGATCCAGAAAACTTCCCAATAAAACCTCAATGTTTATGGCTGCAGAAACCTGAAATAAAGGTTCTTCTGTATACCATTTATTTAACATAGATTTATAAAAGGTTTTTTTTTCTTGACCTAAAAACCAACCCAATTCAATTTTCCAAATTCTTATGTATTTTAGGGTAGCCTGTAAATATCCCAGAAGAAATTTATCTGATGGATGCCATTTACCCCTGCCCCAGGCCGTCAAAAAACTAAGACCCCATAATTTCATAATAAGAGTCCCTGAACCGTCAGTTTCTAATACAACCGGACGAATAGAACTAAAAAAAAAGTTCCCCCAAAAAAATAACAAAGGTTGAATCATATTTAAACTACCTGTTCTCCGAGACCTATATGTATGAACTCTTTTAACTGGATTTAATCGACTTCCCCATAAGAAAAGAAAAAAGAGACCCATAATTTTCGTATGCATATCAAATGGCAAAGATATACATGAGAAAAGTATAAAAAGATTGGAGTTATACATAGATACATAGATACATAGACAGTGTCGGCAGATAAGGGACTATGGCCCACCCAGTCTGCCCATTTGAGCTTGTAAGTTCAGTTTTATGTTTTTCTAGAAGTCTGTTGCCCCTTACCCCTGACCTCCATAATTCCTTTATGTCTATCCCATGCATTCTTAAATCCCGTGATTGTTTCAGCCCCACCACTTCCTCTGGCAGGGTGTTCCACCTGTCCACCACCCGTTCTGTGAAGAAATTCTTTCTCATGTTTCCTTTGAATCGCCCTCCCTCCAACTTCATCCGATGCCCCTAGTCCTGGAACATCTTTTTTCGCTTAAAAATAGTGTTTTCCTGCACCCTGTTCCTCCCTGTAAGATACTTGTATGTCTCTATCATATCCCTCTCTCCCTCTCTCCTTCAGGAGTACATGTTCAGTTCCTTCAACCTGTCTTCATAGGACTTGTGATGCAATCCATGCACCATCTTTGTTGCCCTCCTCTGAACCTTCTCTACCCTGTCTATGTCCTTACGTAGGTATGGTCTCAAGAACTGTACACTGTACTCCAGGTGGGGCCTCACTAGTGTCTTGTATAGCGGAATTATGACCTCCCTTTTCCTGCTGGTGATGCCCCTGCCTATACATCCCAGCATCCTATTTGCTTTACCTGCTGCCTTGTCACACTGTTTCCCATTTGAGGTCATCAGAGATGACAACCCCAAGATCCCTTTCCTGCTTGGTGCATGCTATATCCTCACCCCCAACTGATATATTGTGCCAGGTTTTTTGTGCCCCATATGCATTATCTTGCACTTCTTTGCATTGAATTTCAATTGCCAAACCCCTGACCATTCTTCAAGTTTCTGCAGGTCGCTTCTCATTCTGTCTACACCCTATGGTGTGTCTACTCTGTTACAGAGCTTTGTGTCATCAGCGAACAGTGAAATTCTGCCTTCTAGGTCCTGCACAATGTCACTGATGAAGATGTTGAATAGGACCGGTCCCAGCACTGATCCCTGTGGTACCCCACTGGTCACTCTTCCTCTGTGGGCGTGACAGCCATTTACCACCACCCTCTGTGTCCTGCCACCCAGCCAGTTACCTACCCACCACACTACTGTCCTGCCCACACCCATATTCCCCAGTTTGTGTAATAGTCTTCTATGTGGCACACTGTCAAAGCCTTGCTGAAGTCCAGATAGGCCATGTCCACTGCCCTCCCTGATCCACCTCCCTAGTCACCCAGTCAAAAAATTCAATGAGGTTGGTCTGACATGACCTCCCCTGGTGAAACCATGCTGCCTTGGGTCCTGTAATCCATTGACAACCAGATGTTCCACCAATCTCTCCTTCAGTAGTGCTTCCATGATCTTCCCACTACCAAGGTGAGGCTGACTGGTCTGTAGTTTCCTGCTTCCTCTTTGTTCCCACTTTTGTATAAAGGGGACTACATCTGCTGTCCTCCAGTCTTTGGGTACTCCCTGTTTCCAGTGATCGGCTAAACAGGATAGCCAGAGATTCAGCCACCACTTCTGTTAGTTCTTTAAGGACCCTGGGTGCACCCATCTGGCCCATTGCTTTATCAACTCTTATTACTTCCAGTTCCTTCAGGACCCTTTCTCGTGTAAAGGGACTTGTGTCCATTTCTGCACCATTCTCACCCCTTGTACTCCCTTCAGACCCATTACCTCCTCTTCCTCAGTAAAGACTGAGCAGAAATATCTGTTCAATATGTCAGCTTTACTGTTGTCATCCTCCACGCGGCCCCCTTCCTCCCCCTTCAGTCTCACTATCCCTCCCTTTGTCTTTCTTTTTTCACTTATGTACCTGTAAAAGGTTTTGTCCCCTCTACCCACTGATTTTGCAATGTGTTCATCTGTCTGAGCTTTGGCTTCCCTTACTGACCTCCCTGCCTCCCTTTGCTTCTCCTGGTACTTCTCCCTATCCCCTTCTGCCTGTGTCTTTTTGTATTGCCTGAATGCAATCTTTTTGGCTTTCACTTTCTTTGCTACCTCTTTGGAAAACCATAATGTTCTCCTCTTCCTTTTCCTCTTGCTAACCTGCTTAATGCATAATTCTGTTGTTCTTGTAATCCCCATTTTAAATACAGCCCACTGTTCCCCAACCCCTGATTCCTGTCCCATTCCCCTTAATGCCTCTTTCAAGTATCTCCCCATTTTCCCAAAGTCTGCCCCACTAAAATCCAGGATACGTGTTTTTGTGTGGTTTGGTTCTGCTCTTTCTGTGATTTCAAACCACAATGACTGGTGGTCACTGTTTCCCAGGTGCTCCCCCACTGTTACCCCATCACACTGTCCCTGTTTGTGAGCACAAGGTCCAGTATTGCCTTCTGCCGAGTTGGTTCCATGACCAGTTGCTTGAGGAAGGCACCCTGAAGGAGTCAGAATAAATCTGCTCCTAGTTGATGCTGCTGCTGGATGCTCCAGTCCACGCCTGGAATATTGAAGTCTCCAACCAGTACTACCTCACCCTTGTCTGCCATCCTTTGGATGGCTAGCATCAACTCCCTATCTGTTTCTTCCTCCTGGGCTGGTGGTCTATAGACCACACCTGTGCGGATGGCTGTCCCATTTTCCTTTCCAGCTTAACCCACAGTATCTCTCCCCATTTTGTTCCTCCTGGATCTCAGTGGCCCTTATGTCATTTTCACATACAGTGCCTACCTCCTCCCTTCCTGCCTGCTCTGTCTCTTCTGAATATGTTGTAGCCAGGTATGGCCATCTCCCAGTCGTGGTTATCATATACACCAGGTTTCAGTGATGGCCACAATGCCAGGTCTGACTGTACCATGACAGCCTCAGATCTTCTATCTTGTTGCTAAGGCTCCTGGCATTTGCACACATGGCTTTCCATGATTTGACCTCCCTAGACTGTTTCACTGTTCTACTCCAGCCCCTTTCTTGGTTGTCATTTATCCCTGGTTCTCCTTGCTGTCTGCCCTTCTGCTGAATTTTGCCCCTTTTCTGCTTATCCACCTCTTGGGCACTAATCTCCATCTTTTGCACACTGCTTTGCAGAGATAGACACTCCTCTGGTTCACTGGTTCCACTGCTAGCTGTGGGGGTGAGCAAGTAGGTACCCTCCTTGCTGGCCTGCCACCCCCCTTTGCTAGTTTAAATGCTTGTCAATGTAGCATTTAAACTTATCATTGAGTGCTTGATTCCCTCCAGGATGGATGCAGGCCATCAGGCTTGAACAAACCTCCATCCCTCCAGGTGGGTCCCCAGTCACCAATGAATCCAAACCCTTTCTCACAGCACCAGTTCTTCAACCATGAGTTAAAGTTCCTGGTGCATGCACTTCTATGCTCTCCTTGCCTCTCACAGGTAGTACTTCTGAGAAAGTGACAGAAGTAGCTACTTGCTTGAGACCCCTTCCCAGTTTCCTAAACTCTTCCCCTGAACTTCCTTTGGCTCCCCATTTGCCAGGTCATTAGTACCTAGGTGGATAATGACATCCAGCTCACTCTCCCGTCTTGCCTTCCCAGTGATCCCCAGGATCTTCCTTCCATCCCTCCATGCCGTGGCACCTGGTAGGCACCTCACCTCCCTGTCCTCCCCCTCCTGTATTCCTAGCTGGATCCCTCTTATGATGGATCCCCCACCAGGATTCACTTCCTCCTCCTCTGGGGTCCACTGATTTCCACTGAGGTCACCTCCTTGGCTAACCTCCACATCCTTTCCTTCCACTTCTCTGGGTACCTTATTTGGTTGTCCTCATTTGCCAGTGTGGCATATGAGTTCTTGAGTGGAATAGGATCTGGGATGTGCCTCTGCCTGACTGCTCTAACCCTCCCTGAGCCCACTGTCATCCAAGTGCTCTCGTTCTCGGCATCCTTTGAGGCAGTTGCATTGGACTGGGTGGTCCCTGGATAGGGGTGATGGTACTCCTGACCCAGTTTACTTCCACTCTGAGTCTGGCTACCTCATCCCGCAGTCCAGAGAGATGCATGCAGATAGGGCAGCACCTCAGTGTCCAGAAGGTCTGCCTGAATATGGCTGCACCACAGCCACTGCATTGTACCACTCCCCACATTATACTGCAATTCCACTACTTGTCTGCTACTGAAGCTCTCCTAGTTCCCTTTTTGTTAATTTACCGTACTAAAAATCCTGCCACTGATCCTCAGATATTTTTTTTTTTAAAGAAAAAGAAACCAATAAATAAATGAGTCAAAACACTTGTCATGCTGAGAGTGGGCTTCTTCCCCTTATGCCCCTCCCACTTCACACCCCTTACTATACCCTGTGTTTAGCTCCTGCCAATCAGATTTAACAGGGCATATAATTAAGAGTTGGGGAAGGGAGGGGGGCAAAAATTTGCAGCTATTAAAGACAGCACAGAATTACACCACCACTATGTTTTAAATTTTCAACAGCCCAAAAACAATTATAAGTAAAGATAACAAAGAAAGTATAGTGTCACTAAAAGCCCACAATCTAAGTTTAAAAGAAAAATAGCAATTACCAGTTACTCTAAAGCACTGAATTGAATATGTTTCCTTCCTTCCCCTTCTGGCTTCTTCTGAGAAAATAAAACTCTTTTTATATATGCCCAAAGCAGATAAACCCTCTTTTTCTAGGACATTTTCCATGATAACCAGGATTTCACTTTCAGATCAGCCTGATCATATGCTGTTACCCAGTTCTTCCTTTCTGAATCCTGAGAACCAAAAAACATACCTAGTATCTTAATTTCCTCAGTTGTCATAGTAATGTGAAAATTTTCCAAAACCAGAGCATTACCTAAAACTAAAAGCTTACTTTTTCCCATGTTAATTCTAATCCCAGTAGTATTAAAGAATGACTCAAATAATCTCAGAATCTGTTCTCCTGATTCAAGATCCAAAATAGTAAAAAAACAATCATCAGCATAAGCAGTAACCTTACGAAACATTACCCCATGTTTACTCTCAATAGCTTTAATATCTGGGGTTTTCTCTATATGCCGAAGTATGGGATCTAAACCAAAGACATACAGCAGCGGACTCAATGGACAACCCTGTCTCACACCATTCTTAAGAAATAATGGTATGCCCAAGTGTCCATTCACCATTGGAACCACCTGAGCGTCCCTATATAATGTTTGTAATAGTGAGATAAAAGAAGCTGGTATTCCATAACGCTGCAAACAGCCCAAATATGCTCCTGCCTAACTGAATCAAAGGCTGTCTCTTGATCAATAGACATCAAATATCCATCTAAATTCCTTTGTAAGCTTTGTTCTACTACTTCCCTAATAAAGACCAAATTTTGCAAAATATTCCTATCAGGAATAGCACATGACTGAAAGGGATATATAACCACTTGTGCAATTTGTGATAACCGACTTGACAAAATTTTAATTAAAACTTTGCAGTCTGAATTCAACAAACTTAACGGCCTCCAATTTCTAATATCCTGTTTATCTCCCTTCTTATAAAGAAATGACATGACGCCTTCTTTCATAGTGGGAACCAACCTATTTTCCTCCCATATAGCTGTAAACAATACCTGCAACCAAGGGGCTATTGTTTCGCTGTAACATTTATAGAAATCATTCGGGATCCCATCCAGCCCTGGAGCTGACTGATGTGACAAACCGGAAATAGCTTGCTTAATTTGTAAAATAGAAAAAGGAGATACCAAACTCTGTAATATATCCTTACTTAACTGTGGAATATCTAAATCCCGAAAACACACCTCTAAACCATTCACCTTATCTTTTTGAAATGTTAGTCTTAGATGATCTTGAATAAATGCTATTAATCCAGTAGTATCTGTAATTACAGATCCATGCAGGTTTTTCAATTTTGTCATAACCAAACGCTGCACACCATGCAGGCCTAAATCAAATGGGTTCACTTACTCTTTAGACCCCTTGGTTTGATATTTTTGCTGCTGAGCTGCTCTATTTTCTGAAATCTTTAAATAAGAATACATTTTATCCTTTATATCTTTTAACTGCCTCATACAAATACTTGAATTAACAGTTCGAGATAACAGCTGCATATATTTAGCCCTGAGCCCTAGATACTGTATATAGCCATTTCGAGCCTTTTTCTTTGAAACATCAATCAGAAGAATTTTCAGATCCCTCTTTGTATCCTCCCACCATTCAATAGGGCTGTCATACAAAAAGGAGATATCAGCTCTTACCATAAAAAATTCCTTAATAGAAACCTGTGTGTCTATCTCCTGCAAAATAGCAATATTCATTCTCCAATACCCTCTCCCTATAGAAACCTGTTGCAAAGAGCCCAAATCCATTTTAACAGCCACATAGTCAGATGTTTCAACTGGGATAGTCCTTATATCCTGACAAAGAACTCTCCTTGAGACCAACCAAAAATCTGTTCTAGAGGATAATCTACCTTTATAAAAAGTATGCGAAGGTTTTCGATCTAATAAATCATAAACATCACAGAGATTATTTGTTTTTATTATTCTTAATAAAGAGTTGGAATCACTGAAAACTTTAGATGTAATTCTTCCCCAATCTCTATTGGTAAGGCTGCAATTAAAATCACCTCCCCAAACTACCAATTTTGAAGTATGTAAATACGATTCAACCCTTCTAAAAAGGGAAGACCTATCCGCCCTTACCTGAGGAGCATAAATATTAATAATCCTATATGTTTCATGACCTAAAACAATGTCCAAAATCATCACCCTTCCAGGAAATACATCAAAAAGATGTAATATGTTTACTGAAATACCCATAAACAAAATCCCTAAACCAGAACAAGGTACTTCACCCAAGGACCAAATGGAGACCCCCCATCGCCAGTCTCTTTGTGCATCTTTCACCTCTATTAACGAATTTAGCCTAGTATCTTGTAACAAAATCACATTACACTTTCCTTCCTTTACACTAGCAAAGGTGACCTGCCTTTTCTCTAAGTTTTTAATGCTGTTCACATTTATGGTAAGAAAGGAAAGATTCCTAGGCATAGAAAAATAGAGAGAGAGGAAAAAACAAAAAGAAAACATAAATCAGAGAAGCATAACACAATCCATTTCATCTCATCTTTTTCCTCTTTCTGGGCTTATATTTATCCATAGGCCCTCCATCAAAACTTGCATCTGCCTGTGAAGAGGCAATAGAAGATAAGTCTGAATCATGACTTTCTTCTTCCCCTTCTTGCTGGAATAATAAAGCATAAGAGTTCTGGACCAGTATAACATCCAAAATCCTAGCCTGTGTAGAAATCTCCACAGAAGGCTTTCCCGCTTTAGATCTTGTAACCCTCTCAAAAGATTCATCTTGCTGGAGAGTGGGTGGGGGCATAGATTTTTCCTCTAGTTCAACCTCCATTCTCTGTTCAGGACATATTTTAGCTGTGCCTGAGCTACAAAAGCCGTTAGTGTCCTGAGCTAAAGGATCATTTGATGCAACAGAGTCATTCAGAATAAGGGGATCCACTTTTCCCATGGGGCCAACTGAAGGTTCCTTCTGTGTGAGCAAAAGATTCAGGTCACCTTCTTGATTAACAAATACTGAGGGGGAGTCTATATGGGAGCAAGGTCTTCCTAAAGGAGGCACATCCTTTTGAGGTTTCATATGAAGTAAATCCAGCATACGCTGTTTCTCCTTTTGTGCCGTAGCAACATATAAATCTTGTTCTGCACGTATTGTCACATCTCTGTTGTTATGAGATGCCCATGAACAATTTCTAAACATATGACCCTGCTCATCACATAAATTACACCTTAAAGGTTGCTGGCACTGGGCTCCAAAATGGCCTATTTCGCCACATAGGCCACATTTCTGTTTATCACAGACATTACTTAAATGCCCCACATCCCCACACTTAAAACATGCTCTGGGTTGGCCTGGATAGAAAACAACCCCTCGATCTCTCCCCAAAAAAAAACAGTTTGGTAGATGTTTAATCAAACCTTGTTCGAGATTCAAAATAACCTGATATTTCCATCCACCAGTCCATAAGTGCTCATCATCCAAAATAGGCTCTGGATAGCCTTTTACTGTACATCGTTGTTGTAACCAATAAGTAATATCAGCCACATTCACACCTTCATTTCTGAAAAGGACCGTTATTTTTTTCGTCAAGGGTTTAGTCAGAGGTATTGCTAAAAAAGGCTTCCATATAGGAGAGAGCTTCAGCAACTGGTACTGCTTCCAGAACCTCTCCAAACCTACAGGATGTTTAAAACTTACGTCAAAAACAGAATCCCCTGGTATATGTATAAGAGCACACACCTCATAGGCATAGTATTTCATGCTGTCCTTTAATAAAGATTTCATGCTGTCCTTTAATAAAGATCTCCCCACAAAATGTCTATCTGGAACATCTGCCGCATTACACCCCTATATTTCAATCTTACAGCATTCCACCTCATAGCAGGCTCTGACAAAAGGTTTGTGCTAGGGGGAAAGAGTTGATCCCTAACCTTTTCATGCCAAACATTAGGGGATGTACCCTTGTTCCCAGAGATGGACTGATTGTTGGATACTACAGTATTCTTATTTATAATAAAGGAGGTGGTCTGACTTCCCTCCTGGATAACTAGAGAGTCATCCAAAGTAACAGGGTCAGAGGCATCCCCTTCCACCTCTTTTATCACCTTCAATAAGTTATTAGCAGAACTAGGCCGTGGGGCAGAATCTTGAGAGTGAGGCATTATGTGCCCTGCAGGTAAATCAGAGTCATTACTGTCCTCAGTAGCATAGGGTTGTAAACTAGGGACTGTTTGAGGAAAGATAGTGTTCTCTCCAGAAAGATTAGGATCCCATCCATTTCCCGTGCCATTTTTAACCCATCCTGCTGCTAATAAAGCAGAGGAAACCCAGTCAGCAGAAACAGGGGAGAAACAGAATCGAAGGGCCAGAGCAGGACTGATCTAATTCTGACGTTTTAGTCGTGCATGAGAAAACGCAAATTCTGACTCTTCCTCACTCCATCTTTTCCAATCAATTTCCCGCTTCCTCCTTAGGGATTCCTATAGAAAAGTTATAGGAGCTAATGTAAATTGCTCAGAGGTTTTCCCCAAGTCCCCAACTGGAGATGTACTTATTCAGGGGCCTTCGCCCACGGCTTGTGAGAGATTTAGGAAGATAGATTCAGATTCCACATCACAAGGATCCAAAACCAAGGACCCAGCACTAGAAACGGATACTGCCTTCAGAGCTCCAGAAGAAACATCGGAACAAACGGGGACAGGTATCGTGTCTACCTCCCCTAGACCGGTTACACAAGCACTGTCTGCACCCAAAACCCCTTCCAGGTTCGGGATATCGCGTAACTCCTCCTGTCGCAGCAAATCTTGCTGTAAACGAGACCTCGTTCCACGATTGCTTTCGCTAAAGCCAGTTTCGAATCTAATGTCAGCTAATTTTTCTCCGACCATTATCAAGCTCAGAAATTTGACCTTCAGTTCCTTCCATCGGAACAACTTGAGAGGTGGAACATTTCATTTCTTCAATGACCACTGCATCCAAAACATCCAATGCTGAATCTGCTTCCATGGTGCCCAGGAAAATAGAGAAAGGGAAGGCCGAGGAGTAGTCCCTCTCCTCAGCCACCCACACTTCCTTCCTCGACAAAAGCTAGATCCCTCTGATTGTTCTTCCACAGCAACACAGCGCCCTCTAGCATCCACAGAGTAGGGGGCTTTCCCTGGTGTCTTGGCCAAATTTCCCTCATTCACTAAAAATACCACCAACAGCTTAATCTGGTTCAAGGTCAGTTGGCATTCATCTGTATCTCCCTCCCCCGGGTCGTGCCTGAAAATAGGCAGGATTTGTCTAGTGCACTTACCCAGTCAACAAAAATTAAATAAAAACTAAATAAATAAATAAATTTATTTTCCTTTGAAATAAAACGTGGTTCAAAACCAGATACAGATAATGTTGTTTAAAGACTGGTATTGCCAATCTTTTTAACAGCAAGATGTTTTTGGAGTACAGTGGCATCCCTTCCAACAAATCACACAATTCTGAGCCTCCCTGGCATCCAGTGGCACTCAGTTTATATGCGTTTAAAGAGATATCCCACAGATACTCTATCAATGTAAGGTACGTGCTTGTATAAGGATACAGTAATTGTGTGTGGTAGATGTTGAGCAGCCATAGAAGTGAGCTGCAAGCACGTGCTGAAAGCCATCACTGATGTTGAAGTTGTGGGCTCATACACCACTGGTCACCAGGGATATCTGAGCAGTGATCGGGTGGTGCAACCACTGTACAGCAGAGTACATTCTTCAATGGGCATCTACATTAGGATAATGGCACACTGGATATATGGTATTTAGAGAGCACTAGGAGAGGGGAAGGGTGGATCACAGAAGACCACATAAATATATAGAATAGGTATTAGGTTTAGAAGTAGGGTAGCACCATAATCCAGGTTAATATTTTTTAATTAAGCAATAATGCCCGACAGGGTGTGTGTCGTGCTGGGATAACGTCACGCCTCAGGTGGTTGGGCACAAGGCCGCAGGCCGAGAGCGTCCAACAAATGAGGCGTGACGTTATCCCAAATGACATACACCCTGGAGGACATTATTGCTATTATACAATGGCTCGTTGTTATATATAAAATAAAAAAATTATTTTAAAGAATGTTTTTATTAGTGTGGGAAAATATTTTTGTTTCTTAAGAGGAGATGCAAAAAAAGAGGTAATCTAGCTCATCATCCAAAAAATCATCTACAGGTTCACAGTGAGGCTGCGACTAGACCTGTGATGTTGTACTGGGATAACATCACGGGTCCAGCCCAAGACTGACCAATCAGAGTCCAGGATTTTTTCTTGCCATTGTATAATTATTTATTAAATCCTGTTGACACCATGTTTGGGAAACAAGTATCAAAAAGGTGGGTAGGTGTGGGCTTCAGCAACACTGGAGTTTGGCTCAGGGGAACCAGGTTTTTTTTTTTTTAAATATTTGTGACAACAGAATGAGGATCCTGGTGTCTGCATAAAGATAAGTATAGGAGGTTTGACTGGGAATGGCTCCCTGTGTCACTATTAGTATTGGAAGGCCAATGGGATGAGCTCCTTGTGGCTGCCTTGAATCAGTGGCTACCAAGGATGGGCTCCTAATGGCTACAAAGTTCTTAATCAGGTTCTTTATTTGCAACATCTCATAGCAGGCAGACCAGCTACATTCTCTGGTAAGTGTACATTGAAAATGCTTGAATATAATTCAATGTGCTTATGCAACTTGATATGATGTATGCTTGTGTGACTTAGGTACATTGTGGCTGTTTGCCTCTCTATCCATGGGATATAACACCCTATAGGGATACGATGGCAAGGAACCCAAGAGGAGGGTTCAACCCCTATAGGTGCCATGGGAATGATTCCCTTAGCTAAAGGTATGTTAGGAATAAGCCCAAGGAAAGACAGATGTGACACTAGAAGAGGAGGGGAGGATGGTGGGGCAACAAGAAACAAAATCCTGGAATAGTCCAGGAGGAGTGGCCTTTTAAGGCCTCATAAAGGCGTTGTTGCTCTGCCCATTGAACCACAAGCATATGCCTTTACAATTCAATGTGCTTACACAACTTGATATGATGTATGCTTGTGTGACTTAGATACATTGTGGCTGTTTGCCTCTCTGTCTATGAGATTTGCCACCCTATAGGGGTACGACGATGAGAAACCCTAGAAGAGGGTTCCACCCCTATAGATGCTGCAGAAATGATTCCCTTGGCTAAAAGCAGCTTAGGAAGAAGCCCAAAAAGAATACCCAAAAGGGTGTTGAGCAATGAAGAGGCGAGAAATTGGAATATATCGAGACTGGAAATTAAGATGATAGACATAAATGGGAAGGATAGGAGAAGAACGAGATAAGACGAAAACAATGAACAAAAGGAAATCTGACAAGATGCAGAAGGGCGGACTTCCTAAGGAGTGAGAGAACAGCCGGGGCCACCATCTGACTCCATCCAACAGCGGAACCTAACTACGGAACCTATGAAAGCACTAACCCTGTCTAATATTTTGACCATCGGCATGGAGGAGAGGAAAACCCCCCTTTGAGGAGGAAACCTCTGGGGATCCAAGGCCTAAGTCACCTTCCTTCTAGGCTGAAGGACGTTGTGGTTAGTGATGGCACAGCTACTACAATTTAGAGTCAATATTGAGGGAAGAGGAAAAGATTCCAATTTAGATGAAGTTCTTGCTCTGTCCTTCTAACAAGAATGCTGTTAAGGGTTGCGAGCAAAGTCTAGCTACGAATTCGGAATGGACACATGGAGGATCAAGATGACTATACAAAGTTCGCTAACAGAAGGAAGCTTAGATGGTCAGCATGGACTGCTGAATGGGAACAAAGGATGCAAAGGGGAGAGATGAGGATGGCCAGGCAATGCTAGCAGCCTACGAGGAGAGCAGAAGTCAGTGCTGGTGGACAGAATGGTCGAGATCAGATGAACGATAAATGATGGTGGAATGAAAGCCTTGAAGCGCTGAATGGTTTAAGGTAAGGAATGAAATGAATGATGTACAAATATGAAATGAAACCGAGAAGGCCAATACAGTTAAGGTAAAATATGAAATGGACAATGTACAATGATGGAGAGAAGCCTTGAAGGCCGTAATGGGTAAGGTTCGGTATGAAATGGACAATGTACGATGATGGAGAGAAGCCTGGAAGGCTTGAACGGTTTGAGGTGAGGAATGAAATGGACACTGTACAATTATGAAATGAGGCCTAGAAGGCCAGTGCAGTTAAGGTGAAATATGAAATGGACGATGTACGATGATGGAGAGAAGCCTTGAAGGCCAGAACGGTAAGATGAGATATGAAATGGACAATGTACGATTATGAAAGGAAGCCTAGAAAGCTGGTATGGTTAAAGTAAAATATGAAATGGAAGATGTATGATGATGGAGAAAAGCCTTAAAGGCCAGAACAGTCAAGGTGAGGTATGAAATGGACGATGTACGATGATGGAGGGAAGTCTTGAAGGCCTGAACAGATTAAGGTGAGGAATGAAATGGATGATGTACGATCATGAAATGAGGCCTAGAAGGTGGGTACAGTTAAGGTGAAATATGAAATGGACAATGTACGATGATGGAGAGAAGCATGGAAAGCCGGTATGGTGAAGGTGAGATATGAAATGGATGATGTATGGTGATGGAGTGAAGCCTCGATGGCTGGTATGGTTAAGGTAAAATATGAAATGGACGAGGTACGATGATGGAGGGAAGCCTTGAAGGCCAGAACAGTTAAGGTGAGGTATGAAATGGACAATGTATGATGGATAAATGAGTTGAGAGGTCCATAATGTAGGATTAGGATAAGAGGAGGCTACAGATAGGTTTTAAGAGGAGAATAAGAATAGGTAAGGTGATGGTAGGATAGGGAAATGCCAGCAGCGAAGACGTTATGTGGAGTAGTGGTGGATAGGAATGGAGTGGTGAAAAGGGTGGCGGGCAGACTATAGGGAGCCCAAAGAAAGAACAACAACAGAGAGCCAGAGGAAGAGAGAAGGTTCGAGAATGAAAGACATGATATTACGGAGGTATGGCGCAGAAGGTTGGTACCGAAGGTATGAAAGGAACAATGTATGATAGCGGTGAAAACCTCGAAGGCCTGTATCAGTGTGCACTAAGGAGGATGGCAGGTAGAGCATGGGAAGGATGAGGTTCGATAACGAATGGAGGTTGGCACAAAGAGGGAGATACAAGGCAAGTGGGAGCAAAATGTAAACCCCAGGATGGGTAGAACAGGACAAAATGATGAGAGGGAGAAAGCAGAGACTCCCCAAAACAGCAGGGAAGCAAGAACTCAGATTAGGAGGGTAGGGTACTGAGGGGAAGAGAGGAATGGATAAAACATAGAAATACAGAAACATAGAATTTGACGGCAGATAAGGACCGCTTGGCCCACCCAGTCTGCCCATTTCCCTACCTAATGGATAAGCTGCAGATCCTAGCTAACGAACAGCCTACTTCTTCCTACCCCCACCCCCTAGAATTGCTTTATGACTGTCCCATGCATTCTTGAATTCCACCACTGATTTTGACTCGACAACCTCCTCAGGAAGGCTGTTCCATACATCCATAACCCTCTCCATGAAAAAATACTTCCTCACATTACCTCTGAGCCAGCCCCCCTCTAGCTTCAAATTGTGCCCCCTTGTTCTTGCACACCTCTTTTTCTGAAAGATGCTGCCCTCTTGAACTTTGTTGATTCCCTTGAGGTACTTGAAAGTTTCTATCATGTCCCCCCCCCCCTTGAGGCTATACATATTAAGCTCCTTAAGTCTCTCTTGATATGTCTTCTGATGAAGACCCTGCACCATTTTAGTTGTCCTCCTCTGGACTGCCTCCATCCTGTCTATGTCTTTGTAGAGATTGGGTCTCCAAAACTGCATGCAGTACTCCAGCTGGGGTCTCAACAGCTATATGTACAATGGGATAACAACTTCCTGTTTTCTACTGGATGGATGAATAGAGTAGTGTTAGCAAACCTCAAAACCACCAGCCTTGTAACTCAGCAGAGAAAAATAATATGAGGCAAATCAGGGACATCCCTGAATTCCAGGGACACGAGAGATATGAGTCAGGCAGAGCAGCGTAAGCTGGAGGAGGTGATCCCAAAAAAATAACCAGAGGTGAGGGCCCTATATAGTTGGCAAAGCAGAAACAAAGAAACAGATGCCTTGGGTACACAACATAATTAAAGGTACTTGTGGGTGATTGCTGCTGATGGTAGGAGCCCACAATGTTGGTTTGCATGGGATAGACATAAAGGAATTCTGGAGGTCAGGGGTAAGGGGCAACAGAGTTCTAGGAAAACATAAACTGAAGTTACAAACTCAAATGGGCAGACTAGGGTGGCCATAGGCCCTTATCTGCCAACACTGTCTATGTATCTATGTATCTGTGATGTACGAGCTGCGAGAGAGACAGCACCCCCCGGCCACTGGGAATGGAGCTGCGGCTCCAGAAGAGGTGGAGAACAATGAGGGTTGGGAGCACCATGGAGACAGCAGAACTAGGAGTGGGAGGCGGTGAGGCGAAATGGGTCCCAGCAGGCCCTGACCTAGAAAGAAGTGCAGAATGAGGAACACAGCAAGGAAAGAGACCGAGTCCTTGGCAACGTCCAAGGCAGTGCACAGCAACCAGACCTGAGTTACAGAGGACCAAGAAGGAGACAGGGAAAACCACAGCTCGAGGAGGATAGAGCAGGCACAAATGCAAGCAGAGATGCAGCAGAATGAGGTGAGGGGGTACGAGAGACAGTAAGCCAAGAAAGTAGCTGGCAGGAGGAGAAGGGAAAACAGAATAAGGAGAGTGAGGGGAGGTAGGGGAAGAGAGCTGCAGAGCCAATGGCCATAAGAGGGAGGAAGCAGGGACAGAGCAAGAGGATGAAATGAGTAGGTGGCTGAGGGGAACGATCACAACAGCAGTAAAATAATACAGCCAACAAAAGGAGGGACAGCAAAGGAACCCAGACGAGAGCGTGAGGCGGCAGCTAGAGGTTACCACAAGGATGGAAGGAGGAGAAGCTGCGAGTGAAGAAGGGTGGTGCTTCTGGCTGCAATGAGAAATGAAATCCTGGAATAGTACAGGAGGAGTGGCCTTTTAAGGCCTGATGGGGGAATGACGTTGTTGCTCCACCCATTGAACCACAGGTATATGCATTTACAATACATTTCTGACCGTTTCATTCTCCCTGCTTTAGGCTGTGTACCTGTGTGTGTGACACTATGTCAAAAATTTAATTTCCTTACTGTCCTCTAGTGCCCATTGCCTTTGTTCATTCCTCTTTCGTGTCACTACCTGCCATGCATTTAAAATCAGTGTGCTGTTCTCAATACTGCTTCACTTCGCTACCTGTTTTTTTTTTTCCCTCTCTCTGCACACCCGTTCTGACTAACAGCTGTCACTGTCCTGTTCTGAATTTCCGATGGAACTCCAGCCACAGTCTGATCGCGGGCACGTTAGCTCACATTGGAGCTCATTTCTTTGTTGAGTTCACTTTAGGAACGTTTCTCCAGTGACCGACTTAGTGTCAATCAATTTCCCTTTTTGTCCTGGCCCGGTTCTGGATCGTGGTCAAGGCACAGAATTGTTCAAACTGCTTTTGTGAGTTTCCATGTTGTGTTGTGGGGCAATGGTTCTTGGCACCGACCGGCACTCCAAATGATGCACGGTAATGTAAACATGTGACTTATCTGTTTTCATAACTTACCAAATGATGATATTCCCCTCTGCTCAATCTCTCCCTCTAGCCCTTTCTGTAGCTGCCACCGCACCTGATAGTTATCTGTCAGTGGGAAGGACTGGAAAAATGTAAACTCCTTTTTTTGTATTTTATTGGTACTGTCTGCCCAGGACCAAATTCGCTTCCAGAGCACTGCCATAAGTAAAACGCTAGAGCATTCTGGAAAATGAAGCAAATAACATGGGATGCTCTCACATTAGGATACAAATGTAAGCCTTGTACCAAAACAAAGAATGTACACCACAAATGGAAATGGCAGGGAGGACGACAAACCCACTCAAACAGGGAACGCATTTTGGGGTGAGCTCTCACTTTTGTTACAGAACGGGTTGCTTGCACATACATTTTTTGCAGTGGAAGAACAGCGAGTCTGTAACACCTATTCTGTTACAGGGCACTGCATGTAAAAGTGCTACAATGCATTATTGCCATGTGTGGCTTTCTCGTTGTCTTATCCACCATGCCAATGGCAACATTAAAATCCCCACTATTTCTTATCCACTGTACGTAGCCCACTTGGTGACATGGGGACCTTTGGCCGGAGTCAGACATCTTTGCGTGGCCCACTACTAGAGGACGTTTGATGTGTTGACCCTCCCAAAAAGTTGACTTATAGGCCTGCAGGATGCTCTGCCTGAAGTGGGATACTTGTAAGACACGAAGCAGCAGTGGTACAAAAAGTGCAAATGCATGCAATTGGGAGAAAGAAACACAAGTAGGTGTTATCTCTTGTGTGTTGTACAAATGTAACATGACCCATATGAAGGAGGTCATTGAACATGTGCACAGGTCAGTTAACACCATCACCTACCCATCCCAAATAACAAATGTCAAATGCAACAATAAACATATTGTCTCAGACTGGATTAGATACTAACTCATTTCATTATAAAAATAGTGGGGGTCTTTTTGGTATTCACCTCCTGGCCCTGCTGTGAAGCCGCCCAGCTACCATCGTCAAAGTACACAACCTATCGGCTGGTTCCCTACTCCAAACTGCATCTGCGTAAAAGGGCTTACCTTTATGTAAGGAGCAGCAGACCAAAATAGGCTTAATGAAGGTGTGGTCCAAAACCAATGTGCAGGTAACTGGTGTGGAGCTAGCAACATGAGAAAGCCATACAGCTCCCTTTGCAAATCTTAGTCAACTACATTACCTTACGACATTTGGTCAGTCATAAACTATGGGCCCTATCCATTATTGGAGTAGAGTGGCTACACGCACGTATCTGGGTCACGCAGCCACTACGCACCCTATGCACCCCCCCATGTGGGATGCACTAAGAGGGGGGTGCACAGGACCAATGCACCGATCTCCCCAGGTATGTGGTCCGCACCGTGCTGGGGTGGGCTGTGGGCATGCCAGCACTACACGCCATGCACAAAGGTGTGTAGTGCTAGCCACAGGCATGCAGAGGAGTGCAGAGTACACCAGAGGATCCCTGCCATAAACCCCCTACGCACCCCGTGCAACCATTGGGACTCCGACGGAACAGGGCAGCTAGCCCACCCACCTGGACCACTGCCACCTGCCCCATACACATTGGTGCAGGGCCCCTACCAGGTGCCACCCCACAGAACACCCACACAGGAGCACCGGACTTAGGATGCTGCCCCACCCACCCCAAGGGCACTGCTGGGCAACTCCCATCACCAGCCCCTGTTGCTTCAGGTGGGAGCTAAACATGGGGTACAGCCCCCCCACATCACCTACACACACCCCTCCCCTTCCCTGCACACCACTCCATTGCCACATCAGAGTGCCGGTGGCTTTGGTGTCCTCTCACCACCACAGCCGCCAGCTGTTGGTCATCAATGGGGCACACTGCCAACGCGTGCCCCACCATGGTAGAGATCCACTGAGCAACCCAGACCAGGTACCCAGTTGGATGCCTGGATAGGTCCACGGCCCTGGCCACCCTGCAGAGTCCTGCACGCTGGGAGGTGTGGCCATGGACAGATGACACAAGGTGGTGAATCCTGCTGGCGCGCACTTGTCCGCAGGTGTGGCCCTATGAGGGCAGAATACGGCCTCGGCGCATAATTTCTGCCTGTTCATGCATAGGGCCCATTTTGAATGGGATTGTAAAGGAGGGGAGGTGGTACTACATATGGCAAACCTCAGGAAAGAACAACAATCCACTGCACACACTCCCACCTCCCCTCCCCCCAAAACAGTGCAAATATCACAATAGACATATTTTGTCTCCGAGGAGTGGGTACTGTTCTTATTACTTTGATATCAACTGTAGCTGGGGTCTCTTGTTATTCAGTTCAGGGCCCTGCTGTGAAGTCGCCCAGCTACCATCATTGAGGTAGACCACCCATCAACTGGGTCCATAGTCCAAACTGCGTCTTCCAGAAATGGCGCACCTTTATGTAGTGGGCCGCAGCCCAAAATAGGCTTAATGAAGGTGTGGTCCACAACTAATGTGCAGTTAAGCGGGTGTGGAGTTAGGCAAATAAGACAGCCATACCCCTTCCTTTACAAACCATATCAAGTGTTAGATGGTAACACTTGTGCATTCACAAACTGTAAATTACATTCTTAATGATGGGTGCTGCTGCACATGGCAAGCATCAACAAATAACAGCTAGTCAGTGCACACCCTAAACCCCCCAAAATACGGTGAAAATGAAAAAAAAAAATGTTTCCAGCATGGATGGGCAACTTACTAATTTGCTTGCAAAAGGAGTTGTGCTACTTGTGTATTTACCTCATGATTCTGCAAAGAAGTTGCATAGGTACCATCAACGCAGTCCATACTCCAAAGTGCAGTTGCATCATATGGCTTACCTATATAGGTAAGGAGCATCAGCCCAAAATAGGCTAATTTATGGTGTGGAGATATTTAAGTGCAAGCAGGATTGCAGAGGGAGCGATAGTTGATTTTGCTTATTAGCAATTATAAGTAGAAAATAAACATGATGAGAATTGCATGGCCAGGACTCACGTACTGTACGCTATCGTTTTGTGACTCTGACTATCAGGCAATGCATGCTTTAGAGTTGAAGTTGACACAGTGAAGTGCATGGCACAGAATACCACAGTGCCATAGCACACAGTTATGTACATTATTTGTAGCACCTATACCATTAAAGCATGGCTCAGTTGGTAGCACATCCGCCTCTGGACCAGAAGGTTGTGGGTTCTCATCCCACACCGGGATTGGCCTTGCACCTAAAATGCTGGCATCTAAGTGCAGTATTAGGGGGGTGCTGTACTGCTGGGGTGTGCAGTCCTTCGGATGAGACGTTAAACCGAGGTCCCTTCTACCCATCCTGGTGTTGTCCAGGTGGAAGTAAAAGAACCCAGGACACACTTCACAAAGAATAGGGGACATTCCCGGTGTCCTGGCCAACATTCCCCTTCCCATAAAACTGGTTCATGCAATTGTCCAGGCTATGTGTGGGTGGTGATGTGTAATATGGCCACCACTACACATTCAGTCACTTCACTACTATCTAGCATTGCTTGTAAAGTGCTGTGGGATACACTCTGTATGAAAAGTGATATATAAACACTGATTCTTCTTTTTCTTCTTAAACAGTACAACCGTGTGTATGTGTGTGTTTGTGTATGTACGTATGTATGTGTATCTACATGTATATACTGTATGTATATATATATACACACACACACACACATATACATGTACTTGCATACACATACATATAGACACACATATACAGTATATATATATATATATATATATACAGACACACACATAAACATATACAAACGTGTACACACACACACACACACACACACACACACACTGACATGGTTATACCTTTGCTGTGTCTGATGTGATACAAATACTGTACACAACTGTCTGCTACTGATGTGTGCCACTCTGTGCCACATACTGCACCGTGGTAAACTCAGCGCAAGACTACATTGATTGTTTTGCACAGTCACACAATGCTGTAGGTATGTCCATTAGTACTGACCAGGCCAGGGGTATAGCCAGGAATGTTAAACTTGTACTCAAAACTGATGCACTGTTGCCCACCCCCCGTTTTATTTATTTATTTTATTTATTTATTTGCTGAGAATCGGAATTACAATCCTTTGCAAAGGCTCCTCATCAGTACAAAGAACACACATTAAACATTTTATACATACATTGCTCATGCGTATTACATTAAACATTTTGTACATTGGCCACACAGAAAGTGGATTTACATTAGTTGGTTACCACCGCTAGGATCTTATAGGACCCTGGGTCATTGTAGCAAGACGAGACAGGTTACAGATTTGAGGGGTCCATTTACAGAACCCTGAGTCGAGGTTTAAATACAGCTAGATTATAGGACCTGAGGATGTTGTCAGGAGATAGGCTAGTCATTTGATATATTCGGCCGAGAGGAATGTTGGTAACAATCACAGGCTTCTGAGTCAAGAAGGAGACTCTTGATACCCATTTTGAATTCGCCAAGACTAGTGGCCAGGGAGATAGAGGGAGGTAGGTTGTTAAGCCAAAGGGGAGCACGATAACGGAAGGACCTTTGACCTAGAGAGGTCCTGCAGTGGGGGACTAGTAGGCAGGTGTCTGTAGGGCGCCTAGGGGCCCTCCTGCGAGTGGCTGGCTGGATGAGGGGGTGTAGGCCCTTGGGTGTAAGATTCATAAGTATTTTTTTGGCTTGGAAACAAGTATGGTACTTAAGTCTCCCTTCAAAGGTCAGCCAGTCAGCAAACTTGTAGAGTTCACATGTATGGGTTAGTCTACTACAGCCTGTGATCAGACGACAAGCTTTATTGAGAGCTAGGCTAATGCAGTGTAGGGCTGTTTGGTCTGCGGTGCCATAGATTACAATACCATAGTTGACCAATGAAAGGACTGAGCAGATTACTGCAAGATGTAAGGCCTGGGGGGATAGATAGTGCTTATGTCTGTAGAGAATCCCTATCCGGGTATTAACAGAGGAGGAGAGGTGTTTAATGTGTGCATGGTAGGTGAGGGATGTGTCCAAGGTGACACCCAGATATTTAAAGTTTGAGACCTGTTCAATGTGGAGGCCCTGTGAGTTTGAGATGGTTAGAGGGGCATTACTATTGGGCTTTGTCAGTGGGCAAAGATCATAGATTTCATTTTGTTGTAGTTTAGTATTAAGCGATAGTCAGTGAACCAGGACTCTAATTCTCAAAAAAAGCCTTGCAGGGCACTTTGGAGGGAGTTAGGATTGGAATGTTTCCAGAAAACTACAACGTCATCTGCATAGAGCTAGAGCTTACCGCTGCAGGACTGAGGGAAGGAGTTTAGGAAGACAGTGAAAAGTAGGGGCTCTAGAATAGACCCTTGAGGGACACCTGTTAGGACAGGTCACTTGGAGGAGAGGGTGGAGTTAATTTTGACTTGTTGTGTCCAGCCAGTGAGATAGTCTTTGAACCAGGATATAGCCTCAGTGGTGAAATGGTAGGAGGGGAGAGAGTGGAGAAGAAGTGCGTGACTGATGGTGTCGAATGCTTTGGTCAGATCGACATATATTGCTCCAGCTATTGACCCCTGTTCCAGTGCCTTGTGTATGTATGATGTAAATTTGAGTAAGGCTGTGGCAGTGCTGTGTTCCTTCCTAAAGCCATGTTGTTCACGGCAGAGCAGATTGTGTTTATGTAAACATAACCAAAATATACACTGCCACACCACACCATCCCCACCCCCCCCCGCTAGCCACATCTGAGTTCAAGTAATCAGTTACTTCCTGTAATCCTCCTTCGTTTTTCTGCCTGCCTGGTAAGTTGTCCTTGTTTGTGTATTTGGCTGGTGGCATCCGTTCCCCATAGCTAAAAACAAAGGCAAAAGGGTTCAGCGTGATACAGACTCAATGTGACTCACAATGTCTTTGCTTTCCTCTTTTTGTTGCCCCTGCCCAATTTGTTTTTACTGTACTCTGCTGCGTACAGTGCATATGCCTGCCGACACCCCTGGACCAGGCAATGTTCTGCATTGAGATTTTGTACTTAGAATTGCTACTCAACCAGCATGATAATGAGCACTAAACTTGTTTTGGCATCACAAAAAGTGTCTGTATATTTTTTCTATCTCATTAAAAGCACAGCGCCCACTGGGATATAACAAATAGAATAAAGTATGGTGTGGTGTGTGTAACAAGAATTTTGCACACACCCGAGGTGCTGCATGCAACATAAACCCTGAGAGCGAAGCTCGAGGTGTTTATCTAGGCATCCAGCACTGAGGAGGGTGTGTGTAAAATTCGAGTTTTTACAACACCACCCCATATTTAATTTTATATACTTGCTGGGTTTTCGGTTTTTCACCACAGCAATTATATATGTAACCTCCTGTTACCCGGGGTTACTAGAACCCTAGTTAGATCTAGTGGCAGGTAGGTACAGGCAGCTAGTGAAACTCCCATTAAATGGATTTCACTGTGTCTTGCTCTGTTTTCAGTCTCTGCTGAGCTGGAGCTATGACATCATTTAGAACTGTCGCAGCTGCATAAGCCACACTGGAATGTTGCAGCTAGGGAAGTTAGGATAGAATGTTGTGGAATTTGAAGTCAGTTCAGTAGTAGTCTGTAGTGGTGTTGCTGTGGCTGCAGGCCCTCATGGCCCTCAGCTCTGACAAAGAGCTATTTTTTTGTTAGAGGTGTGTGTTCTCATCTGAAGAGGAACACAAGAAGAGCAAAGTGAAGTGGTAGAGACTGCTGCCAGTGGTTCAGGGCCCCATCCCCGCGGGGATGGGGGGAAGGATTCTGCCTACTTCAAGGGGCAATCCCCTGGTCCAGCTAGGGGAAGAAGAAGCTGCCTAATTTTAGGTTCTTGCTGAGGCACCAGAAGTTTGGATGACATTTCTTTGAAGATAAAAAGCCTGTGGGGCACCTGCAACCAAGGGGTGAGTCTGCTCTGATAAAGGGCCAATGTGTTTACACCTGAGACAAGATGAAATTAAGTGTCTGTTACTGTGGGGTCAGGAAAAAACAGCCAAGTACAGTTAAAAGTTGTGGGAATTGGAGTGCTTAACTCTGTGGGGTTCTAGAGAAATGGACACAGCCACTCTTTAAGTATGTTTCAAGTTCAGCACATGTGGGATGGAAGAACAGTAGATTAAATCTGACATACATTTAAAGAGAATCTACACAGTAAAGTGTTTTCAGAGGATGAGGTGTTAAAGTCCAGTGAAATGGCTGGGTATGAATTATGGGAGCGAGAGGTGGGAGATCCCCCATCAGCAGTAACCAAATTCACCTCTACGGGTTTGCTTTGGGACACCTGTTGCTTTCTCTCAGGTACTTGGCCAGTGTCTGAGAAAAGTAGCCAGACGTGGGATTGACGAAGAAGATTCCCTGATGGAGCCAGAAGTTCTCAGAGGTGGTTTAGGGAGCCACCGAGAAATGTTCCATGCTATATGGAAAGTGTCCAAGGGCTGGCATGAGAGCCAAGCTATAGAAGAAAGGTAGTCCAGAGGGCTAGCAAGGGAGCTGAGCCAGGGAAACCGAAAAAGAGCTGAGTTAGAGCCGAATGCCCAGAGTGTTTTGAAACCTGAGGGATTCAGTGTAAAGAGGATGTGTTCTGATCTCCATAAATCTGCATTACCAGGAGTGTAGCCCTGTGGGGGTCCATCTATGCTTTGTTATTCTGTTGGATATGAATAAAAGCCACACTTTAGAATCCCAACTTCTGGCATTGGACATTACAGTTATTGCTTCCTGTGTCCAGAGTTATTTGGGGGCCCTTGTGCAGAGTAGCCAAACCTAGCCAACATGCCGAGTGACACCTTTCTCCCCAAGTTTCAACTTATAAAAATGGAGGCACCATGTCATAGGACCCAGGCCCCTCAACCTGTTCACTAGCTACACAGGCGGAGTAGTAGCCCTCTCAGTTTAGCGCCGACTTGGGGTTACATCATGGAGGCTACCTCTGGGATTCTGTTGAAATTTGGGAGAAGGAACAAGAAAGGTTGCTTGGATGCTGGTTAGCGTTTTGACTATCTGGCAGTGGGTAGCCCAAAAAGCTGAAGCAATGTAAACTAAATGTGCCACTGTGTGCTGCTGTCTATGTTCTGTTGTGATATTGCCAACTGTTTACCAAGGAGCAGTAAAGCCCGAGTGTGTATGCCCTTGTCCTGCATCAAATTACAGCGTTTGCCAGCTTTTAAAAGTATTATTGTGACTGAAAAAAGTATGTAAAACTGTGGGTAGTAAAAGGAAAATTGTGTCCTAGGCATTGGAAATGCTTTCTGTGTGGACTGAGAGACTTGTTGTGCTTAATAGACATGAAAAATGGTTAAATTGGGCTCCCGTCATGGAGTCAGTTGAAAAAAAAAAGTGTGGTTTGCAGTTTAAATTTTGCCTGCTCGACGATCGCCGTGAGGAGAAGAGCATTCGAAAGGAAAGATTCTCATTTGCATGGTGTCAAGTGATTGGTGAGACTGCAATCAGTCCCGCCCCAAACCAGCTCTAGAGCGACTGCACAGCATTCAAGAAGGAGAGTGAGAGGAGTGTGCGAACTGGCTTGTTAGGAGGAGCGTTGCGGTAACTGAAAGCACTGTAAAAAGTTAAAATCGGACTTCTTCTGTTTAAATTCGGGTTCAACCCACATCTCGATCGACTGGACTGTGAGTGTAGTGTTCAGAGGGACAATCGGCAGGACTGCCAACCCATTTCCTTCCAGAGGCCTCCAAGACTGGCTGCAGGCCGTTTCTTCCATTGCACCAATCAGCTACTGATAACAGTGAGTACCATCCAAATGAAATAGCTCAAACTGTGATTTCACCAAAAGCCAGCTGAATCTATTTGTAGCAGTGTAATCGCTTTGTAAAGAAGGACTGCGCCAGTTTAACCAACTAAAAGCAAGAATTTTGAGCAACAGACTGTGAGCATAATGATAGGTTCAGCAACAGTATAATTTTCAGAGCCATGTGAGAGACTGTGAGTTGTATGAGATATGCAGCAAGAAATACAGACAATCCTGTGCTATGAAATACTGAGGCTTTAAGGGACTGTAAGCTAGAGCAATGTCTTCAGCGAGTAAAAAGTCCATGGTAAATCATATAAATGTGCTAGGAAAAATAACAGTGCAAGTTTGTGCAGTTTGAGCAAATTTGTCAGTAGAGTGTGTAAATCAGATGCACAGTGGCTTGACCCATTTACAGAATGTTGAAGCGTAGGAGTGCTGCCTCTGCCATTACAGGGTGGGGTAGTACGTAAACACAGCAGCAGAGGAGCCATTTTGAAAACAAAAAGTTTTCAGTGATGTGGGACTTGCAATAACAGTGAGCGTTGTTTGTTTTTCTCTGCAGTTATGGCTGCAGAACCAGTCTGCTACCCAGATCGTGCCCGAGCTGTGATAGCAGTAGAAGTTAACAAGCTAAGGGACGTTGAGAGATGTTACTATGGGGGACGACTGCCTCCTCATGTTGCGATACCAGGATATCCAGTGCGAGTATGTGTGATATGCTTAAATGCTGGAAGGGACGTCTTCATGGTACCTCACTGTTCTGGGTGCCTAGAGAAATATGGTTTGTTAAAAGCGCCCAAGATTCGTTTGGCTCCCACATGGACATAAATTCAAGAATCTGCAGTTGGCAGCACACAACACCAGGCGGAGCCTGTTAGAGAAGGCCCCTCAGAGTGTGGCATGAGGCAAAAGGGTGCAGATTTACAGACAGAACAATATGCTGCTGTTTCAGAGTCTGAGTCGCAGAGAGACATTTCAGGAAAAGCATCAGTAGACCCTTGGAGAGAGGGGCCTAGCCCAAGTCTCATAGGTGAAGATGAGACAAGGGAGATCATTCAATGGAAGGTTTTGACCTCTGTGCCCAGCAATGAGTGGACAGTCTCAGGAGTGAGGACAACTGCTCACTCCTGGGCACAGATTCTCAGTAAAGAAGAAGAAAAGGGGGAACCTATGTGGCCTGAAGAAGAAGAGGAAGCGTGGGTTCACAGCCTCCAGTTCCTTGCTTAGAGGAACGCATGGAAGAGAGTGGTGACTCTGCAGCTCTGTCCCCACCAGGAAGAGTTAGAGATCCATTCTATGTCTCATTGTGTATGTGTATGTAACCCCTAGGTGGCGCTATCCCAAGGGCTACTACCCCTGCCTGCTTGACTACTGACAGGTTGAGGGGCCTAGGTCCTATGGCGGGTGCCTCCACCCAGAGGTCAGGGTTTGTAGTGGTTAGACTAGCTTGGTCACAGCCCTCTGGGACACTGAGACCCCCTTTTATTCCCTCTAGTGGCTCACACAGTACACCGGAGTTACAGCCCCAATACCCCACATATACACACTGTTCACTCATAAAGCACCACTTACCCTGGAGATTGATTCTGCAGCACGTCTCTGAGGACCCCCTGTAAAATAAGGTTAAAGAACATACACAGCGAAATACAATACTGTTTCCATAAGTAGCAACACCACAGACAGCATATAGTATAACAAAAACAAATCTGATTTATTTAGGGAACAGTAACATGGGAGGGGGGAAATCAGGTTAATTGATGGCATTAAATCACAGTACTGTGCACACATACAGGGTCTGAAAAGTCACACTCTGGGTACCCAGGTTGGGGGGGGCTAGCCAGGTCCATTGCCTGGGGTTGACCGGCAGGTGCAGATGGATAGGGCCCTGTAGAAGAAAATATATGCACAACACCTAATTGTAATCCGGAGCCGGATGGCTCAGTCCATGAAGCAAAGAAACAACAAGAATTAGATGACACACTTGTGATTGAAAACAGGCTGCAGGGGAATACCCTGATTTGTACTCACAATACCCAAGCTGAGAACCGGATGGTGGATGTTCTTCTGGATTGTCAGAAACAACAGGGCATGAAGACAAGGTCTTTGTGACTGGACCCCACTGCAGTTTATAGCAAACAGATTTAGTCCGAGACAAGCTGGGGTTTTCTTCCAGCTTCAACACACAGCACAGGGGATTGGAAATAGCGATTCCCCACAAGTTCTACACACATTCATATGTAAAAGGAAAGTACTATACCAGGCAGGCTGCTCCTCGATCCCGATTGCACTTACTGCAAAATACCCAGGAGCACACTCAGCAGCTTCAGTTCCTGACAGACCAAGTGCGATTCAGCAATTTCTCCAGTCTCCTACAGGGTGAGCCTGGTTTCCACACTTCTGGTGCTTCTTTCTCCTCACAACTTGGATTCAGTCCAAACTGGCACTCATAACGGCTGCAGGCCGAAACTCAGGGCCTCACATGCGCTTCCCGTGCAAAACTATACACCGCAGAAGCACAGAGCTCCTTCTCTCTTCAGTGTCACAACTGATCTCAGCTTTCCAGTAACAGAGCAGGGCATTTCCTCCAAATCCAAAAGGTTCCAGTTGGCTGATCCTCCTTGTCAGTCACTACAGACTCCCTCTATTGGTGAAAAAAGGTGCCAAGGATTCCAAAACTACATTACCCAGAGGCTTCTTCCATCCAGCCCTCTTTTGAGAAAGCCCCAGCTTGTAGTCCCTATTCTGGTTGGCCCAAGCAGTCTCCATCTTAGGGCTCTCACATATTGATTGGTCCCACTCGGCAGTCCGGGACTAAAATGAAAGAGTTACACTACACAGTCCTTGCTGAAGGGAAAGCAGGTTAGATAAACTGTATTTTCATTATCACTCTAACAGATTACCAGCAGACAGTTACACCTTTTGAAAGAGCTCCCTCTGCACTTTTAGCGATGGCAGAAACGGAGTGATTTGGCAGTAGCTCAATCAGGACTCAAGCAAGGAAACACACAGACTCCCATCCAAATTAATTATGTCTGCAGGCAGACAGCTCTTAAAGAGACAGTACATGGAGGTTCAAATAGCACTCACTTGGAACCATATTTAAACAGCTCAGATGCTGAACACCTCCAGACTTGGAGCATTCAGGCAGGCTCCTGGAAGACTTTTGGGAACCCCATTTGCAGGGGGTTACATGTGGATGAGATTTCTTTGAAGAGAAAAAGCCTGTGGGGCACCTGCAACCAAGGGGTGAGTCTGCTCTGATAAAGGGCCAACGTGTTTTCAACTGAGACAAGATGAAGTTAAGTGACTGTTAATGTGGGGTCAGGAAAAGACAGCCAAGTACAGTTAAAAGTTGTGGGAATTGGACTGCTTAACTCTGTGGGGGTCTAGAGAAATGGACACAGCCACTTTTTAAGTATGTTTCAAGTTCAGCACATGTGGGATGGAAGAACAGTAGATTAAATGTGACATACATTTAAAGAGAATCTACACAGTAAAGTGTTTTCAGAGGATGAGGTGTTAAAGCCCAGAGAAATGGCCGGGTATAAATTATGGGAGTGAGAGGTGGGAGACCCCCCATCAGTAGTAACCAAATTCACCTCTACGGGTTTACTTTGGGACACCTGTTGCTTTCTCTCAGGTACTTGGCCAGTGCCTGAGGAAAGTACCCAGACATGGGATTGACAAAGAAGATTCCCTGATGGAGCCAGAAGTGCTCAGAGGTGGTTTAGGGAACCACCGAGAAATGTTCCATGCTATATGGAAAGTGTCCAAGGGCTGGCATGAGAGCCAAGCTATAGAAGAAAGGTAGTCCAGAGGGCTGGCAAGGGAGCTGAGCCAGGGAAACTGAAAAAGAGTTGAGTTAGAGCCAAATGCCCGGGGTGTTTCGAAACCTGAGGGTTTCAATGTAAAGAGGATGTGTTCTGATCTCCATAAATCTGCATTACCAGGAGTGTAGCCCCATGGGGGTCCATCTATGCTTTGTTATTCTGTTGGATGTGAATAAAAGCCACACTTTAGAATCTCAGATTCTGGCATTGGACATTACAGTTATTGCTTCCTGTGTCTGGAGTTGTTTGGGGGCCCCTGTGCAGAGTAGCCAAACCTAGCCAACATGCCGAGTGACACCTTTCTCCCCAAGTTTCAACTTATAAAAATGTAGGCATCACGTCATAGGACCCAGGTCCCTCAACCTGTTCACTAGCTACACAGGCAGGGGTAGTAGCCCTCTCAGTTTAGCACTGACTGGGGGTTACATATAAAATAAGAGAGAAGACATGTCAGTGCAGCCGCGGTCCCACCGGGTTTCAGGACAGCGGCTGGGATGGAGCTGCGTGATGAAAGCTTGTCTTTTTTTTCTTGTTTTTTAAGAAGAGGCAGGCATTTGTTTCTTTTTTTTTTAGTTATTGTACTTACTGCCAAGTCTGAATGGTGGTCTTTTTCCTGGCCGTTGAGTTTGTTTTGGGTGGTGCAGAAGAGCGACGGTGGGCAGTGGCGCATGCGTAGAGTGAGGGGAAACCTGGTACGTGTTTGCTATAATAAACACTCCTTTATTATGGCAAATTACAGCATGGGTTTCCCTATGGGAAAAATTGAAACCCATTAATTATAGTTACAGTAATATACATACCGGAGTGAAATGGAGTGGAGCAGGTCTGTAACAAACAAGTTAGTGGCTGCCTGAAGAGGCTCTATTTCTTGTATTGTGTTGGCAGCTGGAAGGTAAGATTTATAGTAACACAGAACAACACAGGGCATAGATGAATGAAACAGACTTTTTTTTTTAATTGTATGCTACAAAGTAAGGACGGAAGCACACTTCAACAAGTAGTAGTAGTATAGAAAAGGCTGTTAGAGTGCGCTTTCCACAAAGGCAGTAAATCTTTTTGCTGTTATCTCTTTAAGCAGAGCGCTGGTCAGACAGGAAGTATGTCTGGAAAACGTCACCATGCAGAGCATGCTGACCTGCTGATCACCCTCCCACCCCACCCCCACCCCCATCCTGAGGGCATCTCGTCCAGTGCTGCTTAAGTACAGGAAACACTGTTGAAATGCCGGAAGAACAAAATGAGCAATTCATTTAGAACAGTATACAAGTATGCCTCTGAGGGCAGCAGAGTGAACGGGAGATACAGCGTTTAGAGACATTCCAAAATATCTCTGTGCGTGTAAAAATGCCTATGTTAATATGTACAGTTACTGTCCTTGCATATGTTTATATGTACCATTACTGTGTCTCATATATCTTTATAAGTAGAGTATGGTTACTGTGTCTCATATATTTCTCTTGTATGTGTCTCTTCTATCCAAGCGCTCTCTAGCAGGTCTCTCTGTGACAAGGAGCTCCTGCCAGTCATGAGGACTGACCTTTTCTTAAATCCATTGTAACAGTTCTTCTATTTCTTAGCCTAATCTATACTCTACAATTTCTAGTCCATAAGGTTGGCCACCTATGGGCACCCCCTTCCCTTTCTTGACTATGCAGTAGTGTCCTCTTTAATTTTCCTTTTCCCTTTCAGGGCCTCCTACAGAGAGGTTATTTTGGTAACCTCCAAATGTATGTAAAACAGGTTGTGTTTATTGTTGTTGGATTTAGTATGAAATAGCACTATGTCATAAAATACCTTGATATATATGCCTTATGTTTATGAAACCTGTAAATGTTGAAAATACTATGGCACAAGGTGTTATTGATAATGGTAAAAAGTACTAGGTGACTATTATAGAAATTTACTTGGTTGTGCTATTTAAAATGCATGTAAATTGCTGTAACCTGAACAAGTCTGAAAAGTCATGGTGATTTGCATATATCCCATGACGCATTGCATTATGGAAGAATGTATGATGTTGTATTTCTTGATTTGTTGCCAATGCCCTTTAGGGTAACCCTTTTTTTCAGTGATTCTGCATTGAGGTTCTTTGTCTACAGCTTGTTTTGTTTTACTTTTTGAGCCCCCACTACCCAAGCAAACAAGACCCACATAGGGATGAAGGGTTTTCACTGAAAAGTTGTTAGATCAGAGATCAGTGTCAGTAGGTGCTGGCTAAGTGCAGAGAAAGGACATGCATAGTCTGTTGCTGCAAACTGATGTGCTGAAAAAGAAATAAGCCATTGCTTAAAATTCTCCCCTGCATTTTGAATAAACACCACACATAGATTGTGTGTTGAGCCTGAAGTTGGATGTCTGGTCCATCTGTTATCCCACAACCCCTCCACACTCTCAAGCACAGGTTTTTTCCTACCTAATAGGCAGATCCTGATCCGTCAGAACTGGTAATACCAGCTCTGCTTCCCTCCTTGTTACTTCTGGTGTACCCCAAGATTCAGTCCTTGGCCCACTTCTGTTCTCCGTCTTCCACAATGACCTGTCCTCTGTCTGCCTCCACACATCCATTCACTTGTATGTGGATGGTACCATTCTATACACATCCGGCCCCTTGACCTCTGACGTGGCAACCAGACTCCAGCAGGACTTTGATGCAGTTCAGTACTGATTTTGTTCTAATCAGCTCTTTCTCAATGCCAAGAAAACTGTCTCTGTGACTCAGCACTAGGCAGAGACTTTCAAAGCTCCTCTCCACCCCCTCCTTCCACACCCTGGATGGGACTACTCTTGATACTTGCACCTTCTGCAGATATCTCAGGGTCTGGCTTTACCAGCACATAGACTTCTCCGCACATATTGATGCCATCTACAAAATGCTTCACCCCAAGCTGGGTGCATTGTATCGCAATCGTGGATGCACCCCACTGCCAGCTCGCCATGCAATTGTGCAGAAGATGATTCTCCCTATCTTCGACTATGGAGATGTATTATACAGTGCAGCCCCTAAGTCCACCCTAGCCAAACTGGACCCCCCCCCTTCCACTCCTTCTGTCATTTTGCCCTTGACTGTCCTCCTACCACTCAGCACTGTGTCTTATGTCAAAACCTAGACCTCCCCACTTACTACAGGACTGGTGTTACTCCCACTGTGCCAGTAACATGGCCAAATATCGGACACAGTCCCTCTCTCCGTATCTCGCCTCCGTCATCTCAGCCCCTACCTTCTTGGGCTATGAGCGCAGGAAATTTGACTCGTGTCTCCTGTCCGTTCCACACATGTCCACCTCGGCTGACCAGTCTGAATTCACATACCGCATGCCTAAACTTTGGAACTCACGCCCACCAGATATTCGGTACGCCTCCCCCAGTCGGCACCTTAACTCCGTTCTCAAAACACATTTTTTCCTCGTCTGCTCATGCACCCATGTTAGCTCTGGCCTCTGAAAACTGGAATTCTAGAAATAGGGTTGTATTTGTATTTATATTATATAACTGCTACTATATTTTATTGTCATATGCATCGTGACTGTAATCTGTTACTATATTCTACTGTCATGTGACCTGTACAACTGTCCACTGTACTGCAGTTTCATCCTGAAAGAAGGTCTTGTAAAGTTTTCTGGACATGTCTAATATGTATGTACTTCCTTCATCCTACCCCCAGGGTGCATCTGGAATCAAACAGTAGTCTACTCAGCATGCCTTCCTGGTAAAACCATTAAATAAATAAATATGTTTATGTGTACAGTTACTGTGTCTCTTATGTCTGTATATACAAACATATGAAAGAGCCAGCAGAAGAAGGCCATTTGGTCTATCAAGTCTGCTTGTACTGCAGGGTCCATAGCTTGTGCTCCTGACCCTGCACTCCCTCCCCACTCCTCCCATTCTCTCTACCCATGATCCTTACTTTCCCCTATGCTTATTCCAGCCTCTCTTAAAGCTGCCCACTGTCTTCAACAAGATGACCCCTTTCTGGCAGCGCATTCCAAGTGTCCACCACCCTCTCTGTGAAGATGTGCTTCCTGACCTCCCTCCTAAACCTCCCACCCTCCAGCTTAAGACTGTGCCCCCCTCATGTTATGGTTGCCACTCAGCTTAAAGAGACTCTCCTTATCAACCTTTTTTATCCCTTTCAAGTACTTGAAGGTCCCAGTCCTGTCCCCTCTCTCTCTCTCCTGCCTTCCAGGGAGTACATGTTCAGTGCCCTCAACCTCTCCTTGTATGCCTTACCCTGATGGCCCACCATCATCTTTGTAGCCCTCCTCTGGACCTTCTCCAGCAGGTTAATGTCCTTTTTGAGGTGTGGGCACCAGTACTGCACTCCATACTCTAGATGCAGCCTTACCAGTGACCTATACAAGGGCAGTATAACCTCCTCTCCCCTACTACTGATCCCCATAGATATGCATCCCAGCATCTTGTTTGCCTTTGCTGCTGCTTTCTTGAACTGCGTGGAGTGCTTCAGGTCACTAGTGATCATCACTCCCAGGTCCTTCGCCTCCTCTGATGCAGATACTCGGACTTCACCCAGGTAGTACTCTGTCCAAGGATTCTTGACTCCAGTATGCATAACTTTGCATTTCTTGGCATTGAAGCCAAGCTACCGGATCCTGGACCACTTTCCCAGCCTTTCCAGATCTTCACGTAGGTCCTGTATCCCTTCAGCTGTGTCCACTCTCTCACAGAGCTTGGTGTCATCCACGAATAGGCACATTTTGCCCTTAATGCCATCCCCAATGTCATTGATGAATACATTGAACAACACCAGTCCTAGCATCGAGCTCTGTGGGACCCCACTGGTTACCTCTTTGGTGCCAGATGACTCTTCCCCCCAACAACCACCCTGTGGGTTCTGTCCCTCAGCCAGTTTACCACCCATCTGGCCATCTTTTCCCCAACCCCAAGATCCACCAGCTTCCTGATCAATCTTTTGTGGGGCACAGAGTCAAAGGCCTTGCTGAAATCAAGATAGAGGATGTCTACCACTTGGCCCATGTCTATTGTCTTAGTGACACAGTCAAAGAAGCCAGATTTGTTTGACATGATCTCCCCCCTGTGAATCTATGCTGCCTCGCATCCTGGAGACCATGCTCCTCTAGATATTCCATCAGTCTTTCCTTTAGTATGGTCTCCATGAGCTTGCCCACAATGGAGGTCAGACTGACTGGTCTGTAATTCCCTGGGTCATCCTTGGGCTCGCTTTTGTGGAGGGGCACTACATGTGCTGTTCTTCAGTCCTGCGGTACCACTCCTGACTCTAATGAACTATTAAATAGGTCTGCCAGTGGCCCTGCCAGCTCCTCAGCCAGTTACTTTAGTACCCTTGGATGTACTCTGTCTGGGCCTGGTGATTTGTCCACCTTCAATGCCAGCAGCCCCTCCCTCACTCTGTCTTCCTCTATCACTACATCTGTGTTCCCCCCCCCACCCCTCCGGTTCCTCTTTTCCCTCCTGAAGGCACTGGTCTGTCCTTCTCCCTGGTGAAGACAGAACAGAAGTAATCATTTAGTATCTCTGCTTTTCCCCCATTATCCCCCACCCACTCCACCCCTTTCTTAAGCCTAACAATCCCTTCTTTCTTGCCCCTTTTCTTACTTATATAGTGAAAGAAAGCCTTCTCTCCCTTGTTAATTCCTTCCACTGTCTGCAACTCCTTCTGTGCTTTTGCTCGGCGGACGTCCTTACTTGTCTCACTAGCCAACTTTAGATCATTTTCCCTATCCACCTCTCTCTTGGTCTTCCTGAATTTTCTAAAGGCCAACCTCTTTTCCCTTACAGCCTGGGCAACCCCAGAACTGAACCAGCTATTGTGTCTCTTGTATATGTTTATATGTTCATATGTACAGTTACTGGGCCAGCTATTTAAAAGGGTTGCGCCATGCGCAATAGGGTTGCGCCTGCGCAAGTCAAAACTTGCTCCATTCTGCGATATTCAGCAGGAGGCAGTTGCGCCACGAAAACATGCTGAGCAACAGTGCAATGCAAATGAATGCATGCTGAACTGGAGGTGGAGGAACCATGCATAAACTGCACAGCCGATATTCAGCGGGCTGTGCAGGAGTGCTACGAGCACAACCCCCAACCTGCGCCTGCACAGCTTTGAGCCAAAAAAAAGGCTCAAGTCGAGGGCCACCCATAGGTGAGCTGCTGCATTGCAGGCGCAACACAGCAGCTGCCACCTGTGGGTGGCCTAACTCTCCTGTGCCCCCTGCAGCCCGATCATGGGTGAAAAGGTAAAATCCCATCACCACTCCCCACTGGCGATCGCGGGCAACAGCAAAATGTCCCCAACAGCCCAACCATGGGCTGCATTAGTTCAAACCCCCAATACATCCCTGGTGGTCCATTGGATTAAGAAGCCTGATCGCGGGCTGTATCACTTTAAAATACAACCCCCTCTCCTCCCGAACATAGCCCTGGTGGTCCAGTGGACCGAAACTCCTGTTCGTGGGATGTAAGCAGTAACCCCCGAACATAGCCCTGGTGGTCCAGTGGACCGAAACTCCCGTTCGCGGGATAGGCAATAACCCCGAACATAGCCCTGGTGGTCCAGTGGACCGAAACTCCGTTTGCGGATATGGCTGTAACCCCCACCCCGAACGCCTAGCCCTGGTGGTCAGTGGACCCGAAACTCCGATCGCGGGATGTATGCAGTAAATACCCCCAACATCCCTGGTGCCTAAGTGTCCCCCAACCCACCCCACCCATGAAGCACCACCCGCTCCCCGGCAGCGGCCCGAGCGGCAGCATCCACCCGCCTGCCACCTGTCACCACGCCGACTGACTGCCGGTAGGGTACGCGCCCGTGGTGCAGGCAAACCAATGGGCGTGCAGCCCATACCGCTAAGACATTCAGTTTTGTGAATGAATCATTCACAAAACTGGACTGTCTTTAGGCTTGTATGGCTGCCGTACGCTTCATTGGCTCTTGCTCTGTACCAATGGCGCAAGTAGTCTCTTACCGGGCAGTCAGTCAGAGGCTGGCAGGCGGATGGGATGCCGAAGCCGCCGCCGGGGAGCGGGTGGAGGGGGCTTCATGGGTGGGTGGTGGGGTGGGGGACATCAGGCACCAGGGATGTGTTGGGGGTATTACTGCATACATCCCGCTTAACGGGAGTTTTGGTCCTCTGACCACCAGGGCTATGTTCGGGAGGAGGGGGTTGTATTTAAAGTGATTCAGCCCACGATCAGGCTTCTTGGTCCACTGGACCACCAGGGATGTATGAGGCGGTTGTTTTAAACCTAATGCAGCCCGCGATCCGCTGCAGGGGGTCCGTCCCGGCGCTGCTGCCTGGCAGGGTGCCAGGCGCAAGTTCTCGGGGTTCGGCGCACCTACATGCTAATGGCATGCAAATGGGGCCATAATCAGATGCAAATGCCCCCGTGCCTTGCATGAATTATGGCCCCATTTGCATGTCACCTTTTGAATATCGGGATTTTGCGCAGGGCGCAATGGTACTTGCGCCACTGCAAGTTGAATGCTCCACTCTGACAACTTGCGGTGGCACAAGTTCCACTGCGCCATGCACAGTGGCTGTGACTGGGGGGTGATGTTCAAAGGAGTTGCTCAATAGCGCAACTCCTTTGAATATCGCCCCGGCCACACCCCTGCACAACTATTGCGCCTCAGAATGGCGCAGTTTGAATATCCAGCCCACTGTCTTTTGCATATGTTTATATGTACAACTATTGTGTCTCATATATCTTTATAGGTACAGTATGGTTACTGTGTCTCATGTATGTTTATATGTAGTTACTGTGCCTCTTATATCTGTGTATACTGTAAGTACAGTTACTGTGTCTCTTGTACATGTTGATATGTACAGCTACTGTGTCTTTTGTATCTGTATATACAGTATGTACAGGTACAGTGTCTCTTGTATATGTTTATCTGTACAGTATTAGCCTCGAACCTCTGGCCCTGAAGGCCAGGGAGGGAGACCACTTCCACAGAGCCACACTGATACTACCGTATCTGGATAAGGAACAGTGCAGACAGCCTCATGTAATACTAGACACAAAGAGCTTCTTTTTATGCAGGTGTGTTCTAGATAGAATTCCTAAAACATTTCTTAGGATTTACCCAGAAATCCTGCTATACATTTAGGAAATATAAAAACGCACCTCACAATCTCTCAGCATTAAAATTCATAGCACTGGCATTCAAAATTCAGAACCAATGGGCAGAATGTGTAGCACTTTATTTTAAAGAATAATGTGTCTACAAATAGTGGGTCCTATATATTTAGTGTTAAGGAATGTTTCTATCAAGTTAGTTCAATGATTTAATAGTTTGTGTCCAACAATAGCGCTAACATTATTAAGAACATCAGTAAACTTCTGCCGAGCAAGGGTAAATTTGAGTATAGAAATCAGTGCTATGCAAAATTCATAGCAGTTGAGAGGTATGTAAATAGAAAATCAGGGATCTCTTCCTACTCAGCAGCTGGAACTGTGGCCCATTCAAGGCAGGATGAATCCAAAAATATATTATACCTGTAGACTGATGTGGCTTAGAATGTTACTGTATGCTGGTAACTCCCATGGGGATATTGCAAATGTAAAATTCAAGAAAAAGCCTTTTTTTTTTTGTTTAGAAATTTACAGACCCTGTCCGGAGTGCAGCCAAGAAATGGACGCTACAGGCCAAGTGACCTTTTCCTGCCCGCAAATTCTGTGTTTCTATAAGTCTGGTACAAAATAGAAAAGTGAGCCACCGCCCGCACAGGGTAATTAAAAGATACAGCGGATCACCACCTGAATTAAAAGGTGCGATAAAACTGGTGTCATAATTGTTTTAGGATTCTGTCTTACTTTCCACGGGTTTCTGTCTCCGTGTATTGCAGTGCACACTGAACGGTGTGGTTTTTCGATGGCCTTTTGACCCCATGTGCTGGACAGCCTGTTATCACAGTCACAGCACCATGCACACACAAGCATCTTCATAGCAGTACTCCCCTGGGACTCTGTTATATATGGGGTTTCTGTTATATACGGGGTTTCTGTTGTTTGCTGCATACTGAGTTTACTCTTTTTGCATGTTTTTAGATTTACTGTACGTGGGTGGAAGCCAAGGTTGTAGTAACATAACAATTTAAGTTTGGAAGGGACTCTAGGTCCACTGGTCCACCTACCGCACCCCACTTCATACGCAGAGCTTAATAAGAATGCTGTCCAGTCGTGGACTAATTTATTTGGGTTCCCCAAGCACTCTACTACGCAAGGTACCCTGTAATTCTCAATGAAGATCTGCTCTGTGCACATTAGACAATAGTTGCGGTGGAAAGGGGGCCTTATAATGACACAGGTGTCAATATTTGATTGTCAATATTTGATGCGGGCATCATTATTTTACCATAAAGCATCATCAAAATGGCATTCAAACCTTGTGCTACATTTATCCTGCTCTAGACGCATAACAAAATTGGGTCCAATGCCTACTACGGCAGGATCTTCAAAATTCCAGCCCCGTGTTTTGATGTAAAAGTTCTTAGTACAGAAGAATGGAGAGAGGAAAATTATAGTACTTGTTTATAAGTACAGGTACTGTGTCTCTTGTATATGTTTATATGTACAGTAACTGTACGTTTATAGGTACAAGTAGTGTGTCTTTTGTATAAGTTCATATGTACAGTCATTGTGTCTCTTGTATATAATTATAAGCACAGTTACTGTGTCTCTTGTGCATGTTTATATGTATGTAGAAACATAGACAATGATGGCAGAAAAAGACCAAAACCCTAACAAACCCTGGACCTATTGCCCATACAGGTTTCTAACCCACACTATTCACTTCATGCTTCCCGCCCTAATGCTACCACCGTGAGCAACCACTAAGCCCTTCACTCTGTCCCAGCTGTGTTTGAAACCATTGTTAGCTTTGACGCCTACCGCATCAGCTCGCAGATTGTTCCACGACTCCACCACCCTTTCTGTAAAATAAAACATTCTCACTTCCCACTTGAACCTCCCCCATCAGTTTCCACTCATGCTCCTGTGTTCTTGATCCAATAAAACTTTAAACCTTACCCAACCGATCAAAGTGCCTACTCGTCCAAACCCCAAAAGTCATTCACACTCCCTACTCGATTGGGTGCTTACATCCCACCCTCACTGCATCTGCTCTGCTAGCATTCTACCCGATGTTCTCAGTGACCTCTGCCCCACCTTCTGCATCATGAAGTCACGACCCCCTCCAACTCCCCTGAAATACATCCAGTTCCACCCCTTCAAATCCCTAAATGTTTGCAACCTGCATCATGACCTGGCCCTGGCTGACTGGTCCCCAGTCCTCTCCTCCCTCTCGGTTGACACTGCCCTTGCCCACTTCTCATCCATTTTCTTAAAGATCTGGGATACCCATCCACCAATAAAGACTGCCAGGGTAAGATGTACCCACCTTCCCTGGGTTACCCCCCTCCATCCTAACCAATTGCAGGGCTTGTGATCATGCTTGGTGCTCCTATAAATCCTCAAGTGACCTGCTCTCCCTCCAAGCCTATCATACCCTACGCAATAGCTGCACCATCAGCATCCACCACACAAAAGCTGACTTCTTCAAGTCACGTTTACACCCCAATAACAGTTCCCCACAGTTTCTCATCCTCTTTTTGGCAAGATCTCTGCTTGCTCTTGCACCCCTGCTCTTTCTCCCCCAATCTGTGTGGCAGCTCATCAATCTCCAATCCTCTCATGCGTCGAAACCCTAAACAAGTACTTTACTTTGTGCAGTTCCAGCTGTTCCCTGCCCTCCCTCCCAGCACCTCTCCTTCATCCCCCCAGTTTTCAGGCTTTCAACTGCCCCAATCTTGGTTTTTTTTTTGTTTTGTTTTTTCTCTTTATGCCCCCTTCTTCTCCGAAGAGCCCCCATTCTTCAGGAGACACTCTATGGCCTTGCATGTCCCTGCTCACCTAACCGGGCACTGGTGCAGTCCATCCCTGAGGCAGTATAGTGCAGTGGTCTAAAGCTCTGAGCTGCATATCTGGTGACATCCAGCAGACCAGACCTGGGTTTGAATCCCACAGCTTCCACTTGCATACTGTGTGACCCTGAGCAAGTCACATAACCTCCTTGTGCTCCCAGGTTGCTCCTGTAAAAAAGCTTTTGGCTTAGTGTGCTATACCTGGTTAAACAACTAAACAAAAAATAAACTAAATAAAAATAAAATCCCCCCATGGAGCCTTGGTTATACCCCCCAGGCAGGTATGGAGCGGGCCCCCCCTTTCCACCCCGACATGTCTTTATTTCAGTGGGGATGCTGTCGCCAGTGCTGGTAGGGGCATTGGGGATCAGAGCCTGGTGCTCCATCTATTGGGAGCGCTACAGGGTGTTTCCTGGTTTTCTGGTCCACCCCTCAGGGCGTCAGCTCACTAGGGAGAGCCAATGGGTGGAGTATGTCGCGATGTGTGTAGTGCCCCAGGAAAATTGGGAGCACCACAGAAAATAGGGGATCCTCAGAGATATGAGGGGTCAGACAGTTATGGGGACCTTGGCAGCTTAATGGGGAACCCTTGTAAAGCTTTTGTGACCCTCTGAAACACAGAGCAGGCTCAACTCCAGCAGACAATCCTAGAAGTCTAAATTCAGGATTTTAAAAGGAAAACCATTTTTATGTTGCTTGCACGCATGTGCAAGAAACATAATGCCATCAGTGGAGATTTCGGAGGTGTGTCCTTCCTCCTCCAATTGATCAGTGAGCTGGCGAGGCGCGACCCCTGGCCAATGCATTTTGGAGGCTGTATGACACGCTCCAAAATGCAGTAACCTCTGATTGAAGGGAGCTACGCTTCAGTGAGCAGAGATAAGCGTAGCTCCCCACACATGCAGGCGTGCACTGCCCCGTCCTGTGTAGCCCGACGGTGCCCAATCCCGCCAGCTGAGCTGCTGTTGTTCCCCGTAGCTGGTGCCACGCCAGAGCCCACCCCAGCGTGGCAACCGTTGCTATCGACTGGGGTGCCTAATCCCATCAGCTGAACGGCCCCCATCCCTGTGCCACGCTAGAGCCCACCCCAGCGTGGCAAACGCCCTCGTAGTCTTTTTTTGTTTTAAACCTGTCAAACAAAAGCGGTCCCTTATTGTCTCGACCCCCTCTCCACAACCCGCACCCACCACTGTGCACCCAGCCTCCCCCCCACCCCATACCTCCGGACTCTGGCTGACGATCTTGGTGGACGGGAACAAGTCTGCACTCTTCAAAGCCGACCGCGAACTGAGGAAATGCGGTAGCTGTATAATGGGCTAGATAGGAGTTTCAACTTTGCATATCTCAGCCATTTTGGGAATTTTGCACCAAATTTTCCAACATTGGGTTTTGGGACCCTTCTCATGAGTGATGTCACTGTCATGGCGTTATTAGGGCCCAAAGGGTGATTTCTTGCAGTGACTGCGAAATCACCCGCGGGCCGAATACGCCATGACAGTGACATCATTCATGAAGGGGTTCAAACACCATGTTGAAAATTTGTCTAAAATTCCAAAAATGACTGTTTACGTAGGTATCGTTGAATAGGTTCCTACGCAGGCTCGTAAGTTCACGAATTTCAATATTTTCACTCCAGATTTTCAACATTGCCATTGTGGTAAGTATAGCTGTCATTTTCACATCTCACCCAAAATGTGTTTCCGCCCTTATAGCGCACAATGGCGCAGTCGATGTGCAAAATCAATGTACGGGACAAATAAAGAAAATCACAGTGACACTGTTCATGAGCAGAGGTCTTAAAATGGCTATGTTGAAAATTTGGTGAAAAAATTCCCAAAAATTATTGTTTTACGAGCGTGCGTTCGCAGTTCTCGCCAGGCTCGTAAGTTGACAAATTTTCAATATTTTCACTCCACATTTTCAACATTGCCATTTTACCACACCTCCTCATGAGCAGCACAGCTGTCATTTCACATCCTGCTCAAAACATGTTTCCTTCCATATGGCGCACAATGGCGCCAGTCGATTGTGTGAACTCAGTGTATGGGACACATTAAGAAAATCACAGTGTCACTGTTCATGAGCAGAGATCTTAAAATGGCAATGTTGAAAATTTGGTGAAAGAATTCCTAAAAATGACTGTTTTACGAGTGTGCGTTGCACAGTTCCATGCGCTCGTAGGTTTGCGAATTTTCAATATTTCCACTCCAGATTTTCAACATTGCCATTTTACCACACCTCCTTATGAACAGTACAGCTGTCATTTTTCACATCCTGCTCAAAACGCAGCTTCGCGCCATGTAGCGACAATGGCGCAGTCGGTGTGCGCAAACTCAATGTATGGGACAATTAACAAAATCACACTGACACTGTTCATGATCAGAGGTCTTAAAATGGCTATGTTGAACATTTAGTGAAAAATTTCTAACAATGACTGTTTCTGACGTCGTTGTGCAGTTCCTCACTGCGCTTTCGTGAGATTCTAAATTTTCAATATTTGCACTCCAATGACTTTCAAATACCTAAACAGCACATAGAAGCAAGCAACATTCAGCATTGACAAATGCTTGTTTTTCTTTCTTTCCTCCCCCTTCCCCCTGCTCAAGACCAACACCCAGCCAGCCAAACCAGTTAGGCAACATTCCTGTCCCCAGTGGAGAAGGAAGCCAGGCTGAGCCCTCTCAGCCAATCCCTGTGGCTAGGGTAGATTCAAATCTGGAGATTTACTTGTTTAAGCCACTAACCCAGCTTCAGGAGGCTGACCTCTGGACGAAGGAGCCAATCCCCTGGTAGGTAGCCAGGACCGCCCCCAGCCTAGAGGAGGCTCTTCACAGACTGGAGAGAGGGAGAAAGAGTTTGACCAGGGAGGGTGAAGGACAGCAAGGCAGTGGATGTCGGCTTCCCTGTTAGGAGGTTGAAGCAAATCCCCTGGGTCCCTTTGGTGCAACTACCTCCAGAAGATCCCCAGTAGCAGCCTCGGTCGGTTTTTGCAGAAGTCTGCCGTCTAGTCGGGTCTCCCAGTGTGTCGAGTCAGTTCATTTGGCCGGGAAACAGACCCAGTGAATCTTCCATGCAGCAGTCTCCAGGAGAAGAAGCCTTATCACTCCTTCTTGGTTGTGCACTCCCCAGAGGACAGAAGTCTTGGTTGAACTCCAGGGGCTCCTGCACACACCTCGCACCTCCCACCTCATACCTCATCCAGAAGCCCTCCAGTGCCTCTTCTTCGACCCACGGAAGGTCCCCGGGAAGCCCAGTATCACCTGCACCCACTTCCAATGAGCTCCAACAACTCCAAATGTTCGCCACGATGCCCCAGGTTCGAGTTGTGGGTCATAAGTGGTAGCCAGCTGGTAGCTAGGGCCCATCAAAGTGAGTCAGATTAGGGGCCACCCCGGCTCTAGCTCGAGGGACTTAAGTCATCCGCCGAACTCGGAGTCACGTTGCCCATTCTCCTGAATAGACATTGTCCTAAGGTGGCAACAGTACCGGTGGCCTATACCAAAGCCTTGCCGAGGATTGCCAGGCTCTGTGCCCCATTCCCTGAGGTGGCATAAGTACCGGTGGCCCACACAAGAGGCCACACCAAGGGTCGCCACACTCTTGATTGTACTGCCCATAGGTGACTCGTGTTCCAGTGATGCATCAAGAGGTCACAACGAAGATTGTCGGATTCTGAAGCTGCAGGGGTGAGGTGGTAAGGGTTCTGGGGACCTGCCCAGAGGTTGTCCAGTGGATCATCACACCCAGCATCCTTTCCTCGACTGGGGAGCACCTGCCTGAGGTCACCGCAGCCAACATCCCGAGAGGAGGTTCTCTTCCCCTACAACCTGGTGTCAACACCCATCCTCGACCAGGCACTGCCCTGTCGACATTGCCTCAGCGATGCCAGGAGTCACCTTCTTTCCAGAGCCAGGAAGCCTACAGTGTTTTATTGGTTTTTGGTTCACTGGGGGACGCCCCATTTTATGGCCTGTGTAGGAAGCGCTTCCTTAGGTTCACCCTCAGCAGTCGGCTGACCAGAATGCTAGAAACCCAAGCTTGGTGCATCGGATCGTGACACCTTTAAGACTTGAATAACCTGGACTTTTGTAGGACATTAGTGGGGCCAGTTTGTGGTCCCGGTAACCTTATTCACTTTTTCTTATGTGTATAGTGTTAGTGAATGCTAAGTCTTTTCTGTGTGCTCCAACTGTGGCTAATAAACCTTGCATCTTGGCTCTAGAGTACGTCTCCAGCCTCTCCTTCCAGATTTATCTGGCATCATCCTAAACTATAGGGATACCAACCACCACAGCTCGTCCACCACACGTGCATGTGCTCCGGCTCCCTGGCTGATGTCCTCCCCCCTTCTTCCATTCATCTCATTGCACCTTCACCCATGGTCCCATTTGTAATTCTGTCTTTCTGTGCCCCCTCCCCCGGGTCACATCTGGAAACGAGCTTCAGTTCATTGATGCCTTTCCCGGTTATCAACTTTAAATTAATACATAAAAAGAAATAAATACTTATACTGAATAGTTCCTCCCAATTTACCTTGTTCCTTCCTTTCAGGAATGTTAAGGTCTGTGTCATATCTCCCCTCTCTCCTCTGGCCTCCAACAAGTACATGTTCAGTGTCTGAGTCGATCCTCATAAGATGTGCCCTGCAGGGCCTAAATCATTTTGGTTACCCTATGTTGCACTGTCCCCATACTTACTTTATGTTTCCTCAGGTGAGAACTCCTGAACCGAGCACAGTACTCCAGGTTGCGTCCTCACTAGTGATCTATAGAGAGGTAGTAATACTGCCTTCCTTCTGCTGTCAGTACCCCTTCCTATACACCCCAGCATCCTGTTTGCTTTACTGTAGGCATGGATACACAGGTTTGATTGTTTTAGGGAGTCACTGATGATGACCCCTTGGTCACTGTCCTCAGAGGGCATGCCCAGATTTACCCCCCTTCCCCATCCAGTACTCTGTCCTGAGGTTCTTGTTCTCTATATGCATCATGTTGCATGTTTTGGCATTAAATTTCAGCTGCCAAACCTTTGACCAGCTCTCTAGCCTTTGCAAGTCTCTTTGCATCTCCCTAACCCCCTCCTCACCGTCTACCCTGCCACACAGCCTAGTGTCATCTGTGAAGAGAAACATCTTGCCCTGGATTCCTGTTCCCATGTCTGATGAGTAGATTGAAAAGGACTGAACCCAGGAACAATCCTTGTGGCACTGCAATGGTGACATCACTCTCTTCTGATTTGATTCAGTTAACCACGACCCTCTACTGTCTCCCTTCCAACCAGCTTCTCGCCCATCTTACTGTGTCCTTCACTGGACACAGATCCTCTAGCTTCTTCAGCAACCTTCTGTGAGACATTGAATCAAAAGCCCACTTGAAATCAAAGTAGAGTAAATCCGCAGTGTGTCCCTTTTCCACTACTCTCATTACCCAGTCAAAGAATACTATCAGGTGGGTCTGACAAGACCTCCCTGCCATGAACCTGTGCTGCTTGCTATCCTGAGTCCATTGCTCACCAGCTAGTCCATGAGGTCCTTTTTGAATGGTGTCTCCATCAGTTTACCCACAATAGAGGTAAGACTGACTGGTCTGTAGTTAACCAGTTATTCCTTGTCCCCCCCCCTTACAGAGCAGGACTTTTTCCACTACCCTGCAGCCTTTTGGAACTATCACTGTGTAATCCCTAGGTGGTGCTATCCCAAGGGCTACTACCCCTGCCTGCTTGGCTAGTAGCAGGTTGAGGGGGACAACTACAGTCTCTCTACTCTCAGCACTGGTCTGGGGACTCTCATCACTTGTGAGGGGGTGCCTCTGCCTGGATGGGAACGTCCAAACTTGGGGCACTGTCGGCTCCTTGCTTTGCAGGCTCTGTTTCTACAACACTTGACTCTTTTTGCAAAGGGTCAGGCACAATCAAGCTTTGAGACACGGAAGGGGGGTGGTCAGCACTCTCATAGTGTTCTTCAAGTTCTGGTATGTCACCAGAAAGACTCAAACCCTCAGCTCCTTCTTCAGGCAAATCATACAGTTCCACAATACAAAGAGACTCAACATCTTCAGACATGATACTTTGCACTTCACTTTCTGGGAGCACTGGCTTCAAGGATGAAGCTGGGGGAAAGGCAGTCCAGAAGGCTCAGCTTCATCCGCACAATTAGTCATAGGGTGACCTTGAAACAGCTGACTCAACTCATAGGAGGGGTAATAGGCATTGTGACATTCACTTTCGTCCGAGGTGGACTGACAGTCACTATCATTCTGGGCCTGCTGCGGAGGAAACCTTAAATCTGTGACCACTGCGGTAGGTTGACTCTGTCTCTTTCTTGCAGCAGCATGAGTCACCGGCCCAGGCGGCTGAATTTCTGGGGGTTCAGCCTCAATCATGACTTGTCCAATAGGTAGCAAGTGGTTACAGCGCATGGTCTTGACAGCTTTGGAGTTATTCTCTAGGCACACCTTGTACACGGGTAAATCATACAACTTTCATGGGGGAGATGGTGCCACCGATCAGCAATTTTGTGTTTGCCATGCAGTCCCAAATTGTATAACAACACACGGTCTCCATATCGAAGCTCTTGAGCCTTTACTTTTTTATCATGCCTCTCTTTGTTGGCTAGATTTCTCTTGGCAGCCATTGTCTGGGCCAGTTGATAGGCATGGTTCAATTGAGCTTTCAGTTTTTGTACATATTGCAGGTAGTTTTCGGCTCAGACCCCATCTAGAGAGACCCCAAAGCAGACATCAACTGGCAGCCGGGTCTCTCTCCCGAACATGAGGCGGAAGGAGGAGAACCTAGTAGCATCATTTTTCATGCAGTTCTATGTGTGTACCAAAGTGCTAATCTGCTGGGTCCATTTATACTTGTCTTTTGGGTGGAGGGTGCCCAGCGTGTCTAGTAGGGTGCAGCTAAAGCATTCTGGTTGAGGGTCCCCCTGCGGGTGATAGGGGGTGGTTCTTAACTTTCGCACCCCCCATAGAGAGAGCATTTTTCAGAAAAAGAGACTTGCAAGAACAAGGGGACACAATTTAAAGATAGAAGGAGGGCGGTTCAGGGGCAATGTGAGGAAGTATTATTTCACAGAGAGGGTAGTGGATGCATGGAACAGCCTTCCTGAGGAGGTTGTGGGGTCTGAAACTGTGGGAGAATTCAAGAATGCATGGGACAGACATAAGGCAATTCTTGTGGGGGGTAGGAAGAAATAGGCTGTTGGTTAACTAGGATCTGCGGCCTATCCTGTAGGTAGGGAAATGGGCAGACTAGATGGGCCTAGCGGTCCTTATCTGCCGTCAAAGTCTATGTTTCTATGTTTCTATATTTCTTTGATTATCTGACTCTCAAAGTCTCTGCCTTGATCAGAATGAATCTGCTGTGGAGCACCACAGTGGATGAAGAAATTTTCCACTAATACCTTGGCCACGGTAGACGCCTTTTGATCTTTGGTGGGAAAAGCTTGTGCATACCGTGTGAAATGATCCGTAACCACTAACACATTGCCAATGTTTCACTGATCAGGCTCTAAACTCAAGAAGTCTATGTAGACTAGTTCCATTGGGGTGCTGGTACTAATGTTCACAAGGAGGGCAGCCCTCTGAGGTAGGGCTTTTCTCTGCAGGCAGCGACTACAAGTCCTTACATGGTGTTCAACCCATCGGCCCCCATCTTGGGCCAGTAGACTTGAGACCGTACCAGGTTGGTCAAGGGTTCTGTCAATACCGAGGTGCCCCATGTGATTGTAGAGGGACCTCAGTACTAAATCTTTAAAGGCCATGGGCAGGACCAATTGTTGCTTGTCTACTTTGCCACTATGATCTACTGTCTCTCTATACAGCAACTGATTGAGCAACTTCGATCTGGGGCCTTCTTTAAACAATATAGCAGTTTACAAGTCAGTGGAACGTAACTTAGACACATCTTTCCCCGCACACAGGGCATCAAGTGCTCGCTGAATCGTAGGATCTTGGGATTGAGCCCACTGAATGCTGTCATTGTCAAACTGAGGTAGTGCACTAATATCTAGAGCAGAGAAGTGGCAATAAGCAGCTGGTATGCAGGTGTCAGAAGGGCCCAAGCAATCTACTAAACAGTCCACTGTGTTCGCAGACATCTGTTCATCTCCATCAAACTTTTGCCACAATGCTCGAATGTCAGGTTCAGACAGCCTGACTCAATCACTCTTGTCTAAACTGGACATAGTAGCCATTAGCGAGACATGGTTTACCAGTAACCACACTTGGGAGACTTCAGTACTTGGCTATGTACTGTTCAGAAGAGACCGAGGTGCCATTATCAGAACTGTTTAGTGAGTCTCTGAGCACAGAAGAGGTCCCAGAAGACTGGAGAAGGGCTCATGTGATTCCTCTCCACAAGAGTGGTAGCAGGGAGGAGACAGGGAACTACAGGTCAGTCTTACCTCAGTAGTGGGCAAGATTATGGAGACACTCCTTAAGGAAAGGATAGTGCAACACCTGGAATCCATAGAAGCACAGGATCCAAGACAGCATGGGTTTACAAAAGGAATGTCCTGTCAAACTAATCTCATAGATTTCTTTGCCTGGGTAACCAGAGTGGTGGACCAGGGGGGAGCAGTTGATGTTGCCTACCTTGACTTCAGCAATGCTTTCGATACTGTTCCACATAGAAGATTGATTAATAAGCTGGGTAGGCTCAGGGTGGGTCAGACGTTGGTCAACTGGGTGGCAAACTGGTTGATGGGCAGAAAACAGAGAGTGGTGGTAAACGGTATACAGTCAGAATAGATGCAAGTCACAAGTGGGGTACCTCAGGGATCAGTCCTGGGGCCAGTCCTCTTCAATATCTTCATCAGTGACATTGCAGATGGACTGGAGGGTAAGGTTTGTCTGTTTGCAGATGACACCAAGATCTGCAACAGAGTAGATGATCCAGACGGGGTGGGCAGAATGAGAAGAGATCTAACTAAACTAGCAAAATGGTCGGAAGAGTGGCAAATGGGGTTTAACGCAAAGAAGTGCAAGATCATGCACATAGGGAAGAGAAACCCTGAAGCCACCTATAGGCTGGGAGGGGAGTTGCTGACAGCCACAAGGGAAGAAAGAGACTTGGGCGTCATCATCACCGATGACCTGAAATCATCCAAGCAGACCTCTAAAGCAGTAGGTAAGGCTAGAGTGATGTTGGGGGTATTAGTAGGGGTATCACAAGTCAGAAGAGGGAGGTAATAACCCCTCTTTACAAGACACTGGTTAGGCTCTCATCTGAGTACTGCATGCAGTACTATAGGCCACACTTCACAAGGGCTATTGAACCAATTGAGGCAGTCCAGAGAAGGGCAACCAAAATGGTGCAGGGACTGCATCAGAAAACATATGAGGACAGATTAACTGAACTCAATATGTATACCTTAGAGCAAAGGAGGGAGAGAGGTGATATGATTGAAACATTCAAATACCTTAAGGGCATTAACAAGGTGAAAGAGTCTAACATGATTCAATATAAGAAAAATAACAGGACAAGAGGACACAGCTTGAGATTAGAGGGAGGCCGACTAAGGGGTAATGTGAGGAAGTTCTTTTTCACAAAAGGGGTGGTGGATGCATGAAACAGCCTACCTCAGAAAGTGGTGGATATGAATGCAGTGCAGGGCTTCAAACAGGCATGGGATAGGCATAAGGGAGCAATACAGATGAGTATGAATAGATAGGCCACTGACAGAGCAAAGGCCTATGGCACATTCAAAAGGTAGAAAAAGAAATGGGCAGACTGGATGGGCCTTGCAGTCCTTATCTGCCGACAACTTCGATGTTTCTATGAAAGTGGGCCTTCGTGATAGGGTGTCAGCATCAATATGGTTCAGGCCCAGTCTGTATTCAACAGCATAATCATAGGTTGATAATGCAGAAAGCCACCGGTGCCCACTGGCGTCTAACTTAGCTGAAGTCTGTACATAGGACAACGGGGTTATTGTCAGTCTTCACCAATATCTTTGCCCCATGAAACTGGTCAACAACGGCCCATTTTAGTGCATGGAACTCCAAATTATGCACAGGGTAGTTTCGTTCGGATGGGGTCAAGCTCCTACTGGCGAAAGCTACTGGTCTCAGGCCATCCTCATGGTCTTGATGCAGCACCGCTTCTAGACCCTGCAGACCAGCGTCCATATGCAGCACATAGGTTTTGGTGGGGTCAGCATAGGCGAGGATGGGGGCGTGGGTGAGCTGGTATATGATCTCATGGAAGGCTTCTGCACAGTCTGGCATCCAGCGGGGCCCAAAGTGTTCACCTGGATGGAAGTATACTTTTTCTGGTTCTTTAACGGACCCTTTTTTTGTATTTATGATTGATAGGAGGGTAACCCTGGGTGATATTCAAGAGTGGGAGAATCACCTTGGAATAGTCTTTTATGAACCTGCGGTAGTAGCCACAGAACCCCACTAAATGTTGTAGTTCTTTCAGATTATGGGGCTGGGGACAAGTAGTCAGTGATTCAGCCTTACTGGGATCAGTCTCTATCCCTTTTGTGGATACTATGTGCACCACATACTTCACGGAGGTTTGGAAAAACTGGCACTTGTCAATGGACAACTTGAGGCCGAAGTCTTCCAGTCGGTCTAGGACTTTAAACAGTCAGTTCTCATGCTCCTCTAAGGTGCTCTCAAACACAATGAAATCATCCAAGTACACCAGGCATTCCAGCAAATTCATATCTCCCAATGCACGTTCCATCAGTTGCTGAAAGGTGACCGGGGCACCCAATATCCCGTGGCATCCTCAGAAACTCGTAAACCCCCAATGGACAGATGAAGGCTGTTTTCTCACTGTCTTCTGGGTCATCAGGATCTAGTAGTATCCATTGCAAAGATCCAACACCGAGAACCATTTGCTCCCATTTAAGCTGTCCGGGGCATCTTGTCTATGAGGCATAGTGTATTGATCTGTGATGGTCTGCCGGTTCAGGGTTCAATAATCAACACACATCCTCACAGACCCATTCTTCTTACACACAGCCACAACGGGAGAGGCGTATGGGCTCCTGGATTCTTGTATCATGCCAGCAACGAGCATTTCCTGCAGGTGTCTTCTCACATCATCTACAGTATGTCTGTTGGGGCTAGGCATCGGGACCTCTCTCGAAATGGCCGTTCATCGTGCAGGCGTATGTGATGCTCCACACCCTGGACACATCCCACATCCCATTCCTTCAGCAAAAACACTTAGTCTCTCTGAGCAAGTCTCTTACTAATTCTAGCCTTCCATTCAGCTGGCAACAGGGAGTCACCAAAGTCAAACAAGTCTAAGGTCACTCTCTCCTTCTTACCAGGGTGCTTGTTGCTGGGCAATACTGCAGTGTCTGTGCAGTGTACCGTAGCTAGGGTGCACCCTCTGTTCACCCAGATCTCCCGATCTGACACATTGTGAATCTGGACCAACACTTGTTGTGCATAGGCATGGGCACAAGCAGGCAAGATGCTGGGTTTGACCAATAATCCTTCTGGCAATTTTCCATCGCCTGGTGCATCCAACATCAGTATTTTGTTCTTGACATCTTTCCGGAGGTGGGCCTCCCCTTGAATGGTACACTGGGTGTTAGGGGCCAGTGCCATTGAATCGGGATCCTTCTTCCACACGATCCCCACCGGTTCATCCTGGTTTACTTCCTCGGGTTTCTGTTGCAAATCATAGGCCCTCTTGATCAGAGCCAGAATTCTCAGGGCCCTCCCAGTCCATTGCCCTTGTTTCTCATGACAGAGTTACGCCAGTCACCCAAACATATGGGCGTTTGTCCCAATTAGCAGGGGGACCCCATCATACAGTTCAGTGGGGGGACACACTAGGGCCAATGTCTCTACTTGCTCCTCTACACCAGTTACAGTTGCAGGAAAAGATAACCAGAGGTGGACATTCCCTAGGTAAGGATAAGACTTGTCGCTCAGGCCCCACACATGTAGGCCTTCCAGGGATTGTAATGGCACATCAGATAAGTGTTTGTCATACCAGTCCTGAAATACAATGGTCACTTGTGACCCGTTATCGAGCACACCCCGAGCATGGATATCATTGACAGTCACAGAAGTCTCCATCGAAAGGCCCACTATTCTGGATCAGTCTGGAGAGGCAATAGTAGAGGCCTGGACAGATGATTTAGCCACAAAGAAATTTGAGTTAGTATTTCTTGAACCCTCACTGCGGTCATTACGGGCACTCCTCGGTCATTGATTTGCTCTTCGGAGCTCCCCTTGGAGTCTGTTTGCTACCTTTTCTAAGTCTTTCTGAGACCGGCACTCTCTCTTCATATGGCCATCCTTCCCACAGTTGTGACAAATGATAGACTCCTGGGTCATCCTTGGAAAGAACATTGCATGAGGGACTGAGGCAGTAACAAGATATCAGGGTCCAGTATCTGCTTGCAGTGGTGAGAGTGGTGCAACGTATCTTAACAGTTCCTTTAGGGTGGCAGTCAATTCTTGGATTTCAGCCTGGGAGCTACCCTCGGTAGAGGATGCCTGAGGGTGCACCCCCCAACCCCATGGCAGTCACGTCCTGAGAGGGACCAGAATCTTGTTCCATGGGGGAAACCCTTGCTGAGGCACCTGTCCTCAACTCTCAGCCTTCTTTTAGTAGCTCGTCTTTCTAATGCTGGGCCCAGGGTGGGAAGTCCTTTGCATTCTCAGAGTGCTCGCTAAGTGCCGACTTTTACCCCTGAGCCTCACTTGGCTGATCACTCTCGGTCACTTGAGCAGCAGCAGATATGGGTGCAATTCCCCCAAGGGTTCACCTTTGCTCAACCCCCCGAATTTCTTTCATTAGCTCATCATAGGAAGAGGGTGATTCCAGTTGGATGGCAAGGCACAACTGAAGTAGTAACAATTCTGAAAATGGAGCAGACTTAAGGATCCGGTCCAGCCTAGTTCGATCTAATTCATTTGACAGCAAACTACCCTTTCTGAGGCACTCTTGTAGCAGATTTTCAAGCCGAGGTACATACACAGACAATGGCTTCCCTGGGTACTGCTGAGCATTTCTTACTCTCCAGCACAGATCATCATCTGAATCCGGGCTCCCATACACATTCTCTAATGCATCCAGATAGTCCTGTGCAGTTGCTTCGGGGTTATTGGCCCACTTGGCACAGATGGTAGCCAGGGCAGGACCTCAGAAGCTCTCACTCAACCTCTTTAATTTCTCTGCTTCTGAGCATTGCCATTCAAGTACTGCAGGGGCAACATAGTCTATCCATGTCTCCCAGTCATCCTCCCCCAGGGGTGGGGAGGGTGCCCGAGAAGATTCTCAGCCTCGGTAGGAGTCATGACTAATGGCAGGTACAGATATAGGAGTCAGCATTGGCATGGGCACAGAAGGCAGGGCCATAACAGGTGCTGGAGTGGGACAGGGTGTTGGGGAAGGAACACCCCCAGGTGACAGGAATAGTTTCTTAAAGTCCTCTACGGGTTACCCTTCCTCCAGCAACAACTTAGCAAATTTCTCCTCAAAAGTCTCAGATAATGGTTGGAGCTCATCCTCCCTGGGGTCTTTACTGTCTTTTGTTATCACTCTCCAGGCAGCTGGAACCCCTTCTGGGGCAACAGTCTGTGTCACTTTACAGCTGTCCACGAGGTCACTACACTCTACCAAGACTATGAAAGTTTGGGCGATCAATTCAACCTGTCGACCCACCACCACAGGGTTTTTTAAACATTCAACTTTGGAGAGTGCTCCCTCTACAGTGTCTTTACTGGTACCCAGGGGAATATCCAGTATAAGAAGAGCATTTTGGGGGTCGATCTCCTGCCCAGTACACGACCCCACCAACTGGTATACATCCGTTTCTACTGGGGTAGCCATTAATCTTTAACAATAATTCATCATTTTTGGCCACTAGAAGGCACAAAATCCCAGCGGTGAGCCTCCAAAATGTAACCTCTAAGTGGCGCTATCCCAAGGGCTACTACCCCTGCCTGCCTGGCTAGTAGCAGGTTAAGGGGCCTGAGTTCTGAAACGGGTGCCTCCACCCGAAGGTCAGGGTTGGTAGTGGTCAAGCTAACCTGGGCACAGCCCTCCGGGACACTGTAACCCCCCCCTCTTTCCTTACTAGTGGCTGGACCAATACACAATAATCACTTTCACAATACCCCTGATACACCACACAAGTACCCACACTGTTTGCACTTACCACCAGGGCTTTCCTCTGGCTCAGCCCTGGGGACCCCCTATAAAACAAGGTTATACACAGCAAATAACAGCAGTACAATACTCTTGCACAAACTGGAACCACAGTCAGGGTAAATGCAAAAAAGAGTTAGATCTGATTTATTTAAAGGACTTGAACAAGAGAGGGGCATAATCAGGTTAGTTTGCTTAAAGGCTCTATCAATCAAATAGTTATGCATGCACTTCAGGGTCCATAAGCAGTCACACACTCTGGGCACCCAAATGGAGAATGGTGGGCTAGCCAGAAATGTTGCAGCTGGTTGGGGCCTTGTGACGGAAGAAAACAACATGCATAATACATACTATTTGTAATCCGGAGCCGGAGGGCTCAGTTCATGAAAAGAAAACAACAAGACAATCAGATGACACACTTTTAGATTAGGCTGTTGTTGCAGGGTGCTACCCTGATGATTACTCACGATACTCAAGACTGGACACAGGCTGAATGAAAATCAAGACAGCAGGTGGTTAATCTGCAGTGCCAGGAGAAGCAGGGCCCACACGATTCACCGAGGCGTCGTTCCTGTTCAAGCGTGGAGCAGGGGGCTGATCCCCAAGCAGGTCTCTCGTCGGTGGCTTTCTCTGTGCAGTGGGTAGTCTGGCAGGGCCAGCGTGGCATGGCCCAGGCCGAATGGAGATGAATGCGGATTCAGTCCTATTAGGCTGGATAAAGCTTCCAGCAAGCAGAACACAGTTCACACAGTGGGGAACCAAATCACTACCCACTTTCAATACACAGCACATTTACACGTAAGAAAATTCTACTGTACCAGGCAAACCACTCTCCGGTCATGATTGCAAAGTCTCTGCACAAACTGGGGATTCAAAAGCAGCTGGAAATCCTGGCAGGCCGATCGCATTCAGCAAAATCTTCGGTCTTCTTCAGGTATGAGCCTGGTGAAAAAATTAGTGGCTTACTTCGTTCTCACAAACTTGGATTTAGTCCGAAATAATTCTCTTCTTTCCCTCTCAGGGGCAGCAGGCAGACATGCAGGCCACAACTCAAGCCGTTCCACAGTTCTCCCACACGAAACTACTCAGACAGCTGCCTGACTGTCTCAAGCATGTTGCTTTTTCAGCTCCCAACTTAGATCTGACTGAAACAGCAGGCAGCTAGGGGATTTCCCTCAGATCCAAAAGGTTCGGTTGGCTGATTCGTCTATCAGTCACAACAGAAGCTCCCCCTTCAGGTGCAAAAAGGCGCCAAAAGCCCAAAACTACAATTCCTACAGATTTTGACTCCAAACGTCTCCATTTTAGGTCCCATCAGACTGATTGGTCCAATTCGGTAGTTCTGGGCCAAAATGGTGGGGATAAACAAAACAGTCCTTGCTGCAAAGAAGGCAGGTTAGACAAACTACATTATTATTACTACTCTAATGAATGATCAGCAAACAGTTACATCTATTAACAGGGCTCCCTCTGTGCAATTAGCGATGACAGAAACGGAGCGGTTATCTGGCAGTCCGGGCGGGACTCGAGCATGACAACTCTCAGCCACTACCCAGAACAAATACATACTGCAAATAAGGCAGCTCTTAAAAAGACAGGCGCAGAGGCGATTAGGTACTCTCATGCAATAACGTTTAACCTGCTAAATGCAGGACACTAGCCTGGCAGTGAGCATTTAGGCAAGCTCTTGGAAGGCTTTTTGGGAACCCCCATTTGTAGGCGGGGGTTACATCTGTATCAGTTGAGCTGTTGAATATCCTACCACGAGGTTGGTTATTTCCATTGCCGATTCCTTGAGCACCCTCGGATGCATCCATTCTGGTCCCGAGGCCTTACAAGCCCTTTCTGAACCCTTTCTCTGGAAAATACTTGCTGCCTCATCTCAGAGGCCCTTTGTCTTCCCTTGTGAAAAAAGAGAAGAAGTAGTCATTAGCAATGGCTGCTGTCTGCACTCTGCCCATCCTCCTCAGTTACTCTGCTTCCCTCTGTTAGCCTAACAATTCCTGTGCTCTTCTTTCTTTTTTCCTTAATATATCTAAGTAACTGTTTTTTCCAATCCCTTGACCCCCTTCGTAATGCATGCAATTCGCAGCTCTGTGTCTGCCTTTGCTTCTCTGGCCATCCTATTGGTTTCCCTTGTTCTCATTTGGTACTCTCTCCATTCTTCCTTTACTACAGTTACTGTGTCTCTTACAGAAACATAGAAGTTGTCTGCAGATGGGGACCGTATGATCCATCAAGTCTGCCCTTGGCGACTTCCGGTTCCACCACGGAGAGAGCAACAGCTTAAAGATAGAACTCCCTCCCCACCAGGGTCATCAAATCTCTAATTTTCAATCTTTAGGTGCATCAAAAAGAGCAGAATGCCATTGAAGGAGAAGGAGAATAATAAACACGCCAGGCCTGGCATAGAGAAAGTCCAGTCGACACTGGATGGCTCTAGATTCCGAGTACTACCTTTGGAGAGAAGTCACAACCCTTCCCCCACCAACCCACGCACACAAGGGGAACCAGCCCAGAAAAAAAGAGGAACAACTTACTAAATCCAAATTTGGCACTCTTCTATCCGAACTTAAGGCAATGCGGCAGGAAAATAAGGCAGATTTTAAAAAAATACATGATAAACTGACTGATTTTGACTCCCGATTGCTGCAAACGGACACCCGGGTTGATTAGCTAGAAGCAGACAATGAAACCTTTGGGATGGCCCCGAACACATTGCTGAATTACATGGAGGCTGTAAATGAGAAATGCATAGATCTGGAAGCACTGTCCAGATGAGATAACTTACGACTGTCTGGACTGCCCGAGGGGTTCAAAACCGGAAATATGGCCCTTTTTCTACAACCCTGTTCTGAGAACTCCTAGACATCCCCCACTACAATGGAGCTCAGAATAGAGAGAGTACAATGATTCCTCCAACTGAAACCACAAGATCCTACGGCGCGCCCCCGCCAAATTATCATGAAGTTTGCCAGCTATATCACTAAGAGAAAGGTGCTAAGGCAAGCTTGGAGAAAAGGAGAACTGCTATATAATGAGGTACATCTTTACCTGGACCAAGATTATCCACCTGAAATCCAACGTCTCCGACTCCAGTACAGGCCAATTATGCGATCATTGAAAAGTAAACAAATGAAATATCAGACCCCATACCCAGCGCATATGAGAATTTTCTGGGAGGATGGGGCGCGAGTATATTCGTCACCACTAGAGGCAGAGGAAGCTCTGAAGGCACGGGGGGTCCTGCTTGAGAAGAGTCTGACTTTAAACATAGCCTTCAAAGATAGTAACCTTTCTTCAACCAGACAGGTTCCAGGGGGAACCAGTGCACCAACAAGAAGAGGACTGCATCACCCAGCAATGGAGGAGATTCACAAGTGACTGCAGAAAATCACCACACAGCAAAGCAACAGAGCATAGCGAGCTGTCTCACCATGACTTTGCACAATGACACCGCCAGAGAAGACCCGCAGATGAATCGGTGGAGAGGTTTATCTACGGAAGGTAAGACACTGGATTTAACCTATAGACATAGTAATCAGACAACAAACAGTTTGTTTACCTCTACTTCAGAAGTCCATCAGGAGGCAGAAGAAGGACATAAATTACAGAACTGAAAGCGATTAGATCTCATTGCTGGAAAGAGCTGATGAAAAAGGACAGTGGGAAAGTATGGAGGGAGGGTATTGTTTATCCTTTCCCCCTCATTTCAGGAAAGCAAACTACATACCAGACATAACGTTTGAAAGAAATGAGGGAAAGTGGGTGGAAATGGGAAGATATGGAGATATCCCCTGAGAGCTATTGCATATCCATATTTAAATAATATATACAGGGTTTGTTGGACTTAACATATAATGCAAGGGACAAGACTATCTCTCATTAGACACTAATTGGAAACAGGCAAGCATAAGACTCCAGTAGGGGGGGAAGCGATAACAGACCTGGTTAATATGTAAGAAACATAGCAAAAACCCTGACGGAGAGGGAGTGAGAGTAACTACCTATCCAGGCTGATCTTGATGTGGCTTACTTTAGGGTGGTTGTTATTATCATCACCCAGGCTCTATCTTGCTATTGGTCCCAACTATATAGCAGATTTAAGCCCTTGTAGTGGCCCCTATAGTAAGGGGTGTATCCAACACTACAGCTCCTGGGGTGAGGGTTATATACCACTCCTCCATGGAGACAGGGAATGCAAAATGGCATTCCCCTACCTTGTAGGCAATTGTATCATAGTTATAGCTATATTAAGGTTCAGGTTATATGATTTGATAACATTTAATTTAAGTTTGCTTATGGCTTTCGGGGACCCACAGGGAGAGAAGAGAGAGGATGAGGGAGCCTTTGGAGATAGAAAAAGTGCTATACACCAGAGTGAGACACTTTTCTGGATGTCGTGGCTACCCAAATATTAACATATAATGTGAACAGCTTGATGAATCCAATAAAAAGGAAAAAGATTTTGACATATATAAAACAAACAAAGGCAGATTTTATTATTTTACAAGAGACCCACCTCTCTGAGGGGGAACACCAGAAGCTAATGGGTTTGGCTTTAAGGAAGTTTGCTTTTTTTCATATAGAGGAGGCAGGCAGTGAGGGGTGGCAGTGCTAGTCCCTAACCATCTCCCGTTTGAAGGAATAGACAGAGTAAGAGATACAGAAAGGAGATATGCTTCACTTAAGGGCACTCTAAATGGTCAGATTCTCACTCTGGTGTCAGTGTATTTTCCTCCAGACTCCCCAAATGACTTGTATCGAAACATTTTAATGTTGATTATGGAAAAAGCAGAAGGATTACTCATTTGTGCAGGAGATTGGAATGTGGTCATGGACATGAGGGTAGATACCATCTCCAAGATACCTAGACAACCTCATCAGACAGCAAAACAGATTAAAGTCCTGCTTAATAAGTTAGGTCTCCAAGATGTGTGGAGGTTCTTGGAAGGGCAGACATCAGGATATACATACTATTCCTTTTCGCTTCAAATATACTCCAGACTTGATTACTTTTTCTTGTCAAAAGAAGCATTAGCTCAAGTTCAAAAATGTTCTATAGGTCCAATAGGAATATCAGATCATTCTCCCCTTACCCTTAAGGTAGACATGGCAGTCCCTAAAAAGCAAACATTTTGGAGACTGAACCTCTCCCTTTTAAATGACCCTGAGGTGATAGAGCAGATACCCCTGTTTATAAGGCAGGCTGAACAAGAAAATGCAAATGGAGAGGTAAGTCAAGGGATAATATGGGACACAGCGAAGATGATGTTGAGAAGGAAATTGGTCGCAATAGCTATGGCTAGGAAAAGACAGAGACAAGAAAAACAGAAGAATTTGGAGGCCAGAATACAAGACTTAGAAAAATAACAACAGATAAAACTAGATAAAAGAAGGGAAAGGGACTTAACTCAACTTAGAAAGGAGCTCAGTCGGTTCCTGGATCTAAAGGTTGAACGTAATCTGCAGTTCTTAAAGCAAAGGTATTACAAAGGGGAACCCCAGGCACAGAGGTTGCTGGTTCTTCGACTTCAGGCGAGGAGGGTAAGGGCTCAGATTATCCAAATTGTCCACCCTCACACCAACAGAAGAACGAGCTGCTTAACAGAGATATCTGAGGCATTTACAGAGTATTATACTACTCTTTATGCTCAACAGCAGAGACAAGGAGGGGATCAGATCCAACAGTTCCTGAATTGAATACAGCTCCCTGGCATCTCAGAGGCCCAAAACTCGTCCCTGATGAGGCCGATTTTGACAGCAGAAATATATGCAGTTATTGGCTCAAGCAAAAGGGGGAATGTCTGGGCATGGATGGACTCTCAAGTTCAAAGAAACCATAGTACCAATACTCCTTCCTGCCTATCAAAAAGTTATGGCTGAGAATTCTGGTTTGCCCCCTCTTGAAAACAGGCGGTGATATCAGTAATACCCAAACCCGGTAAGGACCCTACCCTGTGTACCTCTTACAGACCAATTTCGGTACTTAACGTGAACTATACATTTTTGACAACGATACTTGCCAAAAGACTGGAAAAAATTATCCCAGAGCTGGTGCATAGGGACCAAATGGGATTTATTATAGAGCAACAGGCAGCAGATAGCGCGTGTCACACCTTACATATTATAGACCATCTTAACACCACTAAGACGCCAGCCTTAATGATGAGTTTTGATGCCGAGAAGGCGTTTGATGAAGTGGATTGGGAATTTCTGTGTCAGGTGCTTGCCAGGTTTGGGTTCTCTGGGGAATTCGTAGATATAGTTAAAATATTATACTCAGGGCCCCAGGCACATGTTTGTACCAATGGAACTTTATCGAAAGTATTTACCCTAGGTAGGGGCAGTAGACAAGGGTGCCCTCCATCACCTCTACTATTTGCAATATATATATATATAGAACCTCTGGCCCAACAAATTAGACTAGATCCCACTATTCAAGCAATTACAATAAGTGGTCAGGAGCATAGAATAGCCTTATATGCAGATGATATTCTGTTGCATTTAAGTAACCCCGAAACCTCACTTCCAAAAGTGATGCAGGTAATAGAGGAATTTTTGACCATCTCCGGAAACACTCTTAATTTGGCCAAAACAGAAATATTAAAATTTAATTTTAATCTGACTCCAACTTTTATGTTAAGATGTCCGATGAGATGGGAAATGATAACCTTTAAATATCTTGGTATTACCCTGAGAGCCACTAATAAAAATATGTTCATGGACAATTATGCCCCCATGATTAAGCAAGCTGAGGAAGATATGACAAGATGGCTAATTCTGTCTCTATCGATATATGTCCAACTACAGGCAGTAAAAATGAACCTACTTCCAAGATTCTTATACATATTTCACTGTGCTCCAGCTAAAGTGGCACAAAGGTGGTTTGATGAAGTGCAGAGAAAGATTTTTAAATTTGTGTGGGCCAATAAGAAACCAAGAGTCCGGAAGTCTCTTCTCATGACAGGGAAGCAGTGGGGGGGAAGGCTCTTCCAGACCTTCGAAAGTATTGGATAGTTAAATGGGCTTTACTCTGGGGGTCCCCAGGAGTGGAGGCACACTGGCAAAGCATGGAGAGAGACTTGACTACTGCTCAACCAATCTGGTCCCTATTGTTTGAAACAAGACCAAGTATCCAGAACCTTTACACTTCAGTACAGATTACTTTACAGGCATGGGATAGTTTTTAGTCAATATCCTAGGGTAAGGCAGAGTTATGGAAATACAAGTGGTTCATTAGAACAAGGGAAGTCCTGAGGACACATGGTACAGTAGACAAGCTAGACAAGGGGTCCAGTACCCGGCACAGCTGATGCGAGTGGAGTGTCTTCTATCATTTGAAGAATGCTCAGAAGCATTTGGATGGACAAGAGATGATAGACTACACTATCTCCAGATCCAAGCATATATATATATATATACATATATATATATATATATATATATATATATATATATATACATATGTATGCCAATTTAAGGCAGATGAGAGGAGGAATGTACCAGAAATGCAGGGCCCCACCTGTCAGAGTTAATATCACTGACAACCCCTAAAAAGCTATAACATTTTTATTCATTTCTAAATACACATAGAGCAGAATCAGCGGTGGCCCTCATTGCTAAATGGGAGGAGAAGGCCAGCTTCCGCTTTACAGTGACAGAATGGTTGAGAATCGGGGCACATCCAGAGTAACATTCTTCCCAATGTGATGAGAATATACATGGAACGTACAAGTTAGGTTCTTTATTACCCCTAATTCAGGCAAAGTGGGGGCCCGCAACTTCTTCCGGTTGCTGGTGGAAATGTGGGGAAAAAATGCCACACATTCCCACATCTTTTTCTTATGCTCAGCTCTAGATACCTTCAAACAAGAAGTAAATCAAGATATCATGTTTTAACACACGTGGACCTCTTTCTCTCCAACATATGGTTTGGGGGTTTCCACCTCTTGAGATTAGAGGCCCCCATTCCCTTTATTTATGGTACATATGTGTAGCAGCATATCACAAAGTGATTACCCGAAAATGGCTGAAACCTGAACCTCCAACAAGGCTAGAATGGAAGAAATTGATTTCAGATATAAGAGAGATAGAAGAGTTGACACATTAAGTACAACATAAACTGGAAACTTTTGTGAAAAGGTGGTCCAGATGGGTAATATTAATAGGAGAATGAGAGGTGGAGGCAAGAAGAAAGGGGGATATTATATCACCTATGGTTAGCAATGGCAAATTATATTTATGTCAAGCCGGGTAGAAAGCATAAGTTCAGATGAATATATGCAATAATATCTGTAGTGAGTATGAATTTTATTACTATTTCCCTCTCCATAGTGGGTCCCGTCCCCCCGCCTTTTTTCCTTTTTTTCTTGAGAGCCAGGAGATCCAGTTGATCTTGTTTGATTAGAAAACAAATAATTTATGTATAGATAAATGTCAAATGTGATATAGAAGGAAATGTACCAGCCAGCACTATATTGATTAGAGAAAATAGCATCTATAAGAAGAGAAAGCTGGAAATATGAGATGATGTATGTCTGTACTTAAATCTTCTTTTAATGAAGAAAGTATATAAAAAAAAGACTGCCCTTAGCTTCTTACCCCCCATAGCTGCACCTTGTGTATCCCACAGTGTCTGTCCCATGCCCGCTTGAATTCCCCCACTGTCTTGGCTTCGCCACCCCCTCCAGCAGGCTATTCCGTGGTTCCACAACATGCTCTGTAAAGAAGAATTTCCTCATATTGCTTCTGAACTTTCCTTCCTTAAGTTGAAGATTGTGCCCGCTAGTCCTGCTGTAGTCCTTGACCTGAAAGAGGTTCTGTACATGCACCCTGTTGTTGCCTTTAAGGTATTTGAATGTTTCTTTCATGTCCCCACGTTGTTCTGGGGAGTATAATTTGAGGTCATCCAGTCTTGCCTCGTACGGTTTCTGATGCAAGCCCTGCACCATCTTTGTTGCTCTTCTCTGTACCGTCTCCAACCTATCTATGTCCTTCTTGAGGTGTGGCCTCCAGAATGGGACACAGTACTCCAGGTGACGCCTGACCAGGGACCGATACAGGGGCATGATTACTTCATGCCTTCTACTTGAGATGCCCCTCCCTATGCATCCCAGGATACCACTAGCCTTTAGTACTGCCTTTTCACATTGCCTTCTGACCTTAAGGTCATCTGATATGATCACCCCTAGGTCTTGCTCCTGCCTGGTAGCCACCAGCTGCTCCCCTCCCATTAAGTACAGTTTCCCTGTGTTACACTTTACCAGGTGCATGACCTTGCCTTTTTTGGAATTGAATCTCAATTGCCAGGTCTTGGACCACTCCTCCAGTTTTTGGAGACCATCAGCTTCCATGCTGTGCTGTCCCTCTGTTGTGTCTACCCTGTTGCCAATTTTGGTGTCATCTGCAAACAGGCACACCTTTCCCTCCAGTTCATCCGCAATGTCACTGATGAATATGTTGAAGAGGATCGGCCCCAGAACTGAGCCCTGTGGGATCCCGCTAGTCACCCTCCCCTCCACAGACAGAGTGCCATTTACTAATACTCTCTCAGTTCTCCCATATAACCAGTTTCTGATCCAGTTTGTAACTTCAGGCCCATTTCCCATGTTTTCCAGTTTTTTGACTAGTCTCCTGTGTGGAACGAAGTCAAAAGCTTTGCTGAAGTCCAGGTAAGGACCTCCCTGCTGTGAAACCATGTTGATTTTTGTCAAACTGAACAGTTTGCTCCAAAAAAGCTACATTTCTTTCCTTCAGCAGGTACTCCGTCAGTTTTCCCACGACTGATGTCAGACTAACCGGATGGTAGTTACCTGGCTGTTCCTTGCTTCCACTCTTGTGGAGTGGTACTACTGTTGTACTCTTCCAATTCTCTGGCACCTCCCCACTCCTTAATGATTTGTTGAAAACCACTGCTAAGGGGGCTGCCAGTTCCCTCCCTAGTTCTTTCAGTATTCTTGGGTGTATCCCATCTGGCCCCATGGCTTTGTCTACCTTTAACTTGTCTATTTCCTCCAGGAACCTTTCCCCTGTGAAGGGACCCATGTCTGTTCCTTCAATCGGACACTTCTTTATGCCTATTGTTGGTCCATTACCATCTGCTTCCTGTGTGAAGGCTGAGCAGAAGTACTCATTGAGTGCCTCTGTCTTCTCCCCATCTTGCTCTGTGGTTTGTCCATCATTTTTGTAATTCTAACAATGTTCCCTTTGGTCTTCCTTTTTTTACGTATGTACCTGTAGAAGGTTTTGTTACCCTTTTTTATTTCCTGAGCTATCCTAACCTCTGTTTCAGCCTTTGCATTTCTTATCACTTTCCCTGTCTTTTTATGTTGCTTGCACGCATGTGCAAGAAACATAGTGCCATCATCGGAGATTTCGGAGGTGTGTCACCTCCTCCTCCAATTCTGTCAGTGTGCTGGTAGGCGCGGCCCCTGTAAGCCAATGCATTTTGGAGCTGTCTATGACACGCTCCAAAATGCAGTGGCATACAGTTGAAAGGGGGAGCTACGCTTCAGTGAGCACCGATAAGATATCGGCTGCTCACGCGCAGCTCCCCCCACAGACACGCGAGGCGCGCATGCCCCTCGACGCACTGTATAGCCAACGGGTGCCCAATCCCCGGCCGGCTGAGCTACGTCCCCAGTAGTATGTGCCACGCTGGAAGCCCACCCCAGCATGGCAAGCGGTCGCTTGGCCGGCGGAACAATCCCCGTCGGTCTGAACGCCTCTGTCCTTGTGCCACGCTGGGGAGCCCACTCCAGCGTGGCAACAAATGCCATGCTGACGAGGGTGCCCAATCCTCATTGGCTGAACACTCAACGTCTTGTGCCACGCTGAGACCACCCCAGCATGGCAAAAGTCCCACGTAGTCATTTTTTTTTTAAACCTGTAAAACGAAAACGATCTCACAGGGCGCATCTCCCAACCCCTCCCACAGCCTGCACCCACCCACTGCGCACCCAGCCTCCCCACACCCCCATACTTACCTCTGGACTCTGGCGGCGATCTTCGTGGACGGGAACACGTCTTCACTCTTCAAAGCCGACCGCGAACTGAGGAAATGCGGTAAGCTGTATAATGGGCTAGATAGGGGGTTTCAACTTTGCTGCATATCTCAGGCATTTTTGGGAATATTTGCAAATTTTCAGCATGGGGTTTTGGGACCCTTCTCATGAATGATGTCACTGTCATGGCGTTAGTCGGGCCGAAGGTGATTTCGCGATCACTGCACAAAATCACCCTTTGGGCCTGATACCGCCATGACTGTGTTTATCATTCATGAAAGTCTAAACCTATGATGAGTAGTGTAAAACTCAAAAATGACTGATTTCTGGCGTACGTTATGCAGTTCCTACACGAGCTCGTAAGTTTGCAAAATTTCAATATTTTCACTCCAGATTTTCAACATTGCCATTTTACCACACCTTCTTATGAGTAGTACAGCTGTCATCTTTCACATCTCACCCAAAATGTGTTTCCGCCCATGTAGCGCAGAATAGCGCAGTCGGTGTGCGAAATCAATGTACGGGACAAATTAAGAAAATCACAGTGACACTGTTCATGAGCAGAGGTCTTAAAATGGCTATGTTGAAAATTTGGTGCCAAAATTCCAAACAATGACTGTTTTACGGCGTGCGTTATGCAGTTCCTACGCACGCTCGTAAGGTTATGAATTTTTAATATTTTCACTCCAGATTTCCAACATTGACATTTTATCACACCTTCTTATGAGTAGTACAGCTGCCATTTTTCACATCTCACCCAAAACGTGTTTCTGCCCATGTAGCACACAATGGCGCAGTCGGTGAGCGAGATCAATGTACGGGACAAATTAAGAAAATCACAGTGACACTGTTCATGAGCTCAGGTGTTAAAATGACTATGTTGAAAATTTGGTGAAAAAATTCAAAAATGACTGTTTTACGAGCGTGCGTTGTACAGTTCCTATGCACGCTCGTAAGTTCACAAATTTTCAATATTTTCACTCCAGATTTCCAACGTTGCCATTTTGCCACGCCTTCTTATAAATAGTACAGCTGTCATTTTTCACATCTCACCCAAAACGTGTTTTCGCTCATGTAGCGCACAATGGCGCAGTCGGTGTGCGAAATCAATGTACGGGACAAATTAAGAAAATCACAGTGACACTGTTCATGAGCAGAGGTCTTAAAATGGCTATGTTGAAAATTTGGTGAAAAAATTCTCTTCAGATGTTCTGTAATATTACTAATGAAGACATTGAACAGAACTGGCCCCAGGACCGATCCCTGCAGCACCCCACTGGTCGCCCCCTCTCCCTAGACTGCATACCATTTACCACCACTCTCTGCCTCCTGTCTGTTAGCCAGTTTCTAACCCAGTTTACCACCCTTTCCCCCATGTCCAGCCTACCCAGCTAGTTTATCAGCCTACTATATGGGATGGTGTCAAAGGCTTTGCTGAAATCAAGGTAAGCGTTGTCCGCTGCCCCACCCTGATTCACTTCCTTTGTCAACCAGTCAAATAAATCAACCAGGTTTATCTGACATGATGTCCCCACTGTGAATCCATCTTGTCTATGGTCCTGGGTTCCGATGGCATCTAGATGCCCCACTATCCTTTCTTTAAGCAATGTCTCCATGATCTTCCCCACTACTGAGGTGAGGCTGAATGGCCTATTGTTCCCTGCCTCCTCCCTGCTGCCGGACTTGTGTAGAGGGACCAGATGTGCCCTCCTCCAACTCACTCATGTTGAATGACTCAGTGAACATGGCTGCCAGAGGTACTGCTATCTCCCTTCGCATTTCTGTTAATATCCTTGGGTGTATGCCATCTAGTTCCATCGCTTTGCCTACCTTCAATTTAGTGAGCTCCTGCAGGACTCTTTTGTCCACCTCTTCACCCCCTTGGCAACTGCTGTACTGCTGAGGCCCTTGCCCCTTCCACTCTTCTGTGAATACTGAACGGAAAGACACAGTGGATGTCTTGGGAGGAAGGCATGAAACTGTCACTTCCAAATACCTAAACAGCACATACAAGCAAGCAACATTCGGCATTGACAAATGCTTGTTTAGTTTCTGTTTATATTCTGTTTTGTCCGCCTCGTTCCCTGACTCCTTATACTTTCTGAAGGCTATGCGCTTTTCTCTCACCAAGGTTGCCACATCCTTGGAAAACCATACTGGTGTTTTTCCTCCTTTTGTTCTTACTAACCTGACAGGCACACTGTGATGGGACCATAGTTATTGCACCCTTCAACCTTGTCCAATATTCCTCAACACTCCCTTCTGTTGAGTTACTAAGCTTGTCTCTTAGGCAGGCCTTCATGTTTGTGAAGTCTGCCCTCCTGAAGTCAAGGACCTTCAGTTTGTAGTGTGTGGTGTCTATAGTCCTTTTTTTCCCTGAACCATACTGTGTTATGATCACTGTTGCCCAGGTGGTTCCCTACTTCAACATCCGTAACCCTTTCGCTATCTGTGAATATCAGATCTAGAACCGCGTTACCCCTTGTGGGTGATGTCACTAGTTGACTTAGGTCTGCTTCCTGTAGTGTGACTAGGAATTCCCTGCTCTTCTGTGATGCCACTGTGTGAGTATTTCAATTTATGTCCAGCAGATTGAAATCCCCCACCAGCACCATGTCCCTTTGCCTGACATCTGGAGAATGGTTTCCAGGATTTCCTTATCCCTGGCTTCCTCCTGATTTGGGGATCTGTAGATTATTCCTACCCGAATGGGTTTCCAGCTTCCAGCCCTACTGTTATCCATAGATCCTCTGTTTCCCCTAGTACCTGCTGCATTTTTGTAGCATTGATGGTATCCTTAACATAAATAGCTACACCCCCTCCTTTTTTTCCCAGTCGTATCTCTCCTAAACAACTTGTAGCCCGGGATAGTCACCTCCCAACCATGATTATTTGTGAACCATGTTTCGGTCACGGCCACCCAGTCTAGTCCTGCCTCAGCTATTGTGGCAGTGAGGTCAGTCATCTAGTTAGCCAGACTGCGTGCATTGAGGCACAATGCTAACCACTCTTGCTGTGTCGCTTTGTTTGTCATGCCTCCCTTGATATTATTGTTCGTCCCTTTGTAGTTTTCCCTGTTTATGGTTCCTCCCTTTCCATTGTGATGGTCAATGCCAGAGTCGAAAGGGGTTTCATGTTTCCTGCTATCTGCTTGCACTATCCTGGAGTGTGTAGATTTGGTGCTAGCTGGAGGGGGAGAGACAGCAGGCTCTATGTGTGCTTCTCCTAGAGCTACTGTCATCTCCCCTCCTGCTAGTTTAAATGTCCTACGTGGGCATCAAATTTCTGGCCCAGTGCTCTGACTCCCTCTTTAGTTAGGTGGAGGCCATCAAATTTGAAGAACTCCCTTTCCCAGAAGTTGCCCCAGTTTCCGACGAAGTGGTGCCCCTTTGAGTGGCACCAGTCCTTGAGCCATGCGTTGAGCTCACTTATCTGTTTCACTCTGATTTTCTGTCTGTTCTTCCCTTTTTCCCAAACAGGCAGAATCTCAGAGAATTCAATGCTGGACAAAAATGAAACCAATTTCTCACCGAGCTGTGCAATGTGCTCCTTAACCTCCTCAACCCGACCGGCTAGTAAGGTCATTGGTCCCTAGGTGGACCAGGATGTTTGAGCCCTCTCCTTCCTCTTTAACTATGTTGACTATTCGGTCAGTGTCCCTTCAAGCGGATGCACCTGGGAGACAGCTGACCTGCACATCTGCACGTTTGTTTTGTCTCAGGTGGGGGTCCACACCGCGAATAATGGAGACCCTTATGATTATGATTTTTTTTCCTGTCGAGGTTTTGTTTATGATGTTCTGCTATCCTGTTGCATTTGGCATTCCTCTGGCCTGAGACATCATTCGTCATTACAGATGGTATGGACGCAAGAGGTGTGTACCTGTTTGCTGTGTTTAGAGTGCTTAGTTGATTTGGGAGAGTTGCCCGAGCTCTGCCCCCTTTTCCTGCAACCAGTTGCCATCCCCCAGGCCTAGTCATTCTCTGGGGGAGAGGTGGGCTGGTTTGGTCTCGGCGATGTGGAGGTGTACTCCTAAAAGAAATGTTTCCCTGTAGGTGGTTACACAGGATGCTCTCACCCCATGCCTCCTGCAGCTGAGCCCTGAGGTGACATATGTCCATGCATATGGGACAGCGGTCCTGCCTTCGGGCGACGTGACCATTGAAGAGTGTCCCGCAGTGTTGGCAGCCATCGATATCCATGTGTGTCTCTTATATATGTTTGTACGTATAGTTACTGTGTCTTTTTATGGTTATAAGAGTGCATTCTCAAGTTCTTTGGGTGACAGAACTGTGAAGCAAAGCTGACCTGTTCTAGCATGCAATGAACTTGAGAAGAAACTCTTACAAACTTTAGAAATGCAGGAACTGTCCATATAAACATATTATAAATTTAACTATAAATTTGTCTTTTTAAAAAAACTGCAACTTGAATTTAAAAATGAAAATATTTCATGCCAGCCCGGTGGCGCTGAGGGTTGAGGTGGTGGACACCACACCGGTGACCTGGGTTCAGGAACAAGCCCGGGTCATTGGGGGTCGGCCAGGAGGGAGGAGGATTGAGCATCCTAGTTACTGCTCTCCTTCTCCAGGGAGGGTGGGAAGGGGAAAGAGGGCTCTGCCAGCTCCTAACAGTGGCTGGGGGTCATTGCAAGGGGCAGCTTAATGTGGGGACGGCATGGGAGGCGTCTGACATGTGGTGCATGGCAGCATGCACCACAGTGTCATTGATGCCACTGCATGTCTGTTCCAGGGGGTAATAAGGGGCCTAACCTGTAAAAAATCTCCTCGGTGTGCTACGTGATGGATGGTCTGACAGCGCTGCCCTGCTCCAACTCCGGATGCTCCCCCTGGATCTTGACCCCCCAGCTTCCGCGGTGGTGGTCATGTGCCCACCATGATGCAGCCATTGTGTGGGCTGGAGGAAAGGGTTGAGCTTAGAGCCTGGGGTGGAGTGGGGCTGTGAGGCCTGCCGGACTTAGGGGAACCACAGGTAACAGACCCCAGCCACAGAGAGAATAAAATATGTATGAAAACAATAGATATATTTTACTTTGCAGAGAATTAGAGCAATCCCTAGAAGGGAAATGGACTATGGCAACTGAACCTTTTTTTTTTTTAAACTCTCTTTATCACTGATCCTCAGACTCTGTCCAGTGTGGGACACACGGCACAACCTGGTCCCTTAAGCCTGAAGCCCCAGTCCCTATCTCTCAGACAAGGAATTCCTTTTTGTGACTTCCGACAACCCAGACCCCCAGATCTAAGCCGCCAACCCCTTCCGGCAACCTTTCTGAAATCTAGACAGGTTGCCGAACAGTGAGGGGAGTATGAGGGCAGGCTGTGGACCCAGCACTGGGAATGGAGGTCAGCCACCGGTCCCCACCATCGCCTACCAAGGATTAGGACATTTCCGTGTGTTGCCCCCGGAGTCTGTGACTCTGATGATGTCATCATGACTCATCACTTAACACACTTGGCAGACATCTTAGGGAGAAACTAAGGCTGTTTTTTTGAAAGTGAAAGGCTGATGTTTACATTTTTCAAAAGCTATGAAACTGCATTTATGTTAGTTACATAAATGCAGTTTTAGCATAAATGTAAACAGCAGCCTCTACTTTCCGTGTGTTGCCCCTGGAGCGCGGACATGCAGTGATGTCTGCGCAGGCCTGCTGCCGATGTCTGCCACTGCTCCACCCTTCTCTGTGCCGGCTTTTTGTAGGATCCCTAATCTCCATCGGGGCCACTCAAGAGCCAAGCAAAGCCCACATCCCGCCCTGGGAGAGGAGAACAGTCCTCTGGATGCTCAATTCCACTCTCTCCCTGGTCGACCCCTCTGGCAGCCTGATTCCGTCCCCAAACCCGGTTTGCCAGCAAGGTGCAAGGTAATGCGTCCAGCGCCTCAGCCCTCAGTACCACTGGGCTGGTTTATGGCAATTTAACCTGAAACTTCAGAATTTTAGAACTATTAGCATGAGACACCCTTTTATAGTTATAAGAGTACCTGGAATGTTTAGAAATAAACAGTCCTGATTGGCTAAGAACTGCATCATGATTTATAACAATAGATAAAATATCAGTTGAGCTGGTGCTAATTGTTTTGTTTTACCAAGTTATTCCAGAGACATCAGCTTTTCTTTAAAGCTGGGTACTACAGTATAAGCAGAGGACAACCTCAATACCAAAAGGAAAACAACAAATTTACTCTCAAAGATACAATTACTGAATTTTGTCTTATTCAGGGGGACAGGGAATGCAACCATCCAATCATCCAATATCAGGATCTCACACAACTAGTAGAAAGGGTTGTCAGAGGCCGGCTGGGGGGAGGAGGCTTGAGCTTCCCATAGGACGCTCTCTTCCTCTGGGGGGGGCTGTCACATTGCCCCATTCCTGCCACCTGTGGATGCACGGGCATCGGCACAAGACTTGCGGTGTGTGGGGAGGGAAGGATGCCATTAGGCTCTTGGCTGAGATGTGCATCAGCACGTCTACAGCCTGGACTTCTGTCCTTCTAGCTGGTGACCTCAGGGGCAGATTTTCAGAGAAACAAAGGTAAAAAGTCCCCTATGGCCATGCAGCATGATCCCCAACAGCTATGGGGGGGGTGGAGCATGGATGGTCTGCATAACCCCCACTGAGCCCACCGGCCGTGGGTGGTAAAATATGTCAAAAAAAAACAGCACTTAATTTTTGTTGGCCAGGTAATTGGAGCCTTGCCGATGCATATAATTACACAAGGACTAAACAGTGATGATCTCTTCCCATAAGAAGGGTGCACCTAATGGCTTTAAGGATTGTGGTAAACTGATACGCTTGGGCATACCCAAGTGGCAGGAGGTCAACACACACATGCACACATTGAGATAGATAGATAGATAGATAGATAGATAGATAGACAGACAGATAGACAGACAGACAGGCAGATAGATAATAGATAATATAGATTCCACAAATAGGTAGAGGAGTAATTTTGGTGTAAAAGCTGAGGGGTATAACCTCATTCCCAACCGGCCTTACATCGCGAGTGCTGTGCTACGCACCAAAAAAAATTATCTATGGAAAAGAAACATTATTTCTATCAGCACAACTTTAAATGTCAATAGACAGAGAGAAAACATAGCAGACAATATTTACACCGAATTTGGTCTTTATTTCAAATATATTCTATGTTTATTGTCTATATATTACGTCTAAGGAAGGACATTTCCCCTCTTATTTTTTATTTTATTTATTTCATTTTGTTAACTGGGTGGGCCCAGTGGGCCCAAAAGGTCCCTTTTTCAGGGGTGAGCCGGAATTAGATACATGAAAACCTGTTGGATATAGAACATTTCAGAGAAGACAGTTTTAAGGACAATCAAGGCATTTCTAAATGACTTACAATTCAGCAGAACGTACTTTCAATAGTGAACAGATTCATCATATAATCACATATAGACTAGACAAGAGATGTCTTCTAACAATGACAATAGTGTTAAAACAGTCGACGATGAATACAGGTAACAAACAGCAGAATTCACTGAGGTTTTTAACATGTCTTACCTCGAATCCCTCCTGTCCCTTATCCCCTCTGTCCCTGCTCCCTCCACTCCAGGGATCTTTGCACCTTCGCCATTCCTGATTTCCACTCCTCTGCTGGGCAGTCAGCCTTTTCCTATCACCTACCATTACTTTGGAACCAAGTCCCATCTTCCCTTTGCTTCAGTGTCTACCCTGTCTTCCTCTGGTACCCACTGAAACCCACTCCCCCACCACCTGTTTTCCCTTGCCTTGACCTTGGTGTACATATTGCTGAAATGCTCATATGTCGCTCGTGCCTTGTTTGCTCATTTTGCACTTACTCCTGTGTTAACCATGTCTCTCAGTGCACTTTATTGTGACTGCAAACTGTGTCTATACTATGTAGTTTGTATCCCCTACTCCCTTCCCTCGAGTCACACCTGGAAATTAGTCTCAGCTCAGTGTGTCTTTGCCAGTCACCAGATTTCAAATAGATAGATAGATAGACAGATACACACACAGAGGCAGATATATAGACAGACGAACAAATACTGTCTGTGGATAGACAGATAGACAGACATACTGTCTATATATAGACAGAGAAATACTGTCTGTAGATAGACAGACAGACAAATATTGTCTGTAGATAGATACATACTGTTTGTAGATAGACAGATAGATAGATAGATAGATAAGATAGCAGATAATGTTGATAGAGATAGACAGACAGCCAGATATGATAGAAAGAAAGAAAGAAAGAAAGAAAGAGAGAGAGAAAGAAAGAAAGAAAGAAAGAAAACACACTGGATGGACAACTATGCACAACCAGTGTGTTCTGCCACAGAGGGTTCTGATCCCCTCTGACCTTGACAGCGAAGCTTGAGAGGTCTGTGAGAATCAGAACCCCAAGGTGGCAGAACACACTGGTTGTGCATAGAGTTGCTCATCCTGTATTTTTTATAATGTATAGTATTATGTGACATGTGCAAGTGGGGGTTCTTTCACTTTCAGAACAAAACTGACTTGTGCAGTTCCTGGAGGTTTTAGAATACTGCTTTACCACAGAAAGGTACAATCACACTCCATGACCTTTGAACTGTAGTACAACAACATTTTGAAACAGATGGAATTCTATGCAGAACAATGCTTTACTATACACTATAGGTAGGTATGTATATATACTGTATGTATATATATATATATATATATATATATATATATATACACACACAGAGAGAGAGAGAGAGAGAGTGAGATAGATAGATAGATAGATAGATAGATAGATAGATAGATAGATAGATAGATAGATACTGTTGTTAGATCCATACTGTTGATAGACGGACAGACAACGTGCAACTGCCTTCTAAACTACCAAACAGAAAAAAACTATTGTAGCCCCACTCCCAAATGTGGGGCTACTATTCTTGCCCTGTATTTCCTTGCCAGGAAGTGCTCAGCAAGTCCTATATTCCCTGGAAAGATGTGATAGTCCCCTGGAGACAGAAAGCCTGTGTTCAGTAGAGTTGAAAAAGGCTGGTGAGAGAAGGACTTCTCATTTCAGAGGCTTGCACTGGTTTTCCAGATGGGAGAAGGAACTGGAGACATGGATGAGGTTGCTCTGAATTGGAGGGGGGAATGCAGAGGGACTCGAACCTAAGACTGATGTGAGAACTGACAGGGAATCCACAAGTGCCTAGCCAGATGCAAGAGGGTGCCTGTCTGGAGGGACTGTACAAATGATTGTGTGTGTGTGGGGAGGGGTGTTTCAGTGTTGCAAAAGGGAGTGAGTGACATGAGACAACGTGAAGTGGAAAGTGACTGTTTAGTATGGGCTCATCTGTATAATGAGCCATCATATGGGAGATTCATATAAGTGAGGCAAGTATAGTCCTGCATCAAGTGTGTGGGGGAGAGCTTACCAAAATGAAAGGAAAAACAGTGGGGCAAGGGTAGTCCCATGGGAAGTGATTGAGGAAACTCACATTAAGGGAGATGTTCAGAGTATGGGGGACAGCCTTCTGCAATGTTTCCTGAGGGTGAATTGTCTTGCAGTATGCCATGAGTGTTTCTGATACCTAACGACCCACAAGGATATCTCTTAAGTAGGAATCCACACACCACCATTAAATAAAATGAAATATGCCAATGCCTGGTGTAATGCATCAATTATATTTGTCTTTCTTTGCAATAAATCTAGTTACCTGCTTGAATTGTCAAAGCATGTGTGTGCTGCAGTTCGTTACCAACAGACCTGAGACTGTGTTTGTGTTATTTCTTGGGGTTCATCGCCCCATGTCCAAAGTGCAGGAAGGAATTCTCTGAGTGGAGGAACTGCTCGCGGAAAGAAAAAAAGGAAACAATGAATACCACCAAACTCAGGTCCATTCTCCTAAAGGTAGAAGACATTTCACATTTTCTCTGCAGCACTTTGTTTGGGGTTATAAAATGGAGGCATCACTGGGATTCAGATTGCCTGAAAAGCATCACACACATAGAAAAAGGAAAGGTTTTGCAATACAGTGTTAAAAAGTTAAAGTGTTGTTTGCCAATCAACATTTAGGCTTGGCAAGCAGTCATTAAATGCTTGTGTGACATGTGACTGCCACAGCTAGGGGCATGACTGATGAGTACTGGCAGTTTGTGATTGACTCCAGAGTGTAAAAGCACAGGCACATGGACTCAGACCTGAAGGCATGCAGCATGTGACCCAAATCAGAGGCTGCAAGGGGTAAATACATAGTGTGTGACAGCTTGCAGTCGCAAGGGAAGAAAGAGACTTGGGCATCATCATCACAGATGATCTGAAATCATCCAAGCAGACCACTAAAGCAATAGGTAAGGCTAGGGGGATGTTGGGGTGTATTAGTAGGGGTATCACAAGTCGTAAGAGGGCAGTAATAATCCCTCTTTACAAGACACTGGTTAGGCCTCATCTGGAGTACTGCATGCAGTATTGGAGGCCACACCTTCACAATGACAGTAACAAAATTGAGGCAGTCCAGAGCAGAGCAACCAAAATGGTGCAGGGACTGCATCAGAAAACATATGAGGACAGATTAATGGAGCTCAATATGTATACCTTAGAGCAAAGGAGGGAGAGAGGTGATATGATCGAAACATTCAAATACCTTAAGGGCATTAACAAGGTGAAAGGGTCTAACATGTTTCAATATAAGAAAAATAGCAGGACAAGAGGACGCATCATGAGATTAGAGGGAGACCAATTAAGGCATAATGTGAGGAAGTTCTTTTTCACAGAAAGGGTGGTGGATGCATGTAACAGCCTACCTCAGGAAGTGGTGGATATGAATACAGTGCAGGGCTTCAAACAGGCATGGGATAGGCATAAGGGAGCAATACAGATGAGTATGAATAGATAGGCCATTGACAGAGCAAAGACTGATGGCACATTCATGAGGCAGAAAAGGAAATGGACAGACTGGATAGGCCTTGTGGTCCTTATCTGCCGTCAACTTTTATGTTTCTATGTTTCTATGTTGCACTGCCAAACAACATTTGTGCTTGGCAAAAAGAGTTGAAGTTAAGAGTTGAGTGCACAGCCCTATGAGATTGTTGTGTGTGAGAGGCTGAATCAGGGATTCTGAGCACAGAACCCTTCTAATCTAGGCATAAAAAATTTTAAGGTGAGCCTTCACAGTTTCAGCTGGTGCAGGGGCAGGGCAGCTGCTTGGGATTTCGAGAGGGATGCCCCGAAAGCTGCATAGATGGTTGCTTCGATTTTTTACAGATATATATATATATATATATATATATATTTGTTATTATTATTATTTATTTAAGTTTTGGAAACAACTTTGAGCTAGAAGCTCATTTACAAAGGTTCTATGTCAGATTACATGCAACAATTAACAAAACCCAAGAGTGTACGACAAGAAAACAAGTAGTGGAACATCGGTTGGGGAACATTATATACAGTCATTACAAATTACATAGTCAGCATATTGTTACATGGCAGCAGTGATCACAGTCTAAGTAAGTGCTCAAGTACTCACAAGCACCCTGAAAATTAGGGTTTGTCGTCAGTGATTAGTTTGAAAGAATGGTAAGCAAGGTGGAGTGCAAGTGAGGGGAAATGTGGGTGGGACTGGGAGGGGGAAGCAGGTCTAGTGCAGAGAGGACATGTATGGTTAGGGGAAGGAGAAGGAAATTGTTATTGTTATAGCTATATAAAAGGAATACTCTTTCTTTATCCAGGCATTGGAGTGTGACAATGGAAAGAAGCTTTATTATCTTCTAATGTACATACCTTGATTTCTATCTCAAGGGAGTTTGAAAAATGCTACCATAAGTTTTTCCAAATACTTACTGTACGACCTTGGAAGGTCATTTTACCTCCTAGTTCTCCAGTCCACCCAGCTGTGGAAATGGATAGCAGCAGAACCCTACTGGAAATTAGATATTGCATCTCAGTTGGACTATCTTGAGTAGATAAATTCTGAAATAAAAATAAAACAAATATAGATGCATATATCCCATGCATTTGTTGCAAATTACTCATAGGGTTGGGAGGAGTTAACTACAGTAAAATGATTATTTGTTTGCCAGTTATATTTGTTCGTGATCTTCTCCTTTTAATGTCTATTTGTTTTTGGTTTTCTTTGTTTTGTTTTTTACTTTAAACGCATAAAAAAAGTAGAAAAAAGCTGGTGTCTCTGTAGTGCTGAGTGATGGGGCATCCACGCAGCACCCTGGCAACTCACATTTTCACACTGAGACCAGGATGGCAGGGAGGAGACCAAACAGAAAGGGTGCTGGAGTGTCTACATGAATGCTGTCCTCCCGAGGGGGATATTGCAGTGCACTGATCAGAGTGCCACCTGGTGGCAGACCTAAGTCTTGGCAGGTCTGGATGACCATGCGCTGTTCAGCTAGTGGTATACAGTGCTGGGGTGCAGGGAAGGGACCCAGAACAGTGGAGATTTGCACCTGCCTTGGCATGCAAGATGATGCCCCCTCACGCCACTCAGTCCTCTAGCATACCATCACCGCCTGCCCCCAGCCAGTGTCCCTGGTTGACTCAAGGTGTTTCCTCCCTTCCCTGTTTATCCCTTTTATAGGGGCAAGGAGCCCCCCCCACAGGGACAGGCGAGATCCCTAAAGAACAGTGCAGACCCTGTGGAGCCTGGAGACAGTGATCAGTAGCAGAGGGGGAGTCTGGCAGGCAGTGGGGGACAGCGGAGCAGACCTAAAGGAGCAGGGTTTCAAAGGGGTGCAAGTGAGGAGCATAAACATAACAAGCAAAAAAAATTCCTTCACTCTAAAATAACATTGAAGGAATTAAACAGTACTGTGTAAATAACAGTATGTAAATTCTGCTAGGATAGCAGACATCGAGGAATGGCTCTGAACTGTGTAAATAACATTATGCAAATTCTATTAAATGGAAAACTTCAAGGAATGGATCTGTCAATGGAATACTTGAAATTAGGATGCTAGTTCTGGCTGGAGGTGATGAGTCATTTCATAGCTGGACAGCTATTTGTCCATCTGGCACCACACCAAGCTTAGCACCCAGCCTTCTGCAGGACAATTAGAGTTTGGAGAATAAAGAAAACAAGCATTTGTCAATGCCGAATGTTTGCTTGCTGGCATTGGCAGTGGTAGTGTAGAAGTTACGGAGCTGCATAATAGGAATGACAGTGAAGTATTGAACTGAAGCCAACCCCACCACTACCCTGCAGAGAGTGACAGGCATTGGGGTGTGCCTTTGGGTCATCAGGCATAACGGCTACGCCATTTCACCACACCCCACCCTGCAGACACTGACAAGTGTCACGGTGTGCCTTGGGGTCTTTGGCCCTTATGTGCACCCCATTCCATCAGGAAGCACGGTGAGATGGGTGCGGTATAGGAGAATGGGGTGAACTTTGGGGCCAAAGAGTCCAAGGCATACCTCGATGCCTGTCACTGGCTGCAGGGTGCAGAATGGTATGAGCATTACAGGCAAGAATACCAAGTCACATCCCTGATGCCTGTCATTCTCTACAGGGTTGGGCATTATGGTTGGAAACACTAATACCTCAGGCATTCATTGGTATTTTCACTCCAAATTTTCAACATGTTTTTTTTGTGACCCCACCTCATGAACAGTGGCAATATCAGTTTGTTAGCCGAAAGCTGCTTATGCACAGTGACTACGGCATTTAGCACCACAGGTGCAAAAACATTCTGTACAGGATGTGAAAAAATGACAGCTGTACTGTTCATGGGGAGGTGTAAAAAATGGCAGTGTTGCAAATCTGCAGTAAAAATATTAAAAAAACTGGTGCAGTCACGAGCGTGCATAGAAACTGTGCAACGCACACCTATAATATAATTAGTTTAGGGATTTTTTACAGCAGATTGTCAACACAGGCATGTTGGGACCTCCAATCATGAACAGTGTCACTGTGATTTTCTTTATCTGTTCCGAACAATGATTTCTCACAGCGACCACGCATCTCTGCGCTGAAAGTGTGAAAACACATTTTGGCCATGTTGTGAAAAATGACAGCTGTACTGTTCATAAGGAAGTGTGGAAAAATGCCACTGGTGAAAATCTAGACTGAAAATATTACAAAGTCATGAACTTACGAAGGTGCGTGGAAACTGCGCAATGCTCAGTCGTAACACAGTCATTTTATGGACTTTTGTCACCAAATTTTCAACATAGCCATTTTAAGACCTCTGCTTATGAACAGTGTAACTGTGATTTTCTACAATCTGTCCCAAACATTGCTTTCGCATACCGACTGCGCCATTGTGCGCTACATGGGCGGAAACATGTTTTGGGCAAGATGTGACAAATGACAGCTGTACTGCTCATAAGGAAGTGTAATAAAATGGCAATGTTGAAAATCTGGATTGAAAATATTGAAAATTCGCAAACTTACGAGCGTGCATAGGAACTACTCAACGCATACTCGTAAAACAGTCATTTTTAGGGATTCTTTCACCATATTTACAACATAGCCATTTTAAGACTTCTGCTCATGAACAGTGTCACTGTGATTTTCTTAATTTGTCCCGTACATTAATTTTGCCCACTGACTGAACCATTGTCTTCCTACATGTAGGCGTAACACGTTTTGGGTGAGAGCGTGAAAATGGCAGCTGTACTATTCATGAGAAGGTGTGGTAAAATTGCAATGTTGAAAATCTGGAGTGAAAATATTGAAAATTCGTGAACTTACGAGCCTGAGTAGGAACTGCGCAACGCATGCTCGTAAAACAATCATTTTTTGGAATTTTTCCACTAAATTTTCAAAATAGGCTTCTTGAGAGCCCACCTTATGAAAACTGGCAGTGTGTTTCATTAATCATTCGGAAAGGTGATTTCGCACAGTGGCTGCGAAATCACCCTTCAAACCTGATAACGCCATGACAGTGACAGCACTCATGAGAAGGGGTCCCAAAACCCCATGTTGAAATTTGGTGGAAAAATTCAAAAATGCCGGAAATATGCAACAAAGTTTGAAAAACCCTATCTATCCCATTATACAGCTTACCGGCATTTCCTCAGTTCGATGCGACTTTGAAGAGTGCAGGCGATGTTCGATCCACCCGAAAATCGTCGTGCGAGTCAGGAGAGTAGAAAGTATAAATTGAGGAGGCAGGAGTTCTCAGTGGGTGGAGTGCGGGTTGTGGGAGGGCCAGGAGAAGCGCCGTTGGACAGTTTTTATTTACAGGTTTTTAGTTTTTAAAATGACGTGGGGCGTTTGCCATGCTGGGGTGGGCTCCCAGCGTGGCACGAGAATGCTGGTTGGGGCGTGGAACTGATGGGGATTGGGCATCCCATTTGGCCATAGCATCAGTTGCCATGCTGGGGTGGGCTCCCAGCGTGGCACCCTGTACTCTGGGGGGACAGTGGAGCCGGCGAGAGTTGGGCACCCGTCAGCTCTACAATGAGTTGCCACGCTGGGGTGGGCACCCAGCGTGGCATGTGAAAGCTTTTGAGGCGCACAGCACAGCCGGCGGGGTATTGGGCAACCCCATCAGCTATACAGTGTGTGCATGGGGGGGGCAGCACGCAGTATGCATGTGTGTGTTTCTGTGTGTGTAGGGGGAGCTGCGCATGAGCAGTCGATATCTGATCGCTGCTCACTGAAGCGTAGCTCTCCCTTTCAACTGTACGCCACTGCATTTTGGAGCTTGTCATAGACAGCTCCAGCATGCATTGGAGGACTGGGGCTATGCCTGCCAACACACTGACCGAATTGGAAGAGGGGGTGACACATCTCCGAAAACTCGGATGACGGCATTATGTTTATGAAAAGAAGCTGAGCTCCCTCTAGCCATCTGCACAGCGAGAGTGTGGTGAACCTAACAGGACTCTGGATTGTGAGTGCTGCAGTCAGACTGGCTACTTTTGTTAATCTCCAAGAACTTATGGAAATGGGAGCCAATGTTTACAGGAACCATGGGTTCATTGGCGATACTGGAAGAGATTGGATCAATGCTAGTAGCATAGTGCAATGCTACAGTACAGTGCAATTAATACTATACCGTAGATGCACTACGCTACTTTCATCACATGGTTGCTACGCTATACTGTAGATGCGCTACACTATTTTCATCGCATGCTTGCTGTTGATTTCAGTTTTGTCCATTTATTTGAGTTGGGGGGGCTCTGCTCCTGACATTCCTCTGTTTTTTTTTAAAATGGGGTTGGGGAGAAAAGCCCCCCCAACTGAAATAAACTGATAAAAAACCTACAGTCTGACGTAGTGTAAGTGGGCAAGTAGTGTAAGTGGGTCCAGTCTCGCCTGGTATCACTGGTTCATTTATATATTAAAGGAGAAGGTTCAGCCGGTCCTTCAGTGCAGCACTAGTGCTATCACTCACGATGCCAGACACCCAGTATTAGTAACAATCTTAGGTCATCGGGAGCCAGCCGAGGGCAGGGGGATGGAGCATCTCAGAGGATGATCTCCTCTAGAGAGGAAGGGTTGCACTGCAGAAAGTTTGTTCCCCTGATGACTGGTCAGAGACCAGTTTCCGAGCCACCTGGTCTGGGGCCAGATCCACCACTGCAGAGGAGCTTTCTTTGTTGCACTTATTTTTTTCCTGCACCAACTCCCTTTTGTGTAGATTTACTATTACCATCTCCACGCCACCATGGATCAGCACACCAATGAAATTTGGGTCAAAAGACCTTTAGGGGAAAGTGAGATTCAAACCCAAACTTTCAGGATCACAGCCTATTGTGCTAAGCACTACACTATGCTGGCTGCTGCCTTGCAAGCCTGTGGTTAGACACATATGTGACAATAACTGATCCCAGACCAGTTCCTATGGTAATCTGTCTCTCACACCTGATATACTAATTTTAACGAAAACTTGGTTAAACGCTAAAATACCTGATCTCACTATTAATATCCCAGGTTATTCCATAATCAGGCAGCACAGGACTGGCAAGGGTGGTGGTGTAGCCATGTATATCCTGTCCTCACTTCAGTTCTCAACCATTCTATCGTCCTCAATACTGTCCATCTATGAAGCACTTATAGTAAACATTACCTTGCTTTCTTCCTCCCCTATCTTCATAGCTGGCATCTACTGTAGACCTGGTTCCAAGTCATCTGATACTTTGGATCTCATTACCTCCATAACCTCCCTCTCACATAAAGGTGAGCTATACATCCTGGGTGATGTAAACCAAAACTGGCTATCACCAACAACTGCCAAGACATAAAATGGCATCATGGCCCAAAGTCTCTCCCAACTCATCCTGGAACCCACCCATCTAAATCATAAAACTCAACCACTCCCTGATAGACTGAGATCTCACCTCTCAACCTCATAGAGTCATTAAATCAGGCATCCTCCCGGATGCTCTCAGTGATCATCACCCAATCTTCGTAGTCAGGAAAGTCCATAGACCTAAACCGCCTCACAAAATTCTGCAACTCCGCTCCTTCAGCTCCTTAGACCTTAATCCCCTTCTTAATGAACTAGCCAGCTCCAATGGGTCCCCTATTGCCTTTGCCCTTTCCATTGACCAAGCCCTCACTTATTTTAAAGATAAATTTCTAACTACATGGAACTCCTATGCTTCATTCAAATGCACTAGAGTTTGTGGCAACCATCATCCCTGGGTCTCCCCTGAGTTACTAACCTGTCTTAGGGAACGGGACAAAGCTTGGAGGAAACATAAGGCCTCCCAGCTTCCCCTAGACCATGCCAGGTATTGCATGTTAAGAAATGCCTGCACAAAAGCTACCAGACTTGCCAAGTCTGAATATTTCAAATCATCTTTTCTCAAAAACATCAATTCCCCCTCCAAATTTTGGAAAGTGGTCCACACCCTATTCTCCCCCCTTCACATCTACCTCCACCTGTGCTTAAAATAAACAACTCATTGGTCTCCAAACCATATGCAGTGGCACAAGAGTTTAACTCCTATTATACCTGCTGCTCCACAGCACTTTTTTTTTTTCAGTTTATCATATACACGACATGAGTATTACATATAGCAGACAGACCACGAAGCTTATTGCTTTTACACCATGGGAAGAGAAAAGAAATATCCCCTATCCCTTAATAAAAGTGTAACCCCTTGTTACCCGGGGTTACTAGAATCCCAGTAAGACCTAGTGGTAGGCAGGGAAGGCAGCTTGTGAAACTCCAGTTAAATGGGTTTCACACTGTCTCACTCTGTTCTCAGTCTCAGCTGAGACTGAGGGATGACATCACCAATAGAACTTTCGCAGCTGCATAAGCCACATTGGAATCTGCAGCAGAAGGAGTTAGACCGAACGTTGGGAGTTTTCAAAGGGAAGAGTTCAGTTCCAGTTTGCCTTCAGTAAGAAGGAGTTCAATTTCCAGTTTGCCTTCAGTAAGTGAAGGAGTCAGTGCCCAGTTTATCTTGAGCAAGTAAGGTGTGCTCAAGTGGTGGAGACCACTGTTCAGGTCTCAGTGCCCCCTCCCTCCCTCTGGGGGGGGCATGTAAAGATCCCCATGCAGATTCCTGGGGCAATCCTCTTAATTCTGCCAGGAGGAAGAAAAAGCTGCCTATTTCAGTTCAGCCTTAGTTTTGGAAGATTTGTGATTCACCTGTGGGGCACCTGCAACTAAAGGGTGACTGTTTGATCTAACATGAGAGGGCAAAAAATGTGTTTCTTCAGCCTGGGACATGTGAGGAAATCTAGGAATTGAGCTACAATTTGGGAAGCCTATAGGACAAGGTCAAACAAATGGAGTAGTGTCAAATGCTAGAGTGTTGTGTGATTTCAAGTATATTGTAGAGGGGATGCGACGGTTCATCTACCATTTAATCTACATTCAGAAGTTTCAGTTTTCCAGAGAAATGTCCGGGTATGGGCTGTAGGAGCTGGAGGTGGGCAAACCCCCCATCTTTAGTAACCAGGTCCACCTCTTCGGATTTCTGCTGTGGTTGCTACTTTATCTCATGCACTTGGCCAGTGATGAGGGAAGTACCCAGACGTGGGGCTGCAAAAGGGAAAATCTCTCTAGGAGTCGCAGACTCTAAGTGGTGTGGGGAGCCACAAGAAGTGTAAAGAAGAATTCTCTTTGTGAGATGGGGAGTCATAACAAGTAAGGCAGAAATCTCTCTAGGAGTCGCAGACTCTAAGTGGTGTGGGGAGCCACGACAGGATAATTGGTTCATTCTTCCAATGGACCATGGATCAAGTGGCGGGCGGGGGAGCCGGGCCAGTCGGGCTGTGTACCCAAAGCGCGTGCAGGTCCGGGCTGTGTGCCTGGTAGGTCCAGACCCTGAAAACAGTATAACTGGTTCATTCTTCCAATGGACCACGTTGTAGTCTCTAATCTGCATTACCAGGATATGTAGCCCCATGGGGATCCGTCTATGCTTTGTTGTGTTCAACTAGTATGTGAATAAAAGCCACACTGTAGAATCCCATTCCTGGTTCTGGACATTACAGTTATTGCTTCCTGGGTTCGGATTTACTTGGGTGCCCCTGTGCAGAGTAGCCAAACCTAGATCCCCCTGTGCCGAGTATCCTCATCCTCCCCAAACCCAGGTCCCCACCAGGTATTGCTGTCAGCTTCAACAACATGCCACCTGTCGTTTAGTAAAAAGGCAGGGGTGAGGGGTTACAAAAATGGAGGCACCGCTGGGATTTTGTTCAGGAAGGAAGGTGCTTGGGCAAGGGGACTAGTGTTTGGATCTCAGTTTCAAACTAGCAGTAAAGTACTATACAGTACATTATAACAAAGAGTCGCCAATCTGTTGTAACAGCTTTAAAACTTAAGATCTTATAGTCCTTAAGCCAACATTTTAATAACTGATTTAAAGTTAGCCTTACTGTAATCCCCGAGAAGAAAAATATTCAGTGTACTGGAGAACAGCATTCAGGTATTTGCCTCAATGTCTTCATCATCTGAACCTTCGTTGTGCCTTTGGGATTCAGCAGCTCTCTGGTCCACCCATTTACTAGCCTCAATAGGATCCGAGAAGGTGTATGTTCTACTGTTGAACACGATCTGAAGCCGTGCAGGAAAAATTATTGAATGTGGTACTCCCAGGTCTCGTAAGGCCCGCTTCACCCCCATAAATTTCTTGTGGCGCTGCCACGTCACGTAACTTATATCTGGGAAAACATGGACTTGCTGATCCTCTTGAAGTAAAGGTGCTGCTCTCCAGGTATACCAGAGGATTCTGTCGCGAGTTGCGACCCCCGAGGTGACCAGCATCAATGTACGAGGTGCATCCTGATTTTATGCGCGTCCACGGAGAGTAACTCTGTAGCTTTTTTAAATTTTCCAGTCTAAGTCAATTGGCTCTGGTGACAGCTTTTCAGTGAGCCATTCTTTAATGGTGAGAGTCGGGTGATCTCCTTCTGTACCCTCGTGGAGTCCAACTATTCTAACGTTGGCTGCACAGACTTGGTTTTCGAGGGCCTCCAACCTGGTCCTCAGATGTTGGCTTTCTTTAACCAGCAAAGTGGTTGCACCGGAGGAGGTTTCGGCCTGTCTTCGTATGTCCTGGATATCACCCTTAAGGCCATCCACTGCAGTTTCCAGGATGAGGACCCTGCCATTAAAATCATCCACCTTTTGGTTGAGGGTGGACATAGAGACTATGAAGGTCTGCAGCTTATGCCCCAGGGTAACAATGGTTTCTCCTGGTTCAGGCCTAGCTTCCGACAACATGGCTGGTTCCGTACTCCCTGCGCCATCAGTTATTTTAGTTTTCCCGACTCCTCCGGACCCCTTGTCTTTTTTGGGGTTGCCCATTTTTGATAATTTAGAGTTGATCTTTCTGATGGTGGGGTCAGAATAGTGATTCTGAGGCATCAAATAGGTGGATTTAGGCAGATTCGCTCTCCTCTGCTGTGAGCTGATGAAAATTGCTGCTCGCTGCTCAGGCTCCACAGCGCCCCCACCACAGCACTTCTAAAGTCACTCCCCTCTAATCTCCCCCCTCCTCATCCTCCCACACCCAGTACTCAACCCCTCCATGCCCATCCTTCCTTCCTTCTCTTTTTCTGCGGTCTCTCCAGAAAAAACACTAATTGCCCTTCTCTCTTAATCCTTCCAAAGGCTCATCACCAAATGATCTTGACCCTAAACTCCTCTACCTTTCAGCTTCTGCTATAGCTTACCCTCTCTCATTGATCTTAAATCTTTCCTTCTCATCCTCATCTGTCCCCTCATCCTGGAAACATGCTCTGGTCCTTCCACTCCCAAAGGGTGGTAACCCCTCCTCCCCTGCAAATTTTCGCCCAATCTCCCTACTCCCTGCCCTTGCTAAACTCCAATAACATCTAGTCGTCTCTCAGCTAACCTCCTTCCTCAATGACTCTTCCTTTTTTATCCCGTTCCAATCTGGTTTTCAGAAGAACCACTCCACTACCACCTCCCTACTCAAGTTCACTGAATCCATCCTCACTGGGATGGATAATGGCTTCATTACCTCTGCCATCTTTGTCAACCTCGCTAAAGCATTTAACACAGTCTTCCATGCCCTATTTCTTGACTCACGGCTGCTGGGTTGTCTACTTCTGTCCAAAACTGGTTTAGAGCTTACCTTTCAGGCAGAACACAACCAGTCAAGATCCAGGATACAATTTCTCCCCCCCCCTCTCTATTTCCATTGGAGTCCCACAGGGCTCGGTGCTTGGGCCCATTCTCTTCTTCATCTTCCTAAATGACTTGCCCTCAGTATGCTCCCCTTCCACCTCTATCCATATGTATGCCGACGACAATGTCCTGTTCTCATCTGGCAAATGCCCTGCTGATGCTGCAACCACCCTTCAGCTTGACTTCCACCAGGTTCAGTCATGGTTTGCCTCACATCAGCTATTCCTAAATGCCAAAAAGACTGTCTCCATGAATTTGGCACTAGGCAGAGACTCTCCTGTTTGCTCTCTCCCCTGCCTCCCCCCTCCCATTCCCTCAGATCCTCTGTCACTCGCACTTTGTTGGTCCCCCGTCATACCACTCTCATTGGTCAGTCAGGCTTTACCCATCGTTTCCCACAAATCTGGAACTCCCCCCCAAATATGGCATTCCTTCTCCTCCTCCTCCTCCTCCTCCCACTCCCTTGCCTCTGCCTTACATAACTTTCTCTCATCTAACTGCTCTGGCCTTAACCCTTCTTAACTGTCCTCCTATGTCTCTGCTCCTCTCCATGATTCACATCACCTATTAAACCTTCCACCCCCCCCAGACTGTGTCTCAGCACACTCTCCTCCCCTTTCACCACTATGTACTATGGTCCTCAGTTATGCCACTTGTAATTAAATGCATATTTCACAGGTATGATATATTTAATTGTATGTTGTGTTATAAATGCGTCTGAATGATTATTTACGATATTTTTTTTTAACTGACTTGTTACCAATGTAATTGAATGTTTAATTTCTTTTATGTTTTAAATGTTAAACTGTACATCTAATTCTTCATCCAATTGTACCCCCCGGTCACACCGGGAGATGAGCAACTTGATGTTCAGTGTGCCTTCCTGGTGAAACATTTCAATAAATAAATAAATGAAGAAGGATAAACTGATCTTGGACCAGGTGGCACAGAAACTGGTCTAAGACCAGGCAGCTCAGAAAATAGTCTCAGACCAGGCTGGTCCCAGACCAGTTGTAGGGGGAATAATCTTCTGACACCAAGGGGCATATCCACCACCACAACACTGCCTCCTGGGGGACCACAGGGGGCAGTGCAGCTGAAGGAACAAAAAAAAAAGGCATGAGATGACGCAGAGGTGTGCGCCAATGTGCTGACATGCTAAGCATGCACCTGTCATGTCACCATCCTATGTACTGCTTTGAACTGGGGGAACAGAAAGATGATCCCTAGCACCAGGGACGAGCAGCTCCAGTATATCCAGTATGACCATCTGCCGAGGATCACCCAAGAACTGATTGCATGTCAAACTGCCCGTGACAAAGCCTGGAAAATGCATAAATCCTCACGCCTCCCACAACATCTCTCCGCATACCGCATGCTCCAAAGCAAGTGTACCAGAGCCACTCGCCTAGCTAAAACAGAGTACTTCAGCAGCTCCCTACAATCCAACCTAAATAACCCCTCAAAATTCTGGAAGGTCATTCACTCCCTCTTCACCCCACCAGCTGCCAATCCCTCTCCAATTCTAAATATTAACAACTCCATTCTCACTGAGCCAACAGCAGTCGCTACTGAGTTCAACATATATTTCTCCACTTGTGCTGTCATGCTCCTCTCTGTCCTGCCAAACCCTGCACCTATCGCACCCTTTACAGATGTAACGAACCTGACTAGGCCTCAGTCCTTTTCCTTCAATGACATCTCTGCAGCGGACACCCCAGATGCACTACTTTCTTTCAACCCTTCAAAAGGCAAATCCCCAGATGGCTTGGACCCCAAACTCCTCTACCTCTCTGCCACCGCCATAGCAACTCCGCTTGACAAACTGTTAAACCAATCGTTTGCTGCTGCTGCCATCCCCCAAGCGTGGAAGCACGCCACTGTCATCCTCCTCCCAAAAGGAGGTACCCCCCATCTCCCCCTCCAACTACTGCCCTATTTCCCTCCTCTCAGTACTAGCAAAACTACAAGAGCACCTTGTGCTCACCCAACTTCCTTCCTTCCTCACTGACTCTTAATTTCTTCACACCCTACCAGTCAGGTTTCAGAAAGGGACACTCCACTGCATCCTCCCTAATAAGACTTACTGACTCCATCCTGACTGGTATGGACAGTGGGCTGATCACCTCAGCCATCTTCGTCGACCTTGCGAAAGCCTTCGGCACCGTCTCCCACCCCATATTGCTCTCTTGTCTCACTGAATCAGGCCTGTCTGTTGCTGCCACCAATTGGTTCAGATCTTACCTCTCTGGCAGAACCCAATCCGTTAAGAGTCGCAAATGCTATCTCCTCCCCCCTTCCCTTAACTACCAGTGTCCCCTAGGGGTCGGTTCTGGGACACATACTGTTCTCTATATTCCTAAACGACTTACCGCTCATCTGCTCTACTACCTCAATCTACATGTATGCAGATGACACTGTACTCTTCTCCTCAGGCTCTGACCCAGAAGTGGTACAAACTAACCTCCAAGCCGACTTCAACAAAGTACAGCAATGGTTCAGCTCTCACCATCTCTCCCTAAATGCAAAAAAAACTGTCACGATGACTTTTGGCACACGACAACGCCTGTCCAGACTCCCATCCCTTCCCTATTTCCACACCCTGGATGGTCAAAAACTCAAAGATGTCTCCTCATTCCGCTACTTGGGGGTATGGCTTGACTGCCATCTTTCCTTCTCAGACCACATTGATGCTATTTCAAAAAAAACTATGCCCCATGTTCGGTGCACTTTATAGGAACCGCAGTAGCCTCCCTCCCCCCAGTCTGACGTGAACTGGTCCAGAAGATGATACTTCCCTTCTTTGATTACCGTGACATTTTCTACAGTGCAGCCCGTAAGTCCACCCATCTAAGCTGGACACACTTTTTAATGCCTTCTGCCGCTTTGCTGGCGATGCCTCACCCCTTACCCACCACTGCGACCTTTACTGTTCCCTGGCACTACCATCCCTCGGAAACCGCTGCATTTCACACTGTGCTAAATACGTATCTAATCTATGGCTTGGCACCATCCCTTCCTACCTCTCCTCCATGCTCTCAGCTGCCCCCTTCCCCACCCATTATCTTAGATCCTGTGACTACCGCCAACTATCAATCCCTAGGCGGAAGAGTACTGCCGGGCAAGCCGCCCTCTCACACCGTTACCCAAGCTATGGAATGATCTCCACCTCAAATTCAGCATTCCTCCTCTGCCCACTCTCTTTCTACCACCCTAGCTAACTTCTTCACCACTAATTGCTCCTGTACCTGACTTGGCCATGCGCCAATTGCTCCCCTTCCCACTGCCCGACCACCGGCCTTAGCTTTGCTATAAATGCTGACATATAGCCCCAACCTATGCACTTTTGTCCTATGCCTTTTTGTCCTGCACCATCATGTGTTCTGTGTCTCCTGTTGCTTATACCTGCATATTACTGTGTGCTAAATTTTCCCTTGTATTGCTGCTATATGTCAAGTAATTGTTATATGCTCCACACAATATCCAATGTACACCATGTGTTGATGTGTTGTTGCTTGTCGTTTAATGCAATTGTATCCATATGCTGATACTTGCCTCTGTCATTTGCTCAGTTGATAACCTGCATGTTATCCAACCCCCTCATACCCCCTCCCCCCAGGTCGCACAGGGAGACGAGCATCTTGTTGCTCAGTGTGCCTTTCCTGGTGAAACTATTTCAATAAATAAATAAAAATACATCCAGCCCCTTCAGCCTTGACCTGGCTCTCCTAAGGACTAGGAGCATTGAGTCGAGGGATGGCCCCTACCCTCAAGCTCACCTGGAGGGCTATCCATGACACCAAATCAGCCTGAGGGAGAGCTGAGGTAAGTGGCAATGGGGGGCCCAGGTGAAAGTGTAGGAAGGGACATAAATAGAACTGAAAAAAATGGGCACTGGTAGTATGGTCTAGAGGTTAGAGCAATGAGCTGTGAATAAGCCTGATACATCCAGCAGACCTGGGTTTGAGTCCCACAACCTCCACTTGTATACTACATGACCTTGAGCAAGTCATTCCCCCCGTGCTTCCGGGTCACCCCTTAAAACAGACCTTAGGCCTAGTGGGCCTTACCTGGTTACCAAAAAACAAAACAAAGAAGGTTCACAAACGCATCCCTTTCAAGCAAGGCATCAGTTTTACCTTTAAGTGGCAACAGTCTGATATTGATTCAAAGCCACAGCCATTTCATGAACTCATGAGAGACAGCAAGCGACACCATGTTAGGGAATCTATATTATTATGCAGCTAGCATCCCTTTCTACCCAGGAATTCCTCACTTATGTTTAACAACTAAATCAAGTCTACTGATCAGAGTGCCCCAGAGATTTAGAATTGTATGCCAGTGAAGGAATGTTTTCATGGAACTGGAATGCAGTTCAAACCCTGCTAGATTGTTACAGCTCCCCTAGCAACCAACATCAGAATGTTTCTCCACTTGAACAGAGGGCAATAGTGGAGAGTACCAGACCACCGCTACTTGCATGACGTAAAGCTTTTGTGAATACAGCATGGGCTTGTGCTTGCTGTTAATTTTGGTTTTAGTTTGTTTGAATTGGGGGCTTTGCCCCCACACCCACCTTGTTTTATATATTTTTTTTAACTCAACTCGAATAAACTAATACAAAATTACCGAAAGATAGTACTGAGAGAATAGTGTAACTTGAACTCTACGCTAACAGCATGGGTCCAGTGGAGGTCCGGTATTCTCCACTATCACCGAAGAGAGTAGCAGCCCCAAAGACAGCTCCACTCTTTCGGCCTTTCAGTACAGTTTTATTGTTTTAAAATTATAGTTTTACTGTACTTACATTTAGTTTGTTACCTTGCAATATATCCTGTGTTTGTTAGGTTGTTTTTCATTATTTTGAGGTATTCAGCCAATTCCTTTGGTTCCCGCTTTGGTTCCTGGAACCAAGGAAAACCACCTGACAGTGCAGTTCCCACCTCCAGGGAACCACATTTAAAAACATGAAAAGCTTTTTTAAAAATGCTAAATTTGTCTTTTGACAAAGTTTATTAAGTTGTCATCCACAGTAACCACTCCATCTCCTATTTTAAAAGAAACCAAACCTCTTTTTCCTTTTAAACTACCAATTTTAGCAAAACGTTTTTTCTTCAACTAAATAAATACCCTGTTTTTATTCTAATATTTCATGGTTCATAATTTCAGGAACCAAACCAATAATATTTTAATTTTAAGAACCAATTTCACTTTTGGGTGTTTCGCTGTTTTGCCATGACTGATAATCCACAGAAAAAATGTACAGGACCAACAGGCTTCAAGAACTGCCCAAATTGTTTTATGGTCCTGGCAAAGGCAGACTGCCAAAATATCTGTTTTAAATGCCTGGGTCCAGACCATAATTTCAATAATTGTGATCTCTGTAACAAATTTTGCCCTAAATACCAAAAGAAAAGGGCTAAAAATAGAGATCTAATGGCTTCTCATGCTTCTTCTATGTCTCTTAAGCACAATAAAGGCTCAGAGAGTTTCCCCAATGGTGGTGGAAAGCATGCATCAGAAGGTTCATCTCCTCCAAAACAGCAGCAGTCCCTGTCAAAGGGGAAAAAGAAAAGAAAAATCTGCTTAGCCACCTGACAGGCATATCAGGGCTGGTTCAGAGACTATGGTGTCTGAAAGGGAGAACCCTGTTTCCAGCGATGGCAAACATAAATGTAAAATAGTCTCAGAACAGACACTGGAAATGGTGTCTGCCAAGAAAAAAAAAACATGTCTCTACCACTCCTCCTAAACAAGGAAGGGAGTAGGCAGTTGACCAGAGTAAAATGCCCTCAGTAGAGGACATGGCATATGCATGGTAATTTTTCCAGGCCTTCCAGACTATGGGAAGTTTTATGAATATGCCTACCCCCTTCCCAGACACCAGTTCCACAGCAGGTGTCTGTAGAGGAGGAAGTTCACTACTATGATGAGGAGGAAGAATGTGAACCTCTGGATCCGGACAGTTCCCCTGAACAAGAAGTTAGTTCTCCTCCTAGGCCTACAGAGGACTGTGCTCCATTGTCCTCCTTTGTAAGGCAGCCGGTAAGCACCCCAGCATCCCCTCACAAGATACAGAGGAGGATGAAGAGGAGGCTGAGTTCATGAACATGGATGGGACAGATTCCCACAAGGAAAGTGTTACTCCCCGTTCACAAATTACTCCAAACTGCAACCTCTAAAATCATTCAGCGCCCACTTCAGCTGTGGGCATTCAAAAGAAGATTGAGAAGAAATATCACGTGGACAGCCAGGGGGTAGAATACCTGTAGGCCCATGCTAGTCATCAGGGAGTGGCTCAGGCTGCTGTCTGTGAAGGGGCCAAGGTGCCTTTCCCAGCACAGCCACCAGAAAAAGATTCTAGAAAGCTGGACTCAATGGCTAAAAAAGTGTACACTACAGCTTTCCTGCTAATTTGGCAGGCAGCCTACATGGCATACATTGCGTAATACCAGGAAGCACTATGGAATGCTGTTCCAGCCATGAATGAGAAAGTAGATGGTGAAGTGGTACAAGTCCTGGCAAGCAGTGCCAAATCAGCCTTGGATGCCACAAAGTACCAATTTCAGGTGGCCGTGGACACAAATAAGTCAACCCTGACTCATTTTGACCTGGGCGGCCATTTTGTGTCAGGTTAAGCAATGAATGGTTTGGACTTCATTTGGAGTTTTTGGAAGTAATTGAAGGGTCCGAACATGTACTGTGTACCTGAGAAGGGTTTCCTAGCTTATACCCATTAACCTCTCACAGGATACTCAGACAAAATCATTGGATTTTCCATTTGAGGGATATTTCCTGTTTGGTGACAAAACAGAGGCTTACATGAAAAAACTGTATGAATATAAAACCACTTATAAGAGTAATACAGAGAAGGAAAAGGCCTCCACATTCTATAGACCATATGGAGGTGGAGGCAGGGGAAGGGTTATTACCTAAGATCCTATGCCTTCTTTGAAAACCCACCCCAGAGTGGATACTATAGAGGCAGGGGCAGAAGGGGTAGCAGGAATGGTCAAAGATTACCACAAACAAGTTGATTCTGTAAGTAGTGAGTCAGTGCCTGTCCCTGCAATTCAAGAAATTTCCCAAACTTCAGAAACCATCTGTATTTCCACCCCATTCCCCAGCAGAGAAAATACTGTTGGATGGAGGTGGAAAAAATACTGGCTGCAAAGTTAGGGAAAAAGTGCCTAACAATTCTTAACTTGTTCATGGTTTTTACTGTTTTCCAGCAGGTTTTTAGCCGGTATTTCAATTATGAAATACAGAAACCCAACTGATAGAATTTAATTTGACTGAATATTTTGTATTGTCATTGGCCGTTGTCATAGGAAAGGGTAAACCTCGGATGAATTCTGTAATTCAAGGTTTTGTGAAGTAGGTTGCTGTTATACTTCTAAGGTTAATATGACACATTTAAATATATCATATAATGTTAAAGGGATTAATTCCCCAGTAAAATGTACTAGATTATTGATGGAGTTAAAACACCTAAACTGTGACATCCCATATTTACAGGAGCACAGCTCTCTGACTCAGAGCATGCCAAATTAAGGCATTTATGGGTAGGACAGGTGGTGGCAGCTCCGCATCCAAATACCAAAAAGGCAGGGGTAGCCATACTTAGAAGGGCAGTCCTTTTTTATTTTATTTTTTTATTTATTTATTCTAGGATTGCAAGTACCTTTGAGCCAAGGCTCTTTTACAAAGGTTCCACATCAGAAATAACAAACAACAAGGAAGCAACAGTGAAAGTGAAACAGTCTATAGACCACCAGCCCAGGAGGAAGAAACAGATAGGGAGCTGATGCTAGCCATCCAAAGGATGGCAGACAAGAGTGAGGTAGTTCTGGTTGGAGACTTCAATATTCCAGACGTGGACTGGAGCATCCCAGCAGCAGCATCAACTAGGAGCAGATTTATCCTGGACTCCCTTCAGGGTGCCTTTCTCAAGCAACTGGTCATGGAACCAACTTGGCAGAAGGCAATACTGGACCTTGTGCTCACAAACAGGGACAGTGTGATGGGGGTAACAGTGGGAGCACCTGGAAAACAGTGACCACCAGTCATTGTGGTTTGAAATCACAGAAAGACCAGACCAAACCACACAAAAACATGTATCCTGGATTTTAGGGGGCAGACTTTGGGAAAATGGGAGATACTTGAAAGAGGCATTAAGGGAATGGGACAGGAATCAGGGTTGAGAACAGTGGGCAGTATTTAAAATGGGGATTACAAGAACAACAGAATTATGCATTAAGCAGGTTAGCAAGAGGAAAAGGAAGAGGAGACCATTATGGTTTTCCAAAGAGATAGCAAAGAAAGTGAAAGCCAAAAGATTGCATTCAGGCAATGCAAAAAGACACAGGCAGAAGAGGATAGGGAGAAGTACCAGGAGAAGCAAAGGGAGGCAGGGAGGTCTGTAAGGGAAGCCAAAGCTCAGACAGAAGAGCACATTGCAAAATCAGTGGGTAGAGGGGACAAAACCTTTTACAGGTACATAAGTGAAAAAAGAAAGACAAAGGGAGGGATAGTGAGGCTGAAGGGGGAGGATGGGGGCCGCATGGAGGATGACAACAGTAAAGCTGATATATTGAACAGGTATTTCTGCTCAGTCTCTACTGAGGAAGAGGAGGTAATGGGTCTGAAGGAGTACAAGGGGTGAGAATGGTGCAGAAATGGACACAAGTCCCTTTACGAGAAAGGGTCCTGAAGGAACTGGAAGTAATAAGAGTTGATAAAGCAATGGGGCCAGATGGGGTGCACCCCAGGGTCCTTAAAGAACTAAGAGAGTGGTGGCTGAACCTCTGGCTATCCTGTTTAGCGATCACTGGAAACAGGGAAGGTACCCAAAGACTGGAGGACAGCAGATGTAGTCCCTTATACAAAAGTGGGAACAAAGAGGAAGCAGGGAACTACAGACCAGTCAGCCTCACCTCGGTAGTGGGGAAGATCATGGAAGCACTACTGAAGGAGAGACTGGTGGAACATCTGGTTGTCAATGGACTACAGGACCCAAGGCAGCATGGTTTCACCAGGGGGAGGTCATGTCAGACCAACCTCGTTGAATTTTTTGACTGGGTGACTAGGGAGGTGGATCAGGGGAGGGCAGTGGACATGGCCTATCTGGACTTCAGCAAGGCCTTTGACACTGTGCCACATAGAAGACTATTACACAAACTGGGGAATATGGGTGTGGGCAGGACAGTAGTGTGGTGGGTAGGTACTGGCTGGGTGGTAGGACATAGAGGTGGTGGTAAATGGCTGTCACTCACAGAGGAAGAGTGACCAGTGGGGTACCACAGGGATCAGTGCTGGGACGGTCCTATTCAACATCTTCATCAGTGACATTGCTAGGACCAGAAGGCAGAATTTCACTGTTCAGCATTTGACACAAAGCTCTGTAACAGAGTAGACACACCAGAGGGTGTAGACAGAATGAGAAGCGACCTGCAGAAACTTGAAGAAGTGGTCAGGGTTTGGCAGTTGAAATTCAATGCAAAGAAGTACAAGATAATGCATATGGGGCACAAAACCCTGGCACAATATATCAGTTGGGGGGTGAGGATATAGCATGCACCAAGCAGGAAAGGGATCTTGGGGTTATCATCTCTGATGACCTCAAGGTAGGGAAACAGTGTGACAAGGCAGCAGGTAAAGCAAATAGGATGCTGGGATGTATAGGCAGGGCATCACCAGCAGGAAAAGGGAGGTCATAATTCCGCTATACAAGACACTAGTGAGGCCCCACCTGGAGTACAGTGTACAGTTCTGGAGACCATACCTACGTAAGGACATAGACAGGGTAGAGAAGGTTCAGAGGAGGGCAACAAAGATGGTGCATGGATTGCATTACAAGTCCTATGAGGACAGGTTGAAGGAACTGAACATGTACTCCCTGGAGGAGAGGAGGAGAGAGGGGATATGATAGAGACATACAAGTATCTTACAGGGAGGAACAGGGTGCAGGAAAACACTATTTTTAAGCGAAAAGATGTTCCAGGACTAGAGGGCAGGGATGAAGTTGAAGGAGGACGATTCAGAGGAAACATGAGAAAGAATTTCTTCACAGAATGGGTGGTGGACAAGTGGAACACCCTGCCAGAGGAAGTGGTGGGGGCTGAAACAATCACGGGATTTAAGAATGCATGGGATAGACATAAAGGAATTCTGGAGGTCAGGGGTAAGGGGCAACAGACTTCTAGGAAAACAAACTGAACTTACAAGCTCAAATGGGCAGACTGGGTGGGCCATAGGCCCTTATCTGCCGACACTGTCTATGTATCTATGAAATAACAGCAAACTATTCATGTACAACAGTGCTATTGAAAGGGGTCAATTACAGGAAGAGTAAGAGTTATAGGAAGATCTTGGTCTCGCATTGGGGTCTTATGGTTTTTGGATCAATGACCAGTGTGCACGCTCTATTGTAAGATTGTAATTTGGGGGCAGTTCCAGCACTTCTCTTAGGAGGTTCTCAAGAAAAGCTGACATTGGGGCTATTTCGGATCCTTCTTTTAAACCATACAGACTCAGATTATTTCGTCTTGATCGACTCTCAAGATCTATGGTTTTCGCCTGCAGTGCCAAGGATTGTTGCATTAGCACCCCGACTGCTTGGTTTAGATGGGTCGTCACATCCTTCACTGTCATTATTCTTGTTTCTGCCTCCTCCAATCTGCTGTCTATTTTACTTATTTGCTGTGATAGGTTCTGTAAATCTTTCTTTGTTTCCGCTCTGGAGCAGCGTATCTCTCGGAGTATCATTTCAAACCATGTAAGTCTATCCGTTTCTTCCTCTGTATCATATTCAGAGCCTCGTGTGCTGCTCGGAGAGCGACTGCAGCCTGGTCGCCTGTGGTCCGTGAAGGATCGGTCTGCATCTTGTGGATTAGGGGAGGATTTTCCCCTTGTAGATCCTCCTCTATCCTTCTTGCGCATTTCTTTCAATGACTTCTCTATTTTTATGCTAGAGGAGGAGCCGATTCTATATATTTTGAAAAAGTGAGGGAGGGAGCTGCCTTGCTAAGCTGCCTAGCCTTCAGTGGCGGAATCAGAAGTCTGCTGGGATGACTTTAAGCCCTCTTTCTCCCTTCTGCCCTGCCCTGCCCTCAAGTGCCTTGGTGGATATTTGGAGAGCCCACCATGAAAGAGAAAGGGATTATTCCTTCTTTTCAACTGCTCAGAATTCCTACTCCCACGTAGATTTATTTTTTATGTATAAAACTGACCTCCATACAATTGACTCCAAAATCCACCCCATCACTTTGTCAGATCATGGACCAATTTCAATTAAATTATCATGGGGAAATGAAGACAGACATTCAGTGTGGAAACTTAATTTGTCTCTACTGAATGACAAAACCTTTGTTGAACAGTTATCTAAAACTGTGACGGATCTGGCTGGAGACTGGCGATGGACTGCTCCCCGCTTCTTTGGTGGGATACATTGAAAGCAGTACTTAGGGGTCAGGTCATTAGTTACGTATCGGCACGGAAAAAAACAACACGTTTAAAATTAGACAAACTTAAAGACAGAATTGCAACCTTAGAGGCACACCATAAACTTAACCCCAGTCAGGTTAAGGTAAGGAGGGAGCTGAACGAAGTTCACAATGAACTCCAGGAATTAGAGAATAAAAATCTGAAGGCTTATTATGCTTCTCTAATCAGAAGTATCATGAGGTAGGTGGGAACGACAACAAAGCTACTTGCATTTCACCTCAGAAAGGCGCAGGCGGACAGACACGTGCTTTACTTATCAGATAAACAAAAACCACATAAGACCTGGGTCAGGCCAGGGGACATTGCCTCACGATTCTGGATATCAGCCATCATCACTCCAGTGCATAAAAGTGGAGACAGCTCCTATCTCGCAAATTACCACCCCCATCTCTATCCTCCCTCCCCTCTCCAAGGTACTTGAGCAAATTGTAACAGACCAGTTGTCAGAACACCTCCATAAATACAACCTGCAATGTCCTCAGCAGCAGCAGGGCTTTAAAAAAGACCGCAGTACTGCCACTGCCCTTCTTGAATTCACTACCCATATACATAAGGCTCTAGATGCAGGCAGTCTCCTGGGCACAGTGTACATTGATCTGACCAAGGCATTTGACACCGTGAACTACCGGCTGTTGCTGCACTCCCTCTCTACCCTTGGCCTATCAAATGATACTACCAAATGGTTTGCAATCTACCTTCCAGATAGAAACCAAAGGATCAAAATCTCCGACTCTCACTCACAGAGCCTCTCTGTTCACTCCGGTGTCCCCCAAGGCTCCATCCTTGGCCCACTACTTTTTAGCCTCCTTATCAATAATCTTACTGCTTCTTGCAATAATAATATGATACTCCTCACGGATGATGCTGTGCTCTTTTCCTCCCATACAGACCCCATTCCTCTCTCCAAAGACCTGCAGACAAACTTCAGCCTAGCTGAGTCCTGGTTTAAACAGCACTAACTGTTGATTAACTACAAAAAAACAAAGTATATGCTGTTTTGCAGCACTCAAAACAAATTTAAAGCTACTAACCTCGCCATCCTTAATGAGACACAACAACCACTTGACCAAGTACATAAATTTAAATACCCAGGCATTACTGTTGACAGTATGATGTCCTTCAACTCACATGTCCACCATGTCTCAATATCAATAAACTCTGGAATAGGGGTCCTCTACCGCCATCGTCGCTGTATGACAACTGAAACCATGCATATAGCCATAACCAGTTCTATCTTGTCCATCATTGACTACGGGCTAATTTTCTATGGTGCTGCCACAGATACCACCCTTAAGTGAATCAGGACAGGCCTCAACAAGTGCTGCAGACTTATCACTAGTGCAACAATTGGTATGTGTAAAACTAGGCTCCGGGACTATCTCACTACCAACAGCTCCTGTGACTGCCCAACTTAACCTTGTTTCTCAACTTCCCTTCCTGCTCTAGTGGATCCCCCCTCCCCTCTTCACTGGATTCTACCCTCATATCTTGGTATACCCAGTGCTGCACTTTTCACCCTCTCCCCACCCTTCCTACTTTCCTTCCCCCCTTCCCCATCCTATGACTCTGGCACTTCTTATCTGTTGTCTATTTTCTCAGACAAATGCCACTGGCTACCTTGTTACAATGCTACCCGTGAATTGTACTAATCTGTACTCTGTTTGCAATATCCACATTGTTGTAATGTCTGTCTTGATGTTCCCCATAATTTGTATTTCTCTGACGTGGAACCTTTGTAAAAGAGCCAAGGCTCAAAGGTATTTGTAATCCTAAACTTGATAAATAAATTAAAAAAATAAATAAGAGAAACGTACTCATACCTGTACTCTCTACAAACACTTCAACTGGCTCAACCTGTATTGTAGACTGGCTTACCAGCCATGCCACATGGCAAAAAAGATCTGCCTTAACCTCACACCACCTTCCACACTTAACTTATTGTCACATGCTGCCAATTCATGCATCACGTGCAATGTCCTCAAATCACCTTATATCGTCCCGTTCTGCCATACCTCTCAAGCTCAACATGCCTTCTACACCAGGGCCTATCACTAATGAATAACCTTCCTCCTGAAATCACTGCTGAGAACAAGCTTGTCCCATTCAGACATAAACTTAAACAGCACCTCAATGATCTCAGCAATTGTGACTGCCTCACCTAGGCCTGTGTTACACCTTCTCCATCCTACCCCCTCCCCCTCTTGCTAGTCTAGACTTTTCCCCCTCTCCCTCCTCCTCCCCATTCTCCTTTCTAGCCCCAGCCCACCTTCCCTCTCCTCCTCCTCTCCTGCCCCTCCCTTATTCCTGTTCTAGCCTCTGCCCACCTCCCCTCCCCATTGTTTCCCTCCACCTCTCCTTCCTCTACTCTGTCACTCTCCAACCCCACCTTCAGCCCCGTACCCTTGTCTCCTCCTCCCTCCAGCCCACCTAGCACTTCTCTGACATCATGCACTTGTGACAAAGTCAACCCCCTGACTGTCTTCTCTCTCAGCCCCCTCTCATTCCCACCTCCCCTTGCCCACCTAGGTCTAGTTCTCTTGTGCGTACTACCGACTTACCTGTGTCTCACTCTCTGCACTAACTATATGTTTCTATGATTATTGTATAATATTGTGAACTCGCTTTTGGTATTGCACCCCCCACTGTTTGTTTTACTCTCCTGCTGACGCAGAACTTTTGTAAAGGAACCTCTGGTTCAAAGGTATTTGTAATCCTAGCACTCAATAAATAAAATAAATTCAAGCAATATTACAGTGACCTTTACTCGGAGGACAAGCCCCAGCAGGAAGTGACAGAATGAACTAAATCCCTTTTTAACACCTTAAAACCTCCCACTTTGCCTCCTGAGGTTCAAAGTGCTTTATCGGCTCCTATCACAGAGCAAGAAGTAGTCTTGGTGATAAATGGGTTACTGGGGGGGATAAGTCCCCAGGTCCAGATGGCTTTAGTGCTGAATTATATAAGAAACTTAAAAAAGTGCTTGTCCCCTGGTTGGTAAAAGTCTTTAATGCCTGTCTGGAAAAGGGAAAAATACCAGATTCCTGGGTAGATGCCTTGATTACTGTAATTCCAAAACTGGAACAACTTATGAAGCATATAGATGAATCTCTTTGCTCAACCAAGATTTTAAGATTTTGACAAAGATTCTGGCGACGCGTCTTCAAAAATATGTTGAGCTATTGGTGCATCCTGACCAAACAGGATTTATTCCTCACAGACATATGTCGGATAATATTAGGAAATTCTTAAATATTTTGATTAATAAATCCTCCACCAAAACAGCACAACTTGTAATATTTTTAGACACGGAGAAGGCATTCGATCGCCTTAACTGGGCCTATATGCAGGAAGTCCTGAGGCATATGAGGGCAGGGGCAACTTTCTCAAATGGATCTCCTTGTGTTATCAAAAACCAAAGGCAAGAATCCGAGTTAATGGGACAGTCTCAGATTACTTTCCTTTTTTTAATTTTTATCATTACATATTTTCTCCCCCACTGCGGAGTGGGCCCATGACCTTCAGCCACTGGCACCCGCGTCCCCAAGCCAGGTCTGGTGAGTGGATAATCGCCCCATGCCACAGGGTTCAGCCGCCCCCCCCCCGGACAAGGTGCCTCTCATGCTCGGGGGTGCAGGGCATGGCCATCAGCTGCAAGATCGCCCTGCCATTTTCTGCTGTTCTTCTCCCCCTGGGTAGCCGGACATGCAATGGTGTCCTAAGCACGTCCATGCTGATGCCCCGCCGTGCTCCCCCTGCCGAAGCTCTGCACGCAACTGTAGTGCAGATGGCCTCCGCCTGTCACCACTGCAGCATGGTGCCTGACCCATAGCCACCCCAGAGAAAGGAGAGCAGTCATAGGATGTTCAATCCTTCCTCTCCCCTGCCAGCCCCCGGCGGCCCAAGTCAGTTCCCGAACCCGGGTCACCGGCATGGTGCGAGGTGTGGCATCCAGCGCCTCAACCCTCAGCACTACCGGGCCGGCTCAGATTACTTTTCTATCCAATAGGGTATCAGGCAGGGATGCCCCCGTCCCCATTACTGTTCACGTTAAGTATGGAGCCCTTTGCTCAACCAGTCAGAGAAAATACACTAATCCAAGTAGTCAAGGTAGAACACACATTAAATAAAATCTCCCTTTATGCAGATGATACCCTTATATATCTGGAAGACCCTGAATGCTCCCTTCCCCCCCTCACTCAGCCTTTTAGAACAATTTGGTCATATGTCCGGTCTCAAAATCAATATGGACACATCAGAAGTAATGTGTATTAGTGGCTCCCATCCCATGAATATTAAGAAAAAAGTTCCTTTTAAGTGGGTCAAAGACAAAATACAATATTTGGGTATTCATATATCCATTAACTTCTCGAAACTCTACCAATATAATTACCAGGTCCTTAAGAAACAGGTTTTTGAGGATTTGAATAGATGACAGGCTCTTCCTCTCACCTTCCCTAATTAGGTGGAAACTATTAAAATGAATATATTACCCCACTACTTATTCCTATTTTCCACACTGCTGCTGCCTGTCCCTGGGCAGAATGGAAGGAGCTTAAGAAAAAACTATTGAGTTTTATATGGGCAGGCAGAAGACCTAGAAAAAGATGGGATCTTCTGACAGAAACCAAAGCGAGGGGGATTGGGTATACCTAACTTTCAACACTATCATAGGGTGGCACAGCTGCTCCCGATCTTGAAGATGTTGTCTCCTGAAGTCAGTCGTGATTGGTATACAATGGAGAGGTCAGCTTATTCTGCAGTTCCCCTTAGTATTCTCCCATGGGTAATACTCAAGCAAGATCTGAAGCACATTACAAATAGATGGACCAGGCGTACCCTTTCAGTATGGGTGGATACCAGACAATGGTGGGAGATTCCCACCCCAGTATGGAAATATATCCTTTTGGCTATGCTACTGCATTTCCCAGCACATAGGGAGACCACTACTTTTCATGTTGGGAACTCCTGTGTCTTAAATACCCCCCCCAGTTCATACAGGGAGGAGTAATTAAATCCTTCGAAGTACTGCAGAAAGAATTTGGCATTCCCCAGAGGGAGTTTATAGATTCCTTCAATGCTGACACTATATTCCCTCAATTCCAAGGATGACTGCCCTATCTGAGGACCCAGCCCCATCTGTCCTACTAACATACCAAAAACGTTGTATGGCGGACACTAGTAAATATATTTCCCATATCTATAAGGCATTGCAGAAGGGGTGGGTACCCTTCTGATACAAAATAAAGAAGATAAATGGCATGAGGAGATAGGTTCTACCATCTCAAAAGAAGATTGGGTAAAATATGGAGGGGAATATACAAAGCTACAAATTCAGCCCTCTTGGTAGGAATTTCGGTGACAGGTCAAGTCAAGTCAACTTTATTTATACAGCGCCTTTCAATGTCAAGGTGCTGTACAGAGCATAACCACAATATAAAATACAGCAACATCAATTTAAAATTCGGTGTGGGAAAGCCTGAAAAAACAAATATGTTTTCAACATTGATTTAAAACTCCTCATGGTCAGTCATTCTCTTAACCGACGAGGTAGAGAATTCCACAGGGTTGGTTCTGCAAAAGAAAAAGCACAAGCTCCAGATGTTTTCAAGCGAACCCTGGGAATCTCCAGCAATCCCTCGTCGGCGGATCAGAGAGGACGACCGGGGATGTAGGGAACCAGGAGATCTTTCAGGTAGTCCGGTCCCTGTTTGTGTAGGGCTTTAATGGTAAGCAAGCCTACCTTACAGGTGATCCGCCTCTACTAGATCACTACTAGATATTTCATCACCCCTGTTTTTTATTTATTTATTTGTAAAATCAGTTTACAACCTTTGAGCCAGAGGCTCGTTTCCAAAGGTACCTCGTCACATTAAAGACATACATAGAGTTTTAGGTTACATAGCACAGGTTTGCTAAACATAGGCGTTCATCAGAGGCGCCACATCACACTGAGGTCAGACAAAATACATTTAGGTTACAGGGTACAAGCAATTGAGAACAGGTGTTACACAAGTTGGTATCAAAATTGGACAATCTAATAGGCATACCATGAAACAGCTGGCACTGGCCAGGTTAGACATAGGTACGGTGTACCAGGAAGAGGTGGTGGGAGGGCTAGGTGGAGAGCCGCCCGGTGGGCATTGTCATGAGAAGTCGAGGTGGAGGCTGCCTTCAGAGACAGGAGCAGCTACGAGTGTTGAAGAGTTGGTTTTGAAGGGTGGTTTTGAACTTGGAGTTGGTGGTGGCATTGGTGATGGGGGCAGGGAGAGAGTTAAACCAGGATGGGGCTCTGTAGCAGAAGGACCTCTGGCCACGGCTGGTTCTTATTCTGGGGACCATTAGAGTGGTCTTGTTGGATGACCATGTTGCAATAGTGGGTGGGATCCGGTGGATGGATGCCGTCACCCCAGGAGGGGAGAGCCCGAGTAGAGTTTTTTTTTGTGAGGAGGCAGGTTTGATATCGGAGCCGTTCATCCAGGGTAAGGAGTTTAGCCTCGTCATACAGCTGACAGGTGTGTGTGAGTCTGGGGGCACCAGTAATCAATCTACAGGCTTTATTCAGGGTTAAGTGAATTTTTTTGAGTGCAGTCGTGTCGGCAGCACCATAGACTGGCAGACCATAGTCTACAAGGGGCCATACAGAAGACGTAACGGCAAGCCGGAGCGCATTTGGGGGAAGGCAGGTTCTATGGCGGAAGAGGATGCCAAGCCGTTTGTTAGTGGCAGATGTTAGGGCATCAATGTGGTTGTGAAATGTGAGGGCTGAGTTGAAGGTGACCCCAAGGTATTTGTAGGAGCAGACTTGTTCCAGTGGCTGTTTGGTACTAGGAAGGATATAGAGTGGGTGGTTGCTAGCTTTGTTTTGGGGGTGGGAAAAGAGCATAGCTTTGTTTTTTTTAAGATTAATGACGAGTCTGCGCTCCTTAAACCAGGCTTCAGCATTACTGAAAGACTGCTGTAGGGTGTCCTGAAGGGAGACGGGATTGCCGTGGGTGGCAAAAAGGACAGCGTCATCTGCATACAGGAGAATTTTGCCAGGGCATGCACTGGGCAGGGTGTTCAGATAGAGTGAGAAGAGAAGGGGGCCCAGGATGGAGCCTTGGGGGACCCCAGAGTGAATGGGACGGGTATCAGAGAGTATCCCATTGATTTTAACACACTGTGATCGGGCGGCTAGATAGCTCACGCACCATGCTAGGGAGCCAGCTGAGAGACCAGTGTGGCAGAGAGCATTCAGCAGAAGAGGGTGGGAGACGGTGTCGAAAGCCTTTGAGAGGTTGATGTACACTGCACCAGCTAGGGAGCTGGTATCCAGGGAGGAGTGTAGGAAGTTGGAGAATTCAATTAGTGCAGTGCTAGTACTGTGACCAGCACGGAAGCCATGTTGCTCTGGGCATAAGATGTTATGCTTAGCCAGATAATCAGTGATTTGAATGGCCACCACTTTCTCCAGGGCTTTAGAGAGGGGGGGAGGATGGAGATTGGCCGGTAGTTGTTGGCCGACGACCTGTCGCCCCTTTTATGAATGGGCGTGATTATTGCTGTTTTCCAAGCCATGGGAAATTGTCCCAGGCAGAGCAATCAGTTAATTAGGCTGGTGAGTGGGGCAAGGACTTCATCTAGCACCAGCCTGAGGATACTGGGGTCCAGTGAGTCACTGCCGGGACTGTTGCTATTCAAAGCTTTGATTAGGATGGGTCTGGCTTCCCGGGCAGAAATCTTGCGCAGGTGGAATCTGGGGTGCTGGAGGACAGGGGGAAGTTGGTTGGGGAGGGTCAAAGAAATTACTAGGGAGGACAGAGCTAAGGTCAGTGAAAGCAGTGTTGAGCCAGTTAGCGATGGTGGCAGGCTCGGTGGAGGTAGTGCCATTGCTAGTGAGCTGGGATGGGGCATGGGAGCGTGATTTTCCATTTAGTTGTTTAATATTATCCCAGAAAGTCCGGGCCAAACCCCAGGAGGAGGTGAGGGCGGCCTGGTAATGGTCGGCCTTGGCTTTCCGGATGGCCCAAGAGCACTTATTCCGGGCTGCATTGTAAACCTGCCTATCAGACAGCCGATCCGTTTCAGTGGCAAGGTGCCAGAGGTTATCCCAATTTCTTAGTAATTGTAGAAGGGCAGGGCTAACCCAGGGTGCATTCTGCTTTTTGGATCGGATTTTGGTGAAGGGTGCAAAGAGATCACCGGCCATGTTGAAGGTGTGTGAGAAGAAGGCGAGGGCAGTGTCAATGTCGGTTGCACAATGAATGGGGGACCAGTTTATCTGGGTGAGGAATAGTTTAAGTTTTTGCAGCCCACCAGGGCGGAGGCGCCTGCGGAGGGTGGTCTGGGCTTTGGGTTTGGGATTGGGGACTGCCCAATGAAATAGGATAGGGGAGTGGTCACTTAGAGAATCTGGTAGGACCTGGATGTTTTGGATTTTTTGAGGTCGGTTGGTGATAATTACATCCAGAAGGGTGCTGGTTCCTCTCTTAGGGTTTATTCTAGTGGGCTGGGTGACGAGTTGCGTCAGGTCTTGGGCGGCAAATGAGTCTCTGATCGTGGAAGAAGAGGTGCTGAGCCAATTTACGTTAAGGTCCCCAACTAGGATTTGTTCCGCCTTATGGTGGAGGGAGGCTAGATAGTCAGTTAAAGATACCAGGGCTGGGTGCTGGTTCTTTGGGGGAACAAAGGCAGTGGTGAGATAGAGAGGGCCCCTAGAGGGGTTCGGGGTGAGTTTGAGGGTAAGTGCTTGGGCCCCATTTACAAGGGCAGGGATGGGGAGCGCGTGTCCAAATATTGTGTCTCTAGTGTAGATTGCACAGCCTCCCTCTCATTTGCCTTCTCGGTCCTCCCGGTATAAGGTATAGCCTGGGAGGGAGACAAATGAGTCAGGGGTGGATTTGGACAGCCAGGTTTCAACCAGGGCCATGATGTCTGGTTGATGAGCCATGGCCCAGCACTGTAGGGCATCAAATTTTTTCAGCAGGCTGCATATGTTCATGGAGGCTATTTGGAGACCAGTGGGCCGAGTAGGTGGGTGGGAGGGCAGGGCCTGGGTTGGGATGTATGTTCCCGACAGGAGCAGAAGGAGGAGAACTGCTCTGGTCAGAGGTGTGAAGGAGAGTTTCGCCGGGAGCAATAGGAAGAGAAGGGGTTTAGTAGCACAGGGGGGTGGGTAGAGACAGCACAGGCAGAGAATGCTTGGTGATCAGATGCCCAAGGGAGGAGGGAGGAAAGGTAATATTGGATGGGGGTGAGGTGGAGAGGAGCATATGGGGTGTGTGGAGGAGGAGGGAGGGGAGGAGCAGTGGTATAGGAGGGAGGGCAGGAGGGTAGGTAGGAGCACTAGAGTAGTGAGGGCTGAGGGTTAGCAGGGACAATAGGGTTGGTGGAAGGCAAAGGAGGAGGAGGAGGAGAAGAGAGAGGCAGGTGGGCAGGAGGTGCACATGCATAATTGGTAAGGGTGAGAGAGCTGAAGTGAAGAAAGATGGGGGAACTAGGATGATAGCGGGGGAAATAGTAGTGAGAGGTCACCTTTAAGTGTAGTTGCCACTTGGTACAGTGGCAGAGTTGGTGCCTGAGGTGCACAGGGCACTAGGTTCAAGAGCTAAGAGCTGTTATAGCTAAGCATTATGCCTCCTCCACAACAGATAAATGCTGGAAAGCCTGTGGGCAGAGAGGAACACATTATCGTGTTCTGGGACTGCTCACACATTCACAGCTTCTGATTGTGAGTCACGAAGGCAGTTAAGGAGATCCTTGGTTTAGGAAATACCCCCACTTTTGTGAACCTGGTCCTGGGTCTGCCTCCACCTAAGAGATACCTATTTTTAATTTTATCAGTGGCAGCCTTAAAGGTTATCACTCAACATTGGCTTACACCCCAGTCATTATCGAGTTCATGGTCCACTAATATAACTTCTGTCAAAGGTATGGAGGCTATTACCGATGAATGGTCAAATGTATGGCAGCTTAGATTCAATGCTAAGAAGTGCAAGGTAATGCACCTGGGAAACAAAATCCCAAGGGAAGAGTATACAATGGGGGGTGAGATACTAACAACAACAAAAATGGAAAGGGACCTGGGGGTAGTCATATCAGATGACCTAAAGGTGGGCAAGCAATGTGAGAGGACAGCAAGGAGGGCTGGGGGGATACTGGGATGCATAGGGAGAGGCATCACCAGTAGAAAACAGGAAGTTATTATCCCTCTGTGCAGACAGCTGGTGAGACCCCATCTGGAGTACTGCATGCAGTTCTGGAGACCCAATCTCCGCAAAGACATAGACAGGATGGAAGCTGTCCAGAGGAGGGCAACTAAAATGATGCAGGGTCTGCACCGGAAGACATATGAAGAGAGATTTAAGGAGTTTAATATGTATAGCCTCGAGGAAAGGAGGGAGAGGGGAGACATGATAGAAACTTTCAAGTACCTCAAGGGAATCAACAAAGTCCAAGAGGGTAGCATCTTTCAAAAAAAGAGGTGTGCAAGAACAAGGGGGCACAATTTGAAGATAGAGGGGGGGGCAGCTCAGAGGTAATTTAAGGAAGTATTTTTTCACAGAAAGGGTTGCGGATGCATGGAACGGCCTTCCGGAGGAGGTTGTGGAGTCAAAAACAGTGGTGGAATTCAAGCATGCATGGGACAGTCATAAGGCAATTCTAGGGATTGGGGGTAGGAAGAAGTAGGCTGTTGGTTAACTAGGATCTGCAGCTTATCCATTAGGTAGGGAAATGGGCAGTCTGGGTGGACCAAGCGGTCCTTATCTGCCGTCAAATTCTATGTTTCTATGTTTCTAATTAAAACTCAATTAAAACTCCACATAGACCAGTTTAATGCCCGATGGCTCCCATACTTTGATTATATGGAAACTAAAGAGTTGCAGTGTTGGAGCAGCTCCTTATGTCTTAATTTCTACTTTAGAGTTATATAGATACAATTAATTCTGGAGTCTTGCAGTTTCCAAGGTAATCATTCAATACTATTTGGACTTTACACGTTGAAGAGGTTTGTTTATAACTAATGATGCATTTGAAATAGTTCAGACTCCTTTTTAATCAGTCAAATACTAAGACAGAGAGTCTTTAGCAGGAAGTAGTTTCCCCCAATGTTAGGGTTGTTTACCCCTTTATTAATTTCCTTTTATCTGTTGTTATAGAGTAAATATGTTTTTGTATGAAAAGGATGATAAGGAACAAATTACAGAAAACAAAAATGATTGATTTATAAACTTTATTGCCCAGAGAGTGGAGTTACATTTTTGAGACTATAGACTGCAATAGTTGTAGAGTGTTGTGTAATAGAAAGACTAAGAATTGTGTACATCTCCTTGTCCTTTAATGCTCTGTGGCAAGTCTTCTGATATGAGGTTATCTGAAAAATAGAAAACGGATAATTATAACTGAGTAAAAATCTTGTATTATCCTGGTGGATACTTATCACTGGGCAGTACATTATTTTATAATTAACATTGTAATGAGCTTTATATATGTTGTAACCTTGTCCTGACAAAGTTAATACTTTTTTTTTCTAATCTAGATTATCCTGTCATATACACGGTTCCTATTGTAAATACCATAAAATTTTACAAATTTTGTTTTACCTTTTTCTCTGTATTATATATTTTCTGTACCACTGGACGTTTGTGAAAATGCGCATTTTTGTTCACATACTATCCAGTATAAAACTTGAATTGAATTGAGTACATTTTACAAGTTCAAAAAAAGTGCCTAACAATTAATAGGAAAAGGCCTTTTTCCAGCTACTTCCTGACCAACAAGCAAAATGCAGAGTGGTGACCCATTTTAGATTTAAGATACCAGAACAATCATATCAAGAAAGAAAAATTCAAGATGATAACACTAAGGACAGTCATACCATCCCTCCAGTTAGAGAACTGGCTGGGGTCATTGGACCCCAAAGATGCATACTTCCACATTCCAGTAAGACCCTCCCATGGAATGTACCTAAGGTTCAAGCTAGGGAGCTGCTAGGACCGGTACACAGCCCTCTCTTTCAGCCTCACATCAGCACCACGGGTGTTCACGAAATGCCTGGCTGTGGTGGCAGCACATCTATGAAGGCAGGGTGTGGTGGTTTTTCCCTACCTGGACAACTGGCTAGTTGCAAGGAAAACAGAACTGGGAACAATGTGCTCAATACAGCTTGAAAAAGCACCTTAGAAAGCTTCAGGATAAAAATTATGTTTTTGGTGCAGTGTTAGCCACTGCTGAGCTGTTTAAATCACAAACTGCAGTGAAAAAGAAATAATGTGACCTACTGAGAATTGAATCCTGGTTCCAGAATACTGTCCCAGTGCTCTAACCACAGGGCTACAGGCGCACGTGTTTGGACCTGAGGTTCTCAGACACACTTTCTTTCTCTGGTATTGAATATCCTACAACTAAGAATAATCAAGATGACAATGACATGTTTTTGGTGCAGTATTAGCTACTGCTGAGCCATTTAAATAACAAACTGCAGTGAGAAAGAAATATGAAATATGAAGTTAGAAAGCTTGGGTTCCCAAAAGATCTGCAAAAGTCCGAAAGAAAACCAGCACAGGTTTTGGACTTCATATCATAGGTGCAGAACTACATACCTTGCAGCTGCAGGAAAAAAGCACTTCTTCCTCAGACAAGGGTATCAAACCTGACTGTAACTTCAAATTCCTGCAGAAAGGGTCAAACAAGGCCTGCAAAGGGACTTCTTGCAGCTCATTGGACACATGGTATTCTCCTCAGCAGTTTTTCCAGGCGCCAAGTTCCAGATGAGAGACATACAGTACCACCTAAGAGCCCATTGGTCTCAAAGATGGGATTCTGTACAAAACTAGTGCCAGTGACAAAAACATTCTTGCAGGCGCTAGAGTGGTTGAAGGAGGTGAGCATCCTAAGAGAGGACATTCCCTTCCTCCAGTTTTCCCCCACAAGCATAACCACAACAGGTGCCTCTCTCCTGGGATGGGGAGCCCACTTGGAGGACTTCAAAGTAAGCACCACCTGGAGTCCAGAGGAGACCAGGGAACACATAAAACTGTTAGTGCTCAGGGCCATGTTCCTGGGCATGCAGGCTTTTCCCCTTCAAATCCAAGGTCAGTCTGTGCAAATCAGAACAGACACTACCATTACAATGTACTACATAAACAAGCATGGGGGAACCAGATCATCAAAACTGTGCATAGAAGCTATGAAGATCTGCAACCTGGCCTATTCCTTTAAAGTCATGCTGTCAGCAGTGTACCTGCCAGGAAAGGACAAGGTACTGTCAGACTCACTGAGTAGAATCAGCCAGAGAAACCACAAATGAACACAGAACCACAGTGCTAGCTTCAGTGTTCAGAAGGTGGGGTATACCAGAAATAGATCTGTTCCCCTCCTTGGAGAACTATCAGCTCCCTCAATTTTGCTGCAGGTCCCCAGCACTGGGCACAGTTCCAGAGGACACCCTAACACTGGAGTGGACAGGGAATTTCCTATATGCCTTCCCACCTTTTCCACTCATACAGAGAATACTCATAAAGCTGAGAAGGGAGCCAGCAACAATGATGTTTATCGTTCTAGACTGGGCCAGACAGGCTTGGTACTCCATGGTTCTGTCCCTGTCCAGCAGGACTCCAGTCAACCTGCCACTCAAGCACAATATGCTTACATTGGCTCAGGGCAAGGTAACATTCCCAGACCTCAGGATACTAAACATGAGGGCATGGTTCTTGAAGAGCTAGAATTCTCTAACCTGAACTTGTTAAGGGAGGTAAGAAGGCCTTGAAAATCTCCAGAAAACTATCATCAAGAAAAACTTGTTCCTCAAAATGGAAAATACTTTCATACTGGTGTGCCACCAGAAAAGTAATTCCCATACAGACAGGATTGCCTATAGTTATAGACTACTTGGTACACTTGCAGTCTTTGGACCTCAGGTCCTCCACTCTGAAAGTGCACCTGGCAGCAGTTTCAGATTACACATCAGCTGGCAAGCCCAAATCTCTAGCCTCACAACCAGTTTTTGAAAACGTTCTTTAAAGCACTCAACTACTTATATCCTCCTGTGAGGGGACCCTGTCCCTCCCTGGGACTTAAGCAAATGCCTTTCACAGCTGATAGAGGCTCCCTTTGAGCCAATGACTACTGCTAACTTAAAGTATGCCACTTGGAAAATAGTTTTCCTGATTGCCATGACTTCTGCCGGGAGGGTAAATGAACTGCAAACTCTCTGTACCAAACTGCATAATCTTCAACAGAGATAAGGTATTTCTCAGGACTAATGGAACGTTTTTTATCCATGGTGTTGTCAGAGTTCCACCTGAAACCAGTCAGTGACTCTTCCAGTCCTTTCTCCTGAGCATTCTAGCACAGATGAGCAGAAACTACAGTACCTGGATGTAAAAAGAGCTCTGAGCTGTTACCTGGATCACACACAGGCTATAAATTCCAGCTACAGTCAACTTTTCATTACCTATGGTGAGGTAGCGAAAGGTAAACCAGCAACCAGGAGAACTGTATCTATGTGGATAGTCTCCTGCATACAATTCTTTTATAAGAAAGCTGGTAAAGTCCCATCTGTTATGTATGTGAAATGGTAATGCATTGCGTTACTCTGCCACTTGAGGGCAGCATCCCGATATGTGTAAGCTAGAAAGAGAGCAGACAGAGAGTGTCGTTGCTGAGACCAGAGAGGCACCTGAACAAAAAATGAAAGCTGCTCTACTCCAGTTGTAGTGTGAGTTTGTTGAACAAGACCAGAATAAATGTTAAAACATAACATAATTGGCGACGAGGTGTTTAATTACTCTCCGGTACCTTACCAGAACGAACTACAGCTGTGAAGGTTTTCCTGAGACGTAACTTTTGGACCCACGAGTGAACCCGAGAGAGACACAAAAAAGATGGCCGCTACCATAGGACATATTGATGCCTTTGATGAAAATGTGGAACAATGGACAACTTATATTGAGAGATTTGGACATTTTGTCACAGCAAATGATATAAGTGATGAAAAACAAGTGGCTGTGTTACTGAGTGTCATGGGCAGCACAACGTACAGTTTGCTGAGAAGTCTAATAGCACCAGAAAAGCCCGGGGAGAAAACTTTTGCCAGTATTGTGGAGGTCTTACAGACACATTTCTCTAAGCCTCTGGTGATTGCTGAAAGATTTAGCTTCTCAAACGAAATCAAGCAGAGGGTGAGTCTGTTGCGCAGTATGTGGCTGTTCTAAAGAAATTAGCTGAGCATTGCGAGTTTGGCACCCATTTAGATGATGCCCTCCGGGACAGATTTGTGTGCGGTTTGAAAAGTGAAGCGACACAGAAGCGTCTCTTAACGGAGGCGGGGCTGACATACAAGAAAGCAATAGAGATCGCTGTATCGATGGAAACAGCTGCACAGGAGGCTCAGCACCTAAGTGATTCCCTGAAAGTAAATGCTTTATCCTTCTCTTTTCCCAGGAAGCCTAATAAATGTGGTCGTTGTGGGAAGGCTAATCACAGTGATAAGGATTGCTGGTTTAAGGAACAGACATGTCATAACTGTGGGAAGAAAGGCCACATTGGGCGAGTGTGCAGAGGGAAAAAGAAAGGAGGGAAATCAATGGAAGCAAAGGGAAGCAATTTGTGAAATGTAGAAAGAGAGAAGTACATCGTGTGGAAACACAGGGAACGTGCAGTGATGACACTGATACTGAATTAGCATTGCACGTGCTGACTCTTAAAGGGGAAACGGCAACCATCTGTGTAACACCTGAAATTGAAGGGAAACCACTGAAAATGGAATTGGACACAGGGGCTGCAGTTTCATTGATTTCTACAGACAAGTATGAAACTACAGTATGTTGAGACATCTACCCCTGCAAACGACTGACGTTGTACTGAGGACATACACTGGTGAGGCAATTTCATCTGAAGGTGTCATCAAGGTGCAGGTGAAAATAAATGGGCAAATGGCATTACTGCCTTTGTACGTGGTTAAAGGTAACTATCCTTCGCTCTTAGGCAGGGAATGGCTGAAGAAAATACGCCTCAACTGGCAGGAGATAAGGACTGTTAGTACGGGTGACCACAACACTCTAGAAGCAGTGTTGCAAAAACATGCTCCTTTATTCAAAGGGGAGCTAGGCACAATGAAGGGCATTGAGGCAAAAGTGTCTCTGAGGATGCAGCACAAACCAAAGTTTTGTCAACCACGCCCAGAACTCAGACCAAAGTGGAGGGGCCGACTAACTCGCCTAATCAAGCTGGAGTCTTGTCACCTGTACAGTGCAGTGACTGGGAAATGCCAGTGGTGCCAGTGGTAAAGAAAGACGGGTCCTGAATATGTGGAGACTTTAAAGTAACCATAAATCCAGTTCTGTGTGTGGAACAGTATCCGATTCCACGCATCGAAGACTTGTTTGCATCGCTGGCACAGGACCAACGCTTCAGTAAGCTGGATCTGTCACATGCTTATCTACAAATGAGACTAGATGACAACTCAAGGAAATATCTCACAATAACCACCCAAAAGGGTTTCTTCTGCTATAATCGCCTACCTTTTGGCATTGCATCAGCTCCAGCCATATTTCAGCGAGCTATGGACCAGGTGTTATGAGGTCTTCCAAATGTTCACTGTTACCTGGATGATATACTGGTGACTGGAAGGAATGATGCAGAGCACCTGAAGAACCTGGATGCAATTCTGCAGCGATTGGAAGATTTTGGCTTGCTTGTCCAGAAGGAGAAGTGTGACTTTTTCAAGACTTCATTTGAGTACTTGGGTCATACCATAGATGCAGCGGGCTTACACAAATCACCTGAGAAAGAAAAAGCGATTGAGGACGCCCCAGCACCGGAAAATGTGAGCCAGTTACGGTCGTTCTTGGGCCTGTTAAATTATTATGGCAGGTTTATTCCTAATCTGGCTACGATTCTCAACCCACTAAATGGCTTGCTGTGCAAGGGGAAGTCCTGGTATTGGACAAAGGACTGTGAGAGTGCGTTTACGAAGGCTAAAAAGCAGCTTGTTTCTCAAGATGTGCTCATTCACTATAATCCACAGCTGAGCATCAGACTGGCGTGTGATGCCTCACCTTATGGGGTGGGAGCAGTTCTTTCTCATGTTCTACTGAATGGGGATGAAAAGCCAATTGCCTTTGCATCCAGAACTCTCAGCAAAGCTGAACAAAACTATGCCCAAATTGAGAGAGAAGCTTTGGCAATAGTGTTCGGAGTTCGCAAATTCCACCAATACCTCTATGGTCGGGAATTCACACTCCTCACTGATCACCGTCCCCTCACGACCATTTTCAGCCCCCACAAAGGTAGTCCTTCCATGGCAGCAGCAGCCAGAATGCAACGTTGGGCTCTCTTATTAGCTCACAACTACCGCATTGAATACAAGAAGGCGGCTCTTCATGGCAGTGCTGATGGGCTCTCAAGATTGCCTCTGCAGGTAGCCCACAGTGATAAAGTGGACACTGTTGATGTCTTCTACATCAGTCAGCTTGAGAAATTACCCATCACAAGTTCTGAAATTAAAAAGGTGACAAAAGTCGACCCTGTGTTGTCTCGAGTCTTGGACTTAGTAACAAAAGGGACTTTTACTGTGAACCAGGATATTCACGGTGAGTTATCACCATTCTAGGCCAGACGTAATGAGCTTTCAGTACAGCAAGGTTGCTTGATGTGGGGTGTCTGGGTGATTGTCCCTTCAAAACTACGTACTCGTGTTTTGGATGAGCTACATGTGGGACACCCAGGCGTAGTGAGAATGAAGGCTTTAGCTAGAAGCTATATTTGGTAGCCAGGGATTGATTTGCAAATTGAGCAACAAGCAAAAACATGCACTACCTGTCAGCGTGTTCAGAAAATGCTGTGTCCCTCACCTTTACATCCCTGGATGTGGCCAAGTGCACCATGGCAGTGCATTCATGTAGATTTTGCTGGGCCGTGGGAGGGACACATGTACTTAATTGTTGTAGATGCCCACTCAAAGTGGCCTGAAATTCAAGTCATGGACACCACTACTACCAGTAAGATCATTCAAGTGCTGCGAGGACTATTTAGCCGTTACGGGATTCTTGAACAGCTGGTCAGTGACAATGGACCACAATTTATTTCTAGTGACTTTGCAGCATTTTTGAAGTCCAATGGTATGAGACATATTCGTAGTGCCCCATATCACCCCTCGACTAATGGTCTAGCAGAGCGTTTTGTGCAAACCATGAAGAATGCTCTGAAATCGGCGGTGGGGGTCTTTGACCTTACAACACAAGTTGGATAACTTCCTGCTGGCATACCGAAATACACCCCATGCTACAACAAAAGAATCTCCAGCAATGCTTTTTTTTTTTCAGCGTAAGCTTCGCTCCCATCTTGATTTGCTTAAGCTAGATGTGGCATCAGAGGTTTTGAAGAACCAAGAATCTCAAATACTGCGCCGGCAAGCTTGTTCAAAGGATAGGCAGTTCATTGTTGGTCAAGAGGTGCTTGTTCGAGATTACCGGAAGGGGGAGAAGTGGACGTCTGGTGTGGTGACATCCCTGATGGGTCCAGTGTCGTATACAGTTGATGTTGAATCTGGAGGGAAATGGAAACGGCATGCTGAACAGCTCCTAGATCTTCAGCAGCGCACAGATGGGGACACCTCCAGGGAAGAAAACCTACGGGAAATGTGTATTCCGTCTGCTGTAGCTTACAGAAGCCCCACTACGGAAGTCCCAACACCTTCTGAAGAGGTAGAGCAGGAGGTGGAGAGGAGCAATGGGGAGGCTGTACAACCACCAACCGAGGATCGGAGGGAGGTACCAGACAGGGCAGCCATGCCAAGGGTTGCTCACGAGAGACGTTATCCATCCCGAATTTCAAAACCTCCAGATCGTTTGAACCTGTGAGACATTTAAAAGAAATAAATGTTTTGTGTAGTTAGAGAGCCAGATCAGATAATTGGGGCAGAATAATCCCCTTGACTGGTTCGAGGCCTGGGGCAGTCTACCCCCTACCTCTAGCATAGAATGAACCATCTTAATAATAGTGAATAATGCTAATACTTGTTCATTTGGTAACAATATAATTTAGTGGGGAGGAAATGTTATGTATGTGAAATGGTAATGCATTGCGTTACTCTGCCACTTGAGGGCAGCATCCCGATATGTGTAAGCTAGAAAGAGAGCAGACAGAGAGTGTCGTTGCTGAGACCAGAGAGGCACCTGAATAAAAATGAAAGCTGCTCTACTCCAGCTGTAGTGTGAGTTTGTTGAACAAGACCAGAATAAATGTTAGAACATAACACCATCCAGAGGTCTAAGGGCACATTCCACAAGGGGTACCCCCGCCTGTATGGCAGCATCAAGGGGCCTCCCCTTGCAAGACTTCTGTAAAGCAGCTACCTGGAAAAACAGTATGTAACTCCTAGATGGCGCTATCCTAAAGGCTACTACCCCTGCCTGATTTGCCACTAACAGGTTGAGGGGCCTGGATCCGATGGCAGGTGCCTCCACCCAGAGGTCAGGGTTTGCAATAGTTTAACTAACTTGGTCACAGCCCTCTGGGACACTGTAACCCCCTTTTCTTCCCACTAGTGGCCCACACAATATATCAGAATTACCTTCACAGTATACACTTACCCTCAGGACTGGTTCAGACAGTGTGACTCCTGGGACTCCCTGTAAAATAAGATGATACAGTGCAAAAACCACAGTACAATACTTTAACACAGACGAATACCTCAGGCAGTGTAACTTGCTGAAACAAAAGATCTGATTTATTTAGGGGATATAACAAGGACAGGGAAAATCAGGTTAATTAGTTTAAGCATTAATAATCACAGTACTGTGCACATATTTCAGAATCCCAAATGTCCCTAATGTCACTCTTACTGGGTACCCAGGCAATAAGAGGCTAGCCTATTTGGTGCAGCTGGTTGGGGCCCTGAAGATGGAAAATGCATGCACAATACCCAAATTGTAATCCGGAGCCAGTAGGCTCAGTTCGTGGAGAAAGAAAGGAAAAGTAATCAGATGGAAGACTTGCAATTAGATGATGGCAGGGAGCTAGCCTGATTTGTACTCACAAATTCAATGCTGAAACTGAATGGAAGGCAGATTGTCTTGGATTGCCAGGCTGGAGCAGACCATGTGGACAAGGTCCTTGTGACTGGACCCCAAGGCAGTTCAGAGCAAATGGATGTAGTCTGGATTAAGCTGGGGTTTACTTGCAGCTTCATGCACTCAATTCACTGTACAGGGGATTTGAAACGCGAGTCCCCACTAGCACTACACACATTTATATGGAAAAAGAAAGTACTATACCAGGCAGGCTGCTTCTCTATCCCGATCGCAATTACTGCACAGTACCCGGGAGAACACACAGCAGATTCAGTTCCTGACAGACCGAGCGCGATTCAGCAATTTCTCCAGTCTTCTACAGGGTGAGCCTGGTTTCTACTTTTCAGATCTCCTTGATCCTCTTCACAGATCAGATTCAGTCCAAACAAGCACTTGCACAAGCTGCAGACCGAAACTTGGGGCCTTACACGCGTTTCCCGACTAAAACTGCGCACCGAAGGAGCACAGGGCTCCTTCCCTCTTCACTGCCAGAGCTAAACTGAGACTCCAGTTGACAAAACCGGGCACTTCCTTTGAGTTCCTCCCAGTTCTTGGCTGGATTGGCTGTCACTCACAATAGCCTCCCCCTGTTGGTGCAAAAAGGCGCCGAAGTCCAAACTACATTTCCCAGAGTCACTGCCCATACAATCCTCTTGTGGCTGGCTCAGATTACGAGTCCAAGTTCTGATTTGTCCACAGACACCATTTTAGAGCTACCTTAACCCACACTGATTGGTCCAGTTCAGCAGTTCAAAACTAGAATGGGGAACTAGGCAAACACAGTTCTGATTGCAAAGAAAAGCAGGTTAGACAAACTGTATTTTCATTATTACTCTAAATGATTTCTGGCAAAGTTACATCTTTCAGATAGGTTCCCTTTGCACTCTTAGTGACTGCAAAAACGGAGTGAATTGGCAGCAGCTCGAGTGGGACTCAAGCAGGAAAACACACAGTCCCCCTCATACAAACTAATTGTGTCTGCAAGCAGACAGCTCTTAAAGAGACAGAACCAGAGGCTCTAAAAACACTCACAGATATATGGCTTAAACGCCAAACACTATTCAGGCTCGGAGCATTCAAGCAAGCTCCTGGAAGTCTTTTGGGAACCCCAATTTGCAAGGGGGTTACAAGTGCACACCTTCACAAAGCATTATTGCCTCGAAATCTACTCTAGAAGAGCTGCCAGATTTGGCACTTCTGTCTTGTAGCACCTTTTTCCCCCGACAGGTTCTGTATCCAGTCTCCCAAGGTACTGCTATGGAGTCTACAGTTGTTAAACATAAGTGAAGGATTCCTTGGGTTAGAAGAGAAAATTACTCACTGTAATATTGTAGTTTCTTCCAAGAGATCCCTCATAAATATAATTTTTACACTACCGGATCTGCACCAGTGACAGCGGTGCAGATGAGCAGCACCAGTGCAGATCCAGCAGCGTAAAGAGCTGCCAGAGCATTGCAGGCAGCTGCATTGCACTACGTTGTGGCACAGAACATTATCTGGTTTGTTGGGACCGCGGACCGGGGTGCACCAGTGCAGGCGTTTTTTGCAAGCATGTAAAAACACTGCTTCACCTGCACCAGTGCCACTCCCATTCACGAACCCCTCTGTCAGAAATGCCCCCAAAACATGGCCATCAGAAATACTGCACAGCAGCAGTGTGTAATCAAAACAGGGTGCGATCGGACCAGAGGAAGTCGATTCAGACAGCAGCACTCCAGGTAAGCACCCTATAAAAGTGTCTTAAGTTTAACAATCCCTAACTCCTGCCTCACCTTCCGGAACCTACAGCAGTTCAAGGTTCAGACAAGAATCAGTTGTTTCATTTACTTTAGCACTCTTGTTGCAGTTGTTCTGCACAGTAATGATTTCTGGTTTAATTTCGTACTGATTTTCATTCATTCCAATCTCTGTCATAATTTATTTGGTGCTTTTCAAAATTTATTTAAAAGTTAGAAAGTTTTGGCAGCCATTTAGTTGGATTCATCTCCTCTAGCTCCTGAAACAAATCTCATGTTGGTTGCTAGGGGAGCTGTGATCACCCAGCAGGGTTTTAACTGCATTCCAGTTCCATGTGGCTCGGGTGCAGTTTCTGCCAGACATACAAGATTATAACATCATTAAATGAGATTTCAGCGTCATAATGAATTCTCATCTGATGACATCTGTGATCTCGTAGGCACCGCAATTATTTGTGGTAGTTGAAGTACTAGAAGTACAGTAGTAGTAAGAGTGGGACTCAGGGGGCTTTGCCCACCAAAACTAATCAGTCCTGTGGGGGGGGGGCAGAGGGCACAGCCCCGCAATCGTCTCCATTCCGGTCAGTGCCTGAGGTATGAAATCTCATCAGCCATTTTTACTGTCCATAACAAATGCACTTGCTCCTTCCATGTAAACATTCCATCACTTTCATACAATTGTAAATATCCGGGGTACTCAGATCAGTGGACCTGATGCAGTTAAATAGTATTGGACGAAACAAAAACATCAGTTAAACAGTTGTTAAACCTAGTGAGGGATCCCTTGGAAGAAACAACATTAAACATTACTATGAAGTTTCCCATCCATAGCATCACTTGTCTCAAGATTCCATGAAAGGCTGCTGCCTTGAATCAGTATAGCGCAGAATCAGTAATGGATATCATATACTGCTGCCACCTACAGAAAAGCTCAGTTTCTTCTTTAGAAGTGCATTTTGTTAGTGTCCCACAGTTCTTTAACAATAAAAAGTGAAGATCTGGTTTATGAACTTAGAATTTTCATTTGAGTAAGTGGCCATTTACCCTGTCCCCTACTAGCCACCTGTGACCGTCCTCTGGGCTGCATGTCATAAAACTGGAAACTAGGAAGTGAGAGAGTGGTCTTCACAGATGGAGAGCAAAGCTGTAGGATCACAGCACATAAGCATGTTGAATATTAAAATATTAGTGTAGGAACCTTGGCCAATAAGGGGTCAGTATTTGAATATTGAATTGGTATTTGTGTTTCCCTGAGTGGTAGTTGAAACTTCCCCTCCTCATGCTGGCAAAGATCAGGGGCCTCTGATGTTGGGGTGGCTGTGGTTACTTGAAGGTTGTTCACAGAGGCCAGCAGATGTCTCAGCGGGAAGTGAGGCATAGGCAGGGCCCAAAGGAGTAAGGAGCCAGAGAATGTGGGAATAAAATGAAGAATCAGTACCATGGTTTGAGACTGTGCAAGTTCTTGCAAGCCACATTAAAAAAAATAAATATACTGTATGTATGTATGTATATGTATATATATATATATATATATATATATATATATATCAAAAACGCTAAATACTAGTACTTTCCTCATCCCGTGGCTGCCTTCTATATGTAAAAAAAAAGACCCTGCTGTGCTGATATAAGAAAATGCTGGAATGTAAAATATATTTTTATTAACACAGAAGGTTTTGTTCCATGAGTCTGGATCAGCTGACTTGTGCCCTGTCCAAAACGTTTGCATTGCCACCATGGTAACCAAAATATTTCCTTTCCTTGCTACCTCCCATGTACCCATAATAGTGAACATTAACTGTTCTTGGCACAGAGCCTGGCCTCAGAGGAGCATAAAGAGCAAATTTTTGAACTGCCGAGAGAGGGATTTCCAAGAACAGTCAGTCAGGCCTGGCAGACTAATGCAAGGGAAAGAAAGAAATGTAGTTGTCATACAGTGCCTTTCATACACACCGTATCCCAAAGTGCCTCACAAGCGAAGAACAGCCGACAGCAGCCATTAGGGGTGTACAAAGAGGTTACGAGAGATGGAGGTGGGCCGCCCAGCTATCTCTGCATCAGCATGTCATTTTGCCATTCAGGTAACCGGAGTTTGGGAGCGACCTCAGAAGGCAAAGTGTGCTGGTTAAGCTGCCGCAGGACAGTGTGCCATAGTCAGGCAGGATCTTTGGTGAGCTCCATCACCACAGCGTCCCCTGTGGCCAGTCCAGGGAGCTTGCTGCTGCAGCGGGGCCTTGCTTTGTGCATGTAAGAACCATAAATGATGGCAGCACTCACATTGGGGGAGGTGGGATGGACCAAAAATGGGGCATAAAAACCCCACATCCATCTAAATGATAGCCTGGGCCTTGGTGACTCACCTTCATACTAGTGCCTAAAGGAATACAGCCCAGTACCCACAGTGGACTGCCTTGGGGGAGATGTACTGCCCCCTGGAGCCCCTGCCATGTTGAGCAAGTCATCGGGGTAACTGGCATCTGGGGAAGGCAGGGAAAGTAGGCCAAATCAGGGTGTATCCCTTGGAATAATGTGAAAAACCTGAATGAAAAAAAGAGAAATGGATGTGGGTTAGAGAAGCTTAGAGGGAGGGGTGGCTGAGCAGCTGGGAGGTAGAGCGCAACAGGTTAAAAGATTTGCTCAGTGTTGCAGTCAGTAAGTGGCGCAGGTGGAATTTAAACTTGAGTTTACCAGTTTACACACTGCTCTGCACTTTATCCACTAGGTTACTCTGCCTCCAATGAACGAACAACAGGAACAGGAATAGGTTTTATATAACAGTTTTTATACACACTATATCCTAAAGCACTCCAAACACATTTAGCAGCAAGCATTAGGAGCACACAGAGTGATTCAATGAGAGACTGAGAGAGGTTAAGGAAAACCCAGGAGGTTTGCATATGGAGCACGAGTCAAGACTGAAGATGGGAAGTACAGGGTAGGGACTTGCTTAGGGTCATGCAATGATAGCTGGCTGTTGCAGGTTTCAAATGCAGGTCAGAGATTTTACCACTCTGCACTGTAACCATTTTCTTACACTGCCTACTCAAAGCAGTTCCCACAGGGGTGTAGCTACCACACGTGATGCAGGCAGTGATCCGGGTTACAGGGTGAGCTCAGGCTGCTGGAGGCTGGTCAGAGAGAGGAGGAGTGAGCATCCCAGAGGACACTGTCCTTGTAGGAGGGAGGGAGGGTCTCTGCCTTTGCTGCCATGCTGCCACCTGAGTGCCTATGGGTGGCACTGCAGCGCCAGATAGACAAGAAATGGGAGGGAGGATGCCAGCTGGACATGTGGACTGCACGCTGTCATGCATATTCCTGCACTGCACCCATTGCATGCCAAGATCCTGTGGGATGAAAGAAACCAGAAAAATGAACCTGGCATCTGAGATGGAGGACCCCAGTATATTCGAGCTCCATACTTCTGCCGTGACACCGCCTGATCACCTGGAGTATTCAGGGTAAATTCCCCACCCCTACCCTGACTTGGGGTAAATCATGGCTCCATGGAGTGGTGCTCGCTAGTGTGAGACATATGGGGGCTCTTTTGTGCCTTGCAAGTTCCAGAGAGAACTGACTGCTGGAGATAGTATGGGGGTATCAAATGTAAGTACCCAGTAAGTTTCCCATGTCCATGCATGCTGAGCCTTGTGTTTTTTCCTCATAAAACAATTTTATCTACCAGCTCAGGAAATTTGTAGCTGCAGCAACCACATAGCTCCAGTCCCTTGTTTTGTGCCCCCCATGAACTTTTCTTTTCGCTGTTACTGTTGGCACTGTAGCCATGTAGGGAAAGGCATGGGATAGCAATGCAAATCGCCTGCAGGCATGAAGCAGGGCCACCCTGATAGATGCAGGCACATAGGTCTGCAACACACCCTGCCTGAAGAACTATTATATGTCAAAGGTAGGGGTGCTGTGATACAGCACCTGAATGCCCAGGAGCCAGTGGGATAGGGGGGCCACCATGTAACCTGATCATGAAATTGACAGTGGCAGGGAAATGGGCAAGGGTTGGGGGTTCCACTAGACAGCAGGGATGCTTTATAAAGAAACAGAAAGGCCAGTCCACTGGCACAGTGGTTGTATTTCCACTTGTGACACTGACAATCTGGGTTCAGGAACGGACCTGGGGAGTCAGGGGGCCAGCCAAGAAACAAGGACTGAGCATCCTGGGGACTGCTGTCCTTCTCCAGAAGGCTGGAGGGGGAGAGTGTCTGGCACTTGATGGACCCCGGCAAAGGCTGGGGGTACTGCAGCAACTGGCGCCAGTGCATTAGGGGTTTGGGAAGACGCTTGACGTTATTGCATGTCCGGGCCCCCAGGGCAGCAAGCAACGGAAATGCCTCTGATGCCTGCTGGGGGGGTTCCACTCTTGTGGCCCTGACCCGGGGGGAATCCAGGTCTTGCCCACAATGTTTATTAGGGAATGGGAAGCTCCCTCAGTGGCCCCACCCAAGGGGTAAGCCTGGGCATGGGGGCGGCAGGTGGATGGGTCCTGAAGAGAGGGGGATCAGGCAAAAAAAATATAAAGAAACAGAAAGGGAAGGGTAGGAAAAGGCTTGGGAGTCCACCCAGTCTGCCATGGAACCCCACCTGCAAGTACTCTGAAATGGCTCCACTCTCTACCTCCTACCTCCCACCCAGTCCTCCTCACCCTCCCCTGGTTAAGAATACCTTTGGGCCCAGCAGTGGGGCATCGCACTGCCATGCAGGTAATGTGAGCAAGGGAGGAGGCTCTGGTCACCATGTCAGGAGACAGACCAAGTTGAGGTAACTGCCATGTGGCAGTGTGCCTTGCTAGGGAGGGCAAGCAGTGGGATTTGGCACCACAGCAACCCCAGAGGTTGGGCTATGGAGCTCACTCTCACCACAAAACCCCTGCAGTAATGTCATGGAGCTTGCTCTTACCATAGCACCCCCTTAGGTTGGGCCATGGAGTGCGCTCTCACCACAGCACCCCCTGCAGTTGGACCATGTAACTCACTGTCGCCACAGCATCCCCTGACACTGAGCCATGGAGCTCACTCTTACCACAGCAACCCCTGAGGTTGGACCATGGTTCTCGCTCTCACCACAGCAACCCCTGCAGTTGAGTCATGGAGCTCACTTTCACCACAGCACCCCCTGTAGTTAGACCATGTAGCTTGCTCTCACTACAGCAACCCCTGCAGTTGGACCATGTAGCTCACTCTCACCACAGCATCCCCTGCGGTAGGATCATGGAAGTCGCTCACACCCCCTGAGGTTGGACCATGGAGATCATTCTCACCACAGCACCCCCTGATGCTGAGCCATGGAGCTCACTCTTACCACAGCAACCCCTGCAGTTGGACCATGTAGCTCGCTCTCACCACAGCAACCCCTGCTGTTGAGTCATAGAGCTCACTCTCACCACAGCAACCCCTGAAGTTGGACCATGTAGCTCGCTCTCACCACAGCAACCCCTGCTGTTGAGTCATAGAGCTCACTCTCACCACAGCAACCCCTGCAGTTGGACCATGTAGCTCGCTCTCACCACAGCAACCCCTGCAGTTGGACCATGTAGCTCACTCTCACCACAGCAACCCCTTAGATAGGGCCATGTAGCTCACTCTCACCACAGCAACCCCTGCGATTGGGCCATGGGGCTTGCTCTCACCACAGCAACCTCCATGGTTGAGCCAGGGAGCTCACTGTCACCACATTACCTCTAATGTTGAACCTGGAGCTCACTCTCACCAGCATCCCCTGTGGTGGGATCATGGAACTCGCTCGCACCCCCTGAGATTGGGCCATGGAGATCATTCTCACCAGAGCACCCCCTGATGCTGAGCCACAGAGCTCACTCTCACCACAGCAACCCCTGCAGTTGGACCATGTAGCTCGCTCTCACCACAGCAACCCCTGCAGTTGGACCATGTAGCTCACTCTCACCACAGCAACCCCTTAGATAGGGCCATGTAGCTCACTCTCACCACAGCAACCCCTGCGATTGGGCCATGGGGCTTGCTCTCACCACAGCAACCCTCATGGTTGAGCCAGGGAGCTCACTGTCACCACATTACCCTCTAATGTTGAGCCGTGGAGCTCACTCTCACCACAGCATCCCCTGTGGTAGGATCATGGAACTCGCTCGCACCCCCTGAGGTTGGGCCATGGAGATCATTCTCACCAGAGCACCCCCTGATGCTGAGCCACAGAGCTCACTCTCACCACATCAACCCCTGCAGTTGGACCATGTAGCTCGCTCTCACCACAGCAACCCCTTAGATAGGGCCATGGAGCTCACTCTCACAACAGCAACCCCTGCGATTGGGCCATGGGGCTTGCTCTCACCACAGCAACCCCCATGGTTGAGCCAGGGAGCTCACTGTCACCTCATTACCCCCTGATGTTGAGCAATAGAGCTTGCTCTCACCATCGCAACCCCTGAAATTGGGCCATGGAGTTCACTTTCACCACAGCAGCCCCTAAGTTTGCACCATGGAGCTCAATTTCACCACAGGGTTGCTGTGCATGAAAAGATCAACAATGGCTGTGCCCATGCCATGGGGTTAAGCGAGAGACTTTGCTCTAAGGGGAAAAACTTGAGAAAAAAAAGCTATTAAAAATAGAAATCAATTTCTATAATTTCCTTGTTGTGCTGCAATAACTGTGTCATTATGGCATTGTGCTGCCCTGAGGATGCCACTACTGCGGCACAACAGAGTGAAATGATCCAGCGTGGTACCATTGCTTGAGTCACGGCAATTGTCATAATCAAGTATCGGTGAAAGGAACTATTCACCTTCAGAGAGTAAAGTAAGACTTCGACGAGTTTTAAAAATGTGTTAAAACAACCTGTTGACTGGTTATTAAATTTGACCATGCTCAGTTGAAAAAATTCCCTATTTTTCAGCGCAACTCTTCATACTCAAGTCTCAGTGATCAAACTCTTACAAATTATTTAAATGACTTGCAAAACTATTGGCTTTTTGAAACACTGCTCATTATAAATGACATGCTGTGCTCAACACTACTGTTCTGACTTACACTGCTGCTGCAGTGTTGAGAGAGCAATTCAAATAAATTTATTATGAATGCTGATACAGAAAGATGTATTGAGACAGCTTTTTTTTCCTTTCCTTTCAAGACATGGTTGTCCATACATTATAAAATAAATGTGTATGGGCAACCATACACAGACAAGCCTGTGTCTGAATCTCTAGGTTTCCATGGCATCCAGGCCACCTCAAGCTGTGCACTCAAGGTTCCTCGTGGCAATGGATGCCTCTCAATTCAGACACAGGCTTGTCATATATGGTGGCCCATAGACAATCATGTATGTGCAGCCAGTCATCTAAATGATGACCATCGGCACCCTCAGGCTCTGCACCATGTTGATCATCATTGGCTATGATTTGGGGGGGGGGTAGCAAACAGGGCTGACAGGTTGCTGGCAGCACAAACTCTGACAGCAATAGATGGCAACTTGGGGGCCAAACAGCTATATGGAAAACAATAGTCCCTTTGTAGTCATGACAGCCATTTGTAAATCCAGCGATGGTTTTTGTGTTGACTGCTGCTCTGTGGAAGCTCTGTCACTGATCAGGAAGCAGAGACCTTGTGCGCTTGGTAGGAGACAAGTGCTACTGCTAACATATAAAACACTATAGCAACAACGGAGGGGACTGGGTACACTGGGGGGAAGGGGATACACTGAGACAGAAATGACAGGGAAAGCAGAGATAAATCAAAACACATTTATTTGGAGCAGAGCACTGTAACTCTCATTAATCCACTTATCCACCACTGTGTCTGTGAAAAGGCACTCCTTAACATCTTTTCTGAACTCCCTCCCACCTAGCTTTAAATTGTGCTCTCTGGTGAATGAACTTTTGTTCAGTTGGAACAGCTCAGCTTGGTCCGTCTTTTTGTATTCCTGCAGGTATTGGTATTTATTGTTGTACAATACACTTTAGTGTTTTTTTATGCAAACTTGAAACACTATCTGTATCAGAGAACACCAACTAGCTAGACACATTTTTTATCTCCACAGGATGGTATGGCACAAATATTTATGTAGCTTGTTGGGTATGACACAACAAGCATTTCATGGATACATAGATATTGTCATCAGATAAAGGCCTTTGGCCCACCTAGTCTGCCCATTACTACAATTTACTGTGCTTGTTCAAGCTTCCCCTGGAAATAGGCTATCCCTCTACCCCCCCCCCACAACTACCAGAATCCCCTTATGCCTATCCCACGCCTTCTTAAATCCAATAATCATTTCTACCCCCACCACCTCTTCCAGAAGGCTGTTCTATTTGTCCACCACCCTCTCTGTGAAAAAGTACTTCCTCACATTTCCTTTGAACCTCTCTCCCTCCAGGTTCCTCCCATGTCCCCAAGTCCTGGAGCATCATTTTCTTTGAAAAATTGTTTTCCTACACTTTGTTTCTCCCTGTGAGGTATTTATAGGTCTCAGTCATATCCCCCCTCTTCCTTCTCCCCTCCAGGGAGAGTATATATTTGAGTCTTTCAGCCTACCGTCATAGAGTTTGTGATATAGTCCTTGCACCATCTTGGTTGCCCTCCTTTGAACTGCCTCCACCCTGTCTATGTCCTTATGTAGGTAAGGGCTCCAGAATTGGACACTGTACTTGAGGTGTGGCCTCACTAATGTCCTGTATAGTGGAATTATGACTTCCCATTTCCTGCTGGTGATACCCCTGCCTATGCATCCCAGCATCCTGTTTGCTTTTCATGCTGCATTGTCGTGCTGACTCCCTACCTTGAGGTCATCAGAGATGATGACCCCAAGGTCCATTTCCTGCTTAGAGCATTCCATAATCTCCCCCCCAGCTGATTTGTTGTTACTGGGTTTTTGTGCCCCATGTGCATTATCTTGCACTTTTTAGGGTTAAATCTCAACTGCCAGTCCCCTGACCAGTTCTCAAGCTTCTGCAGATCTCTCCTCATTCTCTCCACACACTCTGTCATGTTTACACTGTTGCAGACCTTTGTATCATCAGCAAACAGGCACATTTTCCCTTCTAGGTCTTCTGTAATCATTTAATTCTGCCATCTGTGCCCTGCAGTCTATGAAGCTGTGCGTGCCAGCCAGCTCGAGCTATCGCTAAGCAACAGCGGCATGATGGAAACCTTTTTATTGAAATACATTAGTTTGAAATGCTAATGAATATTGTATAAACTGCATATGTGATGGATGCTCATGAGATACAATATTTATCTTCATTTGTGGTCAGTGACCTCTTTTGACCTCACTGGTGACTTCGCCACCTGGGAAGATCAAGAGGTCACTGACCACTCAAAAAGATAAATATCATGTTTCCTGAGCATCCATCACATATCTTCTATGTCTCTATTATGTCCTCCCTTTCCTCCAGGGAGTACATATTGAGGATTTCAAACCCGTCCTTGTAAGTCTTACCCTGCTGCCCACTTATCATCTTGATTGTCCTCTGCTTTATCGTTTCCAGCCTGTCTCTGTCCTTCTATAGGTGTGGACTCTAAAAATGCTCACAGTACTCAAAGTGTGGCCTCACCAGTGACCTGTACACACCGGCATAATCACCTCCTTTCTGTAACAGGTAAATCTCCACCTAATACACCACAGCAACCTATTTGTCATCTCATATGCCATACGGCATTGGGAGTGGACTTCATGTTATGATTGCTTATTACCCCTAAAATCCCTTTTTTACAAAAATGTTCAAGAATTACCACATCAATGCTATACACAGTTTGCGGTTTCTTACTGTCGATGTGCAAGACCTTGCATTCCTTTTTTTAAATATATTTTATTGAAATTTAAACAAAATACATAATAATTCACCATTCATATAGTTCAGCATTTCAACTTCAGAACATTGAACAGACAGACAAACAGTGCAGGTATGAAGTGTTTCCAGTTTCATTATACATTTGAAGTGAGGTGCTTATTATAGTTACCAGGTGTAGTGAAGAGATAGCTGGATGGTGGGTCTGAGGTCATCTGGGCAGGCAGAACCAAGAAAAGGACCTTGCATTTCTTAGCACTGAGCATCAGCTTCCATATGTTAGACCATTTTCTAACATTCTCCATATCCTTTTCATTGTTTTAACCCCCTCTCTACTGTCCACTTGTGAGGGTGTAATGATGTGACCTGAAACCCTGGGTGACTAAGAGTGCCGGGGGTTCATTACCATGTAATCAGCTGGGACCGAGTACAAAGAGAGGCAGGAGTCATACTTGAGGAACAAGAGCTTGGCTTTATTGTGAATAGGAGTTTCAGTACACATGCCAGTAAACCAGAGGTCATGGATCAAGAACTGATTACTTTATGCGGAAGTATCTTAAGGGTTTTTACTACTTTAAGCTGATTCAAATGTTCACAAAGACTTACTACTTTATGAGCTCAGCAATACCTGGCCAGGCTATACTAGTAATTACTTTAAATTAAGCAACCGCTTATTTGACATTAAGCAAAGGGACATTTGTCAAATGGGTATGAGAGCAAAGAATCATCAGACATTGGCTACATGTACCCTCAGATAGTTTACCAGAAAGGATGAAACTAAAGTCTGATGGGTTTTAAGGCAGCACTCAAATAGGTAGGTAGTCTCTAATTAGTCAACAGTATGTTTGCACTGAGCACCAGTGGTTAGGCAGTCTCACACAGGCACCAATAATTAGACAGTCTTACAATATGGCACATGGGTGAAAAAGCACAGTAGTTTCATAGAGTCCCTCTGTCTCCACCCTTGTGGAGAGGCACCATGTCTGCAACCCTCCTTCACCCTTTCCTATGGACATATTGAACAAGTCCATTGGGGGGGCACCAGTGTCAGTCCTGTCTCCCTAGGCACTCTTGGATGCAACCCATTCGGCTCAGGCGATTTGTTTACTTTAAGGTTTAGCAGCCCCTTTTACGCCCTATCTACTGATGTTATCCCAACTTCCAATCTTTGTTCCTTAGCTGCCCCCTACCTCCAGATTTAATTCCAGTTAGGCGAGGGGCCTGAGGCCTCGATGGTAAACACCGTACTGAACCATTCATTCAGAATATCAGCCTTTTCCATTTCATCCTCCACATTAAACCCATCCTTCCTAATGCCTTCTCTCATCTGCCTTCTTTCCCCTGATGTGCCTAAAAAAGGTCTTGTCTTATCTTACCCTTCACCCCTTCTGCTATCCTAAGTTGTAAGCTAACCTTGGTTTCTCTTACTAGTTTCTTGGCAGCCTTTAATTATACTTTGTGTTCCTCCACCTGATGAGGCCCTGTATGTAGGGCAATATGTAGGGGAGACTGCACAACATCTTCTAGTGCTGCATCAATAACTTATTGAAATTACCTCTGGGTGAGTATACCACTTTTCTTTTTGTTTTCTGTGTTTAGCTTTCAAGCAGCAGCAACTTTGTAGAATAGTCTGCCCATTTTTACGTTCGCTTGCGCACATGCGCAAGGAACATTTTGGGAGAGTAGCACACTTTGGAGGTGTGCCTCTTCCATTCAATCCAGTGCTCTGTTGAGCAGGCGTAGTGGTCCTGCACCAATGAGTGCGGGAGCTCTGTATGACAGCGGTGGTCTTCGCTTCAAAGAAAACCACTGCTGTCATACTTCCGCCCCTGGTGTCCGCAGCGCGCTCCCCGCATCGTCCACGCCACCCCAAAGCTTTGATGCCATGCTGGGAGCCCACCCAGCGTGGCAAACATTGTTGCCGATGGGGTGCCCAATCGCCGCCCCACGGCCCCTGGCCATTTTTCCTTCTGCCACGCTGGGAGCCCCACCCAGCATGGCAAACCTCCCGCTTGTTTTGGCCGACGGGGTGCCCAATCCCCATCGGCTCCTTGGCCCCCCCAGCCATCTTCTACCATGCTGGGAGCCCACCCTAGCGTGGCAAGCATCCCACATAGTCTGTTTTTTTTTTAAAAACCTGGAAAGAAAAAACGGTCCCACGTAGTCTCCCAGTCCCCCCTCCCTCAACCCGCACCCACCCACTGCTCACCCAGCCTCCCACCACCCCTCACCCCATACTTATCTCCGAGCTCGGCGCGACAATCTTGATGGACGGGAACACATCTGCACTCTTCAAAGCCGACCGTGAACTGAGGAAATGCCGGTAAGCTGTATAATGGGCTAGATAGGGGGTTTCAACTATTGCATATCTCAGTCATTTTTGGAATTTTGCACCAAATTTTCAACATGGGTTTTGGGACCCCTTCTCATGAATGATGTCACTATCATGGCGTTATTCGGGCCCGAAGGAGTGATTTACGCAGTCACTGCGGCGAAATCATCGAACCCGAGGCTCTTTGTAATGACATCATTCATGAAGAAATCCAACCATGTTAATGAGTAAAAGTCAAAAATGACTGTTCTGGCGTGCGTTGCGCAGTTCCTCGCGGGCTCGTAAGTTCCACCAATTTTCAATATTTTCACTCCAGATTTTCAACATTGCCATTTTACACACCTCCTTATGAGCAGTACAACTGTCATTTTCACATCCTGCCCAAAATGTGTTTCGCCCATGTAGCGCACAATGGATGAGTCGGTGTGCAAAATCAATGTATGGGACACATTAAGAAAATCACAGTGACACTGTTCATTAGCAGAGGTCTTAAAATGGCTATGTTGAAAATTTGATGAAAAATTCCTAGAAATTACTGTTTATGACGTAAGCGTATGCAGCAGTTCCCATGCACGCTCATAGGTTGCGAATTTTCAATATTTCTACTCCAGATTTTCAACATTGCCATTTTACCACACCTTCTTATGAGTAGTACAGCTGTCATTTTTCACATCTCACCCAAAACGTGTTTCCGAAAAATGTAGCGCACAGTGGCGCAGTCGGTGTGCAAAATCAATGTATGGGACACATTAAGAAAATCACAGTGACACTGTTCATGAGCAGAGGTCTTAAAATGGCTATGTCGAAAATTTGGTGAAAAAATTCCTAAAAATGACTGTTTTACAAGCGTGCGTTGCGCAGTTCCTAAGCACGCTCATACGTTTGTGAGTTTTCTATATTTGCACTCCAGATTTTCAACATTGCCATTTTACCACACCTCCTCATGAGCAGTACAGCTGTCATTTTTCACATCCTGCCCAAAACATGTTTCCGCCCATGTAGCGCACAATGGTACAGTCGGTGTGCGAACTCAGTGTATGGGACACATTAAGAAAATCACAGTGTCACTGTTCATGAGCAGAGATCTTAAAATGGCTATGTTGAAAATTTGGTGAAACAATTCCTGCAAATAACTGTTTTACGAGCGTGCATTGTACAGTTCCTACGCACGCTCGTTAGTTTGCGAATTTTCAATATTTTCACTCCAGATTTTCAACATTGCCATTTTACCACACCTCCTTATGAGCAGTACAGCTGTCATTTTTCACATCCTGCCCAAAACGTGTTTCCGCCCATGTAGTGCACAATGGCGCAGTCGGTGTGCAAAATCAATGTATGGGACATAGTAAGAAAATCACAGTGACACTGTTCATTAGCAGGGTTTTAAAATGGCAATGTTGAAAATTTGGTGAAAAATTCCTAAAATGACTGTTTATTTAGCATGCTGGTACAGTTCCTATGCATGCTCGTAGGTTTGCGAATTTTCAATATTTCCACTCCAGATTTTCAACATTGCCATTTTACCACACCTCCTCATGAGCAGTACAGCTGTCATTTTTCACATCCTGCCCAAAATGTGTTTCCGCCCATGTAGCGCACAATGGCGCAGTCCATGTGCGAACTCAATGTATGGGACACATTAAGAAAATCACAGTGACACTGTTCATGAGCAGAGGTCTTAAAATGGCTGTGTTGAAAATTTGGTGACAAAATTCCTTAAAATGACTGTTTTACGAGTGTTCATTGCGCAGTTCCTATGCACGCTCGTAAGTTTGCGAATTTTCAATATTTTCACTCCACATTTTCAACATTGCCATTTTACTACACCTCCTTATGGGCAGTGCAGCTGTCATTTTTCACATCTTGCCCAAAACGTGTTTCCGCCCATGTAGCGCACAATTTATTTATTTATTTATTGAAAATGTTTCACCAGGAAAAGCACGCTGAGCAAAGAATGCTCGTCTCACAGTGCGACCTGGGGGTTACAAAGGAGGCAGGTATACATACAATAGTTGAACTCACAGTAGCATAATATGGGAAAAGTACATAGTTGGGAGGGATTACATCTGAACTTATACAAAGGCAGTACAGTACAGCGGACACAGTAAGTACTGGTATACAATTATGGATTCACAGTGAGGAAGAGCAGTACAGGACATGATCATAAGGCAAGGTATACAATACAAGGGTAAGCTTCGAGGCAAAAACATGAAGTGCATAAGTGCAAGTTACAGAACAGAGGTAGTAATAGCAGGTATTGAATGACTGTAGTGTAGGTTGAGCTTCAGAGAGATGCAACACATAGAGAGGGAGGATTTGGAGTGAATATGGGGGGAAGAGATAGAGGGGGAGGAAACGTAGGTGAGAAGGGCAGAGGTATAGGTGAGGAGGGGGGAGTGGAGATGGGGAGCTTAGGTTGAGTAGGGCCGAGGGAAGGGAGGGAAATAGTGAGGGGAGGAGTAGGGGAGTATAAGTGTGTGGGGTAGCATATAAGCCAGACAATTAGGCATGGCCAGGCCACTGGTCAGGCACAGTGGGGAGTGGGGGGGGAGGAGCCAACCCAGAGGGTGGTCAGGGGCAGTCACAACCAGGTGCCAGGAAGTTTGAGAGGGCATAGGAAAGGGAGAGCTTGGATGAAGAATGACGGATCTGGGTGGGTACGCCATTCCAGAGTTTAGGGAAGAGGTAGGAGAAGGCAGATTGGCCGGTGGTGGTCGTACAGTCGCTGTGTGAACTCAGTGTATGGGACACATTAAGAAAATCACAGTGGCACTGTTCATGAGCAGAGATCTTAAAATGGCTATGTTGAAAATTTGGTGAACAAATTCCTAAAAATAACTGTTTTTCTGATAGTTGTGCAGTTCTATATTACCTTCCGTAAGTTGCGAATTTTCAATATTTTCACTCCAGATTTTCAACATTGCCATTTTACCACACCTTCTTATGAGCAGTACAGCTGTCATTTTTCACATCCTGCCCAAAACATGTTTCCGCCCATGTAGTGCACAATGGCGGAGTCGGTGTGCAAAATCAATGTATGGCACACAGTAAGACAATCACAGTGACACTGTTCATTAGCAGAGGTTTTAAAATGCCAATGTTGACAATTTGGTGAAAAAATTCCTAAAAATGACTGTTTTACGAGCGTGCACTGCACAGTTCCCACGCTCGCTTGTAGGTTTGCGAATTTTCAATATTTCCACTCCAGATTGTCAACATTGCCATTTTACCACAATTCCTTATGAGCAGTACAGCTGTCATTTTTCACATCCTGCCCAAAACGTGTTTCGCCTATGTAGCGCACAATGGGGGTAACAAAAAGGTCATGCTAAAAATTTATTGTGCAAATACCAGCAATCGCACAGGGCATTAGGGTAAAGCACCATACATGCCAAACACCACTGCAAATACCTGCAAGCGAACGTTCGACATTGACAAATGCTTGTTTTTTCTTTTGCAGAGAACTAAGGCTACATTTGTTCATTCCATACTAGATAAGAAGCGTCAAGATTCAATACTGCATATCAAGACCAAGTAGCAGGGAGACCTAGGGTGGAAACTGATGATGGAAATTGATCTGAGATGTACTCTGCAGCTCGTTCCACCTCGTACTCATGCCTTGGAGTTGCCTCAGACTTGATCCCTTCTGAATGGTAGTGCAGGAGGACATATCTCTGTGGCTCAGCTCTGATATTGAACTTGCTCCTAGACTAACCCTGTTGGGGGATACCCATGACTGTACCTTGAGGGATGCTGATCAGCATCACATCCTCCATTTCTCATTGGCTGCAGCCAGGTCATGCCTGGTGAGGATCTGGGTAGCATCATTTCCACCCACCCACCCTGGTGAATGGATTTGGGAGATCCTGCAGCAAATGCCCCTGGAACAGATTAGATTCTATTTATGGGGAGAGGCAGTTAAGACTTATAGGGTATGAGGCCTAGTTCAGGATCCCCTGAAAGATGACTCAGTGGGTGCTGTACTTGAAATCTGGCTTGCCACAGAGGTCCGTGAGTGGATGGTTCCAAGGATCTACTATAAGGAGCAGTGGGGTTGATCCTCCTGAACAGGTTAAGGTTCCACAGGACTGAGGTCTCTAGGTCAGAGCTCATGAACCCTGGGAGTAAGGTGGTTGTAGTCATACTATTCCAAGTTTTCAGCCAACTGTCTAGAATAGAGGTGTTCCATACAGCAGGTGCTAAATCGTGCTTATTACTAAAATATCATCTACTTCTCAAGTATCCACAACATTTTGTTTGGTGGTAGATACCATGGAGAGGGGGATGGAGGGAGAGTTACTTGAATGGAGGCAGGAATAATAGGGTACCAGTAAGAATTAGTACGTGCTTAGTAACATTTTTGACTGGAAACTGGGGACATTAGATGGATGAATTAGATTATGAACATGCCCCTCCCTTATCTTGTAAAACGGGATAGGGGTTAAGAGGCTTTCTCTCAATCTGGCTGTTGGAACCAGGATTATAATCCATATATTCATTATTCACTCCTCAGCTTTTCTCTGTTCTGTTAATTTTACAGCCACTGGTGACAATGGCCACACAAATGTTCTGAAATAATGACACCTATTGTGGATAACCTGTACTTCTCTGTATCAGGTACCAGATTTTACAACAGTACTATGTAAGAACTGAGACATGACAGGGTGTGCATTATGGTGATATAATCATACATCTCAGGTGCATTATTAGGCACCAGGCACAGCTGTGTGCCATTAAATGCACCAGAGAATCATAGAATTTGTTTGGAGAAAAGGACCATTTGGCCCACCCATCTGTCCAGATGTTCACTGTCTAATCTGTCTCCGCAGACCCTAACTGGTCTCTGGCAACCGTCCCTCCCCCATGTTTTCTAATAGACCACTATGTCTATCCCACACATCATTGGAGCCCCCCCCCCCCACACACACACACACACATACACACTTTTTTTGCATCCACCACTTTTGCTGGCAGGCTGTTCCAGGCATCTACCACCCTTTCAAGGAAGAAATATTTTCTCACATCTCTCTTAAACATCTCCCTTCTGCTTCATTTCATGCCCCTGGTCCTGCTGCTCCTCCTTATTTGAAATATACTTCCCTATTGCACCCTGTTTATCCCTGTGAGGTACTTGTAAGTCTCTTTCATGTCACCTCTCGCTCTCCTCTCTTCGAGGGTGTTCATATTCAGATTTCTCAGTCTCTCCTTGTAGGGCTTCTCATGCAAACCCAACATAATTTTAGTTGCCCTCCTCTGGACTGCCTGCACCCTGTCTATGTCCTTTCCAAGGTATGGTCTCTAAAACTAGACACAGTACTCAAGATGGGGTCCCACCAGTGAGCAATACAGTGGCAACACCACCTCCCTCCTCCTTTTCTTTTTCAGTGATACTGCAAAACAAAATATCACAGAGATACAATAAAAAATATATTATATGAAATGAAACAGAAAAAATTAAAAAAACAGTGACAAGCAGAGGTTACAATTTTATAACAATATTAGAACATTTTATATATTGACATAAACAGATACAGAAACAAATGAAAAAAGAAAAACATTAAAGTGTTTAATTGTTTAAAAGGGAGTCAGCAAAGAGAAAGAAAGAAAGAAAGAAAGGGGAAAAAGGTATAGGGATAGAAAAAGAGGAGGGAAGAAAGAAAGGTGAATTGCAGAAATGTCAACCTGTTTGTAAATATTTGTTTTCAAAGGATAGCCAGATCTTTTCCCATAACTGTCTTTTAGCTCGGATATTATAATGTACCTGTTCGATTTTAGCTATATCCAGCAGCATATTAAGCCATTGGGAATATGTTGGAGAGTTAGGATTTTTCCACCTCCCTCCTCCTGCTGGAAAAACACTTCCCTATGTACCCCAGTATCCCACTAGCCCTACCCATTGCTATGTCACACTCCCCTGCCACCTGGAGGTCATTACAGTGGAGCCCTCGTAAGTGAACACCCTCGGGATAAAAGTTCTTTGTGCACTTAAGTGGGCTGTGCATTTAACCAGAAAATCACTCCCAGGCATATTTCTCTGTTTCTGTAATGTGCTTTATTAAGTACCAGGTGCTCAAATTAAAATGACATTACTGCACTGTCCTACAACACAGTACTACTTAAAACAAACATTTGTCAATGCCGAACGTTGGTTGCTTGTTAAAGAGCAGATATGTCAGGAGGCGTACAGTGTCAATTATTTCAGATCATGATCTAAATCCCAGTATTAGCAAACAAACAACAGAACAACAGGGTGCCAAAATAAATTAAAACAACTGTCACCTCATGACAGCAGTGACCGGCTGTATTCATTCTTTTGAGCTGACGGGCTACAATGACAGCAAGCGCTGCCAAGCAGAAATAGGTAACGAGTCTAAATACATAAAGTAATTAGTTATTAATGACAGTCTTACTCCGGTGATTGTTATGTTTATTGGTGGACTCACTTTATTTGAATGATAGGGTTCTGCACAAACGTTTTCCCACAGTGCACTATCTGCAGCTCTGTGGCTTTTGCCACAGCCCGATGTCAATCACAGAGACAGACAGCAGCTTCACTCATTCTCCCGCTTGTGCTTCACTGGTGACCTGCAGAAGAAAATCAAAGAGAGCGTCTTTTTATGAAAGGACATCTGGGCTCTTACAAGCAGGCATGACTCCTCTGGGGACATCATTCAAGAAAAAGCAACTGATTTTCTTAACTCGAGTTAAAAACAGAGTTTTACTAGATAGTGGCTCTTTAAACAAGGAGACTTGTGGTCGGGCGGAGGAGCAGCTGTGTGGGTGGTAGGGTTGCCAACATTGGATTTCAAAATAAAGGGACAGACCCCAGCCTTGCCCACCTCTTCCTGCTTGACTGGCCCAGCTGATGCCTTCTGCCTTCCATCCAATTCCTGCCAACAAACATTGCTGCTGTATGGCCAAAGAGTTGACTATAAAACCAACATAATGAGGGCTTTATTTGGGTACTCTCAGTCCTAAGAAGGAAAGGGGGAGGAGGTTAGACAATATGAGACAGACTGGATCTTCAGTGTCCTTCAAGGTCCAAACTAAATACAGAGGAGTTGCTTGGCATTGGGCTGCTACTAGGCACAGCACAGCTAAACAATTAAGTCACCTGGACTGTGCTTCCAGTGACTTTCCCTGCTTATGTTAGTTAAAAAGAAGAAGAAAACCCCACACCCAGGCCCGAAACAGCACCATGCATCGTTTGGTAATGTTTAAAAAACTAAAAAAAGTTGATTGTTTCTTACATTGTGGTCCTGACTGTGTCTGTATGGCAACTCTGCAACTCTCCCATGTCCTACAAAGTAAGTCACTGCTGCTGGCCTGGGGGGGAGTGGGAGGAGGCGGGGAGCCTTGATACCTGCAAAGCCATCCCATGGGGGTGGAGGGGGTGGAGGAAAGTGGTATGGTTTGGAAAACACTACTCTCCGGTTTGTGTGTGGTCAGAAGCAGTGGCACAAGCCAAGGGCAGGCAGACAAGCACACATTAGGCCTTGATTATGGGATCATCATCATCTCTGGCCTGTGGTGTCTGGTGTGGCCAGCAGCAGTGACAAAATTTCAGGCAAACACATTTAGGGATCATAACTCAGTCATCATAAACATGCATGTGGCCAACTAAGCAACACGTTATCAGTACCAGGAGGATAGGCAGTGCATGCAGTGCTCAGTCTTGACTAGTAATCAAAATGCCAACCAGCCCAGCCCGGATTCTGCTCAACTTCTTGAATTGTAACTGTAAGCCCCACAAGCCACAATACTCGGGGCATGTTGCATCACCAAACCAAACAAGCATTTGTCAATGCCGAATGTTGCTTGCTTGTATGTGCTGTTTAGGTATTTGGAAGTGACAGTTTCATGCCTTCCTCCCAAGACATCCACTGTGTCTTTCCGTTCAGTATTCACAGAAGAGTGGGAGGGGCAAGGGCCACAGCAGTACAGCAGTTGCCAAGGGGGTGAAGAGGTGGACAATAGTCCATTCAAAGGCAAAGGAGTCCTGCAGGAGCTCACTAAAATTGAAGGTAGACAAAGCGATGGAACCAGATGGCATACGCCCAAGGATATTAACAGAACTGTGAAGGGAGATAGCAGTACCTCTGGCAGCCATGTTCAGTGAGTCATTCAACATGAGTGAATTGGAGGAGGGCACATGTGGTCCCTCTACACAAGTCCGGCAGCAGGGAGGAGGCAGGGAACAATAGGCCATTCAGCCTCACCTCAGTAGTGGGAAGATCATGGAGACATTGCTTAAAGAAAGGATAGTGGGGCATCTAGATGCCATGGAACCAGGACCATAAACAAGATGGATTCACAGTGGGGACATCATGTCAGATAAATCTGGTTGATTTATTTGACTGGGTGACAAAGGAAGTGAATCAGGGTGGGCAGTGGACAACGCTTACCTTGATTTCAGCAAAGCCTTTGACACCATCCCATATAGGAGGCTGATAAACTAGCTGGGTAGGCTGGACATGGGGAAAGGGTGGTAAACTGGGTTAGAAACTGGCTAACAGACAGGAGGCAGAGAGTGGTGGTAAATGGTATGCAGTCTAGGAGAGGGGCGACCAGTGGGGTGCTGCAGGGATCGGTCCTGGGGCCAGTTCTGTTCAATGTCTTCATTAGTAATATTGCAGGAATTTTTCACCAAATTTTCAACATAGCCATTTTAAGACCTCTGCTCATGAACAGTGTCCTGTGATTTTCTTAATTTGTCCCGTACATTGATTTGCGCACACCGACTGCGCCATTGTGTGCTACATGGGCGGAAACACGTTTTGGGTGAGATGTGAAAAATGACAGCTGTACTACTCATAAGAAGGTGTGGTAAAATGGCAATGTTGAAAATCTGGAGTGAAATATTGAAAATTCGCGAACTACAGTGATAACGTAAGACTGGCTAGCATACGCTCGTAAAAACAATCATTTTTTGAATTTTTTCACAAATTTTCAACATAGTCATTTAAGACCTTTGCTCATGAACAGTGTCACTGTGATTTTCTTAATTTATCCATACATTGATTTGCAGACACCGACTGTGCCATTGTGTGTTACATGGCGGAAACATGTTTTGGGTGAGATGTGAAAAATGACAGCTGTACTATTTATAAGAAGGTGTGGCAAAATGGCAATGTTGGAAATCTGGAGTAGAAAATATTGAAAATTCGCGAACTTACAGTGCATAGGAACTAACAATGCGCTCGTAAAACAATCATTTTGGAATTTTTCACAGATTTTCAACATAGCCATTTTAACACCTGAGCTCATGAACAGTGTCACTGTGATTTTCTTAATTTGTCCCGTACATTGGTCGCACACCGACTAGCCATTGTGTGCTACATGGGCAGAAACACGTTTGGGTGAGATATGAAAAATGGCAGCTGTACTACTCATAAGAAGGTGTGATAAAATAGCAATGTTGGAAATCTGGAGTGTAAATATTGAAAATTCGCGACCTTACGAGCGTGCGTAGGACCTGCACAATGCATGCTCGTAAAACAGTCATTTTTTGGAATTTTGGCACCAAATTTTCAACATAAGTTTTTTGGGACCCCTTCTCATGAATGATGTCACTGACATGGCGTTATTCAGGCCCAAAGGGTGATTTTGCACAGTGACTGCGAAATCACCCTTGAACGAATAAGCGCCATGACAATGACATCGATCATGAAAGAATCTAAACCATGTTAAATTTGGTGCAAAACTCCCAAAATGCCTGAGATATGCAACAAAGTTGAAACCTCCCTATCTAGCCCATTATACAGCTTACCGGCATTTCCTCAGTTCGCGGTCGGCTTTGAAAGTGCAGGCGTGTTCCGGTTCACGAAGATCATCGCGCGAGGTCCGGAGGTAAGTATGGGGTGAGGCGGGGTGTGGGGAGGCTGGGTGCGCAGTGGGTGGGTGCAGGTTGTGGGAGGGGTTGGGAGGCGCACGCAGGCAGTTTTGTTTTACAGGTTTTTAAAAAGACATCATGGGACATTTGCCACGCTGGGGTGGGCTCCCAGCGTGGCACAGAGGATAATGGTGGCGTTCAGCCGGCGGGGATTGGGCACCCTGTCAGCCATGACATTTGTTGCCCAGCTGGGGTGGGCTCCCAAAGTGGCACAAGAGACTGAGGGCTGTTCAGCCCGGCGAAGTTAGGCACCCGTCGACAAGAGACGCTTGCCATGCTGGGGTGGGCTCCCAGCGTGGCACTACTACTAGGGGGCGCGGCTCAGCCGGCGAGGATTGGGCATCCCGTCGGCTATACGAACGTCTTGAGGAGGCGGGCGCCTGCGCCTGCGTGGATGTCTGTGGGGGAGGGCTGCGCGCGGGCAGCCGATATCTTATCGGTGCTCACTGGGCGTAACTCCCCTTTCAACTGTATGCCACTGCATTTTGGAGCTTATCATAGACAGCTCCAGAATGCATTGGCTTACAGGGGCCGTGCCTGCCAGCACACTGACTGAATTGGAGGAGGAGGTGACACACCTCCGAAATCTCCGATGATGGCACTATGTTTCTTGCACATGCGTGCAAGCAACATAAAAATGGCAAGTGAAAGTCACATTTTTGACAGACTCATGTGAATGGTACTTAATCTTCCACTACTATTGACTCCCAGACCCCAGCAGCAGCATCATCAATCACATTTTCCTCCCCCCCAAGTCAAGTTGTGAGAGATTAGTCCAAAACAATTAGGGCTTCCCAAATCCAAGCTCTTTTTTTCACTCAACACCTCAACAACACAACAGCATCACATATTTAAATAATGTTCTGATACTGACAGCTGGGGCAAAGTCTACCACCCCTCGAAAAGCCTAAGTCCCCCCAGGCCATGCATAGCCCTGACCCCACCCCAGAGCCCAGCACCTCACACACTTCACCCCTATCATATCGGCCCATGACACCCAGCTCCCAGCCAACCAGTACCACAGCTTCTCTCAGCCTCTCAATTACATACCTCTCACAGTGGCCAGTACTGCTATCACAACAGAACATCAGAACAGAGATGGAGATGGCCTCGGCCTCTCATACACTTCAGCAGCACCAGGGCATGGCAGTGAGTGGCTAGTGGGTGTTTACCATCTAATTACTGAGTGCAGCAGTGGAACAGGATCATGCAAGCATGCCCAGAGGACAACACAATCAGACCGCCATGATGTGCAATATTTTGACAGCCCGCAGGACCAGACACTTATGAGAAGCAAACAGGAGCAGCACTCACAGCTTGCAGGCCCAACCAGGGTTGACTCAGTCAAAACAACTGTGGTCAGATAAAAACTTTTGGCCCTGAAGCTAAGATGCAAAACCAACTTTAAAAAAACTCTAGTACTTACTGAAGACACAATTTCAGACCAGGTCGTCCCCACAATCAAACAAATGCCACAAAAATAGTAACCCTCTGACAGCAGCATAATGGGCAAGGCTGGGTGAGAAAACAGAGCGGAGAGGGGAACAGGAAAAGAGACATTACAAAAAATGAAGCAGTGCCAGCATAACACATTTACTAAATAAGCAAAATCCAATCCATACTCCAAAATGTACTTCTAACAGCCAGCAGCAGTGTGTTATAGTGTTCTATGAGTGGGCGTCCTAACACTTTTTTCACCCATCTCTGTTCTCTCCTGTGTCCTGTTCAAGTTCCTTCCAGACAGCCGCCAGGGAGCCAGGGGATATGCGCTTTGCTGCTGGTGCAGTATTTAAACAGACACAAGGTAAGCTTCTTTGGGAGTTGGGACTTCGATCATAGTCCAACGCAGTCGTTGCATCGAGCAGGTATCTCCATGACTGTCCTCTGCTCCTATAATGGCACGCACCACTGTCTAGTCCTTCCCACGTTGTGACCAGGATCACCTCCTCCAACCTAAGTCTGGCCAATAAACACACGCCACAAAGGTTACTAGACTGCAGACTCAAATCAGAGCTGCAGAACGGAGTACAAGCGCACGGATTGGCAAATCAATGGACCAGAGTTGTACGGGGGGGGGGTTGGAGTGCAGAGGGGGTTGGGAATGAGTCCAAGAGAAAAAAAAAACATGGGCAGATGGCTGGGAAATGTAGGACAAAACACACACACACACACACACACACAAAAAGCACTTGTCTTTGGACTGTAGTCAGCAGATCAAAGGATCTGCCCGACAGGGATATTATGTCAACCGCAGACATTGGGCAATGCTATTTGCACACCCCTGAGGGTGGGTAGTTTGAGGAGGCTTGTAGCTGGGCAGAGGAGCAGCTGTGTCGGTGGCAATGGCCCCCGAGGTAAAGAGACCACCTGAGGGGAGAGAGAGGGAGGGGTGGGTAGCTTGAGGAGGCTTGCGGCCAGGCAGAGGAGCTGCAGCTGTGTGACGCTGCAGTACTCTGTGCCTGTCTCTGGGGTTGGGGGGCACAGAACTGAGAATGCAAATCAAAGGACTGAAGCCCTCTCTGATTGGAGCGGCTTTGGTCCTTTGAAGTGCATGCCAGTTCAGCCCACCCAGCAGACAGTTGCATCAGGACCACACCGAGTAGCCATTGTTGCCGACTGCCAAGCCCATTGCAAACCCTTTGTGTACTGCAATGGGCTCAGCAGCGACACACACCCAAAATCCTGTATTGCAACAATACGTGCATGCACAAACCAACGTAAAAAACATCAGTAATCTTCTTTTGTTTTTTGTGTTTCAGTGTAGGATTCAAAATTAAACTTAAGGCTAAAGTCAGCCTTTTCTTTTGGCAAAATTAATTTTCTTACTATGGCCATGCTAGACAGCAGCACAGCTCCAGTTGAGATGTTAAGGTAGACTATTTAAGGTGGTACTGTACAAAATATGCAATTAAAAGCTGGATTGGACTGCAAATTAATAGGAAAAGAAAACAAATGTGTATTTAACCGAAATGTGCACTTATATGTAGTGCACTTGAGGCACATTTAACACTGGATGAATAGGAAAAAAATCAGGATATGGAAAAAATGTGCATTTAAGTGGGATGTGCACTTACCCGATGTGCACTTAAGTGGGATCCACTGTAGATATGATAACCCCAAAGTCCCTTTCCTATTTAGTGACTGTTAGTACCTCTCTTCATCTACTACTCAGCACCTTGGTTCCTATGCCCTAGGTGCATGATCTTGCCCTTTTTGGCATTGAACTCCAGGTGCCATGCTTTAGACCATTCTTTGAGTTTACCTAGATCTCTGCTCATTCTCTCCACCCCCTCCTGAGTGTCCACCCCATTTCAGGTTTTTGTATCATCTGCAAAACAGCATACCTTCCCTTCCAGTTCCTCAGCAATGTCACTTGTGAAGACATTGAAGAGGACTGGTCCCAGTACTGAGCCTTGTGGCACCCCAGGGTCACTCTCCCATCATTAGAGTGAGTGCCATTTACTACCACCCTCTGTCTCCTATCCGTTAACTAGTTTCTATCCCAATTCACCACTTAGGATGGATCCCACCCCCAAAGCTTTTCAGTTTCTTTATCAGCCTCCTATGCAGCACATTGTCGAAGGCCTTGCTGAAGACCAGATAGGTCATGTCAGCCACCAAACAGGAGAGAGATCTAGGGGTGATTATATCTGAGGACCTTAAGGTGGCCAGACAGTGTGAGAAGGTGGTTAGAAGGGCAAGTAGGATGTTGAGGTACATAGGGAGAGGCATCACCAACAGGAAAAAGGAGGTGGTGATGCCACTATACAGAACACGGGTGAAACCTCATCTGGAGTAGTGTCCAGTTCAGGATGCCACACCTCAGAAAAGACATAGAGTGGAGGCAGTCCAATAAAGGGCTACAAAAATGATACAGGGGCTGCACAAGAAGTCATATGAGGAGAGGCTGTAAGACCTCATTACGTATTCGCTGGAAATGAGGAGAGAGAGGGGACATGATAGAGATGTTCAAATACCTTAAAGATATAAATAAAGTACAGGGGGTAGCATCTTTCAGAAAAAAAGGATGGACAACAACTACGGGACATGATATGAAGCTGGAGGAAGACAGAATCCAGGGTAATGTGAGGAAGTACTTCTTTACAGAAAGCGTGGTGGACTCTTGGAACAGCCTCCCCACAGGGGTGTTAGGGGAAAAATAGTGGGGGAATTCAAAACTGTGTGGGATAGACATAGGGTAACCCTAGAAACAGGGAAGAGAGGGTAAGCTGCAGATCATCTAAAGTCTGCGGCATAAGTAAAAGATAAGAAAAATTAGCAGACTAGGTGGGCCAGGTGATCCTTATCTGCCAACACATTCTATGTATCTATGTATGTCCGCTGCCTTCCTCTGATCTATTTCCCTGATTTCCCAGTCAAAAATCCATCAGATTCATTGGCATGATCCTCCCTGCCTATAAGTCCATGCTACCATGGTCTTGCATCCCATTGGATTTAAGATACTCAACCAGTCTTTCCTTTAGCAGGGTTTCCAATTAATTTACCCGCCACTGATGTATGACTGACTGGCCTGTAGTTACTAGCTTTTTCTCTGCTGCCACTCTTATGTAGAGAGACCACGTCAGCTCTTCTCCACTCCTTTGGAACCATGCCTGTTTCCAGTGAGCAGTTGAACAACGCTGTCAAGTTGAGCAGCTAGCACCTCCCTGAGTTCCTTTAGAACCCTTGGATGTATCCTGTCCGGTCTCATAGCTTTGTCCACCTTCAGAGCTGCAAGTCCCTTCTGGACTCTTTCTTCTGAAAATGGACTTGTGTCCCCCTCCCCCTGTTCCTGCTATTTCCTGGTGGTCTGCCTCCACCCCCCACAGTGAAGATTAAGTAGAAGTATTTGTTCAGGATGTTTGCCTTTTTTCAGGCCCTCTTCTGCGCAGTCTCCACCCTCTGCTTTCTGATCTTCACATCCCTCCCCTTGCTTTCCTCTTCTCACTTATGTATGTGAAGATGCACAAACCAGGTGAATTGATACTTTTTAATGGACCAACATAGATTTACAGAAAATCCTTAAGCTTTTGAACCTACAAGGTCCTTTTTCAAAAGGTAATGGCAGTGATCTTAAAAAGAGCTTAGTTTAAAATCCCCAGAACTTACACATTCTACACATGAATGCCACAGGTTAATGAAGTAAGTATAACAACAAGAGACAAAACCATCTAGTTCTGCGTGGGTCAGATGGCACAGAAGGAATGTTCTTTAGAAGACAGTCTATAAATTGTTGATGCCAAATGTCTATCTAATGAGAAATTAGAGAGTGTGTGTGTGTGTGTGTGTGTGTGTGTGTGTGTGTGTGTCTGTCTGTCTTGTCTGTCTGTCTGTGTGATCAACACTTAAATTAGTAGTTCTGCATGCGTGACCCTAAAAGCTATGTAATCACAACCCAGCAGTTAAAAGCAAATTTTTAAATACATGGTTACATAAAATAAATAGAACAATTTTATACATAAGCATTTTAGCAACATGTAAAACAAATATATGTCCATGTGTTGTACCTGCAACAAGAAAGAGCAAGAGCACTTTACTTTATTTATTTATTCAATCTTGGATTAAATACCTTTGAGTGCAAAGTGGCTCATTTACAAAAGTTCCACGTTAGTGGGGAGGGTTACAAACATACATAGGGAGACTAACATTGGATATCTAAGCAGGCAATAAAACAACATAATCAGAAATTGTAGCATAAAATTAAGTCTAATCATCACTTATTACGCTAAGACATTTCAATTGGAGTCCGAGAATAAGTACAGGTAAGAAGTAGGGTGACAGTACTGAAAAGAGGGGAGAAGTGGGAATGATAGGTAGATGAGAAGAAGCAGCCAAAGGCTTTGTCGCAAAAGCAATAGGGCGGGAAAAGATGGGAGAGCTTAGTTTGAGAGGGTGGTCCCAGGTAAAGGACAGTAAGTACCTGGGGTGAAGGGTGAAAGGGAGAGAAGATAGACGTGTCACAGTGTGAGAGGGGAAGTCTTAGAGAGCTAGAACCAGCATCAGAAATTAGGTGAGGCAGAAACAATAGATGGCTATTTTGGGTGAAGCAATCACAGGAGCTGTTAGATACGAGATGCTGGCGGAGCAGGCATTTGAACTAGCCAAGCTTGGATAGAGATGTTATTTCAGAGTCCAACGCATTGAGCCATATTGATGCTCTGTAGGAGAAAGACCGTTGTCCTTGTGAAGTCCGACATCTGGGGATAGGGAGCAGTTGGTTGGCTGAAGCATGAGTGTTCTGGGAGCTCTGGTATGGAGACAGAAGATCAACAACCCCAGGGGGCATGAGCCCAAATAGCGCTTTTTTGGCTAGTTAACATGTTTGATATGTAATTCTTCCACTAAGTTGGAGCCAGTCCAAGAGGGCATATAAATCACAAGTGTGGGTAAGGCGAGCAGAACCAGTTAGTAGCCTGCACACCTTATTGAGTGCAACAGTTATCCATGTAAGAGAGGTGGGGCTGGCTGAACCATAAATAATCAGACCATAATCAATAATTGATAAGACAGAGTTGTAAAGTGCCAGTCTGAGTGCTTCAGGTGTCAAGCAACGCTTGTGCCGGTACAGTAGTCCAATCCTTATATTAATGGCCATGACAACATTATCTATGTGATGGGAGTAGCAGAGGTGGTTATCCAGGATAACTCCCAAGTATTTGAAGTGCTCAACCTCTTCAAGAGAGACTCCAAGGTGGTTTTTTTCTTCTACTTTTTTTCCATCAATTCAGATCCTAAGCCCTTCATTTCCAAGCATATAGATCGTCATATTCCAGGCATAATATATCATCATTAATGAGAGGGAAAAGAGGGGGAGGGGGAACCCAGCCAGCAAGTATTAATTTATTTTAGTTTCAAGTTAACTAATAATGCCCAATCGTATGTTGTCTCGGAAAGAGGCCCAAATTTTCTCAAACTTATGCACCTGTCCTTCTTTATTATAGTAAATCCTTTCTACATTCATGATTTCTATCATAAAGTCAATCCAGGTTTGAATTATTGGAGGATTCCTATCTTTCCACTTAAGTAATATAATATACTATAATAATAGACTTTATTTATTGTGCGCCTTTCAAATTTCAAGGCGCAGTACAATAAGATATAAATACAAAAATCAGCATCATAAAACCAAACAAAATCAAATCAGAAAACAATACAACCATAGGCTTTTTCCCAGAGGAAAGATTTCAAAGCCTGTTTAAAACTCCCCACAGTCATGCACTCCTTAATCCGATGGGGGAGAGAGTTCCAAAGGGAAGGGGCCGCAAACATAAAAGCACAGGCCCCAGCAGATTTTAATGTCACCCTTGGAATCTCTAGCAACCCCTCGTTGGCTGAGCGGAGCGATCTCACAGGGTGGTAAGGAATCAAGAGTTCTTTCAGGCAATCAGGGCCCAGATCCTGCAGGGCTTTAAAAGTCAGTAATCTGACTTTAAAGGTCATCCGCCACTGAACTGGGAGCCAGTTCAGATCCCGCAGCACCGGTGTAATGTGAGAAGATCTAGGAGTACCCACCAACAACCGTGCTGTGGAATTCTGCACCAGCTGCAAGTGGCGGATATCAACCCCTGGAAGCCCAAAGTAAAGCGAGTTGCAATAGTCTAGGCGTGAGGTCACAAAGGCATGGATTAAAGTTGGCAGATCAATGGACGGAACAAAGTGCTTGACCCTGGCGATGTTTCTTAGATGGTAGAAAGATGACTTAACCACCGCTGACACCTGGGACCGAAAAGTCAGCCCCACATCTAATATCACCCCCAGGTCTCGCACCCATTCAGAGACCCTGTAGCTCGACATCCCCGGAAAGCAATCCAGATGGGGAGCCGGCCGCAGTTCCCCCTGTCCAGCGATCCAAATCCAAAACCAACACCTCTGTCTTCCCAGAGTTCAACTTCAGCCAACTGGACCTCATCCAATCCTGGATTTCATTGAAGCAGCTGTTAAATACCGAGATAGCTCCTTCCTGGTCAGGTGAAAAGGACAGGTATAGTTGGGTATCATCGGCATAACAATGAAACCTCAGCCCATACCATCTCACAATGTCTCCGAGGGGAAGCATGTACACCGCAAACAACATGGGGGACAGTACAGAGCCCTGAGGAACCCCACAAAACAGAGAGATGGGATAAGAGGAAAAAAAACCTGAAACCACCCTCTGAGTTCTTCCGGTGAGGTATGAAATGAACCATCTGAGAACAATCCCAGAAAGCCCAAAAATACATCTCAGGCGCTCCAATAGAACCCCATGGTCAATGGTGTCAAATGCTGATGACAGATCTAATAGTACCAAAATGGACCGTTTTCTCTGGTCTATCACCATTAGGAGATCATTAAGCACCTGAACCAGCGCAGTCTTGGTACTATGCCTCTTTCGAAAACCTGATTGGAGAGGTTCATAGATGCTATGGATGGTCAAGTGGTTCTCCAACTGGGCCGCCACTACTTTCTCGATCACCTTCCCCACAAAGGGGGGGTTCGAGATAGGCCTGTAGTTGGCAAGACAATCTGGGTCCAAACAAGCGTTCTTCAACAAGGGTGTCACCACTGCCTCTTTCAAGAAGCAGGGATATTCACTCGCATCAAGTGAGCACCAGACTATCTGTGCTAGAACCAGGAGAATAGACTCCCCACACCCCAAAATTAGGGAGGTAGGACCTGGATCTAAACTACAGCTGGTAGGGCACAACCCCTGGACAATCCGCATAACATCTACGATTTCCGGGCGGTTGAAGGTACTCCAGGAAAACGAAGGGGTGGTGACCGACTCCTGACCAATAGCAACCCGCAAAGAATGTGTCGAGTGGATCTCTGACCTAATGTCAGCCACCTTGTCAGCAAAGAACCAAGCAAGCTCATCACACTGTAATTGTGAAAACACTATACGGAGCTGTAGACAGGTTGGGTTGCACAATCTGTCCACAGTTCTGAACAGCTGAGCTGGTCAGTTCTGAGCGGCAGAGATTTCCCCAGACAGGAACTCTGCCTTCTTATGAGAAATTTCTGACTGATAGAATTGATAATGTTCTAACAGTCTAAGATGGTCAGCATCCAGGCCAGATTTCTGCCAACAACGTTCTAACCTGCGTCCAAGTTGCCGCATCTCCCTCAAGGACCCATCAAACCGTGGAGCCCTAGGTTGAAGGGAGAGAGGACGCACATGAACTGGAGCAATAGAATCCAGGGCAGAGGTGATGGCATTATTATAGGCCACAACCAATGCCTCTGGGTCACTGCAATGCACAAGGAATTTTGATAGGTCAAGGACCGCAGCAAGGCCATTAGAAGAAATATTCTGCAAAAAGCAGTACCTGACCATTTCCACAGGGGTCGGCCTACAAGGTGAGGTGCAAAAATTGAATCTCACAGTGTAGTGATCGGACCAGCTGACTGGTTCCACCCCCATGACAGAAACCTCAATCCCCAGGAGGAAGACCAAATCAAGAGAGTGGCCACCTTTATGTGTGGCAGTGGTAACCACCCGTGTTAGGCCCAGTGAATCCATTAACTGGAGGAAGTGTTGTCCAAATTGCGAGAGTTCATCATCGATCCAGGCATTAAACTCACCCAGGACCATCAGCCTGGGAGACTGAAAAGCCATGTCGATGACAAAATCCACTACTTACTTAAGGAATTGATTCCCATCTCCGGGTGGACAGTAGATGAGATCAATTCGATAGCCTACACCTGCAACAACAGCACATTCAAAAGAGATAGTATCCTCAACTGGAACACTAGTGAGTGCCAATTTGGTCTTAAAACAGACCGCAACCCCCCCCCTTGTGGTCCAACCTCGGGTGATGTATCACCGTATACCCGGCTGGAATTGCGGCCCCAAGTATTGGTCCCACATTATCATCCAGCCAGGTCTCGGTGATGCAAGCCAGATCTGTCAAACCAACAAGATCTGAAATCACAGCAGTCTTGTTCCAGACAGATCTGGCATTACACAACAGTGCCCGGGTTGGACAAAACTCCTGGGCTGCCCTGGCTACCTGCCCATCACCAACGATGGTGCCCTTGGGTATGGGGACCAACCAAGATGGTCCGCGCTCCAGGCTCCACTTCACCCCAGGGTGTCTCCTGGGCTTAACCACCCTAATGAGAACACCCCGCTCCTCAAGCCTCCACTGTTCACCCCCACCCCCTTCCCCATCCTATGGGCAATACCCAAAGCCTGACACTGTTGGTAGATAGAAAAAAACAAAGGAGGGGTATGAAAAGGGCAGAGGGAGCAAAGAGCAGAGGCTGAGTAGCACACGACCGGGGGGGTAGCAGGCGGACACATCTCATAAGTCCATAGCCTAGCCCAACACTCGAAACTAAACAATCTAAAAACAATATTCCTAAAAATCCCAATCCAATAATAACCCCCAGAAACAATATAAAACAATTTAATAACTGCAATACCACGTTAGATCATTCAGTATGGTCCACTAAAATTCACTAACCACTATATACCCACCCAAAATAAATAATAAAATACAATTAAAAATAAACCCTGCTTAACACTACATAGATGGTACAATCCAATACTTGGCTCTCATAAAAACACCAGAAAAAAAATAATAACAGAAATAAAAGGTCTCCTGCTACTCTTCTCACTGAGTATGCAAGGACGTAGTGTTTTGAAGTCCCCCAGGCCCTTTCACCGCCTGGGAGATAATCTACTCAGATTAAATCAGAAAAAATAAATAAAAAATAAATAACAGAAATAAACAAACTCCTGCAATCCCTCTCACTGAGTATGCAGGACGTAATGTTTTGAAGTCTCCCTAGGCCCTCTCACAGCCTGGGAGATAATCTACTCAAATTAAATCAGAAACAGTTTGGAAATCCAAGAATTGTCATCCAGTAATTAAATAAAATGAAGTTTGGACACCCAGGTCCCCTCACCACCCGGGATACCACAGTAAGGGCACTCTCACTGCCTAAGATAGAAAACCAGATCTGGCCACAGTTCTGGAGCAAAGTAAGGAGTTTGGTGGTGAAAACAATCGATAAAACACTGGCAGTCCAAACTAAAAAATCCAACATGGTTAAGGCAGGTGAGGGGACCGCTGTATGGAAATAGTAATTATTACAGTAAAGATGTTCCAAGTCGACAGTAGAAGCAAGCGGGACTCATAAAGCTCCAACCGCAAAATACTGCAGCTAAAAGTATTCACTGCCGCAACTTTGATTCCCGGGCAGTGGCCACTCAGCAGCCAACCCTCCAAGGAACCTGGGAATACTACAAGCGCATCAGCCAGCTCCCCGTTTGACCCAAAGCTCGGTCCCCCATGCGGCAGCAAAACCCAGCCACAGTTTGCCAAATGTTGACAGCCCCGCTCGCAATGCCGACCGTCAGCCCCCACCAAAATCCAGTTCAAAGCCCACCGTTCAGATACCACTCCAATGCAAGGTTGTGCCACACAAGCAATCCAGAAACAGAAACTCAAGCAGCCCAAAATGGGGGAATCCTTCCACGGACTCCGCTTCAGTGGTGAAATACCAATTCCTCAACAAGTCTCACTCACTCCTTCTCACTCTCATTCCTTCTCCTTGGCTCAGAGTGTCCTAACAGAGCAGGCAGAAGAAATGGTAAATCCATTTCTTCACACAGGTTTTAGCGGGGGAGCTCTAAACGACAGGTTTTAGTGGGGGAGCTCTAAACAATACAAGCCCCTTTCTTAGGCAGACAGGACTGTTCAAGTGTCCGTAATGTGCTGCAGGCAGATCTAGAATGCCCGAACTAGACACGGAGGCTAACTACCTCACTGCAAAGCCCTAACTAGTTAATAAGTTTGGGCACGAGCAAACAAACAAAACAGGAAAACAGTGAGTAAATGAGTAAAAACGGGAAAACAGCGAGTAAATGAATAAAGGAAAATAAAACTCTGTTACAAAATACAACTTGCAGCTTGCAGCTTACAGCATGCCCAGCCCGGCAGCCATCTTAGTATTAAAGTGTGTTCTGGTATCTGGTAAGTAGTATGCATTTTTTTGCAATTGTTGCTAAAATTGAAGTAAAGATCATCTGATCTGCATTAAGTTGTATAGACGGAATCATTAATAGTGCCAGTTGACCCATATTGGCTGTATTATTATTTAACATTATTTGAATGAACCTTATAATTTTGTGCCAAAAATCTGAAAGGTATGGACAGGCATACAACATATGAATTAAAGTTTCCATAGTTGTAGTGCATCTGGGACATTTCTCAGTAATGGCAGTATTAAAATGATTTAATAGAGAGGGGGTATAATAAGTTCTGAAAAAGGTATTAATTTGAATCTGTTGAAGCTTTTTGGCTTTTACATAGTGTATATATGATTTTAATGCATTTTGCCATAAGGGGTCTGTTATATTTATACCAAAGATCCCCTTCCCAATTTTTAATTAATTTTTGTAGTTCTTTTAAAGATGTATCAGCAAGTGCTTTGTATATAATTTTTATTAATTTTGACTTTTTCTTTCTATCATTTAATACATTAAGTACCAATGAGGTCCAATTTTTATTTTGTTTTTTATAGGAAACCAGTACAAAGTTTTGTAGTTGCAAATATTGAAAATAGTGCATGTTAAGTAAATTAAAATCTTGTTAAAGGGTTAAGAACGTTTTCAAATGTTCTTATGTTTCATTTGTTTAATGCCTCTCACATACCAAATTTGAAAAGTTTGGTCTTTGTCTGAAGGTTCAAATTTATAATTTAGCATAATAGATGAATGAGGAGAAATTATATTGTCTTCTTTAAGATGATGATGAGCTTTCTCCCAAGCCACTATTATAGTTATAGTGGCTTGGCTCAATGCTATATGTTTTCCTTTTTTATGATAGTTTGAATACAATAATTTCATCATATCGAAATATGGATGTGTTTTAAGCTCTAGTAGTGTCGTTTTCAATGGATTTTTATTCTCATGTAGCCATTCCCAAACCGGAACAATTTGTGCAGCTAAAAAATAGTTAAACATATCTGGTAGGGCTAGCCCACCACTAGCTCTATCCCATATTAAATGAGAATGAGCTATTCTAGGAAATTTACTAAAGGAATAATGCCTGACAGGGTGGGAGTTATGCTGGGATAACATCCCACCTTGGGTGGTTGGGCCCGAGACCACTGGCCAAGGGCATCCAACACCCAAGAAGGGATGTTATCCCAGCATAACACCCACCCTGGAGGGCATTATTCCTATTATATAATGGCTCGTTGTTATATATAAAATAAAAAATTAATTTAAAGAATGTTTTTATTAGTGTGGAAAAATATTTCTGTTCCTTAAGAGGAGATGCAAAAAAGAAGAGCGGCCATAATGATGCCAGTAGAGCTGTGAACAGCAGGGATGTTATGCCAAGATAACATCCCTGCTGTGATTGCCAACTGACCAATCAGAGCCCAGGATTCTTTCTTGCCATTGCATAATATTCCATATAAAATTTCATAATAATTTTCTTTAACCGATGAAAGTATGTTTGAGGTGGAATTAGTGGTAAGGATTGAAAAAGAAAAATATATTTAGGAAGCATCTTCATTTTTATTATATTAGTACTTCCAATCAACGTTAAAGGCAAGCATTTCCAGTGGCCTAATTCTTCAGTTGTTTGCAATATAAGGGGCTCATAGTTGGATAGTATTGTTTGTTTATAATCATAAGTGAGCCTAATACCTAAATATTAAATTTCTTTATCAATTTGCATATGGTAAGCTACTGGGTAATTTATTTTATTATTCTGATCTAATGGCATCATTACCATTTTATCCCAATTAATTTTATATCCGGATAATAATCAAAATTGTTTAGATGTCTCAGTGATCTCTTGGATAGATGTCTCGGGGAAGATATATATAAAAGTATATCGTCCACATAAATAATTTATATGTTTTATTATTAATAGAGATACCTTGTATGCCTGGATTAGCCCTTATTCTATCAGCTAATGTTTCTTTTACCATTGTAAATTGTAGTGGGGAAAGTGGGCAACCTTTTCTTGTGCCACAAAAAAAATTAAAAGGTTGTGAATAATTATTAGTTTTAGCAATGGCTGTTGGGCTATTATATATTAACTGAAGCCAACCACTGAGCTGCTCCCCTACCCCCACCTCCTCTATCACCTTTAGCATATATTTCCATTCTACATGATCAAAACCTTTTTCAGCATCTAGTGCTAAGAGTATTGCATCTTCATCTTTAGCTAATGACAGTATATTAATAGATTGTCTAATATTCTCTCATACTGTCCGGCCCTTTATAAATCCATTTTGATCAGTATTTATTATAATTGGAAGAATGGTTTCTAATCTTTCTGCAGTAATTTTAGCAAAAAATTTATAATCCATGTTTAATAGGGAGATGGGTCTGTAGAAGGAGCAGCTCAGCTGATCTTTATTTTTCTTTAGGAAAACATGAATAATGGCTTCACGAAAAGATTTAGGAAATGTCCTAGATTCATGGAATGAATTGAAAAGTTTAAGCATTATAGGGATAAGTAAATCTTTTAATTGCCTATACAGTTCAATCACTATTCCATCTGGACCAGGAGACTTATTTGTGGGTAATTGTTTAATAGCTAATTCAATCTCTTCATACATAATATCAGCCTCTAATTGGTTTTGAAATTTAGTAGGTATATATGGCGGAGGTAATATGTGCAGATATTGTTTAATTTTTTCTGTAGAAATATCAGGGCATTCAGATTTATGTAGATCCTGATAGTAGTCAAATAAACATTTATTAACCGCATCAGGATCCTCAATTAACCTATCCTGTTGGTCCTTTATTGCTAATATATAATTTTTTTGTTGTTCTCTCCTTGTTTGCCAAGCCAATAATTTCTGAGGCTTATCTGATAAATATAGGTAATTCGATTTTGTACGCATAATTTGTTGAGTAATTTGGTCTAGCTGAATAGTGTTTAACTGGTCAATTTATTAAAAGTTCTAGTATCCAAAGTCTGGGTACGTATATATTAAAGAGATTGTATCTCTTTTTGTAGCTGGTTAACTATTAAATCAGATTTTTTCTTCCTAATTTGTTCTATGTTAATTAAACGGCCTCTTAACCAGACTTTAAATGTGTCCCATACTATATTAATTGTAGTACCAGATTCCAAGTTGTTGTTAAAAGATTCCTGAATTTCACCATATAGAATCTGAGAGATTCTGGGGATCTGTATAAGAGGATAATTTAGTTTCCATTGCTTAAAGAATGTCTGGGGTTGAATATATTTAATACTTAGCAAACAAGGGAGTGATCAGAAATTAGTATACCCATGTATTTTACCTCAGAGATCATGAATTGAATAGTTTCTGATATTAAGTAGTAGTCAATTTTAGAATATGAGTGCTGAGCCGATGAACAGTAGGAAAAAACCTTTTCCGTTGGATATTTAACATTCCAGGGATCCACTAGGCCTAATTCACTAATATATTTTTTTAATAATCAGACGTGTGGACCAATGTGCATTGTCTAATTTAGATGTTTTATCCTGCGCATAAAGCATTACATTAAAGTCTCCTGCTATGATATATGGAGGTGGAAAAGTGGAAAGTGTAAAAAAAATTGTGTATAGAAATTTGGGCTATTTTCATCCAGTGCATAAATAGTTGCCATCGTAACTTTTAAATTAGGAATTTTTAAGTCTACTATAACTCATCTTCCCTGTGTATTTATGTCAGATTTGCTTATTTTAAGATATGGGTTTGATTTATTAAATAGTATAGCAGTGCCCCTCAAATTATTAGTGTAGTTTGATAAAATGCCATTTCTCCATCTATTCATAAACCATGATGATTCTTTATCCCAGAAATGGGTCTCCTGTAGCATCGCTATATCTGTTTTCTGTTTTTTCATAAATTTTATAATGCGTATCATTTTTGTTTTATTTTTTTAGTCTTTTTCATTCCAGGACAACAGCCAAATAAAATTACTTATGCTCTAATTTATATATAGGCTGGGTCTCCCTTCCCCATCCCTCATGCCAATTATGCCAATTAGTTTGCTTATTAGTGTTAGAAGGATTTATCATATAGAAAATGTTGAGCTGAAAGTTGTTCTTTTTATTGATATAAAAGAAAAATGAAACTGGAGTCCAGTAGGTTCCAGATCCCACCCCCCCAATACACGATGACCATCTGTGGTCATCATTATGCTCTGAGCAGCAATGTTGGATCCGCCCAAAGCATTTCTTAAAGTACGTAAATGTTCTTACAAAGTTTTAATTTGACCAGTTTTCTTATAAATATAAATAGAAGTGTTAGAGAGCAGCTCTAACATAACAAAGAAGGGAAGAAAGGGGGAGAAAAAAAAGAAAGGAAAAAAAGGATATTCTCCCTTTTCCCCTTCCCTTCTTATGTGTACGGCATTTTACCTAAATTATTTCCATTATCTTTCCTGTCCATATAAGACATTCAGTTACAGGTTATTACCCCTATTAAGTTAGCTTCCCTATCTTTTCTCAAATTCTACTATTCTTTTCTGTCCCTGACTCTCAAACCCACCAGCACTTGTGTTCTTCCCTCCCATAGCCCTTTGTTATAGCTCCTTTATCTCATGTCTTTATTGCACAGCCACCCCCCGTACTAGCTTTCAATTAATTGAAGTCCTACTGAGTTAAAGGTATAAAGGATCAGCTATAATTGTCATTAAATGCAGCCATTGCATCTTCTGGATCATCAAAAGTCTGCAATTTGCCCTTAGCCACAAAGCGTAATTTAGCCGGATAGTTCAATGAAGAGTGAACACCGTTATGATATAGTTTCTCCTTGACCAGATTGAACAGCTTATGCTTTGCATTTGTTTCTGAAGACATGTCTGGGAAAGCATTAAATTTGATTGACTCATATGTTAAACCCTTTTCAATGCAGGCTTTAGCCAAGATCGCTTCTTTATCGAGGAACTTGTGAGGCTTAATAAAAACTGGCCTGGGGTAGGTGTTATTCCCCACACGAGTGCCCGCTCTGTGTGCACGATCCAAATGGATCTTTTCTTCAGGATATTTGCGATTTAGAACTTGAGCTAGCATTTTCTTAAAGAAAGGCAGGGGGTCACCATTGCCTTCAGTACCTTCAGGTATTTTCAGTTATCGCAAATTACCCTGATGGTCTTCCTGTCCAGCAACCCAGTCTTGTAGTTGCTCTAATTGTTTAGCGAGGCAATTATTTTTTTTTCACCCAGGAGTTTACCGAGTCCTCAGCCTGAGACACACAATTTTCCACCATCTCAGTACACAGAGTCAGTAGTTCTAATTTGGCATTTAAATCTGTGACTGAGGCGGCTACTGTTGTTAAAGAAGTTTTTATTTCACCCAATGTTCCCAAGACCTCTGCTTTAAATAAGGTCATTGCTTCTAGCATCTCGGTTTTAATGCCAGTAACTGTGTGTTTTATTAAATGCTCCACTTGACTCTCTGTGGAGGTTTTGTTCACCGAAGATGTTGAATCTTCTGAAACTTTATATTTTTTAAGTTGATCACCAAACATGTTAATGCCTGAGCACCCCTTACTCACCCATTTTGCGTTGCTACATCAGATTCAGCGATTTGTATTGAAGCAACTTTTATGTCAGGCATCTCCAAAGATTTATTCTGCTGCTCACTCAATGCAGCTTTTTCCAGAAAAGGTAAAATTTTACCAGTATTTAAGGGTTTAGCCTTAACCTTACCAGCCGGAGTTTCTGGGAGCGGAGAAAACGGGCTCCTGTGGCATTAAATTTTTGGCTATTTCAGGCAGAGAATTGTAGTGCTGTAGTACAAGTGTGGGCGGCTGCAGCAGTTGAGGCATTTGCTTTTTACTTTGAGAAATTCGCTTTTCAAAGGAATGGCTATTAGAAAGCTTTTGAGTATGGTGGACGCTTTTAGACATACCCAGACACTGGTGACACAGTGTATGCTGGGGGGAAAAAGGGTTTATTTACAGGCTGGTAACATTTATTTTCTGTTTTCTTTTCACCTTAACACCTGCACTGTATAATCATAACTTATCTCGAGTGTTGCAGTGGGTGCTTCCTATTTTTGGGTTATCTTGTCCATCTTCCAGCAGCTCCTGCTCCAGTCGGTCCACATAGCAGTTAGCTCAGAGTTGCATCCACCTGGCAGTATCAGATGATGTCAGAATGACGCTCCTCACAGGTGCTCCAGTGAAGCGCTTCTCACCCATGCTCCAAGGTGTTTTTTTATTGTTAAGATATGTGATTTATGCTTGTTGCGAGAAGTGCTGAACATCATCACCTTAGTTTTTTTATAATTCAGGACCAGTTTATGATCGATGAACCACTCCTCGACCTCCTGAAAGCTGAGCTGTAGATGTTCAAGCAGAGTAGGGTTAGAGTGGCTTGTGAAGATGACAGCATCATTGGTGTACAAAAGGATCCATTGGTAGCAGCTGCAGAGCAGATTATGGAGAAATAAACTTAACAGAAGGGGGTCTAGAATGGATCCTTGTGGCACACCAGAATGGACAACACGTTGGTCAAAGGTGGCATTTGAGATTTTCACCTGTTGGGAGCGATCTGAAAGATAATTTCTGAACCAGAGCAAAGCATCAGTTGATAGACCAATTATAGACAGTTGCTGTAGTAGGAGTGAATGATTCACAGTGTCAAAGGCCTTCTTTAGATCATTGAAGGCTGCACCCACAAGGTTCCCTTGATCAAGTGATTGGTGAACGAAACCAGTAAATTGTAAAAGAGCAGAGGTGGTGCTATGCCCTTTTCTGAAACCATGTTCCTGTGGGTAAAGAATGGAGTATTTTTCAAGAGAGGCTACAAGCTGGTCTGCAACTATGTACTCCAGCACTTTTGACAGAGGAGGAAGGATTGAGATTGGTTTGTAGTTAGAATGTGTGGCACGATCACCAGATTTGTGTATAGGGGTTACCATAACTGATTTCCAGATATGTGGTAACTGTGATAGACGTAGTGAGAGGTTGAGGAGCTTTGTGATAAGGAGCAGTACTGCTTCAAGAGTTAGAGCAATACATTTCAGGTTCAGAGAGTCACCACTATGCCTCGATTTACTCAGAACTTTGTTAAGGTATCTTCTAACCAGGGACACAGGTACCGTCTTGAAGTAGAAGGGAGGAATGGATTGGAGCCTATCGGCTTGCTGCTGCATAGAACTTGCAGCGGTCTCCTCAAAGAAGTCAGGTGGAAGGACGTTGCTTAGGTCCGTGAAGGCATTGTTGAAAATACTGGCAATAGCTAGAGGGTCCAAGGACGGGGGTTCCATCAACGTTGAGCATTGAGGATGCCACCTTTGTTTTTTTTCCAGTGACATCCTGTATATTTGACCAGAAGTTTTTACTATCACCCCATGAATTGGTAAACACTTCTCTGTAATATTTTCTTTTTGCTTGACGGATGACACGAGTGCAATCATTCCTTGCTGTTTTGTAAGCTTGCACATCAACAAGATTCCCTGTGGTTTTTGCTCGATGCTAGAGGTGGTCCCGGGATTTCACCTTGGCAAGGAGCTCTGCGGTAATCCAAGAGTTAGTCATGCCATGCACCTTCATCTTTTTTAGTGGTGCATGAGTGTCGCAGGCAGCATTGAAGTGTCAGATGAAGTGCCCGAGGGCTACGTTGACATCAGTAGCGGAGTCGAGAACAGACCAGTTGATGTTATGTAAGTGCTGTTGTAGTAGTTCAAGGTGACCACATTTTAGAATGCTGCAGAAGATGTTTTGAGGAGGGGGCTTGGTAAACTTATTAGACCAAGGGCAGGAGATAGGGGAGTGGTCACTGAGAGAATCAGAATGCACAGTCACATTTGTGATGCGGTCAGGGCGATTGGTAAGTATTCAGTCCAGTAGGGTATTTGTCTCCATCTTGTAGTTATATCTGGTGGGTGAGTTACCGAGTTGAGAGAGATGAAGGGCCAAAATGGCATCTTTGACAGGACTGAAGTCTGGAGAGAGACAGTTTATACTGAAGTCACCCATGAGTATGATCTCAGAAATAAGTTGCTGACTACGGAAATAGTCAAGGATACCATGGACGACAGCCACTTGTCCTTTAGGTGGTACATAGATGGATAGCCCTGACAGAACTTTGTTATGAGCCCCAAGTAGTAGCTTTACAGCTAGTGCCTGGGTGGGGCACCCTAGGTCAACCATAGATAGGGTATGCCCCTTAATAGTGTCCTTAAGATAGATGGCACAGCCCCCTCCATGTTTGTTCAGCCTGTCCAGCCTGAAGATGTTATAACCAGGAAGTGCTACAGGTGAGTCAGGATCTGTTGGGGATAGTCATGTTTCAACGACTGACAGGACGTCGGGACTATGTTGTGCAACCCAGACCTGAAGACTATCAATTTTATTTAGAAGGCTGCATATGTTTACTGAAGCCAACGAGATATTACCTGAACATTTTTAGACCATGGAGGGATTGTCTCTAGGCGGGCCAGGGTTTGGGTGCACATTGCCTGACATGAGTAGCAGTAGTAGAATGATTCTTAGTAGACATCCTTTCAGAAGTTTGGAGGGCAGTTTGACCAATCTTTTTAGGTTACAGTTCCTTTTTTTTTCACCCTCAGTAGGGAAAGGCAAGTGGTGGTAGCTAGGCTATGATAGGAGGTGTGACTTGAAGAGTTCACCCGATCACGGCTAGGGGGCGTGTGCCAGAGAGGCCACCATGGTCCCTTAGTGATAAGAAAGAAGTTCTTAGAGATAAAACCAGGGTTATAGTATAGATTCAGATTAACTGATCTTCATTGACAAGGTTCTTCGCAGCTGCCATGTGAAATTCCAATACTGAGAAGAGCTGAGAAAAGAAGTAATTGTGGTATGGAGCACAGATAGTATAACTTCATGGTTGTGATTGTTATTGATTTTGTGGCTGAAAGAAGTTAAGTTGCGAGTATTGGGGGTGCACTATAGAGAGACAGAGAGTGGAAGTGCACAAGAGTGAGAAGGTCCCTCTAGTGGTAGATCAGTATAACCATCCAGTGGGGAATTGGGTACTTCATTAATTTCAGTACCCCATGTGACTTCTGCAATCTATATAAGAAAATGTCCAGATAGGGCGGCAGTGTGGGGAGCCGGTGCAAAGTGCCGACGGGAAGCAGGGGGCTTTAGAGAGATATGGCGGAGGAGACAAATCAAGCAGAACAGAAGCAGGGTAGAAATAGGTTTCTGACTTGGGTTGCAGTTCGAGCAATAATGCCAAGTTGAACTGAAAAGCCCAGCTGGAGTAGAAAGGCATGGAGAATTAGATCAGAGTAGGATTAAGTAAGGCAGATAACTTTAAACATTTTTCTTTTAAAATCGGAGCAGGATTTTAAACTGCAGATGTTCATTTACACAGTTCTTAAATCGGAGCAGGACTGTAAGGCAGACAACTTAAAACATTTTTCTTTTTAAATCAGAGCAGGATTTTACACTGCAGATGCTGATTAACACAGTTCTTAAACCAGAGCAGGACTGTGAGCTGCAAAATAACACTTAACACAGTTTCTAAATCGGAGCAGGATTTTAAAATATATAAATAATACCTAGCCCAGTTAAAATTCAGCAAAGAAATACAGAGAATGCAAGGCAGAAACAAAAGGTGCCAGTGAGGCACTGGCTGGAAATGGCGCCAGAATTCAAACTGCAGAGCTGAATTCAGCGTACCTCCCGGGGCTTTCCGTCTGGGGCGGGTGGGCAGTGGCTGCCAGGAAACACCACACTGCTGAGGATAGACCAGTCACAGGCAGATACCTCCCAGAGCTTTCCATCTGGGGTGGGTGGGCAGCGGCAGGCAGGAAACGCCACACTGCTGAGGATAGCCCAGTCATGGGCAGATATCTCCCGGGGCTTTCTGTCTGGGGTGGGCGGGCAGTGGCAGGCACTGCTGCAGATAGCCCAGTCACGGGCAGATACTTCAAATAGTGTAATGTGACATGAAACTAGCATCTATATTACATATATACATAGAAGTTGTCAGTAGATAAGGACCTCTTGACCCACCCAGTCTGCCCTATCATTCCTTGCCTACTGTGAGGCCCAATGCCCAAACTGAGCTCTGAAGCACCACCTTCTTGCCTCAAGGATACCCCAGTGTCTGTCCCACTCATTCTTAAATACTGTGACTGTTTCAGACCCAATCATCTCTTCTGAGAGGCCGTTCCACACGTCCACCACCCTCTCTGTGAAAAAATACTTTCTCAGATTACCCCTGAGACGTCCTCCGTCCAGCTTCATACTGTGCCCCCTTTTATTGGAACATTTCTTACACTGGAAGATGCTCCCCTCCTATGCTCTGTTTATACCAGTGAGGTATTTGTATATCTCTATTATGTCCCCCTCTCTCTCCTTACCTCCAGGGAATATATATTTAACTCCTTTAGTCTTTACTTATAGATCTTCCCATGCAGGCACTGCATCATTTTAGTTGCCCTCCTCTGCACGACCTCTACCCTGTCTATGTCTTTTCTCAGGTGGGGCCTCTAAAACTGAACGCAGTACTCGAGGTGAGGTCTCACCAGGGGCAAAATGTCCTCCCTCCTTCTACTGGTGATAACTCCTCCCTATGCATCCAAGCATTTGGCTAGCTTTTCCCACCACCTAGCCTCTTTTAGGTCATCCAGGATGATAACTCCCAGGTCCCTTTCCTGCTTCATGACTGCAGTTCCTCCCTTTCCTAATTCGGATGTTGCCCCTGGGTTTTTTTGCCCTATGTGCATTATCCTGCATTTTTTGCATTGAATCCCAGTTTCCATTGTCCTGACCATTCCTTCAGTTTTTTAAGGTCCTCCCTCATCTTGTCTACCCTCCGGCATGTCCAGCCTATTGCATTCCTTTGTGTCATCCACAAATAGGCATAACTTCCCCTTCAACCCCTCTGCAATGTCCTCAATAAAGACATTGAAGAGGGCCGGCCCTAACACCAACCCTGCAGCCACCATTTTGTGCTGCGGCTCCTTGCCAGTGTTTCCCTTACCACTCACCCTTTGGCTCTGCCACTAAGCCAGTTCTCCACCCATTTTACTACTTCAGGACCCACCCCAGGCTGCATAATTTGCTTATCAGTCTTTTATGAGGGACAGTGTCGAAGGCCTTTCTGAAGTCCAGCCAGGCCACGTCCACTGCCCCGCCCTGGTCCACTACCTTAGTCACCCAGTTATTCATGCCCTCCTGTACCATATTCAGAAGAAAAATCAGTTTGACCTCAGATGCTCGTCTTTGATGTGTATTTTTGAAATGCCCTTTGAGAATTAGGATAGATAAGTCAGAGATGGAGTGATCGGACTGAGAAAAATGTTGTCCCACTGGTTTTTCAGTCTTCTTCATTTTATTGTCATGTCTGTGTGAGTTTATACAGGTTCGAAGAGGTTATCCAATCTCCCCCACATAACCTGTTTGTGAACATTTCTTGCATTGAATGTAATAATGTTCCAAGATGCACATGTATAATTCCCTGTATGTTGAATTGTCTGTTTTGGGGTGTTGATAAAATGTAAAGTGGAAATGTGCCCAGATGTCTTAACATCCAGAATGATTGCAAGGTCTTGTGCCACCTAGTGTTCTGTTGTTTATGTCAGGTGTAAGTTTGCTCCTGACAATCAGGTTAGATAGATTAGGTGGTTTTTTGAAAGACAGTAGAGGTAGTTCTTCTTGGAAGATACATTTCAAGGTGTCATCCTCACTGAATATTGCTTGGAGCTCCTTAATAATTATATGGAGTGGCTCCAGATCAGGGTTGTATGTAACAGCCAAGGGTATTCTGGTGTTTGTAGTCTTTTCTTTCTGTTGTAGTAGTTGTTCTCTCAGTATCTGTGTAGCATGTGCCACCGCTCTGTCAATTTCTCTAAAGGAAGGCTCATGTCCAATAAGTGTTGTTTTCAGTGTAGTCAGGTGTTTATCCCTTTCTTCCGCACTCGAACAGATATGGTGGTATTGAGGCGCTTAACTGTACATTACAGACTTTTTAGTATGCCTAGGGTGATTGCTGTTCCTTTGCAAGTACCTTTGTCTGTCTGTTGTTTTCATGTAAATACAGGTCTGTAAAGTTCCATTTTTGATGGTAACTGTGGTGTCCGGGAAATTGACACTGGTGTCCAGGGAATGTTTAATAAATGAGTGGAGGCTGTCAAGTTCCTTATGTAATTCTTTGCGTGTGCTGGTAACCCCTGTACAAATTATAAATAAATCATCAATATAACAGGAATAGGCAAGTGGTCTGTGTGTACATTGTTTTAGGAAATCCTCCTCTAAATTCACCATGAAAAGGTTGGCATACTGTGGAGCCTTCCTGGTGCCCGTTGCTGTTCCCATAGCTTGAACATAATGTTTACCATTAAAACTGAAGTTGTTATGGGTCAGAATTAATTTAATGAGTCTCGCAATTAATTTTGGGTGGATGTCGTGGTGCTGTCCTTGCTCTTGTAGATATTTAAGGCAGGTTGAAGTGCCATCAGTTTTTGGAATATTCGTGTAGAGGGCAGTTACATCAGTCGTGGCTAATACAGTATTAGGTGATAAATCCCTAAAGACAGCATGTTTGCGCAGGAAGTGTGTAGTGTCCTAAATAAAATTGTCCCTTTCCATGACAAGTGGTTTAAAAATGGTTTCTGTAAAGCCAGAGATTCCCTAAGTCAGGATACCATTCCCAGACGTTATAAGTCTACCTGGATTCCCAGGTTTATGGATCCTGGGTCTGGCAGTATAGCCTAGTGGTTAGAGTAACAAGGTGCGAATGAGCTTGGTACAGCCAGCAGATCTGACTGGGTTTGATCCCCACAACCTCCATTTGCATACTGTGTGACTTTGAGCAAGTCACTTAACCACCCCAGTGCTTTCCAGGTCACTCCTGAAAACAGAAACTTGTGCCTAGTGGGCCTTACCAGGTTACCAAAAGAATAAAAAAAGGTAGAATGTCCCTGGCCTAGGTTCCTCCCTCAGGGTTGAGATCGGTTATTCTGTCTTGTATCTGAAGAAAGTCATCCTCCTTAGTGACCCCTTTGGCAATTCTGTCCTCTTTCTGTGTCTTTGCTTCCCTCATCACCTTGCCTCTGCTTTACTAGGTATACCACCCTGTTCTCCTTCCTCTTTGTTTCCTGAATGCCACCCTGTTTTCCTTCATCGCTGCTTTGCCATATCCTTACAGAACCATAACGTTCTCTTTTTTCTCTGGTATACTCATTTCTTTCACACAGAGGTTACTTGCTTTAGTTATACCCTCCCTTATTTTTGCCCATTGTGCACCCACCCTTCCCTGGCAATCCCTCTCCTTCAAGGCAGTTCCCCCATTTCTTTAAAATCCACCCTCCTAAAGTCCAGGACCCTCGCCTTCATGCAGTTAGCCCCTTTTCCTGTCTCAATGTTAAACTACACTGTATGGTGATCACTGGTACTCGGGGGACTGTCCACTGTATCATCCGCAATGCTGACCCCATTTGTAAGCACCAGATCCAGCACTGCTCCATCTTTAGTGGAATCTGACACCAGTTGCCTGAGTAAAACCCCTTATAGGGAGTCAAGAATGGCCCTACTCCTTTTAGAAGCTGAAGTTGGAAGTCTCCAGTCCACATCTGGCAGACTGAAGTCACCAACTAGCAGCTCCTCCCCTTACTTGCGATCCTGATGATGGCTTCCCCAAGTGCCTTATCCATTTCCTCTCCCTCTGCTGAAGGCCTGAACACTACCCCGGTGTGAATAGCAGTGCCACAGCCTGTCTCCAGGGTGACCCACAGTACCTCCTGCCCTTCTTTTTCCTCCTGGTGCCCCATACCTCCATGGCCTGATTCCCTCCCTCACATATAAAACAACCCCTCCTCCCTCCCCTATCTCTCCAGAACATAGAGTAGCCCGGCATGTTGACATCTTAGTCGTAATGTTCAGTGCACCATGGCTCCATAATGACGACAAACTCCAGGTCAACCTCCGCCATGATGGCTTCCAGGTCTGGAATTTTGTTTCCAGTACTCCTTGCATTAGTACACATGGATCTCCACACCTTCCTTTTCCCTTGCCCTCTGCCCTGCTTTCCCTTCCTTTCCTGAATGTGTTTTCCCTGAAGTTCCCATTGACGTTCCTTCTATTTTATTCATTTCTTCATTCCTTGTCTCCTTCAATCCGCTACCCTCTCTTACCTGAGTTTTAACCCCCCTTTTCTTCTCTCTTGTCCCCATCCATGCCTTTCTGTACCCCTGCCCTAGAGGAGTTTCTCCACATGGCCCGTTCCCTTCCTGCTGCTCCATCAATGTGGGGCAATTTTTGCCTCCTTTGTTTTACTGCCTCCTCCTTCTCCTCTCCCCCAGCTAGTTTAAATGCATATTCAAGTAGTATTTAAACCTCCCACCAAGGACTGTGATCCAATTCCCAGAAAGATGCAGGCCATCTCCCTTATAGAGGCCCATATTCTCTCAGGCTGGCCTCCAAGTCCCTTGTGTAGCTGAAGCCCTCCTTCGTGCACCGTGCCTTCAACCAGTCATTAAATGCCCTAGTGTGGAGTACCCTTGTATCTCTCTGGCCTTGCACAGGTAACACCTCGGAAAAAGACATGGTGCATGCTAGCTGCTTAAGGCCCCTTCCCAGAAGTGCAGTTATATCACCATAATGACGCACCCTGGATTGTCTTATTGCACTTATAAAATGGCATTTAAATATGATCTAAAATTAATAAAAATAAAGAGAAATTATTTTAAAAGGATACAAATTTTGTTATTTTTATTTATTCATATATTTTATTGTTCAGGTAAGTACACAGGAATACAATTCCATGTACCGGTACAACCCAAGGTCAGATTCAAAGGATTCACCAACAAAACATTAATAGATAGGGACAATAAAGTTCCACACCAGCGGAAGCAAGCAATGTAACAATTTGGTACAAAGTGTTAAAAGCATTCACATTTAGATAGCCTAGTAAGGTGGGCCCAGAACTGTGCTTAATTTTTCTAATTATTTATATGTGTAAGGAGAGTATCATGATCAGGGAAACATGATTTAATTATTTATTTAAAAGTTGATAACCAGGAAAGGTACACTGAGCCAGGGCTCATTTCCAGGTGCGACCCGGGGAAGGGCAAGGGAGCAAGATACAATGTTTCGCCGGCCCGGTGGCACCGAGGGTTGAAGCGCTGGATGCCACACCTCATGCCACACTGGCAACCCGGGTTCAGGAATGAGCCTGGGTCACCAGGGGTTGGCAGGGGAGGGAGAGGATTGAGCATCCAGAGGACGGCTCTCCTCTCCCAGGGGTGGGTTTGGGTTTCCCTTGGCGCAGTGGTGACTCCTGGTGATGACTGGGTGTATCGGCTGGGCCAGGCGCGCTAATGGGAGGAGCATGGTGGATGCCTATGGCTTTCCTTGCTGGCATCATTGCACGTCTGGCTCCTGGGGGTAACTACGAAAGAAAAAATCCTCTCCTGGCAGCAGAATGAAGGCACCAACCGACGACCTGATCAGTGGGCCAAACAAAGCCCAAAAGTTGGGGACGAGGGCTTAGGATGATGCGGTCTCCTCTCCCAGTTCTTCCCTTGTTGGGAGAGGCCCCGCTGTGGGGGGCAAGCCACAGTCCTCCTCGCTTCGGCAGTCGTGGCAGAGGCTGGCTCCACCTGGATCAGTTGAGCATCAGCATACATCGCCTGATAGGGGTAAGTTCACCCCAAGCTGCATTAGGAATGCATAAAGAAAGTTGACAAAAAAAAAAGATACAACATTTCACAGAATACTATCTTACACAAAATACAGTGTTACACAGAAGTAAACAGAATTACAGATTTGCACAGTATTGAACATTGATACAATTTGACTAACAGTAAATAAAATTTGCTTTGCTTTTTTATTTAAGGCACTTTTATTTTTAGGGCCTAGTTGAAGGTTTTTAGTGAGTAACGCTGGCGGCCATGTTTGTGATGGAAGGTCAGTTCTGGGTATAGGGGGATTGATTTTCTCATTGTGTGATGTGGCTATGATCAAATCTGGTCAGGTTGAGGACCAGAATGACCATGTATTATGGTGATATAATCACATGCCCCCAGTGCATTGTTAGGCATGAGGTGCAGCTGAGTGCCATTAAATTCACCTGAGAAATGTGACTATATCATCACACTGACCACACCCTGGAGTATCTCATTGCACTTGTAAATGGCACTTAAATATTTGACTTAAAATGAACAAAAACAAGCAGAAATTATTTTAAAAAGATAAAAATAAGGTTTTTCACTGAAATGTGCTTCCATTTTAACCTTGAAGACAAAAAACAGTCCATATTCTGGTAATGGGGCAGTGGCTATTTGAAAATCATGTGTGGCATGCACTTTTATAAGACAAAAACATTTGCTGCCTTTTTCAAATCAATACAGACACAGTACTTTAATGAAAATGTGTTCAAACCTTTTTTTATCTGCCCGGTTGTTGCTTTTTTTTTGGGTGAGGTAGATTTCTCCTGAAATCACCCACCTGTGATTCAAATATATGTGTTTTTATGACCTTCAGGAATGTATGTAAGTGGTTTGGGTCTGCCTCTGCCTATGTGAAGTACAGTTACATAAGAACTTACCGTAACAGTAGATCTTTGAGAGGATCTCTTGCAGCAGGCCACACCGGTAGGACTTGGCTGCCAGGCACTACGACCACACAGAAAACTTTCTAGCTAGCAGTCTACCAAAGGGGACCGCCCACTTCTGACATCACCCTCTGACATCAGCCTATCCTAGAAGAGTGGGCAGCCCCCATAGCCTCCTCAGTTCTCCCACCGGAGTCCAAAAGCAGACGCCTGCTAGGGGAACTGAGGAGATAGCCAAGGTAATCATAGAATGAAAGGAAAACAGAAGGATCTTCTCCATGGAAGAGGAAAGCAAGACAGGAGGCCAAAAGGCCACAAGAAAAAAAGCAAAGGGGGAAGGTGGGAGGGAAAGCATGGCCTGCTCGAAGATCTACTGTTACAGTAAGTTCTTATGTAACTGTACTATCTTACTTCGAGGGTATCTCTTGTAGCAGGCCACACCAGTAGGAAGAGTCCCTAGCAGTTCTGGCAAAAACTGACAGACAGACCAGGTGGTTAGCTGAAAAGAGCCATGAAAGAAGACCTTGTAAAAGGGCCAGGCCAAAATTTGCCCTGTGCTTAGAGGCAATATCCAAACTGTAATGCTTGGCAAAGGTATGGACAGTGCTCCAGATAGCAGCTGCACAGATCTCTGCAGCTGAAATGTTATGAGAACATGCAACTGAGGTGGCCATGCCTCTGGTGGAATGGCCATGAACCACACCTGGAAGTTTCTTGCCATACTTACTGTAACAGAAAATAATACAATTAGCCAAACATTTGGATAAACACTGTTTGGACACTGGAATGCCCTCTTTCCCAGGGGTGAAGGAAACAAACAATTGTGAGGACTTCTTGCAGTCCTTTGTCCGATGTGTATAGTACCACAAACGATAGATAGATTCTTTATTTATAAAGTGCCCCTTTCCAGGGACTCTGAGCGCTGTACATTCAAAGCACAATACAGATATAACAACAATCTTACAATAATATTAACTGGTAGTCAACAATGAATTAAAATGATCTATTTAATTGATTTAGCACAGCATAAAATCAGTTCAGCCATTAAAAGCCTGTTGGAACAGATAAGTTTTAAGACCCTTTTTGAAGGTTTCTACCGAGGGAGCCTCCCTAAGATACCTAGGCAGTGCCATAGGGTAGGTGCTGCTACCGAAAACACCCATTCACCTGAATGCCACAACCTAGCCCTGGGAACTACAAGGAGGTAACCCTTGGCGGAACGGAGCACCCAGGATGGGTGGTAGGGGACAAGGAGATCTTGCAGATAGACTGGCCCCCTTTTCCATGTAGGGCCTTGCATGTGCATATATGCATATCCAAAGTATCGAGCAATGCTTCTCCTGGATTTTCATGCTCAGGATAATAGACAGGCAGGTGGATGGATTGGTTCAAAGTAAATTCAGACACCACCTTAGGAAGAAACTTAGGATTAGTATGCAAAGACATCCTGTCTTTATGGAAAATCAAGTAGGGCTGCTCACACATGAGCACCTGACGCTCAGAAATCCTTCAAGCACAAGTAATACCAACTAAAAATAAAGCTTTCCATGACAGCATAGCTTGCAACTCATGGCTCATTCAAACTGAGACACCCAGGGTGAATTTCTGTAACACAAAATTTAACTTCCAACCCAGGATGGGATTGTGGACTGGAGGCTTCAAATGCAAGATGCCTCTCAAAAATGTGCGAGACACATCAAGTTGAGCCACAGTACATCCATCTACAGGTACATCATGGAAGAAAAGGCACCAGGGCCAGATGATATCTACCCCAGGGTGCTGAGGGAGATGGTGGAGGTGTTGGTGGAGCCGCTGGTGGATCTGTACAGCACCTCACTGGAGTCAGGATGTGTGCCACTGGACTGGAGGATGGCACATGTAGTGCTGTTACACAGGAGTTGACCAAGGGACGAACCGGGTAATTATCATCCAGTAAGTTTCACCTTCCATGGTGTGCAAACTCATGGAAGTGATACTAAAGGAAAGACTGGTGTCATACCTGGAGGACAATGGCCTTCAGGATGTGAGGCAGCATGGGTTCATTTCGGGCAAGTCTTGTCAAACCAACCTGATACAATATTATGACTGGGTGACAGGTGAGATGGATAAGCGTCATGTGGTATATGTTCTTTACTTGGACTTCAGCAAGGCCTTTGATTCAGTGCCTCTCTTGCAGGGAAGCTAACTGGTGTAGGGGTGGGGCAAAAATGACGAACTGGATTACAAGCTTGCTGAGTGGGAGGCTTCAATGGGTGGTGGTGGGAGGGGAGTTCTCAACTCCGAAGCTGGTGATGAGTGGGGTGCCACAGGGCTCTGTGCTGGGACCAGTATTATTTGGGCTCTTCATATCAGACATTGCGCATGGAGCAGTGAGCAAGGTAAGTCTGTTCGCAGATGACACCAAAATGGGAGCAGTGGTGGATGGAAGGGAGGGAAGGAAACAGCTGCAGGGGGACCTAGGCAAGCTAGAGGAGTGGTCAGAGAGGTGGCAGCTGGGGTTCAATGCATAGAAGTGTAAGGTTATGCACTTTAGGGTGACTAACCCCATGGAGAGAATACTGGCTGGGGGGGGTTAAGCTGGGGATCACTGAGGAGGAGAAGGACCTGGGGTAATGGTAACAGGGACCATGAACAACACTGCCCAGTACAGGAGAGTGGCTGCAAAAGCAAACAAAATGCTGGGGTGCATAGTGAGGGGATTTTTGTCCAGGCGAAGAGAGGTGATCTTGCCCCTCTACAGGTCACTGGTAAGGCTGCACTTGAGAGTACTGTGTGTAGTTTTGGAGGTCATACCTGAAGCGTGATGATATGCTACTGGAGGGGGTGCAGAGGAGGGCAATGAAGATGATATGTGGAATGGATGGGAGAGACTATGAGAGCAGGCTGGGAGACCTGAATATGTACACCCCAGAGAATAGAAGGGACAGGGGGGACATGATAGAGACATTCAAGTATCTGAGGGGAATCAATAAGGATGGGGCAGATGGGGGTCTTTAAGCTAAAGAGGGTGAGGGACACCAGGGGGCTTGGGCTAAGAATAGAGGAGGGAAAATTTAGGAGAGAAATGAGGAGACACTATTTCATGGAGAGGGTGGTAAAAAATGGAACACACTATCAGAATGGGTGGTATCATGTAAATCTTTGAACAGCTTAAAAAGGGCATGGCACAGGGAACAGGGGAGACTAAGTATGGGGGAGGTGGGGGGTGGCAGTGGGATGACAAAAGGGAGGGGAGTGGGGCAGCTGCAAACCAGGGGTGCTAGCTGCACACTCAAGCAGACTTAGATAGACCAGGGTGGTCTGTTTCTGCTGGCACATTCATATGTTCATATGTTTGTACATAATAAGCAGAGATGGCTGAAAGATGTACCTTGATAGAAGAGTACTTGAGATTGGAGTCTGAAAGAGAGAGCAAGTAGTCCAAAATCTGATTCACTGAATAGGTGAAGGGTTCTAAGTGGTGTGATTCAGTCCACATAGTAAAATGCTTCCACTTCATAGTATAGGTGGCACTGGTGGATGGTTTCCTCACCACCACCAAGACATCCCCTGTCACAACCCCACTCAGCAGGTCAGGCCCTCTGCTCCCACAGTGCCAACCTCCGAGTGCAGTATTGTGAACAGGAACAGAAACAGGGTAACCCTCCTGTCCGTTTTGTGGGCTCGAATCAACCTTTGGTCTCAAGTTCTGGAGGGATTCAAACTGTGAACCTCTTGCTAGCGTACCCAATTGTAGAGGCTCAGATAATTCTGCTCTTCAGGGAAATGCCAGATATCTTTTGCCTACGGGCACCTAACCAGGTGTACAAAATGAACCCTAAAAAAACTCTATGAAAGACCTCAGATAAACTCTTACCTTTTTCCCAGTTTGGTATTACCATTTAGCTATTGCACAGTGTCACTTTAATCATATATGCTTCACTTGTCAAAGAAAGAATTTCGAAGACACACCAAGTAGTCTCTTTAAAATAGAAGTTTACTTTAAAATAGATAAAAATATGTAAAATGTAAATACAGAACAATATATTACCAAACATACAAACACTTAAAAGAACAAAGTTTAAAGTGCAAACTCCTACCAACCATACACTTAGACTTGTCTATCTAATGTATTCTTAGCTTCTTATAGTGCTGATAGATGTTGTAGTTCAGAGAGTCCAAGCAAGAATGTGTCTCTAAAGGTCAGTCACAGCATAATTAAAAAACCTGTCTTGAACTTGCCTTCTCCATGATGTCACCCAGCTCCTCCTCTGTTTATTAAAAATTATACAACCAGGATGTCTTATCAATCAGGATGTAAATTAATTAAGGTGACCTCAGCAAATAAAACTCATTTCCCCATGACCCTTTTGATCTAGTGTGTCTCCCTGCCCTTCACAGACATCAAAAGAGCATTTATGACTTAGCACCAAAGTGACATAACCTGTTTTCTTCCTCCAAACATCATAAAAGTTTATGATTTCTATCCTAGCAGCTGGCAGCTACAATTAAGCCAGATAAACAGGAGATCCTTAATTTATGTCTCTTCTAGCCTTTAATTATCTCCTGGCTTTTAGGTTAACGTCTTGTAGTTGACCTGGGGGGGGGGTCATCCCAGGAACACAGCATTTCTCATGACAGACAATCACACTACTTTTTTATTTTACAAAAATCATAGAGTAATCAGAACCAGATGTCCAAGTGTCACACACCCCACCCTAGAGAACACTCCAAACCTTGCAATGGCTACATCCTCAGGAGCCAAGCATAAAGCTGGAGAGATCGGAGGTCCAGATGGACCAAGGTGCCCTGCTCCTGGGACAGCAAGCTTGTGCACAGGGGAAGGAGAACTGGCAGTTCCACTGCCAACTGCTGAAGCAAGGGGAACCAGATCCTGTGAATCCAGAAGGGGGCAATTAGGATAATCAATGGCCATGCCATCTGAAGTTTGATCAGAACCCTCTGAAGGAGCAGGAAGGGAGGGAAGACACACAAAAACTCCCCTTTCCAAGAGAGAGATAACATGTCTTGCCAGAAAACTCCAGGCCCTGGAGCGAGCAGAAAAGTGGCAGTTTTGCATTGAGTGGGGATGCAAAACGGTCCAACTCTGGACAACCCCACCGGTCAAACAGGTCTCCCACCACAGAAGTCAGAAGCTCCCACTTGTGAGCCTGAGGCTGAGACCGGTTTAGGCTGTCTGCCAAGACATTTTGTTCACCAGGCACATGCACGGCCAAGAGTACCAGGCCATGGTATATGGCCCAATACCAGACCCTCATCACTTCCCAACACAGAGGGTAGGAATGAGTCCCCCTTGCTTGTTGACATAATGGACCATGCTGGAATTGTCCAATTGAATCAGCAGTGGGCCAGAGGAGAGCTGGGTCTGGAAGGCTTATATGGCATATGGAACAGCTGGCATCTCCAGGACATTTATGTGGGGATCCATTCCTGCTTTTAACCACATCCCTTGAGTCTGATGAGTCACTAGGTGGGCTCCCCAGCCTAGGCCTGAAGCATCCATGGTGAAGATCTGCTGTGGGGGTGGAATTTAAAATGGCACCCCTTTCAAGAGGTTGCTGGGCTCTAGCAACCACAACAGCACCCTCTTGACTAGATCTTTGACCAGGACTGGTTGTTCTAGGACATCTATGCGCTGGTCCCATTGGACCTGCAGGGTCCACTGAGGAACTCTCACATACAGTCTGGCTATAGGAACTGTAACTATCGCTGCAGCCATGAGGCCCAGGAGATGCAGAAAGGAATGAGCTGGAACATGCTGGCTGGAGTAGAGCTGATGGGCTTGGTCCATCAGACGCTCCACTCTATCTTAAGGCAGGAAGGCCATCATTTGGGCCATATCCAGAACTGCTCCCCCTATGTACTGAAGTCATTGGCAGGGGGTCAGAAACTACTTGGGCAGATTGATAGTGATTCTCAAATTCTGAAACAGGCGGTAGGTGTGAGAAAGGGTTTGGAGCAGATGCTCCCTGGATGGAGCTGCTAGCAGCCAGTCATCCAGGTAGGGGAAAACATACAACCCCTGTCATCTGAGAGCAGCTGCCACCACTGCCAAGCACTTGATGAACACCCGAGGGGCTGAAGATAAGCCAAAAGGAAGGACTCTGAACTGAAAATGGGCTCCCTGAAAATGAAATCGGAGGACGTGCCTGTGGAAGGCGCAAACCTTAATATGCAGATGGGCATCCTGCATATCCAGAGAGCAAATCTAGTCCCATTGGTGTAACAGAGGCAGTAGACCCTGAAGAGTGACCATTCTGAGCCTCTTGTATTGAATGACCAGATTCAGTTAGCTGAGGTCCAGGATGGGCCAGAGGTTTCCCATCTGTTTGGAAACCAGGAAGAAGTGGGAATAAAACCACTTCCTTTGCTGGGACTGTGGAATGGTTTATATGGCCTCTTTTCGAAGCAAGGCTTGAATTTCATCCCAGATCAGAGGGACATGACCAGGAGGGTAGAAGGACTGAACTGGGGGATTGTCCGGAGGCCACTCCAAAAGTTCCAGGGAGTGTCCTTGCTCTATGAGCTGCAGCATCCAATCATCTGACGTGATCTCCTGCCACCTGTCCAGATGAAGGGAGACGCGCCCCCCCCCATGACCACCTCCTGCTTTTCTGGAGGGAGGGGGTCTGGCAAGGAGTCAGGAAGGGGGGCATGGAAACATAACATACATAACATAGAAACATATAAACATATAATTTGACGGCAGATAAGGACCACTTGGCCCACCCAGTCTGCCATTTCCCTACCTAATGGATAAGCTACAGATCCTAGTTAACCCACAGCCTACTTCCTCCTACCCTCCACTAGAATTGTCTTATATCTGTCCCATGCATTCTTGAATTCCCCCACTGTTTTTGACCCCACCACCTCCTCAGGAAGGCCGTTCCTTGCATCCACAACCCTCTCCGTGAAAAAATACTTCCTCACATTACCTCTGAACCGTCACCCCCTATTTTCAAATTGTGCCCCCTTGTTCTTGCATATCTCTTTTTCTGAAAGATGCTACCCTCTTGGACTTTGTTGATTCCCTTGAGGTACTTGAAAGTTTCTATCATGTCCCCCCCCCTTTCCTCTAGGGTATACATATTAAGCTCCTTTAGTCTCTTCATATGGCTTCTGGTGCAGACCCTGCACCATTTTAGTTGGCCTCCTCTGGACAGCCTCCATCCTGTCTATATCCTTATGGAGATGGGGTCTCCAGAACTACACACAGTACTCCAGATAGGGTCTCACCAACTGTCTGTACAGAGAGATAACAACTTCTTGTTTTCTACTGGTGATGCCTCTCCCTATGAATCCCAATATCCCCCCAGCCCTCCTTACTACCTTTTCACATTGCTTGCCCACCTTTAGGTCATCTGATATGACTACCCCCAGGTCCCTTTCCATTTTTGTTGTTGGTATCTCACCCCCCATTGTGTACTCTTCCCCTGGGTTTTTGTTTCCCAGGTGCATTACTTTGCACATCTTTGCATTGAATCTAAGCTGCCATACACTTGACCATTCCTCCAACCTTGCTAAGTCCCTTCTCATCCTTCCACCCCACTTTGTGTATCAACCCTGTTGCAGATCTTTGTGTCGTCTGCAAAGAGACATACTTTTCCTACCAGTTGCTCTGCAATGTCACTTATAAAGACATTAAAGAGGACCTGTCCAGTACTGAACCTTGTGGTAACCTGCTAGTAACCCCCCTTTCTTCAGAGTGGACTCCGTTTACTATTACCCTCTGCGTCCTGTTGTCCAGCCAATTATTTGCCCAGGCTACCACCTTGGGACCCACTCCAAGGTTGGCTAACTTGTTTATTAATCTTTTGTGTGCCACAGGGCTCCCCGAAAGCTCTTGCTGGCAGTAGGGGCAGGGGTGTGCAGAACAGCAGCCATCGCCTGCCTCTTTCCCTAAAGTTTATCAGACGCTCAGGTCTGTCTCTGGGGGGCCCAACAAAAGGGTGCCTTGTGCCCAGACTTTGGTTGCATATGATACATGGAATGGACCAATCTCAGGATGCTTCCAGATGCCTGTAGGCGGGCAAGGATGTCTTCCACGTCCCCGCAGAATAGTCTGTATCCTCTAAAGGGGGCATTTATGATGGACAGCTGGACATCTTGGGTGAACCCAGACACCCATAGCCAAGCAAAGTGGTGCAGACAAATGCAATTCGCTGCCGCCCAGGCTGATGCATTCATGGTGTCATAGGCTGCCCAAAGTAAGTGGGTACTGACATCAGAAGCTGACTTGAGGGACACCATAGCCTGCTGCTTGTAAGGGTCATCAGGTAAAGACTGGATGGCATCCCTAGGTTAGTCCCACAAAGCATTTTGATACTGAAGCATGTGAGCCAAGTAGTTTAGGGTGCAGATCGTTAGAGTGGAAGAGGTGAACATCCACTTGCCCAAGAGGTCCAACCAACGTGACTCTTTGTTGGGTGGCAATGAACTCAGATACTTAGGCCTTTTTGTGCAGTCATGTGTGGCGTTTATTACCACTGAGTCCACCTGGGCTGGTTCCCCCAGAAAGGGCTTCTCTGCCAGCATGGCACAGCCTATTGGTCTTCTTGGACATGGCCAGAATCATATATGACCAATGCCAGGCAGCCTTGGTGGCATCCTCATAAGTGTCTATTAGAGAAGGAACCACCAACAGAGAAGTTTCAGGCTGGTGGAGGTAGGTGGCAAACCGGTGATCCACAGGATCCTGTTCCTCCATTTCAAACACTGTGTGCCTCTTGGATGTGCCACATAATGTCCATAAAGAAGGGGTCATCTGGTGGAGACTTGAGAACACACCTAGGGGTACCATCGCTCTCAGAGGAACCTGCAGAGGGGGTGGGTGAGCCACTAACATCACCGTCATCACCCTCGTCAGAATCTGGATCATCATCGTCATCAGGCAGATAAAGATTAGGGTAGCACTCATCCTCTTCCTCAGCAGGACGCCAGGGGGTATGAGCTGGTCTTGGAGGCAGAGTTGGGTGTGGAAGCACTGGAGTGGAGGGCACCAGAGAAGGCCCCCAAGGGGCGCAGGACTCTGAGACTGGGACACCTGTGATCTCATAAAACCTCAAAGGGAAGTGAGTAGGCCTTGCAAATTGACAGTGACCAGCGTTGGTCCACTGGGTGCACCAGGTTAGGGTAGGCCAGCGTCGATTCTGCGGGTGCTGGCTGAGGATAAGGTGGCACTAGCCTTGCAGCCACTGGATGTGGCTAGGCTGGCATTGAGCCAACAGGCACCAGTTCAGGATAGACTGGGCTGATGGGCATCGGCTGGGGGTAGGCGGGCATAGGCCCAACAGGTGCCAGCTGTGGCAAGACCAGTGGAGGCCCAACAGGTGTCAGAAGAGGCAAGGCTAGCAAGGGTCCCATGGGTGCCCATAGAGGGAGAACAGGTGCCGGCGAGGGAGGAGCCATAATAGGTGATAGCAGAGGAGGGCTCAGACTCAGGGAGCCACCAGTATCCTGAAGCACCTGTCTCGAGGCCGGAGGGTGAGTGGCTGAACTCGTAAGAGAGGCCGTCACGGGGGTTGCAGGAGGTGGGCGGGAGTCAGAAGGAGGCCTGGCTACTATCAAACTTATGCCGGCTGAAGAAATGCTGGTAGATCCAGCATGTTGTGTGCCCATAGACAGCAAGGGCCCGAGCAGCAGGGTCCGGGGGGCAAGGAATGAACCCTGCCCTGAAATGCTTCCACCTGAAATGGTAACAGTGGCGGGAGCCAGCACTGATGGTTGCCCTGTAGGTAAGGAGGCGTGTGTGCAGCAGACAAGGCTTAACCCCCCCACCCCACCTGGAAAAGGAAGGCCACTTTGTGGTCGACAAATGGTGGGGCAACCGGGAGGAGGAGGAGTGAGGCCTGTCCCAATCCTTGTCCAATGTTTGTGTTTCTCACTAGCCTTGTCCCAGGATTTTGACGACTGGAAGCCCAAGGTCTGTGCTTGAGAGACTGAGGAGCCCCTGGCCTACAGCTCCCGTTCCATGGAGGTGACCTTCTGCTGCAGGAGAAAGTTCTCTAAGGTCCACTTACAGTGACACCGGGTGACCTGGTTGAGTCCCTGGCAGATCTGGCAGGATGTCGTGTGTTGGGCCTAAGCAGCAGACACAAGCAGAGTGGCCATCCTTTTCTAGGAGCTGTTTTCTGCAGGCACACTTGGTTTTGGAGTGATCCGAGGTCAAAGTCAGTTTAGGTTATAAAAAGGAACTACAGTGAGAAAAATAAATTAGAAATGCTGAAAGCATGCGAAAATGGTGGTTGACTGAAGCTGCAGCAGTTTCCAGAGGTCCGCCATGCACTGGTTGACTGTGAGAAAAGAACTGAGGAGGCTATGGGGGCCGCCCACTCTTATAGGATAGGCTGACGTAAGAGGGTGATGTCGTAGGTGGGTGGTCCCCTCTGGTAGACTGCTAGCTAAAAAGTTTTCCATGTGGTCCAAGTGCCTGGTGGCTAAGTCCTACCAGTGTGGCCTGCTGCAAGAGATACCCTCGAAGTAAGATTTGTGTTTTTCCACCTTTTCTCTCTTTGTTCATATAGTATTGTTGCCTCTTTCCTCATTCTGTTTCTTTTTTCTCTCTCTTTCCCCACATTCAACATATGGAATGCTTACCATGGAATACAGGGATTCAAAATTATGCACCAGTTCACTGGCAGAATGTTCCTCTCCCAAAATACAGTATGAACACACACACACACACACACACACACACACACACACACACACACACACACACACAACAAAAGCCTCGTATGGAGCCAGAGCCTCGGTTTTTATCTCTGTCAGCGTAAGCAGCAGAGCTTTCCCTGGTAATCAGGTAGATTTTTCATTGTCAGCTAAGTTGAACACTAGTAATGAAAACTATGAACAGTATTTAATGTTTCTGATTTGTTTATGTGTGGAAAGAGAGTGTGAAGATCAAGGAAACATTTACTTTTTAATTTTTTATTTAAGGTAGTTTTAGTTATAGGGCCTAGTTGAAGGTTTTTAGTGAGTAAAGTTGGCAGTCATGTTTGTGATGGAAGGTCAGTTCTGGGTGCAGGGGGATTGATTTTCTCATTATGTGATGTGGCTACGAACAAATGCAATCAGGTTTAGGACCAGGATGACTGCGTATTATGCTGTAATAATGCACAGTCACCTGACTGGTTTAACCCAATTAAGTTTCTTTGATTTTGCAACACACTTTATGAGCTGTTTTATTAATTGGATGAAAAAAAATGCTGAAACCTGATTGTTTGAGAGCATTCTCTTCCTGTGATGATATTGTACCATAAAATCATGGGTAGACACTAGCTCCTACCAACAGTTTTTTATGTTTGCTTGCACGCATGTGCAAGAAACATAGTGCGACGATCCAAAATGCAGTGCCGTACAGTTGAAAGGGAGAGCACCACTTGAGTAAGCAGCGCTCCCCCTCCCCACACACACACACACACACACGCACACAGACGCACATGTGGCTCATGCGCCCTACCTCCCACTATCACTCGTATGGCTGCCGAAATGCAATCCCATCAGCTCTACTGTTCCCCCCGCAGTCTGTATGGCCGACGGGGTGCCCAATCCCCATTGGCTCTACTGTTCCCCCCAGACTATCAGGGTGCCACGCCTGGGAGCCCACCCCAGCATGGCAACAGGTCCTATGGCCGATGGGGTGCCAATCCCCATGGGCTCCACTGCCCCCCCAACAGCCTTCCAGCTGCCATGCTGGGAGCCCACCCCAGCGTGGCAAACGTCCCATGTAGTCCAAATAAAAAAACAAAACCTGAAAGAAAAAAATCTTCCCTCACTGCTGTCTTCACCCCCCTCTCCCACCCGTGCCCGCCCACTGTGCACCCTGCCTCCCCACACCCCCACGTCACCCCATACTTACTCACGGAGCTCGGTGCGACGATCTTCGGTGGACCAGGAACACGTCTGCACTCTTCAAAGCCAACCGCGAACTGAGGAAATGCCGGTAAGCTGTATAATGTAATGAATAGGATTTTTTCAACTTTGCTGCATATCTCAGGCATTTTTTGGAATTTTGGCACCAAATTTTAAATATGGGGTTTTTGGGACCCCTCCTCATGAATTCTGTCACTGAAATGGCGTTAATCGGACCCGAAGTGTGATTTCACGGTCACTGCATGAAATCACCTTTTGGGACTGAGTAACGAAATGACAGTGCCAATGTTCATAAGGTGGGCTCTCAAAAAGCCTATGTTGAAAATTTGGTGAAAAAATTCCTAAAAATGACTGTTTTACAAGCGTGCGTTGCGCTGTTCCTACGCACACTCGTAGGTTCACGAATTTTCAATATTTTCACTCCGGATTTTCAACATTGCCATTTGACCACACTTCCTTATGAGTAATACAGCTGTCATTTTCCACATTTCACCCAAAATGTGTTTCCGCGCAGGTAGCGCACAATGGCACAGTCGGTGTGCGAAATCAATGTTTGGGACACATTAAGAAAATCACAGTGACACTGTTCATGAGCAGAGATGTTAAAATGGCAATGTTAAAAATTTGGTGAAAAAATTCCCCAAAATGACTATTTTACGAGCATGCGTTGCGCTGTTCCTATGCACGCTTGTAAGTTCGCGAATTTTCAATATTTTCACTCCAGATTTTCAACATTGCCATTTTACTATACCTCCTTATGAGTAGTACAGGTGTAATTTCTCACTTCTCATCCAAAATGTGTTTCCGCCATGTAGCACACAATGGCGTAATCGGTGTGCGAACTCAATGTATGGGACACATTAAGAAACTCACAGTCACACTGTTCATGAGCAGAAGTGTTAAAATGGCTATGTTAAAAATTTGGTGAAAAAATTCCCAAAAATGACTGTTTAACGAGCGTTTGTTGCGCTGATCCTACGCATGCTCATAAGTTCACAACTTTTTAATATTTTCACTTTAGATTTTCAACATTGCCATTTTACCACACCTCCTTATGAGCAGTACAGCTGCTCTGTTTCATTATCCTAAAACATGTTTCCATTTATGAAGCGCTGCAGAATGGCGCAGTCGGTGTGCGAAATCAATGTATGGGACACATTAAGAAAATCACAGTGACACTGTTCATGAGCAGAGGTCTTAAAATGGCTATTTTGAAAATCTGGTGAAAAAATTCCTAAAAATGACTGTGTTACGAGTGAGCATTGCGCAGTTTCCACGCACCCTCGTAAGTTCATAAATTTGTAATATTTTCAGTCCAGATTTTCACCAGTGGCATTTTTCCACACTTCCTTATGAACAGTACAGCTGTCATTTTTCACAACATGGCCGAAATGTGTTTTCACACTTTCAGCACAGAAATGCGTGGTCGCTGTGGGAAATCATTGTTCGGGACAGATAAAGAAAATCACAGTGACACTGTTCATGACCGGAGGTCCCAAAATGCCTGTGTTGACAATCTGCTGTAAACAATTCCCAAACTAATTACATTACGGGTGCACGTTGCACAGTTTCTACACACGCTCTGGACTTCACCAGTTTTTTTAATATTTTCATTGCAGATTTTCAACATTGCCATTTTTTACACCTCCCCATGAACAGTACAGCTGTCATTTTTCACATCCTGTTCAGAATGTGCTTTTGCACCTGTGGTGACAAATGCCGTAGTCACTGTGCAAAAGCAGCTTTCAGCTAACAAACTGATATTGCCACTGTTTATGAGGTGGGGGTCACAAAAAACCCATGTTGAAAATTTGGAGTGAAAATACCAACGAATGCCTGAGGCGTTAGGGTTTCCGACCATAACACCCCACCCTGTAGAGAATGACAGGCATCAGGGCTGTGACTTGGGATTGTCACCTGCAATGCTCATACCATTCCAACCCCACCCACACCCTGCAGCCACTGAGAGGCACGAGGTGTGCCTTGGACTCTTCGCCCCAAAGTTCACCCCATTCTCCTATACCGCACTCCATCTCACAATATTTCCTGATGGAATGGGTGCGAGCAAGGGCTCAAAGACCCCAAGGCACACCGTGACACTTGTCGGTGTTCGCACGGTAGGATGTGGTGAAATGGCGTGGCCGTTATGCCTGATGTCCCAAAGGCACACCCTAATGCCTGTCACTATCTGCAGGGTGGTGATGGGGTTGGCTTCAGTTCAGTACTTCACTGCCATTCCTATTATGCAGCTCTATAACTCCTACACTACCAATGCCAATGCCAGCAAGCAAACATTCGGCATTGACAAATGCTTGTTTAACTTACTTGTGTATTGCTCCACCTCTCTGCCAACAGTCGTAGCTGGCCTCAGCCACACTTAATGCAGACTCACTTAGCTTTCACTGTGTCCATCTTAAACTGAACTATGATATCTTTTAATGTTCTTTCACCAGTTTACAAACAGTAAAAAACTGTTTCTGAAATACTGTTTGTGTCTTTTTTTTTTCCTTTACTGAGGGATCCAGTTCATTATCACAGTAATACACTACAGGGTGTGTTTCTTCATAGGATATCATTACTTCTCAGGTGCATAAGGCTTGGTCTTCACCTCGTAACACACCCGAGGCATTATGATATGGTACAAATAATTAAGGTATCTAACCTATTATGAAGTATGTATCTTTACCTCCATTAAGGTCACACAGGGAGGAGTAACAAGCGCAGGTATTACTGTCTAGCTCTACCTTTGTAGGTTACAAGTCACATATTGTGTAAGCTGTTTAACCTGTGTATTTCTTATTCCTTCACTGAAAACTGTAATATGAACGCCTCCTGTACTTAGTTCAGTTTTATGGTATGTTTGTACAGTGTTGATATAATAATAAAACAATTGATGCAAAAAAAAAACTGTTTCGACTTAGGGAACATAAGGCTGTACCAATGGGTTTTTTCATTACTTCCCCTTTCCTGAGCTCTTAGGCTCACACCTTTCTGCTGATGTCAAATATACCCTCAGGGTTTCTTTATTTCTGCATGCTATTTAAATTTGTGTCTCTGCCCAAGATGCTCCTAATCGCATCACTACACTTCAGGAACTAGAAGAGCAGAAGTCTGTGGGTTCTTGCCCCAAACAAAGGTTTTTGTATGTATTTATTTTACCAGGAAAAAGCTCTGTTGAGCAAAGCTCATTTTCAAGGAGGCCCCAGGCTGGACAGAATACAATACAGTAAACAGTTTGATAACACAGGAATAACAGCAAAACAGTAAGCAGTTACTTTGGAAGATATCCATAACAGACACTGTAGTACAGTATGGGGGGGTGCTGCACTGTCCCAGAATTCCCTATCTGGTCTCCGACAACCCCCCACACTTTTTATTTACTAACATTCCCCTCTGATTATCTCATGCATGTCTAAAACCACCACCCCCAGTTTCTTCCCCTACTACCTCTTGTGGCAAACTGTTCCAGGTGTCCACCACTCTTTCAGTGAAGTGTATTTTCTCACATCCCTCTTAATTTTCCTCTTTCTAACTTCATTTCATGCCCTCCTGTTCTGTTGAAGTGTTTGTGTTCAAGCCTCAGTTCCTCTTCATTGGTCACATCTGCAAAAGAACATGCAGAATCATATAAAATACATACTGCTTGGCTCTAAAATGTTTGAGAAAACAAGCTTTTTTATAAAAGCTTTGTAATTTTTTTCTGTTTGTGTTTTTGTGTAAAACAGTATAAAACAGTACAAACTGGAGAGGAGAAAAACCCAGCAAGTCCATCCAGGGACATGAAAAGTCCTTAGAACTGAGACTTCCCAAACAAAGTGTCTCTGGAGAACAGCTGGTAAAGTTCCAAAGTTCTTGGAAAGGGCATACCACCAACTGGAAGTGTCCAGTTGGACCAGGGTGGAATTCTTTGCACAGTACCCCTCAGCTGTGTAACCATGTGTACGAGTAACTTGTGTAATGGTCAAGAAATAACAAAACTTAGCCCTACCAGTTCTGAAGCACAGGGGAACCAATAGATCTCACAACTGCTGTCAGCTGGTGCCTCCTCCTCTGGCCAGAATTGCCAGACTAAATACCTCATGGACCCAATCTTTCTCACAACCTCTAGAATTGGATCTGGATCTGAAACTTGATCCAGGAACAGCCCTCTTATATCAGTGGGATAATGCAGCGGCAAGTCATCCTCCTCAGCCGAAACCCAGCAGAAAGTGTGGCCAGTTGGCTTACAGTCTTTTCTCTTGTATGCTAACATGGCAACTTTGTACATCAGGTTCCTTTTTGGGGAACCTTACTGGAATGCCCAGTAGTCTTTTCAAGACTACAAGTCAAGGTAGGGCAGTAGCCCCATCATGACACCTCATTGCAAGAGTGTAGATGAATTGTTCTCCCTCAGGGTAGGTGCAAATCACTGCATCCATCCTCAGAGTCCTTCCAACTTACTAGGTCTCCACTCTTTACCTGCAGGTTCTTCTGCCTCTGTCGAAGGATGCCTTGGTGCTAGGGTAGCCCCAAGAGATGTTGTACTCCCATGCATGCTCCATAAGCCATTGTTCCTGCTGGTTTTCAATTTCACAGCCTCCTTTCTAGGTTGGGGTATTTCTCCCTGAACTCAGCCTTGGGCCACCTTCTGGTGATGCATTCTTCTTTGCTAGTCTTAGAGAGGTTCCTGTTCCCTGCTCTACCTGGAAGTGGTTAGATTTGAGATCCATTCACCCTGATCCCAGTCCATTTTGTGCAGGGCAGCATCTTCCTCCTAACTGTAGGGTTCAGACTCCTCAGGTTGGGCAAGTCAAAGGGCAACTGGAGGACTGACAGGAGGATGTAATACAAAAGAATCCTCTTCTTCCTTTGATTGGTCTAAATAGAGAGTGGAATTCCTCTTGGTAGACAGTACTGAATATATCTGAAGTATGTATGAGTAATACATATGAACAGGACAGACATATATATATATATATATATATATATATATATATATATATGTATATATATATTACTACGCTGTTTTTTTGTCTATAAAATAGAATCAAGATTACAAGATATTTAAATTATTTATCATAAAAACATTAAGGTGCTTTTGAAAATTGACAGATTATACAACTAAAATCAGAAAAAAAGAATAACAGAAAAACCTGGAACTCCACACCACAACATAAGGAAACTTTTTCCCCTTTACTTTTAAAGAGCTCTTGACGATATTCCTGGAATCAATCTACCACAATGTAACGTGGAATCAGCCTACCACAGTTTTATTCTGTAATGCAGCAGCTCAGACATTAAAAGCAAAGCGGTCCAGAGTAATAGCTCCATGTTTATTTTTGCTTGCTTGTTAGCGCAGTCCAATAGTTACTATTTTTTAAAAGACAGCTTACAGCTTTCAGCTTACTGCTTACAGCAATTGCACAGACGGTGCACAGATGTGGAGCTACTGTCCTGGACCACTTTGATTTTATTATTTGAGCTGCTGCATTGTGGAATAAAACTGTGGTAGGCTGATTCCACGTTACATTCACGTTCATTACAAGAGGTGCAGACTTGTCCACTATAGCCGTCTTGTCTGTGAACTAGTCAGGGCGCCACACATATGAGATAGAAACCTGCAATACAGCATACACAATACATCAGAGAACAGATATGCCATAGCAGCGGTAACTGACATCTCTTCTGCTGCTGCTCTGCCGGTGCGGTAAGAAACACTGAGTCAGATCAATACTACCTATGACGTCACCCTGCCTTTCAGACCAATGGCCGATGCAGAATGGCGGTAACATCAAAGTATTGGTAACTGACTTGTGACATCTAGAAACGACAGTTGTTTAGCATAAAAAAACATTCATAACAAGCATTAATACAGCATAAGAAAGCCAGATACCAGCAGACCGATAGGAATATCATCATGGGCACTTTAAATTTTAATTTGTGTGGAACAGTGATAACATCAGGACATTTTGGTGACACATGTATTAGTCCATTAACATAGATTAGATAAATAGAGGTTTTTATGACTGAACATATGGAGATGTTTAGCTGTGGAACTCATTCTAGCCCCTAACCCCCACTCTCCATCCCCAAAACTCCTCAGGACGGATCTAACCTGCCTGAGAAAGCACCTCACAAGGTCTAGTTGTTAAACTGAGTATCTGACACAAAGTTTTTTTTTGGAAAACCTATGCCAACGAGAGGGTCAGTAGCAAGCCAACAAGACTCAAAGTATGAGCACCTACAAAGTCTGATGTTGTTTGTCATTATCTAGCAACAGCTTGCCCTCTGGGCAGTGACGCGGGTGACCATACATTGTGACAACATTACAACAGCCACCCCCACGCATGCAAATCTCAGCTTTCTTCAGCGAGCTATAAAAGCGCTCACAACATGACACTCAGAATGCTATTAACGCTGAGGTGTGCAAGCAGGACATGCTGCTCCCATGAATAAAGATCTCTGCTTCAACTTTGAAAAAGTATGCTTTCTAAGAGAAGCTTTTAGCAAGCAAAACCGGCACACAAATAATATAAAAATAACGTTTTTGTCTTTCAGTAACTTATGGTAGGGTAGAAGCCTCAGTTTGTTTGGATGTTATTATAAGTTTATAAAAAAAGGTGAGAGATGCATCAAAAGTTTAAACAATAGGCCCGATTCACAAAAGTCCCAGGAATGCCTCAAGCCCTTCGTGTGTGGAACATCTGGTGCACAGTGCTTAAGGCATTCCCTGGCCGGAGACTGGGATTCTTAATCCCATGCACCAATCGCTGCCAGTTAGATTAGCGTTTTCTGATCTTGCTTGCAGTAAACTCAGGTTCCCATTTTATGAGGCTTGCGCTAAGTATCTGGCACAAGCTGCCATAAATTTAGAAAAGTGTTGCAAATGTGCCCGATCTTCTTGAATTGAGCGCTGGTTATGGCAAAGAGTTCGGCACAGCTGTGCTAGCCACTGGCGTTGATGCAGGGCTTGTATAATCCTTTGTAAATCAGGCCCTGTAAGTATACTTTTTTTTTTTTTTTACTATTTTATCCCCCTTGCTCCACGGCCCTCGATCAGGAGGTAGCCCCAGTCCTGTCCCCTGACGTCCACCAGCCAGCGCCAACTGTCTACCCCCAGGGCTTGCCCCCGGATCAATGGGGAACCCCAAGCCCCACTGAAGACCGGATCCTATTCTGGTCGGTGCCATAGCTATTTGGGGGTGGGATCTGCTAGCTGTCATCCAGCTGGGAGCTTCTTTTTCCATTTCCGTTTTCTTCCTCAGGGACAGAGTGTGCAGCGATGCCAGTGACGGTACCGTGCACGCTCCCATGCATGTCCTGTCAGGCGTCTGCCCCACCTCTGACCACTTAGCAGCATCAGTGTGTCAGCCCCCAACCTCTACTAAGGGCCAGGCATGTACCAACAACTGATCGCCCCCATACCCGGAGAAGGAGAGCTGTCCCTGGGATTCTTGTTTCTTCTCCTCCCCAGCCAACCCCCAGCAACCTGCTCGCACTGCAAACATGGGCCGCCAGCATGGCAGGAGGTAAGACAGAATGCCTCAGCCCACCACGTCACCAGGCCAGCCCTGTGAGTGTACTTAATGGCAGAGAAGTTTGACTACAAAGGAAATGTGTTTTATTTCCTAGTGGTTACTTATCTGGGCAACAGTCACTTATAAATCTTCAAAGGTCGGAAATGTGGAGATAAGGAATTATCTTGTTCCTAAGTGAAAATGTGAATTGAAGCCATAACAGAGAGAGTAACTGATACAGCGGAATGGTACTTAAGGTGGCATGAGTATTTAAGGTGGCAGTAGTGGTTTGCTCATAAGAGGAAGTGTGCATGTCCACCACACCGTGGCTTGATAATGTTTTACCAGCATCAAACCAAAAATGTTTGAATTTAATGGACCACTTTCACAGTAGGATACCTTGATATCTGTGAATGAATTGTAAATAGTTTGATTTAAGATGTATGTTTTCATACAGGAAATTAAAATTAAGCAGAATGAAACATGAATATGAATTTATAAGATTTCAAAGCAGAAGAGCAAAGTAAGCAACAGTTCTCTATCCACACTGTGGACACTGATTGATACTAATATATTAAAATAAACGAAAAAGTGATTATTATGAGAAACACAGTGTTATACAGAGTGTGAGATGAAATATTTGTATGATGATTATTCGTGTATTTTGACAAAACAGGTTGGCCATGTTTCTTCCTGTTGAAGCCCTAACAAAAGGGCAAAACATTCGATCTGTACTAGGATGTGGCCAGAGCCTGAAGTAATATGTTTTAAAATAAATCTATGAAGATTGTGTAAGCCTCCCCCCCCAAGGGTGGACTTACTAGCTTTTGGCACCCTCGCCCCCCTCCCAGATTAGCTGGTTAGTTCGGGGGAGCCCCTCTTCCTTGTCTTTTTTTTTCCACTGACACCAGGGGCAGCAGCAGGGAGGGTATAAAAGCCCTGGCTTTAGCCAGGAAAAGGATGAGGACAGGATCTGGCAGTGGGTTCAGGGACAGTGTCCCAGAGGGGGGCTCCCCCTCCAGCCTAGTCAGATCGGCAGGCAGCAGCATTGGAGCATCAAGGGGAAGGTACTCCACTGGGAGGGCAAGAAGGTATGGCAGCAGTCACGAGGGTTCTGGTAGGGATGGCCCTGTAAATCTGGACATCGGCTGTGGTTCAAGAAAATGTGCAGGAGGCAGAAGGAGTTGGACCCAAAGCATTGTGTCCCACAGGTCAGAGGGGTTCCGGGAGCCCATTTGAGGTATGGGGTGCTCGGGTAATGGAGTTGCTTCATTGGTGGCAACACTGTGGCAGGGCAGCCTGGAGGTGGCAGCTCTGGGGTGCCATACCTGTGTTGCACACTACCTGGGGGTTTTGTTCTAGTGGTCAGGGGGCTCTGGCTTGAGATTCACTATGGGGCCTGCCATGCCCGTGTCTGAGGCAGGCCCTGGGACCTACTGTGCCCATGTCTGGGGTAGGTCCGTCAGACCCACTTAAAGGTCAGGGCCTTCCTGTGGAAACTGTATTTTTCTCTTTTTTTTTTGCCAGGAGAGACACACTAAGCTGAAACTTGTTTACAGATGTGGCCTGGGAGCACAAGGAAGTTAAGTGACTTGCTCAGGGTCACACAGTATGCAGGTGGGGGCTGTGGCATTCAAAACCAAGTCTCCAGGTTAGCAGCTCAGAGCCTTAAACCACTGCATTATACTGCCTGTATCTTTAAGAATGGAAAGGTGCCACCATTTTTGCTACATTTTCAGGCTGGGTTGGAGTGTGAGTGCCTCCCCCCCCCCCCGCCAAATCGCCCTTTTGGCTTAGGAAAATTTTGGGTTTTGAAGATCTCTTGGGAGCAGCCGAGAAGGCTTAGGCTGCTAGTCACCCCGAGGCCTAAATGGCTCGGCTGGCATGGGTAGGAGTAAGTCACTCCATGATTTTGAGGTAAATGGAATTAGTAATTGTGAACACAACATTGGGATGAAAGAGAAAACATTTCTGTGGAAGAAGCTGCCAGGATTTATGGAGCCAGACTGGTCTAATTCTGTTAGATCTAAAAGTTTAAATACTGCTGCACACTGTGTGGAACATTAAATCAGATAGAAAAGCTGTACCCGAGCATACCAACGATGCCTGTCCTCTCAGCCCCATGGAGCTGCTCCATATAATCCTGTGATTAAATCTGTCTGGGTCCAGTCATTTTTGGGCCCAGAATAAAGTTCATGGTTTTGGAATTCTGTGATGCTGGAGATTTTTTTTTTTTTTAGTTCCAAAGAAAAAATTATTTCTAATGAATTCTATTTTTAATCTGCTTCAAATGTGCCGGTGAATCTGATGACAGAACAAAGCTCAGATCCCCTCCTCCCCCACCACCACCACCACTGTGAGAGGGCCGTAGCAGCCGGAGGTATTCCAGAAGGGTGCTCTCTCCGTATTTGCCAACATTGCTGGGCCCAGGGAAAGTGAAGCTCTGACTGAGGACGAGGTAGGCTGTTTCCATACTTTGAAGACATCATAAGGTAGGCCACCTTTTCTTTGTACTTCTGTCCTGCTGCATGAAGAGTAGTGGATTGTTTCTGGTCTGTAGTTCCACCCCTCCCCACAACAGCTAGATACCCCTATACCTAGAGGGAGTGGGGGGGGGCTACAATTGCTTAAAGTGGATTTTTGACGTTTACTGATAGTTCTGTAAGTTGCAGTTCCCAATGGTCCCTCAGCCTTCGAAAGACTAGATATGACAAAGGTAGGGGGGTACTTCTGGGTCTTCGGTATCCATCATGGCTGCCTACGACAACACAGGTGAAGGCACATCAATGGATTTGCTGTTTGTCAAAGTCGCTGGCTGGATTGAAGTCCGGGGGGCCACTATCTGTGTGACACAGTCTGTTGTGCTATGTGGTTCTTCTCCTCACACCAGGAGCTTGGTGGGGGTGGCAAGGAGACAGTATCCCAATCAGTCCCCAGTGCCTCTGCTTTTAGGTCGCACTGGGTGCCAACGCATGCTGATTGCTCATGCTTGGGTTGTTCTCTCCATGGTATCACTGGGCCCATACTACTGGCAGATCATAGTGGCCACCCCCTTTTACTGCTCAGTCTGTTAAAAGTCCCAAACCTTTTTGCACAACTTTTGTACTGAAACATAACTTCTTTCTCCTGTAAAGATTAATTTCCCCTTGTCTGCCTTTTTGCCCTGGACATGCATTGGTTTAAAGGAAAGCTGTCATAAAGAGAATGTCCCCACCTACAAAAGCCTTACCACCCAATTAGGCTTTTTGCAACAACAACAAAAACAATTTCTGTGATTTACTGTACTTTATGTTACTGTTGAATGGTCTGGGATTCAGTAACATGCCGGACACTGCGCAGTTCCATTTCAGGTGAAAGAGCGGCACCACGCCACTTGCCTAAATACATTTGTATTGAAGGGAGCAGTGAAGTGCCACACTTTCACCAGAAATGGAACAGCGCAGCATCCACCAAGTTATCGAATCTCAGTCTTTTCAACTGTAACATAAGATATGGCAAACCAAGGAAAAAAAAATGTTTTCATTGCAAAAAGCCTAATTGGGGGCTAAGGATTTGGGGGGTGGGGACATTCTGTTTATGACACCTTTCCTTTAACTCTCTCACACTGCAACATGAGCACTTTCCATTGGTTCACTTGTACCCCTCTTCACCCTGCCTTTTTCATCCCCTGTCCTGAGGGACAAGGTCAACTTTTACAATGTCAGCACTGTTTACTTCCATAGCACACTTGTACGTTTCTGTTCACACGTTGCACTTTTCTTGGAGTGCTGGCTCCCAGGCAGTCTCAACAACTCTTTCACATTCTAATAATGCATTTTGCAGTTTGAAGCCTCTTGCACTACAGTGAAACCTTTCACTTTCATGAGTACACCGCCACCAGATTCACAGACCCATGCCTTTTCCCTAAGCAACCTTAGACCCCACAAATCCAGACACAAGCCCCCATTGTGTAACCAGAATTTTTACTCACAGTATCAGCCTTCCTTGCTGCTGACACCTGCACCTCCCTTGGGCAGAGGTTGCTCTAACAGTGCTTGGCTCTCGGGGGGAGGCTGTTACTCAAAACATTTCCATTTAACCCAAAAAGTGAGGAGGACCATGACACTGGGGACCTGTGTAATCATAGTGGGGCACCAGTAAGACACAGTAATCACAAACTGTTTGTCCTCTCCTTTCACTTGGGTCAAGTAGTAGGTTCATTTTGTACAGAAGGTGGAAAACCAACAGCATTTTGCCCACTGAGAAGCTGCAGGTGCAGAAGGTATGAAGGGTACACAGTTCATTGCACTGTACACATAGGTCTATGAAGGTCCCTGCATTAGGGATCAAGCAAAAGTCTCTTTGTCCATCCCTCTTCTGGGATCAGAACCAGGACAAAGCATGTCCTCACTGGAGTTGAACACTTTGGGTTCACAAGCACATTTTTTTCAACACAGACAGAAACACTTTTGAAGACAGCTGGTGCCCATACTGAAAACGCTTTTTGTCAGAACTAGGAAAACTTTTGGGGACAGCTGGTGCCCTTAATTCCACACACTTCACATTCTCATTAGAAACTGCACACTTCTGACCAAAATAGACTGTTGTTTGTAATATTTCCTTTTTATAGGTTATGTGTTCTCCACTTGGTCCTGTTTGAAGTTAAAAAAATGTAAGGGGCATGGCAGTTTGAGCAATATGGTGCTGGCCACGAAGTTTAAAGGAAGGGAGGTGCATTTAATCACAGTCCTTAGCAAAACATACCATAGCCCTCAATGGCCAACGTTGTCTGTTAAATCGAGCAATATATTTAAAATGTGATTTAGAAGTTTAATATAATATTTTTGCAACTTTGCCCCTAGAAGTTAATATGTTAAATCCAGCAGTATGAATTGCTGTAATTTAAACTGCAATAGCATTTGATTTTCTGTAGCATTATGTCTACGATCTCCGAGTGACTGCTTGGAACAAAGCTTGCCTTTACTAGCCGTTTGTAATGGGTAGTGGAACCAAATGGCTTATGGAGTCATATTTTTCTCCTCCTGCAATTGGAAAGGCTTTGCCTCGAGTTCGGTGGCCAAGCAGCCAGCCACTCCCACTTCCTGAGCTATATAAGTAGTTCCTCTCTGCCTCATTGTGAAGCATTTTTATGTTTGCTTGCACGCATGTGCAAGAAACATAGTGCCACTATACAAGTTTTCATAGGTGTGCCTCTCCCATTTCCAATGCCCCGCTCCCTTTTGCAGGCACGGCTGCACTGCGCCAATGAATGTCCGAGCTGTCTATGACAGCCGTTCAGATGCAGTGGCGTACAGTTGAAAGGAAAACACCACGGCTCATGTAGGCAATTTGCATACTGCCGTCCATCGGCAGTATGCAAATCGCTACACGTCAGTGCTCACTGCATCCGAACTGTCATGAGACAGCTCCCCCCCCACACACACACACACCTACGTAGCATGCTGATGCAGTCCCGAGTCCCCCCACACACACTGTATGGCCAACAGGGGTGCTAAATCCCCCATCGGCTCCACTGCCCCCCAACAGATTTCCGGATGCCATGCTGGGAGCCCACCCCAGCATGACAAATGTCCGTATGGCAACGGGGGTGCCCAATCCTCCATTGGCTCCACTGTCCCCCCCCCCACACACAAAAAACCTCGACTTCCAGTTGCCAAAGCTGGGAGCCCCCAGCGTGCAAACATCCAGATGGCCGACGGGGTGCCCAATCCCCAGTCGGCTCCACTGCCCCCAAAACAACCTTCCAGCTGCCACGCTGGGAGCCCACCCAGAGTGGCAAAAGTCCCGCGTTGTCTTAAAATAAAATGATCTGTAAGAAAAATGGTCCCTGGCTGACTGTCTTGACCCCCCTCTCCCACCCGTGCCCACCCTCTCATGCACTCCCTGCCTCCCCACACCCCTTACCCCATACTTACCTCCGGAGTCTGGTGCGACAATCTTCGGTGGAACGAGTATACGTCTGCACTCTTCAAAGCCGACTGCGAACTGAGAAAATGCCAGTAAGCTCTATAATGTTATAAAATAGGGTTTTTTCAACTTTGATGCATATCTCAGGCATTTTGGGGAATTTTTTCACCAGATTTGCAATGTTGGGTTCTTGGGACCCCACCTCATGAATTCTGGCACTGTCATTTTGTTATTCTGTCCCAAAAGATGATTTTTGCGGTCACTGCATGGAACCACCTTTTGGGACCAAGTAACGAAATGACAGTGTCACAGTTCATGAGGTAGGCCCCCCAAAACCCTATGTTAAAAATTTGGTGAAAAAATTCCCAAAAATGACTGTTTTATGAGCGTAAGTTGCGAAGTTCATACGCACCCTCATAGCATTGCAAATTTTTAATATTTTCACTCCAGATTTTCAACATTGCCATTTTACCATGCCTCCTTATGAGCAGTATAGCTGTCATTTTTCACATCTCGCCCAAAATGTGTTTTTGCGCAAGTAGCACACAGTGGCTTGGTCAGTGTGCAAAATCAATGTTTGGGACAGATTAAGAAAATTACAGTGACACCGTTCATGAGCAGAGGTCTTAAAATGGCTACGTTGAAAATTTAGTGACAAAAGTCCATAAACTTACTGTGTTATGAGCGTGCATTGCGCAGTTTCCATGCACCACCATAAGTTCATGAATTTGTAATATTTTCAGTCCAGATTTTCTACACAGGCATTTTTTCACACTTCCTTGTGAACAGTACAGCTGTCATTTTTCACACCCTGGCCGAAATGTGTTTTCGCACTTCCGATGCAGAAATGCTTAGTCACTGTGGGAAATCAGTGTTCGGGGCACATTAAGAAAATCACAGTGACAGTGTTCATGAGTGGCGGTCCCACAATGCCTGCATTGACAATCTGCTGTAAACAATCCCCAAACTAATTACATTACGGGTGTGCATTGTGCAGTTTCTACGCAAGCTCGTGACTTCGCCAGTTTTCTTATATTTTCACTCCAGATTTTCAACATTGCCATTTTTTACACCTCCTCATGAACAGTACAACTGTCATTTTTCACATCCTGTTCAAAATGTGTTTTTGCACCTGTGCTGCCAAATGGCGTAGTCGCTGAGCAAAATCAGCTTTCAGCTAAGGAACTGATATTGCCACTGTTCATGAGAGGTGGGGGTCATAAAAACGCATGTTGAAAAATTTGAGTGAAACTACCAATGAACGCCTGCGCCGTTAGGGTTTCTGGCCATAAATGCCCCACCCTGTAGAGACTGGCAGGCATCAGGGGTGTGACTTGGGATTGTCGCCTGTAATGCTCATACCATTCCACCCCCACCCCCACCCACACCCTGCAGCCAGTGACAGCCATCAAGGTGTGCCTTGGACTCTTTGGCCCCAAAGTTCACCCATTCTCCTATACTGCTCCCATCTCATTGTATTTCCTTATGGAATGGGGTGAGCATAAGGCCCAAAGACCCCAAGGCACACTGTGACACTTGTCGGTGTCTGCAGGGTAGGGTGTGGTGAAATGGCATGGCCGTTATGCCTGATGACCCAAAGGCACACCCCAATGCCTGTCAGTCTCTGCAGGGTGGTGGTGGGGTTGGCTTCAGTTCAATACTTCACTGCCGTTCCTATTATGCATCTCTCTAACTCCTACACTACCAATGCCAATGCCAGCAAGCAAACATTCGGCATTGACAAATGCTTGTTTTCTTTGCAGCTGAAGGCTCTGTCAGTCTGTCCTCTGAGCTGGTTGGGCCTACCTGACTGGCTGGGGCCTGTGCCCACCCCACCTTACTGTTCTTGCTTGCCTCTGCTGGGCTTCTGTGTTTGTTTTCCTGCTTCTGGTTTGTATTTTGCCTTTGGCTGTGTGTGTTCTGTTTTGTTCCCTGTTGTCTATGTTAGTGTGTGTTTGGTTTTGCCTTTTTGGGGGGGGGGGCTTTGTTTCTAAGCTCCTAGCATACTGCTACTCTGAGCTTATACTACTTGCTTTCAGTTACTTACAACTGCAGCCACCACTGCTACTATTTACTCCAATTACTATTGTACCCAGTGCTTGTGCTTTTTACACTGTTGTTCACCACTCTTAAACTACTGCAATGCAACTGCAATCATTATCTGTGTGTTTCAGCTCAACCAAAGCTGCTCCATATTGCATATTCAATTGTTTTCACCTGACACAGGTTTACTCTGACCCTAGCTATGCTGCTGATTCATGCTCTCATTCCACTTGCAGCTTCATTGCACTGCCTGGCTACACCTGCTTTCAGAGCATTGTGTCTCCATGTTTTATTGCAGTTTTACAACTCAGTGTGCTCCATACAGCTGTTGCTCCTATATTTATTCAACATGTTCTACTCTGAGGTCAGCCAAAAAGCTCCCGCTGGGGCTGTTACCCTAGCTTTAATATCTGCATGTGGTTCTCGGCCTTCCACCACTTCCTTGTTTGTCCTATGGCGGGGACTGGGAGGTGTCTGGGGAGTCGTGGCCCCATGTGGCTACTTATTTCTGTTCTAAATCCTGCCTTCACGGCCGAAAATCCTCAGAGTATTTGTCACTTTGATTTGGCTTTTAAATGCTCACTGGCTTGCCCCACTATGCAGTGCTGTTTCATTGCTACTACGTTATGCAGACCTACTGCAGGTCCACTTATCACTCCTCTGTTTACTGACCTACGTACAGGTCCATGCTTGCTTACGTACTCATTGCTTCATGCCTACTGCCATCCCTCAGCTTCAGCATCAGGGATTCTGCTGCACTCCATTCTGCATTTGACCTGCAAGGTCTCAGCACTCACTGCTCATTATGGTCTCTGCACACCAGTGCTCAATCAGCTCACCAGCTTCAGCTTTCAGTCTATTTCTGGGGCATGCCAACCATTCTCTATTAGTGCAGGGTTCCTGCATCCGATGGTCTCCCTCTGCATTTAGTCCACATCATTGAGCATGTCCAACTTTGGGCGGGATCCTTCTCACCTGGCCCATAGCTGGGAATGTCCTCACCCCGGGCTCAGCTTTAGCTGCCTGCTATGTGACACTAGCTCCTGGTGTAGAATTTAAGAGTGGTGGTGAAGGGTGGTTACTACGATCTCCTTTGGCTCTAGTGTTCCACTATAACAGTTGTCCATTGGCTTTAGTGGATTCCCTAGCAAGGCACCTTCACTGCATTCTCCCTTTGAGTGCCTCTGGTTTACCTGGTTTGATTTTAGGGTGGGTAGGCCAGGTGAGTGCCTCAGTAGTTGTTGCTCTCCTCCTCTGCCTTGGTTCCATGTATTCTTGCAGAGTTTTCTCGTGACCTTCCACGATGGTCCCGATATAAGGTTCGAGTGAGAGCCTTCCTCCAAATTGGAATATTTTCCACCTCCCCTTAATTGGATTTTCAAAATTGCAGCTGCAGAGCCGTCACTAAATAAAATATCCCAAGCCTGGAGGGAAGGCAACTTAGGCTTTGGATCCCCAGAGGCTTTTTTCTTTCCTCCGTTGCCTCAGGTCATACCTGTTAGTTGGCATAGTAGCGTCCCCTAGTTTCTTTACATAGGTTCTGCTGTTGTATGGAGGCGGATGGTGTCCCTGCCTTTCCCTCTCTCCTTAGAGGATCCCCTCATTCTCACGCAAGCCTGTTTCATGCTACACAATCCTGGGCATTTCATTACGTTATCAAAATGAGCATCTCATTACGTTATCAAACTGCCTATGCTTCTCTACTACTATGTTACAGTTACTGCTTGCTCATATGCTTTGTGTCACCTCATTCTTTTGGGATGCTTGTGCTACATTTCTTTTGGTGATTCCTAAGGTACCTTTAGCCACTGGAATCAACCCATGGCACCTCTAGGGGTGGAACCCTCTCCGAGGGTTCCTTGCCTTTCATACCCCTACAGGGTGGTAATTCCTCTGAAATAGAGTGTGAATGGACAAAACCAAACTAACACAGTTGCACAAGCATAACACTACTGGCTGCATAGGAAAGTGAATTGGAAAGGCTTTGCCTGGAGTTCGATGGCCAAGCAGCCAGCCACTCCCACTTCCTGAACTACATAAGTAGTTCCTCTCAGCCTCATTGTGAAGCATTTTTTTCTTTGCCCCACCATCCTCCCCTCCTCCTCCTCCAGCGACAGCACTTCTCTCCTTAGGGGGATTCCTAAGGTACCTTTAGCCACAGAAATTGTCCTGTGGCACCTCTAGGGGTGGAACCTTCTCCGAGGGTTCCTTGCCTTTCATACCCCTACAGGGTGGTAATTCCTCTGGAATAGAGTGCGAACGGCCAAAACCAAACTAACACAGTTGCACAAGTATAACACTATATTGGCTGCATAGGACAGTGAATATGTTTTTATGGATTCTTTCCCACAGGTCTTGCACGATTGCCCTTCCTGGACTTCCCTAAGGGGCTTTCAGTCTTGGGTTGGCAGGTCTTATGGACATACAGTAGTACCCCATTGGAGGTATCAGTTTTAATGGACTTTAAAAACTGGTGTTAATATGAGTAACAAACTGATTATATAACTGTATGATTGATTATTAATTATGCAGGTCTGGTTTCCATGAAGTGTATGGCTAATGGCTTTGTTCATTTTTTTAAAAGTGAATAAAAATAAAGTAAAAAAAAAAAATGAAACTACACACGTTGGAACATATAATGTCCTTACTGAAAAACATTCTGTGACATGTACAACTTGATTTGTAGCACATGAGCTCTTCCCCTTCTTCTGGCCAGACAGCTTAGTGTCTCATTTTCCAGTCAGGGTGATCCTCTCTAGCCACTACAGAAACTGTGCCAGGGAGGCATGACGTAGACTGTTATCTGTCAAACAAACTGGTGTTTAGTCCCTCCAAACCCTCACAGGCATTCCCATTGGGGCCATCCTGCAGGAGCCAGCTCTGGGCTGCCACACAAAGAATAAATCACTCTTAGTTCGGGGACAGTTCCAACATTTTACTGAGGGTTCCATGCCCAGGTGTATTAAAACTCCTTCACCACACACTGGGGTATGCTATTGGAGTAGGTCACCACCAGGACTCGAAGCTCAGCTGCTCCAAGACCGAACTAGGAACTGAAACAGAACAGGAGAGGGTTGGGAACCTCGGACTTCAACTCCCACACTCAGACTGGTGACTACTGCTCAGCTCTCAGTCTGAGTGAACAACTGACCCCCAGCTACAACATTCCGTTGTGGCTTATGCTGCTGCGAGAGTTACTCTCACTTGGCATTTCTGCCCAGCTATTGACAGTGGTGTCAGGAAAGACCTGAAAGTTTAACCTTTTGCTGCCCAGAGTGACTAAGCAAAAAGAAACTCATTACTCTATATAGGATTCAAGTACACCACTAAACAATTTGAAGACTCTGCTATAGAAAATGAAGTCCACTCCGAGGAAAGGGGGGTTACTAGCGGGGTACCGCAGGGTTCAGTCTTGGGACTGGTCCTCTTTAATGTCTTTATAGGTGACATTGCGGAGGGGCTGGAAGGAAAAGTATGCCTCTTTGCTGATGACACAAAGATCTGCAACAGGGTTGATACACAAGTGGGAGTGAAAAGGATGAGAAGGAACTTGGCAAGGCTGGAGAAATGGTCAAAAGTATGGCAGCTTAGATTCAATGCAAAGAAGTGCAAAGTAATGTACTTGGGAAAGAAAAACCCAGGGGAAGAATATACAATGGGGGGAGGTAGTAACAACAACAAAAAGGGAACAGGACCGGGGGGTAGTCATATCAGATGACCTAAAGGTAGGCAAGCAGTGTGAGAAGTCAACAGGAGGGCTGGGGGAATACTAGGATGCATAGGGAGAGGCATCACCAGTAGAAAACAGAAAGTTGTTATACCTCTGTACAGACAGTTGGTGAGACCCCATCTGGAGTACTGCATGCAGTTCTGGAGACCCCATCTCCGCAATGACATAGACAGGACAGAGGCAGTCCAGAGGAGGGCAACTAAGATGGTGCAGGGTCTGCACCAGAAGCCATATGAAGAGAGACTAAAGGAGCTTAATATGTATACCCTAGAGGAAAGGAGGGAGAGGGGGGGCATGATAGAAACTTTAAAGTACCTCAAGGGAATCAACAAAGTTCAAGAGGGTAGCATCTTTCAGAAAAAGAGATATGCAAGTATGCAAGAACAAGGGGGCACAATTTGAAGACAGGGGGGGATGGCTCAGGGGCAACGTGATGAAGTATGTTTTCACAGAGAGGGTGGTGGACACATGGAACAGCCTTCCAGAGGAGGTGGTGGGGTCAAAAACAGTGGGGGAATTCAAGAACATATGGGACAGACTTAAGGCAGTTCTAGTGAGAAGTAGGCTGTTGGTTACTAGGATTTGCTGCTTATCCAAAAGGTAGGGAAATGGGCAGATTGGGTGGGCCAAGAGGTCCTTATCTGCCATCAAAGTCTATGTTTCTATGCTTCTATGTTACTATGTTGCTAGATGACCCAACATTAGCAGAAGAACTAGGACTGGCATATAAGGAGTTTAAATATGACATGAGGGGACCTGAAAGTTTAACCTTTTGCTGCCCAGAGTGACTAAACAAAAAGAAACCCATTACTCTACATAGGATTCAAGTACACTACTAAATATTTTGAAGACTCTGCTGTAGAAAACTGTAAAAACACTGTAGAAACCACTTCTAGTACACACTCTAGCAAACAGTCTAGTAACCCGGGGAAGGGGAGCACTAGGGTTACATTATATTTTAATAACAATAGATAGATAGACAGACAGACAGATAGATACTGTCAATAGATAGATACTATCAATAGATAGACAGACAGACAGACAGAATACTGGATGGACAACTGTGTACAACCAGTGTGTTCTGCTACAGAGGGGTTCTGATTCCCTCTGACCTCAACAGCAAAGCTCAAGAGGTCCATGGGAATCAGAACCCCGAGGTGGCAGAACACACTGGTTATACATAGAGTCTCCAGTATTTTTAATAGTGTATGGTGCACCTAAAAATAATATAAAAACAGTCTGATCACTTTTTTAATAGAAAAAGAAATTATTTGCTGCTGCATCTTATTCCAGGATTTAAGGCTGGTTGCTAGGGTCAGTGGTATGGTTGCTAAGGACCAGACCTCTCTATGTCTACAGGGTGGGCTTCCATTGGTTGTCAATTGCATTTAGGAGGGATTTCAAATAAAACATGGTGGCCATATTTCTCGCTAAGCGAGAGGACACTTGCTGTGAGGAATTGTGTTTTATTTTGTAATTTTAAATATCTGATTGATCCTGCATTTTTTTTTTTTACGTATCTGGTTGATCCTGCATCTGCGGAATTTATGCAAGTGATTGCGTCACCATCGATACATTTTATCTAGTTGATCCTGCAGTTTCTGTTGCTACAGCTGTTTTAAACTGTGGCTTATGCACTTTTGAAATCAGCTGGAATGCTATTTTACCACAGAAGGGTACACTTGCATTCCATGACCTTTGAACTGTGGTACAACAGTGTTTCAACTGAAATGGAAATCAGGTTGGAACAATGTTCCATACACGATAGATAGATAGATAGATAGATAGATAGATAGATAGATAGATAGATAGATAGATAAGAGACAGATAGATAGATAGATAGAGCGGTCGATGCTATCATCTGAATCCTGAGATAGAAACACATGCCGAGTTATGTGAGGTTGCCTAAATTTTATTTTATATAGTGTATGTTTTTTTACATAGGAGTCACAGATGGGCTCCCACCCCTCCAAAGTAAAAACAAACAAAAAATTGTTGTTTGAGCACTGGGTAGTTAGTAAGCAGCTGGGTGTGGGGTGAATGAGGAAATTTAACATTTTATGGCTTTTGAACTGTGCAGAACAACTGTTTGGAATGTTCATGACACTTTGGAATGTGTACAACATAGAGGATAATGGATGGGCAACAGTGAACAACAACGTAAGAACATAAGAACATGACAGCAGATGGGGACCACAGTATCCTTCTAGTCTGCCTGTTATTTAAACTACTCCCCCCCCAGTATATTCCCTTATTTCAATATTCCACTATGTCTGTCCCTAGATATTTTGAACTCCTTAACTGTCTTAGTATCCACGACCTCCTGCGGCAGCCTGTTCTATGGCTATACCACCCTTTCGGTGAAGAAAAACTTCTTTATGTTGCTCCGAAATCTCCTTCCCATTAGACATCTGTTGTGGTCTCTAGTACGTGCCTCATTATTTTCTTGGAAGAGGTTCTGATTCTGCACTGAGTTGATACCCTTTAGATAGCTAAAGGTTTCTATCATGTCTCCTCTGTTTCTCCTCTGTTCCAGGGAGTACATGTTTAATTCTTTAAGTCTTGTCTCATAAGGTTTGTGGCAGAGGTCCTGAACCATCTTTGTAGCTCTTCTCTGCACAGTTTCCAGACAGTCTATATCCTTTTTAAGGTGGGGTCTCCACCAGAACTGGACACAGTATTCCAGGTGTGGCCTCACCAAGGATCTGTAAAGTGAGATTGTCACTTTGCACTTTCTGCTTGTGATCCCTCTTCCAATGCAACCGAGGATATTACTGGCTTTCTGTGCCACCTTCTACCTTCTTACATTGTCTCTCTACCTTTAAGTTGTTGGATACCATGACCCCTAGGTCCCATTCTAGGTTTGTGATGGCTAATTGGTGGGCCCCAGATAGTAATTTTTTCCTGGGTTTCTTTTTCCTAGGTGCATAACCTTACACTTCTTGGCACTGAACTTCAACTGCAACGCACATTGCATACCATACCTGTTTTTTTCTACTGACATTTCATGATACGCTCTCCAAGGGTGGGCTGGCTTGGGTGTTGTGCCATTTTGCTAGTGCAGGCTGATCACTTTGAGAGGTTGTCATGACAACCAAGTAAACCTCGAGATCGAACAAAGCGGTGTTGTTTACTGCTGCCCATTCATTGTCTTTTATAGTGTATGGGCAAGAGTTAAATGAAGTGGGTCCTTACTTTTACATTTTTGTTCTGCACTGCTCTCTTTCAGGGCCAGCTCTCACCACTGTGGCTGTTTCTCGAAATGCTGACGTTTGCGGGACACACGTGCACAAAGATGTTCGATGTTGTTGTGACGTACTCAAGAGGGTACAACAACCTGCTGATGTTACAGTGATGGTACAACAATAGGAACTAATTGAATTCCATCGTTAATAGCCCTCTCCCATACACTGTAAGGTTTTAAGCAGCTTGAATTCCATGTACAATACGTCCTAACCATATACTATACGGATGTTGAGCAGGCTGATTTTTTAAATACAGCACAAAGGCTAACCATATACTATAAAGCCCCCTTGGCACAAGTGATACAGCCATGAGTGCATGGAGGCATTGTTGCCTATATGGCAGAGGAAAATAAAAAGCTTTCACATTGGAGCATCATGCAGTGTCCTATTTATACCTTTAGGTCCAAACCTTATGACATAGCTGCTGGGATGATAACAAACCTAAAGGGAGATAAACAAGCATTTACCAATGCCAAATGTTGGCTTGCTGGCATTGGCATTGGTAGTGCAGAAGTTAGAGAGATGCACAATAAGAATGGCAGTGAAGTATTGAACTGAAGCCAACCCCACCCCCACCCTGCAGAGACTGACTGGCTTTGGGGAGGGTGTCATTGGGTCGTCGGCCATAATGCTCATGCCAGTTCATCTTGCCCTACCCTGCAGACACTGACAGTTGTCACGGTGTGCCTTGGGGTCTTATACTTTCCCCATTCCATAAGGAAATACACTGAGATGGGTGCGGTATAGGAGAATGGGGTGAACACTGGTGCCGAAGACCCCAAGGCACACCTCAATGCCTGTCACTGGCTGCAGGGTGGGAGTGGAATGGCATGAGTATTACAGCCAACGATCCCAAGTCACACCCCTGGTGCCTGTCAGTCTCTACAGAGTAGGGCGTTACAGTTCGAAACCCTAACAGCCTGGCTGTTTGTTGGTATTCTCGCTCCAGATTTTCAAAATGATATTTTTGTGACCCCACCTCATGAATAGTGGCACTATCATTCCGTTACTCAATCCTAAAAGGTGGTTTTGCACAGCAACAGCACTATTTGGTGCCACAGGTGTGAAAACACATTTCTGGCAGGATGTGAAAAATGGCAGCTATACTGTTCATAAGGAGGTGTGAAAAAATGGCAATGTTGAAAATCTGGAGAGAAAATATAAAAAATTGGCGAAGTTATGAGCATGTGTAGAAACTGCACAACACACACTTGTAACACAGTCATTTTTTGGAAATTTTTCACCAAATTTGGAACAAGGGCTTTTTGGTGCCTCCTCTCATGAACAGTGGTGCTGTTGTTTTGTTAATTGGTCCCGAAAGGTGATTCTGCACAGTGACCACAAAATCACCTTTCGTGATCGAAAAACTAAATGACAGTGACATGTTCATGAGGTGGGGTCCCAAGAACCCCATGTTGAGAATTTGGGGCCAAAATTCCAAAAAATTACTGAGATATCAACTTAAGTTGAAACCCCCCCTTTGCCTCCCATTATAAAGCTTACTGTCATTTCTTCAGTTCTCAGTTCAACTTTGAAGAGTGCAGACGTGTCCCAGTTCAGAGAAGATCGTGGCTCCCAACCTGCGGAGGGTAAGTTTGGGTGAGAAGGGTGTGGGGAGGTGAGTGCACAGAGAGAGAGAGTAGGGAGGGGGGCAAGGGAGACAATGGTGGACCGTTTTCTTGTTTGCAGGGGGGAAAGAAATGACCACAAGGGAAGGTTTTCTTCATTTACAGGTTACACAGAAAAAAATAGGCACACCGTGGTGGGCTTCCACTGTGCCACAATTCGGGGGGATGCCAAAATGGGGATTGGGCACCCCGATGTCGGCAAGGTGTATAGATGGGGGGGCACATCCGACACCAGGAGTGGGTATCCCAGTATCAGAAGGGAAAGGGGAAATTGTTTAACCAGGAAAGACACACTAAGAGGAAAGGCACACTAAGAGGGGGGATGCCGACATGGTGATTCGGCACCCTGATGTCGGCTTTCTGGAGATTGTGTGGCGGATGGTAGGAGCCGCCATATTTATTGAAATGTTTCAACAGGAAAGGCACGTAATGGAGGTGTGTCATCCGCCACTGCAATGACGAGCCAGTCTCTGATTGCAGCGGCATATTCATTTCAACTCTTTGGCCTTCTCTCTGAAACTGCTGTCATCAGCAGCATGCTCACTGATTGGTGGCTGAGGGACGCACCCACTAAAGCATCCCCTGCATTCGCCGCAACACTGACACACCTCTGAAATGTGCTACTACCACAAGATGTTGCTCGCACATGCGCGTAAGCCAACATAAAAATGTGTCACCCTTGCAGGTACCTAATAACATGTTTTACTGAGTTCATTTTTACTTCTCCCGCATGGTATAAATATCTTTTTGCAAGAAATGTGGACCAAGAAGGGGGTGTAATAAATCCATTTATTTTCACTCGTGTTAAATAAATCGTGGAACCTTAGATTTAATACACCCTCACTTCAATCATCCCCAATCCTGCTGGTATTTCATCTTTCCCTGAAACCCACCCTCACTTTCATAGAGCACTTTCATTTTAGCACTCTATCTCCGCTCCACTGCAGTCCCAACAGTATGTCCCTCCAGTGTCCACTGTCTCCTCTTTTGATGGCATCAATGCCAAACTGTAATCCACAGGCAAACTGCATTGTTTACATTTAAAATGCAGCTTTCTGCTCAGCCACCCACTTGCAGACCTGTCTGCCAGCACATCTGCATGGCCACTTGCACAGTGACCTTGATTTATAACAATTTGTGCACAGATTCTTTTCTTTTTTTTTTTTACTTGCCCAGCTCCCAGAGGAGGCCTCATACCCTCTCCTACTCCGTCTGCCTGGGCATCCTCTAGGCAACCCCGCCCTGGTTTCATCTGTGCATGGGGAGCTGGGGTGTATACATTTTTCCCCATTTTTTCTCCCCTTAAACCCCCTGAGGACACCGACGCGAATGACGTATGTCCTAGCAGACGACATGCTGATGCATGTCATTGCAAGCACCCACAGTGTCCTCCCCTTCCCCTCAAAGGAGCCACCATTGCCCCCAAAAGCCCATGCTTCCACCAGCCCCTGGAGCGTCGGGTGCTCAGGGCACCCCTGGTAACCCACCCCAGGAGGAGGAGGAAAGCATCCATTGGGATGCTCAATCCTCCATCCCCACGCCGACCCCCAACAACCTGAGTCGGTTCCCGAACCCAGGTCACCGGCTTGCTACGAGGTGTGGCGTCCAGTGCCTCAACCCTCAGCACCATCAGGCCGGCTCACAGATTCTTTTTTTATTTATAAAAAAAAGCACCCACAAGTCCTCAGTGCTAGCTACACCTCACAGAAAGCTGGCGCCAGGATGCCTATGGCTAACTCACTCTCGCTAAGCACAGCTTCCATCTTGAGCAGAACTCTTTCCAGCTCACTCATGCTCAACCAATCAAACAATACATCTCAATATCACGACGTTAGATGCACACTGTGTGTCCCGACCAATCCCTTACAGTGCAGTGATATTGGGTTCAAAAGAAAAAAGTCCAACACATTTTCTACTTTAAAAAATAAAGATTTTAAATGAAATCTTCATGCACTACTGTGAGGTTCCCTGATGCATAAATAGAACATGCAACGGGGACCTTGTGAAATAAATGATTTATCTGCACTCAAGCAGTCTGACCTTGGACACACCACTCGTGGCTTACGCCACTCCCGAGGTTACCTGGGGTCAAACTGCTCTTGTGCAGATAAATCATTTATTTCTCTCATCACCATTGCATATCCCTCATATATAGATATACACCGATATGTATAATTATATTTTAAAAAATACAAATAAATAAAATATTTCAGAGGGCCCTTTCTAGTTTGTAAACAATTTTAAATAAAAGAAATGAATTGATCTCTACCCCAGGCTATTAAAAAGGGTATCTTAAAAAAAGTACTGCAATATACTTATTTTGTGATTTAACTGCTTACATACATAGGGGTTCAACCGAGCATGTTTTAGTGGGAGAAAAACTGCGCCATCACTTTAAACAACATCATGGTGTTGACTGAATGTTGCAGCGCTGATAGCTTGGGGCACAGACAGCTGTGACAAAAGCATTAAATAGTGATTGCTATGAAGAAGCGATTGGAAACTGTCTCACCTGGTTAAACAATTGACAAAAAAAAACAAAAACAAGACAGTACACTGACACCTCAGCAATAATCAATATACAGCCAATACATTTCAAATGAAGTTCAGTGCAGTTTCAGTGTAAAATGTCAGGCAATTAATTCTCTGATGATCTCAGCAACATCTGCCTGGAGCAGCGACAACTTTACAAAAATACATAACGTAGCAGGGGAAGGATTTTGAGTGGCAAATTGTTCTGCTACATCAGTATTTTCTCTCCCTGCCTTCGGTAATCTGTTATTACTGCAGCGAAGGATTGAGGTCATTAAATGTCAGCAAAGGGTTTGACAGCATTAAGGGTTTTCAGGCACACTGAAGACTTTATAGAGTTGGGCTGGTTAAGGTTACCAAGCTAATAAATCCCTACTTGAAGTGGCAGGGGTCCAACTATTACATACAGCAATGGCATCCTAGTTCATGTGGTAAACGTTAAAGAGAGCAGTTAGATGATGGCGCATGTAGCAGAGTTGATGCAAAAAAAAAGAAACAGATGTATCCCCGAGAGCTTTTATAATTAATAGAATACCCATCACCTCAAATGGTACCTTCTAGGAAAAACTGGAACATAGCTATTCGGAGCTCTTGAGCCAGTACCCCTACACCATAGCTTGGCCTAAACCTTTGTCATGGAGTCTATGAGCTGTTCACTTTTTGACACAATAAAAAATCTGGATTTGAGGCATTTTAAAAGAAAAGAACAAGGAGGACCAGCGAAGACAATTTGAAAGCAAAAACAAAATGGAAATGCTGTTTGTTTGTTTTTGTTTGGTTTGTTTTTGTTTAGGTGAGTTTTTGGCACCTTTCCTATATCCTCAGTCTCCTTCTCTCCCCTGACAGGAATCCCAGGTCCTCAGCATCATTCAATGAAAACGTCCCATTGGATGTATGAATTTTCCCCCCAGAAGGAATGTATCAGTTTAGCATTGCAACTGCTTCCCACTGTCCCAGATATTCAGTGACCTGGGGCAGGATTTTCTAAAGGATCCGGCCAGGATGCCTCTGCCCCTATCGTTCAAGAAAAAATGTGTCCAAACCTGCAAGACCATCTATTAGACAGACTAACATTGCCCAACGTCTACGTCTACAAACAGATGCAAGTTCATTCAAATGGGACACAACTTGCAACTGCATTTTGCTTTGTGCCTCAAATTGCAAATTTTGGTCCTAAACAGATGCAGTTTCTAAAAATGGCAGCAGGCATTTGGGTCTGCACACAACCTTTTTGAAAATTCCCCCAATGAGCTTACTGTCTAACCTGGGTTTGCAACACAGTATGCAGCATCTGATGTCACAGGATAGCTCCTGTCCATAATGCACTCAAGTGTGATTTGTTCCATAATGCTGTTCTCAGGGCAGCGCTGCCCTCAGGGCAGCAACCTTTAGGTCCTCCTTCAGCTTACTCTCATTGGTGGAATTCGCCCACTGGCAGCGCTGCCCCCAAGGCAGTACCCTTGTGATCTGCCTCCCACCTATCCCTATTGGTGGATTTCGTTCCCTACCCCCAGGGCAGCAACATGTAGATGTTACTTCCCACAAACCTGATTGGTGCAAGACTGAGGAATTGAGGGTTTTAAAGGGTACGTAAACAAGCAGTTTTTTAAAACTGCAAACTCCACAATCTGGCTTCATTGCGAGGTAAAGTAAAGGCTGCTGTATACATGTATGCTAAAACTGCGTTTATGTAAATAACATAAATGCAGTTTCATAGCTTTTGAAAAATGTAAACATCAGCCTTTCACTTTCAAAAAACAGCCTTGGCTTCTCCCTAAGATGTCTGCCAAGTGTGTTAAGTGATGAGTCATGATGACATCGTCAGAGCCAGAGTTAGCGATCCACATATATTTCTATAATGCTAACCATACTTCTCAATATGTTGTCCCCCAGATTTGGAACATTGCCTCTCAAAATGTGGAACACATTAGCAAAATGCTGAACACTTAATCAGATATTTACCTAGGAGGCTCAGAACACTGTTAAAATGTTTGCATTTATGTTCAGAAAGTCTGTTATTAATTAAATAATATGTTTTTTGCATCATTTACTATAGATTTTTGCTTTAAAATGTTAATACTGAATGTAGAACGAGTCCTCACAATGTGGAACAGGGAGTTTTTGTGAAGTAAAATGAGGAACGTTTCTCGTAATGTGGTACAGTTGAGAGGAATGGTGCTAACTAGTTCTTTCCCTCTTTATATTAAATTGTTGTACTAGAATGATCAACACCATGTATTACCTCGTGGATTATTTTGATCAGTACACATGTTAGTCTATGATTTTGTTCATTTTGTTTACTTTAACTTGCAGAAAATATTTTGCAATCCAGCTGACTTTTTCTTTGGCAAACTGCATTACAGTACAACACTTCAAATAACTGATGATCTAGTGGTTATATGATGCACTGAATTTTGTTTTTTGTTAACCAGGAGAGACACACTAAGCTGAAAGCTTGTTTAAAGGTGTGGCCTGGGAGCGCAAGGAAGTTTAGTGACTTGCTCAGGGTCGCAGAGCAAAGTACTGGTCTTATTCAGTACAAAAGTTTTTGCTCTCTTGTTAATCCACAAATAAGGCTTTCTTTTTCCACGTGAACCCCCTGCACCTAGCCTGCCTTCTGTTGAACACCCCACCATCCATACCCTGTCCTTAGTACTGCCTGGGGCCGCATATGAGTTTGCGGTCTCATGAAGAGAATTATCACACCTCAGATTGTAATCTTGTACCTCAGAGAGTTGTGCACACCTATACTGATACGCATCATCAGCTGGCACTGTTAAAAATGCCTCACAAATCACTCTCCAGTCCACATTCTCAATGTTTGACTTCTGCTCCCACAGTAAACATTGAGTGGATCACCACCCTTCTGCACAGTGATGGTAGTATGTATAGTTCACTGTTGTGTTTTTTTCTAATCTCATTAACCAACAACTAGGTCTTCCTGGAGGGCCAAGCAATAAGCATCATGACCCACCAAAAACACTGCTGTTCATGCTCTCGTAAGGACTGCATTTACAATGGATAACAATATTATTAGCAGGAGAGACATATTAATATCTTGAGCGAATCAACCTGACTTCCAGTGTCAGTCTACTGCTTTACCTGTGATCTGCAGAACCCCGCTGGACAGTTCCCAGCAATTCTTCTCCAGTACTTTTTTGTGCTCTACTCCACAATGTGAGTTGGCTGGCTACCACTCTTCCAAATCTTGAATGAGCTATACACAGCTCCCTCGATACTGTCCTAACAAACGTCAACATCCCCCCCAACCCGAGGATAATCTCCCTACACTGAATTCAAGTAACAGTTTAGGTGCATTCCTGCCACTCTGAGTATTTGTCATTGCTGGCTACTGTCATCCATAGTCAGGTAGTGATCACGATGTTGGCAGCCCCACATTTCAGATCTGACAGTGATCTGCTCAGCGTCCTCCTTCATGTCTTCACGTAACCTGAATATAGCTGTACCCTGCTGGAATAGCCTCTTCAGTTCCTCTGGCATCCTTCTTCTCACCTGCTCCCCACACCAAAACCTGGTGAGTTCACTACCCTTCCTCATCATGAATATGGTTAGTACAGTCTCCCGTGTTATAATTACATATTAATAATAAAAATGATCTTCTGGTAAGCCAGGCTGATAGCAGCAAGGCACAAGTGGAAAAATAGGTTTTCTACCCATATAAGATCTAAGCCACCTATGATTAGGCACTATTAAATGACGTGCATAATGATGTGCACACCCATCATTTAATAGTGCCTAATCAAAGGTAGCCTAGATCTTTTAAACACAGAAAAGCCCAGCATTCCCCTTGATCCCTGCTGCTATCAGCCTAACTTACTGGAAAGATATGTTTATATTTGATATGTCAAAATAAAATGAGGACTGTACTATTTGCATTCATGATGCAGAAGGGTGATGAGCTCACCAGTTTTCGGTGCGAGGAGGAATAGTGAAGAATGAATACCAGAGGGGGGCTGAGAAGGCCACTCTTGCAAGGTACTGCTATATTCAGGGAAGAGGAAGACAGAAGGAGAGAAATATGAGCAGATTACTGTGAGAAATAAGACTGCCAGCACCTTGATCACTACCTGACCCCGTTGTCCTGGCCAGCATTTCCCTTCCCATAAAACCAGTTCATGCAATTGTCCAAGGCTATGTGTGGATATTAATATATGGAACAGCTGCCACTACACGTTCAGTCACTTCACTATCAGTCTAGTATTGCTTGTAAAGCACTTTGGGATACAATGTGTATGTGTATTATTTCCCATGGAAAAAGAAGACAAGCATATATTTGAGTTTTGAGAAAGTATGAACTCTAACATTGGACTGCACAAGAACTTTGCTACAAAAAAGAGGTGGCTCTAGGGGGTGGTGAAGGGAGTGGCTGCAACCCCCCTCCCCCCACATAGTAACGTACTTGCTTGCTGCTGCTGCTGCTGCATTTCACTTTGTTGAAGAAGTCTGATTTATTGAGTGTACAAATGTTTACATTCAAACCATGGACTACATTTGAAGGTTCTGTCAAAAACGTACTAGAAAAGAATAATAGCAAAAAATATAAAGGTTTAATAAAAATGTTACAAAAGTGCATATTAAGCATGCCCACCACCCCAGCACCCCATTGTAGCATCCTAGATTCACCATAACCACTAGACCACCAGGATATTCAAGATTTGTACTGCACTGTGGTTTGCCACAGAAAGTCGGTCGGATTAAAACACATTTACAGCATGTTAAAGTAAACAAAATGAACAGAACCATAGCCTAACATGTACATTATACAAAATAATGCACACGGTTTTGACCATTTGGGTGAAATAATTTTATACAAAGGGAAAAAAGAACTAATTAGTGTCACAAACCCACTCAGCAGGTCAGGACTTCTGCTCCCACAGTGCCAACCTCCGAGCGCAGTCTTGTGAACAGTTAACAGAACAGGGTAACCCTCCTGTCTGTTTTGTGGGTTCGAATCAAACTTTGGTCTCAAGTTCTGGAAGGATTCAAACTGTGAACCTTCTGCTAGCGTACCCAATGTACAGGCTCAGATAATTCTGCTCTTCAGGGGGGCCAGATATCTCTTGCCTACGGGCACCTAAGCAGGCATACAAAATGAACCCTTAAAACTCTATTACATACCTCAGAATAAACTCTTACCTTTTCCCAGTTGGTAAAACCATTAAGCTTTGTACAGTGTCAACTCTAACCATGTATGCTTCACTTGTCAAGAAAAAGAATTTCAAAGGCACACCAAGTAGTCTCTAAAGTAGAGGTTTACTTAAAGATAGATAAAAAAATGTAACATGTAAATACAGAACCATATATCACAAAAATATGCAATCATTTAAAAGAACAAGGGTTAAAAAAAGTGCAAAATTCCTACCACCAGACAATTAGACTTAAATATCTAATGTATCTCTTCTAATAGTGCTGATAGACAGATGTTTTTGCCAAGAGAGTCCAAACATGTGTGTCTTTGGAAAACAGTATACTGTTTTTAAAACTGGCTTTGCCAATCTCTTTGCATGAGGTCACCTAGCGCCTCCCTGTCAGAATATAAAACAAGCATTTGTCAATGCCGAATGTTGATTGCGTTGGTGTGTTGAGTTCGCTCACTGTCCCTCTGTCACTCGCTCAGTCTGTTTCTCCCAGTGCTGCAGGCTGCTCTGTTGTACTGGGCTCCTGCCTGCATTGGCACCTTGTTCTGCCCAGTAAGAAAATCTGCAGCTGTCCCGACAGAGCTGCGTTGAGGTGGCTCACTCCCCCTCTCTCACTCGCTCATTCTGTTTCTCCTGCCGCTGCAGGCTACCCTTTTGTACTGGGCTCCTGCCTGTGTTGGTGGCTTTTTTGGCCCACAAAGAAATCTGCAGCAGTTCTGACACAGGTCTGTTGAGCCTGCTGACTCCCCCTCTCTCACTCACTCATTCCGTTTCTGCCCACGCTGCAGGCTGGCCTTTTGTACTGGGCTCCTGCCTGCATTGCTACCTTTTTCTGCCCACAAGAAATTTGCAGCAATTGCAATACAGCTCCGTTGAGTTCACTCACTCCCCCTCTCTCACCCGCTAATTGTAGTTTTTCTGCCACTGCTGGTCATCATTTTGTACTGGGTCCCTGTGTGTATTGCTGCCTTTTTCTGCCCACAACCAAATCTGCAGCAGTCCCAACAGAGCTCCGTTGAGCTCACTCACTCCCCCTCCCTCACTCACTCATTCTGTGTCTCCTGCCGCTGCAGGCTGCCCTTTTGTACTGGGCTCCTGCCTGTGTTGGCACTTTTTTCTGCCCACAAAGAAATCCACAGCTGTCCTGACAGAGCTCCGTTGAGGTTGCTCACTCCCCCATTGTCACTCACTCATTCTGTTTCTCCTGGCGCTGCTGCCTGCTCTTTTGTAGTGGGCTCCTGCCTCTGTTGGCGCCTTTTTCTGCCCACAAAGAAATCCGCAGCAGTCATGATAGAGCTCCGTTGAGCTCGCTCACTTCCCTTCTCTCACTCACTCATTCCATTTCTGCCCACACTGCAGGCTGCCCTTTTCTATTGGGCTCCTGCCTGTGTTGCCACCTTCTTCTGCCCACAAAGAAATTTGCAGCAATTACAAAACGACTCCGTTGAGCTTGCTCACTCCCCCTCTCTCACTCACTCATTCTGATTTTACCACCACTGCAGGTTGCCATTTTGTACTGGGCCCCTGCATGCATTGCTGCCTTTTTCTGCCCACAAACAAATCTGTAGCAGTCCCAACAGAGCTCCGTTGAGCTCACTCACTCCCCCTCCCACACTCGCTCATTCTGTGTCTCCTGCCGCTGCAGGCTGTCCTTTTGTACTGGGCTCCTGCCTGCAATGCTGCCTTTTTCTGCCCACAAAGAAATCTGCAGCAGTCACAATAGAGCTCTGTTGAGGTCGCTCACTTCCGCTCTGTCACTGGCTCATTCTGTTTCTCTTGGCGCTGCAGGCTGCACTTTTGTACAGGGCTCCTGGTTGCGTTGGCACCTTTGTCTGTCCACAAAGAAATCTGCAGCTGTCCCCACAGAGCTCCATTGAGGTCTCTCAGTCTCTCTCATGCACTCATTCTGTTTGTCCTGGCGCTGCAAGCTGCTCTTTTGTACAGGGCTCCTGCCTGCATTGGCTCCTTTTTCTGCCCACCAACACATCCACAGCAGTCCTGATAGAGCTCCGTTGAGCTCACTTAGTCCCCCTGTCTCACTTGCTCGTACTGTTTCTCCCACCGCTGCAGGCTGCCCTTTTGTACTAGGCCCCTGCCTGCATTGATGCCTTTTTCTGCCCACAAAGAAATCTGCAGCAGTCCTGGCAGTGCTCTGCTGACTTCGCTCACTCCCCCTCCTTCACTCGCTCTCTCGTTCTGTTTTTCCTAGTGCTGCAGGCTGTCCTTTTGTACTGGCCTCTTGCATTGGGGCATTTTTCTGCCCACAAACAAATCCGCAGCAGTCCTGACAGAGCTCAGTTGAGCTTGGTCACTCCCCCCTCTCACTCGCTTAGTCTTAATCTGTCCCAAACACTGATTTCCCACAGCGACCATGCAGTTCTCTGGCAGGAGTGCAAAAACATATTTTAGACAGGATGTGGAAAATGACAGCTGTACTGTTCATGAGGAGGTGCGAAAAAATGCCACTGTTGAAAATGTGGCATGAAAATATTACAAATTTGTGAAGTTACAAGGGCGCGTGGAAACAGTTCAACGCACGCTTGTAACACAGTCATGTTATGGAGTTTCATCACCAAATTTTCAACATAGGGATTTTAGGACCTCTGCTCATGAACAGTGCCACTGTCATTTTCTTATTCTGTCCCGAACACTGATTTCCCACAGTGACCATGTTATTCTGCACCGGAACTGTGAAAACACATTTCGGTCAAGATGTGAAAAATGACAGCTGTACTGCTCATAAGGAGGTGTGAAAAAATGCCACTGTTGAAAATCTGTCTTGACAATATTACAAATCTGCAAAGTTATAAAGGTGCGTGGACAGTGCACAACGCACACTTGTAACACAGTCATCTGATGGGCTATCATCACCAAATTTTCAACATAGGCATTTTAGGACCTCTGCTCATGAACAGTATCACTGTCATTTTCTTAATCTGTCCTGAACAGTGATTTCCCACAGTGACCGCTGTATTCTGCGCCGGAAGTGCAAAAACACATTTCAACCAGGATGGGAAAAATGACAGCTGTACTGTTCATAAGTAGGTGTGGGAAAATTATAATGCTGAAAATCTGGAGTGAAAATATTACAAACTTGTGAAGTTACTAGCGTGTGTGCAAACTGCGCAACACACGCTTGTAACACAGTCATTTTATGGAGTATCGTTACCAAATTTTCAACACAGGCATTTTAGGACATCTACTCATGAACAGTGTCACTGTCATTTTCTTAATCTGTCCCGAACATGGATTTTCCACAATGACTGCGTTATTCTGCACTGGAACTGCGAATACACATTTCGGCCAGGATGTGAACAATGACAGCTGTACTGTACACAAGGAGGTGTGAAAAAATGTCAATGTTGAAAATCTGGCATGAAAATATTGCAAATTTGCAAATTTACAAGTGTGCGTAGCAACTGCGCAACGCACGCTCGTAAAACAGTCATTTTTTGGATTTTTCCACCAAATTTGCAGCAAAGGCTTGTTGAGAGCCCACCTCATGAACACTGATACTGTCGTTTTGTTAATCAGCACCGAAAGGTGATTCTGCGCAATGACTTCAAAATCACCTTTCAGAGCTGATTGACGCCATGACAGTTCGAGAATTCATGAAGAGGGGTCCCAAAAACCCCATGTTGAAAATTTGGTGCCAAAATTCCAAAAAATGACTGAGATATGCATTAAAGTTGAAAAAACCCTATTTATTCCATTATACAGCTTACCGGCATTTCCTCAGTTCGCAGTTGGCTTTGAAGAGTGCAGACGTGTTCCCAGTCCTCTGAAGATCGTCGCGCCAGACTCCAGAGGTAAGTATGGGGCATGGGAGGGTGTGGGGAGGCAGGGTGCGCAGTGGGTGGGCGCGGGTTGCAGGTAGGGGGGCAAGGAGAGCACAGAGGGACAGTTTCCTTTTTTACAGGGAAAAAAAAAAGACATCGCGGGACCATTTCTAACTTTACAAGGGCATGTGGCACACTGGGGTGGGCTCCCAGCATGTCACTGGAGACTTCCTTTTTTGGGGGGCAGCAGTAGCTGATGGGGGATTGGGCACCCCCATCGGCACACAACAAAAGGGGGGTATCATTATGCCAATGGGATTGGGCACCCCTTCGGCAGACAATAAAAGTGGGGAGGGGGGTTTACCTAATGCCGATGGGAAGTGGGCTCCCCCATCAGTAACAGACACATGGGGGCACTGAAGCCAATGGGGGTTGGGGCCCCCGTCGGCAAGTAAACATGGTGGGGGGCTAATATTGTTTGTGAACACGGCAGCAAAGTGCCGCCATGTTCACAAACAATATCAGTATGTTAAGATCCCGCCCTGCAATGACGGGTCACTCCCTCATTGCAGCGGACAGCTTACACTGCAATGATGAGGCGGCCTCTGATTGCAGTGGCTGATTTGTCTCAAGTTGGTGCAAAGGTTCCAAACTGCTGTCATCAGCAGCGTGCCACGGCATTGGGGGATGCGGGACAAGCCTTTGCAGGCTGTGGGAGCATTGGCCACAACAATGCCGCGCCTCCACAACCTGCTTCTGAGCAAGCTGTCCCAATATGTTTCTTGCGCTGCTCGCAATCAACATGAAAATTATACACCCAGGATGTCTTATCAATCAGGATGTAAATTAAGTGACATTTCTGCAAAACTCATTGTACAAATTATGACATTCTTTAAATAATATCCCCTCTTTCATCTCAAAAATATACAATCATTTAAAAGAACAAGGGTTAAAAAAGTGCAAAATTCCTACCACCAGACAATTAGACTTATATATCTAATGTATCTCTTCTAATAGTGCTGATAGACAGATGTTGTTGTCAAGAGAGTCCAAACATGTGTGTCTTTGGAAAACAGAATACTGTTTTAAAACTGGCTTTGCATGAGGTCACCTAGCTCCTCCCTGTCAGAATATAAAAAAATTATACACCCAGGGTGTCTTATCGATCAGGATGTAAATTAATTAAGTGACAGTTCATTCAACAAAACTCATTTTACAAATTATGACATTCTTTAAATAACATCCCCTCTTTGATCTCAAGTAGCTCTTCTTCCCAGGACACATCAAAGAATCTTTTATGACTTTGCACTAAAGCATCATAACCTGCTGTCTTCCTCTAAATGTTATAAAAGTTTATGATTTCCCATCCTAGCAGCTGACAAGCTACAATTAAGCTAGATAAACAGGGGATCCTTAATTTAGTCTCTTCTAGCCTGTGATTATCTCCTGGCTGTTCTCTTTTAGCGGAAACAGCATGTCTCATGAGAGACACTCCATAACACATTTTTATATTACAAAAATCATAGATTAGTCAGAACCAGCCATCTGAGTGTCACAGTTAGCACTATGGAGAGCCATATATCTCTCTGACTTTGGCTCCAATGATGTCATCACATAACACATTTGGCGGTCATTTTAGGAAGCAGGTAAGACAGTTTCTTTTTTTAATTGGAAGGCTGATTTTACAATTTTCAAATGCTCTGCAACTACATTTAGGTAAATTGTGTAAATGTAGTTTTAACATTAATGAATACAGCAGCCTTTCCTTTAGTCACCTACGGAGTCAGATTTTTGAATAGCTTGTTGTCAAAATGTTGTTTAGGTATCCTAGAGAATGTTATGGAAATGCTCCCCCAGCAATATGTACTGTTTGTCTTAGAATATATTACCCACCATCACCACCATATTTCGAAAGGCAGATAGAGATTTACAGTTATAGAACCAGTTTTTTGTTGGGGAGGGGTGAGATTTCATGGCATATAAACCCGACAAAAAGTTGAACATTTCAGAGAACAGTGATATTGTTCTGATGTTAGTGTGACCAACTTTATTAATTTGCTTATTCTGATTGAGCGCTATGGAGTACTATGACTAGACTTGAAAATCCTCTAACACTTCAGTGTGCTTCTGTGGCTCACTAAGTATGTCAGCATGCTAGAGATCTATGGGTTAAGGGTTCAAACCTTGACCAGAGAAACATTTCCTTTTTCTGAAGGATATATATGGAGTAGTGACTACATTTTGAAATCCTATCTAAATTCACTATGCTTCTGTGGCTCAATGTGTATGTCAACATACAGAAGATCCAGAAGTCAAGGGTTCAAGCCTTAAGTTGGGATATTTTTTTTTTTTATAAGTTACTTCATTCTGAGTAGAGACAAAACTTGGGGAAACTAATAAAAATAGTGTATTTTGGTGACTCAAGGTGTATGCCTGTCTGCATCCAAAAGAGCCAGACTTCAAGGGTTCAAACCTTAACCAGGGACATTCTTTGTGCTCTGTATCAAACTCAGTTGTGAGCATTTAATCATGCAAGTGTCACAAATCATTACCTTTTTTAATAAATTAATAGAGAAGTAAGCGAGAGAATATATTTTATTTATAAATTGTAATGAATGGGCAGTGCCGTGATGACTGGTTACTGGTGCTGCCCCTGGGGCAGTGCCATGATGGTTGGTTTCTGTTGGCTGCCCCTGGGCCAGTGCGCTTGCTGCCCCTAAGGCAGCACCTGTGTAATTGGTTCCAGTGGGCTGCCCCGGGGCAATGCCTGTGTAATTGATTCCATTGTGCTGCCCTTAGGGCAGTGCCTGGGTAGTTGGTGTCTACTGGCTGCCCCTGGGGCAGTGCCATGATGGTTGGTTACTGGTGCCGCCCCTGGGATAATGCCATAATGGTTGGTTTCTGTTGGCTGCCCCTTGGGGTGGTGCTCCTGCTGCCCCTGGGGCAGTGCTTGTGTAACTGGTTCCCATGGGCTGCCCTGGGGCACTGTCCTCGCTGCCCCTGGGGCACTATCCTTGCTACTCCTGGGGCAGTGCCTGTGTAATTGGTTCCATGGGCTGCCCTTGGAGCAGTGCCTGGGTAGTTGGTTTCTGCTGGTTGCCCCTGGGGCAGTGCCGTGACAGTTGGTTATTGTTGCTGCCCCTGGGGTAGTGCCATGATGGTTGGTTTCTGTTGGCTGCCCCTGGGGCTGTGCTCTTGCTGCCCTGGGGCAGCACCTGTGTAATTGGTTCCCATGAGCTGCCCCTGGGGCAGTGCCGTGAGCCATGGCAGAAGTGAGTTACATTAGCCAGGTTTGACTGGTCTCTTACTCTTGCACCTTACAAATGGACTGAGGGAGGGATGGACTACATTAATGACACGTAGATATAATATTTTATTTAGAACATGTTTTACCAGGTAGGCAAGCAGAGCCCTAAGACTTGTTTCCTGTTGTAACTTGGGGGGAAGGGGTAGTTAGGGAAGGAATGATATAGACAAAGATTGCAAAGAAAGGTCTCACAGCCAAGCTTCATATGCCTATCCCATCCATGCTTAAATCACACTACTATTTTGGCTTGGACCTCCTACTTCAGTAGCTTAATCCACTTTTCCACAACCCTCTCCATAAAGAAATACTTTTGGATATCTTTTTTAAATCTCCCACCTGCCAGTTTCAAGGAATTCACTCTTTCTGCCCTCCCATCAATTTCAGAGAGTTCCCTCGTGCCCACCTGCCACTTTCAGGGAGTTCCCCCTTGTGCCCACCCACCAGTTTCAGGGAGTTCCCCCATGTGCCCACCCGCCAGTTTTAGGGAGTTCCCCCTGTGCCCACCTGCCAGTTTCAGGGAGTTTCCCTTTTTGCCCATCCATCAGTTTCAGGGATTCCCCCTGTGCCCACCTCCCAATTTCAGGGAGTTCCCTCTTGTGCCCACTTTCCAATTTCTGGGAGTCCCCTCTTGTGCCCGTTTTCGCACCCTTTGTGAATGATTCCCTGCTGTCCACCCTGTTTACTCCATAGACAAACTTGTAAGTTTCTATCACCTCACCCCTCTCCTTCGTGCCCTACTGCGTGTACATATTGAGGTCATCAAGCCTTGCTTCATAGGACTCTCCTTGCTGCCCCTGAATCCACTTGATGTCACTTTTCTACACCATCTCTACTCTGTCTCTGTCCGTGTCCCCCCTCAAGTGTAGACTCCAGAACTGTGCTCAGTATTTTGTGTGGCCTCATCAGGGATCTACACAGGGGAAGAATACCTTCCCCCCTCCTTCATCTGCTACTGATGCCCCTGCCTCTGCACCATAACATTCTGATTGTCTCCCCTCTGCTCTGTTATACTGTGCTGCTTATTTCAGATTGTCTGTAATTATCACCCCAAGGTCTCTCACCCCAGCTGTCACCTCCAGTTCCACACCCCCATCCTGTACTCCATTCTTGGGTTCTTGACCCCAGTGGGTATGACCTTGCACATCTTTGCATGAAATTTCAGCTGCTGGACCTTTGCCCATTTTTTCAACTTTAAACGATTCACCCTTATAGTGTTTACACTGTCCTCATTATCCACTCTGCCATAGTTCTTCTCATGAATCCCCTCCCTAGTGTTGTACATAGAGACATTAAGAAGGCATGGACCCAAAGCTGGCTATCACATCACCCACCACACCAGCAACCTGGGTTTGGGAATGGAGCAGGGTTGTTGTGGGATGGACGAGGGGGGGGAAGAAGGATTGAGCATCCACAGACAGCTCTCCTCCTTCAGATGTGCTATGAAATCTCGAGAGTGAAATGCGCGAGCCTGAAAATCCCAGCACCAGAATCCCAAAGCACAGAATCCCTATGGGAGACAGCCACACTCTCAAAGGTTCTGTGGGGGCTCCGCCCCCCCCCCACACCCCGTGGTAATTACACACACTGACTCTTTGCCATACCATGGGGGAATGTGACTGTCAGTGGTTCTGCCCACTGTCGGGATTCCATGCTTTGGGTTCCCGGTGCCAGGATTTTCAGGCTCGGGCGTCTCACACTCAGGATTTCATAGTACTCCCCCTCCTTCGGAGAGGCGGGACAGTGCATGTCACTGCTTACCTGACACTCAGCGGAGGCTGGGTGTCACAGTATCAGCGGCTGTATTTCAAAGAGTCAGGTGCAGGCACTGAGTATATCCAGCATCTTCATGCCGTCCGCCTGAGCCATGGCACACATTTCAGACCCCAAGGGACTGGGAAGAAAATGCAAGGAAAAATCCCCTGCCGGAGGATGATGGCCAGCGATCTGTCAGGCTCTGCATCACCACCCGTGACACTACTCACCCACAGTGGTAAAGTAAGTAGCTGGGTAAGACCCGGGATAGTGGGTGGTGGGGCTGGTGATTGCTACCAGAATGGGGCTGCTCAGTGATGGGGAATAAACACATAATAGAAAAAAAGGACTGGACCTAAAACTGATCTCTAGGGAACTCCACTTGTGACTAGCCTAACCTCTGATAATTATCCATTCAAAACTGCCCTCCTTCTCATTTCTCCAGCCAATTTCCCACCCACCCCATAATTTAGTCCTGCACCTCAAGTCCTTAAATTTTTCAATCAGTTGTTCATGTGAGACTGAGCCAGAGGCTTTGCTACACTCCGGGTGCAACACATCCTCAGCTCAGCATTTATCAGCCACCTTTGCGATCCAGTCAAAGAAGTCTATCAGATTCGTCTGACAAGACCTCCCCTTGGTGAATTAATGTCACCTTTTGTCCTGGAATCCATTTTCCTCCAGGAAATCCCCTAGTCTTTCTTCTGCAATGACCTCTAGCATCTTAAAAGCAATCAACATCAGGCTTACCCGTCTATTGTTTCCTGGCTCCTCCCTTTTGCCCACTCTTATGCTGGGGTACCATGGTTGCAGATCTCCATGTAAGGCATGATAATAAGTCAAACAAGTTAAAATGTACGTATTGTATTGCTTTCCATACAATATTCGTTCAAGTATCAACAAGCGTATGCCTCCTGCCAGCCATCTTCATCCTGTCTCTGAATTACAACAACCCATGCCCTAGGCTTCCTTGCCGTTTACCCATTTTGCCTCTTACTCTGTTACATAGATTAAACCTCTGTGTTTTCAGTCATTTGAAATTTACACCACAGTGATTCTGTTACAAATATCTTGCCGTGCATAGACTGCATGCTCCCTTAGCTCACGATCTGACTATCTCCATAACCTGCGTACTTTTCACGCTTTCTACATGTTTTTTTTCTGGAATGTATTACTTATATTTCGCTTTTACTGTTTAATGTACATGCACCCATTGCTGCTACTGTATTTTTCATTGCTGTGTCTCACCTTGCTGTATTATCCCCTCCCTAGGTCGCACCTGAAAAGGAGCTTCAGCTAAATATGTCTATCCTGGTCACTTAATTTTAAATAAATAAAACAAATTAGCAGCAGCATTAACTTTCGTCTAAACTGCAAAAGGTTATGGGTTATATTGGAGTATAGTCCATTTCTCGTAAACATGCAGTAAGATACAACATGTACTATCATTGCTTTGAGCTGAAATTTAAAATTTAAACATTAAATGTAGTAGAGCTCATAATTTGTAATATTTAGCAATGCATTAGTACTAACTGGTAAATTTTCTCATTAAACCAAGGAAGAAAACAGATGTAAATGTATTTATCAAATAAGTAGAGAAACCCTAGTATTCTGATTGGCTAAGAGCATCATCTGATGGTCCAGTTAACAGAGCAGTTTACAGCCACGTCAATTTACACTACACAATCAATTCAGGATCTATTTTATAAGTGGAATCATGTACATCGAGGTGTCCGGGCATGCTGATCTATGGACTTCTTGGGTGGTTGAAGGCACTTGGCATACGTCTTGTGCCGCACAATGCACAGAGGCATCCATATATCAGAGCATACCTAGACATAGAAACATAGACTTTGACAGCAGATAAGGACCGCTTGGGTCACCCAGGCTGTCCATTTCCCTACCAATTGGATAAGCTGCAGATCCTAGTTAACCAACAGCCTACTTCTTCCTAACCCCCAACAGACTTGCCTTATGTCTGTCCCATGCATTCTTGAATTCTCCCACTGTTTTTGATCCCATGACCTCCTCAGGAAGGCCGTTCCACGTGCCCACCACCCTCTCCATGAAAAAATACTTCCTCACGTTGCCCCTGTGCCGTTCCCCCTTCTATCTTCAAATTGTGCCCCCTTGTTCTTGCACTTCTCTTTTTCTGAAAGATGCTACCCTCTTGGACTTTGTTGTTTCTCCTGAGATATTTGAAAGTTTCTATCATGTCCCCACTCTTCCTTCTTTCCTCGAGGGTATACATATTAAGCTCCTTTAGTCTCTCTTCATATGGTTTCTGGTGCAGACCCTGCACCATTTTAGTTGCCCTCTTCTGGACTGCCTCCATCCTATGTCCTTGTGGAGATGGCATCTCCAGAACTACATGCAATACTCCAGATGGGGTCTCACTAACTAGCTGCACAGAGGGATAACAACTTCTTGTTTTCTGCTGGTGATGCCTCTCCCTATACATCCCAGTATCCCCCCAGCCTTTCTTACTGCCTTCTCACATTGCTTGCTTACCTTTAGGTCATCTGATATGAATACCTCCAGGTCCCTTTCCATTTTTGTTGTTGTTAGTACCCCCCCAATTGTGTACTCTTCCCTGGATTTTGTTTCCCAGGTGTATTACTTTGCACTTCTTTGCATTGAATTTAAGCTGCCATACTTTTGACCATTCCTCCAACCTTGCCAAGTCCCTTCTCATCCTTTTCACCCCCCTTGTGTATCAACCCTGTTGCAGATCTTTGTGTTGTCTGCAAAGAGGCATCCTTTTCCTTCCAGTCACTCCACAATGTCACTTATAAAGACTTTAAAAAGGACCAGTCCCAGTACTGAACCCTGTAGTATCCCACTAGTAACCCCCCTTTCTTCGGAGTGGACTCTGTTTACTATTACCCTCTGTGTCCCATTGTCCAGCCAGTTTTTTACCCAGGCTACCACCCTGGGATCCACTCCCAGGCTGGCTAACTTGTTTATTAATCTTTTGTGTGGGACTGTAGGCCACGTCCACAGACCTTCCTGATCTTCCTGATCTACTACTTTGGTAACCCTGTCCAAGAAATCTATTAGATTCTTCTAACATGACCTTCCCACTGTGAATCCATGCTGCCTCAGGTCCTGTTCCCCGCTGGCCTCTAGGTACTCAACAATTCTTTCCTTCAGAAGTGATTCCATTATTTTCCCTTATCACAGAGGTCAAACTAACAGGTCTGTAGTTTCCTGCCTCTGCTTTGCTCCCACTTTTGTGAAGGGGAATCACATCTGCCCTCCTCCAGTCCTCGGGTACCACCCCATCCTCCCATGATTTGTTAAAAAGGGTAGTCAGTGGTGTCACTAGTTCTACCCTTAGTTCCTTTAGAATTCTGGGTGGAATCCCATCAGGTCTCATTGCTTTGTCCACCTTCAGTTTTAGGAGTTCTTTCAGAACCCTTTCTTCAGTGAATGGACTGGTATCAATCCCCCTATCCAGAGTGCCTCAGCAGGATTCCTTACACAGTACACCCATGTGTTAAACCTGTACCAAAATTCTATTTGACATGTATTCAGTAAGATTCTGTAAAGCAACCAAACTGCCATGCATCAGCTTCTAAACATGGTTCAACCATGGTCAAATTAACATTGCACACATTTGTTTTCTTATAAAAAAATTCTAATTCATAGCAGATAACATCTTATTGTAATTATCTGTTAGATGACATAAAGTTTGGCTTAACATGAGAGTTCCCATAAGACACGTGCTGCATATATAAATAATTATTAACTTTTTAGAAAAGCTTTTAAAAAATGGAATAGCATACCTCAAGTCATATGTGTGAATGAACAGCAACTGTTTAAAAATCTTATTCATAGGAAAGATATGGTTAACCATTTTGTATGTTACATGTGGTCTGTTTACTAAGTACTATGTACTATTAAATGTTATTAGAGTAAAACACCAACACAATCTAAAGCCTTATGATTTTATAACAGTTCTTGTTTGCTTATCAGGAATAGATAGTGCAACCTTTAAAAGAAAACTACATGCAAAAATTATACAAACACATGCTGTGCATTGGGTTTTTGTTTCTCTGTTGATCCCTAGGGTTCTGCTACCTATGTCTATAGCAAGTTTTTGTTTGTTTGTTTGTATTTACTTTTCTTTGCAAGTATTATGGCCCCGGGAGTAGCCACGCGGGTTTCTTTTATCGACTTAGATCTGTTGGAATTTTTCTAGAATGCCTCTGGGAATGATGTGACTTAGACCTCGCATTAGAACTAAGAGCCCAGGATCCTAGTTATTATCTAGTCACACCACCTAACTGCAACTGTTTGTGAACGTTGACTGCTTTGAAAAAGTGTTTGTCCTCCCTTCCCAGCCGAAGTCAGATTTTTCTGAGTGCCAACTGTTGTTATTCTAGTCCATAGGCTATCACTACCCCCCTCCCCCATAAGGAATTTTCAAGACATTGCTTTCTTAGAAGCTTGCTCTGTAATAGTTCAGAATTGACTTGTTTGCCATCTGACAGTGGTAGCTTTGGTTTGCTACAGGCTAACATGTGTGACCACTGTATATCAGAAAAGAAAAAAACAACAAAAATGGGGTAGAGGTAGTTTTTGTTGATTCAAGTTTATATATGTAAGTTAAATAATGACAAAATGGGTATCAACAAAAAGGTTACATACTCATCTATGACTTTATTATATTTAGAAAATATTCAGCTCAATGGTAACATCAGTAATCACGTCATATTGACGTATACATGAGTACTTTGCAATGTCATTGAAACTATGGAAATTGGTGGTATCAGAATGTAGAGTTATAACAATACTTGTTGTATAAGTGTATGATTAAATTGACACACTAAAACAGTAATATCTTTGCCATTATACAATGGCAAGAAAGAATCCTGGCTCCTGATTGGTCAGTTGGCCATCACAGCAGGGATGTTATCCTGGCATAACATCCCTGCTGATTTTATTATGGAGCACATTGATCATCGCCTGCATCTTTTCTTAAAAAAATATTTTAACACACTAAATAAAATTCTTTAAAATTATTTTTTTCTGTATAAAACAATGAGCCATTGTATAATAGGAATAATGCCCTCCAGGGTGGGTGTTATGCTAGGATAACATCCCTTCGCGGTGTTAGGCCGCCCTCGGCCGGTGGCCTCGGGCCCAACCACCCGAGGTGGGATGTTATCCCAGCATAACACCCACCCTGTCAGGCATTATTCCTTTTTTTAAAATTTAGTTGTCATCTTCATCCCCACTGTTTTCATCCTCAGCATCAAAGATCTCATCTGCCAGGCTGGCAGAAAGAACATCTTTGTCACCTTCCTCAACTGACTGATTCAGGGTCTCCTCCTGGGAAAAAATATCCACCAGTTCCTGTGGTATAATGTCACATCACAACAGCTACACTCCAGGATTTCTGTTTCATCAAGTTTCCACCCATGTGTTTCAGGACTTGGGATGTTAGGGTTTGACGTATTGGCATTTTTCCAGACAAGGGCTTGGTAATTTACTCTCAGTACATGCATTCTCAATGTTGACCTACATGGGGCAGTAAACTCAGATCAATGCCATCATAATTTGACAATAGTTGGCTGCTTCCTGTGTGAAATTTCTGCTTTGCAATATTACAGCAAAGTTTGTTGATATCAGTATATGATGGCTGCCTGTACAAGCAGCAGACAAATCTTTCAAGGACAGCATGGATGGCATCCGATACACGTTCTGTGTCGCCAAGAGCTTGGAAATTTGCCATATACTCCTTTTGTTTTCACAGGATGTTGTAGGGTTTGATTTTCCCTTTCCTAACAAATGCACTTGTGCTGTCGCACCCTGAAAATGCATGCAGTGCAATCAGTGCACTACACATCTCAGTACCATGAATCTAGATTAGAGTTTTTATATTCAAAAGCCGACGTATATTTGCCACTCCTGTGTCAAAGTAGATACCCTTCTGTATTTGATCACCATAGTACAGCAGCAGCAGAAATACATCTGTGCCTGGTGATCTGATGATAATGTCAGTTGAGGATGTTGACGCTGCTGCATGAAAGCAGTGGAGTAATATTCATGTATCTCCTTCTTCCTGAGATGAGGAAAGCTCTGGTACAGGGTGGCTCTGTGGTGTGATTCTGTCAAGGCTTGTCAAAGAGATACAGTTTTCCTCACAGACAAAAAAGATTTGACAACCTATTAGTCTTGGCGCATATGTTTCTTTTTGCCACTCACTGAGAAGAAACTTGATCAAAATTTGTCTTGTTGTCATTGTTTGTGAGAAAGGATTTCTAATCTCTCGGCACCTTTGTTGATAGACCTTTCACCAAGTAAGAATTTGATGATCCTCATCTTCTGCATTCAGCTGACTTTATGGAATTATATTTGTAGGTGTTTGTTACAAAGTCCAACCTTTGTACCTTTGGTAATGCACTGAAGTTCTTTTCAGCTAGCTCTCCAAATGTCTGCGGTAGACCAGTCATTGACTGGAGAAGTGCCTTGTCATCACAGAGGTAAACTTTGTCTTCATCCCAATTCATTGTATTGAGTGCTGTCTCATCTTCAAGTTTGTGAAGAAGGGTGAATTTCTCTGTCTTCACTAGTAGGCCATCTGAAGTTGCTAATGACCATGGCAGTGGACTCAATGGATAGGGGAGAGCCTTCTCCATGCTAAGGTTGTTCTGTTCTGAAAGCATTAGCAGTTGCCCAAAGAGATTTCTTTGTGCAGTCATCTGAACAATCTTTTTTTGTGAGGATCCGAGTTTCTTTGACTGCTAAAGGGAAGCAAACGTCTTTAGTGACTGCTTTTTCAAGAGCACATGAAAGGGAACTGTTTTGTCAACAAGCCTTGTCTCTACAAATTGTTCAAAGGCTTCTTTTCCCCATTTTTAAGCACTGAGCAAGTCATTTTCAACATCTCCTGGGGCTCGTGCACCTGATGAGAGACAGAATAGTGCCTCTTTGACTGCTATCTCAAAAGGATTGATGACATTTCTGAATGCATTAATCAGCTTCTGTACATCCTTCTCACTGTATTCCGTCTCTGCAGGCCTAGCATCTTTGTGAAAGAACTCCTCCAAGTCTACCATTCCAGCAGTTTCAAGTGTGGCAGTCACATAGCTTGCTTGGGCATGCCTTGTTACACACCACCAATAATAGGTTGCATAATTCCTTCTGAATACAATAATACCTCCACTGGACTTGGCATGTCAATTGATTGTCTGTTCAATGGGAAGATCCACAGCATTTCTTGATGCTGGGCACGTCGGATCTACACTCACTAAACCAACCATTCCGCAGCAAGACATGAGCTTCAGGATGAGTATGCTGTAGGTTTGGGAGTGTCAGAAAATAGACAGATAAATACCTTGCGAAGTTTTGGTGATCCAGGCTAAAAACGCAGAGGGCAAAATTGTTCAACACATGCTAGGTGCAGGTCAAAGTTATTCTCCTTGGTAGCACGCAGAAACTTAAGCACCAACCAGATTCTGTCCATGTATTAAATCCAAAACTGTGCTGTCTTTAGGAAATCTGAAGAAGGTGGCCAGGGAAGCTCCTGTAATTCCCTGAAGGAACCTATGAGATGACGCAAAAGAGTCACTGCCTCTCAAGTCTGCTGTCATCTGATGCAGCAGATTCAAATGCAATCTCCACAGCTTGACCTGTTGGGAGCTCATCAGAGTAAACAAGTTCACTTCTAAAGTTTGGCTGCCAGAACCTTATCCTCTGACCAAAGTGTTTGATCCACTTGTTATTCAACTTGTCTGTTTTGTAATTAGGATTATAGAATGCTGGGTAATGAGCCTGCAGGATTGTCCCTGTTTTTATTATTGATTGTTGCCTCCCACTGACTGTACCTAATACGTTGTGTACTTTTGGAATGTTGTATTCTTTCTGTAATGTACTCTCCCAGGTCGTGCCTGAAAATAGTCATTTTATGGCTAGTGCACCTACCCCGGTTAACAAAAACTAAATAAAAAAAAAACGAGCAGTACCTTTCACGTAACATTGTCATTCATTCCTTCAACCTGTGATCCTCTGATTATAATCTTTTCAACATATTTGATTATATACTCAGATGTCTTTTCGTGGGCTCTGATTTGCTCGACACTTTCACCAGTTTGGTCCACTACTGCATTTCTGTCATCTTTCCTATTACAATTGCGGTGACAAGAGTTGTGATAATCAGCCTCCCTTGCAATTAAATCAACATTTCAAATGCTACATCGTAAATTATCATCTTGTTTCACTTCTGCTGCTTCTTTAATAGATACCTCTGCAGTCTTTGTTACACACTGCATCAGTTTTTCCCTAGTTTCTGTCTTCTTTTGTTTCCTCCAGAAATCCACTTATCTCTTTTTTCCACATATAATACACTTGTTCGAAAGAAATAACACTTGAGAGGGTGTTTCAGCCCTGCTCCTTTGGCAGGTTGAAGGCTATTGGTCCTCTGTGTCATCATCAACCTGATGCTTCTTTTTCCTGCGGTATTTCACATTTGTAAATGACTGGTAGCACTGTCTGCGATACCCATGACACATGTCATCAAGTTCAACAGGTATGTGCTTGCATTTGTCATCGAGTCTGACACTTGGGTCATCACACGATTGTCTCCTACGTGCAACTTCTTCAATTCTGAACTGACTGGTCGATGTTAAAGGTCTGATTCTTATGTCAGACTTGTTCTTGCTGTTGTGAATTATGCATATCTTCGCTACAGTATGGCGACTTGTCCGCCTCGACTCAGGTGCGTTTAGCGCTGCAGACTGCTCATCAGCCACGCTGTCTCAAGTCCTGAAAAAAATAAATAAAAATGATTTACTTTGGCTTTTTCCAGAATTATTTTCTACTAAAACAACCATTTCAATATTCATTGATGCAATAATAATTTCATAGAAAATATCTTTATATATCCCCATCTACAGTCCATTTGATTTCCAAAACTGTTTGGTCAAAATTGTGACTTTATGGTTATGTTACTATTGACTTCATGAACCTCTAGATTATATTCATATGATAGAAAAACTAAAAATCTTTTTATTGATACCCAATTTGCCATTACTTTCAGTCACATACTTAGATTTATTACATGAAAAGCTATCCCCACCCCTTTGTCACTGCCCTTCAGTTCCTACAAAAAAATTTATGACACATATGACCCTGTACCAAACAGAAGCCACAATCAGCAAATGGCAAACAAGTAAATTCCAAATTGCTATGATACAAACTTTTCAAAAATCATAGTCTTGAAAATTCTTTGGGGGGGGCTTCACTAGCCCACGTGCTATTCTGGATGTGTGGCAATTTTCTTTATAAGGTGCTGTCACTGGGTGATAATGAAGCCATGATATGATAATGAACCTTTGAAGGACTTAAGTCTAATTTACATAGTTCCTAGAGACATTCTAGGAAAATTCTAATAAATCAAAGGTAATAAAAGAAGCTAAATGGCTACCCCCAGGGGTCATAAAACTGGCAGGGAAAAGTGAAATAAAAACCTTGTCAAAGATACACGGAGTAGAATGCCAGGGACCACCAGAAAAACAAAAACACAATGCACAACATGTGTTGTTATAATTTTTGCATTTAGTTTTCATTTAATGCTTGTCACAGGACTAGAACCTTTCCTTGTGCAATGTTTAGAGTTTGTACATTAGTAAAACAAAGAAACAGTACAAACTGGTCAATGAAATGTCATCAGACAACAGTGCCTCTGCTACACTTCCAATTGGCCGAGACAGGGCATAAAAATTGTGTGGTACTCCATTGTTTCATGGAGGTGCACCGACATTTCATGAGCAGTCAGTGCTGTCTGGTGCTACTAAGAGGCAAATGGCATCGTGTTTTGTTGGTGACTAGATGTCTGTGTTGACAATAATGGATGAGTTTCAGTGCCATGTCATGAAGCAAGTAATTTCAGCAACTTCTGGAAAAAGATGGTGGTTTGCTCTGACTCCTTTCATCTTAGATGTTCTTCCACCTGTCTCTGTGCCTAATCCCTCTCCAGCTCCATCTGCAACATCTGCTGGTGTTGGTCAATTAACATTTTTCTGAGGGGCTTAAATACCACCTCCATTATCTTGTGCATGCAGTTATTTTTATCTCCTTACAGAATTTGTCCCCCAGTGGTAGCCATTCATTTATTGATCGATTGTTTGTTTTCTTCATTCATTCATTTCATTGTATTGTTTACCCTGGAAGGCACATTGAGCACATTGTCTATTTTCAAATGCATCCAGCATTCAAAAAACATAAACCAAAAACATGAGTACAATTAAGAGAACATTAAATACAGTTACAATGAGACTGGTTTATTAACAAAGATGACAGCTGTTTTTTCAACTGAAATATTGATTTACCATACTTGACAGAAATTGGAAGGTACTTATAATACACACCAAGAGCCAACAAACTCAATAGACCACTGACCAGGTGCTGTTCTTCTCAATGGTATAATGAAAAATATGGTGTCTTGTGATCTGGTATGACATTCATCACAGCAGATAGGAAAGAAATCTGAAATAGAGGAGGAAACCTTCCCAAGTGCAATTTTATGAAAGACAAATACTTTAACTTTTACATGATCATCAAAAGAAAAAACCTGAGCAGACTGATTCAAAACACAGTGATGTGTGTGCAGAGGAAGGCCAGTAATAAATCAACATATGGAATTATAAGTGGTTCTTATCCTGGCCAGCACCCACACCATGCAGACAAATAGCAAAGTATTCCATAATTTAAAACAGAGAAGAGTACACTATTTACTAATAAGGCTCGTGCTTTGGGCAAAAAACTTCTGCAAACTTGAAATAGTGAGCCTAAGCATTGATGAATTGTTCTTACTATATGATTGACATGGGCATCATAGGTAAGGAAACTGTCCAGGATAACTCACAAGTACTTAAATTCATTAACCAACTCAAGGGATTCACCATTGATGGCTTTAATGGAGAACTTACCAATCTTACTTTGAGGGGGGAGCTATTGCAGCAGGTAATACCAATAGGACTAGGCTGCCAGGCATCAGGACCCCACGGAAAACTTCTAACCAGCAGTCTATGGTGGGGACCACCCCCAACGCCGGCTCCGCCCTAGCATCAGCTCTGGTATAACACCACCTCAGTTCTTTTTCTACTGTCAACTTGCTAACATCGGCTCCATGGATGCCATCTTTGCAGTCTACCGCCATTTTGCACCTCACGCAATTATCATTCATTTCCTTCCTTTCTCATAGTTTTTCTCCATCTCCACTGCATGTCTTCTTTGTCTTCTCTGCAGCGGAAGTCAAAGTGCATGTGTGGAAATCAGATCCCAGTGAGGGATGGCCACTCCACCCGCCTGATCTCCCTAGGCCCCAACCACCAGCCAGACAACTGCCCACACTGCCAGAAGTTCAATAACAAGACACTCATACACCACCTCAAGACACTCAAGGCCTGTCTGCTTGAGCAACAAGTGACTGCAATGCAGAGGACCCATTCAGGATAGAGTTCTTCCTCCTCAGCTAGGGACTCCCCCTCCCCCAAAAGAAAAGATTGGGTGGGAAACATCACCACAGGGATAAAGAGAGAGCCAAGTCTGAATCCTGTCCTAGGTCCCCTCACAGGCCTTCTGCTTCTGCCTCCAGCAGGAGGTTGGAATCCATTCCCCCAGGTTCAACGGCTGTTGCTGGGGCTTCTTCTAAGAAGGCTACCACCTCCTCCCACTCCAAAGGTAAGGAGTCTTCTTCTCACAGGCATTCTTCTGCCCAAGTACCCTTGGCACATGGCCCCCAGAAGCATATGCATGAGTTGGAGCCAGAGGGACAGGCATCTTTCGGGCAAGAAGGATTCCACTGCCTGAAAGTCTTAAGGGTTGTCTGACAAACACAAGGGGTTGGACATCTCCTCCAAATGCCAGGAGGTCATTAGGCACCAGATGCTTCCTCCACCCAAAGAAAGGGTAGCGTTGGCTTCAGAGGGTCAACAGACTATGGGCCACTCCAACTTTGTGTCAGAAATGGACCAGGTGCTGCCAGTGAAAGAGCATCCATCTGCCCTGAAGAACTGGGCATTACACCATATGCCCAGTGCCCCAAAGGATAAGGCACCGGGGCCTGTGGATAACCAGCCGCCACCTCCTCCTCTGCCTCCTCCTAAGGAGCTGAACACCAGACCCCAAGGAGGCACAGTGCCACTGGATAAGGCCACATCAACCCTGACACCCAAGGCACCTGCAGACAAGGAGCCTCAGGACCGGACAACAGTACCCATAGCACCCCAGGGTTCAATGCCAGGCCCCGAAATGTTCCTACTCCACCAGTCATCCTGCTGGCAGAAGTAGGAGCTCTCTTTAATGCATGGTGGAACACTATCAAGGGAGGCTTGCTGCCAAAGCCCAGAGAGCCATCCCCTGTTTGGGTACCACCCAGGGAACCGTCACCTCAGAGATCCAGGTGACCTCCCCTGCTAACAGAATGCCTGCCACCCAACGATGACCAGTAGTCGCCAGTCCTAAGTGGCCAGAAGAGGCACCCTTTGTCAGTCCCCTTGTACATTGGACGTCCGCCCTCTACCTCAGGGGAAGATGCAGGGGACTCCTCCTCACACTTTTCCTCAGAGGATGAGCTACCCCTACCCTCTCTGGATCCGAGAAGAGACTTCCCACGGTCACCCCCAGATGATCTGTCCTTTCTGGACATAATGAGACACATCCAAACCCTAAGCCAATGGAATATGGAGGAGCTTGATCTGGTGAAATTTCTAGGGGCAAATGACCCAAAACCTCTGGGCATCCCCCCATTTGTCGAACTCTTCCAGGACGTTACAAAGCTGACCTGGAAACACCTGACTACTACTGTAGAAGTGCCAAGAAGAGCAGACCAGCTCTATCAGACACCCAATGGAGAGCCTCACTTAAGCGAACAGCTGAAGACTGACTCAATGGTGCTCATGGCAGAGTACAGCAGTCGAAACACATGAGCGCTCAGTCACCAGATACAGAGTCGAAGAAGCTGGACCAAATGGGCAGGAAGGTCTATTCTTCAGCCACCTGCATGGTCAGGTCTTTGAATTTCTTAGCTCATATGGTCACATACCAAAAATCACTTTGAGCTAAGGCTATGGATCTGGTAAAAGCACAGCCAGACTCGGACGGCAAGTCAGAGCTCCTAAGCATCATCCAGTCAGGCATGGACGTGGACGAGCATGTGATGAGGAGGGTCTATGACTCCACAGACACAGCAGCCAGGGTGGCAGCTACTGGGATATGTATGAGGAGATATGCCTGGTTGAGGGTCTCTGGTTTCCGCCAGGATTTACAGGATGCCATATTGGATACACCCTTTCAAGGGTCAGTAATCTTTGGTGCAGAATAAGAAAAGCTCATAACAGGGCTACAGGATTCAGGCAAGGCAGTGTCTGACGTTCATCGTATGTACAGATCAGAACCACCGGCAGCTCAGTGCTGTCCCTTTCAGAAGAATCAAGGACAGCAGGGCAGATGCCAGCTGCAGCATAAAGGAGGATTTATGAGAAGAGGCCCTCCCCTTGCTTCAGGCACCCAGGGCCCCAAAAGTGCAAAGGTGGCTAGACCCCCTTTGCCCACCCCTTCCACCATGGCATGACTCCCTGCTGACCTCCCCTCCTCTGGAGGAGGTGCAGGCAGAGGTGGTAGGAGGGAGATTCTCCCTTTACATATCAGGATGGTCCAGCATCACTACAGACCAATGGGTCCTCCATATAGTCAAAAGAGGGTACTCTCTGGAGTTCACCCAGATTCCACCAAACAGCCCGCCCATTCCCTCCCACTGCTCTCCCTCCCATGTGACTCTCCTGTGTGCAGAGATACAGGCTTTGCTCAAAAAGAGAGCTATTCAGGAGGCACCCTGAGCTCAAAGAGGCAAAGAGTATTACTCCCACTTCTTCCTAGTACCAAAGAAGACAGGAGACCTCCCTCCCATTCTGGATCTGAGCCAGCTGAACAACTTCATTGAATACAAAAGGTTCAGAATGGTGACATTAGCAAACCTGCTACCATGCTCCATCAAGGAGACTGGCTCTGCTCCCTGGACATTCAGGATGCTTATATGCACATAAAGATCCTGCCGTCCCACAGGAAGTACCTTCGCTTCACCTTCCAAGGAGAGCACTACCAGTTCAGGGCACTTCCATTCAGCCTTTCATCAGCACCAATGGTCTTTACCAAGTGCCTAGCAGTAATGTTGGCAGCCCTTAGGAGAGGGGGTCATTATGTCTACCCCTACCTGGACGATTGGCTTCTCACAGCTTCGTAAGAAGACCAATTGCATTGATCGTTGGAGGAGACTTTCAGTCTATTCCGAACCTTGGGCATCACACTCAGTCTTTCCAAGTCATGCAGTCCTGTACACCATCCAAGGAAAAGCCTTTCTTCCCAAAGACCAAGCACACAGGCTAAGGGAGGTTGCTCACACGGTGATGACCTCAGACCAGGTCCCAGCAAGGGTGGTTCTACAGCAACTGGACCACATGGCTGCAGCCATAGCCACAGTTCCCCTCGCTCCTTTGGACATGAAGGTCCTGCAATGGAACCTCAGAGTTCAGTGGGACCAAGGCACAGACAATCTCAATCAGCTGATCTGGGTCTCCTATGCGGTCCATCATTCCCTGGTATGGTGGGTCACCCTGGCTCATCTAGACAGAGGGGTTCACTTCCAATGTCCCAGCCCCCAACAAATTTTGACAACAGATGCCTCAGAACTGGGATGGGAAGAGCATCTGGCATATCACCAGATGAGGGGCTCCTGGAACTCCACGGAATGGCCTCTCCACATAAACATTCTAGAGATGAGACTGTATCCTGTATGCTTTACAATCCTTTCAAAGGATACTCCTTAGTGAGTCCCTCCTGGTCCAGTCAGACAGTACCCTGGTAGTCTTCCATCTCAATAAGTAAGGGGGCACTCATTCCTACCCCCTATGCAGAGAGGCAGTGAGAGTGTGGACCAGGGCAGTGGATCACTGCCTGGATCTCACAGCAGTCCATGTTCCAGGGATCCACAACATCCTCATAGATAGCCTAAGCTGCTCTCAATCTCAGAGCCACGAATGGGAACTACAGCAAGAAGTCATAGATTACCTCTTTGGAAGGTGGGGTCAGCCGGAACTGGACCTCTTTGCATCCCCACACAATGCCAAACTGCCCAGTTTCTCCTCACTAGATGCAGGGCCTGGTGTTTTTTGGACAGGGAGGTTTCTATATGCCTTCCCTCTTCTTCAGAGAATTCTGCTCAAGTTGCAGGCAGAAGGTGCCCGAATGATCCTGGTCATGCCCTTCTCGCCTCGACAGATTTGGTTCCCGCTGTTACAACAGCTGGCATCAGAACTGCTGGTTCCATTACCCCTGTCCACTCACTTGCTCTCCCAGAAGCAGGGGACACTGGTTCGTTCAGCCCTCCAATCCCTACATCTGCATGCATGGCTCCTGCAGACTTAGCTAGGGACAGATTCGGAGTATCCCACAGAGTGACAGAGGTTCTCATAGCAGCAAGAAAGCCCTGTAGCAGGGCAATATATGCCATAAAGTGGAAGTGTTTCTGCTTATGGGCTTGCCCCCCATTCTCTGGATCCCCTCACCTGTCCAGTGGAATCTGTGCTGGAGTATCATCTCTCCCTCTCGGACTTGGGTCTTAGCTACTCGTCCATTAAGGTGCATCTCTGTGCGCTGTCAGCTTATCATACTCCACTGAATGGGAAGATTGGCACAGTCGGACCTATGCAAGACCTTTTTAAGGGGAATCTTGCACATTAAACCTCCCAGGAGAGACCCCGTGTCACCATGGGACCTCCTGTTTATGTTAGAAAAGCTTATCTTGCCCCCCCTTTGAACCAGCCGCTACACCTTCTATCTTGGAAGGTGTTATTTTTAGTTGCCATTACTTCCGTTTGGAGGATTTCCAAGCTGCAAGCTCTGATGTGTAAAGAGCCTTATCTTATTTTTCACAGAGACAGGATAACCCTGTGCACAAATCCTAAGTTTCTTCCGAAGGTAGTATCTGAGTTCACCATGAACCAAGACATCTAGCTACCGATGAGCACCCTGAGAATCAGAATTCAGAACAGGCAAACTTTGTTACAACTTTTAGTGCTAGGTCCAGTAGGGTAAAGAAGATAATAAATAAAAACTGGCATGTTCTTGGAGCAGATACAAGACTTAAGGAGACCTCAAAAATTCCCCCTGGAATAACTTATAGAAGGGCTAGGAATCTAAAGGACATTTCGGCAGGCCCTTGTTTACAAGCTGATAAACCCAGGAATTGGATGCCCCCCAAGGGATGCGGAAACTGTAAATATTGTAGTAATGTGTATGAATATAGCATGTTTTGCAATCCATTGATGGCAGGATGTGTGACATAAAACACCACATAGACTGTAATACAACCTATGTGGTGTACATGTCTTTCTGCATATGCAAGGCCTACTATATAGGCAAAACCAAGAAGAAGATGAAGGAGAGAATAGGGGATCATTTTAGGGTCATAAGGAACGGCAATTTGAATTACATGTGGGCCGTACACATGAGGGAAGCACAAAGTGGTATGGAACATAAACTTAGGTTTACAGGTATTGATCATATAGTACTAGGCCCAAGACGTGGTAACAAGGATGATGTACTCAGTGAAAGGGAGAATTATTGGATATACATGGCAGGAGCATGTGTGGGTCCATGCTTTAATCACCACATAGAATTAAAACCTTTTGAAAAACAGACATTAATGTTGCATTTATTTGATTGTTGCAACTGTGTAAAGTAATGATTTCTGCTTTTTCTGATAGGGACTTTTTGAAAATGCTAGCAACAAGAAATACTTGTGCTATTTTGTGAAGGCCTGGAGCATCTGTTTGTGCCTACAGATGTATCTATATGGACTCTCTCTTTGTACACCTCATATTGTCCTCCAATACAATATGGGGCCAATTCCCATCTCCACCACTGCGATGTCCTCTCCTCCTTGGGATGGTTGCTCCTGTCTCCACCACTGCGATGTCCTCTTCTCCTTGGGATGGCTACCCTTTGAAGTGAAACTGAGGTGCTCATCCTTATGCTTCATGCACAAACTTGCCCACAAATTCACCCCCCCCTTACCTTAGCGAGATTATTTGTCCAAGACTCCCTCCTCATTCCCTCCACTCATCCTCACTCCCACTTCTTCAAAAACCCAACTTGAGGCTGGCCATCTCATGCTAGTCATTCTCCTTTACAGTAGTAGCTGACTGGAACTCCTTGCCCCCTCCATCCTGTCCTGCTCCTCACTTCCTTTGTTCCAGTCCAGTCTCCTTGCCTTTCTTGCTTCCTCTGTAAAATGCACTTGCTTCTGTTTGTAACTCCTCTCCTTGAGGGCAGGCGCAGCCAATGTCATATCGTAGTATGCTACCAGGGCTCTTTGAACCTTGGCTAATCCCCATAACATTAGGACATGTGCACCTTCTTATACATGATGTTGGTTGCTGATGTTGTCTCCACCTGCACATAGTTATTGAATAGTATGTCTGTAATACTGTATACAGTCCTCTCTGACTGAGACATAATATCCTGTACATACTGTTATCCTTCTCTGTAAATAGCTTCCTCCTGATTATTGCTGTAATTGCCATGTATAATGCTGTAATGCCTTGATATAGCTGTACTTGCTTTGCATATCTGTTGTTTGTCTTCCAGTGTCGACCCTGAAAAAGGGACAGCAATTGTCTCAGAGGTCTTACCCAGTTGCCAAAATTTCAAATAAATAAAAAAAATGTATTTGTCAGAGAATTTTTCATGAAATGTATTAAGTGTTTATAGTTATATAGTATATTTAAAAAGTTGCCTTTCATAAGTTAGAATTGCTATAGTTGATAATTCTTCATTTTCTTTTGTGATGATGAGCACTGTAGTATAACTGATCTTTCTTAAGTAGCCATGGTGCTGTTATTGGTGTATATTGTACTATAATTACTGACCTTCATTTTTTACCATAGAGAAAGCCGGTTATAATTTGCCGTTATAGCAAACATGCGACAGCTTTCTCTAGGAAAACCACAAGCCATCCACACCCGTAAAACAAACCACATTTAATCTGAAGCTCACGGTCTGTCAGCTGGCTTCGTCCTCTCACTGCTTAAAATCAACACCCTATGTCCTCTATAACACAGAGAAAGACTATCAAGATAAGTTAAGCTAAGGTAGAAACTTTTCTCATCATCCCTAACACACACTAAACAAATCTCTTTCTCCCCACAGGCATCACGAGCTCTTTAAGCTCTTTAAGCAGCTCGCTACGAACAGCATAACCATGGTAACCGGAACCCTCACTACTTAGCAACAGAGAAATGAGTAAAAACCTAAGAAATTAAAATATTCTTACAAAATCTTTAAACGTTTTCTTTGTTTAACACCATTTACAGTTTCAGAAACTAGACTTACTTCTCATAGAAAACGTGGTTACTGAGTGAACTTACAAAACGGACCTCGCTGTTTCAAGTACTGTAAGTTAACACAATTTCAAAGACTAAAAACAAGAAATGTAATTAAATCATTCAGTTAAAATCTATTTCACTGTTACAAAGTCCTTTAATAAAATACAGTTAATGAATCAGAGTACTGCACACTCTTTTGCAAAATGGCACAGTTTGTCATATAAACTTCCTATGGGTGAAAAAATGAAGGTCAGCAATTATATAAAATAAGGTTTGGGGAGGTGGTTCAAACTCGAATTTTACACACACCCTCGGTGTGGGATGCCTTAATAAATGTGACATCCCACACCTCGGGTGTGTGTAAAATTCTCATTATACCCACCTCCCCATACATTATTCTCTATGATATATTAAACTATATACCTCTATGTATAAAGTATAGGTATGGTACTTAGGCCTTATGGTCACTGTTTTTGATTTGCACCAATCTGCCTTCTATTTGTGGAAGTTGTCTCTCTTATATATAAATATATATATATATATATGTATTTATGATGTATGAATAGTCATGTAAACTTTCACTTTTCCTGTCTTGGAGTGGCCACTGTCGTTTTTCTTCAGTATTCAGTATACAGTTTTCTTCTGTCTTTCAGCTTTTCCATTCTGGATGTTTTGTTTTATTTTCTATTTTCTTTTTCCCCTCCCCCCTTTTTTTTTTGTTCCTTTACCTCATTTTTCTTTGGGGCACCTATTTTTCAGGAATATATGAGATTTTTGTTTGAGTGAGCTTAAGTATGTTTTCTGTCATCTCCATCAATTTGTTTTGGGAAAAAAGGGGTTACTAGGTCTAATTTGTGTTACAAAAGTTTAAAACATGAAGAATTCTTTGTATACTAGAATGTAACCAATTAGCCATTAAGACCTTTTCAAGAATGTTTGGGTCTCTCCGAAAAAGAAATACTTTTTTTTTTCTTTTTTTTTTAGCTATTTCTTTGTTCCTCCTCCCTTGGCTTACCTGATCTACTCCCTACTTCTGGCAGCCACCTTGGAACATCCAGCCACTGTCCCTTGTCTGCACTCCTAATCAGGGTAGCACTTTCATTCCCCTGCAGTTTACCCCCTGCAGCAGCATGGCAGGGAGCCACCAACTCCCCACCTCAAATCGGATCCAGACACCAGGCGCCCCCCCCCAGAGCCGATGACGTCGGATGGCCATCAAGCCGCTCAACCCAGGAAGCCACTCCAATTTTTCTAGGTTTTCTCCCCTTGAGCTGGGGGCATGCAATGATGCCAGGTGGAGGGGAGCGCACACGCATCTGCATGCGCTCCCTCCAGACATCAGCCCCAGCTCCACCCCATGCTGCAGAGTGATGCCCTGTCCCCCAGCCCCCAACAGGGGGTGAGCAAGCACCAACTCTAGGGATTCCCCTCCCCAGAGAAGGAGAGCTGTCCGACGGACGCTCTATCCTTCTCCTCCCCTGCTGACCCCTGGCATCCCGTGCTCATTCCCAAACACTGGTCACTGGCGCAGCGCAAGGTAAGGTGTCCAGCACCTCAGCCCTCAGCGTCACCAGGCCAGCCTTAGAAGAAAACAATTTTAAGATGGAGAGATGACTGTGTGTCTTGTGTTTTTATAATCTGTGCCTTTTAAAGTGATTGTTGAAACACATATTGTGTTTTTTAAATGCACTAGTAGCACTTTATTAGTTTGTGCATAACATGTGATCAATGAAAGATGTGTATTTAAACAGAGTGTTCTCAAGGGGGCACTATCTTCATTAAAGACCAAGATTGAGGGGGACACTGCTGAGCAGCTTGCAGAAAGCAGCATTTTTACAGAGGGCCAATTGAGTGATACTAATTTCTATTATTATATAATACCCTATTTGAATTTTCCATCCCATACTAGCTTTATTAGCTACGGTGCTAGCTCAAGATCACAGAAATGGGCAAAAATCATGGAAATGCCACTGCAGAATCAGATTTTTTTGCTCCTAAAAAATCAGCACAGCCACGAGTGGAGCGGCCTAGAGAAAATGCAGAAGCCGGCCACTCGGATGCTGATTATCAAGAGGGAGCCTCCTTACTCACCATCCAGGCCACCCTCAAACAACTGGCAAAGTCAGTCCAGGATATCGATAAAAAGCTGGATACCTTGATGCCTCGGGTCTCTGCATTGAAGACCAGGATGGAGAAATGTGAGGATGCTATTCAAAAGACTGAGGGTTCTGTCCTGTGGACCTGTGATGTGACCACAAAATTAATAAAAGAAAATGTAACACTTCGCCAGCAGTTGGAGGTGGTTGTGAACCAGGCCAGAGAGAGAGAAATCTTCGGGTATTGGGGCTTTCGGAAAATGCTGAAGAAGAAGATTGTTTAACATTTACACACTTCCTCCTGCCCTCTATTTTAGGTTTGGATGAAGAAGATCCCCCAATAGCCATAGACCGAGCATACCGGATCTCTCCTTGCAGGCCACTGGCTAACCCACAAGCCCCAAGAACTCTGCTAACAGTATGCTGGAATGTTGGTGATCAGGACAGAGTACTTAGTGTTGTACATCGTTGTACATCATTGGAGAGCATTGAAATATGGGGCTGACAGTTTGAGTATCTTTCTGGACTTGTCCTACTGTACAAGATTAAGATGCAGGGCTTTTGATGGCATCTGGGGCCATCTGCAACAGTTCAACATTTCACATCAACTATTATTTCCTGCACGATTGCAGCTCATGTGGAAAGAAAAATCTTATCAATTTAATGAGCCTGGGGATGTGGAAGAATTCCTCCATTTGTTGGAACAGGAATCGGAGGATGTAGCTGGTGAGGAGGATATTTCTTCAGAGGGAGACTGACTATCAACTGCGGATCCCTGTGAACTGTGAGTCTAGAGGGAGCAGTAGTGTGGTGTTCATGGTCTCCCTGTAACAGGGCCTGATCTGACTGTCTGTTGAACTCTATTTTCTGGGATTATCCAGCCTAGTTCATGTTTGAGGCTGGTTGTTATATTTGGCCAAGGGATCGACTGCTGAATGGAAGGACTGTGTTATGTACAGTACCATCATCCAGCCCCTTATAGAAAGAAGATCAGAGTGGGACTTTTACTGTATACTTGTTTTTCTCTTTTTCCTTCTATTATTAGGCATGTGCCATAGGTTAAGACCAAGGAATGTTAAGTATAGTGCTGCATGTTTATTGAGTATGCTGTATGTTTGGAACTGGGTAGATCGTAACAATTTTGCTTAAACTCGGAGGGGGGTATTCATACTGTGGTTTTTTGCTATAACCTTTGGAGCTCTGGTTAGGTACTTATGTCTAACGTTAGGAGCACTGTTGGACATTAGAAAAGTCTAACAGGAAGGTGCTTGTGGACTCTTCCTTTAGCTGTAGGCTTTGGGACTAACTATGGTATGTTACTATGCTACAATGTTTTTTAACCCTTTGATGTAACAAATAGGGAGGGTCTTTACCATTGTGTATACTTGTGCAAATCTTGTATTCTATATTTTTCTTTATTTTTTTTTTATTTTAGTCTTTGGTAACTGGGTAAGGCCCACTAGGCACAAGTGCCTGTTTTCAGGGGTGACCTGGAAGTACTGGGCAGTTAAGTGACTTGCTCAGAGTCACACAGTATGCAAGTGGATATTGGAGTGTTACCCTCCAATGCTACAAATTGTTTTGTGAGTTTGCTTACAAAATCAGTAAATATATTATGCCAAAAAAAAAAAAAAGACCAAGACTGGTTGAAACATTAGAAGCTGTGTTGGATATCTCCTGGCATGTACACTCTTGTGGTGGCAAAATAAACTTTAGAACTGGTCTTTTATGCCTACTATTACAATGTGTAGGAGTGCCATGATTCTTTTTTTTTTTTCTTCAATTGTTTAACCAGGAATAGCACACTAAGCTGAAAGCTTGTTTACAGGTGCGACCTGGGAGCACAGGGAAGTTGTGACTTGCTCAGGGTCACACAGTATGCAAGTGGGGGCTGTGGGATTCAAACCCAGGTCTCCAGATTTGCAGTTCAGAGCCTTAAACCACTGCGCTATACTGCCTCCACTGACTCTAGCTGCGTAGTATCTGGTTTTGTGTCATTGAGCATCCAACCCAACCCTTGGTGTGGCTCTTTTACTTCTTTGTCTACATCCAGCTACTGGTTTATTACCCAGAGTATTCAAACAGTGGGGAGGCCTTACCACATACTCTGGATGTACATAGAATTCTTTGTTACTGTCTTGCTCATACTAGTTCCTCCAGAAAGACAGACCAGTTGTTTGTCTCATTTGCCCAAAGGAAAGTAGGGGCATCAGTAGCAAAGCAAATGCTGACCAAGTGGCTCATGAATTACATCACATCCTGCTATCAGAAGTACAACAGACCCTTGCCAGGACTGGTCAAGGGTCACTCCACCAGAGGGGTCACGACATCATTCGCGTCCCTCAGAAATGTTTCATCAGTGGACCTTTGTGCAGTCGCTACTTGGAGTTCAGTGCACACTTTTGCCAATCACTACAGTCTGGACATTGCCTCCAGAAGGACAGCAGGTCCGTCAGGGACTTCTCTCCTGAGGTGCCTAGGGCTTTTCACTTACACAGTCCTCCACCCCCTCTGATCTGGGACTCTCTTTGTGTACTGCTTGGGACTCAGTCCTATTGGTATTACCTGTTGCAAGAAGTCCCCCTCAAAGTAAGGTAGTACAGTTACGTAAGAACTTATCATAACTGTAGATCTTCGAGAGGAGCTCTTGCAGCAGGTCCCTTTCCCACCCATCCACCCACCTGCCCCCAGGGACTAGTGTTTCATTTTTCTTTGGGGGATGGGAGATCCTCCTCGGTTCTCCATCTTCCTATTAGCCGGGTCTCCGGTGGGAGAACTGAAGTGGTGCAGGGGGACCACCTCCTTTATACCAGAGCTGACGTGGGGGCAGTCCCCCACCATAGACTGCTAGCTAGAAGTTTTCTGTGGGGTCCTAATGCTTGGCGGCGTGGTCCTATTGATATTACTTGCTGCAAGAGCTACTCTTGAAGATCTACTGTTATGGTACATTTTTACATAACTGTACTTTACTCAGCATCTTGGTCTTTCCAAATGTCAAAGTCTTTGTGGTTTTGGTATTGAGGACCATCCTGTGGGCTGAAAACCACCGTTGAAAACTGTAAAATTATTTTTGTATGATAACATTAAGGGTCACTATATCTCATCCCTTTTTAAAAGTGACCACATCATCTGCATAGAAGAGCATTTCTGAGGAAGGACAGGCAGCAGGAAGGTCATTTAAAAGAAGGGAGAAAAAGAAGTACTCCTAAAATCAAACCTTGTGGAACACCAAAGTTAGCATTGGAAAAACTAGAATAATGATAATTAATAATGGTTCTGTGCTCTCAGCCAGCAAGATAGTCTCCAAACCAACTAGCAACATCTTTAGAAAAATGGTACAGGGAAAGGATCAACAAGAGAAGGTCATGACCCACCAGATTGAATGCCTTGGTGGGGTCCAGGAACACAGAGGCCAATAGATTACCCAAATCTGAGGCCTGATGAACATAGTTCATGAGCGTCATGAAGGCAGTCTCGGTATTATGTGATGACCTAAAGCCATACTGAATGTGAGTAAGTAGACCATTCTTAGTCAAAAAAAATCAATGATATGAGATATGGAGAGTGCAGTAATAAGTTACATCAGTAATATTACAGTTATAAAACAATAATAATAGTTATAAAAAAATACAAAGTACACAGCAGACAATTGAAAGGAAGTACAAAGTAAGCAGCGCAAAACATAGCATACCTAGCAACAGTTTAGCAAACTGCAGCTGGCAGAAAGATGAGGGAGGGAAGGGATATTGCGAGTACAATGGGGTACTAGTCAGAGGGAGAAGTGAACCAATAAACTAGGGCAAGCTGGCACAGTGGCATGGAGCGCTGAGCCACTCAGTGCCATACCTTTTGGCAAACCGGCAACCCAGGTTTGGAATGAACTTAGGCCGTCTGGGGGTCGACCAGGTGAGGGAGGACTGAGCATCCCCAGAACTGCTCTCCTCCCTCGGGGGAGGGGGGGCTTATGTGACCTGCTGCTTGGCTGCCACCCGGCAGTATCCAAGTGGTAGCTCAGTCTGGGCATGCAAGGAGACAGTCACACACTGGTGTTTAAGGACATCTCCATGGAGGTGAGCTATTACGCCATTGCACATGTATGCCTTGGGGGGACAAAACCATTGAGGAAAACTCCTTCAGCCACAGGATGATGTCCAAGCACCCTCAGGCCCCCCATCAGCAACCAGGCACCCTACCACATGTCCTGTAAGTCAAGAATGCCAACGAGAAGGTAAGTCACGTTACTGGGCTGGTAGAACCAGATTAAAGGGGGGCCAGCTGGAGGAGATCAGAGGATAAACAATGGATGGAAAAGATAAACTAGGGCAGTAGGAGGAAGGAGTAGTTTGGAAGGAGGAGTATGGTATTAGCCTATGATCAGCGACAACTGCAGGAGTGAGTAGTGGAGTCACTGAGGAGGGATTTATTGAAAGGGAAGAGGGAGAATTGCGAATAGCAACAGGGAGGGTGCTCCAAAGATTGGGGAAGCGGAAGGAGAAAGCAGCTTGACCAGCAGTAGATTTGGGGGGAAAGTGATAGAGAGGGTGTCAGAGCTGCAAAGGGAGTCATAGGTGGAAGGGCAGAGGAGAAGAGGGTGGAAAGGTAGAGGGGAGGTAGCCCAGCCAGAATTTGAGACAAAAGTGGCACAATGTGCTAAGCACCTGGTGTCAAGGGAGGACAAAGAGAGGGAGGAATACAGGGAAGAGTGGTGAGTTCTGGAGAGGCAGTCCAGGGCAAAGTGGTTGAAGGAGTGAAAAAGGGGATCCAGCCAGGTAAGGGGAGACTTGAGAGCAGCGCTATATACAATGCTGCCGTCATCAATGAGACAATTTCTCTACAGGCAGAAAGCAGGTTATTTCCTTTATTCCTGTAAAGTGTCCCAAGTTTAGGGTGCAGCTTCTTGTGGATGCTGTCCACATGAGTAGAGAAATCCAGATGACAATCCAACCATACCCCGAGGTATTTAATGGAGGAGACATCCTCAATCACAACACCATCAAAGATCTGAGAGAGAGGGGAGAGCTTAGCAAATCTCTGCCTAGTGCCAAAGGTCATAGAGACCATTTTTTTGGCCTTGAGGAATGGCTGGTCAGTCTTAAATCGGTGCTGGATGTCGTTGAAATCCAGCTGGAGATAGATCATGGGATCAGAAGCAGAGGAACCAGAGGCATAGAGAACCATGCCATCTGCGTACATTTATTTATTTATTACTAGGATTACAATACCTTTGAACCAGAGGTTCTTTTACAAAGGTTCCACATCAAGTACAAACAGAGATTGGAAGTAAAATACAGAAACAGGTAATATAGATGAACATAGAAGATAACATGAGTTAATGCATTAAAACTAAATTATAGCAACAATTTACAGTTCATAATTAGGAATACATATGTACAGGGTAATAACAAATGGATAAAAGGCATAAATGCATAAGAGAAGGCATAAGTACATATGAACGGATACAGAGGAGCAGGCAAGGGGAAGGTTGTTTAGGGAAAAAGGAGAACAGAATGGAGCCAAGGACGAAACCTTGGGGGACACCAGAGCAGCTAGGGAGAGGAGAGGAGGGGAGGTGGTGTCACCAATACAGACAGCTTGGTTCCTACTCTCCAGGTATGAGTAAAATTCACTCAGCAGAGGAGGAGGAGAGCCCAGCCACTTTTAGCTTGCCCATGCGGATGGAGTGGACAACAGTGTTAAAATCTTTGGCCAGGTCAACAAAGATGGTGGAGGTGACCAGAACCTGGTCCATGCTGGAAAGGATGGAGTCAGTGAGCTTAAGGAGGTAGGTGGTGGTGGACTGGGATTTCCTGAAGCCAGACTGGAATGGAGAGAAAAATGATGAGTAATCAAGGAAAGGGGAGAGTTGGGAAAAGGATCAAGAGTTTCTGTAATTTAGCCAGGGATGGAAGGAGGGAAATGGGACTGCAGTTGCCAGTGAGGGAGGGGTCTCCCACTTTGGGAAGTGGGATGACAATGGCCTGCTTCCACAATTCAGGGACTGAGGCAAGTGGCAAGGAGCAATTGAGGAGCAGAGTGGTAGGGAGGGCAAAGGCAGGGGCTGAGAGAGATAGAAGTTTGGGGTGAAGGCCATTGGGGTTCCCTCATTTGTGTGGGTTAAGAGCAAGAAAGGCCTTGAAGACCATGAAGGGAGTGGTAGGGGAGGAGAAGGGATGGTGGAGGGATGGGTGAGTTAGGGCAGAAGGGGAAGGGGTGCTGGGGAGGTGTAGAAAGGAAAAAGAGGAAACAGGTGATGAAAAAGGAGTTGAAAGATGAGACAACTGCAGTGAGATCAGAGATGATGGAGTCGCCCACCTTGAAGACAAGGAAGGGGGCTGGTAGGGCAGAGAGAAGAGGGCATGGACAACTTTTCTGAACTTTGAGGGTTGGTTAAGGTTGTTCTGGAGTGTGAATGTAAAGTAGTTGACATTTGCAAGCCAAGTAGCTCTGGTACAGGCATTACGAAGAGACTATATTTAGCAAGGTCAGATATGCACCCAGTCTGGGTGGGAATGAATCCCATACCTGCCCTGGTATTCCACAAAGCCCTCCATCCACCCGGCATCCCCCCTGCAGGCCACACCAGGAGGGCCATGACTTGCCTCTTGTGGCAGGGCTCTCTGGAGAGAGAGAGAGCACGATCAACACTGAAGGACCTGAATGAGACTTACACCAGCATCTTTTGGGCTGGCAGAGGGTCATGGCTCCTGGGCTTCACTGCGTACCATCCTGAGGAAGTTTCTTCATGTTCCCCCTTGGAGGTGTGGACGTGCAATGACAGTAAGGTGGGGCTGTGCATGCACCCACGCATGGTGCAATGACGTCAGCTGTCACCTCCTGCCCTAATCTCACAGGTCCTTAGCTAGGAGTCAGATTAATACTGAGCACCGCAGCCCCACCCCCACCCCCACTGGAGAAGAGCAGTCCCTCAGATGCTCATCCTATCCCCCACCCCCGACCAGCCCTCTGATACTTCAGGCTTGTTCCCAAACCCAAGTCATCCGTGTTGCAAGTGGTAGTGCCACTGGTGTACCAGCAGGACAACTGCATACTGGTTCCTTGATAGTTGCTTTATTTCTAGCAGTGATTAAATTAGAAGGCTCTTCTGTCATATGTGAAGCACCGTAAGCATTGCCCATTATACAGAAGCATAGAATTTGACAGCAGATAAGGACCACTCGGCCCACTTAGTCTGCCTTCATCCCTGCCTATACCTGACCCGGTACTCCACAAAGCCCTCCACCCACCTGGCATCCCCCTTGCTGTCCATACCAGGAGGACTGAAACTTACCTCCTGCAGTGGGGCTTTCAGGAGAGAGAGAGACAAAGACCATGATCACTAACTGATGCATTGTGAGTAGTTAGGCTACTAAGTTATCTTTTTTTCCCCTATAACTTTTTGGTCACCAGGGCCAGCTCCGCCTGCTTCAGGATTTGTTCCAACACCACCAGTCCCAGCCACCACTCCCACCACAGTTCTTCTGGTGGGGGTCCACATAGGGAGGAACCCGAGGGCTCAGGTGCCATCATTAGTGGCCGCTGGTGCACTGTGATTTTTGTGGTTTTCTCTCTGGCCTACCCCCTTCCTGGGAGCAGGACGTGCATCCCCACACATTTCACCTCTGGCACACATAGCAACATCCTGCTGGGGAGACAAACTCCTTCAAGAGGTCACTATGATGCCAAAACCAGGGTTCCTCCCTTCTCTTGCAGGGAATGTTGCCATGCAACAGTGTTACCCCAGACCCCCAGCCACCCGATCAACTTCACTGGTCCGCTTCTGAACCCAGGTCATCAGATGGAAGCACATAGTGCTTCCAACAGGTCATCAGATCAGGTGGCTTTGTTACTGCACTATCCTGTAGATCCAGCTCATCTTCTGGGTCTATTGGTAAAAAAAATTTGAAAAATTAGTAGTCAGATAATACAGGGGGCTATTTAAAGCCTATGTCTACACGCAACTTTGAACATAAGCATATTGCACCTATGCCCAATTTTCAAAGCAAAGACATAGCTATGTCTAATTTCCCTAACTCTGACTCAGCTATCTCCAGTTCGCAAAGTTCTAGTAAAAATGTTCCTGGACACAATTCTTAGATCAGCATAACCTGTTCTGTCATTTATTTATTTATTGAAGATATCGGATAACATGCCTTTGAGTCAAAGACTCCTTTACAAAGGTTCCACGTCATTATATACAGAGACATCAGCTACAATGGCAACAAATAAGACGCAATAGTTACAAAGAAACTTGTACATTAGCAAAAGTGGTTACAGAAAGTTGCAAAAACAGTTTCAGAGTAAAGACAGTTTACACCAATGTCTGACATTTTGTTATCCAAACACTGGATGTAAAGTACCACAAAACTGCTAAAAATTCTGCAGGTAAGTTTATCTTTAGAAAATAGCCCCATGTTTAGACTTTTGAAAGTCCCACTTGTCATAACTAGAAGTTGCATCCATTTCATGACTTTTGGAAATCCCACTTGTCATAAGTAGGAATTTTGCCAATTTTTTGACATTTGAAAATCTCACCCCCATCTTCATAAATCCATTCACAAACCATACTTTCATGCATGTTCATGTCTGCCCAAACTGTCTGGCTACTTGTATCCATGTCTTCATGTGATGACCCACCTCCCCAAAACCCTCTGGCTACTTGTAGCTATGCCTACATGTCTGGTGACCCTTCCCCAAAACTGCCTGGCTACTTAGAGCCATGCCTTCATGTCTGGTGACCACCCCCTTAAAAAACTCTGACTACTTGCAGCCATACTTTCCACTCTGATGACACTCCTCAAAAACTGCCTGGCTACTTGCAGTCATGCCTTCATGTATGGCGCTCCCCTCCCCTTCCCTAGAACCATCTTTGGTGATTGCCCTAAAATCTCTGGCTACTTTAGCTATGACTTTATGTCTGTTGACCCCCCGCACACACACACACACACACACACACACACACCATCTGGCTACTTATAGTCATGCTTTCATGTTCTAGTAACCCCCAAAACCATTTTGGCTTCTTGCAGCCATGCCTTGATGTCTGGCAATCCCCCCCCCAAAACCCTCTGACTGCATTTGGAAATGCCTTCATATCTGGTGATCCACTCACCCCTTGCCATCTGGCTACTTGCAGCTATGCCTTCGTGTCTGGTGACTCACTCACTCTAATTTCACACCCACCACACAAGGAAACACATTGTAGATCCAGTGCCAGCTAAACTGTCAAGCAGCAAGGCGTAGTTTATATAAATATTCACATTACCTCTGTGATTACAGAGAGGTTTATCCTGGAGCAGTAGCATGCCCACCCACCCAAATTAAATCTTCTGAGACTGCTAGATGGTGGTATTTATTCCGATAGGCAACATCTTTTGAGAAATGATGTTCAGAGGCTGCTGAATCAGAGCTAGAAAGTGACCCAGCATGGAATGAACTTGTCGCGATGGCTCTACCATTAATCAAGCTTGGTTAAGAGGAATAATTCTATAATGAAGTAAGGTTTTTTATTTAAGGTGAAATAGAGGGGAAAGGTATTTATCTTTAGGGAATAGGTTTTCCATGTATTGTTTAGACCTTTGTATAACATTAGTTCTCATAGTAAGAGAACAATAATATATTTTGATCATTACTTCTTTCATTATTGTCTATATGTTTATTAAGAAAATAATCAATAAAAATGTTTTTTTTTAAAGTTTATATAAATATTCATCTCCATAGGCTTCATTCCCATAAGGAGTATAATCCTGATCATATTCTTCATTTGTAGGAGAGGAACTTTCCAGGATAGCTGAAGATTGAGACTTTGGATTGCTACCCAGTATCCGAGCCAGCTCATCTTAAAACAGACAAGTCACAAGCTATTTTGATTTTTTTTTCACAGCATTACTTTGTGCCACGCTCAAAAACATATTCCCAAAAATATTCTGAAATCTCCTGGTAAATCACTGTGTTTCTCTGAAAATGCGTTCGTTCTTCTCAGGCATAATCCTGTGACCAAAATTCCAGTAAAGGTTTGGTCACTCTCTGACCAACTTGTTGCTCTCTCAGTCATCATGTACGAAAACCCCAGCTGAAACAATTAATATTTATTTAGTGTTTCTATATATTTGATGTCTACATTCGATTTCCTGCTTGTTCATAATTCCCCTTGTACTTGCACAACTGAGAAGGGGATTGTGGGATGACAAGATACTGCATTATGGGAATGTGGTGAGCCAAGAGAGCCCAGCACAGGTCAGAGCAGCAGCTACATTGGTACAAGAAACTGAGGAAATACAGAAACATTTTAAAAACTGTGTTGGGACTACTTCTGCAGCTAGGCTTGAACATGATTATAAGAAAATTATTCTGACTCATATTAAAGGTAAACAGTTAGCACTGAGAGACCCATACTCAAGTATGGAGCTCCTCCCAATTTGTACTTTTGTGGGAAAACATTTTTTTTTTTTACTTATTGTTTACTGCAGTATAGTAGATTGTATTAGACTGATTCTGCTGACTTCCAAGCTGACATTTTCTGTAACCAGAAATTCCATAATCCCGCCCGACCGATGTCAGAGCTGGGCTGTAGCAGTGAAAGATTCAATAGTCAGCAGTGCATATTAGCACCCTTATAAGCTCCAATCAGATGTTTGCCAGTCCTGCTGTTCTCCTGGGGCCAGGTACAGCCATCTGTTACTTTGAGGACAACAGGACCAGCAAACAAAACATTAGAGTTTATAAAAACTCTAAAATGTACTTCTGGATGATAAATTTCCCACAGCTGAAGCCTAGCTGTGATGTCATCTGCAAAGGATTCTGGGATTCCTGGTTAAAGCAGATGTCAGCGTGGGAGTCAGTAAGATCAGCCAGATACAATCTAGTATACTGCACTAAACAGTAAGTCTAAAAAAATGTTTTTGCACAAACTGCAGATTGGAACCTGTCCCACACTTGGGTGTGGGGTTCTTAGTGCTAACTGTTCCTCTTTTAATGTAGACTGTGACAGAGGTACCTTTCCTGCTGGTGTGAGTCTGTATGGATTTGAACCCCCCCCCCCGAAAGACTGTCACACAACAGCACCAAACCTTTTACTGTAATTTTATTTCCTATCTTAGCTTTCTTGTCTATTGCAGTAGAATGGCCACCTATCGTAACATCTTCTCACTCCGACTGTTCTCTCATTTCTTTCTATATTTCCCAAACCCTGTTGTGATTTCTGGACAACACCATATTGGAAAAGAGTCATTGTGATTACTGTGTAGCAATAAAATGAAAATATGCTTAGCGCTATATAAACCCTGAAGTGTTGTCCAGCAGAAGGTTGAATTTGTAAAAGAATATCAGTTGGTTACCCCCCCCCCCGGTGTTTCCCAGCCATCTGGCCTATGCCTTGTATGACCAAGCCTTTATGGCTATTCCCTCGGGTGGACAGTTCAGTATAAACTCTGCTAAGCAGAAATGCTCCATTGGGTCCAGCTTTCCTGACAACCACAAGATACAGGAGGCAGCTCACTCCCTCTCGAGTGTCAGAGGGAGGCGAGCCACACCCGATGAACAGTCCAGATATTTTAGTTTGATTTTGCTGCATAACGCAGCTGAGGAATTAATTTTATTAGTTTTACCGCTGAGGCTTATTAGCAGACAACTGCCAGCTTGGATGGGAGCGGCTCCCTACATGGTTTTAAAGATGAAAAACCCTTGCCAAGCAGCGGAATTAGCAAGGATAACCTTAGACAGAACTAACATTATGCAGAGGACAACATACCTGGTTGTGAACTCTGTGTTTTATGCTCTTCACTAAACACAGAGTCATCTGTCGTCTGCCATCTGTCCTATTTTTTTTCAAAGTTCCAATCAGTGTCCTCCTCATAGCATGGTGCACGCTCCTATAGGGAGTCAGAGGCACCTTTTTGCCTCCTTATATATGGTGGATAGATGTCCATCAAGGGAAATAGGGGTGGGGCTTTTCTATGATGCAGCCCATTTTCATTCCAGACAGGAATTTCTGTACAAAAAGCACTGCATTATTATTATCTGTAAGAAACAGTACTGCTTATTCATTGTTACCAATGTGTTTTTGTGATTATTAACTGAGAGTAATGTCTACAAAGGAAATATTGAACTAATTGGAGAAAATAAAGGTGGACCTTGGGTTTTGGGGAGGAGTTGTCCAGCCATAAAAGACTGATCTCAGAACCCAGACATCAAATGCAGTTTGGGAGTGAACCTGAGAGGATCACTCTGGGTTAGTTCTCCGAAGGGGAGATCAGGCATGACATGGACACAAACATTTTTTGCAATTTTCAATCTGCTGTAACTCCCCAAAACCTTTATTGTCGTACCTTACAATGTGTGCTGAGGGTGCTGCAAGGTCGTGCATAAAGCAAGCTAAAGGTATGGAGCTGTGTTCGATGGGGCTTCTACACAAAGCTAGCTGCAGGTCTGAAACTGTGCCTGATAGGGCATCTACACAAAGCAAGGTACACATCTGGAGCTATGCCCAATGGGGCTTCTACACAAAGCAAGGTACACATCTGGAATTGTGCCCAATAAGGCATCTACACAAAGTGAGATGCAGATCTGGAACTGTGCCCAACAGGGGCATCTACACAAAGTGAGATGCAGATCTGGAACTGTGCCCAATGGGGAATCTACACAATGTGAGATGCAGATCTGGAGCTGCGCCCGATGGGGCATCCACACAAAGTGAGAAGCAGATCTGGAGCTGTTCCCAATGGGGCATCTACACAAAGTAAGCCACAAGTCTGGAGCTGTGCCCAGTGGGGCATTTATGCAAACTGAGCTACAGCTCTGGATCTATGCTGACTGGACATATATACAAAGTAAGCTACAGGCCTGGAGCTGTATCTAGTAGGGCATCTACATAAAGCAAGCTACAGGTCCAGAAGCTGTGCCCAATGAGGCATCAACACAAAGCAAGCTATAGGTGTGGAACTGTGCCTGATGGGGGATCCATGCAAAGTGAGCTGCAGGTCTGGAGCTGTGCCCAACAGGGCATCTACACAAAGCAAGTTACAAGTCTGGAACTGTGCCAGAAGTGACAGCTACACAAAGCAAGCTATGGGACTGGAGCTGTGTCCAATAGGTATCTATGCAAAGTGAGCTGCAGGTCTGGGGCTGTACCCAACAGGGCATCAACACAAAGCAAGCTATAGGTGTGGAGCTGTGCCTGATGGGGGATCCATGCAAAGTGAACTGCAGGTCTGGAGCTGTGCCCGACAGGGCATCTACACAAAGCAAGTTACAAGTCTGGAACTGTGCCAGAAGTGACATCTACACAAAGCAAGCTATAGGTCTAGAGCTGTGTCCAATGGGTATCTATGCAAAGTGAGCTGCAGGTCTGGGGCTGTACCCAACAGGGCATCTACACAAAGCAAGCTACACATTTGGAGTTCTGCCAGAAGCAACATCTACACAAAGCAATCTACATGTCTGGAGCTGTGCCCAATGGACATCTATGCAAAGTGAGCTATTGGTCTGGAGCTGTGCCCAACAGGGCAGCTACACAAAGCAAGCTACAGGTCAGGATTTGTGCCCAACAGGGCATCTACACAAAGCAAGCTATGGGTCAGAAAGCATTCCCTGGACATCTACACAAAGGAAGCTACATGACTGGAGCTGTGCCCAATAGGACACCTACACAAAGAGAGCTAAAGGTCAGGAGCTGTGCCCAATGGGGCACCTACACAAAGAGAGCTGCAGGAGTGGAGCTATACCCAATGGGACACCTACACAAAGAGTGCTACAGGACTGGAGCTGTGCCCAATGGGGCACCTTCACAAAGAGAGCTACAGGTCTGGAGCTGTGCCCAATGGGGCACCTACACAAACAGAGCTACAGAACTGGAGCTGTGCACAGTGGGGCACCTACACAAAGAGAGCTACAGGTCTGGAGCTGTACCCAATGGGGCACCTACACAAACAGAGCTACAGGACTGGAGCTGTGCCCAGTGGGGCACCTACACAAAGAGAGCTACAGGTCTGGAGCTGTGCCCAATGGGGCACCTACACAAACAGAGCTACAGGACTGGAGCTGTGCACCATGGGACATCTACACAAAGCAAGCTATAGGTCTGGAGCTGTAACAGACAAAAAGGGACACAACACGGTGAAGGTGGTGCAGCCAAGATATTTTGAAACACTGACCAAAATATACTGGCGCTACTCACCAGATGCTCATGGAAGACACAACAACAAGGGGTCTAAGTGCATCAACTTTATTGTGGTGAGTGACACAGCTAATGGCAACCAGGCACAGAAATGGGTGTACAATGACACTTTAATGTTTTATGTTCATGCGCTTTGTAAAGAGGCTGTCAGATTGCTGTTTCTGTCCATATTTAACAGCTGTATTTATACTGAAAGAAACAACCTTTGAAACAAGCAAAAACAATCACACCACAAATGCAATAGTGCATAACAGATACAAAAAAATGATTGTCAACATCATAACTGACAAAATACAGAGCTATGATAGTGCACAATTGATTTGTGTGCAGTAGCCCAAACTGGCTACTACTAGCCAAGTGCTTGCTAGAAGTCCAATTAAAGCCTGAAACTTGTAAGATAATTTGCATGGTGCAGTTCCTAAATGTGTTCGTCACCTATATTAAACAAAAAACAGTGAGGTGACTGTGTACATTCATTTTTGTGCCAGGCTGCTGGTAGCTGTGTAACCCACTGCAGTAAAGCTAATGCACTCAGAGTACTTGTTGTTGTGTCTTCAATGAGCATCTGGTGAGTAGTGCCTGTTGACATTGCTCTGTCTGGAGCTGTGCCCAATGAGGCATCTATGCAAAGGAAGCTACAGCTCTGGGGCTGTACCCAGTGGGGTACCGACACAAAGCAGGCTAAAGGTCTGGAGCTGTGCCCAATGGGGCATCTATACAATGTATGCTAAAGGTTCTGAGCTGTGCCCAGTGAGGCATCAATGCAAAGCAAGCTGCAGGACTGGAGCTGTGCCCAATGAGACACCTACACAAAGCAAGCTAATGGTCTGTAGCTGTGCCCAATGGGGCACCGACACAAAGCATGCTAAAGGTCTGGAGCTGTGCCCAATGGGACATCTATACAATGTATGCTACAGGTCCAGAGCTGTGTGCAGTGAGGCACCAATGCAAAGCAAGCTGCAGGACTGGAGCTGTGCCCAATGAGACACCTACACAAAGCAAGCTATTGGTCTGTAGCTGTGCCCAATGGAGCATCAAGCAAGCTAAAGGTCTGCAGCTGTGCCCAATGGAGCATCTATGCAAAACAAGCTACAAGTCAGGAACTGCACCCAACAGGACACCTACACAAAGCAAGATAAAGGTATGGAGCTGTGCCTAATAGAGGATCATTGTAAAACAAGCTACAAGTCAGGAGCTGTGCCCAACTGGGCACCTACACAAAGCAAGCTAAAGGTGTGGAATGGTGCCCAATGGAGCATCTATGCAAAGCAAGCTACAAGTCAGGAACTGTGTGTGACAGGGCACCAACACAAAGCAAGCTAAAGGTCTACAGCAGTGCTCAAATGTAGCATCAAGCAAACTAATGGTCTGCAGCTGTGCCTGATGGAACATCTGTGCAAAGCAAGCTACAAGTCAAGAGCTGTGCCCGACAGGGCACCAACACAAAGCAAGCTAAAAGTCTGAAGCTATGCCCAACTGAGCAGCTATGCAAAGCAAGCTACAAGTCAGGAGCTGTGCCCAATGCGACACCTACACAAAGCAAGCCAAAGGTTTGCAGCAGTGCTGAAATGTAGCATCAAGCAAGCTAATGGTCTGCAGATGTGCTTGATGGAACATCTATGAAAAGCAAGCTACAAGTCTAGACTCAGAGCTGTGCCTGATGGTGTATCTACACAAAGCAAGCTAAAGGTCTGCAGCTGTGCCCAATGGAGCATCAAGCAAGCTAAAGGCCTGCAGCTGTATCCTATAGAACATCAATGCAAAGCAAGCTACAAGTCAGGAGCTGTGCCAAACAGGACACCCACATGAAGCAGTCTAAAGGTCTGGAGCTGTGCCCAATGCAGCATCTTTGCAAAGCAAGCTACAGGTCAGGAGCTGTACCCAACAGGGCACCTACACAAAGAGAGCTACAGGCCAGGAGCTTTACCCAACAGGGCACCTACACAAAGAGAGCTACAGACCAGGAGCTGTGCCCAATGGGACATCTACACAAAAGAGCTACAGGCCTGGGGCTGTGCACAATGGGACATCTACACAAAGCAAGCTATAGGTGTGGAGCTATAACATACAATAGGGATACAACAGGCTGAAGGTGGTGCAGCGCAGATATTTTGAAACAATGACCAAAGTAAACTGGTGCTACTAACCAGATGCTCATGGAAGACACAACAACAAGGGGTCTAAGTGCATCAACTTTATTGTGGTGGGTGACACAGCTAATGGCAACCAGGCACAGAAATGGGTGTACAATGACACTTTAATGTTTTACGTTCATGCGCTTTGTAAAGAGGCTGTCAAATTGCTGCTTCTTTCCATATTTAACAGCAGTAATTATACTGACAGAAACCTTTGAAACAAGCAAAAACAATCACACCACAAGTGCAAGGGTGCATAACAGATACAAACAAGCATTTGTCAATGCCGAATGTTTCCTTGCATGGTGTATGTGTCAGGGTGAGGGTCTTATTGGTGAACTAATCAGCAGTTCTTTGCCATGTCTCATGACAACACTTAAAAAGACCAGACCAAACAAAGTAGTAGAGCAGTGTAAATCAGTAGTAGGGTTTAATTAAGTGAATGCAAAGAATGAGACTTTTATTTACAGTTTCTCATCTGCTTTGGTGTTTAGTTACACTTCCATTTGGGAGAGAGCCTAGTTTTGCAACGACATCTCTCCCTTGCCTCTAGGACGTATTCTAGGGGAAAGCAATGCATATGCTTTTTTTAATTCCCGTTTTGCTTTTTGGGAGAGGAACATCACTGTTCAGAAAGGAAGTTTTGTTTTATTTCAGTACAGTTCAGGAAATGCTGGCCAAAAGTTGCTGAAGGAATAGACACAGGACCATACTTGCAATTTACAACAAGGTACATATACAGCAATGACCAGCCAGGTAATCACTGTTATTCGTTGAAATGTACTTTGGTTGTGCAAAACTAGCTGAAGTCACTGATGTTTATAGGCACAAAATAAATGCACTCACTGATATTCATTTCACAGTTCTTGATTCACTGTTGTTTACTCACAATGTTTTACTCACTGAAATCACAGAGTACCTTGAGCAGCCTTTTCCACATAACAGGCTTTATATACTGCTTAGGGGAGGCAGTATAGGGCAGTGTTTTAAGGCTCTGAGGTGCAAATGTGGAGACCTGGGTTTGAATCCGACAGCCCCCACTTGTATACTGTGTGACCCTGAGCAAGTCACTTAATTTCCTGTGCTCCCAGGTCATACCTGTAAACAAGCTTTTGCTTAGTGCGCCACCCTGGTTACACAATTGAACAAAAAGTGATTACACCCCCTGCTTGCTGACAGTCTGCTCGCCATGTGGCGTTTGACTGAATAAAAAAAAAACAGTGGGTCCAGAAACAAGTCACAAACACTCCCTTGCTCACTATCATCTGCTCACTATGTGGTGTTTGAATGAATGAAAAAAAAAACAGTGGGTTCAGAAACAAGTCACAACCAGTATGAGGTGGAGAGACAGAGAGAGAAAGAAAATGCTCTGCTGCACCTGTCTGCTGCTGTTCCCACATGCACTGCAATGATAGGAATGTTTTTTGTTTGTTTGTCTTGGAGCAAAAAGGAAAACACTAAGAATGCGTATTCTTCAAGCCAAAGTTTTAAACATTTAACCCCTGCTTCCAAAGCCATTTTTAACCATTGCATGGTGCCAAGAACCCACAGTAGAAAACAAATCCAAATTAGACTCAGGTATGAATGATCCCTCTAAGCTAAATCAGTACAATGCCAGTGTTGGCACAGACGGATATTTTTTGTCACAAAAAGAAGAAAACATGCAATACATGGACATCCTAAGCACAGCTGGCAAGCACAGATATGAGAAAAAAATGTATCTACAGCATTAAGAGCCATCGTATGCAACACCAGGGGGAAGGAGGCATGAAATATTATGACTTTCATCTGCAAATACAAGAGAGGGAAGGCTCAGGCAGGTTTCAACAGATGGGAAATGGAGAATCAGGGGTGGGACTGCACACAGAAGGTGGGAGCAGGTGGGTTTCAATGGGTGAGGAACAGTGGATCGGAGTGGGACTGCACACAGAGGGAGGGAGGGAGCGGTCGGGTTTCAATGGACAGGAAACTGGAAAATCGGGGGTTGGACTGCACACAGAATGAGAGGAATGACATGCACGGTCTCATTGGTGCAGTTAATTTCTCTTGAGTTAAGACCAGCTCCCACTGTGAAAGTGCAACGGCAGTCACACGGGGGCTTCACCTTTCATTGGTGTGTCAGGGTCATGCCCACTGTGCAGTGCTCTGCATTGGACTCATCCCTGACACACCTGTGAAATGCAGTAGTGTCCCAAGGTGTTTCTTGCACAGGAAAACACAAAAATGTTATTTATTATTAAATGTATAGGGGAGCCAATTGAGACAAGCTCATTTCCAATGAGGTCCTTTCGTAGAAATTTCTCATTTAGTAAAATTTCATAAAAATTTTACATAATTTAAAAAGAAATGTAAGCAATATAGAAATACAAAAATAAAATCTACTATAATGCTGAATGAATAAATACTGTGTTTGGTATGCCCACTAAATAAAAATTATATTAAAAAAGTAGAAGATAGACTATAAAACATATGCTTAAAAAGGAGGTAGGACTGAGGCAGGCACAAATACACACTGACCCCTGCAGTTGCCATTGATTTTGCCCCACCTCCCCGCATCCTCTTTGGACAATGCTCATTAAGCTGCTTCACTGCCCCCCCCCCCCCAACACACACACACACACACACACACATTCCCCTACCAACCAACCCTTTCTACTCTCAGGTCCCTTATCAAAAACCCTTCCCCTACCCATGTACTATACCCCCTATCCTATACCTTACCCTTATTCCAACATTCCTATCTCTCTTACACTTCACTGATTTTCTGTTCCTTTGTGTACTGCAGTAATGTACTGTTGACACACTCTGAAGTCTTATTGATAATTGATATGATTTTTGTTTGAATTCCTCCATTGTAAAGTCTCGGAATCTCCATCTGACGTGTACCCCTGATTCTTTGTCCTCCTGATTACTGCATTGATATACTAGTTATGCACTCTACAGTCTTGTTGCTATTATTTTGGCTTCACTCCTTTACTGTAATGTTTTGTAATCTTCATCTGACGTGGATCCTTTGTAAATGATCCCACTGGGCTCAAAAGTGTTATCCAATTATTACAAAAATAATAATAATAATATTAATAAAGAGGACAGGAAATGATTTCTAATTGGCAGCTGTTTATAATGTTCCCCTTTATACAAATGATATCCATCAGCCTAAATGATGCATATGTAACTGTACCTAAATGAAACATGATGTGAAAAACTATTATGTGCAGTGTTTTGTTTGTTTTTTTATGGGTGGCATTCTATTATAGTTCTCTTAGTGTATCCAGTGATCTGGAAGTTTAACTACTGTAAGCCATAATTTGTGCACAGAACTCTAAGCATGGTTCTCCTAGGACAACAGTTCATGCTTAGCATGCTATACACAAACCATGGCATAGTAAAATCTCCAAATGACTGACTCCTTGAAGAGAACTATGCAGAGTGTTGTCCATAAATTGAAAACAACTGAAAGCACGTTGTGGGGGATGGTCTCTGAGGCACTCCACCTACCTGACATCATGGGTTGTGTATACCTAATAGGTTGTCTGATGCACATGTGACTGAAATTGAAGACGTCCCTTCTGAGGGTCACTGGTCACTTCTCTTCAGTTCAAATTGTGCATCTGAAACAGGTTGTCGCACTACTCCAGAGCTCCAAACAGAAACTTTCAACGACTCAACAAAAGGTAGGAAAAGATTCCTTATATATATTACCCTATGTCTCAGATTAGCAAGGTTAGCTACAGACAGCACAGCAAGCTTTGCTTCTAATTATTACGCTGGTCTGCTTCACAATATTACTTGTAGATCAGCAGGTTAGCTACTTTAGGCTATCAAGTCAGCAAACTATGTGTATACTATATGTGTCTGCACACTATCACCTCTCAGCCACTCTGCAAATCACAGTAGCAGTACAATCACACTACAGTATATGCAAGCAGCACATTCACATTACTACACCAATTACTGACAGAAAAGAATTTCCTACTCACTGCCGTTGCTTACTCATGTTTGGCTCACAGCCTTCAGTGCTCTGGACACCCCTATTTTAGCAGTTCCAGACACTGCTAGCCACAATCTTCTGACCAAGTGCACACAGCTTCCCTGCACTCAGCACTCTGGCAACCTCGATTTCGTGGTCCCAGATGCTGACCAACTATACTACACAACGGGGCTTACTGCATTACCCCTTGCAGCTAACCTCCAGTTCTCCGGTCAGCTACAGTGCTCTGGGCACCCCTCCTGTAGTGGTCCCAGATGCTGCTATAGTCATCTGCCTACAATTGCCATTCAATCCAGTACCCACACTGTGCAGCCTCACCCCTACCTGCAGTCCAACAACACCGCAGTGTTGTGCTTCAAAAGTGCGCTCTCCAGCTCTTACTCGCTCCTTCCGACTGGTAACTCATGCTGCAACTTCTCCAATGCCACTGGAGTAGCCATACTGTTATTTTATGACTCCTCTTTGTTCTTGCATCCATGTCTTGCTCCTCTCCACTTCCTGGTTCTTCCACAATGAGGACGTGCAGCGCGCATCACCATTGGCGCACCACTTATCGTGAGACTTGCAGAGGAGGTCCCATTATATGGAGTGCATCGCGTATCAATTACAACAGCATACGCTGCACTCACAACTCTCCCCTTACAGTTCTCAAGCACTATCACTCACCACAGAGGTGTCCCTAAACAGTCCCACTGCTCCTCAATTAAATCACTCACGCTATGCCATCAGAAAAGAGGTCTGCATAAACTGCACTGCCGCACAAGACTACTGGTGCACTAATAAGCACCAAGACTGATCTTAAAGGCATATGAGCATTTAAGCACCAAGACTGCTCTTAAAGGCATATGAGCCCCATTTGGCCAGCATTATTGCCAACACAGATAGTGTATCAAATGAACATACAATAACTGGCTACTTTGCTAGACATTGTACGACAACTCATTAGGACACTATATCAGGGAATTTCAACAAACAGCACAATATATATCTTATCCTGTTTTTAACATCATTGCTATAAAACACAGCACAACAGAGGAGTCATGTCATACTAAGCATGTCGTTTGTATCTAATTGCCAGGTTACCATGCCAAAAGCAAAGAGCTGCAGGCAGTGCAATGTACCGCTACCACACCAACAAACAGGACGGCTATGTACCTCTTGCATTGAGGAATCCACCCTACACAATGAGGTACAGGACACTGAGGATGACTTCAATCCTCCTACTACCAGTCAGGACAGTCACCCACAATCAGATACCACAAAGGCACTACTCCAGAATAACCAGCTTATACAAGCACAACAAGAGGTTTTAACAGTTTACAGCAACTAACAGAGCTTTCAAAACACCAACATATTCATCCGCCACCAGCTAAGAAAATGAACACTAACTCCCTTTCTAGACATTCAGAAGATCTCACAAACGACCATCACCCACTGCCGCCTGACTCAAGCAACTCCTCGGATGAGGAAGAGGGAGGTCTAGAACAAGAACCGCAAACCCTCGCAGCGAAGTGGTGCTTCCCTGACCAAATCCCTGCTCTGGTGTGCCACATAGTGGAAACAGTGAGCTTTGAAACCATTACACCTACACCCACGTCCAAACTACTCCCTTCCCTACAGCCTACTGCTAAACAGGCAGACACCTTCCTAGTCTGTGAGGCCATAGAGGAGATTGTTCTAAAGGAATGGTCTTCTTTGGAACCAGCCAGAATTCCCGAGAGAAAATCGTGGGACAGAATGTACCCACTGCAGGAGGAGAAACTAATGCTATAGTGTACACCTCCCGCAGTGGACCCCCAAATAGCGGCCCTCAATAAAAAGACAGTACTACCCACTGAATCCGCATCAGGATTAAGGGACTTTATTGATAGAAAACTAGAAAACAACCTAAAGAAGAATGCAGAACTAGCAGGCTTAGGAAGCAGAGCAGCCGCCACCACTATATACGCCACAAGAGCACAGCTAACCTGGCTCCAAGAAATCCAAAAGACCATACCAGCAAAATCACACGAGTCCGTTCTCTTGGAAAATGCCATCCTTTCCACCAAATATCTTGCAGACATGGCGGTCGACTCATTAAAAATAAATGCAAGATCGGCAGCAATCACTAACAGAGCTCTCAGATCACTGTGGATGAAACCGTGGGATGCCCACAAAGAATCGAAGGCCACCCTGCAAAGTCTTCCAATTAAAGGAAACATGATATTCGGCCAAGCACTAGAGAAATATCTCAAAGGCAAAGAGGAGGGCAAGATTCTAGCAAGAGGACAAGCCAGGTCCACTTACCTACCGACTCGTCCCAGAGGCACATACCATTCCTTTCGTGACAAGAGAAGAGGAAGCCACATCTTCTGAGGAACTAACTTTAGACAAAACTATACCACACTCTACCACTACAACAGATACAGAGGTAGGGGCACAACACAAAGAGGCAGAAGCAACTACCATCGCCGCAACAATTCCAGGTCCTGACAACTCAGACCAGTGAAGTCACACTCCAGTGGGAGCAAGACTGACACTATTTTTGGCCCACTGGGAAAATACCACCACAGACAAATGGGTGCTGGAAATCATAAGACAAGGTTATGCAATACAATTCACAAAGACACCTCGAGAACATAGGATGATACACTCCCCTTCTTCCATGCACAAATACACAACAGCACACATTACTACAGCTATACAAGAACTAAGAGAAAACAGTGCGATTGTTCCAGTACCAAGGCAAGAAGAAGGTACAGGCATCTACTCCATATTCTTCATGGTTCCAAAAAAGACAGGAGGATACAGACTGGTACTGGACCTAAAGTACATCAACAAGTCAGTTCGATACATACCATTCAAGATGGAGACAATAAGGTCCACACTCAAAGTACTCCACCAGGGAGACTTCCTCACATCCATAGATCTAAAGGACGCTTACCTCCACGTACCGATGAGACCCTGCCATTATCAATTCCTACGATTCTGCATTCTTGGGCAACACTATCAGTACAAGGTCCTACCATTCAGCCTGGCATCGGCCCTGCGAGTATTCACAAAGGTGTCAATAGTTCTCGCCGCAAAACTCTGACAACAGGGAATCCATGTCATCCCATACTTAGACGACTGGCTCATGAGGGCATGATCACAGCAACAATCTGGGAGAGAGACGCAAACGGTGGTGCAGTGTCTGCAGCAACATGGCTAGGTACTCAACCACAAGAAGAGTCAACTAGTTCCCAGTCACAACATAGAACACCTGGGAACTCTCATAGATACAAAAAGAGGACTGGTTACCCCATCTCACTCAAGAATTCATACAATAGTATCTACAGCCCACAGACTAAGGACCGTAAAGTACCCCACGCTGTGGGACATCTCTCAAATGTTAGGACTGATGTCCTCAACAATAGACACGTTCCCCTGGGCAAGATGGCATGCCAGACCTCTTATGTCCTTCCTCCTAACTCAAGGACATGTGCACGACCTCAACCTGGCAAAACAGGTCAATCTACCACCTGGGGGTAAAGTCAAGCCTAACATGGTGGACAAACAGACGCAAACTGACACAAGGCATGCCACTAGACATATCCCCAGACATAATAATAGAAACAGACGCAAGTTTGTCCGGATGGGGAGCTGTACTGGGAGGTCATACAGCGCAAGGCACATGGACCCTATCAGAGGCAAAACAAACTATAAACGTGCTAGAAATGAAAGCAGTATTCAAGGCACTACTGCATTTCTCCGAACAATCCCAGCACAAACATGTGCAGATAAAGACAGACAATCAGACCACAGTATCATACATAAACAAGCAGGGAGGCACATGAAGCAAAGCAATGATGTCAGAAACATCCAAGCTAATGGCATGATCACAAACACACTTAAAGTCAATATCATATCCGCCATTCATTGCTTCATGTGCCTCCCTGCTTGTTTATGTATGATACTGTGGTCTGATCTGCCCTATCAAACTGCCCTAAGGGAAGCAGGTAAGGCAGTAAGGCAGGCAAAGTCCCAAACTGAGGAAACACTAGCACGAACAGTAAAAGAAGGTGACAAGGCTTTCTATAGATACATTAGTGAAAGGAGAAAGTCCAGAGGGGGTATTGCTAAGCTTAATGGAGAAAAGGGAGCATGTGAGGAGGAGGATCCTGTAAAGGCATCTATCCTAAATAGATACTTTTGCTCAGTATTTACCGAAGAGAAGGTAGGGCAGGGCCCACAGCTCAGCATCATGGACACAGGGGGAGGGAGGTGAGCACTACTCCCTTCACAAAGAAAGGTCCTACAAGAGCTTGCTAAGCTCAGGGTGGATAAGGCAATGGGACCTGATGGCATACATCCCAGGGCACTTAAGGAGCTAAAGGAGGAACTAGCAGAGCCATTAGCAGAATTGTTTAGTGAGTCTCTGAGCACAGGAGAGGTCCCAGAAGACTGGAGAAGGGACCATGTGATCCCGCTCCACAAGAGTGGTAGCAGGGAGGAGGCGGGAACTACAGACCGGTCAGTCTTACTCTCAGTAGTGGGCAAGATTATGGAGGCACTCCTTAAGGAAAGGATAGTGCAACACCTGGAATCCATAGGGCACAGGATCCAAGACAGCATGGGTTTACAAAGGAAGGTCCTGTCAAACTAATCTCATAGATTTCTTTGACTGGGTAACCAGAGTGGTGGACCAAGGGGAGCAGTTGATGTCACCTACCTTGACTTCAGCAAAGCTTTTGACACTGTTCCACATAGAAGATTGATAAATAAGCTGGGTAGGCTCGGGGTGGGTCAGAAGTTGGTCAGCTGGGTGGCAAACTGGTTGTGGGCAGAAAAAGAGAGTGGTGGTAAATGGTATACAGTCAGAGAGATGCAAGTCACAAGTGGGGTGCCTCAGGGATCAGTCCTGGGGCCAGTCCTCTTCAACATCTTCATTAGCGACCTTGCAGATGGACTAGAGGGTAAGGCTTGTCTGTTTGCAGATGACACCAAGATCTGCAACAGAGTAGATGATCCAGATGGGTGGGCAGAATGAGAAGAGATCTGGATAAACTAGCAGAATGGTCAGAAGAGTGGCAACTGGATTTAATGCAAAGAAGTGCAAAATCATGCACATAGGGAAGAGAAACCTGAAGCCACCTATAGGCTGGGAGGGGAGTTGCTAGCAGTCACAAAGGAAGAAAGAGACTTGGGCATCATCATCACTGATGACCTAAAATCATCCAAGCAGACCTCTAAAGCAGTAGGTAAGGCTAGGGGGGTGTTAGGGTGTATTAGTAGGGGTATCACAAGTCGTAAGAGGGAGGTATTAATCCCTCTGTACAAGACACTGGTTAGGCCCCATCTGGAGTACTGCATGCAGTATTGGAGGCCACACCTTCACAAGGACATTAACCAAATTGAGGCAGTCCAGAGAAGGGCAACCAAAATGGTGCAGGGACTGCATCAGAAGACATATGAGGACAGATTAACGGAGCTCAATATGTATACCCTTGAGCAAAGGAGGGAGAGAGGTGATATGATTGAGGCATTTCAAACACCTTAAGGGCATAAACAAGGTGAAAGAGTCTAACATGTTTAAATATAAAAAATAGCAGGACAAGAGGACACAGCATGATATTAGAGGAGGCCGATTAAGGGGGAATGTGAGGAAATTCTTTTTCACAGAAAGGGTGGTGGATGCATGGAATGGCTTACCACAAGAAGTGGTGGCTATGAATACAGTGCAGGGCTTCAAACAGGCATGGGATAGGCATAAGGAAGCAATACAAATGACTATGAATAGATAGGCCACTGACAGAGCAAAGGCCGATGGCACATTTATAAGGTAGAAAAAGAAATGGGCAGACTGGATAGGCCTTGCGGTCCTTATCTGCCATCAACTTCTATGTTTCATCTGGCAGGAAAACACAACATCACGGCAGACTGGCTCAGCCGACAAATGATTCATCCGGGAGAGTGGAAACTATACTCGCAAGTTTTCCAGCAACTCAACCAGAGATGGGGTCCAATTGAGATAGACCTCATGGCATCACACAAGAACCATCAATGTATAAAATACTGATCACGATTCAAGGACCACAAGGCTCTAGGGGTAGACGCACTATCAGCCACTTGGACATTCCAAATAGCATAACGCCTTTCCCCATACCACTGATTGCACAAGTACTAAAGAAAATTTGCATCTCCAGAGCACGAGTCATACTGATAACACCACACTGGCCAAGGCGAGCATGGTTCGCGATAGTAGTCTCAATGGCACTAACCAATCCCTGGAAACTACCGCTCAGACCAGACCTACTCTCACAAGGCCCTATCACACACCCAAACCCTCTGCAATTGCAGCTGATGGCATGGCTCCTGAAAGGGAGAGACTGCTGAAAGCAGGATACCACCCTTCAGTCATACACACCATGGCATCATCCCAACAACAATCCACGATCACCACTTACCAATGCCATTGGGACATATTCAGCAAATGGTGTATGCACCACAAAATAGACTCCACCACATGCACCAAACCTCAGATACTACTTTTCCTCCAAGAGGGACTCCAACTAGGACTCTCCACATCATCTTTAAAGGTACAGGTTGCAGCCATCGGGGCAGCACATGGACAGATAAACGGCACAACGCCAGGATCCCACCAAGACGTCGTCCACTTCCTGAAGGCAGCAGCTAACATATGTCCCACACATAAACCACTGCTGCTACCATGGGCTCTACCCTCAGTACTGACAGCAATGACTAAACCCCCATTCAAATCTATAGAATCCATTCACTTAAAATGGCTACAACTCAAGGCAGTATTTTTAACGGCCATCGCATCAGCCAGAAGAGTGGGAGAACTACAGGCACTATCATATAAAGAACCGTCCTTCAATTCTACCATGACAGAATATCTATGTGACCAATCCTGTCATTTAGACCTAAGATCACTTCTAAATACCGCCTTATGCAGACTATTGAGATTCTAAGCCAATTTCTGCCAGAAGACGTACAGGCTGACCCCCAACTTAGACTCCTAGGCATGACAAGACTGCTAACAACCTACATTAACAGAACAGCTGACATTAGAAAAATAGACAGACTCTTCATCATCACACTGGGACGCAGAAAAGATCTACCTGCATCCAAAGCCTCCATAGCAGGGTACCTCAGAAGAGCCATCTCAGAGGCTTACAAGGCAAATGGCATGCAGGCCCCAACATCAGTAAAGGTCCACTCACCAGAGCTATTGCAGCCTCCTGGGTGGAAAGAAACATGGCCACTGCAGAAGAAATTTGCGCCGCAGCCACTTGGTCAACTATTCACACTTTCGCAAGACATTACAGGTTGGACGTGTCTCGTGACACCAAGACAAACTTTGCCAGGGCAGTCCTACTGGCAGCAAGCACAGGACACAATAACATTATCACATCTAACCCACCCTAAACATCAATCACTGCTTTTGAACAACCCATGATGTCAGGTAGGTGGAGTGCCTCAGAGACCATCACCCACAATGGTAGTTTACTCACCTGGTAAAGGTGAATGTGGGGGAATGGCTGTCTGAGGCACTCCACACCTCACCCTACTACTGACATGAAAATGACACTAAGAATAACACAATTGGACACAATGACATAATAACTTAATGTTAATGATCCAACACACATTTGTACAGTACTTACCAATAAATCTTATAACTCCAAACTCTCAGCAGAGATATCATCTTACGATTATTCAAGTTACAAATGGGGGGCAATATAACTTTCTATACTTTCAGATACAGCTTTGGAAAACATCAAACTGAAGAGAAGTGACCAGTGACCCTCAGAAGGGATGTCTTCAATTTCAGTCACATGTGCATCAGACAACCTATCAGGTGTACATAACCCTTGATGTCAGGTAGGTGGAGTGCTTCAGAGAGCCATTCCCCCCACAATCGCCTTTACCAGGTGAGTAAACTACCATTTTTTCACATCACTGTACCTATAGCCCATTTGAAGGTAAGTAAGTGATTTCCATTACTAGGAACATAACTAACTGTGGCCAGTTGGCACTCATTTCCTGTCCTGTTTAAAAACATTTAGTCTGCAAATAGCACTAATGTACACTAATAACTGAGTTACATTCATTAAGCTAACCCTACAGATTAACAGACGTATGGCAACAGGCCTAACGTTGTGCCTCAGAACATCCATGGATTTAGACATTTTAAAATGTTTCTATTAAAACATACATGGGACTTGATTGTAAAAAAACACTTTCTACATTATTTGTTTATTTTAGCAACTTTTAAATCACTGTCTTAGCCTACTCAGTGCTAGGACAAGGGGGATGGGGTGTTTTTAAAAGTTGCTGGAGCAACTAAATTGCACTGCAGACTTTTGCTTGTAAGAAACATATATGTGTGTACCATTTTAATTTATGTGTGGAACACCTCATGTCACCCTTGTTGCTTGATCTGCTTCTCAACAAAAACTGATCACTAAGGAATACAATTTCAAATATTTACTTTGCTTTTTTAATTGCCAGCTGCTTGCCAAGAAGGAAAACAAACAAACAACTACCTATTGTAATCTGCAGAGTAAATTAGAACACTATGACAAGGACTAAAATATTTGCAAAATTCTGTCAAATAAGTTGGAAGCAAAGTGTACATTAATAATTCTACAGGCACAGTAAGTTGCAAGGGTTTTAGAGCTGGATGTTCAAATGTCTTGACACAGGCAAAATTCCCAATTTTGAGTTGTGTCTGCATCAAAATTAATGAACCAAAATGTTTCGTTGCTATGGTATTTTCAAACATTTTAACACTTTCACAACCATTTACCTCCTTTATGGTAAAAATAAAGATGTATGCATCATTCCTCTGACGTGTATGTCATTTTCTATTCTTGCTGCAATTATTTCATAAAGTAAGACTAAGATGGTCTAACATTCCTTTCTGCATTTGCAAGACTGCACAAGAGACTAGCACAAATCCCAGAACACCTTTTCAAAGTCCAAGCCTTGATATTTAAAAATCAGCTGTGCATTCAAGAGAACTTTGAACAACAGAGTATTTAGACACAGTTGTGCTTCTATTTCATATTATTTCTGCATTCTCTCCACTTTTTTTTTTAAATATTTAGGACATTTGCATAACAACAGGCTGTTTATTCCTTATTGGTTTACCTGCTTGTTTCTGCATAATTCCCCCTTAATGTCATCACAATCCTCCTGTGTCATTACTGTCATTCCCATGGCAACATATTTTAATGTTACAGCTGATCATGATTTAAATTCGGGATAGGAGAAGAGACTGCTGAAGGCTAGAGTAGAAAGAGCCTATGTTAAAGTCAACATCCTTTGTAATGAAGAGTAGAGAGGAAAGAACGATGACAGAAGATATTTGATCTATTAATGATCATATGAACCCTTAAACAAAAAGCCCATTTGCAAGGGTGACCATAATTAAAATATTAGAAACTCTGTGTTCAAATGTTATTTTTAAGTTGTACCTCGGTGTCAGCAGCTGTTTAAAAAAAGCACCTGTTTATCATAATAAAAAAGTTTTAAACACATTAGGTTTGCAGCATTTATGTGTGAACTCTCGAATTTTCTATTTTTTTTAGTTTCTGTCCTGTCACCCTTCTACTAAATATTGCAGATGCTGTACTACTTATTTCACAGTCTTTCCACATATCCCCCCCCAACACACACACAAACACACTGACCTCCAAACTGCTGTTTGCGACATCACAGTGTGTTGGCATGGGGCACACTACGATGTCATAAATAAAGGCACTGTAAGGTTAAGTAGGGAGAGGTAAATGTTTTATGAGCAGACTTTTGAACAGACTACCAAGATATGTTGTAAACCTTGGAAAGGAACATCAAAAAGAAGTATTATTTCATAAATTGTAAAAATGAAAACAAAACTGTATTTTTGAAAGTAAGTGTTAAAGTGAAGAGCTGCTCTTTAATAATAATGTATCTCCACTGCCCATTTCTACAGCACGTTACACTTTAACAAATAGTTTGGAAGCATAGAAGCATTCCAGGTATTGTAAGGTACTTGGCTTGCAATATATTATACACTTCTTAATGAGATACACAGCCTTACCTTGTCCTGCTCTGCTGCTGCTACTCTACAGAATGTAGTGTTACTCTTCCTTGAATTCATCTGTGTCTGAAGCTGCACAGCACTCCTGGGATTTTATATATCTGTTGTATGTAAAACCATTCTAGGGCTCATTTTCAAAAACTTCACTGTGGCTAAATTGCAAAATGTGATGCCTAAAGGATAGTTTCCATTTATGAACTGGGTAAAAAGAGGAAAAGTTCTCTGATAATTTAAACCCACTTTCTTCCAAAAGGAAACTGGGTTGATTCAGTACTAAATGCAATTTGCTTCCCTGTTGTCCTTTCCCGGGTGGGTGGGAAAATACCGTTCACTAGTTAAAGAGTGGGACCTACTGTAGTTTGGCAGTGGGCAGAAAGTTTAGGCGCTGACATGTACAGTCATATGAGTTAAGAAAGAACTTGCGACAGGTATACACAGACTGGGAACAGTGAAATAACTGAGAAGGAAATCAATAATATACCGCAACCGACAAAAAGGTATTACGCCATAACAAGTGTAAGAAATATTTTTTTTAACTATTTCTGGGGCTAGTTCTTTTCCCCATCCCCAGTTTATATTACTTCTGCTGGCTAACTGTGATCAAACACTAATTTTTCAGAACAGCAGTCTGTAGCTCTGCGCTGTCAAGCGTCACTCCCTCAAAGAAGAGATGCACTTCTTAAGAAGTGTCTCACTCTCAGAATGTAAAGATAAAGGCAGTTTTGTGCGTGCTCTATTTTTTTGTCCTCACTCCTAAATCAATATATATACATACTGTATAATGTAGTTAAATGGGTCAGTTACAAAAAAAGCTCACTTCCTTGTGTCCCCCTCGCCATTCTTGATGTTTTGGGGTACCGTATTGCAGTACTGTAATTTCCATTATACTGCAGATTTAGTGGTGCCTAAACTTTAAAGAATGTGTTCTTCCCCATGAGATACCCCCAAGGGTGTTGAAAGAACTTAAAGATATACTGGTGGCACCCTTGACTGCACTCTTCAACAGGTCCCTGGAGTCTGGAGTGGTACTGGAGGCAGGCAAATGTGGTCCCTCAGCATAAGGGGGAGGGAGGAGGTGGTAAATTGCAGGCCCATGAGCTTGACATCGGTGGCGGGCAAGTTCATGGAGAAACTAATGAAAGTCAGGATCACCAATTGCCTAGAGGTAAGCGGCCTGATGAATCCAAGAAAACATGGCTTTACCTGGGGTAGATCCTCAGAGTTTTTTGATGCGATCACCAAGGAACTGGATCAGGGGAGGGCAGTAGATGTTGCTTGTCTGGACCTCAAAAAGGCATTTGACTCCATGCCATACAGGAGACTGCTGTATAAGCTGTCATGCCTGGGGCTGGGGCAGAAGGTGGTTAAATGAATAGGAAACTGACTGGGGCACAGGAGACAGAGGGTCATTATAAATGGGGTGGCATCTGGAAAGGGTAGGTCACAAGTGGGGTCCCTCAGGGGTCAGTGTTAGGGCCCCTACTGTTCAATCTATTCATAAGGGAAAACAAACGCAGTATGTTGAGAGACCAGTGGAGCACAACAGCACCTACAGTAATACTAAGAATATGATGTGCAATGCCCCTCTATGGTCTCCTGCAGGGAGGGAGCTGGTGGGTTTCAACGGATGGGGAACAGAGAATTGGGGGTGGGATTGCACAAAGAGGGAGGGAGCAGGTGGGTTTCAATGGGTGAGGAACGGCGGATCGGAGGTGGGACTGACTCCACACAGAGGGAGGGAGCGAGCGGGTTTCAACAGAGGATGAATCGGATGATCGGGGATGTGACCACAGGCAGAATGAGAGGAATGAAGCACACTCGCTCATTGGTGCGGTTCATTTCTCTCAAGTGAAGGCCAGCTTCCACAGTGAAATTCTAACAGCTGTCAGACTGGGCTTCACCATTCATTGGTGTGTCAGGGTGGCGCCCACTGTGCAGTGCTCTGCATTGGACTTGTCCCTGACACACCTCTGAAATGCAGTACCGTCCCTAGGTGTCTCTTGCGCAAGAGCAAGAAAACACAAACATGAATGTCAGCATCATAACTGACAAAATATGGAGCTATAACAGTGCACAATTGATTTGTGTGCAGTAGCCCAAACTGGCTACTACTAGACAAGTGCTTGCTAGAAGTCCAATTAAAGCCTGAAACTTGTAAGATAATTTGCATGGTGCAGTTGCTAAATGTGTTCATCACCTATATTAAACCCAAAACAGTGAGGAGTCATTGTACACTAATTTCTGTGCCTGGCTGCTGGTGTAACCCACTGCAGTAAAGCTGATACACTCAGAGTCCTTGTTGTTGTGTCTTCAATGAGCATCTGGTGAGTAGTGCCTGTTTACACTGCTCTGTCTGGAGCTGTGCCCAATGAGGCATCTATGCAAAGGAAGCAACAGCTGTGCCCAATGGGACACCAGCACAAAGCATGCTAAAGGTCTGGAGCTGTGCTCAATGGGACATCTATACAATGTATGCTACAGGTCCAGAGCTGTGCCCAGTGAGACATCAATGCAAAGCAAGCTACAGGACTGTAGCTGTGCCCAATGAGACACCTACACAAAGCAAGTTATTGGTCTGTAGATGTGCCCAATGGAGCATCAAGCAAGCTAAAGGTCTGGAGCTGTGCCCAATTGAGCATCTATGCAAAGCAAGCTACAAGTCAGGAGCTGTGCCCAATGGGGAACCTACACAAAGCAAGCTACAGGTCAGGAGCTGTACCCATTGGAGCATCTTTGCAACACAAGCTACAGGCAGGAGCTATACCCGATGGGGCACCTATGCAAAGCAAGCTACAGGTCTGGAGCTGTACCCAACAGGGCACCTACACAAAGCAAGCTAAAGGACAGGAGCTATGCCCAATGGAGCATCTTTGCAACACAAGCTACAGGCAGGAGCTGTACCCGATGGGGCACCTACAAAAAGCAAGCTACAGGTCTGGAGCTATTCCTGACAGGGCACCTACACAAAGCAAGTTAAAGGTCAGAAGCTGTGATTGATGGAGCATCTTTGCAAAGCAAGCTACAGGTCAGGAGCTGTACCTGATGAGGCACCTACACAAAGCAAGCTACAGGTCTGGAGCTGTTTCTGATGGGGCATCTACACAAAGCAAGCTACAGGTCAGGAGCTCTACCCAATGGGGCACCTACACAAAGCAAGCTACAGGTCTGGAGCTGTGCCCAACAGGGCACCTACGCAAAGCAAGTTAAAGGTCAGGAGCTGTCCCCAGTGGTGCACCTACACAAAGCAAGCTACAGGTCTGGAGCTGTGCCTGATGGGGCATCTACACAAAGCAAGCTACAGGTCTGGAACTGTGACCGATGAAGCATCTACACAAAGCAAGCTAATGATCTGGAGCTGTACCCAATGAGGCACCTACACAAAGCAAGCTGAAGGTCTAGTGCTGTGCCCAATGGAGCATCTATGTAAAACAAGCTACAGGTCAGGAGCTGTGACTGATGTGGCATCTACACAAAGCACGCTAAAGGTCTGGAGCTGTGCCCAAATGGGGTACCTACACAAAGCACACTAATGGTCTGGAGCACTACCTATTGGAGTATCTATCCAAAGGAAGCTACAGCTCAGGAGCTCTGCCCAACAGGTCACATACACAAAGCAAGCTAAAGGTCTGGAGCTGTGCCCAATGGAGTATCTACACAAAGCAAGCTAAAGGTCTGGAGCTGTGCCTGACTGGGCATCAACACAAAGCAAGCTACAGATCTGGAGCTGTGTCCAACGGGGCATCTTTGAAAAGCAAGCTACAGCTCTAGAGCTGTGCCTGATGCAGCACCTACAGAAAGCCAGCTGTAAGTGTGGAGATTTGTGCCCAATGGGGCATCTACAAAAAGTGAGATACGGGTCTGGAGCTGTGCCCAATGGCATATCTACACAAAGCAAGCCTACAGGTCTAGAGTTGTGGTCAAAGAGACATCTACACAAAGCAAGCTACATGTCTGAAATTGTGTCAGATGGGGCATCAACACAAAGCAAGCTACAGGTCTGGTGTTGTGCCCAATGGGGCATCTATGTAAAGTCAACTACAGGTCTAGGGCAGTGCCTGATTAGGCAACTGTGACAGAAATGGGGAGGAAGGAGTTAATGGCTTGGATTTTCAGCTGGTATTTTTTAGCAGTCTGAAAACACACACACACACACACACTCGGATTCCACTGTCCACCAGCATCTAGATAAGGGCTGAGTAATAAATCTCAGACAGAGTGACCAGGAGGGGGAATGGACATATACACACAGTCTCACATAGCTTAAAAGGATTGAATCACTCAAATAAAAACTGAAGGTTAAAATTAATATACCTGGACACTGATAGGTGTCAATCTAATTGGAACAATTAAATACATAGATGGCAAATGGTTGGTGTATTCAAAGAGGGAACAATAATCACCTATTCTCATAGAGAATGTAAGATGCTGAAAGACAGTTATAGGGTTTTTGCTCTTGGAGTTGCTGGGGAAGTTACATCCGAGAGGTCTAGCATGAAGCCTGCTCTTCTAGCTACGTCCATGAGAGCTGGCAGATAGCATAGGGTCCAGTTTCTTTTTATGGATAGGGAAGGGTAAGAATAATAATAGCATATCTTAGCTGACAGCCTTTTTCTTTTTGTCATCTGTTATTCAAAAACATTTGTTTACTTTTCCTGTAACAGTGTCATTCTCTTGTGTTAAACATATATATCCTGTAATGTAACTTTCGACCTTCTGTTAAGTAAAGAGCTATTTATTTATTCAACAGTTGTGGCGGTGATTTTAATTATTTCTAAGGTATTGCATGGTTTCCACTGGCTGAGGCAAACTCTGTTTAGAGTCCACCACCCAAGAGACACACAACCAGGCTTTGATCTGTGCAACTGCATGTTGACTTCCCAGTTCTGTGCAAGTGGGAAGGTAGGTGCTGGAGGACCCAGCTGGTGGCAGTGGATACCCAAAGACAGACACCTCTCTGAAAGCTGTTATAGCCGAAAGAGAGAGGGGTGGGTTGTCACAAATTGGTGGCAGTGGTGGGGTGCCTGTGGACTTTTTAGCACACTGAGATACAGAGTTTGCCAGTAGAACTTTTACCTTAGCAGTTAAAAAACAGGATATAAGAGAGTACATTTGTACAACTGTTTTTTTGTTTGTTTGTTTCTAGTTAGCACAGTTTAGTGTAGGTTGAGAGAATAAGCTCTGTGGAGTATGACTTGCTTACTGTGCAACAGCTTTGTGACAAGTGCCAGGAAAAGGGAATTCAGCTTGAAGGTCTAAAACAGAAGAAAAAGGCTGACCTCATAACCGCCCTGGTGGCACATGACCAGAAGCAGAAGGTCCTTGGGGGTGAGTAAGGAGCTGGTGCAGTGGACCCTTCAAATCAGCTTGATGCCCTGCGACTGCAGCTGTTGCTGCAAGACAAGGAACTGAAGGTGAAAAGGCTAGACTGCGACAAGAAGACTGGAAGCAGAAGCAGAAATGAGTAGACTGGATGGAGAGGTGGAAAGACTGGAAGCAGAGAAAAGAACTGGAGGCCAAAAGGCAAGAGGACAGAGAAAAAGAACTTCATGAAAGAGAAAAAGTACATCAGCATGAAATCCAGAGACAGCAGCACGAGAGGGAAATCATGACATTGCGCAACCAGAAAAATTTGAGTAATGGTGGAGTGAGTTTTCCTCACAAAGCCAAAATTAATTCTAAATTGTTTTCTCAGTTTGGAGAGGGAGATGATTTTGATCTATTTTTAAGGTCATTTAAGAGAGTATGTGAGCGATTTTAATAGGTGAAGGCTGCGTGGTCAACTCATCTCACACCCTTACTTATAGAGAGGGCTTTGCAGGCATTTACTAAAATAAGTGATGAAGACTATGTTGATTATAAGGTTAAAACAGTGTTGTTAAAATGTTTTGAATTAATGCCTGAGGCTTACAAAAGGAAATTTAGGGAGTTAAAAAAAGCCCAGAAGACAGTTATGAGGAATTTCAGGTTCAATTGTGTACTTACCTTGATAGGCGGATGGAGAGTACAAAAGCAGACACTGTGAAGCTAATCAAAGATTTGCTTGTGAGGGAACAATTTCTTAAAATTGTACCTGAGGATCTGTGTGTAGGGTTCTTAGACAGGGCTTGCAGCTCCTCAAAGGAGATGGCAGCAAGCGCTGACATGCACATGGCTAGCAGGCCATACATACAGCATAAGTCTCATGGTGCGGGGCAGCACATGGTTCTGAGGGATCCCATGGGGGCAACCCAAAGGAAACCAGCCTGCACCTGAGCACAATGCAGAACCCTCTGGTTCTAAAGGGGCCCAAGAAATGTCATATTTGCAATCAAGTAGGGCACTTGAGATATAACTGCCTACAGAAAATGGTTTAGGGGCAAAGGCCTAGGTGAGGGGGTGATCAAAATAGCACTGGTCTGTTGGTAGGGTGCATGAATCCTGAAGAACAACACTCCTCCTCCAACCATATGTACCCTGTTGTAGTTAATGGGACAGTAACCCAAGCACTGAGGGACACAGGCATTTACATCTTTCTGGTGAGGCAGGATCTTATACAGGTGAAGCAGATGCTGCCAGGGAAATACTTCAAGATCCAGAGAGTCACAGGGCCAGCAGCCCAAATACCAATGGCAGGAGTCTTCCTGAGCTGGGAAGGTGGCCACAGAGAAAAGGAGGTGGGGGTCATAGAGGATCTCCCTGTAAATGTGATCATGAGGAATGATTTTGACCTCAGGGAATCTCTGGTGAATGTTGCAACCCGCAGCCAGGCAAAATGGCAAGTTTCTGAGGGTGAAGAAGTGTTTACTCAACTGAGTCCAGCCCCTCCCTCAGCAGCTGAGGAAGTGGCTGGCATGGGGAGGGGCTGGCTAGAAGCAGCAATCCTGAGCCCCAGTCACAAACAGAGGAGCTCACATAACTTTCTTCTGAAGGGGAACTGGGAAGGATCAGATGAGGAGAGCTGAGTGCTGCACAGTAGACTGATCCTACCTTGCAAAAACTGAAGGAAATAGTTAATAGGGCTGAGGGTCCTCAGGGGAGTAATGAGTCTGTTTACTGGGACAATGGGCTGCTGTACAGAGAATGTACAGCAGGAGAAGGGCTAGATGGTAAAGTGCTCCAGCAGCTGGTAGTCCCTAAGGCTCACCACAAGCAACTTCTGGCCCTTTCCCATGATATCCCTTTTTCAGGCCACTTGGGGGTGAGGCACACGAAAAAGCAGCTGACCAACAATTTCTTCTGGCCTGGTATTGGCAAGGATGTGGCAAATTATTGCAGGACTTGTCCACAGTGCCAGAGGGTGGGGAAAATGGGGGACAAGGCCAAGGCAGCTTTAGTGTCCCTGCCTATTATTGATGAACCCTTCAAGAGGGTAGCTGTGAACATGATGGGGCCACTAAGCACCCCTAGTCGTACTGGCAAGCAGTATATCCTGGTGGTAGTCGATTATGCCACAAGATCCCCACAGGCAGTGGTCCTATCGTCCACTGAGGTGGAACCGGTAGCTGACACACTGTTGGGAATATTTAGCTGGGTGGGCTTTCCCCAGGAAATACTGACAGATCAGGGTGCCAATTTCATGTCAGGGTTAATGAGTAGTTTGTGGGAGATGTGTGGGGAAAAGCAGCTCAGAACCTCCCCATACCATCCCCAAAATAATGGTCTGGTGGAGCAATTTAATTGAGCCCTTGTGACTATGTTAAGGACTTTTGCTGACCAGCACAAGAGGGACTGGGACAAATATTTGCCTCATCTCATATTTACATACAGGGAAGTCCCACAGGAGTCCACAGGGTTCTCACCCCTTGAGCTCCTGTTTGGCCAGAGGGTGTGGGGGCCCCTAGATTTTGTTTGGGATGAATGGGAGGGTGACTGTGCCTCCCAATGGGGAGTCTGTTGTGGAGTATGTCCTAAACTTCAGGACCTGCCTTTAAGCACTCATGGGACTTGCTCAGGAGCACTTAGCCACGTGCAACAGTGGCAGAAAGTCTGGTATGACCACGGTGCCCAAGCCAGAGAATATGAGGTGGGACAGCGAGTGATGGCACTCACCCTGTCCAACAGAATAAACTATAGGCAGCATGGGAGGGGCCATTCTCCATTGTCCAAAAGGTTAGTGATGTCAATTACATGATAGAGCTACCTGGCAGGTGATGCAAGTGAAAGGTGTATCATGTTAACATGACGAAGCCCTACTATGACAGGGAGGAATTTGTCCTCCCTGTATGCAGCTCTCCAGAAGAGGAAACTGAGGCTGATCCACTGGTGAACCAGCTCTGGGAGACCCGGGTCAGATCCTCTGTGGACAACCTCACCCTCTCCAAACAACTGACACCAGCCCAAGTGCAGGAGATTCAGGATGTGTTGAGAGAATTTGAGGACATGTTCATGGGGAAACTGGGGTACACCACAGTGACCGAGCACCACGTGAATACTGGGACTCTGGTGTCCCTGAAATAGGGTACCCGAGCAGGTTAAGCAGATCTTGAAAGAGGAAACATAGAAACATCGAATTTGACGGCAGATAAGGACCACTTGGCTCACCTAGTCTGCCCATTTTCCTACCTAACAGATAAGCTGCAGATCCTAGTTAACCAACAGCTTACTTCCTCCTACCCCCCACTAGGACTGCCTTATGTCTGTCCAATGCATTCTTGAATTCCCCCCACTGTTCTTGACTCCTAGGCCTCCTCAGGGAGGCTGTTCCCATGCATCTACAACCCTCTCCATGAAAAAATACTTCCTCACATTGCCTCTGAGCCATCCCCCCTCTATCTTCAAATTGTGCTCCCTTGTTCTTGCCCATCTCTTTTTCTGAAAGATGATACCCTCTTTGACTTTGTTGATTCCCTTGAGGTACTTGAAAGTTTCTATCATGTTCCCTCTCTCCCTTCTTTTCTCAAGGATAAACATATTAAGTTCCTTTAGTCTTTCTTCGTATGTCTTCTGGTGCATACCCTGCACCATTTTGGTTGCCCTCCTCTGGACAGCCTCCACTCTGTCTAAGTCTTTGTAGAGATGGGGTCTCCAGAACTGCACACAGTACTCCAAGTGGGGTCTCACCAACTGTCTGTACAGAGGGATAACAACTTCCTGTTTTCTACTATTGATGCCTCTCCCTATGCATCCCAGTATCCCCCCAGCCTTCCTAACTGCCTTCTCACATTGCTTGCCCACCTTTAGGTCATCTGATATAATTACCTCCAGGTCCCTTTCCATTTTTACTGTTGTCAGTATCTCACCCCCTTGTGTACTCTTACCCTGGGTTTTTGTTTCCCAGGTGCATTACCTTGCACTTCTTTGCACTGAATCTGAGCTGCCATACATTTGACCATTCCTCCAACCTTGCCATGTCCCTTCTCATCCTTTCCACTCCATCTTGTGTATCAACCCGTTGTAGATCTTTGTGTCACCTGCAAAGAGACATACTTTTCCTTCCAGTTCCTCTGCAATGTCACTTATAAAGACATTAAAAAGGACCGGTCCCAGTACTGAACCCTGCAGTACCCCGCTAGTAACCCTCCTTTCTTCAGTGTGGACTCCATTTACTACTACCCTTTGCGTCCTGTTGTCTAGCCAATTTTTTATCCAGGCTACAACCTTGGAACCCACTCCAAGTCTGGCTAACTTGTGTATTAATCTTTTGTGTGGGACTGTATCAAATGCTTTTCTAAAATCTAGGTAGGCTACTGTATGCTCACAGGCCTTCCCTGGTCTACTACTTTGGTCACCCAGTCAAAGAAATCTATTAGATTCATCTGACATGACCTTCCCATCATGAATCCATGCTGCCTTGGGTCCTGTGCCCCACTGGCCTCTAGGTACTCAACAATTCTTTCCTTCAGAAGTGATTACATCATTTTTCCTACCACTGAGGTCAAACTAACTGGTCTGTAGTTTCCTGCCTCTGTCCTGCTCCCACTTTTGTGAAGAGGAATCACATCCGCCCTCCTCCAGTCCTCAGGTACCGCCCCATCCTCCCATGATTTGTTGAAGAGAGTAGTCAGCGGTGTCACTAGTTCTCCTCTTAGTTCTTTTAGAATTCTTGGATGAATCCCATCAGGCCCCATTGCTTTGTCCACCTTCAATTTTATTAGGTCTTTCAGGACCCTTTCTTCTGTAAATGGACTGGTATCGACCCTCATCTTCAGAGTGTTTCTCTTGTTTTGATTTAGGTACCTCTCCCTCCTCTTTCTTTGTGAATACTGAGCAGAAATATTCGTTCAGTATCCCTGCTTTTTCACTGTCACCCTCTACCCACATTCCCTCCCCTTTATTAAGCCTCAGTATCCCTCCTTTCATCTTTCTTCGCTCCCTAATGTACCTATAAAAGGTCTTATCCCCCTTCTTAACAGAGTTGACTATCCTTTCCTCGGTTTGGGCCTTTGCTATTCTGACTGCCTTCCCAGCCTCTTTCTGCTTTAACTGATAAAGTTCTCTGTCCTGCTCCTTCTGAGTTTCCTTATATTTCCTGAATGCTATCCTTTTCTGCTTAACCTTCCCTGCCACCTCTTTTGAGAACCATAGCATTTTTTTCCTTCATTGTGTTTTGTTGATTTGCTTTATATAAAGGCTTGTTGCCTCTGTGATGGCTGTTTTGATTACTCCCCATTATTCCTCCACCCCTCCTTCTTGCCTGTTTGCTAGTGCTTTTCTGAGGTACTCTCAATTTCCCAAAGTCAGCCCTCCTAAAGTCCAATACTCTTGCCTTTGTATGGCTTGATTGTATGGCTGTGTTTATCATGAACCACATTGTTTGGTGGTCACTTGTTCCCAGATGGCTACCCACTTCTAAATCTGAGATTTTTTCTCCAGCCCCATTTGAGAGTACCAGGTCTAAGATTGCTCCCTCCTGAGTGGGTTCCAATACTAGCTGTCTGAGGCATGCCCCATGTAGGGCATCAAGAATGACCCTGCTCTTGGATATGCCTGCAGCAAAGATGCTCCAGTTAACATCTAGCATATTCAGGTCCCCCATCAACAATATCTCCCCTTTTTCTGCCATTCAAAGGGTGTCTTCTATCATTTTCTTGTCCATTTCCTCCCCCTGAGATGGGGGTCTGTATACAACCCCCCTGCAGATTGTAGTGCCATTTCCTGTCTCCAGGGTGACCCAGAGTGCCTCATCTGCTCCCTGTTTACTCTTTAGTTCTGTTGCTTTGATTTGTTCCTTTACATAGAGGGCTACTCCTCCTCCTCTTTTACCCTCCCTGTCCCTCCTGTAGATTGTATATCCTGGTATGTTGACATCCCAGTCATGGTGCTCTGTGTACCATGTTTCTGTGACTGCCACAATATCCAGGCAACCCTCTTCCATCAAGGCCATTAGTTCAGGGAGCTTGTTACACAGACTATGGGCATTGCTACTCATCACGCTCCACTTTTTAATGACCTTACCCCTTTTAGCCCCATTTCTGTCCTTACTGCCTTTGCCTTTTTTTACATTTACCTCTGTCCTGCACCCTAATAACTTCTCTACCTTGGTGTTTACCTCACTAATTACTGTGTTTTGTGGGGGGAGGCTGGGATTTCCCTGCTCCTTTTCAGTGCCTCCCCCTTGGCTAGTTTAAATGCTTGCCAATGAAGCATTTAAACCTCTCACCTAGGATCCAGGTTCCTCCCCTGGACAGATGCAGACCATCGTGCAAGTACAGATCTGCCTCCCTCCAGATGGCTCCCCAGTCCCCAATGAAGCCAAAACCCTGAGCTCCACACCAGTTTTTCAACCATTCATTGAATTCCCTGGTGAGGAGTACCCTAGCATCACCCTTGCCATAGACAGGCAGCACCTCCGAGAAGGTTACTGTATGCACTACTTGTCTAAGGCCTCTCCCCAACTCTACAAACTCTTCTTGCACTGCTCTGATCCCATTCCTAGCCAGGTCATTTGTTCCAAGGTGGACAATGACATCCAGCTCCCTCCCTCGTGCAACTGCTCCCACGATCATGAGGATTCGCTGTCGGTCCCTCCAAGCTGTGGCACCAGGCAGGCACCTTACCTCCCTCACCACTTCCTTCCCCATTTCTACCCCCCTAATGATTGAGTCCCCCACCAGGAGTTGTTTCCTTCCCCTGTGGGGTCCCATGCCACCTTCCTGTGGGTCTCCTTTGTGAAGGTTCCCAGCATCCTCCTTGGATTTCACTGCAGGTGCCTCCATAGAATAATCACTATCCACCAGAAGAGCGTATGAATTGTGGGGAGGTACAGCTGGAGGGATGCAACTCTGTTCCACCACCCTCTCCCTCTCTGAGCCCACCCGGATCCAGCCTCTCCTTTTCTTGGCAATCTCTGAGGTAGTGGCATTGGCCCTGGTGGTCCCTGGGTGGAGAAGGAGGTTTCACGAATCCTAGCCAGGTCAGCCTGGAGACGGGCATCCTCCTCCCTCAGACCAGAGAGGTGCCTGCAAATAGGGCAGTATCGCAGCCTCCAGAATGTCTCCCGGAACTCAAAGAGATGCTGGAACTTGGAATAATCAAGGAATCTAGTAGCCCCTGGGCCTCGCCTGTAGTATTGATCCCCAAGAAGGACGGTACCACACGATTCTGTGTTGACTACCAGAGGTTTAATAGCTGCATGGAGTCAGATGTCTATCCCATGCCCAGAACAGATGAGACCCTGGAGCAAATAGGGGGAGCCAAGTGTCTGACCATAACAGATCTAACAAAGAGCTACTGGCAGGTACCACTGACCCCTGCAACCAGGGAGAGATCAGCTTTCATCACTCCATTTGGCTTGTATGAATTCAAGGTAATGCCATTTGGAATGAAAAATGCACCCGCAACCATTCAACGGCTTGTGGATCACATTCTGTCTGGGGTAGGTGAGTTTGCACTGGCTTATATGGATCATATAGCCATATACAGCCAGACCTGGGAGAAGCACAAGAATGTGTGGGATGTGTTCCACAGGCTGAAGGACGCAGGTCTGACAATCAAGGTGGTAAAGGGCCAGACAAGTATGGCAGAAGTGTCCTACCTTGGGCAATAGGTAGGTAGCGGACGCATCTGCCCAGAGCCTGCCAAGCTCGATGCCATCCTGGCCTGGCCCACTCCTACCACCAAGAAACAGGCAATGGCATTTCTGGGGACAGTGGGGTACTGACAGAGGTTTGTCCCTCACTATACTGATCTGGCTAAGCCCCTGACAGACCTAACCAAGAAGTGAAAGCCAGATAAAGTGCAGTAGACGGATGACTGTGAGGCTGCTTTTCAGGAGCTAAAAAAAGCCTTAAGCGGGTCAACCGTATTAGCCAGCCCCAATTACAGTCTAAAGTTCATTATCCACGTAGACACCTCAGACCATGGCCTGGGCACCATGATGAGCCAGGGTACCCAGCAGGGAGAGGAGCACCCAGTAGTGTACATCAGCCAGAGGCTTTTGCCAAGGGAGGAGGCCTATGCCACAATCGAGAAGGAGTGCTTGAGAATAGTGTGGGCCCTTCAGAAGCTGCTGCCTTACCTCTACAGGAGGGAATTTACTGTCATCATGGATCATAATCCCCTGATCTGGCTTCATAGGACAAGTGGGCAAAATGGAAACTACTATGCTGGAAGTTGGTATTGCAGGCATACAACATGACCATCCAGCACTGCAGTGGTAAACAAAATGCCAATGCAGATGGGCTATCTAGGCAGGTCAAATAGCATGGCTGGATACTTTGGGCACTTCCCAGCAGTTGTGTGAACAGTTGTGTCACTTGGGGTGGCCCAAAGGACACGCCTTCATCACCTGGTGGGGGGGAGATGTGACAGAAATGGGAAGGAAGGAGTTAATGGCTTGGATTTTCAGCTGGTATTTTTTAGCAGTCTGAAAAAACACACACACACACACACACTGGGATTCCACTGTCCACCAGCATCTAGATAAGGGCTGAGTAATAAATCTCAGACAGGAGTAATCAGGATGGGGCATGGACATATACATACAGACTCGCATAGCTTGAAAGGATTGGATCACTCAACTATAAACTGAAGGATAAAATTAATATAATAGGACACTGATAGGTGTCAATCTAATTGGAACAATTAAATACATACATGGTAAATGGTTGGTGCATTCAAAGGGGGAACAAGAATCACCTATTCTCAACAGAGTATATAAGATGCTGAAAGACAGTTATAGGGCTGTTGCTCTTGGAGTTGCTGGGGAAGTTACGTCCGAGAGGTCAAGCCTGGAGCCTACTCTTCTAGCTATGTCCATGAGAGCTGGCAGATAGCATAGGGTCCAGTTTCTTTTTATGGATAGGGAAGGGCAAGAATAATAATAGCATATCTTAGTTGATAGCCTTTTTATGTTGATTGCGCGCATGCGCAAGGAATATATTGCGACAGCTTGCCAGAAGCAGGCTGTGGAGGCGCAACACTGTTGTGGCCAATGCCCCCACAGCCTTTAAAGGCTTGGCCCAGTTTCTCCAATGGGGTGACATGCTGCTGCTGCTAACACTAATTCAGCCAGCGTGCCACCACCTTGAAACATTTCAGCCACTGAAATCAGGGGAGACCTCATCATTGCAGCGTCAGCCATTCCACTGCAATGAGGGAACGACCCGTCATTGATGGGCGGAACGTTGGTACTGTAATATTGTTTGTGAACATAGCGGTGGCTTGCTGCCATGTTCACAAACAATATTAGTGAGCTCCCAGTGCTGAGGGGGTGCCCAATCTCCCTCAGCAGCATGTGCCCCCCACAACAGTGTGTGTTTGCCGACGAGGGCCCCAATCCCCATCGGCTGCAGTCCCCGCATGAGTTCAGGTTGCAGATGGGGGAGCCCACTCCCTGTCGGCATAATGTTCCCCCTCATCCACCAAAACAGTCAGTTTATGCCGAGGGGGTGCCCAATCCCCCTCGGCTCTACCTCCCCCAGCACTGAATATGTGCCGATGGGGGTGCCCAACCCCCTGTCAGCTACAGCCCCCCCAAAACATTCAGGTGGTGCGCTGGGAACCCACCCCAGCGTGCCCAATGCCTCTGTAAAGAAAAAACTATCCCGCGATGGGTTTTTTTGTTTGTTTATACCTGTAAAATAGAAAACAGTCCCCTCGGTCTCCCTTGCCCCTCCCACAATCCACATCCACCCACTTCGCACCCTGCCTCCCCACACCCCATACTTACCTCCAGAGTCCGGCGTGACGATCTTTGGTGGACCGGGAACACGTCTGCACTCTTCAAAGCCGACCGCGAACTGAGGAAATGCCGGTAAGCTGTAGAATAACATAAATAGGGCTTATAGGTTCATAGGTTCATAGGTTGTATCGGAGCATAGAAGACACATGTCCATATAGCTAGCCAATTTCTTAACAATATCCATGTATTCCTTTATATATCAAATAGAAATCCAGCCTAATTTTAAAAATGTTCATAGTTGGACTTGTCACTACTTCACTAGGAAGTGTATTCCAAATTCCTGTAGTTCTCACACTAAACCAATTTTCCCTCCTTTTAGTGCTGTATTTATCCTTGTGTATTTGGTAACAATGTGCTCTAGTATCATACAGTTCTTTCCTTAGCTCCAAGCCTAATTGGTCCCTTAATTGGTCATCTTTGAGTGACCTAAATATCTGACACATGTCCTCACGTAATCTACGAAATTACAGTGAATACAATCCAAGATGCTCTAATCTTTGCTCATAACTCAAACTCCAAACTTTTCAAACTTCCAAATGGCTTTTTCAACTTTTTTGCATATCTCAGGCATTTTTTGGAATTTTGGAACCAAATTTTCAACATGGAGTTATTGGGCCCCCTCCTCATGAATTCAGCCACTGTCATGGTGTTAATCGGTCCCGAAAGATGATTTTGTGGTCACTGTGCAGAATCACTTTCAGGATCGGTCAAATAATGAGTGCCAGTGTTCAGGAGGTGGGATCTCAAAAGTGTATGTTGCAAATTTGGTGGGAGAAATCCAAAAAATGACTGTTTTATGAGCGTGCGTTGTGTAGTTGCTACGCACGCTCATAATTGTGCCAATTTACAATATTTTCAGTTCAGATTTTCAACATTGCCATTTTTGCACCCCTCCTTATGAACAGTACAGCTGTCATTTTTCACATCCTGGTCGAAATGTGTTTTCGCAGTTCCGGTGCAGAATAACGCAGTAGCTGTGGGAAATCAGTGTTCAGGACACATTAAGAAAATCACAGTGACACTGTTCATGAGCAGAGGTTCTAAACTGCCTATGTTGAAAATTTTTGATGAAAGTCCATAAAATGGATGTGATACGAGCGTGCTTTGCACAGGTTCCATGCACTCTCATAACTTCGCAACTTTGCAATATTTTCACTTCAGATTTTCAACATTGCCATTTTTCCACACCTCCTTATGAAAAGTGCAGCTGTCATTTTTCACAACCTGGCTGAAATGTGTTTTCGCTCTTCCGGCGCAGAATAGCGCAGTTGCTGTGGGAAATCAGTGTTTGGGACACATTAAGAAAATCACAGTGACACTGTTCAAGAGCAGAGGTCCTAAAATGCCTATGTTGAAAATTTTGTGATGAAACTCCATAAAATGACTCTGTTACGAGCGTGCGTTATGCAGTTTCCACGCACCTTTGTAACTTTGCAAATTACTAATATTTTTAAGCCAGATTTCAAACAGTGGCATTTTTTTACACCTCCTTATGAACAGTAAAGCTGTCATTTTCCATATCCTTGGTGAAATGTGTTTTCACGATTCCAGCGCAGAATACCGCAGTCGCTGTCGGGCATCAGTGTTTGGGACAGATTAGGATCGAGCTAGTGAGAGAGGGGGAGTGACCGAGCTCAACTGAGCTCTGTTGAGACTGCAGTAGATTTCTTTGTGGGCAGGAAAAGGCACCAACACAGGCAGGAGCCCAGTACAAAAGGGCAGCCTGCAGCACCAGGAGACACAGAACGAGTGAGTGAGGAAGGGGGGGAGTGAGCTCAACGGAGCTCTGTTGGGAATGCTGCGGATTTCTTTGTGGACAGAAAAAGGCAGCAATGCATGCAGGAACCAGTACAAAAGGGCAGCCTGCAGCAGCAGCAGGAGAAACAGAATGAGTGAGTGAGAGAGGGGGAGTGAGCGAGCTCAATGGAGCTCTATCATGACTGCTGCGGATTTCTTTGTGGGTAGAAAAAGGCGGCAAAGCAGGCAGGAGCCCAGTAAAAAAGTGCAGCCTGCAGTGCTGGCAGAAATGGAATGAGTGAGTGAGAGAGGGGAGTGAGCGAGCTCAACAGAGCTCTGTCAGGACTGCTGCAGATTTTTTTGTAGGCAGAAAAAGGTGCCAACAGAGGCAGGAGCACAGTACAAAAGGGCAACCTGCAGCGCCAAGAGAAACAGAATGAGGGAGTGAGACAGGGGGAGTGAGAAACCTCAACGGAGCTCTGTTGGGACAGCTCCAGATTTCTTTGTGGGCAGAAAAAGGTGCCAATGCAGGCAGGAGCCCAGTACAAAAGGGCAGCCTGCAGCGCCGGGAGAAACACAACAAGTGAATGGGGGGGAAGAGTGAGCGAGCTCAACGGAGCTCTATCATGACTGTTGCAGATTTCTTTGTGGGCAGAAAAAGGCAGCAATGCAGGCAGGAGCCCAGTACAAAAGGCCAGCCTGCAGCGCAGGCAGAAACGGAATGAGTGAGTGAGAGAGGAGGAGTGAGCGAGCTCAAGCGGGCTGTGTCAGGACTGCTGCAGATTTCTTTGTGGGCAGAAAAAGGCAGCAATCACGCAGGGCCCAGTACAAAGGGGCAGCCTGCTGCATGGAAGAAACAGAATGAGCGAGTGAGAGATGGGGAGTGAGGCGAGCTCAGCGGAGCTCTCTCGTGACTGCTGCAGATTTCTTTGTGGGGCAGAAAAAGGGCAGCAATGTAGGCAGGAGCCAAGTACAAAAGGGCAGCCTGCAGCGCTGGCAGAAATGGAACGAGCGAGTGAGAGAGGGGGAGTGAGCGAGCTCAACAGAGCTGTGTCAGAACTGCTAAAGATTCCTTTGTGGGCAGAAAAAGTCACCAACACAGGCAGGAGCCCAGTACAAAAGGGAAGCCTGCAGCGCCAGGAGAAATAAAATGAGCGAGTGAGACAGGGGAAGTAAGCAACCTCAACGGAGCTCTGTCGGGACAGCTGCGGATTTATTTGTGGGAAGAAACAGGTGCCAACACAGGCAGGAGCCCAGTACAAAAGGGCAGCTTGCAACATCAGGAGAAACACAATGAGTGAGTGAGAGAGGGGGAGTGAACAGGCTCAGTGAAGCTCTATCATGACTGCTGCAGATTTCTTTGTGGGCAGAAAAAGGTGGCAATGCAGGCAGGAGCCCAGTACAAAAGGCCAGCCTGCAGCACTGGCAGAAACGGAATGAGTGAGTGAGTGAGAGAGGGGGAGTGAGCGAACTCAATGGAGCTGTATTGGGACTGCTGCAGATTTCTTTGTGGGCAGAAAAAGCCACCAACAGAGGCAGGAGCCCAGTATAAAAGGGCAGCCTGCAGCACCAGGAGAAACAGAATGAGCGAGTGAGAGAGGGGGAGTGAGCCACCTCAGTGGAGCTCTGTCAGAACAGCTGTGCATTTCTTTGTGGGCAGAAAAAGGTGCCAATGCAGGCAGGAGCCCAGTACAAATGGGCAGTCTGCAGCACCGGGAGAAACAGAACTCGCGACTGACACAGGGGGAATAAATGAACTCAACAGACCAAAGCAATCAACATTCGGCATTGATAAATGCTTGTTTCTTTTGTCATCTGTTATTCAAAAACACTTGTTTACTTTTCCTGTAACAGCGTCATTCTCTTGTGTTAAACATATATACTGTATCCTGTAATGCAATTTTTGACCTTCTGTTAAGTAAAGAGCTATTTATTTACTCAACACTTGTGGCAGTGATTTAAATTATTTCTAAGGTATTGCATGGTTTCCACTGGCTGAGGCAAACTCTGTTTAGCATCTGCCACCCAAGAGACATAGTAACAGGCTTTGATCTGTGCAATTGCATGTTGACCTCCCAGTTCTGTGCAAGTGGGAAGATAGGTGCTGGAGGACCCAGCTAGTGACAGTGGATACCCAAAGACAGACACCTCTGAAAGCTGTTACAGCTCAAAGAGAGAGGTGGGTTGTCACAACACCTATACAAAGCAAGCTACACTTCTGAAGCTGTAGCGAATGAGGCCTCTGTGCAAAGCAACTACAAGTCTGAAGCTATTCCAGATGGGGCATCTATGCAAATTAAGCTACAGGTCTTGAGTTGTGCATGACAGACACCTACACAAAATGAGCTACAGATCTGAAGCTGTATTTGGTGGGGCACTTATACAAAGTAAGCTACAGGTCTGGAGCTGTGCCAAGGGGGCATCTACACCAAGCAAGCTACTGGTCTGGGGATGTACCCAATGGGGCATCTACACAAATCAAGCTACAAGTCTGGGGATGTACCCAACAGGGCATCTATACCAAGCAAGCTGCAGGTTTGGAGCTGTGCCCAATGGGACATCTACACAAAGCCAGCTACAGGTCTAGAGCTGTGCCTGATGGGGCATCTACACAAAGCAAGCTACAGATCTAGACCTGTGCCTGATGGGGCATCTACAGCAAGCAAGATACCGGTCTGGGGCTGTACCCGATCGGGCATCTACACAAAGCAAGCTACAGGTCTGGCGCTGTGCCTGACAGGGCATCTACACAAAGTAAGCTACACATCTGGAGTTGTGCCCAATGGGGCATCTATGCAAAGCAAGCTCCGTGTAAATGCCAGTCACCACCCCCTGTGTGTAGTGAATATGGTGACATCTGTCGTCTGGAGGAGCATCCACCTTATGCCTTGAACACTGTCTCTCTATCTCTACCTTGCCACCTTGGGTAATAGCAAATGGGGACTGGGGGCAACCAATATACCTTTTAGGGGTACTACAAACAGGAAACCGCTCACAAAGGAATGTCCATATTGGGAACTAATATCATGCAGGATGCATGTTTATTTAGCTGACTGATGTCACACAGCTTAGATGGGTATTACCCTCACTTTCTTCAATTTTCCATTGTCATCATTAATTATGCTGCATCACACAGGCATATCATACACCCACTATATTAAAGTGTACACTTCCTTTCCAGGACTCCCTTCCCTTTGCATTAAAGGGATTCTGCTGCTGCTGTTACCTTAATTACTATAAACCCTATCTCCCAATTGTTGGGGGTTCCAAGGAGCCCTGGTGCTCCCATGACCATTTGCACCCTGGAACCCTCCCAGGCAGGGTGAGCACTACCCTAGGGGCAAACTGTGCCTGCATGTGTCTTCCTGTGTCAGCAAGTGACTACCAAGTGAATTTATTCAGTACACCAGCATTATGATCTTCTCCAAAGTATATTATAGTTGGCTATGTCATGTGTGCCGCCCTCTGGCTCTGCACTGACAGTCCTAGTGGCCCAAAGAATGGACTCTCATGCCTGGGCCCATCCTGGGACTGACTGACCCCAACTCTTATCAGGCTCCCTCCTCCTCATGACCATTCATTTGGGTTTTCTACTGGGGGGGTTACACATTACATTAAGTACCTATTCTCTTTTTCTCCTACAGAGGCCCAAATGGAGGATTACACACATAGTTACTCTTTCCCTCATGTTTTGTGGATGGGTGTGGATCTGCAAGGATCCTGGTAACCTCCATTGAGGGGTGGTCCATCACAATTACTGCATGCCTATCAGGTCTCAATCTTCCCTTTACTCGAGGCTGGACTGTCGAATGGGATCCACCTTATCCTACCTTGTGTTCTGGGGTGTTATTTCCCCTCTGGGGCCCCAATTCAGTCCAAGCTTCCAGAGACCTCACCAGAGGAGGCCAGTGACACCCCAATGCAGGGACACTGCCACCATCCTGAAGCCATAGACCCCCTTAGTTTGGTCGCAGTTGGAGAGGCTGGACTCTCCCCCTGGCTCACTGGTCTAAACCTGAACTCCCTCTTCTCCCTCAGTCCCTCAGTTTGCCTTCCCCTCTTGTAGTTTAAAGGGGGAAGGGCAGGGCCATAAATAGTCATGCTTGAGTTTCCCCACTTCTGGCTGAGTCAGGAAGCTCTAGCAAAAACTCCAGACATCACGGGCTCAGTACTCAAAGGGCTGGAAATGACGCAGGGTGCCTGCATCAAACACAAATGACGTAAGGGGCACACTACGTCTGAAGTTGTGCCACTCCCAGTTTTCAAACACAGCCTGTGCCAAAAGTGGGGCAGCCTGGGCTAGACAGGCTTGCACCAAGCTTGGCAAACAAAGGGCTGTGCCAAGATGGAAAGGGGGGCTTGCATCAAGAAACTGATGAACCATCCCAGTTTTGTGGATTTTTCAAACAGGCAGGACCTGCCATTGCTTAGATCAGCCAGGGCTGGTCTAAGAACAACTGCGGCAGCAGCCAGTCTACATGGCAGGCAACCAGTTTGACACCATGCCTCGACTGGCAGCCTACAGTACAGGACTTGTATGACAAGCACCAGTGGTGCTTTGTGTGCTGAGTGTCACACCATGCTGTGACACTGGCAGCACTTGATGGGAATGGGTGCAGAGTATGCACTGGGACAAAAGCTACCCAACCCCACAACACGGAACATAGACCCACTCCCATACCAGATACTGGCAACAGTCAACAGTACACATGACAGGGTCCTTGAGGCTTGGCAGTGCACCATGGAGCAGAGACCATGGTGTACGCCATGCTAATGAGCCCCCATGGTGATGAACCATAGGGGGTGTACATACGACATGTGCAGCAGTGGGTGAGGGTACACTGATAGGTATGCCCTCCAGACTCATCAATGTATGCCATCCCATCACCAGCTGGGCACCACACTGTCCATTCAGCCATGGAGGTGGCCCTTGCCATGTGCAGCAGATGACGTCCAATGGAGCAAGGTCCTGATAGCCATCCAGTGCCCCTGAGGGGATTCCTGGCAGTGGGCAGGGGAACAGTGGGGCATGAGGATGCCTGCAACATAGACATCCATCGCAGCAGACACAGATATGGGCACATGCCAGGATGAATCACCGGTACGCACCTGCCTGTGCTGGGCATGGCAGCCTGTCTGAGTGCAGTGGCTATGCTGTGGTGTACAGTACCCTCTCATCATGCCAGGGGTCATGGCCAGTGTGTAAGCAGTCTTGGGTTGTCACCAGTCACTGTGTGTTCTAGTGTTGCCATCCAATGCCCTCTGCAGTGTGCTGCTGGAGGGGTTTCTGTCACATCTCACCACACAGACACCCCTATGCCATCAGTGCCCTGTACAGTTCTTTGTGTAGTGGAGCGCGTTGTACAGATTAGGGTCCACAATCCCGCACTTGGGTATGGTACGGCACACTCACATAGGTGAGCCGACTCGTGCATCCTCTGAGCTGCTCTGGTCCCCAAGGTGTCCCTACTGCTCTCACACCGGGTCTCTGTGGGGTATGGCACCTGTCTGGCTATGTGGCTATTTCCTGCACCTGCTCGCCTTCATGCTCATTAGTCAGGCAGGGTGTGTACCATTACAGGGGTATGTGGGTCCCATCATCAGTCTCTCTGGTACTGGCATGCAGGACACAGTGGCAGGATGTGTGCATCCCACATTCTACTGTGTAGTCATGGCAGTGGTGGGCAGCTCACACACTGGATCATTGTGCTTTGAGTTGGATTTTCCAGTGCCCAGGGTTGACGGCAGTTTCCGTCAATTCCCTCCATGTGCTTTCAGTTTGGTGTAGCAGTCCACTTGCAACAGCCATGTGGAATTTGGCACCTGGACCCATAATCTACCAAAATCAGTCACAGGTTTCCTGGTGTACCCAGCTTTGCTGCAAGCAAGGGTTCAGCGCAACTTGCATCACTTTAACAGGCCTTTGAAAATTGAGCCCCATGTTTCGAAGCTAGGATCCTCTAGAGAATATCCCCCTGGGTCAGGCTTAGCCCTTTGAGTCCTCTCTAGTAAATGGCCTTCAGCTGGCTGAAGTGAGAGGCTGGTTATATGCAGATCAGGGGCTGTGCATGATGGTGCTTCCACTTGGTGTTTGGCCTGCAGAGTCACAAACAAAGCAAGCTACTACAGCTATTTAAAAAAAAAAAAAAGGATATTCGCTTAAAAAAAATACGCTTATGCTTAATCTTGGATTTATAGGGCTAGATATTCAGAGGAGTTGTGCAATGCGCAACTGACTTGCGCCAGCGCAACCACAGAAATGTGCCCTGGAGCCATATTCAACCAGCGTGAACGCGCAGCACAATATCCATTGCACCACTGCACAACAGTAATGTATGCAGCGCAAGTACATGGGGGCGTGCCCATGAATATGCTGCGCAACGGCATATTCAGCCGAGACACAGGGCGCAACTGAAGAGCAACTCAGAGATTGTGCCACACAGACTTGAGCACATAAAAGAAGGCTTAACCACACACACAGCAGATGCACAAGCCAGTGGAGAATAGGCCATGGATGCAGGACCATTCCTGATGGTACAGGTGATGAGGGGTGTGAGGAGGAGGGAGGAACAACAACGTGGCTGAGGAAGGCACACATCGCAACACGCAACATCATAGAGCATGTCTTTGGCATGCTCAAGATGCAATTCCATTGCCTAGAGAGATCCAGTGGTGCCCTACAGTATAGCCCTGCGAAAGCCTGTGACATATTCCTGGCCTGCTGCATGCTGCACAACATGGCCATTGACCGTGGGATAGCAGTCCAGCTGGATGAGGGCAACAGCAGCGACGATGATGGGGAGGATGAGCAGCATGAGGGTGTGCAGCCACCCATGAAGAGGAGGGACTCCAGTCTGGTGGTCCGTGCCAGGAGGCACTGAGACACAATTGTGGAAAAGCACTACAGGAACCACAGGCAAGTGCCATACACAGCATCCATGCATGCACGGGACACCACACACACAGATGGACATGCACGGCCACACAAGGATACATGCAGGGACACAGGCACCCACACAGCACGCACAGGTAACACACAGGCACACAGACACATGCCCACACCACAGTGAAGCAGCACAGGTGGATGCACACACCCAACCATGTTTGATGCACTAAACACACAGGCGGCTGTTCACTGGCTGGCATACGCACCTCTACCACCACAGGGCATACAGTAGGGCACAGTGGGGCTAGTGGGACACACAGACAGATGCAATAGGCGATGTGGCAACATACACAGCAGAACAGCAGGCCGTGGCATGGATCAGAGGGTACGCACCAGCACACAAGCAAGGCCAGCACGGTGCTTCTCTCTCACAATGCACAAGCCATAAGGTCCAGCAGCACTGCCTGCACACATGATAGATGTGCCACAGTCCACACGTATGTGACAGCACACACACAGAGGTGCACCCAGCCAAGTGTGCAGCAGTCTACAGCAGTGGCTAACAGAATGGGGCAGCACATCCAATGGGCCTACCATGTGGTGCCACAGTTGCCACGGCTATGTGGGCGGCCACACCCCAGACTATGTGGCAGGCACTGGCTGCTCAGTAGCTACTGGTGGTGTCACCAACACACTGATGGGTGTAGAGGTCTGAGAACACGACCGGGTCCTCATGGGTGTGTAGAGACCGGCAAATAGACTACTGCCAGGTGTGGTGGGGATGGGCATGTTGGTGCGCGGCATCAGGTGTGCTAGGGTCACCATTCGCCGTGATCGTGGTGTTGACATGGCACTACAGGGAGTCCTCCATGTCCTACCACACCCAGTGGATGCCAGTGATGCAAATTCAGCAGCGATGGTCCCGGCAATGTGGTCCAGCAATGCGGTCATGGCCTCCCACAGCTGCCGGAGCTCACCAATCAGCTGAGCACGTCCAAGGTCCCCTTGCTCAGCCAGTTGACGCACCTCCACCTGCAGCACATGTATTTCTGCCCCAAGCATTGCCTGGTTGTCCACGGAAGCCCACAGCAGCCTGGTGTGCTCATCCAGCCCGTCAGCACCTGGAGCATCATGGGGCTGCTGCTGACATGCTGGAGGGGTGGCGGCATGCTGTGCAACATCCCTCACCTGAGAACGCTGCCCAGGCAACCACGCAGGTGGTGGGGAATGAGTGGGTGCTCCGATGGTGACCACTGTGGGGGGCTGTGCAATGGTCCCCGCAGCCCTCTGCTGCATGCCATCAGCCTGCTGGACCTGCCCCATGGCACCGGTGCCCACACCAGCACCATAGTCATGGCTGGCATCAGCAGTGGCACTACACGCCACTGTGTGGCCATGGGCCAGTGGTACCTGTGTGGGTGTCATACCACCCATGCTGGCATCCGCCTCCTGTGTAGATATCTTTCCCCTGGGCGGCGTGACTATTCCAGTGCTGCCGAGGATCAGAGTTATGTTGTCATCACTGTCAGAGGTGCCCCCTCCAGTGTTGCAGGCTCAAGCACCATTAGGGTGTCCGTGAGCAGGAGGTCTGACAGTGGGTCATCATCACCCAGGCCCAGGAACTCCATGAGCCCATATTGCTGCGGCGCCCATGTTCTGTTGTCCGAATGCCATTCGACATCGATGGCACAGCCTCTTCAGGTCCCACATCACCAGCCTCATCCCACACTGCACCCCTGAGGTGTGATGAAGCTGGAAGACAGAAAGAGTGATATCAGTATTGACAGTGGCCCAGTGCATGCTGTGCCGTGTACTGTGCATGTGATGCATGTGTGTCAGCAAGGTGCCAGGCCACGCCAGCAGACGGCTGTGCAGCACCGCATGACAGGGTAGACATGCCACAGGCGTGGCACAGGACATGCTGACCATGGTGTGGAGTCGCAGAACGAGGGGTTGCACTGGCACACTGCTGGCAGGCATGGCCCCCCCACCACAGCCACACTCCAGGGCTATGTCCCGTACAATGTGTTGCGCCGCAGCCTGTGACCACAGTGGCCCTGCCTGTGCTGGCACCTACCACTGTGCACGCACTGCCGTAGGGCATGTAAAGAGCCATGCACACCCTGGACCCCACCCCACCATCCCAGCACATTGCCCAGGCAGCAGGCTCACTGCACATGTGGGCCATGGGCATGCACGGTGTGCCCATGTGCAGCATGCACCACACCATGCCACACCGGTCACAAGTACGCATCATGCCTGAAGTCACCCAGGCATGCCAGTGGCATATACATGCCCCCACCCAATGCCCGCCGACATACTCTCAGTGCTGGCATGGGCTGCCACCTGCTTGGAATCTCCCACCTGGGACACCCTTGACAGCTGCACGGCTGATGGTGGTCACAACAAGCTCCTCCCCCGCCATCAGGACAGGTGCCATAGCCAGGCCACCGCCCATCCTAGTGCGTGCCACCCTGATGGCAGCAACGTTTTCCTTTATGCACCTCCTGTCAGTGCCCATCTTCTTTTTGCACTCCTGTGCGCTGCAGTTGTGTTGGCCATGGGCATTTACACACGTGGCCATCTCCTTCCACCCAGTGGCACATTCCTGCATGGTCCCAGTGGCCCCATTCAGTAGCTCCTCCCTCTCAAGGTAGGCCTCAAACAGGGCCTGCTGCTTATCCTTTGTGAAGTTTGGCCTGCGCTTCCATGCAGGCACCTGTTCATCAGCTCCCTCCAGATCCATGTTGTGACCTGTGGACAGTCAGATGGTGCACTGATGAGCAGCAATGTAGCACTTCATGACACAGTGCAGCATTGACACACAGCACAGCAGTAACAGTAACCAACACAGTGTGGAGAGCTTTACCTCAATGGCTGCAATACCTGTCAGTGACCTGTGCTGTGTTGTGGTGCTTTTATGGCTCAACCCATGCAAATGAGCCTCTGCGCAGCTGGTAATGATATGCTGATGTGAGCGAATGCACCTAGCATTGGCTCATGAGGCTATTTGCATATGCTGGCTGAATATTGCAGATTTGCTCCTTGTGCAATGGACTGTGTCTTGTGCAATATGACTGCAATGGAGCAATCAGCCGGCGCACTTCTGGCACATGCACATATGCGCATCTGCCATGCGCATTGGCAGCAGGGCACTTTCCTTTGTGGCATATCATGCAGCCGATTGCGCTGTACATGCCTGTCCTATGTACCATTCATCCATGGGTGCATGTTGCACATGCAGCACAGATGTGCTGCAGTGCTGGACAATGCAGCTCAGCCCGCTGTGCCATAGCAGTGACCGCGCAATGGATGTCGCTGCACCACTGATGTGCAGACTGTGTTGCGCCGCATGCCCTCTAAAGTATGATGTCTCCAATGGTCAACACATACACAGGTCACGGATGTGACCCTGAACTCCCACCTGTACTTCCGACATTGCGCATGTGAGGTACTATGCGATGAGCCCGCGGTTGTGCGTTTATCGTGCATCTACGTGCTGTGCGATGGAGGCCTGTGATTGCCTGTCACACATGTGGCACAGCACTGCTACACGTGCTTCCAGTGCACACCACATTGTCCAGCACTACTGGTATTCTGCGCAGCTACAATGGCTCAATTGGAAGGATGGGTTAGACAGGCCAGGAATTGGTCAGATGTAGAGACTGTCAACCTGGTGGTCTTAGTGGAACCACTAGTGGACCAGCAGTTTGGGGCAGGGGATCTGAATGTGGCATGGTCACAGGTGTGGGACTGTGTGGCAGAGGGCCTTGTGAGGCATACAGGTATTACCCAGATGGGGGGAGCAGTGCTGCCACCATCATGATGACCTGTGATGCCGTGACCCTGAGTGGCTGAGGAGGCTGCAGGACCATGCCCACCGCGGATCCGTCCCACAGCCAGGTAGGTGTCTCTGTGCATTGTGCATGCTGCCATCATCCATTGTCTGTGCTATTGGGTGTGCTGCCTGTGCATCTGCACCTGCACATGGGGGGGCCAGGCACTGGTGGGTGGTGTGTGTCCAGTGGTGTGGCACCTCGTGCCTGTGTGTTGCACAGCACAAGGGGCCCCAATACCATAACCCGCACATGGGACAGGGTCCCTGCTCGGGCTGTGGCAGCACTGTGCACTGTGTCCGGCATGTGGAGGGGGGGCTGTTCATGGCATGCCACTCATGTTCCTTTCTGTCTGTGTTTCATCCACAGGGCCAGAGGCAACGCAGGAGGGCCAGGGAGGACACAGTTCATGGGGACCAGCGCCGTGATGTTGGTGCTGCAGCAGGGCCAGAGCAATGCCAGGCAAGTGAGTGTGTGCAGCATGGTTCAGTCAGCATTGCAGGGCCTGGGAGGGATGGGGCCAGTACAGCTCCAGGGCACTGCCGCCAGCCAGGGCTATGGCATGTGTTAGTACACTGGCTCCACTGCCTGTGTTGGGTGGCGGCGTGTGTGGTAGGGCCGTGCACAGGGCCTCTGTGTGGTGGCATTCTGTTGCTGTCACTGGTGGGGTGTGTGTGTGTGTCGCACGGTGCATGCCTGCTGCTGCTGAGTGGTTCTTGTATTGACCGTGGGGGCATTGCTCCAACACTGTGGGGGCCTGTGCACAGTGGTGGGTGCATGGCACTGTCTGGTGTGCCACACAGCATGTCCATAGGATGCTGCTAGATATGCTGTAGCTGTCCGCTGTGCACATGCTGTTGGTGGTTTCATCCATGGGAGGGCACCACAGCTGTCCTATGCACACACAGCATGGTGAAAGGGGAGGCTTCTGCTGTGTGGGGCCTGACACTAAGAAGCTGCTCTGTGTTTTTTTCCCTTTCTTAGGTCATCCTGGGCCAGATGGTGGATAACAGCATTTTGATGTCCTCATCGGAGGTCTTCTACAGCTCCAGCGCCTAATTCTGTGGCTGATCAACTGCACGGCAGTGCACTTCCGGCTCAGATGGCGACACCTGGTGGCCACACGGGAGCTGGTCACAGAGGTGTGCAGGATGCACCTTGCAATTAGACGGCTACAACGATAGCCGGTGGACTTTATTCATTCTACCCTTTCCTCCCTCCCCTGCCCTCCACCCGCCTGCACTGTTGCTTGTGTTCCCTTGTTCACTCTACATTGTCCCCTGCCCATGCCACTTGATAACCCTCATTTTGTTTCATCATTTGTTGTCCCCTTACCTGTTGCTGTTTTTGCCCAGTTGGCACCACTGTTTCTGTTACGGCTTTTCAGTTTTGAGTTATGTAGCGAAGTGTGTTCTACCTTATGCACCTGTGTTTCTGTGTCTCCTTCACATGCATGCTGCTGCACTGTGCTGCTGTTGTTCATTGCTGAGGTTGGGCAGGTCCCTGCCTGTGCCCGTGCTGTCCCCACTGTGCAGTTCTGTTGTGTGCACAGTGGCCTGTGTGCCACGTCCCGCTGTGTCATAGGCCCTTGGGTGTCAGCTGTGCACTTCCCATGTGCTTGGTACAGTGCCATGTGTCCCTGTCTGCCTGTGCTGGCCTGTTCACCCCCAGCCATGGTGCCTCTCCCAGTGCCAGTGTGCTGTGCTGTGTTCTGTTTCCATGTGTGTCTGCGTGGCATGTGCATCATGCAGCCTGGCACATGTGTGGTGGTGTGGCTGTGGCACACTGTACATGCATGGTGCCTTCACAAAGTGGCTGCGGTGTCCCCGTGTTGGCTGTCAGGATAGTGGCCGTGGGGTGGCCAGGCCCTGCTACTGTCCGTTCCATGGGTGTTCATTTCTTTGCCACATTGGTCACTGGGGTTTGTGTGGGGCACCAGGCATTGTTCATGGGACTTTGACCCTGTGCCTGTCCTGTGCCTTTTGCCCACTGTCCCCTTGTGGTTCACCCCTGCCAACCCTGCATTGCTCCTGTGCCCTTTTGCAGCCATGCCCGTGTTCACTTGTGCATGGTGGGCCTTGCTCCACCTGCTAGTTTCAGCATGCAGTCTTGCTCCTGCGCAGTTCAGGTTGCTCCAGCGCATGTCTGGTTGTGCAATGGCGCATTTGTGCTATTTTCAGCGTGTTTTGCGCAGGCGCATGTCTATGGCACATCCGCTGAATATGGCATTGTTTTTCTATGTCACACCTGGGTTGCATTGCATATCACATTGCACACGTTCAGGGTGCATTTCTGAATATCTGGGCCCGTGTATTGTGAGAGTTTGTCCATCATGAATTTCCATGCCAGCTGAAATGTTGTTGTAGCTCAGTGCAAAGGTCATGGAATGCAGTTAATCCCTTCTGTGGTACAACAACACTCCACCTGATCACAAATCCTCATGGCAGCTGGTGTTCACACAGTGCTGCTATGGGCACAGCAATCAGTTCTGGTTCTGAACTAAACTGAGGACATGTTTGCTGCTGTTGCATAGCACTGTGAAAACATTTTAATTTTAAAAAGTAAATAAAAAAGTAAAACAAAAAGACTATGTAAACACTTGGGCAACTGTGACAGGGTCAGTCCCTGCCACTGATGTGTGGACCCATCTTTTTTTTTTTCTTTAAGGTTGCAACCTCTATCCTTCTTTCTTGTATGGCTATCCCTTTCTTTCTTGTTTGGAGGAAGGCCACCTCCATGCAACCCCCCCCCTAAACTCTTATCTCAGCCCTCTTTTATCCAAGTAAGAAGGTCCAAGAAAGGTGATCTTGTGTTCATCAAAGAAGGACACGATTGGCTGTCTGTGGCTAGCAAAAAGTATGCAAAATGGCTAGCAAAGGTATGGGCTAAAAATAGGCAAGCAGCATTCCCTTTCCCTTTTTCCTTTTTGTGCCCTGTGCTGCCTTGCCCTAACTGTAATGCTGAATATAGATAAAATGAAGGTGCTTAAACCGAGTAAACAGGGTGTACACCTCCCCCCCCATGCATTTGCATATAAGCCTGTAGAGGCTGGTAAAAAAAGGGAGGGTCCTAGTACCAATTGTAATATATTTTACGCGTTTGTGTTGCCTTGGAAATGCTGTAGCTTCTTGCAAGGAGCCACAGACAAGATAGCGTCTGTATGTTTAATTAAACTATAGAAAGCCCTGGAACCATTTAAATAAGCTAAACATTATATTTCAGGGCTTCTTGGTTAGTAGCAGCCCTGTCACCTCTGCAACTACTGTTTTGGGAACTGCAGGAATACATGTAAAACTCTTACAAAAGCGGAGCGCCCCCATATTAAAGCATAAAGGTTTACAGTCTACTCCACTTTATGCAGACTCGGTTTATGCGTATAATCGGGTTAAACGGACATAATTGTATTTCCAAACCCGAATGTGTTAGAAAGTATACTAATTTCCATGCTTAATGCGGACCTGATCAACCACATTGCGCGGACAGTTTTTTAGTAAATTGCAGGCAACTTCAGTAGCACAGAAGTAGACAGAACTGCTAATTAGTGAGAACGAGGTGTTCAGGTGATGCAGCGAGGGTGTTAATTGAACCTGTATTTACTGACCTTGCCTTCTCCTGCATCTTATTACTGTCCTGTTGTGTGCTGTGTGTGGTTTGTTTCTGCTTATGATTTGTTCATCTCCTCACCATGTCTAAGAGACCAGGCATCTCTCTTGCTCGTAAAACCGAGCTTCTAAAACAAATAGAATTGCTGCCACGTATGAGTGTTCATGAACTGGCGGCACACCTATCGATTCCAAAATCTACAGTCTCCGGTCTGATCCATGGAAGAGAAAAGCTGCTGGCTGATTGGCATTCAAATCAAAACCCCCAAAGAAAAAGGAAGCAGGAGGGGAAAGATGGTGAGATAGAAGATGCTTTATTGGTGTGGTTCACTAGTGTGTGGGAGCGGGAGGCGATGATAAGTGGCCCCCTTCTGTTACAGAAAGCGAGTCAAATCGCTGAAACACTAGGAAAGCATGATTTTAAACCTATGGATGGGTGGTTACAAAGGTGGAAAGCAAGAAATAACATCTGCTATCGTAAAGCCCATGGAGAAAAACAAAATGCAGATGACACTGGGGCAACAGACTGGGTAAAAGATGTTTTGCCAGACATTTTAGAAGGTATGACCACAACAACATCTTCAATGCCAATGAAACCGACTTTTTTCCGATGTGTTGGCCAAGGGACACTGACATTCAAAGCGAAGCTCCCACAAAGGCCACAAAAAGCTAAAGAAAGGCTTTCTGTACTAGTTTGTAGCAACATGTCTGGGTCTGAAAAAAACGAGCACTTGGTGATAGGGAAATCCGCAGTTCCACGGCGCTTTCGGGGTATAGCTCACCTCCCTGTGATTTATAGGAGCAATAAGACGGCGTGGATGACCAGCGAAATTTTCACAGAATGGTTAAGGCAATGGGACAGAAAATTACGGGGGAGGAAGATTGCCCTCCTTCTTGATAATTTCACTGGTCATCCTGATGTCCAAAATCTACGAAACATCTCCTTAATTTTTTTGCCGCCAAACACAACATCGTTGATCCAGCCGATGGATCAATGGATAATTTACTCACTAAAGCTACTATATGAGAAATGCGAAATAGGGTTTTAGAAGAGATGGATGAGGGAGGAGCTCACAGCCAAAGAGTGTGTAAAGAGAATTAGCATTTTAGATACAGTCCGTTTCCTTAAAAAGCATGGGATAAAGTGACTCGAGCGATCTCTAACTGCTTCGAAAAGCAGGGTTTACAAGCAGTCTGACTTGCTGCCACTTATCACCACAACAGATCAAGAACTTGTCCCAGAACTTATCCCACCGCCATCGGGACTCACCGAAGTTGAATTCGATACCCTATGTCGTCTCGGTGAGGCAGAAGAAGAGATTCACACAACTGATGAAATGACCAGGCTATTAAGCATTGTTCGACCACCAGAAACCAATTGCCAAAGCCAGTGTGAAGATGAGGAACTCGAGGACACAGAACCAGAGATAGTGACTGCCAAAGATGTATGTTCTGCATTGCTAATCCTAAGACGAGCAATGGAACAGCGGCATGATGTGCATCCAGACTGGCAGGTGATGGAAAGCACTGATCGCAACTTTAAGGTGTACACCTCCACTGCTGTCAAACAGACTACCATTGACTGCTTCTTTACGAAGCCTAATGATATAATGTCTGATGGTTTTAACTCAACCCCTCCGCAACACTGAAAATAAAGTTTCGCAACCAAGCACCCCCAACACTGTATTCAGAAGCACAATGAACAGAACTAGAGAAAAAAAATAAAAGTAAACACAGCACAAACCTAAAAGCAAAAAAAGAAATGAACCAAATCACTGCACTGCACTGTACATTTTCACTCATTTCCCACAGTAGCATTTAAACCTATTCCTCAGTTCACGTTCTAGTACAGGGTAACCGCTCACCGCTCACAGCTTGCGGCACCATCTGCTGGTCAATGCGGACATCGCATAACGCGTACAATACCTAGTTGCACAAATGTGTCCACATTAAGCGGCTTACACTGTATTTTATTATTATTCCTCATCTTAGGTTTGCTGCGTGTTTCTAGAAAGGTCTCCTCTGCCTATAAGCAGTCCTGCAGAGGGTTTTGTTAAGTAAAACCAAAACTACTGTAACATACCTAGTCTACTAATTCACAGCCTACACTGCAGGAGAAAAAGTTGTGGTCCCTCTAAGCTCTGCTACTGAACTGAGCATCCACTATAGGAGGACAGTGGCCCCTTGTGGCCACTTCTTATAGTAACAGTGCTGTCACTCACTCTCTGGGGAACAATGTGGTTAGGAAATTACTCTAAGAAAGCTTATTACTACAATTCTTGAACAACTGCTCCTTGTACTTTACTTGTACAATATTCCTAGCCTGTTTAAATCTATAATGTGGGGCTAAACAAAATGTTTTAAAGTTTTGATGATGCTAGATCACCTGACTCAGGTAGGCGGGTACTTAAGGCAGTAGCTGAGGTATCAGATTAGATAGGGCCAGTGCTTTCTGACCAGCAGTGAGAGCAGTTCTGTTTTGAGAAGTATTTACTTTCACTGTTTATAGTCAAGTTTTTTTCTTTTGCATATTGTTTATTAATTTATTTGCTTTTTGGTGCTCATTTGTTTATGAAGTATTAAACATCCCACCAGAGAAACAGTGGGTTGCACCTTATCCAACGTCTCTGTGTCCATCTGTAGAACCCACACCATGACAGCAACCATATGCACAGCCAGTATTTTCTATGGGCCCTATACACAAACAAAAGGACTGCCTATGCACCATGTATCTCAGGCACGTAGGCAACCCTAAGTGAAATGCCATGCAATGGGGTCCATGGACCCCAGGTGCAGCATTCACAAACTGTGCACCAGCCAGTTGCACAGTGGACTCCCCCAGCCGCATGGGCAGCTACATGCCACAGGTGGTCCAGAGGGAGTGTCAGGGGGTGCCTGCACTATGTGCCATCCACAAAGGCACAAGTACTGGGCACACAGGAGTGTAGGTTAAGGTAATGAGAACCGTGCTGAAGCCAATTGTACACCCCCACAGATGACACGCACTGGCTCAGATGGGAATGGGAGATAACCCTCCATGTTGCTCAGGCCCACTGGGCAGATGAGAAGGGCTGGGGGCGGCCATTTGGCAAGTGCCTGTTCTTTTGTAAACCCCAGATCCACACCTTCCCACAATCCCCTGCCCCGTGGCGCAAGGGATCCATTCTGTGACCCAGGATGGGCATCCTATTGGATCCCTGCCAGGGTCCACTGCTGCACACCCATCCGGCCCCTGCAAAGCTGCATGCTGAGGGTGCGGGGCTGTGGACAGGTGCCCTGCGGGTGCTTGTGGTCATGAATGCAGCGCACCCTGCACCTGTATGGGCCGTGGAGCTATGCAGGTAGGATGCGCGCCTTTGGTGTGTACTTTCCACCCCATTAATGAATAGGGCCTTATATTATTAAAGTGAAAAAAGTAAGGGAATGGGATGTTCATGTTTTTTTTAACCCTAACTCAGCCCAGCCTTATATATATATTTATATGAACATATGAATTTGACAGCAGAAAAAGTCCATAATGGTCTGTCTAGTCTGCTTGAGTGTGCAGCTCAGTTACAGTAATTTCCTGGAGGTGCAAGTAATACTCATGCTTGTTGGGGCACTTTTAGAAAATATGTACCCATATTTCAACAATCTCATAGGCAGTTCTCCATGACTGGCTAATTTTAATGTCCTCTTTTTATTTCTGATTCAACAAAATAAAGATTAGTACCTTAGTGAATGTGCCACCACTAGGGTCGAGGCAGAGATGGGTTATAAAGCAGTTTGTCAATTTCAGATGTTTTCCCCTAGTGAACTATGTAACCAGGTGTGTGTGTGTGTGTGTGTGTGTGTGTGTGTGTGTGTATGTATGTATGATGTATGTGTGTATACATATATATAATGTATGTATATATATAATGTATGCATATGTATGTGTGTGTGTATATATATATATATATATATATATGTGTGTGTATGTATGATGTATGTGTGTATATATATAATGTATGTATATATATACATATAATGTATCGTTGTGTGTGTATATATATATATATATATATATGTATATATGTATTTATGTATATATATAGATACACAGTAAGAGACATAAGGATTTTAATCCATCTAGTCCGTTCTTAATAATTTAATGACTGTAATGTATTATTATTATACTTGTGAAGAAAATAAATTTACCAGATTGTTAAAGCCAATAAAGGGTTCATTTTATTTCATTTTTTTAAATGCTGTTTTAGTTTCACAGCAGAAAAAGTAAACTTTCAGTTTTATAAACCTGAAACAAGAGTCTATGTCACATCTGGAAAGTATGTGGAATGGGCCTGGGTTTATTTAAAGACTAATGTTGTGTGCTCTGCATACCTCATTTACCCACGATCCCACAGTGTCGTCAGACTGCAATTAGGGCAGGAGGTGGAATGAGGCGACAAAGCACACTGATTCAAACTTTTCCAGGAAACCGGTGTCAAAAAATATATCAAACCTGCCTACAGAGTCCCAGCTGGGCTCAAGCCAGGCCTTGAGTGGGCCGACTTTGTTTTTCAATTCTCACTGCATTCTTGCCAGCTATGTGCACCGTGGGGCTGTTAGTTTTTTCTTTCATGGAAGGTTAATTCCGACACATGCCTTGCCCCTCTGTGTATATCCCCAAAAATGCTGGAGCCTGGGCCTTATTGCGGGGGGGGGGGGTCAGTAAATATCCTGGATGGCAGTGGAAATATTTAAAAACATGATTAATGGCATGCCTAAAATGTTCCTTACTCTTTTCACTAGTTTATTCAGTGATGGAGTGGTGCCAAGGGTATAGGATGACATATGCTATGCATACCAGACCCATGGCTTACAAATTTATTTGTGGTGGGTGACATTCAGGGCTGCATTCATCCACTTGGAAGCTGCCACTACCTGATCCCCACCCTTTGCAGACTTTGTTAGTTTTGGTGTGCTGTTGTAGAATTTAACATTCTGACAGCCTTACATTAAAGGACAACTAAATAGCAATTTTTGGGGAGTCACTTACTTAAAAATCTGAAATCCTGGTGCGCTAGAGCCAGGGGTGCCATTTTAAAATATAGTTTCCCTTACCTTTGTTATATCAATTTAATCCAGTTTCAGCATGTTTTACATTTGTAAACAAAGATCCCCAGAATTTGAAAGTTAACGCCATGATCTAGCCATAAGACGGAGCCCACGTGAGACGTGATTACATCATTGGCAGCTAACAAAGACTGATAGAAGCCTTATGTACTGGCCCATTTCAGCTCATACTGTAAAACTTTAAAAGCCCACTAACATGCCAGTCGGCAACACATGCTTCAGAGTCTGACGCATGTGTTAGGTGCTAAATGGCATGGGTCCATACAAAAGGCTTATATTAGTCGTTGTTAGCTGCCTCTCTTCAGAGATGTAACCACATCTCATCTCGGCGCCATCTTATGGCTAGATCATGGCACTGACTTTCAGACTCCGGGGATCTTTGTTTTCAGACTTAAAACATGCCAAAGTTGGGTTCAATCACTATAACAAAGGTAAGGGCAACTATATTTTAAAATGGCACCCTTGGCTCTAGTGCACCATGATTTCAGATTTTTAAGTAAGCGACCCAAAAAAAAAAAATAGCTGTTTAGTTGTCCTTTAAAGGAGAACTGTGCTAAACCTGGAAGTATTTTTTTACCCGGACAAGCTCATTTTAAATACAGGTTCTAATTCTGTTGCTGTTTCATCCATATGGGCCTACAAGTTAGCTCAGTGGTTATTTCTGATTTTCACTCTGGTATTGCATGCCATTCTAGAACTGCATGATGTAGGTTATGTGCCTCTCCAGCCACAGAATTCTAGAGTAGAACATGGATGCATTGTACCAAGAATGGAAGAGCTGAGTACTGGAATATGAACTACGTCACGCTGTTCTAAAATGGTACTGAACACAACTGTGTAAATCAAAAACAGTTACTGAGCTTACTGATAGCCCGTATAGATGGAATAATAACAGAACTGAAATACATATTTAAAAAAGAGCTTCTACAGGGGAAAAATGACTTACAGGTTCAGTGCGGTTCTCCTTTAAGTAAGCAACAAGTCTCCTCGCGCCACGCCAGCGACTCAGGTTTGGGAACGAGCCCGGGTTACTGGGGGTCCGCAGGGGAGGGAGAGGATTGAGCATCCAGAGGACAGCTCTCCTCGCCTCTCCTCTCCTGGGTGGGAACAGGGGTCCCAGTTCGGTGCTCTGCTGATCTCTGGTGGAGGCTGGAGATACAGCAGGCACTGAGGAGTAGAGAGAAGGAGTGGGGGAGTGGCAGACACCGGATATGTCTTGACATCAGAGCACCAGCCACTCCCCAGAGAAAACAGAGAAAATGTCTCTCGGCTAAGGTGGAGACGGAGCACCGGAGCTTGCCCCTGATTTGCTGCCGCCCACCTAGCGTCCTCCCAACTGACGTTACTGCTATGTCAGGGCATTTGGGCCTGCTCCATCCCGGGGGGTATAACCGAGGCTACATGGGTGACAGAGGATGGCCAGGTAGGGTGTGTGCCGTAGAGGGATGACTCCATGTGCTCCCGAGGAAGTCCAGAGCCGAGGGGGTGAGAAGGAGGCATAAATAGTAAAATAAAAAAATTTTAAAAAGTAAGCAACAAGTCAAAATAGGGTGTGTGCATTAGACACTTCTAACACACGGCCAGGGCATACTAAGCCTCTGGTCGTGCACTGGAAGTGTCTAATGCACATCCCTGAAGTGCCTTACTGCTGTTAAAAAATGGGTCCCTGCCTTTTAGATGAAAGAAAAAATTGAAACTAACAGATTTAAATATTAAAAAATTTAAACATTTGACTTCATAGTTCCTAATATAGTTCTTCTGCCTGTTTGTACTTTGCTTGTTTGTTTGTTTTTTGCTTTGAGACTTTTGTCCTAATAAGGCTTCGGTAGTCATATTTTGTTTTACTCATTTGAGCAGTTTTGAGTACTGCCCCAGACTGTCTTAGCGACAATACTGCACCGCAGTATGAAACAAAGAGCCTTTCTACTTCGGGATTTTAATTTTGTTTGTGTGTTTTCTCTGCTGTACAAGTTTCTGTTTGCGGGAAGAGAAGCTCTGAGGCCAGGACAACGGGACAGCCAGAAAACAGCACTGAGGAAGGAGTACAGAGAAGTGCCATCCACGTAATAATGCTAAAGGAAGTTATCGTTATTTTTTTTTCACAGGTTGTATAACAGTAAGTCATAAAGGCAAGAATAGTAGGTAGGGACACTGGTAAGGCAAAAGAAGACATCATGGAGCAGAATGTAGTATATTTTCTCCAAGCTGTAGTATATGCTGATTTCATGCTGGTAGACAGAGCCGACCACATAAGAGCTTGAACTGGAGTTGCTATATGGTCCACTGTAGGTAGCAAAAAGCGGAAATTCTGAAATTGAAAATGGGAAAGATGATTACTGGCTGTATTGAGATGGCCTGGAATATGAAAACATCATATACAAAAGTAATGTGTAAGAGAAAGCCATGTCAATCTCCACAAGAATAGCATGGTTGTAGGAGAAGATGATCTGCCTTTATTAATGATATCTGCAGTCGCTTGATTATCCATGTATAATGATATGGTAGTTAATGACCAGAAGTGTCCCCAAGTAAAGGCTGCTGCAACTATGGGATAAATCTCAAATAATGGAGAAGAAGTTGTGGCTGTAGGTAATTGAAGAAATTCAGATGGCCATGTCGAAGCGATTTAGGCTGTTTTGAAGATAGCAGCAAATCCATGAATAGAAGAAGAATCCGTGTACACGTGAGGGGACAGATCAGGAATGAGATCCTTGTAGAATGTGGAGCAACCATTTCATTGATCTAGAAAAAAGTACCACATGGCAAGGTCAGATTTTGCAGCAGTTGTAAGGGAAATATGATGAAGAAAGGCTGAAACAGAAGGAAGCAACTCAAGCAAGTAGGATATGAGTGCATGGCCTTGTGGGATGATGTGAGTAGCGAAATTGAGGTAACCCAGAAAGGATAAGAGTTCATGTTTGGTACAGGATGAGCGGTTTGAAAAAGACAATACTAGGGCCTTTATTTGAAGCAATTTATAGGGAGGAAGCCTGGCTTCCATGCATACTGAATCGAAAGTAAGGTCTAGAAATACCAGTTCAGTAGCGGGACCAACCGTCTTCTCTTCAGAAGTAGGTACTGCTAATAGTTGGAACAAATAGCGCAATGCAGTAAGAGCTGCTGCTGGAGGTGCTGAGGGAGGCTCGATGAGAAGAAGTCATCAAGTAGTGGATGACGGCAGTCACGTGGCAATGATTCAATAACAGCCAACATAAGGTAGTAAAAAAAATATCAAATCATTTTGGACTGCTTTTGCATCCGAATGTAACCCACACAGTGAAGTAATACAAATTATCTCATTTGATACCATAGAGGTGCCAAAGTGATGGGTGGATAGGAAGCAATTTGAAGGCATCTGAAATGTCGGCTTTGGAGAGCCACACACCTTTGCCAGGCTGTTTAATAGTAACTATAGCATCGTCTATTCGAGCATAAGCTAAGGAAAAATCTTGAGATAGAATAAGAGAGTTAATACTGGGAATGGAAGTAGCATGTGGAGCGGACAAGTCGATTATGAGCCTCTTTTTTTCCTGAAAACTTACGAGTAGCCACGCCAAGAGGGGTAACACGAAATACGGGAAATGGTGGATGTTGAAATGGTCCGATTAGGTAGCCTTTGTCCAGTTCTTTCTCCAGAAGCAACATGACCACATCCGGTTGAAATAAGGCAGTTTGTAGATTAGAGCATTCAAAGGAGTCTTGAGGAAGAGAACACACACCAGTATGGAATCCGGATGTAAATCTCAAAATGAGATATTGCACTAACGTTTGAGAGGGGTGACTAGAGAGCAATTGAGATAGATCATTGACGTTAATGGGGGTTAAAGGATGTCATACTAGTCAGGATTTACTCCTCAGAGCAGGGCAAACAGATTTGGTGTGAGCATCCCCGCAATGGTTGCAAACATGCAAAAGATGACAGCCTTGTACTGTGCAACCCATGGTGTTAAAGTTGTTGCATACAGGTCTACCAGCAATGAATGTGACAGGGCGATGATACCTGTCATAAGAAAAACAAGGAAGAGCATTAGGGTTGCGAATAGTTCAGGTAATTGTCAGACCAGGCGAAGTAGTAGTGCGTGACATGGATGCATCAGTTATGGATAAGGGGCAAAAAGTAGCAGCATTGGAAAATGAGCCGCAGATTTGGCAGGTTAATGCCTGTTGTCCAGCAAAATGGCAGCAGAATAGCTCATTATCATGAAAGCCCCAGTGCAGGCGTACATTGAAGTGAGACAGGGCAGCAGCAGCCTTGGCAGAAAAGGACTTGTGGTAATCAAAGAAATGAGTACCGCTGTAGCGGACGCCAGTGTCAGCTACCACATAGAGACAGGCATCCAGTTCTTCTCTGCGAGCTGGAAAAGTAGAGCAAAGGATATCCCTGTAAAGGTTAAATGCCAAAAAAACTCAGGAATAGTTAATTTCTTAGAAAGTCTGGGATCCTTGGAATGAAGAACGACAGAGAAGTCACCACAAGATATGACCCTGTTCTCTATGGTATCGTGGGAGGAAATAAGCAATGAAATAAGATTGACATCTTTCCCATCAATTATATCCTTGCGGAGATGACTAGGTACTAAATGAATGGGAGATACTGCCAGCACTGAGGAGCCAGAAGCCAGCATACCTGGTGTAGAGGGAGCATCAGGAACAGGTGTATGAGGCAGAGGCTCAGGAGCAGGAGCCAGAACAGGTGTAGGGACGTCTGGGGCATCCGGAGGCTGAGGTGGCACAGGAAAAGATGTTGACGTTTTTCAAGCACATCAAGCCGATTGAAAATATCCACCACGGATGTGACAAGTTGAGAAAGGATATCCTTCAATTCAGCAAAAGCGTCTGCATCTGGACTGGCAGGAGGATCAAGCGGAATAGGAGAACCACGATTCTGATGCTCAAGTAATAAGTCATATAATTCTTGTTTCTTTGCATTAGTATGGAAAGGCACACCCAGTTTCTTCAATTCAGCCATTAGACGAGGGACAGTCCAGTCTTTCAAGGAATGCTTGGATTTGGCAGTACGTTTCCTATGGATAGAAGGGGCTGGAGCAGATCCATCAGGTGGAGCTGGTGAAGCCATGGTAGAAATAAGACATAGATAGTGTAGGCTGTATATATAATAGGGAAGTCAGTGATGCAGAAAATAATAAGAATATGAGTTATGAGATGCCCCACGTAGGCATTGAGTGGTTAGCAGCTGAACAGAAACCCCACGTAGGTTCTGTCAGCCTAAGCAGAAGTGGCTTCCAGGAGGACTGAGAAGTTCAGGCAAGAAATGCGAGGAAGTGAATTATAATGTGGTTGGCTTGTTAAAGTATGGTATAGGTAATGTTAATGGAGCTCAGGAAGCATAGAGCCTGGTGTACAGTCCAAAGATATACTGACAAATTATATACGTGGTCTCCATGGCAGAATAGATGTCACTGTAAGATGCCTGAAGCTTGATTCACTGGCTGTCTCTTGATAGACTAGTGCCTTTAGAAATGAGACCGAAGGAAAGATTGGTAGTGCTGCATCCAGTAGTGTAGTCAAGGATCCAAACATCCTGGAACCCAACCACCAGAAGCAGCATGGAATGCTGCTGAGGACGGGATGTGCAGTGGAGGAAAGGAGAGCAGTATCGGGCGGACTCAATGCCCAAGGCAGAGCAAGGAAAAGCAGGACAGGGTCCCCCCCAAAAGGAAAAAAAAAGCCACCAAGCAAGCACAGCAGCACAGGAGGACAAGGGAGGAGGAAGAGGAGAAGAAGCGAGGGGGGGGCACCAGCTAACCGGTGAGAGGGAGGCACCGGTGAGGGGAGGAGGAGGAGGAGGAGAAGTGGGGGGGTACCAGCTAACCAGTGGAAGGAGGCACTGGTGAACCAGCAGGACAGAGAGAGGAGCAAGTGGAGGAGCGGTGGAGCCGCAGACTGCAGGAGACAGGAGCAGCGACAGAGCACAGGTAAGCACAGAGAGAGGCAGCGAGGAAGAACCACACGCCCGGCCCAGCGTCAAACTTGAACGCTAAGCAAATGAGGCTGGGCGTGTTGGTGTTTTAAGGAAGGTATCCCTGCCCACTGAACCACGGGTAGGGCCCTTCAATTGAAACTGTTTATTTGTCACTTCTTGGGAGGGGTTTTAACTGCATGGTGTGTGGGAAAAAACGGAGCTGTTATCTATGCAAGACAGAAACAATGGTGACTGTTTCACTTTGAAAATTTGAAAATGCATGGATTTGTTTTTGGAGTCCTGCTTGGTATAATTTGGTTTTACCTGTGCATTAGATATACCTAACGCACAGGTGACATCCAATCAAGACCCAGGATTTTGCTTACCCATTTTATAGTCTTTGTTACACTGTCATGTACAGCCTGATCATCATGGTGCAGGAATTCTTTGTCAGCATTCCCATTCTCTCTAGGGTTCCATGTGATGAGACGGTATTATGCAACTGCGGCGTGATAAAAAGCGGCGCAAAACATAAATGTTTCCTCCCTGCACCCCCGTAAATTAAGATTCTCAACTCCAGGGGAGTGCATGTTGGGGGGGTGGGCATTCCGTGTAAAAAATAAAAAAATCCCTGTCTTGGGCCATGCGCAACAAAAAGCACCGGTGCCCAGTCCTGAACTCTGCATCCCCACCACCCCAGGCCAGCACCCACCCCATCACACCACTACACCAGCTTGATGGCAACCCATGGCACCACCCCTCACAAACCCGTCTGCCCCTCACTCAATGCGCTCACTCCCACCCCCCGCGCGATAGCTCATCACTGTGTCACAAACCGTCCCCATCCGGTCGCCCTCCCTACACCCTCGCCGTCGGGGCAGTCGCTGCAAGTGGGTCGCTGTTTTGGTAGGTGAGCCCTATACATGGTATACCATTCTCTAGCACTGCTGAATGACTGGAATGATGCATTCTGATTTCAAACAAGCATTCTTAAACAGTCGGTGGATGAACTGTTTTATTTTTTATTTATTTATTTAGTTTTTGTTTACTGGTAGGTGCGCTAGCCATAGTGATGACTATTTTCAGGCACGATCTAGGAGGTTACAGGGTAACATTACAGAGAATACAACAGGGTAACATTACAGAGAATACAACAGAAGGTAGATACAGCAAGGTATAAACAGTGGTATTCTACAGCAGGTTATGCAGCATAAATAAGATACGAGGTATTGAGAGCAGGTTACAGGACATATATTTACAGTTATAGCATTGGGATGAGGCATACTGGCAGTAGAGTAAAAACAGTATTGTTGCAAAATACAAGGGATAACTCAGAGATACATGGTCGCAAAGTCAAAGAAAAAATAGACATACAGCAGCTATGACCCTGGAGGAAAAACAGTTTTCTACAGACAAGGAAAATATGGGAAACAAAACAAATGAGTGCCAAGGGGTTAGATGCAGGAAAATGGAGGTTATTCATATTTGGAGTAGGGCAAGTTTCAGAGATAGGAGCCAAGGCAAGTAGTGGGCGAGGCAGGGGAACAAGGCAAGAAAGGGTATACCTCACTAGTGTAAGCAGGCAAAAAAGTGCTGATGCAAAGAGCAGGGGAACAAAACAAGTCAGTGCAAAAGTGGTTAGTGGCAGGGGATAGGCAAACTAAGATAGGTTAGGTTAGGTACAGGGTGGCATTAGAGGTGCAGGACTGTCGAGTAGGGGGTGCATCTGGGGAGAGGCGTAAGAAATGGCATTTTGGCAGGAGCAGGTTAAGAACAGCAGTCAGGGATGGGGACAGGGAGCTAAGGATGTTTAAAGCAGGAGCATTGGTTAGATGAGATGAGGTAGTGACGGAGAGCTTTTCTAAACGTGTCATGAGTGGGTGCTAGGCGGGCATCTAGAGGGAAGGAGTTCCACAGCCGAGGAGCGTAGTGGGCAAAAGTACTAGAACCTTTGGTGGTTGAGTGTTTCAGCACACTTAAGAAGAATTTATCAGTTTTAAAAATCTCCATTGGCTTCTCAATGAGGAAAACATTCAAAAGATACACTTTTAACACTTTTTCTTTGAAATCAACTTTTATAATAGCAATAAGGAACCCCCGGGAGTTAAATTAACAGTAAGTTATAAATGGGCCTCATGCCATATTACATACCTAGAGGGTAATTAGCAGACTATTAATCTAACCCCTGGTCATGCCTTATTGCTTAATAAATGCATAAAACTAAGTACTGCTGTAATTTTGCTAGCTGTTATACTGCACTTATTTTTGTAAAATATGGGGTATCCAAGAGGGAAGGGAGCCAAAAAGGGCAAGTTGTACAATGGGGAAGGACTGCCAAAAGAGGAGCCAAAGAAGGTTCTAGTATATACATTTTATATTTCCTAGCTACAGGTGAGCATGGCATTTGTTTCTGGTATCATTTTATTCGTACCAATTTTGCGATGTCATTCTTGCTCCACCCTTCCCCATCATGCCTACCTTCCTCGACACAGCATGGTGCCAGACTCCACAGAGCCTACCATTCTATCTTGTGTCCATGTAACTGGGTATTCACTGGTGCCAGTCTGCTACCCATAATGCATCTTCCATCCGTTGAATGAAGCAGGTTCCTCTTGTCACCATTATGGGGACGCTCCCCTGTGTTCTAGTGGTGATAGTCTGCTCCACTGCCAACTGGAAGTGCGCCCATATACCATCACTGATGCAACAGCATTCCATTCGCTGTTATTGCCACTTTTTTACAGTGGTCGGCAGAAGATAAGTTGTTATTAACAATTACTCCCAGGTCCCGCTCCGTGTTAATTGACTGAATCTGGATATTATTTACTAAGTAAGTATACAACGGGTTATTTCTACTGAAGTGCTGGGAGCCAGAACATGGGGAAAAGGGGGGGGCTGTGGTAATTACAGATGAGACCCGGACTGTTTCCCTTCTGACCATGCATGCATTAAAGGGGCACACTGAATGCTTTTGGGCAAAAGTTGGGGGGCTGCCACCACCTCTTGCCCATAGGTTTCATCACCTACCTACATGATCTTCAAAATTGCTGTATAATTTTACACTCATGGTCCCCTGGGACTTCGAGGCATTTATACAACACCAGTGGTAATGAAGTTTTCCTGATAAATAGGGGCGCTGCAATAGCTGACTCAAAATATACAGTTTATCTCCAAGTGTGAGGGGACAGGACAATAACCTACAAATGGCGAAGCCACAAATAAGTGATGAAAGTCTTGACCCCTCACAACGGGGAGACAGGATCTAAAGGAGGACCAGGTGAAACTGGACATATGGTTTAGCACCTGGTAGTTGGGTTTTAATGCTAAAAAATGTAAGGTGATGCACATGGGAGCCAAAAATGCAAAGGCCAGTTACTAGCCAGGGGGAGTTCAGGTGACAGTATCAGAAGAGGAGAAGGACCTGCGTGTTATGGTAAGGGGTGGCATGAAACACGCAACACGGTGCCGAAAGGCAGCAGATAAAACAAACAGAATGCTGGTTTGCATAGCCAGGGGAATCACATCTAAGAGGGAGGAGGTTATACTACCACTATACAGATCACTGGTGAGAACACACCTGGAGCATTGTGTCCAGTGCTGGTGCCCCTACCTTAAGAAAGATATCAAACTACTGGAGGCAGTACAGCGGAGAGCAACCAAACTGATTCAGGGCATGGGGGACAGAACATACGAGGAGAGACTGAGGGAGCTGAACATGTACTCTCTGGGGGATAGGAGAGAGACAGGGGTTATGACTGAGGCCTTCAAGTACCTGAAGGGCATAAATAAGACCAGCATTGAAGGCATCTTTAATCTGAGGAAGGAGGGTGCAACAAGGAGTCATGGCCTGAAATCGGTGGGGGCAGATTCAGAAGGGAAATGAGAAGGCACTTCTTCACAGAAAGGATGGTGAATGGGTGGAATGAGTTGCCAGAGGAGGTGGTAAAGGCAAGGACAGTTGCCAGCTTTAAGAGAGGTTGGGAGAGGGTAAAAAAGAAGATTAGGACAATGGGGAACATGGGATGAGGTACAGTGAGGAGGGGGGTGGGAGTTCAACTCCAAGAGGAACGGGGGTACAGCTACTTAGTATAATCAGCTGCACACTCAAGCAGACTCGATAGACCATTATGGCCTGCATCTGCTGGCAATTTCGTATGTTCGTGAACTGCATATTTTGAGTCAAGCTATTTTATATTAAATTTATACAACACCCAGTTCAACAGTTATAACTTTTAAAGATCAAATGCAAACATATTGTAAAAAATAGCCCATTTTCCTACTACAAGGACAACCAGGCCATATATGTTACAAATAAACTGCAGAAACTGTAATTTTGTACATATAAACACCATTTTATTGCCTCTCTTATTTGATGGCGTCACACAAAGACCCTCAGACTTTTTCATGCCAGCTGGCGGAATCTTGGATGGGTGGTGATGTTATTTAAGAAAGAATGACATAATTTCCCTCAAGCTCCTGGCAGCTTAGTATACACACAGTACATCACATTATGAAATGGAAAATATTTGTCACTTCAAACAGTAGTAAATGTACTTTAAGGTATTAAATATCTAGTAACTTTCACAGGTTAATCAGTAAAACGTTGGGGACAACATTAAACAGGAGATGGGGTGCTCAAACATCATCAGGTCATGTAATTTTCCTGATTAACTTAAATTCAGTTCTATTTTGAGTCTCTACATTAGCTGTGGTTTTGCCACACTCAGTATGTATGCTTTTTCTCTGTAAAGGGTTCTCGTTCTCCCAGAATTTGCACTGCTGCCAAACCCTTCCAAAATATTTACTTATGTCCCGCACCTATTCCTAATTTGTTATTCTTCCCTGCCTTGCTGTTAGACCTTTCATTCTTTTTTCCCAAAATGTGCATCTCTTTTACAGCACCTTCCCAGTATTTTTACCTTTATCTCTCCTTTCTCAGAATTTGCCCTTTTATTCTTGCAAATATGAGCCCTATCTTCTACATCCCCTCTCAAAATTAGCATTCGTCAACACTGCCATATGTGTGCATTTACCCTTGCACTAAGTATATGCCTCTTGCACACTGCTCTGAAGCTGTACTTGTATCCCTATCAAACTTTACACTTGCACCCGTGCAACACTTCTGAAATTTGAACTTTCAGCCCAGCATTTGCACTTTTACCCTGCACTCATTCTGAAATTTGTACTTACACTACTGTGTCCCTCCCCCAAATTGTACTTGCCCCAACATTCCTCTCCAGATTTGTACCTGCACCCCTACCAAAATCTGTACATTTGCCACTACACATCTCCTAAAATTTGTACTTAAACCCTTGCACCCCTCCCAAAACATGCACTTGTGCCAACTACATATCTCCCAAAATTTGTACTTATACTCCTGCATACCTCTCAAAATGTGTACTTGCCCCTTACCCCTCTCAAAATTTGTACTTGTGCCCTACCCCTCTCAAAATATTATTACTTGTTCCCCTACATCCCCAAATTTGTACTTGTACCCTGACCACTCCCAACATTTTATACTTTTACCCCTACACCCTTTCCAAAATTTGTAGTTGTACGCTACTCCCCTCCTAAAATATATAGCACACTTCCCAAATTTGCACTTGAACCCTGGATCCCTCAATGAAATTTGTACTTGCACCCTGCACCCCTCCCAAAATTTGTACTTTCCCCTTGCACTCTTCCAAAATGTGTAGTGCACTTCCCAAATTTGCACTTGAACCCTGTATCCCTCAACGAAATTTGTACTTGCACTCTGCACCACTCCCAAAATTTGTTCTTGCACCCCACCTATAATTTTTGCTTGCACCCCTGCTGAACTAGAATCATGAAAACATAGAATTTGATGGCAGATAAGGACCACTTTACCCACCCAGTCTGCTCACTGTTTACCTGCCTATACTGTCACTGCAGACCCTACATGGTCTCCGCCCCCCCCCCCAGGCTTTGCAATAAGATTCCCTTGTGCCTCTTCAATGTATGCTTGAAGCCCACCATTGTTTTTGGCCCACCACCTCCTCCGAAAGCCTGTTCCAGGCATCCACCACTCTTTCAATAAAGTACTTCCTCACCTCTCTTGAATTTATCCCCTTCCAGCTTCATTAAATGTACCTTTGTTCTCGTTCATCTTTTGCTCTGAAAAATGCTCCCCTCCTGTACCTTATTTACCTCTGTTAGGTATTTATATGTCCCTGTCATATCCCCCTCTCCCTTGTCTCTTCCATGGTATTCATATTTAGATCCTTCAGTCTCTCATCACAGGGCTTCTGATGCAGACCCTGACCCATTTTAGTTGCCCTCTGCTGAACAGCCTCCACTCTGTCTATGTCCTTCCTGAGATGTGGCCTCCAGAACTAGACACAGTACTCCAGGTGGGGTCTCACCAGAGATCTATACAGATACTCCCTCCTTTTGCTAGTGATACCTCTTCCTATGCACCCCCAACATCCCACTAGCCCTACCCACTGCCTTGTTGCACTGCTTGCCACCTTGAGGCCATCAGATATGATTACTTCCAGATCCCTTTCCTGTTTGGTGACCATCAATACCTCTGCTCCCATTTTATATTCTACCCCTTGGTTTATGTGCCCCAAATGTATTACCTTGAACTTTTTTGCATTGAAACTCAGCTACCATGCCACTGACCACTCCTCAAGTTTCCTCAGGTCTCCGAACATTCTTTCTACCTCCCTCTGGAGTGTCCACCCTACTGCAGATTTTAGTGTAATCCACAAAGAAGCAGACCTTCCCTTCCAGCTCATCTGCAGTGTCACTTATAAAGACATTAAAGAGAACTGGTCCTAGTACTGAACCCTGTGGCACCCCACTGGTCACCCTCCCTCCCTGGAGTGAACTCCGTTTACCACCACCCTCTGTCATCTATCCCTTAAACAATTTGTTATCCAGTTACCACCTTTTGACCCACTCCTAAGCTGCCCAGTTTCCTTATGAGCCTCATATGTGGAATAGTGTTGAAAGCCTTACTGAAATCTAAATTGGCCACGTCCACTGCCCCATCCTGATCTGTTTCCCACATCATCCAGTCAAAGACATCTATCATATCTGACTGACATGACCTCCTCCTTGTGAATCCAATGTGCCTTGGGTCCAGTAAGACACTGGCTTCAAGATATTCCACAATCCTTTCTTTTAGCAGTGATTCCATTAGCTTCCCCAACACTGATGACAGGCTGACTGGCCTATAGTTGCCAACCTTCTCCCTGCTACTGCTTTTCTGAAACGGGACTATATCTGCCCTCTTCCAGTCCTCTGGAACCATTCCTAATCGAGTGAGTTATTAAATGAGTTATTAAAAAGTACTATAACTGGCTGGTCCGGTGGCACTGAGGGTTGAAGCACTGGATGCCACACCTCACACCATGCCGGCGACCTGAGTTCAGGAATGGACTCGGGACACCAGGAGATGGCAGGGGAAGTGCAGGATCGAGCATCCATGGGACTGCTCTCCTTTTCTGGGTGGGTAGCAGGGTAGCATCGTTCGGCAGCGGCCCTTGGTGGAGACCGGGAGCACTGCATGAGCGGTGCAATAGGGAACAACCAGAAAAGTGGAAATCGCTCCCTGACTGGCCAGATGACAGCTGCCAGTCCACCGACGCCACCGAAGAAGCCATGTCTACTTCAGCAGCATCCCAGGGCCAAGTAGTTGCACTGGCCTCCTCCACTGACCCCTTCCCCCTTGGAGGAGAGGGACCCATCTGGCGAAAGGTTACACCGGGTTACCCTAAGGGCAGCTGCTATATGCGGTTGGAGGCTCAAGAGGAAGTAGTAAGTTGGTCGAGGGGACCTAGGCAGCTCGAAGGAGTGGTGGGTTGTGGAGCACATAGGAGGGAAAATAGATAATACAAAAAAAAAAGTACTATCAAAGGTACAGGCAGTACCTCCCAGCACTCCTTCAGTACCCTTTGGTGTATCCCATCTGGCTTCATAGCTTTGTCCACTTTCAGATTTGCAAGTCCCTTCATGATTCTCTCCTCTGTAGAGGGACTTGTGTCTACCTCCCCCCTTCATGTCCTTATTGCTTTTATGAGGCCCATCTCATCCCCCTTCCTCAGTGAAGACAGAACAAAAGCATCTATTCAGGATATCAGCATTTTCCTGATCCTCCTCTGAACAGACTCCATCTCCCCTTCTTAATCAAACAATTCCTCCCCTATTCATCCTCTTTTCACATATGTACCTAAAAACGGTCTTGTCCCTTTAGGTACCCTTTGGGCTATTCTTTCCTCAGTTTGTGCCTTTGTGCTCCTCACTACTTTCCCTGCCTCCCTCTTGTTCTCTTGATTCCCCTCCCTGTACTCACTAGCTTTGCACCGAGGTTTGTTGCCTTCACTATGCCTTCTCTTAGCTTAGCCCACTGTTCCTCCATCCCACCAGGTCATCCCTCCACCCCTGTTAGGTTGTCTCTGAGGCATTCGCCCATTTTTTTTAAATCTGCCCTCCTCAAGTCTAGGACCCTCATCCTTGTGTGCTTCCACCGCCATCCTTAAGCTGAACCACATTGTATGGTGCTCATAGGTCCCCAGGTTGCCTCCCACCTTGATGTCTGCAGTACTGTCCTTATTAGTGAGCACCGGGTCCAGTACTGCTCCACCATGAGTGGGCTCCCTGACTAGTTGCCTGAGAAATGCCCCCTACAGGGAGTACAGGATGTCCCTGCTTCTAGCTGGAGCAGCAATTGGGAGGCTCCAGTCTACATCTCACAGACTGAAATTCCCCTCCAGCAGTACCTCCCCTTTACCAACCATTGTGCCAGTGTCTTCCACCAGTGCCCTAACTAAATTCTCCCCATGCTGGAGGTGTGCAGATCATGCCAGTGTGAACAGGGGCTTCATTTCCCATTTCCAAAATGACCCACAGTACCTTCAGCCACTCCATTCCCCCTAGATTCCCTATGTCTCTGTCACTTTGATACCTCCCCTTACATATAGCACCACCCCTCTTCCTTTCCTTCACACTCCATCTTTCCTGAACAGAGTCCATCTTAGTATGGCCACATCCCAGTCATAGATTCCTGTGCACCATGACTCAGTAATGGCCATGTTATCCAGGTCTGCCTCTACCATAATGGCTTCCAGGTCCGGAATCTTATTTCCTAGACTTCTTGTGCTTGCATACATGGCCTTCCACATTTTGTTACAACTCTGCCTGTTATTCCCTTTGTCTCCTTGTTTTCCTTCCTGTTTCCCCCTTTCTTTTTACAGCTCATGTTCCTGTCCTCGTTCAGTGCAACCACTCTGCTTTTTTCCTTTATTTTGCACCCTGTGTATTTGCCTCCCCTCAAGCCTATATTTTTCTCCACTACAGTCTGGGGGGGGGGAGCAGTTTATGCTTCCCTGATTTCTTCCCTTCCCCCCCTTCGGCTACTTTAAATGTTCCTCAAAATAACATTTAAACTATCTACTGAGGACTATGATTCCCCTCCTGGATGGATGCAGGCCATCTCCCCTGTATAGGCCCTTATCCCTCCAGGTTGGCCCCCAGTCCTCTGTGTAGCTGAACCCCTCCTCTCTCACTTTTCTTTCTACCACAAGTTGAAACGCTTCATGCGGAGATACTCAACCTCCCCCAGCCATAGATAGGCAGCCCCCCAACTTTGTTTCCTTACCATCTCACACCTATTGAACTACACAAAGTGCTGGGGTGCAGACTTGGGTAGTAGTGTCTGAAAGGTACAGCACATATTTCTGGAGCAGTGTGGGGCAGAAGGTACTAATTTGTGGAAAGATGTAGAGGTAGGTGTGTAATTTGTTGGAGGGCTACAAGAGAAGGGATGCAGATTTTTGACAGTCCTGCAAATGTTGCTATTTGCAAAGGGAATGGGACAAGTTTGGGAAAGTGTGTGGACTGTGGAATGAATTTTGGGAGGGCTACAGAAGCAGAGGTTGAAATCTTGGGGAGACTGGTGGTGGGTGTAAATAGTTTGTAGAGTATCAGGCAGGGGTAAAATTTCAGAAGCTTCCAGGGCAAAGGTGCACATTTTGGGAAGGGAGTGGGGTAGAAGAGAGCAGATCTTGTGTTGGGCGGGGGATAAGGTTATGGAAGGTTGCAGGTTTGGGGAGCTGTGCAAGGGACGTACAAGTTTCAGTGAGTTATGGGATAGGGCTTACAAACTGTTGGATTATGCATGGTATAAATCTGGGACCTGCACAGAGGTGCACATATTTTGGGTGAGTGGGGATGGAGTACAAATGTTGCTGGGGTAGAGTAGGAGTAACAATTGTGGGAGGGGTGAGTGTGCAAACACTGGGATGGGTGCAGGGTAAGAGCTTAAATATCAAGGGTGAGGGTACAGATTTTGGGAGGCATGCAAACGTTTTTAAGTAGAGGTACACATTTAAGGAGGTGTGTGGAGTTAAGCATACATTTCAGGAGGTGCATGCAAGAAGGGGAATTAGTTATCAGCATGGTGCAAGGTAGAGTTAGAAACCTGGGAGTGGCCCCGGTGGTGAAAAGGGCTGAGGCACCATGGGCACCTTACATTTTCCCATGCCTATGACCCAGGTTCAGGAACGAGCTCGGTTCATCAGGGGATGGCTGGGGTGGGAAAGGACCAAGCGTCTGGAGGATGGCACTCCTCTACCAGGGTGGGGAGGCATGCCAGCCCCAACTAGGCTGCTCCAAGGTGGAGGCCTGGGGTAGAGCAGTGTCAGGATGGCACATAAAAGGAGGGGACCATGGGGAACATCGGACGAGAGCATCTCCACGCAGGAGTCTGACACTCTGCAGCAGGGTGGGGAAAAAAAGAGGACAATGGAACATCGGGGGAGTTTAGTGAAACCCAGCCCAGCTGCCTTCGAGCCTGCACCACCACTCAGTCAGCAACCTGGTCTGCCTCAGATTTGTTGTACTAAGGGGGGGGAGGCTGCCCTTCCTTCTTCAGCCCTACCATGAGAGGGGAGCTCGGGGAGGTGGGGGGCCAGTTTGAGGGATCTGGGGAATGGGCTGATGTAGCCGTTCCTCGGGTGCAAGGAGGAATAACACCTACTGTATATGGAAAAAAGAAACCTGGGAGAGGTGTGCAGGCATGTTTTGGAATAATTACAAGGGAGGGGCATGGTAGAAGTGTACATTGTTGTGGGATTATACATTTAGAGAGGGGTACTGAGGTATTAGTACACTTTTGGGGGTGCTGTGGAACTGCAACCGAGTCTGAAAAAAAATAAATAAGGAAGGAGTTATGGTGGCTGCATTCAGGACTGGAAAGGGAACACAGGAAACCAACATTTTCATTTTAAGAGTATGAGAGGTTTTTCGAGGGGGCTAGATACAGTGCTAAAAAGGTTGGTGAAAGGGAACTTGGGAACTTGCAAGATAGTTACCATTTTGTTCTACTGGTATAAGTCAATAAAGAGCCTCCATCAGAAAACTGGTAGCAAAGACTGATGTTTATCATTTCACAGTGCTATGTACTGGGTGTACTAAGCTGAAAGGAGCTGGAAGAAAACAACGTTTTTATTTATTTAGTTATTTATTCATTCATTCATTCATTCAGTTATTCAGAAAGTCCCCTTGAGCACGAGTGCTCATTTTCAAACGTTCTACATCACGATCATTGTAATATAATTAGGGTACAGTAAAAATAACGATAAACAACATACAGTGAGAGACAATGTAATGAAGATAACAAAACAGTGAAGCAAATGACCATATAATGCAAAATCCACAAGCAGGGTTATGTGCAGCTACAGCAGCGCTGTAAAGATGGACATGACTGCAGTTATCTGTTGGAAAGTGCTAGTGAAGATTAAACAATGTGTCAGGCAGTTTGTTTAGCCCAACAGCAGCCCTTACTGCAATTTCTTTGCACCCAAGGTGGGAGAAATGGCAGAAGCAGGGGGGGAAGTGGTGACAGATGGGGAAATCATGGAGAGCAGAGTTCGAGAGGGTTTGAAGGCACTGAGGGTGGACAAGGCACCAGGCCCAGATGGCATCCACCCCAGGGTACTGAAGGAGCTGGCAGAGGTCCTTGCAGGACCTTTGGCAGACCTATTTAATGCCTCACTACATTTGGGGTGTGTACCTCAGGACTGTAGGATGGCTCATGTGGTGCCCCTCCACAAGAATGGCCCCAAGGATGAACCGGGAAACTACAGACCAGTGAGCCTCACATCCATCATGGGTAAGCTAATGGAGACTATCCTGAAGGAGAGGCTGGTGGCCCTCCTAGAGGCCAAAGAACTACAGGACAGCAGACAGCATGGCTTCATATGTGGCAGATCCTGCCAAACCAACCTGGTCGAGTTCTATGACTGGGTAACTAGGCAACTGGACAGGGGCCATGCAGTGGATGTCCTGTATCTGGACTTCAGTAAAGCATTCGACTCAGTGCCACATGGAAGGCTGGGAAGGAAGTTAGTAGGCACAGGGGCAGGTGCAAAGCTGGTGAGATGGGTAGGAAACTGGCTGCAGGGAAGGCAGCAGAGGGTGATGGTGGGTGGGGAGCTCTCACACCCAAGGGCAGTGACGAGCGGTGTTCCACAGGGCTCAGTGTTGGGACCAGTGTTGTTTGGGATATTCATTGCAGACATATCATGGGACATCAAGAGCAAGATCAGTCTGTTTGCTGATGATACCAAGGTAGGCGCTGTTGTGGATGACCTAGGGGGATGGCAGGGGTTGCAGGATGATCTGGCAAAGCTTGAAACCTGGTCAGACACCTGGCAACTGGGCTTTAATGCCAAAAAGTGCAAGGTGCTGCATTTTGGGATGATGAACCCAAGGAGGAGTTACCAGCTAGGGGAGTGCAGCTAGCCCAGACAGAGGAGGAGAAGGATCTGGGTGTGCTCATTACAGGGTCAATGAACAACTCGGCACAATGTAGGAAGGCAGCTGCAAAGGCCAACAAAATGCTGGGTTGTATTGCAAGGGGTATATCCTCAAGGAGGGAGGAGGTGATTCTGCCACTGTATAGGTCATTAGTTAGACCACACCTGAAGTACTGCATGCAGTACTGGCGTCCGTATCTGAAGAGGGACATTAAGTTACTGGAGGGGGTGCAGCGCAGGCGACAAAGATGATCAAGGGGCTGGGGACTTATCATACGAGAGGGAGGTTGAAGGAGTTGAACATGTACTCACTGCAGGAGAGGAGACAGTGGTGACATGATTGAAACCTTTAAATACATGAAAGGAATAAACAAGACAGGTACAGAGGGGCTTTTCAAAGTAAGGGAAGGGAGGGCCACCAGGGGCCATGATATGAGACTGGAGCAAGGAAGGTTCAGGAGGGAGATGAGGACACACTTTTTTACAAAGAGGGTGGTGGCTGGGTGGAATGCGTTACCTGCTGAAGTGGTATGCAGTAGAACAGTGGACTGCTTCAAATGAGGATGGGACAGGACAAGAGGGAGGGTTAATGAAGGGAAAGGGTGGAAGGGAGGGGCAGCTGCAGAATAAGGGGTGCTAGCTGCACATTCGCGCAGACTCGATAGACCTCTAGGCCTTTATCTGCTGGCAAATTTCGTATGTTCGTATGTTTAACTCATATTTTGGGTTTGTAATCTTCCTATTCATTTAACTACTTGAATTAATACTTTTCTTTCCTAGTCTCCTCCACTTGGAGTTTCTTTCACTGTTTCTATACCCCAAAACCTAAGTTGCAGCATAGTGTAGCCTTTGCTTTTAAAATGCCTTGCTATTGGAGAGGACAAATCTTCACACCTTATGCAACTGTTATGCTCAGAGATCGTTTTTATGTTGTCTTGTGCATGCAGTGCAGACAAATATTGTGGTTGCTTGAGTGGAGAAGCAGGTTTCGGAGGTGCGGTCCTGAGGCAGCCAATGGCACCACTGCTTTTTCTGGCTTGGGCTCTGTGGCACCAATGGCACAGCACGCTGTCTATGACAGCAGTTGAGAAGCATGCCACCAACTTGAAAGAAATTAGCCACTGCAATTAGGAAGCCCCCTGGGGCAGACCCTGATTGCAGCAGTGAATTACTGCTTGCCTTGTCTGGTTATCCTTTACAAGAAACATGGCAGCGGCTTCCCTGTCACTTCTCACAGTCCTCAAGGAAGCCGACGGACAGCAGCCGCCTCTCACAGTGCCCCTGAAAGCCGACAGAGGTGCCCAATCCCCCTGTTGGTATGCCCATCCCAAATTAATTTGCCGACAGAGTGTCCAATCCCTGTCAGCATAATGCCCCCCTATTTCTTGTGTGCCCAGGGGGGTGCCCAATTCCCTCTCTGCTTATGTGCCCACACTCTGTATGTGCCACCGGGGGTGCCCAATCCCCATCAGCTACGGACCCCAAAAAAGAACACTCAGGTGGCACGCTGGGAGCCCACCCCAGCATGCAAAAGTACCTGCAGAAATAGAAAACCTTCCCACGTTGTTGTTTTTTTTTTAAACCTGTAAAATTAAGAACAGTCCCTTGTTGAGTTCAGTGTCCCCTTCCTCAACCCACACCCACACCCACCCTCTGCGCATCCACCTCCCCACACACACCCTCACCTCCCCTCACCCATACTTACCTTCGGAATCTGGCACGATGATCTTCTGTGGAGCAGAAACACGTCTGCACTCTTCAAAGCTGAAGCCTGAAGAAATGTCGGTAAGCTGTATAATGGCATAAATGTTTTGTTTTTTCAACTTATGTGGATATCTCGGCCATTTTCAAGAATTTTTGCACCAAATTTTCAACATGGGGTTCTTCGGGCCCTACCTCATGAACTCAGTCACTGTCATTTTGTTAATCAGTCCCAAAAAGTGATTTCGTGGTCACTGCGCAGAATCACCTTTTGAGACTGATTCTCAAAATGACAATGTCACAGTTCATGAGGTAGGCTCCCAAAAAGGCTATGTTGCAAATCTGGTGAAAAAATTCCCAAAAATGACTGTGTAATGGGCATGCATAGCGCAGTTCCCATGCACGCTCATAACTTCAAGAATTTTTAATATTTTCACTCTAGATTTTCAACATTACCATTTTTCCACACCTCCTTATGAACAGTACAGTAATTTTTCACATCTGGCCCAAAATGTGTTTTCGCACATGTAGCGCACAATGGCACAGTCGGTGTGCGAAATCAATGTTCGGGACCGATTAAGAAAATCACAGTGACAGTGTTCATAAGGCGAGGTCCCAAAAAGTGCATGTTGCAAATTTCATGAAAGAATTCCCAAAAATGACTGTTACCAGCGTGTGTTGCGCAGTTTCTAGGCACGTTCGTGACTTCACCAATTTTGTTATATTTTCACTTCACATTTTCAACATTACCATTTTTTTACACCTCCTCATGAACAGTGCAGCTGTCATTTTTCACATTTCAAATGTGTTTTCGCACCTGTGGTGCCAAATGGCATAGCCATTGTGCAAAATCACCTTTCAGCTAACAAACTGATAGTGTCACTGTTCATGCACTGGGGTCACAAAAAGACCATGTTGAAAATGTGGAGTGAAAATACCAAGAAACGCCCAAGGCATTAGGCTTTTCCACCATAATGCTCAACCCTGTAGGGACTGACAGGTGTCAGGGATGTGACTTGGGATTGTCGACAGTAATGCTCACACCATTCCACCCCCACCCTGCAGCCAGTGACAGGCATTGAGGTGTGCCTTGGACACTTCAGCCCCAAAATTCACCCCATTCTGCTACACTGCACCCATTTCAGCATATTTCTTTATGGAATGGAGTGAGTGTAAAGCCCAAACACCCCAAGGCACACCTCGACACTTATCGGTGTCTGCAGGGTAAGGTGAGGTGAAATGGCGTGAGCGTTATTGCTGACAATCCAAAGGCACACCCCAATGCCTGTCAGTCACTGCAGGGTGGGGTGGGGTTGACGTTGGTTCCATGCTTCACTGCCATTCCTATTATGCATCTGTCTAACTCCTGTACTACCAATGTCAACACCAGCAGGACAACATCCGGCATTGACAAATGCTTGGTGTTAAGGGTCTCGCTGTCATTCTAACATGTGTCAAATCACGGGCATTTAATCATATCAACTGAATTATCAATTGAATTACTTATTTGACATATTATAAGACACTGTGCACACCTTCCCCGTGAAAAACTACTAGTAATTTTCTTAGTTAACCAATAAGGAATGACATAGCATATCTTTCAGACTTCTAGCTTTTTTTACATTTACTACAGGTTGTTCTTTGAAAGATCTTGCCCCCTCTGGATGTGTGGATAACTGGGATATTTTGTCCACACATCCAGTGGTGGTAAGAGCTTTTAAAGAACACCCATAGTAATCATGAAAAAGGCAAGAAGTCTGGAAGATATACTATGTCATTTGCAACATAAAAAGCTGGACGAATAGAGAGGAACTGATTGGTTAAGTGTAACCCCCCCTGCAAATGCGGGCTCCCAATAAGTCTTCCAGGAGCTTGCTTGAATGCTCCAAGCCTGAATGGTGTTTGGCATTTAAGCCGTTTATCTGTGAGTGCTTTTAGAGCCTCTGGTACTGTCTCTTTAAGAGCTGTCTGCTTGCAGACATAATTAGTTTGTATGAGGGGACTGTGTGTTTCCCTGCTTGAGTCCCGCTCGAGCTGCTGCCAAATCGCTCCATTTCTGCCGTCGCTAAGTGGGCAGAGTGAGCACTTTCCAAAGATGTAACTGTTTGCCAGAAATCATGTAGAGTATTAGTGGAAATGTGGTTTGTCTAACCTGCCTTTCTTGCAGCTGGGACTCTGTGTGTTTGCCCCTCCATTTTGGATCTGAACTACTGAATAGATCCAAACAGTGCAAGAGGGGGCCCTCTAAAATGGAGCCTTTGGATGAATCAGAACTTGGACTCTTAATTGGAGCCAGCCACAAGAGGATTGTATGGGCAGTGACTCTGGGAAATGTAGTTTTGACCTTGGCGCCTTTTTCCACCAACAGGGGGAGTTTATTGTGAGTGACAGCTGGACCAGCCAACAGAATAGTGTGGAGCTAAAGGAAATGCACTGCTCTGGGACTGGAGAGATTAGATCAGTTTTGGCAGTGAAGAGACAAGGAGCTCTGTGCTTCTCGGTGTATAGTTTCGTGCGGGAAGCACATGTGAGGCCCTGAGTTTCGGTCTGCAGCCTGTGCAAGCACCCGTTCGGACTGAATCCGACCTGTGAGGAGAATCAAGAAGGTCTGAAGAGTAGAAACCAGGCTCACCCTGTAGAAGACTGGAGAAATTGCTGAATCGCGCTCGGTCTGTCAGGAACTGAAGTTGCTGAGTGTTCTCCCGGGTATCGTGCAGTAATTGCAGTCGGGATCGAGGAGCAGCCTACCTGGTATAGTACTTTCCTTTTTACATATAAATGTGTGTAGTGCTTGTGGGGAATCGCTATTTCAAATCCCCTGTACAGTGAATTGAGTGCATGAAGCTGGAAGTAAACCCCAGTTTAATCCGGACTACATCCATTTGCTACAAACTGCAGTGGGGTCCAGTCACAAGGAACTTGTCCACATGTTCTGCTCCTCCTGGCAATCCAGGACAATGTGCCTTCCATCCAGTTTTCAGCATTGAGTTTGTGAGTACAAGCAGGGTAGCTCCCTGCCATCTGTTTATCAAATTGCAAGTGTGTCATCTAATTGTTGCTGTTTCATTTCTTCACGAACTGAGCCATCCGGCTCCAGATTACAGTTGGGTATTATGCAAGTGTTTTTTCCATCACAGGGTCCCAACCAGCTGCACCAATCCTGGCCAGCTCCCCCATCCTGGGTGCCCAGTGAAAGTGACATTTGGAACTCTGAATATACGCACAATTTTCACGATTGTTAATGTGTTTAACCTAATTAACCTGATTCCCCCTTTCCTTGTTACAGCCCCTTAAATAAATCAGATCTGTTTGTTTCAGCAAAGTTACACTGACTGCAGCATTTGTTTATGTTAAAGCATTGTACTGTGGCTATCGCACTGTATCATCTTGTTTTACAGGGGGTCCTCAGAGTCCAGTTGACAGAGCCAGTCCTGGGGGTAAGTGTACATTGTGAAGATACTCCTGATGTATTGTGTGGGCCACTACTGGGAAGAAAGGGGGGTTACAGTGTCCCAGAGGGCTGTGACCAAGTCAGAATAGACAGTACCAACCCTGACCTCTGGGTGGAGGCACCCGCCATTGGACCTAGGCCCCTCAACCTGTCAGTAGTCAGTCAGGCAGGGGTAGTAGCCTTTGGGATAGTGCCACCTGGGGGTTACATAAGTAAAACAATTACTTGTAGCTTTCTGTGTGGAAAATGTGCACAGTGTTCGCACACATATAAATTGAAAGAGTTTCAAACTGGGGTAAAACGGAAAAAATTTCAAGTAAATGATTTTATAATATGCTAAACAAGTCATGTTGCTACATAACTGAGAATAAAAGTAAATGAGAAACTACAAACACAAAAGTTAAATGAAGAAATAAACAGGGTTTGTCTGTTTTAATGACACTGTAGTAGTTTATGTCAATGTATGTAAAACACAGGTTATGAGTTTTTTGAATTTTTGTAGTGATCAGTTTCCAGTCACACCAAAGTCCCTGACTTTTTATCCACTGGGTCCTTCCAGCCTAAACTTAATCGTTGGATAGAACTGAACGCATGTAATTCAACAGATTATGCAGGTATAAGGTCAAGATGTAATTGGTAGCTTAGTTTCAAAAGGTATTGCTTTAAAATAACTATTTGAAATGACAGCCCAGTGACGTGGAGGGATAAGGCACTGAGCACCTTACCTCCTGCCATGCCGGCAACCTGTGTTTGGGAATGAGCTTGGGTTGCCAGGGGTTGGCCGGAGGGGGAGGGCTGGGATATGATCGAGTGGCTAGCTGTCCGGTCTCCTCTCTCCTAGATCGGGGTGATTGGCTATCTCGGCTCTTGGCTGCCACCAGGTGGAGGAGGCCTGGTGGTAACTCATAGGAGATCCAAGTGGCAGACGTAAGTCAGGGAGGGGGAGGGAGCCGTGGTGCCAAGACACATGAGCGCCTCCACACCCATGTGCAAACCTGAGTATGCTGCGTCTGAGGGCAGGGAGAAAGAAAAACAGGAGGAAAAAGGATGGCATGACAGAGGCACATGAAGCCTACCACCCACACCTCCTCCTGCCGCATCACAGGAACTATGTGTCAGCAGCACTGGACTGAGACATTGGATGGGGGGGGGGATGACCCTTCCCTTCCCAATCCTGCCATGGGAGGTAATCTGTGGGGATACCAGCCACTCAGGTAAGCCCGGGGAGAGGACAGATGGTGGGGGGGTGGAGTCAGGAAAATAGGGATTTAAGCCCCATCATGGCTTCAGGAGCATAAACAAATGTTGAAAATAGAAAAAATAAATAAGTAAATGAAGTTCAGCACTGACAGCCGTAGAACACGGCTGCTGCATTTTGCAAGTCGAGCATGTAATCTGTTGTCATGGACAACCAAATGCTGTGGCATTATGACGTCATCACATTTTTTGCATATGATGTTCCCCAAGCTGCCTGATTTGGCACAAATGTCCAGAGGCTTTAAAAACTGAAGTTTGGTGTTTGGTGAGTGCTGGCCGACATTACACAAACAAACATAAATGAGAGAGGTAAGCATTTTGGAAACGTTGTCATATGACTGAGATAATAAGAGTAAATGAGCGAAGCAGTAAGCTTGTATTTTGTTACCTTGATGTGTGTTACAGGCAGAAGAAAAGACAAAAAAGAAAACTACGAAGAGGCTTTGCCTTGTGCAAGCAATGGTTAGTTTGAATCGAGTATAATGTATTGAAGAGACTTGAATATGGGGAAGTTTACTAAAACTAGTTATATTTAACATTTTTACAGATCAAAGAAAGCAAACAAGAAGGTTATTAGTATTGTATAAGGAGTCACGTACTTCCACTCCAGAGGGGGAGCAACCCCCGCCCCCCCATGGGCTGTGGGTTGGTCTTGAAGTCATGGGTGTCCACATAATGCCAGTGGCCCCCACAGTGAGGCACATGGTGAGGGATTGACATGAATATGTTGGGGGAAGGGAAACAAGGGAAGAGAACTGTCCAGCTACACCACCAATGACAGCAAGTTCCTCACCCCACATCAGAGCCCTAGCCCCCACCCATATGTCCCCCTTGGCACTAATCCACAAACAGATGTATGTTCCGAGGCAAGAACTCCGAGCCAGCCTGGGCCCCACCTTGAGGGGACAAGCTTTTAGAGCTTCAGGGACTGGATACCCAGGGTCTGGCATGGCCAGTTGTGGTGCGGGTCAGTGGCTAACAGGTGACAATGAGGGCAGGAGTTGCCTGAGGGAGTAAGTAGACAGTTGTAGTCAGGTAGGGTAAATAAAGTGTACATTTAACAACAAAAACAGAACTGCATGCTAAAAATGGGATACTCCTGTTCTTGTGAATGTGATATTTTGTAAGGAGACAGTATATTCTTCTAGTGAATTATTTTGCATATGTGTGTGTGTGTGTGTGTGTGTGTCTCTGTCTGTGTCACATGTGTGTTTGTTTAAAGGACAAGAATGTGCAGCTGTTGCGGTTGATTTTAGAGGAAATAGCACTGGGTTGTCGCAATCACATCTTAAAGCTAATAACATGCAGCTTGCAATAGCTTAACAAAATGTACCACATTGGCTGTGCATGTTTACAAGGTGTTAGAGACATTGGTGATACCAGTTGTCAGTATTTGCTGAAAAGTAGCTGAGCAATAATTGCCAACATGGTTGTCGTGAACATATCATAAGTTGACTTGCCTGTGATCATGGTACATATCCCATGACACTTCCCTGGTATTACTGGGGGGAGGGGGAGTCTGCAGTGACTTACTGTTTGTCGCCACTTGTCATTTATAGTAAAACAAGCATTTGTCAATGCAAATGTTTGCTTGCTGGCATTGGCATTGGTAGTGTAGGAGTTACAGAGCTGCGTAATAGGAATGGCAGTGAAGTACTGAACTGAAGCCAACCCCACCACCACCCTGCAGAGACTGACAGGCATTGGGGTGTGCCTTTGGGTCATCAGGCATAGCGGCCACACCATTTCACCACACCCTACCTGCAGACACTGACAAATTGTCACGGGGTGTGCCGGGTCTTTGCGCTGCACTGCATTCCATCAGAAAATACGGTGAGGTGGGTGCGGTATAGGAAATGGGTGAACTTTGGGGCCAAAGAGTCCAAGGCATACCTCGAAGCCTCTCACTGGCTGCAGGGTGTGGAATGGTATGAGCATTACAGGCGAGAATCCCAAGTCACAGCCCTGATGCCTGTCATTCTCTACAAGGTGGGGTGTTATGGTCGGAAACCCTAACGCCTCAGGCATTCATATTTTCACTCCAAATTTTCAACATGTTTTTTTTGTGACCCCCACCTCATGAACAGTGGCAATATCAGTTTGTTAGCCGAAAGCTGCTTTTGCACAGCGACTACGGCATTTAGCACCACAGGTGCAAAAACACATTCCAAACAGGATGTGAAAAATGACAGCTGTACTGTTCATGGGGAGGTATAAAAAATGGCAATGTTGCAAATCTGCAGTGAAAATATTAAAAAAACTGGTGAAGTCACAAGCGTGCGTAGAAACTCTGTAACGCACACCCGTAATGTAATTAGTTTAGGCATTTTTTACAGCAAATTGTCAACACAGGCATTTTGGGACCTCCGATCATGAACAGTGTCACTATGATTTTCTTTATCTGTCCCGAACAATGATTTCCCACAGCGACCACGCATTTCTTCGCTGAAAGTGTGAAAACACATTTTGGCCATGTTGTGAAAATGTCAGCTGTACTGTTCATAAGGAAGTATGGAAAAATGCCACTGGTGAAAATCTGGACTGAAAACATTACAAAGTCATGAACCTACAAGGGTGCGTGGAAACTGCTCAATGCTCACTCGTAACACAGTCATTTTATGGACTTTTGTCACCCAATTTTCAACATAGCCATTTTAAGACCTCTGCTCATGAACAGCGTAACTGTGATTTTCTTAATCTGTCCCAAACATTGCTTTAGCTTTCAACTGCACCATTATGCGCTTCATGTGCAGAAACACATTTTTAGGCGAGATATGAAAATGGCAGCTGTACTGCCTCATAAGGAAGTGTAATAAATGGCAATGTTGAAAATCTGGTGTGCAAATATTAAAAATTTGCAAACTTGGTAAGTGTATGTAGATTCACGAATGTGCTCCTAAAACAGTCATTTTTAGGAATTTTTCATCAAATTTTCAACATAGCCATTTTAAGACCTCTGCTCATGAACAGTGTCACTGTGATTTTCTTAATCTGTCCCAAACATTGATTGCGCACACCGACTGCACCATTGTGCGCTACATGCAGGGAAACACATTTTGGGTGACATGTGAAAAATGACAGATGTACTGCTCATAAGGAGGTGTGGTAAAATGGCAATGTTGAAAATCTGGAGTGCAAATATTAAAAATTCACGAACTTACGAGCGTGCGTAGGAACTGTGCAACGCACGCTCGTAAAACAGTCATTTTTAGGAATTTTTCACCAGATTTGCAACATAGGCGTTTTGAGAGCCCACCTTATGAACACTGGCACTGTCTTTTCGTTAATCGGTCCCGAAAGGTGATTTCATGCAGTGACTGCGAAATCACCCTTCAGGCCCGATTAACGCCATGACAGTTCAAGAATTCATGAGGAGGGGTCTCAAAAACCCCATGTTGAAAATTTGGTGCCAAAATTCCAAAAAATGCCTGAGATATGCATTAAAGTTGAAGAAACCCTATTTATTGAATTATACAGCTTACCGGCATTTCCTCAGTTCGCAGTCGGCTTTGAAGAGTGCAGACGTGTTTCCGGTCCACTGAAGATCATCGCGCTGAGCTCCGGAGGTAAGTATGAGTTGGGGGGTGTGGGGAGGCAGGGTGTGCAGTGGGTGGGCACGGGTAGGCTAGGAGACCGCCGAGGGAACGTTTTCTTCTTTACAGGTTTTTTTTTTTTTAAAGGAAGACGACGCAGGACCTTTGCCACGCTGGGGTGGGCTCCCAGCATGGCAGATGGTAGGCTGTTTGGGGGGGGCCTGGAACCGACTGGGGATTGGGCACCCCATCCGCCATACGGACTTGTGCCCCGCTGGGGTGGGCTCCCAGCGTGGCAGCTGTAAGGCTGTTTGGGGGAAGCCTGGAGCCGACAGGAGATTGGTCACCCCGTCAGCCATATGGGCGTGTGCCACGCTGGGGTGTGTTCTGGCGTGGCACCTGGAAAAGTTTTTTTGGAGTGGAGCCGACGGGAGTTGGCACCTGTCCGGCCACACAGTATGTGCGCGGGGGGCGCATGACGATGCATGTGTGTGTGCGGAGGGGAGAGCGCTGCTCACTGAAGCGGAGCTCTCCCTTTCAACTGTACAGCACTGCATTTTCAACTGCTGTCATAGACAGCTGCAGCGTTGATTGGAGAACTGCGACCATGCCTGCAAACACACTGACTGAATTGGAAGATGGCTGACACACCTCCGAAAACTCGGATGGTGGCACTATGTTTCTTGCACATGCATGCAAGCAAATATAAAAAAAGAGCCTACAAAAATGTAGTGAGCTCAGTCATTCCACGAGCCATCAGATTTGTTTTCCTGAGTTTTTTGTATTCATATATATATATATATATATATATATATATATATATATATATTGTTTTCAAAAAAATCTGTTTTGATGGGTCCAGAAATGTGTATACTTGGGGTGTGGCCTATGGAAGGTTTGCCCGAAGTGGCTCAAGGTCGGTTTTTGCCCTCACGGTCAACCTGAGGACAGTGCTGCCCCCTGGGCAGTGCATTCATCCTGCCCACTGTCCGTCCCTATTGGCTGAATTCTTCCATTCAGCTCCTGTTCCCATTGGTCAAAGAATGCTGTAGCACCACTGGTCAGGGGCTCTGTGGTTTTCAGCGCTGCCCCAAGGGCAGATTCTTGCTCCTGCTTCACCTGCTGAAATCCTATTGGCCAGAAAGCTGCTCTGATCCTCCAGGCCCCTCTTTCTATGTTTTCTCTGAGCAGCAACATAGAAATGCTAACAGATCTTCAAGTTGGTCAGCTCTCCTGGTTAGTTTGAAATGGAAAATATTAATATATCTACATAGAAACATAGAAATATAGAAAACATAGAATTTGACGGCAGATAAGGACCACTTGGCCCACCCAGTCTGCCCATTTCCCTACCTAATGGATAAGCTGCAGATCCTAGTTAACCAGCAGCCTACTTCTTTCTACCCCCAACCCCTAGAATTGCCTTATGACTATCCCATGCATGCTTGAATTCAACCACTGTTTTTGACTCCACAACCTCCTCCAGAAGGCCGTTCCATGCATCCACAATCCTCTCTGTGAAAAAATACTTCCTTACATTACCTCTGAGCCACCCCCCTTCTATCTTCAAATTGTGCCCCCTTGTTCTTGCACACCTCTTTTTTTTTAAGATGCTACCCTCTTGAACTTTGTTGATTCCCTTGAGGTACTTGAAAGTCTCTATCATGTCCCCCCTCTCCCTCCTTATTTATTTATATTTATTTATTTATTAACGAGATTAACCAGATAAGCATACTGAGCGTACATCCGCTCGTTTCCAGATGCAACCTGGGGTTACAAAGCAATACAGTGCATGAGATACAATTGGTACATAGGCAGTGTTGATGAGGAAACAGAGGCAGAGAAATACATACATCTTGATTGTTTCCAGATGCGACCTGGGGTTACAAAGCATAAAGTACACGAAATACATTTGGTACATAGTCAGTGATGAAGAACAGAGGCAGAGAAAAGCTTGTATCCTGGAAACAACAGGCTAATTACATACATCAGGTACAATCAGGCGAGAATGGGTAAGGCAACAGGTCCATGAGATGTTACAGGCAGGACTTGTGCATACTTATTAGTTACAAGTTTAAGACCGAGTGCATAATACTATAGGGGTCTGAGTCCATAGACATAACTTAAGCAGAGACCATGGGGAGCGAGGACAGAGGGGGTATGGGCATCTAAGAGTAGGAAATTTTATGCTTGGGGCACTTGTTAAGTCACACTTGGGTGCTTCAGTTTAGTGGGTCTGACCTGCAGGTTGCAGTTACAGGAGACTGAGAAGTGGGCGTGAAGAAGATTGGACAATGACCTTTGTGTGGTGGTGGACTGCCTGATTGCTGCTGGGAGATTATTCAGAGTGAGGCAGTCTGTATTTTAAGCCGATTGGCCCTTAGAGGCATGAAAGGGACTTGTAATAGATTCGAGTCAGAGCCCCGCAAAGAATAGGCCGGTGAGGGTTGGGTTGATAGAGCGGAACTGAGATAGGTGGGGAGGGAGTTTGACCAGTGTTTAGCTACTAGTTTAGTGCCATGGAGCTGTCACCTAGAGTGAAGCGAGGGGAGACCTAAGGCAGCATATAGGTGGCAGTGATGGGTGGTAGGGGGACATTCTAGGATAAAACGGCAGAAGGAGTTGAAAAGGGGGTCCAGGTTGGCTAGGGTTGTTTGAGAGGCTGCACCATAGACAACGTCGCCATAGTCGAAGATTGGGAGTATTATTTTGTAAACTATCTCTCTCCTGACTGAGGTGGTTAGACACCCTTTGTTACGGTACAGGGCTCCAAGTTTCGGGTGGAGTTTTTTCTGGAGGGAGTCTATATGTACAGAGAAGTCAAGGTGTTGATCCAGCCATACCCCCAGGTACCTAAAGGAGGTGCAGGATTCAAGGGTGGTTCTGTCAAGTGTATGAAAAGTGGGTAGAGCCGGTAGCCTGGAGATTCTAGGCTGAGTGCCGAAAGTTAGGGATATGGTTTTCTTTGTATTGAGGACTAGTTGGTTGGAGATAAGCCAGGTTTGGACAGCGTTGAAATCCTGCTGGAGGGTAGAGATTAGAGATTCGTTTGAGGGGCCAGAGGCATACAGTACAGTGTCGTCTGCGTACATTTGAATTGCAGAGTTAGGGCATGATAGAGGGAGGTCATTCAGGAATATGGAAAAGAGAAGGGGACCCAGGACGGAGCCCTGGGGGAACCCCATGGTGACTGGGAGTGAGGGGGATATTTGGGTGCCAATTTTGACTGATTGCATCCTCCCAGAGAGGTAATCTTGAAACCACCTAGAGGATAGATCGGATAGGCCAGCATCTTGAAGTTTTTGCTATAAGCTTAGTGTGAGAAACGGTATCGAAAGCTTTGGCAAGGTCAATGAATATGGCCGATGTGATGTGTCCTTTGTCCATAGCTGAGGCGATGTCATTGGTGAGTCTGAGGAGCGCAGTTGTGGTGGAGTGTGATTTCCGAAAACCAGACTGAAAGGGGGTGAAGAAGGAGGAGTTATCGAGAAATCGCGTGAGTTGTGCAAGGGCTATTTTTTCCTGCAGCTTGGCCAGGGTGGGGAGGAGAGAGATGGGGCGGTAGTTCCCAGGCTCAGCTGGGTTGCCCCCCTTCTGCAGTGGTATAACTATGGCCTCCTTCCAGGATGTTGGAATTTCTGCAGAGGAGAAGGAGCGGTTTAGAAGATCAGCAAGGGGGAGCTGCGATGGCAGGGGCAGAAAGGTATAGGAGTTTTGCGTCCAGATCGAGTGGGCATTTTCCTTTGTTGGGGTTTAGGGAGTTTAGGGCAGCTAGCACTTCACGCGTGGAGACCGGTTTGAATGAGAAAATGAGAAATCCTTTCCTCGAGGCTATACATATTAAGCTCCTTTAGTCTCTCTTCATATGTCTTCCGGTGCAGACCCTGCACCATTTTAATTGCCCTCCTCTGGACAGCTTCCATCCTGTCTATGTCCTTGCGGAAACTGGGTCTCCAGAACTGCACACAGTACTCCAGATGGGGTCTCACCAGCTGTCTGTACAGAGGGATAACAACTTCCTATTTTCTACTGGTGATGCCTCTCCCTATGCATCCCAGTATCCCCCCAGCCCTCCTTGCTGCCCTCTCACATTGCTTGCCCACCTTTAAGTCATCTGATATGACTACCCCCAGGTCCCTTTCCATTTTTGTTGTTGTTAGTATCTCACCCCCCATTGTGTACTCTTCCCCTGGGTTTTTGTTTCCCAGGTGCATTACCTTGCACTTCTTAGCATTGGATCTAAGCTGCCATACATTTGACCATTCCTCTAACCTTGCCAAGTCCCTTCTCATCCTTTCCACCCCACCTTGTGCATCAACTCTGTTGCAGATCTTTGTGTCATCTGCAAAGAGATATACTTTTCCTTCCAGTCCCTCTGCAATGTTGCTTATAAAGACATTGAAGAGGACCAGTCCTAATACTGAACCCTGCGATACCCCACTAGTAACCTCCCTTTCTTCAGAGTGGACTCCATTTACTATTACCCTCTGTGTCCTATTCTCCAGCCAATTCTTTACCCAGGCTATCATCTTGGGACCCACTCCCAGGCTGGCTAACTTGTATATTAATCTTTTGTGTGGGACTGTGTCAAATGCCTTGCTAAAGTCTAGGTAGGCCATGTCCACAGCCCCTCCCTGATCTACTACTTTGGTCACCCAGTCAAAGAAATCTATTAGATTCGTCTGGCATGACCTTTCCGCTGTGAATCCATGCTGCCTTGGGTCCTGTGCCCCTCTGTCCTCTAGGTACTCGACAATTCTTTCCTTCAGAAGTGATTCCATCATTTTCCCTATCACTGAGGTTAAACTAACAGGTCTGTAGTTTCCTGCTTCTGCCCTCCTCCCACGTTTGTGAAGGGGAATCACATCTGCCCTCCTCCAGTCCTCAGGTACCATCCCATCCTCCCATGATTTGTTAAAGAGGGTAGCCAGTGGTGTCACTAGTTCTACCCTTAGTTCTTTTAGAATTCTGGGATGAATCCCATCAGGCCCCATTGCTTTGTCCACCTTCAGTTTTAAGAGTTCTTTCAGAACCCTTTCTTCTGTAAATGGACTGGTATCAACTTCTGTATCCAGAGTGTTTCTATTGTTTGTTTAGGTACTTACCCCTTTTCATTTGTAAATACTGAGCAAAATATTTGTTTAGTATCTCTGCCTTTCACCGTCACCCTCTGCCCACCCCCACCCCCTTTATTAAGCCTCCTATCCCTCCCTTGGTCTTCTTCACTCCCTGATGTACCTAAAAAAGGTTTTATCCCCCTTCTTAACTGAGTTGGCTATCTTTTCCTCAGTTCGGGCCTTTGCTGTTCTGACTGCCTTCCCAGCTTCCTTTTGCTTTAACTGATACAATTCTCTGTCCTGCTCCTTCTGTGAGTCCTTGTACTTTCTGAATGCTTTCTTTTTCTCTTGAACCTTCACTGCCACCTCCTTTGAGAACCATAGTGGTTTCTTACATCATTTTGTTTTGTTTATTTGCTTCACACAAAGGCTTGTTACCTCTGTGATGGCAGTTTTATTATTCCCATTGTTCTTCCACCCTCCTTCCTGCCCATTTGCTAGTGCATTCCTTAGGCACTCAACCTATTTTGGCAAAGTCAGCCCTCTGAAGTCCAGTACTTTTGCCCTTGTATGGCTTGACTCTATTGCTGTGTTTATTGTGAACCATACTGTTCGATGGTCACTAGTTCCCAGATGTCTACCCACTTCTACATCTGTGATCCTCTCTCCATCTCCATTTGAGAGAACCAGGTCTAAGATTGCTCCCTCTCGAGTGGGTTCCAATACTAATTGTCTAAGGCATGCCCCCTGTAGGGCATCTAGAATAACCCCACTCTTAGAAGTGGCTGCTGCAACTGCTATAATGATCCAAATCCTCTTAACATGCATTTAATAACAGTGATTTCTCATATTTCGTTTTGTGCAGCACCCCAATACCAGTTTGCCATATGTGCTGTACTCGATGTACTAGGTTGCCTACTTTTACGGTATGTTGCCCTTGTGGCACTCTGTCTACCTGCCCGAGAAGTTGCAGCACTTATTTCAATTTTTGTAAATGTTTTATTGGCTGGAGTAATGTGGTTTTGTGTTGACAATGGGTATAACATGCTGCTCTGTGGGTAGATTTTTGCGTTTGTGCTTTCTTACTCCGTTACTGATGTTTATTTGCATTTGTTCCTTCCTCGTGGGTGGTACAGTTCTTGCATTCCTGCTATGGGCAATCCCTTCATAAGCTGTATCTGGCCTATGTGCTGCATAATATTCATATTTGTTGTGTAGTATGCTGTCTCCCCCTTGAGAGTACATGTCCAGTTTTCAACCAGTCTTGCTCTGAGGGTATTGTTTATGCTTTTTGTATTTATTTGTTTTACCAGGAAAAAGCTTCACTGAACAGTGCTCATTTACAAGGAGGTCCTGGGTATGACAGCTCCTTTGTGAAAAGTGTTGCCAATTGGTCAAGTGGCCAAGGACCATGGTCATCAGTTGGCCATGCTTCAGTTGTTTCTGCCCCGAAGGTCACAGTTATCATGGTAATAGGATCTGCTACCCTATGGGCAGAACTGTAGTGACAGCTCCTGCTCTTGGATAACTCCTTGGTCAGTTTGGGACAGTGTTGGAATTACAGGGGGGCTTGCCAGGGCTCAGCCCCTTCCCCAGCTCTGAAGTGAGCCCCAGTAGCTCACGCATCCCTGGGAAGGGGAACTCAATTTAAAGGTAGGACCCTCATGGATCCCCCAGCTCACAAAGCTCATAAAGTGTAATTCCAGCACTGGTTTGGGGTATCAGTTAGTCATTTGTTGCTTCCCTTAGAGAATGAATGCCCTCAGGGTATCACTTAGTCATTTCTTTCTACTCTTAGGCAAGCAGTGCCATGGGGGTATCAGTTAGTCATTTGTTTCTGCCCTTAGGCAAGCTGTTCCCTGGGAATATCAGTTAGTAATTTGTTGCTGCCCTTAGGCAAACTATTCCCTTGGGGTATCATTTAGTCATTTGTTGCTGCCCTTAGGCAAGCAGTGCCCTTGGGGTATCAGTCCCTTGTTTCTAGCTTAGGAACTGCTGCCCTGTGTGCTCTGGTTTGGGTGCTCAATGATCTCCTGATGGCGAGAGATCAGAAAAACTGCTCCATCTTGGTACTCCTGGATCTCTCCTCAGCTTTTGACACTGTAGACCATGGGGTACTGCTCGAGCACCTGGGGTCCATCTGTGGCCTGACTGGTACAGTGCTCAGATGGTTTACATCTTTCCTTACTGGTAGAACTCAAGAGAGTTGTCTTGGGGATTTGTCTTGGGGAATTTTTCTTTTGAGTCGTTCTCTCTACCTTGTGGGGTCCCTCAGGGCTCAGTGCTATCCCCCATGTTGTTTGCAGTATATATGCTACCCCTTGGAGACATTGTAAGATGGTATGGGCTGAGGTTTCACTGCTATGCTGATGATACCCAACTTTACCCGTCTTTTGCTTCTGACCAGGTTAGTGCTGTCTCAGCATTTAATAGCTGCCTCGCCAAAATCCAAGACTGGATGAATTCGAGCGGGTTAAAGTTGAATGCGGGTAAGACTGAGGTTATGGTTGTGGACCCGGAATGTAGGATAGAGGGGCTGAGGACTGCTTTGCCCTCCAGTTTATTCTTGGGGGTGCTCAGATCCTTACCTCTGAACAGGTGCGCGACCTGGGAGTGGTACTTGACGACAGGCTGACCCTTCCTTATCAGGTGTCGGCAGTCGTGAAGTTAGCCTTTTATCATCTCAGGAACATTGCTGATCTGCCTGTACTGGTCCACGCCTGTGTGACCTCGTGCCTTGACTATTGCAACTCCCTTTACTTAGTGTTTCCTGGGGTCGACATCCACCGCTTGCAGCTTGTGCAGAACGCTGCTGCCCATTTATTGACTGGGTTATCTAGGATATCGCATATTACCCCAGTGCTGCACGATCTGCACTGGCTGCCGATTCAGTGGCAGATCACCTTTAAGGTAGGTTTATTAACCTACAAAGCCCTACACGGACTTGGTCCCGACTACTTAAAAGAGCTTCTGATTCCTTACATCCCTGCGCGACAGCTTCGCTCAGCTGACGAGGGGTTGCTGGAGATTCCGAGAGTTACTTTGAATTCTTCTGAGGCCCGTGCTTTTATGTTTGTGGCCCCAACCCTCTGGAATTCTCTGCCCCGTCAGCTTTGGGAGTGCAGGATCACGGGGAGCTTTAAGCAGGCTCTAAAAACATTTTTGTGGAATAAGGCTTTTCCTGATTTGCCATGATTTTGATACTGTGTTTTAATGAACTGTTTTTAAATTTTGTGAAGCGCCTTGATAATTGAAAGGCGCTCAATAAATAAAGATATTATTATTATTATTATTTGTTCCTGCCCTTCGGCAAGCGGTGCCCTCTGGGTATCACCCCCATTTGCTGCTTCCCAGTAATAGGCTTCTGTCCTGTGTATTCTGTTGCTTATTGACAACGTCGCTGCCCATGGTGCCCATGTTGAAGGTTGACAGCACGTCCTGCACTTGCGGTACTGCATGTGCAGTTTGCAGGATGCAACATTGTTATGGTGTATCATTTATATTGCTGCCCTTGAGGAAGAGCTTGACAGTTCTTTGGTACGTAATGCATTTGTGATGGCCTGTGGAGTATGTGATTTGCAGTTGACAATAGCTCTTGCACATGTTGAATTGAGTGGTCATTTCGACCAAATTGATTTGCCTATGTATGTTTCATCATTTTGACACTGGGCACTAGGTCAGGTCTGGGGCGGTGTTTTGTCAATTGATACTAAGTTTCCTTGTTCATTATTACTTAATAGTTTAAGTCCTTAAATGAATGTTCACCAATGCTTATGATCTTTCAGAGTGAAAATGGAGACAATTCAATCTATTGAGCAGTCATTATGAAAAGAAAGTGATGCCCGTGTACAGCACAAAGTACACATATGGAATGATGAGACAAGTGATGAGTTTGTGTGAGATTGTTTGCACTCATTGGAAGAAAATGATCTTGGTAGATTTGCTTCCTGCAAATGGATATCTGCCAAAATGTATCCATGGCGATGAGAGTGTTTGAATAAACCATCTAGAAAGTCAAGTGGCAATCCTAAACATACTCGTTTCCTGCACTGCTTATGTGTCCTTTACATTTATTTGTAACGTGACATAAAGCTACACACTGAAATATTGAATTTCTATTGGCCTAAATATAACAGGTGGTACTTCATCAACCCTGCTCATGTTGTTCTATCTCCTGCTGAGCTAGACAATTTAGAGAGGGAAAAAAAGTTAAGTTGATACTCAGAAAAACAGAACTTGGTCTATGAAAGTTTTTTCAGATTGGCTCAATTCAGTACAATTGGAAATTGATCTAAAACTTGCTGTAAAACAGTGCTGTGCTGCTAGCATTGTTCCACAGCCATCTGTTGGCCTGCCAAGGGAACTGCAGAAATGAAACATGAAGATTTACCCTAGCATGGTCCCATCATGCAGTGCAACCCATATCTTGTAATACACACAGATGGAAATCGAAGAACCTAACGTAGAAAGTTAACTGCAAGTTTTTGAAAAGTTTTAAAATGTGTTTTGATGTTAGATAGCTTAAAACTTGCAATGAAAGCTATTTTTGCAACAGTTAAATAGCAGCCACGATATTTCCAATAGGTGTGTTCCAATTGTTTTGTGCTGTGTGTACACCGGCCCAGATATTCAAAAGGGTTGCGCTTGCGTAAGTCCGAACTTGCTCCATTCTGCTATATTCAGCAGGAGGCAGTTGCGCCACAGAAAACATGCTGAGCAACAGCGCAATGCAAATGAATGCATGCTGAACTGGAGGGGAGGAACCATGCATAAACTGCACAGCCCGATATTCAGCAGGGCTGCGCAGAGTTGTGCAGGCGCAACCCCCAACCTGTGCCTGCACAACTTTGAGCCAAAAAAAAAAGGCTTAAGTTGAGGGCTGCCCACAGGTGAGCTGCTGCATTGCAGGGCGCAACACAGCAGCTGCCACCTGTGGCTGGCCCCCAACCCAGTCCCTGTGCCCCCCCCGCAGCCCGATCATGGGCAACTGACTGTAAATCCCCACCACCACCCCCCACTGGCCAATCGCAGGCATAGTTTAATCCTCCACCCACCAGCCCAATCGCGGGCAGCAATGTGGCTTCCCCCCCCGAACGTATCCCTGGTGGTCCAGTGGACCAAAAAGCCCGATCGCGGGCAGTGGTTGTCTAATAACCCCCTCTCCTTCCAAATTCATCCCTGGTGGTCCAGTGGACCGAAAAGCCCGATCACAGGCAGTGGTTGTCTAATAAACCCCCCCCTTCCGAATTCATCCCTGGTGGTCCAATGGACCAAAAAGCCCGATCGTGGGCGGTGAGTGGTTTAAGAAACCCCCGAACATAGCCCTGGTGACTAGTGTTCCCCATCCCACCCACCCCGAAGCCCCACCACCCCTCCCCCGGCAGCGGCGGTGGCAGCATCCACCCGCCTGCCGCCCCATTGACTGCCCGGTAGCTGCACGCCCGGTAAGTGCAGGCAAGAGCCAATGGGCGTGCAGCTATCACCATACATGACAGTCAGATTTAGCGAATGAATGAACATTCATTCATTCACAAAACTGGACTGTCTTATTTGACTATGGGCTCGCGCCGACCAACGCCCTCCACACAACTCTGACCACCGAGCAGTCAATCGGCGGGCGAGGGCAGCAGGCAGGTGGGATGCTGCTGCCCGCCCGGCTGCGGGGGGGAGGCGGGTGGTGGGGTTTTAAGTGGAGTGGGGTAAGGGGACACTAACCACCAGAGGCTATGTTCGAGCTGTAAAATGACTACCACCAGCGATCGAGCTTCGGTCCACTGGACACCGAGGGACCCTAGCAACAGCTGCTGCCCGCGATCAGGCTTTTGGGTCCACTGAACCACCGAGATAATTCGAAGGGGAGACTGATGAACAACCTTGCCAGCGATGAACAGTCCGCACAGACCACCAAGCTGGATCGAAAACGTGCTGCCATATTCGGCAGGCGCTGGTAGAAGAGATAAACTATGCCCGTGATCGGGCCAGTGGGGGGTGGTGGTGGGGATTGTACACTGTTTCACCCGCAATCGGGCAGCAGGGGGCGTCGGTCCCCGACGGCTGCTGCCTGGCAGGGTGCCAGGCGCAAGTCCTCGGGGATCGGCACACCTGCATGCTAATGGCATGCAAATGGGACCATAATCAGATGCAAATGCCCCCCCCGCACCTTGCATGAATTATGGCCCCATTTGCATGTCACCATTTGAATATGGGGATTTTGCGCATGGCGCAATGGTACTTGCGCCACCGCAAGTTGAATGCTCCACTCTGGCCACTTGCGGTGGCGCAAGTTCCACTGCGCCATGCACAGTGGCTGTGGCCATGGGGTGATATTCAAAGGAGTTGCTCAAGGGCGCAACTCCTTTGAATATCGCTCTGGACACACCCCTTCGCAACTATTTTGTGCAGCGCAAGGGCTTGCGCCACAAAATAGCTCAGTTTGAATATCCAGCCCACCATGTTTAACAGTTCAGCATAAACCATTCCAAAACTAAATCAGTTTGTCTGTTCTCATTTATTCATAGAATATTAGTCATATAAACATTGTTGTGATGTAAGAGGATTAAGCCACCCGAAAGGATGGGTCTACTGTGGAATTAAGCCATGGTTGGGTCATTGGATGCACTTGGCCTTCGGCCTCCTGCCATAATCCCCCCAACCCCAACCATGGATTAACCACAGTAGACCCATTCTTTCTCATGGTTTAATCCTTACATGTGAGAACAGTGTGCAGAGTTGCATGGTGTGCTTCATGCCAGGGCTCTGTGGGCACAATGCGATGGATGCATCAGGAAATGCAGTGAATCAAGTTGATAAAGAACCTGTTCAATATATCAATACCTGGCTAGCCATGGGATTATCAAATGGTGACATCCTGTTAAAATTGGCAGAATGAGCGTAGACTATGGAAGAAAATGAGTATTATGTTACTCCACTGGATATAAAAAAATAAGATATTTTTCAATGCCCAGAGATGTCTAGATGGCAATGACTGCATCGCTGTCGATAAAATGGTAAAATCAGATTTAAGTCACAGTATGCTGTTCTATCAGCTGTTGACCCACAGTGTGAAGCAACTATTAATAATAGTGTTTAGTTCACGGTGACAGTTGGATCAGTGCCGTAAATATGGATCATCGTCGATTTCTCTGGACACAACCTATAAAGGAATCATTTACTACATGTTTGCATTTTATGCTGATGTGAAAAACAGTCAAGAAAGAATAATTTCTATAGCTGTTTTTATTGTCAGCACAGAATGTTCTGACATTCTTGAAACTTGTTTGTAAAAGCTCTGTGAAGCTGCAGGAAATTTTCTTTGCTTTACTTTTATTTTTCAGATGTGTTATGGTTGATAATAATCTAAAAGAGATCAGTGTGATACGACTGGTTTTCCAAATGCAAAAGTGTGGTTATGCTGGTTCCTTGTGCTTTGAGTAAATGTTATTGTTATAGTCACTGTTTTTTATGTTTATAAGTACATTTACTTTGACTGCTATATGAACATACGAAGAAATCAGCAGAAGAAGGCCATTAGGTCTACCTAGTCTGCTCATATTGCTGGGTCCACAGCTTGAGCTGCTGTCCCTGCCTCCCTCCCCACCCCCATCCTCCTGTCCATGATCCTTACCTTCCCTATGCCTATCCCAGACTCTCTTGAAATTGCCCACTATCTTCAACGAGACCACCCTTTCTGGCAGTGCATTCCAAATGTTCACCACCCCTCTCTGTGAAGAAGTGCTCCCTGTCCTCCCTCCTAAACCTCCCCCCCTCCAGCTTAAGACTGTGCGCCCCTTATGTTATGGTTGCCACTCATCTTAAAGAGACCCTCCTTATCCACCTTATTTATCCCTTTCAAGTACTTGAAGGTCCCAATCATGTGCTCTCTCTCTCTCTCTCTACCTCCCTCCCCTTTCCTCCAGGGAGTACATGTTCAGTACCATCGACTTCTCCTCATATGCCTTACCCTGTTGAACTGCTATCATCTTTGTAGCCCTCCTCTGGATCTTCTCCAGCAGGTTAATGTCCTTTTTGAGGTGTGTGCACCAGTACTGAACACCATACTCCAGATGTGGCCTCACCAGTGACCTGTACAAGGGTAGTATAACCTCCTCTCTCCTACTACTGATACCCCTAGCTGTGCATCCCAGCATCTTGTTTGCCATTGCTGCTGCTTTCTTGCACTGCGTGGAGTGCTTCAGGTCACTAGTGAGCATCACTCCCAGGTCCTTCTCCTTCTCCTTCTCTAATGCAGATACCTGGACTCTACCTACTGTAGGTAGTACTCCGTCCTGGGATTCTTGGCTCCAGTGTGCAAAACTTTGCATTTTTTGGTACTAAAGCAAAGCTGCCAGATCTTGGACCACCTCCCCAGCTTTTCCAGATCATCCTGTAGGTCCTGTATACCTTCAGCTATGCCCACTCTCCCGCAGAGCTTGGTGTCATCTATGAATAGGCACAATTTGCCCTTAATGCCATCCCCAATGTAATTGATGAAGACACTGAACAACACCAGCCCCAGGACTGAGCCCTGCAGGACCCCACTGGTGACCTCTCTGGTGCCAGATAACTTTCCCTCACAACCATCCTCTGGGTTTTGTCACTCAGCCAGTTTTCCACCCATCTGGACATATTATCCCCAATTCCAAGATCCGCCACTTCCTGATCAACCTTTTGTGGGGCACAAAGTCAAAGGCCTTGCTGAAATCCAGATGGAGGATGTCTACTGCTTAAACACTGTTTACTGTCTTAGTGGCCCAGTCAAATAAATCAATCAGATTCATCTGACACAATCCCCGCCCCCCCCCTCCCGCTGCCTCACATCCTGGAGACTATGCTCCTGTAGATATTCTGCCAACCTTTCCTTAAGTATGGTCTCCATGAGCTTGCATACAATTGAGGTTAGACTGACTGGTCTGTAGTTCCATGAGTCATCCCTTGGACCGCTTTTGCGGAGGGACACCACATGTGATTTTCTCCAGTCCTGCGGTATCATGCCTGACTCCAGTGAATTATTAAATAAGCTTGCCAGTGGACCTGCTAGCTTCACAGCCAGTTCCCTTAGTACCCTTGGATGTACTCTGTCCGGGCCTGGTGATTTATCCACCTTCAATGCTAGCAGCCCCTCCCTCACGGTATCTTCCTCTATCACTACATCTGTGTTTTCCTTGCCCCTGCTCCTCTTCTCCCTCCTGAAGGCAGTGGTCCGGTCTTCTTGCTGGTGAAGACAGAACATGTGATGATGTGGATCCAGGAAATGCAATTGTCGGCAGGAATCAAAAAGTAAAAAGTGTGCAAAATGCACCGTAATTAATCTGGAGTGACCGCACTAGCCTAAAAGGGATTTAAATGGATAGAAATGTACCCTAGACCCATCCTATGGCATATGCTGCTGGACAGAGTGAAGAGAATAAACAAAAAAGACTTGAACTGGTTTATCTAAAAGGTGGTAAGCTGTTTTTTTTCCACGTCAGAATCGGGTATTAATTCTTTACCATCGGAGACAGTTTCCTGTGAATAAGTGCACTGAGTAGCTTGTTTTGCTGAGCTTCTATCATTGTGGCATGAAAATTAATTTATCCTGACCTCAACCACCACCCTTAATTCATGTCACTTATCATGTTGCTGTGTCATTTTATGCAATGTCCTGTACATATAGGGTAGTGTATGGGAGCCCATACACAACCATACTATTCTCATACCGAGTGGTTTCCATGATGATGAGGACCTCGAGAGCGAAGCTCGAGAGGTCCTTGTCATCATGGAAACCATGAGGTATGAGAATAGTGTGTTTATCTATTTGGGCTCCCATACACTTTTCTGTATAGTGTATGGTGCCACAAAACACATGACTGCTTACTGTTTCTTTTTTCTGTAGTCAGTGTTAGCCACCAGGGACCCGCACTTCTCATCCATCTGCCCATCGGCCAGCTCAAGCACATGACTCATCAACCACCCCACCCCCCGTCCTATGAACAGCACTGGTGGGGATGGTTGCATTGTGACATAGCTACTAATGCAGAAGGAAGAGTCGTTCTGCGATAGTAGCTACATCACTGCTGCAACAGAACAACTTTTGTCAGTGTATGGATCGCCATACTCAATGAGGTTCCACCATACGCTATAAGTTTTTCCTTGAACATGGTTCTATTAATGCAATCAGTGGTACAGCAATACTGACCATACAATAGTTCAAAATTTTCTCACAGCTGTGTCTCTTATGTCATAGATACATAGACAGTGTCGGCAGATAAGGGCCTATGGCCCACCCAGTCTGCCCATTTGAGCTTGTAAGTTCAGTTTATGTTTTCCTAGAAGTCTGTTGCCCCTTACCCCTGACCTCCAGAATTCCTTTATGTCTATCCCATGCATTCTTAAATCCCGTGATTGTTTCAGCCCCCACCACTTCCTCTGGCAGGGTGTTCCACTTGTCCACCACCCGTTCTGTGAAGAAATTCTCCCTCATATTTCCTCTGAATCGTCCTCTCTCCAACTTCATCCCATGCCCTCTAGTCCTGGAACATCTTTTCACTTAAAAATAGTGTATTCATGCACCCTGTTCCTCCCTGTAAGATACTTGTATGTCTCTCACTTATCCCTCTCTCCTCCTCTCCTCCAGGGAGTATATGTTCAGTTCCTTCAACCTGTCTTCATAGGACTTGTGATGCAATCCATGCACCATCTTTGTTGCCCTCCTCTGAACCTTCTCTACCCTGTCTATGTCCTTACGTAGGTATGGTCTCCAGAACTGTACACTGTACTCCAGGTGGGGCCTCACTAGTGTCTTGTATAGCAGAATTATGACCTCCCTTTTCCTGCTGGTGATGCCCCTGCCTATACATCCCAGCATCCTATTTGCTTTACCTGCTGCCTTGTCACACTGTTTCCCTACCCTGAGGTCATCAGAGATGATAACCCCAAAATCCCTTTCCTGCTTGGTGCATGCCAGGGTTTTTGTGCCCCATATGCATTATCTTGCACTTCTTTGCATTGAATTTCAACTGCCAAACCCCTGACCATTCTTCAAGTTTCTGCAGGTCCCTTCTCATTCTGTCTACACCTTCTGGTGTGTCTACTCTGTTACAGAGCTTTGTGTCATCAGCGAACAGTGAAATTCTGCCTTCTAGGTCCTGCGCAATGTCACTGATGAAGATGTTGAATAGGACCGGTCCCAGCACTGATCCCTGTGGTACCCCACTGGTCACTCTTCCCTCTGTGGAGTGACAGCCATTTACCACCACCCTCTGTGTGCTGCCACCCAGCCAGTTACCTACCCACCACACTACTGTCCTGACCACACCCATATTCCCAGTTTGTGTAATAGTCTTCTATGTGGCACAGTGTCAAAGGCCTTGCTGAAGTCTAGATAGGCCATGTCCACTGCCCTCCCCTGATCCACCTCCCCAGTCACCCAGTCAAAAAATTCAACGAGGTTGGTCTGACATGACCTCCCCCTGGTGAAACCATGCTGCCTTGGGTCCTGTAGTCCATTGACAACCAGATGTTCCACCAATCTCTCCTTCAGTAGTGCTCCCATTATCTTCCCCACTACCGAGGTGAGGCTGACTGGTCTGTAGTTCCCTGCTTCCTCTTTGTTCCCACTTTTGTATAAGGGGACTACATCTGCTGTCCTCCAGTCTTTGGGTACCTCCCCTGTTTCCACTGATCGGCTAAACATGATAGCCAGAGGTTCAGCCACCACCTCTCTTAGTTCTTTAAGGACCCTGGGGTGCACCCCCATCTGGCCCCATTGCTTTATCAACTCTTATTATTTCCATTTCCTTCATGAGACCCCATCAGGACTTATCCAGTCTTACATAAGAACGTCCATGATTCAATCAGCTATGAGAAATGATTCTTTTGTTAAGCTACAACTTTCATGACTTCATTAGGAACCCCTTTTTGTATCTTTCCTATGTGACAGACCTTTCCATCTTTAATTCTGCACCTGCTGTCTCAGTCCGCTCCCTCCGCTCCTCCTCTAGGGGCCTCCTCGCGATTCCCAGGACGAGGCTAAGAACTGCTGGCGACAGAGCATTTAGTGTCACTGTACCATCCTGTGGAATTCGCTCCCTTTAGTTGTTAGGGAGGCCCCATCTGTTGAGGTATTTAAGGCCCATCTCAAGGCATTCTTGTACGATCAGGCATTCCCGGACTATGTTTTATAGTTCATATTTGTTTTTAAAAAAATTGTTGATGTTTATTTTAGTTTTAGAGACTCTAAATGTAGCTGTAGCTGAGGGTAGCGAATTGTGTAGCAAATTTTGTTTTAATTTGTTTGGAGCAGTGTATTTAATTGATTATTATTGTGCTGTGCTGTATTTATTTGATTGATGTACGGCGCCCAGAGCCTCCGGGATGGGCGTCTTTTTAAATAAAATTTACCTTGCCTTGCCTCATTTTGTCTGTGTTCTATGTACAAGTGGACTTGTTCACTTAGAAACAATATGCCAATTTTCATGTGATTTTACTTATTTTCCTGACCTTCAGTACCACCATGTTGTATGTTCATATGTGGTAGACAGTATATTACACATTCTGATGTATGTAATGCTGTGTCTCATTGAGTTCTGAACAGGGGTGCCGCAACGTGGGGAAAAGCCATGATTGCTTCTCTTCTGACCTTGCACACATTAAAGGGGCACTATGAATGCACTTGGGTAAAAGTTTGTGGGGGGGGGGCTGCCACCACCTCTCGCTCATAGGTTCTGGCACCTATGGTTCTCAATGTACAACATTAGTCATCCCTAATGTCTTCTTTAGACCTGCTGTATTATAAATGTCACTTTAAAAATAGCTGTTATGTAAGGAGCACATGGTGGAAGATCCTAAACATATTTCAGGTGTGTATTAGTATTGTTATTAAACGCACGTCCATCGTGTGTTGAAATGAAGTGGTCTCCAGCACTTGATTTGTAAGATCACAGGTGACTTACCTTATTTGACTGGCAGAGTCCCCCACTTCTGGCCTCGTTGTGTTGATGGCTGCCAACGCCAACACCAGTCTTACCCCTGTTCTTATCCTGTGCTGTTCCACTCACATGCTGGGACACAGATGTTATGTAATGTCATGCTCTTTAACACATTTGCACAATTACTACCAAAAATAGCAACACTGACTGTACACACTTTATCTTGCTTTTTTAGATTTTTCTGTAGTATGAAGTACAACGTTCTTCAGAGGTTTGCAACTCACCGGTAGGATGATCTTTTAGTTTTACTTAACAGCAAGGTGCTTGATTATTATAGGTGAATATAATAGTATAATATAATATAGCAGTGGTCTAAGGCTCTGAGCTGCAAATTTGGTGACATCCAGCAGAACAGACCTGGGTTTGAATCCCACAGCTTCCACTTGCATACTGTGTGACCCTGAGCAAGTCACTTAACCTCCTTGTGCTCCCAGATCACTCCTGTAAAAAGCTTTCAGCATAGTGTGCTATACCTGGTTAAACAACTAAATAAAAAAAAAAAATTCACATTAATAGCTGAAGCGCCATCATTTTATTTATCACTGTAGTATATAATTACACATAATCTCTACTCCAATTCTAATTTAAAATTGACAAATACACATGACACCCATGTATTCTTTGAAGCATCAAGGTATGATTGCTCTTGAGTTAAACAGTACTGAATCCAACCCCCAGGTGTGTAATTAATCACTTATTTAACAATTATGCAGGCGATATCCAATGTGCTCACTCCAAGTATACAATTTATCTTCACGTGTTCGTGGTCAGTGCAATTGCTGATGAACGGTAGATCCACGAGTGAGTTATGAAAGCCCTGCGCACTCACAAGTGATGATAACTTGACTATTTTGAGTTAGGTTATTGTATATTTGATATATGCAACAGTAGTTTACAAGTTGCAGCTTTTAAGTCTTTTATTTCTTAGCTAGCCCACCATCGCAATGGTAGCGCTACCACTTGCAACACTAACAGGGTTCATGAACAAGTCTGTGTTTCCAGAGGTCAGGTCAGGGTTAGGATAGCTCAGCATTTTATGGACGTGGTTGATCACAGGTGATGCTGCAGCTGCAACCACAGACTGGGGGAGAGTGATGTTGGCAGCATGACGTGTAGCACAAGTAAGGCCTTGGCTGACGTCTGGGAGTGGGATAGAAAACAGAAAACATCCCAACCAAAGCAGTATGTCATCACCACCTCCCCATGGGCCCCACACTGCCAACTGTGCTCTCTCCTTGCCAACTGACAGGTCAACTCTTGTGGGGGGGGTTAGTAAGAGCCTTGCTCCCCTGTCAGCCCTTCCCATGAGAGATTATTCATCAGGCAACTGCAAAGTGGAGGTAAGTCCCAGAGATGGCCGGTGACATGGCTGGGTAGGACAGCTGGACAGATGGAAGCTGGGTGGGATGCATGAAGCAAAGTACAGTAAATTATCATCTTTAATGTCTTAGAATATTCTGGTGTTTTTCTTCAATTTTAACAGCTGGCGTATTTGTTATGTAGCATGTATACAACCATAATAAGTATTTCAGCAATGCAACAATGCTATGTTATATACACAGACTAATGACATTTCTTTACTGATTAATACTGTTATTCTGCTGCAGACATTTAGAAGATCGCCATGCAGCAGAGAGGATCCAAGATAGCAACTCAAATGATGTCATGGAAGCAGCACAAAGGGTGTATTCAAAAGGACGGCATAAACCTTCTGAACATAACACTGATGGGCACTGTACTGTTCCTTCAGAAAAAGGCAAAGATAATCAGTAAAACTTTGGTCCACATGACCAGTGAAGCTGCCTTTTCTTTTTTTTACTTTTTATTTGTAAGTTTCAATATAAAACTTACATTAAAATGACACACAGAGAGATACAGTAGTTGATCGGGTAATACAGTCCTCCTACAAAGGCTTTGGATAACACCCTCCCATGAGGTACAACACTGGAGGAAGTATATACTTTAACATCTAAAGTAGATTGTAACCCAGAGCTTGTTACAGCAACAGAGCGATAATAGGGACACGGTTATAGTAGAAAGGTAAAGATAATGCCATTTTTTCCATAGTGGCATAATGCCCGAGAGTGTCTCACATTCAGATAAGTAATTAATAATTTAGAGATCATTCATCCAAAGGGCGAAGCTAAAACACAAGCAGGGAGGAGAGAAAACAGCAACGGGGTCTGCTTAATGAGAAATATACAAGCAACTCTCCTGAGAACATGCAGCAGCATTTAACAAAGGTTATACATGTGTGATGAATGAAATTCAGTCCCCACTGGAGCTAAATCGCACAGACATACAACAGTAGAGCAGTCTGTTGTCCGCATAGTTCCTAGTATGTTCACAAAAGGTGGGAACAGTGTAGATGAGGACATAGCAGACAAAAAAGTCTTAAAACCAATACAACTCCACAAATGCTCGGTAAACACAGAAACACTGCAAAAAATTTGAACTGAAACCAATGGCATTTCACCAGCAATAAAAAGTTCCAACTTTTCCAAAAAGCCCCATTGGGATCAGAGGCTCCCAGCACAAACCTTATTCCTAAACAGAAAAGTATTTAGTTACCAGGCAGTCAGTCGCCTCCTCCATTCTCCTCTCCAGATGAATCTCCCTCCAATCCAGCCATTTCTGATTCAATCCACTGTTGTAGATTGACTTCTTAGGATCATTATAAAGGTAACTATGTCCATTCCAGATGACTTTTAACTTGGCTGGAATGAGGAGCTGATGTGGGATTTTAAGAGTGCGAATGGAGGACCGAACTTTGTCAAAGGCTTTCCTCCATTGCCTCGTAGAGTAGGACAAATCAGGGAACAGTGAGATTTCCACCTCCCCATACCATAGGTGCCATTTCCATTTAGCTATTGACAGGATTCTGTCCCGTAGCCCAACTGCATTACAGATGACCAACAGAGTTTGTGGCCCCCATTCCTCCTAGTGCAGCTCTACGAGGTGTAATTCGATATGCTTTCTCTAGAGCCAGAGTCGGGTCTTCCTCAGACAATCCTAATATTTGTGGCAGCACAGTCTGGACAAAGGCCAAAGGGTCACCCCCTCCACTTGTTCAAAGAGCCTGATCATGTGAATGTTTCTCTCCCTCAGTCGATTTTCCACCGTTTCAATCCTCTGGCATAACAGGGAGTTCTTGCTGATTAATTTGGCAGTTGCATCCACTGATTTAGTAGAGGTGGTTTCTATCCTCTGTACACATTGCTCCATGCCATCCACCTGGGTTTCCAGGGCACTGACTCGCAGAGTCAAGGTATCGAGTTTCTTATCCATGTCCCTTATTGTCTTAACAAGTTGTGCCAGTGTTGCATTTACTGTGGTAAGGGAGACCTCCTCTTACCCATCGTCACCTCTACCTGAGGCTTCAGCTTGTGACTGCGGCCTGCTGCCTTGTGGCTGAGTCTGTTTAGGCTTGAAAAAGTCCATAGGATTAGCAGTGTTCCTTGATTTTCCCATCGTTGTCTCCGCATATACCACAACTGCTGTTAAATTCAAAGTGGCGTCGAAATATCAATGAAAGATAGTTTCTTTTATGAAAAATTTGGCTCTTTCCCTAAGGAGCACTGCTCAGGAGCATTTGCTCCATTCTGCTGCTAAACCCACACCCCCCCCCGTGAAGGAGCCTTTTCTGTATGTGGAAAGGTGTAAGCATCTTGAGTTTGCCCGTGTCTTGAGTGTGGCATTGATGTTAGTGCAATTTGAAAATCAATTGCAATGCAATCCTGATAGACACTCATAAAGAGTATGCACTTGATGATAGGAATCTTCTCATACACAATAGTAGCCACCTAGGAATTGTTAATGTTCAATCAACGCAGTGCACATGTCTTGCCAGTAGCCTGGGTGCCATTTGAGTGTGTCAGCGAGCTCTTGATGCAGTCACTGGACAAAGTAGTTGTGCTAACATCAATGGCACTGTAAACACATCCGGTGAGGACCAAGTGGACCATCAGTCACCAGAAGTGCAACAGGAACCACAAGAGGTGGCTCAATCAGCGTAATCAATGGATGAGCCCAGCAATAAATCAAAGTGGTGTGTGAAAAAAGATGCTTTCAGACTTAAATGACTGGTGTTCAAGCATGCATTACAAAGAGAGTGCTGAGATATTTGCTGCAGTGTAACGTGTGCACTAGACTACGCTGGGACAGTACATTCCTGTCAGTAAGAACAGAAAATCAGAGTGGCTGCATGAGTTTCGAAATACTAGTAAAGGAGAACAGTCAGCACAAAGGACCCCACACTCAAGTGTGAGGCTGGTCCCAATGCACACTTTGTGGGCAAAAATATTTTCGTATACTGTACTTACTGTTTACTGTAGTATGGTAGTTTATATTAGACTAACTTTGCCTAGTTCTAGGCTGACATCTTCCTTTACTACAAATCCCAGAATCCTCTGCAGCTGACATCAGAGCATTAGTCAGCAGTGGGAGATTCAATAGCCTACAGTGCATGTTAGAGCTTTTATAATCTCCCCGCAGATGTTTTCCAGGACTGTTTTGCTGCAGGGGCTAAGTTCAGTCCTCTCTGACTGTATACAGCCCATGGAGGATAGCAGGACCAGCAGACAAAATAGCAGGGCTTATATAAACTCTAACATGCACTACAGGCTATTGAGTCTTCTCACTGCTGCCTACTGCTCTGATGCCATCTGCAGGGGATTCTGGGATTTGTAGTAACAGAATATGTCAGCCTACAACTAAGCAAATTAGTCTGATACAGTCTACTATACTACAGTAAACAGTAAGCATACCAAAATGTTTTTGCACACAATGTGCACATTGGGACCAGCCCCACTCTTGAGTGTAGGGGGGCTTAGTGGTGACTGTTCCTCTTTAAGTGTGCTAAACAAAGATATATGGATATGCATTCTTCTATCGCTGAACCAAGAAAGAACTGACTGTACACCAGGGGCCTGATATCCAAAACTTTGCCTGGGTGCAAATCTGAGTTTTCCCGCACAAACCGGGTTAAGCGTGGATGTGCAATGTTGAAAAGCCCAGTTAGTGCGGGCAAACAGGGGTTATGCCTGGGCAAATGTCAGAGGGGGTGCACAATGTAAATGAAAGGGCGGGGAAATAAATGTAGGCGCAGTCCCATATTCAGAGTATGTCCGCCATGCAAGGCCGTTTTGGCCAGTCCCCTTGCACGGTGCACATATAGCCCATTGAAACCCCAACTTGTCCAGTGGTGTTGCTGTCCTGATGTATCAAAGCATAATGCCCTGGTGGCTAGCGGTCCCTCCCCCCCGTCGATCACTGTCCTGATGTAGCACAACATAATACCCTGGTGCGCGTACTGTATGTACGCTCATTGACAGTTCAGTAGGCAGCCAGCCATGGTGGTGAGCGAAGGGCTGTGGCGGTCACTGGCTCAGGTTCGGGATGGGGGGAGCAAGGTGGTGGGGCACTACCTGCCGAGGTTGAGGGCATGGGGGTCCACTAGACACCAGGGAATAGTGTAACATTCTTGTACAGGGAATCAGGTTGGAGGAGTGACCACTGGACACCAGGGAATTATGTTCTGAGACATCCAGACAGTGATCAGCAGGGGGGAGGGACCACTAGCCACCAGGGCATTATGATCTGATACATCGGGACGGTGATCGGTGGGGGGTGAGAAACCACTAGCCACCAGGGCATTATGATCTGATACATTGGGACGGTGATTGGTGGGGGGGGTGAGAAGCCACTAGCCACCAGGACAATATGATTTTATACATCGGGACGGCGATCTGTGGAGAAAACAACCTATAGCTTCCAGGGAATTATATTTGTATACATCAAGACAGCAATCAGCAGGGGGGGGACCACTAGCCACCAGGGCAAATGTATATATATTGGGCGGCGATTGACAGAGGGGGAACAACAGCAACAGGAAACGTGTATTTTTAGCAGCAGGCCAGTGATCAGTGGGGGGGAAGGGTGCCATGCTACATTGTCTAGGATAACCATGCAAATGAGCCCAAAATGGGCATGCAAATGGCCCCTTAGCACCTTGCAAGCCCAATGAGCTCATTTGCCTGGGTCCATTTGAATATGGCCACAGTGGCCCTATATTCAGTGGAATAGCGCTTGGGTGCTAGTCCACTGAGTATAGTAGTTTTGGGCACCCAGGCAAGAGCAAGGTGCAGCGCAAATAGTTGCGCTCCACTTTGGCCATTTCATAATATTAGGCACCAGGTGTCCGGATGCAGAATTTTAATTTGTTGCCAATAGAACAAGAATCACCAGTATCAGGGCGAAACCAGTGTTTGAAATTCTAAAACAAAAGTGATTCACTTATACATACTTTTCATGACTATCTATTCACATATCATTCTCATTATGTTTAGTTGACACTTTGTGACTGGTTTCCTCACCTAGCACATTTAACGCAGTCTAATTTTTAAAATGAATCTGTACACCTACTTTGATGCAATGGAGCATGTTCTACTGCGTTTACACAAAGTACAATTTTCCAATATTTCGGCAACGGGTCTCTTACCCCTCCAAAGTGGCCTTTCATGTCCATCACTCCACCATAACATTATGACTTACCTGCCCCGCTGACACAGCAGGTCTCTCACCATCCCTGAGTTTTTTACTCAGATGCACAATAACACTCCACACAATTTGCCTCACTGTCACATCCTGTCTGTACCCTTTCTGCAGCACTTTGCTCTGTCACCGTCTGTATGACTGTACTGCTGCCATCCTTTAATCTGCCAATTCCATTCCATTCCATTCTCTGCAACGTTCTCTCTCTCTCTCTCTCTCTCTCTCCTCATCTCAGCCTTGCCAAACCATGACAAAGGTGTTCGATGGGGGCGACTGAACGTTTTACCTTGTTAGACATGTTTTTAAATATTGCACCAGTTCGCTATTTTACATGTGGGTGAAGGTAATGCAGTGATTTCACCTTGTATTATATTCTTCCTTATGCAACAACAGATGTAGGTCGTCAGGTAGAGTGTGAGTATACTATGCATTACCAAGCATTCAAATGATCAATTTTCAACTAATCAATTTTAGAGAATTGAGGCTTATTTTACTAACCATTTTGTGACAAATTATAAATGTTAGTCACATAAGGACCACATGGTAAAAGCAGTCTTCTACCATTGTCATGTCATCGGTCTTCTCCCCAGACAATCATGAATATATGTTTAAAGACACTTCTCCGTGGCCATTCTGTAATGGATATATATATGCCCTTCAAGTGAGTGTTTGAATGTCCTTATCCTAATGTTTTTATTCCTCCACCACTTCACTGACACTCTTTTCAATATATTCACCACTCTTTCCTTGAAGAACTATGTTATTACATCCACCAAAAGGTTAACATTTTCAAGGTTAATCATATGCCCTGTGGTACTTCTTCAGTTTCTGGTTCCCAAGACATTCAACGCTTTTATCATGTTCAGCACAGTGAGGCACCTGCTGCTCTCTGTTCTGTTACATACTGATCTACTGTCTAATGGGGTGCAGATGCCAGCATCCATCAGTCTCTCATGGCACATTCTCTGTTGCAACCCAGCATAGAAACATACAATTGGAAGGCAGATAAGGACCACTTGGCTCACCCAGTCTGCTCAATTTTCCCTACCTACAATATCACGGCAGACCCTATTTGAGCTACAGCTCCTACTCCCACCCCCATTCCTTTCCACTAAGACTCCCTTATGCCTATCTCATGCATTCTTGAACCCCACCAGTTTTTGTCCCCACCATCTCCGTTGGAAGGCTGTTCCAGGAATCCAACACTCTTTCTGTGAAGAAGTACTTCCTCACATCTCTCCTGAATCTACCTCCTCCAGTTTCACAGCACGTCCCTTGTTCTCGAACACCTTTTTTACTGAAAAATACTTTCCTCCGGTACCTTATTTACCCCCCATGGGGTATTTAAAGGTCACTATCATATGCCCCCCTCCTCTCTTTCTGTGTGTACATAATGAGTTTGCTTAGTCTCTTCTCATAGGGCTTTCAATGCAGACCCTTCACCCACGTCAAATCCATGTCAAAACCCACGTACCTTTTAAATATGAATCCTGTGGCCTGACTCCAGCTGCTCCATATTGTTTCTGTTGTGTGCTCTCCAGATATGTACGCAATACTTCATATGTGTTATCAACAGGTAGTTATGTAGTGAAAACAGAAACTCACACCGAGTGCTAGACAGGGGCACCATTTAGGTAGAGCAGAGGGCAGCAATTGCCCCCCCGCCGCATTTGGTTCTAGTTTGTTCTTTTATGGTGTGGTAATATTGGCATTATTTGAATTTCATTTGCCACAATAACTATCTCCCTGTGTGTGCTCACACTGCAGCTGTGTGCCTAAGTCATCTGTTGTCCACTCACTGAGTCTCTCCCCTTTTAGCAGCAGCAACATAATTTAACATGGAGGAGGAAGAGCGTGCAAGTTGCACGACACTGTCTTTCCCACCACAGACTAGCTTGGACTCAGAGGACTGAGCTCTTGCTCATAGTAGCAGTGCGGCGGCATACTGAATTTTTTTAAACTCTCCTTCTGTGGTTGAAAGTTGAAAGGGGAAAGGGGGTGAGTTAGCTAACTCAACTAGCCTACACCAGTATAGGCTCACAATGAAGCAGCGCAGGGCCCAACGGCAGCATTGCAAGCTAGCAGCATTGGAGATGGTGGAGTGGCCTACAAGCCTTGAGAATCAGCGCCGCAGCAGTGACAGCCAGCAACAGGTTGGTTTGTGAGTGATTCAGTCGAGCTCGGGAGTTGGGACCCAGGACAATTCATTCCAGCTTGGCAGATTCTGGCAGTCTTGGCAAAAGTACAAAGGCTGTTTTAGGTGGGTACCCTTTTGTAGTAGATAAATCCAAAAAGTTCGTATTTGGGGCCGTTAATAGGATAGTGTCAGTAGGCAAAATGAAATTACAGCAAACCAGCCACACTTCTTTCTTCATAACAACGTAGTTTTATTTATTTTTTTTTGCACTTATTTAACCAGGAGCTGAAAGCTTGTTTACAGGTGCGACCTGGGAGAACAGGGAAGTTAAGTGACTTGCTCAGGGTCACACAGTATGTAAGTGGGGGCTGTGGGATTCAAACCCAGGCCTTCAGATTTGCAGCTCACAGCCTTAAACCACTGCGCTATACTGCCACCTATTTTAAATATTTCTTGAACACAGTGATTCCCTGTGTTGCCCAACGTTCGCCCAAACCTTGGGCTTCTTCAGGGGCTAGGATCTTGTGTTCTTATTCATGTAAAGTTCATTTTAACTTCTGAATGAGACTGGTATCTCGTGTTCAAATTTTTAAAGTATATTTATACTTATTGGAAACAGCCGCTTCCGACCTGTGGGGTTTTACAGACTATCGGGGCTGCAAGTTCCAAAATGCCCTTGTCAAAGTGTAGTCTTTCTTTTGTCTTGAGCTTGTTCAAAGCTTCTCAGCGTGTGTTGTAGTTCTCAAAGGTTCTATGCTGGCAGAAGGTCAGAGGAGAGCCTGGAGAGGGTTTGAAAGAAAACTGGGAGTTAGTAGCACACTGGCAGGCCAAGCCACAGCAGGTTCAGGCCAGACGCCATGGCCGGGTAAGTAAAAGTAATTAAATTATTATAGGTGGGGAGAGATGAAATATTGAAGCGCATTCTGCACCGGTTACCCATATGGGTAGAATGGAATGTGGAGAGATCAGGGGGCTCTTTTTGAGGGGGTTCAGGACAGGTTTCAGAAAAAATAAATAAGTAAACGGTTAGTAACTGGGGGGTTATTATACAACCCCAAATCTGATGCACGGCTCGGGGCTTGAAGTAGAGTGCGTGATAGAATGAAATGCTAAATAATCAAAAAAATTCTAATGAGGCTGACTGACTGAAGCAAAGAGTCAGAAGAAAATGGTGAGACGCGAGAGTTGGTGGTTAGTGTAGGATTGCCTTTAGTTTGAAGGCCTACTAATTAAAATTTGATGTTGTGATGATAATTATAGCTGAAATGAAATGAAACAAGCAAGTGTGTGGTGTGTTAAATTCTGAATCTGATGACCTGATGGATAAGGCTGTGATGTTGTTGTTTGTGGTCCAGGCAGGTGCTTCCTCTCTGCAGAGCTGAAAACATTCAAGCTGGAATCAGCTTGCACATTCGAGCAGACAGGTAGCTGCTCAAACATGAGTACAGTGCCTGGGCGAATGTGCAGAGGTTCTTTCTAGGTGCTTAACTGGCACCTGGCCCCCATTGGTTGTTGCCCCCCACTGTTGAAATCTGAAATGATGCCCCTACTGCTAGAGCTATCTCCACATATGTATCCTATCACCCTACTGTTCCGACCCACTGCTTTTTAACCCTGCAATGAATGTTTCCAGTAATCTGATTTGATAACTACAATGTAACTTTAATGCTTGCTGACTGCCAGTTGGCTATGTCACCACCCCGTCGCCCACTGAGGTACTGAGTATCTATGTCTCACTGGGCAGGCTATAATGGTTTGCATCACCGCATGGTAATCAAAGTTGTATTCTGTGTGCGATGTATGTGCCCCAGAAACAACCAATTCTACTACCATACCATGCCAACGGTGAGTTCTGTGTCACAGTGAAACTATGTGACAGACCTTGAAAGCAGCAAACCACATACTGTTGCTAAGTGAGTGGTGAAAGTTCCAGCATCCATGACAGATGAACACTGCCAAACACAAGTCCGTGCTTTTACTATCAGTATTCTGAATAAGCCTCGAGTTTTACTATCAGTCATATACTTCAATCGTTCTAACTTAACTGTTCGGTTACTAACACCATTTCAATGTTTACTATCAGTGCAGTTTTCCTTCTGTATGAACCACTGAAGAGAGAGTACTGTTTTCAGACTGTCATTTACACAACCTTACAGTCTCATTTGTGTTCTTAAATAGGAAAGGATGATTATGATTGAGCAAATTTCATGCCTGTCATTTCCAGTGTTTTGTGGACTACCGCTGACCAAGTTATAATTGTTGCCTGTAAAAACAATGTTTATATTATATGTACCAATGTTGTGTTTGCATTTATTCTCGATTGGTAACTTAGCCTGTCCATTGGTACATTGCACAGTTCTGCACTGTTTACATACGAACATATGAACGCTGCTGTTGATAACTGTTGCCCTTGAATTTAACACTGTATTTAAATAAACTGCTTTAAACAACAACCAGAATTGAACACTGCGAGGCATTCATCAGTCCTGTAGAGGGTATTGTTCAACATATTCATAAATTAAGAGTTATTCAGAAGTATCATTAAATGCTTATATATTTCAACATCACACTGAATTCTGTAATACCATCTAATATAAATTAATGAAAATAATTTTTGGATAGAGGGGGCATGGCAGGGTTGTCTGTTGTCCCCATACCTTTTTGCTCTGTATGCTGAACCTTTGGCCCAATATCTATGGGATAATGAGCAGATTCGCAGCTATCCAGTTGGGGACCATATATATAAGACCATATATTGTGCAGACGGTTTGTTACTATACATCACTCAGCCCGAGCATTCCCCCCCGCCCTAGCAGACAGTCTATAGCTTATTAAATCTGTATCCAACTACAAAATTAATAAACAGAAAACAGAACCATTACAAAATATAATTCCGGCCCACTCCCCAATTAAAACATCAATTCCCATATAAACGGGACAAATCCCAAATCAAATATTTAGGGATAAATTTGACTTCGGATCCAACACAGTTATACACTGAAAATTTCTATCCCTTGGTCATACAGACGGTTACAGACCTTAGTATGTAGACCCATCTGCCCCTTCCACTAGTTCACCAGGCAATCAGTGACTAATATACTGAAGAAGGGTGGCAATAGCATAAAGAGAGACTTTTGGTAGGGTGATCTTTTGGAACAGGGTTTTTAAATAAAGTTACCACTGACACTGACAAACTATACAAATGAATATCCTACCCCAATTGTATTTGTTTCACAATATTCTTATTTTCCCAGTGAAGAAAGACTTACAAAGGTGGGATAAAATGATACACTACTTTCTGTGGCAGGGAGACAGACCACGGGTGGTATATAAAAAGTTTCAATTACCAAAACTGAAAGTGGGACTAGCCCTACCAAACTTCACCCTTTATGCTACTGCCGCCTTTCATCAGTATATTAGTCATTGGCTTCACCCCCTACAGCTGCACCCCAATGGGTACAGGTTGAAAAGAACATAGCTTCTGTTCCACTTGATGTTATATAGCTGTGTTTCAGCTGGATCCTCAACAGGAATTTTCGTACTTCACAACAAACATATTACATGTGTGGAAGTTATATATGACCTTACCCATGAAAGGGATGGGAGCCAAATGGGTTGGGGTTCCTGCTCTAGCCCCTCAATTTCTTCCAGCTAAATGGGACCATAAGTTTCAATCCTAGATCTGCTTGGGACTAGTACACATCTATCAGTTTTATACAGAAGGAGTGTTTAAATCCTATGAATAACTGCAGTCAGACTTTCCACTAAGTAGACAACACTACTATAGATTTCTTCAAATTTGACATTATCACAAGCAGAATATGGGGCTTCAGTGGACCTGCACTTAATCCCACCACTTTTTTTCATATTTGATACACACACAAACTACCACAGTCCAGACCCATTTTATTTCTAGGGCTCTCAAGCACTCTTGAATACACTTAACATTATGCATACCTTACAATCCCAGTGGGAATCGGAATTCAACATGTCTTTCACACCTCAACGATGGTCAAAGATATGGCTCCAACAGCATAAGGTAATAACTTGTTTGTAGATCTGGTGAGAATTCAGCTGGAAGATTGCCAGCTGATATTTTCAAAATTTCCAAGTCACAGCTAGGTTCTCTACTTCCCACTCTTCTAGCTGCTGGAGACAATGTGGCTGTCCGACAGCTATGCATAGCCACATTTTCTGGACTTGTCTTGTTCTCTCTGCTTTCTGTGAGTCAGTAGATAAGGTGCTGTGGGAATTAATAACTGATTTGGGCCCATTAGTGCCCAAGAAGGCAATACCCCTGCACTTCCCTCCACAACTGAAACAAAAACACTTCATGTACCTAGCAGGTATCATTCTAGCAGCAGCTATGACTAAACTGTGGCTTCACCAGGCCCATCCTCCAATTTCTACCTGGGAAGACATCACTTACCATATATGTCGGATGGAGCATATGATGGCACAACTACAAAACACTCTCCCAAACGGTTCCATGGTGCCAAGTGATGGGAGATCACTCAGCATGCTGATGAGTCGGGTTCATCCCCAAACCCAGGACATAAGGAGCAGATGCCAGTGGGGGTCCCTCCCGGGGGTGGGTAGTGCTGTACCGCTCCTATAGCGGCTCCTGGTGGTCGACTCAAGTGGTGACCTAGGCAGTGTGGGTGTGTTCACACTGCTGGGTGTCCCCCTACAGGACACATGCTGTGATAGCACCAATGTGGGTTGGTGGGGACAGATAATGGAAAATGGGCTGTCCAGCCCCGCTGGATGACCGGCTGCTTGTCCCCCCATGCTGAGGTCCCCAGAGCGCACCTCCTCCATCCCCCATGTCTGTCCCGGGGGCACCATACTTGGTAATCTCCTCTTCTGGAGGGGCCCTTCTAGCAGAGTTAGTGCCAGACCCTGAGGATGCAGGGCGCATGGAGATGTGACCAGTGGAAGGAGGCAGCTAGGGTGAAACCGGCGGGTATCAGGGACATTAGTGACCTGAAGGAGTAGTGGGTTGGGGCCATGTGTGTAAGCATAAAACAAATAAAGCAAAAAAAAAAAAAAAACACTCTCCCTTTGTTGGAAAATAGATGGACAGCATGGCTTCTGTATGTAGCCACGCACAGACCTGATATTATCCCTTAGATGGGGGGAGCCTTCACTGTGATGGGGGCATTTCAATTGATTGTGCTGGAGAGACTGCCAGGCTGGGCAGTCCATCAAGGTAAGAGTCTTTATAGATTACAACCTGAAAGAATATTAATCCAACCCTCAGCAACACATAAAATAAAATACATGTTAGTCACTCTCTCCAGTTACCACCCTATGAGATTTAACTTTATGATGGATGACTAGTAAGTGAATGGAATATATACTATTTCAGCATGACTATGATGTATCATATCATGATGTAATGGCACTTTGGATGTACCTTGAAAATTTTAATAAAATTACAAGTTAAAAAAAAGAAAAGAATTTTTGGTATTTGCTGATTAGCATCAGCCTCCTGTTGTCTCTAAAAATTAGCAACACATTGATTTATCTGTACGAGAAATAATCACATTTACGTAAAAAAATGACAGCATAAGAGCAGTTAACAGTTACTGTTTTATTTACAATTGTAAACAGTAAATATCTCACAAGTTTTGTCTTATGTTTTACAAAACGTATATTTGTTGGAAACATTTTTTCAGACCTTTTTATCATAGTAAGTATCATAGTAATGTGTCAGCAGAAAAGGACCAGCCTGGTCCATTTAGTCTGCCCATTTCCCACCCACCCCTACTTGTCTCCACTCCCCAGAGATAATTTCCTGTGCCCACTAGTCAACCCCTTGTATCTATTCCACAGCCTCTTGAATTCCTCCACTGTTTCTGCAAGTACCACCTCATTAGGTAATCTGTTCTGGGGTTCCATCCCCCCTCAGTAACACACATTTTAACATTTTAGCATTTTAACAAACATTTTCTTTTTTAAATATGTGTAATTTTCTTTTATATTAAAAGAGAAAACATACATTGTTCAGTTTGCATTCCTGACCAGAGGGAGGGAAATCGGGCAGACTAGATGGGCCATGGGGTCTTTTTCTGTCAACAAATTTTTTATGTTTCTATGACCAGAGTGAGAACCAGTTCCCTCTTTGGATTTACATCTCTAAAGTATAGCATTTAGAAGAAGACAGGAATGGCACTGTTTGCTGTACAGTCTATAAACAATACTTGGAACTACACTAAAAAAAGATCATAGCAAACCATTAAACTGGATACAGAGGGGGTAGAAAAATAAGAGACACAGTAGATCTGGAAACATCAGTAAATAGGAAACAAAAGGATGGAAAAAACAACTGTAACCCAGTTAGATGCCTTTTGGCAAATGTTAGAAGTTTAGATGGGAAGTTTGATGAGTTTAATCTTCTTATAAGAGACAAGGATATTAAAATTGCAATCTTGATGGAAACCTGGTGGGAAGAGGGGGATACATGGGGTAAGGACATAAAAGGTTATAATTTATATAAAAAAATCAACGAAGTATAGGAAGGGGGGAGGGGTTGCAATATATATACACAAATCTTTACAAAGTTTGGAAATAAGTGAAAGTAATTTACAGATAGAACACCTGTCAATTAAAATAATTCCTGACGGAGCTCCAAACATTGTACTGAAAGTTTTATATTGCTCACCTTCAAATACAAGAGAGTGATCAGGAAATTTTAGATTAGTTGGAACTTTTGAACCCATCAGATAACATCATATTGGCAGGGGATTTAAACCTTCCAGGAATAGATTGGGAGAAACATACTACCAAATTAAATATAGAAAATAACTTTTTAGATATATTTAATCAAATTGGTTTAGTACAAACGGTGAAACAAAACACTAGGGGAAATAATTTACTTGATGTCATCTTGACAAACATGGGTAATACCTTAACTAATACCAGGGTTGGAGCACCGTTGGGTAATAGTAACCACCAGATTGTTCATTTTCAATTGGCTGAATTAGCATTTGCAAAAAAAAGGGTTAACAAAAATTCAAAATTTCAAAAAAGCAGATTTTAGGCAAATTAGAAAGGCTATAAAAGATTGGGACTGGAAGACAAATTTTGAAAATCAAACTCTCAATGAAATGTGGGAAATATTGATAAATAAGATAAAACTTGAAACAAACAAAAATATAAAATACACATCAAAATACACCAAAAAGGGATAACATCCAAGATGGCTAAATCAGAAACTTAAAAAACTTATCAAATTCAAAAATAAAATTTATAAACATTTAAAACAAAACAAAATTAGTCAACACATATATAGGGAACAACAAAATAAAGTAAAAAAAAAGCTATAAAGGTGGCTAAGGCCGCTTTTGAGAAGAAACTAGCTACGAACAGTACAGAGAATTATAAGAGTTTTTATTCTTATATTAACAATAAATAAGGAAACAAACAAAGTATAAGCCCATTTAGGGATAAAAATGGGGAAATTCTAAAAGAAAAGGATATGGCAAATGCACAAAATAAATATTTCGGTTCTATGTTTAATCATAAAGACAAATCAAGCAGAGGAAATAACTATATAAAATCAATAAAAAAACAAATATTAATAGACATTAAGGACATAACAACAAGATTAATGAAAATAAATAAAAACAAATCTCCGGGACCAGATGTCATCCACTCAAGAGTAATCTCCGAGATTGCAGCTGAAATAGCTCCATCTGTGACATATATATTTCAGAAATCTTTAGATAGTGGGGAGGTGGCTTCTAAATGGAGGGAGGCTCATGTCATGCCAATATACAAAAAGGAAAGAAGGATTCCCCAGAAAATTATAGACCAGTGCACCTGACTTCAGTCCTGGGAAAAATATTGGAGGGAATAATGAAAGATCATATTCTTATAAATCTATCTGAGAAACAGAAATTGGATACCAACCAACATGGCTTTACTAAGGCAAGATCCTGCCAAACAAATCTTCTTCAATTTGATATTTTTTATCATGGCACATTTTCTCCCTCTGCCGGTCAACCCCCATCTGACCGACCCCCCATGGCCCGTCCCCGGAATCACCGGCTTCTTACCTGCCAGCCCAGGAGCAGCGCCTGCAGGGGTCAATCTTCACCCTGCTGACTGGCATTTTTCCAGTTTTCTTTCCCGGAGACCCCAGGAGTCAGCAAGCATGTGCGTGGAGGTGCGCATGCGCAGGACAGCCCCGGTCACGGCCTCCTTCCCCCACCCCCTGGCCTATTGCCTAGGCCCCCTGTAGCCCGAGCTTCCTCCATCCTCCACTGCGGGTCACCCATCAGCCAAGGGATGCCGCACGTCCTCCCTGGAGAGGAGAACCTGCCTGTCGGCAGCTCCATCCAGCTCCGCCCTCCCCCCGTGCCGACCTCCGGTGCCCCGGGCTCATTCCCGAACCTGGGTCCCTGGTGTGGGTCGAAGTAAGGCACCAGTGCCTCAGCCTTCTATGCCACCAGGCCAGCAAATCTTCTTCAATTTTTGAAAAGATTAGTAAGGCTTTGGATGAGGGTAACTCGGTGGATGTGGTACAATTGGATTTTCAAAAAGCTTTTGATAAGCTTCTACACCCTGAGTTAATTGAGTCGCTCTATGAACAAAATATCGAAAATAATATTATCAACTGGATAAGATCATGGTTGGAGGATAGAAAGTAGAGGGTCACGGTGAATGGTGTATTATCCGATTGGATGTCAGTGTCAAGTGGGGTACCACTGGGATCTGTTGGGGCCTTGTCTGTTTAACTTGTACATATCCACCCTACAGTGTAAAAATGAAAATATTTGGGTCATAAAATTCACTGACGACTGTCAAGTAGGTACTGTCATAAAATCAGCACAGGATCAAAATAAGCTGCAAAATTTTCTTAATCACATCAAGCAATGGACTGAAAAATATAAGCTCAAACTAAACGGGGAAAAGTGTGTAGTTCTTCACATGGGAAGAAATAATACAGAGTTTCAATATAGTTTAAGTAAGGAGCTACTTAAAACATCCGTAGAAGAAAGAGATCTGGGTGTAATTATAAAAAATGACCTTACCTTTGGAACACATTGCGATCAGATGATAAAAAAAGCAAATAAAACCTTGAACCGTATTCTCAGGCACATTGAGAGTAGAAATAGGGAGGTGCTAATGCCACTCTATGGGTCATTGGTGAGAACACAACTCGAGTACTGTTCTCAAGTTTGGGCACCATATAAGAGGAATGAAATTGAAAGAGTGGAGAAGTTCTCTTTTTCATCAGCTTTCCATAATATACACTAAGTGGATGGTTGCATCTATGTATCATACCTGTTATGAATACTACTATGTTTATAACTTAAAACCAGTAAAGAAGTTGAATTGAAAGAGTGGAGAAGGTGCAGCGAAGAGCTACTAGAATGCTGAAAGGTTCTGAATATAGACCATGCGAGGAGAGGATGAGGAAAATGAATCTGTATTCACTTGCACATGGGCGTTGGAGAGGTTATATGATCTTAGTGTATAAGGCATTTCAGGACCAAAAGCTTAGAACAGATCTGGGGCTGGAAACAAAGAAAAGAAGTATAGTACTAGAACACATAATTTGCAATTAGACAACAAAGATGGAGACTACTATTAAAACGAAAATACTGGTTTAGCCAGAGGATTGTCACCCATTGGAACTCACTTCCAGAAGTTGTTGTAAATAGTCCTTCATTGGGCATTTTTAAAAGTAGATTGGACAACTACAGTCAAAATAAAATCTATGAGAACTGAAGTGTAGAAATTGTATAAAATTTGGAAAAATAGCAAGCAAAATGGGCGAAAGTCCAGATGATGCTTTGTAATGACTATGATACTTCTTAGTAACATGCTCGTGTTAACCATGTGGGTGCTGGACTCTAACCTTCTTTTAAACTTGAGGTGTGCAACTTCCTAGATTGGGGCAGGAGAGTACAATAGCCCCCCAATGCATGTCAGGGAGGAGGTGATCCTCTGCAGCAGTTGGAGGACAGAGTACCCCTGTGGGTACTGCCTCCGCCATGTGTGGACACAGTCAGGAGGGTATGCAGGAGAGGGATGGTGGAGAGAGGAGGACGTCAGTATATAGTCTGTGCCTGAGGTTGTGGTAGATCATTTTTTGAGCTTGAGATGTCCAGTTCACCTTAATGTATATCTAAAAATGAGTGGGCCACAAGTTCTCTTCCCCAGGTTGGTGGGGGTGGTATGGATAGGGAGATTACAGGCACATGCAAAGCATGAAGCTGTTGCTTACCTTGTGGCTTGTAAGATTCTAGAGGGGTTGGGGTGTGGTGCAGTAAGTGTCATGTCTTATATGGGCCTATAGTGTATTCTTGTACTGTATCAGTTTTATAAGCTTTAGCAGCTTGCTGGAATTTCCCAGCTACATAGATACATAGACAGCGTCGGCAGATAAGGGCCTATGGCCCACCCAGTCTGCCCATTTGAGCTTGTAAGTTCAGTTTGTTTTCCTAGAAGTCTGTTGCCCCTTACCCCTGACCTCTAGAATTCCTTTATGTCTATCCCATGCATTCTTAAATCCCGTGATTGTTTCAGCCCCCACCACTTCCTCTGGCAGGGTGTTCCACTTGTCCACCACCCATTCTGTGAAGAAATTCTTTCTCATGTTTCCTCTGAATTGTCCTCCTCCAACTTCATCCCATGCCCTCTAGTCCTGGAACATCTTTTGCTTAAAAATAGTGTTTTCCTGCACCCTGTTCCTCCCTGTAAGATACTTGTATGTCTCTATCATATCCCTCTCTCCTCCTCTCTCCAAGGAGTACATGTTCAGTTCCTTCAACCTGTCTTCATAGGACTTGTGATGCAATCCATGCATCATCTTTGTTGCCCTCCTCTGAACCTTCTCTACCCTGTCTATGTCCTTACGTAGGTATGGTCTCCAGAACTGTACACTGTACTCCAGGTGGGGGCCTCACTAGTGTCTTGTATAAGCGGAATTATGACCTCCCTTTTCCTGCTGGTGATGCCCTGCCTATACATCCCTGCCATCCTATTTGCTTTACCTGCTGCCTTGTCACACTGTTTCCCTACCTTGAGGTCATCAGAGATGACAACCCCAAGATCCCTTTCCTGCTTGGTGCATGCTATATCCTCACCCACCAACTGATATATTGTGCTAGGGTTTTGTGCCCCATATGCATTATCTTGCACTTCTTTGCATTGAATTTCAACTGCCATACCCTGACCATTCTTCAAGTTTCTGCAGGTCACTTCTCATTCTGCCTACACCCTCTGGTGTGTCTACACTGTTACAGAGCTTTGTGTTATCAGCAAACAGTGAAATTCTGCCTTCTAGATCCTACGCAATGTCACTGATGAAGATGCTGAATAGGACCGGTCCCAGCACTGATCCCTGTGGTATCCCACTGGTCACTCTTCCCTCTGTGGAGTGACAGCCATTTACCACCACCCTCTGTGTCCTGCCACCCAGCCAGTTACCTACCCACCACACTACTGTCCTGCCCACACCCATATTCCCCAGTTTGTGTAATAGTCTTCTATGTGGCACAGTGTCAAAGGCTTGCTGAAGTCCAGATAGGCCATGTCCACTGCCCTCCCCTGATCCACCTCCCTAGTCACCCAGTCAAAAAATTCAACGAGGTTGGTCTGACATGACCTCCCCCTGGTGAAACCATGCTGCCTTGGGTCCTGTAGTCCATTGAAAACCAGATGTTCCACCAATCTCTCCTTCAGTAGTGCTTCCATGATCTTCCCCACTACGAGGTGAGGCTGACTGGTCTGTAGTTCCTGCTTCCTCTTTGTTCCCACTTTTGTATAAGGGGACTACATCTGCTGTCCTCCAGTCTTTGGGTACCTCCCCTGTTTCCAGTGATCGGCTAAACAGGATAGCCAGAGGTTCAGCCACCACCTCTCTTAGTTCTTTAAGGACCCTGGGGTGCACCCATCTGGCCCCATTGCTTTATCAACTCTTATTACTTCCAGCTCCTTCAGGACCCTTTCTCGTGTAAAGGGACTTGTGTCCATTTCTGCACCATTCTCACCCCTTGTACTCCCTTCAGACCCATTACCCTCCTCTTCCTCAGTAAAGACTGAGCAGAAATACCTGTTCAATATGTCAGCTTTACTGTTGTCATCCTCCACGCGGCTCCCATCCTCCCCCTTCAGTCTCACTATCCCTCCCTTTGTCTTTCTTTTTTCACTTATGTACCTGTAAAAGGTTTTGTCCCCTCTACCCACTGATTTTGCAATGTGTTCTTCTGTCTGAGCTTTGGCTTCCCTTACTGACCTCCCTGCCTCCCTTTGCGTTTCCTGGTACTTCTCCCTATCCCCTTCTGCCTGTGTCTTTTTGTATTGCTTGAATGCAATCTTTTTGGCTTTCACTTTCTTTGATACCTCTTTGGAAAACCATAATGGTCTCCTCTTCCTTTTCCTCTTGTAACCTGCTTAATGCATAATTCTGTTGTTCTTGTAATCCCCATTTTAAATACTGCCCACTGTTCCTCAACCCTGATTCCTGTCCCATTCCCCTTAATGCCTCTTTCAAGTATCTCCCCATTTTCCCAAAGTCTGCCCCTAAAATCCAGGATCGTGTTTTTGTGTGGTTTGGTTCTGCTCTTTCTGTGATTTCAAACCACAATGACTGGTGGTCACTGTTTCCCAGGTGCTCCCCACTGTTATCCCCATCACACTGTCCCTGTTTGTGAGCACAAGGTCCAGTATTGCCTTCTGCCGAGTTGGTTCCATGACCAGTTGCTTGAGGAAGGCACCCTGAAGGATTCAGGATAAATCTGCTCCTAGTTGATGCTGCTGCTGGGATGCTCAGTCCACGTCTGGAATATTGAAGTCTCCAACCAGTCTACCTCACCCTTGTCTGCCATCCTTTGGATGGCTAGCATCAACTCCTATCTGTTTCTTCCTCCTGGGCTGGTGGTCTATAGACCACACCTGTGCGGATGGCTGTCCCCATTTTCCTTTCCAGCTTAACCCACAGTATCTCTCCCCATTTGTTCCTCCTGGATCTCTGTGGCCCTTATGTCATTTTCACATACAGTGCCACTCCTCCTCCTCCCTTCCTGCCTGCTCTGTCTCTTCTGAATATGTTGTAGCCAGGTATGGCCATCTCCCAGTCATGGTTATCATTACACCAGGTTTCAGTGATGGCCACAATGTCAGGTCTGACTGTACCATGACGGCCTCAGATCTTCCATCTTGTTGCTAAGGCTCCTGGCATTTGCACATGGCTTCCATGATTTGACCTCCTAGACTGCTTCACTGTTCTACTCCAGCCCCTTCCTTGGTTGTCATTTATCTCAGGTTCTCCTTGCTGTCTGCCCTTCTGCTGAATTTTGCCCCTTTCTGCTTATCCACCTCTTGGGCACTAACCTCCATCTTTTGCACACTGCTTTGCAGAGATAGCCCTCCTCTGGTTCACTGGTTCCACTGCTAGCTGTGGGAGTGAGCAATGAGTACCCTCCTTGCTGGCCTGCCACCCCCTTTGCTAGTTTAAATGCTTGTCAATGTAGCATTTAAACTTATCATTGGTCTTGGATTCCCTCCAGGATGGATGCAGGCCGTCAGGCTTGAACAAACCTCCATCCTCCAGGTGGGTCCCCAGTCACCAATGAATCCAAACCCTTCCTCACAGCACCAGTTCTTCAACCATTAGTTAAAGTTCCTGGTGCATGCACTCTATGCTCTCCCTTGCCTCTCACAGGTAGTACTTCTGAGAAAGTGACAGAAGTAGCTACTTGCTTGAGACCCTTCCCAGTTTCCTAAACTCTTCCCTGAACTTCCTTCGCTCCCCATTTGCCAGGTCATTAGTACCTAGGTGGATAATGACATCCAGCTCACTCTCCCGTTTTCCCTTCCCAGTGATCCCCAGGATCTTCCTTCCATCCCTCCATGCCGTGGCACCTGGTAGGCACCTCACCTCCCTGTCCTCCCCCTCCTGTGTTCCTAGCTGGATCCCTCTTATGATGGAGTCCCCCACCAGGATTCACTTCCTCCTCCTCTGGGGCCCACTGCTTTCCTCGCTGAGGACACCTCCTTGGCTAACCTCCACATCCTTTCCTTCCACTTCTCTGGGTACCTCTATTTGGTTGTCCTCATTTGCCAGTGTGGCATATGAGTTCTTGAGTGGAATAGGATCTGGGATGTGCCTCTGCCTGACTGCTCTAACTCTCCCTGAGCCCGCTGTCATCCAAGTGCTCCTCGTTCTCGGCATCCTTTGAGGCAGTTGCATTGGACTGGGTGGTCCCTGGATAGGGGTGATGGTACTCCTGACCCATTTTACTTCCGCTCTGAGTCTGGCTACCTCATCCCGCAGTCCAGAGAGATGCATGCAGATAGGGCAGCACCTCAGTGTCCAGAAGGTCTGCCTGAATATGGCTGCCCCACAGCCACTGCATTGCACCACTCCCCACATTATACTGCAATTCCACTACTTGTATGCTACTGAAGCTCTCCTAGTTCCCTTTTTATTAATTTACTGTACTAAAAATCCTGTCACTGATCCTCAGATAATTTTTTCTTTTTAAAGAAAAAGAAACCAATAAATAAATAAATGAGTCAAAACACTTGTCGTGCTGAGGGTGGGCTTCTTCCCCCTTATGCCCCTCCTACTTCACACCCCTTACTATACCCTGTGTTTAGCTCCTGTCAATCAGAATTATCAGGGCATATAATTAAGAGTTGGGGGAAGGGGAGGGGGGCGAAAATTTGCAGCAATTAAAGACAGCACAGAATTACACCACCACTATGTTTTAAATTTTCAACAGCCCAAAAACAATTATAAATAAAGACAACAACGAAAGTATAGTGTCACTAAAAGCCTACAATCTAAGTTTAAAGAAAAATAGCAATTACCAGTTACTCTAAAGCACTGAATTGAATATAGTTCCTTCCTTCCTTCCCCTTCTGGCTTCTTCTGAGAAAAATAAACCTCTGCTTGCTACTTTAACTCTGACTAAGCCCCACCTCCAGTTATCATTAGCTGAGGTCAGAGGCCAGACAATTAACACCCTTCACCCAACTACAGGGGCAGTCAGACAAGCCAAGATAAAATCTGCAGCAATTAAAGACAGCACAGAATTACACCACCACTACGTTTTAAATTTTCAACAGCTCAAAACAATTATAAGTAAAGACAACAAAGAAAGTATAGTGTCACTAAAAGCCTACAATCTAAGTTTAAAAGAAAAATAGCAATTACCAGTTACGCTAAAGCACTGAATTGAATATGTTTCCTTCCTTCCCCTTCTGGCTTCTTCTGAGAAAATAAACCTCTGCTTGCTACTTTAACTCTGACTAAGCCCCACCTCCAGTTATCATGTAGCTGAGGTCAGAGGCCAGACAATTAACACCCTTCACCCAACTACAGGGCAGTCAGACAAGCCAAGATAAAATTTGCAGCAATTAAAGACAGCACAGAATTACACCACCACTATGTTTTAAATTTTCAACAGCCCAAAACAATTATAAAGTAAAGACAACAATGAAAGTATAGTGTCACTAAAAGCCCACAATCTAAGTTTAAAAGAAAAATAGCAATTACCAGTTACTCTAAAGCACTGAATTGAATATGTTTCCTTCCTTCCCCTTCTGGCTTCTTCTGAGAAAATAAACCTCTGCTTGCTACTTTAACTCTGACTAAGCCCACCTCCAGTTATCACGTAGCTGAGGTCAGAGGCCAGACAATTAACACCCTTCACCCAACTACAGGGCAGTCAGACAAGCCAAGATAAAATTTGCAGCAATTAAAGACAGCACAGAATTACACCACCACTATGTTTTAAATTTTCAACAGCCCAAAAACAATTATAAGTAAAGACAACAAAGAAAGTACAGTGTCACTAAAAGCCTACAATCTAAGTTTAAAAGAAAAATAGCAATTACCAGTTACTCTAAAGCACTGAATTGAATATGTTTCCTTCCTTCCCCTTCTGGCTTCTTCTGAGAAAATAAACCTATGCTTGCTACTTTAACTCTGACTAAGCCCCACCTCCAGTTATCACGTAGCTGAGGTCAGAGGCCAGACAATTAACACCCTTCACCCAACTACAGGGCAGTCAGACAAGCCAAGATAAAATCTGCAGCAATTAAAGACAGCACAGAATTACACCACCACTATGTTTTAAATTTTCAACAGCCCAAAAACAATTATAAGTAAAGACAACAAAGAAAGTATAGTGTCACTAAAAGCCTACAATCTAAGTTTAAAGAAAATAGCAATTACCAGTTACTCTAAAGCACTGAATTGAATATGTTTCTTCCTTCCCCTTCTGGCTTCTTCTGAGAAAATAAACCTATGCTTGCTACTTTAACTCTGACTAAGCCCCACCTCCAGTTATCACGTAGCTGAGGTCAGAGGCCAGACAATTAACACCCTTCACCCAACTACAGGGCAGTCAGACAAGCCAAGATAAAATTTGCAGCAATTAAAGACAGCACAGAATTACACCACCACTATGTTTTAAATTTTCAACAGCCCAAAAACAATTATAAGTAAAGACAAAAAGAAAGTATAGTGTCACTAAAAGCCTACAATCTAAGTTTAAAAGAAAAATAGCAATTACCAGTTACGCTAAAGCACTGAATTGAATATGTTTCCTTCCTTCCCCTTCTGGCTTCTTCTGAGAAAATAAACCTCTGCTTGCTACTTTAACTCTGACTAAGCCCCACCTCCAGTTATCACGTAGCTGAGGTCAGAGGCCAGACAATTAACCCTTCACCCAACTACAGGGCAGTCAGACAAGCCAAGATAAAATTTGCAGCAATTAAAGACAGCACAGAATTACACCACCACTATGTTTTAAATTTTCAACAGCCCAAAAACAATTATAAGTAAAGACAACAAAGAAAGTATAGTGTCACTAAAGCCTACAATCTAAGTTTAAAAGAAAAATAGCAATTACCAGTTACTCTAAAGCACTGAATTGAATATGTTTCCTTCCTTCCCCTTCTGGCTTCTTCTGAGAAAATAAACCTCTGCTTGCTACTTTAACTCTGACTAAGCCCCACCTCCAGTTATCACGTAGCTGAGGTCAGAGGCCAGACAATTAACACCCTTCACCCAACTACAGGGCAGTCAGACAAGCCAAGATAAAATTTGCAGCAATTAAAGACAGCACAGAATTACACCACCACTATGTTTTAAATTTTCAACAGCCCAAAAACAATTATAAGTAAAGACAACAAAGAAAGTATAGTGTCACTAAAAGCCTACAATCTAAGTTTAAAAGAAAAATAGCAATTACCAGTTACTCTAAAGCACTGAATTGAATATGTTTCCTTCTCCTTCCCCTTCTGGCTTCTTCTGAGAAAATAAACCTCTGCTTGCTACTTTAACTCTGACTAAGCCCCACCTCCAGTTATCACGTAGCTGAGGTCAGAGGCCAGACAATTAACACCCTTCACCCAACTACAGGGCAGTCAGACAAGCAAGATAAAATTTGCAGCAATTAAAGACAGCACAGAATTACACCACCACTATGTTTTAAATTTTCAACAGCCCAAAAACAATTATAAGTAAAGACAACAAAGAAAGTATAGTGTCACTAAAAGCCTACAATCTAAGTTTAAAAGAAAAATAGCAATTACCAGTTACTCTAAAGCACTGAATTGAATATGTTTCCTTCCTTCCTTCCCTTCTGGCTTCTTCTGAGAAAATAAACCTCTGCTTGCTACTTTAACTCTGACTAAGCCCCACCTCCAGTTATCACGTAGCTGAGGTCAGAGGCCAGACAATTAACACCCTTCACCCAACTACAGGGCAGTCAGACAAGCTAAGATAAAATTTGCAGCAATTAAAGACAGCACAGAATTACACCACCACTATGTTTTAAATTTTCAACAGCCCAAAAACAATTATAAGTAAAGACAACAAAGAAAGTATAGTGTCACTAAAAGCCTACAATCTAAGTTTAAAGAAAATAGCAATTACCAGTTACTCTAAAGCACTGAATTGAATATGTTTCCTTCCTTCCCCTTCTGGCTTCTTCTGAGAAAATAAACCTCTGCTTGCTACTTTAACTCTGACTAAGCCCCACCTCCAGTTATCACGTAGCTGAGGTCAGAGGCCAGACAATTAACACCCCTTCACCCAACTACAGGGCAGTCAGACAAGCCAAGATAAAATTTGCAGCAATTAAAGACAACACAGAATTACACCACCACTATGTTTTAAATTTTCAACAGCCCAAAAACAATTATAAGTAAAGACAACAAAGAAAGTATAGTGTCACTAAAAGCCTACAATCTAAGTTTAAAAGAAAAATAGCAATTACCAGTTACTCTAAAGCACTGAATTGAATATGTTTCCTTCCTTCCCCTTCTGGCTTCTTCTGAGAAAATAAACCTCTGCTTGCTACTTTAACTCTGACTAAGCCCCACCTCCAGTTATCACGTAGCTGAGGTCAGAGGCCAGACAATTAAAACCCTTCACCCAACTACAGGGCAGTCAGACAAGCCAAGATAAAATTTGCAGCAATTAAAGACAGCACAGAATTACACCACCACTATGTTTTAAATTTTCAACAGCCCAAAAACAATTATAAGTAAAGACAACAAAGAAAGTATAGTGTCACTAAAAGCCCACAATCTAAGTTTAAAAGGAAAATAGCAATTACCAGTTACTCTAAAGCACTGAATTGAATATGTTTCCTTCCTTCCCCTTCTGGCTTCTTCTGAGAAAATAAACCTCTGCTTGCTACTTTAACTCTGACTAAGCCCCACCTCCAGTTATCACGTAGCTGAGGTCAGAGGCCAGACAATTAACACCCTTCACCCAACTACAGGGCAGTCAGACAAGCCAAGATAAAATTTGCAGCAATTAAAGACAGCACAGAATTACACCACCACTATGTTTTAAATTTTCAACAGCCCAAAAACAATTATAAGTAAAGACAACAAAGAAAGTATAGTGTCACTAAAAGCCTACAATCTAAGTTTAAAAGAAAAATAGCAATTACCAGTTACTCTAAAGCACTGAATTGAATATGTTTCCTTCCTTCCCCTTCTGGCTTCTTCTGAGAAAATAAACCTCTGCTTGCTACTTTAACTCTGACTAAGCCCCACCTCCAGTTATCACGTAGCTGAGGTCAGAGGTCAGACAATTAACACCCTTCACCCAACTACAGGGCAGTCAGACAAGCCAAGATAAAATTTGCAGCAATTAAAGACAACACAGAATTACACCACCACTATGTTTTAAATTTTCAACAGCCCAAAAACAATTATAAGTAAAGACAACAAAGAAAGTATAGTGTCACTAAAAGCCTACAATCTAAGTTTAAAAGAAAAATAGCAATTACCAGTTACTCTAAAGCACTGAATTGAATATGTTTCCCTTCCTTCCCCTTCTGGCTTCTTCTGAGAAAATAAACCTATGCTTGCTACTTTAACTCTGACTAAGCCCCACCTCCAGTTATCACGTAGCTGAGGTCAGAGGCCAGACAATTAACACCCTTCACCCAACTACAGGGCAGTCAGACAAGCCAAGATAAAATCTGCAGCAATTAAAGACAGCACAGAATTACACCACCACTATGTTTTAAATTTTCAACAGCTCAAAAACAATTATAAGTAAAGACAACAAAGAAAGTATAGTGTCACTAAAAGCCTACAATCTAAGTTTAAAAGGAAAATAGCAATTACCAGTTACGCTAAAGCACTGAATTGAATATGTTTCCTTCCTTCCCCTTCTGGCTTCTTCTGAGAAAATAAACCTCTGCTTGCTACTTTAACTCTGACTAAGCCCCACCTCCAGTTATCACGTAGCTGAGGTCAGAGGCCAGACAATTAACACCCTTCACCCAACTACAGGGCAGTCAGACAAGCCAAGATAAAATTTGCAGCAATTAAAGACAGCACAGAATTACACCACCACTATGTTTTAAATTTTCAACAGCTCAAAAACAATTATAAGTAAAGACAACAAAGAAAGTATAGTGTCACTAAAAGCCTACAATCTAAGTTTAAAAGAAAAATAGCAATTACCAGTTACGCTAAAGCACTGAATTGAATATGTTTCCTTCCTTCCCCTTCTGGCTTCTTCTGAGAAAATAAACCTCTGCTTGCTACTTTAACTCTGACTAAGCCCCACCTCCAGTTATCACGTAGCTGAGGTCAGAGGCCAGACAATTAACACCCTTCACCCAACTACAGGGCAGTCAGACAAGCCAAGATAAAATTTGCAGCAATTAAAGACAGCACAGAATTACACCACCACTATGTTTTAAATTTTCAACAGCTCAAAAACAATTATAAGTAAAGACAACAAAGAAAGTATAGTGTCACTAAAAGCCTACAATCTAAGTTTAAAAGAAAAATAGCAATTACCAGTTACTCTAAAGCACTGAATTGAATATGTTTCCTTCCTTCCCCTTCTGGCTTCTTCTGAGCACTGACTTGAATATGTTTCCTTCCTTCCCCTTCTAGGAGCATCCAAGCTGTAGTATCATTCTAGTTAGTCATTTAGCAGTTCAACAGGTCGTGAGTTGTTGGCAGTGCACTAGGGAAGTCAGAGCTCAGTGGTGAATTAGGTGAGCACACTAAGTCTCTTCCGGGACACTGAAAGTCTTAGTCTGCAGCTTTTAGGGCACTGAGAATGAAAAATGTCTAGTTCCTCTCACTTAATAATGTTGCAGAAGGACATTAGTTAATGTAGTTCACGGGTTCTGTCATTTCTAGAAGAAGTCTGTGGAGGGATAATAGCAGCCCCAGGGGTGGGAGTGGGGTCAGAACAGGTTGGGGAGAAGTGAGGTAGCAATCAATCGTAAAATTAGATTAGGTTCAAGGCTACTGTGACAGGCTGAGGGTTATTGATAGAGGTAGAATAGGTGTAACTGCACATCAGCTGCATGTCTAACAGCTGGGCAGTACAACATACGGCCATTTTGAATCCTGTACTGCAGTGTGTCCCCCCAGTAATCTTGCAGAGATTTCCTGATCCCGCCATCTGTCAACCCTGTCTAAGGTTGACCGGCACTAATCCGGCCCGTCACTCGATAAAGGGAAGAGTACAGCCACCGTGGGGATATGCCTCCTGTTACTGAAGCACCAGTCTTTTGGAAGCGTGGGGCGGAACCCGTGCCAAGGAACATCCCCATCCCCATCCCCTTTTTCAAACACCCTTTATGGTAAGTATGTATGACATCATAAAGGGTGCAGTTCAAGGTCGGAAAAAGCCCTGCTGTGCAGGTGATCTGTATGCAGGTGGTAGAGGTTGCTTGTATTATTGCTCTCAACCTAAAAGTCAACTGCCATAGAGTATGGGTCTTTTAGCTGTGTCTTTCACCATGCCACCCAGCCCCATGTAGGAATATTGCTGGTGTGTCAACCTGGGTTCAAAAAATATTTATTTATTTATTTTTATTTATTGTTATTTCGGAAAACACCTTTGAGCCAAGGCTCTTTTACAAAGGTTCCACGTCAGGAGACAATACAGAACAAAGTGAGGACAGTAACAAGTACAGCGAATTACAAGCAGCCGAAGGCTTTGTCGGTAACATGAATCTTTCATATAGGGAATACAGAATTAAGCACAATGAATCAGCATATGTACATGAGTTACAATCAATAGGAGAGTGATCTGCTTTGTCGGAACATGATTCTTTCATTTAGGAAATAATGAAAATAAGCAAAATGAAAACAGCGTAAGTACATAGGGTACAATAAATATGAGCATGATCTGCAAGAACATAGATGCAGTAAAAATGACCCTGTGGAAGATGGTACACTTGACTAAGTTGGAAGTTGGGGTGGATTTAGAGGTGGGAGGGTCTAGAAGGGAGACATTAGTGGGAGGAGTATAGTTAAGAGAAACAGTTCAACAGAGGCCAGCATGGGGGGGGGGATTCATTAAAGGAAACAGTCACAGGAAGCCATTGTGACAAGGTGTTGGTGCTGGCTGCCCTTGAAAGTGCCCAGTGTTGTATGACTGGTAACATCTGGTGGGAGCAAGTTGTACCAAGATGATGCTCTGTACGTAAAGGAGCGTCGACCTTGGGTGGTGCGGCAGCATGGCACTGTGAAAGTAAGATACTCAGGGCTCCTGGTTAGCTTGGCGCCACCCCAGGGTACCAGTAATGATTGAACCCTTGAGGGGAGAAGATTTAAGGTGATCTTTTTAGCTGGCATACAGGTCTGGTACTTCAGTCTGTTGGAGAGCTGGAGCCAGTTAGCTTGCTTGTAGATGTCACAAGTATGTGATAGTCGTGGAGAGGAGGTCTGAAGACGACATGCCTTGTTAAGGGCAGTGGCTATCCACCAAAGAGTGGCGTCCATGGCAGAGCCATAAATCACTAGTCCATAGTCAATTATTGATATAACTGAGCTTTGAATGGCAATGCTTAGGGCTTCAATAGTGAGGCATCTCCTATGTCTAAAGAGAAGACCTATGCGGGTGTTCACGATTTTGGCAATGCTCTCAATGTGCTCAGAGTAAGACAAGGAGCTATCAAGGGTAACTCCCAGATATTTAAATTGTTGAACTTGTTCGAGCAACATCCCCTCACTGTTTGTGATGGCTAGACATTTGGTCTTATGTTTGTTATGGATGCCATGAAACATCATTGTTTTAGTTTTTTTATAATTAAGTATGAGTTTTTGGGATTTAAACCAGGTTTCCACTTGTGTAAAGCTTGTTTGCAGTTGCAGGAGGGAGGGGTCAGGGTGGGAGGTGAAGATAACTGCATCATCTGCATAAAGGAGAAGTCTGTTAGGGCATGAAGCAGGGAGATTGTTAAAAATACTGAAAAGCAAGGGACCCAATATGGACCCTTGGGGGACTCCAAAGCGAATCGGAAGGGAAGGTGAGAGGGGCTCACTAACTCTGACCTGCTGTGTATGATTGCTAAGGTAGCTTTGGAACTAACATGCAGCATCATCTGAGAGACCAAGGCCAGATAATTGATCAAGTAGTATGGGGTGACTGGCTGTGTCAAATGCCTTTGTCAAATCGATGTAGGCAGCACCGACCAGATGTCCCTGATCAAGAGCGTTTTGAATAAAGGTGGTGAATTCAAGAAGAGCCGTAGTGGTGCTATATCCTTTCCAAAAACCATGCTGCTCCTGACACTGTAGGTTGTGGTTCACTAGGTAATCTGTAAGTTGGTCAGCAACAATTCTCTCCAGGGCTTTCGAGAGGAGGAAGAATGGAGATGGGTTGGTAGTTAGAGGTTAGGGTCTTATCCCCACTTTTGTGAATAGGAGTTACTACAGCCACTTTCCATTTTTGGGAGAACTGAGAAAGCATTAGTGATCTGTTGAGAATTTTGGTGAGCAGGGTTAGGACTTCGTTAATGGTGAGAGTTTCAGGTCTAGGGAGTCACCACTGAATCTGGAACTCCCAAGCACTTTTAGCAGTTGTTTTTTGGCAAGGGTCTCCAAGATGGTTTTAAAGTAGAACAGTGGATGGTCATGGGATCTTCCTGTTTTGTCAAAACCTGGAGAGTCCGTTAGGTGGTCAAAAAAAGTTGGAGGAAGCACATGACTAAGGTCGGTAAAAGTTGTGTTAAAAACGTTAGCCGTGGTGACGTGGTTCAGGGTCAGGCTGCCATTTATGTTGAGCATCTAGGGTGGCACCTTGGGGACATGCCCTGTAACTTCAGAGAGATTGGACCAAAACTTCTTTCCATCTTTCCAAGTGTTAACAAGTGTGCTCCTGTAGTATCTCTCATTTTCTGTTCAAATTGCTCTAGTACAGGCATTTCTCGCTGTTTTGTATGCCTGGATGTCAGCCTGGGTTCCAGTCAGGTTGGCCCATTGCCAAAGATGATCCCTGGACCTAAGCTGCTCCAGTAGATCAGCGTTAATCCAAGGGTTGTTGAGGCCTTTAATCTTACATTTTTTGAATGGGGCATGTACATCACAGGTGCTGTTAAAGCTGTGGATAAAATATTCAAGAGCAGTGTCGACATTAGGTGCCGTGTCGATCGGTGACCAATCATGGTCTCGTAGGAGAGTTTTTAGAGGCCCAAGATGACCAAGTATAAGCCCCCTGCTGTTGATGGTTTGGGGAGGAGGCTTGGTATATTTCTTTGACCAGTAGCAGAGGATTGGGGAGTGGTCGCTTGGGCTGTCGGAGAGAACTACAATTTTTGTGATGTGATCAGGGCGGTTCGTTAGGACCCAGTCCAGAAGGATGGTAGTACCTGTTCTGTAGTTCACCCTTGTGGATGATGGAACCATTTGCGAGAAGTTTGCTGCAGTTAGTGCATCCTTATATTTGTTCGCACAGGGGGAGGACCAGTTTACATTGAAGTCCCCAAGAAGGATTGTTTCTGCATTTTGATTGACTGTATGTATGAAGTCAAGTATGGGGTTAAGTCCTTGGTTAGTCAGCTTGGGGGGAATATAGACTGATGCCACTGTCAGGTATTTGTTGTGAGCTCCAAGCACTATCTTCACTGCAAGCACTGGGACGTCATTGTCAGGGAGAATCATACTGCAGGCATGACCCTTTAGTGATTCTTTTATGTAAATGGCATAGCCCCCTCCTCTCTTGGACAACCTGTCTTGCCTGAAGACTGTATACCCTGGGATTGATATTGCTGAGTCAGGGATCTTTGGTGAAAGCCAGGTCTCAATTACTGATAGAATGTCAGGGTTGTGATATGCTGACCAGGCTGTGAGGGAGTCAAGTTTATTGACGAGACTACAAATATGGATACTTGCCAGGAAGAGCGTCCCTGCCCTGACTTGTTCTTTGGCATAAACTGGAGGGGATGGGCCAGGGTTTGGACGTACGTTTCCAGACATAAGTAGTATAAGCAGTATTAGGCATTTTATGATGCTTAAGGGGTAGTTCCTGTGATGTACTGATATGCTGGAATTAGTGAGTCCTTTTCCAGAGAGATGATGTATCTGGCAGAAACTAGTTAGCACCAGAGATGTACTGAGGAGCATTGGCACTTGTCTTTTAGGTAATAGGTTTTAGGTAATAGGACCATCCAGAAATGAGATGGCCTGGGGCTTAATTGAAGATCATGTGGCTAAAGGTAGTTGCACATTGTGGACCATTGTGTGGTAAGTGGGAGATTAGAGAAGAGTGCAGAGGACAGATGGAGTGGTCAGATACCTAACAGCCCAGAGTAAGTGATAAGAGAGGCAAGGGTGAGTAAGATAGAAATGAGACAAGAGTTCCACATTTTTGAGATTTAGGTAGTTCTGGCTATGGGGGAAACTGGGCTGCTGATGTGTAACTTACAGAAGGAGAGAGAGAGAAGGGAGAGAGAGAGAGAGGGGAGAGAGGAGGGAGAGACAGGGGGACGGAGAGAGGGAGAGAGGGAGAGACGGGGATGGAGAGAGAGAAAGACAGGGGGACAGAGACATGGAGTGAGACAGAGAGAGACAGAACACGAGTGGATGAGAGCATAAGATGGTGGAGCCTGTGGGGATTTAATAGAGGTTGGGGCCAGGGTGGGTAGGTAGGACAAATAAACCCCAGAACAACAGCAGCAGAAAAAGAAAATTAACTTCCAGCATGGAACAAGGGCTTGGAGCAGACGTTGGTTCGAGTGAAACACCAATCCCGAGTCTCGAGCTAACCAGGCAGCCAATCAAGGTTCAGGTGTTCTGAGCGCCAAGGTTTAAGTTTTAAAAGTGGCGCAAAGCGATGTTCTGTACTTGCAGTGGTCTTGTGGTGGGAGGTGGCTGATTAGGTGGCCGCACCGCTGCCGAGGATGCCCAGTCACGGGCCGGCTCACTGGATCTGTGGGAAAGAGAAGGCAGATGCAGAAAGGTTAAGAGGGTAGGTAGAGGAGGGGTAAAGTTCTGAGTAGTTCAGTTTAACAAGGAGGCAGAGCTGGGGGGGGTGTCGGCGGTAGGAGCAGGAAGGACAAAGTACTAGGATCGGTGGTGATGGGAGAAACAAAGGCTTAAACGGTGAGCAGGGTTAGTAAGGATGAGCAGGAGAAAATTGAGTGCAGAGGCCAGGCAGAAAGAAAAGAAAAGAAAAGAAATATGTTAACACCAAGCAACTTCTCTGTGCCTGGCAGTTGGGGGGTGGTGGTGAGGGAAGAGATACAGCCAGAAGGTAAAGTTGCAGAAATAAGGAGGTTAGGGCAGACAGAGTTACCATTTTTCTAAGAATAAGACACAGTTGGCAAATATGCTCTACAAAACTTATGCAGATTACTAACAACAATTAAAAGCACACCGTTTGCATATATGCTCAGCCAAGCTGCAGCAGATTGCTAATAAATTAAAGGTATACAATTTGTATATATATTCTGCTGGGCTTCAGCAGAGTGCTAGCAACTAAAAGCACAGACTTAGCTGACTTAAGTAGCTTGTTTACCAATTAAAGGCATTAAATAGAGTCACATTGGCAACATTGATGAATTTAAAATAATCCCCAGAACAACAGCAGCAGAAAAAGAAAATTTGCTTCCAGCAGTGAACAAGGGCTTGGAGCAGATGCTGGCTCAAGTGGAACACCAATCCCGAGTTTTGAGCTAACCAGGCAGCCAATCAAGGTTCAGGTGTTCTGAGCACCAAGGTTTAAGTTTTAAAAGTGGCGCAAAGCGATGTTCCATACCTGCAGCAGTCTTGTGGTGGCAGGCGGCTGATTAGGTGGCCGCACTGCGGCCAAGGATGCCCAGTCATGGGCCGGCTCACTGGATCTGCAGCGGTCTTGTGGTGGGAGGCGGCTGATTAGGTGGCCGCACCACAGCCGAGGATGCCCAGTCACGGACAAGGACACTGTCAGCTTTCTTCGGATTTATTTTTTACCCTTGTAAAACTGGTGCCTGCTGTCAAGTGTAATACCAGTGATCACATGTCTGCTTGAGTATTTATGCACTTTTAGCAATAATTCCATTTTTTCTTCCACAAGTTATTCCTACTCAGTCTGACCTTTCCCCCATAGTCCGCCACATTTGTGCATCCCCGAGTATGAAACATGCTGGCAAGCCAGTGCACTCATGCATGTTGGCACAGGTATTTTAAAACCGTATAAGGTAAACATAAACAGCAGTTCTATATCACACCCTGATCGTTTTAAAGTAATGTATTTTTAAACACGATTGTTATTTTCTGTATAAACGACTCTGGAAAAGTAAATCCATAGCTCCAAGCATGCGCATCAGTGGCAGCACAATTTATACAGAAAATAACACTCGTTTTTAAAAGCCACACCTATGGAACTTATAGCTGCTAGGCAGACAGAAATTTTGTAAGCAGTCAGCTAGGGGTCGCCCAAGATGACATCAGACATCAGAGTGTACATAAATATGGGCAGCCCCTCCTCTCATCAGCTCCCCGCTGGAGATCATACTCGGAGGACCTCCCTGTAGGGAACCAGGAAGGAACAAAATACTCTGCAAACCAGGTGATGCAGAGGGTTGGAAATATGGCACAATGGGGATAAGAGCAGCAAACCCAGTGTTGCAGGCCCACAAGGGACCTGCAACACTGCATTTGAGATTCTCTCAATTTGCTGTTATGGTAAGTATATAACTGTTCTATCTTCTTTGAGGATATCTCTTTCACCAGACCACACCTATGGAACGAGTACCAAGCAGTACTGGCAGTGAACAGTCTGGATTGCTGGGCCCCATAGGCTTATGAAAGTAGGCCTTGTAGTACAGCTAGATCAAAACCGCCAACCTATCTACGAGAGACAGTGTACAGACTGTCATGTTTAGTGAAGGTTTGGACAGTACGCCAAGTAGCAGCTACACTGATCTCTGCAGCAGATACATTCTTAAAGCAAGCAACAGAGGTGGCCATGCCTCTAGTGGAATCACCATGAATCATCCCAGGAAGTTCCTTATTGTACTTCCTGTAACAGAAAGTGACACAGTTGGCTAGCCATTTGGACAGGCACTAGTGTTTAGAAACTGGAGTGCCCTCTTTCCCATGGGTGAACAAAACAAAAAGCTGTCAGGACTTCCTGCAGTCCTTTGTACAGTACCTGAGTATTCTGTGCGCATCTAGAGGGAAAGGGAAAGGGAACATTGTTTAACCAGGAGTAGCACACTAAGCCAAAGCTTGTTTCCAGATGCAACCTGGGAGCACAAGGAAGTTAAATGACTTGCTCAGGATCACACTGTATGCACCTAGATGGCTGTGGGATTCAAACCTAGGTCTCCAGATCTGCAGGTCAGAGCCTTAACCCACTGTGCTATACTGCCTCTGCCCAGCCATCCTACTGTTCACTCAGTACTGCTAGAGTATGGAGCAATGTTTCTCCTGGATTGGAACTCTCAGGAAAATACACTGGCAGGTGGATGGTTTGATTTAAAATAAATTCAGACACCACTTTTGGTAGAAACTTAGGATTGGTATGCAAAGACACCCTGTCTTTGTGGAAAGTCAGATAAGGGGGCTCACACATTAGAGCATACAGCTCTGAAATCCTTTGAGCAGAAGTGATTGCAACTAAAAATAAAACTTTCCGAGAGAGAACGCATAAGCCACAAGTCATGGCTGGCTTAAAAGGAGCCAAAGTAAGCTTTTCCCAAATAAAATTCAGGCCTCAAGGCAGAATTGAATTATGGATGGAAGGCTTCAGATGTAGAATGCCTCTCAAGAATGTAGCGGTACCCTCCAACTGAGCTACCGTACAGAACCTCTATGGGCACATGGAAAGCTGATATAGCAGCCAGGTGCACTTTGATAGAGGAATACTGCAGGCCTGAATCTAATAAGGATTGCAGGTACTCTAGAATCTGATTAACCAGACAGGTGAATGTAGCCAGGTGGTGAGAAACGGCCCATAAAGCAAACCGCTTCCATTTCATGAAGTAGGTGGATCTGTTGGATGACTTTCCAGCAGCCACCAGAACATCTGCCACTTTTTGGGAAACCCCAAAACAAGCTATGGCTATGTCTTCAGGAGCCATGAGTGTAGATGAAGAGATTTCAGGGCGGGATGGAGCAGGGTTCACTGTTCCTGTGACAGTAGACCCTATCACAGGGGCAGAGGCACTGGGGGTTCCACCGCTAGCTATTGCAGCAAGGGAAACAAGATCTAACGAAGCCACAGGGGGGCACTGTGCAGCAGAGTTGCCCCCTCCATTTACAGTTTGAGTAGCACTATTTGGAAGAGAGGGAAGGCATACAGAAACATCCCTTTCCAAGAGAGGGACAATGCAACTCATCATAAAACTCCAGGCCCTACAGCAACTAAGCAGAAAGCAGCAGTTTTTCACTGTGTGGGGATACAAAAAGGTCCAACTCTGGATGACCCAATCTTTTGAAGAGGTCATTGATTACCAAGGTCGGCAGTTTCCATTCATTCATCCTGGACTGTGACTGGCTTAGCTTTTCTGCTAAGATGTTTTGGACACCTGGAGCATGTACTGCTAATAGTTCTAGACCATGTTCCAATGCCCAATACCAAACTCTCAATGCTCCCCTGAACAGTGGATAGGAATGAGTCCACTATTGTTTGTTGATGTAGTGCATCACACTGACATTGTCCATCTGAATTAGCATGGGACCTGAGGACAAATGGTTCCGGAAAGCCTGGGGCCATACAGAATGGCCCACATTTCCAGAACATTGGTGCACAAAGTGCTCTCCACTGGAGTCCATGTGCCCTGTGTCTGGAGAGAACCTAAGTGTACTTCCCAGCCTATCCCTGAAGCATTCATGGTGTGAATCTGCAGAGAGGAGAAAATCAGGAATGGAACCCCTTTGAGCAAATTACTGGGTTCCATCCACCACTTGAGCACTTTCCATACAGGGAATGTGACTAGAACCATCTATTCTAGGTTGTCTGTGAGCTGATCCCACTGGATTGTCAGTGTCCACTGGGGTTTTCGCATGTGCAACCTGACCAGTGGTACAGTGACAATGGCCAGGCCATAAGTCCCAGAAGGCATAAAAATGTCCTTGCTGAGACATAATGGCTGTTGTGTACTAATTATGCTTGGGAAATCAGGTGATTGGCCCTGTCCAGTAGCAGAAAAGCCAAGCCCTGGGCCATGTCAGTGTCAGTGGCTCAGTAGGTAGCACACTCGTCTCTGAGGCCAGGAGATCAGAGGGCTGTGGGTTCAGTTCCCACATCTGGCACTTGGGTTAATATCCCAGTACTGACACTGTAGTGCAGCATGAGAGGGGTGCTGCACTTCTGAGGTGCCGTCTTTTGGATGAGATGTTAAACTGAGGTCCCATCTGCCTGGATTGGTGGTAGCTCAGGTGGATGTTAAAGTTCCCATGGCACTTATCAAGAAAGAGTAGGGGAGTTTTTATTGAAATAATAAGCATAGAAAACAACACAGTAAGCTTAGGAACTAATCAGATAACAGAAATACAAAATGTTTAAAGAAAAAAAAATGTAACATAAGCAAAAAACAATACATCACTTAAACTTTATAAAATGGAGAAAACCTTTCCACTACTTCAAGAGTGTAGCAGTAGCCAAATGCTTTGCTTCCTGAGAATATATTTTCGAAAGTTCATTAGTAACTAACATACTAAAACCAATATAAGGCATTTTTCTTTGGTACAATACCCATTGGCATCTGGCTTGCCATAAGTAAAACCGTAAGCAACAAAAAAATAAGGACAATGTCCCTTCATGAAAATGAGAAAAACTTACTGGATAACATCCCAGAATCAGAACATCATATGAGAGCAAAGTGAGCCAAGTAAAGCCCCATAATTTAGCCAAATAAGACCACTAACCCGTGGAATAAGAACACTGAAGAAAAAAATGTTCCATAGTCTCCTCCTTATTAATGCAGTCTAAATAGGGGCAATTCCTTTCTTCAATCACCTTATATTTAGCGTTACCCCGGACATTTAAACGGCCATAAAAAATCAACCACTGAGTTTCCCACTGTGTATGAGGCAATCTGAAACTATTTAACTGAACCAAAACCTTAGAATTGAAAGCTGTAGGACAATTCTTAAAACAAGGCTTTTGAGGGTACAAATTTGACGTTATCAAATGGTAAAGGCCTTTAGTCTTATTTTTCAGAATCATCTCTTTCGTAATTCCCCATTTGTACAATTTCTGGGCAGCTGGACGAAAATATTGAGGAAAATGGACATGAGAATTCAACTTAGGGGCTAGAACATGCCAATTCATAAAGTATTTGTCCAATGGTTGCGGAATCCAAATTCCTCCAATCCCTTTTGCTGAGCTTGAACCACTTCTAACTGTACACATAAAAAATAATGAATGTAAAAAAACAACAGGGTCCACCATCCCGAGTCCTCCTGATTTAGTGTTCAAGTAAGTATAGACTCTCTTTACCGGGTTTAAACGGTTACCCCAAAGCATTTGAAAAAATAAACAATACACCCTTGTCTCCAGATTAACAGGAAGCGGGAAAATCATAGCTATATACTGTAAACAGGGCAAAAGAAACTGCTTAATCACGTGTACACATTTTAGTTTTGAGAGTTTCCACTTCTTCCATCTATTCACTTTCTGTTCCACAACTTGAAGAGCCAATTCCCAATTGTCAACCGGCATAATCTGAGGGCCAAACATGACACCCAAAATTTTGAGGGGGGTTCATGTAATATGGATTCCCTTCTGCAAGACCTCAACTGGGCCTGCAGCCCCAATAAACAACCCCTTTGTTTTTTGCAAATTTAATTTGGCATTAGATACTCTTGAAAAATCAGCAAAGGCCTCTAAAAACAGATGTACAGAAGTCTGGTCGGAAAAATACAAAATTAAATCATCAGCATATGCCTGTAATAGGAGATGCTGATCCTGGGATAAAGTGCCTGAAATTCCAGTCCAACGTTGAGCATAATTAAGGTTTGTAATAATGGGTCTAATGAAAATACATAGAGAAGAGGGCTGAGAGGACAACCCTGACGCACTCCAGTATTTAGAAAAAAATAGTCAGCCGTGTGACCTTTCAAAAAGGGTAAAACAGCATTACGTTGATATAGCATTCTGATTAAGTTAACTATTTGCACTGGAACTCCATAACTTTCAAGAGTTAAAAACAAAAAGGGTAAATGTACTCTATCGAATGCTTTTTCCAAATCTGCTACAACCAGGCAATTACTGGTGCCTGATACTGAGAGGTGTTCGATGACATCACGCACAATCATTAATGCCGATTGAATCTTTCTGTCTGGTATCCCACTGAATTGGAAGGGAGAAATCACCAACCTAACATAGTTCTTCAATCTATTGTTCAAAATACTGGTAAAAATGTTATAATCTGAATTTAAAAGAGTAATAGGTCGCCAATTCTTAATGTTGTGTTTATCCCCAGATTTAAATAAATAGACCAGTAATCCATCTGAAAATGAAGGAAAAAACACAGTATTCTTAACAAAATACTGAAATAAAATAAAAAGACATTGAACCAGCTCCGTAGAAAAAACGTTATACAAATTATTAAATAAGCCATCCATACCTGGCGAAATGTTTGGTTTTAAATTCCGTATAACGTTCAAGATTTCCTCTTGGGAAATGGGTTCTAATAATTTTAAAGCTTCTGTTGATTCAGAAGGAATATTAATGCCACTTAAATAAGAAAGCATGGATTCACTGGAGATTGGAAAGGAAGGTTCCAAAGACCTAAAATGAGTTATAATCAATTCTCTTAACTGTGGAACGGTTATGGCCATAGAATTATCAGGCTTTTTTAGTGTATCCATATTAGAGGAATCCCTCAATGTTTTACAAGCTTCGAAGGGGTCACCCAAAGGGGATATTTTTATGCCATTAGTCAGTATAGCTTGTAAAGTTTTTGCTCTATCATACTGAAAAAACCTCATTTGTTCCTGTATATTACTAATTTGAGCAGAATAATCCCATTGTGACGTGTATGCTACCGTAGTGAGTCTTTGAAGCTGCTGCCTAAGTGACAAATATTTCAAAAAATTATAATTTTTCGTTTTAACCCCTTGTTTTTTAAACCAATTCCGTAAATCAGCCTTGGTCTCCAACCACCACTCCCCCAAATTAGAATAAAGAAAGGCTACCGACAATCTGGCCTTTAGGATACATTTCACCCCTAATTGTATATGGGGCAAACCTAGGATGGAACTATTAAGTTTCCGCCTAACCTGCCTATGCTCAAAGAAACCTGGCAACTGAAAGTTACATAAGAGAAAAGAATGATCCGAGAATTCACATGGAATCATTTCAAAAGAATGAACCTGCACAGCAGGGGAAACAAACATATAATCTATTAAAGAAAAAAACTTTCCTTTACGAAAGGAATATTGAAGTCCATGTGAAGAAAAGCAAAGACAATCAATTAAACCAGCTAATTTAACAATGTTGGCTAGTGCATGTGAATCACAATAAATTTTGTTATTCCGTTTAGTCAATTTAGTGATAGTGCAGTTAAAATCCCACCCCTCCATAGTGTCTTAACAGAGGTGGCCAAATAAGGTTGTATGGATTTGAAACAGGCCACTCTACCAGCCTTTGTTTGGGGGCTATAGATATTAATAAAACGATAACAAGTGTCATGCCATTTCCCAACCAAAATCAAAACTCTACCTGGTATGAGGTCAATTAAATTATGTAATGTAAAAGAAAAAGTATTAAATATAATGCCTATGCCATCTGCTCTTTCCATTCCAAAGGACCAAAAAGAAGGGCCCCAAACCCAGTCTCGCTTAAAGGAAGCTAACTGTTCCACAGAGTACCTCCAAGTTTCCTGCAAAAAACACACAGTTATATGCTGATCATGAATATGATGAAAAAGAGCCTGTCTTTTAGCAGTATTTAACAAGCTGTGAGTGTTAAAGGAACCCCAGAGAAACCTCATTATGAGCTAGAAAGAAATGAAACAAACCCATTATTTTTTTCTCTTTTTCTTTTTTTTCTCTTTATAATTATCCACAGATTGCGACAGAGTGGATAAGGAGGATTTCTGGGAGTCTGAATCTCCCAAATCCATTTCAGTGTCCCCCCATGGGATAAAAAGGGGCGCGTATGAATTGCTGGTTTCAATAATGGGAGCAGAAGGGGGAGATTTAGGATGCAAATTCCTAGAAGATCTACATCTGGGCAAAGGTGACCCAGGAACTGAAACCTTAGATTCTTTCCCAGTAACCCCGGAAACCTCCTCAGTATAACATACCGGAGGAAAATCCAAGGGGCCAGGTGGACCCATGCAAGGTTTTTTGTCCACCACTGGAACAGGGTCACCTCCATCCAATTTACTGGAAGAAACAAGGGTGATATGATCCACACCTGCAGGCTCTTCTTGCTTTTTTTTAGGGAGAGGAGGTGGTATCAGTGTTGGAGGAGGAAAAGGGGGGGTTGGGGGACTACGGCATCCTGGGCTTTCTGAATAAGGAGGTCAGAACTAATGCAAGACACCTTGTTCTTAGCAGCCCAAGGACAGTCTCGAAAACTATGGCCAGACTCTTCACAGAGATCACACCTGGAATTGTTAATACATTGCATAATTACATGCCCCACTACCCCGCAATTTTCACAGCGTGGCTGGTCCCAAATACCCGAAAGGTGAGTCCTAGACCCACATTTATAGCAAGCACGCGGCTGTCCTCCATAGAAACAGACCCCCCCTATCTCTTCCCAGCATAAAGGAATTCGGAATATGTGCTACCCCAGATTCAGATTGCCTCAGCTTAACTTTGTATTTCCAGCCCCCTGTCCAAAAACATTCGGAATCTAAAATAAGTTCCGGGCTGCTCAAAACCTCACATTTTTGTGACAACCAGAAGGTGATATCCTCCACATGGACCCCCTCACTTCTAAACATAACCGTAACATATTTAACTAATGGCTTAGAGAGAGGTATAACTAAAAAGGGGGTCCACATGGGAGAGAACTTCACCTGACCATATCGATCCCAAAATAAGTCCAGGCCATGAGGTGTTCGGAAACTGATATCAAAGTTATCTCCTCCAGAAATGTTAATGAAAGCATAAACATCATGAGGAGTAAAGTGCAAAGAATCCTTCAGCAGAGTTTTCCCCACATAGCACCTGTCCGGTCTTTCCTTCAGACCCCCTTTATAACGTATACGGACAGCATTCCGTCAGGGTGCCGCTTCCCTCTTTGAAGAGGAGAAGAGATCAGACATAACTGGCTTCCGGTATGGGGGTTTTGGTAAGGAGGTCTCCTGTGATGGCGTGCCATTCACCTGAAGAGGCAAGTTTATTTTTGTAGGGGGGGGTACTGAATCCTGAGCCTTAAGGGGATCAATAGTAGAAGAAGGTCGCGTAGTCTCAGCCCCTTCGGATACAATTTTTAAACTGTCAGTCGAAACCTTTTGCTGAGGGACCAGTTTCCACTCAGGAGAATGCTGTGAAAGGGAAAATTCAGTATCCCAAACTGGATCAGGCTTCCAAATACCTGTGGGAACCTGCATCCAGCCAGCCCCCAGGAGAGCTTTGTCCGGAGACCAGGATTCCTGAGTCACATCACTGAGAAGAGAAGCAGAAACTGGTGCATTGGAATGCATAATATCTTGTTTCGGCTGTTGAGGGACAGGTTTATCAGAAAAAGAAAATTCAGTTGCCCCAATCTGGGAAGTAGTAGATGATTGATAGATAATGGCAGGTTTTCCTTGAGCTCCCACAGAATGAAGGTGTTTCAAAACAAACCCAGCTGCTTTAGTTAAAGGTGAAGACTCGTTCTGGGTAAAGGCAGTGGAGTGAAACCCCAAAGGAAATGTTTGTTGCCCAAAAGAACAAGAATCTTCATCTTTAAATGCAGACAGCGGCTTTTCAGGCTGTAGGCACTTGCTGCTAAGACTCACAACTTTACTGCCAGCCTGAATTGAAGCAGACGCAGATCCAGACACAACGCAACAGTGAGAAGCAGACTCTGGTATGCGACCGCACCCTTCAGGGCCTTCAGAGTCAGTTGCAGCCGTCAGAAGTATGACAGGAAGTGGAAATAGTGCTGTCAGAGCATTTCTTTACTTGTGAGCGCATATCTATCAAAGGCTCTACAGGTGCTTGATACTGCATACCGTGGTCTGGTAAGTGAGACTTTTCAAAAACGCCTGCTGTAGTAGTGACAGAAATATGTTCAGTTTGGGAGCATACTTTATCGGGAAGTACGGAGACCACATCAGGGGTAATTAGAACATCAGTAGTAAAGTCAAAATTATTGATAGCAGACAGCAATAACTCACCGCGCTTCGCGGAGTCTCCTGAAGGAGTTACAACAGACGTAATCACTGCAGGAGCAGCCTCGCTGCTAACAGGGGATAAAGTAGAAGACTTCAACTGCCCGCCAGGTTTCACCGATCCTGGTGGAAATGTAGGCTCTGAATCCGTAGTGATTAATCCATGTGTTGTATCTGATGTAAAATAGTCAACTTAACTTCTTGTTGTCCAGAAAAAGGTACGAGTCATCCCAAACAAGCGATGCATCTTGAAACTCATTATCAGAATCCATATCCATAACATTAAGAGAAACAGCCTCCGTAGTGCTATCAGTGGGAGCAGAGGCCAACTCTCCCACCAGGCCGACATCCTCCTCCTTCGGTGTCCCACTCAGAGTGGCCATCCTGACAATGGCCTGTCCCCTTACTGGCAGCATTGCAGCAGCAGAGTAGGGGAATTTCCCCGGTGTCCTGGCCAAATTTCCCTCATTCACTAAAAAATACCACCAACAGCTTAATCTGGTTCAAGGTCAGTTGGCATTCATCTGTATCCCCCTCCCCCGGGTCGTGCCTGAAAATAGGCAGGATCTGTCTAGTGCACTTCCCCAGTCAACAAAAGCTAAATAAATAAAAAATAAATGTCCAGGACTGTCCCTATGTACTGCAGTCACTGGCAGGGTGTCAGCACTGATTTTGGTATGCTGACTGTCACCCCTAGAGCATTGAACAGATGTCCAGATCAAGCTAAGTTCTTCAGTAACTGATCCTTGGAATGGGCTTTTAATAGCCATCCATCCAGGTAAAGGAAAACATCCAGGCCTTCCCTGCAACAGGCTGCTGCCATTACTACCAAGCATTTGGTAAATACCCATGAGGCAGAAGACAAGACAAAGGGCAACACTCTGAATTGGTAATGTTCCCCTTGGAACAGGAACTGCAAGTATTTTCTGTGAAGCTTCTAGATTTTGATATGAAGGTATGTAGCCTTCATATCAAGAGAACATATTCAATCCCCGTTTGTAGTAATAGTAGGAGACCCTGCAAAGTGACCATTCTGAACTTCTTGTATTCTTTGAAGAAGTTGAGATCCTTGAGATCTAGAATGGGTCTCAGGTCTCCCGTACACTTTGGGACAAGGAAGTAACGGAATAAAACCTGTGTTCCTCTGTTCTAGAGGCACAGGTTCTATGGCTCATTTCTGAAGCAGTTTGTACTTCCTCCAACAACAGGGGCAGGTGCCCTTGAGGATATGTTGTCACAAGTGAGGGATGATTTAGAGGGTTGTCCAGAAGTTCCAGAGCATGACCTTTTTTATGATCTCCAGAACTCGTGCATCTATAGTCACCTATTTCCACTGGTTTAAATGGAGGAAGAGGTGACCCCCTACAACCACCCCTGGAGGTAAAGGTGGTTAGGGGATGTATAAGGAGTCAGGCGGAGCCGGTGGGGCAGCTCCCCAGCACCACTACCTCTAGGGACTTTGGAATGGGCACCTAACTTAGAAACACAGAAACTTAGAATCTGACAGCAGATAAGGACCGCTTGGCCCAGCTAGTCTTCGCATTTCCCTACCTAATGGATAAGCTGCAGATCCTAGTTAACCAACAGCCTACTTCCTCCTAACCTCCATTAGAATTGCCTTATGTCTGTCCCATGTGTAACCCCCTTGTTACCCAGGGTTACTAGAATCCCAGTAAGACCAAGTGGTAGGCAGGGAAGGCAGCTTATGAAACTCCAGTTAAATGGGTTTCACACTGTCTCACTCTGTTCTCAGTCTCAGCTGAGACTGAGGGATGACATCACCAATAGAACTATCGCAGCTGCATGAGCCACATTGGAATCTGCAGCAAGGGAGTTGGCATAGAACGTTGGGAGGTTTTGAAGTCAGTCTTTCGGTGAGGGTGAGTCAGTTCAGTGTTAAGTTGGGAGCTTACTGAGAAAGCAGCTCAGTGAAGGCTCTAGGAGCCTCAGCCCTGACAAAGGGCTACTTTTAGTTTAAAAGGGTGTGTGTCTCCACCTTAAAGAGAGACACAGAAGATAACTGAAGTGGTGGAGACCGCTGTTTTCGGGTCTCAGTGCCCCTTCCTTCGGGGGGGGGCAGGAAAGGGTTCCCTGCAGATTCCTGGGGCAACCCCCTAGTTCTGCTTGTAGTGCCTATGTGTTCCAGAGTTTATTTGGGAGAACAAGATTTGTGAGTCGCCTGTGGGGCACCTGCAACGTGAGGGTGAGTGTCTGCTCTTGCTAAAAGGGCCTATGTTTTTCACCCTGGGACTTGTGTGACAATGTGGGGGATTGAACTACTAAAATAGTGGAAGCCTAGAGTAATGGGCTAAGCAAATTAAAAGTAGGTTGAAGTCCAGAGCTTGCTGGGATGCAAATGATATGTAGAGGAGATGTGACAGACGTCTACCCAGAATCTACATTTGAAAGTTTTCAGTAAAGGAATTGTTCAGTTTCCAGAGAAATGGCCGGGTATGGGCTTTGGGAGCTGGAGGTGGGTGGCCCCCCATCTTTAGTGACCAGGTCCACCTCTACGTATTTCTTCTGTGGATTTCTACTTTACCTCAGGCACTTGGCCAGTGATGAGGGAAGAACCCAGATGTGGGATTGTAAGGAAAATTCTCTCTAGGAGTCAAAGACTCTAGTGTGGTTTGGGGAGCCACAACAGGATAATTGGTTCATTCCTCAAATGGACCGCAGATCAAGTGGCCGACGGGGGAGCCAGGCCAGTGGGGAAAACCCAAGTAGTGTACAAGTCGGGCTGTGTACCCAAAGCTGCGTGCAAGTCCGGGCTGTGTGCCTGATAGGTTTAGAGCCTGAGGGCTGGAAATAGTGAAAAAGTGTTCTGTTGTCTCGAATCTGCATTACCAGGAAATGTAGCCCCGTGGGGGGTCCGTCTATGCTTTTTTTGTTCAGCTTGTATGTGAATAAAAGCCACACTGAAGAATCCCATTCCTGGTTCTGGACATTACAGCTATTGCTTCCTGTGGTCGGATTTACTTGGGTGCCCCTGTTCAGAGTAGCCAAACCTAGGCCCCCCTGTACCGAGTAACCTCATCCTCCCCGAACCCAGTCCCCACCAGGTACTGCTGTCAGCTTCAACAGCATGCCACCTGTCGTTTTGCCAAAAAGGCAGGGGTGAGGGGTTACACATGCATTCTTGAATTCCCCCATTGTTATTGACTCCAAGACCTCCTCAGGAAGGCAGTTCCATACATCCACCACCCTCTGTGTGAAAAAATACTTCATCACATTGCCCCTGAGCCATCCCCCTCTATCTTCAAATTGTGCCCCCTTGTTCTTGCACATCTCTTTTTCTGAAAGATGCTATCCTCTTGGACTTTGTTGATTCCCTTGAGGTACTTGAAAGTTTCTATCATGCCCCCCCCTTTCCTCAAGGGTATACATATTAAGCTCCTTTAGTCTCTCTTTGTATGGCTTCTGGTGCAGACCCTGCCCCATTTTAGCTGCCCTCCTCTGGAATGCCTCCATCCTGTCTATGTCCTTTCCAGAACTGCATGCATTACTCCAGATGGGGTTTTACCAACTGTCTGTACAGAGGGATAAGGACTTCCTGTTTTCTACTAGTGATGCCTCTCCCTATGCATTCCAGTATCTCCCCAGCCCTCCTTACTGCCTTCTCACATTGCTTGCCTACCTTTAGGTCATCTGATATGACTACCCCCAAGTCCCTTTTCATATTTATTGTTGTTAGTAGCCCCCGCCATTGTGTACTCTTCCTCTGGGTTTTGGTTTCCCAGGTGTATTGCTTTGCACTTCTTTGCATTGAGTCTAAGCTGCCATAATTTCGACCATTCGTTCAGCCTTGTCAAGTCCCTTCTCATCCTTTCCATCCCCCCACTTGTGTATCAACCCTGCTGCAGACCTTTGTGTCATCTGCAAAGAGGCATACTTTTCCTTCTAGTCCCTCTGCAATGTCACTTATAAAGACATTAAAAAGGACCGGTCCCAGTACTGAACCCTGTGGTACCACGCATTGACTAGCAGCACTAGTAATCCCCCTTTTCTTCGGAGTGGACTCCGTTTATTATTACCAAGTACAACTTACTGTCTACAAGTACACATTACATGAGTTTGGTGAAAACAGTTGTTCAAGCACCGCACCCACCCCCCCACACCCAGCCAATAAGGTATCAGAAAAGGAAACTTTTATGTTTGCTTGCACGCATGCGCAAGAAACATTATGTGGCAGCTTAGGAGAGAAGCAGGTTGTGGAGGTGCGGCACTGTGGCGGCCAGTGCCGGCAATGTATTTGTGGGCTTGGCAGTGTTCACCCAATGCAGGCCCGGTGTCCTGATGACACTGGCTCTGCAGAAGTGCCACCAAGTTGAAACAGTTTCACCGCCACAATCACGGGCCCCCACATCATTGCAGCATCAGCCATTCCGCTGCAATGAGGGAGCGACCCATCATTGCAGAGCGGTACCTTACCCAGGGTAACATTCCCATCAATATGGCAGCCGCATAACCGCCGCCTCAGAGCCCCATCAAAACCGAAAGGGGTGCCCAATCCCCCATCGACATGCCCCCGACCCAGTTCATTTGCTGACAGGGGAGCCGATTATAAGCCTACAATAATAATGACAAAGCCTAAATCTCCAGGCTGCGTATTTCCCAGGATAATAATATGGTCCTAAAATGCTGGGAACTGTTTAGCAAACAATCTGTATAGGCCTACTTAATTGTTATAATCTATTGTGCTACCGCTGTATAAAATGTAATCCTATGTTTTACTGCTGTACAAAAAGTGTTACCTCCACTCTGTACCCTACTGCTCTGATTATCCTGCTGTATTACGTTGTATACTGTTCATTGACGTGGAGCCTTTGGAAATTATTTTTTGACTCAAAGGTTTGTAATTACGATATCTTCAATAAATAAATTAAAAAAATAATGTCGTCCCCATTTGTTGTGTGCCGAGGGGGTGCTCAATCCCCCTCGGCATCATGCCCCCCCCAAACAGTCTTTCTTTGCCAGCGGTGCGGCCCCAATCCCCATCAACTTCAGTCCCTCCCCCAAAACGCAGGTGGCACACTGGAGCCACCCCAGTGTGCAAACTGAAAAAAACCTTCCTGTGACGTCCTTAGTTTAATTTGTGTCCCTGAAACAAAGAAAACGGTCCCTTGCAGTCTCTAGTGCCCCCTCCCCCATCCCGCACCCATCCTCTGCGCACCCCAACTCCCCCCAACCCCCTCATCCCATACTTATTTCTGGAGCCCGGCGTGATGATCTTCGGTGGACCAGGAACACGTCTGCACTCTTCATAGCCAACCGCAAACTGAAGAAATGCCTGTATAATGACATATATAGGGTTTTTCAACTTATATGGATATCTCTGCCATTTTTTTGACTTTTGGCACTAAATTTTCAACAAGCTTATGTTGCAAATTTGGTGAATAAAATCCAAAAAATGACTGTGTTACGAGCATGCGTTGCGCAGTTCCCACACACACTCATAACTTTGCAAATTTGTAATATTTTCCAGATTTTCAACATTGCCATTTTTCCATACCTCCTTATGAACAGTATAGCTGTCATTTTTCACATCCTGGCCAAAATGTGTTTTCACACTTCTGGCGCAGAATAGCACAGTCGCTGCGGGAAATCAGTGTTCGGCACAGGATTAAGAAAATCACAGTGACATTGTTCATGAGCAGAGACCCTAAAATTCCTATGTTGAAAATTTGGTGATGAAAGGCCATAAAATGACTGTGTTACAAGCGTGTGTTGGGCAGTTTCCACGCACCCTTGTAACTTGGCAAATTTGTAGTATTTTCACTCCAGATTTTCAACATTGGTATTGTTTCAGACCTCTTTATGAACAATACAGCTGTCATTTTTCACATCCTGGCCAAAATGTGTTTTCGCACTTACGGCACACTCTGGGAAGTCAGTGTTCAGGACAGATTAAGAAAATCACAGTGACACTGTTAATGAGCAGAGGTGCTAAAATGCCTATGTTGAAAATTTAGTGACAAAAGTCCATTTAATGACTGCCCAGTTTCCATGCACCCTCGTAATTTCACGCATTTGTAATATTTTCATTCCAGATTTTCAACATTGGCATTGTTTCATGCCTCCTTATGAACAGTACAGCTGTAATTTTTCATATCCTGCCCGAAATATGTGTTTACACATCTGGCACAGAATAGCGTAGTCACTGTGGGAAATCAACGTTCGGGACAGATTAAGAAATCATAGTGACAGTGTTCATGAGCAGAGGTCACAAAATGCCTATGTTGAAAATTTGGTGAAATAATTCCACTAAATGACAGAGTTATGCGCATGCGTTGAGCAGTTTCCATGTACGCTCGGAAGTTCAAGCATTTTTAATATTTTCACTACAGATTTTCAACATTGCCATCTCTTCAGACCTCCCTATGAATGGTACAGCTGTCATTCTTCACATCCTGCCCAATCTGTGTTTTCATACATCTGGCGCAGAATGGCACGGTCGCTGTGTGAACTCAAAGTTCGGGACACATTAACAAAATCACAGTGCCACTGTTCATGAGAAGAGGTCCCAAATGCTTTCATGAGGTGTGGGTCACAAAAAGGCCATGTTGAAAATCTGTAGTGCAAATACCAACAAACGTCCAGGGCGTTAGGCTTTCTAACCATAACATCCCACCCGGTACAGACTGACAGGCATCAGGGGTGTGCCTTTGGATTGCCGACTGTAATGCTCGTACCATTCCACCTCCACCCTGCAGCCAGTGACAGGCATCGAGGTGTGTCTTGGACTCTTCGGACCCAGAGTTCAACCCATTCTCCTATACTGCACCCATTTCAACGTATGTCCTTCTGGAATTGGGTGAACACCCCAAGGCGCACCTCAACACTTGTCGGTGTCTGGGAGGGTCAATGAAGGGGAAGGGTGGAAGGGAGGGACAGCTGCAGAATAAGGGGTGCTAGCTGCACAATTGAGCAGACTTGATGGACCTCTAGGCCTTTATCTGGTGGCAAATTTTGTATGTTCGTAGTATAGGGTGAGGTGAAATGGCATGAACATGGTGGGTGACGACCCAAATGCATACCCCAATGCCTGTCCATCTCTGCAGGGTGGTGGGGTTGGCGTGAAGTTCAATACTTCACTGCCATTCCTATTCTACATCTGTCTAACTCCTGCATTCCTAATGCTAATACCAGCAAGCAAACATTCGGCATTGACAAATGCTTGTTTTTTAGATAGGTGCAATATTAAAAAAGCTTTTTTTATAGCCATAAACCAGTGTATACATATTGTGTGCGATTAATAATCAATAGTGCTTTACTTCTGGTTTAGCCAGTCAACCTGCTTTTACTTCTTACGTGTTATAAGTGCACTTTCAGCATGTGCACAGAAAACAAACAACTTTATTATAGACATGTTATAAACTTAAAATATGTGTTTATATTGCTCCCAAGTAAAATAGTAACAAAAACACTCATTGTCCTCGTATTGACCTCAGTGACATCAGTAGTGTTGTTGTGAGCGCACTGTAACTATGTCCCTGAGGTGAGACAACCGTAGTGACTGAAGGAACAGTAATGAGCACGAGGCTGTGCCCGAGCATGCGTAATCATCACCAATTCTGCACGATTTATAATGAATAGATGCAGTAACTCATATTGTTAACTGTTGTCACGAGCTGTCCTGTTAGCGCCATGATGTCATGCCACCCAGTACTTCTTAGACAATGTAACTGTGTTACAGAGAGTAACATACATCGATGTGCTTATGCATTTTGCGGTTGCTACTTGCACCCTTATTATGATGTGACATATATAGAGTCGGTTATGTTTTTCTGATGTCATTCTTTAGCAGAAGCAATGGAACTTTCTGGCAGTGTGGCCAAGCTTGCCGGCAAATACATGAGTTTTTCAGGTGTTGTCAAGGGGTACCAACCAAGTGGATCCAGGGAGGAAGACAAAGGGAAAGTAAATAATGTCAGGTCAGATACAGTGATGAGCAGGAAGTAGACACTGTGGTGCAAAGTTTGTTTATTTATTGTATCGGAATTACAAACCTTTGAGTCAGGGACTCATTTCCAAAGGCTCCTCGTCATACAAAACACAGACAGGAGTACCTAGTACATACAGTAATTGATAACATACAGAGATTAATAACAATACACAGTTGAGAAAAACACATCTACAGAGGCTGTGTGCTGGTGAGGTAGCAGCACAGAGAAGTAACAGGTTGTTGGGATGCTTCGTAAGGGGGATCACCTTTAGGAACAGGAAAGTGATTCTGACGCTATACAATGGACTGGTTAGTCCATGCCTTGAGTACTGTGTACAGTACTGGAGACCACACTTAAAAAAGGACATACAGCTCCTGGAGAGGGTACAGAGGAGTGCAACTAAGATGATACGAGGACTAGGGGATTTGACGTATGAGGGCAGACTTGAGGAGCTCTGCCTGTTTTCATTGGAGGAGTGGAGGGACAGGGGGAGCATGACTGAGGTCTTCAAGTACCTCAAAGGAATAAATAAACATGGAGGGGATCTTTAGACTAAAGCAGGGAGGTATCACCAGAGGGCATGGCTTGAAGTTGGAAGGTGGAAGGGTGAGGGGGGAAAAGAGGAGGAGTTTTTCACTGAGATGGTGGTGGACCCTTGGAATGCACTGCCTGGCGAGCTGGTTCAGAGGTCCACAGTGGAGGGCTTCAAGAGAGGTGGGACAGACACAGAAAGCTGATGTATCAGATGATGGCCTGGCCCAGCGGGGTTGGGATGGATGATATGGGTTTCTGGAACACAAGGTGGGGAGGGCCTCGGCACCCAACTAGGGATCTGAGGTTCGAGCAGACTCGATAAACTGTAAGGCCTAATCTGCTGGCAATTAGTATATTAGTATGTAACTTCACATATACAAGGATATTTACAATGTGGATTGATCAGGGAAGGAGAAATCTATACAAAGATGTAGCTAAATCAATTGCATGCCTCGCAAGCAGTGAAAGAATCAGCACAATGAGGTGGCAAGGTCACTGAGGGCCAGGGTAGCCTGGAGAGGAGCTAGGCGGGGCAAGCCCCGCAAGGCAGGCTGATTTAGGTGCAGTTACAGTTGTGGGAGGCAAAGAGATTGTTTTGGAGGGCTGTTTTAAATGGACCAATCCTTTGTTCAGATTTGATGTTAGGAGGAAGGATATTAAACCATGAGGGGGCTCTGTGACGAAAAGACCTCTGTGCCTGCGACGTCCTGACTCTGGGCATAAGAAGTGAGATCTTGGTAGAGCTGCGGGTGGAGACAGATGGGAGGGATGGGCTGAGTATCATGGCCAGGCAAGGTGGGATCAGTCCTAGGATAATTTTTTGGGCGAGAAGACAGGTTTGGTAGCATAGCCTCTCATCAAAGGAGAGTATGTTTGCCAGGGATTATAGAATACAGGAGTGGGTGAGCCTGTCAGCCCCAGTGAGTAGCTGACAGGCTTTGTTAACAGAGAGCTTGATTTTGCTTAGAGCTGTGTTGTCAGCAGCACTGTATACCAAAAGTCCATAATCCACCAGGGATAGGACTGAGGAGCTGCACCCCTATTTTTTATGTTTTTGTCTACTTTATGGATTCTGACTGCGGTCTCTGTGTCTTACTTACTGTTTATTTCTCATTTCTCAATTTCTCCTTTCCATCCATGATTTAAAAATGCCAAGCAGAGGCTATGCTGCACAGAGGAGGAGTGTCTGGTTGCCACTGTGACATATTCCTGGTTGCAGGTTTCGCAACACTAGAGAAAGGAATGTGTGCTAAAAGGGAAAGCCTGTCAGACCTTCTAGCATGTGAGCCCATAGCATAATGGCTAGAGTACTGGAATGGTACTGCCAGGGGTCTGGGTTAAATTCCCAGTGGGTCACACTTTTCTTTTCTCATTTCCATCACTGTTTATATGGTAAAGGTACAGCAAGGGCTGTCCTTCTGTGCTTGTGTTCCCTGTGTCTGATTGCTGGAAATATCATCGGTTCTTCACTTAGTGAGGCTGTTGTTCCATGTGATCTGCTGCCACTTTTGAGACCTGTGGTTGCCATGGCATTTTATTTATTTATTGAATGTTGTTGGCCTGGCAAGACCACTGGGCCTGGAAGTCCCTTTTTCAGGGGCGACTGGGGGGAAGGGAATACAGATGATAAGCAACTGAAACTGAACCACAGTAAGCTGTTGGTGGTATTTTTAGTTGTAACCCCCAAGGGGCGCTACCCTTAGGGCCACTACCCCTGCCTGCCTCCACAGATACAGGGTGAGGGGCCCAGATCCGTTGGCGGGTGCCTCCACCCAGAGGTCAGGGTTAATACTGTCGAGATTGCCTTGGTCACAGCCCTCTGGGTTACTGCAACCCCCCTTTTGTCCCACTAGTGGCTCACACTGGGTACCAACAATGCATTTCACCAATACACTTACCCCCCAGGTAGTATCTCTCAGCTCACTCTGGGGACCCCCCGTAGAATAAGATACAGTTATATCACAGTCACTATACAGCAAGTCAACAGGGATGCACAAACCAGCCAGGGTGTAGGTGCAACACACAAATCTGATTTATTAAAGGGAGATAACAAGGAAGGGGGAATCAGGTTAATTGGCTTATCACTATGCTTAACTACCTAGGGCTCTGTGCACAAGCCTATCCCTACAAGTTACTGTCCCTGGGTACCCAAGCCCTAGTGGCTAGTCCAACCCGTGGCAGCTGGCAGGGGCTCTTTCACACAGAAAAGAGAAAAAGTCAATTAAACAGTCAGCAGTACAGTAATTCCATTTGGATCCAATGTTGCAATTTAACAGGGAGCTACCCTGAATTAGTACTCACAACCTGCAGACAAGGTAAGGTCCTTCAACGTCAGCAGGGCTACTCCTGAGCTCCACGAGCCTCCTCACACATTTATATGGCAAACTCTAAGCAAGACAACGTCCTTTAATGACAGCAGGATTGAACTTGAGCTCCACGAGTCTCCTCACACATTTATATGGCAAACAGCAACAGAGGGGTACCACACCAGGCAGCTGCTCCCAAGGCTCCCACAAACTCACAGCCACTGAGATACTGCAACGGCAGCTTCCACTTTTCCTTCGGACCGAGAGCGATTCAGCAATTCTCTCCAGTCCTCCTGCAGGTCGAGCCTGGTAGGTAGCTGTACAGGGCACAGCCTCCTCTGACCGCCCGCCAGCGGATTTCGAAACGAAATCGCTTGCAGAGAAAACGGCTGCCTTAGGCCTTCGTGCGCTGCTCCCGCGAACACTTCCCAGCGCAGAAGCACAGAAGCTCCTCACCAGCCACAACGCATCTGCCCCCCAACAGCAAGGGGCTCTCCTCTCAGTTCGGGTGCTACCCGCTGTCATTGGCTGGCTGCACATGCCAGTCACTTCCTCCAGTGCTTAGTGGTGCAGAAAAAGCGCCATAGCCCATAATACCTTTTCCAAAACAAGCAGCTCCTCTATTGGTCAGTCAACTCTGCAGGGTCCCGAGGTACTGATTGGCCCACTTCAGCAGTTCTGGGGCAAAATGGAGGAGGCAATCGAAAATCCTCTGTGCTGCACAGCAAGGCAAGTTAGAACAACTACATTATCGTTATTACTCTAACAGATAATCAGTAGACAAACATATCCTCTAACAAAAGCTCCCTCTGCGCAATTAGCGATGGCAGAACCGGAGCGATTGTCGGGTAGCCCGGGAAGGACTCGAGCATAGAAACACTCAGCCCCCCTTCTTCTATCCAATTATAACTGCAACAGGCAGCTTTTTTAAAGGGACAGCATACGGAGGCCTTAAAGGCGCTCACTGGCTACCCAGTAAGAACGGCTTAAACGCCGAACATCAAGCAGGCATAAGGTATATTAGGAACCCCCATTTGCAAGGGGGTTACATAGTGAATGGGAGAAATTTGCCAGGACACTGGGAAATTCCCTACTCTTTTTCAATAAGTGTCATGGGATCTTTAGCATCCACCTGAACTATCACCAGTCCAGGCAGATGGGACCTCGGTTTAACATCTCATCCGAAAGACGGCACCTCAGAAGTGCAGGACCCCTCTCATGCTGCACTACAGTGTCAGTATTGGGCTATTAACCCAAGTGCCAGATGTGGAAACTGAACCCACAGCCCTCTGATCTCCCTGCCTCAGAGGCGAGTGTGCTACCTACTGAGTCACTGTTTTAAACATTCTTACCAGCTCATACAATAATGCAAGCATACAATTTTTCTGCACAAAAGGAACAGTAGTCCCATCTAATCTGGATTATTTTGCACTGCCGATTGTGACACAATGGTCCATATTTAGTCCCACTCCTAACCTCACACTCCCTTTGCTCTGCTTATTATGCCTATGTGCCTATAACATGCATGCCTGAAGCTCCACCATGTGTGTGCACCAACAACCTCCTTGGACAGGCTGCTCATGTGTTCACCACCCATTCAGTGAAGAAGTATTTAGTCACGTCTCTATTAAACTTCCACCCTTCTAGTGTAACTGCAAGCCCACCTGTTATGCCAAACGACACAGTGCTGTAATTATTTCAATTAAAGTGACTGCCTAATGTGAGGTCCATAATGCTGTCCCTGTTTGCACGTAGCGGGAGCATCATTAACCTGTCTATACTTGGCACCATAACAAGCTGTATGAGAAATACCTCCTATGTGGAGTCAAGGATTACCCTGGTTCTTCTTGTACCTGCGGCAAGAATGCTACAGTGTACATCTGTCTAATTAAAGTCACCAACAAACAACACCTACCCTTTGCTCGCCATTCTTCCTATTATCTCCACCAAAACATTTTTTAAATCCTCCTACTGTGTTTGTGATCAGGACACCATACCTATGCTGATATAGGCCCTGACCCCGTCTGTAAGCAGACACAAAAAGCATCCATCCATTCCTTCTCCCCCTGGTGTCTCTATTTACATACGTTGCCTTTGTAGATTTAATGACATATACTCTCTCCAGATATGACCTGCATTATCCAGCCACTAGATCAGGGTATCATAATGTCATTTTAAAGATGTTCTGTTCACTCAGTGTTAACCTGGGTCCTGGAAGTGCTATATGCAGCAAAAGACCTTACTGCCACAGCTTGCGTGAATTAGATCAACCTGCTAGATGTGATTCATCTGAAGAAATCAGCATGGGACGCAGTCACACCTGAAGCAATACTGAACTGTTTCAGGAAGGGAGTTTTTTTTAATTTGTGAAGCTACAGAGGATGAGGTGCTGGACACTAAGGAAGCTGTAACTCCTCCGGCTGGTCTTACTGGTGAGGAGTTCGATTCTATATGCCACCTTGGTGAAATGGAGGAGGAGCAGGAGGGTCAAGAGACAGGTGACGTCGCCGAGGTGGTAGAAGCGATTTTGGGAGCTTCCAACACAGATGAGGGCGATACGGAGGAGACCCAAGAAGACTCACAGGACAAGCCACAACCCGCAGCTTTACTGACACTAAGATGCACTATCGAACAGTGTGAAGATATTTTCTCTCAGACTAGGATAACATGAACAAAATAGAAAGCATGTGGCACAATTCCTGCTATGGTAAACAAAGGCAAACTATGATCCAGGAATACTTTAAAAAGTGAAGCGAAGCCAGTAAACAAATGTTTGGCATAATCATTCTCACCCTACTCCACCCCCCACGCCCCCACCACTAACTGACCATAGTACACAGGTGCACACCCATATTAAAAAAAAAACACAGAAAAAACAAAATTTACCGTGCTACACTAAGGTGGACATTGGCTATAATGGTCAGAAACTATAAACACAAATGTGTTCATTTTAAGCGGTGCATACTATACAACAACACCATCACCCTGCTAGCTGCAACAAGATATCAAACACTCATTGTAGACCCTGGTGCAGTGTTCCCTAGTCTCCAACTGGCAGTATACAGTAAGCACATGAGTGAAGGCAACCACACAAGCTACCTGCTTCTGGTCACCTTGGTACCTCCCCTATTGGGGGGGGGGGGCCCTGACATATTACTTGTCCACTACCACTGTCTACCACCAGTGGCACTCCAGTCCCACAGTACCATTTAATGACTTAATCAGTTTATGGTGGGAAACTTATTAGTTTGTATGATCTTGTTCATGAATTTGATAACTTGTACACTTCCTTTTCAGAACTTTTTTTTCAAACATATTCCCCCCATGGCACTGGTAGGATCCTTCTTTCACCCCTGCCAATTCCGATCCCACTCACCAAGACCCAACCTCTTACCTGACAATGCCTCCAAGGCCCACGCATGACACACTGCTGTACTACCCTCCTGGCTTGTCCCCCAGGGCTGGGTCCACCTTCAGTCACTTCAGCATAATGCCAGTTGTGTATCTGGACACCCACAGTGGAAGTGAAGGCCCAGAGGATTCTCTTGGTCGGTGATGGTGTGGGCCTGGTATAGAGTGTGGTGGGCAGTGAGCAGTGGCTTCAACTTCCCTTAGCCAATGCCAAGCTGTTTGTCCTTTTTAGTCCTGCCCTCCCCAGGACTATGTCTCATCATTGAGTTCTGGCCCATCGTTGCACCCAGATGTCTCAATGCTTGCTCCAGGCTCCTACACTGATGCTTTCCCCCTGTACCACCACTGTGGTCCCTCACGTGACAGTATAGCAGCAGAACAATGAGATTCCCCTCCCAGTGGAGGAGAGTCTCTGTGGGATACTAGGTCCTCCTCCCACCAGCCAGCCCTCCGACATCCCTGACTCATTCTTGAACCCAGGTCATTGGTGTTGTGACCAGTAACTCTACTACTGGTGTGCTAGTGAGCAGGCCTTTTCAGAACTTTTGAAGTTGAATTAAATCATATTGAATTTTTAATTTCTAAGAAGCTCTCTCATTGATTTATTGTAGTCACTTATCTCTTAAAGGAATTGCGAAAAGTAATGAAACACTGAAGCCAAGCCACACAAAATGATTTTATCATCCTGACCTGCCCAAGCTCACAAACCAGTGAAGCTTCATTAGCTTGTTATACATTACTTGATAGCGTATATAACATTTTTCTATTGTTATATTTAATAATGGCTGCCGTAGTACAAGTTATTAATATGCATAATTATTTCAAATTTCTTGTCAACTATAGTTTTTTTTTTTGTTTTGTTTTCTTAGAAAGTACCTGAACAAAACTACATATCCAAAGATGTGCAAGTCGGAGACCTGTAAGACGGTCATGCATGGACTTGGACCGAAGCTATTTCAGCTCCATAATGATATCACTAACTGAGTCATTACTGAGATTGAAAATTCCCTAGAAGGACAAAATGTTTGACCAATTTATATCGAGAAGGTTATAATATAATGACGTTTGTTATGTCAAAATTTTTGTTCAATGGATGGCCACCAGTGTGTGTAGTGGTTGTGCAACTGGTGAGATACTTTGGCTTGTTTCTTTCTCTGGTTTTCCACCTTCAGTAGTAGTGCCAGGAGAATAGTCTCGAGGCTAAAGGACAATTATAGCCAAAGAGTCAAAAATACAAAGGATGTAACATAATCCACCTCCTCCAATTCATGGAATAGTCCCAATAACATGGAGGAGAGGAAAAAAATCCTTTGTGCAGGAAACCTCTGAGGGATCCAGGGTTATTGGGTTAGCCTTCCCTCCAGGCTTTAAATTATGAGGCTAGCTGTTAATAAGCTTGGCAGATTTTGGAATTTGGTTCTCTGATATATGTTTCAAAGCAGTAAGATGCCCAGCGACTCATGATTTTAATTATGTGGGCCAGGATGTCCTTTTGAGATGCTGAGGTGGCTACTCCTATTCTAAATGCGTGACCAGAATGGGAAGAAGCATCAAGACTCAGATGAGATAGCAGTGCTCTGACATGGAGGACAAACCAGGATATAGTCATAATGGACTAAGACTCAGTAGACAGGAGAGGATGAACAGACTCAGGATGTCTGTCTGAAGATGGCAACAATCAAATATTTGACTAGGACACCACACAGATTTTGTGGCAGAAGACGAGACATGGTGCCCGATTCACCAATGGGGATGCAGGGCTTGCGCCAAGGCCTGCGTCAAACCCATTTTTTGCCACAGATGCACCAAACTCTTTACTGCAAACTGTGTCCGATTCAAGAAGATTGGGTGCATTTGTAGCAATGTTCCCCGATTTATGGCATCTTGCACCAAATACTTGGCACAAGCCCCATAAAGGGGGTACCTGGGATTGACGCAAGCTTGACCAGAAAAAGCTGGTGCACCTTGTGGCAATCAGCACACGGGATCAAGAATCCTGATTGCCGTCCGGGGAGTGCCACAAGCCCCGTGTGCCCTATGTTCAGTGCACCCAGGGCTGGCACTATTCCCAGAAGTTTTGTGAATCAGGACCATGAACTCCTTTGCTGATTCTGTCAGTTTGGGATCTTGGCAAAGTAAAGGCTTCGTGATCTGCAGATTGTTTCAGCAAACAGTTATTAATAAGATGGGTGGCTGGAATAAAAGCTGATGATGACGATGTAAATTCTCCAGGTTGCAAGAATCCAAAGAAGGCTAGGGTCATAGCGGCTTGTAAATTCAGGTCTGCAACAGGTCCGATGAAGCCATTTCTTAGAAGAAATGTTAACTGCACATATGGATTATATGTCTAAGGGTGTCTAAGGGTTTTCTTGAGGAGCAGTCTGGAGGAGTCTCTTTCTTTATACCTTGTAAGAAGGCTTCAATTGCTGGGTTAGAGAGATATGATTCTGGACTGTCAGGATGGGAAGACATCAAAGTCAATTGGATGCTGGAAATATATTGTTTAATTGTTGTGGCAGATGAATGGAAAGTTTGAAAACAGTAAGATGAAAATGTCAACATGAGAGAGCCAGAACATTGGGATGGGTTCACATTTTGTGAAACACAGAACGTACAAAATTTCTTCTAGGCTGTTTTATACACTGCTCGAGTAGAGGAAGCTAAGGAGTTCCATATAAGTAGAGAGGCTTCATTGAGGAGTCAGTCTATGTCATTTGTAGTTCCCGAAAAGCTGGTGGCAGAGTCATCTCCTAATCTGATTGTGGGAAAGCAGCTCTAAATTGATGAAAATGGAATTTAGAAAGGCAATCAGCTAGGAAATTACAAGAAGTGAGTATATAGACACAACGAATAGTAAAGTGGTACAATAGGGAGGTCCATGTTGATCTTTTCAGGAAGTTGATTATGGAATTAGAGGAAGAACGCCTTTTGTTTATAATGGCCATGGTTGTCTGGTTGTCTGTGTCAACGGTTACAGCTTGATTGTTCCAGGAGGGGCCCCAATTGAGTTCAAACAAGCAACACTTATTCCCAGCAGAAATAAACTGCAGGACTTCAAATAGTAAGTATTGAAGATTTATTCAGCCTTTCACAGTAGAATTACAAGCGCCACTGGCCCCTAGTGAGTTCTGCTGCTACAGTGGGGTAGATTTCAAACAAAGCTGAAATTGAGTGGAACTGAGGAATGTTATCAGTTTCTGGAGGCCAAGCACAGGCAAACCAAGAAGTTCCTTGGATGGCAGCAAAGTCAAAGGGGTTGTATCCGTAAATACGGAGATATGGTTTGAAGAGGATGGATCAATTTTGCTAGGAGAAGTGATCACATTACCAGGTCTGAACGGTCAGCAGCACTGATAATTATATGATGGTCCAGTGGTATAACAGAATGAGCTAGACACGAGTAGGTTAGATGTGAAGGTCCAGCCCTGTGGGATAATTCCCATAGCAAAAGTAAGGTAGCCCAACAGAGAAAGAACTTCTTGCTTGGAAAATAAAGAAACTAGGTTTCAAATTCTGTGTAATTTCTCTTGCAGGAGACGGGACTGCATTTTAATGTTATCTAATTTGATACCCAAGAACTCTAACATATGAATAGGTCCTTCTGTTTTTTCATCTACCAAAGGAATGTTAAGGGTGGAGAATAGTTGCCGAAGGCAGGTGATGCTTGAGACTAGAGGAGATGCAGAGGTAGATGCCAGCCCCCACTACTACTCCAGGTGATGGAATCACTTCTGAAGGAAAGAATTGTTGAGTACCTAGAGGCTAGCAGGGCACAGGACCCAAGGCAGCATGGGTTCACAGCAAGAAGGTCATGTCAGATGAATCTAATAGATTTCTTTGACTGGGTGACAAAGTAGTAGACCAGGGAGGGGCTACGGACATGGCCTACCTAGACTTTAGCAAGGCATTTGACATAGTCCCACACAAAAGATTAATAAACAAGTTAGCCAGCCTTGGAGTGGGTCCTACGGCAGTAGTCTAGGTAAAAAATTGGCTGGACAACAGGACGCAGAGGGTAATAGTAAACGGAGTCCACTCTGAAGAAGTGGGGTTACTAGTGTGGTACCGCATGGTTCAGTACTGGGACTGGTCCTCTTTAATATCTTTACAAGTGACATTGCAGAGGGACTGGAAGGAAAGGTATGTCTATTTGCAGACAACAAAAAGATCTGCAACAGGGCTGATGCCCAAGGTGGTGTGGAAAGGATGAGAAGGGACTTGGCAAGGTTGGAGGAATGGTCAAATATATGGCAGCTTAGATTCAATGTAAAGTAGTGCAAAGTAATGCACATGGGAAACCAAAACCAAAACCCAGGGGAAGAGTACACAATGGGGGGCGAGATACTAAAAACAACAGAAATGGAAAGGGACCTGGAGGTAGTCATATCAGATGACCTAAAGGTAGGCAAGCAATGTGAGAAGGCACTAAGGAGGGCTGGAGTGATACTGGGATGCATACGGAGAAGCAGCACCAGTAGAAAATAGGAAGTTGTTATCCATCTGTACAGACAGTTGGTGAGACCCCATCTATAGAATCGAACTCCCCATCTGGAGTACTGCGTGCAGTTCTGGAGTCCCCATTTCCTCAAGGACATAGGATGGAGGCTGTCCAGAGGAGGGCAACTAAAATGGTGCAGGGTCTGCACCAGAAGACATCCGAAGAGAGACTAAAGAGCTTAATATGTATACCCTCGAGGAAAGGAGAGAAAGGGGGTACATGATAGAAACTTTCAAGTACCTCAAGGGAACTGACAGAGTTCAAGAGGGTGGCATCTTTCAGAAACAGAGATGTGCAAGAACAAAGGGGTACAATTTGAAGATAGAGGGGGGACGGCTCAGGGGCAACGTGAGGTAGTATTTTTTCACAGAGAGGGTGGTGGATGCATTGAACAGCCTTCCTGAGGAGGTTGCGGGGTCAAAAACAGTGGGGGAATTCAAGAATGCATGAGACAGACATCAGGCAATTCTGGTGGGGGATAGGAAGAAGTAGGCTGTTGGTTAACTAGGATCTGCAGCTTATCTAGTCAGTAGGGAAATTGGCAGACTGGGTGGGCCAAGCAGTACTTATCTTCCATCAAATTCTATGTTTCTATGATCTATGTGAAGCAGTTCCATGCTTCCATACACCAACTGATTTTAACTAATTTTGATTTTGTGTGGAAACACCATAAATGTTGCAAATACAATTTAAATCAACATCTCTTCGTTAAGCACCCTTGCTACAGCCTATGGGCATGCAGGCCTGTTTACAAAAAAGACACTACCTCTTTGTGGGTGATGTATGCAAAAGTATTGATATTAATAATAAAGCACGCCAGCCCAGTGGCGCAGAGGGTTGAGGCGCTGGCGCCTTACCTCAACCTACGCCAGCGACCCAAGTTCAGGAACAGACTCAGGGCACCGGGGGTCAGCAGGAGAGGAAAGGATCGAGCCGCCAGAGGATTGCTCTCTTCTCCTGGGGTAGTCTGTGGGAGTGCGTCGCTCTGTAGTGACCTCCGGTGGAGACTGGGGGAAATGCAGAAGCAACGCAAGAAAGGGAATGTCACCAGAAAAATGGAAAACTGGCTCCACACTCAACCGGATGATGGCCAACTGTCAGTCCGATGCCATCAATGTCCCAGAGCCATCCATCCCTCAGCAGTACCCCAGAGCCAAGTAGTGTGCTTGCCTGCCCCTCACGTGCTTCTCCCCTCTGAGGAGGGGGCCCCCCCAGCGAAGGGTAACGTCTGGGTCACCCTGGGGATGACTGCAAATGTGAGGGATGGGGCACGGGAACAGGATGGATCGGAGGGTGCCTTGGCACAACCTGAAGGAGTGGCTGAAAGTGGTAGCTTGCAGGGGAAAAAAAGATAACACAATAAAATCTAATAAAGCATAGCAGAAGTTCTGCTATAAAAAAATATATATATATATATATATACACCAAAAAAAGGAAATTGTAGAGGGGTAATTCATTATGTTTTAAAAAAAATATTACAATACATCATCGGGACTCTGATTGCCCATTAGTAGGCATTTTAATGGATGATTTTCAGTGCAAATGCCACTTGCTGTTACAGACATTGTTATTCCTAGCTAGTTCAACTTAGGTGACACACTGCATTGTAACATGACACTGCAACGTCATTGTACCTTCTGTTGCCTTTGACAGCAGTGAGGACACTGCTGTCACTGGGGATGGATGGATGGATGGATACGGATGGATTGATGCCTAACCAAAGCCTGCAGTTCTGCTGCCAGTTGTTTTTTCTTCAGCTTCCCATAAGATACAATCCCGTTCATTGACATTTTCTCAAGGGAGAAGCGTGGTCTGCTGAGTTTGGGACAACAACTTTATACCTATAAATATGTACAATTAGCACATCAGCAATATTACTTTAAAAACCCTTAATGTAGCGTATAACTAAACAATAACCCACGGCAGGGGTGTGGTGTTATTAGGGATTAATCAAAGCCCTGGGTACATAGTGAAGCATAAGTCCTCAGGCCGAGTGTCCTCATAGCACCCAGGGTGTTGATTAATCCCCTATAACACCATACCCTGGAGTGGATTACTACACTTATAACAGGTTGTCAAGCCACAGTAATAGAACTGACAAAAATGAGAAATGCTTTTATTTCTGTTCAAATCCATAAAATGTTACTGTACCCTGACGCCTTAAAAAGTAGTCCTCCACAAATAATGCATTGCTCACTGACGTTATGAAGATAGAAATGGCAGAACTGTACTATGAGGTTAATTTCAGCCACTTCTGCTTCATAACATAAGTGTGATTGTGATTATGAGTTCTGTAGTCTGTAGGACTCTGCTGATTTGGAAAAAAACCACAGGTTCTGCACTACTAAAACATGGATATTGTAAACTGTAGACACTGTGGGACACTTTTCAGCAGAGCACATATCAGAAATATAGGACACTGTCCCACATGCTGGACCATCAGTGACCTAAAAACCCAGGTTCTGGAAGCCTGGACTCAGATTTTACATTTGCAGCAACAATTGCATGGCAGCAAGCCCTCTCACATTCTACCTCCAATCTCCCAGTTCTCAGATAGAGATCATTGCCCCCAAGGGGTATTGGACTAGAGGGTTGGCAGGTGGTGACGATGAGAAATAGTGGTAAAATGAACAGGACAAACCAGATAAATGCTAGGAGGAAATGAACATACCAACTAAAAACAGGTACTTGCCGTTATCAGCATGTCCTGTCACCAAATGAAACAGTGAAACAGGACAGAGAAGTATCATCCGAAAACCCAAGACGAGTAAGGACGATGTAACAAATAACAAAAAGGCTGAGGCCAAAAAGAAACTCATCATTGTGGGGGACTCCATGACATGGAGTAGAACCCACCTGAAACCAAACAATAAGACTAAAATAGTGGTCAAGTGTCTCCTGGGAGCTTCCACAAAAAGAGACACTGACCACATTGAAAGGATGTTGCGCAGCAAAGGAGAAAATGCAGACATTATAATCCATCTTGAGACAAGTGGCCTAACAGATAAAATGATCGAGGAGGCCAAGAAGCACCTAGCCCAGCTAGGTGACAGGCTGGCCAATTTCTCATCCACCCTCACCTTCTCAGAAGTACTGCCAAAATCAGAGAGAAAGAAATTGCAGAACTTAATGCATGGCTGCGCAGATGGTGCCAGTCGAAGGGTCACCACTTCATTGGCAACTGGCAGTACTTCTGGGAGAGAAGATTTTTTGAGGCATGACAGCTGCCACTGGACAAGGGAGGGGTGAGGGCACTAGGCCAGAAATTCGATGTCTACGCAGGACATTTAAACTGAGGAATGGGGAGATGGTGACAGCACTTGTACGCACTAACGAGCCAGTCGCCACTTCCCCAACAACACATAAAAAAACAAATAGTCCTGGGCACAATTATTGCAGAAGGGGAGGCGCAACATGTGCATAAGAACCCAAATAAAAAATGTTCGGAAGAAAAAGAGGGGAAACACCATGTGGGAAAAACACACACCAACAAAGGGGAGAGAGAAAGGTGTGGCTGGCAATGGTTATAAATGCATAGAACCTAGCCAACAAGATCCCTGACCTCATGGCCACGATGGAGGCAGATAGGCTGGACTGGGTGGCTGTGACTGAAACATGGTTAACTGAAAACATGGCTGGGACATAGACATCCTGGGTTTCAACCTATTTAGGAGGGACAGGAAGGGACAAAAGTGGGGAAGGGTTGCTTTTTACATCAGAGAGGGAATAAATGCAACAGAGGTACAGGTGGCCCAAGGTGAGTAGGAGGCTCTGCGGATAACAATTGAAACTGGAAATGAAACAGCAATCTGGGTAGGCATTATCTACAGACCCCCAGCGTAGGGGGAAAGTGTTGATACAGAACTAATGGAAACCATACATAAAATGGCAGATAAGGGTGAAATTATTCTAGTGGGGAACTTCAATTCACCAGCTATAGATTGGGGCCCGTATACAGCAGCATCAGCAAGGAGCAGGGATATTCTGGTAGCAGGAGGCAGGTCTGAGGCAGCTTGTCAACGCACCAATGGGGGGGAGCTGTCCTGGACCTGATACTTGCTAACAATGATAAGGTACAAGACATAGAAGTAAGGAACCATCTGGGTTCTAGCAATCACCACTCGATATGGTTCAAGATAAGCACATTTGAGGATACCAGTCACTCAAAAACAAAGGTTCTAGATTTTAAAAAGGTGGATTTTCAAAAAATGAGGGTCTGCCTGGTAGGTAACCTCGAACGCCAAATGGGGGGGGGCAAAGAGCCAAGGGCTAACCTGAAGAAAGCAATATCAATGGCCACGGGGCAATGCACCAGGAGGATAAGTAACACTAATAAGAAGAAACCCGCTTTGGTTCACAAGAGAGGCAGCAACCAAAGTGAGGGAGAAAAGGCTTGCTTTCAGAAAATTCAATGAGTCTAGGTATGAAAAAGACAAACGTATAAAGAGAAACTGAGGGAGGCAGGTAAAGTAATAAAGAAGGCTAAAGCTGAAACAGAAGTAAGGAAAGCACAGGGAGTAAAAAGAGGTGACAAAACCTTTTTTAGACACATCAGGGAGAAGAGAAGAAATGGGGGGAATCGTAAGACTCACAAAAGAGGGAGGTGGGCTAGTGGAAGAGAATGGTGAAAAGGCAGAGGTCCTAAATAAATAGTTCTGCTCGGTTTTCACGAAGGAAAAAGCAGGAAATGGACCTACACTAATAAAAAAAGACATACCGATATCAGGAGTGGACACTAGCCCCTTCACAGAAGAACAAGTACTAAGAGGACTAAACAAGCTAAAAGTGGATAAGGCCATGGGCACAGACAAGATACACCTAAGAATCTCGAAGAAACTGGCACAAGAACTGGCGGCACCTTTGGCGGAACTATTCACCAAGTCCTTGAAGAGTGGGGTGGTCCCAGAGGATTGGAGGAGGGCAACAGTTGTACCTCTCCATAAGTTAGGAAGCAACGAGGAGGCAGGGAACTACTGACCAGTCAGCCTCACTTCGGTGATGGGCATATTGATGGAGTAGCTGCTAAAAGAAAGGATATTAGAGTTTCTGGAAAAAAGCAAGCAGCAAGACACAAAACAACACAGCTTCACAACAGGCAGATCATGCCAAACAAACCTAATCGACTTTTTCATCTGGGTCACTAGGGTAGTGGACTGGAGGGCATGGTTGATATAGTCTACCTGGACTTCAGTAAAGCATTCAACTCAGTCCCTCACAGAAGGCTGATAAATAAGTTGGACAGCATGGGAATAGGGCGGGGGTGGCCAACTGGACAAGAAACTGGCTGGCTGGGTGGAAGTGCACAGAGGGTGCGGGTGAATGGTGCATTGCCTGAAGAGAGGGAGGTGACTAGCAGAGTGCCTTAGGGGTCGGCATTGGGACCTCTCCTCTTCAATTATTTCATTAGCGACATTGACGACGAGTTGGAAGGGAAGGTGTGTCTATTCACGGACGATACCAAGATTTGCAATAAAGCATATACCCCTGAAGGGGGGGAAATGGAAACAGACCTAGGGAAGTCGGAGAAGTGGTCAGAAACATGGCAACTGAAATTTAATGCAAAAAAGTGTGAAGTCATGCACATAGGTAAAGACAACCCAACAAGGGAGTGCTACCTGGGGAGGGAGAAACTAGAAACACCCAAACAAGAAAGAGACCAGGGTGTCATTATATCAGAGGACTTAAAAGTGACAAAACAGTGTGAAAAGGCAGCACTGAAGGCTAGCAGTATGCTGGGATGCATCGGAAGGGGCATAATGAGCAGAAGGAGGGAAGTGGCACTACCACTGTATAGGTGAGACCCCACCTGAAGTACTGTGTCCAGTTCTGGAAACTGCACCTCAGAAAGGACATAGATAGGTTGGAGACAGTGCAGAGGAAGGCTACAAAGAGGATACAGGGACTGCACCAAAGGCCATATGAGGAAAGAATGGCAGAACATAACTTGTACTCCCTCAAGCAAAGGAGAGAGAGGGATGATATGATAGAGACATTCAAGTATCTCAAGGGAGTAAATAGGGTGCAGGTGCAGGACCTCTTTCAGGTCAGAGACTGCATGCAAACTCAGGAGCATAACATGAAAATGCAGGGAGGAAAGTTCAGGGGCAATGTGAGGAAGTACTTTTATACTGAGAGGGTGGTGGAAACTTGGAACAGCTTGCCCCAGGAGGTCATGGGGGCTAAAACAGGGAATTTAAAAATGTATGGGATAGATACAAGGGTGGTATCAGAAAATAAGTCATATGAGGGGGTAGTGTATGGGCAGACTAGATGGATCAAGCAGTCCCCATTTACCATCACATTCTATGTTTCTATGTTTGCTCTCTGCTCACTGTGTCTCTCTCCCTCGCTGCACATGGCTGAGCAACTTTGCTCACTGCAGACAAGACAGCATTCAGTGTGCATGGGAAGGCTGACACAGAGTGGAAACAGCACACAAATTGCACCTTTATCTGCAAGCTGGAGACTCCAGAAACAGACAGAGAGAGACACACAGAGACTGGCACACCGTGTTGCTGCAACTGTAATCAAGGCACAACAGTTGCCAGGCAAGTCTGCTCATACTCAGCACACACAGCGACTATCTCCGACTCACTCCTTCCCTCCCTAAATACAAAGACTGATTGTATCTCTGCCTGGTGTCCATTGTCAGCCTCTATGTCTGTCAATCTGTCACTGGCTGTCACACAGAAAACTGTACCGGGCAGAGTTGTCAGTGACAGAATGCCTGAATACAGTGGGAGAGAGAGGGGGAGAGAGAGACATACAAGACATTGCAAAACCTGTGAAATACCTGTCCCAGTCCTGCTCTCTCTCACTCCGTGGGCACATGTGGGTGTGGGACAGCCAGCTGTGCTTTGAGGGGGGGTTTGCTTGTGGTCACTAACTGACAATGGCTACCTGCCTTGACCCAGAGAGGGTGACAGACAGACAGTGTCTGAATTCTGCAGTCCCTCTCCCAATCTCACTGTCTGTGTCTATGTCTCTCTCGCATTCTCGCTCTCTATCCATGTGGAACACAGATCACTATCTTCTACATGCAAAAAGCTCACTGTGTCCTGCTTCCCCACTTGTCAATGGCTGCCTTACAGTTTCTCACTCAGCAAGACAGAATGAGTCCCGAAGGCACTGTGCAGGACTCCCTCCATGGAATCGTGGAATAAATAGGGTATTTAATCCACAGCCACACAGACAGACTTCACCAATCGAGTTCTGTGTTTCTCCACACCCATGTTATAATACGGCAAGACCATCAGAAATTTACTCAGCAGCGCATCTGTTGACACAGAAACAGAGGGGCTGAGTAGGAAACTGGAGAAGAGCAACCGACAATGAACACACATTAAAGTGACAATGGAGTAAGCATATGCGAGTACCTCAATGTGATTAAGTACTGATACAAATCTTTCAATTGTGCCAGTAGGATGGTGGAGCACATAGTGAAGGGTATCACAAGCAGACGGAGGGATGTGCTGTTCCTGCATCACAGACTCTATCAGGATAGACTCAGTGGTCTGTATTTGTGCACACCGGTAGACAGAAGTGAGAGGGTACATATCATATGGATCACAGAGACCTGTAAGTACCGTTGGATAGTATCTTTAAGAGGAGAAGGCATACAGCATGTAGGGGTATCCAATAAGGCTGGAATGGTGACATTTTCTGAGGGATGTTATGGATAAGTACTTTACCAAAAGAGTGGTGGATGCCTGGAATAGTCTTCCATTGGAGGAAGTAGTGATGACAACAGTGGTGGCATTCAAGAATTCATAGGATACTCACAAGGGAATCTTGGTTTTTAAGCTGGCAGGGGGAATGATCATGTAGAATCTGTGGTGACAGTAAAGGCAGAGGGAAATGGGCCACACGGGCTGGCAAAGCAGTACTTATATCCAGACAGAATCATTCTGGGTTACTATGTTTATACTTGTTTGGTACGTGATGTGCTGGTACGGGATCAACTGTCTGGAGTGTTCATAAAATGTAGCAAATTGTCACTTTGATGTATACATACAAGTGTTGAGGATGTTTTATTAAAATTTATGAATATCATAGACCTGGGGTAGATATCTGCTGCCTGCAGCTAGTGCAGAATGCTGTGGCCAGGTTATTGTCTAGATCATCTCGATCCAGCCATATTTCTCCTGTGCTGCACACTCTGCACTGGCTGTCTGTTCAGTGGCGGATCACCTTTAAAGTCAGTTTACTGACTTATAAAGCCCTACACGGTTTGGGTACGAGTTACTTGCAAGAGCTTCTGCATCCCTACTGCACCCTCCGACCACTCCGCTCAGCCAACGAGGGACTGCTAGAGATTTCCAGGGTGCGTCTAAAGACTTCTGGGGCTTGGGCTTTTGTCTTTGCTGCTCCTACCCTGTGGAATTGTCTACCTCATCGGATACGAGAGTGCCAGACAGTGGAGAGCTTTAAAACGGCTCTTAAAACACACCTATTCCAGCTGGCCTTCCCTGATTTTTGATATGTTATGCCTGATATGGTATTTGATTGTATATTTATAGATATTTGCTAATACATTTTAGAGTGTTTTAAAATGTTTTAAAGTTTTATAATTGTACAGTGCTTTGATATCTATGAATTGTGCTTTATAAATAAAATTTATTATTTATTATTAACTACCTTGACATGGATCTGATTGAGTCACAAATGGTCGTTGGTGAAAAACAGCTAGCACCAGCGTTTGTGAAGGCTCTCCTGTCTGTTTTTCAACTGTGTCCACCCTAGTTGATTCTGCATCACTGGGTTCATCACAACCCCAAATATGATACAAGATAAATGCTTACTATGTATGTCATACCCAGAGTGAGAGAATGTTACATAGAGTATTGTCAAACAAACTCCAAGAATGTAAAAACAGGCCAGCAAAGGAGAAGCCGACTGACACAGTAATAATAAGATGCAAACAAGTATTACAAACACAATATTTAAACACAGGAATTGACAGCAGATAGGAACACTTGGAAAACACAATATGAAACTGTGGTCCTTGCCTATCCCACATACGCATACACTGAATAGTATTGAGTGACAATAACAATAACCAGACCTGATGGTATTTTTATGTGACACGGTCTGTATCACATGCATGACTGAAACATGACAACAGTCAAGGTCACACCACTTTTCAGGGCACGTTGTACAATATGAATATAATGCTTACATTGAAGTCATTTTTTATCACAACTTTGGCTGGGTTAAGCGAACATGGACAGATTACAACTGGATAAGTCCTTTATGATGTGTCTTATATGTTACTTGTTTATGTATTCCATGTGGTGGCACACCAGACAGCAATACAGAGCTAGAAGTCATTGTCCACCTGGGAACTAACAACCTGGCTAGGAATGGGTTGAGATAGTGCAGGAGTTCAGGGAACTGGGGAGGGGTCTTAGGCAAGTAGCCCACTCAGTGGCTTTCACTGAGGTGCTGCCTGTCTTCGACAGGGTGGAGGAGAGGGATCTCTGCACCAGGGCCTTCAACTCATGGTTGAGGGAATGGTGCAGAGAGGAGGGATCTGGTTACATTGGGGACCGGTATCCATCTGGAGGGATAAGGGCCTTTTCAGGGACGATGGCCTGCATCCATCCTGTAGGTGAACTGCAGTCCTAGTGAGCAGTTTAGATGTTTCTTTGATGAAAATTTAAACTAGCCAAGGGGGTAGAGGAAGAAATCGGGGAGGCAGTAACTGTCCCACCACAGGCTGAAGTAGAGAGCAAGGAGAACCCAAGGGGAGCGGAATCCACTGGAGTCCAAAATAATAAAGGAAGCAGGGCAATAGAAATGAAGTGGGATGGGAACGGGGGTATGAAATAGAGAGGAGGGAAGGAGAGAGGGCAAAAAGGAAAGAAGAGGATAACAAACAGAATGGTAGCATAACCTGGAAAGCTATGCATGCATAAGCTAGAAGTCTAGGAAATAAGATTCTGGACCTAGACGCCATCATGGCACAGGATGACCTGGATATTGTAGTCGTTACTGAGTCATCATGCACTGAAAATCGTGACTGGAACATGGCCATACCAGGCTATACTCTGCTCAGGAAGGACAGGGTGGGACGGAAAGGAGGTGATGTGGTGCTTTATGTGAGGGAGGGCATAAAAGTGACAGAGATACAGGGAATACAGGGAGGGGCAAAGGTACTGTGGGGAATAGAGCCTCTATTTTCATCAGCATGATCTCCAGGCCTCCAGCACAGGGGAAGAAGTTAGATACGAAAATGGTGGAAGCCATTGGCAAGATGTCAGGAAAGGGGGAGGTGCTGCTGCTGGGGGACTTCAGTCTGCCCAATGTAGATTGGAGCCTCCCAGCTGTGACTTCAGCTAGAAGCAGGAACATACCAGATTCCCTGCAAGGGGCATTCCTCAGGTAACTATTCAGTGAACCCACTAATACTGTGACAGTACTGGACCTGGTACTCATTAACAGGGACAAAGTTGCAGACGTCAATGTGGGAGGTCACCTGGGGACCAGTGATCACCACACTGTGGTTCAACATAAGGACACCTGCGGACTCAAACTACACAACGATGATGGTCCTGGACTTCAGTAGGGCAGATTTTAAAAAGATGGGTGAACGTCTTAGGGATGATCTGTCGAGAGATGACTTGGCTGGGGTTGAGGAACAGCGGGCGAAACTGAAGAAGGCTATAGTGAAGGCAACAAATCTCTGCATTAAGCAAGCGAGTAAGCAAAAGCAAGAGGAAAAGAGACTGCTAAGGTTCTTGAAAGAGGTGGCAGAAAAGTTAAAAGCTAAAAGGATAGGATTCGGAAGGCATAAGGAGATGCAGAGGGAGGAAGCTAGGGACACATATCAGGGGAAACGGGGAAAGAGGGACAGCAGTAAGGAGTGCAAAGATGCAGACTGAAGAGAGACTAGCCCAGGTGGTAACAAAAGGAGACAATACATTTTTTAGGTATGTAAGTGAAAAGAGGAAGATCAGAGGTGTTATTGTAAGGTTAAAAAGGGAAGGGAGGGAGCTGTGAAGAGCCTACATGACAACTTATGCCGGCCATGTCACCGTGTGACACCTTGCACCGGACTCTTCATTCCGGTGTGAATCAGCACCCTGCTCAATTCATCTCTGGACAATTTTTCCCCAGTATAAATATTAGAAAACAAACTTGTCCTGGGATGAATTGTGAAAGGTGGCGTTTCATGCTGGAGCGAAGAGTCCTGGGCGAGGTGTCACACAGTAACATGACCGGCATGACTTGACGTCTCTCCCTGTGCAGAGGAGGACCAGGAAAAGGCAGACCTCCTGAACAAATACTTTTGTTCAGTGTTCACAGAACAAGGAGCTGGGTAGAGGTCACAAAAAAGTATTTATTTATTTAGAAAATTGGAATTACAACCCTTTGAGTCATAGACTCATTTCTAAAGGTTCCACATCAGAATAAAACATAGACATTCATACAGTACACATAAAATAAATGTGGGTGAGCAATCATAGAGTATAAGTACAATGAGCACTGGTTAATGCCTATACATTTGGTAGCTAAAACAGGGCAGAGCTATCGACATATTTACCTAATGAGTGGTTAAGACCTACACAATTGATAGCTAAAGCAATGCATGATATGAGTTGGTAGTTAGCCGCCACAAGGTGGCCTTGTCTTATACATAATACAATGCATTCATAGTCCAGTGCAACTATATGGTAACCGAGGGAGGTGAAGAGCCTGTAGGCTAGAAATAGTGAGGGCTCTCCACAACATGAGTATTGGAGGGAGGGAGGGAGATGGACACTAGTCCTTTTTCAGGGGAGAGAGTCCCGAAGGGACTCACAAATCTAAAAGAGGAAAAAGCAATGGGACCAGAGGGGGTGCATCCAAAGGTACTGAGGGAGCTCAGAGAGGAACTGGCTGCACCGTTGACAGCCTATTTAACAGATCATTGGAAACGGGAGTGGTCCTGGAGTACTGGAAGAGGGCAGATATAGTCCCACTTCACAAAAGTGGCATCAGGGAAGAGGCTGACAATTATAGGCCAGTCAGCTTGACTTTGATGGTGGGAAAGGCAATGGAATCACTGCTGAAGGAAAGGACTGTGGAATATCTTGAATCCAATGGGTTATATGACCGAGGCAGCATGGATACATAGGGGCAGAGGTCATGTCAAACAAATCTGATAGATTTCTTTGACAGGTTGGCCAAGGAACTAGACCAGGGTGGAGTATTGGATATGGCCTACCTAGATTTCAGTAAGACTTTCGACACCATTCCACATAGGAGACTAGTAAGCAAGCTGGGTAACTTAGGGGTAGGTTCAAAGATGGTAAACAGGGTAAGAAATTGGTTAGGGAAGAAGCAGCAGAGGATGGTGGTAAACAGAGTTCACTCTGAGGAAGAGAGGGTGACCAACAGGGTACCTCAGGAATCAGTTACGGGGCCAGTCCTTGTTAATGTCTTTATAAGTGACATTTTGGAGGAGTTGGAATGGAATGTCTGCCTCTCTGGGGATGACACCAAAATCTGCAGTAGGGTGGACACTCCAGGGGGAGGTGGAAATGATGAGCAGTAGCCTGAGAAAACTAAAAGAGTGGTCAAGGATATCTCAGCTGGGTTTCAACATGAAAAAGTGCAAAATAATGGACTTGGAGCACAGAAACCAAGAGGTAGAGAACAAAATGGGAGGAAGTGGTACTGACAACCACCAAGCAGGAAAGAGACCTAGAGGTATTCATATTGGATGACCTAGATGTGGCCAGGCAGTGTGACAAGAAATTTGGGAGGGCTAGTAGGATGCTGGGGTGCGTAGGGAGAGGAATCACCAGCAGAAAGAGAAAACTGGTAAAGCCTCTGTTTAGATTGCTGGTAAGACCCCAACTAGAGTACTGTGTCTGGTTCTGGAGACCACATCTCCGGAAAGATTTAGACATAGTGGATGCGGTCCAGAGGAGTGCGACTAAAATGCTGCCAATGTCTGCATCAGAAGCCCTACAAGAAGAGACTAAAGCACCTAAATATGTACACCCTGCAAGAGAGGAGGCAGAGAAGGGATGTGCTAGACCTTTAAATACCTCATGGGGGTAAATATACAGATGGGGAGTATTTTTCAGCAGAAAAGGTGCTCAAGAACAAGGGGACATGTTATGAAGCTGGAGGGGGATAGATTCAGGAGAGATGTGAGGAAGTACTTCTTCACAGAAAGAGTGGTGGATTCCTGGAGCAGCCTTCCAGCGGAGGTGGTGGAGGATGAAAACAGTGGTGGGGTTCAAGAAAGCATGGGATAAGCATGAGGGAATTTTAGGGGAAGCGAAGCGGGGGAGACAGAATGAGCCGGAGATCAAGTAGGATCTGCAGTGATCCTGTAGATAGGGAAAAATGGGCCGACTAGGTGGGCCAAGTGGGCCTTAGCTGTCGGCAAGTTCTATGTTTCTGTGTTTAACACAGCAGCACTAGCACCTGAACAAAAAGAAAACAGTAAATTAAGGTAGAAGAACAGGCACAGGATCTGCAGTATGATATAGTAGTACAAAAACTAAAGTGGTGAACAAACACTGTAGTACATATTACTCAGTAACTGCCACCATGGTGACACCAGTATTCAGTAACAGATGGCTTGCAAGATAGTATAGGCATGTGAACACAGAACAAAGAATGACGAATCAAAATCAAAAGTACACAACACAATGAAATGTACCTTTAAATGGCTTCAGTGGAATGTGGTTAGAGTGCAGTTATGCAGTCACACCATGCTGGGAATGTTAACATACAACATGACTACATTGCATTCCACTAGATATGTCAACAGACAGCAGCGTGAAAATGAGCTCCTGGTTTTGAACCGAATGATTGGGGTTAATTACTGAACTGAAATTAACAACAATTGTTGAAATGAGAAGGTAATCAGCAATGAGTCATGAATTCTTTTGTTGTCATGAAACTCCCAAAAGCCAAAAGCAACAACAAGAATGTACACATAACCTGCCATGACCATCTTCAACTGTGGACTGCGGTTCATCTAATTCTGGATGATAGCTATATGTAAAGGAAAAATAGGATTCACTATTAAGATAACTAACAGTAAATATAGGATAAAGTATGGGGTGCAGTGTGTTACGAGAATTTGCACACTCCAGAGTTGTTGGCTAACACATAAACCCCAGGAGCGAAGCCCGAGGGGTTTACTAGCTATCCAACAATGAGTGAGTGTGTGAAATTCAAGTAAAACACAGTGCACCCCATATTTTATTATTTATAATTGAAGTGTGACGTTTTTTTCTTGTAGAGGTTTTGGTTTAAAAGTTTAATCTCGGTCCCCCGTCGGCAACACTGAAGAGCCGCATCATGCCTGTATGACTGTCGGCCGTGAAAGGCCCCCAGGCTGTCCCTCGTATCGCCAAATTCCTTTTTACTCCCTCCCACTGCGAGAATACCTCCAAACCCACTGAAGAAGCAGCCCCAGTTTTTTCTGGTTAGTAGTGTGTGAAGAGAAACAAATGGACAGTTTTAAGCTCGAGCTGTGTTTGTTCAGTGTCTCGAGTGCATTCATAGAGGAAGAGAGCACGTGCATGCCTTAACACCTACTCAGGTGTTACAGTTTTTAACAAACGGAAGCCATTAATTATTTAAGCAATAAGGCACGACAGGGTGTGTGTTATCGTGTAATAACGTCACTCCTGGGGTGGGTTAAAGCGAGTGACAGTGCTTCCTACCAGATGGCGGTGTGCATACACATAACACATCCCTGGAGTGCCTTATTGCTATTATACAATGGCTAATTTTTTATGATAGAAGAAAAAGAAAATATATATTTTGGAGGCTTTTTGATCATTTTCGTGTGTGGAAGTACATGTTTTAAAAAAAAATCCACAGTTTCTGTTTTGCTCACTAGATGGTGCTGTGAGCATATGCTGCCTTCAGTTTGCCTGTTTACAGGTTTCTTTCTGTTATCACACACACCGTTGTGTTGTCACAGTGGCAAATCGTGGCTCCAGCTTGTCACCTTGCCACTTTTAATATTTTTAAAATCTGTTGGAAATGAAGCACTTTACAGTGGGGGCATTTATTTTGTTGAGTAGAAAGCGTGGACGCCGAGCCAATCGGCAAATGCAGCGGATCTCCAGCACATTCGGGAATGCAGCTACTCGGGGCTCTGCTGTGTGTGAAAAAAGCCGATTGCAGGTACGGCTTTGTATTTGTTTTATTTTCGTTTTTTTTTTTAATTTGTAATGCCGTGTAAAACACAGATGTGCGCCGTCACAGTCAAGGAACGAGCATCAGCTGTAGTGTACACGCGGTAAAACGGACCCAATTATGAGTGAGCTGTGATGCTTCAAGGTACTGTCACTTTCCCGGTGGCTTGCGTGGGGAGGGAGGGGGGATTTCTGTCACTGTTCTACGGTCACTTATGTGACTGGACTTCATACAGTGATGTTATTGTTCAATAACATCACAGTCCAAGGCACACACTGACCAATCAGGGAACAAGAAATTTTATTGCCATTGTATAATATACAAATAATGTACGGTAAGGGATAACAAGCATTTGTCAATGCCGAACGTTTGCTTGCAGGTATTTGCAGTGGTGTTTGGCATGTATGGTGCTGTACCCTAATGCCCTGTGCGATTGCTGGTATTTGCACAATAAATTGTCAGCATGACCTTTTTGTTACCCCCATTGTGTGCTACATGGCGGAAACACGTTTTGGGCAGGATGTGAAAAATGACATCTGTACTGCTCATAAGGAAGTGTGGTAAAATGGCAATGTTGAAAATCTGGGTGGAAATATTGAAAATTATAAAGCTAGGAGTGTTGTGGGAACTGTGCAATGCACGCTCGTAAAACAGTCATTGTTAGGAATTTTGTCACCAAATTGTCAACATTGGCATTTTAAAACCTCTACTAATGAACAGTGTCACTGTGATTGTCTTACTGTGTGCCATACATTGATTTTGCACACCGACTGCGCCATTGTGCACTACATGGGCGGAAACACGTTTTGGGCAGGATGTGAAAAATGAGAGCTGTAGTGCTCATAAGGAGGTGTGGTAAAATGGCAATGTTGAAAATATGGAATGAAAATTCGCAATCTTACGAGCGTGCATAGGAACTGCGCAACGCACACTCGTAAAACAGTCATTTTTAGGAATTTTTTCACCAAATTTTCAACACAGCCATTTTAAGACCTCTGCTCATGATCAGGGTCACTGTAGATTTTCATAATGTGTCCCATACATTGATTCGCACACCGACTTAACGCCATTTATTAAGCTACATGGAGTGGAAACACATTTTGGGCAGGATGTGAAAATCACAGCTGTACTGCTCATAAGGAGGTGTGGTAAAATGGCAATGTTGAAAATCTGGAGTGAAAATATTGAAGTCATGAAGCTTCTGACGTCGTGAACTGCTGGCACTTGCGCTCGTAACACAGATTGTTGTAGGAATTTTTTTCACCAAATTTTCAACATAGCCATTTAAGATCTCTGCTCATAAACAGTGACACTGTGATTTTCTTAATGTGTCCCATACACTGAGATCTACACCGACTGTGCCATTGTGCGCTACATGGTAGGAAACACGTTTTGGGCAAGATGTGAAAAATGACAGCTGCACTGCTCATAAGGAGGTGTGGTAAAATGGCAATGTTGAAAATGTGGGTGAAAATCTTGAAAAGTCGCAAACTTACGGCGTGCATAGGAGCTGCGCAATGAACACTAGTAAAACAGGCATTTTAGAATTTTTCACCAAATTTTCAACATAGCCATTTAAGACCTCTGCTCATGAACAGTGTCACTGTGATTTTCTTATATGTCCCATACATTGAGTTTGCACACCGACTGCGCCATTGTGCACTACATGGGCGGAAACATGTTTTGAGCAGGATGTGAAAAATGACAGCTGTACTGCTCATGAGGAGGTGTGGTAAAATGGAAATGTTGAAAATCTGGAGTGAAAATATTGAAAATTCGCAAACTTACGAGCATGCGTAGGAACTGCGCAATGCAGACTCGTAAAACAGTAATTTTTAGGAATTTTTTCACCAAATTTTCATCACAGCCATTTTAAGATCTCTGCTCATTATCAGTGTCACTGTGATTTTCTTAATGTGTCCCATACATTGAGTTACTTTACCGACTGCGCCATTGGCTTCATGGGCAGAAACACGTTTTGGGCAGGATGTGAAAATGACAGCTGTACTGCTCATGAGCAGGTGTGGTAAAATAGCAATGTTGAAAATCTGGGTAGAAATATTGAAAATTACATAAGCGTCTGGTACGATGCGTGGGGCTAACCTGCTTGTGAACTATTAAAACAGTAATTTTTAAGAATTTTTCACCAAATTTTCAGCACAGCCATTTTAAGACCTCTGCTCATGATCAGTGTCACTGTGATTTTCTTGAGTGTGTCCCATACATTGAGTTCACTTTACCGACTGCGCCATTGTCCGCTACATGTGAAACACATTTTGGGTGAGATGTGAAAAATGACAGCTGTACTACTCATAAGAAGGTGTGGTAAAATGGCAATGTTGAAAATCTGGAGTAGAAATATTGAAAATTTGCAAACCTACAAGCGTGCGTAGGAACTGCACAGCACGCGCTCGTAAAACAGTCATTTTTTGGAATTTTTGCAGCAAATTTTCAACATGGGGTTTTGGACCCTTCTCATGAATGATGTCACTGTCATGGCGCTATTCAGACCTGAAGGGTGATTTCGAGGCAGTGACTGCAAATCACCGCCGGGCCTGAATAGCGCCATGACAGTGACATCATTCATGAGAAGAGTCCCAAAACCCCATGTTGAAAATTGCAAAATCAAATCTGAGATATGCAATAAAGTTACTCCATCTAGCCCATTATACAGCTTACTGGCATTTCTTCAGTTTGCGGTCGCCTTTGAAGAGTGCAGGGCGTGTTCCCGTCCACGAAGATCGTGCGCCAGAGTCCAGAGGTAGTATGGGGTGAGGGGTGTGGGAGGCTGAGTGCGCGTGGGTGGGTGCGGGTTGTGGGAGGGGAACTGGGAGGCGTGCCACAGGACCGTTTTCTTTACAGGTAAAACAAAAAAGCGACGGCAGTGGGACGTTTGCACGCTTGAGGTGGGTTCAGGTGGCAGAAGATGGCTTGGGGGGCGAGGAGCCGACGGGATTGGGCACCCCGTCCAGCAAACCACGCTGAGGGGGCCGAGGAGCCAGCGGGGATTAGGCACCCCGTCGGCAAAACAGTGGATGTTTGCCATGCTGGGGTGGGCTCCCAGCGTGGCAGCAAGATGACTGGGGTGCCGTGGAGCCGGCGGGGGATTGGGCACCCCGTCGGCAAGCTAACGTTTGCCACGCTGAGGTGGGCTCCCAGCGTGGCACCAAAAGCTTTGGGGGAGGCGGCATGGCGTGCGGGGGCGCTGCGCAAGGCGGCGTGACGCGGTGCTCGGTATGGCAGCGGTGGTTTTCTTTGAAGCGAAGACCACCACTGTCGTACAGAGACTCCCGCACCGATGATGCAGAACACGCCCGCCTGCTCAAGGGGAGCAATTCGTTACAGATGGAGAGCAACCTCAAAGTATGCTACTCTCCCAACGTTCCTTGCGCATGCGCACAAGCGAACGTAAAAATGAGGAAGCAACTACTGACTGTTGCATCAGACAAATAAAAACAAAATTATTCGAATATTTAAAGAGCAGCTGGCATGTTTTCATACTCCAGGCAGGCAACTCATCCCATGTAGTTGCCTGCCCTAGAAACTTTTTAGCCATAAATGGAATTTTTTTGTGGACAGAATAAAAAGTAATTTAGCTCATAAAGCCCTGCTAGTAACTTCCTGATACAAGTCGAGCGGCTGCCGAGGCCTTCTACTCCACCCCTAAAAATAGTGGAATGATGACCTGAGGTAGGAAGCGGGGCTACAGGAGCTCTGTGGAGCTAGTAATGGAATCAAAAGAGGGGAGCTGCATAAATTAAGGGAGTTATGAGCCGAGCTTTACACGTTAAATAACTTTTTATCCTGTACACAAAAAAAAGTTTCATTTATGACTAAAAAGCTCCTTGGGTAGGCAACTACATGGTATGAGGTACCTGCCTGGATGGTGTCAGCAGTTTAAAACAAAAAGTATCCAGAAGACATTAATTGTTGATAGCTGTAAAACATAACACATACACTCTTATTCAGTATAACAATGAGTTGATGTTAAGAATGGTTTAGGGTTGATACGCATGGTGGGGTGGAAAGGATGAGAAGGGACTTGGCAAGGATGGAGGAATGGTCAGGAGTATGGCAGCTTAGATTTAATGCAAAGTGCAAAGTAATGCACCTGGGAAATAAAAACCCAGGGGCAGAGTACACAATTGGGGAGGAGGTACTAACAACGACAACAAGCATTTGTCAATGCCGAATGTTTGCTTGCTGGCATTGGCAGTGGTAGTGGTAGTGTAGAAGTTACAGAGCTGCGTAATAGGAATGGCAGTGAAGTATTGAACTGAAGCCAACCCCACCACCACCCTGCAGAGAGTGACAGGCATTGGGGTGTGCCTTTGGGGCGTCAGGCATAACGGCTACGCCATTTCACCACACCCTACCCTGCAGACACTGACAAGTGTCACGGTGTGCCTTGGGGTCTTTGGCCCTTATGCGCACCCCATTCCATCAGGAAATATGGTGAGATGGGTGTGGTATAGGAGAATGGGGTGAACTTTGGGGCTGAAGAGTCCAAGGCATACCTCCATGCCTCTCACTGGCTGCAGGGTGTGGAATGGTATGAGCATTACAGGCAAGAATCCCAAGTCACACCCTAATGCCTGTCATTCTCTACAGGGTTAGGCGTTATGGTTGGAAACCCTAATACCTCAGGCATTCGTTGGTATTTCCTCCAAATGTTCAACATGTTTTTGTGACCCCACCTCATGAACAGTGGCAATATCAGTTTGTTAGCCGAAAGCTGCTTATGCACAGCGACTACGGCATTTGGCACCACAGGTGCAAAAACATTCCGAACAGGATGTAAAAAATGACAGCTGTACTGTTCATGGGGAGGTGTAAAAAATGGCAATGTGGCAAATCTGCAGTAAAAATATTAAAAAAACTGGTGAAGTCACGAGCGTGCATAGAAACTGTGCAATGCACACCCGTAATATAATTAGTTTGGGGATTTTTTACAGTAGATTGTCAACAAAGGCATTTTGGGACCTCCGATCATGAACAGTGTCACTGTGATTTTCTTTATCTGTCCCGAACAATGATTTCCCACAGCGACCACGCATCTCTGCGCTGAAAGTGTGAAAACACATTTCTGCCATGTTGTGAAAAATGACAGCTGTACTGTTCATAAGGAAGTGTGGAAAAATGCCACTGGTGAAAATCTGGACTGAAAATATTACAAAGTCATGAACTTACGAGGGTGCGTGGAAACTGCACAATGCTCACTCGTAACACAGTCATTTTATGGACTTTCATCACCAAATTTTCAACATAGCCATTTTAGACCTCTGCTCATGAACAGTGTAACTGTGATTTTCTTAATCTGTCCCAAACATTACTTTCGCACACCGATTGCACCATTGTGCGCTATATGTGCAAAAACACATTTTGGGCGACATGTGAAAAATGGCAGCTGTACTGTTCATAAGGAAGTGTAATAAAATGGCAATGTTGAAAATCTGGAGTGAAAATATTGAAAATTCACAAACTTACGAGCATGCGTAGGAACTGTACAACGCATGCTCGTAAAACAGTCATCTTTAGGGATTTTTTCACCAAATTTTCAACAAAGCCATTTTAAGACCTCTGCTCATGAACAGTGTCACTGTGATTTTCTTAATGTGTCCCATACATTGATTTACGCACATAACTCGCCATTTATTAAGCTACATGGGCAAACACATTTTAGGCAAGATGTGAAAAATGACAGCTGTACTGCTCATAAGGAGGTGTGGTAAAATGGCAATGTTGAAAATCTGGAGTGAAAATATTGAAAATTGGCGAAGTGCACGGCGTGTAGGAACTGCACAAGCACGCTCATAAAACTCATTTTGGATTTTTTTCACCAAATTTCAACATAGCTATTTTAAGACCTCTGCTCATGAACAGTGTCACTGTGATTTTCTTAATTTGTCCTGTACATTGATTTCACACACTGACTGCGCCATTGTGCACTACATATGTGGGAAATATGTTTTGGTGAGATGTGAAAAATGACAGCTGTACTACTCATAAGAAGGTGTGGTAAAATGGCAATGTTAAAAATCTGGAGTGAAAATATTGAAAAATTTAGCGAACTTCATGACATGCGTAGGAACTTCATAGCATACCTTTCGTAAAACAGTCATTTTGGAACTTTTCCACCAAATTTTCAAAATAAGCTTCTTGAGAGCCCACCTTATAAACACTGGCAGTGTCGTTTCATTAATTGGTCCCAAAAGGTGATTTCGCGCAGTGACTGCGAAATCACCCTTCAGGCCTGAATAACGCCATGACAGTGACAGCACTCATGAGAAGGGGTCCCAAAAACCCCATGTTGAAAATTTAGTGCAAAAATTCCAAAAAATGCCTGAGATATGCAGCAAAGTTGAAAAAACCCTATCTATCCCATTATACAGCTTACCGGCATTTCCTCAGTTCGCGGTCGGCTTTGAAGAGTGCAAACGTGTTCAGTGTCCACTGAAGATCGTCGGCGCCGAGGTCGGAGTAGTATCGGGGTGAAAATTAATAGGAGAGCAGGGTGCGCAGTGGGTGGGTGCGGATTGTGGGAGGGGCAGGAGAAGTGCCGAGGACAGTTTTATTTGCAGGTTTTTGTTTTTAATGATGGCGGGGCGTTTGCCAAGCTGGGTGGGCTCCCAGCGTGGCACAAGATAGCTGGTTGGGGGTGTGGAGCCGACGGTGGATTGGGCACCCCATCAGCCATAACATCTGTTGCCACGCTGGGGTGGGCTCCCAGTGTGGCACCCACTCTTGGGGGAGGACAGTGGAGCCGACAGGATTGGGCACCCCGTCGGCTACTCTGATGAGTTGCCATGCTGGGGTGGGCACCCAGGCGTGGCATGTGGAAACTTTGGGGGGCGCGCTTTGGCCGACAACAGATTAGGCACCCGGCTATACAGTGTGTGTGTGGGGAGCATACGCGAGTATGCGTGCGTGCGTGTGTGTGTGTGTGTGTAGGGGGCGCGCGCATGAGCAGGCAATATCTTATCGATGCTCACTGAGGCGTAGCTCCCCCTTTCAACTGTACTCCACTGCATTTTGGAGCTGTCATAGACAGCTCGAGCAGGCATTGGAGAACTGCTGCCGCACCTGCAAACACACTGCCTGAAGTGGAAGAGGGCTGCCACACCTCCGAAAACTCGGATGATGGCACTATGTTTCTTGCACATGCGTGCAAGCAAACATAAAAATGGAAAGGAACCTGGGGATAGTCATATCAGATGACCTAAAGGCAAGGCCCCGTGTTTTTCACGATTCCACGGCCGCGGAGTTTTCTGCGGAATTTAATGTAAACCATGGAATTAACTACCTCGCATCATTGTGCGGTAGCGGTATACCTTGCGCAATGCTTGTTATATCACGCAACCCTAAACCTTTGCACTATTACCACTAATCATTCTGCAGTTTACTTTCAAGAATAGCTTTTTTCAGTTTACACTAACAGAGGAATACTATTCCACAGCTTACCTAAACTGAGGAATACTGTTCCACAGCTTACCTAAACTGAGGAATACTGTTCCACAGCTTACATAAACAGAAGAATACTGTACCACAGCTTACATAAACTGAAGAATACTGTTCCACAGCTTACCTAAACTGAGGAATACTGTTCCACAGCTTACTTAAACTGAGGAATACTGTACCACTGCTCACATAAACTGAGGAATACTGTTCCACAGCTTACTTAAACTGAGGAATACTGAACTTCCACAACTCACGTAAACTGAGGAATACTGTTCCACAGCTTACATAAACTGAGGAATACTGTTCCACAGCTTACCTAAACTGAGGAATACTGTACCACAGCTTACATAAACCAAGGAATACTGTTCCACAGTTTACACAAACTGAGGAATACTGTACCACAGCTTACATAAACCGAGGAATACTGTTCCACAGCTTACTTAAACTGAGGAATACTGTTCCACAGCTTACATAAACCGAGGAATACTGTACCACAGCTTACATAAACTGAGGAATACTGTTCCACAGCTTACATAAAATGAAGAATACTGTACCACTGCTTACTTAAATTGAGGAATACTGTACCACAGCTTACATAAACTGAGGAATACTGTTCCACAGCTTACATAAACCAAGGAATACTGTTCCACAGCTTACATAAACTGAGGAATACTGTTCCACAGCTTACATAAACTGACTAATACTGTTCCACAGCTTACTTAAACTGAGGAATACTGCACCACTGCTCACATAAACTGAGGAATACTGTTCCACAGCTTACTTAAACTGAGGAATACTGAACTTCCACAACTCACATAAACTGAGGAATACTGTTCCACAGCTTACTTAAACTGAGGAATACTGTACCACAGCTTACATAAACTGAGGAATACTGTTCCACAGCTTACATAAACCGAGGAATACTGTTTGAAAGTTTACATAAACTGAGGAATACTGTACCACAGCTTACTTAAACTGAGGAATACTGTTCCACAGCTTACATAAACCGAGGCATACTGTACCACAGCTTACATAAACTGAGGAATACTGTTCCACAGCTTACATAAAATGAAGAATACTGTACCACTGCTTACATAAACTGAGGAATACTGTTCCACAGCTTTCATAAACTGAGGAATACTGTTCCACAGCTTACATAAACCGAGGAATACTGTACCACAGCTTACATAAACCGAGGAATACTGTTCCACAGCTTACATAAAATGAAGAATGCTGTACCACTGCTTACATAAACTGAGGAATACTGTTCCACCTCTTACATAAACTGAGGAATACCATTCCACAGCTTACTTAAACTGAGGAATACTGTACCACAGCTTACATAAACTGAGGAATACTGTTCCACAGCTTACTTAAACTGAAGAATACTGTTCCACAGCTTACATAAACTGAGGAATACTGTTCCACATCTTACATAAACTGAGGAATATTGTGTGATAAACTTTTTCCCGTTGTTCTCCCCGGGGTGGGGCTGCCAGCCCTTGGTGGAGGCCCATTCCTTCATTCCTGTGGGTCAAGCTCTGTCCGCCTGCTTAATAATTCAATGGACTGCAATTACTAAATCTAAGTATGAATGCTAATATAACTCTGTTTAAGTATTGGTGTAAATAACTCAAATTGCTTTTCCCTTGTTTCCTAAATGTAATCTTTTCAGGACTACACCATATGATGTATTAATGTTGTCTCTCGTAATAAAAATAAAATTTAAAAAAAAAAGGAATATTCTGTGATAAAATATTTATCTCTACAACTGCTGTTTGACCTCAGGTAACATCATGAGTACTGTAAACTGCATCAGTGGAGATAAATTACTTATCACACAGTGTACCCTCTGTGTATTGTATTTATGCGATAGGCTAGGACCTTGTGCAATAGATTATTATTTATAAAAGTTTGCATGTCTACTTTGTGAACCAGTGATTTTGTGTGTTCCTCCATCCCAGTTGCCTTTGCAAAGCATGCACTGTCCAAACAATGCGCCAGCACCGTGACATGGCAGTTCATTGCTGCAGCAGAATTTACAAACTACCACCGCAGAAGTTCTGCAGCAAATGGTAACCCTGCCACAGAATTTGGTCCCAGTGTGCCACAGAAAAATTGGGGCCTTGCCTAAAGGTGGGCAAGCAATGTGAGGAGGCAGTAAGGAGGGCTGGGGGGATACTGGGATGCATAGGGAGAGGCATCACCAATAGAAAACAGGAAGTTGTTATCCTCTGTACAGACAGTTGGTGAGACCCCATCTGGAGTACTGCGTGCAGTTCTGGAGACCCCATCTCCACAAGGACATAGACAGGATGGAGGCAGTCCAGAGGAGGGCAACTAAAATGGTGCAGAGTTTGCACCAGAAGCCATACGAAGAGAGATTTAAGGAGATTAATATGTATACCCTTGAGGAAAGGAGGGAGAGGGGGGGACATGATAGAAACATTCAAGTACCTCAAGGGAATCAACAAAGTCCAAGAGGGTGGCACCTTTCAGAAAAAGAGATGTGCAAGAACAAGAGGGCACAATTTGAAGATGGGGGGGTGGCTCAGGGGCAACATGAGGAAGTATTTTTTCACAGAGAGGGCGGTGAAAGCATGGAATGGCCTTCCAGAGGGGGTTGTGGGGTCAAAAACAGTGGGGGAATTCAAGAATGCATGAGACAGACATAAGGCAATTCTAGTGGGGGGGTAGGAGGAAGTAGGCTGTTGGTTAACTAGGATCTGCAGCTTATCCAATAGATAGGGAAATGGGCAGACTAGGTGGGCCAAGCAGTCCTTATCTGCCGTCAAAGTCTATGTTTCATCAGAGAGGTTGCTGTGGAGCAGCAAACATGGCATACATTTTTGTTTAGAGCTCTGATCCACTTTTACATTAAGTCAAAGGAAGAAATTCTTTTTCATGGCCATTATTTTGGTAAATGGGAGTTGCTGTTTCAGTTTGGTGCCAGGAAAGTCATGAGACTGAAAAGAAAGATCAGAAACAAGCACAACAAGGGCTAGATGCCTTTCTCTCTGCATGAACTAGCACCATAGGACTAGAGCCTTCACAGGCCAGCGGAGCAAGTGCCCCTGACTTCCGACCACACAAATAATGGCCGTGTTACAGAAAATCCAAACAACAGGGGAAGAGACGAATAAACATTTAGCAGCCATTAAAACAAACTTAGCGTTGCTGATACCAGCATCTCAGATAACTCCAAGGCTATTTCTGATTTTAAAGGGGAGAAGGCCCAGCAGAGGGGGATTAATTCACTGGTAGTCTAAGACATGCAGCTCCTCAGGGCAAAAGTTGAATCCCTGGAAAACATACAAAAACAAGCAAATGTGCAAGTGGTCGGTTTTCTACCGTGTCTGGCAAGTAAAACAGAGCTTCTATGCAATGTGGAGCATCTGATCTTCACTGACCTGTGTCTGCTACCAGCAGACCCTGGGATAAAAGTCCAAAACGTTTTTGCCATCCCAATGAGTCAATATCCGTGTGGTGGAGAGCAACCAAGGCCACTGATGGCCATTTTAACATTATCGAGTGCAGAGGTGCATATCCCGTCATTGCAAGCTGCAAGAGCTAAGGGTGATATTGTCTAGGATGGCAGCTGGATTGCTTTTTTCCCCCCAACATTTCTTCCCAGACGCAGGCTCACAAAAAATAATTACAAACTACAAATAGTGAAGACAACTGCTGGAGCATGGAGAGGAAGTGTAGCTTTTGTTCCCGGCTTGTCTTCAGGTTTGAGCTCATAACAAGACTCACATTTTTACAGACCTAGAGTTGGCTGCAGCCTTTGCAGAGAAAATGATTGATAAAGACACTGAGGAGATGCCTGTTCCTATTGAGGATACCTGACTACAGGGTTTCTGGATTATAATGTTCTTATATTTATTGACTTGGAAGACACTGAGTCCTTTTCATTTCATTTCACTATGTTGTGCATGCTTCTTTAAAAAGTTATCCTGCAGTTCAACTGTTCTGACCTGGACAGTTTAGCTACTGAAACAATAGGTGCACTGAAGCACTGCTCAGTTTGTTAACTTACTTAATTGGTCTCTTAAATCTCATGTGTACCTGGTTAGCATGCATATATGCTGTGGATGGCAGGGGATCAGGCAACTTAACTGAACCCAGAACTTTGTTATACTGACCGGGCTTTCTTTTTGAGTAATTCAGCCTCCCACAGGATATTTTCGTGAAGCAGGGAAAATCAGTAAATGGACAACTGCGTTGCAGAACAGGTGAGAGCATCACCGGTCTGCGGTTTTACTCTGCTGAACTTTACTCCTGATTCTCTTTGTTTGTGCTCACTGGGACTGGAGGACTATTTAATATCATGTTAATATAACATACAGTAGTTACTCCTTGCTGGACGTTTATAACAGAGAGCTACTGCTCATCCTGTAGCTGGTGTGATGTTTGTGGTTCTTTGTATGTATAATAGAACTCAGAAATAAAGTTTTAAAAAAAGAATGTTTCAGCAACATTTAAACACAATACTCTGTATGTCTTCATCATTACCACTCATCTAATAAAGAGCGCCATCAATTTTGGGTTGGCAATATAGCCTGCTGGTGAGAGTAACAGAGTTTGGTACATCTGAAGACGTGGGTTGGAATCCCACAACCTCCACTTGCATATTGTGTGTCTTGGAGCAAGTCGCTTGACCTCCACAATGCTCCTGTGTCTACCCTTAAAACAGCCACCTGTGCTGAGTGGGAGTTACACAGTTAACAAAGAATAACAAATAAATAAGTTCTCATGTAGGGATGCAGATTAAAGTGACCTGTACAGTGTCATCACGTAAAAGATCCATCTCGGTATCCTAGTAAGACTACATTTGTGTCACTGCAGGAGGATGTCTCATGCTGCAGTGCTGTTTTTGTAGGAGATGGATGAAGAGATGAATTGCTTGACCTTTATTGTATCTATACTTTACCTTATGACATATATAAAACAAAATAACTTCCCATGTGCAACAGTGGAACAGCGTTCCTCTACCCCGATACAGATGCAACGATCAAGAGCAAATTAATAGCAGAACTAATAATTGTCAGCCACACCGTGCATAATAGTTTAAGTGCTTTTATTGTCCAGACAAACTACACTGTGATGAAGCATTCTTAGCAAGGCACTACAAGGGGATGTAGGAAGTGCTGTTGGGTCCTTTGCAGATAAAACATTTTAAGTTTCATGTACAGTGTGTGCATCATGTATTAATTTTGTACAGAAAGGTAACTCATATATGAACAGATGAAATGAAAGGCATGCACTAATTAACACAGAGGATAATGTATGGTTGTTTATACACAACAAGCCTGTTGTAGGCACCGAGGGGTTGGCCTGGCAACCAGTGAACCTCAAGAGCAATACTTGAGAGATTTTTGGTTGTCAGGGCAACCTCGAGAAGCCTTCTTAGGCTTCTTGTGTATAGATGGCCATACATTGTATTTTATAGTGAATGGTAAGCCTTACACAACAAGCCTGAGTCAGTTACATTTAAGAAAAATGTATTTGTCATTTAAACTAGACAGCATCGGGTGAATGGGAGCTACAATGGGTGGCAGCAATGAGAAATCATTACAACGAGTCAGTTTCACAATAACCCAAAAAAGGTTCTGTCCTGCTTGCATGGCCGCTTCTCTCACGCTTTCACTGAAACTTCAATGTGACCCACTGTTAACAGAGGCTCTGCATGGAGATAGAAAGAAAAACAAAGAATCAGCATTTTGTTTCACATTGTTCACGTCCATTACAGGTTAGAGATGGTAGTGCCAGACTGGTGGAGAGCACGAGAATGCGCTCGATCTTGTTGTGCTGCAGTAGTGACGTACCTAGTGCAGCAGTACAACAATTTGCCATCATTAAAGCAGCACAGAAATGCTGTACTAAGCGTGGATTTCCATGCTTTACAGCATTCCACCAGACACTATAAATAAGTACACACCTTATCAGGTTTTCTGAAATTCAAAATTATGGACAAAAACTTAACAGTGCCAATACACACAACATTTTAAATCATAGTAACCATGGATGGTATGTTTACATTACCAATATCACAGCTGCGCTGCAAAACTCCAGTTTCCTTGTGAGAGCTGCTGGCAACAGTTATTTGATCGGATTTTGGATGGATTGGGTTGGGTTGACTCATGTATTGTGTACAAATGCAGTAACTCGAACTGGATTGTTCACAACATTATGTGTCCTTGGTCTGGTAGAAGAAGAAGTAGAGAAAACAAAGAGAAGCCATGCTGGGGTGGGGTGCACGGATTGAGCCACAGCATTCAAAATGAAAAAAATTCTGCACTCACCATTCATAAATCACGAAGCTGCTCACAATATTGCCCAAAAAGAGCACATTTATTATGCCTGTGCCAGTAAAACTACACACATCACCTGATGCATTTCAGAATAAAATTCCTTTTTCAAAGGATCAAATGAAAACATGGAAAAGATGTGAAGTAAATATATAAGCAACTATAGAACACATTAACATTTAATGACATACTGTAAGAAATAATGAGATCAATATTGAAAGGTTAGTGGACGTACTAAGATAGTTAGTGCGTGAGCTTAACTGTCTCTGTGAGAGGGCTCCTGGACACCCCATTTCCATAAGCCCTGTAAGTGTCCAAAAACACACGGCAGCATAGAAGCTCTACAATAATGATGCAGCGATGCAAATTTGGGGGTGCACTCATGCATAGTGTCTCAGCGGTATATCAAAAGGTTTGTGAGTGAGATAACCAAACAGGTGCTGTTTACCATTGCTGCATAAACATCTAGTAAATGGCACAAAGAACACACAACAGCCACAGAAGGCAGGGCATCTGTACTGCAGCCACACTCCCATGTCCTACTGTTACAGCATGTACAGGTTACCCCTACCGTTACAGCATGTACAGGTTACCCCTACCATTACCGCATGTACAGGTTACCCCTACCGTTACTGCATGTACATGTTACCCCTACCATTACATTACCGCGATTGGGTTACCCCTACCGTTACGCATGTACAGGTTACCCTAATACATAGCATGTACAGGTTACCCTACTGCTACTACATGTAGTTATCCCTACCGTTACCAGATGTACAGGTTACCCCTACCATTACTGCATGTACAGGTTACCCCTACCATTACAGCATGTACAGGTTACCCCTACCATTACAACATGTACAGGTTACCCTACCGTTACCGCATGCACAGGTTATCCCTACCGTTACTGCATGTACAGGTTACCCCTACCATTACCGCATGTACAGGTTATCCCTACCGTTACTGCATGTACATGTTACCCCTACCATTACAGCATGTACAGGTTACCCCTACCGTTACCGCATGTACAGGTTACCCCTACCATTACAGCATGTACAGGTTACCCCTACCGTTACAGCATGTACAGGTTACCCTACCGTTACCACATGTACAGGTTATCCCTACCGTTACCGCATGTACAGGTTACCCCTACCATTACTGCATGTACAGGTTACCCCTACCATTACAACATGTACAGGTTACCCTACCGTTACCACATGTACAGGTTATCCCTACCGTTACTGCATGTACAGGTAACCCCTACCATTACAGCATGTACAGGTTACCCCTACCATTACAGCATGTACAGGTTACCCCTACCGTTACCGCATGTACAGGTTACCCCTACCATTGCCGCATGTACAGGTTACCCCTACCATTACAGCATGTACAGGTTACCCCTACCGTTACTGCATGTACAGGTTACCCCTACCATTACAGCATGTACAGGTTACCCCTACCGTTACGCATGTACAGGTTACACCACTTACAGCATGTACAGGTTACCTACCATTACCGCATGCTAGAGTTACCCCTACCGTTACAGTATGTACAGGTTACCCTACCGTTACCACATGTACAGGTTACCCCTACCATTACAGCATGTACAGGTTACCCCTACCATTACCGCATGTACAGGTTACCTTTACCATTACAGCATGTACAGGTTACCCCTACCGTTACCACATGTACAGGTTACCCCTACCATTACAGCATGTACAGGTTACCCTACCGTTACCACATGTACAGGTTACCCCTACCATTACAGCATGTACAGGTTACCCCTACCATTACTGCATGTACAGGTTACCCCTACCATTACAGCATGTACAGGTTACCCCTACCGTTACCGCATGTAAAGGTTACCCCTACCGTTACAGCATGTACAGGTTACCCCTACCATTACAGCATGCACAGGTTACCCCTACCATTACTGCATGTACAGGTTACCCCTACCATTACAGCATGTACAGGTTACCCCTACCATTACAGCATGTACAGGTTACCCCTACCATTACCGCATGTACAGGTTACCCCTACCGTTACAGCATGTACAGGTTACCTGGTTGTCCACTGCGTCTCATCCACCCACCACCACAAGCAGCATTACTCCTGTCAGCTGTTAGCTTATATATCTATGGTGGTCTACTATTTCCACACACACCCCAATTGCTCCAATCAAGCTGTCATCATATGTATCCATGGTGGTCTAGTGCCCCCACTCCCACCCCATTCATCACTCCTCAAAGTGGTGATATGTATGGTAAAGGTGTCTGTAATATACCCTGGTGTCCAGTGGCTCCACCAACCACACGAACACCCACTTACACAATAATATTAATTGCCTGTTGGTCCAGTGGTTCAATGCACCACCTGACTGCTCATTTCCTCTCTTACAATTAAGCAGTTGTGGTCACGTGTCCACCCACCACACTAGCCCACTCACATCTCATCTAGACACACCACCCCTTAACTGTGTGACTGGGGCTCTTTTCAGCTCAATACAGAGACTGCTACAGCCCTCCTCTAATCTCTGTGACCAGCCCCTGTATGGGGTGAGTGTATCTACAGTAGAAACATCTTTCTACCATATGGTTGGTCACTAGCAGCTCCTACGGTGGCCAGCCACAGTGGTGAGAGGAGTGCTGGTTGGCATATCAATATTGTAGGAGCACCAGTCGCATGGGTAAGGGGGGCGGAGAGGAGGGATATGAGCTGACGGGTTGCATAGATGGACACTGTACCACCAGTGCTGAGTTGTAAGAGTGTACACAGGTGATCTAGGGATTCACTGGATCACCAGGGAATGAATACTGTTCTTTAAACAGTTGCTCATTTGATGAGGACAGTCACAAAACACCAGGGCATAGAGCAAACACCTTTAGTATACATAGCACCTCTCAGAGGAGCGATCGGGAGGGGAGGAACACACTGAACCACCAGGGATACATATGATGACAGCTTAGAGTAGTGATGTTGGGGACAGGACACACTGGACCACCATGTCTTACATTTAATTTGTGACTAAGTTGGTGCTACTGCACCTCATTCAAATAAGACCATAATGGGCATGCAGACAACCCCTAAGCACCTTCCATGCCAAGTCTGCACATCTGCGTGTCCATGCTGAATAGAGCCCATAAGTGTCTTGGTGCTATCCCATTTCAGCCATCAGTATTCACTGTGGGCCATATACAGGCCAGGTCATTGTCAGAGCAGTGCAGTTGCACGTAACACTGTGCCAGCAATGCCAAACATTCACTTTGACGGCACTGCTCACTATTTGACTGAATATAGCAACAGGCCATGGCTGCCCAAGGCAATTTATTTCAGTATATGGGCCCACGTCAACATTGTGAACTGTGACAGTGATTAACCAAACATGAACATAAACCATAAAGGTGCATTATTGCTATTGGGATAAAAACAGTTTTTAACATATTGCTAAACATTGTTCAACATATGATTAGCCTCTAACTATATACGAACAAAAAGATTAACCTAAGGATAGCCAAACCAGTGGCACAGAGGGTGGAGGCACTGTAAAGTACCTAACCTTGCATCACACTGGTGACCCAAGTTCAGGAACAAGCTCGGGTTGCCGGGGAGTCTGCAGGGAGGGAAGGGCTGTGTGAGCAACCACCAGACAGCTCTCCTCTCCTAGATTGGAGTGGTGAGTATCCCCATCTAGGCTGTCGCCAGGTGGAGGCCGGGTGTTAGAGCAGATGGGATGAGGCTGACATTATGTTGGGAGGGTGGAAGGAGCTGTGGTTCCAGGAGTGCATTCCCGCTTCCATGTGCATGTGCCCTTCACGCCACCAGATCTCCAAGACCAACTGAAAACTGTGAAAAGTCCTTGTCTCCCCACCACCAAGCATGACAGCCCCTGACACTGTCTGGTCCTGCACTGTATGGAGCTGGTGGTGGGAGTGGCAGACGGGACTGACGCCAATTGGACACAGGGCTAGAAGAAAGGTGCAAGGCAGCAGCAGCAGAGCAAACAGCTATATAAAAAAACGATTAACATAAGGATGATAGAATTATTAGCTTAAGTGAGAAAGCTGTATTTGTAAGACAATTGTATTGTTTTTTAATTATCCGATTGAACATTTTGTTGTTGGCTCAGCCTCCTGTACCAGCAGAGTCTGTTGTACTTCCTGCAGCACAAAAAGTGCTTTACCACCCCATGCTGGGACACTTGAATTTAACACACACAGTTCTCAAAGTAGCTGCTGGAACAATGGCCTTTACAAAAAGGCACTACTGTCACAGACAATGCTTGCAGAGTTCTGTTCACACAGGCAGTACTGTAAAAACAGACGCTGAGCCACTTGCCTCCGCCCCAAGGCACTACTCTCACATCAGATGATGGCAGTTCTGTTCCAATGGGCACTACATTCACAGCACATCTGAATCTAAACTACTATCATACCAGATGTTGGTACATTTCCTTCAACACAAAGCACTAGTTTCCCATACCACCAATTTGGTTGGACTTTCTGTAGCACGTATACTACTGTCCCAACAGATGCTGGGACACTTTGGGTTATCACAGACACTAGTGTCCCAGAAGATTCTGGCAGACTTTGGTTACCACAGGCAAGATGGTCACTGCATATTTACATGGGATGGGACACTTTACCTAGCACAGGCCCTACTGTCCCAGGGGATGATGCAACACGTACCTTCTCAATAGGCAGCAGTGCTCCAGCAGATGTTGGCAGAGACCGGTTCACACAGGCTCTACTATCCCTACAGATACGCATATGGTGGTAAAGTAGACCTAACAATGACACTAATGCCACGGCAGATACTGGGATAATTTCTGTTAATGCTGCTATTTCAGCAGATCAGCATGTGCTAGAAAATTGTTGGCTGTTGTGAAAGCAAGTGTGCCATTGTTGTGTGGGGACAGTCGTGTCTGTACTATGTAAACTGTTCCAGCAGATGTAAATAAGTTGGGACAGTTAGTAGTGCATGAGGTAACAGAACTCTGGAAGCTGCTGGTATGACACCGCAGTGCGTGGTGACGGAAAGTGTATACGTATCTGATGGGACACTGATGCATGTGATAACAGAAGTATGGCAGCATCTGCTGGGATAGTACTGGCCAGCATCTACTGTGACATGGAAACATGGAAACATAGAAGTTGTCAGCAGATAAGGACCTCTTGGCCCACCTAGTCAGCCCTATTTTCCCTACCTAATGTGCCACCACAGACCCTACTTCATCTCCGGTCTCCTTCCCCCCCCCCCGCCTTATTTCTAGGTCCTCTTGTGTCTATCCTATGCATGCTTGAATCCTCTTCCCGCTCTAGCCCCCAACACCTCCACTGGGAGGCTGTTCCAGGCATCCACCACCTTTTCCATGAAGAAGTATTTCCTCACATGCCCTCAGAGTCCCCCCAGCTTCATAGCGTGACCTCTTGTCCTGGAGCATCTTTTTCTATGTAAAATGCTACCCTCCTGTACCTTATTAATAACTGTGAGGTATTTGAACATTTCTATCATGTTCCCCCTTTCTCTCCTTTCATCTACAGAGCACATATTTAATTCCTTGAATCTTTCCTTGTAGGGCTTTTGATGCAGGCCCAGCACTATTTTGATTGCCCTCTTCTGTACCACCTCCACCCAATCTTTGTGACAGTACTGTCTGAGCTACAGTCACTCAAAACAATGTGATGGGGCAATAAACAATTAATTTGTGGCTACCAGCAGCTGCTTACACACTAGTACTTGTGGTGAAAAGAAGTGCCGTTATATCCAAAGGGAAACTTTTTTTTTTTTTATAATCCTACGCTTTACAATCTGTATTACTATAATGGTGCCGTATGTCTGGAACCAATGGAATTGGTCTAAGGACTTATCTTTATTTTTTTATCCGTCAGTTTAAGTTGGAGTGCATCAGGGTGTGTTTGGTTTTGGTTTAATGTGTACGCAGATGGTATTAATAGTGTGTGATTGCTGGGGATTGATTTGGTGATTTTAAAATGTAAAGGGTGGTTATTAATCTGGGGTTTTTGGGAGGGTATTTGTTCGTATTGTGGGTGGGTGGGTGGGTGGGTTGTTTTATTTCGGGCATTGTGAGGGTGAGTTATTAAGTGTTTTGTAGTAGCCAGGCCCATTTAGTCTACTGTGCAGAGCAACTACAAGAGTGGTGTCACTTTGGATGGCCCCTTTGTACTCTGCCTGCTGCTGTGATTAACCACTGCAGGGAGTAGGGGGTCTTCCTGGGTCACTGCTCAAAATGTAGATCTGTTCCATGGGTAGATGGGGGGGCAGGATCAGGAGTGTGGTATCTAGGAGGCACCTGGGGAGTAGATTTTGTCAGAAGAGGGGTCCTCCCTGCCTGATTTCTATTCCCCAGGCTCCTGAGTTTTCTGGTCAGCAGGTGGCCAATGGACCAACCAACTCAGCTCCTCCCCCTAGGGCAGTTCTGTACAACACCAGATCTCTTAGAACTAGAACAGCCATGATGGAGGCATTCATTGCAGATTTCTCAGCAGATCTGTTATGTATCACAGAGATATGGTTGGGGGATGACTAGGGTCCTGTGTTTGAGGCATCCATTCTGCCGGGTTTCTCCATGGCGCATTGCCATAGGTGGGAGTGCAGACGGGGGGACTGGGTAGCCATCTGTTTTAGATCCACCTTGGGACTGACGGCATACCCCATGGGAGATACCAGATTGTTTGAATGTGTGGCCGTAAAGAGTGGGCCAGGTACAAGTTGTAGGATCATGATCACATACCATCTTCCTGAATATGGGCACACGTTCCTGCGGGAACATGAGAGTTTCATGGCTGATCTGATGGTGGAGTCACCCAGACTTCTGGTCCTGGGTGAGTTTAATGCCTGGTGAATGATTCCACCAGGTGATGTCTTCCCTGGGCTTTGTACAGGCAGTTGCCACTTACACCCACCAGCACAGTCATGCCTTGGATCTGATTTTCTCATTGGGTGTTGATATTAGTGATATCAGGGTTGATCTGGTCATTTGATCAGATCATTATGTCAAGCAATTTCTCTGCAAGGCTTCTCGTTTTCCCTCCCCAGCGGAGATGGTCAGATACCGCTCTTTTAGAAAACTGGAGCCTCAGAGCTTCTTGGCAGTACTGGACATCTCAGGCATGGAGACGGCTTATGCGATGGGAGTCAAAGCAGCCACAGAGGGATATAACCTGGCCCCTTGCACCTGCATTCGACTCCCTAGCACCTCTCCATGTCCACCCCTTGATTTCCCGTCTTAGGTCACCATGGTCTGACGCTGACATAAGGAGGCTGAAGACTAAGGTCCTGTCCACACTTGCATAGCATGTTCTAAAACAGTATTGAAACTGTGTTTGAGCCTACCATGCTACTGTGTCCATACACGATTCCAGATGCTGCAGTTCTGTGTTGTAAACCGTTTCTGAAAACGGTATCCCGGCCACATTAATGAATTTTTTGCAAGTTCCAATCCGTGTTTACGCGACCGTGTTCTGTGCATCAAGACAACGTATCCCACAGTTCAGAGGCACCCCACAACACACCGCATTGTTTACAAGGCCGAGTGAGTGCAGCTGTCAAAAGCAGATTTGTGTGAAGCGAGGTAATAATCACTGTGTGGTAAACAAGGCATCCTTCGTAGTGCACCGACATTTCAAGTGCCTGTGTGGCCATTTGGTGCAATAAACTGTTTCCTTGTCAGTTTATCAGCTATCTGCCTGGTCGAGAAACAGTTTGAGCAATAGCTGTATACTGTCACGTCTGCATGCAATGATAAGGATATTGTGTTTGTGCTGCGCGATAATGGATAATCATTTGTTTCTTACTATGTCTGTCTTTCTGATCACTAATTTCTTGGTGGACATACGCAGAACGGAATCAGCAGTTTGAACTATTTGTATCGATGCACCATATCTATTCTGTTCATATGCATATGATGTCACAACATAGGAATATGTTTCTAACAATTCCATGTGTTTTACCCATCTTGATAGCTGCACAGATGTTACGAATAGCTGAAGTATACATTCGGTGTTCATTTATCACCGTTCAACAGGACTATGGTGCATGGTCCATAACTTCATTACATAAAAATGATAACCATGACACATGTACTCGTTCTCAAAGCAGTATGTACTGTGCAATCACTGGTATGTCTGTAAAATTATATGTTACAACTTTTACAAGCCTTCCTAAACTGTGGATTGACTTATGGCGGGCACACCTTTGCTCATATGCAATATGCAGTAATTCTGTCAGAAACATCTGCAACTGTGTAATCCAGACACAGAAAAAGGAACCACCAATGAATGCTGTGTTGCTGCTGCTGCTGCTGTGGTGGTTCCTTTTTCTGTGTCTGGATTACACTGCGAGATGTTTCTGACAGAAGTACTGCATATTGCATATGAGCAAAGGTGTCCAATTATAAGTCAATCCACAGTTTAGAAGGTTTGTGGAAAGTCGAACATACCAGTGTTTGCACAGTACACACTGTTTTGAGAATGAATGCCTGTGTCATGGTTATTATTTTTATGTAATGCTGATGCATTGTTTTTATGACCACCGCAATATAAACATTGATGCATCAGTGCATTACACAGTGCCAGTTGATGTTCCTGAAAGTGTAATGCTGATACTGTAATAAGATGAATAATTTTATGTCTGCATTATTACTAAAAGTAATGAAAGTGTATGTTTTGTTGTAATATGTGGCCTTAAAACAAATTTAAAACCGGTAATTGTGTAATACAAATGAACAAGGTTATAGCTGTTAATTCATCCGCACAATCGCATAGCAGAACGGAGTGACAGAGGGCACCCTGTAGCAATCTGTCTCAGGAATAATGCTGACTAGCACTCAGAGGTTATGCTTACTACTGGCAGCATTTCGGTTCATTGTATGTCAATGGATTTTCAGAAAGAAAACTGACATGATACGTACCGTCAGGTTGAGGAGACAAAGGGCACTGTCGCTGATGACAATCACATTGCTGCAAAGCTTGTGCTACCTTCGGAATCTGATTTCTGCAGCAGACGTGGCGTGTGCGGCTACTCGCACAGCTTGGGTAGCTGATAGGAATGACAAACGGTGGGAAGAGATAGTTGTAGCTTACTTGGAGCTATGAGCAATGGCTAGCAAATTTTCGTATGTCGAAAGCAACATTCAATTCAATCTGTACTGAAATAGGCCCAATGATAGAATGAAAAAATAAGAAGCTATGCCAAGCTATTAAGGTGGAGAAAAGGGTGGGCACTGCTTTGTGGCGACTAGCTACGAACATAGAGTATCGTACTCTAAGCCATCTGTTTGGTGTTGGGAGACTGACAGTGGGCCAAATTGTACTTGAAGTATGCACAGCAATAGTGAAAATTCTAATGTCCAGAATCATAACCATGCAACATACTGAAGATGTCATTTCTGGAGTTGAACTGGAATGGGGTTTTCCTAATTGTGGCAGCGCACTGGCTGGCGCACGTTTCCCTGTAATCTGCCCACCTTTCAATGCCACAGGAATATTACAACAGGCAATGTTTTTATTCAATAGTCATGCAGGCTTTGGTGGACCATAAATATCAATTTATGGACATAGAATGTTGGATGGCCAGGAAAGGTCCACGATGCACGAGTATTTAAAAACAATGCTGTATTTGATCGGGGCCAAAAAAGGTGCTCTTTTTCCATCACTACCAAGACTTATTCAAAATGTTCAGATTCCTGTTGTAATACTTGGTGACCCAGCATATCCTCCGTTACCATGGCTCATGAAGCCATACCCTGATTATGATGACACTGTGAAAAGACAGTTTAATTACAGATTAAGCAAGGCATGCATGGTCGTCAAGTGTGCATTTGGACGGTTAAAGGGGAGATGGCGTTGCCTTCTGAAACGAAATGACTTCCAGATTGACAATGTTCCTGTGGTTATATCAGCTTGCTGTGTGTTACACAATATTTGTGAGAGAAAGGGAGAACAGTTCAATTCAACATGGATGGAGACGGATGATCATGACAACAACCATGTAGTGGGCCAAGACTTTGCGTTCACTGAGGATATTATACTGGCTGAACAAAATAGGCAAGCAACAATGATCAGAGATGCACTTCCACAACGTTTTGCATCACAGACCCGATGGTGTAAAGAGATATGTGTTTGGTAAACAGTGCATACACACAACTATGTCTTTACGTCATTGTTTGCTGTTCTGTTGCGTAGCAGATGCAAACTAATTATGCAACTTGTATGTTATAAAACTAAAAAGTGGCTCTGTCATCCAGCAATGGTTGTTGTAAATAGTGCACTGACATTGTAGTGCAGTTTAAATCAAAATTCCCAAACACAAGAATAAGAAGTTCATAACATTTATTAATTGCCTAATGTAGCAATGCAGTCTGGTATTGTTATTTGTGTGTTCAATAACTAGTAAAATGTTTGTCACAGAACAATGTGACATTTAATACGTCACGGTTACTTTAGTTCACAAACAAATTTAGCAATAACTTAAAAGATAGGTACAGTAGTAGCAGATATTGTTTCACATATACTGATGTAACCCCCCTGCAAATGGGGGTTCCCAAAAGTCTTCCAGGAGCTTGCCTGAATGCTCCAAGTCTGGGCGGTGTTCGGTGTCTGAGCTGTTTAAATGTGGTTCCAAGTGAGTGCTATTTGAGCCTCCACGTACTGTCTCTTCAAGAGCTGTCTGCTTGCAGACTTAATTAGTTTGTATGGGGAGACTGTGTATTTAATGATTGAATCCCGCCGCCCAGGCTGCTGTCAATTAGCTCCGTTTCTGCCATTGCTATATGTGCAGAGGGAGCCTCGTTGAAAGATATAACTGTTTGCCAGCAGGGGCGTCACTAGAGGTATGAAGATGGGGGGGCTAATGCCCCACAGTCAAAATCCTAACAAAGCTGGGGGGGTCCAGGGGCATGCCACCTCCGAATATTTCTGAGATTTTTACCTTCAAATGGTGGCTTTTCCTGCATTTTAATGGTGAAATATGTTTGAGAAGCCTGGTTATCATGACATCTATTAAATGGTACATGTGCAAAAATTTGGGTACTGGACCAGTGGGAACAACAAAAAGAGAGAGACACCATTATCCCAGAAGATCTGCTGGGAAGGTTATAGGACCCCAGAGCAAATAATACGAGACCAGCCAGATACCATTATCCCAGCAGATCTGCTGGGAAGGTTACAGGACCCCAGAGCAAACAGCCACCACTTACACACTGCATACTTCTGAACAAGTCACTTAAAATGCCTGCCCTTAATCTCTCTCTCTCTCTCTCTCTCTCTCTCTCTCTCAATTTCTGCAGTCTTTACATCTCCCTCTCTGTGTGCTGCAAACTACCCCTTCCACTCTTCCTGGATTCTAAGGAGTTTGGGGATGACTTGTATGATTGTGTCTATGTAGGTTGCTATATAAAAAGGCAGAAAAATTCTGTCCCTCCCTCTTTGGATTGTAAAGCATTCAGGAATACAAGTCTATATGAAAGGTGCTATATATAAATCAAAATGTATTTTCACACAAGCCACAGGCACAGATCTTCCTTCTCTAAACTGCCAAACAACTGTGTAAAGACTCATGCTGCACAGCCTTTTAGATGTGTACCACATCTGTACCTGTCTGAAAAATATACCTGCTGTGCAAGCAATGCTGACTGTGTTGACATGGCAGTTACTAAAAGGTGGTTACCAATCCCAATCCCAATTTATGTCAATCGCTCCTAGTCCTGTCCAGGTGTTCCCTCCTACAAGGCAAGGCATGCCAAACCTCTCATGCTTCTGAACCCACTGAACAGATTCCAAGAGACTAGTGGAGGCAGAGTGCATTTGTTGTAAACCCCTCCTCCCCTGTGCTCCCTGTCAGATTGGGATCCAACTAACCTGGGAGTGATGATGACAAATCCCTGCCCCAAGCTCTGAGCTCTCCCATGGTGACATCCTGACTCCTGTCCCAATATTCTCTTTGTCGACAGCATAGTATACAGCAGCCAGTCACCAGTGCACTCAGTCTGCTCACCAGACTTACTTTCTTTTTTCTCCATCAGATTTTTGAGTGGACAATTGTAGTGCCCCCAAAGTTTGTAAGGCAAGCAGACCAAAGAGGACTCAGGGAGGGAAAGGGTTAACTCCCCACCGACCCCATGCACAGCCAGCTGGCTTATTGACCAAACTGGCTGATGACCATTTCCTGTCTCTAGTCCCCCCCCCCAGAGCCTTCTGGTGCTGGATCCTTTGTCTTGGCCAGGCCAGGTCTCCGGTCAGTGCCTAAAGGAGCCATAAATCAGCCAAATGAGCTGATCTTAACCCCAGATACCCAATCATCTGTCCAAAAGCCAGGTCCACCTCTAGGCTAGAAAGGGTCTTCCCTGCTAGCCAGTGGCAGTTCTGGACTGAGTGACTGATAGAGTAGAGAGCACAGGAGTATGAATGCCTGGAGGCTTACCTGAAGCTCTGGTTCGTAGCTTCCAGGTGGTTGCTCCTCTATAGCCAGTGGTCCTCGGGGGGGGGGTCTCCAGCAGCAGCAGCAGTCACACCTTAGCTCCGGAAAAGGACCAGCAGTCTTTCTGATGGCCAGCCGTAGCCAGTTCCATAGGGTGAGCTCCCTTTAGTTGTCTGCTCCCTTGGTTTGCGGTTTTTGTATTGGGGTTTTCTGGGGTGTCCTGACGCTGGGTGCCTAGTAGTGCATGTAGCACAAGCATCACATTTCAGATGCAAAGTGAAAAGGGTAATGCTTACCCAGCTTCTCTTTTGTTCAAATAAAAATATGGCTTGGCAAGTCTGTTCGTTTGCTTCCTGTTATTTTGCAGAATAAGTGTGGCATGGTTTGTGTTTTTTCTGGGGCTGCCATTGCAGTTCCCCTGTCTCCCCTCTCCAGTATGCTGGCTGTTTTTTGTTTTCTTTCTGGCATTGACATTGAGTGTTGCCACACATGGGGCTGCCATTGCAGGCCCCTGTCCTTCCCCGTTTATTTACTGCCTCTAGTACCACTTGCTGGTCGGCAGGCTGTTGCCCTGCCCGGCTTTGCTGGAGTGGTTATTTTTTTTTCTCTTCTTTGTTTTGTTAAATTTCTTTCTCTTCCTCTTTGTGGAGGCTCCAGGTTGCTTCCCATCCCATTTCCTGGCCTTCTGTGCTGGTTGCAGGGTGTAGTATCCTTTTTTGGGGGGCCTCTTTATTTTCTGCCTTCAGTTTTGCCATTTTTTTGTTTTTATTTTTATTTGTTTTGTGGGATCCTCAAACCCCTTTCTTGCTCCAGTCCCCTGAAATGACCCCCGACTGTGGTCCTTCTCCTATAGCCCCCCTTCCTCTGAATGAAGTGACAGCATCCGTTTTGGTGGTTGTTGGTGGTGGAGTTCCCCTGCTCAGCTCTCTTCCCCACCTCCCTTCCACAGTAAATTAGTGCCACTGCAGTCGCGGACCTGGGTGTCCAGCTGATCGCGGTCCATGTGGCATTCACCAAAAGGGGACAAGTTAGGGCAGACGGACCATGAGGTGCAGAAGCAAAGTGTGTCTGGGCAGAAACCAGCACCCAGACCACTAAAATTCTGCCCTGCCACTGTTCAGGGGCAACCAAAGCATTGGGTGGGAGCAGAGCTCCCCGACCTCCACCACTAGCACCACCAGCGATCGCAGTGGGATCCGGAGGACTCGGGCCAGGCAAAGAAAAAGGAAAGTGCTCTCCATGTGCTAGAGCAACAAAGTGCTGACTCTAAACCATGGCTTCTTTTTTGCTCAGCAAGCAGTGAAGTTGTAAATCTTTAAATTTTTCAGACAAAATAATTGGGGGGGCTTGAGCTTACATTAGGGGGGCTTCAGCCTCCCCAAAAACAGCCTGGTGACGCCACTGTTTGCCAGAAATCATTTAGAGTGACTGAGAAAATGTAGTAAGTCTAACCTGTCTTCATTTCAGCACGAACTGTTTCAGTGTAACTCTTTCATCTTGGTCCTGAACATCTGACTTGGACCAATCAGGATGATAGGGAGACCTTAAAATGGAGCCGGAGGATGAATCAGAACTTGGACTCTTAATTTTGAGCCAGCCACAAGGGGATTGTATGGGCAGTGACTCTGGGAAATGTAGTTTTAACCTTGGCGCCTTTTTCCACCAACAGAGGTAGTCTTATTGTGAGTGACAGCCAAACCAGTCAACAGAATGGTGTGGAGCTAAAGTAAATGCCCTGCTCTGTGACTGGAAATATTAGATCAGTTGTGACTGTGAAGAAAGAAGGAGCTCTGTACTTCTGCAGTGTATAGTTTTGCGCGGGAAGCACGTGTGAGGCCCTGAGTTTTGGTCTGCAGCCTTTGTGAGTGCCAGTTTGGACTGAATCCGAGTTGTGAGGAGAAAGAAGCACTAGAAGTGTGGAAACCAGGCTCACCCTGTAGAATACTGGAGAACTTGCTGAATCGCGCTCGGTCTGTCAGGAACTGAAGCTGCTGTGTGTGCTCCTGGGTATTTTGCAGTAATTGCGATCAGGATCGAGGAGCAGTCTGCCTGGTATAGTACTTTCCTTTTACATATGAATGTGCATAGTGCTTGTGGGGAATTGCTATTTCCAGTCCCCAGTGCTGTGTGCTGTGTGTTGAAGCTGGAAGCAAACCCCAGCTTGTCTCAGACTAAATCCGTTTGCTATCAACTGCAGTGGGGTCTAGTCACAAGGACTTTGTCTCCATGCCCTGTTGTTCTGGCAATCCAGAAGAACATCCACCATCCAGTTCTCAGCTTGGGTATTGTGGGTACAAGTCAGGGTATTCCCCTGCAGCCTGTTTTCAGTCACAAGTGTATCATCTAATTCTTGTTGTTTCACTGCTTCATGGACTGAGCCATCTGGCTCCAGATTACAATTGGGTATTGTGCATATATTTTCTTCTACAGGGCCCTATCCATCTGCACCTGCCAGCCAACCCCAGACAACGGACCTGGCTAGCCCCCTCCTAACCTGGGTACCCAGAGTGTGACTTTTCAGCCCCTGTATGTGTGCACAGTACTGTGATTTAATGCCACCAATTAACCTGATTTCCCCCTCCCGTGTTACTGCCCCCTAAATAAATCAGATTTGTTGTTATACTATATGCTGTCTGTGGTGTTGGTACTTATGGAAACAGTATTATGTTTGCTGTGTATGTTGTTTAACCTTATTTTACAGGGGGTCCTCAGAGACATGTTGCAAAATCAGTCTCGAGGATAAGTGGTATCTATATGAGTGAACAGTGTGTATACGTGGGGTATTGGGGCTGTAACTCCGGTGTATTGTGTGAGCCCCCACTAGAGGGAATAAAAGGGGGTCTCAGTGTCCCAGAGGGCTGTGACCAAGCTAGTCTAACCACTACAAATCCTGACCTCTGGGTGGAGGCACCGACATAGGACCTAGGCCCCTCAACCTGTCCATAGTCAAACAGGCAGGGGTAGTAGCCCTTGGGATAGCACCATCTTGGGGTTACATCATGGAGGCACCACTGGGATTAGCGTCCTCTAGTGGCCACATTTACGAATTACTGTTAAAAATAAATGGATTCTCCAACAGAAGTGGCTGTACACCAGTTGGTGGGGTGGTGTACTGGGCAGGAAATCGACCCCCAAAATGCTATACTTATCTTGGATATCCCACTGGGTACCAGTATGGACACTGTAGAGGGAGTACTTTCCAAGGTGGAAGGTTTACAAAACCCTGTGGTGGTGGGTCGACATGCTAATCTGCTCACCCACACTTTCATGGCCCTAATAGAGTATAAGGACCCCATAGATAGCTCCAAAGTGCCACAGACTATTACCCGAGAGGGAGCCCTCACTGCCTAGAGAGTAATACCTAAGGACAGTAAAGACCCGGGGGAGAATGACACACCCCCCCCCACTATCTGAAACGTTTGAGGAGAAATTTGCTAAATTGTTGCTGGAGGAATGAAAAACTGTGGAGGATTTAAAGAAACTAGAATTGCCACCTGGGGACGTTCCTCCCCTAACACCCTCTCCCCCTCCCACACCCGTTATTGCCCCTCCTTCTGTGCCAGTGCTAACCCCTATGTTTGTACCTGCCATTAGTCATGACTCTTACCGCAAGCTCAAAGTATTCTCTGGCATCCGCCCTGCTCCTAATGGGGAGGTCGATCTGGAAACCTGGATAGACTCTGCTACTCTTGCGGTACAAGACTGGCAATGCTCCGAGGCAGAAAAAAGGGCTCACCTGGGGGAGAGCCTCAGGGACCCGCCCAACGTACTTTTCACTCTCTGAGGGTCTCTGACCCTGACGCCAAAGACCAAGAGTACATAATTGTCCTTGAAAATGTGTTTGGGGGCACCACTAGTGTTCAGGCCTTGAAATGGAAGCTTAAAGATGTTAGACAACAGCAGGAGGAATTGTTATCTGCCTATATGGATCGATTAGAGGGGATCTTACAGACCATTTTTCGAAAGGGGGGTTGGACCCGTAGTGAAATGGACTGGGTAATACTGGATCATATACTCTGCTCTGCCCAGCACTCTAGCTGGGTGTTGCTCAAATTGCAACTGCATCAAAGGAAATCTGGTCCTTTGCCTTTCCATGTGTTGATGAAGGAGGTACGGGAAGTTGAGGAGAAGGAAGGTTTTTCAGATCCCTGTGCAGTTGTAGCTGCTACATCCCCTGGCCCAGGTGCGGGGTCAGACGTTGATGGTCTGGAATCACCAAAATCACATGACAGAACCCGAGACCCAAATGTCAGCCAAGGGGGGCGCAGCCAGAGAGGGATGGTTACCGATGTTCTGCCATGAGATGAACTGCTGAGGGAGATTAGGAAAGCAACAGACAGTCTCATCATGAAGACCACTCCTATGAGTACGGGCCCTGACACTTGCCCGACTGCTTCTCCTATGGAGGTGGGGTGCCCACCCAGGCACCTTCTGCTGACAACAGCTCAAAACTTGATGTCTTGGCTATGGAGGTGAACTGAAGAGATATCTCCAAATGTCCAACCCACTGCCGGCTGAGGTGGCACCAAGGTTTTCTATTGATAGTACCAATGCCGCAGCCCCCAATGTGATGGCTCGGTCCCCCCAAACTTCAGCAGACATATTTTGCCATAACTGTGGGAAGGATGGGCACATGAAGAAGGAATGCCAGTCTCAGAAAGACTTAGAGAGAGAGTGGTGAGCCGGCTACAAAGAGAGCTTTGGAGCACAAAACATTGGTTAAGAGGTGCACGTAATGACCACAGTGAAGGTCCCAGAAATGCTAACTCACATCCCTTTGTGGCTAGATCATCTGCCCGGGCCCTTGCTACCACCTCTCCAGACTGGTCCAGAATAGTGGGTCCCTCCATGGAGACCACTGTGAAGGTGAATGGAGTGTCTACAAGAGCTGTATTGGACAGTGGCTCCCAAGACAATTATGTTTCAGGACTGGTATCAGACGCACCTGTCTGATGTACCCTTACAACCGTTGGAAGGCCTGCATGTCTGGGGGTCAAGTGAGAAGACCTACCCCTATTCCGGGTATATCCAAATTTGGTTGTCTTTTCCCACTTCCGTGGCTGGAGTGGCCGAGCAAGTAGAGACCCTGGCATTAGTGTGTCCCACTACTGGACTGCATGATGGGATTCTTCTATTAATTGGGATGAATGTGCATATGTTTGGACAGTTGGCGCAGTTGTGTTATGAGAAACAAGGGTCAAGGACTGGTAGAGCTTTGAGAATCCCGGCCTTGATCAAGAAGGCCAATGAGGCACAGAGAGATGCTGAAAAAGTGGACCCAGAGGAACCGGCTGGAATTGTCTGGAAGAAGGATCCGGAGTCTCTGATTCTGGCGCCAAATGCCCAGTGTACCTTACAGGGGGAAGTCCGTATCAGAAAGGATGTCAAGAATAAAATCCTCATGCTGGATGCACCAGGCGATGGGAAATTGCTGGAAGGACTGCTGGTCAAGCCAAGTATTTTGCCTGCCAGAGCCCATGCTTATGCCAGAAGGGTAATGGTTCAGGTTCATAATGTGTCTGATAGAGAGATTCAAGTAAATAGAGGTTGCACCCTGGCTAATGTACATTGTGCAAATACTGCAGTGCTGCCCAGTAACAGGTGTTCAGGGGAGAATGACAGAGTGATGCCCGACTTGTTTGATTTTGGGGACTCCCCGTTGCCAGCCGAATGGAAGATGAGAATTAGTAGAAAACTTGCCCAGAGAGACCAGGTGTTTTCTTCAAAGGAATGGGACGTAGGATGTGTGCAAGGAGCTGAGCACCACATCCGGCTGCATGATGAAAGGCCATTTTGTGAGAGGCCTCAACGCCTGGCCCCTGTTGACATACTGTAGATGATGTGAGACAGCATCTGAAAGAGATGCTTGCTGCTGGTGTAATACAAGAATCCAGAAGCCCATATGCTTCACCTATTGTGGTAGTGAGACAAAAGAATGGGCCAGTAAGAATGTGCGTGGATTATCGCACCCTGAACCGGCGGACTATCCCAGATCAGTATACAATGCCCCGCATTCAGGATGCTTTAGACTGCCTGAATGGTAGCAAGTGGTTCTCTGTGCTGGATCTTCACAGTGGGTACTACCAGATCCCAATGGCCCCAGAAGACCATGAGAAGACAGCCTTTATCTGCCCACTTGGTTTCTATGAATTCATGAGGATGCCTCAAGGGATTTCAGGTGCTCCAGCCACTTTTCAATGACGGATGGAGCGTGTGGTGGGGGACATGAACTTATCAGAGTGACTGGTGTACCTAGATGATGTTATTGTGTTTGGCAGCTCACTGGAGGAACATGAGAGCAGATTATTCAAGGTGTTGGACCGACTGGAAGACTTTGGCCTAAAACTGTCCATCGATAAATGTCAATTCTTCCAAACATCTGTAAAGTATGTGGGACACATAGTCTCCACCGAGGGAATAGAGACCGACCCAAGTAAAGTTGAGGCCTTGACCACCTGGCCACTGCCCCACAATCTAAAAGAACTGCAAAGATTCCTGGGATTCTGTGGCTACTATTGCCGTTTCATCAAGGACTATTCAAGAGTGATCCGTCCTTTACTTAATCTTACTCAAGGTTACCCTCCTACCCACAAAAAATACAAGAGGTCGGTTTCTTCTGTGCCTGAGAGAGTGTATTTCTGTCCCAGTGAAGTATTTGGAGCCAGATGGACACCTGAGTGTGAAGCTGCTTTTCATGAGATTATATATCAACTTACCCACGCTCCTGTCCTTGCCTATGCAGATCCAGCGAAGCCCTATGTCTTGCACACTGATGCTAGTCTGCAAGGCTTTGGGGCTGTACTGTACCAAGAGCATGAGAATGGCCTGAGACCAGTGGCCTTTGCCAGTAGAAGCCTGACCCCATCCAAAAAGAACTATCCTGTACATAAGTTAGAGTTCCTAGCTTTGAAGTGGGCTATTGTTGACCAGTTCCATGAGTACTTGTATGGGGCTAAGATACTAGTAACAAGCATTTGCCACTGCCGAATGTTGCTTGCTTGTATATGCTGTTTAGGTATTTGAAAGTCAATGGAGTGCAAATATTTAAAATTTGCGAACTTATGAGCGTGCGTAGGAACTGCGCAACGCACGCTCGTAAAACAGTAATTTTTAAGAATTTTTTCACCAAATTTTCAACACAGCCATTTTAAGACCTCTACTCATGAGCAGTGTCACTGTGATTTTCTTAATGTGTCCCATACATGGATTTCGCACACCAACTGCGCCATTGTGTAGCTACATGGGCAGAAACCCGTTTTGGGCAAGATGTGAAAAATGACAGCTGTACTGCTCATAAGAGTGTGGTAAAATGGCAATGTTGGAAATCTGGAGTGAAAATACTGAAAATTCGCAAACTTACGAGTGTGCGTAGGAACTGCACGATGCACGCTCGTAAAACAGTCATTTTTAGGAATGTTTTCACCAAATTTTCGACATAGGCTTTTTGAGAGCCCTCCTTATGAACACTGGCAGTGTCATTTCGTTAATCAGTCCCAAAAGGTGATTTCGCGCAGTGACTGCGAAATCACCCTTCTGGCCAGATTAACGCCACGACAGTGTAAGAATTCATGAGGAGGGGTCCCAAAAACCACATGTTGAAAATTTGGGCCCAAAATTCCCAAAAATGCCTGAGATATACAACAAAGTTGAAAAAACATATTTATTCCATTATACAGCTTACCAGCATTTCCTCAGTTCACGGTCGGCTTTGAAGAGTGTAGACGTGTTCCCGGTCCACTGATGATCGTCGCGCCGAGCTCCGAAGGTAAGTATGGGGTGAGAGGGGGTGTGGGGAGGCAGGCTGCACAGTGGGTGGGTGAGGGTTTTGAGGGGAGCAGGGAGACGGCGAGGGAGCGTTTGTGGTTGCAGCTTTTTTTTAAATAAGACGATGGGACATTTGCCACGCTGGGGTGGGCTCTAGCATGGCAGCTGGAAAGGCTGTTTGGGGGCTGGAGTTGACAGGGATTGGGCACCCCGCCGACTATAACAAGATTTGCCATGCTAGGGTGGGCTCCCAGCGTGGCACCTGGAAAGCTTTGGGGGGTGTGCAGCCATGGAGCCAATGGGGATTGGGCACCCCGTCGGCTACTTTATTTTGCCACGCTGGGTGGGCTCCAGCGTGGCACTGGACAAGCTTTGTAGGGGAGGCGTGGAGCCGAGAGGATTGGGCACCCCATTGGCCATACAGTGTGTGCGTGGGGAGGGAGGCGCATCAGCCACGCAATATGCGTGCTTGCGTGTGTGTGTGGGGTGGAACTCTGCTCACTGAAGCGAGCTCTCCTTTTAACTGTATGCCACTGCATTTTCAACTGCTGTCATAGACAGCTGCAGCAGTCATAGGACTGCGGCCGCGCCTGCAAACTCACTGACTGAATTGGAAGACGGGTGCCACACCTCCGAAAACTCGGATGATGGCACCCTGGTACATGCTTACAACTGCACCAAAAGTGATGCCATTGGGTTCTCCCCCTACCGACTGATGTTTGGAAGAGAAGTTTGACTGCCAGTGGATGTATGTTTTGGAGTTTCTCCTGATGGGGTTCGAGCTGACAACTATTTACAGTATGTGCAAAAGTTAAAGGCCCAGCTAAATCACGTGTACCAACTGGCTCAAACTATGGCTTCCAAAATAAATCTGGCCAACAAAGAAAGGTATGATAAAAAGATGAAAGCACAGGAACTCCAGGAGGGAGATCGGGTATTGCTAAGAAATTGGGAGTGCATGGCAAACAAGATTGCTGACAGATGGCACCATCTCCCTCACATTGTAGTGGGAAAACTAGATGATCTGCCTGTGTACAAAGTAAGGCCTGAGAATAATTCAAAATATGTGAAAACAATGCATAGAAATGATTTACTGCCCATTAGACAAATCTTGATTGAGTCTGAACACCCAGAAAATGCCCCTTCTGGACCAGTGACTAGAGCTGCTGCTAAGCAAAAATCAAGAAAGCCTGCACCTACAGAAGCTGAGTTAAAGTGTTCCCCTCCACAAGTCCCAGTTTAACATGACTGTCATTCCATGTCAGAGGAAAGTGAGTGTGGTTTTGAATACTACCCTTCTTACGAACTGAGTTATTTGTTTCGGGGCAATCCCCTAGTCAATCCTGGAGATGAAGCTGGGCCTTCTGGACTGTCTAAGCCCCCAGTTTTGTCCCTGGAGCCAATTCTCCCAGAAAGTGAAGTGCAAAGCATGAAGTCAGATGATATGGAATCATTGTATATGGTTGAACTGTCTGAGTTTTCAGAGGAGGAAAATGATGAACTGGGACAAACTGGTGATATACCAGAACAAGAAGAGTGTGTTGAGTGCCCTGATAGTTCACTGTCAGTGTCAGAAAACTCCCCATGTGAGCCAAGTGTTGTGGACTCTGAGACTACAAATCATGGAGCTGAAAGTGCCCCAGGTTCTAGCCTCTCTACCCCAATGGAGACTCCCCTGACAAGTGAGGACAATGCTGAAAATGAGGCTCAGGGTGTAGAGGCTGTAACAGTTCCCCCTAGAAAGACTGGTCAAGCTGTGAAGCCTATGGTGCACCTCAGTTATGATTCCCCTGGGAGGCCTGTGGACTTGTCTCTCAATGTTGTCCATAAAGGAGTGTATGTGTCCCCATGCCCATTGCCCAAACTGAACATCAATGCTAACTCCGAGTTACTTGTGTTACCCTCTAGGTATAGTGCCCCTGCCGCATCCAGCCCCAAGGTAGCTGGTAGGGAAGGGCCCCCTCTCTTCAGGTTTCACGTACAGGAGGTAATAACCTGAGTTATGGTACAATGTGTGTATAATACTGTGTAAAAAGTGATGTAGTGAAAAGTTTCAGAAATGTGTTTCTCATAAGGTGATATGTTGACTGATGATTACATGTATAAGCCTAATGTGATACTGATATAAATGTATATGGTTGTATTGAAACTTATGGGGGTACTTACTTGACGCAGACGCCAAGTGTTCCAGGCCAGGAAGGGTGTAACCCCCATTGCAAATGGGGGTTCCCAAAAGTCTTCCAGGAGCTTGCCTGAATGCTCCAAGTCTGGGCGGTGTTCGGCGTCTGAGCTGTTTAAATGTGGTTCCAAGTGAGTGCTATTTGAGCCTCCACGTACTGTCTCTTTAAGATCTGTCTGCTTGCAGTCTTAATTAGTTTGTATGGGGGGACTGTGTATTTATTGCTCGAATCCCACCCGGGCTACTGTCAATTTGCTCTGTTTCTGCCGTTGCTACATGTGCAGAGGGAGCCTTGTTGAAAGATATAACTGTTTGCCGGAAGTCATTTAGAGTAACAGAATATGTAGTTTGTGTAACCTGTCTTCATTTCAGCACGAACTGTTTCAGTGTAACTCTTTCATTTTGGTCCTGAATAGCTGACTTGGACCAATCAGGATGATAGGGAGACCCTAAAATGGAGACTGCGGACGAATCGGAACTTGGACTCTCAATTTTGAGCCAGCCACTAGGGGATTGTATGGGCAGTGACTCTGAGAAATGTAGTTTTAACCTTGGCGCCTTTTTCCACCAATAGAGGGAGTCTTATTGTGAGTGACAGCCGAACCAGCCAACAGAATGGTGTGGAGCTAAAGGAAATGCCCTTCTCTGTGACTGGAAAGATTAGATCAGTTGTGACTGTGAAGAGAGAAGGAGCTCTGTGCTTCTGCGGCATATGTTTTGCATGGAAGCGCTGTGAGGCCCTGAGTTTCCGGGTCTGCAGCCTTGTGAGTGCCAGTTTGGACTGAATCCGAGTTGTGAGGAGAAAGAAGCACTAGCAGTGTGGAAACCAGGTTCACCCTGTAGAATACTGGAGAACTTGCTGAATCGCGCTCGGTCTGTCAGGAACTGAAGCTGCTGTGTGTGCTCCTGGTATTTTGCAGTAAATGCGATCGGGATCGAGGAGCAGTCTGCCTGGTATAGTACTTTCCTTTTACATATGAATGTGCATAGTGCTTGTGGGGAATCGCTATTTCCAATCCCCAGTGCTGTGTGCTGTGTGTTGAAGCTGGAAGCAAACCCCAGCTTGTCTCAGACTAAATCCGTTTGCTATCAACTGCAGTGGGGTCTAGTCACAAGGACTTTGTCTCCATGCCTTGTTGTTCTGACAATCCAGAAGAACATCCACCATCCGGTTTTCACCTTGGGTATTGTGAGTACAAGTCAGGGTATTCCCCTGCAGCCTGTTTTCAATCACAAGTGCATCATCTAATTCTTGTTGTTTCACTGCTTCATGGACTGAGCCATCTGGCTCCAGATTACAATTGGGTGTTGTGCATATATTTTCTTCTATAGGGCCCTATCCATCTGCACCTGCCGGCCAACCCTGGGCAACAGACCTGGCTAGCCCCCCCGCAACCTGGGTACCCAGAGTGTGACTTTTCAGCCCCTGTACGTGTGCACAGTACTGTGATTTAATGCCACCAATTAACCTGATTTCCCCCTACCGTGTTACTGCCCCCTAACTAAATCAGATTTGTTGTTGTTATACTATATACTGTCTGTGGTGTTGGTACTTATGGAAACAGTATTGTCTTTGCTGTGTATGTTGTTTAACCTTATTTTACAGGGGGTCCTCAGTGACGTGCTGCAGAATCAGTCTCGAGGGTAAGTGGTATGTATATGAGTGAACAGTGTGTATATGTGGGGTATTGGGGCTTTAACTCCGATGTATTGTGTGAGCCAGTAGAGGGGAATAAAAGGGGGTCTCAGTGTCCCAGAGACCTGTGACCAAGCTAGTCTAACCACTACAAACCCTGACCTCTGGGTGGAGGCACCCGCCATAGGACCTAGGCCCCACAACCTGTCCATAGTCAAACAGGCAGGGGTAGTAGCCCTTGGGATAGCGCCAACTAGGGGTTACACTGACAACACAACAGCGACTAGTGAACAGCAGTGTGTTGCTGATATGTAAATAAGTTGGAAATTTATAAGTTTAACAGTTGTGCAACTCTTTCATTAGCAACGCATTTAAACTCTGATTAAAAAACTCACTCAACAGTTACTTGCAGTAACAAGCCCAAGTATGTAACAGTGAATGACTGCACTGCATTTGACTGAAATAAATAGTGACATGCAAGCTAAAGATCAGTCCATGTCATATTTTCAGATAGAAGGTCTTCAGTCATGCTGTGTGGTTGGCCAGCCACCACGTACCCACTATACTGTGTAGAATTATTAGCCACATTGAAATTACGCTGCTGATGCATGGCACGATGTGTTGACTGCTGCACTGTTTGGTGCTGATAATGTTGGCTTGGTATGGCACCCTTCTGACACGACATCTGAGGCATCATTACTGTCCCAGAATGCATGATATTGGATTGAGGACCCAGAATGTGAATCAGTGTTTGAAAGAATGCTGCATTCTGTTCTGCTTCATGCTTCCGTACTCTTTTCCATATCTCTATCAGCTGCCGCTCTTTCCCTTTCTAGCTGCAACACCTTATCATACTGCTCAACAATAAGTTTCCTGGTGGGCTCAAATGCACATTCTATAATTTCTTGTATTCTCGATGATTTCTTTTTCTTTCTAAGGTTTGTTAGTGGTTCAGGTGTACTTCTTTTCTGCGTATGTGGCTGCTCTGCATCTGAAGACACAGAGGCTGATGGGCCTGGTTCCTCTTCCTCTATGTTCTCCGGTGTTACTATGGCTTCTGGAGTATCATTCAGTGGCTGGTCAAAAGAAGCAGTTGTATCTGAGGTGTCATTCTCTGCAATTGCAAACATACACCATCATTTCCATATGTGCATATCACTAATCTTACAATACATTGTTAAATGAATTGTTTATTGATGTGCACAGGTCAGTGCATGTGGCACTGCATGCTGAAATGCAGAAATGATCTGTGCCTGGAAATTTTGTCTTTTACAAAAGTACATTAATGAATATGGCACAAATACTGATAAACGCATACTCTGTTCACATGCCTTTCTGTTCTGAACATTAAACGTTGTGACATGGAATGGGTGCATATTCTTACATGTACTTTGATAATGGTTAACATGAAAGGTCTATGAACCAAAACCATGGCGCAGTCCATGCCAACAACAATTGGTATATGCATTCTCTCCATACTTGTGTGCTGGTGAGATTGTTTGCACAGCTGCCTGTTTGAGCTGATTTTTGTTTCTTTATGCTTCTGCGGAGACAGTGTGGTAACATGTTGTTTAGACTGCAGTAGTTCTGTGTTGACTGCAGTAGATGTGCACATTAGTTTAAATATTCATCTGGCTGCATAATTGAGGCAGTCACAGAAAGTCAAAAACTGCATTGTGTGACAAGGCACAACCTCGCCACGGGATTCAGGACCAGCTCTGCGGTGGGTAGGGAGTCTCAAGAATACCAGTTTGGCAAAATTAAACCAACCAGGTATATTTTTTTATTCCTTAAAATGGTTGGTAACCCAAAAATTTGGGCTTCTGCCCTTTTTAAGCCCCACCGGGGAAAATGAAACAAAAACAGAAATAAAGAGGCCTAGCTCCGGGTGGGAGCACTGTCTAAACAATCCCCGACCCTAACTAGAAACCCCTTTTCCAGAAGGCTAGATCTTCTGGAAGAACACAAACAGTAAAACAGAAAACTCACAATGAAAATAAATTTCCTTTTTTTGGCCAAATTCAGGAGACCAATCTCCTGGGAGTTGCTTATGGGACTTCTGATCCGGAATACATCCAGGCAGCTTGTCAGCCCTCTACCTCTGCAGCAACCTCTCGCTGGCTTTTCCTTCCTGTTTTTAAAGCTCTCCTGTCTGTGCAGCTACAGCCAATCAGCCGAATCAGCTGCAGCTGTACATTGACTATCTTACTCAGGGAAACCCCCTCTCCTCCCGTACCTGAGTCTACCACAATCGCTAAGTTGAGGTTTGCACTGATTAGAACTTAACAAAGCAGTGTAGACTTTTGACTATTTAAATCATGCAGCAAGATTCGTAATTAACCCAAAATGCACACCTCTAATGGATTCAACACAGAACATTTCTATACTGCAGTGTGAACACCATGTCACCGCAACATTATACAGACATCAGTTCACACAGCCAACTGTGCACACAAACGCACCATTAAATCAATAAGGAGAGATGGCTAAGCATAAAAATGTATAAGATGAGCACTGTAACATCAACGAGGCATTCTCTCCAGACTGTAATCAGGGAAGAGGGAGAGGCAATTGTTCAACCGTGCATTTGACATCCATTCGATTTACATCTATGGATGGAGCATATCAGGGTCACACAGCAGGGAGGCATTGTCGTTTCACTTCTTGCATCTCACTACCCTTAGCCACAGCAACATTCTGCATGTAGGAAAATCACCAGAATGATGTCGGGCAATGCAGATCATGGCACCATGCATTGTTGGTGGGGTGGGGGAGTAACAATGCACAATAGTACAATATCTGGATGGAACTGCTGATTAGGAGACACAGATCATCAATGGTGACAGATATCAACCTGTTACGCTTTGCTAACCAGTGCGCCAGGTACAATAATATTGCCATTGTGCACTTCCTGAGGATTGGATGTTTCTGGGGGGGAGGGGCAGGGGCTGTGGAGACAACAGTGGCTTTTCCTTGTGCAGAACTTTATGGCACCTACATCCAGGTACTGGGTGGTAATTACCATCTTTGTATAGCACTTCATATGTGACATCTTCGTTGGCATCAATGTCTGCTTCATCATCACTTTCACTGCTTTGAATAATGACTGGAGGCACGGACATTGGGCGAGTACCCAGAATCCTATCTAACTCATCAAAAAACAGACCTGTAACTTGACCAGCACCTGACAGATGATTTCTGTCTTTCACTTTGTGGTACCTCACTTTTAATTGCTTTAACTTCTTGTGGCACTGTTTTGCAGTGCGATCAAAACCATTTGCAACAAGATAAGCAGATATTTGCTCGTAAATTTTGCTACTGCATCGGTAGCTGTTCAATTCTTCCTGAACAGCCTCCATGGACCAGTACTCGAATAATGTTCTGGTCGCACCTTCTGACCAGCTCGCTGCTCTATCCGTCATGTTGCAGCACTTCAACCTATACGAAATTGCCGCCTTTTGCACTTCCGCGTTTCTCACTGCTTCATGCAGAGGGCTTATGGGATTTTGGAGGAATACAAATATCATGCTACAACCTGCAATGCATCCACACAGGAAAACTAAACCGTGCTTACCATGAAACGCTTTTAAAACCGTGCTCAAGACTAACTTGTCAGCAGGGTTCAAGCACAGTTTTAAAAAACATTTTAAAACAAACATAAGTGTGGCCGCATACCATGTTACACAACTTTAACACAGTTTAAGTCATTTAAAATATTTTTAGCACACATAATTCACCAGTGTGGACAGGGCCTAAGGGGTGGAGTTTGGATAATTTTTTAGCGGATGTCCCATTCAGAGGAGGATAGATTGGTGCTGAGGGATCATTATGATGAGTTTCATCAGACAATCACTCTGAAAGAGTCAGTGTTCCTGTCATGAGTCATTGCTGCTGGAAGGAACTGGCCTGCTCAGTTCTTCAACACTGTGGACAGACTATTAAATCCAGTTTACCTCCAGTCCTGCAGAGCCTTTTCTCTTGATAAATGAGAGGAGTTTAACCGGTTCTTTCAAAATAAGGTGTCCTCCATTCGGGCTAGGATATCCTCAAGCAGTCTATCATCAGCAGACAGTATCCGAACATTGATGGACAGAGGCACTCCATTTTTTTGGGCAGTTCGAGTCGGAATTGGAGGATGATGTTTTCTGGGTGGTCTCTGGACTGCATCCTGCTTCTGTGTGTTGGACCCTGAGCTGACCTGGTATCTTCTAGAGTGCTGGGATTCCTTTGGCCTGATTATGGTGGAGATAGTTAGGTGTCCCCTAGGGGATGGGGTTTTCCCATCTGCCCTTAAAAAGGCAGTGGTTAAGGCCCTTCTCAAAATGACCTTGCCATAGTATGGAGACTATGCTAGTCAGGCTGCACCATGATCTTCTTCTAGTGAAGGATAATGGGCGACAATCTATTCTTGTTTTGCTCCACCTTTCTTTGGCCTTTGACATGGTGTATCACGTGGTGCTGTTGGCTCATCTGAGGCACTACATATTACTTGCAAGAACAGTGTTGTGGTGGTTTAAGTCCTACATGTCTGGCAGGGTGCAGCTAGTGACACTTGGCTCTTTTACTTTGAGCAGTGCTGCACTCTGCTGTGGTGTGCCTCAGGAGTCAGTTCTAGCCACCATGTTGTTTGTCATGGATATGTTACCACTGGGGGAGGTCATTAGATGCTACAGATTGGGTGCTCATTGTTATGCTGATGATACCGAGCTGTATGGGTCTTGTGCCCCAATGATGACAAATTCACTGCAAATGCACATGCCTGGAGTCATGGCTTTAGTTTTCAAAGTCATTTTTAACATGCCACACCACTTGTTTTACAGTTATAATACTTTCCCACCTTGAGGGGCAGGATTCTTTCAAAGGGTACATTTATCTACTTTGCCCAAAAAATGAAGTACTCATGCGGGCATGAGTTTCCCAGCACCTGTATGCCACGTTCATCACAGGAACATGCATCTGGATTGGGAGCCGGGTGAAACGGCAAATTGCTCAGGTTACCAGTTTTCTCATGATTTCCAGAAAAAGGGCAATATACGAAAATCTCTTCCTGTTATCATTTACCATGCTGTCCTCCCACTATGTTGACCGCAGAGATGTTCTGTTATAATGCTCATGTATGCCTTAATCCGCATGGTACTGTGTGATTTAAATAAGCTCTTTGTTTCCTTCTATATACTGGGTAAAACACCACCTTGTGTAGGCAATTTGATCAAGGCGGCCAACTCATTACAGGTCACCAGAGGGAGGACTAGAGGGGCCTTGGCTATCCCCTTCCGTCGCACCTCACTTGGGCAATGTGCATTTGCCTACCAGGCCCCCCTGTGGATGAATGAACTCCCTTGGGCACCTCTTGGCCACCAATTGTCTGGCACAATTCAAAACTGACCTCAAACAGCACCTAATAACACTCTCTAAGTGTACCTGCCCCTGAGTCCAGCCACACCTGCTCTCTCTGCCCCCCAGAAAGCACTAGGCAGGCCTCAGGTACCTCCTCCCTCTGTCCCTTCTCATGACTTGCCTCAGCAATCAGTCTGCGTCATGCTCCTTCAGCACCCGCCACGCCACCCTCCCCCAACTCACAGTCCTGTGAGTTTCCCTAACAGTCACTACTAATGCAGGTTGACTGACCATGCCCCCTCACACCCCACCATTTATTTTAGCATGTCTTCTCCACTCAGCCTCCCTCATCTCACCATTTATCCCTATACCTTATCGCCCTTCTTCCCCCACTCTTCACCTCCACCGCATTACATACCTCTCTCTCGTACCTCCTTTCTTCACCCCACTGCCAGCTATCCCCGTCCCTCTGAACTACTGATAAGGCACTCTGTGGCTGTTTATCCCCCCCCCCAATAAAGTGTTTTTCTTGTCACTCTTGTTATTCTGTAAGTTTTGAATCCAAGCTGTATCGTTCATTGTAATGTACATTTGCTTTCTCCTATTGCTCTTTGTTTCGCAGTCTATGATGTGGAACCTTTGTAGGTCTTTTCAGAGTCACTAAATAAATAAATAAAATACTGTACTTGTCATGCATGTTTGTTTGTAGATTAGAACTATTAATGTACTCCAATACCATGTAATGTGTAGTATGCCCCTTGACTGCCTACTGTCTGTATATTCTGCCTGTAGCTAATGCCAAACTGTATCTGTCAATTGTTTGAATATATTGTCTATAATTAATTCCAGGTCGCCCCTTAAAAAGTGACCCCAGTTCCAGTGGGCTCACCCAGTTACCAAAATTTCAATGAATAATAATTAATAAATAAATCAGGGGCCCAGTATTACATTATTGAAAAGGATGAAGGCTACAGGCACCATAACAAGGGATATATTAGAAACCATAAAAAAAGCTGACAGTGCCCCTTTAAGGTTCCCCCAGACATCCACCCAGCCCATCTGACCTAGATGTCTGTCTGCAAGTTCAACAGTGCACTTTATCAGAGAGGATTTGGATTCAAAGTATCTAAGAGGAGGTTAAATACGAAACTGAAATTGCGTCCAAGAATCCACATTTCCCTAACTTCTGCTGTTATTTTTCATAAAAGAAGATGCGTGTCGGATGCATCTGTTCCTGGGGGGACTTACAAACTGTCAATAGTGGCTTCTGTGTCTACTATTGTTCCTATAGAATAGGTAAGTGAGGTGGGGTCTGCCTTATCTACCTCAGATCACACCTGTAAGCCTCTAAAATTGCAATCAAAGACCTAACCAGGGGCTGTGAATACCTAGCAATAAAACTTTTGATAGGGCAAGGGTACAAAACTCTTGTCATCCTGTCTGTATATGTCCCACCAGGTAAACAGAACCTAGGCATAGAGTCACTTACTCATTACTTCATACACCTCAATCAGAACTGGGAATACATTGTTACTGGTGACTTTAACATCAGTTGGAATGCTAAGTCTAGCACAGGCCATAGGGATAAGATGTCCAGGTTATTTTTCACACAGATGGTCACTGAGTACACCAGGACCAATTATAAAACATGTACCATAATGCAACTTGACTGGTTAGTAGTTATACAATCTGACAGGGTTGAAGTTATCAAAGTTTTGTCAGATACCATAAGTGACCACTCATCTGACATCTATTGACAGTAAAATAGACAGGGCAACCCCCTACCCAGTCACAATTAACCAAACCCTAGCCAGAATGAAGCTGCCTGAATTTAAATCTTACATAGCCTAAACTGATTGGAGTTTCTTTGATGCCATTCCTAGTATTGACTCGGCCCTAGAATTCTTTGTCTCTGAGTTCACACATGCCTGTGATAAATTTGTACCCTTTAAAAAATGCAAGACAAGAGGAACACCATCCAGATGAATCACCCCTGAATTCTTTGCCTGCATGAGGGAAGTGGGACAATCTGTGGGCACTGGCTGGGGGAATCAGGGTCTCCTGTCCACCAGCAAAGGTATAAAGAAGCCCACAATAAGTGCACTAGTATGAATAGAAAGGCCAAATCTGATTTCTATAAGACTCAGCACACTCAGAACTTGAGCAATTGCAAAATATTCTGGGACAACTACTCGGAACTCCTTGGCAAGGTCATTAAAATCACTCCTCAAATGCTCATGGTGGAGGGTCGAGAGGTCCTTAATCCCACCAAAATTGCTAGTTACTTCAACATAGTCTTTACTGACCTCAGTTCTATCATCCCCATTGAGTCTGCCCAGACGCCCTGCAGGGAACCCAATCCTGAAGTCTCCCAGTTGATGGGCTCTGAACCAGGGTACCCTAAATTCTACATTAAGGCTGTTTCAGTCCAAGACACCTTGAAATACATTATTATAGTACTTGGCAAAATTAGGTGTGGGAGTGATTCGGTTGATATGAAAGTTGTTGTTCTGGCAGAAAGGAACTTTCCCAACCTAGCTCTAGAATTTTTAATTTTCTGTGTGCTACTCACAGTTTCCCAAGAAGTGGAAATCCACACTGGTTACAACAGTTTTCAAAAGCAGAGATCGCACCAGTTTTGCCAGTAACAGACCCATTTCTTTTCTCTCTCTCTCTCTCCCAGTCCAAGCCCCTCAAGAAAATAGCCTCTGATCATCTTGTCACATACCTCGACAAATACAATGTCCAGTGTGTACAACAGCATGGCTTTCAGGAGCTCCACAACACCAAAATGGTGCTGATGGAATACACCGCCTATGTTCATGAGGCCCTTGACAATGGTGACCATGTCAGAGCTATATATATTGACCTTACGAAGGCCTTTGGCCTGGTCAACCATAAGCTCCTACTCCTTAACAAATTCCTTGGCCTGGATTTGTCAGAGAACACTATTGATTGGTTCCAAAGCTATCTCACCAATCACTCCCAGATTGTGAAGACTGACAAATCTTTGTCCAACATTAAGGAAGTAACTATTGATGTCCCTAAGGGCTCCATCTTGGGCCCACTCCTATTTGGCCTCTCCAAACATCAACTGCCGAATGCCTGTCAGACAGCCAAAGTACTCCTCCATGCCAATGATGCAGTCATTTATTCCAAAAACCCTGTCCTTGACAGCCTTACTGCCACTCTCCAAAGTAACTTTTGGTCACTAGATAGCTGGTTCTCCAGCAACAAACTGGTCTTCCATTACTTTTAACTTTATTGGACATCAAATTGAGATAAGAAATCTCTTTTCCAATTGAATCCAACTCTTAACATACAAACCACAAGTTTACAAACCTATACACAATTATTACATATAAAAATATAACACCATGAATAGTCAAAATAGTGTAGATAAGGTACAGATTTCATCTGAAACAATTACAGTGTGTATCATAAAGAGTGATCAAAAATTACCTAAAATGATCAAAAGATTTTAATACAATAACATTCAATTGCTTTGACAACCTTTCCCATGTTTTTGCTACCAAGCTTGACAAAGTTTTCCTCCCAAAGCTAGTTCTACATTGAGGCACATAAAAACATATTCAATCCAAAGATCTTAGACCATACATTTATTTTTGTCTAATTGCAACTGTCTTCAAGAGAAAATCTGGTAAAGACTGGGTCACAAACCTATAAACCAGTAAATTCCAATGCATATCTCGCCTATCTGATAATGAACATAAAACTGATTTCTGGTACAAAACACAACAATGAGTTTTATATGGCAAATTTGTTATGAATCTTAAAGCACTATTAAACAATACATCCAAAGAGCCTAATAACATTTTGCTAGCATTCTTATAGACCACATTTCCATAATCTAATATTGTCAAAAACATAGATGTAACCAATAACGTCCTAACTTTTAAATGGAAAAGGAATTTATTCCTATAGAAAAAGCTCAATAATCCCTTTAATTTATTTGATATTGATGTTACATGTAACTCAAATGTTAAGTTATTGTCCAATACCACTCCTAGATATTTATAAGACTTCACTTGTTCTAAAATAACCCCAGTTAATGACCTTATTTCTTTCATAATTAACTGTTTTATATTTTTTCCTAAAGATCATCCATTGTGTTTTGTGTTCAGTTAAAAGAAGTCTTAATTTTATTAGTTCTTTCTGTACATTTGAAAAATCCTGTTGCAAAACAGATACTGCTATATTAATATCTTCATTTTTTGTATATAGGATTGTGTCATCAGCATAAAGCTGGACACATGTGTCGGGTGAACAAACATTTGGTAAGTTATTTACATATATTAGAAAAAATAGAGGGCCCAGCACTGATCCCTGAGGTATCCCATTACACATAGTAACAGGTGCTGAACAGGCTCCTCCCACCCTGACACGTTGTAATCTCCCTAATAAATAAGCATGAATCCAGCTCAATGCTGATACACCCAGGCCCACCTTCTTCAATTTATTCAATAACACAATATGATTAACAGTGTTGAATGCCTTCGACAGAGCCAGGAATATGGCTGAAATTTCCTGGTCTCTGTCGAAGGCACCCAACCCATCATCAACCACTTTCAAAATTGTATGTGTTGAATTATATCTCTTTCTAAAACTGGATTGACAATGAGTCAACACATCATACTTAATAAAATACTGTATCAATTGCTGATAAATAAGCTTCTCAAAAATTTTAGCACATACCGGAAGAATTTAAATTGGTCTATAAGAATCCGGATTTGCGGAATCCCCCCTTTATATATTGGAATAACAAATGCTGTTTTTAAATCAAGTGGCAATTCTGAACTCTTTAATGAAAAAATTAAAAATATATGCTAAATGAGGTGCCAAAATTTTAGAAGCCAACTTCAAAAAAAGGGGGGAGATTTCATCACACCCAGGTCCTTTTTTTATATCTAACCTTTGCAGCTGTTTTTCAACATCATCAGTTACTATAGGAAAAAATGAAAACAATGGTAATTTCAACTTGTAATCAAAATCAGTATCCAAGATTGGAGGAGACAGCCCAGGATGTAAATCCTCAAATGTATTTCCAACAGAAGCAAAAAAAGGAATTAAACATTTCAACTTTATCACTATCTGATGTTAAATCCTTTCCTTTAGCAATTAAGCACGTAGGTAAAGAGGGTGAACCCTGCTTCCCCTTTAATGAATCAATTCCCTTCCATAATGTTCTAGAATTACCCTCAGCTGCCACAAAATATTTTTCATAATAATTTTTCTTTCCTTTTCTAATTTCAGCAGTACATTTGTTCCAAATAACCCTAACAACCAATTTATCTGCCTCAGATTTTAATTTCCTGGCTATTTGTCATTGTCTTGATTTTTGTTTAATTAAACTTTTTAACTCTTTTGTCATCCAGGGTACTTTTCCTTTTCTTACAGTTCTTAACTTTAAAGGATCGTGTTTATCAATAACATTTAAAAGAGAAGTCTTAAAAAAAATCCATGAAATTTGCACATCTGGGCACACATATAATAAATTTCATTGAATGTTTGCAAGATCTCTCAAGTAAGCTTGAACATTAAATGATGTAAAGACTCTAGTAAAAAAAAATAGATCGAGATTTTGGTTTACCAAAAAACCATATCTCTTAGACAAGATGTGTAACAATGGTTACTCACATCGTTTTCATGGACTGAAGAAATGTACCTATCAGGCCTATTTGTAAAAATTAAATCTAATAAAGTGTCTTATTACTATCTGACTTATGTGGTCTAGTGGGTAACTTCACTAATTGTTGTAAACCAAGTGCTGCAAATTGATTTAAAACCTCAAGTTGAGGTACCATCATATTCCATTTAAAATCCACTAGTAACACTGTCTCATTTTTTTAGAAAAGGAGCAATCAACTCAGGCAAAGTCTGAAGTACATTAGTTTTCATTGAGGGAGGTATGTAACAAACTATAATATTAAAATATAATCCAAATTTCCTTTGCACTTGTAGTACTAATAAATCCAATTGATCAGGAATAGATTTAGCAAACTTAACTTAACCCGTATATTTATTTTGAAGGTATATCAAAACCCACCCCCATTTTTTAATCTAAATTGCCTAAAAATACTATAATTTTCAAATCTGTACATCCTTGTTAGCCAGTTTAGGCGACAGCCAAGTTTCTGTTATTGCTAAAATATCTGGTTTCACCATTTCCAATTGATTTCTTATAATATCCACTTTAGGTAACAAACTTCTAGTATTTAAATGTAACATACCCACATTTTTCCGTTCTTCAAATTCAGCCGGGGAATAATCATTAACTTGATTGGGGCCTGGATTCACAGGTATGTCACCAGAAACCATCAGGATTAATAATATCATTTTCCTAACCCTAGTATACTTTCTGATCAAATGCCCAGTAGTACTTTGTATATTTTTTACATGCCCCTGATATGTCTCATACATACGTATATGTGAAACATTTTGTCCCTTAACAGCCACAATTACAAAACTTTCTGTTAACTCCAAATCTCCTGCATAAACATTAGGTAAGAATATCACATTCCCTATACACATACCCTTATACCTAGTGATTTCCCCCTTATCTCTAACAGCATCATATTGCCCTCTAGTCCGTGCTATGCAAGCAATTATTAGCAAAACCTCACGCATATTGGTATGAGGAAAAAAATACAAATAGAAACAGTATAAGTAAACAAAGCTCAGATTGTGAATAGGTTACGGGTATTTGAGACTTCAAAATTGTTTGACCCAAAGCAGATTACGTAAACACTTCCCATTTTACTTTTTATAACAATCTCCTTAAAACTTTTACTCCATTACCCAACTATAAAAATAAGCTTATAAAGCTTATATCTTAAAATCAGCATAAAAGTAATTTTATATACAAGTTATCTCAATTTCAAACCTATGGTTTAAACTGTCAGGCAACCACTCCAGTGTTTCTCTACCGAGTGGCACTTGCGCCACTCACACTTGCACAGTAAAGCTTTAGAGTCAGTTCTGCCCCTCCTCCTTCTGCAGCGTGTGCTCCACAACCACCCTCTCACAGCTGATTCAAGTAGAGCGCTGTAATGATTTACAGCCCGATATTACCAGCCAGCATTAGGAGAAGCGTAGGCACAGTCCAACAATCAAACTTGCAGCATTAAATGATGGCAAAAAACACAGTTCAGGCAGGCACTAGATCTTTATGTGTTGAAGCATACCTGACCAAATGGCAGTAGCAGCAACAAAGACCATAGCCTTCCACAGAAGAGGAAAATTCCATCCTTTGTCATCCAAAACAGCCAAGGGCAAAACCTTGAACTTGTAGAGACCTTCAAATACCTTGGAGTAACTAAGATGACATCTTATTTTTTGCACCCCATGTTCACAATCTGGTGGCCATAGTTAACAGAAGACTGGGTGCCTAGTACCATAATTGGAACAATCTCACCGGGGATGCTAGATGGCTTTGTTTGTTTGTTTGTTTGTTTGTTTGTTTAAAAGTTTATTTTTATACAGGTTAGTTTGTTGGAGAATTAAATCCCCGTTTACAACAAATTCCTGTAGAACATAGTTACAACAACAAAAACAGAATAATAAATAAATACATACAGTACAAAGTCGTATTCAGTCTAAAAACAACTACAACAAACATTTAAGTAATCATGTAATTCAAGTTATGGCCTTAGTATGGCCAGCTACAAAACTGTCACTTACAGAGTATGGCCTCCCTGTCTATGTAGCTGCCTGTGACATGGTGCTACACAAAGTAAAGCTGATCTGTAACAAGTCGTGTCACTTTGTACTTGGTGCAGATAACTGCACTCATAGTTCTACCCTTTACGCACTCACTAACTGGCTACATTTATCCAGCAGAATAAAGCTCCAGACATGTTTGCTAGCCAAAAGGCACTCCTGGGTCTAACACCCCCACTTTAACAAATTGCTTCCACATCATTGCCAACCAATACAACACCAGGAGCATAGCCAGGAATGCACTTAAGCCTCCTTTCCGGCATGCACAGCTGGGCAAGCGGGCATTTGGTATCAGGGCCGCTAACTGGTTAAACAGACTGACTGATACGCTGCTGAATCTCCCCAAATTTAATCAGTTTAAGAGATCATTGCAGTCTGCCTTTGCAGTACAGTGCAGCTGTAACTGTTAAGCTGTTTTATTCGGTTTCTATCTGTATATAACCTATGACTTTTTATGCGATGAGCTGTTTGGATTTTTTTTAAACTGTATGTAATTGTTTTGTCTTAAGTGCTTTAAGCCTGACTTGACTGCATTGCCTCTGGAACTGCTTATGATTGAACTTGTATTTTTTTCTTTTTTTTTGACAATGCATTTGATGCGGAACCTTTGTAAATATGCACTTGTGATCAAAGGAAATCGCTGACATTTTCAATAAATACAATTTAAAAAATACAGCTATGGCATATCTGCCATATTTATAACAAATTATTTTTGTTGATAAAAAAGGAAGTAGTGCTAGAAATTAATACAGCAGTACTGTACTTCTATGCTTACCTTGCTTATAGGTAGAGGATATTACCTGGGACTACCCAAACGCACCCAGTTCTGGTGTTCCAGTTTTGATAGATGAGTTTCTTGTAAGAACACGAGATCCGCCCTTTCCTTTTAAATGTCATTTAACACTGCCAACTTTTTAACCTGGCTGTTGAGGCCACTTACATTGAGGGAGTATGCTTTGAATGGGATGCATGTCACAGGAGACAGTGGTTGTGCAATAATAGTTGTAGAAAGTGTCCTGTGATCGCACAATGGAACAGGTGGTGCCAGGCAAAAAATATCAAAATAAAAAGAGTACCTGTCTCGCCAGCACCCACCAAGGCCTGGACACCTATTAAAGGTATCTCCAAATGTGTCACACTATATTCAGAATCCTCACCGCGTTGCCACCACAACAGATGAAGAAGGACCATCCACTTCGAATTAGTGCAAAAAATCCAACTTTTATTAATCCAGTGTGGGGTGAGGAAAAACAAAACAGGATAAAAAAGCACGAGTGAGTGCAAAACATGTAAGCTGATTCATTAGTGAACTGCTGCTGGTGCAGCTCTCTGTGGGGGGGAATTTTGTCCTGTTTTGTTTTTCCTCACCCCACATTTGATTAATTAAAGTTGGATTTTTTGCACTAATTCGAAGTGGATGGTTCTTCTTCATATGTTGTGGTGGTAATGCGGTGAAGATTCTGAATATTGTGTGACACATTTGGAAATACCTTTTACAGGTGTCCAGGCCTTGGTGGGTGCCGGCAATACAGGTACTGTTTTCATTGTGCAAAAATAGTTGCATTTTAATTTTTTTCCACAGAGCTATTCATCTCCTTATCTTCTCCGACTGTCCCCATCTGGACCAGTCTCCCTGACCCCGTTACCCAACTTCTCTGGGACTTGCCTACTCTGCTGGGTCCAACTGCAGGACCATGGTCACAGGGGCCCAGTCATTGGTGGGGGGGCCTGCAAGACAGGGCCCACGTGTGTGCAGTGACACGTTCTGCATGCTGTGCCACCACAGAGATGCCCCCATCATCTGAACGTGGGGTCCCCTTCTCTGGCAATCTCACAGTGCTGCCTCCTAGATTCCTCTAGGTGACAGGCCAGATGCAGGAGAGGCAGTTAACCCTCTCTAAGGTAGAAGAGCTGTCTTACGGATGCTCGGTCCTCCCTCCTCAGCCAGTGCCCCCCCCCCGCAACCCAGGACCATTCCCAAACTCAGGTTGCCAGCACAGCAGGAATTAAGGTGCCTCAGCCCTCCACACCACCAGGCAGCTAAAACGTACATTTGACAGGGGCTACCCCCTCAATCCTCCCCACGCTGTCGTCAGCTCCACCTCCAACCTTCACTCTTCAGCCCTACAAAGACTTGTTGAAAATATCACAAGAGCCTGTAAGAACAAGCAAAACTGAGACATTGGAATATTTAAACATATAAATGCACTGTGCCAGCAATCGAAGAGCTGAGCATGGACATAAAATACATCATACAATATTAAAGCCAGTACAGCCTTGAGGTTAGAGCAGTTTTGAACCTGGAGATCCAGCAGACCTGAGTTTTAATTCCATAACTGCACCTTACATGCTGTGTGACCCTGAGCAAGTCACTTCACTTCCCTGTGCTCCTGGGACACACTTGCAAATGCATTTCAGCTTTGTGTGCTTTTCCCAACAAAATTAAAATAAATATATAAAGAAGGGCAACAAAGATGGTGCAGGGTATGCAGGGGAAGACATATGAGCAGAGGTGTAAGGAGCTGAATCTGTACACGCTGGAAACAAGGAGGGAAAAGGGGGACAAGACTGAAAACTTTAAATATGTAAAGGTGCTCAATAAAGTAGGTGAAGGGGGTCAGCTGAGGAGGAAAAAGGGAGCAAGAACGAGAGGGCACAGCCTCAAATTGCAAGGAAATATGTTCAGAGGCAATGTAAGGGGGTGCTTCTTCACAGAGAGGGTGGTGGAGCCCTGGAACAGGCTGCCGAACAGAGTGGCAGGGGCTACAACAGTGGAGGAATTTAAGAGGGCACGGGACAGGCATATGGGACTGAGTACTGGTGGAAGGGTTGGGGAAAGTGTGGACGAGGGTATGTGAAAGGGGAGGGTAGGGCAAACTAGATGGGCCGGAAGGGTCCCTTTCTGCCATCAGAGTTCTATGATTCTATGATTCTGTGATAAAAATGTTTTTTTAAAATGGCCATACCCAGCACTGTGTAAATCTGATCCACTCACAGTGTTTACTAAAAGTTCAGTAAAGATGGAACAATAACAGAACTTTTACCAGTATAAGAAAACGGTATCGTGTCAAATGAGCGAATGCATTTGAGCAACTCAATTTGAGCGACAGAAGAATAGCATGTGTCACTTTAGTGAGCTGTTGGGCCCAAGAGTGCCTTTTTAGCTAGCAAACAGGTCTGGAGCTTCATTCTGCTGGGTAAAGGTAGCCAGTTGGTGAGTGCATAAAGGGTACATCTGTGAGTGCGGTTGGTTATCTGCACCAATTACAAAGCAGCACGCCTCCGTAGATATTCTACAAAAGGCATCCAAATGTGCTCAAATGCACCTATTCTCCCCCGTGCCTGGAATATACATTTGTCCATTACAATACAATCAGCCATCCTCTGTGGCCCTTCATCACATCTTTTAAAAAGCATCTGGTTGTCCCCTACTGACCTCTCAACTGCTGTTTGTGATATCAGTCTGCTGTCATGGTGACCATTGAGCTGCATTAAACAAAGGCACTTTGAGGTCAGTTGAGGAGAGGCAAATGCTTTTTGAAGACTTCTTGGATGGGCTACAAAGATGTGTTGTACACCCTGTAAACGAAAACTGAAGCTTACAAAATATGTACAAATATTTCTCTAGTAAATTGTAATGGCTGAAACGTGTATAAGAGGGCATACTGCAGTGCAGAGCAGCTATTTAAATGCAGTTCTCCTTCAGCTTCCCTCTAGACAACCACCAGAGATGGGCAGAAGAGGAACAATACTGCATGTGGCTGTGGGGTATGGCATGTAGAATGCTGGTAATAATTCACAACAATAAAGTCACTCCATTAAAAGGAAAGACAGATGCATCAATTACAGATCAAGGGGGTGCTCCCAACCAGTCAGAGCCCTCCTTTCCTCTGTGCATGAGACACTCTTATTCGGTCAAGTGTGTCTCGCGCGCAGCTGCCCTGAAAAATGGCACATTCGGAGAAACTTAAAAATGTTAATATGTTATCGATCGAGCTCAATCAGAAATATATTAATACATCTGACAAGACCACTCATGGTTGTAAAAGTGGTGTCACTTACATTCTTAGGGTGTCAGAGCTGCTCTCCTCCAGTTCTCAGTTTTCATACCCTAAGAATGCACCTGAAACCACTCTCACAACTGTAAAAGTGGTCTCTTCATCTGTATTATTATTCTGGTTTGGTTTCCTTCCCTCCTACCTAACATCTCTTTCATCCTCTCCCTCAACTTTCTGCTACCCTCTGCGCAATAATACTTCCCATTCCCTCACTATTCCTTCTAGAAAATCTATTGTTGGTCAGTCTGTTTTCTCATACTGCTTTCCCAAACTGTGGTCCTCCCTTCCCTTGTCAATTCACTCTGCCTCTTCTGCTTTCTCCTCAAAGAGCTGCTGACGCCTCAAAGAAAACTTTGAAAAACATGATATTTAGGTACAATTCAGCTTGAATTCCATATATATTCTAGAGATTTCTCCTCCCCATTATTTATTTCTGAGGAAATTTGCATGAATGCATGATGTTTATCTCTTAGCGTTCATCTGCCTCTTTAGCTATCTTCCTACTTCATGTCACAATCCTCTGTTGTGACATCACAATCTCAGTAGCGTACCAAATTCCCAGAGGGCCTGGGTGCAAGGCAATGTTACAGGGCCCCTCCCCAGTTTTGAATAAACATAAAAATTATGATTTGGGCCCCTCAAACTTTGTGGGCCCAGGTGCCACTGCATCCCTGCACCCCTGTAGCTACGCCTCTGCACAATCTGTTGCCATGTGAGTAATTGTGATGTCACAAGCATTGCATTATAACCTCAGGTAGGGGGAAAGCAACAGGAATAGATGAATTCTTCAGGAGCAAAGATCCTGTTTTCATGCAAATTACACCAGTGATAAATAATGGGGAGGAGGAATACAGAACTAATGTGAAATACAAGCTAAACTCATTCTAAATATTATGTTTTGTTAAAGTTCTCCTGAAGGCGTCAGCTGCTCTTTAAAGTCTCTCCTACATGACTATTCTTCTTCCTCCTGCAACTGTCCATGACTCTTCCCCCTTCCCCCCCCAACTAGTTTTGCCCTGGCAGTCTGTTTCCTTCATTACCTGTTCAATGTTCTTTGTTTTTCCTTCTTCTATTACACGTAGCTGTTATACTGATTTGTATTCAACTTTTCCAGCTGCATAGGTGGAGCCTGCAGCCATTTTGCTGTAGTTCTGAAAAATGAGCTACAAGATTCAGACCCTGGCACGCTTCTGTTTTGAAGTTTCAGAGCGATCCTTCCGAAACTCCAAAACAGTCAGAAACAGTCCGCCATGGGCATAGAGTTATTATTTTTTTTGTAGTTATTACTTTTCTCTCCTCCTACCGCCGGCTTGCATCAGGGAGGGTGTCCCAGCCCATCCCGATCACCAACCAATGCTGACCTGGCCCAGGGCTCCCCCCCCCAGCGGGGTCGGCAGGGAATCAAACTCCCCCACTGAGGACCAGATTAGGTGGCCAGCGCCATGGCTAGCCAGGGGCGGAGCCTAAGAGGCACCCTCCGCCATCCTGCATGGCAGCAACTTTTCTCCTGTTCTCCCAGGAGTCGGGACCGTGCCATGACGTCAGCAGAGTGGAGTGCACACGCGTCTGCATGCGCTCCCTCCAGATGTCTGGCCCAACTCCTCCCCTACTTGTGGTGCGGCGCCCTTCCCTCCAGCCTCCGCCAGGAGGCGAACAAGCGCCGACCACCTAGAACCCACTCCCGGAGAAGGAGAGCAGTCCGCCGGATGCTCAATCCTTTCTCTCCCTACCGACCCCCCGATGGCCCGTGCTCATTCCGAACGCCGTTGTAGGCGTAACCTGAGGTAAGGCGTGATGCCTCAGCCCTCAGCGCCACGGGCCTCAATGGGCATAGAATTAAAATTATCAGGGATGTCATTACCATTTTCATTTGCAAACGTAACTCTTTGGGAAACAACTTACAGACTTGCTACATGAAGACAGTCTGCTGGAGATGCCAAGTATCGCATTCGCAAAGTCGATGTGCGTGCTTCTAAATACTAATAATTCTACGGCCATTAGCACACTATTTCTTGTCACATCTGCCACTTCAGTATTTGCGTTCAGAACTGCTCATGCACACGTGTCGTGCATGTGCAGTTCTGTCAGCAATGCCATTCGACATAACTATGCATGCGCGAGTGCCATGCATGTGCAGTTCTCTCAGCACTGCCATCTTGCGCGTGGCATTTGGTGGTGCTCATCCATCGGCGGTGGCACTGGTACAAGCTCACCACAGCCATATCAGTTCTGACCAGAGTTTGTCGATTATGCTCCTTAATGTATTGTATTTGCTGTATATGATTTTTCCACACACCATGCCCCCAGGGTGCATGTGGAAATGAGCTATTAGCAGCTCAGTATGTCTTTTCCTGGTGAAAGTTTTTGAAATAAATAAATTAATTAACAAACATTATACATCATGTATGTCAGCTTGTTCACAGCACGGTTATAAGTCAAGGCTCATCCTGTAACATGTGACAAGAGCCACAGTTTCTCAATGCAGCAGACTCTAAAGTTACAGACATGCAGGCTGTTGAGTCTCCAAGCTGGGAGTAGTACCACCATGTCATACTTCAGAGGGCTCTAATGTTATAGTTGCCCAGCTTTGTGAGTTACAACACTAGGAACTGAAGGGGGTTTCTAATTGCAACTGTCTCTAAAACCAGCAACATGGTGTATTGCATATACTGAGCTTGGAATCAAACCACAGTTTCTCATTGCAGTACAGCTAGACATCTGCCTGTTAAACCCATGTGCGAAGAAATAAACCTCAGTCCTTCACTGTCATAGGCTGAAGTTTGTTGTCTAGCTTGTTACCATGCTGTAGCAATGGTCTCCCGTTGTAGTAAGTTCTGAAATCAGCTACTTAGCTTTTTGGATCACAGTGCTGGAAACTGAACCATGGGGCCCTACTCACAAAACAGCTTTGCCACTGGAACAGAATGGGAGAAACCCAAATCAGACTCATGATCTCATTAATTTCATTTAATGGTTATCATTACAAGTCAGTGGCACAGCAGACTGCAAGAAGATCGGAAGTGTGTTGGTTCTAGTCCCACACCAGGAATTTGGGATAATTCCCAGTGCTGACTCTGTAGTGCACCACTAGGGGATGCTGCATTGTTGAGATGCCATCCTTCAGATGAAACGTTATGAACATACGAACATACAAAATTTGCTAGCAGATAAAGGCCTAGAGGTCTATCAAGTCTGCTTGAATGTGCAGCTAGCACCCCTTATTCTGCAGCTGCCCTCTCCCTTCCACCCTTCCCCTCCATTGACCCTCCCCCTTGTCCTCTCCCATCCCCTTTTGATGCAGTCCACTGTTCTACTGGATACCACTTCTGCAGGTAATGCATTCCACCCAGCTACCACCCTCTCTGTAAAAAAGTGTCTCCTCATCTCCCTCCTGAACCATCCTCCCTCCAGTCTCACATCATGGCCCCTAGTGTCCCTCCCCTGCCTTACTTTGAACAGCCCCTCTGTACCTGTCTTGTTTATTCCTTTCATGTACGTAAAGGTTTCAATCATGTCCCCCCGTCCCTCCTCTCCTCCAGCGAGTTCATGTTCAACTCACTTAGCCTCCTCTCATATGATAAGTCCCCCAGTCCCTTGATCATCTTTGTCACACTGTGCTGCACCCCCTCCAGTAACTTAATGTCCCTCTTCAGATATGAGCACCGGTACTGCACGCAGTACTCCAGGTGCTGTCTAACTAATGACCTAGACAGTGGCAGAATCACCTCCTCCCTCCTCAAGGATATACCCCTTGCAATACAACCCAGCATTTTGTTGCCATTTGCAGCTGCCTTCCTACATTGTGCCAAGTTGTTCATTGACCCTGTAATGAGCACCCCCAGATTCTTCTCCTCCTCTGTCTGGGCTAGCTGCACTCCCCCCCCAGCTGGTAACTCCTCCTTGGATTCTTCACCTCAAAATGCAGCACCTTGCACTTTTTGGCATTAAACCCCAGTTGCCAGGTGTCTGACCAGGTTTCAAGCTTTCCCAGATCATCCTGCAACCCCTGCCATCCCCCTAGGTCGTCCACCACTGGTCCGATCTTGGTATCATCAGCAAACAGACTGATCTTGCTCTTGATGTCCAATGATATGTCTGCTATGAATATCCCAAACAACACTGGTCCCAACACTGAGCCCTGTGGAACACCGCTCGTCACTACCCTTGGGTGTGAGAGCTCCCTATCCACCACCACCCTCTGTTGCCTTCCCTGAAGCCAGTTCCCTACTCATCTCACCAGCTTTGCACCCACCCCTGTGCCTTCTAACTTACTTACAAGCCTTCCATGCAGCACTGAATTGAATGCCTTACTGAAGTCCAGATACAGGTCATCCACTGCATGACCCCCGTCCAGTTGCCTAGTTACCCAGTCATAGAATTCCACCAGTTTGGTTTGGCAGGATTGCCTCATATGAAGCCATTCTGTCTGCTGTCCTGTAGTCCTTTGGCCTCTAAGAGGGCCACCAGCCTCTCCTTCAGGATAGTCTCCATCAGCTTACCCACAATGGATGTGAGGCTCACCAATCTGTAGTTTCCCGGTTCGTCCTTGGGGCTACTCTTGTGGAGGGGCACCACATGTGCCATCCCCCAGTCCTGAGGTACACACCTGAGTGTAGTGAGGCAATAAATAGATCTGCCAGAGGTCCAGCAAGGACTTCTGCCAGCTCCTTCAGTACCCTGGGGTGGATGACATCTGGGCCTGGCACCTTGTCCACCCTCAGTGCCTTCAAACCCTCCCGAACTCTTCCCTCCATGATTTTCCCATCTGTCACCCCTCCCTCCCTGTTTCTGCGTTCCTCCTCCCTTGGGTATCACCCCCTATTCTCCTTAGCAAAAAATGAGCAGAAGTAATCATTTAGCACTTCTGCCTTATCGCACCCTGCTTCCACCCAACCCCCTCCTTCCTAATCCTTACTATGTGGTCCTTACAGCTCCTTTTATCCCTAATGTACCTAAAGAAGTCCTTCTCCCCCTTCTTAATGCCTTGAGCCAGCCTGAGCTCCGTAGATGCCTTGGCTCCCCTCACTGCCTGTGTTACCTCCTTCGATTCCATCAGGTACTCCTCCCTGTCCTCCCCCTCCCTGTTTTCTTGTACTCCTAAAGGCAGCTCTTTTCCTACTTACCTTTTCCATGACCTCCTTGCTCAACCAGTTTGGTTTCTTAACCCTAGCCTTCTTGCTCTAGGCCTTGCAGCAGGTTTTGTTTGCCTCCACTATCCCCAGCTTTATGAGCTCCTACCTCTGGTTAGTGCCCGTACTAGGTTGTATTCTGGCCATGTACCCTTTTACCACTTCCCCCATCCTCCCAAAGTCGTCCTTCCTGAAGTCCAGCACTCTTGTGCCAGATTCCACCCCTTCCTTGCCCATATCCAATGTGAGCCATACTGAGTGGTGGTAACTCCCTGACAGTGGTTCTTCTACCGTAAGTTCTCTCACAAACTCCCCATTTGTCAGCACAAGGTCAAGGGTATTCCCTAACCTGGTTGGTTCACTGACCATTTGCAGCAGGAAGCTGTCCAGGAAGGCATCCAGCAGTACCTGTTCCCTTCTATTCCTGGTAGTTGGGGTACTCCAGTCCACTCCTGGCATGTTGAAGTCCCCCACAATCACCACACTACCCTTCTCACAGGTCCTCCTGATCTGTCCCACTAGTTCCCTAACTCCTCCGTCTAAGAGGGCGGCCTGTACACCACTCCCATTCTGAGAATCCTATTCTTGGAATCCTGGATTTGCATCCAAAGTGACTCCATACTACCCTCCTCACCTTCCTCCCTTACACACTTCAGTCCTTCCTTCACATATAGTGCCACCCCCCCCCTTTCCCCATCACCCTGTCCCTACGGAATAACCTGTACCCTGGTACAGATAGGTCCCAGTCATTGTATTGAGTGGCCCATGTTTCTGTGATGGTTGCAATGTCCACCTCTCCCTCTGCCATGAGCACCTGTAACTCTGCAGTTTTCCTCCCAAAGCTCCTAGCATTAGGAGTAACCACCTTCCACCCTTCCCTCCTCCCATCCTGCCTTCCTTTACTAGCATCACCAATAGTACTTGCCATTTGTCCTTTGTCACTGTTATGGAGGGTAAGCTCATATGGTTTCCCAACCTGTGGTCTCTGCATGTCTCTTGCCCACTTGCCACCCCCACCCCCGCTCCAAGTTTAAATTCCCTACTTCCTCTACATACTCCTCCATCCTCTGTTTCAACACTTTCTTTTCCCTCCTCACTCAAATATAGTCTGTCCTTGGCATAGAGACTACTGTCCTCACAGGTCCCACCCACCCCCCCAACAGCCCATACCCTTTAGCATGACACCAGATTCTTAGCCATCCATTAAATTCATCTATTCTCAGCTTATTTGTTGTGCTTGTCTTGGGCAATGGAAGTATCTCTGAAAAAGTTACTGATCTTCCTGCCCCCTCACATAATTGTCCTAGTTCCTCAAACCTCCTCTGGACTATATCTACTGTCTTGTCAGCCAGGTCGTTTGTTCCAAGATGTATAATTAAATGAGGCTTGTCCCTACCCCTTCTAGCATATTTCAGAACAGATTGTCCCACCCTTTCTGCTGTCATTCCTGGCATGGCCTCCACCCAAATGCAACTATGCCTCTCCCCCTTGCTACCCCACCTGACTCCTCTTAGTATTGAGTCTCCCAGCACTACGATTCCACCCCTCTTACTCCCTGCTTGCTTCCATTCATCTCCATCTCTCATTCCCAGCTCCTCCTCTTCCTCCTGCACATTATTTCCCCCTTTTGCCCCTGTTGCAATTCTCCCAGCAGAACTTCTCCCCGCTCCAGTTTGGTCCAGGCATTTATCAATTACTCCTCCAACTGCATCACCTCCTTCCTCCTCCTTCCTCCTCCTTCTTCCCCTCTAGCAGTGCAAAACTATTTTCTGAAGACCCTTCACAAATGCCCGCTTCCTCTCTCTTCATAGTAACCTGTTCCCTCCTTTTCACTCCATGACTGTTGCCACTTCTCCTCCCTTCACAAGTTCCTGTCTCCTCCTTCTGTTTGCCTTTTGTCTCCTGATATGGTTTCCCCAGCAATCCTTCTTCCTGGCCTGGGCCCCTTTGTCTCTGCTTCCCTTCTTCTGACCCTCTCCTCACCATGGTTGGCTCAAATTGCACTCCCTCATCTCCCCTCCTCCCTCCCTCCAGTATTGGGCTAAACCCACCTCCAGTCTGCCTTGCCTGTCTTAGTTCCTCCTGCAGACCCTCAATCTCCTTTCTAAGTTTCTCTATGTGGTTGCACACTAAACATCCCCCAGCCTCAGAGCAGTTTTAGAAGGATTGCTGCTGCAGTTGATACCACTGTATTTCATTGCTTGTACCCTTGAGCCCCCCACCCTTCAAGATGAAGGATGCCAAACACTTCCCCAGGTCTCCCTCTCCCTTTCTATCAGTGCAAAACATTCTTCTCTTTTCTTAATTTCCCTTACCCTCTTTGTCGTACGTCTAGATAGATTGAGCAACTGCTTTTTACATGCCTATCCTTCCTGTCCACACCCAAAAAGAGAGTTTAAGTAACTATTGCACAACCTTCTTCAAACTCCTACTCCTCCTTTCCACAATGCAAATAGCAATGCAAAGAAGTAACAATGAAAGCTCCTTGTTTTCCCTTCCACTGAGATGCAGTCACCTCTTCACTCACTGCTGTTCCTTTCCTGGATGTCTGCTTCTGCTATGACAGGTGCCTGTCCTTTGCCCTTTTGGGGAAGTGATGTCAGAACCCCTGGTATAAAGGAAATCACAGACCTGGGGTGGGTGGGGTGAGGGGCAGGGAGGGTGGGACCAGCCCATGCCTCCCATCGAGGTCCCTTCTGTCCATCTCTGACTGCTGTCCAGTGGAAGTTTAAGATCATGTGGCACTATTGTAAGAGATGGGGATTTTCTCTGGTGTCCTGGCCAACATTCCCCATCAATAAAAAAGGTCCACGTAACCCACCCCCAAAGAGCCACATGGAGACAAGGTTTCACAGCTCTGTGTGCCTTTCTTAGTCAAATGTTACAACAAGAAAATAGTTAATAGCAAGTTTTTATTTTACATGCCTAGCTTGTTGTGGTACTCTGCTGAGAACTGAACCACAGTCTCTTATGGCTGTAGTCTCTAAAGTTTGCTGATGGACCTCTGAGGCCACCATACTGGGAACTGAACTGTGCAATAAGCTTTGAACCTAGAAATGCACTATCAAAAAAAATCCTACACTTCCCAAACAGAAAGGGATTATCCTGCTATCTTGTCAACATTCTGTACTATTAGAGCTGCAAGTCTGGCTCTCCAAAGCAATCTATAAGGTCAAACAACATCACCCATTCAAGTTCTCAGATGAAATCGAACTTTCCACAGAAACTGTAGACTTGGGTTCACTGGTGTTCAAATCCATGAGCTGGTGAACCTGATGGTAGAAGGACGTGTATGGAGAATCAAACCACAGTTGCAAAATGTCACCCACAACAGATTATCAAGCAGGTTGCCTCCTACTTGATTACAATGCCGCCTGAGCATCATTTCAGGAACTCTTTGGTGTCCTGCCCTGTGGACTGATGCACCTGCAATCTACCTCATTCAGTCAGCAATGTGCAAAAACATGTCACATGGGAATGGGTGTGCTACAAAACTATTTGTGTCCCACACCAAAATAAAGATGTTTTCCTGTGCCCGCATATAATGTATTATTTGAACAGTCTGCTTGTGCCTTTTATAATGCATCATTTGCACAGTTCACTTGTGCCTCCTTATAGTACAGACTTTGCACAGTTTGTCTGTGCCCTCTTATAGTGCATATGTTGCATAGTTTGCTCCTGCCCCCTTACAGTGTATCATTAGCACAGTTTGCATGTGCTTCCTTATAGTGCATTGCTTGCAGTTTGCTTGTGCCCCTTATAGTGCATCATGCTTGTACCCCTTATAGTGCATAATTTGCAGTTTGCTTGTGCCCCTTTATAGTGCTGTGTACTGTTCATTTGTGCCTCTTTATACTGCATCATTTGCACAATTTGCCTATACCACTTTATAATGCATAATTTGCACTGTTCACTTGTGCCACTTTATAGTGTATCATTTGCACAGTTTGCCTATGCCCCTTTATAGTGCATAATTTGCACTGTTCACTTGTGCTCCTTTATAATGCATCATTTGCCCAGTTTGCTTGCGCCCTCTTGTAGAGCTCATGCCCTCTTATAGAGCATAATTCACACAGTTTGCTTATACCCCTTTATAGTGCTTAACTGCACAATTGGTGTGTGCCTCTTATAGTGCACCATCTGCATAGTTTGCCTGTGTCCCTTTATAGTGCATAATTTGCACAGTTTCCTATTTATTCTCTGTACTGCAAGATATAGCCTGTGGATTTTGTTTTGGTGTTTATTTGCTCAATACCTAAGCCCCCTCCCCGAGTTTGTACCTGACAATGAGCCTCAGCTCATTTTGCCTTTCAAGGTTACAACATTTTAAGTAAATTATTACATTTTGTAAGGTCTCGTCATCTGCATTATTATTCTGGTTTGGTTCCCTTCCCTCCTACCTAACATCTCTTTTATCCTCTCCCTCAACTTTCTGCTACCATCTGTACAATCATACTTTCCATTCCCTTACCATTCCTTCTAAAAAATCTACTGTTGGTGAAGTGTGCAACAATAGGTGAAGAGGTGAAAATCATTAGGCGAAAAGGCTTCCTCTTTGCCCCCCTTCCCCAACCAGCTGTAACTAGATCTCAGACACTATCAAAGCCTCAAGGACTATCAAGCACTTCAAGAAAACGATTCAGACCTACCTCTCTCCAACCCTGAAACTCTCTTATCCCCCCTCCAGTTCAGGTGAACTCCTGCCCATTATTTTAAGCATTGGCAACTATCGTCCACCTGCTAAGTGCAAGGCAGGCTACTTAGCTATCCTCTCCAGCCTTCTGATCCTTTGTGCCACTGATTACCTTATTGCCCTCTCCCTGAGGCACCTTCCACTGTGGAGTGAGCACCCACTACCATGGCATGTGCCCCTAGCACCCATACATATAAGTCTCCCCTCTCCATGCCTGCCCAAACGTGGTGATGTTTATCTTGGGCATTGACTCCAGAAAAAACTGCATGTATCTACACCTCTCAGCTGCATCTCCAAAAAGTTATACTGCTCCTCAGTCAAGCCATTCCTACCCCTCCTCATCCTCCTAACCTGAGTGGGAGACATCAAACTCAACCCTGGCTCTATACGCCCCCCTCCCCAACTGTTTGATTGATTGATTGATTGTTAACAGCCAGTCGCCTAAAGGGCTGATGTTTGCCCTTATAAATGCCCCAAATCTGTGCCCCAAGATTGCTGAACTTGAAGCATGGGTTACTCAACAATAGACATCTTAGGCATATCAGAGTCTTGGCTAAAGCCTAGCAGCAAGCAACATGGGATAGCAATACATGGTTACAACCGCTTCAGGAAGGACAGGATGGGTAAATGGGGAGGGGGTATCATCATGCATGTCCGGGTTGGCTTAGACGCCATTGAATTTCCCTGCCGCTACCCCTGAACTCCATGTGGCAGAGTCACTATTTCTCTCCCTGACTCTCAGCTGCAAAAAAATTAATAGTGGGTTGTGTCTACCTGCCTCCCAAAGAGGCCTCCATCTACCTCTCCCCCCGTCTAACCTTGCTTGCCAAACTCCCTCACCATGACCTCATACTCTGTGGTGATTTTAACATAGACTAACTGAACCCCAATTCTGACAAGATTCATGTCTCTTTTGCCAGTGGCAACCTGGCTTAGATCATCAATGTCCCAACAAGAATCAACACAAAATTGGGCAACCACTCCATGCTTGATTGGGTGATCACCAACTGTGCCCAGAAAGTGAAATCTGTGGGTGTACTGGCTGACAGCATCAGTGATCATGCCCCTACCTTATGTATCTAACATAGAAACAGAGAATTTGATGGCAGATAAGGACCACTTGGCCCACCCAGTCTGCCCACTTCCCTACCTGATGGATAAGCTGCAGATTCTAGTTAATCAACAGCTTACCTCCTCCTGCCCCCCTCTAGAATTGCCTTATGCCTGTCCCATGCATTCTTGAATTCTCCCACTGTTCCTGATTCCACAACCTCCTCAGGAAGGCTGTTCCATGTATCCACAACTCTCTCTGTGAAAAAATGCTTTCTAACATTACCTCTGAGCCGTCCCCCCTCTATCTTCAAATTGTGCCCCCTTGTTCTTGCACATCTCTTCTTCTGAAAGATACTACCCTCTTGTACCTTGTTAATTCCCTTGAGATACTTGAAAGTTTCTATCATGTCCCTCCTCTCCCTCCTTTCCTCAAGGGTATACATATTAAGCTGCTTTAATCTCTTCTTGTATGTCTTCTGGTGCAGACCTTGCACCATTTTGGTTGTCCTCCTCTGAACAGACTCCACTCTGTCTATGTCTTTGCGGAGATGGGGTCTCCAGAATTGCACGCAATACTCCAGATGGGGTCTCACTAACTGTCTGTAGAGAGGGATAACAACTTCCTGTTTTCTACTGTTAATACCTCTCCCTATGCATCCCAGTATCCCCCTAGCCCTCCTTTCCATCTTCTCACATTGCTTGTCCACCTTTAGGTCATCTGATATAATTACTCCTAGGTCTCTTTCAATTTTTGTTGTTATTAACTCACCCCCCATTGTGTACTCTTCCCCTGGGTTTTTGTTTCCCAGATGCATTACCTTGCACTTCTTTGCATTGAATCTGAGCTGCCACATATTTGACCATTCCTCCAACCTTGCCAAGTCCCTTTTCCTTCTTTCCACCCCACCTTGTGTATCAACCCTGTTGCAGATCTTTGCGTCATCTGCAGAGGCATACCTTTCCTTCAAGGTGCTCTCCAATGTCACTTATAAAGGCATTAAAGAGGACCGATCCCAGTACCGAACCCTGCGGTAGCCCGCTAGTTACCCTCCTTTCTTCACTGTGGACTCCATTTACTATTACCTTTTGTGTCCTGTTGTCCAGCCAGTTTTTTATCCAGGCTACCACCTTGGGACCCACTCTAAGGCTGGTTAACTTGTATATTAATATTTTGTGTGAGACTGTCAAATGCCTTGCTAAAATCTAGGTAGGCCATATCCACAGCCCCACCCTGGTCTACTACTTTGGTCACCCAGTCAAAGAAGTTTATTAGGTTTGTCTGACATGACCTTTCTTCTGTGAAACCATGCTGCCTTGGGTCCTGTGCCCCACTGGCCTCTAGGTACTCAACAATTCTTTCCTTCAGAAGTGATTCCATCATTTTCCCTACCACTGAAGTCAAACTAACTGGTCTGTAGTTTCATGCCTCTGCTCTGCTCCCACTTTTGTGAAGTGGAATCACATTTGCCCTCCTCCAGTCTTCAGGTACCACTGCATCCTCCCATGATTTGTTAAAGACAGTAGTCAGTGGTGTTACTAGTTCTACCCTTAGTTCTTTAAGTATTCTTGGGTGAACCCCATCAGGCCCCATTGCTTTGTCCACCATCAGTTTCAAGAGTTCTTTCGAAACCCTTTCTTCTGTGAATGGACTGGTATCGACCCCCCATTCAGAGTTTCTCCCTTGTTTAGTTTAGGCACCTCCCCCTCCTCATCTGTTGAGAATACTGAGCAGAAATATTCATTCATTTTCCCTGCTTTTTCACTGTCACCCTCTGCCCACATTCCCTCCCCTTTATTAAGTCTCTGTATCCCTCCTTTCGTCTTTCTTCACTCACTAATGTACCTATAAAAAGTGTTATCCCCCTTCTTAACAGAGTTGGCTATCTTTTCCTCAGTTTGTGCCTTTGCTATTCTGACTGCCTTCCCTGCCTCCTTCTGCTTTAACTGATAAAGTTCTCTGTCCTGCTGTGTTTCCTTATGTTTCCTATCTGGTGAAATAACTTTCCCTAACCATCCACCCAAGGTCACTCTGGTCCAAAATATGTCCCGTCTCGGTCCCAGTGCTTTTCTTGCTTCTATCTCAGATACCAATTGAGACCAATAAACACTCTCTCGGACATCATCCAGGCCCTTGATTTTTTCGTGATCACCTTCACCAATATAGTTGATCATCATGCCCTCATGAAAAGGTGCAGATCAAAAGGGATCAAAGCTCCATGGCTCTCAAAGGATATTAGAAAGCCCATGACCTCTCGTGATCAGGCTTGGAAGACCTTCAAACGAAGTGGGCTACTGTCCAACTGGCAAGTCTACAGGCAGCTTAGGAACAGGTGTAAAAATTCTAATCAGAAATCTAAATGCACCCACTTCAGGTCACTCCAAACCGAGCATCTCTGTAATCTCAAAGAATTCTGAAGGCAGGTGAACTCCCTAATCGATGGCAAGTCCTCTGAGGCCCCAAGCTCCATCTCTGCCCAAGGCACTCTCTTCTCTGACCTCCCTCTCCATCCATCGCCACTGGATTTAATGAATTCTTTGCCGACTTGCATAGACATGCCTCACTCTTTACCAACTCCCCCCTCTCCTCCCGACACCCACCAGTGGACACTGGTGCTCTTTCACCTCACACTTGCCACTCTCAATGAAGTTCGCCAGCTTCTCGATAACCTAAAAGCTGACAGCTCTCCCGGTCATGACACTCTCAAACCCAAATTTCTCAAATTGGGAGCTGCAGCCCTCGCCCACCCAGTCCGCAACCTGTTTAACTAATCTTTCCTCTTGGGCACTGTCCCTGATAAATTGAAGGTAGCCATGGTTGTTCCCATTCATAAGGGTGAACCCAACACAACTGTTGAGAACATTAGGCCTATTTCCATCCTCTGGCCGCTGGCAAAAATCCAAGAGCATATACTCTATAACCATCTACAGGATTATCTGGACCACCACCTCCACTCAAGGTTCCAGCATGGGTTCAGAAAACAACACAGTACCCTCACTGCCTCCGAAGCACTATCAAGAAATCGCCGCAGGAGCCAGTGATGGGGTGAATGGTGATGTGAGCAGGCATCATACAACCCCCCCATGCCAACCTTTTACCATGTATTTTTCTCCCGACACGAGGTCATGGCAACAGAGAGCACATGTACGTGGAGGTGCACATGCACTCCTGGTCCACTTTCTCATCCACCCTCCAGACATCACGTCAACCTCCAAGCATGCTCTGACACCTAGTCTCCATCTGGTGTCAGCCAAGATGGCAATGGTTTGGAAGCTCTCCCCAGGAGAGAAAAGCTGCCTTGTGGCATGCTCGGTCCTGCTCCCAACCTCTCCCCCTGCCAGTCCCCAGCAACCCAGACTCAAGACGAACCCGGGTCACCGGCGTAGCATGAGGTAAGACACTTGGTAATGTCTCAACTCTCAACACTACTAGGCTGAACCAACAAATACAAATTTAATGCATAACACTATAAATCAACTGGGTTTTCACCTTTGGTGTCAGGTCTTTCAAAACCTAAACAAATGTAGAACTTTTCAGGTCTGATAGCTGAACTTCAAAATGTCAAACTTTGAAGGGCTTCTCACAGCCTAACGTAATACATGAAAAGACCTGTTGCAGCTTCCCATAGATTTGTGTAGGATGTTGATGAAAAGCATGTATGGGGAGCTTCATTTGTGTGCCCAGTATCCCTGCGCTATCAGTACCCAATGCATTTGTCTGTAGAGCACTAAGAGGCACTTCCTAATGGCACTGTATAAGATCACAGTGCTTGTGTATTCCTGTAACATGGGTACAAATCTTGTGTTAAATGATTTCTAAGGTACAACACACAACAGAAAAAATATATATATATATAGATTCAGAATGACTATATTTATATATCTATATACCATGGTTTTCATTTTGTGGAAAAGGAAAAGACTTCATAATTGGTTTCTAGTATAAATGTGGGTATGTAAGAAGTCTGTTTAATACCACCAGGGTATTTTGTGTGTTTGTTTTGAAATAGTCCAATTTTTTTGTTTATTTAGGATTTTTTCATGCCCAACACTAATTTTTATGTTGGCACACTTGTGCAGCCAACATCTTGGGATGGTGCAGCTTTGGAGGCACGGTCACTGTCGGGCGAATGCAGGGCACGCATCAGTAGGTGCGTCCCTCATTCCCCAATCAACCTGCATGCAGTCGCCACACCATGCATACATAATGTGGCGAGCACATCTAAGAAAAGGTCCACTGCAATCCGAGCAAAGCTCTTCAGATGCAGCGGGTCTTTTCTTACTGTGCTTGCCACCATTATGCACATGGCGGTACACCGGCCTCCAAACTGCCGACTTCAGGGGTGCCCAATCCCCCTGTCAGTTACCCCTGCCCTGCCCGCTATACTACTGACGGGAAGCCCACCGCGTCGGCATAAATCCCACATTTGTTATATACCGAGGGGTGGCCAATCCCCTCAGCTGTAACCCTCCCTTTACTTGCTGTGTGCCAGAGGAGCCCTCCCCATCAGCATAAAGAACCCCCTCCCCATTGTGAAATGCCAAAAGGTGCCCAATCCCCTTGGCTCGATGCCCCTTTCTTTGTGTGCCAATGGGGTGCCCGATCCCCATCGGCATAAATCCCAACCCCGGTTGTGTGCCGTGCGAGGGTGCCCAATCCCCCATCGGCTGCAGACCCCCAAAAAACAGTTAGGTGGCATGCTGGGAGCGTGCCAATCCCCTGAAATACAAAAACTGTCCCATGACTTTTTTTTTTACCTGTAAACAGAAAAGCGGTCCCTCGTAGTCTCCCTACCCACCACCAGCACCCACCCACTGTGCGCCTGCCTCCCCACCCCCTCACCCCATACTTGCCTCCAGAGCACAGCACGACGATCTTTGGTGGACCGGGAACACATCTGCACTCTTCAAAGTCGACCGCGAACTGAGGAAATGCCAGTAAGCTGTATAATGGGATAGATAGGGTTTTTTCAACTTTGGTGCATATCTCAGGCATTTTTTGGTCTTTTTGCACCAAATTTTCAACATGGGGTTGGGACCCCTCCTCAGGAATTCTGTCACTGTTATGACTTTAATCGGTCTGAAAGGTGATTTCGCAGTCACTGCGCAGAATCACCTTTTGGAACCGATTAATGCAAGGACAGTGGCAGTGTTCATGAGGGGGGCTTTCAAAAAGCCTATGTTGCAAATTTGGTGGAAAAACTCAACAAAATGGCTGTTTTACGAGCGCGCGTTGCACAGTTGCTACGCACACTCGTAACTTCATGAATTCGCAATATTTTCAAACCAGATTTTCAACACTGTCATTTTTCTACACCTCCTTGTGAACAGTACAGCTGTCATTTTTCACATCCTGGCCAAAATGTGTTTCTGCACTTCCGGCGCACAATAGCGCGGTCGCTGTGGGAAATCAGTGTTTGAGGCAGATTACAAAAATGACAGTGACACTGTTCCTGAGCAGAGATCCTAAAATTCCTATGTTGAAAATTTGGTGATGATACTCCATAAAATGACTGTTACGAAGCGCAGGCTGGCACAGTTGCTACGCGACACTGCAGAATCTCGCGGAATTCACAATATTTTTTATGCCAGAGTTTCAACATTGTAATTTTTCTTTACCTTCTTGTGAACAGTACAGCTGTCATTTGTCACATCCTGGCCGGAACGTGTTTCTGCACTTCCGGCGCACAATAGCACTGTTGCTGTGGAAAACCAGTGTTCAGGGCAGATTACAAAAATGCAAGTCACACTGTTCATGAGCAGAGATCCTAAAATGTCTATGTTAAAATTTGGTGACAATATTCCATAAAATGACTGTGTTACGAGTGTGCATTGCACAGTTTGCACGCACACTCATAAGTTCGCAAACTTATAATATTTTCACTCCAGATTTTCCACAGTGCCATTGTTCTTTACTTCCTAATGAACAGTATAGCTGTCATTTTTCACATCCTGACCAAAATCTGTTTTCGCAGTTCCGGCGCAGAATAGCTTGGTCGGTGTGGAAAGTCCGTGTTCGAGACACATTACAAAAATGACAGTGATACTGTTCATTAGCAGATATCCTAAAATGCCTATGTTGAAAATTTGGGGACTAAAGTCAATAAAATGAGTGTTTTATGAGCGTGCATTGCGCAGTTTGCATGCACGCTCGTAACTTTGTGAATTTGTAATAGTTTCACTCCAGCTGTTCATTACTGGCATTTTTCCATACCTCCTTATGAACAGTGCAGCTGGCTGAAATGTGTTTTCGCATGTCCGGAGCAGAATTGCTCAGTCGCTGTGTGAAATCAGTTTTCGGGACAGTTCCAGGCAATTACGGTGACACTATTTATGAGCAGAGGTACTAAAATGCCTCTGTTGAAAATTTGGTGCCGAAAGTCCCTAAAATGACTGTGTTGCAAACATGCATTGTGCAGTTTCCAAGCCCTCTTGTAACTTCGTCAATCTGCAATATTTTCAAGACACATTTTCACCACTGGCGTTTGTACACACCTCCTTATCAACAGTCCAGCTGACATTTTTCACAGCCTGCCCAAAATATCTTTCCGCAGCTGTGGCGCACAATGGTGTGCTCGCTGTGCAAAATCACCTTTTGGGACACATTAACAAAATCACAGCGCTGTGCGTCTCTAGCTCCGCCACTGCCACTGCCAATGCCAGCAAGACAACATTCGGCATTGACAAATGCTTGTTTTTTTAATTACTTATGAGTTCCAGGACCCAGCAACCTCAGGTTAGTGGAAGCCTGTATTGAAGCTCCCCATATAAGGCTTCTGCTCAACTGATGTCACGCTGTTCCCAGACTGTCTGATAAAGTATTGGATGGGAAAAAGACTATTTCAACCCTATATAAGCAAAAATAAGACCATTCGGAACAACTCCATTAAACAATACACTGGGGCATTAAACAGACATGCCCAAATGTACAATTTTAGTAACAAATGTAAACGACATGGTTTATGTTCCTTTAAAGTTGAGCTCTGGAGTAATGCAGACCTTTTATAATACTGAGGGTTTGGATTAAGCTGGGTTGTTGGTTAACAAGGGTTGCTGCCCACAGACCCCTCAGAGTTTCTGCCAGTAATCAGGTCATTACAGACAGGCGAGGTTTTGTCTGTGGATTCTCCCTCTTGTTGATTGATGCTGCGCCTGCAAACCACCCCTCCTGAGGTACGGCATGAAGAAGCACTGCTGCCTTCCAGACACAAGGCTCCTCTGCGGATTGGGAGGAGGTGACTCTCCTATAGTGAGCCAAACACTGGTGAAAACCTGATCCCTAGAGAATCTGATGACCATACCTTAAGAAAGCCAAAATGATTCCACATCGCAGGGCAACATGGCAAGCCATGCTGGGAGTTTGGACACAAGAATCTAGCAATGGAGGAGCCTTAAAGTTTCTTAGAAGAGAAGAGGCTAACAAACTGTTTCCTTTTAAAGGGAACTTTGAACATAATGAAAAAGGAAAATTCTTCAAAGCCAGCGCCCTGTTTAAAGCAGCCATATTTGTTAGTAGAAAAAAAAAATCATCGCCCAGTTTTAGTAATACTATACTTCTGGCAAAAGCATCAATACTCTATATCCATTCTTCTTTTCAATGTATTTCCCTCCTGAACTGAGATGTGGTGTTCTGGATATTTTAAAAGTCCCTGCTCTAACTCTGGGCATGCCCACTATGAATAAATTAAACATTTTGGTGAGGCGCTGTGGTGTTTACCATTAGAAATGTGTGCCAGCAGCCTCCTGATACATACACAGAATAAATCCAGCATGTAAAGTCAAACAGTAACCTCAAGGAAAGGGAGTTTTAAAAAGTGCTAGTGGCGGCCATATTTAATGACGTGAGCCATTAATTATAAAATCAGCAAGAAAAGCTATTTTAAAAATCATATTAGAGAAATAAAAATATTCTGATGATGAATCTAATTATGTCATGAATATATCAATGCTACAAAACTAGATGATGAAATTTTTTGCCAACTAACAAATACTGCTGCTTTAAAAGGGTTCGTAGGTGTGCAGTGTCGCTCATAGTCTAAAAGACCATAAAAATATCTTTTAAACAAGCTTTTGGACTGATTTTTAGGTGTCAGCAGTCTGGTGATATTATGCCTAACCACAACACAAACATGGCCGCCCTGCTGCCAGGTGTGCAAAGGAACAGAGCAACAACCAAACAAGGAAAATCCAGTACCGCCTACTGTTATTTTCCAAAATAAAGGTACAAAGGTCCCAATGGCCACAGGGTGGACACTCAAAAAGGTGTCTTGGGAATGGAAGAAGATCTCAGAAAGCTAGAGGAATGGTCCAGGAACTGGTAGCTGAGATTCAACACCAAAAAGTGCAAGGTAATGCACTTGGGTAAGAGGAACCCAAGAAACAAATATGTCCTGGAAGGGCAGCAACTGGAAGAGACAAAACTGGAATGGGATCCAGGAGTTCTCATATCTGAAGATTTAAAGGTAGGAAAGCAATGTGAAAAAGCAGCACTAAAGGCAAACAGCATCCTTGGATGCATAGGCAGGGGTATAACCAGCAGAAAGCACCAGGTAGTCCTTGGTAAGGCCACACTTGGGGTACTGTGTGCAGTTCTGGTGGCCTCACCTAAAAAAAGGACATAGACCATCTGGAATCCATGGAGATGACAGCCACCAAGATGGTGCAGGGTCTGCACCATGAACCTTACGAAAATAGGCTCAGCCAATTGAATCTATTTTCCCTTGAGCACAGAAGAAATAGAGGGGAAATGATAGAAACTTTAAAATATGTCAAAGGGGTAAATGCAGTGCAAATGAAAAAAACTCTTCCATGAAAATAGGACTGCGTGCACAAGTGTGCACAACTTAGGCCTAGTAGGTGTAAAGTTCAGAACCAATGTTAGAAAGTACATTTTTACAGAGGGGATCATGGACCCATGGAACAGCCTGCCATGACAGCTGCTGCTAGCTAAGGCTGCTAAGTCAGTCAGTCAGTGAATTCAAAACATAGAAACATAGAATTTGATGGCAGATAAGGACCGCTTGGCCCACCTAGTCTGCCCATTTTCCTACCTAACAGATGAGCTGCAGATCATAATTAACCAACAGCTTACTTCCTCCTACCCCCCCCCCCACTAGGACTGCCTTATGTCGGTCCCTTGCATTCTTGCATTCCCTCACTGTTCTTGACTCCACGACCTCCTCAGGAGGCTGTTCCATGCATCCACAACCCTCTCTGTGAAAAAATACTTCCTCATGTTACCTCTGAGCCGTCCCCCTCTTTCTTCAAATTGTGCCCCTTGTTACCGTCTCTTTTCTGAAAGGCACGCACCCTCTTGGACTTTGTTGATTCCTTGAGGTACTTGAAAGTTTCTATCCTGTCCCTCTCTCCTCCTTTCCTCAAGGGTATACATATTAAGCTCCTTTAGTCTTTCTTATACGGCTTCTGGTGCAGACCCTGCACCATTTTGGTTGCCCTCCTCTGGACAGCCTCCACTCTGTCTATGTCTTTGCGGAGATGGAGTCTCCAGAACTGCACACAGTACTCCAGATGGGGTCTCACCAAATGTCTGTACAGAGGGATAACAACTTCCTGTTTTCTGCTACTGATGCCTATCCCTATGCATCCCAACATCCCCCCAGCCTTCCTTACTGCCTTCTCACATTGCTTGCCCACCTTTAGGTCATCTGATATAATCACCCCCAGGTCCCTTTCCATTGTTACTGTTGTCAGTATCTCACCCCCCATTGTGTACTCTTGCCCTGGGTTTTTGTTTCCCAGGTGCATTACCTTGCACTTCTTTGCATTGAGTCTGAGCTGCCATACATTTGACCATTCCTCCAACCTTGCCAAGTCCCTTCTCATCCTTTCCACTCCATCTGATGTATCAACCCTGTTGCAGATCTTTGTGTCATCTGCAAAGAGACATACTTTTCCTTCCAGTTCCTCTGCAATGTCACATATAAAGACAATAAAAAGGACCGGTCCCAGTACTGAACCCTGCGGTACCCCACTAGTAACCCTCCTTTCTTCACTGTAGTCTCCATTTACTACTACCCTTTGCGTCCTGTTGTCCAGCCAATTTTTTATCCAGGCTACCACCTTGGGACCCACTCCAAGGCTGGCTAACTTGTGCATTAATCTTTTGTGTGGGACTGTATCAAATGCCTTGCTAAAATCTAAGTAAGCCATGTCCACAGCCCCTCCCTGGTCTACTACTTTGGTCACCCAGTCAAAGAAATCTATTAGATTCGTCTGACACGACCTTCCCATCGTGAATCCATGCTGCCTTGGGTCCTGTGCCCCACTGGCTTCTAGGTACTCAACAATTTTTTCCTTCAGAAGTGATTCCATCATTTTACCTACCACTGAGGTCAAACTAACTGGTCTGTAGTTTCTAGCCTCTGTCCTGCTCCCACTTTTGTGAAGAGGAATCACATCCGCCCTCCTCCAGCCCTCAGGTACCACCCCATCCTCCCATGATTTGTTAAAGAGAGTAGTCAGCGGTGTCATTAGTTCTACCCTTAGTTCTTTTAGAATTCTTGGGTGAATCCCGTCAGGCCCCGTTGCTTTGTCCACCTTCAATTTTATTAGTGCTCTCAGAACCCTTTCTTCTGTAAATGGACTGGTATCGACCCCTGTCTTCAGAGTCTTTCTCTTGTTTGGTTTGGATGCTTCCCCCTCCTCCTCCTTTGTGAATACTGAGCAGAAATATTCATTCAGTATCCCTGCTTTTTCATTGTCACCCTCTACCCACATTCCCTTCCCTTTATTAAGCCTCAGTATCCCTCCTTTGGTCTTTCTTCACTCCCTAATGTACCTATAAAAGGTCTTATCCCCCTTCTTAACAGAGTTGGCTATCCTTTCCTCAGTTTGGGCCTTTGCTATTCTGACTGCCTTCCCAGCCTCTTTCTGCTTTAACTGATAAAGTTCTCTGTCCTTCTCCTTCTGTGTTTCCTTATATTTCCTGAATGCTATCCTTTTCTCCTTAACCTTCCTTGCCACCTCTTTTGAGAACCATAGCGTTTTTTTTCCTTCACTGTGTTTTGTTGATTTGCTTTACACAAAGGCTTGTTGCCTCTGTGATGGCTGTTTTGATTACTCTCCATTGTTCCTCCACCCCTCCTTCTTGCCTGTTTGCTAGTGCTTTTCTGAGGCACTCTCTCATTTTCCCAAAGTCCACCCTCCTAAAGTCCAATACTCTTGCTTTTGTATGGCTTGATTGTATGGCTGTGTTTATCATGAACCACACTGCTTGGTGGTTGCTTGTTCCCAGATGGCTACCACTTCTAAATCTGAGATTCTTTCTCCGTCCCCATTTGAGAGTACCAGGTCTAAGATTGCTCCCTCCGAGTGGGTTCCAATACTAGCTGTCTGAGGCATGCCCCTGTAGGGCATCAAGAATGACCCTGCTCTTGGATGTGCCCGCAGCAAAGGTGCTCCAGTTAACATCTGGCATATTCAGGTCCCCCATCAACAATATCTCCCCTTTTTCTCCATTCTAAGGAAGCCTTCTATCATTTCCTTGTCCATTGCCTCCCCCTGAGATGGGGTTTGTATACAACCCCCATGCAGATTGTGGTGCCATTTCCTGTATCCAGGGTGACCCAGAGTGTCTCATCTGCTCCCTGTTTGCTCTTTAGTTCTGTTGCTTTGATCCCTTCCTTTACATAAAGAGCTACTACTCCTCCTCCTCCTCTTTTACCTTCCCTGTCCCTCCTATAGATTGTGTATCCTGGTATGTTGACATCTCAGTCATGGTTCTCTGTGTACCATGTTTCTGTGACTGCCACAATATCCAGGCAACCCTCTTCCATCAAGGCCACTAGTTCAGGGAGCTTGTTACACAGACTGCTGGCATTGGTACTCATCACCCTCCACTTTTTGATGGCCTTACCCCTTTTAGCCCCATTCCTGTCCTTACTGCCGTTGCCTTTTTTTACATTTACTTCTGTCCTGCTCCCTAATGACTTCTCTACCTTGGTGTTTACCTCACTAATTACTGTTGTTTGTGGGGGGAGGCTGGGATTTCAGTGCCTCCCCCCTTGGCTAGTTTAAATGCTTGCCAATGAAGGGCATGGGACAGTAACTGTGGTCATCTTCGCAAAAGCAGTAGATCAGGGAGGGGAGGTAGACATCTCAGGCAGACTAGATGAACCGCATGGTCTCCATCTGCTGGCAAATTCTTATGTTCTTAATATCAAATACACAAAAAGAATTCATTGCATAAATGCCAAGTGCCTTCAGTGTCAGACACTCATGGAGACATCAGCTGGAATACAGCTACAACTCCAACTTGATTCACCTAAGACATCATCAGGGAGACTCCAGGACCCCAGGATATTCATTGATTAAGGGCACAGTGTGTGATGTCCACAATGGTACACTGAACATGCACCTGGCTGATGACCTCCCTTTCATACTGTGCAGCCTGGTCAGCGACCTCCCTCCCATGCTGTATCACTTACCTGACCAGCAGAGGTGGTGGATGCCAAAACCATAAATGCCAGCAGAGGCAGTGGTCACCAAAACTATTAATGCCAACGGAGGTGGTGGACACCAAACCCCTTAATGCCAGTGCAGGTGGTGGTCACCAAAACTATTAATGGTTTCAGACATGATTGGGATGAAGTTTAGAGCTCAGTAGTTACTCAGGGAAGCAGTAGGAAAACAGGGAGCAAGGGGGTGGATAGTGTGGACAAAGACCCCATATTGACAAAAGGTCTTGGGATATGATAGGCTGTTGCAAGCAGACAAGATGGACCATTGGTCATTTTCTGCCATCATTGTTTATGTTTCTAAGATGCTACCTTGCCACTATGTCCACCCAGGCAACAACTCTCCCTCGCTGGAGGAGGGAGACACCCTCTAGGATGCTCAGTTCTCTTCCCTCCAGCAACCCAGGCTCATTCTTGAACACAGGTTGCCAGCACTGTGAGCAGTAGCCTCACCACTGCACCGATGAGCCAGCTTGACACCACTTACTATCGCAAGGGTCCTTGAAACGTCTGCTGTGTGGAGACATTATGGGACTGACTTGGGCATGGATACCTGCTAACACCTACAGTAAGCCCAATACCACTATGAAAGAGCTTTTAATGGGCTTTCAAGCTATGAGAGACTCTAAACTCATAGTTTTCCCTGTAACTCCTTAAGTGTGCTAAAGGGTGTAATTTAAAAAGACCAAAGAACTTCATCACAAAAGCACTGAGGAAAGGGTTACCCACAAAGGGAATTGGCAACAGAGCCAGGTTTTCAAGACATACAAAATCACACATATGCCTGCAATGCAAAGCATCATGGGATGTATATGCAAATCACCATGAACCTTTGGGCTGGTTCTGCTTTAAGTAGGAATGCATGGTGCCAAAGTGCCTCTCGTACAAGCTACAGTTGGGTCCTCTGGCACAACCAGCCTAAATTTCATGGTGATTTGCATATATAACCCATGATGCTTTGCACTGCAAGGTTATGTGTGATTTTTGTATTTTATGGGGGTAGTGTTTTGTGTTTAAAATAATGGGCCTTATTCATGAAACCAGAGGCACCACTTAATGGTGGGGTGTAGCAGGGTACATCGTGAAATCACATCACCAGAACATGGGCTTCACTGGATGGCCTGCAGAAATTCAAGACATACTCAGTTGCCCTGGCATGTGGGTGTGGCCATGTCTACAGAGGCATTTGCTGCTGCTGGGATTGCAAATTCAAGATCACAAATGAGATGCGTCAGACTGTAGCTTGGTATTCCTGGCCATAAATCACAATAGATGGGGTGCCACACCTACTATCAGACGGAATGTGAGCCACCACCCTAGTGCAGACCTACACACACCACACCCATGTCGCAGTGGGATCTAGTGTTTAGAACCCTGGCTTGGGAAACAGGAGATCACAGGTTCAAACCAGACCAGAGCCAAATACTCACTGTGTGACCTTGGGCAAGTCACATAACCCCCTGAGTGCTCTAGTCCACCTAGCTCTGGCAATGGTTTGAAGTTGGACCCCACCAAAATCGAGATGTTGCATTTCAGTTGGGCTATTCTGGGTAAATGCATTGTAAAACAAAATAAATAACCATACAGACAACAGTATACAACCTGATTTGTTTAGTTCACCAGCATGCACAGGGCATAGAAGTTTGTGCTCACACTTATCCCTACCTTACCACTGTCCTCCTCCCCCACCCCAAAGATCACAGCACACTCCACACCTAGAAAATGTTAGTTAAAGAGAGTGGCCATAAACATCAATGTGTTAGCAGATACTAGCACTTTAAACATTTCTTAGTTCACCAGCCTGGTGGCACTGAGGGCTGAGGCGCTGGATGCCTTACCTCATGCTACGCCGGTTAATCGGGTTCGGAAATGACCTCAGGTCATCAGGGTGCCAGCACGAGGGGGGTGGGAGCAGGACTGAGCACTGACTCTCCTCTCCCGGGGGGGTCTGCGTACCTGTTGTCCTACCATCACCGGATGGAGGTCCAGTGACAGGTACAGGTGATAATGGTGCAACAGGTAGGGTGGGGAGTCCCGTAGTGCGTGGCATGCACGTGCCTCCAGGATGCACGAGGTCGAGAAACAAAAAGCCGAAAAATGTACAAAACAACCTACAGGGAAAAAAAAAACATTTCTTAGTTGTTTCAGAAAAGGAGATGTGCAAGAACAAGGGGGCACAATTTGAAAATAGAGGGGGGACAGTTCAGGGGCAATGTGAGGAAGTATTTTTTCACAGAGAGGGTGGTGGACACATGGAACGGCCTCCCTAAAGATGTTGTGAGGTCAAAAATGGTGGGAGAATTCAAGAATGCATGGGACAAACATAAGGCAATTATAGTGGGGAGTAGGAAGAAATAGGCTGTTGGTTAACTAGGATCTGCAGCTTATTCAATAGGTAGGGAAATGGGCAGGCCGGGTGGGCCATGTGGTCCTTATGTGCCATCAAAGTCTATGTTTCTATGTTTCTTTCAGAATGCTTGCATTAACAACACTTCATGCTTAATTTTGCATCTCATTTAATGGGTCAAACAGTCAAAATTTACAAAACTCGTCCAGCCCAGTGGCGCTGAGGGTTGAGGCACTGGATGCCACACCTCGCTCCACGCCAGCGACCTAGGTTCGGGAGTGGACTCGGGTTGTTGGTAGGTCGGCTGGGGGGAGATAGACTTGAGCATCCGATGACAGCTCGCCTTCTCCGGGGAAGGTTGCGGCCACAACGCCACGCACTTACTGTGCTCCCAGCGAAGGCTCCGAGTGCTGTAAGCCCAATACAGGGAGGGCGGCTGCCTCATAGTGTGGACGTCGGTGCGTATGCACCATGATGTTAGGGGTTACACACTGAAGGGGAGGGACAAAAATGGAAAAACACCTGCTGGCTCCAGGAAGACGGGTTTCCCAGATCGTGCCTCCAATGTACCCCACTCACCAGGACCACCACCTCGACCTGACGAGATGAAGGATCATGGGGTGAATGTCCCCGCCTCGTCCCCGCTCGGGGGGAAACAGAAGCTCCATGGAGGTACGAGGGGTGAGTCTGGGTGGGTGCGTGGTAAGAGGATGACTCCTTGGATGCCCCGAAGGGTCAGGGCCAGCAGGTAGTAAGGAGAGATAAAAAGAAGGGGGAAAAAAAATAAAAATTTACAAAACTCCTCTGGCATCCCGCTTAAAAGAATTCAACATTTCAAGTATCTAGTGGCAACCGTGGATGGTTCACTATCATATGCCCAGCCTGTTGAGAATGTTGCCAGGTCTGCCAGTATCAAGCTAGCATTACTTCGTAGACATAAACACAATCTAATGCCTGAAGCCCTTAGACTAGCTATCTATAGCTCCATAGTTTGAAGTTTGAAGTTTGAAGTTTATTGTTCTAGGAATTGATATCTTTGAGCCAAGGCTCTTTTACAAAGGTTCCACGTCATTAAGTACGAAAACAGAGTAGACATTGTTACAAACAATCAGTAAGCCGTTTAACAAGGCCACAACTTAAACAGTAACATTTATGTACAGAAAAGAAAAAGGAACTCAGAGGCAGTGTCAAGAGCAAGGAATAAGGATTGGAGAGCTTAAGAGGGAAGAGAGGGAGAAATAAGAAGTTTAGGAGCAGACAGAACCAGGTTAGTGGTACTCAGGTTGTCTTTGTCAAAGAGGAGACCATGGCGGTTGAGTGAAACAAATGTAAGTGCACTCAGTGGGATGAGACTTTAGTCAAAGCAGTCACAAGAGCTGGAGGCTGTGATGTGAGCGTAAAGTTTGGATTTGAAAGTATCCATTGTTGACTATGGTCTGGTTATCTATGGCCCAGCTTCCACCACTACCCTCCGTAGAATATCAGTGGCACTCAATAAAGCATGCAGACTTCTTACAGGAGCAGCACGCCTTACCCACACATGTGAACTGTATGTGCAAACAGGTTGCCTTCAGCTAAATGGAGGATTCACTATCAAACCTGCTTGCTAACTAAAAAGGCACTTCTCGGGCTCCTGCCTCCTGGTGTTACAAACTTACTCAACTCCTCTTGCAGCTCTCAGCACATGCATTGTTCGGTCAACCAACTCTTCTCTGTCCCAAGATGTCAGACTACACAAGGGCAACGTTCGTTTGCTTATAGAGCACCACTCTGGTTAATGCGCTGCCCAGAGATATCTCTTCCTCACCAAAACTGGGACCATTTAAAGGCTCTCTTCATCAGCATCTTACAGCTAACAGTTCCTGAGTCTGTTTCACCTGACATGGCACTACCTCAGCAGTACTTACACATCCTGGTGTACCTACTTCTCCCTCTTTCTCTGCGAATGACCACTTTCACCCTAACCGCTCTGTCCTATTTCCTGCCTCCTTCTCTGATCCTTCTTTCACCTTACCCCTCTTGTCCTCCACCTTCTTTCCACTGTTTATCTTCACTTACCAGAACTTTTATTCTCCCAAATCTACCTATACGTACTTGACAACGCACCTTGGGCTGCCTCCTTTTATTAGGTTACTTTTGATTTCCTACCGATTCATAGTTTTAATTTTAGTTGCAATGTTAATGTCATATTGTCATTTTAAATACTTTCTTGTCAAAATTGCATGTAGTACCATCCATTGTATTTCTGTCACCCGTCCCACTGACATGGAATCTTTGTAAAAGAGCTGATATGTGCTCAAAGGTATTGTAATCCGAGAATGAATAACTAAATAAATAAAAATATATATTATATGTTGTGCAAAGTGTTTTGATTGGTGCTTGTAGTAATAGTGCATTCCTTCCTTTGTTTGTTGTTAGGAGTTTTTCATAAATTTGCCTGTTTGGTTTATGGCCCTGGGATCTCCGTGTTTGTATCTTTTATTGCATTTCATTGTGCCACAGAGCCTCCTGTTCTGTCCCATGTGAAAGTGATGTGTCAGAGACCACTGATTCACTGAAGACTCGCTTACTTACACTGTGCTGTTATAAACCTGTTGTTGTAGACTCAGATAAACAACTCTGTCTAATCTGATATTTTTGTCCTCTGTGTGTCTAGGATAGGTCTAGCCAGCAGGAATGAATGCTTAATTTTGAAATCTTTTCATTAAACCATGCCCAGCCGTAAAAAAAACCACCCCTAGGTTTTCAACACTATAATCAGTGAAGGCACCAGCTGTTTCCTTAAATGAAAGGTTCCCTCAGCTTTTTATTCTGTTTACCTGTGTAGTTTGTAGGCATGAACAATGATTGCCTCTTTTGTATGCTCCTAATTTCATCAGGATTTTGGTGTGAAAGTCTGCTTGACTGCATTGCGAAGGTCACGATCCAACGCATGTAAGGCATTCTGGAAGTTTATGATGTTTATTTATTTATTGAGTAATTGGAATTACAACCTTTGCGCAAAAAGCTCATTTACAAAGGATCCTCGTCATAAAGGGAGGGGAGAATACATGGGTTTGGGACTCAATAGCAGATAAATAGGCACTGTCAAAAACATCATGTACAGAGAAAAATCTGTGTGCCAAGCAACAAGTATAGGGAACACCAGCCTGATGGTCCCCAGACCAATGGAGAGGAGGATCAGAGGAGAAGAAGACGTCAAGAGGCCTGCCTGGTTAACACTGTCCAAGGCCTAAGAGGTGAAGTTTACAAAGGCCAGGCAGGTGAAGTCCAGCCTTCTTCAATTCTTCAACCAGCCCTACTGCTGTGGTTCGCCACCAACACTGATACCAGCATGGTCCATGAAACAAGTTTCTGCAACCCCCATTGGAAGTTTTGAACTGTAAGTACCCCTGGGCTGTGGCTCAGGGGAGTGCCTATTTTAGCTAGCTAGCTAGTTAGCAAAAGGGGATTAAGTCCTGGGCTGGAATGTGCCAAATTTCAAGCTGCGCACCGGCAGAAAAGTGAACTGTTGTTTGTGTTTAAAGTTACTGGGCCACAATGCAAGTACCCTGCTTGAGCCACCAGACTCTCACCTTCTCTCCAACCCCAGTGTGGTACCCATCGCTACAACCAAACTGTACTGTAAAACTGCCATTTGGGGAAAAGCCGGGTGCACCCGCGGGTGGGAAGTTGGGACTGTGTGGGGTAATATTGATTGCACCAGGTATTATTGTTGTTGTGATGTTTTCCCCGCTCCCCCTCCCCCATAATAAAACTGGTAATTGTTGGGGGGGAATGCTCATGGGGGCAGCTACTGTATTTTCCTGGGGGTGGTAACCTGCAGTTTATCCACAGGTATCCTATATCACTACCCCAGGTGGAGGCACCATGCCATTTCTTCTCCTGTCCACTTGTGAACTCAGGCTGCCCCCCTCAGAGGTGTATCCAGGTGAGACCCAACAGCCTCGGAAATAGCCAAAGTGAGTCAAGGGCTTGTTACACGCAGGATAATTTAGGGAAACTGGGGAAGGGTCTGAAGTAGATGGCACATACAGTGGCATTTGCCAAGGTGTTACCTGCGTACAGCCAGGGAGAAGAAAGAGTACTCTGCTCCAGGGCATTTAACAATTGGTTGAAGGCATGATGCATGGAGGAGGGCTTCTGCTCCACTGGGGACTGGGGGCCAACCTAGGAGGATATGGGCTTCTATAGGGGAGACGGCCTGTATCTTTCCAAGAAGGGGACCACAGTCCTTAGTGGGAGGTTTAAATGCTACTTGGATGAGCATTTAAACTAACCAGAAGGAAGGCTGTAAAACCAAGGAGGGTAAAAAGTGTCACTCCCCCATGATAGAGCATTAGGGAGGAACAGCCTGAGGCGAGTAAACTCCCCTAGGGCAGGGGTTCAAAAAGACAGGGATGGGGAGTGCCCATTGTCACCCCTACTGTTCACACTTAGTATCAAACTGTTGGCTGAAGCAGTGAGGCAGGACAAACAGATTGAAGGGATATGTGTAGGAGGGATACAAAACAAAATCTCACTGTATGCCGATGATACGGTGATATATCTGAAAAAACTACAAACTAATATACCACATATTTTAGGCCTGGTTGGGAGGTATAGAGAGAACTCTGGGTTTAAAATAAACATAGCAAAAACAGAAATTGTATGAATCAGTGGACAAATCACACCAGAAACTAGGGACCTTCTACTGGGGACATGGAATGCAGGGAAAGTCCAACATTTAGGAATACAAATCCCAAAAAGCTGTAATAACCCATATGGAGTTAACTACAGCAAACTTAAACAGGAGGTGTATACGGACTTAAAAAGATGGACATTATTACTTGTAACCTTCTCCAATAGAGTGAACACCATAAAAATGAACGTCCTTCCCAGGTTCTTATTTCTATATCAGTGTTGCCCGGTCCCAATACCAGGTAGGGATTGGAAGGAACTAAATAAAGCCCTGAAGCAGTTCATTTGGCAAGGCAAGAAATCGAGAATCAGCCGGGCACTATTAATGAGAAATAAAAACTGGGTGGGTATAGCCTTCCCAACTTCAGAGATTACACATGGCAGCACAATTGGGGGTCATGATCAATCTATTCAGTGCTCAGAAGGAAGCAGCATGGAAATCAATGGAACAAAACACAAATGGCATAAACACAGAAAGAGCAGGCTGGGATGTGAAGGTAGGACAGGAGTTAAGAGAGATCACTAACAGGTGGGTCAAACATACCTTTAAGCAATGGATCTCCCTTAAAAAAAGATATCAAGGGTAGGATTCACAAAGCCTATTATGCCCCTGCAAACTGGGTTTCTGCCCGGGCAAAATAGGGAGGGCGGCCACAATGCAAATGAGTGGGAAGGGACCTGCATTGCCCCTCAGTCCCATTCACAAACATTTGCTCCACGCAATGGTCTGTTACAAAGGTCATTGTGTGGAGCAAAGTACCACCTATAAAAACCTGGCAGTACTCCCCATAAACCCCTAGCATGTTGCGGAGGTACCCCCCCCCAGTCCAATCGCTGTCACAAATAAAATATCCTTTTTCCATAGTATAGTGTCCCTCGCCCCTCCCAGGTCTCCGATCCCCATTAGAATAAAAGACAACCCCCATTTCCATAGTGTAGCAGCCCCTCCCTGGTGCCCAATCCCCGTTATAATAAAAATCTCCTCCCATTCTCTTTTGTACAGTATCCCTCCCCCCTCCCCGGTGCCCAATCCCCCATGAGTTTTAAATCAGCCCTCAAAACTTATTTATTCAGCCTAGCATTTCCGATGAGTTTAATTGATGGGACATTTTTATTATATAAGTGCTGCTGTAAAATTTGAAATGCATGATTTTATGATTTGGGATTTTAATGTGCTTGTCATGTTTATGTTTATGTACAGTGCCTTGATCTTCGGAAGGGTACTTAATAAATAAAATTGATTTGATTTGATTTAGTATAAAAGAAATTCCCTGTTTCCATAGTGTAGTGGTCCCTACCTCCTCCCCGGTCCCAATCTCCCAGCCGTACTGTATGTAAATTTTTTCCATAGTGTAGTGGTCTCGCCTCAACCCACTCCAGTATCACATCCCACCCCGCTCCCTCACCACAGCATATCCCACCGGTCAGCAAGCAGCACAGCCTTCCTTTCACCTCCATGACTGCCAATTGACTGAACTGTCAATGACAGTTTACAGTATACACTGCAATCCTATTGGTTGACACTTCAACTAATGGGATCGCAGTGTATACTGTAAGCAATCATTGACAGTTCAGTCAGCAGGCAGCCATGGAGGTGAGAGGAGGGCTGTGCTGCTTGTTGACCGGTGGGACATGCTGTGGCAGTGGGAGAGGGGTGTGATGTGATACAAGAGTGGGTGGGGGGTTTGGGGGACCACTACACCATGGAAAAGATTTACATGCAATACGAGTGGGAGATCAGGACTGGGAAGGAGGGAGGGACCACTACACTATGGAAATGGGGAATTTCTTTTATACTAATGGGGATTGGGCACCAGGGAGGGGGAATGATACTGTACAATGGAGAACGAGGAGTGATTTTTCCTATATTGGGGATCGGGTACCTGGGAGGGGGGAAGGACCACTACACTATGGAAAAAGGGATTGTTTTTAATATGATGGTATTGAGGACTGGGGAGGGGGAAGGGATCACTACACTATGGAAAACTCCTTTCTAATTCACTGTCAGGTCCACAATTGCAGTGGGGGTGAGCACCACTATGCTCTAGGAGACTGCGGCTTCGTGGGGCTTGGGCTGGTGGGTGGGAGGACGCAATTCACTAATGGCATGCAGATGAGCCCATAATGGGCATGTTAATAGTCTTTAGCACCTTGCATGCCCAACAGGCTCATTTGCATACCTCCCTTGGCGAACTGCACTGTAGCGCCTGGGCACTATTGGCTGTGGGGCTATTGTCCTGTTTGGCTGTTGGGGCAGTGCTAACATGTATTGCACTGCTTTTTTCTGGGTTAGCATTGCCCCCTCACTGGCCCCTATTCACAGTCAGATTGCCCATCGGGCTATCCGACTGTGAACAGCTCCATTGCCCACCAGCACAACCAAGAAGTGTAGCGCAAACTTTTGCGATCACTTTGGACTACCTTTATGAATCCTGCCCCAGATATCACAAAAACAACTCCACTGGATCTCTTTGTGGGAGCAGAGGGGCTTCAACCCAGCAAAATCAGATAATTGAAGTCCTTCCAGTGACTCCAGAGAGAAAAACAGTTCCCCCACACAGACCTGTTTAGGTTACTTCAGGTCAGGACATACTTAACAACTCCAGAGGTACAAAAAGCACCATGGACAGAACAGTGCCCTCTAGTAAAACAGATTTTACATATTATCCCAACAGCAGGAGGCCAAACATGATCTCAAAGTTATATACTGTACTGAACACAGAAATGGGGTAGAGGGAGGCAGTAAGGATCCAGACATAGTGGGAAACAGAAATGGAATATACATTGACTCCTAGGGAATGGGGGCAAATTTGGGAGGCAACACACAAGACTACCTTTCGAGTAGCTGGAGAGAATTTAGGTGGAAGATAAACAGTAGATTCTTCCTAACACCAGACAGAATGAAACATTTGGGATCAAGCATGTCAGACTTATGCTGGAGGGGATGCAGAGAGAGAGAGAGGAACACACACACACACACACACATATATTAGAGCTGCAGGGAAATCCGGGGGTACTGGACAGAGGTTCACCAAAGAGTGACTAAAGCCTTAGAAATCCCAGCACCATTGGCTAATATCAACACAATCTGTGGCCTACAGCCAAGAGAAATGAGAGGCAGGACCAAAACATACATGTGTAATGTTATGATGGTGACAGTACTGAAAGCCATCAGTCAAAAATGGCTTAGGGTAGAACTTCCCACCTTGCACTCCTGGATTCAGAATTACAAAAATATCAAAGACATGGGAGCAGTCTCAACTAGACTTAACCTACAGGTTGACCTTTTCGATACACGATGGTTACCCTTTATACATCTAATAGAAGAGTTAGAAGGCACACCAGCCCTAGAACAACGACTGTATAATTAATTCAAAGGTTAGATAACAAAAAGTTGATTGTACTGCCACAGAAACATGGTACACAGAGAACCATTACTGGGATGTCAACATACCAGGGTACACAATCCACAGGAAGGACAGGGAGGATAAAAGAGGAGGAGGAATAGCTCTCTATGTAAGGGAAGGGATCAAAGCAACGGAACTAAAGGGTAAACAGGGAGGAGAGGAGGCACTGTGGGTCACCCTGGAGACAGGAAATGGCACCACAATCCACATGGGGGATGTATACAGACCACCATCTCAGGGGGAGGCAATGGACAAGGAAATGATAGAAGGCATCCTTAGAATGGCAGAACAAGGGGAAATATTGTTGATGGGGGACCTCAATATTACAGATGTTAACTGGATCACCTTTGCTGCAGCCACATCCAAGAGCAGGATCATTCTCGATATCCTATAGGGGTCATGCCTCAAACAGCTAGTGTTGGAAACCATTCAGGAGGGAGCAGTCTTAGACCTGGTACTCTCAAACAGGTATGGAGAGAGGATCTCAGATTTAGAAGTGGGTAGCCATCTGGGATCAAGCAACCACCAAACAGTGTGGTTCACGATATACACAGTCATACAGTCAAGCCATACTAAAGCAAGAGTATTGGACTTTAGGAAGGCTGACTTTGGCAAAATGGGAGAGTGCCTCAGAAAAGCACTAGCAAACGGGCAAGAAGGGGTGGAGGAACAATGAGAAAAAATCAAAACAGCCATCACAGAGGCAACAAGCCTTTGTGTGAAGCAAATCAACAAAACAAAACAAAGGAAAAAAACACTATGGTTCCCAAAAGAGGTGGTGAGAAAGGTTAGGGAGAAAAAGGTAGCATGCTGGAAGTATAAGGAAACACAGAAGGAGCAGGACAAAGAACTGTACCAGTTAAAGCAGAAGGAAACGGGGAAGGCAGTCAGAATAGCAAAGGCCCAAACTGAGGAAAAGATAGCCAACTCCATTAAGAAGGAGGATAAAATCTTTTATAGGTACATTAGGGAGCAAAAAAATACCAAAGGAGAGATAGTGGGCAAGCATTAAGGATGCAATACTTGAAGCAACATCCCATTGTGTTAGGGAGAAAAACAAGAGCAAAAGAAGGAGATAACCATTTTGGTTCTCAAAAACAGTAGTAGAAAAAATCAGAGCCAAAAGGTTGGCCTTCAGGAAATATAAGGAAATGCAGCAGGACGAAGATAGGAAGGCATACCAAACTTCCCTAAGGGAAGGCAATAAGGCAGACAAAGGCCCAAACCCAGGAAACACTATCACACATAGTAAAAGAAGGGGACACGACGTTCTATAGATACATTAGTGAAAGGAGAAAGTCCAGAAGAGGTATTGCTAAGATCAAAAGTGATAAGGGGGAGCGTGAGGAGGAGGACCAAGGAAAAGCATCTATCCTAAATAGATACTTCTGCTCAGAATTTACTAAGGAGAAGATAGGGCAGGGCCCACAGCTCAGCACCATGGACACAGGGGGGAGGGAGGCATGCACAAGTCCCTTCACAAAAAAAAGGGTCCTACAAGAGCTCACCAAGCTCAGGGTGGACAAGGCAATAGGCCTTGATGGCATACATCCCAGGGTACTAAAGGAGCTAAGGGTGGAACTAGCAGAGCCATTATCAGAACTGTTTAGTGAGTCTCTGAGCACAGAAGAGGTCCCAGAAGACTAGAGAAGGGCTCATGTGATCCCGTTCCATAAGAGTGGTAACAGGGAGGAGGCAGAGAACTACGGACCAGTCAGTCTTACCTCAGTAGTGGGCAAGATTATGGAGGCACTTCTTAAGGAAAGGACAGTGCAATGCCTGGAATCCATAGGAGAAAAAGGATCCAAGACAGCATGGGTTTACAGCACCAAGGTCCTGTCAAACTAATCTCATAGAGTTCTTTGACTGGGTAACCAGAGTGGTGGACCAAGGGGGTGCAGTTGATGTTGCCTACCTTGACTTCAGCAAAGCTTTCGATACTGTTCCAAATAGAAGATTGATTAATAAGCTGGGTCGGCTAGAGGTGGGTCAGAAGTTGGTCAACTCGATGGCAAATTGGTTGGCGGGCAGAAAACAGAGAGTAGTGGTAAACAGTATACAGTTAGAAGAGATGCAAGTCACAAGTGGGGTACCTCAGGAATCAGTCCTGGGGCCAGTCCTCTTCAGTATCTTTATCAGTGACATTGCAGATGAACTGGAGGGTAAGGTTTGTCTGTTTGCAGATGACACCAAGATCTGTAACAGAGTAGATGATCCAGATGGGGTGGGCAGAATGAGAAGAGATCTGGATAAACTGGCAAAATGGTGAGAAGAGTGGCAACTGGGGTTTAACGCAAAGAAGTGCAAGATCATGCACATAGGGAAGAGAAACCCTGAAGCCACCTATAGGTTGGGAGGGGAGTGGCTGGCAGTCACAAGGGAAGAAAGAGATTTGGGCATCATCATCACAGATGACCTGAACTCATCCAAGCAAACCACTAAAGCAGTAGGTAAGGCTAGGAGGATGTTTGGGGTGTATTAGTAGGGTACCACAAGTCGTAAGAGGGAGGTAATAATCCCTCTTTACAAGAAACTGGTTAGGCCCCATCTGCAGTACTGGAGGCTGCACCTGCACAAGGATATTAACAAAATGGAGGCAGTACAGAGAAGGGCAACCAAAATGGTGCAGGGACTGGATCAGAAAACACATGAGGACAGAATAACGGAGCTCAATATGTATACCCTAGAGCAAAGGAGGGAGACAGGTGATATGATCGAAACATTCAAACATCTTAAGGGCATTAACAAAGTGAAAGAGTCTAACATGTTTCAATATAAAAAAAATAGCAGGACAACAGGACACATCATGAGATAAGAGGGAGGCTGATTAAGGGGTAATGTGAGAAAGTTATTTTTCACAGAAGCGGTGGTGGATGCATGGAGCTGCCTACCCCAGGAAGTGGTGGATATGAATACAGTGAAAGGCTTCAAACAGGCATGGGATAGGCATAAGGGAGCAATACAGATGAGTATAAATAGATAGGCCATTGACAGAGTAATGGCCTATGGCACACTCATAAGGTAGAAAAAAATGGGCAGACTGGAAGGGCCTTGTGGTCCTTATCTGCCGTCAACTTCTATGTTTCTATGTTAGTAAAGGGAAGGGGGAAGGGTGACAGTGAAAAAGCAAGGATACTGAATGAATACTTCTGCTCAGTATTCACAAAAGAAGAGAAGGGGGAGGTACCTAAACCAAAGACTAGCAGTACTCTGGATAGGGGGTCGATACCAGTCCATTCACAGAAGAAAGGGTCCTGAAAGAACTTCTAAAACTGAAGGTGGACAAAGAAATGGGGCCTAATGGGATTCACCCCAGAATTCTAAAAGGACTAAGGGGAGAACTAGTGACACCACTGACTACCCTTTATAACAAATCATGGGAGGATGGCATAGTACCTGAGGACTGGAGGAGGGTGGATGTGATTCCCCTTCACAAAAGTGGGAGAAAGACAGAAGCAGGAAACTACAGACCTGTTAGTTTGACCTCAGTGGTAGGGAAATTGATGGAATCACTTCCGAAGGAGAACACTGTTGAGTACCTAGAGGCCAGTGGGGCACAGGACCCAAGGCAGCATGGATTCTCAGTGCGAAGGTCACGTCACACAAATCTAATCGATTTCTTTGACTGGGTGACCAAAGTACTAGACCAGGGATGGGCTGTGGACATGGCCTACCTAGACTTTAGCAAGGCATTTGACACAGTCCAATACAAAAGATTAATTAAGAAGTTAGGCAGCCTGGAAGTGGGTCAAAGGGTTGTAGCCTGGGTAAAACACTGTCTGGACAACAGAACACAAAGGGTAATAGTAAATGGAGTCCACTCCAAAGAAAGGGGGGTTACTAGTGGGGTACCACAGGGTTCATTACTTGGACCAGTCGTATTTAATGTCTTTATAGGTGATATTGCAAAGGGACTGGAAGGGAAAGTATGCCACTTTGCAGATGACACAAAGATCTGCAACAGGGTTGATACACAAGGGGGGGTTGAAAGGGTGAGAAGGAACTTGGCAAGGTTGGAGAAATGGTCAATAGTATGGCAGCTTAGATTTAATGCGAAGATGTGCAAAGTAATGCACCTGGGAAACAAAAACCCTGGGGAAGAGAACACAATGTGGGGGGAGGTACTAACAACAACAAAAATGGAAAGGGACCTGGGGTAGTCATATCAGATGACTTAAAGGTAGGCAAGCAATGTGACAATGCAGTATGGAGAGCTGGGGGGATACTGGAATGCATAGAGAGAGGTATCACCAGTAGAAAACAAAAAGTTGTTACCCCTCTATACAGACAGTTGGTGAGACCCCATCTGGAATACTGCGTGCAGTTCTGGAGACCCCATCTCCGCAAGGACATAGACAGGAAGGAGGCAGTCCAGAGGAGGGCAACTAAAATGGTGCAGAGTCTGCACCAGAAGCCATAAGAAGAGAGACTAAAGGAGCTTAATATGTATACCTTCGAGGAAAGAAGGGAGAGGGGGAACATGATAGAAACATTTAAGTACCTCAAGTGAATCAACAAAGTCCAAGAGAGTAGCATTTTCCGAAAAAGAGATGTGCAAGAACAAGGGGGCACAATTTGAAGATGGGGGGATGGCTCAGGGGCAATGTGAGGAAGTATTTTTTCACAGAGAGGGTTGCGGATGCATGGAACAGCCTTCCTGAGAAGGTTGTGGGGTCACAAACAGTGGGGAAATTCAAGAATGCATGGGAGACATAAACCAATTCTAGTGGGGGGTAGGAGGAAGTAGGCTGTTGGTTAGCTAGGAACTGCAGCTTATCTAATAGGTTGGGAAATGGGCAGACTGGGTGGGCCAAGCAGTCCTTATCTGCCGTCAAAGTTTATGTTTCTATATAAGGTAGAAGGTTAAGCTTGTTAATCACGTTAAACAAGTTATATGTTGGTCAGTTCAGAGACCAACCACAAGCAGAAGTTTTTTTTTCAGAAGAAAGAGATGATGCAGCAGAACAAAAGACTTAAGATGAAGGTTCTGTAACCATACACAAATTGTAAGATATTTGAGAATTGTCAGATGGAAAATGGATATGTATGCAATGTATGCTTCATCTCATTACCTAATACAAATAAGTTTTTTAAAAAAAGGCAGGGATGGGAACAAGGCAGAGGAAAAAGGGGGTATAATCAATCAATCAAAATCTTTATTTTGCCAGGTGGAACATCATTGAGACAAGCTTATTTACAAGATGGACCTGGGGCAAAACAATTGCCAAGAGGGTTAAGACATAACAGGTTGAGCGAACGTACATAACAATTACCTAGTACTAATAATAACAACATAATAACATATAACCATCACATGTAACAAGATACTTCCACCAGAACAGAGCAATAGGTTCAACAAGAGGTAGTGCCATTTAAATACAATTGTATAGATACAGATATATGGACATAAGGTAATGAGCTAAAGCTTATACAGTAAACATCATTGGAGGAGTCATAGTAAGCAGAAGTGGCAGTTCCTCTAGCATCAACGTGTGAAGAAGATTGAGATGTAAGAGTCCTTTGATAAGTACTGTAGGCATGGCCTGGCAAGTGGGGTGGGAAGGGGAAGGGGTGTAGAGAGTGGGGAGGGAAGGTCAGATGAGATAGGAGAGGGTTGGATATGATAGCCTAGGGAGGAATGACTGTTCTAAGGGAGAAACACAACAGATGCCACAGGTAATGGTTGGGGTTTAAGTCCAATATTTGTAGCAAAGACAGATTGTGATGTTGGGACCTTGATTTGGACAATGACAGAAGGGAGGACTCAAATGATGCCTCAGGCAATGGTTGAGGTTTAAGTCCAGAATTTAAAGCAGTAACAAATCGTGATGTTAAGACCTATAAATCAGGTAAGCAAAAATAAAGGAATAAAGGAGCCTGGAAATGGACATGGTAAAAAGGGAAGAGGTGGGTCAGATGAGCTTAAGGGGACTGCATACACATGAAGGGGGGAAGCAGGCATGGAGGGAGTAAAGTATGGTGAGCCACGTGCACCAAAGCAAGGAGTCTAGGAAATAAAACTTAAGACCTAGAGGCCATCACAGTAGAGGCTAGCCTGGATCTGATGGCCATCATAGAGTCATGGTGCATTGCGCACTACAACTGGGACATTGCTCAGAAATTATTCAGAAGGATCTCAACTTGCTAGAAGCTTGGTCTATTAAATGGAATCTTAAATTTAACACGACTAAATATAGTGTTCTTCATTTTGGTAAACACAATAAAAGAAGTCAATATTTTCTCTATAATAACATAATTCTAGAGAAAAATAATGAAAAAGATCTCTGTCTTAATGTTGACATAGATCTTAGATTCAATTTACATATTACTCAAATTATTTCTAAAGCAAATTCTATATGGTGGGCAATTAGACATAATGTTACCACTAGAGATCCATCGGTACTTCTGTCTTTATATCAAGCCTACGTTAGGCCTCATTTTGATTTTGCATCCCAGTTATGGAGTCCTTATAACAAAGTAGACATAGGCAGATTAGAAAGGGTTCAACGTAGGATAACAAAATCATTCCTCAATTATAAATTTCTCTCTTATAATGAAAGACTTGCTGCTTTGAATCTTATGTCCTTAAAACAGAGGCGACTGAGGGGAGACCTACTGTTTGTAAGAGCCATAATTATGGATGCACTTTTAAAGAATGAATGTGGACGGGAATTTAAACAAATAGCAATCAATACTCACGGTCATCCACTTCAGTTTATGAGGAAGAAATGTAATACAAAAAAAAGAGCTCATTTCTTTTCTCATCGAATAATTGGAATATGGAGTAAACTACCCACAATCTGTTGTTATAGCAGAAAGTAAATCTACCTACAAAAAAAGATTGGACATTTTTCTCCAATGTGGAAACACTAAATAATTTCTTCAGTTGTATGTAAGTTTGGGAGTTCGATGGGCTAGTTGCCTTTTACTCCTTTTTCATCCTTAGTATGAGCCTTAGTATGACTGCCATACCTGGCTACTCTCTGTTTAGAAGAAACAGGGCAGGAAGGAGAGGCTGCGTAATATGTGAGGGAGGAACGCAAGACCACCGAGATACAGAGTCACCCAAAAGAAAAGGAAGGCTGGATGGTGTAGACCTGCCTGACCAACAGTCCCTAATGTGGACTACCAAGTGTTATGATAAAGTATAAGGGATATTAGTATTTACTCATGCTTGCTATGATATATACTATTCAGTACAGTTATTTTTGTGGTGTTAGCACGCCACCTACAGCTATTAGTCATAGTGTTATAATCAGCATATTTTATGAATCATTGTATTGTAATCCGAAAGAAGTCTTAGTCAGCATAATGCTTATTACTGTATACGTGCAAAACCTAACAGCCTTGGGTGTGAGCTGCCCACCGTACCCACCAATAGAATTGTTTTGTTTAGCTTCTCTACTATGCAGATGAATCCGTTACTAAGAGACGGACCTTCTTATCTCTGACTATAAGAGTTTGTGGAATCCTGTTTTTCACTGAGTTTTTCTGTGACGACACCGGGCGTTCAGAGGGGCTGGACTCCCAGAAGGTATGCTGTTCTTTTTACATGTATTTGGGTAATAAATCTTTATTCTGTCACACCTGTCTTCTGTGTCATGTTTTGCCATCAGGTTTAGAATCCTGCCAAAACCCAGCAAAGGTAATGTGGGGCCATATCCATACTGGAGTAGTGTACAGACCTCCAGAACAGGGAGAGGAGCTGGATAAGGTACTTGGGGAAGCCACCATCAGAATGGCAAGCAAGGGGAGGTGCTGCTTGTTGATAACTTCAATCTGCCAGATGTGAAGTGAAACCTTCCACCTTCAGCTTTAGCAAGAAGCAGGACCATCTTTGACTCCCCACAAGGGGCTTTTCTCCAGCAGCTAGTCTAAGAACCCACTAGGGATGGGACAGTGCTGGATCTGGTGCTTACAAGCAAGGGCAGCATTGCAGACATCACAGAGGGCAGTCCCCCTGGTGCCAGAGATCATTGCACAGTGTGGTTTAACAAAAAAAGGAAGCAGAGACAAACCACACAAAGTTGAGGTTCCTGGACTTTAGGAGGGTGGATTTTAAAGAACTGGCAGACTGCCTCAGAAACTGCCTCATGGGGGGATTGCCAGAAAGGGGTAGAAAGACAATGGGGAACAATAATGGAGAGCATAGTTAAGGTAATCAGCCTCTTTGTGAAAGAAGTGAGCAAAAGGAAAATAAGACCAGTATGGTTTTCTAGGAAAGTGTCCAAGGTGGTGATGGAAAAAAGGGTGCCATTCAGGAGGTAAAAGGAAATGCATAGGGAGAAGGACAAGGAGGTATATCAAGTAAAATAGAGGGATGCAGGTAAAGCAGAACAGACAGGAAAGGTGAAGACCGAGGAAAAGACAGCCAAAGGGGTAGCTAAAGGGAATGCGATTTTCTTCAGATACATATTTGAGAAGAGGAAATTAAGGGGAGGGATAGTGAGGATTAGGAGGACAGCAGGGGGAGACTGTGCAGAAGAGGACCAATAAAAAGCTTCCATTCTGAACAAGTACTTCTCAGTCTTTACAGTGGAGGGGGTAGGGGACAGACCACCAGGAAGCAGCACGAACAAAGAGGGGGATGATGTGGACACAAGTCCATTTTCGGAGAAAAGAGTCCTGAAGGGACTCACAGCTCTAAAGGTGGATAAACAGAAACATAAAATTTGATGGCAGATAAGGATCACTGGGCCATCCAGTCTGACCATTTATCCCTAGTGTCCCATGGGGTGCAGGATGTGCAGGTCAATGGCTGGAGAGTGTGACGGAGGGGCAAGGCTGAACAGCCCAGCCAGCTTTAGCTGCGTTGTTGTGAAGGGAGTTGGGCAGAGTGGTGGAGGTACACTGGAGCTGAGTAGAACAAGCAAGAGGAGAGTGAATCTGTTATGCATTGGGGAGCTCTGAAATGACACCAACAGCAATGGTGGATGAAGCTCCTTGTGTGTCCCGCACCAGGTAGGTAGAGCCCCGGGAGGGAGGCTGCTGGACTTTACATTGAAAGTTTAGGTGGTCCAAGCATTGAGCAGCTCGGGGTTGGTGTGGAGGTTTGATAGCTGCTGTGAGGAGAAGCCAGGTGGGCGGAGTGGGTGCAGTGGTGCTTGGCAGCATCAATCTCTGCTGCTCTGTCTCAGGTACTGCTACATCAGCGCTGAGTGGTGCACTGCTGGGGGGAGGTGGTTACAAGATTTTTCTTATTTGTTTCTGCCTTCTGAACCATTTACTGTCAGGCTTTGTGCAGACGGAGCATCTTTTAGAGCCATTGCCCCCCCCTCCCCGGGCTGGGATGCTTGGTCTCCTGTTCAAGTTAACTTCTTGGCATGGCTTGTGCCCTGAGCCTTTTTCTTCCAGTTAGGTTAGATTGATGTAGTGGTCGGTTCCAAGTCATCCTCATCAGAAAAGTTGAACATTGAGTGTTCCTTGCAACTTGGGTCACTTTAGGTTCGAAATGCATTGAACGAGACTCAAGTAACTAAAACCAAAGAGGTTAGCACAGCCTGGCTCTGACCTCTGAGCCTCAAATTAATCCAAGAGCAAGACCAACAGGCAACATACTGGAGAAGAAAAGATGAACAGAGAGGAGACAAACTATAGAGTGATTCGAACCCTTACCTTACAACCCCGCTGGCAACACTGTCAGATAGGGGCCCCAGCATCGAGCTTTGCATGGGGCCCCCCATGGGGCAAATGCCATCACTGAGTGGGTCAGGAGAAAAGGGGCACTCTAAATTGGAATAATAACATTTAACTAACCTGAACAGCTGCCTTAAGTTCCAGGGAAGTGTTTCTGATTAAGAAGCACTGACTGAGAGATAATATTCTTGGTCACTTCTTTAAAGAAAAAACAAGAATGCAGAGACAGTACCCTTTAGGTTTTGTTCCAAAATTTAATCTTTCAAAGCCAAAAGCCTTAGTCATCAAAACTCTGAAGAGGTTGGCTTTGGTTTTCCTAGAATGAAAGGAGAATGCATTCCATGTGTGTTTGAAGTGAGGGGGGCAGCACTTTAAATGGTGCTTGAGCGTTTAGTGCTCTGTGCTCACTCCCAGATGGCAGTGATTTGAACTACAGAGCTTGCACTTTCTATCTATAGATATATACTGACCCCTAGTGGTCTCATTTATTTTAACATTATCTAGAGTAATCTATGAGTATATTCATTGCAATCTTTTATCGCACTGGTAGAATCATTATATTTGTATATTGTGTACTGGTTTTAGTGTTGCTGTTCTTCATTTCAGTTTATATGTTTGTATGTGTTTACTCTGTAAAGTATTTAGTGATATTCTGTATGAAAGACGCCGTTTGAATGTAAATTGTATTTTGTATTATACTGGTGCTGTGCAGCAGTTTAGAGGAGACTGTATCATCGTCATGGACAGGGACTACCATTAGTAGGATGCAGTAGCTCAACTGGACCACTAGGGGGAGTTTGTTAACACACTCAAAGATATACAGTATTATTCTGGAAAATAATCTTATTAACCTGAATCCCCTTCGCAGAAAATGAGAACAGTATATAGGTAATTCTCTAGCAGCTGAACAATGATTCCAGACCCTAAATATCCCCAGGATAAGATAGGTTTCATTTGAACTAAAATGCAGCAGACATACATTAATATTGTTCAGTGCACGTACAACCCCCCTGCAACATTAAAACACTGAATCTTAATATTAAGAACTGCTGCCTGAGATTATTAAATAATCCAGGCACTCATAGGCACATCTGTATCTTATGATATACTCAGTTCTTTTTGGGATTAGTGCTGGCTTCTCTGGAGGCAGCCATCTTGTTCAGATTACCCAAAGGGCCTGCTCTGATTTCGCTGTGAGTCGAAGGAGAAAAACCCTCCCAATGCTCAGATTATCAGAAATTGTTATTCTGAGTCCTAAACCACTGTGATGCCAGTTAACACACTGGATTTGGTATGTGACTTGGAATCACAAGTTACAATTCTGCACCTGACTACTAATTACTAAATACCCTTATCCAGCAAACAGTATTAATTACCCCACAGCCCACAGCTGAAACATGAAAGACCCCCCCACACACGGCACCCAATCAAGAGACAACACAGTAAGCCCCTTCCCATAACTTATTTTTGGTGGTCAAGTCACTGCTGGCTCTGGCACTACTACAGGTGAGCTCAGGCAGGTGTAGTGGTCTGGCAAAAAAACGTTTGTACTGGATGGTGTGATTGTGCACTGGTGACCAGTGTCCATTATCACGTCCCCTCCTCTTCCATTTACAAGCAGCCCGATGCAATGCCACTGCCAAAAGTGTCCCCCCATTGCCTAAGACAAGCACCATTAGCACCGACTTGCCATCGCTGAATGAACACATCCGCCTCTGACAAACTACGTCTGAATTCTGAAAGTCCAGTATGAGATGCAGTTCCTTCCTTCCCTATGTGAGGGGAGGTGAGAGGGAGGCTGACCAGCACCAAAATGCAGAATTGGATTCTAATGTAACCCCCCAACAAATGGGGGTTCCTGAAAAGTCTTCCTTGAGCTTGCCTAAATGCTCACTGCCAGGCTGGTGTCCTGCGTTTTTGCAGTTTAAATGTGATTGCCAGAGAGTGCCTGTATAGCCTCTGTGTACTGTCTCTTTAAGAGCTGCCTGGATTGCAGTCATAAGTAACCTGAGAGGGAGCTTTGTTGAAAGATGTAACTATTTGCTGAAAATCATTTAGAGTGATAAAGATAATGTAGTTTGTCTAACCTGCCTTCTTTGCAGCAAGGACTGTTTGGTTTATCTCCACTGTCTGGGTCGTGGACTGCGAATTGGGCTAATCAGTTCTGATGAGACCTTAAATGGAGCCGACTACAGGAGCTGTCTGGAGTCAAAACCTGTAGGAATTGTAGTTTTGGGCTTTTGGTGCCTTTTTGCACCTGAAGGGGGAGCCTTTGTTGTGACTGACAGACAGATCAGCCAACCAAACCTTTTGGATTCTGGGGAAATTCCCAGGCTTGCTGCAGTTTGAGTCGGATCTAAGTTGGGAGCTGAAGAAGCAATATGCTTGAGACAGTGATTTTTGAGCAGCAGTTCTGTGTAGTTTTGCATGAGAGAACTGTGAAAGGGCTGAGTTTTGGCCAGCCTGTCTGCCTGCTGTCCCTGAGAGGGAAAATCGAGTTTATTCGGACTAAATCCGAGTTGTGAGGACTATTTAAGCCACTGGACTGTGACCAGGCTTTAACCTGAAGAAGACCGAAGATTTGCTGAATGCGATTGGCCTGTCAGGATTTCCAGCTGTTTTTGAATCCCCGGTTTGTGCAGAGACTTTGCGATCGTGACCGGAGAGCGGTTTGCCTGGTACAGTAGAATTTCCTTACATGTAAATATGCTGTGTATTGAAAGTGGGTCTTGATTTGGTTCCCCACTGTGTGAACTGTGTTCTGCTTGCTGGAAGCTTTATCCAGCCTAATTGGACTGAATCCGCATTCATCTCCATTCGGCCGGGGCCATGCCACGTTGGCCCTGCCAGACTACCCCATTGCACAGAGAAAGCCACCAACGAGAGACCTGCCTGGGGATCAGCCCCCTGCTCCACGTTTGAACAGGAACGACACTTCCGTGAATTGTGTGGGCCCTGCTTCTCCTGGTACTCCAGATTAACCACCTGCTGTCTCAAATTTTCATCCAGCCTGTGTCCAGTCTCAGGTATCGTGAGTAATCATCAGGGTAGCTCCCTGCAACAACTACCTAATCTAAAAGTGTGTCACGTGATTGTCTTGTTTTCTTTTCACGCACTGAGCCCTCCAGCTCCGGATTACAAATAGTGTGTGTTGTGCATGTTGTTTTCTTCCATCACAGGGCCCCAGCCAGCTACAACGTTCCTGGCTAGCCCACTATTCTCCATCTGGGTACCCAGAGTGTGTGACTGTTTATGGACCCTGAAGTGCATGCATAACTGTTTGATTGACAGAGCCTATAAGCAAATTAGCCTGATTACACCCCTCCCTTGTTCAAGTCCCTTAAATAAATCAGACCTAACTCGTTTTTGCATTTACCCTGACTGTGGTTCCAGTTTGTGCAAGAGTACTGTACTGTTGTTATTTCCTGTGTATAACCTTGTTTTAGAGGGGTTCCCCAGGGCCGAGCCAGAGGAACCAGCCCTGGTGGTAAGTGCAAACAGTGTGGGTACTTGCGTGGTGTATCAGGGGTATTGTGAAAGTGATTATTGTGTATTGTTCCGGCCACTAGTAAGGAGAGAGAGGGGTTACAGTGTCCCGGAGGGATATGCCCAGGTTAGCTTGACCACCACCAACCCTGACCTCCAGGTGGAGGCACCCATTTTAGAACTCAGGCCCCTTAACCTGCTACTAGCTAAGCAGGCTGGGGTAGTAGCCCTTGGGATGGCGCCACCTAGGTGGTTACATTTTGGAAGCTCCGCTGGGATTTTGTGCCTTCTAGTGGCCAAAAATTACAAATTATTGGTAAAGATTAATGGCTACCCCAGTAGAAATGGCTGTACACCAGTTGGTGGGGTGGTGTACTGGGCAGGAGATCGACCCCCAAAATGCTCTGCTTATACTGGATATTCCCCTGGGTACCAGTAAAGACACTGTAGAGGGAGCACTCTCCAAAGCTGAATGTTTAAAAAACCCTGTGGTGGTGGGTCGGCAGGCTGATTTGATCACCCAAACTTTCATAGCCTTAGTAGAGTGTAGTGACCTCGCGAACAGCTCTAAAGTGACACAGACTATTGCCCCAGAAGGGGTTCCAGCTGCCTGGAGAGTGATAACAAAAGACAGTAAAGACCCCGGTGAGGATGAGCTCCCACCATTATCTGAGACGTTTGAGGAGAAATTTGCTAAGTTGTTGCTGGAGGAAGGGAAAACTGTAGAGGACTTTAAGAATCTATTCCTGCCACCTAGGGGTGTTCCTTCCCCAACACCCCCTCCCACTCCAGCACCTGTTACTGCCCCGCCTTCTGTGCCCATGCCAATGCTGGCCCCTATAACTGTACCTGCCATTAGTCACAACTCCTACCGAAGGCTGAGAATCTTCTCGGGCACCCTCCCCAACCCCTGGAGAAGGATGACTGGGAGACCTGGATAGACTATGTTGCCCCTCTAGTACTTGAATGGCAATGCTCAGAAGCAGAGAGATGAAAGAGGTTGAGTGACAGCCTCCGAGGTGCTGCCCTGGCTACCATCCATGCCAAGTGGGCCAATAACCCCGAAGCAACTGCACAGGACTATCTGGATGCATTAGATAATGTGTATGGAAGCCTGGATTCAGATGAGAATCTGTGGTGGAAAGTAAGAAATGCTCAGCAGTAACCAGGGGAGCCATTGTCTGTATATGTACCTCAGCTTGAAAAGCTGCTACAAGAGTGCCTCAGAAAGGGTAGTTTGCTGTTAAATGAATTAGATCAAACTAGGCTGGACCGGATCCTTAAGTCTGCTCCATTTTCAGAATTGTTACTGCTTCAGTTGTGCCTTGCCACCTGACTGGAATCACCCCACCCCCCCCGATGACAAGCTAATGAAAGAAATTTGGGGGGTTGAGCAAAGGTGACCCTGTGGGGGAATTGCACCCATATCTGCTGCTGCTGCGCAAGTGACCAAGAGTGATCAGCCAAGTGACACTCAGGGGCAAAAGTCGGCACTGAACGAGCACTCTGAGAATGCAAAGGACTTCCCGCCCTGGGCCCGGCATTGGAAAGATGAGCTACTAAAAGAAGTCAGAGAGTTGAAGACGGGTGCTTCTGCAAGGGTTTCCCCCATGCAACAAGATTCTGGTCCCTCTCAGGACGTGACTGCGATGGGGGTGGGGGTGCACCCTCAGGCATTCTCTACCGAGGATAGCTCCCAGGCTGAAATCCAAGAATTGACTGCCACCCTAAAGGAACTATTAAGATACGTTGCGCCACTCTCACCGCTGCAAGCAGATATTACTGCCTCAGTCCCTCATGCAATGTTCTCTCCAAGGATGACCCAGGAGTCTATCATTTGTCACAACTGTGGGAAGGATGGCCATATGAAGAGAGAGTGCCGGTCTGAGAAAGACTTAGAAAAGGTACCAAACAGACTCCAAGGGGAGCTCCGAAAAGCAAATCAATGGCCGAGGAGTGCCCGTAATGACTGCAGTGAGGGTTCAAGAAATACTAACTCAAATTTCTTTGTGGCTAAATCATCTGTCCAGGCCTCTGCTACTGCCTCTTCAGACTGGTCCAGAACAGTGGGCCTATCGATGGAGACTTCTGTGACTGTCAGTGGTATCCATGCTCGGGCTGCACTCGATAGCAGGTTGCAAGTGACTATTGTATTTCAGGACTGGTATGACAAGCACTTATCTGATGTGCCATTACAATCCCTGGAAGGCCAACATGTGTGGGACCTGAGCGACAAGTCTTATCCCTACCTAGGGTATGTCCACCTCTGGTTGTCTTTTCCTGCAACTGTAACTGGTGTAGAGGAGCGAGTAGAGACACTGGCCCTAGTGTCCCCCCAACGGACTGTATGATGGAGCCCCCCTGCTAATTGGGACAAACGCCCATATGTTCGGGAGACTGTTGCAACTCTGTCACGAGAAGCAAGGGCGACGGACTGGGAGGGCCCTGAGAATTCCAGCTCTCATCAAGAGGGCCTATGATTTAAAACAGAAACCCAAGGAAGTCAACCAGGATGAACCGGTGGGAATCATGTGGAAGAAGGACCCCAATTCAGTGGTACTGGCCCCTAACACCCAGTGTACCATTCAAGGGGAGGTCCGCCTCCGGAAAGATGTCAAGAACAAAATACTGATGTTGGATGTGCAAGGTGATGGAAAATTGCCAGAAGGATTATTGGTCAAGCCCACCATCTTGCCTGTTCGTGCCCATGCCTATGCATGATGAGTGATGGTCCAGATTCACAATGTGTCAGATCGGGAGATCCAGGTGAACAGAGGGTGCACCCTAGCTATGGTACACTGTGCAGACACTGCAGTATTGCCCAGCAACAAGCACCCTGGTGAGAAGGAGAGAGTGACCCAAGACTTGTTTGGCTTTGGTGACTCCCCGTTGCCAGCTGAATGGAAGGCTAGAATTAGCAAGAGACTTGCCCAGAGAGACCAAGTGTTTTCATTGAAGGAATGGGATGTGGGATGTGTCCAGGGTATGGAGCATCACATACGCCTGCACGATGAGCGGCCATTTCAAGAGAGGTCCTGACACCTAGCCCCAGCAGACATAGATGATGTGAGAAGACACCTGCAGGAAATGCTTGCTGCTGGCATGATTCAAGAATCCAAGAGCCCATACGCCTCTCCCATTGTGGTTGTGCGTAAGAAGAATAAGTCTGTGAGGATGTGTGTTGATTGTTGAACCCTGAACTGGCAGACCATCCCATACCAATACAATATGTCTCGTAGACAAGATGCCCTGGACTGCTTGAATGGGAGCAAATGGTTCTCGGTGTTGGATCTTCACAGCGGATACTACCAGATCCCGATGGCTCCGGAAGACCATGCGAAAATAGCCTTCATCTGTCCATTGTGGTTCTATGAATTTCTGAGGATGCCACAGGGAATATCGGGCACTCCAGCCACCTTTCAGCGACTGATGGAATGTGCGGTGGAAGATATGAATTTGCTGGAATGCCTGGTGTACTTGGATGATGTCATTGTGTTTGGGAGCACCTTAGAGGAGCATGAGAATCGACTGCTTAAAGTCCTAGACCGACTGGAAGACTTCGGCCTCAAGCTGTCCTTTGACAAGTGCCAGTTTTTCCAAACTTCTGTGAGGTATGTGGGGCACATAGTATCTACAAAAGGGATAGAGACTGATCCCAGTAAGGTTGAAGCACTGACTACTTGGCCACAGCCCCATAATCTGAAAGAACTACAACGTTTCTTGGGGTTCTGTGGCTACTACCGCAGGTTCATAAAAGACTATTCCAAGGTGATTCGGCCACTCTTGAACCTTACCCAGGGTTACCCTCCTACTAATCGTAAATACAAAAAAGGGGCCATTAAAGAACCAGAAAAAATATACTTCCGTCCAGGTGAACTCTTCAGGCCCCACTGAACGCCCGACTGTGAAGCAGCCTTCCATGAAATCATATACCAGCTCACCCACACCCTCATCCATGCCTATGCTGACCCTACCAAACCCTATGTGCTGCATACGGATGCTAGTCTGCAGGGTCTAGGAGTGGTGCTGTATCAAGACCATGAGGATGGCCTGAGACCAGTAGCTTTCGCCAGTAGGAGCTTGACCTTGTCCGAACGAAACTGCCCTGTGCATAAGTTGGAGTTCCTTGCACTAAAATGGGCCACTGTTGACCAGTTTCATGAATACCTCTATGGGGCAAAGATATTGGTGAAGACTGACAATAACCCGTTGTCCTATGTACAGACTTCAGCTAAGTTAGACGCCAGTGGGCACCGGTGGCTTTCTGCATTATCGACCTATAATTATGCTATCGAATACAGACCGGGCCTGAACTATATTGACGCTGATGCCCTATCATGAAGGCCCACATCCAAGAGTGATTGGGTCAGGCTGTCTGAACCTGACATTCAAGCACTGTGCCAAAAGTTTGATAGAGATGAACAGATGTCTGTGGACCCAGTGGACTGTTTAGTACATTGCTTGGGCCCTTCTGACACCTGCATACCAGCTGCTTATTGCCACTTCTCTGCTCTAAATATTAGTGCACTACCTCAATTTGACAATGACAGCATTCAGAGGGCTCAAGCCCAAGACCCTATGATTCAGCCAGCACTTCATGACCTGCATGCGGGGAAAGATGTGTCTAAGTTACGTTCCACTGACTTGCAAACTGCTTTATTGTTTAAAGAAGGCCCCAGATTGAAGTTGCTCAATCAGTTATTGTATAGAGAGACAGTAGATCATAGTGGCAAAGTAGACAAGCAACAATTGGTCCTGCCCACAGCCTTAAAAGATTTGGTATTGAGGCCCCTCCACAATCACATGGGGCTCCTCGGTATTGACAGAACCCACGACCTGGTACGATCTTGCTTCTACTGGCCCAAAATAGGAGCCGATGTTGAGCACCATGTAAAAACTTGTAGTCACTGCCTGCAAAGAAAAGCTCTGCCTCAGATGGCTGCCCCTCCCCCTTGTTAATATTACTACCAGCACCCCCATGGAACTAGTCTGCAGAGACTTCTTGTGTTTAGAACCTGATCGGTAGAACATTGGCAATGTGTTAGTGGTTACGGATCATTTCACACGGTATGTACAAGCTTTTCCCACCAAAGATCAAAAGACATCTACCTTGGCCAAGGTGCTAGTGGAAAATTTCTTCATCCACTATGGTGCCCCCCAGAGGACCCACTCTGCCCAGGGCAGAGACTTTGAGAGTCGACTAATCAAAGAAATGCTCTCTCTATGGGGGGTGCAAAAGTCAAGAACCACCCCCTATCAGGGAGACCCTCAACCGGAATGTTTTAACCACACCCTTCTAGGCATGCTGGGCACCCTCCACCCAAAAGACAAGCATAAATGGAGCCAGAAGATTAGCACCTTGGTACACGCATACAATTGCATGAAAAATGATGCTACTGGGTTCTTCCCCACTGCCTCATGTTCAGGAGACAGGTCTGGCTGCCAGTTGATGTCTGTTTTGGGGTCTCTTCAGATGGGGTCCGAGCCAAAATCTACTTGCAATATGTACAAAAACTGAAAGCTCAATTGAACCATGCCTATCAACTGGCCCAGACAATGGCCGTCAAGAGAAATCTAGCCAACAAAGAGAGGCATGATAAAAAAGTAAAGGCTCAAGAGCTTTGACCTGGAGACCATGTGTTGTTACGCAATTTGGGACTGCATGGTAAACACAAAATTGCTGATCGGTGGCACCATCTTCCCCATGTAGTAGTTGGAAAGTTGGATGATTTACCAGTGTGCAAGGAGCGCCCAGAGAACAACGCCAAAGCTGTCAAGACCATGTTCTGTAACCACTTGCTACCTATCGGCCCAATCATGATTGAGGCTGAACCCCCAGAAATTGAGCCCCTAGGCTTGTGACTCGTGCTGCTGCAAGAAAGAGACAGAGTCAACCTACCCCAGTGGTCACAGATTTAAGGTTTCCTCCGCAGCAGGCCCAGAATGATAGTGACTGTCAGTCCACTTCTGACGAAAGTGAGTGCGACTATGCCTATTACCCCTCTTATGAACTGAGTCAGCTGTTTCGAGGTAACCCCCTGATAAATTGTGGGGATTAAGCTGGGCTTTCTGGAATGCCTTACCCCCCAGCCTCGTCCTTGGAGCCAATGTTCCCAGAAAGTGAAGTGCAAAGTATCACGTCTTCAGATGTTGAGTCTTTGTGTATTGTGGAACTGTATGATTTGCTTGAAGAAGGGGCTTAGGGTTTGAGTCTTTCTGGTGACATACCAGAACTTGAAGAACACTATGAGAGTGCTGACCACCTCCCTTCCAAGCCTCAAAGCTTGATGGTGCCTGAGCCTTCGCAAAATGAGTCAAGTGTTGTAGAAACAGAGCCTGCAGAGCAATGAGCCCGACAGTGCCCCAAGTTTGGATGTTCCCACCCAGGCAGAGGCACCCCTCACAAGTGACAAGAGTCCCCAGAACAGTGTTGAGAGTACAGAGACTGTAGTTGTCCCCCTCAGAAAGACTGGCCGAGCTGTCAAGCCAGTAGTATGCCTCAGTTATGATTCTCTCGGGAGGCCAGTGGATTTGCCTCTCAATGTGGTGCACAAAGGTGTTTATGTCTCACCAAGCTCACTGCCCAAATTGAGCTTAACGGCCCATTCCAGGCTACTTGTTCTGCCCTCTCACCTTGGTTCCCCTGCCCCATCCAGACCCAAGTTAGCTGATAGGGAAAGGCACCCTCTTGCACTGTTCAAGGTACAAGAAGTTATTACCAGATTTAGTATAGTAATGTTCAACTGACTTGTGTGAAATTTGCCTAATGTATTGTGAGAATGGACAAAGTATTGGGAAATGTAGTGAATATGTATAGTAAAGTAATAAGTTTATGTTAACTGATGCATGATGGTACAGACTTGACACGGACGCCAAGTTTTCTCCAGGCAGGGAAGGGTGTAACCCCCCTACAAATGGGGGTTCCCAAAAAGTCTTCCTTGAGCTTGCCTAAATGCTCACTGCCAGGCTGGTGTCCTGCATTTTAGCAGTTTAAATGTGATTGCCAGAGAGTGCCTGTATAGCCTCTGTGTACTGTCTCTTTAAGAGCTGCCTGGATTGCAGTCATAAGTAATCTGAGCGGGATCTCAGTTGAAAGATGTAACTATTTGCTGAAAATCATTTAGAGTGATAATGATAATGTAGTTTGTCTAACCTGCCTTCTTTGCAGCAAAGACTGTTGGGTTCATCTCCACTATCTTGGTCCTGCACTGCGAATTGGACTAATCAGTTCTGGTGGGACCTAAAATGGAGCCGGACTACAGGAGTTGTCTGGAGTCAAAATCTGTAGGAATTGTAGTTTGGGGCTTTTGGTGCCTTTTTGCACCTGAAGGGGGAGCCTTTGTTGTGACTGACAGACAGATCAGCCAACCAAACCTTTTGGATTCTGGGGAAATTCCCAGGCTTGCTGCAGTTTGAGTCAGATTTAAGTTGGGAGCTGAAGAAGCAACATGCTTGAGACAGTTAAGTGATTTTTGAGCAGCAGTTCTGTGTAGTTTTGCATGGGAGAACTGTGAAAGGGCTGAGTTTTGGCCAGCCTGTCTGCCTGCTGTCCCTGAGAGGGAAAATAGAGTCTATTCAGACTGAATCCGAGTTGTGAGGACTATTTAAGCCACTGGACTGTGACCAGGCTTTAACCTGAAGAAGTCCGAAGATTTGCTGAATGAGATCAGCTTGTCAGGATTTCCAGCTGCTTTTGAATCCCCAGTTTGTGCAGAGACTTCGCAATTGTGACCAGAGAGCGGTTTGCCTGGTACAGTAGAATTTCCTTACATGTAAATGTGCTGTGTATTGAAAGTGGGTCTTGATTTGGTTCCCCACTGTGTGAACTGTGTTCTGCTTGCTGGAAGCTTTACCCAGCCTAATCGGACTGAATCCACATTCATCTCCATTCGGCCGGGGCCATGCCATGCTGGCCCTGCCAGACTACCCCATTGCACAGAGAAAGCCACCAACAAGAGACCTGCCTGGAGATCAGCCCCCTGCTCCACACTTGAACAGGAAGAATGCCTCTACGAATCGTGTGGGCCCTGCTTCTCCTGGCACTCCAGATTAACCACCTGCTGTCTCGAATTTTCATCCAGCCTGTGTCCAGTATTGGGTATCATGAGTAATCATCAGGGTAGCTCCCTGCAACAACAACCTAATCTAAAGTGTGTCATCTGATTGTACATAGAAACATAGAAATTGACAGCAGATAAGGACCACAAGGCCCATCCAGTCTGCCCATTTCTTTTTCTACCTTATAAATGTGCCATCGTCCTTTGCTGTCAGTGGCCTATCTATTCATACTCATCTGTATTGCTCCCTTATGCCTATTCCATGCCTGTTTGAAGCCCTGCACTGTATTCATAGCCACCACTTCCTAAGGTAGGCCGTTCCATGCATCCACCACCCTTTCTGTGAAAAAGAACTTCTTCACATTACCCCTTAATCAGCCTCTCTCTAATCTCATGCTGTGTCCTCTTGTCCTGCTATTTTTCTTATGTTGAAACATGTTAGACTCTTTCACCTTGTTAATGCCCTTAAGGTGTTTGAATGTTTCGATCATATTACCTCTCTCCCTTCTTTGCTCTAGGGTATACATATTGAGCTCCGTTAATCTGTTCTCATATGTCTTCTGATGCAGTTCCTGCACCATTTTGGTTGCCCTTCTCTGGACTGCCTCAATTTGGTTAATGTCCTTGTGAAGGTGTGGCCTCCAGTACTGCACACAGTACTCCAGATGGGGCCTAACCAGTGTCTTGTAAAGAGGAATTGTTACCTCCCTCTTATGACTTGTGATACCCCTACTAATACACCCTAACATCCCCTTAGCCTTACCTACTGCTTTAGGGGTCTGCTTGGATGATTTCAGGTCATCAGCGATGAAGATGCCCAAGTCTCTTTCTTCCTTTGTGACTGCCAGCAACTCCCCTCCCAGCCTATAGGTGGCTTCAGGGTTTCTCTTCCCTATGTGCATGATCTTGCACTTCTTTGCATTAAATCCCAGTTGCCACTCTTCCGACCATTTTGCTAGTTTATCCAGATCTCTTCTCATTCTGCCTACCTCATCTGCAAACAGACAAGCCTTACCCTCTAGTCCATCTGCAATGTCACTGATGAAGATATTGAAGAGGACTGGCCCCAGGAATGATCCCTGAGGTACCCCACTTGTGACTTGCATCTCTTCTGACTGCATACCATTTACCACCACCCTCTGTTTTCTGCCCATTAATCAGTTTGCCACCCAGTTCACCAACTTCTGACCCACCCTGAGCCTACCCAGCTTGTTTATCAATCTTCTATGTGGAACAGTGTCAAAAGCCTTGCTAAAGTCAAGGTAGGAGACAACTGCTCCCCCTTGGTCCACCACTCTGGTTACCCAGTCAAAGAAATCTAGGAGATTAGTTTAACAGGACCTTCCTTTTGTAAACCCATGCTGTCTTGGATCCTGTGCCCCTATGGATTCCAGGTGTTGCACTATCCTTTCCTTAAGGAGTGCTTCCATAATCTTGCCCACTACTGAGGTAAGACTGACTGGTCTGTAGTTCCCTACCTCCTCCCTGCTACCACTGTTGTGGAGCGGGATCACATGAGCCCTTCTCCAGTCTTCTGGGACCTTCTCCGTGCTCAGAGACTCACTAAACAGTTCTGCTAATGGCTCTGCTAGTTCCACCCTTAGCTCCTTTAGTACCCCTGGGATGTATGCCATCAGGTCCCATTGCCTTATCCACCCTGAGCTTAGTGAGTTCTTGTAGGACCCTTTCTTTGTGAAGGGAATAGTGCTCACCTCCCTCCCCCTGTGTCCATGGTGTCTGTTTTCTTTTCATGCACTGCGCCCTCCAGCCCGGATTACAAATAGTGTGTGTTGTGCATGTTGTTTTCTTCCTTCACAGGGCCCCAACCAGCTGCAATGTTCCTGGCTAGCCCACCATTCTCCATCTGGGTACCCAGAATGTGTGACTGTTTATGGACCCTGAAGTGCATGCATAACTGTTTGATTGATAGAGCCTTTAAGGAAATTAACCTGATTACACCCCTCCCTTGTTCAAGTCCCTTAAATAAATCAGATATAACTCTTTTTTGCATTTACCCTGTGGTTCCAGTTTGTGCAAGAGTATTGTAGTGCTGTTATTTCCTGTGTATAACCTTGTTTTACTGGGGGTCCCCAGGGCTGAGCCAGAGGAAAGCCCTGGTGGTAAGTGCAAACAGTGTGGGTACTTGTGTGGTGTATCAGGGACATTGTGAAAGTGATTATTGTGTATTTTTCCGGCCACTAATATAAAAAGAGGGGGGTTACAGTGTCCCGGAGGGCTGTGCCCAGGTTAGCTTAACCACTACCAACCCTGACCTCCAGGTGGAGGCACCCATTTCAGAACTCAGGCCCCTTAACCTGCTACTAGCCAGGCAGGCAGGGGTAGTAGCCCTTGGGATAGTGCCACCTAGAGGTTCCACTAATTTTGGATTCTAACCCCTTTTTTGGTCTTCAATTCTAAAAATACAAAAAGCTCAGAATTCAAGGTCTCCAAATCAGTAACTAGGCTTCTTAGCCACGCTTAATCCAGAACCATGCGATGTCACCCTCAAGGTAGTCCCCACCCAGAGAAATTTAAAAGAACACTATTAAACATGCAAGGCACCTTGGACCAAAAGACAAGGCCAAGTGGAACCAACAAGGGAGCTCACTGGTATCTGCGTATAACCGCACAAAGAGTGATGCTACAGGGTACTCACCCTACTATTTAATGTTCAGCAGGGAAGCGCAATTACTCATGGACATATGCTTTGGAGTTGCTGCTGTTGGAGTCCAGCCAGAGACCTATGTATACATCCAATGCCTTAAGGATCAACTGAATGCAGCCAGTCAGTATGCCTCAGACGTGGTCACCAGATGGAACAGAGCCAATGAAGCCAGGTATGACAAGAAAGTTAAGGCACAACAACTGTTGACAGGAGACAGACTACTGCTGAGGAATTTTGGACTGCTAGGAAAGCACAAAATTGCCGAGAGGTTAGGGAAATACCTTATGGCGTTTTTGAGCAAATACAGGACATTTGTGTGTACAAGACAGCTGGCCTTAGCACAATGTGAACCGTGCATCCCCACAGGACATCGGTAGCAAGGAGGTCCCCAAAAGGCTTCAACTGTCCAGTTAGTCTCATTCTTCCTGGCCCTCTGTGCCTCTGACCAGCTTTCTGTAGAATTTATTGCAAATGTGTGATCTCTATATCTTGGAGATTACAATCTAATTCAAGGAGAGTGCAAAAAGGACACAAAACCAGCTGAACAGTAAGATATGAGAGGATCACCACAGTGACAAGGCTGTTACTTGGGGCTCCCCATTACTGATTATGTACCCCCAGCAAGGAGGTTTTCACAAGGGTTGTGGATTGACAAGGGCCAGCGCTAACTCCAGAAGGAGTATCAAGTGGGACCCAGATGATTCACCGGAATCACTTGTTGCCTATTGGTCAAGTGGACACTCATGTTACTCCTATTGAACCTAAGCTGCCTAGTGCTCTGAAACAAGATCTGCTGCATACAGAAGGAAACTCACCATCGATAAAGTACCCCATGCCATCCAGAAAGCACTGGACAGTGACGCAACAGATTAGGAAACTGAACGGGTGCAGTATTACTCCACAGTGGAGATCCCTAGTTTGATTCCAGAAGCTTTACCTCAGGAGGAATCCAACAACCTGGAGACCCAGTTATTCCCTTACGCAGAACCTTTCATGCCTTCAGATACAAGGCTAGTACATGGGGAGAAGAATATCATGGAAGATGACAGAGTACCCAGATCCAGAAGACATAGTACAGCCTACTTCGATTGAAGCTACTTCTACGCTGGTGCTGGAGCTGGCATTCATGACCCCGAATTCAGAGGAAGAAGCATAGAAACCTAGAATTTGTCTGCAGATAAGAACTACTTGGCCCACCTAGTCTCCCCATTTTGTCCCTGCCTATACTGTCACCACAGACCCCGCCTGATCTCCAGCTACTTCCCCCCACCCTCACTTTCCTACCAAGATTCCATTGTGACTCTTCCCACACATGCTTGAAGCCCACCACTGTTTTCGCCCCAACCAACTCCGCTGGAAGACTGTTCCAGGTGTACACCACTCTTTCAGTGAAGTACATCCTCACATCCCTTCTAAATTCCCCCCCTTCCAGCTTTGCTGCATGCCCCCTTGTTCTTGTGCACCTTCTCTTCTACAAAGTACTCCCCTCCTGTACCTTCTTCACCCCCTTGAAGTACTTATAGGTCTCTAATATGTCCCTTCTCTCTTTCAGGGCGTACATACTGAGATATCTCAGTCTCTCCTCATAGGGCTTATGATGCAGCCCCTGCAGCATTTAGTTGCCCTCCTAGTACTCCAAGTGGGGTCTCACCAATGCGCGATACAGTGTTAATAACACCTCTCTCTTTCTGCTGGTGATCCCCCTCTCTATGCACCTCAGCATCCCACTGACCCTGCCTACTGCCTTGTCGTACTGCCTTGCCACCTGCAGGTAATCAGATATGATAACCCCGAGGTCCCGTTCCTATTTAGTGACCATCAATACCTTTTCCTCATTTTATATACTGCGCCTGGGCTTCTGTGCACTAAGTACATTATTTTGCACTTTTTTGCATTGAAACCCAGCCACCATATCCTGAACCACTCCTCGAGTTTTCTCAAGTCTCTATTAAGTTTTTCTTCACCAGCCCCCCCCAGACAATCTACCCTGCTGCAAATTTTGCTGCCATCTGCAAAGAGGCATACCCTCCCTTCTAGATCTTCTCCAGTGTCATTTATGAAGACATTGAAGAGGACTAGTCCCACTACTGAGCCCTGAGATACCCGCTGGTCACTCTCCCCTTCATTAGAGTGAGTGTCATTTACCACCGTACTATGTTGCCTATCAACCAGTTCTGTACCCAGTTTACCACCAGGGGTCCCACCTCCAAACTACTCAGTTTCCTTACAAGCCTCCTTTATGCATCAGGCCTATTATGCCATTCTGAACGACCTGTCAGGCCTTTGATCAGACTGATCTATGAAATTCTGGGTGCCTCCACTAACCAGTCCATAGACATAGTAAATAGGTAAGTAATAAACAATGACAGGATATGCATTATAGGATCTTAATGCATGCTCCAGGGCTGTACTAAGGCATGAGACTGAAGGCCAAGGTCCTTATGCCCCTGAAGTGCATTCAAATCCTATGTTGCACACCCTGGAAGGGCTTATTACACTTATAAACTTGCTCCAAGTAGTTTTTTGGGGGAGTAAAGTGAGATTCAGCACCTGACCATGGATTTATAGAGATTTAATGCACAGTCTGGTGACACCTCTCAGCCAATGAAATTTATAGATTTTTTCTTAACATTTTATAAAGGTATATACTGTATAGCAGGTATATTTCACTTTCCGTTTAATTTCGCTATATTCGCTATTTGCAATTCTGTCACGAAATTAAACGGAATGCGAAATAAGCATGATATACAGTATGTGCTTTGTGAACTGTGCACTAAAATAGATCTCTCTCACAAAGAAGTTAACAGCTACTCACAGCTACTTAATCACCTACTCTGACATTCATTCATGAAGCAGCTATTTGCAGCCCACTTACACATCGCATTAATGCTAGCTGACAACAGTTTAAAGTAGGTGTCAGTTTTTATTTAAAGTGCATAATGAATCATAACTAAGTAACCAAACCTTCCCAAAAAAAACACCACCAAGGTACTGGTGTTTTAGCAGTTGAAATGTCCAGTCTGTTCACTGTGTCTCAATCAGTCTTGTTCAGTCCTCTTCTCCTCGTCTCCTAAACCAAAACCCCCCTCCCAAAAAAAAAAGCAGATCGTATGGCACGGAGTAGAATCCTTAAAAGAGTCCAAAGTACAGTACTTACAGACACACTTCTTAAAACATTTACTGTGCTTTCACTTGTTTTTCACACTAATGTGGAAGCGGACAGCTGCCATCACACCGTCCTCGACTGCATACTTGCCGAGTTTAAACCGCAGGTCAGGGGTGTAGTGAGCGCATAGCTTGCAGGTCTGCTTTTCTTTGAAGGAGGAGGGGATGAGGCTGCCAGTTCCCTAACAACAGAGGTTGCGACATGCGACTCCACCCCAGAACTCTCAGCCAGTAATTCACTGTCCAACGCGCTCGGCTCTAAAGGGTATTTCCTTTTGTTTTGTGATCCTGACTTACTGCATTGAAGCAGAGACATCTCTGTGCAGTAGACTGATGAATGGATACTGGATACTGGGATCAGAGATGAAGGCAAGGAAAAAGTGATCAACTAATGCCAGACTTTATAGCGCAGTGCAGATTGATGAGATGACAGTAATTTAACCGTATTGCTGAACACAGTAGCCACGTAATTTCAATTAAACACGAATATGTATAGCAGGTTGAACTCCGCAAAATCTGCAGGACATGAATTCAACCTGCTATACAGTACTGTATGTAACACCTAGTTCCTTGCCCTGTATTATTTTGTAGATGCCCTGGGTTGATACCATAGCAAATGGATCCTACTGTGTGGGTATATTTATGAAGTATGGTTCTAGACAGGAATGTATGTGTCTACACAGGATGCTATGCCAAGTGATTTATGCCTAGATTCCACAGATGACTCTGAGTGGAGCGGATGGGCCGGCTTAAATTCCTTGATGATGGGTAGGGAATGGGTGGGTCAAGCCTACAGGGTGGGGCTTAGTAACAACAAAAGGGGAGGGGTAGGAATCCTTATTAGGAGAGGGACCCCTTTTCTCCTCATTAAAGAATGTAGAGATCCCGAAGGACGTTTTCTGTTTCTCCAAGGCCGCCTGGGGTTAACCGAGGTTCTGTTAGGAGGGATTTATGGTCCTAATACAGATTCACCAAGATTTTTCTCACACTTGATGGAACAACTACTGCCCTTCTCACATCTCCCTATCCTCTTTGGAGGGGACTGGAATCTTGTCATCCATCCAGACCTAGATAGGTCTGGCGTTCACAAAAGGGCCTCTTGCCAGCTCAATGGGGGACTGGAGATCTTATGCGCTCAATTGGGCTTGGAGACCCATGCCATATTTTGCATCCTGACAACCGACAATATACCTCCCCCCCCCCACAGCACGTATTCTCGAACTCATTACTTCTTAATCACTCTCTCCAATCTCTTGGGTCTCTTAACTTGTGAAATTCACCCTGCTGTGGTTTCAGACCACGCCCCGGTGTATATGGAAGGCTCACTGAAAGGATTTGAGGAACAGGATAGGGCCTGGCACATGAATACTACCCTCCTGAATGATAAACACTTTGTTAAGTCCCTTGAAGTGTACATGCAAACCTTCTTCGAGGAAAATGAAGGGACAGTAACTGGCGAGGATGTGCTGAGGGGTGCGGCAAAATGTGCCATTAGAGAGGAATGCATCCGTCTGGCCTCCAAGACCAAGAAACAGAGAGCAGCAAAGACTAGATGCTTACTGTCTCAAATCTGTTCACTGGAATGCAGTCTCTCCACTGCAGATGATCAGGTCAAATGGGCTAGGCTCCATGCCTGCAGGGCACAATATTTTGGCCTGCTGGCTGAACAGGCTGATCTCTCTCTCCAGAAGGTCAAATCCCAGTACTTAGAATCTGGAGAAAGGGCGGGCAAATTGTTAGCTCTACGGCTTAAACAGATAGAATCGCGGCAGATGATACACAGTCTTTAACCCTCCTCGGGAGGCGAAATCCTTACCAATCCCCGTGACATAGCTAATGCCTTCCTGCAGTTCTACAAGTCCCTTTATAGTTCAGACCAGGATCATGGACCTGATGAAACCCGTATTGACAGTTATTTGGAGTCCATTTTACTGCCCACACTCACAGACTCACAGCAAGAGATCCTAAAGGCCGACAATTCCCAAAATAAGGTACGGCAGGTCATTGGACAACTGCCTAAGGAAAAGGCTCCTGGCCCAGACAGATTTCACAACCAGTTTTGTGCCACTTTTATACATACCCTAGCTCCCATCCTAACCAAACTATTTAACTACCTGCGTGATTCTGCTGTCAGACCCCATGTTTTCCCAAGCCTGGATCTTGGTTATTCCCAAACCTGGGAAATAGCACCTTCTGTCCGGGAATTATCGCCCCATATCTCTTTTGAATTCTGACTTAAAAATTCTAACCAAGGTCCTGGCCAACCATCTTCTTACGACATGGCAGGGGCTTATCAGTCCAACGCAGGTAGGTTTTGTGGCAGGACGTCTTTCCTCTGATCAGTTGTGTAAGGTCCTTCACCTCATCAGCTAGCAGGAGACAGGAACATCCCAGCAGTTCTGGTGTCTCTTGACGCGGAGAAGGCATTCGACCATGTCTCCTGGCCTTTCTTGTTTGCCACTCTGTGGAAATTTGGATTCCGACCACAATTCTGTGATTGGTTGAGAGTCATAGACTATCAACTCTCGGCCAGGATTCGGTGTAACGGGGTCTTCTCCGCTCCCTTTCCCCTACAACGGGGTACCAGACAAGGCTGCCCCCTGTCCCCCTTTTCTCTTTAATATTTATCTAGAACCTCTAATTAGATCTCTCTAAAGTAACTCTGATATACAGGGCATCCCGATTGGCAACTCCAGATACACTCTTTCAGCCTATGCAGACGATTTGCTTTTACACCTAGAAAACCCTGTTGTTTCTCTACCAGCCGCACTAAATACTATAGATAAATTTTTCCCAAGTGGCAGGCTATAAATTAAACATTGACAAATCCATGGTGATGCTGTTAAATCCATATGTTCAGATTCATGAGATCAGAGACCTGGGCCTCGCCTGGGAACCTAAAGTGCTTTCCTACTTAGGAATTAAAGTGTCTAGATATATTTCAGCTCTGGCTAAACTTAACCTCTTCCCTATATCTCAAACAATAATGGCAGACCCACAGAGATGGAGATCTCTCCCACTCTCTCTGTGGGGATGGGTAAATATAATTAAGATGAATATTCTTCCGAGGCTACTGTATCCGCTAAATGTGGTAAGCCCATTTCTTCCCAAATCCTGGTTTACCTGTCTCCATTCCTCCATCTCTGATTTTCTCTGGTTGGGTAAAAGCAACTCGTAGAGCATATTCCAAGCTGACTCTCAGGAAGGAGCTGGGGGGCTTACAACTACCTAACTTCTTCTTACACTACTGTGCCATTCATTGTTGCAAAATTTTGAGGTGGAACTCGGGAACCACCAACCTTCCAGACAACTGCTACTCTCCGCCTTGGCTCTCTAGAGAGAGACAACTTTGTCGGGCTCAGGGTATTGATATTGCCAGTCTTACCTATACCAGACCCTCTGATCTCCCTAAATCTCTTTGTAATTCCCCAATATGGTGGTCCCTTAAAGCCCTTTGCCAGATTCATTCCCATATGGGACTGGTCCTGCACAAAGACCTCTCCCAACCTATATTCAGGTACCCACACTTTAAGATATCCAACCGAATGATTCCCCAGAGTTTCTGCCCAGCCTTGGCAAAGGCCTCAATCTCATTATTGATCAACCTAGGCAGACTTTGTTCGGTGAAAGCGGTTCAGGAGAAATTCTCTGTCCCAGTCTACAACCCCTTTAAACATCTCCAACTAATCAAGACGATCTCCTCATTCATTGGCCCATATCCATGGTCGGACTATTCTAGCCCACTATTACACACACTCATAGAAACAACAGAGTCACCTCACCCGATTTCTAGATTTTATGCCCTGTTGCAGCTGCATGACCCTAGCAATACTCAGGGAATTTGCTACTACTGGCAACAAGAACTGGACGTAAACTTAAGCACTAAGGAGTTGCAACGAGTCTGCCAATGCTTATACAAATTTATTAATCAAGACCGTCTCCGTTTCCTGCAGTTCCAAATCTTACACAACCTCTATTTCTCTCCTGCAAGATTATACAGGATGGGTAGAACAGATTCACTGACATGTAATAGATGCGGTTTGCAGGACGGCTCCCTAAAATACATCCTATGGGACTGTACCCGGATAACTTCCTTTTGGCAAACAAAAGTGCTCTTGATCCCATGCTAGATTTAGACTCCTACTTCACTCCACAAATCTGTCTGGTGGTCCACTTCCCCCAGGAGATGCTAGACTGTCGTAAAGCTCACATATCATTAATCTCTGGGGTAGCTAAACTCATTAACATAAAACACTGGTTAGACCAGACCTGCCCCACTTTGAAAGAATGGCACAGTGAAATTCTCCAGGTTTTGGAAATGGAACGATAAATTGCTAAACGAGCAGACAGACTCGAAGCATTTAATAGGAGACGGGTCACGTTGGTGGCTCTTTTACCTTTGATACAAAATCCATAAGTCTCCCTAGGGATCAGCGATAAAGTTGGACCGCAGCAGCATTTAGGGATCAAGAACAGGGGGTCCCTCTGCTAATAATTTAATATTTGTTACCAGTCACCGATATAATAGCCAGGGGGGCTCCTCCAGCTCTATTCCTCGAACCCCTAGAAACTAGGTTTACGGTGCTCCGGTGGGGGGGGGGGATATTTCTTTAGGAGGTAACTGCTTCTATGTTTTATGGTCATACCAATGATTTGTTGTGGTTATGCATTTTTGCTTCACTGTCGCAGCTTCCTCTATAGTGACTTGACACCTGTATTGTGTACTGATGTTGAAAAGAAGCTATTGATTGTACGGCTGTATGTTTATTCTTTCTGTAAAATTTAATAAAATGTATTAAATTAAAAAAAAAATTCCTTGATGGTTCCCACCTCCCATTTATAACTAAACATATAAATCATTTATTTCATCATTTTAAGCCATTTTTATGTTGCTTGCACGCATGTGCAAGAAACATAGTGCCATCATCGGAGATTTCGGAGGTGTGTCACCTCCTCCTCCAATTCAGTCAGTGTGCTGGCAGGCGCAGACCCTGTAAGCCAATGCATTTTGGAGCTGTCTATGACACGCTCCAAAATGCAGTGGCATACAGTTGAAAGGGGGAGCTACGCTAGTGAGCACCGATAAGATATCGGCTGCTCACGCAGCATACTCCCCACAGGCGTCGTGCGCGCTCCCTCGCGCTGTATAGCCAATGGGTGGCCAATCCTCGGCTGTGCTGCGTTCCCCACCCCAAAGCCTTCAAAATGCCACACTGGGTGCCCACCCCAGCATGGCAACTAATCATATAGTCGACAGGGGTGCCCAATCCCCCCATCGGCTAGCGCTGTCCTCCCCCAGTAGTAGGTGCCACGCTGGAGCCCACCCAAGCGTGGCAAACTATTCCTTAGGCCACCGCGGCTGAGCGGCCCCCAAGTCCTTGTGCCATGCTGGGAGCCCACCCCAGCGTGGCAAATGTCCTGACGTCTTTTTTTTTAAACCTGAAAAACAAAAGCGGTCCTGGCGCATCTCCCAACCCCTCCACAACCGCACCCACCCACTGCGCACCCAGCCTCCCACACCCCTCACCCCATACTTCCTCCGGACTCCGCGCGACGATCTGGTGGACGGGAACACGTCTGCACTCTTCAAAGCCGACCGCGAACTGAGGAAATGCCGGTAAGCTGTATAATGGGTTACATAGGGGGTTTCAACTTTGTTGCATATCTTAGGCATTTTGGGAATTTTGCACCAAACTTTCAACATGGGGTTTTTGGGACCCCTTCTCATGAATGATATCACTGTCATGGCGTTATTCGGGCCTGAAGGGCGATTTCGCGCAGTGACTGTGCAGTGACTGCGAAATCACCCTTTGGGCCCAAATACTGACATGACAGTGACATCATTCATGAGAAGGGGTCCCATAAAGCCCACATTGAAAATTGGATCCAAAATTCAATAAATGACTGTTTTACTAGCGTTGCGCGAGTTCCTACGCAGGCTCGTAAGTTCGCTAATTCAATATTTTTCACTCCAGATTTTCAACATTGCCATTTTACCACACCTTCTTATGAGCAGTACAGCTGTCATTTTTCACATCTCACCCAAAATGTGTTTCCGCCCATGTAGCGCAGAATGGTGCAGTCGGTGTGCGAAATCAATGTACGGGACAAATTAAGAAAATCATATTGACACCATTCATGAGCAGAGGTCTTAAAATGGCTATGTTGAAAATTTGGTGAAAAAATTCCTAAAAATAACTGTTTTACGAGCATGCGTTGCGCAGTTCCTACGCACGCTTGTAAGTTCGCAAATTTTCAATATTTTCACTCCAGATTTTCAACATTGTCATTTTACCACACCTCCTTATGAGTAGTACAGCTGTCATTTTTCACATCCTGCCCAAAATGTGTTTCCCCTCACTTAGCACACAATGGCTAGTCGGTAAAGTAAATCAATGTATGGGACACATTAAGAAAATCACCATGACACTGTTCATTAGCAGAGGTCTTAAAATGGCTATGTTGAAAATTTGGGGAAAAAATTCCTAAAAATGACTGTTTTACGAGCGTGCGTTGCGCAGTTCCTACGCACGCTTGTAGGTTTGCGAATTTTCAATATTTCCACTCCAGATTTTTAACATTGCCATTTTACCACACCTTCTCCTGAGTAGTACAGCTGTCATTTTTCACATCTCACCCAAAATGTGTTTCTGCCCATGTAGCGCGCAATGGCGCAGTCGGTGTGCGAAATCAATGCATGGGACACATTAAGAAAATCACAGTGACACTGATCATGAGCAGAGGTCTTAAAATGGCTGTGTTGAAAATTTGGTGAAAAAATTCCTAAAAATGACTGTTTTACAAGTGTGCGTTGCGCAGTTCCTACGCACGGCTCGTAAGTTTCGCAATTTTCAATGTTTCACTCCAGATTTTCAACATTGGCATTTATCGCACCTCCTCATGAGCAGTACAGCTGTTATTTTCACATCCTGCCCAAAACATGTTCCCCTTCATGTAGCATCACAATGGAGTAGTCGCAAGTGAACTCAATGTGTGGGACACATTAAGAAAATCACAGTGACACTGATCATGAGCAGAGGTCTTAAAATGCCTGTGTTGAAAATTTGGTGAAAAATTCCTAAAATGACTGTTTCATGGTGTCGTTGGCAGTTCCTCATGCAGCTTTCGTAAGTTTGCGAGATTTTCAATATTTTCACTCCAGATTTTCAACATTGCCATTTACCACACCTCCTTATGAGCACTACAGCTGTCATTTTTCACATCCTGCCCAAAACATGCTTCCGCCCATGTAGCACACAATGGCATGTCGGTAAGAACTCAGTGTATGGGACACATTAAGAAAATCACAGTGTCACTGTTCATGAGCAGAGATCTTAAAATGGCAATGTTGAAAATTTGGTGAAAGAATTCCTAAAATGACTGTTTTACGAGTGTGTGTTGCACAGTTCCCATGCATTTCGTAGGTTTTGAATTTTCAATATTTCCACTCCAATGACTTCCAAATTCCTAAACAGCACATAGAAGCAAGCAACATTCGGCATTGACAAATGCTTGTTATGTTTGCTTGCACGCATGCACAAGAAACATTATGTGACAGCTAAGGAGAGAAGCGGGGTTTTGGAGGTACGGCACTGTGGCAGCCAATGCCCCCACTGCATTTTGAGGCATGGCCCTCTTTCACCAAGGTGGTGGTGTGCTGCTTCTGACACTAGTTCAGCAAGCATGCCATCAACTTGAAATGAATTTGCCGCTGCAATGAGGGAGCGACCTGTCATTGCAGGGGGGTGCTTTGCCTGGTGTAACATTGCAATTAACATGGCTGCGGCCGTCCAACTCAGAGTCCCATGAAAGCCAACGGGGTGCCCAACTTCTGTTGGCATGTCCCTCCCAGATCATTTGCCGAGAGGGGAGGTATAGTCCCCATACATTTTGTTTGCCAGTGGGGTGCCCAATCCCCCTTGGCATCATGTCTCCCTCCCACCACAGATCCTTTTTTTTTCGACAGGGCCCAACCCGTTGGCTCCAGTCTCCCCACCAAAAACACGTAGGTAGCATGCTGGGAGCTCACCCCAGAATACCAAATGTACTTGAAAAAAGGAAAACCTTCCAGCGATGGTTTAAATTGTTTTGTTTTTACCTGAAAAGTAGAAAATGGTCCCTCGTTGTGTCTGGTGCCCTCTTCCCAGCCCGCACCCACCCTCTGCGCACCCTACATCCCTGCACCACCCTCACTCCATACTTACCTCTGGAGCCCAGCTCAATGATCTTCGGTGGACCGGGAACACGTCTGCACTCTTCAAAAGCCAACTGCAAACTGAAGAAATGCCGGTAAGCTATATAATGGCATAAATGTTTTTTTTCCAACTTAGGTGGATATCTCCGCCATTTTTGTGAATTTTGGCACCAAATTTTCAACATGGGGTTCTTGGGACCCCACCTCATGAATTCAGTCATTGTCATGTTGTTATTTAGTCCCGAAAGGTGATTTCGTGGTCACTGCATGGAATCACCTTTCGGGGCTAATGACACGACAGTATTACTGTTCATGAGGTGGGCTCCCAAAATGCCTATTTTGAAAATTTGGTGAGAACATTTCACAAAATGACTGTATTACAAGAGTGCATTGTGCAGTTTCCATGCACGCTCATAACTTTGAGAATTTTTAATATTTTCACTCCAGATTTTCAACATTACCATTTTTTCACACCTTCTTATGAACAGGACAGTTGTAATTTTTCACATACTACCCGAACTGTGTTTTCGCACATCTGGCGCAGAATGGTGTGGTCGCTGTAGCAAATCAACATTCGAGACAGAGTAACAAAATCATAGTGCCACTGTTCATTAGCTGAGGTACCAAATGCTTTCATGAGGTGGGGGTCACAAAAAGGCCATGTTGAAAATTTGTAGTGCATATACCAAAAAACGCCCAGGGCTTTACGGTTTTTAACCATAACATCCCACCCTGTACAGACTGACAGGCATCAGTGGAGTGCATTTGGATTGCTGGCTGTAATGCTCATGCCATTCCACCCCCATCCTATAGCCAGTGACAGGCATCGAGGTGTGCTTTGGACTCTTCGGCCCGAGAGTTCACCCCATTCTCCTATGCTGCACCAATTTCTGCGTATGTCCTTATGAAAATGGGTAACTGTAAAGCCGAACACCCTAAGGCACATCTCAACACTTGTCAGTGTCTGCAGTATAGGGTGAGGTGAAATGGCATGAGCGTTATGTGCGACGACCCAAAGGAACACCCCAATGCCTGTCCATCTCTGCAGGGTGGAGGTGGGGTTCGTGTGAAGTTCGATACTTCACTGTCATTCCTATTCTGCATCTGTCTAACTCCTGCACTTCCAATGCGAATACCAGCAAGCAAACATTCGGTATTGGCAAATGCTTGTTATTATGTTGCGACGCTATCCTGAGACACAAAGTTTAATTCAGCGCTAAATTGGGACACTTAGCTGAGTAAACCTGTACATCATGAAGCAGAAAAATATATCAGGAAACAACTGGTAGAAGAGCAGTTTACTGTTAAAAAAAAAACAGACACACACCTGTGATCCAAAACAAGCCTGAAATGGATCTAGACAATCGCTACATGAGCTGGCCTTCAGTTTTAGAGAATTAAATCAAGAAGTCTTCAGTCATAAAGCCGGAATAGGGGACTTGGAAGCTAGAGATAGCAGTGGGGAAGATTTGGCTGTTTAAGAAGCTCAAAACCCCATAGAAACATAGATTTTGCCAGCAGAAAAGGACCTTTAGGCCTATCCAGTCTGTCCCTTGTCCCTGCCTATACCTTGACCACTGACCATAGCTGGCCATAGGTGTCACTCCCTCGCCCCTTTCCTTTACCTAATTTGCCCCCGTGCCTATCCCATGCATGCCTAAAGCTCCCCCCAGTCTTTGCCCTCACCACCTCCTCTGGCAGGCTGTTCCAGTAATCCATCACCCTTTCCGTGAAGAAGTATTTCCGCACATGTCTCCTATACTTCCCACTCTTAGCTTCATTGCATGCCCCCTTGTTCTAGTGCCTTCTTTTCTCTGAAACGGATCCTCCACTTGCACCTTGTTCTCTCCTGTGAGGTACTTGTAGGTTTCAGTCATGTCCCCTCTCGCTCTCCTCTCTTCCAGGCAGTACATGTTGAGTTCCTGCAGCCATTCCTCATAAGGCTTCTCATGCAACCTCCCCCCCTCACCATTTTGGTTGCCCTCCTCTCTACTGCCTCCACCCTTTCAATGTCTTTGTGAAGGTTCGGCCTCCAGAATTAGACACAGTAAGCCAGGAGAGATGAAATAATTCAAGGAAAACTACAAAACTCCAGGAAAATTTGAAGGCATAGAAAGTCGAAATAGACGTGTTCGAGCTCAGAGAGGGGATAAAAAAATGACCCAATAGGATTTACAAATAAAATATTAAAGGGCAACAGTCACTACCAAGGGCCCCCGAAGTCAAGTGTGGAGCTAGTCCCAACATACACTTAGTGTAGAAAAATATTTTGGTTTGCTTACCATTTACTATATAGTACAGTAGATTACATCAGACTAATTTTGCTTAGTTCTAGGCTGACATCTTCTATTCCTAAAAATCCTAGAAAACCCTGCAGCTGACATCAGAGCATTAGGCAGCAATGAGATGATTCAATAGCCTGCAGCGCATGTCAGAGTTTATGGGAGCTCTGATCTTTAGTTTCCTGGTCCTGCTGTCCTCCATCAGCTAAGTACAGTCACAAAGGACTGTACTTTGCACGTGGAGAAAAGCAGACCCAGAACACATCTCATCAGAGATTATAAATGCTCTGACATGCATTGCAGGCTACTGAATCTCCCACTGCTGCCTACTGCTCTGATGTCAGCTGCAGGAGATTCTGGAATTTGTAGTAAAATAAAATGCCAGAGCCTAAACTTTCAGCACAAGGCTCACGTCAACTTAAAAACTTTATTTATAGTTGCTGCAAGTCATACATTAGCATCTTAAGAAGTTACCGCATGGTGTGCATCTCTCTGAGGGTAATCGCCCTGGCCGCCAGGACAAGGACATATGGCACTATACGCTATACAGCACTACAGCATAACTCTCATAGTTTCCATTATACACACACATCATTGTTCAGTATTCCATTTCTTCATTTTGCCACGCTCCCCCTCCCCTGGCCCTCCCTCCCTATTAGAGACCTTTCTTGACATATTAATTGTCTCATACTTCGCAGCTGATACTATGGCCCCTCGTTTTGGTGATCAGGGTTCATCTCCCATGTGCTCCGACAGAGGAAATAGTCACAGACCAGCTACTCTAGGACTCACTACAGGAGAAACCATGGAGAACTCAATGCACTTTGCAAAGGATCCCACATTAGACTATACATGGAGGGTAGTTGCAATACTTTGTACAGTTTTTTTAATTTTCTATTTTCATACTCTTAATTTATTTATTTAATGAAATGTTTAATCAGGAAAGGCTCATTGAACGACAAGTTGCTAGTCTCACAGTGCATCCTGGGGGAAAGGGTAGTGGAAATACATACATGCATACAACAGCAAACATTATTACAACAATATTGGCAGTGGTGAATAGCATATAAAAGAAAGAACATATTAAGTACAGCACATAAGTACAATTGTTTACAGAGGTCACAATGGACAGGTCAAATGCATTACATTAGGATAACACTTTAAATTCAAGATGCTGGTAACATTTAGCCCAAAAGGAAGGGGTGGGTAGGGAGTAACAGCAGAGGTGGAAAGGTAGCGGGACTGGGAGGGGAGCAGATGAATAGGAATCCAGGTTATAAATATATTGCTAGTTGCAGATTGATAGGAATCTAAAGTCATAGTTATATTGGTAGTTATAGATAACCTGAAGGAATGGCCAGGTAGGGATCTCTGCAGGGAAAGAAAGCAGTGGGGCTGGAAGGGAGCTGTAATTCAGAATAGTTACTTAATATATTGATAGAGGTTGGGGAGCAGGCCAGGAATACCAGGTAGGTTAATTGCAGGTACAATTCACAGAGAGGAAATTATGTAGGGCTGAAGTTATAGAGGAGGGGGAGGAGAAGTGGCGTAACTGGTAAGGAAGTGAATTCCACAGTTTTGGGAAGTGATACGAGAAAGCAGCCTGGCCTACAGTGGTAGACCGGTGAGGGACAACCAAGGAATGGCAGTCGTAAGAGCTAAGTGAGTGGGCAGAGGGAGGGAGGGAGGATTGACAGAGAGGAAGTGAGATAGAATGGGAGCAATCCAAACCAAAATTTAGAGACAAATTTAGCAAAATGATGGAGGCGTCTATTTTCTAGTGAGGGGAAATGCCAGGAAGTGGTAGAGTTGACAGCGGTGGGTGAGAGGAGGAGAGCCCAGACAGCGCAGCGATAGAAGGAGTTGAAGAGGGTATCCAATCTGGCTAAGGAGGTCTTGGGAGCGGCACTGTAGACTACATCACAGTAGTCAAAAATAGGAAGGATCATCTTCTGGGCAAGTTTGCACCTAGCCGGGAGAGGGAGACAGTTACGGTTCCTGTATAGAGTGCCGAGCCTAGGGCACAGCTTTTTCAGGATGGTGTCCACACGACCAGAGAAGGTGAGATGTTGGTCAAGCCAAACACCCAGCTATCTGAATGAGGAGGTGTCCTCAAGGACTGTCCCATCAAGAGTATGGAAGAAGGGCAGGGAAGGGAGCCTAGAGAGTCTCTGCCTAGTGCCGAAGGTCATGGAGACTGTCTCCTTGGCATTTAGAAAAAGTTGATGAAAGCAAAACCAGTGCTGAACATTATTGAAGTCCTGCTGAAATCTGTTTTTAAACATCAGTGGGGGACTGTTTGGAGTTGTAGAGGACCGTGTCATCCGCGTGCATATGTATTGAGGTTGATGTACAGAAAGATGGTAGGTCATTAAGAAATATGGAGAAAAAGTTTAGAGTCCAACACGGACGCTTGTGGGACACCAGTGTTGATGGGGGGGGGGGGAGATGTGGAGTCAGCGATTTTGGCTGACTGGGTCTGACCTACAAGGTAGGCTCTGAACCAGTTAGTGGCTGAGACAGTCAGACCTGCTGAGAAAAGGGAGTTTAGTAGTAGGGTCTGGGAAACCATGTCAAAAGCCTTGGCTAGGTCATCAAAAATGGCAGACATGATTTGACCACTGTCCAACCCTGAAAGGATGGAGTCAGTAAGCCTAATCAGAGAGGTGGTGGTGGAATGTTTTTTTCGAAAACCAGATTGGAAGGGAAAGAAAAAGTTGGAGTTAGAGAGATAAGAAGAGAGTTGGGCAAGAACCAAGTGTTCTTACAGTTTGGAAAGGGTGGGAAGGCGGGATATGGACAGTAGTTCCCCCGTGAGGAAGGATCACCACCCTTAGGTAGGGGAAGAACAATAGCATGCTTCCAAATAGGTGGGATGGTTGCCATTTCGAACGAGAGGTTGAAGAGGTCAGACAGTGGGGCAGAGATAGCTGTAGCTGAGAGATATAGCAGCTTGGGGTTCGAGCCATCAGACAAACTGTCTTTGGATGGGTTTAAGGCGTGCAAGGCATCCAAGGTGTCAGAAGGGGCAATTTTAGTGAAAGAGAAACAAGTAGACTGGGGCAGTGTGCATGGTGAGGTGGAGGGGGCACCTGGCCTAGTAGACAGTAAGGAGGATAGGAGAGCAGAGGAACAAGAGGTGAAGTATGAATTAAATTCAGTGGCAACACTGGGGTGATTAGTGATAAGGGTGTTGTTTATATTGAGGAGGGAGGGAGGAAGGAGTGTAAGGGGGGGGGAGAAGAGTGAGTGGATGACTTTCCAGAATTTTGAGGGATTGTTTATGTTGCACTGAAAGGTTAAGCTGAAGTAGTCTGCCTTAGCCAAACAAGTGGCCTTTGTGCACTTGTTGCGAAGAGAACAATATGCGTCATATTTTTTAGGGAGCTTTGAGCTTTATGTAGCTTCCAAGCTTGGTCCCATGCACTTTGACAAGCTATGAGGTCAGGTGAGATACATGGAAGGTGGCTCCCACTGACTCTGACATGTCAAAGTGGGGTGTACTGATTCCAGATGTCGAGAAATTTACCTTTAAAGTATTCTGCGGCTTCATCTGTCGAGTTCGCTGAGGCACCCAGTTTGTATGAACTAGGTTATGGAGGAGGGGCGTGAGGTGCAGAAATTTATATGAGTGAGTCATTAAAGTTTTAGGAGAGGCCTTGATTCTGTGAATTTTACGTACTTTTACATAAAATTTTATTTTAGTGAATTTTAGCAGTAGATAACCCCACTGTGTTACCGTAGGGGAGTTCTCTAGCATCCAGTTCTGAGCTAGGTACCTTCTTATCTATTGCAGCACCAGAAGCCAAAGAGGGTGTCTGTAGTTCTATTGGTGCTGGGGTGGGCCCATCATGCATTCCAGCAGCACCACTTCCATAGCACGTGAATATGGAAAAGTCAGGATTTTGGAAAGGATGTCAACTATCTCAACCTGAAAAGCAGAGACCTTGGGACACATCCAGTATAAGTGCATAAAGGAACCTTCACCCACTTTACATTTCAGGCAACGGTCTGATTTTGTGGGGTCAGTTGTCTTTGCAAGGGTTGAAGTAAAATATATCCTATGGAGGATGTTGTACTGCAGTTGCCAGAGTCTGTTGTTTTTGGAGCTATGTGCTACCGCCCATTTGGCCTCCTTCCACGCACCCCCAGGCAGCTGAATTTTCCCCAGGTCCTGTGCACACTTGTGTCTCAGATTTTCAAGGCTGTCTGGAGAACTATTATTCAAGACGAAGTAGAACTGCTGCACTGGGTGGGAGTTATTTCCCCTGCTGAAGAAGAACTTCTTAGATAGGGAAAGATATGGGTCCCTAGCAAGTATGCCCTGGGTCTGTATGAGTTTATTACAAATTTCTAGGTACACATAAAAGTCCTGAGGACACAAATTAAACTTCTTTGATAGTTGTTGGAAAGTAACCTGTACACCTCCTTCATAATGTAGCCCATTCGCTGTGTGCCAGTGGGCTACTACCCATGCCTGCTTGTCCTCTAACAGGTTTAGGGTCCTGGGTCCTGCTCCAGTGGTGTTAGGAGGCCCTATCCCAAAGATAATGAAAACAGCATGGTGCCTCCACCCAGAGAGAATTTGAAGTGGGTCAGGTGACTGGCTGAAACAGCCCCCTGGGATACTGTACCTACTCACCTCCTCTACCAGCCACCCCACACACTGGATACCCAGCAATTCAGTACCACCATAAACCATGAACAATAATGCTTGGACAGACTCAGAGAATTCCTGCACACATAATTTCAAACAGTAAACCACAGCTTTATTTGGGGGTAAGGAATAGGGAAAGAGATACCTGGATGTGGGATTGCTGTGAAGGCAAAGCGTTAGTGAGATATGCAATTTTCAAACTCATGGGTCCATAGGCCAAGCCCTCCTCCACTGGTACAAGTGCCCCCCCGAATTGTCCCTAAGGGTACCCACTAGTTGCAGGCCTGATCGGTGCCACAGGGTGGCCGGCTGTAGGACCCTGAAACAGTGAAGCTTGAAACTTGAAATTGAAACAAAACAATTTCCCCCTTGATCCTTCCCAGGAACCAGGTCCTGGGTACTCACAGTTTGAAGATCTCAGCACCAGGGGAAAATGGAGCTCCTTTAGTTGTGCAGCCAATCAAGAGCAGAACGGCCGGGATCCATCTGTCTGGATGGAACTTGCTTGAGGATCTTGCAGCTGGTCACCTTGATTGCAGTTCTGGTCACTTGTCACCTTCAGCCGCTTCTGGCCTGGTACAGAGCACTGTGGCAGGACAACACCAGCCCCAGAAGGCCCAGACCTGAGAGTGGCTCCACAGCCTGCCTCCCTGATCGGAGTGCCCTAGCACTCGGGTGCAAGACCCCCCAGCTCTGGGTGAGGACTCCCAAACAGTGAGGGTCCTCCTGCAGTCCCTGCATTGAGCTCTCACAAAGAAAAGTTATTGGCAGTCACTCCACTGAAGTCCAATGCCAATTTTAGCAGATGCTAGCCTCTGATTCAATCAGTGTCAGTGCAATTCAGCAAGGGAGAGAATTCAGCAACAACACCCCCCTGCACACCAGTCCACCCTTTCAGCTTAGCAGTGTTCAAAACTCTTTTACTTGGCTATAGCAGGTCCACCAATCTCAGCCGCTTTAACCAGTTCACTCAGGACACACACAGTTTCTGGCTTGTACTCCAACCTAAGGCATTCTGCATCTTTCAAGAAAAATGCAGTTGCAGTCTACAAGGCAAGTGACCTCTCAGCAGCAATTGTAAAGCTTAGATATCTGCTCAGTCTTCTCAGTTAATCTAATTTCCCTGTGTAGGGTATCTGCCGCTTTTAGTTTCTCCCAGTACTCATTCAGCAACTTCTCAGTGCCTGAGGAAACAAGATCTCAGTTCAGTCTCTCTTTATCTCTCTTCCCCTTCACAATCCAGTCCTACGTCCAGCACCTGGGGAGTCCTTCAGTAAACACACACTTCGGATTAGGGCCAGTATAAGCCCCTGAAGTCCACAGTCTGCTCTCATACCACAGTCCTGACTTGTAGAGAGCCCAGCAACAAACTGACTCAATCCCAGAAAGCCCACCTGGTTCAGCAGAAAACCCAGGGTCCTGATTGGCTGATGGAGCCTATCAATAATGGATCCCCATGGAGATCAATATTTCCTGCTTATTTATTGGGGCATGATCTAGGTGCCAAAATTAGCCCCCTCCTTTTCCCACGAATCACTTGGTGTCCAGTTTGGGTGCCTAGATCAGTGATTAGCTTCACCACTGAGGTTATGTGTCACAAATATGTCAGCTCCCATTTGTTTACAGGGAGCCCATACAGTTTGGTACAGTGCAATACAGTTCCCCTCCTTTTGCAGCCCAACACAATACTCTATTTAAATCATCACCCCCACTGGATTGTAGCCTCAACTGTTCCCTTTCACATGAGCCTATCATTATATGGTTTGCCCCAATAGTTTTCGTGTCGCTGCTGCCGAAACGCAGTCCCCCCAGGCGGCAGCAACAGTCCATTAATACTCATGTGGGCTCATGAATAATTCATGAGCCCTCGTTCATGCCCCAATTTCAAACTTCATTTTTAAACTTCCCCCAAGGCTTCTCATAAGCCTGCTAAGGTCACCATTACCGTTTAGGCAGAGAAAGGCACTGGAACCAGGAAACTCAGTCTCCAATGACTGCAAAATCGGCAGTCTTTAAAACAAAGGCACTACATGCGCATGTGCAATCGCCACAGGCTCCGAGGAACATTGCAGTAGCGGTGATCGCAATTTAACATTTTAAGCCCAAAATGGGCTGAAATCAACTGCAGGCTTTTCAGGGAGGGTTTATGGGCATTAGAGGATTTGGGGAGTAGCGGGGAAGCCATCAGGCAATGGAAGGAAAATGAGAACAATGTGGGGCAAGTCAGGTAAGCTCCCAAACAGGGGTTACACTCTCCCCCTTAAATGCTTGGCTTCCATGCCAAGCCTAAAAGGAAAGTACTATGAAGGTGCATTCAAGCAAGTCTGAGCATTAACACACATTAACATTTCTAGCTATACACCTGGAACATAACTATTATAACATCACCCATTTATAAACAGAAAAACAGTATATACAGTTCAGCAAAGGCTTCCCCTTTAATTAACTCACTAGCCAAATAAGATGTGGCACCCATATGTTTAACTCTGAGGATCATAGGACCTTTAGTACCTCATACTATACTTATATCACTCCTTCCCTTTGTACTCTTTCACCTCCCTCTTTTCCTTTTGGCCACCTTCCCTTCAGACCTGGGGAGTCTAGCACTAACAGGGCACATGAACACCCTTTCCAGGGACCTGGGTGTGATATATACCCCCATGTGTACTACAAATAAAGGCAGGTCAGTGGGCAACCCCTGTGCATCGTAAGTCAACTTCAGTAGGGGCCGTCAGTCCTCCCTGACCTTCTGGGGGTTTCTTGCACTTCAAGTCTGGTAGCTACCCCCTGTTCAGAGGCAGACTCTATGTCACTTTCTCCTTGGCCTGTGCCGCCTTTTTCAACGGAGCAGGGTGCTGCAGTTCTTCCTCTCCTATGCTACTTTGTCCAGGAGTGTTGTCTTGGGGCCATTCAGAGGACCCAGTCAAACTAGTATTCAAGTTCGATGTGGGTTCCCCAAAAGGCGTTTCTTCGGGGGGGACTGCTCCGAAACCACTCAAACCACTCAGCCAGACTACTATTCAAGTCATAGAAACATAGAAGTTGACGGCAGATAAAGACCACAAGGCCCATCTAGTCTGCCCATTTTTTCTACCCTATGAATGTGCCATGGGCCTGCACTCCGTCAAAATCCGAAGCGGCCCCTTTGAGGGAGGTAGAAGAAGCAGCCTCCCCTTCAGCACCATGCTCCCCAGGCACAGCCATGTCCCCCTCTCCATGTCTGTCAACCCCGGGAACCTCCGTGTCACTTGCACTGAGTCCTTCTATCACAAGACCAGTCTCTAACATTGGGGTGGTCCCCGAAACAGTCTCTCTAGTTTAGGAGTAGGGAAAAAACACACAGGCATGTCCTCAGCCTCTCCATCTGATTAATCAGCTGAATCTTCTTCCTCAGGTACCTCCTATAACTGGGCAGGTTCAGCCCCGGTAGCATCTCCATCTTTTCACTTCTGTTATCTGCGTGCAGAAGCTCAAGTGGTTGGAGGAACAGGTGGCTCTATCAAATCAGTCTCTGGCCCAACAATTTTATCTCCAGTGGGAAGGAGGTGGTTCCTGTGCATCACTTTGTCCCCTCCGGTGTCTCCCTCTGGTCAAATCTTGTATACAGGTAGTCCTTCCAGCTTGTCAACTACCACATACAGTGTACTTCCCCACCGGTCAGCAATTTTATGTTTTCCAGGTATGCCCAGACTCCTGAGTAATATTCGGTCACCGGGCTCCAAGTCTTGTGCCCACACTTTTTTTATCATACCTCTCTTTATTGGCCTGATTTTGTTTGGTGACTCTCCCTGAGACTAGTTGATAGGCATTATTTAACTGTTGCTTCAGCTTTCTCACATATTGCAAGTATTCATTCTCTTTGATGCCATCTGGTGACACTCCGAAACACAGGTCTACAGGGAGGCAGGCCTCCCTCCCAAACATTAGATGGTAAGGAGAGAAACCCGTGGCATCATTTTTTGTGCAATTGTATGCGTGGACCAAAGGGCTTACTCGTTGGCTCCAGATATGCTTGTCTCTTGGACCCAGGGTGTCCGGCATGTCCAATAGGGTTCTGTTGAATCTCTCAGGCTGGAGATTACCCTGGGGGTGGTAAGGTGTGGTTTGGGACTTTCTGATACCCGATAAGGACAAGAGCTCTTTTATCAACTGGCTCTCGAAATTATGTCCCTGGTTTGAATGGATTCTTTGAGGTGCTCCATAGTGGACAAAGAACTTCTCGACCAACACTTTCGCCATCGTGGAGGCCCTCTGGTCCTTAGTGGGGCAAGCTTGAGCAAACCGGATGAAAAGATCTGCAACCACCAATATGTTGGAGATATTCCAGGAGTCTGGTTCCAACTTGAGAAAATCAATGCACACTAATTCCATCGGTGCACTGGTTCTGATGTTAACTAATGGGGCAGCTTTTGGGGGAAGGGCTTTTCTCTGGATACATCAGTGACAGGTCTTTCAATAGTACTCTACATCCCTTCCCATCTTGGGCCAATAAAATCTGTTCTTTACCAATTTCAGGGTGTGTTCACTGCCCAAGTGGCCCATATGGCCCACAAGAGGGAGCCCCCAGCCAGGGCTCAGTAATGGGTCCATTAATCTTTCAAATATTCATTGTTGATCTTGATGAACAAGTAGGAAATATTATAACTAAGTACGCAGATGACACAAAAATCTGTGGTCCATGCAAAACAGCTGAACAAATAGTATCATTACAGAATGATATTAATAGCATATCTCATTGGACTAAGGAATGGGAAATGAAACTAAATAATGAAAAATGTTATGTAATTCATAGGGGCCGGCACAACCATAAATACCAGTATACCATAGATGGTATTCCCCTCACCCCAAAAACCTGTGAAAGAGATTTAGGAATTTTAGTTGATAAACTATTATTCAAAGAGCAATGTAGCTCAGTTATTGCAAAGGCAAACAGAACTGCAGTAGCTATAAAAAGAAATATTAAAAGCAAAGATAGGGAAGTACTAATGCCATTATACATATCTTACGTCAGGCCAATCTTGGACTACGGTAGTCAGATATGGAGTCCGTATTTAAAGAACAACATCATTAATAAAGTTGAAAGAGTACAGCGGAGATTCACTAAATCAATAAAATCAATGAAGCATTTAACATACTCAGATAGACTAAAAGAATTGAGACTACATAGCTTAGAACTTAGAAGATGTAAGGGCGACATGCTGCTCTAGTATGACATTTTAAATGATCCAGTACTCATGATAGAATTGCATATTGATTACAAAAATGACCAGATCAATACTAGAGATCGTCCATTATAGATCCAAATAAAATTCAGAACGAATAATAGGAAGTACTTGTATACCATGAGAGCAGCTAGTCTCTGGAATAGCCTCCCCTTTTCAGTAATATCTAGTATGAGTAAAGAAGCTTTCAAAACCAATCTGGACAAGTATATAGCTTCTAATGGTAACTTAAAATTCTACACTCTTAGTTAAATAGGAGCACCTCATGGGCTTCGGCCTTCTTTGCTCCTCATAAACTTAGTGAACGTAGTGAATATCACCGTGAAGAGCTTTCATCACCAGGCCTTGGAAACAATCAGGAAACACCAACTGCGCATGGGGCACCCTGTGCTGGTCCTGAGTCACTCGGTAAAGCAACCCTTTCTTTAGCTGGAACTTCGGCCATTCTCGCAATAACAACCGGGCATGTGGATCACTAGCTTTCACCTGAGCGGGATCTCCTTTTCTCTGAAGCACTTTAATTATCTCCCCCATGACAGAACTGTTCTGCTGCTCTTTTTGTAAGTCCTGAGTAGTCAGCTGCGGCAAACATCTCATGTCCAGGGCAGTCAAATGGCAGTAAGCTATAGGAAGGCAACCCCCAGATGCTCCCAAACAGTCCACCAAAGGAGGGGCATCTTCAAGAGAAGGGGACTCGTCACCATCAAATTTCTTACACAACGCTTTTACCACTTGTTCAGGTATCTTGACCCAACTGGAATGCTCAGCCCCATGAGTTAAAGGGTGTCAGGACAAGGCATCAGCATCCATAGTATTCGGCCCAGGCCGGTACTCTACGCTGTAGTCATAGGTAGACAGGGCTGACAACCACCAGTGGCCGGCTGCATCCAGGTTGGCTGTGGTCTGTACATAAGTAAGTGGGCTGTTGCCTGTCTTCACAGTAATCTTCGCCCCGTACAGGTAATCATGAAATTGGTCCACAATAGCCCACTTCAACGCTAAAAATTCCAGCTTGTGGACAGGATACCTTCTTTCCAAGGGGTTGAGACTCCGGCTCGCATATGCCACTGGGTGCAGATTCTCTGGATAGTCTTGATACAATACTGCCCCAGGCCACTGAAACTTGCATCTGTATGTAGGATATAGGGCTTCTATGGGTCAGCATAGGTGAGCACCGGCGCATGAGTCAGGCAGTATATAATGTCCTCAAATGCTCTATCATACTCCCCGGTCCACTGGGAGCCAAAAAGTTCAGATGGCCGAAAATATTTAGGTTGTTCAGCTTGGTCTCCAGGAGGAGGGGTCTTCTTACTCTTATTTGTTGGAAGATACCCCTGTAGTAAATTCAAAAGAGGCCTGACTACTCTGGTGTAGTCCCTCACGAATCTATGGTAGTACCCACAAAAAACAAGCAGCCATTGTAGTTCTTTCAGATTTCTGGGTTTTGGCCAGGTGGTGAGGGCCTCCACTTTACTGGGATCAGTCTGAAAGCCCTTGGCAGAGATGATGTGTCCAACATATTTAACCCATACCTGAAAGAACTGGCACAAACAGAGAGCTTCAGGCCAAATTCCTCCAGCCGGTTTAACACCTTGAGCAGCCGTGACTCATGCTCTTCCAGCATCTTTCAAAACATGATAATGTCATCTAAGTAAACCAGGAACTCCAGCAGGTTCATGTACCTCACCGCCCTTTACATAAGGCACTGAAATGTCATGGGGGTGCCCGAAATGCCCTGAGGCATTCTTAATAATTCATAAAATCCTAGGGGGCATGTGAAAGCTGTCTTCTCCCAATCCTACGGGGCCATGGGAATCTGATAATACCCACTTCTTAAGTCCAAAACCAAAAACCACTGGCTGCCATTCAGGCAGTCTAGAGCATCTCGTATTCATGGCATCGTATATTGATCTGGCATAGTGCGCTTGTTCAAGGTGCAGTAGTCCACGCACATCCTAATAGCCCCACTCTTTTTCCTCACCACCACTATAGGCAACGTATATGGACTTCTGGACTCCTGGACAATGCCTGCAGCCAGCATCTCCTGAAGGTGTCTCCTTACATCATCTATGTCGGGGGGGGGGCGAGACTTCTGGATCTCTCCCTGAAGGGGTACTCATCTGTGAGCCTTATGCGATGCTGCTCTCCTGCAATGCAGCCAACATCCCACTAATGCAAGGAAAACACTTTCGTTCTGGTAGACACTTTCTTCTGGACATGCACCTTCTACTCCTATGGGATGGGGGAGTTATTCAAATTAAACAAGGCAGGGTCAATACCACCATAATCACTTCTTCCTCGAGCAGCGGGCTGCATTGCTGTGTCAGCACAGTAAACCCTGGTTAGCGTCCAGCCCCTTCTCACAACCACCTCTCTGTCAGTTGTGTTCCTCACTCACACTGTCACTCTTCGAACATAGGCATGGGCCTGTGCCGGTAAGACACTGGATTTCACTAATAGTCCAGCCGGCAATCCGTGTTCCTCAGGGGCATCTAGCATTAAAATTTTGTTCTTGACCTCCTGTTTTAGCCGCACCACTCCAGTGATATTACACTCCACATTGGGGGGGGCAACACAATTACCTCAGCATCTCTCCTCCATACTATGCCCACAAACTCATCTTCATACGAACATATGAACATATGAATGTGCCAGCAGAAACAGACCACCTGGTCTATCTAAGTCTGCTCGAGTGTGCAGCCAACACCCCTAGTCTACAGCTGCTCCAACCTGCCTCCCTTTTGTCATCCCACTGCCACCCTCCACCCTCACTCTCCCCTGTTCCCTGTCCCATGCCCTTTTGAAGCTGTTCACAGATTTACATGATACCACCCATTCTGGTAGGGCATTCCATTTTGCTACCACCCTCTCCGTTAAATAGTGTCTCCTCATTTCCTTCCTAAATCTTACCTCCTCCATTCTTAGCCCATGCCCCCAGTGACCCTCCCCCTCCTTAACTTAAAGACCCCATCTGTCTCATCCTTATTGATTCCCCTCAGATACTTGAATGTCTCTATCATGTCTCCCCTGTCCCTTCTGTCCTCCAGGGTGTATATATTGAGGTCTCCCAGCCTGCTGTCATAGTCTCTCCCCTCCATTCCACATATCATCTTTGTTGCCCTTCTCTGCACCCCCTCCAGCAGCTTGATATCACACTTTAGGTATGGCCTCCAAAACTGCACACAGTACTCTAAGTGCAGCCTTACAGTGATCTGTAGAGGGGCAAGATCACCTCACTTCACCTGGACAAAAAAAACCTCGCTATGCACCCCAACATTTTGTTCACTTTTGCAGCCACTCTCCTGCACTGGGCAGTGTTGTTCATGGTCCCCATTATCATTACCCCAAGGTCCTTCTCCTTCTCTGTGATCCCCAGCTTAACCCCCCCAGCCAGTATTCTCTCGTTGGGTTCTTCACCCCAAAGTGCATAACTTCACACTTCTTTGCATTGAACCCCAGCTGCCACCTCTCTGACCACTCCTCTAGCTTGCTTAGGTCCCCCTGCAGCTGCTTCCACCCCTCCTCTCCATCCACCACTGCTCCAATTTTAGTGTCATCAGCAAACAGACTTACCTTGCTCACCACCCCATGTCCAATGTCTAATATGAAGAGCCCAAACAATACTGGCTCCAACACAGAGCCCTGTGGCACCCCACTTGTCACCGGCCTTGGAGTTGAGAGCTCCCCGATCACCACCACCCGTTGCAACCTTCCACTCAGCCAGCTTGTAATCCAGTTCATCATTTTTGCCTCTACTCCTACACCAGTTAGCTTCCCCCCAAGCCGCCCATGAGGCACCGAATTGAAGGCCTTGCCGAAGTCCAAGTAAAGAACATCCACCGCATGACCCTTATCCAGTTCACCTGCCACCCAGTCATAATATTGTATCAGGTTGGTTTGACAAGACTTCCCTGAAACAAACCATGTTGCCTCACATCCTAGAGGCCATTGTCCTCCAGGTACAACACCAGTCTTTCCTTTAGTATCATTTCCATGAGTTTGCACACTATGGATGTGAGACTTACCAGATGATAATTACCCGATTCATCCCTTGGCCCACTCTTGTGTAATGGCACTACATGTGCCATCCTCCAGTCCAGTGGCACACATCCCGACTCCAGTGAGGTGCTGTACAGATCCGCCAGTGGCTCTGCCAACACCTCTGCCATTTCCCTCAGCACCCTGGGGTGGATACCATCCAGCCCTGGTGCCTTGTCTACCTTCAGTGCCCTCAGTCCCTTTAGGACTCTACTTGCCTCAATTCTTCCATCTGTCGCCTCCCCTCCTCCTGTCCCCACCCTCCCAGCCCATGCTGGTAGCGGTCCCCCTTTCTTCCGTGGACATGGAACAAAAGTATTCATTCAGTGATTCTGCCTGCTCCTCCCTTTTCCATCCACTCCCACCCTTTTTATCCTCACTATTGTCTCCTTGCACTTTCTTTTCTCCCTGATGTATCTGAGAAGCCCCCCATTAATTCCATGTGCTAATCTCAGCCCTCTGGGCCTTGGCTTCTCTCACTTTTCTGGTCACCTCCCTGAACCATCTTGCATAGTCCTCCCTGTCCACTTCCTTCCCTGTCCTCCTAAACCTCTGGTGAGCCACTCATTTTGCCCTCATCACCTCCACAACCTCGCTGTTCAACCAGCATGGTTTTCTTGCTCTGCTTCTCTTACTCTGTGCCTTGGTGCAGGCTTCTGTTGCCTCTGTAACCCACAGTTTAATAATATCCCATTTCAGCTCCACATCCCTCTCACACCTCATGCCCTCTAGTTTCTCTTTCAGTACTTCCTGCATCCTCCCAAAGTCCACCCCCCTGAAGTTTACTAACCAAGTAACTGATTTCTCTGGCTCCCCACACATCGCGATATTAAACTACACCATTTGGTGATCACTGTCGGATAGTGGGTCTTCTACTTTTATTTCCCTCACTGCCTCCCCATTCAACAATACCAGATCTAAAGTGTTCTTTAGCCTAGTAGGTACAGTAACCAACTGTGTCAGGAGACCCTCCTGGATCGCATCCAGGAGAGCTTGCTCCCTAGCTCTGGAGGTGACCGGTATGCTCCAGTCAACCCCTGGCAAGTTGAAATCCCCCACGATGACCACCTTCCCTTTTCTACATACCTTTTTGATTTGTCCTGCTAGCTCCCTGTCAAGCTCCTCAGACTGGGATGGTGGCCTGTATACCACCCCAAACCTTAGTTTCCTACCCCTTGAGTCTAGGAGCTGCAGCCAGATTGCCTCTGTTCTCCTTTCTTCTCCCTGCGTCCCTTGTGCACTTGATCCCGTCCCTCACATAGACTGCCACCCACCCCCTCCCTTCTTACAGTCCTTCCTGTATAATTTGTATCCTGGGATTGCCAGATCCCAGTCCTGGTGCTCAGTTGCCCACGTTTCTGTGACAGCTGCAATATCCACCCTCCACACTGCTAAGAGTGCCTGTAGCTCAGCGGGTTTGTTTCCTAAGCTTCTTGCATTCAGTGAGACCACCCTCCATAATGCCCCCTTCCCTTCACTAGCCTCCATCTCGTCCCTTCTACTCCCTCCCTTTTTGGCCTCCCTGAAGCCTTCCCTACTAGCCTGGGGGGTAGACTGTGACTCCACTCTATCAGATCCCTGCCTACCTGCTGTCCACTTGCCACCCCCCCCCATCTACTTTAAATCCACCCTTGTCGCAACATACCTCTCCGGCCTTTGCTTTAATACCTCCTTCCCCTCCCCACTCAAGTGCAGCCTATCCCTTGCAAACATCTTCGGGGGGGGGTTTGCCCTTGTCTCTTATTCACCTCCTGGACCACCAGACGAATGGGTAATTTCTTCCCTCACTGCAGCTGAGTGAGCCTCTCAAACATGTGGGCATTTGTGCCCACCAGCACCGGTATCCCATCACACACGCCAGTCTCAGGACAGATTAAAGCCAGGGTCTCTCAACTGCATCTCCCAATCCAGCTACATTAGTGGGGAAAGCTATCCATACTCTAACATATCCGAGGTAGGGGTAAGACTTCTAACTAAGCCCCCACATGTGTTGTCCTTCCAAAGGTTGCAACTCCAGGTGGGATATGTGCCTGTCATACCAGGTCTTGAAGATCATGGTGACATGGGAGCCACTATCAAGGATGGCACAGGTGGGGATTCCCTCTATGGTGACAAGGGTTTCAGTTGATGGCCCCGCTAACCTGTGCATATCAAGGGGTGCATTTGAGGTGGCTTTCGCTGAAGAGGCTTTTACATTAGCTACAGAGCTGGACCTGCTTGGAGCCCCGGTCCGCTCCTTTACCGGGCCCCACTGAAGTTTCCCTGTGGCTTTCCAGCCTTGCCCATCAGTCTGTTAGCCATTTGAAGGAGATATGCTCGTGCCTAGCACCCTCTCCGGTAGTGCCCATTCCTTCCACAATGGTAACAGAATACTCCTTCTCGCTTAGGTTGTCCGGGGCAATAGGCCTCAGGAGGTGGTTGGGGTGGTGGATAGCTTGGGGCTACTGGGTACACTAAGGGAACAGAAGGGGAAACTTGGGTGATTGCAAAGGGAGCAGGAAGGGAAACTGGAGCTATTGCTTGGGCCATAGCTATGTGTTCGGGAGCCCCTGCCCTCACCACTCTCTGGGTTTTTAGATCATTTACAACTTGACTCAGCTCCTGCAACCGGGCTTCAATATGAGGTACTATAGGGGCAGTGTAGGTGACACCCCCAGGCCCATCACAGGAAGGGTGGCAGAGACTGCCTGAGTGGACTGTTCGGCGGAAGCTTCAGGGGTCCTCATGGGACCAGCACCAACCTTATCCAACATGTCCCTGCATTCTTACAGTAACTCTTTTACCTCAGAAACCTCAGCTGGGGAAGTGGCTTCCTGGACCCGGGCAGTAGCTACTAAAGTGGGCCGGGCCCCCCATTTGGTGTCCCTTTCCTCCACTTCTCTCACCTCCTCTAGCAGCACCCGGAGCGGAGGTGGATTACTCATTTTATCTTTCAGGCTCAACTTTAACAGTAACACCACCGAGTACCGAGTGCCCCTCAGTACTTGTGCTAACCTAGTCTTATTCAGGTCAGAGGCCTGGATCCCCCCTTTCCTATATACCTTCTGCAGTGCCTTCTCCAGCCTCTGCACATAGTCAGACAAGGGTTCCCCATTCTGTTGGCAGGTTGCTCTGAACCCCCACCATAAGTCTTCAAATGTCACCATACTACCAAATCTGCTGTCCAAGGCAGCTATACAATCTTCTACCTTGGCCTCAGAGTCAGTGGTCCAGAGGGACCACATGGCATCGAGAGCAGGGCCCCGCAAGCTCTCCATTAACCTTTTCCATTAGAAACATAGACTTTGACGGCAGATAAGGACCGCTAGACCCATCTAGTCTGCCCATTTCCCTACCTACAGGATAGGCCGCAGATCCTAGTTAACCAACAGCCTATTTCTTCCTACCCCCCACAAGAATTGCCTTATGTCTGTCCCATGCATTCTTGAATTCTCCCACAGTTTTACACCCCACAACCTCCTCAGGAAGGCTGTTCCATGCATCCACTACCCTCTCTGTGAAATAATACTTTCTCACATTGCCCTGAACGCCCTCCTTCTATCTTTAAATTGTGTCCCCTTGTTCTTGCACGTCTCTTTTTCTGAAAGATGCTACCCTCTTGGACTTTGTTGATTCCACTGAGATACTTAAAAGTTTCTATCATGTCCCCCTCTCCCTTCTTTCCTCAAGGGTATACATATTAAGCTCCTTTAGTCTCTCCTCATACGGCTTCTCTTGCAGACCCTGCACCATTTTAGTTGCCCTCCTCTGGACTGCCTCTATCCTGTCTATGTCCTTGCGGAGATGGGGTCTCCAGAACTGGACACAGATACCCAGATGGGGTCTCACCAACTGTCTGTACAGAGGGATAACAACTTCCTGTTTTCTGCTGATGATGCCTCTCCCTATACATCCCAGTATACCCCAGCCCTCCCTACTGCCTTCTCACATTGCTTGCTAACCTTAAGGTCATCTGATATGATTACCCCAGGTCTCTTTCCTTTTTGTTGTTGTTACTACCTCCCCACCCATTGTATATTCTTCCCTGGTTCTTGTTTCCCAGGTGCATTATTTGCACTTCTTTGCATTGAATCCTAGCTGCCATACTTCTGACCATTCCTCCAACCTTGCCAAGTCCCTTTTCATCCTTTCCACGCCTCCCTGTGTATCAACCCTGTTGCAGATCTTTGTGTCATCTGCAAAAAGGCATACTTTTCCTTCCAGTCCCTCTGCATTCTCACTGATGAAGACATTAAAAAGGGCTGGACCCAATACTGAACCCTGCGGTACCCCACTAGTAACCCCCCTTTCTTCAGAGTGGACTCCATTTACAATTACCTTCTGTGTCCTGTTGTTCAGCCAATGTTTTACCCAGGCTACCACCCTGGGTCCCACTCCCAGGCTGGTTAATTTGATATTAATCTTTTGTGTGGGACTGTGTCAAATGCCTTGCTAAAGTCTAGGTAGGCCATGTCCACAGCCCCTCCCTGGTCTACTACTTTGGTCACCCAGTCAAAGAAATCTATTAGATTCGTCTGACATGACCTTCCGCTGTGAACCCATGCTGCCTTGGGTCCTGTGCTCCACTGGCCTCTAGGTACTCAACTATTCTTTCCTTCAAAGTGATTCCATCACTTTCCCTACCACAGAGGTCAGACTGACAGGTCTGTAGTTTCCTGCCTCTGTCTTGGTCCCACTTTTGTGAAGGGAATCACATCCGCCTTCCTCCAGTCCTCAGGTACCACACCATCCTCCCATGATTTATTAAAAGAGTAGCCAGTGGTTTCACTAGTTCCTCCTTAATTATTTTAGAATTCTGGGGTGAATTCCATCAGGACCCATTGCTTTGTCCACCTTCAGTTTTAGGAGTTCTTGCAGAACCCTTTCTTCTGTGAAAGGACTGGGATCGACCCACCTATCAAGAGTGCTTCTGTTAATTGGATTAGGCACTTCCCCCTCCTCTTTTGTGAATACTGAGCAGAAATATTCATTCAGTATTCCTGCTTTTTCACTGTCCCCCTCTGCCCACCCACCGTTCATTCTATTCAGCCTCACTATCCCTCCCTTTGTCTTTCTTCGCTCGCTGATGTACCTATAAAAGGTTTTATCCCCCTTCTTAACTGAGTTGGCTATCTTTTCCTCAGTTTGGGCCTTTGCTATTCTGACTTCCCTCCCTGCTTCCTTCTGCCTTAACTGGTACAGCTCTCTGTCCTGCTCCTTCTGTGTTTCCTTATACTTCCGGAATGCTATCTTTTTCTTCCTGACTTTCACAGCCACCTCTTTTGAGAACCATAGTAGCTTTTTCTTCGTTTTGATTTGTTTATTTGCTTCACACAAAGGCTTGTTGCCTCTGTGATGGCAGTTTTGATAATTCCCCATTGTTGCTCCACCTCCTTCTAGCCTGTTTGCTAGTGCTTTTCTGAGGCATTCTCCCATCTTGCCAAAGTCAGCCCTCCTAAAGTCCAGTACCCTCACTTTTGTATGGCTTGACTCTGTAGCTGAGTTGCAGTGAACCACACTGTTTGATGGTCACTTGTCCCCAGATGGCAACCCACTTCTAGATCTGAGATCTCTCACTGCCCCCATTTGAGTACAAGGTCTAAGATTGCTCCCTCACAGTGGGTTCGAGAACTAGCTGCCTAATGCCTGCCACCTGTAGGGCATCAAGAATGGCCCTGCTCTTGGATGTGGCTGCAGCAAATGCTCCAGTTAACATCTGGCATATTCAGGTCTCCCATCAACAATATCTTCCCTTTCTCTGCCATTCTAAGAATGCCTTCTATCATATCCTTGTCCTTCCTTCCCCTGACATGGGGGTCTGTACACAACCCCTGTGCGGATTGTGGTGCCCTTTCCAGTCTCCAAGGTGACCCACAGTGCCTCCTCTCCTCCCTGTTTACTCTTTTGTTCAGTTGCTTTTATCCCTTCCTTTACATAGCAAGCTACTCCTCCCCCTCTTCTTCCCTGCCTGTCTCTCCTGTAGGTTATGTACCCTGGTATGTTAACATCCCAGTCATGGTTCTCTGTGTACCATGTTTCTGTGACTGCTACGATATCCAGGCATCCTCTTCCATTAAGGCCATCGGCTCAGGAGCTTGTTGCCCAGACTACGGGCATTGGTACTCATTACCCTCCATTTCCTGATGGCCTTACTCCCTTTGCCCATCCCTGTCCTTCTTGCCTTTGTCACTTCTCCATTTACCCTGCCCTTCTCCTATTGACACCTCTATGTTGGTGTTTGCCGCACTTACTACCGTGATTATTGGGAGACTGAAAGTTTTCCTGCTCCTTTCCAGTGCCTCCCCCTTGCTTAGTTTAAAAGCTTGCCAATGAAGCATTTAAACCTATCACCTAGGATCCTGGTTCCCCTCCTGGACAGATGCAGCCCATCATGCCAGTATAGGCTTGCATCACTCCAGGTGGACCCCCAGTTCCCAATGAAGCCAAATCCCTGCACTCCACACCAGTTTTTCAACCACTGATTGAATCCCATGGTGCGGAACACCCTAGCCTCTCCTATGCCATAGATGGGTAGCACCTCGAGAAAGGTTACCGTGCGTGCTACTTGACTAAGGCCCCTCCCCAATTCCACAAACTCTTTCTGCACTTCTCTAATCCCTTTCTTAGCCAGGTCATTTGTCCCTAGGTGGACAATGACATCCAGCTCCCTCCCCTGTGCAGCTGCTCGGCAATCCTGAGGATTCGCTCCCTGTCCCTCCAATCCATGGCGCCAGGCAGGCACCTTACCTCCCTCTCCCCTTCCTCCCCAGTTCTACCTTCCTAACAATGAGCCCACCAGGAGTTGTTCCTTCCCTGCAGGGTCCCCTGCCATCCTCCTGTGGGTCTCCTTTGTGGAGGTTCCCAACATCCTCCTTGGTCTCCACTGTAGGTGCCTCCATGGAGAACCACACTTTGCCAGAATGGCATAGGGTGTGGAGAGGTACAGCTGGAGGATGCGCCTCGTTCCACCACCCTCACCCTCCCTGGGCCCACTGTGGTCCAACGCTCCTCTTTCTTGGCAACCTCTGAGGCACGGCAGTGGCACTGGTGGTCCCTGGATGGAAGAGGAGGTCCCACAATCCTGGCCAACTCATCCTGGAGATGAGCAACCTCCTCCCTCAGCCTAGAGAGGTGCCTGCAGATGGGACAACACCGCATCCTCCAGAACATCTCCCGGAAGACTGCTGCTCCACAGCCACTGCACTCCACCACTCCAATCATGTCTTATTTCTGGCCCCTTAACTGTTTGCAATCCTTACTCTTTCCTCTGTTTTTCTCTCTCTCTCCTTACTTTCTGCCTGTGTGCCCTTAAAGCTCCTGATTGTCCTGTTCTGAGACAAGAATATCCTATATTTCTCAGTAGACCACTTACTTGCTCAGAGGCAGACCTCCAGCAGCTAGAGGGGGCCGGAGAGCTACTCTTGCCCTTCTAGGATGGTGGGTCTTTGGTGGTTCTGTGATCACTCACTTCCTGCCCCTAAACAGGAAGTTGCTGTTGTCAGTCAAATCCTGTGCCTATAAAAATAGAACTAGCTTTGGGTGGGGGCGTGGAGGGGAGGGAAGGAGGGCAATATAGTCCCAGCAGAGAAGTTCAGTCACACAGCAGTCCTTTCTCCTGGTGTCTTCTGCCAAGCTATTAGCAGAATCTTTCTAAGGCAGTCTTTAAATGTAGCTTCCTTCTAGCTGAGCCACTCCCCCTACTTACCAGATCTTTCGACAAGTAATTTAAACCTCACAGCAGTTAAGTCCTTTCAGTCACCTGAGATTTACACCTAGATAACTCTTCAGATACCTATTCAGTTCAGTTAACCCAAACACACACTTCACTGCACTGCCAGTCTTGGAGCAGTGGTAACACAAAGTTCATCCATGACTCGTAATCCTCCTCCCCCACGGAAGTAGACTTTACCCCCAAAAACATCCTCAACTTCCTAGAAGATTCCATGGGGGCAGGCACCTGCCCAGACCTAAGACTCGCATCTGGCGCAGGGGCCTGTAAAGGGTCGGGCTCTCTTCCCCCCCGAAGAAACCACACTGAACATTGTCACTATAGCCCAGGCCTCTGCCTTGCCCTCTATCTCTATGGCCTCTGGCACCCAAGCAACCTCTATAGCATTTAAACATTCCATCAGCACAATTAACTTCCTAGTACTTGAATCCAGCATCTGTTCTCACACTTTCACTTTATCCAATTTTGTTATGGTGGAAAAGTGCCTTTCTGTTTCTCCCTCATCCACCTCGGGGGTACTCCTAGCACCAGAAAGGACCTCTGGGGTCCATCCTCATACCCCCCTTCCATTCCAGCAACCTTACTTTATCCTTCTCTTGGAGCCTACATGAAGGCCGTGGGGAGTAGACTTGAGTGCTGGGGACCCCAAAGGAGTCTTTGCAGTTGGGTTCTCCATGATTGGCATGGTTGGCGAACAGGAGATCCCAGTGGTGCCTCCAAAGATGTAGCCCAGATGCCGTGTGCCAGTGGGCTGCTACACCTGCCCATTGGCCCTCTAACAGGTTGAGGGGCCTGGGTCCTGCTACAGTGGTGTTCGGGGTCCTATCCCAAAGATAATGAAAATAGCGCAGTACCTCCACCCAGAGAGAATTTGAAGTGGGTCAGGTGACTGGCTGGCACAGCCCCCTGGGATGCTGCACCTACTCACCTCACCACCAACCACCCCACATACTGGATATCCAGCAATTCAGTACCACCATAAACCATGAACAGTAATGCTTGGACAGACTCAAAGAATTCCTGCACACACAATTTCAAACAGTAAACCACAGCTTTATTTTTTTTTTTTTATTTATTTTATTTTATTTATTTATTAGGTCTAGGATTACAATGTACCAGCTTCAGATACTTAGGCGTCTGGTTCGACCCACATCTCGATTTCTCCACCCATATTGATTCCATACATAAGAAACTACTCCCTAAACTTGGCGCCCTTTACAGGAACAAAAGCTGCCTCCCCCTTCCTGCCAGGAAGGCTATTGTTCAAAAGATGATCCTCCCAATACTCGACTACAGCGATATAGTCTATTCTACCGCTCCCTCCTCCGTCTTGGCCAGTCTTGACACCCTTTTCCACTCTTTTTGCTGGTTTATCCTCGACTGCCCACAAACAACCAACCACTGCTCCTTATATAGCTTCCTAGCCCTGCCGTCCCTCCAAGACCGCAGATTAACCCATTGTGCTAGGACCGCAGCCAAATTTCGGTCCCAATCCCTTCCCCCTACCTGGCCTCTACCCTCTCCCCACAACTTCCCCCTGCTTACTCCCTTAGAAGCACTGACCCCAGGCTCCTACATGTCCCCTTCATGCACACAACCAAAGGACAGGCCACTTTCAAATTCCGTATCCCCCAGCTATGAAACGCCCTGCCTGCTCATATCAGACACTCACCCAACCCCAACCACCTCAATCGCCTACTCAGCACCCACTGCTCCTCCAGCTGCACTTGTTTTAGCTAGAGCCTAACTACATAATTGAATTTTGTGCACTCAGATGTGTTCTCTAAAATGTTCCTGTTTCCACCCGACAATTGTCTCTACGTCGAATGACCACTCGTTGTATTGTTTAACTGCTGTACCTTGCGATTTGTACAAATGTCTTGGGTCTTGACCCCCAGGTTGCATCTGGAATCGAGCAACACTACTCAGTATGCCTTCCTGGTTAAACTCATAAATAAATAAATAAAACAATACCATTGAGCCAGGGATCTTTTACAAAGGTTCCACGTTAGGTTACAATTCAAAACATAAGACATGTAAGCCAGATTACAAATTTAATACATAGGATAAGGTTACAAAAGTGTAAGCTAAACAGAGTTACAAAGCATCTGAGAAACAAAACAAGCTATTTGGGGGTAAGGAATAAGGAATGGGATACCTGGATGAGGGATTGCTGCGAAGGCAAAGGGCATTAGTGAGATCGCAATTTTCAAACCTGTGGGCCTACAGGCCAAGCCCTTCCCCACTGGTACAAGTGCTCCCCTGAATTGTCCCTAAGGGTACCCACTAGTTGCAGGCCTGGTCAGTGCCACAGGGTGGCCAGCTGTTGGGACCCTGAAATAGTGACGCTTGAAACTTTAAATTGAAACAAAACAATTTCCCCTTTGACCCTTCCCAGGAACCAGGTCCTTGGTAATCACGGTTTGAAGATCTCAGCACCAGGGGAAAATAGAGTTCCTTGTAGTTATGCAGCCAATCAAGAGCAGGTCGGCTGGGATCCGTCTGTCTGGATGGAATTTGCTTGAGGATCTTGCAGCTGGTCACCTTGATTGCAGTTCTGGCCACTTGCCACCTTCAGCCGCTTCTGGCCCGATACAGAGCACTGTGGCAGGACAACACCAGCCCCAGAAGGCCCAGCTCCATAGCCTGCCTCCCTGATTGGAGTGCTCTAGCGCTCGGGTGCAAGACCCGTGACCTCCTGAGACAGTGAGTCCCACTTGGGCGGAGTTAGCGAGATCCCCCACCCAACTCTGGGTGAGGACTCCCAAACAGTGGGGTCCTCCAGCAGTCCCTGCACTGAGCTCTCACAAAGAAAAGTTATAGTCAGTCACTCCACTGAAGTCCAATGGCAATTTTAGCAGATGCTAGCCTCCGATTCAATCAGTGTCAGTGCAATTCAGCAAGAGAGAGAGAATTCAGCAACAGTACCCCACTGCACACCAGTCCACCCTTTCAGCTTAGCAGTGTCCAAACTCTTTTACTGTACTTCGCTGCAGCAGGTCTGCTAATTTCAGCCGCTTTAACCAGTTCACTTGGGACATACACAATTTCTGGTTAGCACTTCAACCTGAGACGTTCTGCCTCTTTCAAGAAAAATGCAATTGTATTCTGCATAGGCAAGTGATCTCTCAGCAGCAACTATAAAGCTCAGATAATCTGCTCAGTCTTTTCAGTTAACCTAATTTCCCAGTGCAGGGTATCTGCCACTTTTAGTTTCTCCCAACACTCATTCAGCAACTTCTCAGTGCCTGGGGAAACAAGATCTCAGTTCAGTCTCTCTTTATCTCTCTTCCCCGTCACAATCCAGTCCTGCATCCAGCACCTGGGGAGTCCTTCAGTAAACACATACTTCGGATTTGGGCCTGAATAAGCTTTTGAAGTCCACAATCTGCTCTTATACCACAGTCCTGTCTTGTACAGAGCCCAGCAACAGACTGACTCGATCTTAGAAAGCCCACCTGTTTCAGCCGAAAACCCAGAGTCCTCATTGGCTGATGGAGCCTGTCAATAATGAATCCCCATGGAGATCAATATTTCCTGCTTATTTATTGGGGCATGATCTAGGTGCCAAAATTAGCCCCCTCCTTTTCCCACAAATCCCTTGGTGTCCAGCTTGGACGCCTAGATCAGTGATTGGCTGCAGCACTGAGGTTAAGTGTCACAAATGTCAGCTTCCATTTGTTTACAGGGAGTCACGGTGTAACCCTCCCTGCAAATGGGGGTTCTCAAAAGTCTCCTAGGAGCTGGCTAAGTGCTCCCCGCCTGAATGGTGTTCGGCGTTTAAGCCGTTTATCTGTGAGTGCTTTTAGAGCCTCTGGTACTGTCTCTTTAAGAGCTGCCTGCTTGCAGGTTAAATTAGCTTGAATGGGGGGACTGTGTAGTTAATGCTCGAATCCCGCCCTGAGCTGCTATCTGATCGCTCCATTTCTGCAGTCGCTAAGAGCGCAGAGGGAGTCCATCTGAAAGATGTAACTGTTTTCCTGAAATCATTTAGAGCATTTGTAGAATTGCAGTTTGTCTAACCTGCCTTTATTGCAGCTGGAACTCTGTGTGTGTGTGTTGCCCCTCTATTTTGGACCTAAACTGCTAATATGGGCCAATTGGGTTAGGGGAGCCCTAAAATGGAGACTGCCTGCACCAACCAGAACTTGGACTCTCACCTGGAGCCTGCTTAAAGGGGAAATGTATGGCAGGTGCTTCTGGGAGCTGTAGTTTGGACCTTGGTGCCTTCTTGCACCAACAGAGGGAGCCATACAATGATTGACAGCCGAATTCACAAACTAGACTTGTGTGGAGCCTAAGGGAAATGCCCTGAACTGTTCCTGGAGGGCCAGATGCGAGTTGACTGTGAGAAGAGAAGGAGCTCTGTTCTGCTACAGCGTGCAGTTCGCAGGAAGCGCGTGTTAGGTCCTGAAGTCAGTCTGTAGCCATTAGCGAGTGCTCATTCAGACTGAATCCGAGTTGTGGGAGAAAAAGGAAGAAGTGTGCAGAACCAGGCTTGCCCGTAGAATACCGAAGATTTGCAAAAGTGCGATCGGCCTGTCGGGGACTCTGATGCTGTGTGTGCTCCTGGGTAATTTGCAGTGTTTGCGATCGGGATCAAGAAGCAGCTGCCTGGTATAGTAATTCCTTTACATATAAATGTGCCTAGTGCTTGTAGGGGATCGCGATTCCTTTTCCCCTTGTTCTGTGAGTTGTGAGTTGAAGCTGGAAGCTGGACTCAAAGCTAATCGGACTGAATCCGTCTGCTATCCAAGTCAGTTAAGCCGTGTCACAGGGGTCTCATCTTCATGCCCTGCTCATCCTGGCCATCAGAGCCACCTCCTCAATTCAGCTCTCGGTTTGGGGTTTGTGAGTACAAATAAGGGTGTCTCCCCTCACCTTCATTTAATCAAAGTGTGTCAACTGATTGTTTTGTGGTCTTCTGTTTTTTGGACTGAGCCATCTAGCTCCGGATTACAATTTGTTTGTGCATATATTTTCTTCCTATAGGGCCCCATCCAGCTGCACCAGCCAGCCAACCCCAGGCAACGGACCTGGCTAGCCCCCTACCATCCTGGGTACCCAGAGTGTGACTTTTTGGACCCTTTTATGCCTGCACAGTACTGTGATTTGAATATTGCCAATCAACATGATTTCCCCCCTCCCGTGTTCTAGTTCCCTGAATAAACCAGATTTAGTTATTGTTGAATTTCTTACTATCTGAGGTGTCAGTACATATAGAACCAGCACTGCAATCTGTGTTTGTGTATGGTGTTTAATCTTTGTTTTACAGGGGGGGTCCTCAGAGACGTGCTGCAGAATCCTTCTCGAAGGTAAGTGGTATCTATATGTGCAATCAGTGTTCATATGTGGTGTATTTGGAAGGTAACTCCCGTGAACTGTGTGGGCCACTAGGGGGAACAAAGGGGGGCCACAGTGTCCCAGAGGGCTGTGCCCGAGCTAGTTTAACCACTATCAACCCTGACCTCTGGGTGGAGGCACCTGTCTTGGAACCTAGGCCCCTCAACCTGTCACTAGCCATACAGGCAGGGGTAGTAGCCCTTGGAATAGTGCCACCTAGGGGTTACACCATACAGTTTGGTGCAGTGCAATACAGTTCCCCTCCTTTTGCAGCTCAACACAATACTCTATTTAAATCATTACCCCACCAGTTTGTAGCCCCAACTGTTCCCTTTCACATGAGCCCATCATCATTATATGGTTAGCCCCAATAGTTTTCATGTCACTGCTGCTGAAACACAGTCCCCCAAGGCAGCAGCAACAGTTCATTAATATTCATGAGGGCTCATGAATAATTCATGTACCCTCATTCATGTGTAACTCCTAGGTGGCGCTATCTCAAGGGCTACTACCCCACCTGCGTGGCTAATAGCAGGTTAAGGGGCCTGAGTTCTGAAACGGGGCCTCCACCCAGAGGGAAGGGTTGGTAGTGGTCAAACTAACCTGGGCACAGCCCTCCGGGACAATGTAACCCCCCTCTTTCCCTTCTAGTGGCCTGAGCAATATACGATAATCACTTTTGCAGTACCCCTTGTAAACCATACCAGTACTCACACTGTTTGCACTTACCACCAGGGCTGGTTCCTCTGGTTCAACCCTGGGGAACCCCTGTAAAACAAGGTTATGCACAATAAACAGCAACAGTGCAGTACTCTTGGCACAAACTGGAACTACAGTCAGGTTAAATGCAGCAAAAAAGTCAGATCTGATTTATTCAGGGGACTTGAACAAGGAAGGGGTGTAATCAGGTTGATTGGCTTAAAAGCTATATTAATCAAACAGTTATGCATGCGCTTTAAGTCCCCACACAGTCCCACTCTCTGGGTACCCAAGTAGGAAAATGGTGGACTAGCCAGGAACGTTGCAGCTGGTTGGGGCCCTGTGATGGAAGAAAGCAACATGCGCAACACACACTACTTGTAAGCTGGAGCTGGAGGGCTCAGTTCGTGAAAGAAAAAGCAACAAGACAATCAGATGTGTAACCCCCCTTACACATGGGGGTTCCTGAAAGCCTTCCCGGAGCTTGTCTGAATGCTCCCTCCTAACTGGTGTTCAACGTAATGCCACCTAAGTGTGGGTGTTGTGAGTGCTTCCAAAGCCTCCAGTACTGTCCCTTTAAGAGCTGCCTGCTGGCAGGCTCCAGCGGGCTGGTATTGGGGGGGGACTGGTGTTTCTCTGTTCAAATCCCGGCTAAGCTGTGATGAAATTGCTCCCCTTTTAGCAGTCGCTATATGCGCAGAGGGGGCCCTTTTAAATGATGTAACTGTTTGGCCATAATTAGCTAGCATGTTGATGGAATTACAGTTTGTCTAACCTGCTTCTTTCGCAGCTGAGACTGTGTGTGCTGTGCCCCTCCATTTTGGACCAGGACTTTCTGAAGGGTCCAATAGGGGCAGGAGGTATCTCAAATGGAGTAACTGGCGACCAACCAGAATTAGGACTCTTTAGGGAGCTAGTTGGCCAATGAAGATACAGCTAGTAATTGTGGGAAGTGAGGTCTGGACCATGGCGCGCCTTTTCGCACCACTGAGGGCAAGATTAAGTGACTGGCACCTGTAGCCAGCCAATGGGATCAGGTGGCGCCCGAGCTGAGAGGATTGCCCCATACTGCCAAGGGGCAGAGACGTTGTGGCTGTGAACAAGGAAGGAGCTCTGGGCTCCTGCGCTGTTGAGTTTTCGCGCAGGAAGCGCGTGAAAGGTCAGAGGCGGCCGTTTTGAATCGGCAGCGAGCTACGGACTAAATCCGCGGGGCAGCGGTCAGAGAAGGCTGTGCAAAAGCGCAGCTACCTACCAGGCTCGCCCTGTAGAGGACTGGAGAATCTGCTGAATCGCGCTCGGTCTGTCAGGAAAGTGAAGCTGCAGTTGAGACTCCCAATTAGCTGTGAGTTCGGTCGGGCCCTAGAAGCAGCTGCCTGGTATGGTACCCCTCTGTTGCTTTCTATATAAATGTGTGGAGAAGTATCTGAAGTTCAGGCTCAGCCCTGCGAGTGGTGTGAGAGCGGTTTTCTTCTGGAGTTGTGGGTACTAAATCAGGGTAGCTCCCTGTTAAATGTTCTAGCAAGGGCAAGAACGTCAGGTAGCTTTGCTGACTGCACTAACTGAGCCTTCTGGCTCCATCTAATCTTCGTAGGAACTAAATGCTCGTTTGTGTCAGGGCCCCAACCAGCTGCATCGAGGCACTAGCCTTTAGGGCTTGGGTACCCATAAACAGCAACTTATAGGTTAGGCCTGTGCACAGAGCCCTAGGTAGATAATCATATATTGTAGTGGTAAGCCAATCACTCTGATTCCCCCCGGTCCTTGTTGTCTCCCCTTAAATAAATCAGATTGCTTGTTTTGCAAAAGTACACTGGCTAGTTTGTGTATTAATGGTGAAATACTGCACAGTGAATATTGTGTAACTGTACCTTACTTTTCAGGGGGTCTCCGGAGTGAGCTGAGTGGTTTGAGCTGGGGGGTAAATGTCTGTGGTAAGGACACTGCAACTGAACTGTGTGGGCCACTAGTGGGAAGAAAGGGGGGTTGCAGCAACCCAGAGGGCTGTGACCAAGTCAACCTCGACCGTTCTAACCCCAACCTCTGGGTGGAGGCACCCGCCAACGGATCTGGGCCCCTCACCCTGTTACAGGTAAGGCAGGCAGGGGTAGTAGCCTTTAGGATAGCGCCCCCTAGGGGTTACAGATGACAACACTTTAGATTTAGCTGTTGTTGCAGGGAGCTACCCTGATGTTTGCTCACGAAACCCAATACAAAACACAGGCAGAACGAAATTGAGACTGCAGGTTGTTGAGCTGGAGTGCCAGGAGAAGCAGGGCCCACACGAATCACAGAGGCATTGTTCCTGTTCAAGCATTGAGCAGGGGGCTGATCCCCAGGCAGGTTTCTCGTTGATGGCTTTCTCCGTGCAATGGGTAGTCTGGCTGGGTCAGTGCAGCAAGGCCCAGGCGAAATGGCAATGAATTCGGATTCAGTCCGTTGAAGCTGGATGCAGCCTTCAGCGAGCAGAACACAGTTCAACACACAGTGGGGAACCAAATCACGACCCACTAACAGTACACAGCACATTTACATTTAAGAAATTGCACTATACCAGGCAGATTGCTATTCAGCTGCTATTACAGAGTCTCTGCACAAACCGGGAGTTAAGAGGTGGCTAGAAATCCTGACAGGTCGATCGCATTCAGCAAATTTTCGGTCTTCAGGTTAAAGCCTGGTCACAGTCCAGTGGCTTAAATAGTCCTCACAACTCGGATTTAGTCTGAATAAACTCTATTTTCCCTCTCAGGGACAGCAGGCAGACAGGCAGGCCAAAACTCAGCCCTTTCACAGTTCTCCCACGCAAAACTACACAGAACTGCTGCTCAAATCACTTGAGCTGTTACTTATTTCACTTCCCAGCTCAGAACTAACTGAAAACTACAAGCAGTCTGGGAATTTCCCCAAGATCCAAAAGGTTCAGTTGGCTGATCTGTCTGTCAGTCACAACAAGGGCTCCCCCTTTAGGTTCATTTAGGTGCCAAAATGCAAAAACTATAATTCCTACAAGTTTTGACCCCACCAAACCCCTGTAGGCAGGCTTCATTTTAGAGTCCCAACAGTACTGATTGGCCCATTCTGACAGTCCCGGGCCAAGTTGGTGGAGATAAACAGAACAGTCCTTGCTGCAAAGAAAACAAGTTAGAACAAACTGCACTATTATTATCACTCTAATAGATATTCAGCAAATAAGCACATCTTATAACAGAGCTCCCTCTGTGCAAATAGCGATGGCAGAACGGAACAATTATCTGGCAGCCCGGGTGGGGCTCGAGCATAGAAACACTCAGCCCCCTCCCAGATTAATTATAACTACAATTCAGGCAGCTCTTAAAGAGACAGTACACAGAGGCTATACAGGCGCTCTCTGGCAATACATTTAAACTGCTAAAACACATGTAACCCCTAGATGGCGCTATCCCAGGGGCTACTACCCCCACCTGATTTGCCACTAACAGGTTGAGGGGCCTGGATCCAATGGCGGGTGCCTCCACCCAGAGGTCAGGGTTTGCAATAGTTAAACTAACTTGGTCACAGCCCTCTGGGACACTGCAACCCCCCTTTCTTCCCACTAGTGGCCCACACAATATATCAGAATTACCTTCACAGTATACACTTACCCCCAGGTGTGGTTCCGCACTGGGACCTCCTGTGAAATGAGATACAGTGCAACAATCACAGTACAGTACTTTAACATAGACAAATACCTCAGGCAGTATAACTTTGCTGAAACAAGCAGCTCTGATTTATTTAGGGGATATAACAAGGACAGGGAAATCAGGTTAATTAGCTTATCACTCTAATAATCTACCTATGGCTCTGTGCACAGGCCTATCCCTATCAGTTACTGTCCCTGGGTACCCAAGCCTGAGTGGCTAGTCCAAACCGTGGCAGCTGGTAGGGCCCTTTCACACAGAGAAAGGAGAATTAAACAGTCAGCAGTACAGTAATTCCATTTGGATTTAATGTGGCAATTCAACGGGAGCGACCCTGAATTAGTACTCACGACCTCCAAATAAGATAGGGTCCTTCAATGTCAGCAGGGCTCACTTGAGGTACACAAACCTCTTCACACATCCATATAAAAGAAAGCACTATACCAGGCAGGCTGCATCTGTATCCCGATCGCAAATTACTGCACAATACCCGGAGAACACACAGCAGATTCAGTTCCTGACAGACCGAGTGCAATTTTCAGCAATTCTTCCAGTCTTCACAGGGTGAGCCTGGTTTCTACTCTTCAGAGATCCTTTGATTCTTTTCCAGGACAGATTCAGTCCTAACAAGCTGTTACACAAGCTGCAGACGGAACTCTGGGCCTTACACCGTTTTTGACTAAAACTGCACTCTGAAAAGCACAGGGCTCCTTCCTTCTTCACTGCCAAAGCTCAACTGAAGCTCCAACCGACAAACTGGGCACTTCCTTTGAGTTCCTCCCAGTTCTTGACTGGATTGGCTGTCACTCACAATAGACTGCTGCTGTTGGTCCAAAAGGTGCTGAAGTCTAAACTACATCTCCCAGAGTCACTGCCCATACAATCCTCTTGTGGCTGGCTCAGATTATGAGTCCAAGTTCTGATTGGTCCAAGGCACCATTTTAGAGCTAGCTTACCCCACACTGATTGGTCCAGTTCAGCAGTTCAAAACTAGAATGGGAACTAGCAGACACAGTTCTGACTGCAAAGAAAGCAGGTTAGACAAACTGTAATTTCATTATTACTCTAAATAATTTCTGGCAAACAGTTACATCTTTCAGATAGGTTCCTTTGCACTCTAGTGACTGCAAAATGAAGTGAATTGGCAGCAGCTCAAGTGGTACTCAATCAAAGAAACACACAGTCCCCATACAAACTAATTATGTCTGCAAGCAGACAGCTCTTAAGAGACAGTACCAGAGGTTCTAAAACACTCACTGATAAATGGCTTAAATGCCAAACACCATTCAGGCTTGGAGCATTCAAGCAAGCTCCTGGAAGTCTTTGGGAACCCCCATTTGCAGGGGGTTACACCCTTCCTGGCCTGGGAAAGCAGCGTCGGCGTCAAGCAGGAAGTACCCCATAAGTTTTCAACTGCAACCACATACATTTGCATTAGGCTCGCTCTGTAATCATCAGTCAATATATCATTTTACCAAGAACACATTTCTGAAACATTGCAGTCGTCACTCTTTACACAGTATTACATACACATTGTACCATAACTCAAGTTATTACCTCTTGTACATGAAACCTGAAGAGAGGGCCTTCCTATCAGTTACCTTGGGGCTGGACGGGGCAGGGCACCATTAGAGGGCAACACAAGTAACTTGAGTTAGCACTGACGCTCAGTTTGGGCAATGAGCTCGGGACACATACACTCCTTTATGGACAACATTGAGAGAGGCAAATCCACAGGCCTCCCAAGGGAATCATAACTGAGGTGCACCACAGGCTTTACAGCTCGACCAGTCTTTCTAGGGGAACTGTTACAGTCTCTGCACTCTGAGCCTCATTTTCAGCATTGTCCACACTTGTCAGGGAGTCTCCATGGGGTAGAGAGGCTAGAACTTGGGGCACTTTCAGCTCCAGGAGTTACAGTTTCTGAGTCCACAACATTTGGCTCGCATGGAAGCTTTCAGACACTGGCAGTGGACTGTCAGGGCACTCAAAATACTCTTCTTGTTCGGGTGTATCACCAGTCTGCCCCAATCTATCATTTCCTCCCTGAAAGCTCAAACAGTTCAACCATGCACAATGATTCCATTTCATCTGATCTGATGCTTTGCACTTCACTTTCTGGGAGCATTGGCTCCAGGGATGAAGCTTGGGGCTTAGACAGTCCAGAAGGCCCAGCTTTGTCTCCAGTATTGACTAGGGATTGCCCCAAACAATTGACTCAGTTCGTAGAAGGATAGTATTCAAAGTCACTCTCACTTTCTTCCGATATGGACTGACAGTCATGCTCAACTGGGACTTGTGGAGGGAACACTTTAACTTTGCTTCTGTAGGTGCAGACTTTCTTGATCTTTTCTTAGCAGCAGCTCTAGTCACTGGTCAGAGGGGCATCTTCTAGGGGCTCAGACTCAATTAAGATTTGTCCAATGGGCAGTAAATGATTTCTATGCATTGTTTTTACATCTTTTGAATTATTCTCAGGCCTTACTTTGTACACTGGCAGATCATCTAGTTTGCCACTACAATGTGAGGGAGATGGTGCCATCTGTCAGCAATCTTGTGCTTGCCATGTAATCCCAGATTTCTTAGCAATACCCGATCTCCCTCCTGGAGTTCCTGTGCTTTCACCTTTTATCATACCTTTCTTTGTTGGCCAGATTTCTTTTGGCAGCCATGGTTTGAGCCAGTTAGTACGCATGAGTTAGCTGGGCCTTTAACCTTTGCACATACTGTAAATAGTTGTCAGCTTGAACCCCATCAGAGAGACCCCAAAACACACATCTACTGGTAGTCGAGCTTCTCTTCCAAACATCAGGCGGTAGGGAGAATCCAGTGGCATCACTTTTGGTGCAGTTATAGCATGTACCAGGGTGCTAATTTGTTGGCTCCATCTAGGCTTGTCCTTTGGGTGCAGAGTGCCTAGCATATCTAGCAAAGTCGCGGTTGAAAGCGTTCAGGCTGTGGGTCCCCTGGGGTGGTAAGGTGGTTCTGGACTTTCGCACTCCCCACAGAGAAAGCATCTCTTTGATCAGGCGACTCTCAAAGTCTCTCCCTTGATCAGAATGGATTCTTTGTGGACCCCATAGTGAACAAAAAGTTTTCTACAAGTACTTTGGCCACAGTGGATGCTTTCTGGTCTTTGGTGGGAAAGCTTGGGCATATCTCGTGAAATGGTCAGTGACCACCAGCACATTACTGATATTTCTTTGATCTGACTCCAAACTTAGAAAATCAATACAGACCAGCTCCATGGGTGCACTGGTGGTGATGTTAACCAGGGGGCAGCCCTCTGGGGCAAAGCTTTCCTCTGTAAGCAGACTACTACAAGTTCGAATGTGTTGCTCCACATCAGCCCCATCTTAGGCCAATAGAATCTGGATCTCACCAAGTCAAGTGTTCTGTCTATACCAAGGTGCCCCATGTGGTTGTGCAAGGACCTCAGTACTGAGTCTCGAAAGGCAGTGGGCAGCACTAGTTGTTGTTTGTCTACTTGTCCCCCTCTGTCTACTGTTTCTCTGTATAACAGTTTATTGATCAGTTTCAACTTAGGACCTTCTTTGTATAACAGTGCAGTTCTCAAATCAGTGGAGCGTAATTTGACACATCTTTTCCTGCATAGAGGGCTTCTAAAGCTGCTTTGATCATGGGATCGCGGGATTGAGCCCGCCGAATACTGTCATTGTCCAGCTGAGGCAGTGCACCAATGTCTATTGCAGAAAAGTGGCAATAAGCAGCAGGTATGCAATTCTCAGAGGCTCCAAGCAATCCACCATGCAGTCCACTCGTCCGTGGACATTTGTTCCTCCCTGTCAAACTTCCGGCAGAGTGCCCGAATGTCAGGTTCTGCCAATCGGACCCAATCATTCTGGGGAACAGGCCTCCGGGAGAGAGCATCAGCATCTATGTGGTTCAGACCTGCTCGGTATTCAGAGCATAGTCATATGTAGATAATGCAGAAAGCCACCTATGGCCAGTGGCATCCAACTAGCTGAGGTCTGCACATAGGTCAAAGGATTATTGTCAGTTTTTTACTAGTATTTTAGCCCCTACAAGTACTCATGGAATTGGTCAACAATAGCCCACTTCAAAGCTAGGAACTCTTAACTTATGTACAGGATAGTTCTTTTCGGATGGGGTCAGGCTTTACTGGCAAAGGCCACTGGTCTCAGGCCATTCTCGTGTCTTGGTACAACACTGCCCCCAACCCTTGCAAGCTAGCATCAGTGTGCAGGACGAAGGTTTTCTTGGATCGGCATAGGCCAGCACTGGAGCATGGGTAAGTTGATATATGATCTCATGAAAAGCAGTCTCACAATCAGAGTCCAGCGGCCCCAAATACTTCACTCGGATGAAAATACACCTTTCAGTCTTGAGGGCGCTGACTTTGGTATTTTTTGTGGTTGGGGATACCCTTGAGTAAGGTTAAGTAAAGGCGGATCACTCTTGAATAGTCCTTGATGAGCGCCGATAATAACCACAGAATCCCAGGAATCTTTGCAGTTCTTTTAGATTTTGGGCTGTGGCCAGGTGGTCAAGGCCTCAACTTTACTTGGGTCGGTCTCTATTCCTCGGTGGATACTATGTGTCCCACATACTTTACTGATGTTTGAAAGAATTGACACTTATCAATGGACAGTTTAAGGCCAAAGTCCTCCAGTCGGTCCAATACCTTAAATAATCTGCTCTCATGTTCCTCCAGTGAGCTGCCAAACACAATAACATCATCTAGGTATACCAGGCACTCTAGTAAGTTCATGTCCCCACTGCACGCTCCATCAATCGTTGAAAAGTGGCTGGGCACCTGAAATCCTTGAGGCATCCTCATGAATTCATAGAAGCCAAGTGGACAGATAAAGGCTGTCTTTTCACGGTCCTCTGGGGCCATCGGGATCTGATAGTACCCACTGCGGAGATCCAGCACAGAGAACCACTTGCTCCCGTTTAGGCAGTCCAAAGCATCCTGAATGCGGGCATTGTGTACTGATCAGGGATAGTCCGCGGTTTAGATGCGATAATCCACACACATCCTTACTGTTCCATTCTTTTCCTCCTCACTACCACAATGGGGAAGCATAAGGGCTTCTGGATTCTTGTATTACACCAGCAGCTAAACATCTCTTGCAGATGCCGTCTCACATCATCTATGTCAGCAGGTGCCAGGCGTCGAGACCTCTCACGAAATGGTCTTTCATCATGCAGCCGGATATTGTGCTCAGCTCCTTGCACGCATCCTACATCCCATTCCTTTAAAGAAAACACCTGGTCTCTCTGGGCAAGCTTCTCACTGATCTTCACTTTCCATTCAGCTGGGCGGGAGTCGCGAAATCAAACAAGTCAGGCGTTACTCTGTCATTCTTCCTTGAACTCTTGCTGCTGGGTAGCACTGCAGTGTCTGCACAATGCACATTAGCCAGGATGCAACCTCTGTTTACTCAGATGTCTCTTTCAGACACATTATGAACTTGGACCATTACCCTTCTGGCATAAGCATGGGCTCTAGCGGGCAAATACTAGGCTTGACCAGCAGTCCCTCTGGCAATTTTCCATCGCCTGGTGCATCCAACATTAATATTTTATTCTTAACATCCTTTCTGATACGGACCTCTCCTGTAAGGTACACTGGGCATTTGGCGCCAGGATCAGAGACTCAGGATCCTTCTTCCATACAATTCCGACCGGTTCCTCTGGTTCTGTTTTTCAGCATCTCTCTGTGCCTCATAGGCCTTCTTAATTAAAGCCGGAACTCTTAAAGCTCTACTAGTCTTTGACCCCTGTTTTCATAACACAACTGTGCCAGCCTTCCAAACATATGAGCATTTGTTCCAATCAACAAAGGGACACCATCATACAGTCCAGTGGGGGACACACTAAGGCTAGGGTCTCTACTTGTTCGGCCACTCCAGCCACGGAGGTGGGAAAGACAGCCAAATTCGGATATACCGGAATAGGGGTAGGCCTTCTCACTAACCCCATACATGCAGTCCTTCTAATGGTTGTAAGGGTACGTCTGACAAATGCTTCTGATACCAATCTTGGAACATAATTGTCACTTGGAGCCACTGTCTAATATAGCTCTTGTAGACACTCCGTTCACCTTTACAGTGGTCTCATGGAGGGACCCACTATTCTGGACCAGTCTGGAGAGGCGGTAGTGGGGGCCTGGGCAACTGACCTTGCCACAAAGGGCGTGAATTAGCATTTTGGTGCCCTCACTGGGATCATGTCGGCACCTCTTAACCACTGATTTCTTCTCCAAGCTCTCCTTGTAGCCTATATGCAACTTTGTCAGTGTCTTTTGGGGACTGGCATTCCTTTTCATGTGCCCATCTTTCCCACAATTATAGCAAAACATACTTTCTGGAGTTTGAGCTGGCCGAGGCGCCACACTGGGAGCCAGGGCGGGGTATTACTAACTGGAAACCTTGGTGCCATCTCTGTCTGCGGCGTGATAAGCATTTGGAGACATCTCGTCAGTTTCTCCACTTCCATGATCAAGGAATGAGTTCGGAGCTGTTATCAGTAGGAGATACATGGGTGGTACCCCACCCCCATAGCAGATGCAGTCGGATATAGGTCAGGTGCCCGTACTTGCAGGCGTGGCCTTCATAAAGGGACTGTTTTTGAATTCCCGGATCTCTCTCAACAGTTCGCCCCCATTGTGACATATCTTTTCCTTGTCAGAGCACTCATTGACTGCCAACCTCTGCCCTGAACTTCACTTGATGGGTCACCCTCAGTCACTCGGGTCGTGAGTCAGCAGCTATTGGTGCAGGTCCCTCCCGAGGTCGTCTTTTCTCAACTCCTCGAATTTCTCTCATTAACTCATCATAGGAGGGTGGGATTCCAGTCGATCTGCCAGGTAACTGAAGCAACAGCAGTTCTGAGAAGGGGCAGACTTAAGGATCCTGTCCAGCCTGGTTCGGTCCAGTTCAATCGCTGGCAAACTACCTTTTCTGAGGCATTCTTGCAACAATTTTCCAGCCGAGATACATACACAGACAACAACTCCCCTTGGTACTGTTGTGCATCTCTTACTCTCCACCATAGGTCCTCATCAGAATCTGGGCTCCCTACACATTCTCCAAGGCCTCAAGATAGGCCTGTGCAGTCGCTTCAGGGTTACTGGCCCGTTTAGCACGGATGGTAGCCAGGGCAGGACCTCGGAGGCTCTCACTAACCCTCTTTCGCTTTTCACCTTCCGAGCATTGCCATTCTAGCACTTGGGGGGCAACATAGTCTATCCAGGTCTCCCAGTCATCCTCCCCTTGGGGGGTGGGGAGGGTGCCAGAGAAGATCCTCAACCTTCGGTAAGAGTCGTGACTAATGGCAGGTGCAGAAATAGGAGTCTGCATTGGTTCAGCCACCATTACGGGCACTGGAGCAGGAGAGGGTGTTGGGGGAAGAACACCCCCAGGTGGCAAGAATAGTTTCTTCAAGTCCTCCACAGTTTTCCCCTCTCCCAGCAACCATTCAGCAAATTTCTCCTCAAAAGTTTCAGATAGTGGTGGGGGCTGATTCCCCCCCGGGTCTTTACTGTCCTTAGTTATCACTCTCCAAGCAGTGAGGGCTCCCTCTGGGGTAATGGTCTGTGGCACTTTGGAGCTATCTATGGGATCCTTAAACTCTACTAGGGCCAGGAAAGTGTGGGTGAGCAGATTAGCATGCCGACCCACCACCACAGGGTTTTGTAAACCTTCCACCTTGGAAAGTACTCCTGCACAGTGTCCGTGATGATACCCAGGGGATGTCCAGGATAAGCATAGCATTTGGGGTCGATCTCCTCCCCAGTACACGACTCCACCAGCCGGTGCACAGCCACTCTGTCGGGGTACCATTTTTTCTTAACAGTGGTTCAGAATATGGCCACTAGAGGACACACAATCCCAGCGGTGAGCCTCCAAGATGTAACTCCTGATGGCGCTATCCCAGGGCTACTACCCCGCCTGATTTGCCACTAACAGGTTGAGGGGCCTGGATCCAATGGCGGTGCCTCCACCCAGAGGTCAGGGTTTGCAATAGTTAAACTAACTTGGTCACAGCCCTCTGGGACACTGCAACCTCTTCTCCACTAGTGGCCCCACACAATATATCAGAATTACCTTCACAGTATACACTTACCCCCAGGTGTGGTTCCGGCACTGGGACCTCCTGTGAAATGAGATACAGTGCAACAATCACAGTACAGTACTTTAACATAGACAAATACCTCAGGCAGTATAACTTTGCTGAAACAAGCAGCTCTGATTTATTTGGGGGATATAACAAGGACAGGGGAAATCAGGTTAATTAGCTTATCACTCTAATAATCTACCTATGGCTCTGTGCACAGGCCTATCCCTATCAGTTACTGTCCCTGGGTACCCAAGCCCTAGTGGCTAGTCCAAACGTGGCAGCTGGTAGGGCCCTTTCACACAGAGAAAAGGAGAATGAAACAGTCAGCAGTACAGTAATTCCATTTGGATTTAATGTGGTAATTCAACAGGGCGACCTGAATTAGTACTCACGACCTCCAAATAAGATAGGGTCCTTCAATGTCAGCAGGGCTCACATGAGGTACACAAACCTCTTCACACATCCATAAAAAAGCACTATACCAGGCAGGCTGCATCTGTATCCGATCGCAATTACTGCACAATACCCGGAGGAACACACAGCAGATTCAGTTCCTGACAGACCGAGTGCAATTTTCAGCAATTCTTCCAGTCTTCTACAGGGTGAGCCTGGTTTCTACTCTTCAGAGATCCTTTGATTCTTTTCACAGGACCAGTTCAGTCCTAACAAGCTGTTACACAAGCTGCAGACCGGAACTCTGGGCCTTACACACGTTTTTGACTAAAACTGCACTCTGAAAAAGCACAGGGCTCCTTCCTTCTTCACTGCCAAAGCTCAACTGAAGCTCCAACCGACAAAACTGGGCACTTCCTTTGAGTTCCTCCCAGTTCTTGACTGGATTGGCTGTCACCACAATAGACTGCTGCTGTTGGTCCAAAAGGTGCTGAAGTCTAAACTACATCTCCCAGAGTCACTGCCCATACAATCCTCTTGTGGCTGGCTCAGATTATGAGTCCAAGTTCTGATTCGTCCAAGGCACCATTTTAGAGCTAGCTTACCCCACACTGATTGGTCCAGTTCAGCAGTTCAAAACTAGAATGGGGAACTAGCAGACACAGTTCTGACTGCAAAGAAAGCAGGTTAGACAAACTGTAATTTCATTATTACTCTAAATAATTTCTGGCAAACAGTTACATCTTTCAGATAGGTTCCCTTTGCACTCCTAGTGACTGCAAAATGAAGTGAATTGGCAGCAGCTCAAGTGGTACTCAATCAAAGAAACACACAGTCCCCATACAAACTAATTATGTCTGCAAGCAGACAGCTCTTAAAGAGACAGTACCAGAGGTTCTAAAAACACTCACTGATAAATGGCTTAAATGCCAAACACCATTCAGGCTTGGAGCATTCAAGCAAGCTCCTGAAGTCTTTTGGGAACCCCCATTTGCAGGGGGGTTACACACAGAACACCAGCCTGGCAGTGAGCATTTAGGCTAGCTCAAGGAAGACTTTTCAGGATCCCCCATTTGTAGGGGGTTACACATGTCCCGATTTCAAGCATCATTTTTAAACTTCCCCCGAGGCTTCTCGTAAGCCTGCTAAGGTCACCATTACCATTTAGGCAAAGAAAGGCACTGGGATCAGGAAACTCTGTCTTCAACAACCGCAAAACCGTAGGAAAGTAAAACAAAGGCGCTACATGCGCATGCGCGATCGCCACAGGCTCTGAGGAGCACTGCAGTAGCAGCTATCGCAATTTAACATTTTAAGCCCAAAATGGGCTGAAATCAACTGCAGCCTTTTCGGGGAGGATTTATGGGCACCAGAGGACTTGGAGAGTAGCGGGGAAGCCAGCAAGCAACAGGAGAAAAACAGGAACAATGTGGGCCAATTCAGGTAAGCCCCCAAAGGGGAGGTTACAATAAAAAACTGTACAGAGGTTATTCCCTTCTCTTCCCATAGTCTTAGTGTTCTCTCTTCCTGCCATGGGGGTGTCCCCATACACCCCTTCGAAGGCTGTCTAATGGAGATATGCCCTTTCAGTGCCTTTTATCATGTGAGCACTCAGCCAAGTGGGGACCAGAGCCCTGGTGAATGGATTTAATATCTTCTTGACCACCCCCCATACTCAGTTTTGGGGCCAGTACATGTGGCAATATAGGGCCAGGCAATTCCCCCTTCTTCCATACCCACCCAACCCGGTTGGTGCTCTATGAGTTTCCCAGCCTCTGACAAGAATGCTAGCTGTGCTGCCAAGAAGTATGCAGCCCCCCTTTCCCCAAATGTCTAGGGGTTCCGATCTTCTAGGGAAAGGGGCCCACAACATAGAAATCTCACTAGAACTCCCCGAGCATACCAAAACAGCTGGAAAATTACTGCCTACCTCGAGATGTCTTCTTTCCTTTCACTTGAGGCATTCAGGCAGACATGCAGCGTCTTCAGGAGCTCCATCAGGAGGCGAACCCAAAATTCATCAAAAGTCCACCCGAAACCTGACCAGTACTGGAAGCAGGAAGGCGCAGGATCTTCTAAAACTAAACTTGACACTTGTTAAAAAGAACTTGCAGCAACTGCTAAATCTAAAAAGTCTAAATTTCATTAGGACCTTTATTGACCACTTTTAAGAATAAACCCACGGGAATCAGAACTTTCTCCCAAATGATTTAAACATTATTTCTCTTGGGCTCTTGAAATGATTACGAGCTCAGGGGTCTCATTAATTAAAAACATATAAATACAGCTCCATGGGTCTAAACTTTGTACAACTCTACGAAGGGAGACTTTTAAAGGCATCATTTATTTATTTATTTTATTTTTTATTTAGTTTTTGTTGACTGGGTAAGTGCACTAGACAAATCCTGCCTATTTTCAGGCACGATCCGGGGGAAGGGGATACAGATGAATGCCAACTGACCTTGAACCAGAGTAAGCTGTTGGTGGTAATTTTAGTGAATGAGGGAAATTTTGCCAGGACACCGGGGAAATTCCCCTACTCTTTTCGATAAGTGCCATGGGATCTTTAACATCCACCTGAACTACCACCAATCCAGGAAGATGGGACCTCGATTTAACGTCTCATCCAAAAGACGGCACCTCAGAAGTGCAGCACCCCTCTCATGCTGAGCTACAGTGTCAGGACTGGGATATTAACCCAAGTGCCAGGTGTGGGAACTAAAGAACCCATGGCCCTCTGATCTCCTGGCCTCAGAGGCGAGTGTGCCACTCACTAGGAATTTATCAGGCAGAGCAAGAACTTTACGAGCAGGACTTTAGTAGCAGAGATTTTCCAACAGGATGAAAACCTCTCAAACCTGAAACATAAAGCTCCTCGAATCCTCTGGTACTGGTAAGTACCTATCTAATGCTTTACTATAAATCGGGGCTACCTCCCACAATTCAACTCCAAGTGCTCCCTTAACTTTCCTTACCAGAGCACTGTCCCTGCGGGGAAATGATGAGCTTCCCCAAGCCACCCCTACCAATCCATCACACCCTGGGGAGCCTCAATACATGTAGCCTGCTAAACCTTGCTGCCCACTCTCTTCTTTACTCTCAGCCCCAGAGGCCTCCACCTGGCCCACCTGGTTCCAAGAGTGCTCTGCCTCCCACTCTCTTCATCCGACCTTTTCTTGGAGCATGACTCCAAACTTTTTAAGCAGCTACTTGACGTCGACCCTCTTATTGCCTCCAAACTTTTGCCAGAGCTGTACAACCAGCACAAGGGGAGACCTCTAGGGCACTCTGCAGCCCACTCAGCAAAGTCTGGCAGCCCCAAGGCCTGTCCCTCCAAAACAGGCCTATACATGAGTAGAGGTTCCCCTGGCCCCCTCACCAGTACCTCTGGGCCGCTCTGCCACGCTGAGCTGCCGAAGCCCTGCTACAAACTGCTGCAGCCCCAATGACCCAGGAAAATTAAACCACCAAAACATGGGCCTACACTGCCCCCAGAGTCCCACTCACCTTCCTTACCTGCTCCTCCTCTGACTACTCTCCCACTGGACTTCCTAGGGCCTGGACCCAACGACCGCAGCTACCTACAGATGACCCCCCTGTGGATGCCCACCCAGGAACCCAGGGCATTGCCACAGAGGCTGCTGACCCTGCCTGGGGGAGTGGGTAGCCTCCTCCCCTCTGACTGCCCTAGCAGTGCCTGCCGGTCTCTGTCCCTCTAAAAAGACCCAGAAAATGTCCTGTTTTTCCCTTATATACTGCCCAGAAAACTGCTGTCTGCTGCCAACAAGTGGCTGCTGGCAGAAATTACTCCCCCAGAGCACTAATATAAGATCCTAAGCTCCAGAGGGAGAGGGAGGGGGTTCCTAAAGTGAGCTATAAGCCCCTCTCGAGTGAGAGGGGGCTTACAAGTAGTTTGTAAAATTTGGCAGCTCCAGCCCCCTCCCCCTCCCCATGGGCTTCTCTAGTGTATCCTTCTTAATTCTGGCTTTCATCTTTCTCTAAAGAAAAGGAGTCAGGTGACCTTTTACTGTCATGAGGAATTTTTGGGGTATCCACACTGGGAGCACTTTAAACATATAGAGGCATTTGAGGAAGAAGCACATTTTAATTGTGCTTACTCTGACCATAGATTAGTCTGTAACTATGTTCCCAGAGCTTTGTGAGTTTTCTTTGGGAGAAACACTCCTAAGTACTTCAAATGCAAATGTGTAGCAGGCCAAAGCAGCATGCCCTTCCCTAAGGGTGGTGCTAGCTCCCCTCCCCAAGGGTAACCACTCACATCGGCCCAACTGATTTTATTGCCAGATATGAGGCCATATGTAACAAACAGTTTCATAAGGGCTGAAAAAGAGATCTGACTTTGAGACCTATAGCAGAACGTCATCGGCAAAGAGCGAAATGGCATGATGTGTCCCATTTATTGTTATCCATTCTATGCTTGGGTAATTTCACTAGGGTGGCAAGGCATGGAAGGAGCTGGATGTCATTGTCCACGTGGGGACCAATTACCTAGCTAGCGATACAGCTGGGATTGTACAGGGGAGAGTTCAGGGATCTGAGAAGGGTCCTAAAACAGGTAGCATGCACGGTGGCCTTCACCGAGGTGCTACCTGTATACAGCCGAGGGGAGAACAGGGAACTCCACATCAGGAGCTTCCACTCATGGTTGAAGGAATGCTGCAGAGAGGAGGGGTTCAGCTACACTGGGGACTGGGGACTGGGGACCCACCTGGGAGTATTTGGACCTGTACAAAGGTTATGGCCTACATCCGTCTAGAGAAGAACTGAAGTCCTCAGTAGACAGTTTAAATGTTACTTTGATAAACATTTAAACTAGCTGAGAAGGGGGTGGAAGAAGGATAGAGGGAGGCATAGAAACAGGAGAAAAGGAGAACCTGAGGGAGAAAACTCCCCAGGGAACATGTTCAACCCCAGGAACAGGTTCAAGGCAAAAGAAGAGAAACTGGAGACAAAGGGGAAAAGAACAAACATAGTAATATGAGTGGGGAAAACAGGGCAGGGCCAAAGGTGGGGGGTTGCAAGCATGGGGGGAGAAATAGTGGAAAGCCATGTGTGCAAAGGGAAGAAGTCTTGGAAACAAAACTCCAGATCTTGAGGCTACCATGGTGGAGACAGACCTGAACATAGTGGCCATCACTGAATCATGGTGCACAGGAAACCATGACTGGGACATGGCTATACCAGGATACACGCAGTTCAGGAAGGACAGGGAGGGGAGAAAAGGTGGGGGGTTGTGTTATATGCCTGGTTATATGTCAGGGAAGCTATCAAGGCGATAGAAATGCAAGGGAGCAAGGAGGGCACCCTGGAGACAGCAGCCAGAGCCTCCATTCGCACTGGAGTGATTTACAGACCTCCAGCAGTGGGGGAAGATCTAGACAAGGAAATAAAGGATGCCATTAGCAAGATGGCAGATAAGAGAGACAGAGGTACTACTAATGGGGGACTTCAATTTACCAGATATTGATTGGAGTCTCCTGACCATGGTCTCGGCTAGAAGCAGGGTCATCATAGACTCCCTGCAGGAAGCATTTCTGAAGAAGCTAGTCAAGGAACCCACTCATGATGGTGCAATACTGGACCTAGTGCTTATGAACAGGGACAGTGTTGTAGACGTCAGGTTGGGATACCACCTGAGGGCCAGTGATCACCAGACAGTGTGATTTAACATTAGGATGGCAGTGGAGGTGAACCACATTAGTATGGCAGTGGAGGTGAACCACACAAGGATGAGAGTTCTGGACTTCAGCAGAGCAGATTTTTAAAAAAATGGGTGAATGCCTCAGAGACCCACTGGCATGGGGAGATTACCCTGATGCGGTGGAGGGACAGTGGGCCAAATTAAGGGATGGAACAGTGAAGGCAACAAACCTCTCCACAAAACAGATGAGCAAAAGTAGGAGGAAAAGACCAGTATGTTTCTCAAGGTTGGTCACAGTAAGGGTATGTGCAAAAAGGGCAGCATTTAGGAGATACATGGAGACGCAAAAGGAAGAGGATAGAGAGGTATACCAAGAAAAATAGAGGGAGGCAGAGAAGGCAGTGAGGGATGATAAGGCACAAACTGAGGAAAAAATAGCTGGGGAGGTAACAAAGAGTGACAAGACTTTTTTAGGTGTGTAAGTGAAAAAAGAAAGAAGAGGGGAGGAATTGTAAGGTTGATGGGTGCAGAGAGAGACTGCAGAGGATGATCAGGAAAAAGCAAATATCCTGAACAAATTCTTCTGTTCTGTCTTCACGGTGAAAGAGGATGGGGATAGGCCACATATAGGTTACAGAACCACTGGAAGAAGGGAAGTAGACACAAGTCCATTTGAAGAGGAAAGAGTCCTAAAGGGACTTGTGCATCTGAGAGTGGACAAGGCTATTGGGCCAGATGGGGTACATCCAAAGGTATTAAAGGAGCTCAGGGAGGTACTGGCTGCACCTCTGACAGCCCTGCTCAAAAACTCTCTAGATAAAGGGGTGGTCCCAGAGAACTGGAGAATGGCAGATGTAGTTGTAGATGTCGCTGTCGATGCAGATGCAGATGCAGCTGTAGCTGTAGCTGTAGATGTAGATGTAGCTGTTGATGTAGCTGCAGATGCAGCTGTAGCTGTAGATGTAGATGTAGCTGTTGATGTAGCCGTAGATGTAGCTGTAGCTGTAGATGCAGATGTAGATGTAGCTGTAGATGTAGCTGTAGCTGTAGATGTAGCTGTAGATGTAGCTGTAGCTGTAGATGCAGATGCAGATGTAGCTGTAGCTGTAGATGTAGATGTAGAAGGGTCTATACTGGGCCTCCTCCTCTTTAGCCTGTTCATCAACAGACTACCAGAGGCCTGCAATAGCAAGATTATTCTGTATGCAGATGATGCTGTCTTCTTAATAACAGTGCCCAGCTTCAGCACCTACAGAATGATTTGCAGTACTCATTTCGTAGCTTGGAGGACTGGTTTATCTCTCAGAAATTGGTTCTCAATTACAAGAAGATGAAGACGATGCTGATAACCACTCACCAGCACAAGAGATCTTGTCTGTCCCTTACTATTACTAACAACAAGGCTGCTCCACTCGAGCAGGTCAGCTCTTTTAAATACTTGGGCGTGACCATTGGTGACACCCTCTCTTACATGCAGCACATCTATCAGGTCATCAAAACAGTGAACACCAAACTTGGAGTTCTCTACAGGCACAGACAGTACTTAACTCCTGAGACACTCAGGTTAGCAGTCTCCTCCTCTTCCATCTTGTCTGTTATTGACTACAAACTCATGGTCTATGGGTCGGCATCTGACTGCACTAAAATGAGTAAGCACAGCCCTCAACAAGGCCTGCAGGCTGGCTCTAGTGACTGATAATCTCCTACACACCTGCTCCCTCTACGAGCGCACTGACTCAGTCTTGCCAGCAGAATCAAATACCAAACCTGCCTGCTTGGCATGAAATCTCTCCTAGGTAAAGCTCCATTAGCCTTCAAAGAACTGCTCCGGTGAGGTAGATCTGGGTACCGCACAGAGGGTAGACTCGCTGCCCACTTGCCATCCCCTTCAGAAAAACGGTACTTGGCCAGCGGTCCTTCAAATACAGGGCTCCTTCCTGGCTAAATGATATCCCAGCATACCTTTTACTCATTAACAGCCTCCCCATCTTTAAGGCAGAACTAAGACATCACCTGGCCAAGGCTGAGGTCTGTAGCTGCAGGTAACCTGTAGTACTATCACCTGGTAGCTTGGAGTCAGCCTGCTCCTGGGCTGCATTCTCTGATTTGTTACCCTGCTGCCCAATAACCCTGAGTTTAAACTCCTACTTCCCCCTACTATTTGCCAGCCCTCGAACTTGAGCCTTCCATAGTCACAGCCTGTCAACCAGCCTTATATCTACTGGCCTTAACTCAGCACTCTGTTTTAAGTCCCTTCCCTGCCATTGACCTTGCACAAATGTGATTGTCTCAAAGCACCTGTCTTCCCCCAGCTTATTCTGTGTACAGTCCTCCCTCACATTGCTCTCTAGTATGTTCCTACCAGGTCAGTTCTGCACAGAAAATTACCCCCCCTACCCTTTACTAGAATTAATGACAAAGCCTCCTCTTGGATACCTTAACATACAGGGTGTGAAAGCCTATGTTGAGTCCCCCCCCCCCAACTTTATATGAAATAACGACAGTGCCTCCCCTGGCTACTTTACCTTCTGTTAAATTAGTTTCTTAAACCCACAGCACTCACCATGTACCATGGGCTTTACTAACTGCAGTATACTGTACCTCTATATGAGATAGCTTGCAATTGTAAATAGTCAGACCAATTGCTGTTATTTCTTGTACTTTTTGTCTCTGTACTTGTGCACCCATACTCTGTAACTACCTTTCTGTGTTGTCCTCCTGTCAAGACATGAAACCTTTGAAAAAGAGCATTTTGCTCAAAGGTTATGTCCGAATGATGAAATAAATAAATAAATGTAGCTGTAGATCCTACTGGATCAATATGTCATAACCGCGTAACAGGAACAGCGTGGCAGGGAAAAGCAAAAGGGTGCAAAACACGAAAGGATGTATGCGCGATAGTGCACCCTCTCACTCTTCCCTGTACAGGATAAGAATCATGTTGGGATGTGGGACCACTGAGCAGCTGCCATGGCTTGATGGGATGAGCCACAGGCAGCAAGGGAGGCAGTGCGTCTGTGGACTGGGTTTCAATTCCCGGTCCTAGACACATGGAACTTTTATACTTTTTACACTTTGTGCGAATTTAAGTGTTAACCCCCCCCCTTCCGAGTTAGTTATTTTAGTTGGGGGGGTTCAGAGGGCAGAGACCCCCATAATGGGGGGGCGGGGCAGAGTCCCCCCCGCAAAACAAAGAGGAGGAATGGTTCTGGGGTAGCGTAACTGCTGTTGGTATAGCCCTCCAGGAGGCTATAAACCCCCACCAACCCCTTTAGTGGCCTAAACAGTATAGTAGCAAAATCTTCACATATACCACATGGCAGTGATGACTTGCTCACACCACTTGCACTTACCACCAGGGCTGGATCGTCTGCTGCTGCCCTGAAGACCAACTGTAAAATAAGACCCGTAATGCAACTGTTCAATGGCAGTACAATACCCCCACCAAAAAGGAACACACTAGCCAGATTAAATGCAAAAAAAACAACACAATCTGATTTATTCAGGGGAATGTGAATGGGGTGGGGCATGAATGTAGCAGATGACTTATAGATCTGATTATTTCAGGCTGAAAATGCATGCACAAAGAGTCCCTTGTATACAGTCACACAACCCTGGGTACCCAGTTGTAAGCAGGCTAGCCTGAAGCGATGCCTGGGGTAGACCGGCATTGCAGCTATTGTTGGGGCCTTTAGGAAAGAAAACAATTAGCATGCACATCAACCCAGAATTTATAATCAGAGTCAAATAGCTCAGTTCATTGTAATAAAGTCAAACAAATAAATCAGATGATACACAATGATTGCAGCTTTGTTGCAGGGAGCTACCCTGTTTGGCACTCGTGCTACCCAGACCAGGAGGCAGGACTGATGAGATGAAGACCTCTGGATGGTGTCCTGGTTTGCCTGGGGAAGCAGGGCCCACACGACTCACTGAGGCGGTCGCTACCTGTTCAATGGTGTTGAGCAGGGTGCTGAATCCCTGAGCGGGTCTTTCATCAGAAGATGTCTCTGCGATGGGAGTGGCAGTCTAGGCCGAGATGGTAGGGCCCAGACCAAAGCAGGCAGTTTGGATTTAGTCCATGCAAGTGCTGAAGCAGCTTCCAGCTAGCATAACACGCTTGAAGGTGGGGAACCAAATCATAACCCACACAGCACATTCAGACCACTTATAAGCAACACAACTCTTAGTTACAGTTCGGATAAAGTCCAGTTGTAATTTAGCAGAAGTTCTGCGCAGACCTCTCAATCCGTGACTCACTTCAGTACCTGGCAAGCCAATTGCTTCTGGAGCAAGTCTTTAGTCCCAAATTTAGGTAATGATCACACTCTTTCTCTTCAGGCTTCAGATCTCAAACAAAGGAATATGATTTAAGTCCATCTTTCACATTCACAGGATTTCTTACTGGAAGATGTGACGGGCAGGCCAGTGTAACCTTCATGACGATTCTCCTGTGTGCCTAAGCAGGAGCAGCTGCTCGATGGTGCAAGCTGTTCACTCTCCCAACTTCAGCTCACAACTGACTCTGCTGCAGGCAGTTCTGGGGATTTCTTCTGAGATCCAAAAGGTTTGGTTGACTGAGGGAGCTGTCTGTCAGAGCAAGGGCTCCCCCTCCAGGTCCATTTAGGCACCAAACCTTAAAAACTACAATTCCTACAGAAATTCAATCCCACAAGACCTCTGGAGATAGTCTCCATTTTAGGTCCCCTGAGGTTTGATAGATCCAACTCTGGCAGTCCAGAACCAAAAAGGTGGCTCTTATGCAAAAAGTCCAAGCTGCAAGAGAAGGCAGATTAAACAAACTTCTATACTATTATTAATAAGGCAGATAAACAGTAAATGAACACAGTTCCTAACAGAGCTCCCTCTGTGCATATAGCAACTGCAGAATGGAGCAGAAATACCACTCGCCTGGCCGGTCACGAGCCCTAAACTATTCGGACCCAGCCCAGACTAATTTCTAACATAGCATTATGACTCTCTTAAAGAGACAGGCACGGAGGCTTTCTATAACACTCTCATGCAGACACATACAACTACTGCAGACACAGGACACCATCCTAACAGTGGGCATTAGGCAGCCCAGGAAGAAATTTTAGTAAACCCCAATCTGTAGGGGGATCACACACTTTCCTGCCTGGAAAAACTTGGTATCCGCGTCAAGTCTATTTGTACTATAACATAAATGATACGAAAAGATACATACATGTTTCATCTGGTATATCTCAGTAGTTTAGAATTCACATTTTTCACATCGAACAGAATCACAATTTCAATAACGTTACCATATTTTATCCTAGCATTTCACCTTATTCCCATCTCTTTAACTTTATACCCCTTGTTACATTAAATGGGCACCTTAACTTGGGTGGAGGCTTTGGTTTGGGTAGAGGCAATTAACACAAATTTGGACAAAGAATTGGGCATGACATCGACTCCCTTGTGCACAACATTCATGGGCAAGTTAACAGGCTGTCCTGGAGTGTCATACGTGAGCTTTAAGATTGGTTTTACGCTGTCCGCTTGACACAGCGGTTGGATTCATTGCGATGCCAGCGACCCGGTTTGGGAACGAGCCCGGGTCACTAGAGGGCTGGCTGGGAAGGATCGAGCGCCCCTATAGACAGCTCTCCTTCTCCGGGGAGGGTAGGGACTGGTCTGATGCCTGCTGGCTCCTACCGGAGGCTGGGAGTATTACAGGACGCACGGCCCAAAGTTAACTAGGGGAGGAGCGGACGTCGGCGTATGCCATGACGTCACTAAGCTGCCCCTTACAGAAAAACTGAAAATTGCTCGCTGGCCGCCGGATGACGGCTCTCCGTTCCCTGAGTGCCTCCAGTACCTTCCCAGGGCCTCCTGTTCCTCCGCTGCATCCCCGGGCCCTAAAGTAGTGCGTGCTGGGGACATCCCCTCTCCCCAGTGCCCTTCCCCCTCGGAGGGGGGGACCCGCCCGGTGAAGGGATACGCCGGGATATCCCGGGGTTCGGCTGCGATCTGAGGACCAGAGGAGGGCTGGGTAAGGGCAGTGGGGCCAGGGGGAACTTGTGGAGCCTGAAGAAGTGGGGGCCAGCGAAGCATGGGAGGCGGAAAAAAAAAAGATTGGTTTTACAGACCTTTCTGAGTGACGAGGCAATAATGGCACCAGCACTTCCTGTTGTTGAAACTCACTGTCACTTGTCAGAGGTATTTCTGCAAAGTCAGAATCATCCAGGACACATCTTTCTGGCTCCTGAATGACACTTTCATTAGCGTGAAACAGTTCACTTAGCCCACCTAGGTCATTACCACTTGTAGGTTCACTACTTGCCTCATTGTGTTCGGGTTCACTGATTGCCATCAATCCTACCATGCAGAGAGACTCAGCCTCTTCAAGATCCACACTGTGAGCATCACTTTGTGGTGGTTCAGGCGCCATGGATGAATTGGGATCTGTTAAATCAGCTGGAGGTTCAGCGTCATCACCATAGCGAATGGAAGGAATTCCCTGGAACACTCTCTCAAGTTCAAAAGAAGGGTAGAAAGCAGGATAGAATTCACTTTCGTCATCACGTTCAGTATTTTCAATATCTGCAATGTCTGTAGGATGGGAGACATTAGGAGCAACAGACTGAGAAGCAGAAGTTTGCTGATTTTGTTGCTTAGCCTTGGTAGCAGATCTAGTTACAGGGTGCCAAGGGGCTTCAGTCTCTTGAGCATTATTGATTACTATTTGGCCGATAGGTAACAGGTGGTTCCTGTGAATGGTTTTAACTGCATGAGGGTCCCCATCTGGACGTACTTTATACACTGGCAGATCATGCAGCTTACCGATTACTATATATGGAACGTGACTCCAGCGGTCAGCTATTGTGTGTTTACCTGGAAGTCCAAAGTTTCTCATTAGTACTCTGTCACTTGGTTGGAGCTCTTGGGCCTTAACACGTTTGTCATGGCGAGTTTTGTTAGTCAGGTTTCTCTTTGCTGCCAAAGTGTTTGCAAGCTGATAAGCATGGTCTAGTTGGGCTTTTAGATTTTTGACATACTGCAGGCAGTTATCTGATTGGATACCATCAGGAGACACTCCGAAAGATACATCAACTGGAAGGTGAGCTTGTCTGCCAAACACAAGGTGGACAGTGAGAAACCAGTAGCATCGTTCTTTGTGCAATTATAAGCACGGACAAGGGTGTTGATTTGTTGGCTCCACTTTGGTTTGTCTTTAGGTTGCAATGTGCCCAGCATATCAAGTAGGGTTCTGTTAAATCTTTCTGGTTGCGCATCCCCCTGAGGATGATAAGGGGTTGTTCTGGATTTTCTTACACCCCATAGGGACAACAGTTCTTTGATAAGTCTACTTTCGAAATCCCGGCCTTGATCTGAATGAATACACTGAGGGGCACCGTAATGTACAAAAAACTTGTCAACAAGGACTTTGGCTACAGTTGAGGCCTTTTGATCTTTGGTGGGGTAGACCTGTGTATATCTCGTGAAGTGATCTGTGACTACCAATACATTTGCAATGCCTTTGGAATCCGGCTCCAAACCATGAAAATCAATACAGACAAGCTCCATTGGCACACTTGTGACAATATTGACCAGAGGGGTTACTCTTTGTGGTAGAGCCTTGCGCTGAAGACACCTACTGCAGGTTTTAACATGTTGTTCTTATTTTAGGCCAGTAGAAACATGAACGGGCTAAATCAAGGGTTCTTTCACTACCCAGATGTCCCATTTGGTCGTGCAAAACTGTCAGGACAATATTTTTGAATTTAGCTGACAGTACTAGCTGTTTTCTCACAGTTTCACCTTGGCTGTCAGTAAGCTCTCGGTACACTAACTGTTCTTGAATCTTGAGCTTGCTCTCCTCCCGAAGAAGCAAAGCAGTTTTAGGGTCTCTGGACCGCATTTTTGAAATAGCTTCTCCTTTCTGTAAAGCATTAACTACTGGCCTGATTATCGGATCATAGTACTGTTCTTTGCGGATCTTAGCTGGAGTTAGCTGTTGTAAAGAACTCAAGTCTAAAGCTGCGAAGTTACAGTAGGCAACTGGTACGCACAATTCTGGAGGTTCCAAACAATGTCAGACAGTTCACAGTTTCAGAGGACAAGGTTTTTTCCGGGTCAAGCTAGTGGCGTAGTGCTTTTACAGACTACTCAGGGATATTGATCAGATCCTGTTGATCAGAAGGAGGTCTTCGTGAAAGAGCATCTGCATCTATGCGGTTTAGGCCTGGTCGGTACTCCACCGCATAGTCATAGGCTGCTAGTGCAGAAAGCCATCTGTGTCCAGTAGCATCTAGTTTAGTGGTGGATTGGACATATATTAATGGATTATTATCGATTTTGACCAAGATTTTAGCACTATACAAGTATTCGTGAAATTGGTCAACTATGGCCTATTTGAGAGCGAGAAATTCTAATTGATACACTGGATAGTTTTTCTCTCAAGATGTCAGACTTCTGCTAGCAAAGGCAACAGGACGCAGTCCTTCCCGATGTTCTTGATAGAGTACTACTCCGAGACTACTCAAACTGGCATCTGTATATAACACATAAGGCTCGAATAGATCAGCATAAGCAAGTATGGGAGCATAATTATTTCTTCAAAAGCAATGTTGCAATCGGGTGTCCACCTCTGCTCATACGGCTCATCTGGTCTGAAATAGGTCTTCTCAGCATCTTTATTGGACTTTGGCCAGCCGGTTAAGGCTTCCACCTTACTGGAGTCAGTTTGTATGCCTTCTGACGAAACAATGTAACCAACGTACTAGACCGAACTCTGGAAAAACTGGCATTTGTCAATGGATAACTTAGGACCAAACTCTTCAAGTCTGTCCAATACTTTGAATAAGCGAGCCTCATGCTCCTTTAGAGTTTTTCCCAAAACTATGACATCATCAAGGGAGACGAGACATTCCAAGAGATTCATGTCTCCCACTGCACGCTCCATTAATTGCTGGAATGTTGCTGGTGCACCCGATATGCCTTGGGGCATGTGGAGGAACTCATAGAAGCCCAAGGAACAAATAAATGCAGTTTTTTCCCCTGTCCTCAGGAGCCATTGGGATCTGAAACTATCCACTTCAGAGGTCGAGAAAGGAAAACCGTTTACTCCCATTTAGGCAGTCCAGGGCATCCTGTATATGTGGCACTGTATACTGATCAGACACAGTTCTTTTGTTGAGGGTCCTGTAATCAACACACATGTGAACAGAGCCATTCTTTTTCCGCACCACAACAGCTGGGGAAGCATATGGGCTGCGTGACTCTTGTATGATGCCAGCCACTAACATCTCTTATAGGTGACATTAGACATCATCTATGTTGGCAGGAAATAAGCATCTAGATCTCTCTCTCTCTGAAGAGTCTCTTGTCATACAAGCGAATGTAGTGTTCAGCACCCGTGACACAACCAGCATCCCATTCCTTGAGGGAGAATACTTCGGTTCTCTGGGCCTGCTTGTTACGGATCCTGGTTCTCTGGCTGTTGGGAAGAGGTGAATCCCCCAAAATCAAACATATCAGGCAATACCTCACATCCTTTTTCAGCTCTGCACTGGGATGGGAGCACAGCAGTGTTGGCACAATAGACTTTTGCCAGGGTGCATCCTCTGTGTACCACGAAGTCTCAGTCTGTAACATTTTATATTCGCACCACCACTCATCGGGTGTAAGTATGAGCCCAGGCTGGAAGCACACTGGATTTAATCAGCAGTCCTTCAGGTAATTTTCTCTTGTGTGGGGCATCCAGCATCAAAATTTTGTTAGTGACATCTTTCCGCAGCCATACTTCACCACTAATACTGCATTCTGCATTGGGAGGTAACGTAATAGTGGCAGGAACCTTCTTCCAAACCATCCCCACAGACTCATCTTGATCACTTTGCTCGAGGCGCAGGTGCTTCTCATAGGTCTTTTGGATCAGGATATGAACTTGCAGGGCTTTTCCTGTCTTTCTCTTCTGTCTTTCTTCACATAGCTGGGCCAGGTTCCCAAACATGTGTGCGTTGGTGCCAATCAGTACAGGGACACCATCATAAAGTCTGGTGGAAGTGCAGACCAGGACTAGCGTCTCCACAGCATACGAACTTACGAAATTTGCCAGCAGATAAAGGCCTAGAGGTCTATCAAGTCTGCTCGAATGTGCAGCTAGCACCCCTTATTCTGCAGCTGCCCCTCCCTTCCACCCTTCCCCTTCATTAACCCTCCCCCTTGTCCTGTCCCATCCTCGTTTGAAGCAGTCCACTGTTCTACTACATACCACTTCAGCAGGTAATGCATTCCACCCAGCCACCACCCTCTCTGTAAAAAAGTGTCTCCTCATCTCCCTCCTGAACCTTCCTTGCTCTAGTCTCATATCATGGCCCCTGGTGTCCCTCCCCTCCCTTACTTTGAACAAGCCCTCTGTACCTGTCTTGTTTATTCCTTTCATGTATTTAAAGGTTTCAATCATGTCACCCCTGTCTCTCGTCTCCTCCAGTGAGTACATGTTCAACTCCTTCAACCTCCTCTCGTATGATAAGTCCCCCAGCCCCTTGATCATCTTTGTCACTCTGTGCTGCACCCCTCCAGTAACTTAATGTCCCTCTTCAGATCGGGCGCCAGTACTGCCATGAGTACTCCAGGTGTGGTCTAACTAATGACCTATACAGTGGCAGAATCACCTCCTCCCTCCTCGAGGATATACCTCAATACAACCCAGCATTTTGTTGGCCTTTGCAGCTGCCTTCCTACATTGTGCCGAGTTGTTCATTGACCCTGTAATGAGCACACCCAGATCCTTCTCCTCCTCTGTCTTGGCTAGCTGCACTTCCCTAGCTGGTAACTCCTCCTTGGGTTCTTCATCTCAAAATGCAGCACCTTGCACTTTTGGCATTAAAGCCCAGTTGCCAGGTGTCTGACCAGGTTTCAAGCTTTGCCAGATCATCCTGCAACCCCTGCCATCCCCCTAGGTCATCCACCACCGCGCCTACCTTGGTATCATCAGCAAACAGACTGATCTTGCTCTTGATGTCCCTGATATGTCTGCAATGAATATCCCAAACAACACTGGTCCCAACACCGAGCCCTGTGGAACACCACTCGTCACTGCCCTTGGGTGTGAGAGCTCCCCACCCACCACCACCCTCTGTTGCCTTCCCTGCAGCCAGTTTCCTACCCATCTCACCAGCTTTGCACCCACCCTGTGCCTACTAACTTTCTTCCCAGCCTTCCATGTGGCACTGAGTCAAATGCCTTACTGAAGTCCAGATACAGGACATCCACTGCATGGCCCCTGTCCAGTTGCCTAGTTACGCAGTCATAGAACTCGACCAGGTTGGTTTGGCAGGATCTGCCACGCTATGAAGCCATGCTGTCTGCTGTCCTGCAGTCCTTGGCCTCTAGGAGGCCACCAGCCCTCCTTCAGGATAGTCTCCATTAGCTTACCCACGATGGATGTGAGGCTCACTGGTCTGTAGTTTCCCGGTTCATCCTTGGGGACACTCTTGTGGAGGGGCACCACATGAGCCATCCTCCAGTCCTGAGGTACACACCCCGAATGTAGTGAGGCATTAACTAGGTCTGCCAAAGGTCCTGCAAGGACCTCTGCCAGCTCTTTCAGTACCCTGGGGTGGATGCCATCTGGGCCTGGCGCCTTGTCCACCCTCAGTGCCTTCAAACCCTCTCGAACTCTGCTGTCCATGATTTCCCATCTGTCACCACGCCCCCTGCTTCTGCCATTTCTCCCACCTTGGGTGTCACCCCCCTATTCTCTTTAGTAAATACTGAGCAGAAGTACTCATTTAGTGCTTCCGCCTTATCACACCCTGCTTCCACCCAACCCCCCTCCTTCCTAATCCTTACTATGTGGTCCTTACAGCTCCTTTTCTCCCTGATGTACTTAAAGAAGTCCTTCTCCCCATTCTTAATGCCTTGTGCCAGCCTGAGTTCCGTAGATGCTTTGGCTCCCCTTACTGCCCTTGTCACCTCCTTCGATTCTGTCAAGTACTCCTCCCTGTCATCTCCCACACCAGCCACAGAAGATGGAAAAGAAAGCCACAGCCAAGATAAGGGTAAAACGTTTCATTTAACCCCCACACATGCAGTCCATCAAGGGGTTGTAATGGGTGGTCAGATAAATGCTGCTTACACCAGTCTTGGAAAATTATTGTGACTTGAGACCCACTGTCTAAAACTGCTCAGGCCGGAATCCCGTCTATTTGTACAGTAGTGTCCATGGAAGGGCCCACCAATTTAGACCAGTCTGAAAGGACTTTGAGAGGAACCTGGATGGACGATCTAGCCACTGAGAAATTGGAATTTGGATTTCTTGAACCCCTCTGCAATTGGTTTACTTTTCAGAGTTCCCCTTGGAGTCTGTTTACCACCTTTTCTAAATCCTTTTGAAACCAGCATTCTTTGTTTATATGCCCATCCTTTCCACACTTGTGACAAATATACAGGTTCCTGAGTCCATCTTGGTTGAAACACTACATCAGGAACTGGTCTCCATTCACAGTTAGAATGTCAGGCAGAGTACACATTTGGGGCTGGAGCTGAAGCACTAACAACAGAAAATCGTGGTTCAACCTCTGCCTGCGGCATTGAAGGTGATGCAATATGTCTCTATAGTTCCTTTATTGCAGCAGTCAATTCACTTGTTTCAGTTTTCGAGTTGCCCTCAGCAGGAGACGCCTGAGCATGCACCTCCATCCCCATAGTAGACATGTTCTGAGAGGGGCCAGGGTCTTTGTCCATGGGAGGAGCCTTCATAGTGGCACTCACTTCCATTTCTCTGACTTCTCTCAGCAGTTCATCTCTCAACAGCTTGGCCCATGGTGGAACATCCTTAGCAGTCTCTGATTCACAAGGGCTTTCCTGCGCCGGGGCTACTTGGGCTGCACCTGTACAAGAATTCCAATCTCTTTTCTCGCCCTCTGTCTCCCTGAGTTCTTTTATCAGGTCACAATAATCAGATGAATCATCTCTCCTATCCTGGAGCTTTAGCTGGATAATTTGCAATTTAGAATATTTGGCATACTGTAGTATGTGATCCAATCTCACACAGTTCAGTTCGCTGTTCGATACCCCACCCTTCTGATAAGCTCTCCGTAGGGTCCTCTCCAAGTGAGTAACATATGTGGACAAACATTCCCCTTTCCACTGTTTGGTGCCTTTGAATAGCCATGTCAAAGTCTCTCCAGATTCAATGCTACCAAAAACACCCTCTAGTGTAGACAAGTACTTTTGGGCTTTTGCATCAGGATTTGTGGACCTCAGAAACCTGACCGCTTCCAAAGCGGGGCCCCTTAAACTTTGCATGTTCCTTTTTCATTTCTCTGCCTCTGCACACTGCCACTCGGGTACTAAGGAGGCAACATAATCTATCCAGGTCTCCCAGTTATCCTCCCCCTGGGGGTGGGGAGAGTGCCTGAAAACATCCTCAGTCTGCGTTATGAGTCATGATTAACTGCAGGCACAGGAGTGGATGCCAGTACTGGTGTGGGCATGGGAGCTGGTGAAGGGACAGGTGCTGGGGCTGGCATGGGTAGCGGGGAAGGAACACCCCCAGGTGCCATGAATAACTTTTTAAAGTCCTCTATGGTTTTACTGTACTCCAATAACAACTTGGCAAACTTTTCCTCTAAGGTCTCAGATAACGGTGGGGGCTCATTCTCTAAGGGGTCCTTACTATCTTTAGTCACCACCCTCCAGGCGGCTGGGGACCCCTCAGCAGCAATAGTCTGGGGCATCTTAGTGCTGTCCATGGGGTTGCTACACTCCACTAAGGCCATTAAGGTCTGGGCAGTCAAGTCAGCATGTCACCTTACCACCACATCTTTTCCCAAGCATTCAATATTTGAAAGTACCCCTTCCACAGTGTCTTTACTAGTGCCCTGGGGTATATCCAGCATTAACAAGGCATTGTGGGGGTCAGTCTCATGCCCCGTACACCATTCCACCAGCCGATGCACATCCATTTCTACAATGATACCCATTAAATTTTTCAAGTAATTCTTAATTTTCACCACTAGGGGGCACTAATCCCAAGCGGTGCCTACAAAAATGTAACCCCGGCCTGCATGACTCTGCACAGGTTGAGGGGCCTGAGCTTGTTGAACAGGTGCCTCCACCCGGAGGAATGGTTCTGGGGTAGCGTAACTACCGTTGGTATAGCCCTCCCGGAAGCTATAACCCCCTACCAACCTCTCTATTGGCCCAAAGTATAGCAGCAAAACTTTCACATATACCATATGGCAGTAATGACTTGCTCACACCCTTTGCACTTACCACCATGGCTGGATCGTCTGCAGCTGCTCTGAAGACCCCCTGTAAAATAAAACCTGTATTGCAACAGTTCAATGGCAGTACAATACCTCCACCAAAAAGATACATGCTAGCCATATTAAATGCAAAAAACAACACAATCTGATTTATTCAGGGGAATGTGAATAGGGATGGGGCATGAATCTAGCAAATGACTTATAGATCTGATTATTTCAGGTTGAAAATGCATGCACAAAGAGTCACTTGTATACAGTCACACAACCCTGGGTACCCAGCTGTAAGCAGGCTAGCATGAAGCAATGCCCAGGGTAGGCCAGCGTTGCAGCTGTTGTTGGGGCCCTTAGGAAAGAAAACAATTAGCATGCACATCAACCCAGAATTTGTAATCCGGAGCCGGATGGCTCAATTCATTGTAATAAACCCAAACAAATAAATTAGATGACACACAATGATTGCAGCTTTGTTGCAGGGAGCTACTCTGTTTAGTACTCACGCTACCCAGACCAGGAGGCAGGACTGACAAGATGAAGACCCCTGGATGGTGTCCTGGTTTGCCTGGGGAAGCAGGGCCCACACAACTCACCGAGGTGGTCGCTACTTGTTCGATGGTGTTAAGCAGGGTACCGAATCCTCAAGCGGGTCTTTCGTCAGAGAATGTCTCTGCAATAGGAGTGGCAGTCTAGGCCGAGATGGCAGGGCCCAGATCAGAGCAGGCAGTTTGGATTTAGTCCATGAGAGTGCTGGAGCAGCTTTCAGCTAGCACAGCACTTTTGAAGGTGGGGAACCAAATCGCAACCCACACAGCACATTCAGACCACTTACAAGCAACACAACTCTTAGTCACAGTTCGGGTAAAATCCGGTTCAATTTAACAGAAGTTCTGTGCAAACCTCTCAATCCATGACTCAGTTCGGTACCTGGCAGGCCGATCACTTCTGAAGCAAGTCTTCAGTCCCAAATTCAGGTAATGATCTCTCTCATTCTCTTCAGGCTTCAGATTTCAAACAAAGGAATTAGATTTAAGTCCATCTTTCACATTCACAGGATTTCTCACTGGAAGATGTGACAGGCAGGCAAGTGTAGCCTTCCTGCCGAGTCTCCTATGCTCCTAAGCAGAAGTGGCTGCTTGATGGTGCAAGCTGTTCACTCTCCAACTTCAGCTCACGACTGACTGCTGCAGGCAGTTCTGGGGATTTCCTCTGAGATCCAAAAGGTTTGGTTGGCTGAGGGAGCTGTCTGTCAGAGCAAGGGCTTCCCCTCCAGGTCCATTTAGGTGCCAAACCTTAAAAACTACAATTCCTACAGAAATTCAATCCCACAAGACCTCTGGAGACAGTCTCCATGTTGGGTCCCCTGAGGTCTGATTGGTCCAACTCTGGCAGTCCAGAACCAAAAAGGTGGCAGTTATGCAAAAAGTCCACGTTCCAAGAGAAGGCAGGTTAAACAAACTTCTATACTATTATTAATAAGGCAGATAAACAGTAAATGAACACAGTTCCTAACACAGCTCCCTCTGCGCAGGAGACACTTCTTCACCGAGAAGGTGGTGGAACCATGGAATGCACTGCCCAGGAGTCTGGTGGAAGAGAACACAGTGGAAGGATTCAATAAGGGTTGGGACAGGTACAGGAGGATACTGAAGCTGGGGAACACCACCTCTGGGGCTGGAGGGTGGAGGAGCGAGCTCCCAGTAGGGGGCTGGCTTCTGGGCAGACACGCTAGACCACGGGGCATATACTGCTGTCTTTTATTATGATACCATGATATAGCAACTGCAGAATGCAGCAGAAATACCACTCGCCTGGCCGGTCACAAGCCCTAAACTATTCGGACCCAGCCCAGACTAATTTCTAACACAGCATTATGGCTCTCTTAAAGAGACAGGCATGGAGGCTTTCTATAGCACTCTCATGCAGCCACATACAGCTACTGCAGACACAGGACACCATCCTGAGAGTGGGCATTAGGCAGCCCAGCAAGACATTTTGGTAAACCCCAATTTGTAGGAGGGTTACAAAACTTTTGAACAAAATGGCAATCCTGGATACATTATATTATGCAACATTATAAAGAATTTGTTCCATAAAAACAATCTAGGCTGGTCAGATAGACAATCAGGGACTGGGAGGGGGTAACTAGTCAGATTCATTTAGCATCTTCTGTTGATCTGGAAAAGATAGACATGGTAGGGTTAAGAAAGGGATCAGCATAAATATGCTGTAACTTACCAGTGGCATGTGTAGTAAAAAAGATTCTTAAGTAACATCCTATCTGTGACCTGCAATGCTGCAACCTATGGTATCAGTGCTCATATCGGTGCCTATACACGAACGGATGTTAATTGGGGGGAGGTAGTAACAACAACAAAAATGGAAAGGGACCTGGGGGTAATCATATCGGATGACCTTAAGGTTGGCAAGCAATGTGAGAAGGTGGTAAGGAGGGCTGGGGGATACTGGGATGTATAGGGAGAGGCATCACCTGCAGAAAACAAGAAGTTGTCATCCCCCTGTACAGACAGTTGGTGAGACCCCATCTGGAGTACTGCGTCCAGTTCTGGAGACCCCATCTCCGCAAGGACAAAGACAGGATGGAGGAAGTTCAGAGGAGGGCAACTAAAATGGTGCAGAGTCTGCAAGAGAAGCCATATGAGGATAGATTAAAGGAGCTTAATTTGTATACCCTTGAGGAAAGGAGGGAGAGGGGGGACATGATAGAAACGTTTAAGTACCTCAGTGGAATCAACAAAGTCCAAGAGGGTAGCATCTTTCAGAAAAAGAGATATGCAAGAACAAGGGGACACAATTTGAAGATAGAGGGGGATGGCTCAGGGGCAAAGTGAGGAAGTATTTTTTCACAGAGAGGGTGGTGGACGCATGGAACAGCCTTCCTGAGGAGGTTGTGGGGTCTAAAACTGTGGGAGGATTCAAGAATGCATAGGACAGACATACGGAAATTTTGTGTGGGGTAGGAAGAAATAGGCTGTTGGTTAAATAGGATATGCAGCTTATCCTCTAGGTAGGGAAATGGGCAGACTAGGTGGGCCAAGTGGTCCTTATCTGCCGTCAAAGTCTATGTTTCTATGTTTCTAATTATGCACCGGAGGCGCATATCCCACCTGTGTTGCTCCATGGCCCCAGACAGGCACAGGGTGCGCGGTATTCACCACTACATGCACCCGCGGGGCACCTGTCTGCGGCTCGCCCCAGGAGGGCATCCAATCAGATGCCCATCCTGGGTCCCTGAGTGTATCACTTGTGTGATAAGGCATGGATCTGGGTGCTTGACCAGCTCACGCAGGCACCCAGATCCACATGGCAATGCTCCTGTGGCCAGCAGCACCCACCCAACACACAGATGTCCCCCTGTCCCATGCCCAAATGCCCCCCCGCACACGTCCACTCCATCCCCTTGTGGTTGAACATACCCCCCAACACAGTGTAGCCCCATCCAGTGATACCGAAGCACACACCTCCCAACACATGTCAGCCCAGTCCCCATAAGATGGTACACCCCCACCACATGGCAGCCCCGACCCCCATTCAGTACACACACCCTACCCCCAATATGGCAGCCCGACCACCATTCAGTACATACCCCCACCCCAATATGGCAGCCCCTGACCTCCATTAGTCATAACCCCCCCACTAACCGTCAGCCCTGACCCTGTTCAGTATATAACTGTCCGCCCAACACATTGCAGCCCCAATCCCAGTGTCCCCACAGTACCCATGGTGGACATAGGACCCCCCACCCACCTGTGGTACCAACAACCCCCCTGCCCCAACCCTATACCTGTTAGTCAGTGCTGCGTCCCCGGACAGCCAGCGGCATAGCCCTCCACACAACTCCTTGGCCACCAGCCATCCGACTGACGCTGGGAGCGTGCTGTTATATGCAGCATGCTCCCAGCATCATTCCGACAGACGGTGGCCATGGGCATCTGCGGAGGGCTGTACCACTGCCCGTCCAGTGCTGCGGCACCAACTAACAGGTATGGGGTTGGGGAGAGGGGGCTTGTCAGTGCCGCAGGTGGGTGGGGGGTCCTATGTCCACCATGGGTACTGGCAAATCGGGATCAGGCTACAATATGTTGGGGCAGGGGGCTGTACTGAACGGGGTTGAGCTGACATGTGTTGAGGTGAGGGTGTAACTAGCGAGGATCGGGGCTGCCATATCGTCAGGGGGGGGGCATGTACTGAATGGGAATCGAGAACTGCCAAGCAAGGGATGGGGTATGTACTGAATGAGGGCTGGGGCTGCCATGTGATGGGGCGGGGGGTGCTTACAGGCGTTTGGGGTCAGGGATGCATTGTGTCAGGGCGAGAGTCCATTGCAGACATGGCACCTGGGCAGCCGTGTGCATGGGGATGGGCGCATATATCAGTTATGGCATGGTCCCCCTTGCATAACCAGCACCCTCCTATGCCCCCCAGTGCACAGCACTACGTGCCTTGGTGAATGGCGCATAGTGCAGGTACGCCCCCTGCCACGCCCCCAACGCGCTGCTGTCCGCACGGCCAGGGGAGCGGGTGCATTACTGTTTTGTACTCTGTTTGAGAATAATGGGGGGGTCCATGGGACCCTGCTCTGCAACATTCAAGTATATCGATGCCTAAGCGCCCTAAGTTTCTGCGGCACATAGGCATTGTGCATAGGGCCCATCAATTGTAACTTATAAGAAGCAATATAAAGAAATTATAAAAAAAGAAACAAGAAAACAATGTAATGACTCACTATCATGATACCCACTTACAACAAAATCAAAAACAAAATACAGCTTCACGCTACCAGCTGCCTTCTCAGAGCCCTCTGCACTGCTTAAATCCTTAAGGATATACTGGAACATCTCACTGTTACATTTGATCCATCCAGTGAGTGGAATCATCCCTGTACTACATTTTTGGAATGAAGTGGTGTCAAAACCAACACTGGAGTTGGAATCTTGGATCCTGAGCCCCATAGGAAGCAGTAGCTCTTACCTTTGAATGGATCCGGAGAAGTGATTCAAGTATCTTTCTTTATTTCAATTATCACCACTAGAGGGAACCCAAGTACAGGGCCTTTTCACAGACTCTGACCGCATCTACATTCACTTCATATAAAGTGCCTTCTCCTACTTCATCATACTGATCTCCAGTAAGAGGAAGGAATGGGGGATATATGGGTGCCTTCTCTATGAGAATAGTTGTCATTTAATTGCCCCCCCTTCAAGGGATCTTGTATTTCTGTTGTTTGTAACCCTCTGAGCAGGGATGATGCCAGTTTCCAGCTATATAACTCAGTCAAGAGGACAGTGTAGGCCTTGGCTGGGGGTTACAATGGAGCAGTGGCAGGCTTCTAACTGACTAAGGGAGCTGGTCAGGGAAAAGTTAGTCAGGGTGGGCAGCATGAGGGGGTGGAAGAGAGATGATGAACAATTAAGGAAGCCATTCTCGAGGCATCTATGTTATGCACGAGAACAGTAACCAAAAAGAACAGGTTCAAGAGACCATTATGGTTCTTGGCAAGAGTACGTGAAGCAATGAGGGCAAAGAAGAAGGCCTTGTACAAGTATAAAGAAAAGCAGAGGGAGGATGGATAGTGAGACTACATGCTGAAAAATAGGGAGGCAAAGAGGGTGGTTAGAGAGGCAAGGGCAGACACAGAGCTGCGTATTGCAGAGGAGTCAAGAGTGGAGAAAAACAGGTCTTCCTTATGGGATGCTTTTCCTAAGGGTCCCGGTATGGCCCAATGGCCAACCAAGTCACAGTGTGAGAAGCCAGGTTGCCTCTCCTTTGTTTTTGGGCCACATGCTAGGTAGTTAAAAACATAGAAACATAGAGACAATGATGGCAAAAAAAGACAAACGGTCCATCCAGTCTGCCCAAGTTCCTTATTTAGCCCTAAGACCTAATGTCCCTCCAGTGTCTTAGTCCTCCCCATCCTTTCCCCAATTTCCCTCCCAGCTTCTGCCACCCCGAGTGACCACTATACCCTTCATTCTTTCCCAACCATGCGTGAACTCACCAACAGTTTTAGCACCCACCACTTCAGCAGGCTGACTATCCCACGGATCCACCACCCTTTCTATAAAATAATACTTCCTCATGCCCCTTCTGAGCTTCCCTCCTGTCAGTGTCCACTCATGACCACGTGACTGTGAACTAGTATTCAACTAAATTGCTTAGTGTCACCTGCGAAGAGACACAGCCTGCCATGAATACCCTCACAATGTCACTAAAGAACATATTGAAGAGGACTGATCCAGAACAGACCTCTGTGGTACCCCGTTCGTGACCTCCTTCTTGATGACTTGACCCCATTGTCTGCAACCCTCTGCTGCCTCCCCTTTAGCGTTACCTACCCTGTTTACTATGACCTTAGCCACACCCAGATCCTCCATCTTCTTCAGCAAGCATCTGTGAGGCACAGAGTCAAAAACCTTGCTGAAGTCGAAATAGAGTGAATCCACAGGGTGGTCCCTACCCAATTCCCTTGCCACCCTGTCAAAGAAAATTATCAGGTTAGTGTGACAAGACCTCCCTGCCACAAATGTGTGCTGTTTTCTATCCTGGAGCCCATTGCTCTCCAAGTAGTCAGCAAGGTCCTCTTTGACCAGTGACTCTATCAGCTTTCCTACAACAGAGGTAAGACTGACAGGTCTATATTTCCCTGCATGTTCCTTGCCCCTCCCCAACCCCACCCCCACACTTATGGAACAGAACTACATCTGCCACTCTCCAGTCCTTTGAAACTATCCCCATCCTTAGACAGCTGTTGAATAGATCTACCAGGGGTTCAGCCAGTTCTGCTGCCAGCTTCCTGAGTAACCTTGGATACAACCCATCTGATCCCAAGGCCAGATCTATTTTAGTGTTGCCAGCCCTTTCTGGATTCTTTCGCTTGTAAATATTGGCTCCTCATCTCCAGGACCCCCTTAGTGGCCACGTTGATGCCACTCTCCGAGGGTCCACCATTCTCCTTTTTGAAAACTGAGCTAAAGTAATCATTAAGAATGGTGACCTTTTGCCCATCCACCTCTATCAACCTACCCCTATGTCTGCCAACTTTACAATTACCCCTTTCTTTTTTCCCTAATATATTGGAAGACCTGTTTTCCTCTGCTCTTGACCCCCTCTGCAATCTGCAGCTCTGTGCCTGCTTTTCTCTCCCTAACCACCCTCTTTGCCTCCCTATTTTTCAGAATGCGTTCTCCCCGTTCTTCCTCGCCCCGCTTTCCTTTATTCTTGTACAATGTCTTTTTCTTTCCCCTCACTGCTTTCTAGACTCCTGCTGAGAACCATAATGGTCTCCTGAACCTGTTGTTTTGGTTACCATTTTCATGCATAACTTAGAGGCCTGTAGAATGGCTCCCTTAATGCCCCTCATCTCTCTTCCACCCCCATGTTGCTCACCCAGACTAACTTTTCCTTTACCAGTTTCCTCAGCCTTCATCTCCAGGACCCCATAAGTGGCCTATTTGATGTGACTCTCTGGCAAGGGTCTACCATTGTCCTTAGTGAAAACTGAGCTAAAGTAATCATTAAAGACAGTAGTCTTTTGCCCTTCCTCCTCTATCACCTGACTCTCTTCTGCTAACCTTACAATTCCCTCTTTTTTCCTTAGACTGGACTAAGTGACTCTGTGGCCTGATAGTCCCAGGCCCCTGTTGACAGTCAATCAGGATTGTCTGAGAGAAAGTCTCTACAGTGGTGCTGCCTCCTGCACACCAGCTGAAACAGGCACTATAGTGTCACAAGATGTACTGTATGTGTAAATATGTTTAAACCCAAAGCTAATAGCAAGGTGGGGAGTTCTGATGAATTCATTTCACAGTAGGAAAGGCTCTGTCTCTAAGTATAGCCTCACCACTGGTGACTGTGAGGAAAACGAGGTAATGTATGGCCCAGAAATAATGTGCTGGAGTACAATCATACAAAGGGACCCTACAGGTTTTCACTACAGACCGGAGACAGGATTGAACCTGTCTAGACAGTGTCAACCAGGAAACTGTTTGGGGACCAGGGTTCCTGGGTCATTTCCAAGGGATTAATGAACAGTTGGGGGGATGGGTGGGCCTCTATCCACCCAGACGTTAATCCAAGGAAGTCGCCAACTTTCAGCTTGATACTCTTCATTATAAGTCTAATAGCAATAACAGCTTTCGTTTTTGCTGTTTTTTTTTTACTTATATTTCAGTTTTAGCAGTGTGTCACAAGCCATGAGTGCCACACAGCATCAGTTGGCAGCTGGATCAGTCATTTCTAAGATATTAATGACCGACCCAGTAGCCAATCAGGAGCCTCACTAGGCTCATGAATATTTAATTAGACTTATACAGTGCCACCCTCAGCTGAGAGACTGTACAGCGGCAGTTAAGTATGTTACGGGACCTACAACATCAAGTCTAGAGGTTACAATTGGTTTGTTACTGCAGTTAATTATATTGGTGTTAGTTTAGTTAGTTAAAATTTTGCACTCCAGGATAGTGTTGTTTAGTTAAGGAAGAGACAGAATGTCTCAAAGTGCTGGAATGTTTGTAGCACTGTTGCATTTAATAAATTTGACATGCTTGCCAGAACTGGGAGTGCGCTGTTTTTGTTTGAATGTGCTAGGTTGGTTGGTGGTTGGTTGGTTGGTGGGTGGATTGGTTGGCTGCCTCGCTGCTTGGTTGGTTGGTTGGTTGGGTTGGTTGGCTATGTTGGTTAGTTCGTGGGTGGGTGGGTGTGCTGGTGGGGTTGGATTGGTTGGTTGGTTGGCTGGCTGGCTGGCTTGCTGGGTGGTAGGTTGAAAAGTTGGGCAGTTGGTTGGTTAATAGGTTGGTTGGTTTGCTGGCTGGCAGGCAGGTTGACTGATTGATTGACTGATTCATTCATGTTAAACTTTTCAGGCTCAGGAAAAAGCATGCTGAGCTGCTACTGGCATGTTTTCAGATGCCTCCTGTGAGGAAGGAGGTACAAACAATAAAAATCAAACCACAAAGGTTATTTGTGTAGCCCTGGCACCATATGCTAGTGGTCTACCCCCTTGCCAGCTGTCCCTGATAGCAGGCAACGGGCCTGAGTCCTGCTACGGTGATAACTGGGGGTTCATTCCCAGAAATACTGATAATAGCATGGTGCCTCCACCCAGAGTAAAGTATTAGTGGGCCAGGTATCTGCTTGGAAAGGTCCTCTGGAATACTGTACCTCCCCATCTCCCCAACTGACTACCCACTCTGCACACTGTGTCCCCAAATACCTTGTTCCACCATAAACCATATATCTCATCAGTAAGCAAATGCAATGAATTTCACTAACACAGTTGTTTCAACAAACAAATTCACAGCTTTATTCAGGGGGTAAGGACTAGGGAAGGGATACCAGGACATAGGGTAGCTGTGAAGGGAAGAAAAAAAGGTTAGTGAAATAGGTAACAATAACGAACAGCAGGGCCCGCAGGACAAACCCACCCCCACTGGTACCAGTGTTCCCAAATTGTCTCTAGGGGTACCCACTAGGTGCGGGTCTGTTCAGTGCTGGCTGTTGGGGCCCTGAAATACTGTAGAAAACTTCGATTTTGAAAAAGCAGACCAATTCCCCTTTCCCCTCCCAGGAGCCAGGTACTGGGTACTCATGGTTTGTCGATCTCAGCACCCGGGAAAATGGAGCTCCTTGGTTTAGTTCAGCAAAACAGAAACAGGCCAGCCGGGATCCTTCTGACTGGATCGAACTTGTTTGAGGATCTTTAGATTTGTTTAGATAGATTTCTTTGACTGGGTGACCAAAGTAGTAGATCAGGGAGGGGCTGTGGACATGGCCTACCTAGACTTTAGCAAGGCATTTGACACAGTCCCACACAAAAGATTAATATACAAGTTAGCCAGCCTGGGAGTGGGTCCCAAGATGACAGCCTGGGTAAAGAATTGGCTGGAGAATAGGACACAGAGGGTAATAGTAAATGGAGTCCACTCAGAAGAAAGGAGGGTTACTAGTGGGGTACCGCAGGGTTCAGTATTAGGACCGGTCCTCTTCATTGTCTTTATAAGCGACATTGCAGAAGGACTGGAAGGAAAAGTATGTCTCTTTGCAGATGACACTAAGATCTGCAACAGAGTTGATGCACAGGGTGGGGTGGAAAGGATGAGAAGGGACTTGGCAAGGTTAGAGGAATGGTCAGATTTATGGCAGCTTAGATTCAATGCTAAGAAGTGCAAGGTAATGCACCTGGGAAACAAAACCCAGGGAAGAGTACACAATGGGGTGAGATACTAACAACAACAAAATGGAAAGGGACCTGGGGTAGTCATATCAGATGACCTAAAGACAGGCCAAGCAATGTGAGAGGGCAGCAAGGAGGGCTGGGGGATACTGGGATGCATAGGGAGAGGCATCACCAGTAGAAAACAGGAAGTTATTATCCCTCTGTACAGACAGCTGGTGAGACCCCATCTGGAGTACTGTGTGCAGTTCTGGAGACCCAGTCTCCATAAGACATAGACAAGATGGAAGCTGTCCAGAGGAGGGCAACTAAAATGGTGCAGGGTCTGCACGGAAGACATATGAAGAGAGACTTAAGGAGCTTAATATGTATAGCCTCGAGGAAAGAAGGAGAGGGGACATGATAGAAACTTTCAAGTACCTCAAGGAATCAACAAAGTCCAAGAGGTAGCATCTTTCAAAAAGGTGTGCAAGAACAAGAGGGCACAATTTGAAGATAGAGGCGGCTCAGAGGTAATTTAAGGAAGTATTTTTCACAGAGGGTTGTGGATGCATGGAGCGGCCTTCGGAGGAAAGTTGTGGAGTCAAAATCAGTGGTGGAATTCAAGCATGCATGGATAGTCATAAGGCAGTTCTGGGGGGGTGGGGGTAGGAAGAAGTAGGCTGCTGGTTAACTAGGATCTGCAGCTTATCCAGTAGGTAGGGAAATGGGCAGACTGGGTGGGCCAAGCGGTCCTTATCTGCCGTCAAATTCTATGTTTCTATGTTTCTATCTTGCAGCTGGTCACCTTGATTGCAGTTCTGGCCGCCTTTCACCTTCAGCCGCTTCTGGCCCATTGCAGAGCACTGTGACAGGATAACACCAGCTCCAGAAGGCCCAGACCAAGGAGTGGCTCCACAGCCCGGCTCCCCCGACGGGTTGCAGGTGCCCTAGCACCCCAGCAAGTGCCAGTGACCTCCTGAAACAGTGAGTCCCACTTGGGAGGGGTTAGCTAGTTCCCTTCCAGGCTCTGGGTGAGGACTCCCTAATGGTGGGGGTACTCCTGCAGTCCCTGCACTGAGTCCTCAACAAGAAAGGTTTGCAGGCAGTCACTCCAATAAAGCCCAGTGCCAATTTTAGTGGGTGCTAGCCTTTGTTCCAATAAGTGCAGGTGCAATCCAACAAGGGGGAACCAAGGAACAACAGCCCCCTGTACACCAGTTCACACTTTCCGGTTGAGCAGTGTCCACAGCCTTTTCTTCAGCTGCAGCTGGGCCTCAGCTCTCAGCCACTTTCACCAGTTCATTCAGGGCACACACAGCCCCTGGCTGGCACCCCGATGTCCAGAGATGCTCTGCCTCTTCAGGATTTCAATTACAGTCCCACACCTGCAAACGACCTTTCAGCAATAATTGTAACATTCTGATAATCCACACAGTCTTCTCGGCTAGTTCAGCTTCCCGGTGCAGGGTTTCTGCAGCATTTAGTTTTCTCCCAACAATAGCAAAGCAACTTGTCATTACCTGGAAAAAAACAGGATCATTGTTCAGTCTTTTTCCTTCTTTCCCCTTCACAATTCAGTCCTGCAGCAAACACCTGGGGAATCAGAATCACAGCTCAGTCTCTTTCCTCTCTTTCCCCTACTCGATCCACTTCTGGCAACAGCTATCCTCAAATAGAGCCTGAGTAAGCCCCTGGAGTCTGCAGTCCACTCTCACAAAATAGTCCTGACTTGAACAGAACCTGGGAACAGACTGAAAAAAATCTCAGAAAGTCCACACTGTTTCAGCCGAAAACCCAGCGTTCTGGTAGGCTGATGAAGCCTATCAATATTCGATAGCCATAGTGATCAATATCTCCTGCTTGTTTATTGGGACATGATCTAGGCACCTGAATTAGTCCCCTCCTTTTCCCAGGAGTCCCTCTGTTCAAGATTTGGGCACCTAGATCACTGATTGGCTGCAGCAATGGGGTTAAGTGTCACAAACATGCCAGCTCCCATTTGTTTACATGGAGTCCTGTACAGTTTTAGTGTAGTTTCTCCCCTCTACAAGTCTGGTGCAGCCCAACACATTACTTTATTCAGACCAGCACCCCGCCAGATTGTAGCCCCAACTGTCCCCTTTCAAACAAGCCCACTCTCATCTCATCAGCTCCAGGGGTTCTATGGTTGCTGATGCCGTAACTCTGTCTCCCCAGGCAGGCAGCACTCATTAATATTCATGGAGCCGTTCATTAATATTTATGACCCCCTGAGCGGCCCCGCTGTTCAAACTGTTATTTTATTAGCATTATGGCCTTCTGCCCAATCCCCTTCAGGTCTCCGGTCCCCAAGGATATAAGGAGGGGCACCGGAACCATGGACAAACTCCCCGTTCTCGGACAGCAGTGGCAGTCGGCAACTTCAAAGCACCCCTTGCACATAAGCAAGTGCCGGACATATCTGGCATGCTGGCAGCTCGCAACCAAAGAACTACAAACAACACTCTGGGGGGAAAAGAACGTGGGGAAACCGGGGCACCAGGAAACACAGGAAGACAACAGGAAAGCCCCCGGGGGTTACATTTGCATTATTAGAAGAAAGCTCAAATCACTGGCCTGGTGGTGCAGAGGGTTGAGGCATTGAATGCCACACCTCATGCCACGCTGGCGACCTGAGTTCGGGAACAGACTCGGGTTACTGTGGGTCGGCAGGGGAAGATAAGGATTGAGCATCCATAGGACTGCTCTCCTCTCCTGGGGTGGGTACTGGAAGCGAGTTGCTCTGCAGTGGTCCCCGGTGGAGACTAGGAGCACTGCAAGAGGACTTCAATAGCTGTGGGATCAAAAAATGGAAAAAACACTCTGGGCTCAGCCGGATGATGGCTACCGGCCTGCCCGTAACTCCTCCAGACCTCCTGTGAGCCATGTCCGCCTCAGCAGCATGGGGCCAATTGTGAGTGTGCCAGCTGCCCTCCCCGGTGCCTTCCCCCTCAGAAGAGAGGGACCCATCCAGTGAAGGGATACACTGGGTTACCTTAGATGGCTGCAATGTGAGGTATGGAGGCTCGGGGGGCAATCGGAGGGGTGTGGGAGTCCTTGGCAGCCTGAAGGAGTGGCTGTGCCCAGAGCACGTAGAGGGGGAAAAAAATAACACACAAAAAAAAAAAAAAGAAAGCTCAAATCACTAAGATCAGTTACAATGCAACTAAACCAACTACAAGTTCCATATAGCACATATGTGATGCACACAAACAATCCTGACAGCAGTGAAATCAACAAGAAATAGTAATGCCTGCAGTGAAACCAGTGCCAAGAATTCGTCTTCCTTCACTTGAAAACACTTTCGCAGCCCAGTAAAATGGCAGCAGCATGTCTTGCTTCTACGAGGGAGGCTGGTGTTTGCCAGACTGTGGCTGGCAGGGAGCCAAGCATGCCACAATGGTGAGGCACTCAGTTTCAGGGGGGCAGGGGGAAGGCACAGGAAACCTGGCATTTGCAAGCCTGAGGAACAGCATTGGCTTTAGCGATGATGGTAGCCACTCACCAGCCCGCCCTCCCCCTCAGCAGAGGAAAGGTGCTGCCAAGGGGAGGGGAGACAATAAAATGTAAAAATGCTGAACAATAATTAAAAAAACATGTCATGTATCTGGATTACTGCTTGCAATTCTGGTCACCATATTCCAGGAAGGACCTAAACAATTTTGAGAGAGTAACAGGCTTTTACTTGAAAATAGAGCGTGCTCTTATGTAAAGCTGTCCTGTACAAAAATAAAATTAAAAAAAAAGAAATAGTACTGAAAGCATTAACTAAATCTGTCACTGGAATGCAGGATCTTGACTATGAGGCCAGATTAAAGACTTTAGGGTTACATAGCCTGAAGAGGAGACGTATCAGAGGAGACCTTTTCCTATTATGCCAGATATTGAAAGATTATATATGATATATAGACATGGGGTTTGAGTTTGGGGTAAATGAGCACAACACAAGAGGTCATAGTCAGCAACTGGTAGGTGGTAACTACAAAACCATCAACGGGGTAGTGTTTTTCACAAAGGGTGGTGCATCTTTAGAATAAACTACCAAAGTAATTATGGTCATGGTGGATAAAAATACAATTAAGTTACTGCTAGATGAGTTCATGGTTGGGTCAAATGTTTCAGCTATGACTACTGAGCTGGGGAGGTAATCACAGATATATATGTAACCCCTGGGTGGCGCTATCCCCATTGGGGGGGTCCATGCTGGTTTGGCGTGTGGCGTACAACAGAATCCCAGCGGTGCCTCCATTGTGTAACCCCTGGATGGTGCTATCCCCAACGTTACACCCCTGCCTACTACTCTGGACAATAGGCTAATGAGTTTGGGTTCGCTAACTGATAACCATTTTAAACTTTTGAGCAGTGCTCCACTCAGAGTGCTTGACATGGGCAAGTTGTTACTAGGTATAACCCCCTGAGATGTTATACCACCGACAATAACCATTTACTTTCCCCAGACATGCCCCAATAAACATTTCCCCACATTTCAACACTCTGCAGTTAATGACTCTCTCTAATAATATGCTCACACTCAGAATTTCAAAACTAGTAACAATCAATTTATTTAGGGGACAAAGAGTTAGGACCGGGGAAGCGGAGTAGAGTTTATCTGATTACTATTTACATTTGTACAGGTTTGATTGGTGTTTTTCTGGTGAACCCTCCAGCTGGGTGGCTACGTTACTAATAGAACAAGACAGTCACATTTCCCAATTCGATAAATGATACCCAGAGCTCTGGCTATCCAGCTGTTGACTAATCAGATGTTACATAAACAATTATCACTTTAACCTCACTGGTACCAGACCCAGAACAGCTGAAACCCCACAATCTCAACCATACTGGGTACCCAGATACCAAAGTCCTAGATGTTGCCGGCCTGGTGGACATTGCAGCTGGTCGAGTTGGCCAGCTTCTGATTTGAAGGGAGGGACAACTTGGAGAACTATTATTCCTACAATGGCTGTAGATACTAGGTAAATCAAAGGCAGGGATTGCCCTGTATTTAGCAGAAGTAGCAGGATTGACCCTGCTGGTTATAGAAAGCCAGGGATTGCCCTGCACATTACAGAGACAGGAACTGCCCTACACATCACACAAGCCGAATTTTCCAGGACAAGCTACACGGCTAGATCTTGGATTTCACATCCTGAACATTCAGCACAATAATTCAAAGTCCCATTCAGTGTAATTAAAAGACGATACTTTTATCAAGCATCCACTATTCCTTTGAAACAAGGTCACATCCAGTACATTTAAATACCAAGCAAGGCATCCACAGACAAAGTCTCATCCAGCACGTCTAGATATTAAAATACTTTTAACAAGCATTCTCAGACAAAATCTGTCAAAGACAGAAGCAAGCTCTTTCCAGAATAAGCCAGGAACAATAAGCTCTAGGGCCTCCCACCCCATGAAGTGTCAAATGCGGCTTGGCTGGCAACTCCACAAAGCAGAAACTAACCCACAGGGCAACGACAGAAATCAGCACATTCATATGATTAACTATCAAGACATCTCAATGCACCTGCATATTGGCCATTTGGGCAGCAGGCAAGATGCATCCGCTCAGATTTTCAAGCAAGGCAGTCTCTGTTGGGGCTTAGCGGCCCAGACTGAAGCTTTAAGATCTCATTCACAAATTCAGCAGAAAAATATCTCAAAGTGAGGCCTTCGGTCCCCAAGATTACTTTTAAGGCTTCTCCCTTGCACCAGGGGGTATGAGGGTGCTCACTCAGGTCCTCCACGGGTCACATCCGCAATCGAAGGCATCCTGGTGTTCTTCAGCTCTCTCACAACTGAGGCACTGGTGATAGCTGGTTTTCTTTCCACATCTTTCCCCAACATGGGAGGGAGGGCTAGCACCTGGAGAACAATTCTGGCAACCTCCAGACTAGCAGTTGCAACTTAAACTAAATTACTTTAACTAAAAAATAACAAACACCCATACCTCTCAACCTTTTGTCCCCCAAATGTGGAACATAGCCTCTTAAAATGTGGAACAAATTAGCAAAATGTGGAACACTTAATCAAATCTTTACCTAAGAAGCTCAGAACACTGTTAAAATGTTTACATTTATATTCAGAAAGTCTGTTATTAATTGAATAATATATTTTTTGCATCATTTACTATAGATTTTTGCTTTAGAATGTTAACACTGAGTGTGGAACAAGTCGCCACAATGTGGAACAGGGAGCTTTTGTGAAGTAAAATGAGGAATGTTCCTCGTAATGTGGTTCAGTTGAGAGGAATGCAAACACCCCCTTCAGGCTGGAGGGGTTTAGCTAAGTGGCCCAGGCCTGGAAGCATGGCAGGGGGCCTGAGCCCCCACCCCTGTGGGGGGCTCCCAGCAGGCTGAAGCCTGTTCTCCTCTTCTCACACTGGCAGATCTGAATCTATACTGGCAAACACTGTCTTTTATAGGGCTCCTTTTCGACTCCTGATTGGCAGAGAAGATGGGTGACAGATTTCCAAATGGCTGGAGGACCTGTCAATCAGAATACTCGAGGCACAGTTGGTTTGGTGAATTGGCACCTAAAATGATGTCCCTGTAAATCCCCATGAGTACTTGGGTGTTTACCCATGAGCTGTAGTGAATGTCCCACAAGTCCTGGCTTTCCTTTTCTGGCTTTCCGATTGGCTGTGACTACTTGCAATGGCTGCTTAACCCACTGTCCCTTATGGCAGATCAGATATAGTCCTGAATAATGTCCTGCTGCAGCCAGAAAGAAATAATTATTTGCCCCAATGCCCCACAGCTCTGTAGCCCAGATGGTGTACTTGTAGTCGCTGTACAGATGAAGGGTGTGGCTCCACTGTTTTTTCCTGTCGGCACTGCTCATATGCAAGCTCCCCCTGCAGCAGCTGACAGGCTGAACTACAGAGTCCCAATAATTCTGGATTAAGCAGGGAAAAGCATTTATTTTAACTTGAAACACTCTCCCCCACATATACAGTACATCCCCATATACAGCAACAGTTTGTTATTTAAAAACATTTACTTTTCTTTCTTTTCAGCCAAAGCCAATTATAGCTACCCTGAGGGCAGCCAGACACACATCTTAAATTATATAGATGGTCAGGGCCCAGCTCAGGCATGTTTAAAATGAGCCCAGGTCAAACTCCTCTATTCTACACTGGAGAGGTCCCCCAGCAGGCTGTCCATGGTCACGGGTCCCAATTAGATAATAGGGATCCGGGACCAATAACACGATCGAAAGTGACCATAAATGAAGCAATTTCACGTCAAAAGGCACTTTTCGCGCCTAATAAATTCCCTTCTCCCTGGAGGCAGCACTTTTGCAGCAGGAGATTGCAATTGCAGTTTTAAGCCCTGAGGGGATGTCATTTCATTTGGGCTGCAGCTGGGACACACAGAGGAGCAAAACAGACCTGGTGGTGGGGGACCAGAAACTTGATGGCAGAAATATCGGGACAAGCCCGGGAGAGACAGCAAAAAAGGAGAAAGGGAAATGCAGGGCTAAGGTGGCAGGTAAGCCCAGGCAGTGAATTTTAGGAACCCCCATTTGCAGGGGGGTTACACTGTCCCATGGCAACAGACCTTGGCATCTGCACCAAGGGTGTGCCATGCCTGGCACACAAGGGTACCACCAAACAATATACAAACATTTGGAAAACACCTTGTCTCATCTGGGCATCTGGCTCCCTAACCGGTATTGGTTACCAAAACATCCTGATCTAGACAAATGCATCCTTTTCTAAATCAGCAAAACATTTTATTTTAATCACTGTGAGCATCAGCAGATGTTAAAATATACAGAAGCCCTTAAACAGATTTTTAGCTGCAAAAATATAAATGGCACAATTCCACTTTTGGCCACTAGGGGGCATGCACTCCCCACTAGCATTCGCTGAGCCAGCAGTGAACAGGTTTGCTGCAGTTTTAGTGCCAAAATACATCTCTGGAAGTTAGGTGGTGGCAGCCATTTTAAGGGTCCTAATGACATACAAAATGGGGGGGATCCATGCTGGTTTGGCGTGTGGTGTACAAAAGAATCCCAGCGGTGCCTCCATTGTGTAACCCCTGGGTGGCGCTACCCCCAGTGTTACACCCCTGTCTACTACTCTGGACAATAGGCTAAGGGGTTTGGGTTCGCTAACTGATAACCATTTTTAACTTTTGTACAGTGCTCCACTCAGAGTGCTTGACGTGGGCAAGCTGTTACTAGGTATAACCCCCTGAGATGTTATATCACCGACAATAACCATTTACCTCCCCCAGACATACCCCAATAAACATTTCCCCACATTTCAACACTCTGCAGTTAATGACTCTCTCTTATAATACGCTCACACTCAGAATTTCAAAAACAGTAACAATCAATTTATTTAGGAGACAAGGAGCTAGGACCAGGGAAGTGGAGTAGAGGTTATCTGATTACTATTTACATTTGTACAGGTTTGATTGGTGTTTTTCCGGTGAACCCTCCAGCTGGGTGGCTACGTTACTAATAGTGGTGGGCGAAGTGGGTTCAATCCACTCCGTGAGGCGTTTTGCGGAGCACAAGTGGATTTGCGGAGTGCTCCTGGAAGTGGAGTACTTCGCGTTATAATGAGGAATGTGAAGTGCACTGGATTGGAAACAACGACTTCGTGTCACTCCATCTCCACTGGTCACTACTCTTCCAATTTTTAAGGCGAAGTACATTGGTGGCAGTTCACTTCGCCTTGTTTCTGAGCTCTGAAGCATACCTCTCAACTGTCCCTGATTTTCAGGGATGTCCCTGATTTTGCCTCAAAAGTTTACTGTGTCCCTCCTAAAAATTGTGTTTCCATGACCAAACGGTGGGAGTTGTAAGCACAAAATAATGTCAAACATTAAAGATACAGACTTGTTTTCCTTAGAAAATGTATTTTACACTAAGCCCCTTATTCTACCAGCTTCCTGAGTTGATATCTCCAATTTTGAAGATGTGTCCCTGATTTTGGTCCATTGTCCCTGATTTTTTTAAGCCTTGTCCCTGATTTATGAGGCAGGAGGTTGACAGGTATGCTCCGAAGGTGGATTTTGTAGTGATTCATGGGAGTTCAGGTCACATGGGCTCTATATTGATCTTCACAGCCTCAGTTTGGGGCAGTATGAGTAGGAAGGAGTAGGAGACAGTGTGCTCTGATAGCTGTCTGTAGGAATCTTTTAAAAACTGTTCAAAAAGCATTTTTGCTTTTTTGGGGGGATCCAGCTGTAGTTCATCGATTGTAGGAAACCCTCCTGTGCTCACATCATCGAGCGTTTTTTTTATGTGTGGATTTTGAATGTTAATTTACAACATTGAGTGTGTGTGGTGAAAGACAGTGAAGTGAGCTGTGTGGGGGAGGGATGTATCTGTGTATAGATAGATTTAAGTTGGAGAACTAGTGATTTCTTTGTATTTTGGTTATATTTTTGTTATATGACTGTGTTTCTGTACACATAGTAAAACTGTCAGGAATAGTACAAATTTTCTTGCTTTTTGTTGTGTGAATGTGGTGCAGCATTTCATAAGGTCAGGTTGTTTAAATTACAAATTTACATTACGTGGCAGTACACTGAACTTTTGCGTTTGCATCGCATTCTTCATTCAGCATTGTACACTAAGTGTTCTGTGTTGTGTGTGCAGTGTTTCGTACATCGAACATAATACACCTTTTAAAATTTGTGGCACAGACTAGTGTAAGTGCAACAAAGTACAGCAGTGTGAACCTGCTATCCACTGCAGCTGCCTGATTTTGTACTGCGATTACTGCGATGACAGTACTTTTGTACTGTTCTGTTCCTAGTTTTGCTGCTTGTAGTGCCGTAAAAATCAGCACTGTATGTATTCAGTGCTCCCCACCCCCACGTTGAAAAGGTATTTTTTACCAGACTGAATAGTTTTTGTGACCTCATCAGCACCACTGGTTACTGAAGTTGTTTTAATTCCATGACAGTGTCACAACACAGTAGTCTCTTATCTGTTGCTGAAGCCACAGTTTATTTTGCTTCACATCAAGACAACGTCCCTCCAGTCAGAAAGTGGACGTATCAAAATCTGAATTTGGTAATAATATTTGTAGTTGATCCCCCAAAATGCCTGCAAATAGACGTGCAAGTAAAGCTGTTTCTGGCCATGGCAAAGTTGGCAGTAAGAGGGTCTGTGGGCGTGGTAGTAGTACGCGGACGGAGAAGTGCATTGCTGATGTGAGGGAAAGGTATTTCTCCTACAATTTTTTTTACAGCCCAATCAGTAGCTTCACTGATAGTTAGAGGAGATGATGGAGGAGATGATGTTTTCCCAGCCGGTGGTGTTAGTGTTACTGGTGTTTGTTAGTGGTGGAGGTGGTATTAGCATTGTTGCGTCAAGTTCTAATTCCGACCAGTGTACCGTATCCAAACATATTGAGTGTGAAGCAGTGCAAGTGAGTGACAGAGTAGATGATGTCATACTTTCCAGTAACATCCCAGTAACTGAACCTGAGGATTCTGATAATCATGTCAACGATAGCATACAATGTGATATTCCATCTGCCGTGGCACTTAACGTCATGCATTTTCCATGCAGTGTTTCACAGTGTGGTGAAAAAATATCAGGTGATGGTGGTGTAGATGCTGATGATGATGACGTTGCTGTTGTTGCAACATGCAGTCCACATGCTAGCATCCAAGCAGAAGATGTGGATGTGTGTGACAGTGACATTGATGAATATGATGATGATGTAATTGACCCCAGTTGGGAACCGGAGAAAAACAAATTAAAAGTGGCTGTGTCTGAATCTGTTTGCAGGAATCCCCCCCCCCCATAGAAACTTGTGATTTACCGGTTTTAGTTGATGATGATGATGATGATGACGACCCGGTAATCAATATGATAATGTAGGTAGTCGTGGTGGTTAGTTGCAGTCCAGGTGTGCAGTGCCAGAAACGTCACGTGCCCCCCCACTTCAGTGTTTAAAATAACAGACTTAAATAAGCCACATCATATACTGGGATGTATAGGGAGAGGCATCAGCAGCAGAAAACAGGAAGTTGTTATCCCTCTGTACAGACAGTTGGTGAGACCCCATCTGGAGTACTGTGTCCAGTTCTGGAGACCCCATCTCCACAAGGACATAGACAGGATAGAGGTAGTGCAGAGGAGGGCAACTAAAATGGTGCAGGGTCTGCAAGAGAAGCCGTATGAGGAGAGACTAAAGGAGCATAATATGTATACCCTTGAGGAAAGAAGGGAGAGGGGGGGACATGACAGAAACTTTTAAGTACCTCAGTGGAATCAACAAAGTCCAAGAGGGTAGCATCTTTCAGAAAAAGAGACGTGCAAGAACAAGGGGACACAATTTAAAGATAGAAGGAGGGCGGTTCAGGGGCAATGTGAGGAAGTATTATTTCACAGACAGGGTAGTAGATGCATGGAACAGCCTTCCTGAGGAGGTTGTGGGGTCTAAAACCGTGGGAGAATTCAAGAATGCATGGGACAGACATAAGGCAGTTCTTGTGGGGAGTAGGAAGAAATAGGCTGTTGGTTAACTAGGATCTGCGGCCTATCCTGTAGGTAGGGAAATGGGCAGACTAGATGGGCCAAGCGGTCCTTATCTGCCATCAAAGTCTATGTTTCTATGTTTCTATCATCATGGACATGTTAAAAGCAGAGCATCACACTCCCTTGTTTGGGATTGTTCAAGATGCAAATGATGATTCAGTTGCAATCTGCCAGGTTTGTCATGTGCGTGTGAGTCGAGATAAAAAGGGGAGCCATCCTGGGACAGGAGGACAGCATACACATCTTAAGAATAGGCACTTGGCTCTGTGGACCCAGCATAAGCTGATAGCTAATACTAAACTGGCGCGTTCACCCCTATCACCGGCAACCACAGCCAGCATATTATCCCCTTCCATGACTGTTAAGCCCAGTAGGAAATTAAACGTGTGCAGTAGTGTGGTAATAAGAGCAGAGGATTACTACAGGCATGATGAGGTGGAGGACCATAATGACTTTGAAATGTTGTCCAGTGCTGGTGAGAGTAACAGTTTTTGTAGTGGTGGTGGTGAATGCAGCATGTCTAGTGCAAGTGGTACATCAACCCCGGTTGGCAAATCTGGAAAAATAACATAATTTCTGGGTTTGTTATCATCACCTGTGCAACTGCCTTCATCAAATGTCCACACTCCACCCCCTGCCAATGGCATTCATCACAGAGCACAACCATTTGTGACCAAAAAAACACCTCATGTAAAACGTTTAAGTCAGCCCACGTTACAGAGTGTTTTTGCACATAAGCTGAAGAACCCCCCCAATCAAACAGTACCATGTACACTTAATGCTGCTGTAGCAGAAATGCTGGCAGTCGATCTTTTGCCCTTCTCCTTTGTGGAGAATTCTGGGTTCCGGCGGTTTGCTGCCCGTGCCTGTCCAAAATGGAAAGTCCCATCCAGGACATACTTTTCCACCCGTGCTGTTCCCGAGTTGTTCCGCACTGTCTCAGACTCAGTAAGACATGCCCTTCAACATTCCTCCTCTCCATTCATCCATTTAACTATGGATTTGTGGACAAGTGGCAAAAGAGCAGGGAGTTCATATTTGTGTATAACTGCACACTGGGCGCAGGTGCCGGGGGTTGTTTGTGATGCTGGTAGTGTGAATAATCAGTGCAGGAAGGTGGATTGTCATGGTAGCAATCTTCCTGGAATTCGCCAGCATGCAACAATTGCTATGCGCAGTGTGACCTGTTCACATACTGGTGAGAACATGTTGGACATGGTACTGACTGAAATTGACAGATGGCTAAACCCTCTGTCCCTGAGAGCTGGGTTCATAGCAAGTGACAATGGGTCAAATGTGGTGAAATGCATCACGAATGGTGTTTTTTTTCGTGTTCCATGCATGGCCCACTGTTTAAATCTTGTGGTTCAGGAGTTTCTGCAGCACCCTGACATAAAGGAAATGCTGACCATTGCACAACGTATCTGCTCTCACTTTTCAAGATCTGGAAAGGCCCGTGACCAACTGCGGCAGGTGCAGATACAAAACAGCCTGCCTCTGCACCGCCTGAAGCTGGAAGTTGTCACCTGATGGAACTCCACTTTATACATAGCAGAGAGGCTGTATGAACAATACAAAGCCATCTCAGAATATCTTGTTATGCACACTAGCCATGACAGTTCTGGGACCTCCATGTCTATGACGACTGAACAGTGGCGCCTCATGTACTCTGTAATAACAATTTTGTGGCCTTTTGAACATGCCACACAGGCAGCAAGTGGCGAGTCTGCCTCCATTAGCCAATCAATTCCACTGCTGCGGGTGCTGAGGCAGACATTGGTGAATGTACAGCATAGCCTTGATGTTGCCAGAGACAGTGGTAGCAGTATGTTGCTGCAACACATGCTGACAGTATTCAACCAGAATCGTCACATTGTGAGCATTCAGCGTAGTGACAACTTTGCCATGGCAACAATGCTGGACCCACGATACAAACGTGGAATTGCATCAGTACTGGAGGGAAGGCCTGAACAGGTAAAAAATATCAGTGGTCAACTGGTTCGCTTGGTTCATGGGGCACAGAAGTCACATGCCAAGGTTTGCAAACCTCGGCAGCATAATCCAGCTGAAAGAGTTGCTGGAGGACCAGCAAGCATACCATGCAAGGGTAAGGGGACTGTAGTTCCAGGTGGTTTGTCATCCAAAGTGGGTGGTGTCAACCCACTTTGGCAGGCTTTGTCCCAAGTGGGTATTTGTGAAATCAATGATTCTGGGGAACAGGCTGATGCATCAACAAATGGACTTAGTGCGGCACAGAGAATGGTTGAGTCATATTTGTCTGAAAACAGGCATCTGACAATAAGTGACGATCCTCTTTTGTACTGGAGTGGAAAGGTCAGTGAATGGCCAGAGCTGACTGCAGTGGTACTGAAGTACCTCACATGCCCATCCTCCAGTGTAAGTGTTGAGAGGGTATTCAGCTCAGCAGATGCAATAGTCAGGGATCGTCAGACAAACCTGTCCTGCAAATGTTAGTTTGCTAACATTAATTAAAATGAATGAGAGGCACATACCAGCACAGACTGCAACCTCGATATTCGTACCCTGGCCTAGTCATGGTGGTCTTGCTGATGTGGAAATGGAGCATCCTGGTGGCACTGGCAGTGGCTGCCTGAAACGGCCCACCACTGATGTAGATGATGACACAATGGAGAAAGAATTTCCCAGTGGTCAGACTTCAGACATCGACGACTGTGAGGGCAGTTTTCTTTATGAGGATGATGATGTGGTTAATGTTGGCAGGTTTTAACTGCAGTATTTAAAAGGCGGTGTGCCCCGGACCACCACCATCACCGGGACTGACACTATGCAAATCTGCTACCATGAATCTGTCTGCTCCCCACGGACCACCACCACCAAGACCACCGGGACTGATGTTATGCAAGTCTGCCACCATGAGTCTGTCTGCCCCCCACGGACCACCACCACCACCACCACCGGGACTGATGTTATGCAAGTCTGCCACCATGAGTCTGTCTGCTCCCCACGGACCACCCCCACCCCCACCGGGACTGATGTTATGCAAGTCTGCCACCATGAGTCTGTCTGCCCCCCACGGACCACCACCACCGGGACTGATGTTATGCAAATCTGCCACAAGTCTGTCTGCCCCCCACAGACCACCACCATCACCAGGACTGATGTTATGCAAGTCTACCACCATGAGTCTGTCTGCCCTCCACAGACCACCATCATCATCACCACCACCACCAGGACTGATGTTATGCAAGTCTGCCACCATGAGTCTGTCTGCCCCCCACGGACCACCACCACCACCACCGGGACTGATGTTATGCAAGTATGCCACCATGAGACTGTCTGCCCCCCAGGGACCACCACCACCACCAGGACTGATGTTATGCAAGTCTGCAACCATGAGTCTATCTGCCCCCCATGGACCACCACCACCACCGAGACTGATGTTATGCAAATCTGCCACCGTGAGTCTCTCTGCCCCCCATGGACCACCACCACCACTGGGACTGATGTTATCCAAGTCTGCTGCCACCATGAGTCTGTCTGCCCCCCATGGACCACCACCACCACCAGTACTGATGTTATGCAAGTCTGCCACCATGAGTCTGTCTACCCCCATGGACCACCACCACCAATGGGACTGATGTTATGCAAGTCTGCCACTATGAGTCTGTCTGCCCCCACGGACCACCACCACCACCACCACGGGACTGATGTTATGTAAGTCTGCCACCATGAGTCTGTCTACCCCCCATGGACCACCACCACCACCAACGGGACTGATGTTATGCAAGTCTGCCACCATGAGTCTGTCTACCCCCATGGACCACCACCACCACCAACAGGGACTGATGTTATGCAAGTCTGCCACCATGAGTCTGTCTACCCCCCATGGACCACCACCACCACCAACGGGACTGATGTTACGCAAGTCTGCCACTATGAGTCTGTCTGCCCCCCACGGACCACCACCACCACCACCACCGGGACTGATGTTATGCAAGTCTGCCACCATGAGTCTGTCTACCCCCCATGGACCACCACCACCACCAACGGCACTGATGTTATGCAAGTCTGCCACTATGAGTCTGTCTGCCCCCCACGGACCACCACCACCACCACCACCACCGGGACTGATGTTATGCAAGTCTGCCACCATAAGTCTGTCTGCCCCCCACGGACCACCACCACCACCGGGACTGATGTTATGCAAGTCTGCCACCATGAGTCTGTCTGCTCCCCACGGACCACCCCCAACCCCACCGGGACTGATGTTATGCAAGTCTGCCACCATGAGTCTGTCTGCCCCCACGGACCACTACCACGGGACTGATGTTATGCAAGTCTGCCACAAGTCTGTCTGCCCCACGGTCCACCACCATCACCCAGGACTGATGTTATGCAAGTCTACCACCATGAGTCTGTCTGCCCCACGACCACCATCATCACCACCACCACCACCAGGACTGATGTTATGCAAGTCTGCCACAATGAGTCTGTCTGCCCCCACGGACCACCACCACCACCACCACGGGACTGATGTTTTGCAAGTATGCCACCATGAGACTGTCTGCCCCCCAGGGACCACCACCACCACCAGGACTGATGTTATGCAAGTCTGCAACCATGAGTCTATCTGCCCCCCATGGACCACCACCACCACCGAGACCGATGTTATGCAAATCTGCCACCGTGAGTCTCTCTGCCCCCCATGGACCACCACCACCACTGGGACTGATGTTATCCAAGTCTGTTGCCACCATGAGTCTGTCTGCCCCCCATGGACCACCACCACCACCAGTACTGATGTTATGCAAGTCTGCCACCATGAGTCTGTCTACCCCCATGGACCACCACCACCAATGGGACTGATGTTATGCAAGTCTGCCACTATGAGTCTGTCTGCCCCCCACGGACCACCACCACCGGGACTGATGTTATGTAAGTCTGCCACCATGAGTCTGTCTACCCCCCATGGACCACCACCACCACCAACGGGACTGATGTTATGCAAGTCTGCCACCATGAGTCTGTCTACCCCCCATGGACCACCACCACCACCAACGGGACTGATGTTATGCAAGTCTGCCACCATGAGTCTGTCTACCCCCCATGGACCACCACCACCACCAACGGGACTGATGTTACGCAAGTCTGCCACTATGAGTCTGTCTGCCCCCCACGGACCACCACCACCACACCACGGGACTGATGTTATGCAAGTCTGCCACCATGAGTCTGTCTACCCCATGGACCACCACCACCACAACGCACTGATGTTATGCAAGTCTGCCACTATGAGTCTGTCTGCCCCCACGGACCACCACCACCACCACCACCACCGGGACTGATGTTATGCAAGTCTGCCACCATAAGTCTGTCTGCCCCCCACGGACCACCACCACCACCGGGACTGATGTTATGCAAGTCTGCCACCATGAGTCTGTCTGCTCCCCACGGACCACCCCCACCCCCACCGGGACTGATGTTATGCAAGTCTGCCACCATGAGTCTGTCTGCCCCCCACGGACCACTACCACCGGGACTGATGTTATGCAAGTCTGCCACAAGTCTGTCTGCCCCCCACGGTCCACCACCATCACCAGGACTGATGTTATGCAAGTCTACCACCATGAGTCTGTCTGCCCCCCACGGACCACCATCATCACCACCACCACCACCAGGACTGATGTTATGCAAGTCTGCCACAATGAGTCTGTCTGCCCCCCACGGACCACCACCACCACCACCACCGGGACTGATGTTTTGCAAGTATGCCACCATGAGACTGTCTGCCCCCCAGGGACCACCACCACCACCAGGACTGATGTTATGCTGAGTCTGCAACCATGAGTCTATCTGCCCCCCATGGACCACCACCACCACCGAGACCGATGTTATGCAAATCTGCCACCGTGAGTCTCTCTGGCCCCCATGGACCACCACCACCACTGGGACTGATGTTATCCAAGTCTGTTGCCACCATGAGTCTGTCTGCCCCCCATGGACCACCACCACCACCAGTACTGATGTTATGCAAGTCTGCCACCATGAGTCTGTCTGCCCACCACGGACCACCAGTCCACCAGTGCACCACCACCAGGACTGATGTTATGCAAGTCTGCCACCATGAGTCTGTCTGCCCACCACGGACCACCAGTGCACCACCACCACCAGCTTCTTAATGTTTAAACCATAAAGTGAGTATGTGCACTCATGTTTGTTATGCTGCCTCACTTCATTAAGTTGTATGTTTTGTTTTCTGTAGCTTTTCAGAGCCGCAGTGGCAAAACACATACAGTACACTTCTTTTGTTTCTTTTACAGGAGAACAAAAACAGGCTCCATCGCTAATACTCATTGGGAAAGATGCTGTAGCTATACCGTACAGAGAGGAACCGATGTAAATTCCATGTGAAATCCATTCTGGTGAGTATGAAGATTTTATTTCATCCGTTTCATTGCTTTGTAAAGACTGCTGCAAATATTGCACACAACAGGTTGTCTTAGTAGTTGACAAGATGTGTCTCTGAAATGTAATTTAACAATAGGGATTGAGATTTGAGAACCAGGAAGGGACACATAACAGTGAAGTTTTAACTTGTAAGAAGTCATTCATTTCTTTTTTTAGGAAACTTCGGGATGCTTTGTTGTTCTGTCAAAGTGGCCTTATCCAGAAAAGTTCTTCAACATCAGGCACACCCCTCCTCCGGGCTTGGACACACATGCAACACACAGAAGTCGTTTCATTAGATGACTATGACCATCATTAACAACCGGACTCCAGAAGAATGCTGATGAAATCTGTGAAGAAGTGAAAAAATAAGAAACCATTACAGACAAAACTGAAAATATGATTCCCCCCCCCCAAAAAAAAGAAATACTTACCTTCATGTGCTTTAGAGTTATCCATTTCCATTTAAGTGCAAAAAATTCTCATTGAGCACTGGAATGTGCACAGCAACAGTTTATGAGTCACCTGTGTGATGCAGAACAATAGCACGAGTACACGTCCATGTCAAGTTCAACCCCCCTCATCATCACCTACAAAATACACAACCATTATATCTATATATATATATATCTACTCACCAAGGCTACTATTAGTGTACATCCAAAGGGCACCTTTCAATCTAGTTGAGATGATCACATTTCATTTGGTGGAATCGTCTCGCACAACACATTGGACCAGCAACACGAACCTCGCAGTCATCATTTTATACTGGGGTATGTGCCAAAATGGTCTCTTTTCACTTCGTTACCGCTTGTCAATTTTCTGCACACAAGGAGGACGCATTGTGGGCCTGCAGAAAAAATCTGGGGACTCTGTGCCACCACTGCACGCATGACTGAGTGAGCCATTAATTCTGGGGGACTTTGTATGTGCTGAAACAGTCTCTTTTTACTTTGTTACCACTTGTCAATTTTCTGCACGCAAGAAGGATGCATTGTGGGCCTGCAGAAAAAATCTGGGAAATCTGTGCCACTTTTGTGTGTTCTGTGATTGCTGCTATGAACTCATAGTCATGATGTCATAGTGACATTTTTACAATTAAAGCATCATTGCAAGAATGTCCTCACAGTTCTGAACTGTACTTTTCAAAAACCAAGATTTCATTGTCTGAGCTGAACATATTTTGTCAGTCCTATTTCAGAATTCTATGGGAAGGGCATTCCATGTACACAGCACCCTAAACTAAAGAAATTTGCAGTTCTTTGTGTTTTAACTTTAGGCATGGCCAATTCCATGCCACTGGAACTTCTCAAATTTAAATTAAATTGAGTTTCCCTAGTAGGTAATCTTTCCAAAAGATATTCCAGGAGATGTCCCTTATCACATTTAGGGACTGAGGATGTCGGAAGGCCAGCTAAAGTCTACCAGTTCTACTTAATGGGACACTGTCAACTTTTAGCTGATTTTTCAAGACCCAGTTAAAAAAGATGCCAGCACATATAACTGTCCTACATACAATAGTCAAAAGTACCTGCATATCTCAAAATGCACACTTACATGTTTTTTTGTTTTTTTTTAAAGATCTTCTTGCCGAGTAAGATCCTGGGTGGTCCACACCAGTCCCACACGTGTACTTTTAAACTCATGCACAAACGAGTTTTGATTTTGTAAAGTCATTTAAGTTAAACTGATATTTCAGTACAAGACACTACCCTGAGACTTACAAACTGATTGCACTTTTGAAACAAGCACTGTAACATATTTAAATAAGCAGATGAAATATACAGCCATGACTACAGGCAAGTACATTACACAGGCTGTCAATGCACATGCCCAGAGTCATGGCTGTACATTTCAACCACTGATTTAAATATGTTATAGCACTTGTTTCAGAAGCATAATCACTTTTTAAGTCTCAGGGTAGTGTCCTGTATTAAAATATCAGATTAACTTGAATGACTTTACAAAATCAAAACTCGCTCATGCACGAGTTTAGAAGTATACGCGCTGGACTGGTGGGGACCGCCCCGAATTTCACTCAGCAAGAAAATTGGGGGGAAAAAATGTAAGTAGCCATTCTGAGATAAGCAGTGGCTGTGACTATTGTATGTAAGATAAGTAAATGTGCTGGTTCTGTTTTTAACTGGGGTGTGAAAAATCAGCTAAAAGCTGACAGTCTGACTGACTGTGTTCCATTTGCCCCTATAATACAAGCTTTGGTTCCAGTATTTTATGGTTCTGGAGGGTTGACACAGTATCCTGGCAGTGGCAGAGGAAAGAGTAAGGATTGCAAACAGTTAAGGGGCCAGAAATAAGACATGATTGGAGTGGTGCAGTGCAGTGGCTGTGGAGCAGCAGTCTTCCGGGAGATGTTCTGGAGGATGCGGTGTTGTCCCATCTGCAGGCACCTCTCTGGGCTGAGGGAGGAGGTTGCTCATCTCCAGGCTGAGTTGGCCAGGATTTGTGGGACCTCCTCTTCCATCCAGGGACCACCAGTGCCACTGCCGTTGCCTCAGAGGTTGCCAAGAAAGAGGAGCGGTTGGACCACAGTGGGCTCAGGGAGGGTGAGGGTGGTGGAACAGAGTCGCATCCCTCCAGTTGTACCTCTCCACAATTCCTATGCCATTCTGGCAAAGTGTGGTTCCTCTATGGAGGCACCCACAGTGGAGACCAAGGAGGATGCTGTGAACCTCCACAAAGGAGACCCACAGGAGGGTGGCAGGGGACCCTGCAGGGGAAGGAAACAACTCCTGGTGGGGGACTCCATTGCTAGGAAGGTAGAACTGGGGGAGGAAGGGAGAGGGAGGTAAGGTGCCTGCCTGCCATGGCTTGAGGGACAGGAGCGAATCCTCAGGATTGCCGGAGCAGCTGCACAGGGAGGGAGCTGGATGTCATTGTCCACCTAGGGACAAATGACCTGGCTAAGAAAGGGATTAGAGAAGTGCAGGAAGAGTTTGTGGAATTGGGAGGGCCTTAGTCAAGTAGACGACTGTAACCTTCTCGGAGGTGCTACCCATCTATGGCATAGGAGAGGCTAGGGTGTTCCGCACCATGGGATTCAATCAGTGGTTGAAAACTGGTGTGGAGCTCAGGATTTGGCTTCACTGGGACTGGGGGTCCACCTGAATGATGCAAGCCTATACTGGCATGATGGGCTGCATCTGTCCGGGAGGGGAACCAGGATCCTAGGTGATAGGTTTAAATGCTTCATTGGCAAGCTTTTAAACCAGCCAAGGGGGAGGCACTGAAAGGAGCAGGAAAATCTTAGGCCCCAAATAATCACGGTAGTAAGTGCGGCAAACACCAAATATAGAGGTGTCATGGGAGAAGGGCAGGGTAAATGGAGAAAGTGACAAAGGCAAGAAGGACAGGGATGGGGCAAAAGGGAGTAAGGCCATCAGAAAATGGAGGGTAATGAGTACCAATGCCCATAGTCTGGGCAACAAGCTCCCTGAGCTGATGGCCTTAATGGAAGAGGGATGCCTGGATATCTGTGAGCAGTCACAGAAACATGGTACACAGAGAACCATGACTGGGATGTTAACATACCAGGGTACATAACTCAGGGAGAAGAGGGGAGGAGTAGCTCTCTATGTAAAGGAAGGGATAAAAGCAACTGAACAAAAGAGAAACAGAGAGGAGAGGAGGCACTGTGGGTCACCTTGGAGACTGGAAAGGCACCACAATCCGCACAGGGTTGTGTACTGACCCCATGTCAGGGGAAGGAATGGACAAGGATATGATAGAAGGCATTCTTAGAATGGCAGAGAAAGGGAGATACTGTTGATGGGAGACCTGAATATGCCAGATGTTAACTGGAACACATTTGCTGCAGCCACATCCAAGAGCAGGGCCATTCTGATGCCCTACAGGTGGCAAGCATTAGACAGCTAGTTTCTGGAACCCACTCGTGAGGGAGCAATCTTAGACCTCATACTCAAACGGGGCAGTGAGAGGATCTCAGATCTAGAAGTGGGTTGCCATCTGGGGACAAGTGACCATCAAACAGTGTGGTTCACGTTAAACTCAGCTACAGTCAGCCATACAAAAGTGAGGGTACTGGACTTTAGGAGGGCTGACTTTGGCAAGATGGGAGAGTGCCTCAGAAAACACTAGCAAACAGGCTAGAAAGGGTGTGGAGCAACAATGGGGAATTATCAAAACTGCCATCACAGAGGCAACAAGCCTTTGTATGAAGCAAATAAACAAATCAAAACGAAAGAAAAGCCACTATGGTTCTCAAAAGAGGTGGCTGTGAAAGCCAGGAAGAAAAGATAGCATTCGGAAGTATAAGGAAACACAGAAGGAGCAGGACAGAGAGCTGTACCAGTTAAGGCAGAAGAAGCAGGGAGGGAAGTCAGAATAGCAAAGGCCCAAATTGAGGAAAAAGATAGCCAACTTGAAGTTAAGAAGGGGGATAAACCTTTATAGGTACATCAGCGAGCGAGAAAGACAAAGGAGGGATAGCGGCTGAATAGAATGAACAGTGGGTGGGCAGAGGGGGACAGTGAAAAAGCAGGGATACTGAACGAATATTTCTGCTCAGTATTCACAAAAGAGGAGGGGGAAGTGCCTAATCCAATTAACAGAAGCACTCTTGATAGGGGGTCGATCCCAGTCCTTTCACAGATGAAAGGGTTCTGCAAGAACTCCTAAAACTGAAGGTGGACAAAGCAATGGGTCCTGATGGAATTCACCCCAGAATTCTAAAAGAATTAAGGGAGGAACTAGTGAAACCACTGGCTTTTTAATAAATCATGGGAGGATGGTGTGGTACCGAGGACTGGAGAGCGGATGTGATTCCTCTTCACAAAAGTGGGACCAAGACAGAGGCAGGAAACTACAGACCTGTCAGTCTGACCTCTGTGGTAGGGAAAGTGATGGAGTCACTTCTGAAGGAAAGAATAGTTGAGTACCTAGAGGCCAGTGGAGCACAGGACCCAAGGCAGCATGGGTTCACAGCCGGAAGGTCATGTCAGACGAATCTATAGATTTCTTTGACTGGGTGACCAAAGTAGTAGACCAGGGAGGGGCTGTGACATGGCCTACCTAGACTTTAGCAAGGCATTTGACACAGTCCACACAAAAGATTAATAGTCAAATTAACCAGCCTGGGAGTGGGACCCAGGGTGGTAGCCTGAGTAAAACATTGGCTGGACAACAGGACACAGAAGGTAATTGTAAATGAGTCCACTCTTAAAGAAAGGGGGGTTACTAGTGGGGTACCGCAGGGTTCAGTATTGGGTCCAGTCCTTTTTAATGTCTTCATCAGTGACATTGCAGAGGGACTGGAAGGAAAAGTATGCCTTTTTGCAGATGACACAAAGATCTGCAACAGGGTTAATACACAAGGAAAGGATGAAAAGGGACTTGGCAAGGTTGGAGGAATGGTCAGAAGTATGGCAGCTAGGATTCAATGCGAAGAAGTGCAAAATAATGCACCTGGGAAACAAGAACCCAGGGGAAGAATACACAATGGGTGGGGAGGTAGTAACAACAACAAAAAAGGAAAGAGACCTGGGGGTAATCATATCAGATGACCTTAAGGTTAGCAAGCAATGCGAGAAGGCAGTAGGAGGGCTGGGGTATACTGGGATGTATAGGGAGAGGCATCATCAGCAGAAAACAGGAAGTTGTTATCCCTCTGTACAGACAGTTGGTGAGACCCCATCTGAGACTGTGTCCAGTTCTGGAGACCCCATCTCTGCAAGGACATAGACAGGATACAGGCAGTCCAGAGGAGGGCAACTAAAATGGTGCAGGGTCTGCAAGAGAAGCCGTAATGAGGAGAGACTAAAGGAGCTTAATATGTATACCCTTGAGGAAAGAAGGAGAGGAGGACATGATAGAAACTTTTAAGTACCTCAGTGGAATCAACAAAGTCCAAGAGGGTAGCATCTTTCAGAAAAAGAGACTTGCAAGAACAAGGGACACAACTTAAAGATAGAAGGAGGGGTTCAGGGAAATGTGAGGAAGTATTATTTCAGAGAGGGTAGTGGATGCATGGAACAGCCTTCCTGAGGAGGTTGTGGGGTCTAAAACTGTGGGAGAATTCAAGAATGCATGGGACAAACATAAGGCAATTCTTGTGAGGGGTAGGAAGAAATAGGCTGTTGGTTAACTAGGATCTGCAGCCTATCCTGTAGGTAGGGAAATGGGCAGACTAGATGGGCCTAGCGGTCCTTATCTGCCGTCAAAGTCTATGTTTCTATGGCAGAACTAGAGAGGGGTCTGGGGGGGGCAGTTGCCCCTCCTGGCTGCCCCAGTGTGAGTAGTGCCGTCCCGCCACCATCTTTATAACCTGTTTAATGCCCATTGTGGAGCCTGTGATTGACTGAACGGCCCCCCCCCCAGCTCCCAAACCTGGCTCTGCCACTGTATCCTGGTCACTGATGTGAGGTTTCAGTGTGTGTTTAAAACTGTTCATGTCTGCTGGCTTTCCACACCCTCAAAGCTCTTGAAGATCAAAATGCGAACAAAAATACCCAAACTTTGATCTTCAAAAGACTATTCTCTAGAAATACGACTATAGCAGCTCTCTGCCCTAGAGCTACACATATATCCTGCTGCACTGTGACAGGCGAATGTGCTCCATTCTTAATGTTTATATTTGCGTCCGTGGTTGATTAATGCTGTGCATTGTACATATACTTATGTGTCTCCAAAAAAAGAAAAATTCCCTGAAAGAGTTCCCAATCTTTTGGCCTCTTTCATCTCTCTTCAATGCTATAACTTTAAGAGGTTGGCAATTTTTTAATTAAAAAAAAGAACTACTCGAGGACTTTGCACGTTATGCTTTGATTCCAGGGAACTGTCATGGAACATTTTAGATGTGGGTTAGACCCCTAATTAAGGTGTGCCATTTAGGAACACCACTACTCTCCTTTTATGACTGCCCCCACATCTAAAACATGTCCAGAGCTAGGGTCACACTCCATCTAAATAGTTTGGCATAACGCCCCCAACCACTACCACACACTTTCTGTGCTAGGTAGGCCCTGCAGGAGGGATTCGTCTTCAGAGTCAGGAAGTCATCTCATCGCACACCTCCCTAAGGAGTGCCATACCTGACAGCTGGCCAGAATTACACTGCTCTTCGGGATGTCATGGGGGATTTTACTGGGGGGGTGGGAGAAATGGAGCACTCTCCAAGCCTAATGCAAACTCCAGCGGAACTAAAAGAGACCCTCCGTCAGCTTGCACTGATGTTTTGGCTTTTATCCTCTCCACTGTAATGAACTTTTGGAAGCCTCACAGACCCTAATGTAATCATCTCACTGCAGCTGGCTGCACATACACCCTACAGTTTTCCACTACACAATGAATCTTGGGGTGCTGAGAGTGAACAAGGACATGAGGAATGTGATTTTTGCTTTTAGTCCCAGTAGAGTGAAACAATCCGATGTAAGCACTTTTTTTTTTAATTATGTGTTCTGCCTATTGGCCCCAGGTCTTGCTGCTGCCAGCACCAGCCCACCTCACCCACTCCCCCACCCATCACTGACCTTCTCAGGGACTTGCTGGTTATCCACACTTACCCACGATCACAGTGTTGCAGTGGCCTACCCTGTCCGCTGCATGGTGCCAGTAGAGGATGCTGACTTGCATCTGGCCAACCAGGGATTTTCTGCTTTGTTTTTTGTCCCCAAGGTGTTGGTGTGCAATGAAGCACCTGACCACATGTGGAGGCACACATGCAGGCTGGCATCTGTCAATGACCTCACCCATATGTGGAGTCTCCATTTCCACCCTCGGATTGCGCCAGTGTTGGGGCACTGAGCCACTACGATGCCAAACAACAATGTTGTTGACCACTCTTTTTGGCCCCCACACCCCCCGACTATATATTCCAACTCCGGGGGGGGCAGTCCTTTCGGAGGGGGTGGCATACTTGGATTTTGGCGCTGTCGTGACTCGGCACCCTAATACAGGTGCCTTGATGCACTGCAGTGGGAGTCTCCACTGTGCTGCCATCCAATCACCACTAGGTGGCAACCAGGCAGCAGGATGGTGAATCCCCCTTCCCCCAGGAAGGAGGGCAGTCCATGGGATGCTCAATCCTCCCTCCGCCAGCTTTCCCACGACAGCCCATACTCGTTCCTAAATAGGGGTCACCATCATCATGAGCAGTGGCCTACCACTGTGCCAGCAGGTCAACAAGTTTGCAAGATCAGGGATCAGTGTTTGGGAGCTACTTCTAAGATTGTCCCAGTGGTTCAGTGGCAGGGTATCATGCTGCCCACATCAGAGGCAGCATTCACGTGCGATCTCCAGAATCTGATGCTGAGGCCAAAGTGGGGCTGAGTTCATTATGATGGGGAGGCACTTTCGTCCCAGGGAGGGCTGGAGGGCATGGGTGCTGGTCAATCATGCATCACCTCTACCAGCAAATCACAGAGTAGCACTGGCATTAACTGTAAAAGCTGCAGCTCACCTGCCTTCTTAGGTGAAAAAAGTTGCAGCATGGATGAACTTCAACAGCAGAGTGGGAGGACAGTGGGAAAACGTAGGCAAACAGAATATTAAAAAGAGACAGCTTTCTGACCACTGTACACCCTACTGGTGACTAGGGATATGAAGCACAAAATAATGCCACTTTTACCCCCTTATGGTACAGTCTTTTAACAAAGTTATGTTTTGTTAAACCAGTGCTCATTTTTATCTAAGTAGAAAGTGCATACTACTTGGGGGAACTATTTGCCATTACTTGAGGTCCACAGGAGGGATGACCACAGTGAGAAGGTTGGCAGGTACAGCATCCCATGGGATTGTACTGAACTGTCACCAGGGCCACTTACATCTCTCTCTGGGTGGACGCACTGCGCTGTTTCTACCATCTGGATATGACTTCCCCTCATTAGTGAAGGAGATGAAGAACCATGGAGCTACAGTGACATCTACAGTAACCTGGTGACATTGCATGGTAGTACTATCCTTCAACCCTAAGGCTATTGGGAGGGCATCCCCTACTAGGGCCTTACACATAGTCAAGTTCTTCCTCACACAATGTTTGTTCAATAAACCAGTTGTTCTTCTAGTTATCAGAGTTGATCATACCTTGTTTTTTAAGAATTATTCCTGATTTTGGTCCCATGTCCCTGGTTTGCTGATATCTTGTCCCTGGTTAGGGTGTATGGGAGCTGAGGGATATGCACAGCAAAACCCTTGGACATGTCCAGCATGACCTCTCTTTCTATAAGAGAAGGGGGATCTTGTGGCAGCTATAAGCAATATACTCCAATGTTAAAATGAATTCTATTAAACACACTGTCCTGTAAAGATGACAAGAATCCAAAGTTTGAAGGAGAACTGCCACGGCAAGCCTGTGTTTTCTGTAGCAGCTGTGATTCAAGTATGGATTCGTAGTCACGTAGTGTTCCATGTTTACTGGCCGTAATCACAGTAGGTGTTTCTCACAAAGTTGTAATAAGAACCAGAACACTAATATTCTGTCATGTTAAGAATGAGAGAAGTACTTGTTTTATGCATTTAGCATCTTGTTCAATTCAAACAGAGCAAAACGAGCATATTATAACATCAGTGGAGTAGGGAATTAGGCAGTCAGAACAGTCAAATGTGATGGTCTGGGTCCCAGAGTGATACCCTAACCCCCCACGGCATATATGACATATGGGTTCCAACACTAAGTGAAAACTAATATTTTCTCAGACTGGGAGAGATCTGTAGGTAGGTACATATTTGAGTGAGTGGGTGGGTGGGTAGGTAGATAAATTAGGTAGGTATTTCAGTGAGTGGATGGGTAGGAAGATAGGTAGGTAGGTTAGTAGATAGGTAAATTAGGTAGGTATGTAGATGGTAGTTAGGTAGCTACATGGTTAGGTACGTAAGCAGGTAGGTATTTTTAAGGTGCTCTTCCAAGACTAGTCACGCACATAAAGTTTAAAAAAATCAGAAGGCAAGACAGAATAAAAAAATCAAGTAGAAAACAACACACTAGACACAATAAATACACACACTAGAAACAATAAATTCAAACCAGACACAATAAATACACACCATACACACACACCAGGCACAATAATTACACACCAGACACAATAAACATCACACTAGATACAATAAATACTACACTAGACACAATAATTACACACCAGATACAATAAATGCACACCGGACACAATAAACACCAGGTACAGTAAGTACACACTAGACACATAAACAGCACTCCAGACTCAATAAATACACATCAGACTCAACAAATACACAAACAAATACAATAAATACACACCAGACACAATAAACATACACCAGATACAATAAATGCACACCGGACACAATAAACACACACCAGACACAGTAAGCATACACCAGATACAATATACATACACCAGACACAATTAATATACACCAGACACAATATACACACCAGATGCAATAACATACTAACATACTAAAATGCCAGCAGAATAGGCCTAACGGTCTTTTGTGTCTGCTCGTTTGGTCAGCCCCCACCCTGGGAGCTGACCTTGCTGCCCCCCTCACCTTCTCTGGCTTCTCCCTTCCCAGTTCCAGATATTCTCACTGCACTGGATTTTGCTTCCAGAACCGTTCCCCTGTACCTGTCCCACCCCCTCCTGAACCCCTCCACTGTCTCTGCCTCCACCAGCCCCTTCAAATACACACCAGACACAATAAACATACACCAGACATAATAAACATACACCAGACACAATAAATACACACCAGACACAATGAATATTGGGAGGCAGTATAGCGCAGTGGTCTAAGTCGCTGAGCTGCAAATCTGGTGATATCCAACAGACCAGACCTGGGTTTGAATCCCTCAGCTTCCACTTGCTTACTGTGTGACCCTGAGCAAATTACTTAACCTCCTTGTGCTCCCAGGTCACTCCTGTAAAAAAGCTTTCAGCTTAGTGTGCTGTACCTGGTTAAACAACTAAAAGTTTAAAATAAAGAATTAAAATTAAATTAAATATATACCAGACACAATAAACATACACCAGATGCAATAAATATACACCAGACGTAATAAATACATTGCAGACACAATACCAACATACCAGACACAACAAAAATATATGCCAGACACAATAAGTACACAATAGATACAATAAATACAGACCAGACACTATATGTACACTCAAGAGACAATAAATAACACATGCCAGCCCAGTGGCGCTGAGTGCTGAGGCACTGGATGTCTTACCTCGTGTCACGCCGGTGACCCGTGTTCGGGAACGGACATGGGGTGCCGGGGGGTTGGCAGGGAGGAGAAGGATCGAGCGTCCCTAGGACTGCTCTCCTTCTCCGAGGATTGGGGTTTGCAGGGCTCGGTGACTGCTTGCCACCTAGCGGAGGCTGGGAGGTGGCACGTCAGCACTGGAAGCAGACAAGAGTGTGGCAGGCGCTTGGTGGGATGTGCACGGGAGCGTGCGCGCAGCCACCGCTGGCACCATTGCACACCACTCCTCAAGAGGGAGAATACAAGAAAAAAAGTGGAGTCCTCTACGTATGACGATGGTCCCCCTCCGTGATGGACTGGGAAGGCACCTCCCCAAATGCTAATCTGGACCGGTGGGTTGAGTTGCTCCCCACCCCCTGCCACGAAGGGTAAGTCGTGGGGTTATGGGGAGGGGGTCTCATACCCGGTGCCTACATGAGGGGGATGTCAGATGCTGGCAGAGGACTCCAGGGGGAGAAAAAATATAGTAACTGCAAAAAAAATTAAAAATATAACACATAGTACTCAATAAATACACACCAAACACAATAAATACACACCAGACACAATAAATATGCACCAAAGTACTTATATGCCAGACACAATAAATACACAAGACTAATACAGAACAGACCACCAGATACAATAAATATAACACTACAAACACAATAAATATGAAACAGATACAATAAACAATATTCGAGACACAGTAAATGTACAACATTTACATAGAATTGACAGCTGACCTGGAAAGGCCTGATTGAGAAAATACTATAACTGCACAACAGATTTTGGAACTTGGTAAGGGATGGAGTCAGATGGCTATCCTTTTGCAATATCCTGAAGTCAGAGGTCACCTACTGACTTAAAGAGAACAGGAAATGACTTCTAATTTGAAGCGGTTTACAATGTTCTTACTTTCAGGAATGATATTCATACCCCTAAATTATCCATATTTAGAAAATGGACTTGAAAAATAAAGCATGCTAATTGGCAGAAACCCATGACCAGGCATGCATTTATTTTCCAATAGAGCCCGGTTAAAAACAAGTGCCAATTCGGGGTGCTCCATTACTTAGGGTATCATTTGGCACCCCAATTTTTCAAACTGACCAGACACCATTTTTTTCTGTCACTTAGCGGACAAGTTGGCAACTGGCAAAGCTCCGTTTCCCAAGTCGGTCTTGCAGAATGGCGCTTGGTCAATTTGCCAAAACCAAAAATGGTGCCATCAAAAACCTGGTGGTGCAGCCCTATAATCTAAACACTGTCCAAAACCACACTAAATTATATAAATTACGTAACCCCTAGGTGGCACTATCCCAAGGGCTACTACCCCTGCCTGCTTGGCAAGTAGCAGATTAAGGGGCCCGAGTTCTGAAACGGGTGCCTCCACCTGGAAGTCAGGGTTGGTAGTGGTCAAGCTAACCTGGGCACAGCCCTCCGGGACACTGTAACCCCCCCTCTTTCCTTACCAGTTGCCGGAACAATACACAATAATCACTTTCACAATACCCCTGATACACCACACAAGTACCCACACTGTTTGCACTTACCACCAGGGCTTTCCTCTGGCCTGGCCCTGGGGAACCCCTGTAAAACAAGGTTATACACAGCAGATAACAGCAGTACAGTACTCTTGCACAAACTGGAACCACAGCCAGGGTAAATGCAAAAAAGAGTTAGATCTGATTTATTTAAGGGACTTGAACAAGGGAGGGGCGTAATCAGGTTAATTTGCTTTAAGGTTCTATCAATCAAACAGTTATGCATGCACTTCAGGGTCCATAAACAGTCACACACTCTGGGTACTCAGATGGAGAATGGTCGGCTAGCCAGGAACGTTGCAGCTGGTTGGGGCTCTGTGATGGAAGAAAACAACATGCACAACACACACTATTTGTAATCCGGAGCCGGAGGGCTCAGTTCGTGAAAAGAAAACAAGAAGACAATCAGATGACACACTTTTAATTTAGGCTGTTGTTGCAGGGAGCTACCCTGATGATTACTCACGATACCCAAGGCTAGACACAGGCTGGATGAAAATCGAGACTGCAGGTGGTTAATCTGGAGTGCCAGGAGAAGCAGGGCCCACATGAATCGCCGAGGCGTCATTCCTGTTCAAGCGTGGAGCAAGGGGCTGATCTCCAGGCAGGTCTCTTGTCAATGGCTTTCTCTGTGCAGCGGGTGGTCTAGCAGGGCCAGTGTGGCAAGGCCCAGGCCAAATGGAGACAAATTCGGATACAGTCTGTTTTGGGCTGGATACAGCTTCCAGCAAGCAGAACGAATGGCTCTCGGGAGGGGGGCAACAGGAGATGGAACAGCACAGAAATGGAGGTACTATGTTACAAGAAAAAGGTTTAAACTTTATTGTTACTCTATATTTTTAATTCTTCTTTAAATCCCACCCAAAAATGCCACAGGTAGACCATTTTCTAAGTGCAATAATACCCTCTAGGGTGGGCAGTTTGGGCAATAACGGGGCCTTCCAGGGGCTATAAGGCCCTGGCTTCACCTGTTGCACTGGGCCTTATTACACCCCTGGGCAGTCCAGTATTGCCTAATACCGCCCACCGTGTCATGTATTATTGCTTACTTAACTGTACCTGAATAAAAAGTGATGTAAAAAGGTGAATTTTGCTTTTTGTTTGTCTTCATGGGCAGCATTCTGTTACAGTTTTCTTCATGGAACCAGTGATCTGGATGTAACCCCCCCCCCTGCAAATGGGGGCTCCCAAAAGTCTTCCAGGAGCTTGCCTGAATACTTCAAGTCTGGGCAGTGTTCGGTGTCTGAGCTGTTTAAATGTGGTTCCAAGTGAGTGCTATTTCAGCCTCCACGTACTGTCTCTTTAAGAGCTGTCTGCTTGCAAACTTAATTAGTTTGTATGGGGGGGGACTGTGTATTTAATGCTCGAATCCCACCTGAGCTGCTGCCAATTCATTCCGTTTCTGCCGTCGCTACATGTGCAGAGGGAGCCTTGTTGAAAGATATAACTGTTTGCCAGAAATCATTTAGAGTGACTGAGAAAATGTAGTTTGTCTAACCTGTCTTTATTTCAGCATGAACTGTTTCAGTGTAGCACTTTCATTTTGGTCCTTAACTGCTGTGCTGGGCCAACTGGGTTAAGGGAGCCCTAAAATGGAGCCTGTGGACGAATCAGAACTTGGACTCTTAATTTTGAGCCAGCCACAAGGGGATTGTATCGGCAGTGACTCTGGGAAATGTAGTTTTTACCTTGGCGCCTTTTTCCACCAACAGAGGAAGTCTTATTGTGAGTGACAGCCAAGCCAACCAACAGGATGATGTGGCACTAAAGGAAATGCCCTGTTCTGTGACTGGAAAGATCAGATCAGTTGTGACAGTGAAGAGAGAAGGAGGTCTGTGCTTCTGCGGTGTATAGTTTCGCACGGGAAGTGCGTGTGAGGCCCTGAGTTTCGGTCTGCAGCCTTTGTGAGCGCCAGTTTGGACTGAATATGAGTTGTGAGGAGAAAGAAGCACTAGAAGAGTGGAAACCAGGCTCACCCTGTAGAAGACTGGAGAAATTGCTGAATCGTGCTTGGTCTGTCAGGAACTGAAGCTGCTGTGTGTGCTCCTGGGTATTTTGCAGTAATTGCGATCGGGATCGAGGAGCAGCCTGCCTGGTATAGTACTTTCCTTTTACATATGAATGTGCGTAGTGCTTGTGGGGAATTGCTATTTCCAATCCCTAGTGCTGTGTGTTGAAGCTGGAAGCAAACCCCAGCTTGTCTCGGACTAAATCCGTTTGCTATCAACTGCAGTGGGGTCCAGTCACAAGGACTTTGTCTCCATGCCCTGTTGTTTCTGACAATTCAGAAGAAAATCCACCATCCGGTTCTCAGCTTGGGTATTGTGAGTATAAATCAGAGTATTTCCCTGCAGCCTGTTTTCAATCACAAGTGTGTCATCTAATTCTTGTTGTTTCACTGCTTCATGGACTGAGCCATCCGGCTCCAGATTACAATTGGGTGTTGTGCATATATTTTCTTCTACAGGGCCCTATCCATCTGCACCTGCCGACCAACCCTGGGCAAAGGACCTAGCTAGCCCTCCCCCCCCCCACCTGGGTACCCAGAGTGTGACTTTTCAGACCCTGTATGTGTGCACAGTACTGTGATTTAATGCCACCAATTAACCTGATTTCCCCCTCCCGTGTTACTGCCCCTAAATAAATCAGATTTGTTGTTGTTATACTATATACTGTCTGTGGTATTGGTACTTATGGAAACAGTATTGTGTTTTGCTGTGTATGTTGTTTAACCTAATTTTACAGGGGGTCTTCAGAGACGTGCTGCAGAATCAGTCTCGAGGGTAAGTGGTATCTATATGAGTGAACAGTGTGTATACGTGGGGTACTGGGGCTGTAACTCCGGTGTACTGTGTGAGCCACTAGAGGGAATAAAATTGGGTCTCAGTGTCCCAGAGGGCTGTGACCAAGCTAGTCTAATCACTACAAACCCTGACCTCTGGGTGGAGGCACCCGCCACAGAGCCTAGGCCCCTCAACCTGTCCATAGTCAAACAGGCAGGGGTAGTAGCCCTTGGGATAGCACCACCAAGGGGTTACATGGAGTTTTAACTATGTCAAAGTTTGTGCACAAACTCTGAGCATGGTTCAGATAGGTTTACAGCTCATGTTTATCATTCTGTGCACAAACCATGACGTACTAAAAACTGCAGATTATTGGTTCCATGAAGAAAACTGTGCAGATTGTTGTGCATAGAAGAAAACACTTGAAAACATAGTTTTTCACATGCGTTTATTTAGGTACATATGAAACATTTGGAGGTATGACATTTTATTTCTGTTACTAGGAATACTACCATCTGCTGCCAGCTGGCACAAATGTCCTGTCCCCTTTAAATCTAGATGTTGGGAAAACTAGCAGTCCTGTCCCTGGGAATTAGTAATAATCTCAATTGTGGGGTCAGGAGCACAGGAAGCTAGAGGGGGCCCACAGTTTGGGTCTTGAAAAGAGTCAGTAAAACCACCATGTAGTCAATCACAAGTAGGTATGTGAGGAACTCTTCTGTATGTTAATACTGCCACCGAGACCACTCTTACGATTGTAAGAGTGGTCTTCTGTACATTCTTAGGGTATGGGAACTGCAAATTGGAGGTGAGCGGCTCTGCTACCCAAAGGATGTAAGTGATACCACTCTTACAACCAAGACAGTGGTCTCAGGGGCGGTATTAACATATTATTGATTAAGACCAATCAATAACATAGTAACATTTTTAAAAACTACCCTGAACGTACCTGTTTCCAGGGCAGATGCGCATGAGACACCATTCACAAAATAAGAGCAGGGGACGGAGCACTCCGATTGGTCGGGAGCATTCCCTCAATCTATAAGTGTTTTAGGAGACCTTCATGTGCAATTTAATCTTGGCCTTAACTGGGAGAATCATAGACAAGGGGGATATGCAACAAGGCAACCTTGGATACATGTTGTGTCCATATAAGTTGTGGTGACCTTGGATGACCTCACGAGTGCCAGAGTGAAGGGTAGCCATGAGTTAAGTGTCTCCGAGGTCACCACAATAAGTACGGAGGATATGTTATCCAAACATTTCCCTTGTTGCATATTCAATTTATGCAATGTTTGTTTTTCATGTATCATTTGATTTATGTAGTACTGATTTTTTTTTTTTGTTTAGTTTTTTTCGTTTTTTTGTCCCTCGTTTTCTCCCCGGTCCCGGAACACCAGCACATACATGTGCATGCGTGGATGTGCACGTGCACAGTAGGTACCAGCTCGGCCCCTTCTGTCCCACCCCAGGCTATCACCACCGCCGCCTCCTCCAGCCTACGCTTTCTACTGGACTTCCACCCAGGGGGCAGGCAACCACCCCGGGAGGGGAGAGCTGTCTAGTGGCTGCTCAATATCGCTCTCCCCCCCACCCCACGCCGGCTCACCGACGACCCAAGGTCATCCCCGAACCTGGGTCGCCAGTGTAGCATGTTGCCCGAGGGTCGCACCCCCCTTGCGCCCACATGCACACGCCAATGACAGAATTTTTTTTATTACTGTGATATTGCTGTATTGCACTAATATGTAGTAATGGGTATCCACTGTACAAGTGTGGGTACTAGGGATTATGCTTGCTAAGTGTATACACTGTACAGTATGCATTTATTTTACAGCATTATTTCTTAGTTCTTTGTTAGATGTAATATTCATTTGCTTATATGAGACATATGTGCTTTGGGCCTAACCATATCTTTTTACCAAAGTATTCCTGTACACATGTATTTCTGCTGACACTGCTTTGCACCATAATGACCTTGCACCTGCTACAATTTCTGTGCCATCTTTGTTCTAACTAATGTTACGTCTTATGTATAACGTAATGTTTTTCTTTCTGCTGACTCTACATTTTCTATCCAGTAATGTAATGGTACCACTTGCTTCAGCCAATAAGAAATGTCACACCTTTTTCCTTCTCTTACTATAAGAAGCATGGTTCTAGAAAGGTTTGCTGAGAATTGCTGCATCTAGACGTAGGGGAACTTGTTTCTCCCAGTATTTGTTTTACTGCAGGTGGTAAGTCTGTGTTTTTGTAATAAACTTGTTTATTACATGATTTGCCACTGTCTGTCGTTCCTTCCACTTGTTTATCTCTAACAAGAACCTGATACTGGAGTCCTTTTATGCAATGGGCGTGGACATAAATGGAGTGTGATAAATCCGTTTATCTAAGTAGCTATAGATGAATGCAAAACCTAACATTTATGTACACAGTTTCTATGTCATCTGCCTCTGTGCCGCCCCCCCCCCCGGCTGACACTTCATTCATCTACTTTCACTTTTCCCCACTGCATTACACACATATGCACACAACTGCTCTCTATCTGCTATTTTTCTACACATTTGTCCTGTTATGCACTTAACATATTAAACATTAATTTATTACTCAACATTTTTAAAAACAAAGTATTAAAATAGCTGAGCTATTCAGGTCTCTTCCTTTCACTTGTCTGGTTCCCAAGCGGCTGAGCATGCATGATCGCACACAAATTCACACATAGGGGGAGACCGTCGACAAATTCTGTTTTTGGTTTTGTTTAAAAAAAAAATGCTACTTTCCAGCAACTTCCTCTACCAGCAGTTATCTTTTAACAACCGCTGCTGTTCTGCTCCACTCAGCTGCCCATTCCTCTTTTCAAAACTTGCCCCTCTACTTTGATACCTGCTCCTCTCTTCACTACAGATTAAATATTTTTGCTGTCTGGGGAGAAAATTGAGATACTGGGCGGGATATTCAGACTGCGCGAGGCTGTGGCGCAAGCCTGGGCGCAGCGCAGCTGGGATGTGCCAGGGCGCTGACATGGTGATATTCAGCGGTGCTGCGCCATGGCTCAGCACCATTGAATATCACTCTGTGGCCACCCACATTGTGCATGCCACAGTGGCACTGCACCAGCTCAAGCGGCCAGAGAGGGGCCGGGGGATGCGCTAACGCAAGTGTCGTTGCACTAGGTGCATCAACCACGATATTCAAAAGTGCACATGCAAATGGGGCCATAATGCATGTAAGGCGCAAATGGGGCCATTTGCATGTCATTATGGCCCCATTTGTATGCAGGTGCACCGATCCCCAGTGACTTGCGCCTGGTGCCCTGCTAGGCTGCAGTCTTCGGGGACTGACACCCCCTGCACAAGCGGCAAAGTACCCCACTGCCCGATCGCAAGCCTAGGGATTGAAAATGAGAGTCCCATATCCCTGACGGTCCAGTGGACGCGTCCAGCCGATCGCGGGCATATGTTTCAAAATAGACCACACCAATCCATCCCTGGTGGTCCAGCGGTAACCCCTCCCACCCGCCCACTGAGCCCCAACACCTGCTCCCCGGGTCAGCGGCGGCAGCAGCTCCCCACTGGCCAGCCACCTCGCCGACCGACTGCGTACAGACCGTACCGTACTACACAGTCCAGATATGTGAATGATCCATTCACATAGTGGACTGTGTAGTACGGTACGGTCTGTACGCCCACTGGCCCACGCTGTGGCTCAATGGGCGTACAGCCCTACCGTACGCACTCAGTTGGCGGGTAGTGGGGCAGCTGGTGGGTGGGGAGCTGCTGCCCGCCGCTGACTGGGGGGGGAGCAGGGTGCTGGGGCTCAGTGGGCGGGTAGGGAAGGGGTACCGCTGGACCACCAGGGATGGATTGGTGTGTTCTATTTTGAAACGTACACCCGCGATCGGGCTGGACGCAGTCCACTGGACCACCAGGGATATAGGACCTTTTATTTCATTGCATATGCATGCAATTGGGCTGGGAGCGGTCCACCGGACCACCAGGGATATAGGACTTTTTATTTCATTACATATGCCCGTGATCAGGCTGGGAGCGGTCCACTGGACCACCAGGGATATAGAACTTTTTATTTTATTACATATGCCCGCGATCGGGCATGGGAGGGCGCTACCACAACGGTGCCACCGGAGCTCGGATGGCCACCCACAGCTGCCATGCTGCACCCTGCAATACGGCAGCTCACCTGTGGGTGGCCAGCTGTTGCTCCTTTTTTTTCTGGCTCAACTGTGCGTAGGGCAAGTAGGGGTTGTGCCTGCATGGGCTCAGCCATCCCAGGCTGAATATCGGGATGTGCGGAGCATGCATGGCATGCCCCCCCGCACCGTGATACATTACTGACGACCAGCGATCGGGATTTGTGCCAGGCATTTTCCTTTTGAATATCATGCCGGCGTGCATCAATGGGTTGTGCATGGCGCAACTATGTTGCACCATGCGCATCCCTTCTGAATATCCCATCCACTGTGTATAACAGCCCACCATATCTCAGCTGCAACATCCCCCAGTGAACGTGACATCCAGATGGTGTATCCATAGAGGTGGCTTTACTAACAGCACACCAAAAGCGTAATGATATGCCAAATAACCAAAGAAATCCACACATCTGTATAAATTTCTTTATATGAAAAATCTTTCTTACTAAAACACAATTACACACAACGTCCATACCTATTGCGTAAATGAAATACACAGCGGGGACCTTGTGTGACACATGATTTGTCTACATTTGTGCTGTTTTCCCTTTGACACCTCACCTGTGGCGTACACGACTCGTGAGGCTACCCAAGGTCAAACAGCTCTTGTGTAGATAAATCATGTATCACACAGGTCCTCCTTCATATCCCTTATTTATTTATTTTTTTCCTTGGTGTTTGTTTCTTCCTGGGGCTACCAGACGGCCAATCTGTCTGCGCATCCCTTTCTCTGGCCACTGTCTGACCCGTACCGGACTCCTAGGAGAGCAACCACCCAATTGCCCCACGGCTTACCTCCCATGGTGGGGCGGCAGAGGGCAGCCAACCCCCCTTCCGCCTAGTATGGATCCACACTTGGTGATCCCCTCCGGAGCCGTCGCAGGTGCTCACAGATGGCCATCAATCCACTGCGACTGGATTATTCCCCCCTTTTTTCCACTTTTCTCCCCTGCTGGCTCACGGCGTGCAATAACACCAGCGACTGAGTGCCCGCCGCGTTTCTCCCACGTCGCGCGTGCCCTGTCAGGGTGTCTGGCCGTGTCCCGCCCCCATGGCATGCGGCCCGCGCCACCAAGCCCCAGCCTCCTCTAGGGGTCGGGCAAGCAGCAGCCGCAGGACACTCCCCTTCCCGGAGATGGAGAGCAGTCCATCAGACGCTCAATCCATCTCCTCCCCGCCGACCCAAGGCAACCCTGTGCTCATTCCTGAACACGGGTCACCGGTGTGGTGCCAGGTGTGGCGTCCAGCGCCTCAACCCTCCGTGCCTCCGGGCCAGCCATATCCCTTATTTATGATACAAAATATGATATGATATGAATATGGCGTGATCAGCCAATGTCGCCCCACCCCAAGAAGTGCAACCTGCAGATACATCTATGGTCCCCAGCTGCTGTTGCTATGACAACGTCACTCTGCCTCCCTCCTTGGTAAAGGAAGGCATCCCCTGGGACTCTCAGTTCCACTCAACTGACCCCAAAGACCCCAGCTAATTCTGAAACCCTAACTGCTGGTATTGCAAGTGGTACAAGATGGCTATATTGTTTGTTTTTTTTAATGAAAAAAGAATTAACTAAAAGCTTAAAAAACTCACTATATATAGACACATACACATACAAAGCTGAATCCTGCATTTGTAGATGTTAATACTTGTAAGTATACCAAACATAATGGTTACATGATGCTTGCCATGTAAAGACATCTGTAACCATTTTGAGGTTGACAGTAATTCACAGAGCCTTTCAGAGTGATCTCGACATAACAAGTTGACATGACAACCCAATTTGGATATGCAGTTCTGATTGAATCTGAGTACCCACTGCCTAACCCTACAAATAAATCCCAGGGTTGCTTGTTACAGAGGGAAAGAGAGAAAACAAAATGGTAATCCATTCTATAGAATGCCACTGATGCCAGATTATTTTACAGGCTACATCTTTTTTCTTTTTTTTTAATATGATTTTTATTGAAGGTGGTGGAGATAAATTATGATTCTATCAATCGTGGTCAGCTCCACATCAGAATATCATTAAAGACAGGATAAAGTCATGCATTTATATCAAGCACAGTGCGACATACAATAAATAACTATCTCCGCCGAATACTTCATCTATCCCAGCCAAGATTCATTTAAAGTAACTCTGACCCCCGAATGGAGGCCCCCAAGGGACCCCCAGCCCCTCACAGGACAAATTCTAGGTCAACTTCTATCACGTATTGGATCCACCTTTGCCATTTGCTTCGGCAAACTGTACAGGTTACATCTTTTAAACCTGTCGTTTCAATGAAGATCTCTTTTGTGGGCTCAGCAAGACTTCTGAAAGGTAAAATGAGGGACCTCTCTTCTAATGTGAGGAACATCACACACTTCACCCCTCAGAGCTCTGGGGTGGGTGGCATGGGGCCATACGCTCCTCCTTTGCAAGTGTGGAAGTGCTGATTTTCTCCATTTTCGTTAGCCTTATCACATTCCCTGGTGTCGCCTATGTGTGTCTGCGACACTTATCCTATTGGCGAGGGTGGCTGATGTCACATGGTCAATCACAATGTCAAGGCCACCAGGCGAGTGCCAGGCACTGAAACTCTCCTCCCTAGGAGAGGAGAGCAGTCTGCCGAACACTCAAGTCTTCTCCCTACCTGGCTGACCTCTGACTCCTGAGTCCACATCCAAACCCGGGCCGCAGGCACGGTGTGTGGTGTGCCATCCAGTGCCCCAACACTCAGCACCACCAGACCAGCTTGAGTTGTCTTTTAAGGATGGAAAATGATGGTTAAAACAGTTGTTGTACTTTAAACTAGTAGGCTGTGATAAGGCTCAGATAACTATCAGAACCTCTTGTGGTCCTCCCATCCCTTCTGAAAATGCACTAACTAATGCAGGGAGTGGTAGTAGAGGGCACATCAGAGGAAAAAAGATTTGGGATTGATAATATCGGGAAGTAAGTCTATAGCGCAGTGCAACAGAGCAGCAGAGAAGGCAAACAGGATACTGGGATACATAGGAAAGGGTGATCAGTAGTAGAAGCAGGGAAGGGATCCTTCCACTGTATAGGACTCTGGTTTGAGCTCACCTGGAGTATTGTGCAAGGTTCTGGAACACACACCTACAGAAGGACTGTGATAGGGTAGACTATACAAACAAAGGTGACCAAAATAATCCAGAGACTGGGGAAGAGAAAGACGGAGGGACCTTAACATGCACAACCTGGAGGGGGGGCATGATCAAAATATATAAATATTTCCAAGGGATTAACAGGGTAACATTAAAGTCCTGTTCATCCTTAATACAAATGCTAACACACAAGGCAGAACCCACTAAAGCTGACTGGGGTTAGGCTCAGGAGGGATGTCCAAAAAGGGTTTATTCACAGAAAGAGCAGTGAACAAATGGAATGAAATCTCAGAGGAGGTGGTCTGCACCAAAACAGTGAGTGGGTTCAGACATGGGCGGCACATGAGCCTGATAAGAGTTGGAGGTGAACAGTTAGAGGTGAGGAAGGAGGAAGTCAGTCATTAAGATAATGGCAAAAGTATCAGGTAGGGTCGGGCAGACTTGATGGGCCAGGGAGCCTTTTCTGCCATCACGTTGTGTGTCTGTATGGAAACAATCACCTAGGAGACTATTTAGGCACAAGCTACAGAATGCAATGCTCGGGCACTGAGGTGGTTAGTTGAGGGGCTTGGATTACTGCAGTGCAGAGGTTCTCATCTTCGGGGGGGGGGGCTGCCCAGCTTTTATGCATAACGTCTAAATTGCTTCACAACAGAGAAGCTAAAAAAAAAGTCAAGCAAGATCTAAAGGAGGGGCACAGACAGACCAATTAAGCACAGGAAACCACAGTAAAAAAACAGAGTGTCCTCCACTGCTGTTTTTTTTAAGTCATCATGTCATAGAGACAACAGAATTCATGGAACTGCAATAAGCCGACCTCCTCGCACGGCATGCAGGCAAGGACAACAACAGAAAGGCCACAGAGTATGAGTGGAACAAGATGTGAGCCAATGGAACAAACAGCCTGGGTCTCAGAGAAATATATAAAGGTATGAGCAGATAAAAACACCAACTTCATCAAGTCTGCTCTAGAACCCTACCTTGAAACTATTGCCCTTTATCCCCCTCCCATTTCATATTTTTAGTAAGCCCTTTGAAACCACCCAGACAGCTCTGAACCCACCAGCACATTCAACCCTCACCCCCTTGGCCCTCATTCCCACTCCTGTTTTTTTTTTTCCCCAGTATTTTTACCCTGGCCCGTACTGTCATAGGGCTGTACCCTTATCAGGCCCAGTATACCTCCCAACCCCGTGACTCACCTCATCTTCCCAATGTCCCCTACTGCTTGCCTGCCATGTGAGGGGCACAAGGGGAGGGCCACCATCCTCCCCTAGCCATCTCTGCCCCTGCTGACATCCAGCAGCAGCAAGAGACAGAGGCAGCTCTCCTTAACCCCCTAGCCAACAGCGTCTGAGCCCTGTCAGTGGCAGGCTTTCTTTTAGGTTTAAAACAGATGCATGGTTGTTAAAGAGTTCCGCTCCTGAACTTTGACCCAGGTATGAAGGTATACTAAGGTAGGGGTCTATAAATGAATTGCAGGGCAAAGGTGGGAGCCCTTTGATAAAAGGACTGTTAGATTATGGACCTATTCATCGATGACAGACAAGGCGGAAAGGGGTCGTGTGCACAGCTAATAACTGGGCCATGTTGGGCCCTGAAGGTTCTATGTTCATTATTTAAAAGTTTTCTTTTTTAACAGTAAAATCAACTACTATATTCCACTCCCAGGTAACTGGGTGGTTCCTTAAGGTGAATGACAGCAGCTTACCAATTTCTTTGGATCTACTACTGAATCCCGACAGTCAGTCTCCCAAACTCCATAAGCCCAAGTTTAGGAGACTGACTGTCGGAAGACTGACAAGGTGTTGGTAACGGGGCTCACTGCACCCCTGCAACTGAAATAACCAGCTCCAGGGGAGCGACCGGAGTAGGTTAAAACAGTTTATGGGGGGGCAAAGCAGCACCATGCAAAAGTGTAGACCCAGGAATAGAACCCAGGTCTGAATGCACTGGTGGCCAAGCTGCTAGTGGCTTAGCCCTCCATGCCACAGGAGCAGCTCAGCCAACCACAGGATTTTTCCCCTTCTTGTGGTGCACGGCTAGAGGCAGGATAGCAGTTCATCACATCCACTACCTTACCCCTGCTGGCACCAGCGTCAGTCTGTTGGGCAGGTGTGTGTGTCGAGCAGCCAAATTTGGGATCCTGAATGTTGGGATCTCGACTTTCAGCTTTTTGTCGTACTCCCATTTCTTTTTATATCGATAAATAATTTACCTTTCCTTTCTTTTGTATACCAGAATGTATTTACTCACAGCTGGACTGAAGAAAAACATAAGAAATTTAGAGGCATTAAATTAATGCTTATATGTATTTCAACACATTTTATGAAGTCTTTTAGTTTTATAATACATAAGAATATGTATGTATTGCTGCTGGCTGATGCCAAATAAAAAGCTGAATTTAAAAAAAATAAAGAGTTCTGCTCCACAGAGCTGTATTTTTTATACTCGGCTTTACTGTAATGTATAAACGTGCAAGCATCACACCTTATAAAATATGTATTATACCATGGCATAGGCAGAGCTTATTCCTGGTACAGGTAAAAGACACAGAGACATTCCTTTGCCATAGCTAATTGACTTATCATTACATCAATATGTCAAAACATGTCACTGAAGTCCTCTCAGTGCAGGTTTATAAATAGGAAACTAAAAACTTTCTATTTCTGTCTTAAGATGATTTGCCAAGTTTCTGCAAAATACCTTACCATTGCCATTGGCAGGACTCAAATCTCACTAGATTCCAAACAAATGTGAATTAGTGGACATTCTGTTCTTTAATACTGAGGACATCAGCATGAAAACAAGACTCTCTGTGCTGCAGAATTCATCTGTCCCTGCTGTTTTTTCCACCCCTGGGCTGGGGCCCCCCCCATACACAATTACAACTGTGTGCCTCAAAGGGGTTTAAAGGGCCACTCTGCAGCACATCACTGTGTTGTGTCCCTTTGTGCTGTACAAAAAGGGGAAGTAGGGGTTTCCCTGCGCTAGTGCACAGGTCAATGCACCAGCACAGGGAAAGAAAGGGGGAGACAGAATTAATGTGGGTGCTGGTATCCACAGAAGTCCTCCTGGCACCCTCACACTCTGTCGCAAAGGAGCAGCAACCTCAGGAGCAGAGAGGTAACCGCCTTACCAGCTGATCCATCGTTTCTGGCAGTGGGAAAGTGTTGGGAAGGACACAACACATTACATCACGAGAAATTGGCAGCCAGGAGGCAGAAGAAGCTGTGCCAGGTCTCACATGATTATCACAGGTTCTTGCTCCACCCCTGCTCCAAAGTCTGACTCACTGGGACTACACTTCTGAGGGAGGGAAGGTGACCAGTGGAGTGCCTCAGGGTTCAGTGCTGGGACCCGTCCTCTTTAATGTCTATAAGTGACATTGCAGATGAGCCAGATGGGAAGATTTGCCTCTTTGCAGATTACACCAAAATCTGCAATAGGGTAGACACTCCAGAGGGGTGGAAAAGATGAGCACAGACCTGAGAAAACTAGAGGAGCGGTCAAGGATATGGTATCTGGGTTTTAATGTGAGGAGCACAGAAACACAGGGGTGGAGTACAAAATGGGTAGAGTGGTATTGACAACCACCAAGCAGGAAAAAGAGACCGGGTGGGGGGTAATCATATCTAATGACATAAAGGTGGCCAGAGAGTGTGACAAGGTAGTTAGTGAGATGCTGGCTTCATAGGGAGTGGTATCACCAGCAGAAAGAGGATGTGGTGCTGCCTCTATATAGACTGTTGGTAAGACCCCACCTAGAGTACTGTGTCCAGTTCTGGAGACCACATCTCTGGAAGGACGTAGCCAGAGCAGAGAAGGTAGTTCAGAGGAGGGCAACTTAAATGGTGCAAGGTCTGCATCAAAAGCCCTAAGAGAGGGCCCGGTGGTGCTGAGGGTTGAGGCGCTGGACGCCACACCTCACGCCATGCCAGCGACCCAGGTTCAGGCACGAGCTCGGCTTGCTGGTGGTCGGCAGGGGTGGGAGAGGATTGAGCATCTGCTGAACAACTCTCCTCTCCCGGGGAGGGATGGGGCACCGAGGCCGGCATAGCCTGACACCTAGCGGAGGCTAGGTGTTGACATGCCTGGTCCTGTAAGATCAGGGTCAGAGGTGGGGCAGCCAGCGGGCATGCTGTGTGCAGACACGTGCGTGGCACACCCCCTGCCAGCATTATACGCTCTGCCTCCAAAGGCAGAACAAGGAAAAGGGGTGCCCCAGTCGTAGTGGTTTGATGGCCATCTGTGAGTGCCCGCGCTGGCTCCAGGAGGGGATCACCAGTACGGATCCGGACTTGGTGGGGGAGTTGGTCGCCCCCTGCCACCCTGCCACAGGAGACAAGCCGTGGGGTAATGGATGATGGCCCTCAGTGGAGACTGGTGCAGCTCAGATGGCTACCAGAGATGAAGGTTGCGAGGACATTAGGGCCGACCAGGGGCTCAGGAGAGAAAAAGTCACACACAAAAGCCCTAAGAGAAGTCCGGCCCGGTGGCGCTGAGGCTTGAGGCGCTGGACGCCACAACTCGTGCCATGTCAGCAACCCGGGTTCGGGAATGAGCCTGGATCGCCGGGGGTTGGCAGGGGAGGGGAAGGATTGAGCATCCGAGGGACAGCTCTCCTTCCTCGGGAGGATCCAAAGGACTTTGCACAGCACCGCAGCAACCTCTGGTGGAGACTGGAGGTACCACAATGCTTTAGGGCCAACGTAGGGGGTTGTAGAGTCATGGCAAGACGTTCCCTGGCATCATTGCATGTCGGGACTCCGTCAGGGAGAGGGAGGATGTAACGAGGGAGGAAAACTTCCTCCACCGCTGATAGGCGATGGCGCTTCCCTCGCTCTACACTCCTGGAGTCGGGGTCTGGCACCTCCGCTTCCCTCCAGCCCAGTGGCTCAATACTAAAGATAGAGCACTCTGGGGCGACTTTTCCCCGGAGGGCAGACCCGGGGGATGCCTGGCATTGGAGAGGAGCAGTGACAGGTACAGGAAGCAAAGCAAGGAGGTAGAGAATGCACCAGGGAAGTCGCCGGAGAGAATTCAGTGATGGTGGATAAAAAATAGAGTTAAAAAAAAAAAAAGGCCTAAGAGAAACTAAAAGACCTCAATATGTACACCCTGGAAGAGACGAGGGAGAGGGTGATATTTTTTTAACTCATATTCAGTTTATTGATAGCAGTAAATGACACATCACATACATCAGTTTGCAGTAAAAATAACCATCTGGAGGTTTGTATACATAATTGTTAGGAAGAAAGAGTGTCCTATAAATGACTTTGACCACAGTTAAACGGTGAATCCTGAAGTCTAATCAGGCAGAGTCTGTTAATGCTTAACCAGTATTACAACAAATGTTTTTCATGCAGTTTGTACCATAACAAAACTGGCAAAAATTCAAACCACCAGCGAGAGAGAATTTATAAACCCTTGAAAACAATATTTATGTGTCAGCTTAACAATAACAAGCTCTATATCCCAGTTCCTGCCAAAATAATGTGCTAAAGTCGAAAGTTGCAATTAACTTGGCTCTTTGTCAAATATCCCTCTCCTATGGGCCTAGCAGAGGGTGAACTGACTGCTGTACTTCCTGGCAGATTCTTGTTTCAGCTCTTACTCAAGTTGGTTTTACCAGTACACTTGCAGAGACATTACACATGTGCTTGTTTTTTTGTGTAATAAGTTGTAAGGTGTAATCATCAAGTATGCTGTTCTCATATGTTTTGCTGTGGTAACTGTTCTATATTGCTTGTTCCATGTCTGAATGTGTTCTTGTTTTTGATCATTTTCAATAAAAAAGCTTAGTGTTAAAATTTTAAATCATATAAGTACATTCTGCTAAGAACAACAATTTGTGAAGGTAAACCATCTCATGGGATTAGAGCCTCAGTCATCTGCTCTGCAGACTGTAACATAACCTCTACATCATAGGAACTGCAATTCACTTATCAGCAGTTTAGTGGCATACTGAATGTGTGTTTGCTTAGCAGACAAAGGATCATTGTTTCAAATCCTGACAGGAACTTAAACATTCTTTTAAAGATGGAAACTCACTTGAGTGGTGATTCATGGTGATGTGGAGTTGGAATAGTGAACTATATAGGAAGTAAATTTAGCTAGGAAAAATAATTTGTGAAGGTAAATCTCCTGCTGGGATTTGATTCTCAGTCACCTGTTTTATAGGATGTGACATAACCTCTACATCATAGGAACTGCAACTCACTAACCTGTACCTCAGTGGCACACTTAGCAAGAGGAATGTGTGTTTGCTTAGCATGCAAAAAACATCAGTGGTTCAAATACAGGTAGACAAAGTTTGAAGCCTGGCAGGGATTTGGATATGTTTTCAAATTTCCTTTGTAAGATGGAAACTCACTTGGGCGGCAATTCATGGTGATGTGGATTTGGACTAGTAAATTAAATGAGAAGTAAATTTAGCTAAGAACAACAACTGGTGAAGGTACATTGTCTGCTGGGACTAGATCTTCAGTTGTATGGTTTGTAGACTGTGTCATAACCCCTACACCATAGGAACTGCACCTCACTTACCTGTAGCTCAGAGGCTCACTGCAAGTGTGTTCACTTAGTAAGCAAAGGATCAGCAGTTCAAATCCAGGTAAATATAGTTTGAATCCTGGCAGGGACTTAAACATCTGTTTCAATATTTTTTCTGTAAGATAAAGCTATATAAAAAAAGATGAAAACTCAGTTGAGTGGCAATTTGTGGCGGTGTGGAGTTGGAATAGTAAATCATACGAGAAGTACATTTAGCTAAGAACCACAATTTGTGAAGACGGATTGCTTGCTGGGATTCAATCCCAAGTTGCCTGTTTTGCAGGTTGTGACATACCTCTGTACTACAGGAACTGCAGCTCACTCATCTGCAGCTCACTGAATATGTGTTTGCTTAGCAGGTAAAGGATCAGCTGTTCAAATCCAGGTAAATGTAGTTTGAATCCTGGCACAGACTTATACATTTTTATAAATTTCTTTTGTAAGCTGGAAACTCACTTTAGTGGTAATTCATGGCAGTGTGGAGTTGGAATAGTATATTATATGAGAAGTAAATTTAGCTAAAAACAGTAGTTTGTGACTGTAAATTGCCTGCTGGTATTAGATCCCCAGTCACCTGTTTTCAAGGTTATGACTTAACCTGAACTCCACGGGAACTTCAATTCCCATATCTGCAACTCACTGGCACACTAAACGTGTGTTTATTAAGCAGGCAAAGGATGATTGGTTTGAATCCAGGTAAGCAGGCCCATTTTGCTAACTGTCCCTACCTATGTGACCTGCCTTCTTTCATTGCCATAAGGTTTTTCGGCCCTTATACTACCTCCCCTTGCTTTCACTGATTAATAGAATTTCCTCACAATATATTCTGTGCTATCCTACCTGTTTCCTGCTTGGCCCCCATTCTGGTGACAAAAATATAATATTTAGTTTGTACCTCGTACCAAACTCTGTACTTTACTCACATTAATTATGCATAATACCCCTTTTTTGCAGATTACCTCTTTCGAGTACTGCTTGACCCTATGTATAATGCCCCGTGATACAAAATGCCCTCATGTTGTTTACTACATTATCATGTTCCTCCTTTTGTTTCTCCTTATCTCAATGTTTAATTCCCTACTCAGAATATGACTATTTCTTGCCTTCTGTATGTATTTCCTGTAAACTGTTTAATTCCCTATTTCGGAATGTTACTATTCTTACCTTCTGCATGTATACCTGTTACTGCTCTGTAACCTCCCAGGTCAAGCCTGAAATAGTCATCCCTATGGCTAGTGCACCTACCCGGTAAACACAAACTAAATAAATAAATATTGTAATTTAGCATGTAAATATTTTGTACTTTGCAGACCTTATTTGGCATCTTTGATATTATTGGTACTTTGATTAACTATACAGGCTATATTCTTGCAAATTACCCATAAACCCATTGATACTGTCCCAGAGTGTTTTGGGGTGGTTCAGTAGTTTTTTTGCTAGGATTTATAGAAGTCAGCTTTAGTAACCTGGATTTGGATTTGTTCTGAAGCTATGTAGATAGACAGATAGATAGATACACTATCTATCTATATATATTCTTTTATTTCCTCCCCTCTCTCTGGCGGCACACGTTCTGGAGGGTGTCCTAGTCTCGTTCCCCCCCCCGATGTACACTGGGTTTATCAACCATCTTCCCCCAGGGCTTGCCCCCACCGGCAGGTCAACACGGGGTCCCCAGGCCCTCACCAAAGACCAGATCTAGTTCCAGTTGGTGCCCAACTGGTCAGGGAGTGGGACCCACGAGCCCCTCCTTCATCCAGCCATTGGAGATTTTTTTCCTATTTTCTTTACCCTCAGAGGAAGGGTGTGCAATGACACCAGTGATGGTGTCACGCATGTTGGGCATCTGCCCCACCTCTGCCCACCATATACAGCGTCTATGTGCCAGACCCCAGCCTCCGCCAGGGGCCAGACAAGCACTGATCGCTGATCCCCCCTCCTCCCCGGAGCAGGACAGCTGTTCTTAGGACACTCAATCCACCTCCTCCTCCCCGGCCGAATCCTGGTGACCCGCTCACACTGCAAGCATGGGTCACCAGCGTGGCAGGAGGTAAGGCATGATGCCTCAGCCCTCCACGCCACCGGGCCAGCCTAGCTCTTTAGGGTTTTTTTGTATTTGTGTATGATATATGGAATTTTGTATTTTGACTATATGAGCACTTTAGATTGTTAAGCACTTTAGTGGAAATATGTACTGTCACTTTAAGTGGTGGTAGTTATAAACTCATTAGTCAGCTACCATTGTATCCTCCTGATAACGTATTAGGCTGCACAAAACCAGTCAAGGTTTTCAGCTTACTGACCAGCTCCACGCGGATGGTGGTTTTTTAAATAATAAATATGGATGTTTTTCTACATCAATCCAACTGAGGAGTGCAGTTCTTTGCAATATACATTTGAAGTGGAACAATGCATTTTTCTCTATGTAAGTGGTAAAACTGTCATAATTAACTCGTGGCTTCGCCACTCCTGAGTTACAGGTCTTACCATTCACTAGTGGAGATAAATGTGTTATTCCACTCCAATCCATTATGCATTCCCTATATTTATATTGCACTTAGAACAATATTGCACTTGGTAAAAAATGCCCATATCTTTTCAGATTAACTCTATATAACAGTTAAGTCTAACAGGGGGTTGTAAGGTCCATAACAGTCTCATATATATGGTGCTGTGTGCGTAAAACTTTAGACTACAACACAGAATTGGCTGCTACAATATTTGGACTGGATTTTCAAATGCTGTTAGACCTTTAGTGCTCCGTAACTAACCAGTGTTGTAGCCGTGCCGCCATTCTGACAATACACCAAACTTTTTACCTCTGACCTCTGGACCCAGGTAATGCAATGTAGTATGTCTGTGCTTCCCATAATGTCTCAGAGTACATTTTAGCATTCCTGAACCACTGTTGGAAGGTTTTAAGTTTAAACCTCAAACCTGTTAGCAAGATTATTATAGGTTACCGTTACTTGTCTTTCGCAGGCCCGTAGGCATTGAACAGGCTCACAACCATCAGGTGATTGGCATGTGTCTATTTTTTTTTTTTTATTTTGTTTTGTCTTCCTTGTCACTTACCATACCCCCTTCATACTGACCTCCTCAGCCCCATCACCCAGCTTGCCTTCAGCTTACCTCAACTCCATTTTTAACCCCACCCCATGGCGAGGGTGGTGGGACTCCCCAACTCCCACTGCAGACAGGATTTGGAATTGGAGGAGGGCTGAGATGTTGGTGCAAACCTGTGGGACGCTAGAGAGCTATTCTGCACTAGCCGGGGCTTTCTGTATTTGGTCCCTGTTCCCGCAGGATGTTGGCAGCTAAGGTGTGCACGTGCATGCCCACGAGCACGCATAGTGCATCACCAGCCACTGTCCTCCCTCCCCAAGAAGTCGCTCCGACTGCACTGCCACCTGTGGTTACCCAGGTGGCTGTATTGCAGCAGAACCAGCTGCCTCCCTTCCTGGTGGAGAGCAACCTCTGGGATACTTGAGCCTCCTCCTCCAGGTGGCCCCTGACAACCCTGTCTCATCCAACATAGCCTCATCATGCTGCCTCTACTGCTAGACCAGTGGGGACACTTACAGCCAGTGGCTTGTTTTTTTCCTAGGTCTTCTCCCCAACATCCCCACCACCACCACCACCACCCGATGTTTGGCATCAGCCCCTGGTGTCCTCATCTGACATAGTGCAATGTGTGCATGCACAACCCCTTGTGTGGGAGAAGATTCCATCGGCCTATCGTGGTGGGTCACTGTGCCAGCGACTCTTGATGTCACCCTGACCAGCTGGCTCATACTTCTCCTGGCAGCACTTCCTAGCCCAGGGCCACATCTGTGTCTGGCTGGCTCACACTGCTCTTGGCAGCACTCCCCAGCCCAGGGCCACACCTGATTGTCACCCTGCCCTGCTGGCTCACACTTCTCCTGGCAGCACTTCCCAGCCTGAGGCCACATCTGTGCCCGGATGGCTCACACTGCTTTTGGCAGTACACCCCAGCCTAGTGCCAGACCTGTGCCTGGCTGACTCACACTGCTCTTGGCAGCACTCCCCAGCCCACGGCTACATCTGTGCCCGGCTGGCTCATACTTCTCCTGGCAGCACTCCCCAGCTGGGGGCCACATCTGTGCCTGGCTGGCTTACACTGCCCTTGGCAGTACTCTACAACCCGGGGCCACATCTGTGCCTGGCTGGCTCACACTTCTCCTGGCAGCACTCTCCAGCCTGGGGCCACACCTGTGCCTGGCTGGCTCACACTTCCCTTGGCAGCACTCCCCAGCCCGGGCCCCACCTGTGCCCAGCTGGTTCATACTTCTCCTGGCAGCACTCCTCAGCCCATGGCCATACCCGATCGTCACCCTACCCTGCTGGCTGACACTGCTCTTGGCATCACTCTCCAGCCCAAGGCCACACCAATCATTATCCTGGCCAGCTGGCTCATACTGCTCTTGGCAGCACTCACCAGCCCATGGCTACACCCAATTGTCACCCTACCCGGCTGGCTCACATTGCTCTTGGCAGTACGCTCCAGCCCAAGACCACACCCAATCATCACCCTGGCCAGCTAGCTCACACTGTTCTTGGTAGCACTAGCCAGCCCATGACCACACCCAGTCGTCACCCTGCCTAGCTGGCTCACACTGCTCTTGACAGCACTCTCCAGCCCAAGGCCACACGCGATCATCACCCTTGCCAATTGGCTCAGACTGCTCTTAGCAGCACTAGCCAGCCCAAGACCACACCCAACTGTCATCCTGGTTGTCTCACACTGCTCTTTGTGGCATTTGCCAAGGCCACATCTCATCCTGGCTTCCCAAGTCTGTTCCTGAAACTGGCTCACAGACAAGGAAACATAGTGTGCATCAATGGGCCCTTGGGCACATAGAAACATAGAAACTGTCAGCAGATAAGGACTGCCAGGCCCATCCAGTCTGCCCATATGTCCTATACATTGTATCTGGCCACTGACCCTATGTGATCAATGGCTTTTCATCACTCTCTCCCCTCTCAAGGTTCCCTTGTGCCTGTCCCAGGCATGCTTAAACTCCTCCACTGTGCTTGCCCCCACTACCCCCTGTGGCAGACTATTCCAAGCGTCAACTACCCTTTCTGTGTAGAAAAACTTCATCACATTGCCTCTTAATCTAACCCCCTCCAATTTCATATCGTGCCCCTTTGTTCTAGGAATTTTTCTACATTGGAAAAGGCCCCCCCCTGCACCTTGTTTATGCCCTTGAAGTACTTGAAAGTTTCAATCATGCCCCCCCCCCCGCTCTCTCCTCTCCTCCAATAAGTACATATTGAGGTCTTTTAGTCTTTCCTCGTGTGTTTTGTGGTGCAAGCCCTGCACCATCTTTGTCGCCCTTCTCTGGATAGTCTCCACCTTGTTTATGTCGTTGAGCAGGTGTGGCCTCCAGAACTGCATGCAGTACTCCAGGTGAGGCCTTACCAATGTTTTATACAATGGCAGCACCACCTCCTGGCTCCTGTTAGTGATACCCTTGTCTATGCACCCCAGCATGCCACTGGCCCTCCCTGTCACCTTTGTGCACTGCTTTGATACCTTAAGGTCATCAGCAATAACTCTTAGGTCCCTTTCCTCCTTGGTGACAGTCAGCTCCCCCCCCCCACACCCCGTAGCTCTCCCCAGGGTTCCCTCTACCCAGGTGCATTATTTTGCACTTTTTTGCATTGAACCTCAGTTGACGCATCTCTGACCATCTTTCAAGCTTCTCCAGGTCCCTCTACATTTTCTGCACCCCTTCTGGAGTATTCACCCTGATGTAGATCTTGGTGTAATCTGCAAACAAGCAGACCTTTCCTTACGGCCCCTCTGCAATGTCACTAATGAAGGCACCCCACACAACTCTCATTTTTTTTTGTGCTATTTTGCTCCTTTCTCCAGAGCAGTCCAGTCCAGAGCAGGGCAACTAAAATGGTTGAGGGGTTGTATCAAAAGCCCTATGAGAAGAGACTGAGGGATCTCAACATGTACAACCTGGAAGGGGTGGGGGGAGATATGATAAAGACCTGCAAGTACCTCATGGGGGTGAAAAGGGTGCAGGAGGGGAGCCTCTTTCAAATGAGAAAGCACTCCATAGCCAGAGGGCATGTGATGAAGCTGGAGTGGGGAGTTTATGAGGGATGAGAGGAAGTATTACTTCACTGAAAGAGTGGTGGATGCCTGGAATAGGCTACCAGAGGAAGTAGTGGTGGCACAACCAGTAGGAGGCTTCAAGCATGTGTGGAATAGGCAAAGGGGAATATTAGTAAATAGGCAGTTAGGAGGGAAGGTCACCAGAGACCAGTTAGGGTCTGAGGAGACAGATTAGGCAGGGACCATCTGGGCAGACTGGGTGCCAAGCGGTCCTTTTCTTCCAACAATATCTATGTTTCTATGTTTCAAATCCTTCAGCAAATTTACCTCTCTGTCCTATTTGAAGCCCTCTCCTTTGCTCACCCTTCTCCTTCCAAGGTGAGGAGGGGCACCTGACAACCCCCCCCGCAGGATGACACAATATTAGTAGGAGGTGACAGTCAAGCCGGTGAGGCCCGAGAGTATTCTGTCACAGTGTTTGCTGCTAGTATTCTGCCCACTTACCTGGGATGCCAATAAGCAGTCTCAGTGGTGAGTGTGTGCATGCAGTCTGTACTGATACTGCACAGCCCATCAGAGTCCCCCCCCCCCTTCCCTAACATAGCACCAGCTGTACTGCCACCTATGATCACACATGAGACAGCAGCACCGTGGAGCCTGGATCACTTCTTCCTGGAGGAGGACAGCGTCCTCTGTGATGCTCAACCCCCCAACCCCTGACAGGCTCCCGGTGTCTATTGCTCATTCCTGAACCTGGGATATCAGCATCGTGAGTGGCAACACTGCAGCTGCACTGATTGGCCAGCTTATGTGTCTCTTTTATTTATTTTTTTGTTATTCTTTTTCCAGACAGCACACCCTCAGCTCAGACCCCCCAGTTCTGTCACCCCAATGTCCACTGGGACTTACCTGCCATCCAGTATCCCCAGGGCTTGCTCCCCCCCAAGCGGGGCCAATGGAATCCCCCTAATCCCCTGTCAGAGACTGGAACCAGTATTTTGCCTGGCGAGCCAAGCTAGTTGGGTGCAGGGCTTGCGAAGGTTGAGCGCTATCCTGATGCAGGTAGATGTTTTTGTCCCCCCCTTTTTTTTCCCCTGGCATGGAGGAAATGGCATGCAATGACATCAATGGCTGAGCTACGTACGCTCCTGTATGCAGCATGGCAGGTGTCTGCCCTGCCTCTGCTCCCCCTGAGTGCAGTCCTAGTCTGCTGATCCTCAGCTGCCGCTAGGGGCCAGGCTAACACCAGTAACCAGTCCCTCCCCGGTGGGCAGTCCCTTGGATGCTCAGCCCTCCTTCCCTCCCCGACCAGCCTCCAACTCCCGAGCTCGCTACCGAACTCGGGTTGTCGGCGTTGTGAGCGGTAGCGCTACCACTGCACCAGTGGGCTGGCCCTGTGTGTCTCTTTTAAATCATTTACAGTACTAAATGGTTCCGTGCTCGGACCTCCATACCATAGAGTGGCTGCACACATTTGGACTTTGCTTGTTTCCTTTTCATAATGCTAGCTGCATTTATGGTGAAGTTTAAAGGAACCTAAATCCTTCTGCTTCATACTGCGTGCTATTTAAATTTCATGATAGGTTGTTGTCTGGTTTCCTACTGTGCATTATATTTATATTTGTGTTTGTGTAATGGGTGTGGGCACTAACCTAGCTAGATAAATTATTTATCTCACTGCAAAACAGTGAGATGAATGCATTTATCTAAATAGTTACCATGTTATTGCCCCCTGGCCTGTCAAGCCGGCACTACTTCTGTACTTTTTAGTCAGCCACTGTACCTCATAGTAATCACAGCAAACACACAATCGCCCACTTGGTTGCAATGTTTTTTTTATAGCCACAGCATCCAAACTGAACTCACAGCAAAAGAAACCACTTTCTTTGCGAGTCTTTGCATATTTAAAACTCAGACTGCACTGCACACTGCATGTTTTCTCTCCCCCCTTCCCCTGGCCTCACCTCTCACTTTAACACTTGCTCTGGTCCCTTCTTATTCCAAACTACACCAATGAGCACTAAAAGAACAGTACCTGGGGCAGAGTATAGCAGCCCAGCAGGAAGCAGTTTTTGTGTGGCGCTCCTCAGTTTAGGGGCCTTATTTCAGTTAAAATCCTGTATTTTTTTTTGGGGGGGGGCAAGCTGTCATATTTGGTAGCCTGGTGTATCATGCATCATATATACTAAGTTTTAAATATGGGATGATCAAAGTGTTCAAGCAAGACAGACAATCCTGTACTGGGGCCTTCCAAGCGTGGGGATCAACAACAGCAGCAGCCACAAGATGGAAGTCCCCCACCACGTTAGAGAGTCTGCACCATGCAATACTGATGCTATCGCAAACAAATGGACTGAACAAAAGTTGAATTCATATGCTGAATGACTGACTTCAGTAGAAAATAAAGTAGAAGACTTAGCAGGCTCTACAGCGGATTCAGCAGTGGCTACAGGAAAAGCTCTATTGGCAGTGGCGTCATCTCTCAGACAGCAACCACTCCTCAAAACAAGGCGGGAACAAATGGAAAATACTGTCCTGGCTCCCTACATTCACATATTGGGGATCCCAGAGGGTACTGAGGGTGATGACGACACCACCATCTTACAGCACTGGTTAATGGAGGCCTTAGGTCTAGGACACCCACCACCTCATACTGCCATGGCCTACTGTATCAACCCACAGCAGGCCATGGGGCAATCAGATGGCCCCCGCATGGTGCTTATGCTGACTTTCTTTTTTTTACTTTATATTTATTACATTTATAATAAAGCAACAACTTCACAGTTTACAGAGCTGAAAGAGATCACATTAGTGTTCAATCAGATACATCCAATGTATACAAAATGGGTAGTCTACACAGACAGATGTAAGGATGTGGGGGAAAACCATTAAAGAGAAAAAAACTACATTATAGTCAGAAAGGCTACAGCTTGCTAAGGCTTTTGGGGAACCAGTCCAATATATAGTCCTTGCAAATGTTTGTTACTCAGCATCCAGTGCTGATATGACCCCAAATCCTGTAGAAAAAAAATTTACTCCTCACATATGTAGCACTGCTAAACAGTATGCAGGTAAACACACAGAATATCTAAGCAAGAATAATCTATAACATCTTATTCGTATTTTGAAAAATGAGCCCTGATAACATCATGAGAGTGAGAGGAACATCAGAATAACAAAAATACTCAAGTATCTCTCCCGAGAGTAGGCCCTTGCTTCCGTCTCATCTTCAGATCCAGACTCAGAACCAAGCTGTGCTTTGGATGAGCTATATTCTCAAGTGATGGCTTCGGCCTTCTTGCCTGCCTCCATGGGGTCGCTGTATAGGTATGTATGTACTCTATAATGGATTCTTAAGCACGCCAGCATCAGTAATGAGTGGCTCACTCCCAGACTTCGAAGGCGGGCACGGACAGTGTCAAATTTCTTGTGCCTGGTCCACGTAGTGAAGGATAAATCAGGGAAATAAATGTATTGTAGCCGCATTAAATGAAAGTTCTTCAGCAGCCCAGGCCGCTTGCAAGATGTGGTCATGCACGCTGGCACTAGTTGTAACAAGGAGCACCACTCTGGAGGCTTCACCACGAGGCCCTGCTGCTCTAGGAGTTATTTGGATGGCTTTCAGCAGTTGGTCTCCGATGGGTTCTTTGGGCAGATTCAAGGCATCAGGTAACCTAGACTGCAAGAACAACAGTAAGTCCGTGTCTTTGCTCCCTTCTGGGAGCCCTATAATTCTTTTTTTTTTTTTTTTGAACTTTTTATTTAGAGTTTTATGATTATTACAGCCAGCTGTATCTCATAAACAATAAGAATTTGAGGTACACAGACCCTTACAGCACATGTACAATCTATAGAATCATAAACAGTTAAAGTAGAGTGAGTCCATGCCTGAAAGAGGCTTCCAGGTAGAATTATAGGAGTAAAGTCCAAACTGAACAACTTGTAGAGCAATGATCCTCTCACCCCAAGCTGAAAAAACATAAATATGAAACCAAGGAGCCAGTTCCCCTGAAGAACTTATTTGTAGGGGGAAAAGAAAAGGCACATATACTGTAGACAGACCTATTCAACCAGACTGTCTGGGCTCAATTAAGTTGATTTACAGCCCTCTAGAGTCTTGCAAGGTATACAACCTGCACTAGAGGGAAACAGATCAAATGGATCTCAATATAGTTAACAAACTGAGAAGTGCTCTATGTACTAAACATACATCAAGTACAGTTATGGCCAAAAGGATCTAACACCATATTTTTAAAGAATGCTGTAAATGGAGCAACAACAAGGAGCAGGGTCCACAACGGCCCTAAAGCCCTTATTTTATATATTACGAAAACGGGTAGTAAGATTAATGAGTATATTCACATTTACCCTTCAGCATTACTGGATTAAAGTCACCTTATCCAATGTCGAGGTTTCAAACAGAGAAAAAACCAAAAGTCCATGGTAACTTCATCCTTCCTCATCTGAAGAATCCACTGCAGGCTTTGGACTCTCAAGAAGCTTTTCGGGGAATATTGAGGCCACCGCCGGATCCACAAACACATGAGACCTTGAGCCATGTTTAATCAATAGCCTCGCCGGGAAGTTGAGTCGCGCCTCAATGCCATTCTGAAGCAGATTTTTTTTAATAAGCTGCAGTTCTTTTTTGCTGGCCTGGGTTTGTGCAGACAGATCGGGGAAAAAGGAGAGACAATATCCCTCCCAGAGCAGTTCTCCTCAAGTGCGTACGGCCTGCAAAAGGGCAATCCTAGCCTCGGAGTTGAAAAGAGTAGCTATTGCAGTGTGTGGAACTTGCTGCGCTGCTCCTCAAGACTTCTGACGCTGTGGGATCGAGAAAACTTTCAGGATATGAATCCCTGAGTCACAGGGCAACAGCTTTAAATCTTGGAATATCATTCTTGTCACTGTAGGTAATATTTCAAATACACTTGAATATTTAGAGGGGAATCCTACAATGCAGATATTTGATTGCCGTTGGATGTTCTCCATCATCTCATCTCGACTTTAGCCCTCATCTGGTTAAGATCTCTAATATATGCCGCATTGCATTCCTGCTGATGCTCTCTGTCTGTTTTAGGCTCTTTAATAGCAGTTGCGTTGTCTTGAATCGATCAATCAGTTTCTGATAACTTTGCTTCAACTGCTGCCAGACGCTTATTCGTCTCCTCACCGGTAGCTTGGATTTTAGTAAGCATGGTCAAAATCTGCGATGTTGGGAGCTCCGGTGAGGCTAGGTCTTTGGCTGCTGAGGGCCCCGAATTGGCTGCAGCACTCTGAGAGGACAAATACAAGTCCAAGCTTTGTGATGTGTGCTTAGAGTCTTTTTTTGGACTCATTTTGTTGCCAAGGTATTCTGATTGCTGAAGGTATTTAGGACATCTTGAAGTTTCTGCCATTTTTCATTGTTTTAGGAGTTTTAAATAGTCTCTGGCTGAGCGCCTTCAGAAAGCTGCCGCCATGCTGCAGCTCCACGCCAGGGCCCTATAATTCTAATGAGAAGCCCGACTTGCATTCTCCAATGCCTCGAGGTGATATCTCAATTGGGTATTTTCCTGTACAATTTTTGCTGTAGCTGCCAATGCTTGGTTTGCGGTCTTTTCTGCCATATCTGTGGTTTGTGATGCTACTGCCAGCTTTGCATCTTGTTCTGCAAAGCGCTGCAGGATCGATTGAACTTTAAGATCTATAGCCTGCATAGAGGCTTGCAAGGCCTTCCACGGAGGGTCTGGTTCTGTAGTACTTCCAGTTGAGGATGTGGCCTGGTCAGAGTTCGCCACGGTACTTTTGGGATTGCTGGTAGTCGTTTTCTGATTGTCTGATTGAATCAATATATCCAAGGCACCCTGCCTTAAGGGTAGCTGGTCCATTCCACTGGGGTGTCAAACAGACGAGGCATACTGAGGAGTCCTGGTAGGACGAAACACGTGTCTATGTCTTCTGTTAGCACCCTTTGCAAACTGTGTGAGAGGCCTTTCGGCACCATGCAACTCTGCTTAAAGTTGGACCAGCATAACATTCTGTGGTGATTTGCATATGCAGCCCATGATGCTTTGCATTGTGGGGGCATGTGTGATTTTGTGTTTTCTGATTGTGCCCCATGCTAGCTTGAGGTATCGATCGACGCAGAACGATCTTAGCTACACAGTGGTAACCGAGTTATATTGGAATTCTTGCTTAAAATTATGATTCTTGGTAGTTTAAGCAGGAAAATCTGCAAAGCTGAAAAGCAATACCTCTTGCCAGTAAGCTGCTCTCTAGCGCCCCCTTATGCTGACAGGCTTGGTAGGAGAATGGAACATTCTACTTCGGGCAGCAAGAGATCATATGCCACACATTGATGAAGCTAAATACTTTTTCCCCCCCAACTATGCGTACACCACAGGCCAGTGAAGAAAAGCATTTGGGGGGGGGAGTCATGAAGAAGCTCTGGGAGGTTGGAGTTCAATATTGTCTGAATTTTCCAACTCAGCTACAGTTTGTGATTGTGACGAGAAAAAGTATTGCTTTACTGATCCTAAGTCAGCTGGGGCTTTTGTGGACAAACTGAAAAAAAAAAATTGGACTTATTGGGGAGGAAACTACTGTTAAGGATGAGGAGGAACATTGACTACACTTAATTCTATAGACTTGCATTTTATTCTTAGTTTTGAGACCTGGTATTTTACGAACAGGGCATCTGGGTCTTCCCTCTGCACCACGGAGATCTGAGAACAGCATTCAGATTTCTGGACAACAGTATGGCCTTGACTGACTTTTCTTGTTACTGTTGTGCTTTACATATTTAGAGTCAATGCACTCATTTCAGAGTGGGAAAAATTGTAATATGGGTTCTGGTTATCATATTATCTCTAAGTGGTAAAGGTTGATAGCCGAAGGCTGTTTGGGTGTTACTTTGCATTTGCCAGCTCAGTTACTTTATATAACCTAGCCATTCGATGCGGAATGAGAGCTTACTCATAGCTGCACGTCCTTCTTGCATAGAGAGCTTTAGAACCAACATTAGCAGTTTACTCCCCATGGAGTTTGTTTTGTTATTATTACGAGGCATACAGTTTAAAATGGTGATACTCTGCTGTGCTCCTCATTGTGAAGAGATGCACATTACATCCATCACTATTCTTTTTTTTTTTCTATTTTTTTTTATACCCCCCTCGACCCCGGCGCTGTCACCCGACTACCCACCAAACACCTCAGCCCGAGGAGGACCCCTCATCCTGCCGTGGTTTACCCCCCAGGTGAGAACGAGGTGGGGAGGGGGGCCCGGGCCTCAACCCCTAACCCTGAAACATACCTTAAATACCGTCAGGGTCCATCCTTCAGGTTGAGGTGCCAGTGGGCAAGGGCTTGTATCCACCCTCATGTCGGTGTTATGTCGAGGCCAAGCATTTTTCATGTACTCCCCCCCCAGGTGTGACATGTGATTGATGCCAAGGCATAAGCCGGTGTCAGTCATGCCTCCCCCTCTGCTGGTCTCGGGCAAGCTGTTCCTCCAGCCACTGCCAGTGGCCAGGCTTGCACCGAGTCAGTGCATCCCCCCCCGGAGAAGACGAGCAGTCCTCTGGACACTCAAGCTTCCTCCCCCTGGCTGACCCTCCAACAACCCAAGCTTGTTCCCAAACTCGGGTAGTGGTGTCGCCAGCGGTAGCGCTACCGCTGCACTGGCAGGCCAGCTATCCTTCACTATTCTGGTACTGGTTGTGCTCTTAATGTTGGTGAGCCGTCGTGGGCGACAAGACGCACTCACCAGCCTCGCTGCTGATCCTCAGCACAGCCCTTCAAAAGAAAGTACAGGCACAATAAATAACTAAGCAGCTTATGATTTCAGGTGCTTCCATATTTTGCAGCTCCTGTTAAACCAAGGGAGATATACCTAAATCAATATATCCATTAATGTGTACCTATAAAGTGCCTTTTTTTGTCAGGTTACAGGTTTACAGTGTTTCAGTTTCTGCATTTTCTATGTATGCTAGCACTGATAGTGACATGGCTCAGTGTGTTTAACTATTGGTATAACCAGCTTTTTTACACAGCCCTCTGATCATCATTACATCTAGGAATAGGTGACATCTTTCCTGTATTAATATTTTATGTATTATTATGTGGACAGTTGTTGTAATGCCATTCCCTGTGTCATTCTCTGATGTTATTGTTTTTCTTGATACTCAGTAAAAAGAAATAAAAAAAAAAGTACCTTTTTCAGAAAAATAAAGTTAGGCACCAGACACGCCAACACTTCTGCTTCTGCTGTCTTCAGCTGGCCAGCACCACTTGCATTTTCTTTCCACGCGACTGTTCTCCTCTCTCTGCCATAGCTCTGCTCCTCCCTGGCAACAGATTAATTTTACAGGTGCATTTAAAAAAATTTATACAATCTCCAACTGCAACTCGCTGACGTAATGTTCTTGAAACATGGAGCTGCCGCCAGCAAGCCTAGGCTACCATACGCTCGCCAAAGCCCACTGCCATCTTTTCTTTAATTTTTCAAACACCTCACTTGCTCCAGCAATGAGCGGTAATATCATGGCATCAGCGTACATGTCATGACACCATGTCCACGACAATGCCTATAGCAACAAGACTCGACTACCAGGAAAGGCAATATTTCACCAAAAAGTGCCGCAGATTTTCATTAATAAAAAAAAAAAAAAATCACACACAAGGTCCTTTCCGATTGCATAAATAAAATATGCACTGGAGACCTTGTGAGATAACCGATTCATTTGGACTCGAGCAGTTTATCCTCAGGCACATCACTCATGGCTTATGCCACTCATGAGGTTAGCAGAGGTCAAACTGCTCTAGTGCAAATGCAGGCAGTATAGCGCAGTGGTTTAAGGCTCTGAGCTGCAAACCTGAAGGCCTGGGTTTGAATCCCACAGCCCCCACCTGCATACTGTATGACCCTGCGTAAGTCACTTAATTTCCTTGTGCTCCCAGGTCACACCTGTAAACAACCTTCAGCTTAGTGTGTCTCTCCTGGTAAAAAAAAAGAACAAAATTCAGTTATCCCACAGGTCCCCGTTGCATATCCCTTATTTATGCAATGGGGTGAGTGAAATCTGTCTGTGATAAATTTATCAAAGCAACTATAGGTATAAACTGGGCAGGTCCGATTCATACATATAGTTAGTGCGCCATCAACAATTTATTTTTGTCATTGATGCCAACCTGCCAAACTACATTTCCCTCTGGAACTAAGAGTACCTTATGCCAAATAAGGGCACTTGTGCCACCACCTAGGGCACACTTCAGTTTACAATAAATGGCGCACTTAACGCTTTTCGCTGAAAAAACAAGACACGCTGTATGTTACTCAAACTGTGACTGCACAACACAATGTAAATATTAGTGAGTACAGTTACAAGTATAACCCAGACTACAGCATTTATAAGCATGTCTCAAGAAGCAGCCAATACCAGCTTCAACATAGAAATGAAGTGTTGACTTGGACTGAACAGGACACAGAGACGCTAAAAGACCCTGACACAGCAATTGGAGCAGAACAGAAGATACCGGAACACCCACTGGTGTTTTCCTATAAATTTTCATTTATTTTAATTAATTTTGCTTTTGGTAACTGGCTTGATTCTTGTGTAGAAACTTGTCGATTTACAAGCGTAATCCAGGAAACAACACAAATACAGTAAGCAGAAAAGTAAGTAAAAGTATAAAAATGGATGCAAAACAATACATTTCAAGCATTTCATTAGTTCATGTAAATAAACATATTAACTACATTTCCAGAGATTTCACGTGTCCACCATTTGCCTGTTTTTGAGGAACTGTGTCTCACATTTTGGCCCTTTACACTTTTTTTTTTTTTTTTTACAGAGATTTTTCTCTAGTCTTGCTTGCTCAGAGGTGGGTCTCTTCAGCCCTGTCCCTGCTTTCTCTCATCTAGCGCTCACCTCCCCTGAACCACAGAGCCCAAGATCCCCGTGGACTGCCCACTGTGGCAGTGCAGGTAAGCGTAGGGCTGTCCTCCCCCCACCCGGTGACTCTTATCCAGATTGGGCCAGGTGGTGGTGCGGAACGCAGGCAGGAGTGCAGGGCTTCACCACCCTGCAACAACCAATTTTCCATTTTCTCCTCTGATGCCCCTGTGCTACAGCAAACATGGTTTTGTGCACACACGTGGAGCATGCATGCGCACCAGAATCACCAGCCGCATTACACCCACCCACTGTAACGCCAGCCCCCCCCCCAAGCATTTGATTGGCACTACCACCAGACCTCCACCAGCAACAGCCAAGAACTGGAAAGGCTTACCTCCCCAACAAGGAGAGGAGAGCTGTCTGATAGCCAGTCGATCTTCTCCTAGCTCCCCACCCCCCAGTGAGGTAAGGTGCACTGCAGCATCTCAATCCTCTACACCACTAAGCTGGTTGCTTTTCATACCATTCTGAGGGACTATGTTCACACTTTGCTTCATCCCCCATTCTGAGGGAATATGTCCCACATTTTGCCTCTCCCCCCCTTTTGAGAGACAGTGTCCCATATTTTGTCTCTCCCCATTTTGAGGGCATGTGTCCCCATTTTGCCCCCATTTTGAGGCCTGTATCCACATTTTGCCCTCCTTCCACAAGTCTGAGGAACTGTGTCCTACATTTTGCTTCCCCCCTCATTTTGATGGACTCTGTCTACATCCTCCCATTTTGAGGGACTGTGTCCACATTCTGCCTCTCCCCATTTTGCAGAATTGTGTCCATATATTTCCTCTGACCCCTATTACCAGGAACTGTCTCTCCCATTTTCCCCCCCATTCTAAAGAACTGTGTCCACATTTGTCCTCTTCCCCCATTTTGAAGAATTTAGTCCATGTGTTGCCGCTCCCTCAATTTGATGAACTGTGTCCACATTCCCCCAATTCTCAGTAACTCTGTCACATTTTGCCCCCTCCATATTGAGGGAGTGTGCCGCCCCCACAGACACACACACATTTGAAGGAAGTGTGTCCATTTTGCCTCTTCATAAAAAGACCTGGATAGATTGGAAAAATGATCCAAGATCTGCCAGCTCAAATTTAAAGCCACTACTGTAAGTGCATGGTCATGCCCATGGGATGGGAAGGAGGAATCTGGAAACAAAATACTAGATTTGGGGTGAGAGGGAACGTCAGGTTAGAGGAGAAACTTGGCGGCTGTTATAAGGGTCTGCATTAAGACCACTGCCAATTCAATAAAGCATAAGGAAAAGTCATCAGGAAGATGAGGTGTATAGGCAAGCCTTTCTCTAGTGGCAGAAAGGAAGTGATTTTGCCCCACAACAGGCCATTGATGAGTCCACACTTGGAGTACTGTGCACTGTTGTGGAGCCCTTACCTGAGAAGGACAAGGACTGCTTAGAATTAGTCTGGAGGATGGCAACCAAAATGAACAGGGAAAAACCTATGAGGAGAGACTGGCTGATCTGAGCATGATCTGAACAGGTATGGAGGCCAGATGAGAAAAGGGGGCATAAAGTAAACATTCAAATACCGGAACAGAATAAACAGGATAGACTGCCAGCAACTGTTCAGGCATTGTGACAAGAGGGAACAACAGTAAATTAGTGTGTGTGTGTGTGTGTGTGTGTGTGTGTGTGTGTGTGTGTGTGTGTGTGTGTGTGATTCATAAAGAGTGTGAGGAAGTATTTCTTCACCAAGAGGGTGGTGGCTAGGTGGAACCATCCACCCCAAGACATGGTTAACATGATGATGATTACAGGCTTCCAGAGAAGATGGGATAGACATATGAGATAGCTAAAAACGATGATTGGAGGGTAAAAGTCAGGAGGGGCTCAAGCATCATACTTGGCAGAGCTACAAGGGACCAGGCAGACTTGACATGCGGGTCTTTATCTGCCTATAAAGTTCTGCTTCCTGTTTACATTTATCACCAGATTCCGATCACCAGATTAGATAATGTGACGCCAGGCAATCCCGGCAGTGCAGTGGTAGCAGACACATTGGACACTCTCTTACCTCGGGGGGGGGTGCTTGTGCTCCGCTGCACTACTGCCACCTGGGTGACCACAGGTGGCAGTGCACAGGAGCCGATGAGTTGAGGGAGGGAGGATGTCAACGGGCTCTGCCTCAGTGTGCGTCATTGCATGTGCAGGCATCGGGTGGCAGTGTTGGTGTCCTAGGGGGAGGGAAGACAAAGTGGAAAATCCAAGAGCCACGGCTGGGTGATGTCTGCCTCTCACCGCAGGCCCCACACCACTGATCATGACACTAATGAACACTACCTAGTCTCTGCTTGGGGGAAGCCCACCTCCCGACAACCCCATCCTGGGGGATAAGCCAGGATGCACTCAGCGGACGAGGTAAGTCCTGGAGAAAGTGGGTGATGGGGACAGGACCAGTAGGGGGCCAGCTGGTTGTGGGAGGAGAAAAAGTACACTAAATGAAAAAATTTTAAAAAGATAACACCGTGCTGCATTGCAGTGCTACAAAGGAAAAAGGTTAATTTCCCAGGGGTGGAAAGCAGGGCCGTGTGAGACAGCAAATTTGATCTGACAGGCCAGTTTCGAGCTGGGTCAGGCCCAACCCAAATCTGCCCCAAATTAAATAAAGGATTAAGAGAAGTTCTTTAGGGCTCTTCAGACCTTACCAATATAAAAATAAGTACAGGCCACTTTTCTGGGTTTTTCAAGTGAAATCTGATTTGGCCCATTTCACCAAACCTCCCTTAAATCCGAACAGTCGACCCGATTCCCAGCCCTACTGGAAAGACCATATAATAATCACACATGATGCCTGGCTGGGAAAAGTCACAGAAATCACTAGACTGGAAAAAATTGACCAGCGTAATACAAAAAAAAAAAAAAAAAAAGAGACCTATCATTTCAGCTGGTATGGTCCAAGTTTGAGGAGCAAATGAAACTCTGAGGCAGGGCTCCAGATAAGGGGAGTACTAACCTGTTTTACTCAGGGAGCATTGTTGGCACTTGATCAATTTTATCTAAAAAAAAAATGTATTCCTCACTCCACTCTGTGCAGACACTTGTATGCATCTGAATTTGGTTTTACTCACCTCACTTTCAAACTGAGGAGTACAGTACTCATCCCAAAAAATCTTATCTGGGGCCCTGCTCTGAGGGATCTCAAAACTGATGGGGTTTCCTTACAGAAGGGATAGGCTAAACCAGAGGCCACTCCAAATCATAGTTTAAGTACTGAGAATATAAATAAAGATTCTCTCTCTCCCAACCAAGTAACACATAGAACTTCAGCCACTACTACTTACAATATTTTAAAGATCTATCTTATGACACCTATAGTATATGGACATATGGGGGACATATAGGGAAGTGATAATGAGAGCATGACTACCTCCACAGCATACCGTACATCAGGAAAAACCAAAAGGAAGGTTTTTGTTATGATGTCAGTTTTGTTCATAATAAGTGCTACAGGTAATTAATATGAGTTTTGGGCCGGCCCAGTGGCGTGGAGGGTTGAGGCGCTGGACGTCACACCTCGAGCCACGCCAGTGACGCAGGTTCAGGAGTAAGCTTGGGCCATCGGGGGTCAATGGAAGAGGAGAGGATTAAGCGTTCAGGGGACTGCTCTCCTGGGGTGGGTTCTGGGGGTTCACCCCACCTGGTAGCGGCTCCTGGCAGAGGTTGGGGGCACCACATGCCGGGCAGGGGACAGCCACTGGGGAATGGTGTTGGCGGGCATCTGCGGGAGGGGGAAGGAGCATGCCCTCCATGTGCCAACACTACTGCACATCCGCACCATAGGGGCGGAACAAAGGAAACAAACCTGGCTCCTGGTAGGCAATGGTGGGTGCAGGGGCCATCTCCCGTGCCCAATGCCAGGTCTCTCCAGTCTGCCTCCGGTATTCTCTTCATGTCCTGGTCGTCCACTAGATTCTAGATAGAGCACCAGGAGGAGTTCAGCGGTCCCGCATTGGGAAGCTCAGAGGTGGGGTGGTTGGGCGGCCAGTGCCATGGTGCGGAGACGGGCCCACGGCGGAGGTGAGACTGGAGGACTTTAGGCGTGGCGGGAACGGCCACGCAGAGTGTCTACACTGGAGAGAGACTGGAGGACTTTAGGCGTGGCGGGAACGGCTGTGCAGAGTGTCTACACTGGAGAGAGACTGGAGGACTTTAGGCATGGCGGGAACGGCCGCACCGAGTGACTACACTGGAGAGAGTCCGGGAGTCAAAGAGAAGGCATATAAAGAGAATTAAAAAAATAAATACAAGTTTTGAACTCAGCGTCAGATATATGATGGGAGGGGCCCCCTGCTTATTGCTTTATTTCTAGATGGTATAAAAGGGTCAGTAAGACCCTGATGAGTATGTGTTATTTAATGCTTTATCTATAGGACAGTGGAGTTCAACATAACCTTGCACGTGAACAGTGTACTGTTAGGGCGGAAGGTAACTGGAGGGGAACCTGGGACCATAGAGAGAATGAATGAAGCAGACCAGTCTGACGGCAGGATAAGTACCTCTTTCTATATTGCACCTGTGCAAAATTTGATGTAGATCTTAACTGCCTGTAATGCTAAATGTAAGGTGTATATCTGCATGAAAGATGTGCTCATGAATGTAAGAAACATAGAAACATAAACTTTGACAGCGGATAAGGACCGCTTGGCCCACCCAGTCTGCCCATTTCCCTACCTATTGGATAATCTGCAGATCCTAGTTAACCAACAGCCTACTCTTTGTACTGACTCACTGTTTTAAAGAACCTTGGGGTTATTGGCGGATGCTCAAGTTTTTCAATGAGGTTTGGTTATGCCTCTTTTACCTATCCCTGTTGGGGGATATTGAGTCCAACCCTGGTCTTCCTGCTGGGGCCAATCATCCCTCAATCACCCCACAGTGTTTTTCAGCAAAAGGTCTTAAAATAGCCCACATGAACATTAGAAGCCTCTCCGCCAATCTTGCCGACCTAGAGGCATGTTTGTCTCTATACTCCCTAGACGTTCTAGGTTTAATGGAAACCTGGCTCAAGCCAATCTCTCTGGACTCCATTTATGCTAGAAAACGCTATAAGTAACTAAGAGCTGACTGATCCTCCTCCCGGGGGGCCTTTTACTTTAAAGATCATCTAAACTTCACAATGCAACCCATCGAATCAAGTCTCTCCTGTGAAACCCTCCATGGGGTACTGACTCTCCACAATACTAGGAAAATCAATCTGGTGTGTGTACACAACCCGCCAAAAAGCAGTATCTCAGATTTAACAAGTATCACTGACTACCTGGCATCTCTAAAAGGAATGAATTAATTTCTTATTATGGGAGATTTTAACGTGGACTGGTCTGGGAAGCACTTGGGGAAGTTCACAAAAGTTTTACTTTGCACAAATGGTCATGTGCTCAACAAGATTATCCACTACCAGCAATTGCAAATCCTGGCTAGACTGGATAATTACAAATAAACCTGAATGTGTCCGGGTTGCTAGCACACTTCCAGACTCCATAAGCGACCACCTACCGGTATTCTGCATCTGGGATGCACACGTATCCAAGCCTCCCCCCAAGGAAATCCAGTTTTGCGACTTCTCAAAGCTAAATATTGGGGCCCTGTATTTGGGTCTGTACAATATTGATTGGTCCCCGTTTTATCACACAAAGAATGTAGAGTTTGCCCTCCGCTTCTTCACGTCCTCTCTACTGTCACTACAGGATAAACATGTCCCCCTCAAAAAGAAGGAGAATCAGAGGCTTGGTTAACAGATGGATGCGCAGTGAGCTACTAGCCTCAATGAGGAGTAGGGATAAGGCCTGGGTCACAGTGAAAGAATCACAATTGCAGGCAGACTAGGTAGAGTACTGCAAACAGAGAAATTACTTCCTTTTTTTTTTTTTTTTGCATTCTTTATGTGCCTGGTCCCTCTAATCCTCCCACTGGAGGTCGGCCAGTACCCATCCGTGCCCCCACATGTCCAGGCTTACCTCCCCCAGGTGGGCTGCCAAGGGGGGCTCCCCCCCATGGTCATTGTAGGCTAGCCCCAGCTTACCCCCTGGGTCAGGGCCACGGGACAGGGACCCCCCAGTGGACATCTAAGGCAGTGAGGACAGCAGTAGGGCAGGGGCATCCTGCTAGGGGCTGGCATTTTTTTTTTGCATATGTGCTGATGGCCTGGGGCCGCGACATGCAATGACAACTAGCATCCGCCCTGCCGCTCCAACATACTGGCATCAGCTGCACAGCACCCCCAGCCTCTGCCAGGGGTCAACAAAGTGCCAGACACACTTCCCCCCCTCCCCCCGGAGAAGGAGAGCATCCCGAGGATGCTCAATCCTTCTCCCCTCGGCCAACCCTCTGACTCCCTGGTCCATTCCTGAACCTGGACCATCAGCATCACAAGCGGAATTCCAACTGCTGCGCCGACAGGCCAGCTCAAACAGAGAAATTCCTGCAAAAAAGCTATTCGTATTGCAAAACAGGTCTACTGCCAACAGCTGCTTCAGTCATTAGTAAGTAATGCCTGAGGTTTTTGGAACCATATCAAATCATTTAGGGGGCAAGGTAACAATCCCTTGATTGCGGAGATGATGACTGACAGAGTTAACGGTAATATCAACACATAACTAATGCCCTCAACTCTCACTTCTTCGACCTCTCTGCTACACAAAGGAAACGGTCCCGTCATCAGCTCCAACCTACTGGGAATTGGAACCCATATCCCATCCTTTCAACCTGAGGGCTACCACCAAAGCGGAGGTTCTGTGTCTCTTGAGAAATATCCCAGCCTTCGGACCAGCAGGGTCCGATGGACTAATACCCCGATTCCTTAAAACGGCGGCACCTATTCTAGCTGCACTGGTCACCAGGCTCTTCAATCTATCTCTCTGCACTAGGACAGTACCAGAGCTCTGGAAAATTGCTTGGGTTGTACCCATACACAAAAAAGGAGATTCCAAAAACATGAATAACTTCTGACCAATTGCAATACTGTCTATTCTGAATAAATTATTGGAAAAATCGTGGCCACACAGGTAACTGAGCATATACATCACTTCAACCTGCTATCCCCTGCACGACATGGGCTCAGAACAGTGCATAGTACAACCATAGCACTCACAGAATTTACAAATGACGTGAAGTTGGCCATGGACAAAGGCTTGTACACAAGAGCAGTTTTTGTTGATCTTAATAAAGCATTTGATCTGGTTGACCACCCACTGCTGCTAACAAAGCTATCATCTCTGGGTTTTTCCCCCCTGACACCTCTGCCTGGTTCACCAGCTATCTTGCAGGTCATAAACAATTTATGCAAATAGATAAATTCAAATCAGAACTCTCTCACACCAGTGTTGGGGTCCCTCAATGATCCATTCTTGGTCCACTGCTTTTCTCCCTGCTCATCAATAGTGTGCCAGCCACTGCTGTCTCCTCCTCTACCATTATATATGTGGATGACATGGTTATATACTCCAGTGCCAAAGATACTGCTCCCATCAACAACTGTCTCAAGAAGGATTTTAATCACCTACAATTGTGGCTAAAGCATAACAAACTCCTACTCAACTTCAGTAAGACGGTTGCCATGCTTTTTAGCTCTGCACCCAGAATCAAGGTCCGTGCCGCTAAGATATGTATACCAGGCTCAGATGGCTCCCTGCTGGAACTGGTTGACTCACTCAAATATCTTGGAGTTACCTTAGATCCATTGCTGGATTTTAATCTTCACATATCAGTTGCTTGCAAAGCAGTACACACTAAGTTGGATTTGGCCTTTAAAATCAGGTCATCTCTTACTACTGTAGCAAGGTGGGCCATTGCTCAAGGGGTTCTCAGACCTAGCCTTGTGTATGGGCTCATGACTTTCCTGGACACCAACAAAGGGGCCCTGCAAAAGTGGAACACATGCTACAACTGCATCTGCCACTTTGCCCTATTGGTTCCCAGGCTCACTCATCACTGTATACTCTACTCGAGCCTGGGATGGCTCTCCCCAGTGTCTTATCGTCGATACACCGCAGGATGCACAATAGATGATATCATAAAATATGGCACTCCAGTGGGACTGGCGCACATGTTAAGCCCTAGACGAACCTAGTTGAGTATTACGACTGGGTCACGAGGGAATTGGACAAGGGTCATGTGGTGGATGTCATATACTTGGACTTCAGTAAGGCCTTTGATTTGGTGCCGCATGGGAGGTTGGGAGGGAAGTTGAGATATGTGGGGGTGGGGACTAAGATGGTTAAATGGATTGAGAATTGGCTGCAGGGGAGACAGCAGAGGGTAGTGGTGGTGGGGAGGACTCTCATCTCCAAGGGATGTGACAAGCGGGGTGCTGCAGGGATCGGTACTGGGGCCAGTGCTGTTTGGAATATTCATAGCGGACATCTCGTATGGAGTCAGGAATAAGATCAGTCTATTCACTGACAATACCAAATTGGGGGTGGCGGTGGACAATATAGTAGATTGGCAGGGGCTACAGGACGATCTGACCAAACTGGTGGAGTGGTCGGAAGCGTGGCAGTTGGGGTTCAGTGTGAAAAAGTGCAAAGTCCTGCACTTTGCAGCTAAGAACCCAGAGAGGGGTTACCAGCTGGGAGGTGTGCAGCTAGGTTCTACTGAGGAAGAGAAGGATCTAAGGGTGGTTGTAACGAGGAAGATGAACAATACAGAGCAGTGTAGGAGGGCGGCAGTGAAAGCCAACAGGATGCTGGGTTGTATTATGAGAGGGATCTTCTCCAAGAACGAGGAGGTGATCCTGACTTTCCACAGGGCACTGGTCAGGCAGCACCTGGAGTACTGTGCACAATTCTGGTGCCCATACTGAAGAAGGATGTGAAATTACTGGAAGGGGTACAACGCAGGGCAACAAGGATGATCCACGGATTGGAGGACAGACCATACGAGGAGAGGTTGAGAGAGCTGAACGTGTACTCCTTGGAGGAGAGAAGAGACTGGGGGATATGATTGAGACCTTTAAGTATGTAATGGGGATAAACAAGGCAGGCACTGAAGGGATACTCAGGCTGAGGAGGGGGAGGGACATGAGAGGGCATTGCCTTAGATTGGAGGGGGGAAGATTTAGGACGGAAATGAGGAGATACTTTTTCATGGAGAGGATCATGGCAGGATGGGAATGCTCTACCGGAGGAGGTGGTAGCCTGTAAGACAGTGGGTAGTTTCAAAAGGGGATGGGACAAGGTGGGGGGGGTAATTGGGAAGGGGATTGGGCAGCTGCAAAGTGAGGGTGCTAGCTGCACACTCAAGCAGACTTGATACACCAGGTAGTGTATTTCTGCTGGCAAATTTGTTTGTTCATATATTCGTATGCCCAGCCACCCACGCCTACTCACTGAGATCAGCAGATAGGTCTCAGTTAAGCATCCCCAAATGTGGTACAAAAATTGGGGATCATGCCTTTGCAGCCTCTACTCTCAAGCTGTGGAACGCACTGCCTACCTCTATCAGGCAATCCCAACTGCACTGGGCATTTAAGTTGGTCTTCATACCCTTCTCATGGATTCTAACAAATGCTCTTGTAACTGAACTGTGGAACTTGACAAACAAATCTCTCTGTAACCAAATCTTAGTGCTTAACCTTGTCTATCTCTGAATTTGGCTTTTTCACTTCAATGTTACATTTCTCTGGTCAGTAAAAGTTTTAGATGTCTCGCACTGTTATACCTGCTGTATTCTCCTATAACGGAGTCTGCATCTATTTGGATAAACTGTGTATGTAATGCTGTACCGTGTTGTTACCCATAATACGTTGTTCCTCTGTATGTATTTCTCCCAGATCATGCTGGAAAATAGGCAATAGAAACATAGAATTTGACGGCAGATAAGGACCACTTGGCCCACCTAGTCTGCCCATTTCCCTACCTGATGGATAAGCCGCAGATTCTAGTTAACCAACAGCTTACTTCCTCCTACCCCCCACTAGAATTGCCTTATACCTGTCCCATACATTCTTGAATTCCCCCACTGTTCCTGACTCCACAACCTCCTCAGGAAGGCTGTTCCATGCATCCACAACCCTCTCTGTGATAAAATACTTTCTAACATTACCTCTGAGCCGTCCCCCCCCCTCTATCTTCAAATTGTGCCCTCTTGTTCTTGCACATCTCTTCTTCTGAAAGATGCTACCCTCTTGTACTTTGTTAATTCCCTTGAGATACTTGAAAGTTTCTATCATGTCCCTCCTCTCCCTCCTTTCCTCAAGGGTATACATATTAAACTGCTTTAATCTTTCCTCGTATGTCTTCTGGTGCAGACCCTGAACCATTTTGGTTGCCCTCCTCTGAACAGCCTCCACTCTGTCTATGTCTTTGCAGAGATGGGGTCTCCAGAATTGCACGCAGGACTCCAGATGGGGTTTCACCAACTGTCTGTACAGAGGGATAACAACTTGATGCCTCTCCCTGTGCATCCCAGTATCCCCCCAGCCCTCCTTACTGCCTTCTCACATTGCTTGCCCACCTTTAGGTCATCTGATACAATTACTCCTAGGTCTCTTTTGATTTTTGTTGTTGTTATTAACTCACCCCCCATTGTGTTTTCTTCCCCTAGGTTTTTGTTTCCCAGATGCCATTATCTTGCACTTCTTTGCAATGAACCTGAGCTGCCACATATTTGACCATTCCTCCAACCTTGCCAAGTCCCTTTTCATCCTTTCCACCCCACCTTGTGTATCAACCCTGCTGCAGATCTTTGTGTCATCTGCAAAGAGACATACCTTTCCTTCTAGGTGCTCTCCAATGTCACTTATAAAGACATTAAAGAGGACCAGTCCCAGTACCGAACCCTGAGGTACTCCACTAGTTACCCTCCTTTTGTCACTGTGGATTCTGTTTACTATTACCCTTTGCGTCCTGTTGTCCAGCCACTTTTTTATCCAGGCTTCCACCTAGGGACCCACTCCAAGGACCCAATTGTTTCTGTCTAATGCACTTACCCGGTAAACAAAAAAAAAAAAAATAAATAAAATGTGAAAAATCAATAAACTTCTAATTAAAAAAAAAAAAGACTGTCTGCATTTTGTCACTTAGAAACTTTTTTTTTATTTTACAATTTTTGGCTAAGAAAGACACACTAAGCTGAGGCTTGTTTCCAGGTGCATCCTAGGAGCACAAGGGAGTTAAGTGACTTGCTCATGGTCACACAGTATGAATGTGGTGGCTGTGGGATTCAAACCCAGTTCTGCAGGTTTGCAGCTCACTGCTCTTAACCACTACTCTACACTGCCTCCAAAACATAGAAAACTGCCGGCAGAAGACCTAAGCCAAGGGTCTGTGCAGTGCGCTTTATGAGGTGGTACATGTCCTCTAGGGATTCTCATGACCATCCTCCCGTCCACCCTGTCCTCCTCAGCACCCTTGACCAGTGCTCTTTGTCTAGCCCAGCCCCATCTTGAATCCCTCCACTGTTTTTGTACTGGCCAGTGCTGTGGGCAATTTATTCCATCCCTCTACCACCTACTCCATAAAAAGTAACTTCCCTGCTTCCTTCTTATATTAGCCCCATCAATGTTTTGTTGTTCTTCATGGTATTAGTGTTGTCCTCTCACTGTGAAGAGTTTGCTTGAATCCACTTTGTATTTAAATGTTTCTGTCATATCCCCCTCTCCCATCTGTTCTCCAATGAGTACATGTTTTTTTTCTTCATTCTGTTTTTTGGCTCCTTCCATGCTGGTTGGAGATATACTCCTTATCTGCCCTCACAGATCTCCCACCCTCCCCAACCCAGCATCCCTCCAGGACCACCTGTGCAAGGTGAGGCCCGTGGCTTACCCATCATGGTGAGGTTCCCCGGGAGGTTCCAGGGAGAGACCAAGATCCAGCTACAGTACCTTGGCTGGCAGCGTTGGACGTCATTTGGCGGAGGACGGGGAGACTCGGCCTCATTATGTCCAGTGGAGAGGGTTATTGTTGGCTTGCTTAGTTGCATTGCCCCTGGTAATCATGGACATGCAATGTTGTCTGTAGCATGTGTAACCCCCAGGTGGCACTATCCCAAGGGCTACTACCCCTGCCTGCTTGACTACTGACACGTTGAGGGGCCTAGGTTCTATGGCGGGTGCCTCCACCCAGAGGTCAGGGTTTGTAGTGGTTAGACTAGCTTGGTCACAGCCCTCTGGGACACTGAGACCCCCTTTTATTCCCTCTAGTGGCTCACACAGTACACCGGAGTTACAGCCCCAATACCCCACGTATACACACTGTTCACTCACAAAGTACCACTTACCCTCGAGACTGATTCTGCAGCATGTCTCTGAGGACCTCCTGTAAAACAAGGTTAGGCAAGGTACACAAACACAATGCAATGCTTTTTCTACATGTACTGATTCCACAGACAGCATATAGTTCAATAACAACAAATCTGATTAATTAGAGGGGGCAGTAACAAGGACGGGGTAATCAGGTTGATTTGGTTTGGAAATATTCAAATCACAGTACTGGGCATGCATATAGGGTCCAAAATATCACTCTCTGGGTACCCAGGATGGTGGGGGGCTAGCCAGGATTGGTGCAGCTGGTTGGGGCCCCTGTGATGGAAAAAACACTTGCACAACACCCAATTGTAATCCGGAGCTAGATGGCTCAGTTCATGAAAAAATGAAACAGCAACAATTAGATGACACACTTGCAATCTGATAAACAGATGGCAGGGAGCTAGCCTGATTTGTACTCACAGACGCAATGCTGAAAATTGGATGGAAAGCAGATTGTCCTGGATTGCCAGGAGAAACAGAATAGCTGGCCCAGCCCTCGTAGCAGGACTCACTTGCATTCGAAAAACAGGCGGATTCAGTCCGAATCAAGCTGGGTTCTGCTTCCAGCTTCAGCACACAGTTCACAGTACCGGGGAAAATAAGATCGCAATTCCCCACAAGCACTAGACACATTTATATGTAAAAGGAAAGTACTATACTAGGCACGCTGCTCCTCGATCCCGACCGCAATTACTGCAAGATACCCGGGAGAACACACAACAGCTTCAGTTCCTGACAGACCGAGCGCGATTCAGCAATTTCTCCAGTCTTCTACAGGGTGAGCCTGGTTTCCATACTCCTTCCTTCTCCTCACAAGTCAGATTCAGTCCTATTTGGTGCTTGCAATGCTGCATGCTGAACCTCAGGGCCTCACAAGTGCTTCCTGCGCGAAACTATACACTGCAGAAGCACAGAGCTCCTTGTCTCTTCACTGTCACAACTGATCTAAACTCTCCAGCCCCAGAGCGGTGCATTTCCTTTAGCTCCACACTATTCTGTTGGTTGGTCTGGCTGTCACTCACAATAAAACTCCCCCTGTTGGTGGAAAAAGGCGCCAAGGTCAAAACTACATTTCCCAGAGTCACTGCCCATACAATCCTCTTGTGGCTGGCTCCAATTAAGAGTCCAAGTTCTGGTTGGTCCACACAAACTCCATTTTAGAAGACCCCCTTGCACTGTTTGGATCTATTCAGCAGTTCAGATCCAAAATGGAAGGGCACAACACACAGAGTCCCTGCTGCAAGAAAGGCAGGTTAGACAAACTACATTTCCCTAATACTCTAAGTGATTTCTGGCAAACAGTTACATCTTTGAAAAGTGCTCACTCTGCCCATTTAGCTACGGCAGAAATGGAGCGATTTGTCAGCAGCTCGAGTGGGACTCGAGCAGGGAAACACAGTCCCCCGCAATACGAACTAATTATGTCTGCATCAGACAGCTCTTAAAGAGACAGTACCAGAGGCTTTAAAAGCACACACAGATAAATGGCTTAAACGCCTAACACCATTCAGGCTTGGAGCATTCAAGCAAGCTCCTGGAAGACTTTTGGGAACCCCCATTTGCAGGGGAGTTACACATGCAACCTGCACTCCTGCACACTGCGTACTTACATCTGCCACTCCCAGCACTGCTGAGGCTTATAGATGTACTGGCTCCTGGACACCGCCATGAGTTAGAATATTTCTGAAACGCATCACTCACTCCACCCGGTGAAAGACAGCTGTCCGCTGGATGCTTTATCCTCCCCCCCCCCGGCTGACACTACAGTGCTCTGGGTTTGCTCCTGAAACCAGGTTGTCAGCATCGCAAGTGGTAGCGCTACCACTGCACCGGTGGACCAAGCTAAATGAGCACAAGTTGAGGACGTCCAGTCTCGCTCATATGTCCTCCCTTGCTGACACTGTATCATCTTGGTCTACCTCCTCCGCACTGTCTGCAGTCTGCTTATGTCCTTCCATAGATGAGCCTTCCAAAATTCCACATAGTACTCCAGATGCAGTCTCATCGGGGTTCTGTACAGGAGCAAGATGACCTTTTCTTCTCCTGCTGCTGAGCCCCCTCCAAATGCATCCCAGCATTCTGTTTGGCTTTGCTATCGCTTTATTACATTGTGATGATGATTTGAGATCATTGAAAATCTCCACTCCTAGAGCCATTTCTTCCCAGTCACCGTTAATTGTTGTCCCCACAGCCTGTACTTCACCCCAAGATTTCTCCTGTCTACGTGCATGGCTTTGCACTTTCTAGCACTGAAGACCAGCTGCTAGAGCTATACTTTTCAAGCCTTCCTACATCTCCCCTCCATTTCCAGATACTCCCTCACTATCGACCTTGCCACACAGCTTGGTGTCTTCCATATGAATGCCCCCCTCCCGTCTAGGGGTATTTTAGATGGTATTAGTTCATCTGGGAGGGGGCGCCGTACAGCCAGAAACAGTCCAGAACCATACTGATGAATAATAACATTGTACCTGAGATCCAGAAGTTCACCCGTGGATGGATTTGCTCCATCAGGTGTTGGGAGGGTAACCGGGGGTACAGCCAGGCAGTTCTTGGGGGAAAAACTTTGTTAGACAATGTTAGGCAGAATAATGCTTATGGCTTTAACCTCCTTGAACTAGTAAGGCAAATATTCAAACAGAATAAAAGTTTTAAAAGAGTCTAGGTTTATTTTCAAGTCACAACCTAACATTTCATACAGGCTCAAGCCACTTTAACTCTGCTGCTCCATGGAGCATGGGGGCACGATTTATCTGGCACTGGAAAACAGCAACCACAGCTGCGGTACATACTTGGGGCACACAGTCCCAAACTTGGATCCCTCCAAAACTCAGAGGCTAAGCAAGCTCCACGTGGAAACTGTGATGGCAGCAGTTCTAGTACATTTCATCCACATAATGAATTACTGTGCTCACTCCCCCTTTCAACTCAGCGACAGGGCTCAACCAACTGATTTCGATCTCTGCAGGCACTCTTTAAAATATAGTTCTCCATTCTGGTAAATGCAGCTTCACTCTTTCTAGCCCCTCAATGCAGAGCCTGCACCCCTGATGTCATAGCCCACCCCACAGATCCAAACGAGGGAACCTCTGCGGGTGTGACTTGCACCACATTCTGCAGCTCCATGACAGCTGATCATGGCTTTAATCTTTCTCCGGCGATGACACTTCCTTTACTCGGTGGACATGGGACTCTGGCACAAAATCCTCGAGCTGCCACCTCCAGGTGCCCATGGCCCGGCCTCTCACTTTCTGGACCAAGGCCCTCCATGGCAGCCACCAATCTCTTGGGGATAAACAGGGCTCCTTCTGCCTGGCTCATCCCGGTGCCAAGGATCATGGCACAGGTCCCCTTCCTCCAGGCCTCTGCTCCTCTCCTCATGGTAGATCTACAGCCCAACCTCCACAGGGGTGCAGAAAACACCCAGGTACCACAGCCCTTTTCTGATGCACTTTCCATGGGGACTCGAACTTCAATGGGGCCAGGGTGGCTATTGTCTCACTCTGGACCCCAGGCCCACGGCCCTGACCCTTCAACTCTCAAATTCCCGGACTCCATGGCACAGCAGGCATGAAGACCCTGATTTCCCACTGCGTGGAAGCTTTTATACCATGATGTCAGGGCCCGCCCATAGTATGGGTCCTGGCATCCAAACTGGCACTACTGCTTTCTGGACAATGTAGTAAGCCTACATATTGGGGGGCTTACACATAAAGAGGCAGTTTTTTCCTCTAATACCTTCTCCTTTGTCACTGATGAAGATGTTGAATAGTACTGGCCCAAGTACCTCTCCCTGTGGGACCTTGCTAGTGAACACCTTCATATCCGAGAATTTCCTGTTGATCACCACCCTCTGTGTCCTCCCCCTTAGCCAGTTCTCCACCCATCTTGTCAGTTTGTCCCCTACCCTGAGGTTCCCTAGTTTCTTAACCAGCTGCTTATGTGGAACTGAGTCGAACACTTGCAAAGGTCCAGATACAGCACTGTATATCAAACAGCTGTCCTTTATTAACAGCCTTCGTTAATCAGTCGGCAAAGTCATTCAGATTTGTATGGACAAAATCTGCCAGCCACAAACCCATGCTACCTTCCATCTTTGCTACCAGAAACTTCACTAGACTCTCCTAGACTATATTTTTCTGTAGTTGGTCGACTATTGTGCATACTGACTAGCTGGTAGTTCCCAGGCTCATTTTTCCTCCACTTTTTCACCAGGGTACCCTGCCCACTGATCTCCAGTCAGACGAGTCAGCAGGATTTCAACAATTGAAGGCTTAAGCATTAGTTCATGATGTGTAGGGGAACCCTGGTCAGCTATAGGAACCTGCCCAAACTCTAGGAAGCAGCTGTAATGATCTGTCAGGGATGTTGCCAGCACCTGCGCCTTTTCCCCTCAACGCCCTAGGGGGGAGGCTGTCTGGCTGTAGAGATTTCTTTACTTTCAAGGCTTCAAGCCCCTTGAATACTCTTCTCCTATTTTGAGGAATTTTGTCCCACACGTTGCCTCTTTCCCTCATTTAGAAGGATCTGTGTCCTAAATTTTGCCTCTCGACCCTTTTGAGGGAGTGTCTCAAATTTGTCTCTTTTCACCTACTGAGCAAATGTGTCACACTTTTGACTGAGGGATTGTGTCCCACAGTTTGCCTCTTTCCTCGTTTTTAATGTAATGCCCCCCCCAAAAAAATTAGGGGGCTTACCTTGAGTGTTTCCCTGGACTCTAGTAATGCCCACTGCCTGGCTGATATCCAGAAAGAAAAGGTAAATCCATGTAGAGAGATGTTGTGATGCTATCCTGCATGACTGTGCAGAGCCATGCCACCGTGCTATCCCTTTAAGAGACCCAGTTTGTGTATAGTGTACATAGCCTGGGCTGGGTCTGAGTGAATCAAGGCTCACGACCAGCCAGGCACACCCCGATTAACTCCATTCTGTAGTCATTTAGTAGCACTGAGGGAGTACTTCTCAGCACTGTAAATGTTTATGTCTAAATCTTTCTTGGTATTGTGTAAATTAACTGTTTACATTGACTATTTATTCCTTCACTATGGGAGCCGCAGTGCTTGGTCTATGACTCAGTGGTTGGACCAATAGGAACCAAGGGGTCCTAATTACAGTGACTTGTGGGAAAAGCTGTTAACTTTCTTGTTGGAACCTAAATTTCACCAATGAAAGTGCTTAGACTGTGACTGACAGTAAAGGTTGTCAACCGGAATACAGAGATCCTGTTCTTCTGTTAAGACTGTGTTTGAACAGTTCAGTTCAGCTCGAGCCACAGAGAAGGAAGCAGCCTTCGTGCATGGGCTGAGAGAACCGCTGGGAAAAGGCCCGCTTGCCTCCCTGCTGGACTTGAAAGTGTGTGGACTGCCTAAAAGCAGGAGAAACTAAATCGTCTCAAGCTCTGAGAGAATCAAGAGCTTGTGTGGTGAGCTGGAAAACAGTCGTGGAGAGTTTGGCCTGCATTTCCACCCTGCTGGACCCAAACTGCTGAAACGCAGAACTGAGGAAGCAATCTGTTTCTGCCCTAAGTTCAGATACTTTGGAGCTGAAAGAAGGGGCTTGCCTGAAGAAAGGGCAGCTGAAAGAACTGTGAGAGGATTTTTCAAACTTAAGGACTCCAGTGCCATTTGGAGCCTGTGAATGTTGCGTTTATCTCCTGTCACGTTTAAAAAGGGGAGAGACCTGTTGCCAGTTGTTCCCGTTTGTGTCTTACCAAAGTCAAACCAGCCTGTTAGCTGCAAGTTAAGTGACTTTGCCAATCTGCACACAAAACTGAAATTCATGCATCGAGCCTGTGCCATCTGTGGCCCTAATGACTGTTACAGTACCAGATCCAGCATTTGCCCTGCTAGAAACCAACCTTGGGTAGTCAGCCCCTGAGTAGAAGCAAGTCGCAGGTTGTGGCCACCTACAGGGAAAGGCCATGAAGAGGAGATGAGTCGTGTCGGCCCTAGTCCCCGCCATCAGCCTGGAAAGACAGCAGATCCATGGAGTCTTCATCCGTTTCTCCAGTCGCTTTGGGTACAGTGAGTACAGTCAGGGTAGCCCCCTGTAACAACCAAATAACTGCAGGGTATCATCTGATTTGCCTTATAATTCCTTGTTGTATTTTACTGTGGATAAAGGCCATTCAGCCTGGGATTACAAATATTCTACTGTTTGCCAATATTTTATCTAATCATACCCTTCTTTCCATCAAGGGCCCCAACCAGCTGCAACCCCGGCCTCCCCGTGGCAATACTTCAGGCCTGCACCTAACTCCATTCTGGGTACCCAGCAACTGTATAAACTGATTAATTTAGAGACAGAGTTAAAGGTCATTAATTGCCACTTGTTTAATTACAGTACCACAATCGTTAACCTAAATGTTCACACCCTCTTTGTGTTCAGTCCCCTGAATAAACCAGATTTGTTTTGCATGTTAACTGGGTCTGCGAACACATGGACCCTGTTGGTGTAACCCCCCTACAAATGGGGGTTCCCAAAAAGTCTTCCTTGAGCTTGCCTAAATGCTCACTGCCAGGCTGGTGTCTTGCATTTTAGCAGTTTAAATGTGATTACCAGAGCTTGTATAGCCTCCGTGTACTGTCTCTTTAAGAGCTGCTTGATTGCAACATAAGTAATCTGAGATGGAGCTCTGTTGAAAGATGTAAATATTTGCTGAAAAACATTTAGAATGAGAATGATAATGATAATGTAGTTTGTCTAACTTGCTTTCTTTGTAGCAAGGACTGTTTTATTTGTCTCCACTATCTTGGTCCTGGACTGCAAATTGGACCAATCAGTTCTGGTGGGACCTAAAATATAGTCGGACAACAGGAGCTGTCTGAATTCAAAATCTGTAGGAACTGTGGTTTGAGTTTTTTGTGCCTTTTTTGCAACTGAAGGGGGAGCTCTTGCTTTGACTGACAGCCAAATCAGCCAACCAAATCTTTTGGATCTTGGGGAAGTCCCAGGCTGCTTGCAGTTTCCAGTTCAGTTCTGATGCTGGAAGCTCAAGAAGAAGGAGCTAAAGTAATTTGGGCAGAAATCCTGAGTGGATTAGCATGGGAAAACTGTGAAAGGGCTGAGTTTTTGGTTGCATGTCTGCTGCTGCTCCATGAGAGGGAGAGAAGAGAATTATTTTGGACTAAATCCAAGTTTGCGTGACTAAAGTAAGCTACTGAAGTGGGCCAGGCTCAACCTGAAGAAGACCGAATATTTTTGCTGAATGCAATCGGCCTGTCAGGAGTTCCAGCTACCCCTAAGCTCCCAGTGTGTGCAGAGACTTTGCGATTGTGACTGGGGAGCACTTTGCCTGGTACAGTAGAATTCCCGTACTTGTAAATGTGCTATGAGCTGCTAGTGGGTTGTGAGTAAGTTCCCCACTGTGTGAACTGTGTTCTGCTTGCTGGAAGCTGTATCCAGCCAAAAACAAACTGCATCCGAACTTGTCTCCATGCGGTCTGGGCTTTGCCAGACTGGCCCAGCCAGACTACCCACTGCACAGAAAAGCCATTGACGAGAGACCTGCCTGGGGATCAGCCCCCCTGCTCCACGCTTGAACAGGAACAACGCCTCTACGACTTGTGTGGGCCCTGCTTCTCCTGGCATTCCAGATCAACCACCTGCAATCTCGATTTTCGTCCAGCCTATGTCCAGTCTTGAGTATCGTGAGTAAATACCAGGGTAGCTCCTTGCACCAACAGCTTAATCTGAGTATGTTATCTGATTGTCTTGTTGTTTCATTTCCTTTACGAACTGAGCCCTCTGGATCCGGATTACAAATACTGTGTACTGTGCATGTTGTGTTTTCCATCACAGGGCCCCAACCAACTGCAACACTGGGCAACTGTCCTGGCTAGCCCCTCTCTTCTCCACCTGGGTACCCAGAGGTGGACTGTGGGGGGACTCAAAGCGCATGCATAACTGCTTGATTGATATAACCTTTAAGCTAATTAACCTGATTTTGCCCCTCCCTTGTTCAAGTCCCCTGAATAAATCAGATCTAACTTTTTCTGCATGTAATCTGACTGTGGTTCCGGTTTGTGCTCAAAGTACTGTACTGTTGCTATTTGCTGTGCTTAACCTTGTTTTACAGGGGGTCCCAGGGTTGAGCCAGAGGAACCAGCCCTGGTGGTAAGTGCAAACAGTGTGAGTACTTGTGTAGTGTACCAGGGGTATTGTGAAAGTGATTATTGTACAGTGTTCAGGCCACTAGAGAGGAAAGAGGGGGGTTACATTATAACGGAGGGCTGTTGACCTCTGGGTGGAGGCACCCATTTCAGAACTCAGGCCCCTTAACCTGCTACTAGCCAAGCAGGCAGGGGTAGTAGCCCTTGGGATAGCACCACCTAGGGGTTACATTGGTAAATGTAAAGCTGGTGCGCATATTGTTAGTGCTAGCCATTAAATGTGATATTGCAGGCAATGTACTTTGCTTATTTTCAGTCTGTGTGTTGGGCCACTAGTCGGGGGTGTGGGTAGGTATAACTTTTTTTTTTTAACTTTATGTTTATTCATTTATAAAAACAAACATACAGTTAAGACACCATCATTCAACAATAAAGATATACAGTACAATGAGGGCACCACTCCTCTTAATACCCTCAATAGGTCTGTTAAATTAAATAAGATACGTCCTATGAAGGGATAACTATTAAATAAGTAACACTATCTATTAATCCGACTACTGCATTAGAGTCCATGAGCCGCATGGTTTATTGAAATAATAATCAAGTCCACAGTATTAATAACGTCCACGGTTTTTCCCTATAACAGGGAATTAGGCACCATGCTCTTCCAAGGGGGATACACTAATTTGGTATTAAAAAATTAAAATAGAGAAATCCCCAGAGCTCACTTCCAAACAGAATAGTCCCCATGTCTATAGCTCTGGCACAACTCTTTTAATTATTAGGCGCTTGCTCGAAATAACTTCAAAACAGAAAAACTAACAAATTCCCAAAGTAATAAGGAAACCATTCAAACTATTACATATTCATGTAGGGCATTAATGTGGTGAGAAAAGGAGCTAGTTACATGATCCAAGTCCCAGATTCAAAGTCCAGACCAGCTGAAAACTAAAATAGCAAAATAAAATCTGCTTTGTATGGGTCGTATAAGTTTCTAATTTTTCAGTAAGGAAAGGAACCCCCCCCCCACCTCATCCTTTTTCAAAGGAGTTTAAAGACTTATCCTGAATGACCAAGTCTTTCATGGAACTTCTTCTTCCGACGAACTTTCCTTGTCTTCCAAGTCTTTCTTACGAGAGGGAGCATGTTTCTGGCACCATTTCTGAGCCTCTGCTGACTCTGAGAAGAGGAAGATCTTGTTGCAGTGCACAATTCTCATTCACGCTGGGAAGATTAGGCCATGTGGTACCCCCGCTTCGCGTAACATCGTCCTTACACCATAGAACCGCTTTTTCCAGTTTCTGGTCCCATATAAATTGGGGAAAAGTTGCACTTGGTTTCCTTCATGGGGAAGGATCTTCTTCCTCCAGGCCAGGGCCATTAGTGTATCTTGCGAGCCCACTCCATCAAGGACCATCACCACAGTACGTGGAGCATCAGGGTTGTCTTGACGTCCCCTAAAGGCAACTCTGTAAGCCTTTTGGATTTTCTGCACTATTGGAGTTGCCTCGACTCCCAATTGTTGAACAATTCACTTCAGCAGAAACAAGATTAGGTGATCCCCCTCACTTCTCTCAGCTATCCCCAGTATTCGTACATTACAGGCTCTTGACTGGTTTTCCAGCATTTCCAGCCGAGAACGTAGGTGCGTCCTTTCTTTTATTACTGAGGCCACAGCCCCCATGGCAGCATCGTCTGTTTCAGAGGCAGACACCGATGCTACGGTGACTGACTCCAAGGTATTTTCCACCATAGTGACCCTTGGTGTGAGGGAGTCAAATTTATTAGAAAGTTCCGTTACTGAGGCGATTAGATGGTCCACTTTCTCTCCCAGGGATTGAAGGGTCTCTTCTTTAACTCTGGCATCGTGATTTGGCTCTCGGCCCGGGGCAACTTGTGAAGTCGAACCACCCGATGGCGCTTTAACTCCTTCACCGGACTGTTTTTCTTTATGGGGATTACCCATTTTGTTCCCCAACGTTTCCTCTGTCTCTCTTGATGGAGTTTGTCAGTTTTCTAGAGGGAGAACTACTTAGTCAATTTATTATATCTAGTTTTGTAGAGCTCTAGGGATCAGCGGCCATATTATTTGGGCTCCACCGTGCCCTCCTGGGTAGGTATAGCTTACCAGAGGGCTGTACTAGTTTGGCAGGTTACACGCTTAATCATTACTCTGGGTGGAGGCACCACAATCCTAGTTTCACTGTTGGTAGGGAGTCCACAGTAACCTTTAATTCTGAACCCAGGGCCCTCAACCTGCAACCAGAGGAGCAGGCAGGGCTAGTAGCCCTTGTTATAACAGCGCCAGGGTTACATTAAGCATGTCCAACATTTCTCCTCCCAACCCATTTCAAGGATAGTGTCTCACACTTTGCCTGTTCCCAGCATTTTAAGTGTCCCAAATGTTGCATCTTTCCCCCCATAGTTTGCCTTTTTTTCCCCTCGTTTGAGGGAATGTCCGTCATATTGACTCTTCTTTCGTCCAATTTGATGGATCATATGTGTCCATTTTGCCTCTTTTTCCACATTTTAAAGGAGTATGTCCCACAGTGGGCCTCTTTTCCTCTAAATTTAAGGATGTATGTGCCGCACATAGACACGAACATGCCTTTCAACTGTACCTGATAAAGACGGACATCTCTCATTTTACCCCCTCCTGACACACACACTTGCCCTGTCCCTTATTCATTCTTCATTGAGGTGGTGCTGTCTACAAAGAAAATGTGCTGTAAATTCAGATTTTAAAGCTGAAATTCACACTATCCGAAGATGTTAAAAAAAAAAAAACTTTGCAGAGATGAACACAACGACTTCCACGGTGTTGACAGCCTGTGTCTCCCGGTTTAAGGATGCATCTCTCAGTAAGAGAATCAGTGTCCCTCATTTCAGTGACAAAAAGTGGAGAGGTATGGTTGCGAAACCTGGTAGTTTCTTGCACCTGGCGGGGAGGAGCAACAAAAAAAATCACTCCAAAATCCGCTCAAGTCGCAGAGTTGCGTGACGTCAAGGCGCTGAGGCTACCGTGCTCGTGCCAGTAATGCACACCATCTCGCAAAATGAAAAACAGCTGGCGCGCGCGCGCCCCTTCCCCTGGACAAACAAGAGCCAGAAGAAACTTGGAATGCGGCGGCGCGCGCTCCTAGTGGACGAGAAGGAGGAAAAGGGCCAGGCGTGTGCCAGGCTGTAGTCTAGTTTGGGTGTCGTGCCCGCGCATCAGCCAGTTTGGGAAGTGCAAGGAATACCTCACGGAGGAGCGCGCGTGCTAAGGGGAGCGCAGCAAGGCGCGCGCGGCGACGGTCGGTAGTAACGGATTTCGGTGAGGAGTGGGGTGCGAGACGAGTTTCTCTGGACACGCGGTGGGAGTATCTCTGAAGGGATAGAAGCTCGGCGGAGTCTGGAGAGAGTGCGAGGGGGCGGGCACGAAGGAGCGGAGGGTGGTCGCCACCGGCTGTCCGCTCGGGACGGGCAGCAGCATGAAGACGGCGCCCCCGCCGCCCTGAGTGAGAGCAAGCGAACGCCCCCCGAGGAGCAGCCCCAGAGCAGGCAGCCGCCCCACGGACGCGCGGCGGGTGGCCCTTGCTCTCCCGGAATGCGGCGCGGGGGGCAGGGCCGTGGACGGAGCAGTGGCGGTGGGATGCCATGGCGGTCACCCTGCAGCCTCGGGCTAGCTGTCGCCCCCCTGCTTTTGCTGCTGCTCGGGGTGATGAGCGGTCAGAAGGCCAGCGCCAGCGTCTCTCCGAACAACAATAACTACCAGCCGCAGCAGCTCCAACTCCATCAGAGCAGCGCCGCCCCGGGCCCGGCCAGCGGCATCAACGTGTACATGAGCGAAGAGGAGGTCCGGCGGCTGATCGGTGAGTCACTCTGCCAGCGGATAATAATAATAAGTGATGTTCTTGTGCAAATGAAACTTGCCGCCTGGCTGGGCTCTGGGCTGCAGCCTTGAACTTGGTGTCTTGTTGCCTGTAGTCACAGTAGTGTCACTTTAGCAGAATCCTAGCGGTTGCAAGGTCTTATTCAGCAGTCATAGGGGTTGCAGAGTCATATCACCAGCATCATGGGGGTTGCAAAGTCCCATTTCAGCAGACTCCTTATCTCTCAACCGTCTTCCCTGAAATTAGGGACACGAACTATCAAAATGATGGACAGTAAGGGATACTGAGCCTCATCATGAGGGACACATCCTCAGACGCGGAGTAAAACTAAATACTGTGGAAAACACTGTTTACGTTTACATTTATTTTTTGATATAGCTTCTTAGAATATTATGAATTTCTGCTTTAATGTCTAGATCCAGAAGCAAATGATTTGATACCTTTTAATGGACCAACATAGATGTAACAACAAGAACAAAGTGCTCTAGCTTTCGGACCAACCAGTCCTTCTTCAGAAGCTCATGGCAGTTGTTTAGAAAATACAATACTTATAACAGCTAGATAATGCAGAGAAAAACAGAAAAAAATCCCCATTGGTTTAAAATACTCATTGAAAAAAAAAAACAGAAGATGATGTCAGAGAAGTTTAACAGTACAATACTGCCCTCAGTCGAATGAACCTTGGGTTCAGATGTGCTTAGTGCAACACATGCAAAGAATCCTACTGCACATAAATTTAATTGACATAAGATAACACTGCTGAAAATAACTCCCAAATCAAGCCATGAGTGTCACAGTCAGTATAAGGATGTGATTACTGAAGGCAACCCCCACCAACAAAGACAAACTAAGATAGTTATAGGGCTCATGAAATTACAATGTATGCATTAAAGACAAAATTACCAGTAAAGTTGTCTAAAAAACCTCAGTGCACACTGTGTGATGTGTAAAACATAGCTGGACATGCCACCCAGCTGTATTCTCAAGCTAAATAAAAGGCCCAAGAAATTACAAAAACATCAGGACTATATAAATGATAATTTAAATATAAATTGATAATATTAGTGTTAAAAAACTCAAGTCGAGGAACCTCAAGGAATTCAGACCATGCAGCCTGATATGTACTGATGTCAGTATATACTGAGAATGTAGCAACTTCATGTACCACAAGTGTCAAGTGTCAGGCTGCATGGTCTGAATTCCTTGAGGTTCCTCGACTAGAGTTTTTTAACACTAATATTATCAATTTATATTTAAATTATCATTTATATAGTCCTGAGGTTTTGTAATTTCTTGGGCCTTTTATTTAGCTTGAGAATACAGCTGGGTGGCATGTCCAGCTATGTTTTACACATCACACAGTGTGCACTGAGGTTTTTAGACAACTTTACTGGTAATTCTTGTCTTTAATGCATACATTGTAATTTCATGAGCCCTATAACTATCTTAGTTTGTCTTTAAGCTGGGTGGGGTTGCCTTTCAGTAATCACATCCTTATACTGACTGTGACACTCATGGCTTGATTTGGGAGTTATTTGCTTCAGCAGTGTTATCTTATGTCAATTAAATTTATGTGCAGTAGGATTCTTTGCATGTGTGTTGCACTAGCACATCTGAACCCAAGGTTCATTCGGACTGAGGGCAGTATTGTACTGTTAAACTTCTCTGACATCATCTTCTGTTTTTTTTTAAATGAGTATTTTAAACCAATGGGATTTTTTCTGTTTTCTCTGCATTATCTAGCTGTTATAAGTATTGTATTTTCTAAACAACTGCCATGAGCTTCTGAAGAAGGACTGGTTGGTCCGAAAGCTAGAGCACTTTGTTCTTGTTGTTACATCTATGTTGGTCCATTAAAAGGTATCAAATCATTTGCTTCTGGATCTATTCTTGCAAGGACCAATACGGCAACTACTAAATCTGCTTTAATGTCTGAATTTACAGTACATTCTTTGTGTGTGGAGCATCTTCCATGAGGGACAGAACAGTTTTGAGGAAGGTAACATGATGAACGTCCCTTGTAATCGGGGACGTTTCAGAGGTATGAGAGTTATAGGCGTTGCAGAGTCCTATTTCAGTAAACTGTTAGGGGTTGCAGAATCTCAATTTCACCAGCATAGGAGTCTCAACTGCACCCCTTGTCTACCCCTAAATAACACCCCTATGTAACCACCTGGCCTGGCAAGCTGCAGCTTGTATCACGTACTCACTGAGTCCACCCAGCTAGATACTATAGTAATATTTTACAGCGATACAAATAATATAAAGGCTGCTTGGAGAATGGTGATTGGTGGGCTTTGTTTCTGCTATACTCATGTACATTTTAGTCCCCGAAACGTTTGAAATTCCTTTCTATTTCAGAACTTAAGTTAAGCCTTGACTTGATGTTGGGTATAATTCCTGTGCAAGTGGAAGAACACGCTGTCAAACCATTTGAACTTGGTGTTGGGAGTCCGTAGTCGCCTGGACTGGCATGCTGCAGCTTGGGCACTAGCCCAGTGTTCTCTTGCCCTGCATTTATGGGTTCTGATTGGGGGTGGGTGATAGTTTCCAAGGGGCATGAGATTGTATGACAGCTGCACTATTTTTGCTTGTGGTATGGTAGTCTTACACTAAGTAGGACTAGCTTTCAGCACTGGTTCTGGTTTGTACAGTTGATTTTGATTTCTCATGGTGGGGTTTTACAGGGGTCGAAATTAAGTTTTGTAGCCACTAGCCATCGGGGCTAGTGACTGGGAAAATCCACTGGCCCCCTCAAACTTTTCCACTAGCCCAGTTGGTGTACATACTGAAGTGCTGCCTTCTCCAGTACAAGCCTGCAGGGCTAGTTAAATGCAAAATCTATCAGCATTTCTCTAGCGGGCTGGTGCCAATTTTGACCCCTGGTTTTATTTATTTATGCCTGCCGGCTAACTTTACTTAGTGCCGAACCCAATATATACAAAGGTGTTTTTTTTTTTTTTGTTTTTTTTTTGGGGGAGGGGGGAGTAGTAGCAACAGCTGCTGTGTTATACAGTACATATGCAGGATGCATAAAACCTGGTGGTTGACCCAAGTATATCGCTGTGGACAGAGATGGACAGTAGAGGTGTGTGGACCTTGTGTTCCCCTCACTAGAATCCCTTTCTAGGATTGTGCCTAGGCTTTTTACAAGTTTCAGTTAGCTGTAAAAGGAAATCTGTTTCAGCATGGCGTGTTTGCAATTTTCGAATGAGTCTATATATAACTTATTACTGTCGGTGAAGAAACTTTGTAAAACTTGCTGCTGGTGTTCTTTTTGTTTATTAACTGTTTATCGTTGCTAAGGAGATTTTGCTTATTTTATTGTTATGATGAAGACTTAAAAAGATATCATCTGCTTGGCTGCACTATAAGGTTTATTAGGGCCCTGGGGAATGCTCTTAATAAAACTGTGCAAAGATGACAAAAAGACTGGAAAACTCCTTGTCGTAATGTAATTTACACCCTATCTTAATAGCCAGACCCATTCTGGGATATACCTTTGGTGGGTGGCCTAAAGATTCAGCAGAACAGTGTCCACATTTGAACAGTCAATCTCTCTACAGCTACAGTGCTTTTTTATTTCTAGTTTATTTACAGTTTTTGACCAGGAAAAGCACACTGAGCTGAGCTTGTTTACGGCTCTGCATTATTCTTTTCCATGAATGGCTAAATATGAGTGATGTTTGTACTCTGAATGGAATCTCTTTATGTTGTGATGTTTTATGTACTGTTTATTTGTGATCTTCATTAATTTATTCTGTTAGTACAGGAGCTCCGAGCCTTGGAGGGGCACATTTTACATGCAGTCAACCAACCAACTAGGTGCGTCCTGGTGGGTAGGTTACAAGGACCTGTTTTATTGATAGGAAAATTCTGGCCATCAACCTGGGGGAGACTCCCCCGTTCTTCATCTTTTACACCACAGCAAAATGTTAACTCTGCTACTGAAATCATTTTGGTAATTACAGATGCCTTACAGAAAGTATGCCATAAAAACAAACAAACAAAAAAAAACGTATTTTAACAACTCGCCAGTTTTTGAATCTTTAAAATGTGGTATAGGCATCAGAGAATTCTTGTGGGAAAAGAAATAAAGGGCGGGTGGAAGAACCGGAGATCATGTAGGGTCTGCGGAGATACTGTAGGTAGGGTTAAATGGGCAGACTGGGTGGACCAAGCCAAGCTGTCTTTATCTGCTGACAAATTTTGTGTTTCACTGTGTGTGGCTCTCGACATTTTCATACGGGAATACTGTAATGTAACTCCTGGTGTATAGGACCTGTATTGTGGGGTTTAATATTGTTATAAGCACTGTATTTTTTTTCCTCCTTTGGAGTAGGGTTCATGCTGTACCAGGGGTGATTTAAGTTACTGCACTATGTTTCTACTACATTTTGATTGTCACATGAGTTCGGTTTATTTCACAGTGTGTGTGTGTATAATATTCTTTTCAGTAAAAAATCCTCTACTGTTCATCTGTTAGAGCTATTTTTCAGGTCTTGACAAAATATGGCATGCCATCAGTATTTGCTGATTGGATAATCTTATTTTATAGTCGGGCTTCTATTACGCATTTAGTGAATGGGTGGATTAGCAGGGATATACATGCTAGAAGGGGTGTACGGCAGGGCTGTCTTCTCAGCCCATTGGTGTATGTATTTGTGATTGACCCTTTATTTAGTTTTTGTTTACTGGGTAAGGTGCATTAGACAAACATTTGCCTATTTTCAGGCAGGGAAAATAGAAATGGCAGCCAGTGTTAAAGGCCTTGGGTTCCCTTACCCTCTCCCTAAAAACATTGACACATGGTAATGATTTGTGTGTCTTTGTTCAAGATAAGAAATCTGTAGAAAAGTTAGACATCGATTTAAACATTTTTATAATGACAGGAGCTAAATTGAATTATATAGTCTACATACCTTCTCGCAATCAGAAGGATGCTTTTGCATCCGTCCTAAACATCGCCCAGCTCCCCAAAAGCTCTGAAATCATCGCCCTAGGTGATTTTAATACAAACTGGCTAACCCTCCAGACGTCCTCTCTCAGGGATGCAGCCGCAGCCCAAAATCTATCACAGATTGTACTTACCCCTACTAGGGTAGACAACAGTAGGGACTCTAGTACCTTCATTGATCTCATTTTCACAAATCATCTTGAGTGGATACAGGATGTCCAGGTCCTCCCAGATTCATACCAAAATGCCAGCAGAATAGGCCTAACTGTCTTTCGTGTCTGCTTGTTTAGTCAGCCCCCACCCTGGGAGCTGACCTTGCTGCCCTCCTCTCCCTCTCTGGCTTCTCCTTCCCAGTCCCGGTTATTCTCGCTGCACTGGGTTTTGCTTCCAGAACCCTTCCCCTGTACCTGTCCCACCACCTCTTGAACCCCTCCTCCGTCTCTGCCTCCACCAGCCTCCTGGGCAGCGCATTCCATGGCTCCACCACCCTCTCAGTGAAGTAGCACCTCCTCCCTTCTCCCCTGAATCTCCCCCCTCCAGCTTCCACCCATGCCCTCTAGTTGCCCCCTTTCCTTCAGAGCACCCTGACTGCTCCTCCCCTATTTATCCCCTTCATGTACCTGAAGATCTCTATCATGTCCCCATGGTTCCTTCTCTCTTCCAGTGTGTACATATTTAGCTCTTCGAGCCTCTTCCCCATAGGTGCTATCCCCCCAAGCCCCAAATCATTTTGGTTGCCCTCTTCTGGATCCTCTCCAGGAGTTCCATGTCCCTCTTTAAATATGGCCTCCAAAACTGCACGCAGTACCTGAGATGCAGCTTACATACTAACATACTAAAATGCCAGCAGAATAGGCCTAATGGTCTTTCGTGTCTGCTCGTTTGGTCAGCCCCCACCCTGGGTGCTGACCTTGCTGTCCCCCTCGCCTTCTCTGGCTTCTCCCTTCCCAGTTCCGGATATTCTTGCTGCATTGGATTTTGCTTCCTGAACCCTTCCCTGTACCCGTCCCACCCCCTCTTGAACCCTCCACTGTCTCTGCCTCCACCAGCCCCTAGGTAGTGCATTCCATGGCTCCACCACCTTCTCAGTGAAGTAGCACCTCCTCCTTTTCTCCCCTGAATCTTCCCTCCAGCTTCCACCCATGCCCCTCTAGTGGCCCCTTCCTCCTTCCTTCGAAGCACCCTGACTGTTCCTCCCCTATTTACCCTCTTCATGTACCTGAAGACCTCTATCATGTCCCCCCGGTCCCTTCTCTCTTCCAATGTGTACATATTTAGCTCTTCGAGCCTCTCCTCATAGGTCCTGTCCCCAAGCCCCAAATCATTTTGGTTGCCCTCCTCTGGACCCTCTCCAGGAGGTTAATGTCCCTCTTTAAGTGTGGCCTCCAAAACTGCATGCAGTACTCCAGGTGCGGCCTCACCAAGCAGTTATACAGAGGGAGTATCACTTCCCTCCTTCTGGAGGTGATCCCCCTAGTGATGCATCCCAGCATCCTGTTGGCCTTGGCTGCTGCCCTCCTACAAGTCTCAGAGTTGTTCATCTTGACATCCACCACCACCCCCAGGTCCTTCTCAGCCATTGAGACTTGTAGTACCCCCAGGGTGTACACTTGGCCTGGGTTTCTGGCCTCCAGGTGGAGTACCTTGCATTTCCTGCATTGAACCTCAGCTTCCACTTTCTAGACCATCTTTCCAGAGCCTCCAGGTCCCCTGCAGGCCACCCTCCCTCCTCCCATCCACCACCGCCCCAGTTTCGGTCATCTGCAAAGAGACTCATCTCACTCCTGATTCCTGTCCTTATGTCAGATAATGAGGCGTTGAACAGAAGGGGCCCAAGGACTGATCCCTGTGGGACCCCACTCAATGACCCTCCTTGGGATGAGACTATCCCACCAACTACGACCCTCTGGGTCCGGTCCTGGAGCCAATTGCCTATCCATCTGATCATCTGGTTTCCACCCCATTTCTCCTAGCTTATCCAACAGGCCCACGTGAGGAACAGAGTCAAATGCCTTGCTGAAGTCTAGAAAGAGGACATCCACTGGTCTACCCAGGTCCAAGGCACTTGTCACCTAGTCATAGAACTCCACCAGGTTTGTCTGACACGATTTCCCTGGGATGAATCCATGCTGCTCATCGCCCAGGCACCTGACTTATCCAGGTCCCCCAGCCTCCTTGACAATGCCCTCCATCACCTTGCCCACCACCGATGTCAGACTGACAGGCCTGTAGTTCCCTGCCAGCTCCCTTGATTCCCCCTTGTGGATAGGCATTACATGCGCCACCTTCCAGTCTTGGGGCACCCACCCTGTCCTCAGAGAGATGGTGAAAAGCTCCTGCCAGGGGTTTCGCCAGGACATCTGCAAGTTCCTTCAGCACTCTAGGATGTAATTTATCCGGCCCCGGTGCTTTCTCCGTCTTAAGGGAGCTGAGGGCTTCCCTCACTCTGTCTGCTGTGATTTCCACTTCTGGTACCTCTTCTCCCTGCTTAGCCCTCCCTCCACCTGCCAGTGATGCCCCCCCGACCTGCCGATCGGTAAGGGTCCCCCCTCCTCATTATCTCTGTCTCCTCCCATGTGATGCAGCATCCCCATTTCCCTGGTGAAAACTGAGTGAAGTACTCATTTAGTACCTCAGCCTGCTCCCCTGGGTCTTGTGCCCATCTCTCCTGATTTAATCCTGCTAATCTGCCCCTTCACCCTTCGTCTTTCCCCAATGTATCTAAAGAACCCTTTTCCCTCTCCTAATTTCCCTGGCCAGGTTCTGCTCCTTCCTTGCCTTAGCCCCTCACCACTCTAGTGGCCTTCTGCCATCAGCTCGTGCTCCCTCGATCCCTTTCACTCCTTGAGCACCTGAATTTCTTATAGGCTGCTTTCTTTCCCCTGATCCACCTCCTGACCTCCCTGGTCCACCAACAGGGTTTTTGGGCCCCACCGCATTTTCTGCCTTATTCTTGCACAGGTGCTGGTAGCATCCTGCACCCTCTCCTGATGATTTCCCACCTACTATCAGCGTCCCATGTCTGACCCAATCCCATCCAAATGCTCCTTAAGGATCCTTCCCATTTCCTTAAATCCGCCCCTCATAGTCGGTTACCTCCGTCTTTGTGCAGCCTTCTACCCTCCTAGTTCCAGGCAGAACCAGACCGTGGCATGGTCACTCCCGCCAATGGGTCCTTTACCTCCAGCTGCTCAATCTGGTCACTGTCTGCCAGGACCACATCCAGTACCTGTGCTCTCCCTGGTTGGTTCCCTCACCTGCTGAGTTAGGAACGCCTTGAAAGACATCCAACAACCTCTGTTCCTGGTCACAGAGGATGTCATAGTCTCCTAGTCTGTTCCTGGCATGTTTAAGTCCCCAACACCACCACCTTCCTCTGCCCAGTCTGCAGTGTCTCCTAACATCTGCCACCAGACTGTCCTCCAGCTCCTCCGCCAGGGCAGGGGGTCTATACACCACTCCTATTTTTACTCTCTTGCCCCCTGTTATTATCAAGGTGACTCAAATCGCTTCCACGGTTTCTCCACCTCCTCAACTCCCCTATGCCAATGCAGTTTTTACTATCATTGCTACTCCTCCCCTTCCCTCCCCTGTCCTTCCTGAACATATTGTAACCCTCCAGGTTCAGGTCCCAGTCATGTCTTGCAGTGGCCCAAGTCTAGTGACCGCTGCCACATCCACTGCTCCCTCAGTTAGCATCGCCTGGAGCTCAGGCTTTTATTGCCCAAGCTCCTGGGCATTAGCAGGACCACCTTCCACCCTTTCCTATAGTTCCATTTCCCTGCTCGTAATTCCCATGAGGATTCTGTTTTCTCCTGGTCTGCACTCCTTGCCAGTTGGCCTTTTCCTGCAATCCTCCTGGTCCCCAGGGTGTGTTGACAGAGTCCCTCCTTTATCGGCACCCCATGACAGCCCTTTTCTCCCATCCCACCCCCTTCACAAGTTTAAACTCCACTTTTCACCAATGAACTCTCTATTTTCAACTTAAGATTCCCTCCTCCAAATTGAGATGTAGTCTATCTCATATTAAGCAGCTCCTTATCCTTCCAGGTCTCTCCCAATCCCCCATCAACCCATACCCTCTGGCCTCACACCACTCCCTGAGCCACTGGTTTATCTCCCTAATTTTCCTTTTGTGTTCCCCCTGGCCCTTGGCACTGGCAGGATTTCTGAGAAGGAAACTGTGCATCCTATGTCATGACAGACCCTCGAGCGCTCCCTGAATCTTGCCTGTATCTCTAGCTCGCTATTTCCCTCAATGTCATTTGTACCCAGGTGGACCAGTATGTCTGGGGAACCCCACAGTCCTTTGCCAGCTGATATTATACTCGTGGCTTAGCCCTGTGCACCGTTAGTCCAGGGAAGCATCTTGTTCTAACTGGCCAGGCTTCTCCCTCCCTATCCCATTTGATACCCCTGATCATAGAATCCCCCAGCAGGAGCACTCTGACCACTCCTAACTTCTCCTAACTCCTTGCTTCACCAAGCAGTTATACAGTGGGAGTATCACTTCCTTCCTTTTGGAGGTGATGCCCCTAGCGGTGCATCCAAGCATCCTGTTGGCCTTTGCTGCTGCCCTCTTACAAGTCTCCGAGTTGTTCATCTTGACATCCACCACCACCCCCAGGTCCCTCACAGCCATCGAGACTTGTAGCATTTCCCCCCCAGGGTGTACACTTAGCCCGGGTTTCTGGCTCCCAGGTGCAGCACCTTTCATTTCCCTGCATTGAACCTCAGCTTCCACTTTCTAGACCACCTTTCCGGAGCCTCCATGTCTTCCTGTAGGGCCACCCTCCCCATCCACCACCACCCCCAGTTTTGAGTCATCCGCAAAGAGACTCATCTCACTCCTGATGCCCTTCCTTATGTCAGAGACATAGGTGTTGAACAGGAGGGGCCCAAGGACCGATTCCTGAGGGACCCCACTAATGACCCTCCTTGGGGATGAGACTATCCCGACAACCATGACCCTTTGAGTCTGGTCCTGGAGCCAATTGCCTATCCAACTGATCATCTGGTTCCCCACCCCCATTTCTCCCAGCTTATCCAACAGGCCCCCTTGAGGAACAGAATCAAACGCCTTGCTGAAGTCCAGAAAGAGGACGTCTACTGGTCTACCCAGGTCCAAGGCACTAGTCACCCAGTCATAGAACTCCACACGATTTCCCCGGGACGAATCCATGCTGTCTATCGTCCAGGCACCCAAACTTTTCCAGTTGCCCCCCAGTCTCTCCTCGAGTGCCCTCAATCACCTTGCCCACCACCGATGTCAAGCTGACGGGCCTGTAGTTCCCTGCCACCTCCCTTGATTTCCCCCTTGTGGATGAGCACTATATGTGCCACCTTCCAGTCCTGGGTCACCCACCCTGTCCTCAGAGAGATGCTGAAGAGCTCCATCAGGGGTTTCACCAGGACATCCGCCAGTTCCTTCAGCACTCTGGGATGTAATTTATCTGGCCCTGGTGCTTTCTCCATCTTAAAGGACCTGAGGGCTTCCCTCACTCTCTCTGCCATGATTTCCACCTCCGCTACTACGTCCCCCTGCTTTGCCTCCCCCCCACAGTGATGCCCCCACCTCCCGAGACTTCGCCCGATCGGTAAGGGTCACCCGCCTCAGTTTCAGTCTTCTCCCATGTATGATGCAGCTCACTATTTCCCTTGGTGACAACTGAGGCGAAGTACTCATTTAGTACCTCAGTCTGCTCCCCTGGGTCTTATTTATTTTATTTTATTTTATTTATTTATTTGTGAAATCAGTTTACAACCTTTGAGCCAGAGCCTCGTTTCCAAAGGTACCTCGTCACATTAAAGACATACATAGAGTTTTAGGTTACATAGCATAGGTTTGCAAAACAATAGGCGTTTATCAGAGGCGTCATGTCACACTGAGGTCAGACAAAATACATTTAGGTTACAGGGTACAAGTAATTGAGAACAGGTGTTACACAAGTTGGTATCAAAAATTGAGCAATCTAATAGGTATACAATGAAACAGCTGGCACTGGCCATGTTAGACATAGGTACGGTGTACCGGGAAGTGGTGGTGGGGATGGCTAGGTGGAGAGCCGCCCGGTGGGCGTTGTCATGAGAAGTCGAGGTGGAGGCTACTTTCAGAGACAGGAGCAGCTCACGAGTGTTGAAGAGTTGGTTTCAAGGTGGTTTTGAACTTGGAGATGGTGGTGGCATTGGAGATGGGGCAGGGGAGAGTTAAACCAGGATGGGGCTCTGTAGCAGAAGGACCTCTGGCCACGGCTGGTTCTTGATCTGGGGACCATTAGAGTGGTCTTGTTGGATGACCGTGTTGCAATAGTGGGTGGGATCTGGTGGATGGATGCGTTACCCAGGGGAGAGCCCAGTAGGGTTTTTTTTTTTTTGTGAGGAGGCAGGTTTGATATCGAGCCGCTCATCCAGGGTAAGGAGTTTAGCCTCGTCATACAGCTGACAGGTGTGTGTGAGCCTGGGGGCACTAGTAATCAATCTGCAGGCTTTATTCAGGGTTAAGTGAATTTTTTTGAGTGCAGTCGTGTCGGCAGCACCATAGACTGGTAGACCATAGTCTACAAGGGACAAAACGGAGGACGTAACAGCGAGCCGGAGCGCATTTGGGGGAAGGCAGATTCTATGGCGGAAGAGGATGCCAAGCCGTGTGTTAGTGGCGGATGTTAGGGCATCAATGTGGTTGTGAAATGTGAGGGCTGAGTCGAAGGTAACCCCAAGGTATTTGTAGGAGCAGACTTGTTCCAGTGGCTGTTTGGTACTAGGAAGGATATAGAGTGGGTGGTTGCTAGCTTTGTTTTGGGGGTGGGAAAAGAGCATAGCTTTGTTTTTTTTTTTTTAAGATTGATGACGAGTCTGAGTCTTGTGCCCATCCCTTCCCTGTTTTAATCCTGCTAATCTGCCCCTTCACCCTTCGTTTTTCCCCAATGTATCTAAAGAACCCCTTGTTCCCTCTCCTAATTTCCCTGGCCAGCTTCTGCTCCTTCCTTGCCTTATCCACCCTCACCACCCTAGTGGCCCTTCTGGCCATCAGCCCGTTCTCCCCTCGGTCCCTTTCACTCCTCCTTGAGCACTTGAATTGCCTATGGGCCGCCGCCTTTCCCCTCACCACCTCTTGAACCTCCCTGGTCCACCAGCAGGGTTTTCGGGCCCTACCGCATTTTCGTCTTACTCTTGCGCAGGTGCTGGAAGCATCCTGCACCCCCCTCCTGATGATTTCCCACCTACTGTCAGCGCCCATGTCTGACCCAATCCCATCCAAGTGCTCCTTAAGGATCTTTCCCATTTCCTTGAAATCTGTCCCCCGAAGTCAGTTACCTCCGTCTTTGTGCAGCCTTCTATCCCTCCTAGGTTCAGGTAGAACCAGACCGTGGCATGGTCGCTCCCTGCCAACGGGTTCCTCACCTCTAGGCTCCCAATCTGGCCACTGTCTGCCAGGACCACATCCAGTATCTGCTCCTCCCTGGTCGGTTCCCTCACCTGCTGAGTTAGGAACGCGTCCTGAAAGACATCCAACAACCTCTGTTCCTTGGCCACCGAGGATGTCATAGTTTCCCAGTCTGTTCCTGACATGTTTATTCATTCAGTGATCATTCCCCAGTCATCTGTTGCTGGTCTAACAGCTGGGAAGCGCCCCCCCCCCCCGGAGATCTCCAGTTAAAGAAGGATCCCCGACACACTTCCGTAACCACCTCCTAAACCTTGACTAGTCCCCTTTCAATCACCAGTCCTTGGTGGATGCCACCCTGTCTTTCTTCATAAGCTTTTTCAAAACTGCCTGTGATATCTTTGCCCCTTTTGTAAAAAGGATAGAAAAATCTCAGTTCTCTCTATGGATAAATTGTTCCTTGCTCGACCAGGTGATGGCCCATGACAGCCTATGGCACCATGCTCTGGAGTCAGTTTGCCCTTCTGACTGCGAGCTGTACCGTGCAGCATGAAACTCATGCACCTGGGCTATCCGCCAGGCTAAAGCTGCTTATTATCAGGCCAAACTTACTGCCACCTGGTGAAATGGTTTTGGGAGAACATTAAGGAACTAAGTGGTAAGTCCTCTTCCCCTGCTCCCTCGTTGCTGATTATTGATGGGACTCCTACCTAAGATCCTAACAAAATAGCGAATGCTTTTAATGCATCCTTTTCTGACCTCCGCGCCCACCTCCCCCTTGTGCTCCGCTGTTTTGCTTTAGGGCAGTCTTCCCTAGTGTTACCCGTACCTACCTCTCCGTGTTCCTTGGTAAAACTAAACAGAGCAGTGACTCCCTTGATGCAAAGCTGCTCTCCTTAACGCTTGATGCATTTCTAACACCCCTAACAAAAATTCTCAATATGTCTCTGTCTAGGGCAGTTCCCCTCCCTGTGTAAAAGGGCGGTTATTACTCCAGTACATTTAAAAAAAAAAAAAAAAAAAAGGTGATCGTACCTCTACTAGTAACTATAGGCCCATTTCCATCCTTCCTCCCCTCTCAAAATAATTGGAAACGTTGCAGATCAACTTACTGAGTACTTAGACTCACATCACCTACTGTGCCGGCACAGCACAACCACTGCCCTCCTGGAGTTTACCTCCTTTATCCACGATGCCCTCGACCAGGGAGCCTTGGCCGGATCTGTCTCTATCTATCTCTCCAAGGCTTTTTTTTTTTGCTACCCTCCTCGCTGCACCAGGGTCCTCTTCCTCAGGGATTCCTAGGTCGTGTGTACCCGTAGTCTCGCCCCAGGTACCTCCCTCCGGATGCTGGCCGGCCTGTCCCCATCTTGCCTCGGTTTGCCTCCCGGGCGGGGCTGGGAGGGGGGGGCCCGCATTCCCCTCCCATGGTCTGTAAGTCTGCGTCGGAAGGCCTGCCAGCTCCTTCTATGGAGCCTGGTTATGGGTGTTCTCAGGTCAAGCGGGTCCCGTCTACGGGAACCTGGTGCAGGGTATTTACTATTTTTCTTCCCTGCCCTCAGGACGTCCGCACGCTAGGGAAGCCTAGGGGCGGAGCACGTCACGATGTGCTTGATGCTCCGGCTTCCGGCAGATGTCCTCCCACCCTATTGCGTGCAGTCACACTGCACCTCCACCTGTGGTCACCCAGGTGGCGGTATTGCAGTGGGACGTGCATCCCCACCCCACCCAGAGGAGGAGAGCAGCCGCTGGGCACTCAGTCCTCCTCCCTCCAGCTGCCCGAGTCCGCTCCCGAACCTGGGTTGCTGGCATTGCAAGCGGTAGCCCTACCGCTGCGCCAGCGGGCCTCTCCAAGGCTTTTGACACTGTCAATCACCTATACTCAAACTCCCTCCTCTCTGTTGGCGTATCCCAAGAGGCTGCTGGCTGGTTCTCCGGCTATTTCCATGGACGTACCCAGCAAGTGAAGATCAATAACACCTATCCACAAACCTTTCTGTCTGATCGGGTGTCCCTCAAGGATCCATCCTCGGCCCACTCCCCTTCTCACTGTACTTAAACTCCTTCCCTGTGGCCATCACTGGACGTCTCCTCCTTTATGCAGATGATGCAGTGATCTTTAGTCGGCACCCAGACCCTACCCAGCTCCGAATATCCTTACAGGACTTTTTCTCTGAAATAGAATCGTGGTTTGCCTCCCACAAGCTTGTCCACAACTATATATATAAAAAAAAAAGTCATGCTTATTCGCCCATGCTTAACATAAACGCCAAAATCCGATCCAAAAAGCAGAATGCATCCTGGGTTAGCCCTGCCCTTCTACAATTACTAAGAAATTGGGATAACCTCTGGCACCTTGCTACTGAAACGGGTCGGCTGTCTGATAGGCAGGCTTACAATGCAGCCCGGAATAAGTGCTTGTGGGCCGTCCAGAAAGCCAAGGCCGACCATTACCAGGCCGCCTTCACCTCCTCCTGGGGTTCGGCCCGGACTTTCTGGGATAATATTAAACAACTAAATGGAAAATCACGCTCCCCATCCCAGCTCACTAGCAATGGCACTACCTCCACCGAGCCTGCCACCATAGCTAACTGGCTCAACACCGCTTTCACTGACCTTAGCTCAGTCCTCCCTAGTAATTTCTTTGACCCTCCCCCCAACCAACCTCCCCCTGTCCTCCAGCACCCCAGCTTCCACCTGCGCAAGATTTCTGCCTGGGAAGCCAGACCCATCCTAATCAAAGCTTTGAATAGCAACAGTCCCGGCAGTGACTCACTGGACCCCAGTATCCTCAGGCTGGTGCTAGATGAAGTCCTTGCCCCACTCACCAGCCTAATTAACCGATCGCTCTGCCTGGGACAATTTCCCATGGCTTGGAAAACAGCAATAATCACGCCCATTCATAAAGGGGGCGACAGGTCGTCGGCCAGTCTCCATCCCCAAAGCCCTGGAGAAAGTGGTGGCCATTCAAATCACTGAATATCTGGCTAAGCATAACATCTTATGCCCAGAGCAACATGGCTTCCGTGCTGGTCACAGTACCAGCACTGCACTAATTGAATTCTCCAACTTCCTACACTCCTCCCTGGATACCAGCTCCTAGCTGGTGCAGTGTTCATCGACCTCTCAAAGGCTTTCGACACCATCTCCCACCCTCTTCTGCTGAATGCTCTCTGCCACACTGGTCTCTTGGCTGGCCCCCTAGCTTGGTGCACGAGCTATCTAGCCGCCCGATCACAGTGTGTTAAAATCAATGGGATACTCTCTGATACCCGTCCCATTCACTCTGGGGTCCCCCAAGGCTCCATCCTGGGCCCCCTTTTCTTCTCACTCTATCTGAACCCCCTGCCCAGTGCATGCCCTGGCAAAATTCTCCTGTATGCAGATGACGCTGTCCTTTTGCCACCACACGCAATCCCGTCTCCTTTCAGGACCCTACAGCAGTCTTTCAATAATGCTGAAGCCTGGTTTAAGGAGCGTAGACTCGTCATTAATCTTAAAAAAAACCAAAGCTATGCTCTTTTTCCCCCCCCAAAACAAAGCTAGCAACCACCCACTCTATATCCTTCCTAGTACCAAACAGCCACTGGAACAAGTCTGCTCCTACAAATAACTTGGGGTCACCTTCACTCAGCCCTCACATTTCACAACCACATTGATGCCTCTAACATCCGCCACTAACACCGGCTTGGCATCCTCTTCCCTATAGAACCTGCTTCCCAAATGCGCCCGGCTCATTGTCACGCCTTCTGTATTGTCCCTTGTAGACTATGGTCTACCAGTCTATGGTGCTGCCGACATGACTGCACTCAAAAAAATTCACTTAACCCTGAATAAAGCCTGCAGATTGATTACTGGTGCCCCCAGGCTCACACACACCTGTCAGCTGTATGACGAGGCTAAACTCCTTACCCTGGATAAACAGCTCCGATATCAAACCTGCCTCCTCACAAAAAAACCCTACTTGGGCTCTCCCCCCTCCTGGGGTGACGGCATCCATCCACCGGATCCCACCCACTATTGCAACACGGTCATCCAACAAGACCACTCTAATGGTCCCCAGATCAAGAACCAGCTGTGGCCAGAGGTCCTTCTGCTACAGAGCCCCATCCTGGTTTAACTCTCTCCCTGCCCCCATCACCAGTGCCACCACCATCTCCAAGTTCAAAACCACCCTTCGAAACCAACTCAACACTCGTAGCTGCTCCTGTCTCTGAAGGCAGCCTCCACCTCGACTTCTCATGACAACGCCCACCGGGCGGCTCTCCACCTAGCCCTCCCACCACCTCTTCCCGGTACACCATACCTATGTCTAACCTGGCCAGTGCCAGCTGTTTCATGGTATGCCTATTAGATTGTTCAATTTTTTGTTACCAACTTGTGTAACACCTGTTCTCGATTACTTGTACCCTGTAACCTAAATGTATTTTGTCTGACCTCAGTGTGACGTGGCGCCTCTGATGAACGCCTATTTTTAGCAAACCTGTGCTATGTAACCTAAAACTCTATGTATGTCTTTAATGTAACGAGGTACCTTTGGAAACGAGCCTCTGGCTCAAAGATTGTAAACTGATTTCACAAATAAATAAAAAAAAAAAAAAACCACACATTGACCATCTTATCTATACAAAATTCCCAGGGTACTACTCTGGATCCAGTTAACAGCTTTAAATATCTGGGGGTCACCCTTGACTTGGCCCTTTCCTTCCGTGAACATATAACATCGACATGCACTGCATTTAATACCAGAATTGGCTTCCTGTGCCATCTTGGATCCTTCTGATGCCCTCCGATTAGCCATTTCTAGCTCCATCCTCTCCCTAGTAGACTATGGCATAGTTATCTATGGTGCCGCCTTGGACACTGCCCTGTCCACTATTAAATGTGCCCTGAACAAGACCTGCTGCCTGGCCACAGGCAGTGATAGGCTCTCACACACCTATGATCTTTACCAACGTTCATCATAGCTTAACTTTCAGGGACATCTATTCTACCAGACCTGCTTGCTGGCCAAAAGAATCCAATTGGGTCTATCCCTCCCTGGCTGTGTCTCTCTTCTCCAACTGAGTTCGCTCAGACGGGCTACAAGACACTCTTCCACAACTGCCTTTCACATCCCTTTTGTCAAGACCAGTGCTGGTCAAAGATCCTTCCATTACAGGGCTCCTCTCTGGATAAATTCAATCCCTGGGCCTACCCAATCAATCCCTAGACTGGGACCTTTCTAAACTGAGCTATGGAACTACGTCATGTTCAGCTCTAACTGTGACTGCAGATAACCCCTGTTTCCCTGTGTTGACAAGCTCCTCTGCAGATTAAGTACTAGACTATATTGTATGTTTGCACTGTACACACCTGTGGTGGTGCTCAATATATCTGTAAATGCACTGTGGCTCTGTTTTGTATGACGTGGATCCTTTGTAAATGAGTCCCCGACTCAAAGGGTTGTAATTCCTAGAGTTTATTAAAAATAATAAGAGTACGGCTCTTATTCTGGGTAATGTACTGTGTTCTGATACTGCTGTGGGAGATATTCCTATGGCACGTACACCCACCAGAATTTTGGCTAGCACATGGGGGACTACATACCCAGCAGACAGTAATTGGTCTGACGCTGTAGCCATGGCACAAAATAAGGTGTCCATATGGAAAAACAGAATTATTTTGAAAAAGAAAATAGTTTATCTAATAATGTTAATATTGCCCATATTTCTACACCTTCTCCACGTTTTCCCTCCTCCCTTATCATTTGAGGCAAAATTATATAGTGCTTTTTCCCCAGGGACTGTGGAGGAGCTGCCTTGGCCCCATTGAAAAGAAACTGCACATACCATGATTGTGCTAAAGGAGGTATCAGGATGATCTAGGGGTTGACTTTAGAGAATAAAAACTTCTGGCCATTGGGCCAGTGACTGTCACTAATCTGGTGGCCCGCAACTGTTAGTGGAATTCAGACCTAAAAACTAGATGCTGATGTGGTTGTAAAGACCCCTTTTTCATTTAAGTTATAAACAAAAGACTACTTTTTTTTTTTCTTTCTTTCTTTCTTTCAGACTAGACAACAGTGCTAGTCTGTGGACCTAGACAGCACACCCACCCTTTTTATATTTTGTTAATTAGTACAGGTTCTAGTACAGAGTAACTTCTGCTGCTGAGATATTCACAGCCAGGCCTGTGACTTTTAGTGTCTGGAGTACTAAGGGAAGCTGCAAGTTCAGTGCCAGCCCCTGCCCTGAGACGCACCACTGAAGCAGCCCGCAGAACTTTATGCTAATATCAGCAATTCCAAATCAGTGTTTTTAATTTTTTTGAGCAGCAAGCCAGCAGCCCCTGCCCAACTTACACCACTGAATGCTGCTGACACTCACTGAATAAGACAACGAGCAAATACGAGTGTGTGTTTTTAACAAAGAGTTGAACAAGCTGCCCAAGCTATGATCTCAGTGCCAGCAGCCCATGCTCTGACTTACCAGCCACTGAAGCAGCCCACACTCGCTGAATAAAGCTAGTGAGCAAATTTCTTACTTTTTTTTTTTTTTTTTAACAATTTGATGTTGCGGAAGCAGCAGGCTTAGCAGCCCCTGCCCCCCACATTCACCAAGGACTGCTGCCTGAATCTTAAGTCAGATATGAAATTAAAAAAAAATCAAGAACTCTTTCCTTGTTCTTTTTCTGTTCTCCCCCAAATAACTGGTAGCTGCAAACTATAAGATCTGGGTCAGCCACTGACCCCATTTTCACCACAGACTGCTGCTGAGATTACAGATAAGATTAGACATTTTCCCCCCTTTTTCTGTGTTTTTCCCCTTGCAACTCGTTAGCTGCTAAGCAGTAAGGACTGAGCCAGCCCCTATCCCCTGACTTTCACCACAGACTGCAGCCAGAGTTTTTTCTTATGAATTATATCCAATGAAAGAACAAGGAAACGTATATTTTTTCCACACAACACTGCTGTGGTAGATGCACAAGCTAGAGCAATAAAGTTTGACCCACCCCCTGTCCCAGCAATGACTGCTGCATGAGTTTACAAGACAAATTTCTTTTATAATTTCATCCAGAAGCAAATGATTTAATACCTTTTAATGGACCAACATAGATGTAACAACAAGAACAAAGTGCTCTAGCTTTTGGACCAACCAGTCCTTCTTCAGAAGCTCATGGCAGTTGTTTAGAAAATACAATACTTATAACAGCTAGATAATTCAGAGAAAAACAGAAAAAAATCCCCATTGGTCTAAAATACTTATTTAAAAAAAAACAAAACCAAAACAAAAAAAAACAGAAGATGATGTCAGAGAAGTTTAACAGTACTATACTGCCTTCAGCCAGAAAGAACCTTGGGTCAGACGTGCTTGGTAGAACACGCATACAAAGAATCCTATTGCATATAAATTAAATTGACATAGGATAACACTGCTGAAGCAGATAACTCCTAAATCAAGCTATGAGTGTCACAGTTAGTATAGAGATGTGATTACTGAAAGGCAACCCCACCCAGATTAAAGACAAACTAAAATTGTTATAGGGCTCATGAAGTTTCAATGTTTGCATTATAGACAAGAATTTACCAGTAAAGTTGTCTTGAAAACATCAGTGCACACTGTGTGATGTGTAAAATCTAGCTGGACCTGTCACCCAGCTGTATTCTCAAGCTAAATATAAGGCCCAAGAAATTTCAAAAACCTCAGGACTATATAAATGATAATTTAAATATAAATTGATAGTATTAGTGTCAAACAAAAAACTAGTCGAGGAACCTCAAGGAATTAAGACCATGTAGCCTGATATGTACTGATGTCAGTATATACTGAGAATGTAACAATTTGATGTACCACAAGTGTCTAAGGAATCTGAAAAAGAGATAAAAATGTAATTTCTCTCCTCCTCTTCATACAAACAATACAACCTAACCCACCCCACATCACCATAACGTGGGTTGGGGAAATACATCGCTTAAAGGAGATGATGTGTCTCTCTTCTCCCCCCCCCCTTTTTTTCTCTCTCTCTCCCACAGACACACACACACTCCCCTCTCTCTCTCTCTTTCTCCTAGTGAACCTATATTAACATCAGTCACTGCAATTGTTCCCCAAAGGAATTCAACTTGTCATGAAATCCTGAGTAAAAGGGCTTATGTCTCCTAATACCTACAAAGCAAAAATGTAGCACTATTTAACTGTACTACTATCTGCATAGTAACATATCCAAGGATACTAGATAGAACTACCATGAAATAAACATGCCACTCTCCCCAGGATAATTTCAGTCAAAGAAATGTTTTATTTTATTGGCCTTCTACACAAAATAGCTGCACCAGTAAGTGTTGGGCCAGCCCCTGCCGCCACGTTCACCACTACTGCTCAAGAGGGACTTTTTGAATATTTCAGTATGAGTAGTTTTAGTTGGTACAGAACTGGAGTGCTACTTAGACAAATTAATAATAACTGATGACAATCTTTTTTTTTTTTAACGGTTAACAGAACAGAATGATGCATCACCGTGCACTTCCATTTAGTGACACGCCTGCTTCCTTTGGTGTCATAGTTGCTGTTCCGTAGCATTTGCATTCCTATTGCGGTACCATGACCATGCTGCTACTATTTGTGTTACCGCTTCTGCTCACGCCACTGTGTGCATTACCTTTATGCTTTAACTGTTTTTTTGTTTGCATTTCCTTTTACGTCACCGTGTGCATTTGCGTTTGCGCTTGTGTTTCTGTTTCCTTTGGTGTCATCGTTGCTGTTACCGTGTCTGTTTCCAATTACATTACCATGCCCGTGTGCATTACGGTTTGAGTTTCCGTATGCGCTTGCATTTGTTTTCATTAATGTTTGCGCTTGTGTTTGTATTACCATTGCGTTAGCTTCACCATGTGCGTTAACATTTGCACTTGCGTTTGCGTTGCCGTTACTTCACTATTTATAGTGCACATTCTCAAAAAGGTAAATTCATGGCAAAAAAAACTCAGTTTAATGCATCAGTTAGGGGTGTTCCACAGTGACAAAAGCAAGGAAATTCGATGCTAGGGTTTCCACCCCTTGCACCTCACCCCCGGCCCACCACCACCACCAACAGGCATCGGGGTGTGCGTTGGAGTAGTTGGTCCTAACTCTTACCCCATTTTCCTATACTGCACCAACTCGGCTTGTTTACAGTTGGGATGGGATGAGAGTTGGGACCGATGACCCCAACGCACACCCATATGCCTTTTGGTGGGGCGGGGTGGGCGTGCGGTGCAAGAGGTGGGAACCCTAACATCGAATTTCCTTGCTTTTGTCGCTGTGGAACAACCCTAACTGATGCATTGAATGGAGTTTTTTGCCATGATATACATACATACATACATACATACATACATACATACATACATACATACAAAAAGCCAGCAGAATAGGCCTCTTGGTCTGTCATGTCTGCTCTGTTGCCAGCCCCTACTGGGTGCTCATCCCCGCCCCCCACCCCAGAGAGAGTCCTCCCAAGCTTCAGTTTCCGTGTGTGTGTGTGGCCTGATTAAGACTGGTTAATCTCACACAATTTGTATTGTAATGCAGTAGTGAGCTACTCCTTTCTACTGGTGCTTGGGGGTTTTAATAAATAATAGAAACATGGCTTATATGAACCCCTCTTTGGCGCCCGAGGACTTGATAACATCTTTCAGTTTAAAGGGGAACACCTAGCTTTTCAGTAGAAAAGTAGCAGGACTCGCAGGTCCCAGTTTACAAATTTGCAAAAAAGGTTTAAGTTTTAAACTACTTACTAGCCTGTGATATTTGTTTTTCATCTGGTTGATCCTGTGTGGCCCCCCTCCCGCCGCCAGCCATTACTAGCAATGGTTTTTCCCAGAGTCCCCGTGGCAAGCCCCCTGATGTGTCTGATGGGCTAAACCGCAGGGGACACCTACATGTCTTAATGCATGTAGTAATCTTTACTTATTCGGCACATAATCTCACTTATAACACTGGTAGTGATAGTCGAAGTATGCACATGCCCATACTTCAACTTTCAAGCATGAATTGTGACAGGTTAGTATGCTTGTGTGTGTGTGTTTTTTTTTTTTTTTTTCCCCCCTCTCTTTTCAATTTCTGTTTTATCCCCCACCCGAACCCAGGCACAGTACCCGATGTACCACCCGCAGATCAACTGTAGGAGGAAACCCCCATGCTGCCGTGGCTTACCCCCTAGGTGGGGACCAGTTTGGGAGTGGGCAGCTGGATGGCTCAAGCTACCCCCTCCCCTAGTAGCTTAGTCTTCATCGGAATCCTTTCCAGAAACGCTCCAGCCAGTGGCGAGGGCCTACCTAGCCCTCTGATCAGTGTCAGGTCAGGGCCTTTTTCCCCATGAGTACTGCCCCGGAGTCATGGCGTGCGCTTTAAATCAAGTCTTATGCCGGCATCCGACATGCTGCACTTCTGCTGTGGGGCGTGGGCATTTTAAACCTTCAGCTTCCACTACAGGTTGGACATGCACCTAGCCAAGTTTCCCCCACCCCCGGAGGAGATGAGCAGTTTAAGGGACGCTCATCCTCTTCCCCCCCACCCCCTGGCCAGCCCTACAGCAGCCTGGGTCCATTCCTGAACCCTGTTCACTGGCGCTGCAAGCGGTAGTGCTACCGCTGTGCCGGGGAACTGGCATTGGTACGCTTGTTTTTTGATCGGATTAATTTTAAACTCATTAGCTGTGTACGTACTACAAGGCAGTGTATATACTGAATAGACAGGAAAACAAATCTGCACTAGTCCATGAATGAGTTTACCCATGCCTCTGCATGCTTTGGTGCTCATGGACTCACGGGGGCATTAGTGGCTGACTACCAAAGCAGACTGCTCAAGAATATTTAACTCGATCAAAAATTAGCAAAATGATGCATCTCCTATGGCACTGATGCATTTCTTAGTGCTTCTTACACCAACAGGATAACTGCAGACATGCACTGTGAAATTTTTTTTTGGAATATTCTGTTTGACAGTTTTTTACATACAGACAAACGTGGACAATAAAAAAAAAAAAAAAAAAAAAATAGATGCAATCATGTGTAATTTGTTATTGACATTAAGAGAAATAAAAGAATCATATTTCCAGTCCATTCCACATATTCAAGTGCCATTCCTATTCATATATTCAGCCCCATTCTGAGCATCATATTTTCAGAAACACTCAAAGAGGCTAGGAAAGGTGACCATTCTCTCACAAATGCCTCATCCCTATCCACCTGAGTCAGCCTTTCCAATGCGAGGGAGCGAAGGAATACCCGCCGCCACTCCAGCACTGTAAGCCTAAACCCTGAGACCCAGGTATTTTGGATACAGTGACTGGCCAGTACAAACAGAACCCTTATCCATCTAGGAAGTGGCAGTCACTCCTCATCTCCTCCTGTTACCTCAACTCCAAACAAACATATCAGGGGGTCTCGTGGCAGTTGTCTTCCAGCTATCCGATTCACCTCTTTCACCACCTCCCCCCAGAATTTGACCGATACTGGGCAAGACCAGCAGTAGTGGATATAAGTGCCTACGTCTCTATTGTACCTCTGACACTGCGAGGATATCGCGGGGTGTGCCCTGTGCACCATTGCTGGGGGCCAATACATTCTGTGTAGAAACTTAAAAAAAGGCCTCTTTGAACTTATTACATACAGTTATACCCCTCGGCATACCTAAGGCCACTTTCCAATTCTCCTCAGAGATTTGTTGACCCAGATCTCTTTCCCATAAAGCCTTTGTGCTCCCAGTCAAATCTGGTAGTCTTTGATTACCCTGCTTAGCAACCTTCCCTATGAAGCCCTTTGGATCTTTCTTGGCGTAATACACCAGCTGTTCAACCATGTTTGGTTGCATCCATTCCCTACCACTCTTATCCAACTTTCCCACAAAGGCTCTTAATTGCCAGTATCTAATATAAGTGGGATGTCCCCAGCCTCAAGTTTTGCCTAACCTTCTCAAATGCACTGGGCTCTCCTTTCTCTAGCAAATTACCTACATTATCTACCCCTCTTCTTTCCCATTCTTGAAAGCCTCCATCCTCCATCCCCCATCCCCGGCAGAAAAAAGGGGTTCCTCACTATCTGTAACAGTATAGTCTCCCCTTGCCCCAGTCCTTTCTGCCTCCAAAGGTGTTCCCATGCCTCAAGTGTCTCCCTCACCAGGGGGTTACCACTCCCCAGTTCCCTATATACTCGAAGTCCCCTACTATGCAAATATGCAGTAAGTCTCCCTTGGGTCCCCCACTGTTCTGACTCCACCCAGCTTGCTGCCGATGGTCGATGTACCCAGTCAGCTATCCCTCTGAGCTGCACCGCCATATAGTACATACCCAGATCCAGAAAGTTAAGTCTCCCTTTAGTTCTCTCCGCCTTAAGCCGCTTTAGACTAATTCAAGGCTTCTTGCCCTGCCAAGTAAATTCCGTGAACCCCTTCTCTATTCTTTTTACATCTCCCATAGTTAGTCTCAACTGCAACATCTGCACAGGGTACAGGATCTGGGGCAGAATGTTCATTTTTATCAGGTTGATCCTCCCTAACCACGAGATAGGGAGTTGCATCCACCTTTTAAGATCTGCGAGAATCGTCTTAATCACTTTGAAATTTTAAATAAGAGCCGGCAGTGTCCCTCTGCCAGAAATTGGTAGTGTGTGATACGGTACTAAACAAACTGAAAAAAACTGTTTAGTCTGCTAGCTCTTTAAACTGACCATCACGACTAACAAAACTATTACTTCACTCGATAGAAAAGAAATGCATGATGTCTAGACGAGCGACACTAAGTGTACCCTAATCAGTGCTAGAAGTTTGCAAAATAAAATGGATGAACTAAGAGCTATAATAGCGATGAAGTAATACTCTGTTATAGCAATTATGGAAACATGGGGAAAGAGATGACCGGTTACACCCTCTACTGTCAAGATAAAAACCATAGGATGGGAGGTGGTGTAGCTATGTACATTAAGAAGTGATCACTGCCACTGATGTAAGCAAAAAAATTAAAAAGCCTAAGAGTGAAACAAACTTTGTGGGTCAGAGTTAACGCCATTGATGATAAATCATTTATTGTTCTAGGTGTTTGCTGCAGACCTCTTAATATTTCATCAGATATTAACAATGAGATCGTTACTGAACTGGAAGATGTCTGCGTAGTAGGTGAAGTAGTGCTTGTGGGTGATACGAATCTTGGGGACATTGACTGGGATAAACAAACTTCAACTAGCATGCAGGAAAACATTTAAATACCTCCCACAACAGCTTTTTCTCAAACTACATCGTTGTCACCCCACAAGGGAAAACAAACTTTCAGACATTATATTGACATCAGACAATATTAACATCATGAACTGTAGTTAAAGGAGATCTACTGGCACAGATGAAGCAGCTACTGCTGCACAGATTGGGGCTTCAGTACCTCACTCTCCCCCTGCAGACACAATATGAAAATACGAAAATGGAGCTTCTTACATTTGTTATGAGTATTCAGGCGTTAAATACATTTTTATGAATATTGTGCCAGCAGGGTGGATCGGGGTACTGAAGCCTCAATCTGTGCAATGATCGCTGCTTGGTCTGTGCCTGTAGATCTCTCTTTAAACCCCCTCTTTCAAACAGTGACCATAACAAAGTGGACTTTAACATATTTTTCTAGGTTTACACTAAACAATGGGATAACGAAAATACTTCTTTACAACAGAGCTAACATAGGAGCAGTTAAATCGATGCTTATGGATATAAACTGGAACATGCTATTAGCAAAAATTAAAAATGCTAATGACGTGGATGGAATTTAGAAATGTTATCCAGTCTATTTGCAATAAGTTTGTCCCTACCAAAATAAATATGGTAACACAGGACTATGACCTAAATGGTTATCCAAGCCAATGAAAAGATTAATCGACAGGCAAAATAAAGCTTATAAGAAGTATATAAGTTACAGAAACAAATTGTACCTTTAAACTTTATCAAAACAACACAAACGCTGTAAATTAGCTATAAGAAAAGCAATAAGGGAAGCAGAATGTTGGCCATAAATGTGAACAAAAACAATTGTAGAGAATTACGTATATTTCATTAATTCATTGAAGAATAAGAACAAAATTGGCCCAATTGAATACAACATTGCATCAAGTTCTCTGACTAAAATGGCAGATATCTTAGAGACTCACAATGAAAATACCCTGCACCTTACCTATAGGTGTCTTGCCGCCAGAGTAGCCCAATAAAATAACAATGTCTGCAAAGTTTAAAGTAATTAAAAAAGTTAAATCGAACGTGAAAACCAGGTATCAAGGACTTGCTGTGGTTTTTTTTTTTTTGTTTGTTGTTTTTTCTGCCGCCCCAGCTCCGCCCCACCCTCAATAGCATGATGATGAAATGCCAATGAGTGCGGGGATGCGCTCCATTATTTGCAATAGGCAGCAGTTTTTCTGTGTTTTTAAATGAGATAGTGACCACTTGGCAATGATACGAGGGCACCGGTCAACTAACAAGGGCCTTGTTAGTTGACCAGTGCCCACATTTAAAGTTGGATCAGAGAGCTGTCTCTCTGGAGTCCCAAGATGATATATCCCACATTTCAGACACAAGTATCAGTTTAAAACTCTGTGTCTCCACACCCCTTCTTTAAGTCATCTAGCTCCTCCTTTTAGAATATAAAATTACAAACATGATTCCTACCAGGAGGTATTTTAAATGTGAACATCGGCAAAAACCCATTTCCCAAATTGAGTCTTTGATCAACCAGTTACTTTGAGGTTTACAGCCCGTCACCCAAGTGTGAGATAGCAAACGGGAATCGGCTAAATGACGTCCTTACTAGATGTGATAAAATATATATTTAGTTTCTAACTTCAAAATCATGAGGTCATAAAAAAGGCCTTTCTCAAGGAAGTTAATTACATTAGAGATTTCCTGGTCAGTGTAATACATCCTGTGATTTCAGCTGCTGACACGTTGTAATTTTAAAAGGGCCAAATCTCACAAACTGACATTTCATACACTGACCATTTATTTATAATACCAATATCATACAGTAATCATAACCAGCTGGCCAAGTGTGTCTCTACCAGTTGAGGTAATTTATATAAGCAAAAATAAAATGGAGTTCTTGAGGCGAGGGAATACATTACATTGTTACAACTAATGGAGCAAACTGACAACATGCCTAATAACTCCTATCCCTCTTTGTATGAACTTTTGTAGTGAACCCCCACTGCCTGGGAATATAAAGCGGAGGCTGTGGTGGTCAGGGCCAAAGGTGCATCATTCCTTACACATCCTACTAGCACTGTCTATGTGCATAGATGTTTTTTAAATAAGGTATAATCACTGTTATCAAAATGGGGTAGTGGTGTGGAGGGGTTGTGGGATAACAGATGGTCCAAACACAACGTCAAGTTCAACACACAATCTCTGTGCGATGTTTATTCAAAATACAGGGAATAACCTTCAGCAATGGCATATTCTTTCTTCAGTACATCAGTTTGCAGCAACAGACTATGTATGTCCCTTTTCTGCACTTAGCCAGCACCTACTAACACTGATCTAAACATTTTTGGTGAAGACCCTTCATCCCTATGTGGGCCTTGTTTGCTTGGGTAGTGGGGGCTCAAAAAGAAAACCACCAAAACAAGATATAGACAGAGAACCTCGGTGCAGAAGCACTGAAAAAAAGGGCATTGGCAACAAATCAAGTTTCAAAGAAATACAACATCATACATACTTCTATAATGCAAAGCATCATGGGTTATATGCAAATCACCATGACATTTCATACTTTTTCAGCTTTCAGCAATTTACATGCATTTTAAATAGCACAACTAAGTTAATTTCAATAATAGTCACCTAATATTTTTTTACCATTATCAAAAACACTTAGTGCTATAGTATTTTCAACATTTACAGGTTTCATAAACATAAGGGGTATACATGTTTTACATACACTTGGAGGTCACCACAATAACCTCCCTGTAGGAGGACCTAAGGGGGGGAAAAGAGGACACTATATAGCATAGTCAAGAAAGGGAAGGGGTGCCCATAGGTGGCCAACCTTATGGACTAGAAATTGTAAAGGATAGATTAGGCTAAGAAATAGAAGAACTGTTGCAGCAGATTTATGAGAAGGTCGGTCCTCGAGTGGCAGAAGCTTCCTGTCACAAGTAGGGCAATAAAGGATTGGCAGTGAAAGAACATTTTGAAGGATTTTATTGAACCAAATGAGGGTGATGGGCAAAAAAATATAGGGTAGTAGTAAAAAAAAAAAGGGGTGTTGGTCTGCCGCACTAAAATAATGAATGGGGAACATGGTCCCCATTCTCTCCCTGTTAACTACCCTGGCAGCCCAATGATTTTTCTATCACCAGCATTATTCTTATATGGTGGTCTACTGGTCCCCAGTATGGGCCTGACTTCTGGGCCGTTGGGCCTTGATTCCTGCCAGGCACATCGGTGGTCAACAGATACGAACATACGAAATTTGCCAGCAGATAAAGGCCTAGAGGTCTATCAAGTCTGCTCGAATGTGCAGCTAGCACCCCTTATTCTGCAGCTGCCCCTCCCTTCCCCTTCATTAACCCTCTCCCTTGTCCTGTCCCATCCTTGTTTGAAGCAGTCCACTGTTCTACTGCATACCACTTCAGCAGGTAACGCATTCCACCCAGCCACCACCATCTCTGTAAAAAAGTGTCTCCTCATCTCCCTCCTGAACCTTCCTCGCTCCAGTCTCATATCATGGCCCCTGGTGTCCCTCCCCTCCCTTACTTTGAACAGCCCCTCTGTACCTGTCTTGTTTATTCCTTTCATGTATTTAAAGGTTTCAATCATGTCACCCCTGTCTCTCCTCTCCTCCAGTGAGTACATGTTCAACTCCTTCAACCTCCTCTCGTATGATAAGTCTCCCAGCCCCTTGATCATCTTTTTCGCTCTGCGCTGCACCCCCTCCAGTAACTTAATGTCCCTCTTCAGATACAGACGCCAGTACTGCACGCAGTACTCCAGGTGTGGTCTAACTAATGACCTATACAGTGGCAGAATCACCTCCTCCCTTCTCGAGGATATACCCCTTGCAATACAACCCAGCATTTTGTTGGCCTTTGCACCTGTCTTCCTGCATTGTGCCGAGTTGTTCATTGACCCTGTAATGAGCACACCCAGATCCTTCTCCTCCTCTGTCTGGGCTAGCTGCACTCCCCCTAGCTGGTAACTCCTCCTTGGGTTCTTCATCCCAAAATGCAGCACCTTGCACTTTTTGGCATTAAAGCCCAGTTGCCAGGTGTCTGACCAGGTTTCAAGCTTTGCCAGATCATCCTGCAACCCCTGCCATCCCCCTAGGTCATCCACCACTACGCCTACCTTGGTATCATCAGCAAATAGACTGATCTTGCTCTTGAAGTCCCGTGATATGTCTGCAATGAATATCCCAAACAACGCTGGTCCCAACACTGAGCCCTGTGGAACACGGCTCGTCACTGCCCTTGGGTGTGTAAGCTCCCCACCCACCACCACCCTCTGTTGCCTTCCCTGCAGCCAGTTTCCTACCCATCTCACCAGCTTTGCACCCGCCCCCGTGCCTACTAACTTTCTTCCCAGCCTTCCATGTGTCACGGAGTCGAATGCCTTACTGAAGTCCAGATACAGGACATCCACTGCATGGCCTCTGTCCAGTTGCCTAGTTACCCAGTCATAGAACTCGACCAGGTTGGTTTGGCAGGATCTGCCACGTATGAAGCCCTGCTGTCCTGTAGTCCTTTGGCCTCTAGGAGGGTCACCAGCCTCTCCTTCAGGATAGTCTCCATTAGCTTACCCACGATGGATGTGAGGCTCACTGGTCTGTAGTTTCCCGGTTCATGCTTGGGGCCACTCTTGTGGAGGGGCATCACATGAGCCATCCTCCAGTCCTGAGGTGCACACGCCGAATGTAGTGAGGCATTAAATAGGTCTGCCAAAGGTCCTGCAAGGATCTCTGCCAGCTCCTTCAGTACCCTGGGGTGGATGCCATCTGGGCCTGGCGCCTTGTCCACCCTCAGTGCCTTCAAACCCTCTCGAACTCTGCTCTCCATGATTTCCCCATCTGTCACCACTTCACCACCCCCCGCTTCTGCCATTTCTCCCACCTTGGGTGTCACCCCCTTCTTCTCTTTAGTAAATACTGAGCAGAAGTACTCATTTAGTGCTTCCGCCTTATCGCACCCTGCTTCCACCCAACCCCCCTCCTTCCTAATCCTTACTATGTGGTCCTTACAGCTCCTTTTCTCCTGATGTATTTAAAGAAGTCCTTCTCCCCCTTCTTAATTCCTTGTGCCAGCCTGAGTTCCGTAGATGCTTTGGCTCCCCTTACTGTCCTTGTCACCTCCTTCGATTCTGTCAAGTACTCCTCCCTGTCCTCCCCCCTCCCTGTTTTCTTGTACTTCCTAAAGGCAGCTCTTTTCCTCCTTACCTTTTCCATGACCTCCTTGCTCAACCAGATCGGTTTCTTAGCTCTAGCCTTCTTGCTCTGGGCTTTGCAGCAGGTTTTGGTTGCCTCCACTATCCCCAGCTTTATGAGCTCCCACCTCTGGTTAGTGTCCATACTAGATTGAATTCTGGCCAGGTACCCTTTTACCACTTCCCCCATCCTCCCAAAGTCTGCCCTCCTGAAGTCCAGCACTATTGTGCCAGATTCCACTCCTTCCTTGCCCATATCCAATGTGAGCTATACTGAGCGGTGGTCACTCCCTGACAGCGGTTCCTCCACTGTAAGTTCTCACAAAGTCCCCATTTGCCAGCACAAGGTCAAGGGTATTTCCTAACCTGGTTGGTTCACTGACCATTTGCAGCAGGAAGCTGTCCTGAAGGCATCCAGCAGTACCTGCTCCCTTCTGTTCCTGGTTGTTTGGGTGCTCAGTCCACTCCTGGCATGTCGAGTCCCCCACAATCACCACACTACCCTTCTCGCAAGTCCTCCTGATCTGTCCCGCTAGTTCCCTGTCTAACCCCTCTGTCTGAGATGGTGGCCTGTACACCACTCCCATTCTAAGAATCCTATTCTTGGAATCCTGGATTTGCATCCAAAGTGACTCCGTACTACCCTTCTCCCCTTCCTCCCTTACACACTTCAGTCCTTCCTTCACATATAGTGCCACCCCCCCCCCTTTTCCCAATCACTCTGTCCCTACGAAATAATCTGTACCCTGGTACAGACAGGTCCCAGTCATTGTATTGGGTGGCCCATGTTTCCGTGATGACTGCGATGTCCACTTTTCCCTCTGCCATGAGAACCTGTAACTCTGCAGTTTTCCTCCCAAGGCTCCTAGCATTAAGGGTAACCACCTTCCACCCCTCCCCGCCTCATCCTGCCCTCCTTTCCTAGCATCACCAACAGTACTTGCCATTTGTCCTTTGTCACTGTTATGGGGGTAAGCTCATATGGTTTCCCAACCTGTGGTCTCTGCATATCTCTTCCCCACTCCTAGTTTAAATTCCCAACTTCCTCTATGTACTCCTCCATCCTCTGTTTCAACACTTTCTTTCCCTCCTCACTCAAGTGTAGTCTGTCCTTGGCATAGAGACTACTGTCCTTCCAGGTCCCCCCCAACAGCCCATACCCTTTAGCAAAACACCAGGTTCTTAGCCATCCGTTAAATTCCTCTATTCTCAGCTTTGTTGTTGTGCTTGCCTTTGGCACAGGAAGTATCTCTGAAAAAGTTACTGATCTTCCTGCCCCTCACATAATTGTGCTAGTTCCTCAAACCTCCTCTGGACTGTGTCTACTGTCTTGTCAGCCAGGTCGTTTGTCCCAAGATGTATAATTAAATGAGGCTTGTCCCTACCCCTTCTAGCATATTTCAGAACAGACTGTCCCACCCTTTCCTCTGTCATTCCTGGCATGGCCTCCACCCAAATGTGACTATGCCTCTCCCCCTTGCTACCCCACCTAACTCCTCTTAGTATTGAGTCCCCCAGCACTAAGATTCCACCCCTCTTTACTCCCTGCTTGCTTCCATTCATCTCCCTCTCTCCTTTCCAGCTCCTCTTCTTCCTTCTGCACATTATTTCCCCCTTTTACCCTGTTGCAATTCTCCCAGCAGAACCCCCCCCCCGCTCCAGTTTGGTCAAGGCATTTATCAATTACTCCTCTAAATTTCATCATTTCCCTCCTCCACCTTCTTCCTCTCTAGCAGTGCACAACTATTTTCTGAAGGCCTTCCCAAATGCCGCTTCTCTCTCTTCATAGTAACCCGTTCTCTCCTTTCCACTCCATGACTTTTGCCACTTCTTCGCCTCCCCTCACAAGTCCCTATCTCCTCCTTCCATTTGTCTTTTGTCTCCTGACCTGGTTTCCCCGGCAATTGTTCTTCCTGGCCTGGGCCCCTTTGTCTCTGCTTCCCTTCTTCTGACTCTCTCCTCCCCAGTGTTGGCTTAAATCGCCCTCCCTCATCTCCCCTTCTTCCTCCCTCCAGTATTGGGCTAAACCCACCCCCAATCTGCCTTGCCTGTCTTAGTTCCTTCTGCAGACCCTCAATCTCCTTTCTAAGTTTTTCTATGTGGTTGCACACTAAACATCCTCCCACACCCAGGCAGTTTTTAGAAAGATTGGTGCACTCAGTTGCTGCAGCCTACCACCCTACCCATTGCTGTCATTGTCCACCAGGACCCCCCCCACCCTTCCAGATGCAGGATACCAAACACTCCCCCAAGTCTCCCCTCTCCCTCCTCTATCAGTGCAAAACATTTTATTTCCCTTACCTCCTTTGTTGCACAAGTTTAGCTGTATTGAGCAACTGCTTTTTATATTCCTATCCTTCCTATCCACACTCAAAAACAGACTTTAAGTAGCCATTGCACAACCTTCTTCAAACTCCTACTCCTCCTTTCCCCAATGCAATATCAATGTGAAGAAGTAATAATGAAAGCTCCTAGATTTGCATTTACTTCCCTTCCACTGAGAGAGCAGTGACCTCTTCACTTGCTGCTGTTCCTTTCCTGGATGTCTGCTTTTGCTATGACAGGTGCATATCCTTTGCCTGTTTTGAGGAAGTGATGTCAGAACCCCGGTATAAAGGAAATAATGGACCACGGGTGGGACCAGCCCAAGTCTTCTGGAAACAGGTAGCTGAGGCCTCTGGTCAGACCATTAGCACCCTTCTCCCCCACTCTGCACTCAAACTTTGCAGCTGGTGAAGCCAGCAACAATGAATCACAATTCTACTCAAAGCCCCCCAAATAAGTTTGCTACCCAAAGAAACAGGACTCCAATTCAAACAGCTTCACCAACAACACATCAAAATAGGCTTGGAATTAGAAGATATGTGTCTCCAATTCAAAGAAACAGACCCAGTTAAATCACACCAATTATGTTTTAAAACAGAAGAAATAGGTCTCTACAAATGCAGCCTGCCACACAGTGAATCAAACAAATGAGCCGACTTATAGCTACCAAAACAGGTTTCAAAATTCCAACAGCCCCAAACAATACCCTGCTAGCCCCTTAGTAATAAGAAAGAAAAGAAATAACCTTCTACCAAGTAGAATCCACAAAAAACAATGTAAAACAACAAGAAGCTACTGTACTGTAGATCTGATCTTGTCCCCCTTCTAGTTCCTTCTGAGAAGCCAAAGCACTGAGTTCCAAACTCTGCGACTTCCCTTGTGCTGCTTTCAAAATCAGACAGTTCCAAACTCTGTGACTTCCCTTGTCACATGGGGCACAGTTGTGTGTTTCCAGGCCTGTGAGTGCTGCATCTGTAATAGAATGGTTCTACATACTAACATACTAAAATGCCAGCAGAATAGGCCTAACGGTCTTTCGCGTCTGCTCGTTTGGTCAGCCCCCACCCTGGGAGCTGACCTTGCTGCCTTCTTCGCCTTCTCTGGCTTCTCCCTTCCCAGTTCCGGATATTCTCGCTGCATTGGATTTTGCTTCCAGAACCCTTCCCCTGTACCTGTCCCACCCCCTCTTGAACCCCTCCACTGTCTCTGCCTCCACCAGCCCCCTAGGCAGCGCATTCCATGGCTCCACCACCCTCTCAGTGAAGTAGCACCTCCTCCTTAGTCATTAGTGGGATCCCACAGGGATCAGTCCTTGGGCCCCTCCTGTTCAACGCCTACGTCTCTGACATAAGGACAGGTATCAGGAGTGAGATGAGTCTCTTTGCGGATGACTCAAAACTGGGGGGGGTGGTGGATGGGGAGGGTGGCCCTACAGGGGCACCTGGAGGCTCTGGAACAATGGTCTAGAAAGTGGAAGCTGAGGTTCAATGCAGGGAAATGCAAGGTACTGCACCTGGGAGTCAGAAACCCGGGCCAAGTGTACACCTGTTGGGGGATGCTACAAGTCTCGATGGCTGTGAGGGACCTGGGGTGGTGGTGGATGTCAAGATGAACAACTCGGACACTTGTAGGAGGGCAGCGGCAAAGGCCAACAGGATGCTTGGATGCATCGCTAGGGGTATCGCCTCCAGAAAGAAGGGAAATGATACTCCCACTGTATAACTGCTTGGTGAGGCCGCACCTCGAGTACTGCATGCAGTTTTGGAGGCCTCATTTAAAGAAGGACATTAAACTCATGGAGAGGGTCCAGAGGAGGGAAACCAAAATGATTTGGGGCTTGGGGGATAGGACCTATGGGGAGAGGCTCGAAGAGCTAAATATGTACACATTGGAAGAGAGAAGGGACCGTGGGGACATGATAGAGGTCTTCAGGTACATGAAGGGGTAAATAGGGGAGGAGCAGTCTGGGTGCTTCAAGGAAGGGGCAACTAGAGGTATGGGTGGAAGCTGGAAGGGGGGAGATTCAGGGGAGAAAGGAGGAGTGCTACTTCACTGAGGGGGTGGTGGTGGAGCCATGGAATGTGTTGCCCAGGGGGCTGGTGGAGGCAGAGACAGTGGAGGGGTTCAAGAAGTGGTAGGACAAGGTACAGGGGAAGGGTTCTGGAAGCAAAAACCAGTGCAGCGAGAATATCCAGGACTGGGAAGGGAAAAGTCAGAGAGGGAGAGGGGGGCAGCAAGGTCAGCTCCCAGGGTGGGGGCTGACCAAATAAGCAGACACGAAAGACCGTTAGGCCTATTCTGCTGAGTTCAGTGCGACTAAAATGAGGCCCTAGATGTGTCAGAATATTTTCTGCACACGTAGTACAGCGTTTACATTGACAGTTATGTTGCAAACTTGTGTTTAATTTTAAATTGGGGAGGGGTGCAGAATTTGATGAAAACTTGATCCTGCCTGAGGTTTGTACGACGTATGTTTGGCCCTTGGCACTGATCACACTAGGGACCATTTATAAAACGTTACTAAAAACGTTTTAAAAATCTATCCATAGTACAGTTATCTAAGCGTTCACATTCACTTCAGACAACCGTGCTGGGTGGGAGGGGTTCCCAGGCATGACTGCGGCACCAACTCCGGTTGGTGCCGCAGTGCACAATGGCCCCGTAAACGCAGACTGAAACTGATTGGGACAAAAAATATATGGGCAGAATCGGGGATTCTTCCTCTGCACAGTGGTGCCTGTGATGTAACTTTTTTTTTTTTTTTTTTTTTAATTTTATTCTGTGGCTGATAAAATGTATTTTCTTGCCGGATGGGTTGCCTTAACCCATGTTACAGCATGGTTTGTGTACACATTGTTGTTAACACGGATTAAGGTTATCGTGTTTAGCTAAAACCGTGCTAAAGATCACCTCTTAGCAGAGTTTTAGCATGGTTTTAGAACACGGTTGTAAGACGGTTTTAACCGTGTTACAGTGTGAACGCAAAGTGTGTTCTGGGAGCTTAAAACGATTTCCGGCAGTTAAACCTTTTTAAGCTTCCTAGTGTGAGCAGGGTCTTAATGTATTGATGATGGTTTTAGAATTACGTGGTGCAGTTGGCTGTTCACCCACGTCACCAAGAAATGTCACCAGTATGTTGTACTGAGTTTCTCCTGATTGTTTTCTCCTCTGAATAAATTGTTTTGACTGAAATTTAAAGTCTTATGAAATTTTGGCTAATTGCCACCAAAGCATTTTAGCAAAATTACAGAACCCTTACCCTGATCTCATAAACCAAACATTGCCTGCCCAGCTGCAGTAGCTATTTTGTCATCTGAATAATGTGGTTTGTCTTTAATACAAAACTGCTTTAGCAAAAAGTGTGCTTAGCAATGTCCTACTTTATATAATTTTACTGCTCAGAGTACCTGATTTCAGTTGATGTGCAGTAGTAAGGTAACTTTTTATCTCAACAGTTTTGGGGTTGCCCGAAGTGGGAGTGAGGATTTTATGGAGAACCACATTCATGTTCTAGTTTATATTTTTATTTGATGGTGCTGTACTCGTGTCTTCAGTTCCTAATGTAGGTGAACACTATTCTGTAATGCCTGTCCCTTTCTGTTTACAGTGTTTGGGTGAATGCACTGTACTTGCATAATGTTTGCTGCTGCTATCTCCTCTGCCTACTGGGGCCCTCTTGTTAATTGGGTGTTGCACTTGAATGAGCAGCCCTAGCATGAACATTTTCCATAAACAAAAGGTAAAGCAAAGGGAGGGCATATAATTTGCTCAAGGACACACAGTGTGCCATTGGCTAATGGGACTTGAACCCGGGATTCCCATTATGTTACAATTGCTGGACTACAATCTGTGTCCTAAGTGGCAGTGCCACTTAAAGTACCTGTTGTACATGTGCTAGTTTATAGTGTTGTTTTCATGATCTTCTCGAAGTAAACATTTTTTGCAATACTTTATCACTCCTTTCAGAGCCCAGAACATCGCAGAATTTATCATAAATGATCCATATGCAATGTATCTGAAAGAACTGTGCAGTGGGTATTATCTCGTAAAACCGCACCCCCCAATCACCACTATACTGTTATTGCTATAGTAGTGAGAATAATGTCTGAACGGGTCTGATTGTATCGCTTGACTGAGCTGCTGGGTCTAAGGGAGTTTAAGTGAATTACTATTTTGTGTAGTACCTGAATCTGAATATCTATATATATTAATAGAAATATCCAATTTTCCAGCTGCAAGTCCAGAAGTAACCCAAACTTTTTAGCTAATACTGTACAGGGACCAATATGGCTTATGATATTTCTGTGAAACATGGAAGGTGTTGCAGTTTGCTGTCTCAAATGGCAGATTTACAACATCAGAAAGAAGTAAGCTTAAACTGGATAGTGGCATCTATTTCCTAACTAGATTCAAGAAATGAAGTGAATGTTAACTGTTAGAATGAGAGAGCGCTATCTGATGTATATAAAAAATGCTTCATGTTAAAACTACCGTCATCTAAAGACTAGCATTGTGAAGCATGAAAGCCTATTAACTGAAAATTACGTTTCTGGGTATTATGTAGCCGATTATCGCCACGCATTATGGGATGCAAAACAGCTAGTAGTGCGAGTCATTTTTGGTTTGGTATTGCACAAAGGTGCAGTCCATTTAGGAGGCTCCAGAGAGTCACCTCAAGACACGTGTGCATCACCACAGATACACTCTGCCACGTGCATGGCAGTAAGGCACTGATAATTGGTTTCTGACTTTTGTGTGAATTGCATGTCAGTGGAAGAGCAGCGAACATGAATGCTAGTGGCCTTAGAACATTGGACTTGTTCAGCAGAGGAGCCCAGCCAGTGAGATATGCTATGGTGAGCAAGCTCTGTAGTGGTTGGGGGCTACCTGGCTGAGCCTGCAACTGTGTGCGACTCTGTCCTAGTCAGGAGGACCCTGCCACCATGACTGACCAACTGCCATGTAGCACCAAGTTGGTTGGTGACGGGAGCACCTTGGCAGACATTTTATTGAAAGCTGCAAGAGGAGAACCGAAGACAGATGAGGCCATGGCTCAGAGTGGAGGCCAGCTCCCACAAAATCCACCTTAGGGATGTCCTAACAGGATATGATGCTGTATCACGATAATTCCCATTGATGAGGAAGGACAGGGGGGAGGGAAGGGGAGGAGGGGTAGCAATGATAGTCAAAAACTGCATTGGCATAGGGGGAGTAGAGGAGGCGGAGGGAACCGTGGAGGCGATTCGGGTCACCTTGATAACAAGGGGGGGCAAGAAAGTAAAAATAGGAGTGGTGTATAGACCTCCTGCCCTGGCGGAGGAGCTGGAGGACAGTCTGGTGGCAGATGTTAGGAGACACTGCAGACTGGGCAGAGGAAAGGTGGTGGTGTTGGGGGACTTAAACATGCCAGGAACAGACTGGGAAACTATGACATCCTCTGTGACCAGGGAACAGAGGTTGTTGGATGTCTTTCAAGACGTGTTCCTAACTCAGCAGGTGAGGGAACCGACCAGGGAGGCATGAGTACTGGATGTGGTCCTGGCAGACAGTGACCAGATTGGGGGCCTGGAGGTAAGGGACCCATTGGCGGGGAGTGACCATGCCACGGTCTGGTTCTGCCTGGACCTAGGAGGGGTAGAAGGCTGCACAAAGACGGAAGTAACCGACTTCAGGGGGGCGGATTTTAAGGAAATGGGAAGGATCCTTAAGGAGCATTTGGATGGGATTGGGTCAGACATGGACGCTGATAGTAGGTGGGAAATCATCAGGAGAGGGGTGCAGGATGCTACCAGCACCTGTGCAAGAGTAAGACGAAAATGTGGTAGGGCCCAAAAACCCTGTTGGTGGACCAGGGAGGTCCAGGAGGTGGTGCGGGGAAAGAAAGCAGCCTATAAGAAATTCAAGTGCTCAAGGAGTGAAAGGGATCGAGGGGAGTACGAGCTGATGGCTAGAAGGGCCACTAGAGTGGTGAGGGCGGCTAAGGCAAGGAAGGAGCAGAACCTGGCCAGGGAAATTAGGAGAGGAAAAAAGGGGTTCTTTAGATACATTGGGGAAAGATGAAGGGTGAAGGGGCAGATTAGCAGGATTAAATCAGGGGAGAGATGGGCACAAGACCCGGGGGAGCAGGCTGAGGTACTAAATGAGTACTTCACCTCAGTTTTCACCAGGGAAAATGGGGATGCTGCATCATACATGGGAGGAGACAGAGATAATGAGGAGGGGGGGACCCTTACCGATCGGCAGGTCTGGGGGCATCACTGGCAGGTGGGGGAGGCTAAGCAGGAGAAGAGTACCAGAAGTGGAAATCACAGCAGAGAGAGTGAGGGAAGCCCTCGGCTCCCTTGACGGAGAAAGCACCGGGGCCGGATAAATATCATCCGAGAGTGTTGAAGGAACTTGCAGATGTCCTGGCGAAACCCCTGGCAGAGCTTTTCACCATCTCTCTGAGGACAGGGTGGGTGCCCCAAGACTGGAAGGTGGCGCATGTAGTGCCTATCCACAAGGGGGGATCAAGGGAGCTGGCAGGGAACTACAGGCCTGTCAACCTGACATCTGTGGTGGGCAAGGTGATGGAGGGCATTGTCAAGGAGAGGCTGGGGGGACCTGGATAAGTCAGGGTGCCTGGACGATAGACAGCATGGATTCATCCCAGGGAAATCGTGTCAGACAAACCTGGTGGAGTTCTATGACTGGGTGACAAGTGCCTAGGACCTGGGTAGACCAGTGGATGTCCTCTTTCTAGACTTCAGCAAGGCATTTGACTGTTCCTCACGTGGGCCTGTTGGATAAGCTAGGAGAAATGGGGGTGGGAAACCAGATGATCAGATGGATAGGCAATTGGCTCCAGGACCGGACCCAGAGGATCGTAGTTGGTGGGATAGTCTCATCTCCAAGGAGGGTCATTAGTGGGGTCCCACAGGGATCAGTCCTTGGGCCCCTTCTGTTCAACGCCTACGTATCTGACATAAGGACAGGAATCAGGAGTGAGATGAGTCTCTTTGCAGATGACTCGAAACTGGGGGCGGTGGTGGATGGGGAGGAGGGGAGGGTGGCCCTGCAGGGGACCTGGAGGCTCTGGAAAGATGGTCTAGAAAGTGGAAGCTGAGGTTCAATGCAGGGAAATGCAAGGTACTCCACCTGGGGGCCAGAAACCCAGGCCAAGTATACACCCTCGGGAATACTACAAGTCTCAATGGCTGAGAGGGACCTGGGGGTGGTGGTGGATATCAAGATGAACAACTCTGAGACTTGTAGGAGGGCAGCAGCCAAGGCCAACAGGATGCTGGGATGCATCGCTGGGGATCACCTCCAGAAGGAGGAAGTGATACTCCTCTTATAACTGCTTGGTGAGGCCGCACCTGGAGTACTGCGGTGCAGTTTGGAGGCCACATAAGAGGGACATTAACCTCCTGGAGAGAGTCCAGAGGAGGGCAACCAAAATGATTTGGGGCTTGGGGGACAGGACCTATGAGGAGGGGCTCGAAGAGCTAAATATGTACACATTGGAAGAGAGAAGGGACCGTGGGGACATGATAGAGGTCTTCAGGTACATGAAGAGGGTAAATAGGGGAGGAACAGTCAGGGTGCTTCGAAGGAAGGAGGAAGGGGCCACTAGAGGGCATGGGTGGAAGCTGGAGGGGGGAAGATTCAGGGGAAAGGAGGGTGCTACTTCACTGAGAGGGTGGTGGAGCCATGGAATGCACTACCTAGGGGCTGGTGGAGGCAGAGACAGTGGAGGGTTCAAGAGGGGTGGGACAGGTACAGGGGAAGGGTTCAGGAAGCAAAATCCAATGCAGCAAGAATATCCGGAACTGGGAAGGGAGAAGCCAGAGAAGGCGAGGGGGACAGCAAGGTCAGCACCCAGGGTGGGGGCTGACCAAACGAGTGGACACGAAAAACCGTTAGGCCTATTCTGCTGGCATTTTAGTATGTTAGTATGATAATTTAATAAAAATACTGTAATTATAGTGCAGTATGAGAGATCCAGATACAGTGTGATAAACAGCCTTGACTTAATCTCTGCTGCTGTGGCATAGAGATGTAGTGAATTCGCGTTGGCACTTCGCTACGCAGAGTGCCCCATAGGAAAGGCTCACTTTGCCTTGTTGTTATTACTTTGCACTGTTGTTCCGCCTTAAACGCGAAGTAAGGCAGAGTAACAACAATATTAGCAGTACACCACCCACCCATACAGTCACCAGAATTAATGTGCCTCCTCAAAGTGCTACTGTCTTGTGTCCAGAAAACTCCCCAGTGCTGAGCTGACAAAGTGAAATGAGAGTGTAACAAGAAATGCAAAGTCTCCCAGAATTAATGGCGCACTCAGTCATGCGTGCAGTGGTCACTCAGTCTCACTAGAATTGATGTGCATCCCCAAAATGCTACTGTCTTGTGTCCAGAAAATTCCCCAGTGCTGGCAAAGTGAAATGAGAGTGTAACAAGAAATGCAGTCTCCCAGAATTAATGGTGCACTGCAAACGCACAGACAAAGATTGCGCTGAGCACTCAAGGGATGCATACGAAAAGGCACAACACCACCTGACCAGTGCTCACAAGTCACAAATCCAAATCTGGAAAGGAATACCTTTTGCCAGTTGGGGGATTAGTGCCCGGCAGTAACAATCCACTACCAGTAAAGATACTACAAAGCACTATAAAAAAATTAATGCAGGTGCGGTGGATAGCAGGTTCACACTGCTGCAGTTACTCAGTGGCACAATAAAAGGTGTCTTAATGGCACGCATCGCGCACACACAAGTAATGTGTAGCAAATTGAAAACCTTTTGTAATATAACCAAATGTTTTAAACAGACAGATTATACACTCTTCACCACAACAATCTGCAAAAAAGTCAATTACTGAAAATATTACTGTGTACATTACAGTTATACAAGAAAAATATAACCAAAACAGAAAGACTGCGTTTTTCTCCTACTTAATGTACCTACACCACAAATACACCCCTCCCCCAAAGCACACTTCACAGTACACAGACTGACTGTTCTAAATTAATATTCAAAATCCACACACAATAAACACTCGATAATATGAGCACAGAAGGGTTTCCTACAATCGATGTACTAAATTTTGAGCAAAAAAATTACTCAAGGCATTTTAAACAGCTTTTAGAGGTTTTGAATCGCAGAACTCTGAGAGCAAACTGTCTCCAGCTACCACTACACACGCATTACTCAGGCCAGAACTGAGGCTGTGCAGAACAATGTAGAGCCCATGTGACCTGCAATCCCATGAATCACTGCAGAATTTCATTTGAAGCTCAATTACAAGGCTGGCTAAGAGTTTGTGGAATTGGGGAGGGGCCTTCGACAAGTAGCACGTACGGTAACCTTCTAGGAGGTGCTGCCCATCTATGGTGTAGGAAAGGCTAGGGTGTTCCACACCATGGGATTCAATCAGTGGTTGAAAAACTGGTGTGGAGCTCAGGGATTTGGCTTCATTAAGGACTGGGGGTCCACCTGGAGTGATGCAAGCCTATACTGGCATGATGGGCTGCATCTGTCCAGGAGGGGAACCAGGATCCTAGGTGATGGGTTTAAATGCTTTATTGGCAGGCATTTAAACTAGCCAAGGGGGGAGGCATTGGAAAGGAGCAGGGAAATCCTAGCCCCCCCCCCCCCAAAAAAATCACGGTAGTAAATGCCAACATAGAGGTGCTGATAGGGAGAAGGGCAGGGGTAAATGGAGAAAGTGACAAAGGACAGGGATGGGGCAAAAAGGAGTAAGGCCATCAGGAAATGGAGGGTAATGAGTATCAATGCCTGTAGTCTGGGCAGCAAGCTCCCTGAGCTGGTGGCCTTGATGGAAGAGGGATGCCTGGATATCGTAGCAGTCACAGAAACATGGTACACAGAGAACCATGACTGGGATGTTAACATACCATGGTACATAACCTACAGGAGAGACAGGCAGGGGAGAAGAGGGGGAGGAGTAGCTCTCTATGTAAAGGAAGGGATAAAAGCAACTGAATAAAAGAGTAAGCAGGGAGGAGAGGAGGCACTGTGGGTCACCTTGGAGACTGGAAAGGGCACCACAATCTGCACAGGGGTTGTGTACAGACCCCCATGTCAGGGGAAGGAATGGACAAGGATATGATAGAAGGTATCCTTAGAATGGCAGAGAAAGGGGAGCTACTGTTGATGGGAGACCTGAATATGTCAGATGTTAACTGGAGCACATTTGCTGCAGCCACATCCAAGAGCAGGGCCATTCTTGATGCCCTACAGGTGGCAGGCCTCAGACAGCTAGTTTCGGAACCCACTCGTGAGGGAGCAATCTTAGACCTCGTACTCTCGAACGGGGGCAGTGAGAGGATCTCGGATCTAGAAGTGGCTTGCCATCTGGGAACAAGTGACCATCAAACAGTGTGGTTCACATTAAACTCGGCTACAGAGTCAAGCCATACAAAAGTGAGGGTACTGGACTTCAGGAGGGCTGACTTTGGCAAGATGGGGGAGTGCCTCAGAAAAGCACTAGCAAACAGGCTAGAAGGAGGTGTGGAGCAACAATGGGGAATCATCAAAACTGCCATCACAGAGGCAATAAGCCTTTGTGTGAAGCAAATAAATCAAAACGAAAGAAAAAGCCACTATGGTTCTGAAAAGAGGTGGCTGTGAAAGTAAGGAAGAAAAATATAGCATTCTGGAAGTGTAAGGAAACACAGAAGGAGCAGGACAGAGAGCTGTACCAGTTAAGGCAGAAGGAAGCAGGGAGGGAAGTCAGAATAGCAAAGGCCCAAACTGAGGAAAAGATAGCCAACTCGGTTAAGAAGGGGGATAAAACCTTTATAGGTACATCAGTGACTAGAAAGACAAAGGAGGGATAGTGAGGCTGAATAGAATGAGCGGTGGGTGGGCAGAGGGGACAGTGAAAAAGCAGGGATACTGAATGAATATTTCTGCTCAGTATTCACAAAGAGAAGGGAAGTGCCTAATCCAGTTAACAGAAGCACTCTTGGTAGGGAGTCGATCCCAGTCCTTTCACAGAAGAAGGGTTCTGCAAGAACTCCTAAAACTGAAGGTGGACAAAGCAATGGGGCCTGATGGAATTCACCCCAGAATTCTAAAAAAATTAAGGGGGAACTAGATGAAACCATTGGCTACTCTTTTAATAAATCATGGGAGGATGGTGTGGTACCCAGTACTGGAGTAAGGTGGATGTGATTCCTCTTCACAAAGTGGGACCAAGACAGAGGCAGGAAACTACAGACCTGTCAGTTTGACCTCTGTGGTAGGGAAAGTGATGGAGTCACTTCTTAAGGAAAGAATAGTTGAGTACCTAGAGACCAGTGGGGCGCAGGACCCAAGGCAACATGGGTTCATAACGGGAAGGTCATGTCAGACGAATCTAATAGATTTCTTTGACTGGGTGACCAAAGTAGTAGACCAGGGAGGGGCTGTGGACATGGCCTACCTAGACTTTAGCAAGGCATTTGAGCCAGTCCCACACAAAAGATTAATAGTCAAATTAACCAGCCTGGGAGTGGGTCCTAGGGTGGTAGCCTGGGTAAAACATTAGCTGGACAACAGGACACAGAAGGTAATTGTAAATGGAGTCCACTCTGAAGAAAGAGGGGTTACTAGTGGGGTACCGCAGGGTTCAGTATTGGGTCCAGTCCTTTTTAATGTCTTCATCAGTGACATTGCAGAGGGACTGGAAGGAAAAGTATGCCTCTTTGCAGATGACACACAGATCTGCAACAGGGTTGATACACAAGGAGGCGTGGAAAGGATGAGAAGGGACTTGGCAAGGTTGAAGGAATGGTCAGAAGTATGGCAGCTAGGATTCAATGCAAAGAAGTGCAAAATAATGCTTGTGGGAAACAACCCAGGGGAAGAATACACAATTGGGGTAGTAACAACAACAAAAAGGGAAGGGACCGGGGTAATCATATCAGATGACCTTAAGGTTAGCAAGCAATGTGAGAAGGCAGTAGGGAGGGCTGGGGTATACTGGGATGCATAGGGAGGCATCAGCAGCAGAAAACAGGAAGTTGTTATCCTCTGTACAGACAGTTGGTGAGTCCCCATCTGGAGTACTGTCCAGTTCTGGAGACCCCATCTCCGCAAGGACATAGACAGGATAGAGGCAGTCCAGAGGAGGGCAACTAAATGGTGCAGGGTCTGCAAGAGACCAGTATGAGGAGAGACTTAAGGAGCTCAATATGTATACCCTTGAGGAAAGAAGGGAGAGGGGGGACATGATAGAAACTTTTAAGTACCTCAGTGGAATCAACAAAGTCCAAGAGGGTAGCATCTTTCAGAAAAAGAGACGTGCAAGAACAAGGGGACACAATTTAAAGATAGAGGGGCGGTTCAGGGGCAATGTGAGGAAGTATTATGTCACAGAGAGGGTAGTGGATGCATGGAACAGCCTTCCTGAGGAGGTTGTGGGGTGTAAAACTGTGGGAGAATTCAAGAATGCATGGGACAGACATAAGGCAATTCTTGTGGGGGGTAGGAAGAAATAGGCTGTTGGTTAACTAGGATCTGCGGCCTATCCTGTAGGTAGGGAAATGGGCAGACTAGATGGGCCAAGCGGTCCTTATCTGCCGTCAAAGTCTATGTTTCTAAGGCGAAGTGAGGTGAATTACATTGATTTCAGTGTACTTCGCCTTAAAATTGGTGAAGTGGTTTGGGAAGGTGGAATAACGCAAAGTCATTGGTTTCAGTGGACTTTGCGTTCCTCACTATGAAGCAGAGTACTGTGTGGATTCCGCGTTACTCCATGAATCACTTCTCAGAGCTAACTGGGGCCACTTCGCCCCACCACTAGTTACAGTACTGTAACTCGCATACTGTACAGGAACGACGCGAATGCCTATTGGCTGTACTTCCTCGATGAGCTGAGCCTGTATCATAAAACTCCACAAAGTAAAAACTCTTATTAATGAGTACAGTGGTGGGGTGGTGAAGCCTTGAGAGATGCCACAAAACAGGCTTACAATAAATCCAAGTAACTAGTAAAACAATTAATTTTGTGATTCATAACTTGATCGTGAATCGTGATTTGTGACCTTGATGATGAAGTGATTTGTATCACGAGTGACTCGTGATGATGATCCTGACTTAAAAACGCATATTGAGTACAGTGTTCAAGCAGAATTATCAATCAAAATTTTTATTTAACCAGGCGATCACCGTAGAGCAAGCTCATTTTCGAGGGGGACCTGGATGCAACAAATACAAGATAACAAGAAAATACATGATGGTTCCAATTCACTGGCAGATCAACAACAGGCAACAACAATCGTTGGGGAGTACAGATTAAATACATCAAAAGATTCAGGGTGAAAGGGTACAAGCAGCAATCGTGCAGATGAGTTCAGCATGTGTCAGTGGGATTAAAGGGCCAAGTAAGGAGGTAACTAACTAACTGGAGCCCCGGGGGAAAAGACGGGGAGTTTGGCTAGGGGAGGTGGAAGAAGGGAGGGGGAGAAGAGTTCAGGCAGTGGCTGGGAGCAGGAATCGAAGGAGGGGGCTGAGGCAATAGTAGATGAGACGCTCGATCGGGATGGGGGGATCAGGTGTTTAAGGGTAGTAAGCACAGGATTCCTTATTGTGCTGAGAGTAAAGAGTTTTGAAAGCTGCTATGCTAATTTTGTGCTTTAATTTGAGTTTTTTGTAGATTGTTCCATAACTGGGACAGCACATGACTAATAGAGGCCCTGCCAAAGCGGGATTTGGCATTCAAACAACATGAAGTCTTGTTATATTATAGACATTAGCAGTTTGTTCCAGCTCTAGAACTGCCCCGGAGTGAAATGGTTAAAACCATTCCAAAATAGAATTTTGGCACGAGAGCAGCTCTATCTGTCATTTCAAACTTGAACTGTCAGATTCTTTACTCCGCCTCAGTGAACAGTCGCTCCGGAGATTTCTCCTTCTGCTCGGTTCATTTCTCGGTTTCAAAAGTGTTTTCTCGGTTGGATTTAACAGAGAATAGTTTTATTTTAACCGCGAAACTGTTCGGTTCAAGCTCTATCTGTGGTAACCGTAAGTAAATGAAGGTTTTGTCTGTGTGGAACTTGTAAGTTATTGGTTCGGTTTTGAACCGATCAGTGGGTTTAAAACTCATTTAAAACTAAAAGTTGCTATTTTAGAGTGTGGTTCCCGGTTCTTATCGGTTCTAAAAAAAAAAAACGGATTTATTACGTTTTTTTCCAATACCCGTGACACGGTTAGGAACCGATAAGGATGTCTTGCCTGGTACTGCCGTTAAAATGGCAAGTTTTTGGTTAGGCTGGCATTATGTCTGAGAAACCCAAAAGAAAAACCGGGCCCACTGGGTTTCAACACTGTGATGTTTGTGGGGAAGTCTTTGCCAAGGCTGACCCACACACCATGTGTTTATTGTCTGGGGTTTGACCACCTCCAGTCAGACTGCCAGGTATGTAAGAATTTCCTGCAGCCACCCTGGAAAAAGATTGGGCAGGCTCAGGAATGAGAGCCAAAAAGTCCCAGCTGACCCAGATGGCCAGCCCGGTTGGTGCCAACCGAACCAGAGGAGTGCCCTCTGACCAGGGCCAGACTTCCTCGGGCAAAAGAAAAGCTGGTTCTGAGGAACCAATTCCAGTAAAGAAAACAAGAAAATCAGCAGGTCTGAGTCAAAATTCCTTCTCCAACTGCTGCAGAGATAGCAAAAGCCATACAAATTGTCCAGTCACTGTCTCAGGGTCCGTCGACCACCACCACCATCTGGTAAAAGGTCGGTTCGTCCGTCCCAGTGGTTCAGGATTATGATATTGAGGAATTTTATGAACCAGAGGAGGGAGGAGGATTATGAACAGTATGAATGTGGCTGGGAAGGTCTGGGTGTGCCCATTGAACGGACATCTCCCAGACAGACCTTTAGAATCTCCCCTATGCTGTCTGAGTCCCCATCTCATTTTATGTTTTATAAAAGTTGCTGAAACCTCCAGCTTCCTTTAGAAGAGGCTGTGGATGAGCAAGAGGAGCCTGATTTTGTAGAAATGATGGATATTCCAGAGTCTAGGAGATTGTCTATTACTTTACATAAGTCTTTTAGGAAACAATTAAAATTTTAAAGCTCCTAATTCTGTGCCTCCTGTAGATAAAAAATGGACAGAAGGTATACATTGTCAGGCCCGATACAGAATTCCTTTCTCAGCAATGCAGTCATGTTGGGAGTAGTTCAGGCTGCTGCCTGCATGATAAAGCTAATATTCCCTTGGCTACATCCTCCTGACAAGGATTCCAGGAAGATTGATGCCATGGCAAAAACAGTATATGGCAGCCTCTCTGGGACTCAACACGCAAATTATATGGCTTATGTAGTTAGGTATCAGAAATCTAGATGGGATACTGTTATGCAATTGGCCAAGCAGGCCCATGGCCAGGTGGCTGCTGATGGCATTGAAGCCTCTAAGGTTCAGTTTCATGCTGCTGTGGAAGTTAATGATGTTTCCTCTAGGGTCATGGCCACATCTGTAGCTTTTCATAGGTTGGCCTGGCTCAGGTGTACTAGTTTGTCACAGGATACCCAGACTAAGGCTGTGGTTTTTCCTGTGGTGGGAAAGTCTCTGTTTGGAGAGCAGACAGAAATTACATAAAGAAGATGGATGAATATAGGACTACTTACAAGAGTGCCCAGGCTAAGGCGGCAAGCCACTCCTCAAGGCATGCCCCAAGGGGTTGGGGTGAGCCTTTCACAGGCCTTCTACCAGACTCAGGCCTCCTCTGCCTTTGCTCAGAGGGGCTTCTTCAGAGGCAGGGGCAGACGAGGGGTGGGCAGACCTGCTTCCACCCCCCAGCCTAAAGCTCCTGCGAAACAGGCACCCTGATTGTGTGCCCAGGGCCGGTTCTCCTGTACAAGTGGGGGGCAGGCTGGCTTACTTCAGTCAGAACTGGGCTTCTTTAACCTCAGACAAGTGGGTTCTGGAAGTAGTAAGCCAGGGTCTGGTTCTCAGCTTCAAAAAGTTTCCCAAGTTGAGAAGCAGACTTTTTCTACCTGCAAGTGCTTCAGAGACCCTCGCTCTGGAAACAGAGGTCTCATCCCTGTTAGCTCTCAGAGCAGTAGAAAGGGTTCCTCCCCTGCATCAGGGCAGGGGTCTGTATTCAGATACTTCCTTACCCCAAAAAGACAGGAGAATGGCGGCCCATTTTAGATCTCAGATATCTGAACAAGCATCTTTTGAAACCAAAGTTCAAAATGGTAACTCTGGCAATGATTTTACCTTCCCTAAGGCCAGGGGACTGGCTAGCCTCCCTGGACCTCAAGGATGCCTATTTCCATGTCCTAATCAGAAGATCCCATCGAAGTACCTCAGATTCGAACTGCCCTCAGGTCATTACCAGTTCAGAGCAATGCCTCGGCCTTACCTCTGCTCAAGGGTATTCACAAAGTGTCTAGCAGTGGCAGTGGCCCACTTAAGGAGGCAGAGGATTGCTGTTTCCCTATCTAGGACAGCTCATTTGTAGGCCAGTCCCCAGAACAGGTAAAATCTCACCTACAGGTCACCCAGCAGCTTCTCACCTCCTGGGTTTTGCTAAACCTACCAAAGTCGGTTCTGGAACCAGTCCAGGTACTCACCTTTATAGGGGCAGAATTGGACACAAAGCTAGCCAGAGCCTTTCTTCCCCAGAAAGGGTAAGGAATTTAGTGGCTCTGGCCTCTTCCTTCACTCTGCAGGTCTCTCGACCAAGCAAGACACTTTCTGCAGCTCCTGGGCACATGGCTGCATCCATAGCTGTTGTGCAGGGAGCCAGATTTCAGATGAGACATTCAGTTTCACTTGAGAACCTTTTGGTCTCAGAGAAGAGACCCCTTTCCAAGTTGGTCCCAGTGACTCAACCTTGATCCTAGCTCTCCAGTGGTGGCAGGATCAGAGCAGATGAAGCGGGGTCCCTTCATTTCCCCTTCTCACGACTTGACTCTCACTAGATGCTTCTCTTCTGGGTTGGGGCCCATGGCGACCTTTCCACTCAGGAGTTTGGTCCCCCAGGAATCTCTGCTCCACATCAATTTGCGGAACTCAGAGCTGTCTTTTTAGCTCTTCAAGCTTTTCTGCATCTGTCCACGATGAGGTGATACAAGTCAGAACAGACAACACCACAACAATGTGGTACATCAACAAGCAGGGGGCACTCGGTCTTGGCCTTGTGCACCGAGGCAATGAAGTTGTGGTCTCTGGCCTATTCCTGAACACTTCCCTCATAGCAGTTCATCTTCCAGGGAAGGACAATGTCCTAGTGGATGCCCTCAGCAGGATTTCCCAGGGCCATCACGATTGGTCCCTGGATCCTCAAGTGCTGGGGATAGTTTTTGCCAGGTGGGGCATCCCTCAGATAGATCTATTGCAGCCCCAGACAATCACAAACTTCCTCTGTTCTGTTGCAGGCCTCCAGTGCTGGGCTCAGTTCCCCTGGATGCCCTTCTTCTGGATTGGGAGTGGAAGTTCTTCTATGCTTCCCCCCCCTTTCCTCTCCTATTCAAAGTACTAGTCAAAATCGGATCTCAGCCTTGCAGGGTGATTCTGATTGCCCCGGATTGGGCCAGGCAGCCCTGGTACCCACTCCTTCTGTCTCTGACAGTCCATCTTCCCCTGTGCCTCCCCAGGAATCACAATCTGTTGACTTGTGCCCAGGGAAGGGTTTGGTATCCGGACCTAAATCCCTCAACCTCAAGGCCTGGCTCTTGAGGAGTTAGAGTTGCTGATTTACACCCCTCTCAGGGTGTTCTTGAGATCCTAAAGGCTTCCATAAAGCCTTCCACTAGGGCTACTTATAGTTCTAAATGGAAAAGGTTTTCCATTTGGTGTGCTGGAAAATATTTCCCAGAATCTGCTGAATTGCCCATTTTGTTATATTACATGCATCAATTCCTTGGGTCTCAGACCAGCTACCCTGAGAGTTCATTTGGCAGCTGTGTCTGCTTTTGTGCAGCAGGAAAGTCATCCCTCTTTCTTCTCATCCTGTGTTTTCCAAGTTTTTTAAGGATTACTCCATACTAATCCTCCCGTTGAGAACCGGCCCTGCTTGGGACCTTAATGTTTGCATTGCCCAGTTAATGCAATCCTCTTTGAACCTCTGTCTTCTGCAGAGCTTAAGTACCTAACTTGGAAAACTGTTTGTGGCTATCACTTCTGCCAGGCGCGACAAGTGAATTGCAAGCCTTGTCAGTGGAGACTGACTTTATTTCTTTCCACAGGATAAGGTAGTCCTTAGGACTAATAGGAAGTTTTTGCCTAAGGTGGTTTCAGATTTCCATCTTAATCAATCTATCTCCCTTGCAGTATTTTCACTGATCACTCCTCTTGGGTGAGAGGAGGTTGCACAGCCTGGATGTTAAGAGAGCTCTTAGTTATTATATAGCTGCAAAAGGTCCTGAGTTCGAATCCCTCCAACTTTTCCTTACCTATGGTGAAGTTGGGAAAGGCAAACCTGCCACTAAGAGATCAATAGCCAGGTGGATTGTCTCTTGTATCCAATTTGTTATCAGAAAGTGGGCAGAGCCCCGATTTGAGGGCTCATTCTACCAGGAGTACAGCTGCGTCTCTAGCTGCTGCAGAGATATCCCTTTATTAGAGATTTGCCAGGCTGCTACTTGGAAAGCGGTACACTTTACCAAGCATTACCCTGGATGTCCAGGCCAGGAGAGATGCTCGGTTTAGCACAGCTGTTCTGAGCCTATTCCTAAGTAGGTTCTGCCCTCCTCCATGGAGGTACTGCTGTGTATTCTGCTAATGTCTATAATATGGCAAGACTTCATGTTGTTTGAAGAAAAAATTACTGCCTTAGTAATGTTGTTTCTTCTAATGGAGTCTGCTATATTATAGACCTCCAACCTGCCCCTCTCAGAACCTCTACTTGGTGGGGTGCGGCAACTTAGTGTGGGCACTACTTATGTCCTGTTAGCATTTTGTCCCTTTGGGACTTTGGGGGTGTGTATGTGTATGCGTGTGTGTTTTATTATACTTATTTCCATTTTCATATTATTAGAATGGTGTTAGTATTTCTGGTCTCCTGACTTGAGTCTTGGGTGTTGGGACCATCAATGGTTGTTATTATTTAGGTAGCCATTTGGCTAGTGTGAGTTACAGCTTCCACACAGACCTTAGTGAGTTTGGCTCGTAAAGATCTGACAGTTCAAGTTTGAAATGACACAGATAGAGCTGCTCTCGTGCCAAAATTCTATTTTGGAATGGTTTTAACCATTTCACTCCGGGGCAGTTCTAGAGCTGGAACAAACTGCTAATGTCTATAATATAGCAAGACTCCATTAGAAGAAACAACATTACTAAGGTGAGTAATTTTTTCTTAAGTACCTTATGGTAAAGTAAGAGGCACTTCTCAAAGCATATCTACTTAAGGTACAAAGCGGCAGTCAGGCAGTTTGTTATTGATAGATTTATAAGTCCAGATAGTGGCGTTTCTTTGGCGTCTGAAGCTAAGAGAGGACCAACCTACTGCACTGTATAGCACACAATGGTGGGTGGAATAGGGAAGGTCTGTTATGAATCTTAGTGCTCTGTGATAGTGTATCTAGTTTTAAGAGTGCTCCGGTGGGTCCTTGACTATAGAGGAAATCGGCGTAGTCTAGAAGGGAGAGTAAAGTAGTTTGGACTAGTCTTGTCTTGGTGTCCGAAGAGAGGAGTTTTTTTATACTGAAGAAGAGGCCAACCCTTTGGCGAAGTTTCTATGTCAGTTCATCTATATGTTCTAGAAAGGAGAGTCTATTGTTCAGCCATACCCCCAAGTATTTGAATTTAGCTACGTATGCCAACTGTTCGCCAAGGATGGTAGATATCAAGGGGAGAGTCCCAGCTGTGGCTTGGTTCGGTAAGTTGGGGAAGGGCGAGAAAAACATAGCTTTTGTTTTCTTGGCGTTCAACAGCAACATTTGGTTTAAAAGCTGATGCTGCAGCAAACTGAATTCATCTTGGAGAGCTGAGCGTGCCACATCGGGGGAGGGACCACTGACGTAAAGCACTGTGTCGTCTGCAAATAGGTGTATTTGGGCCTTTGTGATAGTGGCATCAATCCTGTTTAATATAGATTGTGAATAGCAGGTAACCCAAGATAGAACCTTGAGGTACACTCCTCAGAAGGGGTTTTAGGGGTGAGACTTCACCTTCAGCTTTTACCTGCTGAGAGTGGCCTATGAGGTAGTTCTCAAACCATTTAATGGACAGAGCATCTAGTCCAGTGTGCCGGAGGGCTGTGAGGAGCAGGTCATGAATTATGCACCACACCAGTCCAGTACTCTGAAGGGAAGTCAAAGAAACAACTGTGACTTAAGTTACAGATGGAGATTGTGCCCTAAAGAGATGCAAATGCACGGACAGATTAAGATTGTGCTCCGCACTGAAGAAATGCAGATGCAAAGGCACAACATCTAACCAGTGCTCACCATCAGAAATTCAAATCTGGAAAAGAATACCTTTGCCGGTTGGGGTGGGGGCACTAGTACTGGTACCAGTAAAGATACCACAGAGTAGTACAGAAATCACGCAGCTGCAGTGGATAGCAGGTTGACATTGCTGAATTTGCTACAGTATGTGGCACAATAAAAGGTGTCTGATTTGATGGCTGGCATCGCACACACAGTAATGCGTAGCAAATTGGAAACTTCAGTAATATAACTATGTATTTTAAACAAACTAAAGTTATGCACTGCTGCAGCACAACAATCAGCAAAAAAGCCAAGAATTATTGAAAATATTACTGTGTACATTAACAGTTATACAAGAAAAACATCACCAAAACAGTAAGAACTGTCTTTTTCTCCAAGTTAATCTACCTACACCACAGATATGCCCCTCCCCAAAGCACACTTCCATTGTCTCTCAGTACACAGATTGAATGTTGTACGTAAACATTTAAAATCCATACACAAACAAATTCTCGATGGTATGAGCACAGGAGAGTTTCCTATAATCGATGAACTAAAGTTTCAGCAAAGAAAATTACTCAAAAAGGCTTTTTTAATAATTTTTAGAAGGTTTGAATCACAGAGAGCTCTGAGCAGACAGTCTCCTATAGCTTCCTACACACACTACCCTGAACTGAGGCTGTGCAGAACGATCTAGAGCCCATGTGACCTGAAATCCCATGAATCACTGCAAAATTCACCTTTGGAGCTTAAAAACAAGGCATAGTGAGGCGAAATACATAGTTTTCAATGTACTTCGCCTTAAAATTGGTGGAATAGTGGTTTGGGATGGCGGATTAATGCAAAGTCACTGTTTTTAATGGACTTCGTGTTACCCATCATAACGCAAAGTACTCCGCTTCACGTTGCAGAGCACTCTGCAAATTCACCTTCACTCTGCGGAGTGAATTGAGGCCACTTCACCCATCTACTCTGGCAGAGTGCCACTCTCCAGGTACAACCAAGATTCCAGATTCCCCACCTTCTTCCAGTCCAGTTTTTATTATTTTTCTTAAATGGATGCAGTCAACCTTTTTTGCATCATAATTCTAGTTAAAATCCCGCATTTTACGATTGTTGCCTTCTCTAAAATTTGATGATGTTTACTTCTTTCATCTGCCTCCTCGCATAGTAGAACTGAAATGCATGCTAATGTATAGTTGTAACCAACAAGAATCTATTCTTATTGCATACTTACTGAACATCAGAAACACTCCAAACAGTGCAACCACTCATGATGCAAGTCTCCTCTACTCCCACTGTATAATTAGTGGCTAGACTGTGTTGGGTGTTACCAAGTCCAGGAAAGGTAGTGGGACTTGATCAAGGAAAGTAAACAAAAGATGCTTCTGTGTGGTAACACCAGAATGGTGGGCAGTCTTTTCTTTTAAACAGTAAAAAAAAAAAAAAAAACTACCGGCTACATCAGTCTCTATAGAATGTGATCATAACATATGTTTTATTTTTAACTAGGGTCACTTTGAGGCTTAAAGGGGTTGACATGTCTCTTTAAAACTGGAAATTATTGTAACTATCACTATAGCATAATATATTACATAAATATTTTGATATTCAGAATTTGATATTGTGACATCCATAATCCACCTATAGTGGAATCTTGGCGTATGAGGCCTGCCTTGCTTTCCCTGTATCTGAGCAGACGTGACATGGAGAGTGAATTGACCAACCACATCTGCGAGGAGGTGGTCAAGTAGGGGTAGTTCTATAGTCTTTTAAAATAAGTAGTGATATTGTTGCATGGCTAGTTGGAATAGGTCACATGACCATGTGTACCCCAGTGCACTGTCATCCTGGTCCTTGACGCCATCACATATCACTATTCATGGTATTTTCTGAACTGTAAGCGGTCTGCGGCCATTTTTTTCTATCACTATCACCATATGTACAAATGTGCATTCTGTTACCGACTGTGCACATACTGCCATGATGTGCTTTTCTGCTTCCTTCCACTGGTACCATACTTGAGCCCGTAACAGACCTAGTTGTGCCGCGTCTGTCAGCTTCTGCCTCAGTACAACCCTGAATGGACCTCACACTGCAGCCTAGCTGTGGCATGGCTTAAACAGTTTGACATCATTAAAAATGCAAACTGCTGCTACCGAACATTGTTGGCTCCCTCTAGAACTTGCAACCAAAAACACAGTTAAACTACCGTTAGCCACCAACATATCTTCCACAAAACAAATACTAATGCTGGGATCAGTCAGACAGATATCAGCATTAATATACCTGTTTTAAGAACACAACTGAAAAGTAGTGAGCATTGTGCACTAGAAAAAAACATCATAACAGACGAGTAGTAAATATTGTGCAGAGCAAAACGACTTTTTGTTTTTTCCCCCCCGCAGAGGATCTAATTTGACCCATGTTTAAAACCCTTAGTGATGTAACTGGTAGAGTGGTAGTAAGTATTGTGCAAATTATAACAGAAACATAGTCTTGTGAAGGTTATAACAGAAAAGTAGTGCTGTGCAGATCCTAACAGAAACTCAGTCAATGTTTGTACAGATCCGAACAGAGACTTAACAAGTGTTGTGCAGGTCATAACAGAGATATGTGTTGTGCAGGTCGTAACCTGTACAACACTTACACAATTTCTGTTATCACAGAAAAATAGTAAGTGTTGTGCAGATTGTAACAGAAAAGTAGTTTTGTGCTATGCAGATCATGGCTGAAACGCAAGTTCTGCAGATTATAACAGAAATGTAAGCAGGGACAGCGCTAGATAGGGCAAAAAGGGGAAAATTTATTTCTAGGGACGTGGATATGTTCAATTCACACTTACTGGCAGGTTCCTTGCCGCTTTAAATCTTGCCAGAAGGTCTTCAAGCTGGCTCCTCCCACCCACACGGGTGGTGAAACTCTCTGCTGCGCCCCATGACGCCAGATCTTCCTTACCGCTTGGAAGCTCAGGTTCCCTCCTTAGCACTCTGCGTTTTAGGCCTGGATCCACACTCTTTGGTTAATCCGAAACTTATTCTAAAATTTAAAAGACTTTGGTCTTCTTTTTCCCTTGCAGCTGCAATGGACAAATCGACTCCCAGACTTTGGTGCCCCTGTGGGCAGAAGATGTCCTGGACCGACTCACACTCCACGTGCGTTTACTGCCTAGGACTCGGACATGACTCGCAGCCTTACGAATTATGCAAATCCTTTTCGGCTTCGGTCCTGGAGGGCCGTGCTGCCCGACTGCTTTTGGGGCGCCCTGAAAAACGTTATCCTCCGGTTAAGTCGAAGGAGGCCCGTTGGGTGGTGTCCGGCGGGCTCCGCAGACCAGCTGGAGCCAATGATCGCCCTGGAGGAGGAGGCGGCCCAGGCCACATCTTCATCTTCCTCGCTCGCGCATTTATCCCGCTCTTCTTGGCTCTTCTTGTACAGTTTCTTTTAAAGAGCTTTGCCAATCCCTCTCCACCAAGGGAGAAGGACCATCGGGACATTCCAGTCGGCCCAAAAAGAGGGACTCCAAAGGTAAGTCCCACCGTCGACGTTCGTGGGAGCAGGAGAGATCCCCTTCTCCGGATAGTCAACTTTCGACTTCGGTCGAGGTTGCGGCTAAGGCCGCTGGCTTCATGGTGTCCCTGTCGGGTCAGCTGGCCGAGACAGCCATTGACGCAGTCGAGATTTTTCTCGACCCGTCGGACGGTTTGTCAGCTGGAGAAGCCGACAACCCTTCTTCACCGGTTTCCCCGGTGGAAACCGAGGTCTTGACTGTGCCTCCTGTGCCGGAGTCCCCGGTTAAGGTCCCTGAACCGAGGGAGGAACAGGTTTTCCCTCGTCCCCTCTCTGACCCACCCTCGGAATCCCCGAAGGTCTCTGTCTCGGACCTCTTCCAGGTCCAGCTGGTCCTGCCGACGTCGGCGGTCTTGTTCTCTGCACCATGGAAAGCAGCGGCGCCGCTCATCCTAGTCGCCCTCTTCAGAGGATAGGCACCGGCGCAAGTTGTGTCAGCGCTACGAGGATTTAATGTGGCAGCAGCTCTTATTGTCTGGGAATAAGCCGACTCCGTCACCTTCTTGGGCCATTAAGTGGCTGTCACCGGAGTGGCCAAAACAGCCCCTCGTAGTGGTCGAGGAGGCGAAACTGGCACCGGTTGTTCAGCCGAAACCAGCTGCACTACCCACAGTGGTGGAACCTCCACCTCCACAACCGAAGACTGGGGCCCTGACCCAGGATTCTTGGTCACGTCAGGGTTTGCCCCTTAGGTTGTTGGTCACCCTCACTCCCGATTGACCTCGGCATGTGGAGGGTGGCTCAGGCGCTCGGCAGCTGTTCGCAGACTCCTTGGAGTCTGACCACGACTCCTTGTTCTCCAGGCCACTTGACCTGGAGTCCACTGGGGTCAGTCGGTGGACGAGAGCCCATCCTCGATTTTAGGGATGCTTTGACTCATCTCAGAATCCACTGGGATGAAGCTCGAACCCGTTTCAAAAAGGGGCCAAGTATCCCCTCATGGAGATAATGGACTGAGGGGATTCCCCTACGGAGGCCTTTCTGGTGGCCCAGCCCTGGAGCTGTGGCAGCAGCCAGCTTCTTGTCCAGCACCTTTGTCCGGGATGGCTTGGAAGTATGCGGTCCCTACAGGTTCACTCTCCGGTTTTTCGGAGCACCCTTCTGCGGAGGGGTTAGTGACAGACAGTGTTTTCTGGCGTTCCGGGAACGCTTGGGATGTGGACAAATCACCTGATAAGGAGTCCAAGAAAGACTCAGTGCGGAAAGTATATGCTGCTTCTTCCCCAGGCCTTCATCAGGTTAGCTTGGCTGTTGTGATGGCGCACACTTCATATGCCCTTTTGGGCTCCCTGGATGAGGAGATTCTTCATCTCCCGGCTGACCTTCAAACGACGGTCAAGCAGGTACGGGACCAGGGAAGGGTGGTAGCCAAACAGCAGCTCCAAACTTCGTTGGACATTGCTGATTCATGTGCCCGGTCAGTAGTGGCCATGCGCCGAAGAGCTTGGCTGCGGATCTCCACCTTTACGGCGGATACCCAGCACAAGCTGGCAGACTTCCCCTTCCTGGGTACCGACTTGTTCGGTCCCGGGGTGGAGGGTCATCTCCAATGGATCGAGAAGTCCAGCGCCACCTTGGACTCTATCACGTCTGCCCAGAAGGACAAAGGCCACCAAGAGGGTAAGCCCTTTCGTCCTTCAGCCCCTGTGGCACGTCCGGGCCAGCAGGCTCGCACTTGTCGCCCCAAAGCCAAGCCTGCTGCTTCCTCCAGCAGGAAACCAGGAGGGGAAAGGTCCAGGCAGCTCTTCGGCCGGCCCTTCCTCCAAGCCTGCCCACTGACGGGTTGAGGGGTGTCGCTCTCAACCTCGTCA